>CM042018.1:55005000-60005000 GCA_023525975.1 Smallanthus sonchifolius
GTGAATAATAATAATGATAATCAATGTTGAACTGTTTAGATCCTGATTTGATATGAAGTGTGATTAAGACAGTGTGCATTTACGATCCTATGTCATTTCAGTTCACCAAAAGTCATTAAATATTCAAAATAAAGGAAATAGTTGAGAAAAAGTCAAAAAGAAAGAAGTGCATGGGTTTTGTGAAAGTGTGTGTTCAAATATTTGATTTATGTTGAGTATTTGTTGTTTTTGTATATCTGAAAAATATTTGAAAAGTTGGAATAGGTGTTAATGATATCAAAATAAAAAAAAAATATTAGATTAATTCTACATCAAAAATCAAAGTTTGAAATTTATCAACGATAAAGTTTTTGATCGAAATCTTGTGCCCGAAAACTTTTTGTCCGAAATTTTTTGTCCGAAATAGTTTCCAATCAAAATCTTGAAAGCTTTATATATTGGATTTGTCGATCGGAAAACGTTTCACTACTTTATTATCAGTTTTCAATTGAATTTGGGAGATTTTCAAGTTCCAAGTTTTTGAGCAAAAATTCATCGAGTGTGACGTCATCGTGTTCATCACAGCTTTTCGATCACAGAGGTATGTTTTCGTGACTTGTAGAGGTGCGTAGGATAGATCCAATGCCTTAGAATAGTTTGAATATTTGAATCGGTTGAAATCTCATATGAATCGCACGAAATGTCCTTGAATGGACCGAAATTTCTTTCGGATAGAAATGAAGAGTCACTGCTGATCCGTCTGAAATGAGTTTTCGATCGAAAAGTATTTTGATCTAAGTTTTTGGTTGAAAAGTTTAAATTTGAAAATTTTGTAGTCCAAGTTTTCGATCGAAAAATAGGTTGTTCAAGGGTTTTCGATCAAAATCTCCAGAGTTGTAGAATTTCAGAAATTTTCAAAGATTTTCTAATTATGTTTGTTTGATAGTTTCAGATACGAATCGACTAAAATTCGAACCCGGGCACAACATCTGTGCTTGCCTGACAACAGCCACAAGGAAGTTGCGTGGATATGAGGAGATTGTCAGATTTCTTAACAACTCAAGGATTCATACTTCAATATCTACACAAGTACAAGTTTTTGAAAGTCAGATCTGTGAGTTCTGGGAAAATTTGGAATATCGACATGTGAATAAAGAGATTTGGATTGAAAGCACAGTGGGTGGAAAGAAGTTAAAGATATATTCAACAATTTTAGGATACAGCACAACATGATTGCATTGTTGATCCAAATGTGATTAGAGCTACTGTCAACAACACTGAAGTGGCAATATCTGTTGACACTATTCGACAAGCTCTGCATCTTGGAGGTAATAATGAAAAACCGTTGGGGTTACCGTCTCAATTGATTATGGGATGTTTTCAAAAGATGAGTTACAGGGGAAGAGCTAATGATACTCAAGCACGGAAAGGTGGCTTTGTGGGTCAATGGAGGTACTTTATGCATGTACTTATTAAGTGTTTATCACCAAGGAAAGCTGGAACTGACCGGTTGAAGACTTCTTTACAATCAACCATGGTGGCTCTTACTCTTAACAGAGGCTTCAACTTTGCACATTATTTCTATAAGGAGAACGTTGCACAAATTACACCGCCAGAAGGTCAAGGCTTTCTGATGTATCCTAGGTTCATTCAAATGATTTTGAATCTTCTCATTCCAAACCTGTAACATTCCTGATTTTTCGACCCTATTCTAACTTATTTTAATAACAATACAATGCTAGACCCTATACTTGTTCAAACCTACGCCTCATTAAATTTTTACCGATCATATTTTAATTCAAAGTTTTAGAACTCAAATCACATGGTAACACCTCCTAGAGTTAACTCAGTTAGTAATCCCGTTAGGTGTTCTGTTAAAATCCTAACCAAGCTAATTCTGTCAAAGCTGAAGTTGCAAGGGCTGATTTTGTAAATAACCAGGAACCCTAGTAGGCACGGTCGCGCCTCATGTTGGCACGGTCGCGCCTCATCTCGGCACGGTCGCGCCTTGTTTTGGCACGGTCGCGCCTCATGTCTGAGAAAACGTAACTGCAGCTTTAATCGCCCGATCGTTGGTTTCCCGTAACCGATTTCCACTTAATATCTCTTAACAAAACAATTACACTGTCATTTACAACCAATAGTCCCAGAAATCCGATTAGTCTCAGAAAAATAAACCTCCCTCCGTTTGAACCGAGATTCTTATATTCTGAAGTGAAGTTTCTTCAATCCATTACACCATCGATCCTCATTGAAACTCGCGAGTACACTGGTTCAGCCGGAATTGCAGCAGGAGACGCCGGAGACCAAATTCGTCACGCCGGAACTCCTTCCTACCGTACGCTACCAATCCATCATCGTACAGGGTAATTGAAATCTTCTAAACCTTATATTTATTCTATAGATCAATAGCCCCAATCTAATTTGGGCATTCAATATCAAAATCTACTCGAATCAGAAACCATATTTTCATTCAAAATAGTTTAATCGAATCCGGTCCTAAACATGTTTTAAACACAATTAATCTACACCAAAAGACTTTTAATGACCTTGTGAATGAAAGCCCTATCAATTCTAACACCATCAATATAAGGATCAATCAATTCGTTTCTGTTTTGAAATAGACACGGTCGCGCTAATCATATAGCGCGGTCGTGCCTCGGGAGCCGCGGTCGTGTCTACTTCCAGCGCGGTCGTGCCTCCTGCTCAGACCCAATCATGCTCGTTGGCTAGACTTGGTCGTGCCCCTGAAGCATAGACACGGTCGTGCCTGTACAAGGCACGGTCGTGCCTAGTGATTTGTCTAGCTATGTCCTCTGTTGATCAACACAGTCGCGCCCTGGCTAGCGCGGTCGCGCCCGTGGCCCGAGCACGATCGTGCCCTGTCTAGGCACGGTCGTGTGTGTTCACAGAATCCTTAAAATTTCTATATTTTTAAACAATTAGTATTTCAAGTTAATTTTTCAAAATAAAAATAGTTGAATTTATAAAAATGCGTATTATCTTTATTTAAAAAGATAAAGTATTTAATCTTAAAATAAATGGAAATTATTTAATTAAAGTTTCAACCTTTAATTTATAAACCCTACACTTAATAATATTTTAATGTCTAAGTTACACTTTATAAATAAATGAATAGAGTATTAATTATGTATTTGATTTGTATTTGATCAAAAGCATCTATTTAATTATACTTAAATACATCTAATACTTACATCATTTTTATAAACAATAATTATCTAATTTACTTATTTAATTATTTCAAACTCAAACCTTATTCAAAATATTGTAAAAATATTCATTTCAAACCTTGCGTTTTATACAATACTTCCAAGTACCAATCACTAACTTTATCCAATTCAACCTTAGACTTAGACTTAGTAGACTATTATGCATTATTAATGCAATATACATTACACTCTAGGTTAACGTTGTGCGATACAAGGATCACATTACTTTCTAGTATCTCGTGTTAGCTACGCCTTCGAATCAAGTGAGTATTCACAACCCCTTTTTACTCTTGTAAGGCCCCTTTCCCGGGTGACCTCACTTGTTGGATTTACTCATAAACATAGTCATAAATCCTGAACTTAAATTTAAAACATTCATCATTCAATTACATAATCAAAACAGCGGAAGTTTTTACGAATAAAACATAACATATTCTTAACAAACAAAAGTGGGATGTCAGTCTTGTGCCGGGTAACCTTCACGCCATCGCACGACCTTTTCTTCCTTTACCTGAAATGTATACTAAAGTCAGCTAACGCTGGTGAGTTCTAGTTTAATGCGTTTAGATATAAACATTCTTTTCTTTACTTCATAAGTAAACATTATTATACAGTCATTCATATAAATACGTATTCATAACTTTTGCTTTTCTTTCATCTTTCTTTTCTTTATTAATGTGATTACATATATATATATATATGCGTTCACCCTTTTTCTTTCACTTTTCTTACCATTCTTTCTTTATCTTTCTTACGTGATTACATAGATATGCATTCACCTTTACTTTCTTTACCATTTATTGGTCATACACATAAGGGTGATCAACCCATCTTACGGTACGTATATCACAAAGACATACGCCCTCGAGCTACCGTCGTAGCCCTTTTACTTAACCGTCCGGCACTAGAAACCGTCCGTCATATCTTTACCGTCCTACCGAAGTAGTCCGTCATATCTTTACCGTCCTACCGAAGTAGTCCGTCATATCTTTACCGTCCTACCGTCGTAGTCCGTCATATTCGCCCGTCTGCCCTAAGGCATCCGTTTCCCACTTGAGCTAATTATGCAGCCGCATATTGTTTTAGCGACTTACTCCACCGTAGTGGCCTTTAATTAGTCTAACTTTCTAGACTTCCTTCTCTAGCTGCATAATAGTCAAGTGGTCGTCCGTCTACCGTAGTAGCCGTTAGCTTCGTTTCCGTCCATAACGTATACTTACATTCTTAGCATGCAATATATATATTTATAAAGCAAGATTTCATTTATTTACGTTATACCATTCATTCATTCATTCTTTGTAAACATACGTGTTGTTCTTTGTTCATAATTCATTATTCACTTTCATATGTATCTACACATATACCTTAATATATCACGTATGGTCACATTGACATTCATTTCATTTATTCATTTAGTGTATACATTTCAGCCCCAAAACATTTATAAATCATTTGCACATAACTTAGAAGGGGGCACATAGAACTCACCTGATAGGCGGGTCCCTGAAGTATAATAGCTGGTTTCGAAACGTCACTAAGGTCACCCACTATCTGTATAATAAAGTCATACATATAAGGTAGGGCTCCTAAATGACACTAGACATTACTGTTCTTGAACTCAGTAGTTTCGGGAGGTGGGTCGCATCGAAACTATGGTAGTTTCGAGCTATGGTCTTACACTCGAAACTAGGTAGTTTCGAGTCATAATCCTTCTATCGAAACTAGGTAGTTTCGAGTCATGAGATCCTATCGAAACTATGGTAGTTTCGAGTCATTAACTTATGAAAAATCTTAGTTTAGGTTCAAGTCCTGAGTTCCTATCGAAACTATAGTAGTTTCGAGTCATTGGCTGCTATCGAAACTAGATAGTTTCGAGTCAAACATGACTATCGAAACTAGAGTAGTTTCGATGGGTCTGCATGTATCGAAACTATAGTTTCGAGTCATGGGTCTGCATCTTTCCTGACCAGAACCTTGCTCCAGCCAACTTATTTCCAATCGATTAAACCTTGAACATTTTACGTTAAACACCTTCCTTTATCGTTCTTGAGTTCAAATACGTGATTTGTTTCAAGTTTCATATGCGAAAATCGTATCTTTATTTGATTTAAACCCGAGACATGCAAAGACTCAGAATCAGAGGCGATGCTTACCTCAACAGGCCCGATTTCTGTTGCTATGCGTTGAAATGGTGGAGTCGGATGATTCCCGAGCCCTTGAGTCTTCTCCTTGCGGTTTTCTTCACAAGCCGATCGCTCTCTCTCTCTCTCTCTCTCTAGTATTCTTGCGCAGGAAGATGAAATGAGAGGGGTTTGGGTTGAAGCTGCTGTTTTGTAATGGGGTTTCCCCCTTTTCTTTTCGGCCCATGGGCCGAAATTTTGGCCAAGCCCACTTTATTTCTCTTTTCTATTTGTCTTGTCATTATTTGGGATGTTACAAGTCTACCCTCCTTAATGAGGTTTCGTCCTCGAAACCTGTTACACGTTAAACAACTGGGGATACAGTTCCTTCATCTCGTCTTCTTTCTCCCAAGTAGCCTCGGACCCCTTTCTGTGTTTCCATTGTATTTTGACTAAAGGAATCGACTTATTGCGTAATCGTTTCTCAGCTCGGTCAAGAATGGCTATTGGTTCCTCTACATAATTTAGACTGTTATCCACTTCGATCTCGTCATAAGGTATGTGAGCTGTGTCGTCAGCTAGGCACTTGCGTAAGTGCGACACGTGGAACGTAGGGTGTATTCCACTAAGCTCGACGGGTAGGTCGAGTCTGTAAGCAACTTGACCCACTCTTGCTACAATCTTGAAAGGTCCGACAAACCTTGGACTTAGTTTGCCACGCTTTCTGAACCGAATGATTCCTTTCCACGGTGATACTTTCAACAGTACCATGTCCCCTACTTGAAACTCTAAATCCCTCCTTCTCTTATCCGCGTATGATTTCTGTCTGTCTTTTGCGGCTTTCATACGAGCCTTGATTTGATCAAATTTCTCAGAAGTAGCTTTGACCACTTCGAGACTTGAAAAATCCTTCTGTCCAATTTCCCCCCAACAAACCGGGGTCCTACATTTCCTCCCATACAACATTTCAAATGGCGGCATGCCAATAGTCGAGTGATAGCTGTTGTTATATGAAAATTCTGCCAATGGTAGATGGCTGTCCCAACTCCCACCGAAGTCAATGATACAGGCCCGGAGCATGTCCTCCAAGGTCTGAATGGTTCTTTCCGATTGTCCATCGGTTTGGAGGTGGTAAGCGGTGCTGATGTTCAGTCTAGTGCCCATTGCTTCATTGAATTTCTTCCAAAACCTTGACGTGAATCTAGTATCCCTGTCAGACACAATCGACAGCGGCATACCATGTCTGCTCACAATTTCCTTGATAAATACTTCTGCTAGCTTTTCAGAAGAAGAAGTTTCTCGTATTGGCAAGAAGTGAGCACTCTTTGTCAAGCGGTCGACGATCACCCAAATGGTATCATTGCCTTTAGCTGTTCGCGGTAGCTTGGTAATGAAGTCCATTGTGATCTCTTCCCACTTCCATTCCGGTATTAGTAAAGGTTGCATTTTACCGCATGGCTTCTGGTGTTCGGCCTTAACTAGTGAACACGTTAGGCACTTGCTCACGTATTCTGTCACATCATTCTTCATGCCAGGCCACCAGTATTCTTTCTTCAAGTCTTGATACATTTTGTTTGTCCCGGGGTGGATAGAATAGCGAGACTTATGGGCCTCATCGAGTATTTTGGCTCTAAGCTCACCAATCTTAGGTATCCACATCCGGCCAAACCTAGTTCGTACTCCGTATGCATTTGCATCTAAGTTCCCTTGTTGTCCTACTATTCTTTCCCGTTTCACATTTCTTTCCAACAATGCTTCATCTTGTGCCTTTGATATTTCACCCATTAAGTCTGGCGTTATAATTAACTGACACGCTTTGATCCGGATAGGTGCCGATTCTTCCTTTCTACTTAAAGCGTCAGCCACTACGTTTTCCTTGCCTGGATGGTACAATATCTCACAGTCATAGTCTTTCAGTAGCTCTAACCATCTTCTTTGCCTCATGTTTAGTTCCTTTTGTTCGAAAAAGTATTTCAAGCTTTTGTGATCGGAGTAGATGGTGCATTTAACTCCATACAAGTAGTGTCTCCATATTTTCAACGCGAAAACTACTGCTGCTAATTCTAGATCATGTGTTGGGTAGTTAACTTCATGAACCTTTAGTTGCCGCGATGCATAAGCAATTACCTTTCCTCGTTGCATGAGTACGCACCCTAAACCTTGCCCTGAAGCGTCAGAGTAGACTACTAAGTCTTCATTTCCCTCAGGTAGTGTTAATACTGGAGCTTGAGTTAATCGTGTCTTAAGTTCCTCAAACGCGTGGTTTTGGGTTGGACCCCATTCATATTTTACTTCCTTCCGTGTCAATTTGGTTAGCGGCGAGGCAATTCTTGAGAAATCTTGGATGAACCTTCGATAGTAGCCTGCCAACCCTAGAAAGCTTCGTATCTCTGTTGGTGTCTTTGGGATGTTCCATTCCTTTACTGTCTCGATCTTTGCAGGATCCACCATGATGCCGTTTGGGTTTATTACATGACCTAGGAATTGGACTTCCCTAAGCCAGAACGCGCATTTGGAGAATTTTGCGTACAACTTTTCCTGCTTTAGCACCTCCAATACTTCTCTTAGGTGACAGTGGTGATCACCTTCATTCTTTGAATATATGAGGATGTCATCTATAAAAACTATTACTGATCGATCCAACATGGGTCGGCATACTCTGTTCATTAAATCCATAAATGCTGCTGGTGCGTTAGTTAATCCGAAGGACATCACGAGAAATTCATAATGCCCATAACGACGCAGTTTTCGGTACATCTTCCTCTCTTACTTTCAATTGATGGTAACCCGACCTGAGATCAATCTTTGAGAACCAACTCGCGCCTTGTAATTGATCAAAGAGGTCGTCTATTCTAGGCAGTGGGTATTTGTTCTTTACTGTTCTCTTGTTCAATTCACGGTAGTCGATGCACATGCGCATGCTGCCGTCCTTTTTCTTTACAAATAATACCGGAGCGCCCCATGGTGAGATGCTCGGTCTGATAAATCCTTTCTCTGTTAATTCTTCAAGTTGGGACATTAATTCTTTCATTTCTGACGGAGCCAATCGGTATGGTGCCTTGGCAACGGGCTCAGCTCCTGGCAGTAAGTCAATCTGAAATTCTATTTCCCGATCGAGCGGCAAACCAGGTAGGTCCTCTGGGAACACTTCTGGAAAATTGCACACCACGGGTACATCTTTTAGCTCTTTCGTTTTCATTCTATCGTCAATAACATACGCCAGATAAGCTTCGCAACCGCGCCTCATGTAACTTTCGGCCTTGATCATCGAGATGACGTTCGGCATTGTGCTATTCCAGTCACCATAAACCGTAATCGGACTGCCGTCAGTGGCCTTGAGATGTATCATCTTTCGTTTACATATGATTTGAGCTTCGTTGGCAGCTAACCAATCCATGCCCAATACTACATCGAATCCTCCTAAGGTTAGAAGGTACAATTTAGATGGAAACTTATGGCCCTCTATTTCTACCATGCAATCGTCAGTCACTTGGATGACTACTGAGTTTTTACCAATAGCAGTTTGTACGCTAAAGGCCCTTAAAAGGCTAGTGATTTTGCAGTCTAATTTGCGGCTAAAGGCAGTGGATATAAAACTTTTACTAGCACCAGAATCAAACAGAATAGCAGCATGTTCATCATTTACTAGGAACGTACCCGACACGACGTCAGGGTTTCCTCTTGCTTCTTCCTTGGTTAAAGCATAGGCCCGAGTCCTAGCCTTTGGCTGTTCCTTTTCCTTTTCTTTTCCCGAACCAGATTGGCCGGCCTTCCTGCAGTTCTTTGTCAGATGTCCAAACAATCCACACACTTGACACTTGACGTCTCTTACACATTCTCGAGAGAAGTGCCCCGGCTTCCCGCACTTATAGCATGTGGTGGTGCCGATTTTACATTCGCCAAGATGTTGCCTTCCACATTTCTTGCATGTTTCATATTCGTCCGACCTTGGCTTCTTAGTTTCAGTTGTTACGTTCCCTCTTCCTGTGCCTCTAGACGGGTTCTCCCACTTTCTCTTTTGGGTCTCTGTTGGTGGGTCCTCATTGGCATAATCGTCGTAGACGATTCCGCTCAGATTCACTACCGACTCGAAGGTCGAGGGTAGGTTAGCTTTTACATGAACACGGACCCGTTGTGGCAATCCCTTAACATAGTACTTGATCAAACGATCTTCAGTTTCCACCAGGTGTGGTACTAGTTGAGCCAGTTCATTGAATCTTGATGTATACTGGCGATGAGTCTTGTTGCCAGCCTTGAAGTTCAGGAACTCGTTCTCCACACGATCAATCTCATTTTGTGGGCAGAACTTTTGGATTACGAGCTTTTTCAAGTCTTCCCATGTCATTCTGGCAAGAGCATGTGGTGACTTTGTTCTTTGAATATTTCTCCACCAACCTAGTGCTTCATTGGTGAAAGAATGAGCAACATATTTAACAGCTTGGTCTGGTCGACACTCGCTGATGTTGATGACTGCGTTCATCCTCTCGATCCATTCGAACGTGGCCACCGAATCCTTGGTTCCATCAAACTTAGGTGGGTCTCCGTCCTTGAATCCTTTGTAAGTATACCCACGATTGCTTGATGCCACTTTTACTTCATCCCCGTCACTATCATAAATTTTCTCTTCATTGTTCCCTTCATCCTCCTCTTTACTTTTCTTTATTGCCTCAGATAGTAGATCAGGCAATACCTTCTTCAGTGTGAGCACAACTTCACGGGCAATAGCATCCCTGACTTCGGGTTCCAACTGTATCGGCCCTGGATTGTCGTCTCCAGTTGGGGTCACTTCTGTTTCGTGTACACTCTCGGTGTGTTCCGCGTGCACACTCTCTTCTTCTTCTAGTCTTTGATTCAACGGAGGTCTACCTCGTCGGCCAGTGCGACCGCCTCGGCGTCCAGTTCTTCCTCCGCCAGCCATAATTTCTTAATTTCCTGATAGTCATAAAGGGAATACATCAATGTCATTACTTCAGATCATAGTTTGGAACAGTACGAGCAAGGTAAATTTTTAATTACAGTGACCGGTTTGTGATTACTAATTTACATTGCTTTTCGGGTTCAAAACTCTTCAAATCGGTTGTGACATTGACATCTATTTGTTCTAAGTTAAGGTATCTATCCTTATTTAGAGCATTAGCTTTAGTACTTACTTACCGTGCTGCGTTGGCGTTGGTTACCCATACTGACATCCGTGCGTTGGTCCCATAATCAGTTTGAGTCCAGACATTTAGGGATGTCTGAATCTCTCAAACTATTGCTCTGATACCAACTTGTAAGGCCCCTTTCCCGGGTGACCTCACTTGTTGGATTTACTCATAAACATAGTCATAAATCCTGAACTTAAATTTAAAACATTCATCATTCAATTACATAATCAAAACAGCGGAAGTCTTTACGAATAAAACATAACATATTCTTAACAAACAAAAGTGGGATGTCAGTCTTGTGCCGGGTAACCTTCACGCCATCGCACGACCTTTTCTTCCTTTACCTGAAATGTATACTAAAGTCAGCTAACGCTGGTGAGTTCTAGTTTAATGCGTTTAGATATAAACATTCTTTTCTTTACTTCATAAGTAAACATTATTATAAAGTCATTCATATAAATACGTATTCATAACTTTTGCTTTTCTTTCATCTTTCTTTTCTTTATTAATGTGATTACATATATATATATATGCGTTCACCCTTTTTCTTTCACTTTTCTTACCATTCTTTCTTTATCTTTCTTACGTGATTACATAGATATGCATTCACCTTTACTTTCTTTACCATTTATTGGTCATACACATAAGGGTGATCAACCCATCTTACGGTACGTATATCACAAAGACATACGCCCTCGAGCTACCGTCGTAGCCCTTTTACTTAACCGTCCGGCACTAGAAACCGTCCGTCATATCTTTACCGTCCTACCGAAGTAGTCCGTCATATCTTTACCGTCCTACCGAAGTAGTCCGTCATATCTTTACCGTCCTACCGTCGTAGTCCGTCATATTCGCCCGTCTGCCCTAAGGCATCCGTTTCCCACTTGAGCTAATTATGCAGCCGCATATTGTTTTAGCGACTTACTCCACCGTAGTGGCCTTTAATTAGTCTAACTTTCTAGACTTCCTTCTCTAGCTGCATAATAGTCAAGTGGTCGTCCGTCTACCGTAGTAGCCGTTAGCTTCGTTTCCGTCCATAACGTATACTTACATTCTTAGCATGCAATATATATATTTATAAAGCAAGATTTCATTTATTTACGTTATACCATTCATTCATTCATTCTTTGTAAACATACGTGTTGTTCTTTGTTCATAATTCATTATTCACTTTCATATGTATCTACACATATACCTTAATATATCACGTATGGTCACATTGACATTCATTTCATTTATTCATTTAGTGTATACATTTCAGCCCCAAAACATTTATAAATCATTTGCACATAACTTAGAAGGGGGCACATAGAACTCACCTGATAGGCGGGTCCCTGAAGTATAATAGCTGGTTTCGAAACGTCACTAAGGTCACCCACTATCTGTATAATAAAGTCATACATATAAGGTAGGGCTCCTAAATGACACTAGACATTACTGTTCTTGAACTCAGTAGTTTCGGGAGGTGGGTCGCATCGAAACTATGGTAGTTTCGAGCTATGGTCTTACACTCGAAACTAGGTAGTTTCGAGTCATAATCCTTCTATCGAAACTAGGTAGTTTCGAGTCATGAGATCCTATCGAAACTATGGTAGTTTCGAGTCATTAACTTATGAAAAATCTTAGTTTAGGTTCAAGGTGACACTCGAAACTAGGTAGTTTCGAGTCCTGAGTTCCTATCGAAACTATAGTAGTTTCGAGTCATTGGCTGCTATCGAAACTAGATAGTTTCGAGTCAAACATGACTATCGAAACTAGAGTAGTTTCGATGGGTCTGCATGTATCGAAACTATAGTTTCGAGTCATGGGTCTACATCTTTCCTGACCAGAACCTTGCTCCAGCCAACTTATTTCCAATCGATTAAACCTTGAACATTTTACGTTAAACACCTTCCTTTATCGTTCTTGAGTTCAAATACGTGATTTGTTTCAAGTTTCATATGCGAAAATCGTATCTTTATTTGATTTAAACCCGAGACATGCAAAGACTCAGAATCAGAGGCGATGCTTACCTCAACAGGCCCGATTTCTGTTGCTATGCGTTGAAATGGTGGAGTCGGATGATTCCCGAGCCCTTGAGTCTTCTCCTTGCGGTTTTCTTCACAAGCCGATCGCTCTCTCTCTCTCTCTAGTATTCTTGCGCAGGAAGATGAAATGAGAGGGGTTTGGGTTGAAGCTGCTGTTTTGTAATGGGGTTTCCCCCTTTTCTTTTCGGCCCATGGGCCGAAATTTTGGCCAAGCCCACTTTATTTCTCTTTTCTATTTGTCTTGTCATTATTTGGGATGTTACAACTCTTTTACACTTTTGGGGTGAAACATGAACACTATTCAAATTACATGTTTACATTTACACAAACAACACAAGTACAAATCCTATTTACATTCATGTGTGCAATTTGAGCTTTATGCCCGAGGGCTAGGTGTGCTAACCTTTTGTATGCGATTATGTGCAATCATTAACTTTTCAAGCCGACGGTTTTCAATGATAGATCTATTGAGTCTGACAAACCCACCCAGGATGCGCGGTGATTGAAACCGACAACACAATTTTTGCATGCTAGTTACAAAGGTTTGATTGTACTTGGTTACACAATAGCTGCTCCCCATAAACGCCTTATTTATCATGTTATGTAAAGGATTTGGTTTACAAATTATATGCTACCTATATACAAACCTGTGTTATACTCACCAACTTTTTAGTTGACCTTATTTTATTCATGTTTCAGGTGCTTTCATATGAGTTTGATCAAGACATGCTACACATAGGCTTTGGACCTAGTTAATCTTAATTCAAAAACAAATTGTATTTCATTACGTACTTTGAATTTGATTCATGTTTGTTTGAATGGAAATGGATTTAACGTATTACAATTTAGTCAACCTTGAGCTCATGAACAGTCTACATGTCCCGCCCCGATGATTCCGCCGTCGGTTGGGGTGTGACAGATTGGTATCAGAGCCTTGGTTATAGGGAACTAGGTTATTAGACACCTTTGACCTAGACTATAACTTTAGGACACCCATACAATGCCATACTACTACATGTTACATTATCAATTTCTGTGTGATTATTTTTACATGCTATCTTAAGTACTTACACTACATGATACAATACATAATGATTTATGTGTCACACTACTTGATAACTCTTGTGCTTACACCCATTACTACCTACATGCTATATGATTATCCTCATATGTGAATATTTTTACATTGTTATACTATATGATTACATCACATGATACAATACCCAATAGTTTATGTGTCACGTTACCTGCCCACTTTCCCTTCTATTCATAGCTACCTACTTAAATTATTTAAAACACTATCCTAAGTTTAACACACACACATACACACCGAATTATTCATACACCATTGGACTCACATACATGATACCATCACCCTTTTATGAGCAAAGACTTAAACTATTGGGCCAAATTCCCACCAATAATAAACTAAGAAGCCCATCTATTCCCCAAGAAGAAGAAGCCGCTGAAATGCATAAACCTTACCTTTGGGCCTCAAAGCCCAGTCCACGACAATTCCAATCATAACCATGAGCCCAACAATAGTATTATTAATACATGATGGCTGGAAGAGTGTGTAATCCCATGAGGAATTCTGGCTAAGGAAAGATAGGGTACTTAAGTGTGTCTTAGTGACCCACCCCTCTTTCCTGGGAATTCTCCTTAGGGATACATTACTTATAGGTCAAGTGTATTTCTAAAATACTATCGTGAAGGTTCGGCGTTATGACTAGTCAAACTCTAAAACCCATAAGAACTTCTATATTTGACACTTCATATTTCATTATCACTTACAACTTTTTCATTGTTTTTCTGCTAGACATGGACTCCTACCCTCCTCCCTCCCCGGTTTACCGTCCTGGATCAGAAACTGATTGGGAAGAAGACACTGAGACACCCGTGTATCGGTCACCAACACCCCCAACTGCTAGGACAAGGTTTGAAGTAAGGGCGGACTGGATTAGGGACACCGGCCCGAGACTTCAAACACCTGGATCTCCCGTACCCGTAAACCCGTACCAAACACCTCACCTCCACAATCAATTGCCACCCCCACTAAGAGACCCATACCTAATGCCCGACCCGTACCTTCCTAACCCTTGGGTAAGGTATACCATAGCACCCCCTGGTGTTATGGGAATTCCAACCAATGACTTCCATCAATATGTAAGAAATTCAGAATTTGAGAGGCAAAGGATAGAGCAGGGAGTAATACACGATTTACAAAGACAAAGAATGGATAGCCTAGCAAACCAATTAGGATACCAAAAGGAGTTAATCTCCATCCTCGAAAAAGAAATACAAGAACATCGCACGAAGACCGCTAGGACTGAAGCCAGATCTGCTACTCGAGTGACTATAGCGGTGCTCATCTTGGCGATTATCTTCTTCCTAGTGGAAAGCTACCAGAGACGTTAGAAGGAGCTTCTACTGATTTCCTTTAAATTTTCTATTTGAGAACCATTTCCCCTATGTTTTGAATAATGTTTAACATTTCAGTATTTAATCAATTCCATATATTTCAACTCTACAGTTATTGTTCATTGATTTGACCCGTGGAGCGTAAATTACACCCGTTATATTTCCATCAAATTTTCTCAAGTATCACCTTATTCATTCAAATACGACTTAGTACACTACCAACAATCTCATTCATAAACCAATCATCCTATTTTATGATTTAAACAAAAACTTCGTTACCTTGTTTAATCAAAACGTTTATCAAATTTTGAGATAATATCAAAAACATAAATTTTCCATAAAACTTTTTCACCTGATAAGGAAAGTTAATACAACCAATTTTATAAAAATATTATTTCAAATTGATAAATAACCATGATTTTTCTTCATTAAAGTAAATATTTCTAAACTTTGGCTAAATTATAGACTACTTGTTTAGCCAATGGTTCCACTTAAAAATATTCTTTTATTAATAGTTGAAAGTTTAAATAAAAAAAAATATTTTTCCCATAAATTGCATATTCATTTAAAATATGCGATTCAATGATTTCACAACTTTATATATATCTACAACCAAAAACAATTTCCCACTTTCTATGTTCAAACAAAGACCCGTATTTATAAACACAAATTCCAGAATATTTCCAAAACCTCCTCGTTACCTTTCACTCGACGCGTCAAGAGAAGATCCATATCGCGTAAACGTTAACCTTTCCCACCAACCTCAATGAGATTTGAGGACTTGAACCTAACTACCACATTATGCAAGAATGCCAAACAACACGTTTGTTCGCAGCACTCGATCACATGCAAGACCCGTTAGTACACATCGCACGCGAAGTTCAATACTCATGTATACACGTTCACAATATATTCAACGCAATCACATGGTACATGAAACTCAATTATCCTCAATATATCCAATTCTACACAAACTACATAATACATGAAACTAGTTTGCCTACAAATCACAATTTGCTCGATTGATCACGTAATGCACGAAACATGTTTACTTGCAATACCTATGCTACTGGATTAAGCACATGATACACGAAACTTAGTTGTTTGCAATATGTGTTATACATAAGAATTGCTTCATTGATACATAATTCTAGATTGACCACACTATACACGAAACTCATTTGGTTACAAAGCACTTTATACTAAATGGTGTACATTATACAAAATACATGATACTAAGTTGCTAACACTATACATGAGATCCATTTCCTACAATACACATAATACTATGTTGTATACATTACACATTAGAGCTTCTTGATTTACAAAATACAAGACGCTAAATTATTTACGCTATATATGAGACCTATTTGATTACAAACTACGTGACACTAGATCATACATGAGACTTGTGTACTTACTATATACTCGAAACAAAATTTGCTTACAATTATTGCAATGGATTGATTACATTATACACAAGACATGGTCATGCACTTTGTACACCAAAGTTGAAGACCATAATACATTGAAACGACTCGGGATTTGACGTATTCTAGTTCAAACACGAGCAAACTAAGAAACTTTAAGTGTTACTACTTTACTACTCTTTAGTTGCGAACTGACCTAATTAGGAACTTAGTTACTTGTTAGCGACTTTCTATGTGTAAACAATAGACGCGATTACCCACACACAACGAAACAATCTATACGGACCATACGATGATTTGAATAATTACGGGTGCACACGAAATTTCGAAAATCAGCGCATGGAAACTATAGTGAAATTTTGTCTTGTGTTGTGACCTAAAACTTATCATGATGTGTAACAACGAAACGGATGTAATGTGACGAGGGCATGGTGGATACGCCGATGGTACTTCCTATATATAAGTGTCCTATCATATTATCAGGAGTAGCGTTGTTCGTGTCACGTGAAGTTTTGACCCAGACCAATGGTTATGAAATCTCTTACCCACTAACAATTTAGAACATATTAGACTATATCTTACACAAACTCTAAATATCAAAATCCCATCAAATCAATTCCAAGTAACACATCTCACATTTAGAATTCAAATTTTTATTCGACAATCTTCATTTCAAAACAAAATTTATTACTACTCTTCATATTCAAAGTATCAGGCTTAAGTCATGTCAACGGTTACACACCCCAGAATCCAACACTCAAAACTACCCGAGAACCCAAAACTCCCTCATCTTTCTTGATTTTTTTTTTTTTTTTGCAGCCTCTATTAGTTATATTTTGGGACAAAATTCCCTTAACATGGGGAGACTGTAACATTCCTGATTTTTCGACCCTATTCTAACTTATTTTAATAACAATACAATGCTAGACCCTATACTTGTTCAAACCTACGCCTCATTAAATTTTTATCCGATCATATTTTAATTCAAAGTTTTAGAACTCAAATCACATGGTAACACCTCCTAGAGTTAACTCAGTTAGTAATCCCGTTAGGTGTTCTGTTAAAATCCTAACCAAGCTAATTCTGTCAAAGCTGAAGTTGCAAGGGCTGATTTTGTAAATAACCAGGAACCCTAGTAGGCACGGTCGCGCCTCATGTTGGCACGGTCGCGCCTCATCTCGGCACGGTCGCGCCTTGTTTTGGCACGGTCGCGCCTCATGTCTGAGAAAACGTAACTGCAGCTTTAATCGCCCGATCGTTGGTTTCCCGTAACCGATTTCCACTTAATATCTCTTAACAAAACAATTACACTGTCATTTACAACCAATAGTCCCAGAAATCCGATTAGTCTCAGAAAAATAAACCTCCCTCCGTTTGAACCGAGATTCTTATATTCTGAAGTAAAGTTTCCTCAATCCATTGCACCATCGATCCTCATTGAAACTCGCGAGTACACTGGTTCAGCCGGAATTGCAGCAGGAGACGCCGGAGACCAAATTCGTCACGCCGGAACTCCTTCCTACCGTACGCTACCAATCCATCATCGTACAGGGTAATTGAAATCTTCTAAACCTTATATTTATTCTATAGATCAATAGCCCCAATCTAATTTGGGCATTCAATATCAAAATCTACTCGAATCAGAAACCATATTTTCATTCAAAATAGTTTATTCGAATCCGGTCCTAAACATGTTTTAAACACAATTAATCTACACCAAAAGACTTTTAATGACCTTGTGAATGAAAGCCCTATCAATTCTAACACATCAATATAAGGATCAATCAATTCGTTTCTGTTTTGAAATAGACACGGTCGCGCTAATCATATAGCGCGGTCGTGCCTCGGGAGCCGCGGTCGTGTCTACTTCCAGCGCGGTCATGCCTCCTGCTCAGACCCAATCATGCTCGTTGGCTAGACTTGGTCGTGCCCCTGAAGCATAGACACGGTCGTGCCTGTACAAGGCACGGTCGTGCCTAGTGTTTTGTCTAGCTATGTCCTCTGTTGATCAACACAGTCGCGCCCTGGCTAGCGCGGTCGCGCCCGTGGCCCGAGCACGATCGTGCCCTATCTAGGCACGGTCGTGTGTGTTCACAGAATCCTTAAAATTTCTATATTTTTAAACAATTAATATTTCAAGTTAATTTTCAAAATAAAAATAGTTGAATTTATAAAAATGCGTATTATCTTTATTTAAAAAGATAAAGTATTTAATCTTAAAATAAATGGAAATTATTTAATTAAAGTTTTAACCTTTAATTTATAAACCCTACACTTAATAATATTTTAATGTCTAAGTTACACTTTATAAATAAATGAATAGAGTAATAATTATTTATTTGATTTGTATTTGATCAAAAGCATCTATTTAATTATACTTAAATACATCTAATACTTACATCATTTTCATAAACAATAATTATCTAATTTACTTATTTAATTATTTCAAACTCAAACCTTATTCAAAATATTGTAAAAATATTCATTTCAAACCTTGCGTTTTATACAATACTTCCAAGTACCAATCACTAACTTTATCCAATTCAACCTTAGACTTAGACTTAGACTATTATGCATTATTAATGCAATATACATTAGACTTAGACTTTTTTTAAAACATTTAAAGTGACCCTAAATCAAATAATTTTAGTATTGAACCCCATTTTATTTTCATTTGAACCCTCCCCTCTAAACACAATGAACTCCCAAATTGAACCCCCATTCCTTCAACTTTGACCCATCCACAAGCCTTGACCCGGATTGACTCTCAAAAGTCAAACAGACTAGAGAATTGAACAAATCGACATCTAAAATCAATCACACCCGGATTCTATGGATTTGCCTTACACGAGAAGTTGATCCTTGACCATTTCTAGACGCAATTAACATACCAATTTGACTAGATAGCGGCTCAATTCAAATTTCAAACGGGTTTGACTTTGAGAGTCAAACCAAGCCAATTTCGAATCCAAATCACCAAAATCAAACATATTGATGTCCGCAAATCAAGCCCAGTCATTACTATTACGAACTCAGACTCTAATCATGACCCAATTCACCACTTTCGGTTCAATCCACGCGTAACCCACGTTGACAACCGTCACCCTCAAGACCGAATAAAATCACGCGTTTAAAGACCTAATTGATGGAATTAACTCTCTCCTCACCATCGCATAATCCTTTCAAAACTCTGCCAAACCACCTTCGACCTGCAATACGACTCTGGAACTCGATTCAATCCAAAGAACTCAGAGCTGAATGCGGTAGCCGTTCGTCCATCCCCACGTTTCCATTCTAGGTAAATTTACACCCACTGATTCGTTTTTGTCCAGGGAACAAAAGCCCCATGCTTTCGAGATCGATCTTTGATCAATTCGACTTAATTTGGGGCTAGGGTTTGCGGGTCTAGGTAAATCGGGGAAGGGGATGTGTTCGAGATCGGTTGTTAAATATTTTCAAACCAGTATTTTGTCAAGACATTTGTCCAGACTCTCCGGTTAAAGCACTTGGATCCTATGCGGTTGGATGCAGGTTCGAAACCCATGACCGTATCTTTTTTGAGTTCTAGTGACACACAAACTGTTTCCCCTTCGGATCTCACATTAAAACCGTATAAAACCATGTTCCATCACCACTGACCCTCCGGACTAGTGGTATCTCGCGTCAGTCCTACAGGATCCACCCGGGTTCGAATAGGGTGGTCCTCAATTATGTTTTTGTGGCCTGTTTATTTTTTTAAAAACATTTTTAAAGCTCCAAAGATTATAAAAAAATGTTTTTATAAAACTTACATTTATTAGAACAAAAGGAAACAGATGTTTGCAATTTTTACATAAAATCTCTATCTTTATAAATTAACTCTTAAAACACTCAATTTAAATTATGAATTTATTACGAGTAAATTATTTATAAAAATTTTGTGTCAACTTTATAAACACTTTATACAAAGTTTTATAAAATTTAAATTTTATTTTAACACCTAAAAATATTTATAGTTTTATATACCTAAGAATACATACCCATTTTAATTAAATACAATTAGTTATCATATTCAATTTAAATGGCAAATAAATAAATAAATTAATTTATTATTTATATAAATTACATTTATAAAACGTACTTATGATTTAATTATATCTAAATACAAATTGCATACCTTTATAAATAAATAAATAAGTTAACAATTATTTATTTAATTTATATTTAAACAAAAATTGTTTATGTAAGTTATACTTAAATAAACCTAATACCTACATTATTTTCTAACTAAACAAATAAATAACAATTATGTGACTTATTTAGTTATTCAAACCCAAACCCTAATTAAAAATATTTTTAAACTATTCATTTCAAATCGTTTATTTTATACAACACTTTTTCAAGTACAAACCACAATTTCCTACGCTCCTATACAACTCCTTGTACACAAATCCAATTCAATCCTAGAATTTGACATAGATTTTTTTGCACACATTATTAATTCAACATACTTTACACACTAGGTTAGCATTGTAAGATTTCAAGGATCATTTTGCTATCTAGTCTCGCGTGCTAGCTACACTTTTGAATCAAGTGAGTATTACATAGCCCCTTTTACTCTTTTACACTTTTTGGGGTGAAACATGAACTCTATACACACAATTGCTTATATTTACACAAACTACACAAACACAAATCCTCTTTACATTCATGTATACAAAATTTGAGCTTTATGTTTGAGTGCTAGGTGTGTTAACTGTTTGTGTGCAATTTATGTGCAATCATTAACTATTCAAGCCGACGGTTAACAATGATAGATCTATTGAGTCTGACAAACCCACCCAGATTGGGGTGATTGTTACCGACAACACAATTTGCATGCTAGTTACAAATGTTTGATTGTACTTTGGTTACACAATAGTTGCTCCCCATAAATGCCTTATTTTATCATGTTATGTAAGGATTTGTTAATTCACATCTATATACTATCTATGTACAAACCTGTGTTTGCTCACCAACTTTTTAGTTTACCTTATTTTATTCATGTTTCAGGTGCTAATGTGTGATTTTGATCAAGACTTGCTACACATAAGTTTTGGACCTAGTTAATTTTAATAAAGGATTTATGTATTTCATTTTATGTACTTGGTTTGATTTTGTTTTGTCTTGAATCTATGCAATGAATTTGAATGATTAATATATTTCAATTTAGTTGACCTTGTGCTCATGAACAGTCTACATGTCCCGCCACGACGTTTCCGCCGTCGGTTGGGGTGTGACACCCACCAAGGCGGAAACACGGGAGTGCAACGAAATTGAATAAGAGAACACAAGGCAATAAAGATATTTACTATTATAGTTTCATAATATTAAAAAACCCCAATTACATAAGTCTCAATTTAAACAAAATAACATGTTTAGAAGACAAAACAACTTAAAATAAAGTTTCTTCTATTGATATCTAAGCAAATCCTATGCGATCTTGACTTGACCTATCACGAGCTTAATCACCTGAAACATGTACGAAAAACAAGTGTCAACTAAAATTGTTGGTGAGAAGTCACAGGTTTAATAAAAGCATATGTTTGGAAAAGATAACAACTCACAATTCAAGATCATCATATAGTACGTAAAATAAAACAACCACAGGATTGGCAAATCCAACCTAAAATGAAGAATAACGAATAAATGGCATAACTCGCAATTTGAACTAATAACCAATAAGATGTCCAACCAACAGTTTTCCATAAAGTATATGCGGTTTCCATCCTATGGCCCATATCTGTACTACCGTTGGCTTGAAAGTTTTGAGTTAAGGATTTGCAAGTTTAACGTTTATCATGTTGTGTTCATTTATTCACATACATATAAGATTCACTTGTATAGAATTGTTTGAAAAAGAACTTGTTTTAATGCGTGCCAACGTGTACATGTTTCCCCCAAAATAATTTGAATAAAGTGGTACTATGAAGTCTCACCTTGAAAGCTAGGCGAGATAGGAGACTTGAACAAATGAACGAGGTGAATCACGGATCAGAACCTAAACAAATGAATAAACTAGTTTTAGGGCAGGTTCGATGGTTACGAGTGTTAGATAGGCGGTTCGGGTCATAAGGTTAAGAATTAGTTGTAAAAAATAGCGTTGTAGTCGATTTTCAGATTTGGACAACAAAGTATCTGAACAGAAACGGGCTTGTTAAAAATATCAAACGACGTCCAAAAATTATGAAATTTTCTAGGGTTAAGTCGTTCCGAACATTTTCGTTTAGAAAGTTTTTCCATTTTAGAATCAGATCATAGCCAAAACAGTCCAACAAGACAGAAGGTACTGAAAAAGGTTTTTGTCCCGTTTTGGCTACTACGGAGTCATACTTTCGAATTAGAAAACGAGCCAATAATGGTTGGAAAGGAAATTCGACGAACTACGTCGTGAAATTTGAGTTTGCTTAGTTTTGATTAATTATGGTCATGCTATGCTCAGTTAAAGTCAGCACAGTTTCTGTCCAAAATCAACGGTTGCACTTAAGTGGACTGTTTAGGGTTTTATGGTTACCGAACGCGTAAATTAAAAATTAGACGAATGTTATTATGTTATTATGATACATAATATAATAAGATTAGGTTAGTCAAAACATCCCATGTCACCTGTCTAGCCTTGATATTCACATAAGCGTTTTGAAGAATCACAGAATGCAATCGGCATAGCCGACACGAGCAAGCGGATTCTATATTTAATTAGCATGTGATTTCATATAAGTGATAATATAGAATAAATAACATGTTTTAAGTTAGAAAGAACATACTAAAGCATCGGCAGAGCCACTTTTGCAATAGTTGTCTTGAGGATTCGCAGAATGCGACGGCATAGCCGCCGTTGCAAACGTGATCCTTTGTTTGTTAGTTGGTGATGTTAGCTTGATTTATTAGTTTGATTAAGATTATTAGAGAGTTTTTAGGGCTGAGGTTTCACATGATCAAGTGATCTAGGATAGAAAATAGAAAAAAGATTGAAGGGATGAAGAAAGAATGAAATAAAAAGACGGTATTGAACTTCAGAGGGTTACTTACTTGTTTGAACTTAAAACTCTTGGAATCCTCTATGGGATTTTCAAAATATTCATAGGGAGGGCAGTGAATTTGAAATTTATGAGGGTTTTGGAGTGTTTGAGGGAGAATTAGCAAAGAAAACAAGATCCTAAGCCTCCTATTTATACTAATGGTTGAAGGGTGTAAATATGGAATGTCTTGGAAAACCCTTTAGGGTTTAAGGGGGGCTCAAGTCTGCAAAATTTACCATAATGGGGCTGGGTTTTTGTGATTTCTTTCTTGGGTTAGGTCCAAGAGTAGGTGGGTTGGGTCCTAGCTTGGCCCGGTTGAGTGCGCGCATTCGAAAATTACGATTTTAAGCATTTCTAAGCGAAATAGGCAAATGTTTTCAACATGAAAGTTGATTGGCATAAAAAATGAGTATGTTTAGCTAAAAAACGTTTAAGTTTACGTTATTCACGTACGGTAGTTGGCGGTCGGTGGGCGAGAAAACGGACTTTTTTTATCGTTTTTCGAATTTCAGGATTTATTTAAGGAAAGTTTTGCAAACAAACTTTGTTTTAAATAAAGAAATTAATATGTTAAATATTTAAAACATAAATTAATGTCATGTTAGACGAATTTTTCGGTTGTGGACGGTACACAGCTAACGGCGGTTTAAAAGGCGAACGATCGCACGAAAGTACTAACTAGTACTTTTAAGTATCAAATCACTTTGAATGAGTTATAAAAACATGTTTGAGGTGTATGGGGTGATTCATGTGTGTTTAATGTGTCATAATGATCAATTAAGTCTACGTGTGATCCATGAATCGATCATAGATAATTATAAGTCTTTGAAATCAAGCAAAAACGTAATATTTCAAATGTGAACTAGTATTGTAACAATGTATGAATAGGATTTCAATTAAAATGAAATGTCATGTGGATTCTCTTTGATAAGTATAGAACGAGTACAAGTAGTAAAAATTAGAAGTGTCACAGAGTCCCCTAGTTAAAGGAATTTCTTTCGCACTTGTTGCACTTACGACACGGTTGTGCCGAAGGGAGATGATACTGGCACTTTGCACATAGAGGGTAAGGTCCACCGTATGGCTTCTTGGTAGAAACAGGGGTAACTTGGGTAATAGGAGTGGAAGGAGTTACTATAGCAAAGCCCTTGGTTGTCTTTTGTTTCTTGTGATGGTATTCAGGCTCCTCCACTACTTCTTCGTCGGTCCTCTTGTCACTTTTCCTGAACAAGATCCCAGACTTAACCAGATCGTCCGTTAAGGACGCAGACAAACGAATAGCAGCTTCATGTGTTGTGGGGCTACTTCCCATGAGGATACCCCGAATTTGAGGCGGAAGGCCTCCAATGTAACGATCAATTTTTCGAGTCAGGGGTGTAACCAGATGCGGGACTAGGATGCAGAGTTCATGAAAGCGTGTAGTGTACTCTTCACTTTCTCCACTATCATGGGTAAGATCCAGCAGTTTAATTTCTAGCTTCTTCATCTCATTGCTGGGAAAGAATTCCTCGATCATGATTTCCTTGAGCTTATCCCAAGTCATAGCAAGAGCTCCTTCCCTACCCCGAATCTTCTTTTCAGCATTCCATCAAGTCAGTGCCCTCTTTTGGAAGGCATTTGTAGCATACTTTACCTTAAGTTCATCGGGGCAGTCACTCATCTCAAACGTGTTCTCCATGCCTTCAAACCATTGCAATAGTCCTGTTGCACCTTCAGATCTAAGGTACTTGTGTGGGTCACAAGAGTTAAAGTGCTTGAATGTACAAACACTCCCACTAGATCTTCCAGTGGAGTTGTTGATTTAAGTGATAATAGTGGGCAAGACAGCAACAAGTTGTTGAGTGAGAAGGGTGGCTATGGCAGAGGTTTCGGCTAAAGGGTTAGAGGCTTCACCAGTATTGGCCACGGTGGTATCGGGATCACGACGAGGAGGCATTCTATGAAAGAGAAATCACAAGTTGAAAGTTAGGATAGACATTCAAATAATAATAAAATCACTCATTCATTAATATCAAATGTCTTACAAGATTATTAAAACATATATTAAAACATATATATTGAATTACAATTGAAATTAAAGATAAAATTGACTAATCAAAACTCGAGGTCCGGATGAATAATACTGGTGAGACGTGTTTTAACCTATAGGCGGGCACTCACTCCAAGGGTCTCCAGGTAAGTGCGACTCGTAACGAACGTGCCTCACTTTCCTTAGTGCCAAGACCCCTAGTGTGCAGGCGCTCACCCTTCTAGATTAAACGTGTCCCTAGTACCATTATGCGGGTCTTTGATTTTGATGAGAGTGTCATGGATTGGGCCTTGCCCAAGAAATGGATTCAGCTTCATGCAAGCTTCTTCTTCCTTCTTGTTGTTGGGCTCCAATTTGCTAGGAATGTAGATGACTTCTTCCTCGGGCCGTGAGTAGTGCGGGTTAGTTGTATCCAACAGTAGTTCGAGGTCTTCCTTGTTGTGGCCTTGTTGATCGGGCTTGGGATCTCCGACGTGTGACAACGGATCTGAGTCCTTAGGAGCGTGTGTAACGTGAGGGTTATGGACGAGATACAGTGAAAGCATTGTAATTACATGTAAGCACATAATTCCTAATAATGGGGCACTTAGGTTATAGTCTAGGTTATTGCTAAGGGAACCTAATTCTCTATAACCTGGCCATGAGGATACCAATTCTCTATAGTCTAGGTTATTGCTAAGGGAACCTAATTCTCTTCATGTGTTGTGGGGCTACTTCCCATGAGGATACCAATCTGTCACACCCCCGCCAAGGCGGAAACACGGGAGTGCAACGAAATTGAATAAGAGAACACAAGGCAATAAAGATATTTACTATTAAAGTTTTATAATATTAAAAAGCCCCAATTACATAAGTCTCAATTTAAACAAAATAACATGTTTAGAAGACAAAACAACTTAAAATAAAGTTTCTTCAATTGATATCTCAGCAAATCCTATGCGATCTTGACTTGACCTATCACGAGCTTAATCACCTGAAACATGTACGAAAAACAAGTGTCAACTAAAATTGTTGGTGAGAAGTCACAGGTTTAATAAAAGCATATGTTTGGCAAAGATAACAACTCACAATTCAAGATCATCATATAGTACGTAAAATAAAACAACCACATGATTAGCAAATCCAACATAAAATGATGAATAACGAATAAGTGGCACAACTCGCAAGTTGCACTAATAACGAATAAGTTGTCCAACCAACATTTGTCCATAAAGTATATGCGGTTTCCATCCTATGGCCCATATCTGTATTACCGTTGGCTTGAAAGTTTTGAGTTAAGGATTTGCAAGTTTAACGTTTATCATGTTGTGTTCATTTATTCACATACATATAAGATTCACTTGTTTAGAATTGTTTGAAAAAGAACGTGTTTTAATGTGTGCCAACGCGTACATGTTTCCCCCAAAATAATTTGAATAAAGTGGGGCTATGAAGTCTCACCTTGAAAGCTAGGCGAGATAGGAGACTTGAACAAATGAACGAGGTGAATCACGGATCAGAACCTAAACAAATGAATAAACTAGTTTTAGGGCAGGTTCGATGGTTACGAGTGTTAGATAGGCGGTTCGGGTCATAAGGTTAAGAATTAGTTGTAAAAAATAGCGTTGTAGTCGATTTTCAGATTTGGACAACAAAGTATCTGAACAGAAACGGGCTTGTTAAAAATATCAAACGACGTCCAAAAATTATGAAATTTTCTAGGGTTAAGTCGTTCCGAACATTTTCGTTTAGAAAGTTTTTCCATTTTAGAATCAGATCATAGCCAAAACAGTCCAACAAGACAGAAGGTACTGAAAAAGGTTTTTGTCCCGTTTTGGCTACTACGGAGTCATACTTTCGAATTAGAAAACGAGCCAATAATGGTTGGAAAGGAAATTCGACGAACTACGTCGTGAAATTTGAGTTTGCTTAGTTTTGATTAATTATGGTCATGCTATGCTCAGTTAAAGTCAGCACAGTTTCTGTCCAAAATCAACGGTTGCACTTAAGTGGACTGTTTAGGGTTTTATGGTTACCGAACGCGTAAATTAAAAATTAGACGAATGTTATTATGTTATTATGATACATAATATAATAAGATTAGGTTAGTCAAAACATCCCATGTCACCTGTCTAGCCTTGATATTCACATAAGCGTTTTGAAGAATCACAGAATGCAATCGGCATAGCCGACACGAGCAAGCGGATTCTATATTTAATTAGCATGTGATTTCATATAAGTGATAATATAGAATAAATAACATGTTTTAAGTTAGAAAGAACATACTAAAGCATCGGCAGAGCCACTTTTGCAATAGTTGTCTTGAGGATTCGCAGAATGCGACGGCATAGCCGCCGTTGCAAACGTGATCCTTTGTTTGTTAGTTGGTGATGTTAGCTTGATTTATTAGTTTGATTAAGATTATTAGAGAGTTTTTAGGGCTGAGGTTTCACATGATCAAGTGATCTAGGATAGAAAATAGAAAAAAGATTGAAGGGATGAAGAAAGAATGAAATAAAAAGACGGTATTGAACTTCAGAGGGTTACTTACTTGTTTGAACTTAAAACTCTTGGAATCCTCTATGGGATTTTCAAAATATTCATAGGGAGGGCAGTGAATTTGAAATTTATGAGGGTTTTGGAGTGTTTGAGGGAGAATTAGCAAAGAAAACAAGATCCTAAGCCTCCTATTTATACTAATGGTTGAAGGGTGTAAATATGGAATGTCTTGGAAAACCCTTTAGGGTTTAAGGGGGGCTCAAGTCTGCAAAATTTACCATAATGGGGCTGGGTTTTTGTGATTTCTTTCTTGGGTTAGGTCCAAGAGTAGGTGGGTTGGGTCCTAGCTTGGCCCGGTTGAGTGCGCGCATTCGAAAATTACGATTTTAAGCATTTCTAAGCGAAATAGGCAAATGTTTTCAACATGAAAGTTGATTGGCATAAAAAATGAGTATGTTTAGCTAAAAAACGTTTAAGTTTACGTTATTCACGTACGGTAGTTGGCGGTCGGTGGGCGAGAAAACGGACTTTTTTTATCGTTTTTCGAATTTCAGGATTTATTTAAGGAAAGTTTTGCAAACAAACTTTGTTTTAAATAAAGAAATTAATATGTTAAATATTTAAAACATAAATTAATGTCATGTTAGACGAATTTTTCGGTTGTGGACGGTACACAGCTAACGGCGGTTTAAAAGGCGAACGATCGCACGAAAGTACTAACTAGTACTTTTAAGTATCAAATCACTTTGAATGAGTTATAAAAACATGTTTGAGGTGTATGGGGTGATTCATGTGTGTTTAATGTGTCATAATGATCAATTAAGTCTACGTGTGATCCATGAATCGATCATAGATAATTATAAGTCTTTGAAATCAAGCAAAAACGTAATATTTCAAATGTGAACTAGTATTGTAACAATGTATGAATAGGATTTCAATTAAAATGAAATGTCATGTGGATTCTCTTTGATAAGTATAGAACGAGTACAAGTAGTAAAAATTAGAAGTGTCACAGAGTCCCCTAGTTAAAGGAATTTCTTTCGCACTTGTTGCACTTACGACACGGTTGTGCCGAAGGGAGATGATACTGGCACTTTGCACATAGAGGGTAAGGTCCACCGTATGGCTTCTTGGTAGAAACAGGGGTAACTTGGGTAATAGGAGTGGAAGGAGTTACTATAGCAAAGCCCTTGGTTGTCTTTTGTTTCTTGTGATGGTATTCAGGCTCCTCCACTACTTCTTCGTCGGTCCTCTTGTCACTTTTCCTGAACAAGATCCCAGACTTAACCAGATCGTCCGTTAAGGACGCAGACAAACGAATAGCAGCTTCATGTGTTGTGGGGCTACTTCCCATGAGGATACCCCGAATTTGAGGCGGAAGGCCTCCAATGTAACGATCAATTTTTCGAGTCAGGGGTGTAACCAGATGCGGGACTAGGATGCAGAGTTCATGAAAGCGTGTAGTGTACTCTTCACTTTCTCCACTATCATGGGTAAGATCCAGCAGTTTAATTTCTAGCTTCTTCATCTCATTGCTGGGAAAGAATTCCTCGATCATGATTTCCTTGAGCTTATCCCAAGTCATAGCAAGAGCTCCTTCCCTACCCCGAATCTTCTTTTCAGCATTCCATCAAGTCAGTGCCCTCTTTTGGAAGGCATTTGTAGCATACTTTACCTTAAGTTCATCGGGGCAGTCACTCATCTCAAACGTGTTCTCCATGCCTTCAAACCATTGCAATAGTCCTGTTGCACCTTCAGATCTAAGGTACTTGTGTGGGTCACAAGAGTTAAAGTGCTTGAATGTACAAACACTCCCACTAGATCTTCCAGTGGAGTTGTTGATTTAAGTGATAATAGTGGGCAAGACAGCAACAAGTTGTTGAGTGAGAAGGGTGGCTATGGCAGAGGTTTCGGCTAAAGGGTTAGAGGCTTCACCAGTATTGGCCACGGTGGTATCGGGATCACGACGAGGAGGCATTCTATGAAAGAGAAATCACAAGTTGAAAGTTAGGATAGACATTCAAATAATAATAAAATCACTCATTCATTAATATCAAATGTCTTACAAGATTATTAAAACATATATTAAAACATATATATTGAATTACAATTGAAATTAAAGATAAAATTGACTAATCAAAACTCGAGGTCCGGATGAATAATACTGGTGAGACGTGTTTTAACCTATAGGCGGGCACTCACTCCAAGGGTCTCCAGGTAAGTGCGACTCGTAACGAACGTGCCTCACTTTCCTTAGTGCCAAGACCCCTAGTGTGCAGGCGCTCACCCTTCTAGATTAAACGTGTCCCTAGTACCATTATGCGGGTCTTTGATTTTGATGAGAGTGTCATGGATTGGGCCTTGCCCAAGAAATGGATTCAGCTTCATGCAAGCTTCTTCTTCCTTCTTGTTGTTGGGCTCCAATTTGCTAGGAATGTAGATGACTTCTTCCTCGGGCCGTGAGTAGTGCGGGTTAGTTGTATCCAACAGTAGTTCGAGGTCTTCCTTGTTGTGGCCTTGTTGATCGGGCTTGGGATCTCCGACGTGTGACAACGGATCTGAGTCCTTAGGAGCGTGTGTAACGTGAGGGTTATGGACGAGATACAGTGAAAGCATTGTAATTACATGTAAGCACATAATTCCTAATAATGGGGCACTTAGGTTATAGTCTAGGTTATTGCTAAGGGAACCTAATTCTCTATAACCTGGCCATGAGGATACCAATTCTCTATAGTCTAGGTTATTGCTAAGGGAACCTAATTCTCTTCATGTGTTGTGGGGCTACTTCCCATGAGGATACCAATCTGTCACACCCCCGCCAAGGCGGAAACACGGGAGTGCAACGAAATTGAATAAGAGAACACAAGGCAATAAAGATATTTACTATTAAAGTTTTATAATATTAAAAAGCCCCAATTACATAAGTCTCAATTTAAACAAAATAACATGTTTAGAAGACAAAACAACTTAAAATAAAGTTTCTTCAATTGATATCTCAGCAAATCCTATGCGATCTTGACTTGACCTATCACGAGCTTAATCACCTGAAACATGTACGAAAAACAAGTGTCAACTAAAATAGTTGGTGAGAAGTCACAGGTTTAATAAAATCCTATGTTTGGCAAAGATAACAATTCACAATTCAAGATCATCATATAGTATGTAAAATAAAACAACCACATGATTAGCAAATCCAACATAAAATGATGAATAACGAATAAGTGGCACAACTCGCAAGTTGCACTAATAACGAATAAGATGTCCAACCAACATTTGTCCATAAAGTATATGCGGTTTCCATCCTATGACCCATATCTGTACTACCGTTGGCTTGAAAGTTTTGAGTTAAGGATTTGCAAGTTTAACGTTTATCATGTTGTGTTCATTTATTCACATACATATAAGATTCACTTGTTTAGAATTGTTTGAAAAAGAACGTGTTTTAATGTGTGCCAACGCGTACATGTTTCCCCCAAAATAATTTGAATAAAGTGGGGCTATGAAGTCTCACCTTGAAAGCTAGACGAGATAAGAGACTTGAACAAATGAACGAGGTGAATTACGGATCAGACCCTAAACTAATTAATAAACTAGTTTTAGGGCAGGTTCGATGGTTACGAGTGCTAGATAGGCGGTTCGGGTCATAAGGTTAAGAATTAGTTGTAAAAAATAGCGTTGTAGTCGATTTTCATATTTGGACATCAAAGTATCTGAACAGAAACGGGCTTGTTAAAAATATCAAACGACGTCCAAAAATTATGAAATTTTATAGGGTTAAGTTGTTCCGAACAAGTTTCGTTTAGAAAGTTTTTACATTTGAGACTCGGATCATAGCCAAAACAGTCCAACAAGACAGAAGGTACTGAAAAAGGTTTTTGTCCCGTTTTGGCTGCTACGGAGTCATACTTTTGAATTAGAAAACGAGCCAATTATGGTTGGAAAGGAAATTCGACGAACTACGTTGTGCAATTTGAGTTTGCTCAGTTTTGATTAATTATGGTCATGTTATGTTCAGTTAAAGTCAGCACGGTTTCTGTCCAAAATCAAGTGATCTAGGATAGAAAATAGAAAAAAGATTGAAGGGATGAAGAAAGAATGAAATAAAAAGACGGTATTGAACTTCGGAGGCTTACTTACTTGTTTGATCTTCAAACTCTTGGAATCATCTACGGGATTTTCGAAATATTCAAGGGGAGGGCAAGAATTTTGAAATTTATGAGGGTTTTGGAGTGTTTGAGGGAGAATTAGCAAATAAAACAAGATCCTAAGCCTCCTATTTATACTAATGGTTGAAGGAGTGTAAATATGGAATGTCTTGGAAAATACTTTAGGGTTTTAGGGGGTCTAAAATTTGTGAAATTTAGCTTAATGGGGCTGGGTTTTTGTGATTTCTTGCTTGGGCTAGGTCCAAGAGTAGGTGGGTTGGGTCCTAGCTTGGCCCGGTTGAGTGCGCGCATTCGAAAATTATGATTTTAAGAATTTCTAAGCGAAATAGGCAAATGTTTTCAACATGAAAGTTGATTGTCATAAAAAAAATTAGTATGTTTAGGTAAAAACATTTAAGTTAAAGTTACGTTAATCGCGTACGGTAGTTGGCGGTCGGTGGGCTAGAAAACAGACTTTTTGATTGTTTTTCGAATTTCAGGATTTATTTAAGCAAAGTTTTGCAAACTAACTTTCTTTTAAATAAATAAATTAATATGTTAAATATTTAAAACATAAATTACTGTCATGTTAGATGAATTTGTCGGTTGTGGACGGTACGCAGCTAACGGCGGTTTAAAAGGCGAACGATCGCATGAAAGTACTCACTAGTACTTTTAAGTATCAAATCACTTTGATTGAGTTATAAAAACATGTTTAAGGAGTATGGGGTGATTCATGTGTATTTATGTAACATCCCAAAATAAAACGACAGTTATAATAAAAGGGTTAGAATGCGAGAACGAACGGAATAAAGGAAGGAGGCATGACGGGCCGGGCCGGGACAGATGGGCCGGCGTGCTAGAAGGGTCGAACATAGGGGAGCCTCCCCTATAAATAGCTTAAGTCACCCCCTTTTCTCTCATTTGCAACATCTAGAGAGAGAAACCATAGAGAGAGAAAGTTGTCGGATCGACCCGAGATTTCATGAAAGTGTTGCTCCATAGCTCGTGAGAAGAACCTCCGAATCAAAAGCTCGATACAGGTACGATCTGGCCTAGATCTAAGTTTTTGTTCGTTTTAGGGTTTTTCGGGTTTTGGATGAAAAGGTAACGTTTTTACGGATGAAACTAGAAGAAAAACATAGATTTGAGTTCTTAAATGAAAAGCAAACGTTTTGAATGTAAACAAGTTCGGGATTTTGACGTGATCAGATCCGCATGTGAAAGTTAGGGTTTTTGCGGGGAAGCAGGTCCTGCGTACTTATCAAGTATGCAAGAAGCAGGTCCTGTGTACTTATCAAGTACGCAAGAAGCATTTCCTGTGCACTTATCAAGTACGCATGAAGCAAAGCCTGCGTACTTATCAAGTACGCATGAAACGAAGTCTGCGCACTTATTAAGTATGCAAGAACAAGGCCCTGTGCGCTTGCTAAGTGCGCAGGCATCAGACTGGTTAAGTAAAGTCAGTATGTTTAGAATGGTTAAACCGTTAGAGTCGGGATTTGGTCTGATGTGTATTTAACTAATCAATTCAGATCGGAAGTGATGTTGTTGGACCTTTGTTTAAGGACAACCCAAATTAGCTTATCCGGTGAGTTCTAGAAGCCCTCTTTTAAATGTTTTGAATAATATTTTTGGGCTGGTGTGCATACGTAACGATGTGACTATTTTATAAAACGATGTTTATGAATGTTGTATATGACGTTTTATAAAATGATGTTTATGAACGATGTTTTGGAAGGAAGGGTTTGAAAGAAGTGTTTATGAAATATTTTACCAAAAGAAATTTATGAATGAAGGAATGATTTTTAATAAAACGTACTAATGCTTTAACTGAAGTTTTGAAGTAAAAGAAGTGAATGTTTACGAAAGTCATAAACGAACGAATCTGCCAATATTCCTTAGGGAATGAAGGTTATGCGTATGTGAAGTATGTTATGGGCCTTTACCTTTTAGGGGCCTTTGTGGCTGGCCAACTGTTGTACAACTGTGGTGATGACGGTCACCAAGGGGATTATCATGATCCTTGAAGTTGGTACGATTTACCTTACGGGGTAGTCGTGCTTGAAGTTTGGTACTTGTGCCTTACGTGGTGCAGTGCTTGAAGTTTGGTACATGTCATCCTTGTGATGTCGTGCTTGAAGTTTGGTGTTGAATAACCTAAGTATCGTGCCCTGGGAGTTTTTCACCCGAAGGACAGTACGGTGTTGATGGACCTAGTGGTGGTGATCTTTAGGTTATTCCACTAGTATGTGACGTTTGGATTTGACGGTTATGAGAAGGCGCAGATTCGATATGTTCGTTGACTTATGTTTATGATGTTATGTTATGTTATTGCATTTTTCGTACGCTTTTTTTAATGAAGTTAAATGATATGTTTTTGGCAAATATTTGAAGTTAAGGTTTTATGAAAAGCTAGAACTCACCAGCTTAGCTGACTTTTTAGTATGCACATTCAGGTTAAGGCAGGTTATGATGATGGATGGTGATGCTGGGCGGCTTGATGAGTTACTCGGATGATATGAAGACTAGCATCCCGTTATAATTAGCTTATGTTATGTTTATGTAATAGACTATGTTACGCTTCCGCATGTTTAACAATGTCACGATTATGTTTTAATGAAATTTTCTGCTGCGTTATTTTGATATTCAAGTCTAAGAATTGTTTGTGATTGAGTAAATCCAACGAGTGAGGCCTCCCGGGTTTGGGGCCTTACAATTTAACATGTCATAATGATCAATTAAGTCTACATGTGATCTATGAATCGACACAGATAAGTATAAGTCTTTGAAATCAAGCATAAACGTAATGTTTCACATGTGAACTAGTATTGTAACAATGTATGAATATGATTTCAATTAAAATGAAATGTCATGTGGATTCTTTTTGATAAGTCTAGAATGGGTACAAGTAGTAAAAATCAGAAGTGTCACAGTTGGTCCTCAATAAGTAACGATTCAAAATGAAAGTTCTGATGCTGTTACTTTCTCTACTCAGACACAAGAAGAACCTATTGAAATTTCAGTTACAAATGCTGATTCTGAAGTCCAAGTTCTGGTTACTAATGAAGAATCAATTGTTTCTGAAGATCAGTCAGAGAGATCTAATTCTCCAACTGAGGATGCTAATCAATCAATTTCTTCTAGTGTTGATGATTAAAGTGACCAATCCCCTGATGTTAATGTCACTAATATGCCAGAATCAGTTCAGGTTGATGAAACTCCAAATCTTAGAATTCATTCAGCTCATCCAGTTGAAAACATTATTGGTCCGATTGAAGAAGGTGTTAAAACAAGAAGCCAATCAGGAAATATCAATGTTTGTGTATATTCATGCTTTTTATCGCAAGAGGAACCAAAGAATGTGACATTTTCTCTTCAAGATTCAAACTGGATTGAAGCAATGCAAGAGGAACTACTTCAGTTCAAGAAGCTTAATGTTTGGCATCTTGTGGATCTTCCTGAAGGAAAGTACCCGATCGGTACTAAATGGGTGTTTAGAAACAAGAAAGACGATCGTGGTATTGTGGTTCGGAACAAAGCTCAGCTCGTAGTTCAAGGATTTTATCAGGAAAAAGGGTTGGATTATGATGGTGTTTTTGCTCCTGTTGCTAGGATCGAGGCTATTCGCATTTTTCTAGCCTATGCTTCTTTCATGAAGTTTAAAGTATATCAAATGGATGAGAAGACTGCATTTCTTTATGGAGTTGTTAAAGAAGAAGTCTATGTGAATCAACCACCTGGTTTTGAAGATCCTGATCATCCGTTCCAGGTGTATAAACTCGATAAAGCTTTGAATGGTTTGCATCAAACGCCTCGTGCTTGGTATGAAACCTTGTCAATACATCTTACATCGAATGGTTTTGTTCGAGGCACCATTGACAAGACTTTTTTTTTGAAGAAGATTGAATCTGATCTGTTGATTGTTCAAGTCTACGTTGATGATATTATCTACGGCTTGGCAAATGAGAATCTTTTTCATGAGTTTGAAACAGTCATGAAGCTCAAATTTGAAGTGAGTTTACTGGGTCAAATGCAGTTCTTTCTGGGATTGCAGGTGGAACAGTCTGATGCTGGAATTCTTATTCATCAGGCGAAGTATGTTACGAATATTTTGACAAAATTCAACATGAATGATTGCAAGGCAGCATTCACCCCTATTGCTCCTCATGAACCTCTCATATTGGATCCATCCGGTGTTAAAGTTAAAAAAAAGTTTTATCGCTCCGTGATTGGTTCGTTGATGTTTTTAACTACAAGCCGGCCTGATATCATGTATGCCGTGTGTTCTTATGCTAGATATCAGTCTGCTCCAAAAGAAACTCATGAGTCTGCTGTCAAAAGAATTCTTCGGTATCTTAAGGGTCATGTTAATCTTGGTCTTTGGTATCCGTCTGATTCTGAATTTAATTTTTATGCTTACACTGACAGTGACTATGGTGGATGTAATTTGGACAGGAAATCTACATCTGGTGGATGTCAGTTTTTAGGGGAGCGATTGGTATCTTGGTAATGCAAGAAACAAACCAATGTGTCTACATCAACTGCTGAGGCAGAGTACACAGCCGCTTCGAGCTGCTGTTCATAAGTTATTTGGATTCTACATCAACTGCGGGACTTTGGAATCAACTTCTTGGAAACCCCGATTTTCTGTGACAATGAAGCACTGCTTGGAATAGTGAAAAATCCGATTCAGTACTCGAAAACAAAGCATATCGCCATCAGGTTACATTTTATTCGTGATTGTATTAACACTGGTTTGATTAAAGTGGTTCACGTTGATACCTTAGAGCAAAAGGCTGACATTTTTACAAAAGCATTTTCAACAGATCGGTTTAACTATCTGGTAGAAATGTTGGGGATGATATCTTTTTGAGTTTATGTTAAAAAAATTAATTAATTATCAAAATAAAGTCCGTGTTTTTTTTATTGAAAGACCATCAAAATGTTCCTCAAAAATATTTTCTTTTAGTATTAAAATTGTGTTAAATTGTGTATGTTTGTTCTAATTGTCCTGGTTTACATGCTTTTTAGTTTAAATAAATTGCATCACAATTTTAGGGGGAGAATAAAAGAAAATAAAAAGAAAAAGTGTGTGAAAATAAAAGTTGTTATTGTGCTGAAATTGAACTTTGTGTCTGAAATTTAACTTTGTGTAACTGATTGACATTCAAATAGGAAATGATAGTATATTTGTGTACTGAGCTTACACATGAATTGGATATGATGGTGATATCGGTTACAATTATTGATATGTCGGTAGGCTGTGCATGTATAAATTAGGCGATACTTGTGTGATTAACTAAATTGCAATCTTTGTGTTTTACCCATATCGAATATCGGTACTTTCATCATTCGAATGCAAAGTGAATCTAGTCATACCATGAGACCAGGATCTTGATGAGTTCTTAGCACACTTGTAAGGCCCCAAACCCGGGAGGCCTCACTTATTGGATTTACTCATTCACAAGCAGTTCTTAAACATGAATATCAGATAACGCAGTGGAAAATTTCATTTAAACACAACTTAATCGTTGTTCATACATGCGGAAGCGTAAACATTGCTTATAACATAATTACATCATAGACAAAACATAACGGGATGCCAGTCTTCAAAAGCAGTCGGATAACTCTTCATCTCTAGCCAAGCATCACCGTCCATCCTCATAACCTGCCTTAACCTGAATGTGTACACTTAAAAACGTCAGCTACGCTGGTGAGTTCTAGTTTTCGTTCGATTTAAGAAATGGTTCATCATTCAAACATTCATTAGGGTTTAACATTCGTATAAGAAAACATGGCCTTTCATTCATAAACCTTCACATATTTAAACACATTGAACGGATCATTTGTTTAAAACATTAACATTCATTTAAGTCATACATTACTATCTAAAATCTGTATCGTTACGCGTCTCTATGTCCCCGGAGGAACCTTTAATGTTGTGGGCAACCGCTACGTATCGCCGTCATTGCCACAACCATTCGTTACGTGGGGTCAACTGTTACGTATCGCCGTCATTGCCCAACACGCATCTTTCCTTTGGGAATCAACCGTTACGTATCGCCGTCATTGATTTCCCATTACCCTTTCCCTTAGGATGATCGTCATCACCCGAGTAACCGTCGTTACTCCCTTACCAGTTGTACAACATCAAAACCATTGGCAGGCCACTAAGACACTACCCCTGTTGTTCTTATGGCAACTATGGCTCGCTGTCCATAATCTACCACAAGGCTGGGAATCTCGTTCCCAGACTTCATTCGTCAATTCCAGTCATTCGACAGATTAGATTTGTAATGACTTCTTTAAAACCTTTGCCCCTTTTTGTTTTCTTTTCATAAAACCTTTTCTTCTCTTTCAAAACCCTTTACCTTTTCATTTAAACCATTTCTTTATAACATTCGTTCGTAAACATTCCGTTCATAAACTTTCTTTCCATAAACCCTTCATTCCAAATCATTTCCTTTCGTAAACGTAGTTTCATAAACATCACTTTATAAAACAACATTTCATACGTGTACACACCAGCCCGAAAACATTATATAAAAACATTTAAAAGAGGGCTTCTAGAACTCACCTGATAAGCTAGTCTCGGTTGTCCTAAACGAAGGTCCAACGACTTCACGTACGATCTGAATTGAGTAGTTACATACACATCAGACCATTACCGACTCTAACGGTTTAACCCTTCTAAACATACTAACTTTACTTAACCAGTATGATGTCTGCGCACTTAGCAAGTGCGCAGACCCTGCTGCCTGCGCACTTAGCAAGTGCGCAGACCCTGCCTCCTGCGCACTTAGCAAGTGCGCAGGTCCTTCCTCCTGTGCACTTAGCAAGTGCGCAGACACCTCTCCCTGCGCACTTAGCAAGTACGCAGGACCTGCTCCGTGCGCACTTAGCAAGTGCGCACGACCTGTTCTTCGCGAAAAACCCTAACTTTCGCATTCGGTCTGATCATGTCAAGTTCCCGAACCCCTTTGCATTCAAAACGTTCGTTTTCCCTTAGGGATCTCAAATCTATGATTATTTATCAGATTCATCCGTTCAAACCTTGCCTTTTCACCCAAAACCCGAAAAACCCAAAAACGAACTAAAAACTCAGATTTAGGTCGGATCGTTACCTGAACCGAGCTTCTGATCCGGAGGTTCTTCTCACGAGTGCAAGAGACACGAGCGGGTGCAATCTTGTGCGATTCCGACACTTTCTCTCTCTACGGTTTTCTCTCTCTAAAATTGCAAATGAGAGAAACATGTGGTGACCCTGGCTATTTATAGGGGAGACCTCCCCAAGCCCGGTTCGCGACTGACCCGGCCCGACTTCGGCCCGCTTGAACTCGTTAACTTTATTTCTCGACATTTTGGGATGTTACAAGTCTACCCCCCTTATAATAGGTTTCGTCCCCGAAACCTATCACAAGTCAAATAATTGAGGGTACGACTCCCTCATTTCCGCCTCCGTTTCCCATGTAGCCTCTGATCCCTTTCGGTGCCTCCATTGGACTTTAACCAATGGAATAACTTTATTACGCAAACGCTTCTCCTTTCGGTCTAAGATAGCCACGGGTTCTTCGATGTAATTAAGGCTGTTGTCGACCTCGATGTCAGTAAGTGGTACGTGAGCCGATTCATCCGCCAAACACTTTCGCAAGTGTGATACATGGAAGGTAGGTTGAATCCCACTTAACTCGTCAGGCAACTCCAACCGATAAGCGACTTCCCCAACCCGTGCCGCTATCCTAAAAGGTCTGACAAACCTCGGACTTAACTTTCCTCTTTTCCTGAATCGAATGATTCCCTTCCAGGGAGACACTTTCAACATTACCCTGTCCCCAACATCAAACTCAATAGGCTTTCGTCGTTTATCCGCATAGGATTTCTGACGATCTTGTGCGGCCTTCATTCGAGCTTTGATTTGATCAAACCTCTCCGACGTTTCTTTTATGACTTCAAGACTTCCCAATTCCTTCTGTCCAATCTCACCCCAACAAACCGGGGTCCTGCATCTTCTACCATACAACATTTCATAAGGCGGCATGCCTATCGTCGTGTGATGACTATTGTTGTAGGAGAATTCAGCTAACGGCAGATGGCTGTCCCAACTGCCACCGAAGTCAATAATACAAGCACGGAGCATATCCTCCAATGTCTGAATGGTCCTTTCGGACTGACCATCCGTTTGTGGGTGGTATGCCGTGCTGATATTTAGCCTTGTGCCCATCGCCTCGTGAAATCTTTTCCAGAACCTCGATGTGAATCGTGTGTCCCTGTCAGATACAATCGTCAAAGGCATCCCATGCCGTGCTACTACTTCGTTAATAAATACTTCCGCTAACCTTTCCGACGAGAACGTCTCGCGAAAAGGTAGGAAATGAGCACTCTTCGTTAAACGGTCCACAATTACCCAAATGGTGTCATGACCTTTATCTTCATACACAATCTCCTTCTAGTCTTTCTTTCAAACGTACTTGTCAGGTTTTACGTTTCACATCGTTGGTTCATTGAACACCCTTCTTCCTACATATCACTGGATGGTCTTAGGGATTGGCATCCCATCTGACCGACAATATATATTCTCTAGCTACTCGTTTCCGTTAGCCTTTTCTGCATGCATTTCTTCTAAAGTCACATTCGTTGGTCTTACTATGGATAGATGACACGTACGGTGACACTTGTACTTTCATTTCCTTTCTAGTTTCAGTGGGTCCCTCAACGGCTTTCCAATTCTAGCAACACTCGCAGCTATTGATTAGACTTAGACATAGTAGAGCGTTCTCTGAGTCGCCTTGAATTTCTTCTTAGTGCCCATGCCTTGCTTCACATTGTTAGTCAAAACTTGTCCTTCACATTCATTCTAGACAAACAATCCTTGGGTCGGATCTGGTTTGGTTTGGTTTGGTTTAGTCTGCACGCCCTAATTAACATCGCGGTTTCCGTCTCTTGTTGTTGTTGGTATATCTATTTTCTCATTTCAGCAGATACCGTTATTAGTTGTCTTGGACTGTCTTCTACATGAAAAGATGCACTTTGTGCATTCGTTCACTCATATATTCTTTGGACATACACTAGTGTGGTTATTTCTTTCATGCTCATGCATACTTCAACAGTAGACCGATTCTTATTCATCAGAACGTGTTTGCGCTAAGCGTAGCCCATCCTAGCTCCTTGGCATCCTTCATACGTATGCTTGTCTGACTTAGGTAAACCGAAGTTTCATTCCTCCTCATCTTGTCTGTGGCTCGTACTTGCTGACATCATTCACCGTTGTAAGGTACACCATCTTTGACATCATTACCATTACTAATGATGTTCATCAATCTCCTTAATCGTTACTCGGGTGACTAACATCTCGTAGTCGTGGTTAAGTAATTGGATCAACTCTGATACGTAAGCATTAATCAATACCATAAGATTCACCATCATGCACGTGCACCTGTAAATTCACAATTTCGCGGATCCAAACGAAATTACCAATTTACCTTACTCGAGCATTCTAGTTCCTCTTATAACACTTCCTAATACTCGCGTCCCTTCAAAGTTGAGATTTTGCCCCGGCATTCTCATCGACACCTCTTACCACTTTCGCGCTAAGTCAACACAACGGAGGACATCTCGCATCACACTCGTACGGTCTCATGCACACTACCTTCCGGTTCCGCAAGAACTCTTGCCTTTTCACTATAAACTTGGTGGGCGGGAATCCTACCGTGTCATCCGGTACGACCCTCACCACACCTTCCGCCTATTCTTCCCTCCATTTCGTTCTTAAAAGACAAGGAATCTAATGTCATCACGCTAGTTAACAAATAAAATTCAACAAGTACTGTAAGATGTTAATATACACTGGCCATCTGTAATTAACCATTACACTACCTTTCGATTTCTATTTGACTACCTTTGTGATTCCATCAGAACACAAGTCCTTACCTAACCCTTTCTAAGGCACACTATATACGTAAATATATACTACCTTCATACCTGATGCTGTGGCTCGAGTTACCCGTACTGGCATCCGCTTTCGGTCCCATTCAAAGTTTAAGTTCAAAGACTGGGAGTGTCCGAATCTCTCAAACTATTGCTCTGATACCAACTTGTAAGGCCCCAAACCCGGGAGGCCTCACTTATTGGATTTACTCATTCACAAGTAGTTCTTAAACATGAATATCAGATAACGCAGCGGAAAATTTCATTTAAACACAACTTAATCGTTGTTCATACATGCGGAAGCGTAAACATTGCTTATAACATAATTACATCATAGACAAAACATAACGGGATGCCAGTCTTCAAAAGCAGTCGGATAACTCTTCATCTCTAGCCAAGCATCACCGTCCATCCTCATAACCTGCCTTAACCTGAATGTGTACACTTAAAAACGTCAGCTACGCTGGTGAGTTCTAGTTTTCGTTCGATTTAAGAAATGGTTCATCATTCAAACATTCATTAGGGTTTAACATTCGTATAAGAAAACAGGGCCTTTCATTCATAAACCTTCACATATTTAAACACATTGAACGGATCATTTGTTTAAAACATTAACATTCATTTAAGTCATACATTACTATCTAAAATCTGTATCGTTACGCGTCTCTATGTCCCCGGAGGAACCTTTAATGTTGTGGGCAACCGCTACGTATCGCCGTCATTGCCACAACCATTCGTTACGTGGGGTCAACCGTTACGTATCGCCGTCATTGCCCAACACGCATCTTTCCTTTAGGAATCAACCGTTACGTATCGCCGTCATTGATTTCCCATTACCCTTTCCCTTAGGATGATCGTCATCACCCGAGTAACCGTCGTTACTCCCTTACCAGTTGTACAACATCAAAACCATTGGCAGGCCACTAAGACACTACCCCTGTTGTTCTTATGGCAACTATGGCTCGCTGTCCATAATCTACCACAAGGCTGGGAATCTCGTTCCCAGACTTCATTCGTCAATTCCATTCATTCGACAGATTAGATTTGTAATGACTTCTTTAAAACCTTTGCCCCTTTTTGTTTTCTTTTTATAAAACCTTTTCTTCACTTTCAAAACCCTTTACCTTTTCATTTAAACCATTTCTTTATAACATTCGTTCGTAAACATTCCGTTCATAAACTTTCTTTCCATAAACCCTTCGTTCCAAATCATTTCCTTTCGTAAACGTAGTTTCATAAACATCATTTTATAAAACAACATTTCATACGTGTACACACCAGCCCGAAAACATTATATAAAAACATTTAAAAGAGGGCTTCTAGAACTCACCTGATAAGCTAGTCTCGGTTGTCCTAAACGAAGGTCCAACGACTTCACGTACGATCTGAATTGAGTAGTTACATACACATCAGACCATTACCGACTCTAACGGTTTAACCCTTCTAAACATACTAACTTTACTTAACCAGTCTGATGTCTGCGCACTTGGCAAGTGCGCAGACCCTGCCTCCTGCGCACTTAGCAAGTGCGCAGACCCTGCCTCCTGCGCACTTAGCAAGTGCGCAGGTCCTTCCTCCTGTGCACTTAGCAAGTGCGCAGACACCTCTCCCTGCGCACTTAGCAAGTACGCAGGACCTGCTCCGTGCGCACTTAGCAAGTGCGCACGACCTGTTCTTCGCAAAAAACCCTAACTTTCGCATTCGGTCTGATCATGTCAAGATCCCGAACCCCTTTGCATTCAAAACGTTCGTTTTCCCTTAGGGATCTCAAATCTATGATTATTTATCAGATTCATCCGTTCAAACCTTGCCTTTTCACCCAAAACCCGAAAAACCCAAAAACGAACTAAAAACTCAGATTTAGGTCGGATCGTTACCTGAATCGAGCTTCTGATCCGGAGGTTCTTCTCACGAGTGCAAGAGACACGCTACGGTTTTCTCTCTCTAGAATTGCAAATGAGAGAAACATGTGGTGACCCTGGCTATTTATAGGGGAGACCTCCCCAAGCCCGGTTCGCGACTGACCCGGCCCGACTTCGGCCCGCTTGAGCTCGTTAACTTTATTTCTCGACATTTTGGGATGTTACAACACTTTATTTGCTCTATTGACTATACCCGTCAAATATATGATTTAGAGTTAAACACCTTCATACAAGCTGATGGTTCTGGTGAAAATCTCGGATGAAAACAAGGAAGTCAGTATGTTTCGCCCTTTGAATCATTCGTGATTTCAATTGACATATCCAATATCTCACGGATATCCGCATACTCGAATCAATCCGATTCACAACATATTCATTCTCGATTCTTCATATATACTGTCCACATCTCATATGAATCAATATGATTCCATGCTCACTATTTCAGAAACCAAGACTATGAATCAAAATGATTTTGAATCAATATGATTCCAATTAAATCCATTTGGATTATTTTTCCTGTGCTAAGAATGCTACTCTCATGCTGGTGATTGGATCTTGATTTAGTGAAATTTTGTATTGATTTTTAGTTCTTTCCATCTCGATTGTGGGGTATACATTGTATTGATTAATATTACCCTAAATGTCACACAATATTTGCTAAAACGTGATGCATGAGTTTATGTGAATAATAATAATGATAATCAATGTTGAACTGTTTAGATCCTGATTTGATATGAAGTATGATTAAGACAGTGTGCATTTACGATCCTATGTCATTTCAGTTCACCAAAAGTCATTAAATATTCAAAATAAAGGAAATAGTTGAGAAAAAGTCAAAAAGAAAGAAGTGCATGGGTTTTGTGAAAGTGTGTGTTCAAATATTTGATTTATGTTGAGTATTTGTTGTTTTTGTATATCTGAAAAATATTTGAAAAGTTGGAATAGGTGTTAATGATATCAAAATAAAAAAAAATATTAGATTAATTCTACATCAAAAATCAAAGTTTGAAATTTATCAACTATAAAGTTTTTGATCGAAATCTTGTGCCCGAAAATTTTTGTCCGAAATTTTTTGTCCGAAATAGTTTCCAATCAAAATCTTGAAAGCTTTATATATTGGATTTGTCGATCGGAAAACGTTTCACTACTTTATTATCAGTTTTCAATTGAATTTGGGAGATTTTCAAGTTCCAAGTTTTTGAGCAAAAATTCATCGAGTGTGACGTCATCGTGTTCATCACAGCTTTTCGATCACAGAGGTATGTTTTCGTGACTTGTAGAGGTGCGTAGGATAGATCCAATGCCTTAGAATAGTTTGAATATTTGAATCGGTTGAAATCTCATATGAATCACACGAAATGTCCTCGAATGGACCGAAATTTCTTTCGGATAGAAATGAAGAGTCACTGCTGATCCGTCTGAAATGAGTTTTCGATCGAAAAGTGTCACACCCCGCCAAGGCGGAAACGCGAGGCGCGACGTTCATGGTTTCCAAAGCATATGATTAGCGCAAACACATACATGATAAATGGATACATAAACAAATTTAAAGTTTTTCATTACAAAAATGTAATCTGAGTTTACAAAAAGTTAAGATTTCACAAAATATGACTCAATTCAATGAGTTATACAAGGGAAATCCTCCTTGAGTAGTATCCATCGTGCATGCATGTAATCTACATTGCTAACCTTGAAATCACGTTCAGTTACCTGAAAAACATACTTAAAATCGTCAACACAAGGTTGGTGAGTTCACAGGTTTAATCAAATTGTTCTTTGTAAACTTCATTTGTTCATAAATAATTCAGTTGCATGAGATAAGCAGAATAAGAAGTGTTTGACCCATTTGTAAACTAGCTAGGAATACAAATAATATGTTCATACATGAGGCGTAACCAAACCATGACATGTGTGAGCCCCTAATAAGCGTTATCAGGTTCTATGCGGCCATAAATCCTCCAGATTGTGGTTAGCGCGACTAACCATGACCGGGAGACGTCACTCTCCATAGTACTATTCATAGGACCCTAGGCTACAGTTAATGGTTACTATGTTGTTCCAGGGGACTTTAGCGGCCTCCAATGTGTTGTTCTCATCCCATGTAAACATAAAGTCGTGTCTTATTCTCTTGTTATCCCATAAAATAGTTGAAGTATGATCTTCCCCCAATATTAGAAAAACAGTAAAAAGGGGCCGTGAAACTCACCTTGAGTTTGTGTATACTTGTATGATACTTGTTGTAGTCAACCTTGACTATTTGTACCCTAGATACCAAGGGTAAATTGTTGTTAAGACCAACGTCTTAATTGTAAATTGTTCACCGACCTTGTAACTCTGATTGTGTTTGTTTAAATATCGTTTTAGTTTTCTAACACATGTTTTGTTATAAAACAGTTTTGAGTTACTGCCCAACTGGGACTGTTGTACAGGTGTCGAAACTTCTTAGTTTCGATTGGGTATATGTGTGTCGAAACTACTTAGTTTCGATGGAGTGGTCAGGAGTCGAAACAACCTAGTTTCGATTGAGTAAAAGGTATCGAAACTCCTAGTTTCGATTGACCAACAGGTATCGAAACTCCTAGTTTCGATTGGGCAACAGGTATCGAAACTCCTAGTTTCGATTGAGAAACAGGTATCGAAACTCCTAGTTTCGATTACTGGACTTCTGTTTTGACAGAATCAGTCCGGCATATTTTTATGTTTTAAACTTGAATTCGACACACTCTTCTTGTTATCTTTCTTGCGTTTAAATAAGATGTAAGTTTAGTTACGGTTTTAAAGAACATAATATGAAAAATATCGAGTTTTTACCTTAAAAACAGTGATGAAGATGATGAGAGAAAACAGAGAATGGTCTCGAATCTTCTGTTAAACTTTCTTTAGAAACACTTGAAATCTTCTTAAAACACTGGATTGTGGTGGATTTTTACTTTAAAACTTGGCTTCGATTTTGAAGAGAAATGAGAAGATTTTCGTACGAAAATGAGAGAGATAAAAGGTTTGTGAGAGTTTTGAGTGAAAGGGTATGGGTTATATCTGAAAATATGGTAAAATGGGACGTGAGAATGGGGGGAATGGTTTTCTCTGCATTTCGGCCGAATAGTCAAGGGTGGGTGGTTTGGGTCAAAATAAATCAAACAATTTGTTTTTACCACTAATTTATTAATGGTATTAACATCTATTAGAGTTTTAAAGGGGGTAAATAAATTCGGTTTCTATGACACGTGAACCAGTAACTCCTAGAATTACCAAAATATGAAATGAGACAATGTTCGGTTTTTGTTAGTCCTTCAAGTCCTTGTTTGTGAATTTAAGTAAATCACAAGAATAATTATAATGTAAAATTGTTTAATACATGTACGGATATTGACCTGAAATGTCGGGTGTCACATTCTTCCCTTGTTAAAAGAATTTCGTCCCGAAATTCAATTCGTGTCATCTTGAACTGGTGTATCCTTAAACAAGGATGAGTATTTTGTTTTCATTTGGTCCTCTCGTTCCCATGTATACTCAGGACCACGTTTTGAGTTCCAACGTACTTTAACCAGTTCGAGTACGTCTCAGCCTTTGAACTTTCCAGTCTGAAATCTCAATCGGTTCCTCGATGAAGTGAAGTTTATCATCAATGTGAATTTCATCAGGCGGTATGATCAAAGTCTCGTCTGATAGACACTTCTTGAGATTTGATACATGAAACGTATCATGTACATTGCTTAGTTCTTGTGGCAACTTGAGCTTGTAAGCTACAGGGCCAATCCTAGCCAGTATTTCAAACGGTCCAACGTATCTAGGGTTGAGCTTACCACGGTTACCAAACCTCGCAACGCCTTTCCATGGTGAGACTTTTAACATTACTCGGTCACCAATTTGAAATTCTAATGGTTTTCGTCTGTTATCAGCATAGCTCTTTTGTCTATCTCGGGCCGCTTTCAGACGGTCCTTAATTTTGAAAATCTTATCAGTGGTTTCCTGGACAATCTCAGGGCCTGTCAAATGTTTTTCATCAACTTCCGCCCAACATAGCGGTGAGCGGCATTTACGACCATATAAAGCTTCAAACGGAGCTGCTTTAATGCTCGTGTGATAGCTGTTATTATAAGAAAACTCTGCTAATGGTAAATGAGTATCCCAATTTCCTCCGAAATCAATTACACACGCACGCAGCATATCTTCTAAAGTTTGAATGGTCCTTTCGCTTTGACCATCTGTTTGTGGGTGATATGCCGTGCTCATGTCAAGACGTGTGCCCATGGCTTCTTGTAATGATTTCCAGATTCTAGACACGAATCTGCTGTCTCTATCGGAGATAATAGAAATTGGTACTCCATTCCTAGCCACAATTTCCTTGATATAAAGTTTTGCAAGTTTCTCGGTTTTATCCGTCTCTTTGATAGGTAGAAAATGAGCTGATTTTGTTAAACGGTCGACAATTACCCATATGGTATCATAACCACTGGATGTCTTGGGTAATTTCGTGATAAAATCTATAGAAATCTGTTCCCATTTCCATTGGGGAATTTCAGGTTGTTGTAACAAGCCAGATGGTTTCTGATGTTCGGCTTTTACTTTTGAACACGTTAAGCATTTACTGACATATGTGGCAATATCTCCTTTCATATTGGGCCACCAATAATATTCTTTTAGATCTTTATACATCTTATCTGAACCTGGGTGAATGGAGTACCTGGACTTGTGGGCTTCGTCCATAACTAACTCCCGTAAGTTACCAAAACATGGCACCCAAATTCTATTCATGAAGTATAAAGTGTCATCTGACTTAGACTCCAAATGCTTTATCATTCCTCGTAGAGCTTCATTCTGAATGTTTTCTTCTTTAATTGCCTCTTGTTGTGCCATCCGAATTTGAGTAGTGAGATTTGTATGAATTGTCAATTCTAGGGCATGAACACGGAGAGTTTTAACTCGTTCTTTGCGACTTAAGGCGTCTGCTACGACATTGGCTTTTCCGAGATGGTACTTGATATCACAATCATAGTCGTTTAGTAGTTCTACCCAACGACGTTGTCTCATGTTAAGTTCCTTTTGATCGAAGATATGTTGAAGACTCTTGTGATCAGTAAAGATAGTGCATCTTGTACCGTAAAGATAATGTCTCCAAATCTTGAGCGCAAACACAACTGCACCCAATTCCAAGTCATGGGTCGTATAATTCCTTTCGAGTACTTTTAGTTGTCGTGAGGCATATGCGATGACTTTGTCTCTTTGCATTAACACACAACCAAGTCCTTGGTGTGATGCATCGCAGTATACAACAAAGTTGTCGATTCCCTCAGGAAGGGATAAGATTGGTGCACTACACAACTTCTGCTTCAGTAATTGAAAAGCTGACTCTTGTTTGTCACTCCAATCATACTTCTTTTCTTTCTGGGTTAATGTGGTTAAAGGCAAGGCTATCTTTGAAAAATTCTCGATGAATCATCTGTAATAGCCAGCCAAACCCAAAAATTGACGCACTTCTGTCGGAGTCTTTGGTGCTTCCCAGTTTTTGATCGCTTCAATTTTTGATGGATCAACGTGAATTCCTTCCTTGTTGATGACGTGTCCAAGAAAATGCACTTTTCGGATACAAAACTCACACTTAGAGAATTTAGCGTAAAGTTTCTCGTTCCTGAGTAGTTCCAAAATTAATTTCAGATGATGTTCATGATCCTCCTTGGTTCGTGAATATATTAATATGTCATCGATAAATACAATCACGAATTTATCCAAGTATGGCTTGCACACGCGGTTCATGAGATCCATGAAGACAGCTGGTGCGTTCGTCAAACCAAATGGCATAACTAGGAATTCGTAGTGGCCATATCGAGTCCTAAATGCTGTCTTTGGTACATCTTCTTCTTGGATTCTTAATTGGTGATATCCCGAACGTAGGTCGATCTTAGAGTAGAAGCTAGAACCTTGTAGTTGATCGAACAAATCATCTATTCGAGGAAGTGGGTATCGGTTTTTGATTGTAAGCTTGTTTAATTCTCGGTAATCAATACACATCCTAAAGGTTCCATCCTTTTTCTTTACGAATAGGACCGGAGCACCCCAAGGTGAGAAACTCGGTCTTATGAAACTTTATCAAGCAACTCTTGGAGTTGATTTGATAATTCCTGCATTTCAGAAGGTGCTAATCGATATGGTGATCGCGCAACCGGTGCGGCTCCTGGTACCAAGTCGATTCGGAATTCAACTTGCCTCGGTGGTGGTAATCCAGGTAAGTCTTCAGGAAAAACTTCAGGATAATCCTTAACGATTGGTATATTCTCAAGTCGACGTTCCTCGGGTTTCTTCTCGATGACGTGAGCCAGGAATACGTAATAGCCTTTACGTAGATACTTACGAGCTTTCATGCAGTTTATCATCCTTAACGTTACTCCACTCTTCTCACCTTGAATCGAAAGAATTTCTCCGTTTGGGAGTGGAATTTGGGCAATCTTCTCAAAACAAACAATCTCTGCATGATTCTTTGACAACCAATCCATGCCAATAACAACGTCAAAGCTTCCTAAGTCAACAGGTAACAGATCTATACTAAATGTGTGGTTTTTAAGACATAAGGTACAACCTTGAATGACCTCCCCGGTATTAATTAATTTTCCGTTTGCTAATTCAATTGTATATTTTTGTTCTAGTTTGCTGGGTTTAATACCGAGTAGGGACTTAAAGTCATTTGACACAAAACTCATATCAGCACCCGTATCGAAAAGTATAGAGACATAGTGATTATTTATCGGGAACGTACCAGTGACGATGTTTGGATCTTGTCGCGCGTCACCAGCTCCCATCACAAATGCTCTTCCACGGGCCTGATTGTCGTTTCGGTTCTTCAACTTTGGACAGTCTTTTCTGAAGTGCTTTGGATCTCCACACTCAAAGCATCCCTGATTCATCCTTTCTGTTCCTGGGTTGACTTTTCCTGCTACTTGATTCATCTTGTTAGGGTTCGCATTGCTCCTACAGTTATGGGCTAGATGTCCATACTTTTTACATTTTCCACATTGGGTACACTTTCCACTGTGATGATATCCACAGTTGTCACACCTTGGTCGTGCTCCAAGGTATCCATTTTGTTCCACAGTGTTGGCGACAAAGGCTTTCATAGTTTCAGGTCTCTTGTAAATTTGATTCTTGTTTTGATTAATTGGTTTTCTAAACCATTTCCTCTTTTCCCCAGACCTCCCTTCTTCGGTCTCCTTCTTCTCAAACAACCCATCACGTACAGCATTATCCCTTAGCTTGAATGCTAGAGTTATGGCGCTCTTGGCATCCATAGGGTTCGATGAAGTCACTAGACTTCGGATTTGAGGTGCGAGACCCCACAAGTATCTTTCAACCTTCTTGTATTCTGGGGTGACCATGTGTGGAACCAAGATTGCTAACTCATTGAATCGGTCGGTGTAGCCAGCAACATCATCTCCTATCATTTGCAAATTCCACATTTCCGATTCTATCTTTTGCAACTCATTTCGAGGACAATATTCCTCGATCATCATGGCTTTTAGGTCTTCCCATGACAACTCATATGCTGTCTGCCTTCCCAAAGTCTTTACTTGTGAATTCCACCAAGTTAAAGCTTTATCAGTAAGTGAGCATGTAGAATACTTCACCATGCAGTCAGCGGTGCATTCACTAATATCAATCACCGATTCCATCTTCTCTATCCATCTCATTAGTCCCACTGCACCTTCGGTGCCATTGAAGTTACGGGGTTTGCAAGATAGAAAGGCCTTGTAGGAGCATTTCCTAATTGGAGCATCTGTAGAATTACAAGTCATAACGTCATTAATTCGGATCATGACTAGGTGTTACGGCTTATTTATTCTATTACCTCCAGAACCTCCGGAACCTCCGGCTGTACCGCTACCTCCTGCACCTCCTCCGCCGGTACCACTGCCGTTTCCTCCACCACTGTTTCGGACCGTAACAGTGAACTGCCAGTCCGTGTCAGCTCTCAACTCTAGATAGTTTGTGGCACCCTGTATGTCTCGGGTGCGGTCCTCCAGAGTCTGAACTCGAGATCCGAGCCCTAGACGAAGTCGCATGGCTGCATCCCCATGTGCCCGGATGTCATCTAGGAGATCATCAAGACGCTCTTCGTGTGTACGAACGCGAGCTACCAAGGTAGGCACTGTGAGCTCCATGGCTTCCCCAGTGTGGGGTAGGGGTGTTGGAGAATTGGAAGACTCTCCGAGCTCAAAGGTAGATGGAATGCTCTCCATCTCCCTCCATCGTGCCAAAGTACTGGGCATCCAACGGATAGTTCCCACAGTAGGGTGGTAACAGGGTCGTTTCCTAGATGGTTCCTCATCGGTCTCCAAGTCTTTCGGGTCACGGGCTGCCAAGTTTCTCTTGCACGGAAGTCGAAACTTTTTCCTAGCACTTTGCACCTTGACTGGTCCTCCGCTTTTCTTTCGATAGATGATAGACGGTTCTCCCAAGGCGACATTAGGTGGTGTGGAGCTACGGGTTTGTACTCGATTTTTGGGATGTGAGGCGGAAAGTTCCTCGTTTGATTCAGTGTTGGAGACGGGATCAGAATGTGAATGTGATGACATGCTTGTGACTACAATATCCATATGACAAAATGACTGGTTATGCAAAACTTATGCAATGAAAACGCTTTAGTGAGTCATTTAGATTATAGACTAGGTTTCAATTTAGATTCCTAGTTCACTATAATCAATGGCTCTGATACCAAGTTCTGTCACACCCCGCCAAGGCGGAAACGCGAGGCGCGACGTTCATGGTTTCCAAAGCATATGATTAGCGCAAACACATACATGATAAATGGATACATAAACAAATTTAAAGTTTTTCATTACAAAAATGTAATCTGAGTTTACAAAAAGTTAAGATTTCACAAAATATGACTCAATTCAATGAGTTATACAAGGGAAATCCTCCTTGAGTAGTATCCATCGTGCATGCATGTAATCTACATTGCTAACCTTGAAATCACGTTCAGTTACCTGAAAAACATACTTAAAATCGTCAACACAAGGTTGGTGAGTTCACAGGTTTAATCAAATTGTTCTTTGTAAACTTCATTTGTTCATAAATAATTCAGTTGCATGAGATAAGCAGAATAAGAAGTGTTTGACCCATTTGTAAACTAGCTAGGAATACAAATAATATGTTCATACATGAGGCGTAACCAAACCATGACATGTGTGAGCCCCTAATAAGCGTTATCAGGTTCTATGCGGCCATAAATCCTCCAGATTGTGGTTAGCGCGACTAACCATGACCGGGAGACGTCACTCTCCATAGTACTATTCATAGGACCCTAGGCTACAGTTAATGGTTACTATGTTGTTCCAGGGGACTTTAGCGGCCTCCAATGTGTTGTTCTCATCCCATGTAAACATAAAGTCGTGTCTTATTCTCTTGTTATCCCATAAAATAGTTGAAGTATGTTCTTCCCCCAAATATTAGAAAAACAGTAAAAAGGGGCCGTGAAACTCACCTTGAGTTTGTGTATACTTGTATGATACTTGTTGTAGTCAACCTTGACTATTTGTACCCTAGATACCAAGGGTAAATTGTTGTTAAGACCAACGTCTTAATTGTAAATTGTTCACCGACCTTGTAACTCTGATTGTGTTTGTTTAAATATCGTTTTAGTTTTCTAACACATGTTTTGTTATAAAACAGTTTTGAGTTACTGCCCAACTGGGACTGTTGTACAGGTGTCGAAACTTCTTAGTTTCGATTGGGTATATGTGTGTCGAAACTACTTAGTTTCGATGGAGTGGTCAGGAGTCGAAACAACCTAGTTTCGATTGAGTAAAAGGTATCGAAACTCCTAGTTTCGATTGACCAACAGGTATCGAAACTCCTAGTTTCGATTGGGCAACAGGTATCGAAACTCCTAGTTTCGATTGAGAAACAGGTATCGAAACTCCTAGTTTCGATTACTGGACTTCTGTTTTGACAGAATCAGTCCGGCATATTTTTATGTTTTAAACTTGAATTCAACACACTCTTCTTGTTATCTTTCTTGCGTTTAAATAAGATGTAAGTTTAGTTACGGTTTTAAAGAACATAATATGAAAAATATCGAGTTTTTACCTTAAAAACAGTGATGAAGATGATGAGAGAAAACAGAGAATGGTCTCGAATCTTCTGTTAAACTTTCTTTAGAAACACTTGAAATCTTCTTAAAACACTGGATTGTGGTGGATTTTTACTTTAAAACTTGGCTTCGATTTTGAAGAGAAATGAGAAGATTTTCGTACGAAAATGAGAGAGATAAAAGGTTTGTGAGAGTTTTGAGTGAAAGGGTATGGGTTATATCTGAAAATATGGTAAAATGAGACGTGAGAATGGGGGGAATGGTTTTCTCTGCATTTCGGCCGAATAGTCAAGGGTGGGTGGTTTGGGTCAAAATAAATCAAACAATTTGTTTTTACCACTAATTTATTAATGGTATTAACATCTATTAGAGTTTTAAAGGGGGTAAATAAATTCGGTTTCTATGACACGTGAACCAGTAACTCCTAGAATTACCAAAATATGAAATGAGACAATGTTCGGTTTTTGTTAGTCCTTCATGTCCTTGTTTGTGAATTTAAGTAAATCACAAGAATAATTATAATGTAAAATTGTTTAATACATGTACGGATATTGACCTAAAATGTCGGGTGTCACAAAAAGTATTTTGATCTAAGTTTTTGGTTGAAAAGTTTAAATTTGAAAATTTTGTAGTCCAAGTTTTCGATCGAAAAATAGGTTGTTCAAGGGTTTTCGATCGAAATCTCCAGAGTTGTTGAATTTCAGAAATTTTCAAAGATTTTCTAATTATGTTTGTTTGATAGTTTCAGATACGAATCGACTTAAATTCGAACCCGGGCACAACATCTGTGCTTACCTGACAACAGCCACAAGGAAGTTGCGTGGATATGAGGAGATTGTCAGATTTCTTAACAACTCAAGGATTCATACTTCAATATCAACACAAGTACAAGTTTTTGAAAGTCAGATCTATGAGTTCTGGGAAAATTTGGAATATCGACATGTGAATAAAGAGATTTGGATTGAAAGCACAGTGGGTGGAAAGAAGTTAAAGATATATTCAACAATTTTAGGATACAGCACAACATGATTGCACTGTTGATCCAAATGTGATTAGAGCTACTGTCAACAACACTGAAGTGGCAATATCTGTTGACACTATTCGACAAGCTCTGCATCTTGGAGGTAATAATGAAAAACCGTTGGGGTTACCGTCTCAATTGATTATGGGATGTTTTCAAAAGATGAGTTGCAGGGGAAGAGCTAATGATACTCAAGCACGGAAAGGTGGCTTAGTGGGTCAATGGAGGTACTTTATGCATGTACTTATTAAGTGTTTATCACCAAGGAAAGCTGGAACTGACCGGTTGAAGACTTCTTTATAATCAACCATGGTGGCTCTTACTCTTAACAGAGGCTTCAACTTTGCACATTATTTCTATAAGGAGAACGTTGCACAAATTACACCGCCAGAAGGTCAAGGCTTTCTGATGTATCCTAGGTTCATTCAAATGATTTTGAATCTTCTCATTCCAAACCTGTAACATTCCTGATTTTTCGACCCTATTCTAACTTATTTTAATAACAATACAATGCTAGACCCTATACTTGTTCAAACCTACGCCTCATTAAATTTTTATCCGATCATATTTTAATTCAAAGTTTTAGAACTCAAATCACATGGTAACACCTCCTAGAGTTAACTCAGTTAGTAATCCCGTTAGGTGTTCTGTTAAAATACTAACCAAGCTAATTCTGTCAAAGCTGAAGTTGCAAGGGCTGATTTTGTAAATAACCAGGAACCCTAGTAGGCACGGTCGCGCCTCATGTTGGCACGGTCGCGCCTCATCTCGGCACGGTCGCGCCTTGTTTTGGCACGGTCACGCCTCATCTCGGCACGGTCGCGCCTTGTTTTGGCACGGTCGCGCCTCATGTCTTAGAAAACGTAACTGCAGCTTTAATCGCCCGATCGTTGGTTTCCCGTAACCGATTTCCACTTAATATCTCTTAACAAAACAATTACACTGTCATTTACAACCAATAGTCCCAGAAATCCGATTAGTCTCAGAAAAATAAACCTCCCTCCGTTTGAACCGAGATTCTTATATTCTGAAGTGAAGTTTCTTCAATCCATTGCACCATCGATCCTCATTGAAACTCGCGAGTACACTGGTTCAGCTGGAATTGCAGCAGGAGACGCCGGAGACCAAATTCGTCACGCCAGAACTCCTTCCTACCGTACGCTACCAATCCATCATCGTACAGGGTAATTTAAATCTTCTAAACCTTATATTTATTCTATAGATCAATAGCCCCAATCTAATTTGGGCATTCAATATCAAAAACTACTCGAATCAAAAACCATATTTTCATTCAAAATAGTTTAATCGAATCCGGTCCTAAACATGTTTTAAACACAATTAATCTACACCAAAAGACTTTTAATGACCTTGTGAATGAAAGCCCTATCAATTCTAACACCATCAATATAAGGATCAATCAATTCGTTTCTGTTTTGAAATAGACACGGTCGCACTAATCATATAGCGCGGTCGTGCCTCGGGAGCCGCGGTCGTGTCTACTTCCAGCGCGGTCGTGCCTCCTGCTCAGACCCAATCATGCTCGTTGGCTAGACTTGGTCGTGCCCCTGAAGCATAGACACGGTCGTGCCTGTACAAGGCACGGTCGTGCCTAGTGATTTGTCTAGCTTTGTCCTCTGTTGATCAACACAGTCGCGCCCTGGCTAGCGCGGTCGCACCCGTGGCCCGAGCACGATCGTGCCCTGTCTAGGCACGGTCGTGTGTGTTCACAGAATCCTTAAAATTTCTATATTTTTAAACAATTAGTATTTCAAGTTAATTTTTCAAAATAAAAATAGTTGAATTTATAAAAATGCGTATTATCTTTATTTAAAAAGATAAAGTATTTAATCTTAAAATAAATGGAAATTATTTAATTAAAGTTTCAACCTTTAATTTATAAACCCTACACTTAATAATATTTTAATGTCTAAGTTACACTTTATAAATAAATGAATAGAGTAATAATTATTTATTTGATTTGTATTTGATCAAAAGCATCTATTTAATTATACTTAAATACATCTAATACTTACATCATTTTCATAAACAATAATTATCTAATTTACTTATTTAATTATTTCAAACTCAAACCTTATTCAAAATATTGTAAAAATATTCATTTCAAACCTTGCGTTTTATACAATACTTCTAAGTACCAATCACTAACTTTATCCAATTCAACCTTAGACTTAGACTTAGACTATTATGCATTATTAATGCAATATACATTACACTCTAGGTTAACGTTGTGCGATACAAGGATCACATTACTTTCTAGTATCTCGTGTTAGCTACGCCTTCGAATCAAGTGAGTATTCACAACCCCTTTTTACTCTTTTACACTTTTGGGGTGAAACATGAACACTATTCAAATTACATGTTTACATTTACACAAACAACACAAGTACAAATCCTATTTACATTCATGTGTGCAATTTGAGCTTTATGCCCGAGGGCTAGGTGTGCTAACCTTTTGTATGCGATTATGTGCAATCATTAACTTTTCAAGCCGACGGTTTTCAATGATAGATCTATTGAGTCTGACAAACCCACCCAGGATGCGCGGTGATTGAAACCGACAACACAATTTTTGCATGCTAGTTACAAAGGTTTGATTGTACTTGGTTACACAATAGCTGCTCCCCATAAACGCCTTATTTATCATGTTATGTAAAGGATTTGGTTTACAAATTATATGCTACCTATATACAAACCTGTGTTATACTCACCAACTTTTTAGTTGACCTTATTTTATTCATGTTTCAGGTGCTTTCATATGAGTTTGATCAAGACATGCTACACATAGGCTTTGGACCTAGTTAATCTTAATTCAAAAACAAATTGTATTTCATTATGTACTTTGAATTTGATTCATGTTTGTTTGAATGGAAATGGATTTAACGTATTACAATTTAGTCAACCTTGAGCTCATGAACAGTCTACATGTCCCGCCCCGATGATTCCGCCGTCGGTTGGGGTGTGACAGATTGGTATCAGAGCCTTGGTTATAGGGAACTAGGTTATTAGACACCTTTGACCTAGACTATAACTTTAGGACACCCATACAATGCCATACTACTACATGTTACATTATCAATTTCTGTGTGATTATTTTTACATGCTATCTTAAGTACTTACACTACATGATACAATACATAATGATTTATGTGTCACACTACTTGATAACTCTTGTGCTTACACCCATTACTACCTACATGCTATATGATTATCCTCATATGTGAATATTTTTACATTGTTATACTATATGATTACATCACATGATACAATACCCAATAGTTTATGTGTCACGTTACCTGCCCACTTTCCCTTCTATTCATAGCTACCTACTTAAATTATTTAAAACACTATCCTAAGTTTAACACACACACACATACACACCGAATTATTCATACACCATTGGACTCACATACATGATACCATCACCCTTTTATGAGCAAAGACTTAAACTATTGGGCCAAATTCCCACCAATAATAAACTAAGAAGCCCATCTATTCCCCAAGAAGAAGAAGCCGCTGAAATGCATAAACCTTACCTTTGGGCCTCAAAGCCCAGTCCACGACAATTCCCATCATAACCATGAGCCCAACAATAGTATTATTAATACATGATGGCTGGAAGAGTGTGTAATCCCATGAGGAATTCTGGCTAAGGAAAGATAGGGTACTTAAGTGTGTCTTAGTGACCCACCCCTCTTTCCTGGGAATTCTCCTTAGGGATACATTACTTATAGGTCAAGTGTATTTCTAAAATACTATCGTGAAGGTTCGGCGTTATGACTAGTCAAACTCTAAAACCCATAAGAACTTCTATATTTGACACTTCATATTTCATTATCACTTACAACTTTTTCATTGTTTTTCTGCTAGACATGGACTCCTACCCTCCTCCCTCCCCGGTTTACCGTCCTGGATCAGAAACTGATTGGGAAGAAGACACTGAGACACCCGTGTATCGGTCACCAACACCCCCAACTGCTAGGACAAGGTTTGAAGTAAGGGCGGACTGGATTAGGGACACCGGCCCGAGACTTCAAACACCTGGATCTCCCGTACCCGTAAACCCGTACCAAACACCTCACCTCCACAATCAATTGCCACCCCCACTAAGAGACCCATACCTAATGCCCGACCCGTACCTTCTTAACCCTTGGGTAAGGTATACCATAGCACCCCCTGGTGTTATGGGAATTCCAACCAATGACTTCCATCAATATGTAAGAAATTCAGAATTTGAGAGGCAAAGGATAGAGCAGGGAGTAATACACGATTTACAAAGACAAAGAATGAATAGCCTAGCAAACCAATTAGGATACCAAAAGGAGTTAATCTCCATCCTCGAAAAAGAAATACAAGAACATCGCACGAAGACCGCCAGGACTGAAGCCAGATCTGCTACTCGAGTGACTATAGCGGTGCTCATCTTGGCGATTATCTTCTTCCTAGTGGAAAGCTACCAGAGACGTTAGAAGGAGCTTCTACTGATTTCCTTTAAATTTTCTATTTGAGAACCATTTCCCCTATGTTTTGAATAATGTTTAACATTTCAGTATTTAATCAATTCCATATATTTCAACTCTACAGTTATTGTTCATTGATTTGACCCGTGGAGCGTAAATTACACCCGTTATATTTCCATCAAATTTTCTCAAGTATCACCTTATTCATTCAAATACGACTTAGTACACTACCAACAATCTCATTCATAAACCAATCATCCTATTTTATGATTTAAACAAAAACTTCGTTACCTTGTTTAATCAAAACGTTTATCAAATTTTGAGATAATATCAAAAACATAAATTTTCCATAAAACTTTTTCACCTGATAAGGAAAGTTAATACAACCAATTTTATAAAAATATTATTTCAAATTGATAAATAACCATGATTTTTCTTCATTAAAGTAAATATTTCTAAACTTTGGCTATATTATAGACTACTTGTTTAGCCAATGGTTCCACTTAAAAATATTCTTTTATTAATAGTTGAAAGTTTAAATAAAAAAAAATATTTTTCCCATAAATTGCATATTCATTTAAAATATGCGATTCAATGATTTCACAACTTTATATATATCTACAACCAAAAACAATTTCCCACTTTCTATGTTCAAACAAAGACCCGTATTTATAAACACAAATTCCAGAATATTTCCAAAACCTCCTCGTTACCTTTCACTCGACGCGTCAAGAGAAGATCCATATCGCGTAAACGTTAACCTTTCCCACCAACCTCAATAAGATTTGAGGATTTGAACCTAACTACCACATTATGCAAGAACGCCAAACAACACGTTTGTTCGCAGCACTCGATCACATGCAAGACCCGTTAGTACACATCGCACGCGAAGTTCAATACTCATGTATACACGTTCACAATATATTCAACGCAATCACATGGTACATGAAACTCAATTATCCTCAATATATCCAATTCTACACAAACTACATAATACATGAAACTAGTTTGCCTACAAATCACAATTTGCTCGATTGATCACGTAATGCATGAAACATGTTTACTTGCAATACCTATGCTACTGGATTGAGCACATGATACACGAAACTTAGTTGTTTGCAATATGTGTTATACATAAGAATTGCTTCATTGATACATAATTCTAGATTGACCACACTATACACGAAACTCATTTGGTTTCAAAGCACTTTATACTAAATGGTGTACATTATACAAAATACATGATACTAAGTTGCTAACACTATACATGAGATCCATTTCCTACAATACACATAATACTATGTTGTATACATTACACATTAGAGCTTCTTGATTTACAAAATACAAGACGCTAAATTATTTACGCTATATATGAGACCTATTTGATTACAAACTACGTGACACTAGATCATACATGAGACTTGTGTACTTACTATATACTCGAAACAAAATTTGCTTACAATTATTGCAATGGATTGATTACATTATACACAAGACATGGTCATGCACTTTGTACACCAAAGTTGAAGACCATAATACATTGAAACGACTCGGGGTTTGACGTATTCTTGTTCAAACACGAGCAAACTAACAAACTTTAAGTGTTACTACTTTACTACTCTTTAGTTGCGAACTGACCTAATTAGGAACTTAGTTACTCGTTAGCGACTTTCTATGTGTAAACAATAGACGCGATTACCCACACACAACGAAACAATCTATACGGACCATATGATGATTTGAATAATTACGGGTGCACACGGAATTACGAAAATCAGCGCATGGAAACTATAGTGAAATTTTGTCATGTGTTGTGACCTAAAACTTATCATGATGTGTAACAACGAAACAAATGTAATGTGACGAGGGCATGGTGGATACGCCGATGGTACTTCCTATATATAAGTGTCCTATCATATTATCAGGAGTAGCGTTGTTCGTGTCACGTGAAGTTTTGACCCAGACCAATGGTTATGAAATCTCTTACCCACTAACAATTTAGAACATATTAGACTATATCTTACACAAACTCTAAATATCAAAATCCCATCAAATCAATTCCAAGTAACACATCTCACATTTAGAATTCAAATTTTTATTCGACAATCTTCATTTCAAAACAAAATTTAATACCACTCTTCATATTCAAAGTATCAGGCTTAAGTCATGTCAACGGTTACACACCCCAGAATCCAACACTCAAAACTACCCGAGAACCCAAAACTCCCTCATCTTTCTTGATTTTTTTTTTTGCAGCCTCTATTAGTTAAATTTCGGGACAAAATTCCCTTAACATGGGGAGACTGTAACATTCCTGATTTTTCGACCCTATTCTAACTCATTTTAATAACAATACAATGCTAGACCCTATACTTGTTCAAACCTACGCCTCATTAAATTTTTATCCGATCATATTTTAATTCAAAGTTTTAGAACTCAAATCACATGGTAACACCTCCTAGAGTTAACTCAGTTAGTAATCCCGTTAGGTGTTCTGTTAAAATCCTAACCAAGCTAATTCTGTCAAAGCTGAAGTTGCAAGGGCTGATTTTGTAAATAACCAGGAACCCTAGTAGGCACGGTCGCGCCTCATGTTGGCACGGTCGCGCCTCATCTCGGCACGGTCGCGCCTTGTTTTGGCACGGTCGCGCCTCATGTCTGAGAAAACGTAACTGCAGCTTTAATCGCCCGATCGTTGGTTTCCCGTAACCGATTTCCACTTAATATCTCTTAACAAAACAATTACACTGTCATTTACAACCAATAGTCCCAGAAATCCGATTAGTCTCAGAAAAATAAACCTCCCTCCGTTTGAACCGAGATTCTTATATTCTGAAGTAAAGTTTCCTCAATCCATTGCACCATCGATCCTCATTGAAACTCGCGAGTACACTGGTTCAGCCGGAATTGCAGCAGGAGACGCCGGAGACAAAATTCGTCACGCCGGAACTCCTTCCTACCGTACGCTACCAATCCATCATCGTACAGGGTAATTGAAATCTTCTAAACCTTATATTTATTCTATAGATCAATAGCCCCAATCTAATTTGGGCATTCAATATCAAAATCTACTCGAATCAGAAACCATATTTTCATTCAAAATAGTTTAATCGAATCCGGTCCTAAACATGTTTTAAACACAATTAATCTACACCAAAAGACTTTTAATGACCTTGTGAATGAAAGCCGTATCAATTCTAACACCATCAATATAAGGATCAATCAGATCGTTTCTGTTTTGAAATAGACACGGTCGCGCTAATCATATAGCGCGGTCGTGCCTCGGGAGCCGCGGTCGTGTCTACTTCCAGCGCGGTCGTGCCTCCTGCTCAGACCCAATCATGCTCGTTGGCTAGACTTGGTCGTGCCCCTGAAGCATAGACACGGTCGTGCCTGTACAAGGCACGGTCGTGCCTAGTGATTTGTCTAGCTATGTCCTCTGTTGATCAACACAGTCGCGCCCTGGCTAGCGCGGTCGCGCCCGTGGCCCGAGCACGATCGTGCCCTGTCTAGGCACGGTCGTGTGTGTTCACAGAATCCTTAAAATTTCTATATTTTTAAACAATTAGTATTTCAAGTTAATTTTTCAAAATAAAAATAGTTGAATTTATAAAAATGCGTATTATCTTTATTTAAAATGATAAAGTATTTAATCTTAAAATAAATAGAAATTATTTAATTAAAGTTTCAACCTTTAATTTATAAACCCTACACTTAATAATATTTTAATGTCTAAGTTACACTTTATAAATAAATGAATAGAGTAATAATTATTTATTTGATTTGTATTTGATCAAAAGCATCTATTTAATTATACTTAAATACATCTAATACTTACATCATTTTCATAAACAATAATTATCTAATTTACTTATTTAATTATTTCAAACTCAAACCTTATTCAAAATATTGTAAAAATATTCATTTCAAACCTTGCGTTTTATACAATACTTCCAAGTACCAATCACTAACTTTATCCAATTCAACCTTAGACTTAGACTTAGACTATTATGCATTATTAATGCAATATACATTACACTCTAGGTTAACGTTGTGCGATACAAGGATCACATTACTTTCTAGTATCTCGTGTTAGCTACGCCTTCGAATCAAGTGAGTATTCACAACCCATTTTTACTCTTTTACACTTTTGGGGTGAAACATGAACACTATTCAAATTACATGTTTACATTTACACAAACAACACAAGTACAAATCCTATTTACATTCATGTGTGCAATTTGACCTTTATGCCCGAGGGCTAGGTGTGCTAACCTTTTGTATGCGATTATGTGCAATCATTAACTTTTCAAGCCGACGGTTTTCAATGATAGATCTATTGAGTCTGACAAACCCACCCAGGATGCGCGGTGATTGAAACCGACAACACAATTTTTGCATGCTAGTTACAAAGGTTTGATTGTACTTGGTTACACAATAGCTGCTCCCCATAAACGCCTTATTTATCATGTTATGTAAAGGATTTGGTTTACAAATTATATGCTACCTATATACAAACCTGTGTTATACTCACCAACTTTTTAGTTGACCTTATTTTATTCATGTTTCAGGTGCTTTCATATGAGTTTGATCAAGACATGCTACACATAGGCTTTGGACCTAGTTAATCTTAATTCAAAAACAAATTGTATTTCATTATGTACTTTGAATTTGATTCATGTTTGTTTGAATGGAAATGGATTTAACGTATTATAATTTAGTCAACCTTGAGCTCATGAACAGTCTACATGTCCCGCCCCGATGATTCCACCGTCGGTTGGGGTGTGACAAAACCTACCTCAGCTACCACACCGTCTTACTCTCACCCCAATGACAAAGAGGATTTTTACTGATTGTAACACTATTAAGCAGCATAATCGGGCACTGATCCCAGTTCCTACACCATTATTTGGGCACATACTTAATCCTGATTATGTTGCACCACCTCATGATAAATGGATTAATCCAGAAGTGCAACAGCAACAGCAACAACAACAACAACAGCAACCTCAAGTACAACAACAACAAGTTCAAGAACCAGTTCAAGAGAATGTAAATAGAACCAAATGTGAAGGTTCATGATGAGGTTCAAGCTGATGATCATGATGATCAACATGAGGAGAATGTGCATAACATTGAAGAAGAACAAATACACTCTCCTCCACATGATCAAGAGGGAAATGTCAATGATACTAGCATGAGTTCTACTGAACCTGCTAATGTTAAAGAGTCTGATAAAGATTTAGAAGCTACTAAAGATTTCAGCTCAGATCATTATGACAGACTTGCTAACATTCCGGTGGCAAATGCTGGGAAAAGAATGAAGTCTGTAAGTACAAGAAATATAAAGAAACCAAGACGCAAGTCTGCTTGGGGTCCTCCTCCTGGTACAGTACTTGGTAAAAGAACATTACGGGATGAATCGTCGTCTGATTCCTAGTATATCCCTTCTCCAAAATTAAAGAATCTAATGTCTGCTTCTATAGCTGCTGCTCGTACTCAGGTAGCTGATGACGTGGATTTTGTGGAATCACTGATTATATCACCACAACCGTCTCAGACTACTTCTCCACAAGTTACTCCTACTCCAATTCCTCCTCATACTTCTTCACAAGCTGGTTCGTCTACATCAAAGGATGCTAAGATTGTTGCTCTACAAGGCAAAGTCTCTTGCCTAGAAGCTCAAGTTGTCGGTCTTCAAGGTCAAGTAGACGTATTAAGAGCTAATGATTTTTAGAGAGAACAAGTTCTCCAATCTCAAAGCAAACAACTATCTGAGATGCAGATTCTTGTTTCACAGTTAATAAAGGGTATTGATGCTCAGGGGGAGATGCCTGTAGTGGTTAAAGATGCTTGTCATACAGAGTCTGTTCAAAGGAATGACAATGAAGATAATCATCCCAGTGGGAACAAGGGTGATCGTTAATACTTTGACGTTGCTCCCGTATCTCAGTTTTAGGGGGAGTCTACTTCAAATCAAGTTGAAGCTTCTGGTGATAAAAGTACAGGAGAAAATTTAGAGGTATACTAGAATTCTTTAGAGAAGATTCTGATCTTGATGAAGCTAAAAAGATAGATTGTTTAGATGGTCTAGATGATTTGTTTAATGATTTAGAAGATGAAATGAATAGCTCAGAGATAGAAGAAGGAGAGATAGTAGAATTGGAGATTATTAAAGATACAACAAGGTTGACGTATGAAGGATGTGATGGTCTTAATGTGCCTTTTGATTTCATCCAAGATGACATTGTTCCTGAAGTCACTTCTGATGGAATGACGGACTCTATGGACTCTACTGAAGATGTCACAAAGCCTGATTCTAGTTCTGACACTGCTCAAACAAAGACAACTAAAGAGCCTGTGATGTATAGGGATACATACATGACTAAAGAGAAATGGCTAGAGTTGGTAAAAAGTTGGAAGAAAGTATTACCTGTTTCATCGTCACCACTATTCTTAAGGAAAAGTATGTGAACAAAGATAGATGTGTTGGGAGGATTATAAGTTAGTTCTTTGATGAAGAAATTAATCTTTTTTTGCTTTAAAGAGATCTGATGGTGTACAATATTTGAAGCCAAGACTAAGGTACTTCATTACTTTACCAAGATATGAGATGAACGGTCTTGCAACAAAGTGTTTAATCAATAGATCTAAGCATGGTATTGCTGATGCGATTGCAAAATTAATAAGGATGGAAGATGGTTCTGGAAAGTATGAAAAGCTTAAACCACAAAAGGGATAGAGAATAAATAGTGTTGACTCTAAAACTGGTAAAGTGATTTCGAATTACAAGTTCAAACCAGTCAAGGTAGTGATGAAGATACCTTTGAGGAAAATACCACAAGACTGTTTGGGTAATATGAAGTGGTGGTATGTGGATGTAAACAATGGAGAAGCAAAGATTGAAGATGAAGATAATAAGGTCATAGCTTGTTTCTATGATGCTATGAATCTTATAATCTTCTCAAAGAAAGACCAACTGATGCTGAAAAGAAAGGAGATTATGTTTACAAGTGAATGGCGTGAACAAGGATTACAATATAAACGTGTGTTGGAGATCTGTGTGTATCACACCCTCAAATTCCACTAACGGAGTTTTACTGTTTGGCGAGTGACAAACCAGGATCTCAGTCATTAGTTACATCAAACGACACTACATGGGACTTAAAATGTCATAACATAAAAGTGCAGAGTAAACGCGGAAGCGTAAACATTAGAATGAAATCAAAAGTAATTACACGCAACAAGCGTCAATTTATGTAAATAAGTAACAGTGTTTAAAATGTTTGAAATGAATGATGTGATAGTAGGATTCCATGCATGTCCTAAGTGTGCAACCTGTGCCAAAGCGACTTAAGAAACATGTAAGAAAAAGTGTCAACACGAGGTTGGTCAGTTCATAGGTTTGTATGTAAATAAATTGTTTGAGTATTTGCAGGATCCACATACGTAAGTCACACTTATTGCTAGCTAAACAATCAAGTTACTCTAAGCGTTCGCAACCGAAGTTGACTGTTTGTGTTTGGGTGCCTTCCGCCATTGCTAACATCAACAATGGCAAGTGTTTAGGACAATTTACACCCGTTAGACCTCCAATCAAGTTAGCGTGACTAACCCGGATGAGGTTTGTCAAACCCAGTAGTACTACTCAAATTTCCTCGCTATACTCCATATATTAACGGTCCGAGTGTAAGGAATTTGCATGTTATGTTTGCACTTAGGTACACAAGTGGTAATGAAATACTATGTGATCCATGTCCGTGTGTATGTCTCTCCCCAGCTGGGAGACAAGTAACGGATGCCGGTTCGTATGCATGTTTCTCCCCAACGGGGAAACAATTAAAATGATATTTGTGTGTATGCATGTTTCTCCCCAATGGGAAAACAAGTAAAATAATGTTTATGTATAAGCATGTTTCTCCCCCAATAGTAAAACAAGTAAAAGGGGGCCGTGAAACTCACCTGAGTTGTGTACGAGTAGATAGCACCATACAAGGATGCATGTAGGAAACACACGAGTTTGCCTGTGAACTATATAAGTATGCACTGGAATTATAAGCATGATAATAAGGGATACAATGAGATTTGTGTGGCGATGACACGGAAGGATTTGAACGTCCTAGAACATTTTAAGGATCAACGAGTAGTCGAACTTGTCCACGGAAATAAGGGTTTTTTAATATACTTATTAAGATAAATACGTTTCATGTCAAAGGTTTCTTAATTATGAATATAATAATTAAATATATCCGTGCGTTTGTACCATTAAAATATTGGCTAGGAAAATAATATAACTAATATATTATTTTTAGAGAAATAACATGGTTATTTAAAATGTGTGACAAAAATAATAAAACTATTAATTTTATTCGAGTATATAAAACGTGGGTAAATAATATAAATAATTATATTATTTATTAGTTTGAAACGTTAGACGAAGTTTATAAACGAGATGAAAATAATATCTAAATATATATTATTTTTTATTGGAGTCACGGCTTGAAAATAATATAAATATACTATTTTTAATACGTAGTCGTGGTTGGAAAATAATTTAAATATATATTATTTTGTAGTGAAAATATCATAAATATGAGTTATAATTTCAAACCGAGCCTACGGGTTGATTATGGGTTAAAAATGTATTAATATACCACTAATATAATAAAAGGTTTTTAATTACATATGTGAAAACAATAGAAAAAGTCCCAAAAATAATACTGCAGGAGACCGGTTTCGAACCCGGGTCTCCTGCATAACAATCAAGTGAGTTAACTAAGCCGGCCCACTAGGGAATCGCGAAGGTAACCAGATCCAAATGCCTTTAACATCCCAGTCCATGCTGTCCTTCCTTTTAACGCAAACCCGAACCAAAATCACTCCCCAAACCTCTGAATTCGGACGCGATCGTCGAAGGAACCATAGGGATTTGGTTCATCACTGGTATACGAACCCATGTATGAGTTTAATTGTGAAAACACTACGTTTAGGTCGATTAATTATCAGATTGAAATCTCGAAACCCTAGTTTAGATCGGAGTCCGAATAAACCGAAGAACATGATGAACCCTAGAATCGGTTCATCATTAATTCAATGTCATAAGCCCTAGGTTTGATGGGGCTTTCAATGTAGACATTGAGGCGGGTCTAATGATGTGTTCAATTTCTTTAATTGATATCGAATTGAAAGGGTTCGACAAAACTTGTTTGTGATGAACCCTAGATTCGGGTTCATGACAAATTCGATAGAGAAAGCCTCAATTAGGTTAGGGCTTTCACTCAAGGTATGGAAACGATGCTAATAGTGTATTTGGTTACCTGAAACGATGTCGGAATGGTGGAGATCGACTAAAACACAGTCAAGGCTTGCGTGGTTTGATCTCCGGCTACTGCAGCTTCGTCTCCGACCAAAGTAGATGGTGTAACAAGCTCTATGGGACTCGATTTAGGTGTGCAGACGGTCAATTCGTGAATTGGTATACGAATTCGATGAATTAGATGGTATTTACTCATCATGTCGACGGTTAGGACTTTAATACTCAATAATGGGATTAATTCGACACAATGATGGTAATTAAAACCGTAATAACGATCGTTCTTGACTTCAATGTGCACATCAGTTACTATTTCACACGAATTTCGGGTTTAGAATTCGGGTTTGAGCTAAGAACATCCGGTTTGACTTTCTAAAGTCAACCAAATTGAAAGGGGATTAATTACATACTTAGTCCCTAAGATCTCTGAGTAGGGTTTTGAAATTAGCAGGATAAGTCCTTAGGGTTTGAGATAAGTTAAGAATGAGCTGGTTTGACTTCCAAAAGTCAACATGAATAAGGATTATTTGAATTTTGACTTTCAAAGTCAAATAGAATTGAATTTTGTCTAATTACACAATTAGTCCTTGTAGTTAGGGTTTGAAAAATGACAAAATTAGTTCCTGGAGTTAGTGGATAGTTAAGATTTGACTGGATTTGCTAACTGAGTTAGCATGAAAAGTCCGGATTGTCACATAATCCGTTAGTTTAAAGAATTTTTGTCTAGAAAATTAGAATGGTACCTTATGAGTTTGATGCGGGGTGCTTGCACAGATTAGGATATTTACGCATCATCTGATCCTCACGCTCCAACGTGAATTCCGGTCCGCGCTTTGAGTTCCAACAGACTCTAACAATAGGGATTTTACTGCGTTTTAACGTTTTGACTTCCTTATCCATAATTTCCACGGGTTCTTCAATGAAACACAACTGTTCATCGATGTGTAGTTCCTCAAGGGAACCGCGAGTGACTCGTCTGCTAGAAATTTCTTCAAGTTTGAGACGTGAAAGACATTGTGTACACCACTAAGTCCTTCAGGTAGTCAAGTTGATACGCTACTGGACCAATTCTCTTCACTATCTTGAATGGTCCAGCATAACGAGGATTTAGCTTGCCTCGTTTCCCAAAACGAATGACACCCTTCTAAGGTGAGACTTTTAACAAGACCATATTCCCCACTTGAAATTCTAACGGTTTACGACGCTTATCGGCATAGCTCTTTTGACGGTCACGAGCTGCTGCCATACGCTTTCTAATTTGAATGATTTTCTCAGAAGTTTCAAGTACGAGTTCAGGACATGTAAGTTGACTATCCCCAACCTCGGCCCAACAAATAGGAGAATGGCATTTCCGTCCATATAATGCTTCAGATGGAGCTGCCTTGATACTAGTGTGATAACTGTTGTTGTAGGAGAACTCCACCAACGGTAGGGGAGACTCCCAGGTGTTACCGAAATCAATCACAAGCTCGTAGCATATCCTCCAGGGTTTAAATAGTACGTTCAGTTTAAGGATGGTATGTTGTGCTCATATCTAGACGCGTGCCTAAAGCTTTATGTAACGATTGCCAGAAACGAGAGGTGAATCGTGCATCACGATCCAAAATGATAGAGATTGGCACCCCGTGCCGAGAGACTACTTCTTTCAAGTAAATACGAGTAAGCTTATCCATTTTGTCGGTTTTCTTGATTGCTAAGAAGTGAGCGGACTTTGTTAAACGATCAACGTTTACCCAAATGGTATCACATCCGGTAGGAGTTCGTGGCAATTTTGTGATAAAGTCCATGGATATCTGCTCCCATTTCCACATGGGAATCTCTGGTTGTTGGAGAAGACCAGAAGGCTTTTGATATTCAACTTTGACCTTCGCGCATGTGTAAGGCCCCTAAACCGGGCGACCTCACTTGTTGAATTTACTCATAAACATAGTCATAAATACTGAACTTAAATTAAAACATTCGTCATTCAATTACATAATCAAAACAGCGGAAGTCTTTACAAATAAAAACATAACATATTCTTAACAACAAAAGTGGGATGTCAGTCTTGTGTCGGGTAACCATCACGCCTTCGCACGACCCTTTCCTTTGTTACCTGAAATGTATACTAAAAGTCAGCTAACGCTGGTGAGTTCTAGATTAAAGACATTCACACATAACATTTATCTTATCATAAATATAATAAATGAATGTGTATTCGTACTTTTATATATTCTTTACTTTATTGTTCTCACATAACATTCATTGAGGGTACATACATATGTACATACATACTTTCATTGAGAGAACACATATTGGCCATAATCTTAAGGGAGATCAACCCATCACACTTGTCGCGAATGTCACAAAGACATCGCAGTCAGAACTACCGTCGTAGCCCATTTCATTGCCGTCCGACTCTAGAAAACCGTCCGTCATATCGTTAATTTCGTCCGGCAACCTTTGTCCGTCCGCTCTTTACCGTCCTACCGTCGTAGTCCGTCATTTTTATCCGTCTGCCCTAGGGCATCCGTTTCCCACGTGACCATTATGTATGCAACCGTTCTACATTAGTTAAGGCTTGCTTCGACCGTCCATTAATACCTTTTCATACGTCCTAGCTTGCGAAGGAACGTTTTTGTCCCGGTTGCAAAATAGTCACGTGGTCGTCCGTCTACCGAAGTAGCCGTTGTCATAGAAGGGTTCATAACGTTTACATTCATTCATAACATGCAATATATATAATATAAAGCAAGATTTCATTCATTTACGTTATGTCCTTCTTTCGTTCATTCTTTGTATCATACGATTCATTCTTTATTCATAATTCATTTTCACATATATAAGTAATTATATATATATATACATATGATCACATTGACACTTATAACATTTATTCATTTAGTGTATACACTTCAGCCCCAAAACATTTATAAATCATTTGCACATAACATAGAAGGGGGCACATAGAACTCACCTGATGAGCTACTCTAGGTTGTCCTAAACAAAGGCCCAACATCGTCACTTCCGATCTGGATTAGGTAGTTAAATACACATTAGACCCAACCCTGACTCTAATGGTTTGATCATTCTAAACTTACTGACTTTACTTAACCAACCTGTGGCCTGCTGTCTGCTGCCTGCGCACTTAGTAAGTGCGCAGGGACTTGCTCATGCGCACTTGGTAAGTGCGCAGGAGTCTTCCTCCTGCGTACTTGGTAAGTACGCAGGGACTGCTGCCTGCGCACTTAGTAAGTACGCAGGGATTCCTTCCTGCGCACTTGGTAAGTACGCAGTACCTGGTTCTTGGACCAAAATTTCGGAATTCTTGCATGTTAATCCGATCATGCTAATCTTACAATTTTCTTTGATCAAAACGTGCGGTTTTCATTCTATATTCTATTTCTAAGCTTATTATCAAGTTTCATCCGTAAAAACATCACCTATTTAGCTAAAACTCGAGAAACCCCAAAAATGAACAAGAACTCATATTATGATCGAATCATTACCTGGATTGGAATTCTGATCCGGAGGTTTTGCTCACGATCTTAGTAGTAACGTGCTCCTTAAATCTCGTGACGATCCGTTGACTTTCTCTCTCTAGACCCGGGCTCCCTTTCTCTCTCTAGAAGTGGTGAAATGGAGGTGGAATGAGCTAGTGGGCTGCCTTGCCCCTTTTATACCTGGGCTTCCCTCTGCCCGTTGGAGCCGAGCCCAAGCCCATCCGTTCTTATTTCGCTTTAGGACGTTTAAATCTCCATCGTATTTTATTTACTTATTTTACTATTTTTGGAATGTTACAAGTCTACCCTCCTTAAAGAGGTTTCGTCCTCGAAACTATTTATACGTCAAACAATTGAGGGTATAGTCCCCTCATCTCGTCTTCTTTTTCCCATGTAGCTTCCGACCCTTTTCTGTGCTTCCATTGTACTTTGATTAAAGGGATCGATTTATTGCGTAGTCGTTTTTCAGCTCGGTCAAGAATAGCTATTGGTTCCTCTACATAATTCAGACTGTTATCCACTTCGATATCGTCGTAGGGTATGTGAGCTGTGTCGTCGGCTAGGCATTTGCGTAAGTGCGACACGTGGAACGTAGGGTGTATTCCACTAAGCTCAACAGGTAGGTCGAGTCTGTAAGCAACTTGACCCACTCTCGCTAAGATCTTGAAAGGTCCGACGAACCTTGGACTCAGTTTGCCACGCTTTCTGAATCGGATGATTCCTTTCCATGGTGATACATTCAATAGTACCATGTCCCCCACTTGAAACTCTAAGTCCCTTCTTCTCTTGTCCGCGTATGATTTTTGTCTGTCCTTTGCGGCTTTCATTCGAGCCTTGATTTGATCAAATTTTTCAGAAGTTGCTTTGACCACTTCGAGACTTGCAAAATCCTTCTGCCCAATTTCCCCCCAACAAACCGGGGTTCTGCATTTTCTCCCATATAACATTTCAAATGGCGGCATGCCAATAGTCGTGTGATAGCTATTGTTATATCAAAATTCTGCCAATGGTAGATGGCTGTGCCAACTCCCACCGAAGTCAATGATACAGGCCCGGAGCATGTCCTCCAAGGTCTGAATGGTCCTTTCAGATTGGCCATCGGTTTGAGGGTGGTAAGCAGTGCTGATGTTCAGTCTAGTGCCCATTGCTTCGTTGAATTTCTTCCAAAACCTTGACGTGAATCTAGTATCCCTGTCGGACACAATCGACAGCGGCATACCATGTCTGCTCACAATCTCCTTGATAAATACTTCTGCTAGTCTTTCTGACGAAGAAGACTCACGTATGGGCAGGAAGTGAGCACTTTTCGTCAAACGGTCGACGATCACCCAAATGGTATCATTGCCTTTAGCTGTTCGCGGTAGCTTGGTAATGAAGTCCATTGCGATCTCTTCCCACTTCCATTCTGGTATAGGTAAAGGTTGCATTTTACCGCATGGTTTCTGGTGCTCGGCTTTAACTAGTGAACACGTTAAGCACTTGCTCACGTATTCAGTCACATCATTCTTCATGCCAGGCCACGAGTACTCTTTCTTCAAGTCTTGATACATTTTGTTTGTCCCGGGGTGGATAGAATAACGAGACTTATGGGCCTCATCGAGTATTTTGGCTCTAAGCTCGCCAATCTTAGGTATCCACATCCTGCCAAACCTAGTTCGTACACCGTATGTATTTGCACTTAAGTTCCCTTGTTGTCCTACTATTCTTTCCCGTTTCACATTTCTTTCTAACAGTGCTTCATCTTGTGCCTTTGTTATTTCGCCCATCAAATCTGGTGTTATAATCAGCTGACACGCTTTGATCCGGATAGGTGCCGATTCTTCCTTTCTACTTAAAGCGTCAGCCACAACATTTGCCTTGCCTGGATGGTACAATATTTCACAGTCATAGTCTTTCAGTAGCTCTAACTACCTCCTTTGCCTCATGTTTAATTCTTTTTGCTCGAAAAAGTACTTCAAGCTTTTATGATCGGAGTAGATGGTGCATTTAACTCCATACAAATAGTGCCTCCATATTTTCAATGCGAAAACTACTGCTGCTAACTCGAGATCGTGCGTTGGGTAGTTAACCTCGTGAATCTTTAGTTGTCGTGAGGCATAAGCAATTACCTTTCCTCGTTGCATAAGTACGCAACCTAAACCCTGCCCCGAAGCGTCAGAGTAGACTACCAAGTCTTCATTTCCCTCAGGTAGAGTCAAGACTGGAGCTTGGGTTAATCGTGTCTTAAGTTCCTCAAACGCGTTATTTTGGGTTTGACTCCATTCATATTTCACTTCGTTCCGTGTCAGTTTAGTTAGTGGCGAGGCTATCCTTGAGAAATCTTGAATGAACCTTCGATAGTAGCCTGCCAATCCAAGAAAACTTCGTATCTCTGTTGGTGTCTTTGGGATGTTCCATTCCTTTACTGTTTCTATCTTTGCAGGATCTACCATGATGCCGTTTGGGTTTATCACATGACCTAGGAATTGGACTTCCCTAAGCCAGAACGCGCATTTGGAGAATTTCGCGTATAACTTCTCCTGCTTTAACACTTCCAGAACTTCTCTTAGGTGACAGTGGTGATCACCCTCGTTTTTCGAATATATCAGTATGTCGTCTATGAAAACTATCACTGATCGATCCAACATTGGTCGACATACTCTATTCATCAAATCCATGAACGCTGCTGGAGCGTTAGTCAATCCGAAGGACATCACGAGGAATTCATAATGTCCATAACGCGTGCGAAACGCGGTCTTTGGTACGTCTTCTTCTCTTACTTTCAACTGATGGTAACCCGACCTAAGATCGATCTTTGAGAACCAACTCGCACCTTGCTGTTGATCAAAAAGATCATCTATTCTAGGTAGCGGGTATTTGTTCTTTACTGTTCTCTTGTTCAATTCGCGGTAATCAATGCACATGCGCATGCTGCCGTCCTTTTTCTTTACAAATAATACCGTAGCGCCCCATGGTGAGATGCTCGGTCTAACAAATCCTTTTTCTGTTAGTTCCTCTAGTTGAGACATCAATTCTTTCATTTCTGACGGAGCCAATCGGTAGGGGGCTTTGGCAACGGGCTCAGCTCCTGGCAGTAAATCAATCTGAAATTCTATTTCCCGATCGGGTGGCAACCCAGGTAGATCCTCAGGGAATACTTCCGGAAAGTTGCACACCACGGGTACATTCTTGAGTTCTTTAGTTTTCATTCTATCATCAATAACATATGCCAGATAAGCTTCGCAACCGCGCCTCATGTAACTTTCGGCCTTGATCATCGAAATGACGTTTGGCATTGTGCAATTCCAATCCCCATAAACCGTAATTGGACATCCGCTAGGAGCTTTGAGGTGTATTCTCTTACGTTTACATATGATTTGAGCTTCGTTGGCAGCTAACCAATCCATACCCAATACTATATCGAATCCTCCTAAGGTGAGAAGGAATAATCTAGAAGGAAACCTATGTCCCTCTATTTCTATGATGCAATCCTCCGTGACTTGGAATACTGCCGAATTTTTACCAACGGCAGTTTGTACGCTAAAGGCCTTTACTATGGTGTTGATAGTGCAATCTAGTTTACGACTAAATGCATTTGATATAAAGCTTTTACTAGCACCAGAATCAAATAAAATCGCTGCACGTTCATCATTAACTAGAAACGTACCTGATACGACATCAGGGTTTCCCCTTGCTTCTTCCTCAGTTAAGGCATAGGCCCGAGTCCTTGCCTTTTGTTGTTCCTGTTCCTTCTCCTTTCCCGAACCAGATTGGCCGGCCTTCCTGCAATTCTTTGTCAGATGTCCAAACAATCCACATACTTGACATTTGACATCCTTCAAACAATCTCGAGAGTAGTGCCCCGGCCTTCCGCACTTATAACACACGGTGGTGCCGATTCGACACTCGCCAAGATGTTGTTTTCCACATCTCTTGCACGTTTCATATCCGACCAACCTCGGTTTCTTAATTTCAATTGTTTCATTCCCTTTTCCGGTGCCTCTAGACGAGTTCTCCCACTTCCTCTTTTGTGTCACAGGTGCCGGGTCCTCGTTGGCATAATCGTCGTAAACGATTCCAAACAGGTTGACTACCGACTCGAAGGTCGAGGGTAGGTTGGCTTTTACGTGGACACGGACCCTTTGTGGCAGACCCTTGACATAGTATTTGATCATACGTTCTTCGGTTTCCACCAAGTGTGGTACCAGTTGGGCCAGCTCGTTGAACCTTGAAGTATATTGGCGATGAGTCTTGTCGCCAGCTTTGAAGTTTAGGAACTCGTTCTCCACACGATCAATCTCATTCTATGGGCAGAACTTTTGGATTACGAGCTTTTTCAAGTCCTCCCATGTCATTCGGGCAAGAGCATGTGGCGACTTTGTTCTTTGAATATTTCTCCACCAACCTAGTGCTTCATTGGTGAAAGAATGAGCAACATATTTAACCGCCTGGTCTGGTCGGCACTCGCTGATGTTGATTACAGCGTTCATTCTCTCAATCCATTCCAAAGTAGCCACCGAATCCTTGCTACCATCAAACTTGGGTGGGTCTCCATCTTTGAAACCTTTATAAGTGCACCCTTTAGTGCTTGGCCCCACTTTTATCTCATCCCCGTCGTTGTCATATACTGTCTCTTCGTGGTTTCCTTCATCCCCCTCTCTACTTTTCTTTATTGCCTCGGATAGTAGATCAGGCAATACCTTCTGCAAAGTGAGCACAACTTCACAGGCAATAGCATCCCTGACTTCAGGTTCCAACTGTATAGGCCCTGGACTGTTGTCCCTAATTGGGGTCACTTCTGTTTCGTGCACACTTTCGGTGTGCTCTGCGTGCACACTCTCTTCTTCTTCAAATCTTGGGTTCAACGGAGGTCTACCTCGTCAGCCAGTGCGACCGCCTCGAGGTCCTGTCCTTCCTCCACCAGCCATAGTTCTTAATTTCCTGGATTGTTAAAAAGGGAATACATCAATGTCCTTTCTTCAGATCATAGTTTGGAACAGTACGAGCAAGGTAAATTCTTAATTACAGTGACCGGTTTGTGATTACTAATTTACATTGCTTTTCGGGTTCGAAACTCTTCAAATCAGTCGTGGCATTAACATCTATTTGTTCTAAGTTAAGGTATCTATTCCTATGCAAGAGCATTAACTTTACGACTTACTTACCGTGCTAGCGTTGGCGTTGGTTACCCATACTGACATCCGTGCGTTGGTCCCATAATCAGTTTGAGTCTAGACATTTAGGGATGCCTAAATCTCTCAAACTATTGCTCTGATACCGACTTGTAAGGCCCCTAAACCGGGCGACCTCACTTGTTGGATTTACTCATAAACATAGTCATAAATACTGAACTTAAATTAAAACATTCGTCATTCAATTACATAATCAAAACAGCGGAAGTCTTTACAAATAAAAACATAACATATTCTTAACAACAAAAGTGGGATGTCAGTCTTGTGTCGGGTAACCATCACGCCTTCGCACGACCCTTTCCTTTGTTACCTGAAATGTATACTAAAAGTCAGCTAACGCTGGTGAGTTCTAGATTAAAGACATTCACACATAACATTTATCTTATCATAAATATAATAAATGAATGTGTATTCGTACTTTTATATATTCTTTACTTTATTGTTCTCACATAACATTCATTGAGGGTACATACATATGTACATACATACTTTCATTGAGAGAACACATATTGGCCATAATCTTAAGGGAGATCAACCCATCACACTTGTCGCGAATGTCACAAAGACATCGCAGTCAGAACTACCGTCGTAGCCCATTTCATTACCGTCCGGCTCTAGAAAACCGTCCGTCATATCGTTAATTTCGTCCAGCAACCTTTGTCCGTCCGCTCTTTACCGTCCTACCGTCGTAGTCCGTCATTTTTATCCGTCTGCCCTAGGGCATCCGTTTCCCATGTGACCATTATGTATGCAACCGTTCTACATTAGTTAAGGCTTGCTTCGACCGTCCATTAATACCTTTTCATACGTCCTAGCTTGCGAAGGAACGTTTTTGTCCCGGTTGCAAAATAGTCACGTGGTCGTCCGTCTACCAAAGTAGCCGTTGTCATAGAAGGGTTCATAACGTTTACATTCATTCATAACATGCAATATATATAATATAAAGCAAGATTTCATTCATTTACGTTATGTCCTTCTTTCGTTCATTCTTTGTATCATACGATTCATTCTTTATTCATAATTCATTTTCACATATATAAGTAATTATATATATATATACGTTTGATCACATTGACACTTATAACATTTATTCATTTAGTGTATACACTTCAGCCCCAAAACATTTATAAATCATTTGCACATAACATAGAAGGGGGCACATAGAACTCACCTGATGAGCTACTCTAGGTTGTCCTAAACAAAGGCCCAACAGCGTCACTTCCGATCTGGATTAGGTAGTTAAATACACATTAGACCCAACCCTGACTCTAATGGTTTGATCATTCTAAACTTACTGACTTTACTTAACCAACCTGTGGCCTGCTGTCTGCTGCCTGCGCACTTAGTAAGTGCGCAGGGACTTGCTCATGCGCACTTGGTAAGTGCGCAGGAGTCTTCCTCCTGCGTACTTGGTAAGTACGCAGGGACTGCTGCCTGCGCACTTAGTAAGTACGCAGGGATTCCTTCCTGCGCACTTGGTAAGTACGCAGTACCTGGTTCTTGGACCAAAATTTCGGAATTCTTGCATGTTAATCCGATCATGCTAATCTTACAATTTTCTTTGATCAAAACGTGCGGTTTTCATTCTATATTCTATTTCTAAGCTTATTATCAAGTTTCATCCGTAAAAACATCACCTATTTAGCTAAAACTCGAGAAACCCCAAAAATGAACAAGAACTCATATTATGATCGAATCATTACCTGGATTGGAATTCTGATCCGGAGGTTTTGCTCACGATCTTAGTAGTAACGTGCTCCTTAAATCTCGTGACGATCCGTCGACTTTCTCTCTCTAGACCCGGGCTCCCTTTCTCTCTCTAGAAGTGGTGAAATGGAGGTGGAATGAGCTAGTGGGCTGCCTTGCCCCTTTTATACCTGTGCTTCCCTCGGCCCGTTGGAGCCGAGCCCAAGCCCATCCGTTCTTATTTCGCTTTAGGACGTTTAAATCTCCATCGTATTTTATTTACTTATTTTACTATTTTCGGAATGTTACAGCATGTCAGGCACTTGCTCACATAGGTGGCTATATTAGCCTTCACGTTCGGCCACCAATAAAGAACCTTTAGGTCATGATACATCTTACTGGAACCAGGATGAATAGAATAGCGAGATTTAAGAGATTCATCCATTACAAGTTTTCTTAAGTTCCCGTGCTTTGGAACCCACATTCGCTCAGCACAATAGCGAATGCCATTTGTTTTAACCTCAAGTTGTTCTTCCATACCACGCTTGGATTCCAACGGTAGGTTTTCCTATTTTAGGTTTTCAAGTTGAGTACTACGGATCTGATCAGGTAGTCTAGGATGGATAGTGAGTTGAAATGCTCGAACTCATCTGGGTCTAGTTTCTTTCTAGCTTAGGGCATCGACTACTATGTTAGCCTTGCCCGAATGATACTTGATAGCACAATCATAATCGTTCAAAAGTTCGGTCCAACGACGTTGTCGGATGTTCAACTCCTTCTGTTCGAATATGTGCTGAAGACTCTTGTGATCGGTGTAAATGGTGCACTTGGTACCGTCCAAGTAATGTCTCCAGATTTTCAAAGCAAACACTACAGCTCCCAATTCTAGGTCATGGGTATTGTAGTTTTTCTCATAAATTTCAATTGACGGGAAGCATACAGCTCCCAGAATTCATACTTAGAGAATTTAACATACAATTGCTCTTGCTTTAGCAATTCCAGAATCAAACGAAGATGTTCCTCAGGTTCATCCCTATTATTGGAATAGATGAGGATGTCATCAATGAAAACGACGACGAACTGGTCAAGGTACGGTTTACACACACGGTTCATGAGATTCATGAATACTGCGGGTGCATTGCCTAGTCCGAATGGCATGACCATAAACTCGTAATGGCCGTACCTAGTTCTGAAAGCAGTCATAGAGATGTCTTCGCCTCGAACTCTCAACTGATGGTAATTGGATCTAAGGTCTATCTTTGAATAGAACTTGATCCTTGGAGTTGATCAAACAGATCATCAATGCGGGGTAGTGGATAATGATTCTTGGTGGTTACTTTGTTCAGCTCATGATAATCAATGCACATGCGGAAGGTCCCGTCTTTCTTCTTGGCGAATAGGACTGGAGCTTTCCATGGCGATGGGTTAGATCTGATGAAGCCTTTATCCAACAACTCTTGCAGTCGTGTGGATAGTTCTGGTGGCTCACTGGGTGCAAGTCTATCCGATGCCCGAGCAATGGGTGCTGCTCCGGGTGCTAGATTGATTTGAGATTCGACTTGTCGATGAGGTGGATGACCAGTCAGGTCTTTGGGAAATACCTCTGGGCATTCACAAACGATCAGGATGTCGTCAATCTTCTCCTCCTCGGATGGCTGCTCGGCGACGAGAGCCAAAATAGCAGTATGGCCTTTACGTCAGCACTTCTGCGCTCTCATGAAGGGTATGATACCTATGGCTGCACCAATCCTTTTGCCTTAGGGCAGAGAGATTTTCTCCACTCAGGAGAGGAAGGCGAACAATCGTCTCACGATAGATAACCTCGTCTTGGTTCTTAGATAACCAATCCATACCGGCAATTATGTCGAAGTTGCCGAGTGTAATTGGCGTGAGGTCAATGTCAAGCTTATAACCAGTCGAACCTAGTTTACGTCTCTTAAGGTTTTGGGTTGCTTCTATAGTGTACTAAATGTCCAATAGTGTTGGAGTACGACTTTAGTAGTAGAAAATTTGTGAGGTCACAATGAGACTTCTAGTGAGACTCGCGCTTATAAGGCAAGTATCGGTCAACACAGAAGCGAAGAGGTTCGCACGTAGGAAAGATTTTAACGAGACATAGATATCAGGAGTACAAGGAAAAGGATGTATGTTTAAGCAACTGCGTTCAACTGATGATCAGTTAGATGAAATCCTTGTTTTCTAATGTCATTGAAATAACTGGATATGCTGGGGTATAGATAAAAATAGACTCAAGATTAGTCACAGGATGAAGCAATAGGGTCAAATGGAATCTATTGTTGAAGCATAAGGAATAACGTGTTAGTTTAGAAATAATCCCTCGAATTTTGTTTATATAGTTGGAGTCGGTGGGTTTACCATAAGGTTCTACTAGAGTTTCACTCTAGGTGGTTCCATCGATCAAGTCTGAATGAGAGTCGTAAGGTCACTAAGACTCTTACATGAGTGAAAATAACATGACGAATTCCGTTAATGATAGTTCAATATGTCTGTAAGCACCTTCAACCAGATAGTCACGTCTATCAATTGTTGAACGGGTTTAACTATACCCATTGGTTGTTGAGCGTGTTACGAGAAATTTCTACTGATAGTGGGAAACATAAGTCTGTAGATCACAGATTAGGACCATTTATCCACACAATAGGTTTCACCAGGTCTTACATGCACCTCAAATTATTATTACGTGTGCACCCGTAATGATAATTTGCTTTGCATGTTCACCCTAGTTTCTCCCTGTCCCAAGTCAAAATGTCCCTGAAATTTTTATTGTCGAGTACAGAGTGTTGTCAGATATGATAAGTCATCGGGAGGCTTAGTTATCAACTATAAGTTGATCAACTAGAAATCATATCGGGATGAGTAGTCGAGAATGTTTTGATCCGAGTATTCACTCGAGTTGAAACACAATACAGGTGTCCAATCCAGCGGATTGTAGATGAGAACATGGAACAAACATGTACATGAAATGTGACTTCGAGAAATGAAACTAATTCATGGTTACGTGGTACTGGAAGAGGCAAAGTAGCCGTCCTTCCAACTGAGTCAGGAGAGGGTTTGATTATGCAGTGAGCAATGTGTTCTCAACTTGTGTTCAATCTATCTTCAACAGAATATCGACCAAAGACGCGAGCCCATGGCTCGGGAAAGTGATGACATCTATATGTTAATGGATTATGCAATAATGCATGCAATGGACTGCCTTCATTCGACGTATTGTTGCTGGCGGGTATAGTAGGGACTTACCTCCTACGATCCCAACTCCCAAAGAGATATGCGTTAGTGTTGAGTGCCGTCCATAACATGGACCTGAGAGAGCCCACCGTACCTAACAAGTGATGGTGATGTAACTGACTCCTCCGAAGGCACCGTCTCGCTGCCCTCGGACGGGAGTGGATGATGTTCTGGTGATTCCGGAGTGTTGCCACTGGGAATGATGATGCAATGCCAATGATGTGTTCCTCATCAGTAGAGGGCGATATGAATGATGTCAACATGACTGCTATGCAATGTATGTATGGATACCATGTGTATCATGTATGAGTGTCTGTGTCGTGTAACTAATGCATGTGTGCGGTTATAGTCTAGTATGCAATCCTAGTTCTCTATAACAAATGGCTCTGATACCAATCTATCACACCCACAAATTCCACTAACGGAGTTTTACTGTTTGGCGAGTGACAAACCAGGATCTCAGTCATTAGTTACATCAAACGACACTACATGGGACTTAAAATGTCATAACATAAAAGTGCAGAGTAAATGCGGAAGCGTAAACATTAGAATGAAATCAAAAGTAATTACACGCAACAAGCGTCAATTTATGTAAATAAGTAACAGTGTTTAAAACGTTTGAAATGAATGATGTGTCAGTATGATTCCATTCATGTCCTAAGTGTGCAACCTGTGTCAAAGCGACCTGAGAAACATGTAAGAAAAAGTGTCAACACGAGGTTGGTGAGTTCACAGGTTTGTATGTAAATAAACTTTTTGAGTGTTTGCAGGATCCACATACGTAAGTCACACCTATTGCTAGCTAGACAATGTACAAGTTACTCTAAGCGTTCGCAACCGAAGCTGACTGTTTGTGTTTGGGTGCCTTCCGCCATTGCTAACATCAAAAATGGCATATGTTTAGGACAATTTACACCCGTTAGACCTCCAATCAAGTTAGCGCGACTAACCCGGGTGGGGTTTGTCAAACCCAGTAGTACTACTCAAATTTCCTCGCTATACTCCATATATTAACGGTCCGAGTGTGTAAGGACTTTGCATGTTATGTTTGCACTTAGGTACACAAGTGGTAATGAAATACTATTTGATCCATGTCCGTGTGTATGTCTCTCCTTGGCTGGGAGACAAGTAACGGATGCCGGTTCGTATACATGTTTCTCCTCAATGGGAAAACAAGTAAAATGATATTTGTGTGTATGCGTGTTTCTCCCTAATAGGAAAACAGGTAAAATAATGTTTATGTATAAGCATGTTTCTCCCCCAATAGTAAAACAAGTAAAAATGAGCCGTGAAACTCACCTGAGTTGTGTACGAGTAGATAGCACCATACAAGGATGCAACTAAGAAACACACGAGTTTGCATGTGAACTACAAAAGTATGTCCTGGAATTATAAGCATGATAAACAGGGATACAATGAGATTTTTGTGACGATGACACGGAAGGATTTGAACGTCCTAGAACATTTTAAGGATCAACGAGTAGACGAACTTGTCCATGAAAATAAGGGTTTCTTAATATACTTATTAAGATAGATACGTTTTGTGTCAAAGGTTTCATAATTATGAATATAATAATAATTAAATATATCCGTGCGTTTGTACCATTAAAATAATGACTAGAAAAATAATATAACTAATATATTATTTTTAGAGAAATAACATGATTATTTAAAATGTGTGACAAAAATAATAAACTATTATTTTTATTCGAGGATATTAAACGTGGGTAAATAATATAAATAATTATATTATTTATTAGTTTAAAACGTTAGATGAAGAATATAAACGAGATGAAAATAATATCTAAATATATATTATTTTTAATTGGAGTCACGGGTTGAAAATAATATAAATATACTATTTTTAATACGTAGTCGTGGTTGAAAATAATATAAATATATATTATTTTGTAGTGAAAATATCATAAATATGAGTTATAATTTCAAACAAAGCCTACGGGTTGATTACGGGTTCAAAATGTATTAATATACCACTAATATAATAAAAGGTTTTTAATTAAATATGTGAAAACAGTAGAAAACGTCCCAAAAATAATACTGCAGGAGACCGGTATTGAACCAGGGTCTCCAGCGTAACAGTCAAGTGAGTTAACCAAGCCTGCCTGCTAGGGAATCGCGAAGGTAACCAGATCCAAATGCTTTTAATATCCCAGCCCATGGTGTTCTTCCTTTTAATGAAAACCCGAACCAAAACTGCTCCCCAAACCTCTGAATTCGGACGCGATCGTCCAAGGAACCATAGGGCTTTGGTTCATCAGTGGTATACGAACCCATGTATGAGTTTAATTGTGAAAACACTGCGTTTAGGTCGATTAATTATCAGATTGAAATCTCGAAACCCTAGTTCATGAACAAGGAATTGATTTGATCGATTTTGATATTGAAAGACGTTGGATTCATAGGGCTTTTACTAATTAGAACCATGCGAAACTGTTGGTATACTTTAATCTCATTATGGTTGAGTTTAGATCGGAGTCCGAATAAACCGAAGAACATGATGAACCCTAGAATCGGTTCATCATCAATTCAATGTCATAAGCCTTGGGTTTGATTGGGCTTTTAATGTTGACATTGAGGCGGGTCTAATGATGTGTTCAATTTCTTTAATTGATATCGAATTGAAAGGGTTCGACTAAACTTGTCTGTGATGAACCCTAGATTCGGGTTCATGACAAATTCGATAGTGAAAGCCTCAATTAGGTTAGGGCTTTCACTCAAGGTATGGAAACGATTATAATAGTGTATTTGGTTACCTGAAACGATGTCGGGATGGTGGACATCGACTAAAACACAGTCGAGGCTTGCGTGGTTTGATCTCCGGCTACTGCAGCTTCGTCTCCGACCAAAGTAAATGGTGTAACAAGCTTTGTGGGACTCGATTTAGGTGTGTAGACGGTCAATTCTTGAATTGGTATACGAATTCGATGAATTAGATGGTATTTACTCATCATGTCGACGGTTAGGACTTTAATACTCAATAATGGGATTAATTCGACACAATGATGGTAATTAAAACTGTAATAACGATCGTTCATGACTTCAATGTGCACATCAGTTACTATTTCACATGAATTTCGGGTTTAGAATTCGGGTTTGAGCTAAGAACATCCGGTTTGACTTTCTTAAGTCAACCAATTGAAATTGGATTAATTACATACTTAGTCCCTAAGATCTCTGAGTAGGGTTTTGAAATTAGCAGGATAAGTCCTTAGGGTTTGAAATAAGTTAAGAATGAGCTGGTTTGACTTCCAAAAGTCAACAGGAAGAAGGATTATTTGAATTTTGACTTTCAAAGTCAACTAGAATTGAGTTTTGTCTAATTACACACATAGTCCTTGTAGTTAGGGTTTGAAAAATGACTGAATTAGTCCCTAGAGTTTGTGGATAGTTAAGATTTGACTGGATTTGCTAACTGAGTTAGCATGAAAAGTCCGGATTGTCACAGTGTGAAACATGGAGTATACGCAGGGAGCAAATTACCGGATAAAAGGAAGAGCTCAGCATAAAGACAAAAGATCAAGCTATTGTTAAGAGGGAGTCTGTTAGGACATAAAAGTGTGACAATATGCCTTGTAATAGTCTATATCTGATATGTCTATGTTCTTGTAATGTTTTAGTTATGTTATGCAATAGGCGTAGGCCTAGTTTAGGCGAACTTGTTAAGTTCGCCTGTGGCAGAATGCTTGTCTATAAATAGATGTTTACTTGTTCAGTTTTAGAGAGCTTTTGGAAATTGACATTCGGTAAACTCTATGTTCTAGTGCTACTAAAAGAGTGATTATTTACATTGTGTGTGATTGTTATTGTTTGAATTGTCTCATAATTCATCAACACGGTTGGATCCCACACTCCGTGTTCTTATTACGTCATGTATCGAGTTTGATACATAGGAGAGACGAGTGGACCTACACTAGGTAGTTTCGATGGGTCTGCTTATATCAAAACTAGGTAGTTTCGATGGAGATTTAGTGGTGATCAGTTTGACTTTTGTAAAAAAACGGGTTTTGACAAAGAAATTAATTAATTCAGTTAATTAATAAATACGCAGCGGAAAATAAAATCATAACATATTTAACAGCACCGACAAACCGAACAGGATCTGGTTATGAACACGCAAACACAAAAGAAAACAATTAATCTACTGATGAGATTAATTATACCTTAGTGGTTAATGATTAACCGGTTAAGACACCTAAGTACAACGAGCCGATGCTAGATCACGAACCGGACGCGAGAGAATGGGACGCCGGGGCTGACCGAGAACTGGGCAGGCAGCGACGGCTGGGACTGGCTTGGAGGTTGCCGGAAATTACCAAAAGGATTAAGTTTTGGTGTTTGGCGGTTGACGAAAAAAACCAAAAGGAAAAAGCAAATTTTTTTGCTTCTGCTTCTAATTAATTCGATCAAAAGGATTCACATGTATATCTCTATATATTGTGATTAGATTTAATATATCTTTAACCTAATAAAAACCATACCGGGCCTAAACCCAATAGTTAATATTAAAGCCCGAACCCATTTAATTTGTTTTAATAAAAGATTAAAACAAATAAATATAAATTATTATTTATAAACCTGTATAAATAATAAATCCGGTGTAACAAATATATATAAAATATATCGTCTCGCTAACAGTTCGTAATTACCAGTTAAGCGGATTAAGTGGATTTAATGTTCGTTGCCCTAGGTGTAACTCATACGGGTCACAACTCAGTTAGTAGCGTTAAATAATCGGGGCCGGACATATATATTTCCAACAATCTCCCACTTGGACGGTCTTCGATTAAGTTCCTTAACACAGACAGCCAGAGGTGCTCTAGCTGCACATGGTTGCCCCTAACAAGGTATGGTACTTTAAAGTCATTAACCAAAACATCTTGCTATTGCAAGACAATAGACTTATGGCAATTATCGTCATTTATCCTTTCCGTATAAAACTTCAATTGAATCAATGAGACATGGATTTAGTTCATTCTCTTATGGCGTTCAATTATTATTGTTTTCAATCAAGAATCAAAGTGGTCAATTCAAACACACAGTAAGTTTGGGTAAGGCCTTACACTTCACAAGTTTGAATCAACGAGGGCGCCACGATGCTTATCTGTTACATATAATGCAAGAGTACATAATCCATTATTGACTACGTACAACTCCCATTGAACTTCAGAAGTATTCCTAATCAAAGCCTTTATGACTGGCAGTTACGCGACAACGTTTGACAGGGATTAAAGAATGGTTCTTGGTAAACGGCAGTTCTAGTACGTATCTTAGGTCAGAGGATACTATTGAGTATACCAATAGCAAAACATCTTATGACAAAGATCTATGAAGATGATTTGATGTGAGTTACATCCAACGTCATTTAAAATGAGGCCTGTGAAGTTCGAAGTCAACTCCTTGAGCCGAAGTTCAGAATAGTCTTAATTCAGAGACGTTCTCACGAGTCTGATCGACTACGGATAATTAAGAATACAAGATTCATGGATTAAACGTATTAAAATCGAACACAGTTATAAGAATTCAGAATTGCATTTAAATCAGTAAACCAAAAGAATTCAAAAGTACAAATGTTTAAATGTTCGCACATTCAAAATACTAAATTAAAACATATCACTAGCAAATCTAAGACCAATAGCATCTCTATGAAGATCACGCTTGTCCTGAGTCATGGGCTTAGTAAACGGGTCCGCTAGGTTTTGATCTGTGTCTATTTTGCTTATCACGACGTCTCCACGTTCCACAATTTCCCGTATATAGTGGAACTTCCTTTGAATGTGATTGGCTTTGTGATGAGATCTGGGCTCTTTGGCTTGAGCTATAGCACCTGTGTTATCACAAAGTATCTCGATTGGTTGGCGAATACTCGTAACCACATCGAGGTTAGTAATGAATTTCTTCATCCAAGCAGCTTCCTTAGCAGCATCTGATGCGGCTATATACTCAGATTCGGTGGTTGAATCCGCCACTACACTCTGCTTGGAGCTTTTCTATGAGACAGCTCCTCCATTAAGAGTGAATACGAAACTCGACTGTGAGCGAGAGTCATCTCGGTCAGTTTGAAAGCTAGCATCAGTGTAACACCATACAGTGAGCTCCTCTTTCACTCCTCCAAATATTAAAAACATGTCTTTGGTCCTTCTTAAGTACCTCGGGATGTTCTTGACTGCAGTCCAATGGGCAATGCCAGGACTTTGCTGGAAACGGCTGGTCATGCTTAAAGCATACGAGACGTCAGGTCTAGTGCACAACATAGCATACATGATAGAACCAATCGCTAAGGCATATGTAATTGCTTCCATTTCCTTAATTTCAATGTCTGTGGAAGGAGATTATGATTTGTTCAACACAGTGCCTTTAGTCATCGAAACACCTCATTTCTTGGAGTTTTCCATCCTAAAACGTGTCATCATTTTATCTATGTAAGTACTCTGACTTAGCCCTAGAAGCCGCTTAGATCTATCTATGTAGATCTTGATTCCTAGAATGTAAGCAGCTTCTCCAAGATCCTTCATTGCAAAACAAGATCCTAACCATTGTTTAACTTTATCAAGCACAGGGATGTTGTTTCCAATGATCAATATATCATCCACATACAAGATTAGAAATGATATAGTGCTCCCACTAGCCTTTCTGTAAACACAAGGCTCATCTTCATTCTTGACAAAACCAAACTCTTTGATTTTCTGATCAAAATGAAGATTCTAGCTTCGAGATGCCTGTTTAAGTCCATAAATGGACTTATTCAGTTTGCAGACCCTACTAGGATACTTTGGATGAACAAAACTGTCAGGCTGAACCATATAGACATCTTCAGAGAGATGTCCATTAAGAAAAGCGGTTTTGACATCCATTTGCCATATCTCGTAATCATGGTACGCGGCTATGGCAAGCAGTATCCTGATCGATTTGATCATAGCAACGGGTGAGAAAGTTTCATCATAGTCAATACCTTGAGTTTGAGTGAAACCCTTTGCAGCCATGCTTTATAGGTTTGTACATTACCATGCATGTCAGTTTTTCTTTTGAAAATCCATTTGCTCCCTATTTCTCGAGAACCGGGGGGTAGTTCAATGAAGTCCCAGACCTGATTATCACGCATAGATTGCATCTCGATGTTCATGGCTTCAAGCCATTTCTCGGATTCAGGATCTGAGATAGCAGATTTATAGTTTGTAGGTTCGTCATTTGACTCAGCTACTTGTAAGGCCCCTTTCTCGGGTAACCTCACTTGTTGGATTTACTCATAAACATAGTCATAAATACTGAACTTAAATTAAAAACATTCATCATTCAATTACATTTCATAACAGCGGAAGTCTTTAACAATTAAAAACACAACATTGTCTTAACAAACAAAAGTGGGATGTCAGTCTTGTGTCGAGTAACCTTCACGCCCTCGCACGACCTTTTCTTCCTTTACCTGAAATGTATACTAAAGTCAGCTAACGCTGGTGAGTTCTAGTTTAAAGACAATCATACATAATATTTATCTTATCCTGAATATAATGTATATTCATACTTTTAAATATTCTTTACTTTACTGTTCTCACATAACATTCATGGAGGGTATATACATATGTACATACATACTTTCTTTGGGAGAACACATATTGGCCATAATCTTAAGGGAGATCAACCCATCACACTTGTCGCGAATGTCACGAAGACATCGCAGTCAGAGCTACCGTCGTAGCCCTTCTCATAACCGTCCGGCTCTAGAAAACCGTCCGTCATAACATTAAATCCGTCCGGCAACTTTTGTCCGTCCGCTCTTAACCGTCCTACCGTCGTAGTCCGTCATAACATTAAATCCGTCTGCCCTAGGGCATCCGTTTCCCACGCGACCATTATGTATGCAACCGTTCTACATTAGTTAAGGCAATTGCTTCGACCGTCCATTTTTACCTTTTCATACGTCCTATCTTACGTAGGAACGTTTTCGTCCCGGTTGCAAAATAGTCACGTGGTCGTCCGTGTACCGAAGTAGCCGTTGTCACAGAAGGGTTTATAACGTTTACATCCATTCATAACATGCAATATGTATAATATAAAGCAAGATTTCATTCTTTTACGTTATGTCCTTCTTTCATTCATTCTTTATAGTCATACGCTTCATTCTTTATTCGTAATTCATTTTCATATATAAGTATTTATATATATATATATACGTATGATCACATTGACATTTATTCATTTAGTGTATACACTTCAGCCCCAAAACATTTATAAATCATTTGCACATAACATAGATGGGGGCACATAGAACTCACCTGATGAGCTACTCTAGGTTGTCCTAAACAAAGGCCCAACAGCGTCACCTCCGATCTGGATTAGGTAGTTAAATACACATTAGACCCAACCCCGACTCTAATGGTTTAATCATTCTAAACTTACTGACTTTACTTAACCAACCTGTGGCCTGCTGTCTGCTGCCTGCGCACTTAGTAAGTGCGCAGGGACTTGCTCATGCGCACTTGGTAAGTGCGCAGGAGTCTTCCTCCTGCATACTTGGTAAGTACGCAGGGACTGCTGCCTGCGCACTTAGTAAGTACGCAGGGATTCCTTCCTGCGCACTTGGTAAGTACGCAATACCTGGTTCTTGGACCAAAATTTCGGAATTCTTGCATGTTAATCCGATCATGCTAATCTTACAATTTTCTTTGATCAAAACGTGCGGTTTTCATTCTAGATTCTATTTCTAAGCTTATTTTCAAGTTTCATCCGTAAAAACATCACCTATTTAGCTAAAACCCGAGAAACCTCAAAATGAACAAAAACTCATATTATGATCGAATCATTACCTGGATTGGAATTATGATCCAGAGGTTTTGCTCACGATCTCAGTAGTAACGTGCTCCTCAAATCTCGTGACGATCCGTTGACTTTCTCTCTCTAGACTCGGGCTCCCTTTCTCTCTCTAGAATTGGTGAAATGGAGCTGAAATGGTCAAATGGGCTGTCTTGCCCCTTTTATACCTGGGCTTCCCTCGGCCCGTTGGAGTCGAGCCCAAGTCCATCCGTTCTTATTTCATTTTATGTCGTATAAATCTCCATCGTATTATTATTTACTTATTTACTATTTTCAGGATGTTACACTACTAACAGGACTTTAGAAGCTTCAAGATGCCATAGGTATCTATTAGGTTCTTTACGAGACCTGCAACTTCTGCGAACGCTTGTGTTTATATCTGATTCATCAGCAACAACTTCTTGTTGATTAGACGCTCCGACTTCCTCAGCGGTTGTTTGTGTTTCTTGAAATTCTGCAAGATCCATAATATTATTTCCGGTTCCTCGATTTATGTCACACCCCCAAATTTATTTACTTAATAAATAAATACTGGTTGCAACGATTGGTTCATTACACAATAGCGGAAGCTGTAATAGTGATTTCTAAGACTTGATTACATATACGATTACTAAGACTAAATAAATACAATGATCTAAGTCCCTCTAGATCAATAGTCGACTTGAGACTTGATAATCTATGCCCGTCCGGCTACTAGGAATTGTTCCAACATAGCTAGCCTATTCCAACCGCTTCATGGCTAAAGGTTACCTGAGAAACATTGTCACACCCCCAAATTTATTTACTTAATAAATAAATACAGGTTGCAACGATTGGTTCATTACACGATAGCGGAAGCGGTAATTGTGATCTCTAAGACTTGATTACAAATACAATTACTAAAACTAAGTAATACTATGATCTAAGTTCTTCTAGATCAACGATAGACTTGAGACTTGATATTCTACGTCCTTCCAGCTACTAGGAATCGATCCAACATAGCTAGCCTATTCTAACCGCGCCATGGCTAAAGGTTACCTGAGAAACATACTTGAAAGTGTCAACACAAAGGTTGGTGAGTTCACAGAGTTAGTTATATCAGTGCTTATAGTTCTTCCCGAAAACATGTACATGACTTTACCGTCATAAAACTAAGTAGTTTTCCCCGAAAACTATACATGACTTAACCGTCATAATAATGAGTAGTTTTCATTTGAAAACATGTCCATGACTTTACCGTCATAAAATATGTAGTTTTTCCTTTGAAAACATTACCATGACTTAACCGTCATGAATCCAATGTTTAAACATGATCATTTTCTGATCAAAAACTCTTTTGTTTAAAACCTGATCACTTTAACCTGATCAGAACTCTTTTGTTTAAAAACTGATCACTTTAACCTGATCAGAACTCTTTTGTTTAAAACCTGATCACTTTAACTTGATCAGAACTCTTTTGCTTAAAACCTGATCACTTTAACCTGATCAGAACTCTTTTGTTTAAAACTTGATCACTTTAACCTGATCAGAACTCTTTTGCTTAAAACCTAATCACTTTAACCTGATCAGAACTCTTTTGCTTAAAACCTGATCACTTTAACCTGATCAGAACTCTTTTGCTTAAAACCTGATCACTTTAACCTGATCAGAACCCTTTTGCTTAAAACCTGACCACTTTAACCTGATCAGAACCCTTTTGCTTAAAACCTTATCACTTTAACCTGATCAGAACCCTTTTGCTTAAAACCTGATCACTTTAACCTGATCAGAACCCTTTTGCTTAAAACCTGATCACTTTAACCTGATCAGAACCCTTTTGCTTAAAACCTGATCACTTTAACCTGATCAGAACTCTTTTGCTTAAAACCTGATCACTTTAACCTGATCAGAACCCTTTTGCATGTATTACCAATGAATTTGAATACTAATCCGATCTATTAACCCCATTTGTAAGCTTGCAAGGAATACAAAATAGTATGTAATGTACGAGACCGTAACCAAACCCCAACCTTTTGTGCCTCCCCCTCCCCTTTTTGCGAGTAAGACAATATGCGGTCATTCGGCCCTTTTGACCCCTGGTTAGCGCGACTAACCATGACCGGAGGCGTCACCCCTAATAGTACTATCCATATAATCCCGGGCTAAAATAGCTAATGGTTACTAACTTATTCAGAGGACTTTAAGCGCTTTACTTTTCCCTCAATACACACGTACGGTCAGATCATTAGTTCAATTCATTTACACACAAAAGTCTTTTACAAGTATGTTTCCTCCCCAAATCATTTTAAAAACTTAGAAAAAAGGGGATTAGTGAAACTCACAAGGAGTTAGACCTAAATGTTCATGATGTCAAACTTGTAAGCAAATGTAATTCATGTTTTCAAACATAACAAGTAAGTATGTTTCTCCCCCCGATGTTTACAAAACATTAAAAAGTTAAAAGGGGGCCGTGAACTCACCTTGTGTTCGATGAAATCCTAGCAAACAAACTTGTGCTAGTTCTTGTCTATCCGTACCCTAATCACACAAGGGTACTAACGTGTTAAAACTACCCTTCTTATATCCGACTTAACAAATCCCGTTAAGTACGCCTTTGTTTAGTAAAAATAGTGTTTTTATTTACGACTCGTTGGTGATTATTATTCCAGTCTAGACGCTTACATATTTTCCGAGAAAATAATACGTTTCCCTATTGATGACTTATTAAGTGTACCAAAAATAAATATTATTTTTGTAACTTAAAATATATTCACTTATGTTCCACGATGTCACGTGATTATTTATTTTTAACCGAATCTCTTCATATGTTCCATGTACATATATCCAATGTTCATATTAGGATACTAATCTTTAATTCCTAGAACATTTCCATGATTTAACCAAAACCGTACATCAATACATATATATCATAATTTTATCCATAAACATATACTTTTAGTAACACCTTTCACGTTCATATGTTGATGATAATCGTTCGTATGTCTTCTTGAATCATAGGACACTACCTCGGGTCTTGCCAGGTAAGTCACACATGATCATATAACTTCACGAACATGTATCCTTCAACATAACACTTGAATGGAATGAAGGGTTTATGAGGAACACCATCATCCAAGTGTTATTTTATGTGATAGTATGTATATATGTAGTTTATATTTGATGTGTCCTTGTCTTGTCCATGGTCCTTGTAGTTTGGTATTTTATGTATGAACATGTACGTGTATTAAATATATGTACTCAAACATGACTTATGAAGAAATAACGCCAAAACTCATCAAGACTTTTATGTTTTATTTCGTCCTTGAAAACTCAGATTTTTAGGCGTACTTCGAATAGACTTTTAGATGGTTTTAGAAGACCAAATGACTTGGGGTTTCCTTCTAAAATCAAGTTTATTGAAACCAGAGGAGATGTGAAAAAGAATTACTACATTTGGAGTTGTGTAGGTACCTCAAAACAGGAAAATGGAAAGAAGTGTTCAGATTCGACCTGCACAGAGCGGCCTTCTCGCGTCGGCTGTTTGGAGGTCGAATACTCCATGGATTCGAGTGATTCCACTTGGGTTCTTCCTTCTTAACATGGAGCTTCATTCTAGAAGAAGAATGGACCGATTTGGCCAAGTAACGAAGGAGATATGGTCTTGCAAAGTTGGCCAAAAATCTGCCAGAAATTGAGTGACGGGATTTTTGGGTATTCTTTTGGTTTTTGCTCTTGGATTTGAAAGATGTAAAGTGGTTGTGTGTGTGCATGTGTCGATATATATAGGGTGAAAGGGGGATGGAGCTTGAGTGTTAAACTTGCTCTAATAATTATAATCATGACTTGGATATGATGGATTTGACCTTTGCTTGTTCATTTGGTTGATGAAGCATGGCCTTATGACATTCATAATGATGGAGTAGTTGGTTTGGTAAATGGGTGGGGCCCCTTGGGTGGTTCTCGGCCGAAGGGTGCACAAGGGGGTTGAGTTTGGGTCTTGTTCCATCATTTAACTAAGTCTATGTATTAGTCAAGCTATTTTTAGGTAGTATATACCCGGTAGATGTTCCCATGATCTAATACTTGGTGTAAAACCTTTAAACGATTCATTACTTATAAGTTTTTGGATGGTTTTGACTAGTTTCCATAAACTACTAGTTAACCCGTTATAGTTACCACTTTAACTATATAACACATAAAATAACATAAAGACACGTAACACTTATTTATGTGTCAACTTTTTATAAAAGTTAGTCACCAATATTTGTTTCTTTATTTTAAGGTGTGTCTCTAGACTTTACTGGAATAAAATCCTTTTTAATCACCAACGACCGTATCTTGCGGGTTATAACTGTTTACTATTCTAGTAACTCTTGAAAATTACTAAAATATGGCACGTGTTCCTTTGCTAGACTTCTGACAATATCATGTCAAAGATAATACTCCTAACAAATATAAAATACGAACGTGCCATTATGAATATGGATAATGACCTGAAATATTGGGTGTTACAAACATACTTGAAAGTGTCAACACAAAAGTTGGTGAGTTCACAGAGTTTGTTAATTTAGTACAATTAGTTTTCCCCGAAAAAAAACTAGACACGACTTAACCGTCATAAAATAAGTAGTTTTCTTTTGAAAACATGCCCATGACTTTACCGTCATCAAATAAGTAGTTTTCCTTTGGAAACATGCCCATGTCTTAACAGTCATAAAATAAGTAGTTTTCCTTTGAAAACATATACATGACTTAACCATCATCAAATAAGTAGTTTTCCTTTGAAAACATGCCTATGACTTTACCGTCATTAAATAAATAGTTTTCCTTTGAAAACATGCCCATGACTTTACCGTCATAAAATAAGTAGTTTTCCTTTGAAAACATATACATGACTTAACCGTCATAAAATAAGTAATTTTCCTTTGAAAACATATACATGACTTAACCGTCATAAAATAAGTAGTTTTCCTTTGAAAACATGTCCATGACTTTACCGTCATAAAATAAGTAGTTTTCCTTTGAAAACATGCCCATGACTTTACCGTCATAAAATAAGTAGTTTTCCTTTGAAAACATATACATTGTTTAAACCTGATCATTTACCGATCAAAACTCTTAGTATGTATTACCAATGAATCCGAATACTAACCCGATCAATTGACACCATTTGTAAACTTGCAAGGAATACAAAATAATATGTAATGTACGAGACCGTAACCAAACCCCAACTTTCTGTGCCTCCCGTCGCCTTTCTGCGAGTTAAGACAATATGCGTCATTTGGTCATTTGGACCCCTGATTAGCGCGACTAATCATGACCGGAGGCATCACCCCCAATAGTACTATCCATAAAATCCTGGGCTATGTCCATAGCTAATGGTTACTAACTTTTATTTCGAGGACTTTAAGCGCTTTATTTTTCCCTCAATACACACAGACGGTCTGATCATTAGTTCATTCATTTACATACAAAAATTCTTTACAAGTATGTCTCCACCCCAAAACATTTCAAAAACTTAATAAAAAGGGGTTAGTGAAACTCACAAGAAGTTAAACCTGAATGTTCATGATGTCAAAAGTGTAAGCAAATGTAATTCATGTTTTCAAAACATAACAAGTAAGTATGTTTCTCCCCCCGATGTTTACAAAACATTAAAAAGTTAAAAGGGAGCCGTGAACTCACCTTGTGTCCGATGAAATCCTAGCAAATAACCTTGTGCTAATAGTTCCTGTCTATCCGTACCCTAATCACACAAGGGTACTAATGTGTTAAGACTACCCGTCTTATACGTAAGTTGTTCATCCGACTTAACGAATCCTGTTAAGTACGCCTTTGTTTAGTAGAAGTAGTGTTTTTATTTACGACTCATTGGTGATTATTATTCCAGTCTAGACACTTACATATTTTCCGAGAAAATAATATGTTTCCCTAATGGTGACTTATTAAGTGTACCAAAAATAAATATTATTTTTGTAACAACTTAAAATATATTCACTTATGTTCCACGATGTCATGTGATTATTTATTTTTAACCGAATTTCTTCATATGTTCCATGTACATATATCAAATGTTCATATTAGGATACTAATCTTTAATTCCTAGAACATTTCCATGATTTAACCAAAACCGTACACCAACACATATACATCACAATTAATATATATATTTTTTTAGTAACACCTTTCACGTTCATATGTTGATGATAGTCGTTCGTATGTCTTCTTGAATCATAGGACACTACCTCGGGTCTTTCCAGGTAAGTCACACATGATCATATAACTTCACGAACATGTATCCTTCAACATAACACATGAACGGAATGAAGGGCTTATGAAGAACACCATCATCCAAATGTTATTTTATGTGATAATATACGTATATATATATATATATATATATATATATATATATATATATGTAGTTTATATTTGATGGGTCCTTGTCTTGTCCATGGTCCTTCTAGTTTGGTATTTTATGTATGAATATGTACGTGTATAAATATATGTATTCAAACATGACTCATGAAGAAATAAAGCCAAAACTCATCAAGACTTTTATGTTTTATTATGTTCTTGAAAACTCAGATTTTTAGGCGTACTTCAAATAGACTTTTAGATGGTTTCAGAAGACCAATCACTTGGGGTTTTCTTCTAAAATCAAGTTTATTGAAACCAGAGGAAATATGAAAAAGAATTACTAGGTTTGGAGTTGTGAAGGTACCTAAAAACAAGAAAATGAAAAGAGGTGTCCAGATTCTACCTGCACTGAGCGGCCTTCTTGAGCCGGCTGTTTGGAGGTCGATTACTCCATGGATTCGAGTGATTCCACTTGGGTTCTTCCTTCTTAACATGGAGCTTCATTCTAGAAGAAAAATGGACCGATTTGGCCAAGTAACTAAGGAGATATGGTCTTGGAAAGTTGGCCAAAAATCTGGCAGAAGCTGAGTTACGGGAATTGTTTGCATTTTCGGTTTTGGAGAGGGGAATTGGGTGAAATCCGAAATGAATCAGTCAAGGGAGCGAGGAGGGAGTTAAGTGTTGATCACATCTTCATCATTACCACTTATGGTTGATGGAAATTACATGTAATCATTGAAAGGGAAGAGGGTGTGCATGTGTGTGTATGTGAGTCGTATATATGTATATAGAGTGATGGGAGTTGAGTGTTTGACTACCATTTCATCATTACTACTTATGACATGATGGGAATTGCTTGTAATGATTTCAAGTGGAAGAGTGTGTGCATGTTAGACATGTAAGCAAGTATTTATGGGTGAGTGGATGGCTACACCCAATTTCGGCCGAGAGGGGATAGGGTGGGGGTTGGGTGTTGTCAAATCCATTAATGGCTAGATTGGTGGGGTTCTTTGGTGGTATAAATCCCCTAGGTGATCGTGCGATTTAATACTTGGTGTAAAACTTTTAAACGATTCATTACTTATGTGTTTTTGTGTGGTTTGACTAGTCTAAATATTTTACTAGTTAACCTGACATAGATTATTACTACAACTGTATTATACATGAATACACATAATATAACATAGAGTCATGTAACAATTATTTATGTGTAAACTTTTTATAAAAGTTGAGTCACCAATATTTATGTTTTTATATTCAAACGTGTCTCTAGACTTTTCTGGAATTACATTCTTTTAATCACCAACGAACGTTCAATGCGGGTTATTATCATTTATTTCCTAGTAATTCTTAAAAATTACAAAATATGACACTTGTCCCTTTGCTAAATTCCTGACAATACTATGTCAAAGATAATATTACAAGAAATATAAAATAGGAATGTGCAAATATGACTATGGATATTGACCTGAACTACTGGGTGTCACATTCTCCCCATGTTAAAGAGAATTTCGTCCCGAAATTCAGTTGATGTCACCTTGAATTGGTGTATTTGTGAACAAGGACTCGTACTTGGTTTTTATTTGATCTTTGTGTTCCCATGTATATTCAGGGTGACGCTCCAAGTTCTAATATACCTTAACCAATTCAATACAGTTACGCCCTGTCCCCTAGACTTTTTAGCCAGTGGTTTCAATAGGTTCCTGAACAAGGTGTGGTTTGTCACCTATGTGAATCTCACCAGACGGTATGATTAACGTTTCGTCTAATTAACACTTCTTGAGATTTGACACATGAAACGCATCGGGTATATTGCTTAGTTCCCCGTGACAACGTAAGCTTGTAGGTTACTGGGCCAACCCTAGCCCGTATATCAAACGGTCTGATGTATTTATGGTTATGTTTAGTGAGACCTTTAACAATGCTCGGTCTCCAATTTGGAATTTTAATGGCTTTCGTCAGTTTCTAGCACAACTCTCTTTCGTCTGTCTTGAGTGACTTTCAGACGATCTTTGATTTCGACGATCTTGTCAATGGTTTCCTGGCCAATCTCAGGACCAGTCAAATGTTTTTCGCCAACCTCCGCCCAACATAGCGATGAGCGACACTTACAACCATACAAAGTCTCAACGGAGCGGCTTTAATGCTGGTATGGTAGTTTTTTTTATTACATGAAAGCTCAGCCAACGGCGGTGAGTATCTATATTTCCTCTGAAATCGATTACACACGCACGGAGCACAACTTTTAAAGTTTGGATGGTCCTTTTACCTTGACCGTTCATCTGGGGATGCTATGCAGTGCTCATGTAAAGGCGTGTGCCCAAGGCTTCGTGTACAGGCTGCCATATTCTTGACATGAATCGACTGTCCCTATTAGAGAAAATGGAAACTGGCATACCATGCCTAGCCTTAATTTCCTTAATATTTAGCCTTGCACGCTTCTTACTTTTTTTTTCTGTCTCCTTGATTGGTAGGGAGTGAGCGGATTTCGTCAAACGACTGATGATTACCCATATAGTATCATAGCCGCTAGATGTTCTGGGTAGATTTGTAATGAAATCTATGGAATTCTCCTCCCATTTCCATTGAGGAATCTGCGGTTTTTGTGTTCACTCAGGTGATTCCTAACATTCTGCTTTTACTGTCGGTATCTCCCAACATAGATAGCAATTTCTCTTTTCATGTTTTGCCACATAATGGAGTTCCTCGGGATCCTTATACGTTTTATTTGATTCTGGATGAACAGAGTACTTGGGCTTATGGACTTCATCCATAACCTCCCATATAGGCTATCGATACCCGATACCCAAATTCTATCTGTATCATCCAACTTAGGCTTCAATTGTTTGATTCCATTTACTTGGTAGTCGGTATTCGAAAGCAAAGCGAATACTTCTTCGACTAACGATATTAAACGTGCAAGAACTCCTTTATTTGATTACCCTCAATATGGTAGGGTTATGTGATACTCATTCCTGGTAATGAAAGGAATGGTGTCTGCGAATCTTGAGCGTATGTTAACACATACCCTCTATTCGTCTATGCACTTTGTCACAAAAGCAGATCTCTATAGATCTTAGGAAAGAATTACTCGACGAGGTGTCCAGGTTTTAGTTGAATATTGGGTAGTAATGACACAGTACGGAAATGAAACTTTATGTTTGTCCCTCTTATGCTTTTCGAAAGCATTTTCCCGGACTAAGACTTTTCTCTTATTTCAAGTTTCATGTTTTCTAGGATTTTCCTCTCCATGTGCCTTCATGGAGCTAAGATTTGTTGTTCTCTGGGAGATCTTACTTGCGAAGGTCGAGTCTAATCACCACTTTTACCCGTTAATTGCACTATCTTCCCGCTGCAGACTAGCATTCGGGTTGTAACATCCTGATATGTAAGCTCATGACTTGGCTACCATACCCTCAAAGTATGTGTGCCGTAAAAGTTCTATGTTTGTTTGGGATATTCATATTCCTTCTAGCTGAGGGAATGAATAGTGGGACTGTGAGAATGGTCTCATAGAATTAGAGTTTTTCCCAAAATGGGCTACGGGTTTGTCAACCCATTAAGTTGGTAGAAAGAGTTTATGAGTTTTACAATGGCTAACTATAACTCATTCGGTGTGTATGCACATTCTTAGTGTTTGAATGGTAATTTGGTGACTTACCATTACGTATTCCACCCATACAGGTTACAGCCTCAAAATCCTTAGCACAAGGATAAAATTGAGGTAATGAGTGTTTAAACATCAAAAATTTTGTACTCTTACTGAGCCTGCTTTAAGAGGTCATTTCTTAACAATAGATGCTCTAGAGCTTCCCAATTATAGAAACTGGGAGTGAAAGATGTGATCACGCCTCTCCTCTAGGCTGAAATCTGGGATCCATTCAACAAGATGATCTTTGGGGAAGTGCAGGTACAAAAGAGCATAAAATTATCCTTCACTAATCCTTGTGGACAGGGGTCTGTTGTGAACAGTGATCTGTTGTGAACAGCTCGAGCTTACGCCCCTTTTGCATATCATGAACTAGTGAGATTAGCATGAAATTCCGCATTTGGGACCCCTTTAAAAGTTTTGTATGTCATTTTTCGTTTAGTGCGACAATAGTCGTTAGTCCACACCTAGGTTTCTTTGGCTTTCGCTTGTGAATAAATCACGGCTTATTCATCACCGAGAGGATAGTCGGTCTTGAAGGTGTACTGAATGTCAATGGTTGTTAGAGCAACCCTGTTTGACCAATATTATGAAATTTTAGATTACCTACTTGTCTCATGTCGAGCTTCCACAATACCCCATCGGTGCTATGTGTATTTTGGTCAGAACAAATTTTTTGCCCCATCACCGAAGTTAGTGCATAACACTCCTAACACAAAAATTTCAAGTAATTGTGAGACTGAACGGTGTGATGAATCCTGAGATTACGCTATAATCTCCCATAATAACTATGCAATTATTATAAGTGTTGGTTGTGGTAATGCTTAAATTAAAACCATCTCGACAGGTAGAATCTCAAAGAATGAATGTGCGAAATCCTTCGCCGTTCAGGATTCACAAAAGATTGGTTGATTTCAATTTGAATTTCTCTCGTTCCTCCCAAACTATGAGATTGGTTTGAGAGCACATAATTGAGAAGTCTGATTTGTTGAGATCCAATCCTTAATCAAGTGACTGAGAACATGGGTTGATCATTAGCTTAGATAGCAAGACTCACTAAAGTTCCCATGCACTGCAAATTATGAATACGTGTGCACCCGTAATGATAATTTACTTTGCATGATCCCTGTAGTGTTCCTTCTATCCCTAACTTTTAAATCAATGGGATTTGTAATGTTCATTAGATCGTGTTTGCACACTTGTGTAGGAGTGTGTATTGTTTTATCGGATTACTCTTAATTATGTGTACCAATACTCATGAATCTGCCAAATATGGCTGTTGTCGGATGAGGTTAATGGTAGAGAGGCACCACCAGTGTCTCTCAAAATAAAATGTGTATGGTGGAAGTCAGGCACTATGTGTTGGGCAAAGATACTCAAATGAGTGTCGAGCAACTCATGCTCCAAGTCTGTATATATGCATGGATCTATATGATCCTGATGTATGTCTTGGTCTCCTGACCCTTGGAGTTCTCTCCCATTTAGTCCTGCTTATCCACCTTGGATTCCCTTCTGTCTGGGCAATCCTGTCTGCCATATCTCATGTCGAAAGTCTAGGCATCCGATCCGACAACTTATGAAGGAGAGTATTTATACCACAAATACGTTAGAAAGATAGCTGCCTCCATGGCTGGAGTAGTTGTGGTGCAGGTATAGGTACAGATTCTGGTACGGGTTCAGCCTGTTGTGATACCAAGGTCGGAAACTGACGATTGCTGTCGTCGTCGCCCAAGCTCAGCTCGTAACTCGATCTTCTAAGGTTGCAGTATGCTGAGTACCCGTTATTCTTGACTCGTAATCCGAACAGTAACATGTTGTAAGTGTTTATTATTTCCACATTGTTGTATGTGTTTAAGCGTTCATTACATGTGCCATGTAATTGTATTAGTGTAGCTAATGATACCCTAGTGTAACTCCATACACAAATAGTCTACACAAGTTGTTCGGCAGCGGTTGGAATTTCTATATTCAACTCTTGGGTGTTCTTAGTGTGGGGCAAGTCTTAGAAATCTTGGTCCCTAAATGAGTCCGGTTAGAGCCTAGGTGTCACTAACGAAACCTAATTCGCTAAAACCATTGCTCTGATACCAATCTGTCACACCCCCAAATTTATTTACTTAATAAATAAATACAGGTTGCAACGATTGGTTCATTACACGATAGCGGAAGCTGTAATAGTGATTTCTAAGATTTGATTACATATACGATTACTAAGACTAAATAAATACAATGATCTAAGTCCCTCTAGATCAATAGTCGACTTGAGACTTGATAATCTATGCCCGTCCAGTTACTAGGAATTGTTCCAACATAGCTAGTCTATTCCAACCGCTTCATGGCTAAAGGTTACCTGAGAAACATACTTGAAAGTGTCAACACAAAGGTTGGTGAGTTCACAGAGTTTGTTAATTTAGTACAGTTAGTTTTCCCCGAAAAAAAAACTAGACACGACTTAACCGTCATAAAATAAGTAGTTTTCCTTTGAAAACATGCCCATGACTTTACCGTCATAAAATAAGTAGTTTTCCTTTGAAAACATGTCCATGTCTTAACCGTCATAAAATAAGTAGTTTTCCTTTGAAAACATATACATGACTTAACCGTCATCAAATAAGTAGTTTTTCCTTTGAAAACATGCCCATGACTTTACCGTCATAAAATAAGTAGTTTTCCTTTGAAAACATGCCCATGACTTTACCGTCATAAAATAAGTAGTTTTCCTTTGAAAACATATACATGACTTAACCGTCATAAAATAAGTAATTTTCCTTTGAAAACATATACATGACTTAACCGTCATAAAATAAGTAGTTTTCGTTTGAAAACATGTCCATGACTTTACCGTCATAAAATAAGTAGTTTTCCTTTAAAAACATGCCCATGACTTTACCGTCATAAAATAAGTAGTTTTCCTTTGAAAACATATACATTGTTTAAACCTGATCATTTACCGATCAAAACTCTTAGTATGTATTACCAATGAATCCGAATACTAACCCGATCAATTGACACCATTTGTAAACTTGTAAGGAATACAAAATAATATGTAATGTACAAGACCGTAGCCAAACCCCAACTTTATGTGCCTCCCCTCGCCTTTCTGCGAGTTAAGACAATATGCGGTCATTCGGCCATTTGGACCCCTGATTAGCGCGACTAATCATGATCGGAGGCGTCACCTCCAATAGTACTATCCATAAAATCCCGGGCTAAGTCCATAGCTAATGGTTACTAACTTTTATTTCGAGGACTTTAAGCGCTTTATTTTTCCCTCAATACACACATACGGTCTGATCATTAGTTCATTCATTTACATACAAAAATTCTTTACAAGTATGTCTCCACCCCAAAACATTTCAAAAACTTAATAAAAAGGGGTTAGTGAAACTCACAAGAAGTTAAACCTGAATGTTCATGATGTCAAACGTGTAAGCAAATGTAGTTCATGTTTTCAAAACATAACAAGTACGTATGTTTCTCCCCCCGATGTTTACAAAACATTTAAAAGTTAAAAGGGAGCCGTGAACTCACCTTGTGTCCGATGAAATCCTAGCAAATAACCTTGTGCTAATAGTTCCTGTCTATCCGTACCCTAATCACACAAGGGTACTAATGTGTTAAGACTACCCGTCTTATACGTAAGTTGTTCATTCGGCTTAACGAATCCTGTTAAGTACGCCTTTGTTTAGTAGAAGTAGTGTTTTTATTTACGACTCATTGGTGATTATTGTTCCAGTCTAGACACTTACATATTTTCCGAGAAAATAATATGTTTCCCTAATGGTGACTCATTAAGTGTACCAAAAATAAATATTATTTTTGTAACAACTTAAAATATATTCACTTATGTTCCACGATGTCATGTGATTATTTATTTTTAACCGAATTTCTTCATATGTTCCATGTACATATATCAAATATTCATATTAGGATACTAATCTTTAATTCCTAGAACATTTCCATTATTTAACCAAAACCGTACACCAACACATATACATCACAATTAATATATATATTTTTTTAGTAACACCTTTCACGTTCATATGTTGATGATAATCGTTCGTATGTCTTCTTGAATCATAGGACACTACCTCGGGTCTTGCCAGGTAAGTCACACATGATCATATAACTTCACGAACATGTATCCTTTAACATAACATATGAAGGGAATGAAGGGTTTATGAAGAACACCATCATCCAAGTGTTATTTTATGTGATAATATATATATGTAGTTTATATTTGATGGGTCCTTGTCTTGTCCATGGTCTTTCTAGTTTGGTATTTTATGTATGAATATGTACGTGTATAAATATATGTATTCAAACATGACTCATGAAGAAATAAAGCCAAAACTCATCAAGACTTTTATGTTTTATTCTGTTCTTGAAAACTCAGATTTTTAGGCGTACTTCGAATAGACTTTTAGATGGTTTTAGAAGACCAAATAACTTGGGGTTTTCTTCTAAAATCAAGTTTATTGAAACCAGAGGAGATGTGAAAAAGAATTACTAGGTTTGGAGTTGTGAAGGTACCTAAAAACAGGAAAAGGAAAAGAGGTGTCTAGATTCGACCTCACTGAGCGGTCTTCTTGAGCCGGCTGTTTGGAGGTCGATTACTCCATGGATTCGAGTGATTCCACTTGGTTTCTTCCTTCTTAACATGGAGCTTCATTCTAGAAGAAAAATGGACCGATTTCGCCAAGTAACTAAGGAGATATGGTCTTGCAAAGTTGGCCAAAAATCTGGCAGAAGCTGAGTTACGGGAATTGTTTGCATTTTCGGTTTTGGAGAGGGGAATTGGGTGAAATCCGAAATGAATCAGTCAAGGGAGGGAGGAGGGAGTTAAGTGTTGATCACATCTTCATCATTACCACTTATGGTTGATGGGAATTACATGTAATCATTGAAAGGGAAGAGGGTGTGCATGTGTGTGTATGTGAGCCGTATATATGTATATAGAGTGATAGGAGTTGAGTGTTTGACTACCATTTCATCATTACTACTTATGACATGATGGGAATTGCATGTAATGATTTCAAGTGGAAGAGTGTGTGCATGTTAGACATGTAAGCAAGTATTTATGGGTGAGTGGATGGCGACACCCAATTTCGACCGAGAGGGGTATAGGGTGGGGGTTGGGTGTTGTGTAATCCATTAATGGCTAGATTTGTGGGGTTCTTTGGTGGTATAAATCCCCTAGGTGATCGCGTGATCTAATACTCGGTGTAAAACTTTTAAACGATTTATTACTTATGTGTTTTTGTGTGGTTTGACTAGTCTCAATATTTTACTAGTTAACCCGACATAGATTATTACTACAACTGTATTATACATGAATACACATAATATAACATAGAGTCATGTAACAATTATTTATGTGTCAACTTTTTATAAAAGTTTAGTCACCAATATTTGTGTTTTTATATTCAAACGTGTCTCTGGAGTTTTCTGGAATAACATTCTTTTAATCACCAACGAACGTTCAATGCGGGTTATTATCATTTATTTCCTAGTAATTCTTAAAAATTACTAAATATGACACTTGTCCCTTTGCTAAATTCCTGACAATACTATGTCAAAGATAATATTACAAGGAATATAAAATAGGAATGTGCAAATATGACTATGGGTATTGACCTGAACTACTGGGTGTCACAATTTAGAAGATCTTCCTCGAGAAAGCGTCCTTTCCTTTTGATGGAAACAAGGTTTGCATCATGATGATAGAAATAATATCCGCTTTTGTTGTAGTAACCGACGAAAACACCTTTTTCGCATCTGGGATCGAGCTTGTCATCAGAATCGCTGGTGGCATATGCATCACATCCCCATACACTAAGGTAAGACAAATTGGGTTTAGACCCGTGCCATATCTCATATGGGGTTTTGTCCACCTTCTTAGTCGGTGCCAGATTTACAAGGCGGGCGGCGGTCATAAGAGCATAACTCCAGTAGGAGTGAGGCAAGTTAGTTCTACACATCATCGATCAAACCATATTAAGTAGGGTTCGATTTCTCCTCTCGCTCACGCCATTAAGTTGGGGTGTGCGAGGAGGAGTGGGCAGAGAAATAATTTCATGCTCCTTCAGATGATTAAGAAATTCTAAGCTGAGATACTCGCCACCTCGATCTGATTGAAGTGTCTTAATAGATTTATAGAGTTGTTTCTCTACTTTGTTTTGAAACTCTTTGAACTTTTCAAATGTTTCATGTTTGTGTTTCATATGATAGACATAAGCATATCGACTATAATCGTCAATAAATGAAACGAAGCATCTTTCATGATTTCTAGACATGGTTCTGAAAGGGCCACACACATCAATGTGTATAAGGCCTAGCAGATCCTTGGTTCGTTCACCAACATGGGTGAAGGGGTCCTTTGTGAGTTTGCCAGCTAAACAAGACTCGGAATTATCAAATGAGTCATGTCCGGTAGGTTCAAAAATTCCCTCGGATTGGAGTCTTTTAATGTGTGCCTTGCTTATGTGGCCAAGTCGACAATGCCATAGAAAAGTATCATTAATGCCAGATTTGATACGTTTAGAAAGATTATATATGTTATTGTCAGTTTGAACGTCAATATCATAAATACCGTTTTGAGGTTTAGCCTCAAAATAAAAGATATCATTTAAGTAGGCAGAAATAGCAATACCATTAAAAACGTACTTAAATCCTTGTTCAAACAATAAAGAAACTGAAATAATGTTTCTGGTTAAACCAGGTGCAAACAAACAATTGTTTAAAACAACCACAAGGCTAGAAGGACATGAGAGATGATATGTTCCAGTTGCAAGAACTGGTACTCTTTTCCCATCACCAACGATGAGCTCCATGCTGCCTTGTTTCAGCTTCCTCCAACTTTTTGGATCCTGCAAGACGTTAATGATGTGGTATCCACATCCAGTATCAAATACCCATGTGTTGCTAGAACACAGTAAAAATTTCAATAACATAAATGAGAATACCTGAAGAGGTGCCCTCACCACTGGCCCTCTGCAACTTCAGCTTGGCTAGATATTCAGGACAGTTACGTTTCCAGTGTCCCATTTTGTTGCATTCAAAGCATTGGCGCTCCTCATGAGGGGGTGCTTTTGAAGCTTTCTTGTTATTGTTGGTGGCAGGCTTGGCAGCAACATTAACCTTCTTCTTGCCTTTGCTATTATAACCTCTTTTCTTGGGGTTAGGTTTTTTAACACCAGCAGATCTGACCATCAGAACTTGATTTTTCTTTCCTTGGATATTCATCTCGGCCATTTTAAGCATACCATGTAGCTCGGCCATTGTCTTCTCCAAGCCATTCATGTTGAAATTCATTACGAATTAAGCATAGGAGCTTGGGAGAGAGTTTAAGAAGAAATCAGTAGCCATGTCATCCTTCATGGGATATCCAAGTTTGTTCATCTGGTCGATGTACCCTTTCATCTTAAGTACATGAGCACTAACAGGCGTGCCCTCTTGCATCGTGCAACGAATGAGCTGAGACATGGTTTCATAGCGTTCTAGTCGGGCTTATTTCAGGAACATGCCCTTAAGTTGCTCAATCATGTCAAAGGCACTCAGGTCCTCCAAGCCCTTTTGGAGCTCACGGGACATGCAGGCTAGTTGTAACATCCCAAAAATAAAACGACAGTTATAATAACGGAATAAACGAACAAGGCATGTCGGGTCGGGTCGGATGGGTCGGCGGGGTGGAAGGGGAGCCTCCCCTATAAATAGCCAAGGTCACCACCCATTTCTCTCATTTGCAACTTCTAGAGAGAGAAACCATAGAGAGAGAAAGTTGGCGGATCGACCCGAGATTTGAGAAGTGTGTTGCTCCAGAGCTCGTGAGAAGAACCTCTGGATCATAAACTTGATTCACGTAACGATTTGGCCTAAATCTAAGTTTTTGTTCGTTTTTGGGTTTTTTGGGTTTTTCAGGTTTTGAGTGAAGAGGTAACGTTTTCACGGATAAAACTGAAAGATAAACATAGATTTGAGTTCCTTGATGGAAAGCTAACGTTTTGAAGTAAACAAGTTCGGGATCTTGACGTGATCAGACCCGAAGGCGAAAGTTAGGGTTTTTGCGAAGAAGCAGTTCGTGCGTACTTATCAAGTACGAAGATGATCCTGCGTACTTACCAAGTACGCAAGAAGAGGATCATGCGTGCTTGAAGTAGTGTTGAATAACCTAAGTATCGGGCCCTAGGAGTTCTTCACCCGAAGGACAGTACGGTGATTGATGGGCTTAGTGGTGGTGATCTTTAGGTTATTCAACCAGTATGTGACGTTTGGATTTGACGGTTACGAGAAGGCGCAGATTCGATATGTTCGTTGACTTATGTTTATGGAGTGTTATGTTTTGTTATTGCATTATTTTACGTTTGATTTTTATTAAATGAAGTGTGAAGTTATGTTTTTTGCAAATTATTTGAAGTTTAAAGTTTTATGTTAAAACTAGAACTCACCAGCGTAGCTGACTTTTTAGTATGCACATTCAGGTTAAGGCAGGTTACGATGATGGAAGGTGATGCTGGGCGGCTTGATGAGTTACCCGGATGACATGAAGACTGGCATCCCGTTATGATTAGATTATGTTATGTTTATGTAATAGACTAGGTTACGCTTCCGCATGTTGAACGATGTAATGGTTATGTTTTAATGAAGTAATTTTCCGCTTCGTTATTTTGATATTCAAGTTTAAGAACTGTTTGTAAATGAGTAAATCCAACAAGTGAAGCCTCACGGGTTTAGGGCCTTAGAAGTTGGTATCAGAGCAATAGTTTGAGAGATTCAGATACTCCCAGTGTCTGAACTTAAACTGTGAATGGGACCGAAAGCGGATGCCAGTATGGGTAACTCGAGCCACAACATCAGGTATGAAGGTAATGTATATTTACATGTATAGTATGCCTTAGAAAGGTTTAGTTAAGGACTTGTGTTCTGATGGAATCACAAAGGTGGTCAAATAGAAATCGAAAGGTAGTGTAATGGTTAATTGCAGATGGCCAGTGTATATTAACATCTTACAGTGCTTATTGAATTTTATTTGTTAACTAGCGTGATGACATTGGATTCCTTGTCTTATAGAACGAAATGGCAAGGAGAGGAAACGGAAGACGTGGTGGGGGCCGTACCGGTGGTCGTACCGGCGGTCGAAATGGTGGGCGTGGCAGGACCCCTGCGCGCCAAGAGTATAGTGAAGAAGGAAGTGTTCACACTGAACCGGCGGTTAGTGTGCATGGAACTGAGCAGACACTGGTTGAAGAACAACCTTTCACTTTTGAACCAGAAGTGAGAGCAGCTATAGCTCGAGAGTTCACAGAGTTGATGAAGACTTCTCTGCCAGGTCTGTTAGCTGAAGCAATGAAGAAGGTTAGTGGGTAGGTGGGTCTAGCGCGGCAACTAGTGCCCAGAATAACGAGAATGACAGCGCGCCGCCTGCTCGCGGATGCGACTATAAGTCATTCAAGGCATGTGACCCGCCGATCCTGACTGGGAAGAAGGACGCGGTGGCTAAGTTTGATTGGGTGATCCGTATGTAAGCTGCCATTCGTCTGAGCGAATGTCGAACGGATCAAGTTGTAAAATTTGTCGCTAACTCCTTGAGGGAGGAAGTATCCCATTGGTGGGAAGGTGTACATCAAGCAAAAGGGAGCGAGGTTGTAGATGCGATGATGTGGGCTGACTTGAAAACTTTGGTGATCAAGAATTTCTACCCAAGGAACGAGATTGAGAAGGTAGAGAGGGAATTTCTGGGTTTGAAGGCCGGGAGCATGACGCACCGGCAGTACACAACCCGATTCAATGAACTGGCACGTCTGGTGCCACATCTTGTCACAACTGAGGAAAGAAAGTTTGCATGCTACATTCAAGGACTACCGGACCAGGTCCGCACCTATGTTAAGGCAAACGCCCCTACTACCTATGATTCGGTAGTAGAACTAAGCGGCGTGGTATTTGATGATCTGGCGCTGAATGTCGTTGCCATTGAAAAGCCCAAGAAGAAGCTGAGTTTTCCCTCTAAGTGATAGGGTGGGAAGTTGTTTGGGGCTCGGGACAAGCAGGCCATGGTAGGCGAGGCGACAGTCTGTAGAAGATGTGGGGTAAGACATACGGGTGAATGTCGGTTAGGGTCTAATCTATGCTTTAAATGCGGCAAAACCGGACACTACTCCCGTGAATGCCTGCAAGGCTTCAAATGCTACAACTGTGGGGAGAGTGGTCATATGAGCCGGGAATGCACCAAGCCCAGGATGGGTCAGGCCGGGAAAGGGAAAGGCCCGGAGAAGACAGAAGAGAGACCCCGAGCAAAGACTCGAGCATATGCGCTGACGCAGGAACAGGCCAGAGTGGACCCCGACGTGGCGTCAGGTACGTTTATCCTTGACAACACTTTTGTATCTGTGTTATTCGATTCAAGTGCCAGTAAGAGTTATATATCTATGACTTTTTGTAAAAGGGTAAAGTACACTGTGAGTAAACTAGAAAGGGCCTTTAGCGTAGAAACCGCTAAGGGTAGAGCTGCGAGGGTGACTGATGTAGTTGAAAATTCCACGATAAAAATAGAAGGCCATAGATTTCCCGTCAGGTTGTTTGTCATGGTTTTGGGTGGATTCGATGTCGTGTTAGGAATGGATTGGCTAACTGCCAATGAAGCACAAATTATATGTAAACGAAAGATAATCCGACTCAAGGCTCTGGACGGTAGCAAAGTCGAGGTTCTTGGAGATCGTGACGCCCCGATGCCAAACGTCATCTCGATGATTAAGGCAACAGATTACTTGAGGCGCGGATGCGAGGCTTATCCGGTGTATGTAATTGACGAGTGTGAGGAAGTGAAGGAAATAGACGATGTACCCGTGGTACGCGAGTACCCGGAGGTGTTTCCAGAGGACTTGCCTAGGATACCACCCGACAGAGAGATCGAATTTCGAATCGACTTAGTACCAAATGCCCAGCCCGGGGCTAAGGCTCCATATCGACTATCACCAGTGGAGATGAAAGAGTTAATGGCACAACAAGATGAGTTACTTGAAAAGGGATTTATCCAACTGAGCATCTCGCCGTGGGGTGCTCCGGTGTTGTTTGTGAAGAAGAAAGACGGTTCGATGAGAATGTGTTTTGATTATCGCGAGTTGAATAAACGTACGGTGAAGAACAAGTACCCTTTACCAAGGATCGACGACCTGTTCGATCAATTGCAAGGCACAAGTTGGTTCTCAAAAATCAACCTTCTGTCCGGGTACCATCAGTTGAAGGTGAGGGAAGAAGACATACCAAAAACTGTATTTCGCACGCGTTATGGGCATTTCGAGTTCCGCGTAATGTCTTTTGGATTGACGAACGCCCCGCAGCGTTCATGGATTTGATGAATAGAGTTTGTCGACCAATGCTGGATCGATCGGTAATCGTGTTCATCGATGATATCCTCATCTACTCCAAGAATGAGAGTGATCACGCGTGTCACTTGAAGGAAGTATTGGAAGCTCTGAAGAAGGAAAAGTTGTATGCTAAGTTCTCCAAATGCGCGTTCTGGCTTAGGGAAGTCCAATTCCTAGGTCACGTCATTAACCCGAACGACATTATGGTTGACCCAGCAAAGATAATGACGGTAAGGGAATGGAATATTCCTAAGACGCCAACTGAAATCAGCAGTTTCTTGGGGTTGGCAGGCTACTATCGGAGATTCATCCAGGATTTCTCGAAAATAGCTTCGCCGTTGACAAAGTTGACACCGAAAGAGGTAAAGTATGAATGGGGTTCGACCCAAGATGAGGCGTTTAAGGAATTGAAGGAGATGCTAACCCAAGCTCCAGTCTTGGCCCTTCCCGAGGGCAATGAAGACTTAGTGGTATACTCTGACGCTTCGGGTCAGGGATTGGGATGCATTTTGATGCAACGCGAAAGAGTGATCGCGTATGCGTCACGACAGTTGAAGATTCACGAAGCTAATTATCCAACCCATGATTTGGAACTTGCTGCTGTCGTATTCGCATTGAAAATCTGGAGGCACTACCTGTACGGGGTGAAGTTTACTATTTACTCCGACCACAAAAGTTTGAAGTACTTATTCGAACATAGAGAGCTTAATATGAGGCAGAGACGATGGCTGGAACTCCTGAAGGATTATGACTGTGAAATCATGTACCATCCTGGAAAGGCAAACATGGTGGCTGACGCTCTAAGCCGAAAGGATATGCCTGCTCCTATTAGAGTGAAAGCTTGCCAGTTAGTGGTAACATCAGATGTGATGAGGGAAATTGAAAGAGCTCAAGATGAGGCACTTAACAAAGAAAACATTAAGAAGGAAAGGATGGTTGGCCAACAGGACAAGTTGGAATATAACACCCTTGGTGTTAGGACACGTTTTGGGCGGGTATGGATACCTATGAGTGGCGAGCTTAAAACCAAAATCTTGGATGAGGCTCATAAGTCTCGATACTCTATCCATCCTGGCACCAATAAAATGTACCAAGATCTGAGAAAGGAATACTGGTGGCCTGGGATGAAACATGAGGTGGCAAAGTATGTAAGCAAGTGCTTGACTTGCTCACAAGTAAAGGCCGAACACCAGAAACCGTATGGAAAGATTCAACCACTTGATATACCGGAATGGAAGTGGGAACACATTACCATGGACTTCATAACCAAGCTACCTCGCACAGCTAAAGGTCATGATACCATTTGAGTAATTATGGACCGTTTAACGAAGAGTGCTCATTTCCTACCTATTCGCGAGACGTTTTCGTCGGAAAGGTTAGCGGAAGTATTTATTAACGACGTAGTAGCACGGCATGGGATGCCTTTGACGATCGTATCTGACCAGGACACACGATTCACATCGAGGTTCTGGAAAAGATTTCACGAGGCGATGGGCACGAGACTTAATATCAGCACGGCATACCACCCACAAACGGATGGTCAGTCCGAAAGGACCATTCAGACATTGGAGGATATGCTTCGTGCTTGTATTATCGATTTTGGCGGCAGTTGGGACAGTCATTTGCCGTTAGCCGAATTCTCCTACAACAATAGTCATCACACGACGATAGGCATGACGCCTTACGAAATGTTGTATGGGAGAAGATGTAGGACCCCGGTTTGTTGGGGTGAGATTGGACAGAAGGAATTAGGAAGTCTTGAAGTCGTAAGAGAAACATCGGAAAGGTTTGATCAAATCAAAGCACGAATGAAGGCCGCACAAGATCGTCAGAAGTCTTATGCGGATAAACGACGAAGGGCTATTAAGTTTGATGTTGGGGACAAAGTAATGTTGAAAGTGTCACCCTAGAAGGGAATCATACGATTCAGGAAGAGAGGAAAGTTAAGTCCGAGGTTTGTCGGACCATTCAGGATAATGGCACGGGTTGGTGAAGTCGCTTATCGGTTAGAGTTGCCTGATGAGTTGAGTGGGATTCATCCTACCTTCCATGTATCACACTTGCGAAAGTGTTTGGCGGATGAATCAGCTCACGTACCACTTACTGACATCGAGGTCGACAACAGCCTTAACTACATCGAAGAACCCGTGGCCATCTTAGACCGAAAAGAGAGGCGTTTGCGTAATAAGATTATTCAATTGGTTAAAGTCTAATGGAAGCATCGAAGGGGATCAGAAGCCACTTGGGAAACGGAGACGGAAATGAGGGAGTCGTACCCTCAACTATTCGACTTATGATAGGTTTCGGGGATGAAACCTATTGTAAGGGGGGTAGACTTGTAACATCCCAAAAATAAAATGACAGTTATAATAACGGAATAAACGAACGAGGCATGTCGGGTCGGGTCGGATGGGTCGGCGGGCTGGAAGGGGAGCCTCCCCTATAAATAGCCAAGGTCACCACCCATTTCTCTCATTTGCAACTTCTAGAGAGAGAAACCGTAGAGAGAGAAAGTTGGCGGATCGACCCGAGATTTGAGAAGTGTGTGGCTCCAGAGCTCGTGAGAAGAACCTCCGGATCATAAACTTGATTCAGGTAACGATTTGGCCTAAATCTGAGTTTTTGTTCGTTTTTGGGTTTTTCAGGTTTTGGGTGAAAAGGTAACGTTTTCACGGATAAAACTGAAAGATAAACATAGATTTGAGTTCCTTGATGGAAAGCTAACGTTTTGAAGTAAACAAGTTTGGGATCTTGACGTGATCAGACCCGAAGGCGAAAGTTAGTGTTTTTGCGAAGAAGCAGTTCGTGCGTACTTATCAAGTACGCATGAAGATGATCCTGCGTACTTACCAAGTACGCAAGAAGAGGATCCTGCGTACTTATCAAGTACGCATGAAGAGGGTAATGCGTATTTATCAAGTACGCATGAAGAAGGTACTGCGTATTTATTAAGTACGCAAGAACAAGTCCCTGCGCACTTGCTAAGTGCGCAGGCATCAGGCTGGTTAAGTAAAGTTAGTATGTTTAGAATGGTTAAACCGTTAGAGTCGGTATTAGTCTGATGTGTATTTAACTAATCAATTCAGATCGGAAGTGACGTTGTGGGACCTTGTTTTGGACAACCCAAATTAGCTTATCAGGTGAGTTCTAGAAGCCCTCTTTTAAATGTTTTAATAATGTTTTTGGGCTGGTGTGCATACGTAACGATGTGACTATTTTATAAAACGATGTTTATGAATGTTGCATATGACGTTTTATAAAATGATGTTTATGAACGATGTTTTAGAAGGAAGGGTTATGAAAGAAGTGTTTATGAAATATTTTGCCAAAAGAAGTTTATGAAGTTTATGAAGTTTATGAATTAATGAATGTTTTTAATAAAACGTACGAATGCTTTAACTGAAGTTTTGAAGTAAAAGAAGCGAAGGTTTACGAAAGTTACAAACGAACGAATCTGCCAATATTCCTTAGGGAATGAAGGTTAAGGGTAAGGGAAGTATGTTATGGGCCTTTACCTTTTAGGGGCCTTTGTGGCTGGCCAACTGTTGTACAACTGGGGTGATGACGGTCGCCAAGGGATTATCGTGATCCTTGAAGTTTGGTACGATTTACCTTACGGGGTAGTCGTGCTTAAAGTTTGGTACTTGTGCCCTACGGGGCGCAGTGCTTGAAGTTTGGTACGTGTCATCCTTGTGATGACGTGCTTGAAGTAGTGTTGAATAACCTAAGTATCGGGCCCTAGGAGTTCTTCACCCGAAGGACAGTACGGTGATTGATGGGCCTAGTGGTGGTGATCTTTAGGTTATTCAACCAGTATGTGACGTTTGGATTTGACGGTTACGAGAAGGCGCAGATTCGATATGTTCGTTGACTTATGTTTATGGAGTGTTATGTTTTGTTATTGCATTATTTTACGTATGATTTTTATTAAATGAAGTGTGAAGTTATGTTTTTGGCAAATTATTTGAAGTTTAAAGTTTTATGTTAAAACTAGAACTCACCAGCGTAGCTGACTTTTTAGTATGCACATTCAGGTTAAGGCAGGTTACGATGATGGAAGGTGATGCTGGGCGGCTTGATGAGTTACCCGGATGACATGAAGACTGGCATCCCGTTATGATTAGATTATGCTATGTTTATGTAATAGACTAGGTTACGCTTCCGCATGTTGAACAATGTAATGGTTATGTTTTAATGAAGTAATTTTCCGCTGCGTTATTTTGATATTCAAGTTTAAGAACTGTTTGTAAATGAGTAAATCCAACAAGTGAGGCCTCCCGGGTTTGGGGCCTTACAAGTTGGTATTAGAGCAATAGTTTGAAAGATTCGGACACTCCCAGTGTCTGAACTTAAACTGTGAATGGGACCGAAAGCGGATGCCAGTACGGGTAACTCGAGCCACAGCATCAGGTATGAAAGTAATGTATATTTACATGTATAGTATGCCTTAGAAAGGGTTAGTTAAGGACTTGTGTTCTGATGGAATCACAAAGGTGGTCAAATAGAAATTGAAAGGTAATGTAATGGTTAATTGCAGATGGCCAGTGTATATTAACATCTTACAGTGCTTATTGAATTTTATTTGTTAACTAGCGTGATGACATTGGATTCGTTGTCTTATAGAACGAAATGGCAAGGAGAGGAAACGGAAGACGTGGTGGGGGCCGTACCGGTGGTCGTACCGGCGGTCGAAATGGTGGGCGTGGCAGGACCCCTGCGCGCCAAGAGTATAGTGAAGAAGGAAGTGTTCACACTGAACCGGCGGTTAGTGTGCATGGAACTGAGCAGACACTGGTTGAAGAACAACCTTTCACTTTTGAACCAGAAGTGAGAGCAGCTATAGCTCGGGAGTTCACAGAGTTGATGAAGACTTCTCTGCCAGGTCTGTTAGCTGAAGCATTGAAGAAGGTTAGTGGGAAAGGTGGGTCTAGCGCGGCAACTGGTGCCCAGAATAACGAGATGACAGCGCGCCGCCTGCTCGCGGATGCGACTATAAGTCATTCAAGGCATGTGACCCGCCGATCCTGACTGGGAAGAAGGACGCGGTGGCTATGGTTGATTGGGTGATCCGAATGGAAGCTGTCATTCATCTGAGCGAATGTCGAACGGATCAAGTTGTAAAATTTGCTGCTAACTCCTTGAGGGAGGAAGCATCCCATTGGTGGGAAGGTGTACGTCAAGCAAAAGGGAGCGAGGTTGTAGATGCGATGATGTAGAACTATTCTCAGATTGCACTGCCACGAGAGAAAGTTGGTGTTATCCAGCTTTTCATTCTCAAGGATAGACTTGAGAGCGAAGGAGTTATTAGTATTATTATTTTCAGTAGACATCTCTCAAGATAAGCAAAGAAAATAAATTAGTATAAAGAAAGTGAAAAGTCATTATTAATTTATGACCCAATTATAGAAATTAGAATAAGGAGTGAGAATCTTGCTAAATCAGTCACTAATGTAGCTGTGGCATACAACATTAGTAAGTGGGTAACTAGACTGACAATTAGTATCAATTGTGGAAAGATGCACAACTCTCGTGTATGAGGCCGCTAAGACAAGACATGTCTATGCATTGATACGTTTAGCCTCATCTATGCCCACTTTTATTCTCTTGACAGATGGGGCATGTAACAAGAGAGAAAAGTAATAGTCGTCCTAAAACAGGTACTTGCGGAAGGGCCGGATGTGTCAACGAAACCATTGCGCCTTGGAAGGATAAACTACGCATTCAGTGCGGTGTTATGGCTCCAAACACTGATGTTTCATTTTATTCTCCAAGTGTTTCTTATAATAGGATGGCATAGACCATTGGTTTTAAATATGGGTTCCAATTTTAGTGTTTACCGAATAGGGTCAAACACAACGAATGATTAAATCATATGTGTGTTGTAAAAGCCAGTTTTACTATTTAAAGTTATGACAAATTTGATGAACCCTTTCATCTTTCAGGACACTTAATTTTAAATAATCTATTAAAACTAAGTTTGTCACAACTTGAATAACCAGTTAAAGTTAATAGTTGAAAACTATTAAGTTATAAGTTTTGAAATTAAATTTAGTTTAAATTGCAAAACTTTAGCGGTTATTTATTTTATAAAAACAAGCCAGTTGTTATTTTTTATAAAATTCTACAAGTTATAAAATTAGAACTTGTGGTGACAGATTGTGATATTTTAAAACTCCTTTTAAAACGTTTGGTGTTTGGTTGGTTTATAGTAAATTTAAGTTATAAAAAATTAAAAGCAACCATAAAGCAAATAAATATATAAATCTTTTACGGCCAAGTTTGTTTCATCTTGCTAGAGCCAGTTAGCAAGACCAAACGGGTCACGGGGTCCACAAACATAAAACAACCACAAGGATGGACTTCCGTGCATCTAGTCGTCTCGGATGACTCCCACTGAATCCATGATTCCTGTTGCGTCTTCAGATTTGTCTTCGGGTTTTTATTACATTACATAAAATAAAAAAAACCTATTCTATTACAACTTTGAGCCATCAAAAGTGGGCCAAAACCATAAAACCAAAAACTGGATAATAAACATAAACAACTCAATCACATGGGTCGGGCCAGATTTACATATTCAACACAATCACATGGGCAATAAATTTTGTCAAATAAAAATTAAAAATCGACCAAATTAATAAATAAAAAATGCCCCAAAAAAACAGATCAGATCAGAAACTTCAAGATAGTAAAAGTTTGTAATTAATCTAACTGGTGAAACCAGACCGGTTCCGATTTGCGTGTTATAACCCAGGCTCTGATACCACTGTTGGGATTCAGTGGTGATCAGTTTGAGTTTTGTAAAAAAACGGGTTTTGACAGAGAAATTAATTAATTCAATTAATTAATAAATACACAGCGGAAAATAAAATCATAACCTATTTAACAGCACTGACAAACCGAACAGGATCTGGTTATGAACACGCAAACACAAAAGAAAACAATTAATCTACTGATAAGATTAATTATACCTTAGTGGTTAATGATTAACCGGTTGAGACACCTAAGTACAACGAGCCGATGCTAGATCACGAACCGGACAAGAGAGAACGGGACGCCGGGGCTGGCCGAGAACTGGGCAGGCAGCGGCGGCTGGGGCTGGCTTGGAGGTTGCCGGAAATTACCAAAAGGATTAAGTTTTGGTGTTTGGCGGCTGACGAAAAAAACTAAAAGGAAAAAGCAAATTTTTTTGCTTCTTTTTCTGCTTGTATTAATTCGATCAAAAGGATTCACATGTATATCTCTATATATTGTGATTAGATTTAATATATCTTTAACCTAATAAAAACCGTACCGGGCCTAAAACAAATAGTTAATATTAAAGCCCGAACCCATTTAATTTGTACCAGCCATAAAGGTCCTTGGGACAGATGTTACTTGTACAAGATTTCAGATATGGGTTCTACCCATTAGTAAGAACCTTTGGGTTCGCTAACGGTTGTACAACTGGGATGAGTGACTACGGTTGCTCGGGAGGTCCACGCAACCTCCCCGTAGTGTTAAGCGGTATTGTCGGTTCATGGTCGTTGATCATGGGGGCATTGACCAGGGTATTGTCGGTTCATGGTCGTTGATCATGGGGGCATTGACCAGGTACTCGTCGGTTCATGGTCGTTGACCATGGGGGCGGTACAGTAGTGACAAGGAATTGACGGATAAGCGGTATTATCGGTTCATGGTCGTTGATCATGGGGGCATTGACCAGGTACTTGTCGGCTCATGGATGTAAGCCATGAGGGCAGTACAGTAAAGAGGAATTGACGGTTTATTATACGTTTTAAACTGTTTGAAAAGCAAAGTGTGTTAAGTTTAGCCTTATTGGCAATATATATGTTTTAGTAAATCTTTTGCATAATTGATTTAAAGTAAACGTTAGAACTCACTCAGCGTTGCTGATTTTTAGTATGCACATCAGTTAAGTGTAGGTGGCAGTAGATGGAAGTGGATGTTTGACTTGGCGAGAAGAGTTACCCGAAGATCAGCATCTGACATCCTGTTTATGTTTCTTTTGATTATGTTGATTAAGACAAGTTTCAATTGTATTTGAAAAGTTTCAGTTGTTTAGACATGTTATGTTTCCGCTGCGTATGTTGATAATTTAAATCGTTTCCGCTATGATATTGTATGTCTTATGTTTAAGTGCTATGTTTGGTGAGTAAATCCAATAAGTGCGGCCTCCCGGGTTTGGGGCCTTACATTTAGTAGTTCCAACCACCTTCTTTGTCTCATGTTCAATTCCTTTTGTTCGAAAAAGTACTTCAGGCTCTTGTGATCGGAGTAAATGGTGCATTTAACCCCGTACAGATAGTGTCTCCATATCTTTAACGCGAAAACTACCGCTGCCAATTCCAGATCGTGAGTCAGTTAGTTAACCTCGTGAATCTTTAGTTGACGCGAGGCATAAGCAATCACTTTTCCTTGTTGCATAAGTACACAACCCAATCCCTGACCCGAAGCGTCAGAGTAGACTACGAAGTCTTCATTTCCCTCATGTAAAGTTAAGACTGGAGCTTGGGTCAGTCGTGTCTTTAGTTGTTATAATGCATTATTTTGGGTTGGACCCCATTCATACTTTACTTCCTTATGCATTAGCTTTGTTAATGGCGAGGCTACTCTTGAGAAATCCTAGATAAATCTCCTATAGTAACCTGCCAACCCTAGAAAACTGCGTATCTCTATTTTGTCTTTGGAACGTTCCATTCTTTTACTATCTTGATCTTTGCAGGATCTACCATAATGCCATTTGGGTTTATGATATGACCTAGAAATTGGACTTCCCTAAGGCAGAACACGCATTTGGAGAATTTTGCGCACAACTTCTCCCGCTTCAGAATCTCCAAAACATCCCTTAGGTGGCAGTGGTGATCACCTTCATTCTTTGAATAGATTAGAATGTCATCTATGAAAACTATCACTGACCGATCCAACGGCATACACTATTCATTAAATCCATAAATGCTGCAGGAGCGTTGGTTAGTCCGAAGGACATCATGAGGAATTCATAATGCCCATAACGCGTATGAAATGCGGTTTTCGGTACATCCTCCTCCCTTACTTTCAATTGATGGTAACCTGACATGAGATTGATCTCTGAGAACCAACGCGCGCCTTGTAGTTGATCAAAAAGATCGTCTATTCTAGGCAGTGGGTATTTGTTCTTTACTGTTCGTTTGCTCATTTCGCGGTAGTCGATGCACATGCGCATGCTTCCGTCTTTCTTCTTTACAAATAATACCGGAGCGCCACATGGTGAGATGCTCGGTCTGATAAATCCTTTCTTTGTCAGTTCTTCAAGTTGGGACATTAATTCTTTCATTTCTGTAACACCCTAATTTTTAGTTATAAGAATACAAGAGGGACTAAAGTTATAATTAAGTAAAAGTAGAAGGGGTTAAGATGGAATAGATTCAAATTACAGGGACTAAAAATGAAAAATGGTGAAAATAGACAGATGTCAGACCGACATCTGTAGAGACATCGGTCCGCTATGTAGGGAGCAAGGAAACCCTCGGGAGGTGACATGTGTCAGGTGACTAATCATTGAAGTCTGACGCGTGGAAGGTCGATAACGGACCGACATTAAGGCCATAACGGTCTGCTATGCCCATTACATGCACTACTGTAAGGCCCCTTTTCCCAGGTAACCTCAATTGTTGGATTTACTCATAAACATAGTCATAAATACTTAATTTAATTTACAAGCATTCGAGAGTAGCGGAAGCAAACATTATTCGAATTCATTACATAACATAACAGCGGAAGTCTTAACAATTAAAAACATAACATTGTCTTAACATATATAAAAGTGTGATGTCAGTCTCGTGCCGGGTAACCATCACGCCTTCGCACGACCCTTCCTTCTTTACCTGAAATGTATACTAAAAGTCAGCTAACGCTGGTGAGTTCTAGTTTAAAAACAATCAGACATAACATTTATCTTATCGTTAAGTATTATATATATATAATACACGTGCATTTGCATATTCTTTGCTTTACTGTTCTCACATAACATTCATACTGAGTATATACATATGTATATACATACTTACTTTGTGGAGAACATTCATTGGTCATACACATATGGGTGATCAACCCGTCATAATTTTCGCGAGAGTCACAAAGACAAACGCCGTGAGAACTACCGTCGTAGCCCTTTTCATAAACCGTCCGGCTCTAGAAAACCGTCCGTCGTAACAAAAATTCGTCCGACAACCTTTGTCCGTCCGCCTAAACCCGTCCTACCGTCATAGTCCGTTCATTCGCCCGTCTGCCCAAGGGCATCCGTTTCCCATGCGGCTATTATGTATGCAACCGTTCTACATGTAATAAGGCATTTGCTTCGACCGTCCATGAGTGCCTTTTATACGTCCTAGCTTATGAAGGAACGTTTTTGTCCCAGTTGCAAAATAGTCACGTGGTCGTCCATCTACCGAAGTAGTCGTTGTCATCGAAGCGTCCATAACGTTTACATACATTTATAACATGCAATATATAAAATATAAAGCAAGATTCCATTCATTCACGTTATGTCATTCTTTCATTCATTCTTTATAATCATACGTTTCATTCTTTGTTCATCATTCATTTTGATACATATATGTATATATCACGTATGATCACATTAGCATTTATAACATTTATTCATTTAGCGTATACACTTCAGCCCCAAAACATTTAATAAGGTTTGCACATAACATAAAGGGGGCACATAGAACTCAACTTATGCGCTAGTCTCGTCCTATCCTAACAGCTGTCCAATGAGTGCCACACACGATCTGGATTGGTTAATTACACATACATCAGACCTAATCTCGACTCTAACGGTTAAACCATTCTGAATTAGGCGACTATACTAACTTTACTAACTGGTCTGATGCTTGCGCACTTAGAAAGGGCGCAGGGCCTTGTTCTTGCGTGCTTGATAAGTACGCAGAACATTCTTCTTGCGTACTTGATAAGTACGCAGGATCTGCTTCTTGCGTACTTGATAAGTACACAGGATCTGCTTCTTGCGTACTTGATAAGTACGCAGGACCTGCTTCCCCGCAAAAACCCTAACTTTCGCATGCGGATCTGATCGTGCCAATCTTACAACTTTCTTTGTTCAAAACGTGCGATTTTCATTCTAGATGTTAATCCTAAGCTTATTTCAAGTTTCATCCGTAAAAACGTCACCTTTTTAGCTAAAACCCGAAAAACCCCAAAATGAACAAAAACTCAGTTTAAGATCGAATCGTTACCTGGATTGTGATTCTGATTCGGAGGTTTTGCTCACGAGCTGAGCATAAACGTGCTCCTTCAATTCCGGGTCGATCCGTCAACTTTCTCTCTTTAGGTCCGAGCTCTCCTTTCTCTCTCTAGATGTTGCAAATGAGAGAGTTGAGGCTTTCTTGGCCCTTATATAGATGGGTTTCCCTCGGCCCGTTGGAGCCGAGCCCGAGCCCATCCATTTTCCTTTCATTTTTGATGATTAAATCTCGATCGTGTTATTTATTTATTTATTTACTCTTTTTGGGATGTTACAAGTCTACCCTCCTTAAAGGGGTTTCGTCCTCGAAACCGTTTATATGTTAAACAACTGAGGGTATAGTCCCCCCATCTCGTCTTCTTTCTCCCATGTCGCTTCTGACCCTTTTCTGTGTTTCCATTGTACTTTAACTAGATAAATCGACTTCTTGCGTAGTCGTTTCTTAGCTCGGTCAATAATGGCTATTGGTTCCTCCACATAATTTAGACTGTTATCCACTTCGATCTCGTCGTAAGGTATGTGAGCTGTGTCATCAGCTAGGCACTTGCGTAAGTGCGACACGTGGAACGTAGGGTGTATTCCACTAAGCTCAACGGGTAGGTCGAGTATGTAAGCAACTTGACCCACTCTCGCTAAAATCTTGAAAGGTCCGACAAACCTTGGACTTAGTTTGCCACGTTTTCTTAATTTGATGATTCCTTTCCATGGTGATACCTTTAACTGTACCATGTCCCCTACTTGAAACTCTATATCCCGTCTTCTCTTATCCGCGTATGATTTCTGTCTGTCTTTTGCGGCTTTCATTTGAGCCTTGATTTGATCAAATTTCTCGGAAGTAGCTTTGACCACTTCGAGATTTGCAAAATCCTTTTGTCCAATTTCCCCCCAACAAACCGGGGTCCTACATCTCCTTCCATACAACATTTCAAATGGCGGCATGCCAATAGTTGAGTGATAGCTGTTGTTATATGAAAACTCTGCCAATGGTAGATGGCTGTCCCAGCTCCCACCGAAGTCAATGATACAGGCTCGGAGCATGTCCTCCAAGGTCTGAATGGTCCTTTCAGATTGACCATCGGTTTGAGGGTTGTAAGCGGTGCTGATGTTCAGTCTAGTGCCCATAACTTCATTGAATTTCTTCCAAAACCTTGACGTGAACCTAGTATCCCTGTCAGACACAATCGACAGCGGCATACCATGTCTGCTCACAATTTCCTTCATAAATATTTCTGCTAGCTTTTTAGACGATGAAGTCTCACGTATTGGCAAGAAGTGATCACCCTTTGTCAAGTGGTCGACGATCACCTAAATGGTATCATTGCCTTTAGCTGTTCGCGGTAGCTTGGTAATGAAGTCCGTCGTGATCTCCTCCCACTTCGATTCCGGTATTGGTAAAGGTTGCATTTTACCTCATGGTTTCTGGTGTTCGGCCTTAACTAGGGAACACGTTAGGCACTTGTTCACGTACTCGGTCACATCATTTTTCATGCCGGGCCACCAGTACTCTTTCTTCAAGTCTTGATACATTTTGTTTATCCCGGGGTGGATTGAATAGCGAGACTTATGGGCCTCATCGAGGATTTTGGCTCTGAGCACCCAACAAACCGGGGTCCTACATCTCCTTCCCTTGTTGTCCTACTATTCGTTCCCGTTTTATATTTCTTTCTAATTGTGCTTCATCTTGTGTCTTTGATATTTCACTCATCAAATCTGGCGTTATAATCAGCTGACATGCTTTGATCCGTATAGGTTCCAATTCTTCCTTTTTGCTTAAAGCGTCAGCCACCACGTTGGCCTTGCCTCGATGGTACAATATCTCACAGTCATAGTCTTTCAGTAGCTCTTACCATCTCCTTTGTCTCATGTTTAATTACTTTTGCTCGAAAAAGTACTTCAGGCTCTTGTGATCGGAGTAAATGGTGCATTTAATTCCATACAAATAGTGCCTCCATATTTTCAATGCGGAAACTACTGCTGCTAACTCTAGATCGTGAGTTGGGTAGTTAACCTCGTGAATCTTTAGTTGTCGCGAGGCGTAAGAAATTACCTTTCCTCGTTGCATAAGTACGCAACCTAAACCCTGACCCGAAGCGTCAGAGTAGACTACCAAGTCTTCATTTCCCTCAGGTAGTGTCAAGACTGGAGCTTGGGTTAATCGTGTATTAAGTTCCTCAAACGCGTTGTTTTTGGTTGGACCCCATTCATATTTTACTTCCTTCCGTGTCAGTTTAGTTAGTGGCGAGGCTATTTTTGAGAAATCTTGAATGAACCTTCAATAGTAGCCTGCCAATCCCAGAAAACTTCGTATCTCTGTTGGTGTTTTCGGGACGTCCCATTCCTTTACTGCCTCAATCTTTGCAGGATCTACCATGATGCTGTTTGGGTTTATCACATGACCTAGGAATTGTACTTCCCTAAGCCAGAACGCGCATTTGGAGAATTTTGCGTACAACTTTTCCTGCTTTAGCACCTCCAAAACCTCTCTTAGGTGACCGTGGTGATCACCCTCGTTTTTCGAATATATCAGTATGTCGTCTATAAAAACTATCACTGATTGATCCAACATTGGTCGACATACTCTATTCATCAAGTCCATGAACGCTGCTGGTGCGTTGGCCAATCCGAAGGACATCACGAGAAACTCATAATGTCCATAACGCGTACGAAACGCGGTCTTTGGTACGTCTTCTTCTCTTACTTTCAACTGATGGTAACCCGACCTAAGATCGATCTTTAAGAACCAACTCGCACCTTGCAGTTGATCAAAAAGATCGTCTATTTTAGGCAGTGGGTATTTATTCTTTACTGTCCTCTTGTTCAGTTCGCGGTAGTCAATGCACATGCGCATGCTGCCGTCCTTCTTCTTTACAAATAGTACCGGAGCTCCCCATGGTGAAATGCTCGGTCTGATAAATCCTTTTTCTGTTAATTCCTCTAGTTGAGGCATCAATTCTTTCATTTCTGACGGAGCCAATCGGTAGGGGGCTTTAGCAACGGGTTCAGCTCCTGGTAGTAAGTCAATCTGAAATTCTATTTCTCGATCGGGTGGCAACCCAGGTAGATCCTCAGGGAATACTTCCGGAAAGTTGCACACCACGGGTACATTCTTGAGTTCTTTAGTTTTCATTCTATCGTCAATAACATACGCCAGATAAGCTTTGTAACCACGCCTCATGTAACTTTCGACCTTGATCATCGAGATGATGTTCGTCATCGTGAAATTCCAATCCCCATAAACCGTAATTGGACTGCCGCTAGGAGCTTTGAGGTGTATCCTCTTACGTTTACATATGATTTGAGCTTTGTTGGCAGCTAACCAATCCATACACAATACTATATCGAATCATCCTAAGGTGAGAAGGAATAATCTATAAGGAAACTTATGACCCTCTATTTCTATGATGCAATCCTCTATTACTTGGAATACTGCCGAATTTCTACCAACGACAGTTTGTACGCTAAAGGCCTTTACTATGGTGTTGATAGTGCAATCTAGTTTACGACTAAATGCATTGGATATAAAGCTTTTACTAGCACCAGAGTCAAATAAAATAGCAGCATGTTCATCATTAACTAGGAACGTACCTAACACAACATCAGGGTTTCCCCTTGATTCCTCCTCAGTCAGGGCATAGGCTCGAGTCCTAGCCTTCGGCTGTTCCCTTTCAGCTTCCTTTTCCTTTCCCGAACCGGATTGACTGGTTTTCCTACAATCCCTAGTCAGGTGTCCATATCTTCCACAACTTTGGCACTTGACGTCCTTTAAGCAATCTTGGGAGTAATGTCCCGGCCTCCCGCACTTATAACACATGGTTGAGCCAACAAGACATTCGTCTTGGTGTTTCTTTGAGCATTTCTTACAAACGTCATACCCTTCTGCCCTAGGCTTCTTCACCTCAGCGGTGTAGTTTCCCTTTCCATTTCCTTTGAACGAGTTCTCCCATTTCCGTTTCGGAGCTTCAGGAGATGTGTCCTCGTTAGCATAATCGTCATAGACAATTCCAGACAGGTTGACTACCGATTCGAAGGTCGATGGTAGATTAGATTTTACATGAACACGGACCCTTTGAGGTAGGCCCTTCACATAGTACTTAATCATTCGTTCTTCCGTCTCCACCAGGTGGGGTACCAGTTGAGCTAGCTCATTGAACCTAGAAGTATACTGGCGGTGCGTCTTGCTGCCAGCCTTGAAGTTTAGGAATTCATTTTCCACTCGATCAATTTCATTCTGGGGATCGAACTTTTGGATTATCAGCTTCTTCAGGTCTTCCCATGTCATTCTGGCAAGAGCGTTTGGTGACTTTGTCCTCTGAATGTACCTCCACCAACTTAGTGCCTCATTGGTGAAAGAATGAGCAACATACTTAACAGCTTGGTCTGGTCGACACTCGCTGATGTTGATTACAACGTTCATCCTCCAAATCCATTCGAACGTAGCCACTGAATCCTTGTTCCCATCGAACTTGGGTGGGTCTCCGGCCTTGAAACCCTTGTAAGTACACCTACTATTGCTTGATCCCACCTTTACTTCATCCCCATCACTGTCATACACTTTCTCTTCATGGTCTCCTTCATCCTCCTCTCTACTTTTCTTTAGTGCCTCAGATAGTAGATCAGGCAATACTTTCTTCAGAGTGAGTACAACTTCGCGGCAATAGCATCCCTGACCTCGGGTTCCAACTATAGAGGCCCTTGATTTTCGCCCCCAGTAGGGGTCACATCTGTTTCGTTCACACTCTCAGTGTGTTCTGCGTGCACACTCTCTTCCTCTTCGTGTCTTTGATTCAATGGAGGTCTACCGACTCGGCCAGTGCGACCGCCTCGGCGTCCTGTTCTTCCTCTACCAGCCATAGTCCTTAGTTTCCTGATAGTTATAAAAGGAGTACATCAATTCCATTCCTTCAGATCATAGTCTTAGAACAGTACGAGCAAGGTAAATTTTTAATTACAGTGACCGGTTTGTGATTACTAATTTACATTACTTTTCGGGTTCAAAACTCTTCAAATCGGTTGTGACATTGACACCTATTTGTTCAAAGTTAAGGTATCTATTCTTATCCAAGTGCATTAACTTTAGTACTTACTTACCGTCCTGGCGTTGGTGTTGGTTACACATACTGACATCTGTGCGTTGGTCCCATAATCAGCTTGAGTCCAGACATTTAGGGATGTCTGAATTCATTCAAAACGCGTACCACGGGTACATTGTCCAGTTCTTTCACTTCCTTACACTTGTCAATTACGTATACCAGATAAGCCTCGCATCCGCGCCTCAAGTAATCTGCTGCCTTAATCATCGAGATGACGTTGGGCATCGGGGCATCGCGATCCCCAAGTACTTCCACTTCGCTACCATCCGGAGCCTTGAGTCGGATTATCTTTCGTTTGCATATAATTTGAGCCTCGTTGGCAGTTAACCAATCCATACCTAACACGACATCAAACCCTCCCAAAACCATAACAAATAATCTGACGGGAAATCTATGGCCTTCTATCTTTATCGTGGAATCGTCAACTACTTCGGTTACCATTACGGTTCTACCCTCAGCGGTTTCTACATTAAAGGCTCGTTCTACTTTACTAACCGTGTACTTTACTCGTTTACAGAAAGTTGCAGATATAAAACTCTTACTGGCACCCGAATCGAATAACACTGAAACAAAAGTGTTGTCAAGGATGAACGTACCTGACGCCACATCGGGGTTATTCCTGGCCTGTTCTTGCGTTAGTGCATACGCTCGAGTCTTCGCTCGGGGCCTTTCCTCCCTCTTCTCTGGGCCTTTCCCTTTCCCGGTCTCGCCCATCCTGGGCTTAGTGCATTCCCGGCTCATGTGGCCACTCTCCCCACAGTTGTAGCATTTGATACCGTTCGGGCATTCTCGGGAGTAGTGCCCGGTCTTGCCACATTTGTAGCACAAATTTGATCCCAACCGGCATTCACCGGCATGCCTTCCCCCACACTTCCCACAGACTGCTAATTCATTTACCCTGGCCCGTTTGTCCTGAGCCCCAAACAACTTCCCACCCGATCGCTTAGCGGGAAAACTCAGCTTCTTCTTAGGCTCTTCAATGGCAACGACATTCAGTGCCAGATCATCAAATACCACGCCGCTCAGTTCTACTACCGAATCGTAGGTAGTAGGGGCGTTATTTATTTAAATCCCTCATTTAAATAAATGAATGATTTATTTATTCCAGGTTTCGTGAGGCCCCAAACCCGGGAGGCCCCACGCGTTGGATTTACTCATTCACAAACAGTTCTCAAACTAGAATATCAAATAACGCAGCGGAAAATTTCATTTCAAACATAACATTACATCGTTTAACATGCGGAAGCGTAACATTTTCAAATACATGTACATAACAAAAACAACTCGTAACGGGATGCCAGTCTTCACATCATCCGGGTAACTCCTCAAGCCGCCCAGCATCACCGTCCATCATCATAACTTCCTTAACCTGAATGTGCATAATAAAAAGGTCAGCTACGCTGGTGAGTTCTAGTTTTAACATAAATCATTAACATCAAATATTTGCCAAAAACATAACATCATACTTTATTTAATAAAAGCGTACGTAAAATATGCAATAACTTAACATCATCAAAACATCGTAACATAGCATCATAACACTAGTCAATATGAACCGAATCTGCGCCTTCTCGTAACCGTCAAACCCATACATCGCATACCAGCGGATGAACTTAAGGCTCGCTACCTCTAAGTCATCCGTCATCCAGGTCTCCTAAGGCTCGTTACCTCTAGGTGGACCAAACATACGTCTCCTAAGGCTCGTTACCTCTAGGTAGACTAAACATACGTCTCCTAAGGCTCGTTACCTCTAGGAAGACTAAACATACGTCTCCTAAGGCTCGTTACCTCTAGGAAGACTAAACATACCATAGGCAATATTTCCCCGCAAGGAATAGTACCTTCCATCGGGATCCCGGTAATCCCATGGGTGACCGTCGTCACCCCTTCCTCAACCAGTTGTACAACCGTTAGCCAGCCACATAGGCCCCCGTAAGGTGAGGCCAATACATACATACATACCTTAGCTCCCGTAGGAACTCGTGGCAGATTCGTTCATTCGTGACTTTCATAAAAACTTTACCTCGTTTTAGTTAAAGCATTCGTACGTTTTATTAAATAACACTTCATTCGTAAACCTTTCATAAACTTCGTTTGGCAAAACATTTCATAACATCGTCCTTCGTAAACATCGTTTTATATACCTCATTTCGTAAACATCATTTCGTAAACATCGTTTCGTATGTATGCACACCAGCCCAAAAATATTAATTAAAACATTTAAAGAAGGCTTCTAGAACTCACCTTATAAGCTAGTCTCGGTTGTCCTAAACAAAGGTCCAACAACGTCACTTCCGATCTGAATTGATTAATTAAATACACATCAGACCTAAATCCCGACTCTAACGGTTTACTCGTTCTGTTACAGGTGAATACACTGACTTCACTTACTGATGCAGACCTATCGAAACTACTTAGTTTCGACAGGTGCAGGCCCATCGAAACTTCTAGTTTCGACACCTGCAGGCCCCTCGAAACTCTAGTTTCGACACCTGCAGGCCGCTCGAAACTTCTAGTTTCGACACCTGCAGGCCGCTCGAAACTCTAGTTTCGATACCTGCAGAACTCAGCTATCTTCCCCGTGAAAAACCCTAACTTTCGCAATGCAGGTCCGACCTGGTCAAGATCCGGACTTTTTACATTCAAAACGTGTATTTTCCCTTCGTGATTCCAGATTTATAACCCTTTCCTCATTTGGTTTATAAAAACCCGTCATTTTCCCGAAAATACCCGAAAACCCAAAAACGAACAAAAACTCAGATTTGGTTCGGGTGTTACCTGATTTCGAGATTCTGATCCGGAGGTTTTGCTCACGAGCTCAGTAGCAACAAGCTCCTTCAATCTCGGGTCGATCCGCCAACTTTCTCTCTCTACGGTTTCTCTCTCTAGATTCTTGCAAATGAGAGAAATGGTGTGTGTGTTGGCAATTTAAAGGGAGGAAACCCCCCCCTTCCTTCAAGTTTGCCGGCCCAACCGGCCCGGCCCGTTACGCCTCGTTCTTTTATCCCGTTCGTCCCGGTTCAACCCGTTATTTAAAATCCTCATTTATTTTGGGATGTTACAAGTCTACCCCCCTTACAATAGGTTTCGTCCCCGAAACCTATCATAAGTCAAACAGTTGAGGGTACGACTCCTTCATTTCCGTCTCCGTTTCCCATGTAGCTTCCGATCCCTTCCGGTGCTTCCACTGGACTTTAACCAACTGGATAACTTTGTTACGTAAACGTTTCTCTTTCCTGTCTAGGATGGCCACAGGTTCTTCGATGTAGTTAAGGCTGTTGTCGACCTCGATGTCCGTAAGTGGTACGTGAGCCGATTCATCCGCCAAACACTTTCGCAAGTGTGATACATGGAAGGTAGGATGAATCCCACTTAACTCATCAGGCAATTCCAACCGATATGCGACTTCACCAACCCGTGCCATAATCCTGAATGGTCCGATAAACCTCGGACTTAACTTTCCTCTCTTTCTGAATCGTATGATTCCCTTCCAAGGCGACACTTTCAACATTACTCTATCCCCAACATTAAACTCAATAGGCCTTCGTCGTTTATCCGCATAGGATTTCTGACGATCTTGGGCGGCCTTCATGCGTGCTTTGATCTGATCAAACCTTTCCGATGTTTCTTTAACGACTTCGAGACTTCCCAATTCCTTCTGTCCAATCTCACCCCAACAAACCGGGGTCCTGCATCTTCTCCCATACAACATTTCATAAGGCGGCATGCCTATCGTCGTGTGATAACTGTTGTTGTAGGAGAATTCGGCTAATGGCAGATGACTGTCCCAACTGCCACCAAAGTCGATAATACAAGCACGAAGCATGTCCTCCAACGTCTGAATGGTCCTTTCGGTCTGACCATCCGTTTGCGGGTGGTATGCCGTGCTGATATTAAGTCTCGTACCCATCGCCTCGTGAAATCTTTTCCAGAACCTCGATGTGAATCGTGTGTCCCGGTCGGATACAATCGTTAAAGGCATCCCGTGCCGTGCTACTACTTCATTAATAAATACTTCTGCTAATCTTTCCGACGAGAACGTCTCGCGAATAGGTAGAAAATGAGCACTCTTCGTTAAACGGTCCACAATTACCCAAATGGTGTCATGACCTTTAGCTGTGCGAGGTAGCTTGGTTATGAAGTCCATAGTAATGTGTTCCCACTTCCATTCCGGTATCTCAAGTGGTTGAATTTTCCCATACGGTTTCTGGTGTTCGGCCTTCACTTGTGAGCAAGTCAAGCACTTGCTTACGTATTTCGTCACTTCGTGTTTCATCCCAGGCCACCAGTATTCCTTCTTCAGATCTTGGTACATTTTGTTGGTACCGGGATGGATAGAGTAACGAGACTTATGAGCCTCATCCAAGATTTTGGTCCTAAGCTCGCCACCCATAGGTATCCATACTCGACCAAAACGTGTCCTAACACCAAGGGTGTTATATTCTAACTTATCCTGTTGGCCAACCATCCTTTCCTTCTTTATGTTTTCCCCCTTTAGTGCCTCTTCTTGAGCCTTTTCAATTTCCCTCATCACATCCGACGTTACCACCATTTGGCAAGCTTTCACTCTAATAGGAGCAGGCACATCCTTCCGGCTTAGAGCGTCAGCCACCACGTTTGCTTTTCCAGGATGGTACATGATTTCACAGTCATAGTCTTTCAAAAGTTCCAACCATCGCCTCTGCCTCATATTTAACTCCTTTTGCTCGAAGAAGTACTTCAGACTTTTGTGATCGGAGTATATGGTAAACTTTACCCCATAGAGGTAGTGCCTCCAAATTTTTAATGCAAACACAACAGCAGCAAGTTCCAAATCGTGAGTCGGATAGTTGACTTCATGAACCTTCAGCTGTCGTGATGCGTATGCGATCACTCTTCCACGTTGCATCAGCACACACCCCAACCCCTGACCCGAAGCGTCAGAGTATACCACCAGGTCTTCATTGCCCTCGGGAAGGGCCAAGACTGGAGCTTGGGTTAGCTTTTCTTTTAACTCCTTAAATGCCTCATCCTGCTTCGGACCCCATTCGTACTTTTCTTCCTTTCGTGTCAACTTTGTCAATGGCGAAGCTATTTTCGAGAAATCCTGAATGAATCTCCGATAGTAGCCTGCCAACCCTAAGAAACTGCGGATCTCCGTTGGCGTCTTAGGAATATCCCAGTCCCTTACCGTCGTTATCTTTGCTGGGTCTACCATAATGCCGTTCGGGTTAATGACGTGACCTAGGAATTGGACTTCCCTAAGCCAGAACGCGCATTTGGAGAACTTAGCATACAACTTCTCCTTCTTTAGAGCTTCCAACACTTCCTTCAAATGACAAGCGTGATCACCCTCATTCTTGGAGTAGACGAGGATATCATCAATGAACACAATTACCGATCGGTCCAGCATCGGTCGACACACCCTATTCATCAAATCCATGAACGCTGCGGGGGCGTTCGTCAATCCGAAAGACATTACGCGGAACTCGAAATGTCCATAACGCGTGCGAAATGCAGTTTTTGGTATGTCTTCTTCCCTCACCTTCAACTGATGGTACCCGGACCGAAGGTCGATTTTCGAGAACCAACTTGCGCCTTGCAATTGATCAAACAGGTCATCGATCCTTGGTAAAGGGTACTTGTTCTTTACCGTTCGTTTGTTCAACTCGCGATAATCGATACACATTCTCATCGAACCGTCTTTCTTTTTCACAAACAACACCGGAGCACCCCACGGCGAGATGCTTGGTTGGATAAATCCTTTCTCAAGTAACTCGTCTAGTTGTGCCATTAATTCTTTCATTTCCACTGGTGCTAGTCGATATGGAGCCTTAGCCACGGGCTGGGCATCTGGTACTAAGTCGATTCGAAATTCAATCTCTCTATCGGGTGGTATCCCAGGCAACTCCTCTGGAAACACCTCCGGGTACTCGCGTACCACGGGTACATTGTCCAGTTCTTTCACTTCCTTACACTTGTCAATTACGTATACCAGATAAGCCTCACATCCGCGCCTCAAGTAATCTGCTGCCTTAATCATCGAGATGACGTTGGGCATCGGGGCATCGCGATCCCCAAGTACTTCCACTTCGCTACCATCCGGAGCCTTGAGTCGGATTATCTTTCGTTTGCATATAATTTGAGCCTCGTTGGCAGTTAACCAATCCATACCTAACACGACATCAAACCCTCCCAAAACCATAACAAATAATCTGACGGGAAATCTATGGCCTTCTATCTTTATCGTGGAATCGTCAACTACTTCGGTTACCATTACGGTTCTACCCTCAGCGGTTTCTACATTAAAGGCTCGTTCTACTTTACTAACCGTGTACTTTACTCGTTTACAGAAAGTTGCAGATATAAAACTCTTACTGGCACCCGAATCGAATAACACTGAAACAAAAGTGTTGTCAAGGATGAACGTACCTGACGCCACATCGGGGTCATTCCTGGCCTGTTCTTGCGTTAGTGCATACGCTCGAGTCTTCACTCGGGGCCTTTCCTCCCTCTTCTCTGGGCCTTTCCCTTTCCCGGTCTCGCCCATCCTGGGCTTAGTGCATTCCCGGCTCATGTGGCCACTCTCCCCACAGTTGTAGCATTTGATACCGTTCGGGCATTCTCGGGAGTAGTGCCCGGTCTTGCCACATTTGTAGCACAAATTTGATCCCAACCGGCATTCACCGGCATGCCTTCCCCCACACTTCCCACAGACTGCTAATTCATTTACCCTGGCCCGTTTGTCCTGAGCCCCAAACAACTTCCCACCCGATCGCTTAGCGGGAAAACTCAGCTTCTTCTTAGGCTCTTCAATGGCAACGACATTCAGTGCCAGATCATCAAATACCACGCCGCTCAGTTCTACTACCGAATCGTAGGTAGTAGGGGCGTTATTTATTTAAATCCCTCATTTAAATAAATGAATGATTTATTTATTCCAGGTTTCGTGAGGCCCCAAACCCGGGAGGCCCCACGCGTTGGATTTACTCATTCACAAACAGTTCTCAAACTAGAATATCAAATAACGCAGCGGAAAATTTCATTTCAAACATAACATTACATCGTTTAACATGCGGAAGCGTAACATTTTCAAATACATGTACATAACAAAAACAACTCGTAACGGGATGCCAGTCTTCACATCATCCGGGTAACTCCTCAAGCCGCCCAGCATCACCGTCCATCATCATAACTTCCTTAACCTGAATGTGCATACTAAAAAGGTCAGCTACGCTGGTGAGTTCTAGTTTTAACATAAATCATTAACATCAAATATTTGCCAAAAACATAACATCATACTTTATTTAATAAAAGCGTACGTAAAATATGCAATAACTTAACATCATCAAAACATCGTAACATAGCATCATAACACTAGTCAATATGAACCGAATCTGCGCCTTCTCGTAACCGTCAAACCCATACATCGCATACCAGCGGATGAACTTAAGGCTCGCTACCTCTAAGTCATCCGTCATCCAGGTCTCCTAAGGCTCGTTACCTCTAGGTGGACCAAACATACGTCTCCTAAGGCTCGTTACCTCTAGGTAGACTAAACATACGTCTCCTAAGGCTCGTTACCTCTAGGAAGACTAAACATACGTCTCCTAAGGCTCGTTACCTCTAGGAAGACTAAACATACCATAGGCAATATTTCCCCGCAAGGAATAGTACCTTCCATCGGGATCCCGGTAATCCCATGGGTGACCGTCGTCACCCCTTCCTCAACCAGTTGTACAACCGTTAGCCAGCCACATAGGCCCCCGTAAGGTGAGGCCAATACATACATACATACCTTAGCTCCCGTAGGAACTCGTGGCAGATTCGTTCATTCGTGACTTTCATAAAAACTTTACCTCGTTTTAGTTAAAGCATTCGTACGTTTTATTAAATAACACTTCATTCGTAAACCTTTCATAAACTTCGTTTGGCAAAACATTTCATAACATCGTCCTTCGTAAACATCGTTTTATATACCTCATTTCGTAAACATCATTTCGTAAACATCGTTTCGTATGTATGCACACCAGCCCAAAAATATTAATTAAAACATTTAAAGAAGGCTTCTAGAACTCACCTTATAAGCTAGTCTCGGTTGTCCTAAACAAAGGTCCAACAACGTCACTTCCGATCTGAATTGATTAATTAAATACACATCAGACCTAAATCCCGACTCTAACGGTTTACTCGTTCTGTTACAGGTGAATACACTGACTTCACTTACTGATGCAGACCTATCGAAACTACTTAGTTTCGACAGGTGCAGGCCCATCGAAACTTCTAGTTTCGATACCTGCAGGCCCCTCGAAACTTCTAGTTTCGACACCTGCAGGCCGCTCGAAACTCTAGTTTCGACACCTGCAGGCCGCTCGAAACTTTTAGTTTCGACACCTGCAGGCCGCTCGAAACTCTAGTTTCGATACCTGCAGAACTCAGCTATCTTCCCCGTGAAAAACCCTAACTTTCGCAATGCAGGTCCGACCTGGTCAAGATCCGGACTTTTTACATTCAAAACGTGTATTTTCCCTTCGTGATTCCAGATTTATAACCCTTTCCTCATTTATTTTGGGATGTTACACATAACCCAGGTTTACTAAATCCCTATTTATTTAGTTTGAGAAATAAATCCGTTATTTATTTAATGAGGATTTAATATTGTGGGCCCATAACCCACAGGTCCCAGGATCGAAACCTGGCTCTGATACCAACTTGTGAGGCCCCAAACCCGGGAGGCCCCACGCGTTGGATTTACTCATTCACAAACAGTTCTCAAACTAGAATATCAAATAACGCAGCGGAAAATTTCATTTCAAACATAACATTACATCGTTTAACATGCGGAAGCGTAACATTTTCAAATACATGTACATAACAAAAACAACTCGTAACGGGATGCCAGTCTTCACATCATCCGGGTAACTCCTCAAGCCGCCCAGCATCACCGTCCATCATCATAACTTCCTTAACCTGAATGTGCATACTAAAAAGGTCAGCTACGCTGGTGAGTTCTAGTTTTAACATAAATCATTAACATCAAATATTTGCCAAAAACATAACATCATACTTTATTTAATAAAAGCGTACGTAAAATATGCAATAACTTAACATCATCAAAACATCGTAACATAGCATCATAACACTAGTCAATATGAACCGAATCTGCGCCTTCTCGTAACCGTCAAACCCATACATCGCATACCAGCGGATGAACTTAAGGCTCGCTACCTCTAAGTCATCCGTCATCCAGGTCTCCTAAGGCTCGTTACCTCTAGGTGGACCAAACATACGTCTCCTAAGGCTCGTTACCTCTAGGTAGACTAAACATACGTCTCCTAAGGCTCGTTACCTCTAGGAAGACTAAACATACGTCTCCTAAGGCTCGTTACCTCTAGGAAGACTAAACATACCATAGGCAATATTTCCCCGCAAGGAATAGTACCTTCCATCGGGATCCCGGTAATCCCATGGGTGACCGTCGTCACCCCTTCCTCAACCAGTTGTACAACCGTTAGCCAGCCACATAGGCCCCCGTAAGGTGAGGCCAATACATACATACATACCTTAGCTCCCGTAGGAACTCGTGGCAGATTCGTTCATTCGTGACTTTCATAAAAACTTTACCTCGTTTTAGTTAAAGCATTCGTACGTTTTATTAAATAACACTTCATTCGTAAACCTTTCATAAACTTCGTTTGGCAAAACATTTCATAACATCGTCCTTCGTAAACATCGTTTTATATACCTCATTTCGTAAACATCATTTCGTAAACATCGTTTCGTATGTATGCACACCAGCCCAAAAATATTAATTAAAACATTTAAAGAAGGCTTCTAGAACTCACCTTATAAGCTAGTCTCGGTTGTCCTAAACAAAGGTCCAACAACGTCACTTCCGATCTGAATTGATTAATTAAATACACATCAGACCTAAATCCCGACTCTAACGGTTTACTCGTTCTGTTACAGGTGAATACACTGACTTCACTTACTGATGCAGACCTATCGAAACTACTTAGTTTCGACAGGTGCAGGCCCATCGAAACTTCTAGTTTCGATACCTGCAGGCCCCTCGAAACTTCTAGTTTCGACACCTGCAGGCCGCTCGAAACTCTAGTTTCGACACCTGCAGGCCGCTCGAAACTTCTAGTTTCGACACCTGCAGGCCGCTCGAAACTCAAGTTTCGATACCTGCAGAACTCAGCTATCTTCCCCGTGAAAAACCCTAACTTTCGCAATACAGGTCCGACCTGGTCAAGATCCGGACTTTTTACATTCAAAACGTGTATTTTCCCTTCGTGATTCCAGATTTATAACCCTTTCCTCATTTGGTTTATAAAAACCCGTCATTTTCCCGAAAATACCCGAAAACCCAAAAACGAACAAAAACTCAGATTTGGTTCGGGTGTTACCTGATTTCGAGATTCTGATCCAGAGGTTTTGCTCACGAGCTCAGTAGCAACAAGCTCCTTCAATCTCGGGTCGATCCGCCAACTTTCTCTCTCTACGGTTTCTCTCTCTAGATTCTTGCAAATGAGAGAAATGGTGTGTGTGTTGGCTATTTAAAGGGAGGAAACCCCCCCCCCCCCTTCCTTCAAGTTTGCCGGCCCAACCGGCCCGGCCCGTTACGCCTCGTTCTTTTATCCCGTTCGTCCCGGTTCAACCCGTTATTTAAAATCCTCATTTATTTTGGGATGTTACACTATTGCTCTGATACCAACTTGTAAGGCCCCTTTTCCCGGGTAACCTCACTTGTTGGATTTACTCATAAACATAGTCATAAATACTAAATTTAATTTACAATCATTCGAGAGTAGCAGAAGCAAACATTATTCGAATTCATTACATAACATAACAGCGGAAGTCTTAACAATTAAAATCATAACATTGTCTTAACATATATAAAAGTGGGATGTCAGTCTCGTGCCGGTTAACCATCACGCCTTCGCACAACCCTTCCTTTCTTTACCTGAAATGTATACGAAAAGTCAGCTAACGCTGGTGAGTTCTAGTTTAAAAACAATTAGACATGACATTTATCTTATCGTTAAGTATTATATATATAATACACGTGCATTTGCATATTCTTTGCTTTACTGTTTCTGTAAGGCCCCATTCCCGGGCAACCTCACTTGTTGGATTTACTCATAAACATAGTCATAAATACTGAGCTTAAAATTTAAAACATTCGAATTCATTCATTACATAACGTAGCATAACGTGACATAACAGCGGAAGTCTTAATAATTAAATACATAACATTGTCTTAACATATATAAAAGTGGGATGTCAGTCTTGTGCCGGGTAACCTTCACTCCATCGCACGACCCTTTCTTCCACTACCTGAAATGTATACTAAAAGTCAGCTAATGCTGGTGAGTTCTAGTTTAAAGACAATCATACATAATATTTATCTTATCATGAATATATTTTATATACTACATAGCATACGTAATATTAGTGCTTTTACATATTCTTTACTTTACTGTTCTCACATAACATTCATATTAAGTATATACATATGTACAAACATACTTACTTGGGGAGAACACTTATTGGCCATAATCTTAAGGGAGATCAACCCATCACACTTGTCGTGAATGTCACAAAGACATCGCAGTGAGAACTACCGTCGTAGCCCTTTTCATTAACCGTCCGGCTCTAGAAAACCGTCCGTCAAAACTTAAATCCGTCCGGCAACCTTTGTCCGTCCGCTCTTAAACCCGTCCTACCGTCGTAGTCCGTTCATTCGCCCAAGGGCATCCGTTTCCCACGCGACCATTATGTATGCAACCGTTCTACTTAAGTTAAGGCAATTACTTCGACCGTCCATTAGTGCCTTTTTATACGTCCTAGCTTGCGAAGGAACGTTTTTGTCCCGGTTGCAAAATAGTCACGTGGTCGTCCGTTTACCGAAATAGCCGTTGTCATAGAAGGGTTCATAACATTTACATACATTCATAACATGCAATATATATAATATAAAGCAAGATTTCATTCATTTACGTTATGTCCTTCTTTCATTCATTCTTTCATTCATGAAATATTATCATTCTTTCTTTATAATCATACGTTTCATTCTTTGCTCATAATTCATTTCCATATATAAGTATATATATATATATATATGTATACCACGTATGATCACATTGACATTTATAGCATTTACTCATTTAGTGTATACACTTCATCCCCAAAACATTTAAAATGATTTGCACATAACATAGAAGGGGGGCACATAGAACTCACCTGATAAGCTAGTCTTGGTTGTCCTAAACAAAGGTCCAACAACGTCACGTACGATCTGAATTAGGTAGTTAAATACACATCAGACCCAATCCCGACTCTAACGGTTTAATCATTCTAAACATACTGACTTTACTTACTGGCCTGCTGCCTGCGCATTTAGTAAATGCGCAGGACCTTGCTCATGCGTACTTGACAAGTACGCAGAACATTCTTCTTGCGTACTTGATAAGTATGCAGGATCTTCCTCATGCGTACTTGGTAAATACGCAGGATCTTCCTTCTTGCGTACTTGATAAGTACGCAAGACCTGCTTCCTGGACAAGTCCGAAATTCTTGCATGTTAATCTGATCATGTCAATTTTATAATTTTCTTTGATCAAAAGGTGCGGTTTTCATTCTAGATGCTAGTTCTAAGCTTATTTTCAAGTTTCATCCATAAAAACGTCTCCTATTTAGCTAAAACCCTAGAAACCCCAAAACGAAGAAAAACTCAGTTTAAGGTCGAATCGTTACCTGGATTGTGATTCTGATTCGGAGGTTTTGCTCACGAGCTCAGTAGTAACGTGCTCCTTCAATTTCGGGTCGATCCGTCAACTTTCTCTCTAGACCCGAGCTCTCCTTTCTCTCTCTAGGTTGCAAGTTTTGGTGGAAATGAGAGTTCTTGCTCTGTCTTGACCTTTATATACCTGGGCTTCGCTCGGCCCGTTGGAGCCGAGCCCAAGCCCATCCGTTTTTCTTTTGTTTTTTGACGATTAAGTCTCTTTCGCGTTATTATTTACTAAATTACTATTTTTGGAATGTTACAGTTTCATTCTTTGTTCATCATTCATTTTGATACATATTGTAACATTTCTGATTTTAGTATTCGTATTTCAATCCAATGTAACGCATTTCAAACTCCATACTCGTGCACTGTTTTGTGTTATTTTCTCGACATAAATTATATGCAATGATTCAATACAAATTCGCAAGTTTTACTCGATTATATACATTTAAACACTATACAAGTTATTTAATTCAAACTTATCAAACCTAAAAAGTGAAGGACTAAAGTTGTAAAATGTCAAGAAACCCTAATTAGCACGGTCGTGCTTCGTCTTGGCACGGTCGCGCCAAGTGCCTCGGCACGATCGCGCGACTGGTCCTGGAACGATCGCGCCCGGTGCCTAAGCACGGTCGCGCCTGCGTAACTGTCAAAACGTAAATACACTTTTAATCACTGATCGTCGAGAATCCGTAACCGTCCACCGTTTCTTTTCCATTTACGTGAGTAATACAACTTTCGAATTCACAAACGCTCCAACTTAATCCTATCAATCTCGAAAAACCTCTCAAAACATTTCAAGAAAATTTGGAATACGCCTTTCAACCCGAATTCCCTCAATCCAGCAACAGAGTCACGATACTCAATCATCCCCGAAGCTCCCGGACTATCTGGATTGGCCGGAGTTATAGTAAAGCTCGCCGGAACTCAAGCCGTCGATGCCGGAACTTCCTTCTACCGATCTCTATCAATTCTCTACTGTTTTGAGTAATTGAAACATTCCTCTCATTCATTTCAGTCCATATATCAAAAGCCCCATATTAATTTGGGTTTTCATTACAGAAATCAATCAGAACCAGAATCCTTTTCTTATTAAAAATGGTTTAATCAAATCCGGTTTTAATCATGTTCTTCATACAATTAAAATATCCCAGAATACTCATAAAAACTCAATAAACAAAAGCCCTAACAATTCCAGCATTTACAATACGAGAATTTGTCAATTCGTGTCTGATTTGGAAGAGACACGGTCGCGCTAATCATCTAGCGCGGCCTTGCCTCACGAAACGCGGTCGTGCCGAGTAGCAGCGCGGTCGTGTCCCCCTTGTCCAGACCTAATCATGCCCTTTGGGCTAATCTCTGTTGTGTCTAAGAATCTTGGACACGACCGTGCCAGACCAAGACACGGTCGTGCCTATTAATTTGTCTAGTTTATGCCCTCTGTTGATCAACCCGGTCGCGTCTCGACTAGCGCGGTCGCGCCCGTGGCTTGAGCACGATCGTGCCCTTCCGAGGCACGGTCGTGTGTGAGTCAGATTTTTGGCAGAATTATAAATTTTATATTTTTCAATCAGTAATATTTCAGACTTTATAAAAATGTGTTTTCTTTATAAAAAAAAAAGATTAAATGTTTAATCTTGGAATAAATATTATTTATTTAAAATTTATAAAAATTAAATTTATATTTATTGTAAAATCTTTCACTTAAATGGTATTTTAAATGGTTAAGTTACAAATTTTTATAAATAAATAAGATGATGATTATTTATTTAATTCATGTTTAAACAAAATCAATTATTTATTTATACTTAATTACATTTAAATACTTACATTATTTCTCATAACTAAATAAACAATAATTATTTAATTTATATATTTAGTTATTCGAACTCTAACCTTAATCAAAATGTTCTGAAAATGTTTATTTTTCAAATCGTTCATTTCACACAACACCTTCCAAGTACAAATCTCAAACTTCATACACTCATCCAATTCCACCCTAGACTTAGACATAGACTATTGTACACTATTAATTCAATATATATTACACACTAGGTTAACGTTGTGCATTACAAGGATTACATTTCTAGCTAGTATCTCGTGTTAGCTACGCCTTCGAATCAGGTGAGTATTCACAACCCCTTTTTACTCTTTTACACTTTTGGGGTGAAACATGAATACTATTCAAATTACATGTTTACATTTACACAAACAACACAAGTACAAATCCTATTTACTTTCATGTGTGCAAATTTGAGCTTTATGCCCGAGGGCTAGGTGTGCTAACCTTTTGTATGCGATTATGTGCAATCATTAACTTTTCAAGCCGACGGTTTTCAATGATAGATCTATTGAGTCTGACAAACCCACCCAGGTGCGCGGTGATTGAAACCGACAACACAATTTTTGCATGCTAGTTACAAAGGTTTGATTGTACTTGGTTACACAATAGCTGCTCCCCATAAATGCCTTATTTATCATGTTATGTAAAGGATTTGGTTTACAAATTATATGCTACCTATATACAAACCTGTGTTATACTCACCAACTTTTTAGTTGACCATATTTTATTCATGTTTCAGGTGCTTTCATATGAGTTTGATCAAGACATGCTACACATAGGCTTTGGACCTAGTTAATCTTAATTCAAAAACAAATTGTATTTCATTATGTACTTTGAATTTGATTCATGATTGTTTGAATGGAAATGGATTTAACATATTACAATTTAGTCAACCTTGAGCTCATGAACAGTCTACATGTCCCGCCCCGATGATTCCGCCGTCGGTTGGGGTGTGACAGATTGGTATCAGAGCCTTGGTTATAGGGAACTAGGTTATTAGACACTCTTGACCTAGACTATAACTTTAGGACACCCATACGATGCCATGCTACTACATGTTACATTATCAATTTCCGTGTGATTATTTTTACATGCTATCCTAAGTACTTACACTACATGATACAATACATAATGACTTATGTGTCACACTACTTGATAACTCTTGTGCTTACACTCATTACTACCTACATGCTATATGATTATCCTCCTATGTGAATATTTTTACATTGTTATACCATATGATTACATCACATGATACAATACTCAATAGTTTATGTGTCACGTTACCTGCCCACTTTTTCTTTTATGCATAGCTAACTACTTAAATTATTTAAAACACTATCATAAGTTTAACACACACACATACACACCAAATTATTCATACACCTTTGGACCCAAATACATGATACCATCACCCTTTTATGAGCAAAGACTTAAACTATTGGGCCTAATGCCCACCAATAATAAACTAAGAAGCCCATCTATTCCCCAAGAAGAAGAAGCCCGCTGAAATGCATAAACCTTACCTTTGGGCCTCAAAGCCCAGTCCACAACAATTCCCATCATAACCATGAGCCCAACAATAGTATTATTAATACATGATGGCTGGAAGAGTGTGTAATCCCATGAGGAATTCTGGCTAAGGAAAGATAGGGTACTTAAGTGTGTCTTAGTGACCCACCCCTCTTTCCTGGGAATTCTCCTCAGGGATACATTACTTATAGGTCAAGTGTATTTCTAAAATATTATCGTGAAGGTTCGGCGTTATGACTAGTCAAACTCTAAAACCCATAAGAACTTCTATATTTGACATTTCATATTTCATTATCACTTACAACTTTTTCATTGTTTTTCTGCTAGACATGGACTCCTACCCTCCTCCCTCCCCGGTTTACCGTCCTGGATCAGAATCTGATTGGGAAGAAGACACTGAGACACCCGTGTACCGGTCACCAACACCCCCAACTGCTAGGCCAAGGTTTGATGTAAGGGCGGACTGGATTAGGAACACCGGCCCGAGACTTCGAACACCTGGATCTCCCATACCCGTAAACCCGTACCAAACACCTCACCTCCACAATCAATTGCCACCCCCACTAAGAGACCCATACCTAATGCCCGACCCGTACCTTCCTAACCCTTGGCTAAGGCATACCATAGCACCCCCTGGTGTTATGGGAATTCCAACCAATGACTTCCATCAATATGTAAGAAATTCAGAATTTGAGAGGCAAAGGATAGAGCAGGGAGTAATGCACGATTTACAAAGACAAAGAATGGATAGCCTAGCAAACCAATTAGGATACCAAAATGAGTTAATCTCCATCCTCGAAAAAGAAATGCTGGAGCATCGCACGGAGGCAGCTAGAGCTAAAGCCAGATCGGCTACCCGAGTGACTATAACAGTGCTCATCTTGGTGATCATCTTCTTCCTAGTGGAAAACTACCAAAGACGTTAATCGAAGATTTCTAGTTATTATCTTTAAAAAAAAAAATTTTAAGGACCATTTCCCTATGTTTTGAATAATGTTTAACATTTCAACCTTTAATCGATTCCATATATTTCAACTCTACAGTTATTGTTCATTGATTTGACCCGTGGAGCGTAAATTACACCTGTTATATTCCCATCAAATTTTCCCAAATGTCACTTCTTTCATCCAACATGGTTTAGTACATTACCGACAATCTTTTTCATTAAATAAATCATCCTATTTTGTGATTTAAACAAAACCTCATTTTCTTGTTTAATCAAAATGTTTATCAAATTTTTAGATAATATCAAAAACATAAATTTTCCATAAAACTTTTTCACCTGATAAGGAAAGTTAATACAACCAATTTTATAAAAATATTATTCCAAGTTGATAGATAACTATGATTTTTCTTCATTAAAGTAAATATTTCTAAACTTTGGCTAAATTATAGACTACTTGTTTAGCCAATGGTTCCACTTAAAAATATTCTTTTATTAATAGTTGAAAGTTTAAATAAAAAAAATACTTTTCCCATAAATTGCATATTCATTTAAAATATGCGGTTCAATGATTTCACTACTTTATATATCTACAATCAAGAACGAATTTCCCACTTTCTATGTTCAAACAAAGACCTGTATTTGTAAACACAATTCCCGAATATCTCCAAAACCTCCTCGTTACCTTTCACTTGACGTTTCAAGAAAACGACCCTTACCACGTAAACGTTAACCCTTCCCACCAACCTCAATGAGATTTGAGGACTTGAACCTAACTACCACATTATGAAAGAGCGCCAAACGACACGTTTGTCCGCAGCACTCGAACCCATGCAAAACCCGTTAGTACACATCGCACGCGAAGTTCAATACTCACGTTCACAATATATTCAATGCAATCTTATGGTACCTAAAACTCAATATTTCTCAATATATCCAATGCTACACAAATCACATGATACATGAAACTAGTTTGCCTACAAATCACAATTTACTCGATTGACTACGTAATGCACGAAACATGTTTAATTGCAATACACATGCTACTGGTTTGAGCACATGATACACGAAACTTAATTGTTGCAATATACGTGATACATAAGAATTACGTCATTGATACATAGTTCTAGATTGACCATACTATACATGAAACTCATTTTGTTACAAAGCACTTTATACCAAACGGTGTACATTATACAAAATACACGATGCTAAGTTGCTAACACTACACATGAGATCCATTTCCTACAATACACATAATACTATGTTGTTTACATTACATATTAGAGCTTATTGATTTACAAAATACAAGACGCTAAATTATTTACGCTATATATGAGACCTATTTGATTACAAACTACGTGACACTAGATCATACATGAGACTTGTGTGCTTACTATATACTCGAAACAAAATTTGCTTACAATTCTTGCAATGGATTGATTACATTATACACAAGACATGGTCATGCACTTTGTACACCAAAGTTGAAGACCATAATACATTGAAACGACTCGGGGTTTGACGTATTCTTGTTCAAACACGAGCAAACTAAGAAACTTTAAGTGTTACTACTTTACTACTCTTTAGTTGCGAACTGACCTGATTAGGGACTTAGTTACTTGTTAGCGACTTTTTATGTGTAAACAATAGACGTGATCATAGTGAAATTTTGCCCCCCTTACCCGCACACAACGAAAACGATCTATACGGACCATACGATGATTTGAATAATTACGGGTGCACACGGAATTATAAAAATCAGCGCATGGAAACTATAGAGAAATTTTGTCGTGTGTTGTGACCTAAAACTTATCATGATGTGTAACAACGAAACTAATGTGACATGACAAGGGCATGGTGGATACGCCGATAGTACTTCCTGTATATAAGTGTCCTATCATATTACCGAAAGTAGCGTTGTTCGTGTCACGCGAAGTTTTGACCCAGACCAATGTTTATGAAACCTCTTACCCACTAACAATTTTGAACACATTAGACTACATCTTACACAAACTCTAAATTTCAAGATCCCTCCAAATCCATTTCAAGTAATACATCTCGCGTTTAGAATTCAATTTATTATTCGTCAAATATTCTTCTTAAATTCATTTCAAAACAAAATCCATTATTCCCCTTTCATAAACAACTTTGAGTATCAGGCCTAAACAAAGTCAACAGTTACACCCCCTGGGATCCAACAATCAAAATTCACCGAAAATCAAAAAACTCCCTCCTCCTTCTCGATTTTGAAGCCTCCATTAGTTAAATTTCGGGACGAAATTCCCTTAACATGGGGAGACTATAACATTTCTGATTTTAGTATTCGTATTTCAATCCAATGTAACGCATTTCAAACTCTATACTCGTGCACTGTTTTGTGTTATTTTCTCGACATAAATTATATGCAATGATTCAATACAAATTCGCAAGTTTTACTCGATTATATACATTTAAACACTATACAAGTTATTTAATTCAAACTTATCAAACCTAAAAAGTGAAGGACTAAAGTTGAAAAATGTCAAGAAACCCTCATTAGCACGGTTGTGCTTCGTCTTGGCACGATCGCGCCAAGTGCCTCGGCACGATCGCGCGATTGGTCCTGGAACGATCGCGCCCGGTGCCTAAGCACGGTCGCGCCTGCGTAACTGTCAAAACGTAAATACACTTTTAATCACCGATCGTCGAGAATCCGTAACCGTCCACCGTTTCTTTTCCATTTACGTGAGTAATACAACTTTCGAATTCACAAACGCTCCAACTTAATCCTATCAATCTCGAAAAACCTCTCAAAACATTTCAAGAAAATTCAGAATACGCCTTTCAACCCGAATTCCCTCAATCCAGCAACAGAGTCACGATACGCAATCATCCCCGAAGCTCCCGGACTATCTGGATTGGCCGGAGTTGCAGTAAAGCTCGCCGGAACTCAAGCCGTCGACGCCGGAACTTCCTTCTACCGATCTCTATCAATTCTCTACTGTTTTGAGTAATTGAAACATTCCTCTCATTCATTTCAGTCCATATATCAAAAGCCCCATATTAATTTGGGTTTTCATTACAGAAATCATCCAGAACCAGAATCCTTTTCTTATTAAAAATGGTTTAATCAAATCCGGTTTTAATCATGTTCTTCATACAATTAAAATATCCCAGAATACTCATAAAAACTCAATAAACAAAAGCCCTAACAATTCCAGCATTTACAATACGATAATTTGTCAATTCGTGTCTGATTTGGAAGAGACACGGTCGCGCTAATCATCTAGCGCGGCCGTGCCTCACGAAACGCGGTCGTGCCGAGTAGCAGCGCGGTCGTGTCCCCTTGTCCAGACCTAATCATGCCCTTTGGGCTAATCTCTGTTGTGTCTAAGAATCTTGGACACGACCGTGCCAGACCAAGACACGGTCGTGCCTATTGATTTGTCTAGTTTATGCCCTCTGTTGATCAACCCGGTCGCGTCCCGACTAGCGCGGTCGCGCCCGTGGCTTGAGCACGATCGTGCCCTTCCGAGGCACGGTCGTGTGTGAGTCAGATTTTTGGCAGAATTATAAATTTTATATTTTTCAATCAGTAATATTTCAGACTTTATAAAAATGTGTTTTCTTTATAAAAAAAAGATTAAATGTTTAATCTTGGAATAAATATTATTTATTTAAAATTTATAAAAATTAAATTTATATTTATTGTAAAATCTTTCACTTAAATGGTATTTTAAATGGTTAAGTTACAAATTTTTATAAATAAATAAGATGATGATTATTTATTTAATTTATGTTTAAACAAAATCAATTATTTATTTATACTTAATTACTTTTAAATACTTACATTATTTCTCATAACTAAATAAACAATAATTATTTAATTTATATATTTAGTTATTCGAACCCTAACCTTAATCAAAATGTTCTGAAAATGTTTATTTTTCAAATCGATCATTTCACACAACACCTTCCAAGTACAAATCTCAAACTTCATACACTCATCCAATTCCACCCTAGACTTAGACATAGACTATTGTACACTATTAATTCAATATATATTCCACACTAGGTTAACGTTGTGCATTACAAGGATCACATTTCCAGCTAGTATCTCGTGTTAGCTACGCCTTCGAATCAGGTGAGTATTCACAACCCCTTTTTACTCTTTTACACTTTTGGGGTGAAACATGAACACTATTCAAATTACATGTTTACATTTACACAAACAACACAAGTACAAATCCTATTTACTTTCATGTGTGCAAATTTGAGCTTTATGCCCGAGGGCTAGGTGTGCTAACCGTTTGTATGCGATTATGTGCAATCATTAACTTTTCAAGCCGACGGTTTTCAATGATAGATCTATTGAGTCTGACAAACCCACCCAGGTGCGCGGTGATTGAAACCGACAACACAATTTTTGCATGCTAGTTACAAAGGTTTGATTGTACTTGGTTACACAATAGCTGCTCCCCATAAATGCCTTATTTATCATGTTATGTAAAGGATTTGGTTTACAAATTATATGCTACCTATATACAAACCTGTGTTATACTCACCAACTTTTTAGTTGACCTTATTTTATTCATGTTTCAGGTGCTTTCATATGAGTTTGATCAAGACATGCTACACATAGGCTTTGGACCTAGTTAATCTTAATTCAAAAACAAATTGTATTTCATTATGTACTTTGAATTTGATTCATGATTGTTTGAATGGAAATGGATTTAACATATTACAATTTAGTCAACCTTGAGCTAATGAACAGTCTACATGTCCCGCCCCGATGATTCCGCCGTCGGTTGGGGTGTGACACATATATGTATATATCACGTATGATCACATTAGCATTTATAACATTTATTCATTTATGTAGGTCCCCATTGCGCATCTACGGATCGATCTCGTGATAAGACGTAACGTTTACTCGGAGTGCGGAATCCAACGAGTCAACGTTTATACGCATAAACGACAAAGCAAACAAGCAAGTAAATAAACTTCTCAATTCGTATTCCAATCACAATGATGTTTACAGACTCAATCAGACTTCTCTGTTCGTTATCTCTGTGTTCGTTATCACTGTGTTATGACTGACTCTGTAAACACACATATATATAACCAACTGACCTGATATAGGCGAACTTATTAAGTTCGCCTCTAATAGCTTAAGCGAACTTAACAAGTTCGCCTCAGTTAGACTTAAGCGAACTTATTAAGTTCGCCTCTGATAGACCAGGCGAACTTAACAAGTTCGCCTCTAGGCTCACTTGTAAAACACTTAGTGACTTTAGACATTTACATACCAAAAACATAAAAACATAAGATCTAACTATTACAAGCTTTTGTCATTACAAACTATGTCCTAACAGACTCCCCCTTGACAATAGCTTGATCTTCAATCTTCAGTCTTTATCTTGAACTTTTCCAGTTATCCGGTAGTCTGCTGCTAGCATGCACACCATATCTTCTGCATATCTCCAAAACTCTTTTATACTGTAGACCTTGTTCTCTCCATTCATCAGTGAACATTATCTCATTCTTTCGCAACGTCTTCTGATCTTTCTTTGAGAAATTTATAAGATTCATTGCATCATAGAAACATACAGTGACCTTATTTTCTTTATCTTCAATCTTTGCTTCACCAGTATTAACATCAACATACTAGCATTTCATATTCCCAAGGAAGTCTTGAGGAATCTTCTTTAACGGTATCTTGTGTACGGCACGTACTGGTTTATACTTGTATCTCCAGGTCACTTTCCCGGTATTTGGATCTGTGTTCTTCACTCTCTTTCCTTTCTGTGGTTTCAGCCTTTCATACTTTTCTGAACTACCTTCTTTCTTGATCAAGTTTGCTATCACATCAGCCAAACCATTCTTCGATCTATTAATGAGTGGCTTTGAAGCTAGACCCTTTATTTCACACCTCGGCAAGGTATTGAAATATTTGATACTCGGCTTTAAGTATTGAACACCGTCAAATCGTTTAATTGCAAATAATTTTGATTCATCATCATAGAACCAACTTATTATCCTTCCTACACACTGCTCTTTATTCACATATTTCTCTTCTGAGCAGGTTGTGTTGGAGACTTGGGTAGCACCTTCATCCAACTATTTACAACTTCTCTCCACTGTTCTCTTGTCATCCCTGTATCTCTGTACATCACAGGTTCTTCATTAACCTTCGGAGACTCAGTGTGAGTAGTTTTAGTTTCAGCATCTTTATCGGATTGAATATTCTCATCATCAGTATCCATCTTTGAATCAGCAGTGTCTTCGGGCAGTGTGACATCTTCAACAAAGTCCATAGAATCTGTTACTCCTTCATAAGTGAATTCAGGAATAACATCATCCTGAATGAAGTTATACGGCACTTTAAGACCATCACAGGCTTCCTAAGTAACACTATCTTTATCTTTCTCTATCTCAATCTCTACTATTTCTCCTTCTTCTATCTCATTATCTGACACATCATCTTCCATGTCATTGAATAAATCATCAATGTCATCAAGACATTCAATCTTTTCTGCTTCCTCTTCTTCTGAATCTTGAAAGAACTCCAATAATAGAATTTCTTCTTCATTAGTACCAGAAGTATCTTTGTTTCCTTCAAGTGATTGTGATGTCGACTCCCCCTGAACCTTTGATATAGGATTAGCGTCAGTGTATTGACGATCACCCTCAATATTTCCAGCAGGATCATTGTCTTCATCATCACTTCTTTGAATAGACTCTGTGTGACAAGTATCAGGTATCCTCAACTCCCCCTGAGCGTCAAGACGCTGAACGAGTTTAGTCACCAAAGCTTGCATATCAGCTATCTGTTGAGCTTGAGTCTGAATCACCAGCTGTCGTTGGGAATCAGTAGATACAAGAGTAGCTACCTGAGTTTGTAGTGTAAGCACTTAAGATTCAAGGAAAGTAATCCTTTCAGAATCAGAAGGCTTAGACGGACCAGCTTTTGATTGTGGAACTGAAGGACTTGCATTAGTAGGAATGACTGGAGGAACAGAAGTTCTAACTAGAGATGGATCCTTAGATCTTGGAGGAATAATTATCAATGAAGCAACAAAATTAGCATCATCGACTCCCTGTGAAGATTTTGCAGAAGCAATCGATGCAGACATTAACTTTTGATTCTTAGGATCTGGAGTAAAATCACTATCAGTGTCAGTACTCTCATCGACCAAAGATCTTTTGCCAAGTACTGATCCGGAAGGAGGATCCCGAACAGACTTTCTTCTTGGTCGTTTAGCTTGAGATTTAATGCGTTTGCCAGCATTAGCCAGTGGAATTACAGCCAACCGTTCATAATGACCTGAGGAAAAATCCCTAGATTCATCAGAATCAGTGCTGTCATTAACAGATAATATCATATCACTTGAGCTGGAACTAGAATCATCATCAGTCACCACATTCCCTTCAGCTTCATGAATGGTCGAGTTCACATCATCATCAACGAAATCATCCATGTTCATTCCTAGATCGTGATCAGGTTCATGAACTGGTTCCTGAATAGGTATTTCAACCTCAGCTTGTGGAATAGGAACTTGTTCAGGAATAGGAATTTGTGGTTGTACGGGAACTTGTACTTGTGGAACTGGTATCTGTTGTTGTGGAACTTGTTGTTGTGGTTGTTGAACCTGTAAGCCTTGAACCTAAGCAATTTCTTCTGGATGAAACCAGTTGTCATTCAGTGGTGTAACATAATCAGGATTGATTAAGTGCCCAAACAATGGAGTATTGACTGGTATCAATGCAGCATTTTGCTGTTTCACCTTCGTGCAGTCGGTAAAGATACGCTTTGACATCGGAGTCAAAGTTAATCTTATAGGATGTTGTGGAAGATCCGGAATAAGGTGATTGAGAATCAATTGAATAAAGCGAGGATACATCAAGAATCCTTGACCTTCAGTCGGATTAATCTGCATGACCATCTCCCGATAGAAATAAAGTGGGAAATTGAATCGCTTATTCAACGTTAAAGCCACCATAGCCGTTTGAAGAGCCATCTTCAAGCCATCAGTACCAGCTTTGCGAGGAGAGATGCATTGAATAATCACATGCATGAAATACCTCCATTCACCTACTAATCCACCTTTCCGTGCTTGGGTATCATTCTGTCTCCCACGATAACCCATCCGTTGAACACAACCCATAATAAGAGTTCCTGGATAAGATAATGGATCATCAGCATTTCCACCCAAATCAAGAGCAGCACGAATCGTCTCTTCAGAAATGGCAATCTTAGTATTATTAACTGTGGCACGAAGAACATGAGGTTCAACGTCCGTATCTTGATGAACTGTGTCCCAAAATTGCTGTATGTACACGAGACTTATGTAAGGATCAGCAGATAAAGCAACGTGAAGACGTGATCTGTTCAAAAATCCTATAATGCCTTGAAAATTTACAGCCTCGGACATGTTCGAATCTAACAATGCCACTTGATTATGTTTATATTCCACACGTCGAGCCATCTGAAAAAGTTGGACAACAAACATATTAGCAAAAATAACAAACACGAACAAACAACAAAACAAAAAAACAAAACAAAATAACAAAACAAAAAAAAAATTTTAAAAATTTTGAACACAAAAAAAATTACAAGTCCAAATCTTCCCTGACCCCTAGGCGAACTTAATAAGTTCGCTTAGTAGTGCAAGAGGCGAACTTGACAAGTTCGCTTCGAACAAGTTCGCTTGGAACAAGTTTGCCTGAACCTGTGACGATTCAAATTCAAACACAGCCGATCAAAAATCAACAAATCAAGATGAAATCATGGAATAAGCAATGAATATCAGTCGAATATCAATTAACAACCAAATAGGATGATCAATTTTATAAATCCGGTCAAAATTAGGTCAAAATCCGTCCTTTTAAAGGTTCGACGAAAACCGAGATTAAAATGACCAAATTCTCACAATTTAATGGATGAAATTCAATGAAATTACCTTGGTTGAGTTCACAATTCAATTTGGAATATGATAGAATCAGTAGACAACACTAACAACACAGTTTTAAATTTTTGAAAAAATTTCAGGTAAGTTCGCCTAAGATGAAGAAGACGATGAATCTGATAAGTTCGCTTGATCTAGAACCTTAAACCCATTAAGTTCGCTTAATTAGGCGAACTTGTTAAGTTCGCTTAACAAGCCTTCGGCGAACATGCTAAGTTCGCTTCAACATCCGCAGGCGAACATATTAAGTTCGCTTTACTGTTCTCGGACGAACATATTAAGTTCGCTTCACTGTTCACAGGCGAACTTAATAGCTTTTCATCCTTTTTGCCTTGAACAAAATTTTTACCAACTTCAACCTGTCAAATCTTGAACTTCCGTCAGCAGCATATATTCGATTCAATCCCGAACAATTTTAATAAAAGTTTAGAATTTTCATGAAAAATAAAAATCAAAATCTTTTTGAGTTTTATCTATACAAACGGAATCACATATTTTTTGATTTTATCTATACAAACGGAAAGCACATATTTTTGGATTTTTGTCTGATTAAACGGAAAGCACATATTTTTGGATTTTTATCTGATTAAACTGAAATCACATATTTTTGAATTAACATCATGAGTAAGAAGATCATATCAGTATCTGATTAATTCATCACACATTTTAGCAATAACAAAGGGTAACCTATAGTATGAAACGATTCAACTCAGTTTTGTGCACTTTGCATTTTTTTCATTTTGAAACTCATTCAATTTGAATAATATTTGAAATGATACGCGATAAATTTCAAAGTAAATAAGATCAGGTTATAAAATACTCAATACTTCGTACCGAATTTGTAATATAAAGCAAGAAATCTTAAATTTGTCAATATTATAAGATTTGAAACTATAAGCGTTTATATCCCAAATTCATGTGATTTAATACCATTTAGATGAAAAACATCGTGTACCCCACATATATACCAAATAGAAAAATAAATTGCACTATCTTCAAGACATATACAGTTTATGTTAAGATTAGATCAATTTCCAAGATGAAATTATCTCATTTAGCACAAGAATAAAAGCAGATCCCAAAGGATATAAGAATCATGATGATTCAGAATCAGAAGATTCTAATAAATTGGCTGTATAATGAGAATCAACAGATTCAGGTATGAGGATCCAACTATTATCTGGATAAACTTCAATGGAGTCAGACTAGATGATGTATCTAACTGATCCAAGGGCGAATATATGTTTCAACAGATGTTGGAAAGCATATCTTAGTTCAACAACACCTTGCATGTTTTTCGTGACATGGTCAGTGTAGTGAATTGAAATAAATTTGTGCTAAAGATATAATTCGATATTGGTCTCATTAAATTCTTTAAAACCATATATTCTTTATCTGATAATGATCTTTTACACACACACACAGGCATATAATGGATTCAAATCACAGATATAATCATATCTTATTTAATTTTCACACTACTATTGATTTCAAAACGCTTCTAGTCTATTGCCAATTCAAGTTTCAAAACTCATACTCAAATTTAAAAACAGATTATCAAAAATTAGAGCATTCAAAAACACTATCATTTCTCATTTATGCAGACTTTGAAATTTAGATCAAATCAACTCATTTTAAGCAATCATGAATCAAAGGTCTACTAAGGTCATGTGCAATGAAATAATCACTGATGTACTATCATTTCTTCTCTAACTTCAAATGATGTCAAATTTTATATTTTTCACTTTGTTTTGACTTTTTATAAGTTAAGTACTTTTTGACTAAAATGTAAATGCAGAAATGTAATAAAACGATAAAAGAAATTAAAAAACAAAATTTACCATGAAATTCTGATTTTGAAAAGTTTTTATTCGGGATTGATCATACCAATCATTTTAATTAGAAATTCAAACCTTGTACGATCAAATGCCTTGGTAAACAAATCAGCAAAATTATCATCAGTGTGTACCTTGACCAGCTCAATCAACCTTTTCTCTGCACAATCACGAATAAAATGATATCGAATCTCGATGTGCTTAGTTTTACTATGTTTAACAGGATTATTAGTTATGAACAAAGTAGCATTATTATCAATAAACATAAGGGTTCCTGTGAAATTCAAACCGTAATCTCTCAATTGCTGTTGTATCCACAGGATCTGAGAACAACAACTTGCAGCAGCGATGTATTCTGCTTCGCATGTAGAAATGGAGACTATGGTTTGCTTTTTGCATTGCCCGGATACAAGTCGATTACCTAAGAACTGGTAACCACCTGTTGTAGATTTCCTGTCCAGACAACAACCACCAAAATCAGAATCAGTATAAACATTGAAATCAAAGTTAGAACCATTAGGATACCATAGCCCCAAACTGTCACACCCCAACCGATGGCGGAATCATCGGGGCGGGACATGTAGACTGTTCATGAGCTCAAGGTTGACTAAATTGTAATATGTTAAATCCATTTCCATTCAAACAAACATGAATCAAATTCAAAGTACATAATGAAATACAATTTGTTTTTGAATCGAGATTAACTAGGTCCAAAGCCTATGTGTAGCATGTCTTGATCAAACTCATATGAAAGCACCTGAAACATGAATAAAATAAGGTCAACTAAAAAGTTGGTGAGTATAACACAGGTTTGTATATAGGTAGCATATAATTTGTAAACCAAATCCTTTACATAACATGATAAATAAGGCGTTTATGGGGAGCAGCTATTGTGTAACCAAGTACTATCAAACCTTTGTAACTAGCATGCAAAAATTGTGTTGTCGGTTTCAATCACCGCGCACCTGGGTGGGTTTGTCAGACTCAATAGATCTATCATTGAAAACCGTCGGCTTGAAAAGTTAATGATTACACATAATCGCATACAAAAGGTTAGCATACCTAGCCCTCAGGCATAAAGCTCAAATTGCACACATGAATGTAAATAGGATTTGTACTTGTGTTGTTTGTGTAAATGTAAACATGTAATTTGAATAGTGTTCATGTTTCACCCCAAAAGTGTAAAAGAGTAAAAAGGGGTTGTGAATACTCACTTGGTATGGAGGTGTAGCTAACAAAGAGTATAGATAAAATGAGAATCCTTGATACGCACGAGTTAACCTAGATAGTAGTGTATATTGAGTTAAATCGGTGTACAAAGTTTAAGTCTAACATTGAAGGTTGAATTTGTGTATAAAAAGTATTAAATAAAATATATAAAGTTGTAGTAAATATCTTTGGAACATTTGATTAAAGTTTGGAATTTAAATAATAAAATAGAATTTTTATAAAATTGTTGATTATGAAAATAATGCATGTGTTAAATGTAAATTAATAAATAAATAAATGATTATAGTTTATGAAATAATGTAAATATTGATTGTAATTAAGTATAAATAAATAAATGATTTTTGTTTAAATGTTAAATAAATAATTATTATCTTATTTATTTATAAACTTTGTAACTTAATTATTTAAAACATCATTTAAGTGCAAGATAAATACAAATTTAATTTTTTTTATAAATTTTTAAATAAACTTTTAAATAAATAATATTTATCTCCAGATTAAACTTTAAATCTTTTCAAATACAGAAAAACATATTTTTATAAAATTTGAAACATTTATTGATTGAAAAAAATATAAAATTATAATTCTGTTAAAATTTCTGAGTCACACACGACCGTGTCTCGGAAGGGCACGATCGTGCTCAAGCCACGGGCGCGACCGCGCTAGTCGGGGCGTGACCGGGTTGATCAACAGAGGGTACAAACTAGGCAAGTCAACAGGCACGACCGTGCCTTGGATCGGCACGGTCGTGTCTATGATTTTTAGACACAACAGAGACTAGCCCAAAGGGCATGACTAGGTCTGGAAAGGAGGACACGACCGCTCTGCTAGTCGGCACGACCGCGCTACATGAGGCACGGCCGCGCTACATGATTAGCGTGACCGTGTCTCTTCCAAATCAGACACGAATTGAGCAAATCTTGTATTTATAGCGTTGGAATTGTTAGGGCTTTTGATTACTGAGTTGTTACTAGTCTATTCATATAAATTAATTGTATGGAAAACGTGTTTAAGAATGAATTCGATTAAATCCTTTTTATTAAAAAAATAGGAATTTCGGTTCCGGATAATTTCTGTAATGGAAGCCCAGATTAACATGGGGCTTTCGATCTAAATACTAAAACGGATAATAACAAGTGATCAATTACCCGAAAGAGTAGGGAATCGATGGAGGTCGGTAGAAGGAAGTTCCGGCGTCGACGGCGTGAGTTCCGGCGACCTTTACTGCAACTCCGGCCAATCCAGATAGTCCGGGAGCTTCAGGGATGATTGAGTATCGTGACTCTGTTGCTGGATTGAGAGAATTCGGGTTGAAAGGCGTATTCCGAATTTTCTTGAAATGTTTTGAGAGGTTTTTCGAGATTGATAGGATTAAGTTGGAGCGTTTGTGAATTCGAAAGTTGTATTACTCACGTAAATGGAAAAGAAACGGTGGACGGTTACGGATTCTCGACGATCGGTGATTAAAAGTGTATTTACGTTTTGACTGTTACACAGGCGACCGTGTCCATATATAGCGCGACCGTGCCTAGGCACCGGGCGCGATCGTGCCGATGCACTTGGCGCGACCGTGCCAGGACGAAGCACGACCGTGCTAGACTAGGGTTTCTTGACATTTTTCAACTTTAGTCCTTGACTTTTCAGGTTTGGTAAGTTTGAATGAAATAATTACTTGTATAGTGTTTAAATGTATATAATCGAGTAAAACTTGCGAATTTGTATTGAATCATTGCATTTAATTTATGTCGAGAAAATAACATAAAATAGTGCACGAGTATTGAATTCGAAATTGCATTGCATTGAATTGAAATACGAATACTAAAAATCAGAAATGTTACAATCTCCCCATGTTAAGGGAATTTCGTCCCGAAATTTAACTAATGGAGACTACTAAATCAAGAAAGAGGTGGGAGTTTGGGTTCTCGGTGAGCTTTGATTGTGGGACATGGCTTAGGCCTGATCATCGAGGTTGAATATGAATAATGACAATGAATTTAGTTTTTGAAATGGACTTAAGGAGAAAATTGTCGAATAGCAACTTGAATTCTAAATGTAAGATGTATTACTTGGAACAAATTTGATGAGATTTTGAAATTTTGAGTTTGTGTAAGATGTAGTCTAACGTGCTCAAAATTGTTAGCGGGTAAGAGGTTTCATAAACACTGGTCTGGGTCAAAACTTCACGTGACACGAGCAACGCTACTCAAGATAATATGATAGGACACTTATGTATAGGAAGTACCATCGGTGTATCCACCATGCCCTTGTCATATCACACCAGTTCCGTCGCTACATATCATGATAAGTTTTAGTTCACAACACACGACAAAATTTCACCATAGTTTCCATGCGCTGATTTTTATAATTCCGTGTGCACCCGTAATTATTCAAATCATCGTATGGTCCGTATAGATCGTTTTCGTTGTGTGCGGGTAAGGGGGGGCACAATTTCACTATGATCACGTCTATTGTTTACACATAAAAAGTCGCTAACAAGTAACTAAGTCCCTAATCAGGTCAGTTCGCAACTAAAGAGTAGTAAAGTAGTAACACTTAAAGTTTCTTAGTTTGCTCGTGTTTGAACAAGAATACGTCAAACCCCGAGTCGTTTCAATGTATTATGGTCTTCAACTTTGGTGTACAAAGTGCATGACCATGTCTTGTGTATAATGTAATCAATCTATTGCAAGAATTGTAAGCAAATTTTTTTTCGAGTATATAGTAAGCACACAAGTCTCATGTATGATCTAGTGTCACGTAGTTTGTAATCAAATAGGTCTCATATATAGCGTAAATAATTTAGCGTCTTGTATTTTGTAAATCAATAAGCTCTAATATGTAATGTAAACAACATAGTATTATGTGTATTGTAGGAAATGGATCTCATGTGTAGTGTTAGCAACTTAGCATCGTGTATTTTGTATAATGTACACTGTTTGGTATAAAGTGCTTTGTAACAAAATGAGTTTCATGTATAGTGTGGTCAATCTAGAACTAGGTATCAATGACGCAATTCTTATGTATCACGTATATTGCAAACAATTAAGTTTCGTGTATCATGTGCTCAAACCAGTAGCATGTGTATTGCAATTAAACATGTTTCGTGCATTACGTGATTAATCGAGCAAATTGTGATTTGTAGGCAAACTAGTTTCATGTATTATGTAATTTGTGTAGCATTGGATATATTGAGAATAATTGAGTTTTATGTACCATAAGATTGCATTGAATATATATTGTGAACGTATTGAACTTCGCGTGCGATGTGTACTAACGGGTTTTGCATGTGTTCGAGTGCTGCGGACAAACGTGTTGTTTGGCGTTCCTGCATAATGTGGTAGTTAGGTTCAAGTCCTCAAATCTCATTGAGGTTGGTGGGAAAGGTTAACGTTTACGCGGTATGGATCGTCTCTTGAAGCGTCAAGCGAAAGGTAACGAGGAGGTTTTGGAAATATTCGGGAATTGTGTTTACAAATACGGGTCTTTGTTTGAACATAGAAAGTGGAAAATTGTTCTTGGTTGTAGATATATAAAGTAGTGAAATCATTGAATCGTATATTTTAAATGAATATGAAATTTTATGAGAAAATATTTTTAATTTAAAATTTCAACTATTGGTTAAACAAGTAGTATTATATTAATTTAGCCAAAATTTAGAAATATTTACTTTAATGAATATAAATCGTAATTATTTATCAGTTTTAAAAAAAATATATATTTTTATAAAATTGATTGCATTATCTTTCCTTATTAGGTGAAAAAGTTTTATGGGAAATTTATGTTTTTGATATTATCTAAAAATTCGTTAAACATTTTGTTTAAACAAGATAATGAGGTTTTGTTTAAATCATAAAATAGGATGATTTATTTAATGAAAGAGATTGTCGGTAATATACTAAACCATGTTGAATGAAAGAAGTGATATTTGGGAAAATTTGATGGGAATATAACAGGTGTAATTTACGCCCCACTGGTCAAATCAATGAACAATAATTGTAAAGTTGAAATATATGGAATTGATCAAATGCTGAAATGTTAAACATTATTCAAAACATAGGGAAATGGTTCTCAAGTCGAAAATTTAAAGGAAATCAGTAGAAGTTTCTTCTAACGTCTCTGGTAGCTTTCCACTAGGAAGAAGATAATCGCCAAGATGAGCACCGCTATAGTCACTCGAGTAGCAGATCTGGCTTCAGTCCTGGCGGTCTCCGTGCGATGTTCTTGTATTTCTTTTTCGAGGATGGAGATTAACTCCTTTTGGTATCCTAATTGGTTTGCTAGGCTATCCATTCTTTGTCTTTGTAAGTCGTGTATTACTCCCTGCCCTATCCTTTGTCTCTCAAATTCTGAAGTTCTTACATATTGATGGAAGTCATTGGTTAGAATTCCCATAACACCCGGGGGTGCCATGGTATGCCTTACCCAAGGGTTAGGATGGTACGGATCGGGCATTAGATATGGGTCTCTTAGTGGGGGTGGTAATTGATTGTGGAGGCGAGGTGTTTGATACGGGTTTCTTGGTGCGGGTGATCCAGATGTTCGAAGTCTCGGGCCGGTGTTCCTAATCCAGTCCGCCCTTACATCAAACCTTGGCCTAGCAGCTGGGGGTGTTGGTGACCGGTACACGGGTGTCTCAGTGTCTTCTTCCCAATCAGATTCTGATCCAGGACGGTAAACCAGGGAGGGAGGAGGGTAGGAGTCCATGTCTAGCAGAAAAACAATGAAAAAGAAAGTTGTAAGTGATAATGAAATATGAAGTGTCAAATATAGAAGTTCTTATGGGTTTTAGAGTTTGACTAGTCATAACACCGAACCTTCACGATAGTATTTTAGAAATACACTTGACCTATAAGTAATGTATCCCTGAGGAGAATTCCCAGGAAAGAGGGGTGGGTCACTAAGACACACTTAAGTACCCTATCTTTCCTTATCCAGAATTCCTCATGGGCTTACACACTCTTCCAGCCATCATGTATTAATAATACTATTGTTGGGCTCATGGTTATGATGGGAATTGTTGTGGACTGGGCTTTGAGGCCCAAAGGTAAGGTTTATGCGTTTCAACGGGCTTCTTCTTCTTGAGGAATGGATGGGCTTCTTAGTTTATTATTGGTGGGCATTAGGCCCAATAGTTTAAGTCTTTGCTCATAAAAGGGTGATGGTATCATGTATGTGAGTCCAATGGTGTATGAATAATTTGGTGTGTATGTGTGTGTGTTGAACTTAGGGTAGTACCATTGAATGTAATTATATAGTATAACATGTTTTAGGTAGAAATAAATAGTAGAAAAGTTGTCAGGTAATGTGTCACATCGACTATTGAGTGTTGTATCATTGAATGTAATTATATAGTATAACATGTAAAATATTTGCATAGAAAGTAGTCATATAGCATGTAGGTGGTAATGAGCGTAAGCACAAGAGTTATCAAGTAGTGTGACACATAAGTCATTATGTATTGTGTCATGTAGTGTAAGTACTTAAGATAGCATGTAAAAATAATCACACAGAAATTGATAATGTAACATGTAGTAGTATGGCATTGTATGGGTGTCCTAAAGTTATAGTCTAGGTCAAGAGTGTCTAATAACCTAGTTCCCTATAACCAAGGCTCTGATACCAATCTGTCACACCCCAACCGACGACGGAATCATCGGGGCGGGACATGTAGACTGTTCATGAGCTCAAGGTTGACTAAATTGTAATATGTTAAATCCATTTCCATTCAAACAAAAATGAATCAAATTCAAAGTACATAATGAAATACAATTTGTTTTTGAATCAAGATTAACTAGGTCCAAAGCCTATGTGTAGCATGTCTTGATCAAACTCATATGAAAGCACCTGAAACATGAATAAAATAAGGTCAACTAAAAAGTTGGTGAGTATAACACAGGTTTGTATATAGGTAGCATATAATTTGTAAACCAAATCCTTTACATAACATGATAAATAAGGCGTTTATGGGGAGCAGCTATAATTGATTTCAAAATAAACGAACGATCAAACTGACTCGTTTTAGTCTTTAGTGTATAAAAATAATATTAAAATAAGTTAAGATAATTAAATAAAATAAAAAAAATGAAAACAGAAGCAAAATGGGGGTTGGGCCGGAGGCCGGAAGGTTCGAACCCGCGACCTCAGCCTCGGACACACACACGCATAACCAGCCGGGCTACTGCCCATCGCTGGTTATGTGTGTAACGGATAAATTAAATACACAAGGGCAAATCAGGTCACTGGACCTCGGTGACCGGCAAACCGTGTCCGAGGACACTGGGTTTGCCCGGTAACTCTCGTGCGATTGCCGTGATTTCGAGTTGGATTGTTTACCAGGGATTAATAGAAGATAGTGGAGTCGATTTGAGGCTCGAACCACGTTGCAATGGGTCTGGTCGGCACAGTTTTGAAACTCGAAAATGTCAAAAGTGGAATTCGATTCCTGTGTGGAATTAGCTTCCGAAATCCTGGTCACAGCTTCACTCAGGGACGACGAAAGTGATGGTATCCTCAATTTGGTGCGAGAGCAGGTGGAAGGATGGTAGCGAGCTCGTGCAGGGCCGACAATGGTCATTTATAGGCGAGCTTGATTTCTATGTGAGAACGTGAAATTGGGCATGTCCCGACATTGGTCTGAATGAGACGAAACTAACCAGACAATCGACACGCGTGGAAGTGGCATGTCGAGCGCGAATTCGATCGTGGGTTTTTCGGCCACCAACAGGATCAGTCGATCCCTATGTTTAATCGACAAATTTGTCGAGGGCTTTTGTTCGCGTGGGGACGACGAGGCCAGAGAAGTTTTTGTCGGCTGTTGAGGTGCAGGGAACAGCCCTGTCGGGAGTCGCCGGAAAAAGACTTTGGACCGCCGGACAATCGAAGGGGGTGACCGGATAATCGAATTGGAATTTGGCAGTTTTAGTCCCTGGAGTTTGGTTTGACTTATTTTAACCCTTGGAATAAATACGGATGGGTCCTTGTACTTTAACTTGTCCAGGAATGGTCCCTCGATAGATTTCAGTTTTTATAACCTTCTAGTTTGATTAATTACAAAACAACCCTTGAACTTTTATTTAACTAAATTAATTTAATTTCTTTTAAATAAAATTAATTTAAAAATGTTTTTATAAACTTATTTTATTTATTTTTTTATTATTATAAATAATTTTTATAAAAGTTATTTATCTTATTTAAATAGATTCTTTTATTAAATATGCAACTTTTAAAATTTAGATTTTATATAAAATTTTATATAAGTTTTTAAAACTTATAAAATTTTAATTAATTTATATCCGTGAAATAAAATACCTAATCGTATAAAACTAAATAAAACTCTTACACTTTATTAAAATAGGAGATGATTACACGATAAATATAACACAAGTGCGTGAATGAAAATCCGAAACGTCACAGCGTGTCAGAGGTAACACACAGGATTAGGATTGGTATCCTAGCATGATCAGGAGCTGGGTCCGACAGGAGCAGGTCCCACCTCCATACTTTGCAGCCACTACTTCTTCTATACAGACTCTACCACCCCTGCAGTACTGATGTGGTGCAAAACACACATGTTAATAACGCGTATTTCACTACATTTAAACAGGTTTTGATTGTGAATTCATTGGATTATGCTACTTATGTCAATCTATGTTAATATTGTAGGTATTATACGAGAAAGGAGAAGAATAAGCGATTAAACGAGTTGCGGGGATGAAGGAATAAACGGAATCGATAGGAAACAAAAATCCAAACTTCAGATGGGCATATCTCGAGGTAGAAAAAGAGTTACCTGGCCCATAATATATGAATCTTGGGTGTCTCGAAAATTCCTACAGCCCAGCGCGGATAAATTTCCGAAATTTCACTCGTAGAGGATCTTTATGAGGCTTTTTAGCGGTCCGCCAAGGATCTAGCACCGTAGCGGACCTCCACTCCACTGAATCCGTAGCGGTCCTCCACCGATTTGACGCGATAAAAACCCTAAAAACGGCTATTTAAGCCTTTTTGACGGCCATTCTTGGGGGAGTTCGACCAGAGGCGATTTGGGACGACTTAGAACATTAAAACTTGGAGTTTGGAGCTTCCTAGAAGCCTTAGAGTGAAGATTGAAGATCGTTTTAGGTTTGGGAACGCTTGGTTTGTGTTTATTCGTTTGATTTCGAAACTTCTATTGACTATGCTTCTGTTTGATCTTAGTTTTATGATGTTTTGGACTTCTATGGGTAACTAAACCTGTTAGCTACCTAGGTTTGATGATAGTTTTCGTGTATTGACGCTTTTGCTGGTTTTAATCGTATGTTTTTCTGTGCTAATCTTAGAATCAATTCTTGAATGTTAATGAATGGTTATGAATACTGATTATGCTTGATATCTATTGCCCTTGATCATGTATGCTTGTTTCTAGTTGGTTTTGTTTCATCTAGGTTGAGTATTGCATGTTACACGTCATCACTTTGTGTTTTGATAGATAGACAACTGATTTGACCATAACGATTGGTGACTAGGCTGTATTTAGAGAGTATTACCGGTGTCCCACCTTTTTCTTGAGACTGACCATGTGATAGATATATCCTGAAACCTCCTACCCATTGTATCTTAGGTCTAGATTACGCGACCGTACGAGTCTTGCCTTTCATTCATGGGGTTAGTGTTCTTAGGGTTTGTTTACATTCCTGAACTTGATTGTCCCTTGCTCTAGGGCTGTGGATCACAGTCTTTCACAGCATTGTGAGTGGTGAGACCGACCGGAGATCCCTCATTTGGCATTTTAGCATAGTCTATCCCGTTCTTCATACGAGTCTTTTGGTTTTCTCAGGGAGTAGAAACATACATGGTTATCCTTAGACTTGCCCAGACTTGCTACATACTGACGTGATACACTTGCCGTTGTGTGTGGTTAGGATTGGTGATTCCTTTTTAAAACCATTGTGTAATTGATCTTATTTTTAGATATATAACCTACGCCTCAAGTTTTTGGCGCCGTTGCCGGGGAAACTTGCATTGGCGATTTCGAGAACGACCCGAGTCGGGGATCCAACCATTTTGTTTCTTTTCTGTTTATTTTTGTTTGATTTTTAATTTTTCTAGGATTAGTTTTTGTGTGTCTTTGTTTTTATTAGGATTTTTAGCTTGTGAATAATTTTCTTTTTCTAGGATTGTTTTGATCTCTTTTATTCTGCTTTATTTTATTTTATTATTTATTTCTTATTATCTCACTTGTTACTTTGAGAAATATTTATAGACAGCAGGTTGGTAGGTTCATGGAGCCGTGGTGCGAGATCTGTGGTGGGGACCATTGGGTGTAGGATTGTTATTATTCATAGGTAGATACCCAACACGGATGTGAGTTTATACGAGTTGACCCTGAGAAGAGGAAGAGAGAGATAGAGGTGATCCTTGCTCACGTGGAGTCACAACGTCAGAAACCTCACACCCGTATGGTCTACGACCAGATGGGGAATTTCTTGGGTTTTGAGGATTCATCTGGTGTAATGATAGAGCAAACCCCAGAACTGGAGACGATAACGGATGATATGTTTTTTTATTATTCCAAATAGTTACACATATGTCCCACCTCCGGTTGAGCATGAGTTTGATTGTGATGAGGTTGATACTCCACATGAGCGTATTCTCAAGGAATGTGCTAAACAACTCCGGGCGTCGGAAGCATTATATGCTAGGGTCAGAGAGATATGTGTTGATCTTCAGAGGGAGAATCAGTCACCCTGTGATGAGATGCAACACGACACAGAAACGGAGACGACATGCAGCCTTGAGCCAGGTAAGTCCCCTTCCTCTAGCTATTTTGATCATGAGTGTGTGGATGATACATCTTTGATTGCATCTAGTTCTATGCATGATTCCTATTTTCCATTTTATATGCCACACTTATCACACTTGTCTTGGGAGGATGATTGGATGCATGATTCAAATTCTAAGGACATGCACGAGGATGAGTTTGTTGCTGATGATATCGAGGAGGAGTTTGTTCCATCGTTGCTAGATGAGTTTGGTGAGGAGTTTGTGGATGTCACAGCTATAGACGAAGGAGAGTTTGACCCTCTGGGTGACCTTGCTAAGTTAGAAACATTACTATTCGGGGAGTCAGAGAGGGAGACGGAAGAATCACCACACCATGGTGAGGCAGAGAAAGAAGAAGGAGAGACAGAGGAAGAAGAAGGAGAGCAGGGGGAAGTGGTTGAGGAACCGAAGCAACCACTTCATGTTGAGGATAGCCGACCTGTGGAGGAAAGAGATGGTGGATCGCCACCCCAATCGACACGACCATGGGATAGGGCACCGAGACGTATGGACCGACATGTTTTGAGGGTTCTGAGATGGTCACACAAGGACCATAGGAGGATACCATATTCTAGAGATGACCGATTGCCTCATTACATGCCCCACACAAGATTTGGTCCAGGTAGGTTTAAGGACCGGTGGGTCGACTCGGTTACATCTATCCGAATCAGTTTGAACCCTACTTTTGCATTCTTCATAGCCGACAGTAGGAGGAGGAGACTAACCCAGGTGAATGGGAAGAGAATAAAGGAGAAGCTACCTGATTAATGTTTTGGTTTTAAGTCCGGCTGAAGACTCTTCTGTAAACTTAGCAACCCGATGGTGAGTTTTTATTTTGTTTTGTTTTCTATTATGTTTGCTTTGTGTGTAGGTTTTCATTCTGAGCTCTGGGAGGTTGTTGATTCTGAGGATTGCATGTTCGAGGTTGCTTCATATCACAGAGGAAAGTTTGTTACATCGTAGGGGAGTCCCATTCTATCCTTTTACTTTCTACGCATTTGCATCATTTTTGCTTTACTTTGTTTTCAATTGTACATTGAAGGCAATGCACAGTTTAAGTGTGAGGATGGGAACATGACTTATTTTGGACATTTTATATTTTTACCCCTTTCTTTAGACACATTAGGGACAACGTGTGTTTCAAGTGTAAGGATGTTAGCTTGTGTTAGAAAAAAAATTGAAAATTAAAAAAAATAAATAAATAAAAGAGTGTTTTTGCAATTCCTGAGTTGACATATTTTTTGAGTTCTAATGCACACAAAAGACCGGTTTTTATTCAATGTAAATCGAGAGCAAAAGGTGAGTCGGGTGCGGGTTTGAGTTTCTTTAACGCGGTTTTCCTTAAGTATCGGAATTAAGTAGGCCCAACAGAGTCGTTTTTCATGTAATAAAACTGTTTGGGATGCCTAGGATAGTGTAGCAAGCTGGATAGTGATAAATGTGCATGGCTTATATCGATAACCCGATTTCACACGTTTTCAGTGAGTTTTTGAGCCTTTCTATTTTCATATATATTCACTGTTTCGTTTGTTGAGTGTTTACCTACATGTTGCATTTTGTTAGAACTTGAGCATTTTGATGCATTTTGAGACCCTAGACAGAGATGATACACAGATATGATAGAGGCATTAGGATTTAGCCCCTTGTTTAGCCTTTTTCATTTGTTTTCCCTACCTGAATATTATCCCTTAGTGAACCCTTTTGAGCCTTATTCCCTTTCATTTGATTAACCCATATATTACACCTTGAGCCCTTTTTGCCTCTTTTTTTCTATACCCGTGTTATCATCAGCAAAAATAGCTGAATAGTGTGTGAAAAAAAAATATAGATAAAAAGAAAAAAAAAGACAAAAAATATAGATATTCAAGAGAATAAGTGTGAGGATCATAGATCCTCAAATGTTTAGTAATTGTGATTGTGTTTTGTTTTGTTTGTTTGTTCCTAGTTTAACTAGTCCGGATTATGATCACTTTAGCCACTTTTATATATCCTTTATCCATACCCTTAGCCATAGCCTTACATTACAACCCGTTAAAGTATTTTTGATCTGTGTGTTTGTCTTATGCATTTAGGTGGAGATTTGATTGATGTTCAAGCTTATGACATCAATGTTTAACTATAGGTCTGAGAGTATAGATTAGGAACTGGCACATCTTCTGCTAGTTACAGATATATTACACTGAGTGGAAAGAACCATTGTGAGGGGTATGAATCTTGCATAGTTAGAGTCTTGAAACTAGGTGAAACTGGAATAGGTATGCCCACGTTTTTCAAAAATTAATATCATCTTGACTTGTTGGGTCGTAAATATATTGAAAGTGCAAATCGTGAGGAGTTAACTGTGCCTTTGGATTTCGTGGCCTGTGTTTGATCTTGTTAATGTGATCGTATTTGTTTATTTACATAGTTGGATATGTTCCATAGGGCTTTGCTTAGCGACAAGCAAACTTCAAGTGTGAGGATGTTTGATGTGGTGCAAAACACACATGTTAATAACGCGTATTTCACCACATTTAAACAAGTTTTGATTGTGAATTCATTGGATTATGATACTTATGTCTAACTATGTTAATATTGTAGGTATTATACGAGAAACGAGAAGAATAAGCGAGTAAACGAGTTGCGGGATGAAGGAATAAACGGAATCGACAGGAAACAAAAGTCCGAACTTCAAATGGGCATATCTCGGGCTAGAAAATGAGTTACCTGGCCCATAATATATGAATCTTGGGTGTCTTGAAAATTCCTACAGCCAAACGAGTATAAAATCATGAAATTTCATCCGTTGCGGATCGTTATGGGGCTTTTTAGCGGTCCGCCAAGGATCTGGCACCGTAGCGGACCTCCACCGAATGCGTAGCGGTCCTCCACCGATTTGACGTGACAAAATCCCTTAAAAAGGCTATTTAAGCCTTTTTGATGGCCATTCTTGGGGGAGTTCGACCAGAGGCGATTTGGGACGACTTAGAACACTAAAACTTGGAGTTTGCAGCTTCCTAGAAGCCTCAGAGTGAAGATTGAAGATCGTTTTCGGTTTGGGAACGTTCGGTTTGTGTTTATTCGTTTGATTTCAGAACTTCTATTGACTATGCTTCTGTTTGATCTAAGTTTTATGATGTTTTGGACTTCTATGGGTAACTAAACCTGTTAGCTACCTAGGTTTGATGATAGTTTTTGTGTATTGACGCTTTTGTGGGTTTTAATCGTATGTTTTTCTATGCTAATCTTAGAATCAATTCTTGAATGTTTATGAATGGTTATGAATAAGGATTATGCTTGATATCTACTGCCCTTGATCATGTATGCTTGTTTCTAGTTGGTTTTGTTTCATCTAGGTTGAGTATTGCATGCTACACGTCATCACTTTGTGTTTTGATAGATAGACAACTGATTTGACCATAAGGGTTGGTGTCTAGGCTGTATATTACCGGTGTCCTACCTTTTCTTGAGACTGACCATGTGATAGATATAGCCTGAAACCTCCTACCCATTGTGTGTTAGGTCTATATTACGTTACCGTACGAGTCTTGCCTTTCATTCATGGGGTTAGTGTTCTTAGGGTTTGTTTACATTCCTGAACTTGATTGTCCCTTGCTCTAGGGTTGTGGATCACAGTCTTTCACAGCATTGTGAGTGGTGAGACCGACCGGAGATCCCTCATTTGGCATTTTAGCATAGTCTATCCCGTTCTTCATATGAGTCTTCTAGTTTTCTCAGGGAGTAGAAACATACATGGTTAGCCTTAGACTTGTACCCTTAGAGATAGTCATACGATTGATTCCCTTATCAGTAAACGTTAGCTTGAGTGATTCCTAGGTAGTTGCTTTCTTTCTGGTCTTATCCTTACGTCCAGTTTCCGTGTTCTTAGTTGTTTCATAGTTGTCCTGTGTCTTGAGCATCTTAGTACTTTAGAGTATTTGAGTCTTAGATCCTAGTTGTTAGTTGAAATACTCTTTTGTTCATTTAGGTTAGGACTTGATAAAGGTCTACTATCGAGAGTAGTCATCGGTGTCCACGGATTGATATCTGGTCTTGCCCATACTTGCTACATACTGACGCGGTAGACTTGCCGTTGTGTGTGGTTAAGATTGGTGATTCCTTTTTAAAACCGTTGTGTAATTGATCTTATTTATATATATATATAAACTACGCATCAAGTTCCCTATGGAACAGGTCTTTGCTGCCTTAGTAGCAAAGATAGACAGGGAGATAGGCAACATGCGTGATGCAGCAGGAGAGATTACCGGACTATTACAACGAGGAAATCAATCCGACTAGAGGATTAAGAGACTGACAGGGTACTTGACAACCTGGTAGAAGCATTTCATGAATTAGAAAACTAGGTGAATGTACTGGAGTTTGGCCTTGGAGCGGCTGAGAATAGGATTGAAGAGCTGGAGGCACAACTTGGAGCTGCCAATGCAGCGGGAGATGCACAGGATGATGAGCCCGAGGGAGAACCGGCTGAGGACGAGGATGACGGATCAGTTATTTCTTCAGCTAGCAGTGGCATACGACATCCTATCTTTAGTTATTTCTTTCTTTATAAACCTAGAAGGGCAGGGTTGTTCCCATCCAACAGATATTTCAGGATTTTGATGTTTTGGTTGATTTACTTTGTAGCCGTTACAATTTATCTAATCAAGGATTATTATTGAAATATTAGATGTTGTGGTTTAGTTTTCATTTGTTTACTAGTACTTGTATGATGATAATATGCGATGTATTTTCTCATTATTTGTATTTGTGAATATGAAGAATCATGTCTGGACGCGATCGGGGACGCGGTGGACGTAATGGTCGTCGCCGTAATATCAGCATGACTACAGCTGAACTCACTACACTCATCAATGATAGCGTGGCTGAAGCCTTAGCAGCCTCACAAAATGCTGTAGGTAAATCCGATATCCGCCGACCCTAACAAGTTAATTTGTTACCCCAAAATCGTTTCCGAGTCTTGTATCCTCAATTGTGTATTGTTTTCAATCCAGGCCAGCAGACCTGTACCTTCAAAACTTTCATGGACTGCAAGCCCCACACCTTTAGTGGAGACGAGGGAGCTGTCGGTTTGCTCCGCTGGTTTGAGAAAGTTGAATCGGTATTTGCTATGTGCAACTGCCCCCAAGCAAATCAGGTCAAATATGCCTCCGGTACTCTAGAGGGTCCCGCCCTCACTTGGTGGAACTCTCAAGTTCAGATTTTGGGTCTGGACATGGCTAACACCCTACCTTGGGAGGAGTTCAAGACTATGTTGAGGGAAGAGTACTGTCCTCGTGATGAAATTCAGAAGTTGGAGGGTGAATTTTGGAACTTAAAGATGGAGGGTTTCAAGATTGAGCTGTATACTACTCGCTCGCATGAGTATGTAGTCATGTGCTCTCATATGGTGACACCAGCATATAAAAGGATCGAGAGGTACATCGATGGTCTGGTACCTCAAATTCAGAGTATGGTTACTTCTTCTAACCCTACTACCATTCAGCAAACCATCCGACTTGCTCATAGGCTGACCGATCAGGTTGTGACTCAGGGTACCCTACCCCGAGGGGCACAACTACCAAAACCACTGACAGTAACAAACGTAAGTTTTATAGCAACTCCAACTCCAAGAGTTTTCAGTCTAACCCACCGCAACAACAACAACGTAGGTTTGAGCCTACCAAAACCTTTAATCAGTCAACCTCTTCAATTCAGAACCAGGGTACTTATGCTGGAAAGTATCCTAAGTGCAACAAGTGTGGTTTTCACCACAATGGACCATGTGATAAGCATCGTTGTCAACGGTGTGGTAAAATGGGCCACGCTGCAAAAGACTGTAGAGGTGAGCTGCAACCTAAGCAACCATTTTAGCAACATGGATCTACAAGGGGTTGCTATGAATGTGGAAAGGAAGGAAAATTCAAGGAAGATTGTCCTCGGTTGAAGCGAAATGGTGGAAACAACAACGACAACAATCAGGGTAACGGAAACGGTAACAACAATAATGGTAGCAACAATGGAAATGGTGCGAAGGGACGGGCCTTCGTGATTCGATCAGGAGAAGCAAGAAACGATCACAACGTGGTTACTGGTAAGTTCCTCCTGAAGACTATTTTGCTTTTGTCCTTTTTGATACAGGTGCCGATAGGAGCTTCATATCTAAGAATCTTAGTAACTTGTTAAAAGAAACTCCAACCCTATTAGAAACTATGTATACTATAGAGATAGCAGACGGTCAGATAATTGAAGCAACTCACATCCTTAAGGGATGTAAACTAGGAATGGCTGGTCATAAGCTTAATATCGATCTCATGCCGGTCACACTTGGCAGTTTTGACATAATTGTCGGTATGGATTGGTTATCCAAAAATCAAGTTGAGATCATCTGTCAAGATAAAATTGTTCACCTTCCTCTCCCTAACGGAGAAGCCCTTTCTGTCCAAAGCAAAAAGAGTGGCGCAGTCGTAGGCATCATATCCTTCATGAAAGCACAAAAGTGTTCGCGTAACGGTCATACTGCTATTCTGGCTTTTGTCGCCGAGCAGCCATCTGAAGAGAAGAAGATTGATGACATTCCGATCGTTCGTGACTTTCCAGAAGTATTTCCCGAAGACTTGCCTGGTCTTCCGCCTCATCGTCAAGTCGAATTTAAGATCGATCTAACACCCGGAGCAGTGCCTATTGCTCGGGCACCATATAGACTTGCACCTAGTGAGTTACAAGAATTATCTACACAACTGCAAGAGTTATTGGATAAGGATTTCATCCAACCTAGCTCATCGCCATGGGGAGCTCCAGTCTTATTCGTCAAGAAGAAAGATGGGACTTTCCGTATGTGCATTGATTACCTTGAGCAGAACAAAGTGACTGTCAAGAATCGTTATCCATTACCCCGTATTGATAATCTATTTGATCAACTTCAAGGATCAAGCTTCTATTCAAAGATCGATCTTAGATCCGGTTATCATCAACTGTGAGTCCGAGACGAAGACATCTCAAAAACTACATTCAGAACCCGGTATGGCCACTACGAGTTTTTGGCCATGCCATTCGGATTAACCAACGCACCCGCGATATTCCTGGACCTCATGAACCGAGTGTGTAAACCTTACCTTTATCAGTTCGTCATCGTTTTCATTGATGAAATCCTCATCTATTCTAGGAACAAGGAAGAACATGAGGAGCAACTATGTTTGATTCTTGAACTGCTGAAGCTAGAGCAATTATATGCAAAATTTTCTAAATGCGAATTTTGGATTCGCGAAGTCCAATTTATAGGATATGTAGTCAACGAGAAGGGAATACATGTCGATCCAGCTAAAGTAGAAGCCATTAAGAATTGGGCGGCACCAACGACTCCGACAGAGGTGCGGCAATTTCTAGGTTTGGCTGGCTACCACCTTCGATTCATCGAAGGATCTCAAATATTGCTTAACCTCTCACTACCCTGACCCAAATGGGTAAGCCTTATAACTGGAGTGAAACTTCGGAATTAGCATTCCAACTGCTGAAGCAGAAACTCTGTAGTGCACCCATCATTTCTCTTCCAGAAGGAACGGAAGACTTTCTAGTGATTTGCGATGCCTCCATTCAAGGTCTCGGTTGTGTACTGATGCAACGCGAGAAAGTTATCGCATACGCTTCCCGTCAACTGAAAATTCATGAGAAGAACTACACGACTCATGATTTAGAGTTGGGAGCCGTAGTGTTTGCACTGAAAATATGGAGACATTACTTGTACGGTACCAAGTGCACCATCTACACCGATCACTAGATTCTTCAGCACATCTTCGAACAGAAAGAGTTGAACATGCGACAACGTCATTAGATCAAACTCTTAAATGATTATGATTTTGCTATCAAGTATTATCCGGGCAAGGCTAACGTGGTAGCCGATGGCCTTAGCAGAAAAGAAACCAAACCCAAACGAGTCCGAGCGTTACAACTTACTATTCACACCGGATTACCTGATCAAATCCGTAATGCTCAACTCGAAGCCTTGAAAGAGCAAAACCTGCCGTTAGAGGCCACGCGTGGTAAAGAGAAACAACTTGAGGTTAAATCGGAAGGTATTCGCTACTTCGCAGAGTGAATATGGGTTCTAGTGTACGGAAACTTAAGGGAACTTGTTATGGGTGAAGCTCACAAGTCTCGATACTCTATTCATCCTGGTTCCGATAAAATGTATCATGATCTGAAGGTTCTATATTGGTGGCCTAACATGAAAGCTGATATAGCCACTTACGTGAGCAAGTGCCTGACTTGTTCAAAGGTCAAGATCGAATACCAAAAGCCTTCTGGTTTGCTCCAACAACTGGAAATCCCGATGTGGAAATGGGAACAAATTTCCATGGACTTTATCACCAAACTACCTCGAAGTCCTAGCGGATGCGACACCATCTGGGTGGTCGTAGACCGCTTGACCAAATCCGCTCATTTTCTAGCAATCAAAGTGACTGATAAGATGGAGAAGCTAACTCGTATCTATCTGAAGGAAGTAGTCTCTCGGTACAGACTGCCAATTTCAATCATTTCTGATCGAGACGCTCGATTCACCTCACATTTCTGGCAATCATTACAAAAAGCTCTAGGCACGCACCTGGATATGAGCACAGCATACCATCCTCAAACAAATGTCCAGACTGAACGTACTATTCAAACCCTATAGGACATGCTACGAGCATGTGTTATTGATTTCGGTAACAGTTGGGAAACTCATTTGCCTTTAGTAGAGTTTTCCTACAATAACAGTTATCACACTAGCATCAAAGCAGCAGCGTTCAAGGCATTATACGGACAGAAATGCCGATCACCTATTTGTTGGGCTGAAGTTGGGGATAGCCAACTTACGGGTCCTGAAACTGTGCTCGAAACTTCATAGAAAATCGTGCAAACTCGAATTCGTATGGCGGCAGCCCGTGACCCTCAAAAGAGTTATGCCGATAAGCGTCAGAAGCCATTAGAATTTCAAGTGGGCTACATGGTCCTATTAAAAGTCTCACCTTGGAAAGGTGTAATTCGTTTTGGGAAACGAGGCAAGCTAAATCCTCGTTATGTCAGACCGTTCAAGATAGTGAAGAGAATAGGCCCAGTAGCGTACTAACTGGACCTACCTGAAGGACTTAGTGGTGTACACAACGTCTTTCATCTCTCAAACTTAAAGAATTATCTAGCAGATGAGACACTCGTGGTTCCACTTGAGGAACTAGAAATCGACGAACAATTATGCTTCATTGAAGAACCGGTTGAAGTCATGGATAGCGAAGTTAAGAGACTCAAGCGTAGTAAAATCCCTATTGTCAGAGTTCGTTGGAACTCGAAACGTGGACCAGAATTTACATGGGAGCGCGAGGATCAGATGATGCGCAAGTATCCTCATCTTTTCAAGCAGTCCACGTCAAACACATACGGTACTATTTAATTTTTGGGACGAAAATTCTTTCAACTAGGGGATGATGTGACATCCAGAAATTTTTTTTATTTAACTAGCAACGTTATTTAATTTTCGGGACGAAAATTCTTCCAATTATGGGATGATGTGACATTCAACAATTTCAGGATAACTCTGTTAACCCAAATCCTGTTATCTCACAACTCAGTTAACTCAGTTACAAACCACAAGGACTAATTCTGTCATAACCTCAAACTCATACACATAAACTATAGGGAATAATTCAGTAATTAACCAAAACTCATTCCTTCGACTTTTGAAAGTCAAAATCAAGTATTCTTTGGTCCAAATCAAACCCGTAACCTCCCAAACCGTTCGAATTCGCAACTAGATTGAATGGCATTGATGATCTCGACCACATACTAATCATTTCCATACGTTTCTGATCGATCATGATTGCGAATTAAGTCCATAAACCCGTAACCGTCGAACTCTCGTCGTTTACCATCAAACTCGACCAATTCGATTACCATTTCACAAGCAAGCACTCTACATACCTTAGTCGAGTCCCTCGGAAGCTTTTTCACATCCCAATTTGACTGGAGATGAAGCCGGAGACACCGGGGACCAACCCATCGGAATCGCGACTGACATCTAGTCGATCTCCATCAATCCAACACCAATTGAGGTAATCAAACACTCCCTCAGACTCGTTTCAACGTCTAGAATGCAAGCCCTAACCTATTTAGGGCTTATAACATCGAATCAAACTTGAACCAAATCAAGGGTTCATCACATTATCGATTTGATCGAACCCTAACCTAGACCTAATCTCAATCCAATTAAATTACATGGTTAGGTTCGCAATCCATCACTTATTGATAGACCTATGAATCCAACTATTTATATTATCAGATTTACCCAATTTGATTCCATGTTTAAAACCTAGGGTTTTGACGTTTCAAACAAGAATTAATAGATCTAGAATTGATGTTTTTTGCAATTAAACACACCCACAGGTTCGCAAGGTATCGATTAACAAAACCCCTAAACATTTGTGGTCAATTGTGGTCGAAATCAGTGGTATTAGAGTGGAGTTCGGTCGGGTTCGCGATAGGGGGGAGAACACAGGGAACTTCTGTGCTAAATCTAAACTGATCCGGGTTTCTAATGCGATACCCTAGCGGGCGGATTGGTTAGAGTGTTGGGCTATTGTGGAGTGACCAGGGTTCGAGTCCCACAACCCACACTTACTTTTATAGAAACTTTTTAAGCAATATGTTTTAATACAATTAATCCCCGTATTATTATAATGTTATATTTAGACGGTTTGACACCGGAAAACGCCCGTGTGCTCGGGATTGAATTTCTAATTCATTCTAAATGTTATTTTCATCTTAAAAATATTATAATTATTTATATTATCACTTAAACATTTAATTTGTTCACAAAAATGCATGAACTATTTTTTAATATTATTATCTCGAGTCTAATTGTGTTTCACATGTACCACATCAATACTAAATACCAAACTAGGGATTTTCTAATCCCGACATCAAGATTTCCGCTCGTTAATCTTAAGGGTGTTTTAGGACATCCGATCTTTCTGTATCGTCGTCACATAATCCTACGTGATCCTAACAATCGTAATCATATTCTAGGGCATTCGTAGACTGTCTGCTTGCAAACTATTTGTGGTTTTGTTGCATACTTGTGTGGTGCTAATTACTACACTCTACACACTCAGGTGAGCTTCATGACCCCTTTACTGTATTTAAATTAGGGGGAGAAAACATCACGCAAATATATGATTACAGTAATTCTTATATTATCACTTGTTAAAGCTAATCGTAACACTCTATCATGAAAGCCCTTACACATCGAACCGTTTAATATGAACTTAGCGAGGTAATCTTGACTAGTACTACTGGGTTTGACAAACCCCACCCGCGTTAGTCGTGCTAACTCGACTGGAGGTCGAACAGGTGTAATATTGACCTAACACATCACTACTATTGATAGACATGGTGGAAGGCATCAAACAGTCAGCTTCGGTTACAAGCACTTTAGTAACATGAACATAGGTTAGCTACCTATTGATATATATTGAATGTAGATAATCTGGCAAACACTATTACGAACTGAAACCTGTGAACTCACCAACCTAGTGTTGACACATTTTCTTACATGTTTTCTCAGGTCGCTAAGGCACAGGTGCACAACTAGGACAGATATTGGAGTCCTTTTTATCATTTCAAACATTTAAACTATTTACCTGTTTTTCAATAACTTGACTTTTAGGCACGTTTGTTTTGCACATTAAATACTTAATCTTTTCGCTTTCGCATTTACTCTGAACATTAATGGTTTTTTTTATTAAATTCATATAGTGTCATTTGATATGACCAATGGCTGAGATCCTGGTTTGTCACACGCCTCGCGGTAAACCTCCGTTAGTGGATTTTGGGGGTGTGACATGGAACACCACCTTATCGGGAAGTGGAGTTTCAAATAAATCTAGTACTAGGCACGGCTCCGATAGCCAAAGCTCCGTACATATTAGCTCGTACCGAGATGGCTGAATTGAGGAAACAACTTGACGAACTTCTTGAAAAGGGTTTCATAAGACCGAGTTCTTCACCATGGGGAGCTCCGGTACTCTTTGTAAAGAAGAAGGATGGATCGATGCGAATGTGCATAGATTACCGGGAATTGAACAAGGTTTCGATCAAGATCCGGTATCCGCTCCCAAGAATCGATGATCCGTTTGATCAGCTCCAAGAGCTAGATGTTTCTCAAAGATAGACCTGCGATCAGGCTATCATCAGTTAAAAGTCCAAGAAGATGACATATCTAAAACCGCGTTCAGAACTATATATGGATACTTCGAGTTCACCGTTATGCCATTTTGACTAACAAATGCTCCCGCTGCATTTATGGACATGATGAACCGGATTCACAAACCTTATTTGGATAAATTCGTAATGGAATTCATAAACAACATACTTATTTACTCCAAGAGTAAGGAAGATCATGCAAAAAATTTGAGGACACTTCTTGAACTAATAAGTAACAAGAAGCTTTACGCCAAATTCTTGAAATGCGAATTCTGGTTACCAGAAGTACATTTTCTCGGTCACATTGTCAACGAGAACGGGATTCAAGTAGACCCAGCTAAAATTAAAGCCATATCTAACTGGGAAGTCCCAAAGACGCCAACCGAAGTATGAAGTTTTCTCGGTTTGGCGGGATATTACCAAAGGTTCATCAAGGACTTTTCAAGGATTGTTGTTCCTTTGACTGTATTGACCCTCAAGGCAATCAAATATGAATGAGGTTTGAAGCAGGACAAAGCATTCGAAATGCTAAAACAGAAACTGACGCAAGCACCGATACTAACGCTGCCTGAAGGCAATGAAGGCTTTATAGTTTTCTGCGATGCATCGCATACTGGTTTAGGGTGTGTATTGATTCAAGGAAACAAAGTCATAGCGTACGCGTCAGGTCAACTAAAGACTCATGAGAAAAACTATACGACACATGACCTAGAGTTAGGTGCCATAATCTTCGCGTTAAAATTATGGAGGCACTACCTGTATGGAGTGAAATTGACGGTTCACACAGACTACAAGAGTCTAAAATACATCTTCAGCTAGAAAGAGTTGAACATGAGACAAAGAAGATGGATGGAAGTCTTAAGTGACTATGACTGTGAGATATACTATCACGAACGCAAGGCTAATGTTCTAGCCGACGCCTTAAGTAGAAAGGAAATGGAGAAACCAAAACGAGTACGTGCCTTAAGAATCGACCTTCAAATCAGTCTTACCACTCAAATCAAAGAGGCATAGGAATCAGACTTGGGATAGGAAATCCTCGACCATGAGGAAATGAAAGGGATGATCGAACAATTCATCATAGGAAATGACGACATCCTTAGAAGGAACAAACGAATTTGGGTACCAATCTTTGGGGACCTTCGAGAGATGATTCTAGAGGAAGCCCATAAGTCCAAGTACACTATGCACCCTAGTGGTGAGAAGATGTACAAGGATCTAAAACCAAATTACTAGTGGATCGGCATGAAAAAGCATATAGCCGAGTATATAGCCAAATGCTTGACTTCTTCAAAGGTGAAAGCCGAACACCAAAAACCATGTGGGCTATTACAACAACTAGAATTCTTGGTATGGAAATGGGAGATGATTACCATGGACTTCATCACCAAATTTCCCCGAACCAGTCGAGTGAATGACATGATATGGGTTATCGTTGGCCGCTTGACCAAATCCGCGCATTTCTTACTAATGAAGGAAACCTATAGCATGGACAAGCTGGCACAACTATACGTAAACGAGATAGTATCCCTACACAGAGTGCCACTATCCATCGTGTCAGATAGAGACAGTCGATTCATGTCGTGATTCTGGCAGAGCTTCCAAAAAGCTCTCAGAACTTGATTGAACCTCAGCACTACGTATCATCCTCAAACGGATGGGCAGAGCGAGAGAACGATTCAAACCTTAGAGGATATGCTTTGAGCATGTGTAATAGACCTCGGAGGAATTTGGGACGACCACCTACCTCTAATGGAATTCTCCTACAATAATAGTTACCATACGAGTATTCAAGTTGCACTATTTGAAGCCTTGTATGGCAGAAAATGCAGAACTCCCGTTTGTTAGTCAGAAATAGGAGAGAACCAATTGTCTGGACCTGAGATAGTATAGGAAACCACTGATAAGATATTAAAAATAAGAGAAACATTGAAAACGGCTCGTGATCGCCAGAAAAGCTACACCGATAAAAGGTGAAAGCCGTTAGAATTCAACGTTGGAGATAACGTCCTACTTAAAGTATCTCCATGGAAAGGCGTGGTTCAATTTGGAAAGAAAGGGAAATTAAGCCCTTGGTTCGTTATACCTTTTAAGATTTTAGAACGAATCAGGCCGGTGGCATATCGGTTAGAATTGCCAAATGAGATGAATGGAGTACACGATGTATTCCATATTTCCAATTTACGTAAGTGTTTAGCAGATGAAACTTTAACAATGCCACTACAAGATGTAGTGAAGAAAGACTTAATTTTGTGGAACAACCGTTGCAAATTGAGGACCGGCAGGAAAAGAAATAAAGACGGAAAAGACTTGTGTTAGTCAAGGTGAAGTGGAATTCCAGACGTGGACCTGAGTACACGTGGGAACTGGAATCGGAAATGAAAAAGAAATACCCATACTTATTCAAGAAATAATCTCGAGGACTAGATTTTGAAAAAGTTGAGGATTATGTAACACCTGCCAATTATATAAGAAAAGAAGGGAAAGGACGAAACCCGAAAGAAAGAAACTAAAATAAAGAATTCTGAAAATCATAGGGTAACAGAACGTTACCTACAGGTTAGCGGTCCGCTACAAACACAAGAAACTATGTCACCGAATGGGTGGCAGACTGCCATCATGGCTGGGGGACCGCTAGCTGCTTGGCAAACGGTCCGCTACGCAGGTCCCTCTGCATCATATATGTGTCGAGACACGTGTAGGGAATGCGTCGGCATGTCGGACGCGTGGTCATGTGGCAGACCTCCACCGCAGGCCCACACGGTCCGCTACAGACGTGTGGCACGCCTGCTTTGCATGCTAACACGTGGTATGCATGCGGGCATCAGGGGGCGGTAGTGGACCGTCAGCGCCCTGTCTAACGATCCGCTACGGGGTTAACTCATGCCTATAAATAGAAGAGCATTTGCTCTTCATTTCCACACAATTCAAAACCATCAACACTCTTTCTCTCGAATTCACTATGCCCCCGAGCCGTTCCCAAGCCAATTCGCTGTCCTTCACTTATTTACCGGACTCAAGCATTTAAGAGACGAAGGAACCCGAGGAACGTGTAGAAGCGCTAGTTTAGGTGCTAGAGCTCTAAGAGCTGATTCTAAGAGCCAAGTAGCACTAATTTTTTTATCTTTCAATTTCCCACTTCCAAACCTAGGTGAATACAAGTCTGTCAAAAATGGTTTACAATCGTGAGTGTGCTATAAACACTCTCACACAAAAGATCAAAACTATTTACGTTTAAAAAAAAGGCAAAACACGAAAATTAAATATTTACTCATATAATCCCAGACGGGGTTGACCAGCGAGATCAACCCCAGCGGATGTTGATAACCCACAAGTGTACACAAAAATTTGATCAAATCTTTATACTCCCTCCGGATCCAGGTAGGACTGGGGCGGGGTTGGCTTGTATGTCGGGTGATTGTGTAAAACGCAGGAGTGCCAGTTAGGCCGCGTAGTCCCCAAGTACATGACCAATGTATACATATATAAAAATGGAAAGAAGTGATGTGTTTGCTAGATTCCAGACGATGAAGTGTTTAATTATTTAATTTAACTGTTTTGCCATGATTATGAAATGTTTTGAGGTCATAAAGTATTCACCGGCACATAGCTGATGTTCATTTTTAAATGGTTCAGGAAAAGATTGAAATGACCTAAACATACCGGGACCGGCTAAGGCCTATGTCTCGGGGATAGTTTTGTTACATAGTCGGGTCGGGCCACACACCAAGCCCCGGTTCAACCCAAAAATATGTTATACAGGTTCGTGCTATGCACAGGAATAACCTGAGAAAAAGGACAAGGTTAAGGTGCCCAAAGGATTTTGACTCCCTAGGCAGAATACCTCCTTGTATATTTTACTGACTCTGGTCAAGATTTTGATTTCATATCAAATGTACAAACGATCGGGTTTTATACCCAAGTATTTTAATGAAATAATCTTTTGTCTACAAGACGAGATTCTGATATTTAAATAACCAACCCTTGGGGTTGAGATGATTGATAAAAAGATCTTTTTTTTGTTAAAAACCATTATTACGCTGCACAAAACCGAACTCTGAAATCAAAGCAGGTACCAAAGGTGCCAACTGACGTCGCAACCCATATGCGTCCAGGGGGTGCCCGGGGCAGGGTGTGACATGTGGTGAATGAGTAGACAATGAGTAGTGGTGTCTTTGATATACCTAAAAATTCGTTTGACCATAAAGGCATGCATATACTCACACACTTTATTGACTGCAAAGGCAATGTCCGGCCTTGAGAGAGTAACATACTGAAGGGGTCCGACAAGTTGTCGATACCTGACCAGTTTAGAGAATAGATGGTTGTCCCCAAGAGATAAGACCAGGGAAGTGCTCATGGGAGAAGAGACTGGCTTGGAATATGAAAGACCAGCTTGTTGAAGCACGTCGGCGATATATTTTCTTTGAGACAACATAATAAATCCCGGCCTTGGCGCACAATTTCAATACCCGAAAAGTAATCAAGGTCGCCAAGGTCTTTAGTGCAATGGCAAGACTGAGTTGTTGAACAAGGTCATTAACAACTTTGGTGTTGTTACCAGAGACGATAATGTCATCACCATAAACCAGAATGTACCGGATTGTGTGCCCAGACTTGTTTGTAAACAATGATGAATTAGTTTTGGATTCTTTAAAACCAAATTGGTGAAAAGCTTTAGACAAGCGATGAAACCAGGCTCGTGGGGCCTGTTTGAGGCCATATAAAGATTTTTGAATGTAAGCATACATGATCCAGATGTTCTGGATCAACGAAGCCTTGTGACTATCGAAGATAGACTGTCTCCTTAAGGTCACCATGTAACAAGGCATTTTGAGCATCCAATTGACAAAGCGACCATTGTTGTGTAACAGCATGAGAAAGGACCACTCTTATGGTGGTAGATTTTACAACTGGAGTGAAAGCCCTTTGCCATAAGGCGAGACTTGTACGAGTGACCGCTCCATTTTGGTCCTTCTTTAATATGTACACCCACTTTCAATCAATAACATTAGCGTTAGGAGTATGGGGTACTAAGGCCCAAGTGCCATTTTAAACAAGAGCTAAAAATTCTCCGGCCATGGGTTGCAAATGGTGGTTTGCAATGTTAAAGAAAGTGGGCTTAGGAAGAGATTTATGGGATGTGGAAACATGATTAGCAAAAGAACTATAAGGAACCCGAGGTTTGAAATTTTGACGCAGATTGGAAGGACGAGTACGAGTAAGTGGAGGTGGAGGTGTATGAGGAGATTTTGAGGAGTTGAAGTTAGAAGAGGGGGAGGACGGTTTAGAATTATGAGGAGATGGTGGAGGGGTTTGTTAAGAAGTGGTAGGAGAGGATGGCTTTGGACTGTCAACATGTGGTAGTGGAAAAGGAAGTGTATGTGTTGGAAGGAGGAGTAGAAGAATAACGTTGTATAGGTGTGGCAAAGGGGAAGTTCTCCTTATTGAAGTGGACATGACGGGCTATATATATCCGATGTGTGGATGGATCAAAGCATCGATAGCAATGAAGAGAGGGATTGTAACCCAAATAATAATACAAGGTATGGAACGGAAGTCCACCTTGTGGCGATTGTATGGTCGAAGATGAAGAAAGCATTGACAACCGAGAACTCGAAGAAAGGAGAAATCAGGAGAATGTTGAATAAATGTTCGAAAGGTGAGACAGGAGAGGAGGATTGGGAAGGCATGCGATTGATGAGGTAAACTATGGTGTTACGAGCAAAATGCAAAAGCGTTGAGGTACGTAATACTGGGCCATAAGTGTAAGGCCGGTCTCAACAATGTGGCGATGTCTTATTCAACAATACCGTTATAAGCACTGGTATGTGGGCAGGATAATATGTGAACGATGCCAAGAGATGTGAAGAAGGATGTGAGCGGACGAAAACCACCATCCCAATCTGTTTGAACATTTTTAAGTTTGGAGTTAAATTGTCTTTCAACCATGGAGACAATGTTTTGAAAGTTAGATAAACATCAGATTTGCTGATTAGAGGAAAAATCCACATATAATGAGAAAAATGATCAACACATAGCATAAAATAACGATGTCCATCACAAGATAATACTATGCCGGGACCCCAAACATCACAATAAACCAAGTCAATAAAATTTGAACTATTAAAAGTAGAATTTGGTAAAGGCAATTTTGTAGATTTTCCCAAATGGCAAGCAGTACAAGAAACAGTATAAATGATAAAGGATTATGACTGTGCGATTATGTATCACCCTAGGAAAGCTAATGTAGTAGCTGATGTGTTAAGCCGTAAAGAAAGTCACGAACCGATTCGAGTGAAATCATATCAACTGATTGTTACCCCTAAACTTATTAAATAGTTTAGTGGTTTACAATTGGAAGCCCTAAAGGCTGAATAGATCAACAAGGAAATGATAGTAGGGCAAATAGGAAATTTGTCAGAAAACACTTTTGATGTCAAAACTCGGTTTGGTCGAATGTGGATTCTTCATTATGGAGAACTTCGGCCCAAAATATTGGATAAAGCACATAAGTCCTGTTATTCAATCCATCTCGGTGCTACCAAAATGTATCAAGATTTAAGAAAGGGTTACTAGTGTCCGGGAATAAGGCGGGAATTGCGAGTTACGTAAACAAGTGTATGACCTGCTTGCAAGTAAAAGCCGAACATCAGAAACCATATGAGATGATCTAAACCTTGAATATACCTGAGTGGAAGTGGAAACATATTACCATGGATTTTATAACTAACTTACCGCGTACAACAAAAGGGTACGACACTATTCGGATAATCATGGACTGCGTGACAAAAAGTGCTCACTTTCTACCAATTCGCGAGACGTTTACTTCAAAAAAGTTGGCAGATTTATTCATCAAATAAATTGTAACACGGCATTGGGTGATAGTGTCTATTGTCTCTAAGAGGGTTACTCGATTCACATCAAGATTTTGGAGAAAGTTTCACGAATATCTGGGAACAAGATCAAACATCAGCACCGCATATCATCCTCAGATGGACGGTCCATCCAAACTCTGGAGGACATGCTCCGCGCTTGCCTTATCATTTTGATGGTAGTGGGATCGCCATGTGCTTCTAGCATAATTCTCCTATAACAATAACGACCATGCGAGCATCGATATTCCACCCTACAAGATGTTATACGAGCGGAGATGTAGGACTCTCATTTGCTGGGGTGACATCGGGCAGCGAGAATTGGGAAGTTTAGAAGTCGTTACAGCCATAACCGAAAAGCTTGATAAGATAAAAGCATGTTTGAAAGCGGCTAAGGATATACAAAAGTTCTATGAGGATAAGAGACGTAGACGCATAGAATTTAATGTTTGGGATAAAGTGATGCTAAAGGTCTCACCATGGAAGGGTTTAATTAGGTTTCGCAAGCGAGGTAAGCTAAGTCCCTGTTTCAACGGACCGTATAAAATTTTGGCACGTGTGAGTGTAGTTGCTTACCGACTAGAAGTTCTAGAGGAATTAAACGAAATACATCCCACCTTTCATGTATCACACTTGCGTAATTGTTTAGCTGATGAGAATGCTCGCGTACCGCTTGATGATATAGAAGTTGATAATAGACTGAACTACGTCAAGGAGCCGATAACAATCCAGCTTCACCATCTTTCATTCTAGAGAGAGAAAGGAGAGAAAGCTAGAGAGAAAAAGTGACTTGTTTGGGGTTTTGCTGAAACCGTTGACCTCAATCAAAGGAGAATGAATCATTATCATCATCTGGACGTGATTAAAGGTAACAACAACTTCTAGATCTCTGTTTTTATGTTTGAAAGTCGGGTCTCGAGTTTTGGTCATAGAGATCGGATTTTTACATATTAATTGGCCTAAAAACATTAGGTCTAGCCTTGCATGAGTTAAGTAAAAGGTTTGGACGTAAAAAGTTAGAATTTTGGGTCAAAAATGTCGTTTTAGCAATAACCCGTGAATGGGCCGAAAGTACGTATGAAACTGCCGAAAGTATGTTACGGCCGAACAAAAGTTCCTGCCGAAATAGTAGTTCCTGCCGAAATAGTAGTTTCGGCCGAAAGTTCTCTAGCTTTAACCTAAGTTCGTATTTACCTTTTCGTACAGACTGTTAGACACTTCGAGTAGATTTTCTCTTCTGATTTCCCTAGCTGCTAATTTACGCTTAATAAATTCCTAAACACATTGGGACAATTATTTGATGAGTTACGCTTAATAAATTTCATCATAAAGTCTGCAAGTTCTATACAATTTAACCACGAGTAAATAAAATAGATTTTTTTAACGGCCCAAACCAACTTCAAAAAAACCAAACAAATACAAAGGAGCAACCAATGTTTTCAGAACCGGACCGGACGTCGAACCGGTCTCCTTACCGGTCCACTGGTCGGACCGGTCCGACCGGATTTAAGAACCGGACGACGTCATAAATATTATAAAAATATATCAGTCTAAATAGCTTTTAATCCTTTCAAAAACCACCAACAAGTCAATTCCAATAATTTTAAACTAACAATTACCTACGAAATAAGAAGCCAAGAGACTTAAAAAAGATTAAAATATATATATATATATATATATATATATATATATATATATATATAGTCAAGCGGTTCAACCGGTCCGACCACCCGGTTTCCGGTCCGACCGCCGGTTCAACCGGTCCGACCACCGGTTCGCTGCAGAAACGGTTCAACACATGTAACCGGACCAGTCAGACCACCGGTTCCCGGTCCGACCGGCCGGTCCGGTCCGGGTTTCAAAACATTGGGAGCAACCCATCAAGAAGCTGGCTGCATAGGAAAACAAGCACCAAATAATAGATACGTAAATGCATCTTAACCGTTAAAAAAAAGAGGTAAGTGCATATTAATTACTTTGACCAATTCTATGACAGTTGCATTATTTACAGAAATAATTGTTTCAATTAAAAAATAGTACATACATAATCTTGAAAAGTCATAGTTGTGCTTTCTATCAAATCTGCCCTGTTTTTCGTTATATGTATTTTAAAAATTTTCATGTAATTATATAGTTATTATTGTATAATTGATGACATATATATCAAAATAATATTATTTTAAGATATACATAATAGAATTAATTATGTAATTTGAGTACTTAATTTCTGTTTAATTATGTCTTTTAAACTGCCTCATAGCAATCTTTTTTAGCTATCCTGTTTCGAATTGCAAGTTTGTGATAATACACACCAGATATTCAATCAACAATCAATGCGATTTGTTATTAACTCCAAACGATTACAATACGAACAAGAAGAATTGAATTACAAACGTGAATCGGAAGAATGAAAAAGTAAAAACCAAATCAGCCCTAATCCCTAATTAACAAACAGACTAACAACCTGACTTTCAAGAATTACAATTACCCCCTGAACTTCTCTAAACTTATAAAAAGCCACAAAACAAGTTTCAGTTAATGACAGAACACACCCCTGCACTAACCAAATGTTCATAAATTGCTCAAACTATAACAATCTCCACCTTTTGAACACATGTCTCGGTCAACAAAGAATTAACCAACTCCAAGTAACTGCAAACACTTTAAGAATTTTGTACCAGGAAGTGACTTAGTTAACATATCAGCAGCATTTTCCTTTGTAGAAACATGTTGCACTTTAACTTCTTTTGCATTGATCACATCCCGAATAAAATAAAGCTTTACAATAATATGATTCGTTCTTTCATGATAAACACTATTCTTGGACAATTGGACAGCCTCTTGATTATCACATAATATCAAAGTTTCATCAAACTTTACACCCAATTCAGCTACTATACCTTTAAGCCATAGAGCCTCTTTAATTGCCTTGGTTAGAGCAATATATTCAGATTCAGTACTAGATAAGGCCACAACATGCTGCAATGTTGCTTTCCAGCTCACTGTACTTCCCAACAGTTTAAAGACATACCCAGTTATGGACCTACCCTTCTCCATATTGATGTCGCCCAGACGGTCTATAACAACTAACACATAAACCTAACCTAGACTCCTAAGTAATAAATGGAGTACCTATGAACTAATCCGCAATGACAGGCAAGAGTGCCTATCGAGTGTAGCACAACTTAATGGTAAACCGGAATATCGAACCCTAGAGACACTACTATAGCTAAAGTAGACTCTGACTCGTACTAAAGATGATTTGGTTGGGGGGTTTTCTACACTACTGATTATACTAATAATGCAGAACTAATGATCGACTCTAACTATCCAGACAAAAAACTAGGGGAAATACCAGGAATGGGAAGACTACCACCTAGGTCGGAATCCTACTTGCAAAGCTCAAGTTCTACCGGTTATGGAAACAATGATGGATCTGGATTTCTAAGGATGACAACTCTAGACCACCTAGTGGATCCCTAATCACTCTCAGGGTGTCACTAACTAAGAAACTCTAAAGAAGTACTAAACTCAACAGATGGTCGGATTACCTTTCAGTCTCTCCAACAATGATAAAGTACCCAACAGAGAGATCACCTCTCAGTCTCACTGTCCACAATACATCAAAGATGCACTAGGTAATCTCAGGATATCAACTATAACTCGGAATAGCAACGGATGCTAGAACCCTAAGTGAAACTTCCTCTCAGATAGATTTCACTCGGAATCTTAATACGAAGACTAACCGATTACCTCTTACCTTTCGGGTATAGAGATAAGAAGAACACTCAGCTCTAACCTACTCTCAATCACAGTTCCTATGGAATACTACGTCTCGCAAACCACCAAACAACCACAAACACAGAGTCTACGATCTAGATATACTACTCAAACTGAAAGACATTCACAAGCAGCATATGAAACTATAATCAATTGCAAATCAGGTTCAAAGAATGCACAACTTCATAATTATTAAACCAAGATCATTACAAAACTATTAAACCAACATAGGAATCCAAAAATCGATAAAAATAAGAACTTTATCAAGTATTCATCATAGACCTAGGCACTATTAAGTTCTAGCCTATAATCATACTTAAAACATTCAAACAGAAGTGTAACATCTATGATTTTCTGGAATAATTTTATATTATTCTTAAGTAATAATGACACTTTATTTCAAAATCCCGTACCTATCCAACACTTTAATTATTATTGAAACGTATATCAATCCCAAATTTCAACCTTACAATAACATTATGTTTCTATAAATATATAATATGTAAATATATCTATATAGGCAGTTACTTATATATATATATATACACACACACACACACTTGCACAAATTAAAATAAAAACTTATAAAGTTTTTAATCATGTAAGAACATCCTTTATATATATAAATGTATCTTGAACAAATGTATATATATATTTGATTCTTAAATAATTCATTTACACAAATTGTTACTTTATAAAAATGAAATAGATTATTTTATAAAATATTTATAAATAAATTAGACCTTTATAAATGATATAAAATAAAAGTTAGTCTTAAACCCTTTGGAATCAAGATTGAACCCCTACTCTTAAATTTGAACCTATTTGACCCCAAGTTTGAACCCATTCACTATGACTAACCCATTTTGACTCCTAAATAGTCAACAACCCCGATTTCTTAAAATTTCAAATATTAAAACTCGCTCGAATCCAAGGTTAAAAACCTTCCATACTTACTTAATCGATCATCGGTCATTCCTAAACCTCAATAACAATCCAATTTGACAATTTTCGCGGCCAGAATCGGAATTCAAATCAATTTGAATTAGTTTGACTATCCATAAGTCAAACCGAGCCTAAATCATCGCCAAAATAGGAAATCAAACGTGTTTCAGAACCCGGAAATCACGCCCAATCAGTTTCGCATGTATCCGGTCCTAATTCAAGACCCAATTCATTTCTAAACCATCGAATTCACGCGTAATAGGAGCATACGGCTGTCAACTTTAAACCCGTAATCGAATCATACAATTATATGAAAGTTGAACGAATTAATATACACACACACACCGTCATACAGCCCCATTCAAACTCTCAAGAACCAGAATCGCAACCCATTCCGCGTCTAGAACCGAATCGAGCATCAAGAACTTCATTACTGAAACTGTAGCCGTCCGCATTCGTGCCCAAACCAATCGAGTAAGTTTGTTACATCATTCGATTCGCTTTTCAATGCACATCAAAAGCCCCTTACCAATTCGTGCTAACAGAACTCATCACGACCGATTGAAATTCTAGGGTTCTTGTTGTTAGCACTAACTTAATTTGGGGTTTTGTTTCGAACTTGTGTTTTTATTTAATTAGAATCCATAATCAACCAGCGAAACCACCTGGTCTGGCCGGTAAGTCACTGCGCCGCCGAACCAGGTGGCGGGGGTTCGAAACCCACCAGTTCCAGCCTTTTTGCGCAAATATAGCACCCAAGCCCGGCCTGTATCTCGCAGCATGTTAAAATGATTCGAGACCGGACTTCTAACAGACTCATAGGCCTCGGTCCAGTGGTTTGTTCGACCGAGTTACCCAGCTCAGACCCGGGTTCGAGTCCCTGGCCTGTTTATATTTTTTTAATCAGTTTTGAAGCCCAAAAATTATATAAAAAAATTATTTTTATGAACCATACATTATTTGTAACAGAATAAAACCGAAATTATTAATTTTCAATATAAGTTCATTTTATTATGAATTTTTATGGTTAAAAGTGTATATTAAAGGTTTAAAACAAAATTTTAGATATTTATATTAATTTTCAAATAAAAAGAAACTTTGTTTTTATAAAGTTTATAAAATGTTAACTTTATTTAAAAATCAAATGCTTATTTATAAATGATAAATAAATAAATAAATTTATTTATTACAACCTAAACTAAAAAGTTAAATGTATATTATTAAACTTTACACACAAATATATTATTTACACCACTTTTTACGCTTCTTGACAAATAAATAAATAAAGCAGAAATTGTTTATTGAATTTATATTTTTTTATAATACATGCACTATTTTTATAACTAAATAAATAAATAACAACTATTTAATGTTATTTAGTTATTTAAATCCAAACCCTAACCTCAATCATTTTAAACTATTCATTTCAAACTTTCGTTTTATAAAACACAAGTGCAAATACAATAACCTACACATTCCATTATGCAACACAAACCCTTTGTACACACTTTCATTACAACCCTAGACTTGGCCTTAGACTATTATACATGTTATTAATCTAGATTCATATATATTACACTCTAGGTTAACGTGGTAAGTTACAAGGAACACTTGCTACCTAGACACTTGTGCTAGCAACATCTTTGATACAGGTGAGTTTACATAGCCCCCTTTTCATTTTTGTACATTTTGGGGTGAAACATGATCTATTCTTTAAAATTTTTTGCATAGACTTAAATACAATTCAATAATATGATATTATGCTTTACGTGCTTTATGGTTGAATGCTATGAGTTAAGACTACATATACATGACTTTAGTACAATCATTAACTACGTACAAGCTAACAATTAACATTGATGGATCTATTGTGTTTGACAAACCCACCCGGTTAGGGTGTTTGTTACCGACTTTACATAAGGGTAACCTGCGTGTTATGCCTCAGTCCAAGGTTTGATTGTACACACATAGTTTAACTATAGGTTCTCCATAAATGCCTTATACACATGTATCATATGAATTGTATAAAACATCTTAAACTTGTTGTGTGTCAAAACCTGTGTATGCTCACCAACTTTTTAGTTGACCTCGTTTTCATCATGTTTCAGGTATAAAAGTTTGAGTTGATCAAGTTGCTACACTTAGGTTGTGGACCTAGTTAATTGAAATAAATGGATATGTTATGTAATTCAAGTATTCTTGTATTGTTGTATTTGGAAATTGTGAATGGAAATGTAACGTTTTAATATATTAAATTTTAGTCAACCATGTGCTCATGAACAGTCTACATGTCCCGCCCCGACGTTTCCGTCGTCGGTTGGGGTGTGACAGATTGGTATCAGAGCCTTGGTTATAGGGAATTAGGTTATTAGACACTCTTGACCTAGACTATAACCTTAGGACACCCATACAATGCCATGCTACTACATATTACATGATTACTTCTTATAGAAATATTTCTATATACTATCATAAGTAATTACACTACATGATGCAATACATGATGACTTATGTGTCACACTACTTGATAACTTTTGTGCTTACATTCATTACTATCTACATGCTACCTATGTGTTTCATTAAGTGCTATCCTAAGCTTAACACACACACGTACACACCAAATTCTTCATACACCTTTGAACTCACACACATGATACCATCACCTCTTGTGAACAAAGACTTAAACTATTGGGCCTAATACCCATTAATAATAAACTAAGAAGCCCATATATCCTCCAAGAATGAGAAGCCCGCTGCAATAAATAAACCTCACTTTCGGGCCTCAAGGCCCAGTCCACAACAATTCTCATCATGACCATGAGCCCAACAATAGTGTTATTAATACACGATGGCTGGAAGAGTGTGTAGGCCCATGAGGGATTCTGACTAAGGAAAGACAGGGTACTTAAGTGTGTCCTAGTGACCCACCCCTCTTTCTTGGGAATTCTCCTCAGGGATACATTGCTTATAGGTCAAGTGTATTTCTAAAATACTATTGTGAAGACTTGGTGTTATGACTAGTCAAACTCTACACCTATGAGGACTCCTATATTTAACACTCGGTATTTCATTATCGCTTACAACCTTTTCATTGTTTCTCTACTAGATATGGACTCCCTCCCCAGTATACCGTCCTGGAGTAGAATCTGATTAGGAAGAAGACACCGGGTCACCCGTGTATCGGTCACCAAGCCATCTTATAGTCATTCAGTGTGTCTGCACTTCCTTAGGGTTTGAATGGTACTTTGGTGACTTACCATTACGTATTCCACTCATTCAGGTTATAGCCTTAAAATCCTTAGCACAAGGATAAGCTTGAGGTAATGAGTGTTGAACGTCGAGACTTTTGTATTCTAATTGAGCCTACTCCAAGAGATCATTTCTTAACAATAGATGCTCTAGAGCTTCCCAATTATAGAAAACTAGGAGTGAAAGATGCGATCACACCTCTCTTCTAGGCAAAAATCTGGGATCCATCCATCAAGATGAACTTTGGGGAAGTGCGAGTACAAAAGAGTAATAAATTATTCTTCTCAACTCTTTGTGGACAGTGGCCTGTTGTGAATAGCTCGAGCTTACGTCCCTTATGCATATCACGAACTAATGAGATTAGCATGAAATTCCGCATTTGGGACTCCTTTAAGAGTTTTGCATGTCGTTTCCCTGTTAGTGCGACAATAGTCGTTAGTCCACACTTAGGTTTCTTTGGCATTCGCTTGAGCATCAACCCCGGCTTATCCATTACCGAGAGAATAGTTAGACTTAAAGGTATATTGAATGTCAATGGCTGCGAGAGCAACCCTGTTTGACCGATATTTTGAAATGTCCGATTACCTACTTGTCTCATGTCGAGCTTCCACAATATCCATAGGTGCCATGTGTATGCGGGTGATATTGTGCGAAAGCACATGTCTTTATTCCGTTGTTTTAATGTGTTCTAAGTAGTTTTATATTAGTTTTGAGTCGTTTTTATGTACAATTGAGTCTTTATCATATTTGTAGGAGTTCGTATGGAATACAAGTGAATACATGAAGAAAACGAGCAAAGGAACCAAGCCCGGAAAAGTCCAAAGATAAAAAGACAATTTTCTGAAATTTAGGTCTCTCGCGGTACGCGAGAGACGAGTGTAATAATTCTCGCGGTACGCGGGAAGCTCCAGGAATTCGCCCGACTATTTTGGTCCTCGCGGTACGCGAGGATCCAGTCAACATTCTCTCGCGGTACGCGAGAGGGCCGTTTTCCGCAAAACCCTAATTTTCTAAATTAAAAAGATTTAAAACGGCCATTATGAAAGAGTTCGATTCTGAGCCGTTCCAGGGAAGAAAAGAGGCGATTTTGAGCTTGGAAGTCAATTGAAGCTGAAGATTGAAACTTTTGGATTCCGGGTTTGTGTAGTTGCATTCTAGGGTTTAAAGATTCAAACTTTATCTTTGATTTTGTGTTTTGAACCTATGGATCTTGCTATTTGCTTCTGTGTAGATGTTCTTAGTATGATTCTAGGCTAGATCCTTGATCTACCTAGGTCAATATGATGATTATGTGTTAAAGTTTCGATTTTTATTCGGTTTTTGGATTTGAATGTTGGATTTATGATTTAGTAAAGGTTTGAGTTTGTTTATGTGTGATGTTAGTGCATGTTTAATTCTGATTATGTGGTTGATTATGCTTTTCTGCGTTGATTGTGGTTGTCTGCCAGTTTGATCTTCGTTTCTGGTTCATAGACTTTAGGGTTTGTGAGTTAGAGTGGTGTCTAGACGTAGTAGCCATAGAAAACCTAGTTAATTACTGATTAGAAGTGAATGTGTGTCCTAGTTCAATACCCGAGAGGTGAGAATTAGTCGTTTAGTCTTCATCATTAGGAATCCGAGTGTCAGCTGTCTGAGAGGAAGTTGGTATTAGGTGTCTAGTGATAGTTGCTATCCGAATCATAGTATCCATTCTAGAACTACCCCATGCATTCCTTGAGTGTATGGTAAGCGGTGAGACTGAGAGGTAATCCGTTTATTAGGGTACTTGTCATAGTAGGAAATACCCGAGAGGTGATCCGATCATCTGGTGAGTTAATATCCTTAGGTTGTCTTCTGGTCACATCCCGAGACCGAGAGTGATCGGGAATCCACTAGATATCTTTTAGGTGTTATATCTTTAGAAACCCAGATCCAACCTAGTTCCAAAACCGATAGAAGTTGAGCTTTACACATAGGATTCCGACCTAGGTAGTGACTTCTCCATTCTTGATTTCATCTTTAGTTTACTCTTGATAGCTTGAATTGTCCTTAGTTTATTGCATTCTTAGTTAATCTTTAGTGTAGTAAACCCCCCAATCAATTAATCATATTAAGTCCTAGTTAGAGTCTAATTTAGTTATTCAGTGTCTTTTGGGTTCGATATCCGGACTTCGTTAGGCTATATTGCATTGATCGGTACACTTGCCGGTTGTGTGGTCTAGTTTTAGGTCGAGTCTAGGTTTTATAAATTTAAAGCTAGAGAGTCTAGATTAGGTTTTATTTGATAGTTTTTATAGACCGTCTGGACGACATCAAGTTTTTGGCGCCGTTGCCGGGGATACTTGGCAATAGCAATATTAGCTTTGACTAGTTCTTTGTTTGATTTTTGGTTTATTTGAGTCTTTTGTTTTCTTTTGAGTCTTGTGTGCTACTTGTGAGTCTTTATTCTGTTTCCTTCTTAGAGTCTTTCTGTTTATGCCCAATACTCGTTCGCAAGGATCATCATCTTTCGCAGCTTTTCAAGAGCCCGAACGAGAGCTTCACGAGCGCACCCGCGACTTTCGGGAGCGTTTAGAGGAGCTGGTTAAATCAAAGGTACGTCCTACTAGCCCAGTTCCATTTCCTACTATGGGTGACGCTAACCCACCGGCTAGACGTACGGTGCACCAGAGGGCCAGTGAGGGGGTCACGGGCGCGAGATCTTCGATCACACGCCCCACTATACCGAACACCAATTCTTGGCAGATCCCATCACATGTCATGAGTACGATCACTCATGCCACTCAATTCCATGGCCTCGAGGATGAGGATGCACCCGGACATTTGTCCCGCTTCGCGCGGATATGTGATACATTTAATATCACGGGTGTATCTAAGGACGCAATCTACTTGCGTCTCTTTCCATTCTCTCTTTCTGGGCGTGCATCTACTTGGCTCGACACTCTTCCCGACAATTCTATCACCACATGGGAGGATCTCGAAGCCAAGTTCTTCAAGAAATACTTTCCACCTTCCAGGGCCGCTCACCTTCGGGACCAGATCCATTCGTTTCGGATGGATCCCGACGAGCCTTACCATATGGCCTGGGAGCGGTTCAACGCGCTGTTGAGCCGATGTCCCCAGCACGGTCTCCCCGACTGGGCACTAGTGGAGAAGTTCTATAATGGCCTCACCTTCGAGACGCAGCAAATGTTCAACACAGCTGCAGGAGGCCATATCATGGATAGACTCGAACCTGAGGAGTGCGAGGATATGTTCGAGAGCTTCGCTCAAGCCGAACAGCAGCACCCACGTTCTGTTAGGGATTCCATTCCTACTGCTAGGTCACACGCCTCTTCTCCTAGAGGTGTGCATCAGGTCACGCCTGATACTAGCGTGGCTGCTGCCCTCGCCTCGATGGCGAATGAGATAAAGGAGCTCAAGCTCAGTGCTTTGAGGTGTCAGGTGTGCAGGGGAGGACACGACACCCGAGATTGCCCGGTAAATAATCAAGAGCATGTGAGCTATGCTGGCAACCAATACCAGAACCGTAATTACAACAATTCTAATACTTTTGGTTCGGGATGGAGATCTGGATTCACTGGTCGTCAGCAACAGTATGGAGGAGCAGAAGAAGGAGCGAGTTCTGGGAGCACTGTTGGGTCACGAAGGATTGAGGAGATGATGGAGACTCAGACACAGTTGCTTGCCCAGCTGGTGCAGAATAACAAGGATGCTCGGCTAAGACTGGATAGCCATGACACTTTGATGAAGAATCAGCAATCGGCGTTCCAGGATTTGCAACGCACGGTAGGAGACATTGCTAGGAGCATACATGATAGACAAGGAAGCCCTTCTACGGGCCCGAACGCTTCAGTGATGGCCGTGTCTATAGAGAGTGTGGAGAGTAAAGTGGTTGAAGAGGTTGACTCCCACTCTAAGGAGCATAATATTCCCTCGGTGGAGGAGGTGAATAAGATTGATTGGGCAGCTCGATTTGCTGAAATCGACGCAAGGATGCTGAAAGAGACCGAGTCGAATGCTGTTTCGACAAGGAGCATGGGAGAGAAGGAAGATGAGAGCCCACCGGTAGTAGTAGAAGAAGAGCCGGTGGAGGAGGAGGAAGTAGTAGTTGAGATACCTACCAAGAGGGTAGAGGAGAAGAAGAAGGGGGTGGAGATGAAGTCCCCCGAGATTGACCTGACCCGTATCCCTTATCCAACACGTGTGTTGCCACATAAACACGCTAAGGAATACGGTCACTTCCTTGATATGTTCAAACAACTCAAGGTCAATCTCCCGTTTGTAGAGGTCCTCCAGCATATGCCCAAATATGCCAAGTTCTTAAAAGGCCTTCTTTCCAACAAGAAGAAACTTGAGGAGGTCTCTGGAGTCTCACTTGGTGAGCAATGCTCGGCTGTGGTGCAAAATCATTTGCCAGAAAAGTTGTCTCATTCGGGTCGGTTCACGATCCCGTGCTTGTTGGGCAACCTACCATTACACCACGCGTTGGCCGACCTAGGTGCTAGCATCAATTTGATGCCCTATTCATTGTACAAGCAGCTGGACCTAGGTGAACCACAACCAACGCGCATGAGTATTTCCTTGGCTGACCGCTCAGTCAAGTATCCACGGGGAATAGTGGAAAATCTATTAGTGAAAGTGGGCAATTTTGTTTTCCCCGTGGATTTTGTGATTCTAGATATGGAGGTGGATGACAAGGTCCCACTCATCTTAGGGCGCCCGTTCCTACGGACCGCAAAGGCGATGATTGATGTCTTTGACGGGAAGCTCACACTTCGTGTGGGGGATGAGGTCCTTACATTCAATGCTGTAGAGTCCGGGAAGGATGTTGGCGAGCACAGCCACTCCGTGTGCATGCTCGATTCTTTCATGGACCACCATTGGGACCCCGATCCGGTGATAGAAGTAGGTGAACCCGCCCCGAATATAGAAGAACCATATGATTGGGCGTTGGAGTTAGAAGGATTGCTAGATGAGCCAGACGATTATGGAGATGAGGTGCCTGATGATTTGCTGGAGATGATGGCAGAGTTTGAAGAGGTCATATGTAAAACCCCAAGTGTGGGGAAGTTGGTGGAGGTTGTTGAGGATCCCGAGGATCCTGGTGAGATTGTGGAGGTCATTCCTTTAGAAGTGCCCATTCCAAAACCCCTACATATCTTCACCACTGCTTGTGCTTTGGGGAGAAAGATCGAGTCACCCCCTAGGTCTAGGCCGCCTCGTAAGAGGACTCGAGAGTTAATTGACTTAGGCAACGTAGATAGAGTGCTAACCCCAAGTGTGGGGATATCGAGGAGTGACAAACTACTTGGTTATTTAATGCGTATTATCTTCGGACCGGGTAGATTTAAGTTGTGGTGGAAGGAGATGAAGGATAGAAATCCATGGTGCGGTAGGAGTAGTTGTTTGCTGAGGCTGTGGAGAACCGGTAGGCCGCGAAGGATGAAGGCGGTACCGGTTAGGATCAAGGAGAAGCCTCCTGATAGGTTTGCTTGAGTCCTGGGCAAGTGCCCGGGATGTAAAGTTTGTGTGCGTTCATTGGTATGAGTCCATGTCTTTTTCTTTGTTTTTCGGTTTGTGTTTTGTTTGTGTCAAGTTTTGCAGGAATCCATGCTCGATTCGGTAAGGAAAATCGTCGGGAATGAAGCCCCAGGTATGGTTACATGTGTTTTTATCCTTGGGACAAGGTTTTAAGGAAGTTGGGTGAAAATTTTTTCTTAAATGACCAAAAATATTCTAAGTATAAAACTTGAAAATTCTTCAAAACTTTCTGTTAACGACACCCTCCCGCGGTACGCGAAGAACGATATGGAAATCTCTCGCGGTACGCGAGAGACAAAATTCTCGGCCGGCCTAACTTTTTGGCCTTCGCGGTACGCGAAGAATATCCCCTTAGACTTACGCGGTACGCGAGGGACGGCTGGTGTCACCCTATTTCCTTTGTTTCCCATGGTTTCCCGTACCCGTTTCTGTCCCCGTTTTCCATCACCACCACTCTCATCAACATCATCATACATCAACATAATCCCCTATCACCATCCATATCCACAATTATCATTATCATCCATTATCATCATCTACTACCATTCACTTCATTCACCGACCACCATGACCATGGGAAACTAGAAACTGTTTATGACCGATGTTCGACCTTGCTGTGGTATTCTTGTCTATGTGTTTGCCACACGTTGAGTATGTTTTCTCTGCATCTATCTATCTTGAGTCTTTTAAGTGTCTAGTTGAGTTAGTAGTTGAGTTATTATTTGAGTCAGTTTAATGCTGCGGGTATGTTTAGTCTTATTTTGCAGGTTTATCATTCCACCCGTACTCAATCTCCATTCGGGCGGGTTTGATGATTACCATTACTATCTTGTAAAGGCAACCCGACAGCTGATGTGTAACCGCGACCGAAATGCTATACGGTGCACACAAGGAAGAACGAAGCTGCATACTAGATTGCATCTACATTTCCAGCTAAGTCGCTTCCTGTTCTGTTTTGTTTGTTTTTATTTTTGCATTTTCATTTTTAGTTGTGTTTTGCTTCACATTGAGGACAATGTGTCTTTCAAGTGTGGGGATGTGAGTGTCTAGTTTGTTTAGTTTGTGTCTTTAAAAAAAAAAAAAAAAAAAAAAAAAAAATTGAAAAATTTGAAAAATGTTCTTGAAAATAATTGCATTTATTTGGAAAATGATAGTAGAACTGGATCTATTTATGAGTTTAAAAGATTAAATAATTGAAAACGTGTCTAATTAGTGATGTTTTGGTAGACCCAGCTAACTAGTAGAGCTTAAATATCCTGTTTGTGTTATTTAGGATTAATCACGGAATAAAATCATGATATCTTGTGGGTATTCATCTTAGAGTAATGGTAATACTGAAACTGTCAATATAGGGTGATAGGTACCACGATTAAGTTAAAATTTAAAGGTTTTTGAAATTTTTATGGCACACCATTCTCTTTTTATGAGAATAAATCCGAGTTTCGGTGGCGCCCGCATTCCATAATCCATGTTATTCCATAATTTATGAGCTATACTGAGTTTTGCTTATGTGTTTCCCTCCGGGATAGTGACTTGGAGGATACACCCCTAAGTAAGATTTATGTGCTTCATTGATAGAATGTAGTCTATGTGTTACCCTCCGGGATAGTGACTTGGTTGAAACGCCTCTAGACGAAAGTTCTTTTGCTTATTATGCTCATTATCATCCATTCATTCATGATTTCATCTGATTTCTAAAAACCTGTAAATAGTAGTTTAACGTGGTAGGGTAAATCTATATGGTTTAATCCGTGCCTAAACATGACCTTGAGACGGGATTAGGTAGAGCTGTAACTTCTAAGTGTGAGTCACATAGATTGATTGATATGTTGTATAAAATGGATTTAGAACACGTAACGGGGGCTTGAAAGTTAGTGCTTGGGTTTAATCGGACAGAAATACTAATTGTTGCTTTTTAACACGTGAGTATGTTTTGAAAATTGAAATTTATGTTTGTTGAGTTAGATGCCAGTTATGATTCCATTTGCATATTTTTCGAGGACGAAAAAAGGTTAAGTGTGGGGATATTTGATATTGTGCGAAAGCACATGTCTTTATTCCGTTGTTTTAATGTGTTCTAAGTAGTTTTATATTAGTTTTGAGTCGTTTTTATGTACAATTGAGTCTTTATCATATTTGTAGGAGTTCGTATGGAATACAAGTGAATACATGAAGAAAACGAGCAAAGGAACCAAGCCCGGAAAAGTCCAAAGATAAAAAGACAATTTTCTGAAATTTAGGTCTCTCGCGGTACGCGAGAGACGAGTGTAATAATTCTCGCGGTACGCGGGAAGCTCCAGGAATTCGCCCGACTATTTTGGTCCTCGCGGTACGCGAGGATCCAGTCAACATTCTCTCGCGGTACGCGAGAGGGCCGTTTTCCGCAAAACCCTAATTTTCTAAATTAAAAAGATTTAAAACGGCCATTATGAAAGAGTTCGATTCTGAGCCGTTCCAGGGAAGAAAAGAGGCGATTTTGAGCTTGGAAGTCAATTGAAGCTGAAGATTGAAACTTTTGGATTCCGGGTTTGTGTAGTTGCATTCTAGGGTTTAAAGATTCAAACTTTATCTTTGATTTTGTGTTTTGAACCTATGGATCTTGCTATTTGCTTCTGTGTAGATGTTCTTAGTATGATTCTAGGCTAGATCCTTGATCTACCTAGGTCAATATGATGATTATGTGTTAAAGTTTCGATTTTTATTCGGTTTTTGGATTTGAATGTTGGATTTATGATTTAGTAAAGGTTTGAGTTTGTTTATGTGTGATGTTAGTGCATGTTTAATTCTGATTATGTGGTTGATTATGCTTTTCTGCGTTGATTGTGGTTGTCTGCCAGTTTGATCTTCGTTTCTGGTTCATAGACTTTAGGGTTTGTGAGTTAGAGTGGTGTCTAGACGTAGTAGCCATAGAAAACCTAGTTAATTACTGATTAGAAGTGAATGTGTGTCCTAGTTCAATACCCGAGAGGTGAGAATTAGTCGTTTAGTCTTCATCATTAGGAATCCGAGTGTCAGCTGTCTGAGAGGAAGTTGGTATTAGGTGTCTAGTGATAGTTGCTATCCGAATCATAGTATCCATTCTAGAACTACCCCATGCATTCCTTGAGTGTATGGTAAGCGGTGAGACTGAGAGGTAATCCGTTTATTAGGGTACTTGTCATAGTAGGAAATACCCGAGAGGTGATCCGATCATCTGGTGAGTTAATATCCTTAGGTTGTCTTCTGGTCACATCCCGAGACCGAGAGTGATCGGGAATCCACTAGATATCTTTTAGGTGTTATATCTTTAGAAACCCAGATCCAACCTAGTTCCAAAACCGATAGAAGTTGAGCTTTACACATAGGATTCCGACCTAGGTAGTGACTTCTCCATTCTTGATTTCATCTTTAGTTTACTCTTGATAGCTTGAATTGTCCTTAGTTTATTGCATTCTTAGTTAATCTTTAGTGTAGTAAACCCCCCAATCAATTAATCATATTAAGTCCTAGTTAGAGTCTAATTTAGTTATTCAGTGTCTTTTGGGTTCGATATCCGGACTTCGTTAGGCTATATTGCATTGATCGGTACACTTGCCGGTTGTGTGGTCTAGTTTTAGGTCGAGTCTAGGTTTTATAAATTTAAAGCTAGAGAGTCTAGATTAGGTTTTATTTGATAGTTTTTATAGACCGTCTGGACGACATCAAGTTTTTGGCGCCGTTGCCGGGGATACTTGGCAATAGCAATATTAGCTTTGACTAGTTCTTTGTTTGATTTTTGGTTTATTTGAGTCTTTTGTTTTCTTTTGAGTCTTGTGTGCTACTTGTGAGTCTTTATTCTGTTTCCTTCTTAGAGTCTTTCTGTTTATGCCCAATACTCGTTCGCAAGGATCATCATCTTTCGCAGCTTTTCAAGAGCCCGAACGAGAGCTTCACGAGCGCACCCGCGACTTTCGGGAGCGTTTAGAGGAGCTGGTTAAATCAAAGGTACGTCCTACTAGCCCAGTTCCATTTCCTACTATGGGTGACGCTAACCCACCGGCTAGACGTACGGTGCACCAGAGGGCCAGTGAGGGGGTCACGGGCGCGAGATCTTCGATCACACGCCCCACTATACCGAACACCAATTCTTGGCAGATCCCATCACATGTCATGAGTACGATCACTCATGCCACTCAATTCCATGGCCTCGAGGATGAGGATGCACCCGGACATTTGTCCCGCTTCGCGCGGATATGTGATACATTTAATATCACGGGTGTATCTAAGGACGCAATCTACTTGCGTCTCTTTCCATTCTCTCTTTCTGGGCGTGCATCTACTTGGCTCGACACTCTTCCCGACAATTCTATCACCACATGGGAGGATCTCGAAGCCAAGTTCTTCAAGAAATACTTTCCACCTTCCAGGGCCGCTCGCCTTCGGGACCAGATCCATTCGTTTCGGATGGATCCCGACGAGCCTTACCATATGGCCTGGGAGCGGTTCAACGCGCTGTTGAGCCGATGTCCCCAGCACGGTCTCCCCGACTGGGCACTAGTGGAGAAGTTCTATAATGGCCTCACCTTCGAGACGCAGCAAATGTTCAACACAGCTGCAGGAGGCCATATCATGGATAGACTCGAACCTGAGGAGTGCGAGGATATGTTCGAGAGCTTCGCTCAAGCCGAACAGCAGCACCCACGTTCTGTTAGGGATTCCATTCCTACTGCTAGGTCACACGCCTCTTCTCCTAGAGGTGTGCATCAGGTCACGCCTGATACTAGCGTGGCTGCTGCCCTCGCCTCGATGGCGAATGAGATAAAGGAGCTCAAGCTCAGTGCTTTGAGGTGTCAGGTGTGCAGGGGAGGACACGACACCCGAGATTGCCCGGTAAATAATCAAGAGCATGTGAGCTATGCTGGCAACCAATACCAGAACCGTAATTACAACAATTCTAATACTTTTGGTTCGGGATGGAGATCTGGATTCACTGGTCGTCAGCAACAGTATGGAGGAGCAGAAGAAGGAGCGAGTTCTGGGAGAATGCTTTGTGAGCACCTAATTGAGAAGTCTGATTTGTTAAGATCCAATCCTTAATCAAGTGATTGAGAATATGGGTTGATCATCAGCTTAGACAGCAAAACTCACTAAAGTTCCCATGCACTGCAAATTATGATTACGTGTGCACCCGTAATGATAATTTGCCTTGCCTGATCCCTATAGTGTTTCCCCTATCCCTAGCTTTTAATCAAAAGGGATTTGAAATGATCATTAGATTGCGTTTGCACATTTGTACAGGAGTGTGTATTGTTTTATCGGATTACTCTTAATTATGTGTACCAATACTCATGAATCTGCCGAATATGGATGTTGTCGGATGAGACTAATGGTAGAGAGACACTACCATTGTCTCAGAATTAAAATGCGTATGAAAGTCAGGCACTATGTGTAGGGCAGAGATCCTCAAATGATTATCGAGCAGCTCATGCTCCAAGTATGTATGTACTTATGGATCCACATGATCCTGATGAATGTCTGGGTCTCTTGACCCGTATGGTTCTCTCTCGTTTAGTCCTGCTCATCCATCTTGGGTTCCCTTCTGTCCGGGTAATCCCGTCTGCCATATCTCATTGCGAAATTCTAGGCATCCGATCCGGCAACTTATGAAGGAGAGTATTTATACCGCAAATATGTTAGAAAGATAGTTGCCTCTATGGCTGGAATAGTTGTGGTGCAGGTATAGGTACAGATTCTGGTACGGGTTCAGCCTGTTGTGATACCAAGATCGGTAACTGACGATCGTTGTCGTCGTCGTCCAAGCTGAGCTCGTAACTCGATCTTCTAAGGTTGTAGTATGCTGAGTACCCGTTATTCTTGACTCGTAATCCGAACAGTAACATGTTGTAGGTGTTTATTATTTCCACATTGTTGTATGTGTTTAAGTGTTCATTACATGTGTCATGTAATTGTATTAGTGTAGCTAATGATACCCTAGTGTAACTTCATACACTAATAGTCTACACAAATTGTTCGGCAACGGTTGGAATTTCTATACTCAAGTCTTGGGTGTTCTTAGTGTGATGCAAGTCTTAGAAATCTTGGTCCCTAAATGAGTCCGGTTAGAGCCTAGGTATCACTAAGGAAACCTAATTCGCTAAAACCATTGCTCTGATACCAATCTGTCACACCCCTAAATTTATTTACTTAATAAATAAATACAGGTTGCAACGATTGGTTCATTACACGATAGCGGAAGCGGTAATTGTGATCTCTAAGACTTGATTACAACTACAATTACTAAAACTAAGTAATACTATGATCTAAGTTCTTTTAGATCAACGATAGACTTGAGACTTGATATTCTACGTCCTTCCAACTACTAGGAATCGATCCAACATAGCTAGCCTATTCCAACCGCGCCATGGCTAAAGGTTACCTGAGAAACATACTTGAAAGTGTCAACACAAAGGTTGGTGAGTTCACAGAGTTAGTTATATCAGTGCTTATAGTTCTTCCCGAAAACATGTACATGACTTTACCGTCATAAAACTAAGTAGTTTTCCCCGAAAACTATACATGACTTAACCGTCATAATAATGAGTAGTTTTCATTTGAAAACATGTCCATGACTTTACCGTCATAAAATATGTAGTTTTTCCTTTGAAAACATTACCATGACTTAACCGTCATGAATCCAATGTTTAAACATGATCATTTTCTGATCAAAAACTCTTTTGTTTAAAACCTGATCACTTTAACCTGATCAGAACTCTTTTGTTTAAAACCTGATCACTTTAACCTGATCAGAACTCTTTTGTTTAAAACCTGATCACTTTAACCTGATCAGAACTCTTTTGCTTAAAACCTGATCACTTTAACCTGATCAGAACTCTTTTGTTTAAAACCTGATCACTTTAACCTGATCAAAACTCTTTTGCTTAAAACCTGATCACTTTAACCTGATCAGAACTCTTTTGCTTAAAACCTGATCACTTTAACCTGATCAGAACTCTTTTGCTTAAAACCTGATCACTTTAACCTGATCAGAACCCTTTTGCTTAAAACCTGATCAGAACCCTTTTGCTTAAAACCTGATCACTTTAACCTGATCAGAACCCTTTTGCTTAAAACCTGATCACTTTAACCTGATCAGAACCCTTTTGCTTAAAACCTGATCACTTTAACCTGATCAGAACTCTTTTGCTTAAAACCTGATCACTTTAACCTGATCAGAACCCTTTTGCTTAAAACCTGATCACTTTAACCTGATCAGAACCCTTTTGCTTAAAACCTGATCACTTTAACCTGATCAGAACTCTTTTGCTTAAAACCTGATCACTTTAACCTGATCAGAACCCTTTTGCATGTATTACCAATGAATTTGAATACTAATCCGATCTATTAACCCCATTTGTAAACTTGCAAGGAATACAAAATAGTATGTAATGTACGAGACCGTAACCAAACCCCGACCTTTTGTGCCTCCCCCTCCCCTTTTTGCGAGTAAGACAATATGCGGTCATTCGGCCCTTTTGACCCCTGGTTAGCGCGACTAACCATGACCGGAGGCGTCACCCCCAATAGTCCTATCCATATAATCCCGGGCTAAAATAGCTAATGGTTACTAACTTATTCAGAGGACTTTAAGCGCTTTACTTTTCCCTCAATACACACATACGGTCAGATCATTAGTTCAATTCATTTACACACAAAAGTCTTTTACAAGTATGTTTCCACCCCAAATCATTTTAAAAACTTAGAAAAAAGGGGATTAGTGAAACTCACAAGGAGTTAGACCTGAATGTTCATGATGTCAAACTTGTAAGCAAATGTAATTCATGTTTTCAAACATAACAAGTAAGTATGTTTCTCCCCCCGATGTTTACAAAACATTAAAAAGTTAAAAGGGGGCCGTGAATTCACCTTGTGTTCGATGAAATCCTAGCAAACAAACTTGTGCTAGTTCTTGTCTATCCGTACCCTAATCACACAAGGGTACTAACGTGTTAAAACTACCCGTCTTATATCCGACTTAACAAATCCCGTTAAGTACGCCTTTGTTTAGTAAAAATAGTGTTTTTATTTACGACTCGTTGGTGATTATTATTCCAGTCTAGACGCTTACATATTTTCCGAGAAAATAATATGTTTCCCTATTGGTGACTTATTAAGTGTACCAAAAATAAATATTATTTTTGTAACTTAAAATATATTCACTTATGTTCCACGATGTCACGTGATTATTTATTTTTAACCGAATCTCTTCATATGTTCCATGTACATATATCCAATGTTCATATTAGGATACTAATCTTTAATTCCTAGAACATTTCTATGATTTAACCAAAACCGTACATCAATACATATATATCATAATTTTATCCATAAACATATACTTTTAGTAACACCTTTCACGTTCATATGTTGATGATAATCGTTCGTATGTCTTCTTGAATCATAGGACACTACCTCGGGTCTTGCCAGGTAAGTCACACATGATCATATAACTTCACGAACATGTATCCTTCAACATAACACATGAATGGAATGAAGGGTTTATGAGGAACACCATCATCCAAGTGTTATTTTATGTGATAGTATGTATATATGTAGTTTATATTTGATGTGTCCTTGTCTTGTCCATGGTCCTTGTAGTTTGGTATTTTATGTATAAACATGTACGTGTATTAAATATATGTACTCAAACATGACTTATGAAGAAATAACGCCAAAACTCATCAAGACTTTTATGTTTTATTTCGTCCTTGAAAACTCAGATTTTTAGGCGTACTTCGAATATACTTTTAGATGGTTTTAGAAGACCAAATGACTTGGGGTTTCCTTCCAAAATCAAGTTTATTGAAACCAGAGGAGATGTGAAAAAGAATTACTACATTTGGAGTTGTGTAGGTACCTCAAAACAGGAAAATGGAAAGAAGTGTTCAGATTCGACCTGCACAGAGCGGCCTTCTCGCGTCGGCTGTTTGGAGGTCGAATACTCCATGGATTCGAGTGATTCCACTTGGGTTCTTCCTTCTTAACATGGAGCTTCATTCTAGAAGAAGAATGGACCGATTTGGCCAAGTAACGAAGGAGATATGGTCTTGCAAAGTTGGCCAAAAATCTGCCAGAAATTGAGTGACGGGATTTTTGGGTATTCTTTTAGTTTTTGCTCTTGGATTTGAAAGATGTAAAGTGGTTGTGTGTGTGCATGTGTCGATATATATAGGGTGAAAGGGGGATGGAGCTTGAGTGTTAAACTTGCTCTAATAATTATAATCATAACTTGGATATGATGGATTTGACCTTTGCTTGTTCATTTGGTTGATGAAGCATGGCCTTATGACATTCATAATGATGGAGTAGTTGGTTTGGTAAATGGGTGGGGCCCCTTGGGTGGTTCTCGGCCGAAGGGTGCACAAGGGGGTTGAGTTTGGGTCTTGTTCCATCATTTAACTAAGTCTATGTATTAGTCAAGCTATTTTTAGGTAGTATATACCCGGTAGATGTTCCCATGATCTAATACTTGGTGTAAAACCTTTAAACGATTCATTATTTATAAGTTTTTGGATGGTTTTGACTAGTTTCCATAAACTACTAGTTAACCCGTTATAGTTACCACTTTAACTATATAACACATAAAATAACATAAAGACACGTAACACTTATTTATGTGTCAACTTTTTATAAAAGTTAGTCACCAATATTTGTTTCTTTATTTTAAGGTGTGTCTCTAGACTTTACTGGAATAAAATCCTTTTTAATCACCAACGACCGTATCTTGCGGGTTATAACTGTTTACTATTCTAGTAACTCTTGAAAATTACTAAAATATGGCACGTGTTCCTTTGCTAGACTTCTGACAATATCATGTCAAAGATAATACTCCTAACAAATATAAAATACGAACGTGCCATTATGAATATGGATAATGACCTGAAATACTGGGTGTTACAAACATACTTGAAAGTGTCAACACAAAGGTTGGTGAGTTCACAGAGTTAGTTAATTTAGTACAATTAGTTTTCCCCGAAAAAAAACTAGACACGACTTAACCGTCATAAAATAAGTAGTTTTCCTTTGAAAACATGCCCATGACTTTACCGTCATAAAATAAGTAGTTTTCCTTTGGAAACATGCCCATGTCTTAACAGTCATAAAATAAGTAGTTTTCCTTTGAAAACATATACATGACTTAACCGTCATCAAATAAGTAGTTTTCCTTTGAAAACATGCCCATGACTTTACCGTCATAAAATAAGTAGTTTTCCTTTGAAAACATGCCCATGACTTTACCGTCATAAAATAAGTAGTTTTCCTTTGAAAACATATACATGACTTAACCGTCATAAAATAAGAAATTTTCCTTTGAAAACATATACATGACTTAGCCGTCATAAAATAAGTAGTTTTCCTTTGAAAACATGTCCATGACTTTACCGTCATAAAATAAGTAGTTTTCTTTTGAAAACATGCCAATGACTTTACCGTCATAAAATAAGTAGTTTTCCTTTGAAAACATATACATTGTTTAAACCTGATCATTTACCGATCAAAACTCTTAGTATGTATTACCAATGAATCCGAATACTAACCCGATCAATTGACACCATTTGTAAACTTGCAAGGAATACAAAATAATATGTAATGTACGAGACCGTAACCAAACCCCAACTTTCTGTGCCTCCCGTCGCCTTTCTGCGAGTTAAGACAATATGCGTCATTCGGTCATTTGGACCCCTGATTAGCGTGACTAATCATGACCGGAGGCATCACCCCCAATAGTACAATCCATAAAATCCTGGGCTATGTCCATAGCTAATGGTTACTAACTTTTATTTCGAGGACTTTAAGCGCTTTATTTTTCCCTCAATACACACGTACGGTCTGATCATTAGTTCATTCATTTACATACAAAAATTCTTTACAAGTATGTCTCCACCCCAAAACATTTCAAAAACTTAATAAAAAGGGGTTAGTGAAACTCACAAGAAGTTAAACCTGAATGTTCATGATGTCAAACGTGTAAGCAAATGTAATTCATGTTTTCAAAACATAACAAGTAAGTATGTTTCTCCCCCCGATGTTTACAAAACATTAAAAAGTTAAAAGGGAGCCGTGAACTCACCTTGTGTCCGATGAAATCCTAGCAAATAACCTTGTGCTAATAGTTCCTGTCTATCCGTACCCTAATCACACAAGGGTACTAATGTGTTAAGACTACCCGTCTTATACGTAAGTTGTTCATCCGACTTAACGAATCCTGTTAAGTACGCCTTTGTTTAGTAGAAGTAGTGTTTTTATTTACGACTCATTGGTGATTATTGTTCCAGTCTAGACACTTACATATTTTCTGAGAAAATAATATGTTTCCCTAATGGTGACTTATTAAGTGTACCAAAAATAAATATTATTTTTGTAACAACTTAAAATATATTCACTTATGTTCCACGATGTCATGTGATTATTTATTTTTAACCGAATTTCTTCATATGTTCCATGTACATATATCAAATATTTATATTAGGATACTAATCTTTAATTCCTAGAACATTTCCATGATTTAACCAAAACCGTACACCAACACATATACATCACAATTAATATATATTTTTTTAGTAACACCTTTCACGTTCATATGTTGATGATAGTCGTTCGTATGTCTTCTTGAATCATAGGACACTACCTCGGGTCTTTCCAGGTAAGTCACACATGATCATATAACTTCACGAACATGTATCCTTCAACATAACACATGAACGGAATGAAGGGCTTATGAAGAACACCATCATCCAAATGTTATTTTATGTGATAATATATATATATATATATATATATATATATATATATATATACGTAGTTTATATTTGATGGGTCCTTGTTTTGTCCATGGTCATTCTAGTTTGGTATTTTATGTATGAATATGTACGTGTATAAATATATATATTCAAACATGACTCATGAAGAAATAAAGCCAAAACTCATCAAGACTTTTATGTTTTATTATGTTCTTGAAAACTCAGATTTTTAGGCGTACTTCAAATAGACTTTTAGATGGTTTCAGAAGACCAATCACTTGGGGTTTTCTTCTAAAATCAAGTTTATTGAAACCAGAGGAAATATGAAAAAGAATTACTAGGTTTGGAGTTGTGAAGGTACCTAAAAACAAAAAAATGAAAAGAGGTGTCCAGATTCGACCTGCACTGAGCGGCCTTCTTGAGCCGGCTGTTTGGAGGTCGATTACTCCATGGATTCGAGTGATTCCACTTGGGTTCTTCCTTCTTAACATGGAGCTTCATTCTAGAAGAAAAATGGACCGATTTGGCCAAGTAACTAAGGAGATATGGTCTTGGAAAGTTGGCCAAAAATCTGCAGAAGCTGAGTTACGGGAATTGTTTGCATTTTCGGTTTTGGAGAGGGGAATTGGGTGAAATCCGAAATGAATCAGTCAAGGGAGGGAGGAGGGAGTTAAGTGTTGATCACATCTTCATCATTACCACTTATGGTTGATGGGAATTGCATGTAATCATTGAAAGGGAAGAGGGTGTGCATGTGTGTGTATGTGAGTCGTATATATGTATATAGAGTGATGGGAGTTGAGTGTTTGACTACCATTTCATCATTACTACTTATGACATGATGGGAATTGATTGTAATGATTTCAAGTGGAAGAGTGTGTGCATGTTAGACATGTAAGCAAGTATTTATGAGTGAGTGGATGGCTACACCCAATTTCGGCCGAGAGGGGATATGGTGGGGGTTGGGTGTTGTCAAATCCATTAATGGCTAGATAGGTGGGGTTCTTTGGTGGTATAAATCCCCTAGGTGATCGCGCGATTTAATACTCGGTGTAAAACTTTTAAACGATTCATTACTTATTTGTTTTTGTGTGGTTTGACTAGTCTCAATATTTTACTAGTTAACCCGACATAGATTATTACTACAACTGTATTATACATGAATACACATAATATAACATAGAGTCATGTAACAATTATTTATGTGTAAACTTTTTATAAAAGTTTAGTCACCAATATTTATGTTTTTATATTCAAACGTGTCTCTAGACTTTTCTGGAATTACATTCTTTTAATCACCAACGAACGTTCAATGCGGGTTATTATCATTTATTTCCTAGTAATTCTTAAAAATTACAAAATATGACACTTGTCCCTTTGCTAAATTCCTGACAATACTATGTCAAAGATAATATTACAAGAAATATAAAATAGGAATGTGCAAATATGACTATGGGTATTGACCTGAACTACTGGGTGTCACATTCTCCCCATGTTAAAGAGAATTTCGTCCCGAAATTCAGTTGATGTTACCTTGAATTGGTGTATTTGTGAACAAGGACTCGTACTTGGTTTTTATTTGATCTTTGTGTTACCATGTATATTCAGGGTGACGCTCCAAGTTCTAATATACCTTAACCAATTCAATACAGTTACGCCCTGTCCCCTAGACTTTTTAGCCAGTGGTTTCAATAGGTTCCTGAACAAGGTGTGGTTTGTCACCTATGTGAATCTCACCAGACGGTATGATTAACGTTTTGTCTAATAAACACTTCTTGAGATTTGACACATGAAACGCATCGTGTATATTGCTTAGTTCCCTGTGACAACGTAAGCTTGTAGGTTACTGGGCCAACCCTAGCCCGTATATCAAACGGTCTGATGTATTTATGGTTATGTTTAGTGAGACCTTTAACAAGGCTCGGTCTCCAATTTGGAATTTTAATGGCTTTCGTCAGTTTCTAGCACAACTCTCTTTCGTCTGTCTTGAGTGACTTTCAGACGATCTTTGATTTCGACGATCTTGTCAATGGTTTCCAGGCCAATCTCAGGACCAGTCAAATGTTTTTCGCCAACCTCCGCCCAACATAGCGATGAGCGACACTTACAACCATACAAAGTCTCAACGAAGCGGCTTTAATGCTGTTATGGTAGTATTTTTTATTACATGAAAGCTCAGCCAACGGCGGTGAGTATCTATATTTCCTTTGAAATCGATTACACATGCACGGAGCACAACTTTTAAAGTTTGGATGGTCCTTTTACCTTGACCGTTCATCTGGGGATGCTATGCAGTGCTCATGTAAAGGCGTGTGCCCAAGGCTTCTTGTACAGGCTGCCATATTCTTGACATGAATCGACTGTCCCTATTAGAGAAAATGGAAACTGGCATACCATGCCTAGCCTTAATTTCCTTAATATTTAGACTTGCACGCTTCTTACTTTTTTTTCTGTCTCCTTGATTGGTAGGGAGTGAGCGGATATCATCAAACGACTGATGATTACCCATATAGTATCATAGCCGCTAGATGTTCTGGGTAGATTTGTAATGAAATCTATGGAATTCTCCTCCCATTTCCATTGAGGAATCTGCGGTTTTTGTGTTCACTCAGGTGATTCCTAACATTCTGCTTTTACTGTCGGTATCTCCCAACATAGATAGCAATTTCTCTTTTCATGTTTTGCCACATAATGGAGTTTCTCGGGATCCTTATACGTTTTTTTTTATTCTGGATGAACAGAGTACTTGGGCTTATGGACTTCATCCATAACCTCCCATATAGGCTACCGATACCCGGTACCCAAATTCTATCTGTATCATCCAACTTAGGCTTCAATTGTTTGATTCCATTTACTTGGTAGTCGGTATTCGAAAGCAAAGCGAATACTTCTTCGACTAACGATATTAAACGTGCAAGAACTCCTTTATTTGATTACCCTCAATATGGTAGGGTTATGTGATACTCATTCCTGGTAATGAAAGGAATGGTGTCTGCGAATCTTGAGCGTATGTTAACACATACCCTCTATTCGTCTACGCACTTTGTCACAAAAGCAGATCTCTATAGATCTTAGGAAAGAATTACTCGACGAGGTGTCCAGGTTTTAGTTGAATATTGGGTAGTAATGACACAGTACGGAAATGAAACTTTATGTTTGTCCCTCTTATGCTTTTCGAAAGCATTTTCCCGGACTAAGACTTTTCTCTTATTTCAGGTTTCATGTTTTCTAGGATTTTCCTCTCCATGTGCCTTCATGGAGCTAAGATTTGATGTTCCTTGGGAGATCTTACTTGCGAAGGTCGAGTCTAATCACCACTTTTACCCGTTAATTGCACTATCTTCCCGCTGCAGACTAGCATTCGGGTTGTAACATCCTGATATGTAAGCTCATGACTTGGCTACCATACCCTCAAAGTATGTGTGCCGTAAAAGTTCTATGTTTGTTTGGGATATTCATATTCCTTCTAGCCGAGGGAATGAATAGTGGGACTGTGAGAATGGTCTCATAGAATTAGAGTTTTTCCCAAAATGGGCTACGGGTTTGTCAACCCATTAAGTTGGTAGAAAGAGTTTATGAGTTTTACAATGGCTAACTATAACTCATTCAGTGTGTATGCACATTCTTAGTGTTTGAATGGTAATTTGGTGACTTACCATTACGTATTCCACTCATACAGGTTACAGCCTCAAAATCCTTAGCACAAGGATAAAATTGAGGTAATGAGTGTTTAAACATCGAAAATTTTGTACTCTTACTGAGCCTGCTTTAAGAGGTCATTTCTTAACAATAGATGCTCTAGAGCTTCCCAATTATAGAAACTGGGAGTGAAAGATGTGATCACGCCTCTCCTCTAGGCTAAAATCTGGGATACATTCAACAAGATGATCTTTGGGGAAGTGCGGGTACAAAAGAGCATAAAATTATCCTTCACTAATCCTTGTTTACAGTGGTCTGTTGTGAACAGTGATCTGTTGTGAACAGCTCGAGCTTACGCCCCTTTTGCATATCATGAACTAGTGAGATTAGCACGAAATTCCGCATTTGGGACCCCTTTAAAAGTTTTGTATGTCATTTTTCGTTTAGTGCGACAATAGTCGTTAGTCCACACCTAGGTTTCTTTGGCTTTCGCTTGTGAATAAATCACGGCTTATTCATCACCGAGAGGATAGTCGGTCTTGAAGGTGTACTGAATGTCAATGGTTGTTAGAGCAACCCTGTTTGACCAATATTATGAAATTTTTGATTACCTACTTGTCTCATGTCGAGCTTCCACAATACCCCATCGGTGCTATGTGTATGCGGGTCAGAACAAATTTTTTGCCCCATCACAGAAGTTAGTGCATAACACTCCTAACACAAAAATTTCAAGTAATTGTGAGACTGAACGGTGTGATGAATCCTGAGATTACGCTATAATCTCCCACAATAATTATGCAATTATTGTAAGTGTTGGTTGTGGTAATGCTTAAATTAAAGCCATCTCGACAGGTAGAATCTCAAAGAATGAATGTGCGAAATCCTTCCAAACTATGAGATTGGTTTGAGAGCACCTAATTGAGAAGTCTGATTTGTTGAGATCCAATCCTTAATCAAGTGACTGAGAACATGGGTTGATCATTAGCTTAGATAGCAAGACTCACTAAAGTTCCCATGCACTGCAAATTACGAATACGTGTGCACCCGTAATGATAAATTACTTTGCATGATCCCTGTAGTGTTCCTTCTATCCCTAACTTTTAAATCAATGGGATTTGTAATGTTCATTAGATCGTGTTTGCACACTTGTGTAGGAGTGTGTATTGTTTTATCGGATTACTCTTAATTATGTGTACCAATACTCATGAATCTGCCAAATATGGCTGTTGTCGGATGAGGTTAATGGTAGAGAGGCACCACCAGTGTCTCTCAAAATAAAATGTGTATGGTGGAAGTCAGGCACTATGTGTTGGGCAAAGATACTCAAATGAGTGTCGAACAACACATGCTCCAAGTCTGTATATATGCATGGATCTACATGATCCTGATGTATGTCTTGGTCTCCTGACCCTTGGAGTTCTCTCCCATTTAGTCCTGCTTATCCACCTTGGATTCCCTTCTGTCTGGGCAATCCTGTCTGCCATATCTCATGGCGAAAGTCTAGGCATCCGATCTGACAACTTATGAAGGAGAGTATTTATACCACAAATACGTTAGAAAGATAGCTGCCTCCATGGCTGGAGTAGTTGTGGTGCAGGTATAGGTACAGATTCTGGTACGGGTTCAGCCTGTTGTGATACCAAGGTCGGAAACTGACGATTGCTGCCGTCGTCGCCCAAGCTCAGCTCGTAACTCGATCTTCTAAGGTTGCAGTATGCTGAGTACCCGTTATTCTTGACTCGTAATCCGAACAGTAACATGTTGTAAGTGTTTATTATTTCCACATTGTTGTATGTGTTTAAGCGTTCATTACATGTGCCATGTAATTGTATTAGTGTAGCTAATGATACCCTAGTGTAACTCCATACACAAATAGTCTACACAAGTTGTTCGGCAGCGGTTGGAATTTCTATATTCAACTGTTGGGTGTTCTTAGTGTGGGGCAAGTCTTAGAAATCTTGGTCCCTAAATGAGTCCGGTTAGAGCCTAGGTGTCACTAACGAAACCTAATTCGCTAAAACCATTGCTCTGATACCAATTTGTCACACCCCCAAATTTATTTACTTAATAAATAAATACAGGTTGCAACGATTGGTTCATTACACGATAGCGGAAGCTGTAATAGTGATTTCTAAGACTTGATTACATATACGATTACTAAGACAAAATAAATACAATGATCTAAGTCCCTCTAGATCAATAGTCGACTTGAGACTTGATAATCTATGCCCGTCCAGTTACTAGGAATTGTTCCAACATAGCTAGCCTATTCCAACCGCTTCATGGCTAAAGGTTACCTGAGAAACATACTTGAAAGTGTCAACACAAAGGTTGGTGAGTTCACAGAGTTTGTTAATTTAGTACAGTTAGTTTTCCCGAAAAAAACTAGACACGACTTAACCGTCATAAAATAAGTAGTTTTCCTTTGAAAACATGCCCATGACTTTACCGTCATAAAATAAGTAGTTTTCCTTTGAAAACATGTCCATGTCTTAACCGTCATAAAATAAGTAGTTTTCCTTTGAAAACATATACATGACTTAACCGTCATCAAATAAGTAGTTTTCCTTTGAAAACATGCCCATGACTTAACCGTCATAAAATAAGTAGTTTTCCTTTGAAAACATGCCCATGACTTTACCGTCATAAAATAAGTAGTTTTCCTTTGAAAACATATACATGACTTAACCGTCATAAAATAAGAAATTTTCCTTTGAAAACATATACATGACTTAACCGTCATAAAATAAGTAGTTTTCCTTTGAAAACATGTCCATGACTTTACCGTCATAAAATAAGTAGTTTTCCTTTAAAAACATGCCCTTGACTTTACCGTCATAAAATTAGTAGTTTTCCTTTGAAAACATATACATTGTTTAAACCTGATCACTTACCGATCAAAACTCTTAGTATGTATTACCAATGAATCCGAATACTAACCCGATCAATTGACACCATTTGTAAACTTGCAAGGAATACAAAATAATATGTAATGTACGAGACCGTAGCCAAACCCCAACTTTCTGTGTCTCCCCTCGCCTTTCTGCGAGTTAAGACAATATCCGGTCATTCGGCCATTTGGACCCCTGATTAGCGCGACTAATCATGACCGGAGGCGTCACCCCCAATAGTACTATCCATAAAATCCCGGGCTAAGTCCATAGCTAATGGTTACTAACTTTTATTTCGAGGACTTTAAGCGCTTTATTTTTCCCTCAATACACACATACGGTCTGATCATTAGTTCATTCATTTACATACAAAAATTCTTTACAAGTATGTCTCCACCCCAAAACATTTCAAAAACTTAATAAAAAGGGGTTAGTGAAACTCACAAGAAGTTAAACCTGAATGTTCATGATGTCAAACGTGTAAGCAAATGTAGTTCATATTTTCAAAACATAACAAGTAAGTATGTTTCTCCCCCTGATGTTTACAAAACATTAAAAAGTTAAAAGGGAGCCGTGAACTCACCTTATGTCCGATGAAATCCTAGCAAATAACCTTGTGCTAATAGTTCCTGTCTATCCGTACCCTAATCACACAAGGGTACTAATGTGTTAAGACTACCCGTCTTATACGTAAGTTGTTCATCCGACTTAACGAATCCTGTTAAGTACGCCTTTGTTTAGTAGAAGTAGTGTTTTTATTTACGACTCATTGGTGATTATTGTTCCAGTCTAGACACTTACATATTTTCTGAGAAAATAATATGTTTCCCTAATGGTGACTTATTAAGTGTACCAAAAATAAATATTATTTTTGTAACAACTTAAAATATATTCACTTATGTTCCACGATGTCATGTGATTATTTATTTTTAACCGAATTTCTTCATATGTTCCATGTACATATATCAAATATTCATATTAGGATACTAATCTTTAATTCCTAGAACATTTTCATGATTTAACTAAAACCGTACACCAACACATATACATCACAATTAATATATATTTTTTTTAGTAACACCTTTCACGTTCATATGTTGATGATAATCGTTCGTATGTCTTCTTGAATCATAGGACACTACCTCGGGTCTTGCCAGGTAAGTCACACATAATCATATAACTTCACGAACATGTATCCTTCAACATAACATATGAATGGAATGAAGGGTTTATGAAGAACACCATCATCCAAGTGTTATTTTATGTGATAATATATATATGTAGTTTATATTTGATGGGTCCTTGTCTTGTCCATGGTCTTTCTAGTTTGGTATTTTATGTATGAATATGTACGTGTATAAATATATGTATTCAAACATGACTCATGAAGAAATAATGCCAAAACTCATCAAGACTTTTATGTTTTATTCTGTTCTTGAAAACTCATATTTTTAGGCGTACTTCGAATAGACTTTTAGATGGTTTTAGAAGACCAAATCACTTGGGGTTTTCTTCTAAAATCAAGTTTATTGAAACCAGAGGAGATGTGAAAAAGAATTACTAGGTTTGGAGTTGTGAAGGTACCTAAAAACAGGAAAATGAAAAGTGGTGTCTAGATTCGACCTGCACTGAGCGGCCTTCTTGAGCCGGCTGTTTGGAGGTCGATTACTCCATGGATTCGAGTGATTCCACTTGGGTTCTTCCTTCTTAAAATGGAGCTTCATTATAGAAGAAAAATGGACCGATTTGGCCAAGTAACTAAGGAGATATGGTCTTGCAAAGTTGGCCAAAAATCTGGCAGAAGCTGAGTTACGGGAATTGTTTGCATTTTCTGTTTTGGAGAGGGGAATTGGGTGAAATCCGAAATGAATCAGTCAAGGGAGGGAGGAGGGAGTTAAGTGTTGATCACATCTTCATCATTACCACTTATGGTTGATGGGAATTGCATGTAATCATTGAAAGGGAAGAGGGTGTGCATGTGTGTGTATGTGAGCCGTATATATGTATATAGAGTGATAGGAGTTGAGTGTTTGACTACCATTTCATCATTACTACTTATGACATGATGGGAATTGCATGTAATGATTTCAAGTGGAAGAGTGTGTGCATGTTAGACATGTAAGCAAGTATTTATGGGTGAGTGGATGGCTACACCCAATTTCGACCGAGAGGGGTATAGGGTGGGGGTTGTGTGTTGTCAAATCCATTAATGGCTAGATTGGTGGGGTTCTTTGGTGGTATAAATCCCCTAGGTGATCGCGTGATCTAATACTCGGTGTAAAACTTTTAAACGATTCATTACTTATGTGTTTTTGTGTGGTTTGACTAGTCTCAATATTTTACTAGTTAACCCGACATAGATTATTACTACAACTGTATTATACATGAATACACATAATATAACATAGAGTCATGTAACAATTATTTATGTGTCAACTTTTTATAAAAGTTTAGTCACCAATATTTTTGTTTTTATATTCAAACATGTCTCTGGAGTTTTCTGGAATAACATTCTTTTAATCACCAACGAACGTTCAATGCGGGTTATTATCATTTATTTCCTAGTAATTCTTAAAAATTACTAAATATGACACTTGTCCCTTTGCTAAATTCCTGACAATACTATGTCAAAGATAATATTACAAGGAATATAAAATAGGAATGTGCAAATATGACTATGGGTATTGACCTGAACTACTGGGTGTCACAATTTAGAAGATCTTCCTCGAGAAAGCGTCCTTTCCTTTTGATGGAAACAAGGTTTGCATCATGATGATAAGAGCATAACTCCAGAAGGAGTGAGGCAAGTTAGTTCTACACATCATCGATCGAACCATATTAAGTAGGGTTCGATTTCTCCTCTCGCTCACGCCATTAAGTTGGGGTGTGCGAGGAGGAGTGGGCAGAGAAATAATTTCATGCTCCTTCAGATGATTAAGAAATTCTAAGCTGAGATACTCGCCACCTCGATCTGATTGAAGTGTCTTAATAGATTTATCGAGTTGTTTCTCTACTTTGTTTTGAAACTCTTTGAACTTTTCAAATGTTTCATGTTTGTGTTTCATAAGATAGACATAAGCATATCGACTATAATCGTCAATAAATGAAACGAAGCATCTTTCATGATTTCTAGACATGGTTCTGAAAGGGCCACACACATCAATGTGTATAAGGCCTAGCAGATCCTTGGTTCGTTCACCAACATGGGTGAAGGGGTCCTTTGTGAGTTTGCCAGCTAAACAAGACTCGGAATTATCAAATGAGTCATGTCCGGTAGGTTCAAAAATTCTCTCGGATTGGAGTCTTTTAATGCGTGCCTTGCTTATGTGGCCAAGTCGACAATGCCATAGAAAAGTATCATTAATGCCAGATTTGATACGTTTAGAAAGATTATATATGTTATTGTCAGTTTGAACGTCAATATCATAAATATCGTTTTGAGGTTTAGCCTCAAAATAAAAGATATCATTTAAGTAGGCAGAAATAGCAATACCATTAAAAACGTACTTAAATCCTTGTTCAAACAATAAAGAAACTGAAATAATGTTTCTGGTTAAACCAGGTGCAAACAAACAATTGTTTAAAACAACCACAAGGCCAGAAGGACATGAGAGATGATATGTTCCAGTTGCAAGAACTGGTACTCTTTTCCCATCACCAACGATGAGCTCCATGTTGCCTTGTTTCAGCTTCCTCCAACTTTTTTGGCTCCTGCAAGACGTTAATGATGTGGTATCCACATCCAGTATCAAATACCCATGTGTTGCTAGAACACAGTAAAAATTTCAATAACATAAATGAGAATACCTGAAGAGGTGCCCTCACCACTGGCCCTCTGCAACTTCAGCTTGGCTAGATATTCAGGACAGTTACGTTTCCAGTGTCCCATTTTGTTGCATTCAAAGCATTGGCGCTCCTCATGAGGGGGTGCTTTTGAAGCTTTCTTGTTATTGTTGGTGGCAGGCTTGGCAGCAACATTAACCTTCTTCTTGCCTTTGCTATTATAACCTCTTTTCTTGGGGTTAGGTTTTTTAACACCAGCAGATCTGACCATCAGAACTTGATTTTTCTTTCCTTGGATATTCATCTCAGCCGTTTTAAGCATACCATGTAGCTCGGCCATTGTCTTCTCCAAGCCATTCATGTTGAAATTCATTACGAATTAAGCATAGGAGCTTGGGAGAGAGTTTAAGACGAAATCAGTAGCCATGTCATCCTTCATGGGATATCCAAGTTTGTTCATCTGGTCGATGTACCCTTTCATCTTAAGTACATGAGCACTAACAGGCGTGCCCTCTTATATCGTGCAACGAATGAGCTGATACATGGTTTCATAGCGTTCTAGTCGGGCTTATTTCAGGAACATGCCCTTAAGTTGCTCAATCATGTCAAAGGCACTCAGGTCCTCCATGCTCTTTTGGAGCTCACGGGACATGCAGGCTAGCTGTAACATCCCAAAAATAAAACGACAGTTATAATAACGGATTAAACGAACGAGGCATGTCGGGTCGGTTCGGATGGGTCGGCGGGCTGGAAGGGGAGCCTCCCCTATAAATAGCCAAGGTCACCACTCATTTCTCTCATTTGCAACTTCTAGAGAGAGAAACCATAGAGAGAGAAAGTTGGCGGATCGACCCGAGATTTGAGAAGTGTGTTGCTCCAGAGCTCGTGAGAAGAACCTCTGGATCATAAACTTGATTCACGTAACGATTTGGCCTAAATCTAAGTTTTTGTTCGTTTTTGGGTTTTTTGGGTTTTTCGGGTTTTGGGTGAAAAGGTAACGTTTTCACGGATAAAACTGAAAGATAAACATAGATTTGAGTTCCTTGATGGAAAGCTAACGTTTTGAAGTAAACAAGTTCGGGATCTTGACGTGATCAGACCCGAAGGCGAAAGTTAAGGTTTTTGCGAAGAAGCAGTTCGTGCGTACTTATCAAGTACACATGAAGATGATCCTGCGTACTTACCAAGTACGCAAGAAGAGGATCCTGCGTACTTATCAAGTATGCATGAAGAGGGTCATGCGTATTTATCAAGTACGCATGAATAAGGTACTGCGTATTTATTAAGTACGCAAGAACAAGTCCCTACACACTTGCTAAGTACGCAGGCATCAGGCTGGTTAAGTAAAGTTAGTATGTTTAGAATGGTTAAACCGTTAGAGTCGGTATTGGTCTGATGTGTATTTAACTAATCAATTCAGATCGGAAGTGACTTTGTGGGACCTTGTTTAGGACAACCCAAATTAGCTTATCAGGTGAGTTCTAGAAGCCCTCTTTTAAATGTTTTAATAATGTTTTTGGGCTGGTGTGCATACGTAACGATGTGACTATTTTATAAAACGATGTTTATAATTGTTGTATGTGACGTTTTATAAAATGATGTTTATGAACGATGTTTTGGAAGGAAGGGCTATGAAAGAAGTGTTTATGAAATATTTTGCCAAAAGAAGTTTATGAATGAATGAATGTTTTTAATAAAATGTACGAATGCTTTAACTGAAGTTTTGAAGTAAAAGAAGCGAAGGTTTATGAAAGTCACAAACGAACGAATCTGCCAATATTCCTTAGGGAATGAAGGTTAAGGGTAAGGGGAGTATGTTATGGGCCTTTACCTTTTAGGGGCCTTTGTGGCTGGCCAACTGTTGTACAACTGAGGCGATGACGGTCGCCAAGGGGATTATCGTGATCCTTGAAGTTTGGTATGATTTACCTTACGGGGTAGTCGTGCTTGAAGTTTGGTACTTGTGCCCTACGGGGCGCAGTGCTTGAAGTTTGGTACGTGTCATGCCGTGCTTGAAGTAGTGTTGAATAACCTAAGTATCGGGCCCTAGGAGTTCTTCACACGAAGGACAGTACGGTGATTGATGGGCTTAGTGGTGGTGATCTTTAGGTTATTCAACCAGTATGTGACGTTTGGATTTGACGGTTACGAGAAGGCGCAGATTCGATATGTTCGTTGACTTATGTTTATGGAGTGTTATGTTTTGTTATTGCATTATTTTACGTATGATTTTTATTAAATGAAGTGTGAAGTTATGTTTTTGGCAAATTATTTGAAGTTTAAAGTTTTATGTTAAAACTAGAACTCACCAGCATAGCTGACTTTTTAGTATGCACATTCAGGTTAAGGCAGGTTACGATGATGGAAGGTGATGTTGGGCGGCTTGATGAGTTACCCGGATGACATGAAGACTGGCATCCCGTTATGATTAGATTATGTTATGTTTATGTAATAGACTAGGTTACGCTTCCGCATGTTGAACAATGTAATGGTTATGTTTTAATGAAGTAATTTTCCGCTGCGTTATTTTGATATTCAAGTTTAAGAACTGTTTGTAAATGAGTAAATCCAACAAGTGAAGCCTCACGGGTTTAGGGCCTTACAAGTTGGTATCAGAGCAATAGTTTGAGAGATTCGGATACTCCAGTGTCTGAACTTAAACTGTGAATGGGACCGAAAGCGGATGCCAGTATGGGTAACTCGAGCCACATCATCAGGTATGAAGGTAATGTATATTTACATGTATAGTATGCCTTAGAAAGGTTTAGTTAAGGACTTGTGTTCTGATGGAATCACAAAGGTGGTCAAATAGAAATCGAAAGGTAGTGTAATGGTTAATTGCAGATGGCCAGTGTATATTAACATCTTACAGCGCTTATTGAGTTTTATTTGTTAACTAGCGTGATGACATTGGATTCCTTGTCTTATAGAACGAAATGGCAAGGAGAGGAAATGGAAGACGTGGTTGGGGCCGTACCGGTGGTCGTACCGGCGGTCGAAATGGTGGGCGTGGCAGGACCCCTGCGCGCCAAGAGTATAGTGAAGAAGGAAGTGTTCACACTGAACCGGCGGTTAGTGTGCATGGAACTGAGCAGACACTGGTTGAAGAACAACCTTTCACTTTTGAACCAGAAGTGAGAGTAGCTATAGCTCGGGAGTTCACAGAGTTGATGAAGACTTCTCTGCCAGGTCTGTTAGCTGAAGCAATGAAGAAGGTTAGTGGGTAGGTGGGTCTAGCGCGGCAACTAGTGCCCAGAATAACGAGAATGACAGCGCGCCACCTGCTCGCGGATGTGACTATAAGTCATTCAAGGCATGTGACCCGCCGATCCTGACTGGGAAGAAGGACGCGATGGCTACGTTTGATTGGGTGATCCGTATGTAAGCTGCCATTCGTCTGAGCGAATGTCGAATGGATCAAGTTGTAAAATTTGCCGCTAACTCCTTGAGGGAGGAAGTATCCCATTGGTGGGAAGGTGTACATCAAGCAAAAGGGAGCGAGGTTGTAGATGCGATGATGTGGGTTGACTTGAAAACTTTGGTGATCAAGAATTTCTGCCCAAGGATCGAGATTGAGTAGGTAGAGAGGGAATTTCTGGGTTTGAAGGCCGGGAGCATGACGCACCGGCAGTACACAACCCGATTCAATGAACTGGCACGTCTGGTGCCACATCTTGTCACAACTGAGGAAAGAAAGATTGCATGCTACATTCAAGGACTACCGGACCAGGTCCGCACCTATGTTAAGGCAAACTCCCCTACTACCTATGATTCGGTAGTAGAATTGAGCGGCGTGGTATTTGATGATCTGGCGCTGAATGTCGTTGCCATTGAAGAGCCCAAGAAGAAGCTGAGTTTTCCCTCTAAGTGATCGGGTGGGAAGTTGTTTGGGGCTCGGGACAATCAGGCCATGGTAGGCGAGGCGACAGTCTGTAGAAGATGTGGGGTAAGACATACGGGTGAATGTCGGTTAGGGTCTAATCTATGCTTTAAATGCGGCAAAACCGGACACTACTCCCGTGAATGCCCGCAAGGCTTCAAATGCTACAACTGTGGGGAGAGTGGTCATATGAGCCGGGAATGCACCAAGCCCAGGATGGGTCAGGCCGGGAAAGGGAAAGGCCCGGAGAAGACAGAAGAGAGACCCCGAGCAAAGACTCGAGCATATGCGCTGACGCAGGAACAGGCCAGAGTGGACCCCGACGTGGCGTCAGGTACGTTTATCCTTGACAACACTTTTGTATCTGTGTTATTCGATTCAGGTGCCAGTAAGAGTTATATATCTATGACTTTTTGTAAAAGGGTAAAGTACACTGTGAGTAAACTAGAAAGGGCCTTTAGCGTAGAAACCGCTAAGGGTAGAGCTGCGAGGGTGACTGATGTAGTTGAAAATTCCACGATAAAAATAGAAGGCCATAGATTTCCCGTCAGGTTGTTTGTCATGGTTTTGGGTGGATTCGATGTCGTGTTAGGAATGGATTGGCTAACTGCCAATGAAGCACAAATTATATGTAAACGAAAGATAATCCGACTCAAGGCTCTGGACGGTAGCAAAGTCGAGGTTCTTGGAGATCGTGACGCCCCGATACCAAACTTCATCTCGATGATTAAGGCAACAGATTACTTGTGGCGCGGATGCGAGGCTTATCCGGTGTATGTAATTGACGAGTGTGAGGAAGTGAAGGAACTAGACGATGTACCCGTGGTACGCGAGTACCCGGAGGTGTTTCCAGAGGACTTGCCTGGGATACCACCCGACAGAGAGATCGAATTTCGAATCGACTTAGTACCAAATGCCCAGCCCGGGGCTAAGGCTCCATATCGACTAGCACCAGTGGAGATGAAAGAGTTAATGGCACAACAAGCTGAGTTACTTGAAAAGGGATTTATCCAACCGAGCATCTCGCCGTGGGGTGCTCCGGTGTTGTTTGTGAAGAAGAAAGACGGTTCGATGAGAATGTGTTTTGATTATCGCGAGTTGAATAAACGTACAGTGAAGAACAAGTACCCTTTACCAAGGATCGACGACCTGTTCGATCAATTGCAAGGCACAAGTTGGTTCTCAAAAATCGACCTTCGGTCCGGGTACCATCAGTTGAAGGTGAGGGAAGAAGACATACCAAAAACTGTATTTCGCACGCGTTATGGGCATTTCGAGTTCCGCGTAATGTCTTTTGGATTGACGAACGCCCCGCAGCGTTCATGGATTTGATGAATAGAGTTTGTCGACCCATGCTGGATCGATCGGTAATCGTGTTCATCGATGATATCCTCATCTACTCCAAGAATGAGAGTGATCACGCGTGTCACTTGAAGGAAGTATTGGAAGCTCTGAAGAAGGAAAAGTTGTATGCTAAGTTCTCCAAATGCGCGTTCTGGCTTAGGGAAGTCCAATTCCTAGGTCACGTCATTAACCCGAACGGCATTATGGTTGACCCAGCAAAGATAATGACGGTAAGGGAATGGAATATTCCTAAGACGCCAACTGAAATCCGTAGTTTCTTGGGGTTGGCAGGCTACTATCGGAGATTCATCCAGGATTTCTCGAAAATAGCTTCGCCGTTGACAAAGTTGACACCGAAAGAGGTAAAGTATGAATGGGGTTCGACCCAAGATGAGGCGTTTAAGGAATTGAAGGAGATGCTAACCTAAGCTCCAGTCTTGGCCCTTCACGAGGGTAATGAAGACTTAGTGGTATACTCTGACGCTTCGGGTCAGAGATTGGGATGCATGTTGATGCAACGCGGAAGAGTGATCGCGTATGCGTCACGACAGTTGAAGATTCACGAAGCTAATTATCCAACCCACGATTTGGAACTTGCTGTTGTCGTATTCGCATTGAAAATCTGGAGGCACTACCTGTACGGGGTGAAGTTTACTATTTACTCCGACCACAAAAGTTTGAAGTACTTATTCGAACATAGAGAGCTTAATATGAGGCAGAGACGATGGCTGGAACTCCTGAAGGATTATGACTGTGAAATCATGTACCATCCTGGAAAGGCAAACGTGGTGGCTGACGCTCTAAGCCGAAAGGATGTGCCTGCTCCTATTAGAGTGAAAGCTTGCCAGTTAGTGGTAACATCAGATGTGATGAGGGAAATTGAAAGAGCTCAAGATGAGGCACTTAATAAAGAAAACATTAAGAAGGAAAGGATGGTTGGCCAACAGGACAAGTTGGAATATAACACCCTTGGTGTTAGGATACGTTTTGGGCGGGTATGGATACCTATGAGTGGTGAGCTTAGAACCAAAATCTTGGATGAGGCTCATAAGTCTCGATACTCTATCCATCCTGGCACCAATAAAATGTACCAAGATCTGAGAAAGGAATACTGGTGGCCTGGGATGAAACATGAGGTGGCAAAGTATGTAAGCAAGTGCTTGACTTGCACACAAGTAAAGGCCGAACACCAGAAACTGTATGGAAAGATTCAACCACTTGATATACCGGAATGGAAGTGGGAACACATTACCATGGACTTCATAACCAAGCTACCTCGCACAGCTAAAGGTCATGATACCATTTGAGTAATTGTGGACCGTTTAACGAAGAGTGCTCATTTCCTACTTATTCGTGAGACGTTCTCGTCGGAAAGGTTAGCGGAAGTATTTATTAACGACGTAGTAGCACGGCATGGGATGCCTTTGACGATCGTATCTGACCAGGACACACGATTCACATCGAGGTTCTGGAAAAGATTTCACGAGGCGATGGGCACGAGACTTAATATCAGCACGGCATACCACCCACAAATGGATGGTCAGTCCGAAAGGACCATTCAGACATTGGAGGATATGCTTCGTGCTTGTATTATCGATTTTGGCGGCAGTTGGGACAGTCATTTGCCGTTAGCCGAATTCTCCTACAACAATAGTCATCACACGACGATAGGCATGCCGCCTTACGAAATGTTGTATGGGAGAAGATGTAGGACCCCAGTTTGTTAGGGTGAGATTGGACAGAAGGAATTAGGAAGTCTTGAAGTCGTAAGAGAAACATCGGAAAGGTTTGATCAAATCAAAGCACGAATGAAGGCCGCACAAGATCGTCAGAAGTCCTACGCGGATAAACGACGAAGGGCTATTAAGTTTGATGTTGGGGACAAAGTAATGTTGAATGTGTCACCCTAGAAGGGAATCATACGATTCAGGAAGAGAGGAAAGTTAAGTCCGAGGTTTGTCGGACCATTCAGGATAATGGTACGGGTTGGTGAAGTCGCTTATCGGTTAGAGTTGCCTGATGAGTTGAGTGGGATTCATCCTACCTTCCATGTATCACACTTGCGAAAGTGTTTGGCGGATGAATCAGCTCACGTACCAGTTACTGACATCGAGGTCGACAACAGCCTTAACTACATCGAAGAACCCGTGGCCATCTTAGACCGAAAGGAGAGGCGTTTGCGTAATAAGATTATTCAATTGGTTAAAGTCTAATGGAAGCATCGAAGGGGATCAGAAGCCACTTGGGAAACGGAGACGGAAATGAGGGAGTCGTACCCTCAACTATTCGACTTATGATAGGTTTCGGGGATGAAACCTATTGTAAGGGGGGTAGACTTGTAACATCCCAAAAATAAAACGACAGTTATAATAACGGAATAAACGAACGAGGCATGTCGGGTCGGGTCGGATGGGTCGGCCTCCCCTATAAATAGCCAAGGTCACCACCCATTTCTCTCATTTGCAACTTCTAGAGAGAGAAACCGTAGAGAGAGAAAGTTGGCGGATCGACCCGAGATTTGAGAAGTGTGTGGCTCCAGAGCTCGTGAGAAGAACCTCCGGATCATAAACTTGATTCAGGTAACGATTTGGCCTAAATCTGAGTTTTTGTTCGTTTTTAGGTTTTTCAGGTTTTGGGTGAAAAGGTAACGTTTTCACGGATAAAACTGAAAGATAAACATAGATTTGAGTTCCTTGATGGAAAGCTAACGTTTTGAAGTAAACAAGTTTGGGATCTTGACGTGATCATACCCGAAGGCGAAAGTTAGTGTTTTTGCGAAGAAGCAGTTCGTGCGTACTTATCAAGTACGCATGAAGATGATCCTGCGTACTTACCAAGTACGCAAGAAGAGGATCCTGCGTACTTATCAAGTACGCATGAAGAGGGTCATGCGTATTTATCAAGTACGCATGAAGAAGGTACTGCGTATTTATTAAGTACGCAAGAACAAGTCCCTGCGCACTAGCTAAGTGCGCAGGCATCAGGCTGGTTAAGTAAAGTTAGTATGTTTAGAATGGTTAAACCGTTAGAGTCGGTATTAGTCTGATGTGTATTTAACTAATCAATTCAGATCGGAAGTGACGTTGTGGGACCTTGTTTAGGACAACCCAAATTAGCTTATCAGGTGAGTTCTAGAAGCCCTCTTTTAAATGTTTTAATAATGTTTTTGGGCTGGTGTGCATACGTAACGATGTGACTATTTTATAAAACGATGTTTTTGAATGTTGTATATGACGTTTTATAAAATGATGTTTAAGAACGATGTTTTAGAAGGAAGGGTTATGAAAGAAGTGTTTATGAAATATTTTGCCAAAAGAAGTTTATGAAGTTTATGAATTAATGAATTTTTTAATAAAACGTACGAATGCTTTAACTGAAGTTTTGAAGTAAAAGAAGCGAAGGTTTACGAAAGTCACAAACGAACGAATCTGCCAATATTCCTTAGGGAATGAAGGTTAAGGGTAAGGGAAGTATGTTATGGGCCTTTACCTTTTAGGGGCCTTTGTGGCTGGCCAACTGTTATACAACTGGGGCGATGACGGTCGCCAAGGGGATTATCGTGATCCTTGAAGTTTGGTACGATTTACCTTACGGGGTAGTCGTGCTTGAAGTTTGGTACTTCTGCCCTACGGGGCGCAGTGCTTGAAGTTTGGTACGTGTCATCCTTGTGATGACGTGCTTGAAGTAGTGTTGAATAACCTACGTATCGGGCCCTAGGAGTTCTGCACCCGAAGGACAGTACGGTGATTGATGGGCCTAGTGGTGGTGATCTTTAGGTTATTCAGCCAGTATGTGACGTTTGGATTTAACGGTTACGAGAAGGCGCATATTCGATATGTTCGTTGACTTATGTTTATGAAGTGTTATGTTTTGTTATTGCATTATTTTACGTACGCTTTTTATTAAATGAAGTGTGAAGTTATGTTTTTGGCAAATTATTTGAAGTTTAAAGTTTTATGTTAAAACTAGAACTCACCAGCGTAGCTGACTTTTTAGTATGCACATTCAGGTTAAGGCAGGTTACGATGATGGAAGGTGATGCTGGGCGGCTTGATGAGTTACCCGGATGACATGAAGACTGGCATCCCGTTATGATTATATTATGTTATGTTTATGTAATAGACTAGGTTACGCTTCCGCGTGTTGAACAATGTAATGGTTATGTTTTAATGAAGTAATTTTCCGCTGCGTTATTTTGATATTCAAGTTTAAGAACTGTTTGTAAATGAGTAAATCCAACAAGTGAGGCCTCCCGGGTTTGGGGCCTTACAAGTTGGTATCAGAGCAATAGTTTGAAAGATTCGGACACTCCCAGTGTCTGAACTTAAACTGTGAATGGGACTGAAAGCGGATGCCAGTACGGGTAACTCGAGCCACAGCATCAGGTATGAAGGTAATGTATATTTACATGTATAGTATGCCTTAGAAAGGGTTAGTTAAGGACTTGTGTTCTGATGGAATCACAAAGGTGGTCAAATAGAAATCGAAAGGTAGTGTAATGGTTAATTGCAGATGGCCAGTGTATATTAACATCTTACAGTGCTTATTGAGTTTTATTTGTTAACTAGCGTGATGACATTGGATTCCTTGTCTTATAGAACGAAATGGCAAGGAGAGGAAACGGAAGACGTGGTGGGGGCCGTACCGGTGGTCGTACCGGCGGTCGTACCGGCGGTCGGAATGGTGGGCGTGGCAGGACCCCTGCGCGCCAAGAGTATAGTGAAGAAGGAAGTGTTCACACTGAACCGGCGGTTAGTGTGCATGGAACTGAGCAGACACTGGTTGAAGAACAACCTTTCACTTTTGAACCAGAAGTGAGAGCAGCTATAGCTCGGGAGTTCACAGAGTTGATGAAGACTTCTCTGCCAGGTCTGTTAGCTGAAGCATTGAAGAAGGTTAGTGGGGAAGGTGGGTCTAGCGCGGCAACTGGTGCCCAGAATAACGAGATGACAGCGCGCCGCCTGCTCGCGGATGCGACTATAAGTCTTTCAAGGCATGTGACCCGCCGATCCTGACTGGGAAGAAGGACGCGGTGGCTATGGTTGATTGGGTGATCCGTATGGAAGCTGTCATTCGTCTGAGCGAATGTCGAACGGATCAAGTTGTAAAATTTGCTGCTAACTCCTTGAGGGAGGAAGCATTCCATTGGTGGGAAGGTGTACGTCAAGCAAAAGGGAGCGAGGTTGTAGATGCGATGATGTAGAACTATTCTCAGATTGCACTGCCACAAGAGAAAGTTGGTGTTATCCAGCTTTTCATTCTCAAGGATAGACTTGAGAGCGAAGGAGTTATTAGTATTATTATTTTATAAGCAAAGAAAATAAATTAGTATAAAGAAAGTGAAAAGTCATTATTAATTTATGACCCAATTATAGAAATTAGAATAAGGAGTGAGAATCTTGCTAAATCAGTCACTAATGTAGCTGTGGCATACAACATTAGTAAGTGGGTAACTAGACTGACAATTAGTATCAATTGTGGAAAGATGCACAACTCTCGTGTATGAGGCCGCTAAGACAAGACATGTCTATGCATTGATACGTTTTGCCTCATCTATGCCCACTTTTATTCTCTTGACAGATGGGGCATGTAACAAGAGAGAAAAGTAATAGTCGTCCTAAAACAGGTACTTGCGGAAGGGCCGGATGTGTCAACGAAACCATTGCGCCTTGGAAGGATAAACTACGCATCCAGTGCGGTGTTGTGGCTCCAAACACCGATGTTTCATTTTATGCTCCAAGTGTTCCTTATAATAGGATGGCATAGACCATTGGTTTTAAATATGGGTTCCAATTTTAGTGTTTACCGAATAGGGTCAAACACAACGAATGATTAAATCATATGTGTGTTGTAAAAGCCAGTTTTACTATTTAAAGTTATGACAAATTTGATGAACCCTTTCATCTCTCAGGACACTTAATTTTAAATAATCTATTAAAACTAAGTTTGTCACGACTTGAATAACCAGTTAAAGTTAATAGTTGAAAACTATTAAGTTATAAGTTTTGAAATTAAATTTAGTTTAAATTGCAAAACTTTAGCGGTTATTTATTTTATAAAAACAAGCCAGTTGTTATTTTTTATAAAATTCTACAAGTTATAAAATTAGAACTTGTGGTGACAGATTGTGATATTTTAAAACTCCTTTTAAAACGTTTGGTGTTTGGTTGGTTTATAGTAAATTTAAGTTATAAAAAATTAAAAGCAACCATAAAGCAAATAAATATATAAATCTTTTACGGCCAAGTTTGTTTCATCTTCCTAGAGCCAGTTAGCAAGACCAAACGGGTCACGGGGTCCACAAACATAAAACAACCACAAGGATGGACTTCCGTGCATCTAGTCGTCTCGGATGACTCCCACTGAATCCATGATTCCTGTTGCGTCTTCAGATTTGTCTTCGGGTTTTTATTACATTACATAAAATAAAAATAAAAACCTATTCTATTACAACTTTGAGCCATCAAAAGTGGGCCAAAACCATAAAACCAAAAACTGGATAATAAACATAAACAACTCAATCACATGGGTCGGGCCAGATTTACATATTCAACACAATCACATGGGCAATAAATTTGGTCAAATAAAAATTAAAAATCGACCAAATTAATAAATAAAAAATGCCCCAAAAAAACAGATCAGATCAGAAACTTCAAGATAGTTAAAGTTTGTAATTAATCTAACTGGTGAAACCAGACCGGTTCCGATTTGCGTGTTATAACCCAGGCTCTGATACCACTGTTGGGATTCAGTGGTGATCAGTTTGAGTTTTGTAAAAAAACGGGTTTTGACAGAGAAATTAATTAATTCAGTTAATTAATAAATACGCAGCGGAAAATAAAATCATAACCTATTTAACAGCACTGACAAACCGAACAGGATCTGGTTATGGACACGCAAACACAAAAGAAAACAATTAATCTACTGATAAGATTAATTATACCTTAATGGTTAATGATTAACCGGTTGAGACACCTAAGTACAACGAGCCGATGCTAGATCACGAACCGGACACGAGAGAACGGGACGCCGGGGCTGGCCGAGAATTGGGCAGGCAGCGGCGGCTGGGGCTGGCTTGGAGGTTGCCGGAAATTACCAAAAGGATTAAGTTTTGGTGTTTGGCGGCTGACGAAAAAAACTAAAAGGAAAAAGCAAATTTTTTTGCTTCTTTTTCTGCTTCTATTAATTCGATCAAAAGGATTCACATGTATATCTCTATATATTGTGATTAGATTTAATATATCTTTAACCTAATAAAAACCGTACCGGGCCTAAACCAAATAGTTAATATTAAAGCCCGAACCCATTTAATTTGTTTTAATAAAAGATTAAAACAAATAAATATAAATTATTATTTATAAACATGTATAAATAATAAATCCGGTGTAACAAATATATATAAAATATATCGTCTTGCTAACAGTTCGTAATTACCAGTTAAGCGGGTTAAGTGGATTTAATGTTCGTTGCCCTAGGTGTAACTCTTACGGGTCACAACTCAGTTAGTAGCGTTAAATAATCGGGGCCGGACATATATATTTCCAACAATATTGGTAAGAAGTGAGCACTTTTTGTCAAGCGATTGACGATCACCCAAATGGTATCACTGCCTTTAGTTGTTCACGATAGCTTGGTAATGAAGTCCATTGTGATCTCCTCCCATTTCCATTTCGGAATCGGTAGAGGTTGCATTTTACCACATGGCGTTTGGTGCTCGGCCTAGACTAGTGAACAAGTTAGGCACTTGCTCACATATTCTGTCACATCGTTTTTCATGCCAGGCCACTAGTATTCTTTCTTCAAGTCCTGATACATTTTGTTCATTCCAGGGTGGATAGAGTAGCGAGATTTATGGGCCTCATCAAGGACTTTGGCCCTAAGCTCCCCAACCTTAGGTATCCACATAAAGCCAAAACGAGTTTGTACATCGTACGCATTGGCCTCCAGATTTCCCTGTTGTCCTACTATTCTTTCTCGTTTCACATTCCTTTCTAACAGTGCTACATCTTGTGCCTTTGCTATTTCATTCATCAGATATGGTGTTATAATCAACTGACAAGCTTCGATCCGGATAGGTGCCGATTCTTCCTTCCTGCTTAAGGCGTCAGCCACTACGTTTGCCTTACCTGGATGGTACAATATTTCGCAGTCGTAGTCTTTTAGTGTAACAGCCCGAGTTTTGGAGCGCGAAATAATTCACGAGAATTAAAAACTTAAATAAGAAAAGAAGGGAAGCGGGCTTGGGCCGGGGTATACGGGCCGAAAGGGCAAGGGTTTGGGCCCTTATAAGCCTCAAAATCAGTCCAAAACCCTCACTCCCAACACCATTTCCGGATTTCTAGAGAGAGAAAGTGAGAGAGAGTCTAGAGAGAGAAAGTCCCGGTTTTCGAATCCGAGCTCATAGGACCGTAGGCATACGTATCTGGAACGATTAGCCGTGAAGAAGAAGCGTTTACATGTAACGATTCGACCATAATATGAGTTTTGTTCGTTTTGAGGTTTCTCGGGTTTTAGCTAAATAGGAGACGTTTTTTTGGATGAAACCTGATAATAAGCTTTGAACAAGCATCTAGAATGAAAACCGCACGTTTTGATCAAAGAAAATTGTAAGATTGGCATGATCGGGTTAGCATGCAAGAACTTCGAATTTTGTCTAGGAAACAGGTATTGCGTACTTATCAAGTACGCAAGGAGGACGTCCTGCGTACTTACCAAGTACGCAGGAGGAAGATCCTGCGTACTTTCCAAGTACGCAAGAAGAATGCTCTGCGCACTTGTCAAGTACGCATGAGCAAGGCCCTGCGCACTTACTAAGTGCGCAGGCAGCAGGCTGGTTAGCGAAGTCAGTATGTTCGCCTAGCCAGAAATGGTGAAAACATTTAGCGTTGAATTAAGTCTGATACGTGTCAATTGTTATGATTGTCCAGATTGAGTGAGATCCAGTAGACCATTGTAGTTAAGATACCAGGTGAGTTCTAATCCCCTTTTTGCCTGCTTTAAGGGTGGTGTGCATACTTAGTGTAAAGTGTTTATTACATATTTTATATTAATAAACAAAGTGAAAAGCTATGTTTAGTGTAAAGTTTAAAAGAGGCAAATGTATGTAGTAAAGCAAGATATATATTTTGGCAAGTGTTTACTATATTTTTATATACATAAACAAAGGCATAATATATGTGTTAGTATGTTCAAGTAAAGCAAGATATATATTTTGGCAAGCGTTTACTATATTTTCATATACATAAACAAAGGCATGATATATGTGTTAAGCTATGTTTAGTAAAGCATAACTATATTTTATGGCAAGCGTTTACTATATTTTATATACATAAACAAAGGCATATTATATGTGAAAGTTATGAACAAGATTTACAGAAAGTTTTATGAACAGTAAAGTGAACAGTTTCCTACGGGAATGTGTACCAGCCATAAAGGTCCTTGGGACAGATGTTACTTGTACAAGATGTCAGATATGGGTTCTACCCATTAGTAAGAACCTTTGGGTTCGCTAACGGTTGTACAACTGGGATGAGTGACGACGGTTGCTCGGGAGGTCCACGCAACCTCCCCGTAGTGTTAAGCGGTATTGTCGGTTCATGGTCGTTGATCATGGGGGCATTGACCAGGGTATTGTCGGTTCATGGTCGCTGATCATGGGGGCATTGACCAGGTACTCGTCGGTTCATGGTCGTTGACCATGGGGGCGGTACAGTAGTGACAAGGAATTGACGGATAAGCGGTATTGTCGGTTCATGGTCGTTGATCATGGGGGCATTGACCAGGTACTTGTCGGCTCATGGATGTAAGCCATGAGGGCAGTACAGTAAAGAGGAATTGACGGTTTATCATACGTTTTAAACTATTTGAAAAGCAAAGTGTGTTAAGTTTAGCCTTATTGGCAATATATATGTTTAGTAAATCTTTTGCATAATTGATTTAAAGTAAACGTTAGAACTCACTCAGCGTTGCTGATTTTTAGTATGCACATCAGTTAAGTGTAGGTGGCAGTAGATGGAAGTGGATGTTTGACTTGGCGAGAAGAGTTACCCGAAGATCAGCATCTGGCATCCTGTTTATGTTTCTTTTGATTATGTTGATTAAGACAAGTTTCAATTGTATTTGAAAAGTTTCAGTTGTTTAGACATGTTATGTTTCCACTGCGTATGTTGAGAATTTAAATCGTTTCCGCTATGATATTGTATGTCTTATGTTTAAGTGCTATGTGTTGGTGAGTAAATCCAATAAGTGCGGCCTCCCGGGTTTGGGGCCTTACATTTAGTAGTTCCAACCACCTTCTTTGTCTCATGTTCAATTCCTTTTGTTCGAAAAAGTACTTCAGGCTCTTGTGATCGGAGTAAATGGTGCATTTAACCCCGTACAGATAGTGTCTCCATATCTTTAACGCGAAAACTACCGCTGCCAATTCCAGATCATGAGTCAGTTAGTTAACCTCGTGAATACTTAGTTGACGCGAGGCATAAGCAATAACTTTTCCTTGTTGCATAAGTACACAACCCAATCCCTGACCCGAAGCGTCAGAGTAGACTACGAAGTCTTCATTTCCCTCATGTAAAGTTAATACTGGAGCTTGGGTCAGTCGTGTCTGTAGTTGTTATAATGCATTATTTTGGGTTGGACCCCATTCATACTTTACTTCCTTACGCATTAGCTTTGTTAATGGCGAGGCTACTCTCGAGAAATCCTGGATAAATCTCCTATAGTAACCTGCCAACCCTAGAAAACTGCGTATCTCTATTTTGTCTTTGGAACGTTCCATTCTTTTACTATCTTGATCTTTGCAGGATCTACCATAATGCCATTTGGGTTTATGATATGACCTAGAAATTGGACTTCCCTAAGGCAGAACACGCATTTGGAGAATTTTGCGCACAGCTTCTCCCGCTTCAGAATCTCCAAAACATCCCTTAGGTGGCAGTGGTGATCACCTTCATTCTTTGAATAGATTAGAATGTCATCTATGAAAACTATCACTGACCGATCCAATGGCATACACTATTCATTAAATCCATAAATGCTGCAGCAGCGTTGGTTAGTCCGAAGGACATCATGAGGAATTCATAATGCCCATAACGCGTATGAAATGCGGTTTTCGATACATCCTCCTCCCTTACTTTCAATTGATGGTAACCTGACATGAGATTGATCTCTGAGAACCAACGCGCGCCTTGTAGTTGATCAAAAAGATCGTCTATTCTAGGCAGTGGGTATTTGTTCTTTACTGTTCGTTTGCTCAATTCGCGGTAGTCGATGCACATGCGCATGATTCCGTCTTTCTTCTTTACAAATAATACCGGAGCGCCACATGGTGAGATGCTCGGTCTGATAAATCCTTTCTTTGTCAGTTCTTCAAGTTGGGACATTAATTCTTTCATTTCTGTAACACCCTAATTTTTAGTTATAAGAATACAAGAGGGACTAAAGTTATAATTAAGTAAAAGTAGAAGGAGTTAAGTTGGAATAGATTCAAATTACAGGGACTAAAAATGAAAAATGGTGAAAATAGACAGATGTCAGACCGACATCTGTAGAGACATCGGTCCGCTATGTAGGGAGCAAGGAAACCCTCGGGAGGTGACATGTGTCAGGTGACTAATCATTGAAGTCTGACGCGTGGAAGGTCAATAACGGACCGACATTAAGGCCATAACGGTCTGCTATGCCCATTACATGCACTACTATAAGGCCCCTTTTCCCAGGTAACCTCAATTGTTGGATTTACTCATAAACATAGTCATAAATACTGAATTTAATTTACAAGCATTCGAGAGTAGCGGAAGCAAACATTATTCGAATTCATTACATAACATAACAGCGGAAGTCTTAACAATTAAAAACATAACATTGTCTTAACATATATAAAAGTGTGATGTCAGTCTCGTGCCGGGTAACCATCACGCCTTCGCACGACCCTTCCTTCTTTACCTGAAATGTATACTAAAAGTCAGCTAACGCTGGTGAGTTCTAGTTTAAAAACAATCAGACATAACATTTATCTTATCGTTAAGTATTATATATATATATATATATAATACACGTGCATTTGCATATTCTTTGCTTTACTGTTCTCACATAACATTCATACTGAGTATATACATATGTATATACATACTTACTTTGTGGAGAACATTCATTGGTCGTACACATATGGGTGATCAACCCGTCATAATTTTCGCGAGAGTCACAAAGACAAACGCCGTGAGAACTACCGTCGTAGCCCTTTTCATAAACCGTCCGGCTCTAGAAAACCGTCCGTCGTAACATAAATTCGTCCGACAACCTTTGTCCGTCCGCCTAAACCCGTCCTACCGTCATAGTCCGTTCATTCGCCCGTCTGCCCAAGGGCATCCGTTTCCCATGCGGCTATTATGTATGCAACCGTTCTACATGTAATAAGGCATTTGCTTCGACCGTCCATGAGTGCCTTTTATACGTCCTAGCTTATGAAGGAACGTTTTTGTCCCAGTTGAAAAATAGTCACGTGGTCGTCCATCTACTGAAGTAGTCGTTGTCATCGAAGCGTCCATAACGTTTACATACATTTATAACATGCAATATATAAAATATAAAGCAAGATTCCATTCATTCACGTTATGTCATTCTTTCATTCATTCTTTATAATCATACGTTTCATTCTTTGTTCATCATTCATTTTGATACATATATGTATATATCACGTATGATCACATTAGCATTTATAACATTTATTCATTTAGCGTATACACTTCAGCCCCAAAACATTTAATAAGGTTTGCACATAACATAAAGGGGGCACATAGAACTCAACTGATGCGCTAGTCTCGTCCTATCCTAACAGCTGTCCAATGAGTGCCACACACGATCTGGATTGGTTAATTACACATACATCAAACCTAATCCCGACTCTAACGGTTAAACCATTCTGAATTAGGCGACTATACTGACTTTACTAACTGGTCTGATGCTTGCGCACTTAGCAAGGGCGCAGGGCCTTGTTCTTGCGTGCTTGATAAGTACGCAGAACATTCTTCTTGCGTACTTGATAAGTACGCAGGACCTGCTTCCCCGCAAAAACCCTAACTTTCGCATGCGGATCTGATCGTGCCAATCTTACAACTTTCTTTTTTCAAAACGTGCGATTTTCATTCTAGATGTTAATCCTAAGCTTATTTCAAGTTTCATCCGTAAAAACGTCACCTTTTTAGCTAAAACCCGAAAAACCCCAAAACGAACAAAAACTCAGTTTAAGATCGAATCGTTACCTGGATTGTGATTCTGATTTGGAGGTTTTGCTCACGAGCTGAGCAGAAACGTGCTCCTTCAATTCCGGGTCGATCCGTCAACTTTCTCTCTTTAGGTCCGAGCTCTCCTTTCTCTCTCTAGATGTTGCAAATGAGAGAGTTGAGGCTTTCTTGGCCTTATATAGATGGGTTTCCCTCGGCCCGTTGGAGACGAGCCCGAGCACATCCATTTTCCTTTCATTTTTAATGATTAAATCTCGATCGTGTTATTTATTTATTTATTTACTCTTTTTGGGATGTTACAAGTCTACCCTCCTTAAAGGGGTTTTGTCCTCGAAACCGTTTATATGTTAAACAACTGAGGGTATAGTCCCCCCATCTCGTCTTCTTTCTCCCATGTCGCTTCTGACCCTTTTCTGTGTTTCCATTGTACTTTAACTAGATAAATCGACTTATTGCGTAGTCGTTTCTTAGCTCGGTCAATAATGGCTATTGGTTCCTCCACATAATTTAGACTGTTATCCACTTCGATCTCTTCGTAAGGTATGTAGCTGTGTCATCAGCTAGGCACTTGCGTAAGTGCGACACGTGGAACGTAGGGTGTATTCCACTAAGCTTAACGGGTAGGTCGAGTCTGTAAGCAACTTGACCCACTCTCGCTAAAATCTTGAAAGGCCCGACAAACCTTGGACTTAGTTTGCCACGTTTTCTTAATTTGATGATTCCTTTCCATGGTGATACCTTTAACTGTACCTTGTCCCCTACTTGAAACTCTATATCCCGTCTTCTCTTATCCGCGTATGATTTATGTCTATCTTTTGCGGCTTTCATTTGAGCCTTGATTTGATCAAATTTCTCGGAAGTAGCTTTGACCACTTCGAGATTTGCAAAATCCTTTTGTCCAATTTCCCCCAACAAACCGGGGTCCTACATCTCCTTCCATACAACATTTCAAATGGCGGCATGCCAATAGTTGAGTGATAGCTGTTGTTATATGAAAACTCTGCCAATGGTAGATGGCTGTCCCAGCTCCCACCGAAGTCAATGATACAGGCTCGGAGCATGTCCTCCAAGGTCTGAATGGTCCTTTCAGATTGACCATCGGTTTGAGGGTTGTAAGCGATGCTGATGTTCAGTCTAGTGCCCATAACTTCATTGAATTTCTTCCAAAACCTTGACGTGAACCTAGTATCCCTGTCAGACACAATCGACAGCGGCATACCATGTCTGCTCACAATTTCCTTGATAAATATTTCTGCTAGCTTTTTAGACGATGAAGTCTCACGTATTGGCAAGAAGTGATCACCCTTTGTCAAGTGGTCGACGATCACCTAAATGGTATCATTGCCTTTAGCTGTTCGCGGTAGCTTGGTAATGAAGTCCGTCGTGATCTCCTCCCACTTCGATTCCGGTATTGGTAAAGGTTGCATTTTACCTCATGGTTTCTGGTGTTCGGCCTTAACTAGGGAACACGTTAGGCACTTGTTCACGTACTCGGTCACATTATTTTTCATGCCGGGCCACCAGTACTCTTTCTTCAAGTCTTGATACATTTTGTTTAGCCCGGGGTGGATTGAATAGCGAGACTTATGGGCCTCATCGAGGATTTTGGCTCTGAGCACCCAACAAACCGGGGTCCTACATCTCCTTCCCTTGTTGTCCTACTATTCGTTCCCGTTTTATATTTCTTTCTAATTGTGCTTCATCTTGTGCCTTTGATATTTCACTCATCAAATCTGGCGTTATAATCAGCTGACATGCTTTGATCCGTATAGGTTCCAATTCTTCCTTTCTGCTTAAAGCGTCAGCCACCACGTTGGCCTTGCCTCGATGGTACAATATCTCACAGTCATAGTCTTTCAGTAGCTCTTACCACCTCCTTTGTCTCATGTTTAATTACTTTTGCTCGAAAAAGTACTTCAGGCTCTTGTGATCGGAGTAAATGGTGCATTTAATTCCATACAAATTGTGCCTCCATATTTTCAATGCGGAAACTACTACTGCTAACTCTAGATCGTGAGTTGGGTAGTTAACCTCGTGAATCTTTAGTTGTCACGAGGCGTAAGAAATTACCTTTCCTCGTTGCATAAGTACGCAACCTAAACCCTGACCCGAAGCGTCAGAGTAGACTACCAAGTCTTCATTTCCCTCAGGTAGTGTCAAGACTGGAGCTTGGGTTAATCGTGTCTTAAGTTCCTCAAACGCGTTGTTTTGGGTTGGACCCCATTCATATTTTACTTCCTTCCGTGTCAGTTTAGTTAGTGGCGAGGCTATTTTTGAGAAATCTTGAATGAACCTTCAATAGTAGCCTGCCAATCCCAGAAAACTTCATATCTCTGTTGGTGTCTTCGGGACGTTCCATTCCTTTACTGCCTCAATCTTTGCAGGATCTACCATGATGCTGTTTGGGTTTATCACATGACCTAGGAATTGTACTTCCCTAAGCCAGAACGCGCATTTGGAGAATTTTGCGTACAACTTTTCCTGCTTTAGCACCTCCAAAACCTCTCTTAGGTGACAGTGGTGATCACCCTCGTTTTTCGAATATATCAGTATGTCGTCTATAAAAACTATCACTGATTGATCCAACATTGGTCAACATACTCTATTCATCAAGTCCATGAACGCTGCTGGTGCGTTGGTCAATCCGAAGGACATCACGAGAAACTCATAATGTCCATAACGCGGTCTTTGGTATGTCTTCTTCTCTTACTTTCAACTGATGGTAACCCGACCTAAGATCGATCTTTAAGAACCAACTCGCACCTTGCAGTTGATCAAAAAGATCGTCTATTTTAGGCAGTGGGTATTTATTCTTTACTGTCCTCTTGTTCAGTTCGCGGTAGTCAATGCACATGCGCATGCTGCCGTCCTTCTTCTTTACAAATAGTACCAGAACACCCCATGGTGAAATGCTTGGTCTGATAAATCCTTTTTCTGTTAATTCCTCTAGTTGAGGCATCAATTCTTTCATTTCTGACAGAGCCAATCAGTAGGGGGCTTTAGAAACGGGTTCAGCTCCTGGTAGTAAGTCAATCTGAAATTCTATTTCTCGATCGGGTGGCAACCCAGGTAGATCCTCAGGGAATACTTCCGGAAAGTTGCACACCACGGGTACATTCTTGAGTTTTTTAGTTTTCATTCTATCGTCAATAACATACGCCAGATAAGCTTTGCAACCACGCCTCATGTAACTTTCGACCTTGATCATCGAGATGACGTTCGTCATCGTGAAATTCCAATCCCCATAAACCGTAATTGGACTGTCGCTAGGAGCTTTGAGGTGTATCCTCTTACGTTTACATATGATTTGAGCTTTGTTGGCAGCTAACCAATCCATACACAATACTATATCGAATCCTCCTAAGGTGAGAAGGAATAATCTATAAGGAAACTTATGACCCTCTATTTCTATGATGCAATCCTCTATTACTTGGAATACTGCCAAATTTTTGCCAACGACAGTTTGTACGCTAAAGGCCTTTACTATGGTGTTGATAGTGCAATCTAGTTTACGACTAAATGCATTGGATATAAAGCTTTTACTAGCACTAGAGTCAAATAAAATAGCAGCATGTTCATCATTAACTAGGAACGTACCTAACACAACATCAGGGTTTCCCCTTGATTCCTCCTCAGTCAGGGCATAGGCTCGAGTCCTAGCCTTCGGCTGTTCCCTTTCAGCTTCCTTTTCCTTTCCCGAACCGGATTGACTGGTTTTCCTACAATCCCTAGTCAGGTGTCCATATCTTCCACAACTTTGGCACTTGACGTCCTTTAAGCAATCTTGGGAGTAATGCCCCGGCCTCCCGCACTTATAACACATGGTTGAGCCAACAAGACATTCGTCTTGGTGTTTCTTTGAGCATTTCTTACAAACGTCATACCCTTCTGCCCTAGGCTTCTTCACCTCAGCGGTGTAGTTTCCCTTTCCATTTCCTTTGAACGAGTTCTCCCATTTCCGTTTCGGAGCTTCAGGAGATGTGTCCTCGTTAGCATAATCGTCATAGACAATTCCAGACAGGTTGACTACCGATTCGAAGGTCGATGGTAGATTAGATTTTACATGAACACGGACCCTTTGAGGTAGGCCCTTCACATAGTACTTAATCATTCGTTCTTCCGTCTCCACCAGGTGGGGTACCAGTTGAGCTAGCTCATTGAACCTAGAAGTATACTGGCGGTGCGTCTTGCTGCCAGCCTTGAAGTTTAGGAATTCATTTTCCACTCGATCAATTTCATTCTGGGGATCGAACTTTTGGATTATCAGCTTCTTCAGGTCTTCCCATGTCATTCTGGCAAGAGCGTTTGGTGACTTTGTCCTCTGAATGTACCTCCACCAACTTAGTGCCTCATTGGTGAAAGAATGAGCAACATACTTAACAGCTTGGTCCGGTCGACACTCGCTGATGTTGATTACAACGTTCATCCTCCAAATCCATTCGAACGTAGCCACTGAATCCTTGTTCCCATCGAACTTGGGTGGGTCTCCGTCCTTGAAACCCTTGTAAGTACACCTACTATTGCTTGATCCCACCTTTACTTCATCCTCATCACTGTCATACACTTTCTCTTCATGGTCTCCTTCATCCTCCTCTCTACTTTTCTTTAGTGCCTCAGATAGTAGATCAGGCAATACTTTCTTCAGAGTGAGTACAACTTCGCGGGCAATAGCATCCCTGACCTCGGGTTCCAACTATAGAGGCCCTTGATTTTCGCCCACAGTAGGGGTCACATCTGTTTCGTTCACACTCTCAGTGTGTTCTGCGTGCACACTCTCTTCCTCTTCGTGTCTTTGATTCAATGGAGGTCTACCGACTCAGCCAGTGCGACCGCCTTGGCGTCCTGTTCTTCCTCCACCAGCCATAGTCCTTAGTTTCCTGATAGTTATAAAAGGAGTACATCAATTCCATTCCTTCAGATCATAGTCTTAGAACAGTACGAGCAAGGTAAATTTTTAATTACAGTGACCAGTTTGTGATTACTAATTTACCTTACTTTTCGGGTTCAAAACTCTTCAAATCGGTTGTGACATTGACACCTATTTGTTCAAAGTTAAGGTATCTATTCTTATCCAAGTGCATTAACTTTAGTACTTACTTACCGTCCTGGCGTTGGTGTTGGTTACACATACTGACATCTATGCGTTGGTCCCATAATCAGCTTGAGTCCAGACATTTAGGGATGTCTGAATATCTAAAACTATTGCTCTGATACCAACTTGTAAGGCCCCTTTTCCCGGGTAACCTCACTTGTTGGATTTACTCATAAACATAGTCATAAATACTAAATTTAATTTACAATCATTCGAGAGTAGCAGAAGCAAACATTATTCGAATTCATTACATAACATAACAGCGGAAGTCTTAACAATTAAAATCATAACATTGTCTTAACATATATAAAAGTGGGATGTCAGTCTCGTGCCGGTTAACCATCACGCCTTCGCACAACCCTTCCTTTCTTTACCTGAAATGTATACGAAAAGTCAGCTAACGCTGGTGAGTTCTAGTTTAAAAACAATTAGACATAACATTTATCTTATTGTTAAGTATTATATATATAATACACGTGCATTTGCATATTCTTTGCTTTACTGTTTCTGTAAGGCCCCATTCCCGGGCAACCTCACTTGTTGGATTTACTCATAAACATAGTCATAAATACTGAGCTTAAAATTTAAAACATTCGAATTCATTCATTACATAACGTAGCATAACGTGACATAACAGCGGAAGTCTTAATAATTAAATACATAACATTGTCTTAACATATATAAAAGTGGGATGTCAGTCTTGTGCCGGGTAACCTTCACGCCATCGCACGACCCTTTCTTCCACTACCTGAAATGTATACTAAAAGTCAGCTAATGCTGGTGAGTTCTAGTTTAAAGACAATCATACATAATATTTATCTTATCATGAATATATTTTATATATGCATACATAGCATACGTAATATTAGTGCTTTTACATATTCTTTACTTTACTGTTCTCACATAACATTCATATTAAGTATATACATATGTACAAACATACTTACTTGGGGAGAACACTTATTGGCCATAATCTTAAGGGAGATCAACCCATCACACTTGTCGTGAATGTCACAAAGACATCGCAGTGAGAACTACCGTCGTAGCCCTTTTCATTAACCGTCCGGCTCTAGAAAACCGTCCGTCGAAACTTAAATCCGTCCGGCAACCTTTGTCCGTCCGCTCTTAAACCCGTCCTACCGTCGTAGTCCGTTCATTCGCCCATTTGCCCAAGGGCATCCGTTTCCCACGCGACCATTATGTATGCAACCGTTCTACTTAAGTTAAGGCAATTACTTCGACCGTCCATTAGTGCCTTTTTATACGTCCTAGCTTGCGAAGGAACGTTTTTGTCCCGGTTGCAAAATAGTCACGTGGTCGTCCGTCTACCGAAATAGCCGTTGTCATAGAAGGGTTCATAACATTTACATACATTCATAATGTGACACCCGACAATTCAGGTCAATATCCGTACATGTTATAAACAAGTTTACATTATAATTGTTTTTGTGATTTTCTTAATTTCACAAACAAGGACATTAAGGCCTAACAAAAACCGTACATGGTCTCATTTCATATTTTGGTAATTCTAGGAGTTACCGGTTCACGTACCAGGATAACCCGACTAAATACGAACACTAGTGGTTAAAATTACACTTAAATCAAATGGTTTGATTTATTTAAATCCCAACCCACTTGCTTGACTTTCTCGACCGAAAGTCAGGGGAGCCATTCCCCCACTTGCTAATTCACTCAAATTCAGATAAAAACCATACCTCCTCAATCAAAATCCCACAATCCCTTTCATACTTCTCATTTTCTTACGGCAAATTCCCAATTCTCCTTCAAGTCGAAGTCCAGTTTAAGGCAAAAATCCACCGTATTTCGGTGCTATAAGAAGAGTTCCAAGTGTTGTCTCAAGAATCAAGATAAGGAGCTCAAGATCATTCTCTGTTTCCCTGAAAATCATCATTCTCTGTTTGAGGTAAAAACTCGATATTATCCATTTCATTTTCTTTAAAATCGTAGCTGAACATACAAATCGTTCAAACGCAAGTAAGATAACAAGAAAAATGTGTCAAATTCAAGATTTGAACATAAAAATATACAGGACGAATTCTGTCAATCAAAGTGCAGTAATCGAAACTAGGAGTTTCGATACCTGTTCAATCGAAACTAGGAGTTTCGATACCTGTTGTTCAATCAAAACTAGGAGTTTCGATACCTGTTGATCGAAACTACGAGTTTCGATACCTATTACTCAATCGAAACTAAGTAGTTTCGATATCTGTTTACTCAATCAAAACTAAGTAGTTTCGATACCGATTGCCCAATCGAAACTAGGTAGTTTCGATACTATTCTTGCCAATCGAAACTAGGTAGTTTCGATACCAGTTTTGCTCAATCGAAACTAGGAAGTTTCGATATCTAATCTGCGCAATCGAAACTAGGAAGTTTCGACATCTGTTCATCAGTCACTTTGAGCAGTAACTAAGATCTGTTTTATAACAAAACAAGTATTGAACAACTTACGTATAAGACGGGTAGTTTTAACACATTAGTACCCTTGTGTGATTAGGGTACGGATATATAAGAACTAGCACAAGTTGGTTTGCTAGGATTTCATCGGACACAAGGTGAGTTCACGGCCCCCTTTTAACTATTTACTGTTTTGTAAACATCGGGGGAGAAACATACTTACTTATTATGTTTTGAAAACATGAATTACATTGCTTATACATTTGACAATATAAACATTTTGGTTTAACTCCTTGTGAGTTTCACTAACCCCTTTTTCTAAGTTTTGAAATGATTTGGGGTGGAAACATACTTGTAAAGAATTTTCATATGTAAATGAATGAAACTAATGATCTGACCGTATGTATGTATTGAGGGAACAATAAAGCGCTTAAAGTCCTCGAAATAAATTAGTAACCATTAGCTATGGATTTAGCCCAGGATTTTATGAATAGTACTATTGGGGGTGACGCCTCCGGTCATGGTTAGTCGCGCTAACCAGGGGTCCAAATGGCCGAATGACCGCATATTATCTTACTCGCAGAAAGGCGAGGTGAGGCACAGAAAGTTGGGGTTTGGTTACGGTCTCGTACATCACATACTATTTTGTATTCCTTGCAAGCTTACAAATGGGGTCAATAGATCGGATTAGTATTCTTATTCATTGGTAATACATACAAAAGGGTTCTGATCAGGTTAAAGTGATCATGTTAAACAAAGGGTTCTGATCAGGTTAAAGTGATCAGGTTAAACAAAGGGTTCTGATCAGGTTAAAGTGATCAGGTTAAACAAAGGGTTCTGATCAGGTTAAAGTGATCAGGTTAAACAAAGGGTTCTGATCAGGTTAAAGTGATCAGGTTAAACAAAGGGTTCTGATCAGGTTAAAGTGATCAGGTTTAAACAAAGGGTTCTGATCAGGTTTATACAAAGAGTTTCGATCAGGTTAAAATGATCATGTTAAACATTGGAGTTATGACGATTAAGTCATGGTAATGTTTTCAAAGGAAAACTACTTATTTCATGACGGATAGGTCATGGGCATGTTTTCAAAGGAAAACTACTTATTTTATGACGGTATAGTCATGGGCATGTTTTCAAATGAAAACTACTTATTATTTATGATGGTTAAGTCATGTATAGTTTTTCGGGGAAAACTACTTAGTTTTATGACGGTAAAGTCATGTACATGTTTTCGGGAAAAACTATAAGCACTAATATAACTAACTCTGTGAACTCACCAACCTTTGTGTTGACAATTTTAAGTATGTTTCTCAGGTGACCTCTAGCCATGGCGCGGTTGGAATAGGCTAGCTATGTTGGATCAATTCCTAAAGACTGGAAGGACGTAGAATATCAAGTCTCAAGTCTGTCATTGATCTAGAAGAACTTAGATCACAGTATTACTTAGTTTTAGTAATTGTATATGTAAACAAGTCTTAGAAATCATTATTACAGCTTCCGCTATCGTGTAATGAACCAAACGTTACAACCTGTATTTATTTAATAAGTAAATAAAATATGGGGGTGTTACAGATTGGTATCAGAGCAATGGTTTTAGCGAATTAGGTGTCCTTAGTGATACCTAAGCTCTAACCGGACTCATTTAGGGACCAAGATTTCTAAGACTTGCATCACATTAAAAACACCCAAGACTTGAGCATAGGAATTCCAACCGTTGCCGAACAATTTGTGTAGACTATTAGTGTATGGAGTTACACTAGGGTACCATTAGCTACACTAATACAATTACATGGCACATGTAGTGAACACTTAAACACATACAATAATGTGAAAATAATAAACACTTATAACATGTTACTGTTCGGATTACGAGTCAAGAATAACGGGTACTCAGCATACTGCAACCTTAGAAGATCGAGTTACGAGCTGAGCTTTAACGACGACGGCGGCGATCGTCAGTTACCGATCTTGGTATCACAACAGGTTGAACTCGTACCAGAATCTGTACCTATACCTGCACCACAACTACTCCAGCTATGGAGGCAACTATCTTTCTAACGTATTTGTGGTATAAATACTCTTCTTCATAAGTTGTCGGATCGGATGCCTAGACTCTCGCCATGTTATATGGCAGGCATGATTGCCCAGACAGAAGGGAATTCAAGGTGAATAAGCAGGACTAAATGGGAGAGAACTCCAAGGGTCAGGAGACCCAGACATACATCAGGATCATGTGGATCCATGCATATATACAGACTTGGAGCATGAGTTGCTCGACACTCGTTTGAGGATCTCTGCCCAACACATATAGTGCCTGAATTTCTCCATGCACATTTTTTTTAAGAGACACTGGTGGTGCCTCTCTACCCTTAGCCTCATCCGACAACTGCCATATTCGGCAGATTCATGAGTATTGGTACACATAATTAAGAGTAACCCGATAAAACAATACACACTCCTGTACAAATGTGCAAACGCAATCTAATGATCTTTTCAAATCACTTTTGATTATCAATCGGCTCAAAACCCTAGCCCCAAAAATTGCCGATGATTATGCACCGATCGGCCATGAAACCTCAGTGCTTTTGTTCTATGGATCAACACGAGTAAATAGACATATGAATTACCTGGGATGATCGTGAGACAAAGGAGAACGTCCGGGAGTTTGGGTTCGTGTTCTTCGGGTCTGAATCGAATTCCAAGGGTGAAAGGAGGTGCGAATAAGTGATTAGAAGGTTCAACGAAGGTGTCGCGCACCTTTCAGGAATTCATGATTTGGTTTTTGAAATGGCAAATGGTTATGGTAAAAGGTTTTTGTGTTAAAACCTATAATTACAATTAAATTAAGTCATCATGTGCATTTAGGATCCTTTGCATAAGTTTTACGCATGATTTGAGCTCCTAAACATCATTGAATTCGCATAATTGAAACAGATTTCGTTTGGTTTGACTTTGTAAACTCAAAATTGATGAGAATAGATTCAAATTCAAGAGGAGGTTCAAATTTGAGATGGATGGGGGTTCACATTGAGGTTCGAACGAAAATTGGGGGTTCATGACATTGAAAATGGTTCAAGATCAAGTCCATTTAGTTTCTAAATCATTTTAATTGTTTTATAAAATTGTGTTTATAAAATTCATAAAATTTAAATATTATTTGTCTTTTATTATCAACATTTTACAAAAGAAAGGTTCCCAAGTTTATAAATTTCACCATTTGTATAAATGTTCATTTAATGTGATTAAATAGCTGTATTTACTATTATATTTATAAAATTTTATATAGATATGTTTATAAATAAACACACATATATATATATATATATATATATATAAAATGTAATCTCATCATTAAAGCTCATAAGTTTTATTTTTGATTGGTATTCATTATAAAATGTTTACTTATATATATATATATATATATATATATATATATATATATAATGCAGAAATAATATGTAATGAAATGTTGAAAATTTGAATTGAAATATTAATTAATGTGACATAATATTGTGTTTGAACAAATACGGGTTTGAAATGGATTGTCATTATTGTATAAATTAAAATAATATTTGAAAATCAATGATGTTACAGTATCCCCATGTTGAGGGAATTTCGTCCCAAAATTCAACCGTTGGAGGCTACTGAATCAGGAAAAAGATGAGGGTTTGGATTCTCAACGAGTTTTGACTGTCGGGTTGAGGAGTACAATTGATAACAAGATTCAGGTTTGATACTCAAACTCAGGCGTGAATGTTTATAGTGAATTATAGGTTGAAGAGAATTGAGGGGAAAAACTGTCGAAGAACATTTTGGACTCCAAAGATGGAATGTATCACTTGAAATGAGAACAATGAGAATTTGATGATCAGAATTTGTTTAGGATGTAGTCTATATGTTCAAGAAATGTCACTGGATAAGAGCTTTCACAATTGTTGGTCAAGGTCAAAATAACATAAAACTTCACGTGACACGAACAACACTACTTCTGACAATATGACAGGAACACTTATATATAAGAAGTAGCAGCGACGTATCTACCATGCCCTTATCATATCACATTAGTTTCGTTACTATATATAACGATAGGTTTTACGTCATAACACACGACAGAATTCACTATGTTTTCCATGCGCTGACCTTTATAATTACGTGTGCACCCGTAATTACTCAAATAGTCGTATGGTCCGTATAGATCATCCCATTGTGGGTGGGTCAAGAGGGTATACAAAAACATCAGATTCGTAACTATTGTTTTCACGTATGAGTTTCTAATAAATAACTGTGTCCCTAGACAGTAAGGTCAATCAGGAAACTAAAGAGTAACAATGTGGCACAACTGAAAGTTCCATAGCTTCCTCGGGTTTGAACAAGAATACGTCAAACCCCGAGTAGTTTAAAGTTTTATAGCTTTCAACTGTCATGAATAAAGTGAATAATCATGCCTTGTGTATAACGTGATTGCAACAATATAAACAATTTAGTTTCGTGTATCATGTAAACACCCAAGTTTCACGTATAATGTAAATAAGCTAGTATCACGTATGTTGTAAACAACTAAGTCTCATGTATAGTGTGAACAATCTAGTATCATGTATATTGCAAACAAACAAGTTTTGTATACAATGTGATCAATCAAGTTTCATCTATAATGTAAACAATTTAATTTCATGCATATTGTGAATGTTCATATGTAAATAATTGAATCGCACGAGTAATGTAAACTATCGAATTTTGTAGGTGATCGAGTTTTGCGGACAAGCGTGTTGTTTGGAGTTCATGTACAATGTAGGTAGTTGGGTTTTAAGTTTCCAATTTTGTTGAGGTTTATATGGGTGGTTAATGCCTACGCGAAATGATACATCTCCTTGAAGTGACTGGTAGGCTCATACGTTTCCGAAGGTGCAAGATAGTGGGAAAGTTTTGAGGTATTTAGAATAATGTGAACTCGGATAACTGGTTTGTACCTTTTGTTTGTAAATAAACAAGTAATTGCAATTTACTCTTGTTTGTAAATTAATGAATAAGTGAAAATAATAAGCTGTTTATATAGATAATTGGATAGGTAAATAAAAAACTTTTACTTATTTAATTTAATTATCACAAAGAGAATGTTTCAAAGAAAAATAAAGGCTAAATTATTTAGTGATTAAGCCAAGGTTTAATAATAATTAGTTTAACAAAATAAAGGTCATAATTAATTTATTAATTAAGATAGTGTTTTTATAAAATAAGTTGCATTATGTTTCTTTACAAGGTGAAAAGATTTATAGCTAATTTGTATTCTAGATAGTATTTGTAAATCAAGGGTTTGATAAATGTTTTGTAAGGCCCCTTTCTCAGGTGACCTCACTCATTGGATTTACTCATAAACATAGCCAATGAAACCGAATTATAACATTTTAAAACGTTTAAGACGCAACGGAAGCATTCATCATTCAAGTACATAACAGCGGAAGTCTTAACATTTAAAAAAAAACATTGTCTTAACATAAATTAAAATGGGATGTCAGTCTCATGCCGGATAGCAATCACGCCTTCGCACGACCCTTCCTCTTGTTACCTGAAATGTATACTAAAAGTCAACTAACGCTGGTGAGTTCTAGTTTAAAGCCTTAGGTATAACGTTAGTCATTCATTCATATAATTGGTTCATATATATATATACACTTACAACATTATTTCAGTGAACATACATTGACTATACACGCAAGTAGGTGCATATGCATACATTGAACATTCATTGGTCATACACATAAGGGTGATCAACCTGTCATTGATTGCGTAAGTCACAAAGATAGACGCTCCGTCCTACCGTCATAGGCCGTAATTCATACCGTGTCTACCGATGTAGTCCGTCCTTTATTACCGTCTGGCAACCTTTGGCCGTCCGTCTACCGTCATAGTCCGTCCTTTCGATCGTCTACCCGAAGGCATCCGTTTCCCATGCGAACTATTATTCATGCAACTGTTCTACTTATCATTGATAAGGCATTTGCTTCGACCGTCCATTGATTGCCTTTCATACGTCATAGCTGATGAAGGAACGTATATGTCCCGGTTGTATGATAGTCATATGGTCGTCTGTCTACCTTAGTAGTCGTTAGCATCGAAGCGTCCATAACATTCACATATATTCATACCATGCAGTATATAGTATATATATAAAGCACGATTTCATTCTTTTGTGTTATATCATACTTTCATTCATAATTCATAACATACTTGCTATATTTCTTTGTTCATAAGCATATCTGTCATACATATAACTATCAGACATTGTCATATAACACATAACATAACATTCATTCATATCATGTATACACTTCAGCCCCAAAATCATTTAAAATCATTTGCACGTAACACGTAGGGGCACATAGAACTCACCTGATGAGTGGTTTCTGTAATACACTTAGTTGGTTACTGAGCATCACTAAGGTATCTCTCAATCTGTATAATGAAGTCAAACACATAAGGTAGTGCTCCTAGATGACACTAGACATTTCTATACTTGAACCCAGTAGTTTCGATGGATGAATCACATCGAAACTATGGTAGTTTCGGGTCATGGGTTTATATCGAAACTATGGTAGTTTCGGGTCATGGGTTTATATCGAACCTATGGAAGTTTCGGGTCATGGGTTTATATCGAAACTTTGGTAGTTTTGGGTCATGGCTTGATATCGAAACTATGGTAATTTCGGGTCATGGGTTTATATCGAAACTATGGTAGTTTCGATAAGTAGCTTATGTAAAATCTTAGTAGTTTCGGGTTATGCACGGGACTGAGCCGACCCATGTCGAAGAACAACAATTCACTTTTGAACCGGAAGTGAGAGCGGCTCTAGCACGCGAGTTCAATGAGTTGACGAAGGTTTCCTTTCCAGGACTGTTGGCAGAAGCGTTAAAGAAGACTAGTGAGACGGGTGGGTCTAACACGGCGGTTGGTACCCCGAACACTGAGGCAATCAACGCACCGCTTAACCGTGGTTGCGACTATAAGTCCTTTAAGGCATGTGACTCGCCGGTCTTGACTGGGAAGAAGGACGCGGTGGCTACTTTTGATAGGGTAATCTGTATGGAAGCTACCATTCGTCTGAGAGAGTGTCGAGCGAATCAAGTTGTGAAATTTGCTGCTAACTCCTTGAGAGAGGAAGCATCCCATTGGTGGGAAGGTGTACGTCAAGCCAAAGGGGACGAGGCTGTGGATGCGATGATGTGGACTGGTTTGAAAACTTTGGTGATCAAGTTTTCTGTCCAAGGAATGAGATCGAAAAGGTAGAACGGGAATTTATGGGGATTAAGGCCGAGAGCATGACGCACCGGCAGTACACCACACGGTTCAATGAACTGGCACGTCTGGTGTCACACCTTGTCACGACTGAGGAAAGAAAGATTTCCTGCTACATTCAATGGCTGATGGACTAGGTCCGAACCTATATTAAAGCAAACGCCCCTACTACCTATGATTCGGTTGTAGAACTGAGCGGCGTGGTGTTTGAAAATCTGGCGCTGAATGTCGTTGCCATTGAAGAGCCTAAGAAGAAGCTGAGTTTTCCCGCTAAGCAATCGACTGGGTAGTTGTTTGGGGCTCGGGACAAATATGCCAGGGTAGGTGAGACGGCAGTCTGTGGAAAATGTGGGGTAAAACATGCGGGTGAATGTCGGTTAGGGTCAAATCTATGCTTTAAATGCGGCAAGACCGGGCACTACTCCCGTGAATGACCACAAGGCTTCAAATGCTACAACTGTGGGGAGAGTGGTCATATGAGTCAGGAATGCACCAAGCCCAGGATGTGTGAAGCCGGGAAGGGGAAAGGCCCGGAGAAGAAAGAAGAGAGGCCCCGAGCAAAGACTCGTGCGTACGCGCTGACGCAAGACCAGGCAAGGGTGGACCCCGATGTGGCGTCAGGTACTTTCATCCTTGACAACACTTTTGTTTCGGTGTTATTTGATTCTGGTGCCAGTAAGAGTTTTATATTTGGGACTTTTTGTAAACGAGTGAAATACACTGTTAGTAAACTAGAAATGGCCTTTAGCGTAGAAACCGCTGAGGGTAGGACTGCTAGAGTAACCGATGTAGTTGACAATTCCACGATAAAAATAGAAGGCCATAGATTCCCCGTCAGGTTGTTTGTTATGGTTTTGGGTGGGTTCGATGTCGTGTTAGGTATGGATTGGCTAACTGCCAATGAAGCGCATATTATATGCAAACGAAAGATAATCCGACTCAAGGCTCCGGATGGTAGCAAAGTCAAGATTTTTGGAGATCGTGACGCCCCGATGCCCAACGTCATCTCGATGATTAAGGCAACAGATTACTTGAGGCGCTGATGCGAGGCTTATCTGGAATACGTGATTGACAAGTGTAAGGAAGTGAAGGTACTAGACGATGTACCCGTGGTACGCGAGTACCCGGAGGTGTTTCCAGAGGATTTTCCTTGGATACCACCCGACAGAGAGATTGAGTTCCGATTTGACTTAGTACCAGATGCCAAGCCCGTAGCTAAAGCTCCATATCGACTAGCACCAGTAGAGATGAAAGTGCTAATGGCACAACTAGACGAGTTACTTGAGAAAGGATTTATCCAACCGAGCATGAAGAAGAAAGATGGTTCGATGAGAATGTGTATTGATTATCGCGAGTTGAACAAACGTACGTTGAAGAACAAGTACCCTTTACCAAGGATCGAAGACCTGTTCGATCAATTGCAAGGCGCAAGTTGGTTCTCAAAAATCGACCTTCGGTCCGGGTACCATCAGTAGAAGGTGAGGGAAGAAGACATACCGAAAACTGCATTTCGCACGCGTTATGGACATTTCGAGTTCTGCGTAATGTCTTTTGGATTGTCGAACGCCCCCGCAGCGTTCATGGATTTGATGAATAGAGTTTGTCGACCAATGCTGGATCGATCGGTAATCGTGTTCATCGATGATATCCTCATCTACTCCAAGAATGAGGGTGATCACGCGTGTCACTTGAAGGAGGTATTGGAAGCTCTGAAGAAGGAAAAGTTGTATGCTAAGTTCTCCAAATGTGCGTTCTGGCTTAGGGAAGTCCAATTCCTAGGTCACGTCATTAACCCGAACGGCATTATGGTTGACCCAGCAAAGATAATGATGGTACGGGAATGGAATATTCCTAAGACGCCAACTGAAATCCGTAGTTTCTTGGGATTGGCAGGCTACTATCGGAGATTCATCTTGGATTTCTTGAAAATAGCTTCGCCGTTGACAAAGTTGACTCGAAAGGAGGTAAAGTACGAATGGGGTTCGACTCAGGATGAGGCGTTTCAGGAATTGAAACAGAAGCTAACCAAAGCTCCAGTCTTGGCCCTTCCCGAGGGCAATGGAGACTTGGTGGTATACTCTGACGCTTTGTGTCAGGGATTAGGGTGCGTGTTGATGCAATGCGGTAGAGTGATTGCATATGCGTCGCGGCAGTTAAAAGTTCACGAAGTCAACTATCTGACTCATGATTTGGAACTTGCTGCTGTCGTATTTGCATTGAAAATCTGGAGGCACTACCTCTACGGGGTGAAGTTTACTATTTACTCCAACCACAAAAGTTTGAAGTACTTCTTCGAACAAAGAGAGCTTAATGTGAGGCAGAGACGATGGTTGGAACTCCTGAAAGATTATGACTATGAAATCATATACCACCCTGGAAAGGCAAACGTAGTGGCTGACGCTCAAAGCCGAAAGGATGTGACTGCTCCTATTAGAGTGAAAGCTTGCAAGTTGGTAGTAACATCAGATATGATGAGGGAAATTGAAAGAGCTCAATATGAAGCACTTAAGTAAGAAAACATAAAGAAGGAAATGATGGTTGGCCAACAGGACAAGTTAGAATATAACACCCTTGGTGTTAGGACACGTTTTGGGAGGGTATGAATACCTATGAGTGGCGAGCTTAGAACCAAAATCTTGGATGAGGCTCATAAGTCTCATTACTCTATCCTCCCCGATACCAACAAAATGTACCAAGATCTGAGGAAGGAATACTGGTGGCTTGGAATGAAACACGAAGTGACAAAGTACGTAAGCAAGTGCTTGACTTGCTCGTAAGTAAAGGTTGAACACCAGAAACTGTATGGAAAGATTCAACCACTTGATATACCTGAATGGAAGTGGGAACACATTACCAAGGACTTCATAACCAAGCTACCTAGCACAGCTAAAGGTCATGACATCATTTGGGTAATTGTGGACCGTTTAACGAATAGTGCTCATTTCCTACCTATTCGCGAGACGTTCTCGTTGGAAAGGTTAGTGGAAGTATTTATTAACGAAGTAGTAGCACGGCATGGGATGCCTTTGACGATTGTATCGGACCGGGACACACGATTCACATCGAGGTTCTGGAAAAGATTTCACGAGGCGATGGGCACGAGACTCAATGTTAGCACGGCATACCACCCACAAACGGATGGTTAGTCCGAAAGGACCATTCAGACTTTGGAGGATATCCTTCGTGCTTGTATTATCGATTTTGGCGGCAGTTGGGACAGTCATCTGTCGTTAGCCGAATTCTCCTACAACAATAGTCATCACACGACGATAGGCATGCCACCTTACGAAATGTTGTATGGGGAAGATGCAGGACCGCAGTTTGTTGGGGTGAGATTGGACAGAAGGAGTTAGGAAGTCTTGAAGTCTTAAGAGAAACGTCGAAAAGGTTTGATCAAATCAAAGCCCGAATGAAGGCCGCACAAGATCGTCAGAAATCCTATGCGGATAAACGACGAAGGCTTATTGAGTTTGATTATGGGGACAAAGTAATGTTGAAAGTGTCACCCTGGAAGGGAATCATACGGTTCCGGAAGAGAAGAAAGTTAAGTCCGAGGTTTGTCGGACCATTCAGGATAATGGCACGGGTTGGTGAAGTCGCTTATCGGTTAGAGTTGCCTGATGAGTTAAGACACTTGCGAAAGTGTTTGGTGGATGAATCGGCTCACGTACCACTTACTGACATCGAGGTCGAAAACAGCCTTAACTACATTGAAGAACCCGTGGCCATCTTAGACAGAAGGAGAAGCGGTTGCGTAATAAGATTATTCAATTGGTTAAAGTTCAATGGAAGCACCGAAAGGGATCTGAATCTACTTGGGAAACGGAGACGGAAATGAGGGATTCGTACCCTCAACTATTTGACTTATGATAGGTTTCGGGGACGAAACCTATTGTAAGGGGGTAGACTTGTAACATCTCAAAAATAAAACGACAGTTATAATAATGGGTTAGAATGCGAGAACGAATGGAATAAACGAACGAGGCATGGCGAACGTAGGGGAGCCTCCCCTATAAATAGCCTAAGTCACCACCCTTTTCTCTCATTTGCAACATCTAGATAGAGAAACCGTTGAGAGAGAAATTTGGCGGATCGACCCGAGAATTCAGCAAAGTGTTGCTCCATAGCTCGTGAGAAGAACCACCAAATCAGAAGCTCGATACAGGTAACGATCTGGCCTAGATCTGAGTTTTTGTTCGTTTTGGGGTTTTTCGAGTTTTGGATGAAAAGGTAACGTTTTTACGGATGAAACTAGAAGAAAAACATAGATTTCAGTTCTTAAACGAAAAGCAAACGTTTTGAATGTAAACAAGTTCGGGATCTTGACGTAATCAGATCCGCATGCGAAAGTTAGGGTTTTTGCAGGGAAGCAGGTCCTGCGTACTTATCAAGTACGCAAGAAGCAGGTCCTGCGTACTTATCAAGTACGCACGAAGAAGGTCCTGCGTACTTATCAAGTACGCATGAAGCAAAACCTGTGTACTTATCAAGTACGCATGAAACGAAGTCTGTGTACTTATCAAGTACGCAAGAAAAAGTCCCTGCGCATTTGCTAAGTGAGCAGACATCAGGTTGGTTAGGTGAAGTCAGTATGTTTAGAATGGTTAAACCGTTAGAGTTGAGATTTGGTCTGATGTGTATTTAACTAATGAATTCAGATCGGAAGTGACGTTGTTGGACCTTTGTTTAGGACAACCCAGATTAGCTTATCCGGTGAGTTCTAGAAGCCCTCTTTTAAATGTTTTAAATAATATTTTTGGGCTAGTGTGTATACGTAATGATGTGACTATTTTATAAAACGATGTATATGAATATTGTATGTGTCGTTTTATAAAATGATGTTTATGAACGGTGTTTTGGAAGTAAGGGTTATGAAAGAAGTGTTTATGAAATATTTTGCCAAAAGAAGTTTATGAATGAAGGAATGATTTTTAATAAAACATATGAATGCTTTAACTGATGTTTTGAAGTAAAAGAAGTGAGTGCTTAAGAAAGTCACAAACGAACGAATCTGCCAATATTCCTTAGAGAATGAAAGTTATGGGTACGGGAAGTATGTTATGGGCCTTTAACTTTTAGGGGCCTTTGTGGCTGGCCAACTGGGGTGATGACGGTCACCAAGGGGATTATCGTGATCCTTGAAATTGGTACGATTTACCTTACGGGGTAGTCGTGCTTGAAGTTTGGTACTTGTGCCTTATGGGGTGCAGTGCTTGAAGTTTGGTATGTGTCATCCTTGTGATGTCGTGCTTGAAGTTTGGTGTTGAATGACCTAGGTAGCGGGCCCTAGGATTTCTTCACCCGAAGGACAGTACGGTGTTGATGGGCCTAGTGGTGGTGATCTTTAGCTTATTCCGCTAGTATGTGACGATTACGAGAAGGCGCAGATTCGATATGTTCGTTGACTTATGTTTATGATGTTATGTTATGTTATTGCATGTTTTCGTACGCTTTTATTAATGAAGTTAAATGATATGTTTTTGGCAAATATTTGAAGTTAAGGTTTTATGAAAAGCTAGAACTCACCAGTGTAGCTGAGTTTTTAGTATGCACGTTCAAGTTAAGGCATGTTTTGATGATGGATGGTGATGCTAGGCGGCTTGATGAGTTACTCGGATGATATGAAGACTGGCATCCCATTATGATTAGCTTATGTTATGTTTATGTAATAGACTATGTTATGCTTCCGCATGTTGAACAATGTTACGATTATGTTTTAATGAAATTTTTTGCTGCGTTATTTTGATATTCATGTCTAAGAATTGTTTGTGAATGATTAAATCCAACGAGTGAGGCCTCCCGGGTTTGGGGCCTTTCAATTTCGAACGAATCTTTGGTTATGAAGTTGGAATTGGGGTCAAAAGCCACGAGTTGACTTTTAGAAGTCAACATAAGTTGACATTGGTCGAATTACAGATTCAGTCCCTGTGTTTTTGAGTTTAGATAATGGCAGAATTAGTCCTTGAAGTTTGAGATAAGCAAACAAAGTTAGAATTTAACTGGATTTAGCTAACTGAGTTAACTAGAAAAGTCTAGATTGTCACATCATCCCCTAGTTGAAAGAATTTTCGTCCTGAAAATTAAAATAAATAAATAAAAATTTTCTGAGGTGTCACATCATCCCATAGTTGAAAGAATTTTCGTCCTGAAAATTAGAACAGTACCTTAAGAGTTTGGTGTGGATTGCTTGAACAGATAAGGATACTTGCGCATCATCTGATCCTCGCGCTCCCATGTGAACTCCGGTCCACGTTTCGAGTTCCAACGAACTCTGACAATAGGGATTTTACTGCGTTTCAGCGTTTTGACTTCCTTATCCATGATTTCTACTGGTTCTTCAACGAACCGCAATTGTTCATCGATGTGTAGTTCCTCAAGAGGAAGTGCTAGTGTTTCGTATACTAGACATTTCTTCAAGTTGGAGACATGAAAGACGTCGTGTACACCACTAAGTCCTTCAAGTAGGTCAAGTTGATACGCTACTGGGCCAATTCTCTTCACTATTTTGAATGGTACAACATAACGAGGATTCAGTTTGCTTCGTTTCTCGAAGCGAATTACACCTTTCCAAGGTGAGACTTTGAGTAGAACCATGTCGCCTACTTCAAACTCTAATGGTTTACGACGCTTATCGGCATAGCTCTTTTGACGATCACGAGCTGCCGTCATCCGGTTTCGGATTTGAACGATCTTTTCAGAGGTTTCAAACACAAGTTCAGGACCCGTAAGTTGGCAATCTCCAACTTCAGCCCAACAGATAGGAGATCGGCATTTACGTCCGTACAATGCCTCAAATGGTGCTGCCTTGATGCTAGTGTGATAACTGTTGTTGTAGGAGAACTCCACTAAAGGTAAGTGAGACTCCCAAGTGTTACCGAAATCGATCACATAAGCTCTTTGCATGTCGTCTAAGGTTTGAATGGTACGTTTCGTTTGACCATCAGTTTGAGGGTGATACGCCGTACTCATGTCTAGACGCGTACCCAAAGCTTTTTGTAGAGATTGCCAGAAATGTGATGTGAATCGAGCGTATCGATCCAAAATGATAGAGATTGGCACTCCGTGCCGAGAGACCACTTCCTTCAAGTAAACACGAGTAAGTTTTTCCATTTTGTCAGTCTCTCTGATTGATTAGAAGTGAGCGGATTTAGTTAGATGATCGACGATCACCCAGATGGTGTTGCATCCGCTAGGAGTTCGGGGTAATTTGGTTATGAAGTCCGTAGAGATTTGTTCCCATTTCCACATAGGAATCTCTGGTTGCTATAGTAAGCCAGAAGGCTTTTGGTATTCCACTTTGACCTTTGCGCAAGTCAGGCACTTGCTCACATAGGTGGCTATATCAGCCTTCATCTTTGGCCACCAATATAGCACCTTTAGGTCATGATACGTTTTGTCAGAACCTGGATGAATAGAGTATCGAGATTTGTGAGTTTCATCCATAACCAACTCTCTTAAGTTCCCATACACTGGAACCCATATTCGCTCTGCGAAGTAGCGAATGCCATTCGATTTGACCTCCATTTGTTCTTCCGTACCGCGTGTGGCTTCCAGCGGTAGGTTTTCCTCTTTAAGGGCTTCGAGTTGAGCACTTCGGATCTTGTCAGGTAATCCGGTGTGAATAGTAAGTTGTAATGCTCAAACTCATTTAGATTTGGTGTCCTTACGGGTTAGGGCATCGGCTACCACATTAGTCTTACCCGGATGGTATCTGATTGCACAGTCATAGTCATTTAAGAGTTCGACCCAACGACGCTGTCGCATGTTCAATTCTTTCTGTTCGAAGATATGCTGAAGACTCTTGTGATCGGTATAGATGGTGCATTTGGTACCGTACAAGTAATGTCTCATCTCTTTAGTGCAAATACTTCGGCTCCCAACTCTAAGTCATGAGTTGTGCAGTTTTTTTCATGTATTTTCAGTTGACGAGAAGCGTAAGCGATGACCTTATCGCGTTGCATCAGCACACAACCGAGACCTTGAATAGATGCATCACAGTACACCACAAAATCATATGTTCCCTCTGGAAGAGATAGGATGGGTGCACTGCAGAGTTTCTGCTTCAGAAGTTGAAATGCTGATTCCTGGTATCACCCTAGTTATAAGGTTTACCATTTTGAGTTAGGGCAGAGAGGGGTTGAGCAATCTTGGAGAATCCCTCGATGAAACGACGGTAATATCCAGCCAATCCCATAAATTTTCGCACCTCAGTTGGAGTAGTCGGTGTCGCCCCATTTCTTGATGGCTTCTATTTTAGATGGATCGACATGTATTCCTTTTTTGTTGACTACATGTCCTAGGAATTGCACTTCACGAATCTAGAATTCGCACTTGGAAAATTTGGCATACAATTGCTCTTGTTTTAGCAATTCTAGAACCAAACGTAGGTGTTCATCCCTATTTTTAGAATAGATGAGGATGTCATCAATGAAGACGATGATGAGCTGGTCAAGGTACGGTTTACATACACAGTTCATGATATCCATGAATATCGCGGGTGCATTGGTCAGCCCGAATGGCATGACCATAAACTCGTAATGGCCGTACCTAGTCCTGAATGCAGTTTTTGAGATGTCTTCTTCCCAGACTCTCAACTAATGATAACCGGACCTAAGATCAATCTTTGAATAGAAGCTTGATCCTTGGAGTTGGTCAAACATATCGTCAATGTAGGGTAGAGGATATCGGTTCTTCATGGTTACTTTGTTTAGCTCACGGTAAACAATGCACATGTGGAAAGTCCCGTCTTTCTTCTTGACGAATAGGAGTAGAGCTCCCCATGGCGATGAGCTAGGTCGAATGAAACCTTTATCTAACAATTCCTGCAGTTGTGTAGATAACTCTTGCAGCTCACTAGGTGTAAGTCTATACGGTGCCCGAGTAATAGGCGCTGCTCCGGGTGCTAAATCAATTTGGAACTCGTCCTGTCGGTGTGGTGGAAGACCAGGTAAGTCTTCGGGAAATACTTCCGGGTAATCACGAACGATGGGAACATCTTCAATCTTCTTTTCCTCAGATGGTTGCTCGACGACGAGAGCCAAAATGGCAGTATGGCCTTTACGTAAGCGCTTTTGCGCTCTCATGAAGGATATGGTGCCTATGACTGCACCTCTCCTTTTGTCTTGGGTAGTAAGGGTTTCTCCACTCAAGAGAGGAAAAGGCGAACAATTTCCTCATGAAAGATAACCCGGCTTGGTTCTTAGATAACCAATCCATACCAACAATTATGTTAAATTTGCCAAGTATGACTTGCATAAGGTCAATGTCAAGTTCATGACCAGCCAATCCAAGTTTACAACCCTTAAGAATGTGAGTTGGTTCAATTATCTGTCCATAAGCTATTTCTATGGTGTACATAGCTTCTAGTAGGGTTGCAAGTAAGACCGCACCAGTAAGAAATTTGTGAAGTCATGCTGAGACTTCTAATGAGGCCCGTGCTTATAAGATAAGCGTCGGTCAATGTAAAGGCTAAGAGAAGAGGTTCACATGTAGGAAAAGAATTTTTATGAGATACAGATTCCAGTAATACCAGGGATTGGTTGTCTATTTAAGTAGTCGCGTTCAGTCGATGGTTGGTTGGATTATATCCCCATTTTCTAATGTCATGATGGATTCTTACATGAGCGAAAATAACATGATGGATTCCATTAATGATGACTCAGTGTGTCTGTAAACGCCTTCAACCTGATAGTCGCGTCTATCAACTGTTGAATATGTTTAACTATACCAATTAGTCGTTGAGTAGGTTACGAGGATTTCTATGGACAGTGGAAACTTATGTCTATAATTTAAAGATTAGGACCATTTATCCAAACACTAGGTTTCACCAGGATTTACATGCACCTCAAATTACTATTACGTGTGCACCCGTAATGATAATTTGCTTTGCAAGCTCACCCTAGTTCTCCCTGTCCTGTGTCATAATGTCCTTTAGCATGTATTGCTGAGTACAGAGTGTTGTCAGATATAATAAGTCATTGAGAAGCTTAGTCATCAACCATGAGTTGATCAACCAAGCTCATATCAGGATGAGTAGTCTAGAATCGTTCGATCCGAGCATTCACTCGAGTTGAAACACATTAAAAAGTCCAATCCGACGTATTGTAGACGAGTCATGCACGCGAATGAGACTTCGGGAGTGAAACTAATTCATGGATATGAGTTACAGGAAGCAGCAAAGTAGTCGTCCTTCCAACTGAGTCAGGATAGGGTTTGAATATGCGTTCTCAACTTTGTGGTCAATCTATTCTCAACAGAATATTAACCAAAGAAGCGAGCCCATGGCTCAGAAAAATGATAACATCTACGTGTCAATGGGTTCTGCAATAATGCGTGCAACAGGCTGTCTTAACTCGGCGTATTGTTGCTAGTGGGTACAGTAGGGACTCGCCTCCGACGATCCCAACTCCCAAAGAGATATGTGCTAGTGCTTTGTATCGTCCATAACATGGACCTGAGAAAGCCCACCATACCCAACGGGTGATGGTGATATAAGTGAATCATTCGAAGGCTCCGTCTCGCTGCCCTCAGACAAGAGTGGATGTTGTTCTGGTGATTCCCCAAGTGTCGCCACTGGGAATGATGATGCAATGCAAATGATGTGTCGCTCGTCAATAGAGGGTGATATGGATGGTATTAACATGCCTGCACTGCAATGTATTTATAGGTGCTATATGTATCAGGTATGAGTGTCTGTGCCATGTAACTAATGTGTAAGGTTATAGTCTAGTATGCAATCATAGTTCTCTATAACCAATGGCTCCGATACCAATCTGTCACACCCCCAATTTCAACTAACGAAGTTTTACCGTTTGGGAAGTGACAAACCAGGATCTCCGTCATTAGTTACATTGAACGACACTATATGGGACATAAATGTAATATCATAAAAGTTCAGATTTAAATGCGGAAGTGTATAAAGAAAGTAAATGCGCAAAACAATGCGCCCTATGTCTAAAAATAATGGAAACATAAAAAATGATAAGTAGATTGACAATTATTGAATACATCATGTTGACACCATGCATGCCCTAACGTGCACATGTGCCTTAGTTTAGCTTCCTGAGAAAACATGTAAGAAAAGTGTCAACACGAGGTTGGTGAGTTCACAGGTTTCAGTTTGCAACAAAGTTCAATAGGTTAATGTACATTCAATATATAAATCAATAGGTAGCTAACCCATAAGCATGTTAACTAATGCGCTCGCAACCGTGTAACATCCCTAAAATAATAAATAAATAATAACGCGATAGAGATTTAATCGTAAAAAAATGAAAGGAAAAGGATGGGCTTGGTCTCGGTTCCAACGGGTCGAGGGAAGCCCGAGTATATAAGGGCCAAGAGGGCCTCAAACTTGCAAACTTCCACCATTTGCAAAGTTAGAGAGAGAAAGTTGACTGATCGACCCGGAATTGAAGGAGCACGTTACTACTGAGCTTGTGAGCAAAACCTCCGAATCCAAATCCCAATCCAGGCAACGATTCGACCCTAAACTGAGTTTTTGTTTAATTTTGGGATTTTTGGGTTTTAGCTAAATAGGTGATGTTTTTACGGATGAAATTTGAAAATAAGCTTAGGACTAACATCTAGAATGAAAACCACACGTTTTGAACAAAGAAAGTTGTAAGATTGGCACGATCAGATCCGCATGTGAAAGTTAGGGTTTTTGCGGGGAAGCAGGTCCTGCGTACTTATCAAGTACGCAAGAAGCAGATCCTGCGTACCTACCCAAGAAGAATGTTCTGCGTACATATCAAGTACGCAAGAACAAGGCCCTGCGCACTTGCTAAGTGCGCAGGCATCAGACCAGTTAGTAAAGTCAGTATAGTTACCTAATTCAGTATGGTTTAACCGTTACGGTCGGGATTAGGTCTGATGTATGATTAATTAACCAATACAGATCGTGGGTGGCACTCATTGGGCCGTTGTTAGGACAGGACGAGACTAGCTAATCAGGTGAGTTCTATGTGCCCCCTTTATGTTATGTGCTAACCTTATTAAATGTTTTGGGGCTGAAGTGTATACGCTAAATGAATAAATGTTATAAATGCCAATGTGATCATACGTGATATATACATATATGTATTAAAATGAATGATGAACAAAGAATGAAACGTATGATTATAAAGAATGAATGATATAATGACATAACGTGAATGAATGAAATCTTGCTTTATATTTTATATATTGCATGTAATGAATGTATGTAAACGTTATGGACGCTTCGATGACAACGGCTACTTCCGTAGACGGAGGACCACGTGACTATTTTGCAACCGGGACAAAAACGTTCCTTCATAAGCTAGGACGTATAAAAGGCACTCATGGACGGTCGAAGCAAATGCCTTATTACATGTAGAACGGTTGCATACATAATAGCCGTGTGGGATACGGATGCCCTTGGGCAGACGGGCGAATGAACGGACTACGACGGTAGGACGGGTTTAGGCGGACGGCCAATGGTTGCCGGACGGATTTATGTTACGACGGACGGTTTTTTAGAGCCGGTCGTTTTATGAAATGGACTACGACGGTAGTTCTCACGGCGTTTGTCTTTGTGACTCACGCGACAATTATGACGGGTTAATCACCCATATGTGTATGACTAATGAATGTTCTCCCCAAAATAAGTATGTATGTACATATGTATATACGCAGTATGAATGTTATGTGAGAACAGTAAAACAAGGAATATGCAAATGCACGTATATTATATATATATAATACTTAACGATAAGATAAATGTTATGTCTGATTGTTTTTAAACTAGAACTCACCAAAGTTAGCTGACTTTTAGTATACATTTCAGGTAAAGAAAGTAAGGGTCGTGCGAAGGCGTGATGGTTACCCGGCACGAGACTGACATCTCACTTTTATATATGTTAAGACAATATTATGTTTTTATTTGTTAAGAGTTCCGCTGTTATGTTATGTATTCGAATGATGTTTGCTTCCGCTACTTCTAAATGTTTTTAATTTAAGTTCAGTATTTATGACTATGTTTATGAGTAATTCCAACAAGTGAGGTTATCCGGGAAAGGGGCCTTAAAAACCGACAGCTGGCTGTTTATGTTTTTGCCTCCCACCAGGCCTATCAACCACGGTGCATGTTTAGGTCAAGACTGCACCCGTTCGACATCCAGTCGGGTTAGTGCGACTACGCGGGTGAGGTTTATCAAACCCAGTAGTACTACTCGACTTACCTCGCTATGTTCATATTAACAGTCTGATGTGAGGACTTAGTGATAGCTGTGTACGCATAGTTAAACAAGTGATAAAATATATGAATTACATAACCAAAAACGTTTACGTCATATTTTCTCCCCCGGTTGTAAAACAGTAAAAAGGGGTCGTGAAAACTCACCCGCGTAGCGTAGGAGGTAGTATCACACAAGTATGAGATACGGCTCACGTATGCCCTAGAATTATAAACAAAACAATTAGGAACACATTGGGATTTGTGACGACGACACGGAAGGTTAGAACGTCCTAAAACATTCTAAGGATCAATGAGTAGACGAACGTGTCTACGAGAAAATAGATTTCTTAATAGAATTAGAATAACTAAATTTCGTGTCGAACGTTACGAATAATATTATATATATTTATAATACTTGTGTGTTTGAGTCATTCAGAAATGTTTAAGAAAATAATATATATACCATATATTATTTTTAAGTTCGAAGGATTAATAAACGTTTGCGTGGAAAAATAATAAATATATTATTTTTAATTGAGGATAAAACGTGGGTCAATAATATAAATAATTATATTATTTAATAGTTTGAAATAATCTAATAGGTTTATACACGAGGTGCAAATAATATATAAATATATTATTTATAATTTTTGAGTCACAAGTTGAAAATAATAGTAGTATATTATTTTATCCGAGGTTAATAAAATAAGAGTAAATAATATACATAAATATATTATTTATAAATCTTAAACGTTTTCATAACGTTTATAATTGTGGCAAAAATAATATAAAAATATTATTTTTAATTGAGGTCACGATGCTAAAATAATACTAAAAATATTATTTCGTTTTAAGTTGTGGTTTGAAAATAATATAAAAATATATTATTTTATGAGTGAAAATAGGTTATAATTTTAAAACCGAGCCTACGGGTAGTATACGAGGCTAAAACATCATAATATATTATTATAATAACATGGGGTAAGTTTTTATAATAAAAATAATAGTTTAAAATTGATTTAAAAAGAAAAAGGGGGTGGAGGGATCGAACCCGGGTCTCCTCCCCCACACACCAAAGCCTTAACCACTACGCCCGCTAGGGACATCACGTTAGAAGCCTGGTCCCATATGTTTTTTATTAATCAGTTCAGGTGATTTCCCCTTCCCACCCAAACCTACGATCGAATCCAGTCCCGATCTGCAGATTTCGATATCGATAATGAATCAGAAGCATAGGGGTTTAGTTAATCGTGTCGTGACGACTCTGTAGATGGTTTTAATTTGAAAAAAACCTTGAGTTTTTTATTGTTAATTTGAAGATTTCTTTGCCAAAACCCTAGACATGAATATCAGATCGATTTGATTGATTTAGATAATAAAAACTTCTGGAATCATAGGGTTTTCAGAGAGTCAAGGGCTGCGAAACTAACGGTATAGTTTAATTTGATTCAGGTTGTGTCTGGGATCAAAAACCCCAAATTAGAATATGAACAAACCCTAGTTTCTGGATCGAGATCAATTCGATATTATGAAAATGAATTAGCATGGGGTTTTCAATGTACAGAAGATTGCGAATCGAATGGTGTGAATTAATTGGATTAAAACAGACCGTAAGGTAGCGTTCGATCAAACTGCATATGCATGAACCCTAGAATCTGAATTTCAACCGAATTGATGTAATAAGCCCAAATTGGTATGAGGCTTTTGATCTGAATGTTAAAACGAAGCTAAGAGTGGGGTTATTTACTAGTATAGATGCCAGATTGATAGAGATCGACTAGAACAGGTTCCGGCTGTGAATGACTTATTCTCCGGTGACTCCTGTTGCTATTCCGATCGACTTGAAGGGTTAATCAGGTTCTGTGGAGTTCGAGTATGATGCGTAGATGGTTCAATTGTGATGTTATCATACGACATGATCAAATTTGGTCACTCTTGCCGGTAGGGTCGACGGTTACAACTTGATTACCCATAATTGAGTTTCAATTCTAATAAATGTCAGCTTTAATGACCTAATGATGGACGTTGATGATCATAATCGTGCAAAACAATTACAATTCAAAAGAATCTTTGGTTGTGAAGTTTGGATTGGGATCAAAGGCCACGAGTTGACTTTTAGAAGTCAACAAAAATTGACATTGGTCGAATTACAGATTCAGTCCCTGTGTTTTTTAGTTTAGATAATGGCAGAATTAGTCCTTGAAGTTTGAGATAAGCAAACCAAGTTAGAATTTAACTGGATTTAGCTAACTGAGTTAACTGGAAAAGTCCGAATTGTCACAGTAGAAACCCTAGCCCCACAATTGAAACAGATCGATCACAGATACGAGTTCGATACGTTGGGGCTTTTAATCAGTGAGTTGAAACGAGAGTAATGTTATGAAAATCACCTAGATTGATTGTGAGACGAAGGCTACCGACTGAGACTTAGGGCTCGTGTTCTTCGTGTCCGGATCGAGCTCCAATTGATGCAATGAAACGCGTTTAAGGGTTCAGAAAAGTTAAAGGGGGTTTCGCGAAGGTGAGGGACACATTATATAGGTTTGATTTCAGGTAAAACGCTTGAATTTAATACGTCTCGATCATGGGACGGTTTCCTCGACGATTAGGTTAAATTGAGTTGTTAATATCATTTAAAACTGGCCGAGTAACGTTTTAGCACGATCCTTTGAAGTTATTACACTCGTTTTCGTCGAGTTTGAATCCGATTTTGTGTTTGTTGACTTTTCAAAAGTCAAAATCGGGTATGGGCTCAACAAGGTAAAGAAGGGTCCAATTGGGGGGGTTCAAATTGAGCCTATGGAGGGTCCTTTTGGCTTGGAAGGGTTTAGGAACGGGGGGGATTTCAAAGTAGGTTTAATTCTTTTGTAATCATGTATAAATTGATTTTTTTTAATAAACTTTATAAAAACTATTCTTATTATAAGTTTAAAATGATTTATTTGAAAATGACAAATATATATTTGCTTAAAATTAAACAAGTATTCTTACGTCGTTTAATTAATAAATTCAATATATATAAATATATTTGCATGCATATATTTATAAATAATTATACACATATATATATATATATATATCTATATGATATATAAAAGAGTGGAAATTACATGATTAAAGTCTATAAGATACACTTTTGATTTAATTAGTATAACAAATATGTATATACATATGCTATATATATGTAACAGGAAATAATATGTTAAAGTAAGGTTGAAACTATGATTTAATACACGTTAAACTAATAATTAATGTGGTAGGTACAGGATTGAAATAAAGTGTCATTATTGTATAAAATAAAATAAGTAATGCCAGAAAATCATAGATGTTACAGTATCCCCTAGTTGAGAGAATTTCGTCCCGAAATTCAACTAGTTGAAGCTACTGAATTAGGAAAGGGGTGAGGGTTTGGATTTTCAATGAGCCTTGACTGTCGGTTTGAGGAGTACAATAATGGATTTAGTTTGAAGTGAATTGAGGGGAAAACTATCGAAGCGTATTTTGGATTCCAAGGATAAGATGCGTCATTTGTAATGAGAGCGATGAGAGTTTGATGATCTAAACTTGTTTAGTATGTAGTCTAATATGTTTAGGTAATGTCACTGGGTAAGAGGTTTCATAAACATTTGTTCACGTCGAAGTAACATAAAACTTTACGTGATACGAACAACGCTACCTCTGATAATATGATAGGAACACTTATATATAGGAAGTACCAGCGGCGTATCCACCATGCCCTTATCATATCACATTTGTTTCATTACTATATATCACGATAGGTTTTATGTCAAAACAGATGACAAAATTCACAATGTTTTCCATGCGCTGACTTTTATAATTACGTGTGCACCCGTAATTACTCGAATCGTCGCATGGTCTGTATAGATCCTTTCGTTGTGTGCGGGTCAAGAGAGGACACAAAATTACTTAGTTCATATCTATTGTTTTCACGTATGTGTTGCTAATGAATAACTATGCCCCTAGATATTAAGGTCAATAAGAAAACTAAAGAGTAGTAATGTGGCATAACTTAGAGTTCCATAGCTTCCTCGTGTTTGAACAAGAATACGTCAAACCCCAACTAGTTTTAAAGTTTTACAGCTTCCTCGTGTTTGAACAAGAATACGTCAAACCCTGAGTAGCTGAAAAGTTTGTAGCTTTCAACTTATGTGGATAAAGTGAATTATCATGCCTTGTGATCCATCAATTGAAACAATTATACCCAATCTAGTTCCGTGTATAATGTAAACATCCAAGTTACATGTTTAATCTAGTATCATGTACGTTGTAAACAAATAAGTTTCACGTATAATGTGAACAACTTAGTATCATGTATATTGTAAGCGAATAAGTTTCATGTATAATGTGAACAATTTAGTATCATGTATATTGTAAACAAATAAGTTTCATGCACAATGTGATCAATTTAGTATCATGTATATTGTAAATAACCAAGTTTCATGCATCATGTGATCAATCTAGAATTATGTATATTGTAAACAACCAAGTTTCATGTATCATGTGATAAATCTATGTATCATGTGATAAACCTAGTATTATGTATATTGCAAACAAACAAGTTTCATGTATCATGTGATAAATCAAGTATTATGTATCATGTGATAAACCTAGTATTATGTATATTACAAACAAACAAGTTTCATGTATCATGTGATAAATCTAGTATTATGTATCATGTGATAAACCTAGTATTATGTATATTGCAAACAAACAAGTTTCATGTATCAAGTGATAAATCCAGTATTATGTATCATGTGATAAACCTAGTATTATGTATATTGCAAACAAAGAAGTTTCATGTATCATGTGATAAATCTAGTATTATGTATCATGTGATAAACCTAGTATTATGTATACTGCAAACAAACAAGTTTCATGTATCATGTGATAAATCTAGTGTTATGTATCAAGGGAATGCTCATATGTAAGTTATTGAATCTCATGAGTAACGTAAACTATCGAATTTTGTAGGTGGTCGAGTGTTGCGGACAAGCGTGTTGCTTGGCGTTCATGTATAATGTGGGTAGTTGGGTTTTAAATCTTCAATATTCTTGAGGTTTATATGGATGGTTAATACCTACGCGAAATGATTCATCTCCTTGAAGTGCCTAGTATGTTCATATTTCCGAAGGTGCAAGATAACGAGAAGGTTTTGCAGGTATTTAGAGCGATGTGCTTACGAATGACTGATTTGTGCTTTTTGTTTGTAAATAGACAAGTAATTATAATTTTTTTATTGTTTGTAAATTAATAAAATAGTGAAAATAATACGTTGGATAACTAGATAAATGGATGAATGTAACATCCCAAAAATAGTAAATAAATAAAAAATAACGCGATCGAGATTTAATCATCATAGATGATAGGAAAATGGATGGGCTTGGGCTCGGCTCCAACGGGCCAAGGGAAGCCCAGGTATATAAGGGCCAAGACAACCTCAAACTTGCAAACTTCCACCATTTACAAAGTTAGAGAGAGAAATGAGAGCTCGGGCCATGAGAGAGAAAGTTGACGGATCGACCCGGAATTGAAGGAGCACGTTACTGCTGAGCTCGTGAGCAAAACCTCCGAATCCCAATCCCAATCCGGGTAACAATTCGACCCTAAACTGAGTTTTTGTTTAATTTGGGATTTTCGGGTTTTAGCTAAATAGGTGACGTTTTTACGGATGAAACTTGAAAATAAGCTTAGGACTAACATCTAGAATGAAAACCGCACGTTTTGAACAAAGAAAGTTGTAAGATTGGCACGATCAGATCCGCATGCGAAAGTTAGGGTTTTTGCGGGGAAGCAGGTCCTGCGTACTTATCAAGTACGCAGGAAGCAGATCCTGCGTACTTATCAAGTACACAAGAAAAATGTTCTGCGTACTTATCAAATACGCAAGAAGAATGTTTTGCGTACTTATCAAGTACGCAAGAACAAGGCCCTGTGCACTTGCTAAGTGCGCAGGAAACATGCCGGTTAGTAAAGTCAGTATAGTCGCCTAATTCAGAATGGTTTAACCGATAAAGTCGGGATTAGGTCTGATGTATGTGTAATTAATCAATCCAGATCGTGTGTGGCACTCATTGGACCGCTATTAGGACAGGACGAGACTAGCTCATCAGGTGAGTTCTATGTGCCCCCTCAATGTTATGTACAAACCTTATTAAATGTTTTGGGCTGAAGTGTATACGCTAAATGAATAAATGTTATAAATGCCAATGTGATCATACGTGATATACACATATACGTATCAAAATAAATGATGAACAAAGAATGAAACGTATGATTATAAAGAATGAATGAAAGAATGACATAACGTGAATGAATGAAATCTTGCTTTATATTTTATATATTGCATGTTATGAATGTATGTAAACGTTATGGACGCTTCGATGACAACGGCTACTTCGGTAAACGGACGACCACTTGACTGTTTTGCAATCGGGACAAAAACGTTCCTTTATAAGCTAGGACGTATAAAAGGCACTCATGGACGGTCGAAGCAAATGCCTTATTACATGTAGAACGGTTGCATACATAATAGCCGTGTGGGAAACGGATTCCTTTGGGCAGACGGGCGAATGAACGGACTACGACGGTAGGACGGGTTTAGGCGGACGGACAAAGGTTGCCGGACGGATTTATGTTACGACGGACGGTTTCTAGGGCCGGACGGTTTATGAAAATGACTACGACGGTAGTTCTCACGGCGTTTATCTTTGTGACTCACGCGACAATTATGACGGGTTGATCACCCATATGTGTATGTCCAATGAATGTTCTCCCCAAAGTAAGTGTGTACATATGTATATACTCAGTATGAATGTTATGTGAGAACAGTAAAACAAAGAATATGCAAAAGCACGTATATTATATATATTTAATACTTAATGATAAGATAAATGCTATGTATGATTGTTTTTAAACAAGAACTCACCAGCGTTAGCTGACTTTTAGTATACATTTCTGGTAAAGAAAGGAAGGGCCGTGCGAAGGCGTAATGGTTACCCGGCACAAGACTGACATCCCACTTTTATATATGTTAAGACAATATTATCTTTTTATTTGTTAAGAATTCCGTTGTTATGTTATGTATTCGAATGATGTTTGCTTCCGCTACTTCTGAATGTTTTTAATTTAAGTTCAGTATTTATGACCATGTTTATGAGTAATTCCAACAAGTGAGGTTACCCGAGAAAGGGGCCTTAAAAGTTTACATCCCTAAATGTCTGGACTCAAGCTGATTATGGGACCAATGCACAGATGTCAGTATGGGTAACCAACGCCAACGCTAGCACGGTAAGTGAGTACTAAAGTTAACGCACTTGGATAAGAATAGATACCTTAACTTAGAACCAATAGATGTCAATGTCACAACCGATTTGAAGAGGTTTGAACTCGAAAAGCAATGTAAATTAGTAATCATAAACCGGTCACTGTAATTAAAAATTTACCTTGCTCGTACTGTTCAAAAACTATGATCTGAAGGAATGGCATTGATGTATTCCTTTTATAACTATCAGGAAAATAGGAACTATGGCTGGTGGAGGAAGAACAGGACGCCGAGGCGGTCCCACTGGCCGAGTCGGTAGTCCTCCATTGAATCAAAGACATGAAGAGGAAGAGAGTGTGCACGCAGAACACACTGAGAGTGACGAAACAGATGTGACCCCAACTGGGAACGACAATCAAGGGTCTCTAGAGTTGGAACCCGAGGTCAGGGATGCTATTTCCCATGAAGTTGTACTCACTCTGAAGAAAGTATTGCCTGATCTACTATCCGAGGCACTAAAGAAAAGTAGAGAGGAGGATGAAAGAGACCATGAAGAAAAAGTGTATGACAGTGATGGGGATGAAGTAAATGTGGAATCAAGCAATCGTGGGTGTACTTACAAAGGTTTCAAGGACGGAGACCTACCCAAGTACGATGCGAACAAGGATTCAGTGGCTACGTTTGAATTGATTGAGAGGATGAACGTTGTAATCAACATCAGCGAGTGTCGACCGGACCATGCTGTTAAGTATGTCGCTCATTTTTTCACCAATGAGGCACTAAATTGGTGGAGAGGAAAAAGTCGCCAAACGCTCTTGCCAGAATGACATGGGAAGAACTGAAGAAGCTGATCATCCAAAAGTTCTGTCCCTAGAATGAAATTGATCGAGTGGAAAATGAATTCCTAAACTTTAAGGCAGGCAGCAAGACGCACCGCCAATATACTTCTAGGTTCAATGAGCTAGCTCAACTGGTACCCCACCTGGTGGAGACAAAAGAACGAATGATTAAATACTATGTGAAGGGCCTACCTCAAAGGGTCCGTGTTCATGTAAAAGCTAATCTACCATCGACCTTCGAATCGGTAGTCAACCTGTCTGGAATCGTCTAGGACGGTTATGCTAACGAGGACACAACTCCCGAAGCTCCGAAACGGAAATGGGAGAACTCATTCAAAGGAAATGGAAAGGGAAACTACACCGCTGAGGTAAAGAAGCCTAGGGCAGAAGTGTATGAAGTTTGTAAGAAATGCTCAAAGATACACCAAGGTGAATGTCGTGTTGGCACAACCATGTGTTATAAGTGCGAAAGGCAGGGACATTACTCCCGAGATTGCTTAAAGGACGTCAAGTGCCAAAGTTGTGGACGATATGGAAACCTGACTAGGGATTGCAGGAAAACCAAACAATCCGGTTCGGGAAAGGAAAAGGAAGCTGAAAGGGAACAGTAGAAGGCTATGACTCGAGCCTACGCCCTGACTGAGGAGGAAGCAAGGGGAAACCTTGATGTTGTGTCAGGTACGTTCCTAGTTAATGATGAACATGCTGCTATTTTATTTGACTCTGGTGCTAGTAAAAGCTTTATATCCAATGCATTTAGTCGTAAATTAGGTTTCACTATCAACACCATAGTAAAGGCCTTTAGCGTACAAACTGTCATTGGTAAAAACTCGGCAGTATTCCAAGTAACAGAGGATTGCATCATAGAAATAGAGGGTCATAAGTTTCCTTCTAGATTATTCCTTCTCACCTTAGGAGGATTCGATATAGTATTGGGTATGGATTGGCTAGCTGCCAACGAAGCTCAAATCATATGTTAATGTAAGAGGATACACCTCAAAGCTCCTACCGGCAGTCCAATTACGGTTTACGGGGATTGGAATTGCACGATGCCGAACGTAATTTCGATGATCAAGGCCGAAAGTTACATGAGGCGCGGTTGCGAAGCTTATCTGGCGTATGTTATTGACGATAGAATGAAAACGAAAGAACTCAAGAATGTACCCGTGGTGTGCAACTTTCCGGAAGTATTCCCTGAGGATCTACCTGGGTTGCTACCCGATCGGGAAATAGAATTTCAGATTGACTTACTGCCAGGAACTGAGCCCGTTCCCAAAGCCCCCTACCGATTGGCTCCGTCAGAAATGAAAGAATTGATGTCTCAACTAGAGGAATTAACAGAAAAAGGATTTATCAGACCGAGCATTTCACCATGGGGAGCTCCGGTACTATTTGTAAAGAAGAAGGACGGCAGCATGCGCATGTGCATTGACTACCGTGAACTGAACAAGAGGACAGTAAAGAACAAATACCCACTGCCTAGAATAGACGATCTTTTTGATCAACTGCAAGGTGCAAGTTGGTTCTCTAAGATCGATCTTAGGTCGGGTTACCATCAGTTGAAAGTAAGACAAGAAGACGTACCAAAGTCCGTGTTTCGCACGCGTTATGGACATTATGAGTTTCTCGTGATGTCCTTCGGATTGACCAACCCACCAGCAGCGTTCATGGACTTGATGAATAGAGTATGTCGACCAATGTTGGACCGATCTGTGATAGTTTGTATAGACGACATACTGATATTTTTGAAAAACGAGGGTGATCACCACTGTCACCTAAGAGAGGTTTTGAGGGTGCTAAAGCAGGAAAAGTTGTACGCAAAATTCTCCAAATGCGCGTTCTGGCTAAGGGAAGTCCAATTCCTAGGTCATGTGATAAACCCAAACGGCATCATGGTAGATCCTACAAAGATTGAGGCAGTAAAGGAATGGACCGTCTCGAATACACCAACAGAGATACGAAGTTTTCTGGGATTGGCAGGCTACTATCAGAGGTTCATTCAAGATTTCTCAAGAATAGCCTCGTCACTAACTAAACTGACATGGAAGGAAGTAAAATATGAATGGGGTCCAACCCAAAACAACGCTTTTGAGGAACTTAAGACACGATTAACCCAAGCTCCAGTCTTGGCATTACCTGAGGGAAATGAAGACTTGGTAGTCTACTCTGACGCTTCGGGTCAAGGTTTAGGATGTCTACTTATGCAACGAGGAAAGGTAATTGCATACGACTCGCGACAACTAAAGATTCATGAGGTTAACTACCCAACTCATGATCTGGAGTTAGCGGTAGTAGTTTTCGCATTAAAAATATGGAGGCACTATCTGTATGGAGTTAAATGCACCATTTAATCCGATCATAAGAGCCTGAAGTACTTTTTCTAACAAAGGGAATTAAACATGAGACAAAGTAGGTGGTTAGAGCTACTGAAAGACTATGACTGTGAGATATTGTACCATCCAGGCAAGGCCAACGTGGTGGCTGACGCATATATAAATATATATATATATATAAAAGAGTGGAAATTACATGATTAAAGTCTATAAGTTACACTTTTGATTTAATTAGTATAACAAATATGTATATACATATTCTATATATATGTAATAGGAAATAATATGTTAAAGTAAGGTTGAAACTATGATTTAATACACGTTAAACTAATAATTAATGTGGTAGGTACGGGATTGAAATAAAGTGTCATTATTGTAAAAAATAAAATAAGTAATGCCAGAAAATCATGGATGTTACAGTATCCCCTAGTTGAGGGAATTTCGTCCCAAAATTCAACTAGTTGAAGCTACTGAATTAGGAAAGGGGTGAGGGTTTGGATTTTCAATGAGCCTTGACTGTCGGTTTGAGGAGTACAATAATGGATTTAGTTTGAAGTGAATTGAGGGGAAAACTGTCGAAGCGTATTTTGGATTCCAAGGATAAGATGCGTCATTTGTAATGAGAGCGATGAGAGTTTGATGATCTAAACTTGTTTAGTATGTAGTCTAATATGTTTAGGTAATGTCACTGGGTAAGAGGTTTCATAAACACTTGTTCACGGTCGAAGTAACATAAAACTTTACGTGATACGAACAACGCTACCTCAGATAATATGATAGGAACACTTATATATAGGAAGTACTGAAACGCCCCAAAACGGGTACATCTCATAGTTGGCACACAACATAACAAACATAGTTCTTAAACCGGAAATCAGAATCTATTACAGCGGAAGTCTTTAATTCAAATCATTCATCAAACTAAAACATGAAATATTGTCTATAACATGAACTATCAGGATTGGAAATGTCAGTCTTCAATACCGCAGCCCGATGTCCATGCTATCCAGCCCACATGGCTCTTTCACTTTTCTTTAGCTTTACCCTTTTTACCTGTCATGCATACTAAAAGTCAGCTAACGCTGGTGAGTTCCCTCTTTACTTTAAACTGTAAACTTTATCTTTGGTAGCTTAGTTTTATTAAAATAAAATAAGCTTTACTTTCACTTTCTTTGAAATAAACTTTTAACTATTACTTTAAAACTTTACAACGTTACAATTATAAATCTGTTACGTTACTATCTGTCATTAAAACTTTATCTTTAAGGAAACCCGTTAGGGTGTCCCACTGTACTCTGTCTATCATTTCACTTATACTTGACAAGTGACTTTATCATACTTTAACTATCACATATGGATCGTGGTCCGAGGACCAGATCCCTATCTTGCTTACACCTCAGGGTAAGACTTTTACTTTAGCGCTGCCCACACCTCAGGGTAGGACTTTCTTTCTCGCTTGCACGTTAGTGCAAGACTCCTTTAGCATTGCTCACACCTCAGGGTGAGACTTTCTCGCTTACACCGAAGTGAAGACTCCTTTAGCATTGCTTACACCGAAGTGTAAGACTCCTTTAGCATTGCTTACACCGAAGTGTAAGACTCCTTTAGCATTGCTCACACCTCAGGGTGAGACTTCTACTTTAGCATGCCTGCAGGACTTTCTACTATGCAACTACTATGCAATGCAATTACACTATTACACAAATAGAAATGCAATCACATAACTTTCATATAGACAAATAACACATATTAACACATAAGCATATAACATGGTATTTGTCACTGTCACTGTCACTGTCACTGTCGAGCTGTACCGAAGTACGGCTCCTTTATCGTTCTTTCTTTAGCTCATTGTTATCTTTCAAAAACTTGTTTAAAAGATAATACTATGCTCTTTTGTTCTTTATCTTTCATTTTATAAAAATAACATTTTTATAAAATACTATACTTTGCCTTTCATTTTATAAAAATAACATTTTTATAAAATACTATACTTTGCCTTTCATTTTATAAAAATAACATTTTTATAAAATACTATACTTTGCCTTTCATTTTATAAAAATAACATTTTTATAAAATACTATACCAGTATGCATGCCAGCCCAAAACCATTAGGAAAAAGGGCAATAAGAACTCACCAGATGAATCGTTTCTGTTTACACCTAGCCGGTTCCTGAATGTCACTATGGTCACCCACAATCTGTATAATCAAGTCATAGGCGTAAGGCTGTGTTCCTAGGGGACACTTAGACATTACTAGGCTTGACTCAGATGTTTCGGGTCATGGTTTCATTATCGAAACTAGGTAGTTTCGAGTCCTGGCTCCTTATCGAAACTATGTAGTTTCGAGCCCTGGCTTCTTATCGAAACTAAGTAGTTTCGAGTCACTGCTTCTTATCGAAACTAAGTAGTTTCGAGTCACTGCTTCTTATCGAAACTAAGTAGTTTCGAGTCGTATGACTTATATAAATTCTTAGTTAAGGTCTTGGGTCTATATTGAAACTATGGTAGTTTCGATGGGTCTGCCCCTGTCGAAACTAGGTAGTTTCGATAGATGCGTCCATATCGAAACTAGTAGTTTCGACTGTGCAGTCTTCTTCCCCAAACAGAACCCTAGATCTGGTCCCTTTGTTCTAATCGATCAAGCTTTGAACTTTTTACGTTCGAAATGTTCCATTTTCCCCCATGAACCCAAACCCGTGGTTTGTTTCCAGTTTCACACGTAAAAATCTAAACCTTTACTCGATTATTAACCCGAAACCCGAAAGTTACAAAAACTCAGATTTAGGCATAATAATTACCTGTTATAGCTTCCTTCTCGTTCCTTTATGCTCCAGAGATGTTGAGCAACAATCCTCGAGACTTTGAGCTTGATCCGAGCTTTCTCTCTCTAGACGATCTCTCTCTCTCTCTCTCTAAGGTTCTTGCGCAGGAAGAAAATGAAGGACACAGGAGGAAATGGCTACTGATTAGAAGGGTTCTTCTCAGTTTTCGGGCCCATGGGCCGGCCCCTAGCCAAGCCCACCTTCCTTTTTCTTTTATTTGGGTTTTTATTTATTTTGGGATGTTACAAGTCTACCCCTCTTACGAAAGGTTTCGTCCTCGAAACCTGTTATAAGTCAAACAGGTGCGGGTACGACTCTTTCATTTCTGTCTCGGTTTCCATGTAGCTTCCGACCCTTTACGATGCTTCCATTGTACTTTGACTAACTGTATCGCTTTATTCCGTAACCGCTTTTCTTTCCTGTCTAGTATGGCGACGGGTTCCTCGATGTAATTGAGGCTATTATCTATCTCGATGTCGTCAAGTGTCACGTGTGCCGATTCGTCGGCCAGGCACTTGCGCAAGTGCGACACGTGGAAGGTTGGGTGAATTCCACTCAGCTCATCAGGTAATTCTAACCGGTAAGCGACTTCACCAACCCGTGCTAGTATTTTGAAAGGCCCGACGAATCTTGGGCTTAACTTCCCTCTCTTTCTGAATCGAATGATCCCCTTCCAGGGAGATACTTTCAATAGTACTTGATCCCCGACCTTGAATTCGATTGGTCTTCGCCTTTTATCCGCGTAGGACTTTTGACGGTCCTGTGCAGCTTTCATTCTGGCCTTGATCTGGTCAATCTTTTCAGAGGTTGTTGTGACTACCTCTAAACTCCCCAACTCTTTCTGTCCTACCTCGCCCCAACAGACCGGGGTTCGACATCTTCTACCATACAACATTTCGTAAGGCGGCATACCAATAGTGGTGTGGTGGCTGTTGTTGTAGGAGAACTCTGCCAATGGTAGGTGACTATCCCAACTGCCACCAAAGTCTACAATGCATGCGCGGAGCATATCCTCTAACGTCTGGATGGTCCTTTCTGATTGACCATCCGTCTGTGGATGATAAGCCGTGCTGATGTTCAGTCTTGTACCCATTGACTCGTGAAATCTTTTCCAGAACCTCGATGTAAATCGGGTGTCCCGGTCAGATACAATTGATAACGGTACGCCATGTCGAGAGACAATTTCATTGATAAATACTTCTGCCAACTTCTCAGATGAGTACGTTTCGCGAATTGGCAAGAAATGTGCACTCTTTGTCAGACGATCCACTATAACCCAAATCGTATCATGGCCTTTTGCTGTGCGGGGCAGCTTTGTAATAAAGTCCATGGTGATACGCTCCCACTTCCATTCGGGTATTTCCAGAGGCTGGATCTTCCCGTACGGTTTCTGATGCTCTGCTTTAACTTGTGAGCAAGTCAGACACTTGCTTACATATCCGGTCACATCATTCTTCATGTTAGGCCACCAATACTTTTTTTTTCAAATCCTGGTACATTTTCGTGGTTCCTGGGTGGATGGAATATCGAGACTTATGGGCCTCGTCAAGTACTTTGGCCCTAAGCTCTCCGCCCTTCGGTACCCACATGCGACCACACCTGGTCCTCACTCCATGAGTGTTTAATTCTAACTTTGTCTGTTGACCGACCATTCTTTCTTTCTTTATGTTCTCTTCCTTTAGTGCTTCCTTCTGTGCTGCTTCTAGCTCTGTCATAAAATCTGGGGTTATCACTAACTGGTACGCTTTTACCCTAATAGGAGAACGATTCTCCTTACGACTTAGGGCATCAGCGACCACATTCGCCTTTCCCGGGTGGTATAGGATCTCACAGTCATAGTCTTTCAGCAATTCTAACCACCGCCTTTGCCGCATATTCAGGTCTTTCTGTTCGAAGAAATACTTCAAGCTCTTGTGATCCGAATAAATCGTGCATTTCACTCCGTAGAGGTAATGCCTCCAAATCTTTAACGCAAAAACAACTGCCGCGAGCTCCAAATCGTGAGTCGGGTAGTTAATTTCGTGGATCTTTAGCTGTCGTGACGCATACGCGATCACCTTTCCCCTCTGCATCAAAACACACCCTAACCCTTGTCCCGATGCGTCAGAATATACCACCAGGTCCTCGTTACCGTCGGGTAGTGCTAACACTGGGGCTTGGGTCAACTTCTTCTTTAACTCTTCAAATGCTTTGGACTGAGCCTGACCCCATTCGTACTTTACTTCTTTACGTGTCAACTTTGTTAGTGGCGAAGCTATTCTCGAGAAGTCCTGAATGAACCTTCGATAGTAACCTGCCAATCCCAGAAAACTCCGAATCTCGGTTGGCGTCTTCGGGGTTTCCCATTCCTGTACTGCCTCTATCTTAGCCGGGTCAACCATAATGCCGTCTGCGTTGATAACGTGACCTAAGAATTGGACTTCCTTAAGCCAGAACGCGCATTTGGAGAACTTGGCATACAACTTTTCTTTTTGTAGCGTCTCTAGTACTTCTCGAAGATGACAAGCATGATCACCTTCACTTTTCGAATAAATGAGTATGTCGTCTATAAACACTATCACCGACCTATCTAGCATCGGTCTACACACCTGGTTCATCATACTCATGAATGCTGCCGGAGCGTTCGTCAAGCCGAAAGACATCACGCGAAACTCGTAATGCCCATAACGCGTGTGAAACGCTGTCTTAGGTATGTCCTCTTCTCTTACCTTTAACTGATGATATCCCGACCGCAGATCGATCTTGGAGAACCATCTGGCGCCCTGTAGTTGGTCGAACAGATCATCGATCCTTGGTAGCGGATATTTGTTCTTTACTGTACGCTTGTTCAACTCTCTGTAGTCGATGCACATTCTCATGGCACCATCTTTCTTCTTTACGAACAGAACCGGAGCACCCCATGGAGAAATGCTTGGTCTGATAAATCCTCTATCCAAAAGTTCTTCCAACTGTACCATCAGCTCTTTCATCTCCAGAGGTGCAAGTCGGTACGGTGCTTTAGCCACGGGCTGGGCACCTGGCACTAAGTCTATCTGGAACTCTGTCTCCCGGTCAGGTGGTAACCCAGGCAACTCCTCAGGAAACACCCCCGGAAAATTACATACAACTGGTACGTCTTTTAACTCTCTCACCTTTACATCATTGTCTATCACATAGGCCAGGTAGGCCTCGCATCCGCGCCCTATATACTTATCTGCCTTTATCATTGATATGACGTTCGTTAGTGAACCGTCGCGATCCCCGTACACCAAAACCTCGCCACCGTCTGGAGCTTTGAGCTGAACTATCTTTCGTCTACATATTATCCGGGCTTCGTTGGCAGCTAACCAATCCATACCCAAAACTATATCGAATCCTCCCAAGGTCATAACATACAACCTAACTGGGAATCTATGGCCATGAATCTTTATCGTGCAATTATCTACCAATTCACTTACTATCGTGGTCTTGCCCACTGCGGTTTCCACATTAAAGGCCTGCTCTACTCTAGTAACTTTGCATTTCATTCTTTTACACTTAGAAGATGATATAAAACTCCTACTGGCACCCGAATCAAATAATACTGAAACATAAGTGTGGTCAAGGATGAACGTACCTGACACAACATCTGGGTCTCCCCTAGCCTCCTCCTGTGTCAGTGCATACGCCCGGGTCCTTGCCTTCGGCTTCTCAGGTTCTTTACCTTTCTCGGTGCCAGTAGCCTTGGGTTTCCGACAGTCTTTGGCCATGTGGCCAGGTATCCCGCAGTTATAACAAGACTGTGCCCCGGGACACTCTCGAGAGTAGTGTCCGGTCTTTCCGCACCTATAGCACATATTTAACCCAACTCGGCACTCGCCCGAGTGCTTCCTGCCACACTTAGCACATTCAACCCCATCTTCAATCCTCAGTTTCTTCGTCTCCGGCCCCGCCCACTCTTTAGCTGGCCGTTTAACGGCATTGGTCACTTTCTTCTCAGTAGGCAGTGAGTCTGCGGATTCGAAGTCATCATAAACTATCCCAGCAAGTGATACCACAGATTCAAAACTCGTGGGAGCATTAGCTTTCACGTGCACACGGACTTTCTGTGGTAGTCCCTTGATGTAGTACTTAATCCTCTTTTCCTCAGTGTCCACCAGATGTGGAACCAGCTGAGCCAACTCTTGATATTTGGAGGTATACTGGCGATGAGTCATACTACCAGCACAGAGCCCCAGAAATTCCCTCTCAACTCTGTCAATCTCGTTCTGCGGGCAGAACTTAGTGATTAGCAGCTTTTTCATGTCGTCCCATTTCATCTTTTTCATCTCAGCAGAAGACTTGATTCTTTCGATCGATCTCCACCAGCTTAATGCCTCATTAGTGAATGAGTGAGCGGCAAACTTGACCGCTTGATCATCACGGCACTCACTAATGTTGATCACCCCATTCATTCTCTCTATCCACTCAAAAGTGGCAACAGCATCTTTCCGTCCATCATACTTCGGCGGGTCACACCCCCGAAAGGACTTATAGTTGCAACCCCGGGTTGCCATTTCATAATCAGAATCATCACTGTCAGTGACTCCAAGTCTCTTGCTGCTTTCCTCTTTCGTTTCTTTCTTCCCTATATTAAACTCTTTAAGGGCCTCACCCAATGCTTCTGGTAGAACTTTCTTCAAGATTGAAGTAACCTCTGCCGCTATAGCTTCTTTCACAATCGGTTCCAACTCAAGCGCCTCATTAGGGGCATCGTTAGGAGCCGACATATGGTTCCCACTATCATTATGCTCCATATGCACCGATTCAGCTTCGTTGCGGGAGTGCTCACTTTCTTCAGGACGGTTCCGGTTACCTGGAGGTCGGCCTCGACGACCAGTACGACCCCCAGTGCGACCTCCTCTCTTTGCTCTAGCCATTTAGTGTCTACTGTGAACAAAGATAGCTCGTGTTATCAAGATAGGTAACAATTTAGAACACCTCGAGTACTGTAAATTACTAATTACAGAGACCGGTATGAAATTACTAATTTACTTTACTACTCGGGTTCTGAACATTTCCTTTCCGAGTAACATTTGCATCCAAGTTCAGAGTTTCTACTATAAGGCACGTACTATCTACTGTCTACTGTCTGTGCTAAGGCATGTACTATGTACTATTTATGCTAAAGCATCTACTTTCTGCTATCTGTACTAAGGCGTTATTGTCTATGTTCTATGTAAGGACATTGACTACCTTCTGTCTACTATCTTTCCATGGACGGGCTGCTCCGACTGACATTCCTTTCCTTCCTTTGCTTTGTCCCATTCTCAGTTTAAGTTCAGACATTATCGCAAATGTCTGAATCTCTCAAACTATGGCTCTGATACCAACTTGAAACGCCCCAAAACGGGTACATCTCATAGTTGGCACACAACATAACAAACATAGTTCTTAAACCGGAAATCAGAATCTATTACAGCGAAAGTCTTTAATTCAAATCATTCATCAAACTAAAACATGAAATATTGTCTATAACATGAACTATCAGGATTGGAAATGTCAGTCTTCAATACCGCAGCCCGATGTCCATGCTATAAAACGCCCCAAAACGGGTACATCTCATAGTTGGCACACAACATAACAAACATAGTTCTTAAACCGGAAATCAGAATCTATTACAGCGGAAGTCTTAAATTCAAATCATTCATCAAACTAAAACATGAAATATTGTCTATAACATGAACTATCAGGATTGGAAATGTCAGTCTTCAATACCGCAGCCCGATGTCCACGCTATCCAGCCCACATGGCTCTTTCACTTTTCTTTAGCTTTACCCTTTTTACCTGTCATGCATACTAAAAGTCAGCTAACGCTGGTGAGTTCCCTCTTTACTTTAAACTGTAAACTTTATCTTTGGTAGCTTAGTTTTATTAAAATAAAATAAGCTTTACTTTCACTTTCTTTGAAATAAACTTTTAACTATTACTTTAAAACTTTACAACGTTACAATTATAAATCTGTTACGTTACTATCTGTCATTAAAACTTTATCTTTAAGGAAACCCGTTAGGGTGTCCCACTGTACTCTGTCTATCATTTCACTTATACTTGACAAGTGACTTTATCATACTTTAACTATCACATATGGATCGTGGTCCGAGGACCAGATCCCTATCTTGCTTACACCTCAGGGTAAGACTTTTACTTTAGCGCTGCCCACACCTCAGGGTAGGACTTTCTTTCTCGCTTGCACGTTAGTGCAAGACTCCTTTAGCATTGCTCACACCTCAGGGTGAGACTTTCTCGCTTACACCGAAGTGAAGACTCCTTTAGCATTGCTTACACCGAAGTGTAAGACTCCTTTAGCATTGCTTACACCGAAGTGTAAGACTCCTTTAGCATTGCTCACACCTCAGGGTGAGACTTCTACTTTAGCATGCCTGCAGGACTTTCTACTATGCAACTACTATGCAATGCAATTACACTATTACACAAATAGAAATGCAATCACATAACTTTCATATAGACAAATAACACATATTAACACATAAGCATATAACATGGTATTTGTCACTGTCACTGTCACTGTCACTGTCGAGCTGTACCGAAGTACGGCTCCTTTATCGTTCTTTCTTTAGCTCATTGTTATCTTTCAAAAACATGTTTAAAAGATAATACTATGCTCTTTTGTTCTTTATCTTTCATTTTATAAAAATAACATTTTTATAAAATACTATACTTTGCCTTTCATTTTATAAAAATAACATTTTTATAAAATACTATACTTTGCCTTTCATTTTATAAAAATAACATTTTTATAAAATACTATACTTTGCCTTTCATTTTATAAAAATAACATTTTTATAAAATACTATACCAGTATGCATGCCAGCCCAAAACCATTAGGAAAAAGGGCAATAAGAACTCACCAGATGAATCGTTTCTGTTTACACCTAGCCGGTTCCTGAATGTCACTATGGTCACCCACAATCTGTATAATCAAGTCATAGGCGTAAGGCTGTGTTCCTAGGGGACACTTAGACATTACTAGGCTTGACTCAGATGTTTCGGGTCATGGTTTCATTATCGAAACTAGGTAGTTTCGAGTCCTGGCTCCTTATCGAAACTATGTAGTTTCGAGCCCTGGCTTCTTATCGAAACTAAGTAGTTTCGAGTCACTGCTTCTTATCGAAACTAAGTAGTTTCGAGTCACTGCTTCTTATCGAAACTAAGTAGTTTCGAGTCGTATGACTTATATAAATTCTTAGTTAAGGTCTTGGGTCTATATTGAAACTATGGTAGTTTCGATGGGTCTGCCCCTGTCGAAACTAGGTAGTTTCGATAGATGCGTCCATATCGAAACTAGTAGTTTCGACTGTGCAGTCTTCTTCCCCAAACAGAACCCTAGATCTGGTCCCTTTGTTCTAATCGATCAAGCTTTGAACTTTTTACGTTCGAAATGTTCCATTTTCCCCCATGAACCCAAACCCGTGGTTTGTTTCCAGTTTCACACGTAAAAATCTAAACCTTTACTCGATTATTAACCCGAAACCCGAAAGTTACAAAAACTCAGATTTAGGCATAATAATTACCTGTTATAGCTTCCTTCTCGTTCCTTTATGCTCCAGAGATGTTGAGCAACAATCCTCGAGACTTTGAGCTTGATCCGAGCTTTCTCTCTCTAGACGATCTCTCTCTCTCTCTCTCTAAGGTTCTTGCGCAGGAAGAAAATGAAGGACACAGGAGGAAATGGCTACTGATTAGAAGGGTTCTTCTCAGTTTTCGGGCCCATGGGCCGGCCCCTAGCCAAGCCCACCTTCCTTTTTCTTTTATTTGGGTTTTTATTTATTTTGGGATGTTACAAGTACCAGCGGCGTATCCACCATGCCCTTATCATATCACATTAGTTTCATTACTATATATCACGATAGGTTTTATGTCATAACACACGACAAAATTCACTATGTTTTCCATGCGCTGACTTTTATAATTACGTGTGCACCCGTAATTACTCGAATCGTCGCATGGTCCGTATAGATCCTTTCGTTGTGTGCGGGTCAAGAGAGGACACAAAATTACTTAGTTCATATCTATTGTTTTCACGTATGTGTTGCTAATGAATAACTGTGCCCCTAGATAGTAAGGTCAATAAGAAAACTAAAGAGTAGTAATGTGGCATGACTTAGAGTTCCATAGCTTCCTCGTGTTTGAACAAGAATACGTCAAACCCCAAGTAGTTTTAAAGTTTTACAGCTTCCTCGTGTTTGAACAAGAATACGTCAAACCCTGAGTAGCTGAAAAGTTTGTAGCTTTCAACTTATATGGATAAAGTGAATTATCATGCCTTGTGATCCATCAATTGCAACAATTGTACCCAATCTAGTTCCGTGTATAATGTAAACATCCAAGTTACATGTTTAATCTAGTATCATGTACGTTGTAAACAAATAAGTTTCACGTATAATGTGAACAACTTAGTATCATGTATATTGTAAGCGAATAAGTTTCATGTATAATGTGAACAATTTAGTATCATGTATATTGTAAACAAATAAGTTTCATGTACAATGTGATCAATTTAGTATCATGTATATTGTAAATAACCAAGTTTCATGCATCATGTGATCAATCTAGAATTATGTATATTGTAAACAACCAAGTTTCATGTATCATGTGATAAATCTATGTATCATGTGATAAACCTAGTATTATGTATATTGCAAACAAACAAGTTTCATGTATCATGTGATAAATCTAGTATTATGTATCATGTGATAAACCTAGTATTATGTATATTACAAACAAACCAATTTCATGTATCATGTGATAAATCTAGTATTATGTATCATGTGATAAACCTAGTATTATGTATATTGCAAACAAACAAGTTTCATGTATCATGTGATAAATCTAGTATTATGTATCATGTGATAAACCTAGTATTATGTATACTGCAAAGAAACAAGTTTCATGTATCATGTGATAAATCTAGTATTATGTATCATGTGATAAACCTAGTATTATGTATACTACAAACAAACAAGTTTCATGTATTATGTGATAAATCTAGTGTTATGTATCATGTGAATGCTCATATGTAAGTTATTGAATCTCATAAGTAACGTAAACTATCGAATTTTGTAGGTGGTCGATTGTTGCGGACAAGCGTGTTGCTTGGCGTTCATGTATAATGTGGGTAGCTGGGTTTTAAATCTTCAATATTCTTGAGGTTTATATGGATGGTTAATACCTACGCGAAATGATTCATCTCCTTGAAGTGTCTAGTATGTTCATATTTTCGAAGGTGCAAGATAACGAGAAGGTTTTGCAGGTATTTAGAGCGATGTGCTTACGAATGACTGATTTGTGCTTTTTGTTTGTAAATAGACAAGTAATTATAATTTTTTATTGTTTGTAAATTAATAAAATAGTGAAAATAATACGTTAGATAACCAGATAACTAGATAAATGGATGAATGTAACATCCTAAAAATAGTAAATAAATAAATAATAACGCGATCTAGATTTAATCATCATAGATGAAAGTAAAATGGATAGGCTTGGGCTCGGCTCCAACGGGCCAAGGGAAGCCCAGGTATATAAGGGCCAAGACAACCTCAAACTTGCAAACTTCCACCATTTGCAAAGTTAGAGAGAGAAAAGAGAGCTCGAGCCTAGAGAGAGAAAGTTGACGGATCGACCCGAAATTGAAGGAGCACGTTACTGCTGAGCTCGTGAACAAAACCTCCGAATCCGAATCCCAATCCAAGTAACGATTTGACCCTAAACTGAGTTTTTGTTTAATTTGGGATTTTCGGGTTTTAGCTAAATAGGTGACGTTTTTACGGATGAAACTTGAAAATAAGCTTAGGACTAACATCTAGAATGAAAACCGCATGTTTTGAACAAAGAAAGTTGTAAGATTGGCACGATCAGATCCGCATGCGAAAGTTAGGGTTTTTACGGGGAAGCAGGTCCTGCGTACTTATCACGTATGCAGGCAGCAGATCCTGGATACTTATCAAGTACGCAAGAAGAATGATCTGCGTACTTATCAAATACGCAAGAAGAATGTTTTGCGTACTTATCAAGTACGCAAGAACAAGGCCCTGTGCACTTGCTAAGTGCGCATGAAACAGCCGGTTAGTAAAGTCAGTATAGTCGCCTAATTCAGAATGGTTTAACCGTTAAAGTCTGGATTAGGTCTGATGTATGTGTAATTAATCAATCCAGATCGTGTGTGGCACTCATTGTACCGCTATTAGGATAGGACGAGACTAGCTCATCAGGTGAGTTCAATGTGCCCCCTCTATGTTATGTGCAAACCTTATTAAATGTTTTGGCTGAAGTGTATACGCTAAATGAATAAATGTTATAAATGCCAAGGTGATCATACGTGATATATACATATACGTATCAAAATAAATTATGAACAAAGAATGAAACGTATGATTATAAAGAATGAATGAAAGAATGACATAACGTGAATGAATGAAATCTTGCTTTATATGTTATGAATGTATGTAAACGTTATGGACGCTTCGATGACAACGGCTACTTCGGTAAACGGACGACCACTTGACTATTTTGCAACCGGGACAAAAACGTTCCTTTATAAGCTAGGATGTATAAAAGGCACTCATGGATGGTCGAAGCAAATGCCTTATTACATGAAGAACGCTTGCATACATAATAGCCGCGTGGGAAACGGATGCCTTTGGGCAGACGGGCGAACGAACGGACTACGACGGTAGGACGGGTTTTGGCGGACGGACAAAGGTTGCCGTACGGATTTATATTACGATGGACGGTTTCTAGGGCCGGACGGTTTATGAAAAGGACTACGACGGTAGTTCTCACGGCGTTTGTCTTTGTGACTCACGCGACAATTATGACGGGTTGATCACCCATATGTGTATGTCCAATGAATGTTCTCCCCAAAGTAAGTATGTACATATGTATATACTCAGTATGAATATTATGTGAGAACAGTAAAACAAAGAATATGCAAAAGCACGTATATTATATATATTTAATACTTAATGATAAGGTAAATGCTATGTATGATTGTTTTTAAACAAGAACTCACCAGCGTTAGCTGACTTTTAGTATACATTTCTGGTAAAGAAAGGAAGGGTCGTGCGAAGGCGTAATGGTTACCCGGCACAAGACTGACATCCCACTTTTATATATGTTAAGACAATATTATCTTTTTATTTGTTAAGACTTCCGTTGTTATGTTATGTATTCGAATGATGTTTGCTTCCGCCACTTCTGAATGTTTTTAATTTAAGTTCAGTATTTATGACTATGTTTATGAGTAATTCCAACAAGTGAGGTTACCCGGGAAAGGGTCCTTACAAGTTGACTTCCCTAAATGTCTGGACTCAAGCTGATTATGGGACCAATGCACAGATGTCACTATGGGTAACCAACGCCAACGCCAGCACGGTAAGTGAGTACTAAAGTTAATACACTTGGATAAGAATAGATACCTTAACTTAGAACCAATAGATGTCAATGTCACAACCAATTTGAAGAGTTTTGAACTCGAAAAGCAATGTAAATTAGTAATCATAAACCGGTCACTGTAATTAAAAATTTACCTTGCTCGTACCGTTCAAAAACTATGATCTGAAGGAATGGCATTGATGTATACCCCTTATAACTATCAGAAAAATAGGAACTATGGCTGGTGGAGGAAGAACAGGACGCCGAGGTGGTCGCACTGGCCGAGTCGGTAGACCTCCATTGAATCAAAGACATGAAGAGGAAGAGAGTGTGCACGCAGAACACACTGAGAGTGACGAAACAGATGTGACCCCAACTGGGAACGACAATCAAGGGTCTCTAGAGTTGGAACCCGAGGTCAGGGATGCTATTTCCCGTGAAGTTGTACTCACTCTGAAGAAAGTATTGCCTGATCTACTATCCGAGGCACTAAAGAAAAGTAGAGAGGAGGATGAAAGAGACCATGAAGAGAAAGTGTATGACAGTGATGGGGATGAAGTAAATGTGGAATCAAGCAATCGTGGGTGTACTTACAAAGGTTTCAAGGACGGAGACCTACCCAAGTACGATGGGAACAAGGATTCAGTGGCTACGTTTGAATTGATTGAGAGGATGAACGTTGTAATCAACATCAGCGAGTGTCGACCGGACCATGCTGTTAAGTATGTTGCTCATTCTTTCACCAATGAGGCACTAAGTTGGTGGAGAGGACAAAGTCGCCAAACGCTCTTGCCAGAATGACATGGGAAGAACTGAAGAAGCTGATCATCCAAAAGTTCTGTCCCTAGAATGAAATTGATCGAGTGGAAAATGAATTCCTAAACTTTAAGGCTGGCAGCAAGACGCACCGCCAATATACTTCTAGGTTCAATGAGCTAGCTCAACTGGTACCCCACCTGGTGGAGACAAAAGAACGAATGATTAAATACTATGTGAAGGGCCTACCTCAAAGGGTCTGTGTTCATGTAAAAGCTAATCTACCATCGACCTTCGAATCGGTAGTCAACCTGTCTGGAATCGTCTATGACGATTATGCTAACGAGGACACAACTCCCGAAGCTCTGAAACGAAAATGGGAGAACTCATTCAAAGGAAATGGAAAGTGAAACTACACCGCTGAGGTGAAGAAGCCTAGGGCAGAAGGGTATGAAGTTTGTAAGAAATGCTCAAAGATACACCAAGGTGAATGTTGTGTTGGCTCAACCATGTGTTATAAGTGCGAGAGGCCGGGACATTACTCCCGAGATTGCTTAAAGGACGTCAAGTGCCAAAGTTGTGGACGATATGGAAACCTGACTAGGGATTGCAGGAAAACCAGACAATCCGGTTCGGGAAAGGAAAAGGAAGCTGAAAGGGAACAGTCGAAGGCTATGACTCGAGCCTACGCCCTGACTGAGGAGGAAGCAAGGGGAAACCCTGATGTTGTGTCAGGTACGTTCCTAGTTAATGATGAACATGCTGCTATTTTATTCAACTCTGGTGCTAGTAAAAGCTTTATATCCAATGCATTTAGTTGTCGCGAGGCGTAAGCAATTACCTTTCCTCGTTGCAAAAGTACGCATCCTAAACCTTGACCCGAAGCGTAAGAGTAGACTACCAAGTCTTCATTTCCTTCAGGTGGAGTCAAGACTGGAGCTTGGGTTAATCGTGTCTTAAGTTCCTCAAACGCGTTGTTTTGGGTTGGACCCCATTCATATTTTACTTCCTTCCATGTCAGTTTAGTTAGTGGCGAGGCTACCCTCGAGAAATCTTGAATGAACCTCCGATAGTAGCCTGCCAATCCTAGAAAACTTCGTATCTCTGTTGGCGTCTTCGGGACGTTCCATTCCTTTACCGCCTCAATCTTTGAAGGATCTACCATGATGCCATTTGGGTTGATCACATGACCTAGGAATTGGACTTCCCTAAGCCAGAACGCGCATTTGGAGAATTTTGCGTACAACTTTTCCTGCTTTTGCACCTCCAGAACCTCTCTTAGGTGGCAGTGGTGATCACCCTCGCTTTTCGAATATACCAATAAGTCATCTATAAAAACTATCACTGATCGATCCAATATTGGTCGACATACTCTATACATCAAATCCATGAACGCTGCTGGTGCGTTGGTCAATCCGAAGGACATCACGAGGAACGCATAATGCCCATAACGCGTGCGAAACGCGGTCTTTGGTACGTCCTCTTTTCTTACTTTCAACTGATGGTAGCCCGACCTAAGATCGATCTTTGAGAACCAACTCGCACCTTGCATTTGATCAAAAAGGTCGTCTATTCTAGGCAGTGGGTATTTGTTCTTTACTGTCCTCTTGTTCAATTCGTGGTAGTCAATGCACAAGCGCATGCTGCCGTCCTTCTTCTTTACAAATAGTATCGGAGCTCCCATGGTGAAATGCTCGGTCTGATAAATCCTTTTTCTGTCAATTCCTCTAGTTGAGACATCAATTCTTTCATTTCTGACAGAGCCAATCGGTAGGGGGCTTTGGCAACGGGCTCAGCTCCTGGCAGTAAGTCAATCTGAAATTCTATTTCCCGATCGGGTGGGAACCCAGGTAGATCCTCAGGGAACACTTCTGGAAAGTTGCACACCACGGGTACATTCTTGAGTTCTTTCGTTTTCATTCTATCGTCAATAACACACACCAGATAAGCTTCGCAACCGCGCCTCATGTAACTTTCGACCTTGATCATCGAGATGACGTTCGGAATCGTGCAATTCCAATCCCCATAAACCGTAATTGGACTGCCGCTAGGAGCTTTGAGGTGTATCCTCTTACGTTTACATATGATTTGAGCTTCGTTGGCAGCTAGCCAATCCATACCCAATACTATATCGAATCCTCCTAAGGTGAGAAGGAATAATCTAGAAGGAAACTTATGGCCCTCTATTTCTATGATGCAATTCTCTGTTACTTGGAATACTACCGAATTTTTACCAACGGCAGTTTGTACGCTAAAGGCCTTTACTATGGTGTTCATAGTGCAATCCAGTTTACTACTAAATGCATTTGATATAAAGCTTTTACTGGCACCAGAGTCAAATAAAATAACAGCATGTTCATCATTTACTAGAAATGTACCTGACACGACATCAGGGTTTCCTCTTGCTTCTTCCTCAGTTAAGGCATAGGCCCGAGTCCTTGCCTTTTGTTGTTCCTGTTCCCTCTCCTTTCCCGAACCAGATTGGCCGGCCTTCCTGCAGTTCTTGGTCAGATGTCCAAATAATCCACATACTTGACGTTTCTTACGCATTCTCAGTAGAAGTGCCCCGGCTTCCCGCACTAATAGCATGTGGTGGTGCCGATTCGACACTCGCCAAGATGTTGCCTCCCACATTTCTTGCAAGTTTCATATTCATCCGAACTTGGTTTCTTAATTTCAGTTGCTACATTCCCTTTTCCGGTGCCTCTAGACGAGTTCTCCCACTTTCTCTTTTGTGTCTCAATTGCCGGGTCCTCATTGGCATAATCGTCGTAGACAATTCCGCTTTCACTACCGACTCGAAGGTCGAGTGTAGGTTAGCTTTCACATGGACACGGACCCTTTGAGGTAGGCCCTTCACATAGTACTTAATCATTCGTTCTTCTGTCTCCACCAGGTGGGGTACCAGTTGAGCTAGCTCATTGAACCTAGAAGTATACTGGCGGTGCGTCTTGTTGCCAGCCTTAAAGCTTAGGAATTCATTTTCCACTCGATCAATTTCGTTTTGGGGATTATCAGCTTCTTCAGGTCTTCCCATGTCATTCTGGCAAGAGCGTTTGGCGACTTTGTCCTCTGATTCCTCCACCAACTTAGTGCCTCATTGGTGAAAGAATGAGCAACATACTTAATAGCCTGGTCTGGTAGACACTCGCTAGTGTTGATTACAGCGTTCATCCTCTCAATCCATTCGAATGTAGCCATTGAATCCTTGTTCCCATCGAACTTGGGTGGGTCTCCGTGCTTGAAACCTTTGTAAGTACACCCACAATTGCTTGATCCCACCTTTACTTCATCCCCATCACTTTCATACACTTTCTCTTCATGGTCTCCTTCATCCTCCTTTCTACTTTTCTTTAGTGCCTCAGATAGTAGATCAGGCAATACTTTCTTCAGAGTGAGTACAACTTCACGGGCAATAGCATCCCTGACCTCGGGTTCCAACTGTAGAGGCCCTTGATTGTCGCCCCCAGTTGTGGTCACATCTGTTTCGTGCACACTCTCAGTGTGTTTTGCATGCACACTCTTTTCCTCTTCATGACTTTGATTCAATAGAGGTCTACCGACTCGGCCAGTGCGACCGCCTCGACGTCCTGTTCTTCCTCCACCAGCTATAGTCCTTAGTTTTCTGATAGTTATAAAGGGAATACATCAATGCCATTCCTTCAGATCATAGTTTTAGAACAGTACGAGCAAGGTAAATTTTTAATTACAGTGACCGGTTTGTGATTACTAATTTACATTGCTTTTCGGGTTCAAAACTCTTCAAATCGGTTGTGACATTGACATCTATTGATTCTAAGTTAAGGTATCTATTCTTATCCGAGTGCATTAACTTTAGTACTTACTTACCGTGCTGGCGTTGGCATTGCTTACCCATACTGACATCCGTGTGTTGGTCCCATAATTAGCTTGAGTCCAGACATTTAGGGATGTCTGAATCTCTCAAACTATTGCTCTGATACCAACTTGTAAGGCCCCTTACTCGGGTAACCTCTCTTGTTAGATTTACTCATAAACATAGTCATAAATACTGAACTTAAATTAAAAACATTCGAGAGTAGTGAAAACAAACATCATTCAAATACATAACATAACAACGGATGTCTTAACAATTAAAAAGACAACATTTTCTTAACAATTAAGAGTGGGATGTCAGTCGCTTGCCGGGTAACCATCACGCCTTCGCACGACCCTTCCTTTCTTTACCTGAAATGTATACTAAAAGTCAGCTAACGCTGGTGAGTTCTAGTTTAAAGCGATTAGGTATGAACATTCTTTTCTTTAAAAGTATGCATAATTATATATATACATTTATATAAATACGTATTCATAGCTTTTGCTTTTCTTTCATCATTTTTATGTGATTAGATAGATATGCATTCACCCTTACTTTCCTTAACATTCATTGGTCATACACATAAGGGTGATCAACCCGTCTTTTACTGCGTATATCACAAAGACATACGCCCTTAAGCTACCGTCGTAGCCCTTTTACTCGTCCGGTCCTAGAAACAGTCCGCCTTAAAAACCGTCCGGCCAACCTTCGGCCATCCGTCTTAACCGTCCTACCGTCGTAGTCCGTCATATTCGTCCGTCTGCCTTAAGGCATCCGTTTCCCACTTGAACTTATTATACAACCGTGCATCGATTTAGGAACTTACTCCACCGTAGTGGCCATTATTTAGTCTACCTTTCTAGACTTTCTTTTCTGGCTGCATAATAGTCAAGTGGTCGTCCGTCTACCGTAGTAGCCGTTAGCTTCGTTTCAGTCCATAACGTATACATACATTCATAACATGCAATATATATGATTATAAAGCAAGATTTCATTTATTTACGTTATGCCATTCTTTCATTCATTCTTTGTAAACATACGTTTCATTCTTTGTTCATAATTCAATTTCATATATATAAAATATACCTTAGTATATCACGTATGATCACATTGGCATTCATATCATTTATTCATTTAGTGTATACACTTCAGCCCCAAAACATTTAAAATGATTTGCACATAACATAGAAGGGGGCACATAGAACTCAACTGATGAGCTAGTTTGGGTTGTCCTAAACATAGGTCCAACAACGTCACTTCCGATCTGAATTGATTAGTTAAATACACATCAGACCTAATCCCGACTCTAACAGTTTAACCATTCTAAACATACTGACTTTACTTAACCAGCCTGATGCATGCGCACTTAACAAGTGCGCAGGGCCTTGTTCTTGCGTACTTAATAAGTGCACAGACTCTGCTTCATGCGTACTTGATAAGTACGCAGGACCCTCTTCATGCGTACTTGATAAGTACGCAGGATCCTCTTCATGCGTACTTGATAAGTACGCAAGATGTGCTTCATGCGTACATGGTAAGTACGCAGGATCTGCTTCCCCACAAGAACCCTAACTTTCGCATGCGGGTCTGATCACGTCAAAATCCCGAACTTGTTTACATTCAAAACGTTTGCTTTTCGTTAAGGAACTCAAATCTATGTTTTTCTTCCAGTTTCATCCGTAAAAACTTTACCTTTTCACCCAAAACCCGAAAAACCCCAAAACAAACAAAAACTCAGATCTATGCCAGATCGTTACCTGTATTAAGCTTCTGATCCGGAGGTTTCGCTCACGAACTCGGAAGTAACGTGCTCCTTCAATTCCGGGTTGATCCGCCAACTTTCTCTCTCTATGGTTTCTCTCTCTAAAGTGAGGAAATGAGGATGGAATGGTGAGGTGGGCTGCCTTGCCCCTTATATACCTGGGCTTCCCTCGGCCCGTTGGAGCCGAGCCCAAGCCCATCCATTTTCCCTTTTCATTTTTGACGATTAAATATCGATCGCGTTATTATTTATTTATTTACTATTTTTGGGATGTTACAAGTCTACCCTCCTTAAAGATGTTTCGTCCTCGAAACCAATTATACGTTAAACAGTTGAGGGTATAGTCCCCTCATCTCGTCTTCCTTCTCCCATGTAGCTTCTGATCCTTTTCTGTGCTTCCATTGTACATTGACTAAAGGAATCGACAACGCCACTTCCGATCTGAATTGATTAGTTAAATACACATCAGACCAAATCCCGACTCTAACGGTTTAACCTTCTAAACATACTGACTTTACCTAAACAGCCTGATGCCTGTGCACTTAGCAAGTGCGAAGGGCCTTCTTCTTGCGTACTTAATTAGTGCGCAAACTTTGCTTCATGCATACTTGATAAGTACGCAGGACCCTCTTCATGCGTACTTGATAAGTAAGAAGGACACTCTTCATGCGTACTTGATAAGTACGCAGGATCTGCTTCCCCGCAAAAACCCTAACTTTCGCATTCGGGTCTGATCACGTCAAGATCCCGAACTTGTTTACATTCAAAACGTTTGCTTTTCATTAAGGAACTCAAATCTATGTTTTTCTTCCAGTTTCATCCGTAAAAACGTTACCTTTTCATCCAAAACCCGAAAAACCCTAAAACGAACAATAACTCAGGTCTAGGCCAGATCGTTACCAAGCTTCTGATCCGGAGGTTCTTCTCACAAGCTCTGGAGCAACACACTTCTTCAATATCGGGTCGATCCGTCAACTTTCTATCTCTACGTTTTCTCTCTCTAGAACTTGCAAATGAGAGAAAGGGTGGTGACTTAGCTATATATAGGGGAGGCTCCCCTATGCTCGCCCCTTCTAGCCCGCCGACCCGGCCTGTCATGCCTCGTTCATTTATTCCGTTATTATAACTGTCGTTTTATTTTTGGGATGTTACAGAATAAATGATGTGGAAATGAAGTTAGGGTGAGGGGGTATTTATAGTGTGGGAGAAGAGAGAAATGAAGGATTTTAAATAAATAAAAAGAAAATAATTATTTAATGTGGGGTGGTGGATGGAAGTGGATTGATGGTGTAGGGAGGTGGAGTGTGAGAAAAGATATTTTAGAGATTTTCTAGAAAGATGGTAATGATTATGTTGGATTATTAAAAGATATTTAGAAAATTTAATTTTTTTAATTACTTTTTAATCACTTGTAATAAATAATATTATTTTGTATGCATTAGTTAAATACAGTGTAATATACAGTGTTATCCGAACTGTGTTTAAAACAAAACGTTCGTTAAAAATTCTCAAACTTTTATTTTTGATTTGAAATATTAATTCGCAGTGTTACGTATAATTTTTATATTCTAAATCATACTTTTAGTTCTCTGTCTTAGATATCACCAACGTTTGTGTGTGACCGGACTGGTGTGTGACCCGGTAATTCTCCAAATAACCGATGCATGATATGAATTAATCAAATTTTGATATGCAACAAATGAACTTAATTACTCTAAATTAAGTATGATAAGCATAAGTTGTACATGATTAAAAGTTCATAAGCTTTATCTTGATTTATTTATTATATCCAAGTATAAATATATATATATATATAGTAGGAAAATAATATGTAATTGCAAAGATTGGAACCTTGAATTTAATACTTATTGAAATAAAAATTGGTGTGTCATAATGTATTGAACAAGAAAGCGAAATTGAATTTGCTAATATTGCATAAAACAAGGTACAGGAAAAACCATGGATGTTACAACTTACAATGCCTCGGTGTGAGAACCACAACTAGTCTTACTCGTACTTGGAGTATTTGAATCCAAGTCCACCCTTTGAAGTATTCCACACTTCTTATTGGGTTTACGACCTCTTGGTGCGAGTACCATGTAGGTCCCTCCGGTGGGTGCGTCGGATCGTGATCATATGACTATGTAGCCTAGTCAACAAGTGTAGAATCCTCGTGACTAGGTGGAACAACGTACAACGGCAAATGTAAACATGACGAACAACAAAACACTCGTACTTTAAATACACAGTCTATTATAACGAGGTGTTTCAACACAAGTACAGACACTTGGAGAATGACTTCTGGACTGATACAATACTGACTCGTGCGTACTTGTGTGCTGGGTTACATCTTTCTACAAAATGAGAAACAAACCTAGCTATATATAGGCATGGGTCATGCATACTTGCAAGTATGCATGAACAACCTTCATGCACACTTAGCCAAGTACGCATGACCATTTATGTACTTGACAAATACACAGGAAAAACTCTCCATGCGTATTTGTTTGGTACACAAAACATACAACTTATACATACAAAAGACAGGTAAATTACAACTCGATCAACACAAGACAAATACACATACATAAAAGACTGAATGATAGATAACAAAAGCTTCAGCATAATCCAAAGTGTCTGTCACCAAAAGATGCTTCAACAGACTCCCCCTTGACAACAGCTCTTGTTATCTTCAGTCTTTTCAGGAAAGCTTGACCTTCGCCACCTAGCCTAGACTTGTAGTCATAGCAGAATTTCACCAACTTGTTGTAGCAGGTGGCCAGCAGCTTCGTCCACTCATCGGTGTGTATGCAATACTTGTCAACCAATACCTCCAGATCCTTGATAGAAAAATTGATGAAAATATTTCATCAAACACCCTTACTATCTCCTGCAAACTACCCTTCTCAATCATGACGGCCTCACCGGTTACTGGGTCTACGTACCAGTACCAAAGGTTTCCCAACACATCATGAGGAATTTTCCTCAGTGATATGTGGGTCTCGCACGGTACTGGATTGTAGACAAGCTTTTTCAAGGGCTTGCTTGTCACTGGATGAATCTTTGTTTTATCTTTGACACGCCTCGGTACTTGAGGCTTAAACACATCAAACTTCCCTGAACGACCCTCCTTCTTTAATGAACCCCATAGACCTTTAGCTACCGCAAAGGTTGTATTGCCGTTGAGTTCACGGTTAGCTAGATTGACCAGGTCATACTTGGGTAAGGAGTTAAATGCTTTTGTTGTTGGTTTAAGGTATTGCACCCCACCAGAACGTTTAATTGCAAATAACCCTTTATCATCTTCAAATCTGACAGAAAGAATCATGCCTGCAACGCCATGTTTATCTTTGTATTATGGCTTGAACCACAGGCTTGCTCTGGCTTCTTAAACCACTCTCCTCAAGGAGCTACTACTATCGCTTGCTTCATGAACGGGATCGGATTGGGGGACCTCAACTATTGTTTGCTCAATACTACCACAGGCAACTTCAGTCTCAGCCGGTTCAGGTATTGTAGGGGCTTCAAAAGTCTCCCTATCTTCTGGTTCATAGACTCTCTCTCCATCTCCCTTGTGAAATTCAATTACCACAGCATCTCCTTCTTCATCCCACTCATCACCTGACTCTATCTCTCCTTCCTCAATCTCCTATAACGCTCCAATCTTCATTAGTTAATTCTAAATCTGGCTCCATAGATAATTCTTGTAAGACTTCAGCCATGGATTTTCCTTTGTCACTTCCGCCACTAGTACCTTCTTTCTGGGTAGACTCCCCTTGTGGCGCTGGTGTTACTGATGGTGTAGCTGAAACAGCTTGTGTCTCACCCCCAACACCACCTGAGGTGCTGGCACTAGGATCGTTGTCATGATCCTTGTCACCAGATAGATCCACATGGTGACAAGTTTCCTCCTCTGCTTTCTTGCTGGTCTCCCCCTGAGACCCAAGCTGGTTCAGGGGCTTAGTGAGTATGTCAACCAGGAGCACATGTTCATCTCTTTGAGTTACCATTTGAGTTTCCATTGCCTTCCTATGCACAAGAATAGTATCGTTAAGCTTGAATTGATTTGTTTGAAGTTCCAGCAATGATTTTAGTTGCTCCTGAGTGCTATGCCATTGATTTCTAAGGCTAGTTGTCTCATCAATCAGTGAGTTGATTTGTGATTGTTGTGCTTCAATTTGAGATCTTGAGTTAGCAGCATCATTGAGTAGGGCTTCTACTTGAGATTCCAAGTAGGAGATGCGTGTCTCTTTAGGATCAACTTCACGTGCTGTTGATGCTTCACCAGTCTCGCGGATTGTTTCAGCAAATAACTCAGAAAGGTCAAATTGATGACTTATATCGCCAAATTTGATTGAATGAATCATGGGTGGTAAAGTGCCAGCAGTAACATCTTCTGGCAGTGATGTTATTAGGATGACAGTAGGTGCCATTTTTGTTGATACTATAATGGACTCGGCCATTATAAGTAGGGTTGCAGTTGAGATTGGTATTGAAGTAGCAGTAAGAGAGACTATTACTAGAGTCGTCTCTTGTAGGGTAGGAACAATTACGGGTGTAATTGCCTTCGTGTACGCCTGCTATACTGTTGTGTTAGTACTTCACAAGTCCTTTGAGCTAGAAGTCGGACATTGATTTCCTCCATGACCACATGCCATGGCCGATCTGATCAGAACTTCTTTCTACGTTCAACCATATGCGCCGCTTCAACCTCACTTTCAGATCTCTGAGTTGGAAATCACTCTCGGAACTCTCCTGTCGTCGACGTTTGGAGGAAGATTCAGGAAGGGATTCCTAAATATTCCTACGTGGATGCCTTTGATCGGGTGCGTTAGCAGAATCAGATGATTCAGTCACCGTTCTTTCCGAATCTGTTCTTTCAGCACCATCACCACTATTACCATTACCTGTATCATCATCATCAGAATTATTATCACTTGAATCACTAACACTGTGCTCTTCCTCATCTTGTGGTTCTTCATCGGAGTGCTCGCTTAATTCTGGTTCAGAATTAATACTATACCATCTGTCATCGGCAGGGACAATATATTCTTCATTAATCAAATGCCCAAACAAAGGTGTGTGAACAGGTATAAGCTCTTCAGGTCCAGCCTTCAAGAATTGTACGAATACATGCTTATCCACACGTTTCACTTGTAATCGCTGTACTATCTATGGAAGATTCGACAAAAAGTGATTGATAAGCAGTTGGACAAAGCGAGGATACAATAGAAACCTAAATCTCCCAGCCGCGTTAATTTGCTCTAGCATAGACTTGTAAATATAGCGCGAGAAATTATAGCCTCTGTTTAATGAAAGACCAACCGTGGCAGAAGCCAAATCATGGCCCATGGCGTCTTTTCCTGCTTTACGTGCAGATATACACAAAATCGTGATATGTGTAAAATACCTCCACTGATCCAGTAGCCAACCTTTCTTGTACGATAGGTAGTCTATCCTGCCAACATACCACATTCTTTGTCTCCAACATCCGTCAATAACATACTCCGGATAAGTAGTAGGATCTGTTGCTTGATCATGAAATTGAAGAACTTAACGGATTGTAGCTTCAGAAATAGCTATCCTTTGGTTAGCCACTGTGGCGGTAATCACATTTGGAGTCTGTCTGGAATCTAATTCTGTCGTGTCCTAAAATTGTTCAATATAGGGAGGGGAGACAACTGGATTTGCGGATATTGCATATGAGATCTTGGACCTGTTGAGAAAAGTTACTATCTCTTGATAGTTAACCGCCGCACCACTCCATTCTGGGTCAGTAAGGGCCAATATATTGAATTCATCCGTATAAATTTGTCTTCCCATACCTGCAATTAACACAATGAAAGAAGATTAGAACAAGTTAATCAATCATAGTAAAATATTATTACCAGTTAAGAAATCATGAAATGAAAAATCAAGACTTAGAAAAGTTTCAACAATCTGCCCTATGCGTACTTGTATAACTACGCATGAACCAAATATGTCATGCGTGCTTATCAAGTATGCATGAATAAAATTAGTCATTCGTACTTGTAAGTACGCATGTATATCGTGAAGTTCAAAGGTTGGGCAAGTCTAACATCCTCAATTCTGGTGTTATTGTCTATGAATCAAGACTGAAGGGTGTAGAAAATGGCAAAGAAACTAGAAATGACTTGTTTTAACATCAATGTTTGAAAAACCCGACCCCCATTGATTGTACAGAGGCCGACTCAAAGTCACGGCTCATACTATGATCAAAAATCCATTTTAACAAGTTAAGATGATGAAATTTGTTAAACAACTTAGAAGATGATTAGAAACATAGTGGATTGATCAATTTAACATGCAAACATCCATTTTAACTCAAAAATCTGTCATCAAAACCCTAGTCTCATGAACTTCGAATTTTGCTTAATTTTGGAAGATTTCACGGTTGAAATTGGTTGAGATTCTCACCAGATGATCCTAAGATGATTTTGTAACTGAAAAAGTGATTGAAAATGGATTTCTAACACAAAGATTTCTGAGAGAAAAAGAACAAGTCTGAGCACTGTTGAAGTATGTGTAGGTTCCTTATTCGGTGCGTGACGGATCTCTAGACTCGCGGTACGACACGGTGATAACGTGCAGAATCCATGATCAACGTGCTCGTGTAACTCAATCAACAACAACGGTGTAAATAAACTCTTTGTATTCCACCAAGATATCAGTCTACAAGAATCCTGTCTCTAATCAGTTCCTCTGATATCGTCTATTCTATCTATTTATAAACTACTGTTCTGCACCAGGCGAACTTAACAAGTTATTAAGTTCGCCTCTAATAGGCTAGGCGAACTTATTAAGTTCGCCTCTAACAGAACTTACACAGAATTTTATCAACAGTTACAAAACATGTCCTAACAGACCCCCCTTTAACTGTTGCTAACAATTCTATCAATTACAAGTCAAAGACTCTAAGACTAAGACATAATATCTTCAAGCTCGTTGTCACCAGAATATGCTTCAACAGACTCCCCCTTGACAACAGCTTTAGAAGATTGTCATCCGTCTTCAAATATAATCAAACAAGTTGTAGTCTTCGTCTTGTTCATCTGCACACACTCTCTTTATCTAGAAGAAAACTTGGGAGAAGGACCCCTTGTCAACTTCTGTCTGCAATATTCAGTTTTTGCAAAGGAGAACAACCAACAATTAAGATTTCCATGGAAGCTGGAAAAATAAAATCTTTTTGGTTTTTCAAACATAAAAAAAACAAAATCTTTTTGGTTTTTCTCTATATAAACTGAAATGTAAAATACAAAATCACATCTTTTTGGTCAAACATCATGAGTAAGAAGATCATATCAGTATATATGAGATATCAATCACACATCTTGGATATAAAATCCATAGAATATCAAATGGTATCCTATGTCATTCTTTCAAGCCTTGACCCACCAAACTAATATCTTTTAAGATTATCACACTCTATCTTTTCAAGACTTTCATATTGCATGTTATGATACATGATAAACATTAAAAAAAAAAAATAGGATCAAGCTATGACACACAAATTCAAATTGTCAATATTATAAGATTTGAAACTAAAGCATCTCATTCCCACTTTCTTGTGAGTTAAGGTACCATTTAAGTATGAAATACAACGTGTACCCCCCTAGTATGCCAACAGAAAGTAAATGCACTATTTTCAAGACATATAAGATTTTACTAAAGATTATCCGAATTTCCAGAATGAGGAGACATCACTTAGCACATGAATAGCTGAATCCAAATTGGATTGTATAGGAATCAATGAGATTCAGAATCGAATGATTCAATGTTTTAGCTTATATATGTGGAATCATAAGATTCAGGTACGTGGATCCAACTTTTATCTGGATTATGAATTCAATGGAATTAGTAAAGATGATTTATCAATAGGATCCAAGGGCTAGTATATGTTTGACGGATGTTGTCAAGTATATATCTTGATTATACTTCAAATTGCATGCTTTTCGGGACATGGGCACTGTAGCAAATCGAATTAATAGTGCTAAGGACATAACCCGAAACTGATCTCATAGGAAAATCCTTATTAAAAGCTAATATTCTTTATCTGATAGTGATCTTTAACACACACACCCAGGCATAAAATGGGTTCAAATCACAGTTGTAGCATATGAAATTATGTTTTCACACTACTAATGGTTCAGTGACGCTTTTAGTCTACTGACAATTCAAATTATATGCATACACAACACTATCATTTCCTATTTGTGCAGTCTCTGAAGTTTAGATCAAAACATATACTTCAGATATATTAACATAAAGCACCAACCAGTCATTCTAAGGTCATATGTGAAAGAACATCTACTGATGTACTATCATCTCTTCTATAACTTCAAGTAATGTCGATTTTATCTTTTTCAATTTTTTTGGCTTTTTCAAAATTTTTATGAAAGAAAGTAAAACAAACAAAAATAAACCTTCCATGAAAACATTTTATGAAAAACATTTTACTTGGTTACTCAAGATTAAGCAATTCAATCAATTAAAAAATCAAACCGATGTAATCCTGTAATTGAATGTCATTGCCTCTGTCACCAACACAGTTCTGTACTCCCCCTGTCCTGTAGACTCCCCCTCAACTAGTCAAATGGTTGCATCAACGACTTTATGCTCACCATCATCATCCTAAGTTCCAGGTTATCTCTAGGACTTTGTAAAACTCTTTCCAAAACATTGTGTGTGACATATTCTCCCCCTTGAGCATCAAGTCGTTGAATCACATAAATTTCTCAGTTATCAACAACTCTTTACTCATGCAGATGTCATTCCATGTCATGTGCTATGAACCACCACTATCAACAACCAAAATGGTATTAATTGTCCCTCTTGGTAAATCCTGCACATCTAACAAGAAACATTAATTTGAAATTGGGACCCAAGCCATGGTAGTCATGGGTCTTCATCTGTATCAAAATAATAAACCTCACTCCATTCACAATCGAATCTCTCATCAATTTTCGGAGATTGATCCGACGAGTCAGAAACAGAAACTTTAGATTTCCAAACATACTTCTATTCATTAAGTTCTTTTTGCTTAAAATGTGAAGTGTTTGAACATTTTCTTTCATTTGAAAATTGAATTGATTGTGAAAACTCTTGTTGTTCTAAAAGTTTTCTCAATCTTCTGTTTCTCCGCCGCCTTTGAGGTCTAGAAAGCCTAACCTCAGATTTTGAATTACCCTTTGGTGTATCACGAGGTTTAACCACATTTGGGTTAACATAAGGCTTACCATGAGTTCTTACCTTTTCTGGAGTAACATGTCGGTTACCTTTGGCGTTGTGAGGACAAGCAAGCCGATTATGACCAATTTGATTACATCTGCTTTGGATTCAGCTAGTTCCTTATCTTTCTCAACAAGATCATTATTTCTTTTCTCAATTTCTGCAAAGGACATATCCAGGTGATATGTGTGAGGCCCCAACCCCGGGAGACCTCACTTATTGGATTTACTCATCAACACATAGCACTTTTAAACATAAGACATTCATTAACACAGCGGAAACGTTTTAAAATCTCAACATACGCAGAGGAAACATAACCATGTCTAATACAAATTGTCTTTAACAACGCCAAGCTAAAACATAACATAAACATAAACATAAACGGGATGCCAGACACTGATCTTCGGGTAACTCTTCTCTCTGAGCCCAAGCATCCACCTCCATCATCTAAACCTGCACTTAACTGATATGCATACTAAAAATCAGCAACGCTGAGTGAGTTCTAACGTTTACTTTAAATCAATTTTTCAAAGGATTTACTAAAACACATATACTGCTATTAAGGCTAAACTTGACACTTTACTTTTCAAACATATATACTGCCATTAAGGCTAACTTAACACTTTACTTTTCAAACAGTTTAAAACGTATTATAAACCGTCAATTCCTCTTTACTGTACTGCCCTCATGGCTTACATCCATGAACCGACAAGTACCTGGTCAATGCCCCCATGATCAACGATCATGAACCGACAATACCGCTTATCCGTCAATTCCTTGTCACTACTGTACCGCCCCCATGGTCAACGACCATGAACCGACGAGTACCTGGTCAATGCCCCCATGGCTAACGTCCATGAACCGACATTACCGCTTAACCGTCAATTCCTTTTGTTACTACTGTACCGCCCCCATGGCTAACGTCCATGAACCGACGAGTACCTGGTCAATGCCCCCATGGCTAACGTCCATGAACCGACATTACCGCTAAGGGGAGGTTGCGTGGACCTCCCGAGCAACCGCCGTCACTAATCCCAGTTGTACAACCGTTAACGAACCCAAAGGTTCTTACTAATGGGTAGAACCCATATCTGACATCTTGTACAAGTAACATCTGTCCCAAGGACCTTTATAGCTGGTACATATTCCCGAAGGAAAACTATTCACTTTACTGTTCATAAAACTTTCTGTAAATCTTGTTCATAACTTAACATATATCATGCCTATGTTTATGTATATAAAATATAGTAAACGTTTACCAAATGATATATCTTTGCTTTTACTGAAATATATCTTAACACATATATCATGCCTTTGTTTATGTATATAAAAATATAGTAAACGCTTGCCAAATGATATATCTTTGCTTTTACTGAAACATAGCTTATCATAAAATACATCTTACTTTCTGAAACATAGCTTATCATAAAATACATCTTACTTTCTGAAACATAGCTTATCATATATATCATGCCTTTGTTTATGTATATGAAAATATAGTAAACGCTTGCCAAATGATATATCTTACTTTACTGAAAACATACTAGCACATATATCATACCTTTGTTTATGTATATAAAAATATAGTAAACGCTTGCCAAATGATATATCTTACGTTACTGAAAACATACTTTTGCCTCTTTTAAACTTTACACTAAACATAGCTTTTCACTTCAGTTTATAATATATAAAATATAATAAACGCATTACACTAAGTATGCATACCACCCCTAAAGAAGGCAAAAAGGGGATTAGAACTCACCTGGTATCTAAGCTGCAACGGTCTACTGGATCTCACACAATCTGAACAATCATAGCAATTTGATACTTATCAGACTTAACTCGACGCTAAACGGTTTAACCACTCTAACATACTGACTTTACTTAATCAGTCCTGATGCCTGCGCACTTAGCAAGTGCGCAGACACTGCTTCCTGCGCACTTAGCAAGTGCGCAGGTCCCTCTTCCTGCGCACTTAGCAAGTGCGCAGGCTTCCCTCCCTGCGCACTTAGCAAGTGCGCAGGCTCCTCTTCCTGCGCACTTAGCAAGTGCGCAGGCTCCTCTTCCTGCGCACTTAGCAAGTGCGCAGGACCTGCTCTGTGCGCACTTAGCAAGTGCGCACGACCTGTTCTTGGCGAAAACCCTAACTTTCACATTCGGGTCTGATCACTTCAAGATCCCGAACCTGTTTGCATTCAAAACGTTCGTTTTCCATTAAGGAACTCAAATCTATGCTTATCTTTCAGTTTCATCCGATTAACATCTCCTTTTCACCCAAAACCCGAAAAACCCAAAAACGAACTAAAACTCAGATCTAGGAGAATCGGTTACCTGTAATCACTTCCTTTTCATTGCTAAACACTCACGAGACTCTTGCTAACGATCCTTGAAGCTTTAATCCAAAAACCGGGACTTTCTCTCTCTAGACTCTCTCTCACTTTCTCTCTCTAGAATCCGGAAATGAGGATGGAAATGGGGCCTTTGGGTTGCTCTTGAGGCCTATAAGGGCCCAAACCCTTCCCCTTTCGGCCCATTCACCCCGGCCCAAGCCCGCTTCCTTTCTTTCTATTTAAGTTTTAATTCCTCGTGAATTCTCTAGTGCTCTAAAACTCGGGATGTTACAAGTCTACCCTCCTTACAATAGGTTTCGTCCTCGAAACCTGCCATAAGCTATACTGATAGCTAATCACAGAATGGGTGGCATAAACCATAGCTATGCAAGGCAGCTCGGTCATGAAGGCCATTGTGATTAACTACCACTGAGGGCTTGACCTTGGGCTATCTCAAATTCTAAGGCATCTAGACTAATGGGGCTAACTAATTTTTGTAAGGAAATAATAATATAAACTTGCCATATAACAAATAAGAGCTTGCAACGCACCTTACTGAGTCATCTGGTAAACCCTTGCTGTGGCCTTGTTGATGTAAGGTTCCTTCTCTGCAGCCTTACCCTTTCCGGATCCTCCCGCTTCCGCTTTCTTGGGTTTCCTGCAATCTCGGCTCCTGTGTCCCTGTTCCCCACAGTTATGGCATCTTGGCCTTTCCGGGCAGTCCCGCGATTGGTGTCCAAACCTGACACACTTGAAACATCCTACCTGCCCAGCTCTGCACTCTCCTCCGTGCCTTTTCCACATTTTCCACACAAACCCTCCGCTTCTAACCTTGACCTCTTATCATTAGGACCCTGAAGGTCCTCCCCAGTCCGCTTAGCCGCTTGTTTCATAGGCGCTTTAGAAATGACTTCAGATGCAATGTCATCGTAGACAACTCCACTCAGAACGACCACCGACTCAAAGGTACTCGGTGTGTTGGCATTTACAAATGTACGTATCTTTGGAGGCAACCCTTGAATATAATAATGAATCCTCCTCTCTTCTGTGGTTACAAGATGAGGCACCAGGCGTGCCAGTTCGTTGTACTTGGAAGTATATTGTCTGTGAGTCATGAGTCCAGCTTGCAAAGTCAGGAACTCTCTCTCCACCTTGTGGACTTCATTCTTAGGGCAGAACTTCGAAATTACTAACGCCTTCAGATCATTCCACCTCATTAGCTCGACCGCTTGGTCACCCTTCGCTTGTTTCACAGTCTCCCACCAGTGTGCTGCCTCTCCCTTTAGTGACTTAGCTGCGAACCTGACCGCTTGATCCGGTCGACAGTCACTGAGGCTGATGGTGGATTCCATGCCATTGATCCAATCTAAAGTATATGCTGCTTCTTTCTCCCCAGTTAGCTCAGGGGGATCACAACCACGAAATGCCTTGTAATCGCATCCGCGAGTAGGCGGTGCAACATTCTCCACCAAGATTGGTCCTCCCGCAGCTGGAAGCACCACTGGCCCTTCAGGGGCTGGGATTACATTGGAGTTCTCCTTAGCCTTCCTCAACGCTTCGTCTAGTATAGCCGGTAAGGTTTCCTTCAGCAGTCTGGTAAACTCACGACCGAGAGCTGCTTGTACTACCGGTTCAAACTCAAACGTCTGATCATCTCCTTCCACATGTTCAGCATTGTGTTGGCTGACTACTGTATCAGTATGGGTAGTGTGAACACTCCCCTCAATCACTTGGTTTGTGCTAGCTCCACCGTGGCGGCCTGTACGCCCACCACGTCTTCCTCCTCCACCCCCTCTAGTTCCTCCACGTCTAGCCATTTCTAACTGGAAGATAAAGAACAAAAGGATTTAATTTCATCATGCTATAGAATATGTAGAACACAATAAGTAAGGTAAGATGTTAATATACACTGGCCATCTGCAATTAACCATTACATCACTTCTCGTTTTCCATTTATTCGCTTTCATGATTCCACTAAAGCCTCTATTCTTATCTTGACACTCTAAAAGGTAAACTTTACTTACTATACGCTTCTGATGCTTTGGCTTGAGTTAACCGTACTGGCATCCGCTACTTGGTCCCATTCTCAGTTTAAGTCTGGACATCGGGGATGTCCAAATCTCTCAAACTATGGCTCTGATACCAACTAGTGAGGCCCCAACCCCGGGAGACCTCACTTATTGGATTTACTCATCAACACATAGCACTTTTAAACATAAGACATTCATTAACACAGCGGAAACGTTTTAAAATCTCAACATACGCAGCGGAAACATAACCATGTCTAATACAAATTGTCTTTAACAACGCCAAGCTAAAACATAACATAAACATAAACATAAACGGGATGCCAGACACTGATCTTCGGGTAACTCTTCTCTCTGAGCCCAAGCATCCACCTCCATCATCTAAACCTGCACTTAACTGATATGCATACTAAAAATCAGCAACGCTGAGTGAGTTCTAACGTTTACTTTAAATCAATTTTTCAAAGGATTTACTAAAACACATATACTGCCATTAAGGCTAAACTTGACACTTTACTTTTCAAACATATATACTGCCATTAAGGCTAACTTAACACTTTACTTTTCAAACAGTTTAAAACGTATTATAAACCGTCAATTCCTCTTTACTGTACTGCCCTCATGGCTTACATCCATGAACCGACAAGTACCTGGTCAATGCCCCCATGATCAACGATCATGAACCGACAATACCGCTTATCCGTCAATTCCTTGTCACTACTGTACCGCCCCCATGGTCAACGACCATGAACCGACGAGTACCTGGTCAATGCCCCCATGGCTAACGTCCATGAACCGACATTACCGCTTAACCGTCAATTCCTTTTGTTACTACTGTACCGCCCCCATGGCTAACGTCCATGAACCGACGAGTACCTGGTCAATGCCCCCATGGCTAACGTCCATGAACCGACATTACCGCTAAGGGGAGGTTGCGTGGACCTCCCGAGCAACCGCCGTCACTCATCCCAGTTGTACAACTGTTAACGAACCCAAAGGTTCTTACTAATGGGTAGAACCCATATCTGACATCTTGTACAAGTAACATCTGTCCCAAAGACCTTTATAGCTGGTACATATTCCCGAAGGAAAACTGTTCACTTTACTGTTCATAAAACTTTCTGTAAATCTTGTTCATAACTTAACATATATCATGCCTTTGTTTATGTATATAAAATATAGTAAACGCTTGCCAAATGATATATCTTTGCTTTTACTGAAATATATCTTAACACATATATCATGCCTTTGTTTGTGTATATAAAAATATAGTAAACGCTTGCCAAATGATATATCTTTGCTTTTACTGAAACATAGCTTATCATAAAATACATCTTACTTTCTGAAACATAGCTTATCATAAAATACATCTTACTTTCTGAAACATAGCTTATCATAAAATACATCTTACTTTCTGAAACATAGCTTATCATAAAATACATCTTACTTTCTGAAACATAGCTTATCATATATATCATGCCTTTGTTTATGTATATGAAAATATAGTAAACGCTTGCCAAATGATATATCTTACTTTACTGAAAACATACTAGCACATATATCATGCCTTTGTTTATGTATATAAAAATATAGTAAACGCTTGCCAAATGATATATCTTACGTTACTGAAAACATACTTTTGCCTCTTTTAAACTTTACACTAAACATAGCTTTTCACTTCAGTTTATAATATATAAAATATAATAAACGCTTTACACTAAGTATGCATACCACCCCTAAAGAAGGCAAAAAGGGGATTAGAACTCACCTGGTATCTAAGCTGCAACGGTCTACTGGATCTCACACAATCTGAACAATCATAGCAATTTGATACTTATCAGACTTAACTCGACGCTAAACGGTTTAACCACTCTAACATACTGACTTTACTTAATCAGTCCTGATGCCTGCGCACTTAGCAAGTGCGCAGACACTTCTTCCTGCGCACTTAGCAAGTGCGCAGGCTTCCCTCCCTGCGCACTTAGCAAGTGCGCAGGTTCCTCTTCCTGCGCACTTAGCAAGTGCGCAGGCTCCTCTTCCTGCGCACTTAGCAAGTGCGCAGGACCTGCTCTGTGCGCACTTAGCAAGTGCGCACGACCTGTTCTTGGCGAAAACCCTAACTTTCGCATTCGGGTCTGATCACTTCAAGATCCCGAACCTGTTTGCATTCAAAACGTTCGTTTTCCATTAAGGAACTCAAATCTATGCTTATCTTTCAGTTTCATCCGATTAACATCTCCTTTTCACCCAAAACCCAAAAAACCCAAAAACGAACTAAAACTCAGATCTAGGAGAATCGGTTACCTGTAATCACTTCCTTTTCGTTGCTAAACACTCACGAGACTCTTGCTAACGATCCTTGAAGCTTTAATCCAAAAACCGGGACTTTCTCTCTCTAGACTCTCTCTCACTTTCTCTCTCTAGAATCCGGAAATGAGGATGGAAATGGGGCCTTTGGGTTGCTCTTGAGGCCTATAAGGGCCCAAACCCTTCCTCTTTCGGCCCATTCACCCCGGCCCAAGCCCGCTTCCTTTCTTTCAATTTAAGTTTTAATTCCTCGTGAATTCTCTCGTGCTCTAAAACTCGGGATGTTACAAGTCTACCCTCCTTACAATAGGTTTCGTCCTCGAAACCTGCCATAAGCTATACTGATAGCTAATCACAGAATGGGTGGCATAAACCATAGCTATGCAAGGCAGCTCGGTCATGAAGGCCATTGTGATTAACTACCACTGAGGGCTTGACCTTGGGCTATCTCAAATTCTAAGGCATCTAGACTAATGGGGCTAACTAATTTTTGTAAGGAAATAATAATATAAACTTGCCATATAACAAATAAGAGCTTGCAACGCACCTTACTGAGTCATCTGGTAAACCCTTGCTGTGGCCTTGTTGATGTAAGGTTCCTTCTCTGCAGCCTTACCCTTTCCGGATCCTCCCGCTTCCGCTTTCTTGGGTTTCCTGCAATCTCGGCTCCTGTGTCCCTGTTCCCCACAGTTATGGCATCTTGGCCTTTCCGGGTTTCCTGCTATACTGATAGCTAATCACAGAATGGGTGGCATAAACCATAGCTATGCAAGGCAGCTCGGTCATGAAGGCCATTGTGATTAACTACCACTGAGGGCTTGACCTTGGGCTATCTCAAATTCTAAGGCATCTAGACTAATGGGGCTAACTAATTTTTGTAAGGAAATAATAATATAAACTTGCCATATAACAAATAAGAGCTTGCAACGCACCTTACTGAGTCATCTGGTAAACCCTTGCTGTGGCCTTGTTGATGTAAGGTTCCTTCTCTGCAGCCTTACCCTTTCCGGATCCTCCCGCTTCCGCTTTCTTGGGTTTCCTACAATCTCGGCTCCTGTGTCCCTGTTCCCCACAGTTTTGGCATCTTGGCTTTCTTGGGTTTCCTGCAATTTCCCGCCAAAATACTCTTTTTAAAAAATTTCAAAAATTCAAAATTTCAAAAATGATCCGAAACAAGCATATAAACTTTCCCTAAAAAATTTGGACAAGATGAATTTTCCCGCCAAAATATTAAACAAACTTCTATTTTTTTTTTTTTAATTCAAGCGAACTTAAGTTGACCCGAGCGAACTTGACCCCAAGCGAACTTGTTAAGTTCGCCTGATTAAGTTCGCCTACTCTGCACCAAGCGAACTTATTAAGTTCGCCTAATATTCACCAAGCGAACTTATTAAGTTCGCCTCCCTAAGTTCGCCTGCACAACAAACAGCAAGTTCGCCTAAAACAGCTGTAACAAACTCAGAAACCCAAACACGAACAAACTCGGCTGAAAATCATGATTTCTGATCAAAATGATGGAATTAAGCAATTCTGAACCGTATGATTGTGTAGAAACTGATTAGGAACAATCCTATCGTATCAATTTCTTCAAACCAATCCAAAATCAATCCAAATTGATCAAAAATCTTCCATTTTTATCAAGAACACGAAAAAGATGAAAAATCCTTCAAATTCTCTGAATTTTGATGTTGATTGGACACGAAAACACCACGAATATGCTGCTAATCGAGAGCAATAGCTCTGATACCACTTGTAGGTCCCTTATTCGGTGCGTGACGGATCTCTAGTCTCGCGGTACGACACGGTGATAACGTGCGGAATCCATGATCAACGTGCTCGTGTAACTCAATCAACAACAATGGTGTAAATAAACTCTTTGTATTCCACCAAGATATCAGTCTACAAGAATCCTGTCTCTAATCAGTTCCTCTGATATCGTCTATTCTATCTATTTATAAACTACTGTTCTGCACCAGGCGAACTTAACAAGTTCGCTTCACTGTGCTTAGGCGAACTTATTAAGTTCACCTCTAATAGGCTAAGCGAACTTATTAAGTTCGCCTCTAGCAGAACTTACACAGAATTTTATCAACAGTTACAAAACATGTCCTAACAGTATGAAGTTTGAATGAGGAGTAAGTGACCTTTTCCGTTATATATACCCCGCTTAACAGGTCGTGCGTACTTATGTAAGTGCGCATGATTAACATCATGCGTACTTAACAAGTGCGCATAAGTTAAATCATGCGTACTTAATAAGTACGCATGGTTTAAGCTATGCGTACTTGTTTAAGTACGCATGACTTATAACTTGCTTGACTTTTAACTCAAAAACTTTGTTTATGAAGTATTTGAAGACGAACACAATAGATATGTTCAATTGTTGTAACAAAGATGTTTCTGGAAGTTATGAAAATATTTTTGGTTTTTCTAAGGAATTAGAAACAAGCTGTGCATGAAATCTTTTTGTCTTTTATAAAGTTTAAGCTAAAACACGCTGAAAATCTTTTTGTTGTTTTTTAGAGAGAATAAACAAGATACTGAATAATAGAATACTTACAATGAACGTTTTTTTGATCAAGTCATGAGCAGAGAATCATATCAGCCTAAAACATGTAGCAAAAATGATACAAGATAAATTTCAAAGAAATTGGGATCATATCATGACATACTTACTTAGAATCAATTTGAAATACACATCATGTTAATTCAAATTGTCAATTTTATAAGATTTGAAACTATAAGCATCCTTGGATTAAATTCATGTGAATTAAGGTACCATTTAAAGTTCTACAACGTGTACCCCACGGTTATGTGAACAGAAGGTAAATGCATTATCTCAAGACATCTAATATTTTCTCAAGGATTATCTGAATCTCAAGGTTGAAGTTACATCATTTAGCAAAGAAAAATCAAGCAAAATCCAAAAGGATTATCAAGAATCATAAGATTCAGAATCGAGTGATTCATTTGTCTTGGTTCGTGAGGTTTATCTTTAGTGAATATTTTGTAATGATTCAGGCTAATAGATATGGAATCCGAAGATTCAGGTAATGTGATCCAACTATTATCTAGATGTCTTCAATGGAACAGATGTGATCCAAGGGGGTAGTATATGCTTGACGGTTGTTGTCAAGACATATCTTGGCACAACTTCATATTGCATACTTGTGAGTATTGTCACACCCCGACCGATGGCGGAATCATCGGGGCGGGACATGTAGACTGTTCATAAGCACAAGGTTGACTAAATTGAAATATATTAAACTCCAAATTCCATTACAATCATTCAAACAAAACCAAATCCAAGACAGGAACAATATTTCAAAACATAGACTTCTTTATTTAATTTAGCTAAGTCCAAAGCCTAAGTGTAGCACATCTTGATCAAACTCACACATTTGTACCTGAAACATGAATAAAATAAAGTCAACTAAAAAGTTGGTGAGTATAACACAGGTTTGTATATAGATAGCATATAGTTGTAAAACAAATCCTTACATAACATGATAAATAAGGCATTTATGGGGAGCAGCTATTGTGTAACCAAGTACAATCAAACCTTTGTAACTAGCATGCAAAATTGTGTTGTCGGTATCAATCACCCCAATCTAGGTGGGTTTGTCAGAATCAATAGATCTATCATTGAAAACTGTCGGCTTGAATAGTTAATGATTGCACATAATCGCATACAAAGGTTAGCACACCTAGCACTCGGCCATAAAGCTCAAATTGCACACATGAATGTAAATAGGATTTGTACTTGTGTTGTTTGTGTAAATGTAAACATGTAATTTGAATAGTGTTCATGTTTCACCCCAAAAATGTAAAAGAGTAAAAGGTGCTATGTATACTCACTTGTATCAAAATGTAGTAGTTAACACGAGTGTTGTTGTAAGGCCCCAAACCCGGGAGGCCTCACTCGTTGGATTTACTCATTCACAAACAGTTCTTAAACATGAATATCAAATAACGCAGCGGAATCATGTAACATCCCAAATAATGACAAGACAAATAGAAAAGGGAAATAAAGTGGGCTTGGCCAAAATTTCGGCCCATGGGCCGAAAAGAAAAGGGGGAAACCCCATTACAAAACAGCAGCTTCAACCCAAACCCCTCTCATTTCATCTTCCTGCGCAAGAATACTAGAGAGAGAGAGAGAGAGAGCGATCGGCTTGTGAAGAAAACCGCAAGGAGAAGACTCAAGGGCTCGGGAATCATCCGACTCCACCATTTCAACGCATAGCAACAGAAATCGGGCCTGTTGAGGTAAGCATCGCCTCTGATTCTGAGTCTTTGCATGTCTCGGGTTTAAATCAAATAAAGATACGATTTTTGCATATGAAACTTGAAACAAATCACGTATTTGAACTCAAGAACGATAAAGGAAGGTGTTTAACGTAAAATGTTCAAGGTTTAATCGATTGGAAATAAGTTGGCTGGAGCAAGGTTCTGGTCAGGGAAGATGCAGACCCATGACTCGAAACTATAGTTTCGATACATGCAGACCCATCGAAACTACTCTAGTTTCGATAGTCATGTTTGACTCGAAACTATCTAGTTTCGATAGCAGCCAATGACTCGAAACTACTATAGTTTCGATAGGAACTCAGGACTCGAAACTACCTAGTTTCGAGTGTCACCTTGAACCTAAACTAAGATTTTTCATAAGTTAATGACTCGAAACTACCATAGTTTCGATAGGATCTCATGACTCGAAACTACCTAGTTTCGATAGAAGGATTATGACTCGAAACTACCTAGTTTCGAGTGTAAGACCATAGCTCGAAACTACCATAGTTTCGATGCGACCCACCTCCCGAAACTACTGAGTTCAAGAACAGTAATGTCTAGTGTCATTTAGGAGCCCTACCTTATATGTATGACTTTATTATACAGATAGTGGGTGACCTTAGTGACGTTTCGAAACCAGCTATTATACTTCAGGGACCCGCCTATCAGGTGAGTTCTATGTGCCCCCCTTTCTATGTTATGTGCAATGATTTATAAATGTTTTGGGGCTGAAGTGTATACACTAAATGAATAAATAATATGAAGGTCAATGTGATCATACGTGATATAGTAAGGTATATGTGTAGATACATATGAAAATGAATTATGAACGACGAACAAAGAACGACACGTATGTTTACAAGGAATGAATGAAAGAATAGTATAACGTAAATAATGAAATCTTGCTTTATAAACATATATTGCATGTTAAGAATGTATGTATACGTTATGAACGGAAACGAAGCTAACGACTACTACGGTAGCCGGACGACCACTTGACTACTATGCAGCTAGGAAAGAAAGTCTAGAAGGGTAGACTAAATAAAGGCCACTACGGTGGAGTAAGACGCTAAATCAATATTCGGCTGTATAGTTAGTTCAAGTGGGAAACGGATGCCTTAGGGCAGACGGGCGAATATGACGGACTACGACGGTAGGACGGTAAAGAAGGACGGCCGAAGGTTGGCCGGACCAAAGTTAAGGCGGACGGTTTCTAGGACCGGACGAGTAAAAGGGCTACGACGGTAGTTCGAGGGCGTATGTCTTTGTGATATACGTACCGTAAGATGGGTTGATCACCCTTATGTGTATGACCAATGAATGTTAAGGAAAAGAAAAGGTGAATACATATCTATGTAATCACATAAGAATGAAGAAAGAAAAGTAAAAGCTATGAATACGTATTTGTAGAAATGTATGTATATAATTATGTATACTTATAAAGAAAAGAATGGTCATACTTAATAGTTTTAAACTAGAACTCACCAGCGTTAGCTGACTTTTAGTATACATTTCAGGTAAAGGAAGAAAAGGTCGTGTGATGGCGTGAAGGTTACCCGACACAAGACTGACATCCCACTTTAATATATGTGTTAAGACTTCCGCTGTCAAGTTATGTTATGTTATGTAATTGAATGATGAATGTTTTTAATCTAAGTTCAGTATTTATGACTATGTTTATGAGTAAATCCAACGAGTGAGGTTACCCGGGAAAGGGGCCTTACAAGTTGGTATCAGAGCAATAGTTTGAGAGATTCAGACATCCCTAAATGTCTGGACTCAAACTGATTATGGGACCAACGCACGGATGTCAGTATGGGTAACCAACGCCAACGCAGCACGGTAAGTAAGTACTAAAGCTAATGCTCTAAATAAGGATAGATACCTTAACTTAGAACAAATAGATGTCAATGTCACAACCGATTTGAAGAGTTTTGAACCCGAAAAGCAATGTAAATTAGTAATCACAAACCGGTCACTGTAATTAAAAATTTACCTTGCTCGTACTGTTCCAAACTATGATCTGAAGTAATGACATTGATGTATTCCCTTTATGACTATCAGGAAATTAAGAAATTATGGCTGGCGGAGGAAGAACTGGACGCCGAGGCGGTCGCACTGGCCGACGAGGTAGACCTCCGTTGAATCAAAGACTAGAAGAAGAAGAGAGTGTGCACGCGGAACACACCGAGAGTGTACACGAAACAGAAGTGACCCCAGCTGGAGACGACAATCCAGGGCCGATACAGTTGGAACCCGAAGTCAGGGATGCTATTGCCCGTGAAGTTGTGCTCACACTGAAGAAGGTATTGCCTGATCTACTATCTGAGGCAATAAAGAAAAGTAAAGAGGAGGATGAAGGGAACAATGAAGAGAAAATTTATGATAGTGACGGGGATGAAGTAAAAGTGGCATCAAGCAATCGTGGGTGTACTTACAAAGGATTCAAGGACGGAGACCCACCTAAGTTTGATGGAACCAAGGATTCGGTGGCCACGTTCGAATGGATCGAGAGGATGAACGCAGTCATCAACATCAGCGAGTGTCGACCAGACCAAGCTGTTAAATATGTTGCTCATTCTTTCACCAATGAAGCACTAGGTTGGTGGAGAAATATTCAAAGAACAAAGTCACCACATGCTCTTGCCAGAATGACATGGGAGGACTTGAAAAAGCTCGTAATCCAAAAGTTCTGCCCACAAAATGAGATTGATCGTGTGGAGAACGAGTTCCTGAACTTCAAGGCTGGCAACAAGACTCATCGCCAGTATACATCAAGATTCAATGAACTGGCTCAACTAGTACCACACCTGGTGGAAACTGAAGATCGTTTGATCAAGTACTATGTTAAGGGATTGCCACAACGGGTCCGTGTTCATGTAAAAGCTAACCTACCCTCGACCTTCGAGTCGGTAGTGAATCTGAGCGGAATCGTCTACGACGATTATGCCAATGAGGACCCACCAACAGAGACCCAAAAGAGAAAGTGGGAGAACCCGTCTAGAGGCACAGGAAGAGGGAACGTAACAACTGAAACTAAGAAGCCAAGGTCGGACGAATATGAAACATGCAAGAAATGTGGAAGGCAACATCTTGGCGAATGTAAAATCGGCACCACCACATGCTATAAGTGCGGGAAGCCGGGGCACTTCTCTCGAGAATGTGTAAGAGACGTCAAGTGTCAAGTATGTGGATTGTTTGGACATCTGACAAAGAACTGCAGGAAGGCCGGCCAATCTGGTTCGGGAAAAGAAAAGGAAAAGGAACAGCCAAAGGCTAGGACTCGGGCCTATGCTTTAACCGAGGAAGAAGCAAGAGGAAACCCTGACGTCGTGTCGGGTACGTTCCTAGTAAATGATGAACATGCTGCTATTCTGTTTGATTCTGGTGCTAGTAAAAGTTTTATATCCACTGCATTTAGCCGCAAATTAGACTGCACAATCACTAGCCTTATAAGGGCCTTTAGCGTACAAACTGCTATTGGTAAAAACTCAGTAGTCATCCAAGTGACTGACGATTGCATGGTAGAAATAGAGGGCCATAAGTTTCCATCTAAATTGTACCTTCTAACCTTAGGAGGATTCGATGTAGTATTGGGCATGGATTGGTTAGCTGCCAACGAAGCTCAAATCATATGTAAACGAAAGATGATACATCTCAAGGCCACTGACGGCAGTCCGATTACGGTTTATGGTGACTGGAATAGCACAATGCCGAACATCATCTCGATGATCAAGGCCGAAAGTTACATGAGGCGTGGTTGCGAAGCTTATCTGGCGTATGTTATTGACGATAGAATGAAAACGAAAGAGCTAAAAGATGTACCCGTGGTGTGCAATTTTCCAGAAGTGTTCCCAGAGGACCTACCTGGTTTGCCGCTCGATCGGGAAATAGAATTTCAGATTGACTTACTGCCAGGAGCTGAGCCCGTTGCCAAGGCACCATACCGATTGGCTCCGTCAGAAATGAAAGAATTAATGTCCCAACTTGAAGAATTAACAGAGAAAGGATTTATCAGACCGAGCATCTCACCATGGGGCGCTCCGGTATTATTTGTAAAGAAAAAGGACGGCAGCATGCGCATGTGCATCGACTACCGTGAACTGAACAAGAGAACAGTAAAGAACAAATACCCACTGCCTAGAATAGACGACCTCTTTGATCAATTACAAGGCGCGAGTTGGTTCTCAAAGATTGATCTCAGGTCGGGTTACCATCAATTGAAAGTAAGAGAGGAAGATGTACCGAAAACTGCGTTTCGTACGCGTTATGGGCATTATGAATTTCTCGTGATGTCCTTCGGATTAACTAACGCACCAGCAGCATTTATGGATTTAATGAACAGAGTATGCCGACCCATGTTGGATCGATCAGTAATAGTTTTTATAGATGACATCCTCATATATTCAAAGAATGAAGGTGATCACCACTGTCACCTAAGAGAAGTATTGGAGGTGCTAAAGCAGGAAAAGTTGTACGCAAAATTCTCCAAATGCGCGTTCTGGATTAGGGAAGTCCAATTCCTAGGTCATGTAATAAACCCAAACGGCATCATGGTGGATCCTGCAAAGATCGAGACAGTAAAGGGATGGAACATCCCAAAGACACCAACAGAGATACGAAGCTTTCTAGGGTTGGCAGGCTACTATCGAAGGTTCATCCAAGATTTCTCAAGAATTGCCTCGCCGCTAACCAAACTGACACGGAAGGAAGTAAAGTATGAATGGGGTCCAACCCAAAACAACGCGTTTGAGGAACTTAAGACACGATTAACTCAAGCTCCAGTATTAACACTACCTGAGGGAAATGAAGACTTAGTAGTCTACTCTGACGCTTCAGGGCAAGGATTAGGGTGCGTACTCATGCAACGAGGAAAGGTAATTGCTTATGCATCGCGGCAACTAAAGGTTCATGAAGTTAACTACCCAACACATGATCTAGAATTAGCAGCAGTAGTTTTCGCGTTGAAAATATGGAGACACTACTTGTATGGAGTTAAATGCACCATCTACTCCGATCACAAAAGCTTGAAATACTTTTTCGAACAAAAGGAACTAAACATGAGGCAAAGAAGATGGTTAGAGCTACTGAAAGACTATGACTGTGAGATATTGTACCATCCAGGCAAGGCAAACGTAGTGGCTGACGCTTTAAGTAGAAAGGAAGAATCGGCACCTATCCGGATCAAAGCGTGTCAGTTAATTATAGCGCCAGACTTAATGGGTGAAATATCAAAGGCACAAGATGAAGCATTGTTAGAAAGAAATGTGAAACGGGAAAGAATAGTAGGACAACAAGGGAACTTAGATGCGAATGCATACGGAGTACGAACTATGTTTGGCCGGATGTGGATACCTAAGATTGGTGAGCTTAGAGCCAAAATACTCGATGAGGCCCATAAGTCTCGCTATTCTATCCACCCCGGGACAAACAAAATGTATCAAGACTTGAAGAAAGAATACTGGTGGCCTGGCATGAAGAATGATGTGACAGAATACGTGAGCAAGTGCCTAACGTGTTCTCTAGTTAAGGCCGAGCACCAGAAACCATGCGGTAAAATGCAACCTTTACCAATACCGGAATGGAAGTGGGAAGAGATCACAATGGACTTCATTACCAAGCTACCGCGAACAGCTAAAGGCAATGATACCATTTGGGTGATCGTCGACCGCTTGACAAAGAGTGCTCACTTCTTGCCAATACGAGAAACTTCTTCTTCTGAAAAGCTAGCAGAAGTATTTATCAAGGAAATTGTGAGCAGACATGGTATGCCGCTGTCGATTGTGTCTGACAGGGATACTAGATTCACGTCAAGGTTTTGGAAGAAATTCAATGAAGCAATGGGCACTAGACTGAACATCAGCACCGCTTACCACCCCCAAACCGATGGACAATCGGAAAGGACCATTCAGACCTTGGAGGACATGCTCCGGGCCTGTATCATTGACTTCGGTGGGAGTTGGGACAACCATCTACCATTGGCAGAATTTTCATATAACAACAGCTATCACTCGACTATTGGCATGCCGCCATTTGAAATGTTGTATGGGAGGAAATGTAGGACCCCGGTTTGTTGGGGGGAAATTGGACAGAAGGATTTTGCAAGTCTCGAAGTGGTCAAAGCTACTTCTGAGAAATTTGATCAAATCAAGGCTCGTATGAAAGCCGCAAAAGACAGACAGAAATCATACGCGGATAAGAGAAGGAGGGATTTAGAGTTTCAAGTAGGGGACATGGTACTGTTGAAAGTATCACCGTGGAAAGGAATCATTCGGTTCAGAAAGCGTGGCAAACTAAGTCCAAGGTTTGTCGGACCTTTCAAGATTGTAGCAAGAGTGGGTCAAGTTGCTTACAGACTCGACCTACCCGTCGAGCTTAGTGGAATACACCCTACATTCCACATATCACACTTACGCAAGTGCCTTGCTGACGATACGGCTCACATACCTTATGACGAAATCGAAGTGGATAACAGCTTGAACTATGTAGAAGAACCAATAGCTATTCTTGACAGAGCCGAGAAACGATTACGCAATAAGTCGATCCCTTTAGTCAAAATACAATGGAAACACAGAAAGGGGTCCGAGGCTACTTGGGAGAAAGAAGACGAGATGAAGGAACTGTATCCCCAGTTGTTTAACATGTAACAGGTTTCGAGGACGAAACCTCATTAAGGAGGGTAGACTTGTAACATCCCAAATAATGACAAGACAAATAGAAAAGGGAAATAAAGTGGGCTTGGCCAAAATTTCGGCCCATGGGCCGAAAAGAAAAGGGGGAAACCCCATTACAAAACAGCAGCTTCAACCCAAACCCCTCTCATTTCATCTTCCTGTGCAAGAATACTAGAGAGAGAGAGAGAGAGAGAGCGATCGGCTTGTGAAGAAAACCGCAAGGAGAAGACTCAAGGGCTCGGGAATCATCCGACTCCACCATTTCAACGCATAGCAACAGAAATCGGGCCTGTTGAGGTAAGCATCGCCTCTGATTCTGAGTCTTTGCATGTCTCGGGTTTAAATCAAATAAAGATACGATTTTTTGCATATGAAACTTGAAACAAATCACGTATTTGAACTCAAGAACGATAAAGGAAGGTGTTTAACGTAAAATGTTCAAGGTTTAATCGATTAGAAATAAGTTGGCTGGAGCAAGGTTCTGGTCAGGGAAGATGCAGACCCATGACTCGAAACTATAGTTTCGATACATGCAGACCCATCGAAACTACTCTAGTTTTGATAGTCATGTTTGACTCGAAACTATCTAGTTTCGATAGCAGCCAATAGTTTCGATAGGAACTCAGGACTCGAAACTACCTAGTTTCGAGTGTCACCTTGAACCTAAACTAAGATTTTTCATAAGTTAATGACTCGAAACTACCATAGTTTCGATAGGATCTCATGACTCGAAACTACCTAGTTTCGATAGAAGGATTATGACTCGAAACTACCTAGTTTCGAGTGTAAGACCATAGCTCGAAACTACCATAGTTTCGATGCGACCCACCTCCCGAAACTACTGAGTTCAAGAACAGTAATGTCTAGTGTCATTTAGGAGCCCTACCTTATATGTATGACTTTATTATACAGATAGTGGGTGACCTTAGTGACGTTTCGAAACCAGCTATTATACTTCAGGGACCCGCCTATCAGGTGAGTTCTATGTGCCCCCCTTTCTATGTTATGTGCAATGATTTATAAATGTTTTGGGGCTGAAGTGTATACACTAAATGAATAAATAATATGAAGGTCAATGTGATCATACGTGATATAGTAAGGTATATGTGTAGATACATATGAAAATGAATTATGAACGACGAACAAAGAACGACACGTATGTTTACAAGGAATGAATGAAAGAATAGTATAACGTAAATAATGAAATCTTGCTTTATAAACATATATTGCATGTTAAGAATGTATGTATACGTTATGAACGGAAACGAAGCTAACGACTACTACGGTAGCCGGACGACCACTTGACTACTATGCAGCTAGGAAAGAAAGTCTAGAAGGGTAGACTAAATAAAGGCCACTACGGTGGAGTAAGACGCTAAATCAATATTCGGCTGTATAGTTAGTTCAAGTGGGAAACGGATGCCTTAGGGCAGACGGGCGAATATGACGGACTACGACGGTAGGACGGTAAAGAAGGACGGCCGAAGGTTGGCCGGACCAAAGTTAAGGCGGACGGTTTCTAGGACCGGACGAGTAAAAGGGCTACGACGGTAGTTCGAGGGCGTATGTCTTTGTGATATACGTACCGTAAGATGGGTTGATCACCCTTATGTGTATGACCAATGAATGTTAAGGAAAAGAAAAGGTGAATACATATCTATGTAATCACATAAGAATGAAGAAAGAAAAGTAAAAGCTATGAATACGTATTTGTAGAAATGTATGTATATAATTATGTATACTTATAAAGAAAAGAATGGTCATACTTAATAGTTTTAAACTAGAACTCACCAGCGTTAGCTGACTTTTAGTATACATTTCAGGTAAAGGAAGAAAAGGTCGTGTGATGGCGTGAAGGTTACCCGACACAAGACTGACATCCCACTTTAATATATGTGTTAAGACTTCCGCTGTCAAGTTATGTTATGTTATGTAATTGAATGATGAATGTTTTTAATCTAAGTTCAGTATTTATGACTATGTTTATGAGTAAATCCAACGAGTGAGGTTACCCGGGAAAGGGGCCTTACAAATCATTCATTCAACATAACTAAAAACTTGTTCATACATGCGGAAGCGTACATTGTCAAATACATAAACTTAACATAAACAACTCATAACGGGATGCCAGTCTTCATGATCGACCGGGTAACTCTTCTCGCTTGCCAAGCATCACCGTCATCGTCCATACCTGCCTTAACCTGAATGTGCATACTAAAAAGTCAGCTACGCTGGTGAGTTCTAGCATTTCATAAAAACTTTAACATCAACATTTGCCAAAAACGTATCATTCATTTAGTAAAACCTTTCACAAAAGCATGTAATAATCTAACATCTTTAAAAAGGTTTCGTACCCATATCATCATCAACATCATAATCATAAACACCGTTAAACGGATCGTTCATTAAAACTTTTAACATTCATTTAAGTCATACATTATTATTTAAATCTGTGTTACCCTTCGTTCCGTCATTTAGTATGGTATTGCCCCTAAGGCTTAACTGCACGAAGACCGACAATACCATACATTCCGTCAATTCCCTTTTTGGTATTGCCCCCAAGGCTAACTGCGCGAGGACCGACAATACCTATTCAGTTGCCCTTATGGCTCTCATGTCCATAAACCGACAACTTCCATCGACGGCCATGGCTCACGGCCATGACACCGTCGGATCATAATTTAACCTTACATAGGGTCACGTTAACCCCTGAGTAACCGTCGTTACTCCCTTACCAGTTGTACAACATCATAACCATTGACATGCCACATAGACACTGCCCCTGTTGTTCTTGTGGCAACTATGGCTCGTTGTCCATAATCTACCACAAGGCTGGGAATCTCATTCCCAGACTTCATTCGTCAATTCCATTCATTCGACAGATTAGATTTGTAATGACTTCTTTAAAACCTGTACCTCTTTCTCTTCTCATTAAACATTTCCTCATTTAGACCGTTCATAAAGCATTCGTAACCCTTTTTGGCAAAAACACTTCAAAACCTTTCCTTTCGTAAACATCGTTTCGTTAAAACATCATTTCGTTAAACATCATTTCGTAAGTATGCACACCAGCCCAAAAACATTATATAAAACATTTAAAAGAGGGCTTCTAGAACTCACCTGATATGCTAATATGGGTTGTCCTAAACGAAGGTCCAACAACGTCACTCCCGATCTGAATTGATTAGTTAAATACACATCAGACCAATCCCGACTCTAACGGTTTAACCATTCTAACATACTGACTTCACTTAATCAGTTCTGATGTCTGTGCACTTAGCAAGTGCGCAGACCCTGCTGCCTGCGCACTTAGCAAGTGCGCAGACCCTGCCTCCTGCGCACTTAGCAAGTGCGCAGGACCTGCTCCATGCGCACTTAGCAAGTGCGCACGACCTGTTCTTCGCGAAAAACCCTAACTTTCGCATTTGGGTCTGATCATGTCAAGATCCCAAACCTGTTGCATTCAAAACGTTCGTTTTCCATTAAGGAACTCAAATCCATGATTATCTTTCAGTTTCATCCGTTCAAACCTTACCTTTTCACCCAAAACCCGAAAAAACCCAAAAACGAACTAAAACTCAAATTTAGGTCGGATCGTTACCTGAATCGAGTTTCTGATCCGGAGGTTCTTCTCACGAGTTATGGAGTAACACTTTGCTGAAGTCTCAGGTCGATCCGCCAACTTTCTCTCTCTACGGTTTCTCTCTCTAAAAGTTGCAAATGAGAGTAAAAGGGTGGCATAGGCTATTTATAGCCGGCTGACCCATCCGACCCGACCCGCCATGCCTCGTTCGTTTATTCCGTTATTATAACTGTCGTTTTATTTTTGGGATGTTACAAGTCTACCCCCCTTACAATAGGTTTCGTCCCCGAAACCTATCGTAAGTCAAATAGATGAGGGTACGACTCCCTCATTTCCTTCTCCGTTTCCCAAGTGGCTTCCGATCCCTTTCGATGCTTCCATTGGACTTTAACCAATTGGATAACTTTATTACGTAAACGTTTCTCCTTCCGATCAAGGATGGCCACGGGTTCTTCGATGTAATTAAGGCTGTTGTCAACCTCGATGTCAGTAAGTGGTACGTGAGCCGATTCATCCGCCAAACACTTTCGCAAGTGTGATACATGGAAAGTAGGAAGAATCCCACTTAACTCATCAGGCAACTCCAACCGATAAGCGACTTCCCCAACCCGTGCCATTATCTTGAATGGTCCGACAAACCTCGGACTTAACTTTCCTCTCTTTCTGAATAGTATGATTCCCTTCCCTGGTGACACTTTCAGCATTACTCTGTCACCAATATCAAACTCAATAGGCCTTCGTCGTTTATCCGCATAGGATTTCTGACGATCTTGTGCGGCCTTCATTCGCGCTTTGATCTGATCAAACCTTTCCGACGTCTCTCTTACGACTTCGAGACTTCCTAATTCCTTCTGTCCAATCTCACCCCAACAAACTGGGGTCCTACATCTTCTCCCATACAACATTTCGTAAGGCGGCATGCCTATCGTCATGTGATGACTATTGTTGTAGGAGAATTCAGCTAACGGCAGATGGCTGTCCCAACTGCCACCGAAGTTGATAATACAAGCACGGAGCATATCCTCCAATGTCTGAATGGTCCTTTCGGACTAACCATCCGTTTGCGGGTGGTATGCTGTGCTGATATTAAGCCTCGTGCCCATCGCCTCGTGAAATCTTTTCCAGAACCTCGATGTGAATCGTGTGTCCCGGTCAGATACAATCGTCAAAGGCATCCCATGCCGTGCTACTACTTCGTTAATAAATACTTCCGCTAACCTTTCCGACGAGAACGTCTCACGAATAGGTAGGAAATGAGCACTCTTCGTTAAACGGTCCACAATTACCCAAATGGTGTCATGACCTTTAGCTGTGCGAGGTAGCTTAGTTATGAAGTCCATGGTAATGTGTTCCCACTTCCATTCCGGTATATCAAGTGGTTGAATCTTTCCATACGGTTTCTGGTGCTCGGCCTTTACTTGCGAGCAAGTCAAGCACTTTCTTACATACTTCGTCACATCACGTTTCATTCCAGGCCACCAATATTCCTTCCTCAGATCTTGATACATTTTATTGGTACCGGGATGGATAGAGTAACGAGACTTATGAGCCTCATCCAAGATCTTGGTTCTAAGCTCGCCACCCATAGGTATCCATACCCGTCCAAAACGTGTCCTAACACCAAGGGTGTTATATTCCAACTTGTCCTGTTGGCCAACCATCCTTTCTTTTTTTATGTTTTCCTCCTTAAGTGCCTTATCTTGAGCCTTTTCAATTTCTCTCATCACGTCCGATGTTACCACCAACTGGCAAGCTTTCACTCTAATAGGAGTAGGCACATCCTTTCGGCTTAGAGCGTCAGCCACCACGTTTGTCTTTCCAGGATGGTATATGATTTCACAGTCATAATCTTTTAGGAGTTCTAACCATCGTCTCTGCCTCATATTAAGCTCTCTTTGTTCGAAGAAGTACTTCAAACTTTTGTGGTCTGAGTAAATAGTAAACTTCACCCCGTAAAGGTAGTGCCTCCAGATTTTCAATGCGAACACGACAGCAGCAAGCTCCAAATCGTGAGTCGGATAATTAGCTTCATGAATCTTCAACTGTCGTGACGCGTACGCGATCACTCTCCCGCGTTGCATCAATACGCATCCCAATCGCTGACCCGAAGCGTCAGAGTATACCACTAAGTCTTCATTGCCCTCGGGAAGGGCCAAGACTGGAGCTTGAGTTAGCTTTTCCTTCAATTCCTTAAACGCCTCATCCTGGGTCGAACCCCATTCGTACTTTACCTCCTTCCGAGTCAACTTCGTCAACGGCAAAGCTATTTTCGAGAAATCCTGGATGAATCTCCGATAGTAGCCCGCCAATCCCAAGAAACTACGGATTTCAGTTGGCGTCTTAGGAACATTCCATTCCCTTAACGTTACTATCTTTGCTGTGTCAACCATAATGCCGTTCGGGTTAATGACGTGACCTAGGAATTGGACTTCCCTAAGCCAGAACGCGCATTTGGAGAACTTAGCATACAACCTTTCTTTCTTCAGAGCCTCCAACACCTCCTTTAAGTGACATGCGTGATCACCCTCATTCTTGGAATAGATGAGGATATCATCGATAACACACGATTACCGACCGATCCAGCATTGGTCGACAAACTCTATTCATCAAATCCATGAACGCTGCAGGGGCGTTCGTCAATCCAAAAGACATTACGCGGAACTCAAAGTGTCCATAACGTGTGCGAAATGCCGTTTTCGGTATGTCTTCTTCCCTCACCTTCAACTGATGGTACCCGGATCGAAGGTCGATTTTTGAGAACCAACTTGCGCCTTGTAATTGATCGAACAGGTCGTCGATCCTTGGTAACGGGTACTTGTTCTTCACGGTACGTTTGTTCAACTCGCAATAATCAATACACATTCTCATCGAACCGTCTTTCTTCTTTACGAACAACACCGGAGCACCCCAAGGTGAGATGCTTGGTTGGATAAATCCTTTCTCAAGTAACTCGTCTAGTTGTACCATAAGTTCTTTCATTTCCACTGGTGCTAGTCGATATGGAGCCTTAGCCACGGGCTGGGCATCTGGTACTAAGTCGATTCGGAACTCAATCTCTCTGTCGGGTGGTATCCCAGGCAAATCCTCTGGAAACACCTCCGGGTACTCGCGTACCACGGGTACATCGTCTAGTTCCTTCACTTCCTTACACTTGTCAATCACGTACACCAGATAAGCCTCGCATCCGCGCCTCAAGTAATCTGTTGCCTTAATCATCAAGATGACGTTTGGCATCGGGACGTCACGATCTCCAAAAACCTCGACTTTGCTACCATCCGGAGCCTTGAGTCGGATTATCTTTCGTTTACATATGATTTGTGCTTCGTTGGCAGTTAACCAATCCATACCCAGCACGACATCAAACCCTCCCAAAACCATAACAAACAATCTGACAGGGAACCTATGACCTTCTATTTTTATCGTAGAGTTGTCAACTACCTCGGTCACTCTCGCAGTTCTACCCTCAGCGGTTTCTACGCTAAAGGCCCTTTCTAGTATACTGACATCGTACTTCACTCTTTTACAAAAAGTCGCAGATATAAAACTCTTACTGGCACCCGAATCAAATAACACAGAAACAAGAGTGTTGTCAAGGACGAACGTTCCTGACGCCACGTCGGGGTCCAATCTGGCATGGTCTTGCGTCAGCGCGTACGCACGAGTCTTTGCTCGGGGCCTCTCTTCCCTCTTCTCCGGGCCTTTCCCCTTCCCGGCTTCACCCATTCTTGGTTTGGTGCATTCCCGGCTCAGATGACCGGCATCCCCACAGTTATAGCACTTGTAGTGTTGTGTGCACTCACGGGAGTAGTGCCCGGCCTTGCCACACTTAAAGCACAAGTTAGATCCCAGTCTACATTCACCTACATGCTCCTTTCCACACTTCTTACAAACAGTCGGCTCATCCACCCGAGCCCTTTTATCGCAAGCCCCAAACATCTTTCCACCAGTTCGCTTGTTTGAGAAGCTCGGTCTCTTCTTTGGTTCCTCGATGGCGGCGACATTTAGTGCCAGATCATCAAATACTACGCCGCTCAGTTCTACTACCGAATCATAGGTAGTAGGGGCGTTTGCCTTAACATAGGTGCGGACCTGGTCCGACAACCCTTGAATGTAGCAGGAAATTTTTCTCTCCTCCGTCGTAACAAGATGTGGCACCAGACGTGCCAGTTCATTGAATCGGGTTGTGTACTGCCGGTGCGTCATGCTCCCGGCCTTCAAACCCAGAAATTCCCTCTCTACCTTCTCAATCTCGTTCCTCGGGCAGAAATTCTTGATCACCAAGGTTTTCAAGTCAGCCCACATCATCGAGTCAACAACCTCATCCCCCTTAGCCTGACGTACACCTTCCCACCAGTGGGATGCTTCCTCCCTCAAGGAGTTAGCAGCAAACTTCACTACTTGATTAGCTCGACACTCGCTCAGACGGATGGCGGCTTCCATACGTATTACCCAATCAAAAGTAGCCACCGCGTCCTTCTTCCCAGTCAGGACCGGCGGGTCACATGCCTTAAAGGACTTATAGTCGCATCCGCGTGCAGGCGGTGCGTTGTCGGTCTCGTTGTTCTGGGCACCAGTTGCCGCACTAGATCCGCCTTCCCCACTAACTTTCTTTAATGCTTCAGCCAACAGACTTGGCAGAGAATTCTTCATAAACTCGGAGAACTCTCGAGCTATGGCTGCTCTCACTTCTGGTTCAAAAGTGAAAGGTTGTTCTGCAACTTGTGTCTGTTCAGTTCCATGCACACTAACTATCGGTTCAGTGTGAACACTTCCTTCTTCGCTATGCTCTTGGCGCGCAGGAATCCTGCCACGCCCACCATTTCGACCGCCGGTACGACCACCGGTACGGCCACCACGCCTTCCGTTCCCTCTCCTCGCCATTTCGTTCTATAAGACAAGAAATCCAATGTCATCACGCTAGTTAACAAATAGAATTCAATAAGCACTGTAAGATGTTAATATACACTGGCCATCTGCAATTAACCATTACACTACCTTTCGATTTCTATTTGACCACCTTTGTGATTCCATCAGAACATAAGTCCTTACCTAACCCTTTCTAAGGCATAATACATACACATATTCTACTTTTCATACCTGATTCTTTGGCTCGAGTTACCCGTACTAGCATCCGCTTTCGGTCCCATTCAAAGTTTAAGTTCAGACACTGAGAGTGTCCGAATCCCTCAAACTATTGCTCTGATACCAACTTGTAAGGCCCCAAACCCGGGAGGCCTCACTCGTTGGATTTACTCATTCACAAACAGTTCTTAAACATGAATATCAAATAACGCAGCGGAATCATTCATTCAACATAACTAAAAACTTGTTCATACATGCGGAAGCGTACATTGTCAAATACATAAACTTAACATAAACAACTCATAACGGGATGCCAGTCTTCATGATCGACCGGGTAACTCTTCTCGCTTGCCAAGCATCACCGTCATCGTCCATACCTGCCTTAACCTGAATGTGCATACTAAAAAGTCAGCTACGCTGGTGAGTTCTAGCATTTCATAAAAACTTTAACATCAACATTTGCCAAAAACATATCATTCATTTAGTAAAACCTTTCACAAAAGCATGTAATAATCTAACATCTTTAAAAAGGTTTCGTACCCATATCATCATCAACATCATAATCATAAACACCGTTAAACGGATCGTTCATTAAAACTTTTAACATTCATTTAAGTCATACATTATTATTTAAATCTGTGTTACCCTTCGTTCCGTCATTTAGTATGGTATTGCCCCTAAGGCTTAACTGCACGAAGACCGACAATACCATACATTCCGTCAATTCCCTTTTTGGTATTGCCCCCAAGGCTAACTGCGCGAGGACCGACAATACCTATTCAGTTGCCCTTATGGCTCTCATGTCCATAAACCGACAACTTCCATCGACGGCCATGGCTCACGGCCATGACACCGTCGGATCATAATTTAACCTTACATAGGGTCACGTTAACCCCTGAGTAACCGTCGTTACTCCCTTACCAGTTGTACAACATCATAACCATTGACATGCCACATAGACACTGCCCCTGTTGTTCTTGTGGCAACTATGGCTCGTTGTCCATAATCTACCACAAGGCTGGGAATCTCATTCCCAGACTTCATTCGTCAATTCCATTCATTCGACAGATTAGATTTGTAATGACTTCTTTAAAACCTGTACCTCTTTCTCTTCTCATTAAACATTTCCTCATTTAGACCGTTCATAAAGCATTCGTAACCCTTTTTGGCAAAAACACTTCAAAACCTTTCCTTTCGTAAACATCGTTTCGTTAAAACATCATTTCGTTAAACATCATTTCGTAAGTATGCACACCAGCCCAAAAACATTATATAAAACATTTAAAAGAGGGCTTCTAGAACTCACCTGATATGCTAATATGGGTTGTCCTAAACGAAGGTCGAACAACGTCACTCCCGATCTGAATTGATTAGTTAAATACACATCAGACCAATCCCGACTCTAACGGTTTAACCATTCTAACATACTAACTTCACTTAATCAGTTCTGATGTCTGTGCACTTAGCAAGTGCGCAGACCCTGCTGCCTACGCACTTAGCAAGTGCGCAGACCCTGCCTCCTGCGCACTTAGCAAGTGCGCAGGACCTGCTCCATGCGCACTTAGCAAGTGCGCACGACCTGTTCTTCGCGAAAAACCCTAACTTTCGCATTTGGGTCTGATCATGTCAAGATCCCGAACCTGTTGCATTCAAAACGTTCGTTTTCCATTAAGGAACTCAAATCCATGATTATCTTTCAGTTTCATCCATTCAAACCTTACCTTTTCACCCAAAACCCGAAAAAACCCAAAAACGAACTAAAACTCAAATTTAGGTCGGATCGTTACCTGAATCGAGTTTCTGATCCGGAGGTTCTTCTCACGAGTTATGGAGTAACACTTTGCTGAAGTCTCAGGTCGATCCGCTAACTTTCTCTCTCTACGGTTTCTCTCTCTAAAAGTTGCAAATGAGAGTAAAAGGGTGGCATAGGCTATTTATAGCCGGCTGACCCATCCGACCCGACCCGCCATGCCTCGTTCGTTTATTCCGTTATTATAACTGTCGTTTTATTTTTGGGATGTTACAGTTGTATAATCCAAGTGCTTTGCTAATCACTAAGTTTGACCTAGAGTAAAATAGTATAACTTTGGATTAATAGTTAGCATAATGTCTAAGGAATTTCTAAGGTTTTCAATAGGAATGGATTTGTACGAATGGTTGGTGTATTCATTTGCGTTGGTAATTGAATGAAAATGTAAGTTCAAGTAAATAATGAAAGACTTAAGGTTTAATTTGAATAATTAACTAAAATAATAATTTAATTATTTTTATTTAGTTGTTCATGAAAATGTGTCAAGAGGTATTTTAAAAATATATTAGAATCTAAATAGTTTGTGTAGGTTTGAATAAAACAATTATATGTAAAACTTTTATTTTAAATTTATTACTTTTTAATCCATTAGAAACGACTTAATTAATTTGTTTAATATTTCCATGTTGGTAATTTAGTTTATGAAAACAATTCTGACTTTGGAGTTTTTATAAAAGAAAATGAGTTTATATTAAAATAACAGAAGAAATAGGTTCTGACCAAAGGTAGCACAACCGTGTCAAATGTATGGCGCGACCGCGCTTAGGCACGGGGCGCGACCGTGCTTAGGCATGGGGCGCGACCGTGCTTAGGCATGTGGCGCGACCGTGCTTAGGCATGGGGCACAGCCATGTCTGGACAAGAGGCACGACTGTGCTAATCGATTAGCACGATCGTGTCTGAATGCTCCAGAAGCTAAATAGTCTAAATCCTGTATTAATATTAGGTGAATTCATAGGGCTTTCGATTGTTGGTTGTTTGCGAATCTAACCATATATTTTAATTGAACGGAGATCATGTCTAGGGTGTAGTTCGATTAAACCAAAATGTAATGAACCCTAGATTTTATTCGGGTTCAATTCGGTAGTATAAGCCCTGTATAGGTTAGGGCTTTCATTCACGGGATTGAAATAAGTCTGGTGATGTGTTTACTTACCTTAAACGATATCGAATTGGTGGAGTTCGACTAAACGGAGTTCCGATTTCGGCGCGTTGATCCTTGGCGTCATCTGCTGGGATTCCGGCACGATTGATGTGGGGAATGTGATTACAGAAGCTTGAAGAATATGCGCAGGGGTTTGATTTCGAGAGTGTTTCGAGAATTGGACGAGGTTGAGAGAAGGAGATGAAAATATGACGGTTTTGTTTTCTAATTACTAATGTGATTAATCAAGAGTGTTTGGTTATTGATGAACGTCTGGAAACGGCACAAAAGACGTTACAATCGCAGACTCGAACAGACTTTGTGATTAAGGCAGTGTTTACGTTTCATCTGAGTTTCAGGCGCGACCGTGCCAGTTCTCGTCGCGACCGTGTTTACGGGACGCGACCGTGCCAGGTCATGGCGCGACCGTGTCAAGTGATATTTTTGATAATTTTCAAGAATAGTCCTTGTAGTTTGTAAGATAGCGTAGGCTTGTTTCAGTTGTTATTGTAGCAATGTAAAATGTGTGTATGTACTTTCAACATTATGATAATACTCCTTAATTGCACATGAAAATAGTAAATGCTGTGACACAACGTTTTGAATGTGAACATTAGATTGAAGTTGTCATTTATTGCAAAATATGTAATACTAGGAAAAACATGGATGTTACAGTATCCCCTAGTTGAGGGAATTTCGTCCCGAAGTTTAACTAGTCGGGGCTACTGAATCAGCAAAAAGATGGGGGTACTTGAGCTTCATTTGGTCCTCTCGTTCCCAAGTGAATTCAGGACCACGCTTAGACTCCCAACGAACTTTGACAATAGGATTACGACTTCGCTTGAGTTGCTTGATCTCACGATCCATAATTTCTACCGGTTTCTCAACAAAGTGCATCGTTTCATCAATGCGCACGTCATCAAGTGGTATATGGAGATTCTCATCAGCGAGACATTTCTTCAGATTAGATACATGAAATGTAGGATGCACATTGCCAAGAGATGGAGGTAACTCGAGTTTGTAAGCCACTTTCCCAATACTTTCAAGGATTTTGAATGGACCAACATAGCGAGGGACTAACTTGCCTTTCTTTCCAAAACGGATCACACCCTTCCATGGGGACACCTTAAGAAGAACAAGGTCACCGACTTGGAATTCCAAGGGTTTTCGTCGTTTATCGGCATAACCCTTTTGCCGACTTCTCCCTGTTCGGATGTTGTCACGGTGTTGATGCACTTTCCTGTGACAACACTCTGGATAGAGTCTTAGTTTGTATTTCTAATGTCTGTAATTTGTCTTTGTATGTAAGAGTCGTTATGTAATAGTTTATCGAGTTGTATTTACTTTTACATAATGTATGTTGTTTTTCTGCTAAGTGTTTTGCGCACTTACATGTGCGCAGGAGAAAGCTCCTGCGTACTTAGCAAGTACGCAAGAACACCTTTGCATACTTGTTAAGTACGCAAGAGCAATTGGTCCTGCGCACTTGCTAAGTGCGTAGGCATCAGGTCTGTATAAATAGGATAGGTTCACGGAGACTAAGTACGCAGAACCATTTGTTTAGACGAACTCAGTTCTGCTAAGTACGCAGCTTGTATTCTCTCTGTAACCGTCGAGTGTTTATAATACAAAGAACGTTTATTGTGACTCTCGTGTTTGGTTTACTTTGTTTAGTAAGACTCTCCACCTAGTCACGGGTATTCCGCAGCCCGGTTTGACTAGTAGACCACTTGCATGTGACGATCCGACACACACGAAGGGACCTACAAGTGGTATCAGAGCATTGCTCTTGAATTCGAGTGTTGTAAGTGAGTTTGGAGACGTTTTACAAGCAAAAAGAGGTATTTTTGTGATAAAAAAGGGGTAGCTCTTGAGCACTTTTTTAGAAACAAAAATCTCTCAAAAACCGATTTTTGTTGTGTATTTGTGTGTTTTGAGCATCAAAGGTTGGTTAGAAACTTGTTTCTGATCTTTGGCTCGATTGCATTGATCATCAGCCTACTTTTCACTTTCTCCGGCGATTTTCAGGTGAGCGAAAAAGGTTGGTGAGAGTTGCTGAAAAGGTGTCCTTCGTACTTACCATTTTTGGTAAAAAGTACAGTTTTCTGCGTACTTACTAACTACGCAAGAGTTATCTCCTGCGTACTTACAAGTGCGCAAGACTGAAATTGTGCGAACTTAAGTTATATCCTGCGTACTTAATATTTCCTCCTGCGTACTTAACAAGTACGCAAGAGTAAGTCTTAACTACGCAAGACCATTTCTCAAGTGCGCAAGGCCAAAACCAAGTGCGCAACAGTGTCTGATTTTTCTGATTTTTGACCAAGTAATTCACTATGTCGAACCTTCAGAATCTTGGAAACATGTTAAATTATGATAATGAGATCGGTACACCTCAGAAACCGCCTAAACTATTAAATGTAAACGATTATTCCAATTGGAAGGCGCGTTTTGAGAACTACATTTCATACACCGACTCATCATTATGGATACCAATCCTTGAGGGATATAAGCATCCCACACACATCTATCTTGAAGAAGAGGTGCCAAAGCCCATCTCTAAACTTGATGAAGAACAAAAGAAAGCTTATGATCGGGAAAAGAAGGCTCTTGGCTCAATCACTATGTCATTAACTTGGGAATTGTTTCACAGTTTTCGAGGCTATGACACCTCCAAGGATCTTTGGAAAGCACTTCAGAAAAGATTTGAGGGGAACAGTGACATTAAGAAGAGTAAGCGGGATCTTCTCCGGAAGCAGTATGAATGCTTCAATTTCATGGAAAATGAATCGTTAGATGATCTCATCTCTAGATTCTATCATTTACAAACGGAGTTGAAAGCTTTTGAACTGAAATATCCCGATGAAGAACTGGTGGAAAAATTTCTTGATGCTTTGCCACCAAAGTTTGAGATGTATACAACCCTGATGAGGGAAAATCCTAAATTCTATGAGTTAACAGTAGATGAGGCTATTGGTAAGATTCAAGCTCATAACATGAATCTTATGAAGAAGGAGAGCTCGGGAAGACCTCAGATACAGGACCCTTCCATGTATCATAGGACGACTTCCACTTCAAAATCACCGGGCTCTGGAATTGCCCTTTTTACTAGACACTCCAATTTAGAAGACCACTCAAATGGGTGTGGTGGTCATGCTTGTTATGCATTCGGATCAGGGTTGGGAACTAATCATCAACACACCTCAAGAAATCCTCCAGCTACGTCTTCAGCTAACCATTCTGCAATAGTCAAAATAGCTGAAGATCATGTAACATTGTTTTCATCATGTATGCTTGTGTATGAGAATTTCATAGGCGGCAAGCTAACGGATCCCGAAACTATTGAAGAAGACTTTAACCAAGTGGATCCTGATGATATTGAGGACATGGATATTCAATGGAATATGGCCATGCTTTTGAGGAGGGCCAAGCGTTTCCTGAACAGAACAGGAAGAAAGTTAATTGGTGGACATTCTAATGCCAAGGTTGGATTTGATAAATCCAAGGCCAAATGCTACAAGTGTCTGAACTATGGACACTTTGCTCATGAGTGTCAAAAAGACCGAGCACCGGCCTCTGGTTTCACCAGACCTAGCCAAGGAAACAGCCACGGCCACAACAACACTAGCCACCATAATCAACATCAAGGTGGTTCGTCAAATGCACTGGTAGCTCAGCATGACGAAAACTTTGATTGGGGTGTTCATCTAGAGGACGCCATCATTGCTCAAACACAGGTTGGTCTCATGGCTGAGATCATGGAGCTGTTGGAGGCTGAGAGAAGAAGCTGAGGAGATGGAAGCTTCTGTAGCTGTTGAAAAGGAGTCTACCACTGCCGTTGCTCTCATGGCCATTGGAGAAGCACAGAGTTCATCATCTGAGGTAGATTCTAACCCTTTCTCTGTTATTTCTTGTTCTAAATGTCTAGGGCTAAAGCTTGAAATTTCTAAGCTCCAAGACAAAATCGAACCCCTAACTATGGCAGCTCATAATTACAAAGCAAACGAAAAACGTTTTAAAGAGTCTGTTGAAACGTAAAAAAGGAAAAATGTGAATATTCTTTACAAATAAGTGAGCAACAAGTTCACTTGGATATTGTGTATAGGGGGTTAGAAAAACGGAACAATGAAATCAACAAACTGCAAAATGAGATCCTGCAGTTAAAATGTACAAATGAGAAGTTGAAAAACTCTCGCTTTGTGGTGGAGCACTACGAATCAGTAGTGAGGAAAATGAAGGGTATAGGTCTTGGTACCAATGCCATTCCTCCACCAATAAGTGGGAAGTTTGTCAATAGCCTGATAGACATTGATCTCACCTGTCTAGATGAGTCCTTTGATAAGGATGATTCCCCTAAAAAGGATGAATCCTTAAGTAAGGCTAACTCCACATCTAGTGAGGAGTATGTTACTGCTTCTGAAGATGGGTCGGTTGACACTTGCCTTGAAGGAGTAGTCTCTTAGGAGTTGTTGACTGAACAGAAAGTCCACAAAAACATTATCACTAATGGTGATAACTGCATTTTAACTGAACCTGATATCATTGAAACAAATGATAAACTTAAGGTAATGCTTTACGGGGGTTATAAAAATATTAACCAAGTTAAGAAAGAGGCTTTTTCAGCTCATTATGGGCTTGGTTACAAAGAGAATTTGCAAAAGTATTATACCCCCAAAAACCAAACTGAAAAAGGTCAGACTTCTGTTCATAAACCAACTCCTCCTGCTCATAATGGAGAGTTATCTAAGGCCAGATCTAATGAGCCTTACAAGAGAGCTTATGTAGACAAGAGGAACTGTTTTCACTGTGGCTTGGTTGGTCACATTGTTGTGAACTGTCCTTCTAAGAACCAAGGGAAACGGCATGTTGTTTCACAACCCGCTGTTATCCCCAGGTCGTCACCAGTGAAACCATCTCCCAGAAGTCCAAAGCAGAATGTGGTGAAACCACCAGTACAACCTATGGGAAAGCCTAAGATTAAATCTGAGGCCAAACCATCTATTGCAAGAAAGGTAAAGCAACCTGATGTACCTCGTGTGTCTACATCTGGTAGTACACGCACTGGTGAGAAATCTGTGGCTAGACTCTCTAAGCCACAAAGAAGAAGAAGGAATAAGAGGTTGAGAAAGCTCGAACAGCTGACTAAGACTCAATCAGGTGAGTTCACCGGCTGTGGTTGAGCCAAAGTCTACTGTTCTGGTTAAGAATCAAAAGAGATCCTGGAACTAGAAAGTTAAAGGTTCTCAATCTCCTGTTCCAAATTCATCCAAAGATTCACCAATTTTGAATAGTCATCATGACTGTGAGTTGAAAGAAGTAGTTTATTTTGAGAAGGATGGACGACCCAAGACCACAATGGCTTGGGTCTCCAAATCTAACTAATTCTTTTGTTACTCGTGCAGGGACGTCCGAAGGGTACTATCTCTTACCGTTGGTATGTAGATAGTGGATGCTCCCGGCACATGACAGGAAACATGGCCTTGCTTCAAGACGTTAAACCATTCAGAGGCGGCTATGTGGCCTTTGCCGGAGAAAAAGGCGGCAGTATCACGTGTCAAGGCGTGGTTTCGAACGGTTGTGTCAGCTTTGACAATGTCAACTTCTGCGAGCAGCTGAAGCATAACCTGTTGAGTGTCTCCCAAATGTGTGATAAGGAGTACTCGGTGATGTTTGACAAATCAGAATGCCTCATTCTCAAACCCGGTTTTGAGGTTCCCGAAGACTGGATTCTCATGAGAGCACCAAGATCAAACGAAACTTATCAGATCAATATGAGCGTGGCAACAACCACCTCATCAGTTGCTACTTGTTTGCTTACAAAAGCGACAGAACTTGACTCCATCTTGTGGCATAGGAAACTCGGACATATTTCTTATCGTAAAATGAATCATCTTGTCCGAAACGGTTTGGTAACCGGGGTTCCTAAGTTGAGGTTTACCGTTGCAGATGACTGTATGCCGTGTAAAAAGGGCAAACAGCAACGGAAGTCTCACAAGCCCAAGCTCCAAAACTCTATCGATACCCCTTTGGAGCTATTACACATGGATCTGTTTGGCCCCATAAGTATCAGGAGTATTGGAGGTAAGTCGTTCTGTCTAGTTGTAACTGATGATTTCTCACGTTTTTCTTGGGTGCATTTTTTAGGTACGAAAGACGAGACTGCTGATATTCTTCAATACCTGATCCTGAGCTTGGAATCTCTTTGCAAGCTGAAAGTTAGAAGAATAAGGAGTGACAACGGAACTGAGTTCAAGAATAATTTGATGGAACTTTTCTGTCTCAAGAGAGGGACCCGTCACGAATTCAGCGCGCCGTACACACCTCAGCAGAATGGAGTTGCTGAACGGAAGAACAGAACACTGATCGAGACTGCAAGGACTATGCTGTCAGATGCAAAGCTTCCTGTCACTTTCTGGGCAGAAGCAGTTAATACAGCGTGTCACGTCTTAAACAGAGTTCTGGTAGTGAAGAGGCACAACAAGACTTGCTATGAGTTGATCAACAATCGACTTCCCAATCTTGATTACCTAGTTCCTTTTGGTAGTCCTTGTTCCTTGTTGCTACAGTACAAAGACCGTCAGTCTAAGTTTCATGCGAAAGCGGTGGAAGGCATCTTCTTAGGATATGTTGCCAATTCGCCCTGCAAGAGAGTGTACAACATAGGAACTCGTACTGTCGAGGAATGGTTTGAAGTGGACTGTAGTAAACACAGCACTCCACCAGAACCAAAAGGTCCAGCTTGGGGTTTTGATTATGATGCGCTATTCAAATCCTTCAATCTTCCTGACTTATCTGCAGAAGACGCCGCAAATGTTTATGATTTATTGCGTGGCGATAATGACTCCAGTTTTTCTACTCGTGCTACTGCACCAATTATAACTCTTGATTCCAATGCTGCATCTGCATCTGGAACTCATGACAGTAATGAAAGTGAAGATGTTCTTGTTGATGGAGATGACGCTCCAGCCAATCCTAACACAACTGTAGGAAATGAAGCTCCAACTGATCCAATAAACATTGAATCTTCTTCCTCTGGAACACAGGAAATGGGGGAGTTAAGCACGAATCTAGATCCAGAAATTCAAGAATCGATTGTACCTGAGACGAGGGTTCATAGGAATCATCTAATCGACAACATTATTGGTGATCCTTATGCCGGTGTTCAGACTCGTCATAGAACCATCAATGAGAACACCTGTCTTTACACAGAGATATTTGACACTGGTGTCATGGAAACATGTCTGCATGCTGCATTCGTGTCCCAGTTAGAGCCAAAGAATGTGAAGGAGGCTCTCACTGACAACTGCTGGATTGAGGCGATGCAAGATGAACTGTCTCAATTCCAAAAGTTGCACGTGTGGGATTTAGTTGACTTGCCAAAAGGCTTTCAGCCAATTGGTACCAGATGGGTGTTCAAATGCAAGACGAATGATCGTCATGTAGTTGTGAAGAACAAAGCAAGATTGGTTGTTCATGGTTTTTATCAACAAGAGGGCTTGGATTACAATGAAGTATATGCCCCAGTTGCTAGAATTGAGGCCATTTGACTGTTCTTGGCTTATGCCACATATGTCGGCTTTAAGGTCTATCAACTTGATGTGAAGAGTGCTTTCCTTTATGGTAAGGTGCATGAAGAAGTCTATGTCACTCAACCTCCCGGTTTTGAAGATCCGCATAATATCAATAAAGTGTACAAGCTCGACAAAGCACTTTATGGTCTTCATCAAGCACCGCGGGCATGGTATGAGACATTATCTAAGCATTTACTATCTAATGGTTTCGACCGTGGACAGATTAACTCGACTCTCTTCATACGGAAAGCAGGAGGTGACATTCTTCTTATGCAAGTATATGTCGACGACATTATCTTTGGGTCGACCAATGAAGGGATGTGTAGGGAATTCGAGAAGGTGATGAAGTCCAAGTTCGAAATGAGCAATATGGGTGAACTGTCATTCTTTCTAGGTCTTCAAGTCAGTCAAAGAGAGAATGGTATTTATCTACATCAAACTAAGTACGTGTAGGACATCTTGTCAAAATACAAGATGAGTGATAGCACTACTTATGGCACACCAATCCCAGTTAATCATGGTTTGCATCCCGACAGAGATGGAAAGGATGTGGACAGCAGGTTGTACCGTGGGATGATCGGATCACTTATGTATCTCACAGCTTCAAGACCCGATATAATGTTTGCTGTATGTTTGTGCTCAAGGTTTCAGTCTCAACCAAAGGAGTCACATATGATAGCTGTGAAGAGAATTTTCAGATATCTGAAAGGGAAACCCCGATTAGGTCTTTGTTACTCTAAGCAGCAGTCATTCGACTTCAAAGCCTACACTGATTCAGATTATGGCGGTTGTAACCTTGACAGAAAGTCAACTTCTGGTGGATGTCAATTCTTAGGAGACAGGCTGGTCTCTTGGCAGTGCAAGAAGCAGTCAACGGTTTCTGTCTCAACTTATGAAGCAGAATACATTGCTGCAGCGAGTGGTTGTTCTCAGATACTGTGGATTCAGCAGCAGTTGAGAGACTACGGCTTAAACTTCACTGGAACTCCTCTATTCATTGACAACAATGCCACCATGTCCATCACAAATAACCTGGTGAAACACTCCAAAACTAAACATATAGAGATTCGCCATCATTTCATCCGTGATTGAGCTGAAAAGCATTTAATTGAACTTGTAAAAGTTCACAAGGATGACAATCTTGCTGACCTTTTCACAAAGGCATTTGATCGATCCCGTTTTGAGCATCTTGTCAACTTGATAGGAATGTTCAATCCTAAGTGAAAACTAAGTTTTCTTAAATCATTTCAATTCATGGAAGTTAAATTTTCAATTCTTTTAAATTTTCTGTACAGTTCTTTTGGGTTTAAAATATTTTACAAAAATCAAAAACAAAATAGAAAATGGAGAAAAATTTCAAAGTTAACTTGAGAAAAGAGGAAATGATAGTACATCAGAAATGATCTAAACGTCATAGACTGCTCATATGGGAAATGATTGCGTCATGCTTACTTATCTGTTTAAAATTATTATGTTTTTAATCTGTTTATTTATAAGTAATTTGAATTGTCAGTAGGCTGTATGCGTCTTTGAATCACTAGTAGTGTGGAAACTAAATCTAAATTACAACTGTGATTTGATCCATGTTTGCAAGCGTGTGTGAGTAAAAGATTAGAAAAGATCACTATCAGATAAAGGATGTTAGATTTTGACAATAATTTTCTTTTGAGATCATTTTCGGGTTATGTTGTTAGCACAATTAATGCGGTTCATCTCACTGCCCATACTCACAAGTATGCAAGGAGAGATTGAATCAAGACATGTCTCTACATTAACCGTTGAGCATGTATTCACCCTTGAATCATTCCTGGTTCATTGAAATCAAATCCAGATAAAAGTTGGATCCCCTTACCTTATAATCAAACACCATGTTCATTATCCCGAATCATCATACCGATATTCAAAGAAGAAAATCACATGAAACCAAGACAAAAGAATCACTCGATTCTGAATCTTATGATTCCTGATAATCCCTATGGATTCTGCTTGATTTTTCTGTGCTAGTTGATGTAACTTCATTCTGAAAATTAAGAAAATAATAGAAAATAATCTTAGATGCCTTGAAGATAGTGCAAGTTATAATAGCATTTCAGTGGGGTACACGTTGTATATCTTATAATTAATACCTTAATACACAAGAACATGATACAAAGATGCATATAGTTTCAAATCTTATAATATTGTCAACTTGAATTACTTGTTTATGTGCTTATTACGTATGAATAAAGAGTAATACATGACATGATCCCATATTCTTTGATGTTTATATTGTATCGTTTTTGCTATAAGTTAGCCTGATATGATCCTCTGCTCGTGTCTTTGATAAAAAATAGCTTGTGTAAATGATTGTATATATCTATCTTGAAAAGAACAAAAAGTTTTTAAGTTTTTAAGTTTATGCATAGTTCAAGTTTAAATCAGAAAAAGGCCAAAAATATTTTATGTTTAATCTTCATGAATTGTATTTGAATCCTCTTGGTTGAATATTTTTATCTTGTTCGTTATTTGACTTGAAAATCTTCATAAATTCTGAGTTGTAAATTGCGCACTTAAGGGTTGTGCGCACTTGTCAAGTACGCACGAAGTAACACTTGCGCACTTAACAAGTACGCAAGAGTTAAGCCTTGCGCACTTGTTAAGTACGCAAGAGTTAACTCGTGCGCAGTTAACAAGTACGTACGAACATTAAGTTGGGGGTATAAATCAGAGACTTAGAACATTCTTTAAGCTTTCACGCTTTCAAACCCAAAGTTTCCCTCTGCAATTTTACTCTCAAAATCGTTTGTGTCCAATCATCCTTTCGTCCTGTCCATACTTTCATCATCATATTTCATCTCTGTGGTGAGATTATAGGCCGATTTCATCCGTTTAATATTCACTTTGGACCGAATTCTGACCTAGAATCTTTTTAGGTTAATGCCGACAAAATTTGGGGTAATAAGGGGTTGTTTGGGTAACTTATTATCTGTAACAAGCTAATAGGAAGCTTTAATCGACTCCCTAATCATCTCATGGTCCTCGATTGCTCCGTCATTTGAAGTTGAACCGACAGTGGGTCGGCGACTGGCCTAGGTCAAAAATTGAACGAGTGTAGTGTTGATAATGGTACCATAGGTTAGAATCCTTGATTCCGACCTAGTGGCGACCTAATCAACCCACATTTTGAACGAATTACAAGTTTCTGGAATTTTTGCTAAGGGTTGTTCTTGCGCACTTAGCAAGTACGCAAGAAATACTTCCTGCGTACTTGCTAAGTACGCAAGAGAAAACTCATGCGCACTTGCTAAGTGCGCAGGACCAACACTTAGAAATTTTTCCTAAGTCCGAAAATTTTTTCAAAGTGTAACTACTATACTATGTCCTGTGTGTCTACTTCCAGTGTTATAAGTTGTTCTGAATATGTTTTCTGTGTGTGTTTGCAGGCTATGGCTCGTTCATTCACTGACGAATTCAACCTAGTGGCTAACACCGAACCAGAATGGAAAGGCGCAGCCTTGCAATACAGGGAGATTGTGGATTTTCTCAACAGATCAAGAATAAGTTATGCAATCGCAGCAAACCCAACAGTCTCAAGACCTTACCTAGAGCAATTCTGGGAGACTGCAGAGCACGATTGCACGGTATCCCTGAATGTCATAAGGGCTACCGTTGACGGTCAGGCTATTGCTATCTCCGAGGATACAATAAGGAGAGTATTGCAGTTCAGAGACCTTGCCACCGACCCGACATCCTATCCAGATTACTACGTGGATGGGTGTTGGAGGCACAGAATGGGATATGTCGGGGCAAGGGACTATGCTTCCTACAAGAAGATGTGGGTATTGGATCAATGGCGTTACTTTGCCCACATCATGATAGTGTGCATCTCATCCAGGAAAGCGGGGAAAGATGCCATGGGTCATGACCTAGCAGCGGCCATGGTGGGCCTGTCTCTCAATCGGGGCTATAACTTCTCTCGCTATATCTTCAAAGCACTCAATGACCAGATAAACACAGCAGAGAGGTTTAGGTTCCTTTTGTACCCGAGGTTTGTGCAGCTACTGATCGATGATGCACTGCCAAACCTACGCGCTATCGGGGAGAGACTGCAGGTAAAAAGGGTGGACAAGAGAGTCTTTGCTCAGTTTCTAAAGCCAGGTAGTGTAGAACCTACGCCTGCGCACACTGACCTCTTTGGCCACCTACTGAATGAAGCATACGTCGCTCCTGAAGATTGGAACTGGTATAGTCCCAACTCAGCACCAGAGATGAGTGATGACTCTGGTGAAGAGCAAGAGGAAGAGCATGGTGATGATGAAGGTGATGTTGGTGGTGCTGAGGAATCCGATTCGGAGGCAACAGAATCAGATTCTTCTGATTCCGATGACGCACCATCATAGGCACATCCGAGAAGGTCGGCCTAGGTAACCCTGCCTGAGTCGTCTTCAAAAAGAAAACGACAAAGCTCGAGCAGCGAATATGAGCCGGCTTCCGACTCTGACGCTGCTCTACAAAGACGAAGGCGAGAGAAAGCCAACAAGAAAAGGGGCGATAGGCAAGAGGTTGCTATCCCCAGGGTTGAAGAGATTCCGACTGTGCAGCCAGTACAAGTTGAAGCTGCCCGTCCAGAGTCAGAATCTACCACGCCATCACGGCAACTGTTTAGAAGGAGGAGAAGGCCACTGGTACAAGCAGATGTGGCCGTCACGGCGGTCACAGAGGTGATTCCTGTGACGGTGACCCTCCCTACTCCAACCGTCCAGGTGACGGTGACTGCTCCACTTCTCACGGGGTCAGTCACCATCACCCCAACCATAACTCCCATCATTACATCCCCCATCCCAACACCCACCAAAGAGCCGTCATGTCAACCCTTTAACTACGGTGATTTCTCACAGGGGTTCGACTTTGACACGATCTTCTCTTCCCCCATCCACAACGCCGAAGCCTCATCATCTAGGCATCTGGATCCAAATGAAGCTAGGATCGATGTGCTAGAAACCCAAGTTGCTGGCTTGTTGAAGACTATTCAAAAGTCAAAAGAGGATTCTGATGCTCAACAAGCACAGTTAAACTCTCAGGCGGATGAAGTTAAGATTCTGCGTAGCCAGAGAACAGGGACTGATGAACGGTTGAAGAATGTCATGGCACAGAATGAACTGTTAATGAAGACTAACGAAATGATTCTAGGCCACAGAACTTCACTTGAGCTGAGGATGGACTTGCAGAGAAAAGAGCACGCAGCGATGGTCAAATTAGTTAGTGAACTGACCACGAAGCTAGGTGCTCAGGGGGAGAAGGAGACAGAGAAAGAGAAAGAAAAAGACAAAGAAAAGAAATCCATCGGTGCCGAGTCTTGTCATCCAGTCGATCTGACTAAGGATGATGATAAAGACAAGGATCCTGAAGTCGATCCTAGTGGAGGTGAGCACCTAGCTTTGGCGATTGTGCCCATCTCTTCTGTTCCATTGGCTGAGGGGGAGTCTACTCAGCAAGAGGGTGGTGATACTTCAGGTGGTGGTGGCGGAGATAAAGGGAAGTCAGCGGCTGACGTGCTCAAGGACTTATCTGATGATGAGATCCTCTATTTAGAGCCTGACTATTCCAAAGAGGCACAGATCGATGCTCTCCTTAATCTGGAAGAAGGAGAGATCGACTCTGGTGATGACTGGAATGAGGATGACGATGATGTGGTGATAGATATTCCCAAGGGCGACGGGGAAGGAGAGTACGAGTTAGAGGATGGTGAGATCTTTGAAGTACCATCGCTCGAATCTCTGCTCGACACAGGCTCAGTTGACATGGCAAGTAATGTTGAAGCTACAAATGAAGCCTCCCCGGTCGACCCTATACCTATGGACCCCGAGGCACAAAAAGAGAAAGACATGCCTTCTGCATCTACAAAGGGTCCAACTCCCGTGTGGCAAAAGACGTCTATCACAGACAAGCACGGAGCGACAGGTATGATCTTGGCTGTTAGGTTCGAGGAGGACAAACATTTGTTCGCCATCAAAAGATCTTGGGGGTTCAATACTTGAAACCCACCAGTGAGGCGTTCAACTCTTTGCCCAAGTACGACCTAGTTAACCTCGCAAACCGCGATCTGCTAAGTCACTCGAACAATGCAGTAGCAATGGGTTTGTGGGTAACACTACAGCGGGAAGCAAGATCAGGGAAATTTGAATACCTCAAGCCTCAAGTGCCCAGAAGAGTCAAGGATAAGCACGCTGTGCATCCTGTGACTAAGAAGCCCATAAAGAGATTGGTATACAAGCCAGTACGATGTGAAACTAAGATTCCCCTGAGCAAGTTACCTCAGGATATTCTTGGTGACATGTGGTACTGGTACGTTGATCCAAAACCAGGCGAGGCTGTGGTAATGAGTAAAGGTAAGTCAGCAAGTGGAAACATGGTGCCAAAGGAAGTGATCAGGATATTTGATGAAGTCTGCTTCATCAACTTTTCTGTGAACGATCTGGAGGTACTAGCCGACAAGTACTGCATCCACACTGACGAATGGACGAAGCTTCACTCTGCCAAATACGACAAGTTGATCAAGTTCTGTCTTGATTACAAAAAGAAGATGGAAGCTAAGGAACAAGTGCTGTGAAGACTGAAGAATGAAGACTGAAGACGAAGAAGATCCCGAGCTGTTGTCAAGTGGGAGTTTGTTGATGCACTTTCCTGTGACAACACTCTGGATAGAGTCTTAGTTTGTATTTCTAATGTCTGTAATTTGTCTTTGTATGTAAGAGTCGTCATGTAATAGTTTATCGAGTTGTATTTACTTTTACATAATGTATGTTGTTTTTCTGCTAAGTGTTTTGCGCACTTACATGTGCGCAGGAGAAAGCTCCTGCGTACTTAGCAAGTATGCAAGAACACCTTCGCGTACTTGTTAAGTACGCAAGAGCAATTGGTCCTGCGCACTTGCTAAGTGCGCAGGCATCAGGTCTGTATAAATAGGATAGGTTCACAGAGACTAAGTACGCAGAACCATTTGTTTAGACGAACTCAGTTCTGCTAAGTATGCAGCTTGTATTCTCTCTGTTACCGTTGAGTGTTTATAATACAAAGAACGTTTATTGTGACTCTCGTGTTTGGTTTACTTTGTTTAGTAAGACTCTCCACCTAGTCACGGGTATTCCGCAACCCGGTTTGACTAGTAGACCACTTGCATGTGACGATCCGACACACACGAAGCGACCTACAAGTAAGGAGACAGAGAAAGAGAAAGAAAAAGACAAAGACAAAGAAAATAAATCCACCGGTGCCGAGTCTTGTCATCCAGTCGATCTGACTAAGGATGATGATAAAGACAAGGATCCTGAAGTCGGTCCTAGTGGAGGTGAGCACCTAGCTTTGGCGATTGTGCCCATCTCTTCTGTTCCATTGGCTGAGGGGGAGTCTACTCAGCAAGAGGGTGGTGATACCTCAGGTGGTGGTGGCGGAGATAAAGGGAAGTCAGCGGCTGACGTGCTCAAGGACTTATCTGATGATGAGATCCTCTATTTAGAGCCTGACTATTCCAAAGAGGCACAGATCGATGCTCTCCTTAATCTGGAAGAAGGAGAGATCGACTCTAGTGATGACTGGAATGAGGATGACGATGATGTGGTGATAGATATTCCCAAGGGCGACGGGGAAGGAGAGTACGAGTTAGAGGATGGTGAGATCTTTGAAGTACCATCGCTCGAATCTCTGCTCGACACAGGCTCAGTTGACATGGCAAGTAATGTTGAAGCTACAACTGAAGCCTTCCCGGTCGACCCTATACCTGTGGACCCTGAGGCACAAAAAGAGAAAGACATGCCTTCTGCATCTACAAAGGGTCCAGCTCCCGTATGGCAAAAGTCGTCTATCACAGACAAGCACGGAGCGACAGGTATGATCTTGGCTGTTAGGTTCGAGGAGGACAAACAGTTGTTCGCCATCAAAAGATCTGGGGGGGTTCAATACTTGAAACCCACCAGTGAGGCGTTCAACTCTTTGCCCAAGTACGACCTAGTTAACCTCGCAAACCGCGATCTGCTAAGTCACTCGAACAATGCAGTAGCAATGGGTTTGTGGGTAACACTACAGCGGGAAACAAGATCAGGGAAATTTGAATACCTCAAGCCTCAGGTGCCCAGAAGAGTCAAGGATAAGCACGCTGTGCATCCTGTGACTAAGAAGCCCATAAAGAGATTGGTATACAAGCCAGTACGATGTGAAACTAAGATTCCCCTGAGCAAGTTACCTCAGGATATTCTTGGTGACATGTGGTAGTGGTACGTTGATCCAAAAACAGGCGAGGCTGTGGTAATGAGTAAAGGTAAGTCAGCAAGTGGAAACATGGTGCCAAAGGAAGTGATTAGGATATTTGATGAAGTCTGCTTCATCAACTTTTCTGTGAACGATCTGGAGTTACTAGCCGAAAAGTATTGCATCCACACTGACGAATGGACGAAGCTTCTCTCTACCAAATACGACAAGTTGATCAAGTTCCGTCTTGATTACAAAAAGAAGATGGAAGCTAAGGAACAAGTGCTATGAAGATGGAAGAATGAAGACTGAAGACGATGAAGATCCTGAGCTGTTGTCAAGGGGGAGTTTGTTGATGCACTTTCCTGTGACAACACTGTGGATAGAGTCTTAGTTTGTATTTCTAATGTCTGTAATTTTTCTTTGTATGTAAGAGTCGTTATGTAATAGTTTATCGAGTTGTATTTACTTTTACATAATGTATGTTGTTTTTCTGCTAAGTGTTTTCCACACTTACATGTGTGCAGGAGAAAGCTCCTGCGTACTTAGCAAGTATGCAAGAACACCTTTGCGTACTTGTTAAGTACGCAAGAGCAATTGGTCCTGCGCACTTGCTAAGTGCGCAGGCATCAGGTCTGTAAAAATAGGATAGGTTCACAGAGACTAAGTACGCAGAACCATTTGTTTAGACGAACTCAGTTCTGCTAAGTACGCAGCTTGTATTCTCTCTGTAACCGTCGAGTGTTTATAATACAAAGAACGTTTATTGTGACTCTCGTGTTTGGTTTACTTTATTTAGTAAGACTCTCCACCTAGTCACGGGTATTCCGCAACCCGGTTTGACTAGTAGACCACTTGCATGTGACGATCCGACACACACGAAGGGACCTACAAGTAAGGAGACAGAGAAAGAGAAAGAAAAAGACAAAGAAAAGAAATCCACCGGTGCCGAGTCTTGTCATCCAGTCGATCTGACTAAGGATGATGATAAAGACAAGGATCCTGAAGTCGGTCCTAGTGGAGGTGAGCACCTAGCTTTGGCGATTGTGCCCATCTCTTCTGTTCCATTGGCTGAGGGGGAGTCTACTCAACAAGAGGGTGGTGATACCTCAGGTGGTGGTGGCGGAGATAAAGGGAAGTCAGCGGCTGACGTGCTCAAGGACTTATCTGATGATGAGATCCTCTATTTAGAGCCTGACTATTACAAAGAAGCACAGATCGATGCTCTCCTTAATCTGGAAGAAGCAGAGATCGACTCTGGTGATGACTGGAATGAGGATGACGATAATGTGGTGATAGAGATTCCCAAGGGCGACGGGGAAGGAGAGTACGAGTTAGAGGATGGTGAGATCTTTGAAGTACCATCGCTCGAATCTCTGCTCGACACAGGCTCAGTTGACATGGCAAGTAATGGTGAAGCTACAACTGAAGCCTTCCCGGTCGACCCTATACCTGTGGACCCCGAGGCACAAAAAGAGAAAGACATACCCTCTGCATCTACAAATGGTCCAGCTCCCGTGTGGCAAAAGACGTCTATCACAGACAAGCACGGAGCGACAAGTATGATCTTGGCTGTTAGGTTCGAGGAGGACAAACAGTTGTTCGCCATCAAAAGATCTGGGGGGTTCAATACTTGAAACCCACCAGTGAGGCGTTCAACTCTTTGCCCAAGTACGACCTAGTTAACCTCGCAAACCGCGATCTGCTAAGCCACTCGAACAATGCAGTAGCAATGGGTTTGTGGGTAACACTACAGCGGGAAGCAAGATCAGGGAAATTTGAATACCTCAAGCCTCAGGTGCCCAGAAGAGTCAAGAATAAGCACGCTGTGCATCCTGTGACTAAGAAGCCCATAAAGAGATTGGTATACAAGCTAGTACGATGTGAAACTAAGATTCCCCTGAGCAAGTTACCTCAGGATATTCTTGGTGACATGTGGTACTGGTACGTTGATCCAAAAACAGGCGAGGCTGTGGTAATGAGAAAAGGTAAGTCAGCAAGTGGAAACATGGTGCCAAAGGAAGTGATCAGGATATTTGATGAAGTCTGCTTCATCAACTTTTCTGTGAACGATCTGGAGGTACTAGCCGACAAGTACTGCATCCACACTGACGAATGGACGAAGCTTCTCTCTGCCAAATACGACAAGTTGATCAAGTTCTGTCTTGATTACAAAAAGAAGATGGAAGCTAAGGAACAAGTGCTGTGAAGAGTGAAGAATGAAGACTGAAGACGATGAAGATCCTGAGCTGTTGTCAAGGGGGAGTTTGTTGATGCACTTTCCCGTGACAACACTCTGGATAGAGTCTTAGTTTGTATTTCTAATGTCTGTAATTTGTCTTTGTATGTAAGAGTCGTTATGTAATAGTTTATCGAGTTGTATTTAATTTTACATAATGTATGTTGTTTTTCTGCTAAGTGTTTTGCGCACTTACATGTGCGCAGGAGAAAGCTCCTGCGTACTTAGCAAGTACGCAAGAACACCTTTGCGTACTTGTTAAGTACGCAAGAGCAATTGGTCCTGCGCACTTGCTAAGTGCGCAGGCATCAGGTCTGTATAAATAGGATAAGTTCACAGAGACTAAGTACGCAGAACCATTTGTTTAGACGAACTCAGTTCTGCTAAGTACGCAGCTTGTATTCTCTCTGTAACCGTCGAGTGTTTATAATACAAAGAACGTTTATTGTGACTCTCGTGTTTGGTTTACTTTGTTTAGTAAGACTCTCCACCTAGTCACGGGTATTCCGCAACCCGGTTTGACTAGTAGACCACTTGCATGTGGCGATCCGACCCACACGAAGGGACTTACAAGTAAGGAGACAGAGAAAGAGAAAGAAAAAGACAAAGAAAAGAAATCCACCGGTGCCGAGTCTTGTCATCCAGTCGATCTGACTAAGGATGATGATAAAGACAAGGATCCTGAAGTCGGTCCTAGTGGAGGTGAGCACCTAGCTTTGGCGATTGTGCCCATCTCTTCTGTTCCATTGGTTGAGGGGGAGTCTACTCAGCAAGAGGGTGGTGATACTTCAGGTGGTGGTGGCGGAGATAAAGGGAAGTCAGCGGCTGACGTGCTCAAGGACTTATCTGATGATGAGATCCTCTATTTAGAGCCTGACTATTCCAAAGAGGCACAGATCGATGCTCTCCTTAATCTGGAAGAAGGAGAGATCGACTCTGGTGATGACTGGAATGAGGATGACGATGATGTGGTGATAGATATTCCCAAGGGCGACGAGGAAGGAGAGTACGAGTTAGAGGATGGTGAGATCTTTGAAGTACCATCGCTCGAATCTCTGCTCGACACAGGCTCAGTTGACATGGCAAGTAATGTTGAAGCTACAAATGAAGCCTCCCCGGTCGACCCTATACCTATGGACCCCGAGGCACAAAAAGAGAAAGACATGCCTTCTGCATCTACAAAGGGTCCAGCTCCCGTGTGGCAAAAGACGTCTATCACAGACAAGCACGGAGCGACAGGTATGATCTTGGCTGTTAGGTTCGAGGAGGACAAACATTTGTTCGCCATCAAAAGATCTGGGGGGTTCAATACTTGAAACCCACCAGTGAGGCGTTCAACTCTTTGCCCAAGTACGACCTAGTTAACCTCGCAAACCGCGATCTGCTAAGTCACTCGAACAATGCAGTAGCAATGGGTTTGTGGGTAACACTACAGCGGGAAGCAAGATCAAGGAAATTTGAATACCTCAAGCCTCAGGTGCCCAGAAGAGTCAAGGATAAGCACGCTGTGCATCCTGAGACTAAGAAGCCCATAAAGAGATTGGTATACAAGCCAGTACGATGTGAAACTAAGATTCCCCTGAGCAAGTTACCTCAGGATATTCTTGGTGACATGTGGTACTGGTACGTTGATCCAAAACCAGGCGAGGCTGTGGTAATGAGTAAAGGTAAGTCAACAAGTGGAAACATGGTGCCAAAGGAAGTGATCAGGATATTTGATGAAGTCTGCTTCATCAACTTTTCTGTGAACGATCTGGAGGTACTAGCCGACAAGTACTGCATCCACACTGACGAACGGACGAAACTTCACTCTGCCAAATACGACAAGTTGATCAAGTTATGTCTTGATTACAAAAAGAAGATGGAAGATAAGGAACAAGTGCTATGAAGACTGAAGAATGAAGACTGAAGACGATGAAGATCCCGAGCTGTTGTCAAGGGGGAGTTTGTTGATGCACTTTCCTGTGACAACACTCTGGATAGAGTCTTAGCTTGTATTTCTAATGTCTTTAATTTGTCTTTGTATGTAAGAGTCGTTATGTAATAGTTTATCGAGTTGTATTTACTTTTACATAATGTATGTTGTTTTTCTGCTAAATGTTTTGCGCACTTACATGTGCGCAGGAGAAAGCTCCTGCGTACTTAGCAAGTACGCAAGAACACCTTTGCGTACTTGTTAAGTACGCAAGAGCAATTGGTCCTGCGCACTTGCTAAGTGCGCAGGCATCAGGTCTGTATAAATAGGATAGGTTCACAGAGACTAAGTACGCAGAACCATTTGTTTAGACGAACTCAGTTCTGCTAAGTACGCAGCTTGTATTCTCTCTGTAACCGTCAAGTGTTTATAATACAAAGAACGTTTATTATGACTCTCGTGTTTGGTTTACTTTGTTTAGTAAGACTCTCCGCCTAGTCACGGGTATTTCGCAACCCGGTTTGACTAGTAGACCACTTGCATGTGGCGATCCGACCCACACGAAGGGACCTACAAGTAAGGAGACAGAGAAAGAGAAAGAAAAAGACAAAGAAAAGAAATCCACCGGTGCCGAGTCTTGTCATCCAGTCGATCTGACTAAGGATGATGATAAAGACAAATATCCTGAAGTCGGTCCTAGTGGAGGTGAGCACCTAGCTTTGGCGAGCACCTAGCTTTGGCGATTGTGCCCATCTCTTCTGTTCCATTGGCTGAGGGGGAGTCTACTCAGCAAGAGGGTGGTGAAAGCTTAGGTGGTGGTGGCGGAGATAAAGGGAAGTCAGTGGCGGACGTGCTCAAGGACTTATCTGATGATGAGATCCTCTATTTAGAGCCTCACTCTTCCAAAGAGGCACAGATCGATGCTCTCCTTAATCTGGAAGAAGGAGAGATCGACTCTGGTGATGATTGGAATGAGGATGACGATGATGTGGTGATAGAGATTCCCAAGGGCGACGGGGAAGGAGAGTACGAGTTAGAGGATGGTGAGATCTTTGAAGTACCATCGCTCGAATCTCTGCTCGACACAGGCTCAGTTGACACGGCAAGTAATGTTGAAGCTACAACTGAAGCCTCCTCGGTCGACCCTACACCTGTAGACCCCGAGGCACAAAAACAGAAAGACATACCTTCTGCATCTACAAAGGGTCCAGCTTCCGTGTGGCAAAAGACGTCTATCACAGACAAGCACGGAGCGACAGGTATGATCTTGGCTGTTAGGTTCGAGGAGGACAAACAGTTGTTCGCCATCAAAAGATCTGGGGGGTTCAATACTTGAAACCCACCAGTGAGGCGTTCAACTCTTTGCCCAAGTACGACCTAGTTAACCTCGCAAACCGCGATCTGCTAAGTCACTCGAACAATGCTGTAGCAATGGGTTTGTGGGTAACACTACAGCGGGAAGCAAGATCAGGGAAATTTGAATACCTCAAGCCTCAGGTGCCCAGAAGAGTCAAGGATAAGCACGTTGTGCATCCTGTGACTAAGAAGCCCATAAAGAGATTGGTATACAAGCCAGTACGATGTGAAACTAAGATTCCCCTGAGCAAGTTACCTCAGGATATTCTTGATGACATGTGGTACTGGTACGTTGATCTAAAAACAGGCGAGGTTGTGGTAATGAGTAAAGGTAAGTCAGCAAGTGGAAACATGGTGCCAAAGGAAGTGATCAGGATATTTGATGAAGTCTGCTTCATCAACTTTTCTGTGAACGATCTGGAGGTACTAGCCGATAAGTACTGCATCCACACTGACGAATGGACGAAGCTTCTCTCTGCCAAATACGACAAGTTGATCAAGTTCTGTCTTGATTACAAAAAGAAGATGGAAGCTAAGGAACAAGTGCTGTGAAGACTGAAGAATGAAGACTGAAGACGATGAAGATCCCGAGCTGTTGTCAAGGGGGAGTTTGTTGATGCACTTTCCTGTGACAACACTCTGGATAGTCTTAGTTTGTATTTATAATGTCTGTAATTTGTCTTTGTATGTAAGAGTCGTTATGTAATAGTTTATCAAGTTGTATTTACTTTTACATAATGTATGTTGTTTTTCTGCTAAGTGTTTTGCGCACTTACATGTGTGCAGGAGAAAGCTCCTGCGTACTTAGCAAGTACGCAAGAACACCTTTGCGTACTTGTTAAGTACGCAAGAGCAATTGGTCCTGCGCACTTGCTAAGTGCGCAGGCATCAGGTCTGTATAAATAGGATAGGTTCACAGAGACTAAGTACGCAGAACCATTTGTTTAGACGAACTCAGTCCTGCTAAGTACGCAGCTTGTATTCTCTCTGTAACCGTCGAGTGCTTATAATACAAAGAACGTTTATTGTGACTCTCGTGTTTGGTTTACTTTGTTTAGTAAGACTCTCCACCTAGTCACGGGTATTCCGCAACCCGGTTTGACTAGTAGACCACTTGCATGTGATGATACGACACACACGAAGGGACCTACACACGGATTTGAATAATCTTGTCGGATGTTTCTTGAATTAGCTCGGGACCGGTGATTTGGGCTTCACCAATCTCGTTCCAACAGATAGGAGAACGACACTTGCGACCATAAAGAGCTTCGAATGGAGCCATGTTGATACTTGTGTGGTAGCTATTATTGTAAGAGAACTCAATGCGGGATAAATGTGAATCCCAATTTCCACCAAAATCGATTACACAAGCTCTAAGCATGTTTTCAAGTGTTTGGATTGTTCACTCGGTTTGACCATCAGTTTGAGGATGGTAAGCCGTGCTCAAATCCAGTCGTGTGCCAAGAGCGGTTTGGAGAGATTGCCAAAATCGAGATGTGAACCAGGCATCTCGGTCGGATATTATGTTCAAGGGAACACCATGATGGCTCACAATTTCATCAATGTAAATTCGGGCTAGTTTCTCAACCCGATAGTCTTCACGGATGGGTAAGAAATGAGCAGATTTGGTGAGACGATCAATGATCACCCAAATGCTATCATAACCACTCGAGGTGCGAGGAAGTTTGGTAATAAAATCCATGGCTAAGTTCTCCCATTTCCACATGGGAATTTCCGGTTATTCAAGTAATCCTAAAGGACGTTGATGTTCGGCTTTGACTTTGGAACACGTTAGACATTTGGCAACATAGTGAGCAATGTCCTTTTTCATACCGGGCCACCAATATTGTTGGCAAAGATCTTGGTACATTTTATCCGCACCAGGATGAATAGAATAACGAGTCTTGTGAGCCTCGTTCATGAGAAATGTACGGAGATCATCGCGATCGGGAACCCAAATACGGTTCAAGTAATAAAGTAAGCCATTGGGTTTTGATTCAAGTTGAAGTTCAACACCACACGACATTTCCTCATACATGTTACCCTCGGTGACTGAGACGTGTTGAGCTTCTAAGATGCGGTTTTGAATGTCGGTTTGAATTCGAACACATTGAAGCATGACATGGTCCTTTCGACTCAAAGCGTCGGCAACAACATTTGCTTTGTCGGGATGGTAACGAATCTCGCAGTCATAGTCGTTAAGGAGTTCAACCCAACGTCGTTGCCTCATACTGAGTTCCTTTTGATTGAAGATGTGTTGAAGACTTTTGTGGTCGGTGAACACCACACATTTTGTGCCATAGAGATAATGTCTCCAAATCTTCAATGCGAATACGACCGCACCCAACTCGAGATCGTGCGTCGTATAATTCTTCTCATGAATCTTAAGTTGCCTTGATGCATAAGCGATTTCTTTGCCTCGTTGCATGAGGACACAACCGAGACCTTGGTTAGAAGCATCACAGTAGACAACTAGATCATCATTCCCATCAGGGAGAGTCAAAATGGGAGAATTGTACAACTTTTGCTTAAGGGTTTGGAAAGCCTCTTCTTGTTTTGGTCCCCATTCATAAGTCTTACCTTTGTGGGTCAAAGCGGTGAGGGGAACAACAATCTTAGAGAAGTTTGAGATGAAGCGACGGCAATATCCCGCAAGACCAAGAAATGAACGAACTTCAGTGGAAGTCTTCGGGGTATTCCAATTCTTAACCGTCTCGATCTTAGTAGGGTCAACATGAATACCCTTGTCGTTGACGATGTGACCAAGAAATTGAACTTCCTTTAGCCAAAATTCACATTTGGAGAATTTGGCGTATAGTTGTTCTTTCTTCAAGAGATCCAAAACCAATCTAAGGTGATGCTCATGATCGGCTTTAGTCTTGGAATAGATTAAGATATCATCGATGAAAACAATCACAAATTTATCAAGGTACGGTTTGCACACACGATTCATGAGGTCCATGAAAACTGCGGGTGCATTGGTTAGCCCAAAAGGCATAACCATGAACTCGTAATGACCATACCTTGTTCGGAAGGCAGTCTTTGGAATATCGTCTTCTTGCATACGGAGTTGATGATAACCAGATCGAAGATCAATCTTCGAGAAGCAAGTAGAACCTTGAAGTTGATCAAAGAGGTAATCAATTCTAGGTAGAGGATAACAGTTTTTGATAGTAAGCTTGTTGAGTTCGCGGTAGTCAATACACATGCGAAATGATCCATCCTTCTTTTTGACGAATAAGACGGGTGCACCCCACGGTGAATGACTTGGATGAATGAATCCCTTGTCGGAGAGCTCTTGAAGTTGACTTGCAAGTTCTTGCATTTCAGAAGGTGCAAGGCGGTAAGGAGCTCTAGCCACGGGGTTAGCTCCGGGCACAAGATCAATGTGAAATTCTACTTGTGGAACGGGTGGAAGACCGGATAAGTCTTCGGGGAATACTTCAGGAAAATCTCGGATAATGGGGATATCTTGAATACTCTTCTTTTCGACATCCTTTTGAACGATATGGGCCAAAAAGGCCATGTACTTCTTTCGTAAGTACTTTTGAGCAGTAGTGCATGACATTAATTTAAGCACTTTGCAAGGCTTTTCACCAAAGACTTTCAACGTTTCTCTCGATGGTAGAGGTATTCGGATGCACTTTTCGAAACAGATGACTTCGGCATGATGATTTGATAGCCAATCCATGCCTATGATGACATCAAAACTTCCTAGTGGCATTGGAACAAGGTTGATTGGGAATGCATGATCATTAAGTTCTAAGGAGCAGTCATAGATAACAGAGTCAATTGTAAGGGAGTCACCATTTTCTATTTCGACGGTAAAGGTTTTCTCTAATTGGGATCGTGTCTTTGCAAGTAAAGGTTCAAAGTTAAGTGACACGAAACTTTTATTGGCACCGATATCGAATAAAATGGAGGCATATTGACTATTAACAAGAAACGTAACATTGACCACATCATTGTTGGCTTGAGCTTCATTGGCGTTTATGTTGAAAGCACGCCCACGAGCTCCACCTTGTCTAGCATTGACTAACTTTGGGCATTGATCACGGAAATGGTTCGGGTTGCCACACTCATAACATGCTCGCCCATTTGCAATAGCGGGTACACCCTGATTAGCCACTTGGGTGTTGGTTTGGTTTGGTGGGTTGACTTGGCCCGCAAGAGCTTTGGCCCTACAAACATTAACTGTATGGCCATATCTCCCATAATAAGTACAAAGGCGACATGGGATGCTTTTGAGATGATGGTAGTTGCAGGTGGCACAAAGTGGGTAGATTCCAACATATGGCTTTTTGGCCGGTGCTTGAACCATAGGTGCAACTTGATTAACAGGAATAGCAGGAGTGACCACAGCATAGTTTCTAGTCTTCCTTTTCCTATTATTACGGGAGGGTTCAGTTGTGGCTTCTTTGTTGTGGGTAGGAGGGGTTATAGTGTCAGAAACTTTCTTGGTGCCATTTTTAGTAAGAGTCCCCGCCTTCACATGATTATCGGTTAAGGTAGCAGATAAGCGGATAGCATCCCCAAGTGTTGCGGGATTCCTTCCTAGGACAGTATCTTGAATTTGCCTAGGTAGTCCCCCAATATACTTTTCAATGCAACGGGACAAAGGTGTGACCATGTGGGGCACAAGAAGACTCAACTAATGGAACCGAGTTGTATACGCCAAGTTTTCACCACTAACTTGGGCAAGATCCCAAAATTTGGCTTCAAGTTTCTTTACTTCATTTCGAGGACATAATTCCTCGGTCATTAGCCTTTTAACCTCATCCCAAGGTAAGGCCATTGCCACATCCACACCTCGAATTCTCTTCTCCCCATTCCACCACGTGAGTGCCCGTTTTGTAGGACACTTGTGGCATGACGAACACGAAGGTTGTCGGGGCAGTCACTATTGAGAAAGGTATTCTCAATGCTTTCGAACCATTGAAGGAGTCCGGTAGCTCCTTCGGTACCATAAAACTTAAGGGGATTACACGAGTTGAAATGCTTGAAGGTGCATTGAGATGGGTTGTTACCACCATTTCCACCATTACCAGCATTACCACTATTACTACCATTTCCACCATTGTTGCCATTGGTGGCACTATTAGATTGAGTGAGTTGTGTCACGAGTTGTGCAAGAATAGCAGCAATGTCGGTATTGGTGCTGGCCGCGGGAGCACGACGAGGAGGCATTCTACAGATTTTTACAAGACAAGAAAAGATGTAAGAACTCATGAGGATTGTTTGGATTTAATAGAATAAGATAACAAAATAAATAGATAATCATAGTTTGGATTGTACTCAAATAGTAATAAAATCACTCGAATACTATGACACATTAAGGTTAATTAAACTTATATAATTTTCAAGGAGACATGCTTTAGCCTATAAGTAAACACTCATCTCGGGAATTCCCAGGAAATCATACGAGTCCCTCGGTTGATTGGGATTTATGCGAAATGCTTTCCTAGACAGAAAACCCAAAATACAGGTGTCACTCTTCCAGATTGCACGTGTCCTCAAATAATTATTAACAAAGCTTAAAAACCTTAACGAGGAAATAAAGAAATTTTATATATTTAGCTTCATGTAGTTTCCACATGCTAAGAAAGATAAAGATAGAGAAGGAGATAAGAGTATTATGGGGTTTTAGGATATTGTTTATTTAATTTATTATTTAAGTATATACTAATAAGTCATGGATTTTTTATTTTTTATTTAATAAATAAGTCATCAAATAAAATAATAACTAATCATAGTAAGAATGTAGCACATAGCATGTAACACATAACATGTAGCACATAATCCTATAAACATGAAGCATGGCATAAATGGGTGTCCTAAAGTTATAGTCTAGGTCAAGGTGTCTAATAACCTAATTCCCTATAACCAAGGCTCTGATACTAATCTGTCACACCCCGACCGATGGCGGAATCATCGGGGCGGGACATGTAGACTGTTCATAAGCACAAGGTTGACTAAATTGAAATATATTAAACACCAAATTCCATTACAATCATTCAAACAAAACCAAATCCAAGACAGGAACAATATTTCAAAACATAGACTTCTTTATTTAATTTAGCTAAGTCCAAAGCCTAAGTGTAGCACATCTTGATCAAACTCACACATTAGTACCTGAAACATGAATAAAATAAAGTCAACTAAAAAGTTGGTGAGTATAACACAGGTTTGTATATAGATAGCATATAGTTGTAAAACAAATCCTTACATAACATGATAAATAAGGCATTTATGGGGAGCAGCTATTGTGTAACCAAGTACAATCAAACCTTTGTAACTAGCATGCAAAATTGTGTTGTCGGTATCAATCACCCCAATCTAGGTGGGTTTGTCAGAATCAATAGATCTATCATTGAAAACCGTCGGCTTGAATAGTTAATGATTGCACATAATCGCATACAAAGGTTAGCACACCTAGCACTCGGGCATAAAGCTCAAGTTGCACACATGAATGTAAATAGGATTTGTACTTGTGTTTGTGTAAATGTAAACATGTAATTTGAATAGTGTTCATGTTTCACCCCAAAAATATAAAAGAGTAAAAGGTGCTATGTATACTCACTTGTATCAAAATGTAGTAGTTAGCACGAGTGTTGTATAATCCAAGTGCTTTGCTAATCACTAAGTTTGACCTAGAGTAAAATAGTATAACTTTGGATTAATAGTTAGCATAATGTCTAAGGAAATTCTAAGGTTTTCAATAGGAATGGATTTGTACGAATGGTTGGTGTATTCATTTGCGTTGGTAATTGAATGAAAATGTAAGTTCAAGTAAATAATGAAAGACTTAAGGTTTAATTTGAATAATTAACTAAAATAATAATTTAATTCTTTTTATTTAGTTGTTCATGAAAATGTGTCAAGAGGCATTTTAAAAATATATTAGAATCTAAATAGTTTGTGTAGGTTTGAATAAAACAATTATATGTAAAACTTTTATTTTAAATTTATTACTTTTTAATCCATTAGAAACGACTTAATTAATTTGTTTAATATTTCCATGTTGGTAATTTAGTTTATGAAAACAATTCTGACTTTGGAGTTTTTATAAAAGAAAATGAGTTTATATTAAAATAACAGAAGAAATAGGTTCTGACCAAAGGTAGCACAACCGTGTCAAATGTATGGCGCGACCGCGCTTAGGCATTGTGCGCGACCGTGCTTAGGCATGGGGCGCGACCGTGCTTAGGCATGTGGCGCGACCGTGCTTAGGCATGTGGCGCGACCGTGCTTAGGCATGGGGCACAGCCATGTCTGGACAAGAGGCACGACCGTGCTAATCGATTAGCACGATCGTGTCTGAATGTTCCAGAAGCTAAATTGTCTAAATCCTGTATTAATATTAGGTGAATTCATAGGGCTTTCGATTGTTGGGTGTTTGCGAATCTAACCATATATTTTAATTGAACGGAGATCATGTCTAGGGTGTAGTTCGATTAAACCAAAATGTAATGAACCCTAGATTTTATTCGGGTTCAATTCGGTAGTATAAGCCCTGTATAGGTTAGGGCTTTCATTCACGGGATTGAAATAAGTCTGGGGATGTGTTTACTTACCTTAAACGATATCGAATTGGTGGAGTTCGACTAAACGGAGTTCCGATTTCGGCGCGTTGATCCTTGGCGTCTTCTGCTGGGATTCCGGCACGTTTGATGTGGGGAATGTGATTACAGAAGCTTGAAGAATATGCGCAGGGGTCTGATTTCGAGAGTGTTTCGAGAATTGGACGAGGTTGAGAGAAGGAGATGAAAATATGACGGTTTTGTTTTCTAATTACTAATGTGATTAATCAAGAGTGTTTGGTTATTGATGAACGTCTGGAAACGGCACAAAAGACGTTACAATCGCAGACTCGAACAGACTTTGTGATTAAGGCAGTGTTTACGTTTCATCTGAGTTTCAGGCGCGACCGTGCCAGTTCTCGGCGCGACCGTGTTTACGGGACGCGACCATGCCAGGTCATGGCGCGACCGTGTCAAGTGATATTTTTGATAATTTTCAAGACTAGTCCTTGTAGTTTGTAAGATAGCGTAGGTTTGTTTCAGTTGTTATTGTAGCAATGTAAAATGTGTGTATGTACTTTCAACATTATGATAATACTTCTTAATTGCACATGAAAATAGTAAACGATGTGACACAACGTTTTGAATGTGAACATTAGATTGAAGTTGTCATTTATTGCAAAATATGTAATACTAGGAAAAACATGGATGTTACAAGTATGAGCAGTGAAGTGAACCAAAAAATTGTGCTAAAAACATAACCCGAAACTAGTCTCAAAAGATAATACTAGCCAAAATCTTACTGTCTATTTCTGATAATGATCTTTTAATTTCGCTTTTACACACACACATCATAACATGGGTTCAAATCACAGTTGCTGTAGATATATTTAGATTTTCACACTACTAATGATTTAATGAATGCTTCTAGCCTACTGACAATTCAAATTAAATGATAATTTATAAACAGTTTAAGTAGTCATGAAGCAGTCATTTCCCAATTGTGTAGTCTAACAAATTTAGATCGCTTCCTGATGTGCAATCATTTCCTCTTGTCTTCAAATGACAATGAAATTTTTGAAAGTTTTATATTTTGTTTGGATTTTCTTAAAAGTTTTTAACAGAAAATAAACTAAATTTAAAATGTTAAAAGAAAATAAATGTAACTTCCAAGAAACGATTTTGTTTAAAAAAATGATTTTCATTCAGGATTGAACATTCCTATCATGTTGACAAGATGTTCAAAACGTGTACGATCAAATGCTTTGGTGAAAAGGTCGGTAAAATTATTATCCGTGTGAACTTTTACAAGATCAATTAAGTGCTTTTCAGCACAGTCATGAATAAAGTGGTGACGAATTTCAATATGTTTCGGTTTGGAGTGTTTCACCAAGTTGTTTGTGATAGACATGGTGGCATTGTTGTCAATGAACAATGGAGTTCTAGTGTAATTCAAGCTGTAGTCTCTCAATTGCTGTTGTATCAACAATATTTGAGAACAGCAGCTTGCAGCAACAATGTACTCTGCTTCACATGTTGATATAGAAACTGTTGACTGCTTTTTACACTACCAGGAGACCAGCCTGTCTCCTAATGTAACACCCAGTATTTCAGGTCATTATCCATATTCATAATGGCACGTTCGTATTTTATATTTGTTAGGAGTATTATCTTTGACATGATATTGTCAGAAGTCTAGCAAAGTGTAAGGCCCCTTTCTCGGGTAACCTCACTTGTTGGATTTACTCATAAACATAGTCATAAATACTGAACTTAAATTAAAAACATTCATCATTCAATTACATTTCATAACAGCGGAAGTCTTAACAATTAAAAACCCAACATTGTCTTAACAGACAAAAGTGGGATGTCAGTCTTGTGTCGGGTAACCTTCACGCCCTCGCACGACCTTTTCTTCCTTTACCTGAAATGTATACTAAAGTCAGCTAACGCTGGTGAGTTCTAGTTTAATGCGTTTAGATATAAACATTCTTTTCTTTACTTCATAAGTAAACATTAATATAAAGTCATTCATATAAATATGTATTCATAGCTTTTGCTTTTCTTTCATCTTTCTTTTCTTTATTAATGTGATTACATATATATATATATATATATGCGTTCACCCTTTTTCTTTCACTTTTCTTAACATTCTTTCCTTATCTTTCTTACGTGATTACATAGATATGCTTTCACCTTTACTTTCTTTACCATTTATTGGTCATACACATAAGGGTGATCAACCCATCTTACGGTACGTATGTCACAAAGACATAAGCCCTTGAGCTACCGTCGTAGCCCTTTTACTCGTCCGGTCCTAGAAACCGTCCGCCTTAACTTCCGTCCGACCAACCTTCGGCCGTCCTTCTTTACCGTCCTACCGTCGTAGTCCGTCATATTCGCCCGTCTGCCCTAAGGCATCCGTTTCCCACTTGAACTAATTATGCAGCCGAATATTGATTTAGCGTCTTACTCCACCGTAGTGGCCTCTATTTAGTCTACCTTTCTAGACTTCCTTCTCTAGCTGCATAATAGTCAAGTGGTCGTCCGTCTACCGTAGTAGTCGTTAGCTTCGTTTCCGTCCATAACGTATACTTACATTCTTCGCATGCAATATATATTTATAAAGCAAGGTTTCATTTATTTACGTTATACCATTCATTCATTCATTCTTTGCAAACATACGTGTCGTTCTTTGTTCGTAATTCATTATTCGCATTCATTTGTATCTACACATATACCTTAATATATCACGTATGATCACATTGACATTCATTTCATTTATTCATTTAGTGTATACACTTCAGCCCCAAAACATTTATAAATCATTTGCACATAACTTAGAAGGGGGCACATAAAACTCACCTGATGAGTAGTTTCTATAATACACTTAGCTGGCTACTGAGCTTCACTAATGTCACTCACGATCTGTATAATAAAGTCATATATATAAGGTAGTGCTCCTAGATGACACTAGACATTACTATGCTTGAACCTAGTAGTTTCGATTGATTAGCTTACATCGAAACTTGGTAGTTTCGATAGGTTGTTCCTGTCGAAACTTGGTAGTTTCGATAGGTAGTTTCGATAGGTAACTTATGTATTATCTTAGCTTCGGATCGGGGGCTCATATCGAAACTATGGTAGTTTCGATTGGGTCTGCATACATCGAAACTAAGTAGTTTCGATGGGTCTGCACATATCGAAACTAAGTAGTTTCGATAGACCTGCACATATCGCCTTCCCCAAAAATCTGAATGTTCTGCATGCGAATCTGATCATGTCGATATCTAAATTTTCTTTGATCAAAACATTCGTTTTTCATACTAGATGCTATACCTAAGTTCACTTTCAAGTTTCATCCGCAAAATCGTTATCTTTTAGCCAAAACCCGAAACTTCCCAAAACGAACAAAAACTCATAATGTGATCGAATCGTTACCTGGATTGTAATTCTGATTCGGAGGTTTTGCTCACGGGAACAGCAGCAACGTTCTCCTGAATTCCCGAGTTGATCAGTCACTTTCTATCTCTAGACCCGAGCTCTCCTTTCTCTCTCTAAAAGCTGCGTGAGTTGGGGAAATGAGCAGGGAAGAGGGCTGCCTTGCCTCTTATGTGCAATGGGCTTCCCTCGGCCCATTGGAGCCGGGCCCAGGCCCGCTCTCTTTTTGTTTAAATATTCCGACTAAATCACTGGTCTCGTTATGTTTATTCGTTTTATTATTTTTGGGATGTTACAAGTCTACCCTCCTTAAAGAGGTTTCATCCTCGAAACTGTTCATACGTTAAACAATTTAGGGTATAGTCCCCTCATCTCGTCTTCCTTTTCCCATGTAGCTTCTGACCCTTTTTTGTGCTTCCATTGTATCTTGACTAACGGTATCGACTTATTGCGTAGTCGTTTTTCAGCTCGGTCAAGAATGGCTATTGGTTCCTCTACATAATTCAGACTATTATCCACTTCGATCTCGTCGTAAGGTATGTGAGCTGTGTCGTCAGCTAGGCTCTTGCGTAAGTGGGACACGTGGAACGTAGGGTGTATTCCATTAAGCTCAACGGGTAGGTCGAGTCTGTAAGCAACTTGACCCACTCTCGCTAAAATCTTGAAAGGCCCGACAAACCTTGGACTTAGTTTGCCACGCTTCCTGAATCGAATGATTCCTTTCCACGGAGACACTTTCAATAGTACCATATCCCCTACTTGAAACTCTAAATCCCTTCTTCTCTTATCCGCGTATGATTTCTGTCTGTCTTTTGCGGCTTTCATTCGAGCCTTTATTTGTTCAAATTTCTCAGAAGTAGCTTTGACCACTTCGAGACTTGCGAAGTCCTTTTGTCCAATTTCCCCCCAACAAACCGGGGTCCTACATCTCCTTCCATACAACATTTCAAGTGGCGGCATGCCAATGGTTGAGTGATAGCTGTTGTTATATGAAAATTCTGCCAATGGTAGATGGTTGTCCCAACTCCCACCGAAGTCAATTATACAGGCCCGGAGCATGTCCTCCAAGGTCTGAATGGTTCTTTCAGATTGACCATCGGTCTGAGGGTGGTAAGCGGTGCTGATGTTCAGTCTAGTGCCCATCGCTTCGTTGAATTTCTTCCAAAATCTGGATGTGAATCTAGTATCCCTGTCGGACACAATTGACAGTGGCATACCATGTCTGCTCACAATTTCCTTGATAAATACTTCTGCTAGCTTTTCAGACGAAGAAGTCTCACGTATTGGCAAGAAGTGAGCACTCTTTGTCAAGCGGTCGACGATCACCCAAATGGTGTCATTGCCTTTAGCTGTTCGCGGTAGCTTGGTAATGAAGTCCATTGTGATCTCCTCCCACTTCCATTCTGGTATTGGCAAAGGCTGCATTTTACCACATGGTTTCTGGTGCTCGGCCTTAACTAGTGAACACGTTAGGCACTTGTTCACGTACTCGGTCACATCATTCTTCATGCCAGGCCACCAGTATTCTTTCTTCAAGTCTTGATACATTTTGTTTATTCCGGGGTGGATAGAATAGCGAGACTTATGGGCCTCATCAAGTATTTTGGCTCTAAGCTCGCCAAGCTTAGGTATCAACATTCGGCCAAACCTAGTTCGTACACCGTATGCATTTGCATCCAAGTTCCCTTGTTGTCCTACTATTCTTTCCCGTTTCACATTTCTTTCTAACAGCGCTTCATCTTGTGCTTTTGCTATTTCACCCATCCAATCTGGTGTTATAATCAGCTGACACGCTTTGATCCGGATAGGTGCCGATTCTTCCTTTCTACTTAAAGCGTCGGCCACTACGTTTGCCTTGCCCGGATGGTACAATATCTCACAGTCATAGTCTTTCAGTAGCTCTAACCACCTTCTTTGTCTCATGTTTAATTCCTTTTGTTCGAAAAAGTACTTCAGGCTTTTGTGATCGGAGTAAATGGTGCATTTAACTCCATACAGATAGTGCCTCCATATTTTCAACGCGAAAACTACTGCTGCTAATTCTAGATCGTGTGTTGGGTAGTTAACCTCGTGAATCTTTAGTTGCCGCGATGCATAAGCAATTACCTTTCCTCTTTGCATGAGTACGCACCCTAAACCTTGCCCTGAAGCGTCAGAGTAGACTACCAAGTCTTCATTTCCCTCAGGTAGTGTTAAGACTGGAGCTTGAGTTAATCGTGTCTTAAGTTCTTCAAACGCGTTGTTTTGGGTTGGACCCCATTCATACTTTACTTCCTTCCGTGTCAGTTTGGTTAGTGGCAAGGCAATTCTTGAGAAATCTTGAATGAACCTTCGATAGTAGCCTGCCAATCCTAGAAAACTTCGTATCTCTGTTGGTGTCTTTGGGATGTTCCATTCCTTTACTGTCTCGATCTTTGCAGGATCCACCATGATGCCGCTTGGGTTTATTACATGACCTAGGAATTGGACTTCCCAAAGCCAGAACGCGCATTTGGAGAATTTTGCGTACAACTTTTCCTGCTTTAGCACCTCCAGAACCTCCCTTAGGTGACAGTGGTGATCACCCTCGTTTTTTGAATATACCAGTATGTCGTCTATAAAAACTATCACAGATCGATCCAACATGGGTCGACATACTCTATTCATCAAATCCATGAACGCTGCTGGTGCGTTAGTTAATCCGAAGGACATCACGAGAAACTCATAATGCCCATAACGCGTGCGAAACGCGGTCTTTGGTACGTCTTCCTCTCTTACTTTCAACTGATGGTAACCCGACCTAAGATCGATCTTTGAGAACCAACTCGCACCTTGTAGTTGATCAAAAAGGTCGTCTATCCTGGGCAGTGGGTATTTGTTCTTTACTGTCCTCTTGTTCAGTTCGCGGTAGTCAATGCACATGCACATGCTGCCGTCCTTCTTCTTTACAAATAGTACCGGAGCGCCCCATGGTGAGATGCTCGGTCTAATAAATCCTTTTTCTGTTAGTTCCTCTAGTTGAGACATCAATTCTTTCATTTCTGACGGAGCCAATCGGTAGGGGGCTTTGGCAACGGGCTCAGCTCCTGGCAATAAATCAATCTGAAATTCTATTTCCCGATCGGGTGGTAACCCAGGTAGATCCTCAGGGAATACTTCCGGAAAGTTGCACACCACGGGTACATTCATGAGTTCTTTCATTTTCATTCTATCATCAATAACATATGCCAGATAAGCTTCGCAACCGCGCCTCATGTGACTTTCGGCCTTGATCATGGAGATGACGTTTGGCATCGTGCAATTCCAATCCCCATAAACCGTAATTGGACTGCCGCTAGGAGCTTTTAGGTGTACCCTCTTACGTTTGCATATGATTTGAGCTTCGTTGGCAGCTAACCAATCCATACCCAATACTATATCGAATCCTCCTAAGGTAAGAAGGAATAATCTAGATGGAAACTTATGTCCCTCTATTTCTATGATGCAATCCTCTGTTACTTGGAATACTGCCGAATTTTTACCCACGGCAGTTTGTACGCTAAAGGCCTTTACTATGGTGTTGATAGTGCAATCCAATTTATGACTAAATGCATTTGATATGAAGCTTTTACTAGCACCAGAGTCAAATAAAATAGCAGCATGTTCATCATTTACTAGAAACGTACCTGATACGACATCAGGGTTTCCTCTTGCTTCTTCCTCAGTCAAGGCATAGGCACGAGTCCTTGCCTTAGGCTGTTCCTGCTCCCTATCCTTTCCCGAACCAGATTGGCCGGCCTTCCTGCAGTTCTTTGTCAAATGTCCAAACAATCCACATACTTGACACTTGACGTCTCTTACACATTCTCGGGAGAAGTGCCCCGGCTTCCCGCACTTATAGCATGTGGTGGTGCCAATTTTACATTCGCCAAGATGTTGCCTTCCACATTTCTTGCAAGTTTCATATTCATCCAACCTTGGCTTCTTAGTTTCCGTTGTTACATTCCCTCTCCCGGTTCCTCTAGACGGGTTCTCCCACTTTCTCTTTTGGGTTTCTGTTGGTGGGTCCTCATTGGCATAATCGTCGTAGACAATTCCGCTCAGGTTCACTACCGACTCGAAGGTCGAGGGTAGGTTGGCTTTCACGTGGACACGGACCCTTTGAGGTAGGCCCTTCACATAATACTTGATCATTCGCTCTTCTGTCTCCACCAGGTGGGGTACTAGCTGAGCCAACTCATTGAATCTAGAAGTGTACTGGCGGTGTGTCTTGTTGCCAGCCTTAAGGTTTAGGAATTCATTTTCCACGCGATCAATTTCGTTCTGGGGACAGAACTTTTGAATTACCAGCTTTTTCAGTTCTTCCCATGTCATTCTTGCAAGAGCATTTGGGGACTTTGTCCTCTGAATGTTCCTCCACCAACCTAGGGCCTCATTGGTGAAAGAATGAGCAACATATTTAACAGCCTGGTCGGGTCGACACTCGCTAATGTTGATTACAGCACTCATCCTCTCTATCCATTCAAGCGTAGCCACCGAATCCTTGCTGCCATCAAACTTGGGTGGGTCTCCATCCTTGAAACCTTTGTAAGTACACCCACGGTTGCTTGATACCACTTTTACTTCATCCCCGTCACTGTCATAAATTTTCTCTTCATCGTTCCCTTCATCCTCTTCTTTGCTTTTCTTTAGTGCCTCAGATAGTAGGTCAGGCAATACCTTCCTTAAAGTGAGCACAACTTCACGAGCAATAGCATCCCTGACTTCAGGTTCCAACTGTATAGGCCCTGGACTGTCGTTCCTAATTGGGGTCACTTCTGTTTCGTGCACACTTTCTGTGTGCTCTGCGTGCACACTCTCTTCTTCTTCAAATCTTGGGTTCAGCGGAGGTCTACCTCGTCGGCCAGTGCGACCACCTCGAGGTCCTGTTCTTCCTCCCCCAGCCATATTTCTTAATTTCCTGATAGATACAAAGGGAATACATCAATGTCATTTCTTCAGATCATAGTTTGGAACAGTACGAGCAAGGTAAATTCTTAATTACAGTGACCGGTTTGTGATTACTAATTTACATTGCTTTTCGGGTTCAAAACTCCTCAAATCAGTCATGGCATTAACATCTATTTGTTCTAAGTTATGGTATCTATTCTTATGCAAGAGCCTTAACTTCATTACTTACTTACCGTGCTGGCGTTGGCGTTGGTTACCCATACTGACATCCGTGCGTTGGTCCCATAATCAGTTTGAGTCTAGACATTTAGGGATGTCTAAATCTCTCAAACTATTGCTCTGATACCAACTTGTAAGGCCCCTTTCTCGGGTAACCTCACTTGTTGGATTTACTCATAAACATAGTCATAAATACTGAACTTAAATTAAAAACATTCATCATTCAATTACATTTCATAACAGCGGAAGTCTTAACAATTAAAAACACAACATTGTCTTAACAGACAAAAGTGGGATGTCAGTCTTGTGTCGGGTAACCTTCATGCCCTTGCACGACCTTTTCTTCCTTTACCTGAAATGTATACTAAAGTCAGCTAACGCTGGTGAGTTCTAGTTTAATGCGTTTAGATATAAACAATCTTTTCTTTACTTCATAAGTAAACATTAATATAAAGTCATTCATATAAATACGTATTCATAGCTTTTGCTTTTCTTTCATCTTTCTTTTCTTTATTAATGTGATTACATATATATATATAAGCGTTCACCCTTTTTCTTTCACTTTTCTTAACATTCTTTCCTTATCTTTCTTACGTGATTACATAGATATGCATTCACCTTTACTTTCTTTACCATTTATTGGTCATACACATAAGGGTGATCAACCTGTGACACCCAGCATTTCAGGTCAATATCCACATTTCATAAACGCACGTTCATAATTATTATTTCCTGATATTTATTTTGACTAAGTAAAGTCAAGAAGTCTAGCAAAGGAGTTTATTTCCAAGTCTAGTAAATCTTAAAGAATTACTAGAAAAAGTAAGCAGAATAACCCGACTCAATACGAAAGTAAATGGTTAAATAAAATAACCAGAAAAATATATATATATATATATTACACAAAATTTACGTTGAGCCAAGATTCTAATATTTTCTTCAACGAGCCATAAAATGGTTAAAAATTATAATACCGTGAAGAATCGAAACTGAATTAAATTACCCCTTTAAAACTCTAATTGATACTAATACCATAATAAATTAATATTTAAAAATTGGTTATCATTAACCCCTAAACAAATTCTTGACTTTCTTGGCCGAGAGTCAGGGGAGCCATGCTCCCACTTGCCTGATTCACTTTGATTCAGATGAAAACCATACTCTTCAGACGAAACTTCACCATTCCTTTCAAACCTTCTCTTTTCTTACGGCAAATTCCCAATTCCCTTTCAAATCGAAGTCCAGTTTTAAAGCGAAAATCACCATAATTCGGTGTCATAAGGAGAATTTCAAGTGTTCTTGAAGAAAGCTCAAAAGATTCAAGACTACTTCTCTGTTTTTCTCTAAAGATCGCCATTCTCGGTGTGAGGTAAAAACTCGATACCATCCATATTATTTGCTTTAAAACCGTAACTAAACATACAAATCGTTCAAACGCAAGTAAGATAACAAGAAAACTGTGTCAAACTCAAGATTTGAACATAAAAATATACAGAGTGAATTCTGTAAATCAAAGTGCAGATATCGAAACTATAGTTTCGATACCTGTTAGTCAATCGAAACTGGGAGTTTCGATACCTATTGATCGAAACTAGGAGTTTCGATACCAGTTATTCAATCGAAACTAGGAGTTTCGATACCAGTTATTCAATCGAAACTAGGAGTTTCGATACCGGTTGTTCTATCGAAACTAGGAGTTTCGATATCTATTTACTCAATCGAAACTAGGAAGTTTCGATACCTGTGTACAATCGAAACTAGGTAGTTTCGATACTATTCTTGCCAATCGAAACTAGGTAGTTTCGATACCTATTTCACTCAGTCGAAACTAGGAAGTTTCGACATCTGTTCTGTTCAATCGAAACTAAGAAAGCTTAGATACCTGTTCATCAGCCCCTTAAGGCAGTAACTCAGAACTATTTTCATAACAAAACAAGGTTGGAAAAACTAAAAAGATAATTAAAACAAAAGTAATCAGATCGGCTAGGTCAAATGAACAAATTGCGTTTAAGACGAGTAGTCTTAACGTGTATGTTATCCTTGTGTAAATAGGATACGGATAGGCGAATCTGCCGTCATTCAAATTTTTGCTAGCATTCATACTGTCGAGGTGAGTTTCACTAATCCCCTTTTTTCTAAGTTTTTGAAATGATTTGGGGTGGAAACATACTTGTAAAAGACTTTTGTGTATAAATGAATAGAACTAATGATCTGACCGTATGTATGTATTGAGGGAACAATAAAGCGCTTAAAGTCCTCGTAATAAATTAGTAACCATTAGCTATGGATTTAGCCCGGGATTATATGAATAGTACTATTGGGGGTGACGCCTCCGGTCATGGTTAGTCGCGCTAACCAGGGGTCAAAATGGCCGAATGACCGCATATTGTCTTACTCGCAGAAAGGCGAGGGGAGGCACAGAAAGTTGGGGTTTGGTTACGGTCTCGTACATTACATACTATTTTGTATTCCTTGCAAGCTTACAAATGGGGTCAATAGATCGGATTAGTAATCATATTCATTGGTAATACACACAAAAAGGGTTCTGATCAGGTTAAAATGATCAGGTTTTACACAGAAGGGTTCTGATCAGGTTAAAATGATCAGGTTTTACACAGAAGGGTTCTGATCAGGTTAAAATGATCAGGTTTTACACAAAAAGGGTTCTGATCAGGTTAAAATGATCAGGTTTTACACAAAAGGGTTCTGATCAGGTTAAAATGATCAGGTTTTACACAAAAGAGTTCTGATCAAGGTAAAGTGATCAGGTTTTACACAAAAGAGTTCTGATCAAGGTAAAGTGATCAGGTTTTACACAAAAAGAGTTCTGATCAGGTTAAAATGATCAGGTTTTACACAAAAGGGTTCTGATCAGGTTAAAATGATCAGGTTTTACACAAAAGAGTTCTGATCAAGGTAAAGTGATCAGGTTTTACACAAAAGAGTTCTGATCAGGGTAAAGTGATCAGGTTTATCAAAAGAGTTCTGATCAGGTTAAAATGATCAGGTTTTACACAAAAGTGTTCTGATCAGGGTTAGTGATCAGGTTTAAAGTAAAGAATTCTGATCAGGTTAAAGTGATCAGGTTTAAATGAAAGAGTACTGATCAGGTTAAAATGATCAGGTTTAACAAAGAGTTTTGATCGGCAAAAAGATCAGATTTAAACATTGGGTTTATGATAACTCTTTATAATAACTTGTGAACTCACCAACCTCGTGTTGACAGTTTTAAGTATGTTTTCAGGAAATTGAACGTGGTCATCAGGTTAGCAATGTAGGTTACATGCATGCACGTGGATACGGCTTTTGGGAGGATTTCTCTTGTATAACTCATGGTCTTGAGTCATATTTGCGAAATCTTAAACATTTGTAAACTCAAATTGATATTTTGTAACGTAAATATTTTAAATTCAGTTATGTATCCAATTACATGTATGTGTTTGCGGTAATCATATGCTTTGGAAACCAGTGAAAGTCGCGCCTCGCGTTTCCGCCCTGGCGGGGTGTGACAGAACTTGGTATCAGAGCCATTGATTATAGCGAACTAGGTGTCTAAAACGGAACCTAGTCTATAATTAGAATGACTCACTAAAATGTTTTCATTGCATAAGCATTGCATAACCAGTCATCATGTCATGTGGATATTGTAGTCACAAGTATGTCGTCACATTCACACTCTGACCCCGTCTCTGACTCTGAATCCAACGAGGAACTTTCCGCCTCACGCCCTAAAAATCGAGTACAAGTTCGCAGCTCGACACCACCCAATGTCGCTCTGGGAGAACCGCCCATCGTCTACCGAAAGAAAAGCGGAGGACCAGTTAAGGTGCAAAGTGCTAGGAAGAAGGTTCAACTTCCGCGCAAGAGAAATCTGGCAGCCCGTGACCCGAAAGACTTGGAGACCGATGAGGAACCACCGAGGCAACGACCCTGCTACCACCCTACCGTGGGAACCATCCGTTGGATGCCTCGTACCCTGGCACGTTGGAGGGAGATGGAGAGCATCCCATCTACCTTTGAGCTTGGAGAGTCTTCTAACTCCCCAACACCCCTACCCCACACTGGGGAAGCCATAGAGCTCACTGTGCCTACCTTGGTAGCTCGCGTTCGTACGCATGAGGAGCGTCTTGATGATCTCCTAGATGATATTCGGGCACAGGGGGATGCAACCAGACGCTTATGTCAAGGGCTCGGATCTCGAGTACAGACTCTGGAGGATAGCACTCGAGACATACAGAGTGCCACTGACTACCTCGAGTTGAGAGCTGATATGGACTGGCAGTTCACTCTCACGGTCCGAGACATGGTGGAGGCGCTGGAGGAGAGGACTTTGGCTGCAGAATTTGTGGCGAGAGCTAGTTTTTTTTCATGGCGGGACTTGCCATGATGATTGGGTTGTACTCCTACTTCTTCCTTTAAACCTATTATGGACGGGTTGTGCCCATAGTACATTATGTAGTTTAAAACGTTAGTACTGATGAGGTCATGTGAACCCATCCTTTTGTATCCTTATCTTTTGGGAACAATGTACTATGTATGTTTTGACTATGTATGTAATGGTTTATGTTGTAATGATAGTTGTTCATGTTTGATGTTGTGGTATCCTTATGTCATGATCTATCATTATTGATATATGATGTTGTTTCTTTTTAATTGACATGTTAGAAAGAACGTCATGGCACCTAAGCGTAGGACACCCCGTAACACTACTGGTGACAACAACAAGACAATTTCCCCAAACATGGAACAACTAATAGCACAACGAGTAGTTGCCGCTATAGAGCAGTATGAAGCAAACCGAAATAGCGGAGGAGGTGCCGGAGGTAGCGGTACCGCAGGAGGTAGCGGTACAGCAGGAGGTTCCGGAGGTTCCGGAGGTAAAAAAAAAAAAAAAAATAAATAAATAAATAAATAAATAAATAAATAAATAAGCCATAACACATTGTCATGATCCGAATTAATGACGTTATGACTTATGATCCTGCAGATGCTCCAAATAGGAAGTGTACCTACAAGGCCTTCCTATCCTGCAAACCCCGCAGTTTTAATGGCACCGAGGGTGCAGTAGGACTAATGAGATGGATAGAACATATGGAGTCGGTGATTGATATAAGTGAATGCACCGCTGATTGCGTAGTGAAGTATTCTACCTGCACGCTCACTGATAAAGCTTTAACTTGGTGGAATACTCAAATGAAGACTTTGGGGAGAGAGACAGCGTACCAATTGTCTTGGGAAGATTTGAAAAACATGATGATTGAGGAATACTGTCCTCGGAACGAATTGCAAAAGATTGAAACTGAGATGTGGAACCTACAGATGATAGGAGATGATGTAGCGGGATACACCGACCGCTTCAATGAATTGGCACTTCTGGTACCGCATATGGTCACACCAGAACATAAGCGTGTGGAGAGGTATCTGTGGGGCCTTGCGCCTCAAATTCGTAGCATGGTAACATCATCTAATCCAATAGATGCCAAGAGTGCTATAACTTTAGCATTCAAACTAAAGGATGATGCAGTACGTAATGAATTGTTTGTGAGGAAGGAGAATGAGGAAGGTAGATCTGGGGAGAAAAGGAAATGGATGGGAAATTCAAGTAACAAATCTGGAAAACAAGAGTTTAAGAAACAAGGAACTGTGAAGGCTTTTGCAGCCAACACAGTGGAAAGAAAGGAGTATGATAGGGGCCTACCGAGATGTAAGAGGTGTGGAAATCATCATGCCGGTGTTTGCATCAAGTGTGGAAAATGCGACAAGTTTGGTCACACCACTCAAGCATGTCGAACTAACAACCGATTGGGGAAAATCAAACCGGGATGTTTTGTATGTGGGGATCTAAAACACTTCAAGAAGGATTGTCCCAAGTGGAAGAATCAGAACAACGCTCAGGCACCAGGGAGGGCATTTGTGATGGGTGCAAGGGACGCACGCCAGGACCCGAACATCGTCACTGGTACGTTCCCGATAAATAATCACTATGCCTCTGTACTTTTTGATTCGGGTGCGGATATGAGCTTTGTGTCGAATGATTTTAAATCCTTACTCGGTATTAAGGCCAGCAAACTAGATCAACGTTATACAATTGAATTAGCAAATGGGAAATTAATAGAAACCGGAGAGGTCTTTAGGGGTTGTACTTTATGTTTAGAAAACCGTACATTCAGTATAGACCTTCTACCTATCGAGTTAGGGAGTTTTGATATTGTTATTGGTATGGATTGGTTAACCAAGAATCGTGCTGAGATAGTATGCTTCGAGAAGATTGTACGTATTCCCCTACCAAGCGGAGAAATTCTTTCAATTCAAGGCGAAAGGTGTATAACGATGTTAAAAACGATAAACTACATGAAAACTTATAAGTATCTACGCAAGGGTTATTGTGCATTCCTGGCTCACATCGTCGAGAAGAAACCCGAAGAACGTCGACTTGAGGACATACCAATCGTCAGAGATTATTCGGAAGTATTTCCCGAAGACTTACCGGGAATACCACCATCAAGACAAGTCGAGTTTCGGATCGACCTAGTACCAGGAGCCGCACCAGTTGCACGATCTCCGTATCGTCTAGCCCCTTCCGAGATGCAGGAACTGTCGAGTCAACTACAAGAATTACTTGACAAAGGTTTCATAAGACCGAGTTTCTCACCATGGGGAGCTCCGGTCCTATTTGTAAAGAAAAAGGATGGAACCTTTAGAATGTGCATTGATTATCGAGAGTTGAACAAACTGACAATCAAAAATCGGTATCCTCTTCCTCGAATAGACGATTTGTTTGATCAACTTCAAGGTTCCAGTTTCTATTCTAAAATTGATCTACGATCAGGGTATCATCAACTGAAAATTCAGGAAGAAGATATACCAAAAACGGCTTTTAGGACTCGTTACGGTCACTACGAATTCCTAGTTATGCCATTTGGCTTGACTAATGCACCAGCTGTTTTCATGGATCTCATGAACCGCGTGTGCAAGCCGTACTTGGATAAATTCGTGATTGTGTTTATCGATGACATATTGATATATTCACGAACCAAGGAGGAACATGAATATCATTTAAAATTAATCTTGGAACTACTCAGGAATGAGAAGCTTTATGCTAAATTCTCTAAGTGTGAGTTTTGGATCCAAGAGGTTCACTTTCTCGGACATGTCATCAATAAGAATGGTATCCATGTGGATCCATCTAAGATTGAAGCTATCAAAAACTGGGAAGCACCAAGAACTCCGACTGAGGTGCGTCAATTTCTGGGTTTGGCAGGCTATTACAGGCGATTTATCGAGAATTTTTCAAAGATAGCCTTGCCTTTGACCACGTTAACCCAGAAGGACAAAAAGTTTGATTGGACTGATAAACAAGAATCATCTTTTCAATTGCTGAAGCAAAAACTTTGCAGTGCACCAATCCTATCCCTTCCCGAAGGGACTGACAATTTCATTGTGTACTGTGACGCATCACACCAAGGTCTGGGATGTGTGTTGATGCAGAAAGAAAAAGTCATAGCATATGCATCCAGACAACTAAAAGTGCACGAAAAGAATTATACGACCCACGACTTGGAATTGGGTGCAGTTGTGTTTGCACTCAAGATTTGGAGACATTACTTATACGGTACAAAATGTACTATCTTTACAGACCACAAGAGTCTCCAGCACATCTTTAATCAGAAAGAACTTAACATGAGGCAACGTCGTTGGGTAGAACTACTGAATGATTACGACTGTGATATCAAGTATCACCCTGGCAAAGCAAACGTCGTAGCAGATGCCTTAAGTCGTAAAGAACGAGTTAAAACACTCCGTGTTCGTGCCCTAGAATTGACAATTCATACGAGTCTCACGACTCAAATTCGGATGGCACAACAAGAGGCAATCAAAGAGGAAAACAGTCAGAATGAAGCTTTACGAGGAATGATAAAGCAGTTGGAACCCAAGCCAGATGACACTTTATACTTCATGAATAGAATTTGGGTGCCATGTATTGGTAACTTACGGGAGTTGGTTATGGACGAAGCCCACAAGTCCAGGTACTCCATTCATCCAGGTTCGGATAAAATGTATAAGGATCTGAAAGAATTCTACTGGTGGCCGAACATGAAAGGAGAAATTGCTATTTATGTCGGTAAATGCCTGACATGTTCAAAAGTAAAAGCAGAACATCAGAAACCGTCGGGATTGTTACAACAACCCGAGATACCTCAATGGAAATGGGAACAGATTTCCATGGATTTCATTACAAAGTTACCCAAGACGTCGAGCGGGTATGACACTATATGGGTAATCGTCGATCGTTTGACGAAATCAGCTCATTTTCTACCCATCAAAGAAACGGATAAAACCGAGAAACTTGCAAAGCTTTATATTAAGGAAATTGTGGCTAGGCATGGAGTACCAATTTCTATTATCTCTGATAGAGACAGCAGATTCGTGTCTAGAATCTGGAAATCATTACAAGAAGCCATGGGCACACGTCTTGACATGAGCACGGCATATCACCCACAAACAGATGGTCAAAGTGAAAGAACCATTCAAACCTTAGAGGATATGCTCCGTGCGTGTGCAATTGACTTCGGTGGAAATTGGGATACTCATTTGCCACTAGCTGAATTTTCATACAATAATAGTTACCACACCAGCATCAAAGCCGCTCCGTTTGAGGCTTTGTATGGTCGAAAATGTCGTTCACCGCTTTGTTGGGCAGAAGTTGGCGACAAACATTTAACCGGTCCTGAAGTTATTCAAGAGACCACAGATAAGATTTTCAAAATCAAGGATCATCTGAAGGCCGCCCGTGACAGACAAAAGAGTTACGCGGATAACAGACGAAGACCTTTAGAATTCCAAGTAGGAGACAAAGTCATGTTAAAGGTCTCACCTTGGAAAGGAGTTGCAAGATTTGGCAACCGTGGCAAGCTTAACCCTAGGTACGTTGGACCGTTTGAAATATTGGCTAGGGTTGGCCCTGTAGCTTACAAGCTCAAGTTGCCACAAGAACTAAGCAATGTCCATGATACGTTCCATGTATCAAATCTCAAGAAGTGTTTATCAGACAAGACGTTAATTATACCGCCTGATGAGATTCACATAGACGACAAGTTGCACTTCATTGAGGAACCTATGGAAGTCACAGATTGGAAGGTTCAGAGAACAAGACGCAGCCGTGTTAAGCTGGTCAAGGTACGTTGGAATTCAAAGCGCGGCCCAGAGTATACGTGGGAGCGGGAAGATAAAATGAAATCCAAGTACCCGTCACTGTTTATAAAAAAAAAAACACCAAGTCAGAGTGACAAGAACTGAATTTCGGGACGAAATTCTCTGTAACATAGGGAGAATGTGACACCCAGCATTTCAGGTCAATATCCACATTTCATAAACGCACGTTCATAATTATTATTTCCTGATATTTATTTTGACTAAGTAAAGTCAAGAAGTCTAGCAAAGGAGTTTATTTCCAAGTCTAGTAAATCTTAAAGAATTACTAGAAAAAGTAAGCAGAATAACCCGACTCAATACGAAAGTAAATGGTTAAATAAAATAACCAGAAAAATATATATATATATATATTACACAAAATTTACGTTGAGCCAAGATTCTAATATTTTCTTCAACGAGCCATAAAATGGTTAAAAATTATAATACCGTGAAGAATCGAAACTGAATTAAATTACCCCTTTAAAACTCTAATTGATACTAATACCATAATAAATTAATATTTAAAAATTGGTTATCATTAACCCCTAAACAAATTCTTGACTTTCTTGGCCGAGAGTCAGGGGAGCCATGCTCCCACTTGCCTGATTCACTTTGATTCAGATGAAAACCATACTCTTCAGACGAAACTTCACCATTCCTTTCAAACCTTCTCTTTTCTTACGGCAAATTCCCAATTCCCTTTCAAATCGAAGTCCAGTTTTAAAGCGAAAATCACCATAATTCGGTGTCATAAGGAGAATTTCAAGTGTTCTTGAAGAAAGCTCAAAAGATTCAAGACTACTTCTCTGTTTTTCTCTAAAGATCGCCATTCTCGGTGTGAGGTAAAAACTCGATACCATCCATATTATTTGCTTTAAAACCGTAACTAAACATACAAATCGTTCAAACGCAAGTAAGATAACAAGAAAACTGTGTCAAACTCAAGATTTGAACATAAAAATATACAGAGTGAATTCTGTAAATCAAAGTGCAGATATCGAAACTATAGTTTCGATACCTGTTAGTCAATCGAAACTGGGAGTTTCGATACCTATTGATCGAAACTAGGAGTTTCGATACCAGTTATTCAATCGAAACTAGGAGTTTCGATACCAGTTATTCAATCGAAACTAGGAGTTTCGATACCGGTTGTTCTATCGAAACTAGGAGTTTCGATATCTATTTACTCAATCGAAACTAGGAAGTTTCGATACCTGTGTACAATCGAAACTAGGTAGTTTCGATACTATTCTTGCCAATCGAAACTAGGTAGTTTCGATACCTATTTCACTCAGTCGAAACTAGGAAGTTTCGACATCTGTTCTGTTCAATCGAAACTAAGAAAGCTTAGATACCTGTTCATCAGCCCCTTAAGGCAGTAACTCAGAACTATTTTCATAACAAAACAAGGTTGGAAAAACTAAAAAGATAATTAAAACAAAAGTAATCAGATCGGCTAGGTCAAATGAACAAATTGCGTTTAAGACGAGTAGTCTTAACGTGTATGTTATCCTTGTGTAAATAGGATACGGATAGGCGAATCTGCCGTCATTCAAATTTTTGCTAGCATTCATACTGTCGAGGTGAGTTTCACTAATCCCCTTTTTTCTAAGTTTTTGAAATGATTTGGGGTGGAAACATACTTGTAAAAGACTTTTGTGTATAAATGAATAGAACTAATGATCTGACCGTATGTATGTATTGAGGGAACAATAAAGCGCTTAAAGTCCTCGTAATAAATTAGTAACCATTAGCTATGGATTTAGCCCGGGATTATATGAATAGTACTATTGGGGGTGACGCCTCCGGTCATGGTTAGTCGCGCTAACCAGGGGTCAAAATGGCCGAATGACCGCATATTGTCTTACTCGCAGAAAGGCGAGGGGAGGCACAGAAAGTTGGGGTTTGGTTACGGTCTCGTACATTACATACTATTTTGTATTCCTTGCAAGCTTACAAATGGGGTCAATAGATCGGATTAGTAATCATATTCATTGGTAATACACACAAAAAGGGTTCTGATCAGGTTAAAATGATCAGGTTTTACACAGAAGGGTTCTGATCAGGTTAAAATGATCAGGTTTTACACAGAAGGGTTCTGATCAGGTTAAAATGATCAGGTTTTACACAAAAAGGGTTCTGATCAGGTTAAAATGATCAGGTTTTACACAAAAGGGTTCTGATCAGGTTAAAATGATCAGGTTTTACACAAAAGAGTTCTGATCAAGGTAAAGTGATCAGGTTTTACACAAAAGAGTTCTGATCAAGGTAAAGTGATCAGGTTTTACACAAAAAGAGTTCTGATCAGGTTAAAATGATCAGGTTTTACACAAAAGGGTTCTGATCAGGTTAAAATGATCAGGTTTTACACAAAAGAGTTCTGATCAAGGTAAAGTGATCAGGTTTTACACAAAAGAGTTCTGATCAGGGTAAAGTGATCAGGTTTATCAAAAGAGTTCTGATCAGGTTAAAATGATCAGGTTTTACACAAAAGTGTTCTGATCAGGGTTAGTGATCAGGTTTAAAGTAAAGAATTCTGATCAGGTTAAAGTGATCAGGTTTAAATGAAAGAGTACTGATCAGGTTAAAATGATCAGGTTTAACAAAGAGTTTTGATCGGCAAAAAGATCAGATTTAAACATTGGGTTTATGATAACTCTTTATAATAACTTGTGAACTCACCAACCTCGTGTTGACAGTTTTAAGTATGTTTTCAGGAAATTGAACGTGGTCATCAGGTTAGCAATGTAGGTTACATGCATGCACGTGGATACGGCTTTTGGGAGGATTTCTCTTGTATAACTCATGGTCTTGAGTCATATTTGCGAAATCTTAAACATTTGTAAACTCAAATTGATATTTTGTAACGTAAATATTTTAAATTCAGTTATGTATCCAATTACATGTATGTGTTTGCGGTAATCATATGCTTTGGAAACCAGTGAAAGTCGCGCCTCGCGTTTCCGCCCTGGCGGGGTGTGACACAACCCATCTTACGGTACGTATGTCACAAAGACATACGCCCTTGAGCTACTGTCGTAGCCCTTTTACTCGTCCGGTCCTAGAAACCGTCCGCCTTAACTTCCGTCCGACCAACCTTCGGCCGTCCTTCTTTACCGTCCTACCGTCGTAGTCCGTCATATTCGCCCGTCTGCCCTAAGGCATCCGTTTCCCACTTGAACTAATTATGCAGCCGAATATTGATTTAGCGTCTTACTCCACCGTAGTGGCCTTTATTTAGTCTACCTTTCTAGACTTCCTTCTCTAGCTGCATAATAGTCAAGTGGTCGTCCGTCTACCGTAGTAGTCGTTAGCTTCATTTCCGTCCATAACGTATACTTACATTCTTCGCATGCAATATATATTTATAAAGCAAGGTTTCATTTATTTACGTTATACCATTCATTCATTCATTCTTTGCAAACATACGTGTCGTTCTTTGTTCGTAATTCATTATTCGCATTCATATGTATCTACACATATACCTTAATATATCACGTATGATCACATTGACATTCATTTCATTTATTCATTTAGTGTATACACTTCAGCCCCAAAACATTTATAAATCATTTGCACATAACTTAGAAGGGGGCACATAAAACTCACCTGATGAGTAGTTTCTGTAATACACTTAGCTGGCTACTGAGCTTCACTAATGTCACTCACGATCTGTATAATAAAGTCATATACATAAGGTAGTGCTCCTAGATGACACTAGACATTACTATGCTTGAACCTAGTAGTTTCGATTGATTAGCTTACATCGAAACTTGGTAGTTTCGATAGGTTGTTCCTGTCGAAACTTGGTAGTTTCGATAGGTAGTTTCGATAGGTAACTTATGTATTATCTTAGCTTCGGATCGGGGGCTCATATCGAAACTATGGTAGTTTCGATTGGGTCTGCATACATCGAAACTAAGTAGTTTCGATGGGTCTGCACATATCGAAACTAAGTAGTTTCGATAGACCTGCACATATCGCCTTCCCCAAAAATCTGAATGTTCTGCATGCGAATCTGATCATGTCGATATCTAAATTTTCTTTGATCAAAACGTTCGTTTTTCATACTAGATGCTATACCTAAGTTCACTTTCAAGTTTCATCCGCAAAATCGTTATCTTTTAGCCAAAACCCGAAACTTCCCAAAACGAACAAAAACTCATAATGTGATCAAATCGTTACCTGGATTGTAATTCTGATTCGGAGGTTTTGCTCACGGGAACAGCAGCAACGTTCTCCTGAATTCCCGAGTTGATCCGTCACTTTCTCTCTCTAGACCCGAGCTCTCCTTTCTCTCTCTAAAAGCTACGTGAGTTGGGGAAATGAGCAGGGAAGAGGGCTGCCTTGCCTCTTATGTGCAATGGGCTTCCCTCGGCCCATTGGAGCCGGGCCCAGGCCCGCTCTCTTTTTGTTTAAATATTCCGACTAAATCACTGGTCTCGTTATGTTTATTCGTTTTATTATTTTTGGGATGTTACACAAAGGAACACGTGCCATATTTTAGTAATTTTCAAGAGTTACTAGAATAGTAAACAGTTATAACCCGCAAGATACGGTCGTTGGTGATCAAAAAGGATTTTATTCCAGTAAAGTCTAGAGACACACCTTAAAATAAAGAAACAAATATTGGTGACTAACTTTTATAAAAAGTTGACACATAAATAAGTGTTACGTGTCTTTATGTTATTTTATGTGTTATATAGTTAAAGTGGTAACTATAACGGGTTAACTAGTAGTTTATGGAAACTAGTCAAAACCATCCAAAAACTTATAAATAATGAATCGTTTAAAGGTTTTACACCAAGTATTAGATCACTGGAACATCTACCGGGTATATACTACCTAAAAATAGCTTGACTAATACATAGACTTAGTTAAATGATGGAACAAGACCCAAACTCACCCCCCTTGTGCACCCTTCGGCCGAGAACCACCCAAGGGGCCCCACCCATTTACCAAACCAACTACTCCATTATGAATGTCATAAGGCCATGCTTCATCAACCAAATGAGCAAGCAAAGGTCAAATCCATCATATCCAAGTCATGATTATAATTATTAGAGCAAGTTTAACACTCAAGCTCCATCCCCCTTTCACCCTATATATATCGACACATGCACACACACAACCACTTTACATCTTTCAAATCCAAGAGCAAAAACCAAAAGAATACCCAAAAATCCCGTCACTCAATTTCTGGCAGATTTTTGGCCAACTTTGCAAGACCATATCTCCTTCGTTACTTGGCCAAATCGGTCCATTCTTCTTCTAGAATGAAGCTCCATGTTAAGAAGGAAGAACCCAAGTGAAATCACTCGAATCCATGGAGTATTAGACCTCCAAACAGCCGGCGCGAGAAGGCCGCTCTGTGCAGGTCGAATCTGAACACTTCTTTCCATTTTCCTGTTTTGAGGTACCTACACAACTCCAAATGTAGTAATTCCTTTTCACATCTCCTCTGGTTTCAATAAACTTGATTTTAGAAGGAAACCCCAAGTTATTTGGTCTTCTAAAACCATCTAAAAGTCTATTCGAAGTACGCCTAAAAATCTGAGTTTTCAAGGACGAAATAAAACATAAAAGTCTTGATGAGTTTTGGCGTTATTTCTTCATAAGTCATGTTTGAGTACATATATTTAATACACGTACATGTTCATACATAAAATACCAAACTACAAGGACCATGGACAAGACAAGGACACATCAAATATAAACTACATATATACATACTATCACATAAAATAACACTTGGATGATGGTGTTCCTCATAAACCCTTCATTCCATTCATGTGTTATGATGAAGGATACATGTTCGTGAAGTTATATGATCATGTGTGACTTACCTGGCAAGACCCGAGGTAGTTTCCTATGATTCAAGAAGACATACGAACGATTATCATCAACATATGAACGTGAAAGGTGTTACTAAAAGTATATGTTTATGGATAAAATTATGATATATATGTATTGATGTACGTTTTGGTTAAATCATGGAAATGTTCTAGGAATTAAAGATTAGTATCCTAATATGAACATTGGATATATGTACATGGAACATATGAAGAGATTCGGTTAAAAATAAATAATCACGTGACATCGTGGAACATAAGTGAATATATTTTAAGTTACAAAAATAATATTTATTTTTGGTACACTTAATAAGTCACCAATAGGGAAACATATTATTTTCTCGGAAAATATGTAAGCATCTAGACTGGAATAATAATCACCAACGAGTCGTAAATAAAAACACTATTTTTACTAAACAAAGGCGTACTTAACGGGATTTGTTAAGTCGGATATAAGACGGGTAGTTTTAACACGTTAGTACCCTTGTGTGATTAGGGTACGGATAGACAAGAACTAGCACAAGTTTGTTTGCTAGGATTTCATCGAACACAAGGTGAGTTCACGGCCCCCTTTTAACTTTTTAATGTTTTGTAAACATCGGGGGGAGAAACATACTTACTTGTTATGTTTGAAAACATGAATTACATTTGCTTACAAGTTTGACATCATGAACATTCAGGTCTAACACCTTGTGAGTTTCACTAATTCCCCTTTTTCTAAGTTTTTGAAATGATTTGGGGTGGAAACATACTTGTAAAAGACTTTTGTGTGTAAATGAATTGAACTAATGATCTGACCGTATGTATGTATTGAGGGATAAGTAAAGCGCTTAAAGTCCTCTGAATAAGTTAGTAACCATTAACTATTTTAGCCCGGGATTATATGGATAGTACTATTGGGGGTGACGCCTCCGGTCATGGTTAGTCGCGCTAACCAGGGGTCAAAAGGGCCGAATGACCGCATATTGTCTTACTCGCAAAAAGGCGAGGGGGAGGCACAAAAGGTCGAGGTTTGGTTACGGTCTCGTACATTACATACTATTTTGTATTCCTTGCAAGCTTACAAATGGGGTTAATAGATCGGATTAGTATTCAAATTCATTGGTAATACATGCAAAAGGGTTTTGATCAGGTTAAAGTGATCAGGTTTTAAGCAAAAGAGTTCTGATCAGGTTAAAGTGATCAGGTTTTAAGCAAAAGAGTTCTGATCAGGTTAAAGTGATCAGGTTTTAAACAAAAGAGTTCTGATCAGGTTAAAGTGATCAGGTTTTAAGCAAAAGAGTTCTGATCAGGTTAAAGTGATCAGGTTTTAAACAAAAGAGTTCTGATCAGGTTAAAGTGATCAGGTTTAAAACAAAAGAGTTCTGATCAGGTTAAAGTGATCAGGTTTTAAGCAAAAGAGTTCTGATCAGGTTAAAGTGATCAGGTTTTAAACAAAAGAGTTCTGATCAGGTTAAAGTGATCAGGTTTTAAACAAAAGAGTTCTGATCAGGTTTTAAACAAAAGAGTTTTTGATCAGAAAATGATCATGTTTAAACATTGGATTCATGACGGTTAAGTCATGGACATGTTTTCAAATGAAAACTACTCATTATTATGATGGTTAAGTCATGTATAGTTTTCGGGGAAAACTACTTAGTTTTATGACGGTAAAGTCATGTACATGTTTTCGGGAAGAACTATAAGCACTGATATAACTAACTCTGTGAACTCACCAACCTTTGTGTTGACACTTTCAAGTATGTTTCTCAGGTAACCTTTAGCTATGGCGCGGTTGGAATAGGCTAGCCATGTTGGATCGATTCCTAGTAGCTGGAAGGACGTAGAATATCAAGTCTCAAGTCTATCGTTGATCTAGAAGAACTTAGATCATAGTATTACTTAGTTTTAGTAAATGTATATGTAATCAAGTCTTAGAAATCACAATTACTGCTTCCGCTATCATGTAATGAACCAATCGTTGCAACCTGTATTTATTTATTAAGTAAAATAATTTGGGGTTGTGACAAATTGGTATCAGAGCAATGGTTTTAGCGAATTAGGTTTCCTTAGTGATACCTAGGCTCTAACCGGACTCATTTAGGGACCAAGATTTCTAAGGCTTGCATCACACTAAGAACCCTCAAGACTTGAGTTTAGAAATTCCAACTGTTGCCGAACAATTTGTGAAGACTATTAGTGTATGAAGTTACACTAGGGTATCATTAGCTACACTAATACAATTAAATGACACATGTAATGAACACTTAAACACATTCAACAATGTGGAAATAATAAATACCTACAACATGTTACTGTTCGGATTACGAGTCAAGAATAACGGGTACTCAGAATACTACAACCTTAGAAGATCGAGTTACGAGCTGAGCTTGGACGACGACGGCAGCGATCGTCAGTTACCGATCTTGGTATCACAACAGGCTAAACCCGTACCAGAATCTGTACGTATACCTGCACCACAACTACTCCAGCCATGGAGGCAACTATCTTTCTAACATATTTGCGGTATAAATACTCTCCTTCATAAGTTGCCGGATCGGATGCCTAGAATTTCGCCATGAGATATGGCAGACGGGATTACCCGGACAGAAGGGAACCCAAGATGGATGAGCAGGACTAAACGGGAGAGAACTATACGGGTCAAGAGACCCAGACATTCATCAGGATCATGTGGATCCATAAGTACATACATACCTGGAGCATGAGCTGCTCGATAATCATTTGAGGATCTCTGCCCTACACATAGTGCCTGACTTTCATACGCATTTTAATTCTAAGACACTGGTAGTGCCTCTCTACCATTAGCCTCATCCGACAACATCCATATTCGGCAGATTCATGAGTATTGGTACACATAATTAAGAGTAATTCGATAAAACAATACACACTCCTGTACAAATGTGCAAACACAATCTAATGATCATTTCAAATCCCTTTTGATTAAAAGCTAGAGATAGGGGAAACACTATAGGGATCAGGCAAGGCAAATTATCATTACGGGTGCACACGTAATCATAATTTGCAGTGCATGGGAACTTTAGTGAGTCTTGCTGTCTAAGCTGATGATCAACCCATGTTCTCAATCACTTGATTAAGGATTGGATCTTAACAAATCAGACTTCTCAATTAGGTGCTCACAAAGCATTCTCCTAGTTTTGGAGGAACGAGAGAAATTCAAATTGAATTCAACCAATCCTTAATAAATCCTGAACTACGAAGGAATTCGCACATTCATTCTTTGAGATTCTACTTGTCAGGAATGCTTCAAATTGAGCGTTACCACAACTAACACTTACAATAATTGCACAATTATTGTGGGAGATTATAGCGTAATCTCAGAATCCATCATACAGTTCAATCTCACAGTTGCTTTAAAGTTACGCCAAGAGTGTTATGCACTAACTTCAGTAATGGGGCAGGATATTATTCTGACCCGCATACACATGGCCCCTATGGATATTGTGGAAGCTCGACATGAGACAAGTAGGTAATCGGACATTTCAAAATATCGGTCAAACAGGGTTGCTCTCGCAGCCATTGACATTCAATATACCTTTAAGTCTGACTATTCTCCCGGTGATGAATAGGTCGGGGATGATGCTCAAGCGAATGCCAAAGAAACCTAAGTGTGGACTAACGACTATTGTCGCACTAACAGGAAAACGACATGCAAAACTCTTAAAGGAGTCCCAAATGCGGAATTTCATTCTAATCTCATTAGTTCATGATATGCATAAGGGACGTAAGCTCGAGCTATTCACAACAGGCCACTGTCCACAAAGAGTTGAGAAGAATAATTTATTACTCTTTTGTACTCGCACTTCCCCAAAGTTCATCTTGATGGATGGATCCCAGATTTTAGCCTAGAAGAGAGGTGTGATCGCATCTTTCACTCCTAGTTTTCTATAATTGGGAAGCTCTAGAGCATCTATTATTAAGAAATGATCTCTTGGAGTAGGCTCAATTAGAATACAAAAGTCTCGACGTTCAACACTCATTACCTCAAGCTTATCCTTGTGCTAAGGATTTTGAGGCTATAACCTGAATGAGTGGAATACGTAATGGTGAGTCACCAAAGTACCATTCAAACCCTAAGGAAGTGCAGACACACTGAATGACTACAAGATGGCAATTGTAAAACTCCCAAAACGTCTCAGCCAACTTAATGGGTTGACCAACCCATAGCCCATTTTGGGGAAAGCACTAATTCGATGAGACCATTTTCATAGTATTACTATTCATTCCCTCAGCTAGACGGAATGTGAATATTCCAAACAAACATCGAACTTCGTATGGCTTACATACTTTGAAGGTATGGTAGTCGAGACAGGAGTTTTCATATTAGGACGCTACAACCCAAAGGCTAGTCTGCCTCGAAAGGTAGTGCAGGCAAAGGGGTAAAGTGGTGATTAAACTCGACGTTCGCAAATAAGAGCTCCCAAGGAACATCAAATCTTAGCTCCATGAAGGCACATGGAGAGGAAAATCCTAGAAAACGTGAAACCTGAAATAAGAGAAAAGTCTTAGTCCGGGAAAATGCTTTCGAAAAGCATAAGAGGGACAAACATAAAAGTTTCATTTTCGTACGGTGTCATTACTACCCAATATTCAACTAAAACTTGGACACTTTGTCGAGTAATTCTTTCCTAAGATCTATAGAGATCTGCTTTTGTGACAAAGTGCGTAGACGAATACAGGGTATGTGTCAAAATACGCTCAAGATTCGCAGGCACCATTCCTTTCATTACCAGGAATGAGCATCACATAACCCTACCATATTGAGGGTAATCAAATAAACGGGTTCTTGCACGTATAATATTGTTAGTCGGAGAAGTATTCGCTTTGCTTTCGAATACTGACTACCAATTAAATGGAATCAAGCAATTGAAGCCTAAGTTGGATGATACAGATATAATTTGGGTACCAGGTATCGGCAGCCTATGTGGGAGGTTATGGATGAAGTCCATAAGCCCAAGTACTCCGTTCATCAAGAATCGAATGAAACGTATAAGGACCCCGAGGAACTCCATTATGTGGCCAAACATGAGAGGAGAAATTGCTATTTGTGTTGGGAGATACCCGACAGTACAAGCAGAATGTTAGGAATCAACTGAGTAATCACAACAACCTCATATTCCTCAATGGAAATGGGAGGAGGATTCCCTGGATTTCATTACAAAGCTACCCAAAACACATAGCGGCTATGATACAATACTGGTAATCGTCAGTCGTTTTACGAAATCCGCTCACTCCCTACCAATAAAGGAGACAGATAAAAGTAAGAAGCGTGCGAGGCTAAATATTAAGGAAATTAAGGCTAAGCATGGTATGCCAGTTTCCATTTTCTCTAAAAGGGACAGTCGATTCATGTCAAGAACCTGGCAGTCTGTACAAGAAGCCTTGGGCACACGCCTTTACACGAGCACTGCATATCATCCCCAGATGAACGGTCAAGGTAAAAGGACCATCCAAACTTTAAAAGATGTGCTCCGTGCGTGTGTAATTGATTTCAGAGGAAATAGGGATACTCATTGCCGTTGGCTGAGTTTTCATATAATAAAAACTACCATACCAGCATTAAAGCCGCTCCGTTGAGGCTTTGGATGGTTGTAAGTGTCGCCCATCGCTATGTTGGGCGGGGGTTGGCGAAAATCATTTGACTGGTCCTGATATTGGCTAGCAAACCATGGACAAGATCGTCGAAATCAAAGATCGTCCGAAAGCCACTAGAGACAGCCGAAAGAGAGTTGTGCTAGCGACAGACGAAAGAGAGTTGTGCTAGCAACAGACGAAAGCCATTAGAATTCCAAGTGGGAAACAAAGTCATGTTGAAGGTCTCACCTTGGGAAGAAGTTGCAAGATTTGGCAACCGTGACAAGCTTAACCCTAGGTACGTTGAACCATTTGAAATTTTGGCTAGGGTTGGCCTTGTAGCATACAAGCTCAAGATGCCACAAGAACTAAGCAGTGCACATGATACGTTTCATGTATCAAATCTCAAGAAGTGTTTATCAGACGAGACATTAATTATATCGCCTGATGAGATTCACATAGATAACAAGCTACACTTCATTGAGGAACCGATTGAAGTCACTGATTGGGAGGATCAGAAAACAAGGCGTAGCCGGGTTAAATTGGTTAAGGTACGTTGGAATTCAAAGCGCGGCCCCGAGTATATGTGGGAGCGGGAAGATAAAATGAAAGCCAAGTACACGTCCTTGTTCACGAACACTCCAAGTAAAGATGACAAGAACTGAATTTCGGGACGAAATTCTCTTTAACATGTGGAGAATATAACACCCAGTATTTCAGGTCATTATCCACATTCATAATGGCACGTTCGTATTTTATATTTGTTAGGAGTATTATCTTTGACATGATATTGTCAGAAGTCTAGCAAAGGAACACGTGCCATATTTTAGTAATTTTCAAGAGTTACTAGAATAGTAAACAGTTATAACCCGTAAGATACGGTCGTTGGTGATTAAAAAGGATTTTATTCCAGTAAAGTCTAGAGACACACCTTAAAATAAAGAAACAAATATTGGTGACTAACTTTTATAAAAAGTTGACACATAAATAAGTGTTACGTGTCTTTATGTTATTTTATGTGTTATATAGTTAAAGTGGTAACTATAACGGGTTAACTAGTAGTTTATGGAAACTAGTCAAAACCATCCAAAAACTTATAAATAATGAATCGTTTAAAGGTTTTACACCAAGTATTAGATCACGGGAACATCTACCGGGTATATACTACCTAAAAATAGCTTGACTAATACATAGACTTAGTTAAATGATGGAACAAGACCCAAACTCACCCCCCTTGTGCACCCTTCGGCCGAGAACCACCCAAGGGGCCCCACCCATTTACCAAACCAACTACTCCATCATTATGAATGTCATAAGGCCATGCTTCATCAACCAAATGAGCAAGCAAAGGTCAAATCCATCATATCCAAGTCATGATTATAATTATTAGAGCAAGTTTAACACTCAAGCTCCATCCCCCTTTCACCCTATATATATCGACACATGCACACACACAACCACTTTACATCTTTCAAATCCAAGAGCAAAAACCAAAAGAATACCCAAAAATCCCGTCACTCAATTTCTGGCAGATTTTTGGCCAACTTTGCAAGACCATATCTCCTTCGTTACTTAGCCAAATCGGTCCATTCTTCTTCTAGAATGAAGCTACATGTTAAGAAGGAAGAACCCAAGTGGAATCACTCGAATCCATGGAGTATTCGACCTCCAAACAGCCGGCGAGAGAAGGCCGCTCTGTGCAGGTCGAATCTGAACACTTCTTTCCATTTTCCTGTTTTGAGGTACCTACACAACTCCAAATGTAGTAATTCTTTTTCACATCTCCTCTGGTTTCAATAAACTTGATTTTAGAAGGAAACCCCAAGTTATTTGGTCTTCTAAAACCATCTAAAAGTCTATTCGAAGTACGCCTAAAAATCTGAGTTTTCAAGGACGAAATAAAACATAAAAGTCTTGATGAGTTTTGGCGTTATTTCTTCATAAGTCATGTTTGAGTACATATATTTAATACACGTACATGTTCATACATAAAATACCAAACTACAAGGACCATGGACAAGACAAGGACACATCAAATATAAACTACATATATACATACTATCACATAAAATAACACTTGGATGATGGTGTTCCTCATAAACCCTTCATTCCATTCATGTGTTATGTTGAAGGATACATGTTCGTGAAGTTATATGATCATGTGTGACTTACCTGGCAAGACCCGAGGTAGTTTCCTATGATTCAAGAAGACATACGAACGATTATCATCAACATATGAACGTGAAAGGTGTTACTAAAAGTATATGTTTATGGATAAAATTATGATATATATGTATTGATGTACGTTTTGGTTAAATCATGGAAATGTTCTAGGAATTAAAGATTAGTATCCTAATATGAACATTGGATATATGTACATGGAACATATGAAGAGATTCGGTTAAAAATAAATAATCACGTGACATCGTGGAACATAAGTGAATATATTTTAAGTTACAAAAATAATATTTATTTTTGGTACACTTAATAAGTCACCAATAGGGAAACATATTATTTTCTCGGAAAATATGTAAGCATCTAGACTGGAATAATAATCACCAACGAGTCGTAAATAAAAACACTATTTTTACTAAACAAAGGCGTACTTAACGGGATTTGTTAAGTCGGATATAAGACGGGTAGTTTTAACACGTTAGTACCCTTGTGTGATTAGGGTACGGATAGACAAGAACTAGCACAAGTTTGTTTGCTAGGATTTCATCGAACACAAGGTGAGTTCACGGCCCCCTTTTAACTTTTTAATGTTTTGTAAACATCGGGGGGAGAAACATACTTACTTGTTATGTTTGAAAACATGAATTACATTTGCTTACAAGTTTGACATCATGAACATTCAGGTCTAACTCCTTGTGAGTTTCACTAATTCCCCTTTTTCTAAGTTTTTGAAATGATTTGGGGTGGAAACATACTTGTAAAAGACTTTTGTGTGTAAATGAATTGAACTAATGATCTGACCGTATGTATCTATTGAGGGATAAGTAAAGCGCTTAAAGTCCTCTGAATAAGTTAGTAACCATTAACTATTTTAGCCCGGGATTATATGGATAGTACTATTGGGGGTGACGCCTCCGGTCATGGTTAGTCGCGCTAACCAGGGGTCAAAAGGGCCGAATGACCGCATATTGTCTTACTCGCAAAAAGGCGAGGGGGAGGCACAAAAGGTCGAGGTTTGGTTACGGTCTCGTACATTACATACTATTTTGTATTCCTTGCAAGCTTTACAAATGGGGTTAATAGATCGGATTAGTATTCAAATTCATTGGTAATACATGCAAAAGGGTTCTGATCAGGTTAAAGTGATCAGGTTTTAAGCAAAAGAGTTCTGATCAGGTTAAAGTGATCAGGTTTTAAGCAAAAGAGTTCTGATCAGGTTAAAGTGATCAGGTTTTAAACAAAAGAGTTCTGATCAGGTTAAAGTGATCAGGTTTTAAGCAAAAGAGTTCTGATCAGGTTAAAGTGATCAGGTTTTAAACAAAAGAGTTCTGATTAGGTTAAAGTGATCAGGTTTGAAACAAAAGAGTTCTGATCAGGTTAAAGTGATCAGGTTTTAAGCAAAAGAGTTCTGATCAGGTTAAAGTGATCAGGTTTTAAACAAAAGAGTTCTGATCAGGTTAAAGTGATCAGGTTTTAAACAAAAGAGTTCTGATCAGGTTAAAGTGATCAGGTTTTAAACAAAAGAGTTTTTGATCAGAAAATGATCTTGTTTAAACATTGGATTCATGACGGTTAAGTCATGGACATGTTTTCAAATGAAAACTACTCATTATTATGACGGTTAAGTCATGTATAGTTTTCGGGGAAAACTACGTAGTTTTATGACGGTAAAGTCATGTACATGTTTTCGGGAAGAACTATAAGCACTGATATAACTAACTCTGTGAACTCACCAACCTTTGTGTTGACACTTTCAAGTATGTTTCTCAGGTAACCTTTAGCTATGGCGCGGTTGGAATAGGCTAGCCATGTTGGATCGATTCCTAGTAGCTGGAAGGACGTAGAATATCAAGTCTCAAGTCTATCTTTGATCTAGAAGAACTTAGATCATAGTATTACTTAGTTTTAGTAAATGTATATGTAATCAAGTCTTAGAAATCACAATTACCGCTTCCGCTATCGTGTAATGAACCAATCGTTGCAACCTGTATTTATTTATTAAGTAAAATAATTTGGGGCTGTGACACCTAAGAACTGATATCCACCCGAAGTTGACTTTCTATCGAGATTGCAACCGCCATAATTAGAATCGGTATAGGCTTTGAGATCAAATGACTGCTGCTTGGAATACCACAGACCTAATCGGGGTTTCCCTTTCAAGTATCTGAATATCTTTTTTACAACAATCAAATGAGATTCCTTTGGTTGTGACTGAAACCTCGAGCACAAGCAGATTGCAAACATTATGTCAGGTCTTGAAGCTGTGAGATACATAAGAGATCCGCTCATCCCAAAGTACAATTTACAATCCACATCCTTTCCATCTTTGTCTGGATGCAGACCATGATTGACTGGCATAGGTGTGCCATAAGTTATACAATCAATCATTTTGTACTTTGACAAAATATCATGTACATACTTAGTATGATGTAGATAAATGCCATCCTCCCGTTGACTGACTTGCAGACCTAGAAAGAATAAGAATTCACCCATGTTGCTCATCTCAAACTTGGACATCATCACCTGCTCAAATTCCTTACACATCTCTTCATTTGTAAACCTGAAGATGATGTCATACCACGCCCTTGGTGCTTGATTGTCACACCCCAACCGACAGTGGAAACGTCGGGGCGGGACATGGAGACTGTTCATGAGCACATGGTTGACTATGTTATAATAAACTAAAACATCACATTTCATTTCCAAGTTCAAACCAAATAGAATTCAACAAATACAAGAAATTGAAATACATAATAAGTTCATTTATTATATTATCTAGGTCCACAACTTAAGTGAAGCAAGCTTGATCAATCTCAAACATTCGTACCTGAAACATGATTAAAACAAGGTCAACTAAAAAGTTGATGAGCATACATAGGTTTTGACTCTAAATAGTATCATTGTGTTGTGTGCATACAATTCATACATATCATGGTTAATAAGGCAAACATGGAGAGTTACTATTGTGAAACCAAATTGTACAATCAAACCTTTGCAACTAGCATGCAAATAACCAAATTGTGTTGTCGGTAACAATCACCTTAAATGGGTGGGTTTGTCAGACTCAATAGATCTATCATTGTTAACCGTCGGCTTGTGTAGTTAATGATTGCACATGTAAATTGCACACAAATTGTAGTTTGCACACCTAGTACTCAAGCATAAGGCTCAAATTGCACACATGAATGTAGGGTGAAATTGTATTGTGTAGTTTGTAAACATTGTTTAATTGTACTCATGTTCCACCCCAAAAATGTAAATAGTGTAAAAAGAGGCTATATAAACTCACTTGTATCAAATGTAGTAGATAGCACGAGCAAAAGGTAGCAAAAGTGATTCTTTTGCAAATCACAAAGTTAACCTAGAGTGTAATGCATATGAATTTGAGTTAATAACATGCACAATGTCTAAGGTAGAGTCTAGGGTTTCAATGGAATTGAGTGTAGGGTCTTGAAAGTAGTGTCATTTAATGAATAAGGGAAATATGTGAATTTGTAATTGTATTTAAATAAGGATTTAGTATTGAAATGTAAGTTTAAGGTATATATATGAATTGAATGAAATCTTAATGGACTTAGGGTTTAGGTTTGAATAACTAAATAAATTAAATAAATAAATTTCTTTTTATTTATTTATTTATTTATAAAAAGTAGTGTGTAATTATATTTATTCAGGTATAATTTAAATAAACAAAATTTATTTTATTTAAGGAAAAAATGTGTCATGCGAATAGTCTGAGGGTTGAGAGAGTTCATAGAGGTGTTTGCGACGGTGTGTAGGTATAATAATCCGTCTGTAACATCCCAAAATATAAAACGGCAATTATAATAACGGAAGCATGACGGGCCGGGTCGGATGGGCCGGCGGGCTTGAACGGGCGAACATAGGGGAGCTTCCTCTATAAATAGCCTAAGTCACTCCACATTTCTCTCATTTACAAGTTCTAGAGAGAGAAAGTTGGCGGATCGACCCGAGATTGAAGAAGTGCTTTGCTCCATAGCTCGTGAGAAGAACCTCCGAATCAGAAGCTCGATACAGGTAACGATCCAACCTAGATCTGAGTTTTTGTTCGTTTTTGGGTTTTTCGGGTTTTGGACGAAAATGTGAAGTTTTTACGGATGAAACTGGAAGAAAAACATAGGTTTGAGTTCCTTAATGAAAAGCAAACGTTTTGAATGTAAACAAGTTCGGGATCTTGACGTGATCAGACCCGAAGGCGAAAGTTAGGGTTTTTACGGGGAAGCAGATCCTGCATACTTATCAAGTACGCAGGAAGAGGGTCCTGCGTACCTATCAAGTACGCAGGAAGAGGATCATGCGTACTTATCAAGTACGCATGAAGCGAGGTTTGCGCACTTATTAAGTACGCAATAGCAAGGCCCTGCGCACTTGCTAAGTGTGCAGGCATCAGGCTGTTTAGGTAAAGTCGGTATGTTTAGAAGGTTAAACCGTTAGAGTAGGGATTTGGTCTGATGTGTATTTAACTAATCAATTCAGATCGGAAGTGACGTAGTGGGACCTTTGTTTAGGACAACCCAGATTAGCTTATCAGGTGAGTTCTAGAAGCCGTCTTTTAAAAGTTTTATATAATGTTTTCGGGCTGGTGTGCATACATACGAAATGATGTTTTACGAAACGATGTTTATGAAACTATGTTTATGAAATGATGTTTTACGAAACGATGTTTATAAAACTATGTTTACGAAATTAAATGATTTGGAATGAACGGTTTATGGAAAGAGAGTTTTATGAATGGAATATTTACGAACGAAATGTTTATAAAGAAATGGTTTAAACTAAACGTAAAGGGTTTTGAAAATGAATGAAAGGTTTTATGAAAAGAAAAGAAAAAGGGCAAAGGTTTTAAAGAAGTCATTACAAATCAAATCTGTCCAATAAATGGAATTGACGAATGAAGTCTGGGAATGTGATTCCCAGCCTTGTGGTAGATTATGGACATCGAGCCATAGTTGCCATAAGAACAACAGGGGAAGTGTCTTGGTGGCCTGCCAATGGTTATGATGTTGTACAACTGGTATGGGAGTAACGATGGTTACTCGGGGGTTAACGTGACCCCATGGAGGTTAAATTATGATCCGACGGTGTTATGGACGTGAGCCATAGTCGTCGATGGAAGTTGTCGGTTTATGGACATGAGAGCCATAGGGGCAACTAAAGGGGTATTGTCGGTCCTAGTGTAGTTAAGCCTTGGGGCCAATACAAAAGGGAATTGACAGAATGTATTGTATTGTCGGTCTTCGTGCAGTTAAGCCTTAGGGGCAATACAATACTAAATGACGGAACGAATGGTAACACAGATTTAGATAGTAATGTATGACTTAAATGAATGTTAAATGTTTTAAACGAACGATCCGTTCAACATGTTTATGATGATGATAAATGTTTTGTAAGGCCCCATTCCCGGGTAATCTCACTTGTTGGATGTCAGTCTTGTGCCGGGTAACCTTCACGCCATCGCACGATCCTTTCTTCCTTTACCTGAAATGTATACTAAAAGTCAGCTAACGCTGTTGAGTTCTAGTTTAAAGACAAACATACATAATATTTATCTTATCGTGAATATTTTATATATATACACATAACATACGTAATATTCGTGCTTTTACATATTCTTTACTTTACTGTTCTCACATAACATTCATATTTCGTATATACATATGTACATACATACTTACTTTGGGGGGGAGAACAGTTATTGGCCATAATCTTAAGGGAGATCAACCCATCACACTTGTCGCGAGTGTCACAAAGACATCGCAGTGAGAACTACCGTCGTAGCCCATTTCATTAACCGTCTGGCTCTAGAAAACCGTCCGTTCTTTCATTAAATCCGTCCGGCAACCTTTGTCCGTCCGCTCTTAAACCGTCCTACCGTCGTAGTCCGTTCTTTTTTCCGTTTGCCCTAGGGCATCCGTTTCCCACGTAACCATTTTGTATCCAACCGTTCTACTTTAGTTAAGGCAATTGCTTCGACCATCCATTAGTGCCTTAATATACGTCCTAGCTTGCGAAGGAACGTTTTTGTCCCGGTTGCAAAATAGTCACGTGGTCGTCCGTCTACCGAGGTAGCCATTGTCATAGAAGGGTTCACAACGTTTACATACATTCATTACATGCAATATATATAATATAAAGCAAGATTTCATTCATTTACGTTATGTCCTTCTTTCATTCATTCTTTATAATCATACGTTTCATACTTGTTCATGATCTTTCTCCTGCGTACTTGGTAAGTACGCATGATCTTTCTCCTGCGTACCTACGTACTTGGTAAGTACGCATGATCTTTCTCCTGTGTACCTGCGTACTTGGTAAGTACGCATGATCTTTCTCATGCGTACTTGGTAAGTACACAGGACGTCCTTCCTGCGTACTTGATAAGTACGCAGCACCTGTTCCCTGGACAAGTCCGAAATTCTTGCATGTTAATCCGATCATGCTAATCTTACAATTTTCTTTGATTAAAAGGTGCAGTTTTTATTCTAGATGCTAGTTCTAAGCTTATTTTCAAGTTTCATCCATAAAAACGTCTCCTATTTAGCTAAAACACGAGAAACCCCAAAACGAAGAAAAACTCAGTTTAAGGTCGAATTGTTACCTGGATTGTGATTCTGATTTGGAGGTTTTGCTCACGAGCTCAGTAGTAACGTGCTCCTTCAATCTCGTGTCGATCCGTTGACTTTCTCTCTCTAGACCCGAGCTCTCCTTTCTCTCTCTAGAATGATGAAATGAAGAAGAAATGGTGAATTGGGCTGCCTTGCCCCTTATATACCTGGGCTTCCATCGGCCCGTTGGAGCCGAGCCCAAGCCCATCTGTTTTTCTTTTGTTTTATGACGATTAAGCCTCTATCGCGTTATTGTTTACTAAATTACTATTTGGGATGTTACAAGTCTACCCTCCTTAAAGAGGTTTCGTCCTCGAAACTATTTATACGTTAAACAATTGAGGGTATAGTCCCCTCATCTCGTCTTCTTTTTCCCATGTAGCTTCTGACCCTTTTCTGTGCTTCCATTGTACTTTGACTAAAGGAATCGACTTATTGCGTAGTTGTTTCTCAGCTCGGTCAAGGATGGCTATCGGTTCCTCTACATAATTTAGACTGTTATCCACTTCGATCTCGTCGTAAGGTATGTGAGCTGTGTCGTCAGCTAGGCACTTGCGTAAGTGTGACACGTGGAACGTAGGGTGTATTCCACTAAGCTCAACTGGTAGGTCGAGTTTGTAAGCAACTTGACCCACTCTCGCTAGAATCTTGAAAGGTCCGACAAACCTTAGACTTAGTTTGCCACGCTTTCTGAATCGGATGATTCCTTTCCATGGTGATACCTTTAACAGTACCATATCCCCCACTTGAAACTCTAAATCCCTTCTTCACTTATCCACATATGATTTCTTTCTGTCTTTTGCGGCTTTCATTTTAGCTTTGATTTGATCAAACTTCTCAGACGTAGCTCTGACCACTTCGAGACTTGCAAAATCCTTTTGTCCAATTTCCCCCCAACAAACCGGGGTCCTACATTTCCTCCCATACAACATTTCAAATGGCGGCATGCCAATAGTCGAGTGATAGCTATTGTTATATGAAAATTCTGCCAATGGTAGATGGCTGTCCCAGCTCCCACCGAAGTCAATGATACAGGCCCGGAGCATGTCCTCCAAGGTCTGAATGGTCCTTTCCGATTGACCATCGTTTTGGGGGTGGTAGGCAGTGCTGATGTTCAGTCTAGTGCCCATTGCTTCATTGAATTTCTTCCAAAACCTTGACGTGAATCTAGTATCCGTGTCGGACACAATCGACAGCGGCATACCATGTCTGCTCACAACATCCTTGATAAATATTTCTGCTAGTCTTTCTGACGAAGAAGTCTCACGTATTGGCAAGAAGTGAGCACTTTTTGTCAAGCGGTCGACGATCACCCAAATGGTATCATTGCCTTTAGCTGTTCGCGGTAGCTTGGTAATGAAGTCCATCGTGATCTCTTCCCACTTCCATTCCAGTATTGGTAAAGGCTGCATTTTACCGCATGGTTTATGGTGCTCGGCCTTAACTAGTGAGCACGTTAGGCACTTGTTCACGTAGTCGGTCACATCATTCTTCATGCCAGGCCACCAGTACTCTTTCTTCAAGTCTTGATACATTTTGTTTGTCCCGGGGTGGATAGAATAGCGAGACTTATGGGCCTCATCGAGTATTTTGGCTCTAAGTTCACCAATCTTAGGTATCCACATCCGGCCAAACCTAGTTCGTACACCATGTGCATTTGTATCTAAATTCCCTTGTTGTCCTACTATTCTTTCTTGTTTAATATTTCTTTCTAATAGTGCTTCATCTTGTGCCTTTGATATTTCACCCATCAAATCTGGCGTTATAATTAGCTGGCACGCTTTGATTCGGATAGGTGTTGATTCTTCCTTTCTACTTAAAGCGTCAGCCACTACGTTTGCCTTGCCTGGATGGTACAATATCTCACAATCATAGTCTTTCAGTAGCTCTAACCATCTCCTTTGTCTCATGTTTAATTCCTTTTGTTCGAAAAAGTACTTCAGGCTTTTGTGATCGGAGTAAATGGTGCATTTAACTCCATACAGATAGTGCCTCCATATTTTCAACGCGAAAACTACTGCCGCTAACTCTAGATCGTGTGTTGGGTAGTTAACCTCATGAATCTTTAGTTGTCGCGAGGCGTAAGCAATTACCTTTCCTCGTTGCATAAGTACGCAACCTAAATCCTGACCCGAAGCGTCAAAGTAGACTACTAAGTCTTCATTTCCCTCAGGTAGTGCCAAGACTGGAGCTTGGGTTAGTCGTGCCATAAGTTCCTCAAACGTGTTGTTTTGGGTTGGACCCCATTCATATTTCACTTCCTTTCATGTCAACTTAGTTAGTGGCGAGGCTATTCTTGAAAAATCTTGAATGAACCTCCGATAGTAGCCTGCCAATCCCAGGAAACTTCGTATCTCTGTTGGTGTCTTTGGGATGTTCCATTCCTTTACTGTCCTGATCTTTGCAGGATCCACCATAATGCCGTTTGGGTTTATTATATGACCTAGGAATTGGACTTCCCTAAGCCAGAACACGCATTTGGAGAATTTTGCGTACAACCTTTCCTTCTTTAGCACCTCCAGAACCTCTCTTAGGTGACAATGGTGATCACCCTCGCTTTTCGAATATACCAGTATGTCGTCTATGAAAACTATCACTGATCGATCCAACATTGGTCGACATACTCTATTCATCAAATCCATGAACGCTGCTGGTGGTTGGTCAATCCGAAGGACATCACGAGAAACTCATAGTGCCCATAACGCGTGCGAAACACGGTCTTTGGTGCGTCTTCTTCTCTTACTTTCTACTGATGGTAACCCGACCTAAGATCGATCTTTGAGAACCAACTCGCACATTGCAGTTGATCAAAAAGTCGTCTATTCTAGGCAGTGGGTATTTGTTCTTTACTGTCCTCTTGTTCAATTCGCGGTAGTCAATGCATATGTGCATGCTGTCGTCCTTCTTCTTTACAAATTGTACCGGAGCGCCCCACGGTGAGATGCTCGGCCTAATAAATCCTTTTTTCTGTTAGTTCCTCTAGTTGAGACATCAATTCTTTCATTTCTGACGGCGCCAATCGGTAGGGGGCTTTGGCAACGGGCTCGGCTCTTGGTAATAAGTCAATCTGAAATTCTATTTCCCGATCAGGTGGTAACCCAGGTAGATCCTCAGGGAATACTTCCAGAAAGTTGCACACCACGGGTACATTCTTGAGTTCATTCATTTTCATTCTATCATCAATAACATATGCCAAATAAGCTTCGCAACCGCGCCTCATGTAACTTTCGGCCTTGATCATCGAGATGATGTTCGGCATCGTGCAATTCCAATCCCCATAAACCGTAATTGGACTGCCGCTAGGAGCTTTGAGGTGTATCTGTAGGTAACTGTAGACACAGATCTGCGGAGAAATTCTTCAAACAGTCCGGATCGAGAGGCGGAATCTCTGGATCCGGAATCACTCTCGAATCAGAAATGGTAGAGACGGGTGCGGGAATCACATACACGAACAGAAACATATGAAAATGAAAAGAACAGATAATTGAAAGCATAAAACGTATGATTCTTTGATTGAAATGAAAATAAACGCTCGATCATACACTAACAATTAGTCTCACCCCAGGGTGAGCTCCCCATGGGTGGTGATTCCCTCTACAGACATACATTCACTCCTAGGGCATAATCTGTTATATATAGGAGGCCAAGCACATGCGCCTTGTTTTCCAAGCCACCGCCTAATGGGCCTGAAAAACAGGTATCAAAACTAGTAGCTTTGATTGAACAAAAGTTCAACCGAAACTAGTAGTTTCGATACTGTAATTTCGATTAACAGCATCAGTCTCAAAATTATACCCAACAGTATCCTCTTACGTTTACATATGATTTGAGCTTCGTTGGCAGCTAGCCAATCCATACCCAATACTATATCGAATCCTCCTAAGGTGAGAAGGATCTAGAAGGGAACTTAAGACCCTCTATTTCTATGATGCAATCCTCTGTTACTTGAAATACTGCTGAATTTTTACCAACGGTAGTTTGTACGCTAAATGCCTTTACTATGGTGTTGATAATGCATCCTAGTTTACGACAAAATGCATTGGATATAAAACTTTTACTAGCACCAGAGTCAAATAAAATAGCAGCATGTTCGTTATTAACTAGGAATGTACCTGACACAACATCAGGGTTTCCCCTTGCTTCCTCCTCAGTCAGGGCGTAGGCTCGAGTCCTAGCCTGCGACTATTCCTTTTCAGCTTCCTTTTCCTTTCCCGAACCGGATTGTCTGGTTTTCCTGCAATCCCTAGTCTGGTGTCCATGTCTTCCACAACTTTGGCACTTGACGCCCTTCAAACAATCTCGGGAGTAGTGCCTTGGCCTCCCGCACTTATAACACATGGTGGTGCTGATTCGACACTCGCCAAGATGTTGCCTTCCACATTTCTTGCATGTTTCATATTCATCCAACCTTGGTTTCTTAATTTCAGTTGTTACATTCCCTTTTCCGGTGCCTCTAGACGGGTTCTCCCACTTTCTCTTTTGTGTCTCAGGTGCCGGGTCCTCATTGGCATAATCGACGTAGACGATTTCGCTCAGATTCACTACTGACTCGAAGGTCGAGGGTAGATTAGCTTTCACATGAACACAGACCCTTTGAGGTTGGCCCTTCACATAGTACTTAATCATTCGTTCTTCTGTCTCCACCAGGTGGGGTACCAGTTGGGCTAGCTCGTTGAATCTTGAGGTATACTGGCGATGAGTCTTGTTGCCAGCCTTGAAGTTTAGGAACTCGTTCTCCACACGATCAATCTCGTTCTATGGGCAGAACGTTTGGATTATCAGCTTTTTCAGATCTTCCCATGTCATTCTGGCAAGAGCGTTTGGCGACTTTTTCCTCTGAATGTTCCTCCACCAAATTAGTGCCTCATTAGTGAAAAAATGGGCAACATACTTAACAGCCTGGTCCGGTCGACACTCGCTGATGTTGACTACAGCATTCATCCTCTCAATCCATTCGAACGTAGCCACTGAATTCTTGTTGCCATCGAACTTAGGTGGGTCTCCGTCCTTGAACCCTTTGTAAGTACACCCACGGTTTCTTGATCCCACCTTCACTTCATCCCCATCACTGTCCTACACTTTCTCTTCATGGTCTCCTTCATCCTCCTCTCTACTTTTCTTTAGTGCCTCGGATAGTAGATCAGGCAATACTTTCCTCAGAGTGAGTACAACTTCACGGGCATTAGCATCCCTGACCTCGGGTTCTAACTGTAGAGGCCCTTGATTGTTGTTCCCAGTTGGGGTCACCTCTGTTTCATGCACACTCTCAGTGTGTTATGCGTGCACACTCTCTTCCTCCTCACGTCTTTGATTCAATGGAGGTCTACCGACTCGGCCAGTGCGACCGCCTCGGCGTCCTATTCTTCCTCCACCAGCCATAGTTCCTAGTTTCCTGATAGTTATAAAGGGAATACATCAATGCCACTCCTTCATATCATAGTTTAGAACAGTACGAGCAAAGTAAATTTTTAATTACAGTGACCGGTTTGTGATTACTAATTTACATTGCTTTTCTGGTTCAAAACTCTTCAATTCGGTTGTGACATTGACATTTATTTGTTCTAAGTTAAGGTATCTATTCTTATCCAAGTGTATTAACTCTAATACTTACTTACCGTGTTGGCGTTGGTTACCCATGACTGACATCCGTGCGTTGTTCCCATAATCAGTTTTAGTCCAGACATTTAGGGATGTCTGAATCTCTCAAACTATTGCTCTGATACCAACTTGTAAGGCCCCATTCCCGGGTAACCTCACTTGTTGGATTTACTCATAAACATTGTCATAAATACTGAACTTAAATTTAAAACATTCAGAAGTAGCGGAAGCAAACATCATTCAAATTACATGACATAACAGCGGAAGTCTTAACAATTAAATACATAACATTGTCATAACATATATAAACGTGGGATGTAAGTCTTGTGTCGGGTAACCTTCACGCCATCGCACGACCCTTTCTTCCTTTACCTGAAATGTATACTAAAAGTCAGCTAACGCTGGTGAGTTCTAGTTTAAAGACAAACATACATAATATTTATCTTATCGTGAATATATATGTAGACATAACATACGTAATATTCGTGCTTTTACATATTCTTTACTTTAATGTTCTCACATAACATTCATATTACGTATATACATATGTACATACATACTAACTTTGAGGGGGGGAACAGTTATTGGCCATAATCTTAAGGGAGATCAACCCATCAAACTTGTCGCGAGTGTCACAAAGACATCGCAGTAAGAACTACCGTCGTAGCCCATTTCATTAACCGTCCGGCTCTAGAAAACCGTCCGTTCTTTCATTAAATCCGTCCGGCAACCTTTGTCCGTCCGGTCTTAAACCGTCCTACCGTCGTAGTCCGTTCTTTTGTCCGTTTGCCCTAGGGCATTCGTTTCCCACGTGACCATTATGTATGCAACCGTTCTACTTTAGTTAAGGCAATTGCTTCGACCGTCCATTAGTGCCTTAATATACGTCCTAGCTTGCGAAGGAACGTTTTTGTCCCGGTTGCAAAATAGTCACGTGGTCGTCCGTCTACCGAAGTAGCCGTTGTCATAGAAGGGTTCACAACGTTTACATACATTTATTACATGCAATATATATAATATAAAGCAAGATTTCATTCATTTACGTTATGTCCTTCTTTCATTCATTCTTTATAATCATACGTTTCATTCTTGTTCAAAATTCATTTTCATATATAAGTATATATATTTGTATACCACGTATGATCACATTGACATTCATAGCATTTATTCATTTAGTGTATACACTTCAGCCCCAAAACATTTAAAATGATTTGCACATAACATAGAAGGGGGCACATAGAACTCACCTGAAAAGCTAGTCTTGGTTGTCCTAAACAAAGGTCCAACAACGTCATGTACTATCTGAATTAGGTAGTTAAATACACATCAGACCCAAGCCCGACTCTAACGGTTTAACCATTCTAAAACATACTGACTTTACTTACTGGTCTGCTGCCTGCGCATTTAGTAAGTGCGCAGGGCCTTGCTCATGCGCACTTGACAAGTACGCATGATCTTTCTCCTACGTACTTGGTTAGTACGCATGATCTTTCTCGTGCGTACCTACGTACTTGGTAAGTACGCATGATCTTTCTCCTGCGTACCTGCATACTTGGTAAGTACGCATGATCTTTCTCCTGCGTACTTGGTAAGTACGCAGGACGTCCTTCCTGCGTACTTGATAAGTACGCAGCACCTGTTCCCTGGACAAGTCCGAAATACTTGCATGTTAATCCGATCATGCTAATCTTACAATTTTCTTTGATCAAAAGGTGCGGTTTTTACTCTAGATGCTAGTTCTAAGCTTATTTTCAAGTTTCATCCATAAAAACGTCTCCTATTTAGCTAAAACCCGAGAAACCCCAAAATGAAGAAAAACTCTGTTTAAGGTCGAATCGTTACCTGGATTGTGATTCTGATTCGGAGGTTTTGCTCACGAGCTCAGTAGTAACGTGCTCCTTCAATCTCGTGTCGATCCGTTGACTTTCTCTCTCTAGACCCGAGCTCTCCTTTCTCTCTCTAGAATGATGAAATGTAGATGAAATGGTGAAGTGGGCTGCCTTGCCCCTTATATACCTGGGCTTCCATCAGCCTGTTGGAGCCGAGCCCAAGCCCATCCGTTTTTCTTTTGTTTTATGACGATTAAGCCTCTATCGCGTTATTGTTTACTAAATTACCATTTGGGATGTTACATGTTTGAAGGTTTTTAATGATGAATGAAAGGCCATGTTTTCTTATACATGATGTTAAACTCTAATGAATTATTGAATGATGAACCATTTCTTAAACCGAATGAAAAACCAGAACTCACCAGCGTAGCTGACTTTTTAGTATGCACATTCAGGTTAAGGCAGGTATGGATGATGGACGGTGATGCTTGGCAAGCGAGAAGAGTTACCCGGTTGATCATGAAGACTGGCATCCCGTTATGATTAGTTTATGTTGTGTTTATGTATTAGACTATGTTACGCTTCCGCATGTTGAACAATGTTATGAGTATGTTTTAATGAAATTTTTCGCTGCGTTATTTGATATTCAAGTTTAATAACTGTTTGTGAATGAGTAAATCCAACAAGTGGGGACTCCAGGGTTTGGGGCCTTACAAGTTGGTATCAGAGCAATAGTTTGAGAGATTCGGACACTCCTAGTGTCTGAACTTAAACTGTGAATGGGAGCGAAAGCAGATGCCAGTACGGGTAACTCGAGCCACAGCATCAGGTATAAACGTAGTATATATTTACATGTATAGTATGCCTTAGAAAGGGTTAGGTAAGGACTTGTGCTCTGATGGAATCACAAAGGTGGCCAAATAGAAATCGAAAGGTAGTGTAATGGTTAATTGCAGATGGCCAGTGTATATTAACATCTTACAGTGATTATTGAATTTTATTTGTTAACTAGCGTGATGACATTGGATTCCTTGTCTTATAGAATGAAATGGCAAGGATAGGAAACAGAAGACGTGGTGGGGGCCGTACCGGTGGTCGTACCGGCGGTCGAAATGGTGGGCGTGGCAGGACCCTTGCGCGCCAAGAGTATAGTGAAGAAGGAAGTGTTCACACTGAACCGGCGGTTAGTGTGCATGGAACTGAGCAGACACAGATTGAAGAACAACCTTTCACTTTTGAACCAGAAGTGAGAGCAGCTATAGCTCGAGAGTTCACAGAGTTGATGAAGACTTCTCTACCAGGTTTGTTAGCTGAAGCATTGGAGAAGGTTAATGGGGAAGGTGGGTCTAACACCACGGTTGATACCCCGAACACTGAGGCAATCAACGCACCGCTTAACCGTGGTTGCGACTATAAGTCTTTTAAGGCATGTGACATGCCGGTCTTGACAGGGAAGAAGGACGCGGTGGCTACTTTTGATTAGGTAATCTGTATGGAAGCTGCCATTCGCCTGAGCGAGTGTCGAACGGATCAGGTTGTGAAATTTTCTGCTAACTCCTTGAGAGGAAGCATCCCATTGGTGGGAAGGTGTACGTCAAGCAAAAGGGAGCGAGGTTGTGGATGCGATGATGTGGGCTGATTTGAAAACTCTAGTGATCAAGAATTTCTGTCCAAGAAATGAGATCGAAAAGGTAGAAAGGGAATTTCTGGGGATTAAGGTCGGGAGCATGACGCACCGGAAGTACACCACGCGATTCAATGAACTGGCACGTCTGGTGCCACATCTTGTCACGACTGAGGAAAGAAAGATTTCTTGTTATATCCAGGGACTGCCGGACAAGGTCCGCACCTTTATCAAAGCAAACACCCCTAGCACCTATGATTCGGTAGTGGAACTCTGTGGTGTGGTGTATGATGATCTGGCATTAAACGATGCCGCCATTGAGGAACCGAAAAAGAGACCGAGCTTCTCAAATAAGTGAACTGGTGGAAAGATGTTTAGGACTCGTGATAAGAGGGCTCGGGTGAATGAGCCGACTGTTTGTAAGAAGTGTGGAAGGGAGCATGCAGGTGAATGTAGACTGGGATCTTACTTGTGCTTTAAGTGTGGCAAGACCGGGCACTACTGTGACACCCAGCATTTCAGGTCAATATCCACATTTCATAAACGCACGTTCATAATTATTATTTCCTGATATTTATTTTGACTAAGTAAAGTCAAGGAGTCTAGCAAAGGAATTTATTCTAAGTCTAGTAAATCTTAATGAATTACTAGAAAAAGTAAGCAGAATAACCCGACTAAATGCGAACGTAAATGGTTAAATAAAATAACCAGAAAAATATACATATATATATGTTACACAAAATTTACGTTGAACCAAGATTTTAATAATTTCTTCAACGAGCCATAAAATGGTTAAAAATTTTAATACCGTGAAGAATCGAAACCGAATTAAATTACCCCTTTAAAACTCTAATTGATACTAATATCATTAATAAATTAATGATTAAAAATTTGTTATCATTAACCCCAAACCCACTTCTTGACTTTCTTGGCTGAGAGTCAGGGGAGCCATGCTCCCACTTGCCTGATTCACTCTGATTCAGATGAAAACCATACCCTTCAGTCGAAACTTCCTCATCCCTTTCAAACCTTCTCATTTTCTTACGGCAAATTCCCAATATCTCCTTCTTGTCGAAGTCCAGTTCAAGGCAAAATTCATCAGATTTCAGTGCTATAAGAAGAGTTTCCAGTGTGTTCTCAAGAATCGAGCTAAGGAGCTCAAGATCATTCTCTGTTTCTCTAGAAATCACCATTTTCTGTTTGAGGTAAAAACTCGATATTATCCATTTACGTTTTCGTTAAACCGTAACTAAACATACAAATCGTTCAAACGAAACTGAGATAACAAGAAAAGTGTGTCAAATTCAAGATTTGAACATAAAAATATACAGAGTGAATTTTGTAAATCAAAGTGCAGGTAACGAAACTAGGAGTTTCGATACCTGTTGGTCAATCGAAACTGGGAGTTTAGTTTCGATACCTATTGATCGAAACTAGGAGTTTATATACCAGTTATTCAATCGAAACTAGGAGTTTCGATACCGGTTGTTCTATCGAAACTAGGAGTTTCGATATCTGTTTGTTCAATCGAAACTAGGTAGTTTCGATACATATTGCTTAATCGAAACTAGGTAGTTTCGATGCCTATTACATAATCGAAACTAGGAGTTTCGATACCTGTTTTGCTCAGTCGAAACTAGGAAGTTTCGACATCTGTTCTTTCAATCGAAACTAAGAAAGTTTCGATACCTGTTCATCAGCCCCATTGGGCAGTAACTCAGAACTATTTTCATAACGAACCAAGAGTTAGGAAAAACTAAAAAGATAATTAAAACAAAAGCAATCAGAACAGCTAAGTCGGGTGAACAACTTGCGTTTAAGACGGGTAGTCTTAACGTGTATGTTATCCTTGTGTAAATAGGATACGAATAGGCGAATCTGCCGTCATTCAAATATTTGCTAGCATTCATATTGTCAAGGTGAGTTTCACTAATTCCCCTTTTTCTAAGTTTTGAAATGATTTGGGGTGGAAACATACTTGTAAAAGAACTTTCGTATGTAAATGAATGAAACTAATGATCTGACCGTATGTATGTATTGAGGGAACAACAAAGCGCTTAAAGTCCTCGAAATAAATTAGTAACCATTAGCTATGGATTTAGCCCGGGATTTTATGAATAGTACTATTGGGGGTGACGCTCCCGGTCATGGTTAGTCGCGCTAACCAGGGGTCCAAATGGCCGAATGACCGCATATTGTCTTACTCGCAGAAAGGCGAGGTGAGGCACAGAAAGTTGGGGTTTGGTTACGGTCTCGTACATTACATACTATTTTGTATTCTTTGCAAGCTTACAAATGGGGTCAATAGATCGGATTAGTATTCTTATTCATTGGTAATACATACAAAAGAGTACTGATCAGGGTCAAAGTGATCAGGTTTTGTACAAAAGAGTTCTGATCAGGGTAAAATGATCAGGTTTTAAACAAAAGAGTTCTGATCAGGGTAAAATGATCAGGTTTTATACAAAAGAGTTCTGATCAGGGTAAAATGATCAGGTTTTGTACAAAAGAGTTCTGATCAGGGTAAAGTGATCAGGTTTTAAAGTAAAGAGTTCTGATCAGGGTAAAGTGATCAAGTTTTAAAGTAAAGAGTTCTGATTAGGTCATAGTGATCAGGTTTTAAACCAAAGAGTTCTGATCAGGTTAAAATGATCAGGTCTAACAAAGAGTATCGATCGGAAAATGATCAGGTTTAAACATTGGGTTTATAATAACTCTTTATATTAATTTGTGAACTCACCAACCTCGTGTTGACAATTTTAAGTATGTTTTCAGGAAATTGAACGTAGTTATCAGGTTAGCAATATAGGATACATGCATGCACGTGGATACGGCTTTTGGGAGGATTTCTCTTGTATAACTCATGGTCTTGAGTCATATTTGCGAAATCTTAACCTTTTGTAAACTCAAGTTGATATTTTTGTACTGTAAATATTTTAAACTCGATTATGTATCCAATTACATGTATGTGTTTGCGGTAATCATATGCTTTGGAAATCAGTGAAAGTCGCGCCTCGCGTTTCCGCCCTGGCGGGTTGTGACAGAACTTGGTATCAGAGCCATTGATTATAGCGAACTAGGTGTCTAAAAATGGAACCTAGTCTATAATTTGAATGACTCACTAAAATGTTTTCATTACATAAGCATTACATAACCAGTCATCATGTCATGTGGATATTGTAGTCACAAGTATGTCGTCACATTCACACTCTGACCCCGTCTCTGACCATGAATCCAATGAGGAACTTCCCGCCACACGCCCCAAAAATCGAATACAAGTTCGCAGCTCCACACCACCCAATGTCGCCCTGGGAGAACCGCCTATAATCTACCAAAAGAAAAGAGGAGGACCGATTAAAGTACAAAGTGCTAGGAAGAAGGTTCGACTTCCGCGCAAGAGAAACCTGGCAGCCCGTGACCCGAAAGACTTGGAGACCGATGAGGAACCACCGAGGCAACGACCCTGTTACCACCCTACGGTGGGGACTATCCTTAGGATGCCTCGTACCCTGGCACGATGGAGGGAGATGGAGAGCATTCCATCTACCTTTGAGCTCGGAGAGTCTTCCAACTCTCCAACACCCCTACCCCACACTGGGGAAGCCATGGAACTCACAGTGCCTACATTAGTAGCACATGTTCATACGCACGAAGAGCGTCTGGATGATCTCCTAGATGATATTCGGGCACAGGGGGATGCAACCATGCGCTTAAGTCAAGGGCTCGGATCTCGAGTACAGACTCTGGAGGGTAGCACTCAAGACATACAGAGTGCCACTGACTACCTTGAGTTAAGAGCTGATATGGACTGGCAGTTCACTCTTACGGTCCGAGACATGGTGGAGGCGCTGGAAGAAAGGACTTTAGCTGCAGAGTTTGTGGCAAGGGCTAGCTTTGTCATGGCAGGACTAGCCATGATGATTGGGTTGTACTCTCATTTCTTCTTTTAAACCTATTATGGGCGGGTTGTGCCCATAGCACATTATGTAGTCTAAAACTTGGTACTGATGTGGTCATGAGAACCCATCCCTTTTGTATCCTTGTCTTTTGGAACAATGTACTATATATGTTTTAACTATGTATGTGATGGGTTATGTTGTAATGATGGTTGTTCACGTTTGATGTTGTTGTATCCTTATGACATGATCTATCATTATTATTATATAATGTTGCTTCTTTTTAATGGATATGTTAGAAAGAACGTCATGGCACCTAAGCGTGGGACACCCCGTAACACAACTGGTGACAACAACGAGACAATTTCTCCAAACATGGAACAACTAATAGCAAAACGAGTAGCTGCCGCCATAGAGCAGTATGAAGCAAATCGAAATAGCGGAGGAGGTGCAGGAGGTAGCGGTACCGCAGGGGGTAGCGGTACAGCAGGAGGTTCCGGAGGGTCCGGAGGTAATAAAAATAATTAAGCCATAACACATAGTCATGATCCGAATTAATGACGTTATGACTTGTGATCCTACAAATGCTCCAAATAGGAAGTGTACCTACAAGGCCTTCCTATCCTGCAAACCCTGCAGTTTCAATGGCACCGAGGGTGCAGTTGGTCTGATGAGATGGATAGAAAAGATGGAGTCGGTGATTGATATTAGTGAATGCACCGCTGACTGCATGGTGAAGTATTCTACATGTACGCTCTCTGATAAAGCTTTAACTTGGTGGAATACTCAAATGAGGACTTTGGGAAGAGAGACAGCGTACCAATTATCTTGGGAAGACTTGAAAAACATGATGATTGAGGAATACTGTCCTCGAAACGAATTGCAAAAGATTGAAACTGAGATGTGGAACCTACAGATGATAGGAGATGATGCAGTGGGATACACCGACCGCTTCAATGAATTGGCACTTCTGGTACCGCATATGGTTACACCAGAACATAAGCGTGTTGAGAGGTATCTGTGGGGCCTTGCGCCTCAAATTCGTAGCATGGTAACATCATCTAATCCAATAGATGCCAAGAGTGCTATAACTTTAGCATTCAAACTAAAGGATGATGCAGTACGTAATGAATTGTTTGTGAGAAAGGAGAACGAAGAAAGTAGATCTGGAGAGAAAAGGAAATGGATGGGAAATTCAAGTAACAAATCTGGAAAACAAGAGTTTAAGAAACAAGGAACTGTGAAGGCTTTTGCAGCCAACACAGTGGAAAGAAAGGAGTATGATAGGGGCCTACCGAGATGTAAGAGGTGTGGAAATCATCACGCCGGTGTTTGCATCAAGTGTGGAAAATGCGACAAGTTTGGTCACACCACTCAAGCTTGTCGAAGTAATAACCGAACGGGGAAAATCAAGCCGGGATGTTTCGTATGTGGTGACCTGAAACACTTCAAGAAGGATTGTCCCAAGTGGAAGAATCAGAACAACGCCCAGGCACCAGGGAGGGCATTTGTGATGGGTGCAAGGGACGCGCGCCAGGACCCGAACATCGTCACTGGTACGTTCCCGATAAATAATCACTATGCCTCTGTACTTTTTGATTCAGGTGCGGATATGAGCTTTGTGTCGAATGATTTTAAATCCTTACTCGGTATTAAGGCCATCAAACTAGATCAAAGTTATACAATTGAATTAGCAAATGGGAAATTAATAGAAACCGGAGAGGTCTTTAGGGGTTGTACTTTATGTTTAGAAAACCATACATTCAATATAGACCTTCTACCCGTCGAACTAGGGAGTTTTGATATTGTTATTGGTATGGATTGGTTAACCAAGAATCATGCCGAGATAGTATGCTTCGAGAAGATTGTACGTATCCCACTACCAAGCAGAGAAATTCTTTCAATTCAAGGCGAAAAGTGTAGAACGATGTTAAAAACGATAAACTGCATGAAAGCTCATAAGTTTCTACGCAAGGGTTATTGTGCATTCCTGGCTCACATCGTCGAGAGGAAACCCGAAGAACGTCGACTTGAGGACATACCAATCGTCAGAGATTACTCGGAGGTATTTCCCGAAGACCTACCAGGAATACCACCATCAAGACAAGTCGAGTTTCGGATCGACCTAGTACTAGGAGCCGCACCAGTTGCACGATCTCCGTATCGTCTAGCCCCTTCCGAGATGCAGGAACTGTCGAGCCAACTGCAAGAGTTACTTGACAAAGGTTTCATAAGACTGAGTTTCTCACCATGGGGAGCTCCGGTCCTATTTGTAAAGAAAAAGGATGGAACCTTTAGAATGTGCATTGATTATCGAGAGTTGAACAAACTGACAATCAAAAATCGGTATCCTCTTCCTCGAATAGACGATTTGTTTGATCAACTTCAAGGTTCCAGTTTCTATTCTAAAATTGATCTACGATCAGGGTATCATCAACTGAAAATTCAGGAAGAAGATATACCAAAAACGGCTTTTAGGACTCGTTACGGTCACTACGAGTTCCTAGTTATGCCATTTGGCTTGACTAATGCACCAGCTGTTTTCATGGATCTCATGAACCGCGTGTGCAAGCCGTACTTGGACAAATTCGTGATTGTGTTTATCGATGACATATTAATATATTCACGAACCAAGGAGGAACATGAACATCATTTAAAATTAATCTTGGAATTACTCAGGAATGAGAAGCTTTATGCCAAATTCTCTAAGTGTGAGTTTTGGATCCAAGAAGTTCATTTTCTCGGACATGTCATCAATAAGAAAGGTATCCATGTGGATCCATCCAAGATTGAAGCTATCAAAAACTGGGAAGCACCAAGAACTCCGACTGAGGTGCGTCAATTTCTGGGTTTGGCAGGATATTACAGACGATTTATCGAGAATTTTTCAAAGATAGCCTTGCCTTTGACCACGTTAACTCAGAAGGATAAAAAGTTTGATTGGACTGATAAACAAGAATCAGCGTTTCAATTGTTGAAGCAAAAGCTTTGCAGTGCACCAATCCTATCCCTTCCTGAAGGAACTGACAATTTCATCGTGTATTGCGACGCATCACACCAAGGTCTGGGGTGTGTATTGATGCAGAGAGAAAAAGTCATAGCGTATGCATCCAGACAGCTAAAAGTACATGAGAAAAATTATACGACTCACGATCTGGAATTGGGTGCTGTCGTGTTTGCTCTCAAGATTTGGAGACATTACTTATACGGTACAAAATGTACTATTTTTACAGATCACAAGAGTCTCCAGCACATCTTTAATCAGAAAGAACTTAACATGAGGCAACGTCGTTGGGTAGAACTACTGAATGATTACGACTGTGATATCAAGTATCACCCTGGTAAGGCAAACGTCGTAGCAGATGCCTTGAGTCGTAAAGAACGAGTTAAAACACTCCGTGTTCGTGCCCTAGAATTGACAATTCATACGAGTCTCACGACTCAAATTCGGATGGCACAACAAGAGGCAATCAAAGAGGAAAACAGTCAGAATGAAGCTTTACGAGGAATGATAAAGCAGTTGGAACCAAAGCCAGATGACACTTTATACTTCATGAATAGAATTTGGGTGCCATGTATTGGTAACTTACGGGAGTTGGTTATGGACGAAGCCCACAAGTCCAGGTACTCCATTCATCCAGGTTCGGATAAAATGTATAAGGATCTGAAAGAATTCTACTGGTGGCCGAACATGAAAGGAGAAATTGCTATTTATGTCGGTAAATGCCTGACATGTTCAAAAGTAAAGGCAGAACATCAGAAACCGTCGGGATTGTTACAACAACCCGAGATACCCCAATGGAAATGGGAACAAATTTCCATGGATTTCATTACAAAGTTACCCAAGACGTCGAGCGGGTATGACACTATATGGGTAATCGTCGATCGTTTGACGAAATCAGCTCATTTTCTACCCATCAAAGAAACGGATAAAACCGAGAAACTTGCAAAACTTTATATCAAGGAAATTGTGGCTAGGCATGGAGTGCCAATTTCTATTATCTCTGATAGAGACAGCAGATTCGTGTCTAGAATCTGGAAATCATTACAAGAAGCCATGGGCACACGTCTTGACATGAGCACGGCCTATCACCCACAAACAGATGGTCAAAGTGAAAGAACTATTCAAACCTTAGAGGATATGCTCCGTGCGTGTGCAATTGACTTCGGTGGAAATTGGGATACTCATTTTCCACTAGCTGAGTTTTCATACAATAACAGTTACCACACCAGCATCAAAGCCGCTCCGTTTGAGGCCTTGTATGGTCGAAAATGTCGTTCACCGCTATGTTGGGCGGAGGTTGGCGACAAACATTTAACCGGTCCTGAAGTTATTCAAGAGACCACGGACAAGATTTTCAAAATCAAGGATCGTCTGAAAGCCGCCCGTGACAGACAAAAGAGTTACGCGGATAACAGACGAAGACCTTTAGAATTCCAAGAGGGAGACAAAGTCATGTTAAAGGTCTCACCTTGGAAAGGAGTTGCAAGATTTGGCAACCGTGGCAAGCTTAACCCTAGGTACGTTGGACCGTTTGAAATTTTGGCTAGGGTTGGCCCTGTAGCTTACAAGCTCAAGTTGCCACAAGAACTAAGCAATATAATTGATACGTTTCATGTGTCAAATCTCAAGAAGTGCTTATCAGACGACACATTAATTATACCGCCTGATGAGATTCACATAGACGACAAGTTGCACTTCATTGAGGAACCTATGGAAGTCACAGATTGGAAGGTTCAGAGAACAAGGCGCAGCCGTGTTAAGCTGGTCAAGGTACGTTGGAATTCAAAGCGCGGCCCCGAGTATACGTGGGAGCGGGAAGATAAAATGAAATCCAAGTACCCGTCATTGTTTACAAACACTCCAAGTCAGAGTGACAAGAACTGAATTTCGGGACGAAATTCTCTGTAACATGGGGAGAATGTGACACCCAGCATTTCAGGTCAATATCCACATTTCATAAACGCACGTTCATAATTATTATTTCCTGATATTTATTTTGACTAAGTAAAGTCAAGGAGTCTAGCAAAGGAATTTATTCTAAGTCTAGTAAATCTTAATGAATTACTAGAAAAAGTAAGCAGAATAACCCGACTAAATGCGAACGTAAATGGTTAAATAAAATAACCAGAAAAATATACATATATATATGTTACACAAAATTTACGTTGAACCAAGATTTTAATAATTTCTTCAACGAGCCATAAAATGGTTAAAAATTTTAATACCGTGAAGAATCGAAACCGAATTAAATTACCCCTTTAAAACTCTAATTGATACTAATATCATTAATAAATTAATGATTAAAAATTTGTTATCATTAACCCCAAACCCACTTCTTGACTTTCTTGGCTGAGAGTCAGGGGAGCCATGCTCCCACTTGCCTGATTCACTCTGATTCAGATGAAAACCATACCCTTCAGTCGAAACTTCACCATCCCTTTCAAACCTTCTCATTTTCTTACGGCAAATTCCCAATATCTCCTTCTTGTCGAAGTCCAGTTCAAGGCAAAATTCATCAGATTTCAGTGCTATAAGAAGAGTTTCCTGTGTGTTCTCAAGAATCGAGCTAAGGAGCTCAAGATCATTCTCTGTTTCTCTAGAAATCACCATTTTCTGTTTGAGGTAAAAACTCGATATTATCCATTTACGTTTTCGTTAAAACCGTAACTAAACATACAAATCGTTCAAACGAAACTGAGATAACAAGAAAAGTGTGTCAAATTCAAGATTTGAACATAAAAATATACAGAGTGAATTCTGTAAATCAAAGTGCAGGTAACGAAACTAGGAGTTTCGATACCTGTTGGTCAATCGAAACTGGGAGTTTCGATACCTATTGATCGAAACTAGGAGTTTCGATACCAGTTATTCAATCGAAACTAGGAGTTTCGATACCGGTTGTTCTATCGAAACTAGGAGTTTCGATATCTGTTTGTTCAATCGAAACTAGGTAGTTTCGATACATATTGCTTAATCGAAACTAGGTAGTTTCGATGCCTATTACATAATCAAAACTAGGAGTTTCGATACCTGTTTTGCTCAGTCGAAACTAGGAAGTTTCGACATCTGTTCTGTTCAATCGAAACTAAGAAAGTTTCGATACCTGTTCATCAGCCCCATTGGGCAGTAACTCAGAACTATTTTCATAACGAACCAAGAGTTGGGAAAAACTAAAAAGATAATTAAAACAAAAGCAATCAGAACAGCTAAGTCGGGTGAACAACTTGCGTTTAAGACGGGTAGTCTTAACGTGTATGTTATCCTTGTGTAAATAGGATACGAATAGGCGAATCTGCCGTCATTCAAATATTTGCTAGCATTCATATTGTCAAGGTGAGTTTCACTAATTCCCCTTTTTCTAAGTTTTGAAATGATTTGGGGTGGAAACATACTTGTAAAAGAACTTTCGTATGTAAATGAATGAAACTAATGATCTGACCGTATGTATGTATTGAGGGAACAACAAAGCGCTTAAAGTCCTCGAAATAAATTAGTAACCATTAGCTATGGATTTAGCCCGGGATTTTATGAATAGTACTATTGGGGGTGACGCTCCCGGTCATGGTTAGTCGCGCTAACCAGGGGTCCAAATGGCCGAATGACCGCATATTGTCTTACTCGCAGAAAGGCGAGGTGAGGCACAGAAAGTTGGGGTTTGGTTACGGTCTCGTACATTACATACTATTTTGTATTCCTTGCAAGCTTACAAATGGAGTCAATAGATCGGATTAGTATTCTTATTCATTGGTAATACATACAAAAGAGTACTGATCAGGGTCAAAGTGATCAGGTTTTGTACAAAAGAGTTCTGATCAGGGTAAAATGATCAGGTTTTAAACAAAAGAGTTCTGATCAGGGTAAAATGATCAGGTTTTATACAAAAGAGTTCTGATCAGGGTAAAATGATCAGGTTTTGTACAAAAGAGTTCTGATCAGGGTAAAGTGATCAGGTTTTAAAGTAAAGAGTTCTGATCAGGGTAAAGTGATCAGGTTTTAAAGTAAAGAGTTCTGATTAGGTCAAAGTGATCAGGTTTTAAACCAAAGAGTTCTGATCAGGTTAAAATGATCAGGTCTAACAAAGAGTATCGATCGGAAAATGATCAGGTTTAAACATTGGGTTTATAATAACTCTTTATATTAATTTGTGAACTCACCAACCTCGTGTTGACAATTTTAAGTATGTTTTCAGGAAATTGAACGTGGTTATCAGGTTAGCAATGTAGGATACATGCATGCACGTGGATACGGCTTTTGGGAGGATTTCTCTTGTATAACTCATGGTCTTGAGTCATATTTGCGAAATCTTAACCTTTTGTAAACTCAAGTTGATATTTTTGTACTGTAAATATTTTAAACTCGATTATGTATCCAATTACATGTATGTGTTTGCGGTAATCATATGCTTTGGAAATCAGTGAAAGTCGCGCCTCGCGTTTCCGCCCTGGCGGGGTGTGACAACTACTCCCGTGAGTGCCCACAACACTTCAAGTGCTATAACTGTGGGGATGCCGATTATCTGAGTAGGGAATACCTGAAACCGAAGATGGGCGAATCTGGGAAAGGGAAGGGTGTCGAGAAGAAAGAAGAGAGGCCCCGAGCAAAGACTCGTGCGTACGTGCTGACGAAAGACCAAGCCAGGGCAGACCCCGATGTGTCGTAAGGTACGTTCATCCTTGACAACACTTTTGTTTCTGTGTTATTTGATTCGGGTGCCAATAGGAGTTTTATATTTGCGACGTTTTGTAAACGAGTGAAGTACACTGTCAGTAAGATAGAAAGGGCCTTTAACGTAGAAACCGCTGAGGGTAGAACTGCGAGAGTGACCGATGTAGTTAACAACTTCACGATAAAGATAGAAGGTGATAGGTTCCCTGTCAGATTGTTTGTTATGGTTTTGGGAGGGTTTGATGTCGTGTTGGGTATGGATTGGTTAACTGCCAACAAAGCACAAATCATATGTAAAAGAAAGATAATCCGACTCAAGGCTCCGGATGGCAGCAAAGTCAAGGTCTTTGGAGATCGTGACGCCGCGATGCCAAATGTCATCTCGATGATTAAGGCAACAAATTACTTGAGGCGCGGATGCGAGGCTTATCTGGTGTACGTAATTGACAAGTGTAAAGAAGTGAAGGAACTAGACGATGTACCCGTGGTACGCGAGTACCCGGAGGTGTTTCGAGAAGATTTGCCAGGGATACCACCCGACAGAGAGATTGAATTTCAAATCGACTTAGTACTAGATGCCCAACCCGTGGTTAAGGCTCCATATCGACTAGCACCAATGGAAATGAAAGAACTTATGGTCCAATTAGACGAACTACTTGAGTAGGGATTTATACAACCGAGCATCTCGCCATGGGGTGCTCCGGTGTTGTTTGTGAAGAAGAAGGATGGTTCGATGAGAATGTTTATTGATTTTCACGAGTTGAACAAACGAACTGTGAAGAACAAGTACCCTTTACCAAGGATCGATGACCTGTTCGATCAATTGCACGGCGCAAGTTGGTTCTCAAAAATCGACCTTCGATCCGGGTACCATCAGTTGAAGGTGAGGGAAGAAGACATACCCAAAACCGCATTTCGCATGCGTTATGGACATTTCGAGTTCCGCGTAATGTGTTTTGGATTGACGAACGCCTCATGGATTTGATGAATAGGGTTTGTCGACTGATGCTGGACCGATCGGTAATTGTGTTCATCGATGATATCCTCATCTACTCCAAGAATGAGGGTGATCACACATGTCACTTAAAGGAGGTGTTGGAAGCTATGAAAAGGAAAAGTTGTATGCTAAGTTCTCAAAATGTGCGTTCTGGCTTAAGGAAAAGTTGTATGCTAAGTAGTCATGAAGCAGTCATTTCCCAATTGTGTAGTCTAAGAAATTTAGATCGCTTCCTGATGTGCAATCATTTCCTCTTGTCCTCAAATGACATTGAAATTTTTGAAAGTTTATCATTTGTTTGGATTTTCTTAAAAGTTTTTAACAGAAAATAAACTAAATTTAAAATCTTCAAAGAAAATAAATGTAACTTCCAAGAAACGATTTTGTTTAGAAAAATGATTTTCATTCAAGATTGAACATTCCTATCATGTTGACAAGATGTTCAAAACGTGTACGATCAAATGCTTTGGTGAAAAGGTCGGTAAAATTATTATCCGTGTGAACTTTTACAAGTTCAATTAAGTGCTTTTCAGCACAGTCATGAATAAAGCGGTGACGAATTTCAATATGTTTCAGTTTGGAGTGTTTCACCAAGTTGTTTGTGATGGACATGGTGGCATTGTTGTCAATGAACAATGGACTTCTAGTGTAATTCAAGCTTAGTCTCTCAATTGCTGTTGTATCCACAATATCTGAGAACAGCAGCTTGCAGCAACAATGTACTCTGCTTCAGATGTTGATATAGAAACTGTTTACTGCTTTTTACACTACCAGGAGACCAGCCTGTCTCCTAAGAACTGATATCCACCCGAAGTTGACTTTCTATCGAGATTGCAACCGCCATAATCAGAATCGGTATAGGCTTTGAGATCAAATGACTGCTGCTTGGACTACCACAGACCTAATCGGGGTTTCCCTTTCAAGTATATGAATATCATTTTTACAACAATCAAATGAGATTCCTTTGGTTGTGACTGAAACCTCGAGCACAAGCATACTGCAAACATTAGGTCAGGTCTTGAAGCTGTGAGATACATAAGAGATCCGATCATCCAAAAGTACAATTTACAATCCACATCCTTTCCATCTTTGTCTGGATGCAGACCATGATTGACTGGCATAGGTGTGCCATAAGTTGTACAATCATTCATTTTGTACTTTGACAAAATATCCTGTACATACTTAGTATGATGCAGATAAATGCCATCCTCCCGTTGACTGACTTGCAGACCTAGAAAGAATGACAATTCACCCATGTTGCTCGTCTCAAACTTGGACTTCATCACCTACTCAAATTCCTTACACATCTCTTCATTTGTAGACCTGAAGATGATGTCATCAACATATACTTGCACTAGTAGAATATCACCTCCTGCTTTCCGTATGAAGAGAGTCGAGTCAATTTGCCCTCGGTCGAAACCATTGGATAGTAAATGCTTTGAAAGAGTTTCATACCACGCCCTTGGTTCTTGATTGTCACACCCCAACCGACAGTGCAAACGTCGAGGCGGGACATGGAGACTGTTCATGAGCACATGGTTGACTATGTTATAATAAATTAAAACATCACATTTCATTTCAAAGTTCAAACCAAATAGAATTCGACAAATACAAGAAATTGAAATACATAATAAGTTCATTTATTATATTATCTAGGTCCACAACTTAAGTGAAGCAAGCTTGATCAATCTCAAACATTCGTACCTGAAACATGATTAAAACAAGGTCAACTAAAAAGTTGGTGAGCATACATAGGTTTTGACTCTAAATAGTATCATTGTGTTGTGTGCATACAATTCATACATATCATGGTTAATAAGGCAAACATGGAGAGTTACTATTGTGAAACCAAATTGTACAATCAAACCTTTGTAACTAGCATGCAAATAACCAAATTGTGTTGTCGGTAACAATCACCTTAACTGGGTGGGTTTGTCAGACTCAGTAGATCTATCATTGTTAACTGTCGGCTTGTGTAGTTAATGATTGCACATGTAAATTGCACACAATTGTAGTTTGCACACCTAGTACTCAAGCATAAGGCTCAAATTGCACACATGAATGTAGGGTGGAATTGTATTGTGTAGTTTGTAAACATTGTATAACTGTACTCATGTTTCACCCCAAAAATGTAAATAGTGTAAAAAGAGTCTATGTAAACTCACTTGTATCAAATGTAGTAGATAGCACGAGCAAATGGTAGCAAAAGTGATTCTTTTGCAAATCACAAAGTTAACCTAGAGTGTAATGCATATGAATTTGAGTTAATAACTTGCACAATGTCTAAGGTAGAGTCTAGGGTTTCAATGGAATTGAGTGTAGGGTCTTGAAAGTAGTGTCATTTAATGAATAAGCGAAATATGTGAATTTGTAATTGTATTTAAATAAGGATTTAGTATTGAAATGTAAGTTTAAGGTATATATATGAATTTAATGAAATCTTAATGAACTTAGGGTTTAGGTTTGAATAACTAAATAAATTAAATAAATAAATTTCTTTTTATTTATTTATTTATAAAAAGTAGTGTGGAATTATATTTATTCTTGTATAATTTAAATAAACAAAATTTATTTTATTTAAGAAAAAAATGTGTCATGCGAATAGTCTGAGGGTTGAGAGAGTTCATAGAGGTGTTTGCGACGGTGTGTAGGTATAATAATCCGTCTGTAACATCCCAAAATATAAAACGGCAATTGTAATAATGGAATAAACGAATGAGTCATGACGGGCCGGGTCGGATGGGCCGGCGGGCTTGAACTGGCGAACATAGGGGAGCTTCCTCTATAAATAGCCTAAGTCACTCCACATTTCTCTCATTTACAAGTTCTAGAGAGAGAAACCATAGAGAGAGAAAGTTGGCGGATCGACCCGAGATTGAAGAAGTGCGTTGCTCCATAGCTCGTGAGAAGAACCTCCGAATCAGGAGCTCGATACAGGTAACGATCCAACCTAGATGTGAGTTTTTGTTCGTTTTTGGGTTTTTCGGGTTTTGGACGAAAATGTGACGTTTTTACGGATGAAACTGGAAGAAAAACATAGTTTTGAGTTTCTTAATGAAAAGCAAACGTTTTGAATGTAAACAAGTTCAGGATCTTGACGTGATCAGACCCGAAGGCGAAAGTTAGGGTTTTTGCGGGGAAGCAGATCCTGTGTACTTTTCAAGTACGCAGGAAGAGGGTCCTGCGTACTTATCAAGTACGCAGGAAGAGGATCATGCGTACTTATCAAGTACGCATGAAGCGAGGTTTGCGCACTTATTAAGTACGCAAGAGCAAGGCCCTGCGCACTTGCTAAATGCGCAGGCATCAGGCTGTTTAGGTAAAGTCGATATGTTTAGAAGGTTAAACCATTAGAGTCGGGATTTGGTCTGATGTGTATTTAACTAATCAATTCAGATCAGAAGTGACAAAGTGGGACCTTTGTTTAGGACAACCCAGATTAGCTTATCTGGTGAGTTCTAGAAGCCCTCTTTTAAATGTTTTATATAATGTTTTCGGGCTAGTGTGCATACATACGAAATGATGTTTTACGAAACGATGTTTATGAAACTATGTTTATGAAATGATGTTTTACGAAACGATGTTTATGAAACTATATTTATGAAATGAAATGATTTGGATGAACGGTTTGCGGAAAGAGAGTTTTATGAATGGAATGTTTACGAACGAAATGTTTATAAAGAAATTGTTTAAACTAAAGGTAAAGGGTTTTGAAAATGAATGAAAGGTTTTATGAAAAGAAAAGAAAAGGGGCAAAGGTTTTAAAGAAGTTATTACAAATCTAATTTGTCGAATAAATGGAATTGACGAATGAAGTCTGGGAATGTGATTCCCAGCCTTGTGGTAGATTATGGACAGCGAGCTATAGTTGCCATAAGAACAACAGGGGCTGTGTCTTGGTGGCCTGCCAATGGTTATGATGTTGTACAACTGGTATGGGAGTAACGACGGTTACTCGGTGGTTAACGTGACCCCATGGAGGTTAAATTATGATCCGACGGTGTTATGGACATGAGAGCCATAGTCGTCGATTGAAGTTGTTGGTTTATGGACATGAGAGCCATAGGGACAACTAAAGGGGTATTGTCGGTCCTCATGCAGTTAAGCCTTGGGGGCAATACAAAAGGGAATTGACGGAATGTTTTGTATTGTTGGTCTTCATGCAATTAAGCCTTGGGGCAATACAATACTAAATGACAGAACGAATGGTAACACAGATTTAGATAGTAATGTATGACTTAAATGAATGTTAAATGTTTTAAACGAACGATCCGTTCAACGTGTTTATGATGATGATAAATTTTTGAAGGTTTTTAATGATGAACGAAAGGCCCTGTTTTCTTATACATGATGTTAAACTCTAATGAATTATTGAATGATGAACCATTTCTTAAACCGAATGAAAAACTGGAACTCACCAGCGACTTTTTAGTATGCACATTTAGGTTAAGGCAGGTATGGATGATGGACGGTGATGCTTGGCAAGCGAGAAGAGTTACCCGGTTGATCATGAAGACTGGCATCCCGTTATGATTAGTTTATGTTGTGTTTATGTATTAGATTATGTTACGCTTCCGCATGTTGAACAATGTTATGAGTATGTTTTAATGAAATTTTCCGCTGCGTTATTTGATATTCAAGTTTAATAACTGTTTGTGAATGAGTAAATCCAACAAGTGGGCCTCCAGGGTTTGGGGCCTTACAAGTTGGTATTAGAGCAATAGTTTGAGAGATTCGGACACTCCCAGTGTCTGAACTTAAACTGTGAATGGGACCGAAAGTAGATGCCAGTACGGGTAACTCGAGCCACAACATCAGGTATAAACGTAGTATATATTTACATGTATAGTATGCCTTAGAAAGGTTTAGGTAAGGACTTGTGTTCTGATGGAATCACAAAGGTGGCCAAATAGAAATCGAAAGGTAGTGTAATGGTTAATTGCAGATGGCCAGTGTATATTAACATCTTACAGTGCTTATTGAATTTTATTTGTTAACTAGCGTGATGACATTGGATTCCTTGTCTTATAGAACGAAATGGCAAGGAGAGGAAACGGAAGACGTGGTGGGGGCCGTACCGGTGGTCGTACCGGCGGTCGAAATGGTGGGCGTGGCAGGACCCCTGCGCGCCAAGAGTATAGTGAAGAAGGAAGTGTTCACACTGAACCGGCGGTTAGTGTGCATGGAACTGAGCAGACACAGATTGAAGAACAACCTTTCACTTTTGAACCAGAAGTGAGAGCAGCTATAGCTCGAGAGTTCACAGAGTTGATGAAGACTTCTCTGCCTGGTCTGTTAGCTGAAGCATTAAAGAAGGTTATGGGGAAGGTGGGTCTAACACGGCGGTTGATACCCCGAACACTGAGGCAATCAATGCACCGCTTAACCGTGGTTGCGACTATAAGTCCTTTAAGGCATGTGACACGCAGGTCTTGACAGGGAAGAAGGACGCGGTGGCTACTTTTGATTGGGTAATCCGTATAGAAGCTGCCATCACCTGAGCGAGTGTCGAACGGATCAAGTTGTGAAATTTGCTGCTAACACCTTGAGAGAGGAAGCATCCCATTGGTGGGAAGGTGTACGTCAAGCAAAAGGGAGCGAGGTTGTGGATGCGATGATGTGGGTTGATTTGAAAACTTTAGTGATCAAGAATTTCTGTCCAAGAAATGAGACCGAAAAAGTAGAAAGGGAATTTTTGGGGATTAAGGCCGGGAGCATGACGCACCGGCAGTACACCACGCGGTTCAATGAACTGGCGCGTCTGGTGCCACATCTTGTCACGACTGAGGAAAGAAAGATTTCTTGTTATATCCAGGGACTGCCGGACAAGGTTCGCACCTTTATCAAAGCAAACACCCCTAGCACCTATGATTCGGTGGTGGAACTCAGTGGTGTGGTGTATGATGATATGGCATTAAACGATGCCGCCATTGAGGAACCGAAGAAGAGACCTAGCTTCTCAAACAAGCGAACTGGTGGAAAGATGTTTGGGACTCGTGATAAGAGGGCTCGGGTGAATGAGCCGACTGTTTGTAAGAAGCGTGGAAGGGAGCATGCAGGTGAATGTAGACTGGGATCTAACTTGGGCTTTAAGTGTGGCAAGACCGGGCACTACTCCCGTGAGTGCCCACAACACTTCAAGTGCTATAACTGCGGGGATGCCGGTCTTCTGAGTAGGGAATGCCTGAAACCGTAGATGGGCGAATCTAGGAAAGGGAAGGGTGTCAAGAAGAAAGAAGAGACGCCCCGAGGAAAGACTCGTGCCTACGCGCTGACGCAAGACCAAGCCAGGGCAGACCTCGATGTGGCATAAGGTACGTTCATCCTTGACAACACTTTTGTTTCTGTGTTATTTGATTCGGGGGCCAGTAGGAGTTTTATATCTGCGACGTTTTGTAAACGAGTGAAGTACACTGTCAGTAAGCTAGGAAGGTCCTTTAACGTAGAAACCGCTGAGGGTAGAACTGCGAGAGTGACCGATGTAGTTAACAACTCCACGATAAAGATAGAAGGTCATAGGTTCCATGTCAGATTGTTTGTTATGGTTTTGGGAGGGTTTGATGTCGGGTTGGGTATGGATTGGTTAACTGCCAACGAAGCACAAATCATATGTAAAGGAAAGATAATCCGACTCAAGGCTCCGGATGGCAGCAAAGTCGAGGTCTTTGGAGATCGTGATGCCGCGATGCCAAACGTCATCTCGATGATTAAGGCAACAAATTACTTGAGGCGCGGATGTGAGGCTTATCTGGTGTACGTAATTAACAAATGTAAAGAAGTGAAGGAACTAGACGATGTACCCGTGGTACGCGAGTACCCGGAGGTGTTTTAAGAGGATTTGCCTGGGATACCACCCGACAGAGAGATTGAATTTCGAATCGACTTAGTACCATATGCCCAACCCATGGCTAAGGCTCCATATCGACTAGAACCAGTGGAAATGAAAGAACTTATGGTCCAATTAGACGAACTACTTGAGAAGGGATTTATACAACCGAGCATCTCGCCATGGGGTGCTCCGGTGTTGTTTGTGAAGAAGAAGGATGGTTCGATGAGAATGTGTATAGATTATCGCGAGTTGAACAAACGAACGGTGAAGAACAAGTACCCTTTATCAAGGATCGATGACCTGTTCGATCAATTGCAAGGCGCAAGTTGGTTCTCAAAAATCGACCTTCGATCCGGGTACCATCAGTTGAAGGTGAGGGAAGAAGACATACCGAAAACCGCATTTCGCATGCGTTATGGACATTTCAAGTTTCGCGTAATGTCTTTTGGATTGATGAACACCTCCGCAACGTTCATGGATTTGATGAATAGGGTTTGTCGACCGATGCTGGACCGATCGGTAATTGTGTTCATCGATGATATCCTCATCTACTCCAAGAATGAGGGTGATCACGCATGTCACTTAAAGGAGGTGTTGGAAGCTCTGAAGAAGGAAAAGTTGTATGCTAAGTTCTCCAAATATGCGTTCTGGCTTAGGGAAGTCCAATTCCTAGGTCACGTCATTAACCCGAACGGCATTATGGTTGACCCAGCAAAGATACGGACGGTAAGGGAATGGAATATTCCTAAGACGCCAACTGAAATCCGCACTTTCTTGGGATTGGCAGGTTACTATCGGAGATTCATCTAGGATTTATAGAAAATAGCTTCGCCGTTGACAAAGTTAACTCGGAAGGAGGTAAAGTACGAATGGGGTTCGACCCAATATGAGGCGTTTAAGGAATTGAAGGAAAAGCTAACCAAAGCCCCAGTCTTGGCCCATCCCGAGGGCAATGAAGGCTTAGTGGTATACTCTGACGCTTCGGGTCAGGGATTGGGATGCGTGTTGATGCAACGTGGAAGAGTGATCGCGTATGCATCACGACAGTTGATGATTCACGAAGCTAATTATCCAACCCACGATTTGGAACTTGCTGATGTCGTATTCGCATTGAAAATCTGGAGGCACTACCTGTACAAGTTTACTATTTACTCCGACCACAAAAGTTTGAAGTACTTCTTCGAACAAAGAGAGCTTAATATGAGGCAGAGATGATGGTTGGAACTATTAAAAGACTATGACTATGAAATCATCTACCATCCTGGAAAGGCAAACGTGGTGGCTGACGCTTTAAGCCGAAAGGATGTGCCTACTCCTATTAGAGTGAAAGCTTGGTAACATCAGATTTGATGAGGGAAATTGAAAGAGCTTAAGATGAAGCACTTAAGGAAGAAAACATAAAGAAGGAAAGGATGGTTGGACAACAGACAAGTTGGAATATAACACCCTTGGTGTTAGGACACGTTTTGGACGGGTATGGATACCTATGGGTGGCAAGCTTAGAACCAAAATCTTGGATGAGGCTCATAAGTCTCGGTAATCTATCCATCCTGATACCAATAAAATGTACCAAGATCTGAGGAAGGAATACTGGTGGCCTGGGATGAAACATGAGGTGACAAAGTATGTAAGCAAGTGCTTAACTTGCTCACAAGTAAAGGCCGAACACCAGAAACCATATGGAAAGATTCAACAACTTGATATACCAGAATGGAAGTGGGAACACATTACCATGGACTTCATAACCAAGCTACCTCGCACAGCTAAAGGTCATGACACCATTTAGGTAATTGTGGACCGTTTAATGAAGAGTGCTCATTTCCTACCTATTCGCGAGACGTTCTCGTCGGAAAGGTTAGCGAAAGTATTTATTAATGAAGTAGTAGCACGGCATGGGATGCCTTTGACGATCGTATCTGACCAGGACACACGATTCACATCGAGGTTCTGGAAAAGATTCCACGAGGCGATGGGCACGAGGATTAATATCAGCACGGCATACCACCCACAAACAGATGGTCAGTCCGAAAGGACCATTCAGACATTGGAATATATGATTCGTGCTTGTATTATAGACTTCAGTGGCAGTTGGGACAGTCATCTGCCGTTAGCCGAATTCTCCTACAACAATAGTTATCACACGACGATAGGCATGCCGCCTTATGAAATGTTGTATGGGAGAAGATGCAGGACCTCGGTTTGTTAGGGTGAGATTGGACAAAAGGAATTAGGGAGTCTTGAAGTAGTAAGAGAAACGTCGGAAAGATTTGATCAAATCAAAGCACGAATGAAGGGCGCACAAGATCGTCAGAAATCCAATGCGGATAAACGACGAAGGCCTATCGAGTTTAATGTTGGGGACAGAGTAATGTTGAAAGTGTCACCCTGGAAGGGAATCATACGATTCCGGAAGAGAGGAAAGTTAAGTCCGAGGTTTGTCGGACCATTCAGGATAATGGCACGGGTTGGTGAAGTCGCTTATCGTTTAGAGTTGCCTGATGAGTTAAGTGGGATTCATCCTAACTTCCATGTATCACACTTGCGAAAGTGTTTGGCGGATGAATCGGCTTACGTACCACTTACTGAAATCGAGGTCGACAATAGCCTTAACTTCATCACGTACACTTACGTAATAAGATTATTCAATTGGTTAAAGTCCAATGGAAGCACCGAAAGGGATCGGAATCTACTTGGGAAACGGAGACGGAAATGAGGGAGTCGTACCCTCAACTATTTGACTTATGATAGGTTTCGGGGACGAAACCTATTGTAAGGGGGGTAGACTTGTAACATTCCAAAATATAAAACAGAAATTATAATAACGGAATAAACGAATGAGGCATGACGGGCCGGGCCGGATGGGCCGGCAGGCTTGAACGGGCGAACATAGGGGAGCTTCCTCTATAAATAGCCTAAGTCACTCCACATTTCTCTTATTTACAAGTTCTAGAGAGAGAAACCATAGAGAGAGAAAGTTAGCGGATCGACCCGAGATTGAAGAAGTGCGTTGCTCCATAGCTCGTGAGAAGAACCTCCAAATCAGAAGCTCGATACAGGTAACGATCCAACCTAGATCTGAGTTTTTGTTTGTTTTTGGGTTTTTCGGGTTTTGGACGAAAATGTGACGTTTTTACGGATGAAACTGGAAGAAAAACATAGTTTTGAGTTCCTTAATGAAAATCAAACGTTTTAAATGTAAACAAGTTCGGGATCTTGACGTGATCAGACCCGAAGGCGAAAGTTAGGGTTTTTGCGGGGAAGCAGATCCTGCACACTTATCAAGTACGCAGGGAGAGGGTCCTACGTACTTATCAAGTACGCAGGAAGAGGATCATGCGTACTTATCAAGTACGCATGAAGTGAGGTTTGCGCACTTATTAATTACGCAAGAGCAAGGCCTTACGCACTTGCTAAGTGCGCAGGCATCAGGTTGTTTAGGTAAAGTCGGTATGTTTAGAAGGTTAAACCGTTAGAGTCGGGATTTGGTCTGATGTGTATTTAAAAAATCAATTCAGATCAGAAGTGACGTAGTGGGACCTTTGTTTAGGACAACCCAAATTAGCTTATCAGGTGAGTTCTAGAAGCCCTCTTTTAAATGTTTTATATAATGTTTTCGGGCTGGTGTGCATACATATGAAATGATGTTTTACAAAACGATGTTTATGAAACTATGTTTATGAAATGATGTTTTACGAAATGATGTTTATAAAACTATGTTTACGAAATGAAATGATTTGGAATGAACGGTTTATGGAAAAAGAGTTTTATGAATGGAATGTTTACGAACGAAATGTTTATAAAGAAATGGTTTAAACTAAAGGTAAAGGGTTTTGAAAATGAATGAAAGGTTTTATGAAAAGAAAACAAAAGGGGCAAAGGTTTTAAAGAAGTCATTACAAATCAAATCTGTCCAATAAATGGAATTGAAGAATGAAGTCTGGGAATGTGATTCCCAGCCTTGTGGTAAATTATGGACAGCGAGCCATAGTTGCCATAAGAACAACAGGGGCAGTGTCTTGGTGGCCTGTCAATGGCTATGATGTTGTACAACTAGTATGGGAGTAACGACGGTTACTTAGGGGTTAACGTGACCCCATGGAGGTTAAATTATGATCCGACGGTGTTATGGCCGTGAGCCATAGTCGTCGATGGAATTGTCGGTTTATGGACATGAGAGCCATAGGGGCAACTAAAGGGGTATTGTCGGTGCTCGTGCAGTTAAGCCTTGGGGGCAATACAAAAGGGAATTGACGGAATGTATTGTATTGTCGGTCTTCGTGCAGTTAAGCCTTAGGGGCAATACAATACTAAATGACGGAACAAATGGTAACACAGATTTAGATAGTTATGTATGACTTAAATGAATGTTAAATGTTTTAAACGAATGATCCGTTCAACGTGTTTATGATGATGATAAATGTTTGAAGGTTTTTAATGATGAACGAAAGGCCCTGTTTTCTTATACATGATGTTAAACTCTAATGAATTATTGAATGATGAACCATTTCTTAAACCGAAAGAAAAACCAGAACTCACCAGCGTAGCTGACTTTTTAATATGCACATTCAGGTTAAGGCAGGTATGGATGATGGACGGTGATGCTTGGCAAGCGAGAAGAGTTACCCGGTTGATCATGAAGACTGGCATCCCGTTATGATTAGTTTATGTTGTGTTTATGTATTAGACTGTGTTACGCTTCCGCATGTTGTACAATGTTATGAGTATGTTTTATTGAAATTTTCTGCTGCGTTATTTGATATTCAAGTTTAATATCTGTTTGTGAATTAGTAAATCCAACAAGTGGGGCCTCCCGGGTTTGGGGCCTTACACCGTCCAATTCCAATTATAACTCATGATTTGATTTCAGAATTCAAGTGACAGCTGTCGGGATCAAAATACACGTAATTGGTTTGATCTTGGATGAATTGGGTCCTGTTATAGGTCTGTATACAACCGAGGACTGATTAGGCGTGATTTTCGGATCCTAAACACGTCTAAATCACTTGATTTGGCAAGGATTGCTCACGGTTTGACTCTGCGAAGTCAATTTGAATTCAGCCGCTTAATTGATCGAAGGGGTGTTGTTTGGGCCTGGGCATGGGCTATAGTCATTTATGCGCGCAAGGAGATTCAACAGAAACATGCTGGATGGATTCAGGGCTTGGACTTGTGCCAATTTGGTTCCCGTTTGACTCTGGATAGTCAACGGTTTGATTTCGAAATTTAGCCGCGAAATTAGTGGAATTTAATGCTAATTCGGTCTAAAAACAGCCGATAAATCGTGCAAGGCAAGTTCCTAAAGGACAGATTGCTTGATTGGGTGAAGGATTTGCACCCAGTCCCTTTTGTTTGACCTTTTGAAAGTCAAACATGTTGGAACCTAGTAGTCCATCGAATTCAAGTTTCTATGACCTGATTCAGTGTGATATGAGCTTGATGATAAAGAATGAAGCAAAGTTGTATATGAGAGTGGTGTCTCGTTGTTTATCTCTAAGATCTGAAGCTAGACTGATCAAGAACAGGTTACAGGATCTGGATTCAAAGAAAGTAAAGCCTGAGAAGAAGCAGGATGCAGACAAGACATAGAACTTGGGATTCAATGGACTAGGGAGAGATTGTTGGAACCTAGTAGTCCATCGAATTCAAGTTTCTATTTTGATATATGCTCAAGTGTAAAGTTTTCAACCGAAAACTTTATCGATCGAAAAAGATTTCGATTGAAATATTTTTCTGACAATTAGAGTTTTCAGACGAAATCTTGTTTCGATATATATGTCTTGTTTTTGAAAGCTAGAAGGACTAGAACTTGGATCTGATTTGTATCTCTGTTGTTCATAGTATTGTACTACTGATTTGTACTGATTCTCTAAGTGTATACAAGATGATGTTTGGTGATTATCTCAGTTTGATGGCGTATTATCTTAGAGTCGTGGTTTGATTCGTCGGTTTTCGATCTTAGAGTCTCTTGGATTGATTCCGCCTTTCTAGGAGATTGTTCGTTATTGTGTTGCTTGGAATATTGCAAATCAAGGGGATTCACAACTGGTATCAGAGCTTTCGGTTGAAGTTCTAGATATTCCAAGTTTTTACAAGTATTTTCTTCGATTGAAGATCGATTAGAGTGTATTCTACTAGCATTATTGAGTTTTCTAATCAATTTTTTATGGATATGACTAATGGGATTGAGTTTGGAGGTTGATTTCATAGTCGGATCAGTGGCAGATGCGGTTTGAAGGTGCTGAGTTTGAAGTGTCCGAAATCTCTCTTCAAGGAGCCGAAATCTGTTTTCACCCGGAATCTCATCCGAAAAGTTGATTTTGTTTGAAATCTCTTCATCAGGAATTTGTTGTCCGAAATATCAAAGTTTTCGATCGAAAAGTCTGTTCGAAATAGATTTCGTTCGAAATCTCAAGAATTGTGAAAATTTCAGATTTTGATACGTTGTACTTGTTCAATGGCTGGTAAGGTTTATGATACCGAGAGAGTTGTGGGAAAATCATCACCGATGCTGAAGTCAATCTCAGAGTTCTCAAACTGGGAAATTATGATGAAAGCATATTTCAAGTTTACTGAGCACACTCTATTGGAGTCAATTGCAAAAGGTCCTCATATACCAAAAACTGCGAATGCTGATGGGTTTGTTCCTATTGCAGATCCTGATTTGTATTCTGAGGAAAACAAGAAGCTGACTGAAAGAGATAACAGAGCTTTGGGATCAATCATCTTGTCTCTTCCAACTGAATTGTATCTCAATTTTGAGCAACATGAGACATCACAGGGATCATGGAATGCGCTGTGTCTAAGGTTTGAAGGAAATGCAACACTACACGAGAGCCGAACTGATCTTCTGTTGAAGCAGTATAATATGTTTAGTTACAAAAAGAATGAAACCCTGAGTGAACAGGTCACAAGGTTTACTACTATGATTAACAGACTAAGAAAGATGGGTGTCAAGTTTGAGGAGTATGATTTGGGTAAGAGGCTGTTGGATTCACTACCTGATTTCTAGAGCATACCATGTATGTTGATAAAAAATACTACTCCAGATTTGAAGAACAAGTCACTTGATGATATTATCTGCTTGCTTGAATCATATGAGCTGGATGCAAAGAAAAGAGAGTTGAATAATCCAGACAAGCCAAATGGTTCAGGTTCAGCTAATGCAGCTCTGTTTTCTGGAACCAGTGGTTCTAAGTCTGAAAAGGGTAAGGGTTGTTGTGAGCACTCTTATAGAGAAAGGTTAAGACAACTGGTCAGATTCCTTAGGATCAAATTGCCTTATTTGGAGCATTTATGAGTAGCAATGATGCCTTGGTAACTGGTAAGCTTCAACTGGCTGTGCATGATGTCGAAGATCTTGTGCAAATAAATCCAGACGATCGTGAATACATGGATTTACAATGGCAATTGGCCATGATTGCAGTTAGAGCAAAGAAGTATCTTCAAAAGGTTGAAAAAGACATGCTCCAGTTTGGTAAGAGGGTTGGTTTTGACAAAGCAAAACTCCGATGTTATAACTGCCAACAACTTGGACACTTTGCTTGTGAGTGTACAAAAGAGAAGAAGAAGAAAGTTGAAGGTAGTGGAGTGAAGCTTGTAGAGATGATTGAAGAGAATGAGAAGTCTAAGAAAGCTCCAACTGCTCTTATGTCAAAACAACTAAGTAAATGTGAGAGGGATGAGGAAATTGAAAATGCTGAGAAAGAGTTCGATGAAGCCTTGATGGCAGAAATTGGAGTATCTGAAAAGGAAGAACCAACTGATTGTGCTTTGAAATCTGATGATAAAGGCAAAGCAGAAGATTCTACCTCTGAGGAAAAGTCATTTGACAGTGAGGTAAATTCTGATGTTGATTCCTTCATATGTTCTTCTGACTGTATTGAGAACATGCAGAATTATCATGCAACAAACAAATTCTTGATTGCTGAAAATGATAAATTGAAAAGGGTAAATAAGGAATTAAAACAGAATGAGGTCACCTACACCAGAAAAATCAATGCTTTGTTAAAAGATAACATGGACTTTAAAGAATACTTTAACAAAAAGGATGTGTTAATCAAGGATCTTACAGACAAACTTATTGCTGCCCAACCCGATCTTATAAAAGAAAGGGTTTTGATTTCTAAATGGGGTATGCAAAGAAAAATTTTAGAAAATTGTGTTGATAAGCAAAGAATTTGTTTTATTAAAGATGGTGTTAGTTACAAAGCGGTACCTCATCCTGATCATTTCGAACCTTTTCCTGAACCTCATGTTTCAAATGATTTACTTAGAGATGATAACTCTAATTTTCATGACTTATATATTAATGCAGCAAATAACACAGGTCATGTAGATGAGAAGGTTTCAGTTGATGATGTGAGGAGTTTTAATGAATTCAATAAAGTCTGTGTGAGAGAGACAATAAAGGATTGTAGACAATTTGTGGTTGATACATGTATTGTGAACAAGTTTGTTAAGTCATGTGCTAACAATGTTGTTGATGTAAAAGTCTTTCAGATTCTGATAGTTCATATGTTTCTGCTTGTTCTACTAACTATGTGTGTGATGTTTCTGATTGTATGTCTGAGGTTTCTTCTGATTCTACTTTCTTCGATAAAGTTGTGCATACAGCGAGAGAGTACATTCCAATTCACAAAATGTCATGTCTAGCCAAAGATGTCATGCTAGAAGAATTTGGAAATCCATTGATACAAGATTATGATCTTTCTCATGAGAAGCCAAAGAAAAATGAAATCATAGCTCCTGAAAATCACATCCTGACAAGTGAAAGGGAGAATGTGAAATTTGTACAAATTAAAATCAGTACACCAACAAAGAGTCAAAATGTTTGTGGAAGGTCAAATCAAATGAATGTCAAAGGCAAATAAAATGATGTCAAACACAAGTTCATTGACGTCAAAGATAGCCCGTTCAAAGTAAAAGGAAGTCAGTAATAAGTCAAAGTTCAATAGAGTGTGAGAAAAGAAAATCCGTGTTTGATGTAGGCGAATGTTCAAAGTCAAAGTTTAAAAGTCAAAATTGTTTCACTTGTGGTTAAGTTGGACATTTCGCTAGGAATTGTAAACACAAGTCAAGTAATTCAAAGGTCATAGGATACAATAAGATAACAAAAAGAAATATCAACAAGTGGTTCAGAAAGCATCTGAGAACGACAGTGTGTTTGAGTCCGGAGCGAATCATCGTTATAGTCGCGATTACTTGCTTTCTAAAGATCATAGTGAATTTTATTCAAATGCCTGTCATGATTATGTGGTAGCAAATTCTGTGGACAAAAGGGTCCAAAACAGTCCAATATATATGAAAAAGTCAACCAAACCAAGCTATTTTGCTAAAGAGAAATTCAATAAGAAATATGGGGAAAATGTTGGTTGTTTTTGGAAAGTTAAAATTGAACAAACTTCGCATATATCTGGAACAAAGAATGTTGAGAAAATTGTGAAACAAGTTGATGTGACTAATAAAAGTCAGCCTACGTAAAAAATGATCTGGGTACCTGTTTCTCACTAATTTTGTCTTAAAAATGTGCAGAGTCAAACGGGAGGACTATTAATAATGCTTGGCATGTTGATAGCGGTTGCTCAAGACACATGACTGGACAAAGAGATATCTTAAACAACTTTAGATCTTTTGATGGTGGTTTCGTTGCGTTTGCTGGAAATAAAAAGGGTGGAAAGATCACTAGACAGGGAACAGTTTCAAATGATTTAATAACTCTTGAAAAGTCAATTACGTGTCACAATTGGAGTTTAATCTTCTTAGTGTCTCGCAAGTGTACGATAAGGACATACCGGTTCACTTTACAGCAAAGGAGTGCTTATTCCTAAAGCCAGGATGGTTATACCTGAAGAAATGATATGATGCGAGCTCCAAGAAAGTTCAACACATACGTGGTGGATATAAACGACCATTCTACACTAGTGAGCGTTTCTTTTTTGTTGTCAAAAGCCACAGGCTCAGAATCATATTTGTGGCATCGACGAATGGGGCATGTGAATCTGAAAAACATGAACAATCTGGTTTATAAAGATCTGGTGCGAGGTTTACCCAGAAAGGAATTTATAGTTCAAGAAAGTTGTATGTCATGTGCAAAAGGAAAACAACACAAGAAGTCCCATCCAAAAAAGACTGTGACAACATTTACTCGACCTTTATTTCTTATTCATATGTATTTATTTGGTCCTGTTCGAGTAAAGAGTATTGCAAAGAAATCTTACTGTCTTCTTATCACAGATGATTTTTCAAGATTTTCCTGGGTGTTCTTCCTTGCAACAAAGGATGAAACACCTGAAACAATCATTGAATTTATAAAACGAATCGAAAACATTTGTGATAGCAAAGTATCAATTATTCGTAGTGATAATGGAACTAAGTTTAAGAATAAACTGACCAATTACCGGAGTTAAATGACACTAGTATGCCAGAATCAGTTCAGGTTGAAGAAATTCCAAATCCCATAATTCATTCAGCTCATCCGGTTGAGAATATTATTGGATCTATTGAAGAATGTGTGAAAACAAGAAGTCAAACTGGAAACATTAATGTATGTCTATATTCATGCTTCTTGTCACAAGAAGAACCAAAGAATGCAACAATCGCACTTCAAGATTCAAATTGGATTGAAGCGATGCAAGAAGAATTACTTCAATTTAATAAGTTGAATGTGTGGCATCTAGTTGATCTTCCTGAAGGTGTAAGACCCCAAACCTGGGAGGCCTCACTTGTTGGATTTACTCATTCACAAACAGTTCTTAAACTTGAATATCAAATAACGCAGTGGAAAATACTTCATTAGAACATAACCATTACATTGTTCAACATACGGAAACGTAAACATGTCAAAACATAACTTAACAAAATCAAAACAAGCATCGCCGGGTAAGTCAGCTACGCTGGTGAGTTCTAGTTTTCATAAGCGTCCGGGTAACTCTTCATCGCTATCCAAGCATCGCCGTCCAACCTCATAACCTGACTTAACCTGAATGTGCACACTAAAAAGTCAGCTACGCTGGTGAGTTCTAGTTTTCGTTCGATTTAAGAAATGGTTCATCATTCAATCATTCATTAGGGTTTAACATCATGTATAAGAAAACATGGCCTTTCATTCATCATTAAAAACCTTCAAAACATTTATCCCCATCATAAACACATTGAACGGATCATATGTTTAAAACATTTAACATTCATTTAAGTCATACATTACTATCTAAATCTGTGTTACCATTCGCACCGTCATTTAGTATGGTATTGCCCCTAAGGATTAACTGCACGAAGACCGACAATACCATACATTCCGTCAATTCCCTTTTTGTATTGCCCCCAAAGCTTAACTGCACGAGGACCGACAATACCCATTCAGTTGCCCCTATGGCTCTCATGTCCATAGACCGACAACTTCCATCGACAGCTATGGCTCACGGCCATAACACCGTCGGATCATAATTTAACCTTACATAAGGTCACGTTAACCCCTGAGTAACAGTCGTTACTCCCTACCAGTTGTACAACATTAAACCATTGACATGCCACAAAGACACTGCCCCTGTTGTTCTTATGGCAATTATGGCTCGCGTCCATAATCTACCACAAGGCTGGGAATTACTTTCCCATACTTCATTCGTCAATTCCCTTCATTCGACAGATTAGATTTGTAATGACTTCTTTAAAACCTTTGCCCTTTTCTTTTCTTTTCGTAAAACATTTCATTCATTTTCAACACCCTTTGCCTTCATTATAAACCATTTTCTTATAAACATTTCGTTTGTAAACATTCCATTCATAAAACTTTCTTTCCATAACCATTCATTCCAAATCATTTCATTTCATAAACATAGTTTCATAATCATCGTTTCGTAAAACATCATTTCATATGTATGCACACCAGCCTGAAAACATTATATAAAACATTTAAAAGAGGGCTTCTAGAACTCACCTGATAAGCTAACTTGGGTTGTCCTAAACAAGGTCCAACAACGTCACTTCCGATCTGAATTGATTAGTTAAATACACATCAGAACAATACCGACTCTAACGGTTTAGCCATTCTAAACATACTAACTTTACTCAACCAGCCTGATGTCTGCGCACTTAGTAAGTGCGTAGGGCCTTGCTCTTGCGTACTTGATAAATACGCAGCACCTGCTTCATGCGTACATGATAAGTACGCATGACCCTCTTCATGCGTACTTGATATGTACGCATGAACCTCTTCTTCCGTACTTGGTAAGTATGCAGGATCATCTTCATGCGTACTTGATAAGTACGCACGAACTGCTTCTTCGCAAAAACCCTAACTTTCGGCTTCGGGTCTGATCCCGTCAAGATCCCGAACTTGTTTACTTCAAAACTTTTGCTTTCCATTAAGGAACTCAAATCTATGTTTATCTTCCAGTTTTATCATTGAAAACGTTACCTTTTCACCCAAAACCCGAAAAACCCAAAAACGAACAAAAATTCATATTTAAGCCCGATCATTACCTGAATCGAGTTTCTGATCCAGAGGTTCTTCTCACGAGCTATGGAGCAACACTTTGCTGAAATCTCGGGTCTATCTGCCAACTTTCTCTCTCTACGGTTTCTCTCTCTAGAACTTGCAAATGAGAGAAATGATGGAGGTCTAAGCTACTTATAGGGGAGGCTCCCCTTACAGCGCGCCGGCCCATCCGGCCCGACCCAACATGCCTCGTTCGTTTATTTCGTCATTTTAACCGTCGTTTTATTTTTGGGATGTTACAAATCAACCCCCCTACAATAGGTTTCGTCCCCGAAACCTATCATAAGTCAAATAGATGAGGGTACGACTCCCTCATCTCCTTCTCCGTTTCTCAAGTGGCTTCCGATCCCTTTCGATGTTTCCACTGGACTTTAACTAATTGGATAGTCTTATTACGCAAACGCTTCTCCTTCTTTTCTAAGATGTCCACGGGTTCTTCGATGTAATTAAGGCTGTTGTCGACCTCGATGTCAGTAAGTGGTACGTGAGCGGATTCATCCGCCAAACACTTTCGCAAGTGTGATACATGGAAGGTAGGATGAATCCCACTCAACTCATCAGGCAACTCTAGCCGATAAGCGACTTCACCAACCCGTGCCATTATCCTGAATGGTCCGACGAACCTTGGACTTAACTTTCCTCTCTTCCTGAATCGTATTATTCCCTTCCAGGGTGACACTTTCAACATTACTATGTCCCCAACATCAAAATCAATAGGCCTTCGTCGTTTATCCGCATAGGATTTCTGACGATCTTGTGCGGCCTTCATTCGTGCTTTGATTTGATCAAACCTTTCTGACGTTTCTCTTACTACTTCAAGACACCCTAATTCTTTTTGTCCAATCTCACCCCAACAAATCAGGGTCCAGCATCTCCTCCCATACAGCATTTCGTAAGGCGGCATGCCTATAGTCGTGTGATGACTATTGTTGTAGGAGAATTCAGCTAACGACAGATGACTGTCCTAACTGCCGCCAAAGTCGATAATACAAGCACGAAGCATATCCTCCAATGTCTGAATGGTCCTTTCGGACTGACCATCCGTTTGTGGGTGGTATGCCGTGCTGATATTAAACCTCGTGCCCATCGCCTCGTGAAATCTTTTCTAGAACCTCGATGTGAATCGTGTGTCCTGGTCAGATACGATCGTCAAAGGCATCCCATGCCGTGCTACTACTTCGTTAATAAATACTTCCGCTAACCTTTCTGATGAGAACGCCTCGTGAATAGGTAGGAAATGAGCACTCTTCGTTAAACGGTCCACAATTACCCAAATGGTGTCATGACCTTTAGCTGTGCGAGGTAGCTTGGTTATGAAGTCTATGGTAATGTGTTCCCACTTCCATTCCGGTATATCAAGTGCTTGAATCTTTCCATACGGTTTCTGGTGTTCGGCCTTTACTTGCGAGCAACTCAAGCACTTGCTTACGTACTTTGTCACTTCATGCTTCATTCCAGGCCACCAGCATTCCTTCCTTAGATCTTGGTACATTTTATTGGTACCAGGATGGATAGAGTACCGAGACTTATGAGCCTCATCCAAGATTTTGGTTCTAAGCTCGCCACCCATAGGTATCCATACCCGTCCAAAACGTGTCCTAACACCAAGGGTGTTATATTCCAACTTGTCTTGTTGGCCAACCATCCTTTCCTTCTTTATGATTTCTTCCTTAAGTGCTTCATCTTGAGCTCTTTCAATTTCCCTCATCACATCAGATGTTATCACCAACTGGCAAGCTTTCACTCTAATAGGAGCAGGCACATCCTTTCGGCTTAGAGCGTCAGCTACCACGTTTGCCTTTTGTAACATTCCTGATTTTCCGACCCTATTCTAACTTATTTTAATAACAATACAATGCTAGACCCTATACTTGTTCAAACCTACGCCTCATTAAATTGTTAGCCGATCATATTTTAATTCAAAGTTTTAGAACTCAAATCACATGGTAACACCTTCTAGAGTTAACTCAGTTAGTAATCCCGTTAGGTGTTCTGTTAAATCCTAACCAAGCTAATTCTGTAAAAGCTGAAGTTGCAAGGGCTGATTTTGTAAATAACCAGAAACCCTAGTAGGCACGGTCGCGCCTCATGTTGGCACGGTCGCGCTTCATCTTGGCACGGTCGCGCCTTGTTTTGGCACGGTCGCGCCTCATGTCTGAGAAAACGTAACTGCAGCTTTAATCGCCCGATCGTTGGTTTCCCGTAACCGATTTCCACTTAATATCTCTTAACAAAACAATTACACTGTCATTTACATCCAATAGTCCCAGAAATCCGATTAGTCTCAGAAAAATAAACCTCCCTCCGTTTGAACAGAGATTCTTATATTCTGAAGTGAAGTTTCCTCAATCCATTGCACCATCGATCCTCATTGAAACTCGCGAGTACACTGGTTCAGCCGGAATTGCAGCAGGAGACGCCGGAGACCAAATTCGTCACGCCGGAACTCCTTCCTACCGTAAGCTACCAATCCATCATCGTACAGGGTAATTGAAATCCTCTAAACCTTATATTTATTCTATAGATCAATAGCCCCAATCTAATTTGGGCATTCAATATCAAAATCTACTCGAACCAGAAACCATATTTTCATTCAAAATAGTTTAATCGAATCCGATCCTAAACATGTTTTAAACACAATTAATCTACACCAAAAGACTTTTAATGACTTTGTGAATGAAAGCCCTATCAATTCTGACACCATCAATATAAGGATCAATCAATTCGTTTCTGTTTTGAAAGAGACACGGTCGCGCTAATCATCTAGCGCGGTCGTGCCTCGGGAGACGCGGTCGTGCCGACTTCCAGCGCGGTCGTGCCTCCTGCTCAGACCCAGTCATGCTCGTTGGCTAGACTTGGTCGTGCCTCTGAAGCATAGACACGGTCGTGCCTGTACAAGGCACGGTCGTGCCTAGTGATTTGTCTAGCTATGTCCTCTGTTGATCAACACAGTCGCGCCCTGACTACCGCGGTCGCACCCGTGGCCCGAGCACGATCGTGCCCTGTCTAGGCACGGTCGTGTGTGTTCACAGAATCCTTAAAATTTCTATATTTGTAAACAATTAGTATTTCAAGTTAATTTTCAAAATAAAAATATTTGAATTTATAAAAATGCGTATTATCTTTATTTAAAAAGATCAAGTATTTATTCTTAAAATAAATGGAAATTATTTAATTAAAGTTTCAACCTTTAAATTATAAACCCTACACCTAAATAATATTTTAATGTCTAAGTTACATTTTATAAATAGATGAATAAGGTAATAATTATTTATTTGATTTATAATTAAACAAAAACATTTATTTAGTTATACTTAATTAAATCTAATACTTACATTATTCTCATAAACAATAATTAATTAATTTACTTATTTAATTATTCCAAACTCAAACCTTATTCAAAATGTTGTAAAAATATTCATTTCAAATCTTCCGTTTTATACAATACTTCCAAGTACCAATCACTAACTTTATCCAATTCAACCTTAGACTTAGACTTAGACTATTGTGCATTATTAATGCAATATACATTACACTCTAGGTTAACGTTGTGCGATACAAGGATCACATTACTTTCTAGTATCTCGTGTTAGCTACGCCTTCGAATCAAGTGAGTATACATAGCCCCTTTTACTCTTTTACATTTTTGGGGTGAAACATGAACACTATTCAAATTACATGTTTACATTTACACAAACAACACAAGTACAAATCCTATTTACATTCATGTGTGCAATTTGAGCTTTATGCCCGAGTGCTAGGTGTGCTAACCTTTGTATGCGATTATGTGCAATCATTAACTATTCAAGCCGACGGTTTTCAATGATAGATCTATTGAGTCTGACAAACCCACCCAGGTGCGCGGTGATTGAAACCGACAGCACAATTTTTTGCATGCTAGTTACAAAGGTTTGATTGTACTTGGTTACACAATAGCTGCTCCCCATAAACGCCTTATTTATCATGTTATGTAAAGGATTTGGTTTACAAATTATATGCTACCTATATACAAACCTGTGTTATACTCACCAACTTTTTAGTTGACCTTATTTTATTCATGTTTCAGGTGCTTTCATATGAGTTTGATCAAGACATGCTACACATAGGCTTTGGACCTAGTTAATCTTAATTCAAAAACAAATTGTATTTCATTATGTACTTTGAATTTGATTCATGTTTGTTTGAATGGAAATGGATTTAACATATTACAATTTAGTCAACCTTGAGCTCATGAACAGTCTACATGTCCCGCCCCGATGATTCCGCCGTCGGTTGGGGTGTGACAGATTGGTATCAGAGCCTTGGTTATAGGAAACTAGGTTATTAGACACCCTTGACCTAGACTATAACTTTAGGACACCCATACAATGCCATTCTACTACATGTTACATTATTAGTTCTTGTGTAAAATTTTTTACATGCTATCCTAAGTACTTACACTACCTGATACAATACATAATGACTTATGTGTCACACTACTTGATAACTCTTGTACTTACACTCATTACTACCTACATGCTATATGATTATTCACCTATGTGAATATTTTTACATATTATACTATATGATTACATCACATGATACAATACCCAATAGCTACCTACATAATTTATTTAAAAAACACATACATACGCACCAAAATTATTCATACACCTTTGGACCCAAATACATGATACCATCACCCTTTATGAGCAAAGACTTAAACTATTGGGCCTAATACCCACCAATAATAAACCAAGAAGCCCATCTATCCTCCAAGAAGAAGAAGCCCGCTGAAAAGCATAAACCTTACTCTTGGGCCTCAAAGCCCAGTCCACAACAATTCTCATCATGACCATGAGCCCAACAATGGTATTATTAAATACATGATGGCTGGAAGAGTGTGTAGACCCATGAGGAATTCTGGCTAAGGAAAGATAGGGTACTTAAGTGTGTCTTTTTGACCCACCCCTCTTTCCTGGGAATCCTCCTCAGGGATACATTACTCATAGGTCAAGTGTACTCCTAAAATACTATTGTGAAGACTCGGCGTTATGACTAGTCAAACTCTAAACCTATGAGAACTCCTATGTTTGACACTCAGTATTTATTTATCGCTTACAACCTTTCCATTGTTTTCCTGCTAAGCATGGACTCCTACCCTCCTACCTCCCCGATATGCCGTCCCGAAGAAGAGTCTGATTGGGAAGAAGACACCGGATCACCCGTACATCGATCACCAACACCCGCAGCTGCTGGATCAAGGTTTGATGTAAGGGTAGATTGGATTAGGAACACCGGCCCAAGACTTCGAACACCTGGATCAGCCGCACCCATAAACCCGTATCATACACCCCATCTCCACAATCAATTACCACCCCCACTGAGAGACCCATATCTAATGCCCGACCCGTACCTTCCTAACCCTTGGGTAAGGCATACCATGGCACCCACTGGTGTTATGGGAATTCCAACCAATGACTTCCCTCAATATGTAAGAACTTCAGAATTTGAGAGGCAAAGGATAGACCAAGGAGTATTACACGACTTGCAAAGACAAAGAATGATAGCCTAGCAGACCAATTAGGGTACCAAAAGGAGCTAATCTCCATCCTCGAAAAGGAAGTACAAGAACATCGCACGGAGACCGCCAGGACTGAAGCCAGATCTGTTACACGAGTTACCATAGCGGTACTCATATTGGCGATTATCTTCTTCCTAGTGGAAAGCTATAGGAGGCGTTAACAGGATTATTTTTCTTATTTATTCAGTTTGATAACCATTTCCCTGTGTTTTCAATACGTTTCAGCATTTCTAAATTTTATATTTTCCAAAGTTATTATTCATAAATTCAATACGTTGAGTGTGAATTACACCCATCATATTTTCATCAAAATTTCTCAAGTATCACCTTCTTCATTTAATACGATTTAGTACACTACCAACATTCTCCTTCATAAACAAATCATCCTATTGTTCGATTTAAACAAAACCTCGTTATCTTATTCAAACAAAATGTTTATCAAACTTTTAGATAGTATCAAAAAATATAAATTTTCCATAAAACTTTCCACCTGATAAGGAAAGTTAATACAACCGATTTTATAAATATATATATATATATATATATTATTTCGAATTGATAAATAATTATGGTTTTCCTCGTTTAAGTAAATATTTCTAAACCCTGGCTAAATTAATATACGACTAATTGTTTAGCCAATAATTTTGCTTAAAAATATTCTCTTATTAAATAGCTGAAGATTTAAATTAAAAGATTTTTCCCATAATTTGTCTATTTATTTGAATTATGTGACTCAATGGATTCACTACGTTATATATCTATAATCAAGGACGACTTACCACTTTCAAATTTCAAACAAAGATCCGTATTTGTAAACACATTTCCCCGAACGTTTTTAGAACTTTCTCATTACCTTTCACTTGACGCTTCAAGAGACGATCCATACCACGTAGACGTTAACCCTTCCCACCAACCTCAATGAGATTTGAGGACTTGAACCTAACTACCACATTATGTATAAGGCCCCAAACCCGGGAGGCCTCACTCGTTGGATTTACTCATTCACAAACAGTTCTTAAACATGAGTATCAAATAATGCAGCGGAATCATTCATTCAACATAACTAAAAACTTGTTCATACATGCGGAAGCGTACATTGTCAATTACATAAACTTAACATAAACAACTCATAACGGGATGCCAGTCTTCATGATCGACCGGGTAACTCTTCTCGCTTGCCAAGCATCACCGTCCATCGTCCATACCTGCCTTAACCTGAATGTGCATACTAAAAAGGTCAGCTACGCTGGTGAGTTCTAGCATTTCATAAAAACTTTAACATCAACATTTGCCAAAAACGTATCATTCATTTAGTAAAAACCTTTCACAAAAGCATGTAATAATTTAACATCTTTAAAAAAGGTTTCGTACCCATATCATCATCAACATCATAATCATAAACACCGTTAAACGGATCGTTCATTAAAACTTTTAACATTCATTTAAGTCATACATTATTATCTAAATCTGTGTTACCCTTCGTTCCGTCATTTAGTATGGTATTGCCCCTAAGGCTTAACTGCACGAAGACCGACAATACCATACATTCCGTCAATTCCCTTATGGTATTGCCCCTAAGGCTTAACTGCACGAAGACCGACAATACCATACATTCCGTCAATTCCCTTTTTGGTATTGCCCCCAAGGCTAACTGCGCGAGGACCGACAATACCCATTCAGTTGCCCTTATGGCTCTCATGTCCATAAACCGACAACTTCCATCGACGGTTATGACTCTCAGCCATAACATCGTCGGATCATAATTTAACCTTACATGGGGTCACGTTAACCCCTGAGTAACCGTCGTTACTCCCTTTTACCAGTTGTACAACATCATAACCATTGGCATGCCACAAAGACATGCCCCTGTTGTTCTTGTGGCAACTATGGCTCGCTGTCCATAATCTACCACAAGGCTGGGAATCTCATTCCCAGACTTCATTCGTCAATTCCATTCATTCGACAGATTAGATTTGTAATGACTTCTTTAAAACCTTTACCTCTTTCTCTTCTCATTAAACATTTCCTCAATTAAACCATTCATAAAGCATTCGTAACCCTTTTTGGCAAAAACATTTCAAAACCTTTCCTTTCGTAAACATCGTTTCAACATTTCAAAACCTTTCCTTTCGTTAAACATCATTTCGTTAAAACATCATTTCGTTAAACATCATTTCTTTAAACATCATTTCGTTAAACATCATTTCGTTAATCATTTCGTAAGTATGCACACCAGCCCAAAAACATTAACAAAACATTTAAAAGAGGGCTCTAGAACTCACCTGATACGCTAATATGGGTTGTCCTAAACGAAGGTCCGACAACGTCACTTCCGATCTGAATTGATTAGTTAAACACATCAGACCAATCCCGACTCTAACGGCTTAACCATTCTAACATACTGACTTCACTTAATCAGTTCTGATGTCTGCGCACTTAGCAAGTGCGCAGACTCTGCTTCCTGCGCACTTAGCAAGTGCGCAGACTTCCCTTCCTGCGCACTTAACAAGTGCGCAGGTTCCTCTTCCTGCGCACTTAGCAAGTGCGCAGGACCTGCTCTGTGCGCACTTAGCAAGTGCGCACGACCTGTTCTTGGCGAAAAACCCTAACTTTCACATTCGGGTCTGATCGTGTCAAGATCCCGAATTTGTTGCATCCAAAACGTTCGTTTTCCATTAAGGATCTCAAATCTATGTTTATTTATCAGTTTCATCCGTTCAAGCCTTGCCTTTTCACCCAAAACCCGAAAAACCCAAAAACGAACTAAAACTCAGATTTAGCTCGAATGGTTACCTGGATGACGATTCCGCTTTGGAGGTTCTCTTCACGAGTGCAGGAGACACGAACGGGTGCGATCTTGTGCGATTCCGACACTTTCTCTCTCTACGGGTTTTCTCTCCCTAAAGGTTGCAAATGAGAGAAAATGGGGTGGCATAGGCTATTTATAGCCCGCTGACCCATCCGACCCGACCCGTCATGCCTCGTTCGTTTATTCTGTTAATAAAATCGTCGTTTATTTTCGGGATGTTACAAGTCTACCCCCCTTACAATAGGTTTCGTCCCCGAAACCTATCATAAGTCAAATAGATGAGGGTACGACTCCCTCATTTCCTTCTCCGTTTCCCAAGTGGCTTCCGATCCCTTTTGATGCTTCCATTGGACTTTAACCAATTGGATAACTTTATTACGTAAACGTTTCTCCTTTCGATCAAGGATGGCCACAGGTTCTTCGATGTAATTAAGGCTGTTGTCGACCTCGATGTCGGTAAGTGGTACGTGAGCCGATTCATCCGCCAAACACTTTCGCAAGTGTGATACATGGAAGGTAGGATGAATCCCACTTAACTCATCAGGCAACTCCAACCGATAAGCAACTTCCCCAACCCGTGCCATTATCTTGAATGGTCCGACAAACCTCGGACTTAACTTTCCTCTCTTTCTGAATCGTATGATTCCCTTCCATGGTGACACTTTCAGCATTACTCTGTCACCAATATTAAACTCAATAGGCCTTCGTCGTTTATCCGCATAGGATTTCTGACGATCTTGTGCGGCCTTCATTCGCGCTTTGATCTGATCAAACCTTTCCGACGTCTCTCTAACGACTTCGAGACTTCCTAATTCCTTCTGTCCAATCTCACCCCAACAAACCGGGGTCCTACATCTTCTCCCATACAACATTTCGTAAGGCGGCATGCCTATCGTCGTGTGATGACTATTGTTGTAGGAGAATTCAGCTAACGGCAGATGGCTGTCCCAACTGCCACCGAAGTCGATAATACAAGCACGAAGCATATCCTCCAATGTCTGAATGGTCCTTTCGGACTGACCATCCGTTTGCGGGTGGAATGCTGTGCTGATATTAAGCCTCGTGCCCATCGCCTCGTGAAATCTTTTCCAGAACTTCGATGTGAATCGTGTGTCCCGGTCAGATACGATCGTCAATGGCATCCCATGCCGTGCTATTATTTCATTAATAAACACTTCCGCTAACCTTTCCGACGAGAACGTCTCGCGAATAGGTAGGAAATGAGCACTCTTCGTTAAACGGTCCACAATTACCCAAATGGTGTCATGACCTTTAGCTGTGCGAGGTAGCTTAGTTATGAAGTCCATGGTAATGTGTTCCCACTTCCATTCCGGTATATCAAGTGGTTGAATCTTTCCATACGGTTTCTGGTGCTCGGCCTTTACTTGCGAGCAAGTCAAGCACTTGCTTACATACTTCGTCACGTCACATTTCATTCCAGGCCACCAGTATTCCCTCCTCAGATCTTGGTACATTTTATTGGTACCGGGATGGATAGAGTAACGAGACTTATGAGCCTCATCCAAGATTTTGGTCCTAAGCTCGCCACCCATAGGTATCCATATCCGCCCAAAACGTGTCCTAACACCAAGGGTGTTATATTCCAACTTGTCCTGTTGGCCAACCATCCTTTCCTTCTTTATGTTTTCCTCTTTAAGTGCCTCATCTTGAGCCTTTTCAATTTCTCTCATCACATCTGAAGTTACCACCAACTGGCAAGCCTTCACTCTAATAGGAGTAGGCACATCCTTTCGGCTTAGAGCGTCAGCCACCACGTTTGCCTTTCCAGGATGGTATATGATTTCACAGTCATAATCTTTTAGGAGTTCTAACCATCGCCTCTGCCTCATATTAAGCTCTCTTTGTTCGAAGAAGTACTTCAAACTTTTGTGGTCAGAGTAAATAGTAAACTTCACCCCGTACAGGTAGTGCCTCCAGATTTTTAATGCAAATACGACAGCAGCAAGTTCCAAATCATGAGTCGGATAATTAGTTTCATGAACTTTCAACTGCCGTGACGCATACGCGATCACTCTCCCGCGTTGCATCAACACGCATCCCAATCCCTGACCCGAAGCGTCAGAGTACACCACTAGGTCTTCATTGCCCTCGGGGAGGGCCAAGACTGGAGCTTGGGTAAGCCTCTTCTTCAATTCCTTAAACGCCTCATCCTGGATCGAACCCCATTCGTACTTTACCTCCTTCCGAGTCAACTTCGTCAACGGCGAAGCTATTTTCGAGAAATCCTGGATGAATCTCCGATAGTAGCCCGCCAATCCCAAGAAACTACGGATTTCAGTTGGCGTCTTAGGAACATTCCATTCTCTTACCGTTACTATCTTTGCTGGGTCAACCATAATGCCGTTCGGGTTAATGACGTGACCTAAGAATTGGACTTCCCTAAGCCAGAACGCGCATTTGGAGAACTTAGCATACAACTTTTCTTTCTTCAGAGCTTCCAATACCTCCCTCAAGTGACACGCGTGATCACCCTCATTCTTGGAGTAGATGAGGATATCGTCAATGAATACGATTACTGATCGATCCAGCATTGGTCGACACACTCTATTCATCAAATCCATGAACGCTGCAGGGGCGTTCGTCAATCCAAAAGACATTACGCGGAACTCAAAGTGTCCATAACGTGTGCGAAATGTCGTTTTCGGTATGTCTTCTTCCCTCACTTTCAACTGATGGTACCCGGATCGAAGGTCGATCTTTGAGAACCAACTTGCGCCTTGTAATTGATCGAACAAGTCGTCGATCCTTGGTAACGGGTACTTGTTCTTCACGGTACGTTTGTTCAACTCGCGGTAATCGATACACATTCTCATCGAACCATCATTCTTCTTTACAAACAACACCGGAGCACCCCACGGCGAGATGCTCGGTTGGATAAATCCTTTCTCAAGTAACTCGTCTAGTTGGACCATAAATTCCTTCATTTCCACTGGTGCTAGTCGATATGGAGCCTTAGCCACGGGCTGGGCATCTGGTACTAAGTCAATTCGGAACTCAATTTCTCTATCGCGTGGTATCCCAGGCAAATCCTCTGGAAACACCTCCGGGTACTCGCGTACCACGGGTACATCGTCTAGTTCCTTCACTTCCTTACACTTGTCAATCACGTACACCAGATAAGCCTCGCATCCGGGCCTCAAGTAATTTGTTGCCTTAATCATCGAGATGACGTTTGGCATCGGGACGTCACGATCTCCAAAAACCTCGACTTTGCTACCATCCGGAGCCTTGAGTCGGATTATCTTTCGTTTACATATGATTTGTGCTTCGTTGGCAGTTAGCCAATCCATACCCAGCACGACATCAAACCCTCCCAAAACCATAACAAACAATCTGACAGGGAATCTATGACCTTCTATTTTTATCGTAGAGTTGTCAACTACCTCGGTCACTCTCGCAGTTCTACCCTCAGCGGTTTCTACGCTAAAGGCCCTTTCTAGTATACTTACAGCGTACTTCACTCTCTTACAAAAAGTCACAGATATAAAACTCTTACTGGCACCCGAATCAAATAACACAGAAACAAGAGTGTTGTCAAGGACGAACGTACCTGACGCCACGTCGGGGTCCATTCTGGCCTGGTCTTGCGTCAGCGCGTACGCACGAGTCTTTGCACGAGATCCCTCTCCCTTCTTTTCCGGGCCCTTTCCCTTCCCGGTTTCCCCCATCCTTGGCTTCGGGCAGTCCCTACTCAGATGACCGAAATCCCCACAGTTGTAGCACTTGTAGTGTTGTGTGCACTCACGGGCGTAGTGTCCGGTCTTGCCACACTTAAAGCACAGGTTAGATCCCAGTCTACATTCACCTACATGCTCCTTTCCACACTTCTTACAAATAGTCGGCTCATCCATCCGAGCCCTTTTATCGCGAGCCCCAAACATCTTTCCACCAGTTCGCTTGTTTGAAAAGCTCGGTCTCTTCTTTGGTTCCTCGATGGCGGCGACATTCAGTGCCAGATCATCAAATACTACGCCGCTCAGTTCTACTACCGAATCATAGGTAGTAGGGGCGTTTGCCTTAACATAGGTGCGGACCTGGTCCGGCAACCCATGAATATAGCAGGCAATCTTTCTCTCTTCAGTAGTGACAAGGTGTGGCACCAGACGTGCCAGTTCATTGAATCGGGTTGTATATTGCCGGTGCGTCATGTTCCCGGCCTTCAAACCCAGAAATTCCCTCTCTACCTTCTCAATCTCGTTCCTTGGGCAGAAATTCTTGATCACCAAAGTTTTCAAGTCAGCCCACATCATTGCATCCACAATCTCGCTCCCTTTTGCCTGACGTACACCTTCCCACCAATGGGATGCTTCCTCCCTCAAGGAGTTAGCAGCAAATTTCACAACTTGATCCGCTCGACATTCGCTGAGACGGATGGCAGCCTCCATACGGATTATCCAGTCAAACGTAGCTACTGCGTCTTTCTTTCCTGTCAGAACTGGCGGGTCACATGCCTTGAAGGACTTATAGTCGCATCCGCGAGCAGGCGGTGCGTTGATTGCCTCAGTGTTCGGGGTATCAACCGTCGGGTTAGACCCACCTTCCCCATTGACCTGCTTCAATGCTTCTGCCAACAGACCTGGCAGAGAATTCTTCATCAACTCGGAGAACTCTCGAGCTATGGCTGCTCTCACTTCTGGTTCAAAAGTGAAAGGTTGTTCTGCAACCTGTGTCTGTTCAGTTCCATGCACACTAACCGTCGGTTCAGTGTGAACACTTCCTTCTTCGCTGTGCTCTTGGCGCGCAGGAATCCTGCCACGCCCACCATTTCGACCGCCGGTACGACCACCGGTACGGCCACCACGCCTTCCGTTCCCTCTCCTCACCATTCCGTTCTATAAGACAAGAAATCCAATGTCATCACGCTAGTTAACAAATAAAATTCAATAAGTACTGTAAGATGTTAATATACACTGGCCATCTGTAATTAACCATTACAATACCTTTCGATTTCTATTTGACCACCTTTGTGATTCCATCAGAACACAAGTCCTTTCCTAACTCTTCCTAAGGCATACTACATACACATACTCTACTTTTCATACCTGATGCTGTGGCTCGAGTTTCCCGTACTGGCATCCGCTTTCGGTCCCATTCAAAGTTTAAGTTCAGACATTAGGGGTGTCCGAATCTCTCAAACTATTGCTCTGATACCAACTTATAAGGCCCCAAACCCGGGAGGCCTCACTCGTTGGATTTACTCATTCACAAACAGTTCTTAAACATGAGTATCAAATAATGCAGCGGAATCATTCATTCAACATAACTAAAAACTTGTTCATACATGCGGAAGCGTACATTATCAATTACATAAACTTAACATAAACAACTCATAACGGGATGCCAGTCTTCATGATCGACCGGGTAACTCTTCTCGCTTGCCAAGCATCACCGTCCATCGTCCATACCTGCCTTAACCTGAATGTGCATACTAAAAAGGTCAGCTACGCTGGTGAGTTCTAGCATTTCATAAAAACTTTAACATCAACATTTGCCAAAAACGTATCATTCATTTAGTAAAAACCTTTCACAAAAGCATGTAATAATTTAACATCTTTAAAAAAGGTTTCGTACCCATATCATCATCAACATCATAATCATAAACACCGTTAAACGGATCGTTCATTAAAACTTTTAACATTCATTTAAGTCATACATTATTATCTAAATCTGTGTTACCCTTCGTTCCGTCATTTAGTATGGTATTGCCCCTAAGGCTTAACTGCACGAAGACCGACAATACCATACATTCCGTCAATTCCCTTATGGTATTGCCCCTAAGGCTTAACTGCACGAAGACCGACAATACCATACATTCCGTCAATTCCCTTTTTGGTATTGCCCCCAAGGCTAACTGCGCGAGGACCAACAATACCCATTCAGTTGCCCTTATGGCTCTCATGTCCATAAACCGACAACTTCCATCGACGGTTATGACTCTCAGCCATAACATCGTCGGATCATAATTTAACCTTACATGGGGTCACGTTAACCCCTGAGTAACCGTCGTTACTCCCTTTTACCAGTTGTACAACATCATAACCATTGGCATGCCACAAAGACATGCCCCTGTTGTTCTTGTGGCAACTATGGCTCGCTGTCCATAATCTACCACAAGGCTGGGAATCTCATTCCCAGACTTCATTCGTCAATTCCATTCATTCGACAGATTAGATTTGTAATGACTTCTTTAAAACCTTTACCTCTTTCTCTTCTCATTAAACATTTCCTCAATTAAACCGTTCATAAAGCATTCGTAACCCTTTTTGGCAAAAACATTTCAAAACCTTTCCTTTCGTAAACATCGTTTCAACATTTCAAAACCTTTCCTTTCGTTAAACATCATTTCGTTAAAACATCATTTCGTTAAACATCATTTCTTTAAACATCATTTCGTTAAACATCATTTCGTTAATCATTTCGTAAGTATGCACACCAGCCCAAAAACATTAACAAAACATTTAAAAGAGGGCTCTAGAACTCACCTGATACGCTAATATGGGTTGTCCTAAACGAAGGTCCGACAACGTCACTTCCGATCTGAATTGATTAGTTAAACACATCAGACCAATCTCGACTCTAACGGCTTAACCATTCTAACATACTGACTTCACTTAATCAGTTCTGATGTCTGCGCACTTAGCAAGTGCGCAGACTCTGCTTCCTGCGCACTTAGCAAGTGCGCAGACTTCCCTTCCTGCGCACTTAACAAGTGCGCAGGTTCCTCTTCCTGCGCACTTAGCAAGTGCGCAGGACCTGCTCTGTGCGCACTTAGCAAGTGCGCACGACCTGTTCTTGGCGAAAAACCCTAACTTTCACATTCGGGTCTGATCGTGTCAAGATCCCGAATTTGTTGCATCCAAAACGTTCGTTTTCCATTAAGGATCTCAAATCTATGTTTATTTATCAGTTTCATCCGTTCAAGCCTTGCCTTTTCACCCAAAACCCGAAAAACCCAAAAACGAACTAAAACTCAGATTTAGCTCGAATGGTTACCTGGATGACGATTCCGCTTTGGAGGTTCTCTTCACGAGTGCAGGAGACACGAACGGGTGCGATCTTGTGTGATTCCGACACTTTCTCTCTCTACGGGTTTTCTCTCCCTAAAGGTTGCAAATGAGAGAAAATGGGGTGGCATAGGCTATTTATAGCCCGCTGACCCATCCGACCCGACCCGTCATGCCTCGTTCGTTTATTCTGTTAATAAAATCGTCGTTTATTTTCGGGATGTTACATTATGCAAGAACGCCAAACAACACGTTTGTCCGCAGCACTCGATCACATGCAAGACCCGTTAGTAGACATCGCACGCGAAGTTCAATACTCATGTATACACGTTCACAATATATTCAACGCAATCTCATGGTACATGAAACTCAATTATCCTCAATATATCCAATTCTACACAAACTACATAATACATGAAACTAGTTTGCCTACAAATCACAATTTGCTCGATTGATCATGTAATGCATGAAACATGTTTACTTGCAATACATATGCTACTGGATTGAGCACATGATACACAAAACAGTTGTTTGCAATATATGTTATACATAAGAATTGCTTCATTGATACATAATTCTAGATTGACCACACTATACATGAAACTCATTTGGTTACAAAGCACTTTATACTAAACGGTGTACATTATACAAAATACATGATGCTAAGTTGCTAACACTATACATGAGATCCATTTCCTACAATACACATAATACTATGTTGTATACATTAGAGCTTTTTGATTTACAAAATACAAGACGCTAAATTATTTACGCTATATATGAGACCTATTTGATTACAAACTACGTGACACTAGATCATACATGAGACTTGTGTGCTTACTATATACTCGAAACAAAATTTGCTTACAATTATTGCAATGGATTGATTACATTATACACAAGACATGGTCATGCACTTTGTACACCAAAGTTGAAGACCATAATACATTGAAACGACTCGGGGTTTGACGTATTCTTGTTCAAACACGAGCAAACTAAGAAACTTTAAGTGTTACTACTTTACTACTCTTTAGTTGCCAACTGACCTGATTAGGGACTTAGTTACTTGTTAGAGACTTTCTATGTGTAAACAATAGACGTGATCATAGTGAAATTGTGCCCCCTTACCCACACACAACGAAACAATCTATACGGACCATACGATGATTTGAATAATTACGGGTGCACACGGAATTATGAAAATCAGCGCATGGAAACTATAGTGAAATTTTGTCGTGTGTTGTGACCTAAAACTTATCATGATGTGTAACAACGAAACGGATGTAATGTGACGAGGGCATAGTGGATACGCCGATGGTACTTCCTATATATAAGTGTCCTATCATATTATCAGGAGTAGCGTTGTTCGTGTCCCGTGAAGTTTTGACCTAGACCAATGTTTATGAAATCTTTTACCCACTAACAATTTTGAGCACGTTAGACTACATCTTACACAAACTCAAAATTTCAAAATCTCATCAAATTTGTTCCAAGTAATACATCTTCTCCTTAAGTCCATTTCAAAAACTAAATTCATTGTCATCATTCATATTCAACCTCGATGATCAGGCCTAAGCCATGTCCAACAATCAAAGCTCACCGAGAACCCAAACTCCCACCTCTTTCTTGATTTAGTAGTCTCCATTAGTTAAATTTCGGGACGAAATTCCCTTAACATGGGGAGACTGTAACATTCCTGATTTTCCGACCCTATTCTAACTTATTTTAATAACAATACAATGCTAGACCCTATACTTGTTCAAACCTACGCCTCATTAAATTTTTAGCCGATCATATTTTAATTCAAAGTTTTAGAACTCAAATCACATGGTAACACCTCCTAGAGTTAACTCATTTAGTAATCCCGTTAGGTGTTCTGTTAAATCCTAACCAAGCTAATTCTGTCAAAGCTGAAGTTGCGAGGGCTGATTTTGTAAATAACCAGAAACCATAGTAGGCACGGTCGCGCCTCATCTTGGCACGGTCGCGCCTTGTTTTGGCACGGTCGCGCTTCATGTCTGATAAAACGTAACTGCAGCTTTAATCGCCCGATCGTTGGTTTCCCGTAACCGATTTCCACTTAATATCTCTTAACAAAACAATTACACTGTCATTTACAACCAATAGTTCCAGAAATCCGATTAGTCTCAGAAAAATAAACCTCCCTCCGTTTGAACCGAGATTCTTATATTCTGAGGTGAAGTTTCCTCAATCCATTGCACCATCGATCCTCATTGAAACTCGCGAGTACACTGGTTCAGCCGGAATTGCAGCAGGAGACGCCGGAGACCAAATTCGTCACGCCGGAACTCCTTCCTAACGTAAGCTACCAATCCATCATCGTACAGGGTAATTGAAATCCTCTAAACCTTATATTTATTCTATAGATCAATAGCCCCAATCTAATTTGGGCATTCAATATCAAAATCTACTCGAACCAGAAACCATATTTTCATTCAAAATAGTTTAATCGAATCCGGTCCTAAACATGTTTTAAACACAATTAATCTACACCAAAAGACTTTTAATGACCTTGTGAATGAAAGCCCTATCAATTCTGACACCATCAATATAAGGATCAATCAATTCGTTTCTGTTTTGAAAGAGACACGGTTGCGCTAATCATCTAGCGCGGTCGTGCCTCGGGAGACGCGGTCGTGCCGACTTCAAGCACGGTCGTGCCTCCTGCTCAGACCCAGTCATGCTCGTTGGCTAGACTTGGTCGTGCCCCTGAAGCATAGACACGGTCGTGCCTGTACAAGGCACGGTCGTGCCTAGTGATTTGTCTAGCTATGTCCTCTGTTGATCAACACAGTCGCGCCTAGACTAGCGCGGTCGCGCCCGTGCACCATCGTGCCCTGTCTAGGTACGGTCGTGTTTGTTCACAGAATCCTTAAAATTTCTATATTTTTAAACACTTAGTATTTCAAGTTAATTTTCAAAATAAAAATAGTTGAATTTATAAAAATGCGTATTATCTTTATTTAAAAAGATCAAGTATTTATTCTTAAAATAAATGGAAATTATTAAATTAAAGTTTCAACCTTTAAATTATAAACCCTACACCTAAATAATATTTTAATGTTTAAGTTACATTTTATAAATAGATGAATAAGGTAATAATTATTTATTTGATTTATAATTAAACAAAAACATTTATTTAGTTATACTTAATTACATCTAATACTTACATTATTCTCATAAACAATAATTAATTAATTTACTTATTTAATTATTCCAAACTCAAACCTTATTCAAAATGTTGTAAAAATATTCATTTCAAATCTTCCGTTTTATACAATACTTCCAAGTACCAATCACTAACTTTATCCAATTCAACCTTAGACTTAGACTTAGACTATTGTGCATTATTAATGCAATATACATTACACTCTAGGTTAACGTTGTGCGATACAAGGATCACATTACTTTCTAGTATCTCGTGTTAGCTACGCCTTCGAATCAAGTGAGTATACATAGCCCCTTTTACTCTTTTACATTTTTGGGGTGAAACATGAACACTATTCAAATTACATGTTTACATTTACACAAACAACACAAGTACAAATCCTATTTACATTCATGTGTGCAATTTGAGCTTTATGCCCGAGTGCTAGGTGTGCTAACCTTTGTATGCGATTATGTGCTATCATTAACTATTCAAGCCGACGATTTTCAATGATAGATCTATTGAGTCTGACAAACCCACCCAGGTGCGCGGTGATTGAAACCGACAACACAATTTTTTGCATGCTAGTTACAAAGGTTTGATTGTACTCGGTTACACAATAGCTGCTCCCCATAAACGCCTTATTTATCATGTTATGTAAAGGATTTGGTTTACAAATTATATGCTACCTATATACAAACCTGTGTTATACTCACCAACTTTTTAGTTGACCTTATTTTATTCATGTTTCAGGTGCTTTCATATGAGTTTGATCAAGACATGCTACACATAGGCTTTGGACCTAGTTAATCTTAATTCAAAAACAAATTGTATTTCATTATGTACTTTAAATTTGATTCATGTTTGTTTGAATGGAAATGGATTTAACATATTACAATTTAGTCAACCTTGAGCTCATGAACAGTCTACATGTCCCGCCCCGATGATTCCGCCATCGGTTGGGGTGTGACACCTTTCCAGGATGGTATATTATTTAACAGTCATAGTCTTTCAACAGTTCCAACCATCGCCTCTGCCTCATATTAAGTTCCTTTTGTTTGAATAAGTACTTCAAACTTTTGTGGTCGGAGTAAATAGTAAACTTCACCCCGTAAATGTAGTGCCTCCAGATTTTCAATGTGAATACGACAGCAGCAAGTTCCAAATCATGGGTTTGATAATTAGCTTCGTGAGTCTTCAACTGTCGTGACGCATACGCGATCACTCTTCCTTGTTGCATCAACACGCATCCCAATCCCTGACCCGAAGCGTCAGCGTATACCACTAAGTCTTCATTGCCCTCGGGAAGGGCCAAGACTGGGGCTTTGGTTAGCTTGTTTGAGAAGTTCGGTCTCTTCTTCGGTTCCTCAATGGTGACGACATTCAGCGCCAGATCATCAAATACCACGTCGCTCAGTTCTACTACCGAATCATAGGTCGTAGGGGCGTTTGCCTTAACATAGGTGCGGACCTGGTCCGGCAGCCCTTGAATGTAACAGGAAATCGTTCTTTCCTCAGTCGTGATAAGGTGTGGCACCAGACGTGCCAGTTCATTGAACCGTGTGGTGTACTGCCGGTGCGTCATGCTTCCAGCCTTAATCCCTAGAAATTCCGTTTCTACCTTTTCGATCTCATTTCTTGGACAGAAATTCTTGATCACTAAAGTTTTCAAATCAGCCCATATCATCGCATCCACAATCTCGCTCCCTTTTGCTTAATGTACACCTTCCCACCAATGGGATGCTTCCTCTCTCAAGGAGTTAGCAGCAAATTTCACAACCTGATCCGTTCGACACTCGCTCAGGTGAATGGCAGCTTCCATACGGATTACCCAATCAAAAGTAGCCACCGCGTACTTCTTCCCAGTCAGGACCGGCGGGTCACATGCCCTAAAGGACTTATAGTCGCAGCCATGGTTAAGCAGTGCGTTGATTGCCTCAGTGTTCGGGGTATCAACCGCCGTGTTAGACCCAACTTCCCCATTAACCTTCTTCAATGCTTCAGCTAACAGACCTGGTAGAGAAGTCTTCATCAACTCTGTGAACTCTTGAGCTATAGCTGCCCTCACTTCTGGTTCAAAAGTGAAAGGTTGTTCTTCAACCAGTGTCTGCTCAGTTCCATGCACACTAACCGTTGGTTCAGTGTGAACACTTCCTTCTTCACTATACTCTTGGCGCGCAGGGGTCCTGCCACGCCCACCATTTCGACCGCTGGTACGACCACCGGTACGGCCCCCACGACGTCTTCCGTTTCCTCTCCTTGCCATTTCGTTCTATAAGACAAGGAATCCAATGTCATCACGCTATTTAACAAATAAAATTAAACAAGCACTGTAAGATGTTAATATACACTGGCCATCTGCAATTAACCATTACACTACCTTTCGAATTCTATTTGACCACCTTTGTGATTCCATCAGAACACAAGTCCTTACCTAACCCTTTCTAAGGCATACTATACATGTAAATATATACTACCTTCATACCTGATGCTGTGGCTCGAGTTACCCGTACTGGCATACGCTTTCAGTCCCATTCACAGTTTAAGTTCAGACACTGGGAGTGTCCGAATCTCTCAAACTATTGCTCTGATACCAACTAGTAAGACCCCAAACCCGGGAGGCCTCACTTGTTGGATTTACTCATTCACAAACAGTTCTTAAACTTGAATATCAAATAACGCAGCGGAAAATACTTCATTAGAACATAACCATTACATTGTTCAACATACGGAAATGTAAACATGTCAAAACATAACCTAACAAAATCAAAACATAACGTGATGCCAGTCTTTATAAGCGCCCGGGTAACTCTTCATCGCTAGCCAAGCATCGCCGTCCAACCTCATAACCTGCCTTAACCTGAATGTGCACACTAAAAAGTCAGCTACGTTGGTGACTTCTAGTTTTCGTTCGATTTAAGAAATGGTTCATCATTCAATCATTCATTAGGGTTTAACATCATGTATAAGAAAACATGGCCTTTCGTTCATCATTAAAAACCTTCAAACATTTATCCCCATCATAAACACATTGAACGGATCATTTGTTTAAAACATTTAACATTCATTTAAGTCATACATTACTATCTAAATATGTGTTACCATTCGCACCGTCATTTAGTATGGTATGGCCCCTAAGGCTTAACTACACGAAGACCGACAATACCATACATTCCGTCAATTCCCTTTTTGTATTGCCCCCAAGGCTTAACTGCACGAGGACCGACAATACCCATTCAGTTGCACCTATGGCTCTCATGTCCATAAACCGACAACTTCCATCGACGGCTATGGCTCACGGCCATAACACCGTCGGATCATAATTTAACCTTACATAGGGTCACGTTAACCCCTGAGTAATCGTCGTTACTCCCTACCAGTTGTACAACATCAAACCATTGACATGCCAAAAAGACACTGCCCCTGTTGTTCTTATGGAAACTATGGCTCGTTGTCCATAATCTACCACAAGGCTGGGAATTACTTTCCCAGACTTCATTCGTCAATACCCTTCATTCGACAGATTAGATTTGTAATAACTTCTTTAAAACCTTTGCCCTTTTCTTTTCGTAAAACATTTCATTCATTTTCAAAACCCTTTGCCTTCATTATAAACCATTTCTTTATAAACATTTCGTTTATAAACATTCCATTCATAAAACTTTCTTTCCATAACCGTTCATTCTAAATCATTTCATTTCATAAACATAGTTTCATAAACATCTTTTCGTAAAACAACATTTCATATGTATGCACACCAGCCCGAAAACATTATATAAAACATTTAAAAGAGGGATTCTAGAACTCACCTGATAAGCTAATTTGGGTTTCCCTAAACAAGGTCCAACAACGTCACTTCCGATCTGAATTGATTAGTTAAATACACATCAGACCAATACCGACTCTAACGGTTTAACCATTCTAAACATACTAACTTTACTCAACCAGCTGATGCCTGCGCACTTAGCAAGTGCGTAGGGCCTTTCTTTTGCGTACTTAATAAGTGCGTAGACTTTGCCTCATGCGTACTTGATAAATACGCAGCACCTGCTTCATGCGTACTTGATAAGTACGCATGACCCTCTTCATGCGTACTTGATATGTACGCATGATCCTCTTCTTGCGTACTTGGTAAGTACGCATGATCATCTTCATGCGTACTTGATAAGTACGCACAAACTGCTTCTTCGCAAAAACCCTAACTCTCGTCTTCGGGTCTGATCCCGTCAAGATCCCGAACTTGTTTACTTCAAAACGTTTGCTTTCCATTAAGGAACTCAAATCTATGTTTATCTTCCAGTTTTATCCGTGAAAACGTTACCTTTTCACCAAAAACAAACAAAAACTCAGATTTAGGTCCGATCCGGAGGTTCTTCTCATGAGCTATGGAGCAACACTTTGCTGAAATATCGGGTCGATCCGCCAACTTTATCTCTCTACAATTTCTCTCTCTAGAACTTGCAAATGAGAGAAATGATGGAGGTCTAAGCTACTTATAGGGGAGGCTCCCCTTCCAGCCCGCCGGCCCATCCGGCCCGACCCGACATGCCTCGTTCCTTTATTTCATCATTTTAACTATCGTTTTATTTTTGGGATGCTACAGAAGGCATGTACCCGATCGGTACAAATTGGGTTTTTCGCAACAAAAAGGATGATCGTGGCATTGTTGTTCGAAACAAGGCTCGACTTGTTGTACAAGGATTTTATCAGGAAGAAGGGTTGGACTACGAGGACGTTTTTGCTCCTGTTGCCCAAATTGAAGCTATTCGTATCTTTCTAGCCTATGCTTCTTTTATGAAGTTTAAGGTTTATCAAATGGATGTGAAGACTGCATTTCTTTATGGGGTTGTAAAAGAAGAAGTCTATGTTAATCAACCACCTGGTTTTGAAGATCTTGATCATCCATTCCAGGTGTACATGCTCGATAAAGCATTGTATGGGTTACATCAAGCACCTCGTGCTTGGTATGAGACCTTGTCGACACATCTCACATCTAATGGCTTTGTTCGTGGTACAATTGACAAAAGTTTGTTTCTCAAGAATGTTGATTCTGATTTGCTGATTGTTCAAGTCTACGTTGATGATATTATCTATGGTTCTACAAATGAATCTCTTTATAAAGATTTTGAAGCTGTCACGAAACTCAAATTCGAAGTGAGTTTAATGGGTCAAATGCAGTTCTTTCTGGGATTGCAGGTGGAACAATCTGATGCTAGAATTCTTATTCATCAGGCGAAGTATGTTAAGGATATTTTGACAAAATTCAACATGAATGATTGCAAGGTAGCATCCACTCCCATTGCTCCACAGGAACCTCTCATTGTGGATTTATCTGGAGTTGTAGTTAATCAAAAAGCATATCGTTCAATGATTGGCTCCTTGATGTATCTGACTGCAAGTAGACCTGATATTATGTTCGCAGTTTGCTCGTGTGCTAGATATCAGGCAGTTCCAAAAGAGTCTCATGAATCGGCTGTTAAAAGAATTTTTCGGTATCTTAAGGGTCGAGTTAATCTCGGTTTATGGTATCCTTCTGATTCTGAATTTAATTTGTATGCTTATACTAATAGCGATTATGGTGGATGTAATTTGGACAGGAAATCTACATCAGGAGGTTGTCAATTTTTGGGGGAGAGACTTGTTTCATGGCAGTGTAAGAAACAAACAAATTTGTCCACTTCAACTTCTGAGGCAGAATACACAGCCGCGTCGAGCTGTTGTTCACAGGTCATCTGGATACAACATCAACTGATGGACTTTGGAATTAATCTCTTGGAAACCCCAATTTACTGTGATAATAAGGCAGTGCTAGGCATCGTGAAAAATCCAATTCAGCACTTGAAAACAAAGCATATCGCCATCAGGTTACATTTTATTCGCGATTGCATTGATAATGGTTTAATTAAGGAGGTCACGTTGATACCTTAGAGCAAAAAGCCGATAATTTTACAAAAGCTTTTTCAACAGATCGGTTTAACTCTCTGGTAGAAATGTTGGGGATGATATCTTTCTGATTGTGATAAAAAAATAAATAAAATAAAATCCGTCTTTTTGATTGAAAGAGAATATATATTCCTCAAAAAGATTTTTCTTTTAGTATTAAAATTGTGTTGAATTGTGTGTGTGTTCTAAAATGTGCTTTTTATGTGTTTGTTTAGATTCAATTAATTGAATCACAGTTTTAGGGGGAGAATAAAAGAAAATAAAAGAAATTATCATCTGTGAAGTGTTTGTTTTATCTGTGTGTGTGCAAAAGAGAAAAAGATATGTTGAAATTCATATTGTGCTGTAAAATGAACTATGTGTGACTGATTGACATGCAAATAGGAAATGATAGTATATTTGTGTACTGAGCTTACGCATGAATTAGATATGATGATAACACCGGTTACAATTATTGATATGTTGGTAGGCTCTGCATGTATAAATTAGGCGATATTTGTGTGATTAACTAAATTGCAATCTTTGTGTTTTACCCACATCGAATATCGGTACTTTCATCATTCGAATGCAAAGTGAATCTAGTCATACCATGAGACCAGGTTCTTGATGAGTTCTTAGCATAATTTGTTTGCTCTATTGACTATATACGTCAAATATATGATTTAGAGTTAAACACCTTCATACAGCTGATGGTTCTGGTGAAAATATCGGATGGAAACCAGGAAGTCAGTCCGTTTCGCCCTTTGAATCATTCGTGATTTCAATGGACATATCCAATATTTTACGGATATCCGCATACCCGAATCATTCATGATTCTTCATATATACTCTTCACATCTCATATGAATCAATATGATTCCGTACTATCTCAGAAACTAAGACAATGAATCAAAATGATTCTGAATCAATATGATTCTGAATCAATATGATTCCGCAACATCTCCTAAGGCTCGTTACCTCTAGGTAGACCAAACATATGTCTCCTAAGGCTCGTTACCTCTAGGTAGACCAAACATATGTCTCCTAAGGCTCGACCTCTAGGTAGACCAAACATATGTCTCCTAAGGCTTGTTACTTCTAGGTAGACAGAACATAACTTAGACACTATTTCCCCGCAAGGAATAGTACCTTCCTTTGGGATCCCGGTAATCCCATGGGTGACCGTCGTCAGCCCATCATCAACCAGTTGTACAACCGTTAGTCAGCCGCAAAGGCCCCCCGTAAGGGTGGGGCCAATATATACTTACATACCTTAGCTCCCGTAGGAACTCGTGGCAGATTCGTTCATTCGTGACTTTCATTAAACCTTTACCTCATTTTAGTTAAAGCATTCGTACGTTTTATTAAACAAAACATCATCTCTTTAAACCTTTTGTAAACTTCATTTGGCAAAACATTTCATAAACATCGTCCCGTAAACATCATTTCGTAAACATCACATCGTAAACATCACATCGCAAACATCGTTTCTTAAACATCATTTCGTAAACATCACATCATAAACATCGTTTCGTAAACATCATTTCGTAAACATCATTTCGTAAACCTCGTTCGTAAACCTCATTTCTAAACATCATTCTGTATGTATGCACACCAGCCCAAAAACATTTAATTAAAACATTTAAAGAAGGGCTTCTAGAACTCACCTGATAAGCTAATCTGGGTTGCCCTAAACAAAGGTCCCACAACGTCACTTTCGATCTGCATTGATTAGTTAAATACACATCAGACCAAATCCCGACTCTAACGGTTTAACCTTGGGTGGGTCTCCGTCCTTGAACCCTTTGTAAGTACACCCACGGTTGCTTGATCCCACCTTCACTTCATCCCCATCACTGTCATACACTTTCTCTTCATGGTCTCCTTCATCCTCCTCTCTACTTTTCTTTAGTGCCTCGGATAGTAGATCAGGCAATACTTTCCTCAGAGTGAGTACAACTTCACGGGCAATAGTATCCCTGACCTCGGGTTCTAACTATAGAGGCCCTTGATTGTTGTTCCCAGCTGGGGTCACCTCTGTTTCGTGCACATTCTCAGTGTGTTCTGCGTGCACACTCTCTTCCTCCTCATGTCTTTGATTCAATGGAGGTCTACCGACTCGGCCAGTGCGACCGCCTCGGCATCCTGTTCTTCCTCCACCAGCCATAGTTCCTAGTTTCCTGATAATTATAAAGGGAATACATCAATGCCACTCCTTCATATCATAGTTTAGAACAGTAGGAGCAAAGTAAATTTTTAATTACAGTGACTGGTTTGTGATTACTAATTTACATTGCTTTTCGGGTTCAAAACTCTTCAATTTGGTTGTGACATTTACATCTATTTGTTCTAAGTTAAGGTATCTATTCTTATCCAAGTGTATTAACTCTAATACTTACTTATCGTGCTGGCGTTGGCGTTGGTTACCCATGACTGACATCCGTGCGTTGGTCCCATAATCAGTTTGAGTCCAGACATTTAGGGATGTCTGAATCTCTCAAACTATTGCTCTGATACCAACTTGTAAGGCCCCATTCCCGGGTAACCTCACTTGTTGGATTTACTCATAAACATTGTCATAAATACTGAACTTAAATTTAAAACATTTAGAAGTAGCGGAAGCAAACATCATTCAAATTACATGACATAACAGCGGAAGTCTTAACAATTAAATACATAACATTGTCTTAACATATATAAACATGGGATGTAAGTCTTGTGCCCGGTAACCTTCACGCCATCGCACGACCCTTTCTTCCTTTACCTGAAATGTATACTAAAAGTCAGCTAACGCTGGTGAGTTCTAGTTTAAAGACAAACATACATAATATTTATCTTATCGTGAATATTTTATATATGTAGACATAACATACGTAATATTCGTGCTTTTACATATTCTTTACTTTAATGTTCTCACATAACATTCATATTACGTATATACATATGTACATACATACTTACTTTGGGGGGGGGGAACAGTTATTGGCCATAATCTTAAGGGAGATCAACCTATCAAACTTGTCGCGAGTGTCACAAAGACATCGTAGTGAGAACTACCGTCGTAGCCCATTTCATTAACCGTCCGGCTCTAGAAAACCGTCCGTTCTTTCATTAAATCCGTCCGGCAACCTTTGTCCGTCCGCTCTTAAACCGTCCTACCGTCGTAGTCCGTTCTTTTGTCCGTTTGCCCTAGGGCATTCGTTTCCCACGTGACCATTATGTATGCAACTGTTCTACTTTAGTTAAAGCAATTGCTTCGACCGTCCATTAGTGCCTTAATATACATCCTAGCTTGCGAAGGAACGTTTTTGTCCCGGTTGGAAAATAGTCACGTGGTCGTCCGTCTACCGAAGTAGCCGTTGTCATAGAAGGGTTCACAACGTTTACATACATTCATTACATGTAATATATATAATATAAAGCAAGATTTCATTCATTTACGTTATGTCCTTCTTTCATTCATTCTTTATAATCATACGTTTCATTCTTGTTCATAATTCATTTTCATATATTAGTATATATATTTGTATACCACGTATGATCACATTGACATTCATAGCATTTATTCATTTAGTGTATACACTTCAGCCCCAAAACATTTAAAATGATTTGCACATAACATAGAAGGGGGCACATAGAACTCACCTGAAAAGCTAGTCTTGGTTGTCCTAAACAAAGGTCCAACAACGTCACGTACTATCTGAATTAGGTAGTTAAATACACATCAGACCCAATCCCGACTCTAACGGTTTAACCATTCTAAAACATACTGACTTTACTTACTGGTCTGCTACCTGCGCATTTAGTAAGTGCGCAGGGCCTTGCTCATGTGCACTTGACAAGTACGCATGATCTTTCTCCTGCGTACTTGGTAAGTAAGCATGATCTTTCTCCTGCGTACCTACGTACTTGGTAAGTACACATGATCTTTCTCCTGCGTACATGCATACTTGGTAAGTACGCATGATCTTTCTCCTGCGTACTTGGTAAGTACGCAGGACGTCCTTCCTGCGTACTTGATAAGTACGCAGCACCTGTTCCCTGGACAAGTCCGAAATTCTTGCATGTTTCCTGGTGCGGTTTTTACTCTAAATGCTAGTTCTAAGCTTATTTTCAAGTTTCATCCATAAAAACGTCTCATATTTCGCTAAAACCCGAGAAACCCCAAAACGAAGAAAAACACTGTTTAAGGTCGAATCGTTACCTGGATTGTGATTCTGATTCGGAGGTTTTGCTCATGAGCTCAGTAGTAACGTGCTCCTTCAATCTCGTGTCGATCCGTTGACTTTCTCTCTCTAGACCCAAGCTCTCCTTTCTCTCTCTAGAATGATGAAATGAAGATGAAATGGTGAAGTGGGCTGCCTTGCCCCTTATATACCTGGGCTTCCATCGGCTTGTTGGAGCCGAGCCCAAGCCCATCCGTTTTTCTTTTGTTTTATGACGATTAAGCCTCTATCGCGTTATTGTTTACTAAATTACTATTTGGGATGTTACATGTTTGAAGGTTTTTAATGTTGAACGAAAGGCCCTGTTTTCTTATACATGATGTTAAACTCTAATGAATTATTGAATGATGAACCATTTCTTAAACCGAATGAAAATCTGGAACTCACCAGCGTAGCTGACTTTTTAGTATGCACATTCAGGTTAAGGCAGGTATGGATGATGGACGGTGATGCTTGGCAAGCGAGAAGAGTTACCCGGTTGATCATGAAGACTGGCATCCCATTATGATTAGTTTATGTTGTGTTTATGTATTAGACTATGTTACGCTTCCGCATGTTGAACAATGTTATGAGTATGTTTTAATGAAATTTTCGGCTGCGTTATTTGATATTCAAGTTTAATAACTGCTTGTGAATGAGTAAATCCAACAAGTGGGGCCTCCAGGGTTTGGGGCCTTACAAGTTGGTATCAGAGCAATAGTTTGAGAGATTCGGACACTCCCAATGTCTGAACTTAAACTGTGAATGGGAGCGAAAGCAGATTCCAGTACGGGTAACTCGAGCCACAGCATCAGGTATAAACGTAGTATATATTTACATGTATAGTATGCCTTAGAGAGGGTTAGGTAAGGACTTGTGTTCTGATGGAATCACAAAGGTGGCAAAATAGACATCGAAAGGTAGTGTAATGGTTAATTGCAGATGGCCAGTGTATATTAACATCTTACAGTGCTTATTGAATTTTATTTGTTAACTAGCGTGATGACATTGGATTCCTTGTCTTATAGAACGAAATGGCAAGGAGAGGAAACGTTAGACGTGGTGGGGGCCGTACCGGTGGTTGTACCGGCGGTCGAAATGGTGGGCGTTGCAGGACCCCTGGCGCCAAGAGTATAGTGAAGAAGGAAGTGTTCACACTGAACCGGCGGTTAGTGTGCATGGAACTGAGCAGACACAGATTGAAGAACAACCTTTCACTTTTGAACCAGAAGTGAGAGCAGCTATAGCTCGAGAGTTCACAGAGTTGATGAAGACTTCTCTACCAGGTCTGTTAGCTGAAGCATTGAAGAAGGTTAATGGGGAAGGTGGGTCTAACACGATGGTTGATACCCCGAACACTGAGGCAATCAACGCACCGCTTAACCGTGGTTACGACTATAAGTCCTTTAAGGCATGTGACCCGCCGGTCTTGACAGGGAAGAAGGACGCGGTAGCTACTTTTGATTAGGTAATCCGTATGGAAGCTGCCATTCGCCTGAGCGAGTGTCGAACGAATCAAGTTGTGAAATTTGTTGCTAACTCCTTGAGATGAAGCATCCCATTGGTGGGAAGGTGTACGTCAAGCAAAAGGGAGCGAGGTTGTGGATTCGATGATGTGGGCTGATTTGAAAACTTTATTGATCAAGAATTTCTGTCCAAGAAAAGAGATCGAAAAGGTAGAAAGGGAATTTCTAGGGATTAAGGTCGGGAGCATGACGAACCGGAAGTACACCACGTGATTCAATGAACTGGCACGTCTGGTGCCACATCTTGTCACGACTGAGGAAAGAAAGATTTCTTGTTATATATAGGGACTGCCGGACAAGGTCCGTACCTTTATCAAAGCAAACACCCCTAGCACCTATGATTCGGTGGTGGAACTCAGTGGTGTGGTGTATGATGATCTGGCATTAAACGATGCCGCCATTGAGGAACTGAAGAAGAGACCGAGCTTCTCAAACAAGAGAACTGGTGGAAAGATGTTTGGGACTCGTGATAAGAGGGCTCAGGTGAATGAGCCGACTGTTTGTAAGAAGTGTGGAAGGGAGCATGCAGGTGAATGTAGACTGGGATCTAACTTGTGCTTTAAGTGTGGCAAGACCGGGCACTACTCCCGTGAGTGCCCACAACACTTCAAGTGCTATAACTGTGGGGATGCCGGTTATCTGAGTAGGGAATGCCTGAAACCGAAGATGGGCGAATCTGGGAAAGGGAAGGGTGTCGAGAAGAAAGAAGAGAGGCCCAGAGCAAAGACTCGTGCGTACGCGCTGACGCAAGACCAAGCCAGGGCAGACCCCGATGTGGCGTAAGGTACGTTCATCCTTGGCAACACTTTTGTTTCTGTGTTATTTGATTCGGGTGCCAGTAGGAGTTTTATATCTGCGGCGTTTTGTAAACGAGTGAAGTACACTGTCAGTAAGCTAGAAAAGGCCTTTAACGTAGAAACCGCTGAGGGTAGAACTGCGAGAGTGACCGATGTAGTTAACAACTCCACGATAAAGATAGAAGGTCATAGGTTCCCTGTCAGATTGTTTGTTATGGTTTTGGGAGGGTTTGATGTCGTGTTGGGTATGTATTGGTTAACTGCCAACGAAGCACAAATCATATGTAAACGAAAGATAATCCGACTCAAGGCTCCGGATGGCAGCAAAGTCGAGGTCTTTGGAGATCGTGACGCCGCGATGCCAAACGTCATCTCGATGATTATGGCAACAAATTACTTGAGGCGCGGATGCGAGGCTTATCTGGTGTACTGATGTACTAAAAAGTAGTTTAATAAAGGTAACTAAATTAACCTAATTCTAGACTCTAAGTAATACTCTAGACTCACTAAGACACACTAAACTACTAACCGGCAAGTGTACCGATCGACTCTAGTATAGCTAATGTAAGTCCGGATATCGAACCCACGAGACTCTATCAAATTACGTTAATGACTCTATCTAGACTATGACTGACACTGACTGAACTAATTGTTTAATTGTTTGGGGGGGGGTTTCTAAAAATCCTAAAAATGCAATTAAATTAAACTAAATTAACCAATACGAATTAACTTGGACTTTTACTCAGATGGTGGAAACACTACCTAGACTGGAATCCTGATTGCTTTTAGTAATGATTTTATCTGGAAATTGTTTACTATGGAACCGGGATCATAAAGTTCTCACCCTTCAGGATATCTAAAGGACTCCTAACCCTTCTCAAGAGCACGCTATGTTACCCTATAGGGTTGTTTAGATTACCGGTTATTAGACTCTCTTTCAAGACACCTAACGGATTTATGAAAGTACCTTTAGAGGCTTACTCCCTTTCGAGACCTAAACCAAGGATAGAGTTGTTTTCTCGATTAGACTTGCTAGACGATAGCCAAAAGGTTCACTCCTAACAAAGCTCCTACCTTTCAGTTTAATGACTTAGACCTAGCAATAATCTCGCACCTTTCAGCTATTGATGATTAGTAGAACACTTGATTTTATAAGATTACCAAATATTACTTCTAAGGTTTAATGGCCAATTTAACCCTAAAGATTGAAGATTTATTACGTGATATAGACACTCACCAAAATCTAAAACCTAGCAAGACTCTATTATGTGATAAAGACCGTCACCAAGAATCTCACGAAGCAATAAACAATATTCAAACAATATCAAATATGCAAACACATCTAATTAATAGAACAAATCGTCTACAATTCATAAATAATCCATAAAATCCATAAATCCATAATAAAAATCAGAACTTTAGACAATCATTCATCTAGTCTAGGTAGTACGATAAATTTAGCCAATCAAAGTCATTGAAAACATCAAGAAAGAAGTATTATCAAGAACACAAAACATAGTTTAAAGAAAGAGACGAAAGTGAAGACACCCGAATAATACAAACGTGACCCGGATGATTCTCCCGACTTCAATCCTTCAACCAGCAGCTTCAAGAACTCAGAAACGCCTCAATCAATGCTCCAAAATCGCCCAGGGTTCTGTTCATTCGTAACTAGGGTTTAGGTTAAAAAAAATTAAGTATTTATATGTTTCACTTAACAATTCCAAACCCAGCAGCTCCAAGTCTGGGCTCAACACATACTCGCGGGGCGCGATAAAATCATCCATGTTAGTCGCGACCCGCGACCGTCTTCTTTACGTCAGCACATTTAACAGTCTCTCGCCTCCCGCGAGAGACATTACATTTATTGTCGCGGCCCGCCAGAAGACACTATTCCAGCACTTTCAACGCGCTTCAGCTCCCGAGCACTCCAATACATTCCAGGACTCGACTTTTTCATGTTTCAGCTTGTTTTCCTCACTTTTCAGCTATTTCTATGATTCAAGACCTGCAAAACGCAATTGGATTAGAAGTACGCAAATTCTGATGAAAACCAAACTAACACTAACGAAATTATACAAACTGTACACGATAAAAGAATGTATTTTGCAATGCATCATGTACGTAATTGACAAGTGTAAAGTAGTGAAGGAACCAGACGATGTACCCGTGGTACGCGAGTACCCGGAGGTGTTTCCAGAAGATTTGCCTGGGATACCACCCGACAGAGAGATTGAATTTTGAATCGACTTAGTACCAGATGCCCAACCCGTGGCTAAGGCTCCATATCGACTAGCACCGAAGAAGAGACCGAGCTTCTCAAACAAGCGAACTGGTCGAAAGATGTTTGGGAGTCGTGATAAGAGGGCTCGGGTGAATGAGCCGACTGTTTGTAAAAAGCGTGGAAGGGAGCATGCAGGTGAATGTAGACTGGGATCTAACTTGTGCTTTAAGTGTGGCAAGACCAGGCACTACTCCCGTGACTGCCCACAACACTTCAAGTGCTATAACTGCGGGGATGCCGGTCATCTGAGTAGGGAATGCCTGAAACCGAAGATGGACGAATCTGGGAAAGGGAAGGGTGTCAAGAAGAAAGAAGAGAGGCCCCGAGCAAAGACTCGTGCGTACGTGCTGACGCAAGACCAAGCCAGGGCAGACCCCGATGTGGCGTAAGGTACGTTCATCCTTGACAACACTTTTATTTCTGTGTTATTTGATTCGGGTGCCAGTAGGAGTTTTATATCTGCGACGTTTTGTAAACGAGTGAAGTACACAGTCAGTAAGCTAGAAAGGGCCTTTAACGTAGAAACCGCTGAGGGTAGAATTGCGAGAGTGACCGATGTAGTTAACAACTCCACGATAAAGATAGAAGGTCATAGGTTCCCTGTCAGATTGTTTGTTATGGTTTTGGGAGGGTTTGATGTCGTGTTGGGTATGTATTGGTTAACTGCCAACGAAGCACAAATCATATGTAAACGAAAGATAATCCGACTCAAGGCTCCGGATGGCAGCAAAGTCGAGGTCTTTGGAGATCGTGACGCCACGATGCCAAACGTCATCTCGATGATTATGGCAACAAATTACTTGAGGCGCGGATGCGAGGCTTATCTGGTGTACGTAATTGACAAGTGTAAAGAAGTGAAGGAACTAGACGATGTACCCGTGGTACGCGAGTACCCGGAGGTGTTTCCAGAGGATTTGCCTGGGATACCACCCGACAGAGAGATTGAATTTCGAATCGACTTAGTACCAAATGCCCAACCCGTGGCTAAGGCTCCATATCGACTGGCACCAGTGGAAATGAAAGAACTTATGGTCCAATTAGACGAACTACTTAAGAAGGGATTTATACAACCGAGCATCTCGCCATGGGGTGCTCCGGTGTTATTTGTGAAGAAGAAGGATGGTTCGATGAGAATGTGAATTGATTATCGCGAGTTGAACAAACGAACGGTGAAGAACAAGTACCTTTTACCAAGGATCGATGACCTGTTCGATCAATTGCAAGGCGCAAGTTGGTTCTCAAAAATCGACCTTCGATCCGGGTACCATCAGTTGAAGGTGAGGGAAGAAGACATACCGAAAACCGCATTTCGCATGCGTTATGGACATTTCGAGTTCCGCGTAATGTCTTTTGGATTGATGAACACCCCCGCAGCGTTCATGGATTTGATGAATAGGGTTTTTCGACAGATGCTGGACCGATCGGTAATTGTGTTCATCAATGATATCCTCATCTACTCCAAGAATGAGGGTGATCACGCATGTCACTTAAAGGAGGTGTTGGAAGCTCTGAAGAAGGAAAAGTTGTATGCTAAGTTCTCCAAATGTGAGTTCTGGCTTAGGGAAGTCCAATTCCTAGGTCACGTCATTAACCCGAACGACATTATGGTTGACCCAGCAAAGATAATGACGTTAAGGGAATGGAATATTCCTAAGACGCCAACTGAAATCTGCACTTTCTTGGGATTGGCAGGTTACTATCGGAGATTCATCCAGGATTTATAGAAAATAGCTTCGTCGTTGACAAAGTTAACTCGGAAGGAGGTAAAGTACGAATGGGGTTCGACCCTGTATGAGGCTTTTAAGGAATTGAAGGAAAAGCTAACCAAAGCCCCAGTCTTGGCCCATCCCGAGGGCAATGAAGACTTAGTGGTATACTCTGACGCTTCGGGTCAGGGATTGGGATGCGTTTTGATGCAACGCGGAAGAGTGATCGCGTATGCATCACGACAGTTGAAGATTCACGAAGCTAATTATCCAACCCACGATTTGGAACTTGCTGCTGTCGTATTCGCATTGAACATCTGGAGGCACTACCTGTACGGGGTGAAGTTTACTATTTACTCCCACCACAAAAGTTTGAAGTACTTCTTCGAACAAAGAGAGCTTAATATGAGGCAGAGACGATGGTTGGAACTATTAAAAGAGTATGACTGTGAAATCATCTACCATCCTGGAAAGGCAAACGTGGTGGCTGACGCTTTAAGCCGAAAGGATGTGCCTACTCCTATTAGAGTGAAAGCTTGCCAGTTGGTGGTAACATCAGATGTGATGAGGGAAATTGAAAGAGCTCAAGATGAAGCACTTAAGGAAGAAAACATAAAGAAGGAAATGATGGTTGGACAACATGACAAGTTGGAATATAACACCCTTGGTGTTAGGACACGTTTTGGACGGGTATGGATACCTATGGGTGGCGAGCTTAGAACCAAACTCTTGGATGAGGCTCATAAGTCTCGGTACTCTATCCATCCTGGTACCAATAAAATGTACCAAGATCTGAAGAAGGAATACTGGTGGCCTGGGATGAAACATGAGGTGACAAAGTATGTAAGCAAGTGCTTGACTTGCTCACAAGTAAAGGCCGAACACCAGAAACCGTATGGAAAGATTCAATAACTTGATATACCAGAATGGAAGTGGGAACACATTACCATGGACTTCATAACCAAGCTACCTCGCACAGCTAAAGGTCATGACACCATTTAGGTAATTGTGGACCGTTTAATGAAGAGTGCTCATTTCCTACCTATTCGCGAGACGTTCTCGTCAGAAAGGTTAGCGGAAGTATTTATTAACGAAGTAGTAGCACGGCATGGGATGCCTTTGACGATCGTATCTGACCGGGACACACGATTCACATCGAGGTTCTGGAAAAGATTCCACGAGGCGATGGGCACGAGGCTTAATATCAGCACGGCATACCACCCACAAACGGATGGTCAGTCCGAAAGGACCATTCAGACATTGGAATATATGATTCGTCCTTGAATTATCGACTTCAGTGGCAGTTGGGACAGTCATCTGCCGTTAGCCGAATTCTCCTACAACAATAGTTATCACACGACGATAGGCATGCCGCCTTACAAAATGTTGTATGGGAGAAGATGCAGGACCTCGGTTTGTTAGGGTGAGATTGGACAAAAGGAATTAGGGAGTCTTGAAGTAGTAAGAGAAACGTCGGAAAGATTTGATCAAATCAAAGCACGAATGAAGGCTGCACAAGATCGTCAGAAATCCAATGCGAATAAACGATGAAGGCCTATCGAGTTTAATGTTGGGGACAGAGTAATGTTGAAAGTGTCACCCTGGAAGGGAATCATACGATTCCGGAAGAGAGGAAAGTTAAGTCCGAGGTTTGTCGGACCATTCAGGATAATGGCACGGGTTTGTGAAGTCGCTTATCGGTTAGAGTTGCCTGATGAGTTCAGTGGGATTCATCCTAACTTCCATGTATCACATTTGCGAAAGTGTTTGGCGGATGAATCGGCTCACATACCACTTACTGAAATCGAGGTCGCCAACAGCCTTAACTACATCAAAGTGTGGCCATCTTAGACAGAAAGGAGAAGCGTTTGCGTACTAAGATTATTCAGTTGGTTAAAGTCCAATGGAAGCACCGAAAGGGATCAGAATCTACTTGGGAAACGTAGACGGAAATGAGGGAGTCGTACCCTCAACTATTTGACTTATGATAGGTTTCGGGGACGAAACCTATTGTAAGGGGGTAGACTTGTAACATCCCAAAATATAAAACGGAAATTATAATAACGGAATAAACGAATGAGGCATGACAGGACGGGCCGGATGGGCCGGCAGGCTTGAACGGGCGAACATAGTACGTAGGAAGTTCAGGATCTTGACGTGATTAGACCCGAAGGCGAAAGTTAGGGTTTTTGCGGGGAAGCAGATCCTGCGTACTTATCAAGTACGCAGGAAGAGGGTCCTGCGTACTTATCAAGTACGCAGGAAGAGGGTCCTGCGTACTTATCAAGTACGCAGGAAGAGGATCATGCGTACTTATCAAGTACGCATGAAGTGAGGTTTGCGCACTTATTAAGTACGCAAGAGCAAGGCCCTACGCACTTGCTAAGTGCGCAGGCATCAGGTTGTTTAGGTAAAGTCGGTATGTTTAGAAGGTTAAACCGTTAGAGTCGGGATTTGGTCTGATGTGTATTTAACAAATCAATTCAGATCAGTAGTGACGTAGTGGGACCTTTGTTTAGGACAACCCAGATTAGCTTATCAGGTGAGTTCTAGAAGCCCTCTTTTAAATGTTTTATATAATGTTTTCGGGCTGGTGTGCATACATACGAAATGATGTTTTACAAAACGATGTTTATGAAACTATGTTTATGAAATGATGTTTTACGAAATGATGTTTATAAAACTATGTTTACGAAATGAAATGATTTGGAATGAATGGTTTATGGAAAGAGAGTTTTATGAATGGAATGTTTACGAACGAAATGTTTATAAAGAAATGGTTTAAACTAAAGGTAAAGGGTTTTGAAAATGAATGAAAGGTTTTATGAAAAGAAAACAAAAGGGGCAAAGGTTTTAAAGAAGTCATTACAAATCAAATATGTCCAATAAATGGAATTGACGAATGAAGTCTGGGAATGTGATTCCCAGCCTTGTGGTAGATTATGGACAGCGAGCCATAGTTGCCATAAGAACAACAGGGGCAGTGTCTTGGTGGCCTGCCAATGGTTATGATGTTGTACAACTGGTATGGGAGTAACGACGGTTACTCAGGGGTTAACGTGACCCCATGGAGGTTAAATTATGATCCGACGGTGTTATGGCCGTGAGCCATAGTCGTTGATGGAATTGTCGGTTTATGGACATGAGAGCCATAGGGGCAACTAAAGGGGTATTGTCGGTCCTCGTGCAGTTAAGCCTTGGGGGCAATACAAAAGGGAATTGACGGAATGTATTGTATTGTCTGTCTTCGTGCAGTTAAGCCTTAGGGGCAATACAATACTAAATGACGGAACAAATGGTAACACAGATTTAGATAGTAATGTATGACTTAAATGAATGTTAAATGTTTTAAACGAATGATCCGTTCAACGTGTTTATGATGATGATAAATGTTTGAAGGTTTTTAATGATGAACGAAAGGCCCTGTTTTCTTATACATGATGTTAAACTCTAATGAATTATTGAATGATGAACCATTTCTTAAACCGAATGAAAAACCAGAACTCACCAGCGTAGCTGACTTTTTAGTATGCACATTCAGGTTAAGGCAGGTATGGATGATGGACGGTGATGCTTGGCAAGCGAAAAGAGTTACCCGGTTGATCATGAAGATTGGCATCCTGTTATGATTAGTTTATGTATTAGACTATGTTATGCTTCCACATGTTGAACAATGTTATGAGTATGTTTTAATGAAATTTTCTGCTGCGTTATTTGATATTCAAGTTTAATAACGTTTTGTGAATTAGTAAATCCAACAAGTGGGGCCTCCCGGGTTTGGGGCCTTACACCGTCCAATTCCAATTAAAACTCATGATTTGATTTCAGAATTCAAGTGACAGCTGTCGGGATCAAAATACACGTAATTGGTTTGATCTTGGATGAATTGGGTCCTGTTATAGGTCTGTATACAACCGAGGATTGATTGGGCGTGATTTTCGGATCCTAAACACGTCTAAATCACTTGATTTGGCAAGGATTGCTCACGGTTTGACTCTGCGAAGTCAATTTGAATTCAGCCGCTTAATTGATCGAAGGGGTGTTGTTTGGGCCTGGGCATGGGCTATAGTCATTTATGCGCGCAAGGAGATTCAACAGAAACATGCTGGATGGATTCAGGGCTTGGACTTGTGCCAATTTGGTTCCCGTTTGACTCTGGATAGTCAACGGTTTGATTTCGAAATTTAGCCGCGAAATTAGTGGAATTGAATGCTAATTGGGTCTGAAAACAGCTGATAAATCGTGCAAGGCAAGTTCCTAAAGGACAGATTGCTTGATTGGGTGAAGGATTTGCACCCAGTCCCATTTGTTTGACCTTTTGAAAGTCAAACATGTTGGAACCTAGTAGTCCATCGAATTCAAGTTTCTATGACCCGATTCAGTGTGATATGAGCTTGATGATAAAGAATGAAGCAAAGTTATATATGAGAGTGGTGTCTCGTTGTTTATCTCTAAGAGCTGAAGCTATACTGATCAAGAAAAGGTTACAGGATCTGGATTCAAAGAAAGTAAAGCCTGAGAATAAGCAGGATACAGACAAGACATAGAACTTGGGATTCAATGGACTAGGGGGAGATTGTTGGAACCTAGTAGTCCATCGAATTCAAGTTTCTATTTTGATATATGCTCAAGTGTAAAGTTTTCGACCGAAAACTTTATCGATCGAAAAAGATTTCGATCGAAATATTTTTCTGACAATTAGAGTTTTCGGACGAAATCTTGTTTCGATATATATGTCTTGTATTTGAAAGCTAGAAGGACTAGAACTTGGATCTGATTTGTATCTCTATTGTTCATAGTATTGTACTACTGATTTGTACTGATTCTCTAAGTGAATACAAGATGATGTTTGGTGATTATCTCAGTTTGATGGTGTATTATCTTAGAGTCGTTGTTTGATTCGTCAGTTTTCGATCTTAGAGTCTCTTGGATTGATTCCGCCTTTCTAGGAGATAGTTCGTTATTGTGTTGCTTGGAATATTGCAGATCAAGGGGATTCACAAGTGGTATCAGAGCTTTCGGTTGAAGTTCTAGATATTTCAAGTTTTTACAAGTATTTTCTTTGATTGAAGATCGATTACAGTGTATTCTACTAGCATTATTGAGTTTTCTAATCAATTTTTTATGGAGATGACTAATGGGATTGAGTTTGGAGGTTGATTTCATAGTCGGATCAGTTGCAGATGCGGTTTGAAGGTGCTGAGTTTGAAGTGTCCGGAATCTCTCTTCAAGGAGCCGAAATCTGTTTTCACCCGAAATCTCATCCGAAAAGTTGATTTTGTCTGAAATCTCTTCATCAGGAATTTTTTGTCCCAAATATCAAAGTTTTCGATCGAAAAGTCTGTTCGAAATAGATTTCGTTCGAAATCTCAAGAATTGTGAAAATTTTAGATTTTGATACGTTGTACTTGTTCAATGGCTGGTAAGGTTTATGATATTGAGAGAGTTGTGGGAAAATCATCACCGATGCTGAAGTCAATCTCAGAGTTCTCAAACTGGGAAATTATGATGAAAGCATATTTCAAGTTTACTGAGCACACTCTATTGGAGTCAATTGCAAAAGGTCCTCATATACCAAAAACTGCGAATGCTGATGGGTTTGTTCCTATTGCACATCTTGATTTGTATTCTGAGGAAAACAAGAAGCTGACTGAAAGATATAACAGAGCTTTGGGATCAATCATCTTGTCTCTTCCAACTGAATTGTATCTCAATTTTGAGCAACATGAGACATCACAGGGATCATGGAATGCGCTGTGTCTAAGGTTTGAAGGAAATGCAACACTACACGAGAGCCGAACTGATCTTCTGTTGAAGCAGTATAATATGTTTAGTTACAAAAAGAATGAAACCGTGAGTGAACAGGTCACAAGGTTTACTACTATGATTAACAGACTAAGAAAGATTGGTGTCAAGTTTGAGGAGTATGATTTGGGTAAGAAGCTATTGGATTCACTACCTGATTGCTAGAGCATACCATGTATGTTGATAAAAAATACTACTCCATATTTGAAGAACAAGTCACTTGATGATATTATCTGCTTGCTTGAATCATATGAGCTGGATGCAAAGAAAAGAGAGTTGGATAATCCAGACAAGCTAAATGGTTCGGGTTCAGCTAATGCAGCTCTGTTTTCTGGAACCAGTGGTTCTAAGTCTGAAAAGGGTAACTTGTGAGCACTCTTATGGAGAAAGGTTAAGACAACTGGTCAGATTCCTGAGGATCAAATTGCCTTATTTGGAGCATTTATGAGTAGCAATGATGCCTTGGTAACTGGTAAGCTTCAACCGGCTGTGCATGATGTCGAAGATCTTGTGCAAATAAATCCAGACGATCATGAATACATGGATTTACAATGGCAATTGGCCATGATTGCAGTTAGAGCAAAGAAGTATCCTCAAAAGGTCGAAAAAGACATGCTCCAGTTTGGTAAGAGGGTTGGTTTTGACAAAGCAAAACTCCGATGTTATAACTGCCAACAACTTGGACACTTTGCTTGTGAGTGTACAAAAGATAAAAAGAAGAAAGTTGAAGGTAGTGGAGTGAAGCTTGTAGAGATGATTGAAGAGAATGAGAAGTCTAAGAAAGCTCCAACTGCTCTTATGTCAAAACAACTAAGTAATTGTGAGAGGGATGAGGAAATTGAAAATGCTAAGAAAGAGTTCGATGAAGCCTTGATGGCAGAAATTGGAGTATCTGAAAAGGAAGAACCAACTGATTGTGCTTTGAAATCTGATGATAAAGGCAAAGCAGAAGATTCTACCTCTGAGGAAAAGTCATTTGACAGTGAGGTAAATTCTGATGTTGATTCATTCATATGTTCTTCTGACTGTATTGAGAACATGCAGAATTATCATGCACCAAACAAATTCTTGATTGCTGAAAATGATAAATTGGAAAGGGTAAATAAGGAATTAAAACAGAATGAGGTCACCTATACCAGAAAAATCAATGCTTTGTTAAAAGATAACATGAACTTTAAAGAATACTTTAACAAAAAGGATGTGTTAATCAAGGATCTTATAGACAAACTTATTGCTGCCTAACCCGATCTTATAAAAGAAAGGGTTTTGATTTCTAAATGGGGTATGCAAAGAAAATTTTTAGAAAATTGTGTTGATAAGCAAAGAATTTGTTTTATTAAAGATGGTGTTGGTTACAAAGCGGTACCTCATCCTGATCATTACGAACCTTTTCCTGAACCTCATGTTTCAAATGATTTACTTAGATAACTCTAATTTTCATGACTTATATATTAATGCAGCAAATAACACAGGTCATGTAGATGAGAAGGTTTCAGTTGATGATGTGAGGAGTTTTAATGAATTCAATAAAGTCTGTGTGAGAGAGACAATAAAGGATTGTAGATAATTTGTGGTTGATACATGTATTGCGAACAAGTTTGTTAAGTCACGAGCTAACAATGTTGTTGATGTAAACAGTCTTTCAGATTCTGATAGTTCATATGTTTCTGCTTGTTCTACTAACTATGTGTGTGATGTTTCTGATTGTATGTCTGAGGTTTCTTCTGATTCTACTTTCTTCGATAAAGTGGTGCATACAGCGAGAGAGTACATTCCAATTCACAAAATGTCATGTCTAGCCAAAGATGTCATGCTAGATGAATTTGGAAATCCATTGATACAAGATTATGATCTTTCTCATGAGAAGCCAAAGAAAAATGAATTCATAGCTTCTGAAAATCACATCCTGACAAGTGAAAGGGAGAATGTGAAGTTTGTACAAATTAAAATCAGTACACCAATAAAGAGTCAAAATGTTTGTGGAAGGTCAAATCAAATGAATGTCAAAGGCAAATAAAATGATGTCAAACACAAGTTCATTGACGTCAAAGATAGCCCGTTCAAAGTAAAAGGAAGTCAGTAATAAGTCAGAGTTCAATAGAGTGTGAGAAAGGAAAATCCGAGTTTGAAGTAGGCGAATGTTCAAAGTCATAGTTTAAAAGTCAAAATTGTTTCACTTGTGGTCAAGTTGGACATTTCGCTAGGAATTGTAAACACAAGTCAAGTAATTCAAAGGTCATAGGATACAATAAGAGAACAAAAAGAAATATCAACAAGTGGTTCAGAAAGCATCTGAGAACGACAGTGTGTTTGAGTCCGGAGCGAATCATCGTTATAGTCGCGATTACTTGCTTTCTAAAGATCATAGTGAATTTTATTCAAATGCTTGTCATGATTATGTGCTACCAAATTCTGTGGACAAAAGGGTCCAAAGCAGTCCAATATATATGAAAAAGTCAACCAAACCAAGCTATTTTGCTAAAGAGAAATTCAATAAGAAATATGGGAAAAATGTTGGTTGTTTTTGGAAAGTTAAAATTGAACAAACTTCGCATATATCTGGAACAAAGAATGTTGAGAAAATTGTGAAACAAGTAGATGTGACTAATAAAAGTCAGCCTAGGTCAAAAATGATCTGGGTACCTGTTTCTCACTAATTTTGTCTTAAAAATGTGCAGAGTCAAACGGGAGGACTATTAATAATGCTTGGCATGTTGATAGCGGTTGCTCAAGACGCATGACTGAACAAAGAGATATCTTAAACAACTTTAGATCTTTTGATGGTGGTTTCGTTGCGTTTGCTGGAAATAAAAAGGGTGGAAAGATCACTAGACAGGGAACAGTTTCAAATGATTTAATAACTCTTGAAAAGTCAATTACGTGTCACAATTGGAGTTTAATCTTCTTAGTGTGTCGCAAGTGTGCGATAAGGACATACTGGTTCACTTTACAGCAAAGGAGTGCTTATTCCTAAAGCCAGGATGGTTATACCTGAAGAAATGATATGATGCGAGCACCAAGAAAGTTCAACACTTACGTGGTGGATATAAACGACCATTCTAGACTAGTGAGCGTTTCTTTTTTGTTGTCAAAAGCCACAGGCTCAGAATCATATTTGTGGCATCGACGAATGGGGCATGTGAATCTGAAAAACATGAAAAATCTGGTTTATAAAGATCTGGTGCGAGGTTTACCCATAAAGGAATTTATAGTTCAAGAAAGTTGTATGTCATGTGCAAAAGGAAAACAGCACAAGAAGTCCCATCCAAAGAAGACTGTGACAACATTTACTCGACCTTTATTTCTTATTCATATGGATTTATTTGGTCCTGTTCGAGTAAAGATTATTGCAAAGAAATCTTACTGTCTTCTTATCACAGATGATTTTTCAAGATTTTCCTGGGTGTTCTTCCTTGCAACAAAGGATGAAACACCTGAAACAATCCTTGAATTTATAAAACGAATCGAAAACATTTGTGATAGCAAAGTATCAATTATTCGTAGTGATAATGGAACTAAGTTTAAGAATAAACTGATAAATTTGTTTTGTGTAGAAAAAGGCATAACTCATCAATTTAGTGCAGCAAGGACTCCGCAACAAAATGGAGTGACAGAAAGGAAAAATAGAACTCTAATTGAGGTTGCCCGTACAATGCTCGTAGATTCAAAATTACCCATAATTTTCTTGGCGGAGGCAGTAAACACGGCGTGTTATGTTTTCAACAGAGTTCTCATGGTGAAGCAGGATAATGAGTTTTTTTTTTAAAAGAAAGCCGTATATCAAGTTTTTTAGAGCATTTGGATGTTCGTGCACACTTCTAAATACACAAGATTCTTTGCCAAAGTTTGCTGCAGTTGGAGATGAATGTTATTTCTTGGGATACTCGTCTTATCAAAAGGCTTTCAGAGTTTATAATAAAAGAACAAAGATTGTTCAAGAATCTTATTATGTGGAGTGGCAAGAGTCGAATATTTCTCCTGAGCAAAATGGACCAGAATGGTCTTTGATGCGGATATAATTTTCAAAACTTTTGATCAACAATCTTTATCTGATTCTGATGGTGCAAGTTCTTCAAATACAGTTGATTAGTCAGTAATAAGGACTAATCAAACTGTTAACAATTTATTGATTGGTCCACAAAAATTAATGATTCAAAGTGAAAACTCTGAAGATGTTGCTAAATCTACACAAACACAAGAAGAGCAACTTGAAAATTCAACTACAAATGATGATACTGAAGTACAGGTTCCTGTTACTAATGATGAACTATTTGTTTCTGAAGATCAACTTCAAGTTTCTAATGATCAAGCTGAGAATGATACTCAGTCAAACTCTTCAAGTGTTTCAAATGACCAATTACCAGAGTTAAATGACACTAGTATGCCAGAATCAGTTCAGGTTGAAGAAATTCGAAATCCCAGAATTCATTCAGCTCATCCGGTTGAGAATATTATTGGATCTATTGAAGAAGGTGTGAAAACAAGAAGTCAAACTGGAAACATTAATGTATGTCTATATTCATGCTTCTTGTCACAAGAAGAACCAAAGAATGTAACAATCGCACATCAAGATTCAAATTGGATTGAAGCGATGCAAGAAGAATTACTTCAATTTAAGAAGCTGAATGTGTGGCATCAATTTAAGAACCCAAACCCTGGAGGCCTCACTTGTTGGATTTACTCATTCACAAACAGTTCTTAAACTTGAATATCAAATAACGCAGTGGAAAATACTTCATTAGAACATAACCATTACATTGTTCAACATACGGAAACGTAAACATGTCAAAACACAACTTAACGAAATCAAAACATAATGTGATGCCAGTCTTCATAAGCGTCCGGGTAACTCTTCATCGCTAGCCAAGCATCACCGTCCAACCTCATAACCTGCCTTAACCTGAATGTGCACACTAAAAAGTCAGCTACGCTGGTGAGTTCTAGTTTTCGTTCGATTTAAGAAATGGTTCATCATTCAATCTTTCATGTAACATCCATGTTTTTCCTAGTATTTCATATTGTGTAATAAATGACAACTTCAATCTAGTGTTCACATTCAAAACGTTGTGTCACATCATTTACTATTTTCATGTGCAATTAAGGAGTATTATCATAATGTTAAAAGTACATACACACATTTTACATTGCTATAATAACAACTGAAACAAAGCTACGCTATCTCACAAACTACAAGGACTAGTCTTGAAAATTATCAAAATATCACGTGGCACGGTCACGCCATGACCTGGCACGGTCGCGCCCCTTAAACACGGTCGCGCCATGACCTGGCACGGTCACGCTCCGTAAACACGGTCGCGCCGAGAACTGGCACGGTCGCGCCTGAAGCTCAGTTGAAACGTAAACACTGCCTTAATCACAAAGTTTGTTCAAGTCCGCGATTGTAACGTCTTTTGTGTCGTTTCCAGATTAATTCATCAATGACCAAACTCCTGAATAACCACAATTGCAATTAGAAACCCAAAACCGTCACTTAGTCATTTCTTTCTCTCAATCTCGTCCAATTCCGTATCACTCTCGAAATCAAACCTCTGCGCATGATCTTCAAGCTTCTGTGATCACATTCCTCACATCAATCGTGCCGGAATCCCAGCGGAAGACGCCAAGGATCAACGTGCCGAAATCGAAACTCCGTTTAGTCGAACTCTACCAATTCGATATCGTTTAAGGTAAGTAAACACATCCTCAGACTCATTTCAATCCCGTGAATGAAAGCCCTAACCTATTCAAGGCTTATACAATCGAATTGAACACGACTAAAATCTAGGGTTCATTATATTTTAGTTTAATCGAACTACACCCAAGACACGATCTCCACTCAATTAAAATACATGGATAGATTCTAAAACAATCAACAATCGAAAGCCCCATGAATTTACCCGCTATTAATACAAGATTTAGACAAATTAACTTCTGGAACATTCAGACACGGTCGTGCTAATCAATTAGCACGGTCGTGCCTCTTGTCCAGGCATGGTCGCGCCCCATGCCTAAGCACGGTCGCGCCCCGTGCCTAAGCGCGGTCGCGCCATACATTTGACACGGTTGTGCTACCTTGGGTCAGAACCTATTTCTTCTGTTATTTTAATATAAACTCATTTTCTTTTATAAAAATTATTTTATAAAACTCCAAAGCCAGAATTGTTTTCATAAACTAAATTATCAACTTGGAAATATTAAACAAATTAATTAAGACATTTCTAATGGATTAAAAAGTAATAAATTTAAAATAAAAGTTTTACATATAATTGTTTTATTCAAACCTACACAAATTATTTATATTTAATATATATTTAAAATGCCTTTTGACACATTTTCATGAACAACTAAATAAAATAATTAAATTATTATTTTAGTTAATTTATGCAAATTAAACCTTAAATCTTTCATTATTTAATTGAACTTACATATTCATTCAAATACCAATGCAAATGAATACACCAACCCTTCGCACAAATCCATGCTCCCATTCCTATTGAAAACCTTAGAATGTCCTTAGACATTGTACATATTATTAATCCAAATTTATACTATTTCACTCTAGGTCAAACTTAGTGAGTTACAAATCACTTGAATTACCCAACGCTCTTGTTAGCTACTACATTTTGACACAAGTGAGTATTTCATAGCCCCTTTTATTCTTTTACACTTTTGGGGTGAAACATGAACTCTATCAAATTACTTGTTTACATTTACACAAACAACACAAGTACAAATCCTATTTACTGTGAAAATTTGAGCTTTATGCCCGAGTGCTATGTGTGCTAACTTTTGTGAACACTTATGTGCAATCATTAACTATTCAAGCCGACGGTTTTCAATGATAGATCTATTGAGTCTGACAAACCCACCCACATTGGGGTGATTGATACCGACAACACAATTTGCATGATAGTTACAAAGGTTTGATTGTACTTAGTTACACAATAGCAGCTCCCCATAAATGCCTTATTTATCATGTTATGTAAGGATTTGTTTTACAACTATATGCTATCTATATACAAACCTGTGTTATACTCACCAACTTTTTAGTTGACTTTATTTTATTCATGTTTTAGGTACTAATGTGTGAGTTTGATCAAGATGTGCTACACTTAGGCATTGGACTTAGCTAATTTAAATAAAGAAGTCTATGTTTTGAATTATTGTTTCTGTCTTGGATTTGGTTTTGTTTGAATGATTGTAATGGAATTTGGAGTTTAATATATTTAAATTTAGTCAACCTTGTGCTTATGAACAGTCTACATGTCCCGCCCCGATGATTCCGCCATTGGTCGGGGTGTGACAGATTTGTATCAGAGCCTTGGTTATAGGGAATTAGGTTATTAGACACCTTGACCTCGACTATAAATTTAGGACACCTACCTATGCTATGTTTCATGATTACATGTTACATGCTACATGCTATATGTTATATGTTATGTGTTACATGCTATGTGCTACATGCTTACTATGATTAGTTATTATTTTATTTGATGACTTATTTATTAAAAATCCATGACTTATTAGTATATACTTAAATAATAAATTAAATAAACAATATCTTTTCCTATATCCTAAAACCCCATAATACTCTTATCTCCTTCTCTACCTTTATCTTTCTTAGCATGTGGAAACTTCATGAAGCTAAATCTATAAAATTTCTTTATTTCCTCGTTAAGGTTTTTAAACTTTGTTAATTATTTGAGGACACGTGCAATCTGGAAGAGTGACACCTGTGTTTTGGGTTTTCTGTCTAGGAAAGCATTTCGCATAAATCCCAATCAACCGAGGGACCCGTATGCTTTCCTGGGAATTCCCGAGATGAGTGTTTACTTATAGGCTAAAGCATGTCTCCTTGAAAATTATATAAGTTTAATTAACCTTAATGTGTCATAGTATTCGAGTGATTATATCACTATTTGAGTACAATCCAAACTATGATTATCTATTTATTTTGTTATCTTATTCTATTAAATCCAAACAATTCTCATAAGTTCTTACATCTTTTCTTGTCTTGTGAAAATCTGTAGAATGCCTCCTCGTCGTGCTCCCGTGGCCAACGCCAATACTGACATTGCTGCTATTCTTGCACAACTCGTGACACAACTCACTCAAGCTAATAGTGCCACCAATAGCAACAATGGTGGAAATGGTAGTAATAGTGGTAATCGTGGTAATGGTGGAAATGGTGGTAACAACCCATCTCAATGCACCTTCAAACATTTCAACTCGTGTAATCCTCCCAATTCTATGGTACCGAAGGAGCTACTGGACTCCTTCAATGGTTTGAAGGCATTGAGAATACATTTCTCAATAGTGACTGCCCCGACAACCTTCGTGTTCGTCATGCCACAAGTGTCCTACAAAAACGGGCACTCACGTGGTGGAATGGGGAGAAAAAAATAGAGGTGTGGAGGTAGCAATGGCCTTAACTTGGGATGAAGTTAAAAGACTAATGACCGAAGAATTCTGTCCTCGAAATGAAGTGAAGAAACTTGAAGCCGAATTTTGGGATCTTACCTAAGATAGTGGTGAAAATTCGGCGTATACAACTCGGTTCCATGAGTTGAGTCTTCTTGTGCCCCACATGGTCACTCCTTTGTCCCGCTGCATTGAAAAGTATATTGGGGGACTACCTAGGCAAATTCAAGATACTGTCCTAGGAAGGGATCCAGCAACACTTGAGGATGCCATCCGCTTATCCGCCACCTTAACCGATAACCATGTGAAAGCGGGGACTCTTACTAAAAAGGGCACCAAGAAAGTTTCCGACACTGCAACTCCTTCCACCCACAACAAAGAAGCCATAACTGAACCCTCCCGGCTTAATAAGAAGAGAAAGGCTAGAAATTTTGCTGTGGTCACTCCTGCTATTCCTGTTAACCAAGCTGCACCTATGGTTCAAGCACAGGCCAAAAAGCCATATGTTGGAATCTATCCACTTTGTGCCACCTGCAACTATCATCATCCCCAAAGCATCCCATGTCGCATTTGTACTCATTGTGGGAGATATGGCCATACGGTCAATGTTTGTAGGGCCAAAGCTCTTACGGGCCAAGTCAACCCACCAAACCAAACCAACACCCAAGTGACTAATCAAGGTACTCCCACTATTGCAAATGGGCGTGCATGTTACGAATGTGGCAACCCGAACCATTTCCGAGATCAATGCCCAAGATTTGCCAATGCTAGACAAGGTGGAGCTCGTGGGCGTGTTTTCAATATAAACACCAACGAAGCTCAAGCCAATAATGACGTGGTCAATGGTACGTTCCTTGTAAATAGTCAATATGCCTCCATTTTATTTGATACCGGTGCCGATAAGAGTTTTGTGTCACTTAACTTTGAACCTTTACTTGCCAAGACACGATCTCAATTAGAGAAAACCTTCACTGTCGAAATAGCAAATGGTGATTCACTTACAATCGAGTCTATTATCTATGACTGTTCTCTAGAACTTAATGAACATACATTCCCAATCAATCTTGTACCAATGCCATTAGGAAGTTTTGATATCATCATAGGCATGGATTGGCTATCAAATCATCATGCCGAAGTCATCTGTTTCGAGAAGTGTATTCGAATACCTCTACCATTGGGAGAAACACTAAGAGTCTTTGGTGAAAAGCCTTGCAAAGGGCTTAAATTAATGTCATGCACTACCGCTCAAAAGTACTTACGAAAGAAGTACGTGACCTTTTTGGCCCACGTCGTTCAAAAAGATGTCAAAAAGAAGAGTATTCAAGACATCCCCATTATCCGAGATTTTCCCGAAGTGTTCCCCGAAGATTTATCCGGTCTTCCACCCGTTCGACAAGTAGAATTTCGCATTGATCTTGTGCCCGGAGCTAACCCCGTGGCTAGAGCTCCATACCGTCTTGCACCTTCTAAAATGCAAGAACTTGCAAGTCAACTCCAAGAGCTCTCCGACAAGGGATTTATTCGTCCAAGTCATTCACCGTGGGGTGCACCCGTCTTGTTCGTCAAAAAGAAAGATGGATCATTCCGCATGTGTATTGACTATCGCAAACTCAACAAGCTTACTATCAAAAACCGTTACCCTTTGCCTAGAATTGATGACCTCTTCGATCAACTTCAAGGCTCTACTTGCTTCTCGAAGATTGACCTTCGATCCGGTTATCAACAACTCCGTGTGCAAGAAGACGATATTCCAAAGACTGCCTTCCGAACAAGGTATGGTCACTACGAGTTCATGGTTATGCCTTTTGGACTAACCAATGTACCCGCAGTTTTCATGGACCTCATGAATCGTGTGTGCAAACCGTACCTTGATAAGTTCTTGATCGTTTTCATCGATGACATCTTAATCTATTCCAAGACTAAAGCCGATCATGAGCAGCACCTTAGATTGGTTTTGGACCTCTTGAAGAAAGAACAACTATATGCCAAATTCTCCAAATGTGAATTTTGGTTAAAAGAAGTTCAATTTCTTGGTCATATTGTCAATGACAAGGGTATTCATGTTGACCCTGCTAAGATCTAAAAGGTTAAGAATTGGAATGCCCCGAAGACTTCCACTGAAGTTCGTTCATTTCTTGGTCTTGCGGGATATTACCGTCGTTTCATCTCAAACTTCTCTAAGATTGCTGTCCCCCTTACCGCTTTGACTCACAAAGGTAAGACTTATGAATGGGGACCAAAACAAGAAGAAGCTTTCCAAACCCTCAAACAAAAATTGTGCAATGCTCCCATTTTGACTCTCCCTGATGGGAATGATGATCTAGTTGTTTACTGTGATGCCTCCAACCAAGGTCTCGGTTGTGTCCTCATGCATCGAGGCAAAGTAATCGCTTATGCGTCAAGGCAACTTAAGATTCATGAGAAGAATTATACGACGCATGATCTCGAGTTGGGTGTGGTCGTATTCGCATTGAAGATTTGGAGACATTATCTCTATGGCACGAAATGCGTGGTGTTCACCGACCACAAAAGTCTCCAACACATCTTCAACCAAAAAGAACTCAATATGAGGCAACGACGTTGGGTTGAACTCCTTAACGACTATGACTGCGAGATTCGTTACCATCCCGGCAAAGCGAATGTTGTAGCCGACGCTTTGAGTCGAAAGGACCATGTTATGCTTCATTGTGCCCGAATTCAAACCGATATTCAAAACCACATCTTAGAAGCTCAACACGTCTCAGTCACCGAGGGTAACATGTACGAGGAAATGTCGTGTGGTGTTGAACTTCTGCTTGAATCAAAACCCAATGGCTTACTTTATTACTTGAACCGTATTTGGGTTCCCGATCGCGATGATCTCCGTACATTTCTTATGAACGAGGCTCACAAGACTTGTTATTCTATTCATCCTGGTGCGGATAAAATGTACCAAGATCTTCGCCAACAATATTGGTGGCCCGGTATGAAAAAGGACATTGCTCACTATGTTACCAAATGTCTAACGTGTTTCAAAGTCAAAGCCGAACACCAACGTCCTTTCGGATTACTTGAACAACCGGAAATTCCCGTGTGGAAATGGGAGAACTCAGCCATGGATTTTATTACCAAACTCCCTCACACCTCGAGTGGCTATGATAGCATTTGGGTGATCATTGATCGTCTCACCAAATCTGCTCATTTCTTGCCCATCCGTGAAGACTATCGGGTTGAGAAACTAGCCCGAATATACATTGATGAAATTGTGAGCCGTCACGGTGTTCCTTTAAACATAATCTTCGATAGAGATTCTCGGTTCACCTCTCGCTTTTGGCAATCTCTCCAAACTGCACTTGGTACACGATTGGATTTGAGCACGGCTTATCATCCCCAAACTGATGGTCAAACCGAGCGGACAATCCAAACTCTTAAAGACATGCTTAGAGCTTGTGTAATTGATTTTGGTGGCAATTGGGATTCACATTTACCCCTAATTGAGTTCTCCTACAATAATAGCTACCACACGAGTATCAACATGGCTCCATTTGAAGCTCTCTATGGTCGCAAGTGTCGTTCTCGTATCTGTTGGAATGAGATTGGTGAAGCACAAATCACCGGTCCCGAGCTAATTCAAGAAACATCCGAAAAGATTATTCAAATCCGTGACAACATCCGAACAACGAGAAGTCGGCAAAAGAGTTATGCCGATAAACGACGAAAACCTTTGGAATTCCAAGTCGGTGACCTTGTTCTTCTTAAGGTGTCTCCGTGGAAGGGTGTGATCCGTTTTGGAAAGAAAGGCAAAGTAGCACCTCGCTATGTTGGTCCATTCAAAATCCTTGAAAGGATTGGGAAAGTGGCTTACAAACTCGAGTTACCTCCATCTCTTGGCAATGTGCATCCAACATTTCATGTATCTAATCTGAAGAAATGTCTCGCTGATGAGAATCTCCATATACCACTTGATGACGTGCGCATTGATGAAACGATGCACTTCGTTGAGAAACCAGTAGAAATTATGGATCGTGAAATCAAGCAACTCAAGCGAAGTCGTATTCCTATTGTCAAAGTTTGTTGGGAGTCTAAGCGTGGTCCTGAATTCACTTGGGAACGAGAGGACCAAATGAAGCTCAAGTACCCCCATCTTTTTGCCGATTCAGTAGCCTCGACTAGTTAAATTTCGGGACGAAATTCCCTCAACTAGGGGATACTGTAACATCCATGTTTTTCCTAGTATTTCATATTGTGCAATAAATGACAACTTCAATCTAATGTTCACATTCAAAACGTTGCGTCACATCATTTACTATTTTCATGTGCAATTAAGGAGTATTATCATAATGTTAAAAGTACATACACACATTTTACATTGCTACAATAACAACTGAAACAAACCTACGCTATCTCACAAACTACAAGGACTAGTCTTGAAAATTATCAAAATATCACTTGGCACGGTCGCGCCCCGTAAACAAGGTCGCGCCATGACCTGGCACGGTCGCTCTCCGTAAACACGGTCGCGCCGAGAACTGACACGGTCGTGCCTGAAGCTCAGTTGAAACGTAAACAATGCCTTAATCACAAAGTTTGTTCAAGTCCGCGATTGTAACGTCTTTTGTGCCGTTTCCAGATTAATTCATCAATGACCAAACTCCTGAATAACCACAATTGCAATTAGAAACCCAAAACCGTCACTTAGTCATTTCTTTCTCTCAATCTCGTCCAATTCCGTATCACTCTCGAAATCAAACCTCTGCGCATGATCTTCAAGCTTCTGTGATCACATTCCTCACATCAATCGTGCCGGAATCCCAGCAGAAGACGCCAAGGATCAACGTGCCGAAATCGAAACTCCGTTTAGTCGAACTCTACCAATTCGATATCGTTTAAGGTAAGTAAACACATCCTCAGACTCATTTCAATCCCGTGAATGAAAGCCCTAACCTATTCAAGGCTTATACAATCGAATTGAACACGAATAAAATCTAGGGTTCATTATATTTTAGTTTAATCGAACTACACCCAAGACACGATCTCCACTCAATTAAAATACATGGATAGATTCTAAAACAATCAACAATCGAAAGCCCCATGAATTTACCCGCTATTAATACAAGATTTACACAAATTAACTTCTGGAACATTCAGACACGGTCGTGCTAATCAATTAGCACGGTCGTGCCTCTTGTCCAGGCATGGTCGCGCCCCATGCCTAAGCATGGTCGCGCCCCGTGCCTAAGCGCGGTCGCGCCATACATTTGACACGGTTGTGCTACCTTGGGTTAGAACCTATTTCTTCTGTTATTTTAATATAAACTCATTTTCTTTTATAAAAATTATTTTATAAAACTCCAAAGCCAGAATTGTTTTCATAAACTAAATTATCAACTTGGAAATATTAAACAAATTAATTAAGACATTTCTAATGGATTAAAAAGTAATAAATTTAAAATAAAAGTTTTACATATAATTGTTTTATTCAAACCTACACAAATTATTTATATTTAATATATATTTAAAATGCCTTTTGACACATTTTCATGAACAACTAAATAAAATAATTAAATTATTATTTTAGTTAATTTATGCAAATTAAACTTTAAATCTTTCATTATTTAATTGAACTTACATATTCATTCAAATACCAACGCAAATGAATACACCAACCCTTCGCACAAATCCATGCTCCCATTCCTATTGAAAACCTTAGAATGTCCTTAGACATTGTACATATTATTAATCCAAATTTATACTATTTCACTCTAGGTCAAACTTAGTGAGTTGCAAATCACTTGAATTACCCAACGCTCTTGTTAGCTACTACATTTTGACACAAGTGAGTATTTCATAGCCCCTTTTATTCTTTTACACTTTTGGGGTGAAACATGAACTCTATCAAATTACATGTTTACATTTACAAAAACAACACAAGTACAAATCCTATTAAATTCATGTGTGAAAATTTGAGCTTTATGCCCGAGTGCTATGTGTGCTAACTTTTGTGAACACTTATGTGCAATCATTAACTATTCAAGCCGACGGTTTTCAATGATAGATCTATTGAGTCTGACAAACCCACCCACATTGGGGTGATTGATACCGACAACACAATTTGCATGATAGTTACAAAGGTTTGATTGTACTTAGTTACACAATAGCAGCTCCCCATAAATGCCTTATTTATCATGTTATGTAAGGATTTGTTTTACAACTATATGCTATCTATATACAAACCTGTGTTATACTCACCAACTTTTTAGTTGACTTTATTTTATTCATGTTTTAGGTACTAATGTGTGAGTTTGATCAAGATGTGCTACACTTAGGCATTGGACTTAGCTAATTTAAATAAAGAAGTCTATGTTTTGAATTATTGTTTCTGTCTTGGATTTGGTTTTGTTTGAATGATTGTAATGGAATTTGGAGTTTAATATATTTAAATTTAGTCAACCTTGTGAAACACACCACTTTTAGAAACTATACTTTAACGCGCGGAAGTCTTAATCTCAGAATTTTTTTTTTGTTTTACCTCTCGCGTAGCACGAGAGTTATTGGTTACCTCCCTCGCGTAGCGCGAGGGACCTCTTTTCACAGAAAGTTTCCGGTTTTTCATCAGTTTTCACACTTAGCCATTTTTCTAATTTTTTCCAAAATACAAGACAACAAATTTGCCCAACACATGGGTTTTAACCAAAAACCCCTTCAACAACATGATCACAACCCAAAAACATGTTTTGTTTATCAAATTACAATCAAAAAGGGGGAATTCCACCAAATCATCAAAACATGAAAATATGCATACGAGGATCCGCCAACGCCTTGGACTTGACTTTGACTACCTCGGAACTTTCCCTACATTCACCACACATATCACCATTAGTAATGAAGATAAACATAACCAACAAGTATTTACAACTTGTTTTCACCCTTTTCACCCATTTGACCCGTTTGCCTCTATTTGGTCAATTATGGTTCCATACATTAGCATTTCGTCAACATATTACCATTGTAATGTGTTAAACATAACAAACAAGTGATTACAACTTGTTTTCACACCTTTCACCCATTTGACCCGTTAACACCCATTTGGCCAATTAAGGATTTCATACACTTGTATATCACCTACAAGTTACTTTCATCATTTCATTATCACTTTTCCATTTCCATTATGGCACGTAGGCCATAACTTCATATCCCAAAGGATACGAGATCATAACTCCATAACTAATCTATCCATTATGGTACTTAGACCATAACTCCATGTCCATTATATCCATTATGGTTCATAGACCATAACTCCATATCAACATATCCATTATAGTGTAAATACTATAACTACATTCCTTCAATTATACATACCATTTTATACTCATTCATACCACATAACAAATTATGCAACTTTACACATTATACATACAACATTGCATAAAACTCATTTATCATCAAAACTAAGTAAGTGCAAAAGCACTTACCTTTCGGGTTAGAAGATCCCGCACCGCTTTCAAGCTTTGCAATTTGATTACCTAAACACATTCGCCTAGTTTAGTAATCTAACATATACCAAAATTTCATTACAATTGAGTTCACAACTCAATTTCCCAATTCCAACCCAAATTGACCCGTTTGGGTTATCCTCATAACCAAACACCCTCTTTCACCACAAACTCACCTACTTGAGTTTCATTAACTTAATCTTAACACTAATTCTTCTTTCAAAATTATTATTAAGTTAATTTAGTGTTTGTTCTAGTGTCTAACATCTTAAAAACACTTAATCTTCATTAATTCACCATTCTAGCATTATGACCCAAACACCCCCAATTTTCACCATATGAACCCTAACTTCTCATAATCAAAATCAAAGGGTTCTAGGATGTTAATCATCATTCTTTAACTTTAGTTTAGCTAGATTATCAATAATCTAACACCATTTCATCACATGCATACATAATTTCGGATTTCACCCAAAACCTACCAAGAACAATACATGGTGAAATCAAGAGGAAGAGAATCACTTACTTGATGCTAGGAAGGTGTTGTGTGAGCCAAAACCTTCACTAATCAAGCTTCAATTGCACGAAAATGGCTTCAACACACTTTTCTCCTTTTTCTCTCTTGATATGAACGACTCAAAATGTGTAAATGAAGCCAATTTTGACTTCACCAAGTCAAATGGCTGTTTTTTGGCCATTTTACACATTTAGTCCTTCAACTTCCATTTCACCCATTTCGTTCTATAGTTAGTTAAAACTAACATAATCCGATTACAAACTTGAAACCCACTTGTTTCAAATTATTTATAAAATATTATTTCCACCATAATATTAAATATAAATATTTAATTATTTGAAAACGAAACCCGGATTTTGGTTCGTTACAAATCACCTCCCCTTATTTGGGTTTCGTCCCCGAAACCCGACTTCACATAAAAAGGTTCGGGTAGAATTTGAGCATTTCTTCCTCGGTTTCCCAAGTCATTTCCGCCCCCTTTCTATGCTTCCATCGAACCAACACTTGGCTAATCTCTTTATTACGCAACCGCTTCACTTTCCTATCTAAGATTGCCATCGGTTCTTCCACATAGTTCAACTTTTCATCAATTTCTATATCATCCAATGGAACAAAAGTAGATTCATCCGCTAAACATTTTCGCAAATGAGACACATGGAACGTGTTATGAAGTCTACTTAGTCTCTTCGGTAACTCCAATCTATAAGCTACCGCACCCACCCTTGCCATCACTTTAAACGGTCCAATGAAACGAGGACTTAACTTCCCCCGTTTCCTAAACCGTATCACCCTTTTCCAAGGAGAGACTTTCAAAAGCACAAAGTCCCCCACTTGAAACTCAATCGCCCGCTTCCTATTATCCGCATAAGACTTTTGGCGATCTTGAGCCGCCTTCAAGCGTGCTCTAATTTGGTCAATACTATCATTAGTTTCCTTGACCACTTCGACACTACCAAGCTCCCGCTGACCAATCTCACCCCAACACACGGGTGTTCGACACTTTCTCCCATACAATGCCTCAAAAGGCGGCATACCAATACTAGAATGGTAACTATTGTTGTAAGAGAATTCCGTCAACGGTAAATGGTCGTCCCAACTACCACCAAAATCCAAGGCACACGCTCGCAACATATCCTCGAGCGTTTGAATCGTTCGCTCGCTTTGACCATCCGTTTGTGGATGATAAGCGGTGCTAAGATTCAATCTAGTCTCCATATCCTCATGGAATTTCTTCCAAAAACGAGAAGTAAATCTCGTATTACGATCCGATATAATCGACACCGGCACACCATGACGTGACACAATTTCCTTCACATACATTTCCGCCAATCTATCCGAAGAATACGTTTCCTTTATAGGAAGGAAATGTGCACTCTTCGTCAACCGATCCACTACTACCCATATCGCATCATAACCCTTTCGAGTCTTTGGTAGTTTAGTGATCAAATCCATGGTTATATTTTCCCATTTCCAAAGCGGTATTTCAAGCGGTTGAAGCTTTCCATACGGCTTTTGATGCTCCGCCTTAACCCTTAAGCATGTGAGACACCTCTCCACATACTTAACAATATCACGCCTCATACCCGGCCACAAAAAAATGACACCTCAAATCATAAAACATCTTCGTGGCCCCCGGATGGATAGAATATTTGGATTTATGCGCCTCGTCAAGAATAGTTGTCAAGACATTTGACAACCTAGGTATCCAAATTCTATCAAAGCATGTCTTCAAACCCATGCTATTTTCACCAAGCTTATCAACATAAGAAATCATCCGTTCTTTCTTCAAGTCGCCACCAAGTGCTAACACTTGGGCCTCCCGGATTTCATCAATAAGAGATGATGAAATTGCCATCTTAAATGACTTCACCTTGATAGGTGAATGACTTGACTTTCTACTAAGCGCATCCGCCACAACATTCGCTTTACCCGGATGATAAAGTATCTCACAATCATAATCCTTAACCAATTCAAGCCACCGTCTTTGCCTCATATTGAGGTCCTTTTGGTCAAAGAAATATTTGAGACTTTTGTGATCCGTGTAGATCGTACACTTAGCACCATACAAATAATGCCTCCAAATCTTGAGCGCGAAAACCACGGCTGCAAGCTCTAAATCATGGGTTGGGTAATTCACCTCGTGAGTCTTTAATTGCCTAGATGCATTGGCAATCACTTTCCCCCTTTGCATCAAAACACACCCCAACCCCGAATGCGAGGCATCCGAATAAACAACAAAATCCTCGGTCCCGTCCGGCAAGGATAAAACAGGCGCCTTAGTAAACTTTTCTTTCAAGAGTTGAAAGGCAGATTCTTGTTCGAGACTCCAAACAAACTTTGTCTCCTTACGAGTCAACTTCGTCATCGGCAAAGCAATCCGAGAGAAGTTTTCGATGAACCTCCGATAATAACCCGCTAACCCCAAGAAACTTCTAATCTCCGAAGGCGTCTTCGGTGATGACCATTCTTTAACAGCCATAATCTTGGATGGGTCAACGGTAATTCCTCTTTCATTAATCACATGACCCAAGAATTGGATCTCGCGCAACCAAAATGCGCACTTGGAGAATTTAGCATAAAGCTTCTCCTTTTGCAAGACTTCAAGAATCTCACGCAAATGACACGCGTGATCACCCTCGCTCCTTGAATAGATGAGAAGATCGTCAATAAACACAATGACCGAACGATCAAGGAACGGTCTACACACCCGGTATCAAATCAATCCCGAACTCTACTTCCCTCTCCGGAGGAACCCCCGGAAACTCATCAGGAAACACATCTTCAAACTGATTCACAACCGGAACATCGCGAATGTCCTTTACTTTCTCATTCACAACCGCAACACAAGCCATGAACGCCTTGCACCCACGCGCCATGAACTTGGTTGCCTTTACATAAGAGCACATTCTTACATTACCTTTCTTCTCACCTTCTATGTAAAAGGACTCACCCGACGGGGAATCGAGTCGTATCGCTTTAGGCCCACATAGAATATTCGCTTTGTTCCTTGCTAACCAATCCATCCCCACTATCACATCAAATTCCCCCATAGACATAGGAATTAAATCGATATGGAACGTTTCACCCCCCCCCCCCCGCCTTTAATTTGCAATTCCTATAAACATCAAACACTAGGAAGCTCTTATCATTTGCCGCCTCAATTTCTAAGGGTTCATCTAACTTGCTACTTATAAAAGAAGAATGCTTAACAAATTTCAAAGACACAAACGAACGACTAGCCCCCGAGTCAAAAAGAACTAGTGCAGGTAAAGAGTTAATCTTGAATGTACCTGTCACCACCTCCGAGTCGATCTTTGCTTCCTCCGCAGATATGTGGAAAGCTCCACCCTTAGGCCTGGGTATCTCAACTTTTCTCTCGCTTCCACCTTGCTTCAAATCCGGGCAATCCGCCCTAAGGTGTCCTGGCTTGTAACAATTATAGCATATACGAATCTGGCTTGGACACTGATTTGCCATATGCCCCGGCTTCCCACACTTGTAACAATTCGACGTTCCCTTCTTACAATCCCCATAGTGCTCCTTCCCACAAACTTTGCATCCTCGAGAAGAGAACTTGGTAAAAGGCTTCTTACTAGGGCTCCCGCCCTTTATCTTGCTCACCACTTGATCCACAATTTCCCTTTTCCTCTTCTCTCCGCTAGCTTCTTGCCTCCTTAACTCCACTTCCCTTTCCCGATACCTATTTATCAAATCCACAAGCGTGGTGAAAGAGGATGGAGATATGCTATCTCTGAACTCCACAGTCAGCATAGCATAAAATCTATCAATATTAGCCTTCTCTGTCGACACCACGTTCAGACAGAACTTGGCGCGATCAAAGAAAGCCCCAGCCAATTCATCAATCGACTCAGTCGTTTGCCTCATGAGGAGGAACTCCTCAATCATTCTATCCACTGCGGCCTGAGGACAATGATACTTCATAAAGGCCGTCTTAAACTCCTCCCAAGTCATGGAGGTCACTCCCAAATCACCCCTCTCCTTTCGGAGATTCAATAACCACTCTTTTGCCCTCCCAGTAAGCAGAGGCACACTAAACATCCCCCTGTCCTCGGGCTTACACTTAGTAGTCTCAAAATTAGACTCCATGTCCACCACCCACATGTGGCTAAGAATCGGGTCCACTTGCCCATCATACTCTTTAGGCTTAATCACCATGAACTCCTTAAGAGTACACCATTGTGGTACCCTCTCCTTTTCTTTCAAGACATCCTCTAGAGTGAGCTTAATAGCCCCTCTCATTTCTTCCATCATCAAGGTTGTGGCTTGCTCGAAGGCCTTAGCCACTTCCTCTTTTATCATTTCTTGGATTCTTGGATCCAACGGTTCATTACTTGCTTCTTCTGCCATCTCTAAACTTAGAAAATGAACCAAAAACACCTTAATCCCTTTTTACTTCCAATACTCTAGGTATCCATTACACGTTCTCTATTATATGTATTAAGTATATATATACCTACCTATATACATACATACATATATAACCACCTTCACCTAATCCTTGCAAATGTTCATTGTTATATGGTTATCATAAAGTCCCTTGCACATTTCGTCTTATTAAACATATTGGCCAGACATGTTTAATAACACGCCATACCCAATTGAAATTACCATCTCCATATAACAAGTCACAAAACAAGTTTCGGCACACATAACACCTTAACAACATTCATCATACATATGTATATATTACCACTTTATTAAATCATTACTAACCTTTCATTTTCGCAAGATCCGAGTCTTAGTCAAGTCCTTCGTGGATTCTCGTATCATTTTCCCCCATATCAAGAGCATCCGGTTTGAGTTTGGTGCCACCACACCAAATCCCTCAAACCATTGCTCTGATACCAAGTTGAAACACACCACTTTTAGAAACTATACTTTAACGCGCGGAAGTCTTAATCCCAGAATTTTTTTTTTTTGTTTTACCTCTCGCGTAGCGCGAGAGTTATTGGTTACCTCCCTCGCGTAGCGCGAGGGACCTCTTTTCACAGAAAGTTTCCGGTTTTTCATCAGTTTTCACACTTAGCCATTTTTCCAACTTTTTCCAAAATACAAGACAACAAATTTGCCCAACACATGGGTTTTAACCAAAAACCCCTTCAACAACATGATCACAACCCAAAAACATGTTTTGTTTATCAAATTACAATCAAAAAGGGGGAATTCCACCAAATCATCAAAACATGAAAATATGCATACGAGGATCTGCCAACGCCTTGGACTTGACTTTGACTACCTCGGAACTTTCCCTACATTCACCACACATATCACCATTAGTAATGAAGATAAACATAACCAACAAGTATTTACAACTTGTTTTCACCCTTTTCACCCATTTGACCCGTTTGCCTCTATTTGGTCAATTATGGTTCCATACATTAGCATTTCGTCAACATATTATCATTGTAATGTGTTAAACATAACAAACAAGTGATTACAACTTGTTTTCACACCTTTCACACATTTGACCCGTTAACACCCATTTGGCCAATTAAGGATTTCATACACTTGTATATCACCTACAAGTTACTTTCATCATTTCATTATCACTTTTCCATTTCCATTATGGCACGTAGGCCATAACTTCATATCCCAAAGGATACGAGATCATAACTCCATAACTAATCTATCCATTATGGTACTTAGACCATAACTCCATGTCCATTATATCCATTATGGTTCATAGACCATAACTCCATATCAACAAATCCATTATAGTGTAAATACTATAACTACATTCCTTCAATTATACATACCATTTTATACTCATTCATACCACATAACAAATTATGCAACTTTACACATTATACATACAACATTGCATAAAACTCATTTATCATCAAAACTAAGTAAGTGCAAAAGCACTTCCCTTTCGGGTTAGAAGATCCCGCACCGCTTTCAAGCTTTGCAATTTGATTACCTAAACACATTCGCCCAGTTTAGTAATCTAACATATAGCAAAATTTCATTACAATTGAGTTCACAACTCAATTTCCCAATTCCAACCCAAATTGACCCGTTTGGGTTATCCTCATAACCAAACACCTTCTTTCACCACAAACTCACCTACTTGAGTTTCATTAACTTAATCTTAACACTAATTCTTCTTTCAAAATTATTATTAAGTTAATTTGGTGTTTGTTCTAGTGTCTAACATCTTAAAAACACTTAATCTTCATTAATTCACCATTCTAGCATTATGACCCAAACACCCCCAATTTTCACCATATGAACCCTAACTTCTCATAATCAAAATCAAAGGGTTCTAGGATGTTAATCATCATTCTTTAACTTTAGTTTAGCTAGATTATCAATAATCTAACACCATTTCATCACATGCATACATAATTTCGGATTTCACCCAAAACCTACCAAGAACACATACATGGTGAAATCAAGAGGAAGAGAATCACTTACTTGATGCTAGGAAGGTGTTGTGTGAGCCAAAACCTTCACTAATCAAGCTTCAATTGCACGAAAATGGCTTCAACACACTTTTCTCCTTTTTTTCTCTTGATATGAACGACTCAAAATGTGTAAATGAAGCCAATTTTGACTTCACCAAGTCAAATGGCTGTTTTTTTGGCCATTTTACACATTTAGTCCTTCAACTTCCATTTCACCCATTTCGTTCTATAGTTAGTTAAAACTAACATAATCCGATTACAAACTTGAAACCCACTTGTTTCAACTTATTTATAAAATATTATTTCCACCATAATATTAAATATAAATATTTAATTATTTGAAAACGAAACCCGGATTTTGGTTCGTTACACCTTGTGCTTATGAACAGTCTACATGTCCCGCCCCGATGATTCCGCCATCGGTCGGGGTGTGACAATTCATTAGGGTTTAACATCATGTATAAGAAAACAGGGCCTTTCGTTCATCATTAAAAACCTTCAAACATTTATCCCCATCATAAACACATTGAACGGATCATATGTTTAAAACATTTAACATTCATTTAAGTCATACATTACTATCTAAATCTGTGTTACCATTCGCACCGTCATTTAGTATGGTATTGCCCCTAAGGCTTAACTGCACGAAGACCGACAATACCATACATTCCGTCAATTCCCTTTTTGTATTGCCCCCAAGGCTTAACTGCACGAGGACCGACAATTCCCATTCAGTTGCCCCTGTGGCTCTCATGTCCATAGACCGACAACTTCCATCGACGGCTATGGCTCAAAGCCATAACACCGTCGGATCATAATTTAACCTTACATAGGGTCACGATAACCCTTGAGTAATCGTCGTTACTCCCTACCAGTTGTACAACATCAAACCATTGACATGCCACAAAGACACTGTCCCTGTTGTTCTTATGGCAACTATGGCTCGTTGTCCATAATCTACCACAAGGCTGGGAATTACATTCCCAGACTTCATTCGTCAATTCCCTTCATTCGACAGATTAGATTTGTAATGACTTCTTTAATACCTTTGCCCTTTTCTTTTCTTTTCGTAAAACATTTCATTCATTTTCAAAACCCTTTGCCTTCATTATAAACCATTTCTTTATAAACATTTCGTTTATAAACATTCCATTCATAAAACTTTCTTTCCATAACCGTTCATTCCAAATCATTTCATTTCATAAACATAGTTTCATAAACATCGTTTCGTAAAACATCATTTCATATGCATGCACACCAGCCCGAAAACATTATACAAAACATTTAAAAGAGGGCTTCTAGAACTCACCTGATAAGCTAATTTGGGTTTTCCTAAACAAGGTCCAGCAACGTCACTTCCGATCTGAATTGATTAGTTAAATACACATCAGACCAATACCGACTCTAACGGTTTAACCATTCTAAACATACTAACTTTACTCAACCAGCCTGATGCCTACGCACTTAGCAACTGCGTAGGGCCTTGCTCTTGCGTACTTAATAAGTGCGTAGACTTTGCTTCATGCGTACTTGATAAGTACACTTGACCCTCTTCATGCGTACTTGATATGTTCGCAGGATCCTCTTCTTCCGTACTTGGTAAGTACGCAGGATCATCTTCATGCGTACTTGATAAGTATGCACGAAATGCTTCTTCGCAAAAACCCTAACTTTCGTCTTCGTGTCTGATCCCGTCAAGATCCCGAGCTTGTTTACTTCAAAACTTTTGCTTTCCATTAAGGAACTCAAATCTATGTTTATCTTCCAGTTTTATCCATGAAAACGTTACCTTTTCACCCAAAACCCAAAAAACCCGAAAACGAACAAAAACTCAGATTTAGGCCCGATCATTACCTGAATCGAGTTTCTGATCTTGAGGTTCTTCTCACGAGCTATGGAGCAACACTTTGCTGAAATCTCGGGTCGATCTGCCAACTTTCTATCTCTACGGTTTCTCTCTCTAGAACTTGCAAATGAGAGAAATGATGGAGGTCTAAGCTACTTATAGGGGAGGCTCCCCTTACAGCGCGCCGGCCCATCCGGCCCGACCAGACATGCCTCGTTCGTTTATTTCGTCATTTTAACTGTCGTTTTATTTTTGGGATGTTACAAATCAACCCCCCCCTACAATAGGTTTCATCCCCGAAACCTATCATAAGTCAAATAGATGAGGGTACGACTCCCTCATCTCCTTCTCCGTTTCCCAAGTGGTTTCCGATCCCTTTCGATGTTTCCACTGGACTTTAACTAATTGGATAGTCTTATTACGCAAACGCTTCTCCTTATTTTCTAAGATGGCCACGGGTTCTTCGATGTAATTAAGGCTGTTGTTGACCTCGATGTCAGTAAGTGGTACGTGAGCAGATTCATCCACCAAACACTTTCGCAAGTGTGATACATGGAAGGTAGGATGAATCCCACTCAACTCATCAGGCAACTCTAGCCGATAAGCGACTTCACCAACCCGTGCCATTATCCCGAATGGTCCAACGAACCTCGGACTTAACTTTCGTCTCTTCCTGAATCGTATTATTCCCTTCCAGGGTGACACTTTCAACATTACTCTGTCCCCAACATCAAACTCAATAGGCCTTCGTCGTTTATCCGCATAGGATTTCTGACGATCTTGTGCGGCCTTCATTCGTGCTTTGATTTTATCAAACCTTTCTGACGTTTCTCTTACTACTTCAAGACTCCCTAGTTCCTTTTTTCTAATCTCACCCCAACAAATCGGGGTCCTGCATCTCCTCCCATACAACATTTCGTAAGGCGGCATGCCTATAGTCGTGTGATGACTATTGTTGTAGGAGAATTCAGCTAACGACAGATGACTGTCCTAACTGCCGCCAAAGTCGATAATACAAGCACGAAGCATATCCTCCAATGTCTGAATGGTCCGTTCGGACTGACCATCCGTTTGTGGGTGGTATGCCGTGCTGATATTAAGCCTCGTGCCCATCGCCTCGTGAAATCTTTTCCAGAACTCGATGTGAATCGTGTGTCCCGGTCAGAAACGATCATCAAAGGCATCCCTTGCCGTGCTACTACTTCGTTAATAAATACTTTCGCTAACCTTTCGACGAGAACGCCTCGCGAATAGGTAGGAAATGAGCATTCTTCGCTAAACGGTCCACAATTACCCAAATGGTGTCATGACCTTTAGCTGTGCGAGGTAGCTTGGTTATGAAGTCCATGGTAATGTGTTCCCACTTCCATTCCGGTATATCAAGTGGTTGAGTCTTTCCATACGGTTTCTGGTGTTCGGCCTTTACTTGCGAGCAAGTCAAGCACTTGCTTACGTACTTTGTCCCTTCATGCTTCATTCCAGGCCACCAGCATTCCCTCCTTAGATCTTGGTACATTTTATTGGTACCAGGATGGATAGAGTACCGAGACTTATGAGCCTCATCCAAGATTTTGGTTCTAAGCTCGCCACCCATAGGTATCCATACCCGTCCAAAACGTGTCCTAACACCAAGGGTGTTATATTCCAACTTGTCTTGTTGGCCAACCATCCTTTCCTTCTTTATGTTTTCTTTCTTAAGTGCTTCATCTTGAGCTCTTTCAATTTCCATCATCACATCAGATGTTATCACCAACTAGCAAGCTTTCACTCTAATAGGAGCAGGCACATCCTTTCGGCATAGAGCGTCAGCTACCACGTTTGCCTTTCCAGGATGGTATATTATTTCATAGTCATAGTCTTTCAACAGTTCCAACCATCTCCTCTGCCTCATATTAAGTTCCTTTTGTTTGAAGAAGTACTTCAAACTTTTATGGTCGGAGTAAATAGTAAACTTCACCCCGTAAATGTAGTGCCTCCAGATTTTCAATGTGAATACGACAGCAGCAAGTTCCAAATCATGGGTTTGATAATTAGCTTCGTGAGTCTTCAACTGTCGTGACGCATACGCGATCACTCTTCCGCGTTGCATCAACACGTATCCCAATCCTTGACCTGAAGCGTAAGCGTATACCACTAAGTCTTCATTGCCCTCGGGAAGGGCCAAGACTGGGGCTTTGGTTAGCTTTTCCTTCAATTCCTTAAACGCCTCATCCTGGGTCGAACCCCATTCGTACTTTACCTCCTTCCGAGTTAACTTTGTCAATGGCGAAGCTATTTTCGAGAAATCCTGGATGAATCTCCGATAGTAGCATACCAATCCCAAGAAACTACGGCGTCTTAGGTATATTCCATTCCCTTACGTTCATTATCTTCGCTGGGTCAACCATAATGCCGTTCGGGTTGATGATGTGACCTAGGAATTGGACTTCCCTAAGCCAGAACGTGTATTTAGAGAACTTAGCATACAAATTTTCCTACTTCAGGGCCTCCAACACCTCCTTTAAGTTACATGCGTGATCACCCTCATTCTTGGAGTAGATGAGGATATCATCGATGAACACAATTACCGATCGGTCCAGCATTGGTCGACAAACCCAATTCATTAAATCAATGAACGTTGCGAGGGCGTTCGTCAATCCGAAAGACATTACGCGGAACTTGAAATGTCCATAACGCGTGCGAAATGCAGTTTTCGGTATGTCTTCTTCCCTCACCTTCAACTGATGGTACCCGGACCGAAGGTCGATTTTTGAGAACCAACTTGCGCCTTGCAATTGATCGAATAGGTCGTCGATCCTTGGTAAAGGGTACTTGTTCTTCACCGTACGTTTATTCAACTCGCGATAATCAATACCCATTCTCATCGAACAGTCTTTCTTCTTCACAAAAAATACCGGAGCACCCCATGGCGAGATGCTCGGTTGTATAAATCCCTTCTCAAGTAGTTCATCTAATTGGACCATAAGTTCTTTCATTTCCACAGGTGCTAGTCGATATGGAGTCTTAGCCACGGGCTGGGCATCTGGTACTAGGTCGATTCGAAATTCAATCTCTCTGTCGGGTGGTATCCCAGCCAACTCCTCTGGAAACACCTCCGGGTACTCGCGTACCACGGGTACATCGTCTAGTTCCTTCACTTCCTTACACTTGTCAATTACGTATACCAGATCAGCCTCGCATCCGCGCCTCAAGTAATTTGTTGCCTTAATCATCGAGATGACGTTTGGCATAGGAACGTCACGATCTCCAAAAATCTCGACTTCGCTACCATCCGGAGACTTGAGTCGGATTATCTTTCGCTTACATATAATTTGTGCTTCATTGGCAGTTAGCCAATCCATTCCTAACACGACATCGAACCCACCCAAAACCATAACAAACAACCTAACAGGGAACCTATGACCTTCTATTTTTATCGTGGAGTTGTCAACTACATCGGTCACTCTCATAGTTCTACCCTCAGCAGTTTCCACACAAAAAGCCCTTTCTAGCTTACTGACAGTGTACTTTACTCGTTTACAAAAAGTCGTAGATATAAAACTCTTACTGGCACCCGAATCAAATAACACAGAAACAAAAGTGTTGTCAAGGATGAACGTACCTGACGCCACATCGGGGTCTGCCCTGGCTTGGTCTTGCGTCAGCGCGTACGCACGAGTCTTTGCTTGGGGCCTCTCTTCTTTCCTCTCGGCACTCTTTCTTTTCTCAAATTCGCCCATTTTCAGTTTCGGGCATTCCCTACTCAGATGACCGGCATCCCCACAGTTATAGCACTTGAAGTGTTGTGGGCACTCACGGGAGTAGTGCCCGGTCTTGCCACACTTAAGGCACAAGTTAGATCCCAGTCTATTTTCACCTGTATGCTCCCTTCCACACTTCTTACAAACAGTCGGTTCATTCACCTGAGCCCTCTTATCACGAGTCCCAAACATCTTCCCACCAGTTCGCTTGTTTGAGAAGTTCGGTCTCTTCTTCGGTTCCTCAATGGCGACGACATTCAGCGCCAGATCATCGAATACCACGTCGCTCAGTTCTACTACCGAATCATAGGTCGTAGGGGCGTTTGCCTTAACATAGGTGTGGACCTGGTCCGGCAGCCCTTGAATGTAACAAGAAATCTTTCTTTCCTCAGTCGTGATAAGGTGTGGCACCAGACGTGCCAGTTCATTGAACCGTGTGGTGTACTGCCGGTGCGTCATGCTCCCGGCCTTAATCCCCAGAAATTCCGTTTCTACCTTTTCGATCTCATTTCTTGGACAAAAATTCTTGATCACTAAAGTTTTCAAATCAGCCCATATCATCGCATCCACAATCTCGCTCCCTTTTGCTTGACGTACACCTTCCCACTAATGGGATGCTTCCTCTCTCAAGGAGTTAGCAGCAAATTTCACAACCTGATCCGTTCGACACTCGCTCAGGCGAATGGCAGCTTCCATACAGATTACCCAATCAAAAGTATCCACCGCGTCCTTCTTCCCAGTCAGGACCGGCGGGTCACATGCCCTAAAGGACTTATAGTCGCAACCACAGTTAAGCAGTGCGTTGATTGCCTCAGTGTTCGGGGTATCAACCGCCGTGTTAGACCTACCTTCCCCATTAACCTTCTTCAATGCTTCAGCTAACAGACCTGGTAGAGAAGTCTTCATCAACTCTGTGAACTCTCAAGCTATAGCTGCCCTCACTTCTGGTTCAAAAGTGAAAGGTTGTTCTTCAACCAGTGTCTGCTCAGTTCCATGCACATTGTGTGAACACTTCCTTCTTCACTATACTCTTGGCGCGCAGGGGTCCTGCCACGCCCACCATTTCGACCGCTGGTACGATCACCGGTACGGCCCCCACCACTTCTTCCGTTTCCTCTCCTTGCCATTTCGTTCTATAAGACAAGGAATCCAATGTCATCACGCTAGTTAACAAATAAAATTCAACAAGCACTATAAGATGTTAATATACACTGGCCATCTGCAATTAACCATTACACTACCTTTCGATTTCTATTTGACCACCTTTGTGATTCCATCAGAACACAAGTCCTTACCTAACCCTTTCTAAGGCATACTATAAATGTAAATATATACTACCTTCATACCTGATGCTGTGGCTCGAGTTACCCGTACTGGCATCCGCTTTCAGTCCCATTCACAGTTTAAGTTCAGACACTGGGAGTGTCCGAATCTCTCAAACTATTGCCCTGATACCAACTTGTAAGACCCTAAACCCGGGAGGCCTCACTTGTTGGATTTACTCATGCACAAACAGTTCTTAAACTTGAATATCAAATAACGCAGCGGAAAATACTTCATTAGAACATAACCATTACATTTTTCAACATACGGAAACGTAAACATGTCAAAACATAACTTAACAAAATCAAAACATAACGTGATGCCAGTCTTCATAAGCGCCCGGGTAACTCTTCATCGCTAGCCAAGCATCGTCGTCCAACCTCATAACCTGCCTTAACCTGAATGTGCACACTAAAAAGTCAGCTACGCTGGTGACTTCTAGTTTTCGTTCGATTTGAGAAATGGTTCATCATTCAATCATTCATTAGGGTTTAACATCATGTATAAGAAAACAGGGCCTTTCGTTCATCATTAAAAACCTTCAAACATTTATCCCCATCATAAACACATTGAACGGATCATTTGTTTAAAACATTTAACATTCATTTAAGTCATACATTACTATCTAAATATGTGTTACCATTCGCACCGTCATTTTATATGGTATGGCCCCTAAGGCTTAACTGCACGAAGACCGACAATACCATACATTCCGTCAATTCCCTTTTTGTATTGCCCCCAAGGCTTAACTGCACGAGGACCGACAATTCCCATTCAGTTGCCCCTGTGGCTCTCATGTCCATAGACCGACAACTTCCATCGACGGCTATGGCTCACAGCCATAACACCGTCGGATCATAATTTAACCTTACATAGGGTCACGATAACCTTTGAGTAATCGTCGTTACTCCCTACCAGTTGTACAACATCATACCATTGACATGCCACAAAGACACTGCCCCTGTTGTTCTTATGGCAACTATGGCTCGTTGTCCATAATCTACCACAAGGCTGGGAATTACATTCCCAGACTTCATTCGTCAATTCCCTTCATTCGACAGATTAGATTTGTAATGACTTCTTTAATACCTTTGCCCTTTTCTTTTCTTTTCGTAAAACATTTCATTCATTTTCAAAACCCTTTGCTTCATTATAAACCATTTCTTTATAAACATTTCGTTTATAAACATTCCATTCATAAAACTTTCTTTCCATAACTGTTCATTCCAAATCATTTCATTTCATAAACATAGTTTCATAAACATCGTTTCGTAAAACATCATTTCATATGTATGCACACCAGCCCGAAAACATTATATAAAACATTTAAAAGAGGGCTTCTAGAACTCACCTGATAAGCTAATTTGGGTTTTCCTAAACAAGGTCCAGCAACGTCACTTCCGATCTGAATTGATTAGTTAAATACACATCAGACCAATACCGACTCTAACGGTTTAACCATTCTAAACATACTAACTTTACTCAACCAGCCTGATGCCTACGCACTTAGCAACTGCGTAGGGCCTTGCTCTTGCGTACTTAATAAGTGCGTAGACTTTGCTTCATGCGTACTTGATAAATACGCAGCACCTGCTTCATGCGTACTTGATAAGTACGCATGACCCTCTTCATGCGTACTTGATATGTACGCATGATCCTCTTCTTGCGTACTTGGTAAGTACGCATGATCATCTTCATACGTACTTGATAAGTACGCACAAACTGCTTCTTCGCAAAAACCCTAACTCTCGTCTTCGGGTCTGATCCCGTCAAGATCCCGAACTTGTTTACTTCAAAACGTTTGCTTTCCATTAAGGAAGTCAAATCTATGTTTATCTTCCAGTTTTATCCGTGAAAACGTTACCTTTTCACCAAAAACCCAAAAACAAACAAAAACTTAGATTTAGGCCCGATCGTTACCTGAATCGAGTTTCTGATCCGGAGGTTCTTCTCACGAGCTATGGAGCAACACTTTGCTGAAATCTCGGGTCGATCCGCCAACTTTCTCTCTCTACAGTTTCTCTCTCTAGAACTTGCAAATGAGAGAAATGATGGAGGTCTAAGCTACTTATAGGGGAGGCTCCCCTTCCAGCCCGCCGGCCCATCCGGTCCGACCCGACATGCCTCGTTCGTTTATTTCGTCATTTTAACTATCGTTTTATTTTTGGGATGTTACAGAAGGCAAGTACCCGATCGGTACAAATTGGGTTTTTCGCAACAAAAAGGAAGATCGTGGCATTGTTGTTCGAAACAAGGCTCGACTTATTGTGCAAGGATTTTATCAGGAAGAAGGGTTGGACTATGAGGACTTTTTGCTCCTGTTGCCCAAATTGAAGCTATTCGTATCTTTCTAGCCTATGTTTCTTTTTTGAAGTTTAAGGTTTATCAAATGGATGTGAAGACTGCATTTCTTTATGGGGTTGTAAAAGAAGAAGTCTATGTTAATCAACCACCTGGTTTTGAAGATCTTGATCATCCATTCCAGGTGTACAAGCTCGATAAAGCATTGTATGGGTTACATCAAGCAACTCGTGCTTGGTATGAGACCTTGTCGACACATCTCACATCTAATGGCTTTGTTCGTGGTACAATTGACAAAAGTTTGTTTCTCAAGAATGTTGATTCTGATTTGCTGATTGTTCAAGTCTACGTTGATGATATTATCTATGGTTCTACAAATGAATCTCTTTATAAACATTTTGAAGCTGTCACGAAACTCAAATTCGAAGTGAGTTTAATGGGTCAAATGCAGTTCTTTCTGGGATTGCAGGTGGAACAATCTGATGCTAGAATTCTTATTCATCAGGCGAAGTATGTTAAGGATATTTTGACAAAATTCAACATGAATGATAGCAAGGCAGCATCCACTCCCATTGCTCCACAGGAACCTCTCATTGTGGATTTATCTGGAGTTGCAGTTAATCAACATGAATGTTCGCAGTTTGCTCGTGTGCTAGATATCAGGCAGTTCCAAAAGAGTCTCATCAATCGGCTGTTAAAAGAATTTTTTGGTATCTTAAGGGTCGAGTTAATCTCGGTTTATGGTATCCTTCTGATTCTGAATTTAATTTTTACGCTTATACTAATAGCGATTATGGTGGATGTAATTTGGACAGGAAATCTACATCAGGAGGTTTTCAATTTTTGGGGGAGAGACTTGTTTCATGGCAGTGTAAGAAACAAACAAATTTGTCCACTTCAACTTCTGAGGCAGAATACACAGCCGCGTGGAGCTGTTGTTCACAGGTCATCTGGATACAACATCAACTGATGGACTTTGGAATTAATCTCTTGGAAAACCCAATTTACTGTGATAATAAGGCAGTGCTAGGCATCGTGAAAAATCCAATTCAGCACTCGAAAACAAAGCATATCGCCATCAGGTTACATTTTATTCGCGATTGCATTGATAATGGTTTAATTAAGGAGGTCACGTTGATACCTTAGAGCAAAAAGTCGATAATTTTACAAAAGCTTTTTCAACAGATCGGTTTAACTCTCTGGTAGAAATGTTGGGGATGATATCTTTCTGATTGTGATTAAAAAATAAATAAAATAAAATCCGTCTTTTTGATTGAAAGAGAATATATATTCCTCAAAAAGATTTTTCTTTTAGTATTAAAATTGTGTTGAATTGTGTGTTTGTTCTAAAATGTGCTTTTTATGTGTTTGTTTATATTCAATTAATTGAATCACAGTTTTAGGGGGAGAATAAAAGAAAATAAAGAAATTATCATTTGTGAAGTGTTTGTTTTATCTGTGTGTGCGCAAAAGAGAAAAAGATATGTTGAAATTCATATTGTGCTGTAAAATGAACTATGCGTGACTGATTGACATGCAAATAGGAAATGATAGTATATTTGTGTACTGAGCTTACGCATGAATTGGATATGATGGTAACACCGATTACAATTATTGATATGTTGGTAGGCTCTGCATGTATAAATTAGGCGATATTTGTGTGATTAACTAAATTGTAATTTTTGTGTTTTACCCACATCGAATATCGGTACTTTCATCATTCGAATGCAAAGTGAATCTAGTCATACCATGAGACCAGGTTCTTGATGAGTACTTAGCACAATTTGTTTGCTCTATTGACTATATACGTCAAATATATGATTTAGAGTTAAACACCTTCATACAACTGATGGTTCTGGTGAAAATATCGGATGGAAACCAGGAAGTCAGTCTGTTTCGCCCTTTGAATCATTTGTGATTTGAATGGACATATCCAATATTTTACGGATATCCGCATACCCGAATCATTCATGATTCTTCATAAATACTCTTCACATCTCATATGAATAAATATGATTCCATACTATCTCAGAAACTAAGACAACGAATCAAAATGATTCTGAATCAATATGAATCAATATGATTTCGTACTGTCTCCTAAGGCTCGTTACCTCTAGGTAGACCAAACATATGTCTCCTAAGGCTCGTTACCTCTAGGTAGACCAAACATATGTCTCCCAAGGCTCAACCTCTAGGTAGACCAAACATATGTCTCCTAAGGCTCGTTACCTCTAGGTTGACAAAACATAACTTAGACACTATTTCCCCGCAAGGAATAGTACCTTCCTTTGGGATCCCGGTAATCCCATGGGTGACCATCGTCACCCCATCATCAACCAGTTGTACAACCGTTAGTCAGCCGCAAAGGCCCCCCGTAAGGGTGAGGCCAATACATACTTACATACCTTAGCTCCCGTAGGAACTCGTGGCAGATTCGTTCATTCGTGACTTTCATTAAACCTTTACCTCATTTTAGTTAAAGCATTCGTACGTTTTATTAAACAAAACATCATCTCTTTAAACCTTTTGTAAACTTCATTTGGCAAAACATTTCATAAACATCGTCCCGTAAACATCATTTCTTAAACATCACATCGTAAACATCACATCGCAAACATCGTTTCTTAAACATCATTTCGTAAACATCATTTCGTAAACATCACATCGTAAACATCGTTTCGTAAGCATCATTTCATAAACATCATTTCGTAAACCTCGTTCGTAAACCTCATTTCTAAACATCATTCCGTATGTATGCACACCAGCCTAAAAACATTTAATTAAAACATTTAAAGAAGGGCTTCTAGAACTCACCTGATAAGCTAATCTGGGTTGCCCTAAACAAAGGTCCCACAAGTCACTTTCGATCTGCATTGATTAGTTAAATACACATCAGACCAAATCCCAACTCTAACGGTTTAACCTTCTAAACATACTGACTTTACTTAACTAGCCTGATGCCTGCGCAGTTAGCAAGTGCGCAGGGCCTTGCTCTTGCGTACTTAATAATTACGCAAACTTTGCTTCATGCGTACTTGATAAGTACGCAGGAACCTCTCCATGCGTACTTGATAAGTACGCAGGATCCTCTTCATCAGGATCCTCTTCATGCGTACTTGATAAGTACGCAGGATCCTCTTCCTGCGTACTTGATAAGTACGCAGGATCTGCTTCCATGCAAAAACCCTAACTTTCACATTCGGGTCTGATCACGTCGAGATCCCGAACCTGTTTACATTTAAAACGTTTGCTTTTCTTTAAGGAACTCAAATCTATGTTTTTCTTCCAGTTTGATCTGTAAAAACGTAACATTTTTGTGCAAAACCCAAAAACGAACAAAAACTCAGATGTATGCTAGATCGTTACCTGTATCGAGCTTCTGATCCGAATGTTCTTCTCACGAGCTATGGAGCAACACTTGGCTGGAATCTCGGGTCGATCCGCCGACTTTATCTCTCTACGGTTTCTCCCTCTAGAACTTGCAAATGAGAGAAATGTGGAGTGTGTTAGGCTATTTATAGGGAAGGGACTCCTCCCCTCAAGTTCGCTGGCCCATCTGGCCCGGCCCGTCACACCTCGTTCATTTATTCCTTTCGTCTCACGCATAACCCGTTATTTTAATCGTCGTCTTATTTTTGGGAGGTTACAAGTCTACCCCCTTACAATAGCTTTCGTCCCCTGTAACATCCTAAAATGGCGAGAAATAAGGTTAAAGAGTTCAAGCGGGCCGAAGTTGGGCCGAGTCAGTCGCGAACCGGGCTTGGTGAGGTCTCCCCTATAAATAGCCTAAGGCCCTCATTTTTCTCCTCTCAGCAATTCTAGAGAGAGAAAACCATAGAGTGAGAAAGTGTCGGAATCGCACAAGATTGCACCCGCTCGTGTCTCTTGCACTCGTGATCATCCCCTCCAAATCAGAAATCCAATTCAGGTAATCATCCGATCATAATCTGAGTTTTTGTGATATTTTAGGATTTCCGGGTTTTCGGGTGAAAATAGGACGTTTTACGGATGAAACTTGAGAATAAGCTTAGGATTAGTATCTACAATGAAAATCGGTTGTTTTGAGCAAAGAAAGTTGAAGTTTTGACATAATCGAACCCAAATCCGAGAATTTTGGACTGTTTGGGGAAGATGACTGTTGTTGCAGGCGAACTTAGCAAGTTCGCCTGTTAAGTTCGCTTGGTGGAGGCGAACTTATCAAGTTCACCTGGTTAAGTTCGCTTGGCAAGTTCGCTTGGCCAAGGGTAAGTTCGCTTGACAAGTTCGCTTGGCCAAGGGTAAGCGAACTTATTAAGTTCGCCTATAAGTTCGCCTAGGCCAGTGGAAGCGAACTTAGGCATTAAGTTCGCCTATGTCAGCTGTGTTAGGAATATAATTTGGTTTAGATCTGATACGGGTATAGTTAATTAATCCAGATCGTGTGCGACGCTCATCAGACCGCAGATAGGACAGAACAAGACTAGTTGATCAGGTGAGTTCTATGTGCCCCCTCTATGTTATGTGCAAATGATTTATAAATATTTTTGGGGCTGAAGTGTATACACTAAATGAATAAATGTTATGAATGCCAATGTGAACATACGTGATATATAAATATATGAAAATGAATTATGAACAAAGATTGAAACGTATGTTTACAAAGTATGAATGAAATCTTGCCTTATATTATATATATACTGTATGTTATGAATATACGTGAATGTTATGGACGCTTCGATGCTAACGGCTACTACGGTAGACGGACGACCACGTGTCTATCTTGCAACCGGGACAAAAACGTTCCTTCATCAGCAAGGAAATAAAAAGGGGCATAAATGGGCGGTCGAAGCAAATGCCAAATCATATGTAGAACGGTTGCAAACATGGTAGCACGTGGGAAACGGATACCTTCGGGTAGACGGGCGAAAAGGACGGCCTACGACGGTAGGACGGTATGACGGACGGCCGAAGGTTGGCCGCGACGGTTTTTTTTATGGCGGACGGTTTCTAGGACCGGACGAGTCAAAGGGCTACGACGGTAGCTTCATGGCGTATGCCTTTGTGGCATACGTAGTAAAAGACGGGTTGATCACCCATATGTGTACGACCAAATGAATGTTAAGAAAAAGTTAAGAATACGTAATTACGTTCTTATGTAAAAACTTATGAATACTTTTAAGAAAATAATGTTTATACCTAATCATTTTAAACTAGAACTCACCAGCGTTAGCTGATTTTTAGTATACATTTCAGGTAACAAAGAAAAGGGTCGTGCGAAGGCGTGAAGGTTACCCGGCTAAAGACTGACATCCCGATTTATGTTTTTGTTAAATACTGATGTATGTGTTAAATGTTAAGACTTCCGCTGTAATGTACTCAAATGTGAATGATTTTGGCTGTTAATTGAATATGTTAAATTTAAAGTTCAGTATTGATGACTTTGTTTATGAGTAAATCCAATAAGTGAGGTCACCCGGAGAAAGGGGCCTTACAAGTTGGTATCAGAGCAATAGTTTGAGAGATTCAGGCATCCCTAAATGTCTGGACTCAAGCTGATTATGGGACCAACGCATGGGTGTCAGTGTGGGTAGCCAACGCCGACGCCATCACTGTAAGTAAGTACTAAAGTTCATGATTGTAGATAGGAATAGATGCCTTAACTTAGAACCAATAGATGTCAATGTCTTGACCAATTTGAAGAGTTTGGAACCTGAAAAGCAATGTAAATTTCTAATCACAAACCGGTCACTGTAATTAAAAATTTACCTTGATCGTACTGTTCTAAAACTATGATCTGAAGAAATGGCATTGATGTATTCCCTTTATAACTATCAGGAAACTAGGAATTATGGCTGGTGGAGGAAGGACAGGACGCCGAGGCGGTCGTACTGGCCGAGTAGGTAGACCTCCACTGAATCCAAGACATCAAGAAGAAGAGGATGTGCACACAGAAAACACTGAGAGCGTGCACCAAACTAATGTCACCCCAACTGGGGGCGACCATCAAGGGTCTTTACAGTTGGAACCTGAGGTCAGAGATGCTATTGCCCGTGAGGTCGTGCTCACCTTGAAGAATGTATTGCCTGAACTACTATCGGAGGCATTAAAGAAAATCAAGGAAGATGATGAAGGAAACAATGAGGAAAAGGTATATGACAGCGATGGGGATGAAATAAAGGTGGGACCAAGTAAACGGGGGTGCACTTATAAAGGTTTCAAGGACGGAGACCCACCCAAGGTTGATGGAAACAAGGACTCGGTGGCCACCCTCGAGTGGATCGAGAGGATGAACGCTGTCATCAACATCAGCGAGTGTCGATCCGACCAAGCTTTTAAGTATGTTGCCCATTCTTTCACTAACGAAGCACTAAGTTGGTGGAGGAATGTTCAAAGAACTAAGTCACCAAATGCTATCAACAGAATGACGTGGGAAGACTTGAAAAAGCTTATAATCTAAAAGTTCTGCCGACAGAATGAGATCGATCGTGTGGAGAACGAGTTCTTGAACTTTAAAGCTGGCAACAAGACTCATCGTCAGTATACTTCAAGATTCAATGAACTAGCTCAACTGGTACCCCACCTGGTAGAGACGGAAGAAAGACTGATTAGGTACTATGTGAAGGGCCTACCTCAAAGGGTTCGTGTTCATGTGAAAGCCAACCTACCCACGACCTTCGAGTCGGCAGTGAATCTAAGCGGAATTGTCTACGACGACTACGCCAATGAGGACCCGACACCTGAGACACAAAAGAGAAAGTGGGAGAACGCGTCTAGGGGCACCGGGAAAGGGAATGTGGTAGCTGAAATAAAGAAACCAAGGTTAGAGGAATATGAAACTTGCAAAAAGTGTGGAAAACGCCATTTTGGCGAGTGCCGAATCGGCACCACCATGTGTTATAAGTGCGGAAAGCCGGGGCACTTCTCTCGAGAGTGTTTAAAGGATGTGAAGTGCCAAAGTTGTGGAAAATATGGACACCATACTAAGGATTGCTGGAAAATCGGGCAGTCCAGTTCGGGAAAGGGAAAGGAAGTTGCAAAGGAACAACTGAAGGCTAGGACTCGAGCCTACGCCCTGACTGAGGAGGAAGCAAGGGGAAACCCTGATGTCGTATCAGGTACGTTTCCAGTAAATGATGAACCTGCTGCTATCTTATTCGACTCTGGTGCTAGTAAAAGCTTTATATCCAATGCATTTAGTCGTAAACTAGATTGCACTATCAACACCATAGTAAAGGCCTTTAGCCTACAAACTGCCGTTGGTAAAAATTCGGCAGTATTCCAAGTAACCGATGATTGTATCATAGAAATAGAGGGCCATAAGTTCCCCTCTATATTATTCCTTCTCACATTTGGAGGATTCGATGTAGTACTGGGTATGGATTGGTTAGCTGCCAACGAAGCTCAGATCATATGTAAACGCAAGAGGATACACCTCAAGGCTCCAAGCGGCACTCCAATTACGGTTTATGGGGATTGGAATTGCACGATGCCTAACATCATCTCGATGATCAAGGCCGAAAGTTATATGAGGCGCGGTTGCGAAGCTTATCTTGCGTACGTTATTGACGAAAGGATGAAAATAAAGGAACTCAAGGATGTACCCGTGGTGTGCAACTTTCTGGAAGTATTCCCTGAGGATCTACCTGGATTGCCACCCGATCGGGAAATAGAATTTCAGATTGACTTACTGCCAGGAGCTGAACCCGTTGCCAAAGCCCCCTACCGATTGGCTCCGTCAGAAATGAAAGAATTGATGTCTCAACTACAGGAATTAACAGAAAAAGGATTTATTAGACCGAGCATTTCGCCATGGGGTGCTCCGGTACTGTTTGTAAAGAAGAAGGACGGCAGCATGCGCATGTGCATTGATTACCGAGAACTGAACAAAAAGAGAGTAAAGAACAAATACCCACTGCCTAGAATAGATGACCTCTTTGATCAACTGCAAGGTGCGAGTTGGTTCTCAAAGATCGATCTTAGGTCGGGTTATCATCAGTTAAAGGTGAGAGAAGAAGATGTACCAAAGACCGCGTTTCGTACGCGTTACGGGCATTACGAGTTTCTGGTAATGTCATTTGGGTTGACCAACGCACCAGCAGCGTTTATGGACTTGATGAATAGAATATGCCGACCGATGTTGGATCGATCAGTGATAGTCTTCATTGACGACATAGTAGTGACTATGTCGGGTTATCTAGTGATCAATTGAAATTAGACAAACCACATAGAACCATACAAGTATTAAACCATTTAAAAGTTTTTACACCAGGTATTAGATCACGCAACCACCTAGAGGATTTTTACGACTAAAACAACCCACTTATTTGGTCATTAGTAGACAAGACAACACCCAACCCCCCACCCACACCCTCTCAGCCGAAATAGAGGGCCTAACCCCTCTCCACTAAGTCATTAAATTGCATGCATACTTGGCACACATGCACACCTCTCTTCCAAGTTCATGATGACATGCATATTCAATCAATCAAGTAGTAATAAATGAATATCTAATCAAGCACTCAACTCCTACTCCATCTATATACATATACTCGACACACATACACACACTCTTTCAAAATAATCCAAGATAAAAAATCCTAAGAGATTTTGGCTAGAAGCTTGAAGATGCAAGGGAGTTCTTGAGGTCTAGGAGTCGGTTTTGCTAACAAGACAAGCCATTTCTCATCTTTTTGTTGTGATTCTTCACCTAGCTTGTCTAGTGGTATGAAACCGTCATCCATATTTTATGTCTTCCTTACTTCTTTAATAAAGCATGTTGTTCATCCTAATAATCAAAGAAGATTTAAAAAGCTAAAGAGTTTTAAAAAGTTTAACTTTAATATGTTCAAAAACTAGAATTTTATTTAAAAGATATATGTGATTCAAAAATGATAGGCTTATATACTTAGATTATTGTCTTAACATGTTTCATGAAATATTGGTTATTTTGATGTTATGATACTAGATTATGAATTGTTAAACTAAAAGATGAGTGTAAATAAATAAAAGGATCGAAATTATAGAAAACACATGTATATGCATATTGTTGAGCTTAATGACTCGAAATGGTAATAATATATACCTACATGTGTATATATATACATATATATATATATATATATATATATCAAAATTTATAAATGTATTTATAGGTGGATTTTCTTGTTGGAATATTTAATGTTAAAAGGGAAATAGTAAAGTAAAAACTAGGAATAATACTTGGATAAGTAAAATATATGTGTATACGTATATATATGTGTGTGATCGCATGAAACATGTAATATATATATTTATGTGTGTTTGAAGTTGGAAACTTGGTAAATAGGTAAGCATGAAAAGCATGAGTTCATATAAAAGGATTTAAACATATACTTGAATGAATGAACTAGAGTATGTATGAGTGTTTAGCAACTGAAAAATGTGTAAATATAGAATATAATCAAAACTTGGAATGAACTTTGAAACGACTTTAATGTAAAATATTATAAAATATTGCAAAAAAAATACTTATTTTTGAATATATATAATAAGTCACCAATGTGGAAATATATATATACTTTTCTGGAAAATAAGTAAAGTGTCTAAACTTGAATAATAATCACCAACGAGTCATTACAAGAAAACATTGTTTTAAATAAACAAAGCCGTACTTAACAGGAATAGTTAAGTCGGGTGAACAACTTGCGTTTAAGACAGGTAGTCTTAACGTGTTTAGTATCCTTGTGTAAATAAGATACGGATAGGCGGGGCTGCTATTATTTGAAATATTTGCCAGCATTTACTTCTGTCGAGGTGAGTTTCACTAACCCCTTTTTATTTTTTTTTCTAAGTTTTTGAAATGTTTTGGGGTGGAAACATATTTATAAAGAATTTTCGTATGTAAATGAATGAACTAATGATCAGACCGTATGTGTGTAATGAGGGAAAAATAAAGCGCTTAAAGTCCTTGGAATAAAAATTAGTAACCATTAGCTATGGACTTAGCCCGAGATTTTATGGATAGTACTATTGGGGGTGACGCCTCCGGTCATGAGTAGTCGCGCTAATCAGGGGTCCAAATGGCCGAATGACCGCATATTGTCTTAACTCGCAGAAAGGCGAGGTGAGGCACAGAAAGTTGGGGTTTGGTTACGGTCTCGTACATTACAAATTATTTTGTATTCGTTGCAAGTTTACAAATGGGGTCAATTGATCGGGTTAGTATTCGGATTCATTGGTAATACATACTAACAGTTTTGATCGGTAAATGATCAAATGTATATATGATAACTCTTGATAATAATTTGTGAACTCACCAACCTCGTGTTGGCGTTTTTAAGTATGTTTTCAGGAAATTGAATGTGGTCTTCAGGCTAGCAATGTAGGTTGCATACATATATGTGGATACAACTTTTGGAAGGATTTCACTTATATAACTCATGGTCTTGAGTCATATTGCGAAATCCTAAACTTTGTACAATTTAAATTATGTTTTGGGATGTTGATATTTTTAAACTTGGTTATGTATCCAATTTCATGTATGAGTTTGCAATAATCATATGCTTTGGAAACCGTGAATGTTACGCCTCGCGTTTCCGCCGTGGCGGGGTGTGACAGAGATTGGTATCAGAGCCATTGATTATAGCGAACTAGGAGTCTAAAAAAAAATAGAACCTAGTCTATAATTTAAATGACTCATTAAAAACGTTTTCATTGCATAATCCTTGCTTAGCCATTCATTTTGTCATATGGATATTGTAGACACACCATGTTACATACTAACCTCACTTAAACTTCATAAGTTAGGAAGCGACCCACAAAAATGGTTGAATCGACTGGTGATAATAGAGGACCAAGGATCGACTTATCATACTGGGAATGGCTTTGCCAAGCAGTCCAAATGTGGAGGGTGGAGGAGGATCTCCCTACGTTTTGTGACTCTATCGGAGTAACATGTGACTCAAAACCAGTGCCACTCACCGGGGAGTGCGCGGAATGCACCATTCCCCTGCTAGTGTCCCGAAGCAGTAAGCAAGAGTTAGAAATTCACCAATTGGAAAGGGATGTGAAATCCATTCGAAGAGACTTGACATTTTTTCCAACCTTAATGGAAAATGTTAATGGGATAATGGAAGATCAGAGATTGATCGACCAGTCCCTTTAGCATGCATCTAGTCATATGATGGAATTGGAGAAAAGACTAGCTGAGATGGAGAGGAGGACTGCCGCAGCTGAACAGAAGGCAGAGGCAGCCAAGCAGAGGGCTATTGATGCTGAGCTCCGGGCTACCCTAGCTGAGGCACGTGTGGAGGATATGATGATCTCATCTACCGTTTAGACGGGAACGCTTTCTTATTTCTAGATCTATTAACGGCAGGTTTTACCGTAGCATGTTATGTAGTTTAAAACTTTAAGTACTGATGTGGTCATATGAACCCATCTATTTTTGTATCCTTGTCTTTTGAAACTATGTACTTTGCATGCTTATCTATGAAATAAATGGTTTATGTTGTGATGATTGTTATGAATGTTTGATGTTGTTGTATCTGTATGTCGTATGGTATCATTATCATTATATAATGTTACTTCTTTCTAAATGTTATGTTAGAAAGAACGTCATGGCACCTAAGCAAAGGACACCCCGTGACACCACTGGTGAGAACAACAACAACACAATTTCCCCAAACGTAGAACAACTCATAACACAACGAGTAGCTGCCGCTATGGAGCAGTATGAAGCAAATCGAAATAGTGGTGGAGGAAATGGCAGCGGTACCGGTAGAGGAGGTCCAGGAGGTAGTGGTACAGCCGGAGGTTCTAGAGGTAATGGATCGAGTAACCTCACCTGAAACACATAGTCGTGGTCTAAATTAATAGCATTATTAAAATAGTGACTCGTGACCCTACAGATGCTCCAAGTAGGAAGTGCACCTACAAAGCCTTCCTATCCTACAACCCCCACAGTTTCAATGGCACAGAGGGTGCATTGGTGTCACACCCCCATATTTTATTTACTTATTAAATAAATACAGGTTGTAACGATTGGTTCATTACACGATAGCGGAAGCTGTAATAATGATTTCTAAGACTTGATTACATATACAATTACTAAAACTAAGTAATACTGTGATCTAAGTTCTTCTAGATCAATGACAGACTTGAGACTTGATATTCTACGTCCTTCCAGTCTTTAGGAATTGATCCAACATAGCTAGCCTATTCCAACCGCGCCATGGCTAGAGGTCACCTGAGAAACATACTTAAAATTTGTCAACACAAAGGTTGGTGAGTTCACAGAGTTAGTTATATTAGTGCTTATAGTTTTTCCCCAAAAACCTGTTCATGACTTTACCGTCATAAAATAAGTAGTTTTCCTTTGAAAACATGCCCATGACCTATCCGTCATGAAATAAGTAGTTTTCCTTTGAAAACATTACCATGACTTAGCCGTCATAAAATATGTAGTTTTCCTTTGAAAACATTACCATGACTTAATCGTCATAACTCCAATGTTTAACATGATCATTTTAACCTGATCAGAATTCTTTACTTTAAACCTGATCACTTTACCCTGATCAGAACACTTTTGTGTAAAACCTGATCATTTTACCTTGATCAGAACTCTTTTGTGTAAAACCTGATCACTTTACCTTGATCAGAACTCTTTTGTGTAAAACCTGATCATTTTAACCTGATCAGAACCCTTTTGTGTAAAACCTGATCATTTTACCTTGATCAGAACTCTTTTGTGTAAAACCTGATCATTTTAACCTGATCAGAACCCTTTTGTGTAAAACCTGATCATTTTACCTTGATCAGAACTCTTTTGTGTAAAACCTGATCACTTTACCTTGATCAGAACTCTTTTGTGTAAAACCTGATCATTTTAACCTGATCAGAACCCTTTTGTGTAAAACCTGATCATTTTACCTTGATCAGAACTCTTTTGTGTGTATTACCAATGAATATGATTACTAATCCGATCTATTGACCCCATTTGTAAGCTTGCAAGGAATACAAAATAGTATGTAATGTACGAGACCGTAACCAAACCCCAACTTTCTGTGCCTCCCCTCGCCTTTCTGCGAGTAAGACAATATGCGGTCATTCGGCCATTTTGACCCCTGGTTAGCGCGACTAACCATGACCGGAGGCGTCACCCCCAATAGTACTATTCATATAATCCCGGGCTAAATCCATAGCTAATGGTTACTAATTTATTACGAGGACTTTAAGCGCTTTATTGTTCCCTCAATACATACATACGGTCAGATCATTAGTTTCATTCATTTACATATGAAAATTCTTTACAAGTATGTTTCCACCCCAAATCATTTCAAAACTTAGAAAAAGGGGTTAGTGAAACTCACAAGGAGTTAAACCAAAATGTTTATATTGTCAAATGTATAAGCAATGTAATTCATGTTTTCAAAACATAATAAGTAAGTATGTTTCTATAACATCCCAAATAATGACAAGACAAATAGAAAAGGGAAATAAAGTGGGCTTGGCCAAAATTTCGGCCCATGGGCCGAAAAGAAAAGGGGGAAACCCCATTACAAAACAACAGCTTCAACCCAAACCCCTCTCATTTCATCTTCCTGCGCAAGAATACTAGAGAGAGAGAGAGAGAGAGCGATCGGCTTGTGAAGAAAACCGCAAGGAGAAGACTCAAGGGCTCGGGAATCATCCGACTCCACCATTTCAACGCATAGCAACAGAAATCGGGCCTGTTGAGGTAAGCATCGCCTCTGATTATGAGTCTTTGCATGTCTCGGGTTTAAATCAAATAAAGATACGATTTTTGCATATGAAACTTGAAACAAATCACGTATTTGAACTCAAGAACGATAAAGGAAGGTGTTTAACGTAAAATGCTCAAGGTTTAATCGATTGGAAATAAGTTGGCTGGAGCAAGGTTCTGGTCAGGGAAGATGCAGACCCATGACTCGAAACTATAGTTTCGATACATACAGACCCGTCGAAACTACTCTAGTTTCGATAGTCATGTTTGACTCGAAACTATCTAGTTTCGATAGCAGCCAATGACTCGAAACTACCATAGTTTCGATAGGATCTCATGACTCGAAACTACCTAGTTTCGATAGAAGGATTATGACTCGAAACTACCTAGTTTCGAGTATAAGACCATAGCTCGAAACTACCATAGTTTCGATGCGACCCACCTCCCGAAACTACTGAGTTCAAGCATAGTAATGTCTAGTGTCATCTAGGAGCACCATCTTATGTGTATGACTTTATTATACAGATCGTGAGTGACATTAGTGAAGCCCAGTAGCCAGCTTAGTGTATTACAGAAACTACTCATCAGGTGAGTTCTATGTGCCCCTTTTTATGTTATGTGCAAATGTTTTCAAATGTTTTGGGGCTGAAGTGTATACACTAAGTGAATAAAGTTTATGAATGTTAATGTGATCATATGTGTTATACAAGTATATATATATATACCTATACACGAAAGAGAAATTATGAATAAAGAATGAAAAGCATGATTATAAAGAATGAACGAAAGTATAACACAAAATGAAAGAATGAAATCCTGCTTTATATCCATGTATATATTGCTTGCAAAGAATGAAATGAATGAATGTCATAACATATAAGAATGAAATCTTGCTTTATATCCATGTATATATTGCTTGCAAAGTACAGAAAATGTTATGGACGCTTCGATGATAACGGCTACTTCGGTAGACGGACGACCATGTGACTATTTTACAACCGGGACAAGTGCGTTCCTTCATCAGCTAGGACGTACGAATGCCATTAAAGGACGGTCGAAGCAATTGGCATATTATAGTAGAACGGTTGTATAAATAATAGTCGCATGGGAAACGGATACCTTCGGGTAGACGGGCGAATTACGGCCTACGACGGTAGGACGGTTGTAAGTCATGACGGACGGACAAAGGTTGCCGGACGGTTGTAAGAATAAAATGACGGACGGCACTTGTTGCCGGACGGTTGTAAGTATAGGTGGGCCATGACGATGGACCACGGCGATTGTCTTTGTGACATTCGTAAACAAATGACGGGTTGATCACCCTTACAGAGTATGACCCATGAATGTAAATAAAGAAAGAAAAAGGGTGAATGCATATATATATTTATGTATGAAATCACCAAAAATACAGAAAAGGAAATACAGAAAAGAAAGATGAAAGAAAGGCAAAAGTTATGAATACGTATTTATATGAATGATCATACAGTAATGCATACTTATACCTATAAAGAAAAGAATGTTTACAGTAAATTGCATTAAACTAGAACTCACCAGCGTTAGCTGACTTTTAGTATACATTTCAGGTAAAGGAAGAAAGGGTCGTGCGATGGCGTGAAGGTTACCCGGCACAAGACTGACATCCCACTTTTGTTTGTTAAGACAATGTTGTGTTTTTAATTATTAAGACTTCCGCTGTTATGTAATGTAATTGAATGAAGAATGTGTTAAATTTAAGTTCAGTATTTATGGCTATGTTTATGAGTAAATCCAACAAGTGAGGTCACCCGGGAAAAGGGGCCTTACAAGTTGGTATCAGAGCAATAGTTTGAGAGATTCAGACATCCCTAAATGTCTGGACTCAAACTGATTATGGGACCAACGCACGGATGTCAGTATGGGTAACCAACGCCAACGCTAGCACGGTAAGTAAGTTATAAAGTTAATACTCTTGCATAGGAATAGATACCTTAACTTAGAACAAATAGATGTTAATGCCACGACTGATTTGAAGAGTTTCGAACCCGAAAAGCAATGTAAATTAGTAATCACAAACCGGTCACTGTAATTAAGAATTTACCTTGCTCGTACTGTTCCAAACTATGATCTGAAGAAATGACATTGATGTATTCCCTTTTTAACTATCAGGAAATTAAGAACTATGGCTGGTGGAGGAAGAACAGGACCTCGAGGCGGTCGCACTGGCCGACGAGGTAGACCTCCGTTGAACCCAAGATTTGAAGAAGAAGAGAGTGTGCACGCAGAGCACACAGAAAGTGTGCACGAAACAGAAGTGACCCCAATTATGAACGACAGTCCAGGGCCTATACAGTTGGAACCTGAAGTCAGGGATGCTATTGCCCGTGAAGTTGTGCTCACTTTGAAAAAGGTATTGCCTGATCTACTATCCGAGGCAATAAAGAAAAGTAAGGATGAGGATGAAGGAGACAATGAAGAGAAAGTATATGACAGTGATGGGGATGAAATAAAGATTGGATCGAGCAATCGTGGGTGCACTTACAAAGGTTTCAAGGACGGAGACCCACCCAAGTTCGATGGGAACAAAGATTCAGTGGCAACGCTTGAATGGATTGAGAGGATGAGTGCTGTAATCAACATCAGCGAGTGTCGACCAGACCAGGCTGTTAAATATGTTGCTCATTCTTTCACCAACGAAGCCTTAGGTTGGTGGAGGAACATTCAGAGGACAAAGTCCCCAAACGCTCTTGCAAGAATGACATGGGAAGAACTGAAAAAGCTGGTATTTCAAAAGTTCTGTCCCCAGAACGAAATTGATCGAGTGGAAAATGAATTCCTAAACCTTAAAGCTGGCAACAAGACACACCGCCAGTATACTTCTAGATTCAATGAGTTGGCACAGCTGGTACCCCACCTGGTGGAGACAGAAGAGCGAATGATCAAGTATTATGTGAAGGGCCTACCTCAAAGGGTCCGTGTCCACGTGAAAGCCAACCTACCCTCGACCTTCGAGTCGGTAGTGAATCTGAGCGGAATCGTCTACGACGATTATGCCAATGAGGACCCACCAACAGAAACCCAAAAGAGAAAGTGGGAGAACCCGTCTAGAGGCACCGGAAGAGGGAACGTAATAACTGAAAATAAGAAACCAAGGTCGGACAAATATGAAACCTGCAAGAAATGCGGAAGGCAACATTTTGGCGAGTGCCGGGTCGGCTCCACCACATGTTACAGGTGTGGGAAGGCGGGGCACTACTCTCGTGACTGCTTGAGAGACACTAAATGCCAAGTATGTGGACTGTTTGGTCACCTGGCTAAGGATTGCAGAAAAGCCAGACAATCTGGTTCGGGAAAAGAAAAGGAACAGGAACAACCAAAGACTAGGACTCGAGCTTACGCCCTGACTGAGGAGGAAGCAAGGGGAAATCCTGATGTTGTGTCAGGTACGTTCCTAGTTAATGATGAACGTGCGGCTATATTATTTGACTCGGGTGCTAGTAAAAGCTTTATATCAAATGCCTTTAGTCGAAAACTGAATTGCACTATCAACACAGTAGTAAAGGCCTTTAGTGTACAAACTGCCGTTGGTAAAAATTCGGCAGTATTCCAAGTAACAGAGGATTGCATAATAGAAATAGAGGGTCATAAATTTCCTTCTAGATTATTCCTTCTCACCTTAGGAGGATTCGATATAGTATTGGGTATGGATTGGCTAGCTGCCAACGAAGCTCAAATCATATGTAAACGTAAGAGGATACACCTCAAAGGTCCTAGCGGCAGTCCAATTACGGTTTATGGGGATTGGAATTGCACAATGCCGAACGTCATCTCGATGATTAAGGCCGAAAGTTACATGAGGCGCGGCTGCGAAGCTTATCTGGCATATGTTATAGATGATAGAGTGAAAACGAAAGAACTCAAGAATGTACCCGTGGTGTGCAATTTTCCGGAAGTATTCCCTGAGGATCTACCTGGGTTGCCACCCGATCGGGAAATAGAATTTCAGATTGATTTACTGCCAGGAGCTGAGCCCGTTGCCAAAGCCCCCTACCGATTGGCTCCGTCAGAAATGAAGGAATTGGTGTCCCAACTAGAGGAACTAACCGAGAAAGGATTTATTAGGCCGAGCATCTCACCATGGGGCGCTCCGGTACTATTTGTAAAGAAGAAGGACGGCAGTATGCGCATGTGTATCGACTACCGCGAATTGAACAAGAGAACAGTAAAGAACAAATACCCACTGCCTAGAATAGACGACCTTTTTGATCAACTGCAAGGCGCGAGTTGGTTCTCAAAGATTGATCTCAGGTCGGGTTACCATCAATTGAAAGTAAGAGAGAAGGATGTACCGAAAACTGCGTTTCGTACGCGTTATGGGCATTATGAATTTCTCGTGATGTCCTTCGGATTAACTAACGCACCAGCAGCATTTATGGATTTAATGAACAGAGTATGCCGACCCATGTTGGATCGATCAGTAATAGTTTTTATAGATGACATCCTCATATATTCAAAGAATGAAGGTGATCACCACTGTCACCTAAGAGAAGTATTGGAGGTGCTAAAGCAGGAAAAGTTGTACGCAAAATTCTCCAAATGCGCGTTCTGGCTTAGGGAAGTCCAATTCCTAGGTCATGTAATAAACCCAAACGGCATCATGGTGGATCCTGCAAAGATCGAGACAGTAAAGGAATGGAACATCCCAAAGACACCAACAGAGATACGAAGCTTTCTAGGGTTGGCAGGCTACTATCGAAGGTTCATCCAAGATTTCTCAAGAATTGCCTCGCCGCTAACCAAACTGACACGGAAGGAAGTAAAGTATGAATGGGGTCCAACCCAAAACACCGCGTTTGAGGAACTTAAGACACGATTAACTCAAGCTCCAGTATTAACACTACCTGAGGGAAATGAAGACTTAGTAGTCTACTCTGACGCTTCAGGGCAAGGTTTAGGGTGCGTACTCATGCAACGAGGAAAGGTAATTGCTTATGCATCGCGGCAACTAAAGGTTCATGAAGTTAACTACCCAACACATGATCTAGAATTAGCAGCAGTAGTTTTCGCGTTGAAAATATGGAGACACTACTTGTATGGAGTTAAATGCACCATCTACTCCGATCACAAAAGCTTGAAATACTTTTTCGAACAAAAGGAACTAAACATGAGGCAAAGAAGATGGTTAGAGCTACTGAAAGACTATGACTGTGAGATATTGTACCATCCAGGCAAGGCAAACGTAGTGGCTGACGCTTTAAGTAGAAAGGAAGAATCGGCACCTATTCGGATCAAAGCGTGTCAGTTAATTATAACGCCAGACTTAATGGGTGAAATATCAAAGGCACAAGATGAAGCATTGTTAGAAAGAAATGTGAAACGGGAAAGAATAGTAGGACAACAAGGGAACTTAGATGCGAATGCATACGGAGTACGAACTAGGTTTGGCCGGATGTGGATACCTAAGATTGGTGAGCTTAGAGCCAAAATACTCGATGAGGTCCATAAGTCTCGCTATTCTATCCACCCCGGGACAAACAAAATGTATCAAGACTTGAAGAAAGAATACTGGTGGCCTGGCATGAAGAATGATGTGACAGAATACGTGAGCAAGTGCCTAACGTGTTCTCTAGTTAAGGCCGAGCACCAGAAACCATGCGGTAAAATGCAACCTTTACCAATACCGGAATGGAAGTGGGAAGAGATCACAATGGACTTCATTACCAAGCTACCGCGAACAGCTAAAGGCAATGATACCATTTGGGTGATCGTCGACCGCTTGACAAAGAGTGCTCACTTCTTGCCAATACGAGAAACTTCTTCTTCTGAAAAACTAGCAGAAGTATTTATCAAGGAAATTGTGAGCAGACATGGTATGCCACTGTCGATTGTGTCTGACAGGGATACTAGATTCACGTCAAGGTTTTGGAAGAAATTCAATGAAGCAATGGGCACTAGACTGAACATCAGCACCGCTTACCACCCCCAAACCGATGGACAATCGGAAAGGACCATTCAGACCTTGGAGGACATGCTCCGGGCCTGTATCATTGACTTCGGTGGGAGTTGGGACAGCCATCTACCATTGGCAGAATTTTCATATAACAACAGCTGTCACTCGACTATTGGCATGCCGCCATTTGAAATGTTGTATGGGAGGAAATGTAGGACCCCGGTTTGTTGGGGGGAAATTGGACAGAAGGATTTTGCAAGTCTCGAAGTGGTCAAAGCTACTTCTGAGAAATTTGATCAAATCAAGGCTCGTATGAAAGCCGCAAAAGACAGACAGAAATCATACGCGGATAAGAGAAGGAGGGATTTAGAGTTTCAAGTAGGGGACATGGTACTGTTGAAAGTATCACCGTGGAAAGGAATCATTCGATTCAGAAAGCGTGGCAAACTAAGTCCAAGGTTTGTCGGACCTTTCAAGATTGTAGCAAGAGTGGGTCAAGTTGCTTACAGACTCGACCTACCCGTCGAGCTTAGTGGAATACACCCTACGTTCCACGTGTCGCACTTACGCAAGTGCCTAGCTGACGACACAGCTCACATACCTTACGACGAGATCGAAGTGGATAACAGTCTAAATTATGTAGAGGAACCAATAGCCATTCTTGACCGAGCTGAGAAACGATTACGCAATAAGTCGATTCCTTTAGTCAAAATACAATGGAAACACAGAAAGGGGTCCGAGGCAACTTGGGAGAAAGAAGACGAGATGAAGGAACTGTATCCCCAGTTGTTTAACGAGTAACAGGTTTCGAGGACGAAACCTCATTAAGGAGGGTAGACTTGTAACATCCCAAATAATGACAAGACAAATAGAAAAGGGAAATAAAGTGGGCTTGGCCAAAATTTCGGCCCATGGGCCGAAAAGAAAAGGGGGAAACCCCATTACAAAACAGCAGCTTCAACCCAAACCCCTCTCATTTCATCTTCTGCGCAAGAATACTAGAGAGAGAGAGAGAGAGCGATCGGCTTGTGAAGAAAACCGCAAGGAGAAGACTCAAGGGCTCGGGAATCATCCGACTCCACCATTTCAACGCATAGCAACAGAAATCGGGCCTGTTGAGGTAAGCATCGCCTCTGATTATGAGTCTTTGCATGTCTCGGGTTTAAATCAAATAAAGATACGATTTTTGCATACGAAACTTGAAACAAATCACGTATTTGAACTCAAGAACGATAAAGGAAGGTGTTTAACGTAAAATGCTCAAGGTTTAATCGATTGGAAATAAGTTGGCTGGAGCAAGGTTCTGGTCAGGGAAGATGCAGACCCATGACTCGAAACTATAGTTTCGATACATACAGACCCGTCGAAACTACTCTAGTTTCGATAGTCATGTTTGACTCGAAACTATCTAGTTTCGATAGCAGCCAATGACTCGAAACTACCATAGTTTCGATAGGATCTCATGACTCGAAACTACCTAGTTTCGATAGAAGGATTATGACTCGAAACTACCTAGTTTCGAGTATAAGACCATAGCTCGAAACTACCATAGTTTCGATGCGACCCACCTCCCGAAACTACTGAGTTCAAGCATAGTAATGTCTAGTGTCATCTAGGAGCACCATCTTATGTGTATGACTTTATTATACAGATCGTGAGTGACATTAGTGAAGCCCAGTAGCCAGCTTAGTGTATTACAGAAACTACTCATCAGGTGAGTTCTATGTGCCCCTTTTTATGTTATGTGCAAATGTTTTCAAATGTTTTGGGGCTGAAGTGTATACACTAAGTGAATAAAGTTTATGAATGTTAATGTGATCATATGTGTTATACAAGTATATATATATATACCTATACACGAAAGAGAAATTATGAATAAAGAATGAAAAGCATGATTATAAAGAATGAACGAAAGTATAACACAAAATGAAAGAATGAAATCCTGCTTTATATCCATGTATATATTGCTTGCAAAGAATGAAATGAATGAATGTCATAACATATAAGAATGAAATCTTGCTTTATATCCATGTATATATTGCTTGCAAAGTACAGAAAATGTTATGGACGCTTCGATGATAACGGCTACTTCGGTAGACGGACGACCATGTGACTATTTTACAACCGGGACAAGTGCGTTCCTTCATCAGCTAGGACGTACGAATGCCATTAAAGGACGGTCGAAGCAATTGGCATATTATAGTAGAACGGTTGTATAAATAATAGTCGCATGGGAAACGGATACCTTCGGGTAGACGGGCGAATTACGGCCTACGACGGTAGGACGGTTGTAAGTCATGACGGACGGACAAAGGTTGCCGGACGGTTGTAAGAATAAAATGACGGACGGCACTTGTTGCCGGACGGTTGTAAGTATAGGTGGGCCATGACGATGGACCACGGCGATTGTCTTTGTGACATTCGTAAACAAATGACGGGTTGATCACCCTTACAGAGTATGACCCATGAATGTAAATAAAGAAAGAAAAAGGGTGAATGCATATATATATTTATGTATGAAATCACCAAAAATACAGAAAAGGAAATACAGAAAAGAAAGATGAAAGAAAGGCAAAAGTTATGAATACGTATTTATATGAATGATCATACAGTAATGCATACTTATACCTATAAAGAAAAGAATGTTTACAGTAAATTGCATTAAACTAGAACTCACCAGCGTTAGCTGACTTTTAGTATACATTTCAGGTAAAGGAAGAAAGGGTCGTGCGATGGCGTGAAGGTTACCCGGCACAAGACTGACATCCCACTTTTGTTTGTTAAGACAATGTTGTGTTTTTAATTATTAAGACTTCCGCTGTTATGTAATGTAATTGAATGAAGAATGTGTTAAATTTAAGTTCAGTATTTATGGCTATGTTTATGAGTAAATCCAACAAGTGAGGTCACCCGGGAAAAGGGGCCTTACAGTTTCTCCCCCGATGTTTACAAAACAGTAAAGAGTAAAAAAGGGGGCCGTGAACTCACCTTGTGTCCGATGAAATCCTAGCAAACCAACTTGTGCTAGTTCTTGTATATCCGTACCCTAATCACACAAGGGTACTAATGTGTTAAACTACCCGTCTTATACTTAAGTTGTTCAATACTTGTTTTGTTATAAAACAGATCTTAGCTACTGCCCAAAGTGACTGATGAACAGATGTCGAAACTTCCTAGTTTCGATTGCGCAGATTAGATATCGAAACTTCCTAGTTTCGAATGAGCAAAAACTGGTATCGAAACTACCTAGTTTCGATTGGCAAGAAGGGTATCGAAACTACCTAGTTTCGATTGAGCAATATGTATCGAAACTACCTAGTTTCGATTGAACAACTAGTATCGAAACTCCTAGTTTCGATTGAGTAAACTTGTATCGAAACTCCTAGTTTCGATTGAATAGGTATCGAAACTCCTAGTTTCGATTGAATAACAGGTATCGAAACTCCTAGTTTCGATTACTGCACTTTGATTGACAGAATTCGTCCTGTATATTTTTATGTTCAAATCTTGAATTTGACACACTTTTCTTGTTATCTTACTTGCGATTGAACCTTTTGTATGCTCAGCTACGATTTTAAAGAAAATGAAATGGATAATATCGAGTTTTTACCTCAAACAGAGAATGATGATTTTCAGGGAAACAGAGAATGATCTTGAGCTCCTTATCTTGATTCTTGAGACAACACTTGGAACTCTTCTTATAGCACCGAAATACGGTGGATTTTTACCTTAAACTGGACTTCGACTTGAAGGAGAATTGGGAATTTGCCGTAAGAAAATGAGAAGTATGAAAGGGATTGTGGGATTTCGATTGAGGAGGTATGGTTTTTATCTGAATTTGAGTGAATTAGCAAGTGGGGGAATGGCTCCCCTGACTTTCGGTCGAGAAAGTCAATCAAGTGGGTTGGGATTTAAATAAATCAAACCATTTGATTTAAGTGTAATTTTAACCACTAGTGTTCGTATTTAGTCGGGTTATCCTGGTACGTGAACCGGTAACTCCTAGAATTACCAGAATGTGAAATGAGACCCTGTACGATTTTTGTTAGACCTTAATGTCCTTGTTTGTGAAATTAAGTAAATCACAAAAACAATTATAATGTAAACTTGTTTATAACATGTACGGATATTGACCTGAATTGTCGGGTGTCACATTCTCCCCATGTTAGAAGAATTTCGTCCCGAAATTCAATTTGTGTCCTCTTGAACTGTTGTATCCTTAAACAAGGATGGGTATTTTTGTTTTCATTTGATCCTCTCGTTCAAATGGTTCAACGTACCTAGGGTTAAGCTTGCCACGGTTGCCACATCTTGCAACCCCGATCCAATGTGAGACCTTTAACATGACTTTGTTTCCCACTTGGAATTCTAATGGTTTTCGTCTGTTGCTATCTCAACTCTCTTTCGTCTGTCTTGAGTGACTTTCAGACGATCTTTTATTTCGACGATTTTATCAATGGTTCTCTAGTCAATATCAGGACCAGTCAAAAGCTTTTCGCCAATCACCGCCCAACATAGCGATGAGTGACACTTACAACCATACCAAGCCTCAACGGAGCGGCTTTAATGTTGGTATGGTAGTTGGTATTATATGAAAACTCAGCCAACGGCGGCGAGTATCCCTATTTCCTCTGAAATCGATTACACACACACGGAGCACATCTTTTAAAGTTTGGATGGTCCTTTTACTTTGACCGTTCATCTGGGGATGATATGCAGTGCTCATGTAAAGGCGTGTGCCCAAGGCTTATTGTACAGACTGCAAGGTTCTTGACATGAATCGACTGTCCCTTTTTGTGAAAATGGAAACTGGCATACCATGCCTAGCCTTAATTCCCTTAATATTTAGCATTGCACGCTTCTTACTTTTATCTGTCTCCTTTATTGGTAGTGAATACGTGGATTTCGTCAAACGACTGACGATTATCACATAGTATTATAGTTGCTAGGTGTTCTGGGTAACTTTGTAATGAAATCCATTAAAATTTGTTCCCATTTCCATTGAGGTATCTCGGGTTGTTATAACAATCCCGACGGTTTCTGATGTTCTGCCTTTACCTTTGAACATGTCAGGCATTTACCAACGTAAATAGCAATTTCTCATTTCATGTTCGGCCACCAGTAGAGTTCTTTAAGATCCTTATACATTTTATCCGAACCTGGGTGAATGGAGTACCTGGACTTGTGGGCTTCGTCCATAACCAACTCCCGTAAGTTACTAAAACATGGCACCCAAATTCTATTTGCAAAGTATAAAGTATCATCTGATTTTAGCTCTAATTGTCTGATCATTCCTCGTATAGCTTCACTCTGAATGTTTTCTTCTTTGATTGCCTCCTGTTGTGCCATCCGGATTTGAGTCGTGAGACTCGCATGAATTGTCAATCCTAAGGCACGAACATGAAGAATTTTAACTCGTTCTTTGCGACTTAAAGCGTCCGCTACGACATTGGCTTTACCAGGGTGATACTTGATATCACAGTCGTAATCATTCAGTAGTTCTACCCAACGAAGTTGACTCATGTTGAGTTCTTTCTGATTAAAGATGTACTGGAGACTCTTGTGGTTTGTAAAGATAGTACATTTTGTACCATATAAGAAATATCTCCAAATCTTGAGTGCAAACATGACAGCACCCAATTTCAGATCGTGAGTCGTATAATTTTAATTTTTTTTTTTTTTTTTTCTCATGTACTCTTAGCTGTCTGGATGCATACGCTATGACTTTTTCTCTTTGCATCAATACACATCCCAGACCTTGGTGTGATGCGTCGCAGTACACGATGGAATTGTCAGTTCCTTCGGGAAGGGATATGATTGGTGCATTGCAAAGTTTTTGCTTCAACAATTGAAACGCTGATTCTTGTTTATCAGTCCAATCAAACTTTTTGTCCTTCTGAGTTAACGTGGTCAAAGGCAAGACTATCTTTGAAAAATTCTCGATAAATCGCCTGTAATATCCTGCCGAACCCAGAAATTGACGCACCTCAGTCGGAGTTCTTGGTGCTTCCCAGTTTTTGATAGCTTCAATCTTGGTTGGGATTACGTGAATACCCTTCTTATTGATGACGTGTCCGAGAAAGTGAACCTCTCGAATCCGAAACTCACACTTAGAGAATTTGGCATAACGCTTCTCATTCCGGAGTAGTTCCAAGATTGATTTCAAATGATGTTCATGTTCCTCATTGGTTTGTGAATATATTGATATGTCATCGATAAATACAATCACGAATTTATTCAAGTATGGCTTGCACACGCGGTTCATTAGGTCCATGAAAACGGCCGGTGCATTAGTCAAGCCAAATGGCATAACTAGGAACTCGTAGCGATCGTAACGAGTCCTAAAAGTCGTTTTTGGTATATCTTCTTCCTGAATTTTCAGTTGAGGATATCTTGATTGTAGATCAATTTTAGAATAGCAACTGGACCCTTGAAGTTGATCAAACAAATCGTCTACTCGAGGAAGAGGATACCGGTTTTTGATTGTCAGCTTGTTCAACTCTCGATAATTGATGCACCTTCTAAAGGTTCCATCCTTTTTCTTTACAAACAGGACCGGAACTCCCCATGGTGAGAAACTCGGTCTTATGAAAAAAATTACTCGACGAGGTGTCCAAGTTTTTGTTGTATATTGGGTAGAAATGAAAAAGTATGAAAATGAAACTATATGTTTGTCCCTCTTATGCTTTTCGAAAGCATTTTCCCGGACTAAGACTTTTCTCTTATTTCAAGTTTCATGTTTTCTATGATTTTCCTCTCCATATGCCTTCATGGAGCTAGGAATTGATTTTCCTTGGGAGCTCTTATTTGCGAACTTCAAGTCTAATCACCACTTTACCCCTTTGCTCGCACTACCTTTCGAGGCAGACTAGCCTTTGGGTTGTAGCGTCCTGATATGTAAACTCATGTCTCGACTACCATACCTTCAAAGTATGTAAGTCATACGAAGTTCGATGTTTGTTTGGGATATTCACATTCCGTCTAGCTGAGGGAATGAATAATAATACTGTGAGAATGGTCTCATCGAATTAGTGTTTTCCCCAAAATGGGCTATGGGTTTGTCAACTCATTAAGTTGGCAGAAAGAGTTGATAGTCAACTATTAGTCATACGGTGTGTATGCACTCCCTTAGTGTTTGAATGGTACTTTTGGTGACTTACCATTACGTATTCCACTCATTCAGGTTATAGCCTTAAAATCCTTAGCACAAGGATAAACTTGAGGTAATGAGTGTTGAACGTCGAGACTTTTGTATTCTAACGAGCCTGCTCCAGGAGATCATTTCTTAACAATAAATGCTCTAGAGCTTCCCAACTATAGAAAACTAGGAGTGAAAGATGTAATCACACCTCTTTTCCAGGCTAAATCTGGGATCCATCCATCAAGATGAACTTTGGGTAAGTGCGAGTACAAAAGAGTAATAGATTATTCTTCTCAACTCTTTGTGGACAGTGGCCTGTTGTGAATAGCTCGAGCTTACATCCCTTATGCATATCATGAACTAATGAGATTAGCATGAAATTCCGCATTTGGGATTTCTTTAAGAGTTTTGCATGTCGTTTTGGTTAGTGCGACAATAGTCGTTAGTCCACACTTAGGTTTCTTTGACATTCGCTTGAGCATCAACCCCGGCTTATCCATTACCGAGAGAATAGTTAATCTTAAAGGTATATTGAATGTCAATGGCTACGAGAGCAATCCTGTTTGACCGACATTCTGAAATGTCCGATTTCCTACTTGTCTCATGATGAGCTTCCACAATATCCATAGGTGCCATGCGTATGCGTGTCAGAATAATATCCTGCCCTATTACTGAAGTTAGTGCATAACACTCTTGGCGTAACTTTTAATCAATTGTGAGATTAAACTGTATGATGGATCCTGAGGTTATGCTATAATCTCCCACAATAGTTGTGCAATTACTGTAAGTGTTAGTTGTGGTAAAGCTCAATTTGAAGCATTCCTGACAAGTAGAATCTCAAAGAATGAATGTGCGAATTTCTTCGTCGTTCAGGATTTACTAAGGATTGGTTGAATTCAATTTGAATTTCTCTCGTTCCTCCAAAACTAGGAGAATGCTTTGTGAGTACCTAATTGAGAATTCTGATTTGTTAAGATCCAATCCTTAATCAAGTGATTGAGAACATGAGTTGATCATCAGCTTAGACAGCAAGACTCACTAAAGTTCTCATGCACTGCAAATTATGATTACGTGTGCACCCGTAATGATGATTTGCCTTGCCTGATCCCTATAGTGTTTCTTCTATCCCTAGCTTTTAATCAAAAGTGATTTGAAAAGATCATTAGATTGCGTGTGCACATTTGTACATGAGTGTGTATTGTTTTATCGGATTACTGTTAATTATGTGTACCAATACTCATGAATCTGCCGAATACGGCAGTTGTCGGATGAGGCTAAGGGTAGAGAGGCACAACCAGTGTCTCTTAAAAAAAAATGTGCATGGTGAAATTCAGGCACTATGTGTTGGGCAGAGATCCTCAAACGAGTGTCGAGCAACTCATGCTCCAAGTCTGTATATATGCATGGATCCACATGATCCTGATGTATGTCTGGGTCTCCTGACCCTTGGAGTTCTCTCCCATTTAGTCCTGCTTATTCACCTTGAATTCCCTTCTGTCTGGGCAATCATGCCAGCCATATATCATGGCGAGAGTCTAGGCATCCGATCCGACAACTTATGAATGAGAGTATTTATATCGCAAATACGTTAGAAAGATAGTTGCCTCCATGGCTGGAGTAGTTGTGGTGCAGGTATAGGTACAGATTCTGGTACGAGTTCAACCTGTTGTGATACCAAGATCGGTAACTGACGATCGTTGTCGTCGTAGTCCAAGCTCAGCTCGTAACTCGATCTTCTAAGGTTGCAGTATGTTGAGTACCCGTTATTCTTGACTCGTAATCCGAACAGTAACATGTTGTAAGTGTTTATTGTTTTCACATTGTTGTATGTGTTTAAGTGTTCATTACATGTACTATGTAATTGTATTAGCGTAGCTAATGGTACCCTAGTGTAACTCCATACACTAATAGTCTACACAAATTGTTCGGCAACGGTTGGAATTCCTATGCTCAAGTCTTGGGTGTTTTTAGTGTGATGCAAGTCTTAGAAATCTTGGTCCCTAGATGAGTCCGGTTAGAGCCTAGGTATCACTAAGGACACCTAATTCGCTAAAACCATTGCTCTGATACCAATCTGTCACACCCCCATATTTTATATACTTATTAAATAAATACAGGTTGTAACGATTGGTTCATTACACGATAGCGGAAGCTGTAATAATGATTTCTAAGACTTGATTACATATACAATTACTAAAACTAAGTAATACTGTGATCTAAGTTCTTCTAGATCAATGACAGACTTGAGACTTGATATTCTACGTCCTTCCAGTCTTTAGGAATTGATCCAACATAGCTAGCCTATTCCAACCGCGCCATGGCTAGAGGTCACCTGAGAAACATACTTAAAATTTGTCAACACAAAGGTTGGTGAGTTCACAGAGTTAGTTATATTAGTGCTTATAGTTTTTCCCCAAAAACCTATTCATGACTTTACCGTCATAAAATAAGTAGTTTTCCTTTGAAAACATGCCCATGACCTATCCGTCATGAAATAAGTAGTTTTCCTTTGAAAACATTACCATGACTTAGCCGTCATAAAATATGTAGTTTTCCTTTGAAAACATTACCATGACTTAATCGTCATAACTCCAATGTTTAACATGATCATTTTAACCTGATCAGAATTCTTTACTTTAAACCTGATCACTTTACCCTGATCAGAACACTTTTGTGTAAAACCTGATCATTTTACCTTGATCAGAACTCTTTTGTGTAAAACCTGATCACTTTACCTTGATCAGAACTCTTTTGTGTAAAACCTGATCATTTTAACCTGATCAGAACCCTTTTGTGTAAAACCTGATCATTTTACCTTGATCAGAACTCTTTTGTGTAAAACCTGATCATTTTAACCTGATCAGAACCCTTTTGTGTAAAACCTGATCATTTTACCTTGATCAGAACTCTTTTGTGTAAAACCTGATCACTTTACCTTGATCAGAACTCTTTTGTGTAAAACCTGATCATTTTAACCTGATCAGAACCCTTTTGTGTAAAACCTGATCATTTTACCTTGATCAGAACTCTTTTGTGTGTATTACCAATGAATATGATTACTAATCCGATCTATTGACCCCATTTGTAAGCTTGCAAGGAATACAAAATAGTATGTAATGTACGAGACCGTAACCAAACCCCAACTTTCTGTGCCTCCCCTCGCCTTTCTGCGAGTAAGACAATATGCGGTCATTCGGCCATTTTGACCCCTGGTTAGCGCGACTAACCATGACCGGAGGCGTCACCCCCAATAGTACTATTCATATAATCCCGGGCTAAATCCATAGCTAATGGTTACTAATTTATTACGAGGACTTTAAGCGCTTTATTGTTCCCTCAATACATACATACGGTCAGATCATTAGTTTCATTCATTTACATATGAAAATTCTTTACAAGTATGTTTCCACCCCAAATCATTTCAAAACTTAGAAAAAGGGGTTAGTGAAACTCACAAGGAGTTAAACCAAAATGTTTATATTGTCAAATGTATAAGCAATGTAATTCATGTTTTCAAAACATAATAAGTAAGTATGTTTCTCCCCCGATGTTTACAAAACAGTAAAGAGTAAAAAAGGGGGCCGTGAACTCACCTTGTGTCCGATGAAATCCTAGCAAACCAACTTGTGCTAGTTCTTGTATATCCGTACCCTAATCACACAAGGGTACTAATGTGTTAAACTACCCGTCTTATACTTAAGTTGTTCAATACTTGTTTTGTTATAAAACAGATCTTAGCTACTGCCCAAAGTGACTGATGAACAGATGTCGAAACTTCCTAGTTTCGATTGCGCAGATTAGATATCGAAACTTCCTAGTTTCGAATGAGCAAAAACTGGTATCGAAACTACCTAGTTTCGATTGGCAAGAAGGGTATCGAAACTACCTAGTTTCGATTGAGCAATATGTATCGAAACTACCTAGTTTCGATTGAACAACTAGTATCGAAACTCCTAGTTTCGATTGAGTAAACTTGTATCGAAACTCCTAGTTTCGATTGAATAGGTATCGAAACTCCTAGTTTCGATTGAATAACAGGTATCGAAACTCCTAGTTTCGATTACTGCACTTTGATTGACAGAATTCGTCCTGTATATTTTTATGTTCAAATCTTGAATTTGACACACTTTTCTTGTTATCTTACTTGCGATTGAACCTTTTGTATGCTCAGCTACGATTTTAAAGAAAATGAAATGGATAATATCGAGTTTTTACCTCAAACAGAGAATGATGATTTTCAGGGAAACAGAGAATGATCTTGAGCTCCTTATCTTGATTCTTGAGACAACACTTGGAACTCTTCTTATAGCACCGAAATACGGTGGATTTTTACCTTAAACTGGACTTCGACTTGAAGGAGAATTGGGAATTTGCCGTAAGAAAATGAGAAGTATGAAAGGGATTGTGGGATTTCGATTGAGGAGGTATGGTTTTTATCTGAATTTGAGTGAATTAGCAAGTGGGGGAATGGCTCCCCTGACTTTCGGTCGAGAAAGTCAATCAAGTGGGTTGGGATTTAAATAAATCAAACCATTTGATTTAAGTGTAATTTTAACCACTAGTGTTCGTATTTAGTCGGGTTATCCTGGTACGTGAACCGGTAACTCCTAGAATTACCAGAATGTGAAATGAGACCCTGTACGATTTTTGTTAGACCTTAATGTCCTTGTTTGTGAAATTAAGTAAATCACAAAAACAATTATAATGTAAACTTGTTTATAACATGTACGGATATTGACCTGAATTGTCGGGTGTCACAATTGGGGCTAATGAGGTGGATAGAAAACATGGAGTCGATGATTGATATTAGTGAATGCACCGCTGACTGCATGGTGAAGTATTCTACTTGCACGCTCACTGACAAAGCTTTAACTTGGTGGAATACTCAAATAAAGACTTTGGGGAGAGAGACAGCGTATCAATTGTCTTGGGAAGACTTGAAAACCATGATGATCGAGGAATATTGTCCTCGAAACGAATTGCAAAAGATTGAAACTGAAATGTTGAACCTACAAATGACCGGAGATGATGTCGCAGGGTACACCGACCATTTCAATGAATTGGCAATTCTAGTACCGCATATGGTCACACCAGAACATAAGCATGTGGAAAGGTATCTGTGGGGCCTTGCGCCTCAAATTCGTAGTATGGTAACGTCATCTAACCCAATAGATGCCAAAAGTGCTATAACTTTAGCATTCAAGCTAAGGGATGATACGGTACGTAACGGATTGTTTGCGAGGAAGGAGAACGAAGAAGGTAGATCTAGAGAGAAAAGGAAATGGAGGGGAAATTCAAGTAACAAATCCGGGAAACAAGGATTTAAGAACACAAGGAACCGTGAAGGCTTTTGCAACCAACACTATAGAAAGGAAGGAGTATGATAGGGGCCTACCGAGGTGTAAGAAGTGCGGAAATCATCACATCGGTGAATGTATCAGATGTGAAAAATGCGACAGGTTTGGCCACACCACACAAGCTTGTCGGGTTAATAACCGAATGTGGAAGAATAATCCGGGATGTTTTGTTTGTGGCGATCCGATGCACTTCAAGAAGGACTGTCCCAAGTTGAAGAATCAGATGAACGCTCAGGCACAGGGGAGAGCATTTTTGATGGGTGCAGGGTACGCACGCCAGGACCCGAACATTGTCACTGGTACGTTCCCAATAAATAATCACTATGTAACATCCCGAAAATAGTAAATAAGTAAATAATAATACGATAGAGATTTAAACGTCATAAAACGAAATAAGAACGGATGGGCTTGGGCTCGGCTCCAACGGGCCGAGGGAAGCCCAGGTATAAAAGGGGCAAGGCAGCCCACTAGCTCATTCCACCTCCATTTCACCAATTCTAGAGAGAGAAAGGGAGCCCGGGTCTAGAGAGAGAAAGTCGACGGATCGTCACGAGATTAGAGGAGCACGTTACAGCTGAGCTCGTGAGCAAAACCTCCGAATCAAAACTTCAATCCAGATCGAAAGTGACGCTATTGGACCTTTGTCTAGGACAACCTAGAGTAGCCCATCAGGTGAGTTCTATATGCCCCCCTCTATGTATGTGCAAATAATTTATAAATGTTTTGGGGCTGAAGTGTATACACTAAGTGAATAAATGTTATGAATGTTAATGTGATCATATGTGGTATACAAACATATACTCAAGTACAAAAATGAATTATGAACAAAGAATGAATCGTATGATTATTAAGAATGAATGAAAAGAATAACATAACGTGTAAGAATAAAATCCTGCTTTATATCTATGTATATATTGCTTGCCAAGTAACAGAAAACGTTATGGACGCTTCAATGATAACGGCTACTTCGGTAGACGGACGACCACTTGACTATTATGCAGCCAGAAAAAGTAAGTCTAGAAAGGTAGACTAAATAAAGGCCACTACGGTGGAGTAAGGCGTTAAATCAATATTCGGCTGTATAATTAGTTTAAGTGGGAAACGGATGCCTTATGGCAGACGGGCGAAATACGGCCTACGACGGTAGGACGGTTGTAAGATTACGGACGGACACAAGTTGCCGGACGGTTGTAAGAATGAAAAATACGGACGGACACAAGTTGCCGGACGGTTGTAAGAATAGGCGGACCATGACGATGGACTGTGGCGCTTGTCTTTGTGACATTCGCAAATAAATGACGGGTTGATCACCCATGAATGAAAAGAAAAGAAAAGAAAAGAAAAGAAAAGAAAAGAAAAGAAAAGGGTGAATGCATACATATGTAGTCACAAAGAAAGATGAAAGAAAAGCAAAAGTTATGAAAGTAAATGAGACAAATGATGTGAATATATATTTATATGTATTTGCGAAGAATGATAAAAGAAAAGCAATTCAAGTCAATGTGTATTTATATAAATGTATATATATAATTATGCATACTTATAAAGAAAAGAATGTTTATACCTAATTGTATTAAACTAGAACTCACCAGCGTTAGCTGACTTTTAGTATACATTTCAGGTAAAGGAAGAAAAGGTCGTGCGATGGCGTGAAGGTTACCCGGCACGAGACTGACATCCCACTTTTGTTTTATATGTCTTGGAACAATGTTATGATTTATTTGTAAAGACTTCCACTGTTATGTTTATGTAATTGAATGATGAATGTTTTAAATTTAAGTTCAGTATTTATGACTATGTTTATGAGTAAATCCAACAAGTGAGGTTACCCGGTTTTGGGGCCTTACACACTATGCCTCTATACTTTTTGATTCTGGTGCGGATATGAGCTTTGTGTCGAATGATTTTAAATCCTTACTTGGTATTAAGGACAGCAAACTAGATCAAAGTTATACAATCGAATTAGAAAATGGGAAGCTAATTAAAACCAGAGAGGTCATTAAGGGTTGTACTTTATGTCTAGAAAATTATACATTCAATATAGACCTTCTACCCGTCGAAGTAGGGAGTTTCGATATTGTTATTGGTATGAATTGGTTATCAAAGAATCATGCCGAGATCATATGCTTTGAGAAGATTGTACGTATCCCATTACCAAGCACAAAAATTCTTTGAATTCAAGGAGAAAGGTGTAGAACGAAGCTGAAGATGATAAAACTACATGAAAGCTCAAAAATATCTACGCAAGGGTTATTGTGCGTATCTGGCTCATATTGTCGAGAAGAAACCTGAGGAACGTCAACTTGAGGACATACCGATCGTTAGGCATTACCCCGAAGTATTTCCCGAAGACTTACCTGGTTTACCACCACCGAGGAAAGTTGAGTTCCAGATCAACCTAGCACCAGGAGTTGCGCCAGTTCCATGATCACCATATTGTTTAGCACCTTCTGAGATGCAAGAATTATCAAACCAACTGCAAGAGTTACTTGATAAAGGTTTCATAAGACCGAGTTTTTCACCTTGGGGAGCGCCGGTCTTATTTGTGAAGAAAAAGGATGGAACCTTTAGAATGTGTATCGATTACCGGGAATTGAACAAGCTTACAATTAAGAACCAATATCCTCTTCCTCAAATAGACGACCTATTCGATCAACTTCAAGGTTCAAGTTTCTATTCTAAGATTGATCTACGATCAGGATACCATCAACTAAGAGTCCAGGAGGATGATATACCAAAGACAGCTTTTAAGACTCGTTATGGTCATTACGAATTCCTAGTCATGCCATTTGGTTTGACTAATGCACCGGCAGTTTTCATGGATCTCATGAATCGTGTGTGCAAACCATACCTGGATAAATTCGTGATTGAATTTATCGATGACATATTGATATATTCACGAACCAAGGAAGAACATGAACATCACTTGAAGCTAATCTTGGAACTACTTAGGAATGAGAAGTTATATGCAAAATTCTCTAAGTGTGAGTTTTAGATTCGAGAGGTTCACTTTCTCGGGCATGTCATCAATAAGAAGGGTATTCATGTAGACCCATCCAAGATTGAAGCTATCAAAAACTAGGAAGCACCAAGAACCCCAACTGAGGTGCGTCAATTTCTTGTATTGGCAGGTTATTACAGGAGATTCATCGAGAACTTTTAAAAAATAGCCCTACCCTTAACGACGTTAACACAAAAAGATAAAAAGTTTGATTGGACCGATAAACAAGAGTCAGCTTTTCAATTATTAAAGCAGAAGCTTTGCAGTGCACCAATCCTCTCACTTCCTGAAGGAACCGATGATTTCATCGTGTACTGCGGCGCGTCACACCAAGGTCTGGGATGTGTACTGATGCAGAGAGAAAAAGTCATAGCATATGCATCCAGACAGCTGAAGGTCCATGAGAAAAATTATACTACTCATGATTTAGAATTGGGTGATGTTGTGTTTGCACTCAAAACATTACCTCTATGGTACAAGATGCACTATCTTTACGGACCAGAAGAGTCTCCAGCACATCTTTAATCAGAAAGAACTCAACATAAGGCAACGCCGTTGGGTAGAACTGTTAAATGATTACGACTGCGAGATCAAGTACCACCCTGGGAAGGCGAATGTCGTAGCAGACGCCTTGAGTCGTAAGGAGTGAGTTAAAACTCTTCGTGTTCGTTCCCTAGGACTAACAATACATACGAGTCTCACGACTCAAATCCGGATGACACAACAGGAGGCAATCAAAGAAAAGAATGTTAAAAATGAGGCATTACGGGGAATGATAAAACAGACGGAACCAAAGTCAGATAATACTTTATACTTCATGAATAGAATTTGGGTGCCACATCTTGGTAATTTACGGGAGTTGGTTATGGACGAAGCCCATAAGTCTAGGTACTCCATTCACCCAGGTTCGGATAAGATGTATAAGGATCTGAAAGAACACTATTGGTGGCCAAACATGAAAGGAGAGATTGTTATCTATGTTGGCAAATGTCTGACGTGTTCAAAAGTAAAAGCAGAATATCAGAAACCATCAGGATTATTACAACAACCCGAGATTCCTCAATGGAAATGGGAACAAATCTCCATGGATTTCATTACAAAGTTACCCAAGACTTCAAGCGGGTACGATACTATATGGGTAATCGTCGATCGTTTGACAAAGTTAGCACATTTCCTACCTATCAAAGAGACGGATAAAACCGAGAAGCTCGCAAAGCTATATATTAAGGAAATTGTAGCCAAGCATGGAGTGCCAAGCTCTATTATCTATGATAGAGATAGTAGATTCGTGTCTAGAATCTGGCAATCCTTACAAGAAGCCTTAGGCTCACGTCTTGACATGAGCACACCATATCACCCTCAAACAGATGGTCAAAGTGAAAGGACCATTCAGACTTTAGAAGATATGCTTCATGCATGTGCAATTGATTTCGGAGGAAATTGGGATACTCACCTACTGTTTGATGAGTTTTCGTACAATAATAGTTACCATACCAACATAAAAGCCGCTCCATTCGAGGCTTTGTATGGTCGTAAATGTCGCTCACCGCTATGTTGGGCGGAGGTTGGCGACAAGCACTTAACTGGTCCTGAGGTTATTCAAGAGACCACAGACAAGATTTTCAAAATCAAGGATCGTCTGAAGGCCGCCCGTGACAGACAGAAGAGTTACGCGGATAACAGACGAAGATCTTTAGAATTCCAAGTGGGAGACAAAGTCATGTTAAAGGTCTCACCTTAGAGGGGAATTGCAAGATTTGGCAACCGTGGCAAGCTTAACCCTAGGTACATTGGACCATTTGAAATACTGGCTAGGGTTGGCTCGGTAGCTTATAAACTCAAGTTGCCACAAGAGCTAAGCAATATACATGATACATTTCATGTGTCTAATCTCAAGAGGTGTTTATCAGACGAGACGTTAATTATACCGCCTGATAAGGTTTACATAGACGACAAGTTGCACTTCGTTGAAGAACCAATTGAAGTCGCAGATTGGAAGGTTCAGAGAACAAGGCGCAGCCGTGTTAAGCTGGTCAAGGTACGTTGGAATTCGATGCGCGGCCCCGAGTATACGTGGGAGCGGGATGATAAAATGAAAGCCAAGTACCCGTCCTTGTTCACGAACGCTCCAAGTCAAGATGACAAGAACTGAATTTCGGGACGGAATTCTCTTTAACATGGGGAGAATGTGACACCCAGCATCTCAGGTCAATATCCATATTACATAAATGCACGTTCATAAAATATATTTCCTGAAGTTTTATTTTGACTAAGTAAAGTCAAGGAGTCTAGCAAAGGAACTTATTTCATGATTAGTAATTACTAGAAAAAGGTAAGCAGTTATAACCCGTAAAATACAGTCGTTGGTGATTAAAAAGAATTTCATTCCAGAAAAGTCTAGTGACACAGTTAAGTATAAAAACGTAAATATTAATGACTAAACTTTTATAAAAAGTTGACACATAAATAATTGTTACATGACTCTAAGTTATCTTATGTGTATACATGTATAATATAGCATAGTAGTGACTATGTCGGGTTATCTAGTGATCAATTGAAATTAGACAAACCACATAAAATCATACAAGTATTAAACCATTTAAAAGTTTTTACACCGGGTATTAGATCACGCAACCACCTAGAGGATTTTTACCACTAAAACAACCCACTTATTTGGTCATTAGTAGACAAGACAACACCCAACCCCCCCACTCACACCCTCTCGACCGAAATAGAGGGCCTAACCCCTCTCCACTAACTCATTAAATTGCATGCATACTTGGCACACATGTGCACCTTTCTTCCAAGTTCATGATGACATGCAAATTCAATCAATCAAGTAGTAATAAATGAATATCTAATCAAGCACTCAACTCCTACTCCATCTATATACATATACTCGACACACATGCACACACATACACACACTCTTTCAAAATAATCCAAGATCAAAAATCCTAAGACAGTTTGGCTAGAAGCTTGAAGATGCAAGGGAGTTCTTGAGGTCTAGGAGTCGGTTTTGCTAACAAGACAAGCCATTTCTCATCTTTTTGTTGTGATTCTTCACCTAGCTTGTCTAGTGGTATGTGTAAGGCCCCAAACCCGGGAGGCCCCACTTGTTGGATTTACTCATTCACAAACAGTTCTTAAACATGAATATCAAATAACGCAGCGGAAAAACTTCATTCATTCATGATAATTAAAAACTTGTTCATACATGCGGAAGCGTAAACATAGTTTAAAACATATTTACATCATAACTAAACATAACGGGATGCCAGTCTTCATGATCAGCCGGGTAACTCTTCTCGCTTGCCAAGCATCACCGTCCATCCTCATAACCTACCTTAACCTGAATGTGCACACTTAAAAACGTCAGCTACGCTGGTGAGTTCTAGTTTTAACATAAACCTTAACTTCAAATAAATTGCCAAAAACATCACTTCATACTTCATTTAATAAAAAGCGTACGTAAATAATGCAATAACAAACATAACACTTCATAAGTCAACGAACATATAGAATCTGCGCCTTCTCGTAACCGTCAAATCCAAACGTTACATACTGGTTGAATAACTTAAGGATCACCACCACTAGGCCCATCATCACCGTACTGTCCTTCGGGTGAGGAACTCCTAGGGCCCGATACTTAGGTTATCCAACCCTTCAAGCACGGCGTCCCAAAGGATAGCGCGTACCAAACTTCAAGCACTGCATCCCGTCGGACACAAGTACTTAACTTCAAGCACGACTACCCCGTAAGGTAAATCGTACCAACTTCAAGGATCACGATAATCCCCTTGGCGACCGTCATCGCCCCAGTTGTACAACAGTTGGCCAGCCACAGAGGCCCCTAAAAGGTAAAGGCCCATAACATCCTTCCCATCCCTTAACCTTCATTCCCTAAGGAATATTGGCAGATTCGTTCGTTTGTGACTTTCGTAAACCTTCGCTTCTTTTACTTCAAAAACTTCAGTTAAAGCATTCGTACGTTTTATTAAAAACATTCTCTTCGTTAAAACACTTCGTAAACTTCGTAAACTTCTTTTGGCAAAATATTTCATAAACACTTCCTTCATAAACATCATTTTATAAAATGTTACATACTTCCTTCATAAACATCATTTTATAAAATGTTACATACTTCCTTCATAAACATCATTTTATAAAACGTTACATACAACCTTCGTAAACATCATTTTATAAAACGTTACATACAACCTTCGTAAATATCGTTTCATAAACATCGTTTCATAAACATCGTTTTATAAAATCATCACGTGTGCACACCAGCCCAAAAACATTATTAAAACATTTAAAAGAGGGCTTCTAGAACTCACCTTATAAGCTAGTCTCGGTTGTCCTAACAAAGGTCCAACAACTTCACTTCCGATCTGAATTGATTAGTTAATGCACATCAGACCAATACCGACTCTAACGATTTAACCATTCTAACATACTGACTTCACTTAATCAGTTCTGATGTCTGCGCACTTAGCAAGTGCGCAGACCCTGCTGCCTGCGCACTTAGCAAGTGCGCAGGCCATGCTTCCTGCGCACTTAGCAAGTGCGCAGGTCCTTCCTCCTGCGCACTTAGCAAGTGCGCAGGTCCCTCCTCCTGCGCACTTAGCAAGTGCGCAGGACCTGCTCCGTGCGCACTTAGCAAGTGCGCACGACCTGTTCTTCGCGAAAACCCTAACTTTCGCATTTCGGGTCTGATCATGTCAAGATCCCGAACTTGTTGCATTCAAAACGTTCGTTTTCCATTAAGGAACTCAAATCTATACTCATCTTCCAGTTTCATCCGTTCAAATATAACCTTTTTGCCCAAAACCCGAAAAACCCAAAAACGAACAAAAACTCAGATTTAGGTCGGATCGTTACCTGAATCGAGCTTCTGATCCGGAGGTTCTTCTCACGAGTTATGGAGCAACACACTTTTCAAATCTCGGGTCGATCCGACAACTTTCTCTCTCTACGGTTTCTCTCTCTAGAAGTTGCAAATGAGAGAAATGGGTTGTGACCTTGGCTATTTATAGGGGAGGCTCCCCTTCTAGCCCATCCGACCCGACCCGACATGCCTCGTTCGTTTATTTAGTCATTTTAACCGTCGTTTTATTTTTGGGATGTTACAAGTCTACCCCCCTTACAATAGGTTTCGTCCCCGAAACCTATCATAAGTCAAATAGATGAGGGTACGACTCCCTCATTTCCTTCTCCGTTTCCCTAGTGGCTTCCGATCCCTTCCGATGTTTCCATTGGACTTTAACCAATTGGATAACCTTATTACGCAAACGTTTCTCCTTCCAATCAAGGATGGCCACGGGTTCTTCGATGTAATTAAGGCTGTTGTCGACCTCGATGTCGGTAAGCGGTACGTGAGCCGATTCATCCGCCAAACACTTTCGCAAGTGTGATACGTGGAAGGTAGGATGAATCCCACTTAACTCATCCGGCAACTCCAACCTATAAGCGACTTCCCCAATCCGTGCCATTATCCTGAATGGTCCGATAAACCTCGGACTTAAATTTCCTCTCTTCCTGAATCGTATGATTCCCTTCCAGGGCGACACTTTCAACATTACTCTGTCCCCAACATCAAACTCGATAGGCCTTCGTCGTCTATCAAACCTTTCCGATGTCTCTCTTACGACTTCGAGACTTCCTAATTCCTTCTGTCCAATCTCACCCCAACAAACCGGGGTCCAACATCTTCTCCCATACAACATTTCGTAAGGTGGCATGCCTATCGTCGTGTGATGACTATTGTTGTAGGAGAATTCAGCTAACGGCAGATGGCTGTCCCAACTGCCACTGAAGTCGATAATACAAGCACGGAGCATATCCTCCAACGTCTGAATAGTCCTTTCGGACTGACCATCCATTTGCGGGTGGTATGCTGTGCTGATATTAAGCCTCGTGCCCATCGCCTCGTGAAATCTTTTCCAGAACCTCGATGTGAATCGGGTGTCCCGGTCAGATACAATCGTCAGAGGCATCCCATGCCGTGCTACTACTTCATTAATAAACACTTCCGCTAACCTTTCCGACGAGAACGTCTCGCGAATAGGTAGGAAATGAGCACTCTTCGTCAATCGGTCCACAATTACCCAAATGGTGTCATGACCTTTAGCTGTGCGAGGTAGCTTGGTTATGAAGTCCATGGTAATGTGTTCCCACTTCCATTCTGGTATATCAAGTGGTTGAATCTTTCCATACGGTTTCTGGTGTTCAGCCTTTACTTGCGAGCAAGTCAAACACTTGCTTACATACTTCGTCACATCACATTTCATTCCAGGCCACCAGTAGTCCTTCTTCAGATCTTGGTACATTTTATTGGTACCAGGATGGATAGAGTAACGAGACTTATGAGCCTCATCCAAGATCTTGGTTCTAAGCTCGCCACCCATAGGTATCCATACCCGTCCAAAACGTGTCCTAACACCAAGAGTGTTATATTCCAACTTGTCATGTTGGCCAACCATCCTTTCCTTCTTTATGTTTTCTTCTTTAAGTGCCTCATCTTGAGCTCTTTCGATTTCGCTCATCACATCCGATGTTACCACCAACTGGCAAGCTTTCACTCTAATAGGAGTAGGCACATCCTTTCGGCTTAGAGCGTCAGCCACTACGTTTGCCTTTGCAGGATGGTACATTATTTCACAGTCATAGTCCTTCAGGAGTTCCAACCATCTCCTCTGCCTCATATTAAGCTCCTTTTGTTCAAAGAAATACTTCAAACTTTTGTGGTCGGAGTAAATAGTAAACTTTGCCCCGTACAGGTAGTGCCTCCAGATTTTCAATGCGAATACGACAGCAGCAAGTTCCAAATCGTGAGTCGGATAGTTGACTTCGTGAACTTTCAACTGCCGCGACGCATATGCAATTACTCTACCGCGTTGCATCAACACACACCCTAATCCCTTACCCGACGCGTCAGAGTATACCACCAGGTCTTCACTGCCCTCGAGAAGGGCCAAGACTGGAGCTTGTGTTAGCTTCTCCTTCAATTCCTTAAACGCCTCATCCTGGGTCGAACCCCATTCGTACTTTACTTCTTTCCGAGTCAACTTTGTCAATGGCGAAGCTATTTTCGAGAAATCCTGGATGAATCTCCGATAGTAGCCCGCCAATCCTAAGAAACTGCGGATTTCAGTTGGTGTCTTAGGAATGTCCCATTCACTTACCGTTACTATTTTTGCTGGGTCAACCATAATGCCGTTCGGGCCAATGACGTGACCTAGGAATTGGACTTCCCTAAGCCAGAACGCGCACTTGGAGAACTTAGCATACAACTTCTCCTTTTTCAGAGCTTCCAATACTTCTTTCAAGTGACACGCGTGATCACCCTCATTCTTGGAGTAGATAAGGATGTCATCGATGAACACTATTACCGATCGATCCAGCATCGGTCGACACACCCTATTCATTAAATCCATGAACGCTGCGGGGGCGTTCGTCAATCCGAAAGACATTACGCGGAACTCGAAATGTCCATAACGCGTGCGAAATGCAGTTTTCGGTATGTCTTCTTCCCTCACCTTCAACTGATGGTACCCGGACCGAAGGTCGATTTTTGAAAACCAACTCGCGCCTTGCAACTGGTCGAACAGGTCATCGATCCTTGGTAAAGGGTACTTGTTCTTCACCGTTCGTTTATTCTACTCGCGATAATCGATACACATTCTCATCGAACCATCTTTCTTCTTTACAAACAATACCGGAGCACCCCACGGCGAGATGCTCGGTTGGATAAATCCTTTCTCAAGCAACTCGTCTAATTGAACCATAAGTTCCTTCATCTCCACTGGTGCTAGTCGATATGGAGCCTTAGCCACGGGCTGGGCATCTGGTACTAAATCAATTCGGAACCTAATTTCTCTATCGCGTGGCATCCCAGGCAAATCCTCTGGAAACACCTCCGGGTACTCGCGTACCACGGGTACATCTTCTAGTTCCTTCACTTCCTTACACTTATCAATTACATATACCAGATAAGCCTCGCATCCGCACCTCAAATAATTCGTTGCCTTAATCATTGAGATGACATTTGGCATCGGGGCGTCACGATCTCCAAAGACTTCGACTTTGCTACCATCCGGAGCCTTGAGTTGGATTATCTTTCGTTTACATAAAATTTGCGCTTCATTGGCAGTTAGCCAATCCATACCCAACACCACATCGAACCCTCCCAAAACCATAACAAACAATCTGACAGGGAACCTATGTCCTTCTATTTTTATTGTGGAGTTCTCAACTACATTGGTCACTCTCGCAGTTCTACCCTCTGCGGTTTCTACGCTAAAGGCCCTTTCTAACTTACTGACAGCGTACTTCATTCTCTTACAAAAAGACGCAGATATAAAACTCTTACCGGCACCCGAATCAAATAACACAGAAACAAGAGTGTTGTCAAGGACGAACGTACCTGACGCCACATCGGGATCCGCCCTGGCTTGTTCCTGCGTCAGTGCGTACGCACGAGTCTTTGCACGAGATCCCTCTCCCTTCTTTTCCGGGCCCTTTCCCTTCCCGGTTTCCCCCATCCTGGGCTTGGTGCATTCCCGACTCATATGACCATTTTCCCCACAATTGTAGCATTTGTAACCTTGCGGGCATTCACGGGAGTAATGTCCGGTCTTGCCGCATTTAAAGCACAGATTCGATCCTAACCGACATTCACCCGCGTGTCTTACCCCACATTTCCCACAGACTGTCATCTCGCCTACCCTGGCATGCTTGTCACGAGCCCCAAACAACTTCCCACCCGATCGTTTAGCGGGAAAACTCAACTTCTTCTTAGGCTCTTCAATGGCAACAACATTCAGTGCCAGATCATCGAATACCACGCCACTTAGCTCTACTGCCGAATCATAGGTAGTAGGGGCGTTTGCCTTAACATAGGTGCGGACCTGGTCCGGCAACCCTTGAATATAACAGGCAATCTTTCTCTCTTCAGTAGTGACAAGGTGTGGCACCAGACGTGCCAGTTCATTAAATCGGGTTGTGTACTGCCGGTGCGTCATGCTTCCGGCCTTCAAACCCAAAAATTCCCTCTCTACCTTCTCAATCTCGTTTCTTGGGCAGAAATTCTTGATCACCAAGGTTTTCAAGTCAGCCCACATCATCGCATCCACAATCTCGCTCCCCTTTGCCTGACGTATACCTTCCCACCAATGAGATGCTTCCTCCCTCAAGGAGTTAGCAGCAAACTTCACTACTTGATTAGCTCGACACTCGCTCAGACGGATGGCGGCTTCCATACGTATTACCCAATCAAAAGTAGCCACCGCGTCCTTCTTCCCAGTCAGGACCGGCGGGTCACATGCCTTAAAGGACTTATAATCACATCCGCGAGCAGGCGGTGCATTGTCGGTCTCATTGTTCTGAGCACCAACTGCCGCGCTAGACCCACCCGCCGCATTGACCTGCTTCAATGCTTCTGCCAACAGACCTGGCAGAGAAGTCCTCATCAACTCCGTAAACTCTCGAGCTATAGCTGCTCTCACTTCTGGTTCAAAGGTGAAGGGTTGTTCTTCAACCTGTGTCTGCTCGGCTTCATGCACACTAACCGCCGGTTCAGTGTGAACACTTCCCTCTTCACTATACTCTTGGCGCGCAGGGATCCTGCCACGCCCACCATTTCGACCGCCGGTATGACCACCGGTACGGCCACCACGCCTTCCGTTTCCTCTTCTTGCCATTACGTTCTATAAGACAAGAAATCCAATGTCATCACGCTAGTTAACAAATAGAATCCAATAAGCACTGTAAGATGTTAATATACACTGGCCATCTGTAATTAACCATTACACTACCTTTCGATTTCTATTTGACCACCTTTGTGATTCCATCAGAACACAAGTCCTTACTTAACCTCTTCTAAGGCATACTATATACGTAATATATATACTACCTTCATACCTGATGCTGTGGCTCGAGTTACCCGTACTGGCATCCGCTTTCGGTCCCATTCAAAGTTTAAGTTCAGACACTAGGAGTGTCCGAATCTCTCAAACTATTGCTCTGATACCAACTTGTAAGGCCCCAAACCCGGGAGGCCCCACTTGTTGGATTTACTCATTCACAAACAGTTCTTAAACATGAATATCAAATAACGCAGCGAAAAAACTTCATTCATCCATGATAATTAAAAACTTGTTCATACATGCGGAAGCGTAAACATAGTTTAAAACATATTTACATCATAACTAAACATAACGGGATGCCAGTCTTCATGATCAGCCGGGTAACTCTTCTCGCTTGCCAAGCATCACCGTCCATCCTCATAACCTACCTTAACCTGAATGTGCACACTTAAAAACGTCAGCTACGCTGGTGAGTTCTAGTTTTAACATAAACCTTAACTTCAAATAAATTGCCAAAAACATCACTTCATACTTCATTTAATAAAAAGCGTACGTAAATAATGCAATAACAAACATAACACTTCATAAGTCAACGAACATATAGAATCTGCGCCTTCTCGTAACCGTCAAATCCAAACGTTACATACTGGTTGAATAACTTAAGGATCACCACCACTAGGCCCATCATCACCGTACTGTCCTTCGGGTGAGGAACTCCAAGGGCCCGATACTTAGGTTATCCAACCCTTCAAGCACGGCGTCCCAAAGGATAGCGCGTACCAAACTTCAAGCACTGCATCCCGTCGGACACAAGTACTTAACTTCAAGCACGACTACCCCGTAAGGTAAATCGTACCAACTTCAAGGATCACGATAATCCCCTTGGCGACCGTCATCGCCCCAGTTGTACAACAGTTGGCCAGCCACAGAGGCCCCTAAAAGGTAAAGGCCCATAACATCCTTCCCATCCCTTAACCTTCATTCCCTAAGGAATATTGGCAGATTCGTTCGTTTGTGACTTTCGTAAACCTTCGCTTCTTTTACTTCAAAAACTTCAGTTAAAGCATTCGTACGTTTTATTAAAAACATTCTCTTCGTTAAAACACTTCGTAAACTTCGTAAACTTCTTTTGGCAAAATATTTCATAAACACTTCCTTCATAAACATCATTTTATAAAATGTTACATACTTCCTTCATAAACATCATTTTATAAAATGTTACATACTTCCTTCATAAACATCATTTTATAAAACGTTACATACAACCTTCGTAAACATCATTTTATAAAACGTTACATACAACCTTCGTAAATATCGTTTCATAAACATCGTTTCATAAACATCGTTTTATAAAATCATCACGTGTGCACACCAGCCCAAAAACATTATTAAAACATTTAAAAGAGGGCTTCTAGAACTCACCTTATAAGCTAGTCTCGGTTGTCCTAACAAAGGTCCAACAACTTCACTTCCGATCTGAATTGATTAGTTAATGCACATCAGACCAATACCGACTCTAACGATTTAACCATTCTAACATACTGACTTCACTTAATCTGTTCTGATGTCTGCGCACTTAGCAAGTGCGCAGACCCTGCTGCCTGCGCACTTAGCAAGTGCGCAGGCCATGCTTCCTGCGCACTTAGCAAGTGCGCAGGTCCTTCCTCCTGCGCACTTAGCAAGTGCGCAGGTCCCTCCTCCTGCGCACTTAGCAAGTGCGCAGGACCTGCTCCGTGCGCACTTAGCAAGTGCGCACGACCTGTTCTTCGCGAAAACCCTAACTTTCGCATTTCGGGTCTGATCATGTCAAGATCCCGAACCTGTTGCATTCAAAACGTTCGTTTTCCATTAAGGAACTCAAATCTATACTCATCTTCCAGTTTCATCCGTTCAAATATAACCTTTTTGCCCAAAACCCGAAAAACCCAAAAACGAACAAAAACTCAGATTTAGGTCGGATCGTTACCTGAATCGAGCTTCTGATCCGGAGGTTCTTCTCACGAGTTATGGAGCAACACACTTCTCAAATCTCGGGTCGATCCGACAACTTTCTCTCTCTACGGTTTCTCTCTCTAGAAGTTGCAAATGAGAGAAATGGGTTGTGACCTTGGCTATTTATAGGGGAGGCTCCCCTTCTAGCCCATCCGACCCGACCCGACATGCCTCGTTCGTTTATTTAGTCATTTTAACCGTCGTTTTATTTTTGGGATGTTACAGTATGAAACCGTCATCCATCTTTTATGTCTTCCTTACTTCCTTAATAAAGCATGTTGTTCATCCTAATAATCAAAGAAGATTTAAAAAGCTAAAGAGTTTTATAAAGTTTAACTTTATTATGTTCAAAAACTAGAATTTTATATAAAAGATATATGTGATTCAAAAAATGATAGGCTTATATACTGTAACATCCCAAAATGTCGAGAAATAAAGTTAACGAGTTCAAGCGGGCCGAAGTCGGGCCGGGTCAGTCACGAACCGGGCTTGGGGAGGTCTCCCCTATAAATAGCCAGGGTCACCACATGTTTCTCTCATTTGCAATTCTAGAGAGAGAAAACCGTAGAGAGAGAAAGTGTCGGAATCGCACAAGATTGCACCCGCTCGTGTCTCTTGCACTCGTGAGAAGAACCTCCGGATCAGAAGCTCGATTCAGGTAACGATCCGACCTAAATCTGAGTTTTTAGTTCGTTTTTGGGTTTTTGGGTCTTGGGTGAAAATCGGACGTTTTTGTGGATGAAACTGAAAGATAATCATAGAATCGAATTCCTTAATGGAAAACGAACGTTTTGGATGCAACATGTTCGGGATCTTTACATGATCAGACCGAATGCGAAAGTTAGGGTTTTTCACGAAGAACAGGTCGTGCGCACTTGCTAAGTGCGCACGGAGCAGGTCCTGCGCACTTGCTAAGTGCGCAGGAGGAGGAACCTGCGCACTTGCTAAGTGCGCAGGAGGACGGACCTGCGCACTTGCTAAGTGCGCAGGAGGCAGGGTCTGCGCACTTGCTAAGTGCGCAGACATCAGGCTGTTGAGTAGAGATTAGTATGTCTAGAATGGTTAAACCGTTAGAGTCGGTAATGGTCTGATGTGTATGTAACTACTCAATTCAGATCGGAAGTGACGTGGTTGGACCCTTGATTAGGACAACCGAGACTAGCTTATAAGGTGAGTTCTAGAAGCCCTCTTTTAAATGTTTTTATATAATGTTTTCGGGCTGGTGTGTACACGTATGAAATGATGTTTTATGAAATGATGTTTTATAAAATGATGTTTATGAAACTACGTTTACGAAAGGAAATGATTTGGAACGAAGGGTTTATGGAAAGAAAGTTTATGAACGAAATGCTTACGAACGAATGTTATAAAGAAATGGTTTAATGAAAAGGTAAAGGGTTTTGAAAGTGAAGGAAAGGTTTTATGAAAAGAAAACAAAAAGGGGCAAAGGTTTTAAAGAAGTCATTACAAATCTAATCTGTCGAATGAATGGAATTGACGAATGAAGTCTGGGAATGTGATTCCCAGCCTTGTGGTAGATTATGGACAGCGAGCCATAGTTACCACAAGAACAACATGGGCAATGTCTTTGTGGCATGTCAATGGTTTTGATGTTGTACAACTGGTAAGGGAGTAACGACAGTTACTCGGGTGATGACGATCATCCTAAGCGAACGAGGTAATGGGAAATCAATGACGGCGATACGTAACGGTTGATTTCCAAAGGAAAGATGCGTGTTGGGCAATGACGGCGATACGTAACGGTTGACCCCACGCATTGAAGGGTTGGGCAATGACGGCGATACGTAACGGTTGACCCAACGTAGTGGTATGGTTGTGGCAATGATGGCGATACGTAACGGTTGCCCACAACATTAAAAGTTCCTACGGGGACATAGAGACGCGTAACGATACAGATTTAGATAATAATGTATGACTTAAATGAATGTTAATATTTTAAACAAATGATTGTGTTTAAATATGCGAAGGTTTACGAATGAAAGGCCCTGTTTTCTTATACGAATGTTAAACCCTATTGAATGTTTGAATGATGAACCATTTCTTAAAACGAACGAAAACTAGAACTCACCAGCGTAGCTGACGTTTTTAAGTGTACACATTCAGGTTAAGGTAGGTTCTGAGGATGGACGGTGATGCTTGGCTAGAGATGAAGAGTTACCCGACTGCTTTTGAAGACTGGCATCCCGTTATGTTTAGTTATGATGTAATTATGTTTACGCTTCCGCATTTATGAATAACGATTAAGTTATGTTTAAATGAAAATTTCCGCTGCGTTATTTGATATTCATGTTTAAGAACTGCTTGTGAATGAGTAAATCCAATAAGTGAGGCCTCCCGGGTTTGGGGCCTTACATATACTTAGATTATTGTCTTAACATGTTTCATGAAATATTGGTTATTTTGATGTCATGATACTAGATTATGAGTTGTTAAACTAAAAGATGAGTGTAAATAAATAAAAGGATCGAAATTATAGAAAACACATGTATATGCATATTGTTGAGCTTAGTGACTCGAAATGGTAATAATATATACCTACATGTGTATATATATATATATATATATATATATATATATATATATATATATATATATATATATATATATCAAAATTTATACATGTATTTATTGGTGGATTTTCTTGTTGGAATATTTAATGTTAAAAGGGAAATAGTAAAATAAAAACTAGGAATACTACTTGGATAAGTAAAATATATGTGTATATGTATATATATGTGTGTGATCACATGAAACATGTAATATATATATATTTATGTGTGTTTGAAGTTGGAAACTTGGTAAATTGGTAAGCATGAAAAGCATGAGTTCATATAAAAGGATTTAAACATATACTTGAATGAATGAACTAGAGTATGTATGAGTGTTTAGCAACCGAAAAATGTGTAAATATAGAATATAATCATAACTTGGAATGAACTATGAAACGACTAAATAATTGAAATCATATATATGATTATAACTTCTGTATAATGTGGAACGTGGACTTGATTAATGAAATCTAAAGACGTTTGGGTTAAAATAAATGATTGTATGTATTCACTAAACATATTTAATTTGAAATATGGTTATACGTGTGTGTAGATATTGGTGAAAATATAAATATATGTCAAGTTAGTATATGTCGTTTGGAACAAGTAATCGTATATGGGTGTGTTAACATGGATTATGTGCACATAGGAGTAGTCATACGTATAACATACTTGATCAATATCTATGATTTTGTATAATTATTGGAAAGAAATAATTATGTGTTTATAAGTGACTTTAATGTAAAATATTATAAATACTGCAAAAATAATACTTATTTTTGAATATATATAATAAGTCACCAATGTGGAAATATATATATACTTTTCCGGAAAATAAGTAAAGTGTCTAAACTTGAATAATAATCACCAACGAGTCATTACAAGAAAACATTGTTTTAAATAAACAAAGCCGTACTTAACAGGAATAGTTAAGTCGGGTGAACAACTTGCGACGTTTAGTATCCTTGTGTAAATAGGAAAATAATAGGCGGGGATGCTATTATTTGAAATATTTGCTAGCATTTACTTCTGTCGAGGTGAGTTTCACTAACCCCTTTTTATTTTTTTCTACGTTTTTGAAATGTTTTGGGGTGGAAACATATTTATAAAGTATTTTCTTATGTAAATGAATGAACTAATGATCAGACCGTATATGTGTATTGAGAGAAAAATAAAGGCTTAAAGTCCTCGGAATAAAAATTAGTAACCATTAGCTATGGACTTAGCCCGGGATTTTATGGATAGTACTATTAGGGGTGACGCCTCCGGTCATGATTAGTCGCGCTAATCAGGGGTCCAAACGGCCGAATGACCGCATATTGTCTTAACTCGCAGAAAGGCGAGTGGAGGCACATAAAGTTGGGGTTTGGTTACGGTCTCGTACATTACATATTATTTTGTATTCCTTGCAAGTTTACAAATGGGGTCAATTGATCGGGTTAGTATTCGAATTCATTGGTAATACATACTAAGAGTTTTGATCGGTAAATGATCAGGTTTAAACAATGTATTTATGATAACTCTTGATAATAATTTGTGAACTCACCAACCTCGTGTTGATGTTTTTAAGTATGTTTTCAGGAAATTGAACGTGGTCTTCAGGCTAGCAATGTAGGTTGCATACATACATGTGGATACAACTTTTGGAAGGATTTCACTTATATAACTCATGGTCTTGAGTCATATTACGAAATCCTAAACTTTATACAATTTAAATTATGTTTTGGGATGTAAATATTTTTAAACTTGGTTATGTATCCAGTTTCATGTATGAGTTTGCAATAATCTAATGCTTTGGAAACCGTGAATGTTACGCCTCGCGTTTCCGCCGTGGCGGGGTGTGACAGAGATTGGTATCAGAGCCATTGATTATAGCGAACTAGGAGTCTAAAAAAAATAGAACCTAGTCTATAATTTAAATGACTCATTAAAAACGTTTTCATTGCATAATCCTTGCTTAGCCATTCATTTTGTCATATGAATATTGTAGACACACCATGTTACATACTAACCTCACTTAAACTTCATAAGTTAGGAAGCGACCAACAAAAATGGCTGAATCGACTGGTGAGACTATGCCCAGAGGACCAAGGATCGACTTATCATACTGGGAATGGCTTTGCCAAGCAGTCCAAATGTGGAGGGTGGAGGAGGATCTCCCTATGTCTTGTGACTCTATCGGAGTAACATGTGAATCAAAACCAGTGCCACTCACCGGGGAGTGCACGGAATGCACCATTCCCCTACTAGTGTCCCAAAGCAGTAAGCAAGAGTTAGAAATTCACCAATTGGAAAGGGATGTGAAATCCATTCGAAGAGACTTGACATTTTTTCCAACCTTAATGGAAAATGTTAATGGGATAATGGAAGATCAGAGATTGATCGACCAGTCCCTTCAGCATGCATCTAGTCATATGATGGAATTGGAAAAAAGACTAGCTGAGATGGAGAGGAGGACTGCCGCAGCTGAACAGAAGGCAGAGGCAGCCAAGCAGAGGGCTATTGATGCTGAGCTCCGGGCTACCCTAGATGAGGCACGTGTGGAGGATATGATGATCTCATCTACCGTTCAGACGGGAACGTTTTCTTATTTCTAGATCTATTAAGGGCAGGTTGTACCGTAGCATGTTATGTAGTTTAAAACTTTTGAACGGGAAGTGCGAGCGGCTTTGGCACGCGAGTTCACTGAGTTGATGAAGGTTTCTCTACCAGGACTGTTAGCAGAAGCGTTAAAGAAGGCTAGTGAGACGGGTGGGTCTAACACGGCGGTTGGTACCCCGAACACTGAGGCAATCAATGCACCGCTTAACCGTGGTTGCGACTATAAGTCCTTTAAAGCATGTGACCCATCGGTCCTGACTGGGAAGAAACACGCGGTGGCTACTTTTGACTGGGTGATACGTATGGAAGCCACCATCCGTCTGAGCGAGTGTCGAGCAAATCAAGTTGTGAAATATGCTGCTAACTCCATGAGAGAGGAAGCATCCCATTGGTGGGAAGGTTTACGTCAGGCTAAGGGGGACGAGACGGTTGACACAATGCTGTGGAACGATTTGAAAACATTGGTGATTAAGAACTTCTTCCCGAGGAATGAAATCGAGAAGGTGGAAAGAGAGTTTCTGGGATTTAAAGCCAGAAGTAAAACACATCGACAATACACTACCAGATTCAATGAATTGGCACGTCTGGTGCCGCATCTGGTCACGACTGAGGAGAGAAATATTGCTTGCTACATCCGAGGTTTTCCGGATAAGGTCCGTACTTTCATCAAAGCAAACGCCCCTAGCACCTATGATTCGGTGGTGGAACTAAGTGGCGTAGTGTATGATGACCTGGCACTAAATGATGTTGCCATTGTGGAACCCAAAAAGAAGTCGAGCTTCCAAAACAAACGAATAGGTGGAAAGATGTATGGGGCTCATGATAGAGGGCTCGGGTGGAGGAGATGGCGATGTGTAATAAGTGTGGGAAGGAGCATATGGGGGTATGCAGATGGGGATCCAATCTATGCTTCAGGTGTGGCAAGACTGAACACTGTAGGTCCTCATGGCGCTTCTACGGATCGATCTCGTGATAAGACATGACATTAACTCGGAGTGTGGAATCCAACGAATCAACGTTTATATGCATAAAATACAATGTAGATAATCACGTAAATAACCTTCTCAATTGTATTCCAAATCACAATGGTGTTTACAGACTCAATCAGACTGATCGATGTATTCTCTCTGTTCTCTGTTTCTCTAAAATCACACTAACTGACTTTGTAAACACACATATATATAGCCGTCTGACCTGCTATAAGCGAACTTATTAAGTTCGCCTCTAACAGACTAAGCGAGCTTAACAAGTTCGCCTCTGTTAGACCAGGAGAACTTAACAAGTTCGCCTCTAGGTAAACTTGAATAAACACTTAGTAACTTTTACATAACAAAAACATAAAGACATAAGATCTAACTATTACAAGCTTTTGTCATTACAAACTATGTCCTAACAGACTCCCCCTTGACACTAGCTTGATCTACAGTCTTCAGTCTTCATGATGAGCTTTTCCAGTTATCCAGTAGTCTGCTGCCATCATGCACTCCATATCTTCTGCATATCTTCAAAACTCTCTTGTATTGTAATCCTTGTTCTTTCCATTCATCAGTGAACATTATTTCATTCTTTCGCAACGTCCTCTGATCTTTCTTTGAAAAATTTATAATATTCATTGCGTCATAAAAACACACAATGACTTTATTGTTTTTATCTTCAATCCTTGCTTCACCAGTATTAACATCGACATACCACCATTTCATATTCCCAAGAAAGTCTTGGGGAATCTTCTTCAACGGTATCTTGTGTACAGCACGTACTGGTTTATACTTGTAATTCCAGGTCACCTTCCCAGTCTTCTGATATGTGTTCTTCACTCTCTTTCCTTTTTGTGGTTTCAGTCGTTCATACTTTCCTGAACTACCTTCTCTCTTGATCAAGTTTGCTATCACATCAGCCAAACCATTCTTCAATTTATTAATAAGAGGCTTTGAAGCTAGACCATTCATTTCACACCTTGCAAGGTATTGAAATATTTGATCCTCGGCTTTAAGTATTGAACACCATCAGATGTTTTAATTGCAAATAATTTTGTATCACCATCATAGAACCAACTTATGATCCTTCCTACACACCGCTCGCTATTCACATATTTCTCTTTCTGAGCAGGTTGTGCTGGAGACTTGGGTAGCACCTTCATCCAACTGTTTACAACTTCTCTCCACTGTTCTCTTGTCATCCCTGTATTTCTATACATCACAGGTTCTTCATTAACCTTTGGAGACTCAGTGTGAGTAGTTTTAGTTTCAGCATCTATATTGGATTGAATATTCTCATCATTAGTATCCATCTTTGAATCAGCAGTGTCTTCAGGCAGTGTGACGTCTTCAACAGAGTCCATAGAATATGTTACTCCTTCATAAGTGAATTCAGGAATAACATCATCTTGGATGAAGTTATACGGCACTTTAAGACCATCACAGCCTTCATAAGTAACATTATCTTTATCTTTCTCTATCTCTATCTCTACTATCTCTCCTTCTTCTATTTCATTTTCAGACACTTCATCGTCCATGTCATTGAATAAATCATCAATGTCATCAAGACATGCAATCTTTTCAGCTTCTTCTTCAGAATCTGCAAAGAACTCCAATAATAGAATTTCTTCTTCATTAGCACCAGAAGTATCTTTGTTTCCTTCAAGTGATTGTGATGTCGAATCCCCCTGAACCCTTGATATAGGATTAGCGTCAGTGTATTGACGATCACCCTCAACATTTCCAGCAGGATCATTGTCTTCATCATCACGTCTTTGAATAGACTCTATGTGACATGTATCATGTATCCTCAACTCCCCCTGAGCGTCAAGACGTTGAACGAGTTTAGACACCAAAGCTTGCATGTCAGCTATCTGTTGAGCTTGAGTCTGAATCACCAGCTGCCGTTGTGAATCAGTAGAAACAAGAGTATTCACCTGTGTTTGTAGAGTAAGCACTTGAGATTCAAGGAAAGTAATCCTTTCAGAATCAGTAGGCTTTGACGGACTAGCTGACGATTGTGGAATCGAAGGACTTGCAGAAGGAGTAATAATTGGAGGAATATGAGTTATAACCGGAGATGTATCTTTAGATCTTGGAGGAGTAATAATCAAGGAAGCAACAAAATTAGCATCCTCAACTCCCTGCGAAGATTGAGCAGCAGCTATTGAAGCAGACATTAGCTTTTGAGTTTTTGGATCTGGATTGAAGTCACTATCAGAATCAGTACTTTCATCAACCAAGGATCGTTTTCCAAGTACTGAACCGGAAGGAGGATCCCGAACAGACTTTCTTCTTGGTCGTCTGGCTTGAGATATAATGCGTTTTCCAGCATTAGCCAGTGGAATAGCAGCTAACCGTTCATAATGATCTGAGGAAAAATCCCTAGATTCATCAGAGTCAGTGCCTTCAGTAACATGTAATATCGTCTCACTTGAGCTTGAACTAGATTCATCATCAGTCACCACATTTCCTTCAGCTTCATGAATGGGCGAGTTCACAGCGTCATCAACGAAATCATCCATGTTAATTCCTAGATCATGTTCATGTGCATGAATGACCTCCTCTTGAACATGTTCATGAATAGGTATTTCAACCTCAGCTTGTGGAATTGAAACTTGTTCAGGAATGGGAATTTGTGGTTGTACGGGAACCTGAACTTGTTGAACTGGAACTTGTTGTTGTATCGGTTGTTGTGGAATTTGTTGTTGTTGTTGTGGTTGCTGTTGTTGTTGCTGTGGAACATTTAAGCCTTGAACTTGAGCAATTTCATCAGGATGAAACCAGTTGTCATTAGGTGGTGCAACATAATCAGGATTGATTAAGTGACCAAACAAAGGAGTATTAACCGGTATCAATGCGGCATTCTGCTGTTTCACCTTCGTGCAATCAGTAAAGATATGCTTTGACATCGGAGTCAAAGTTAATCTTATAGGATGTTGTGGAAGATCTGGAATAAGATGATTTAAAATCATTTGAATAAAGCGAGGATACATCAAAAATCCTTGATCTTCAGCCAGATTAATCTGCATGACCATCTCTCGATAGAAGTAAAGTGCAAAATTGAATCGCTTATTCAACGTTAAAGCCACCATTGCGGTTTGAAGAGCCATCTTTAAACCATCGGTTCCAGCTTTATGAGGAGAGATGCATTGAATAATCACATGCATGAAGTATCTCCATTCACCGACTAAGCCACCTTTACGTGCTTGTGTATCATTCTGTCTCCCACGATAACCTATTCTTTGAAAACAACCCATAATAAGAGTGCCCGGATATGACAGTGGGTCTTCATCATTACCACCCAAATCAAGAGAAGCACGAATTGTTTCTTCAGATATGGCAATTTCAGTATTATTGATAGTAGCACGAAGAACATGAGGTTCTACGTCCGTATCCTGATGAACTGTATCCCAAAATTGTTGTATGTATACCAAACTGATGTAAGGATCTGTAGATAAAGCAGTATGGAGACGCGAACGATTCAGAAATCCGATTATTCCTTGAAAATTGACTGCCTCTGACATGTTAGGATCTAACAATGCCACCTGATTATGCTTATATTCGACACGTCGAGCCATCTGAAAACATTCGGACAACAAAACACATTAGTAAACATAACAAACACAAACAAAAAAATTTAAACACAAAAAAAAATTTATCAAAAAAAAAATTCTAACACTCAAAAATCACAAGTCCAAATACCCTCTGACCCCTAGGCGAACTTAATAAGTTCGCTTAGTGTTGCAAGAGGCGAACTTATTAAGTTCTCCTGGACAAGTTCGCTTCGAACAAGTTCGCTTGAACCTGTGACGATACAAATTCAAACACTGAATTTCAAAAATCAGGCAAATCAATTGAAACAAATGAAACAGGTATTGTATATCGATCGATTATCACTAAGTAAACAATTCTAATTATCAATTTTATATTTTTAGTCAAAAACCGTTCTGTCAAGCTCACGAAGTAAACCGAGTAGAAAACATCAAAATACGCACGATTGAACGGATGATAATCAGTGAAATTACCGTAGTTGTGTTCGCAAATCAATTTGGAATAAGATGGAATCAACAAACAACTCCAACAACACAGATTAAAAATTTTGAATAAAGTTCCAGATAAGTTCGCTTCGAACACAGAAGACGATGACTGATAAGTTCGCTTGGCCAAGAGCCTTATACACATTAAGTTCGCTTATTTAGGCGAACTTGTTAAGTTCGCTTAACAAGCCTTCGGTGAACATACTAAGTTCGCTTCACCATCCACAGGCAAACAGATTAAGTTCGCTTCACTATTCTTGGGCGAACATATTAAGTTCGCTTCACTGTACACAAGCGAACATAATATCTATTCACTTTTGCCTTGAACAAAATTTTTCCAACTTCAACCTTTCAAGTCTTGAACTTTCGTCAGCATCATGTATCCGATCCAATCCCGAACAATTTTAATAAAAGTTTAGAATTTTCATGGAAAATAAAAATAAAAATCAAAATATTTTTGAGTTTTATCTATACAAACGGAATCACATATTTTTGGATTTTATCTGTACAAACAGAAACACATATTTTTGGATTTTTATCTAAATAAACTGAAATCACATATTTTTGAATGATCATCATGAGCAAGAAGATCATATCAGTATCCAATTAATTCATCACACATTTTAGCAATAACAAAGGGTAACCTATAATATGAAACCATCCAACTCAATCTTGTGCACGTTGCACCTTTTTCATTTTGAAACTCATTCAATTTGAATAATATTTGAAATGATACGCGATAAATTCCAATGTAAATAAGATTAGGTTATAAAAAGCTCTTTTATTTATACCGAATTTGAAATATAAAGCATGAATTCTTAAATTTGTCAATATTATATGATTTGAAACTATAAGCGTTTATTCTCCAAATTCATGTAATTTAGTACCATTTAGATGAAAAACATCGTGTACCCCATATATATGCCAAACAAAAATATAAGTTGCACTATCTTCAAGACATATACAGTTAATGTTAAGATTAGATCAATTTTCAAGATGAAATTATCTCTTTTAGCACAAGTACAAAAGCAGATCCCAAAGGATATAAGAATCATGATGATTCAGAATCAGAAGATTCTAATGAATTGGCTGTATAATGAGAATCAACTGATTCAGGTATGAGGATCCAACTATTATCTGGATAAAATTCAATGGAGTCATACTAGATGATGTATCTAACTGATCCAAGGGCGAATATCTGTTTCAACAGATTTTGAAAGCATATCTTAGTTCAACATCACGTTGCATGTTTTTCGGGGCATGGGCAGTGAAGTGAACTGAAATAAATTTGAGCTAAAGATATAATTGAATATTGGTCTCATGAAATTATTTATAACCATATATTCTTTATCTGATAATGATCTTTTACACACACACCTATGCATATAATGGATTCAAATCACAGATGTAATCATATTATATTTAATTTTCACACAACTATTAGTTTCAAAACGCTTTTAGTCTATTGACAATTCAAGTTTCAAATTTCATACACAAATTTTAAAACAAATTATCAAGAATAGAGCATTCACAAAACTATCATTTCTCATTTATGCAGACTTTGAAATTTAGATCAAATCAACTCAGTTTAATCAATCATATATCAAAGGTCTACTAAGGTCGTGTGAAATGAACTAATCACTCATGTACTATCATTTCTTCACTAACCTCAAATGATGTCAACTTTTATATTTTTCAATTTGTTTTTACTTTTTATAAATTAAAACTTTTTGACTGAAAATGTAAATGCAGAAATGTAATAAAGCAATAAAAGAACTTAAAAACAACATTTTCCATGAAATTCTGATTTTGAAAAGCTTTTATTCGGGATTGATCATACCAATCATTTTAATTAGGAATTCAAACCTGGTACGATCAAATGCCTTGGTAAACAAATCAGCAAAATTATCGTCAGTGTGTACCTTGACCAGCTCAATCAACCTTTTCTCTACACAATCACGAATAAAATGATATCGAATCTCAATGTGCTTAGTTTTACTAGGTTTAACAGGATTATTAGTTATGGACATAGTAGCATTATTATCAATAAGCATAGGGGTTCCTGTGAAATTTAAACCGTAATCTCTTAATTGCTGTTGTATCCACAGGATCTGTGAACAACAACTCGCAGCAGCGATATATTCTGCTTCGCATGTAGAAATGGAGACTGTGGTTTGCTTTTTGCATTGAAAGGATACAAGTCTATTACCTAAGAACTGGCAACCACCTGTTGTAGATTTCCTGTCCAAACAACAACCACCAAAATTAGAATCAGTATAAGCATTAAATCAAAGTTAGAACCATGAGGATACCATAGCCCCAAACGTTGTTTTCCTTTCAAATATCGAAAGATTCTTTTCACAGCAATTAAGTGAGATTCTTTTAGTTTTGCTTGGAATCTGGAACAGATGTACACGGGGAACATTATATCTGGCCTTGAAGCGGTTAAGTACATGAGGGATCCAATCATAGCTCTATAAAGTCGACAATCCACATCTTTTCCATCCGGGTCAGAATTCAACTTATGATTGATCGGAATTGGAGTATCATATGGGGTACAGTCCTCCATCTTGAACCGGCTCAAGATGTCTTTGACATACTTGGACTGATGAATAAAGAAACCATCTTCCTTTTGATTTACTTGCAAACCTAAGAAAAACGATAACTCTCCCATAGCAGACATTCAAACTTCGACTTCATTACACCCTCAAAATCTTTGCATAACCCTTCGTTTGTTGAGCCAAAAATAATATCGTCCACATAAATCTGCAACAGTAGGTAATCTCCCCCTGATTTCTTTATGAATAAGGTCGAGTCTATCTTTCCACGAACAAAATCATTTGCCAAAAGATGTGTGGATAAAGTTTCATACCACGCACGAGGAGCCTGATGAAGACCATAGAGGGCCTTATCAAGCTTGAAAACCATATTCGGATTCAGTGGATCTTTAAACCCCGGCGGCTGACAAACATAGACTTCCTCCTTGACCTTTCCATATAAAAACGCACTTTTGACGTCTAATTGAAACACCTTAAAACCTTTAAAAGAAGCAAAAGCTAGAAACAACCTTATAGCTTTGAGCCTCGCAACAGGCGCATAAACCTCGGTGTAATCAATTCCTTCTTGTTGATTGAAGCCTTGGACAACTAATCTTGCCTTGTTACGTACCACGACACCTCGATCGTCTTTCTTACATTTAAACACCCATTTTGTTCCTATCGGATACGCACCCTTCAGAAAATTAACAAGATTCCAAACGTTAAGTTTGTCAAATTGAGCAAGTTCTTCTTGCATAGCTTCTATCCAATTGTTGTCATTTAAAGCCATTCCAACATTCTTGGGTTCAACCTGCAAAATAAAGCATGAATGTGAGCAATCATCAAGAACACCAGAATCTTTAATGCAGGTATACAAACAAGTATTGTCAACAAGATAACGTGTTTTCACTCCATCCTGTAAATTTCCAATTATATTCGTCACTGGATGATCTTTGAGTTCCTTGATGGATGCAACCTCAGGAACCGGCAACACTTCAACTCGAGTAGATTCAGATTGATAAGAATAATTTTGATTAATAGGAATTTCTGAGTCTAAATTTGTAAGAATCTCCCCCTAAGCCTGTGTCGAAGGTAATGAATCATCACCCAACAACGGATCAGCAGAAGAATCTTGAAAAATAGCATTATCCTCCTCACTCTCTGAATCTTGTGGATGTGAACAAGAAGCAACATAAGGATCGGGAGCAGAAGTAGATGGAATCGATGAATTTGGAACTGCATTTGGTAGAAATTCATTGTGCTGTTGACATGACTCATAGAGAACAGCAGCATCTTTAGCAGAAATATCAGAAGGTAAATGAAAAGACTTGAATAAGTTTTCATAATCAAATGCCTAATCTGGACCAATCGCCATTTGTGGTAAAGACAGATTTGAATAATCAATATGGATACATTCTTCAACTTGGCGCGTCTCTTTCTTATAAACCCTCTTGGTTGTCGAATTAGCCACATACCCCAGAAAAATCCCTTCAATAGCCTTTACACTGAATTTTGTTGGAACATCTCGAACTGTCAATAGGGTGCAAGGATTACCAAAAGGTAGTAAATAATCCAGATTCGGCTTTCGATTATTCAGCAATTCATAGCAAGTCTTGTTATGTCGCTTGACGGTCAAGACCCTGTTCAAAACGTGACATGCAGTATTCACAGCTTCAGCCCAAAAGGTGACTGGAAGCATAGAATCCGCAAGCATCGTGCGAGCTGTTTCGACCAAAGTCCTGTTCTTTCGTTCAGCGACACCGTTTTGTTGAGGAACATATGGCGCACTGAATTCATGATGAATTCCTTTTTGTAGACAGAATAAGCCCATTTTGCTATTCTTAAATTCGCTGCCATTGTTGTCACACCCCCAAATTTATTTACTTAATAAATAAATACAGGTTGCAACGATTGGTTCATTACACGATAGCGGAAGCGGTAATTGTGATCTCTAAGACTTGATTACAAATACAATTACTAAAACTAAGTAATACTATGATCTAAGTTCTTCTAGATCAACGATAGACTTGAGACTTGATATTCTACGTCCTTCCAGCTACTAGGAATCGATCCAACATGGCTAGCCTATTCCAACCGTGCCATAGCTAAAGGTTACCTGAGAAACATACTTGAAAGTGTCAACACAAAGGTTGGTGAGTTCACAGAGTTAGTTATATCAGTGCTTATATTTCTTCCCGAAAACATGTACATGACTTTACCGTCATAAAACTAAGTAGTTTTCCCCGAAAAACTATATATGACTTAACCGTCATAATAATGAGTAGTTTTCATTCGAAAACATGTCCATGACTTTACCGTCATAAAATATGTAGTTTTTTCCTTTGAAAACATTACCATGACTTAACCGTCATGAATCCAATGTTTAAACATGATCATTTTCTGATCAAAAACTCTTTTGTTTAAAACCTGATCACTTTAACCTGATCAGAACTCTATTGTTTAAAAACCTGATCACTTTAACCTGATCAGAACTCTTTTGTTTAAAACCTGATCAGAACTCTTTTGCTTAAAACCTGATCACTTTAACCTGATTAGAACTCTTTTGCTTAAAACCTGATCACTTTAACCTGATCAGAACTCTTTTGTTTAAAACCTGATCACTTTAACCTGATCAGAACTCTTTTGCTTAAAACCTGATCACTTTAACCTGATCAGAACTCTTTTGTTTAAAACCTGATCACTTTAACCTGATCAGAACTCTTTTGCTTAAAACCTGATCACTTTAACCTGATCAGAACTCTTTTGCTTAAAACCTGATCACTTTAACCTGATCAGAACTCTTTTGCTTAAAACCTGATCACTTTAACCTGATCAGAACTCTTTTGCTTAAAACCTGATCACTTTAACCTGATCAGAACCCTTTTGCATGTATTACCAATGAACTTGAATACTAATCCGATCTATTAACCCCATTTGTAAGCTTGCAAGGAATACAAATAGTATGTAATGTACGAGACCGTAACCAAACCCCGACCTTTTGTGCCTCCCCCTCGCCTTTTTACGAGTAAGACAATATGCAGTCATTCGGCCCTTTTGACCCCTGGTTAGCGCGACTAACCATGACCGGAGGCGTCACCCTCAATAGTACTATCCATATAATCCTGGGCTAAAATAGCTAATGGTTACTAACTTATTCAGAGGACTTTAAGCGCTTTACTTTTCCCTCAATACACACATACGGTCAGATCATTAGTTCAATTCATTTACACACAAAAGTCTTTTACAAGTATGTTTCCACCCCAAATCATTTCAAAAACTTAGAAAAAGGGGAATTAGTGAAACTCACAAGGAGTTAGACCTGAATGTTCATGATGTCAAACTTGTAAGCAAATGTAATTCATGTTTTCAAACATAACAAGTAAGTATGTTTCTCCCCCCGATGTTTACAAAACATTAAAAAGTTAAAAGGGGGCCGTGAACTCACCTTGTGTTCGATGAAATCCTAGCAAACAAACTTGTGCTAGTTCTTATCTATCCGTACCCTAATCACACAAGGGTACTAACGTGTTAAAACTACCCGTCTTATATCCGACTTAACAAATCCCGTTAAGTACGCCTTTGTTTAGTAAAAATAGTGTTTTTATTTACGACTCGTTGGTGATTATTATTCCAGTCTAGACGCTTACATATTTTCCGAGAAAATAATATGTTTCCCTATTGGTGACTTATTAAGTGTACCAAAAATAAATATTATTTTTGTAACTTAAAATATATTCACTTATGTTCCACGATGTCACGTGATTATTTATTTTTAACCGAATCTCTTCATATGTTCCATGTATATATATCCAATGTTCATATTAGGATACTAATCTTTAATTCTTAGAACATTTCCATGATTTAACCAAAACCGTACATCAATACATATATATCATAATTTTATCCATAAACATATACTTTTAGTAACACCTTTCACGTTCATATGTTGATGATAATCGTTCGTATGTCTTTTTGAATCATAGGACACTACCTCGGGTCTTGCCAGGTAAGTCACACATGATCATATAACTTCACGAACATGTATCCTTCAACATAACACATGAATGGAATGAAGGGTTTGTGAGGAACACCATCATCCAAGTGTTTATTTTATGTGATAGTATATATATGTAGTTTATATTTGATGTGTCCTTGTCTTGTCCATGGTCCTTGTAGTTTGGTATTTTATGTATGAACATGTACGTGTATTAAATATATGTACTCAAACATGACTTATGAAGAAATAACGCCAAAACTCATCAAGACTTTTATGTTTTATTTCGTCCTTGAAAACTCAGATTTTTAGGCGTACTTCGAATAGACTTTTAGATGGTTTTAGAAGACCAAATGACTTGGGGTATTCTTCTAAAATCAAGTTTATTGAAACCAGAGGAGATGTGAAAAAGAATTACTACATTTGGAGTTGTGTAGGTACCTCAAAACAGAAAAATGGAAAGAGATATCCAGATTCGACCTGCACTGAGCGGCCTTCTTGCGCCGACTGTTTGGAGGTCGAATACTCCATGGATTCGAGTGATTCCACTTGGGTTCTTCCTTCTTAACATGGAGCTTCATTCTAGAAGAAAAATGTACCGATTTGGCCAAGTAACGAAGGAGATATGGTCTTGCAAAGTTGGCCAAAAATCTGCCAGAAACTGAGTTACGGGATTTTTGTTTGCAATTTCGGTTTTGGAGAGGGGGATTGAGGGTGATTCCTTCTTGAAGTACTAGGTCTTGGCACTTGAATTTGTGGGTATGTGTGTGTGTGCTATTTGAGCCGAGAAAGGGAGAAAGGACAAGAGCAAAGCTCTTGTTCTTCCACACACACCTCTTTATATAGTAAATAGGTGGAGTAAGATCTTGGTAGTAATAATTGTCATCATGACAATGTATGGAGCTTGAGTGGTGTGTTGGATCTTCCATAATCATCACAAGGATGGTGGACAAGATAGATGTGACTTTGGGATATATCTTTACTTGAAAGAGTAAAGTGAATGTGTGTGCATATGTATCGATATATATAAAGAAAGAAGGTGAGAGTTTGAGTGTTCTACACACTATCATCATGACATGGAATGATGGATTTGATGGATGTGACCTTTGGATGGATTCACACTCATAAGAGCATGGTTCATATGACACCAATATGGTGGTGTGGTGTAGGTGATGTGATCTTTATGTTGCTTGCATCTTTGGTTATAATCATGATGATTATGACGCTTGAGTGTTGTGTAAGTAAAGCAATCATGATGATGATGTGATTGATTTAGATGTGGTATAATACCTAAAAATAGTATCCGCTTTAATATCTTTAATTATTAAAACGTCTCACATTTTGTGTAGTTTGACTAGCTTTAATAATCTGCTAGTGAATTTACGACATAGTTATTACTTTAACTATATTACACATGTATACACATAAAATAACTCAAGGTTTTGCAACCAACATTTTTATAAAAGTTAGTCGCCAATATTTATGTTTTTAAAGCGTCTCCCTAGACTTTTCTGGAATAACATTCTTTTTAATCACCAACGACCGTATCTTGTGGGTTATAACCGTTTACTATTCTAGTAACTCTTGAAAATTACTAAAATATGGCACGTGTTCCTTTGCTAGACTTCTGACAATACCATGTCAAAGATAATACTCCTAACAAATATAAAATACGAACGTGCCATTATGAATATGGATAATGACCTGAAATACTGGGTGTTACAATTGTCACTCCTGATTTTTCTGACTTTCAGATTGAATAAATTCTCCAAACCCAGAATTAAGTATTGTACCAACTCAGTGGTTTCAGATTTAGAGGAAAGAAACTTAACCCATGAAAATCTGGAGTAATCATCAGTTACTACCAAGCAGTACGATTTTCCACCAATGCTCCTGATACTGATAGGACCGAACAAATCCATATGCAGCAACTCCAAAGGAGTTACGATAGAATTCGTCGATTTAGATTTGTGAGATAACCTTCTCAGTTGTATTCCAAATCACAATGGTGTTTACAGACTCAATCAGACTGATCGATGTATTCTCTCTGTTCTCTGTTTCTCTAAAATCACACTAACTGACTCTGTAAACACATATATATATATATAGCCGTCTGACCTGCTATAAGCGAACTTATTAAGTTCGCCTCTAACAGACTAAGCGAACTTAAAAAGTTCGCCTAAGATAGACGAACTTATTAAGTTCGCCTCTGTTAGACCAGGCGAACTTAACAAGTTCGCCTCTAGGTAAACTTGAATAAATACTTAGTAACTTTTACATAACAAAAACATAAAGACATAAGATCTAACTATTACAAGCTTCTGTCATTACAAACTATGTCCTAACAGACACTACTCACGTGAATGTCCCCAGCTCTTCAAATGCTACAACTATGGGGAGAGTGGTCATATGAGCCGGGAATGCACCAAGCCCAGAATGGGTGAAGTCGGGAAGGGGAAAGCCCCGAAGAAGAAAGAAGAGAGGCCCCGAGCAAAGACTCGTGCGTACGCGCTGACGCAAGACCAGACCAGGGTGGACCCCGATGTGGCGTCAGGTACGTTCATCCTTGAGAACACTTTTGTTTCTGTGTTATTTGATTCGGGTGCAAGTAAGAGTTTTATATTTGTGACTTTCTGTATCGAGTGAAGTACACTATCAGTAAGCTAGAAGAGGCTTTTAGCATAGAAACCGCTGAGGGTAGAACTGCGAGAGTGACCGATGTAGTTGACAACTCCACAATAAAAATAGAAGGTCATACGTTCCCTGTTAGATTGTTTGTTATGGTCTTGGGAGGGTTTGATGTTGTGTTAGGTATGGATTGGTTAACTTCCAACGAAACACAAATCATACGTAAACGAAAGATAATCCGACTCAAGGCTCCGGATGGTAGCAAAGTTGAGATTTATGGAGATCATGACGCCCCGATGCCAAACGTCATCTCGATGATTAAGGCAACATATTACTTGAGACGCGGATGAGAGGCTTATCTGGTGTACGTAATTGAAAAGTGTAAGCAAGTGAAGGAACTAGACGATGTACCCATGGTACGGGAGTACCCGGAGGTGTTTCCAGAGGATTTGCCTGGGATACCACCCGACAGAGAGGTTGAATTTCGAATCGACTTAGTACCAGATGCCCAGCCCGTGGCTAAGGCTCCATATCGACTAGCACCAGTAGAAATGAAAAAACTTATGGCCCAATTAGACGAACTACTTGAGAAGGGATTTATACAACCGGGCATCTCGCCATGTGGTGCTCCGGTGTTGTTTGTGAAGAAGAAGAATGGTTCGATGAGAATGTGTATTGATTATCGCGAGTTGAACAAACGTACGGTGAAGAACAAGTACCCTCTACCAAGGATCGACGACATGTTCGATCAATTACAGGGCGCAAGTTGGTTCTCAAAATTCGACCTTTGATCCAGGTACCATCAGTTGAAGGTGAGGGAAGAAGACATACCAAAACCGCATTTCGCACGCGTTATGGACATTTCAAGTTCAACGTAATGTCTTTTGGATTGACGAACGCCCCCGCAGCGTTCATGGATTTGATGAATAGGGTTTGTCGACCAATGTTGGATCGATCGGTAATCGTGTTCATCGATGATATCCTCATCTACTCCAAGAATGAGGATGATCACGCGTATCACTTAAAGGAAGTATTGGAAGCTCTGAAGAAGGAAAAGTTGTATGCTAAGTTCTCTAAATATGCGTTCTGGCTTAGGGAATTCCAATTCCTAGGTCACGTCATTAACGTGAACGGCATTATGGTTGACCCAGCAATGATAATGACGGTAAGGGAATGGAATACTCCTAAGACGCCAACTGAAATCATCAGTTTCTTGGGATTGGCAGGTTACTATCAGAGATTCATCCAGGATTTCTCGAAAATAGCTTCGCCATTGACAAAGTTAACTCGGAAGGAGGTAAAGTACGAATGGGGTTCGACCCAGGATGAGGCGTTTAAGGAATTGAAGGAAAAGCTAACCAAAGCCCCAGTCTTGGCCCTTCCCGAGGGCAATGAAGACTTAGTAGTATACTCTGACGCTTCGTGTCAGGGATTGGGATGCGTGTTGATGCAACGCGGGAGATTGATCGCGTATGCGTCACGGCAGTTGAAGATTCACGAAGCTAATTATCCGACTCATGATTTGGAACTTGCTGCTGTCGTATTCGCATTGAAAATCTGAAGGCACTACCTTTACGGGGTGAAGTTTACTATTTACACCGACCACAAAAGTTTGAAGTACTTCTTCGAACAAAGGGAACTTAATATAAGGCAAAGACGATGGTTGGAACTATTGACAGAGTATGACTGTGAAATCATATACCATCCTAGAAAGACAAACGTGGTGGTAGACGCTCTAAGCCGAAAGGATGTGCCTGCTCCTATTAGAGTGAAAGCTTGCTAGTTGATGGTTACATCAGGTGTGATGAGGGAAATTGAAAGAGCTCAAGATGAAGCACTGAAGGAAGAAAACATAAAGAAGGAAAGAATGGTTGGCCAACAGGACAAGTTGGAATATAACACTCTTGGTGTTAGGACACGTTTTGGGCGGGTATGGATACTTATGAGTGGCGAGCTTAGAACCAAAATCTTGGATGAGGCTCATAAGTCTCGTTAATCTATCCACCTCGGTACCAACAAAATGTACCAAGGTGTGAGGAAGGAATACTGGTGGCCTGGAATGAAACATGAGGTGACAAAGTACATAAGCAAGTGCTTGACTTGCTCGCAAGTAAATGCTTTACACCAGAAACCGTATGGAAAGATTCAACCACTTGATATACCGGAATGGAAGTGGGAACACATTACCATGGACTTCATAACCAAGCTACCTCGCACAGCAAAAGGTCATGACACCATTTGGGTAATTGTGGATCGTTTAATGAAGAGTGCTCATTTCCTACCTATTCGCGAGACGTTCTCTTCAAAAAGGTTAGCGGAAGTATTTATTAACGAAGTAGTAGCCCGGCATGGGATGCCTTTGACGATCATATCTGACCGGGACACACGATTCACATCGAGGTTCTGGAAAATATTTCACGAGGCGATGGGCACGAGGTTTAATATCAGCACGGCATACCACCCACAAACGGATGGTCACTCCGAAAGGACCATTCAGACATTGGAGGATATGTTTCGTGCTTGTATTATCGATTTTGGCGGCAGTTGGGACAGTCATCTGTCGTTAGCCGAATTCTCCTACAACAATAGTCATCACACGACTATAGGCATGCCGCCTTACGAAATGTTGTATGGGAGAAGATGCAGGACCCCGGTTTGTTGAGGTGAGATTGGACAAAAGGAATTAGGAAGTCTTGATGTCGTAAGAGAAACATCGAAAAGATTTGATCAAATCAAAGCACGAATGAAGGCCGCACAAGATCGTCAGAAATCCTATGCGGATAAACAACGAAGGCCTATCGAGTTTGATGTTGGTGATAGAGTAATGTTGAAAGTGTCACCCTGGAAGGGAATCATACGATTCAGGAAGAGAGGAAAGTTAAGTCCGAGGTTTGTCGGACCATTCAGGATAATGGCACGGGTTGGTGAAGTCGCTTATCGAGTAGAGTTGCCTGATGAGTTAAGTGGGATTCATCCTACCTTCCATGTATCACACTTGCGAAAGTGTTTGGCAGATGAATTGGCTCACGTACCACTTAGTGATATCGAGGTAGACAACAGCCTTAACTACATCGAAGAACACGTGGCCGTCTTAGACAAAAAGGAGAAGCGTTTGTGTAATAAGATTATTCGATTGGTTAAAGTCCAATGGAAGCACCGAAAGGGATCAGAATCTACTTGGGAAACAGAGAATGAAATGAGGGAGTCGTACCCTCATCTATTTGACTTATGATAGGTTTCGGGGACGAAACCTATTGTAAGGGGAGTAGACTTGTAACATCCCAAAAATATGACGACGATTAAAATAATGGGTTATACGTAAGACGAAAGGAATAAATGAACGAGGCGTGACGGGTCGACGGACTTGAGGGGAGGAGTCCCTCCCCCTATAAATGAACAAGGCGTGACGGACCGGGCTATATCGACCCGAGATTGAAGAAGTGTGTTGCTCCATAGCTCGTGAGAAGAACCTCTGAATCAGAAGCTCGATACAGGTAACGATCCAACCTAGATCTGAGTTATTGTTCGTTTTTGGGTTTTTCGGGTTTTGGACAAAAATGTGATGTTTTTACCGATGAAACTGGAAGAAAAATATAGATTTGAGTCCCTTAATGAAAAGCAAACGTTTTGAATGTAAACAAGTTCGGGATCTTGACGTGATAAGACCCGAATGCGAAAGTTAGGGTTTTTGCGGGGAAGCAGATCCTGCGTACTTATCAAGTACGCATGAAGAGGGTCCTGCGTACTTATCAAGTACGCATGAAGCAAAGTTTGTGCACTTGATAAGTACGCAAAAGCAAGGCCCTACGTACTTGCTATGTGCGCAGGCATCAGTTTGTTTAGGTAAAGTCAATATGTTTAGAAGGTTAAACCGTTAGAGTCGGGATTTGGTCTGATGTGTATTTAACTAATCAATTCAAATCGGAAGTGACGTTGTGGGACCTTTGTTTAGGACAACCCAGATTAGCTTATCAGGTGAGTTCTAGAAGCCCTCTTTTAAATGTTTTAAATAATGATTTCGGGCTGGTGTGCATACATACGAAATGATGTTTTACGAAACGATGTTTACGAAATGATGCTTACGAAACTATGTTTACGAAATGAAATGATTTGGAACGAACGGTTTATGGAAAGAAAGTTTTATGAATGGAATGTTTACGAACGAAATGTTTTTAAAGAAATGGTTTAAACTGAAGGTATAGGGTTTTGAAAATGAATGAAAGGTTTTATGAAAAGGAAAGAAAAGGCAAAGGTTTTAAAGAAGTCATTACAAATTTAATATGTCGAATGAATGGAATTGACGAATGAAGTCTAGGAATGTAATTCCCAGCCTTGTGGTAGATTATGGACAGTGAGCCATAGTTTCCATAAGAACAACAGGGGCAGTGTCTTTATGGCCTGTCAATAGTTATGATGTTGTACAACTGGTAAGGGAGTAACGACGGTTACTCAGGGGTTAACGTTACCCTACGAAGGTTAAATTATGATCCGACGGTGTTATGGCCGTGAGCCATAGCCGTCGATGGAAGTTGTCGGTTTATGGACATGGGAGCCATAGGGGCAACTAAATGAGTATTGTCGGTCCTCGTGCAGTTAAGCCTTGGGGGCAATACAAAAGGGAATTGACGGAATGTATTGTATTGTCGGTCTTCGTGAAGTTAAGCCTTAGGGACAATACAATACTAAATGACGGAACGAATGGTAACACAGATTTGAATAATAATGTATGACTTAAATGAATGTTAAAAGTTTTAAACGAACGATCCGTTCGACGGTGTTTATGATGATGATAAAATGTTTGAATGTTTTTAATGATGACCGAAAGGCCCTGTTTTCTTATACATGATGTTAAACCCAAATGAATTATTGAATGATGAACCATTTCTTAAATCGAATGAAAACTTGAACTCACCAGCGTAGCTGACTTTTTAGTATGCGCATTCAGGTTAAGGCAGGTATGGACGATGGACGGTGATGCTTAGCAAGCGAGAAGAGTTACCCGGTTGATCATGAAGATTGGCATCCCGTTATGAGTTGTTTATGTTATGTTTATGTATTTGACAATGTTACGCTTCTGCATGTTTGAACAAGTTTTAATTATGATGAATGAAAGATTCCTTTGCGTTATTTGATATTCAAGTTTAATAACTGTTTGTGAATGAGTAAATCCAACAAGTGAGGCCTCCCGGGTTTGGGGCCTTACAAGAACAGTTGAATCGTCCGAAAACTCGATGAATGGTCTGAAAACGATTACTCGTCCGAAAAGTATTTCGGACGGCATGATCTCGAACAAATGTTTTTGAACGAAATAGTTCTTGGACAAATTTTTTTGAACGAATTAGCTAGGTGTAACATCCCGAAAATAGTAAATAAGTAAATAATAATACGATGGAGATTTATACGACATAAAATGAAATAAGAACGGATGGACTTGGGCTCGACTCCAACGGGCCGAGGGAAGCCCAGGTATAAAAGGGGCAAGACAGCCCATTTGACCATTTCACCTCCATTTCACCAATTCTAGAAAGAGAAAGGGAGCCCGAGTCTAGAGAGAGAAAGTCGACGGATCGTCACGAGATTTGAGGAGCACGTTACTACTGAGATCGTGAGCAAAACCTCTGGATCATAATTCCAATCCAGGTAATGATTCGATCATAATATGAGTTTTTGTTCATTTTGGGGTTTCTCGGGTTTTAGCTAAATAGGTGATGTTTTTACGGATGAAACTTGAAAATAAGCTTAGAAATAGAATCTAGAATGAAAACCGCACGTTTTGATCAAAGAAAATTGTAAGATTAGCATGATCGGATTAACATGCAAGAATTCCGAAATTTTGGTCCAAGAACCAGGTACTGCGTACTTACCAAGTGCGCAGGAAGGAATCCCTGCGTACTTACTAAGTGCGCAGGCAGCAGTCCCTGCGTACTTACCAAGTACGCAGGAGGAAGACTCCTGCGCACTTACCAAGTGCGCATGAGCAAGTCCCTGCGCACTTACTAAGTGCGCAGGCAGCAGACAGCAGGCCACAGGTTGGTTAAGTAAAGTCAGTAAGTTTAGAATGATTAAACCATTAGAGTCGGGGTTGGGTCTATTGTGTATTTAAGTACCTAATCCAGATCGGAGGTGACGCTGTTGGGCCTTTGTTTAGGACAACCTAGAGTAGCTCATCAGGTGAGTTCTATGTGCCCCCTTCTATGTTATGTGCAAATGATTTATAAATGTTTTGGGGCTGAAGTGTATACACTAAATGAATAAATGTCAATGTGATCATACGTATATATATATATATATATAAATACTTATATATGAAAATGAATTACGAATAAAGAATGAAGCGTATGACTATAAAGAATGAATGAAAGAAGGACATAACGTAAAAGAATGAAATCTTGCTTTATATTATATATATTGCATGTTATGAATGAATGTAAACGTTATAAACCCTTCTGTGACAACGGCTACTTCGGTAGACGGACGACCACGTGACTATTTTGCAACCGGGACGAAAACGTTCCTACGTAAGATAGGACGTATGAAAAGGTAAAAATGGACGGTCGAAGCAATTGCCTTAACTAATGTAGAACGGTTGCATACATAATGGTCGCGTGGGAAACGGATGCCCTAGGGCAGACGGATTTAATGTTATGACGGACTACGACGGTAGGACGGTTAAGAGCGGACGGACAAAAGTTGCCGGACGGATTTAATGTTATGACGGACGGTTTTCTAGAGCCGGACGGTTATGAGAAGGGCTACGACGGTAGCTCTGACTGCGTGACATTCGCGACAAGTATGATGGGTTGATCTCCCTTAAGATTATGGCCAATATGTGTTCTCCCAAAGAAAGTATGTATGTACATATGTATATACCCTCCATGAATGTTATGTGAGAACAGTAAAGTAAAGAATATTTAAAAGTATGAATATACATTATATTCAGGATAAGATAAATATTATGTATGATTGTCTTTAAACTAGAACTCACCAGCGTTAGCTGACTTTAGTATACATTTCAGGTAAAGGAAGAAAAGGTCGTGCGAGGGCGTGAAGGTTACCCGACACAAGACTGACATCCCACTTTTGTTTGTTAAGACAATGTTGTGTTTTTAATTATTAAAGACTTCCGCTGTTATGAAATGTAATTGAATGATAATGTTTTTAATTTAAGTTCAGTATTTATGACTATGTTTATGAGTAAATCCAACAAGTGAGGTTACCCGAGAAAGGGGCCTTACAAGTTGGTATCAGAGCAATAGTTTGAGAGATTTAGACATCCCTAAATGTCTAGACTCAAACTGATTATGGGACCAACGCACGGATGTCAGTATGGGTAACCAACGCCAACGTTAGCACGTTAAGTAAGTCGTAAAGTTAATGCTCTTACATAGGAATAGATACCTTAACTTAGAACAAATAGATGTTAATGCCACGACTGATTTGAAGAGTTTCGAACCCGAAAAGCAATGTAAATTAGTAATCACAAACCGGTCACTGTAATTAAGAATTTACCTTGCTCGTACTGTTCCAAACTATGATCTGAAGAAATGACATTGATGTATTCCCTTTTTAACTATCAGGAAATTAAGAACTATGGCTGGTGGAGGAAGGACAGGACCTCGAGGCGGTCGCACTGGCCGGCGAGGTAGACCTCCGTTGAACCCAAGATTTGAAGAAGAAGAAGAGAGTGTGCACGCAGAGCACACCGAAAGTGTGCGCGAAACAGAAGTGACCCCAATTAGGGACAACAGTCCAGGGCCTATACAGTTGGAACCTGAAGTCAGGGATGCTATTGCCCGTGAAGTTGTGCTCACTTTGCAGAAGGTATTGCCGGATCTACTATCCGAGGCAATAAAGAAAAGTAAAGAGGGGGATGAAGGAAACCACGAAGAAACGGTATATGACAGCGACGGGATGAGATAAAAGTGGGGCCAAGCACTAAAGGGTGCACTTATAAAGGTTTCAAAGATGGAGACCCACCCAAGTTTGATGGTAGCAAGGATTCGGTGGCTACTTTGGAATGGATTGAGAGAATGAACGCTGTAATCAACATCAGCGAGTGCCGACCAGACCAGGCGGTTAAATATGTTGCTCATTCTTTCACCAATGAAGCACTAGGTTGGTGGAGAAATATTCAAAGAACAAAGTCGCCACATGCTCTTGCCCGAATGACATGGGAGGACTTGAAAAAGCTCGTAATCCAAAAGTTCTGCCCACAGAATGAGATTGATCGTGTGGAGAACGAGTTCCTAAACTTCAAAGCTGGCGACAAGACTCATCGCCAATATACTTCAAGGTTCAACGAGCTGGCCCAACTGGTACCACACTTGGTGGAAACCGAAGAACGTATGATCAAATACTATGTGAAGGGTCTGCCGCAAAGGCTCCGTGTCCACATAAAATCCAACCTACCCTCGACCTTCGAGTCGGTAGTCAACCTGGCTGGAATCGTTTACGACGATTATGCCAATGAGGACCCGACACCTGTGACACAAAAGAGGAAATGGGAGAATTCGTCTAGAGGCACCGGAAGAGGGAATGAAACAACTGAAATTAAGAAACCGAGGTTGGACGGACATGAAACGTGCAAGAAATGTGGAAAGCAACATAGTGGCGAGTGTCGAATCGGCACCACCGTGTGTTATAAGTGCGGGAGGCCGGGGCACTACTCCCGAGATTGTTGGAAGGACGCCAAATGTCAAGTATGTGGATTGGTTGGGCATCTGACAAAGAATTGCAGGAAGGCCGGCCAATCTGGTTCGGGAAAGGAGAAGGAACATGAACAACAAAAGGCTAGGACCCGAGCCTATGCCTTAACTGAGGAAGAAGCAAGGGGAAACCCTGATGTCGTGTCAGGTACGTTTCTAGTTAATGATGAACGTGCTGCGATTTTATTTGATTCTGGTGCTAGTAAAAGCTTTATATCAAATGCATTTAGTCGTAAACTAGATTGCACTATCAACACCATAGTAAAGGCCTTTAGCGTACAAACTGCCGTTGGTAAAAATTCGACAGTATTCCAAGTAACAGAGGATTGCATCATAGAAATAGAGGGTCATAAGTTCCCTTCTAGATTATTCCTTCTCACCTTAGGAGGATTCGATATAGTATTGGGTATGGATTGGCTAGCTGCCAATGAAGCTCAAATCATATGTAAACGTAAGAGGATACACCTCAAAGCTCCAAGCGGCAGTCCAATTACGGTTTATGGGGATTGGAATTGCACGATGCCAAACGTCATCTCGATGATTAAGGCCGAAAGTTATATGAGGCGCGGTTGCGAAGCTTATCTGGCGTATGTTATTGACGATGGAATGAAAACGAAAGAACTCAAGAATGTACCCGTGGTGTGCAACTTTCCGGAAGTGTTCCCTGAGGATCTACCTGGGTTGCCACCCGATCGGGAAATAGAATTTCAGATTGATTTACTGCCAGGAGCTGAGCCCGTTGCCAAAGCCCCCTACCGATTGGCTCCGTCAGAAATGAAAGAATTGATGTCCCAACTAGAGGAACTAACAGAAAAAGGATTTATTAGACCGAGCATCTCACCATGGGGCGCTCCGGTGCTATTTGTGAAGAAGAAGGACGCCAGCATGCGCATGTGCATCGACTACCGCGAATTGAATAAGAGAACAGTAAAGAACAAATACCCACTGCCTAGAATAGACGACCTTTTTGATCAACTGCATGGTGCGAGTTGGTTCTCAAAGATCGATCTTAGGTCGGGTTACCATCAGTTGAAAGTAAGAGAAGAAGACGTACCAAAGACCGCGTTTCGCACGCGTTATGGACATTATGAGTTTCTCGTGATGTCCTTTGGATTGACCAACGCACCAGCAGCGTTCATGGATTTGATGAATAGAGTATGTCGACCAATGTTGGATCGATCGGTGATAGTCTTTATAGATGACATACTGGTGTATTCAAAAAGCGAGGGTGATCACCACTGTCACCTAAGAGAGGTTCTGGAAGTGTTAAAGCAGGAGAAGTTGTACGCGAAATTCTCCAAATGCGCGTTCTGGCTTAGGGAAGTCCAATTCCTAGGTCATGTGATAAACCCAAACGGCATCATGGTAGATCCTACAAAGATAGAAACAGTAAAGGAATGGAACATCCCAAAGACACCAACAGAGATACGAAGTTTTCTTGGATTGGCAGGCTACTATCGAAGGTTCATTCAAGATTTCTCAAGGATAGCCTCGCCACTAACTAAACTGACACGGAAAGAAGTGAAATATGAATGGAGTCAAACCCAAAATAACGCGTTTGAGGAACTTAAGACACGATTAACCCAAGCTCCAGTCTTGACTCTACCTGAGGGAAATGAAGACTTGGTAGTCTACTCTGACGCTTCGGGGCAGGGTTTAGGTTGCGTACTTATGCAACGAGGAAAGGTAATTGCTTATGCCTCACGACAACTAAAGATTCACGAGGTTAACTACCCAACGCACGATCTCGAGTTAGCAGCAGTAGTTTTCGCATTGAAAATATGGAGGCACTATTTGTATGGAGTTAAATGCACCATCTACTCCGATCATAAAAGCTTGAAGTACTTTTTCGAGCAAAAAGAATTAAACATGAGGCAAAGGAGGTGGTTAGAGCTACTGAAAGACTATGACTGTGAAATATTGTACCATCCAGGCAAGGCAAATGTTGTGGCTGACGCTTTAAGTAGAAAGGAAGAATCGGCACCCATCAGGATCAAAGCGTGTCAGCTGATTATAACACCAGATTTGATGGGCGAAATAACAAAGGCACAAGATGAAGCACTGTTAGAAAGAAATGTGAAACGGGAAAGAATAGTAGGACAACAAGGGAACTTAAGTGCAAATACATACGGTGTACGAACTAGGTTTGGCCGGATGTGGATACCTAAGATTGGCGAGCTTAGAGCCAAAATACTCGATGAGGCCCATAAGTCTCGTTATTCTATCCACCCCGGGACAAACAAAATGTATCAAGACTTGAAGAAAGAGTACTGGTGGCCTGGCATGAAGAATGATGTGACTGAATACGTGAGCAAGTGATTAACGTGTTCACTAGTTAAAGCCGAGCACCAGAAACCATGCGGTAAAATGCAACCTTTACCTATACCAGAATGGAAGTGGGAAGAGATCACAATGGACTTCATTACCAAGCTACCGCGAACAGCTAAAGACAATGATACCATTTGGGTGATCGTCGACCGTTTGACGAAAAGTGCTCACTTCTTGCCAATACGTGAGGCTTCTTCGTCGGAAAGACTAGCAGAAGTATTTATAAAGGAAATTGTGAGTAGACATGGTATGCCACTGTCGATTGTGTCCGACAGGGATACTAGATTCACCTCAAGGTTTTGGAAGAAATTCAATGAAGCGATGGGAACCAGACTGAACATCAGCACCGCTTACCACCCTCAAACCGATGGTCAATCTGAAAGGACCATTCAGACCTTGGAGGACATGCTCCGGGCCTGTATCATTGACTTCGGTGGGAGCTGGGACAGCCATCTACCATTGGCAGAATTTTCATATAACAACAGCTATCACTCAACTATTGACATGCCGCCATTTGAAATGTTGTATGGGAGGAAATGTAGGACCCCCGTTTGTTGGGGGGAAATTGGACAAAAGGATTTTGCAAGTCTCGAAGTGGTCAAAGCTACTTCCGAGAAATTTGACCAAATCAAGGCACGAATGAAAGCCGCAAAGGACAGACAGAAATCATACGCGGACAAGAGAAGAAGGGATTTAGAGTTTCAAGTAGGGGACATGGTACTGTTAAAGGTATCACCATGGAAAGGAATCATCCGATTCAGGAAGCGTGGCAAACTGAGTCCAAGGTTTGTCGGACCTTTCAAGATTTTAGCAAGAGTGGGTCAAGTTGCTTACAGACTCGACCTACCCGTTGAGCTTAATGGAATACACCCTACGTTCCACGTGTCTCACCTACGCAAGTGCCTAGCCGATGACACAGCTCACATACCTTACGGCGAGATCGAGGTGGATAACAACATAAATTACATAGAGGAACCAATAGCCATCCTTGACCGAGCTGAGAAACGACTACGCAACAAGTCGATACCGTTAGTCAAGATACAATGGAAACACAGAAAAGGGTCGGAAGCTACATGGGAAAAAGAAGACGAGATGAGGGAACTATACCCTCAATTGTTTGACGTATAAACAGTTTCGAGGACGAAACCTCTTTAAGGAGGGTAGACTTGTAACATCCCGAAAATAGTAAATAAGTAAATAATAATACGATGGAGATTTATACGACATAAAATGAAATAAGAACGGATGGACTTGGGCTCGACTCCAACGGGCCGAGGGAAGCCCAGGTATAAAAGGGGCAAGACAGCCCATTTGACCATTTCACCTCCATTTCACCAATTCTAGAGAGAGAAAGGGAGCCCGAGTCTAGAGAGAGAAAGTCGACGGATCGTCACGAGATTTGAGGAGCACGTTACTACTGAGATCGTGAGCAAAACCTCTGGATCATAATTCCAATCCAGGTAATGATTCGATCATAATATGAGTTTTTGTTCATTTTGGGGTTTCTCGGGTTTTAGCTAAATAGGTGATGTTTTTACGGATGAAACTTGAAAATAAGCTTAGAAATAGAATCTAGAATGAAAACCGCACGTTTTGATCAAAGAAAATTGTAAGATTAGCATGATCGGATTAACATGCAAGAATTCCGAAATTTTGGTCCAAGAACCAGGTACTGCGTACTTACCAAGTGCGCAGGAAGGAATCCCTGCGTACTTACAAAGTGCGCAGGCAGCAGTCCCTGCGTACTTACCAAGTACGCAGGAGGAAGACTCCTGCGCACTTACCAAGTGCGCATGAGCAAGTCCCTGCGCACTTACTAAGTGCGCAGGCAGCAGACAGCAGGCCACAGGTTGGTTAAGTAAAGTCAGTAAGTTTAGAATGATTAAACCATTAGAGTCGGGGTTGGGTCTAATGTGTATTTAACTACCTAATCCAGATCGGAGGTGACGCTGTTGGGCCTTTGTTTAGGACAACCTAGAGTAGCTCATCAGGTGAGTTCTATGTGCCCCCTTCTATGTTATGTGCAAATGATTTATAAATGTTTTGGGGCTGAAGTGTATACACTAAATGAATAAATGTCAATGTGATCATACGTATATATATATATATATATATAAATACTTATATATGAAAATGAATTACGAATAAAGAATGAAGCGTATGACTATAAAGAATGAATGAAAGAAGGACATAACGTAAAAGAATGAAATCTTGCTTTATATTATATATATTGCATGTTATGAATGAATGTAAACGTTATAAACCCTTCTGTGACAACGGCTACTTCGGTAGACGGACGACCACGTGACTATTTTGCAACCGGGACGAAAACGTTCCTACGTAAGATAGGACGTATGAAAAGGTAAAAATGGACGGTCGAAGCAATTGCCTTAACTAATGTAGAACGGTTGCACACATAATGGTCGCGTGGGAAACGGATGCCCTAGGGCAAACGGATTTAATGTTATGACGGACTACGACGGTAGGACGGTTAAGAGCGGACGGACAAAAGTTGTCGGACGGATTTAATGTTATGACGGACGGTTTTCTAGAGCCGGACGGTTATGAGAAGGGCTACGACGGTAGCTCTGACTGCGTGACATTCGCGACAAGTATGATGGGTTGATCTCCCTTAAGATTATGGCCAATATGTGTTCTCCCAAAGAAAGTATGTATGTACATATGTATATACCCTCCATGAATGTTATGTGAGAACAGTAAAGTAAAGAATATTTAAAAGTATGAATATACATTATATTCAGGATAAGATAAATATTATGTATGATTGTCTTTAAACTAGAACTCACCAGCGTTAGCTGACTTTAGTATACATTTCAGGTAAAGGAAGAAAAGGTCGTGCGAGGGCGTGAAGGTTACCCGACACAAGACTGACATCCCACTTTTGTTTGTTAAGACAATGTTGTGTTTTTAATTATTAAAGACTTCCGCTGTTATGAAATGTAATTGAATGATGAATGTTTTTAATTTAAGTTCAGTATTTATGACTATGTTTATGAGTAAATCCAACAAGTGAGGTTACCCGAGAAAGGGGCCTTACACTAGGCTACAAGATATTTTTAACTGGTTAGTTTTCGGTCGAAAAAGATTTCGATCGAAATAGATTTCGACCGAAAAAGATTTCGGTCGAAAAAGATTTCGGACAGGAAGTTTTCGGATGAAACATATAGGTTATAACCTTATTCAATTTGTGACCCTTGACAGATTTACTAGCGTCACAACTAGCTTGAAGTTTCCTTGCTAAGTGAAATAAACCCCGTAGAAGTCAGGTGAGTTCTTATTGCCCTTTTTCCTAAACGGTTTTGGGCTAGCATGCATACTGTTAAAGAAATAGTTTTGAAAGTTAAAGTACATTTTTATAAGAATTGTATATTTTTATAAAAGGGAAAAAGAAAGGGTTAAAGAGTAAAGTAGTATCTTTGAAACAAGTTTTAAAGAAAGTAAATAGTTAAAGTAAAGAAATAGTTTGACAGTGACAAATGTCATATTATATTTTTATGTATTAATATGTGTTATTTTTCTATGTGTTATGTGTTTCAATGGCATTATGTTATGTGACGGAGTATACCTGCATACTAGATGCATAGTAGTTGCAAAGTAAAAAGTCGTGCAGGCAAGCAAAGTAGAAGTCTCACCCCGAGGTGTGAGCAAGCAAAGTAGAAAGTCCCACCCTGAGGTGTAAGCGAGAAAAGGGACCTTGTCCTCGGACGTTGATCCAATTGTGATATTTAAAGTTTGTTATAGTCACTTGTAGTGTACAAGGGGGAAGGAAAGTCGCAAAGAGCAAAGGAGGACACCTTAACGGGTTTCCTCGTAAATAAAGTTTTAAAGAAAGATATAGACGGAGTAGTTTTATAATTGTAATGTTGTAAAATTTTAAAGTAAAGTTAAAGTGTTTAAAGATGGATAAAGAAAAGCTTATTTTATTTTTATAAACTAAGCTACCAAAAGAAAGTATTCAGTTTAAAGTAAAGATATAACTCACCAGCATTAGCTGACTTTTAGTATGCACGACCGGTAGTAAAAGTAAAGCAAAGGCAAGGTAGAGCAGCCATGAGGGCTTGATAGCATGGACGTCGGGTTGCTGTGCTGAAGACTAACATTTCCTTTTCCCGATGGTTTATGTTTCAAACAATGTTATATTGATTTGGATTATGAATGTTTTGAATTAAAAACTTCCGCTACAATAGATTCTGATTTCCAGTTTTAGAACTATGTTTTATGCCAACTATGAGATGTACCCGGTTTGGGGCATTTCATGTGCGTGGCAAGGTGTATTTATATATAAACTTACTAAACCTAATTTTATACAAGCGTGTTTGCATGCATGACACGTATATTATGTATTTTCCTAAGATTAGTTAAACTATGATTATGGTTTGGCATAAATAAATGTGTTCAGGTATTTCTATTATACGTATCCAAATACACAAAGACAAACCAAAACTCCTCAAAGTATAACTATATCATAAGAGTGGCTATAAAACAACCACTACACTTTAACAAAACAGTCAACCTCAAGCGCACACATGATAACTCAACGAGAGTTTAGACTCGCTTTACATTATTAGGGTTAGTCTGTAATTCTCATTAAGTACCTACAGGGATCGTATGACTCGAGTAGGACATACACCCGCTACTATCGTATTACATGGACATTGGTTATCGTTGTTACATGAAGGACGTTATCGTTCCTAACACAATTACCATGTGAGTTTCACGACCCCTTTTCTTTTACTATTTTACAAACTTGGGGGAGAAAAATACTTCAACTAATTTGAAAACTTACACGAGCTTATTTATTTAACCTACCCGAACTTATTTGAGACGATAATTGGAAAACAAGACCCCAGATCAGTATGTGAACATGAGTGAACGTAGCCCTCATGTGGTCGTGGACCATACATATATTATAACCATTAGATATGGACTTAGCTGAGAAATATGTGAATAGTACTATTGGGACTGACCTCCCCACTTTGGGTTAGTCGTGCTATCCGCATAATCTGTATGTTCGTCTGGGTGCAACATAATCTAACATTTTACCGTGATGGCACGGGGCTGGGCAACAACATTGACATGTTTAGGTTTGGTTATAGGCTTTTGTGTCGGCGTATTAACTCGTATTCCTAGCTAGTCTACAGGGGATCAACATTACTTTTTTTGGTTATCGTTCTTATCTTTAACAATTTAAATAAAGAGGGCTTGACATGTCTAGAAATTCATTAACATGTTTTCATTAGGGAAAACGACTCATTTTATGAGTATGAAGTCATCACGTGTTTTCATTGGGAAAATGACTCATTTTATGACTATGAAGTCATCACGTGTTTTCATTGGGAAAACGACTCATTTTATGACTATGAAGTCATCACGTGTTTTCATTGGGAAAACGACTCATTTTATGACTATGAAGTCATTATGTGTTTTCATTGGGAAATGACCCATTTTATAACTATGAAGTCATCACATGTTTTCGAGGAAAACGGTTTGATATTAGGCCCATGTACACATTTTCAATGTTTTCGAGGAAAACGGTTTCATATTATGGCTATGTACACATTATCAATGTTTTTGAGGAAAACGATTTCATATTATGGCCACATATACATCATCAATGTTTTCAAGGAAAACCACTTTACATTGCGACAATTAAACCTGTGAACTCACCAACACTTAATTGACATTGTTAAGTATGTTTTTCAAGTAATACATAGTTATGACACGGTTGGAATAGGTTAACCATTTGGATTAAAACCCTAGAAGCCGAAGACACATGATCGTCAAACCTCAAGTATATTTTGACCTATATGGTTCTAGATCAATGTCATATTTCATTTTAGTTTTGTAATGGTATTCAATAGCATCTAAGTCTTCATTTTAGCTTCTGCAGCTGTGTAATGGTATCGATCGTTACAACCTTACTTTATTTATTTATTTATTTATTAAGTAAATAATTTGGGGGTGTGACAATATGCCATTTTAGATCCATTTTCTCCATATCACTAGGATCTACTTATTGCATATCCTCCAAAGAAAAGGTGGGAGCCTTCAGATCACCTGCAACATGTAACACCCCAATTCTTGCAAAGAATGTAAGTTAAGGGACTAAAATGGTCATTAAAAAAAACCCTAAGGGTTATATTGTAATTAAGTTAAAGTCCGAGGGCTGAAAATGAAAAATGGTGAAAGTTGGACGTTGTCGGACCGACATCGTGAAGGATAACGGTCCGCAATGTAGGGTGCAAGGATTCATCTGGGAAATGCCACGTGTTAGCTGACTAATCGATGAAATCCGACACGTGTATAGTAGATAACAAACCGACATGAAGACCATAACGGCCCGCTATGCCCATAACATACTGACATCATGAACATAGCGGTTCGCTATGTGCTCGCCAAGCCAATAAGCCGCCTGGTATGGATGTCGGAGCGACATCCATATGTATAACGGTCCGCTATGGACCCGACGGGCAGCCTATAAATAGTTGAACCTTGAGATCAGTTTCAGACATTCCCACATCACAAAACACCTTATAAAACACACACTTAGCTTCGATAAGCATGCCCAGAAGTCCCGGTTCACGTAGAGAAGTCTGGTTTCCAGTCTTTCGGACCCAATACGTAGTAGATAGTTCTGAGGTAAGGTTCCAACTAGTTCCTAATGACTTGGTTACTTTCACTAAGTTAGGAACTTGTGATTAAGAAATGTTATAATGATTTAGGACCTAGATCCAAATCGTTTTGCTGATTACATTAGCAAAGTAATAGAGGAAGAAGTTAGAGGTGAGTTCTATGAAGCCCTTTTTAAATGTTTTACTTTAAATGTTTTGGGCCGGTATGCATGCTAGAAAGATTTACATAAATGTTATATACTTTAAATTAAATAATTGGGATAGCATTCATGTTACAAGAGGTTATGTATAAAAGGTGTTTAAATCTTAAAACTGAGTAACATAGTATTCATGGGATATCAAAGAAGTGTTAGGTAACCATCCGACCGGTATGTAGTTATCTGGCAAACAGAATGTTCTGTCTAAGGAAAGAGTGGTGTATAAATCCCTCCTGGATCCGTCATTCTTTCCTGTGAACATTTCTATTGGAGGTATTACTTTGGAAAGATAACCACATTGTCTTCTTTGATATACCATGGAGAAACCTTTACGAAGATTTAGGATAAAGATTGATTTTAAAAGAAGAAGAGAGAGAGAGAAAGAAAGAAATGAATACTTGCCTTTTGGCATGATTTCATAAAAGAAAGATTGAAAGAAAGAAATTGGTTTTGACCCGTAAAACGTTTTAGAACTTATCATGGTGTACCTAGATAAGTAATGGCAGAAAAGTCAGGGTTTTACCTTGACTAGCAGAGGTCTTGACAATTATCATCTTGACAAAGAGTAGAGAGAAAGAGATAGAGTTTTTGGCATGTTTTGCCATGTCAAATATTTTGACCATATTGGTCTATAAAGAAAGAAAAGATTTTTGCCACGTCTGGGAAAATGCCACATACTATCTTGCAACTTAGATAGACGCAGAGAAGTACTGCATTCCTTTGTGGAATGTAGTATAGACACCTTGTGCAAGGGTATGTATAAGTGGTGACGACCGCTTGGAGGTTAACGTGACCTTAAGACAGACAAGTGTGCAAGTATAAAGTATTATGTTTGGGCAAGAAGTTAATGTGATGTTTTAAATGCGTGTCATATAAATCCACTTATGTATGAGACAGAGGTCAAAGATATTTTGACTAAAACTTGGAACTCACCAGCGTAAGCTGACATGTGTTTAAGCATGTGGGTCAGGGAAAGACGTAGCCTCCTGCAGTAAAGGCAAGGGGTTAGAGTAAAGGCATCTGGTGGGCTATCTGGCATCCTATGGCAAACTGGCATTAGAATAGATGTATTTGTACTTTCTCTAGAATGAAAATTAAACAAGTTTCATGAAATAAATATAATATTTGAAAGTATTCAGCTATGTATGATCTCTGTTTACTATATGTTTATGAGTAAATCCGACAAGTGGCCGGCATCTCAGGTGAGCAGGGATGTGGGTGTCACAAGTTGGTATCAGAGCTATAGTGTAAGAGATTTATATACTTTCCCAAGTATCTAGACTTAAACTAGGATTAAGGGATAGTAAGAATGCCAGCCTGATGCTAAGGATAGAGAAAGGAAAAGGTAGGGATATTTAGTAAGAACATGATAAAAGGATAACTAGAGCACCGAAAGTGGCGTAAATGATTAATTTCATTGTGGCCATAGTTATTAATGTTTACAATACACTTGTGTTCTGAGCTATCAATCTGTCATGCGAATACTAAAATACTCCATATCTTTTGTAGAAATGGATGGTAGAGGTAGAGGCAGAAGAGGAGGAAGGGTTAATCCCAATACTCCTAAAAGGCAGACGTGGTCTACCGCCAATGCCAAACCTGAGATAGAACATGTAGAGAGAGAAGATCAGGTAGAAGAGCCTGTGGTTGATCCACACCTTAAGAATATCATAGATATTGTTGTTGCCAAAGCATTAGACACGGCTATGCCAATTTTATTGACAAGCCTAGAAGGGAATATGAAGCAGAAATATGAGACTCAACCGGCAGAAGAAATTGATAATTTAGAGAAAGAGGATGAAGATGATTTTGATTACAATTATGAATATGAAGATTCATACGAAGTGAGACCTCGTAGGAAGGGAAAGAAAGGATGTCCTTACAAAACATTCAAAGACGAAAACCCTCCGAAGTTTGAAGGAACGAAGGATGCCACTATTACTCATCAGTGGATGAGAGAGATAGAGGCGGTGATTAAGATTAGTGAGTGTAGAGACGATCAAAAGGTTAAGTATGAAGCCCACTCATTTGTTTCAGAAGCTCTGTGTTGGTGGGAGAATCTGGTTATAGCTATGGGTGAGAAGGCTATCGACCAAATATCATGGGAGGAGTTGAAGAGATTGCTGATAGAGGAGTTCTATCCAGACAATGAGATGGACAAACTCGAGAGAGATTTTCTTTAACTGCAAGCTGGTAGTATGACTCACCGAGAATATACTACCAAGTTTAATAAAATGGCTCGTTTGGTACCTCACTTGATAACCCCTGAATATGTACGCATCAAGCGATACGTACAGGGTTTGCCATCTGAGATACGGAGGTTAGCAAAGAATTCAGACCTAAAGACTTATTTTTCTACCATATAGCTTGCTTCGACAATGTACGATGAAGTCTTCGGTTCCCACCTTGTGGAATCAAAGAGAAAGTGGTCAGATATTTCTAGAAATCAGAATAAGAAGAATGTAGGGGGAGGAGGACGAAAGAGGCAGGAACAGAGTAGTGGCTTCAATAAATGCCCCAAATGTGGCAAACTGCATACTAGAGAATGCAAGTATGTATCAAATACTTACTACAGTTGTGGTAAGCCTGGGCATATAGCCACTGACGTGTTGCAAAGCACATGTTTTGTATCCTATTGTTTTGTGTGTTTTTAGATAATTTCGTATTTGTTTGTTTTCATTTTTGGTTTGTTCTGATTCCGGGTCGTGTTTGCAGGTGATCTTATGCTAAAGAAGTAGAAAATGAATTTAAATCCTGGAGAGATCAAGCACACGAGGAGAGAAGGGAAAAAGAATAAAGAAAAATCAATCTGGAAAAGTAGTTCTTCGCGGTATGTGAAGAAGATGAATCAAGCCTTCGTGGTACGCGAAGACATTGAGAACCGGCCCCAACTGTTTTGTTCTTCGCGGTCCATCAACAGCCCAGAAATTTGTTTCGCGGTACGCAAAAAGCCTAAAAATCCGCAAAAACCCTAATTTCGATTCTTAAAAGATTTTGATGGCCATTATTTGAAGAGTTAGACTTTTAGCCGTCTGGAGAGAGTTCATGGGAGAATTTGAGAGAGGAAAAAGCATTTGGAGCCATAGTTCGAAGCTTGTGATCGATTAGACACCACTCGTTCAGTTTATGATATTCAATCTTTTGTGTCCAATCTGTTTGATTAATAGTATGTTCATGATTTTGATGACTTGTTTTCTGGTTTTTATCATGGTTGTTGGCTAAACCTTCAATACTACATAGGTTTTTTATGAATGATTGTTAAATTTTAGATTTTTATCGGTTTTGGATCTATGTTTTGGATTGATGCTATTGTAACAGATCTGATTTTGATTGTTTGATGAATATGCATGCTTAATACTGATTTACTATTGATTAATTGTTCCATATACGTCTTTGTGAATGTCTTTCATGTATGGATGCGTATTAGGTCACATACATTGTGTTTGTGACTAGTTTGTAGTTTGCTAGATGTTAGTAACCATTGGAACAGTGATTAGTGATCTATTAGAATTGAGTGTTCTTCTTACCTATATACCCGAAAGGTGATAGGTAGTCGATTAGTCCTCGGTGTTAGATTTCTGAGTGTAAACTGTCTGAAAGGAAGTTTCCTTAGGGTTTCCAGTATCGTTGCTAATTTGTGTCAAATCGAATGTTTTTAGATTACCCCTTACATCTTTGATGTATTGAGACAGTGAGACTGAAAGGTGATCTGTCTGTCGGGTTCTTTAGTGTTGTTGGGGACACCGAGAGGTAATCCAACCAACTAGTGAGCATAATATCCCTTAGGTTTCCTTCTGGTCTCATCCTGAGAGTGATTAGGAATCCATTAGGTAGTTTAAGGGTGTCGTATCTTAGGATCCTAGTTCCATCACATTTTCAACAGCCGAGAGAAGTCCAACTTTAGCAAACAGGATTCATAACCTAGGTAGTCCTTTCCTCATTATTGATTTCACCCCATTCCTTTGCTTGATAGTTAATTATAATTAGCAGTCTTCTTCATTCATTTACTTTTGAGTTTACTTAGTTAATCTTAGTTCGTAGATTCCCCTCCCCCCAAACCAAACCAAACCAAACCAAATATTCCAGTTCTAGTTAGAGTCTAGTTTAGTTAGTGTCTGTGTCTTGTGGGTTCGATATCCGGACTTTCGTTAGGCTGTATTACAATTGATAGGTACACTTGCCTGTCTTTGTGTCTAGATTATAGGAGTGTCTAGAGTTTAACTAGACTGTTTAGGTTAGTTTTGTGTTTAGTTTTTGTACACCATTTGACCGACATTAAGTTTTTGGCGTCGTTGTCGGGGACACTTGGCAATAGCAAAATTAGCTTCGATTTGTTCTTTGCATGGTTATTTGTTTTTATTTTCTCTTTTGTGTTTAGATTAATTCAATAGTTTATTTCCTTCTATTTAGATGTTGTTTGCTTTCTTTCTTTGGTTTTGCTATTTGTGCGTGTCGTAGTTAGAATTTTTCTTTTATATTCTTCCTTTGTTTTCTGTTCCAGTTTATGCAACACACTCGTTCACAGGGATCACCCCACTTTGCTGCTTATTTAGAACCCGAGCGAGAACTTCACGAGCGCAGCTTTCGCGACCGTTTGAGTGAAGTCTGTGAGAAAAAGGTACGTCTTCCTATTCCTATTACTGACATGGGTGATGCTAATCCACCTGCTAGGCGTACCGTCCACCAGAGGGCTTGTGATGGTTTCACAGGGACCAGGTCTTCTATCACCCGTGCTAATGTGCCAAACATTAATAATTGGCAGATTCCATCTCATGTTATAAACACCATCACTAACTCTACTCAGTTCCACTGCCTCGAGGATGAGGATGCACCTGGATATCTGTCCCGCTTTGCGCGTATTTACGATACCTTTCGCATTACTGGTGTCACTGAGGACTCAATCTATCTACGTCTGTTCCCATTCACGCTTCTGGTCGTTCTGCCAAGTGGTTGGATACTGTACCCCAGGACTCCATTACCATTTGGGAAGATATGCAGTCCAAGTTCTTGAAAAAGTACTACCCGCCGTCTAAGGCCGCCCGTCTAAGGGACCAGATCCACTCCTTCCGCATGGACCCCGATGAGCCTTACCACATAGCTTGGGAGCGGTTCAACACTCTGCTGAGTAGATACCCTCAGCATTGCCTGTCTGATTAGGCACTTGTTGAGAAGTTCTATAATGGCCTAACTTTTGAGAAGCAACAAATGTTCAATACTGCTGCAGGAGGTCGTATCATGGATAAGAAGGAGCCGAGCGGAGTGCGAGGAGATGTTTGAGAGCTTTGCTCTGGCTGAGCAACAACAACCATCTACTTAGAATTCAATTCCTAACACTAGGGCCAGCCCCTCATTGTCACACCCCCGCCAAAGGCGGAATCACGGGTGCGCGACAAAATTGAATAACAAGAACACAAGGCATAAAGAAATACTAAAGATATTTTATTAAAAACCCATAATTCGTTATATAGTCTCAAATGAAATTAAAACACAAATAATAATTTATTTTATTGTCTTCTAAGGCCATCATGCAATCCTATGTGATGAATCTTCAAAACTAAACTCTTACTTTTCGTTTCCTGAAAACATGTAAAAACAAGTGTCAACTACAAAGTTGGTGAGTCTCATAGGTTTTGACACACAACGATATATTTACAGATCAAATACAAAAAATTTATATATACAAGTCAATTAAATCCATACATGAAGTCCACAACCAACCCTATTGACCAAATTGCCCCAGAGAGATTTGGAACCCACCAAATCATGAATATGTCAGATTTCGATCATCCAACACCTTTAACGGGGTGATGGATGGGTATGTCACACCTATGGATCCATTATCGTACTACCGTTGGCTTATAAAAAGTTAATGGTTGTGTATGAGTCACGCGAGGGACTTTACGTTTACGAATATGCAATCATGTATAAGAAAATGTTTTAGTTGATTTGTATGAAAATGTTTGAATGTTCCACGGTACATGTTTCCACCCCAAAACTTAAAAGGAAAAGGGGCTATGAAGAACTCAGTTTTGTGTGTAGAGATGATTGACTCGTAAGGCTTGAGAGTTCTAGGATTTAGATTAATGCCCTAAAAGATCACGATATAGTCAATTAGGGTTTGGATAGCATTTATCGGAAGTTAGAACGTTAACGGATGCGAAAAATAGAAGATAGAATATATAATTGTTAATGTTGTTAAGTTCCAGATTTGGACAGCATAAGAGCTGAACAGAAACATGTTGGTTAAAAATATCAAACAAAGTGCTAAAATCATGAAATTTTATAGGCGACTAGTTTATAATGTTTCGAAAAAGTTTCAGTTAGAAAGTTTTTCCATTTGAGACTCGGATGATAGAAAAACAGTCAAACAAGAGAGAAGGTACTGAAAAATGTTCATGTCCCCTTTTTGGCTACAACGGACTCATGCTTTTGAATTAGAAAACGAGCCAATTATAGTTGGGACGTCCACTCGACGAACAACGTTATGGAATTTGGGTTTGCTCAGTTTCGATTAATTATGATCAAATTATGCTTAGTTAAAGTCAGCACTATTTCTGTCCAAAATCAACGGTTGCACTTAAGTGGACCGTTTAGGGTTTTAAGGTTACCGAACGCATAAATAAAAATTATAACAATGCATGTAGCATTAATATATAGTAGATACAGTGTGTTTATGTTAACCCATATGTTCTAAGGTATCGGCAGAGCACACTATTAACGAAGAACGTATGGAGGATTCACAGAATGCGACGGGATAGCCGCCATTGCAAACGGGATCCTATGATCGATTGATTATGTTAGTTAGCTTGATTATAATATTAGTTATATATAATAGGATTAAGATTCATCATGATCAAGTGATCATAATGTAAAAAAAAACATAATAGAAGGAGATGGAATAGAATGAATACAAGAACGAAAGTATGGAAACGGGACTCGGTAGAACAACTTGCTTGCTTCTTCTTCCTTGGCTTGGCTTTTAGGATTTTTCCAGGGATTAGGGGCTGAGATTTACGTGAAAAGGGAGTAGTTTTAAGAGTGGTTTGTAGGGAATGAGCAAAGAATTAAGCACCCAAGGCCATCTATTTATACTTGAGCATACATGAGTGTAATTATGGAAAGAACTTGGAGGACAAGTGACCCTAAACCAGCCGTAAGTCAGCCACCATCAGCCATATTTTGACACACTGTTTGCTTTAGTTGCTTTAGTGTAGATTTGTAGGAATAAATATATTGGTTGAATTACTATTTTAGGTACTTAAGATTGATATATTGGTCTTGCTTTAGTAATAGGTGAGTATAGTGTGTCGGTAAAGCGTTACAACTACACATGCGTAACTTGATCGTTTTATAAAATTCGGAGTTTATTTAAGGAAAGTTTTGTACATGAAAGTTGTTCTTAATAATGAAATGAATCCTTTTAGCATATGAAATAGAAATCAAAGTTACGTATACGGTGGTTGGCGGTAGTGGACGGTACGTAGTAAACGAAGGTTTAGAAGACCAACAGAGACGTGCAAACACTAAATAGCGTGCTAAGGTACCAAATTGAATTGTTTGAGGTATAACATGGTAATATAATAAATTCATATGTTATTCATTCATTAATACGATAAACGTTACAGTTACATGAAAAGTAGGAATGTTACAGTTTCCCCTAGTTACGGGAATTTCGTCCCCGAAATTCAACTAGTAGAGGCTATAGGATTTTCAAAAAGGTGTGGGTATTTTAGCTTCATCTGCTCCTCGCATTCCGAGGTGAACTCAAGCCCACGCTTCGAATTCCAATAACAACAGGTATGAGGCTTCGTTTGAGTTGCTTAATATCGCGGTCCATGATTTTCACGGGTTGCTTAACAAAATGAAGTTTGTCATCGATGCGGATTTCATCCAAAGGAATTTGAAGGTTGTCATCGGCCAGACATTTCTTGAGGTTTGACACATGAAACGTGTCATGAATGTTGCTGAGCTCGGATGGTAGCTTGAGTTTGTAGGCCACCTATCCTTTCTAGGATTTCAAAAGGACCAACGTACCTAGGAGCCAGCTTTCCCTTTTCCCAAATTGGTCAACTCCTTTCCAGGGGGAAACCTTGAGTAAAACTTTGTCGCCGACTTGAAATTCGAGAGGTTTTCTTCGGTTGTCGGCGTAACTCTTCTGACGGCCACGAGAGGCTTTGAGTCTTTTCTTGAATTAGAAAGACCTTATCATAAGTTTCCTGAAAGAGCTCAGGACCGGTAATTTGGGTGTCACCAATCTCGGTCCAACACACCGGAGATCGACACTTCCTACCATATAGAGCCTCAAAAGGAGCACACTTGATGCTCGTATGGTAGTTATTGTTGTATGAAAACTCGATAAGTGTCAAATGATGGTCCCAATTACCACCAAAGTCAATGACACAAGTACGGAGCATATCCTTAAGATTCTGTATGGTTCACTCACTTTGGCCATCCGTTTGAGGATGATAGGTCGTGCTAAGATCCGGACGAGATCCTAAGGCTTTTTTCAATGCTTGCCAAAATCGAGAAGTAAAACGTCTATCTCGATCAGAAATAATGGATAAAGGGACTCCATGACGAGTCACGATTTCATTGATGTAAAGCCTTGATAACTTATCCATCTTAATATCTTCACGAATCGGAAGGAAGTGAGCGGATTTGGTCAAACGGTCAACTATGATCCAAATTGAGTCATGCCCGCTCGAAGTTCTCGGGAGTTTGGTGATGAAGTCCATGGAAATTTGTTCCCATTTCCACATAGGGACTTCCGGTTGTTGCAAAAGACCAGGCGGTTTTTTGATGTTCAGCCATAACCGTAAGACAGGTGAGGCATTTTCCAATGTAAAGAGAGATGTCTTTCTTCATCCCAGGCCACCAATAAAATTCTAGGAGATCCTGATACATTTTATCGGCTCCAGGATGAACTGAGTATCGAGATTTATGGGCCTCGTCAAGGATCAGCTTATGAAGTTCGTTGGAGTCAGGGATCCACATACGGCACATGTAGTAGGGTACTCCATCGGACTTGGGCTCGAGATGCTTCTCAGCACCACAATCCAGTTCTCCTTTTAAATTATCCCTAGCAAGAGCTTGTTGCTGGGCCTGAAGAATTTGGGCTTTGAGGCTTGTTTGTATGATCATTCCCATTGCCTTATAATGTGCCGGTTTGATATGATCTTTTCGGCTGAGTGCATCAGCTACCATGTTGGCTTTACCGGGGTGATAGCGGATTTCGATATCATAATCGTTTAGTAGCTCAACCCAACGCCTCTGCCTCATGTTGAGTTCTTTTTTATCGAAGATGTCCTGGAGGCTTTTATGATCAATGAAGATGATACACTTCGTGCCATAGAGATCATGTCTCCAGATTTTAAGAGCGAAGACCACAACTCCTAAATCAAGGTCATGAGTTGTATAATTCTTCTTGTGGATCTTAAGTTGTCTCGATGCGTAGGCTATGATCTTTTCTTATTGCATCAATACGCATCCAAGACCTTGGTTTGATGCATTGCATTAAATGACAAAATCATCAGCACCATCAGGAAGGCTCAAGATAGGGGAATCACACAACTATTGTTTAAGGAGTTGGAAGGTATCTTCTTGCTTTTGCTCCCTACAAAAGGGTTTATTCTTTTGGGTTAGTGTTGTAAGAGGCAAGGCAATCTTCAAAAAGTTCGAGATGAACCTTCGATAATACCCGGCCAAACCCAAAAATGAACGGATTTCGGATGGTGTTTTTGGTACACTCCAATTTTTGACAGCTTCGATCTTGGCAGGGTCAACTTGAATACCTTTTTCATTGATCACGTGGCCTAAGAACTGAACCTCCCTAAGCCAAAATTCACACATGGAAATTTTGGCATAGAGTTGCTCCTTCTTCAAGTGTTCCACGATTATTCAGAGATGTTGTTCATGCTTGGCTCTGGTTTTGGAGTAAATCAAGATATCACCGATGAAGACAATGACAAATTGATCTAAGTAGGGTCGGCAGCCACGGTTCATAATTTCCATGAACACAACGGGTGTGTTGGTCAAGCCAAAAGGCATAACCACGAATTCATAGTGTCCATAGCGGGTACGGAAAGCCGTCTTCGGAATATCTTCATCTAGAACTCGAAGTTGATGGTAGCCAGAAAGAAGATCAATCTTGGAGAAACAGGTTGCTCCTTGAAGCTGGTCGAATAAGTCATCAATCCTCGGTAGCGGGTACCGATTCTTGATGGTGAGTTTGTTCAAATCACGATAGTCGATGCACATGCGGAACGATCCATCTTTCTTCTTAACGAATAGGAATGAAGCTACCCAAGGTGAGAAGCTCAGTCTAATGAATCCCTTGTCAAGAAGTTCTTGGAGTTGGCTAGATAGTTCTTGCATCTCGGAAGGAGCTAAGCGGTAAGGAGACTTAGCAACAGAGTTAGCTCCGGGCACGAGGTCTATACGGAACTCAACATGTCGTACTGGAGGAAGTCCGGGCAAGTCGTCGGGAAAAACTTCGGGATAATCCTTGATGATGGGGATATCTTGGATCTTTTTCGCTTCAGACTTTTTCTCCATAATGTGGGCTAGGAAATCATGGTATTGCTTCCTTAAGTAGCTTCAGGATTTCATTCATGAAATGATCTTGAGATTTTTGCAAGACTTTTTCCTGAAGATCTTTAGGGTATCTCCTGAGGGCAAAGGCACACGAACGAGCTTTTCTGAACAAACGATTTCCGCGTGATTGCTGGATAGCCAATCCATTCCTACGACAACGGCGAAACTTCCAATAGCCATGGGAATCAGGTCAATAGTGAAGGAATGGCCATTGAGGGTTAGGATGCAACCTCAGACAATGGAGTGAACATGAGTTAGTTTCCCATCAGCTAGTTCAATACTATAAGCAGGTTCTAACACAACAGGGCTAATTTCAAGCAGTGGTTCGAACTTGGCTGACACAAAGCTTTGGTCCGCACCAGTGTTGAATAAAACTAAAACATGATGGTTATTAAGGAGATACGTACCAATGACAATAGTTGGTTCCTCGCGAGCTTCAGTCGTGCCAATGGCAAATGCACGGCCACGAGGAGCATGGTTGGTGTTGTTCTTCGGGAAATTGTTCCTGAGATGATCGGTAGCACTGTACCCATAGCAGGCCCTACCATTGTTAGCAGCAACTGGGACAACGACTTTACCAGAATTAGCTACAGAAGGTATACGACAGCTTTGGGCCAGGTGCCCAAACGTACCACAGTTGTTGCATTGACGGAATTGGTTCCCAAGGTGGTGATAATTACACTTGGGGCATAGGGGTGCTGTCCCGATGTATCCCTTTTTGACTGGGGCTTGAACGGTAGGAGAAACTTGGGTCACCGGTGTGGCGGGTGTCACCATGGCAAAGTTCTTCACAGTTCTTTGCCTATTGCTAGAATCAAACTTCTTAGCTGGTTCCCCCATGACCTTTTTTGCATCTTTTTTAACCAATAAACCAGATTTAACCATGTCATCCGTTAAGGAACCGGACAACCGGATAGCAGCTTCAAGTGTAGCAGGAGCAGAGGCCATGACATGGCCCCTCATGATTGCTGGCAAGCCACCAATATAACGGTCATATCTATGGCTGAGCGGGGTTACCATATGAGGGACTAAAGTGCAAAGCTCGTGGAAACGAGTGGTATAGGTAGTATGCTCTGCCCCATCCATGCAGTGATTCCACATTTCGATTTCAATCTTCTTGAGCTCATTTTGGGGACAGAACTCAGCCACCATGATTCCCTTAAAGTCATCCCATGAAAGAGCTAGAGCAACATCCCTACCCCTTGTACGCATTTCCGCGTTCCACCAGGCCAGGCTCTCTTATGGAGAGAGCTTGAAGCATACTTAACCTTCATGTTTTCAGGGCAACCACTTATATCAAGGGTATTCTCCATATTTTCGAACCATTGGAGAAGACCAGTGGCCCCTTCGGTGCCGAAGAAACTACTAGGGTTGCAGGAGGCAAAATATTTGTAGGTACAAACATTGTTGTTGCTGTTATTAGAACTGGAGTTTCCCGAGTTATTGATTTGTGCAACCATATTGGGAATGATGGCCGCAAGCTGTTGAGTAATAATTGCAGCAAGATCGGTAGTGCTGTTCTTGTCGTTGGAGGTTGCATTGGTGTTGCGACGAGTAGGCATTCTAAGAAAATAAAGAATATAAGTAAGTGAATTAACAAGAGAATAATGAATCCAATGAAATTTTATTGATAAGGATAAACGTTTACAATAATGAAATAAAAGAAATAGACAATAATAGATAAATTCTAAGGATGATAGTTGGACTAATCAGAAGCTTAGGTCCAAATCATTAGCCCATTAGGAAGTATGTTTCTCGCCTATAAGCGATGCTCACTCCAAGAATTCCCAGGAAAGAGTGTTGGGTCCTTTAGGGATTTATGCACCATGTCTTTCCAAGACATAACTCTTAGTGTATAGGCATCCACTCTTCCAGTTTACACATACTCCTAATAAGCCATCGATTAGGCCTTAGGTTCTAACGAGAGCATTTATGGATCGAGCTTCCTTTTCTTGAACGACAGTTGAGCCTCTTTGACTGGTTAACCTTCTCTTTCTCGTTCATCAAGCTCCGATTCGCTAAAAATGTCAATGATTTGATGTTTGCTTGTAGCATCAGACATTAGTTCCTCTTCTTCATTCTTGCTTACAAAGTTTGGGCTTTGCATCAATCTGCTCCAGCTAATCGGGCTTTGTAGTGCACCGGTAGGCAGGTCTGAGCCTTCGAAGGTAATGTGAGTGTTGTCGGAGACGTTAGCGGAGTAAGAAGACATGGATAGAAAAGAGACATTAGTAATGATGATAGTGTGTGAATGTAAAGTTTCCTAATGTGGGGGAACTTAGGTTATAGTCTAGGTCGTTTTACTAAAGTGACCTAATTCTCTATAACCAAGGCTCTGATACCAATCTGTCACACCCCCGCCAAAGGCGGAATCACGGGAGCGTGACGAAATTGAATAACAAGAACACAAGGCATAAAGAAATACTAAAGATATTTTATTAAAAACCCATAATTCGTTACATAGTCTCAAATGAAATAAAACACAAATAATAATTTATTTTATTGTCTTCTATGGCCATCATCCAATCCTATGGTGATGAATCTTCAAAACTAAACTCCTACTTTTTGTGTCCTGAAAACATGTAAAAACAAGTGTCAACTACAAAGTTGGTGAGTGTCACCCCCTAAAATTCCACAGCGGGTTACCCGCGGGTTGTGACTGTCAAGGATCATCAGTTCCGGTCATTTCGAATGACCTCTAAATGGTTTTCGAAAAGACTTTCTGCTTGAACATCATACAAAAACAATTAAGTAATACAGAGTTTGAAAATGCGGAAAGTAAAGTGCGGAAGCAAAAGTAAAGTAGCAAAATACAAAAGCATAACAAATTAGGTTCCCATAAACCTAGCTTCTAAATGAAAACATGAAATGTGACTCCAGATATGCAATCCTAGTCCATGCGTGAATGTTTAGTGACCTGAGATAAACATGCTTAAAAGTGTCAACACATGGTTGGTGAGTTCACATGTTTAAGTAACAGAAACAAAATGAAAACAGTATAACAACACGTATGTATACTAGTTATTCGATTGTTGATCAGACAATAAACATTAACTATATAAGCAACACCGAAACCGAAGCTCAACGAAGGAATGGAGAAACGAGCATTTAGCCTCTTACGTGCCCGGCACGCAATGGATTAGGTCAATTATGCACCAGTTTGACTCCCAGTCAGAGTTAGCGCGACTAACCCGGGTGGGGTTGTTAAACCCAATAGTACTATTCATGAATCACCTCGCTTTGTGTAATAATTAACGGTTCGAATATGAGAGGACTTTATGTGCGAGAAATGCACCCACTTATATATATTAAAGCGAAATCAAAGTAATCATAAAAAATGGTTTAGCATGTATCTCCCCCAAATGGAAAAGTAAGTAAAATTGGGCCATGAAAACTCACCTGGGAATGAGGTGAATGAAGTATGAAAGCAACACGAGAAATCTAGCAACTCTGGATAACCGACCTAACCGAGTCCTAGGAATAGTAAGGCTATAAGCTCTATGAAATTAAACATGGTTTATGTAACCACATTCATCCAATCGACTCAATTTTGAAAGGTTACATTGACTTTTGAAAAGGTTTGACCAAAGTTGACCGAGGTTTGACCAAGGTTTGGCCAACTTTGACCAAGGTTTGACCAACTTTGACCAAGTTTGACTAATTTTGACCAATGTTGACTAATGTTGACCAATGTTGACAAGTGTTGACCAATGTGACACGACGACCCGTTGGTGACACATGGTGAAAACATGTACAAGTAGCACATAAGTAACATATGAGTAACACATAAGTAACATATAAGTACTACCTAAGTAACACATACTAGTTAACTTAGTTGCATATATTTATAACATAGATGGTATCACATAGTCTTAAGTAATTGCATAAGTAAGTAACATGTGACAAGTAACATTGCATTTGTACATCCTCATGGTATAATTCATACATGTTAACCAATCATCCACATAAGTTATGTCATTACACAAGTAACCTATTAACAATATTTCAATTCATTTGAACAAGAATCATAACATGTCATTTTATACCATAGTTCTTAACATAGCAACATTTCCCTTTTTGGGCAATTCGGGTTTTAGTACAACTTAGGTATCATAGCTCAATTAAACAAGTTATACATGAAATTATACTAGTAACATATCATAAACATGATTCTTATGCATACACTTTCTATTTCAAGCAAAGGTGAAGTTCCCAAACTAATAAACTTTTCTTATTTGGCAAGATCCTCCTAAACACGTCATAATACCATTTCAAATTACATATTCTTGCATAAGAAACATATTCATATAGTAATAAAACCATTTAACCTATTTTAGACCTTTATAACATACACATACAAAATATGTTTAATTAAAGTTTCCTTTTTAGGAAAGTGGTCCAAACGACCTCCTACACATGTGTAACTTCAAACAACTCTTTCTAACACTTTAATAGATGTTATAGAACCATATTATCATGCTTTCATCCATTAAAACACCATAACTCAAAATATGACAAATTAAAGTTTCCTTATATAGTAAGTCGACCATAACATAGTGTAACATATCATTTCAACCAAAAATTTCACATTTCCTACTTATTCTACTAATATAAGCATCATTTAAACTTTCATACATATCATATACTTATTTATGCAAAATCTCAACCAACAAAGTTTCAATACATAGAAACGAGCTAATATCAAAAAATCAAACATTTTAAACCATAAAAAGTGCAAATATGTGTCAACAACTCTTTTATTATGAAAACCTTTGATTAAAACATGGATTATAACCTTAGAAACAAAAAAAAATCGTTTGGATAGAGGTGATACCTCATGTGGCCAAAAAATAATAAGAATAATTGGATAAACACTTACAAAAACCAAGTATGATGGTAGGATGGATGTGAAACTACCTTGGAACCACTTGAAATCACCTTGAATGGACTTAGAACACTTTAATGGAGAATAAAATTTGAAAGAGTGGATGGGGGCTAGCAAGGGGATGGCGGCCGAGATTTTGGAGAGGGAGGGAGAGAGTGTTTTAGGTTCAGGGTTGTGTAAAAGTGAGTTAAGGGATTAAGGGTGGGATTAAGCAAATGGGTTTTGGGCTTTTTGCATCTTTAAGGCTTTTTATTAACTAAATGGGCTACTAAGATGGTTTAATAATTGCTGAATTAGTAAGCCCATACTATAGAATCATTATCTTTATAAAATCCAATTTAGTGTTGTTGACACATATCGCGTATTTGCTTAAAAAACGTTGAAATAAAAGTTGCTCTAAAAATTCAGAAAAAATTCATATAAGCATGAAATATTAAATCACAGTATTACATATAATTTTTGCACACCAATTATATGTCTAAATATTGTTTCTAAAATTCACCAACGTTCGTGTGAAAGGACGCGTGTGTGACCCGGTAATCCGCCCGATTACCGATGCATGTACTGAAATGAAACGAATGGACTTGCTATATGAAATGTGCACTTAATTACTCTATAATTAAGTATTATGCAAGTTTAATCATGTGAATTCAAGTAATAGTCGGGTATGGATATTAACCTGAATTTGTAGGGTATCACACTTTGGAAGCAGGATCTTCAGGTGTGTTTATTATTGAGATCTTCTCATTGTCTAGCAAATCTTGGGTTTTTGACAGGGATGTGGTTATCACATTTGTAATGATTTGCAGGGACTAAAGAAGGTTAGGAGGCTGAAGCAAGGCGACCTGAAGCTCTATGTGGGAAATGGACAAAAGGTTGTTGTGAAGGCTATAAGAGAATACACTCTTTTACTTCCTTCTGGTTTAGAACTTGTTTTGAACACTGTTTTATTCATTCCTAATTTTACTAGGAATATTATTTTAGTGTCACACCCCCAATTTCAACTAACGGAGTTTTACCGTTTTGGGAAGTGACAAACCAGGATCTCAGACACTAGTTACATTGAACGACTCTACATGGGACATAAGTGTAATATAATCAAAGTTCAGAGTTTAAATGCGGAATCATAAAGAAAATAAATGCGCAAAATACACGCGCCCCAAAAATAAAGTCCAAACGTCCATGTCCAAACAATAAGAAAAAGAAAACAATCAAAGTAGCAAGACATCAATAAATCAGAAGCATCCCATGCATGATCCTAGTTGTGCACCTGTGTCTTAACTTAGCGACCTGAGAAAACATGTAAGTAAAAATGTCAACACGAGGTTGGTGAGTTCACAAGTTTCAATATATAAATAAACGTTTACCAGATTTATTGTACAATCAACATATATATACCAATGAGTAGCTAACCCATGTTCGTGTTTGCTATTACGCTCACAACCGTAAACTAACTGTTTATATTGCCTCCTACCAGGTCTATCAACCACGGTGCACGTTTAGGTCAATATTGCACCTGTTCGATATACAATCGAGTTAGCGCGACTAACGCGGGTGAGGTTTGTCAAACCCAGTAGTACTACCCAACATACCTCGCTATATTCATATTTAAACGGTTCGATGTGAGGGATTTCATGATAGAGTTTACGCATAGTCATAACAAGTGATATAATATGAAGTACAAAAATCAAAAAGAGTTTGCATCATGTTTTCTCCCCCAGTTTAAAACAGTAAAAGGGGCCGTGAAAACTCACATGTGTTGCGTTGTAGGTAGTATCACACAAAGGATAAGTTGGAACCACGTGTGTAAGTCTCAAAAGACTTACGAATGCCCTAAAATTATAAACACATAAATTAGGGATAAAAATGTGAATATGTGACGACACGGAAGTTGGAACGTCCAAAAATACGCTTAGGAAACAACGAGTAGACGAACGCGTCCACGGTAATAGGGATTTCTTAATTTGATAATTAAGATATAAACGTTTTGTGTCGAATGAATAATAATAATAAATAATTATATTCGTACGTTCGTGCCTTTTAAATTGGTTAGGAAGGTAATATAATTTAATATATTATTTTTAAGTTTTCAAGATTTATAAATAATCGTTTGTGTCAAAAATAATAAATATATTATTTTTAGATCGAGGATGAAACATGAGCAAATAATACAATAAAATCATATCATTTATTAGTCTGAAAACGTTTCATAGATTTTATAAACTTTGAGGAAATAATATAAAATATATATTATTTTTGGCTTGGAAGTCACGGGTTGAAAAATAGTATAAATATGTAATTTATTCGGAGTCGTGGTTTGAAAATAATATATATATTATTTAAAAGTGGAGAAATAATGTTAAAATGGTTTATAAATCAAACCCGAGCCTACGGGTGGTTTCCCGGGCTAAAAACCATTTAATATATTATCATAATAGTATTAGAATGTATTTTATATAAAAATATAGTCTCAAAAGTGGCTAGAAAAATAAATGGTGCTAGTGAGGTTCGAACCCGGGTCTCACCTACACCAACACACTGCCTTAACCAGTCCCGCCCGCTAGGGATTCGCAACAAAACCCAGAACGAAATGGTTTTAACACTCAACACTCCTGTGTTATCCCCCCCTTTTCAAACCGAATCCAACAAGTCCCAAAATCCATCGATTTCGATCACGGTTAACCTAGGGATCATAGGGTTTTTGTTAATCTGTGCATTACAAATCTGTGATCGGGTTTAATTGTAAAAACGTCGGGTTTAAAGGCTTTAATTTCAGTTTCATGAACCGAACCCTACCTTTAAGAACACGGATTAAGATTTATCAAATTCGATAATGTTTGGAGTTGAAATCATGGGGCTTTTACTTACTAGAGGTTTTCGAATCTGACCAAAAGGTTTAATTGAGTTGAGGTTGAGTCCAAGATCGAAACCCCTGAATCGTTTTATCAACAAACCCTAGGTTCTAGATCTTGATTAATCCGATAATGAAAAGGGTTTAATTCATAGGGCTTTCAATCCACAGGTGTTTACGACTCTAACGGTATAGATTAATCGGGTTTAAACATAGTCAAAGGTGGACTTCGATTAAATAGGTTTATGATGAACCCTAGAATCGGAAACTTGGTCGAAATGATGATGTAAGCCCTAATTAGCAAAGGGCTTTCGATTTATGGATTAAAATGAAACTAAATATTGGATTAATTACCAGTATGGATGACAGATTGATGGAGTTCGAGTAGGAGCAGGTCCGACTGCGGGTGATTTGGTCGCGGCAACTCCTGATGTTACTTCGGTCGAAGGATCGTGCGTAAGAGCTTCAGAGGCGTTCATATAAGGTGTGTAGGGTATCAAATTGTGGGACTAACATAGAAATATAATGAATTTGATGACAGCCATGACCGTGGTCGATGGTTATGCCAAGTATGGCTGTTAACCTGTTTAATTCGCAAATGATGATGATTAATTAGATGATTTATGATCGTTAATGCCATTAATCGAGAAATAACAGTTACAATCCCAACGGAAAGCCATCGAGGCATGCAAATTTGATCGGATCAGCCGCTTTGACTTTTTGGAGTCAAATAGAAATCGTATTTGGGTTAACTGCAGGTTTAGTCCCTGTAGTTTCAGGTTCTTAAGATTAGAGACTGACAGAAATAGTCCTTGAGGTTTAAATTAGGTTAAGAACAAGTTAGTTGACTTTTAAAAGTCAACATGACTTAAAGATTGGATTTGACTTTACCAAGTCAAATAAGATTAAGTTTAGGCTAATTACACAATTACTTCTTGTAGTTAAGGTTTGATGGAATGACAGGAATAGTCCCTGGAGTTCGTGATAGAGTTAACTAGGTTAGAATTTAACTGCATTTGATAACTGAGTTAACCCTAATTTGGTGGATGTCACATCATCCCCTAGTTGAAAGAATTTTCGTCCCGAAAATTAGATAAAATATTTAAAAAAAAATATTTCGGGGTGTCACATCATCCCCTAGTTGAAAGAATTTTCGTCCCGAAAATTAGAATAGTAACTTAAGAGTTTGGTGCGGAGTGCTTGAACAGATTAGTATATTTGTGCATCATTTGGTCCTCGCACTCCCAAGTGAATTCCGTTCCGTTTTTCGAGTTCCAACGGGCTCTAACAATAAGGATTTTACTGTGCTTTAACGATTTGACTTCCCTATCTGTAAGGCCCCTTTCCCGGGTGACCTCACTTGTTGGATTTACTCATAAACATAGCCATAAATACTGAACTTAAATTAAAAGCATTCACCAATCAATTACATTACATAACAGCGGAAGTCTTAACAATTAAAAACACAACATTGTCTTAACAAACAAAAGTGGGATGTCAGTCTTGTGCCGGGTAACCTTCACGCCATCGCACGACCTTTTCTTCCTTTACCTGAAATGTATACTAAAAGTCAGCTAACGCTGGTGAGTTCTAGTTTAATGCGATTTGATATAAGCATTCTTTTCTTTATTTTATAAGTATGCATTACAAATACGTATTCATAACTTTTGCCTTTCTTTCATCTTTCTTTTCTGTATCTTTGTGATTTCATATATTTATATATGCATTCACCCTTTTCTTTCTTTCCTTTCTTTCTTTCTTTAATTTCATGGGTCATACTATATAAGGGTGATCAACCCGTCATTTGCTTACGAATGTCACAAAGACAATCGCCGCGGTCCATCGTCATGGCCCGCCTATACTTACAACCGTCCGGCAACTAGTGCCGTCCGTCATTTTATTCTTACAACCGTCCGGCAACCTTTGTCCGTCCGTCATGACCTACAACCGTCCTACCGTCGTAGGCCGTAATTCGCCCGTCTACCCGAAGGTATCCGTTTCCCATGCGACTATTATTTATACAACCGTTCTACTATAATATGCCAATTGCTTCGACCGTCCATTAATGGCATTCGTACGTCCTAGCTGATGAAGGAACGCACTTGTCCCGGTTGTAAAATAATCACATGGTCGTCCGTCTACCGAAGTAGCCGTTATCATCGAAGCGTCCATAACATTTTCTGTACTTGGCAAGCAATATATACGTGGATATAAAGCAGGATTTCATTCTCACATGTTATGCCATTCATTCATTTCATTCTTTGCAAGCAATATATACATGGATATAAAGTAGGATTTCATTCTTTCATATTGTGTTATACTTTCATTCATTCTTTATAATCATGCTTTTCATTCTTTATTCATAATTTCTCTTTCATGTATGGGTATATATATATATATACTTGTATAACACATATGATCACATTGACATTCATAACATTTATTCACTTAGTGTATACATCTCAGCCCCAAAACATTTGAAAACATTTGCACATAACATAGAAGGGGCACATAGAACTCACCTGATGAGTAGTTTCTGTAATACACTAAGCTGGCTACTGAGCTTCACTAATGTCACACACGATCTGTATAACAAAGTCATACACATAAGATGGTGCTCCTAGATGACACTAGACATTACTATGCTTGAACATAGTAGTTTCGATTGATTAGCTAATATCGAAACTTGGTAGTTTCGATAGGTTGTTTCTGTCGAAACTTGGTAGTTTCGATAGGTTGTTTCTGTCGAAACTTGGTAGTTTCGATAGGTAGTTTCGATAGGTAGTTTCGATAAGTAACTTATGTATTATCTTAGCTTCGGATCGGGGGCTCATATCGAAACTATGGTAGTTTCGATTGGGTCTGCATATATCGAAACTGGGTAGTTTCGATAGGTCTGCACATATCGAAACTAAGTAGTTTCGATGGGTCTGCACTTATCGCCTTCCCCAAAAATCCGAATGTTCTGCATGCGAATCTGATCATGTCGATATCTAAGTTTTCTTTGATCAAAACGTTCGTTTTTCATTCTAGATGCTATACCTAAGTTCACTTTCAAGTTTCATCCGCAAAATCGTTATCTTTTAGCCAAAACCCGAAACTTCCCAAAACGAACAAAAACTCATAATGTGATCGAATCGTTACCTGGATTGAAATTCTGATTCGGAGGTTTTGCTCACGAGAACAGCAGCAACGTTCTCCCGAATTCCCGAGTTGATCCGTCACTTTCTCTCTCTAGACCCGAGCTCTCCTTTCTCTCTCTAAAAGTTGCGTGAGTTGGGGAAATGAGCAGGGAAGAGGGCTGCCTTGCCATATATATCGGGGCTTCCCTCGGCCCATTGAAGCCGAGCCCAAGCCCGCTCCCTTTTGTTTAAATGTTCCGACTAAATCACCGGTCTCGCTATGTTTATTCATTTTATTATTTTTGGGATGTTACAAGTCTACCCTCCTTAGAAAGGTTTCGTCCTCGAAACCTGCTAATCGTTAAACAATTGAGGGTATAGTCCCCTCATCTCGTCTTCTTTTTCCCACGTAGCTTCTGACCCTTTTCTGTGCTTCCATTGTATCTTGACTAACGGTATCGACTTATTGCGTAGTCGTTTCTCAGCTCGGTCAAGAATGGCTATTGGTTCCTCTACATAATTTAGACTGTTATCCACTTCGATCTTGTCGTAAGGTATGTGAGCTGTGTCGTCAGCTAGGCACTTGCGTAAGTGCGACACGTGAAACGTAGGGTGTATTCCACTAAGCTCGACGGGTAGGTCGAATCTGTAAGCAACTTGACCCACTCTTGCTAGAATCTTGAAAGGTCCGACAAACCTTGGACTTAGTTTGCCACGCTTTCTGAACCGAATGATTCCTTTCCACGGTAAGCAACAGTACCATGTCCCCTACTTGAAACTCTAAATCCCTCCTTCTCTTATCCGCGTATGATTTCTGTCTGTCTTTTGCGGCTTTCATTCGAGCCTTGATTTGATCAAATTTCTCAGAAGTAGCTTTGACTACTTCGAGACTTGCAAAATCCTTCTGTCCAATTTCCCCCCAACAAACCGGGGTCCTACATTTCCTCCCATACAACATTTCAAATGGCGGCATGCCAATAGTCGAGTGATAGCTGTTGTTATATGAAAATTCTGCCAATGGTAGATGGCTGTCCCAGCTTCCACCAAAGTCAATGATACAGGCCCGGAGCATGTCCTCCAAGGTCTGAATGGTTCTTTCAGATTGACCATCGGTCTGAGGGTGGTAAGCGGTGCTGATGTTCAGTCTAGTGCCCATTGCTTCATTGAATTTCTTCCAAAACCTTGATGTGAATCTAGTATCCCTGTCGGACACAATTGACAGCGGCATACCATGTCTGCTCACAATCTCCTTGATAAATACCTCTGCTAGTCTTTCTGACGAAGAAGACTCACGTATTGGCAAGAAGTGAGCACTTTTCGTCAAACGGTCGACGATCACCCAAATGGTATCATTGCCTTTAGCTGTTCGCGGTAGCTTGGTAATGAAGTCCATTGTGATCTCTTCCCACTTCCATTCCGGTATAGGTAAAGGTTGCATTTTACCGCATGGTTTCTGGTGCTCGGCCTTAACTAGAGAACACGTTAGGCACTTGCTCACGTATTCTGTCACATCATTCTTCATGCCAGGCCACCAGTATTCTTTCTTCAAGTCTTGATACATTTTGTTTGTCCCGGGGTGGATAGAATAGCGAGACTTATGGGCCTCATCGAGTATTTTGGCTCTAAGCTCACCAATCTTAGGTATCCACATCCGGCCAAACCTAGTTCGTACTCCGTATGCATTCGCATCTAAGTTCTCTTGTTGTCCTACTATTCTTTCCCGTTTCACATTTCTTTCTAACAATGCTTCATCTTGTGCCTTTGATATTTCACCCATTAAGTCTGGTGTTATAATCAACTGACACGCTTTGATCCGGATAGGTGCCGATTCTTCCTTTCTACTTAAAGCGTCAGCCACTACGTTTGCCTTGCCTGGATGGTACAATATCTCACAGTCATAGTCTTTCAGTAGCTCTAACCATCTCCTTTGTCTCATGTTTAATTCCTTTTGTTCGAAAAAGTACTTCAGGCTTTTGTGATCGGAGTAAATGGTGCATTTAACTCCATACAGATAGTGTCTCCATATTTTCAACGCGAAAACTACTGCTGCTAATTCTAGATCGTGTGTTGGGTAGTTAACCTCATGAACCTTTAGTTGCCGCGATGCATAAGCAATTACCTTTCCTCGTTGCATGAGTACGCACCCTAAACCCTGCCCTGAAGCGTCAGAGTAGACCACCAAGTCTTCATTTCCCTCCGGTAGTGTTAAGACGGGGGCTTGAGTTAATCGTGTCTTAAGTTCCTCAAACGCGTTGTTTTGGGTTGGACCCCATTCATACTTTACTTCCTTCCGTGTCAGTTTGCTTAGCGGCGAGGCAATTCTTGAGAAATCTTGAATGAACCTTCGATAGTAGCCTGCCAATCCTAGAAAGCTTCGTATCTCTGTTGGTGTCTTTGGGATGTTCCATTCCTTTACTGTCTCGATCTTTGCAGGATCCACCATGATGCCGTTTGGGTTTATTACATGACCTAGGAATTGGACTTCCCTAAGCCAGAACGCGCATTTGGAGAATTTTGCGTACAACTTTTCCTGCCTTAGCACCTCCAGAACCTCTCTTAGGTGACAGTGGTGATCACCCTCGCTTTTTGAATACACCAGTATGTCATCTATAAAGACTATCACCGATCGATCCAACATTGGTCGACATACTCTATTCATCAAATCCATGAACGCTGCTGGTGCGTTGGTCAATCCGAAGGACATCACGAGAAACTCATAATGTCCATAACGCGTGCGAAACGCGGTCTTTGGTACGTCTTCTTCTCTTACTTTCAACTGATGGTAACCCGACCTAAGATCGATCTTTGAGAACCAACTCGCACCATGCAGTTGATCAAAAAGGTCGTCTATTCTAGGCAGTGGGTATTTGTTCTTTACTGTTCTCTTATTCAATTCGCGGTAGTCGATGCACATGCGCATGCTGGCGTCCTTCTTCTTCACAAATAGCACCGGAGCGCCCCATGGTGAGATGCTCGGTCTAATAAATCCTTTTTCTGTTAGTTCCTCTAGTTGGGACATCAATTCTTTCATTTCTGACGGAGCCAATCGGTAGGGGGCTTTGGCAACGGGCTCAGCTCCTGGCAGTAAATCAATCTGAAATTCTATTTCTCGATCGGGTGGCAACCCAGGTAGATCCTCAGGGAATACTTCTGGAAAATTGCACACCACGGGTACATTCTTGAGTTCTTTCGTTTTCATTCTATCATCTATAACATATGCCAGATAAGCTTCGCAGCCGCGCCTCATGTAACTTTCGGCCTTTATCATCGAGATGACGTTCGGCATTGTGCAATTCCAATCCCCATAAACCGTAATTGGACTGCCGCTAGGACCTTTGAGGTGTATCCTCTTACGTTTACATATGATTTGAGCTTCGTTGGCAGGTAGCCAATCCATACCCAATACTATATCGAATCCTCCTAAGGTGAGAAGAAATAATCTAGAAGGAAACTTATGACCCTCTATTTCTATTATGCAATCCTCTGTTACTTGGAATACTGCCGAATTTTTACCAACGGCAGTTTGTACGCTAAAGGCCTTTACTACTGTGTTGATAGTGCAATTCAGTTTTCGACTAAAGGCATTTGATATAAAGCTTTTACTAGCACCCGAGTCAAATAATATAGCCGCATGTTCATCATTAACTAGGAACGTACCTGACACAACATCAGGATTTCCCCTTGCTTCCTCCTCAGTCAGGACGTAAGCTCGAGTCCTAGTCTTTGGTTGTTCCTGTTCCTTTTCTTTTCCCGAACCAGATTGTCTGGTTTTTCTGCAATCCTTAGTCAGGTGACCAAACAGTCCACATACTTGGCATTTAGTATCTCTCAAGCAGTCACGAGAGTAGTGCCCCACCTTCCCACACCTGTAACATGTGGTGGAGCCGACCCGGCACTCGCCGAAATGTTGCCTTCCACATTTCTTGCAGGTTTCATATTTGTCCGACCTTGGTTTCTTATTTTCAGTTGTTACGTTCCCTCTTTCGGTGCCTCTAGACGGGTTCTCCCACTTTCACTTTTGGGTTTCTGTTGGTGGGTCCTCATTGGCATAATCGTCGTAGACGATTCCGCTCAGATTCACTACCGACTCGAAGGTCGAGGGTAGGTTGGCTTTCACGTGGACACGGACCCTTTGAGGTAGGCCCTTCACATAATACTTGATCATTCGCTCTTCTGTCTCCACCAGGTGGGGTACCAGCTGTGCCAACTCATTGAATCTAGAAGTATACTGGCGGTGTGTCTTGTTGCCAGCCTTAAGGTTTAGGAATTCATTTTCCACTCGATCAATTTCGTTCTGGGGACAGAACTTTTGAATTACCAGCTTTTTCAGTTCTTCCCATGTCATTCTTGCAACAGCGTTTGGGGACTTTGTCCTCTGGATGTTCCTCCACCAACCTAGGGCCTCATTGGTGAAAGAATGAGCAACATATTTAACAGCCTGGTCTGGTCGACACTCGCTGATGTTGATTACAGCACTCATCCTCTCAATCCATTCAAGCGTTGCCACGGAATCTTTGCTCCCATCGAACTTGGGTGGGTCTCCGTCTTTGAAACCTTTGTAAGTGCACCCACGATTGCTCGATCCTATCTTTATTTCATCCCCATCACTATCATATACTTTCTCTTCATTGTCTCCTTCATCCTCCTCTTTACTTTTCTTTATTGCCTCAGATAGTAGATCGGGCAATACCTTCTTCAAAGTGAGCACGACTTCATGGGCAATAGCATCCCTGACTTCAGGTTCCAACTGTATAGGCCCTGGACTGTTGTTCCCAGTTGGTGTCACATCTGTTTCGTGCACACTCTCAGTGTGTTCTGCGTGCACACTCTCTTCCTCTTCCTGTCTTTGTTTCAATGGAGGTCTACCTACTCGGCCAGTGCGACCGCCTCGGCGTCCCGTTCTTCCTCCACCAGCCATAATCCTTAATTTCCTGATAGTTATAAAGGGAATACATCAATGTCATTTCTTCAAATCATAGTTTGGAATAGTACGAGCAAGGTAAATTATTAATTACAGTGACCGGTTTGTGATTACTAATTTACATTGCTTTTCGGGTTCAAAACTCTTCAAATCAGTCATGGCATCAACATCTATTTGTTCTAAGTTATGGTATCTATTCTTATGCAAGAGCATTAACTTTATTACTTACTACCGTGCTGGCGTTGGCGTTGGTTACCCAGACTGACATCCGTGCATTGGTCCCATAATCAGTTTGAGTCCAGACATTTAGGGATGTCAGAATCTCTCAAACTATTGCTCTGATACCAACTTGTAAGGCCCCTTTCCCGGGTGACCTCACTTGTTGGATTTACTCATAAACATAGCCATAAATACTGAACTTAAATTAAAAGCATTCACCATTCAATTACATTACATAACAGCGGAAGTCTTAACAATTAAAAACACAACATTGTCTTAACAAACAAAAGTGGGATGTCAGTCTTGTGTCGGGTAACCTTCACGCCATCGCACGACCTTTTCTTCCTTTACCTGAAATGTATACTAAAAGTCAGCTAACGCTGGTGAGTTCTAGTTTAATGCGATTTGATATAAGCATTCTTTTCTTTATTTTATAAGTATGCATTACTGTATAGTCATTCATATAAATACGTATTCATAACTTTTGCCTTTCTTTCATCTTTCTTTTCTGTATCTTTGTGATTTCATATATTTATATATGCATTCACCCTTTTCTTTCTTTCCTTTCTTTCTTTCTTTAATTTCATGGGTCATACTATATAAGGGTGATCAACCCGTCATTTGCTTACGAATGTCACAAAGACAATCGCCGCGGTCCATCGTCATGGCCCGCCTATACTTACAACCGTCCGGCAACTAGTGTCGTCCGTCATTTTATTCTTACAACCGTCCGGCAACCTTTGTCCGTCCGTCATGACCTACAACCGTCCTACCGTCGTAGGCCGTAATTCGCCCGTCTACCCGAAGGTATCCGTTTCCCATGCGACTATTATTTATACAACCGTTCTACTATAATATGCCAATTGCTTCGACCGTCCATTAATGGCATTCGTACGTCCTAGCTGATGAAGGAACGCACTTGTCCCGGTTGTAAAATAATCACATGGTCGTCCGTCTACCGAAGTAGCCGTTATCATCGAAGCGTCCATAACATTTTCTGTACTTGGCAAGCAATATATACGTGGATATAAAGCAGGATTTCATTCTCACATGTTATGCCATTCATTCATTTCATTCTTTGCAAGCAATATATACATGGATATAAAGCAGGATTTCATTCTTTCATATTGTGTTATACTTTCATTCATTCTTTATAATCATGCTTTTCATTCTTTATTCATAATTTCTCTTTCATGTATGGGTATATATATATATATACTTGTATAACACATATGATCACATTGACATTCATAACATTTATTCACTTAGTGTATACATCTCAGCCCCAAAACATTTGAAAACATTTGCACATAACATAGAAGGGGCACATAGAACTCACCTGATGAGTAGTTTCTGTAATACACTAAGCTGGCTACTGAGCTTCACTAATGTCACACACGATCTGTATAACAAAGTCATACACATAAGATGGTGCTCCTAGATGACACTAGACATTACTATGCTTGAACATAGTAGTTTCGATTGATTAGCTAATATCGAAACTTGGTAGTTTCGATAGGTTGTTTCTGTCGAAACTTGGTAGTTTCGATAGGTTGTTTCTGTCGAAACTTGGTAGTTTCGATAGGTAGTTTCGATAGGTAGTTTCGATAAGTAACTTATGTATTATCTTAGCTTCGGATCGGGGGCTCATATCGAAACTATGGTAGTTTCGATTGGGTCTGCATATATCGAAACTGGGTAGTTTCGATAGGTCTGCACATATCGAAACTAAGTAGTTTCGATGGGTCTGCACTTATCGCCTTCCCCAAAAATCCGAATGTTCTGCATGCGAATCTGATCATGTCGATATCTAAGTTTTCTTTGATCAAAACGTTTGTTTTTCATTCTAGATGCTATACCTAAGTTCACTTTCAAGTTTCATCCGCAAAATCGTTATCTTTTAGCCAAAACCCGAAACTTCCCAAAACGAACAAAAACTCATAATGTGATCGAATCGTTACCTGGATTGAAATTCTGATTCGGAGGTTTTGCTCACGAGAACAGCAGCAACGTTCTCCCGAATTCCCGAGTTGATCCGTCACTTTCTCTCTCTAGACCCGAGCTCTCCTTTCTCTCTCTAAAAGTTGCGTGAGTTGGGGAAATGAGCAGGGAAGAGGGCTGCCTTGCCATATATATCGGGGCTTCCCTCGGCCCATTGAAGCCGAGCCCAAGCCCGCTCCCTTTTGTTTAAATGTTCCGACTAAATCACCGGTCTCGCTATGTTTATTCGTTTTATTATTTTTGGGATGTTACAAGTCTACCCTCCTTAGAAAGGTTTCGTCCTCGAAACCTGCTAATCGTTAAACAATTGAGGGTATAGTCCCCTCATCTCGTCTTCTTTTTCCCACGTAGCTTCTGACCCTTTTCTGTGCTTCCATTGTATCTTGACTAACGGTATCGACTTATTGCGTAGTCGTTTCTCAGCTCGGTCAAGAATGGCTATTGGTTCCTCTACATAATTTAGACTGTTATCCACTTCGATCTTGTCGTAAGGTATGTGAGCTGTGTCGTCAGCTAGGCACTTGCGTAAGTGCGACACGTGAAACGTAGGGTGTATTCCACTAAGCTCGACGGGTAGGTCGAGTCTGTAAGCAACTTGACCCACTCTTGCTAGAATCTTGAAAGGTCCGACAAACCTTGGACTTAGTTTGCCACGCTTTCTGAACCGAATGATTCCTTTCCACGGTAAGCAACAGTACCATGTCCCCTACTTGAAACTCTAAATCCCTCCTTCTCTTATCCGCGTATGATTTCTGTCTGTCTTTTGCGGCTTTCATTCGAGCCTTGATTTGATCAAATTTCTCAGAAGTAGCTTTGACTACTTCGAGACTTGCAAAATCCTTCTGTCCAATTTCCCCCCAACAAACCGGGGTCCTACATTTCCTCCCATACAACATTTCAAATGGCGGCATGCCAATAGTCGAGTGATAGCTGTTGTTATATGAAAATTCTGCCAATGGTAGATGGCTGTCCCAGCTTCCACCAAAGTCAATGATACAGGCCCGGAGCATGTCCTCCAAGGTCTGAATGGTTCTTTCAGATTGACCATCGGTCTGAGGGTGGTAAGCGGTGCTGATGTTCAGTCTAGTGCCCATTGCTTCATTGAATTTCTTCCAAAACCTTGATGTGAATCTAGTATCCCTGTCGGACACAATTGACAGCGGCATACCATGTCTGCTCACAATCTCCTTGATAAATACCTCTGCTAGTCTTTCTGACGAAGAAGACTCACGTATTGGCAAGAAGTGAGCACTTTTCGTCAAACGGTCGACGATCACCCAAATGGTATCATTGCCTTTAGCTGTTCGCGGTAGCTTGGTAATGAAGTCCATTGTGATCTCTTCCCACTTCCATTCCGGTATAGGTAAAGGTTGCATTTTACCGCATGGTTTCTGGTGCTCGGCCTTAACTAGAGAACACGTTAGGCACTTGCTCACGTATTCTGTCACATCATTCTTCATGCCAGGCCACCAGTATTCTTTCTTCAAGTCTTGATACATTTTGTTTGTCCCGGGGTGGATAGAATAGCGAGACTTATGGGCCTCATCGAGTATTTTGGCTCTAAGCTCACCAATCTTAGGTATCCACATCCGGCCAAACCTAGTTCGTACTCCGTATGCATTCGCATCTAAGTTCTCTTGTTGTCCTACTATTCTTTCCCGTTTCACATTTCTTTCTAACAATGCTTCATCTTGTGCCTTTGATATTTCACCCATTAAGTCTGGTGTTATAATCAACTGACACGCTTTGATCCGGATAGGTGCCGATTCTTCCTTTCTACTTAAAGCGTCAGCCACTACGTTTGCCTTGCCTGGATGGTACAATATCTCACAGTCATAGTCTTTCAGTAGCTCTAACCATCTCCTTTGTCTCATGTTTAATTCCTTTTGTTCGAAAAAGTACTTCAGGCTTTTGTGATCGGAGTAAATGGTGCATTTAACTCCATACAGATAGTGTCTCCATATTTTCAACGCGAAAACTACTGCTGCTAATTCTAGATCGTGTGTTGGGTAGTTAACCTCATGAACCTTTAGTTGCCGCGATGCATAAGCAATTACCTTTCCTCGTTGCATGAGTACGCACCCTAAACCCTGCCCTGAAGCGTCAGAGTAGACCACCAAGTCTTCATTTCCCTCCGGTAGTGTTAAGACGGGGGCTTGAGTTAATCGTGTCTTAAGTTCCTCAAACGCGTTGTTTTGGGTTGGACCCCATTCATACTTTACTTCCTTCCGTGTCAGTTTGGTTAGCGGCGAGGCAATTCTTGAGAAATCTTGAATGAACCTTCGATAGTAGCCTGCCAATCCTAGAAAGCTTCGTATCTCTGTTGGTGTCTTTGGGATGTTCCATTCCTTTACTGTCTCGATCTTTGCAGGATCCACCATGATGCCGTTTGGGTTTATTACATGACCTAGGAATTGGACTTCCCTAAGCCAGAACGCGCATTTGGAGAATTTTGCGTACAACTTTTCCTGCCTTAGCACCTCCAGAACCTCTCTTAGGTGACAGTGGTGATCACCCTCTCTTTTTGAATACACCAGTATGTCATCTATAAAGACTATCACCGATCGATCCAACATTGGTCGACATACTCTATTCATCAAATCCATGAACGCTGCTGGTGCGTTGGTCAATCCGAAGGACATCACGAGAAACTCATAATGTCCATAACGCGTGCGAAACGCGGTCTTTGGTACGTCTTCTTCTCTTACATTCAACTGATGGTAACCCGACCTAAGATCGATCTTTGAGAACCAACTCGCACCATGCAGTTGATCAAAAAGGTCGTCTATTCTAGGCAGTGGGTATTTGTTCTTTACTGTTCTCTTATTCAATTCGCGGTAGTCGATGCACATGCGCATGCTGCCGTCCTTCTTCTTCACAAATAGCACCGGAGCGTAAGAGATTGAACAGAAGGAATTAGGAAGTCTCAAAGTCGTAAGAGAGACGTCGGAAAGGTTTGATCAGATCAAAGCGCGAATGAAGGCCGCACAAGATCGTCAGAAGTCCTATGCGGATAGACGACGAAGGCCTATCGAGTTTGATGTTGGGGACAGAGTAATGTTGAAAGTGTCGCCCTGGAAGGGAATCATACGAGTCAGGAAGAGAGGAAAGTTAAGTCCGAGGTTTATCGGACCATTCAGGATAATGGCACGGATTGGGGAAGTCGCTTATAGGTTGGAGTTGCCGGATGAGTTAAGTGGGATTCATCCTACCTTCCATGTATCACACTTGCGAAAGTGTTTGGCGGATGAATCGGCTCACGTACCACTTACCGACATCGAGGTCGACAACAGCCTTAATTACATCGAAGAACCCGTGGCCATCCTTGATTGGAAGGAGAAACGTTTGCGTAATAAGGTTATCCAATTGGTTAAAGTCCAATGGAAACATCGGAAGGGATCGGAAGCCACTTGGGAAACGGAGAGGGAAATGAGGGAGTCGTACCCTCATCTATTTGACTTATGATAGGTTTCGGGGACGAAACCTATTGTAAGGGGGGTAGACTTGTAACATCCCAAAAATAAAACGACGGTTAAAATGACGAAATAAACGAACGAGGCATGTCGGGTCGGGTCGGATGGGCTAGAAGGGGAGCCTCCCCTATAAATAGCCAAGGTCACAACCCTTTTCTCTCATTTGCAACTTCTAGAGAGAGAAACCGTAGAGAGAGAAAGTTGTCGGATCGACCCGAGATTTGAGAAGTGTGTTGCTCCATAACTCGTGAGAAGAACCTCCGGATCAGAAGCTCGATTCAGGTAACGATCCGACCTAAATCTGAGTTTTTGTTCGTTTTTGGGTTTTTCGGGTTTTGGGTAAAAAGGTTATGTTTGAACGGATGAAACTGGAAGATGAGTATAGATTTGAGATCCTTAATGGAAAACGAACGTTTTGAATGCAACAGGTTCGGGATCTTAACATGATCAGACCCGAATGCGAAAGTTAGAGTTTTCGTGAAGAACAGGTTGTGCGCACTTGCTAAGTGCGCACGGAGCAGGTCCTGCGCACTTGCTAAGTGCGCAGGAGGAGGAACCTGCGCACTTGCTAAGTGCGCAGGAGGAGGAACCTGCGCACTTGCTAAGTGCGCAGGAGGAAGGACCTGCGCACTTGCTAAGTGCGCATGAAGCATGGTCTGCGCACTTGCTAAGTGCGCAGGCAGCAGGGTCTGCGCACTTGCTAAGTGCGCAGACATCAGAACTGATTAAGTGAAGTCAGTATGTTAGAATGGTTAAACCGTTAGAGTCGGTATTGGTCTGATGTGCATTAACTAATCAATTCAGATCGGAAGTGAAGTTGTTGGACCTTTGTTAGGACAACCGAGACTAGCTTATAAGGTGAGTTCTAGAAGCCCTCTTTTAAATGTTTTAATAATGTTTTTGGGCTGGTGTGCACACGTGATGATTTTATAAAACGATGTTTATGAAACGATGTTTATGAAACGACATTTACGAAGGTTGTATGTAACGTTTTATAAAATGATGTTTACGAAGGTTGTATGTAACGTTTTATAAAATGATGTTTACGAAGGTTGTATGTAACGTTTTATAAAATGATGTTTATGAAGGAAGTATGTAACATTTTATAAAATGATGTTTATGAAGGAAGTGTTTATGAAATATTTTGCCAAAAGAAGTTTACGAAGTGTTTTAACGAAGAGAATGTTTTTAATAAAACGTACGAATGCTTTAACTGAAGTTTTTGAAGTAAAAGAAGCGAAGGTTTACGAAAGTCACAAACGAACGAATCTGCCAATATTCCTTAGGGAATGAAGTTTAAGGGATGGGAAGGATGTTATGGGCCTTTACCTTTTAGGGGCCTCTGTGGCTGGCCAACTGTTGTACAACTGGGGCGATGACGGTCGCCAAGGGGATTATCGTGATCCTTGAAGTTGGTACGATTTACCTTACGGGGTAGTCGTGCTTGAAGTTAAGTACTTGTGTCCGACGGGATGCAGTGCTTGAAGTTTGGTACGCGCTATCCTTTGGGACGCCGTGCTTGAAGGGTTGAATGACCTAAGTATCGGGCCCTAGGAGTTCCTCACCCGAAGGACAGTACGGTGATGATGGGCCTAGTGGTGGTGATCCTTAAGTTATTCAACCAGTATGTAACGTTTGGATTTGACGGTTACGAGAAGGCGCAGATTCTATATGTTCGTTGACTTATGAAGTGTTATGTTTGTTATTGCATTATTTACGTACGCTTTTTATTAAATGAAGTATGAAGTGATGTTTTTGGCAATTTATTTGAAGTTAAGGTTTTATATTAAAACTAGAACTCACCAGCGTAGCTGACGTTTTTAAGTGTGCACATTCAGGTTAAGGTAGGTTATGAGGATGGACGGTGATGCTTGGCAAGCGAGAAGAGTTACCCGGCTGATCATGAACATTGGCATCCCGTTATGTTTAGTTATGATGTAAATATGTTTTAAACTATGTTTACGCTTCCGCATGTATGAACAAGTTTTAATTATGATGAGTGAATGAAGTTTTTTTCCGCTGCGTTATTTGATATTCATGTTTAAGAACTGTTTGTGAATGAGTAAATCCAACAAGTGGGGCCTCCCGGGTTTGGGGCCTTACAAGTTGGTATCAGAGTAATAGTTTGAGAGATTCGGACACTCCTAGTGTCTGAACTTAAACTTTGAATGGGACCGAAAGCGGATGCCAGTACGGGTAACTCGAGCCAAAGCATCAGGTATGAAGGTAGTATATATATTACGTATATAGTATGCCTTAGAAAGGGTTAAGTAAGGACTTGTGTTCTGATGGAATCACAAAGGTGGTCAAATAGAAATCGAAAGGTAGTGTAATGGTTAATTACAGATGGCCAGTGTATATTAACATCTTACAGTGCTTATTGGATTCTATTTGTTAACTAGCGTGATGACATTAGATTTCTTGTCTTATAGAACGTAATGGCAAGAAGAGGAAACGGAAGGCGTGGTGGCAGTACCGGTGGTCGTACCGGCGGTCGAAATGGTGGGCGTGGCAGGATCCCTGCGCGCCAAGAGTATAGTGAAGAAGGAAGTGTTCACACTGAACCGGCGGTTAGTGTGCAGAAGCCGAGCAGACACAGGTTGAAGAACAACCCTTCACCTTTGAACCAGAAGTGAGAGCAGCTATAGCTCGAGAGTTTACGGAGTTGATGAAGACTTCTCTGCCAGGTCTGTTGGCAGAAGCATTGAAGCAGGTCAATGCGGCGGGTGAGTCTAGCGCGGCAGTTGGTGCTCAGAACAATGAGACCGACAATGCACCGCCTGCTCGCGGATGCGATTATAAGTCCTTTAAGGCATGTGACCCGCCGGTCCTGACTGGGAAGAAGGACGCGGTGGCTACTTTTGATTGGGTAATACGTATGGAAGCCGCCATCCGTCTGAGCGAGTGTCGAGCTAATCAAGTAGTGAAGTTTGCTGCTAACTCCTTGAGGGAGGAAGCATCTCATTGGTGGGAAGGTATACGTCAGGCAAAGGGGAGCGAGATTGTGGATGCGATGATGTGGGCTGACTTGAAAACTTTGGTGATCAAGAATTTCTGCCCAAGAAACGAGATTGAGAAGGTAGAGAGGGAATTTTTGGGTTTGAAGGCCGGAAACATGACGCACCGGCAGTACACAACCCGATTTAATGAACTGGCACGTCTGGTGCCACACCTTGTCACTACTGAAGAGAGAAAGATTGCCTGTTATATTCAAGGGTTGCCGGACCAGGTCCGCACCTATGTTAAGGCAAACGCCCCTACTACCTATGATTCGGCGGTAGAGCTAAGTGGCGTGGTATTCGATGATCTGGCGCTGAATGTTGTTGCCATTGAAGAGCCTAAAAAGAAGTTGAGTTTTCCCACTAAACGATCGGGTGGGAAGTTGTTTGGGGCTCGGAACAAGCAGGCCAGGATAGGCGAGACGACAGTCTGTGGGAAATACGGGGTAAGACATGCGGGTGAATGTCGGTTAGGATCGAATCTGTGCTTTAAATGCGGCAAGACCGGACATTACTCCCGTGAATGCCCGCAAGGTTACAAATGCTACAATTGTGGGGAGAATGGTCATATGAGTCGGGAATGCACCAAGCCCAGGATGGGGGAAACCGGGAAGGGAAAGGGCCCGGAAAAGAAGGGAGAGGGATCTCGTGCAAAGACTCGTGCGTACGCACTGACGCAGGAACAAGCCAGGGCGGATCCCGATGTGGCGTCAGGTACATTCATCCTTGACAACACTTTGGTTTCTGTGTTATTTGATTCGGGTGCCAGTAAAAGTTTTATATCTGCAAGTTTTTGTAAACGCGTGAAGTACACTGTCAATAAGTTAGAAAGGGCCTTTAGCGTAGAAACCGCAGAGGGTAGAACTGCGAGAGTGACCGATGTAGTTGACAACTCCACAATAAAAATATAAGGACATAGGTTCCCTGTCAGATTGTTTGTTATGGTTTTGGGAGGGTTTGATGTCGTGTTAGGTATGGATTGGCTAACTGCCAATGAAGCACAAATTATATGTAAATGAAAGATAATCCAACTCAAGGCTCCGGATGGAAGCAAAGTCGAAGTCTTTGGAGATCGTGACGCCCCGATGCCAAATGTCATCTCAATGATTAAGGCAACGAATTATTTGAGGCGCGGATGCGAGGCTTATCTGGTATATGTAATTGATAAGTGTAAGGAAGTGAAGGAACTAGACGATGTACCCGTGGTACGCGAGTACCCGGAGGTGTTTCCAGAGGATTTGCCTGGGATACCACGCGATAGAGAAATTGAGTTCCGAATTGACTTAGTACCAGATGCCCAGCCCGTGGCTAAGGCTCCATATCGACTAGCACCAGTGGAAATGAAGGAACTTATGGTCCAACTAGACGAGTTACTTGAGAAAGGATTTATCCAACCGAGCATCTCGCCGTGGGGTGCTCCGGTGTTGTTTGTAAAGAAGAAAGATGGTTCGATGAGAATGTGTATCGATTATCGCGAGTTGAATAAACGAACGGTGAAGAACAAGTACCCTTTACCAAGGATCGATGACCTGTTCGACCAGTTGCAAGGCGCAAGTTGGTTTTCGAAAATCGACCTTCGGTCCGGGTACCATCAGTTGAAGGTGAGGGAAGAAGACATACCGAAAACGGCATTTCGCACGCGTTATGGACATTTCGAGTTCCGCGTAATGTCTTTCGGATTGACGAACGCCCCCGCAGCGTTCATGGATTTAATGAATAGGATGTGTCGACCAATGCTGGATCGATCGGTAATAGTGTTCATCGATGACATCCTTATCTACTCCAAGAATGAGGGTGATCACGCGTGTCACTTGGAAGAAGTATTGGAAGCTCTGAAAAAGGAGAAGTTGTATGCTAAGTTCTCCAAATGCGCGTTCTGGCTTAGGGAAGTCCAATTCCTAGGTCACGTCATTGGCCCAAACGGCATTATGGTTGACCCAGCAAAAATAGTAACGGTAAGTGAATGGGACATTCCTAAGACACCAACTGAAATCCGCAGTTTCTTAGGATTGGCGGGCTACTATCGGAGATTCATCCAGGATTTCTCGAAAATAGCTTCGCCATTGACAAAGTTGACTCGGAAAGAAGTAAAGTACGAATGGAGTTCGACCCAGGATCGGGCGTTTAAGGAATTGAAAGAGAAGCTAACACAAGCTCCAGTCTTGGCCCTTCCCGAGGGCAGTGAAGATTTGGTGGAATACTCTGACACTTCGGGTCAGGGATTGGGGTGTGTGTTGATGCAGCGTGGTAGAGTGATTGCATATGCGTCGCGGCAGTTGAAGGTTCACGAAGTCAACTATCCGACTCACGATTTGGAACTTGCTGCTGTCGTATTTGCATTAAAAATCTGGAGGCACTACCTGTACGGGGTAAAGTTTACTATTTACTCCGACCACAAAAGTTTGAAGTATTTCTTCGAACAAAAGGAGCTTAATATGAGGCAGAGGAGATGGTTGGAACTCCTGAAGGACTATGACTGTGAAATAATGTACCATCCTGGAAAGGCAAACGTAGTGGCTGACGCTCTAAGCCGAAAGGATGTGCCTACTCCTATTAGAGTGAAAGCTTGCCAGTTGGTGGTAACATCGGATGTGATGAGCGAAATCGAAAGAGCTCAAGATGAGGCACTTAAAGAAGAAAACATAAAGAAGGAAAGGATGGTTGGCCAACAGGACAAGTTGGAATATAACACTCTTGGTGTTAGGACACGTTTTGGACGGGTATGGATACCTATGGGTGGCGAGCTTAGAACCAAGATCTTGGATAAGGCTCATAAGTCTCGTTACTCTATCCATCCTGGTACCAATAAAATGTACCAAGATCTGAAGAAGGACTACTGGTGGCCTGGAATGAAATGTGATGTGACGAAGTATGTAAGCAAGTGTTTGACTTGCTCGCAAGTAAAGGCTGAACACCAGAAACCGTATGGAAAGATTCAACCACTTGACATACCAGAATGGAAGTGGGAACACATTACCATGGACTTCATAACCAAGCTACCTCGCACAGCTAAAGGTCATGACACCATTTGGGTAATTGTGGACCGATTGACGAAGAGTGCTCATTTCCTACCTATTCGCGAGACGTTCTCGTCGGAAAGGTTAGCGGAAGTGTTTATTAATGAAGTAGTAGCACGGCATGGGATGCCTCTGACGATTGTATCTGACCGGGACACCCGATTCACATCGAGGTTTTGGAAAAGATTTCACGAGGCGATGGGCACGAGGCTTAATATCAGCACAGCATACCACCCGCAAACGGATGGTCAGTCCGAAAGGACTATTCAGACGTTGGAGGATATGCTCCGTGCTTGTATTATCGACTTCGGTGGCAGTTGGGACAGCCATCTGCCGTTAGCTGAATTCTTCTACAACAATAGTCATCACACTACGATAGGCATGCCGCCTTACGAAATGTTGTATGGGAGAAGATGTAGGACCCCGGTTTGTTGGGGTGAGATTGGACAGAAGGAATTAGGAAGTCTCGAAGTCGTAAGAGAGACGTCGGAAAGGTTTGATCAGATCAAAGCGCGAATGAAGGCCGCACAAGATCGTCAGAAGTCCTATGCGGATAGACGACGAAGGCCTATCGAGTTTGATGTTGGGGACAGAGTAATGTTGAAAGTGTCGCCCTGGAAGGGAATCATACGATTCAGGAAGAGAAGAAAGTTAAGTCCGAGGTTTATCGGACCATTCAGGATAATGGCACGGATTGGGGAAGTCGCTTATAGGTTGGAGTTGCCGGATGAGTTAAGTGGGATTCATCCTACCTTCCATGTATCACACTTGCGAAAGTGTTTGGCGGATCAATCGGCTCACGTACCACTTACCGACATCGAGGTCGACAACAGCCTTAATTACATCGAAGAACCCGTGGCCATCCTTGATTGGAAGGAGAAACGTTTGCGTAATAAGGTTATCCAATTGGTTAAAGTCCAATGGAAACATCGGAAGGGATCGGAAGCCACTTGGGAAACGGAGAGGGAAATGAGGGAGTCGTACCCTCATCTATTTGACTTATGATAGGTTTCGGGGACGAAACCTATTATAAGGGGGGTAGACTTGTAACATCCCAAAAATAAAACGACGGTTAAAATGACGAAATAAACGAACGAGGCATGTCGGGTCGGGTCGGATGGGCTAGAAGGGGAGCCTCCCCTATAAATAGCCAAGGTCACAACCCTTTTCTCTCATTTGCAACTTCTAGAGAGAGAAACCGTAGAGAGAGAAAGTTGTCGGATCGACCCGAGATTTGAGAAGTGTGTTGCTCCATAACTCGTGAGAAGAACCTCCGGATCAGAAGCTCGATTCAGGTAACGATCCGACCTAAATCTGAGTTTTTGTTCGTTTTTGGGTTTTTCGGGTTTTGGGTAAAAAGGTTATGTTTGAACGGATGAAACTGGAAGATGAGTATAGATTTGAGATCCTTAATGGAAAACGAACGTTTTGAATGCAACAGGTTCGGGATCTTAACATGATCAGACCCGAATGCGAAAGTTAGAGTTTTCGTGAAGAACAGGTTGTGCGCACTTGCTAAGTGCGCACGGAACAGGTTTACGAAGGTTGTATGTAACGTTTTATAAAATGATGTTTACGAAGGTTGTATGTAACGTTTTATAAAATGATGTTTACGAAGGTTGTATGTAACGTTTTATAAAATGATGTTTATGAAGGAAGTATGTAACATTTTATAAAATGATGTTTATGAAGGAAGTGTTTATGAAATATTTTGCCAAAAGAAGTTTACGAAGTGTTTTAACGAAGAGAATGTTTTTAATAAAACGTACGAATGCTTTAACTGAAGTTTTTGAAGTAAAAGAAGCGAAGGTTTACGAAAGTCACAAACGAACGAATCTGCCAATATTCCTTAGGGAATGAAGGTTAAGGGATGGGAAGGATGTTATGGGCCTTTACCTTTTAGGGGCCTCTGTGGCTGGCCAACTGTTGTACAACTAGGGCGATGACGGTCGCCAAGGGGATTATCGTGATCCTTGAAGTTGGTACGATTTACCTTACGGGGTAGTCGTGCTTGAAGTTAAGTACTTGTGTCCGACGGGATGCAGTGCTTGAAGTTTGGTACGCGCTATCCTTTGGGACGCCGTGCTTGAAGGGTTGAATGACCTAAGTATCGGGCCCTAGGAGTTCCTCACCCGAAGGACAGTACGGTGATGATGGGCCTAGTGGTGGTGATCCTTAAGTTATTCAACCAGTATGTAACGTTTGGATTTGACGGTTACGAGAAGGCGCAGATTCTATATGTTCGTTGACTTATGAAGTGTTATGTTTGTTATTGCATTATTTACGTACGCTTTTTTTTAAATGAAGTATGAAGTGATGTTTTTGGCAATTTATTTGAAGTTAAGGTTTTATATTAAAACTAGAACTCACCAGCGTAGCTGATGTTTTTAAGTGTGCACATTCAGGTTAAGGTAGGTTATGAGGATGGACGGTGATGCTTGGCAAGCGAGAAGAGTTACCCGGCTGATCATGAAGACTGGCATCCCGTTAGAATAGGTGCACTGCAAAGTTTCTGTTTAAGATGTTGAAATGCTGGCTCTTGGTTATCATCCCAGTTATAGGCTTTACCCTTTTGAGTTAAGGCAATGAGAGGTTGTGCGATTTTAGAAAATCCTTCGATGAATCGACGATAATAACCAGCCAATCCCAGAAATTATCGCACCTCAGTCGGAGTCGTCGGTGCTACCCAATTCTTGATGGCCTCAATCTTTGCTGGATCGACATGTATTCCTTTCTCGTTAACCACATGTTCTAAGAATTGCACTTCCCGAATCCAGAATTCACATTTGGAAAACTTAGCATACAATTGTTCCCTTCTAAGTAATTCCAGGATTAAACGTAGATGTTCCTCATGTTCCTCCTTGTTCTTGGAATAAATGATGATGTCATCAATAAAAACGATGACAAATTGATCAAGGTATGGTTTACACACACGGTTCATGAGGTCCATGAATACCGCAGGTGCGTTGGTTAATCCGAAAGGCATAACCATAAATTCATAGTGGCCGTACCTTGTCCTGAAAGCATTCTTAGAGATATCCTCATCTCAGACTCTCAATTGGTGGTAACCTGACCTAAGATCTATCTTAGAATAGAAGCTTGATCCATAGAGTTGATCAAACAAATCATCGATGCAGGATAAAGGATAACGGTCCTTGTTGGTTACTTTATTAAGTTCACGGTAGTTGATGCACATGCGGAAGGTCCTGTTCTTCTTCTTGACAAATAGGACTGGAGCTCCCCATGGCGATGAGGTAGGTCGGATGAAACCTTTATCCAACAATTCCTTCAATTGAGTAGATAGCTCTAGCAACTCACTAGGTGTAAGTCTACAGGGTGCCCGAGCAATAGGCGCTGCTCCGGGTGCCAGATCAATTTGGAATTCGACTTGACGATGCGGTGGAAGACCAGGCAGGTCTTTGGGAAATAATTCCGGATAATCACGAACGATCGGTATGTCGTCAATCTTCTTCTCCTCATATGGCTGCTCGGCGACGAGAGCCAGAATGACAATACGACCTTTACGTATATGCTTTTGTGCTTTCATGAAAGATATGATGCCCACGACAACGCCACTCTTTTCGCCTTGGACAGAAAGGGTTTCTCCACTCGGGAGAGGTAGGCGAACAAATTGCTCACGACAAATCATTTCGGCTTGGTTCTCAGATAACCAATCCATATCGACAATTACGTTGAAGTTGCCGAGTGTGACTGGCATAAGGTCAATGTCAAGCTTTCGACCAGCCAATCCCAGTTAACACGCCTTAAGATTGTGAGTTTTTTTTATTACTTGACCGTCTGCTATCCCTATAGTGTACTTAGTTGCTAATAGAGTCGGAGTACGACCGCACCAACATGAAATTCATGAAGTCATGCTGAGACTTCTAGTGAGACCAGTGTTTATAAGGTAAGCTTAGGTCAACATAAAGGTTGAGAGAAGAGGTTCACATGTAGACCAGATTTTAGTGAGATATAGATTCAAGGAATACAAGGGATAGGACGTCTATTTAAGTAATCGCGTTCAACTGATGGTCAGTTAGATTAAATCCCCATTTTATAATGTCATTAAAATAGTTAGATATGCTGCGGTATACATCAAATTAAACCAGGGGTTAGTCACCGAATAAGGTAATAGGGTCAAATGAAATTTATCGTTGGAGTGTAAAGAGTAACGTGTTAGTTTAGGAAAAATTCCCAATTTCCGCTTACATAGTTGGAGTCGGTGGGTTTACCACGAGGTTCTATTAGAGTTTCAACCGAGATGGTTTCATTGATCGAGTCTGGATGAGAGTCTTAAGTTCACTAAGGCTCTTACCTGAGTGAAATCAAATGGCGGGTCCTATGGATGATAGTTCAGTGTGTTCGTAAATACCTTCAACATGATAGTCGCGTCTATCAACTGTTAAACATGTTTAACGATACCAACTAGTCGTTGAGTCTGTAATTCACAGATTAGGACCATTTATCCACACACTAGGTTTCACCAAGACTTACATGCACCTCAAATTACTATTACGTGTGCACCCGCAATGATAATTTGCTTTGCATGCTCACCCTAGTTCTCCCTGTCCTGTGTCAAAATGTCCCTCAATTTTTTTTGCGATTACAGAGTGTTGTTAGAGATGATAAGTCATTGAAAAGTGTAGTCATCAACCATAAGTTGATCGACTAGGACTCATATCAGGATGAGTAGTCAGAAATTGTTTGATCCGAGTATTCACTCGAGTTGGAACATAATACAAGAGTCCAATCCAGTGGATTGTAGATGGGAACATGTACACGAAACAAACATGTACATGAAATATTGCTTCGATGAGCGAAACTAGTTCATGAATGTGTTACTGGAAGAAGGAAAGTAGTTGTTCTTCCCACTGAGTCAGAATAGGGTTTGATTATGCATTGAACGATGCGTTCTCAAATCTGTGGTCAATCTATTCTCAACAGAATATCGACCAAGGACGCGAGCCCATGGCTCGGGAAAGTGATGACATCTACGTGTCAATGGATTCTTCAATAATGCGTGCAACGGTCTGCCTTCACTCGACGTATTGTTGCTAGTGGGTACAGTAGGGACTCGCCTCCGACGATCCCAACTCCCAAAGAGATATGTGCTAGTGCTGAGTGTCGTCCAAAACATGGACCTGAAAAAGCCCACCATACCCAACAGGTGATGGTGATGTAAGTGACTCCTCCGAAGGCTCCGTCTCGCTGCCCTCAGACGGGAGTGGATGATGTTCTGGTGATTCCCCGAGTTTCGCCACTGGGAATGATGATGCAATCCAAATGATGTGTCGCTCGCCAACTGAGGGTGATACGGATGGTATTAACATGCCTGCACTGCAATGTATAGTTGCTATATGTATCACGTATAAGTGTCTGTGCCGTGTAACTAATGTGTGAGGTTATAGTCTACTATGCAATCCTAGTTCTCTATAACCAGTGGCTCTGATACCAATCTGTCACACCCCCAATTTCAACTAACGGAGTTTTACCATTTTAGGAAGTGACAAACCAGGATCTCAGACACTAGTTACATTGAACGACTCTACATGGGACATAAGTGTAAAATAATCAAAGTTTAGAGTTTAAATGCGGAAGCGTAAAGAAAATAAATGCGCAAAATACACGCGCCCCAAAAAGAAAGTCCAAACAATAATAAAAAGAAAACAATCAAAGTAGCAAGACATCAATAAATCAGAAGCATCCCATGCATGATCCTAGTTGTGCACCTGTGTCTTAACTTAGCGACCTGAGAAAACATGTAAGTAAAAATGTCAACACGAGGTTGGTGAGTTCAGAGGTTTCAATATATAAATAAACGTTTACCATATTTATTGTACAATCAACATATATATACCAATGAGTAGCTAACCCATGTTCGTGTTTGCTATTACGCTCGCAACCGTAAACTAATTGTTTGTATTGCCTCCCACCAGGTCTATCAACCACGGTGCACGTTTAGGTCAATATTGCACCTGTTCGATACCCAATCGAGTTAGCGCGACTAACGCGGGTGAGGTTTGTCAAAACCAGTAGTACTACCCAACATCCCTCGCTATATTCATATTTAAACGGTTTGATGTGAGGGCTTTCATGATAGAGTTTACACATAGTCATAACAAGTGAAATAATATGAAGTACAAAAATCAAAAAGAGTTTGCATCATGTTTTCTCCCCCAGTTTAAAACAGTAAAAGGGGCCGTGAAAACTCACCTGCGTTGCGTTGTAGGTAGTGTCACACAAAGGATAAGTTGGAACCACGTGTGTAAGTCTCAAAAGACTTACGAATGCCCTAAAATTATAAACACATAAATTAGGGATAAAAATGGGAATATGTGACGACGACACGGAAGTTGGAACGTCCTAAAATACGCTTAGGAAACAACGAGTAGACGAACACGTCCACGGTAATAGGGATTTCTTAATTTGATAATTAAGATATATACGTTTTGTGTCGAATGAATAATAATAATAAATAATTATATTCGTACGTTCGTGCCTTTTAAATTGGTTAGGAAGGTAATATAATTTAATATATTATTTTTAAGTTTCCAAGATTTATAAATAATCATTTGTGTCAAAAATAATAAATATATTATTTTTAGATCGAGGATGAAACATGAGCAAATAATACAATAAAATCATATCATTTATTAGTCTGAAAACGTTTCATAGATTTTATAAACTTTGAGGAAATAATATAAAATATATATTATTTTTGGCTTGGAAGTCACGGGTTGAAAAATAGTATAAATATGTAATTTATTCGGAGTCGTGGTTTGAAAATAATATATATATTATTTAAAAGTGGAGAAATAATGTTAAAATGGTTTATAAATCAAACCCGAGCCTACGGGTGGTTTCCCGGGCTAAAAACCATTTAATATATTATCATAATAGTATTAGAATGTATTTTATATAAAAATATAGTCTCAAAAGTGGCTAGAAAAATAAATGGTGCTAGTGAGGTTCGAACCCGGGTCTCACCTACACCAACACACTGCCTTAACCAGTCCCGCCCGCTAGGGATTCGCAACAAAACCCAGAACGAAATGGTTTTAACACTCAACACTCCTGTGTTATCCCCCCCTTTTCAAACCGAATCCAACAAGTCCCAAAATCCATCGATTTCGATCACGGTTAACCTAGGGATCATAGGGTTTTTGTTAATCTGTGCATTACAAATCTGTGATCGGGTTTAATTGTAAAAACGTCGGGTTTAAAGGCTTTAATTTCAGTTTCATGAACCGAACCCTACCTTTAAGAACACGGATTAAGATTTATCAAATTCGATAATGTTTGGAGTTGAAATCATTGGGCTTTTACTTACTAGAGGTTTTCGAATCTGACCAAAAGGTTTAATTGAGTTGAGGTTGAGTCCAAGATCGAAACCCCCGAATCGTTTTATCAACAAACCCTAGGTTCTAGATCTTGATTAATCCGATAATGAAAAGGGTTTAATTCATAGGGCTTTCAATCCACAGGTGTTTACGACTCTAACGGTATAGATTAATCGGGTTTAAACAGAGTCAAAGGTGGACTTCGATTAAATAGGTTTATGATGAACCCTAGAATCGGAAACTTGGTCGAAATGATGCTGTAAGCCCTAATTAGCAAAGGGCTTTCGATTTATGAATTAAAATGAAGCTAAATATTTGATTAATACCAGTATGGATGACAGATTGATGGAGTTCGAATAGGATCAGGTCCGACTGCGGGTGATTTGGTCGCCGGCAACTCCTGATGTTACTTCGGTCGAAGGATCGTGCGTAAGAGCTTCAGAGGCGTTCATATAAGGTGTGCAGGGTATCAAATTGTGGGACTAACATAGAAATATAACGAATTTGATGACAGCCATGACCGTGGTCGATGGTTATGCCAAGTATGGCTATTAACCTGTTTAATTCGCAAATGATGATGATTAATTAGATGATTTATGATCGTTAATGCCATTAATCGAGAAATAACAGTTACAATTCCAACGGAAAGCTATCGAGGCATGCAAATTTGATCGGATCAGCCGCTTTGACTTTTAGGAGTCAAACAGAAATCGTATTTGGGTTAACTGCAGGTTTAGTGCCTGTAGTTTTAGGTTCTTAAGATTAGAGACTGACAGAAATAGTCCTTGAGGTTTAAATTAGGTTAAGAACAAGTTAGTTGACTTTTAAAAGTCAACATGACTTACAGATTGGATTTGACTTTACCAAGTCAAATAAGATTAAGTTTACGCTAATTACACAATTAGTCCTTATAGTTAAGGTTTGATGGAATGACAGGAATAGTCCCTGGAGTTCGTGATAGAGTTAACTAGGTTAGAATTTAACTGCATTTGATAACCTAGTTAACCCTAATTTGCCGGATGTCACATTTAGTATCCACTTTGCGGGAACAAGGATTTAATTATGATTTTGACAATGATTTCATTTCTGCATATTTGAATGGTTTGTTTTATTTTTCTGCAAAGCCTCATATTGGAATCTATGAGATAGAAGTCCATGATAATAATGTTATATTTAATATCTCCTCCAAACATACGAAATATGATTTCAATGATACGTATCTATGGCATTGTAGACTTGGACACATAAACAAGAATCGCATGAAGAAACTCTAGACCGCCAGAATTTTGAATTCTACTTGCCAAGAGTCGTTTGATGATTGCGAATCATGTTTAAGTGGAAAGCTAACCAAGGCTCCTTTTTTCTGGTATTGGTCAAAGGGCTAAGGATTTGTTAGGACTTGTACATACTGATGTATGTTGTCCGTTCAAAACAATGTCTAGAAGTGGAAAGAGATACTTCGTGACATTTACTGATGACTTCAGTACATATGTGTAACATCCGGATAATTCCCAAGTCAAATAAGGGCTAAAAGTATCAAAAGACAATGTCCAGGGGTTAAACTATAAGTTTTCCAAAGATGGAGGACAAAAACTGAAAATTCTTAAAATGAGGCGGATGTCAGACCGACATCCGATACATATAGGTCCGATATGTGCTGACGAAGGTATGAATGAGGTGTTGACACGTGTCCTATGACTCATCGATAAAAAATCTGACGCGTCGGACCGACATCTCCATCCATTGCAGTCCGAAAGCCGCAAAATGAAGAACGAACTAATAGGAAGCGGACGCGTGTAGGGCTGACGCAGGCAGGACGATAGCGAACCGCTATCCCTCTGCATAACGGTCCGACGTGGGACCAAATTCACCCTATAAATAGATGGGTCGACTCCAGCCATTTTGCACACACAAAACACCTCCACTAACACACACTAAGCTCTGTTAGCTAGATTCCCGCGGTTCTGATCCGCTCTCGAAAGTCTGGTTTCTTGCAATTCGTCTGCAAAACTGTGGTAGATAGCGCTGAGGGTTCTTTCAAAGTGTTGATGGTTATATTCGATACATAAGGATGTTCTGCTTGAGGTGAGTTCCTCTGAACTATGCTCTATGAAATATTTTATAAATGATTTTTATCTGGGATCCCAATACTATCCGTGCATATATCCTATAATAAGTACTTATTATGGCCATGATTGTGGTGGGACCTAGGGACAATATTGATCCCCTTGGTTAGATCTGGTCTAAGGGTGACCAGCGCGCCCGGAAGGCTCCTGAATATATGTATGTTGTAGACTCAGAATCTAAGGGCGATTCGGGTGATGTATTGGAGGCGATGGTTGTAAGGCCTGTTAGGGCATTCATTCCTATATCAAAGATAATCGTGAAAATGATTTTGTTTATGAACTCACTAGCATGAAGCTGATCCAAATTGTTTTCAAATATTTTTGAGCACAGGTGAACCCTAGCTGTTAGTTGGCATTCCAGGAGATGTACAAATGTTGAATATAGGGATGACTAAGGGCAGGTCCTAGGGTGACCATAAGACCTAAGGTACAAATCTTTTGAACCATATTAGCATACTTTCATCCATTCAAATACCATAACTCAAAATATGCAAAATTAAAGTTTCCTTATATAGTAAGTCGACAATAACATAGTGTAACATATCATTTCAACCAAAAATTTCACATTTCCTATTTATTCTACTAATATAAGCATCATTTAAACTTTCAATCATATCATATATACATTTATGCAAAATCTCAACCAACAAAGTTTCTATAAATAGAAACGAGCAAATAACAACCTAAATAAACATTTCAAACAATAAAAAGTGAAAATATGTGTCAACAACCTTATATTATGAAAACTTCTTGATAAAAATATGGATTATAAACCTTAGAACCCAAAAATTCGTTTGGCTGAGTGGGTTTCTTACTTTGGCCGTAAATGATAAGAACATATGGGTATAATGCTTACAAATTCAAAAATGATGTTGGAATTGATATGAAACTTGCTCCAAGCACCTTGAATCACCTTGAAATGGCCTTGGAACACATGATTTAGGATGAACAAGTTTGAATATGGGTGGTAGCTCTCTTGGAGGTGGCGGCCGAACTAGAGGGAGGGGGCTAGGGTTTTGCAATTTTGTTTAGGGTAAAAATGAGGGATTAAGGGTTAAGGGTGTTTTAAGTGAAAAGGCTTGGGCTTCCTTGAGTCTTTTAAGGTTTTTTACTAAATAATGAGCTCTAATGGACTAAAATAAATTAAAAGCTGAATTCTTTTAGCCCTAGTAATAAAACCATCATTTTTATAAAATTAAATTTAGTGTTGTTGGCACATATCGCGTATCCGCTTAAAAAGCGTTAAATTAAAAGTTGCTCTAAAAATTCCGGAAAAATTCAAATAAGCATGAAATATTAAATCACAGTATTACATATAATTTTTGCACACCAATTATATGTCTAAATATTATTTCTAAAATTCACCAACGTTCGTGTGACAGGACGCGCGTGTGACCCGGTAATCCGCCCGATTACCGATGCATGTAATGAAATGAAACGAATGGACTTACTATATGAAAAATGTACTTAATTACTCTATAATTAAGTATGATGCAAGTGTAATCATGTTAATACAATTAATAGTCGGGTATGGATATTAACCTGAATTTACCGGGTATCACATACTCCCCCTGTTAAAAGGAATTTTGTCCTGAAATTCAGTTTGAGTCACTAGTAGACGGTGTAGTTTTGAACAAGTGAGGGTATTTAATCCTGAATTGATCCTCGCACTCCCAAGTGAATTCTGGTCCGCGTCTAGAATTCCAACAAACCTTAACTATAGGGATGCGACTTTGTTTAAGTTGTTTGACCTCACGGTCCATGATCTCGACTAGTTCCTCGACAAAGTGAACCTGATCGTCTATTTGAATCTCTTCTAATGGTATGACCAGTGTCTCGTCTAATAAGCACTTCTTCAGATTTGACACGTGAAACACGTCATGAACGCCACTAAGGGTTTCCGGTAGGTTGAGTTTGTAAGCAACGGGACCAATCCTTTTTAGGATCTTAAAAGGTCCAATGTAATGAGGGTTCAGTTTTCCACGCTTGCCGAAACATATAACTCCTTTCCATGGCGAGACTTTCAGTAGCACTTTGTCTCCCACTTGAAATTCTAATGGTTTGCGTCTCACGTCAGCGTAACTCTTCTGACGATCACGCGCGGCCTTGATACGTTCACATATCTGTACGATCTTTTCTTTAGTCTCATGAATAATTTCTGGACCCGTGAGTTGGCTATCTCCCACTTCTGTCCAGCAAATTGCCAATCTACACTTTCGTCCATAAAGTACTTCGAATGGTGCGGCTTTGATGCTAGTGTAGTAGCTGTTGTATGAAAATTCGACCAACGGTAGATGGGCATCCCAACCTTTTCCAAAGTCAACCACACAAGCTCTAATCATGTCCTCCATGGTCTGGATGGTCCTTTCACTCTGACCGTCCATTTGAGGATGGTATGCGGTACTCATATCCAACCGAGTACCCAAGGCTTTCTATAAGGATTGCTAGAATCGGGATGTGAATCGACTATCCCTATCTGAAATGATGGAGATTGGCACTCCATGTCTCGTGACCACTTCCTTTAAGTAAATAGAAATCAAAGTTACGTATAAGGTGGTTGGCAGTACGTAATAAACGGAGGTTTAGAAGACGAACGGTGATGTGCAAAAACTAAATAGCGTGCTAAGGTACAAAATTGAATTGTTTGAGGCATAACATGGTAATATAATAAATCCATATGTTATTCATTCACGAATATGATAAACGTTACAGTTACATGAAAAGTATGAATGTTACACTCATCTACTAGGGGTGTTCATCAGGTCACCACTGAAACTAGTGTGGTTGCTGCACTTGCAGCTATGGCCAAGGAGATCGAAGAGCTGAAGCTAAGTGCTCAGAAGTGTGAGGTATGTAGATGAGGTCATGACACCATAGATTGCCTTCTAAGTTAACAGGAACAGGTGGATTTCTTGGGGAATCAAAAACCCCCTTTGTTTAACTCGGGATGGAGAATCCACCCCAGCTTCAGTTGGAGATATGGCGGGAACCCACTTGGGTTTCAACCCCGGGAGAATCAGTATGGTGGTAGAGAAGGAGGTTAGAGTTCTGGTAGCAGTGGGAGTGAGAAGAAGATAGAGGAGATGTTGGCTAAGCAGACTCAGATGTTAGCTCATCTAGTGAGCAGAGATATGGAGACTTAGAATAAGTTGAAGGAGCATGATACTTTGTTAAGGAGTCAGTAGTCTGCATTCTTAGATTTACAACGCACAGTGGGAGACATTGCAAGACAGCTGACTGACAGACAGGGAGGTTCCTTTTCGGGTAGTACTGAGACCAACCCGAAAGCCACTCTGAAGGCGGTGACAACCCGCAGTGGCAAAGGAGGGGAGAGAGAGCAGACACTGACAACCCTAAACCCTAAACCCTTGACTGTTTGGTAGCTCGACTATGCACCACGCATTGGCCTATCTCAGTGCTAGCATCAACCTGATTCCATACTCTCTCTTCGAGAAGCTAGGCCTTGGAGATCCGGCCCCTACGCACATGAGCATATCTTTAGCCGATCGTTCGGTCAAGTATCCACGGGGAATAGTGGAGAATCTGTTAGTCAATGTTGATAAGTTTGTTTTCCCTGTGTACTTCGTCATCCTTGATATGGAGGTTGAGGATAGAGTCCCGGTCATTCTGGGACGCCCCTTCTTGCACACCGCCAAAGCATTGATCGATGTCTTCGACAGTAAGATCACACTTCGTGTGGGGGATGAAAACGTCACCTTCGATGTCATGAAATCGATGAAGAACTATAGTGGTCAGCATGATTCCATGTTCTTTCTTGACACCTTCATATCTCACATGAATCACTACCTTGACTACGTGTGTGGAGCTGACCTGCTTAACACGCAGCACTTGGGTGAGGAGAACCAGGAGGTTGAGACTAAGGCTTTCCCGGAGCACGGTCCAAGCCACCCGGCTAGTAAGCCTCCCGAGTACTCAGAGGTGTTTAAGGTCATTGAGACTACCGAGGAGGAGGAGAAGCCATCGGTTGAGGCACCACCGTCCCTTGAGCTTAAGGAGCTACCCTCCCATTTGGAGTATGCTTTCTTGGATGGTGAGGCCGGTTTACCAGTCATGATTTCTGCTACACTGACAGAGGAGGAGAAGAAGAGGTTGATAGATGTGTTGAAGGCACATAAACAGGCCATTGCGTGGAAACTCACAGACATAAAGGGTATCAGCCCTACTTTCTGCACGCATAGGATACTCATGGAGGATGAGCACAAGCCTGTTATTCAACCTCAAAGGAGGCTTAACCCTAACATGTCTGATGTGGTGAAGAAGGAGGTCCTTAAACTCCTTGATGCTGGATTGATATATCCTATTTCTGACTCCACATGGGTAAGCCCGGTTCAGGTCATCCCGAAGCAGGGTGGGATGACAGTCGTGACAAATGAGAAGAAAGAGTTGATCCCTACTAGAACAGTCACAGGTTGGAGAGTGTGCATTGATTATAGGAAACTGAATGATGCCATAAGGAAGGATCACTTCCCTCTTCCTTTTATTAACCTGATAGTGGAGCACCTGTCAGGGCAACAGTTCTACTATTTCCTTGACGGCTACTCGGGTTTTTTCCATATCCCTATTTCACCGGAGGATCATGAGAAAACCACATTTACATGCCCGTACGGTACCTTCGGGTACCGGCGTATGTCATTCGGGTTGTCTAATGCTCTAGCTACCTTTCAGAGGTGCATGGTGGCCATCTTTCAGGACATGATCGAGACTTCCATGGAGGTTTTCATGGACAATTTTTCTGTGTTCGGAAGTTCATTCGATCATTGTTTACAGAATCTAGAGAAGATGATGGGGAGATGCATAGAGACGAAGTTGATGCTTAATTGGGATAAGTGTCACTTCATGGTGACTGAGGGGATTGTGCTTAGGCACAAGGTTTCACGTGCTGGTATCGAAGTAGATAGAGCTAAGATTGAGACGATCAGTAAGCTTCCACCACCAACGAATGTGAAATCAGTTCGTAGTTTCTTGGGCCATGCAGGTTTCTATAGACATTTCATTTAAGACTTTTCAAAGATTACCCGGCCCATGACACGCCTTCCTGAGAAAGATGTCCAGTTTGAGTATGATGCATACTTTCTTAAGGCATTTGAGTTCTTGAAGGAGCCGTTTGTCTGTGCTCCCATCTTGATATCCCCCGATTAGAGCTTGCGCTTTGAGCTCATGTGTAATGCTAGTGATTATGCAGTCGGGGCTGTTCTAGGCCAAAGGAGAGATAAGCACTTCCACCCGATCTACTATGCGAGTAAAACTCTTAATGATGCTCAAGAGCATTACACGACTACCCAGAAGGAGTTGTTAGCAGTGGTTTTTGTGTTTGATAAACTTCGATCCTATCTAGTGCTATCTAAGACCATCGTCTATACTGATCAAGCGGCATTGCGATACCTGTTTGCAGAGAAAGATGCCAAACCTAGATTGATTCAATGGATTCTCTTGCTTTCTGAGTTTGATATTGAGATCAAGGATAAGAAGGGAGAGGAGAATGTGGCGGCTGACCATTTGTCACCGTTAGAGGATCCCGGTAGAGAAGAGATTTGGGAGGAGGCCATAGGGTACATATTTCCCCATGAGTCATTAATGATGCTGAGTTTGGGACCGGACAAGGAGCCGGTGTTCTATATGAGTGCTGAGGAGCAAGATTTGCCATGGTTTTCTAACATAACAAACTATTTAGCTAATGGTTTAGTGGTTAAGGGCATGACAACCCAACAGAGGCGTAAATTCTTTGCTGATGCCAACCACTACATTTGGGATGCTCCACATCTGTTTCGAGTAGGAGCTGATAGAGTTCTAAGAAGATGTGTGAGTAAGGAGGAAGGAGTTGAGATCCTAAAACACTGTCATGAGGGTTTGCCGGGAGGTCACAATGGGCCCTCTTACACGGCAAAGAAGGTGTTCGATTCTGGTTTTTATTGGACAACAATGTTTAAGGATTCTCACGAGTTAGTGAAATGGTGTGATGCGTGTCAACGTACCGGTAATATCTCATCCCGAAATGAGATGCCTCGGAACCCTATCCAGGTAGTGGAAGTATTTGACATTTGGGACATTGACTTCATGGGTCCGTTTCCTGCATCACGAGGGAATCGATACATTCTTGTGGTGATAGATTATGTTTCTAAGTTGGTTAAGGCACAAGCCTTACCTACTAATGACGCACGAGTAGTGGTGGGATTTCTGAAAAGGTTGTTTAGCGGGTTTGGGACTCCAAAGCCTTGATTAGTTAGAGGCACGCATTTCTACAATGCCCAGATGGAGAAGGTTTTGTCACGCTACGGGGTAACCCATCGATTATCGACTGCCTATCATCCACAGACCAGCGGGCAGGTAGAGAATGCAAACAGGGGAGTGAAGATAATTTTGGAGAAGACTGTCGGGAGGAACAGAAAGGATTGGTCTGACAAGCTAGATGACGCGCTTTGGGCTTTTAGAATAGTGTTCAAAACACCTATTGGGACCACACCCTTTAGGATGCTTTATGGAAAGGCGTGTCACTTACCGGTATAGCTAGAACACAAGGCTTATTGGGCCTTAAAGGCAATCAACTTTGACTTGCCTCAAGCAGCATGAAACCGGTTTCTCCAATTGCATGAGTTAGAGGAGTTGAGGGACGATGCATATGCATGATCTTGGAGTTACAAAGAACGCACAAAAGCGTTGCACGATTATTGGTTGAAGGGAGTGAAAGAATTTAAGTGTGGGGATAGAGTATTGGTTTATAACTCTAGGTTAAAACAATTCCTAGGAAAGCTTAAGTCTAGGTGCACAGGACCGTACATGGTGAAGGAGGCATTTCCATATGGTACAATGGAGTTACAAGATGAAAAGGTGTTGGGTCTATATATGTGAGGCTGACGCTTATCAAATAAGTATATATGTTGGTGTTACCGAATAGAATTGTATTTGGTCTTGTAACCGTGAACCATATGTTCACGAGTTGGGTCTTGGGCTAGGCTATGTGAGCCGAATACTAGGTTATGGGCTTTATAATGTTTATCTAGTATAAATAGATAAATATGTGACCTAGGATGAGCTAGCGATAGAGAGCGGGTAGTTAGACGAGTTTAGAGGTGGAGAACCGTGTGAGAGGCTAAGCGGTTCTTATTTGTTTTTCCTTGTAATTCTCTCTAGTAATATACGAGTTTTACATTGAATCTTCTTGTTCTTGAATAACCACAATCGTTTGTTTCCGCCTTTTGATTGTGAGAGTTTGATATCTTTTTGTAACATCCTGGAATTTCATGGACTAACGGGTCGGGCCGTTGAGAAAAACCAAGTCTTCTTTATATAGCTTGGATGGTAGAGGCTTCCATGTAAAATCATATTCTAGGGACCAAGAGGACCCGGTTAGCCACAATGAGAACGATTAAGATCGAAATACGTGATGTAAGAAAAACGAGGACCCGGATGTAATTATGGGTTATATTTAAACAACTTACGAGAAAACCCTAAACCTTAATCGACAAAGGGGTATTCGACGTCAAGGAAGTGACACGAGGGAAGAGAGAGGGCGGCCAAGGTGTTCTCGCGGTGGTTCTACGGCAGTAACGAGCAGAGAGAGGACTTCACCACTCTTAAGGTAAACCTCTAAAACCTTTATTTTACTCCCGTATCCGTTTTGTTTAAAGACCCGAGTAGGGTTTTAGGGGCTGTGGTCATGGTTAGGGACGGAGGAGACAGGAGAGGGGGTGGCCGACAATGGTGGGGGTCACGAGCGTAGGAGGAGGTAGTGTAGCGGTGGTATGTAGCCGGGAAACGTGGTAGTGTGTGTGTAAGCGTTCGGCGGCTGTCGGGTAGGTGGTGGCCCTAGGATTCCATGGTGGTAGTGATCCGAGAAGATGGCACGGGTCAGCAGAGGTGGTTCTGCGGTGGCGCAAGGAGAAGGATGGCCGGAGAGAGAGTATTACTCGGTTAGGGTTTGGCCGACTAGGATGACTAATGTGACGGGAACCATGAGAAGGGTGGTGACAATAGCCGTGATAGCTCCATGGCGGCACGAGGTGGAGGACGACGAAGGAGTTAATGATGAGCATGATGACATGTTGCGGTGGTGCGTGTTATGCGTGGAAGAGCCGAACGTAAGCTGAACAAAGTAGGGTTTGTATGGCATGAATGCGTGCGCGCATGGGACCTGGTCCGTGTATTCAGTTTCCACATGAAATGAGGACAACCCGATACGTGCATCAGGGGAGTTAAGGGTCTCATGGAGCCGTGTTGACGAGCGATAAGACCGGGTGTCGGGATCTTATTTTATGTAATCATTATCCGACGTATACTTTGAACCTGTCTGATCATGTGATCGTGCGTATGATAGGTTCGGGTTTCGAGCATTTACGGACGAACTTGCTGAGCAAAGGTTTGGATCTTCATAACCGGTGAGTTTCTAATCCCCTCTTTTAAATGTTTTTAACGTTTTTGGGGTTATCGTACATACTTACCAGAGATGTTTAACGTATTAAACGTGTTAAGAGTTTTGGGTATTAACCCGAGGTGTTTATGAACTAAAACATTCAGTAATGAGTCGGAGGGCCTACGGGGGTGCTTATGAGATCATGTGATCTTGGTCTAAAGGTGGTTATATGGTCACAGGTCGTATAGTGACATAACAGGGGTGAGTCAGGATTATAGTAAACGGGTCATACGGGTACGACTAGGAAGTGTCACAGGGTGTGCATGTACGTGGTATGTGCTTAAATAATGAGATATAGTATTTGTATGTGTGTTGCTATATTAGCAGTGTATTGTGTTACGACTTAGTCGGGATATAAGCTAAACACTTATGAATACGCGTAAGATATCTTATCCTAGTGCTATGTGTGAAGTGCAGGTGTAGTTAATGAATCATATATATAGAGTATATTGTTATGTGATTATACATGTGTTGTGTGCATTGTGTCGTTGTCCTTGTGACACGACGGGTATTGTGTTTGCATTATTGTCATTATGACACGACAAACGAGACTATATCCTTCGGGAGGTCACCAAAGGTGACGATGTACAACATGACAGTGATGAGCTTGGGGTGTGTCGAACGCCCTGACGAGGGTAACCCTGGCGAGGGTGTAGTAATGAGGTATGTGTTTGTGTGCTTATATATTTTTGTTAAATTGCATACAAGCGTCGAGTTATATTCATTGTGCATGAGATAGTATTAATGTGGTGAGTAGAGTTAGATTGATCGTTGTGTCAGGATTGTGATGTAGTGTTTATGACTGTTATGTTAGTTGATTTGTATGAGACTTGGTCAAGGCTGAGTAATTTGATGTTTAGGGATTTCTTGTATTAACCAAGTGTCCAGTTAATACATGTACATGAGCATGAGTTATTAGTGTAGTAAGTTCGACCTATGTCGATGAGACTGTGGGATTATTATTATTATGGGATGAGTCATGGGTAATGAGCTATTATGGGATATCGGGTGATAACACGGATTATCTAATAGTTAATGAATTGTGGATCTAATTTATAAGGTCGTGGGTCCTGAGTAAAGTTTAAATAACTTTTGAGACGAGTTAGCTTTTAATTAAACTAAACTATTAGAACTCACTCAGCGTATCTGACTTTATGTGTACGATAGATTGTTTTGCAGGTGAGCGTTGCATTAACGTATCTTGGCTTGGGAGCGGTGCTACTAGATTTGGCGTGCAAGCATTCGTGAGGTAACTTAATGACATTAAATCTAATTAATGTTTGTAGACAGACTTCCGCTGTAGTGTAATATATCTAAAATGAGTACTTTCGAGGGAATAACCCGTTGTGAGAACCAACTGTAGGGTGCCCGGTTTGGGGCCTTACAAGTTGGTTTCAGAGACGGGGTTTAAGAGAAAATCGGTGTTTTTACTAAAATAAAATTCCTTAACTTTAACTAAGAATGGGACGAGGGTGAATCGAATGCCACTATGAGTAACCGCGAGCCAAGAGGTACGTCTTCCGAGTTGAGCAGTAATTATTATTTACCATTTGTGTAGTGTTACACTAGGTGAAGTAATTTGTGTGAGTAAGTGATTTATGGTTTCGTGCGGGATCATGGTGTGTGCTATATGCTATAGTATTATGTAGAACCACTTGGAATTGTGTGGTGTGATTAAATGAGACTATAGAGTGAGTTGAGTAACGTGAAGTAGCATTAATTGCAACTATGTGCGATAGTTTGATGTGAGATGTGATTTAGTGATTTTGTGTGTAACCATGGATGATGTGAAATTGTGATAATAAGATGACTTGCTAGATTATTGTGTAGTGCTATGAGAGTTGTGTAGGATGCATATGCATCCGGGGTGTATGAAATATAGAAAGCTGGTGTGAATATGATGGGGAAGTTTTAGAATCCGAGCAGTAATGTGGACCACCAAATTGCATTTGATCACCGTAATTTAGCAGTCTATGATTACTCTCATATTCTGAATTTGACACCCATAGTAATCACTCCAACATTCTATCTTGTGCGACTTATGGCTAAGACAAAGCGTACCAGATCCGTCAAACGAGGAGCTCTGGCTGGGGGAGGAGCATATCGCCAGGACAAACAGGCGGCTGCTGTAGACAAGAAGGACAGTGTAACACCCGGCCTCTCGTACCAACAATATCGTCCGCTTTGCCCCTAAGAGCTCACGGATTTGTTTTTGGTTGCCCGGGTGAAAACTTCCCAGGGGGTCACCCATCCCTGGATTACTCCCACCCGAGCACGCTTAACTGTGGAGTTCTCCTCTCATCCACTACATTAAGCCTCAAAACGCGTTGTGGTATTTGAGGCAGGACATTCCTTATGAACCCAACATCTCTCCCGTTGAAAGAACAGAACGATATGGGATTTGCCTAAGGTGTTACAGAAAGTGACATAGAAGTGTTGTTGGCGCTTCCTGCGTCAAGTGTGACCATAGCTGAGGATGGCAGCGTCCCGCGTGGTGCTGAGACCAGAGTGACAGGATGGAAAAGGAGGGTCGTGTCGGCAGTACGTGATTTCCCTCCAGGATGTGGACCTGTATGGCTGAAAGATCGACCATTTGCGTCAGCTAAGAGAGCTTTGTTCCAAGAGGACCCGGTGATTGACACGGGGTCCGATGAGGAGGAACCAGAGGACACAACAGATACACCTAATGTGGTCCCGTGGTAATCTTGCGAGCGTTGTTTGAGACGTTGAACTTATAGATGAGTTTTGGACGTGACGGTTGTCAGGAGATATTGTGGGGTGATTTAACACTTTGAGTGATTAGACGTCTCCGTGGTGTGATGATTATTTCAAATATTGACTATTTGATTTTGACATGAGGTGCGAGTTATACCGCGAGACGATTTGGGTATGACAAATGATAGTTGCATGTTTGATATCTTGATATTGGTGGTGCAGTGTTAATTATGTGTGATTATGTGATTACCTTTTGAACAACGCGAGTTCATACTAAACGTAATCGTTTATGTGATACTATGACTTGGTTGATTAGACTATATCAGTAGACAAGTGTAGACCTAAGTTTTGATTAATTGGATGTGTCTACGGTCTTAAGATAGTGTCACCTATATTATGCTTAGATGATTTATGAAGTGTAAGGGGTGTGTTTAGCCTCACTGTGATATTAAATGTCTTTATATCTTAAGGAATAGATCTTCGCGAGGTAAATATTTTGGTGCTTAAGGACATGAAAGTGTTTGTGAATAAACTTGTATGTCGTTAATTGAGTTGCTTATGAGTGTGAGTTGTTTGTGTCACGTACTTAATAGTCATGGCGGGAGATCAAGCGTAAGCTTGCTATTGTGCCTAGCATTAGTCAGGTGGGAGATCAAGTTAAGCTTGATAAGGTGTTGACATTTTTCAATAGGTTTTTGTGTCTGACGACAGTTAGGCGGGAGATCTTGTTTGCTGGTGCCTTTGGGTCAGACAACATGATATACTTGTGTGTCTATAAATGACAAGGTCAAATTGTATGCGCATAGATTTACCCAGATCTAGCTAGTTGTGTATGTGCACTTTGTGCGAGTTAGAAGGTTGAGTTACTAGTATAGGTGTAGAACAATGTGTGTTCTGTAGTTACGTGTGTCGGTTTTAGCCCTTGTAGTACACGCTTAGTCATGCATAGGACGGATGGTTAGTGTGCTCAAGTATGGTATTTCTATCTTGACGATTTTCTTGACGCTGATACGTCGAGGTGATGCAAGGAGTTTTGACGTATTTCTAGACGACAAGTGAGGTGATCTTAAGAGATGCCTAAGTTCATATCTCGGGACTTCAGAGCACGAAGCCAATGGACGAAGCTGTGAGAGTAGATCATGAAAGAGTTTACGATGAGATCAAGGTGATGACGTTGAAGATTTCAGCACGGAGTTAACAATGTGACGAAGGACCTTCATGGAACACGTTCCATATAAAGAATTCAGTCGAGGCGAGACACCAAAAGATTAGGGATGTTCTTCCCTGGGCGATACGATGAATAACTGAGGCTTGTGAGTAGGCGGACTTCATGTTTGTACATGATAAATGAGATGCGGTCGGGGATCGCATGATAATGGTAGAGCAACAATAAGGAAAGTGAAACTCAGGAGACGTAAGTGCAGGATTGCACTTAAGTGACTGGGAAGGAGATGCCTACGCTAGTAAATAATTTGCTTCCGAGGCATGCATGATGGTGATAGATGGACTTTTGGGAATCCACGGGAATTGATTATGACTCTAATCTTGAGTTGTATGAGCTTACTTAAGGGACGTATTGGATGCGATATAATAAAGAAAATAGTTTCTATGGTAAAGATATTTAGTGGAGACCAGCGTAGCTTTGTACAAGCTCCTTGAGAGTGTCAGAAAAGAACAAAAGAATACCCTTATGGGTAGGGAAGTGGGTTATAGAAATCATCGCAAGATGGCAATTTAAGCATAAGAGAGAAGCGTAATGCACACATGATGGTAAAGCAACTATTAATCCTGTCTAGGCAGGACAAGGACCTACTTGGGAGGATGATCGTCGGAATGACGAAATCATCTAGATTATACAAGAGACGAAGGGAAATTATGCCCGTAACCCAGAAGGAAATGTGGCAAGTGAGCGGATAATTGGCAATGTCGTACTACGCAGTACTAGAGATGATATGTGCAATATTGTTATGGACATCAAGAGCGACAAGGTAATGTCTAAGACAATGACAACGAAACCTTCGTAAAAGGGTTAGTAATCAAGGCAATCACGAAAGGCAAATTCTAGCAAGTGCCGGGTTAGCAAAGTTGAAACTACAAGTCCCAAAGTTTGAATAATGGCCAGAAAGATAAGAGATAAGGGAATGGGTAGGTGAAACTACAAGTCCCAAAGTTGAAAGCGGGCAACGGAGATGACTCTCTTAAACACCCAGGGTGGTTGTGTTGCAAAGCAAAGTAATGAAAACAAATAGTATGAATATGAATGCTTGACACCGAATGGATTTGGTGCACATGTAAGAACGGAAGGATATGTCGGGTTGGTTTGTACCGACACAGGATTCGAGGATGAATCCTCTTTTAAAGGTGGTAGACTTGTAACAACCCGGAATTTCGTGGACTAAGGGGTTGGGCCGTTGAGAAAAACCTAGTCTCCTTTATATAGCTTGGATGGTAAAGGCTTCCATGTAAAATCCTATTCTAGGGACCAAGAGGACCCGATTAGCCACAATGAGAACGATTGAGATCGAAAACATGTGATGTAAGAACCACGAGGACCCAGATGTAATTATGGGTTATATTTAAACAACTTATGAGAAAACCCTAAGCCTTAATCGACAAAGGGGTATTCGACAGCAAGGAAGTGACGCGAGGGAAGTGAGGGGGCGGCCAAGGTGACCCCGCGGTGGTTCTACGGCAGTAACGAGCAGAGAGAGGACTTCACCACTCGTAAGGTAAACCTCTAAAACCTTTCTTTTACTCTCATGTCCGTTTTGTATGAATACCCGAGTAGGGTTTTGGGGGCTGTGGTCACGGTTAGGGATGGAGGAGACGGGAGAGGGGGTGGCCGATAGTGGTGGTGGTCACGAGCATAGGAGGAGGTAATGTAGCAGTGGTATGTAGTCGGGAAAGGTGGTAGTGATGCGTGTAAGCGTTCAGCGGCTGTCGGGCAGGTGGTGGCCCTAGGATTCCATGGTGGTAGTGATCCGAGAAGATGGCAGGGGCAGCAAAGGTGGTTCTGCGGCGGCGCAAGGCGAAGGACGGCCAGAGATAGAGTATTACTCGGCTGGGGTTTGGCCGACTAGGATGACTAAGGTGACGGGAACCAGGAGAAGGGTGGTGACAATAGCTGTGATAGCTCCATGGTGGCACGAGGTGGAGGACGACGATGGAGTTAATGACGAGCATGACGGCATGTGGCGGTGGTGCGTGTTATGCATGGAAGAGTCGAAGGTAAGCGAGAACAAAGTAGGGTTTGCATGGCATGCGCGTGCATGGGACCTGGTCCGTGTATTCAGTTTCCACATGAAAAGAGGACGACCCGATACGTGCATCAGGGGATTTAAGGGTCTAATGGACCCGTGTTGACGAGCTGATCAGACCGGGTGTCGGGATCTTATTTTATGTAATCATTATCCGACGTATACTTTGAACGTGTCTGATTATGTGATCGTGCGTATGACAGGTTCGGGTTTCAAGCATGTACGGATGAACTTGATGAGCAAAGGTTTGGATCTTTGTAACCGATGAGTTTCTAAACCCCCTCTTTTAAATGTTTTTAACGTTTTTTGGGCTATCGTACGTACTTACCATAGATGTGTTAACGTATTATACGTGTTAAGAGTTGTGGGTTTTAACCTGAGGTGTTTATGAACTAAAACATTCCAGTAAGGAGTCGGAGGGCCTACGAGGGTGTTTATGAGATCATGTGATCTAGGCCTAAAGGTGGTTATATGGTCACGGGTCGTATAGTGACCTAACAGGGGTGAGTCGGGAATGTAGTAAACGGGTGGTACGGGTAGGACTAGGAAGTATCACAGGGTGTGCATGTATGTGGTATATGCTAAATAATGAGATATATTATTTGTATGTGTGTTGCTATATTAGTAGTGTATTGTGTTACGAGTTAGTCGGGGTGAGTCGGGATAAAAGCTAAACACTTATGAATACGCGTAAGATATCTTATCCTAGTACTATGTGTGAAGTGCAGGTGCAGTTAATGAATCATGAATATAGAGTATATTGTTATGTGATTATACATGTTTTGTGTGCATTATGTCATTGTCCTTGTGACACGGCGGGTATTGTGTTTGCATTGTTGTCATTATGACACGAAAAATGGGATTGTGGAGGACTTTGTCCTTTGGGAGGTCACCAAAGGTGACGATGTCCAACAGGACAGTGATGAGCTCAGGGTGTGTTGAACGCCCTGACGAGGGTGGAGTAATGAAGTATGTGTTTGTGTGCTTATATATTTGTGTTAAAATGCATACAAGCGTTGAGTTATATTCATTGTGCATGCGATAGTATTAATGTGGTGAGTAAAGTTAGATTGACCATTGTGTCAGGATTGTGATGTAGTGTTTATGATTGTTATGTCAGTTGATTTGTAAGAGCCATGGTCAAGGCTGAGTAATTTAATGTTTAGGGATTTGTTGTGTTAACCAAGTGTCGAGTTAATACATGTACATGAGCATGAGTAATTAGTGTAGTAAGTTCGACCTATGTCGATGAGACTGCGGGATTATTATTATTATGGGATAAGTCATGGGTAATGAGCTATTATGGGATATTGGGTGATAACACGGATTATCTAATATTTAATGAATTGTGGATCTAATTTATAAGGACCACGGGTCGTGAGTAAAGTTTAAATAACTTTTGAGACGAGTTGGCTTTTCATTAAACTAAACTATTAGAATTCACTCAGCGTAGCTGACTTTGTGTGTACGATAGATTGTTTTGCAGGTACGCGTTGCGTTAACGTATCTTGGCTTGGGAGCGGTGCTACTCGGTTTGGTGTGCAAGCATTCGTGAGCTAACTTAATGACATTAAATCTAATTAATGTTTTTAGAAAGACTTCCGCTGTAGTTTAATATATCTAAAATGAGTACTTTCGATGGAATAACCCGTTGTGAGAACCAATTTTAGGGTGCCCGGTTTGGGGCCTTACACTTGTGTGTGTGTTCATCTGTGTTCATCGACGATCCATAAAGAGATTTGGGACTTACATTTGGTATCAGAGCCATTGAAGTCATTCAAGGCTCGGTTTGGATATCAACGATTCAAGACAATCATTTTGGAGGTATTTTTAAAGTTTTCCATTGATTTTTGGTTTTAATCGATTATTTCTGTAGGTCACCGGGTGTCTCGGATCGTTACGTGTGGGTGTGTAACTTGTCTGACTGGGTCCGGAATACCCGTGACTAGGTGGAGAATCAAGCAACACAAAGTAAACCGACAACGAAATCACTTTCAAACTCCATCTATTATAAACTTGAAGGTTACAGAGAGAATACAACTGAGTGCAAGTGTCTGCGTACATAACTTCTGTCAACCTATAGCCTATTTATACTAGACCTGATCTCTGGGCACTTAACAAGTGCGTAGGGCAATTGGTTCCTACGTACTTAACAAGTACACAAAGTATTCTTGCGTACTTGCTAAGTACGCAGGAGATAACTCTTGTGCACATGCTAAGTGCGCAAAACACTTAGAGAAATCAGACGAAAAGAACATACATTAGTAATTACAACTCGATAACTAATACGTACAGACACTAACATACAAAGACTAATACATTACAAGACAAGTACAAAAGCTAAGACAATATCCAGAGTGTTTGTCACACAAAAGTGCTTCAACAAACTCCCCATTGACAATAGCTCTGGATTGTCTTCGGTCTTCACTACTCCCCAGCTTTAGCTTCCATCTTCTTCTTGTAATCAAGAAAGAACTTGATCACCTTGTCGTATTTAGAAGCAAGGAACTTTGTCCACTCGTCCGTGTACATGCAGTACTTGTCAATTAGCGCCTCCAGATCTTTCATAGAAAAGTTTATGAAGCAGACTTCATCAAAAACTCAAATCAGTTCCCTTGGCACTAAGCTTCCACTCTCAGACCACACCTTTCCAATCACCACTGCCTCGCCCAATTTAGGATCTACGTACCAGTACCATATGTTACCGAGAATATCCTGAGATAACTTGCTCAGGGGAATCTTAGTTTCATACAACACTGGCTTGTATACCAGTTTATTTAAGCTTTTATGAGTCACAGGATGTCTAACGTTCTTGTCCCTGACTCACTTGGGCACTTGAGGCTTAAACATTTCGAACTTCCCAGATCTTACCTCTCGCTGTAGAACCTTCCACAAACCCATCGCTACTGCGTGATTTGAGTGATCCAGCATCTCTCGGTTTGCAAGGTTCACGAGGTCGTATCTTGGCAAGGAGTTGAAAGCTTCGCTGGTTGGTTTCAAGTACTGAACCCCCCCCAGCTCGCTTGATTGCAAACAACTTCTTATCCTCCTCGAACCTCACAGCTAAGATCATCCCTGTCGCTCCATGTTGGTCTATTCTTTTGCCAGACAAGAGCCGGATCCTTCGATGAACTTGCAAGCATATGTATGTCTTTCTGTGCCTCTGGATCCACAGGTGTAGGGTCACCAGGGGAGGCTTCATTCGACGCCTCAGCAGTACTAGCAGGCTCGACTGAACCTGTGTCAAGATGAGTTTCATAGGATGGAACTTCGAAAATCTCTCCATCTTCAAAGTCATACTCTCCTTCCCCGTCGGCCTTGGGAACTTCGATTACAACATCATCATCCTTCTCATCCCAGCCGTCACCAGAGTCGATCTCTCCCTCTTCCAGATTACAGAGAGCTTCGATCTGTGCTTCTTGGAATAGTCTGGCTCTAACAATAGGATCACATCATCTGACACGTCGTCAGATAGATCTTTCAAAACGTCAGCCACCGACTTTCCTTTATTACCACCTGAAGCATCACCTCCACCTTCACTCTGAGTGGACTCCCCCTCAGCCATAGGCACGGCAGAAATGGGAACAATCGCCAAAGCCGACGATTGCTGCTCACTTCCACTCGGTCCGGCTTCAAGATCCTTGTCCTCATCATCACCCTTAGTTAGATCAACTATGTGACAAGCCTCTTCACTGCTAGGCTTAGGTGGTTGCTTTTCCAATAGCTCCTTCAATCTCTCCCCCTGAGCAGCAAGCGTCTTGGCCATATCACAGACCAATTTAACCATAGTATCATGCTCCTTACACCGCTTATCATAAGGCGCCCGCTGTTTCTTTAACACGGCTACTTCATCAATCAAAGAGTTTATCTGGCCCTGTTGCTTGTCAGATTCTTCTCTTGATTTCTGTACCGTTTCAAGAAGACCAGCGACTTGAGTCTCTAGGGTAGTGATCCGGGTATCACGAGGATCAGGTCCCCTGGAAGACGATGCTTCGTCTTGATGAGTTGGGAATGTGAAGATTTCATCAAAATCAAATCCATGAGTAAAATCTAAGTCAGGAAATGGTTCACTGATGTTTTGAAGAGTGGTTGTGGGAATTGAGGTAGGGGTTGTGCTTGTTTGGATGGTGGTAGGGGTGATGGTGACAGACTCGGTTAGAATAGGATTTGTCATCGCCACTTGGACAGATTGCATAGGGAGGGTCACTATCACAGGAACCTCCTCTGTGATAGCAGTGGTAGCCACATCAGGTGTTACACGTGGCTTCCTCCGCTGTCGCCTATAAAGCTGTTGTGAAGGTGAGGTAGAAGTGGTATCAGTACTCACAGCTGTTACACGTGCTTGCCTCTGAGCACTTACTTCTACCGCACGAAGGATAGCTAGGTGTGGCCTATCCCCCGTTTCTTTTTTATACTTTCTCTTCTGCGTCTCTGTATAGCAGTGTCCGAATCAGAATCGGGCTGGTATTCACTGCTAGTCTCTTGTCTCTTTCTCTTGGAAGATGAGTCGGGAAGGGTCATCTTCGTCAATCTTCTTGGGTGTGTCTGGGACGGTGCATCATCAGAATCAGAGGAATCTGACTCGGTCATTTCTGAGTCGGAATCTTCAGCAGCCCCAACTCCCCGTTCTTCGTCTCCTTCGTCTTCAGATATCTCATCTTCAGATTCAATTTCCTCTTCTTCCTGTTGTTCATCACTGTGTTGACTGAGTTCAGACTCAGACTCTGCACTATACCATCGGAAGTCAGCAGGGGCCACATATGCTTCATTAATTAGGTGGCCAAAGAGTGGAGTATGCTCAGGGGTAGGTTCTACACTGCCTGGCATTAAGAACTGTGAGAAAACTCTCTTGGCCACCCGCTTCACTTGCAGTCTCTCTCCAATCTGAGGTAGATTGGGTACAACATCATTAATCAACAGCTGCACGAACCAATGGTATAATAGAAATCTAAACCTATCAGCAGCATTGATCTGATCGGTGATAGATTTGTAGATATACTTTGAAAAGTTGTAAGCCTTGTTAAGAGAGAGGCCAACCATTGCAGCTGCCAAGTCATACCCCATGGCATCCTTTCCCGCCTTCCTAGTAGACAGGCACATGATCATGACGTGCACGAAGTAACACCACTGATCAAACATCTTCTTATACGAGGAGTAGTCCATGGTACCTACATACCCCATCCTTTGTCTCCAACATCCATCAACGAAGTAATCATGTTAACTCACTGAATCAGTTGATAAGTCCCAAAGCTGTAGTACTCGTCTGATGGTGTCTTCAGAAATAGCAATATCATGACCTGCTACAGTAGCCCTAATGATGTTTGGGTTACTGTACAGTCGTGATCAGCAGTTTCCCAGAATTGCTTCAGATATGGTCTTGAGATAATAGGATCAGCAGAGATGGCATAGCTGATCTTCGAGCGGTTCAGAAAATCGACTATCTACCTATATTGAAGTGCAGCACCTTCCACCCGGGTTGTGTTAGAGCCAGCAGATTGAATTCGCTAGTAAATGCACGAGCCATCACTGCAAAAACAAACAATAAACACTATAAGAACAAGAAGCATCATTGGAAATGAATCAAACATGACTTGATATAGCAATTACACAATGAACTGAATTTCAGACTTAGAAATTTTTCAGAATTGCCCTTCATGGTTAGTTCTTGCATACTTAGCAAGTACGCATGAATTACTTCTTGCGTACTTGTTAAGTGCGCAGGAACCTACACTTAACCAAATTTCAAACTCTAAAAATTCAACAGATGTGAGATATTGCTGTGGATTACGGTCACCACAAGGTCGAAATACATGATTATGACCTATGGAACCACTATCAACAACAATGAGTTGCTAAACTAGTCGATTTTAACCTAGCCTTGGTCCGACGGTAACCTACGGTCAAACAAGGGGTCAAAGTCAAAATCAAACCCTGTTAAAGACAATTTAGGTGTCAAGAAGCTTCGATTAGTGACTTATAACTAGTTTTAGGTCTTAGTTTTTATCAAAATCGGTCAAAGTTTCACTATCAAGACCCTAGGTTCGAGAGTTCAAAGAATCTGTCAATAATAGGAGATTTAATGGATGGAATGGATTGAGATTCTCACCAAATATTAGTAAGGTGAAGATGAAACAAAGATCGAGATGAAAAAATCATTTAGGAACACACGAAAATTTTGAGTGAAATTGAGCAGTAGGTATACAACAGTGTAGAGACGTTTGAATGAGATGAAATTTAGAAAAAATTCTAACACCTGTATATATACCCCACAGTCACGCCGTGCATACTTGTTAAGTGCGTAGGACTTAACTCTTGCGTACTTACTAAGTACGCATGACTTAAGTCTGGCGTACTTGATAAGTACGCAGGGTTTACCTCATGCGCACTTAGCAAGTACGCAGAGACCCTTGTGTGCTCAAACTTTCAACTCAAATTATGAAGATGTCAAGTCAAATAGCGAATATGATAAGCACATTCAATCAAGAGGATTCAAAGTCAATTCAAGAAGGTTAAACACAAATATTTTTGGGTTTTCTGATTAAAATTGAACTGTACGTAAACTTAAAATATTTTTGATCTTTTCTAGATAGAGATATACAAGTATATACACACATTATTTTTGTTCAAAGACACGAGCAGAGGATCATCCCAGGTTAAACTATAGCAAAAACAATACAAGATAAACGTCAAATAATATGGGATTATGTCATGGATTACAATTTATTCATACATAATAAGCACATAAACAAGTAATTCAAGTTGGCAATATTATAAGATTTGAAACCATAAGCATCTTTGTATCATGTTCTTGTGTGTTAAGGTAATAATTTTAAGATATACAACGTGTACCCCACTGTTATGCTACAGAAATGTAAATTGCACTATCTCAAGGCATCTAGGATTTTCCCAAAGATTTTCAAATCTCCAGAATGAATTTACATCGTTTAGCATAGAAAAAATCAAGCAGAATCCATAAGGATTATCAAGAATCATAAGATTCAGAGTCGAGTGATTCAGATGTCTTGGTTTGATTGTTTTTTCTTCTGCGAATAGCATATGATGATTCAGGCTAATAGATATGGAGTTTGAGGATTTAGGTAAGGGGATCCAACTTTTATCTAGATTTGATTTCAATGAATCAGGTATGATTCAAGGGTGAATATAACCTTAACGGTTGATGTCAAGACATATCTTGGCCCAACTTCCCATTGCATACTTGTGAGTATGGGCAGTGAAGTGAACCGAAAAATTGTGCTAAAGACATAACCCGAAACTGGTCTCTTAAGAAAATATTTGCTAAAATCTTACATCCTTTATCTGATAATGATCTTTTTGTAGTCTTTTACACACACACACACATGCATACATGGGTTCAAATCACAGTTGTAGTATTGATATAATTTCCACACTACTAATGATTCAAACACGCTTACAGTCTACTGACAATTCAAATTACTTGTAAATAAGCAGATTAAAAACACAACAATTTAAACAATCAAGTAAGCATGACGTAATCATTTCCCATATGTGCAGTCTTTGGCGTTTAGATCGTTTCTGATGTACTATCATTTCCTCTTTTCTCAAATAACTTTGAAATTTTCTCCATTTTCTATTTTGTTTGAATTTTTGTAAAATATTTGAAAATTAAAAGAACTACACAGAAAACTTAAAAGAAATAAAATTTAACTTTCATGAATTGAATTGATTTAAGAAAAATAAGTTTTTGCTCTGGATTGAACATTCCTATCAAGTTGACAAGATGTTCAAACCAGGTTCGATCAAACGCCTTAGTGAAAAGGTCAGCAAAGTTGTCATCTGTTTGAACCTTTACAAGTTCAATAAGATGCTTTTCAGCACAATCACGGATGAAATGATGGCGAATTTCAATATGTTTAGTTTTGGAATGTTTCACTGGGTTGTTTGTGATGGATATGGTGGCGTTGTTGTCAATGAACAGTGTAGTTCCAGTGAAGTTTAAGCTGTAGTCTCTCAATTGCTGCTGAATCCACAATATCTGAGAACAAACGCTCGCTGCACCAATGTATTATGCTTCACATGTTGAGACAGAAACCGTTGACTACTTCTTACACTGCCAGGAAAACAGCCTGTCTCCCAAGAATTGACATCCACCTGAAGTTGACATTCTATCAAGGTTACAACCGCCATAGTCTGAATCAGTATAGGCTTTGAAGTCAAATGACTGCTGCTTTGAGTACCAAAGACCCAATCAGGGTTTCCCCTTCAAGTATTTGAATATCCTCTTGACAGCTACCATATGAGACTCCTTCGGTTGTGACTAAAACCTTGAGCACGAGCATACATCAAACATTATGTCAGGCCTTGAAGTTGTGAGATACATAAGAGATCCGATCATCCCACGGTACAATTTACAATCCACATCCTTTCCATCTTTGTCTGGATGCAAACCGTGATTGACGGGGATAGGTGTGCCATATGTATTGCTATCATTCATCTTGTATTTTGACAAGATGTCCTGCACATACTTAGTTTGATGCAGATAAATGTCATCCTCTCTTTGACTGACTTGTAGACCTAGGAAGAACGAGAATTCACCCATGTTACTCATCTCAAACTTGGACTTCATTACATGTTCGAATTCCCTACACATCTCTTCATTTGTAGACCCAAAGATAATGTCGTCGACGTACACTTGTACAAGAAGAATATCACCTTCTGCTTTCCTAATGAAGAGGGTCGAGTCAATCTGTCCACGGTCAAAACCATTTGACAGTAGATGTTTTGATAACGTCTCATACCATGCCCGAGGTTCTTGATGAAGACCATAAAGTGCTTTATCGAGGTTATACACTTTATTGATATTATGCGGATCTTTAAAGTCGGGAGGTTGAGTGACATAGACCTCTTCATGAACTTTTCCATACAAGAAAACACTCTTCATATCAAGTTGATAGACCTTGAAGCCGACATAGGAGGCGTAAGCCAGAAACAGTTGAATGGCCTCAAGTCTAGCAACTGGGGCATATACTTCTGTGTAATCCAAGCCCACTTGTTGATAAAAACCCTGAACAACCAACCTTGCTTTATTCTTCACTACGACATGACGATCATCCGTCTTGCACTTGAACACCCATCTGGTTCCAATTGGTTGTACGCCTCTTGGCAAGTCAACCAAATCCCACACATGCAACTTTTGGAATTGAGACAATTCATCTTGCATCGCCTCAATCCATCAGTTGTCAGTGAGAGCCTCTTTCACATTCTTCGGCTCCAACTAGGACACGAATGCAGCATGCAAACATCTTTCCATGACACCAGTGTCAAGTATCTCAGAGTACAAACTAGTGTTCTTAGTAATGGTTCTATGATGAGTCTGAACACCGGCATGAGGATCACCAATAATGTTGTCAAATGGATGATTCTTATGCACTCTCGTCTCTGGTATTTCCGGTTCCTGAATTTTTGAATCGAGGTTCGTGCTCAACTACCCCATATCTTGTGTTCCATAAGAAGAAGATTCAATGTTGATTGGATCAGCTGGAGCTTCATTTCCTACACGAGTGTTAGGATTAGCTTGAGTGTCATTTCCGTCAACATGAACAACTTCAATGTTATCACTATCATGAGTTCCAGATGCAGATGCAGCATTGGAATTGGGAGTTACAATCGGTACAGTTGCACGGGTTGAGAAACTAGAGTCATCACCGCCACCAAAGAACTCATACACATTTGCGGCGTCATCGGCAGACAAATCAGGAAGGTTGAAAGACTTGAATAGCTCATCATAATCAAAACCCCAAGCTGGACGAGTTGGTTCTTGTGGAATGTTGTGTTTACTGCAATCCACTTCGAACCATTCCTCGACAGTACGAGTTCCTATATTGTACACTCTCTTGCAAGGCGAGTTGGCGACATATCCTAAGAAGACGCCTTCCAACTCTTTTGCATGAAACTTAGACATGCGGTCTTTGTAATGTAGTAATAAGGAACAGGGACTACCAAAAGGAATTAGGTAGTCAAGATTGGGAGGTTGATTGTTGATCAACTCATAGCAAGTCTTGTTGTGCTTCTTCACAACCAAAACTCTGTTCAAAACGTGAGAAGCTGTGTTTACTTCTTCTACCGAGAAAGTGATAGGAAGCTTTGCATCTGACAGCATTGTCCTTGCAGTCTGAATTAGTGTTCTATTCTTCCGTTCTGCAACTCCATTCTGCTGAGGTGTGTACGGGGCAGTAAATTCGTGACGAATACCCTTCTTGAGACAGAAAAGTTCCATCAAATTATTCTTTAATTCAATTCCATTATCACTCCTTATTCTTCTAACTTACAAAGATATTCCAAGCTCAGGATCAGGTATTGAAGAATGTCAACAGTCTCATCCTTTGTACCTAAAAAATGCACCCAAGAAAAACGTGAGAAATCATCAGTTACAACCAGACAGTATGACTTCCCTCCAATACTCCTGATACTTATGGGGCCAAACAGATCCATATGTTACCTGTATCGAGCTTCTGATTCGGAGGTTCTTCTCACATGCTATGGAGCATAGCACTTCTTTAATCTCGGGTCGATCCGCCAACTTTCTCTCTCTACGGTTTCTCTCTTTAGAACTTGCAAATGAGAGAAATGTGGAGTGTGTTAGGCTATTTATAGGGGAAGGGACTCCTCCCCTCAAGTTCGCCGGCCCATCTGGCCCGCCCTGTCACGCCTCGTTCATTTATTCCTTTCGTCTCACGTCTAACCCGTTATTTTGATCGTCGTCTTATTTTTGGGATGTCACAAGTCTACCCCCCTTACAATAGGTTCCGTCCCCGAAACCTATCATAAGTCAAATAGATGAGGGTACGACTCCCTCATTTCCTTCTCCGTTTCCCAAGTAGATTCCGATCCCTTTCGGTGCTTCCATTGGACTTTAACCAATGGAATAACTTTATTACGCAAACGCTTCTCCTTTCGGTCTAAGATGGCCACAGGTTCTTCGATGTAGTTTAGGTTGTTGTCGACCTCGATGTCAGTAAGTGGTACGTGAGCCGATTCATTCGCCAAACACTTTCACAAGTGGGATACATGGAAGGTAGAATGAATCCCATTAACTCATCAGGAAACTCTAACCGATAAGCGACTTCACCAACCCGTGCCATTATCCTGAATGGTCTGACAAACCTCGGACTTAACTTTCCTCTCTTCCTGAATCGTATGATTCCTTTCCAGGGTGACACTTTCAACATTACTCTGTCCCCAACATTAAACTCAATAGGCCTTCGTCGTTTATCCGCATAGGATTTCTGACGATCTTGTGTGGCCTTCATTCGTGCTTTGATTTGATCAAACCTTTCCGACGTTTCTCTTACTACTTCAAGACTTCCTAATTCCTTCTGTCCAATCTCACCCCAACAAACCGGGGTCCTGCATCTTCTCCCATACAACATTTTGTAAGGCGGCATGCCTATAGTCGTGTGATGACTATTGTTGTACGAGAATTCGGCTAACGGCAGATGACTGTCCCAACTGCCGCCAAAATCGATAATACAAGCACGAAACATATCCTCCAATGTCTGAATGGTCCTTTCGGACTGACCATTCGTCTGTGGGTGGTATGCCGTGCTGATATTAAGCCTCGTGCCCATCGCCTCATGAAATCTTTTTCCAGAACCTCGATGTGAATCGTGTGTCCCGGTCAGATACGATCGTCAAAGGCATCCCATGCCGTGCTACTACTTCGTTAATAAATACTTTCGCTAACCTTTCCGACGAGAACGTCTCGCGAATAGGTAGGAAATGAGCACTCTTCGTTAAACGGTCCACAATTACGCAAATGGTGTCATGACCTTTAGCTGTGCGAGGTAGCTTGGTTATGAAGTCCATGGTAATGTGTTCCCACTTCCATTCCGGTATGTCAAGTGGTTGAATCTTTCCATACGGTTTCTGGTTTTTAGCCTTTACTTGTGAGCAAGTCAAGCACTTGCTTACATACTTTGTCACCTCATGTTTCATCCCAGGCCACCAGTATTCCTTTCTCAGATCTTGGTACATTTTATTGGTACCAGGATGGATAGAGTATCTAGACTTATGAGCCTCATCCAAGATTTTGGTTCTAAGTTCGCCACCCATAGGTATCCATACCTGCCCAAAACATGTCCTAACACCAAGGGTGTTATATTCCAACTTGTCCTGTTGGCCAACCATCCTTTCCTTCTTTATGTTTTCTTCCTTAAGTGCTTCATCTTGAGCTCTTTCAATTTCCCTCATCACATTTGATGTTACCACCAACTGGCAAGCTTTCAATGTCACACCCCAACCGACGGCGGAAACGTCGGGGCGGGACATGTAGACTGTTCATGAGCACAAGGTTGACTAAATTGAAATATATTAATCATCCAAATTCATTTCAAGTATTCAAGACAAAACAATTCAGACCAAGTACATAAAATGAAATACATAATCCTTTATTAAATTTTATCTAGGTCCAAAACTTATATGTAGCAAGTCTTGATCAAAATCACACATTGGTACCTGAAACATGAATAAAATACGGTCAACTAAAAAGTTGGTGAGCATACACAGGTTTGTATATAGATACCATATAGATTATGAATAAACAAATCCTTACATAACATGATAAAATTAGGCATTTATGGAGAGCAGCTATTGTGGAACCAAGTACAATCAAACCTTTGTAACTAGCATGCAAAATTGTGTTGTCGGTAACAATCACCCCAATCTGGGTGGGTTTGTCAGACTCAATAGATCTATCATTGTTTACCGTCGGCTTGAATAGTTAATGATTGCACATAAATCGCACACAAAAGTTAACACACCTAGCACTCAGGCATAAAGCTCAAATTTGCACACATGAATGTAAAGAGGATTTGTACTTATGTAGTTTGTGTAAGTGTAAGCAATAGTGTTGTATAGTGTTCATGTTCCACCCCAAAAAGTGTAAAAGAGTAAAAGGGGCTATGTAATACTCACTTGATTTGAAGGCGTAGCTAACACAAGAGACTAGATAGTAATACGAGGTCCTTGTAATGCACAACGTTAACCTAGAGTGTAATATGTATCGAATCAATAGTATGTACGATAGTCTATGTCTAAGTCTAAGGTTAAATTGGATATGTGTATAAGGAATTTGATGTTGTAGGTGTTAGTGGTTTGTACTTGAATGGTGTTGTATAAAATTAAGGTTTAAGTTTGGAATAACAAAATAACAAAACAAAATTATTATTTATTTTCTTTGTTATAAAAATAATGTAGGTATTTAGGGGTAAGTAGGTATAACCTAAATAAATGATTTTTGTTTAAATGTAAATTAAATAAATAATTGTTACTTTATTTATTTACTTATAAGATATGTAACTTAGTCATTTTGTTATAAAAATGTATTAGATGTTTTATATTAAATATAAATTTCTTTACTTTATTTTCATAAAGATGTTTAAATAAATTGTGTAAATAATAATTAAGTGTAGAGTTTAACAATAAATACAAATTAAGTTTTGTAAGTTTTAAATAAATAATTTCTATTTATTTTAGTATAGAAGTTTGATCTTTTTAAATAACGTTAATATGAATCTTTATAAAATCAATTCTTTTTATAAAAAAATTAATCTGAAATACTTATTGTTTTTAAAATATGGAAATAATTATTCTGCCAAGACTTTTCTCACACACACGACCATGCCTGGGACAAGGCACGATCGTGCTAGAACCACGGGCGCGACCGTGCTAGTCAGGGACGCGACCGTGTTGACCAATACAGAGGATATAGCTAAGTTGTTCACTAGGCACGACCGTTTCTAGGGTTCTGAGGCATGACCAAGTCTAGCCAAAGGCATGACCGGGTCTGAGTGTGTGAGGCACGACCGCGCTAGTATTGGCGCGACCGTGTCTCATGAAGCACGACTGCGCTAGAAGACCAGCGCGACCGTGTCTGTTCCAAAACAGAAACGATTTGACTAATTCTTATATTGTTAATGTTGGAATTCATAGGGCTTTCATCTGTAGGGTTATTACGTGTCTTTTGGAATATATTAATTGTATTTAAAACGTGTTCAAAGCAGGGTTCGATTAAATCTATTTTGAACGAAAACTAGATTCTGGTCCGTGATGATTCCCATATTGTAAGCCCAAATTAGATTAGGGCTTCTGATTTATAGACTAAAACGTAAGTGTGAAGGGTTTCAATTACCCGGAAGGACGATGAATTGATAGTGTTCGTAGAGACGAGTTTCGGCGATGATGGGTTTGGTTTTCGGCGCCTTCTTTTGCAATTTCGACTGACTCGGTGTTTTCGGGAGCTTTAGAGAGGATCGATAGTATGTTGGCTTGGGAGAATTGCAAATCAAAATGGTGAATTTGATGGTTTCGTGAGAGGATTAGGCGTTTATGAGATAAATCGACGAAATTGAGTTTATTTGTTGTAATGGTGATGATTAAAAGGTTTAATTGAGTTCGTTAATGGTGAAAACGTGTAGAACGGTTAGGAAATCGAACGTCTTTGTGAATAAAGGCTGCATTTACGTTTCAACTGATGAGAGGCGCGACCGTGCCCATATGAGACGCGACCGTGCCAAGGCACCGGGCGCGACCGTTCCAAAGCAAGGCGCGCGACCGTGCCATAGCACTTGGCGCGACCGTGCCTATTAGGGTTTCTGTTTATTTATTTATAAAATCAGTCCTTGCAATTTCAGTATTGGCAGATTTGTAATAATATGGACTTACGTACATGTGTAAAATTTGTGGATTTGCATTTAAACATAGTATTTAATTGTTAGTACAAATAGAACAAGTCAGTGTACTAGAATTTGGTTTGAAAATGTATCACATTGAACTGAAATATAGATAATGAAAATCAGAAATGTTACATTCACTCTAATAGGAGCAGGCACATCCTTTCGGCTTAGAGCGTCTACCACCACGTTTGCCTTTCCAGGATGGTATATGATTTCACAGTCATAGTCCTTCAATAGTTCCAACCATCGCCTCTGCCTCATATTAAGTTCCCTTTGTTTGAAGAGTACTTCAAACTTTTGTGGTCGGAGTAAATAGTAAACTTCACCCCGTAGAGGTAGTGCCTCCAGATTTTCAATGCAAATACGACAGCAGCAAGTTCCAAATCATGAGTCGGATAATTAGCTTCGTGAATCTTCAATTTTCGTGACGCATACGCGATCACTCTTCCGCGTTGCATCAACACGCATCCCAATCCATGACCCGAAGCGTTAGAGTATACCACTAAGTCTTCATTACCCTCGGGAAGGGCCAAGACTGGAGCTTTGGTTAGCTTCTCCTTAAATTCCTTAAACGCCTCATCCTGGGTCGACCCCCATTCGTACTTTACCTCCTTCTGAGTCAACTTTGTCAATGGCGAAGCTATTTTCGAGAAATCCTGGATGAATCTCCGGTAGTAGCCTGCCAATCCCAAGAAACTGCGGATTTCAGTTGGCGTCTTAGGAGTATTCCATTCCCTTACCGTCATTATCTTTGCTGGGTCAACTATAATGTCGTTCGGGTTAATGACATGACCTAGGAATTGGACTTCCCTAAGCCAGAACGCACATTTGGAGAACTTAGCATACAACTTTTCCTTCTTCAGAGCTTCTAACACCTCCTTTAAGTGACATGCGTGATCACCCTCATTCTTGGAGTAGATGAGGATATCATCGATGAACAAAATTACCGATCGGTCCAACATTGGTCGACAAACCCTATTCATCAAATCCATGAACACCGAGGGGGCGTTCGTCAATCCAAAATACATTACATGAAACTCGAAATGTCCATAACGCGTGCAAAATGCGGTTTTCGGTATGTCTTTTTCTCTCACCTTCAACTGATGGTACCCGGATCGAAGGTCGATTTTTGAGAACCAACCTGCTCCTTGCAATTCATCGAACAGGTCGTCGATCCTTGGTAAAGGGTACTTGTTCTTCACCGTCTGTTTGTTCAACTCGCGATAATCAATACACATTCTCATCGAACTATCCTTCTTCTTCACAAACAACACCGGAGCACCCCAAGACGAGATGCTCGGTTGTATAAATCCCTTCTCAAGTAGTTCGTCTAATTGGGCCATAAGTTTTTTCATCTCCACTGGTGCTAGTCGATGGGCATCTGGTACTAAGTCGATTCGGAACTAAATCTCTCTGTCGGGTGGTATCCCAGGAAAATCCTCTGGAAACACCTCCGGGTACTCGTGTACCATGGCCACGTCGTCTAGTTCCTTCACTTCCTCACACTTGTCAATCACGTACACCGGATAAGCCTCGCATCCGCGCCTCAGGTAATCTGCTGCCTTGATCATTGAGATGACGTTAGGCATCGGGGCGTCACGATCTCCAAAAACCTCGACTTCGCTACCATCTGGAGCCTTGAGTCGGATTATCTTGCGTTTGCATATAATTTGCGCTTCATTGCAGTTAGCCAATCCATACCTAACACGACATCCAACCCACCCAAAACCATAACAAACAACCTGACAGGGAACCTATGACCTTCTATTTTTATCGTGGAGTTGTCAACTACATCGGTCACTCTCGCAGTTCTACCCTCAGCGGTTTCTACGCTAAAGGCCCTTTCTAGCTTACTCACAGTGTGCTTCACTCGTTTACAAAAAGTCGCAGATATAAAACTCTTACTAGCACCCGAATCAAATAAAACAGAAATAAAAGTGTTGTCAAGGATGAACGTACCTGACGCCAAATCGGGGTCTGCCCTGGCTTGTTCTTGCGTCAGTGCGTACGCACAAGTCTTTGCTCGGGGCCTCTCTTCTTTCTTCTCCGGGCCTTTCCCTTTCCCGGCTTCACCCATTCTGGGCTTGGTGCATTCCCGGCTCATATGACCGCTTTCACCACAATTATAACATTTAATGCCTTGCCTGCATTCACGGGAGTAGTGCCCAGTCTTGCCACATTTGTAGCACAGATTTGTCCCTAGCTGACATTCACCGGTATTTCTTACCCCACATTTTCCACATACTGCCGTCTCGCCTACCCTGGCCTGTTTGTCCCGAGCCCCAAACAACTTCCCGCCCGATCGCTTAGCGGGAAAACTCAGCTTCTTTCTAGGCTCTTCAATGGCAACGACATTCAGCGCCAGATCATCAAATACCATGCCGCTCAGTTCTACTACTGAATCGTAGGTAGTAGGGGCGTTTGCTTTAACATAGGTGCGGACCTGGTCCTGCAGCCCTTGAATGTAGCAGGCAATCTTTCTTTCCTCATTGGTGACAAGATGTGAGACCAGGCGTGCCAGTTCATTGAACCGTGTGGTGTACTGCCGGTGCGTCATGCTCCCAGCCTTAATCCCCAGAAATTCCCTTTCTACCTTTTCGATCTCATTCCTTGGACAGAAAGTCTTGATCACTAAAATTTTCAAATCAGTCCACATCATCGCATCCACAGTCTCGTCCCCTTTGGCTTGACGTACACCTTCCCACCAATGGGATGCTTCCTCCCTCAAGGAGTTAGCAGCAAACTTCACAACTTGATCCGCTCGACACTCTCTCAGATGAATGGCAGCTTCCATACGGATCACCCAATCAAACGTAGCCACCGCGTCCTTCTTCCCAGTCAGGACCGGTGGGTCACATGCCTTAAAGGACTTATAGTCGCAACCACGGTTAAGCGGTATGTTGATTGCCTCAGTGTTCGGGGTGCCAACCGCCGTGTTAGACCCACCTGTCTCACTAGCCTTCTTTAATGCGTCTGCCAACAGTCCTTGCAGAGAAACCTTCATCAACTCAGTAAAATCACGTGCCAGAGCCGCTCTCACTTCCGGTTCAAAAGTGAATTGTTGTCCTTCGACATGAGTCGGCTTAGTCCCGTGCATACTAACTTCTGGCTCAGTGTGAACACTTCCTTCTTCACTGTACTTTTGGCGTGCAGGGGCCCTGCCGCGCCCACCGTTACGACCACCGGTACGACCTCCACCACACCTTCCTCTCTTTCTTCCCGCCATTTCGATCTATAAGACAAGGAATCCAATGTCATCACACTAGTTAACAAATATAATTCAACAAGCACTATAAGATTTTAATATACACTGGCCATCTGCAATTAACCATTACACTACCTTTCGATTTCTATTTGACCACCTTTGTGATTCCATCAGAACGCAAGTCCTTACCCAACCCTTTCTAAGGCATACTATACATGTAAATATACTACCTTCATAGTTTAAGTTCAGACACTGGAAGTCCGCTTTGATGCTGTGGCTCGAGTTACCCGTACTGGCATCCGCTTTCGGTCCCATTCATAGTTTAAGTTCAGACACTGGAAGTGTCCGAATCTCTCAAACTATTTCTCTGATGCGAACTTGTAAGGCCCCAAACCCGGGAGTCCTTACTTGTTGGATTTACTCATTCACAAACAATTATTAAACTTGAATATCAAATAACGCAGCGGAAAATTTCATTTAAACATAATCAAACATTGTTCAACATGCAGAAGCGTAACATAGTCTAATACATAAACATAACATAAACTAATTATAACGGGATGCCAGTCTTCATATCATCCGGGTAACTCTTCTCGCTTGCCAAGCATCAGCGTCCATCATCATAACCTGCCCTTAACCTGAATGTGCATACTAAAAAGTCAGCTACGTTGGTGAGTTCTAGATTTACATAAAACCTTAACATAAACATTTTGCCAAAAACATAACATAAATTTGTTTAACAAAAGCGTACGTAAAACATGCAATAACTTAACATCGTAACATAGCATCATAACATAAGTCAACATGAACCGAATCTTCGCCTTCTCGTAACCATCAATTCTGTACATCGCATACCAGCGGATGAACTTAAGGCTCGTTACCTCTAAGTCATCCGTCAACTAGATCCCCTAAGGCTCGTTACCTCTAGGTGGACCAAACATATGTCTCCTAAGGCTCGTTACCTCTAGGTAGACCAAACATATGTCTCCTAAGGCTCGTTACCTCTAGGTAGACCAAACATATGTCTCCTAAGGCTCGTTACCTCTAGGTAGACCAAACATATGTCTCCTAAGGCTCGTTACCTCTAGGTAGACAGAACATAACTTAGGCACTATTTCCCCGCAAGGAATAGTACCTTCCATCGGGATCCCGGTAATCCCATGGGTGACCGTCGTCACCCCATCATCAACCAGTTGTACAACCATTAGCCAGCCACAAAGGCCCCCCGTAAGGGTGAGGCCAATACATACATACATACCTTAGCTCACGTAGGAACTCGTGGCAGATTCGTTCATTTGTGATTTTTATAAAACCTTTACCTCATTTTAGTTAAAGCATTCGTACATTTTATTAAACAAAACATCATCTCTTTTGTAAACCTTTCGTAAACTTCATTTGGCAAAACATTTCATAAACATCGTCCCGTAAACATCATTTCGTAAACATCACATCGTAAACATCATTTCGTAAACCTCGTTCGTAAACCTCATTTCAAAACATCATTCCGTTTGTATGCACACTAGCCCAAAAACATTTAATTAAAACATTTAAAGAAGGGCTTCTAGAACTCACCTGATAAGCTAATCTGGGTTGTCCTAAACAAAGGTCCCCTAACGTCACTTCCGATCTGAATTGATTAGTTAAATACACATCAGACCAAATCCCGAGTCTAACGGTTTAACATTCTAAACATACTGACTTTACCTAACCAGCCTGATGCATGCGCAGTTAGCAAGTGCACAGGGCCTTGCTCTTGCGCACTTAATAAGTGCGCAAACTTTCCTTCATGCATACTTGATAAGTACGCAGGAACCTCTCCATGCGTATTTGAAAAGTACGCAGGATCCTCTTCATGCGTACTTGATAAGTACGCAGGATTCTCTTCATGCGTACTTGATAAGTACGTAGGATCCTCTTCCTGCATACTTGATAAGTACGCAGGATCTGCTTCCTCGCAAAAACCCTAACTTTCGCATTCGGGTCTGATCACGTCGAGATCCTGAACTTGTTTACATTCAAAACGTTTGCTTTTCTTTAAGGAACTCAAATCTATGTTTTTCTTCCAGTTTCATCCGTAAAAACGTCACATTTTCATCCAAAACCCGAAAAACCCAAAAACGAACAAAAACTCAGATCTAGGTTGGATCGTTACCTGTATCGAGCTTTTGATTCGGAGGTTCTTCTCACGAGCTACGGAGCAACGCACTTCTTCAATCTCGGGTCGATCCGCCAACTTTCTCTCTCTACAATTTCTCTCTCTAGAACTTGCAAATGAGAGAAATGTGGAGTGTGTTAGGCTATTTATAGGGGAAGGGACTCCTCCCCTCAAGTTCGCCGGCCCATCTGGTCCGGCCCATCACGCCTCGTTCATTTATTCCTTTCGTTTCATGTCTAACCCGTTATTTTGATCGTCGTCTTATTTTTTGGATGTTACAATGACCACCACAACCATTCGAGTCATCTTGTTCATGAGAGTTCCCTGAGAATAAGGCGATTCCTGAACCAGATGATTTAGCTGTGGAAGACGTCCCATAATACATAGAAGGGTCTTGGATTTGAGGTCTCCCTGAGCTTTCTTTTCTCTTAAGGTTCATATCGTGTGCTTGAACCTTACCGATTGCTTCTTCAATCGTCATCTCATAGAACTTGGGGTTCTCTCTTAGTAGAGTGGTATACATCTCAAACTTTGTGGTAATGCATCCAGAAAATTTTCAACTAATTCCTCATCAGGATACTTCAGCTCAAAAGCTTTTAACTCAGTTTGTAGATGATAGAATCTAGATATAACTTCATCAGTAGATTCATTCTCCAGGTATCTAAAGCACTCATACTGCTTTCTCAGGAGATCTCTTTTGCTCTTCTTGATGTCATTGTTCCCCTCAAATCTTTTCTGCAATGCCTCCCAGAGATCTTTCGAATTATCATATCCTCTGAAGCTGTGAAAGAGTTCTCTAGTTAGGGCCATTGTGATAGATCCATGCGCTTTCTTTTCTCTATCATAAACTTTCTTTTCTTCTTCATCTAGCTTAGATATAGGGTTGGGAACAATTTCATCAAGATATGTATAAGTAGGATGCTTATAACCCTCAAGTATAGGTATCCACAAAGAGGAATCCGTGTATGAGAAATAATGCTCAAAGTGTGCTTTCCAATTCAAATAATCATTAACATTAAGCAGCTTTGGCGGTTTTTGGGGGGTTCCAATCTCATTGTCATAAATAAGTAGGTTACCGAGGTTCTGAAGATTTGCCATAGTAAAACACTTAGTCAAATTTCAGAAAAATCAAAACAACTTGCGCACTTGAATCTGGCCTTGCGCACTTAAAGACCTGGTCTTGCGTATTTAGAATATGCTCTTGCGTACTTGACAAGTACGCAAGAGTAAATGATAAGTACGCAGGAGATCACTTAAGTACGCAACAAATATGGTCTTGCATACTTGGTAAGTACGCAGCAAGACTGTACTTGTTGCCAAATATGGTAAGTACGCATATCACTTTTTCACCAACCCTCACCAACTTTTTCCGGTCACTGGAATCTCACCGGAGATAGAAATAGTTGAAGATATGACCAAACAAAATGAGCCAAAGTGTCAGAAACTCGTTTCTAACCAACCTTTGATGCTCAAAACACTCAAATACACAACAAAAGTCGGTTTTTGAGTGATTTTTGCTTCTAAAATAGTACTCAAGAGCTACCCCTATTTTATCACAAAAATCAACAAAAACACCCACTTTTTCTTGTAAAAACTTTGGAGGATGTGTAGAAGATGCTCCTAACACACTCACAACACTCGAAATCAAGAGCTAAGCTCTGATACCACTTGTAGGTCCCCGGGTGTCTCGGATCGTTACGTGTGGGTGTGTGACAAGTCTGACCGGGTGACTAGGTGGAGAATCAAGCAACACAAAGTAAACCGACAACGAAATCACTTTCAAACTCTGTCTATTATAAACTTGAAGGTTATAGAGAGAATACAACTGAGTGCAAATGTCTGCGTACATAACTTCTGTCAAAGTAGCCTATTTATACTAGACCTGATCTCTTCGCACTTAAGAAGTGTGCAGGGCAATTTGTTCCTGCGTACTTAATAAGTACGCAGAGTATTCTTGCGTACTTGCTAAGTACGCAGGAGATAACTCCTGCACACATGCTAAGTGCGTAAAACACTTAGAGAAATCAGAAGATAAGATCATACATTAGTAATTACAACTCGATAACTAATACGTACAGACACTAACATGCAAAGACTAATACATTACAAGACAAGTACAAAAGCTAAGACAATATCCAAAGTGTTTGTCACACAAAAGTGCTTCAATAATTTATGTGCTTGTTTGCTGTGATTTGTTGCTGCTTTGGGAGAAAAATTGCTGGAAATCGTGTTTAAATAGATTAAAGATCATTTGTGTGTTCTTCACGTTCTATGTGTTCTTCGAAATTGCTGCTGCATCTTAGGGATTCAAATTTTGAAATCCCAAGATTTTCGAATTTTAAAGTTGGCAAGTCAATCTGCTGTGTTTGACTAGTTCACGGTTTGACTTGTTTTCGGGTTTGTTCACGGCTGGATTCACGGGTATAGTTCTCGGGGTACTTCACGACTGTACTTCATGGTTTAGCTTCTCGGGTTCAAGTTCACTGCTGGAGTACACGGGTTCAAGATTACGGTGTTCTCTTAACTTCACGGGGAGATACTGGTTCACGGCTTCTTCAAAGTTCACAGGAATTTGAAAGTTAACAGCTTCAAGAGTTCAAGATTTTACCCAAGTTCACGGGCTCATAGTTCACGGTGTTATTAGGTTCACGACTCATTATCTTTTCACGGCTTCTGAACAGTTCACGGGCCCTCTAATTTCACCTTTTCAGTTCCAAGTTCAAGGATTAAAAAAAAATAAAAAAATTCTTGGTCAAAATTTTGAGAGGATGTTTATACCCCTATTCGGAGTAGTTTTTGAAAAATTTAAAACATTGAATATTTTTTTGGAAATTTTGGCGGGAAATAATTTGAGAATTTTTCATGGTCAAAAATTGAGAGGAAGTTTATACATCTGTTCGGATTCGTTTTTGAGAAGTTGACGATATTTGATTTTCAGTGAAAATTTTGGTGGGAAAATTCGTCTTATCAAGATATAATGTCTTCTACATCTGGAGAAGTAAGAACTGGTTAACCATCTTCAGCTTCAATTCCACCAGAGGTAACATCTAATCTCTGTTCTCAATTATGTATTGATAAGGTGGAGATGTTTAGAAAAAAAATGCTGATTTGATTTTTGAAATTGAAAATCTTAAATATCACAAAACTAAGTTTGTTAAATCCGAAAAGGGATACAAAGAGGCCATAGAGGCGGGTAAAAAGGATATTTCTGTGTTAAAACAGAAAATTAGTGAACAGGCATGTGTTCGTTTAGATTTCATGAAAGAAATAGCTGAACTAAAAGAGAAACTGGAAAAAGCTGTTCAAACTTTAGCTTATGAGAGGATCAACGTTGAAAATTTTTGTCATTCAACTAAAGCTGTAGAAAACATGATAGATAAACAGCTGGAGGGTAATGTGGTTAGAAGGATAACTCAAGGTTTGGGGTACAACAATATGCCTCATCCTTTCAATGGAAATTTCACCACTGTTCCTCCCTCTGTTGAGGAACAAGTAGAGGAGTTTAAGGTGTTAACTTCTGGAAATCTGGCAAACACTGATGAGTCCAAATCATCATCCTCGGCTTCAAATGTTAAATGTGTGAACGATTCTGATGCTTCTACTTCATGTGCAGAAAAAGTAGAGATTGAGGAATGTGATAGTGATAATGAAGAGTCTGAAGAGGCTTTTTGGCAAGATAAGAATTAATTTTAATTCTGGTTGCAAAAATAAAACTAATACTTTTTAAGGGCAATGCTTCCAAGAGTACTGCTTCTAAGAGCAACAAACCCTATGTGCAGGATTGGAAAAATGTTTCTAGAAATTCAAAACTGCCTGCATATAGTGATGGAAAAACTAGATTTGTTACACCTGTCACTGATAATGTTGTTAATTATTCCAACAGAGACCCGTATAAGCTAAAGGAGAAAAGCAAACAGGTTGAACAAAATAGGAAGTTTAAAAGCTCTTCAAAAAGAAGATGTGAACATCATTCTAGTAATGATCAATCTTATCATTCACACTCATCATCTTCATCTTCGTGGTTAAACAGATTAGGATATGCTTCTTATACTAGGAAGCAGACATGCTACACATGTGGTAAAGCCGGTCACATTGCAAGAAACTGCATACATCGTCCTTATGAGCCATATTACATGAAGAATCAGAGGACTACACCACGGGATAGAACTTACTCTAAGCCAATGAAGGCTACCCTGCCCAAGGAAATAAAGAGTAAGCATCCCAAAGTTAAGCCCTCTGACACTGACTGGAATGTTGCAAAGAGAAACAGGCAAGCTTATTTCGAAAGAAAAAAGGTAAAACAAAATAAACAAACGGTGAAACCTAAAGTCTTTCAATCAAAGCCTGTCTAGAAGGCAAAGGAGATTGGTGTGGCAACACCAGTTATTGATTCTAACAGTGATATGTGTTTACAGGAAGTATCTTACATTGATGCTTCAGGAATGCCCAGGTCAACAATGGCTTGGGTACCTATGTCTAACTAATCTTCTCAATTGTGCAGGGACAGCCAAGGAGGACCGTCAACAACAAAAGTGGTATGTTGATGAGGGTTGTTCTAGGCACATGACAGGTGACAACTCTCTGGTGCATAACGTTAATATTTTAATGGAGGGTATGTTTCCTTTGTAGGAGATAGGGGAGGTAAAATCAGCAACAAAGGTACACTTAACTTTGGTACATTATGCTTTGAAAATAATGAGTTTTTGAAATTTGAGAATGGTTACAAAAAGATTTTTCTTAGTAGTTTAAATTTGTATAGTTTTATTTTTGTAAAATTTTTTATGCACAAATTTAGGGGGAGAAAATAAAAAAAATACAAAAAGAGTCTGCTTTTAATTTTTATTAGAGTCAAGAAATATACAAAAAGAGTTTATTTCTTAGTCAGTTTGAGTCTGTTTTTTAGTTCAAAGAAAATAAAAATACAAAAAGATTGTGCTTCTGCTTGAGTCGGTTGTTTGCAAATAAATGGGAAGTGATATGAATGTTCGTTTCTTGAGGCTAGGATCAACACATGTAAGGCACTAAATTCAAATGAATAGGATCATTGTTGGATATGTTGATAGGCTTTGCTTGTGATACACTTGAATTAATTAATCTTATAGCCTTAGTGGGGAACATCTCATAGATTAGTGTAATATGTCTTTCCTGTTAATAATTGAAAATTTAAACATAAAGGTTGATGTTCTGTGGATAACCCTTGCTCTTTTGGGATTGCATTAACCGAGACGCTTCACAAAGGGGTTGCGAGCTGACTTGATACAACTCTGTATATACTATATATATAATTAAAAGACATGCATTGACATGCAATAGGTGAAAAGACACTAAATGATAGTGCAAAGCTAATCTGCAAAGCAGAATTCTGAGCAAAAGACACGCAATGTTAATATCATGCTATAGGAATAAATTCAAAAGATATGCAATGCCATACTTCAAAAGAAACGTCTAAAGGCGTACATAGAAGTATACTTGTAAATATTTTTTCTTTTGGAATATGTGATTGGAACGGGATCTCTTGTCAGGGCATATAAGTCCGTTGTGCTATAACCCTGAGCATTTGCTGGTTCTGGACATGTAAGTCCGCAGTGCTATGTTTTTGATCAAATTTTGTTAGAGATTCCCTGAACGGTTTCATAAACCCGCGCTAGTTATGCTCAATTAGTTATTATTTAGGTGCTCAAAAGATCACGAGGAAGGGAGGGTTTACATGATAAGTTGTGGGGTCAATTAAAGTTTGTCAAGAATTCACATAATTCACATTTTGTTAATTACAGGTTTCTGAGATATGAGTGTGAGACCCATTATGTCATAAATTAATTCTATCCAAAACATGATAACTTAAATCACAGTGAGTTTAGAAGGATCTAAATATTGGCAATCCACTTGACCTGTCAGAGTAAAGACTACGTGCTGAAAATTGTTCCTTGATCTGCCTAGAGAGCGATATGATCCCATTGCAAACTTCCTAACGGCTCGTTGTTGGTTAGATATTTGTAAATGTGTCGGATCTGTCAAAGTTGAAATTTGTTAGGAAAATTCCAAAACGATTTTATTTCAAATTTATTTTTATTTTTTACTTCAGTTTTAGTTTAGTTTTTTAGTTTTTCTATTTTACTTTTATTTTATCTTTACAAAAATTAACCATTCTTGGTTTTAAAGACTTATCATCAAAAGAATTGAAATTTCAAAAGTTTGATGGTACGTGGATGTACTAGGTATTCGTGTGAATATTGGATCACCTGTTGCATACAAATGTCTGCTTACAAAATTTCAGAGAATTTGCAGGATTTGTTTCAAATCAAGAACCAGGGTTAAAGAAGAATGAAATAATGTCAATTGCTGACAAACTTGAAGTACCATTACAACTGAATGTACCCAAGTCAGAAGAACTAGATGTGTTTTCATCTTCCATCAATGAAAGTACACATGAAGAAGTACCTGTGAATCGGCTTGAAAGAGAAAGAATGACAAAGAAAAGAGCTGCTGGGAATCCTCCTCTCACATCCTCTTTAGCAAGATGATCAAGCAAATGCTGATTAGGATACACATGAGGATCTAACTCCAAGAGAAGAAAGTTTTAGAGTTCAGAAATGTTGAACCGTCTCAACACCAACATCGACACCACAACAACAACCACTGATTCTGATGACAATGTTGTATGCTGAAAGTGGGGATCACAGTGCTACATTCGAGTTATGAAGATCATTTGATAGCATCAGCCTAGGGGGAGATTGTTGGGTCTTTATATGTGAGGCTGACGCTTATCAAATAAGTATATGTGTTGGTATTACCGAATAAAATTGTATTTGGTTTTGTAACCATGAACTATATGTTCACGAGTTGGGTCTTGGGCTAGGCTATGTGACCCGAATACTAGGTTATGGGCTTTACAAATGTTTATCTAGTATAAATAGATAAATTCGTGACCTAGGATGAGCTAGCGATAGAGAGCAAGTAATTAGACGAGTTTAGAGGTGGAGAACCGTGTGAGAGGCTAAGCGGTTCTTACTAGTTTTTCCTTGTAATTCTCTCTAGTAATATACGAGTTTTACATTGAATCTTCTTGTTTTTGAATCACCACAATCGTTTGTTTCCGCCTTTCAATTATGAGAGTTTGATATCTTGTGTGTGTGTTCATATGTGTTCATCGACGATCCATAAAGAGTTTTGGGACTTACAATTGGTATCAGAGCCATTGAAGTCATTCAAGGCTCGGTTTGGATATCAACGATTCAAGACAAACATTTTGGAGGTATTTTTAAAGTTTTCGATTGATTTTTGGTTTTAATCGATTATTTCTGTGCTTGTTTGCTGCGATTTGTTGATGTTTTGGGAGAACGATTGCTGGAAATCGTGTTTAAGAAGATTAAAGATCATCTGTGTGTTCTTCACGTTCTTTTTGTTCATCGAAATTGTTGTTGATTCTTAGGGATTCAAATTTTGAAATCCCAAGATTTTTGGATTTTAAAGTTGGCAAGTCAATCTGCTGTGTTTGACTAGATCACGGTTTGACTGGTTTTCGGGTTTGTTCACAGCTAGATTCATGGGTATAGTTCTCGATGTACTTCATGGTTTAGCTTCTCGGGTTCAAGTTCACTGCTGGAGTACACGGGTTCAAGATTACGGTATTGTCTTAAGTTCACGGGGAGATACTGGTTCACGGCTTCATCAAAGTTCACGGGAATTTGAAAGTTAACGGCTTCAAGAGTTCAAGATTTTATCCAACTTCACGGGCTCATAGTTCACGGTGTTATTAGGTTCACGGCTCGTTATTTGTTCACGGCTTCTTAACAGTTCATGGGCCCTCTAATTTCACGGTTTCAGTTCCAAGTTCACGGATTGAAAAAAAACAAATTTAAAAAAAATAAAAATTTATGTCCAAAGTTCTGATACCAATTGTAAGTCTCAAATCTCTTTACGGATCGTCGATGAACACAAATGAACACACACACAAGATATCAAGCTCTCACAATCGAAAGGCGGAAACAAACGATTGTGGTGATTCAAGAACAAGAAGATTCAATGTAAAACTCATATATTACTAGAGAGAATTACAAGGAAAAACCAATAAGAACCGCTTAGCCTCTCACACGGTTCTCCACCTCTAAACTCGTCTAACTACCTGCTCTCTTGTCACACCCTCAAAATCCACCTGCAGGGTTTTACCGCGAGGCGCGTGGAAATTCCCGTGTGGAAATGGGAGAACTTAGATATGGATTTCATTACCAAACTCCCTCGCACCTCAAGTGGTCATGATAGCATCTGGGTGATCATTGACCGCCTCACCAAATCTGCTCATTTCTTGCCTATCCGTGAAGACTATCGGGTCCAGAAATTGGTCCAAATTTACATTGATGAAGTTGTGAGCCGTCACGGTGTTCCATTAAACATTATATCCGATAGAGATGCTCGGTTCACCTCCCGTTTCTGGCAATCCCTCCAAACTGCTCTTGGTACACGATTGGATTTGAGCACGGCTTACCATCCCCAAACTGATGGTCAGACCGAGCGTACAATCCAAACTCTTGAGGACATGCTTAGAGCTTGTGTAATTGATTTTGGTGGCAATTGGGATTCACATCTATCCCTAATTGAGTTCTCTTACAACAATAGCTACCACACAAGTATCAATATGGCTCCATTTGAAGCTCTCTATGGCCGGTAGTGCCGTTCTCCTATCTGTTGGAACGAGATTGGTGAAGCATAAATCACCGGTCCCGAGCTAATCCAAGAAACATCCGACAAGATCATTCAAATCCGTGACAACATTCGAGTAGCGAGAAGTCGGCAAAAGAGTTATGCCGACAAACGACGAAAACCCTTGGAATTCCAAGTCAGTGACCTTGTTCTTCTAAAGGTGTCTCCGTGGAAGGGTGTGATCCATTTTGGAAAGAAAGGCAAGTTAGCACCTCGCTATGTGGGTCCATTCAAGATCCTTGAAAGGATTGGAAAAGTGGCTTACAAACTCGAGTTACCTCCATCACTTGGCAATGTGCATCCTACATTTCATGTGTCTAATCTGAAGAAATGCCTTGCTGATGAGAATCTCCATATACCCCTCGACGACATGCGCATTGACGAAACGATGCACTTCGTTGAGAGACCGGTAGAAATCATGGATCGTGAGATCAAGCAGCTCAAGCGAAGCCGTATCCCTATTGTCAAAGTTCGTTGGGAATCAAAACGTGGTCCTGAGTTTACTTAGGAACGAGAGGACCAAATGAAGCTCAAGTACCCCCACCTCTTTGCTGATGCAGTCGCCCCAACTAGCTAAATTTCGGGACGAAATTCCCTCAACATGGGGATACTGTAACATTACTGATTTTCATTTCAGTATAATTAATCATGTTTGAAATCCAATTCTAGTGCAATAGTCATTTTATTCGTACAAATAATAAAACCCTAAGTTCGAAACAAATTAACAAATTTTTACACTTGTATGTCTTATTAAAACACTATATATATATATATATATATATATATATATATATATATATATATATATATATATGTGTGAGCATATAAATGTATGTATATCTATATATATATATATACATCACACAAGTACATACACATATATACACTCAATTGGCAAGTAAAAATTCTTTCATTTGAACCCTTGGACAATTGAACACCCACTTTGAACCCCCACCTTTAGGTTTAAACCCTCAAACCCTCAAATTTTTACCCAGTTTGACCCTGAAAGTCAAACAACTCAAAACTTTGCAAATCAAGGCTGCCCTCAATGGATTCCGACTGTTTCGGGCTTCTCGAGTTTAAAAAAAATCCATAATCGACCATATCCTGACCCACTTAACAGCCTATTCGACCATTTACGCGGATTATTTCAAATTTAGAATAGTTTGACCTCCTATAGTCAAACCGCGTTCAAATCCTTTCCAAATCAAGACATTAAATGAAATTAACACTCGTACATCCTTCCATGATTGATCTCGCATGTATTAGAGCCTATTTCCCGACCGAATTCATTCACAGCAGATCGAATTTACGCGTAATCATAGTCGACGGGTGTTACTTGCAAATCATAGTCGAATCACGTAATTAAGAGGGAATTAAACGAAATTATACACTCCCACACTTTCGCACAGATCATTACAAACTCCCTAAACACCCTATCGGTCCTCATTTCACCTCCTGCTTACCGATCTATCACCAAGAACAACGTCTCTGTCCATCTAGTCGACGGCCTTCGTTACGCAACCATTACAGGTATGGTTTACACCATTCATTTCGTTCTTACCCGCTCATCGAATGCCCCTTATCAATTTAGTAAAGCTAATCCAAATCGAATTCGAATTCTAATGATTTCTCCAACTTGTTTATACGTTTTCTTTTAAAAAGGGGATTTCGATTTAATTCGGGTAAACCATTTAAGTTTTTACTTTTCATGTTATACTAGCGAACCATCTAGTTCAGCCGGTTTGGTACGTGTGCGACTGAACTAGATGGTGTGGGTTCGAAACCCACAACCCTGACCTTTTGCGCGTGGAACCTGTCCTGAACCCGGTCCCCTCTCAATCACGTGTTAAAACAAATTCGAATCAGTCTGTAGCAAGGACGCGCAACTGTCCAGTGGTTGGTACTTGTTTCCCTTGACCAGGCAGACCCGGGTTCGATCCGGGCGAGCCTATTTATTTTTAAATTCGTTTTTACAACTCCAAATAATTCATATAAATTGTTTTATAAAAACCTATATCATCCAGGACAGATTTGCACAATAATACACATTATTTTTTTTAAAAAAGCCATTAATTGTACTCAGTTAATTGTTTATAAATTCATTTTTATATAAAAATCATTTATGGGTTAAATCATATTTAAACAAATAAAACCTTTCTAAATGTAAATACATACTTTCATTTTTCATGATTCTTAAAAGAATATACTATTTTTAATGATAACTAAAAGAAATTATTTATTATTTCTATTTGTTACATTCACAAACCACTTAGATTTTAAATTACAAATAATATAATTTCTAAATTATATAAACTAATATATACTTACATTATATTTTGACACGTTTTCATAAATAAATAAATAAAATAGATTTATTTATTATATTGGAATGAAAATAATCCACACTACTCTTTCTAAATAAACAAATAACAAGAATTTATTTATTTAATTTAGTTAAATATTCAAAACCTAAACCCTAAGTCCATTAATATTTTATTTAATTTACATATATATATATATATATATATATATATAAATATACATATAAATATCTTGAACTTACGAATTTCCTACTCAAATACCATCACTAATTCACAAACGCCACCGTGACACTACCTTTGTACAATACCCTACACTCACATCCAATTAAATCCTAGACTTAGACCTAGACTATTGTACACATTCTTAATTTAATATATATATATATATATATATATATATATATATATATATATATCTTACACACTAGATTAACGTGGTGAGTCACAAGGATCACTTAGCTACCTAGCCTCTCATGCTAGCTACACCCTCGATTCAAGTGAGTATTACATAGCCCCTTTTTACTCTTTTACACTTTTTTGGGGTGAATCATGAACTCTATACAAACAATTGCTTACATTTACACAAACTACACAAACACAAATCCTCTTTACATTCATGTGTGCAAATTTGAGCTTTATGTTTGAGTGCTAGGTGTGTTAACTCTTGTGTGCAATTTATGTGCAATCATTAACTATTCAAGCCGACGGTTAACAATGATAGATCTATTGAGTCTGACAAACCCACCCAGATTGGGGTGATTGTTACCGACAACACAATTTGCATGCTAGTTACAAAGGTTTGATTGTACTTTAGTTACACAATAGTTGCTCCCCATAAATACCTTATTTTATCATGTTATGTAAGGATTTGACTATTTACATCTATACACTATTTATTGTTGATGCACTTTCCGGTGACAACACTCTGGATAGAGTCTTAGTTTTGTATGTCTAATGTCTGTATTTTGTCTTTGTATGTTAGAGTCATTATGTAAAAGTTTATCGAGTTGTATTTACTTTTACTTAATGTTTTGTTGATTTCTTCTAAGTGTTTTGCGCACTTGTATGTGCGCAGGAGAATGCTCCTGCGTACTTAGTAAGTACGCAGGAATACCTATGCGTACTTGTTAAGTACGCAAGAGTAATTGGTCCTGCGCACTTGCTAAGTGCGCAGGCATCATGTCAGTATAAATAGGATAGGTTCACAGAAGCTAAGTACGCAGAACCATTTGTTCATACGAACTCAGTTTTGCTAAGTACGCAGCTTGTATTCTCTCTGTAACCGTCGAGTGTTTATAATACAAAGAACGATTATTGTGACTCTTGTGTTCGGTTTACTTTGTTCAGTTAGACTCTCCACCTAGTCACGGGTATTTCGCACCCGGTCCGACTAGTAGACCACTTGCATGTGACAATCCACCACACCCGAGGGACCTACAAGTGGTATCAGAGCACTTGCTCTTGAATTCGAGTGTTGTAAGTGAGTTTGGAGACGTCTTTACTGAGTTTTACAAGCAAAGAGAGGTTATTTTGCTGATTTTTGTGATAAAAAAGGGGTAGCTCTTGAGCACTTTTTTAGAAGCAAAAATCTCTCAAAAACCGATTTTTGTTGTGTATTTGTGTGTTCTGAGCATCATAGGTTGGTTAGAAACTTGTTTCTGATCCTTTGGCTCAATTGCATTGATCATCAGACCATTTTTACCAGCTCCGGCGAGTTTCAGGTCACCGGAAAAGTTTGGTGAGAGTTGCTGAAAAGGTGTCCTGCGTACTTACCATTTTTGGCAAAAAGTACAGTTTTCTGCGAACTTGCTAAATACGCAAGAGTTATCTCTTGCGTACTTACAAGTGCGCAAGACTGAACTGCGAACTTAAGACTTATCCTGCGTACTTAACAATTTACTCCTGCGTACTTACAAGTACGCAAGGGCAAATATTAAATACGCAAGACCATTCATAAGTGCGCAAGGCCAATACTAAGTGCGCAATAGCTACTGACTTTTCTGATTTCTGACCAAGTGTTCACCATGTCAAATCTTCAGAACCTTAGTAGTATGTTAAATTATGATAATGAAATCGGTACTCCACAGAAACCTCTCAAGTTGCTCAATGTAAACGATTATTCCAATTGGAAAGCCCGTTTTGAGCACTATATTTCATACACCGATTCATCGTTATGGATACCTATTCTTGAGGGATATAAGCATCCCACCCACTTGTATCTTGATGAAAACGTACCTAAGCCTATCTCTAAGCTAGATGCAGAAGAAAAGAAAAATTATGATCGAGAGAAGAAGGCATTGGGTTCAATCACTATGTCATTAACTCGGGATTTGTTCCACAGTTTCCGAGGATATGAATCTTCTAAGGACCTTTGGAAAGCTTTACAGAAAAGATTCGAAGGAAATAGTGACATCAAGAAAAGCAAGAGGGATCTGCTCCGGAAGCAATACGAGTGCTTCAGATTTATAGAAAATGAATCTTTAGATGATCTTATCTCTAGATTCTATCACCTACAAACGGAGTTGAAATCGTTTGAGCTTAAATATCCAGAAGAGGAAATGGTGGAAAAGTTTTTGGATGCTCTGCCACCGAGATATGAGATGTATACAACCCTGATGAGGGAAAGTTCAAAGTTCTACGAGATGACAGTAGATGAGGCAGTCGGTAAGATTCAGGCTCATAACATGAATCTTATAAAAAGGGAGAATTCTGGAAGACCTCAGATACAGGACCCTTCCATGTATCACGGGACGACTTCCACTTCAATGTCTTTCGGCTCTGGGATTGCACTCTATACTGGGAAATCCATTGAAGAAGACCACTCTAATGGTTGTGGTGGTCATGCATGTTATGCATCAGGATCAGGGTTTGGATCTCATCAACAAAACTCAAAGACTCTTCAGAATACGTGCTCAGCCAACCAGTCAGCTATTGCCAAGATAGCTGAAGATCATGTAGCACTATTCTCATCTTGCATGCTGGCATATGAGAATTTCATTGGTGGAAAGCTAACGGATCCTGAGACTATTGAAGAGGACTTCAATCAAGTGGATCCTGATGATATTGAAGACATGGATATTCAGTGGAATATGGCCATGTTACTGAGGAGGGCCAAGCGTTTCCTGAACAGAACAGGAAGAAAGTATATTGGCGGGCATTCTAATGCCAAGGTTGGATTTGACAAATCCAAGGCCAAGTGCTACAAGTGTCAAAACTATGGACACTTTGCTCGTGAATGTCAAAAGGACAGAGCACCGGCCTCTGGTTTTACCAGACCTAGCCAGGGAAACAGCCATGGCCAAAACAACCAAAGCCACCACAATCATACCCAAAGTAATCAGTCCAATGCACTGGTCGCACAGAATGACGAAACTTTTGATTGGGGTGTGCATCTAGAAGACGCCATCATTGCTCAAGCACAAGTTGGTCTCATGGCAGAAATCATGGAGCTGATGGAGGCCGAGAGGAAGGAGGCCGAGAGGAAGGAAGCTGAAGAAGAGGAATCTTCTGAATCTGAAGAAGAGGAAGCTTCTGTAGCTGATGAAAAGGAGTCTACCACTGCTGTCGCTCTCATGGCAATTGGAGAAGGACAAAGTTCGTCATCTGAGGTAGATTCTAACCCTTTCTCTGTTATTTCTTGTTCTAAATGTCTAGGGCTAAAAAATGAAATTTCTGATCTCCAAGACATAATCGAACCCCTAAAGTTGGCAGCTAAAAACTACAAAACGAATGAATCACGTTTTAAAGAATCAGTTGAAATGCTACAAAAAGAAAAAACAAGACTATTCTTTAAAAATAAGCGACCAACAGGTTCATTTGGACATTGCGTATAGGGCTTTGGAAAAGAAGAACAATGAAATTAACAAACTGCAAAATGAGATCTTGCAGCTCAAATGCACTAACGAGAAATTGAAAAACTCTCGCTTCGTGGTGGAACACTATGAATCCTTGGTGAGAAAAATGAATGGCCTAGGACTTGGTACCAATGCCATTCCTCCACCAATAAGTGGGCAGTTTGTCAATAGCTTGATAGACATTGATCTCACTTGTCTAGATGAGCCCTCTGATAAGGATGATTCCCCTAAAAAGGATGAATCCTCAAGTAAGGCTAACTCCACATCTAGTGAGGAGTATGTTACTGCTTCTGAGGATGGGTCGGTTAACACTTGCCCTGAAGGAGTAGTTTCTGAGGAGTTGTTGACTGAACAGAAAGTCCAGAAAAACATTATCACTAATGGTGATAATTGCATTTTAACTGAACCTGATATCATTGAAACAAATGATAAACTTAAGGGAATGCTTTACGGGGGTTTTAAAAATATTAACCAAGCTAAGAAAGAGGCTTTTTCATCTCATTATGGGCTGGGTTACAAAGAGAATTTGCAAAAGTATTATACCCCCAAACATCAAACTGTAAAAGTTCAAACTTCTGTTCATAAACCAACTCCTCCTCACAATGGTGAGTTTTCTAAGGCCAGAACTAAAGAGCCTTACATCAGAACTTATGTTGACAAGAGGAATTGCTTTCACTGTGGCTTGGTTGGTCACATTGTTGTGAACTGTCCTTCTAAGAACCCAGGGAAACGGCATGTTGTTTCACGACCAGCTGTTATCCCTAAGTCGCCAGTAGTGAAAGCTCCTATCAAACCAAAGCAAAATGTGGTGAAACCACCAGTGCAACCGATAGCTAAGCCAAAGATCAAATCTGAGGCCAAGCCATCTGTTGTAAGAAAGGTAAAGCAACCTGCTGTACCTCGTGTGTCTACATCTAGTAGTACACGCACTGGTGAGAAACCTGTGGCTAGACTCTCTAAGCCACAGAGAAGAAGAAGGAATAAGAGGTTGAAAAAGCTGGAACAGCTGACTAAAGCTCAATCAGGTGAAGCTTCCACAAGTTCACCGGCTGTGATTGAACCAAAGTCTCCTGTTCTGGTTAAGATTCAAAAGAGATCCTGGAACAAGAAAGTTAAAAATTCTGAATCTCCTGTTCCCAATTCCTCCAAAGATTCACCAACTTTGGACAGTCATCATGACTGTTAGTTGAAAGAAGTAGTTTATTTTGAGAAGGATGGACGACCCAAGACCACAATGGCTTGGGTCTCCAAATCTAACTAATTCTTTTGTTACTCGTGCAGGGACGTCCGAAGGGTACTATCTCTAACCGCTGGTATGTAGATAGTGGATGCTCCTGGCACATGACAGGAAACATGGCCTTGCTTCAAGACGTTAAACCATTTAGAGGCGGCTATGTGGCCTTTGCCGGAGAAAAAGGCGGCAGTATCACGTGTCAAGGCGTGGTTTCGAACGGTTGTGTTAGCTTTGACAATGTCAACTTCTGCGAGCAGCTGAAGCATAACCTGTTGAGTGTCTCACAAATGTGTGACAAGGAGTACTCAGTGATGTTTGACAAGTCAGAATGTCTGATTCTCAAACCCGGTTTCAAAGTTCCTGATGACTGGATTCTGATGAGAGCACCAAGAACAAACGACACTTATCAGATTGATATGAGCGTGGCAAAAACCACCTCATCAGTTGCTACTTGTTTGCTTACAAAAGCGACAGAGCTTGACTCCATCTTGTGGCATAGGAAACTCGGACATATTTCTTATCGTAAAATGAATCATCTTGTCCGAAACGGTTTGGTAAACGGGGTTCCTAAGCTGAGATTTACCGTTGCAGATGACTGTATGCCTTGTAAAAAGGGCAAACATCAACGGAAGTCTCACAAGCCCAAGCTCCAAAACTCTATTGATACCCCTTTGGAGCTATTACACATGGATCTGTTTGGCCCCATAAGTATCAGGAGTATTGGAGGTAAGTCGTTCTGTCTAGTTGTAACTGATGATATCTCACGTTTTTCTTGGGTGCATTTTTTAGGTACAAAAGATGAGACTGCTGATATTCTTCAATACTTGATCCTGAACTTGGAATCTCTTTGCAAGCTGAAAGTTAGAAGAATAAGGAGTGACAACGGAACTGAGTTCAAGAATAATTTGATGGAACTTTTCTGTCTCAAGAAAGGGATCCGTCACGAATTCAGCGCGCCGTACACGCCTCAGCAGAATGGAGTTGCTGAACGTAAGAACAGAACACTGATTGAGACTGCAAGGACTATGCTATCAGATGCAAAGCTTCCTGTCACTTTCTGGGCAGAAGCAGTAAATACAGCTTGTCACGTCTTAAACAGAGTTTTGGTGGTGAAAAGACACAACAAGACTTGTTATGAGTTGATCAACAATCGACTTCCCAATCTTGATTACCTAGTTCCTTTTGGTAGTCCTTGTTCCTTGTTGCTAAAGTATAAAGACCGTCAATCTAAATTTCATGCGAAAGCGGTGGAAGGCATCTTCTTAGGATATGTTGCCAATTCGCCCTGCAAGAGAGTGTACAACATAGGAACTCGTACTATCGAGGAATGGTTCGAAGTGGATTGTAGTAAACACAACATTCCACCAGAACCAAAAGGTCCAGCTTGGGGTTTTGATTATGATGCGCTATTCAAGTCTTTCAATCTTCCTGAGCTATCTGCAGAAGACGCGGAAAATGTTTATAATCTATTGAATGGCGGCAGCTTTTTCTACTCGTGCTACTGTACCAATTATAACTCCTGATTCCAATGCTGCATCTGCATCTGGAACTCATGACAGTGATAACAGTGAAAGTGTTCATGTTGTTGGAAATGACGCTCAAGCCAATCCTAACACAACTGTAGGAAATGAAGCTCCAGCTGATCTAATTAACATTGAATCTTCTTCTGCTGAAACACAGGAAATGGGGGAGTTGAGCACAAATCTAGATCCAGAAATTCAAGAACCAATTGTACCGGAGACGAGAGTGCATAGGAATCATCCAATCGACAACATTATTGGTGATCCTTATGCCGGTGTTCAGACTCGTCATAGAACCATCACTGAGAACACCAGTCTTTACACAGAGATATTTGACACTGGTGTCATGGAAACATGTCTGCATGCTGCATTCGTGTCCCAGATAGAGCCGAAGAATGTGAAGGAGGCTCTCACTGACAACTGCTGGATTGAGGCGATGCAAGATGAATTGTCCCAATTCCAAAAGTTGCATGTATGGGATTTGGTTGACTTGCCAAAAGGCTTTCAGCCAATTGGAACCAGATGGGTGTTCAAATGCAAGACGGATGATCGTCATGTAGTTGTGAAGAACAAGGCAAGATTGGTTGTTCAGGGTTTTTATCAACAAGAGGGGTTGGATTACACAGAAGTATATGCCCCAGTTGCTAGAATTGAGGCCATTCGACTGTTCTTGGCTTATGCCACATATGTCGGCTTCAAGGTCTACCAACTTGATGTGAAGAGTGCTTTCCTTTATGGTAAAGTTCATGAAGAAGTCTATGTCACTCAACCTCCCGGTTTTGAAGATCCGCATAATATCAATAAAGTGTAGAAGCTCGACAAAGCACTTTATGGTCTTCATCAAGCACCGAGGGCATGGTATGAGACACTATCAAAGCATTTACTGTCTAATGGTTTCGACCGTGGGCAGATTGAATAGACTCTCTTCATAAGGAAAGCAGAAGGTGACATTCTTCTTGTGTAAGTATATGTCGACGACATCATTTTCGGGTCGACCAATGAAGGGATGTGTAGGGATTTCGAAAAGGTGATGAAGTCCAAGTTTGAAATGAGCAATATGGGTGAACTGTCGTTCTTCCTGGGTCTGCAAGTCAGTCAAAGAGAGGATGGCATTTATCTACATCAAACTAAGTACGTGCAGGACATCTTATCAAAATACAAGATGAGTGATAGCACTACTTATGGCACACCAATTCCAGTCAATCATGGTTTGCATCCTGACAAAGATGGGAAGGATGTAGACAGCAGGTTGTACCGTGGGATGATCGGATCACTTATGTATCTCACAGCTTCAAGACCCGATATTATGTTTGCTGTATGCTTGTGCTCAAGGTTTCAGTCTCAACCGAAGGAGTCACATATGATAGCCGTGAAGAGGATTTTCAGATACCTGAAAGGGAAACCCCGATTAGGTCTTTGGTACTCTAAGCAGCAGTCATTCGACTTCAAAGCCTACACTGATTCAGATTATGGCGGTTTTAACCTTGACAGAAAGTCAACTTCTGGCGGATGTCAATTCTTGGGAGACAAACTGGTCTCCTGGCAGTGCAAGAAGCAGTCAACGGTTTCTGTCTCAACTTGTGAAGCAGAATACATTGCTGCAGCTAGCGGTTGTTCTCAGATATTGTGGATTCAGCAGCAATTGCGAGACTACGGCTTGAACTTCACTGGAACTCCTTTATTCATTGACAACAATGCCACCATGTCCATCACAAATAACCCGGTGAAACATTCCAAAACTAAGCATATTGAAATTCGCCATCATTTCATCCGTGATTGTGCTGAAAAGCATTTAATTGAACTTGTAAAGGTTCACACGGATGACAATCTTGCTGACCTTTTCACAAAGGCATTTGATCGGTCCCGTTTTGAGCATCTGGTCAACTTGATAGGAATGTTTAATCCCGAGTGAAAATTAATTTTCTTAAATCAATTCAATTCATGGAAGTTAAATTTTATTTCTTTTAAATTTTCTGTATAGTTCTCTCAGTTTAAAATAGATTACAAAAACCAAAAAAAATAAAATAAATAAATAAATAAATAAATAAATAGAAAATGGAGAAAATTTCTAAAGAATCACTTGAGAAACGAGGAAATGATAGTACATCTGAAATGATCTAACCATCATAGATTGCTCATATGGGAAATGATTGCGTCATGTTTACTTAATTGTTTTTAAATTATTATGTTTTTAATCTGTTTATTTACAAGTAATTTGAATTGTCAGTAGGCTGTATGCGTCTTTGAATCACTAGTATTATGGATACTAAATCTAAATTACAACTGTGATTTGAACCCATGTTTGCTAGTGTGTGTGTGTAAAAGAATGGAAAAGATCATTATCAGATAAAGGATGTTAGATTTTGACAATAATTTTCTTTTGAGATCAGTTTCGGGTTATGTTGTTAGCACAATTAATGCGGTTCATCTCACTGCCCATACTCACAAGTATGCAAGGAGAGATTGAATCAAGACATGTCTCTACATCAACCGTTGAGCATGTATTCACCCTTGAATCATTCCTGGTTCATTGAAATCAAATCCAGATAAAAGTTGGATCCCATTACCTTATAATCAAACACCATATTCACTATCCCGAATCATCATACCGATATTCAAAGAAGAAAATCACATGAAACCAAGACAATTGAATCACTCGATTCTGAATCTTATGATTCCTGATAATCCTTATGGATTCTGCTTGATTTTTCTGTGCTAAGTGATGTAACTTCATTCTGAAAATTAAGAATATCATTGGAAAAATCTTAGATGCCTTGAGATAGTGCAAAATATCATAGCATTTATGTGGGGTACACGTTGTATATTTTATAATTAATACCTTAAAACACAAGAACATGATACAAAGATGCGTAGAGTTTCAAATCTTATAATATTGTCAACTTGAATTACTTGTTTATGTGCTTATTACGTATGAATAAAGAGTAATACATGACATGATCCCATATTCTTTGATGTTTATATTGTATCGTTTTTGCTATAAGTTAGCCTGATATGATCCTCTGCTCGTGTCTTTGATCAAAAATAGCTTGTGTGAATACTTGTACATATCTATTTTGAAAAGAACAAAAAGATTTTTAAGTTTTTAAGTTTATGCATATTTCAAGTTTAAATCAGAAAAAGACCAAAAATATTTTATGTTTAATCTTCATGAATTGTATTTGAATCCTCGTGGTCGAATGTTTTTTATCTTGTTCGTTATTTGACTTAAATATCTTCATAAATTCTGAGTTGAAAAATTGCGCACTTAAGGTTTCTGCGCACTTGTCAAGTACGCACGAAGTAAGACTTGCGCACTTGGCAAGTACGCAAGAGTTAATTCCTGCGTACTTGTTAAGTACGCAAGAGTTAATTCGTGCGCACTTAGCAAGTACGCACGAACATTATCAGTGGGGTATAAGTTCAACACTTAGAAAAATTTTCAGGTTAAGCTTTCAAACCGAAATTTTTCCCCCTGCAATTTTCTCTCAAAATCGAGTGTGTTCAAACCCGTTTTTCATCCCTTCCACATTATCATCTTCGTATTTCATCTCCTTGGTGAGATTTTAGACCGATTTCATCCGTAAATTCGTGAAATTTTGGACCGATTTGACCTAGAATATTTTAGGTTAATGTCGACAAATTTTGGGGTAATTTGGGGTTGTTTGGGTAACTTATTATGTGTAACAAGCGAATAGGAAGCTTTAATCGACTCCCTAATCATCTCTTGGTCCTCGATTGATCCGTCATTCGTATTTTAACCGACAGTGGGTCGGCGACGGGTCTCGGTCAAAAATTGAACGAGTGTAGTGTTGATAATGGTACCATAGGTTAGAATCCGTGATTCCGACCTAGTGGCGACCTAATCGACCCACATTTTGAACGAATTTAAATCTTTGAAATTTTTGCTAAGGGTTGTTCTTGCGCACTTAGCAAGTACGCAAGAAGTAATTCCTGCGTACTTGTTAAGTACGCAAGAGTAAAATCATGCGCACTTGCTAAGTGCGCAGGACCAACACTTAGAAAATTTTCTTAAGTCTGAAATTTTTTTTCAAAGTGTAACTACTATTCTATGTCATGTGAGTCTACTTCCATTGTTATTAATTGATCTAATTATGTTTTCTGTGTGTGTTTGCAGATAATGGCTCGTGCATTCACTGACGAATTCAATCTGTTGGCGCACACTGAACCAGAATGGAAAGGGGCAGCCTTACAATATAGAGAGATTGTGGACTTCCTGAACAGATCTAAAATAAGTTATGCAATCTCGGCTAATCCAACAGTCTCAAGACCTTACTTAGAGCAATTCTGGGAGACAGCAGAGCACGATTGCACGGTATCTCCAAATGTCATAAGGGCTACCGTTGACGGTCGGGCTATTGCCATCTCTGAGGATACAATAAGGAGAGTACTGCAGTTTGGAGACCTTCCCACCGACCCGACATCCTATCCAGATTACTACGTGGATGGGTGTTGGAGGCAGAGAATGGGATATGTCGGGGAAAGGGACTATGCTTCATACAAGAAAATGTGGGTTCTAGATCAATGGCGTTACTTTGCCCACATCATGATCATGTGCATCTCATCAAGGAAAGCAGGGAAGGATGCCATGGGTCATGACCTTGCCGCAGCCATGGTGGGCTTGTCTCTCAATTGGGGCTACAACTTCTCCCGCTTTATTTTCAAAGCAATCAATGACCAGATAAATACGGCGGAGAGGTTTAGGTTCCTTTTATACCCGAGGTTTGTGCAACTTTTGATCGATGATGCGTTGCCAAACCTACGTGCGATCGGGGAGAGACTGCAAGTGAAGAGAGTGGCCAAGAGAGTCTTTGCACAGTTTTTAAAGCCAGGCAGTGTAGAACCTACCCCAGAGCATACCTCTTCGGCCACCTGATTAATGAAGCATACGTCGCTCCAGAGGACTTGAACTGGTATAGTCCCAACTCGGGACCAGAGATGAGTGATCACTCTGATGAAGAACAAGATGAAGAGAATGATGATGATGAAGGTAATGATGAAGGTGATGATGAAGGTGGTGTTGGTGGTGCTGAGGAATCCGATTCGGAGGCTACAGAATCAGATTCTTCTGATTCCGATGATGCACCATCACAGGCACATCCGAGGAGACGGGCACAGGTAACCCAGCCTGCGTCGTCTTCAAAAAGAAAGAGACAAAGCTCCAGCAGCGAATATGAGCCGGATTCCGACTCTAACGCTGCTTTACAAAGACAAAGGCATGAGCGCACCAACAAGAAAAGGGGCGATAGGCAAGAGGTTGCCATCCCCAGGGTTGAAGAGATTCCAACTGTGCAGCCAGTACAAGTTGAAGCTGTCATTCCAGAATCTACCCAACCAGAACAGCAACTGTATAGCAGGAGGAGAAGGCCAATAGTTCAAACAGATGTGGCAGTCACGGCGGTCACAGAGGAGATTCCTGTGACGGTGACCCTCCCTACTCCAACCGTCCAGGTGACGGTGACTGCTCCACTTCTCACGGAGTCAGTCACCGTCACCCCAACCATAACACCCACTCACATCATACCATCCCCAACCCCAACACCCACCAAAGAGCCGTCAGGTCAACCCTTCAACTACGGTGATTTCTCACAGGGGGTCGACTTTGACACAATCTTCTCTTCCCCCATCCACAACGCCGAAGCCTCATCATCTAGGCATCCGGATCCAAATGAAGCTAGGATCGATGTGCTAGAAACCCAAGTTGCTGGCTTGTTGAAGACTATTCAAACGTCAAAGGAGGAGTCTGATGCTCAACAAGCACAGATAAACTCTCTGGCAGATGAAGTTAGGATTCTGCGTAGCCAGAGAACGGGGACTGATGAACGGCTGAAGAATGTGATGGCGCAGAATGAACTATTAATGAAGACGAATGAAATGATTCTGGCCCACAGAACTTCAATTGAGCTAAGGCTGGATGCTCAAAGGCAGGAGCACGCTACTATGGTCAAATTGATTGCAGAACTGACCGAGAAGCTAGGTGCTCAGGGGGAGAAGGAAAAAGAAAAATCCACCGGTGCAGAGGTTTGTCATCCAGTCGATTTGACTAAGGATGATGACAAAGACAAGGATCCTGAAGTCGGTCCTAGTGGAGGTGAGCACCAAGCTTCGGCAATTGTGCCCATCTCTACTACGTCAATGGCTGAGGGGGAGTCTACTACGCAAGAGGGTGGTGATACCTCAGGTGGTGGTGGCGGTGATAAAGGGAAGTCAGTGGCTGACAAGATTCTATGTCTCGAGCCTGACTATTCTAAAGAAGCACAGATCGATGCTCTCCTTAATCTGGAAGAAGGAGAGATCGACTCTGGTGATGATTGGAACGATGATGATGATGATGTGATAATCGAGATTCCCAAGGGCGACGGGGATCTAGAGTATGAGTTAGAGGATGGTGAGATCTTTGAAATACCATCGCTCGAATCTCTGCTCGAAACAGACACAGGCTCAGTTGATACAGCAAGTAATGTTGAAGCTACAACTGATGCCCCCCCGGTCGACCCTATACCTGTGGACCCCGAGGCACAAAAAGAGAAAGACATGCCTTCTGCATCTACAAAAGGTCCAGCTCCAGTGTGGCAAAAGACGTCTATCAAAGACAAGTATGGAGCGACAGGTATGATCTTAGCTGTCAGGTTTGAGGAGGACAAGCAGTTGTTCGCCATCAAAAGATCTGGAGGGGTTCAATACTTGAAACCAACCAGTGAGGCGTTCAACTCTTTGCCCAGGTATGACCTAGTTAACCTTGCAAACCGCGACCTGCTGAATCATTCGAATCATGCAGTAGCAATGGGTTTGTGGAGTATACTACAGCGTGAAGCAAGATCGGGAAAGTATGAATATCTCAAGCCTCAGGTGCCCAGAAGAGTCAAGGATAAGCATGCAGTGCATCCTGTGACTAAGAAGCCGCTAAAGAGATTGGTATACAAGCCAGTGCGATGTGAAACTAAGATTCCCCTAAGCAAGTTACCTCAGGATATTCTTGGTGACATGTGGTACTGGTACGTTGATCCAAAGACGGGCGAGGCTGTGATCATGGGTAAAGGTAAGTCAGATAGTGGAAACATAGTGCCAAAGGAAGTGATCAGGGTTTTTGATGAAGTCTGCTTCATCAATTTCTCTGTGAACGATCTGGAGATACTAGCAGACAAATTCTGCATCCACACTGACGAATGGACAAAGCTTCTCTCGGCCAAATACGACAAGTTAATCAAGTTCTGTCTTGATTACAAAAAGAAGATGGAAGTTAAGGAAGCAGTGCTGTGAAGACTGAAGATTGAAGACTGAAGACGATGAAGATCCCGAGCTGTTGTCAAGGGGGAGTTTGTTGATGCACTTTCCGGTGACAACACTCTGGATAGAGTCTTAGTTTTGTATGTCTAATGTCTGTATTTTGTCTTTGTATGTTAGAGTCATTATGTAAAAGTTTATCGAGTTGTATTTACTTTTACTTAATGTTTTGTTGATTTCTTCTAAGTGTTTTGCGCACTTGTATGTGCGCAGGAGAATGCTCCTGCGTACTTAGTAAGTACGCAGGAATACCTATGCGTACTTGTTAAGTACGCAGGAGTAATTGGTCCTGCGCACTTGCTAAGTGCGCAGGCATCAGGTCAGTATAAATAGGATAGGTTCACAGAAGCTAAGTACGCAGAACCATTTGTTCATACGAACTCAGTTTTGCTAAGTACGCAGCTTGTATTCTCTCTGTAACCGTCGAGTGTTTATAATACAAAGAACGATTATTGTGACTCTTGTGTTCGGTTTACTTTGTTCAGTTAGACTCTCCACCTAGTCACGGGTATTCCGCACCCGGTCCGACTAGTAGACCACTTGCATGTGACGATCCACCACACCCGAGGGACCTACATTTATGATTAAACCTGTGTATGCTCACCAACTTTTTAGTTGACCTTATTTTATTCATGTTTCAGGTGCTAATGTGTGATTTTGATCAAGACTTGCTACACATAAGTTTTGTACCTAGATAATTTTAACAAAGGATTATGTATTCCCTTTTATGTACTTGGTTTTATTTTGTTTTGTCGTGAATATTTGCAATGAATTTAAATGATTAATATATTTCAATTTAGTCAACCTTGTGCTCATGAACAGTCTACATGTCCCGCCCCGACGTTTCCGCCGTCGGTTGGGGTGTGACATTATCTGAGAAAGAAGAAAGTTAGAGGTGAGTTCTATGAGGCCTTTTTAAATGTTTTACTTTAAATGTTTTGGGCCGGTATGGATGCTAGAAATATTTACATAAAATCTATATACCTTAATAGCATTCATGATGTTATAAGAGGTTATGTATAAAAGATTTTTGACTCTTAAAACTAACTAACGGAGTATTCATGAGATATCAAAGAAGTGCTAGGTAACCATCCGACTGGTATGTAGTTATCTGGCAAACAGAATGTTCTGTCTACCGAAAGAGTGGTGTATAAATCCCTCCTGGACCCGTCATTCTTTCCTTGGAACATTTCTTTTGGAGGTACTACTCCGGGAAGATAACCACCTTGTCTTATTTAATATACCATGAAGAAACATTTACAAGGATTTAAGATAAAGGTTGATTTTGAAAGAGAAAGAGAGAGAGAAAGAAATGAATACTTACCTTTTTGGCATGAATTCATAAAGTAAAGAGTTCGAGAAAGAAAATGCTTTTGACACGTAAAACGTTTTAGAACTTATCATGGTATGCCCAAATAATTGAAGGCAAAGAAGTCAAGGTTTTACCTTGACTAGCAGAGGTCTTGACAATTATTGTCTTGACAAAGAGTAAAGAGAATGAGATAGAGTTTTGGCATGTTTTTCCATTTTGACCACATTGGTCTTTAAAGAAAGAAATTTTTTTTGCCACGTCTGACCAAATGCCACATAATATCTTGCAACTTAGATAGACGTAGAGACGTACTGCATTCCTCTGTGGAATGTAGTATTGACACCTTGTACAAGGGTATGTATAAGTGCTGACGACCGCTTAGAGGTTAACGTGACCTCGTAAAGACAAGTGTGCAAGAATAATGTATTATGTTTGGGCAAGAAGTTAATTTTATATTTTAAATACGTGTCATATAAATCCATTTACGAATGAGACAGAGGTCAAAGATATTTTTGACTAAACACTTAGAACTCACCAGCGTAAGCTAACATATGTTTAAGCATGTGTATCAGGTAAATATGTAGCTTCCTGCAGTAAAATCAAGGGGCTAGAGTAGAGGCATCTGGCATTCTCTATCAGACTGGCAATAGAATAGACGTAGTTGTACTTTCTTTAGAATGTACATTCAGACAAGTTTTATGAAATAAAAATAGTATATGTTCATGAGTAAATCCGACAAGTGGTCGGCATCTTGGGTGAGCTGGGATGTGGGTGTCATATGAACAGTCTCCATGTCCTGCCCCGACGTATTCCGTCATTGGTTGGGGTGTGACATCACCTGTGATTGTCCATCGCATCATTCGATGCCTTTTGGCTCAACCCTTTGGCTATGGTAATTTCGATCATCAATCGAGTGACTGGAATTAAGATTAGGAGTACAAATTAATCATGAATATTAGTTTAGAGAGTAAGACTCACTAGATTTCTCATGCACTGCAAACTATGATTACGTGTGCACCCGCAATGATAATTTACTTTGCATGGTCATTATAGTGTTTCTCCCATCCCAAACTCTCAGTTAAAAGGGATCTGAAATGTTCATTAGATCATGTCATTATGTTGCACTCTCGTGCAAGAGTGTGTATGTTCTATCAGATTACTTATATTCATGTATACGAATACTCATGCATCTGCCGACTAAGGCTGTTGCTGGATGGAGTTCATGGTAGAGAGACACAACCAATGTCTTTTAATAACAGGACGTGTGCAGTGGAAGTCAAGCACTATGTTAGGGCAGAGATCCTTAAATCAGTGTCGAGCAAATCATGCCCCAAGTTTGTATGTACATGTGGATCCACATGATCACGATGAGTCTATGGGTCTCCTGACAAGTAAAGTTCTCTCCTGTTTAGTACTGATTACCCACCTCGGGTTCCCTTCTGATAGGGCAGTTCCGTCTGTCATATCTTATGGAGAAGATTTTTGTCATCCAATCCCGAAAATCATAGGAGAGAGAATATATATATATATATATATACAGATATATATACTACATCGAATGAAGACAACATATGTTAGAGTAGAAAACTGACTCCACAACTGGGGTAATTATAGGTGTGGTGCAGGTACAGGTATAGGTTCAGGTACGGGTTCCGCCTGTTGTGATATCAAGATCGGTAACTGGCGATTACTATAGTAGTCCCCTAATTTCAGCTCGTAACTCGATCTTCTAGCGTTACAGTGTGCTGAGTACTCATCATTCTTGGTTTGTAATCCGAACTATGACACCTTGTTGAGTAATGTTGTAGATGTTTATTATTTCCACATTGTTGTGCATGTTAAATGTTTGTTACGTGTGCCATGTAATTGTATTAATAATTAGTGTAGCTAATGATACCCTAGTGTAACTACATACACTAATGGTCTACTCAGGTTGTTCAGCAACACTTGGAATTTCCATACTCAAGTCTTGGGTGTTCTTAGTGTGATGCAAGTCTTAGAAATCTTGGTCCCTAAATGAGTCTTGTTAGAGCCTAGGAGTCGCTACAGAGACCTAATTTGCTAAAACCATTGGCTATGATACCAATCTGTCACACATCCAAATTTATTCACTTAATAAATAAATTAAGGTTGTAACTATTGGTAACTTTACACAACAGCGGAAACTAAAATAAAGACTACTAAGGTGTGGAACACCATTACAATACTAACATGAATTAGTACATTGATCAAAATTCATATAGATCAAAATTGACTTGAAGTTTGACAGTCATACGTCTTCGACTTCTAGGGTTTAATCCGAATGGTTAACCTATTCCAACTGTGCCATCATTATGAATTTCCTGAAAAACATAATTAAAAGTGTCAACACAAAGGTTGGTGAGTTCACATGTTTAATTGTCTCAGTGTAAAATAGTTTTCCTTGAAAACATTGATAATGTATACGTGGCCATGGTGTGAAACCGTTTTCCTAAAAACATGTAATGACTTCGTAGTCATAAAATGAGTCGTTTTCCCAATGAAAACATGTGATGACTTCATAGTCATAAAATGAGTCATTTTCGCAATGAAAACATGTGATGATGTCATAGTCATAAAATGAGTCGTTTTCCTTGAAAAACATTGATACTGTGTACATGGCCAAAATATGAAACTGTTTTCCTTGAAAACATTGAAAAAAGGATTTGCACGTAAATGAATGCGAAAAAGCATTTGTATGTAAACGATTGGCAAAGCCAATTAGCAATTAAACGATTGGCAGATCTATCTGCATGAAAATGATTCAATGTATATGATAAATGAAACCAAGAAATCATAACAAGTTTGACCCGTCAAGTTGACCCATCGTAACTAGCTAGGTATACGAAGTTTATTCTACATGAGTGCTAACCAAACCAAACACAGGTGTTTCTTCCCTCGCCTGTAGAGTCTTGTATTTTTATAAGCTGATGTCATCAATGTATTTTTTTGAAAAATGTTTAGTTAAGTTTATTTACTTGTAATTTCATTTGATGTAATTTCCTGCTTTTTAGTCTAAGTTTGGGCCATCGAAACTACTTAGTTTCGATTGATGTTTTTTCAATTGAAACTACTTAGTTTCGATTGAGGTTTTTTCAATCGAAACTAGTAGTTTCGATAGATGGTAAGTTTCGATAGGCTTGTTCTTTCACTTATAAATGCTCAACCGAACTACTAGTTTCGGTGAGAATAGTTTCGATGCCTATCAACCAACTGAAATAGCCTAGTTTGATAATGTTTAGGGTGTGGATAGCGGTTGTAACCCTGAAATTCTCTCTTTCACAGTTTTCTGAATCAATACACATTTGGAGTTATTTCATCTGTTGTTCTTACAATTTCATATCATACTTGTGTTGATTTATGTGTGGTTTGCCTGTTTATCTTTCACCAATTCTGTTTCTACCCTCTATTTCACCACCATACACACAGATTTCGCCTGTGTGTGTAATCAATCATTTTGTGTGATTTTGTCTAAAATCAGGACATACAATTGGTATCAGAACATTATGCTCTTGATTTCTGAGTGTATTCAGGTTTTTGTGATCGATTTTAGCCGTTTATTGGTATATTATTGAAGTTTTTCAGCATCTGAGTTTTGGAAGCACTGTTCCATCAATTTCCGGTCGTATCTGTTCAAATTTTCGGGATAAAAGGGTATTTTCGTGATCAGGAGTATTATTTGAAGCTTTTCGATGGAATGGATTGCTATTTCTTTGCTATTGTTTTTTTAAAGCGTTCATCAATGGAGATTTTCTGAGTTTGGAAAGAAGACATCGAAACTATTGGGAGACAATCTCTGCCTTTCCGTTGGTCATCGAAACTTCTTGTCTGTACTTTTTTCTGGAGAAGATATCAGCGAAACTAGTTATTTGTCCTGTTATATCGAAACTAACTTGTGCAGATTGATCACCGGAAACTACTCCACTATCGAAACTAGTTTCAATCGAAACTTGTAGTTTCTACTGAGTTTGCTGGATTTTCTGTTGTCTTCATCATCGAGACTAGTTGTTTCTGGATTCTGTTTCTTCTATCGAAACTAGAAGTTTCGGGCAAGACTTGTTCTATAAAAACTAGGAGTTTCGGTAAGTATCTTCTCTATCGAAACTAGTTGTTTCGATCACCCCTGTTCACCCGAAACTAGCTACTGTTTGATTTTAATTTTCTAAGTTATGGCATCTTCAAGCAACATTGAATATGCTGGGAGAAACAAACCACCTGTCTTGGTGTCTGCTAGAGACTTTGATGATTGGACCAAGAAAATGAAGACTTTCTTTCAGTTCCATGACCACACTCTTTTACAGTCAATCACTGATGGTCCACACATGCCAGATACTACCACTGTAGAGGTTCAACGTCCCAAGTTTGTGTCTGAATATGATGAAAAGGATATTGCTTTAATTACCAGAGATAACAAGGCTTATGGATCTATTGCTATGGCTCTTCCTATGGATGTGTTTAACATATTTGGTGAGTATACTATGGCTAAAGATCTTTGGGTTGCTTTATGTACAAGATATGAAGGAAGTGCTGAGGTTAGAGAAAGCAAGACGGATTTGATCAAGAAGCAATATGAGATGTTTAGTAGTGTCCCTGGAGAACCCATGTCTGAGTTGATCAACCTATTCTCAAGCATTGTCTCTAAGTTAAATGTTTTGGGAACCGAGTATCCCACTGTTGAGTTAAACAAGAAGCTGCTTGATTCACTGCCCGAGGAATGGAATATGTACAGAATTATGATAAAGAAAACTGAGAACCTAAGTGACTTGTCACAGCAAGAGCTCTACAGCATTCTGAAGTCTTATGAGTTGGAGATAAAGAAGGGTGCAGTCACTCCAACTAATCAGTCTAGAAACACAGCTCTTCTTGCTGGTCAAGGGTCCTCCACGTCATCCAAGAAAACTACAATGGCATATTTTCAAACTGATGTCCCACCTTCAATTTCTGGACTTCAGCCTACTACTTCATCACCTCTCATAAGCCAAACACTATGAGTCCCGATGAGTATCTGCCTATCATGACTGCCTTCATGCCATGCTATGATGCCCTGATTTCTAGAAACCTGACACAGGTAAGCTTTCAACCTGATGACTTGGAGCAGATCAACCCGGATGATTTGGAGAAGATGGATATTATTTGGTGCATGGCTATGCTAACTCCGAGGGCCAAGAGATTCTTCAAGAGGACTAGGGTGGATAGATTAAAGTAAGGAAAGACTCTAAGGTTTGACATAAAAAAGGTGATATGCTACAACTATGACCAGCTGGGTTATTTTGCAAGGAATTGCAAGGAGCCATCATCAAAGGAGCAACATGAGAAGAAGAACTCATCTGGAAAGCAAGTTGCCTTCTCTCCCAAATCTACTACACCCTCCAGCTCAACAGCTCTAGTCTGTCAGGCTGATGGACACTATCATTGGGGAGATCAAGAAGGGGAAGCAGCTGGCAAGGCATTGATGGCAGACATTGATGACTATATTAAAACTTCAGATTCTGACAGTTTTGCTTCATGTACAGAATCAGATTATGTAGGTTCCGAAGATGATTGTGATGAGAGTTCTAGTGAAGGAAATGTTTTAAATGAACTTGAGTCAGATGAATGTAATAATATGTTTGTGTCAAAAACAGATATTTGTGAACATGTTGAAAATTTGAATATCAAACAGTTATTAAACTTGAATATCAAATAACGCAACGGAATCATTCATTCATCATAATTAAAACTTGTTCAAACATGCGGAAGCGTAACATTGTCTAATACACAAACATAACATAAACTAATCATAACGGGATGCCAGTCTTCATAACATCCGGGTAACTCTTCTCGCTTGCCAAGCATCACCGTCCATCATTATAACCTGCCCTTAACCTGAATGTGCATACTAAAAAGTCAGCTACGCTGGTGAGTTCCAGTTTTTCATTCGATTTAAAAAATGGTTCATCATTCAATAATTCATTAGGGTTTAACATCATGTATAAGAAAACAGGGCCTTTCATTCATCATTAAAAACATTCAAACATTTATCATCATCATAAACACGTTGAACGGATCGTTCGTTTGAAACATTTAACATTCATTTAAGTCATACATTATTATCCAAATCTGCGTTACCATTCATTCCGTCATTTAGTATTATATTGCCCCTAAGGCTTAACTGCACGAAGACCGACAATACAATACATTCCGTCAATTCCCTATTGTATTGCCCCCAAGGCTTAACTGCACCAGGACCGACAATACAATACATTCCGTCAATTCCCTTTTGTATTGCCCCCAAGGCTCAACTGCACGAGGACCGACAATACCCATTTAGTTGCCCCTATGGCTCCCATGTCCGTAAACCGACAACTTCCATTGACGGCTATGGCTCACGGCCATAACACCGTCGGATCATAATTTAACCTTCATAGGGTCATGTTAACCCCTGAGTAACCATCGTTACTCCCTTACCAGTTGTACAACATCATAACCATTGGCAGGCCACCAAGACACTGCCCCTGTTGTTCTTATGGAAACTATGGCTTGTTATCCATAATCTACCACAAGGATGGGAATTACATTCCCAGACTTCATTCGTCAATTCCATTCATTCGACATATTAGATTTGTAATGACTACTTTAAAACCTTTTCCCTTTTTCTTTTCTTTTCATAAAACATTTCATTCATTTTCAAAACCATTTACCTTCAGTTTAAACCATTTCTTTGTAAACATTTCGTTCGTAAACATTCCATTCATAAAACTTTCTTTCCATAAACCGTTCATTCCAGATCATTTCATTTCGTAAACATAGTTTCATAAGCATCATTTCGTAAACATAGTTTCATAAACATCGTTTCGTAAAACATCATTTCGTATGCATGCACACCAGCCCGAAAACATTTAAAAGAGGGCTTCTAGAACTCACCTGATAAGCTAATCTGGGTTGTCCTAAACAAGGTCCTACAACGTCACTTCCGATCTGAATTGATTAGTTAAATACACATCAGACCAACTCCCGACTCTAACGGTTTAACCTTCTAAACGTACTGAATTTACCTAAACAGCCTGATGCCTACGCACTTAGCAAGTGCGCTGGGCCTTGCTCTTGCGTACTTAATAAGTGCACAAACTTTGCTTCCTGCGTACTTGATAAGTACGCAGGACCCTCTCCATGCGTACTTGATAAGTACGCAAGATCCTCTTCATGTGTACTTGATAAGTACGCAGGATCCTCTTCATGCATACTTGATAAGTACTCAGCATCTGCTTCCCCGCAAAAACCCTAACTTTCGCATTCGGGTCTGATCACGTCAAGATCCCGAACTTGTTTACATTCAAAACGTTTTCTTTTCATTAAGGAGCTCAAATCCATGTTTTTTTTTCAGTTTCATCCCTAAAGTCGTCACATTTTTGTCCAAAACCCGAAAAACCAAAAAACAAACAAAAACTCAGATCTAGGTTGGATCGTTACATGTATCGAGCTTCTGATTCGGAGGTTCTTCTCACGAGCTATGGAGCAACGCACTTCTTCAAACTCAGGTCGATCTGCCAACTTTCTCTCTCTACGGTTTCTCTCTGTAAAACTTGTAAATGAGAGAAATGTGGAGTGTGCAGGCTATTTATAGGGGAGGCTCCCCTATGTTCGTCCCTTCAAGCCCGCCGGCCCATCCGGCCCGGCCCGTCATGCCTCATTCGTTTATTCTGTTATTATAATTGTTGTTTTATATTTTGGGATGTTACAAGTCTACCCCCCTTACAACAGGTTTCGTCCCCGAAACCGTTCATAAGTCAAATAGATGAGGGTACGACTCCCTCATTTCCTTTTCCCAAGTAGAATCCGATCCCTTTCGGTGCTTCCATTGGACTTTAACCAATTGAATAATCTTATTACGTAGACGCTTCTCCTTTCTGTTTAAGACGGCCACGGGTTCTTCGATGTAGTTAAGGCTGTTGTCGACCTCGATGTCAGTAAGTGGTACGTGAGCCGATTCATCCCCCAAACACTTTCGCAAGTGTGATACTTGGAAGGTAGGATGAATCCCACTTAACTCATCAGGCAACTCTTGTCGATAAGCGATTTCACCAACCTGTGCCATTATCCTGAATGGTCCGACAAACCTCGGACTTAACTTTCCTCTCTTCCTGAATCGTATGATTCCCTTCCAGGGTGACACTTTCAACATTACTCTGTCTCCAACATCAAACTCGATAGGCCTTCGTCGTTTATCCGCATAGGATTTCTGGCGATCTTGTGCGGCCTTCATTCATGCTTTGATTTGATCAAAGCTTTCCGACGTTTCTCTAACAACTTCAAGACTTCCTAATTCCTTTTATCCAATCTCACCCCAAAAAACCGGGGTCCTACATCTTCTCCCATACAACATTTCGTAAGGCGGCATGCCTATAGTCGTGTGATGACTATTGTTGTAGGAGAATTCGGCTAACGGCAGATGACTGTACCAACTGCCGCCAAAATCGATAATACAAGAACAAAGCATATCCTCCAATGTTTGAATGGTCCTTTCGGACTGACCATCCGTCTGTGGGTGGTATGTCGTGCTGATATTAAGACTCGTGCCCATCGCCTCGTGAAATCTTTTCCAGAACCTCGATGTGAATCGTGTGTCCCGGTCAGATACGATCGTCAAGGCATCCCATGCCGCGCTACTACTTAGTTAATAAATACTTCCGCTAACCTTTCTGATGAGAACGTCTCACGAATAGGTAGGAAATGAGCACTCTTCGTTAAACGGTCCACAATTACCCAAATGGTGTCATGACCTTTAGCTGTGCGACGTAGCTTGGTTATGGCTTAACTGCACCAGGACCGACAATACAATACATTCTGTCAATTCTCTTTTGTATTGCCCCCAAGGCTTAACTGCACGAGGACCGACAATACCCATTTAGTTGCCCCTATGGCTCCCATGTCCATAAACCGACAACTTCCATTGATGGCTATGGCTCACGGCCATAACACCGTCGGATCATAATTTAACCTTCATAGGGTCATGTTAACCCCTGAAAACATTATATAAATCATTTCATTCATTTTCAAAACCCTTTACCTTTAGTTTAAACCATTTCTTTATAAACATTTCGTTCGTAAACATTCCATTCATAAAACTTTCTTTCCATAAACCGTTCATTCCAAATCATTTCATTTCGTAAACATAGTTTCATAAGCATCATTTCATAAACATAGTTTCATAACATTTCGTATGTATGCACACCAGCCCGAAACATTATATAAAACATTTAAAAGAGGGCTTCTAGAACTCACCTGATAAGCTAATCTGGGTTGTCCTAAACAAGGTACCACAACTTCACTTTCGATCTGAATTGATTAGTTAAATACACATCAGACCAACTCCCGACTCTAACGGTTTAACCTTCTAAACATACTGACTTTACCTAAACAGCCTGATGCCTGAGCACTTAGCAAGTGCGCAGGGCCTTGCTCTTGCGTACTTAATAAGTGCGCAAACTTTGCGTCCTGTGTACTTGATAAGTACGCAGGATCCTCTTCATGTGTACTTGATAAGTACGCAGGATCTGCTTCCCCGTAAAAACCCTAACTTTCGCATTCGGGTCTTATCACGTCAAGATCCCGAACTTGTTTACATTTAAAACGTTTGCTTTTCATTAAGGAACTCAAATCCATGTTTTTCTTTCAGTTTCATCCGTAAAAACGTCACATTTTCGTCCAAAACCCGAAAAACCCAAAAACGAACAGAAACTCAGATCTAGGTTGGATCGTTACCTGTATCGAGCTTCTGATGCGAAGGTTCTTCTCACGAGCTATGGAGCAACACACTTACTCAATCTCGGGTCGATCCGCTAAATTTCTCTCTCTATGGTTTCTCTCTCTAAAACCTGCAAATGAGAGAAATGTGGAGTGTGCTGGCTATTTATAGGGGAGGCTCCCCTATGTTCGCCTCTTCAAGCCTGCCGGCCCATCCGGCCCGGCCCGTCATGCCTCATTCATTTATTCCGTTGTTATAATTGTCGTTTTATATTTTGGGATGTTACAATCTTCAAGAAAGAAATATTGAAGATCGAGTTGCCTCTAGTTCTGATGCCTCAACATCACAATCATCTTCATCATCTTGTGATGACAATTATCAGGCTAAGCCGACATGTGATAAAGTTTGTTTTAGTTGTGGTGAATCTAATCATGTTTTCAAGACATGTAAATTGTCTACATATCATTTCAAAGAAGAAAATGTACCATCTGTTATTCAAAATTCAGTTGATTGTGCTTCAAATGTTTTCTCTAAATTACAACATAGTAGAATTCTGTGACGTAAAAGGATTAAAAATGCTAAAAATTAGTCAAAAGTGATTTGGAAAATTAAGAATAATGATCTTTTTGATATACATTAAATGAGGATTCTGACTATGATTTCCGAAATGCTTCTTACAAAATTAAGACGTTCCAAGTTAGCAATGGCTTGGGTACAAATGTCTAAATGATTCATTTTGTGTAAGGACAATTGAGGAGGACTAGAGACAATATCTGGCATGTCGACAGTTGTTGCTCAAGACATATGACTGGTCATTTTTCTTTGTTGCAAAATTATCATCCAATAGACGGAGATTTTGTCGCCTTTGCTGGTAATTCAAGAGGAGGAAAGATTCAAGGAAAAGGAACTATGTCCAAAAGTGTAAATAGCTTGGAGAATGTCAACTTCGTCCCATAGCTGAAGTATAATCTGATGAGTGTGTCCCAGATTTGTGAAAAAGACTTTTGTGCCCTCTTCAACTCCAGAGAATGTTTGATTCTGAAGCCTGGAGTGGTTATTCGCGAAGACCTAATCCTCATGCGTGGCCCTCGAAGATTTAATACGTACAGTCTGGATATGAATAACCCATCAGGAATCGAATCCTGCTTTCTCTCAAAAGCTTCAGAAGATGAGTCCTTTCTTTGGCACAAAAGATTAGGACACGTGAATTTCAAGACTATGAACCGCCTTGTTCGAGGAAACCTTGTCAGCGGTTTACTTCTAAAAGACTTCTCACCCGTGGAACATTTTCTCTCTTGTTCCAAGGGCAAGCAACACAAATCTTCTCACAAACCCAAAACCACTAATTCCATTGACAATCCTCTTCAATTGCTTCACATGGATCTCTTCGGTCCTGTGAGTGTCATGAGTCATGGAAGGAAATCCTACTGCTTGGTGGTAACCGATGACTTATCTCGATTTACTTGGGTATCCTTCCTGGCTAGGAAAGATGAGACGCTAGAGACTCTGAAGATTCATCTGCTTCAAATCGAGAATCTGTTCAATCTAAGTGTTAAGACTATTCGCAGTGATCATGGGAGAGAGTTCAAGAATGCCATTCTGGATTCTTTCTATGAAAGTATGGGTACCTCTCGGCAGTTTAGTGCACCTCGTACTCCACAACAAAATGGTTTAGCTGAACAAAAAAATCGTACGTTGATAGAAGTAGCAAGGACTATGATCGTTGATTCAAAGCTTCCTGTCACGTTTTGGGCTGAGGAAGTCAATACCGCATGTTTTGTGCAAAACCGGGTTCTTATCATCAAAAGACTCCGTATGAGATTATGTACAAGCGCAAGCCTGTTATTGACTTCTTTAGAAAACTTAGTTGTGTTTGCACAATGCTAAATACTTCAGATCAGCTGAACAAGTTTGAAGCCAAAGCTGATGAGTGTTACTTTATGGGCTATTCCTCTAACCAAAGACCTTTCGTGTTTACAACAAGAGATGAAGGATTGTGCTGGAATCCATTGATATCATCTGACATGAAAGCAGTCATACGGATACATGGAATGGTCCTTATTGGCTTTTTGATGTCGATTCTTTGTTTAAATCATTTAATCTTCTTGATTTCACTAACATATCCGTCTCAGCTAATCCCCTTATGTCTGTGAATATCCTAGGTACCTCTACTGCTTCAAGCTCCTCTTCATCAAGTCAGCATATTAATGTTCGTCCTACAATAGCTAATGCTGAATCCACTTAGGATTCTTCGGACTCTGTGGCAACAAGTGAAACTGTTGAGGAAGAAACTCCTCTAATAGTGGATGTTGTTCCACAATCATCTGCTGAAGGTCCTATTGATGATGAAGCTGACCTTCCTGATAATAACATTACCAATCTGGATGGAAGAGGATGAGATTCCACAGTTGAGAATTTACAAGGATCATCCTACAGACAACATCATTGGTCCACTCAATGTGGGAGTCCGAACTCGTAGTGCCACCGAAGCAATGAATGACGGTCTCTTCTCTTGCTTCATATCTCAAGTTGAACCTAAGAATATCAAAGTTGCATTGCTTGAGAACAGTTGGGTAGAGGCCATGCAGGAAGAATTGCAACAGTTCAACAAGTTACAAGTGTGGAATCTGGTAGACCTTCCAAAGAACAAAGTCCCAATCGGCACTCATTGGGTATTTCGTAACAAGAATGACGAAGGAGGATTTGTGGTTCGAAATAAAGCCCCGCTTGGTGATCAAGAGGTTTTATCAAGAAAGGATTGGCTTTGAGGAAGTCTTTGCACCAGTGGCTCGCTTAGAAGCCATTAGAATGTTTCTCGCCTATGCAGCCTATATGGACTTCACAGTTCATCAAATGGATGTCAAAAGCGCATTTCTGTATGGAAAGGTTTAAGAGGAAGTTTAGGTCAAACAGCCATCATGTTTCATTGATACAAACTATCCAGACAGAGTTTACAAACTTGACAAGGCATTGTACGGTCTCCATCAAGCACCTCGTGCGTGGTATGAGACATTAGCTAAGCCTTTGCTTGATAATGGTTTCACACGAGGGGCAATTGACCAAACTTTGTTCAAACAAAAGGATGGTGCTGATACCATTATGGTGCAAATCTATGTTGATGATATCATTTTTGGATCCACAAAACCTCGGTTGTGTAAAGAGTTCAAGTAAGTGATGCGTTCTAAGTTTGAATTGAGATCTATGGGTGAAATGAAATTCTTTCTTGGTTTGCAAGTAGATCAGTCTGAGTCGAGAATTCTTATCCATCAAGAAAAATATATCAAAGAAATCCTGACCAAGTTCAAAATGACTGAGTCTCATCCTTACAAGACTCCTGTGGAAGTTCGACAATGTCTGTCTCCTGATTTGGATGGTGAAAGCGTTGATCAGCACATGTATCGGTCGATGATAGGATCTCTCATGTATCTCATTGCTAGCAGACCAGACATCATGTTCGCAGTGTGCTTGTGTGCACGCTTTCAGGCTAATCCTAAACTCTCTCATTTAATTGCTGTTAAATGTATTTTAAAATATTTGAAGTACAAACCAAAACTTGGGCTTTGGTATCCCAAAAATAACTTGTTTGATCTTTTGGCTTATTCAGATTTAGACTACGGGGGATGCAACTTAGACCGAAAATCCACTTCTGGGGGTTGTCAGTTCCTTGGCAACCGCCTTGTTTCCTGGCAATGTAAGAAACAGACCACCGTTTCCCAATCCACAGCCGAAGCAGAATACATTGCTGCAGCCCTTTGTTGTTCCCAAGTGAGGTGGATCCAGCATCATATGCTTAATTACGGGATCACCTTCCATGAAACCCCCATCCTGTGTGACAACACTGTCGTTCCCCATATCACTAAAAATCCCGTTCAGCATTCAAAAACCAAACACATTGAGATCAAACATCACTTCATCCGTGACTGTGTCAAAAAGAAACATATCAAAATTGTTCAAGTCAAAACCGACAAGCAAACCCCCGACATCTTTACAAAAGCATTTGATTCTGTCAGATTTGATAAATTGGTGGAGATGCTCGGCATGATCAACTTTCAGTAACCCTTGTGCATATTGTTTTTTCTATTTAAACTTGTTAATCGAGAAGATCTCCAAAAATATTTTATTTTTCTATATAGTTGTTTCCTTTATCAGTTTGTGAAAGCAAAACTTTTGGGGGAGAAATTGGAATTTGTAGTTAGTAAGAAAAAGATTTGCTTTGTATAGTCAAAAAGAAAAGAAAATATTTCATTTGTTTATTGTTTGCTTAAGAAAAACTCACTCTAAGTATCATGTTTTGTTTCCAGAAAATCGGATCCGACCTTGTGAGAAATGATAGAGTCTGATCACACTTCTTGAACATGGAATGGACCATAAGCGTTGGTGCTTACTGAGGTATAGCCGGTAGGCCCGACATATGGTTATAACTCTTTAGTAGTGTGAAATTCTAATTCTCAATCGTACACATGTGTTTGAACCCATTTTAAGCAAAGAAAACTGATTCAATTAGATATAGGCTTATGTGTTGGATTCTGATTCATGCGCCAGGTGACCGTCAAAGTAACGAAAGTTACCGCCGATGACCCCGTCTATTTTTCTTACGCAAAGATCTCGGGAGTTCATCTTTTTCCCATCCACTTGGATGATTTGGCCCCGTCTATTTTGCTTATGCAAAGATCTCGGGTGTTCAACCTTTTTGCTATCCGTTTGGATAATTTTATGGCTTCTTCTGTTTTGCTTACGCAAAGATCTAGAATGTTCGTACCTTTTTAATATCCACTTAGATATTTTTCATTTTACAACTTCTGATATCCAGTTGGATCTTATTTTAATTTTGGCGGTGATTTTGACTTACCAAGATGGTACCCTGGTTAACCTGTAAGAGATGATAAGATGAATGCGCGTATTTCTTGAGGATTGATAGGCTTTCAAAACCATTTTATTTCAAAATGTGGGGTACGCCGTGTTTCGTGCTCAAATGGTACCACTTAATCACATGAAATCATTGTACAAACAAATGTTCAGGTTTATCTTGCACAAATATCAGCTATCTTCAGGGATTGTTGGAGCATATTCTGGTGACAACGAGCTTGAAGATTCTATGTCTTAGTCTTAGAGTCTTTGACTTGTAATTGATAGAATTGTTAGCAACAGTTAAGGGGGAATCTTTTAGAGCATGTTTTGTAACTGTTGATAAAATTCTGTATAAGTTCTTAGATAGGCGAAGTTAACAAGTTCGCCTAAGCATCCTAAGGAGCGAACTTGTTAAGTTCGCCTATGGTGCTGTGGGTATTTGTGTTTCCCTATAAATAGGTGTTTACAAGACCTTAGAAGAGAGAGACCTTGAGAGACCTTAGAGATCAGGAGTCAAGAACAGATCTGAAAGTCAGAGCTTGTAAATAGTGTTTGTGAGTGAAATACAAAGCGTTTATTTACACAGTGTTGTTGATTGGTTTACACGTTGCACGTTGATCATGGATTCCGCACGTTATCACTGTGTCGTACCACGAGTGTAGAAGATCCGTCACGCCCTAAGGGACCTACAATAGAGGGCCATAAGTTTCCTTCTAGATTGTACCTTCTAACCTTAGGAGGATTCGATATAGTATTGGGCATGGATTGACTAGCTGCCAACGAAGCACAAATTGTATGTAAATGAAAAATGATCCATCTCAAAGCTACTGAAGGTTGTCCGATTAATGTTTATGGTGATTGGAATCGCATGACGCCAAATGTCATCTTCATGATCAAGGCCGAAAGTTACATCAGGCGCGGTTGCGAAGCTTATCTAGCGTATGTTATTGATGATAAAATGAAAACAAAAGAACTCAAAGATGTACCCTTGGTGTGCAATTTCCCAGAAGTGTTCCCATAGGACCTACCTGGCTTGCCGCTCGATCGAGAAATAGAGTTTCAGATCGTTGCCAAAGCACCCTACCGATTGGCTCCGTCTGAAATGAAAGAATTAATGTCTCAACTGGAAGACTTAACAGAGAAAGGATTTATCAGACCGAGCATCTCACCATGGGGCGCTCCTGTATTATTTGTAAAGAAGAAAGACGGCAACATGCGCATGTGCATCGACTACCGTGAACTGAACAAACGAACAGTAAAGAACAAGTACCCACTAACCAGAATAGACGATCTTTTTTATCAACTACATGGCGCGAGTTGGTTCTCATAGGTCGGGTTACCATCAATTAAAAGTAAGGGAGGAGGATGAACCGAAAACCGCGTTTCGCACGCGTTATGGGCATTATGAATTCCTCGTGTTGTCCTTCGAACTAACCAACACACATGCAACATTTATGGATTTAATGAACAGAGTATGCCGACCAATGTTGGATCGGTCATTAATAGTTGTCATAGATGACATTCTCATCTACTCAAAGAACGAGGGTGATCATCACTGTCACCTAAGAGAAGTATTAGAAGTTCTGAAACAGGAGAAGTTGTATGCAAAATTCTCCAAATGCGCGTTCTGGCTTAGGGAAGTTCAATTCCTAGGTCATGTTATCAACCCAAACGGTATTATGGTAGATCCTGCAAAGATCGAAACAGTAAAGGAATGGAACATCCTGAAAATGCCAACGGAGATACGAAGTTTTCTGGGATTGGCAAGCTACTATCGAAGATTCATTCAGGATTTCTCGAGGATAGCCTCGCTATTGACAAAGCTGACGCGTAAGGAAGTGAAGTATGATTAGGGTCCAACCCAAAACAACGCATTCGAAGTATTGAAAACACGATTAACCCAAGCTCAAGCCTTGACCATACCTTAGGGAAACAAAGACTTGGTAGTCTAGTCTGACGCTTCAGGTCAGGGATTGGGTTGTGTACTCATGCAACGAGAAAAAGTAATTGCTTATGCCTCGCGACAGTTAAATATTCACAAGGTTAACTACCCGACTCATGATCTGGAGTTGGAGGCGGTAGTTTTCGCATTAATGATATGGAGACACTACCTGTATGGGGTTAAATGCACCATTTACTCCGATCACAAGACCCTGAAGTACTTCTTCGAACAAATGGAATTAAACATGAGACAAAAGAGGTGGTTGTAACTGCTAAAAGATTATGATTGTGAAATATTATACCATCCAGGCAAGGTAAACGTAGTGGCTGATGCCTTAAGTAGAAAGGAAGACTCGACATATATCCGGATCAAGGTTTGTCAGTTGATTATAACACCAGACATAATGAATGAAATATCGAAAGCATAACATGAAGCAGTTTTGGAAAGGAATGTGAAACGAGAAAGGATAGTAGGACAGCAAGCAAATCTGGGGACTAATACATACGGTGTACGAAAACAATTTGACCGGATGTAGATACCTAAGATTGGTGAACTTAGTGCCAAAATCGTTGATGAGGCCCATAAGTCTCGCTACTCTATCCACCCCGGGACAAACAAAATGTATCAAGACTTGAAGAAAGAATACTGGGTGGCCTGGCATGAAGAACGATGTGACCAAATATGTGAGCAAGTGCCTAACTTGTTCACTAGTTCAGGCCGAGCACCATAAACCATGCGGTAAAATGCAACCATTGCCGATACCAGAATGGAAATGGGAGGAGATCACAATGGACTTCATTACCAAGCTATCGCGAATAGCTAAAGGCAATGACACCATTTGGATGATCGTCGACCACTTCACGAAAAGTGCTCACTTCTTACCAATACGGGGGAGGCTTTTCAATCAACGAAATTGTGATCAGACATGGGATGCCATTGTCGATTGTGTCTGATAGGGACACCATATTCTTTTCATGGTTTTGGACGAAATTCAGTGAAGCAATGGGCGCTAGACTGAACATCAGCACCGCTTACCACCCTCAAACTGACAGTCAATCTTAAAGGACCATTCAGACCTTGGAGAACATGCTCCGGGCCTGTATCATTGATTTCGGTGGCAGCTGGGATTGCCACCTGCCATCAGCAGAATTTTCATATAATAATGGCTATCACTCAACCAACGGCATGCCGCCTTTTGAGATGCTATATAGAAGAAGATGTAGGACCCCGGTATGCTGGGGAGAAATTGGACAGAAAGACTTTGTAAGTCTCGAAATGGTCAAAGCTACTTCCGAGAAATTTGAACAAAAAAAAGCTCGCATGAAACCGCTAAAGATAGACAGAAATCATATGCGGACAAGAGAAGAAGAGACAGAGAGTTTCAAATAGGGGACATGGTACTGTTAAAAGTGTTGCCCTGGAAAGGAATCATCTGATTCAGGAAGCGTGGCAAACTAAGTCTGAGGTTTGTTGGACCTTTCAAAATCCTAGCAAAGGTTGGTCACGTTGCTTACCAACTTCACCTACCTGGTGAGCTCAGTGGAATTCACCCCACATTCCACGTATCGCACTTACGCAAGTGCCTTGCTGACGATACGGCTCACATACCATATGATGAGATCGATGTAGATAGTGATTTAAACTATGTAGAAGAACTAATAGCTATTCTTGACCGAGCCGAGAAACGACTACACAATAAGTCGATTCCCTTGGTTAAAGTACAATGGCAGCACAGAAAAGGGTCAGAAGCTACTTGGGAAAAAGAGGATGAGATGAAAGAACTATACCCTCAACTTTTTAACTTGTAGCAGGTTTCGAGGACGAAACCTCAGTAAGGAGGGTAGACTTGTAACATCTCGAAATAAATAAACGAACGAATAATAACGAGATCGGGATTCAATCAAAAGTTAGATGTAGGGTAAGAGATCGGGCTTGGGCTTGGCTCCAATGGGCCAAAATAGCCCATGCATAGGGGGAATCGGCTCATCTTCCTCATTCCATCACATTACACAAACCCTAGAGAGAGAAAGCTTAAGGTTCTATTGAGAGAAAGCTTGAGGAACAACATTCAAGCTCTGATTTCTGTTCCATCTTGCTTCTCCATCATCATTGATCGTTTCTACACGAAGAACTACGAGTTTTGGGCTAAGATCGATCCTAGATCTGAGTTTTTTTTTAAAATGGGGTTTTAGGGTTTATGGGGTTTTTTAAACATAAAGAAAGGATTTTTATGTATGAAAAGTGGATTAAAACTCGGATCTAGCTTCATGGAAGCTAGATAAACGTTTTGAACGTAAAAATTTAAGGTTTTGGATCAAAAATCAGACCTGCAAATGCTCAATGTTCTTGAGCCGACTCTCGAGAGTCGGTGACCTGCAAGTGGTGACACTCGGCGATGAAGAAGAAGAGAGTTGGCTGTCAGAGTCGACTGTCAGAAGAGTTGGCTGTAAGAGTCGGCTGTCAGGAGAGTCGGCTGTCAGATTCGACTGTCAGAAGAGAAGAGTCGACTGTCAGAGTCGATTGTCAGAAAGTCGATTGTCTGAGAGTCGACCATCTGAGAATCGGCCCTCTAAGAAAAACGTTGAGTATCGACCCATTACAGGACACAAAGTCATGAACGCAAGTTCAAGCGACACACATGAGTGTGGCTAGCGACTCTCCTAGCCGACACTCGAATGTGGCTAGTGACTCTCCTAGACGACACTCTCAGCGATACCCACAAAACTGCCGACTCTTGCAAGAAATAATAGAAAATTGTACTTTGACTTATGTGCAGATCGGTATACGCATTAACAGTAGCTAAAGCAACACCTTCGGGTTGAATACCGGAAGACAGGTCAGTTCTACATGCCCCCTATGTGTTATGTGCAAATGTTTTCCAGTGTTTTGGGGCTGAAGTGTATACATGATATGAATAAATGTTATGTTATGTGACAATACATGCTGAATATAAGTATGAAAAGTATGACAAAACATATAAGAATGAAATCTTGCTTTATATCCATGTATATATTGCTTGCCAAGTATAAAAAGTATGACATAACGTATAAGAATCAAATCTTGCTTTATATCCATGTATATAATGCTTGTCAAGTAAGAAAAGTCTGACATAACGTGTAAGAATGAAATCTTGCATTATATCCATGTATATATTGCTTGCTATGTATGAATAAACGTTATGGACAGAAATGATGACAACGACTACTTCGTTAGACGGACAACCACTCGACTATTATGCAACCAGAAATGAAAGTCTAGAAAGGTAGACTAAAACTAAGGCCACAAAGTGGATTCAGTTCCTCAATCGATGCACAGCTGAATAAATAGTTCGGATGGAAAACGATTGCCTTAGGGCAAACGTGCGAATATGACTGACTACAACGGTAGGACGGTTAAGAAGGGTGGCCGAAGGTTGGTCATACGGAATTCCGGTTGCTTCAAGTGGGTCAGTAGCTTCTGGTAGGATCGTTTGTGCGTTTGCTTGGGAGAATTGCAAACAAATTGAGGAATTCGATGGTCTAGTGGACGATTATGATGATTATTAGGTGAATTGATGTAATTCCGGTTATTTGTTGTAATTATGATGATCAAGTGGCTTAACTCTGTTTGTTAATAGTTGGAACGTGTAAAACGGTTACGAAATTGAACGTCTCTGTGATTAATGGCTGTATTTACGTTTCAACTGATGAGAGCCGCGACCATGCCAATATGAGGCACGACCGTGCCAAGGCACCAGACGCGACCATTCCAAAGCAAGTCGCGCGACCGTGCCAAGGCACTTGGCGCGACCGTGCCAGAACGAGGCGCAACCGTGCCTATTAGGGTTTCTTGTTACTTTTCAACATCAGACCTTGTAACTTTAGTCTTTGACATATTTGTATAAATAGATACTTATGTAGTGTTCTAGTAGGTTATAACCGAGTAAAATTTGCGGATTTGCATTGAAATATAGTATTTAATTAATGGTACGAATAGAACAAAACAGTGCACTAGAATTGGGTTTGAAATGCATTACATTGAATTGAAATACGGATACTAAAAATCAGAAATGTTACAGTCTCCCCATGTTGAGGGAATTTCGTCCCGAAATTTAGCTACAGGAAGCGACGGCATCAGTAAAAAGATGGGGGTACTTGAGCTTCATTTGGTCCTCTCATTCCCAAGTAAATTCAGGACCACGCTTAGATTCCCAACGAACTTTGACAATAGGAATACAACTTCGCTTGAGCTGTTTGATATCACGATCCATGATTTCTACCGGTCTCTCAACAAAGTGCATCGTTTCGTCAATGCGCACGTCGTCAAGAGATATATGGAGGTTTTCATCAGCAACGCATTTCTTCAGGTTAGACACATGAAATGTAGGATGCACGTTACCAAGTGATGGAGGTAACTCGAGTTTGTAAGCCACTTTCCCAATCCTTTCAAGGATCTTGAATGAGCCCACATAGCGAGGTGATAATTTGTTTTTCTTTCGAAAACGGATCACACCCTTCCACGGAGACACCTTTAGAAGAACAAGGTCACCGACTTGGAATTCCAAGGGTTTTCGTCGTTTGTCGGCATAACTCTTTTGCCGACTTCTCGCTACTCGAATGTTGTCACGGATTTGAACAATCTTGTCGGATGTTTCTTGAATCAGCTCGGGACCGGTGATTTGTGCTTCACCAATCTCGTTCCAACAGATGGGAGAACGACACTAGCGACCATAGAGAGCTTCAAATGGAGCCATGTTGATACTTGTGTGGTAGCTATTATTGTAAGAGAACTCGATTAGGGATAGATGTGAATCCCAATTGCCACCAAAATCAATGATACAAGCTCTAAGCATATCTTCAAGAGTTTGGGTTGTTTGCTCGGTTTGACCATCAGTTTGAGGATGGTAGGCCGTGCACAAATCCAGTCGTGTACCAAGAGCTGTTTGGAGAGATTGCCAAAAGCGAGAGGTGAACCGAGCATCTATATCGGAGATTATGTTTAAGGGAACACCGTGATGGCTCACAATTTCACCAATGTAAATTCGGGCTAGTTTCTCAACCCGATAGTCTTCACGGATAGGCAAGAAATGAGCAGATTTGGTGAGACGATCAATGATCACCCAAATGGTATCATAACCACTCGAGGTGCGAGGGAGTTTGGTAATAAAATCCATGGCTAAGTTCTCCCATTTCCACACGGGAATTTCCGGTTGTTCAAGTAATCCGGAAGGACGTTGGTGTTCGGCTTTGACTTTGGAGCACGTTAGACATTTGGCAACATAAAGAGCAATGTCCTTTTTCATACCGGGCCACCAATATTGTTGGCGAAGATCTTGGTACATTTTATACGCATCAGGATGAATAGAATAACGAGTCTTGCGAGCCTCGTTCATAAGAAATGTATGGAGATCATCGCGATCGGGAACCCAAATACGGTTCAAGTAATAAAGTAAGCCATTGGGTTTTGATTCAAGTTGAAGTTCAACACCACACGACATTTCCTCATACATGTTACCCTCGGTGACTGAGACGTGTTGAGCTTCTAAGATGCGGTTTTGAATGTCGGTTTGAATTCGGACACATTGAAGCATGACATGGTCCTTTCGACTCAAAGCGTCGGTACAACATTCGCTTTGCCGGGATGGTAACGAATCTCGCAGTCATAGTCTTTAAGAAGTTCAACCCAACGTCGTTGCCTCATATTGAGTTCCTTTTGGTTGAAGATGTGTTGGAGACTTTTGTGGTCGGTGAACACCACACACTTTGTGCCATAGAGGTAATGTCTCCAAATCTTCAATGCGAATACGACCGCACCCAACTCGAGATCGTACGTCGTATAATTCTTGTCGTGAATCTTGAGTTGTCTTGATGCGTAAGCGATTACTTTTCCTCGTTGCATGAGAACACAACCGAGACCTTTGTTGGAAGCATCACAGTAGACAACTAGATCATCATTCCCATCAGGGAGAGTCAAGATAGGAGCATTGCACAAGTTTTGCTTGAGAGTTTGGAAAGCTTCTTCTTGCTTTGGTCCCCATTCATAAGTTTTACCCTTGTGGGTTAAAGCGGTAAGAGGGACAGCAATCTTAGAGAAGTTTGAAATGAATCGACGATAATATCCCGCAAGGCCAAGAAATGAACGAACTTCGGTGGGGGTCTTCGAGGCATTCCAATTTTTAACCGCTTCGATCTTAGCAGGGTCAACATGAATTCCCTTGTCGTTAACGATATGACCAAGAAATTGAACTTCTTTTAGCCAAAATTCACATTTGGAGAATTTGGCATATAGTTGTTCCTTCCGCAAGAGGTCCAAAACCAATCTAAGGTGTTGCTCATGGTCAGCTTTAATCTTGGAATAGATTAAGATATCATCGATGAAGACGATCACAAACTTATCAAGGTACGGTTTGCAGACACGATTCATGAGGTCCATGAAAACTGCGGGTGCATTGGTTAGCGCAAAAGGCATAACCATGAACTCGTAATGACCATACCTTGTTCGGAAGGCAGTCTTTGGAATATCATCTTCTTGTACACGGAGTTGGTGATAACCGGATCGAAGATCAATCTTCGAGAAGCAAGTAGAACCTTGAAGTTGATCAAATAGGTCATCAATTCTAGGTAAAGGATAACGGTTTTTGATAGTAAGCTTGTTGAGCTCGCGGTAGTCAATACACATGCGAAATGATCCATCCTTCTTTTTGACGAATAAGACGGGTGCACCCCATGGTGAATGACTTGGACGAATGAATCCCTTGTCAGAGAGCTCTTGAAGTTGACTTACAAGTTCTTGCATTTCAGAAGGTGCAAGACGGTATGGAGCTCTAGCCACGGGGTTAGCTCCGGGCACAAGATCAATGCGAAATTCTACTTGTCGAACGGGAGGAAGACGGGATAGATCTTCGGTAAATACTTCAGAAAATCCCGAATGATGGGAATATCTTGTATACTCTTCTATTTGACATCTTTTTGAACAATATGAGCTAAGAAGGCCACGTAGTGCATAACATTAACTTAAGTCCTTTGCAAGGCTTTTCACCATAGACTCTTAACGTTTCTCCCGACGGTAGAGGTATTCGGATGCACTTCTCGAAACAGATGACCTCGTCATGATGATTTGATAGCCAATCCATGCCTATGATTATATCAAAACTTCCTAATGGCATTGGTACAAGGTTGATTGGAAATGTATGTTCATTAAGTTCTAGAGAGCAGTCATAGATAATAGACTCAATTGTAAGTGAATCACCATTTGCTATTTCGACAGTGAAGGTTTTCTCTAATTGGGATCGTGTCTTTGCATGTAAGGGTTCAAAGTTAAGTGACACAAAACTCTTATCGGCACCGGTATCAAATAAAATGGTGGCATATTGACTATTGACAAGGAACGTACCGTTGACCACATCATTGTTGGCTTGAGCCTCATTGGCGTTTATGTTGAAAGCACGCCCACGAGCTCCGCCTTATCTAGCATTGACTAACTTTGGGCACTGATCACGAAAATGGTTTGGGTCGCCACATTCATAATAGGCACGCCCATTTGCAATAGCGGGAACACCTTGATTAGCCCCTTGCGGGTTGGTTCGGTTTGGTGGGTTGACCTGGCCCGCAAGAGCTTTGGCCCTACACACATTGACCGTATGGCCATATTTCCCACAATAAGTGCAAAGGCGACATGGGATGTTTTGAGGATGATGATAGTTGCATGTGGCACAGAGTTGGTAGATCCCAACATATGGCTTTTTGGCTGGTGCTTGAACCATAGGAGCAACTTGGTTAACAGGCATAGCAGGAGTGACCATAGCATAGTTTCTAGCCTTTCTTTTCTTATTATGTCGGGAGGGTTCAGTTATGGCTTCTTTGTTGTGGGTGGAAGGAGTTGCAGTGTCGGAGACTTTCTTTGTGCCCTTTTTAGTAAGAGTCCCCGCCTTCACATGGTTATCGGTTAAGGTAGCGGATAAACGGATAGCATCTTCAAGTGTTGCGGGATTTCTCGCTAGAACAGTATCTTAAATTTGCCTAGGTAATCCACCAATATATTTTTCGATGCAGCGGGATAAAGGTGTGACCATGTGGGGCACGAGGAGACTCAACTCATGAAACCGAGTTGTATATGCCAAGCTTTCACCACTATCTTGGGCAAGATCCCAAAATTCGGCTTCGAGTTTCTTCACTTCATTTCGAGGACAGAATTCCTCAGGCATTAGCCTTTTAACCTCATCCCAAGGCAAGGCCATTGCTACATCTACACCTCTATTTCTCTTTTCCCCATTCCACCACGTGAGTGCCCGTTTTTGTAAGACACTTGTGGCATGACGAACACGAAGGTTGTCGGGACAGTCATTATTGAGAAAGGTATTCTCAATACTTTCGAACCATTGAAGAAGTCCCGTAGCTCCTTCGGTACCATAAAACTTGAGGGGATTGCACGAGTTGAAGTGTTTGAAGGTGCATTGAGATGGGTTGGCACCACCATTTCCACCATTACCACCATTAGCCCCATGGTTACCATTGATGGCACCATTAGCTTGAGTGAGTTGAGTTACGAGTTGTGCAAGGATAGTAGCTATGTCGGTGTTGGTGTTGGCCACGGGAGCACGATGAGGAGGCATTCTACAGATTTTCACAAGACAAGAAAAGATGTAAGAACTTATGAATGTTGTTTGGGTTTATAAGAATAAGATATCAAATAAAATAGTAATTCATAGTTGGGATTGTACTAAAATAGTGATATAATCACTTGAATACTATTACACATTAAGGTTAATTAAACTCATAAAATTTTCAAGGAGACATGCTTTAGCCTATAAGTAAACACTCATCCCGAGAATTCCCAGGAAAGCATACGGGTCCCTCGGTTGATTGGGATTTATGCGAAATGCTTTCCTAGAAAGAAAACCCAGAATACAGGTGTCACCCTTCCAGATTGCACGTCTCCTCAAATAATTAACAAAGTTTAAAAGCCTTAACGAGGAAATAAAGAAATTTTATAGATTTAGTTCCATGGAGTTTCCACATGCTAAGATGATAATGATAAAGAAGTAGGCAAGAAGGTTATGAGGTTTAGGGTAAGGGTAGGGATATGGTTTACTAAATTTATTATTTAAGTATAGTCTAATAGGTCATGAATTTTTTTTTTATAAGTAAGGTATCAAAAATGAAATAATAACTAATCATAGTAAGCATGTAACACATAGCATGTAACACATAACATGTAGCACATAACATGTAAACATGAAGCATGGCATAAGTGGGTGTCCTAAAGTTATAGTCTAGGTCATGGGTGTCTAATAACCTAATTCCCTATAACCAAGGCTCTGATACCAATCTGTCACACCCCAACCGATGGCGGAATCATCGCGGCGAGACATGTAGACTGTTCATGAGCACAAGGTTGACTAAATTGAAATATATTAATCGTTAAATTTCATTGCAAACGTTCAAACAAAACCAAATCCAAGAAAGAAACATAAATGTAATATATAGACTTCTTTATTTAAATTAGCTAAGTCCAAAGCCTATGTGTAGCACATCTTGATCAAACTCATACATTAGTACCTGAAACATGAATAAAATAAAGTCAACTAAAAAGTTGGTGAGTATAACACAGGTTTGTATAATACTAGCATATAGATTGTAAAACAAATCCTTACATAACATGATAAATAAGGCATTTATGGAGAGCATCTATTGTGTAACCAAGTACAATCAAAACTTTGTAACTAGCATGCAAAAATTGTGTTGTCGGTAACAATCACTCCAAACTGGGTGGGTTTGTCAGACTCAATAGATCTATCATTGTTTACCGTCGGCTTGAATAGTTAATGATTGCACATAATCGCATACAAAAGTTAACACACCGACCACTCAGGCATAAAGCTCAAATTTGCACACATGAATGTAAAGAGGATTTGTACTTGTGTAGTTTGTGTAAGTGTAAGTAATAGTGTTGTATAGTGTTCATGTTCCACCCCAAAAAGTGTAAAAGAGTAAAAAGGGGCTATGTAATACTCACATGGTTTGAAGGCGTAGCTAACACGAAATACTAGCTAGAAATGAGATCCTTGTAAAGCACAACGTTAACCTAGTGTGGAATGTATATAGGATTAATAGTATGCTCGATATTCTATGTTTAAGTCTAGGATTGAATTGGTTGTGTGTATAAAGCTTGTGGTTTGTATTTGAATGGTGTTGTATAAATTAGGGTTTGAGTTTTGGAATAACTAATAAAACAAAATTATTATTTATAAAAATAAGTTAAGTATTAGAGGTACCTAACTAAATGGTCTTTGTTTAAATGTAAATTAAATAAATAATCGTTACCTTATTTATTTATTTGTAACTTAGTCATTTAGTTGTATTAGATGTTTTAAAATAATTATAAATGTCTTTACTTTATTTTCATAAAGATGTTTAAGTAAATGGTGTAAATAATATTTAAGTGTAGGGTTTAAATATGAATTTAATTTTTGTAAGTTTTAAATAATTAATTTCTATTTATTTATTTTATAAAATCAATTATTTTTATTTAAAAATTAATTTGAAATACTTATTGTTTTTAATTTATGGAAATACTTATTCTGCTAAGATTTTTCCCACACACGACCGTGCCTGGACAAGGCACGATCGTGCTAGGACCACGGGCGCGACCGTGCTAGTCAGGGACACGACCGTGTTGACCAAACAGAATGCATAATTGGGTTGTTCACCAGGCACGATCGTGTCTTGGGCCAGGCACGACCGTGTCTAGGGTTTTGAGGCATGACCAAGTCTAGCCAAGGGCATGACCGGGTCTGAGTGTTGGAGGCACGACCGCGCTGGTATTTGGCCCAACCGTGTCTCATGAAGCACGACCGCGCTAGAATGCTAGCGCAACCGTGTCTGTTCCAAACAGATTCAATTTGACTAATTCTTATATTGTTAATGTTGGAATTCATGGGGCTTTCACCCATTAGATCATCACGAGTCTTTTGTATAAATTAATTGTATTTAAAACGTGTCTACGGTTCGATTTGATTAAATCATTTTTAACGAAAGTGTAGGTTCGGGTTCGTGGTGATTTCCATAATGAAAGCCCAAATTAATATGGGGCTTTTGATCTATGAACTGAATCGAGTGAGAAGAAGGTTTTAATTACCCGAAAGTGTAGCGAATTGATAGCGAACGATAGAGAGGAGTTCCAGCATCGGCGAGCTTGGTTTCCGGCGTCTTCTGCTACGATTCCGGTTGCTTCAAGTGGGTCAGTTGCTTCTGGGAGGATCGTTTGTGCGTTTGCTTGGGAGAATTGCAAACAAATTGGGGAATTCGATGGTCTAGTGGACGATTATGATGATTATTAGGTGAATTGATGTAATTCCGGTTATTTGTTGTAATTATGATGATCAAGTGGCTTAACTCTGTTTGTTAATAGTTGGAACTTGTAAAACGGTTACGAAATCGAACGTCTCTGTGATTAAAGGCTGTATTTACGTTTCAACTGATGAGTGGCGCGACCGCGCCAATATGAGGCGCGACCATGCCAAGGCACCAGGTGTGACCGTTCCAAAGCAAGTCGCGCGACCGTGCCCAGGCACTTGGTGCGATCGTGCCAGAATGAGGCGCGACCGTGTCTATTAGGGTTTCTTGTTACTTTTCAACATCAGACCTTGTAACTTTAGTCTTTGACATATTTGTATAAATAGATACTTATGTAGTGTTCTAGTAGGTTATAACCGAGTAAAATTTGCAGATTTGCATTGAAATATAGTATTTAATTAATGGTACGAATAGAACAAAACAGTGCACTAGAATTGGGTTTGAAATGCATTACATTGAATTGAAATACGGATACTAAAAATCAGAAATGTTACAACTCTTGCCTTCAATAATAGAATTCGTACTTTGACTTATGTGCAAATCAGTATACGCGTTAGAAATAGTTAAAACATCATCTTCGACTTGAATACCAGTAGACAGGTGAGTTCTATGTGCCCCCTATGTGTTACGTGCAAACGATTTTAAATGTTTTGGGTCTAAAGTATATACATGAATTGAATGAAAGTTATGAATGCTATATGCAGCCTTATGTGTTATATGTCAATACATTATGAATACAATAATGACAAGTGTAACATTCTTGATTTTTATGTACTTGACTATTGCAATAAGCAATATTTCAATTACATTTCCATTTCAATACCTTATGATATATGTCAATGTCCTAGGTTTCACTCAATACAATGTTGATGTCTACATGATCACCTACATACATACTAATTCAAACCCAAGTTTAAGGATCAAGTATTCTTGCAAGTTTACTCTATACATACATACATTAGCACACATAAGATGTGTATTAGTTTATAACACATTTACACTAAAACATTAACATGATTTATAAAGTTTTAAAATCCTATTAACAAAAATCAATTCGTAAATGTATATAAATAATTATTTACAATTTAAACATTTTGGTTGAACCCCTTTGAGCCCATGAACCCTCAATTTGAACCCCCACCTTTAAATTTGAACCCATTCATCCTATTTTGACCCTATTCAAGACATATGGACCTATTTTGACTTTTAAAAGTCAAACAACTCAAATCCTTTGCTAATCAGGCCCGGATTTGATCAAACCCGACGAATTTGGACTTTCCTTGGATACTAGAACAATCATCGACCATTCTCAAGCCCAGGTATCATACCAATTCAACTTTTGCGTGACCAATATCGAAGCTCAAACCATTTTGAACAGTTTGACTCCCTTGAGTCAAACCGAGCCAATCTCAATCTCAAATCAAGATATTAAACACGTTTGGCACCCGCAAATCATGCCCTGATTGACCTCGTGTGTATTCAGACCCAAAGCACGACCCAGTTCATTCACAATCGAACGAATTAATGTGTAATCACAGCTGTCGGTCGACTATCTTCCAACCCGAATCGAATCAAGCCTTTAAAATGAAATCAATCTAATTAATCCTCCCCCACGCCTTCGCATAATCGTATACAAACTCTCTGAACACAAAATCATACCCTACATCACCTCTGTGCGTCGATCAAACCTCAAGAACTCAGCCCCTGACAGTTTACCCGACAGCCCTCGACAATCCACCATAGCAGGTAATACTTGGGTCATTCGATCTGTTTTTGTATGCATATCAATAGCCCTATACCAATTCATCGTGATTGTTCATATCAGATTCGAATTCATAACCTGTTCTTGCGGGATTCAAATTTTGTTTTTTTATTCAATTAACGTTCTTAAATTTTTGGAATCCCTATATGACCAGCGAAACCACCGGTCCGACTGGTTAAGTCATTGCGCCATCGGACCGGGTGGCGTGGGTCCGAAACCCACATCCTAGGCCTTTTTACACGTGAACAAACCCTGAAACCCGGCCCCTCCTTGATCTCACTTTAGATAGATTTCGAATGGACTGATTGCGTGGGCTAGTCCCCTAGTCCAGTGGTTGGCGCCGAATATCTTCACCGGGCAGACCCGGGTTTGACCCGGGTAAGCCCAATTTTTTTTTAAAATAGTTTTAAACAACAATTTAATTGTATAAAAAATTTATTTTATAAGCCCAATGCCATTTAGAACTAACTTATGCAAAAATAAACCAATTTTAATTGAAAACTATTATTTTTACAATTTAAATAATTTTGGAAACCTCATTTACAATATAAAGGAAATTATTTTGATTGAAATTATTAATTTTTATTTGAAGCATTTGTATTACCTATTATTTTATAAAATACATTATTGTTAGGTATAAAATTGAGACTGATGCTGTCAATAGAAACTACAGTATCGAAACTACTAGTTTCGGTTGAACATTTGTTCAATCGAAACTACTAGTATCGGTTGAACATTTGTTCAATCGAAACTAGCTAGTTTCGATACTGTTTTTCAGGCCCATTTGGCGGTGGCTTGGAAAACAAGGCATATGTGCCTGGCCTCCTATAAATAGCAGATTATCTCATAAGAGGAGTGTGTGTCGGTAGAGGGAATCACCACCCCAGGGGGAGCTCACCCTAGGGTGAGACTAATTGTGAGTGTGTGAGGAGCTTTATCATTTTCATATCAATGAAAAAATCACACGTTTTATGCTTTCAATTATCTGTTTTTTTTTACTTTTATATATTTCTGTTCGTGTATGTGATTCCCGCACCCGTCTCTACCTTTTTCTGATTCGAGAGTGATACTGGATCCATAGATTCCGCCTCTTGATCTGGGTTGTTTGAAGATTTCTCCGCAAATCTGTTCTCTCAGGTCTGCTCAGGACCTACAAGTGGTATTAGAGCCATGGTGTCTCTTTATCGCTCTCGAATCTGCCCCAACATCAAGGAAAACCCGCCATTAAGACGTTAAACATGAAGAAGTCGATGTGTAGAAGGTTCGTGACTGTTGTTCTACATTCACACTGTCAAAAACTGAAGATGTAAGGCTTTCTGAAGTATTTTTCAGACCTGGATTGGGGGTATCGAAGTAGCTGAAGGCTGAAGATGTTCTATCGAAACTAGTTGGAGGCTGCAGATTTTGGTCGAAACTAGGTGGCGGCTGAACATGTTCTATCGAAACTACTGATGAAGCTCTAAATCAGAAGTAGAAAACATTGAAACTAGGCTGTCGAAACTAGGCTATCGAAACTAGAGGGTATCGAAACTACTAGTTTCGGTTGAAGAATCTCCTATCAAAACTATTAGTTTCGGTTGAAGAATGTCCCTATCAAAACTTCTTGTTTCGGTACTGTCTCTACCGAAACTAGCCTTGTTTTGACTGAAGTATAGCCTATCGAATCTACAGGCAGAACTGTCCAAGTACTCTCCAGGATATTAAAAAAAAGAGTATTTTGGAGAATTTCTTGGATAAATTTTTTCACAGCATAGATGGAGGGGGGTTTTGGTTGAAATCTTGGAGACAACGTTTTCGGGATTTCAAAAATTTCATTTCTTCGGCAATATACATGATGTTCTGCCTGAGCCAGCCGTAATTCCTTTATTTAAAGTTCAAGTTTTAGCAGTGGGTAACAAAGTCAAGCATATTTGTGACGAACTGGATCATTGGTTGTTGATTACATGGTGATTCGATCCCTTATCTTTTTCCTACAAATAGGAGGTTCTATACTTCAGGGGGAGATTTGCCATGAAAGACTTCGAATTATCAGCAGAGTTATGAAGATACAAGACAAAGTGAGCCTCCACTTAAAATTGACATTTTTTAGGGGGAGAGAAGGCAAGTTGATCAAGTGTTCGAGAAAGTCAAGAATCTTTGTAGAAAGATGGTTATTTACTGCTAAATACTTGGGATTCAAACCTTTATCAATTGCCTACAAGATAAGTGGGTCTACACTTGAGGGGGAGAATCACAACGAAAGGCATTGGATCATCAGTCAATCTATGAAGACGAAAGATAGAGTCGGACAAGAATTGATAGCATCAGTCTAGGGAGAGATTGTAGGGTACTAAATTGAGGCTGATGATGTCAATAGAAACTACAGTATCGAAACTACTAGTTTCGGTTGAACATTTGTTCAATCGAAACTAGGTAGTTTCGATACCTGTTTTTCAGTGGCTTGGAAAACAAGGCATATGTGCTTGGCCTCCTATAAATAGCAGATTATCTCATAGGAGGAGTGTGTGTCTGTAGAGGGAATCACCACCCTAGGGGGAGCTCACCCTAGGGTGAGACTAATTGTGAGTGTGTGAGGAGCTTTATCATTTTCATATCAATTAAAGAATCACACGTTTTATGCTTTTAATTATCTGTTTTTTTCACTTTTATATATTTCTATTCGTGTATATGATTCCCGCACCCGTATCTACCTTTTTCTGATTCAAGAGTAATACCGGATCAAGGTATTTCGCCTCTTGATCCGAGCTGTTTGAAGATTTCTCCGCAGATCTGTTCTCTCAGGTCTGCTCAGGACCTACAATTATCATTGTACTTGTGCCTTACGGGGTGCAGTGCTTGAAGTTTGGTACGTGTCATCCTTTGGATGCCGTGCTTAAAGTTTGGTGTTGAATAACCTAAGTATCGGGCCCTAGGAGTTCTTCACCCGAAGGACAGTACGTTGTTGATGGGCCTAGTGGTGGTGATCTTTAGGTTATTCCACTAGTATGTGACGTTTGGATTTGATGGTTACGAGAAGGCGCAGATTCGATATGTTCGTTGACTTTTGTTTATGATTTTATGTTATGTTATTGCATGTTTTCGTACGCAATGAAGTTAAACGATATGTTTTTGGCAAATATTTGAAGTTAAGGTTTTATGAAAAGCTAGAACTCACCAGCGTAGCTGACTTTTTAGTATGCACATTCAGGTTAAGGTAGGTTATGATGATGGACGGTGATGTTGGGCGGCTTGATGAGTTACCCGGATGATATGAAGACTGGCATCCCGTTATGATTAGCTTATGTTATGTTTATGTAATAGACTATGTTACGCTTCCGCATGTTGAATAATGTCACGATTATGTTTTAATGAAATTTTCCGCTGCGTTATTTTGATATTCAAGTCTAAGAACTGTTTGTGAATGAGTAAATCCAACAAGTGAGGCCTCCCGGGTTTGGGGCCTTACAAGTTGGTATCAGAGCAATAGTTTGAGAGATTTGGACATTCCTAGTGTCTAAACTTAAATTGTGAATGGGACCGAAAGCGGATGCCAGTACGGGTAACTCGAGCCACAGCATCAGGTTTGAAGGTAGTATATATTTACATATATAATATGCCTTATAAAGGGTTAGGAAAGGACTTGTGTTCTGATGGAATCACAAAGGTGGTCAAATAGAAATCGTAAGGTAGTGTAATGGTTAATTGCAGATGGCCAGTGTATATTAACATCTTGCAGTGCTTGTTGAATTCTATTTGTTAACTAGCGTGATGACCTTGGATTCCTTGTCTTATAGAACAAAATGGCAAGGAGAGGAAACGAAAGGCGTGGTGGGGGCCATGCCGGTGGTCGTAACGGCGGGCGCGGCAGGACCCCTTCACACCAAGAGTACAGTGAAGAAGAAAGTGTTCACACTGAGCCAGAGTTAGTATGCACGGGACTGAGCCGACTCATGTCGAAGAACAATAATTCACTTTTGAACCGGAAGTGAGGGCGGCTCTTGCACTTGAGTTCACTGAGTTGATGAAGGTTGCTTTGCCAGGACTGTTGACAGAAGCGTTAAAGAAGGCTAGTGAGACAGGTGGGTCTAACACGGCGGTTGGTACCCCGAACACTGAGGCAATCAACGTGCCGCTTAACCGTGTTTGCGACTATAAGTCCTTTAAGGCATGAGACCCGCCGGTCCTGACTGGGAAGATGGACGCGGTGGCTACTTTTGATTGGGTAATCGGTATGGATGCTGCCATTCGTCTGAGCTAGTGTCGAGCGAATCAAGTTGTGAAATTTGCTGCTAACTCCTTTAGAGAGGAAGCATCCCATTGGTGGGAAGGTAGTTACATACACATCAGACCATTACCGACTCTAACGGTTTAACCATTCTAGACATACTAATCTCTACTCAACAGCCTGATGTCTGCGCACTTAGCAAGTGCGCAGACCCTGCTGCCTGCGCACTTAGCAAGTGCGCAGACCCGGCTGCCTGCGCACTTAGCAAGTGCGCAGACCCTGCCTCCTGCGCACTTAGCAAGTGCGCAGGTCCTTCCTCCTGCGCACTTAGCAAGTGCGCAGGACCTGCTCCGTGCGCACTTAGCAAGTGCGCACGACCTGTTCTTCGCGAAAACCCTAACTTTCGCATTTCGGGTCTGATCATGTCAAGATCCCGAATCCAAAACGTTCGTTTTCCCTTAGGGATCTCAAATCTATGATTATTTATCAGATTCATCCGTTCAAACCTTGCCTTTTCACCCAAAACCCGAAAAACCCAAAAACGAACTAAAAACTCAGATTTAGGTCGGATCGTTACCTGAATCGAGCTTCTGATCCGGAGGTTCTTCTCACGAGTGCAAGAGACACGAGCGGGTGCAATCTTGTGCGATTCCGACACTTTCTCTCTCTACGGTTTTCTCTCTCTAGAATTGCAAATGAGAGAAACATGTGGTGACCCTGGCTATTTATAGGGGAGACCTCCCCAAGCCCAGTTCGCGACTGACCCGGCCCGACTTCGGCCCGCTTGAACTCGTTAGCTTTATTTCTCGACATTTTGGGATGTTACAAGTCTTCCCCCCTTATAATAGGTTTCGTCCCCGAAACCTATCACAAGTCAAATAATTGAGGGTACGACTCCCTCATCTCCGCCTCCGTTTCCCATGTAGCCTCCGACCCCTTTCGGTGCCTCCATTGGACTTTAACCAATTGGATCACTTTGTTACGCAAACGCTTCTCCTTTCGGTCCAGGATAGCCACGGGTTCTTCGATGTAATTAAGGCTGTTGTCGACCTCGATGTCAGTAAGTGGTACGTGAGCCGATTCATCCGCCAAACACTTTCGCAAGTGTGATACATGGAAGGTAGGATGAATCCCACTTAACTCGTCAGGCAACTCCAACCGATAAGCGACTTCACCAACCCGTGCCATTATCCTGAAAGGTCCGACAAACCTCGGACTTAACTTTCCTCTCTTTCTGAATCGAATGATTCCCTTCCAGGGGGACACTTTCAACATTACTCTGTCCCCAACATCAAACTCGATAGGCCTTCGTCGTCTATCCGCATAGGATTTCTGACGATCTTGTGCGGCCTTCATTCGTGCTTTGATCTGATCAAACCTTTCCGACGTCTCTCTTACGACTTCGAGACTTCCTAATTCCTTCTGTCCAATCTCACCCCAACAAACCGGGGTTCTACATCTTCTCCCATACAACATTTCGTAAGGCGGCATGCCTATCGTCGTGTGATGACTATTGTTGTAGGAGAACTCGGCTAACGGCAGATGGCTGTCCCAACTGCCACCGAAGTCAATAATACAAGCACGGAGCATATCTTCCAACGTCTGAATGGTCCTTTCGGACTGACCATCCGTTTGCGGGTGGTATGCTGTGCTGATATTAAGCCTCGTACCCATCGCCTCGTGAAATCTTTTCCAGAACCTCGATGTAAATCGTGTGTCCCGGTCAGATACGATCGTCAAAGGCATCCCATGCCGTGCTACTACTTCGTTAATAAATACCTCCGCTAACCTTTCCGACGAGAACTTCTCGCGAATAGGTAGGAAATGAGCACTCTTCGTTAAACGGTCCACGATTACCCAAATGGCGTCATGACCTTTAGCTGTGCGAGGTAGCTTAGTTATGAAGTCCATGGTAATGTGTTCCCACTTCCATTCCGGTATATCAAGTGGCTGAATCTTTCCATACGGTTTCTAGTGCTCGGCCTTTACTTGCGAGCAAGTCAAACACTTGCTTACATACTTCGTCACGTCACGTTTCATTCCAGGCCACCAGTATTCCCTCCTCAGAGTACATCTTATTGGTACCGGGACGGATAGAGTAACGAGACTTATGAGCCTCATCCAAGATTTTGCTTCTAAGCTCGCCACCCATAGGTATCCATACCCGTCCAAAACATGTCCTAACACCAAGAGTGTTATATTCCAACTTGTCCTGTTGGCCAACCATCCTTTCCTTCTTTATGTTTTCTTCTTTAAGCGCCTCATCTTGAGCCTTTTCGATTTCTCTCATCACATCCGATGTTACCACCAACTGGCAAGCTTTCACTCTAATAGGAGTAGGCACATCCTTTCGGCTTAGAGCGTCAGCCACCACATTTGCTTTTCCAGGATGGTACAAGATCTCACAGTCATAATCCTTCAGGAGTTCCAACCATCGTCTTTGCCTCATATTGAGCTCCTTTTGTTCGAAGAAGTACTTCAAACTTTTGTGGTCGGAGTAAATAGTAAACCTTACCCCGTACAGGTAGTGCCTCCAGATTTTCAATGAAAATACGACAGCAGCAAGTTCCAAATCGTGAGTCGGATAGTTGACTTCGTGAACCTTCAACTGCCGCGACGCATATGCAATCACTCTACCACGCTGCATCAACACACACACCAATCCCTGACCCGAAGCGTCAGAGTATACCACCAAATCTTCACTGCCCTCGGGAAGGGCCAAGACTGGAGCTTGTGTTAGCTTCTCTTTCAATTCCTTAAACGCCTCATCCTGGGTCGAACCCCATTCGTACTTTACTTCTTTCCGAGTCAACTTTGTCAACGGCGAAGCTATTTTCGAGAAATTCTGGATGAATCTCTGATAGTAGCCTGCCAATCCCAAGAAACTGCGGATTTCAGTTGGCGTCTTAGGAGTGTCCCATTCACTTACCGTTACTATCTTTGCTGGGTCAACCATAATGCCGTTCGGGCCAATGACGTGACCTAGGAATTGGACTTCCCTAAGCCAGAACGCGCATTTGGAAAATTTAGCATACAACTTCTCCTTCTTTAGAGCTTCCAACACTTCCTTCAAGTGACACGCGTGATCACCCTCATTCTTGGAGTAGATAAGGATGTCATCGATGAACACTATTACCGATCGATCCAGCATCGGTCGACACACCCTATTCATTAAATCCATGAACGCTGCGGGGGCGTTCGTCAATCCGAAAGACATTACGCGGAACTCGAAATGTCCATAACGCGTGCGAAATGCAGTTTTCGGTATGTCTTCTTCCCTCACCTTCAACTGATGGTACCCGGACCGAAGGTCGATTTTCGAAAACCAACTTGCGCCTTGCAACTGGTCGAACAGGTCATCGATCCTTGGTAAAGGGTACTTGTTCTTCACCGTTCGTTTATTCAACTCGCGATAATCGATACACATTCTCATCGAACCATCTTTCTTCTTTACAAACAACACCGGAGCACCCCACGGCGAGATGCTCGGTTGTATAAATCCTTTCTCAAGTAACTCGTCTAGTTGGACCATAAGTTCTTTCATTTCCACTGGTGCTAGTCGATATGGAGCCTTAGCCACGGGCTGGGCATCTGGTACTAAGTCAATTCGGAACTCAATTTCTCTATCGCGTGGTATCCCAGGCAAATCCTCTGGAAACACCTCCGGGTACTCGCGTACCACGGGTACATCGTCTAGTCCCTTCACTTCCTTACACTTATCAATTACATATACCAGATAAGCCTCGCATCCGCGCCTTAAGTAATTCGTTGCCTTAATCATTGAGATGACGTTTGGCATCGGGGCGTCACGATCTCCAAAGACTTCGACTTTGCTACCATCCGGAGCCTTGAGTTGGATTATCTTTCGTTTACATATAATTTGCGCTTCATTGGCAGTTAGCCAATCCATACCCAACACGACATCAAACCCTCCCAAAACCATAACAAACAATCTGACAGGGAACCTATGTCCTTCTATTTTTATTGTGGAGTTGTCAACTACATCGGTCACTCTCGCAGTTCTACCCTCTGCGGTTTCTACGCTAAAGGCCCTTTCTAACTTACTGGCAGCGTACTTCATTCTCTTACAAAAAGACGCAGATATAAAACTCTTACCGGCACCCGAATCAAATAACACAGAAACAAGAGTGTTGTCAAGGACGAATGTACCTGACGCCACATCGAGATCCGCCCTGGCTTGTTCTTGCGTCAGTGCGTACGCACGAGATCCTTCTCCCTTCTTTTCCGGGCCCTTTCCTTTCCCGGTTTCCCCCATCCTGGGCTTCGGGCAGTCCCTACTCATATGACCATTTTCCCCACAATTGTAGCATTTGTAACCTTGCGGGCATTCTCGAGAGTAGTGCCCGGTCTTGCCACACTTATAGCACAAGCTAGATCCCAGTCTGCATTCACCTACATGCTCCCTTCCACACTTCTTACAAACAGTCGGCTCACCCACCCGAGCCCTCTTATCACGAGACCCAAACATCTTTCCCCCAGTTCGCTTGTTTGAGAAGCTCGGTCTCTTCTTTTGCTCTTAAACGGCAACAACATTCAGTGCCAGATCGTCAAACACCACGCCGCTTAGCTCTACTGCCGAATCATAGGTAGTAGGGGCGTTTGCCTTAACATAGGTGCGGACCTGGTCCGGCAACCCTTGAATATAACAGGCAATCTTTCTCTCTTCAGTAGTGACAAGGTGTGGCACCAGACGTGCCAGTTCATTAAATCGGGTTGTGTATTGCCGGTGCGTCATGTTCCCGGCCTTCAAACCCAGAAATTCCCTCTCCACCTTTTCAATCTCGTTCCTTGGGCAGAAATTCTTGATTACCAAAGTGTTCAAGTCAGCCCACATCATTGCATCCACAATCTCGCTCCCTTTTGCCTGACGTACACCTTCCCACCAGTGGGATGCTTCCTCCCTCAAGGAGTTAGCAGCAAATTTTACCACTTGATCCGTTCGGCACTCGCTCAGACGAATAGCAGCTTCCATACGGATCACCCAATCAAATGTAGCCACCGCGTCCTTCTTTCCAGTGAGTATCGACGGATCACATGCCTTAAAGGACTTATAATCACATCCGCGAGCAGGCGGTGCATTGTCGGTCTCATTGTTCTGAGCACCAATTGCCGCGCTAGACCCACCCGCCCCATTGACCTGCTTCAACGCTTCAGCCAACAGACCTGGCAGAGAATTCTTCATCAATTCTGTGAATTCTTGAGCTATTGCTGCTCTCACTTCTGGTTCAAAAGTGAAAGGTTGCTCTTCAACCTGTGTCTACTCAGCTTCATGCACACTAAACGCCGGTTCAGTGTGAACACTTCCTTCTTCACTGTGTTCTTGGCGCGCAGGAATCCTGCCACGCCCACCATTTCGACCGCCGGTACGACCACCGGTACGGCCACCACGCCTTCCGTTCCCTCTTCTCACCATTTCGTTCTATAGGACAAGAAATCTAATGTTATCACGCTAGTTAACAAATAAAATTCAATAAGTACTGTAAGATGTTAATATACACTGGCCATCTGTAATTAACCATTACACTACCTTTCGATTTCTATTTGACCACCTTTGTGATTCCATCAGAACACAAGTCCTTTCCTAACCCTTTCTAAGGCATACTACATACACATACTCTACTTTACATACCTGATGCTTTGGCTCGAGTTACCCGTACTGGCATCCACTTTCGGTCCCATTCAAAGTTTAAGTTCAGACACTGGGGGTGTCCGAATCTCTCAAACTATTGCTCTGATACCAACTTGTAAGGCCCCAAACCCGGGAGGCCTCACTTATTGGATTTACTCATTCACAAGCAGTTCTTAAACATGGATATCAAATAACGCAGCGGAAATTTCATTTAAACATAACTTAATCGTTGTTCATACATGCGGAAGCGTAAACATAGTTTAAAACATATTTACATCATAACTAAACATAACGGGATGCCAGTCTTCAAAAGCAGTCGGGTAACTCTTCATCTCTAGCCAAGCATCACCGTCCATCCTCATCACCTGCCTTAACCTGAATGTGTACACTTAAAAACGTCAGCTACGCTGGTGAGTTCTAGTTTTCGTTCGTTTTAAGAAATGGTTCATCATTCAAACATTCAATAGGGTTTAACATTCGTATAAGAAAACAGGGCCTTTCATTCGTAAACCTTCGCATATTTAAACACAATCATTTGTTTAAAACATTAACATTCATTTAAGTCATACATTATTATCTAAATCTGTATCGTTACACGTCTCTATGTCCCCGTAGGAACTTTTAATGTTGTGGGCAACCGTTACGTATCGCCGTCATTGCCACAACCATACACTACGTGGGGTCAACCGTTACGTATCGCCGTCATTGCCCACCACGCATCTTTCCTTTGGAAATTAACCGTTACGTATCGCCGTCATTAATTTCCCATTACCGTTCAATACGTGGGGTCAACCGTTACGTATCGCCGTCATTGCCCAACACGCATCTTTCCTTTGGAAATCAACCGTTACGTATCGCCGTCATTGATTTCCCATTACTTCGTTCACTTAGGATGATCGTCATCACCCGAGTAACCGTCGTTACTCCCTTACCAGTTGTACAACATCAAAACCATTGACATGCCACAGAGACATTGCCCATGTTGTTCTTGTGGTAACTATGGCTCGCTGTCCATAATCTACCACAAGGCTGGGAATCACATTCCCAGACTTCATTCGTCAATTCCATTCATTCGACAGATTAGATTTGTAATGACTTCTTTAAAACCTTTGCCCCTTTTTGTTTTATTTTCATAAAACCTTTCCTTCACTTTCAAAACCCTTTACTTTTTCATTAAACCATTTCTTTATAACATTCGTTCGTAAACATTCCGTTCATAAACTTTCTTTCCATAAACCCTTCGTTCCAAATCATTTCCTTTCGTAAACGTAGTTTCATAAACATCATTTTATAAAACAACATTTCATACGTGTACACACCAGCCCGAAAACATTATATAAAAACATTTAAAAGAGGGCTTCTAGAACTCACCTTATAAGCTAGTCTCGGTTGTCCTAATCAAGGGTCCAACCACGTCACTTCCGATCTGAATTGAGTAGTTACATACACATCAGACCATTACCGACTCTAACGGTTTAACCATTCTAGACATACTAATCTCTACTCAACAGCCTGATGTCTGCGCACTTAGCAAGTGCGCAGACCCTGCTGCCTGCGCACTTAGCAAGTGCGCAAACCCGGCTGCCTGCGCACTTAGCAAGTGCGCAGACCCTGCCTCCTGCGCACTTAGCAAGTGCGCAGGTCCTTCCTCCTGCGCACTTAGCAAGTGCGCAGGACATGCTCCGTCGCACGACCTGTTCTTCGCGAAAACCCTAACTTTCGCATTTCGGGTCTGATCATGTCAAGATCCCGAACATGTTGCATCCAAAACGTTCGTTTTCCCTTAGGGATCTCAAATCTATGATTATTTATCAGATTCATCCGTTCAAACCTTGCCTTTTCACCCAAAACCCGAAAAACCCAAAAACGAACTAAAAACTCAGATTTAGGTCGGATCGTTACCTGAATCGAGCTTCTGATCCGGAGGTTCTTCTCACGAGTGCAAGAGACACGAGCGGGTGCAATCTTGTGTGATTCCGACACTTTCTCTCTCTACGGTTTTCTCTCTCTAGAATTACAAATGAGAGAAACATGTGGTGACCCTGGCTATTTATAGGGGAGACCTCCCCAAGCCCGGTTCGCGACTGACCCGGCCTGACTTCGGCCCGCTTGAACTCGTTAGCTTTATTTCTCGACATTTTGGGATGTTACATAAGGCAAGTGTCCCTACTACCTATGATTCGGTAGTAGAAATGAGCGGCATGGTATTTGACGATCTGGCGCTGGATGTCGTTTCTATTGAAGAGCCTAAGAAGAAGCTGAGTTTCCTTGCTAAGCGATCGGCTGGGAAGTTGTTTGAGGCTCGGGACAAACAGGCCAGGGTAGGCGAGAGAGCAGTATATGGAAAATGTGGGGTAAGACATGCGGGTGATTGTCGGTTAGGGTCAAATTTGTGCTTTAAATGCGGCAAGACCGGACACTACTCCCGTGAATGCCTATAAGGCTTCAAATGCTACAATTGTGGGGAGAGCGATCATATCAGCCAGGAATGCACCAAGCCCAGGATGGGTGAAGCCGGGAAGGGGAAAGGCCCGTAGAAGAAAGAAGAGAGGCCCCGAGCAAAGACTCTTGCGTACGCGCTGACGCAAGACCAAGCCAGGGCAGACCCCGATGTGGCGTTAGGTACGTTCATCATTGACAACACTTTTGTTTCTGTGTTATTTGATTCAAGTGCTAGTAAGAGTTTTATTTATGCGACATTTTGTAAACGAGTAAAGTACACTGTCAGTAAGCTAGAAAGGGACTTTAGCGTAGAAATCGCTGACGGTAGAACTGCGAGAGTGACCGATGTAGTTGACAACTCCACGATAAAAATAGAACGTCATAGGTTCCCTGTCAGATTGTTTGTTATAGTTTTGGGAGGGTTTGATGTCGTGTTGGGTATGGATTGGTTAACTGCCAACGAAGCACAAATCATATGTAAACAAAAGATAATCTGACTCAAGGCTCCGGATGGTAGCAAAGTGGAGATTTTTGGAGATCGTGACGACCCGATGCCAAACGTCATCTCGATGATTAAGGCAACAAATTACTTGAGGCGTGGATACGAGGCTTATCGGGTGTACGTAATTGAAAAGTGTAAGGAAGTGAAGGAACTAGACGATGTACCCGTGGTACGCGAGTACCCGGAGGTGTTTCCAGAGGATTTGCCTGGGATACCACCCGACAGAGAGATTGAATTTCGAATCGACTTAGTATCAGATGCCCAGCTCGTGGCTAAGGCTCCATATCGACTAGCACCAGTGGAAATGAAAGAACTTATGGCCCAATTAGATGAACTAATCAAGAAGGGACTTATACAACCGAGCATCTCACCTTGGGGTGCTCCGGTGTTGTTTGTGAAGAAGACGGATGGTTTGATGAGGATGTGTATTGATTATCGCGAGTTGAACAAACGTACGGTGAAGAACAAGTACCCTTTACCAAGGATCGATGACATGTTCGATCAATTGCAAGGCGCAAGTTGGTTCTCAAAAATCGACCTTCGGTCGGGTACCATAAGTTGAACGTGAGGGAAGAAGACATACTTAAAACTGCATTCCGCAGGCGTTATGGACATTTCGAGTTCCGCGTAATGTCTTTTGGATTGACGAACGCCTCCGCAGCGTTCATGGATTTTATGAATAGAATTTGTCGACCAATGCTGGATCGATCGGTAATCGTGTTCATCGATGATATCCCCATCTACTCCAAGAATGAGGGTGATCACGCGTGTTACTTGAAGGAGGTATTGGAAGCTCTGAAGAAGGAAAAAGTTGTATGCTAAGTTCTCCAAATGTGCTTTCTAGCTTAGGGAAGTCCAATTCCTGGGTCACATCATTAACCCGAAAGACATTATGGTTGACCCAGCAAAGATAATGACGGTAAGGGAATGGAATATTCCTAAGACGCCAACTAAAATCCGTATTTTCTTGGGATTGGCAGTCTACTATCGGAGATTCATCCAGGATTTCTTGAAAATAGCTTCGCCATTGACAAAGTTGACTCGGAAGGAGGTAAAGTACGAATGGGGTTCGACCCAGGATGAGGCGTTAAAGGAATTGACAGAGAAGCTAACCAAAGCTCCAGTCTTGGCCTTTCCCGAGGGCAATGAAGACTTGGTTGTATACTCTGACGCTTCGGGTCAGGGATTAGGGTGCGTGTTGATGCAACGCGGTAGAGTGTTTGCATATGCGACACGGCAGTTGAAAGTTCACAAAGCCAATTATCCGACTCACGATTTGGAACTTGCTGCTGTCGTATTCGCATTGAAAATCTGGAGGCACTACCTTTACGGGGTGAAGTTTACTATTTACTCCGACCACAAAAGTTTGAAGTACTTCTTCGAACAAAGGGAACTTAATATGAGGCAGAGACGATGGTTGGAACTATTGAAAGACTATGACTGTGAAATCATATACCATCCTGGAAAGGCAAACGTGGTGGCTGACGCTCTAAGCCGAAAGGATGTGCCTACTCCTATTAGAGTGAAAGCTTGCCAGTTGGTAGTAACATCAGATGTGATGAGGGAAATTGAAAGAGCTCAAGATGAAGAACTTAAGGAAGAAAACATAAAGAAGGAAAGGATGCTTGGCCAACAGGACAAGTTGGAATATAACACTCTTGGTGTTAGGACACGTTTTGGAGAGTATGGATACCTATGAGTGGCGAGCTTAGAACCAAAATCTTGGATGAGGCTCATAAGTCTCGTTACTCTATCCACCCCAGTACCAACAAAATGTACCAAGATCTTAGGAAGGAATACTGGTGGCCTGGAATGAAACACGAAGTGACAAAATACGTAAGCAAGTGCTTGACTTGCTCGCAAGTAAAGGCTGAACACCAGAAACTGTATGGAAAGATTCAACCACTTGATATACCGGAATGGAAGTGGGAACACATTACCATGGACTTCATAACCAAGCTACCTCGCACAGCTAAAGGTCATGACACCATTTGGGTAATTGTGGACCGTTTAACGAAGAGTGCTCATTTCCTACCTATTCGCGAGACATTCTCGTCGGAAAGGTTAGCGGAAGTATTTATTAATGAAGTAGTAGCACGGCATGGGATGCTTTTGACGATCGTATCTGACCGGGTTGGTGAAGTCGCCTATCGGTTAGAGTTGCCTGATGAGTTAAGTGGGATTCATCCTACCTTCCATGTATCACACTTGCGAAAGTGTTTGGCGGATGAATCGGCTCACGTACCACTTACTGACATCGAGGTCGACAACAGCCTTAACTACATCGAAGAACCCATGGCCGTCTTAGACATAAAGGAGAAGCGTTTGCGTAATAAGATTATTCAATTGGTTAAAGTCCAATGGAAGCACCGAAAGGGATCGGAATCTACTTGGGAAACGGAGACGGAAATGAGGGAGTCGTACCCTCAACTATTTGACTTATGATAGGTTTCGGGGATGAAACCTATTGTAAAAGGGGTAGACTTGTAACATCCCAAAAATAAAACGACAGTTATAATAACGGGTTAGAATGCGAGAACGAACGAGGCATGACGGGCGGGGTCGAATGGGCCGGCGTGCTAGATGGGGCGAACATAGGGGAGCCTCCCCTATAAATAGCCTAAGTCACCACCCTTTTCTCTTATTTACAACATCTAGAGAGAGAAACCGTAGAGAGAGAAAGTTGGTGGATCGACCCGAGATTTCAGCAAAGTGTTGCTCCATAGCTCGCGAGAAGAACCTCCGAATCAGAAGCTCGATATAGGTAACGATCTATCCTAGATCTGTGTTTTTGTTCGTTTTGGGGTTTTAGATGAAAATGTAACGTTTTTACGGATGAAACTGGAAGAAAAACATAGATTTGAGTTCTTAAACGAAAAGCAAACGTTTTGAATGTAAACAAGTTCGGGATCTTGACGTGATCAGATCCGCATGCGAAAGTTAGGGTTTTTGCGGGGAAGCAGGTCCTGCGTACTTATCAAGTAGGCAAGAAGCAGGTACTGCGTACTTATCAAGTACGCAAGAAGCATTTCCTGCGTACTTATCAAGTACGCAAGAAGAAGGTTCTGCGTACTTATCAAGTACTCAAGAAGAAAGTTATACGTACTTATCAAGTATGCATGAAGCAAAGCCTGCGTACTTATCAAGTACGCATGAAGCAAAGCCTGCATACTTATCAAGTACGTATGAAATGAAGTATGCACACTTATTAAGTACGCAAGAACAAGGCCCTTCGCACTTGCTAAGTGCGCAGGCATCAAGCTGGTTAAGTAAAGTCAGTATGTTTAGAAGGTTAAACCATTAGAGTCGGGATTTGGTCTGATGTGTATTTAACTAATCAATTCAGATCGGAAGTGACGTTGTTGGATCTTTGTTTAGGAAAACCCAGATTAGCTTATCCGGTGAGTTCTAGAAGCCCTCTTTTAAATGTTTTGAATAATATTTTTGGGCTGGTGTGCATACGTAACGATGTGACTATTTTATAAAACGATGTTTATGAATGTTGTATGTGACGTTTTATAAAATGATGTTTATGAACGATGTTTTAGAAGGAAGGGTTATGAAAGATGTGTTTATGAAATATTTTGCCAAAAGAAGTTTATGAAGTGTTTATGAATGAAGGAATGATTTTTAATAAAACGTATGAATGCTTTAACTAAAGTTTTGAAGTAAAAGAAGTGAATGTTTACGAAAGTCACAAACGAACTAATCTGCCAATATTCCTTAGGGAATGAAGGTTATGGGTATGGGAAGTATGTTATGGGCCTTTACCTTTTAGGGTCTTTGTGGCTGGCCAACTGTTGAACAACTGGGGTGATGACGGTCACCAAGGGGATTATCGTGATCCTTGAAGTTGGTACGATTTACCTTACGGGGTAGTCGTGCTTGAAGTTTGGTACTTGTGCCTTACGGGGTGAAGTGCTTGAAGTTTGGTACGTGTCATCCTTGTGATGCCGTGCTTGAAGTTTGGTGTTGAATAAACTAAGTATCAGGCCCTAGGAGTTCTTCACCCTAAGGACAGTACGGTGTTGATGGGCCTAGTGGTGGTGATCTTTAGGTTATTCCACTAGTATGTGACGTTTGGATTTGACGGTTACGAGAAGGCGCATATTCGATATGTTCGTTGACTTATGTTTATGATGTTATGTTATGTTATTGCATGTTTTCGTATGCTTTTATTAATGAAGTAAATGATATGTTTTTGCAAATATTTGAAGTTAAGGTTTTATGAAAAGCTAGAACTCACCAGCGTAGCTGACTTTTTAGTATGCACATTCAGGTTAAGGTAGGTTATGATGATGGACGGTGATGTTGGGCGGCTTGATGAGTTACCCGGATGATATGAAGACTGTCATCCCGTTATGATTAGCTTATGTTATGTTTATGTAATAGACTATGTTATGCTTCCGCGTGTTGAACAATGTCACGATTATGTTTTAATGAAATTTTCCGCTGCGTTATTTTGATATTCAATTCTAAGAACTGTTTGTGAATGAGTAAATCCAACAAGTGAGGCCTCCCGGGGTTGGGGCCTTACACCTTGAGACTGATAGCATAACACAACAGTTATCCTTAAATGTTAGGCATAACACAACAGTTATCCTTGAGTGATAGGCATAACACAACAGTTATCCTTAAGTGTTTTCGGCAACAATCACCCTAACCGGGTGGGTTGGTCAGACTCGGTATATCTATCATTGTATACGGTCGGCTTGTACTGAGTTAATGATTGCACTATGCACAAAAAGTATGTAAATGTTGTTTGCACTAATAGTATTCAAGCATAAGGCACAAATTGCACACATGATCATAATGTTTGAATTGTAATAATTGCAAATAGTTTGAACGTAATCATGTTTGACCCCAAAAGTAAAAATAGTAAAAAGGGGGTTATGTAAACTCACCTTGCAATGAGTAGCTTAATAATCACACAAATAAGTTGTTGTTGTTGCACAAGTGTTCTTGTTAACCATACGATTAACCTATGTTTGCCAAAGTATAATGGATCAATAGTTTGCACATATTGTAACATCCCAAAAAAAAGACGATGATTAAAATAATGGGTTATACATGGGACGAAAGGAATAAATGAACGAGGCGTGACGGACCGGGCCAGATGGGCCAGCGAACTTGAGGGGAGGAGTCCCTTCCCCTATAAATAGCCTAAGTCATGTAACATCCCAAAAATAAAACGACAGTTAAAATAACGGAATAAACGAACGAGGTATGTCGGGTCGGGCCGGATGGGCCGGCGGGCTGGAAGGGGAGCTTCCCCTATAAATAGTCAAGGTCACCACCCATTTCTCTCATTTGCAACTTCTAGAGAGAGAAACCGTAGAGAGAGAAAGTTGGCGGATCGACCCGAGATTTGAGAAGTGTGTTGCTCCAGAGCTCGTGAGAAGAACCTCTGGATCAGAAACTTGATTCAGGTAACGATCGGACCTAAATTTGAGTTTTTGTTCGTTTTTGGGTTTTTCGATTTTTGGGTGAAAAGGTAACGTTTTCACGGATAAAACTGAAAGATAAACATAGATTTGAGTTCCTTGATGGAAAGCTAACGTTTTGATGTAAACAAGTTCGGGATCTTGAAGTGATCAGACCTGAAGGCGAAAGTTAGGGTTTTTGCGAAGAAACAGTTCGTGCGTACTTATCAAGTACGCATGAAGATGATCCTGCGTACTTACCAAGTACGCAAGAAGAGGATCCTGCGTACTTATCAAGTACGTATGAATAGGGTCATGCGTACTTATCAAGTACGCATGAAGCAAAGTCTGCGCAATTATTAAGTACGCAAGAACAAGTCCCTGCACACTTGCTAAGTGCGCAGGCATCAGACTGGTTAAGTAAAGTTATTATGTTTAGAATGGTTAAACCGTTAGAGTCGGTATGGGTCTGATGTGTATTTAACTAGTCAATTCAGATCGTAAGTGACGTTGTTGGACCTTGTTTAGGACAACCCAAATTAGCTTATCAGGTGAGTTCTAGAAGCCCTCTTTTAAATGTTTTAATAATGTTTTTTGGGCTGGTGTGCATACGTAACGATGTGACTATTTTTTAAAACGATGTTTATGAATGTTGTATGTGACGTTTTATAAAATGATGTTTATGAATGATGTTTTGGAAGGAAAGGTTATGAAGGAAGTGTTTATGAAATATTTTGCCAAAAGAAGTTTATGAAGTGTTTATGAATGAAAGAATGTTTTTAATAAAACGTATGAATGCTTTAACTGAAGTTTTGAAGTAAAAGAAGCGAAGGTTTACGAAAGTCACAAACGAACGAATCTGCCAATATTCCTTAGGGAATGAAGGTTAAGGGTATGGGAAGTATGTTATGGGCCTTTACCTTTTAGGGGCCTCTGTGGCTGGCCAACTGTTGTACAACTGGGGCGATGACGGTCGCCAAAGGGATTATCGTGATCTTTGAAGTTTGGTACGATTTACCTTACGGGGTAGTCGTGCTTGAAGTTTGGTACTTGCGCCCTACGGGGCGCAGTGCTTGAAGTTTGGTACGTGTCATCCTTGTGATGCCGTGCTTGAAGTAGTGTTGAATAACCTAAGTATCAGGCCCTAGGAGTTCTTCACCCGAAGGACAGTACGGTGATTGATGGGCGTAGTGGTGGTGATCTTTAGGTTATTCAGCCTGTATGTGACGTTTGGATTTGACGGTTACGAGAAGGCGCAGATTCGATATGTTCGTTGACTTATGTTTATGAAGTGTTATGTTTTGTTATTGCATTATTTTACGTACGCTTTTTATTAAATGAAGTGTGAAGTTATGTTTTTGGCAAATTATTTGAAGTTAAAGTTTTATGTTAAAACTAGAACTCACCAGCGTAGCTGACTTTTTAGTATGCACATTCAGGTTAAGGCAGGTTACGATGATGGAAGGTGATGCTGGGCGGCTTGATGAGTTACCCGGATGACATGAAGACTGGCATCCCGTTATGATTAGATTATGTTATGTTTATGTAATAGACTAGGTTACGCTTCCGCATGTTGAACAATGTAATGGTTATGTTTTAATGAAGTAATTTTCCGCTGTGTTATTTTGATATTTCAGTTTAAGAACTGTTTGTAAATGAGTAAATCCAACAAGTGAGGCCTTCCAGGTATGGGGCCTTACAAAGTTGGTATCAGAGCAATAGTTTGAGAGATTCGGACACTCCCAGTGTCTGAACTTAAACTGTGAATGGGACCGAAAGCGGATGCCAGTATGGGTAACTCGAGCCACAGCATCAGGTATGAAGGTAATGTATATTTACATGTATAGTATGCCTTAGAAAGGGTTAGTTAAGGACATGTGTTCTGATGGAATCACAAAGGTGGTCGAATAGAAATCGAAAGGTAGTGTAATGGTTAATTGCAGATGACCAGTGTATATTAACATCTTACAGTGCTTATTGAATTTTATTTGTTAACTAGCGTGATGACATTGGATTCCTTGTCTTATAGAATGAAATGGCAAGGAGAGGAAATGGAAGACGTGGTGGGGGTCGTACCGGCGGTCGAAATGGTGGACGTGGCAGGACCCTTGCACGCCAAGAGTATAGTGAAGAAGGAAGTGTTCACACTGAACCGGCGGTTAGTGTGCATGGAACTGAGCAGACACTGGTTGAAGAACAACCTTTCACTTTTGAACCAGAAGTGAGAGCAGCTATAGCTCGGGAGTTCACAGAGTTGATGAAGACTTCTCTGCCAGGTCTGTTAGCTGAAGCATTGAAGAAGGTTAGTGGGGAAGGTGGGTCTAGCGCGGCAACTGGTGCCCAAAATAACGAGAATGACAGCGCGCCGCCTGCTCGCGGTTGCGACTATAAGTCATTCAAGGCATGTGACCCGCCGATCCTGACTGGGAAGAAGGACGCGGTGGCTACGTTTGATTGGGTGATCCGTATGGAAGCTGCTATTCGTCTGAGCGAGTTCCGAACGGATCAAGTGGTAAAATTTGCTGCTAACTCCTTGAGGGAGGAAGCATCCCACTGGTGGGAAGGTGTACGTCAGGCAAAAGGGAGCGAGATTGTGGATGCAATGATGTGGGCTGACTTGAAAACTTTGGTAATCAAGAATTTCTGCCCAAGGAACGAGATTGAAAAGGTGGAGAGGGAATTTCTGGGTTTGAAGGCCGGGAGCATGACGCACCGGCAGTACACAACCCGATTCAATGAACTGGCATGCCACATCTTGTCACGACTGAGGAAAGAAAGATTGCATGCTACATTCAAGGACTACCGGACCAGGTCCACACCTATGTTAAGGCAAACGCCCCTACTACCTACTCCTATTAGAGTGAAAGCTTGCCAGTTGGTAGTAGAACTGAGCGGCGTGGTATTTGATGAACTGGCGCTGAATGTCGTTGCCATTGAAGAGCCTAAGAAGAAGCTGAGTTTTCCCGCTAAACGATCGGGTGGGAAGTTGTTTGGGGATCGGGACAAACAGGCCAGGGTAGGCGAGACAGCAGTCTGTGGAAGATGTGGGGTAAGACATGCGGGTGAATGTCGGCTAGGGTCAAACCTGTGCTTTAAATGCGGCAAAACCGGACACTACTCCCGTGAATGCCCGCAAGGCTTCAGATGCTACAACTGTGGGGAGAGTGGTCATATGAGCCGGGAATGCACCAAGCCCAGGATGGGTCAAGCCGGGAAAGGGAAAGGCCCGGAGAAGATAGAAGAGAGACCCCGAACAAAGACTCGAGCCTATGCGCTGACGCAGGAACAGGCCAGAGTGGACCCCGACGAGGCGTCAGGTACGTTTATCATTGACAACACTTTTGTATATGTGTTATTCGATTCGGGTGCCAGTAAGAGTTTTATATCTATGACTTTTTGTAAAAGGGTAAAGTACGCTGTGAGTAAACTAGAAAGGGCCTTTAGCGTAGAAACCGCTGAGGGTAGAGCTGCGAGGGTGACTGATGTAGTTGAAAATTCCACGATAAAAATAGAACGTCATAGGTTCCCTGTCAGATTGTTTGTTATGGTTTTGGGAGGGTTTGATGTCGTGTTGGGAATGGATTGGCTAACTGCCAATGAAGCTCAAATTATATGTAAACGAAAGATAATCCGACTCAAGGCTCCGGACGGTAGCAAAGTCGAGGTTCTTGGAGATCGTGACGCCCCGATGCCAAACGTCATCTCGATGATTAAGGCAACAGATTACTTGAGGCGCGGATGCGAGGCTTATCTGGTGTATGTAATTGACAAGTGTAAGGAAATGAAGGAACTAGACGATCTACCCGTGGTACGCGAGTACCCGGAGGTGTTTCCAGAGGATTTGCCTGGGATACCACCCGACAGAGAGATCGAATTTCGAATCGACTTAGTACCAGATGCCCAGCCCGTGGCTAAGGCTCCATATCGACTAGCACTAGTGGAGATGAAAGAGTTAATGGCACAACTAGACGAGTTACTTGAAAAGGGATTTATCCAACCGAGCAACTCGCCGTGGGGTGCTCCGGTGTTGTTTGTGAAGAAGAAAGACGATTCGATGAGAATGTGTATATATCGCGAGTTGAATAAAAGTACGGTGAAGAACAGGTACCCTTTACCAAGGATCGACGACCTGTTCGATCAATTGCAAGGCGCAAGTTGGTTCTCAAAAATCGACCTTCAGTCCGGGTACCATCAGTTGAAGGTGAGGGAAGAAGACATACCGAAAACTGCATTTCGCACGCGTTATGGGCATTTCGAGTTCCGCGTAATCTATTTTGGATTGACGAACGCCCCCGCAGCGTTCATGGATTTGATGAATAGAGTTTTTCGACCAATGCTGGATCGATCGGTAATCGTGTTCATCGATGATATCCTCATCTACTCCAAGAATGAGGGTGATCATGCGTGTCACTTGAAGGAAGTATTGGAAGCTCTGAAGAAGGAAAAGTTGTATGCTAAGTTCTCCAAATGCGTATTCTGGCTTAGGGAAGTCCAATTCCTAGGTCACGTCATTAACCCGAACGGCATTATGGTTGACCGAGCAAAGATAATGACGGTAAGGGAATGGAATATTCCTAAGACGCCAACTGAAATCCGTAGTTTCTTGGGGTTGGCAGGCTACTATCGGAGATTCATCCAGGATTTCTCGAAAATAGCTTCGTCGTTGACAAAGTTGACACGGAAAGAGGTAAAGTATGAATGGGGTTCGACCCAAGATGTGGCGTTTAAGGAATTGAAGGAGAGGCTAACCCAAGCTCCAGTCTTGGCCCTTCCCGAGGGCAATGAAGACTTAATGGTATACTCTGACGCTTCGGGTCAGGGATTGGGATACGTGTTGATGCAACACGGGAGAGTGATCGCGTATGCGTCACGACAGTTGAAGATTCACGAAGCTAATTATCCGACTCACGATTTGGAACTTGCTGCTGTCGTATTCGCATTAAAAATCTGGAGGCACTACCTTTACGGGGTGAAGTTTACTATTTACTCCGACCACAAAAGTTTGAAGTACTTCTTCGAACAAAAGGAACTTAATATGAGGCAGAGGCGATGGTTGGAACTGTTGAAAGACTATGGCTGTGAAATAATATACCATCCTGGAAAGGCAAACGTGGTGGCTGACGCTCTAAGCCGAAAGGATGTGCCTACTCCTAGTAGAGTGAAAGCTTGCCAGTTGGTGGTAACATCAGATGTGATGAGAGAAATTGAAAAGGCTCAAGATGAGGCACTTAAAGAAGAAAACATAAAGAAGGAAAGGATGGTTGGCCAACAGGACAAGTTGGAATATAACACCCTTGGTGTTAGGACACGTTTTGGACGGGTATGGATACCTATGGGTGGCGAGCTTAGAACCAAAATCTTGGATGAGGCTCATAAGTCTCGATACTCTATCCATCCTGGTACCAACAAAATGTACCAAGATCTGAGGAAGGAATACGGGTGGCCTGGAATGAAACATGAAGTGACAAAGTATGTAAGCAAGTGCTTGACTTGCTCACAAGTAAAGGCCGAACTCCAGAAACTGTATGGAAATATCCAACCACTTGATATACCAGAGTGGAAGTGGGAAAACATTACCATGGACTTCATAACTAAGCTACCTCGCACAGCTAAAGGTCATGATACCATTTGGGTAATTGTGGACCGTTTAACGAAGAGTGCTCATTTCCTACCTATTCGCGAGACGTTCTCGTCGAAAAGGTTAGCAGAAGTATTTATTAACGAAGTAGTAGCACGGCATGGGATGCCTTTGACGATCGCATCTGACCGGGACACACGATTCACATCTAGGTTCTAGAAAAGATTTCACGAGGCGATGGGCACGAGACTCAATGTTAGCACGGCATACCACCCACAAACGGATGGTCAGTCCGAAAAGACCATTCAGACATTGGAGGATATGCTTCATGCTTGTATTATCGATTTCGGTGGCAGTTGGGACAGTCATCTGCCGTTAGCCGAATTCTACTACAACAATAGTCATCACACGACAATAGGCATGCCGCCTTACGAAATGTTGTATGGGAAAAGATGTAGGACCCCTGTTTGTTGGGGTGAGATTGGACAGAAGGAATTAGGAAGTCTTGAAGTCGTAAGAGAAACGTCGGAAAGGTTTGATCAAATCAAAGCACGAATGAAGGCCGCACAAGATCGTCAAAAGTCCTATGCGGATAAACGACGAAGGCCTATTAAGTTTGATGTTGGGGACAGAGTAATGTTGAAAGTGTCACCCTGGAAGGGAATCATACGATTCAGGAAGAGAGGAAAGTTAAGTCCGAGGTTTGTCGGACCATTCAGGATAATGGCACGGGTTGGTGAGGCCGCTTATCGGTTAGAGTTGCCCGATGAGTTGAGTGGGATTCATCCTACCTTCCATGTATCACACTTGCGAAAGTGTTTGGCGGATGAATCAGCTCACGTACCACTTACTGACATCGAGGTCGACAACAGTCTTAATTACATCGAAGAACCCGTGGCCATCTTAGACAAGAAGGAGAAGCGTTTGCGTAATAAGATTATCCAATTGGTTAAAGTCCAATGGAAACATCGAAAGGGATCGGAAGCCACTTGGGAAACAGAGAAGGAAATGAGGGAGTCGTTCCCTCATCCATTTGACTTATGATAGGTTTCGGGGACAAAACCTATTGTAAGGGGGGTAGACTTGTAACATCCCAAAAATAAAACGACAGTTAAAATAACGGAATAAACGAACGAGCCATGTCGGGTCGGGCCGGATGGGCCGGCGGGCTGGAAGGGGAGCCTCCCCTATAAATAGCCAAGGTCACCACCCATTTCTCTCATTTGCAACTTCTAGAGAGAGTAACCGTAGAAAGAGTAACCGTAGAGAGAGAAAGTTGGCCGATCGACCCGAGATTTGAGAAGTGTGTTGCTCCAGAGCTCGTGAGAAGAACCTCCGGATCAGAAACTTGATTCAGGTAACGATCGGACCTAAATCTGAGTTTTTGTTCGTTTTTGGGTTTTTCGGATTTTGCGCCATGGCTAAAGATTACCTGAGAAACATACTTGAAAGTGTCAACACAAAGGTTGGTGAGTTCACAGAGTTAGTTATATCAGTGCTTATAGTTCTTCCCGAAAACATGTACATGACTTTACCGTCATAAAACTAAGTAGTTTTCCCCGAAAACTATACATGACTTAACCGTCATAATAATGAGTAGTTTTCATTTGAAAACATGTCCATGACTTTACCGTCATAAAATATGTAGTTTTTCCTTTGAAAACATTACCATGACTTAACCGTCATGAATCCAATGTTTAAACATGATCATTTTCTGATCAAAAACTCTTTTGTTTAAAACCTGATCACTTTAACCTGATCAGAACTCTTTTGCTTAAAACCTGATCACTTTAACCTAATCAGAACTCTTTTGTTTAAAACCTGATCACTTTAACCTGATCAGAACTCTTTTGCTTAAAACCTGATCAGAACTCTTTTGCTTAAAACCTGATCACTTTAACCTGATCAGAACCCTTTTGCTTAAAACCTGATCACTTTAACCTGATCAGAACCCTTTTGCTTAAAACCTGATCACTTTAACCTGATCAGAACCCTTTTGCTTAAAACCTGATCACTTTAACCTGATCAGAACCCTTTTGCTTAAAACCTGATCACTTTAACCTGATCAGAACCCTTTTGCTTAAAACCTGATCACTTTAACCTGATCAGAACTCTTTTGCTTAAAACCTGATCAGTTTAACCTGATCAGAACCCTTTCGCTTAAAACCTGATCAGAACCCTTTTGCATGTATTACCAATGAATTTGAATACTAATCCGATCTATTAACCCCATTTGTAAGCTTGCAAGGAATACAAAATAGTATGTAATGTACGAGACCGTAACCAAACCCCGACCTTTTGTGCCTCCCCCTCGCCTTTTTGCGAGTAAGACAATATGCGGTCATTCGGCCCTTTTGACCCCTGGTTAGCGCGACTAACCATGACCGGAGGCGTCACCCCCAATAGTACTATCCATATAATCCCGGGCTAAAATAGCTAATGGTTACTAACTTATTCAGAGGACTTTAAGCGCTTTACTTTTCCCTCAATACACACATACGGTCAGATCATTAGTTCAATTCATTTACACACAAAAGTCTTTTACAAGTATGTTTCCACCCCAAATCATTTGAAAAACTTAGTAAAAAGGGGGATTAGTGAGACTCACAAGGAGTTAGACCTGAATGTTCATGATGTCAAACTTGTAAGCAAATGTAATTCATGTTTTCAAACATAACAAGTAAGTATGTTTCTCTCCCCGATGTTTACAAAACATTAAAAAGTTAAAAGGGGGCCGTTGTAACATTTCTGATTTTCATCATGTAATCGTTTGATTTCAATAAACAAACACATTTCAGTTTCGATTCATGTACAAACAAACTACGATGCAGTTACATATACAAACTATTCTATTACAATAACAAATTAAACAAAAACACCATTATCTCACAAGCCCCGAGGACCAAAACTGACAAAACTCAAAAACTACAAAACTAGGCAAGCACGGTCGCGCCTAGGACTAGGCACGGTCACGCCTGCAGACCTAAGCACGGTCGCGCCTAAAGTAGGCACGGTCGCGCTGATGAACCCACTTGACTCTGCAGAAGTCAAACCATACCATACCCTCTGAATTCGCGAAATTTAAAATAGAGAAAAGCCGGTTTTCACGCGTCAGACCTTACTCGACTGAATTCAACCTGCAACACGCCTAAATTGTCCTCCAATTTGCACATTTGTTTAATCCCATACCCACCACAACCAAGTCTCGCGAATTAAACAATTGAGAGCAAGTTGCAGGCTTCCTACACCCTCATATACACCCACTCAATCTCTCAGAACTCTCACTCGACGCTCACAACACCTCTGTCGTCCGATTGATCGCCAAGAAACGAAGCCGCTCGACCCGTAGCCGACCGCATTCGATTGCCCACTTTCAGCAAGTAAGTAACACGTCTTCAGATTTGTATCTACCTCTACTACGAAAGCCCTATATCAATTCGTAGTAGAAACACTCAAATCGATCCGATTTTGAACCAAAAAGCCGAAACATAAATTTTACTCGAACTACACTCTAGACAAGATATAAATACAATTAAACTATGTAGAAACATTCGTAATCATCCACTAAGTGAAAGCCCTAAGAATCCAGAAGCTATTAATATAAGAATCGATCGAATTGTGTCTGAGAAAAAGGCCCGACACGGTCGCGCTCATCCCTGAGCGCGGTCGTGCCTGACCAAGCACAATCGTGCCCCAGGTGTGGCCCGGTCGTGCTTACCGAGCAAACAAGTCTTGACCAAAAACAAAACACTAGACGCGGTCGTGCCAGATACGAGCACGGTCGTGCTCTATGTCCAGAACCTATGAAGTACCTTCTGACTCAACCACGGGCGCGTTTCAGACCACCACGGTCACGCCCGGCAACGAGCGCGGTCGTGCCCTACTTGAGCACGGTCGTGCTCCTTGACCAGAATCAATTATTTTTCTGTTTTAAAGTCTATTTAACATATTTTAGCTAAAAAAATTTCAAAATGTAATTATAAAAATTATTTTATAAAATCCCAAGACCCGGAAATCATTTATAAACCAAATCCTTGATTAGAGATTTAAAACGATTAATTCCCGATAGTTTGAAACCGATGAAATCGTGAGTTTATAAAACCATTTATACAAATATATATTTTGACTTAAACAAATATTATTTATTTAAATTTATATTTAAATAAATATAAATATATATCAGTTATTTAAATTTACATTTTAAAGAATATATATATCACTACTATTTAAAATGTACTAAATAGATAAATAAAATTATTTATTTATTTATTTCAAACAAACCCTAAACATACAAATCCATTTTTTGACATAAAAATAACACAAACCACGCGTTATACATTTATCCAATAGGTCAAACGTAGCGACCTACAACACGCTTGATATTTTTGTTGATTTGTGCAAACTACACTACCCAACACAAGTGAGTTACATAGCCCCTCTTTTACTCTATTTACAAACTTTTGGGGTGGAACATGCGTTCTATTTACTATGTTTACAAACTACACAATATACAATTCCACCCTACAATCATGTGTTACAATTTTGAGCTTTGTGCTTGAATACTAGGTGTGTAGACCAACACGCAGTTTGCTATTCACGTGCAATCATTAACTATTTTATAGCCTACAGTAAACAGTGATAGATCTATTGAGTCTGACAAACCCACCCAGGTAGGGTGACTGTTACTGCCAACACGCGTTTGTTTTGCATGCTAGTTACAAAGGTTTGATTGTACTACCAGGTCACACGATGGTATCTCTCCATAAATGCCTTAATTGCCATGTTTGTATGAATTGTATGCACACGACACTATATTCTATTACATGACACGAAAACCTATGTATTCTCACCAACTTTTTAGTTGACTTTGTTTTTAACCATGTTTCAGGTGACAATGTTTGAAGTATTACAAGCTGCTACATATAGGATTTGGACCTAGCAATTAATCTAAACTATTTGTATTTTGTAATCGCTACATTTGGTTCTTGTATGGTATGAACTTGCTATGTGTAATGAAAATGAATGTTTAAATTATTCAAACTTTAGCAACCATGAGCTATGAACAGTCTGCACAGCTTCACGCCCCGACGTTTTTCGCCGTCGGTTGGGGTGTGACAGCCGTGAACTCACCTTGTGTTCGATGAAATCCTAGCAAACAAACTTGTGCTAGTTCTTGTATATCCGTACCCTAATCACACAAGGGTACTAACGTGTTAAAACTACCCGTCTTATATCCGACTTAACAAATCCCGTTAAGTACGCCTTTGTTTAGTAAAAATAGTGTTTTTATTTACGACTCGTTGGTGATTATTATTCCAGTCTAGACGCTTACATATTTTCCGAGAAAATAATATGTTTCCCTATTGGTGACTTATTAAGTGTACCAAAAATAAATATTATTTTTGTAACTTAAAATATATTCACTTATGTTCCACGATGTCACGTGATTATTTATTTTTAACCGAATCTCTTCATATGTTCCATGTACATATATCCAATGTTCATATTAGGATACTAATCTTTAATTCCTAGAACATTTCCATGATTTAACCAAAACCGTACATCAATACATATATATCATAATTTTATCCATAAACATATACTTTTAGTAACACCTTTCACGTTCATATGTTGATGATAATCGTTCGTATGTCTTCTTGAATCATAGGACACTACCTCGGATCTTGCCAGGTAAGTCACACATGATCATATAACTTCACGAACATGTATCCTTCAACATAACACATGAATGGAATGAAGGGTTTATGAGGAACACCATCATCCAAGTGTTATTTTATGTATGAACATGTACGTGTATTAAATATATGTACTCAAACATGACTTATGAAGAAATAACGCCAAAACTCATCAAGACTTTTATGTTTTATTTCGTCCTTGAAAACTCAGATTTTTAGGCGTACTTCGAATAGACTTTTAGATGGTTTTAGAAGACCAAATGACTTGGGGTTTCCTTCTAAAATCAAGTTTATTGAAACCAGAGGAGATGTGAAAAAGAATTACTACATTTGGAGTTGTGTAGGTACCTCAAAACAGGAAAATGGAAAGAAGTGTTCAGATTCGACCTGCACAGAGCGGCCTTCTCGCGCCGGCTGTTTGGAGGTCGAATACTCCATGGATTCGAGTGATTCCACTTGAGTTCTTCCTTCTTAACATGGAGCTTCATTCTAGAAGAAGAATGGACCGATTTGGCCAAGTAACGAAGGAGATATGGTCTTGCAAAGTTGGCCAAAAATCTGCCAGAAATTGAGTGACGGGATTTTTGGGTATTCTTTTGGTTTTTGCTCTTGGATTTGAAAGATGTAAAGTGGTTGTGTGTGTGTGCATGTGTCGATATATATAGGGTGAAAGGGGGATGGAGCTTGAGTGTTAAACTTGCTCTAATAATTATAATCATGACTTGGATATGATGGATTTGTCCTTTGCTTGTTCATTTGGTTGATGAAGCATGGCCTTATGACATTCATAATGATGGAGTAGTTGGTTTGGTAAATGGGTGGGGCCCCTTGGGTGGTTCTCGGCCGAAGGGTGCAAAAGGGGGGTGAGTTTGGGTCTTGTTCCATCATTTAACTAAGTCTATGTATTAGTCAAGATATTTTTAGGTAGTATATACCCGGTAGATGTTCCCGTGATCTAATACTTGGTGTAAAACCTTTAAACGATTCATTACTTATAAGTTTTTGGATGGTTTTGACTAGTTTCCATAAACTACTAGTTAACCCGTTATAGTTACCACTTTAACTATATAACACATAAAATAACAAAAAGACACGTAACACTTATTTATGTGTCAACTTTTTATAAAAGTTAGTCACCAATATTTGTTTCTTTATTTTAAGGTGTGTCTCTAGACTTTACTGGAATAAAATCCTTTTTAATCACCAACGACCGTATCTTGCGGGTTATAACTGTTTACTATTCTAGTAACTCTTGAAAATTACTAAAATATGGCACGTGTTCCTTTGCTAGACTTCTGACAATATCATGTCAAAGATAATACTCCTAACAAATATAAAATACGAACGTGCCATTATGAATATGGATAATGACCTGAAATACTGGGTGTTACACCTGTGTACTTATCAAGTACGCATGAAGCGAGGTTTGCACACTTATTAAGTATGTAAGAGCAAGGCCCTGCGCACTTGCTAAGTGCGCAGGCAGCATACTGTTTAGGTAAAGTCGGTATGTTTAGAAGGTTAAACCGTTAGAGTCAGGATTTGGTCTGATGTGTATTTAACTAATCAATTCAGATCGGAAGTGACGTTGTGGTACCTTTGTTTAGAATAACCCAGATTAGCTTATCAGGTGAGTTCTAGAAGCCCTCTTTTAAATGTTTTATATAATGTTTTCGGGCTGGTGTGCATACATACGAAACGATGTTTTACGAAACGATGTTTTACGAAACGATGTTTAAGAAACTATGTTTACGAAATGAAATGATTTGGAATGAACGGTTTATGGAAAGAGAGTTTTATAAATGGAATGTTTACGAACAAAATGTTTATAAAGAAATGGTTTAAACTGAAGGTAAAGGGTTTTGAAAATGAATGAAATGTTTAATGAAAAGAAAAGAAAAAGGGCAAAGGTTTTAAAGAAGTCATTACAAATCTAATCTGTCGAATGAATGGAATTGACGAATAAAGTCTGGGAATGTAATTCCCAGCCTTGTGGTAGATTATGGACAACGAGCCATAGTTACCATAAGAACAGCAGGGGCAGTGTCTTGGTGGCCTGCCAAAGGTTATGATGTTGTACAACTGGTATGGGAGTATCGACGGTTACTCAGGGGTTAACGTGACCCTATGAAGGTTAAATTATGATCCGACGGTGTTATGGCCGTGAGCCATAGTCGTCGATGGAAGTTGTCGGTTTTTGGACATGAGAGCCATAGGGGCAACTAAAAGGGTATTGTCGGTCCTCGTGCAGTTAAGCCTTGGGGGCAATACAAAAGGGATTTGACAGAATGTATTGTATTGTCGGTCTTCGTGCAGTTAAGACTTAGGGGCAAATACAATACTAAATGACGGGACGAGTGGTAACACAGATTTAGATAGTAATGTATGACTTAAATGAATGTTAAATTTTTTAAACGAACGATCTGTTCAACGTGTTTATGATGATGCTAAATGTTTGGATGTTTTAATGATGAACGAAAGGCCCTGTTTTCTTATACTTGATGTTAAACTCTAATGAATTATTGAATGATGAACCATTTCTTAAACCGAATGAAAAACTGGAACTCACCAGCGTAGCTGACTTTTTAGTATGCACATTCAGGTTAAGGTAGGTATGGATGATGGACGGTGATGCTTGGCAAGCGAGAAGAGTTACCCGGTGGATCATGAAGACTGGCATCCCGTTATAATTTGTTTATGTTGTGTTTATGTATTAGGCTATGTTACGCTTCCGCATATTGAACAATGTTATGAGTATGTTTTAATGAAATTTTCCGCTGCGTTATTTGATATTCAAGTTTAATAACTGTTTGTGAATGAGTAAATCCAAAGAGTGAGGCCTCCCGGGTTTGGGGCCTTACACAACCCTACCCCGAAAAGCCTAAAACCACCACCCCCACCCCCCCAAAAACCTAAACCTCCACCCCACCCCCCAAAAACCTAAACCCCCCACCCCCACCCCCAAAAAAAACGTAAACCATAAAATCTAAACCCTAAAAGCTAAACCCTAAGGCTAAACCATAAGGCTAAAACCCTAAAATTCAAACGTAAAATCTAAACCTTAAAAGCTAAACCCTAAAAGCTAAGATGGTAGAGTGCGATGAGACGGTTCCAAAGCCGCTGAAATTAGCTCAATCGGAGTTCGTTTGATATCGTTTCTTAAGGTTTTTTTATTTCTTAGTAAAAAACTACTTCTTATTTGATCCTCCCCCTATATACATATGTATATATATATATATATATATGTATATATATATATATATATCCTTTTTTAAACACCAATTTTACAACTTGAGCATTTGTCGTAGCTTTTTGCCCTACTTTTCTTCATTCGTTCATAATCACATGGCTTCATAATCAGATCACAACGAGTATTGCTTTGGGCTTTGAATCCGCTTGGTATATGATAATGTTTTGCTAACTAATCCGATGGTATGACTAATACAAATGTGTGAACGGTACACCGCTAGAGCCTCATTCTCACAATATTTGGTTCACGAATTATGTTCTTTATAATAAAATGGTAGGACTTCCAGCTAGGGACATCGTTACCCTCAACTCTTTGATCCTATCGTCGAGTTGGTTTGAGACATCAAACTTAAACACTTTTTACTTTTATTAAAAGAGTGATTAGACTTTGTTCACCAGGAGGCGGTGCAACAATGGGACCATGTTTGACGTACCGTTCCCAACGTGAGTTCACCAACTCTTGGTTGCATAACAAGCTCGTATAAAGACGTACGATCTTATTAATATTAACCAAGCTTTGGCTTGTCAAAATCAGCTTGTATAAAAACGTACAAGTTTCAAGAGAAGTTTAATTAAAAAGGTTTTACGGTCTTACACTTTAAAATCAAGAACACTCACAAGTGTAAAGACTAAATCAAGTAATAATAAAAAAGTCCATCATGAAGTTGGTTTTAAGAACGATGTAAGGCCCCAAACCGGGCACCCTACATCTGGTTCTCATCACTGGGTAATCTTTTTAAAATACTTACTTTATTTTAAAAACATACAGCATAAGTCTCGCTCAAAATAGTAATTATCTTTCAATAACGTTATTACACATTACCTTACTAAACGAATGCACGCACACCAACCGGAGTAGCACCGCTCCCAAGCCAAGATACGTCGACCACAAAGCTCACCTGCAAAACAATTTAACGTAAACACAAAGTCAACTACGCTGAGTGAGTCCTAATAGTTAATTTAATAAGAAACCATCTCGTCACAAATATCATTTATGTCAACTCAGAACATTTCGGTCCTTTATAAAAATAGTTTGTCATTTAATGACATATAGATAACCCCGTTATCTCATACTTTCCCATAAGGGTTCACCACCCCAGACTCAACCCACATCTATAACCCAGTAAGTCTCACCTTCATGGATCGAGCTTACTACACTTATAACTTGAGATCTACCACACTTATTAACCTGAAACCCGGTTATCTCAACCAACCCTAGACACCGACTTAACCAACCCTACCAAGAATCTCACAAGACAACCGACACAATTGTTGTAATCACAACGACATTATCCCGAAACAACGGCCAATCTAACTCTACTCACCACCTTAATACCATCTACACAACACATTCATAGCATCTCATGCACAATAAATATAACTCAACACTTTCATGCAATTCAACACATATATATGCACACAAACACATACCTCGTCACATGCACCCTCGTTAGGGCGTTGGGCACACCCGAGCTCATCATTAACCTGCTTAATATTGTCACCTTTGGTGACTTTCCGAAGGACTTCGTCCTTCACAATCCCATTTGTCGTGTCATAAAGACAACAATGCAAACATAACACAAATATAAAATACATAATATCACACATCATTTTCATGACTCATTAGCTACACCTGCACTCCACTCATAGCACTAGGATGGCATATCCTAGACATACCCATGGTATGTAATTTTCCAAACATATTCCCCGAGAAATTGCCTGGATTACCACCCGATCGAGAGACAGAGTTTCAGATAGACTTAGTGTTAGGTGCCCAACCCGTGGCTAAAGCACCGTACCGACTTGCGCCTCTAGAGATGTAAGAGATAAGAGTACAGTTGGAGGAAATTTTGTATAGAGGATTCATCAGACCAAGAATTTCTCCTTGGGGTGCTCCGGTGCTGTTTGTAAAGAAGAAAGGTGTTGCCATGCGAATGTGCATCGGTTACAGAGAGTTGAATAAACGTACGGTAAAGAATTGGTACCCACTACCCAAGATCGATGATCTGTTTGACCATTTCCAAGGTGCAAGATGGTTTTCCTAGATCGACCTGCGGTCAGGGTATCACCAGTTAAAGGTAAGGGAAGAGGATATACCGAAAACTGCGTTTTGCACGCGTTACGGGAATTATGAGTTTCGCGTGATGTCCTTCGGTTTAGCGAATGCTCCAGCATCATTCATGGGTACGATGAACCAGGTGTGTAGGCTAATGCTAGATAGATCGGTGATAGTATTCATAGATGATATACTCATTTAGTCAAAGAGTGAGGGAGATCATGTTTGTCACCTTTGAGAGGTACTAGAGACGCTAAAGATAGAAAATTGTATGCCAAGTTCTCCAAATGAGCGTTCTGGCTTAAGGAACTCCAATTATTAGGTCACTTTATCAAAGCAGACGGAATTATGGTTGACCTGACAAAGATCGCAGCAGTAAAGGAATTGGAAATCTCGAAGACGCCGACTAATATACGAAGTTTTCTGGGATTGGAAGGCTACTATTGAAGGTAGCTTCGCCTCTGACATAGTTGACACGAAAGGAAGTAAAGTACTAATGGGGCCAGGCTCAGTCTGAAGCATTTGAAGAGTTAAAGAAGAAGTTGACCCAAGCCCCAGTGTTGACACTACTCGAAGGTAACGAGGACCTGGTGGTATATTCTGACGCTTTGGGTCGAGGGTTAGGATGTGTATTAATGCAGAGGGGAAAGGTGATCACGTATGCATCACGACAGCTGAGGGTTAACGAAGTCAATTTCTCGACTCACGACCTGGAGCTTGCAATAGTTGTCTTCACATTGAACTAGCATCCCACATTATCTATACGGAGTGAAATGCACCATTTATTCAGACCACAAAATCTTGACTTATTTCTTCAAGCAGAAAGACTTGAATATGCGATAGAGACGGTGGTTGGAACTATTGATGGATTATGACTATGAAATCCTATACCACCCGGGAAAAGCGAATGTGGTTGCCAAAACCTTAAGTTGAAAGGAGAATCAAACTCTCATTCGGGTGAGGGCATATCAGTTGGTAGTGACACCATATTTTATGACAGATTTAGAAAGAGTGCAGACATAAGCGCTAAAGGAAGAAAACGTAAAGAGGGAATGGATGGTCGGTCAACAAGAAAAGCTGTAAACAAACACTTATGGAGTAAGGACCCGATGTGGTCGCATGTGCGTACCGAAGGGCGGTGAGCTTAGGGCTAAAGTACTTAACGAGGCCCATAAGTCTTGATATTCCATCCACCCGGGAACCACAAAGATGTATCAGGATTTGAAGAAAGAGAATTGGTGGCCTAACATGAATAACGTCGTAGCGGAATACGTGAGTAAATGTTTGAGTTGCTCACAAGTTAAAGCTGAGCATCAAAAGCCATATAGGAAGATCCAGCCTCTGGATATACCAGAATGGAAATGGGAGGAGCGTATTACCATGGACTTTATTACAAAGCTGCCTCGTACAGCTAAAGGCCATGATACGATTTGGGTAATAGTGGATCGTTTGACAAAGAGTGCACACTTCCTACTGATCCGAGAAACTTATTCATCCGAGAAACAGGCTGAAGTGTTTATCAACAAGATTTTTGCGCGACATGGAGTACCACTTTCAATTGTATCTGACCGGGACACATGGTTCACATCGAGGTTCTGGAAAAGATTTCATGAGACAATGGGTACGAGATTGAACATTAGCATGGCTTATCACTCACATATGGATGGTCAGTCAGAGAGGACCATCAAAACATTGGAGTATATGCTCTGCACATGCATTATAGACTTTGGTGGCACTTGGGATAGTCACCTACCTCTGGCAGAATTCTCCTACAACAACAACTATCACACCACTATTGGTATGCCACCTTACAAGATGTTGTACGGTAGAAGATGCGGAACCCCGGTCTGTTGGGGCGAGATAGGACATAAAGAGCTAGGAAGCTTAGAGGTAGTGACGAAAACCTCTGAAAAGTTTGACCAGATTAAAGCTCGAATGAAAGCAGCGCAAGATCACCAAGAGTCTTACACAGATAAAAGGCGGAGACACATCGAGTTCGATGGCGGGGATCAGGTGTTGTTAAAAGTATCTCCCTGTAAGGGAATTATTCGATTCAGAAAGAGAGGGAAACTGAGCCCAAGGTTTGTCAGACCTTTCAAGATTCTGGCACGGGTTGGGGAAGTTGCTTACATACTGGAATTGCCTGATGCGTTGAGTGGAATCCACCCTACCTTCCACGTGTCACACTTGCGCAAGTCCCTGGCTAACGAATCAGCACATGTGACACTTAACGACATCGAGGTAGGTAATAGCCTTAATTACATCAAAGAACCCATGGCCATAGTAGACAGAAAAAAGAAGCAGTTACGAAATAAAGAAATTCAGTTGGTTAAGGTGCAATGGAAACATCGTAAAGGGCTAGAAGCTACTTGGGAGACCGAGGCAGAAATGAAAGATTCGTATCCCCATCTGTTTGACTTATGATAGGTTTCGAGGACAAAACCTTACGTAAGGGGGGTAAACATGTAACATCCCAAAATTTATGACAAAGAATAAAAGACGGTTTACGGGAAAAGATATAAAGAAAGAATGAAAGAATAGCGGGCTCGAGCAAGAATGGGCCTTGGGCCGGGCAAAAGAAGCACAAGGAGGGGGATGGAGTAAAACCCTAGTCACCATCTCCACTCCCCATTCTTCGTCTTCTTCATTACTGTGACATCCGGTAGATTTCCAGGTTATCATCCGTACTGTTAGTGTGTTATCCGTACTGTAACCGTTTGTGAAACAGCAGTTACATATGCATTAATAAACATGACTTTTATTTTTTGAAGTCATTTTAAGCCTAGCAAAGTGTTTTTAAATGCATGGTCTTGCATTTGGTAATTTTAGGAATTTTAGTGTCGCAATTCGGTAAACTGTCTGAAACGAACGTTGGTGACGACCCGGTAAAAATCAAAAGTCCAGATTTAGGTCAAAAAGCTGGGTTTAGCTTAAAATAATTTTCTATAACTGAAAATTTTGATTTGGCAAAGAAAAATCATAATTGGTGATTTTCGTCCGGTAAATCACCCGGTAACGGTATGTATTCGTGTTCTTACGTTTTAATTAGACATAATACACCAACTAGCACCTAATATTATTATTTGCTATTTAATTTTATGTATTTTGACTGGTTTTAATGTTTTACTAATTATTGTTAATTAATCGCGTAAAATAAAACCTGAGATGAATACCCGATACAAGTTTTAACCCCCACATATCTAATATTTTATAAAAATTAAGCATGGATAGCCTACACATTCAAAAAAGTTTGGCCATTAATGGGGGGAGAGACACATGTCTCTTAACTCATCATTAAAAATCTTCACCTCTCCACATTTCCAAGAAATCTCTAATTAAAACACTCAACCCCTCACCTACACTCTCTCACATCTCTCTCTCTCTCTTTGGCCGTAAACCCCCCTCTCTCTTTCTTTGAATTCTCATCTCCATTTCACCAAGAACAAGCTTAAATCTCCATCTATTTTCAATTTGTGTTTATCTTGGTGAAGTTGTTTGAAGCCTTGGAAGCAAGAACAAGCCACATCTCGGATTTTGGAAGCTCTTACAAGTCCACTATCTATTGTTCTTATTTATTCATTCTCGTTCTTGTTGATTCTAAAACAAGAATAGTTCACCCATCACCAAATATTTCTTAGAGATATTTAAAATATGGGTTTTCACAACTAATTACTAAGCTAAAAAGGGTGTGTAAGTGTGTATGTGAGCCATGAGATGCATGCATGCACATATGCATGTTGAGCTTTGATTTTGAAATGTTTTGCTTGTTTAAATGGATGATCTTCGTGTTTATTTTTCTCCAACAAAAGTCATCATTTGAATCTAATGTAAATGAGTATTTTGTTCATAAAATGTTAATTAAAAAGTTGTTGGAAGCATGCATGTGGATTAGTAGATGATTTCAAGAAAACTAGACATATGATTGTGCTTTTTTGGTCTTTATTCATGCATGAAATCATTTATTTTATACCTGAAATTTAATGCCTAAAACATGTGTTATACAAGTATTAAAAAGTAATCTAACAACTACAAATGATTAAAAGTGGATTGGTGACATGTTACATATATATTAAAGTCTAAAAATCACCTTATTTCATGTTGAAAACACCTAAATTAGTGAGTTTTACTCAAGATAAATTCTGCACAGATTTGAGTGAAGGAAATCAGTACCTTATACATAATATATGATCATGGATGAAGGACTAAAAGACACACTACATATATACTAGTATTATATAGCAAAATACGCATATTTCGACAATTTTGGACACGTAAAACACATGTAAATTCACTGTTTTGTAAATCTGAAACAAAACAAGTCTTAAACATATAATTTATGGTAAAAACATGTAATATAACTTGTACAAGTATTTGAGCATAATTATGGACGTTAATCCTTAAAAACTATGCGTAAATAGTGCTTAGAACGGTACTTTTAAAGGCTAAAATTGCATATCTTTGTATAAATTTCAAAACAGAAACTTTGATGTAAAAATGAGTTCATATGACTAATAATATTGTTTATAACATAATTGGGATGTTAGTGTAAAAATCTGTTAATTATACAAGTAAATATGAATTTTTACAAAGATTAGTAAATTATGAACTTATGGTTAAAATGAGTTTTACCATGGATAATTTAGTATATATTAAGTAAAATAAGTGTTTTTTATAATAAAATTGAAAACCGTTTGATAAAAATTACCGTTTCGGTTTTAACGCGTAAATGGTAACTGTTGAACATAAAATGTGTAAATAGTCAAATAATATATTTTTGTAAGAAAATATATTTTTATATACATATTAACCGAAGACTTAGTATTTTTGTGAATAAAATACTATATAGATACTTATATATTTTTAATAATAAAAATATAACATTTGGTGGAAATTACTATAAATACATGAAAATGGCTAAGTATGTGAAATTGTTGACTTAGATGCATTTCGCTTTAATTGAGTGCTTAAAGATGTATAGTGACATTTCTCATGCATTTGTATGTTTATTGGTAAATTTGGTGCATTAGAGTGTTTTATGTGAATCGTGGTGTTAAACGCATTAAAATCTTACCGTGGGGTATTTTCACGTATATATATATATTTTACATAAAAATAATAATAATAATTGTGTTTTGGTTAAAACCAATGGTGCTAGGTATTTTTTTGGTTAAAATAGTTAATTTGACACTTAGTAGAATATAAATTGACCTTGATCGAGTCACCAACGGATCGTCTGGATAAACTATTTTAAAAACGGAAACATAACTAAGTCTGGTAGTTTGGGTGAACAAACGTACTTGATAGACTTGTGAATGACCGTTAAATGTATCCCTTGGGTTCTAGGGAGCGGGTATCTTGATCGTTTCCTTGGATAATCTTTCTTTACTAGCATACGCGTTAAGTGAGTTTTCACGCCCCCTATTTAAATATTTTAAATGTTTTGTTACGTTTTCAAATATCGGGGGAGAAACATGCCGGAAAAGGTAAATTGGTTTTGTGGAACGTGAACTTAGATGACCTTGAGGTACTGTAGCTATTTAGTAGTTCCTGATAGATACACTCCCAGAGGGATTCAGTCCCACATTCATAATCATTAGTCTCCATAGAAGGGACCGCAGGATATATTGATAGATCTATTGGGCGTGACAGCCTGCTCCCCGGCCAGGTGTCATGGTCCTAGTGTAACGGGAGTTTTATATGATGAGGCGTCTTCAGGCGTTGGTTTTGGATTTGATTATGGGCTCTTGGTTTCGATCTAGTCGTGAGGCCTTGCAAACTTTCGACTGTTCACTAGCATAACGATACATCGTCACGTACCTTTTCCAAAAATATGAAAGAATATCTTATGATATTGATAAAACCTGTGAACTCACCAACTTTATGTTGACATATTTTACTTGGCATGTTTTTCAAGTAAGTAGCTCATGCATTGAGGAATGAAAGTCGGTATTATGGTAGCAAACTATCGTGTCATGGTGTCAGGACCTAATGTCAACATCTAATGTCGTGTTTAAACTTTGGTTTTGGTGACTAAACACTTTCAATAATCTTGTGTAATGTTGACAACTAAACTACTTTTAAGTAATGTATCCATGATTTTATATGTTGTGTTTGCTTATGGGTAACAACTTCCGTTGCCACCACACTTGCTTAAGTCTTCCGCTGCGAGTTGGGGTGTGACAATTACCATCTTAGAGAGAGAAAAGGCTAGAGAGAGAAATTTTCAAATCACAACCCGAGACCTCCATTTGTGGCTTAGATCACTGCTGGAACATCTCTGAGGAATGGAGAAGAAGGAAGCAAGCTTTTGCAGGTAACCAAACCCTTCCAGATTCGAATTCTTCTTTGAAAAGTGGGATTAGGGTTTTAAGGTGGGTTTTACATAAAGACGAGATTTTTACATATGATTTGACTTAAAAAGTATGTATCTAGCTTCATGGAAGCTAAATATAAGTTTTGGACGTAAAAAGATTGGAATTTGGATCAAAAACGAAGAATTTGATCAAGAACTGTAACATCCCAAAAATAGGACGACGATTAAAATAACGGGTTATACGTAAGACGAAAGGAATAAATGAACCGTAGAGAGAGAAAGTTGGCAGATCGACCCGAGATTGAAGAAGTGTCTTGCTCCATAGCTCTTGAGAAGAACCTCCGAATTAGAAGCTCGATACAGGTAACGATCCAACCTAGATCTGAGTTTTTGTTTGTTTTTGGAAGAAAATGTGACGTTTTTACGGATGAAACTGGAAGAAAATATAGATTTGAGTCCCTTAATGAAAAGCAAACGTTTTGAATGTAAACAAGTTCAGGATTTTGATGTGATCAGACCCGAATGCAAAAGTTAGGGTTTTTGCGGTGAAGCAGATCCTGCGTACTTCTCAAGTACGCATGAAGAGGGTCCTGCGTACTTATCAAGTACGCATTAAGAGGGTCCTGCGTACTTATCAAGTATGCATGAAGCAAAGTTTGCGAACTTAATAAGTACGCAAGAGCAAGGCCCTGCGCACTTGCTAAGTGCGCAGGCATCAGGCTGTTTAGGTAAAGTCAGTATGTTTAGAAGGTTAAACCGTTAGAGTCGGGATTTGGTCTGATGTGTATTTAACTAATCAATTCAGATCGAAAGTGACGTTGTGGGACCTTTTTTAGGACAACCCAGATTAGCTTATCCGGTGAGTTCTAGAAGCCCTCTTTTAAATGTTTTAAATAATGTTTTCGGGCTCGTGTGCATACATACGAAATGATGTTTTACGATACGATGTTGTAAGGCCCCTTTTACCGGGTGACCTCACTCGTTGGATTTACTTATAAACATAGCCATAGATACTGAATAATTACATTGAATACTTTCTAAACGTAGCGTGAGCTTACATCATTCGATTACATAGCCATAACAGCGGAAGTCTTAATCATTTAAACATAACACATTGCTTTAACAAAAATTAAAGTGGATGGGATGTCAGCCCTTGATCGGGATAGCCTTCACTCCAATGCACGACCTTTCTTCTTTTTACCTGAAATGTATACTAAAAGTCAGCTAACGCTGGTGAGTTCTAGTTAAAAACCTTTAGGTATGAACATTATCCATTTATAAATACTTACGTATAAATATATAAATATAAATACACATTTACATATCCTTTGCTTTCTTTTATCATTCGTATGTGAGCACATAATTATGCATTCACCTTTACTTTCATTAACATTTATTGGTCGTACTCATAAGAGTGATCAGCCAACATTCATTTATGCGTAAGTCACGAAGACAATACGCCCGTCCTACCGTCGTAGTCCGTCCTCCACAACATCCGGCAAACCTTCGGCCATCTGTTATGCTATACCGTCCGGCAAACCTTCGGCCGTCCGTCTTAACCGTACTACCGTCGTAGTCCGTCATATTCGCCCGTCTGCCCTAAGGCATCCGTTTCCCTCGTGAACTATTATATATGCAACCGTTCTACTTATCATTGATAAGGCAATTGCTTCGACCGTCCATTAGTGCCTTTCACACGTCCTAGCTAATGAAGGAACGTGTTTGTCCCGATTGCAAAATAGTCACGAGGTCGTCCGTCTACCGAAGTAGCCGTTATCATCGAAGCGTCCATACATTTACATGCATTCGTAACAAGCAATATATAAAATATAAAGCAAGATTTTCTTCTTTTTCGTTATGTCGTTCGTTCATTCATTCTTTGTATACATTCGTTTCATTCTTGTTCATCATTATTTTACGTATGATCATATTAACATTCATATATATATAAGTATCACATATGATCACATTGGCATTCATAACATTTATTCACTTAGTGTATACATCTCAGCCCCAAAACATTTGAAAACATTTGCACATAACATAGAAGGGGCACATAGAACTCACCTGATAGGCGGGTCCCTGAAGTATAATAGCTGGTTTCGAAACGTCACTAAGGTCACCCACAATCTGTATAATAAGGTCATACATATAAGGTAGGGCTCCTAAATGACACTAGACATTACTATTCTTGAACTCAGTAGTTTCGGGAGGTGGGTCGCATCGAAACTATGGTAGTTTCGAGCTATGGTCTTACACTCGAAACTAGGTAGTTTCGAGTTATAATCCTTCTATCGAAACTAGGTAGTTTCGAGTCATGAGATCCTATCAAAACTATGGTAGTTTCGAGTCATTAACTTATGAAAAATCTTAGTTTAGGTTCAAGGTGACACTCGAAACTAGGTAGTTTCGAGTCCTGAGTTCCTATCGAAACTATGGTAGTTTCGAGTCATTGGCTGCTATCGAAACTAGATAGTTTCGAGTCAAACATGACTATCGAAACTAGAGTAGTTTCGACGGGTCTGTATGTATCGAAACTATAGTTTCGAGTCATGGGTCTGCATCTTCCCTGACCAGAACCTTGCTCCAGCCAACTTATTTCCAATCGATTAAACCTTGAGCATTTTACGTTAAACACCTTCCTTTATCGTTCTTGAGTTCAAATACGTGATTTGTTTCAAGTTTCGTATGCAAAAAAAATCGTATCTTTATTTGATTTAAACCCGAGACATGCAAAGACTCATAATCAGAGGCGATGCTTACCTCAACAGGCCCGATTTCTGTTGCTATGCGTTGAAATGGTGGAGTCGGATGATTCCCGAGCCCTTGAGTCTTCTCCTTGCGGTTTTCTTCACAAGCCGATCGCTCTCTCTCTCTCTCTCTAGTATTCTTGCGCAGGAAGATGAAATGAGAGGGGTTTGGGTTGAAGCTGCTGTTTTGTAATGGGGTTTCCCCCTTTTCTTTTCGGCCCATGGGCCGAAATTTTGGCCAAGCCCACTTTATTTCCCTTTTCTATTTGTCTTGTCATTATTTGGGATGTTACAAGTCTACCCTCCTTAATGAGGTTTCGTCCTCGAAACCTGTTACACGTTAAACAACTGGGGATACAGTTCCTTCATCTCGTCTTCTTTCTCCCAAGTAGCCTCGGACCCCTTTCTGTGTTTCCATTGTATTTTGACTAAAGGGATCGACTTATTGCGTAATCGTTTCTCGGCTCTGTCAAGAATAGCTATTGGTTCTTCTACATAGTTCAAGCTGTTATCCACTTCGATTTCGTCATAAGGTATGTGAGCCGTATCGTCAGCAAGGCACTTGCGTAAGTGTGATATGTGGAATGTAGGGTGTATTCCACTAAGCTCGACGGGTAGGTCGAGTCTGTAAGCAACTTGACCCACTCTTGCTACAATCTTGAAAGGTCCGACAAACCTTGGACTTAGTTTGCCACGCTTTCTGAATCGAATGATTCCTTTCCACGGTGATACTTTCAACAGTACCATGTCCCCTACTTGAAACTCTAAATCCCTCCTTCTCTTATCCGCGTATGATTTCTGTCTGTCTTTTGCGGCTTTCATACGAGCCTTGATTTGATCAAATTTCTCAGAAGTAGCTTTGACCACTTCGAGACTTGCAAAATCCTTCTGTCCAATTTCCCCCCAACAAACCGGGGTCCTACATTTCCTCCCATACAACATTTCAAATGGCGGCATGCCAATAGTCGAGTGATAGCTGTTGTTATATGAAAATTCTGCCAATGGTAGATGGCTGTCCCAACTCCCACCGAAGTCAATGATACAGGCCCGGAGCATGTCCTCCAAGGTCTGAATGGTCCTTTCCGATTGTCCATCGGTTTGGGGGTGGTAAGCGGTGCTGATGTTCAGTCTAGTGCCCATTGCTTCATTGAATTTCTTCCAAAACCTTGACGTGAATCTAGTATCCCTGTCAGACACAATCGACAGCGGCATACCATGTCTGCTCACAATTTCCTTGATAAATACTTCTGCTAGCTTTTCAGAAGAAGAAGTTTCTCGTATTGGCAAGAAGTGAGCACTCTTTGTCAAGCGGTCGACGATCACCCAAATGGTATCATTGCCTTTAGCTGTTCGCGGTAGCTTGGTAATGAAGTCCATTGTGATCTCTTCCCACTTCCATTCCGGTATTGGTAAAGGTTGCATTTTACCGCATGGTTTCTGGTGCTCGGCCTTAACTAGAGAACACGTTAGGCACTTGCTCACGTATTCTGTCACATCATTCTTCATGCCAGGCCACCAGTATTCTTTCTTCAAGTCTTGATACATTTTGTTTGTCCCGGGGTGAATAGAGTAGCGAGACTTATGGGCCTCGTCAAGGATTTTGGCCCTAAGTTCACCAATCTTAGGTATCCACATCCGGCCAAAACGAGTTCGTACACCGTACGTATTGGTCTCCAGGTTGCTCTGTTGTCCAATTATTCTTTCTCGTTTCACATTTCTTTCTAATAGTGCCTCATCTTGTGCCTTTACTATTTCATTCATTAAATCTGGTGTTATAATCAACTGACACGCCTTGATTCTAATAGGTGTCGACTCTTCCTTCCTGCTTAAGGCGTCAGCCACTACATTTGCCTTGCCTGGGTGGTATAATATTTCGCAATCGTAGTCTTTTAGTAGTTCCAACCACCTTCTTTGTCTCATGTTTAATTCCTTCTGCTCGAAGAAGTACTTCAGGCTCTTGTGATCGGAGTAGATGGTGCATTTAACTCCGTACAGATAATGCCTCCATATCTTTAATGCGAAAACTACGGCCGCCAACTCCAGATCGTGAGTCGGGTAGTTAACTTCATGAATCTTTAACTGTCGCGAGGCATAAGCAATTACCTTTCCTCGTTGCATGAGTACGCACCCTAAACCTTGCCCTGAAGCGTCAGAGTAGACTACTAAGTCTTCATTTCCCTCAGGTAGTGTTAATACTGGAGCTTGAGTTAATCGTGTCTTAAGTTCCTCAAACGCGTTGTTTTGGGTTGGACCCCATTCATACTTTACTTCCTTCCGTGTCAGTTTGGTTAGCGGCGAGGCAATTCTTGAGAAATCTTGGATGAACCTTCGATAGTAGCCTGCCAACCCTAGAAAGCTTCGTATCTCTGTTGGTGTCTTTGGGATGTTCCATTCCTTTACTGTCTCGATCTTTGCAGGATCCACCATGATGCCGTTTGGGTTTATTACATGACCTAGGAATTGGACTTCCCTAAGCCAGAACGCGCATTTGGAGAATTTTGCGTACAACTTTTCCTGCTTTAGCACCTCCAATACTTCTCTTAGGTGACAGTGGTGATCACCTTCATTCTTTGAATATATGAGGATGTCATCTATAAAAACTATTACTGATCGATCCAACATGGGTCGGCATACTCTGTTCATTAAATCCATAAATGCTGCTGGTGCGTTAGTTAATCCGAAGGACATCACGAGAAATTCATAATGCCCATAACGCGTACGAAACGCAGTTTTCGGTACATCTTCCTCTCTTACTTTCAATTGATGGTAACCCGACCTGAGATCAATCTTTGAGAACCAACTCGCGCCTTGTAATTGATCAAAGAGGTCGTCTATTCTAGGCAGTGGGTATTTGTTCTTTACTGTTCTCTTGTTCAATTCACGGTAGTCGATGCACATGCGCATGCTGCCGTCCTTTTTCTTTACAAATAATACCGGAGCGCCCCATGGTGAGATGCTCGGTCTGATAAATCCTTTCTCTGTTAATTCTTCAAGTTGGGACATTAATTCTTTCATTTCTGACGGAGCCAATCGGTATGGTGCCTTGGCAACGGGCTCAGCTCCTGGCAGTAAGTCAATCTGAAATTCTATTTCCCGATCGAGCGGCAAACCAGGTAGGTCCTCTGGGAACACTTCTGGAAAATTGCACACCACGGGTACATCTTTTAGCTCTTTCGTTTTCATTCTATCGTCAATAACATACGCCAGATAAGCTTCGCAACCGCGCCTCATGTAACTTTCGGCCTTGATCATCGAGATGACGTTCGGCATTGTGCTATTCCAGTCACCATAAACCATAATCGGACTGCCGTTAGTGGCCTTGAGATGTATCATCTTTCGTTTACATATGATTTGAGCTTCGTTGGCAGCTAACCAATCCATGCCCAATACTACATCGAATCCTCCTAAGGTTAGAAGGTACAATTTAGATGGAAACTTATGGCCCTCTATTTCTATCATGCAATCGTCAGTCACTTGGATGACTACTGAGTTTTTACCAATAGCAGTTTGTACGCTAAAGGCCCTAATAAGGCTAGTGATTGTGCAGTCTAATTTGCGGCTAAATGCAGTGGATATAAAACTTTTACTAGCACCAGAATCAAACAGAATAGCAGCATGTTCATCATTTACTAGGAACGTACCCGACACGACGTCAGGGTTTCCTCTTGCTTCTTCCTCGGTTAAAGCATAGGCCCGAGTCCTAGCCTTTGGCTGTTCCTTTTCTTTTTCTTTCCCCGAACCAGATTGTCCAGTCTTCCTGCAATCCTTAGTAGCGTGCCCATACCAACCACAGTTCTGGCACTTGATGCCCTTAGTACAATCCTTCGAGTAGTGCCCCGGTCTTCCACATTTAAAACACATGGTTGAGCCGGCCAAACATTCACCGCGGTGCTGTTTCCCGCATTTTGTGCATATTTCGTACTCATCATTCCTTGGCTTCTTTGCCTCAGCAGTAACATTTCTTCTTCCAGTCCCCTTAGACGAGTTCTCCCACTTCCTCTTTGGTGTCTCCGGCACCGGGTCCTCATTGGCATAATCGTCATAGACGATTCCGGACAGATTCACTACCGACTCGAAAGTCGAGGGTAGGTTAGCTTTCACATGAACACGGACCTTTTGGGGTAGGCCTTTGACATAATACTTAATCAATCGCTCCTCAGTCTCTACCAGGTGGGGTACCAGTTGAGCTAGCTCATTAAATCTTGAAGTGTACTGGCGATGAGTCTTGTTGCCAACCTTGAAATTTAGAAACTCGTTTTCCACTCGATCAATCTCGTTCTGTGGGCAGAACTTCTGGATTATCAACTTTTTCAGATCTTCCCAAGTCATTCTTTTGAGAGCGTTTGGCGATTTAGTTCTTTGGATAGTCCTCCACCAACTTAGTGCCTCGTTGGTGAAAGAGTGAGCCACATATTTTACAGCCTGGTCAGGTCGGCATTCGCTTATGTTGATTACCCCATTCATCCTCTCGATCCATTCAAACGTAGCCACCGAATCCTTGTTTCCATCAAATTTGGGCGGATCACCGTCCTTAAATCCTTTATAGGTACACCCATGGGTGTTCAGTCTCACTGTCACTTCATCCCCATCACTATCATAAACTTTCTCCTCATGGTTGTTTTCCTCCTCCTCTTTGCTCTTCTTTAGTGCCTCAGATAACAGATCAGGCAGTACTTTCTTCAGAGTTAGTATGACCTCACGGGCAATAGCATCTCTAACTTCGGGTTCCAGTCGTAGAGATCCTTCATTGCCCTCAGCTGGTGGGGTTACATTTGTTTCATGCACGCTCTCAGTGTGTTCCACGTGCACACTCTCCTCTTCCTCATATCTTTGGTTCAATGGCGGTCTACCGACTCGGCCAGTGCGACCGCCTCGGCGTCCAGTTCCTCTTTTACGAGCCATAGTTTTCTAGATTTCCTGTTGAGTAAAAAGGTATACATCAATGTCATTCCTTCAGATCATAGTTTAGAACAGTACGAGCAAGGTAAATTCTTAATTACAGTGACCGGTTTGTGATTAATAATTTGCTTTGCTTTTCGGGTTCGAAACTCTTCACATCAGTAGTGACATTGACATCTAAGCGTTCTAAGTTAAGGTATCTATCCCTAACTATAGGCATTAACTTTATGACTTACTTACTGCACTGGCGTTGGCGTCGGCTACCCAGACTGACATCCGTGCGTTGGTCCCATTATCAGCTTGAGTCCAGACATTTAGGGATGTCTGAATCTCTCAAACTATTGCTCTGATACCAACTTGTAAGGCCCCTTTTACCGGGTGACCTCACTCGTTGGATTTACTTATAAACATAGCCATAGATACTGAATAATTACATTGAATACTTTCTAAACGTAGCGTGAGCTTACATCATTCGATTACATAGCCATAACAGCGGAAGTCTTAATCATTTAAACATAACACATTGCTTTAACAAAAATTAAAGTGTGTGGGATGTCAGCCCTTGATCGGGATAGCCTTCACTCCAATGCATGACCTTTCTTCTTTTTACCTGAAATGTATACTAAAAGTCAGCTAACGCTGGTGAGTTCTAGTTAAAAACCTTTAGGTATGAACATTATCCATTTATAAATACTTACGTATAAATATATAAATATAAATACACATTTACATATCCTTTGCTTTCTTTTATCATTCGTATGTGAGCACATAATTATGCATTCACCTTTACTTTCATTAACATTTATTGGTCGTACTCATAAGAGTGATCAGCCAACATTCATTTATGCGTAAGTCACGAAGACAATACGCCCGTCCTACCGTCGTAGTCCGTCCTCCACAACATCCGGCAAACCTTCGGCCATCTGTTATGCTATACCGTCCGGCAAACCTTCGGCCGTCCGTCTTAACCGTACTACCGTCGTAGTCCGTCATATTAGCCCGTCTGCCCTAAGGCATCCGTTTCCCTCGTGAACTATTATATATGAAACCGTTCTACTTATCATTGATAAGGCAATTGCTTCGACCGTCCATTAGTGCCTTTCACACGTCCTAGCTAATGAAGGAACGTGTTTGTCCCGATTGCAAAATAGTCACGAGGTCGTCCGTCTACCGAAGTAGCCGTTATCATCGAAGCGTCCATACATTTACATGCATTCGTAACAAGCAATATATAAAATATAAAGCAAGATTTTCTTCTTTTTCGTTATGTCGTTCGTTCATTCATTCTTTGTATACATTCGTTTCATTCTTGTTCATCATTATTTTACGTATGATCATATTAACATTCATATATATATAAGTATCACATATGATCACATTGGCATTCATAACATTTATTCACTTAGTGTATACATCTCAGCCCCAAAACATTTGAAAACATTTGCACATAACATAGAAGGGGCACATAGAACTCACCTGATAGGCGGGTCCCTGAAGTATAATAGCTGGTTTCGAAACGTCACTAAGGTCACCCACAATCTGTATAATAAGGTCATACATATAAGGTAGGGCTCCTAAATGACACTAGACATTACTATTCTTGAACTCAGTAGTTTCGGGAGGTGGGTCGCATCGAAACTATGGTAGTTTCGAGCTATGGTCTTACACTCGAAACTAGGTAGTTTCGAGTCATAATCCTTCTATCGAAACTAGGTAGTTTCGAGTCATGAGATCCTATCGAAACTATGGTAGTTTCGAGTCATTAACTTATGAAAAATCTTAGTTTAGGTTCAAGGTGACACTCGAAACTAGGTAGTTTCGAGTCCTGAGTTCCTATCGAAACTATGGTAGTTTCGAGTCATTGGCTGCTATCGAAACTAGATAGTTTCGAGTCAAACATGACTATCGAAACTAGAGTAGTTTCGACGGGTCTGTATGTATCGAAACTATAGTTTCGAGTCATGGGTCTGCATCTTCCCTGACCAGAACCTTGCTCCAGCCAACTTATTTCCAATCGATTAAACCTTGAGCATTTTACGTTAAACACCTTCCTTTATCGTTCTTGAGTTCAAATACGTGATTTGTTTCAAGTTTCGTATGCAAAAAAAATCGTATCTTTATTTGATTTAAACCCGAGACATGCAAAGACTCATAATCAGAGGCGATGCTTACCTCAACAGGCCCGATTTCTGTTGCTATGCGTTGAAATGGTGGAGTCGGATGATTCCCGAGCCCTTGAGTCTTCTCCTTGCGGTTTTCTTCACAAGCCGATCGCTCTCTCTCTCTCTCTCTAGTATTCTTGCGCAGGAAGATGAAATGAGAGGGGTTTGGGTTGAAGCTGCTGTTTTGTAATGGGGTTTCCCCCTTTTCTTTTCGGCCCATGGGCCGAAATTTTGGCCAAGCCCACTTTATTTCCCTTTTCTATTTGTCTTGTCATTATTTGGGATGTTACAGATGTTTACGAAACGATGTTTACGAAATGATGCTTATGAAACTATGTTTACGAAATGAAATGATTTGGAATGAACGGTTTATGGAAAGAAAGTTTTACGAATGGAATGTTTACGAATGAAATGTTTATAAAAAATGGTTTAAACTGAAGGTAAAGGGTTTTGAAAATGAATGAAAGGTTTTATGAAAAGGAAAGAAAGGGAAAATGTTTTAAAGAAGTTATTACAAATCTAATCTGTCGAATGAATGGAATTGACGAATGAAGTCTGGGAATGTAATTCCCAGCCTTGTGGTAGATTATGGTGTCACACCCCGACCGATGGCGGAATCATCAAGGCGGACAATGGAATGATTGTTCAAAAGCACATGATAACTAAAAGTTGCATAATTCATTAAATAAATTTGAATACAACAAAGATCCAAATACAATACATTTCAAATAACCTAGTCTAGTTCAAAACATTGATTTTTTTTTAACTAGGTCCATAGTTCTTAAGTGGAGAAATCTTCAGCAAGCAATCACATATCCAAACCTGAAACATTATTTAAATCAAATGTCAACTAAAAAGTTGGTGAGTACATAGGTTTTTGTAGTTCCGATAAGAAATAGATAAAACGCTTTGCAACTCATTGTTTATCTTGTTAAACATAGTATATATATGGTGTATCATTTATCTAATCACAATTCAAACCTTGTTTGACGCGCTTGAACAGAGCACAACAGCTAAGTCCGGTAATGTTTGAATATAGTTACCCACTATATCCGGTATGTTTGAATATAACACGCGGCTATATCCGAGTATGCAGTAATAAACACCCTAACCGGGTGGGCTGGTCAGGCACAATAGATCTATTAATATTACTGTTGGTTTTCTTGTGTTTAAAGCAAATGATTGTACACCCAAGATAATAAGCATATAATCCACATGAATAACACGTATAAACAATTTGATTGAGTTAGCATGAAATAATGTTTCACCCCAAAGTATGTCAAAATGTAAAATAGGGGCTATGTAACTCACCTTGCAAGCGGGTATTTTTTCACGCGTGTAGGTGATAAAGATGTTGAAGTCTAAGCACGTTGAAACCCTATGTAGATAAATGGGTATTATTGTATGTTTATATGTGCGTATTAGTATTTAATTGTGTATAGGTTTATAATAACATTTCTTAGTGTTGTTTGCATAAAAGTTGGTCCAGATTTACTTGAAATTACTGATTTGATCGAAACTGTTTATAGTTGTGACAGGTATCGAAACTGTGTTCAATCGAAACTACTAGTTTCGATTGACCATTTACAAGTGGTACACAGAACTGTCGAAACTACTATCTATCGAAACTACTAGTTTCGATTGATCATTTATAAGTGATACACAGGTTGTCGAAACTACCATCTATCGAAACTACTAGTTCCGATTGATCATTTATAAGTGATACACAGGCTGTCGAAACTACCATCTACCGAAAATATAGTTTCGATTGACCATTTACTCAATCAAAACTAAGTAGTTTCGATGGCCCAGACTTTAGAAGATAGAACAGTAATTTTTTAGAACAATAGTTTGTCCGGTAATCGATGGTTTGGAGTCATGACTTCGATTGGTTCAGCTTGCCTTATGATAACAGAAGGTAAAGAAACGAAGTTGAGGATTCTTACGTGGTCGCAAAGGGGCTGGACGGCAGAGTCTTAAATCCGAGAATGTCCAGAATGAGAATCGAGCTTCTGGATGGGATTAGCCTCTACCACCTTAGTCACAGCTTCACACAGAGATGGCGATTGTAATCGTGCCTTCAATTTGGAATGACATTGGGTGGAAGAGGGGTAGCGAGCTCGAGCAGGTCCGACTATGGCTATTTATAGCCGAGTTCGTTTCTTATGACAAAGCGTGCAATTGGGCACGTCCCGACACTCGTCTGGACGAGACGAAGCTAACGAGGTATTAAATACGTGTGGAGGTTGACTGTCGGGCTCGAATTCGAGGCGTGGGTTCTCGGCCACCAACAAGATCAGGCGATTCGTATGTTGGGGAGACCAATTGGTCGGGGCCTTTTGTTCGCATGGGGAAGACGAGTTCAGGGATGCCTGTAGCGGCTGTCTAGGTGCAGGGAACAGCCCTGTCGGGGTGTTCGCCGGAAAAACGCTTTACCCGTCGGACCAAGGAACATGGTGACCGGAAAGTCGATTTGGAAATTGGCAGATTTGGTCCTTGTAGTTTGGTTTTGATTTAATTCGGCCCCTGAGATAATTACGGATGAGTCCTTGCAGTTTGATTTGTACAGAACTAGTCCCTCAACTGATTTTAGCTTAAAACCTTCTAGTTTGAAGAGTTTTAAAACAACCCCTTAACTTTTATAATAATAATTAGTTTAATTTCTTTTAATTTTCAAATATATTTTATGAACTTATATTATTGCTATTGTTATAAATAATTTTTATAAGAGTTAGTTATCTTATTTAAATAGGTTATTTTATTAAATCTGAAACTTTTTAAATTTAGATTTTTATATAAAATTTTATATAAGTTTGAAACGTATTTATTTTTAATTATTTTAAATCCATAAAATAAATAAATATATATTTTGTACAAAATTAAATAACACACTTGTATTTCATTTAGTTGAAAATGATTACATGATATATATTACAAATGCGTGAATAAAAATCCGAAATGTCATAGTCTCCCCATGTTAAAGGAATTTCGCCCCGAAATTCAACTAATGGAGGCTATGAAAAGAGATGCGGATATTTGGTCTTCATTTGGTCTTCACGTTCCCAAGTGAACTCGGGTCCACGTTTAGACTCCCAATGGATTTTGACAATGGGGATGCGACTACGTTTGAGTTTCTTGACTTCACGGTCCACTATTTCCACGGGTTTTTCGACAAAGTGCATTTTCTCGTCAATACGCACTTCGTCAAGAGGGACGTGGAGATTTTCGTCGGCTAGACAATTTTTCAAATTAGATACATGAAAAGTCGGATGAACGTTGCTGAGTTCTGAAGGAAGATCGAGTTTGTAGTCCACTTTTCCTACCCTTTCGAGTATCTTGAATGGACCCACATATCGAGGTGCAAGTTTTCCTTTCTTTCCAAATCGGACTACGCCCTTCCAAGGTGATACCTTTAGGAGAACCATATCCCCAACTTGAAATTCCAATGGTTTTCGTCTTTTATCGGCATAGCTCTTTTGCCGACTCCTTGCTACCCGAATGTTGTCACGGATAAAAGAGATTTTATCGGTGGTCTCTTGGATAAGCTCGGGACCGGTGATTTGTGCTTCACCAATTTCGTTCCAACAAATCGATGAACGACATTTCTGTCCATAAAGAGCTTCAAACGGTGCCATGTTAATACTTGTGTGGTAGCTTTTGTTGTAGGAAAATTCGATCAGTGGTAGGTGAGAATTCCAATTGCCACCAAAGTCAATGACACAAGCTCTAAGCATATCCTTGAGAGTTTGGATTGTTCGCTCGGTTTGTCCATCAGTTTGAGGATGGTAAGCCGTACTTAAATCCAAACGAGTACCAAGCGCAGATTGTAATGATTGCCAAAATCGGGAAGTAAAACGCGAATCACGATCGGAGATGATGTTCAAAGGGATTCCGTGACGACTTACGATCTCATCAATGTAGATCCGAGCCAATTTCTCGACTCGATAGTCCTCACGAATAGGCAAGAAATGAGCAGACTTTGTGAGTCAATCGATAATAACCCAGATACTATCGTGCCCACTAGAAGTGCGTGGGAGTTTGGTGATGAAGTCCATAGCAAGGTTCTCCCATTTCCACATGGGAATTTCTGGTTGTTCGAGGAGTCCGGAAGGCTTTTGGTGTTCGGCCTTCACCTTAGAACAAGTTAAGCATTTTGCCACAAAGAGGGCAATATCCTTTTTCATGCCGGGCCACTAATATTGTTGACGAAGACCCATGTACACCTTATCAGTCCCGGGATGTACCGAATATCGAGTTTTGTGGGACTCGTTCATCAAAAATATACGAAGGTCGTCGCGACCAGGAACCCAGATACGGTCCAAGTAATACAATAAGCCGTTGGATTTGGTTTCTAGTAAGAGTTCTACACCACATGCCATCTCTTGATACATGTTTCCCTCGGTAACCGAGGTGTGTTGTGCTTGAAGAATACGGGCTTGGATATCATTATGAATACAAACACTATGAAGCATGATACGTTCTTTACGACTCAAGGCGTCGGCTACAACATTTGCCTTGCCAGGGTGGTAGCGAATCTCGCAGTCGTAGTCGTTAAGAAGTTCAACGCATCGTCGTTGCCTCATATTAAGCTCTTTTTGATTGAAAATATGTTGGAGACTTTTGTGGTCGGTGAAAACCACGCATTTGGTGCCATAAAGATAATGTCTCCAAATTTTCAAGGCGAAAACGACAGCACCAAGCTCGAGATCATGGGTCGTATAGTTCTTCTCGTGGATTTTGAGCTGACGTGATGCGTATGCAATTACTTGACCACGTTGCATTAGAACACAACCAAGACCTTGGTTGGATGCATCACAATAAACGACAAAGTCTTCATTACCACTAGGAAGGGTTAGAACAGGAGCATTGCAGAGCTTGTGCTTGAGAGTTTGAAAAGCTTCCTCTTGCTTGGGTCCCCACTCGTAAGATTTACCTTTATGAGTCAAGGCAGTGAGCGAAACCGCAATCTTGGAGAAATTTGAGATGAAGTGACGATAGTAACCCGCTAGTCCAAGGAAGGAACGAATCTCGGTAGGAGTCTTAGGAGTACTCCAATTCTTTACCGCTTCGATTTTTGCCGGGTCCACATGAATTCCCTTATTGTTGACTATGTGTCCCAAGAACTGAACCTCCGTTAGGCATAATTCACACTTGGAGAACTTGACGTATAGTTGTTCTTTCTTCAAGAGCTCCAAAATCGAACGAAGATGTTGTTCATGCTCTGCTTTCGTTTTAGAATAGATGAGGATGTCGTCAATGAAAACGATCACGAACTTGTCCAAATAAGGTTTGCATACACGGTTCATGAGATCCATGAAAACCGCAGGTGCATTAGTCAAGCCAAAAGGCATGACCATGAACTCGTAGTGACCATATCTAGTCCGAAAGGCAGTCTTCGGAATGTCTTCATTGAGAACACGAAGTTGATGGTATCCGGAACGAAGGTCAATCTTGGAGAAACATGTTGAACCTTGAAGTTGATCGAAAAGATCGTCGATACGGGGTAAAGGATAACGGTTCTTGATTGTAAGCTTGTTGAGTTCACGATAATCGATGCACATTCGAAACGATCCATCCTTTTTCTTTACGAACAGCACGGGAGCACCCCAAGGTGAATGGCTCGGGCGGATGAATCCTTTAGATGAGAGTTCTTGTAATTGACTTGCGAGCTCTTGCATCTCGGAAGGTGCAAGACGATAGGGAGCTTTTGCCACAGGAGTTGCTCCAGGCACAAGGTCAATACGAAACTCCACTTGTCTAGGAGGAGGAAGACCGGGTAAATCCTCGGGGAATACCTCGGGAAAGTCTCGAATGATCGAAATATCTTGCAACTTCTTACCCTTGTCTTTCATGTCAACTACGTGGGCCAAGAAGGCAACGTACTTTTTCCGTAGGTACTTTTGTGCCAATGTGCAAGACATGAGTTGAAGACCACGACATGGTTTTTCACCGAAAATAACTAACGTGTCGCCCGAAGGGAGAGGTATACGAATGCACTTTTCATAGCAAATAAACTCGGCATGGTGCTTGGATAACCAATCCATGCCAATTATAACATCGAAGCTTCCCAATTGCATTGGAAGGAGATCAACGGAGAATTCATGACTATTAAGCTCGAGATTGCAGTTGCGGATAACAGAATTTATGGTAATAGATTTTCCGTTTGCTATCTCCACGGAATAAGAATTGTCAAGTTTCGTTCTTTGTTTAGTAAGTCGAGATTCAAAGGCAAGAGACACAAAACTCCTATCGGCACCGGTATCAAATAAAATGGATGCATAATGATTGTTTACGAGAAACGTACCGTTTATCACATCGTTGTTTGCTTGAGCCTCATTAGCGTTTATATTAAACGCTCGTCCTTGAGGACCACCTTGATGATGAAGTTTTGGGCATCGGTCACGGAAATGGTTTGGGTCTCCACATTCGTAACATGCCCGACCATTGAGAGGTGCCGGATAGATGGGACGGTTGGCTGGAGCAGCTTGATGGACGGGAGGACGGGTACGACAAGTAGTGACCACGTGTCCATATCGTCCGCAGCTTGAACACAATCGGCATCGTAAGTTGGCAGAATGATGGTACTTGCAGGTCTGGCATTGGGGATTCTGGCCCAGATAAGGTTTCGGGTTTTGACCCAAAGGGGCCGCTTGAATAGCAGGTACAGCGGGAGTTACGGCTGCGAAGTTTCGACCCTTTCGTTTCTTGTTGCGGTTAGAAGACTCAGGTTTTACATCCTTGACGGCCGCAAGAGTAGAAACAACCTTCTTGGAACCCTTTCTTGATAAGGTTCCGGCCTTGATATGGTTGTCGGATAGTGTAGCGGATAGACGGATAGCAGCTTCAAGTGTAGGAGGATTGTTTCCTAACACAGCATCTTGAATCTGCATAGGCAGCCCGCCTATGTGTTTTTCAATTCCCCGTGCAAGAGGAGTGATCATATGAGGCACCAACAGACTTAGCTCTCCTTCTTAGCATGTGGAAAAATTCTTGAAGCAAAAATCTCTAAAATTTTTATTTCTTCGTTAAGGTTTTTAAACTTGTTAAATTATTTGAGGACACATGCAATCTGGAAGGGTGACACCTGTATTTTGGGTTTTCTGTCTAGGAAAGCATTTCGCATAAATCCCAATCAACCGAGGGACCCGTATGCTTTCCTGCGAATCCCCGAGATGAGTGTTTACTTATAGGCTAAAGCATGTCTCCTTGAAAAATTATATAAGTTTAATTAACCTTAATGTGCCATAGTATTCAAGTGATTTTGTCACTTTTGAGTACAATCCAAACTAAGAATATCTATTTTTATTATCTCATTCTATTAAATCCTATCAAATCTCATAAGTTCTTACAATCTTTCTTGTGTTGTGAAAATCTGTAGAATGCCTCCTCGTCGTGCTCCCGCAACCAACGCCAACACCGACATTGCTACTATTCTTACCCAATTGGTGACACAACTCACCCAAGCCAATGGTGCAATAATGGCAACAATGGTGGAAATGAAAGCAATAGTGGTAATAATGGTGGAAATGGTGGTAACAATCCATCTCAATGCACCTTCAAGCACTTTAACTCGTGCAATCCCCTCAAGTTCTTTGGTACCGAAGGAGCTACTGGACTCCTTCAATGGTTTGAAAGCATTGAGAATACCTTTCTCAATAGTGACTGTCCCGACAATCTCCGTATTCGTCATGCTACAAGTGTCCTACAAAAACGGGCACTTACATGGTGGAATGGGGAGAAAAGGAATAGGGGTGTTAATGTAGCTATGGCCTTACCTTGGGATGAGGTCAAAAGGCTTATGACCGAGGAGTTCTGCCCTTGAAATGAAGTGAAAAAGTTAGAAGCTGAATTTTGGGATCTTGCCCAAGATAGTGGGGAAAGCTTAGCATATACAACTCGGTTCCATGAGTTGAGCCTTCTCGTGCCCCACATGGTCACTCCGTTGTCCCGTTGTATCGAAAACTATATTGGTGGGCTACCAAGACAAATCCAAGATACGGTCTTAGGTAGAAATCCTGCTACTCTGGAGGATGCTATTCGTCTATCCGCTACCTTAACTGATAATCATGTGAAAGCTGGAACTCTTACCAAAAAGGGTTCTAAGAAAGTTTCTGAAACCGTAACCCCTCCTACTCACAACAAAGAAACCACAACCGGGCCCTCTCACAATAATATAAAGAGGAAGGTTAGAAATTTTGCTGTGGTTACTCCTGCTGTTCCCGTCAACCAAGCTGCACCTATGGTTCAAGCGCCGGCTAAAAAGCCATATGTTGGGATCTACCCTCTTTGTGCCACCTGCAATTATCATCATCCTCAAACTATCCCATGTCGCCTTTGTACTCATTGTGGGAGATATGGTCATACTATCAATGTTTGTAGGGCCAAAGCTCTTGCGGGCCAAGTCCACCCTCCAAACCGAACCGTACCTCAAGTGGCTAATCAAGGTGCTCCCGCCATTGCTAATGGGCGTGCTTGCTATGAGTGTGGTGACCCGAACCAATTTTCGTGATCAATGTCCAAGACTTGCAAATGCTAGACAAGGTGGAGCTCGTGGGCATGCGTTCAACATAAACGCCAACGAAGCTCAAGCCAACAACGACGTGGTTAATGGTACGTTCCTTGTTAATAGTCAATATGCCTCCATTTTGTTCGATACCGGTGCCGATAAAATTTTTGTGTCACTTAATTTTGAGCCTTTACTTGCAAAGACACGATCCCAATTAGTGAAAACCTTCACCGTTGAAATAGCGAATGGTGACTCCCTTACAATTGACTCCATTATTTATGATTGCTCCTTAGAACTAAATGATCATTCATTCCCAATCAACCTTGTTCCAATGCCACTAGGAAGCTTTGAATTTATCATAGGTATGGATTGGCTATCAAATCATCATGCCGAAGTCATTTGCTTTGAAAAGTGTATCCGAATTCCGCTACCATCGGGAGAAACCTTAAGGATTTTTGGTGAAAAGCCTTGTAAGGGACTTAAGTTGATGTCGTGTACTTCCGCTCAAAAGTACTTACGAAAGAAGTACATTGCTTTCTTAGATCATATTGTTCAAAAGGATGTCAAGGAGAAGAGTATCCAAGACATTCCGATCATTCGGGATTTCCCCGAAGTTTTTCCTAAGGATTTATCCGGTCTTCCTCCCGTTCATCAAGTAGAGTTCCGTATTGATCTTATACCTGGAGCTAACCCCGTTGCTAGAGCTCCTTATCGTCTTGCACCTTCCGAAATGCAAGAGCTTGCAAGTCAACTTCAAGAGCTCTCCGACAAAGGTTTCATTCGCCCAAGTCATTCACCGTGGGGTGCACCCGTCTTATTTGTTATGAAGAAGGATGGATCATTTAGCATGTGTATTGACTACCGCGAACTCAACAAGCTTACTATCAAGAACCGTTATCCTTTGCCTAGAATCGATGATCTCTTTGATCAACTTCAAGGTTCTACTTGTTTCTCAAAGATTGATCTTCGATCCGGTTTTCATCAGCTTCGTGTTCAAGAAGATGACATTCCTAAGACTGCCTTCCGAACAAGGTATGGTCATTACGAGTTCAAGGTTATGCCTTTCGGGCTAACCAATGCACCCACAGTTTTCATGGATCTCATGAATCGTGTGTGCAAACCATACCTTGATAAATTCGTGATCGTCTTTATTGACGATATCTTAATCTATTCCAAGACTAAAGCCGATCATGAACAACACCTTAGATTGGTTTTGGACCTCTTGAGAAAAGAACAACTATATGCCAAATTCTCCAAATGTGAATTCTGGCTAAAGGAAGTTCAATTTCTTGGTCACATCGTCAACGACAAGGGTATTCATGTTGATCCTGCTAAGATTGAAACGGTTAAGAATTGGAATGCCCCGAAGACTCCTACAGAAGTTCGTTCATTTCTTGGTCTTGCGGGTTATTATCGTCGCTTCATCTCAAACTTCTCAAAGATTGTTGTCCCTCTTATCGCTTTGACCCACAAGGGTAAGACTTATGAATGGGGAACGAAACAAGAAGAAGCTTTCCAAACCCTCAAGCAAAAGTTGTGCAATGCTCCCATATTGACTCTCCCCGATGGAAATGATGATTTAGTTGTCTATTGTGATGCTTCTAACCAAGGTCTTGGTTGTGTTCTCATGCAACGAGGCAAAGTAATCGCTTATGCATCAAGGCAACTCAAAGTTCATGAGAAGAATTATACGACGCACGATCTCGAGCTGGGTGCGGTCGTATTCGCATTAAAGATTTGGAGACATTACCTATATGGCACGAAATGTGTGGTGTTCACCGACCACAAAAGTCTTCAACATATTTTCAACCAAAAAGAACTCAATATGAATGAGGCAACGACGTTGGGTCGAACTCCTTAACGACTACGACTGCGAGATTCGTTACCATCCCGGCAAAGCGAATGTTGTAGCCGATGCTTTGAGTCGAAAGGACCATGTTATGCTTCATTGTGCCCGTATTCAAACCAATATTCAAACCCGTATCTTAGAAGCTCAACACGTCTCGGTAACCGAGGGTAACATGTACGAAGAAATGTCATGTGGTGTTAAACTCCTTCTTAAATCAAAACCCAATGGTTTACTCTATTACTTGAACCGTATTTGGGTTCCCGATCGCGACGATCTCCGTGCACTTCTCATGAACGAGGCTCATAAGACTCGTTATTCTATTCATCCTGGTGCGGATAAAATGTACCAAGATCTATAAAAATTCTATTTTTCAATTCCATCCTTTAATCAAATGTTCCAAAAATGTTTACTACAACCTCATATATTTTATTTAATACCTTTTATACACAAATTCAACCTTCAATGTTAGACTTAAACTTTGTGCACATATTTGATTCAATATACATTATTATCTAGGTTAACTCGTGCGTATCAAGGATTCTTATTTTATCTATACTCTTTGTTAGCTACACTTCCATACCAAGTGAGTATTCACAACCCCTTTTTACTCTTTTACACTTTTGGGGTGGAACATGAACTTTATACACATTACACATTTACATTTACACAAACAACACAAGTGCAAAATCCTATTTACATACATGTGTGCAAAATTTGAGCTTTGTGCCCGAGTGTTAGTTGTGCTAATCTTTGTGAAAACTTATGTGCAATCATTAACTATACAAGCCGACGGTTTTCAATGATAGATCTATTGAGTCTGACAAACCCACCCAAGTGGAGGTGATTGATACTGACAACACAATTTGCATACTAGTTACAAAGGTTTGGTTGTACTTGATTACACAATAGCTGCTCCCCATAAATGCCTTATTTTATCATGTCTTGTAAAGGATTTGTTTTCAACTATATGCTATCTATATACAACTGTGTTATACTCACCAACTTTTTTATTGACTTTATTTTATTCATGTTTCAGGCCCTAATATGTGAGAATGATTCAAGACGTGCTCAATATAGGATTTGGACTTAGCAATTTAAATCAAGAATTCTATGAGTTGTTTTATGTTTCTTAGTTTGAATTTGGTTGTACTTGGATTATTTGTAATGGAAATTTGATTTTAATATATTTCAATTTAGTCAACCATGTGCTATGAACAGTCTACATGTCCCGCCCCGATGATTCCGCCATCGGTCGGGGTGTGACAGTTCAAACGTACATGATAACTAAAAGTTGCATAATTCATTAAATAAATTTGAATACAACAAAGATCCAAATACAATACATTTCAAATAACCTAGTCTAGTTCAAAACATTGATTTTTTTTTAACTAGGTCCATAGTTGTTAAGTGGAGAAATCTTCAGCAAGCAATCACATATCCAAACCTGAAACATTATTTAAATCAAGTGTCAACTAAAAAGTTGGTGAGTACATAGGTTTTTGTAGTTCCGATAAGTAGTAGATAAAACGTTTTGCAACTCATTGTTTATCTTGTTAAACATAGTATATATATGGTGTATTATTTATCTAATCACAATTCAAACCTTGTTTGACGCGCTTGAATAGAGCACAACAGCTAAGTCCGGTAATGTTTGAATATAGTTACCCACTATATCCGGTAAGTTTGAATATAACACGCGGCTATATCCGAGTATGCAGTAATAAACACCCTAACCGGGTGGGCTGGTCAGGCAAAATAGATCTATTAATATTACTGTTGGTTTTCTTGTGTTTAAAGCAAATGATTGTACACCCAAGATAATAAGCATATAATCCACATGAATAACACGTATAAACAATTTGATTGAGTTAGCATGAAATAATGTTTCACCCCAAAATATGTCAAAATGTAAAATAGGGGCTATGTAACTCACCTTGCAAGCGGGTATTTTTTCACGCGTGTAGGTGATAAAGATGTTGAAGTCTAAGCACGTTGAAACCCTATGTAGATAAATGGGTATTATTGTATGTGTATATGTGCGTATTAGTATTTAATTGTGTATAGGTTTATAATAACATTTCTTAGTGTTGTTTGCATAAAAGTTGGTTCAGATTTACTTGAAATTACTGATTTGATCGAAACTGTTTATAGTTGTGACAGGTATCGAAACTGTGTTCAATCGAAACTACTAGTTTCGATTGACCATTTACAAGTGGTACACAGAACTGTCGAAACTACTATCTATCGAAACTACTAGTTTCGAATCGAAACTACTAGTTTCGATTGATCATTTATAAGTGATACACAGGTTGTCGAAACTACCATCTATCGAAACTACTAGTTCCGATTGATCATTTATAAGTGATACACAGGTTGTCAAAACTACCATCTATCGAAAATATAGTTTCGATTGACCATTTACTCAATCGAAACTAAGTAGTTTCGATGGCCCAGACTTTAGAAGATAGAACAGTAATTTTTCAGAACAATAGTTTATCCGGTAATCGATGGTTTGGAGTCGTGACTTCGATTGGTTCAGCTTGCCTTATGATAACAGAAGATAAAGAAACGAAGTTGAGGATTCTTACGTGGTCGCAAAGGGGCTGGACGGCAGAGTCTTAAATCCGAGAATGTCCATAATGAGAATCGAGCTTCTGGATGGGATTAGCCTCTACCACCTTGGTCACAGCTTCACACAGAGATGGCGATTGTAATGGTGCCTTCAATTTGGAGTGAGATTGGGTGGAAGAGGGGTAGCGAGCTCGAGCAGGTCCGACTATGGCTATTTTGTACAAAATTAAATTAAACACTTGCATTTCATTTAGTTGAAAATGATTACATGATATATATTACAAATGCGTGAATAAAAATCCGAAATGTCACATATGGACAGTGAGCCATAGTTGCCATAAGAACAACAAGGGCAGTGTCTTTGTGGCCTGTCAATGGTTATGATGTTGTACAACTGGTAAGGGAGTAACGACGGTTACTCAAGGGTTAACGTGACCCTACGAAGGTTAAATTATGATCCGACGGTGTTATGGCCGTGAGCCATAGCCGTCGATGAAAGTTGTCGGTTTATGGACATGGGAGCCATAGGGGCAATTAAATGAGTATTGTCGGTCCTCGTGCAGTTAAGCCTTAGGTGCAATACAAAAGGGAATTTGTGACACCCAGCATCTCAGGTCAAAATCCATATTACATAAATGCACGTTCATAAAATATATTTCCTGAATTTTTATTTTGACTAAGTAAAGTCAAGGAGTCTAGCAAAGGAACTTATTTCATGATTAGTAATTATTAGAGAATTACTAGAAAAAGGTAAGCAGTTATAACCCGCAAAATACAGTCGTTGGTGATTAAAAAGAATTTCATTCCAGAAAAGTCTAGTGACACAGGTAAGTATAAAAACGTAAATATTAATGACTAAACTTTTTTGAAAAGTTGACACATAAATAATTGTTACATGACTCTAAGTTATCTTATGTGTATACATGTATAATATAGCATAGTAGTGACTATGTCGGGTTATCTAGTGATCAATTGAAATTAGACAAACCACATAAAATCATACAAGTATTAAACCATTTAAAAGTTTTTACACCGGGTATTAGATCACGCAACCACCTAGAGGATTTTTACCACTAAAACAACCCACTTATTTGGTCATTAGTAGACAAGACAACACCCAACCCCCCCACCCACACCCTCTCGGCCGAAATAGAGGGCCTAACCCCTCTCCACTAAGTCATTAAATTGCATGCATACTTGGCACACATGCACACCTCTCTTCCAAGTTCATGATGACATGCAAATTCAATCAATCAAGTAGTAATAAATGAATATCTAATCAAGCACTCAACTCCTACTCTATCTATATACATATACTCGACACACATACACACACTCTTTCAAAATAATCCAAGATAAAAAATCCTAAGAGATTTTGGCTAGAAGCTTGAAGATGCAAGGGAGTTCTTGAGGTCTAGGAGTCGGTTTTGCTAACAAGACAAGCCATTTCTCATCTTTTTGTTGTGATTCTTCACCTAGCTTGTCTAGTGGTATGAAACCATCATCCATCTTTTATGTCTTCCTTACTTCCTTAATAAAGCATGTTGTTCATCCTAATAATCAAAGAAGATTTAAAAAGCTAAAGAGTTTAACTTTATTATGTTCAAAAACTAGAATTTTATTTAAAAGATATATGTGATTCAAAAATGATAGGCTTATATACTTAGATTATTGTCTTAACATGTTTCATGAAATATTGGTTATTTTGATGTCATGATACTAGATTATGAATTGTTAAACTAAAAGATGAGTGTAAATAAATAAAAGGATCGAAATTATAGAAAACACATGTATATCCATATTGTTGAGCTTAATGACTCGAAATGGTAATAATATATACCTACATGTGTATATATATATATATATATATATATATCAAAATTTATAAATGTATTTATAGGTGGATTTTCTTGTTGGAATATTTAATGTTAAAAGGGAAATAGTAAAATAAAAACTAGGAATAATACTTGGATAAGTAAAATATATGTGTATATGTATATATATGTGTGTGATCGCATGAAACATGTAATATATATATTTATGTGTGTTTGAAGTTGGAAACTTGGTAAATAGGTAAGCATGAAAAGCATGAGTTCATATAAAAGGATTTAAACATATACTTGAATGAATGAACTAGAGTATGTATGAGTGTTTAGCAACCGAAAAATGTGTAAATATAGAATATAATCAAAACTTGGAATGAACTATGAAACGACTTTAATGTAAAATATTATAAAATATTGCAAAAAAAATACTTATTTTTGAATATATATAATAAGTCACCAATGTGGAAATATATATATACTTTTCTGGAAAATAAGTAAAGTGTCTAAACTTGAATAATAATCACCAACGAGTCATTACAAGAAAACATTGTTTTAAATAAACAAAGCCGTACTTAACAGGAATAGTTAAGTTGGGTGAACAACTTGCGTTTAAGACAGGTAGTCTTAACGTGTTTAGTATCCTTGTGTAAATAGGATACGGATAGGCGGGGCTGCTATTATTTGAAATATTTGCCAGCATTTACTTCTGTCGAGGTGAGTTTCACTAACCCCTTTTTATTTTTTTTCTAAGTTTTTGAAATGTTTTGGGGTGGAAACATATTTATAAAGAATTTTCGTATGTAAATGAATGAACTAATGATCAGACCGTATGTGTGTAATGAGGGAAAAATAAAACGCTTAAAGTCCTCGGAATAAAAATTAGTAACCATTAGCTATGGACTTAGCCCGAGATTTTATGGATAGTACTATTGGGGGTGACGCCTCCGGTCATGAGTAGTCGCGCTAATCAGGGGTTCAAATGGCCGAATGACCGCATATTGTCTTAACTCGTAGAAAGGCGAGGTGAGGCACAGAAAGTTGGGGTTTGGTTACGGTCTCGTACATTACATATTATTTTGTATTCCTTGCAAGTTTACAAATGGGGTCAATTGATCGGGTTAGTATTCGGATTCATTGGTAATACATACTAACAGTTTTGATCGGTAAATGATCAGGTTTAAACAATGTATTTATGATAACTCTTGATAATAATTTGTGAACTCACCAACCTCGTGTTGGCGTTTTTAAGTATGTTTTCAGGAAATTGAATGTGGTCTTCAGGCTAGCAATGTAGGTTGCATACATACATGTGGATACAACTTTTGGAAGGATTTCACTTATATAACTCATGGTCTTGAGTCATATTGCGAAATCCTAAACTTTGTACAATTTAAATTATGTTTTGGGATGTTGATATTTTTAAACTTGGTTATGTATCCAATTTCATGTATGAGTTTGCAATAATCATATGCTTTGGAAACCGTGAATGTTACGCCTCGCGTTTCCACCGTGGCGGAGTGTGACAGAGATTGGTATCAGAGCCATTGATTATAGCGAACTAGGAGTCTAAAAAAAGAGAACCTAGTCTATAATTTAAATGACTCATTAAAAACGTTTTCATTGCATAATCCTTGCTTAGCCATTCATTTTGTCATATGGATATTGTAGACACACCATGTTACATACTAACCTCACTTAAACTTCATAAGTTAGGAAGCGACCTACAAAAATGGCTGAATCGACTGGTGATAATAGAGGACCAAGGATCGACTTATCATACTGGGAATGGCTTTGCCAAGCAGTCCAAATGTGGAGGGTGGAGGAGGATCTCCCTACGTTTTGTGACTCTATCGGAGTAACATGTGAATCAAAACCAGTGCCACTCACCGGGTAGTGCGCGGAATGCACCATTCCCGTGCTAGTGTCCCGAAGCAGTAAGCAAGAGTTAGAAATTCACCAATTGGAAAGGGATGTGAAATCCATTCGAAGAGACTTGACATTTTTTCCAACCTTAATGGAAAATGTTAATGGGATAATGGAAGATCAGAGATTGATCGACCAGTCCCTTTAGCATGCATCTAGTCATATGATGGAATTGGAGAAAAGACTAGCTGAGATGGAGAGGAGGACTGCCGCAGCTGAACAGAAGGCAGAGGCAGCCAAGCAGAGGGCTACTGATGCTGAGCTCCGGGCTACCCTAGCTGAGGCAAGTGTGGAGGATATGATGATCTCATCTACCGTTTAGATGGGAACGCTTTCTTATTTCTAGATCTATTAACGGCAGGTTGTACCGTAGCATGTTATGTAGTTTAAAACTTTAAGTACTGATGTGGTCATATGAACCCATCTATTTTTGTATCCTTGTCTTTTGAAACTATGTACTTCGCATGCTTATCTATGAAATAAATGCTTTATGTTGTGATGATTGTTATGAATGTTTGATGTTGTTGTATCTGTATGTCGTATGGTATCATTATCATTATATAATGTTACTTCTTTCTAAATGTTATGTTAGAAAGAACGTCATGGCACCTAAGCGAAGGACACCCCGTGACACCACTGGTGAGAACAACAACAACACAATTTCCCCAAACGTAGAACAACTCATAACACAACGAGTAGCTGCCGCTATGGAGCAGTATGAAGCAAATCGAAATAGTGGTGGAGGAAATGGCAGCAGTACCGGTAGAGGAGGTCCAGGAGGTAGTGGTACAGCCGGAGGTTCTGGAGGTAATGGATTGAGTAACCTCACCTAAAACACATAGTCGTGGTCTAAATTAATAGCATTATTAAAATAGTGACTCGTGACCCTACAGATGCTCCAAGTAGGAAGTGCACCTACAAAGCCTTCCTATCCTACAACCCCCACAGTTTCAATGGCACAGAGGGTGCATTGGGGCTAATGAGGTGGATAGAAAAGATGGAGTCGGTGATTGATATTAGTGAATGCACCGCTGACTGCATGGTGAAGTATTCTACTTGCACGCTCACTGACAAAGCTTTAACTTGGTGGAATACTCAAATAAAGACTTTGGGGAGAGAGACAGCGTATCAATTGTCTTGGGAAGACTTGAAAACCATGATGATCGAGGAATATTGTCCTCGAAATGAATTGAAAAAGATTGAAACTGAAATGTGGAACCTACAAATGACCGGAGATGATGTCGCAGGGTACACCGACCATTTCAATGAATTGGCAATTCTAGTACCGCATATGGTCACACCAGAACATAAGCATGTGGAAAGGTATCTGTGGGGCCATGCGCCTCAAATTCGTAGTATGGTAACGTCATCTAACCCAATAGATGCCAAAAGTGCTATAACTTTAGCATTCAAGCTAAGGGATGATACGGTACGTAACAGATTGTTTGCGAGGAAGGAGAACGAAGAAGGTAGATCTAGAGAGAAAAGGAAATGGAGGGGAAATTCAAGTAACAAATACGGGAAACAAGGATTTAAGAAACAAGGAACCGTGAAGGCTTTTGCAACCAACACTATAGAAAGGAAGGAGTATGATAGGGGCCTACCGAGGTGTAAGAAGTGCGGAAATCATCACACCGGTGAATGTATCATATGTGAAAAATGCGACAGGTTTGGCCACACCACACAAGCTTGTCGGGTTAATAACCGAATGTGGAAGAATAAACCGGGATGTTTTGTTTGTGGCGATCCGATGCACTTCAAGAAGGACTGTCCCAAGTTGAAGAATCAGATGAACGCTCAGGCACAGGGGAGAGCATTTTTTATGGGTGCAGGGTACGCACGCCAGGACCCGAACATTGTCACTGGTACGTTCCCAATAAATAATCACTATGACTCTATACTTTTTGATTCTGGTGCGGATATGAGCTTTGTGTCGAATGATTTTAAATCCTTACTTGGTATTAAGGACAGCAAACTAGATCAAAGTTATACAATCGAATTAGAAAATGGGAAGCTAATTAAAACCAGAGAGGTCATTAAGGGTTGTACTTTATGTCTAGAAAATCATACATTCAATATAGACCTTCTACCCGTCGAACTAGGGAGTTTCGATATTGTTATTGGTATGAATTGGTTATCAAAGAATCATGCCGAGATCATATGCTTTGAGAAGATTGTACGTATCCCATTACCAAGCACAAAAATTCTTTGAATTCAAGGAGAAAGGTGTAGAACGATGCTGAAGATGATAAAACTACATGAAAGCTCAAAAATATCTACGCAAGGGTTATTGTGCGTATCTGGCTCATATTGTCGAGAAGAAACCTGAGGAACGTCAACTTGAGGACATACCGATCGTTAGGCATTACCCCGAAGTATTTCCCGAAGACTTATCTGGTTTACCACCACCGAGGAAAGTTGAGTTCCAGATCAACCTAGCACCAGGAGTTGCGCCAGTTCCATGATCACCATATCGTTTAGCACCTTCTGAGATGCAAGAATTATCAAACCAACTGCAAGAGTTACTTGATAAAGGTTTCATAAGACCGAGTTTTTCACCTTGGGGAGCGCCGGTCTTATTTGTGAAGAAAAAGGATGGAACCTTTAGAATGTGTATCGATTACCGGGAATTGAACAAGCTTACAATTAAGAACCAATATCCTCTTCCTTGAATAGACGACCTATTCGATCAACTTCAAGGTTCAAGTTTCTATTCTAAGATTGATCTACGATCAGGATACCATCAACTAAGAGTCCAGGAGGATGATATACCAAAGACAGCTTTTAGGACTCGTTATGGTCATTACGAATTCCTAGTCATGCCATTTGGTTTGACTAATGCACCGGCAGTTTTCATGGATCTCATGAATCGTGTGTGCAAACCATACCTGGATAAATTCGTGATTGAATTTATCGATGACATATTGATATATTCACGAACCAAGGAAGAACATGAGCATCACTTGAAGCTAATCTTGGAACTACTTAGGAATGAGAAGTTATATGCAAAATTCTCTAAGTGTGAGTTTTGGATTCGAGAGGTTCACTTTCTCGGGCATGTCATCAATAAGAAGGGTATTCATGTAGACCCATCCAAGATTGAAGCTATAAAAAACTGGGAAGCACCAAGAACCCCAACTGAGGTGCGTCAATTTCTTGTATTGGCAGGTTATTACAGGAGATTCATCGAGAACTTTTAAAAAATAGCCCTACCCTTAACGACGTTAACACAAAAAGATAAAAAGTTTGATTGGACCGATAAACAAGAGTCAGCTTTTCAATTATTAAAGCAGAAGCTTTGCAGTGCACCAATCCTCTCACTTCCTGAAGGAACCGATGATTTCATCGTGTACTGCGGCGCTTCACACCAAGGTCTGGGATGTGTACTGATGCAGAGAGAAAAAGTCATAGCATATGCATCCAGACAGCTGAAGGTCCATGAGAAAAATTATACTACTCATGATTTAGAATTGGGTGATGTTGTGTTTGCACTCAAAATATGGAGACATTACCTCTATGGTACAAGATGCACTATCTTTACGGACCAGAAGAGTCTCCAGCACATCTTTAATCAGAAAGAACTCAACATAAGGCAACGCCGTTGGGTAGAACTGTTAAATGATTACGACTGCGAGATCAAGTACCACCCTGGGAAGGCGAATGTCGTAGCAGACGCCTTGAGTCGTAAGGAGTGAGTTAAAACTCTTCGTGTTCGTGCCCTAGGACTAACAATACATACGAGTCTCACGACTCAAATCCGGATGACACAACAGGAGGCAATCAAAGAAAAGAATGTTAAAAATGAGGCATTACGGGGAATGATAAAACAGACGGAACCAAAGTCAGATAATACTTTATACTTCATGAATAGAATTTGGGTGCCACGTCTTGGTAATTTACGGGAGTTGGTTATGGACGAAGCCCATAAGTCTAGGTACTCCATTCACCCAGGTTCGGATAAGATGTATAAGGATATGAAAGAACACTATTGGTGGCCAAACATGAAAGGAGAGATTGTTATCTATGTTGGCAAATGTCTGACGTGTTAAAAAGTAAAAGCAGAATATCAGAAACCATCAGGATTATTACAACAACCCGAGATTCCTCAATGGAAATGGGAACAAATCTCCATGGATTTCATTACAAAGTTACCCAAGACATCAAGCGGGTACGATACTATATGGGTAATCGTCGATCGTTTGACAAAGTTAGCACATTTCCTACCTATCAAAGAGACGGATAAAACCGAGAAGCTCGCAAAGCTATATATTAAGGAAATTGTAGCCAAGCATGGAGTGCCAAACTCTATTATCTATGATAGAGATAGTAGATTCGTGTCTAGAATCTGGCAATCCTTACAAGAAGCCTTAGGCTCACGTCTTGACATGAGCACAGCATATCACCCTCAAACAGATGGTCAAAGTGAAAGGACCATTCAGACTTTAGAAGATATGCTTCGTGCATGTGCAATTGATTTCGAAGGAAATTGGGATACTCACCTACTGTTTGATGAGTTTTCGTACAATAATAGTTACCATACCAACATAAAAGCCGCTCCATTCGAGGCTTTGTATGGTCGTAAATGTCGCTCACCGCTATGTTGGGCGGAGGTTGGCGACAAGCACTTAACTGGTCCTGAGGTTATTCAAGAGACCACAGACAAGATTTTCAAAATCAAGGATCGTCTGAAGGCCGCCCGTGACAGACAGAAGAGTTACGCGGATAACAGACGAAGATCTTTAGAATTCCAAGTGGGAGACAAAGTCATGTTAAAGGTCTCACCTTAGAGGGGAATTGCAAGATTTGGCAACCGTGGCAAGCTTAACCCTAGGTACATTGGACCATTTGAAATACTGGCTAGGGTTGGCTCGGTAGCTTATAAACTCAAGTTGCCACAAGAGCTAAGCAATATACATGATACATTTCATGTGTCTAATCTCAAGAGGTGTTTATCAGACGAGACGTTAATTATACCGCCTGATGAGGTTTACATATACGACAAGTTGCACTTCGTTGAAGAACCAATTGAAGTCGCAGATTGGAAGGTTCAGAGAACAAGGCGCAGCCGTGTTAAGCTGGTCAAGGTACGTTGGAATTCGATGCGCGGCCCCGAGTATACGTGGGAGCGAGATGATAAAATGAAAGCCAAGTACCCGTCCTTGTTCACGAACATTCCAAGTCAAGATGACAAGAACTGAATTTCGGGACGGAATTCTCTTTAACATGTGGAGAATGTGACACCCAGCATCTCAGGTCAATATCCATATTACATAAATGCACGTTCATAAAATATATTTCCTGAAGTTTTATTTTGACTAAGTAAAGTCAAGGAGTCTAGCAAAGGAACTTATTTCATGATTAGTAATTACTAGAAAAAGGTAAGCAGTTATAACCCGTAAAATACAGTCGTTGGTGATTAAAAAGAATTTCATTCCAGAAAAGTCTAGTGACACAGTTAAGTATAAAACCGTAAATATTAATGACTAAACTTTTATAAAAAGTTGACACATAAATAATTGTTACATGACTCTAAGTTATCTTATGTGTATACATATATAATATAGCATAGTAGTGACTATGTCGGGTTATCTAGTGATCAATTGAAATTAGACAAACCACATAAAATCATACAAGTATTAAACCACTTAAAAGTTTTTACACCGGGTATTAGATCACGCAACCACCTAGAGGATTTTTACCACTAAAACAACCCACTTATTTGGTCATTAGTAGACAAGACAACACCCAACCCCCCCACCCACACCCTCTCGGCCGAAATAGAGGGCCTAACCCCTCTCCACTAAGTCATTAAATTGCATGCATACTTGGCACACATGCACACCTCTCTTCCAAGTTCATGATGACATGCAAATTCAATCAATCAAGTAGTAATAAATGAATATCTAATCAAGCACTCAACTCCTACTCCATCTATATACATATACTCGACACACATGCACACACATACACACACTCTTTCAAAATAATCCAAGATCAAAAATCCTAAGACAGTTTGGCTAGAAGCTTGAAGATGCAAGGGAGTTCTTGAGGTCTAGGAGTCGGTTTTGCTAACAAGACAAGCCATTTCTCATCTTTTTGTTGTGATTCTTCACCTAGCTTGTCTAGTGGTATGAAACTGTCATCCATCTTTTATGTCTTCCTTACTTCCTTAATAAAGCATGTTGTTCATCCTAATAATCAAAGAAGATTTAAAAAGCTAAAGAGTTTTATAAAGTTTAACTTTATTATGTTCAAAAACTAGAATTTTATATAAAAGATATATGTGATTCAAAAATGATAGGCTTATATACTTAGATTATTGTCTTAACATGTTTCATGAAATATTGGTTATTTTGATGTCATGATACTAGATTATGAGTTGTTAAACTAAAAGATGAGTGTAAATAAATAAAAGGATCGAAATTATTGAAAACACATGTATATGCATATTGTTGAGCTTAGTGACTCGAAATGGTAATAATATATACCTACATGTGTGTGTATATATATATATATATATATATATATATCAAAATTTATACATGTATTTATAGGTGGATTTTCTTGTTGGAATATTTAATGTTAAAAGGGAAATAGTAAAATAAAAACTAGGAATAATACTTGGATAAGTAAAATATATGTGTATATGTATATATATGTGTGTGATCACATGAAACATGTAATATATATATTTATGTGTGTTTGAAGTTGGAAACTTGGTAAATTGGTAAGCATGAAAAGCATGAGTTCATATAAAAGGATTTAAACATATACTTGAATGAATGAACTAGAGTATGTATGAGTGTTTAGCAACCGAAAAATATGTAAATATAGAATATAATCATAACTTGGAATGAACTATGAAACGACTAAATAATTGAAATCATATATATGATTATAACTTCTGTATAATGTGGAACGTGGACTTGATTAATGAAATCTAAAGACGTTTGGGTTAAAATAAATGATTGTATGTATTCAATAAACATATTTAATTTGAAATATGGTTATACGTGTGTGTAGATATTGGTGAAAATATAAATATATGTCAAGTTAGTATATGTCGTTTGGAACAAGTAATCGTATATGGGTGTGTTAACATGGATTATGTGCACATAGGAGTAGTCATACGTATAACATACTTGATCAATATCTATGATTTTGTATAATTATTGGAAAGAAATAATTATGTGTTTATAAGTGACTTTAATGTAAAATATTATAAAATACTGCAAAAATAATACTTATTTTTGAATATATATAATAAGTCACCAATGTGGAAATATATATATACTTTTCCGGAAAATAAGTAAAGTGTCTAAACTTGAATAATAATCACCAACGAGTCATTACAAGAAAACATTGTTTTAAATAAACAAAGCAGTACTTAACATGAATAGTTATGTCGGGTGAACAACTTGCGACGTTTAGTATCCTTGTGTACATAGGAAAATAATAGGCGGGGATGCTATTATTTGAAATATTTGCTAGCATTTACTTCTATCGAGGTGAGTTTCACTAACCCCTTTTTATTTTTTTTCTACGTTTTTGAAATGTTTTGGGGTGGAAACATATTTATAAAGTATTTTCTTATGTAAATGAATGAACTAATGATCAGACCGTATATGTGTATTGAGGGAAAAATAAAGGCTTAAAGTCCTCGGAATAAAAATTAATAACCATTAGCTATGGACTTAGCCTGGGATTTTATGGATAGTACTATTAGGGGTGACGCAACCGGTCATGATTAGTCGCGCTAATCAGGGGTCCAAATGGCCGAATGACCGCATATTGTCTTAACTCGCAGAAAGGCGAGTGGAGGCACATAAAGTTGGGGTTTGGTTACGGTCTCGTACATTACATATTATTTTGTATTCCTTGCAAGTTTACAAATGGGGTCAATTGATCGGGTTAGTATTCGGATTCATTGGTAATACATACTAAGAGTTTTGATCGGTAAATGATCAGGTTTAAACAATGTATTTATGATAACTCTTGATAATAATTTGTGAACTCACCAACCTCGTGTTGATGTTTTTAAGTATGTTTTCAGGAAATTGAACGTGGTCTTCAGGCTAGCAATGTAGGTTGCATACATACATGTGGATACAACTTTTGGAAGGATTTCACTTATATAACTCATGGTCTTGAGTCATATTACGAAATCCTAAACTTTATACAATTTAAATTATGTTTTGGGATGTAAATATTTTTAAACTTGGTTATGTATCCAATTTCATGTATGAGTTTGCAATAATCTAATGCTTTGGAAACCGGGAATGTTACGCCTCGCGTTTCCGCCGTGGCGGGGTGTGACAGAGATTGGTATCAGAGCCATTGATTATAGCGAACTAGGAGTCTAAAAAAAATAGAACCTAGTCTATAATTTAAATGACTCATTAAAAACGTTTTCATTGCATAATCCTTGCTTAGCCATTCATTTTGTCATATGGATATTGTAGACACACCATGTTACATACTAGCCTCACTTAAACTTCATAAGTTAGGAAGCGACCAACAAAAATGGCTGAATCGACTGGTGAGACTATGCCCAGAGGACCAAGGATCGACTTATCATACTGGGAATGGCTTTGCCAAGCAGTCCAAATGTGGCGGGTGGAGGAGGATCTCCCTATGTCTTGTGACTCTATCGGAGTAACATGTGAATAAAAACCAGTGCCAGTCACCGGGGAGTGCACGGAATGCACCATTCCCCTACTAGTGTCCCAAAGCAGTAAGCAAGAGTTAGAAATTCACCAATTGGAAAGGGATGTGAAATCCATTCGAAGAGACTTGACATTTTTTCCAACCTTAATGGAAAATGTTAATGGGATAATGGAAGATCAGAGATTGATCGACCAGTCCCTTCAGCATGCATCTAGTCATATGATGGAATTGGAGAAAAGACTAGCTGAGATGGAGAGGAGGACTGCCGCAGCTGAACAGAAGGCAGAGGCAGCCAATCAGAGGGCTATTGATGCTGAGCTCCGGGCTACCCTAGCTGAGGCACGTGTGGAGGATATGATGATCTCATCTACCGTTCAGACGGGAACGTTTTCTTATTTCTAGATCTATTAAGGGCAGGTTGTACCGTAGCATGTTATGTAGTTTAAAACTTTTGAACGGGAAGTGCGAGCGGCTCTGGCACGCGAGTTCACTGAGTTGATGAAGGTTTCTCTACCAGGACTGTTAGCAGAAGCGTTAAAGAAGGCTAGTGAGACGGGTGGGTCTAACACGGCGGTTGGTACCCCGAACACTGAGGCAATCAATGCACCGCTTAACCGTGGTTGCGACTATAAGTCCTTTAAAGCATGTGACCCATCGGTCCTGACTGGGAAGAAACACGCGGTGGCTACTTTTGACTGGGTGATACGTATGGAAGCCACCATCCGTCTGAGCGAGTGTCGAGCAAATCAAGTTGTGAAATATGCTGCTAACTCCTTGAGAGAGGAAGCATCCCATTGGTGGGAAGGTTTACGTCAAGCTAAGGGGGACGAGACGGTTGAGACAATGCTGTGGAACGATTTGAAAACATTGGTGATTAAGAACTTCTTCCCGAGGAATGAAATCGAGAAGGTGGAAAGAGAGTTTCTGGGATTTAAAGCCAGAAGTAAAACACATCGACAATACACTACCAGATTCAATGAATTGGCACGTCTGGTGCCGCATCTGGTCACGACTGAGGAGAGAAATATTGCTTGCTACATCCGAGGTTTTCCGGATAAGGTCCGTACTTTCATCAAAGCAAACGCCCCTAGCACCTATGATTCGGTGGTGGAACTCAATGGCGTAGTGTATGATGACCTGGCACTAAATGATGTTGCCATTGAGGAACCTAAAAAGAAGTCGAGCTTCCAAAACAAACGAATAGGTGGAAAGATGTATGGGGCTCATGATAGAGGGCTCGGGTGGAGGAGATGGCGATGTGTAATAAGTGTGGGAAGGAGCATATGGGGGTATGCAGATTGGGATCCAATCTATGCTTCAGGTGTGGCAAGACTGAACACTGTAGGTCCTCATGGCGCTTCTACGGATCGATCTCGTGATAAGACATGACGTTAACTCGGAGTGCGGAATCCAACGAATCAACGTTTATATGCATAAAATACAATGTAGATAATCACGTAAATAACTTTCTCAATTGTATTCCAAATCACAATGGTGTTTACAGACTCAATCAGACTGATCGATGTATTCTCTCTGTTCTCTGTTTCTCTAAAATCACACTAACTGACTTTGTAAACACACATATATATAGCCGTCTGACCTGCTATAAGCGAACTTATTAAGTTCGCCTCTAACAGACTAAGCGAGCTTAGCAAGTTCGCCTCAGATAGACTTAAGCAAACTTAGTAAGTTCGCCTCTGTTAGACCAGGCGAACTTAACAAGTTCGCCTCTAGGTAAACTTGAATAAACACTTAGTAACTTTTACATAACAAAAACATAAAGACATAAGATCTAACTATTACAAGCTTTTGTCATTACAAACTATGTCCTAACAGACTCCCCCTTGACAATAGCTTGATCTACAGTCTTCAGTCTTCATGATGAGCTTTTCCAGTTATCCGGTAGTCTGCTGCCATCATGCACTCCATATCTTCTGCATATCTCAAAAACTCTCTTGTATTGTAATCCTTGTTCTTTCCATTCATCAGTGAACATTATTTCATTCTTTCGCAACGTCCTCTGATCTTTCTTTGAAAAATTTATAATATTCATTGCGTCATAAAAACACACAATGACTTTATTGTTTTTATCTTCAATCCTTGCTTCACCAGTATTAACATCGACATACCACCATTTCATATTCCCAAGAAAGTCTTGAGGAATCTTCTTCAACGGTATCTTGTGTACAGCACGTACTGGTTTATACTTGTAATTCCAGGTCACCTTCCCAGTCTTCTGATCTGTGTTCTTCACTCTCTTTCCTTTTTGTGGTTTCAGTAGTTCATACTTTCCTGAACTACCTTCTCTCTTGATCAAGTTTGCTATCACATCAGCCAAACCATTCTTCGATCTATTAATAAGAGGCTTTGAAGCTAGACCATTCATTTCACACCTTGCAAGGTATTGAAATATTTGATCCTCGGCTTTAAGTATTGAACACCATCAGATCTTTTAATTGCAAATAATTTTGTATCACCATCATAGAACCAACTTATGATCCTTCCTACACACCGCTCGTTATTCACATATTTCTCTTTCTGAGCAGGTTGTGCTGGAGACTTGGGTAGCACCTTCATCCAACTGTTTACAACTTCTCTCCACTGTTCTCTTGTCATCCCTGTATTTCTATACATCACAGGTTCTTCATTAACCTTTGGAGACTCAGTGTGAGTAGTTTTAGTTTCAGCATCTATATTGGATTGAATATTCTCATCATTAGTATCCATCTTTGAATCAGCAGTGTCTTCAGGCAGTGTGACGTCTTCAACAGAGTCCATAGAATCTGTTACTCCTTCATAAGTGAATTCAGGAATAACATTATCTTGGATGAAGTTATACGCACTTTAAGACCATCACAGCCTTCATAAGTAACATTATCTTTATCTTTCTCTATCTCTATCTCTACTATCTCTCCTTCTTCTATTTCATTTTCAGACACTTCATCGTCCATGTCATTGAATAAATCATCAATGTCATCAAGACATGCAATCTTTTCATCTTCTTCTTCAGAATCTGCAAAGAACTCCAATAATAGAATTTCTTCTTCATTAGCACCAGAATTATCTTTGTTTCCTTCAAGTGATTGTGATGTCGAATCCCCCTGAACCCTTGATATAGGATTAGCGTCAGTGTATTGACGATCACCCTCAACATTTCCAGCAGGATCATTGTCTTCATCATCACGTCTTTGAATAGACTCTATGTGACATGTATCATGTATCCTCAACTCCCCCTGAGCGTCAAGACGTTGAACGAGTTTAGACACCAAAGCTTGCATGTCAGCTATCTGTTGAGCTTGAGTCTGAATCACCAGCTGCCGTTGTGAATAAGTAGAAACAAGAGTATTCACCTGTGTTTGTAGAGTAAGCACTTGAGATTCAAGGAAAGTAATCCTTTCATAATCAGAAGGCTTTGACGGACTAGCTGACGATTGTGGAATCGAAGGACTTGCAGAAGGAGTAATAATTGGAGGAACAGGAGTTATAACCGGAGATGTATCTTTAGATCTTGGAGGAGTAATAATCAAGGAAGCAACAAAATTAGCATCCTCAACTCCCTGCGAAGATTGAGCAGCAGCTATTGAAGCAGACATTAGCTTTTGAGTTTTTGGATCTGGATTGAAGTCACTATCAGAATCAGTACTTTCATCAACCAAGGATTGTTTTCCAAGTACTGAACCGGAAGGAGGATCCCGAACAGACTTTCTTCTTGGTCGTCTGGCTTGAGATATAATGCGTTTTCCAGCATTAGCCAGTGGAATAACAGCTAACCGTTCATAATGATCTGAGGAAAAATCCCTAGATTCATCAGAGTCAGTGCCTTCAGTAACATGTAATATCGTCTCACTTGAGCTTGAACTAGATTCATCATCAGTCACCACATTCCCTTCAGCTTCATGAATGGGCGAGTTCACAGCGTCATCAACGAAATCATCCATGTTCATTCCTAGATCATGTTCATGTGCATGAATGACCTCCTCTTGAACATGTTCATGAATAGGTATTTCAACCTCAGCTTGTGGAATTGGAACTTGTTCAGGAATAGGAATTTGTGGTTGTACGGGAACCTGAACTTGTTGAACTGGAACTTATTGTTGTATCGGTTGTTGTGGAATTTGTTGTTGTTGTTGTTGTGGTTGCTGTTGTTGTTGCTGTGGAACATTTAAGCCTTGAACTTGAGCAATTTCATCAGGATGAAACCAGTTGTCATTAGGTGGTGCAACATAATCAGGATTGATTAAGTGACCAAACAAAGGAGTATTAACCGGTATCAATGCGGCATTCTGCTGTTTCACCTTCGTGCAATCAGTAAAGATACACTTTGACATCGGAGTCAAAGTTAATCTTATAGGATGTTGTGGAAGATCTGGAATAAGATGATTTAAAATCATTTGAATAAAGAGAGGATACATCAAAAATCCTTGACCTTCAGCCAGATTAATCTGCATGACCATCTCTCGATAGAAGTAAAGTGCAAAATTGAATCGCTTATTCAACGTTAAAGCCACCATTGCGGTTTGAAGAGCCATCTTTAAACCATCGGTTCCAGCTTTACGAGGAGAGATGCATTGAATAATCACATGCATGAAGTATCTCCATTCACCGACTAAGCCACCTTTACGTGCTTGTGTATCATTCTGTCTCCCACGATAACCCATTCTTTGAAAACAACCCATAATAAGAGTGCCCGGATATGACAGTGGGTCTTCATCATTACCACCCAAATCAAGAGAAGCACGAATTGTTTCTTTAGATATGGCAATTTCAGTATTATTGATAGTAGCACGAAGAACATGAGGTTCTACGTCCGTATCCTGATGAACTGTATCCCAAAATTGTTGTATGTATACCAAACTGATGTAAGGATCTGTAGATAAAGCAGTATGGAGACGCGAACGATTCAGAAATCCGATTATTCCTTGAAAATTGACTGCCTCTGACATGTTAGGATCTAACAATGCCACCTGATTATGCTTATATTCGACACGTCGAGCCGTCTGAAAACATTTGGACAACAAAACACATTAGTAAACATAACAAACACAAACAAAAAAATTTAAACACAAAAAAAAATTTATCAAAAAAAAATTTCTAACACTAAAAAATCACAAGTTCAAATACCCTCTGACCCCTAGGCGAACTTAATAAGTTCGCTTAGTGTTGCAAGAGGCGAACTTATTAAGTTCTCCTGGACAAGTTCGCTTCGAACAAGTTCGCTTGAACCTGTGACGATACAAATTCAAACACTGAATTTCAAAAGTCAGGCAAATCAATTGAAACAAATGAAACAGGTATTGTATATCGATCGATTATCACTAAGTAAACAATTCTAATTATCAATTTTATATTTTTAGTCAAAAACCGTTCTGTCAAGCTCACGAAGTAAACCGAGTAGAAAACATCAAAATACGCACGATTGAACGGGTGATAATCAGTGAAATTACCGTAGTTGTGTTCGCAAATCAATTTGGAATAAGATGGAATCAACAAACAACTCCAACAACACAGATTAAAAATTTCGAATAAAGTTCCAGATAAGTTCGCTTCGAACACAGAAGACGATGACTGATAAGTTCGCTTGGCCAAGAGCCTTATACACATTAAGTTCGCTTATTTAGGCGAACTTGTTAAGTTCGCTTAACAAGCCTTCGACGAACATACTAAGTTCGCTTCACCATCCACAGGCAAACAAATTAAGTTCGCTTCACTATTCTTGGGCGAACATATTAAGTTCGCTTCACTGTACACAAGCGAACATAATATCTATTCACTTTTGCCTTGAACAAAATTTTTCCAACTTCAACCTTTCAAGTCTTGAACTTTCGTCGGCATCATGTATCCGATCCAATCCCGAACAATTTTAATAAAAGTTTAGAATTTTCATGGAAAATAAAAATCAAAATCAAAATATTTTTGAGTTTTATCTATACAAACGGAATCACATATTTTTGGATTTTATCTGTACAAACAGAAACACATATTTTTAGATTTTTATCTAAATAAACTGAAATCACATATTTTTGAATGATCATCATGAGCAAGAAGATCATATTAGTATCCAATTAATTCATCACACATTTTAGCAATAACAAAGGGTAACCTATAATATGAAACCATCCAACTCAATCTTGTGCACGTTGCACCTTTTTCATTTTGAAACTCATTCAATTTGAATAATATTTGAAATGATACGCGATAAATTCCAATGTAAATAAGATCAGGTTATAAAATGCTCTTTTATTTATACCGAATTTGAAATATAAAGCATGAATTCTTAAATTTGTCAATATTATATGATTTGAAACTATAAGCGTTTATTCTCCAAATTCATGTAATTTAGTACCATTTAGATGAAAAACATCGTGTACCCCATATATATGCCAAACAGAAATATAAGTTGCACTATCTTCAAGACATATACAGTTAATGTTAAGATTAGATCAATTTCCAAGATGAAATTATCTCTTTTAGCACAAGTATAAAAGCAGATCCCAAAGGATATAAGAATCATGATGATTCAGAATCAGAAGATTCTAATGAATTGGCTGTATAATGAGAATCAACTGATTCAGGTATGAGGATCCAACTATTATTTGGATAAAATTCAATGGAGTCATACTAGATGATGTATCTAACTGATCCAAGGGCGAATATCTGTTTCAACAGATTTTGAAAGCATATCTTAGTTCAACATCACGTTGCATGTTTTTCGGGGCATGGGCAGTGAAGTGAACTGAAATAAATTTGTGCTAAAGATATAATTGAATATTGGTCTCATGAAATTATTTATTACCATATATTCTTTATCTGATAATGATCTTTTACACACACACCCATGCATATAATGGATTCAAATCACAGATGTAATCATATTATATTTAATTTTCACACAACTATTAGTTTCAAAACGCTTTTAGTCTATTGACAATTCAAGTTTCAAATTTCATACACAAATTTTAAAACAAATTATCAAGAATAGAGCATTCACAAAACTATCATTTCTCATTTATGCAGACTTTGAAATTTAGATCAAATCAACTCAGTTTAATCAATCATATATCAAAGGTCTACTAAGGTCGTGTGAAATGAACTAATCACTCATGTACTATCATTTCTTCACTAACCTCAAATGATGTCAACTTTTATATTTTTCAATTTGTTTTTACTTTTTATAAATTAAAACTTTTTGACTGAAAATGTAAATGCAGAAATGTAATAAAGCAATAAAAGAACTTAAAAACAACATTTTCCATGAAATTCTGATTTTGAAAAGCTTTTATTCGGGATTGATCATACCAATCATTTTAATTAGGAATTCAAACCTGGTACGATCAAATGCCTTGGTAAACAAATCAGCAAAATTATCGTCAGTGTGTACCTTGACCAGCTCAATCAACCTTTTCTCTACACAATCACGAATAAAATGATATCGAATCTCAATGTGCTTAGTTTTACTATGTTTAACAGGATTATTAGTTATGGACATAGTAGCATTATTATCAATAAGCATAGGGGTTCCTGTGAAATTTAAACTGTAATCTCTCTATTGCTGTTGTATCCACAGGATCTGTGAACAACAACTCGCAGCAGCGATATATTCTGCTTCGCATGTAGAAATGGAGACTGTGGTTTGCTTTTTGCATTGAAAGGATACAAGTCTATTACCTAAGAACTGGCAACCACCTGTTGTAGATTTCCTGTCCAAACAACAACCACCAAAATTAGAATCAGTATAAGCATTGAAATCAAAGTTAGAACCATGAGGATACCATAGCCCCAAACGTTGTTTTCCTTTCAAATATCGAAAGATTCTTTTCACAACAATTAAGTGAGATTCTTTTGGTTTTGCTTGGAATCTGGAACAGATGCACACGGGGAACATTATATCTGGCCTTGAAGCGGTTAAGTACATGAGGGATCCAATCATAGCTCTATAAAGTCGACAATCCACATCTTTTCCATCCGGGTCAGAATTCAACTTATGATTGACCGGAATTGGAGTATCATATGGGGTACAGTCCTCCATCTTGAACCGGCTCAAGATGTCTTTGACATACTTGGACTGATGAATAAAGAAACCATCTTCCTTTTGATTTACTTGCAAACCTAAGAAAAACGATAACTCTCCCATAGCAGACATTTCAAACTTCGACTTCATTACACCCTCAAAATCTTTGCATAACCCTTCGTTTGTTGAGCCAAAAATAATATCGTCCACATAAATCTGCAACAGTAGGTAATCTCCCCCTGATTTCTTTATGAATAAGGTCGAGTCTATCTTTCCACGAACAAAATCATTTGCCAAAACATGTGTGGATAAAGTTTCATACCACGCACGAGGAGCCTGATAGTGGATCTTCAAACCCCGGCGGCTGACAAACATAGACTTCCTCCTTGACCTTTCCATATAAAAACGCACTTTTGACGTCTAATTGAAACACCTTAAAACCTTTAAAAGAAGCAAAAGCTAGAAACAACCTTATAGCTTCGAGCCTCGCAACAGGCGCATAAACCTCGGTGTAATCAATTCCTTCTTGTTGATTGAAGCCTTGGACAACTAATCTTGCCTTGTTACGTACCACGACACCTCGATCGTCTTTCTTACATTTAAACACCCATTTTGTTCCTATCGGATACGCACCCTTCGGAAAATTAACAAGATTCCAAACCTTAAGTTTGTCAAATTGAGCAAGTTCTTCTTGCATAGCTTCTATCCAATTGTTGTCATTTAAAGCCATTCCAACATTCTTGGGTTCAACCTGCAAAATAAAGCATGAATGTGAGCAATCATCAAGAACACCAGAATCTTTAATGCATGTATACAAACAAGTATTGTCAACAAGATAACGTGTTTTCACTCCATCCTGTAAATTTCCAATTATATTCGTCACTGGATGATCTTTGAGTTCCTTGATGGATGCAACCTCAGGAACCGGCAACACTTCAACTCGAGTAGATTCAGATTGATAAGAATAATTTTGATTAATAGGAATTTTTGAGTCTAAATTTGTAAGAATCTCCCCCTGAGCCTGTGTCGAAGGTAATGAATCATCACCCAACAACGGATCAGCAGAAGAATCTTGAAAAATAGCATTATCCTCCTCACTCTCTGAATCTTGTGGATGTGAACAAGAAGCAACATAAGGATCGGGAGCAGAAGTAGATGGAATCGATGAATTTGGAACTGCATTTGGTAGAAATCCATTGTGCTGTTGACATGACTCATAGTGAACAACAGCATCTTTTGTAGAAATATCAGAAGGTAAATGAAAAGACTTGAATAAGTTTTCATAATCAAATGCCTAATCTGGACCAATCGCCATTTGTGGTAAAGACCGATTTGAATAATCAATATGGATACATTCTTCAACTTGGCGCGTCTCTTTCTTATAAACCCTCTTGGTTGTCGAATTAGCCACATACCCCAGAAAAATCCCTTCAATAGCCTTTGTTGGAACATCTCGAACTTTCAATAGGGTGCAAGGATTACCAAAAGGTAGTAAATAATCCAGATTCAGCTTTCGATTATTCAGCAATTCATAGCAAGTCTTGTTATGTCGCTTGACGGTCAAGACCCTGTTCAAAACGTGACATGCAGTATTCATAGCTTCAGCCCTAAAGGTGACTGGAAGCTTAGAATCCGCAAGCATCGTGCGAGCTGTTTCGACCAAAGTCCTGTTCTTTCGTTCAACGACACCGTTTTGTTGAGGAACATATGGCGCATTGAATTCATGATGAATTCCTTTTTGTAGACAGAATAAGCCCATTTTGCTATTCTTAAATTCGCTGCCATTGTCACTCCTGATTCTTCTGACTTTCAGATTGAATAAATTCTCCAAACCCAGAATTAAGTATTGTACCAACTCAGTGGTTTCAGATTTAGAGGAAAGAAACTTAACCCATGAAAATCTGGAGTAATCATCAGTTACTAGTACGATTTTCCACCAATGCTCCTGATACTGATAGGACCGAACAAATCCATATGCAGCAACTCCAAAGGAGTTACGATAGAATTCGTCGATTTAGATTTGTGAGATAACCTTCTCAATTGTATTCCAAATCACAATGGTGTTTACAGACTCAATCAGACTGATCGATGTATTCTCTCTGTTCTCTGTTTCTCTAAAATCACACTAACTGACTCTGTAAACACATATATATATAGCCGTCTGGCCTGCTATAAGCGAACTTATTAAGTTCGCCTCTAACAGACTAAGCGAACTTAAAAAGTTCGCCTAAGATAGACTTAAGCGAACTTATTAAGTTCGCCTCTGTTAGACCAGGCGAACTTAACAAGTTCGCCTCTAGGTAAACTTGAATAAACACTTAGTAACTTTTACATAACAAAAACATAAAGACATAAGATCTAACTATTACAAGCTTTTGTCATTACAAACTATGTCCTAACAGACACTACTCACGTGAATGTCCCCAGCTCTTCAAATGCTACAACTATGGGGAGAGTGGTCATATGAGCCGGGAATGCACCAAGCCCAGAATGGGTGAAGTCGGGAAGGGGAAAGCCCCGAAGAAGAAAGAAGAGAGGCCCCGAGCAAAGACTCGTGCGTACGCGCTGACGCAAGACCAGACCAGGGTGGACCCCGATGTGGCATCAGGTACGTTCATCCTTGAGAACACTTTTGTTTCTGTGTTATTTGATTCGGGTGCAAGTAAGAGTTTTATATTTGTGACTTTCTGTAAACGAGTGAAGTACACTATCAGTAAGCTAGAAGAGGCTTTTAGCATAGAAACCGTTGAGGGTAGAACTGCGAGAGTGACCGATGTAGTTGACAACTCCACGATAAAAATAGAAGGTCATAGGTTCCTGTTAGATTGTTTGTTATGGTCTTGGGAGGGTTTGATGTTGTGTTAGGTATGGATTGGTTAACTTCCAACGAAGCACAAATCATACGTAAACGAAATATAATCCGACTCAAGGCTCCGGATGGTAGCAAAGTTGAGGTTTATGGAGATCATGACGCCCCGATGCCAAACGTCATCTCGATGATTAAGGCAACATATTACTTGAGACGCGGATGAGAGGCTTATCTGGTGTACGTAATTGAAAAGTGTAAGGAAGTGAAGGAACTAGACGATGTACCCGTGGTACGGGAGTACCCGGAGGTGTTTCCAGAGGATTTGCCTGGGATACCACCCGACAGAGAGGTTGAATTTCGAATCGACTTAGTACCAGATGCCCAGCCCGTGGCTAAGGCTCCATATCGACTAGCACCAGTAGAAATGAAAAAACTTATGGCCCAATTAGACGAACTACTTGAGAAGGGATTTATACAACCGGGCATCTCGCCATGTGGTGCTCCGGTTTTGTTTGTGAAGAAGAAGGATGGTTCGATGAGAATGTGTATTGATTATCGCGAGTTGAACAAACGTACGGTGAAGAACAAGTACCCTCTACCAAGGATCGACGACATGTTCGATCAATTACAGGGCGCAAGTTGGTTCTCAAAATTCGACCTTTGATCCAGGTACCATCAGTTGAAGCTGAGGGAAGAAGACATACCAAAAACCGCATTTCGCACGCGTTATGGACATTTCAAGTTCAACGTAATGTCTTTTGGATTGACGAACGCCCCTGCAGCGTTCATGGATTTGATGAATAGGGTTTGTCGACCAATGTTGGATCGATCGGTAATCGTGTTCATCGATGATATCCTCATCTACTCAAAGAATGAGGATGATCACGCGTATCACTTAAAGGAAGTATTGGAAGCTCTGAAGAAGGAAAAGTTGTATGCTAAGTTCTCTAAATGTGCGTTCTGGCTTAGGGAATTCCAATTCCTAGGTCACGTCATTAACCTGAACGGCATTATGGTTGACCCAGCAATGATAATGACGGTAAGGGAATGGAATACTCTTAAGACGCCAACTGAAATCAGCAGTTTCTTGGGATTGGCAGGTTACTATCAGAGATTCATCCAGGATTTCTCGAGAATAGCTTCGCCATTGACAAAGTTGACTCGGAAGGAGGTAAAGTACGAATGGGGTTCGACCCAGGATGAAGCGTTTAAGGAATTGAAGGAAAAGCTAACCAAAGCCCCAGTCTTGGCCCTTCCCGAGGGCAATGAAGACTTAGTAGTATACTCTGACGCTTCGTGTCAGGGATTGGGATGCGTGTTGATGCAACGCGGGAGATTGATCGCGTATGCGTCACGGCAGTTGAAGATTCACGAAGCTAATTATCCGACTCATGATTTGGAACTTGCTGCTGTCGTATTCGCATTGAAAATCTGAAGGCACTACCTTTACGGGGTGAAGTTTACTATTTACACCGACCACAAAAGTTTGAAGTACTTCTTCGAACAAAGGGAACTTAATATGAGGCAAAGACGATGGTTGGAACTATTGACAGAGTATGACTGTGAAATCATATACCATCCTAGAAAGACAAACGTGGTGGCAGACGCTCTAAGCCGAAAGGATGTGCCTGCTCCTATTAGAGTGAAAGCTTGCCAGTTGATGGTTACATCAGGTGTGATGAGGGAAATTGAAAGAGCTCAATATGAAGCACTGAAGGAAGAAAGCATAAAGAAGGAAAGAATGGTTGGCCAACAGGACAAGTTGGAATATAACACTCTTGGTGTTAGGACACGTTTTGGGCGGGTATGGATACTTATGAGTGGCGAGCTTAGAACCAAAATCTTGGATGAGGCTCATAAGTCTCGTTAATCTATCCACCTCGGTACCAACAAAATGTACCAAGATGTGAGGAAGGAATACTGGTGGCCTGGAATGAAACATGAGGTGACAAAGTACATAAGCAAGTGCTTGACTTGCTCGCAAGTAAATGCTTTACACCAGAAACCGTATGGAAAGATTCAACCACTTGATATACCGGAATGGAAGTGGGAACACATTACCATGGACTTCATAACCAAGCTACCTCGCACAGCTAAAGGTCATGACACCATTTGGGTAATTGTGGATCGTTTAATGAAGAGTGCTCATTTCCTACCTATTCGCGAGACGTTCTCCTCAAAAAGGTTAGCGGAAGTATTTATTAACGAAGTAGTAGCGGGCGCATGGGATGCCTTTGACGATCATATCTGACCGGGACACACGATTCACATCGAGGTTCTGGAAAAGATTTCACGAGGCGATGGGCACGAGGTTTAATATCAGCACGGCATACCACCCACAAACGGATGGTCACTCCGAAAGGACCATTCAGACATTGGAGGATATGTTTCGTGCTTGTATTATCGATTTTGGCGGCAGTTGGGACAGTCATCTGTCGTTAGCCGAATTCTCCTACAACAATAGTCATCACACGACTATAGGCATGCCGCCTTACGAAATGTTGTATGGGAGAAGATGCAGGACCCCGGTTTGTTGAGGTGAGAATGGACAAAAGGAATTAGGAAGTCTTGATGTCGTAAGAGAAACATCGAAAAGATTTGATCAAATCAAAGCACGAATGAAGGCCGCACAAGATCGTCAGAAATCCTATGCGGATAAACAACGAAGGCCTATCGAGTTTGATGTTGGTGATAGAGTAATGTTGAAAGTGTCACCCTGGAAGGGAATCATACGATTCAGGAAGAGAGGAAAGTTAAGTCCGAGGTTTGTCGGACCATTCAGGATAATGGCACGGGTTGGTGAAGTCGCTTATCGAGTAGAGTTGCCTGATGAGTTAAGTGGGATTCATCCTACCTTCCATGTATCACACTTGTGAAAGTGTTTGGCAGATGAATTGGCTCACGTACCACTTAGTGACATCGAGGTAGACAACAGCCTTAACTACATCGAAGAACCCGTGGCCATCTTAGACAAAAAGGAGAAGCGTTTGTGTAATAAGATTATTCGATTGGTTAAAGTCCAATGGAAGCACCGAAAGGGATCAGAATCTACTTGGGAAACAGAGAATGAAATGAGGGAGTCGTACCCTCATCTATTTGACTTATGATAGGTTTCGGGGACGAAACCTATTGTAAGGGGAGTAGACTTGTAACATCCCAAAAATATGACGACGATTAAAATAATGGGTTATACGTAAGACGAAAGGAATAAATGAACGAGGCGTGACGGGTCGACGGACTTGAGGGGAGGAGTCCCTCCCCCTATAAATGAACAAGGCGTGACGGACCGGGCTATATCGACCCGAGATTGAAGAAGTGTGTTGCTCCATAGCTCGTGAGAAGAACCTCTGAATCAGAAGCTCGATACAGGTAACGATCCAACCTAGATCTGAGTTATTGTTCGTTTTTGGGTTTTTCGGGTTTTGGACAAAAATGTGATGTTTTTACCGATGAAACTGGAAGAAAAATATAGATTTGAGTCCCTTAATGAAAAGCAAACGTTTTGAATGTAAACAAGTTCGGGATCTTGACGTGATAAGACCCGAATGCGAAAGTTAGAGTTTTTGCGGGGAAGCAGATCCTGCGTACTTATCAAGTACGCATGAAGAGGGTCCTGCGTACTTATCAAGTACGCATGAAGAGGGTCCTGCGTACTTATCAAGTACGCATGAAGCAAAGTTTACGCACTTGATAAGTACGCAAAAGCAAGGCCCTACGTACTTGCTATGTGCGCAGGCATCAGGCTGTTTAGGTAAAGTCAATATGTTTAGAAGGTTAAACCGTTAGAGTCGGGATTTGGTCTGATGTGTATTTAACTAATCAATTCAGATCGGAAGTGACGTTGTGGGACCTTTGTTTAGGACAACCCATATTAGCTTATCAGGTGAGTTCTAGAAGCCCTCTTTTAAATGTTTTAAATAATGTTTTCGGGCTCGTGTGCATACATACGAAATGATGTTTTACGAAACGATGTTTACGAAATGATGCTTATGAAACTATGTTTACGAAATGAAATGATTTGGAACGAACGGTTTATGGAAAGAAAGTTTTATGAATGGAATGTTTACGAACGAAATGTTTTTAAAGAAATGGTTTAAACTGAAGGTATAGGGTTTTGAAAATGAATGAAAGGTTTTATGAAAAGGAAAGAAAGGGCAAAGGTTTTAAAGAAGTCATTACAAATTTAATATGTCGAATGAATGGAATTGACGAATGAAGTCTAGGAATGTAATTCCCAGCCTTGTGGTAGATTATGGACAGTGAGCCATAGTTTCCATAAGAACAACAGGGGCAGTGTCTTTGTGGCCTGTCAATAGTTATGATGTCGTACAACTGGTAAGGGAGTAACGACGGTTACTCAGGGGTTAACGTTACCCTACGAAGGTTAAATTATGATCCGACGGTGTTATGGCCGTGAGCCATAGCCGTCGATGGAAGTTGTCGGTTTATGGACATGGGAGCCATAGGGGCAACTAAATGAGTATTGTCGGTCCTCGTGCAGTTAAGCCTTGGGGGCAATACAAAAGGGAATTGACGGAATGTATTGTATTGTCGGTCTTCGTGAAGTTAAGCCTTAGGGACAATACAATACTAAATGACGGAACGAATGGTAACACAGATTTGAATAATAATGTATGACTTAAATGAATGTTAAAAGTTTTAAACGAACGATCCGTTCGACGGTGTTTATGATGATGATAAAATGTTTGAATGTTTTTAATGATGACCGAAAGGCCCTGTTTTCTTATACATGATGTTAAACCCAAATGAATTATTGAATGATGAACCATTTCTTAAATCGAATGAAAACTTGAACTCACCAGCGTAGCTGACTTTTTAGTATGCGCATTCAGGTTAAGGCAGGTATGGACGATGGACGGTGATGCTTGGCAAGCGAGAAGAGTTACCCGGTTCATCATGAAGATTGGCATCCCGTTATGAGTTGTTTATGTTATGTTTATGTATTTGACAATGTTACGCTTCTGCATGTTTGAACAAGTTTTAATTATGATGAATGAAAGATTCCTTTGCGTTATTTGATATTCAAGTTTAATAACTGTTTGTGAATGAGTAAATCTAACAAGTGAGGCCTCCCGGGTTTGGGGCCTTACAAGAACAGTTGAATCGTCCGAAAACTCGATGAATGGTCTGAAAACGATTACTCGTCCGAAAATTATTTCGGACGGCATGATCTCGAACAAATGTTTTTGAACGAAATAGTTCTTGGACAAATTTTTTTGAACGAATTAGCTAGGCTACAAGATATTTTTAACTGGTTAGTTTTCGGTCAAAAAAGATTTCGATCGAAATAGATTTCGACCGAAAAAGATTTCAGACAGGAAGTTTTCGGATGAAACATATAGGTTATAACCTTGTTCAATTTGTGACCCTTGACAGATTTACTAGCGTCCCACCTAGCTTGAAGTTTCCTTGCTAAGTGAAATAAACCTCGTAGAAGTCAGGTGAGTTCTTATTACCCTTTTTCCTAAACGGTTTTGGGCTAGCATGCATACTGTTAAAGAAATAGTTTTGAAAGTTAAAGTACATTTTTATAAGAATTGTATATTTTTATAAAAGGGAAAAAGAAAGGGTTAAAGAGTAAAGTAGTATCTTTGAAACAAGTTTTAAAGAAAGTAAATAGTTAAAGTAAAGAAATAGTTTGACAGTGACAAATGCCATATTATATTCTTATGTATTAATATGTGTTATTTGTCTATGTGTTATGTGTTTCAATGGCATTATGTTATGTGACGGAGTATACCTGCATACTAGATGCATAGTAGTTGCAAAGTAAAAAGTCGTGCAGGCAAGCAAAGTAGAAGTCTCACCCCGAGGTGTGAGCAAGCAAAGTAGAAAGTCCCACCCTGAGGTGTAAGCGAGAAAAGGGACCTTGTCCTCGGACGTTGATCCAATTATGATATTTAAAGTTTGTTATAGTCACTTGTAGTGTACAAGGGGAAAGGAAAGTCGCAAAGAGCAAAGGAGGACACCTTAACGGGTTTCCTCGTAAATAAAGTTTTAAAGAAAGATATAGACGGAGTAGTTTTATAATTGTAATGTTGTAAAATTTTAAAGTAAAGTTAAAGTGTTTAAAGATGGATAAAGAAAAGCTTATTTTATTTTTATAAACTAAGCTACCAAAAGAAAGTATTCAGTTTAAAGTAAAGATATAACTCACCAGCATTAGCTGACTTTTAGTATGCACGACCGGTAGTAAAAGTAAAGCAAAGGCAAGGTAGAGCAGCCATGAGGGCTTGATAGCATGGACGTCGGGTTGCTGTGCTGAAGACTAACATTTCCTTTTCCCGATGGTTTATGTTTCAAACAATGTTATATTGATTTGGATTATGAATGTTTTGAATTAAAAACTTCCGCTACAATAGATTCTGATTTCCAGTTTTAGAACTATGTTTTATGCCAACTATGAGATGTACCCGGTTTGGGGCATTTCATGTGCGTGGCAAGGTGTATTTATATATAAACTTACTAAACCTAATTTTATACAAGCGTGTTTGCATGCATGACACGTATATTATGTATTTTCCTAAGATTAGTTAAACTATGATTATGGTTTGGCATAAATAAATGTGTTCAGGTATTTCTATTATACGTATCCAAATACACAAAGACAAACCAAAACTCCTCAAAGTATAACTACATCATAAGAGTGGCTATAAAACAACCACTACACTTTAACAAAACAGTCAACCTCAAGCGCACACATGATAACTCAACGAGAGTTTAGACTCGCTTTACATTATTAGGGTTAGTCTGTAATTCTCATTAAGTACCTACAGGGATCGTATGACTCGAGTAGGACATACACCCGCTACTATCGTATTACATGGACATTGGTTATCGTTGTTACATGAAGGACGTTATCGTTCCTAACACAATTACCATGTGAGTTTCACGACCCCTTTTCTTTTACTATTTTACAAACTTGGGGGAGAAAAATACTTCAACTAATTTGAAAACTTACACGAGCTTATTTATTTAACGTACCCGAACTTATTTGAGACGATAATTGGAAAACAAGACCCCGGATCAGTATGTGAACATGAGTGAACGTAGCCCTCATGTGGTCGTGGACCATACATATACTATAACCATTAGATATGGACTTAGCCGAGAAATATGTGAATAGTACTATTCGGACTGACCTCCCCACTTAGGGTTAGTCGTGCTATCCGCATGATCTGTATGTTCGTCTGGGTGCAACATAATCTAACATTTTACCGTGATGGCACGGGGCTGGGCAACAACATTGACATGTTTAGGTTTGGTTATAAGCTTGTGTGTCGGCGTATTAACTCGTATTCCTAGCTAGTCTACGGGGGATCAACATTACTTTTTTTGGTTATCGTTCTTATCTTTAACAATTTAAATAAAGAGGGCTTGACATGTCTAGAAATTCATTAACATGTTTTCATTAGGGAAAACGACTCATTTTATGAGTATGAAGTCATCATGTGTTTTCATTGGGAAAATGACTCATTTTATGACTATGAAGTCATCACGTGTTTTCATTGGGAAAACGACTCATTTTATGACTATGAAGTCATCACGTGTTTTCATTGGGAAAACGACTCGTTTTATGACTATGAAGTCATTATGTGTTTTCATTGGGAAATGACCCATTTTATAACTATGAAGTCATCACATGTTTTCGAGGAAAACGGTTTGATATTAGGCCCATGTACACATTTTCAATGTTTTCGAGGAAAACGGTTTCATATTATGGCTATGTACACATTATCAATGTTTTTGAGGAAAACGATTTCATATTATGGCCACATATACATCATCAATGTTTTCAAGGAAAACCACTTTACATTGCGACAATTAAACCTGTGAACTCACCAACACTTCATTGACATTGTTAAGTATGTTTTTCAAGTAATACATAGTTATGACACGGTTGGAATAGGTTAACCATTTGGATTAAAACCCTAGAAGCCCTTCACATGATCGTCAAACCTCAAGTATATTTTGACCTATATGGTTCTAGATCAATGTCATATTTCATTTTAGTTTTGTAATGGTATTCAATAGCATCTAAGTCTTCATTTTAGCTTCTGCAGCTGTGTAATGGTATCGATCGTTACAACCTTACTTTATTTATTTATTTATTAAGTAAATAATTTGGGGGTGTGACAATATGCCATTTTAGATCCATTTTCTCCATATCACTAGGATCTACTTGTTGCATATCCTCCAAAGAAAAGGTGGGAGCCTTCAGATCACCTGCAACATGTAACACCCCAATTCTTGCAAAGAATGTAAGTTAAGGAACTAAAATGGTCATTAAAAAAAACCCTAAGGGTTATATTGTAATTAAGTTAAAGTCCGAGGGCTGAAAATGAAAAATGGTGAAAGTTGGACGTTGTCGGACCGACATCGTGAAGGATAACGGTCCGCAATGTAGGGTGCAAGGATTCATCTGGGAAATGCCACGTGTTAGCTGACTAATCGATGAAATCCGACACTTGTATAGTAGATAACAGACCGACATGAAGACCATAACGGCCCGCTATGCCCATAACATACTGACATCATGAACATAGCGGTTCGCTATGTGCTCGCCAAGCCAATAAGCCGCCTGGTATGGATGTCGGAGCGACATCCATATGTATAACGGTCCGCTATGGACCCGACGGGCAGCCTATAAATAGTTGAACCTTGAGATCAGTTTCAGACATTCCCACATCACAAAACACCTTATAAAACACACACTTAGCTTCGATAAGCATGCCCAGAAGTCCCGGTTCACGTAGAAAAGTCTGGTTTCCAGTCTTTCGGACCCAATACGTAGTAGATAGTTCTGAGGTAAGGTTCCAACTAGTTCCTAATGACTTGGTTACTTTCACTAAGTTAGGAACTTGTGATTAAGAAATGTTATAATGATTTAGGACCTAGATCCAAATCGTTTTGCTGATTACATTAGCAAAGTAATAGAGGAAGAAGTTAGAGGTGAGTTCTATGAAGCCCTTTTTAAATGTTTTACTTAAAATGTTTTGGGCCGGTATGCATGCTAGAAAGATTTACATAAATGTTATATACTTTAAATTAAATATTTGGGATAGCATTCATGTTACAAGAGGTTATGTATAAAAGGTGTTTAAATCTTAAAACTGAGTAACATAGTATTCATGGGATATCAAAGAAGTGTTAGGTAACCATCCGACCGGTATGTAGTTATCTGGCAAACAGAATGTTCTGTCTAAGGAAAGAGTGGTGTATAAATCCCTCCTGGATCCGTCATTCTTTCCTGTGAACATTTCTATTGCAGGTATTACTTTGGAAAGATAACCACATTGTCTTCTTTGATATACCATGGAGAAACCTTTACGAAGATTTAGGATAAAGATTGATTTTAAAAGAAGAAGAGAGAGAGAGAAAGAAAGAAATGAATACTTGCCTTTTGGCATGATTTCATAAAAGAAAGAAATTGGTTTTGACCCGTAAAACGTTTTAGAACTTATCATGGTGTACCTAGATAAGTAATGGCAGAAAAGTCAGGGTTTTACCTTGACTAGCAGAGGTCTTGACAATTATCATCTTGACAAAGAGTAGAGAGAAAGAGATAGAGTTTTTGGCATGTTTTGCCATGTCAAATATTTTGACCATATTGGTCTATAAAGAAAGAAAAGATTTTTGCCACGTCTGGGCAAATGCCACATACTATCTTGCAACTTAGATAGACGCAGAGAAGTACTGCATTCCTTTGTGGAATGTAGTATAGACACCTTGTGCAAGGGTATGTATAAGTGGTGACGACCGCTTGGAGGTTAACGTGACCTTAAGACAGACAAGTGTGCAAGTATAAAGTATTATGTTTGGGCAAGAAGTTAATGTGATGTTTTAAATGCGTGTCATATAAATCCACTTATGTATGAGACAGAGGTCAAAGATATTTTGACTAAAACTTGGAACTCACCAGCGTAAGCTGACATGTGTTTAAGCATGTGGGTCAGGGAAAGACGTAGCCTCCTGCAGTAAAGGCAAGGGGTTAGAGTAAAGGCATCTGGCGGGCTATCTGGCATCCTATGGCAAACTGGCATTAGAATAGATGTATTTGTACTTTCTCTAGAATGAAAATTAAACAAGTTTCATGAAATAAATATAATATTTGAAAGTATTCAGCTATGTATGATCTCTGTTTACTATATGTTTATGAGTAAATCCGACAAGTGGCCGGCATCTCAGGTGAGCCGGGATGTGGGTGTCACAAGTTGGTATCAGAGCTATAGTGTAAGAGATTTATATACTTTCCCAAGTATCTAGACTTAAACTAGGATTAAGGGATAGTAAGAATGCCAGCCTGATGCTAAGGATAGAGAAAGGAAAAGGTAGGGATATTTAGTAAGAACATGATAAAAGGATAACTAGAGCACCGAAAGTGGCGTAAATGATTAATTTCATTGTGGCCATAGTTATTAATGTTTACAATACACTTGTGTTCTGAGCTATCAATCCGTCATGCGAATACTAAAATACTCCATATCTTTTGTAGAAATGGATGGTAGAGGTAGAGGCAGAAGAGGAGGAAGGGTTAATCCCAATACTCCTAAAAGGCAGACGTGGTCTACCGCCAATGCCAAACCTGAGATAGAACATGTAGAGAGAGAAGATCAGGTAGAAGGGCCTGTGGTAGATCCACACCTTAAGAATCTCATAGATATGGTTGTTGCCAAAGCATTAGACACGGCTATGCCAATTTTATTGACAAGCCTAGAAGGGAATAGGAAGCAGAAATATGAGACTCAACCGGCAGAAGAAATTGATAATTTAGAGAAAGAGGATGAAGATGATTTTGATTACAATTATGAATATGAAGATTCATACGAAGTGAGACCTCGTAGGAAGGGAAAGAAAGGATGTCCTTACAAAACATTCAAAGATGAAAACCCTCCGAAGTTTGAAGGAACGAAGGATGCCACTATTACTCATCAGTGGATAAGAGAGATAGAGGCGGTGATTAAGATTAGTGAGTGTAGAGACGATCAAAAGGTTAAGTATGAAGCCCACTCATTTGTTTCAGAAGCTCTGTGTTGGTGGGAGAATCTGGTTATTGCTATGGGTGAGAAGGCTATCGACCAAAGAGATTGCTGATAGAGGAGTTCTATCCAGACAATGAGATGGACAAACTCGAGAGAGATTTTCTTTAACTGCAAGCTGGTAGTATGACTCACAGAGAATATACTACCAAGTTTAATAAAATGGCTCGTTTGGTACCTCACTTGACAACCCCTGAATATGTACGCATCAAGCGATACGTACAGGGTTTGCGATCTGAGATACGGAGGTTAGCAAAGAATTCAGACCTAAAGACTTATTTTTCTACCATATAGCTTGCTTCGACAATGTATGATGAAGTCTTCGGTTCCCACCTTGTGGAATCAAAGAGAAAGTGGTCAGATATTTCTAGAAATCAGAATAAGAAGAATGTAGGGGGAGGAGGACGAAAGAGGCAGGAACAGAGTAGTGGCTTCAATAAATGCCCCAAATGTGGCAAACTACATACTAGAGAATGCAAGTATGTATCAAATACTTACTACAGTTGTGGTAAGCCTGGGCATATAGCCACTGACGTGTTGCAAAGCACATGTTTTGTATCCTATTGTTTTGTGTGTTTTTAGATAATTTCGTATTCGTTTGTTTTCATTTTTGGTTTGTTCTGAGTCCGGGTCGTGTTTGCAGGTGATCTTATGCTAAAGAAGTAGAAAATGAATTTAAATCCTGGAGAGATCAAGCACACGAGGAGAGAAAGGAAAAAGAATAAAGAAAAATCAATCTGGAAAAGTAGTTCTTCGCGGTATGCGAAGAAGATGAATCAAGCCTTCGTGGTACGCGAAGACATTGAGAACCGGCCCCAACTGTTTTGTTCTTCGTGGTCCATCAACAGCCCAGAAATTTGTTTCGCGGTACGCAAAAAGCCTAAAAATCTGCAAAAACCCTAATTTCGATTCTTAAAAGATTTTGATGGCCATTATTTGAAGAGTTAGACTTTTAGCCGTCTGGAGAGAGTTCATGGGAGAATTTGAGAGAGGAAAAAGCACTTGGAGCCATAGTTTGAAGCTTGTGATCGATTAGACACCACTCGTTCAGTTTATGATATTCAATCTTTTGTGTCCAATCAGTTTGATTAATAGTATGTTCATGATTTTGATGACTTGTTTTCTGGTTTTTATCATGGTTGTTGGCTAAACCTTCAATACTACATAGGTTTTTTATGAATGATTGTTAAATTTTAGATTTTTATCGGTTTTGGATCTATGTTTTGGATTGATGCTATTGCAACAGATCTGATTTTGATTGTTTGATGAATATGCATGCTTAATACTGATTTACTATTGATTAATTGTTCCATATACGTCTTTGTGAATGTCTTTCATGTATGGATGCGTATTAGGTCACATACGTTGTGTTTGTGACTAGTTTGTGGTTTGCTAGATGTTAGTAACCATTGGAATAGTGATTAGTGATCTATTAGAATTGAGTGTTCTTCTTACCTATATACCCGAAAGGTGATAGGTAGTCGATTAGTCCTCGGTGTTAGATTTCTGAGTGTAAACTGTCTGAAAGGAAGTTTCCTTAGGGTTTCCAGTATCGTTGCTAATTTGTGTCAAATCGATTGTTTTTAGATTACCCCTTACATCTTTGATGTATTGAGACAGTGAGACTGAAAGGTGATCTGTCTGTCGGGTTCTTTAGTGTTGTTGGGGACACCGAGAGGTAATCCAACCAACTAGTGAGCATAATATCCCTTAGGTTTCCTTCTGGTCTCATCCTGAGAGTGATTAGGAATCCATTAGGTAGTTTAAGGGTGTCGTATCTTAGGATCCTAGTTCCATCACATTTTCAACAGCCGAGAGAAGTCCAACTTTAGCAAATACGATTCATAACCTAGGTAGTCCTTTCCTCATTATTGATTTCACCCCATTCATTTGCTTGATAGTTAATTATAATTAGCAGTCTTCTTCATTCATTTACTTTTGAGTTTACTTAGTTAATCTTAGTTCGTAGATTCCCCTCCCCCCAAACCAAACCAAACCAAATATTCCAGTTCTAGTTAGAGTCTAGTTTAGTTAGTGTCTGTGTCTTGTGGGTTCGATATCCGGACTTTCGTTAGGCTGTATTACAATTGATAGGTACACTTGCCTGTCTTTGTGTCTAGATTATAGGAGTGTCTAGAGTTTAACTAGACTGTTTAGGTTAGTTTTGTGTTTAGTTTTTGTACACCATTTGACCGACATTAAGTTTTTGGCGTCGTTGTCGGGGACACTTGGCAATAGCAAAACTAGCTTCGATTTGTTCTTTGCATGGTTATTTGTTTTTATTTTCTCTTTTGTGTTTAGATTAATTCAATAGTTTATTTCCTTCTATTTAGATCTTGTTTGCTTTCTTTCTTTGGTTTTGCTATTTGTGCGTGTCGTAGTTAGAATTTTTCTTTTATCGTTAGTCATTCTTCCTTTGTTTTCTGTTCCAGTTTATGCAACACACTTGTTCACAGGGATCACCCCACTTTGCTGCTTATTTAGAACCCGAGCGAGAACTTCACGAGCGCAGCTTTCGCGACCGTTTGAGTGAAGTCTGTGAGAAAAAGGTACGTCTTCCTATTCCTATTACTGACATGGGTGATGCTAATCCACCTGCTAGGCGTACCGTCCACCAGAGGGCTTGTGATGGTTTCACAGGGACCAGGTCTTCTATCACCCGTGCTAATGTGCCAAACATTAATAATTGGCAGATTCCATCTCATGTTATGAACACCATCACTAACTCTACTCAGTTCCACTGCCTCGAGGATGAGGATGCACCTGGACATCTGTCCCGCTTTGCGCGTATTTACGATACCTTTCGCATTACTGGTGTCACTGAGGACTCAATCTATCTACGTCTGTTCCCATTCACGCTTCTGGTCGTTCTGCCAAGTGGTTGGATACTGTACCCCAGGACTCCATTACCATTTGGGAAGATATGCAGTCCAAGTTCTTGAAAAAGTACTACCCGCCGTCTAAGGCCGCCCGTCTAAGGGACCAGATCCACTCCTTCCGCATGGACCCCGATGAGCCTTACCACATAGCTTGGTAGCGGTTCAACACTCTGCTGAGTAGATACCCTCAGCATGGCCTGTCTGATTAGGCACTTGTTGAGAACTTCTATAATGGCCTAACTTTTGAGAAGCAACAAATGTTCAATACTGCTGCAGGAGGTCGTATCATGGATAAGAAGGAGCCGAGCGGAGTGCGAGGAGATTTTTGAGAGCTTTGCTCTGGCTGAGCAACAACAACCATCTACTTAGAATTCAATTCGTAACACTAGGGCCACCCCCTCATTGTCACACCCCCGCCAAAGGCGGAATCACGGGTGCGCGACAAAATTGAATAACAAGAACACAAGGCATAAAGAAATACTAAAGATATTTTATTAAAAACCCATAATTCGTTATATAGTCTCAAATGAAATTAAAACACAAATAATAATTTATTTTATTGTCTTCTAAGGCCATCATGCAATCCTATGTGATGAATCTTCAAAACTAAACTCTTACTTTTCGTTTCCTGAAAACATGTAAAAACAAGTGTCAACTACAAAGTTGGTGAGTCTCATAGGTTTTGACACACAACGATATATTTACAGATCAAATACAAAAAATTTATATATACAAGTCAATTAAATCCATACATGAAGTCCACAACCAACCCTATTGACCAAATTGCCCCCAAAGAGATTTGGAACCCACCAAATCATGAATATGTCAGATTTCGATCATCCAACACCTTTAACCGGGTGATGGATGGGTATGTCACACCTATGGATCCATTATCGTACTACCGTTGGCTTATAAAAAGTTAATGGTTGTGTATGAGTCACGCGAGGGACTTTACGTTTACGAATATGCAATCATGTATAAGAAAATGTTTTAGTTGATTTGTATGAAAATGTTTGAATGTTCCACGGTACATGTTTCCACCCCAAAACTTAAAAGGAAAAGGGGCTATGAAGAACTCAGTTTTGTGTGTAGAGATGATTGACTCGTAAGGCTTGAGAGTTCTAGGATTTAGATTAATGCCCTAAAAGATCACGATATAGTCAATTAGGGTTTGGATAGCATTTATCGGAAGTTAGAACGTTAACGGATGCGAAAAATAGAAGATAGAATATATAATTGTTAATGTTGTTAAGTTCCAGATTTGGACAGCATAAGAGCTGAACAGAAACATGCTGGTTAAAAATATCAAACAAAGTGCTAAAATCATGAAATTCTATAGGCGACTAGTTTATAATGTTTCAAAAAAGTTTCAGTTAGAAAGTTTTTCCATTTGAGACTCAGATGATAGCAAAACAGTCAAACAAGAGAGAAGGTACTGAAAAATGTTCCTGTCCCCTTTTTGGCTACAACGGACTCATGCTTTTGAATTAGAAAACGAGCCAATTATAGTTGGGACGTCCACTCGACGAACAACGTTATGGAATTTGGGTTTGCTCAGTTTCGATTAATTATGATCAAGTTATGCCTAGTTAAAGTCAGCACTATTTCTGTCCAAAATCAACGGTTGCACTTAAGTGGACCGTTTAGGGTTTTAAGGTTACCGAACGCATAAATAAAAATTATAACAATGCATGTAGCATTAATATATAGTAGATACAGTGTGTTTATGTTAACCCATATGTTCTAAGGTATCGACAGAGCACACTATTAATGAAGAACGTATGGAGGATTCACAGAATGCGACGGGATAGCCGCCATTGCAAACGGGATCCTATGATCGATTGATTATGTTAGTTAGCTTGATTATAATATTAGTTATATATAATAGGATTAAGATTCATCATGATCAAGTGATCATGATGTAAAAAAAACATAATAGAAGGAGATGGAATAGAATGAATACAAGAACGAAAGTATGGAAACGTGACTCGGTAGAACAACTTGCTTGCTTCTTCTTCCTTGGTTTGGCTTTTAGGATTTTTCCAGGGATTAGGGGCTGAGATTTACGTGAAAAGGGAGTAGTTTTAAGAGTGGTTTGTAGGGAATGAGCAAAGAATTAAGCACCCAAGGCCATCTATTTATACTTGAGCATACATGAGTGTAATTATGGAAAGAACTTGGAGGACAAGTGACCCTAAACCAGCCGTAAGTCAGCCACCATCAGCCATATTTCGACACACTGTTTGCTTTAGTTGCTTTAGTGTAGATTTGTAGGAATAAATATATTGGTTGAATTACTATTTTAGGTACTTAAGATTGATATATTGGTCTTGCTTTAGTAATAGGTGAGTATAGTGTGTCGGTAAAGCGTTACAACTACACATGCGTAACTTGATCGTTTTATAAAATTCGGAGTTTATTTAAGGAAAGTTTTGTACATGAAAGTTGTTCTTAATAATGAAATTAATCCTTTTAGCATATGAAATAGAAATCAAAGTTACGTATACGGTGGTTGGCGGTAGTGGACGGTACGTAGTAAACGGAGGTTTAGAAGACCAACGGAGACGTGCAAACACTAAATAGCGTGCTAAGGTACCAAATTGAATTATTTGAGGTATAACATGGTAATATAATAAATTCATATGTTATTCATTCATTAATACGATAAACGTTACAGTTACATGAAAAGTAGGAATGTTACAGTTTCCCCTAGTTACGGGAATTTCGTCCCCGAAATTCAACTAGTAGAGGCTATAGGATTTTCAAAAAGGTGTGGGTATTTGAGCTTCATCTGCTCCTCGCATTCCGAGGTGAACTCAAGCCCACACTTCGAATTCCAATGGACCCTAACAACAGGTATGAGGCTTCGTTTGAGTTGCTTGATATCGCGGTCCATGATTTTCACGGGTTGCTTAACAAAATGAAGTTTGTCATCGATGCGGATTTCATCCAAAGGAATATGAAGGTTGTCATCGGCCAGACATTTCTTGAGGTTTGACACATGAAACGTGTCATGAATGTTGCTGAGCTCGGATGGTAGCTTGAGTTTGTAGGCCATGAGACCTATCCTTTCTAGGATTTCAAAAGGACCAACGCACCTAGGAGCCAACTTTCCCTTTTTCCCAAATCGGTCAACTCCTTTCCAGGGGGAAACCTTGAGTAAAACTTTGTCGCCGACTTGAAATTCGAGAGGTTTTCTTCGGTTGTCGGCGTAACTCTTCTGACGGCCACGAGAGGCTTTGAGTCTTTTCTTGAATTAAAAAGACCTTATCATAAGTTTCCTGAAAGAGCTCAGGACCGGTAATTTGGGTGTCACCAATCTCGGTCCAACACACCGGAGATCGACACTTCCTACCATATAGAGCCTCAAAAGGAGCACACTTGATGCTCGTATGGTAGTTATTGTTGTATGAAAACTCGATAAGTGTCAAATGATGGTCCCAATTACCACCAAAGTCAATGACACAAGTACGGAGCATATCCTCAAGATTCTGTATGGTTATCTCACTTTGACCATCCGTTTGAGGATGATAGGCCGTGCTAAGATCCGGACGAGATCCTAAGGCTTTTTTCAATGCTTGCCAAAATCGAGAAGTAAAACGTCTATCTCGATCAGAAATAATGGATAAAGGGACTCCATGACGAGTCACGATTTCATTGATGTAAAGCCTTGATAACTTATCCATCTTAATATCTTCACGAATCGGAAGGAAGTGAGCGGATTTGGTCAAACGGTCAACTATGATCCAAATCGAGTCATGCCCGCTCGAAGTTCTCGGGAGTTTGGTGATGAAGTCCATGGAAATTTGTTCCCATTTCCACATAGGGACTTCCGGTTGTTGCAAAATACCAGACGGTTTTTTGATGTTCAGCCTTAACCGTAAGACAGGTGAGGCATTTTCCAATGTAAAGAGAGATGTCTTTCTTCATCCCAGGCCACCAATAAAATTCTAGGAGATCCTGATACATTTTATCGGCTCCAGGATGAACTGAGTATCGAGATTTATGGGCCTCGTCAAGGATCAGCTTATGAAGTTCGTTGGAGTCAGGGATCCACATACGGCACATGTAGTAGGGTACTCCATCGGACTTGGGCTCGAGATGCTTCTCAGCACCACAATCCAGTTCTCCTTTAAAATTATCCCTAGCAAGAGCTTGTTGCTGGGCCTGAAGAATTTAGGCTTTGAGGCTTGTTTGTATGGTCATTCCCATTGCCTTATAATGTGCGGGTTTGATATGATCTTTTCGGCTGAGTGCATCAGCTACCATGTTGGCTTTACCGGGGTGATAGCGGATTTCGATATCATAATCGTTTAGTAGCTCAACCCAACGCCTCTGCCTCATGTTGAGTTCTTTTTTATCGAAGATGTGCTGGAGGCTTTTATGATCAATGAAGATGATACACTTCGTGCCATAGAGATCATGTCTCCAGATTTTAAGAGCGAAGACCACAACACCTAAATCAAGGTCATGAGTTGTATACATCTTCTTGTGGATCTTAAGTTGTCTCGATGCGTAGGCTATGATCTTTTCTTATTGCATCAATACGCATCCAAGACCTTGGTTTGATGCATTGCATTAAACGACAAAATCATCAGTACCATCAGGAAGGCTCAAGATAGGGGAATCACACAACTATTGTTTAAGGAGTTGGAAGGTATCTTCTTGCTTTTGCTCCCTACAAAAGGGTTTATTCTTTTGGGTTAGTGTTGTAAGAGGCAAGGCAATCTTCAAAAAGTTCGAGATGAACCTTCGATAATACCCGGCCAAACCCAAAAATGAACGGATTTCGGATGGTGTTTTTGGTACACTCCAATTTTTGACAGCTTCGATCTTGGCAGGGTCAACTTGAATACCTTTTTCATTGATCACGTGGCCTAAGAACTGAACCTCCCTAAGCCAAAATTCACACATGGAAAATTTGGCGTAGAGTTGCTCCTTCTTCAAGTGTTCCACGATTATTCAGAGATGTTGTTCATGCTTGGCTCTGGTTTTGGAGTAAATCAAGATATCACCGATGAAGACAATGACAAATTGATCTAAGTAGGGTCGGCAGCCACGGTTCATAATTTCCATGAACACAACGGGTGTGTTGGTCAAGCCAAAAGGCATAACCACGAATTCGTAGTGTCCATAGCGGGTACGGAAAGCCGTCTTCGGAATATCTTCATCTAGAACTCGAAGTTGATGGTAGCCAGAAAGAAGATCAATCTTGGAGAAACAGGTTGCTCCTTGAAGCTGGTCGAATAAGTCATCAATCCTCGGTAGCGGGTACCGATTCTTGATGGTGAGTTTATTCAAATCACGATAGTCGATGCACATGCGGAACGATCCATCTTTCTTCTTAACGAATAGGAATGAAGCTACCCAAGGTGAGAAGCTCAGTCTAATGAATCCCTTGTCAAGAAGTTCTTGGAGTTGGCTAGATAGTTCTTACATCTCGGAAGGAGCTAAGCGGTAAGGAGACTTAGCAACAGAGTTAGCTCCGGGCACGAGGTCTATACGGAACTCGACATGTCGTACTGGAGGAAGTCCGGGCAAGTCGTCGGGAAAAACTTCGGGATAATCCTTGATGATGGGGATATCTTGGATCTTTTTCGCTTCAGACTTTTTCTCCATAATGTGGGCTAGGAAAGCATGGTATTGCTTCCTTAAGTAGCTTCTGGATTTCATGCATGAAATGATCTTGAGATTTTTTCAAGACTTTTTCCTGAAGATCTTTAGGGTATCTCCTGAGGCAAAGGCACATGAACGAGCTTTTCTGAACAAACGATTTCCGCGTGATTGCTGGATAGCCAATCCATTCCTACGACAACGGTGAAACTTCCAATAGCCATGGGAATCAGGTCAATAGTGAAGGAATGGCCATTGAGGGTTAGGATGCAACCTCAGACAATGGAGTGAACATGAGTTAGTGTCCCATCAGCTAGTTCAATACTATAAGCAGGTTCTAACACAACAGGGCTAATTTCAAGCAGTGGTTCGAACTTGGCTGACACAAAGCTTCGGTCCGCACCAGTGTTGAATAAAACTAAAACAGGATGGTTATTAAGGAGATACGTACCAATGACAATAGTTGGTTCCTCGCGAGCTTCAGTCGTGCCAATGGTAAATGCACGGCCACGAGGAGCATGGTTGGTGTTGTTCTTCGGGAAATTGTTCCTGAGATGATCGGTAGTACTGCACCCATAGCAGGCCCTACCATTGTTAGCAGCAACTGGGACAACGACTTTACCAGAAGTAGCTACAGAAGGTATACGACAGCTTTGGTCCAGGTGCCCAAACGTACCACAGTTGTTGCATTGACGGAATTGGTTCCCAAGGTGGTGATAATTACACTTGGGGCATAGGGGTGCTGTCCCGATGTATCCCTTTTTGACTGGGGCTTGAACGGTAGGAGAAACTTGGGTCACCGGTGTGGCGGGTGTCACCAGTGCAAAGCTCGTGGAAACGAGTGGTATAGGTAGTATGCTCTGCCCCATCCATGCGGTGATTCCACATTTCGATTTCAATCTTCTTGAGCTCATTTTGGGGACAGAACTCAGCCACCATGATTCCCTTAAAGTCATCCCATGAAAGAGCTAGAGCAACATCCCTACCCCTTGTACTCATTTCCGCGTTCCACTAGGCCAGGCTCTCTTATGGAGAGAGCTTGAAGCATACTTAACCTTCAGGTTTTCAGGGCAACCACTTATATCAAGGGTATTCTCCATATTTTCGAACCATTGGAGAAGACCAGTGGCCCCTTCGGTGCCGAAGAAAATACTAGGGTTGCAGGAGGCAAAATATTTGTAGGTACAAACATTGTTGTTGCTGTTATTAGAACTAGAGTTTCCCGAGTTATTGATTTGTGCAACTATATTGGGAATGATGGCTGATGCGTGTGAAACTATATATATTTTAATAGAGATTTATCACACAGTATTAGTTTTAAAAAGGGTTTTCACCAAAGACTAATCACACACACATCGGGCAGTGTACCCGTCGGATAGCAATATAGTAAAGGTAAGAACCGGATATCAATCCGTGGACACGGTGGAATGCGATAATAAACCGGAACTAAAATCCAATCAAGTAAGGGTAAAATATGTTTAAGTTGATTTTTTGATTAAACTAATATGCAAGAATATAAAACTAAATTAAGATCACAAGTCAAACAATTAAGGAGAAAATATCACTTCGGTGTCGAATCCATCTAGAATACATTCAATACACTCATAGAAACATGGCAAATACACGAAACATAAATTGCCTAAATTCTCGTCAAAGATATCTAATCAAATGATCATTCGGAAAGCTAGCATGAATTATACAAACCAACCACCTAAAATCATACAATGAAGCTCATGTGTTTAACAATCATGTCAATGTTTATAAAGATTGAACTAGCTTCCGATTAAGGTATACTAATCCAACAACTAGTTGGAAAGATAATATGAACAACACACTACCCACCTCAAGTTGATTAAATTAGACAACAATATGCATTTCTTCAACATACAATGTTCATACAAAGGTTATATAAATTAGGAGAATGTGTCAACAATTCCTAGATAAACATAAGACTAAGCATGAAACATCATAACAAATACTTTGTCTTTCCAAACATAAGCATAAGGATACACATGCAAATATAATGACTCACAAACAAGACTTTATTCACCATTCCTAGTCAAATGCCATAAACTAGTATAATTACATACACCAATCCATGAATATAAGCATAAACCACAAGTTTTCCAACATAATATGGCATACACAAATACAAGTCTTGTAAACAACTCAAAATACTTGAATACATAATTTCATCAAAGAATAATCATACGATTGTCATAACATTAACACAATAATTGCCAATAATCCATGAATGTTGTCAAATGTATCTAAACTTCATCTAAACCAAAGTGAACAAGAGTTTTAGCTCATCATGAGCACCAAAATTACAAATAAGCAGGGAAAAATAGTGTGAAACATGATATGAAAACAAGAATCAAACCACTCCTCCAAGCCTAGATGTTGTTGTTGATGTATGGTGATCCTCTTGATGTTGTATCCTCTCCAAGAATCTTGAAATATGGCTGGAACAAGAGAAATACGAGCTGGAACAGTAGACTTTCTCCCCTGGTTGCTTGATGTCTGAATGAGAGTTTAAGTTCTGTTTAAATAGAAAGTGGGAAGCACGACCGTGCCTAGAGAGAAGGCACGACCGTGTCAGGTACAAAGGCGCGGTCGTGTCTAGGTCTTAGCACGACCGCGTGACAGAGGGTTGACCGATCCGGAGCTTCCATTGGGTCTCTTGCTTCAAGGTGTCAGAGTCACGGGTGTTCCCGCGATCGTGTGGAGGCAGGGCACGGTTGTGCCTTGCCTTTTGGCTTGGCGTGGTCGTGCCATGTACGGGGCGCGACCGTGCTTAGGGTTTGCAAGTTAGGCACGACCGTGCCTTCATCACAGAAACCCTAAAAACTTCACTTTTTATCCTGGAATCTTCTTGTTTGTTCACAAGCTTCACAAAAACCTACAAAACAGGAAATGAAGCAAATAAGTGCCTAAACGTTGAATATAACCAAGAATTGATCGTTAAATGAGCGAAGTTTTGTGCCAAAAAAATGTGTAAATATTAACACATCAAACAACCCCACACTTGAACATTGCTTGTCCTCAAGCAAGAAATCAAAATGAAACAAAACTTCCAATGACACTATGGATCAAATCGGGAAAACCGTAAGCATTAATAAACTTATAAAGGTTTGAAAAGATTTTCAAGAAATGCAAAATTAACTAAATGAAACCCAATGAGCCCAATGACGTGATAACCGAATGAGCAAAATGAATACGCCAATGAAATCATTGGCATGTAGCTTAATGCTCTCACAATGTTCACACACACTCGGGTATATATATGATCATACAAGTAATGGTGTATGTATAGAACACTCAAATGCCAAGACAATGAATCATGCATAAATCATAAGCTTGCTAAAAGATCAAATCTCTACCAACTAACATGAAATAAAGCACAAATCAAGAGGGCTTTAAACGGGTTGTAACTTGGCAATGGTTAAGGGTAAGGAAATGGAATTTAAAAGTGGCTAAATGGCTAAAAACCCGACGGTTATGCTAATTCAAAAACTAAAACACTTATAATATGAAAAATAAACTAACTAATACTTCCGTATATAGATAAGAGCTAACAACCGAATTCTTTCCATCTTTGCTCACAAAATTGCTCTAATCGACTATATTTCACCTCATTTTGGTGATATAATTTTTTATTTATTTTTTTAATTTTTTTTATCACTATTTCTTTTCTTTTGAAGGGAACTAAGTCAATATGCATCTTTTCTTTCCTTAGCTAAAAACTTCTCAAGAATTTGAAGATTATAACAAAGTAAAAGCTATAAAATTAACATTAGCCGACCGGATTTCTAACACGGGTAAAAAAAATAGAATAAATAAGTAAAAAGGCTAATGAAGGTTTAATGGCGGTGTAATGTGGGTAATAAAAGAAAGAACATGGGATAGGCTCAACGTGGTTAACTAGTGGATGTGTTCGGGTAAGGGAAAACAAAGATAAAAGGCTAACAAAGTGGTTTATCCTAATGCCTCAATCATTTTTATGCAATATTTATGTTCATGATTTCGAAATGTATACTAAAAGCAAGTTCTAACAAGCATGAAACATCCGGTACACTCAAATCCGCAAAAACGAGAGAAAACAATGTCTAAAGCTATCAAGGCTAAAAAATAAACTCATGGAAACGGAAAGGAATGGGTGTAAGCAAAAGGTTACATGCAATTCATTCGTTTAGCCCACTAAAACTCATGGTTATCACAAAAAATTGGGTTTGACTCAATGGAATTTCGATCTCAATTGCTTTCGAAAAATCAAACCTCTATTATTTACTAAAAATTGTGAATGCTAAACGGTTAACTTTTAATTTAGTGCCAATAAAAAATTATGAAGGAATATTTTGCAAAAAATTGAATCGATAAAATGCTAAAAGGACAAACAATGCGCGAATACAATCCCACCCTACACTTAGAATTGTACATTGCCCTCAATGTACAACAAAAAATAATGTAAAGCAAAGAATGAACAACCAACCCCACACTTAGAAACATACATTGCCCACAATGTATACAAAAACATGCAAAGCAAAATGGAATGCAATGCAATGGAGTGTGAAGGGATAACTGAAACTTCCCTCGTGTCGATCATGGCACACGCAAAAATCCAGCCCACAACAATGACGTTCCACGTAGTTCCACAATTCCAAAATCTAATCAAGACTAACATCAAACACAGATCAGTAACATCAAGCCAAAATATAAACAAAAATATATATAACAGTACATGGAAACAAAAGTACAAGAAAACAAAAGTACAAGGAAACAAAAGTACAACATAAACGCCGTAGCGCGATACAAGAGTTTGTACAATACAACAAAAGTACAACTCACAAAAGGTGATACCAAAACAGTGGAGGGCACTACTCCTCCATCTCAAAATCCTCAAGAGCAAGGTCGGCACCCTCTGCTCCATCTCCTCTGGGTGGTGGTGACTGATGATGCGGTGGTGGTGATGGCTGATGCTGCGGTGATGGTGGTGGCTGAAGCTGCGGTGATGGTGGTGGCTGATGCTGATCGGGCTACTGCCCTGGCTGCATAAAGAATGGGAGGGGAACCACGTATGGTGCCCCGCCAGCAGCAGCAGCGGCGCACTGGACCTCATACTGCCAGGCCCAGTAGCGCATGAATAAATCATGGGAGACGGTCACCGGAGGTGGTGGTGGTGGCGGAGGAGGTGGAGGAGGCGGAACAACTGGATCCTCGACATGATGCTCGTGGTGCTCCTGCTCCTGCTGAGCTGCAAGTGCCTGATGGGCGGCGGCTATAGCCTCGGCCTCGGCCTGGACAACATCGGGATCGGGGCCCGGACGATCTGGATCCCATACCCGTCCCCATCTGTCAACCAATCTAATCCCTCCTGCGCCTCGACGAGCTACGTGCATGTTTCTGAGTGTCTGCACGGTCATTACGACGTTCTCGGCCACAGGGGTCAGGTCCCCTATCAAATCGTCGGTCAATAGCTGGAAGTGCCTAGCCAGCTTGGTCACGAAGTGACCTCCATATATCGCGCTGGTGACATCGCGCCCCGAGCTGTTCACCAAGTACCCCGCGATAGAGTGCGCAAGATTGCAAGTGCGCGGGCGTACAAGGCAAAACAGATAGAATAACTCCCTCAAATTCACTACCGTCTCTCCCTGCCCTCGCCCAGATAAGGAATAAACAATGCAGCGATGAAGAACACGGTGTAGCGGATCCCGAAGGCTCGAAGCCTTGGTCAAACTCGGATCGTAAATCCCAAAACCAAACTCATGCCAGAACTGGTCCTTATCCTCCTCCGTCGGGAACTCGGTGATACCCTCAGTGAATATCTCGGTCTGGAGCTCCTGTCTCGTGTACAATCCTAACAATCTCCCAAACCGAGCAACCGACATCACTCGCCACTCCCCACCTAACCTAAACCTAATCGTCTCGAGCTGTTCTAGGTTTAAGCAAGGATAATCGAACTCATATGTGGAGAAAAACTCCATCACAAGCTCTATATACTGGATAGCATGGAACCTGAACAAACGGCGCCAGGGGCGGTGACAAGATCGTCCCATCGGTCCCTCTGACCAATGGCATCTATGGCTGCCGGCTCCAAACGACGAGCGGCTAAAATCCGGCCTCGGCGGGGCCACAGAACATCCAGACGAGCCTCGTACTCGTGCTCGTTCAGATCGAACTCCAAGTATGGGTGATCCCTGTTGCCTGCCATCTGCAAGACAACAACAAAGATGAAATCGGAACGGTTATGAAGACGCTAGATGGAATTATGAACTTTTTGCCCAAAATTTATGAAGAGGCACGACCGTGCCAAAGAGTAGGCACGACCGCGCCTAGGGCAAAAAGGGAAGCCACGACCGCGCTTGGCCGACCACGGGCGCGCAAAGACGACAGACACGGTCGCGCCTGGTCTAGGCACGACCGCGCCATGGCAAAACAAAGGGGACACGGCCGCGCCTGGAAAGGGGCACGACCGCGCCAAGTTCAAAATCCAAGCCCACGGTCGCGCCAGGGAGACACACGGGCGCGGCTAAACAAACCCAAGTTAGCACGACCGCGCTAGTGAGAGACACGACCGTGCTAAACCCTAAAATACTTCCTGGAAACTATTCAAGCCAGGCACGTCCGCGCTTGGTCATGAGCGCGGTCGTGCTCATCGCAAATTTAGGTTTTCAGGCTCAAAATTTCACATTTTTAGCACGATTATTAAGGGGCTTTTAGTGCTACAACATTCCAGGAAGCAAGCAGAACCTAATTCTATGTATTTACAGACCTAAACATCTATAAATCGACAAAAATAAAAACGAAAAGGAGAAACTAGGTTTATAATCGCGATAATCGAGAGAAAAGGGGGCTCGGGGCGTACCTTAAATAGAAGAATTGAAGGGGTAGACCGGAAATGGTGACGGGAAGAAAATCGCCGAGGGGGAGGGGCAATCGTCTGCTGGGAGGTATGGGGGGGTTGTGAATGGTCTGTCGTTTGAAAACTAATTTAAACCGGCCCCCAATTACTGAGGCACGACCCCGCCAAGTGCTTAGGCACGACCGCGTCTAGATTTAGAGGCACGACCTCGCCTATAGGGAGGCACGACCGTGTTTCTTGCCCAGCAGACAGAAAACCCTGATTTTTTATGCAGCTTGTACCAAAACCCGACTGCAATTCTTCCAAACTAAAATTTCTAAAAATTCAGAAGACATACCTGTGATATTCCAATCATCAACTCAAGTCTGCTTGATCCAAACACGTTCCGATCACCTAAACTCAAAAATAAACGGTAAAATCCTAGAAAAAATAGAAAATAAAAACTAAGAAAATAATTTGGAAGATAAAATGAACACACATAACTACGGGTGAAAACATGGACATGCTAAGATTATTAACGAGTCGTTAGCTAGACTCGTGTCCTTATGTGCGTCAATTTAGGACAAATGATGGGGCAAATCAACAAACAGGTGGCATATGATTCTTGAATACCCATTCGACCCGTTTGGTTTAGTGCGTTTACCACCAGTTAGTGACAACCAATATTAATTGCAGAAACAAAGTGACGGGTCGTGCCACCAACACTTGTATTTGCCGGGACCAAACCTGAGGTACATGATGTAGTGAAGGAGGCGATCATCCCGGCAAGATAGTGTTGACTTGCCATGCTTTGTGGACCGATGTCGCACCTTCCAAGTCGGTTGGTCCGTGAACTCTCTCGCCCCCTCCCGCTGCTCGGATGACTCGTATGACGAATCGTGATCATGATCAGTCGTGGGTCGGCTCTCCTCGGTGCACAACGGAGGATCGGGTGTCACCATAGTCATTGGTTCGTTGGTGCACCCATCCGTTTGCACATCTCCCTTTTGGTGCGACTCCCCTTCAATTACCGTGGTTGACTTTTCAAACAATAATGTTTGCAAATCATCCAAATCACCAACCGGGCCGAATATAGGGTCCTCATAGCGCCTTGCGGGGTAGCCCGGGAACTGATGACAATCCAATGTATAATGTGGGCCCCCACAAATCTCACACCAAATCTCCTCGTGGTAACCCCATAGATCTAACGGGTACTCGTCACTGTAACTCCCATAGTCGCGATCCATGAAAATCACTGCAAAGAACACTCAAACAAAACGATCACGGGTACCAGATAAAAACAATAAAATAGAAATTAAAAATAAAAATACCATTCGAAACGCTATACACAAATATGAGATAAAAAAAAATAAAAATAAAAATAAAGATAAAGTTAAATAAAGAAAACTATTTACCAAGATATATACAAATATGTACTAAATGACTAAATAATAATTCCAATCATTCTCGCACAAACCGTATCCCCGGCAATGGCGCCAAAAACTTGATGCGTGTGAAACTATATATATTTTAATAGAGATTTATCACACATTATTAGTTTTAAAAAGGGTTTTCACCAAAGACTAATCACACACACATCGGGCAGTGTACCCGTCGGATATCAATATAGTAAAGGTAAGAACCGGATATCAATCCGTGGACACGGTGGAATGCGATAATAAACCGGAACTAAAATCCAATCAAGTAAGGGTAAAATATGTTTAAGTTGATTTTTTGATTAAACTAATATGCAAGAATATAAAACTAAATTAAGATCACAAGTCAAACAATTAAGGAGAAAATATCACTTCGGTGTCGAATCCATCTAGAATACATTCAATACACTCATAGAAACATGGCAAATACACGAAACATAAATTGACTAAATTCTCGTCAAAGATATCTAATCAAATGATCATTCGGAAAGCTAGCATGAATTATACAAACCAACCACCTAAAATCATACAATGAAGCTCACGTGTTTAACAATCATGTCACTGTTTATAAAGATTGAACTAGCTTCCGATTAAGGTATACTAATCCAACAACTAGTTGGAAAGATAATATGAACAACACACTACCCACCTCAAGTTGATTAAATTAGACAACAATATGTATTTCTTCAACATACAATGTTCATACAAAGGTTATATAAATTAGGAGAATGTGTCAACAATTCCTAGATAAACATAAGACTAAGCATGAAACATCATAACAAATACTTTGTCTTTCCAAACATAAGCATAAGGATACACATGCAAATATAATGACTCACAAACAAGACTTTATTCACCATTCCTAGTCAAATGCCATAAACTAGTATAATTACATACACCAATCCATGAATATAAGCATAAACCACAAGTTTTCCAACATAATATGGCATACACAAATACAAGTCTTGTAAACAACTCAAAATACTTGAATACATAATTTCATCAAAGAATAATCATACGATTGTCATAACATTAACACAATAATTGCCAATAATCCATGAATGTTGTCAAATGTATCTAAACTTCATCTAAACCAAAGTGAACAAGAGTTTTAGCTCATCATGAGCACCAAAATTACAAATAAGCAGGGAAAAATAGTGTGAAACATGATATGAAAACAAGAATCAAACCACTCCTCCAAGCCTAGATGTTGTTGTTGATGTATGGTGATCCTCTTGATGTTGTAACCTCTCCAAGAATCTTGAAATATGGCTGGAACAAGAGAAATACGAGCTGGAATAGTAGACTTTCTCCCCTGGTTGCTTGATGTCTGAATGAGAGTTTAAGTTCTGTTTAAATAGAAAGTGGGAAGCACGACCGTGCCTAGAGAGAAGGCACGACCGTGTCAGGTACAAAGGCGCGGTCATGTCTAGGTCTTAGCACGACCGCGTGACAGAGGGTTGACCGATCCGGAGCTTCCATTGGGTCTCTTGCTTCGAGGTGTCAGAGTCACGGGTATTCCCGCGACCTTGTGGAGGCAGGGCACGGTTGTGCCTTGCCTTTTGGCTTGGCGCGGTCGTGCCATGTACGGGGCGCAACCGTGCTTAGGGTTTGCAAGTTAGGCACGACCGTGCCAATTATTGGCACGACCGTGCCTTCATCACAGAAACCCTAAAAACTTCACTTTTTATCCTGGAATCTTCTTGTTTGTTCACAAGCTTCACAAAAACCTACAAAACAGGAAATGAAGCAAATAAGTGCCTAAACGTTGAATATAACCAAGAATTGATCGTTAAATGAGCAAAGTTTTGTGCCAAAAAAATGTGTAAATATTAACACATCAATGGCCGCAAGCTGTTGAGTAATAATTGCAGCAAGATCGGTAGTGTTGTTCTTGTCGTTGGAGGTTGCATTGGTGTTGCGACGAGTAGGCATTCTAAGAAAATAAAGAATATAAGTAAGTGAATTAATAAGAGAATAATGAATCCAATGAAATTTTATTGATAAGGATAAACGTTTACAATAATGAAATAAAAGAAATAGACAATAATAGATAAATTCTAAGGATGATAGTTGGACTAATCAGAAGCTTAGGTCCAAATCATTAGCCCATTAGGAAGTATGTTTCTCGCCTATAAGCGATGCTCACTCCAAGAATTCCCAGGAAAGAGTGACGGGTCCTTTAGGGATTTATGCACCACGTCTTTCCAAGACATAACCCTTAGTGTATAGGCATCCACTCTTCCAGTTTACACATACTCCTAATAAGCCATCGATTAGGCCTTAGGTTCTAACGAGAGCATTTATGGATCGAGCTTCCTTTTCTTGAACGACAGTTGAGCCTCTTTGACTGGTTAACCTTCTCTTTCTCGTTCATCAAGCTCCGATTCGCTAAAAATGTCAATGATTTGATGTTTGCTTGTAGCATCAGACATTAGTTCCTCTTCTTCATTCTTGCTTACAAAGTTTGGGCTTTGCATCAATCTGCTCCAGCTAATCGGGCTTTGTAGTTCACCGGTAGGCAGGTCTGAGCCTTCGAAGGTAATGTGAGTGTTGTCGGAGACGTTAGCGGAGTAAGAAGACATGGCTAGAAAAGAGACATTAGTAATGATGATAGTGTGTGAATGTAAAGTTTCCTAATGTGGGGGAACTTAGGTTATCGTCTAGGTCGTTTTACTAAAGTGACCTAATTCTCTATAACCAAGGCTCTGATACCAATCTGTCACACCCCCGCCAAAGGCGGAATCACGGGAGCGTGACGAAATTGAATAACAAGAACACAAGGCATAAAGAAATACTAAAGATATTTTATTAAAAACCCATAATTCGTTACATAGTCTCAAATGAAATAAAACACAAATAATAATTTATTTTATTGTCTTCTATGGCCATCATCCAATCCTATGGTGATGAATCTTCAAAACTAAACTCCTACTTTTTGTGTCCTGAAAACATGTAAAAACAAGTGTCAACTACAAAGTTGGTGAGTGTCACCCCCTGAAATTCCACAGCGGGTTACCCGCGGGTTGTGACTGTCAAGGATCATCAGTCCCGGTCATTTCGAATGACCTCTAAATGGTTTTCGAAAAGACTTTCTGCTTGAACATCATACAAAAACAATTAAGTAATACAGAGTTTGAAAATGCGGAAAGTAAACTGCGGAAGCAAAAGTAAAGTAGCAAAATACAAAAGCATAACAAATTAGGTTCCCATAAACCTAGCTTCTAAATGAAAACATGAAATGTGACTCCAGATATGCAATCCTAGTCCATGCGTGAATGTTTAGTGACCTGAGATAAACATGCTTAAAAGTGTCAACACATGGTTGGTGAGTTCACATGTTTAAGTAACAGAAACAAAATGAAAACAGTATAACAACACGTATGTATACTAGTTATTCGATTGTTGATTAGACAATAAACATTAACTATATAAGCAACACCGAAACCGAAGCTCAACGAAGGAATGGAGAAACGAGCATTTAGCCTCTTACGTGCCCAGCACGCAATGGATTAGGTCAATTATGCACCAGTTTGACTCCCAGTCAGAGTTAGCGCGACTAACCCGGGTGGGGTTGTTAAACCCAATAGTACTATTCATGAATCACCTCGCTTTGTGTAATAATTAACGGTTCGAATATGAGAGGACTTTATGTGCGAGAAATGCACCCACTTATATATATTAAAGCGAAATCAAAGTAATCATCAAAAATGGTTTAGCATGTATCTCCCCCAAATGGAAAAGTAAGTAAAATTGGGCCATGAAAACTCACCTGGGAATGAGGTGAATGAAGTATTAAAGCAACACGAGAAATCTAGCAACTCTGGATAACCGACCTAACCGAGTCCTAGGAATAGTAAGGCTATAAGGTCTATGAAATTAAACATGGTTTATGTAACCACATTCATCCAATCGACTCAATTTTGAAAGGTTACATTGACTTTTGAAAAGGTTTGACCAAAGTTGACCGAGGTTTGACCAAGGTTTGGCCAACTTTGACCAAGGTTTGACCAACTTTGACCAAGTTTGACTAATTTTGACCAATGTTGACTAATGTTGACCAATGTTGACAAGCGTTGACCAATGTGACACGACGACCCGTTGGTGACACATGGTGAAAACATGTACAAGTAGCACATAAGTAACATATGAGTAACACATAAGTAACATATAAGTACTACCTAAGTAACACATACTAGTTAACTTAGTTGCATATATTTATAACATAGATGGTATCACATAGTCTTAAGTAATTGCATAAGTAAGTAACATTGCATTTGTACATCCTCATGGTATAATTCATACATGTTAACCAATCATCCACATAAGTTATGTCATTACACAAGTAACCTATTAACAATATTTCAATTCATTTGAACAAGAATCATAACATGTCATTTCTATACCATAGTTCTTAACATAGCAACATTTCCCTTTTTGGGCAATTCGGGTTTTAGTACAACTTAGGTGTCATAGCTCAATTAAACAAGTTATACATGAAATTATACTAGTAACATATCATAAACATGATTCTTATGCATACACTTTCTATTTCAAGCAAAGGTGAAGTTCCCAAACTAATAAACTTTTCTTATTTGGCAAGATCCTCCTAAACACGTCATAATACCATTTCAAATTACATATTCTTGCATAAGAAACATATTCATATAGTAATAAAACCATTTAACCTATTTTAGACCTTTATAACATACACATACAAAATATGTTTAATTAAAGTTTCCTTTTTAGGAAAGTGGTCCAAACGACCTCCTACACATGTGTAACTTCAAACAACTCTTTCTAACACTTTAATAGATGTTATAGAACCATATTATCATGCTTTCATCCATTAAAACACCATAACTCAAAATATGACAAATTAAAGTTTCCTTATATAGTAAGTTGACCATAACATAGTGTAACATATCATTTCAACCAAAAATTTCACATTTCCTACTTATTCTACTAATATAAGCATCATTTAAACTTTCATACATATCATATACTTATTTATGCAAAATCTCAACCAACAAAGTTTCAATACATAGAAACGAGCTAATATCAAAAAATCAAACATTTTAAACCATAAAAAGTGCAAATATGTGTCAACAACTCTTTTATTATGAAAACCTTTGATTAAAACATGGATTATAACCTTAGAAACAAAAAAAAATCGTTTGGATAGAGGTGATACCTCATGTGGCCAAAAAATAATAAGAATAATTGGATAAACACTTACAAAAACCAAGTATGATGGTAGGATGGATGTGAAACTACCTTGGAACCACTTGAAATCACCTTGAATGGACTTAGAACACTTGAATGGAGAATAAAATTTGAAAGAGTGGATGGGGGCTAGCAAGGGGATGGCGTCCGAGATTTTGGAGAGGGAGGGAGAGAGTGTTTTAGGTTCAGGGTTGGGTAAAAGTGAGTTAAGGGATTAAGGGTGGGATTAAGCAAATGGGTTTTGGGCTTTTTGCATCTTTAAGGCTTTTTATTAACTAAATGGGCTACTAAGATGGTTTAATAATTGCTGAATTAGTAAGCCCATACTATAGAATCATTATCTTTATAAAATCCAATTTAGTGTTGTTGACACATATCGCGTATTTGCTTAAAAAGCGTTGAAATAAAAGTTGCTCTAAAAATTCAGAAAAAATTCATATAAGCATGAAATATTAAATCACAGTATTACATATAATTTTTGCACACCAATTATATGTCTAAATATTGTTTCTAAAATTCACCAACGTTCGTGTGAAAGGACGCGTGTGTGACCCGGTAATCCGCCCGATTACCGATGCATGTACTGAAATGAAACGAATGGACTTGCTATATGAAATGTGCATTTAATTACTCTATAATTAAGTATTATGCAAGTGTAATCATGTGAATTCAAGTAATAGTCGGGTATGGATATTAACCTGAATTTGCCGGGTATCACACTTTGGAAGCAGGATCTTCAGGTGTGTTTATTATTGAGATCTTCTCATTGTCTAGCAAATCTTGGGTTTTTGACAGGGATATGGTTATCACATTTGTAATGATTTGCAGGGACTAAAGAAGGTTAGGAGGCTGAAGCAAGGCGACCTGAAGCTCTATGTGGGAAATGGACAAAAGGTTGTTGTGAAGGCTATAAGAGAATACACTCTTTTACTTCCTTCTGGTTTAGAACTTGTTTTGAACACTGTTTATTTCATTCCTAATTTTACTAGGAATATTATTTTAGTGTCACACCCCCAATTTCAACTAACGGAGTTTTACCGTTTTGGGAAGTGACAAACCAGGATCTCAGACACTAGTTACATTGAACGACTCTACATGGGACATAAGTGTAATATAATCAAAGTTCAGAGTTTAAATGCGGAAGCGTAAAGAAAATAAATGCGCAAAATACACGCGCCCCAAAAATAAAGTCCAAACGTCCAAGTCCAAACAATAATAAAAAGAAAACAATCAAAGTAGCAAGACATCAATAAATCAGAAGCATCCCATGCATGATCCTAGTTGTGCACATGTGTTTTAACTTAGCGACCTGAGAAAACATGTAAGTAAAAATGTCAACACGAGGTTGGTGAGTTCACAGGTTTCAATATATAAATAAACGTTTACCAGATTTATTGTACAATCAACATATATATACCAATGAGTAGCTAACCCATGTTCGTGTTTGCTATTACGCTCACAATCGTAAACTAACTGTTTATATTGCCTCCCACCAGGTCTATCAACCACGGTGCATGTTTTGGTCAATATTGCACCCGTTCGATATCCAATCGAGTTAGCGTGACTAACGCGGGTGAGGTTTGTCAAACCCAGTAGTACTACCCAACATACCTCGCTATATTCATATTTAAACGGTTCGATGTGAGGGATTTCATGATAGAGTTTACGCATAGTCATAACAAGTGATATAATATGAAGTACAAAAATCAAAAAGAATTTGCATCGTGTTTTCTCCCCCAGTTTAAAACAGTAAAAGGGGCCGTTAAAACTCACCTGTGTTGCGTTGTAGGTAGTATCACACAAAGGATAAGTTGGAACCACGTGTGTAAGTCTCAAAAGACTTACGAATGCCCTAAAATTATAAACACATAAATTAGGGATAAAAATGGGAATATGTGACGACGACACGGAAGTTGGAACGTCCAAAAATACGCTTAGGAAACAACGAGTAGACGAGCGCGTCCACGGTAATAGGGATTTCTTAATTTGATAATTAAGATATAAACGTTTTGTGTCGAATGAATAATAATAATAAATAATTATATTCGTACGATCGTGCCTTTTAAATTGGTTAGGAAGGTAATATAATTTAATATATTATTTTTAAGTTTTCAAGATTTATAAATAATCGTTGGTGTCAAAAATAATAAATATATTATTTTTAGATCGAGGATGAAACATGAGCAAATAATACAATAAAATCATATCATTTACTAGTCTGAAAACGTTTCATAGATTTTATAAACTTTGAGGAAATAATATAAAATATATATTATTTTTGGCTTGGAAGTCACGGGTTGAAAAATAGTATAAATATGTAATTTATTCGGAGTCGTGGTTTGAAAATAATATATATATTATTTAAAAGTGGAGAAATAATGTTAAAATGGTTTATAAATCAAACCCGAGCCTACGGGTGGTTTCCCGGGCTAAAAACCATTTAATATATTATCATAATAGTATTAGAATGTATTTTATATAAAAATATAGTCTCAAAAGTGGCTATAAAAATAAATGGTGCTAGTGAGGTTCGAACCCGGGTCTCACCCACACCAACACACTGCCTTAACCAGTCCCGCCCGCTAGGGATTCGCAACAAAACCCAGACCGAAATGGTTTTAACACTCAACACTCCTGTGTTATCCCCCCCTTTTCAAACCGAATCCAACAAGTCCCAAAATCCATCGATTTCGATCACGGTTAACCTAGGGATCATAGGGTTTTTGTTAATCTGTGCATTACAAATCTGTGATCGGGTTTAATTGTAAAAACGTCGGGTTTAAAGGCTTTAATTTCAGTTTCATGAACCGAACCCTACCTTTAAGAACACGGATTAAGACTTATCAAATTCGATAATGTTTGGAGTTGAAATCATGGGGCTTTTACTTACTAGAGGTTTTCGAATCTGACCAAAAGGTTTAATTGAGTTGAGGTTGAGTCCAAGATCGAAACCCCCGAATCGTTTTATCAACAAACCCTAGGTTCTAGATCTTGATTAATCCGATAATGAAAAGGGTTTAATTCATAGGGCTTTCAATCCACAGGTTTTTACGACTCTAACGGTATAGATTAATCGGGTTTAAACAGAGTCAAAGGTGGACTTCGATTAAATAGGTTTTTGATGAACCCTAGAATCGGAAACTTGGTCGAAATGATGATGTAAGCCCTAATTAGCAAAGGGCTTTCGATTTATGGATTAAAACGAAACTAAATATTGGCATAATTACCAGTATGGATGACGGATTGATGGAGTTCGAGTAGGAGCAGGTCCGACTGCAGGTGATTTGGTCGCGGCAACTCCTGATGTTACTTCGGTTGAAGGATCGTGCGTAAGAGCTTCAGAGGCGTTCATATAAGGTGTGTAGGGTATCAAATTGTGGGACTAACATAGAAATATAACGAATTTGATGACAGCCATGACCGTGGTCGATGGTTATGCCAAGTATGGCTATTAACCTGTTTAATTCGCAAATCATGATGATTAATTAGATGATTTATGATCGTTAATGCCATTAATCGAGAAATAACAGTTACAATTCCAACGGAAAGTCATCGAGGCATGCAAATTTGATCGGATCAGCCGCTTTGACTTTTTGGAGTCAAACAGAAATCGTATTTGGGTTAACTGCAGGTTTAGTCCCTGTAGTTTTAGGTTCTTAAGATTAGAGACTGACAGAAATAGTCCTTGAGGTTTAAATTAGGTTAAGAACAAGTTAGTTGACTTTTAAAAGTCAACATGACTTAAAGAATGGATTTGACTTTACCAAGTCAAATAAGATTAAGTTTAGGCTAATTACACAATTAGTCCTTGTAGTTAAGGTTTGATGGAATGACAGGAATAGTCCCTGGAGTTCGTGATAGAGTTAACTAGGTTAGAATTTAACTGCATTTAATAACTGAGTTAACCCTAATTTGGTGGATGTCACATCATCCCCTAGTTGAAAGAATTTTCGTCCCGAAAATTAGATAAAATATTTTAAAAAAAATATTTCTGGGGTGTCACATCATCCCCTAGTTGAAAGAATTTTCGTCCCGAAAATTAGAACAGTAACTTAAGAGTTTGGTGCGGAGTGCTTGAACAGATTAGGATATTTGTGCATCATTTGGTCCTCGCGCTCCCAAGTGAATTCCGGTCCGTTTTTCGAGTTCCAACGGGCTCTAACAATAAGGATTTTACTGTGCTTTAATGATTTGACTTCCCTATCCATAATTTCCACAGGTTCTTCGATGAAACGCAGCTGTTCATCAATGTGTAGTTCCTCAAGAGGAACTGCGAGAGATTCGTCAGCTAGACATTTCTTCAAATTTGAGATGTGAAAGACGTTGTGTACACCACTCAGTCCTTCAGGTAAGTCCAGTTGATACGCTACTGGCCCGATTCTCTTGATTATCTTAAAAGGTCCAACATAACGAGGATTCAAATTGCCTCGTTTCCCGAAACGAATGACACCTTTCCAAGGTGAGACTTTGAGTAAGACCATGTCATCTATTTGAAACTCCAAAGGTTTATGACGCTTGTCGGCATAGCTCTTTTGATGATCACGAGCTGCCGCCATGCGGTTTCTAATTTGAACGATCTTTTCGGAAGTTTCAAATACCAGTTCAGGACCTGTGAGTTGGCTATCTCCAACCTCGGTCCAACAAATGGGAGAACGACATTTCCGTCCATATAATGCTTCAAATGGAGCTGCCTTGATACTAGTGTGATAACTATTGTTGTAGGAGAACTCCACCAACGGTAGGTGAGACTCCCAAATGTTACCGAAATCAAGCACAGAAGCTCGTAGCATGTCTTCCAAAGTTTGAATAGTACGTTCCGTTTGGCCATCAGTTTGAGGATGGTATGCTGTACTCATATCTAGACGCGTGCCTAAGGCCTTATGTAACGACTGCCAGAAACGAGAAGTGAATCGTGCATCACGATCCGAAATAATAGAGATTGGCACCCCGTGCCGAGAGACTATTCCCTTCAAGTAAGTACGAGTAAGCTTATCCATTTTGTCGGTCTCTTTGATTGCTAAGAAGTGAGCGGACCTTGTTAATCGGTCAACAATTACCCAAATGGTATCACATCCGGTAGGAGTTCATGGTAATTTGGTGATGAAGTCCATGGATATTTGTTCCCATTTCTACATGGGAATTTCTGGTTGTTGCAGAAGACCGGATGGTTTTTGATATTCAACTTTGACCTTCGCGCAAGTCAGACACTTACTAACATAGGTGGCTATATCGGCCTTCATCTTCGGCCACCAATACAGCACCTTCAGGTCATGATACATCTTGTCGGAACCTGGATGAATGGAGTAACGAGATTTATGAGCTTCATCCATGACCAGTTCCCTTAAGTTCCCAAATACTGGAACCCATATTCGTTCAGCGAAGTAGCAAATGCCGTCAGATTTGACCTCGAGTTGTGCTTCCATACCGCGTGTACTTCCTAGCGGTAGGTTTTCCTCTTTCAGAGCTTCAAGTTGAGCACTACGGATTTTGTCAGGTAATCCAGGGTGAACAGTAAGCTGAAATGCTCGAACTCGTTTGGGCTTGGTTTTCTTTCGACTTAGGGCATCAGCTACAACGTTAGCTTTACCCGGATGATACCGGATCGCACAATCATAATCATTCAAGAGCTCGACCCAACGACGCTGTCTCATGTTCAGCTCCTTCTGCTCGAAGATATGCTGAAGACACTTGTGATCGGTGTAAATAGTGCACTTGGTACCGTACATGTAGTGTCTCCATATCTTAAGTGTGAAAATTACAGCTCCCAACTCTAGATCATGAGTGGTATAGTTTTTCTCGTGAATCTTTAGTTGACGCGAAGCATATGCGATCACTTTTTCTCGTTGCATTAGTACACAATCTAAAACTTGGATAGATGCGTCACAATACACTACAAAGTCGTCCGTTCCTTCCGGAAGGGCTAGAATAGGTGCACTGCAAAGTTTCTGTTTAAGATGTTGAAATGCTGGCTCTTGGTTATCATCCCAGTTATAAGCTTTACCCTTTTGAGTTAAGGAAATGAGAGGTTGTGCGATTTTAGAAAATCCATCGATGAATCGACGATAATAACCAGCCAATCCTAGAAATTATCACACCTCAGTCGGAGTCGTCGGTGCTACCCAATTCTTGATGGCCTCAATCTTTGCTGGATCGACATGTATTCCTTTCTCGTTAACCACATGTTCTAAGAATTGCACTTCCCGAATCCAGAATTCACATTTGGAAAACTTAGCATACAATTGTTCCCTTCTAAGTAATTCCAGGATTAAACGTAGATGTTCCTCATGTTCCTCCTTGTTCTTGGAATAAATGATGATGTCATCAATAAAAACGATGACAAATTGATCAAGGTATGGTTTACACACACGGTTCATGAGGTCCATGAATACCGCAGGTGCGTTGGTTAATCCGAAAGGCATAACCATAAATTCATAGTGGCCGTACCTTGTCCTGAAAGCATTCTTAGAGATATCCTCATCTCAGACTCTCAATTGGTGGTAACCTGACCTAAGATCTATCTTAGAATAGAAGCTTGATCCATAGAGTTGATCAAACAAATCATCGATGCAGGATAAAGGATAACGGTCCTTGTTGGTTACTTTATTAAGTTCACGGTAGTTAATGCACATGCGGAAGGTCCTGTTCTTCTTCTTGACAAATAGGACTGGAGCTCCCCATGGCGATGAGGTAGGTCGGATGAAACCTTTATCCAACAATTCCTTCAATTGAGTAGATAGCTCTAGCAACTCATGTCACACCCCAACCGACGGCGGAAAACATCGGGGCGTGAAGCTGTGCAGACTGTTCATAGCTCATGGTTGCTAAAGTTTGAATAATTTAAACATTCATTTTCATTACACATAGCAAGTTCATACCATACAAGAACCAAATGTAGCGATTACAAAATACAGATAGTTTAGATTAATTGCTAGGTCCAAATCCTATATGTAGCAGCTTGTAATACTTCAAACATTGTCACCTGAAACATGGTTAAAAACAAAGTCAACTAAAAAGTTGGTGAGAATACATAGGTTTTCGTGTCATGTAATAGAATATAGTGTCGTGTGCATACAATTCATACAACATGGCAATTAAGGCATTTATGGAGAGATACCATCGTGTGACCTGGTAGTACAATCAAACCTTTGTAACTAGCATGCAAAACAAACGCGTGTTGGCAGTAACAGTCACCCTACCTGGGTGGGTTTGTCAGACTCAATAGATCTATCACTGTTTACTGTAGGCTATAAAATAGTTAATGATTGCACGTGAATAGCAAACTGCGTGTTGGTCTACACACCTAGTACTCAAGCACAAAGCTCAAAATTGTAACACATGATTGTAGGGTGGAATTGTATATTGTGTAGTTTGTAAACATAGTAAATAGAACGCATGTTCCACCCCAAAAGTTTGTAAATAGAGTAAAAGAGGGGCTATGTAACTCACTTGTGTTGGAGTGTGTAGTTTGCACAGATCAACAAAAATACCAAGCGTGTTGTAGGTCGCTACGTTTGACCTATTGGATAAATGTATAACGCGTGTCATTGTTTGTGTTATTTTTATGTCGAAAAATGGATTTGTATGTTTAGGGTTTGTTTGAAATAAATAAATAAATAATTTTATTTATCTATTTAGTACATTTTAAATAGTAGTGATATATATATTCTTTAAAATGTAAATTTAAATAACTGATATATATTTATATTTATTTAAATATAAATTTAAATAAATAATATTTGTTTAAGTCAAAATATATATTTGTATAAATGGTTTTATAAAGATGATTATATAAACTCACGATTTCATCGGTTTCGAACTATCGGGAATTAATCGTTTTAAATTTCTAAATCAAGGATTTGGTTTATAAATGATTCCCGGGTCTTGGGATTTTATAAAATAATTTTTATAATTACATTTTGAAATTTTTAGCTAAAATATGTTAAATAGACTTTAAAACAGAAAAATAATTGATTTCTGGTCAAGGAGCACGACCGTGCTCAAGTAGGGCACGACCGCGCTCGTTGCCGGGCGTGACCGTGGTGGTCTGAGCGCGCCCGTGGTCGAGTCAGAAGTCACTACAGAGGGTCTGGACATAGAGCACGACCGTGCTCGTATCTGGCACGACCGCGTCTAGTGTTTATTTTTGATCAAGACTTGTTTGCTCGGTAAGCACGACCGGGCCACACCTGGGGCACGATTGTGCTTGGTCAGGCACGACCGCGCTCGTGGATGAGCGCGACCGTGTCGGGCCTTTTTCAGACACAATTCGATCGATTCTTATATTAATAGCTTCTGGATTCTTAGGGCTTTCGTTTAGTGGATGATTGCGAAGCTATCTATATAGTTTAATTGTATTTACATCGTGTTTAAGTGGTAGTTCGACTAAAAGTGTAGTTTCGACTTTTTGTTCAACAATCGGGCCGATTTGAGTGTTTCTACTACGAATTGGCATAGGGCTTTCGTAGTAGAGGGTGATACGAAGCTAATGGTGTATTACTTACTTGTTATAACAGGGCAATTTAATGCAGTCGGCTACGGGTCGACGGCTTTGCTTCTCGGCGATCAATCGGACGACAGAGGTTGTATGAGTGTCGAGTGAGAGTTCTGAGAGATTGAGTGGGTGTATATGAGGGTGTAGGAAGCGTGCAACTGGCTCTATATCGACAAATTTGAGAGACTCGGTTGTGGTGTGAATGGGATTAATTAATTGTGCAAATTGGACGACAATTGATGCGTGTTTCAGACGAATTTCAGTCGAGTATGGTCTGACGCGCAAGACCGGCTTTTCTTTACTTTAATTTTCACGAAATCAGAAGGTATGGTATGGTTTGACTTCTGCAGAGTCAAGTGGGTTCATCAGCGCGACCGTGTCTACTTTAGGCGCGACCGTGCTTAGGTCGGCAGGCGCGACCGTGCCTAGTCCTAGGCGCGACCGTGCTTGACTAGTTTTGTAGTTTTTGAGTTTTGTCAGTTTTGGTCCTCGGGGCTTGTGAGATAATTGCGTTTTTGTTTAATTTGTTATTGTAATAGAATAGTTTGTATATGTAACTGCATCGTAGTTTGTTTGTACATGAATCGAAACTGAAATGTGTTTGTTTATTGAAATCAAACGATTACATGATGAAAATCAGAAATGTTACAGTCTCCCCTTGTTGAGGGGATTTCGTCCCGAAATTCAACTAGTTGAGGTTGCAGAATTTGTGAATTGGTGAGGATACTTGAGTTTCATTTGGTCTTCACGTTCCCAAGTAAACTCAGGACCGCGTTTTGAATCCCAACGGACTTTGACTATAGGGATGCGGCTGCGCTTGAGTTGCTTGATTTCACGATCCATGATTTCCACTGGTTTCTCGACGAAATGCATCGTTTCATCAATGCGCACGTCGTCAAGAGGTATGTGGAGGTTCTCATCAGCAAGACATTTCTTCAGGTTGGACACGTGGAAGGTTGGATGAACATTGTTGAGTGCTGGAGGTAGCTCAAGTTTGTAAGCCACTTTCCCGATTCTTTCAAGGATCTTGAACGGGCCTACGTAACGAGGTGCTAGCTTGCCTTTCTTTCCAAAGCAGATCACACCCTTCCAAGGGGATACTTTGAGAAGCACAAGGTCACCCACATGGAATTCCAAGGGTTTTCGTCGCTTGTCGGCATAGCTCTTTTGTCGACTTCTCGCTACTCGGATGTTGTCACGGATTTTGTCGGATGTTTCCGGAATTAACTCGGGACCGGTGATTTGTGCTTCACCAATCTCGTTCCAACAGATGGGAGAACGGCATTTGCGACCATAAAGAGCTTCGAATGGAGCCATGTTGATGCTGGTGTGGTAGCTGTTATTGTAGGAGAATTCAATAAGTGATAAGTGTGAATCCCAATTGCCACCAAAGTCTATGACACAGGCTCTCAGCATGTCTTCGAGGGTTTGGATTGTTCGTTCTGTCTGACCATCAGTTTGGGGATGGTAAGCTGTGCTTAAATCCAATCGTGTGCCAAGTGCCTTTTGCAGAGATTGCCAAAATCTGGAAGTGAAACGAGCATCTCTGTCGGAGATTATGTTCAAAGGTATACCGTGTCGACTCACAATTTCGTTAATATAGATTCGGGCCAATTTCTCAACCCGATAGTCTTCACGGATGGGCAGGAAGTGTGCGGACTTTGTGAGACGGTCAATGATTACCCAAATGCTATCATAGCCGTTTGAAGTACGGGGAAGTTTAGTAATGAAGTCCATGGCTAGATTTTCCCATTTCCACACGGGGATTTCCGGTTGTTCAAGTAAACCGGAAGGACGTTGATGCTCAGCTTTAACTTTAGAGCAGGTTAGACATTTAGCAACATAGAGTGCAATGTCTTTCTTCATACCAGGCCACCAATATTGTGGTCGAAGATTGTGATACATTTTATCCGCACCGGGATGAATAGAATACCGAGACTTGTGTGCTTCAGTCATGAGGAATTCCCGGAGATCATTGCGATTGGGAATCCAAATACGATCCAAGAAATAAAGCAAACCATTGTTTTTAGTCTCTAGCTGGAATTCAGCACCGCACGACATTTCCTCATACATATTGCCCTCGGTAATCGAGACGTGTTGAGCTTCTAGAATACGGGTTTGAATGTCGGAATGAATCTTGACACTTTGGAGCATGACGCGTTCTTTACGGCTCAGCGCATCGGCTACAACATTAGCCTTGCCGGGATGATAACGAATCTCGCAATCGTAGTCATTAAGGAGTTCAACCCAACGTCGTTGCCTCATGTTGAGTTCTTTTTGATTGAAGATGTGTTGGAGGCTTTTGTGGTCGGTAAATACCACACATTTCGTGCCATATAGATAATGTCTCCAAATCTTCAAGGCAAATATGACTGCACCTAGCTCCAGATCGTGCGTCGTATAGTTCTTTTCATGGATCTTGAGTTGCCTTGATGCATAAGCGATTACCTTGCCTCGTTGCATGAGAACACAACCAAGGCCTAGGTTAGAGGCATCACAGTGGACGACTAGATCATCGTTTCCTTCGGGAAGAGTCAGAATAGGAGCATCACATAACTTCTGTTTAAGAGTTTGGAAAGCTTCTTCTTGTTTCGGCCCCCATTCATAAGGTTTACCTTTATGAGTCAAGGCGGTGAGGGGAACAGCAATATTGGAGAAATTGGAAATGAATCTTCGGTAATAACCCGCTAAACCAAGGAACGAACGAACCTCGGTAGCGGTTTGAGGAGCACTCCAATTCTTGATAGCTTCGATCTTGGCAGGGTCGACATGTATTCCCTTTTTATTGACAACATGACTCAAAAATTGAACCCCCTTTAGCCAGAATTCACATTTGGATAACTTGGCGTATAATTGTTCGGTTCTCAGGAGATCCAAAATCAGTCTAAGGTGCTGTTCATGTTCTTCCTCAGTCTTGGAATAGATTAAGATGTCATCGATGAAAACGATCACGAATTTGTCAAGGTATGGTTTGCACATGCGGTTCATGAGATCCATAAAGACAGCAGGTGCATTGGTCAACCCAAAAGGCATAACCGTGAACTCGTAATGACCATATCTTGTTCGGAAGGCGGTCTTTGGAATATCTTCTTCTCGGACACGCAGTTGGTGATAACCAGATCGAAGATCAATCTTCGAGAAACAAGTAGAACCTTGGAGTTGATCGAAGAGATCGTCAATCCTAGGTAATGGGTAGCGGTTTTTGATTGTAAGCTTGTTGAGCTCTCGATAGTCAATACACATGCGGAATGAACCATCCTTCTTTTTAACAAACAAGACCGGTGCACCCCACGGTGAATGACTTGGCCGTATGAAACCTTTGTCAGCGAGTTCTTGAAGTTGACTTGCAAGTTCTTGCAATTCGGAAGGTGCAAGCCGGTATGGAGCTTTAGCCACAGGGTTTGCTCCGGGTATAAGATCGATTCGAAACTTTACTTCCCGAACAGGTGGAAGACCGGGTAAGTCGTCGGGAAAGACTTCGGGAAACTCCCGAATGATGGGAATATCTTCTATTCTTCTCTCCTTGTCTTCTTTTTGAATCACATGAGCTAGGAAAACCATGCACTTCTTTCGAATGTATTTCTGGGCAGTTATGCATGACATCAGTTTGAGTCCTTTGCAAGGTTTCTCGCCAAAGACTTTCAATATGTCTCCCGGTGGAAGAGGTACTCGGATGCACTTTTCAAAGCACATGACCTCGGCATGGTTTTTAGATAACCAATCCATGCCGATGATGACGTCAAAGCTTCCCAACGGCATTGGTATAAGGTTGACTGGAAACGTGTGACCATTGAGTTCTAGTGAGCAGTCATGAATGATGGAGTCAATAGTGATGGAGTTTCCATCCGCTACTTCAACGGTGAAGGTTTTCTCAAGTTTGGATCGTGTTTTTGCAAGTAAAGGTTCAAAGTTAAGTGACACAAAACTCTTATCGGCCCCGGTATCAAATAGTATAGATGCAAATTGTTTATTTACAAGAAACGTACCGTTGACCACATGATCGTTGGCTTGAGCTTCATTGGCGTTGATGTTGAAAGCACGTCCACGAGCTCCGCCCTGATTATTGTTCATGAGTTTTGGACATTGGCTTCGGAAGTGGTTCAGGTTGCCACATTCAAAGCAAGCCCGTCCATTTGCATTGATTGGAACCACTTGATTAGCTCCGGGTTGATTAACCGGGTTGGCTTGAGTAGTAAGTGCCTTTTGTCGGCAGATATTGGTCGTATGGCCAAGTTTCCCACAATGATTGTAAATGCGACATGGGATAGTTTGTGGGTGATGATAGTTGCAGTTGTTGCAGAGTGGGTAGGTACCTCCATAAGCTTTCTTGGCTGGATTTTGAGCAGGGTGCAACTTGATTAATTGGGGCGGCCGGAGTGACTACTGCAAAATTTTTCGCCTTTCTCTTCCTGGTGTTTCGATACTGTTCGTTTTGAACTTCTTTGACATGAGTAGGAGGAGTTGTGGTGTCAGAAACTTTCTTGGCCCCCTTTTTGGTAAGAGTACATGCTTTAACGTGATTATCGGTCAGTGTGGCAGCTAGACGAATAGCATCTTCTAGGTTTGCAGGATTTCTTCCCAGAACAGTGTCCTGGATTTGTCTCGGTAGGCCACCGATATATTTTTCAATACACCTAGACAAAGGTGTAACCATGTGAGGTACCAGCATGCTCAGTTCGTGAAAACGGTTGGTGTACGCCAAGCTTTCACCGCTATCTTGGGTAAGATCCCAAAATTCCGCTTCCAGTTTCTTCATCTCGTTTCGAGGACAGAATTCCTCAGTCATGATCCTTTTCAGCTCATCCCATGGCAGAGCCATTGCTACTTCTACTCCCCTTGTTCTCTTCTCCCCATTCCACCAGGTTAGTGCCCGTTTTTGGAAGACACTAGTGGCATGGCGAACACGCAGATTGTCCGGACAGTCACTATTGAGGAAGGTGCCCTCAATATTTTCGAACCATTGAAGGAGTCCCGTGGCTCCTTCGGTACCATAAAATTTCAGGGGATTGCAAGAGTTGAAATGCTTGAAGGTACAATGTGGCGAGTTGGCACCACCGCCACCACCAGTATTAGCACTACCACTGGCGTTTCCATTGTTGTTGTTATTGGCTTGAGTTAATTGAGTTACTAGCTGAGTGAGGAGAGCAGCAAGGTCGGTATTATTGTTGTTGGCATTGCTGATATTGGTGTTGGTGCTATCGTTGGCGTTGTCGGTGTTGTTGCGGTTGATGTTACGACGAGGAGGCATTCTATAAAAAGAGAATGATACAAAAATGTTGTGAGAATTTATAAAAAATCTGTTGAAATTTAGGATAGGAGGAAAAATAACATATTTATTTCATAGTTCGGATTGTTTTCAAGTAATCACATTTCTACTTGAACACAATGACATATTAAGGTTAATTAGACTCATATAACTTTCAAGGAGACGTGCTTTAGCCTATAGGTAAACACTCATCCCGGGAATTCCCAGGAAAGCATACGGATCCCTCGGTTGATTGGGATTTATATGAAATGCTTTCCTAGACAGAAAACCCAGAATACAGGTGTCACCCTTCCAGATTGCACATGTCCTTTAATAATTAACAGAGTCTAAAACCTTAACGGGTATATAAAAATATTTTTGATAGACTAGTGTCTACGAGTATAAGTTTTTCCACAAGTTATGGCGATGATGACATAGAAGCAGTTAAGGAGGATACGCGGCTTAGGATACGGGTATGGATACGATTTATTTAATTTATTATTTACGTATGCTTATTAAGTCATGTAGTCTAAACATTTTAAGTATCAAATAACTAACACATAAAGCATGTGACATATAGCAAATAGCACGTATCACATAAAACATGTAGCATGACATTGTTGGGTGTCCTAAAGTTATAGTCTAGGTCAATGGTGTCTAATAACCTAATTCCCTATAACCAAGGCTCTGATACCAATCTGTCACACCCCAACCGACGGCGGAAAACGTCGGGGCGTGAAGCTGTGCAGACTGTTCATAGCTCATGGTTGCTAAAGTTTGAATAATTTAAACATTCATTTTCATTACACATAGCAAGTTCATACCATACAAGAACCAAATGTAGCGATTACAAAATACAGATAGTTTAGATTAATTGCTAGGTCCAAATCCTATATGTAGCAGCTTGTAATACTTCAAACATTGTCACCTGAAACATGGTTAAAAACAAAGTCAACTAAAAAGTTGGTGAGAATACATAGGTTTTCGTGTCATGTAATAGAATATAGTGTCGTGTGCATACAATTCATACAACATGGCAATTAAGGCATTTATGGAGAGATACCATCGTGTGACCTGGTAGTACAATCAAACCTTTGTAACTAGCATGCAAAACAAACGCGTGTTGGCAGTAACAGTCACCCTACCTGGGTGGGTTTGTCAGACTCAATAGATCTATCACTGTTTACTGTAGGCTATAAAATAGTTAATGATTGCACGTGAATAGCAAACTGCGTGTTGGTCTACACACCTAGTACTCAAGCACAAAGCTCAAAATTGTAACACATGATTGTAGGGTGGAATTGTATATTGTGTAGTTTGTAAACATAGTAAATAGAACGCATGTTCCACCCCAAAAGTTTGTAAATAGAGTAAAAGAGGGGCTATGTAACTCACTTGTGTTAGAGTGTGTAGTTTGCACAGATCAACAAAAATACCAAGCGTGTTGTAGGTCTCTACGTTTGACCTATTGGATAAATGTATAACGCGTGTCATTGTTTGTGTTATTTTTATGTCGAAAAATGGATTTGTATGTTTAGGGTTTGTTTGAAATAAATAAATAAATAATTTTATTTATCTATTTAGTACATTTTAAATAGTAGTGATATATATATTCTTTAAAATGTAAATTTAAATAACTGATATATATTTATATTTATTTAAATATAAATTTAAATAAATAATATTTGTTTAAGTCAAAATATATATTTGTATAAATGGTTTTATAAAGATGATTATATAAACTCACGATTTCATCGGTTTCGAACTATCGGGAATTAATCGTTTTAAATTTCTAAATCAAGGATTTGGTTTATAAATGATTCCCGGGTCTTGGGATTTTATAAAATAATTTTTATAATTACATTTTGAAATTTTTAGCTAAAATATGTTAAATAGACTTTAAAACAGAAAAATAATTGATTTCTGGTCAAGGAGCACGACCGTGCTCAAGTAGGGCACGACCGCGCTCGATGCCGGGCGTGACCGTGGTGGTCTGAGCGCGCCCGTGGTCGAGTCAGAAGTCACTACAGAGGGTCTGGACATAGAGCACGACCGTGCTCGTATCTGGCACGACCGCGTCTAGTGTTTGTTTTTGATCAAGACTTGTTTCGACTTTTTGTTCAACAATCGGGCCGATTTGAGTGTTTCTACTACGAATTGGCATAGGGCTTTCGTAGTAGAGGGTGATACGAAGCTAATGGTGTATTACTTACTTGTTATAATAGGGCAATTTAATGCAGTCGGCTACGGGTCGACGGCTTTGCTTCTCGGCGATCAATCGGACGACAGAGGTTGTATGAGTGTCGAGTGAGAGTTCTGAGAGATTGAGTGGGTGTATATGAGGGTGTAGGAAGCGTGCAACTGGCTCTATATCGACGAATTTGAGAGACTCGGTTGTGGTGTGAATGGGATTAATTAATTGTGCAAATTGGACGACAATTGATGCGTGTTTCAGACGAATTTCAGTCGAGTATGGTCTGACGCGCAAGACCGGCTTTTCTTTACTTTAATTTTCACGAAATCAGAAGGTATGGTATGGTTTGACTTCTGCAGAGTCAAGTGGGTTCATCAGCGCGACCGTGCCTACTTTAGGCGCGACCGTGCTTAGGTCGGCAGGCGCGACCGTGCCTAGTCCTAGGCGCGACCGTGCTTGACTAGTTTTGTAGTTTTTGAGTTTTGTCAGTTTTGGTCCTCGGGGCTTGTGAGATAATTGCGTTTTTGTTTAATTTGTTATTGTAATAGAATAGTTTGTATATGTAACTGCATCGTAGTTTGTTTGTACATGAATCGAAACTAAAATGTGTTTGTTTATTGAAATCAAACGATTACATGATGAAAATCAGAAATGTTACAACTCACTAGGTGTAAGTCTACAGGGTGCCCGAGCAATAGGCGCTGCTCCGGGTGCCAGATCAATTTGGAATTCGACTTGATGATGCGGTGGAAGACCAGGCAGGTCTTTGGGAAATAATTCCGGATAATCACGAACGATCGGTATGTCGTCAATCTTCTTCTCCTCATATGGCTGCTCGGCGACGAGAGCCAGAATGACAATACGACCTTTACGTATATGCTTTTGTGCTTTCATGAAAGATATGATGCCCACGACAACGCCACTCTTTTCGCCTTGGACAGAAAGGGTTTCTCCACTCGGGAGAGGTAGGCGCACAAATTGCTCACGACAAATCATTTCGGCTTGGTTCTCAGATAACCAATCCATATCGACAATTACGTTGAAGTTGCCGAGTGTGACTGGCATAAGGTCAATGTCAAGCTTTCGACCAGCCAATCCCAGTTAACACGCCTTAAGATTGTGAGTTTTTTTTATTACTTGACCGTCTGCTATCCCTATAGTGTACTTAGTTGCTAATAGAGTCGGAGTACGACCGCACCAACATGAAATTCATGAAGTCATGCTGAGACTTCTAGTGAGACCAGTGTTTATAAGGTAAGCTTAGGTCAACATAAAGGTTGAGAGAAGAGGTTCACATGTAGACCAGATTTTAGTGAGATATAGATTCCAGGAGTACAAGGGATAGGACGTCTATTTAAGTAATCGCGTTCAACTGATGGTCAGTTAGATTAAATCCCCATTTTTTAATGTCATTAAAATAGTTGGATATGCTGGGGTATACATCAAATTAAACCACGGGTTAGTCACCGAATAAGGTAATAGGGTCAAATGAAATTTATCGTTGGAGTGTAAAGAGTAACGTGTTAGTTTAGGAAAAATTCCCAATTTCCGCTTACATAGTTGGAGTCGGTGGGTTTACCACGAGGTTCTATTAGAGTTTCAACCGAGATGGTTTCATTGATCGAGTCTGGATGAGAATCTTAAGTTCACTAAGGCTCTTACCTGAGTGAAATCAAATGGCGGGTCCTATGGATGATAGTTCAGTGTGTTCGTAAATACCTTCAACATGATAGTCGCGTCTATCAACTGTTAAACATGTTTAACGATACCAACTAGTCGTTGAGTCTGTAATTCACAGATTAGGACCATTTATCCACACACTAGGTTTCACCAGGACTTACATGCACCTCAAATTACTATTACGTGTGCACCCGCAATGATAATTTGCTTTGCATGCTCACCTTAGTTCTCCCTGTCCTGTGTCAAAATGTCCCTCAATTTACAGAGTGTTGTTAGAGATGATAAGTCATTGAAAAGTGTAGTAATCAACCATAAGTTGATCGACTAGGACTCATATCAGGATGAGTAGTCAGAAATTGTTTGATCCGAGTATTCACTCGAGTTGGAACATAATACAAGAGTCCAATCCAGTGGATTGTAGATGGGAACATGTACACGAAACAAACATGTACATGAAATATTGCTTCGATGAGCGAAACTAGTTCATGAATGTGTTACTGGAAGAAGGAAAGTAGTTGTTCTTCCCACTGAGTCAGAATAGGGTTTGATTATGCATTGAACGATGCGTTCTCAAATCTGTGGTCAATCTATTCTCAACAGAATATCGACCAAGGACGCGAGCCCATGGCTCGGGAAAGTGATGACATCTACGTGTCAATGGATTCTTCAATAATGCGTGCAACGGTCTGCCTTCACTCGGCGTATTGTTGCTAGTGGGTACAGTAGGGACTCGCCTCCGACGATCCCAACTCCCAAAGAGATATGTGCTAGTGCTGAGTGTCGTCCAAAACATGGACCTGAAAAAGCCCACCATACCCAACAGGTGATGGTGATGTAAGTGACTCCTCCGAAGGCTCCGTCTCGCTACCCTCGGACGGGAGTGGATGATGTTCTGGTGATTCCCCGAGTTTCGCCACTGGGAATGATGATGCAATCCAAATGATGTGTCGCTCGCCAACTGAGGGTGATACGGATGGTATTAACATGCCTGCACTGCAATGTATAGTTGCTATATGTATCACGTATAAGTGTCTGTGCCGTGTAACTAATGTGTGAGGTTATAGTCTACTATGCAATCCTAGTTCTCTATAACCAGTGGCTCTGATGCCAATCTGTCACACCCCCAATTTCAACTAACGGAGTTTTACCATTTTAGGAAGTGACAAACCAGGATCTCAGACACTAGTTACATTGAACGACTCTACATGGGACATAAGTGTAATATAATCAAAGTTCAGAGTTTAAATGCGGAAGCGTAAAGAAAATAAATGCGCAAAATACACGCGCCCCAAAAAGAAAGTCCAAACAATAATAAAAAGAAAACAATCAAAGTAGCAAGACATCAATAAATCAGAAGCATCCCATGCATGATCCTAGTTGTGCACCTGTGTCTTAACTTAGCTACCTGAGAAAACATGTAAGTAAAAATGTCAACACGAGGTTGGTGAGTTCACAGGTTTCAATATATAAATAAACGTTTACCAGATTTATTGTACAATCAACATATATATACCAATGAGTAGCTAACCCATGTTCGTGTTTGCTATTACGCTCGTAACCGTAAACTGACTGTTTGTATTGCCTCCCACCAGGTCTATCAACCACGGTGCACGTTTAGGTCAATATTGCACCTGTTCGATATCCAATCGAGTTAGCGCGACTAACGCGGGTGAGGTTTGTCAAACCCAGTAGTACTACCCAACATACCTCGCTATATTCATATTTAAACGGTTCGATGTGAGGGCTTTCATGATAGAGTTTACGCATAGTCATAACAAGTGATATAATATGAAGTACAAAAATCAAAAAGAGTTTGCATCATGTTTTCTCCCCCAGTTTAAAACAGTAAAAGGGGCCGTGAAAACTCACCTGCGTTGCGTTGTAGGTAGTGTCACACAAAGGATAAGTTGGAACCACGTGTGTAAGTCTCAAAAGACTTACGAATGCCCTAAAATTATAAACACATAAATTAGGGATAAAAATGGGAATATGTGACGACGACACGGAAGTTGGAACGTCCTAAAATACGCTTAGGAAACAACGAGTAGACGAACGCGTCCACGGTAATAGGGATTTCTTAATTTGATAATTAAGATATATACGTTTTGTGTCGAATGAATAATAATAATAAATAATTATATTCGTACGTTCGTGCCTTTTAAATTGGTTAGGAAGGTAATATAATTTAATATATTATTTTTAAGTTTCCAAGATTTATAAATAATCATTTGTGTCAAAAATAATAAATATATTATTTTTAGATCGAGGATGAAACATGAGCAAATAATACAATAAAATCATATCATTTATTAGTCTGAAAACGTTTCATAGAGTTTATAAACTTCGAGGAAATAATATAAAATATATATTATTTTTGGCTTGGAAGTCACGGGTTGAAAAATAGTATAAATATGTAATTTATTCGGAGTCGTAGTTTGAAAATAATATATATATTATTTAAAAGTGGAGAAATAATGTTAAAATGGTTTATAAATCAAACCCGAGCCTACGGGTGGTTTCCCGGGCTAAAAACCATTTAATATATTATCATAATAGTATTAGAATGTATTTTATATAAAAATATAGTCTCAAAAGTGGCTAGAAAAATAAATGGTGCTAGTGAGGTTCGAACCCGGGTCTCACCTACACCAACACACTGTCTTAACCAGTCCCGCCTGCTAGGGATTCGCAACAAAACCCAGACCGAAATGGTTTTAACACTCAACACTCCTGTGTTATCCCCCCCTTTTCAAACCGAATCCAACAAGTCCCAAAATCCATCGATTTCGATCACGGTTAACCTAGGGATCATAGGATTTTTGTTAATCGGTGCATTGCGAATCTGTGATCGGGTTTAATTATAAAAATGTCGGGTTTAAAGGCTTTAATTTCAGTTTCATGAACCGAACCCTAGCTTTAAGGACACGGATTAAGATTTATCAAATTCGATAATGTTTGGAGGTGAAATCATTGGGCTTTTACTTACTAGAGGTTTTCGAATCTGACCAAAAGGTTTAATTGAGTTGAGGTTGAGTCCAAGATCGAAACCCCCGAATCGTTTTATCAACAAACCCTAGGTTCTAGATCTTGATTAATCCGATAATGAAAAGGGTTTAATTCATAGGGCTTTCAATCCACAGGTGTTTACGACTCTAACGGTATAGATTAATCGGGTTTAAACAGAGTCAAAGGTGGACTTCGATTAAATAGGTTTATGATGAACCCTAGAATCGGAAACTTGGTCGAAATGATGCTGTAAGCCCTAATTAGCAAAGGGCTTTCGATTTATGAATTAAAACGAAGCTAAATATTTGATTAATTACCAGTATGGATGACAGATTGATGGAGTTCGAATAGGATCAGGTCCGACTGCGGGTGATTTGGTCGCCGGCAACTCCTGATGTTACTTCGGTCGAAGGATCGTGCGTAAGAGCTTCAGAGGCGTTCATATAAGGTGTGTAGGGTATCAAATTGTGGGACTAACATAGAAATATAACGAATTTGATGACAGCCATGACCGTGGTCGATGGTTATGCCAAGTATGGCTATTAACCTGTTTAATTCGCAAATGATGATGATTAATTAGATGATTTATGATCGTTAATGCCATTAATCGAGAAATAACAGTTACAATTCCAACGGAAAGCTATCGAGGCATGCAAATTTGATCGGATCAGCCGCTTTGACTTTTTGGAGTCAAACATAAATCGTATTTGGGTTAACTGCAGGTTTAGTCCCTGTAGTTTTAGGTTCTTAAGATTAGAGACTGACAGAAATAGTCCTTGAGGTTTAAATTAGGTTAAGAACAAGTTAGTTGACTTTTAAAAGTCAACATGACTTACAGATTGGATTTGACTTTACCAAGTCAAATAAGATTAAGTTTAGGCTAATTACACAATTAGTCCTTATAGTTAAGGTTTGATGGAATGACAGGAATAGTCCCTGGAGTTCGTGATAGAGTTAACTAGGTTAGAATTTAACTGCATTTGATAACCTAGTTAACCCTAATTTGTCGGATGTCACATTTAGTATCCACTTTGCGGGAACAAGGATTTAATTATGATTTTGATAATGATTTCATTTTTGCATATTTGAATGGTTTGTTTTATTTTTCTGCAAAGCCTCATATTGGAATCTATGAGATAGAAGTCCATGATAGTAATGTTATATTTAATATCTCCTCCAAACATACGAAATATGATTTCAATGATACGTATCTATGGCATTGTAGACTTGGACACATAAACAAGAATCGCATGAAGAAACTCTAGACCGCCAGAATTTTGAATTCTACTTGCCAAGAGTCGTTTGATGATTGCGAATCATGTTTAAGTGGAAAGCTAACCAAGGCTCCTTTTTTCTGGTATTGGTCAAAGGGCTAAGGATTTGTTAGGACTTGTACATACTGATGTATGTGGTCCGTTCAAAACAATGTCTAGAAGTGGAAAGAGATACTTCGTGACATTTACTGATGACTTCAGTACATATGTGTAACATCCGGATAATTCCCAAGTCAAATAAAGGCTAAAAGTATCAAAAGACAAAGTCCAGGGGTTAAACTATAAGTTTTCCAAAGATGGAGGACAAAAACTGAAAATTCTTAAAATGAGGCGGATGTTAGACCGACATCCGATACATATAGGTCCGATATGTGCTGACGAAGGTATGAATGAGGTGTTGACACGTGTCCTATGACTCATCGATAAAAATCTGACGCGTCGGACCGACATCTCCATCCATTGCGGTTCGAAAGCCGCAAAATGAAGAACGAACTAATAGGAAGCGGACGCGTGTAGGGCTGACGCAGGCAGGACGATAGCGAACCGCTATCCCCTTGCATAACGGTCCGACGTGGGACCAAATTCACCCTATAAATAGATGGGTCGACTCCAGCCATTTTGCACACACAAAACACCTCCACTAACACACACTAAGCTCTGTTAGCTAGATTCCCGCGGTTCTGATCCGCTCTCGAAAGTCTGGTTTCTTGCAATTCGTCTGCAAAATTGTGGTAGATAGTGCTGAGGGTTCTTTCAAAGTGTTGATGGTTATATTCGATACATAAGGATGTTCTGCTTGAGGTGAGTTCCTCTGAACTGTGCTCTATGAAATATTTTATAAATGATTTTTATCTGAGATCCCAATACTATCCGTGCATATATCCTATAATAAGTACTTATTATGGCCATGATTGTGGTGGGACCTAGGGACAATATTGATCCCCTTGGTTAGATCTGGTCTAAGGGTGACCAGCGCGCCCGGAAGGCTCCTGAATATATGTATGTTGTAGACTCAGAATCTAAGGGCGATTCGGGTGATGTATTGGAGGCGATGGTTGTAAGGCCTGTTAGGGCATTCATTCCTATATCAAAGATAATCGTGAAAATGATTTTGTTTATGAACTCACTAGCATGAAGCTGATCCAAATTGTTTTCAAATATTTTTGAGCACAGGTGAACCCTAGCTGTTAGTTGGCATTCCAGGAGATGTACAAATGTTGAATATAGGGATGACTAAGGGCAGGTCCTAGGGTGACCATAAGACCTAAGGTACAAATCTTTTGAACCATATTAGCATACTTTCATCCATTCAAATACCATAACTCAAAATATGCAAAATTAAAGTTTCCTTATATAGTAAGTCGACAATAACATAGTGTAACATATCATTTCAACCAAAAATTTCACATTTCCTATTTATTCTACTAATATAAGCATCATTTAAACTTTCAATCATATCATATATACATTTATGCAAAATCTCAACCAACAAAGTTTCTATAAATAGAAACGAGCAAATAACAACCTAAATAAACATTTCAAACAATAAAAAGTGAAAATATGTGTCAACAACCTTATATTATGAAAACTTCTTGATAAAAATATGGATTATAAACCTTAGAACCCAAAAATTCGTTTGGCTGAGTGGGTTTCTTACTTTGGCCGTAAATGATAAGAACATATGGGTATAATGCTTACAAATTCAAAAATGATGTTGGAATTGATATGAAACTTGCTCCAAGCACCTTGAATCACCTTGAAATGGCCTTGGAACACATGATTTAGGATGAACAAGTTTGAATATGGGTGGTAGCTCTCTTGGAGGTGGCGGCCGAACTAGAGGGAGGGGGCTAGGGTTTTGCAATTTTGTTTAGGGTAAAAATGAGGGATTAAGGGTTAAGGGTGTTTTAAGTGAAAAGGCTTGGGCTTCCTTGAGTCTTTTAAGGTTTTTTACTAAATAATGAGCTCTAATGGACTAAAATAAATTAAAAGCTGAATTCTTTTAGCCCTAGTAATAAAACCATCATTTTTATAAAATTAAATTTAGTGTTGTTGGCACATATCGCGTATCCGCTTAAAAAACGTTAAATTAAAAGTTGCTCTAAAAATTCCGGAAAAAGTCAAATAAGCATGAAATATTAAATCACAGTATTACATATAATTTTTGCACACCAATTATATGTCTAAATATTATTTCTAAAATTCACCAACGTTCGTGTGACCGGACGCGCGTGTGACCCAGTAATCCGTCCGATTACCGATGCATTTAATGAAATGAAACGAATGGACTTACTATATGAAAAATGTACTTAATTACTCTATAATTAAGTATGATGCAAGTGTAATCATGTGAATACAATTAATAGTCGGGTATGGATATTAACCTGAATTTACCGGGTATCACATACTCCCCCTGTTAAAAGGAATTTCGTCCTGAAATTCAGTTTGAGTCACTGGTAGACGGTGTAGTTTTGAACAAGTGAGGGTATTTAATCCTGAATTGATCCTCGCACTCCCAAGTGAATTCTGGTCCGCGTCTAGAATTCCAACAAACATTAACTATAGGGATGCGGCTTTATTTAAGCTGTTTGACCTCACGGTCCTTGATCTCGACTAGTTCCTCGACAAAGTGAACCTGATCGTCTATTTGAATCTCTTCTAATGGTATGACCAGTGTCTCGTCTAATAAGCACTTCTTCAGATTTGACACGTGAAACACGTCATGAACGCTACTAAGGGTTTCCGGTAGGTTGAGTTTGTAAGCAACGGGACCAATCCTTTTCAGGATCTTAAAAGGTCCAATGTAATGAGGGTTTAGTTTTCCACGCTTGCCGAAACATATAACTCCTTTCCATGGTGAGACTTTCAGTAGCACTTTGTCTCCCACTTGAAATTCTAATGGTTTGCGTCTCACGTCAGCGTAACTCTTCTGACGATCACGCGCGGCCTTGATACGTTCACATATCTGTACGATCTTTTCTTTAGTCTCATGAATAATTTCTGGACCCGTGAGTTGGCTATCTCCCACTTCTGTCCAGCAAATTGCCAATCTACACTTTCGTCCATAAAGTACTTCGAATGGTGCGGCTTTGATGCTAGTGTAGTAGCTGTTGTATGAAAATTCCCAACGGTAGATGGGCATCCCAACCTTTTCCAAAGTCAACCACACAAGCTCTAAGCATGTCCTCCATGGTCTGGATGGTCCTTTCACTCTGACCGTCCATTTGAGGATGGTATGCGGTACTCATATCCAACCGAGTACCCAAGGCTTTCTATAAGGATTGCTAGAATCGGGATGTGAATCGACTATCCCTATCTGAAATGATGGAGATTGGCATTCCATGTCTCGTGACCACTTCCTTTAAGTAAATAGAAATCAAAGTTACGTATAAGGTGGTTGGCGGTACGTAATAAACGGAGGTTTAGAAGACGAACGGTGATGTGCAAAAACTAAATAGCGTGCTAAGGTACAAAATTGAATTGTTTGAGGCATAACATGGTAATATAATAAATCCATATGTTATTCATTCACGAATATGATAAACGTTACAGTTACATGAAAAGTAGGAATGTTACACTCATCTACTAGGGGTGTTCATCAGGTCACCACTGAAACTAGTGTGGTTGCTGCACTTGCAGCTATGGCCAAGGAGATCGAAGAGCTGAAGCTAAGTGTGAGGTATGTAGATGAGGTCATGACACCATAGATTGCCTTCTAGGTTAACAGGAACAGGTGGATTTCTTGGGGAATCAAAAACCCCCTTTGTTTAACTCGGGATGGAGAATCCACCCCAGCTTCAGTTGGAGATCTGGCGGGAACCCACTTGGGTTTCAACCCCGGGAGAATCAGTATGGTGGTAGAGAAGGAGGTTAGAGTTCTGGTAGCAGTGGGAGTGAGAAGAAGATAGAGGAGATGTTGGCTAAGCAGACTCAGATGTTAGCTCATCTAGTGAGCAGAGATATGGAGACTTAGAATAAGTTGAAGGAGCATGATACTTTGTTGAGGAGTCAGTAGTCTGCATTCTTAGATTTACAACGCACAGTGGGAGACATTGCAAGACAGCTGACTGACAGACAGGGAGGTTCCTTTTCGGGTAGTACTGAGACCAACCCGAAAGCCACTCTGAAGGCGGTGACAACCCGCAGTGGCAAAGGAGGGGAGAGAGAGCAGACACTGACAACCCTAAACCCTAAACCCTTGACTGTTTGGTAGCTCGACTATGCACCACGCATTGGCCTATCTCAGTGCTAGCATCAACCTGATTCCATACTCTCTCTTCGAGAAGCTAGGCCTTGGAGATCCGGCCCCTACGCGCATGAGCATATCTTTAGCCGATCGTTCGGTCAAGTATCCACGGGGAATAGTGGAGAATCTGTTAGTCAATGTTGATAAGTTTGTTTTCCCTGTGTACTTCGTCATCCTTGATATGGAGGTTGAGGATAGAGTCCCGGTCATTCTGGGATGCCCCTTCTTGCACACCGCCAAAGCATTGATCGATGTCTTCGACAGTAAGATCACACTTCGTGTGGGGGATGAAAACGTCACCTTCGATGTCATGAAATCGATGAAGAACTATAGTGGTCAGCACGATTCCATGTTCTTTCTTGACACCTTCATATCTCACATGAATCACTACCTTGACTACGTGTGTGGAGCTGACCTGCTTAACACGCAGCACCTGGGTGAGGAGAACCAGGAGGTTGAGACTAAGGCTTCCTCGGAGCACGGTCCGAGCCACCCGGCTAGTAAGCCTCTCGAGTACTCAGAGGTGTTTGAGGTCATTGAGACTACCGAGGACGAGGAGAAGCCCTCGGTTGAGGCACCACCGTCCCTTGAGCTTAAGGAGCTACCCTCCCATTTGGAGTATGCTTTCTTGGATGGTGAGGCCGGTTTACCAGTCATGATTTCTGCTACACTGACAGAGGAGGAGAAGAAGAGGTTGATAGATGTGTTGAAGGCACATAAACAGGCCATTGCGTGGAAACTCACAGACATAAAGGGTATCAGCCCTACTTTCTGCACGCATAGGATACTCATGGAGGATGAGCACAAGCCTGTTATTCAACCTCAAAGGAGGCTTAACCCTAACATGTCTGATGTGGTGAAGAAGGAGGTCCTTAAACTCCTTGATGCTGGATTGATATATCCTATTTCTGACTCCACATGGGTAAGCCCGGTTCAGGTCATCCCGAAGCAGGGTGGGATGACAGTCGTGACAAATGAGAAGAAAGAGTTGATCCCTACTAGAACAGTCACATGTTGGAGAGTGTGCATTGATTATAGGAAACTGAATGATGCCATAAGGAAGGATCACTTCCCTCTTCCTTTTATTAACCTGATAGTGGAGCACCTGTCAGGGCAACAGTTCTACTATTTCCTTGACGGCTACTCGGGTTTTTTCCATATCCCTATTTCACCGGAGGATCATGAGAAAACCACATTTACATGCCCGTACGGTACCTTCGGGTACCGGCGTATGTCATTCGGGTTGTCTAATGCTCTAGCTACCTTTCAGAGGTGCATGGTGGCCATCTTTCAGGACATGATCGAGACTTCCATGGAGGTTTTCATGGACAATTTTTCTGTGTTCGGAAGTTCATTCGATCAATGTTTACAGAATCTAGAGAAGATGATGGGGAGATGCATAGAGACGAAGTTGATGCTTAATTGGGATAAGTGTCACTTCATGGTGATTGAGGGGATTGTGCTTAGGCACAAGGTTTCACGTGCTGGTATCGAAGTAGATAGAGCTAAGATTGAGATGATCAGTAAGCTTCCACCACCAACGAATGTGAAATCAGTTCGTAGTTTCTTGGGCCAAGCAGGTTTCTATAGACATTTCATTTAAGACTTTTCAAAGATTACTCGGCCCATGACACGCCTTCTTGAGAAAGACGTCCAGTTTGAGTATGATGCAGACTTTCTTAAGGCGTTTGAGTTCTTGAAGGAGCCGTTTGTCTGTGCTCCCATCTTGATATCCCCCGATTGGAGCTTGCGCTTTGAGCTCATGTGTAATGCTAGTGATTATGCAGTCGGGGCTGTTCTAGGCCAAAGGAGAGATAAGCACTTCCACCCGATCTACTATGCGAGTAAAACTCTTAATGATGCTCAAGAGCATTACACGACTACCCAGAAGGAGTTGTTAGCAGTGGTTTTTGTGTTTGATAAACTTCGATCCTATCTAGTGCTATCTAAGACCATCGTCTATACTGATCAAGCGGCATTGCGATACCTGTTCGCAGAGAAAGATGCCAAACCTAGATTGATTCAATGGATTCTCTTGCTTTCTGAGTTTGATATTGAGATCAAGGATAAGAAGGGAGAGGAGAATGTGGCGGCTGACCATTTCTCACCGTTAGAGGATCCCGGTAGAGAAGAGATTTGGGAGGAGGCCATAGGGTACAAATTTCCCCATGAGTCATTAATGATGCTGAGTTTGGGACCGGACAATGAGCCGGTGTTCTATATGAGTGCTGAGGAGCAAGATTTGCCATGGTTTTCTAACATAACAAACTATTTAGCTAATGGTTTAGTGGTTAAGGGCATGACAACCCAACAGAGGCGTAAATTCTTTTCTGATGCCAACCACTACATTTGGGATGCTCCACATCTGTTTCGAGTAGGAGCTTATAGAGTTCTAAGAAGATGTGTGAGTAAGGAGGAAGGAGTTGAGATCCTAAAACACTGTCATGAGGGTTTGCCGGGAGGTCACAATGGGCCCTCTTACACGGCAAAGAAGGTGTTCGATTCTGGTTTTTATTGGACAACAATGTTTAAGGATTCTCACGAGTTAGTGAAACGGTGTGATGCGTGTCAACGCACCGGTAATATCTCATCCCGAAATGAGATGCCTCGGAACCCTATCCAGGTAGTGGAAGTATTTGACATTTGGGACATTGACTTCATGGGTCCGTTTCCTGCATCACGAGGGAATCGATACATTCTTGTGGTGATAGATTATGTTTCTAAGTTGGTTAAGGCACAAGCCTTACCTACTAATGACGCACGAGTAGTGGTGGGATTTCTGAAAAGGTTGTTTAGCGGGTTTGGGACTCCAAAGCCTTGATTAGTTAGAGGCACGCATTTCTACAATGCCCAGATGGAGAAGGTTTTGTCACGCTACGGGGTAACCCATCGATTATCGACTGCCTATCATCCACAGACCAGCGGGCAGGTAGAGAATGCAAACAGGGGAGTGAAGAGAATTTTGGAGAAGACTGTCGGGAGGAACAAAAAGGATTGGTCTGACAAGCTAGATGACGCGCTTTGGGCTTTTAGAATAGTGTTCAAAACACCTATTGGGACCACACCCTTTAGGATGCTTTATGGAAAGGCGTGTCACTTACCGGTATAGCTAGAACACAAGGCTTATTGGGCCTTAAAGGCAATCAACCTTGACTTGCCTCAAGCAACACGAAACCGGTTTCTCTAATTGCATGAGTTAGAGGAGTTGAGGGACGATGCATATGCATGATCTTGGAGTTACAAAGAACGCACAAAAGCGTTGCACGATTATTGGTTGAAGGGAGTGAAAGAATTTAAGTGTGGGGATAGAGTATTGGTTTATAACTCTAGGTTAAAACAATTCCTAGGAAAGCTTAAGTCTAGGTGCACAGGACCGTACATGGTGAAGGAGGCATTTCCATATGGTACAATGGAGTTACAAGATGAAAAGGTGTTGGGTCTATATATGTGAGGCTGACGCTTATCAAATAAGTATATATGTTGGTGTTACCGAATAGAATTGTATTTGGTCTTGTAACCGTGAACCATATGTTCACGAGTTGGGTCTTGGGCTAGGCTATGTGAGCCGAATACTAGGTTATGGGCTTTATAATGTTTATCTAGTATAAATAGATAAATATGTGACCTAGGATGAGCTAGCGATAGAGAGCAGGTAGTTAGACGAGTTTAGAGGTGGAGAACCGTGTGAGAGGCTAAGCGGTTCTTATTTGTTTTTCATTGTAATTCTCTCTAGTAATATACGAGTTTTACATTGAATCTTCTTGTTCTTGAATAACCACAATCGTTTGTTTCCGCCTTTTGATTGTGAGAGTTTGATATCTTTTTGTAACATCCTGGAATTTCATGGACTAACGGGTCGGGCCGTTGAGAAAAACCAAGTCTTCTTTATATAGCTTGGATGGTAAAGGCTTCCATGTAAAATCATATTCTAGGGACCAAGAGGACCCGGTTAGCCACAATGAGAACGATTAAGATCGAAATACGTGATGTAAGAACCACGAGGACCCGGATGTAATTATGGGTTATATTTAAACAACTTACGAGAAAACCCTAAGCCTTAATCGACAAAGGGGTATTCGACGTCAAGGAAGTGACACGAGGGAAGAGAGAGGGCGGCCAAGGTGATCTCGCGGTGGTTCTACGGGAGTAACGAGCAGAGAGAGGACTTCACCACTCTTAAGGTAAACCTCTAAAACCTTTATTTTACTCCCGTATCCGTTTTATTTGAAGACCCGAGTAGGGTTTTAGGGGCTGTGGTCATGGTTAGGGACGGAGGAGACAGGAGAGGGGGTGGCCGACAATGGTGGGGGTCACGAGCGTAGGAGGAGGTAGTGTAGCGGTGGTATGCAGCCGGGAAAGGTGGTAGTGTGTGTGTAAGCGTTCGGCGGCTGTCGGGTAGGTGGTGGCCCTAGGATTCCATGGTGGTAGTGATCCGAGAAGATGGCACGGGTCAGCAGAGGTGGTTCTGCGGTGGCGCAAGGAGAAGGATGGCCGGAGAGAGAGTATTACTCGGTTAGGGTTTGGCCGACTAGGATGACTAATGTGACGGGAACCATGAGAAGGGTGGTGACAATAGCCGTGATAGCTCCATGGCGGCACGAGGTGGAGGACGACGAAGGAGTTAATGATGAGCATGATGACATGTTGCGATGGTGCGTGTTATGCATGGAAGAGCCGAACGTAAGCTGAACAAAGTAGGGTTTGTATGGCATGAATGCGTGCGCGCATGGGACCTGGTCCGTGTATTCAGTTTCCACATGAAATGAGGACAACCCGATACGTGCATCAGGGGAGTTAAGGGTCTCATGGAGCCGTGTTGACGAGCGTTAAGACCGGGTGTCGGGATCTTATTTTATGTAATCATTATCCGACGTATACTTTGAACCTGTCTGATCATGTGATTGTGCGTATGATAGGTTCGGGATTCGAGCATTTACGGACGAACTTGCTGAGCAAAGGTTTGGATCTTCATAACCGGTGAGTTTCTAATCCCCTCTTTTAAATGTTTTTAACGTTTTTGGGGTTATCGTACATACTTACCAGAGATGTTTATAACGTATTAAACGTGTTAAGAGTTTTGGGTATTAACCCGAGGTGTTTATGAACTAAAACATTCAGTAATGAGTCGGAGGGCCTACGGGGGTGCTTATGAGATCATGTGATCTTGGTCTAAAGGTGGTTATATGGTCATGGGTCGTATAGTGACATAACAGGGGTGAGTCGGGATTATAGTAAACGGGTCATACGGGTACGACTAGGAAGTGTCACAGGGTGTGCATGTACGTGGTATGTGCTTAAATAATGAGATATAGTATTTGTATGTGTGTTGCTATATTAGCAGTGTATTGTGTTACGACTTAGTCGGGATATAAGCTAAACACTTATGAATACGCGTAAGATATCTTATCCTAGTGCTATGTGTGAAGTGCAGGTGTAGTTAATGAATCATATATATAGAGTATATTGTTATGTGATTATACATGTGTTGTGTGCATTGTGTCGTTGTCCTTGTGACACGACGGGTATTGTGTTTGCATTATTGTCATTATGACACGACAAACGAGATTGTGGAGGACTATATCCTTCAGGAGGTCACCAAAGGTGACGATGTGCAACGTGACAGTGATGAGCTTGGGGTGTGTCGAACGCCCTGACGAGGGTAACCCTGGCGAGGGTGTAGTAATGAGGTATTTGTTTGTGTGCTTATATATTTGTGTTAAATTGCATACAAGCGTCGAGTTATATTCATTGTGCATGAGATAGTATTAATGTGGTGAGTAGAGTTAGATTGATCGTTGTGTCAGGATTGTGATGTAGTGTTTATGACTGTTATGTTAGTTGATTTGTATGAGACTTGGTCAAGGCTGAGTAATTTGATGTTTAGGGATTTGTTGTATTAACCAAGTGTCCAGTTAATACATGTACATGAGCATGAGTTATTAGTGTAGTAAGTTCGACCTATGTCGATGAGACTGTGGGATTATTATTATTATGGGATGAGTCATGGGTAATGAGCTATTATGGGATATCGGGTGATAACACGGATTATCTAATAGTTAATGAATTGTGGATCTAATTTATAAGGCCGTGGGTCCTGAGTAAAGTTTAAATAACTTTTGAGACGAGTTGGCTTTTAATTAAACTAAACTATTAGAACTCACTCAGCGTAGCTGACTTTATGTGTACGATAGATTGTTTTGCAGGTGAGCGTTGCGTTAACGTATCTTGGCTTGGGAGCGGTGCTACTAGATTTGGCGTGCAAGCATTCGTGAGGTAACTTAATGACATTAAATCTAATTAATGTTTGTAGACAGACTTCCACTGTAGTGTAATATATCTAAAATGAGTACTTTCGAGGGAATAACCCGTTGTGAGAACCAACTGTAGGGTGCCCGGTTTGGGGCCTTACAAGTTGGTTTCAGAGACGGGGTTTAAGAGAAAATCGATGTTTTTACTAAAATAAAATTCCTTAACTTTAACTAAGAATGGGACGAGGGTGAATCGAATGCCACTATGAGTAACCGCGAGCCAAGAGGTACGTCTTTCGAGTTGAGCAGTAATTATTATTTACCATTTGTGTAGTGTTACACTAGGTGAAGTAATTTGTGTGAGTAAGTGATTTATGGTTTCGTGCGGGATCATGGTGTGTGCTATATGCTATAGTATTATGTAGAACCACTTGGAATTGTGTGGTGTGATTAAATGAGACTATAGAGTGAGTTGAGTAACGTGAAGTAGCATTAATTGCAACTATGTGCGATAGTTTGATGTGTAGATGTGATTTAGTGATTTTGTGTGTAACCATGGATGATGTGAAATTGTGATAATAAGATGACTTGCTAGATTATTGTGTAGTGCTATGAGAGTTGTGTAGGATGCATATGCATCCGGGGTGTATGAAATATAGAAAGCTGGTGTGAATATGATGGGGAAGTTTTAGAATCCGAGCAGTAATGTGGACCACCAAATTGCATTGGATCACCGTAATTTAGCAGTCTATGATTACTCTCATATTCTGACTTTGACACCCATACTAATCACTCCAACATTCTATCTTGTGCAGGTACTTATGGCTAAGACAAAGCGTACTAGATCCGTCAAACGAGGAGCTCTGGCTGGGGGAGGAGCATATCGCCAGGACAAACAGGCGGCTGCTGTAGACAAGAAGGACAGTGTAACACCGGCCTCTCGTACCAACAATATCGTCCGCTTTGCCCCCTAAGAGCTCACGGATTTGTTTTTGGTTGCCCGGGTGAAAACTTCCCAGGGGGTCACCCATCCCTGGATTACTCCCACCCGAGCACGCTTAACTGTGGAGTTCTCCTCTCATCCACTACATTAAGCCTCAAAACGCGTTGTGGTATTTGAGGCAGGACATTCCTTATGAACCCAACATCTTTCCCATTGAAAGAACAGAACGATATGGGACTTGCCTAAGGTGTTACAGAAAGTGACATAGAAGTGTTGTTGGCGCTTCCCGCGTCAAGTGTGACCATAGCTGAGGATGGCAGCGTCCCGCGTGGTGCTGAGACCAGAGTGACAGGATGGAAAAGGAGGGTCGTGTCGGCAGTACGTGATTTCCCTCCAGGATGTGGACCTGTATGGCTGAAAGATCGACCATTTGCGTCAGCTAAGAGAGCTTTGTTCCAAGAGGACCCGGTGATTAACACGGGGTCCGATGAGGAGGAACCAGAGGACACAGCAGATACACCTAATGTGGTCCCGTAGTAATCTTGCGAGCGTTGTTTGAGACGTTGAACTTATAGATGAGTTTTGGACGTGACGGTTGTCAGGAGATATTGTGGGGTGATTTAACACTTTGAGTGATTAGACGTCTCCGTGGTGTGATGATTATTTCAAATATTGACTATTTGATTTTGACATGAGATGCGAGTTATACCGCGAGACGATTTGGGTATGACAAATGATTGTTGCATGTGTGATATCTTGCTATTGGTGGTGCAGTGTTAATTATGTGTGATTATGTGATTACCTTTTGAACAACGCGAGTTCATACTAAACGTAATCGTTTATGTGATACTATGACTTGGTTGATTAGACTATATGAGTAGACAAGTGTAGACCTAAGTTTTGATTAATTGGATGTGTCTACGGTCTTAAGATAGTGTCACCTATATTATGCTTAGATGATTTATGAAGTGTAAGGGGTGTGTTTAGCCTCACTGTGATATTAAATGTCTTTATATCTTAAGGCATAGATCTTCGCGAGGTAAATATTTTGGTGCTTAAGGACATGAAAGTGTTTGTGAATAAACTTGTATGTCGTTAATTGAGTTGCTTATGAGTGTGAGTTGTTTGTGTCACGTACTTAATAGTCATGGCGGGAGATCAAGCGTAAGCTTGCTATTGTGCCTAGCATTAGTCAGGTGGGAGATCAAGTGTAAGCTTGATAAGGTGTTGACATTTTTCAATAGGTTTTTGTGTCTGACGACAGTTAGGCGGGAGATCTTGTTTGCTGGTGCCTTTGGGCCAGACAACATGATATACTTGTGTGTCTATAAATGACGAGGTCAAATTGTATGCGCATAGATTTACCCAGATCTAGCTAGTTGTGTATGTGCACTTTGTGCGAGTTAGAAGGTTAGTTACTAGTATAGGTGTAGAACAATGTGTGTTCTGTAGTTACGTGTGTCGGTTTTAGCCCTTGTAGTACACGCTTAGTCATGCATAGGACGGATGGTTAGTGAGCTCAAGTATGGTATTTCTATCTTGACGATTTTCTTGACGCTGATACGTCGAGGTGATGCAAGGAGTTTTGACGTATTTCTAGACGACAAGTGAGGTGATCTTAAGAGATGCCTAAGTTCATATCTCGGGACTTCAGAGCACGAAGCCAATGGACGAAGCTGTGAGAGTAGATCATGAAAGAGTTTACGTGGACGCTTGACCAGAAAAGTTTACGATGAGATCAAGGTGATGACGTTGAAGATTTCAGCACGGAGTTAACAATGTGATGAAGGACCTTCATGGAACACGTTCCATATAAAGAATTCAGTCGAGGCGAGACACCAAAAGATTAGGGATGTTCTTCCCTGGGCGATACGATGAATAACTGAGGCTTGTGAGTAGGCGGACTTCATGTTTGTACATGATAAATGAGATGCGGTCGGGGATCGCATGATAATGGTAGAGCAACAATAAGGAAAGTGAAACTCAGGAGACGTAAGTGCAGGATTGCACTTAAGTGACTGGGAAGGAGATGCCTACGCTAGTAAATAATTTGCTTCCGAGGCAGGCATGATGGTGATAGATGGACTTTTGGGAATCCACGGGAATTGATTATGACTCTAATCTTGAGTTGTATGAGCTTACTTAAGGGACGTATTGGATGCGAGATAATAAAGAAAATAGTTTCAATGGTAAAGATATTTAGTGGATACCAGCGTAGCTTTGTACAAGCTCCTTGAGAGTGTCAGAAAAGAACAAAAGAATACCCTTATGGGTAGGGAAGTGGGTTATAGAAATCATCGCAAGATGGCAATTTGAGCATAAGAGAGAAGCGTAATGCACACATGATGGTAAAGCAACTATTAATCCTGTCTGGGCAGGACAAGGACCTACTTGGGAGGATGATCGTCGGAATGACGAAATCATCTAGATTATACAAGAGACGAAGGGAAATTATGCCCGTAACCCAGAAGGAAATGTGGCAAGTGAGCGGATAATTGGCAATGTCGTACTACGCAGTACTAGAGATGATATGTGCAATATTGTTATGGACATCAAGAGCGACAAGGTAATGTCTAAGACAATGACAACGAAACCTTCGTAAAAGGGTTAGTAATCAAGGCAATCACGAAAGGCAAATTCTAGCAAGTGCCGGGTTAGCAAAGTTGAAACTACAAGTCCCAAAGTTTGAATAATGGCCAGAAAGATAAGAGATAAGGGAATGGGTAGGTGAAACTACAAGTCCCAAAGTTGAAAGCGGGCAACTGAGATGACTCTCTTAAACACCCAGGGTGGTTGTGTTGCAAAGCAAAGTAATGAAAACAAATAGTATGAATATGAATGCTTGACACCGAATGGATTTGGTGCACATGTAAGAACGGAAGGATATGTCGGGTTGGTTTGTACCGACACAGGATTCGAGGATGAATCCTCTTTTAAAGGTGGTAGACTTGTAACAACCCGGAATTTCGTGGACTAAGGGGTTGGGCCGTTGAGAAAAACCTAGTCTCCTTTATATAGCTTGGATGGTAAAGGCTTCCATGTAAAATCCTATTCTAAGGACCAAGAGGACCCGATTAGCCACAATGAGAACGATTGAGATCGAAAACACGCTATGTAAGAACCACGAGGACCCAGATGTAATTATGGGTTATATTTAAACAACTTATTAGTAAAACCCTAAGCCTTAATTGACAAAGGGGTATTCGACGGCAAGGAAGTGACGCGAGGGAAGTGAGAGGGCGGCCAAGGTGACCCCGCGGTGGTTCTACGGCAGTAACGAGCAGAGAGAGGTGTAACATCCCGAAAATAGTAAATAAGTAAATAATAATACGATGGGGATTTAAACGTCATAAAGCGAAAGAAAGACGTATGGGCTTGGGCTCGACTCTAACGGGCCGAGGGAATCCCAGGTATAAAAGGGGCAAGACAGCCCATTTGACCATTTCACCTCCATTTCACCAATTCTAGAGAGAGAAAGGGAGCCCGGGTCTAGAGAGAGAAAGTCGACGGATCGTCACGAGATTAGAGGAGCACGTTACAGCTGAGCTCGTGAGCAAAACCTCCGAATCAAAACTTCAATCCAGGTAATGATTCATACAAAATCTGAGTTTTTGTTCATTTTGGGGTTTCTCGAGTTTTAGCTAAATAGATGATGTTTTTACGGATGAAACTTGATAATAAGCTTAGAAATAGCATCTAGAACGAAAACCGCATGTTTTGATCAAAGAAAATTGTAAGATTGGCACGATCGGGTTTGCATGCAAGAACTTCGGATTTTTGGTCCAAGAACCAGGTCCTGCGCACTTACCAAGTGCGCAGGAGGGAATCCCTGCGTACTTACCAAGTACGCAGGATGCAGGCGCTGCGTACTTACCAAGTACACAGGAGGAAGGCTCCTGCGCACTTGCCAAGTGCGCAAGAGCAAGTCCCTGCGCACTTACTAAGTGCGCAGGCAGCAGGTTGGTTAAGTAAAATCAGTAAGTTTAGAATGATTAAACCATTAAAGTCGGGGTTGGGTCTAATGTGTATTTAACTACCTAATCCAGATCGAAAGTGACGCTGTTGGACCTTTGTCTAGGACAGCCTAGAGTAGCCCATCAGGTGAGTTCTATGTGCCCCCTTCTATGTATGTGCAAATAATTTATAAATGTTTTGGGGCTGAAGTGTATACACTAAGTGAATAAATGTTATGAATGTTAATGTGATCATACGTGGTATACAAACATATATATATACTCAAGTACAAAAATGAATTATGAACAAAGAATGAATCGTATGATTATTAAGAATGAATGAAAAGAATAACATAACGTGTAAGAATGAAATCCTGCTTTATATCTATGTATATATTGCTTGCCAAGTAACAGAAAACGTTATGGACGCTTCAATGATAACGGCTACTTCGGTAGACGGACGACCACTTGACTATTATGCAGCCAGAAAAAGTAAGTCTAGAAAGGTAGACTAAATAAAGGCCACTACGGTGGAGTAAGGCGCTAAATCAATATTCGGCTGTATAATTAGTTTAAGTGGGAAACGGATGCCTTATGGCAGACGGGCGAAATACGGCCTACGACGGTAGGACGGTTGTAAGATTACGGACGGACACAAGTTGCCGGACGGTTGTAAGAATGAAAAATACGGACGGACACTAGTTGCCGGACGGTTGTAAGAATAGGCGGACCATGACGATGGACCGTGGCGCTTGTCTTTGTGACATTCGCAAATAAATGACGGGTTGATCACCCATGAATGAAAAGAAAAGAAAAGAAAAGAAAAGGGTGAATGCATATATATGTAGTCACAAAGAAAGATGAAAGAAAAGCAAAAGTTATGAAAGTAAATGAGACAAATGATGTGAATATATATTTATATGTATTTGCGAAGAATGATAAAAGAAAAGCAATTCAAGTCAATGTGTATTTATATAAATGTATATATAATTATGCATACTTATAAAGAAAAGAATGTTTATACCTAATTGTATTAAACTAGAACTCACCAGCGTTAGCTGACTTTTAGTATACATTTCAGGTAAAGGAAGAAAAGGTCGTGCGATGGCGTGAAGGTTACCCGGCACGAGACTGACATCCCACTTTTGTTTTATATGTCTTAGAACAATGTTATGATTTATTTGTAAAGACTTCCGCTGTTATGATTATGTAATTGAATGACGAATGTTTTAAATTTAAGTTCAGTATTTATCACTATGTTTATGAGTAAATCCAACAAGTGAGGTTACCCGGTTTTGGGGCCTTACAAGAGGACTTCACCACTCGTAAGGTAAACCTCTAAAACCTTTCTTTTACTCTCATGTCCGTTTTGTATGAATACCCGAGTAGGGTTTTGGGGGCTGTGGTCACGGTTAGGGATGGAGGAGACGGGAGAGGGGGTGGCCGATAGTGGTGGTGGTCACGAGCATAGGAGGAGGTAATGTAGCAGTGGTATGTACTCGGGAAAGGTGGTAGTGATGCGTGTAAGCGTTCAGCGGCTGTCGGGCAGGTGGTGGCCCTAGGATTCCATGGTGGTAGTGATCCGAGAAGATGGCAGGGGCAGCAAAGGTGGTTCTGCGGCGGCGCAAGGCGAAGGACGGCCAGAGATAGAGTATTACTCGGCTGGGGTTTGGCCGACTAGGATGACTAAGGTGACGGGAACCAGGAGAAGGGTGGTGACAATAGCTGTGATAGCTCCATGGCGGCACGAGGTGGAGGACGACGATGGAGTTAATGACGAGCATGACGGCATGTGGCGGTGGTGCGTGTTATGCATGGAAGAGTCGAAGGTAAGCGAGAACAAAGTAGGGTTTGCATGGCATGCATGCGTGCGTGCATGGGACCTGGTCCGTGTATTCAGTTTCCACATGAAAAGAGGACGACCCGATACGTGCATCAGGGGATTTAAGGGTCTATTGGACCCGTGTTGACGAGCTGATCAGACCGGGTGTCGGGATCTTATTTTATGTAATCATTATCCGACGTATACTTTGAACGTGTCTGATTATGTGATCGTGCATATGACAGGTTCGGGTTTCAAGCATGTACGGATGAACTTGATGAGCAAAGGTTTGGATCTTTGTAACCGATGAGTTTCTAAACCCCCTCTTTTAAATGTTTTTAACGTTTTTGGGGCTATCGTACGTACTTACCATAGATGTGTTAACGTATTATACGTGTTAAGAGTTGTGGGTTTTAACCCGAGGTGTTTATGAACTAAAACATTCAGTAAGGAGTCGGAGGGCCTACAGGGGTGTTTATGAGATCATGTGATCTAGGCCTAAAGGTGGTTATATGGTCACGGGTCGTATAGTGACCTAACAGGGGTGAGTCGGGAATGTAGTAAATGGGTGGTACGGGTAGGACTAGGAAGTATCACAGGGTGTGCATGTATGTGGTATATGCTAAATAATGAGATATAGTATTTGTATGTGTGTTGCTATATTAGTAGTGTATTGTGTTACGAGTTAGTCGGGGTGAGTCGGGATATAAGCTAAACACTTATGAATACGCGTAAGATATCTTATCCTAGTACTATGTGTGAAGTGCAGGTGCAGTTAATGAATCATGAATATAGAGTATATTGTTATGTGATTATACATGTTTTGTGTGCATTATGTCATTGTCCTTGTGACACGGCGGGTATTGTGTTTGCATTGTTGTCATTATGACACGAAAAATGGGATTGTGGAGGACTTTGTCCTTTGGGAGGTCACCAAAGGTGACGATGTCCAACAGGACAGTGATGAGCTCAGGGTGTGTTGAACGCCCTGACGAGGGTGGAGTAATGAAGTATGTGTTTGTGTGCTTATATATTTGTGTTAAAATGCATACAAGCGTTGAGTTATATTCATTGTGCATGAGATAGTATTAATGTGGTGAGTAAAGTTAGATTGACCATTGTGTCAGGATTGTGATGTAGTGTTTATGATTGTTATGTCAGTTGATTTGTAAGAGCCATGGTCAAGGTTGAGTAATTTAATGTTTAGGGATTTGTTGTGTTAACCAAGTGTCGAGTTAATACATGTACATGAGCATGAGTAGTTAGTGTAGTAAGTTCGACCTATGTCGATGAGACTGCGGGATTATTATTATTATGGGATAAGTCATGGGTAATGAGCTATTATGGGATATTGGGTGATAACAGGGATTATCTAATAGTTAATGAATTGTGGATCTAATTTATAAGGACCACGGGTCGTGAGTAAAGTTTAAATAACTTTTGAGACGAGTTGGCTTTTCATTAAACTAAACTATTAGAATTCACTCAGCGTAGCTGACTTTGTGTGTACGATAGATTGTTTTGCAGGTACGCGTTGCGTTAACGTATCTTGGCTTGGGAGCGGTGCTACTCGGTTTGGTGTGCAAGCATTCGTGAGCTAACTTAATGACATTAAATCTAATTAATGTTTTTAGAAAGACTTCCGCTGTAGTTTAATATATCTAAAATGAGTACTTTCGATGGAATAACCCGTTGTGAGAACCAATTGTAGGGTGCCCGGTTTGGGGCCTTACACTTGTGTGTGTGTTCATATGTGTTCATCAACGATCCATAAAGAGATTTGGGACTTACATTTGGTATCAGAGCCATTGAAGTCATTCAAGGCTAGGTTTGGATATCAACGAATCAAGACAATCATTTTGGAGGTATTTTTAAAGTTTTCCATTGATTTTTGGTTTTAATCGATTATTTCTGTAGGTCCCCGGGTGTCTCGGATCGTTACGTGTGGGTGTGTAACTTGTCTGACCGGGTCTGGAATACCCGTGACTAGGTGGAGAATCAAGCAACACAAAGTAAACCGACAACGAAATCACTTTCAAACTCCATCTATTATAAACTTGAAGGTTACAGAGAGAATACAACTGAGTGCAAATGTCTGCGTACATAACTTCTGTCAACCTAGCCTATTTATACTAGACCTGATCTCTGGGCACTTAACAAGTGCGCAGGGCAATTGGTTCCTACGTACTTAACAAGTACACAAAGTATTCTTGCGTACTTGCTAAGTTAGCAAGTACGCAGGAGATAACTCTTGCGCACATGCTAAGTGCGCAAAACACTTAGAGAAATCAGACGAAAAGAACATACATTAGTAATTACAACTCGATAACTAATACGTACAGACACTAACATACAAAGACTAATACATTACAAGACAAGTACAAAAGCTAAGACAATATCCAGAGTGTTTATCACACAAAAGTGCTTCAACAAACTCCCCATTGACAATAGCTCTGGATTGTCTTCGGTCTTCACTACTCCCCAGCTTTAGCTTCCATCTTCTTCTTGTAATCAAGAAAGAACTTGATCACCTTGTCATATTTAGACGCAAGGAACTTTGTCCACTCGTCCGTGTACATGCAGTACTTGTCAATTAGCGCCTCCAGATCTTTCATAGAAAAGTTTATGAAGCAGACTTCATCAAAAACTCAAATCAGTTCCCTTGGCACTAAGCTTCCACTCTCAGACCACACCTTTCCAATCACCACTGCCTCGCCCAATTTAGGATCTACGTACCAGTACCATATGTTACCGAGAATATCCTGAGATAACTTGCTCAGGGGAATCTTAGTTTCATACAACACTGGCTTGTATACCAGTTTATTTAAGCTTTTATGAGTCACAGGATGTCTAACGTTCTTGTCCCTGACTCACTTGGGCACTTGAGGCTTAAACATTTCGAACTTCCCAGATCTTACCTCTCGCTGTAGAACCTTCCACAAACCCATCGCTACTGCGTGATTTGAGTGATCCAGTATCTCTCGGTTTGCTAGGTTCACGAGGTCGTATCTTGGCAAGGAGTTGAAAGCTTCGCTGGTTGGTTTCAAGTACTGAACCCCCCCCAGCTCGCTTGATTGCAAACAACTTCTTATCCTCCTCGAACCTCACAGCTAAGATCATCCCTGTCGCTCCATGTTGGTCTATTCTTTTGCCAGACAAGAGCCGGATCCTTCAATGAACTTGCAGGCATATGTATGTCTTTCTGTGCCTCTGGATCCACAGGTGTAGGGTCACCAGGGGAGGCTTCATTCGACGCCTCAGCAGTACTAGCAGGCTCGACTGAACCTGTGTCAAGATGAGTTTCATAGGATGGAACTTCGAAAATCTCTTCATCTTCAAAGTCATACTCTCCTTCCCCGTCGGCCTTGGGAACTTCGATTACAACATCATCATCCTTCTCATCCCAGTCGTCACCAGAGTCGATCTCTCCCTCTTCCAGATTACAGAGAGCTTCGATATGTGCTTCTTTGGAATAGTCTGGCTCTAAGAATAGGATCACATCATCTGACACGTCGTCAGATAGATCTTTCAAAACGTCAGCCACTGACTTTCCTTTATTACCACCTGAAGCATCACCTCCACCTTCACTCTGAGTGGACTCCCCCTCAGCCATAGGCACGACAGAAATGGGAACAATCGCCAAAGCCGACGATTGCTGCTCACTTCCACTCGGTCCGGCTTCAAGATCCTTGTCCTCATCATCACCCTTAGTTAGATCAACTATGTGACAAGCCACTTCACTGCTAGGCTTAGGTGGTTGCTTTTCCAATAGCTCCTTCAATTTCTCCCCCTGAGCAGCAAGCATCTTGGCCATATCACAGACCAATTTAACCATAGTATCATGCTCCTTACACCGCTTATCATCAGCCGCCCGCTGTTTCTTTAACGTGGCTACTTCATCAATCAAAGAGTTTATCTGGCCCTGTTGCTTGTCAGATTCTTCTCTTGATTTCCATACCGTTTCAAGAAGACCAGCGACTTGAGTCTCTAGGGTAGTGATCTGGGTATCACGAGGATCAGGTCCCCTGGAAGACGATGCTTCGTCTTGATGAGTTGGGAATGTGAAGATTTCATCAAAATCAAATCCATGAGTAAAATCTAAGTCAGGAAATGGTTCACTGATGTTTTGAAGAGTGGTTGTGGGAATTGAGGTAGGGGTTGTGCTTGTTTGGATGGTGGTAGGGGTGATGGTGACAGACTCGGTTAGAATAGGATTTGTCATCGCCACTTGGACAGATTGCATAGGGAGGGTCACTATCACAGGAACCTCCTCTGTGATAGCAGTGGTAGCCACATCAAGTGTTACACGTGGCTTCCTCCGCTGTCGCCTATAAAGCTGTTGTGAAGGTGAGGTAGAAGTGGTATCAGTACTCACAGCTGTTACACGTGCTTGCCTCTGAGCATTTACTTCTACCGCACGAAGGATAGCTAGGTGTGGCCTATCCCCCGTTTCTTTTTTATACTTTCTCTTCTGCGTCTCTGTATAGCAGCGTCCGAATCAGAATCGGGCTGGTATTCACTGCTAGTCTCTTGTCTCTTTCTCTTGGAAGATGAGTCGGGAAGGGTCATCTTCGTCAATCTTCTTGGGTGTGTCTGGGACGGTGCATCATCAGAATCAGAGGAATCTGACTCGGTCGTTTCTGAGTCGGAATCTTCAGCAGCCCCAACTCCCCGTTCTTCGTCTCCTTCGTCTTCAGATATCTCATCTTCAGATTCAATTTCCTCTTCTTCCTGTTGTTCGTCACTGTGTTGACTGAGTTCAGACTCAGACTCTGCACTATACCATCGGAAGTCAGCAGGGGCCACATATGCTTCATTAATTAGGTGGCCAAAGAGTGGAGTATGCTCAGGGGTAGGTTCTACACTGCCTGGCATTAAGAACTGTGAGAAAACTCTCTTGGCCACCCGCTTCACTTGCAGTCTCTCTCCAATCTGAGGTAGATTGGGTACAACATCATTAATCAACAGCTACACGAACCAATGGTATAATAGAAATCTAAACCTATCAGCAGCATTGATCTGATCGGTGATAGATTTGTAGATATACTTTGAAAAGTTGTAACCCTTGTTAAGAGAGAGGCCAACCATTGCAGCTGCCAAGTCATACCCCATGGCATCCTTTCCCGCCTTCCTAGCAGACAGGCACAAGATCATGACGTGCACGAAGTAACACCACTGATCAAACATCTTCTTATACGAGGAGTAGTCCATGGTACCTACATACCCCATCCTTTGTCTCCAGCATCCATCAACGAAGTAATCATGTTAACTCACTGAATCAGTTGATAAGTCCCAAAGCTGTAGTACTCGTCTGATGGTGTCTTCAGAAATAGCAATATCATGACCTGCTATAGTAGCCCTAATGATGTTTGGGTTACTGTACAGTCGTGATCAGCAATTTCCCAGAATTGCTTCAGATATGGTCTTGAGACAATAGGATCAGCAGAGATGGCATAGCTGATCTTCGAGCGGTTCAGAAAATCGACTATCTACCTTTATTGAAGTGCAGCACCTTCCACCCGGGTTGTGTTAGAGCCAGCAGATTGAATTCGCTAGTAAATGCACGAGCCATCACTGCAAAAACAAACAATAAACACTATAAGAACAAGAAGCATCATTGGAAATGAATCAAACATGACTTGATATAGCAATTACACAATGAACTGAATTTCAGACTTAGAAATTTTTCAGAATTGCCCTTCCTGCGTACTTAGCAAGTACGCAGGGGTTAGTTCTTGCATACTTAGCAAGTACGCATGAATTACTTCTTGCGTACTTGTTAAGTGCGCAGGAACCTACACTTAACCAAATTTCAAACTCTAAAAATTCAACAGATGTGAGATATTGCTGTGGATTACGGTCACCACAAGGTCGAAATACATGATTAAGACCTATGGAACCACTATCAACAACAATGAGTTGCTAAACTAGTCGATTTTAACCTAGCCTTGGTCCGACGGTAACCTACTGTCAAACAAGGGGTCAAAGTCAAAATCAAACCCTGTTAAAGACAATTTAGGTGTCAAGAAGCTTCGATTAGTGACTTATAACTAGTTTTAGGTCTTAGTTTTCATCAAGAACATCCAAAATCGGTCAAAGTTTCACTATCAAGACCCTAGGTTCGAGAGTTCAAAGAATCTGTCAATAATAGGAGATTTAATGGATGGAATGGATTGAGATTCTCACCAAATATTAGTAAGGTGAAGATGAAACAAAGATCGAGATGAAAAAATCATTTAGGAACACACGAAAATTTTGAGTGAAATTGAGCAGTAGGTATACAACATTGTAGAGACGTTTGAATGAGATGAAATTTAGAAAAAATTCTAACACCTGTATATATACCCCACAGTCACGCCGTGCATACTTGTCAAGTGCGCAGGACTTAACTCTTGCGTACTTACTAAGTACGCATGACTTAAGTCTGGCGTACTTGATAAGTACGCAGGGTTTACCTCATGCGCACTTAGCAAGTACGCAGTGACCCTTGTGTGCTCAAACTTTCAACTCAAATTATGAAGATGTCAAGTCAAATAGCGAACATGATAAGCACATTCAATCAAGAGGATTCAAAGTCAATTCAAGAAGGTTAAACACAAATATTTTTGGGTTTTCTGATTAAAATTGAACTGTACGTAAACTTAAAATATTTTTGATCTTTTCTAGATAGAGATATACAAGTATATACACACACATTATTTTTGTTCAAAGACACGAGCAGAGGATCATCCCAGGCTAAACTATAGCAAAAACAATACAAGATAAACGTCAAATAATATGGGATCATGTCATGGATTACAATTTATTCATACATAATAAGCACATAAACAAGTAATTCAAGTTGGCAATATTATAAGATTTGAAACCATAAGCATCTTTGTATCATGTTCTTGTGTGTTAAGGTAATAATTTTAAGATATACAACGTGTACCCCACTGTTATGCTACAGAAATGTAAATTGCACTATCTCAAGGCATCTAGGATTTTCCCAAATATTTTCAAATCTCCAGAATTAAGTTACATCGTTTAGCATAGAAAAAATCAAGCAGAATCCATAAGGATTATAAAGAATCATAAGATTCAGAGTCGAGTGATTCAGATGTCTTGGTTTGATTGTTTTTTCTTCTGCGAATAGCATATGATGATTCAGGCTAATAGATATGGAGTTTGAGGATTTAGTTAAGGGGATCCAACTTTTATCTAGATTTGATTTCTGTAACATCCCGAAAATAGTAAATAAGTAAATAATAATACGATAGAGATTTAAACGTCATAAAACAAAATGAGAACGGATGGGCTTGAGCTCGGCTCCAACGGGCCGAGGGAAGCCTAGGTATAAAAGGGGCAAGGCAGCCCACTAGCTCATTTCATCTTCATTTTTCACCATCTTAGAGAGAGAAAGGGAGCTCGGGTCTAGAGAGAGAAAGTCGACGGATCGTCACGGGATTAGAGGAGCACATTACAGCTGACCTCGTGAGCAAAACCTCCGAATCAAAACTTCAATCCAGGTAATGATTCATCCATAATCTGAGTTTTTGTTCATTTTGGGGTTTCTCGAGTTTTAGCTAAATAGATGATGTTTTTACGGATGAAACTTGACAATAAGCTTAGAAATAGCATCTAGAATGAAAACCGCATGTTTTGATCAAAGAAAATTGTAAGATTGGCATGACCGGGTTTGCATGCAAGAACTTCGGATTTTGGTCCAGGAACCAGGTCCTGCGCACTTACCAATTGCGCAGGAAGGAATTGCTGCGTACTTACCAAGTACGCAGGAGGAAGTCCCTGAGTACTTACCAAGTACGCAGGAGGAAGACTCCTGCGCACTTGCCAAGTGCGCAAGAGCAAGTCCCTGCGCACTTACTAAGTGCGCAGGCAGCAGACAGCAGGCAGCAGGTTGGTTAAGTAAAGTCAGTAAGTTTAGAATGATTAAACCATTAGAGTCGGGGTTGGGTCTAATGTGTATTTAACTACCTAATCCAGATCAGAAGTGACGCTGTTGGACCTTTGTTTAGGACAACCTAGAGTAGCTCATCAGGTGAGTTCTATGTGCCCCCTTCTATGTTATGTGAAAATGTTTTCAAATGTTTTGGGGCTGAAATGTATACACTAAGTGAATAAAGGTTATGAATGTCAATGTGATCATACGTGGTATACAAGTATATATACCTATACACGAAAAAGAATTTATGAATAAAGAATGAAAAGCATGATTATAAAGAATGAAATGAATGAATGACATAACATGTAAGAATGAAATCCTGCTTTATATCCACGTATATATATTGCTTGCCAAGTACAGAAAATGTTATGGACGCTTCGATGATAACGGCTACTTCGGTAGACGGACGACCATGTGATTATTTTACAACGGGGACAAGTGCGTTCCTTCATCAGCTAGGACGTACGAATGCCATTAATGGACGGTCGAAGCAATTGGCATATTATAGTAGAACGGTTGTATAAATAATAGTCGCATGGGAAACGGATACCTTCGGGTAGACGGGCGAATTACGGCCTACGACGGTAGGACGGTTGTAAGTCATGACGGACGGACAAAGATTGCCGGACGGTTGTAAGAATAAAATGACGGACGGCACTAGTTGCCGGACGGTTGTAAGTATAGGCGGCGGGCCATGACGAAGGACCGCGGCGATTGTCTTTGTGACATTCGTAAGCAAATGACGGGTTGATCACCCTTATAGAGTATGACCCATGAAATTAAAGAAAGAAAGAAAAGAAAGAAAAGGGTGAATGCATATATATATATATATATATATATATATATATATGAAATCACAAAAATACAGAAAAGAAAGATGAAAGAAAGGCAAAAGTTATGAATACGTATTTATATGAATGACTATACAGTAATGCATACTTATAAAGTAAAGAAAAGAATGTTTATATCAAATCACATTAATCTAGAACTCACCAGCGTTAGCTGACTTTTAGTATACATTTCAGGTAAAGGAAGAAAAGGTCGTGCGATGGCGTGAAGGTTACCCGGCACAAGACTGACATCCCACTTTTGTTTGTTAAGACAATGTTGTGTTTTTAATTGTTAAGACTTCCGCTGTTATGTAATGTAATTGAATGGTGAATGTTTTTAATTTAAGTTCGGTATTTATGGCTATGTTTATGAGTAAATCCAACAAGTGAGGTCACCCGGGAAAGGGGCCTTACAAGTTGGTATCAGAGCAATAGTTTGAGAGATTCAGACGTCCCTAAATGTCTGGACTCAAACTGATTATGGGACCAACGCACGGATGTCAGTCTGGGTAACCAACGCCAACGCCAGCACGGTAGTAAGTAATGAAGTTAATGCTCTTGCATAAGAATAGATACCATAACTTAGAACAAATAGATGTTAATGCCATGACTGATTTGAAGAGTTTTGAACCCGAAAAGCAATGTAAATTAGTAATCACACACCGGTCACTGTAATTAATAATTTACCTTGCTCGTACTGTTCCAAACTATGATATGAAGAAATGACACTCGCTGAAATTAAGGATTATGGCTGGTGGAGGAAGAACGGGACGCCGAGGCGGTCGTACTAGCCGAGTAGGTAGACCTCCATTGAAACAAAGACAGGAAGAGGAAGAGAGTGTGCACGCAGAACACACTGAGAGTGTGCACGAAACAGATGTGACACCAACTGGGAACAACAGTCCAGGGCCTATACAGTTGGAACCTGAAGTCAGGGATGCTATTGCCCGTGAAGTCGTGCTCACTTTGAAGAAGGTATTGCCCGATCTACTATCCGAGGCAATAAAGAAAAGTAAAGAGGAGGATGAAGGAGACAATGAAGAGAAAGTATATGATAGTGATGGGGATGAAATAAAGATAGGATCGAGCAATCGTTGGTGCACTTACAAAGGTTTCAAGGACGGAGACCCACCCAAGTTCGATGGGAGCAAAGATTCAGTGGCAACGCTTGAATGGATTGAGAGGATGAGTGCTGTAATCAACATCAGCGAGTGTCGACCAGACCAGGCTGTTAAATATGTTGCTCATTCTTTCACCAATGAGGCCCTAGGTTGGTGGAGGAACATCCAGAGGACAAAGTCCCCAAACGCTCTTGCAAGAATGACATGGGAAGAACTGAAAAAGCTGGTAATTCAAAAGTTCTGTCCCCAGAACGAAATTGATCGAGTGGAAAATGAATTCCTAAACCTTAAGGCTGGCAACAAGACACACCGCCAGTATACTTCTAGATTCAATGAGTTGGCACAGCTGGTACCCCACCTGGTGGAGACAGAAGAGCGAATGATCAAGTATTATGTGAAGGGCCTACCTCAAAGGGTCCGTGTCCACGTGAAAGCCAACCTACCCTCGACCTTCGAGTCGGTAGTGAATCTGAGCGGAATCGTCGTAGACGATTATGCCAATGAGGACCCACCAACAGAAACCCAAAAGAGAAAGTGGGAGAACCCGTCTAGAGGCACCGGAAGAGGGAACATAACAACTGAAAATAAGAAACCAAGGTCGAATAACTATGAAACCTGCAAGAAATGTGGAAGACAACATTTTGGCGAGTGCCGGGTCGGCTCCACCACATGTTACAGGTGTGGGAAGGTGGGGCACTACTCTCGTGACTGCTTGAGAGACACTAAATGCCAAGTATGTGGACTGTTTGGTCACCTGACTAAGGATTGCAGAAAAACCAGACAATCTGGTTCGGGAAAAGAAAAGGAACAGGAACAACCAAAGACTAGGACTCGAGCTTACGCCCTGACTGAGGAGGAAGCAAGGGGAAATCCTGATGTTGTGTCAGGTACGTTCCTAGTTAATGATGAACATGCGGATATATTATTTGACTCGGGTGCTAGTAAAAGCTTTATATCAAATGCCTTTAGTCGAAAACTGAATTGCACTGTCAACACAGTAGTAAAGGCCTTTAGCGTACAAACTGCCGTTGGTAAAAATTCGACAGTATTCCAAGTAACAGAGGATTGCATAATAGAAATAGAGGGTCATAAGTTTCCTTCTAGATTATTCCTTCTCACCTTAGGAGGATTCGATATAGTATTGGGTATGGATTGGCTAGCTGCCAACGAAGCTCAAATCATATGTAAACGTAAGAGGATACACCTCAAAGGTCCTAGCGGCAGTCCAATTACGGTTTATGGGGATTGGAATTGCACAATGCCGAACGTCATCTCGATGATAAAGGCCGAAAGTTACATGAGGCGCGGCTGCGAAGCTTATCTAGCATATGTTATAGATGATAGAATGAAAACGAAAGAACTCAAGAATGTACCCGTGGTGTGCAATTTTCCGGAAGTATTCCCTGAGGATCTACCTGGGTTGCCACCCGATCGGGAAATAGAATTTCAGATTGATTTACTGCCAGGAGCTGAGCCCGTTGCCAAAGCCCCCTACCGATTGGCTCCGTCAGAAATGAAAGAATTGATGTCCCAACTAGAGGAACTAACAGAAAAAGGATTTATTAGACCGAGCATCTCACCATGGGGCGCTCCGGTGCTATTTATGAAGAAGAAGGACGGCAGCATGCGCATGTGCATCGACTACCGCAAATTGAATAAGAGAACAGTAAAGAACAAATACCCACTGCCTAGAATAGACGACCTTTTTGATCAACTACAAGGTGCGAGTTGGTTCTCAAAGATCGATCTTAGGTCGGGTTACCATCAGTTGAAAGTAAGAGAAGAAGACGTACCAAAGACCGCGTTTCGCACGCGTTATGGACATTATGAGTTTCTCGTGATGTCCTTCGGATTGACCAACGCACCAGCAGCGTTCATGGATTTGATGAATAGAGTATGTAGACCAATGTTGGATCGATCGGTGATAGTCTTTATAGATGACATACTGGTGTATTCAAAAAGCGAGGGTGATCACCACTGTCACCTAAGAGAGGTTCTGGAGGTGCTAAGGCAGGAAAAGTTGTACGCAAAATTCTCCAAATGCGCGTTCTGGCTTAGGGAAGTCCAATTCCTAGGTCATGTAATAAACCCAAACGGCATCATGGTCGATCCTGCAAAGATCGAGACAGTAAAGGAATGGAACATCCCAAAGACACCAACAGATATACGAAGCTTTCTAGGATTGGCAGGCTACTATCGAAGGTTCATTCAAGATTTCTCAAGAATTGCCTCGCCGCTAACCAAACTGACACGGAAGGAAGTAAAGTATGAATGGGGTCCAACCCAAAACAACGCGTTTGAGGAACTTAAGACACGATTAACTCAAGCCCCCGTCTTAACACTACCGGAGGGAAATGAAGACTTGGTAGTCTACTCTGACGCTTCAGGGCAGGGTTTAGGGTGCGTACTCATGCAACGAGGAAAGGTAATTGCTTATGCATCACGGCAACTAAAGGTTCATGAGGTTAACTACCCAACACACGATCTAGAATTAGCAGCAGTAGTTTTCATGTTGAAAATATGGAGACACTATCTGTATGGAGTTAAATGCACCATTTACTCCGATCACAAAAGCCTGAAGTAATTTTTCGAACAAAAGGAATTAAACATGAGACAAAGGAGATGGTTAGAGCTACTGAAAGACTATGACTGTGAGATATTGTACCATCCAGGCAAGGCAAACGTAGTGGCTGACGCTTTAAGTAGAAAGGAAGAATCGGCACCTATCCGGATCAAAGCGTGTCAGTTGATTATAACACCAGACTTAATGGGTGAAATATCAAAGGCACAAGATGAAGCATTGTAAGAAAGAAATGTGAAACGGGAAAGAATAGTAGGACAACAAGGGAACTTAGATGCGAATGCATACGGAGTACGAACTAGGTTTGGCCGGATGTGGATACCTAAGATTGGTGAGCTTAGAGCCAAAATACTCGATGAGGCCCATAAGTCTCGCTATTCTATCCACCCCGGGACAAACAAAATGTATCAAGACTTGAAGAAAGAATACTGGTGGCCTGGCATGAAGAATGATGTGACAGAATACGTGATCAAGTGCCTAACGTCTTCTCTAGTTAAGGCCGAGCACCAGAAACCATGCGGTAAAATGCAACCTTTACCAATACCGGAATGGAAGTGGGAAGAGATCACAATGGACTTCATTACCAAGCTACCGCAAACAACTAAAGGCAATGATACCATTTGGGTGATCGTCGACCGCTTGACAAAGAGTGCTCACTTCTTGCTAATACGAGAAACTTCTTCTTCTGAAAAGCTAGCAGAAATATTTATCAAGGAAATTGTGAGCAGACATGGTATGCCGCTGTCGATTGTGTCCGACAGGGATACTAGATTCACGTCAAGGTTTTGGAAGAAATTCAACGAAGCTATGGGCACTAGACTGAACATCAGCACCGCTTACCACCCCCAAACCGATGGACAATCGGAAAGGACCATTCAGACCTTGGAGGACATGCTCCGGGCCTGTATCATTGACTTCGGTGGGAGTTGGGACAGCCATCTACCATTGGCAGAATTTTCATATAACAACAGCTATCACTCGACTATTAGCATGCCGCCATTTGAAATGTTGTATGGGAGGAAATGTAGGACCCCGGTTTGTTGGGGGGAAATTGGACAAAAGGATTTTGCGAGTCTCGAAGTGGTCAAAGCTACTTCCGAGAAATTTGATCAAATCAAGGCTCGAATGAAAGCCGCAAAGGACAGACAGAAATCATACGCGGACAAGAGAAGAAGGGATTTAGAGTTTCAGGTAGGGGACAGGGTACTGTTAAAGGTATCACCATGGAAAGGAATCATCCGATTCAGAAAGCGTGGCAAACTCAGTCCAAGGTTTGTCGGACCTTTCAAGATTCTAGCAAGAGTGGGTCAAGTTGCTTACAGACTCGACCTACCCGTCGAGCTTAGTGGAATCCACCCTACGTTCCACGTGTCGCACTTACACAAGTGCCTAGCTGACGACACAACTCACATACCTTACGACGAGATCGAGGTGGATAGCAGTTTGAATTATGTAGAGGAACCAATAGCCATCCTTGATCGAGCTGAGAAACGACTACGCAATAAGTCGATTCAGCTAGTCAAAATACAATGGAAGCACAGAAAAGGATCAGAAGCCACATGGGAAAAAGAAGACGAGATGAGGGGACTATACCCTCAATTGTTTGACGTATAAACAGTTTCGAGGACGAAACCTCTTTAAGGGGGTAGACTTGTAACATCCCGAAAATAGTAAATAAGTAAATAATAATACGATAGAGATTTAAACGTCATAAAACGAAATGAGAACGGATGGGCTTGAGCTCGGCTCCAACGGGCCGAGGGAAGCCCAGGTATAAAAGGGGCAAGGCAGCCCACTAGCTCATTTCATCTTCATTTTTCACCATCTTAGAGAGAGAAAGGGAGCTCGGGTCTAGAGAGAGAAAGTCGACGGATCGTCACGGGATTAGAGGAGCACGTTACAGCTGAGCTCGTGAGCAAAACCTCCGAATCAAAACTTCAATCCAGGTAATGATTCATCCATAATCTGAGTTTTTGTTCATTTTGGGGTTTCTCGAGTTTTAGCTAAATAGATGATGTTTTTACGGATGAAACTTGACAATAAGCTTAGAAATAGCATCTAGAATGAAAACCGCATGTTTTGATCAAAGAAAATTGTAAGATTGGCATGATCGGGTTTGCATGCAAGAACTTCGGATTTTGGTCCAGGAACCAGGTCCTGCGCACTTACCAAGTGCGCAGGAAGGAATTGCTGCGTACTTACCAAGTACGCAGGAGGAAGTCCCTGCGTACTTACCAAGTACGCAGGAGGAAGACTCCTGCGCACTTGCCAAGTGCGCAAGAGCAAGTCCCTGCGCACTTACTAAGTGCGCAGGCAGCAGACAGCAGGCAGCAGGTTGGTTAAGTAAAGTCAGTAAGTTTAGAATGATTAAACCATTAGAGTCGGGGTTGGTTCTAATGTGTATTTAACTACCTAATCCAGATCAGAAGTGACGCTGTTGGACCTTTGTTTAGGACAACCTAGAGTAGCTCATCAGGTGAGTTCTATGTGCCCCCTTCTATGTTATGTGCAAATGTTTTCAAATGTTTTGGGGCTGAAATGTATACACTAAGTGAATAGAGGTTATGAATGTCAATGTGATCATACGTGGTATACAAGTATATATACCTATACACGAAAAAGAATTTATGAATAAAGAATGAAAAGCATGATTATAAAGAATGAAATGAAATAATGACATAACATGTAAGAATGAAATCCTGCTTTATATCCACGTATATATATTGCTTGCCAAGTACAGAAAATGTTATGGACGCTTCGATGATAACGGCTACTTCGGTAGACGGACGACCATGTGATTATTTTACAAGGGGGACAAGTGCGTTCCTTCATCAGCTAGGACGTACGAATGCCATTAATGGACGGTCGAAGCAATTGGCATATTATAGTAGAACGGTTGTATAAATAATAGTCGCATGGGAAACGAATACCTTCGGGTAGACGGGCGAATTACGGCCTACGACGGTAGGACGGTTGTAAGTCATGACGGACGGACAAAGATTGCCGGACGGTTGTAAGAATAAAATGACGGACGGCACTAGTTGCCGGACGGTTGTAAGTATAGGCGGGCCATGACGATGGACCGCGGCGATTGTCTTTGTGACATTCGTAAGCAAATGACGGGTTGATCACCCTTATAGAGTATGACCCATGAAATTAAAGAAAGAAAGAAAAGAAAGAAAAGGGTGAATGCATATATATATATATATATGAAATCACAAAAATACAGAAAAGAAAGATGAAAGAAAGGCAAAAGTTATGAATACGTATTTATATGAATGACTATACAGTAATGCATACTTATAAAGTAAAGAAAAGAATGTTTATATCAAATCACATTAATCTAGAACTCACCAGTGTTAGCTGACTTTTAGTATACATTTCAGGTAAAGGAAGAAAAGGTCGTGCGATGGCGTGAAGGTTACCCGGCACAAGACTGACATCCCACTTTTGTTTGTTAAGACAATGTTGTGTTTTTAATTGTTAAGACTTCCGCTGTTATGTAATGTAAATGAATGGTGAATGTTTTTAATTTAAGTTCAGTATTTATGGCTATGTTTATGAGTAAATCCAACAAGTGAGGTCACCCGGGAAAGGGGCCTTACAATTTCAATGAATCAGGTATGATTCAAGGGTGAATATAAGCTTAACGGTTGATGTCAAGACATATCTTGGCCCAACTTCCCATTGCATACTTGTGAGTATGGGCAGTGAAGTGAACCAAAAAATTGTGCTAAAGACATAACCCGAAACTGGTCTCTTAAGAAAATATTTGCTAAAATCTTACATCCTTTATCTGATAATGATCTTTTTGTAGTCTTTTACACACACACACATGCATACATGGGTTCAAATCACAGTTGTAGTATTGATATAATTTCCACACTACTAATGATTCAAACACGCTTACAATCTACTGACAATTCAAATTACTTGTAAATAAGCAGATTAAAAACACAACAATTTAAACAATCAAGTAAGCATGACGTAATCATTTCCCATATGTGCAGTCTATGGCGTTTAGATTATTTCTGATGTACTATCATTTCCTCTTTTCTCAAATAACTTTGAAATTTTCTCCATTTTCTATTTTGTTTGAATTTTTGTAAAATATTTGAAAATTAAAAGAACTATACAGAAAACTTAAAAGAAATAAAATTTAACTTTCATGAATTGAATTGATTTAAGAAAAATAAGTTTTTGCTCTGGATTGAACATTCCTATCAAGTTGACAAGATGTTCAAACCAGGTTCGATCAAACGCCTTAGTGAAAAGGTCAGCAAAGTTGTCATCTGTGTGAACCTTTACAAGTTCAATAAGATGCTTTTCAGCACAATCACGGATGAAATGATGGCGAATTCCAATATGTTTAGTTTTGGAATGTTTCACTGGGTTGTTTGTGATGGATATGGTGGCGTTGTTGTCAATGAACAGTGTAGTTCCAGTGAAGTTTAAGCTGTAGTCTCTCAATTGCTACTGAATCCACAATATCTAAGAACAACCGCTCGCTGCAGCAATGTATTATGCTTCACATGTTGAGACAGAAACCGTTGACTACTTCTTACACTGCCAGGAAAACAGCCTGTCTCCCAAGAATTGACATCCACCTGAAGTTGACTTTCTATCAAGGTTACAACCACCATAGTCTGAATCAGTATAGGCTTTGAAGTCAAATGACTGCTGCTTTGAGTACCAAAGACCCAATCAGGGTTTCCCCTTCAAGTATTTGAATATCCTCTTGACAGCTACCATATGAGACTCCTTCGGTTGTGACTAAAACCTTGAGCACGAGCATACATCAAACATTATGTCAGGCCTTGAAGTTGTGAGATACATAAGAGATCCGATCATCCCACGGTACAATTTACAATCCACATCCTTTCCATCTTTGTCTGGATGCAAACCGTGATTGACGGGGATAGGTGTGCCATATGTATTGCTATCATTCATCTTGTATTTTGACAAGATGTCCTACACATACTTAGTTTGATGCAGATAAATGTCATCCTCTCTTTGACTGACTTGTAGACCCAGGAAGAACGAGAATTCACCCATGTTACTCATCTCAAACTTGGACTTCATTACATGTTCGAATTCCCTACACATCTCTTCATTTGTAGACCCAAAGATAATGTCGTCGACGTACACTTGTACAAGAAGAATATCACCTCATGCTTTCCTAATGAAGAGGGTCGAGTCAATCTGTCCATGGTCAAAACCATTTGACAGTAGATGTTTTGATAACGTCTCATACCATGCCCGAGGTGCTTGATGAAGACCATAAAGTGCTTTATCGAGGTTATACACTTTATTGATATTATGCGGATCTTTAAATTCGGGAGGTTGAGTGACATAGACCTCTTCATGAACTTTTCCATACAAGAAAACACTCTTCACATCAAGTTGATAGACCTTGAAGCCGACATAGGACGCGTAAGCCAGAAACAGTTGAATGGCCTCAAGTCTAGCAACTGGGGCATATACTTCTGTGTAATCCAAGCCCTCTTGTTGATAAAAACCCTGAACAACCAACCTTGCTTTATTCTTCACTACGACATGACGATCATCCGTCTTGCACTTGAACACCCATCTGGTTCCAATTGGTTGTACGCCTCTTGGCAAGTCAACCAAATCCCACACATGCAACTTTTGGAATTGAGACAATTCATCTTGCATCGCCTCAATCCATCAGTTGTCAGTGAGAGCCTCTTTCACATTCTTCGGCTCCAACTAGGACACGAATGCAGCATGCAAACATCTTTCCATGACACCAGTGTCAAGTATCTCAGAGTACAAACTAGTGTTCTCAGTAATGGTTCTATGATGAGTCTGAACACCGGCATGAGGATCACCAATAATGTTGTCAAATGGATGATTCTTATGCACTCTCGTCTCTGGTATTTCCGGTTCCTGAATTTTTGAATCGAGGTTCGTGCTCAACTACCCCATATCTTGTGTTCCATAAGAAGAAGATTCAATGTTGATTGGATCAGCTGGAGCTTCATTTCCTACACGAGTGTTAGGATTAGCTTGAGTGTCATTTCCGTCAACATGAACAACTTCAATGTTATCACTATCATGAGTTCCAGATGCAGATGCAGCATTGGAATTGGGAGTTACAATCGGTACAGTTGCACAGGTTGAGAAACTAGAGTCATCACCGCCACCAAAGAACTCATACACATTTGCGGCGTCATCGGCAGACAAATCAGGAAGGTTGAAAGACTTGAATAGCGCATCATAATCAAAACCCCAAGCTGGACGAGTTGGTTCTTGTGGAATGTTGTGTTTACTGCAATCCACTTCGAACCATTCCTCGACAGTACGAGTTCCTATATTGTACACTCTCTTGCAAGGCGAGTTGGCGACATATCCTAAGAAGACGCCTTCCAACTCTTTTGCATGAAACTTAGACATGCGGTCTTTGTAATGTAGCAATAAGGAACAGGGACTACCAAAAGGAATTAGGTAGTCAAGATTGGGAGGTCGATTGTTGATCAACTCATAGCAAGTCTTGTTGTGCCTCTTCACAACCAAAACTCTGTTCAAAACGTGAGAAGCTGTGTTTACTTCTTCTACCGAGAAAGTGATAGGAAGTTTTGCATCTGGCAGCATTGTCCTTGCAGTCTGAATTAGTGTTCTATTCTTCCGTTCTGCAACTCCATTCTGCTGAGGTGTGTACGGGGCACTAAATTCGTGACGAATACCCTTCTTGAGACAGAAAAGTTCCATCAAATTATTCTTTAATTCAATCCATTATCACTCCTTATTCTTATAACTTACAAAGATATTCCAAGCTCAGGATCAGGTATTGAAGAATGTCAACAGTCTCATCCTTTGTACCTAAAAAATGCACCCAAGAAAAACGTGAGAAATCATCAGTTACAACCAGACAGTATGACTTCCCTCCAATACTCCTGATACTTATGGGGCCAAACAGATCCATATGTTACCTGTATCGAGCTTCTGATTCGGAGGTTCTTCTCACATGCTATGGAGCAATGCACTTCTTCAATCTCGGGTCGATCCGCCAACTTTCTCTCTCTACGGTTTCTCTCTTTAGAACTTGCAAATGAGAGAAATGTGGAGTGTGTTAGGCTATTTATAGGGGAAGGGACTCCTCCCCTCAAGTTCGCCGGCCCATCTGGCCCGGCCTGTCACGCCTCGTTCATTTATTCCTTTCGTCTCACGTCTAACCCGTTATTTTGATCGTCGTCTTATTTTTGGGATGTTACAAGTCTACCCCCCTTACAATAGGTTCCGTCCCCGAAACCTATCATAAGTCAAATAGATGAGGGTACGACTCCCTCATTTCCTTCTCCGTTTCCCAAGTAGATTCCGATCCCTTTCGGTGCTTCCATTGGACTTTAACCAATGGAATAACTTTATTACGCAAACGCTTCTCCTTTCGGTCTAAGATGGCCACAGGTTCTTCGATGTTGTTTAGGTTGTTGTCGACCTCGATGTCAGTAAGTGGTACGTGAGCCGATTCATTCGCCAAACACTTTCACAAGTGTGATACATGGAAGGTAGAATGAATCCCATTAACTCATCAGGAAACTCTAACCGATAAGCGACTTCACCAACCCGTGCCATTATCCTGAATGGTCTGACAAACCTCGGACTTAACTTTCCTCTCTTCCTGAATCGTATGATTCCTTTCCAGGGTGACACTTTCAACATTACTCTGTCCCCAACATTAAACTCAATAGGCCTTCGTCGTTTATCCGCATAGGATTTCTGACGATCTTGTGCGGCCTTCATTCGTGCTTTGATTTGATCAAACCTTTCCGACGTTTCTCTTACTACTTCAAGACTTCCTAATTCCTTCTGTCTAATCTCACCCCAACAAACCGGGGTCCTGCATCTTCTCCCATTCAACATTTTGTAAGGCGGCATGCCTATAGTCGTGTGATGACTATTGTTGTACGAGAATTCAGCTAACGGCAGATGACTGTCCCAACTGCCTCCAAAATCGATAATACAAGCACGAAACATATCCTCCAATGTCTGAATGGTCCTTTCGGACTGACCATCCGTCTGTGGGTGGTATGCCGTGCTGATATTAAGCCTCGTGCCCATCTCCTCGTGAAATCTTTTTCCAGAACCTCGATGTGAATCGTGTGTCCCGGTCAGATACGATCGTCAAAGGCATCCCATGCCGTGCTACTACTTCGTTAATAAATACTTCCGCTAACCTTTCCGACGAGAACGTCTCGCGAATAGGTAGGAAATGAGCACTCTTAGTTAAACGGTCCACAATTACGCAAATGGTGTCATGACCTTTAGCTGTGCGAGGTAGCTTGGTTATGAAGTCCATGGTAATGTGTTCCCACTTCCATTCTGGTATGTCAAGTGGTTGAATCTTTCCATACGGTTTCTGGTTCTTAGCCTTTACTTGTGAGCAAGTCAAGCACTTGCTTACATACTTTGTCACCTCATGTTTCATCCCAGGCCACCAGTATTCCTTTCTCAAATCTTGGTACATTTTATTGGTACCAGGATGGATAGAGTATCTAGACTTATGAGCCTCATCCAAGATTTTGGTTCTAAGCTCGCCACCCATAGGTATCCATACCTGCCCAAAACATGTCCTAACACCAAGGGTGTTATATTCCAACTTGTCCTGTTGGCCAACCATCCTTTCCTTCTTTATGTTTTCTTCCTTAAGTGCTTCATCTTGAGCTCTTTCAATTTCCCTCATCACATTTGATGTTACCACCAACTGGCAAGCTTTCAATGTCACACCCCAACCGACGGTGGAAACGTCGGGGCGGGACATGTAGACTGTTCATGAGCACAAGGTTGACTAAATTGAAATATATTAATCAACCAAATTCATTTCAAGTATTCAAGACAAAACAATTCAGACCAAGTACATAAAATGAAATACATAATCCTTTATTAAATTTTATCTAGGTCCAAAACTTATATGTAGCAAGTCTTGATCAAAATCACACATTGGTACCTGAAACATGAATAAAATACGGTCAACTAAAAAGTTGGTGAGCATACACAGGTTTGTATATAGATACCATATAGATTATGAATAAACAAATCCTTACATAACATGATAAAATTAGGCATTTATGGAGAGCAGCTATTGTGGAACCAAGTACAATCAAACCTTTGTAACTAGCATGCAAAATTGTGTTGTCGGTAACAATCACCCCAATCTGGGTGGGTTTGTCAGACTCAATAGATCTATCATTGTTTACCGTCGGCTTGAATAGTTAATGATTGCACATAAATCGCACACAAAAGTTAACACACCTAGCACTCAGGCATAAAGCTCAAATTTGCACACATGAATGTAAAGAGGATTTGTACTTGTGTAGTTTGTGTAAGTGTAAGCAATAGTGTTGTATAGTGTTCATGTTCCACTCCAAAAAGTGTAAAAGAGTAAAAGGGGCTATGTAATACTCACTTGATTTGAAGGCGTAGCTAACACAAGAGACTAGATAGTAATACGAGGTCCTTGTAATGCACAACGTTAACCTAGAGTGTAATATGTATCGAATCAATAGTATGTACGATAGTCTATGTCTAAGTCTAAGGTTAAATTGGATGTGTGTATAAGGAATTTGATGTTGTAGGTGTTAGTGGTTTGTACTTGAATGGTGTTGTATAAAATTAAGGTTTAAGTTTGGAATAACAAAATAACAAAACAAAATTATTATTTATTTACTTTGTTATAAAAAAAATGTAGGTATTTAGGGGTAAGTAGGTATAACCTAAATAAATGATTTTTGTTTAAATGTAAATTAAATAAATAATTGTTACTTTATTTATTTACTTATAAGATATGTAACTTAGTCATTTTGTTATAAAAATGTATTAGATGTTTTATATTAAATATAAATTTCTTTACTTTATTTTCATAAAGATGTTTAAATAAATTGTGTAAATAATAATTAAGTGTAGAGTTTAACAATAAATACAAATTAAGTTTTGTAAGTTTTAAATAAATAATTTCTATTTATTTTAGTATAGAAGTTTGATCTTTTTAAATAACGTTAATATGAATCTTTATAAAATCAATTCTTTTTATAAAAAAATTAATCTGAAATACTTATTGTTTTTAAAATATGGAAATAATTATTCTGCCAAGACTTTTCTCACACACACGACCATGCCTGGGACAAGGCACGATCGTGCTAGAACCACCGTGCTAGTCAGGGACGCGACCGTGTTGACCAATACAGAGGATATAGCTAAGTTGTTCACTAGGCACGACCGTTTCTAGGGTTCTGAGGCACGACCAAGTCTAGCCAAAGGCATGACCGGGTCTGAGTGTGTGAGGCACGACCGCGCTGGTATTGGCGCGACCATGTCTCATGAAGCACGACTGCGCTAGAAGACCAGCGCGACCGTGTCTGTTCCAAAACAGAAACGATTTGACTAATTCTTATATTGTTAATGTTGGAATTCATAGGGCTTTCATCTGTAGGGTTATTACGTGTCTTTTGGAATATATTAATTGTATTTAAAACGTGTTCAAAGCAGGGTTCGATTAAGTCTATTTTGAACGAAAACTAGATTCTGGTCCGTGATGATTCCCATATTGTAAGCCCAAATTAGATTAGGGCTTCTGATTTATAGACTAAAACGTAAGTGTGAAGGGTTTCAATTACCCGGAAGGACGATGAATTGATAGTGTTCGGTAGAGACGAGTTTCGGCAATGACGGGTTTGGTTTCCGACGCCTTCTTTTGCAATTTCGACTGACTCGGTGTTTTCGGGAGCTTTAGAGAGGATCGATAGTATGTTGGCTTGGGAGAATTGCAAATCAAAATGGTGAATTTGATGGTTTCGTGAGAGGATTAGGCGTTTATGAGATAAATCGACGAAATTGAGTTTATTTGTTGTAATGGTGATGATTAAAAGGTTTAATTGAGTTCGTTAATGGTGAAAACGTGTAGAACGGTTATGAAATCGAACATCTCTGTGAATAAAGGCTGCATTTACGTTTCAACTGATGAGAGGCGCGACCGTGCCCATATGAGACGTGACCGTGCCAAGGCACCGGGCGCGACCGTTCCAAAGCAAGGCGCGCGACCGTGCCATAGCACTTGGCGCGACCGTGCCTATTAGGGTTTCTGTTTATTTATTTATAAAATCAGTCCTTGCAATTTCAGTATTGGCAGATTTGTAATAATATGGACTTACGTACACGTGTAAAATTTGTGGATTTGCATTTAAACATAGTATTTAATTGTTAGTACAAATAGAACAAGTCAGTGTACTAGAATTTGGTTTGAAAATGTATCACATTGAACTGAAATATAGATAATGAAAATCAGAAATGTTACATTCACTCTAATAGGAGCAGGCACATCCTTTCGGCTTAGAGCGTCTACCACCACGTTTGCCTTTCCAGGATGGTATATGATTTCACAGTCATAGTCCTTCAATAGTTCCAACCATCGCCTCTGGCTCATATTAAGTTCCCTTTGTTTGAAGAGTACTTCAAACTTTTGTGGTCGGAGTAAATAGTAAACTTCACCCCGTAGAGGTAGTGCCTCCAGATTTTCAATGCAAATACGACAGCAGCAAGTTCCAAATCATGAGTAGGATAATTAGCTTCGTGAATCTTCAATTTCCGTGACGCATACGCGATCACTCTTCCGCGTTGCATCAACACGCATCCCAATCCCTGACCCGAAGCGTTAGAGTATACCACTAAGTCTTCATTGCCCTCGGGAAGGGCCAAGACTGGAGCTTTGGTTAGCTTCTCCTTAAATTCCTTAAACGCCTCATCCTGGGTCGACCCCCATTCGTACTTTACCTCCTTCTGAGTCAACTTTGTCAATGGCGAAGCTATTTTCGAGAAACGCTGGATGAATCTCCGGTAGTAGCCTGCCAATCCCAAGAAACTGCGGATTTCAGTTGGCGTCTTAGGAATATTCCATTCCCTTACCGTCATTATCTTTGCTGGGTCAACCATAATGTCGTTTGGGTTAATGACATGACCTAGGAATTGGACTTCCCTAAGCCAGAACGCACATTTGGAGAACTTAGCATACAACTTTTCCTTTTTCAGAGCTTCTAACACCTCCTTTAAGTGACATGCGTGATCACCCTCATTCTTGGAGTAGATGAGGATATCATCGATGAACAAAATTACCGATCGGTCCAACATTGGTCGACAAACCCTATTCATCAAATCCATGAACGCTGAGGGGGCGTTCTTCAATCCAAAATACTAATCGTGAAACTCGAAATGTCCATAACGCGTGCAAAATGCGGTTTTCGGTATGTCTTTTTCTCTCACCTTCAACTGATGGTACCCGGATCGAAGGTCGATTTTTGAGAACCAACCTTCTCCTTGCAATTGATCGAACAGGTCGTCGATCCTTGGTAAAGGGTACTTGTTCTTCACCGTCTGTTTGTTCAACTCGCGATAATCAATACACATTCTCATCGAACTATCCTACTTCTTCACAAACAACACCGGAGCACCCCAAGACGAGATGCTCGGTTCTATAAATCCCTTCTCACGAAGTTCTTCTAATTGGGCCATAAGTTTTTTCATCTCCGCTGGTGCTAGTCGATATGGAGCCTTAGCCACGGGCTGGGCATCTGGTACTAAGTCGATTCGGAACTAAATCTCTCTGTCGGGTGGTATCCCAGGAAAATCTTCTGGAAACACCTCCGGGTACTCGTGTACCATGGCCACGTCGTCTAGTTCCTTCACTTCCTCACACTTGTCAATCACGTACACCGGATAAGCCTCGCATCCGCGCCTCAGGTAATCTGCTGCCTTGATCATTGAGATGACGTTAGGCATCGGGGCGTCACGATCTCCAAAAACCTCGACTTCGCTACCATCCGGAGCCTTGAGTCGGATTATCTTGCGTTTGCATATAATTTGCGCTTCATTGGCAGTTAGCCAATCCATACCTAACACGACATCCAACCCACCCAAAACCATAACAAACAACCTGACAAGGAACCTATGACCTTCTATTTTTATCATGGAGTTGTCAACTACATCGGTCACTCTCGCAGTTCTACCCTCAGCGGTTTCTACGCTAAAGGCCCTTTCTAGCTTACTCACAGTGTGCTTCACTCGTTTACAAAAAGTCACAGATATAAAACTCTTACTAGCACCCGAATCAAATAAAACAGAAATAAAAGTGTTGTCAAGGATGAACGTACCTGACGCCAAATCGGGGTCTGCCCTGGCTTGTTCTTGCGTCAGTGCGTACGCTCAAGTCTTTGCTCGGGGCCTCTCTTCTTTCTTCTCCGGGCCTTTCCCTTTCCCGGCTTCACCCATTCTGGGCTTGGTGCATTCCTGGCTCATATGACCGCTTTCACCACAATTATAACATTTAATACCTTGCCTGCATTCACGGGAGTAGTGCCCAGTCTTGCCACATTTGTAGCACAGATTTGTCCCTAGCTGACATTCACCGGTATTTCTTACCCCACATTTTCCACATACTGCCATCTCGCCTACCCTGGCCTGTTTGTCCCGAGCCCCAAACAACTTCCCGCCCGATCGCTTAGCGGGAAAACTCAGCTTCTTTCTAGGCTCTTCAATGGCAACGACATTCAGCGCCAGATCATCAAATACCATGCCGCTCAGTTCTACTACTGAATCGTAGGTAGTAGGGGCGTTTACTTTAACATAGGTGCGGACCTGGTCCTACAGCCCTTGAATGTAGCAGGCAATCTTTCTTTCCTCATTCGTGACAAGATGTGAGACCAGGCGTGCCAGTTCATTGAACCGTGTGGTGTACTGCCGGTGCGTCATGCTCCCAGCCTTAATCCCCAGAAATTCCCTTTCTACCTTTTCGATCTCATTCCTTGGACAGAAAGTCTTGATCACTAAATTTTTCAAATCAGTCCACATCATCGCATCCACAGTCTCGTCCCCTTTGGCTTGACGTACACCTTCCCACCAATGGGATGCTTCCTCCCTCAAAGAGTTAGCAGCAAACTTCACAACTTGATCCGCTCGACACTCTCTCAGATGAATGGCAGCTTCCATACGGATCACCCAATCAAACGTAGCCACCGCGTCCTTCTTCCCAGTCAGGACCGGTGGGTCACATGCCTTAAAGGACTTATAGTCGCAACCACGGTTAAGCGGTATGTTGATTGCCTCAGTGTTCGGGGTGCCAACCGCCGTGTTAGACCCACCTGTCTCACTAGCCTTCTTTAATGCGTCTGCCAACAGTCCTTGTGTGACAACCCTGAATTTGGGTCCATAATCCCTGGCGGTCGATTCACCATAAAAGGCCTTGGCCCATTAACGGCCCAGTTATAGGCTCAATATATGAACTTGAGTAAGTAACCTTACTTGACGGATCATGGGGTGATTCGAGATAACATGTTAATATATAGTAATCACATAGCCTTACGATGTACGGTTAAACAAATTAATGCATCCGTAGTTAGTAACCGACACACGACGTGATATTTAACTTCTAATATTAAATAATCATGATAATTATTCGTAATTACTTCAAACGATTATTTAGAAATTAACATGAGAGTCATACGACATAGAACACGCTAATATGACTAATACCAGCATAAACTTAAATTATACTATTTATTACCTTATGTGATTAAATAATATAAGCGAATATCGATATCATCGTTGTTTAATTCCTATTATTATTATTTGACAAAATAATAATTTTAATAGCGCGTGAAACGTTAAAACGACGTACGCGTTGGACACATGGTACTGGTGCGTACAAGACTGGACAGCAGTCGGAGCAGAAACTTCATAAAATAAATAACGACATAAATCTATAATAGCACTACACGATCCTAAAAATTTTAATATAATAATGCGGAAATTTTAGTCGTGTCAGAAGATCGAGAGTAGACGCGTTTTACCCGCATACAGTCCAAACTACATTGATTAGGAGACTAACCTAAACCCTGGATATATATAAGGATATTATCCCCTTTTATTCCCTCATTTCTTCAAAACACACCAGCACACACACATACACGCACATGTGCGTGTACCAGAGAGAGAGATCGAAGGCATGAGGGAGGAGGCCGGCCACACCCCCGGCGGCGACAGTGGTGGTGGGTATGACCTCGTGCCCTGTAAGGCCCCTTTCTCGGGTAACCTCACTTGTTGGATTTACTCATAAACATAGTCATAAATACTGAACTTAAATTAAAAACATTCATCATTCAATTACATTTCATAACAGCGGAAGTCTTTAACAATTAAAAACACAACATTGTCTTAACAAACAAAAGTGGGATGTCAGTCTTGTGTCGGGTAACCTTCACGCCCTCGCACGACCTTTTCTTCCTTTACCTGAAATGTATACTAAAGTCAGCTAACGCTGGTGAGTTCTAGTTTAAAGACAATCATACATAATATTTATCTTATCCTGAATATAATGTATATTCATACTTTTAAATATTCTTTACTTTACTGTTCTCACATAACATTCATGGAGGGTATATACATATGTACATACATACTTTCTTTGGGAGAACACATATTGGCCATAATCTTAAGGGAGATCAACCCATCATACTTGTCGCGAATGTCACGAAGACATCGCAGTCAGAGCTACCGTCGTAGCCCTTCTCATAACCGTCCGGCTCTAGAAAACCGTCCGTCATAACATTAAATCCGTCCGGCAACTTTTGTCCGTCCGCTCTTAACCGTCCTACCGTCGTAGTCCGTCATAACATTAAATCCGTCTGCCCTAGGGCATCCGTTTCCCACGCGACCATTATGTATGCAACCGTTCTACATTAGTTAAGGCAATTGCTTCGACCGTCCATTTTTACCTTTTCATACGTCCTATCTTACGTAGGAACGTTTTCGTCCCGGTTGCAAAATAGTCACGTGGTCGTCCGTCTACCGAAGTAGCCGTTGTCACAAAAGGGTTTATAACGTTTACATTCATTCATAACATGCAATATATATAATATAAAGCAAGATTTCATTCTTTTACGTTATGTCCTTCTTTCATTCATTCTTTATAGTCATACGCTTCATTCTTTATTCGTAATTCATTTTCATATATAAGTATTTATATATATATATACGTATGATCACATTGACATTTATTCATTTAGTGTATACACTTCAGCCCCAAAACATTTATAAATCATTTGCACATAACATAGAAGGGGGCACATAGAACTCACCTTATGAGCTACTCTAGGTTGTCCTAAACAAAGGCCCAACAGCGTCACCTCCGATCTGGATTAGGTAGTTAAATACACATTAGACCCAACCCCGACTCTAATGGTTTAATCATTCTAAACTTACTGACTTTACTTAACCAACCTGTGGCCTGTTGTCTGCTGCCTGCGCACTTAGTAAGTGCGCAGGGACTTGCTCATGCGCACTTGGTAAGTGCGCAGGAGTCTTCCTCCTGCGTACTTGGTAAGTACGCAGGGACTGCTGCCTGCGCACTTGGTAAGTACGCAGTACCTGGTTCTTGGACCAAAATTTCGGAATTCTTGCATGTTAATCCGATCATGCTAATCTTACAATTTTCTTTGATCAAAACGTGCGGTTTTCATTCTAGATTCTATTTCTAAGCTTATTTTCAAGTTTCATCCGTAAAAACATCACCTATTTAGCTAAAACCCGAGAAACCCCAAAATGAACAAAAACTCATATTATGATCGAATCGTTACCTGGATTGGAATTATGATCCAGAGGTTTTGCTCACGATCTCAGTAGTAACGTGCTCCTCAAATCTCGTGACGATCCGTCGACTTTCTCTCTCTAGACTCGGGCTCCCTTTCTCTCTCTAGAATTGGTGAAATGGAGGTGAAATGGTCAAATGGGCTGTCTTGCCCCTTTTATACCTGGGCTTCCCTCGGCCCGTTGGAGTCGAGCCCAACTCCATCCGTTCTTATTTCATTTTATGTCGTATAAATCTCCATCGTATTATTATTTACTTATTTACTATTTTCGGGATGTTACAAGTCTACCCTCCTTAAAGAGGTTTCGTCCTCGAAACTGTTTATACGTCAAACAATTGAGGGTATAGTTCCCTCATCTCGTCTTCTTTTTCCCATGTAGCTTCCGACCCTTTTCTGTGTTTCCATTGTATCTTGACTAACGGTATCGACTTGTTGCGTAGTCGTTTCTCAGCTCGGTCAAGGATGGCTATTGGTTCCTCTATGTAATTTAGGTTGTTATCCACCTCGATCTCGTCGTAAGGTATGTGAGCTGTGTCATCGGCTAGGCACTTGCGTAGGTGAGACACGTGGAACGTAGGGTGTATTCCATTAAGCTCAACGGGTAGGTCGAGTCTGTAAGCAACTTGACCCACTCTTGCTAAAATCTTGAAAGGTCCGACAAACCTTGGACTCAGTTTGCCACGCTTCCTGAATCGGATGATTCCTTTCCACGGTGATACCTTTAACAGTACCATGTCCCCTACTTGAAACTCTAAATCCCTTCTTCTCTTGTCCGCGTATGATTTCTGTCTGTCCTTTGCGGCTTTCATTCGAGCCTTGATTTGGTCAAATTTCTCGGAAGTAGCTTTGACCACTTCGAGACTTGCAAAATCCTTTTGTCCAATTTCCCCCCAACAAACCGGGGTCCTACATTTCCTCCCATACAACATTTCAAATGGCGGCATGTCAATAGTTGAGTGATAGCTGTTGTTATATGAAAATTCTGCCAATGGTAGATGGCTGTCCCAGCTCCCACCGAAGTCGGAGCATGTCCTCCAAGGTCTGAATGGTCCTTTCAGATTGACCATCGGTTTGAGGGTGGTAAGCGGTGCTGATGTTCAGTCTGGTTCCCCTCGCTTCATTGAATTTCTTCCAAAACCTTGAGGTGAATCTAGTATCCCTGTCGGACACAATCGACAGTGGCATACCATGTCTACTCACAATTTCCTTTATAAATACTTCTGCTAGTCTTTCCGACGAAGAAGCCTCACGTATTGGCAAGAAGTGAGCACTTTTCGTCAAACGGTCGACGATCACCCAAATGGTATCATTGCCTTTAGCTGTTCGCGGTAGCTTGGTAATGAAGTCCATTGTGATCTCTTCCCACTTCCATTCTGGTATAGGTAAAGGTTGCATTTTACCGCATGGTTTCTGGTGCTCGGCTTTAACTAGTGAACACGTTAAGCACTTGCTCACGTATTCAGTCACATCATTCTTCATGCCAGGCCACCAGTACTCTTTCTTCAAGTCTTGATACATTTTGTTTGTCCCGGGGTGGATAGAATAACGAGACTTATGGGCCTCATCGAGTATTTTGGCTCTAAGCTCGCCAACCTTATGTATCCACATCCGGCCAAACCTAGTTCGTACACCGTATGTATTTGCACTTAAGTTCCCTTGTTGTCCTACTATTCTTTCCCGTTTCACATTTCTTTCTAACAGTGCTTCATCTTGTGCCTTTGTTATTTCGCTCATCAAATCTGGTGTTATAATCAGCTGACACGCTTTGATCCGGATGGGTGCCGATTCTTCCTTTCTACTTAAAGCGTCAGCCACAACATTTGCCTTGCCTGGATGATACAATATTTCACAGTCATAGTCTTTCAGTAGCTCTAACCACCTCCTTTGCCTCATGTTTAATTCTTTTTGCTCGAAAAAGTACTTCAAGCTTTTATGATCGGAGTAGATGGTGCATTTAACTCCATACAAATAGTGCCTCCATATTTTCAATGCGAAAACTACTGCTGCTAACTCGAGATCGTGCGTTGGGTAGTTAACCTCGTGAATCTTTAGTTGTCGTGAGGCATAAGCAATTACCTTTCCTCGTTGCATAAGTACGCAACCTAAACCCTGCCCCGAAGCGTCAGAGTAGACTACCAAGTCTTCATTTCCCTCAGGTAGAGTCAAGACTGGAGCTTGGGTTAATCGTGTCTTAAGTTCCTCAAACGCGTTATTTTGGGTTTGACTCCATTCATATTTCACTTCTTTCCGTGTCAGTTTAGTTAGTGGCGAGGCTATCCTTGAGAAATCTTGAATGAACCTTCGATAGTAGCCTGCCAATCCAAGAAAACTTCGTATCTCTGTTGGTGTCTTTGGGATGTTCCATTCCTTTACTGTTTCTATCTTTGTAGGATCTACCATGATGCCGTTTGGGTTTATCACATGACCTAGGAATTGGACTTCCCTAAGCCAGAACGCGCATTTGGAGAATTTCGCGTACAACTTCTCCTGCTTTAACACTTCCAGAACTTCTCTTAGGTGACAGTGGTGATCACCCTCGTTTTTCGAATATATCAGTATGTCGTCTATGAAAACTATCACTGATCGATCCAACATTGGTCGACATACTCTATTCATCAAATCCATGAACGCTGCTGGAGCGTTAGTCAATCCGAAGGACATCACGAGGAATTCATAATGTCCATAACGCCTGCGAAACACGGTCTTTGGTACGTCTTCTTCTCTTACTTTCAACTGATGGTAACCCGACCTAAGATCGATCTTTGAGAACCAACTCGCACCTTGCAGTTGATCAAAAAGATCGTCTATTCTAGGTAGCGGGTATTTGTTCTTTACTGTTCTCTTGTTCAATTCGCGGTAATCAATGCACATGCGCATGCTGCCGTCCTTTTTCTTTACAAATAATACCGGAGCGCCCCATGGTGAGATGCTCGGTCTAACAAATCCTTTTTCTGTTAGTTCCTCTAGTTGAGACATCAATTCTTTCATTTCTGACGGAGCCAATCGGTAGGGGGCTTTGGCAACGGGCTCAGCTCCTGGCAGTAAATCAATCTGAAATTCTATTTCCCGATCGGGTGGCAACCCAGGTAGATCCTCAGGGAACACTTCCAGAAAGTTGCACACCACGGGTACATTCTTGAGTTCTTTCGTTTTCATTCCATCGCCAATAACATACGCCAGATAAGCTTCGCAACCGCGCCTCATATAACTTTCGGCCTTAATCATCGAGATGACGTTCGGCATCGTGTAATTCCAATCCCCATAAACCGTAATTGGACTGCCGCTTGGAGCTTTGAGGTGTATCCTCTTACGTTTACATATGATTTGAGCTTCATTGGCAGCTAGCCAATCCATACCCAATACTATATCGAATCCTCCTAAGGTGAGAAGGAATAATCTAGAAGGAAACTTATGACCCTCTATTTCTATGATGCAATCCTCTGTTACTTGGAATACTGCCGAATTTTTACCAACGGCAGTTTGTACGCTAAAGGCCTTTACTATGGTGTTGATAGTGCAATCTAGTTTACGACTAAATGCATTTGATATAAAGCTTTTACTAGCACCAGAATCAAATAAAATCGCAGCACGTTCATCATTAACTAGAAACGTACCTGACACGACATCAGGGTTTCCCCTTGCTTCTTCCTCAGTTAAGGCATAGGCTCGGGTCCTAGCCTTTTGTTGTTCCTGTTCCTTCTCCTTTCCCGAACCAGATTGGCCGGCCTTCCTGCAATTCTTTGTCAGATGCCCAACCAATCCACATACTTGACATTTGGCGTCCTTCCAACAATCTCGGGAGTAGTGCCCCGGCCTCCCGCACTTATAACACACGGTGGTGCCGATTCGACACTCGCCACTATGTTGCTTTCCACATTTCTTGCACGTTTCATGTCCGTCCAACCTCGGTTTCTTAATTTCAGTTGTTTCATTCCCTCTTCCGGTGCCTCTAGACGGATTCTCCCATTTCCTCTTTTGTGACACAGGTGTCGGGTCCTCATTGGCATAATCGTCGTAAACGATTCCAGCCAGGTTGACTACCGACTCGAAGGTCGAGGGTAGGTTGGATTTTACGTGGACACGGACCCTTTGCGGCAGACCCTTCACATAGTATTTGATCATACGTTCTTCGGTTTCCACCAAGTGTGGTACCAGTTGGGCCAGCTCGTTGAACCTTGAAGTATATTGGCGATGAGTCTTGTCGCCAGCTTTGAAGTTTAGGAACTCGTTCTCCACACGATCAATCTCATTCTGTGGGCAGAACTTTTGGATTACGAGCTTTTTCAAGTCCTCCCATGTCATTCGGGCAAGAGCATGTGGCGACTTTGTTCTTTGAATATTTCTCCACCAACCTAGTGCTTCATTGGTGAAAGAATGAGCAACATATTTAACCGCCTGGTCTGGTCGGCACTCGCTGATGTTGATTACAGCGTTCATTCTCTCAATCCATTCCAAAGTAGCCACCGAATCCTTGCTACCATCAAACTTGGGTGGGTCTCCATCTTTGAAACCTTTATAAGTGCACCCTTTAGTGCTTGGCCCCACTTTTATCTCATCCCCGTCGCTGTCATATACCGTTTCTTCGTGGTTTCCTTCATCCCCCTCTTTACTTTTCTTTATTGCCTCGGATAGTAGATCCGGCAATACCTTCTGCAAAGTGAGCACAACTTCACGGGCAATAGCATCCCTGACTTCAGGTTCCAACTGTATAGGCCCTGGACTGTTGTCCCTAATTGGGGTCACTTCTTGTAACATCCCAAAATAAATGAGGATTTTAAATAACGGGTTGAACCGGGACGAACGGGATAAAAGGGCGAGGCGTAACGGGCCGGGCCGGTTGGGCCGGCAAACTTGAAGGAAGGGGGGGTTTCCTCCCTTTAAATAGCCAACACACACACCATTTCTCTCATTTGCAAGAATCTAGAGAGAGAAACCGTAGAGAGAGAAAGTTGGCGGATCGACCCGAGATTGAAGGAGCTTGTTGCTACTGAACTCGTGAGCAAAACCTCCGGATCAGAATCTCGAAATCAGGTAACACCCGAACCAAATCTGAGTTTTTGTTCGTTTTTGGGTTTTCGGGTATTTTTGTGAAAATGACGGGTTTTTATAAACCAAATGAGGAAAGGGTTATAAATCTGGAATCACGAAAGGAAAATACACGTTTTGAATACAAAAAGTCCGGATCTTGACAAGATCGAACCTGCATACGAAAGTTAGGGTTTTTGGGGAAGATAGCTGAGTTCTGCAGGTATCGAAACTAGAGTTTCGAGTGGCCTGCAGGTGTCGAAACTAGAAGTTTCGAGTGGCCTGCAGTTGTCGAAACTAGAAGTTTCGAGTGACCTGCAGTTGTCGAAACTAGAAGTTTCGAGTGACCTGCAGTTGTCGAAACTAGAAGTTTCGATGGGCCTGCACCTGTCGAAACTAAGTAGTTTCGATTGGTCTGCATCAGTAAGTGAAGTCAGTGTATTCACCTGTAACAGAACGAGTAAACCGTTAGAGTCGGGATTTAGGTCTGATGTGTATTTAATTAATCAATTCAGATCGGAAGTGACGTTGTTGGACCTTTGTTTAGGACAACCCAAGAGTAACTTATAAGGTGAGTTCTAGAAGCCCTTCTTTTAATGTTTTAATTAAATGTTTTGGGCTGGTGTGCATACATACGAAACGAGGTTTATGAAACGAGGTTTATGAAACGAGGTTTACGAAACGAGGTTTATGAACGATGCTTCCGAAAGGGGAAGACGAAACGAGTTAATGAGATGTTTACGAAACGAGGTTTACGAGATGAGGTTTATAAAATATTTTGCCAAACGAAGTTGTGAAAGGTTTACGAATGAAGTGTTATTTAATAAAACGTACGAATGCTTTAACTAAAACGAGGTAAAGGTTTTTATGAAAGTCACGAATGAACGAATCTGCCACGAGTTCCTACGGGAGCTAGAGTATGTATGTATGTATGTATGTATTGGCCTTACCTTACGGGGGGCCTTTGTGGCTGGCTAACGGTTGTACAACTGGTTGATGATGGGGTGACGACGGTCACCCATGGGATTACCGGGATCCCGATGGAAGGTACTATTCCTTACGGGAAAATAGTGCCTAAGTTATGTTCTGTCTACCTAGAGGTAACGAGCCTTAGGAGACGTATGTTTGGTCCACCTAGAGGTAACGAGCCTTAGGGGTCCTGTGTGATGGATGACTTAGAGGTAACGAGCCTTAAGTTCATCCGCTGGTATGCGATGTATGGATTTGACGGTTACGAGAAGGCGCAGATTCGGTTCATATTGACTAGTGTTATGATGCTATGTTACGATGTTTTGATGATGTTAAGTTATTGCATATTTTACGTACGCTTTTATTAAATAAAGTATGATGTTATGTTTTTGGCAAATATTTGATGTTAATGATTTATGTTAAAACTAGAACTCACCAGCGTAGCTGACCTTTTTAGTATGCACATTCAGGTTAAGGAAGTTATGATGATGGACGGTGATGCTGGGCGGCTTGAGGAGTTACCCGGATGATATGAAGACTGGCATCCCGTTACGAGTTGTTTTTGCTATGTACATGTATTTGAAAATGTTACGCTTCCGCATGTTAAACGATGTAATGTTATGTTTGAAATGAAATTTTCCGCTGCGTTATTTGATATTCTAGTTTGAGAACTGTTTGTGAATGAGTAAATCCAACGCGTGGGGCCTCCCGGGTTTGGGGCCTCACAAGTTGGTATCAGAGCAATAGTTTGAGAGATTTGGACACTCCCTGTGTCTGAACTTAAACTGAGAATGGGACCGAAAGCGGATGCCAGTACGGGTAACTCGAGCCACAGCATCAGGTATGAAAAGTAGAGTATGTGTATGTAGTATGCCTTAGGAAGTGTTAAGGTTAGGACTTGGGTTCTGATGGAAATCACAAAGGTGGTCAAATCGAAATCAAGAGGTAGTGTAATGGTTAATTGCAGATGGCCAGTGTATATTAACATCTTACAATGCTTGTTGAATTCTATTTGTTAACTAGCGTGATGACATTGGATTTCCTTGTCTTATAGAACGAAATGGCGAGGAGAGGAAACGGAAGGCGTGGTGGCCGTACCGGTGGTCGTACCGGCGGTCGAAATGGTGGGCGTGGCAGGATTCCTGCGCGCCAAGAACACAGTGAAGAAGGAAGTGTTCACACTGAACCGGCGGTTAGTGTGCATGAAGCCGAGCAGACACAGGTTGAAGAGCAACCTTTCACTTTTGAACCAGAAGTGAGAGCAGCTATAGCTCGAGAATTCACAGAATTGATGAAGAATTCTCTGCCAGGTCTGTTGGCTGAAGCGTTGAAGCAGGTCAATGGGGCGGGTGGGTCTTGCGCGGCAATTGGTGCTCAGAACAATGAGACCGACAATGCACCGCCTGCTCGCGGATGCGATTATAAGTCCTTTAAGGCATGTGACCCGCCAATTCTGACTGGAAAGAAGGACGCGGTGGCTACTTTTGACTGGGTAATTCGTATGGAAGCCGCCATTCGTCTGAGTGAATGTCGACCGAATCAGGTCGTGAAGTTTGCTGCTAACTCCTTGAGGGAGGAAGCATCTCACTGGTGGGAAGGTGTACGCCAGGCTAAGGGGAACGAGGTGGTTGATTCGATGATGTGGGATGATTTGAAAACTTTGGTGATCAAGAATTTCTGTCCAAGGAATGAGATCGAAAAGGTAGAAAGGGAATTTCTGGGTTTGAAGGCTGGGAACATGACGCACCGGCAGTATACGACACGGTTCAATGAACTGGCACGTCTGGTGCCACACCTTATCACTACTGAAGGAAGAAAGATCGCTTGTTATATTCAAGGGTTGCCGGACAAGGTCCGCACATATGTTAAGGCAAACGCCCCTACTACCTACGATTCGGTAGTAGAACTGAGCGGCGTGGTATTTGATGATCTGGCACTGAATGTCGTTGCCATTGAAGAGCCTAAGGAGAAGCTGAGTTTTCCCGCTAAGCGATCGGGTGGGAAGTTGTTTGGGGCTCAGGACAAACGGGCCAGGGTAAATGAATTAGCAGTCTGTGGGAAGTGTGGGGGAAGGCATGCCGGTGAATGCCGGTTGGGATCAAATTTGTGCTACAAATGTGGCAAGACCGGGCACTACTCCCGAGAATGCCCGAACGGTATCAAATGCTACAACTGTGGGGAGAGTGGCCACATGAGCCGGGAATGCACTAAGCCCAGGATGGGCGAGACCGGGAAAGGGAAAGGCCCAGAGAAGAGGGAGGAAAGGCCCCGAGCGAAGACTCGAGCGTATGCACTAACGCAAGAACAGGCCAGGAATGACCCCGATGTGGCGTCAGGTACGTTCATCCTTGACAACACTTTTGTTTCAGTGTTATTCGATTCGGGTGCCAGTAAGAGTTTTATATCTGCAACTTTCTGTAAACGAGTAAAGTACACGGTTAGTAAAGTAGAACGAGCCTTTAGCGTAGAAACCGCTGAGGGTAGAACTGCGAGAGTGACCGAGGTAGTTGACAACTCTACGATAAAAATAGAAGGTCATAGATTCCCTGTCAGATTGTTTGTTATGGTTTTGGGAGGGTTTGATGTCGTGCTGGGTATGGATTGGCTAACTGCCAACGAAGCACAAATCATATGTAAACGAAAGATAATCCGACTCAAGGCTCCGGATGGTAGCAAAGTCGAGGTTTTTGGAGATCGTGACGTCCCGATGCCAAACGTCATCTCGATGATTAAGGCAACAGATTACTTGAGGCGCGGATGCGAGGCTTATCTGGTGTACGTGATTGACAAGTGTAAGGAAGTGAAGGAACTAGACGATGTACCCGTGGTACGCGAGTACCCGGAGGTGTTTCCAGAGGATTTGCCTGGGATACCACCCGACAGAGAGATTGAGTTCCGAATCGACTTAGTACCAGATGCCCAGCCCGTTGCTAAGGCTCCATATCGACTAGCACCTGTGGAGATGAAGGAACTAATGGCACAACTAGACGAGTTACTTGAGAAAGGATTTATCCAACCAAGCATCTCGCCGTGGGGTGCTCCGGTGTTGTTTGTGAAGAAGAAGGATGGGTCGATGAGAATGTGTATTGATTATCGCGAGTTGAACAAGCGTACGGTGAAGAACAAGTACCCATTACCAAGGATCGACGACCTGTTCGATCAATTACAGGGCGCAAGTTGGTTCTCAAAAATTGACCTTCGATCCGGGTACCATCAGTTGAAGGTAAGGGAAGAAGACATACCGAAAACTGCATTTCGCACGCGTTATGGACATTTTGAGTTCCGCGTAATGTCCTTCGGATTGACGAACGCCCCCGCAGCGTTCATGGATTTGATGAATAGGGTGTGTCGACCGATGCTGGACCGATCGGTAATTGTGTTCATTGATGATATCCTCGTCTACTCCAAGAATGAGGGTGATCACGCATGTCATTTGAAGGAAGTATTGGAAGCTCTAAAGAAGGAGAAGTTGTATGCTAATTTCTCCAAATGCGCGTTCTGGCTTAGGGAAGTCCAATTCCTAGGTCACGTCATTAACCCGAACGGCATTATGGTAGACCCAGCAAAGATAACGACGGTAAGGGACTGGGATATTCCTAAGACGCCAACGGAGATCCGCAGTTTCTTAGGGTTGGCAGGCTACTATCGGAGATTCATTCAGGATTTCTCGAAAATAGCTTCGCCATTGACATAGTTGACACGAAAGGAAGAAAAGTACGAATGGGGTCCGAAGCAGGATGAGGCATTTAAGGAGTTAAAAGAAAAGCTGACCCAAGCTCCAGTCTTGGCCCTTCCCGAGGGCAATGAAGACCTGGTGGTATACTCTGACGCTTCGGGTCAGGGGTTGGGGTGTGTGCTGATGCAACGTGGAAGAGTGATCGCATACGCATCACGACAGCTGAAGGTTCATGAAGTCAACTATCCGACTCACGATTTGGAACTTGCTGCTGTTGTGTTTGCATTAAAAATTTGGAGGCACTACCTCTATGGGGTAAAGTTTACCATATACTCCGATCACAAAAGTCTGAAGTACTTCTTCGAGCAAAAGGAGTTAAATATGAGGCAGAGGCGATGGTTGGAACTTTTGAAAGACTATGACTGTGAAATCATGTACCATCCTGGAAAAGCAAACGTGGTGGCTGACGCTCTAAGCCGGAAGGATGTGCCTGCTCCTATTAGAGTGAAAGCTTGCCAAATGGTGGTAATGTCGGATGTGATGAGGGAAATTGAAAAGGCTCAAGAAGAGGCACTAAAGGGGGAAAACATAAAGAAGGAAAGGATGGTTGGCCAACAGGATAAGTTAGAATATAACACCCTTGGTGTTAGGACACGTTTTGGTCGAGTATGGATACCTATGGGTGGCGAGCTTAGGACCAAAATCTTGGATGAGGCTCATAAGTCTCGTTACTCTATCCATCCCGGTACCAACAAAATGTACCAAGATCTGAAGAAGGAATACTGGTGGCCTAGGATGAAACACGAAGTGACGAAATACGTAAGCAAGTGCTTGACTTGCTCACAAGTGAAGGCCGAACACCAGAAACCGTATGGGAAAATTCAACCACTTGAGATACCGGAATGGAAGTGGGAACACATTACTATGGACTTCATAACCAAGCTACCTCGCACAGCTAAAGGTCATGACACCATTTGGGTAATTGTGGACCGTTTAACGAAGAGTGCTCATTTTCTACCTATTCGCGAGACGTTCATGTCGGAAAGGTTAGCGGAAGTATTTATTAACGAAGTAGTGGCGCGGCATGGGATGCCTCTGACGATTGTATCTGATCGGGACACACGATTCACATCGAGGTTCTGGAAGAGGTTTCACGAGGCAATGGGCACGAGACTCAATATTAGTACGGCATACCACCCACAAACGGATGGTCAGTCCGAAAGGACCATTCAAACATTGGAGGATATGCTTCGTGCTTGTATTATCGACTTCGGTGGCAGTTGGGACAGTCATCTGCCATTAGCCGAATTCTCCTACAACAACAGTTATCACACGACGATAGGCATGCCGCCTTACGAGATGTTGTATGGGAGAAGATGCAGGACCCCGGTTTGTTGGGGTGAGATTGGACAGAAGGAATTGGGAAGTCTTGAAGTTGTAAAAGAAACGTCGGAAAGGTTTGATCAGATCAAAGCACGAATGAAGGCCGCCCAAGATCGTCAGAAATCCTACGCGGATAGACGACGAAGGCCTATTGAATTTAATGTTGGGGACAGAGTAATGTTGAAAGTGTCGCCCTGGAAGGGAATCATACGATTCAGGAAGAGAGGAAAGTTAAGTCCGAGGTTTATCGGACCATTCAGGATTATGGCACGGGTTGGTGAAGTCGCTTATCGGTTGGAATTGCCTGATGAGTTAAGTGGGATTCATCCTACCTTCCATGTATCACACTTGCGAAAGTGTTTGGCGGATGAATCGGCTCACGTACCACTTACGGACATCGAGGTCGACAACAGCCTTAACTACATCGAAGAACCTGTGGCCATCCTAGACAGGAAAGAGAAACGTTTACGTAACAAAGTTATCCAGTTGGTTAAAGTCCAGTGGAAGCACCGGAAGGGATCGGAAGCTACATGGGAAACGGAGACGGAAATGAAGGAGTCGTACCCTCAACTGTTTGACTTATGATAGGTTTCGGGGACGAAACCTATTGTAAGGGGGGTAGACTTGTAACATCCCAAAATAAATGAGGATTTTAAATAACGGGTTGAACCGGGACGAACGGGATAAAAGGGCGAGGCGTAACGGGCCGGGCCGGCAAACTTGAAGGAAGGGGGGGTTTCCTCCCTTTAAATAGCCAACACACACACCATTTCTCTCATTTGCAAGAATCTAGAGAGAGAAACCGTAGAGAGAGAAAGTTGGCGGATCGACCCGAGATTGAAGGAGCTTGTTGCTACTGAACTCGTGAGCAAAACCTCCGGATCAGAATCTCGAAATCAGGTAACACCCGAACCAAATCTGAGTTTTTGTTCGTTTTTGGGTTTTCGGGTATTTTTGTGAAAATGACGGGTTTTTATAAACCAAATGAGGAAAGGGTTATAAATCTGGAATCACGAAAGGAAAATACACGTTTTGAATACAAAAAGTCCGGATCTTGACAAGATCGGACCTGCATGCGAAAGTTAGGGTTTTTGGGGAAGATAGCTGAGTTCTGCAGGTATCGAAACTAGAGTTTCGAGTGGCCTGCAGGTGTCGAAACTAGAAGTTTCGAGTGGCCTGCAGTTGTCGAAACTAGAAGTTTCGAGTGACCTGCAGTTGTCGAAACTAGAAGTTTCGAGTGACCTGCAGTTGTCGAAACTAGAAGTTTCGATGGGCCTGCACCTGTCGAAACTAAGTAGTTTCGATTGGTCTGCATCAGTAAGTGAAGTCAGTGTATTCACCTGTAACAGAACGAGTAAACCGTTAGAGTCGGGATTTAGGTCTGATGTGTATTTAATTAATCAATTCAGATCGGAAGTGACGTTGTTGGACCTTTGTTTAGGACAACCCAAGAGTAACTTATAAGGTGAGTTCTAGAAGCCCTTCTTTTAATGTTTTAATTAAATGTTTTGGGCTGGTGTGCATACATACGAAACGAGGTTTATGAAACGAGGTTTATGAAACGAGGTTTACGAAACGAGGTTTATGAACGATGCTTCCGAAAGGGGAAGACGAAACGAGTTAATGAGATGTTTACGAAACGAGGTTTACGAGATGAGGTTTATAAAATATTTTGCCAAACGAAGTTGTGAAAGGTTTACGAATGAAGTGTTATTTAATAAAACGTACGAATGCTTTAACTAAAACGAGGTAAAGGTTTTTATGAAAGTCACGAATGAACGAATCTGCCACGAGTTCCTACGGGAGCTAGAGTATGTATGTATGTATGTATGTATTGGCCTTACCTTACGGGGGGCCTTTGTGGCTGGCTAACGGTTGTACAACTGGTTGATGATGGGGTGACGACGGTCACCCATGGGATTACCGGGATCCCGATGGAAGGTACTATTCCTTACGGGAAAATAGTGCCTAAGTTATGTTCTGTCTACCTAGAGGTAACGAGCCTTAGGAGACGTATGTTTGGTCCACCTAGAGGTAACGAGCCTTAGGGGTCCTGTGTGATGGATGACTTAGAGGTAACGAGCCTTAAGTTCATCCGCTGGTATGCGATGTATGGATTTGACGGTTACGAGAAGGCGCAGATTCGGTTCATATTGACTAGTGTTATGATGCTATGTTACGATGTTTTGATGATGTTAAGTTATTGCATATTTTATGTACGCTTTTATTAAATAAAGTATGATGTTATGTTTTTGGCAAATATTTGATGTTAATGATTTATGTTAAAACTAGAACTCACCAGCGTAGCTGACCTTTTTAGTATGCACATTCAGGTTAAGGAAGTTATGATGATGGACGGTGATGCTGGGCGGCTTGAGGAGTTACCCGGATGATATGAAGACTGGCATCCCGTTACGAGTTGTTTTTGCTATGTACATGTATTTGAAAATGTTACGCTTCCGCATGTTAAACGATGTAATGTTATGTTTGAAATGAAATTTTCCGCTGCGTTATTTGATATTCTAGTTTGAGAACTGTTTGTGAATGAGTAAATCCAACGCGTGGGGCCTCCCGGGTTTGGGGCCTCACACTTCTGTTTCGCACACACTTTCGGTGTGCTCTGCGTGCACACTCTCTTCTTCTTCAAATCTTGGGTTCAACGGAGGTCTACCTCGCCTGCCAGTGCGACCGCCTCGAGGTCCTGTCCTTCCTCCACCAGCCATAGTTCTTAATTTCCTGATAGTTAAAAAGGGAATACATCAATGTCATTTCTTCAGATCATAGTTTGGAACAGTACGAGCAAGGTAAATTCTTAATTACAGTGACCGGTTTGTGATTACTAATTTACATTGCTTTTCGGGTTCGAAACTCTTCAAATCAGTCGTGGCATTAACATCTATTTGTTCTAAGTTAAGGTATCTATTCCTATGTAAGAGCATTAACTTTACGACTTACTTAACGTGCTAACGTTGGCGTTGGTTACCCATACTGACATCCGTGCGTTGGTCCCATAATCAGTTTGAGTCTAGACATTTAGGGATGTCTAAATCTCTCAAACTATTGCTCTGATACCAACTTGTAAGGCCCCTTTCTCGGGTAACCTCACTTGTTGGATTTACTCATAAACATAGTCATAAATACTGAACTTAAATTAAAAACATTCATCATTCAATTACATTTCATAACAGCGGAAGTCTTTAACAATTAAAAACACAACATTGTCTTAACAAACAAAAGTGGGATGTCAGTCTTGTGTCGGGTAACCTTCACGCCCTCGCACGACCTTTTCTTCCTTTACCTGAAATGTATACTAAAGTCAGCTAACGCTGGTGAGTTCTAGTTTAAAGACAATCATACATAATATTTATCTTATCCTGAATATAATGTATATTCATACTTTTAAATATTCTTTACTTTACTGTTCTCACATAACATTCATGAAGGGTATATACATATGTACATACATACTTTCTTTGGGAGAACACATATTGGCCATAATCTTAAGGGAGATCAACCCATCATACTTGTCGCGAATGTCACGAAGACATCGCAGTCAGAGCTACCGTCGTAGCCCTTCTCATAACCGTCCGGCTCTAGAAAACCGTCCGTCATAACATTAAATCCGTCCGACAACTTTTGTCCGTCCGCTCTTAACCGTCCTACCGTCGTAGTCCGTCATAACATTAAATCCGTCTGCCCTAGGGCATCCGTTTCCCACGCGACCATTATGTATGCAACCGTTCTACATTAGTTAAGGCAATTGCTTTAACCGTCCATTTTTACCTTTTCATACGTCCTATCTTACGTAGGAACGTTTTCGTCCCGGTTGCAAAATAGTCACGTGGTCGTCCGTCTACCGAAGTAGCCGTTGTCACAGAAGGGTTTATAACGTTTACATTCATTCATAACATGCAATATATATAATATAAAGCAAGATTTCATTCTTTTACGTTATGTCCTTCTTTCATTCATTCTTTATAGTCATACGCTTCATTCTTTATTCGTAATTCATTTTCATATATAAGTATTTATATATATATATATATACGTATGATCACATTGACATTTATTCATTTAGTGTATACACTTCAGCCCCAAAACATTTATAAATCATTTGCACATAACATAGAAGGGGGCACATAGAACTCACCTTATGAGCTACTCTAGGTTGTCCTAAACAAAGGCCCAACAGCGTCACCTCCGATCTGGATTAGGTAGTTAAATACACATTAGACCCAACCCCGACTCTAATGGTTTAATCATTCTAAACTTACTGACTTTACTTAACCAACCTGTGGCCTGCTGTCTGCTGCCTGCGCACTTAGTAAGTGCGCAGGGACTTGCTCATGCGCACTTGGTAAGTGCGCAGGAGTCTTCCTCCTGCGTACTTGGTAAGTACGCAGGGACTGCTGCCTGCGCACTTAGTAAGTACGCAGGGATTCCTTCCTGCGCACTTGGTAAGTACGCAGTACCTGGTTCTTGGACCAAAATTTCGGAATTCTTGCATGTTAATCCGATCATGCTAATCTTATAATTTTCTTTGATCAAAACGTGCGGTTTTCATTCTAGATTCTATTTCTAAGCTTATTTTCAAGTTTCATCCGTAAAAACATCACCTATTTAGCTAAAACCCGAGAAACCCCAAAATGAACAAAAACTCATATTATGATCGAATCGTTACCTGGATTGGAATTATGATCCAGAGGTTTTGCTCACGATCTCAGTAGTAACGTGCTCCTCAAATCTCGTGACGATATGTCGACTTTCTCTCTCTAGACTCGGGCTCCCTTTCTCTCTCTAGAATTGGTGAAATGGAGGTGAAATGGTCAAATGGGCTGTCTTGCCCCTTTTATACCTGGGCTTCCCTCGGCCCGTTGGAGTCGAGCCCAAGTCCATCCGTTCTTATTTCATTTTATGTCGTATAAATCTCCATCGTATTATATTTACTTATTTACTATTTTCGGGATGTTACATGCCCCGAATGGTGGTGACGGATGCAGGTGAACGAAGAAGACGACGGCGGCATCGGTGGCTGATCTGGTGGTGCCCGACAACCTCTTTCCCGTTCCCCTTTTTCTGGCAAAAATCGTCTTTCCGAAAACCCTAATCAGCCGCATCAGGCGGTGTTCGAGCAAAGCAGAGAAGACGATGATTGTGTGATGTTGTTGGAGACGACGGCAGCAGCGATCCGCCGTTCCGACCCGCAGTAACGACGACGTCGGCTAGGGTTCCGCCTCCACAGGGTGTTTCGGTAAGCTCCGGTGACGGAGCTAGAGTTTCGACGCCACCTCAGGCTACCCGATCATGTTTTAAGCCTATCTCGGTCTAGATCCACAGCTTCTTGCGTGTTTCTGTCCAAGATCCGGCTAAAAACGGTTTTCCGGCGGGATTTCCGACGACATAATTAGTTTTCCGGCGAGTTTCGCTTTTCAGGCGAGTCCCTATTTCATTTTTATTGCCATTCAAGCTTAAATCTACACAATTTTGGTGTTAAATGTTTCTTTGGAATGATTCCGGCGAACATAAGCGTTTTCCGGCAACACCGGTAGGCCCCACTCGACCGGATCCGTGTTGTTGTAGTTCTAAGATCCCGATCTACAAAGTCTTGAGGTTAGTTTTGTATTTTGAGCATAACTTTAGACGACCGGTTATTATCCGTTTAGATCTAGTTATTTGGTGGCCGGGTTTCATTCCCGTGTATAAAATGCGTATTTTGTACAGGAAACGACGTCACGAGCCTCGGTCAAACATGGTCAAACAATGTCAAACGTGGTCAAACTCGGGTCAACGGTGGTCAAACGTGGCCAATACGAAAACCGTGAGGTTTAGGACGTGTCGGTTCATAAAAGAGATGTTCGAAAGGTATAAAACGCGCACTAAAAAGACTATATTCATTTACCTAAAAGTTACACGCGTGCACGGGAAATTTCGTTGAGTCATAAACGACGTATTAACGGTGAAAATAAATATTAACTTAATAATTGCCATCATCGGACCGCAAAAACGTATGTTTAGTCAACAGAGATCCGTTCAATCAAAATATATATAATTATTAAACTAGAAATTTAATCATGAACACATAATAAGTAACAAAGAGACGTTTATATGACTAACGATCGTTGCATATATATACACGAATAATAAATATTACTTGAGTCGTTTAAAGATTTACAAAATTTTCGTTATATAAAAGCCGTTGATATTTATTATTTAGATATGTTGGTTAACGACTATATTAAGTTCAACTCGTATCTGAGATATTACGTTTTAACATTTTTGGAACTTATACGAATCAATTTATAACGTTATCGACTAAACGAGGGCTTATTCAAAATCAAACGATTATTATATAAAACAATATTTAGGCCCGGATATGTATGTATGAGTGCACACACCTACACACGTATGTAAAGATAAACGTATATACATATATATACCGATATGAAATCTCAATATACAAGAATCGGACATTTATTTGTTAAATACAATATTCAGTTATGGATTTAAATAAACATACGATTTCAAAGTTTTGGATACATATTGTACGAACAATTTCAAAACCTAGGACGTTAAATTATTATATTCGAGGATTGTAAACGTATATTTAACTATATAGTTTCGTACCTCGTCTTAAACGGTACTTCACTTATATACACACACACAATATATAAACGTATGTTTTGGAAAACAAATGAACATATGATTACTTAAGGCAATTACATTAAGGATAAAGTGATATGTATATATATATATATATATATATATATATATATATTCGATTATGACTTGAATAAATAAAATATGATAACTAAATACACTAAAGAATGTGTATTGCGCGTATATGTTTACATAAAGAAGAACAAATCCTTATTAAGGAACGTTTATTCGCGAAATATGTTACGTTACATATATATATATACATATAAATATTTTCAAAGTTTTGAGACTATATAAGTATATGAATACGTATATATTCATAAGTGCTAGTATGAATACACCATTAGTCCTGAAATGGTTTTACTAAATCATAGGGTTACACACATTCTGATAAAAGGCGCACGAACATGGATTAATATTTATTATACGCACACCTAGCTATATACGGTCGTGTCCTCGACAAACTAACATTTATGTATATAGCTATTGAAACATATTCAAGTCAAAAGACCCGATTTGAATTAAGCAACTAATATCACCGAATGTTAAACTGAATCCATATACCACGTCAGTAATACCGTTGAAAATCAGCATGGCTCAACCGCACGCGTGATAACTCAATACGAGTTTAGACTCGCTTTACATTATTAGGGTTAGTCTATAAAACTCATAAAGTACCTACAGGTATCGTAGGACTCGAATAGGACGACGTAAACCCGTGACTATCACGTGGACATTGGTTTTCACTGCTATCAAAAGGACATTAGTGTTTCTGACACGTCATCAGGTGAGTTTCACGACCCCTTTTTTTTTACTTTTTCTATTTTGGGGGAAAAACATGTTAATTTCAAATGGTATGATAACTAGAAAACGAGAAACAAGCATCTGATTCCCTTGTGAGCATGAGTTAACACTAAAAGGTCCTCGGTATTTCGAACTATAACCATTAGCTATGGACTTAGCCGTAGATCGATATGAATAGTACTATTCGGGTTGACACCCCCAATCATGGTTAGTCGCGCTAACCTGACCAGCAGGGTCAAATGATTGCATATTAGGTCTTGTTGTTTCTCATTGTTTAAAGGTACAATGGGCTGGGGCAAATTTCGAGAATTCGTTAAAGGTTTGGTTATAGGCTTGTGCATCACATAATTCGTAAGTGCTAGCTAGACTTCGATGAATCAACCGCTAACTTGTTTTGTTTATCATATGCATAAAGTAAATTTCGAGCAAATGATTTCGCCAATGGTATACGTACCAATGGTTTTGTCAGTCAATTTCAAGAAACGGGTTTTGCCATTGGTATACGTATCAATGATCTTGACAGTGAATTTCGAGCAAATGATTTTGCCAATAGTACCCGTACAAACAGTTTGTCAATCAATTTCGTGCAAATGGCTTTTGCCGAAGGATTTCGTATAAATAGTTTTTGACAAACGATTTCGTAAATATGGTTTTGCCAATTGTATTCATTTAAAACCTGTGAACTCACCAACATTGCGTTGACATTTTTGAGCATGTTTTTCAGGTAATTCATACGACACGGTTGGAATAGGTTAAACTTTTGGATTAAGCCACTAGAAAGATGAAGATGCAAGGTGTTCGACGTATTTAGAAGTCTTTAGTTAGCTTCCGCTGTTGTGAAATGTTATCAATCGTTGCAACCCTAATTTATTTATTTATTTATTAAGTGAATAAATTTGGGGGTGTGACAGATTGGTATCAGAGCCAATGGTTTTAGCGAATTAGGTCTCCATAGTGACACCTAGGCTTTAACCAGACTTATTTAGGGACCAAGATTTCTAAGACTTCAATCATACTAAGAACACACAAGACTTGAGCCTAGAAATTCCAACCGTTGCTGAACAAACTTGAGTCAACTATTAGTGTATGTGATTGCACTAGCATATCATTAACAACTTTGATACTAGAAACAATTGTGTGGCATACATAACTAATATCTAATACTTACAACTATGTGAAAATAATAAACGGATACGATATGAAATAATAGTGTATCACTGTTCGAATTACGAAACAAGGATGACGGGTACTCATCACATTGTAACCCTAAAAGATCGAGTTACGAGTTGAACTTGGGCGACGCCGGTAGTAATCACCAGTTACCGATCTTGGTATCACAACAAGCTAAACCCGTACCTGAACATGTACCTACGCCACGCCTACATCTACTCCAGCCGTGGAGTCAAATTTCCTTTCTGACATATGTTGTCTTCATTCGGTGTGGTATATATATATATATACACTCTCTTTCATGAATTTCTGGATTGGATGACAAAAACCCTCACGAAGATATATGGCAGACGAGATTGCCCAAGCAGAAGGGAACCCGAAGTGGATAAGCAGGACTAAATAAGAGAGAACTCCAAGGGTCAGGAGACCCATAGACTCATTGGGATCATGTGAATCCACATGTACAAACAGACTTGTAGCACGAGTTGCTCGACACTGATTGGAGAATCTCTGCCCTAATATAATGTCTGGCTTCCACCACACACATCCAGTTATTAGAAGACACCGGTTGTGTCTCTTTACCATTAACACCATCCAGAAACAGCCCTAGTCGACAGATGCGAGAGTATTAGTACACATGACTAAGAGTAATCCGATATAACATACGCGCTCTTGCGCGAGAGTGCAACACGATGACACGATCTAATGAACATTCCAGTTCCCTTTTGGCTAAGAACTTGAGATGGGGAAAACACTAGAGGGACCATGCGAGGCAAATTATCATTACGGGTGCACACGTAATCATAATTTGCAGCGCATGAGAAGTCTGGCGAGTCTTAATGTCTGAGTTAATGTTCATGATTAATCCGTATTCCTAATCTCAACTCCTAGTCACTCGATCGATGATCAAAATTTCCATAAACAAAGGGTTGATCCAAAAGGCATCAGATGATGCGTTGAACTCTCACAAGTGATGTGGAAATGTACATCATCTCCTTCTACTTTGAATTCTAATGATTCTAAAACTCTTATCGAGACTTCATTGGCATGAAAAATTTTGACCGAAACACTGAATATGTCTATTCTCAATTGATTTGAGCTCGGTATTTGGACCGAATCTAGAAATTCTCTGTAAAGTACTATTACAACTTTTGAGATGCAGCTATAGATCTCTTTACGATTTCGTTACCTAACTACCAAATCAGGAGGCTGATATACGAACTCTTAAACGTACCCAGAGGAAATTGCAGGCATACTGTGCTACCAGTAGTTGACAAATAATCAATTCAACCCTTTTCAACTCTAGATCACGAGACAAATTCCTAAAGTTATATTCGATTCGTGTCCACTTTCTGACACCTACCTAAAGAGGGTCAAGCCGTAGACTAAATTGAAGATGATATTACATCAAAGTCTACCAATTTAATGATTGGCAAACCCGGAATCGATTTCAAGAAATCACTACTTCTATGAGACCATTTCCATTATATGACTTTTACTTTCCCATCTAGACGAACTGCAACTTTTCCAAACGAACATAGAACCTCTTAAGGCTTACCTACCTCGTGCACGTCAAGTTTTCATCCCACAAATCATGATATCACAACCTAAAGTTCTAGACTGCAGTAGAGGTGTGGTGCAAACAGTGATTAATGAAGTATCGAACTCAGTCTTCGCAAACGAAAGCTAGACTATTCTCAAACACTTATTCCTGAACCCCATGAAGGTCCATTTATCCTTTAGTATCTGGGAGCCAACTCAACTAGACTATTTCCAAATACTTCTACATTCTCGTTCTTCATCAAGATTCCACTTCCATTTTAGGAGAGATCATAGAAATCTAAACGATTCAAAATCTGGATGATTCACTATTACAAGAAAATTTTTATCCTTCGAGCTTATTGTTCGACATCTATTTCGTTAAGATCCCTATCCAGATCAGATTACGAAGGACATGTGTGATGATGCCATTAGCAATGAACTTGGATGAAACCAAGATCAATCTTATAGGATCAAGTATCCATAAAAATCTTACTCCATATATAGTTGTCTAATTCGTTAACTAGCCAACTCATAGCGATTTCTATAAACCATTCCAGCCCCCTTGTGGGAAATTGCATACGCTAATATTACTTTCTTAAACTCAATCGAATCAGTTTCATCTACATACTTATTAGACCGATGAAATGTCAGTTAAAATATTTTGTTCAAAAAAAAAAAAAAAAAGGTAAAATGCATTAAGGCCTTGACTCGTTGTGACAAACGGACAATTACCTGATTTTGAACTAACATGTGAATATTTCAGCAGAACCACCTGGCATATCCTATTGGAACTTACGATAAGTCTTCTGTCAGATTCTATCATGGTTTATTTTCGTGAGTGAAAACCCGGATATGAATAAAGAATATGCGCTCATACACTTTCGGAAATCCGCATGCATGAATGCATTTTTGTCATCCATTACTAATAATGAAAGATCATACGGTTGCACTATGATGAGAATGATCACGTAAAGAAATTTTTCGACATCTAAACCTTGATAGTTTACTCTAGTGTGTGCGTTGTTTACTTGATTCGTGAAAACTCGCTATTTTAATTCACATCGAGTAAACATTCTTTTAATGACTTGCTCATTATATGAAAAGGACCCCGCTGGTTGTAATCCCTTTTGTTTATGGGACTCTAGTGTCGACATTACCACCGTCTGGCATAGCTAATGTCCTTCACATGGCGACATAATCAAAGGACTTCCAAAATCTACTCGTTTGATATAATATCTGCTCGACGGTAACGTCACACTATTACATGATACGATGACATTTCAAATCCATACATATCCAACATCGTTAGTCGATGAGGTATTCGCTTTACCTTCGAATACCGATTACTAAGTGAATTGAATTATATGAGCTAGAAATGAACAAAGTATATCGAACATCCATCTGAACAAGTTGAGTCAATCCTAGAGGATAGCTCAAGCTAAGTTTCGAGGACGAAACTTCTTTAACGAGGGGAGAATGTGACAACCCTGAATTTGGGTCCATAATCCCTGGCGGTCGATTCACCATAAAAGGCCTTGGCCCATTAACGGCCCAGTTATAGGCTCAATATATGAACTTGAGTAAGTAACCTTACTTGACGGATCATGGGGTGATTCGAGATAACATGTTAATATATAGTAATCACATAGCCTTACGATGTACGGTTAAACAAATTAACGCATCCGTAGTTAGTAACCGACACACGACGTGATATTTAACTTCTAATATTAAATAATCATGATAATTATTCGTAATTACTTCAAACGATTATTTAGAAATTAACATGAGAGTCATACGACATAGAACACGCTAATATGACTAATACCAGCATAAACTTAAATTATACTATTTATTACCTTATGTGATTAAATAATATAAGCGAATATCGATATCATCGTTGTTTAATTCCTATTATTATTATTTGAGAAAATAATAATTTTAATAGCGCGTGAAACGTTAAAACGACGTACGCGTTGGACACATGGTACTGGTGCGTACAAGACTGGACAGCAGTCGGAGCAGAAACTTCATAAAATAAATAACGAAATAAACCTATAATAGCACTACACGATCCTAAAAATTTTAATATAATAATGCGGAAATTTTAGTCGTGTCAGAAGATCGAGAGTAGACGCGTTTTACCCGCATACAGTCCAAACTACATTGATTAGGAGACTAACCTAAACCCTGGATATATATAAGGATATTATCCCCTTTTATTCCCTCATTTCTTCAAAACACACCAGCACACACACACATACACGCACATGTGCGTGTACCAGAGAGAGAGATCGGAGGCATGAGGGAGGAGGCCGGCCACACCCCCGGCGGCTCCTCCCGGCGGCGACAGTGGTGGTGGGTATGACCTCGTGCCCCGAATGGTGGTGACGGATGCAGGTGAACGAAGAAGACGACGGCGGCATCGGTGGCTGATCTGGTGGTGCCCGACAACCTCTTTCCCGTTCCCCTTTTTCTGGCAAAAATCGTCTTTCCAAAAACCCTAATCAGCCGCATCAGGCGGTGTTCGAGCAAAGCAGAGAAGACGATGATTGTGTGATGTTGTTGGAGACGACGGCAGCAGCGATCCGCCGTTCCGACCCGCAGTAACGACGACGTCGGCTAGGGTTCCGCCTCCACAGGGTGTTTCGGTAAGCTCCGGTGACGGAGCTAGAGTTTCGACGCCACCTCAGGCTACCCGATCATGTTTTAAGCCTATCTCGGTCTAGATCCACAGCTTCTTGCGTGTTTCTGTCCAAGATCCGGCTGAAAACGGTTTTCCGGCGGGATTTCCGACGACATAATTAGTTTTCCGACGAGTTTCGCTTTTCAGGCGAGTCCCTATTTCATTTTTATTGCCATTCAAGCTTAAATCTACACAATTTTGGTGTTAAATGTTTCTTTGGAATGATTCCGGTGAACAGAAGCGTTTTCCGGCAACACCGGTAGGCCCCACTCGACCGGATCCGTGTTGTTGTAGTTCTAAGATCCCGATCTACAAAGTCTTGAGGTTAGTTTTGTATTTTGAGCATAACTTTAGACGACCGGTTATTATCCGTTTAGATCTAGTTATTTGGTGGCCGGGTTTCATTCCCGTGTATAAAATGCGTATTTTGTACAGGAAACGACGTCACGAACCTCGGTCAAACATGGTCAAACACGATCAAACGTGGTCAAACTCGGGTCAACGGTGGTCAAACGTGGCCAATACGAAAACCGTGAGGTTTAGGACGTGTCGGTTCATAAAAGAGATGTTCGAAAGGTATAAAACGCGCACTAAAAAGACTATATTCATTTACCTAAAAGTTACACGCGTGCACGGGAAATTTCGTTGAGTCATAAACGACGTATTAACGGTGAAAATAAATATTAACTTAATAATTGCCATCATCGGACCGCAAAAACGTATGTTTAGTCAACAGAGATCCGTTCAATCAAAATATATATAATTATTAAACTAGAAATTTAATCATGAACACATAATAAGTAACAAAGAGACGTTTATATGACTAACGATCGTTGCATATATATACACGAATAATAAATATTACTTGAGTCGTTTAAAGATTTACAAAATGTTCGTTATATAAAAGCCGTTGATATTTATTATTTAGATATGTTGGTTAACGACTATATTAAGTTCAACTCGTATCCGAGATATTACGTTTTAACATTTTTGGAACTTATACGAATCAATTTATAACGTTATCGACTAAACGAGGGCTTATTCAAAATCAAACGATTATTATATAAAACAATATTTAGGCCCGGATATGTATGTATGAGTGCACACACCTACACACATATGTAAAGATAAACGTATATACATATATATACCGATATGAAATCTCAATATACAAGAATCAGACATTTATTTGTTAAATACAATATTCAGTTATGGATTTAAATAAACATACGATTTCAAAGTTTTGGATACATATTGTACGAACAATTTCAAAACCTAGGACGTTAAATTATTATATTCGAGAATTGTAAACGTATATTTAACTATATAGTTTCGTACCTCGTCTTAAACGGTACTTCACTTATATACACACACAGTATATAAACGTATGTTTTGGAAAACAAATGAACATATGATTACTTAAGGCAATTACATTAAGGATAAAGTGATATGTATATACATATATATATATATATATATATTCGATTATGACTTGAATAAATAAAATATGATAACTAAATACACTAAAGAATGTGTATTGCGCGTATATGTTTACATAAAGAAGAACAAATCCTTATTAAGGAACGTTTATTCGCGAAATATGTTACGTTACATATATATATACATATAAATATTTTCAAAGTTTTGAGACTATATAAGTATATGAATACGTATATATTCATAAGTGCTAGTATGAATACACCATTAGTCCTGAAATGGTTTTACTAAATCATAGGGTTACACACATTCTGATAAAAGGCGCACGAACATGGATTAATATTTATTATACGCACACCTAGCTATATACGGTCGTGTCCTCGACAAACTAACATTTATGTATATAGCTATTGAAACATATTCAAGTCAAAAGACCCGATTTGAATTAAGCAACTAATATCACCGAATGTTAAACTGAAGCCATATACCACGTCAGTAATACCGTTGAAAATCAGCATGGCTCAACCGCACGCGTGATAACTCAATACGAGTTTAGACTCGCTTTACATTATTAGGGTTAGTCTATAAAACTCATAAAGTACCTACAGGTATCGTAGGACTCGAATAGGACGACGTAAACCCGTGACTATCACGTGGACATTGGTTTTCACTGCTATCAAAAGGACATTAGTGTTTCTGACACGTCATCAGGTGAGTTTCACGACCCCTTTTTTTTACTTTTTCTGTTTTGGGGGAAAAACATGTTAATTTCAAATGGTATGATAACTAGAAAATGAGAAACAAGCATCTGATTCCCTTGTGAGCATGAGTTAACACTAAAAGGTCCTCGGTATTTCGAACTATAACCATTAGCTATGGACTTAGCCGTAGATCGATATGAATAGTACTATTCGGGTTGACACCCCCAATCATGGTTAGTCGCGCTAACCTGACCAGCAGGGTCAAATGATTGCATATTAGGTCTTGTTGTTTCTCATTGTTTAAAGGTACAATGGGCTGGGGCAAATTTCGAGAATTCGTTAAAGGTTTGGTTATAGGCTTGTGCATCACATAATTCGTAAGTGCTAGCTAGACTTCGATGAATCAACCGCTAACTTGTTTTGTTTATCATATGCATAAAGTAAATTTCGAGCAAATGATTTCGCCAATGGTATACGTACCAATGGTTTTGTCAGTCAATTTCAAGAAACGGGTTTTACCATTGGTATACGTATCAATGATCTTGACAGTGAATTTCGAGCAAATGATTTTGCCAATAGTACCCGTACAAACAGTTTGTCAATCAATTTCGTGCAAATGGCTTTTGCCGAAGGATTTCGTATAAATAGTTTTTGACAAACGATTTCGTAAATATGGTTTTGCCAATTGTATTCATTTAAAACCTGTGAACTCACCAACATTGCGTTGACATTTTTGAGCATGTTTTTCAGGTAATTCATACGACACGGTTGGAATAGGTTAAACTTTTGGATTAAGCCACTAGAAAGATGAAGATGCAAGGTGTTCGACGTATTTAGAAGTCTTTAGTTAGCTTCCGCTGTTGTGAAATGTTATCAATCGTTGCAACCCTAATTTATTTATTTATTTATTAAGTGAATAAATTTGGGGGTGTGACACCTTGCAGAGAAACCTTCATCAACTCAGTAAAATCACGTGCCAGAGCCGCTCTCACTTCCGGTTCAAAAGTGAATTGTTGTCCTTCGACATGAGTCGGCTTAGTCCCGTGCATACTAACTTCTGGCTCAGTGTGAACACTTCATTCTTCACTGTACTTTTGGCGTGCAGGGGCCCTGCCGCGCCCACCGTTACGACCACCGGTACGACCGCCGGTACGACCCCCACCACACCTTCCTCTCTTTCTTCCCGCCATTTCGTTCTATAAGACAAGGAATCCAATGTCATCACGCTAGTTAACAAATATAATTCAACAAGCACTATAAGATTTTAATATACACTGGCCATCTGCAATTAACCATTACACTACCTTTCGATTTCTATTTGACCACCTTTGTGATTCCATCAGAACGCAAGTCCTTACCTAACCCTTTCTAAGGCATACTATACATGTAAATATACTACCTTCATAGTTTAAGTTCAGACACTGGAAGTCCGCTTTGATGCTGTAGCTCGAGTTACCCGTACTGGCATCCGCTTTCGGTCCCATTCATAGTTTAAGTTCAGACACTGGAAGTGTCCGAATCTCTCAAACTATTTCTCTAATGCGAACTTGTAAGGCCCCAAACCCGAGAGTCCTTACTTGTTGGATTTACTCATTCACAAACAATTATTAAACTTGAATATCAAATAACGCCGCGGAAAATTTCATTTAAACATAATCAAACGTTGTTCAACATGCAGAAGCGTAACATAGTCTAATACATAAACATAACATAAACTAATTATAACGGGATGCCAGTCTTCATATCATCCGGGTAACCCTTCTCGCTTGCCAAGCATCAGCGTCCATCATCATAACCTGCCCTTAACCTGAATGTGCATACTAAAAAGTCAGCTACGTTGGTGAGTTCTAGCTTTACATAAAACCTTAACATAAACATTTTGCCAAAAACATAACATAAATTTGTTTAAAAAAAGCGTACGTAAAACATGCAATAACTTAACATCGTAACATAGCATCATAACATAAGTCAACATGAACCGAATCTTCGCCTTCTCGTAACCATCAATTCCGTACATCGCATACCAGCGGATGAACTTAAGGCTCGTTACCTCTAAGTCATCCGTCAACTAGATCCCCTAAGGCTCGTTACCTCTAGGTGGACCAAACATATGTCTCCTAAGGCTCGTTACCTCTAGGTAGACCAAACATATGTCTCCTAAGGCTCGTTACCTCTAGGTAGACCAAACATATGTCTCCTAAGGCTCGTTACCTCTAGGTAGACCAAACATATGTCTCCTAAGGCTCGTTACCTCTAGGTAGACAGAACATAACTTAGGCACTATTTCCCCGCAAGGAATAGTACCTTCCATCGGGATCCTGGTAATCCCATGGGTGACCGTCGTCACCCCATCATCAACCAGTTGTACAACCATTAGCCAGCCACAAAGGCCCCCCGTAAGGGTGAGGACAATACATACATACATACCTTAGCTCACGTAGGAACTCATGGCAGATTCGTTCATTCGTGATTTTTATAAAACCTTTACCTCATTTTAGTTAAAGCATTCGTACGTTTTATTAAACAAAACATCATCTCTTTTGTAAACCTTTCGTAAACTTCATTTGGCAAAACATTTCATAAACATCGTCCCGTAAACATCATTTCTTAAACATCACATCGTAAACATCGTTTCGTAAACATCATTTCGTAAACATCATTTCGTAAGCCTCGTTCGTAAACCTCATTTCAAAACATCATTCCGTATGTATGCACACTAGCCCAAAAACATTTAATTAAAACATTAAAGAAGGGCTTCTAGAACTCACCTTATAAGCTAATCTGGGTTGTCCTAAGCAAAGGTCCCCCAACGTCACTTCCGATCTGAATTGATTAGTTAAATACACATCAGACCAAATCCCGAGTCTAACGGTTTAACCTTCTAAACATACTGACTTTACCTAACCAGCCTGATGCATGCGCAGTTAGCAAGTGCACAGGGCCTTGCTCTTGCGCACTTAATAAGTGCGCAAACTTTCCTTCATGCATACTTGATAAGTACGCAGGAACCTCTCCATGCGTATTTGAAAAGTACGCAGGATCCTCTTCATGCGTACTTGATAAGTACGCAGGATTCTCTTCATGCGTACTTGATAAGTACGTAGGATCCTCTTCCTGCATACTTGATAAGTACGCAGGATCTGCTTCCTCGCAAAAACCCTAACTTTTGCATTCGGGTCTGATCACGTCGAGATCCTGAACTTGTTTACATTCAAAACGTTTGCTTTTTTTTAAGGAACTCAAATCTATGTTTTTCTTCCAGTTTCATCCTTAAAAACGTCACATTTTCATCTAAAACCCGAAAAACCCAAAAACGAACAAAAACTCAGATCCAGGTTGGATCGTTACCTGTATCGAGCTTTTGACTCGGAGGTTCTTCTCACGAGCTACGGAGCAACGCACTTCTTCAATCTCGGGTCGATCCGCCAACTTTCTCTCTCTATGATTTCTCTCTCTAGAACTTGCAAATGAGAGAAATGTGGAGTGTGTTAGGCTATTTATAGGGGAAGGGACTCCTCCCCTCAAGTTCGCCGGCCCATCTGGCCCGGCCCATCACGCCTCGTTCATTTATTCCTTTCGTCTCATGTCTAACCCGTTATTTTGATCGTCGTCTTATTTTTTGGATGTTACAATGACCACCACAACCATTCGAGTCATCTTGTTCATGAGAGTTCCCTGAGAATAAGGCGATTCCTGAACTAGATGATTTAGCTGTGGAAGACGTCCCATAATACATAGAAGGGTCTTGGATTTGAGGTCTCCCTGAGCTTTCTTTTCTCTTAAGGTTCATATTGTGTGCTTGAACCTTACCGATTGCTTCTTCAATCGTCATCTCATAGAACTTGGGGTTCTCTCTTAGTAGAGTGGTATACATCTCAAACTTTGTGGTAATGCATCTAGAAAATTTTCAACTAATTCCTCATCAGGATACTTCAGCTCAAAAGCTTTTAACTCAGTTTGTAGATGATAGAATCTAGATATAACTTCATCAGTAGATTCATTCTCCAGGTATCTAAAGCACTCATACTGCTTTCTCAGGAGATCTCTTTTGCTCTTCTTGATGTCATTGTTCCCCTCAAATCTTTTCTGCAATGCCTTCCAGAGATCTTTCAAATTATCATATCCTCTGAAGCTGTGAAAGAGTTCCTTAGTTAGGGCCATTGTGAAAGATCCATGCGCTTTCTTTTCTCTATCATAAACTCTCTTTTCTTCTTCATCTAGCTTAGATATAGGGTTGGGAACAATTTCATCAAGATATGTATAAGTAGGATGCTTATAACCCTCAAGTATAGGTATCCACAAAGAGAAATCCGTGTATGAGAAATAATGCTCAAAGTGTGCTTTCCAATTCAAATAATCATTAACATTAAGCAGCTTTGGCGGTTTTTGCGGGGTTCCAATCTCATTGTCATAAATAAGTAGGTTACCGAGGTTCTGAAGATTTGCCATAGTAAAACACTTAGTCAAATTTCAGAAAAATCAAAACAACTTGCGCACTTGAATCTGGCCTTGCGCACTTAAAGACCTGGTCTTGCGTATTTAGAATATGCTCTTGCGTACTTGACAAGTACGCAAGAGTAAATGATAAGTACGCAGGAGATCACTTAAGTACGCAACAAATATGGTCTTGCATACTTGGTAAGTACGCAACAAGACTGTACTTGTTGCCAAATATGGTAAGTACGCATATCACTTTTTCACCAACCCTCACCAACTTTTTCCGGTCACTGGAATCTCACCGGAGATAGAAATAGTTGAAGATATGACCAAACAAAATGAGCCAAAGTGTCAGAAACTCGTTTCTAACCAACCTTTGATGCTCAAAACACTCAAATACACAACAAAAGTCGGTTTTTGAGTGATTTTTGCTTCTAAAATAGTGCTCAAGAGCTACCCCTATTTTATCACAAAAATCAACAAAAACACCCACTTTTTCTTGTAAAAACTTTGTAGGATGTGTAGAAGATGCTCCTAACACACTCACAACACTCGAAATCAAGAGCTAAGCTCTGATACCACTTGTAGGTCCCTGGGTGTCTCGGATCGTTACGTGTGGGTGTGTGACAAGTCTGACCGGGTGACTAGGTGGAGAATCAAGCAACACAAAGTAAACCGACAACGAAATCACTTTCAAACTCTGTCTATTATAAACTTGAAGGTTATAGAGAGAATACAACTGAGTGCAAATGTCTGCGTACATAACTTCTGTCAAAGTAGCCTATTTATACTAGACCTGATCTCTTCGCACTTAAGAAGTGTGCAGGGCAATTTGTTCCTGCGTACTTAACAAGTACGCAGAGTATTCTTGCGTACTTGCTAAGTACGCAGGAGATAACTCATGCACACATGCTAAGTGCGTAAAACACTTAGAGAAATCAGAAGATAAGAACATACATTAGTAATTACAACTCGATAACTAATACGTACAGACACTAACATACAAAGACTAATACATTACAAGACAAGTACAAAAGTTAAGACAATATCCAAAGTGTTTGTCACACAAAAGTGCTTCAATAATTTATGTGCTTGTTTGCTGTGATTTGTTGCTGCTTTGGGAGAAAAATTGCTGGAAATCGTGTTTAAATAGATTAAAGATCATTTGTGTGTTCTTCACGTTCTATGTGTTCTTCGAAATTGCTACTGCATCTTAGGGATTCAAATTTTGAAATCCCAAGATTTTCGGATTTTAAAGTTGGCAAGTCAATCTGCTGTGTTTGACTAGTTCACGGTTTGACTTGTTTTCGGGTTTGTTCACGGCTGGATTCACGGGTATAGTTCTTGGGGTACTTCACGACTGTACTTCATGGTTTAGCTTCTCGGTTTAGCTTCTCGGGTTCAAGTTCACTGCTGGAGTACACGGGTTCAAGATTACGGTGTTCTCTTAACTTCACGGGGAGATACTGGTTCACAGCTTCTTCAAAGTTCACAGGAATTTGAAAGTTAACAGCTTCAAGAGTTCAAGATTTTACCCAAGTTCACGGGCTCATAGTTCACGGTGTTATTAGGTTCACGGCTCATTATCTTTTCACGGCTTCTGAACAGTTCACGGGCCCTCTAATTTCACTTTTTCAGTTCCAAGTTCACGGATTAAAAAAAAATAAAAAAATTCTTGGTCAAAATTTTGAGAGGATGTTTATACCCCTATTCGGAGTAGTTTTTGAAAAATTTAAAACATTGAATATTTTTTTGGAAATTTTGGCGGGAAATAATTTGAAAATTTTTCATGGTCAAAAATTGAGAGGAAGTTTATACATCTATTCGGATTCGTTTTTGAGAAGTTGACGATATTTGATTTTCAGTAAAAATTTTGGTGGGAAAATTCGTCTTATCAAGATATAATGTCTTCTACATCTGGAGAAGTAAGAACTGGTTCACCATCTTCAGCTTCAATTCCACCAGAGGTAACATCTAATCTCTGTTCTCAATTATGTATTGATAAGGTGGAGATGTTTAGAAAAAAAATGCTGATTTGATTTTTGAAATTGAAAATCTTAAATATCACAAAACTAAGTTTGTTAAATCCGAAAAGGGATACAAAGAGGCCATAGAGGCGGGTAAAAAGGATATTTCTGTGTTAAAACAGAAAATTAGTGAACAGGCATGTGTTCGTTTAGATTTCATGAAAGAAATAGCTGAACTAAAAGAGAAACTGGAAAAAGCTGTTCAAACTTTAGATTATGAGAGGATCAACGTTGAAAATTTTTGTCATTCAACTAAAGCTGTAGAAAACATGATAGATAAACAGCTGGAGGGTAATGTGGTTAGAAGGATAACTCAAGGTTTGGGGTACAACAATATGCCTCATCCTTTCAATAGAAATTTCACCACTGTTCCTCCCTCTGTTGAGGAACAAGTAGAGGAGTTTAAGGTGTTAACTTCTGGAAATCTGGCAAACACTGATGAGTCCAAATCATCATCCTCGGCTTCAAATGTTAAATGTGTGAACGATTCTGATGCTTCTACTTCATGTGCAGAAAAAGTAGAGATTGAGGAATGTGATAGTGATAATGAAGAGTCTGAAGAGGCTTTTTGGCAAGATAAGAATTAATTTTAATTCTGGTTGCAAAAATAAAACTAATACTTTTTAAGGGCAATGCTTCCAAGAGTACTGCTTCTAAGAGCAACAAACCCTATGTGCAGGATTGGAAAAATGTTTCTAGAAATTCAAAACTGCCTGCATATAGTGATGGAAAAACTAGATTTGTTACACCTGTCACTGATAATGTTGTTAATTATTCCAACAGAGACCCGTATAGGCTAAAGGAGAAAAGCAAACAGGTTGAACAAAATAGGAAGTTTAAAAGCTCTTCAAAAAGAAGATGTGAACATCATTCTAGTAATGATCAATCTTATCATTCACACTCATCATCATCTTCATCTTCGTGGTAAAACAGATTAGGATATGCTTCTTATACTAGGAAGCAGACATGCTACACATGTGGTAAAGCCGGTCACATTGCAAGAAACTGCATACATCGTCCTTATGAGCCATATTACATGAAGAATCAGAGGACTACACCACGGGATAGAACTTACTCTAAGCCAATGAAGGCTACCCTGCCCAAGGAAATGAAGAGTAAGCATCCCAAAGTTAAGCCCTCTGACACTGACTGGAATGTTGCAAAGAGAAACAGGCAAGCTTATTTCGAAAGAAAAAAGGTAAAACAAAATAAACAAACGGTGAAACCTAAAGTCTTTCAATCAAAGCCTGTCTAGAAGGCAAAGGAGGTTGGTGTGGCAACACCGGTTATTGATTCTAACAGTGATATGTGTTTACAGGAAGTATCTTACATTGATGCTTCAGGAATGCCCAGGTCAACAATGGCTTGGGTACCTATGTCTAACTAATCTTCTCAATTGTGTAGGGACAGCCAAGGAGGACCGTCAACAACAAAAGTGGTATGTTGATGAGGGTTGTTCCAGGCACATGACAGGTGACAACTCTCTGGTGCATAACGTTAATATTTTAATGGAGGGTATGTTTCCTTTGTAGGAGATAGGGGAGGTAAAATCAGCAATAAAGGTACACTTAACTTTGGTACATTATGCTTTGAAAATAATGAGTTTTTGAAATTTGAGAATGGTTACAAAAAGATTTTTCTTAGTAGTTTAAATTTGTACAGTTTTATTTTTGTAAAATTTTTTATGCACAAATTTAGGGGGAGAAAATAAAAAAAATACAAAAAGAGTCTGCTTTTAATTTTTATTAGAGTAAAGAAATATACAAAAAGAGTTTATTTCTTAGTCAGTTTGAGTCTGTTTTTTAGTTCAAAGAAAATAAAAATACAAAAAGATTATGCTTCTGCTTGAGTCGGTTGTTTGCAAATAAATGGGAAGTGATATGAATGTTCGTTTTTTGAGGCTAGGATCAACACATGTAAGGCACTAAATTCAAATGAATAGGATCATTGTTGGATATGTTGATAGGCTTTGCTTGTGATACACTTGAATTAATTAATCTTATAGCCTTAGTGGGGAACATCTCATAGATTAGTGTAATATGTCTTTCCTGTTAATAATTGAAAATTTAAACATAAAGGTTGATGTTTTGTGGATAACCCTTGCTCTTTTGGGATTGCATTAACCGAGACGCTTCACAAAGGGGTTGCGAGCTGACTTGATACAACTCTGTATATACTATATATATAATTAAAAGACATGCATTGACATGCAATAGGTGAAAAGACACTAAATGATAGTGCAAAGCTAATCTGCAAAGCAGAATTCTGAGCAAAAGACACGCAATGTTAATGTCGTGCTATAGGAATAAATTCAAAAGATATGCAATGCCATACTTCAAAAGAAATGTCTAAAGGCGTACATATAAGTATACTTGTAAATATTTTTTCTTTTGGAATATGTGACTGGAACGGGATCTCTTGTCAGGGCATATAAGTCCGTTGTGCTATGACCCTGAGCATTTGCTGGTTCTGGACATGTAAGTCCGCAGTGCTATGTTTTTGATCAAATTTTGTTAGAGATTCCCTGAACGGTTTCATAAACCCGCGCTAGTTATGCTCAATTAGTTATTATTTAGGTGCTCAAAAGATCACGAGGAAGGGAGGGTTTACATGATAAGTTGTGGGGTCAATTAAAGTTTGTCAAGAATTCACATAATTCACATTTTGTTAATTACAGGTTTCTGAGATATGAGTGTGAGACCCATTATGTCATAAATTAATTCTATCCAAAACATGATAACTTAAATCACAGTGAGTTTAGAAGGATCTAAATATTGGCAATCCACTTGACCTGTCAGAGTAAAGACTACGTGCTGAAAATTGTTCCTTGATCTGCCTAGAGAGCGATATGATCTCATTGCAAACTTCCTAACGGCTCGTTGTTGGTTAGATATTTGTAAATGTGTCGGATCTGTCAAAGTTGAAATTTGTTAGGAAAATTCCAAAACGATTTTATTTCAAATTTATTTTTATTTTTTACTTCAGTTTTAGTTTAGTTTTTTAGTTTTTCTATTTTACTTTTATTTTATCTTTACAAAAATTAACCATTCTTGGTTTTAAAGACTTATCATCAAAAGAATTGAAATTTCAAAAGTTTGATGGTACGTGGATGTACTAGGTATTCGTGTGAATATTGGATCACCTGTTGCATACAAATGTCTGCTTACAAAATTTCAGAGAATTTGCAGGATTTGTTTCAAATCAAGAACCAGGGTTAAAGAAGAATGAAATTATGTCAATTGCTGACAAACTTGAAGTACCATTACAACTGAATGTACCCAAGTCAGAAGAACTAGATGTGTTTTCATCTTCCAACAATGAAAGTATACATGAAGAAGTACCTGTGAATCGGCTTGAAAGAGAAAGAATGACAAAGAAAAGAGCTGCTGGGAATCCTCCTCTCACATCCTCTTTAGCAAGATGATCAAGCAAATGCTGATTAGGATACACATGAGGATCTAACTCCAAGAGAAGAAAGTTTTAGAGTTCAGAAATGTTGAACCGTCTCAACACCAACATCGACACCACAACAACAACCTCTGATTCTGATGACAATGTTGTATGCTGAAAGTGGGGATCACAGTGCTACATTCGAGTTATGAAGATCATTTGATAGCATCAGCCTAGGGGGAGATTGTTGGGTCTTTATATGTGAGGCTGACGCTTATCAAATAAGTATATGTGTTGGTGTTACCGAATAAAATTGTATTTGGTTTTGTAACCACGAACTATATGTTCACGAGTTGGGTCTTGGGCTAGGCTATGTGACCCGAATACTAGGTTATGGGCTTTATAAATGTTTATCTAGTATAAATAGATAAATTCGTGACCTAGGATGAGCTAGCGATAGAGAGCAAGTAGTTAGACGAGTTTAGAGGTGGAGAACCGTGTGAGAGGCTAAGCGGTTCTTACTAGTTTTTCCTTGTAATTCTCTCTAGTAATATACGAGTTTTACATTGAATCTTCTTGTTCTTGAATCACCACAATCGTTTGTTTCCGCCTTTCAATTATGAGAGTTTGATATCTTGTGTGTGTGTTCATATGTGTTCATCGACGATCCATAAAGAGTTTTGGGACTTACAATTGGTATCAGAGCCATTGAAGTCATTCAAGGCTCGGTTTAGATATCAACGATTCAAGACAAACATTTTGGAGGTATTTTTAAAGTTTTCGATTGATTTTTGGTTTTAATCGATTATTTCTGTGCTTGTTTGCTGCGATTTGTTGATGTTTTGGGAGAACGATTGCTGGAAATCGTGTTTAAGAAGATTAAAGATCATCTGTGTGTTCTTCACGTTCTTTTAGTTCATCGAAATTGTTGCTGATTCTTAGGGATTCAAATTTTGAAATCCCAAGATTTTTGGATTTTAAAGTTGGCAAGTCAATCTGCTGTGTTTGACTAGATCACGGTTTGACTGGTTTTCGGGTTTGTTCACAGCTAGATTCATGGGTATAGTTCTCGATGTACTTCATGGTTTAGCTTCTCGGGTTCAAGTTCACTGCTGGAGTACACGGGTTCAAGATTACGGTATTGTCTTAAGTTCACGGGGAGATACTGGTTCACGGCTTCATCAAAGTTCACGGGAATTTGAAAGTTAACGGCTTCAAGAGTTCAAGATTTTATCCAACTTCACGGGCTCATAGTTCACGGTGTTATTAGGTTCACGGCTCGTTATTTGTTCACGGCTTCTTAACAGTTCACGGGCCCTCTAATTTCACGGTTTCAGTTCCAAGTTCACGGATTGAAAAAAAACAAATTTAAAAAAAATAAAAATTTATGTCCAAAGTTCTGATACCAATTGTAAGTCTCAAATCTCTTTACGGATCGTCGATGAACACAAATGAACACACACACAAGATATCAAGCTCTCACAATCGAAAGGCGGAAACAAACGATTGTGGTGATTCAAGAACAAGAAGATTCAATGTAAAACTCATATATTACTAGAGAGAATTACAAGGAAAAACCAATTAGAACCGCTTAGCCTCTCACACGGTTCTCCACATCTAAACTCGTCTAACTACCTGCTCTCTTGTCACACCCTCAAAATCCACCTGCAGGGTTTTACCGCGAGGCGCGTAACACACGAGGATCTCAGTCATTAGTTACACGGAATGACTCTATATGAATTTAAATAAAATACCATTGCTGCTCATAGTCACGAGACAACAATCTTTAAGTTTGAAAATGTTGCGGAAGCGTAAATAAAATCCAATGCAAGTAAAATCAAATGCGCAAATCAAGGCGCCCAAACCATGAAGTTTAAATAAATAAAATAAGTTCAGTGTTTGAAAATGATGGGACTCCATGCATGTCCTATGCTCGTGCTTAATACCTTAGGGACCTGAGAAAAACATGCTAAGAAGTGTCAACACAAAGGTTGGTGAGTTCACAAGTTTGAATGTAAGTAAACGTTTGATGTTTGCAAGATAGTGTAAATAATGTATACCAATAGATAGCTAGTCTATGTCATGCTACTACAAGTGTTTCGAAACCGAAGCTGACTGTTTGTGTTTGTTTGCCTTCCACCATGTCTACCGAACAATGGCAAATATTGAGGTCAATATTACACCCGTTCGACCTCCAGTCGTGTTAGCGCGACTTACCTTGCTATGTTTCAATACTAACGGTTCGAGAATGTAAGGACTTATGTGGTATGTTTGCACTTTAGTAAGCAAGCAATAATACAATAATACAATATCCAAAATGTTTGCGAGCATGTTTTCTCCCTCAAAAGGAAAGTAAGTAAAAGAGAGGGGTAGTGAAACTCAGCTTAGTATGTGTGCAGATGAAAGCTAAGTAAAAACAGTTGGACCTCTAACTGCCACCTAAAACCATAGGTCTATAAGTGTGTGTTCGTGCAGGTTGACATGAACCCTTAGTATCCAAACAATACCATTGTTTAAGTGTTTAGAAAAGATTTACAAGTTTGACCCGACGACCCATTGGTGACCCGTTAGTGATTTAATGTTTGATTTGAATACTAAAACAAAGTACACAAGTAATTCAAGTTTCATGCGAACTCATAACTATCTTAGCATAGCAAGTTATGTCTACACATGCACGTTCATCAAAGTTCCTACTTTTATTAATGTATGAACACAAAGTTTGGTTTCCATATGTTAATCATTTATAACACGTTTGCATGATCAATATGTTCATAACATAAATCTTACCCTAGATAATCATAGCACATAGCAATGCCTTGAACTTAACATACAGATCATACTTCAATTAAAGTTTCCAAGAATAGTAAGTTATGAATATCATGCGTGTTTTGAACTATCTAACACGTTACAACATGTTATTATATCCTAACTATCATGTAGCTATCATTAAACCATATCAAACATGTATTTGAAATCTAATTTCACAAATCACTTATACATGAATCAAGTAACACATAACATCATCAAATCATCCTAATCATGTCTAGTATGCAAGATATAATTCACAAAAAGTTTCCTTTATAAGTAAGTTATGATGTCTAGCTTGTTTAACAATATTCAAAGCACCAAATCAATTGCATACAACCTAACTAGCATGATTATAACCATAATAAGCATCAAACACATCCATCATGCAATCCTACATCATTACATAATCAAAAAGTCCCTTCTTTTAACAAGTTACCAATCATATGCAACTAGGGTTTTCCAAATAACAACAAAATCATCAAATACATGTACAACAATGTTAAAGTTAACAACTTTATTGTAAAAACTCATGTTTGGATGAACTAGGGTTTCAATCAAAAATCTTGGAATCAAAAAGTGACGAAATCGGATGAAACGACTTACGTGGTAGTGTTAGGAATGCCTAGGCGAGTCCGATTACGCGTTTAATTGCAAGATTGAAGTTCGATTCAATGGTGTTTGGGTGTCTCCTTGGTCTCGGCGCAAAAGAGAGGGCAAGAGGGGTTGGGGCGACGATTTGGAGAGGAAAAGAGGATTAGGGTTTTAATTTTTTTATAAAATTCTTAATATACTTGTTTGAATGGGTTTTAAATTGGATAAGGATAATCCATGGGCTAATTTAAATGGGTTTTTCAATTCCATTAATTATTCCATTAGATAAAATTGTTTTTAATAAATATTTTTTTAAAAACTTATTTATAAAATCACTAAAGTAGTAAAAGTCACCATGTTCCGCGTAAACATACGCGATTTCAAGAAAGTCTACAATTTACGCATAAAATCACTAAACACATAAATTCACATAATTTATATTAAAATAATTGTTCACAGTTATTTTTATTAGTTCACCAACGCTCCGGGTTAGACTCGTGTGCGATCCGGTAATTCTACGTGTTTGTGTGAACTGACACATCTAACTAATCCTAATTAAATGTAATGCATGAGTGAATGTTCGAGATAAGTGAGTTTGAATAAATAAATGTTTGAGATAACGATGTTGGTGTTAGCGAAGTTAACCTGAAAATGTCGGATGTCACATAATCCCCTTGTTGAAAGAATTTCCGTCCCGAAAATTAAGCAAAGTCTCTAGTTGTTTGAAACAAAAAGTTTGGGTTGTCACATCATCCCCTTGTTGAAAGAAATTTCGTCTCGAAATTTAATTAGTACCTTTCGTGTTTGCCGTTGACTGCTTGAAAAGCTGAGGATATTTCTTCATCATCTCATCCTCACGTTCCCATGTGAACTCCGGTCCACTCTTCGAGTTCCAACGAACTCTAACAATTAGGATTTTGCTGTGCTTGAGTGTTTTGACCTCTCGGTCCATGATTTCAACTGGTTCCTCTATGAAACGCAACTGATCATCGATTTCCAACTCCTCGAGTGGAACCACTAGTGTCTCATCAAATAGGCATTTCTTAAGGTTTGAAACATGAAAGACATTGTGTGCATCTGGTATGTTTAATTTATACGCAACTGGACCAATCCTCTTCATTATCTCGAATGTCCAACATAACGCGGGTTTAGCTTACCCCGTTTCCCAAAACGGATCACACCTTTCCAAGGTGAAACTTTTAATAACATTCTGTCACCCACCTGAAACTCTAACGGTTTTCTGCGCTTGTCTGCATAACTCTTTTGACGCTCACGGGCTGCCGCCATACGGTTTCGAATTTGCACAATCTTTTCTGAAGTTTCGTGCACAAGTTCTGGGCCTGTAATTTGGCTATCTCCAACTTCATCCCAACAGAGAGGTGATCAGAATTTCCGTCCATATAACGACTCGAACGGTGCTGCCTGGATGCTAGTATGGTAGGTATTGTTGTCACACCCCGCCAAGGCGGAAACGCGAGGCGCAACGTTCATGGTTTCCAAAGCATATGATTACCGCAAACACATACATGATAAATGGATACATTAACAAGTTTAATGTTTTACATTACAAAACATAATCTGAGTTTACAAAAAGTTAAGATTTCACAAATATGACTCAACTCAATGAGTTATACAAGGGAAATCCTCCTTGAGTAGTATCCATCGTGCATGCATGTAATCTATATTGCTAACCTTGAAATCACGTTCAGTTACCTGAAAAACATACTTAAAATCGTCAACACGAGGTTGGTGAGTTCACAGGTTTAATCAAATTGTTCTTTGTAAACTTCATTTGTTCATAAATAATTCAGTTGCATGAGATAAGCAGAATAAGAATTGTTGACCCATTTGTAAACTAGCTAGGAATACAAATAATATGTTCATACATGAGGCGTAACCAAACCATGACATGTGTGAGCCCCTATTAAGCGTTATCAGATTCTATGCGGCCATAAATCCTCCAGATTGTGGTTAGCGCGACTAACCATGACCGGGAGACGTCACTCTCCATAGTACTATTCATAGGACCCTAGGCTACAGTTAATGGTTACTATGTTGTTCCAGGGGACTTTAGCGGCCTCCAATGTGTTGTTCTCATCCCATGTAAACATAAAGTCGTGTCTTATTCTCTTGTTATCCCATAAAATAGTTGAAGTATGTTCTTCCCCCAAATATTAGAAAACAGAAAAAGGAAAGGGGCCGTGAAACTCACCTTGTATTTGTGTATATACTTGTAATAATATTTGTTGTAGTCAACCTTGACTGTTTGTACCCTAGATACCAAGGGTAAATTGTTGTTAAGACCAACGTCTTAATTGTAAATTGTTCACCGACCTTGTAAATCTGATTATGTTTGTTTAAATATCGTTTTAGTTTTCCAACACCTGTTTTGTTATAAAATAGTTTTGAGTTACTGCCCAACTGGGACTGTTGTACAGGTGTCGAAACTTCTTAGTTTCGATTGGGCATATGTGTGTCGAAACTACTTAGTTTCGATGGAGTGGTCAGGAGTCGAAACAACCTAGTTTCGATTGAGTAAAAGGGTATCGAAACTCCTAGTTTCGATTGACCAACAGGTATCGAAACTCCTAGTTTCGATTGAGCAACAGGTATCGAAACTCCTAGTTTCGATTGAGAAACAGGTATCGAAACTCCTAGTTTCGATTGAGAAACAGGTATCGAAACTCCTAGTTTCGATTGAGAAACAGGTATCGAAACTCCTAGTTTCGATTGAGTATTTGCTATCGAAACTACCTAGTTTCGATTGAGAAAAGGTATCGAAACTACCTAGTTTCGATTGAGTTAACTGGTATCGAAACTCCTAGTTTCGAGTACTGGACTTCTGTTTGACAGAATCAGTCCTGCATATTTTTATATTTTAAACTTGAATTCGACACACTCTTCTTGTTGTCTTTCTTGCGTTTAAATAAGATGTAAGTTTAGCTACGGTTTTAAAGAAACTAATGTGAAAATGTCGAGTTTTTACCTTAAAACCGAGATGAAGATGATGAAATAAAACAGAGATGATCTCGACTCTTTTGCAGAAACACTTGAGATTCTTCTTAAAATAGCAAATTATGGTGAATTTCGCCTTGAAACTGGACTTCGAATTGAAGAGAATTGGAATGTTTGCCGTATGAAAATGAGAGATAAATGGGAATTGTGAGAATTTTGAATGTAGGGTATGGTTTTATCTGGGTTTTCACAAGTGGGAGTATGGGTCAATTTGAAAATACGTGAGATTGGGGATGGTTTCCCCTGCACTTCGGCCGAGAAGTCAAGGGTGGGTTAGGGGGTTTGGGTTATAATAATAAAACAATTAGATTTTTGGTATTAATATCAATTAGAGTTCTAAAGGGGTAGTTTAATTCGGTTTATTTTCCCCACGGTATTATAATTTTATTCTAAATATAATTTATGGTTCCACGTAAAGTTTGTGTAAATAATATATATATGTATATATATTTTTCTGGTTATTTATTTCAACCAATAGTGTTCGAATTAAGTCGGGTTATAAGTGTATGTGAACCGGTAATTCCCAGAATTACCAAAAATATAAAATGAGACAATGTTAGGTTTTTTTTTTGTTAGACCTTCATGTCCTTGTTTGTGAAATTACGTAAATCACAAAAATAATTATAATGTAAACTCGTTTATTGTAATGTGAACTTGTTCATAATGTATACGGATATTGACCTGAAATGTCGGGTGTCACATTCTCCCCTTGTTAAAAGAATTTCGTCCCGAAATTCAATTCGTGTCCTCTTGAACTGGTGTATCCTTAAACAAGGATGGGTATTTTGTTTTCATTTGGTCCTCTCGTTCCCATGTATACTCAGGACCACGCTTTGAGTTCCAACGTACTTTAATCAGTTTGATCCGACTACGTCTCAGCTTTTGAACCTTCCAATCTGAAATCTCAATCGGTTCCTCGATGAAATGAAGTTTATCGTCAATATGAATCTCGTCAGACGGTATAATTAGTGTCTCGTCTGATAAACACTTCTTGAGATTTGATACATGAAACGTATCATGTATATTGTTTAGTTCTTGTGGTAGCTTGAGTTTGTAAGCTACAGGGCCAACCCTAGCCAGTATTTCGAACGGACCAACGTATCTAGGGTTGAGCTTACCACGGTTACCAAACCTTGCAACGCCTTTCCATGGTGAGACTTTTAACATTACTCGGTCGCCAATTTGAAATTCTAATGGTTTTCGTCTGTTGTCAGCATAGCTCTTTTGTCTATCTCGGGCCGCTTTCAAACGGTCCTTAATTTTGAAAATCTTATCAGTGGTTTCCTGGACAATCTCAGGGCCTGTCAAATGTTTTTCACCAACTTCCGCCCAACATAGTGGTGAGCGGCATTTACGACCATATAAAGCTTCAAACGGTGCTGCTTTAATGCTCGTATGATAGCTGTTATTATAGGAAAACTCAGCTAATGGTAAATGAGTATCCCAATTTCCTCCGAAATCAATTACACATGCACGGAGCATATCTTCTAATGTCTGGATAGTCCGTTCACTTTGACCATCTGTTTGTGGGTGATATGCCGTGCTCATGTCAAGACGTGTGCCCATTGCTTCTTGTAATGATTTCCAGATTCTAGACACGAATCTGCTATCTCTATCCGAGATAATAGAAATTGGCACTCCGTGTCTTGCCACAATTTCTTTAACATAGAGTCTTGTAAGTTTCTCTGTCTTGTCAGTTTCTTTCATTGGCAGAAAGTGAGCAGATTTTGTTAATCGGTCGACAATAACCCATATGGTATCATAACCACTGGAAGTCCTGGGTAATTTTGTGATGAAATCCATAGAAATCTGTTCCCATTTCCATTGGGGAATTTCAGGTTGTTGTAACAAACCAGACGGTTTCTGATGTTCGGCTTTTACTTTTGAACACGTTAAGCATTTACTGACATATGTGGCAATATCTCCTTTCATATTGGGCCACCAATATAATTCTTTTAGATCTTTATACATTTTATCTGAACCCGGGTGAATGGAGTACCTGGACTTGTGGGCTTCGTCCATAACTAACTCCCGTAAGTTACCAAAACATGGCACCCAAATTCTATTCATGAAGTATAAAGTGTCATCTGACTCAGACTCCAAATGCTTTATCATTCCTCGTAGAGCTTCATTTTGAATGTTTTCTTCTTTAATTGCCTCTTGTTGTGCCATCCGAATTTGAGTAGTGAGATTTGTATGAATTGTCAATTCTAAGGCACGAACACGAAGAGTTTTAACTCGTTCTTTGCGACTTAAAGCGTCCGCTACGACATTGGCTTTCCCGGGATGGTACTTGATATCACAATCATAATCGTTTAGTAGTTCTACCCAACGACGTTGTCTCATGTTAAGTTCCTTTTGATCAAAGATATGCTGGAGACTCTTGTGATCAGTAAAGATAGTACATCTTGTACCGTAAAGGTAATGTCTCCAAATTTTGAGCGCAAACACAACTGCACCCAATTCCAAGTCGTGGGTCGTATAATTCTTTTCGTGCACTTTTAGTTGTCGTGAGGCATATGCGATGACTTTGTCTCTTTGCATTAACACACAACCCAGTCCTTGGTGTGATGCATCGCAGTATACGACAAAATTGTCGATTCCCTCAGGAAGGGATAGAATTGGTGCACTACACAGCTTCTGCTTTAGTATTTGAAAAGCTGACTCTTGCTTGTCATTCCAATCATACTTATTTTCTTTCTGGGTTAATTTGGTCAAAGGCAGGGCTATTTTTGAAAAATTCTCGATGAATCGTCTGTAATAGCCGGCCAAACCTAAAAATTGACGTACTTCTGTCGGAGTCTTTGGTGCTTCCCAGTTTTTGATCGCTTCAATTTTAGATGGATCAACGTGAATTCCTTCCTTGTTGATGACATGTCCAAGAAAATGCACTTCTTGGATCCAAAACTCACACTTAGAGAATTTAGCGTAAAGTTTCTCGTTTCTGAGTAGTTCTAAGATTAATTTAAGATGATGTTCATGATCCTCCTTGGTTCGTGAATATATTAATATGTCATCGATAAACACAATCACGAATTTATCCAAGTATGGTTTGCACACGCGGTTCATGAGATCCATGAAAACAGCTGGTGCGTTTGTCAAACCAAATGGCATAACTAGGAATTCGTAGTGACCATAACGAGTCCTAAATGCTGTCTTTGGTACATCTTCTTCTTGGATTCTTAGTTGATGATACCCTGACCGTAGATCGATCTTAGAGTAGAAGCTAGAACCTTGTAGTTGATCGAACAAATCATCTATTCGAGGTAGTGGGTATCGGTTTTTGATTGTAAGCTTGTTTAATTCTCGGTAATCTATACACATCCTAAAGGTTCCATCCTTTTTCTTTACGAATAAGACCGGAGCTCCCCAAGGTGAGAAACTCGGTCTTATGAAACCTTTATCAAGCAACTCTTGTAGTTGATTTGATAACTCTTGCATTTCAGAAGGTGCTAATCGATACGGCGATCGCGCAATCGGTGCGGATCCTGGTACCAAATCGATTCGGAATTCGACTTGCCTCGGTGGTGGTAATCCAGGTAAGTCTTCAGGGAAAACTTCAGGATAATCCTTAACGATTGGTATATCCTCAAGTCGACGTTCCTCGGGTTTCTTCTCGACGACGTGAGCCAGGAATACGCAATAGCCTTTACGTAGATACTTACGAGTTTTCATGCAGTTTATCATCCTTAACACTACTCCACTCTTCTCACCTTGAATCGAAAGAACTTCTCCGTTTGGGAGTGGGATTTGGACAATTTTCTCAAAACAAACAATCTCGGCGTGATTCTTTGACAACCAATCCATGCCAATAACAACGTCAAAGCTTCCTAAGTCAACAGGTAACAGATCTATACTAAATGTGTGATTTTTAAGATATAAGGTACAACCTTGAATGACCTCTCCGGTATTAATTAATTTTCCGTTCGCTAGTTCAATTGTATACTTTTGTTCTAGTTTGCTGGGCTTAATACCGAGTAGGGACTTAAAGTCATTTGACACAAAACTCAAATCAGCACCCGTATCGAAAAGTATAGAGGCATAGTGATTATTTATCGGGAACGTACCAGTGACAATGTTTGGATCTTGTCGTGCGTCACCAGCCCCCATCACAAATGCTCTTCCACGGGCCTGATTGTCGTTTCGGTTCTTCAACTTTGGACAGTCTTTTCTGAAGTGCTTTGGATCTCCACACTCAAAGCATCCTTGATTCATCCTTTCTGTTCCTGGGTTGACTTTTCCTGCTACTTGATTTATCTTGTTAGGGTTCGCATTGCTTCTACAGTCAAGGGCTAGATGTCCATACTTTTTACATTTTCCACATTGGGTACACTTCCCACTGTGATGGTATCCACAATTGTCACACCTTGGTCGTGCTCCAAGGTATCCTTTTTGTTCCACAGTGTTGGCGACAAAGGCTTTCATAGTTTCAGGTCTCTTGTAAATTTGATTCTTGTTTTGATTAATTGGTTTTCCAAACCATTTCCTCTTTTCCCCAGATTTCCCTCCTTCGGTCTCCTTCTTCTCAAACAAACCATCACGTACAGCATTATCCCTTAGCTTGAAAGCCAGAGTTATGGCGCTCTTGGCATCCATAGGGTTCGATGAAGTCACCAGACCTCGGATTTGAGGTGCGAGACCCCACAAGTATCTTTCAACCTTCTTGTATTCTGGGGTGACCATGTGTGGAACCAAGATTGCTAACTCATTGAATCGGTCAGTGTAGCCAGCAACATCATCTCCTGTCATTTGTAAATTCCACATTTCAGATTCGATCTTTTGCAACTCATTTCGAGGACAGTATTCCTCGATCATCATGGCTTTTAAGTCTTCCCATGACAACTCATATGATGTCTGCCTTCCCAAAGTCTTTACTTGTGAATTCCACCAGGTTAAAGCTTTATCAGTGAGTGAGCATGTAGAATACTTCACCATGCAGTCAGCGGTGCATTCACTAATATCAATCACCGATTCCATCTTCTCTATCCATCTCATTAGTCCAACTGCACCCTCGGTGCCATTGAAGTTACGGGGTTTGCAAGACAGAAAGGTCTTGTAGGAGCACTTTCTAATTGGAGCATCTGTAGAATTACAAGTCATAACGTCATTAATTCGAATCATGACTATATGTTATGGCTTATTTATTTTATTACCTCCGGAACCTCCAGCTGTACCGCTACCTCCTGCACCTCCGGAACCTCCAGCTGTACCGCTACCTCCTACACCTCCTCCACTATTTCGATTGGCTTCATACTGCTCCATGGCAGCAGCTACTCGTTGTGCTATAAGTTGTTCCACATTTGGGGAAATCGCCTCGTTGTTGTCACCAGTAGTGTTACGGGTTGTCCTACGCTTAGGTGCCATGACGTTCTTTCTAACATATCAATTAAAAAGAAACAACATTATATGACAATAATGATAGCTCATGACATAAGGATACAACAACGTCAAATGTAAACAACCACTATCACAACATAAACCATTACATACATAGTCAAAACATTCATAGTACATTGTTCCAAAAGACAAGGATACAAAAGAGATGGGTTCACATGACCTCATCAGTACTAAAGTTTTAAACTACTTAATGTACTACGGGCACAACCCGCCCGTAATAGGTTTAAAAGAAGAAGTGAGAGTACAATCCAATCATCATGGCAAGTCCTGCCATGACAAAACTAGCTCTCGCCACAAATTCTGCAGCCAACGTCCTTTCTTCCAGAGCCTCCACCATGTCTCGGACCGTAACAGTGAACTGCCAATCCATGTCAGCTCTCAACTCTAGATAGTTTGTGGCACCCTGTATGTCTCGGGTGTGGTCCTCCAGAGTCTGAACTCGAGATCCGAGCCCTTGACGTAAGCGCATGGCTGCATCCCTATGTGCCCGAATATCATCTAGGAGATCATCAAGACGCTCCTCGTGCGTACGAACACGAGCTACCAAGGTAGGCACAGTGAGCTCTATGGCTTCCCCAGTGTGGGGTAGGGGTGTTGGAGAGTTGGAAGACTCTCCAAGCTCAAAGGTAGATGGGATGCTCTCCATCTCCCTCCAACGGGCCAGAGTACGGGGCATCCAACGGATAGTTCCCACAGTAGGGTGGTAGCAGGGTCTTTGCCTAGGTGGTTCTTCACCAGCCACCAAGTCTTCTGGGTCACGGGCTGCTAGATTCCTTTTGCGTGGAAGTCGAACCTTCTTCCTAGCGCTTTGCACCTTAACTGGTCCTCCGCTTTTCTTTCGGTAGACGATAGGCGGTTTTCCCAAGGCGACTTTAGGTGGTGTGGAGCTACGGGTTTGTACTTGATTTTTGGGACGTGAGGCGGAAAATTCCTCATTTGATTCAGTGTCAGAGACGGGATCAGAATGTGAATGTGACGACATGCTTGTGACTACAATATCCATATGACAAAATGACTGGTCATGCAATGCTTATGCAATGAAAACGTTTTAGTGAGTCATTTAGATTATAGACTAGGTTCCAATTTAGATTCCTAGTTCACTATAATCAATGGCTCTGATACCAGTTCTGTCACACCCCGCCAAGGCGGAAACGCGAGGCGCAACGTTCATGGTTTCCAAAGCATATGATTACCGCAAACACATACATGATAAATGGATACATTAACAAGTTTAATGTTTTACATTACAAAACATAATCTGAGTTTACAAAAAGTTAAGATTTCACAAATATGACTCAACTCAATGAGTTATACAAGGGAAATCCTCCTTGAGTAGTATCCATCGTGCATGCATGTAATCTATATTGCTAACCTTCAAATCACGTTCAGTTACCTGAAAAACATACTTAAAATCGTCAACACGAGGTTGGTGAGTTCACAGGTTTAATCAAATTGTTCTTTGTAAACTTCATTTGTTCATAAATAATTCAGTTGCATGAGATAAGCAGAATAAGAATTGTTGACCCATTTGTAAACTAGCTAGGAATACAAATAATATGTTCATACATGAGGCGTAACCAAACCATGACATGTGTGAGCCCCTATTAAGCGTTATCAGATTCTATGCGGCCATAAATCCTCCAGATTGTGGTTAGCGCGACTAACCATGACCGGGAGACGTCACTCTCCATAGTACTATTCATAGGACCCTAGGCTACAGTTAATGGTTACTATGTTGTTCCAGGGGACTTTAGCGGCCTCCAATGTGTTGTTCTCATCCCATGTAAACATAAAGTCGTGTCTTATTCTCTTGTTATCCCATAAAATAGTTGAAGTATGTTCTTCCCCCAAATATTAGAAAACAGAAAAAGGAAAGGGGCCGTGAAACTCACCTTGTATTTGTGTATATACTTGTAATAATATTTGTTGTAGTCAACCTTGACTGTTTGTACCCTAGATACCAAGGGTAAATTGTTGTTAAGACCAACGTCTTAATTGTAAATTGTTCACCGACCTTGTAAATCTGATTATGTTTGTTTAAATATCGTTTTAGTTTTCCAACACCTGTTTTGTTATAAAATAGTTTTGAGTTACTGCCCAACTGGGACTGTTGTACAGGTGTCGAAACTTCTTAGTTTCGATTGGGCATATGTGTGTCGAAACTACTTAGTTTCGATGGAGTGGTCAGGAGTCGAAACAACCTAGTTTCGATTGAGTAAAAGGGTATCGAAACTCCTAGTTTCGATTGACCAACAGGTATCGAAACTCCTAGTTTCGATTGAGCAACAGGTATCGAAACTCCTAGTTTCGATTGAGAAACAGGTATCGAAACTCCTAGTTTCGATTGAGAAACAGGTATCGAAACTCCTAGTTTCGATTGAGAAACAGGTATCGAAACTCCTAGTTTCGATTGAGTATTTGCTATCGAAACTACCTAGTTTCGATTGAGAAAAGGTATCGAAACTACCTAGTTTCGATTGAGTTAACTGGTATCGAAACTCCTAGTTTCGAGTACTGGACTTCTGTTTGACAGAATCAGTCCTGCATATTTTTATATTTTAAACTTGAATTCGACACACTCTTCTTGTTGTCTTTCTTGCGTTTAAATAAGATGTAAGTTTAGCTACGGTTTTAAAGAAACTAATGTGAAAATGTCGAGTTTTTACCTTAAAACCGAGATGAAGATGATGAAATAAAACAGAGATGATCTCGACTCTTTTGCAGAAACACTTGAGATTCTTCTTAAAATAGCAAATTATGGTGAATTTCGCCTTGAAACTGGACTTCGAATTGAAGAGAATTGGAATGTTTGCCGTATGAAAATGAGAGATAAATGGGAATTGTGAGAATTTTGAATGTAGGGTATGGTTTTATCTGGGTTTTCACAAGTGGGAGTATGGGTCAATTTGAAAATACGTGAGATTGGGGATGGTTTCCCCTGCACTTCGGCCGAGAAGTCAAGGGTGGGTTAGGGGGTTTGGGTTATAATAATAAAACAATTAGATTTTTGGTATTAATATCAATTAGAGTTCTAAAGGGGTAGTTTAATTCGGTTTATTTTCCCCACGGTATTATAATTTTATTCTAAATATAATTTATGGTTCCACGTAAAGTTTGTGTAAATAATATATATATGTATATATATTTTTCTGGTTATTTATTTCAACCAATAGTGTTCGAATTAAGTCGGGTTATAAGTGTATGTGAACCGGTAATTCCCAGAATTACCAAAAATATAAAATGAGACAATGTTCGGTTTTTTTTTTGTTAGACCTTCATGTCCTTGTTTGTGAAATTACGTAAATCACAAAAATAATTATAATATAAACTCGTTTATTGTAATGTGAACTTGTTCATAATGTATACGGATATTGACCTGAAATGTCGGGTGTCACAATTGTTATAAGAGAACTCCACCAAGGGTAGGTGAGTCTCCCAACTATTTCCGAAATCGATTACGCAAGCCCGTAGCATGTCCTCTAGGGTTTGAATTGTACGCTCACTCTGGCTATCAGTTTGGGGATGCTACGCTGTGCTCATATCTAGACGCGTACCCAGAGATTTCTGTAGGGATTGCCAGAAGCGTGAAGTGAATCGAGCGTCTCTATTAGAAATGATTGAAACTGGCACTCCATGCCGAGAGACTACTTCTTTTAAATAGATGCGGGTTAGCTTCTCCATTTTGTCAGTTTCTTTGATAGCAAGGAAGTGAGCGGATTTAGTTAGGCGATCCACTATCACCCAGATTGTGTCACATCCAGTAGGGGTTCGGGGTAATTTGGTGATAAAATCCATGGAAATCGGCTCCCATTTCCACATCGGGATTTCCGGTTGTTGGAGCAATCCTAATGGCTTTTGGTACTCCACCTTGACTTTTGAACAAGTCAGACACTTGCTCACATAGGTGGCTATGTCGGCTTTCATGTTCGGCCACCAATACAACATCTTTAGACCGTGGTACATTTTGTCAGATCCCAGATGAACAGAGTATCAGGATTTGTGAGCTTCATCCATAACAAGCTCTCTTAGGTATCCATATACTGAATCCAGATTCACTCTACGAAATAGCGAATACCACCAGATTTAACTTCCAGTTGTTTCTCCATACCACGAGTGGCTTCCAACGTTAAGTTCTCTTCTTTTAGGGCTTCATGTTGAGCATTACGGATTTGTTCGGGTAATCCTTTATGAATAGTGAGTTACAACGCTCGAACTCGTCGGGGGTTTGGTTTCCTTTCTATTCAGAGCATCGGCTACCACGTTAGCCTTACCTGGATGGTACTTGATGACACAATCATAATCATTTAAGAGTTCGATCCAACGAAGTTGTTGCATGTTCAACTCTTTCTATTCGAATATGTGCTGGAGACTCTTGTGATCGGTGTAAATAGTGCACTTGGTACCGTACAAGTAGTGTCTCCAGATTTTCAGCGCAAATACCATGGCTCCCAACTCGAAGTCGTGAGCCGTGTAGTTTTTCTCATGGACATTCAATTGCCGAGAAGCGTATGCAATAACTTTTTCGCGTTGCATTACCACACAACCGAGACCCTGGATGGAAGCATCGCAATACACTATGAAGTCATCCGTTCCCTCTGGCAGAGATAGGATGGGTGCGCTACAGAGTTTCTGTTTCAGTAGTTGGAATGCTGAATCTTGAGTTTCGCTCCAGGTATACGGTTTACATTTTTGAGTTAGGGCGGTGAGAAGTTGAGCGATCTTAGAAAATCCCTCGATAAACCAACGGTAGTAGCCAGCCAATCCCAAAAATTGTCGCACCTCTGTCGGAGTTGTTGGCGTTGCCCAGTTCTTAATGGCTTCTACTTTAGATGGATAGACATGATTCCCTTCTCATTGACTACATGTCCAAGAAATTGAACCTCGCGAATCCAAAAATCGCATTTGGAAAACTTGGCGTATAGCTGCTCCTGTCTCAGCAGTTCAAGAATTAAGCGCAAGTGCTCCTCGAGTTCTTCCTTACTCTTAGAATAGATAAGGATATCGTCAATGAAAACGATGAAGAATTGGTCGAGGTAGGGTTTACACACACGGTTCATGAGGTCTATGAACACCGTGGGTGCGTTGGTTAATCCAAATGGCATGACCAAAAACTCATAATGGTCGTACCGGGTTCTGAATGCGGTTTTGGATATATCTTCATCACGAACTCGTAGCCGATGATATCCAGATCTTAAATCGATTTTTGAGTAGACACTCGACCCTTGAAGTTGGTCGAATAGATCGTCAATGCGGGGAAGTGGGTAGCAATTCTTGATAGTTACCTTGTTCAACTCTCGGTAATCAATACACATAAGGAAAATCCCATCTTTCTTTTTAACAAATAGGACTGGGGCTCCCCATGGTGATGAACTGGGTCAGATGAAACCCTTATCCAACAGTTCTTGCAGTTGTGTGGATAACTCATGTAGTTCACTTGGTGCAAGTCTATATGGTGCTCTGGCAATAGGTGCTGCTCCGGGTGTTAGGTCGATCTGGAATTCGACCTGTCGGTGGGGTGGAAGACCGGGTAAGTCTTTAGGAAAAACTTCTGGGAAGTCGGGAACAATAGGGATATCTGTAAGTTTCTTCTCCTCGGAAGGTTTGTCGGTGACAAGGGCTAGTATTACGGTACGACCCTCGCGTAGACACTTATGCGCCTTCATATAAGATATGATGCCCACGACTGCACCACTCTTCTCGCCTTTTACATAAAGGATCTCTCCATTAGCCAGGGGAATACGAACAATCTTATCTTTACAAACGATCTCAGCTTGGTTTTTAGATAACCAATTCATGCCAACAATTATGTCAAAACTGCCAAGTGTAACTGGCATGAGATCGACGTCAAGTTTGTGACCAGATAATCCTAACTTACATCTCTTGAGGATATGAGTTGCCTCGATTAACTTACCATCAGCTATTTCTATGGTATATTTGTGCTCTAACGGGGTTGTGGTCATCTCTATCTGTTTACTAAAGTTCTCAGAAATAAAACTTCTATCGGCACCAGTATCAAATATTACAGAAGCAAAATAATCATTTAAAGGAAACATACCAGTAACAACGCCGTGGTTATTTCTCGCCTCTCCTGAGCCGATCACGAAGGCCCGACCCTTCACACCATTTCCATTATTGTTACCATTTCCACCCTGATTGTTGCCATTACCATTTCCATTGCCAGCTTTCTTTAGTTGAGGGCAGTCCCTTTTGAAGTGCCCCTCTTTACCGCACTCAAAACATCCCTTGGGTGCGTCACCAGTTGGTGTTTGTTTATTCTGCAGATCTCCACTACAATCCTTGGCCGAATGGCCCATTTTCCGGCACCGTTGGTAACGGTACTTGTCACATGCCCCATTGTGATGAAAGTAACATTTATGACAGTTTGGGTAGTTACCAGCGTATGGACCTTGGTTTTGTTGAGTCGAGCTAGACTGTGAGAGATTTTTAGCAAGTTCAAACTTTCGATGCTGCTGCTAATGTTGGGGTGGGTTGGACTGAGAAGATTTGAAGTGCGTACTGTCCAACTTACGCTTGTTGTTAGTCAGCTTAGAAACCGCTTTTCTGGGAGGTAGTATGCCCTGAGCGACTGCCTGGTCAGTCAACCTATGAGCTAAACGGATAGTTTGTTGGACGGTGGTGGGGTTTGATGAGATCACCATACTCTGAATTTGAGGGACTAGGCCCTCGATATACCACTCGATACGCTTGTAAACTGGGGTCACCATCTGAGGGCACAAGGTAGCCAGCTCATGAGAGCGGGTGGTGTAAGTTTCAATCTCAGACCCTTCCATTTTGAGGTTCCAGAACTCGACCACAAGTTTCTGCACCTCGTCGCGAGGGCAGTATTCTTCTTTTAGCATGTTCTTGAATTACTCCCATGGTAAAGCGTTTGCCATTTCCAAAGTTAGCATTTGTACCTGGGAGTTCCACCATGTAAGGGCTAGACCCTCCAGTGTGCCAGATGCATATTTCACCTGGTTGATTTGTGGGCAATTACACATGGCAAAGACCGACTCAGTTTTCTCCATTCGGCGGAGTAGACCTACTGCTCACTCAGCTCCATTAAAAGTGTGGGGCTTGCAGTCCATAAAGGTCTTGTAAGTGCAGACTTGCTGATTGTTGTGCGGACCTGGATTAAAGACAAAGAATATGTTTAGGAATATTGGATTCGGTAATGAGTTTAGAATGAGTGTTGACTCACTAGAGTCGACAAATGATAGATTTACCTCCAACCGGGTTGGCTGCTAAAGCTTCAGCCACACGCTCATTTATCAGGGCCATGAGTTCGGCTGCGGTTAGATTGATGTTGCCACGACCGTCGTTACGTCCACCTCGTCGTCCAGACGTGATCTTTACATTCACAAATATACAATAATGAGAAAAATATATCGCATATTATCATCATACAAGTACAAGTAAATAAAAGAAGATTAAACCACAACATCTAACATTTCAATAATAATCCTTGATAAAATAAATTGTAAAGTCTACAAAGTAATTTCAATCAAACATCAAAATATAGAAACATCTGTTGGATGGTAACAACCCTGCCCATCTAGGTTTAAATAAAAGCAAATAACTAAAATGATAGACTGTCAATCGTCACTACCAACTGTGGTCACATCAGAAACAGCATCATCATCCTCACCCGGCTCCTCCTCAAGCTCATCCTACTGTGTAACTCCTGCAGCGTTAGCAGCCTCGAGTTGCCCCTCCAGCTCCTCGATCCTAGATCCCGCTGCCTCGAGGTTAAGATGTTGCACGTTCACTTGTGCTTGTAGCTCATGGAATGTTGTCACTAGGTTATCGTCTACTGTGTTTGCTCTTGCTCGATTCTTAATCAACTTCTCTACCCTCTGATCAGTCTGATGTCCACGCTGCAACAGTCCAGTGATCTCACCTGCAGCCTCATGTATATTACCTATTTCTCTGTCCATCTTCGCCACTAGGGTAGCAAAGGCCTACTCCAGTGGGTACTGTAGAGGTGGTAGAGTCTCCACAAAAGAAGTACTAGCTGCAAGGTGTGGGGGCGGGACCCGCTCTTGACGGACCCAACTCTTGATCCTGTCCGGTACCAATCCCAATCATGTGTGTTACCACGGACATGCACATGGAAAGGCTCGCCATATACTATGGTGTCATCAATAGGTGTCAATCTCCGCCTCTTAGGCTCTGGGGAAGGTACTGTAGGAACATCGGGTTCCTGAGTGACTTGGGATGTAGGTGACTTGGGTGAAGTAGACATCTCCTGTAACGAAATGCATAAGTGTCATGTATGAGTGTAGGTGTTGTGTAACTAATGTAATGTGTGGTTGTAGTCTAAGTCTACTACTAATGCAAAAAACCTAGTTCACTAGAACCAATGGCTCTGATACCAATTTGTCACACCCTCAAAATCCACCAGCGGGGTTTTACCGCGAGGCGCGTGACACACTAGGATCTCAGTTATTAGTTACACGGAATGAATCTATATGAATTTAAATAAAGTACCATTGCTGCTCATAGTCACGAGACAACAATCTTTAAGTTTGAAAATGTTGCGGAAGCGTAAATAAAATCCAATGCAAGTTAAATCAAATGCGTAAAACAAGGTGCCCAAAACATGCAGTTTAAATAAATAAAATAAGTCCAGTGTTTGAAAATGATGGGACTCCATGCATGTCCTATGCTCGTGCTCAATACCTTAGCGACCTGAGAAATACATGCTAAGAAGTGTCAACACAAAGGTTGGTGAGTTCACAAGTTTGAATGTAAGTAAAAGTTTGATGTTTGCAAGATAATGTAAATAATGTATACCGATAGACAGCTAGTCTATGTCATGCTACTACAAGTGTTACGAAACCGAAGCTGACTGTTTGTGTTTGTTTTCCTTCCACCATGTCTACCGAACAATGGCAAATGTTGAGGTCAATATTACACCCGTTCGACCTCCAGTCATGTTAGCGCGACTAACGCGGGTGGGGATTGTCAAAACCCAGTAGTACTACTCAAATTACCTTGCTATGTTCCAATACTAACGGTTCGAGAATGTAATGACTTATGTGGTATTTTTCACTTTAGTAAGCAAGCAATAATACAATAATACAAGATCCAAAATGTTTCTGAGCATGTTTTCTCCCTCAAAAGGAAAGTAAGTAAAAGAGAGGGGTAGTGAAACTCCGCTTAGTATGCGTGCAGAAGAAAGCTAAGTAAAAGCAATTGGACCTCTAACTGCCACCTAAAACCACAGGTCTATAAGTGTGTGTTCGTGCAGGTTGACATGAACCCTTAGTATCCAAACAATACCATTGTTAAAGTGTTTAGAAAAGATTTGCAAGTTTGACCCGACGACCCGTTGGTGACCCGTTAGTGATTTAATGTTTGATTTGAATACTAAAACAAAGTACACAATTAATTCAAGTTTCATGCTATACAACTCATAACTATCTTAGCATAGCAAGTTATGTCTACACATGCACGTTCATCAAAGTTCCTACTTTTATTAATGTATGAACACAAAGTTTGGTTTCCATATGTTAATCATTTATAACACTTTTGCATGATCAATATGTTCATAACATAAATCTTACTTGCCTTACATAATCATAGCACATAACAATGCCTTGAACTTAACATACAGGTCATACTTCAATTAAAGTTTCCAAGAATAGTAAGTTATGAATATCATGCGTGTTTTGAACTATCTAACACGTTACAACATGTTATTATATCCTAACTATCATGTAGCTATCATTAAACAATATCATACATGTCTAAATAGCAAGCTATGAACACTTTAGACAATTAAAGTTTCCTATTTTACAAAGTTTGCAAAACCGAGCTAGGTATTAGAAATCTAATTTCACAAATCACTTATACATGAATCAAGTAACACATAACATCATCATATCATCTTAATCATGTCTAGTGTGCAAGATAGAATTAACAAAAAGTTTCCTTTATAAGTAAGTTATGATTTCTAGCTTGTTTAACAAGATTCAAAGCACCAAATCAATTGCATACAACCTAACTAGCATGATTATAACCATATTAAGCATCAAACACATCCATCATGCAATCCTACATCATTACATAATAAAAAAGTCCCTTCTTTTAACAAGTTATCAATCTATGCCACTAGGGTTTTCCAAATTACAACAAAATCATGTAAGGCCCCTTTCCCGGGTAACCTCACTCGTTGGATTTACTCATAAACATAGTCATAAATACTGAACTTAGATTAAAAACATTCATCATTCAATTACATAACATAACATAACTTGACAGCGGAAGTCTTAACACATATATTAAAGTGGGATGTCAGTCTTGTGTCGGGTAACCTTCACGCCATCACACGACCTTTTCTTCCTTTACCTGAAATGTATACTAAAAGTCAGCTAACGCTGGTGAGTTCTAGTTTAAAACTATTAAGTATGACCATTCTTTTCTTTATAAGTATACATAATTATATACATACATTTCTACAAATACGTATTCATAGCTTTTACTTTTCTTTCTTCATTCTTATGTGATTACATAGATATGTATTCACCTTTTCTTTTCCTTAACATTCATTGGTCATACACATAAGGGTGATCAACCCATCTTACGGTACGTATATCACAAAGACATACGCCCTCGAACTACCGTCGTAGCCCTTTTACTCGTCCGGTCCTAGAAACCGTCCGCCTTAACTTTGGTCCGGCCAACCTTCGGCCGTCCTTCTTTACCGTCCTACCGTCGTAGTCCGTCATATTCGCCCGTCTGCCCTAAGGCATCCGTTTCCCACTTGAACTAACTATACAGCCGAATATTGATTTAGCGTCTTACTCCACCGTAGTGGCCTTTATTTAGTCTACCCTTCTAGACTTTCTTTCCTAGCTGCATAGTAGTCAAGTGGTCGTCCGGCTACCGTAGTAGTCGTTAGCTTCGTTTCCGTTCATAACGTATACATACATTCTTAACATGCAATATATGTTTATAAAGCAAGATTTCATTATTTACGTTATACTATTCTTTCATTCATTCCTTGTAAACATACGTGTCGTTCTTTGTTCGTCGTTCATAATTCATTTTCATATGTATCTACACATATACCTTACTATATCACGTATGATCACATTGACCTTCATATTATTTATTCATTTAGTGTATACACTTCAGCCCCAAAATATTTATAAATCATTGCACATAACATAGAAAGGGGGGCACATAGAACTCACCTGATAGGCGGGTCCCTGAAGTATAATAGCTGGTTTCGAAACGTCACTAAGGTCACCCACTATCTGTATAATAAAGTCATACATATAAGGTAGGGCTCCTAAATGACACTAGACATTACTGTTCTTGAACTCAGTAGTTTCGGGAGGTGGGTCGCATCGAAACTATGGTAGTTTCGAGCTATGGTCTTACACTCGAAAGTAGGTAGTTTCGAGTCATAATCCTTCTATCGAAACTAGGTAGTTTCGAGTCATGAGATCCTATCGAAACTATGGTAGTTTCGAGTCATTAACTTATGAAAAATCTTAGTTTAGGTTCAAGGTGACACTCGAAACTAGGTAGTTTCGAGTCCTGAGTTCCTATCGAAACTATAGTAGTTTCGAGTCATTGGCTGCTATCGAAACTAGATAGTTTCGAGTCAAACATGACTATCGAAACTAGAGTAGTTTCGATGGGTCTGCATGTATCGAAACTATAGTTTCGAGTCATGGGTCTGCATCTTCCCTGACCAGAACCTTGCTCCAGCCAACTTATTTCCAATCGATTAAACCTTGAACATTTTACGTTAAACACCTTCCTTTATCGTTCTTGAGTTCAAATACGTGATTTGTTTCAAGTTTCATATGCAAAAATCGTATCTTTATTTGATTTAAACCCGAGACATGCAAAGACTCAGAATCAGAGGCGATGCTTACCTCAACAGGCCCGATTTCTGTTGCTATGCGTTGAAATGGTGGAGTCGGATGATTCCCGAGCCCTTGAGTCTTCTCCTTACGGTTTTCTTCACAAGCCGATCGCTCTCTCTCTCTCTCTCTCTAGTATTCTTGCGTAGGAAGATGAAATGAGAGGGGTTTGGGTTGAAGCTGCTGTTTTGTAATGGGGTTTCCCCCTTTTCTTTTCGGCCCATGGGCCGAAATTTTGGCCAAGCCCACTTTATTTCCCTTTTCTATTTGTCTTGTCATTATTTGGGATGTTACAAGTCTACCCTCCTTAATGAGGTTTCGTCCTCGAAACCTGTTACACGTTAAACAACTGGGGATACAGTTCCTTCATCTCGTCTTCTTTCTCCCAAGTAGCCTCGGACCCCTTTCTGTGTTTCCATTGTATTTTGACTAAAGGGATCGACTTATTGCGTAATCGTTTCTCGGCTCTATCAAGAATAGCTATTGGTTCTTCTACATAGTTCAAGCTGTTATCCACTTCGATTTCGTCATAAGGTATGTGAGCCGTATCGTCAGCAAGGCACTTGCGTAAGTGTGATATGTGGAATGTAGGGTGTATTCCACTAAGCTCGACGGGTAGGTCGAGTCTGTAAGCAACTTGACCCACTCTTGCTACAATCTTGAAAGGTCCGACAAACCTTGGACTTAGTTTGCCACGCTTTCTGAACCGAATGATTCCTTTCCACAGTGATACTTTCAACAGTACCATGTCCCCTACTTGAAACTCTAAATCCCTCCTTCTCTTATCCGCGTATGATTTCTGTCTGTCTTTTGCGGCTTTCATACGAGCCTTGATTTGATCAAATTTCTCAGAAGTAGCTTTGACCACTTCGAGACTTGCAAAATCCTTCTGTCCAATTTCCCCCCAACAAACCGGGGTCCTACATTTCCTCCCATACAACATTTCAAATGGCGGCATGCCAATAGTCGAGTGATAGCTGTTGTTATATGAAAATTCTGCCAATGGTAGATGGCTGTCCCAACTCCCACCGAAGTCAATGATACAGGCCCGGAGCATGTCCTCCAAGGTCTGAATGGTCCTTTCCGATTGTCCATCGGTTTGGGGGTGGTAAGCGGTGCTGATGTTCAGTCTAGTGCCCATTGCTTCATTGAATTTCTTCCAAAACCTTGACGTGAATCTAGTATCCCTGTCAGACACAATCGACAGCGGCATACCATGTCTGCTCACAATTTCCTTGATAAATACTTCTGCTAGCTTTTCAGAAGAAGAAGTTTCTCGTATTGGCAAGAAGTGAGCACTCTTTGTCAAGCGGTCGACGATCACCCAAATGGTATCATTGCCTTTAGCTGTTCGCGGTAGCTTGGTAATGAAGTCCATTGTGATCTCTTCCCACTTCCATTCCGGTATTGGTAAAGGTTGCATTTTACCGCATGGTTTCTGGTGCTCGGCCTTAACTAGAGAACACGTTAGGCACTTGCTCACGTATTCTGTCACATCATTCTTCATGCCAGGCCACCAGTATTCTTTCTTCAAGTCTTGATACATTTTGTTTGTCCCGGGGTGGATAGAATAGCGAGACTTATGGGCCTCATCGAGTATTTTGGCTCTAAGCTCACCAATCTTAGGTATCCACATCCGGCCAAACCTAGTTCGTACTCCGTATGCATTCGCATCTAAGTTCCCTTGTTGTCCTACTATTCTTTCCCGTTTCACATTTCTTTCTAACAATGCTTCATCTTGTGCCTTTGATATTTCACCCATTAAGTCTGGCGTTATAATTAACTGACACGCTTTGATCCGGATAGGTGCCGATTCTTCCTTTCTACTTAAAGCGTCAGCCACTACGTTTGCCTTGCCTGGATGGTACAATATCTCACAGTCATAGTCTTTCAGTAGCTCTAACCATCTTCTTTGCCTCATGTTTAGTTCCTTTTGTTTGAAAAAGTATTTCAAGCTTTTGTGATCGGAGTAGATGGTGCATTTAACTCCATACAAGTAGTGTCTCCATATTTTCAACGCGAAAACTACTGCTGCTAATTCTAGATCATGTGTTGGGTAGTTAACTTCATGAACCTTTAGTTGCCGCGATGCATAAGCAATTACCTTTCCTCGTTGCATGAGTACGCACCCTAATCCTTGCCCTGAAGCGTCAGAGTAGACTACTAAGTCTTCATTTCCCTCAGGTAGTGTTAATACTGGAGCTTGAGTTAATCGTGTCTTAAATTCCTCAAACGCGTTGTTTTGGGTTGGACCCCATTCATACTTTACTTCCTTCCGTGTCAGTTTGGTTAGCGGCGAGGCAATTCTTGAGAAATCTTGGATGAACCTTCGATAGTAGCCTGCCAACCCTAGAAAGCTTCGTATCTCTGTTGGTGTCTTTGGGATGTTCCATTCCTTTACTGTCTCGATCTTTGCAGGATCCACCATGATGCCGTTTGGGTTTATTACATGACCTAGGAATTGGACTTCCCTAAGCCAGAACGCGCATTTGGAGAATTTTGCGTACAACTTTTCCTGCTTTAGCACCTCCAATACTTCTCTTAGGTGACAGTGGTGATCACCTTCATTCTTTGAATATATGAGGATGTCATCTATAAAAACTATTACTGATCGATCCAACATGGGTCGGCATACTCTGTTCATTAAATCCATAAATGCTGCTGGTGCGTTAGTTAATCCGAAGGACATCACGAGAAATTCATAATGCCCATAACGCGTACGAAACGCAGTTTTCGGTACATCTTCCTCTCTTACTTTCAATTGATGGTAACCCGACCTGAGATCAATCTTTGAGAACCAACTCGCGCCTTGTAATTGATCAAAGAGGTCGTCTATTCTAGGCAGTGGGTATTTGTTCTTTACTGTTCTCTTGTTCAGTTCACGGTAGTCGATGCACATGCGCATGCTGCCGTCCTTTTTCTTTACAAATAATACCGGAGCGCCCCATGGTGAGATGCTCGGTCTGATAAATCCTTTCTCTGTTAATTCTTCAAGTTGGGACATTAATTCTTTCATTTCTGACGGAGCCAATCGGTATGGTGCCTTGGCAACGGGCTCAGCTCCTGGCAGTAAGTCAATCTGAAATTCTATTTCCCGATCGAGCGGCAAACCAAGTAGGTCCTCTGGGAACACTTCTGGAAAATTGCACACCACGGGTACATCTTTTAGCTCTTTCGTTTTCATTCTATCGTCAATAACATACGCCAGATAAGCTTCGCAACCGCGCCTCATGTAACTTTCGGCCTTGATCATCGAGATGACGTTCGGCATTGTGCTATTCCAGTCACCATAAACCGTAATCGGACTGCCGTCAGTGGCCTTGAGATGTATCATCTTTCGTTTACATATGATTTGAGCTTCGTTGGCAGCTAACCAATCCATGCCCAATACTACATCGAATCCTCCTAAGGTTAGAAGGTACAATTTAGATGGAAACTTATGGCCCTCTATTTCTACCATGCAATCGTCAGTCACTTGGATGACTACTGAGTTTTTACCAATAGCAGTTTGTACGCTAAAGGCCCTTATAAGGCTAGTGATTGTGCAGTCTAATTTGCGGCTAAATGCAGTGGATATAAAACTTTTACTAGCACCAGAATCAAACAGAATAGCAGCATGTTCATCATTTACTAGGAACGTACCCGACACGACGTCAGGGTTTCCTCTTGCTTCTTCCTCGGTTAAAGCATAGGCCCGAGTCCTAGCCTTTGGCTGTTCCTTTTCCTTTTCTTTTCCCGAACCAGATTGGCCGGCCTTCCTGCAGTTCTTTGTCAGATGTCCAAACAATCCACATACTTGACACTTGACGTCTCTTACACATTCTCGAGAGAAGTGCCCCGGCTTCCCGCACTTATAGCATGTGGTGGTGCCGATTTTACATTCGCCAAGATGTTGCCTTCCACATTTCTTGCATGTTTCATATTCGTCCGACCTTGGCTTCTTAGTTTCAGTTGTTACGTTCCCTCTTCCTGTGCCTCTAGACGGGTTCTCCCACTTTCTCTTTTGGGTCTCTGTTGGTGGGTCCTCATTGGCATAATCGTCGTAGACGATTCCGCTCAGATTCACTACCGACTCGAAGGTCGAGGGTAGGTTAGCTTTTACATGAACACGGACCCGTTGTGGCAATCCCTTAACATAGTACTTGATCAAACGATCTTCAGTTTCCACCAGGTGTGGTACTAGTTGAGCCAGTTCATTGAATCTTGATGTATACTGGCGATGAGTCTTGTTGCCAGCCTTGAAGTTCAGGAACTCGTTCTCCACACGATCAATCTCATTTTGTGGGCAGAACTTTTGGATTACGAGCTTTTTCAAGTCCTCCCATGTCATTCTGGCAAGAGCATGTGGTGACTTTGTTCTTTGAATATTTCTCCACCAACCTAGTGCTTCATTGGTGAAAGAATGAGCAACATATTTAACAGCTTGGTCTGGTCGACACTCGCTGATGTTGATGACTGCGTTCATCCTCTCGATCCATTCGAACGTGGCCACCGAATCCTTGGTTCCATCAAACTTAGGTGGGTCTCCGTCCTTGAATCCTTTGTAAGTACACCCACGATTGCTTGATGCCACTTTTACTTCATCCCCGTCACTATCATAAATTTTCTCTTCATTGTTCCCTTCATCCTCCTCTTTACTTTTCTTTATTGCCTCAGATAGTAGATCAGGCAATACCTTCTTCAGTGTGAGCACAACTTCACGGGCAATAGCATCCCTGACTTCGGGTTCCAACTGTATCGGCCCTGGATTGTCGTCTCCAGCTGGGGTCACTTCTGTTTCGTGTACACTCTCGGTGTGTTCCGCGTGCACACTCTCTTCTTCTTCTAGTCTTTGATTCAACGGAGGTCTACCTCGTCGGCCAGTGCGACCGCCTCGGCGTCCAGTTCTTCCTCCGCCAGCCATAATTTCTTAATTTCCTGATAGTCATAAAGGGAATACATCAATGTCATTACTTCAGATCATAGTTTGGAACAGTACGAGCAAGGTAAATTTTTAATTACAGTGACCGGTTTGTGATTACTAATTTACATTGCTTTTCGGGTTCAAAACTCTTCAAATCGGTTGTGACATTGACATCTATTTGTTCTAAGTTAAGGTATCTATCCTTATTTAGAGCATTAGCTTTAGTACTTACTTACCGTGCTGCGTTGGCGTTGGTTACCCATACTGACATCCGTGCGTTGGTCCCATAATCAGTTTGAGTCCAGACATTTAGGGATGTCTGAATCTCTCAAACTATTGCTCTGATACCAACTTGTAAGGCCCCTTTCCCGGGTAACCTCACTCGTTGGATTTACTCATAAACATAGTCATAAATACTGAACTTAGATTAAAAACATTCATCATTCAATTACATAACATAACATAACTTGACAGCGGAAGTCTTAACACATATATTAAAGTGGGATGTCAGTCTTGTGTCGGGTAACCTTCACGCCATCACACGACCTTTTCTTCCTTTACCTGAAATGTATACTAAAAGTCAGCTAACGCTGGTGAGTTCTAGTTTAAAACTATTAAGTATGACCATTCTTTTCTTTATAAGTATACATAATTATATACATACATTTCTACAAATACGTATTCATAGCTTTTACTTTTCTTTCTTCATTCTTATGTGATTACATAGATATGTATTCACCTTTTCTTTTCCTTAACATTCATTGGTCATACACATAAGGGTGATCAACCCATCTTACGGTACGTATATCACAAAGACATACGCCCTCGAACTACCGTCGTAGCCCTTTTACTCGTCCGGTCCTAGAAACCGTCCGCCTTAACTTTGGTCCGGCCAACCTTCGGCCGTCCTTCTTTACCGTCCTACCGTCGTAGTCCGTCATATTCGCCCGTCTGCCCTAAGGCATCCGTTTCCCACTTGAACTAACTATACAGCCGAATATTGATTTAGCGTCTTACTCCACCGTAGTGGCCTTTATTTAGTCTACCCTTCTAGACTTTCTTTCCTAGTTGCATAGTAGTCAAGTGGTCGTCCGGCTACCGTAGTAGTCGTTAGCTTCGTTTCCGTTCATAACGTATACATACATTCTTAACATGCAATATATGTTTATAAAGCAAGATTTCATTATTTACGTTATACTATTCTTTCATTCATTCCTTGTAAACATATGTGTCGTTCTTTGTTCGTCGTTCATAATTCATTTTCATATGTATCTACACATATACCTTACTATATCACGTATGATCACATTGACCTTCATATTATTTATTCATTTAGTGTATACACTTCAGCCCCAAAACATTTATAAATCATTGCACATAACATAGAAAGGGGGGCACATAGAACTCACCTGATAGGCGGGTCCCTGAAGTATAATAGCTGGTTTCGAAACGTCACTAAGGTCACCCACTATCTGTATAATAAAGTCATACATATAAGGTAGGGCTCCTAAATGACACTAGACATTACTGTTCTTGAACTCAGTAGTTTCGGGAGGTGGGTCGCATCGAAACTATGGTAGTTTCGAGCTATGGTCTTACACTCGAAACTAGGTAGTTTCGAGTCATAATCCTTCTATCGAAACTAGGTAGTTTCGAGTCATGAGATCCTATCGAAACTATGGTAGTTTCGAGTCATTAACTTATGAAAAATCTTAGTTTAGGTTCAAGGTGACACTCGAAACTAGGTAGTTTCGAGTCCTGAGTTCCTATCGAAACTATAGTAGTTTCGAGTCATTGGCTGCTATCGAAACTAGATAGTTTCGAGTCAAACATGACTATCGAAACTAGAGTAGTTTCGATGGGTCTGCATGTATCGAAACTATAGTTTCGAGTCATGGGTCTGCATCTTCCCTGACCAGAACTGTCACACCCCCATATTTTATTTACTTATTAAATAAATACAGGTTGCAACGATTGGTTCATTACACGATAGCGGAAGCTGTAATAATGATTTCTAAGACTTGATTACATACACAAATACTAAGACTAAGTAATACTAGGATCTAAGTTCTTCTAGATCAACGATAGACTTGAGTCTTGATATTCTACGTCCTTCCAGCTACTAGGAATTGATCCAACATAGCTAGCTTATTCCAACCGTGCCATGGCTAACAGTTACCTGAGAAACATACTTGAAATTGTCAACACAAAGGTTGGTGAGTTCACAGAGTTAGTTATAATAGTGCTTATAGTTTTTCCCAAAAACATGTTCATGACTTTACCGTCATAAAACTAAGTAGTTTTCATTTGAAAACATTATCATGACTTAACCGTCATAAAATATGAAGTTGTCCTTTGAAAACATTATCATGACTTAACCGTCATAAATTCAATATTTAAACATGATCCTTATAACCTGATCAGGATCCTTTTGTATAAACATGATTTCTTTAACCGGATCAAAACTCTTTTGTTTAAACTCAATTGTTCGTAAATAGTTTCAGTTGTATGTGATAAACAGAATAAGAATTGTTGACCCATTTGTAAACTAGCTAGGAATACAAATAATATGTTCATACATGGGGCGTAACCAAACCTTGACATGTGTGAGCCCCTATTAAGCGTTATCAGATTCTATGCGGCCATAAATCCTCCAGATTGTGGTTAGCGCGACTAACCATGACCGGGAGACGTCACTCTCCATAGTACTATTCATAGGACCCTAGGCTACAGTTAATGGTTACTATGTTGTTCCAGGGGACTTTAGCGGCCTCCAATGTGTTGTTCTCATCCCATGTAAACATAAAGTCGTGTCTTATTCTCTTGTTATCCCATAAAATAGTTGTAGGTATGTGTTTCCCCCAATCGTTGAGTGTTGTTCATCCGAACAATCGTTGTGTGTTGTTCATCCGAACAATCGTTGTATGTTGTTCATCCGAACAATCGTTGCGTGTTCTTGTGTCCAGCTGTTTAGTTGAGCAAGTTTTCTCCCCGTTTGTTAAAAAAAACAATTTAAAAACCAATAGTAAAAGTGGGGCTGGGAGACTCACAAGAAGTTAAACCAAAATGTTCATATTGTCAAACGTATAAACAATGTAATTCATGTTTTCAAAACATAATAGATAAGTATGTTTCTCCCCCGATGTTTACAAAACAGTAAAGAGTTAAAAGGGGGCCGTGAACTCACCTTGTGTCCGATGAAATCCTAGCAAACCAACTTGTGCTAGTTCTTGTATATCCGTACCCTAATCACACAAGGGTACTAATGTGTTAAAACTACCCGTCTTATACGTAAGTTGTTCAATACTTGTTTTGTTATAAAACAGATCTTAGTTACTGCTCAAAGTGACTGATGAACAGATGTCGAAACTTCCTAGTTTCGATTGAGCAAAAACTGGTGTCGAAACTACCTAGTTTCGATTGGCAAGAATAGTATCGAAACTACCTAGTTTCGATTGGGCAATCGGTATCGAAACTACTTAGTTTCGATTGAGTAAACAGATATCGAAACTACTTAGTTTCGATTGAGTAATAGGTATCGAAACTCCTAGTTTCGATCAACAGGTATCGAAACTCCTAGTTTCGATTGAACAGCAGGTATCGAAACTCCTAGTTTCGATTGAACAGGTATCGAAACTCCTAGTTTCGATTACTGCACTTTGATTGACAGAATTCGTCCTGTATATTTTTATGTTCAAATCTTGAATTTGACACACTTTTCTTGTTATCTTACTTGCGATTGAACCTTTTGTAGGCTTAGATACGGTTTTAAAGAAAATGAAATGGATAATATCGAGTTTTTACCTCAAACAGAGAATGATGATTTTCAGGGAAACAGAGAATGATCTTGAGCTCCTTATCTTGATTCTTGAGACAACACTTGGAACTCTTCTTCTAGCACCGAAATACGGTGGATTTTTGCCTTAAACTGGACTTTGACTTGAAGGAGAATTGGGAATTTGCCGTAAGAAAATGAGATAAATGAAAGGGATTGTGGTGTTAGGACCATGTACGTACGGATTACAATAGATTCAACGTGAAACCGAATCAAATAGCGCGGAATTCTTTTTGATTGGCGATCCAATCAGTGAGAACGACAACCCGGATCAATCTAACGATTGATAAACGTTATGAACGTGTAGGAATCGATCCGGGAACGAACTATGAAGTTGGACAAAGTCTCTGGACGATTTCGTGCGGCTAGGGTTGATTGATATGACTTTGTTTTTTAACAACACGATTTAAGATGTATTTATAGTCTGCAGGTTCCAGTCGTACGAATGGCTCATACGGATGATCCATTCGTGCGACTGAGTCATTCGGCAGATTGAACCATCCTTATGGTTCATTCGTACGAATGAGCCATACTTATGACTCATTCGTGCGACTGAGTCCATTCTGACTCATCAGCATGAACAACTTCTGCATAAGTATTATTTAAACATGTTAACCATAAATACTCAAAACACACTGTTTTATATCACAACTGACTGATTACATTTGACTCGAACGCTTACAATGAACTGGGGACATATGTGTACCAACAAACTCCCCCTTGGACCTAGTTCATTCTATCTTCAATCAGTCCTCAGAAATTCCTTTGTCTTCTCCTTCCATGAAACTCCAGCGTGTATCTCGTACGCAAAGCACACTTCGATAACACGTTGAAATTGTAGCGCTTGCTCCATATCCCATATATCTGAAAATATTTGACACTTGTACAAAGTATAAACATCTCGTTCTGACAAGTTTGTGAGCCACATGGGATCATACGCTCGAATTGTTTCCCAATCATCACCTTTATCCAATACAATAACAGCTTCACCCGTTCTTGAATCGTAATTCCACCACTTGAAATACCTCGAGAAGTTCTGAGGTAATTTTCGAAGTGGGATCTTCTTCATTGTAGTCGGTGGCTGCCATTTCAATGTTACCTTGGGGCGCTTTGTGATCGGATTGATTTTGTTCTTGTGAATAATACGTTGTGGTCTTTGAGGCTTGAAGTTTACCCATTTATTGCGGTACTCGAACTTCAACGCTCTTTCCAACCAACCCGATCTACCCCCTTCTTCAGCATATAATAATTTCAAACATGCTAACCGGTTCATCTCGAATCCTGGCAGCGTCTTTAGCTCGTGTGCATATCTGAAATACTGGACTCCACCTTCTCTTTTGACAGCGTAAACGTTAAGATCAGAGAAGTAAGCCCAGCTGATGATTTTTCCCCATTCGTGGCTCCCCCTAATGTTATAAAACTTTGTATATTCGACAGGGGGAGGGGGCATTAGGGTTTTGCGACTGAGTAGTTTGAACGATAGGGGAACAGTTGCGATTGAGTGGTTTATATACTTACCTGACCTTCATTCGTGCGAATGGACCAATCGCACTCACCATTCGTGCGAATGGACCAACCATATGTTCCAATCGTGCGACTGATATCCAGTCGTGCGAATAGACTCAATCGCATGGACCAATCGTATGACTGAACCATACTTATGGCTCATACGTACACCAGAGTTTCATACGTCTGAATGGACCAACCGTATGGTCCATTCGTGCTACTGAGTGAATCCATCGGTGTGTGACATGTTCGATTCACTCTTGCACTCGGTCACCTCAGTCGTGACCCTTTTACCTCAAACATTTTACTTAATTTGATCACCTCAGACGTGATCCTTTTACCCAGTCTTCCCAGTTTCCTAACTGGTCACCTCAGACGTGACCCTTTTACCCAGTCTTCCCAGTTTCCTAACTGGTCACCTCAGACGTGACCCTTTTACTTTTTCAAAATTTTGACAAGCTGTCTTGTTTGGATTCAGAATTTTAGTTTCAAGGAGTCTTGTCTTGTCGCACAGTCCAATAATAAAAATAAAATCAAAACCTTTAAAGGAAATAAAGCAAACTGAGATTTAAACGAAACAAACATTTAAAATTTTCTCCCCCTCAACAGGACACCCGTTCTGATGTCACAGACTAAAGGAAAGATCCATGTGGAATCATACAGGCATTGACACTAGTATTTGAGACTTTTCAAGTAATTTTAACTTTAAAAAATAAAATACTGTACACAAAATTAATAGAAGCTGTAAAAACAGAAAGCACATTCTTTTTGTGAGACTTGTAATTTTGGGGAATCATATCAGTATACGAAGCGGTTGACATCATGTTTTGTTCAAGTTATAATATGTTAGCACACTGCCGATCCAGTCGATTACCAGTATATAATCCATTTAAACTCACCAAAATCGGAACAATCAGCACTTGTGATATTCGAATGGTTCCCACTGCTCAACATACTTTCGTATCCAGGTATGCACAAGAATTCCGTTATACCAGTGATTATGTTGTATTCATTCAACTAAATATGTGTGAGATAAGGGAGATTTAGGCTAGGTTTTGGGTACTTGGGCATTTTTGGTAATTTGGCTTTTGAGCTTTTGGAGTGTTTGAGCTTTGAAGGATGAAGAACTTTTGATTTGTTCTTTGAGATTTGACTTTGGGCTTGAGAACTTTTTACCAGTTCTTTGAGATTTGACTTTGGGCTTGAGAACTTTTTACCAGTTCTTTGAGATTTGACAAGCCTTTGGCTCTTTGTGTGATAGGACTTTGTGGAGCCTTTGGCTCTTTGGGAGATTTGGGCTTATGAACTTAATACCAGTTCATTTGAAGTTTGACCTAGAGGGTATTTTCTCAGAGTCACTATCCCCAAGGGTAATACCATAGGCCATTTGGGAACTCCACCTAGAGAGTATATCCTCAGAGTCGCTATCCCCAAGGGTAATACACTAGATTTCGTTAAGGTATGGGTGATGGGTAGGTTTACGGGATTTGAAGAAAGAGGCATTGATTGAATACAACACAACGACCAAGTACATTAGTTCTCGGCAATCTTAGACCCGAAATTACCACCAAAGACATATGTCAGTGCAGTGTTCACCCACTCGACGCAAAAGATTGTTATCTTTTTATCGCGTTGAGCTTCCTGTCCGATTGAGAGAGCCTACCAATATATCGAACTGGACGTAGTATATGGTGAATCATTTAGGTTTAGACATAATATCAACCGTCCACTGATATACAATCATTTCCCCACCATTTAACACAAGCTCATTTTTTTTTTCAATTTTATATTGTTTTTGAATTTTCTTAAAAAATAAACTTTAACTCATAAAATTTTTTTTTTTTTTTTTTTTTTTTTTTTTTTTGTGTCTCAAATACCTCGATGCCTGTGTACTATCATTTTCCACAGACCAGGATCAATTTCCCCCAATCTGCCCTTCCCAAAGTTTTTTTTTTTTTTTTTTTTTTTTTTTTTTTTTTTTTTTTTTTTTTTTTTTTTAATAAACTTAGAAATATCTCCCCCTAAAATTTTAAAACAGAAAATCTTTTTGTGTTTTTGAATTTTAAATAACGACTAGAAAAAGAAAAAGAAAAAAAACAAAAAATTAAATTTGGACTATGAACTCGACTCATCCGAAACGACTTCATTTTTCTTCTTGACACCATTTACCTCTAGCAGATAGAAAAACCGGACAACCTGCACACAACAAAGAAACTCAGTTTAGGTTAGGTACCCAAGCCCTCATGGTCTTGGGTTTGCCGTCAGCATCGCGCAATAGGAAATCAACCCATTGTCCCTTCTCAGTGGTTAACTCAGGGGATTTTCCTTTATCTTTGTTCTCAGACACATGATCCGACTTAACTTTCCACGAACCAGTTTTGTGCAGTGATCGCTTGTGATAAACGGTCGACTGGTTTACTGGGTATGCACGTGGTTTGTTGTCATCAGTATTCACCATGTTGTTCATTACAGGTTTGTGAGGAACATTCCTATAATGTACTTGATGGTGTAAGGGAGAGGTTGAGTTAAACTTGGAATAATGAGTTTTTTTATAAAAATTTTCAACCTTCCTCTTTGGTGTCTTAGAATTAGGACAATTTTGTGCTAAGTGTCCCCTTTTCCCACATCCATAGCAGGATCTCCGCTCTACAATCCTCGGAGATCTACTTTGATGCGCATTGTGGTGATTCTGAAACCCATCCTTTTTCTCAATATTAGGTTTTTGGCCCTCCTTGAGGAATTGGATGGATTTGCTCAAGTTCGTGACCACTGCCTTTCCTTTCTCAAGGCTAGGACGAGGCTGAGGATTGGTCTGCCTTGGTTTGGGATTCTAAATGGTTTGAGTTCCCAAACAAGGTCTTACATAATCCTCTTCCTCATCCCTTTTTCCAATAGTGAATATATCTTTAACGCAGGAAGATGTTCCACAATTTTCAGTGATCGGTTGTAATGGTTTTACAAGAGTGTCCGGATCACTGACAAGTGGAGTTGTCACAACATGGTCTTTCACTGGGTTGTCATTTAAAGGTTTGCTTTTCGTGTTCAAAAGACCCTCAAGAGGTGGTGGAACCTCTCGATAACCAATGCCCTCTCCCCCCTTTCTAACATTCACCAGATTCTTCAAGATGTGAGAAGAACTGGCAACACTGTGTAACTTTTGTTTGAGAGAGTCATACTCAACTTGGAGAAGAGCGAGTTCTTTCTTTGCTTGTTCAATTGATTTTAAGTAAAAATTGATGTCATTTGACTGATTAAAAACTACAACTTCAGTTTCCTTAAGTTGTTTCTTCAACACTTCAATTTGTTCTTTAAAACCGCTTTCATTTTGTTTTAGAACTCGATTCGCTTCTGTACATTGTTGTAGGTCAGTTACCAGGCTTTCATTATGATCTAATAACCTAGCAAATTTCAGGTCAATTGTTTCCCGGAATTTTTCACAATCATTGCAAGCATGTTTATTAAACAGTTCATCTTTGGAACATACCTGAGTCTCACTAGCGGTGTTTGTCATGAAAGCGCATGTGGAATCAGCATCTTCCACCGGTTCGGATCTTGAAACAAACTGGGCGTCTTCGGCAGCATCTTCTCCATCTGAGTTAGCACTATCAGAAGAGTTATCCCTTTCACTCGCAGAGTCATCATTCAACTCTTCTACATTTGCCATGTTTGCCTCAGTTGCTGGTCCAAATCTGAATGACCAATCTTGTCCCTCGTCTCCTTGAGCTGCCATGGCTGCTGTGTTTGATTTAGGAGTAAGAGTAGCAGTTGTGTTTTCCCTAGCATTTGAGTTAAAAGGATTACTGTTCCCTGTCTTCTTTGGCTTCACACACTCTCTTTTGAAATGGCCCTTTTCCCCGCAATTGAAGCACGTAACTTTGGATTTGTCGAAGCCAAACTTGGTTCCTTTGTTGGCTATCAGCTCTTCTCCAGTCTTCTTGACGAACTCCTTTGCTCGTCGTACAGCACTTGCGAGAGCCCAAAAAATGTCCATTCTCTCCATCTCCACAGGGTCTACTTGTTCGTAATCCTCGTCAGTAAGGTGGCAATTTCCTATTTGCCCTGCCACCAACCCATTATATGAAACTACCATTGCTGCAAGCAATCCCATATGTTCCTTTGCCACTTCCACAGTCACGTTCCCAAGGTTGTCAGTTTTTAACTTTGCGGTTGAATCGGATGTATTCTTCTGTGAAGATGTGCCCGACGAACCACCAGTGGATGTGGTGTTCTGAGGAGAGCCCGAGGTGTTTGATACAAACGCGGTTTGAATAGGAGTACCAGATGATGCGGAAGCAGGAGTTGCATTGTATAAAGCTGGATTCTGATTATACGTTCCTCTTTGGGCCTTGTATTTTTCTACCAGCGCCTGTTCTCTCAGCTTGATGGTGAACTCATTTATATCCAACATCTCCAGAGTGCCATTTTGTTTCAAGATAGTGATAAAGGAGTCCCATTTGTCTGGCAAACCATCAGCAAGGCTCAACACTTTTTCTTCCATAGTAGTCACTATCCCATGAGTATGCAACTCACTCATTAGATGATAAAAACGATCAAGTATTTCATCTAACGTTTCTCTTCCAATCGCAGCAAAGTTATCAAATTCCTTTTTCAGTGCCTTGGCCCTCATATTCTTTAGAGCTGCATTCCCTTCATATCTCTTTTCTAAAGCATCCCATAAAGGTTTGGACAGTCTATTTTCTGAAAATTGGTGAAAAATATCCTTTGGAATGGATTGTGTGAGGAGAGCATATGCCTTCTTCTCAGCATTATATGTAGTCTTCTGGGCTTCAGACATCCCAGTCAACGTTAGTTTGACTCCATCAGCTCCCACAGGAACAGTGTATCCTGTTTCAATTGATACCCAAAGCATTGGATCTACCCCGTTGAGATAGATCTCAAAACGATGTTTCCAGTGTGGGTAGTCATCAAGTGACACAAGTTTCGGAGCTTTCTGTCCATTTCCCGCTTCATTTTCTATTATCATCATGTTTTGAAGTCTTGCGTTCTGCCCGGCTGTATAGGCTGAGTGCTCGTCAGTCATTTTTAAAAAATTTTGGATTTTCAACACTTAGAAAAATTTTGGAAGGATAGAACCGATTGAGTCCAGTCGTACGAATGAGTTCACCGAAAGAGCTATCCGTGCGATTGAGTTGTACGAATGAGAGAAAATTGATGCGGATGGTCTATTCGTACGAATGGAGAAGCGACTGAGGTCAATCGTGCGAATGGAGTCCACGAATGACTCAGTCGCACGAATGTGCTACAGGACGCGCAGAAACCCTAAAAACGTGAAAATTTTCGAAAAACGAGATTTTGATCGAGTTTTTGGGGCTGCAAAAGATGTAGAACTTTAGAAAACAAGAACTAAGTGTAAAGCAATGACTTTTTCGCAAAAACACAAGTAAAACAAGATTTAACCACGAAAAATTTAGCTTTTGAACAAAAACGAGAATTTTATACCAAAACAAGATTGAATACACGAAGAATCACGAGCCAAAGCTCTGATACCACTTGTTAGGACCGTGTACGTACGGATTACAATAGATTCAACGTGAAACCGAATCAAATAGCGCGGAATTCTATTTGATTGGCGATCCAATCAGTGAGAACGACAACCCGGATCAATCTAACGATTGATAAACGTTATGAACGTGTAGGAATCGATCCGGGAACGAACTATGAAGTTGGACAAAGTCTCTGGACGATTTCGTGCGGCTAGGGTTGATTGATATGACTTTGTTTTTTAACAACACGATTTAAGATGTATTTATAGTCTGCAGGTTCCAGTCGTACGAATGGCTCATACGGATGATCCATTCATGCGACTGAGTCATTCGGCAGATTGAACCATCCTTATGGTTCATTCGTACGAATGAGCCATACTTATGACTCATTCGTGCGACTGAGTCCATTCTGACTCATCAGCATGAACAACTTCTGCATAAGTATTATTTAAACATGTTAACCATAAATACTCAAAACACACTGTTTTATATCACAACTGACTGATTACATTTGACTCGAACGCTTACAATGAACTGGGGACATATGTGTACCAACATGTGGGATTTCGACTGAAGAGGTATGGTTCTTAATCTGAGATTGAGTGAACTTGCAAGTGGGGGAATGGCTTCTCTGAATTTCGGCCGAAAAGTCAAGCAAGTGGGTTGGGATTTAAATAAATCAAACCATTTGATTTAAGTGTAATTTTAACCACTAGTGTTCGTATTTAGTCGGGTTATCCTGGTACGTGAACCGGTAACTCCTAGAATTACCAAATATGAAATGAGACCATGTACGGTTTTTGTTAGGCCTTAATGTCCTTGTTTGTGAAATTAAATAAATCACAAAAACAATTATAATGTACACTTGTTTATAACATGTACGGATATTGACCTGAATTGTCGGGTGTCACAAGAACCTTGCTCCAGCCAACTTATTTCCAATCGATTAAACCTTGAACATTTTACGTTAAACACCTTCCTTTATCGTTCTTGAGTTCAAATACGTGATTTGTTTCAAGTTTCATATGCAAAAATCGTATCTTTATTTGATTTAAACCCGAGACATGCAAAGACTCAGAATCAGAGGCGATGCTTACCTCAACAGGCCCGATTTCTGTTGCTATGCGTTGAAATGGTGGAGTCGGATGATTCCCGAGCCCTTGAGTCTTCTCCTTGCGGTTTTCTTCACAAGCCGATCGCTCTCTCTCTCTCTCTCTCTAGTATTCTTGCGCAGGAAGATGAAATGAGAGGGGTTTGGGTTGAAGCTGCTGTTTTGTAATGGGGTTTCCCCCTTTTCTTTTCGGCCCATGGGCCGAAATTTTGGCCAAGCCCACTTTATTTCCCTTTTCTATTTGTCTTGTCATTATTTGGGATGTTACAAATCATCAAATACATGTACAACAATGTTAAAGTTAACAACTTTATTGTAAAAACTCATGTTTGGATGAACTAGGGTTTCAATCAAAAATCTTGGAATCAAAAAGTGACGAAATCGGATAAACGACTTACGTAGTAGTGTTAGGAATGCCTAGGGGAGTCCGATTACGCGTTTAATTGCAAGATTGAAGTTCGATTCGGTGGTGTTTGGGTGTCTCCTTGGTCTCGGCGCAAAAGAGAGGGCAAGAGGGGTTAGGGGCAACGATTTGGAGAGGAAAACAGGATTAGGGTTTTAATTTTTTATAAATTTCTTAATATACTTGTTTGCATGGGTTATAAATTGGATAAGGATAATTCATGGGCTAATTTAAATAGGTTTTTCAATTCCTTTAATTATTACATTAGATAAAATTGTTTTTAATAAATATTTTTATAAAACCTTATTTATAAAATCACTAAAGCAGTAAAAGTCCCCATGTTCCGCGTAAACGTACGCGATTTCACGAAGGTCTACAATTTACGCATAAAATCACTAAACACATAAATTCACATAATTTATATTAAAATAATTGTTCGCAATTATTTTTATTAGTTCACCAACGTTCCGAGTTAGACTCGTGTGCGATCCGATAATTCTACGTGTTTGTGCGAACTGACACATCTAACTAATCCTAATTAAATGTAATGCATGAGTGAATGTTCGAGATAACTGAGTTTGAATAAATAAATGTTTGAGATAACGATGTTGGTGTTAACAAAGTTAACCTGAAAATGCCGGATGTCAAATCATCCCCTTGTTGAAAGAATTTTCATCCCGAAAATTAAGCAAAGTCACTAGTTTTTTGAAACAAAAAGTTTGGGTTGTCACATCTCTATCGCTGGCTCATCCTAGGTCACGAATTTATCTATTTATACTAGATAAACATTATAAAGCCCATAACCTAGTATTCGGCTCACATAGCCTAGCCTAAGACCCAACTTGTGAACATATGGTTCACGGTTACAAAACCAAATACAATTCTATTTGGTAACACCAACACATATACTTATTTGATAAGCGTCAGCCTCATAAAGGAGATAGGGGAGGTAAAATCAGCAATAAAGGTACAATTAACTTTGGTACATTATGCTTTGAAAATGATGAGTTTTTAAAATTTGAGAATGGTTACAAAAAGATTTTTCTTAATAGTTTAAATTTGTACAATTTTATTTTTCTAATATTTTTTATGCACAAATTTAGGAGGAGAAAATAAGAAAAATACAAAAAGTGTTTGCTTTTAATTTTTATTAGAGTCAAGAAAAATACAAAAATAGTTTGTTTCTTAGTCAGTTTGAGTCTGTTTTTTAGTTTAAAGAAAAGAAAAATACAAAAAGATTGTGTTTCTGCTTGAGTCAGTTGTTTGCAAATAAATGGAAAGTGATATGAATGTTCGTTTCTTGAGTCTAGGATCAACACATGTAAGACACTAAATTCAAATGACTAGGATCATTGTTGGATATGTTGATAGGCTTTGCTTGTGATACATTTGAATTAATTAATCTTATGGTCTTAGTGGGGAACATCTCATAGATTAGTGTAATATGTCTTTCCTGTTAATAATTGAAAACTTAAACATAAAGGTTGATGTTCTGTGGATAACCCTTGCTCTTTTGGGATTACACTAACCGAGACCCTTCACAAAGGGGTTGTGAGCTGACTTGATACAAGTCTGTATATACTATATATACAATTAAAAGACATGCATTGACATGCAATAGGTGAAAAAACACTCAATGATAGTGTAAAGCAGAATTCTGAGCAAAGACACGCAATGTTAATGTCGTGCTATAGGAATAAATTCAAAAGATATGCAATGCCATACTTCAAAAGATATGTCTAAAAGCGTACATATAAGTATACTTGTAAATATTTTTTCTTTGGGAATATGTGACTAGAACGGGATCTCTTGTCAGGGCATATAAGTCCGTTGTGCTATGACCCTGAGCATTTGCTGGTTCTGGACATGTAAGTTCGTAGTGCTATGTTTTTTATCAAATTTTGTTAGAGATTCCCTGAAAGGTTGCATAAACCCATGCTAGTTATGCTCAATTAGTTATTATTTAGGTGCTCAAAAGATCATTATGTTCATCAAGAATTTACCTGATAAGCTGTGGGGTCCATTAAAGTTCATCAAAAATTCACATAATTCACATTATGTTAATTACAGGTTTCTGAGATATGAGTGTGGGACCCATTATGTCATAAATTAATTCTATCCAAAACATGATAACTTAAATCACAGTGAGTTTAGACGGATCTAAATATTGGAAATCCACTTGACCTGTCTGAGTAAAGACTACGTGCTGAAAATTGTTCCTTGATCTGCCTATAGAGCGATATGATCCCATTGCAAACATCCTAAAGGCTCGTTGTTGGTTTGATCTTTGTAAATGTGTCGTATCTGTCAAAGTTGAAATTTGTTAGGAAAATTCCAAAAATATTTTATTTCAAATTTATTTTTATTTTTACTTCAGTTTTAGTTTAGTTTTTTAGTTTTACTATTTTACTTTTATTTTATCTTTACAAAAAATAATCATTCTTGGATTTAAAGACTTATCATCAAAGGAATGTAAATTTCAAAAGTTTGATAGTACGTGGATGTACTAGGTATTCGTGTGAATATTGGATCACCTGATGCATACAAATGTCTGCTTACAAAATTTCAGAGAATTTGCAAGATTTGTTTCATATCAAGAACCAGGGTTGAAGAAGAATGAAATTCTGTCAACTGCTGACAAACTTGAAGTACCATTATAACTGAATGTACCCGAGTCAGAAGAACCAGATGTGCTTTCATCTTCCGACAATGAAAGTACACATGAAAAAGTACCTGTGAATCTGCTTGAAGGAGAAAGAATGACAAAGAAAAGAGTTGCTGGGAATCCTCCTCTCACATCCTCTTTAGCAAGATGATCAAGCAAATGTTGATTAGGATCCACATGAGGATCTAACTCCAAGAGAAGAAGAAGACCCAAGTTTTAGAGTTTAGAAATGTTGAACCGTCTCAACACCAACATCGACACCACAGCAACAACCATTGATTCCGATGACAATGTTGCTGGAAGTGGTGATCATAGTGCTACATTCGAGTTATGAAGATCATTTGATAGCATCGGCTTAGGGGGAGATTGTTGGGTCTATATATGTGAGGTTGACGCTTATCAAATAATTATATGTGTTGGTGTTACCGAATATAATTGTATTTGGTTTTGTAACCGTGAACCATATATTCACGAGTTGGGTCTTGGGGTAGGCTATGTGAGCGGAATACTAGGTTATAGGCTTTATAATGTTTATCTAGTATAAATAGATAAATTCGTGACCTAGGATGAGCTAGCGATAGAGAGCAGGAAGTTAGACGAGTTTTGTGACATTCCGGGTTTTTATTCACGCGTTTATATTATATGTCATGTAAACATCTTCTATTGAATGAAATGCAAGTGTTTTTACTTAATATCAATTAATTAGGTCTTACCGGGTTTAGCAGAGTCCACCCAATATGCAACTTATGATGGCAATATTAGAAATTTCCGAGACACATCGAACCCAACATCGCGTTGGTGATAAAAAAAAAATGTAAACATCTCGAAACATTCTCTTTATTTTTATTAGTAGAGAATGCCTACCCGGATAAAAATAAAATCTTAAATGTTTTACACGAGAACATATAATGTCAAAACTATTAAACGTATACTTTTTTTTATATATACCCGACTCGTACTCTAACGACCACGTAACGACTATTAAAAACCGGGTTACACTTAGCGGGTATTCTACCGGGTAAAACACCTAACATTAAACACCTCAAGCGACTACCCTACCCCTCCCCCTCCCCCTCCCCCTCCCCCTCCCCCTCGTGATGTTGAACCATGGCCGACCAAAAGCAAAGGGAGACACAATTGTCTCTAAATTTCCAAACACATGTGCCTATTTGGAATTAATATGTCTCATGAGGACATACAAACCACAAGGTAATAACCAAAATGAAGGGGTATAAATACATGCATATGAAAGTTCCAAATCCACCAACAAACTCAATCTCTTCTCCTTCTATTCGGACACCCTTCACCCGACACCACCCTTCACCTTTGCCTTCCTCCTCTCGGCTCCACCAACTCAGCAACCTTACATCACCCCCCCCAACCACCATCGTACACCACTTCCAACCGTAACGGCTTCCCCACCTTTTACGGGTTCTTTCGGAACAAGAACCTACCATTTCGGGTCACCATTTCTCAACTACGGTCACCATATTATGTTTACGCGAAGCTTACAGATCACTTCGGGAACTCACCGAGCCATACGGGACGTCCCGAGAAGGAACCGGGTCTCACGTCAACTACGTCACCTTCACTCCTTGATTCCTTTTCGACTCCAAGAAAGCAGCAGCAACACCCCCTCCATCGGACTCCCTCACCCTTCTCCTTGCTTGCCTTAAGTGAGTGTTCAAGTCCTTATCTTGATCATTAACATGTACATTAGTTGTTTTATGTATACGTTCACCCAAATAGTGCATATTTCAAAAGAAAATATACCATTTGAAACAACTATATTGCTGGCAGAATTCTGTTACAAATTGGGAAGGTCATATCTTTGTCAAAACTAAACCAAATTGGACGTTTCTTGAGTCTAAGATTAAGTTTAAAGAGTCCTCTTTCCAACCCAATTGGTTTCACAATTTTTGGAGGAGTTTTGATACCCCAAAAGGGTGATACAAAAAAATGTGTATCTTCTGGGTTTTATGGCAGATTTATAGAGCTAACTTGTTGAGGTCATAACTTGTTCAATAATTGTCCAAATAACTTGATTCCTTTTTCTAAAGTTAGCATTTTGTGTTGGTTATAAAACCCATATGGCCTATTGTCTTGAAACTGACATTTGGACCCCCAAACAGCCGTTTTCCCTTGACCTATTCAGCAGAATCAAAACTGTTGACCCAACTGAGTTGTGTGCTATGCTTTAAACTCCTAAAAGTGTTTGTAAATTATGATCCATACACTTTTATAAACCCAAGACATGTGGTTATGCATGGTAAATATCCCATAATTTATTGAATTTATTTAGATAACTAAAAACATGTTTTAAGTAGACTTAAAAACTCGAGTACTTTTCTAACGACTAGTTTGATATCAAAAGCCTTATTTTTATAGTATATATATTTAACTTCAACCCCCAAACCTAATAATGATACGTGAACGTAATGACATGTTATGAAATACATATCTTATTATATAAGTGTATATAAATATATTTTGTTATCACAAACCGTTACCAACGATTGTCGTGTCAAAACATTTGGAAACTTAATACAGGTTCATGTCTAGCCTAGTTGGGTGAATTGAATGCATGATCAACACACGGTAGAATCATTACATAGACTTTATGGCATCTTAAATATTTAGGACACGAGTAGGTCGGAATACACTATTGGACTTTGCTACATCACTACCTTGTTTGTACAGGTGAGTTACATATCCCCTATTTACATTTTTAAACATTTTAGGGTGAGACGTAATCTGTGCATACTTACATACAATTCAACTTGTGTTTACATGCGTAGATTATTGTGCTTTTGTGCATGGTCACTTGTTATGCTATGGATACTTTTAGGGTGGTTCTTAGACGGTGTGTGACCCACATAGTCTTGATTCCATGCCTATCACGTTAAACCTTTGTGCTTATACATACTTGCATGCTTTGGATACTTTTAGGATGGTTTAAATTATGTGTAACCCACATAGTCTTGATTCCATGCCTATCACTTTTAGGGTAGCGGTATGCTATGCCTATCACGTTAAACCTTTATGCTTATATACATAATTACATGCTTACAATTGGTATACATATAGTGAATCCTCCACATTATGCCATATCATACCATGTCAAACTATGAATTGTATAAACGTTTTTAACTAAACTTTTATTTTATTTAAACATATGTAAACTCACCAACTCTCGTAGTTGACACTTGTTTTGGATTACGTTTCAGGTGAAGATATGTGATTTTGTGACTATGTGTTGAAGGTGCTACACATAAGGCTTTTGGACCTAGTAAAATAATTATGTGTAATATTCTAGTATAGGGTGTTGTAACTTGAATTGTATTTGGATATTTGGTATTTAAATCTCATTAATGAATTATGCAACCTTAGTAGATCATGTGCTTATGAACAATCATTTCATTGTCCGCCTCGATGATTCCGCCATCGGTCGGGGTGTGACAGATTGGTATCAGAGGGATGGTTATAGGGAATTAGGTTATTAGACACAATGACCTAGACTATAACCCTAGGACTCCCTTTTATGTGTTATGTGCTAAATGATTAATTGCTATGTGAATTATTTGTAGTTAGGTATTATTTGAATTTCCCCAAGTTTGGTACATGAGACTTATACACATACATACAAGGCTTTAAACACATGATACATCCTTTACATACACATTTGATAAACAAACTTATGCAAACAAATACACTACCCATCCTTATCTATACTCTTTCCTAATCCTTATAAATTGCAACATTCCTACACATTTTATACTCATAGACTCTCAAGTCAATTAAAATCTTGAAAATCTCGTCAACGACTTAATTTCTCGAAACCAGTAAAGGACACATGAAATCTGGAAGGGTGACACCTGTACATCGGGTTTTCTGTCTAGGAAAGCATTTCGTATATATCCAAATAAACGGACCCGTATGCTTTCCTGGGAATTCCTGAAGTGAGTGTTTACCTATAGGCTAAAGCATGTCTCCTTGAAAGTTTTGAGGAATTACTTAACGTTGATAAGTCATTGTATTCGCAAGAATACGATCCGAACCTAAACTCAAAATTTGGGGACATTATAGCAAGATAGGAAGAACTAGACGAACATGCAAAACAAATCATTATTACGGGTGCACACGTAATAACAATTTGTAGTGCATACGAATCCCGGCCATTCCTATTGCGCGAATAATGATCTATGTTATCATATCCTCCCAGGAATAGATTTCATGGCTTATTTTCCCTATCCTTTAGTGTTATAAATTTTGAATGAATTATGTGATCAGTTTTAGTCAGAACTTACATACATTATCACGCGACATGATGAGTGTCATCTCACGTTCCTGCTTGTATTATTGTGAACAGTCTACCAACTGTGGCACATACATGCCTATTTTATCCGAAGTCTCATAAGTTCTTGTCTCTTCTTGTGGTACTTATAGAATGCCTCCCCGTCGCGCGGTTAATGCTAACTCTAGAAACTCCAACGCTGACCTTGCTGCACTACTTACCCAACTAGTAAGCCAAATGATCCAAGCTAACAACAACAGTAATGGGTCCAACACGCAATGGAATGGCGCAAACCCACCATACAGTACATTCAAACATTTCAATTCTTGCAACCCCACCAAATTCTTCGGGACGGAAGGTGCAACTGGCCTTCTTCAATGGTTTGAAAGTATGGGGAGTACTTTCCTAAACAGCGATTGTCCCGACAACCTCAAAGTCTGTTATGCTACCAGCGTCTTCCAAAAACGAGCACTCACCTGGTGGAACGGTGAGAAACGTACTCACGGCAACGAATCTGTTATGTCCTTGTCTTGGGACGAAATGAAACGACTTATGACTGACGAGTTCTGTCCTCGCAACGAAATGAGGAAGCTCGAAGCTGAATTTTGGGATCTCACCCAAGATAGCGGAGAGAATTTGGCTTACACCACTCGTTTTCAAGAACTAAGTATGCTCGTGCCCCACATGGTTACTCCCTTAGCGCGAAGAATTGAGAAATACATAGGTGGACTGCCTATGCCGCTCCAAGACACCGTATTGGGAGTGATCCCTCCACTCTCGAATACGCTATCCGTTTGTCTGCTGTGTTGCTTAACAATCACGTCAAAGCAGGTACTTTATCCAGGAAGGGTACCAAGAAAGTGGTCGACAAAGCTGCTACTTCTGTGTCCGACAAAGACGAAGAGCTCAAATCTTCCCATCATGATAGGAAGCGCAAGGCCCAAAACTTTGCGGCCATCATTCCTGCCGTACCTGTGACCCAAGTTACTCCTGCGGGTCAAATTCTGAGAAATTATGTAGGTTCATTTCCCCAATGCCCTACTTGCAAGTATCACCATGCCCCGCATGCTGCATGCCGTCTATGCTCAAAATGTAGACGCTATGGACACATTGTTACTACTTGTCGTGCTCGCACTATCGTTAATCAAGCTACTCAAGGCATTCATCCAGTGCCTCTCACTGTCACCTATGGACGGGCCTGTTACGAATGTGGAGACCCAAACCACTTTCGAAACCAATGTCCAAGACTTCAAAATCAAGGTGGTCCTCGTGTACGAGCATTTAATATAAATGCTAACGAGGCTCCGGCCAATGACGACACTGTCAACAGTACGTTCCTTTGTTCACTATCTTTATACATCCGTTTTATTCAATATTCAAGCCAATAGAAAAATTGTGTCTTTTGCGTTTAACCAACTATTAGCTAAACGACCAACCAATCTTGATAACTCGTATATCATGGTAATAGCGGATGGGAAATCCATTGCTATGAGCTCTATAGCCCGTGATTGCATATGACAGCTATGCTATCACCATTCATCTCATCCCTATACTTTTGTGAAACAAACCCATTATGTTTAAACTCGGTCATACAACTTGCTAACTCTATTAAAGTTTACTTAAATTATTGAAGTTCTAAATCCTAGTAATTATGCACGGGGAATCCCCGGTATATCAAAGGGGTGGTGGGTTAGCCGCTGGTACACCCTATACATAAACCCACTTGATATAACGAGTATAAACCATGCATAAGTACTATGAGGAGGACCGGTTTTTGAAAATTTTTTTGCAAAATTTTAAAATAAGAACACCCGTGGGGTAGAGTTTTAAAGGAAAATGCCATGTCACGAGGTGATTGGCACCAATATTGTTAAATCTGGTTCCTAGTAGTTTACATTCATGCGTTGTATGAAAAATTGTATGCATAAATCTCATTATACTATTAGAGCAACTAATAGACAACTCGACTCAAATTAACGCCGTCATCCGTTATCATACGCTATTTCCCCGCTGAATCTTTCTACGGTAAGTAATTCCATTCTAAGTCCATTGGCGTCTCTTTCCCGCTTCCATAACCTTCGTAAATCGAATTTCGGGACGAAATTCCTTTAACATGGGGAGACTGTGACATTCCGGGTTTTTATTCACGCGTTTATATTATATGTCATGTAAACATCTTCTATTGAATGAAATGCAAGTGTTTTTACTTAATATCAATTAATTAGGTCTTACCGGGTTTAGCAGAGTTCACCCAATATGCAACTTATGATGGCAATATTAGAAATTTCCGAGACACATCGAACCCAACATCGCGTTGGTGATAAAAAAAAAATGTAAACATCTCGAAACATTCTCTTTATTTTTATTAGTAGAGAATGCCTACCCGGATAAAAATAAAATCTTAAATGTTTTACACGAGCACATATAATGTCAAAACTATTAAACGTATACTTTTTTTTATATACACCCGACTCGTACTCTAACGACCACGTAACGACTATTAAAAACCGGGTTACACTTAGCGGGTATTCTACCGGGTAAAACACCTAACATTAAACACCTCAAGCGACTACCCTCCCCCTCCCCCTCCCCCTCCCCCTCGTGATGTTGAACCATGGCCGACCAAAAGCAAAGGGAGACACAATTGTCTCTAAATTTCCAAACACATGTGCTTATTTGGAATTAATATGTCTCATGAGGACATACAAACCACAAGGTAATAACCAAAATGAAGGGGTATAAATACATGCATATGAAAGTTCCAAATCCACCAACAAACTCAATCTCTTCTCCTTCTATTCGGACAACCTTCACCCGACACCACCCTTCACCTTTGCCTTCCTCCTCTCGGCTCCACCAACTCAGCAACCTTACATCACCCCCCGCAACCACCATCGTACACCACTTCCAACCGTAACGGCTTCCCCACCTTTTACGGGTTCTTTCGGAACAAGAACCTACCATTTCGGGTCACCATTTCTCAACTACGGTCACCATATTACGTTTACGCGAAGCTTACAGATCACTTCGGGAACTCACCGAGCCATACGGGACGTCCCGAGAAGGAACCGGGTCTCACGTCAACTACGTCACCTTCACTCCTTGATTCCTTTTCGACTCCAAGAAAGCAGCAGCAACACCCCCTCCATCGGACTCCCTCACCCTTCTCCTTGCTTGCCTTAAGTGAGTGTTCAAGTCCTTATCTTGATCATTAACATGTACATTAGTTGTTTTATGTATACGTTCACCCAAATAGTGCATATTTCAAAAGAAAATATACCATTTGAAACAACTATATTGCTGGCAGAATTCTGTTACAAATTGGGAAGGTCATATCTTTGTCAAAACTAAACCAAATTGGACGTTTCTTGAGTCTAAGATTAAGTTTAAAGAGTCCTCTTTCCAACCCAATTGGTTTCACAATTTTTGGAGGAGTTTTGATACCCCAAAAGGGTGATACAAGAAAATGTGTATCTTCTGGGTTTTATGGCAGATTTATAGAGCTAACTTGTTGAGGTCATAACTTGTTCAATAATTGTCCAAATAACTTGATTCCTTTTTCTAAAGTTAGCATTTTGTGTTGGTTATAAAACCCATATGGCCTATTGTCTTGAAACTGACATTTGGACCCCCAAACAGCCGTTTTCCCTTGACCTATTCAGCAGATTCAAAACTGTTGACCCAACTGTGCTATGCTTTAAACTCCTAAAAGTGTTTGTAAATTATGATCCATACACTTTTATAAACCCAAGACATGTGGTTATGCATGGTAAATATCCCATAATTTATTGAATTTATTTAGATAACTAAAAACATGTTTTAAGTAGACTTAAAAACTCGAGTACTTTTCTAACGACTAGTTTGATATCAAAAGCCTTATTTTTATAGTATATATATTTAACTTCAACCCCCAAACCTAATAATGATACGTGAACGTAATGACATGTTATGAAATACATATCTTATTATATAAGTGTATATAAATATATTTTGTTATCACAAACCGTTACCAACGATTGTCGTGTCAAAACATTTGGAAACTTAATACAGGTTCATGTCTAGCCTAGTTGGGTGAATTGAATGCATGATCAACACATGGTAGAATCATTACATAGACTTTATGGCATCTTAAATATTTAGGACACGAGTAGGTCGGAATACACTATTGGACTTTGCTACATCACTACCTTGTTTGCACAGGTGAGTTACATATTCCCTATTTACATTTTTAAACATTTTAGGGTGAGACGTAATCTGTGCATACTTACATACAATTCAACTTGTGTTTACATGCGTAGATTATTGTGCTTTTGTGCATGGTCACTTGTTATGCTATGGATACTTTTAGGGTGGTTCTTAGACGGTGTGTGACCCACATAGTCTTGATTCCATGCCTATCACGTTAAACCTTTGTGCTTATACATACTTGCATGCTTTGGATACTTTTAGGATGGTTTAAATTATGTGTAACCCACATAGTCTTGATTCCATGCCTATCACTTTTAGGGTAGCGGTATGCTATGCCTATCACGTTAAACCTTTATGCTTATATACATAATTACATGCTTACAATTGGTATACATATAGTGAATCCTCCACATTATGCCATATCATACCATGTCAAACTATGAATTGTATAAACGTTTTTAACTAAACTTTTATTTTATTTAAACATATGTAAACTCACCAACTCTCGTAGTTGACACTTGTTTTGGATTACGTTTCAGGTGAAGATATGTGATTTTGTGACTATGTGTTGAAGGTGCTACACATAAGGCTTTTGGACCTAGTAAAATAATTATGTGTAATATTCTAGTATAGGGTGTTGTAACTTGAATTGTATTTGGATATTTGGTATTTAAATCTCATTAATGAATTATGCAACCTTAGTAGATCATGTGCTTATGAACAATCATTTCATTGTCCGCCTCGATGATTCCGCCATCGGTCGGGGTGTGACAGATTGGTATCAGGGGGATGGTTATAGGGAATTAGGTTATTAGACACAATGACCTAGACTATAACCCTAGGACTCCCTTTTATGTGTTATGTGCTAAATGATTAATTGCTATGTGAATTATTTGTAGTTAGGTATTATTTGAATTTCCCCAAGTTTGGTACATGAGACTTATACACATAAATACAAGGCTTTAAACACATGATACATCCTTTACATACACATTTGATAAACAAACTTATGCAAACAAATACACTACCCATCCTTATCCATACTCTTTCCTAATCCTTATAAATTGCAACATTCCTACACATTTTATACTCATAGACTCTCAAGTCAATTAAAATCTTGAAAATCTCGTCAACGACTTAATTTCTCGAAACCAGTAAAGGACACATGCAATCTGGAAGGGTGACACCTGTACATCGGGTTTTCTGTCTAGGAAAGCATTTCGTATAAATCCAAATAAACGGACCCGTATGCTTTCCTGGGAATTCCTGAAGTGAGTGTTTACCTATAGGCTAAAGCATGTCTCCTTGAAAGTTTTGAGGAATTACTTAACGTTGATAAGTCATTGTATTCGCAAGAATACGATCCGAACCTAAACTCAAAATTTGGGGACATTATAGCAAGATAGGAAGAACTAGACGAACATGCAAAACAAATCATTATTACGGGTGCACACGTAATAACAATTTGTAGTGCATACGAATCCCGGCCATTCCTATTGCGCGAATAATGATCTATGTTATCATATCCTCCCAGGAATAGATTTCATGGCTTATTTTCCCTATCCTTTAGTGTTATAAATTTTGAATGAATTATGTGATCAGTTTTAGTCAGAACTTACATACATTATCACGCGACATGATGAGTGTCATCTCACGTTCCTGCTTGTATTATTGTGAACAGTCTACCAACTGTGGCACATACATGCCTATTTTATCCGAAGTCTCATAAGTTCTTGTCTCTTCTTGTGGTACTTATAGAATGCCTCCACGTCGCGCGGTTAATGCTAACTCTAGAAACTCCAACGCTGACCTTGCTGCACTACTTACCCAACTAGTAAGCCAAATGATCCAAACTAACAACAACAGTAATGGGTCCAACACGCAATGGAATGGCGCAAACCCACCATACAGTACATTCAAACATTTCAATTCTTGCAACCCCACCAAATTCTTCGGGACGGAAGGTGCAACTGGCCTTCTTCAATGGTTTGAAAGTATGGGGAGTACTTTCCTAAACAGCGATTGTCCCGACAACCTCAAAGTCTGTTATGCTAGCAGCGTCTTCCAAAAACGAGCACTCACCTGGTGGAACGGTGAGAAACGTACTCGCGGCAACGAATCTGTTTGTCCTTGTCTTGGGACGAAATGAAACGACTTATGACTGACGAGTTCTGTCCTCGCAACGAAATGAGGAAGCTCGAAGCTGAATTTTGGGATCTCACCCAAGATAGCGGAGAGAATTTGGCTTACACCACTCGTTTTCAAGAACTAAGTCTGCTCGTGCCCCACATGGTTACTCCCTTAGCGCGAAGAATTGAGAAATACATAGGTGGACTGCCTATGCCGCTCCAAGACACCGTATTGGGAAGTGATCCCTCCACTCTCGAATACGCTATCCGTTTGTCTGCTGTGTTGACTGACAATCATGTCAAAGCAGGTACTTTATCCAGGAAGGGTACCAAGAAAGTGGTCGACAAAGCTGCTACTTCTGTGTCCGACAAAGACGAAGAGCTCAAATCTTCCCATCATGATAGGAAGCGCAAGGCCCAAAACTTTGCGGCCATCATTCCTGCCGTACCTGTGACCCAAGTTACTCCTGCGGGTCAAATTCTGAGAAATTATGTAGGTTCATTTCCCCAATGCCCTACTTGCAAGTATCACCATGCCCCGCATGCTGCATGCCATCTATGCTCAAAATGTAGACGCTATGGACACATTGTTACTACTTGCCGTGCTCGCACTATCGTTAATCAAGCTACTCAAGGCAATCATCCAGTGCCTCTCACTGTCACCTATGGACGGGCCTGTTACGAATGTGGAGACCCAAACCACTTTCGAAACCAATGTCCAAGACTTCAAAATCAAGGTGGTCCTCGTGTACGAGCATTTAATATAAATGCTAACGAGGCTCCGGCCAATGACGACACTGTCAACAGTACGTTCCTTTGTTCACTATCTTTATACATCCGTTTTATTCAATATTCAAGCCAATAGAAAAATTGTGTCTTTTGCGTTTAACCAACTATTAGCTAAACGACCAACCAATCTTGATAACTCGTATATCATGGTAATAACGGATGGGAAATCCATTGCTATGAGCTCTATAGCCCGTGATTGCATATGACAGCTATGCTATCACCATTCATCTCATCCCTATACTTTTGTGAAACAAACCCATTATGTTTAAACTCGGTCATACAACTTGCTAACTCTATTAAAGTTTACTTAAATTATTGAAGTTCTAAATCCTAGTAATTATGCACGGGGAATCCCCGGTATATCAAAGGGGTGGTGGGTTAGCCGCTGGTACACCCTATACATAAACCCACTTGATATAACGAGTATAAACCATGCATAAGTACTAGGAGGAGGACCGGTTTTTGAAAATTTTTTTGCAAAATTTAAAAATAAGAACACCCGTGGGGTAGAGTTTTAAAGGAAAATGCCATGTCACGAGGTGATTGGCACCAATATTGTTAAATCTGGTTCCTAGTAGTTTACATTCATGCGTTGTATGAAAAATTGTATGCATAAATCTCATTATACTATTAGAGCAACTAATAGACAACTCGACTCAAATTAACGCCGTCATCCGTTATCATACGCTATTTCCCCGCTGAATCTTTCTACGGTAAGTAATTCCATTCTAAGTCCATTGGCGTCTCTTTCCCGCTTCCATAACCTTCGTAAATCGAATTTCGGGACGAAATTCCTTTAACATGGGGAGACTGTGACATTCCGGGTTTTTATTCACGCGTTTATATTATATGTCATGTAAACATCTTCTATTGAATGAAATGCAAGTGTTTTTACTTAATATCAATTAATTAGGTCTTACCGGGTTTAGCAGAGTCCACCCAATATGCAACTTATGATGGCAATATTAGAAATTTCCGAGACACATCGAACCCAACATCGCGTTGGTGATAAAAAAAAAATGTAAACATCTCGAAACATTCTCTTTATTTTTATTAGTAGAGAATGCCTACCCGGATAAAAATAAAATCTTAAATGTTTTACACGAGCACATATAATGTCAAAACTATTAAACGTATACTTTTTTTTATATACACCCGACTCGTACTCTAACGACCACGTAACGACTATTAAAAACCGGGTTACACTTAGCGGGTATTCTACCGGGTAAAACACCTAACATTAAACACCTCAAGCGACTACCCTCCCCCTCCCCCTCCCCCTCCCCCTCCCCCTCGTGATGTTGAACCATGGCCGACCAAAAGCAAAGGGAGACACAATTGTCTCTAAATTTCCAAACACATGTGCCTATTTGGAATTAATATGTCTCATGAGGACATACAAACCACAAGGTAATAACCAAAATAAAGGGGTATAAATACATGCATATGAAAGTTCCAAATCCACCAACAAACTCAATCTCTTCTCCTTCTATTCGGACAACCTTCACCCGACTCCACCCTTCACCTTTGCCTTCCTCCTCTCGGCTCCACCAACTCAGCAACCTTACATCACCCCCCGCAACCACCATCGTACACCACTTCCAACCGTAACGGCTTCCCCACCTTTTACGGGTTCTTTCGGAACAAGAACCTACCATTTCGGGTCACCATTTCTCAACTACGGTCACCATATTATGTTTACGCGAAGCTTACAGATCACTTCGGGAACTCACCGAGCCATACGGGACGTCCCGAGAAGGAACCGGGTCTCACGTCAACTACGTCACCTTCACTCCTTGATTCCTTTTCGACTCCAAGAAAGCAGCAGCAACACCCCCTCCATCGGACTCCCTCACCCTTCTCCTTGCTTGCCTTAAGTGAGTGTTCAAGTCCTTATCTTGATCATTAACATGTACATTAGTTGTTTTATGTATACGTTCACCCAAATAGTGCATATTTCAAAAGAAAATATACCATTTGAAACAACTATATTGCTGGCAGAATTCTGTTACAAATTGGGAAGGTCATATCTTTGTCAAAACTAAACCAAATTGGACGTTTCTTGAATCTAAGATTAAGTTTAAAGAGTCCTCTTTCCAACCCAATTGGTTTCACAATTTTTGGAGGAGTTTTGATACCCCAAAAGGGTGATACAAGAAAATGTGTATCTTCTGGGTTTTATGGCAGATTTATAGAGCTAACTTGTTGAGGTCATAACTTGTTCAATAATTGTCCAAATAACTTTATTCCTTTTTCTAAAGTTAGCATTTTGTGTTGGTTATAAAACCCATATGGCCTATTGTCTTGAAACTGACATTTGGACCCCCAAACAGCCGTTTTCCCTTGACCTATTCAGCAGAATCAAAACTGTTGACCCAACTGAGTTGTGTGCTATGCTTTAAACTCCTAAAAGTGTTTGTAAATTATGATCCATACACTTTTATAAACCCAAGACATGTGGTTATGCATGGTAAATATCCCATAATTTATTGAATTTATTTAGATAACTAAAAACATGTTTTAAGTAGACTTAAAAACTCGAGTACTTTTCTAACGACTAGTTTGATATCCAAAGCCTTATTTTTATAGTATATATATTTAACTTCAACCCCCAAACCTAATAATGATACGTGAACGTAATTACATGTTATGAAATACATATCTTATTATATAAGTGTATATAAATATATTTTGTTATCACAAACCGTTACCAACGATTGTCGTGTCAAAACATTTGGAAACTTAATACAGGTTCATGTCTAGCCTAGTTGGGTGAATTGAATGCATGATCAACACACGGTAGAATCATTACATAGACTTTATGGCATCTTAAATATTTAGGACACGAGTAGTTCGGAATACACTATTGGACTTTGCTACATCACTACCTTGTTTGCACAGGTGAGTTACATATCCCCTATTTACATTTTTAAACATTTTAGGGTGAGACGTAATCTGTGCATACTTACATACAATTCAACTTGTGTTTACATGCGTAGATTATTGTGCTTTTGTGCATGGTCACTTGTTATGCTATGGATACTTTTAGGGTGGTTCTTAGACGGTGTGTGACCCACATAGTCTTGATTCCATGCCTATCACGTTAAACCTTTGTGCTTATACATACTTGCATGCTTTGGATACTTTTAGGATGGTTTAAATTATGTGTAACCCACATAGTCTTGATTCCATGCCTATCACTTTTAGGGTAGCGGTATGCTATGCCTATCACGTTAAACCTTTATGCTTATATACATAATTACATGCTTACAATTGGTATACATATAGTGAATCCTCCACATTATGCCATATCATACCATGTCAAACTATGAATTGTATAAACGTTTTTAACTAAACTTTTATTTTATTTAAACATATGTAAACTCACCAACTCTCGTAGTTGACACTTGTTTTGGATTACGTTTCAGGTGAAGATATGTGATTTTGTGACTATGTGTTGAAGGTGCTACACATAAGGCTTTTGGACCTAGTAAAATAATTATGTGTAATATTCTAGTATAGGGTGTTGTAACTTGAATTGTATTTGGATATTTGGTATTTAAATCTCATTAATGAATTATGCAACCTTAGTAGATCATGTGCTTATGAACAATCATTTCATTGTCCGCCTCGATGATTCCGCCATCGGTCGGGGTGTGACAGATTGGTATCAGAGGGATGGTTATAGGGAATTAGGTTATTAGACACAATGACCTAGACTATAACCCTAGGACTCCCTTTTATGTGTTATGTGCTAAATGATTAATTGCTATGTGAATTATTTGTAGTTAGGTATTATTTGAATTTCCCCAAGTTTGGTACATGAGACTTATACACATACATACAAGGCTTTAAACACATGATACATCCTTTACATACACATTTGATAAACAAACTTATGCAAACAAATACACTACCCATCCTTATCCATACTATTTCCTAATCCTTATAAATTGCAACATTCCTACACATTTTATACTCATAGACTCTCAAGTCAATTAAAATCTTAAAATCTCGTCAACGACTTAATTTCTCGAAACTAGTAAAGGACACATGCAATCTGGAAGGGTGACACCTGTACATCGGGTTTTCTGTCTAGGAAAGCATTTCGTATAAATCCAAATAAACGGACCCGTATGCTTTCCTGGGAATTCCTGAAGTGAGTGTTTACCTATAGGCTAAAGCATGTCTCCTTGAAAGTTTTGAGGAATTACTTAACGTTGATAAGTCATTGTATTCGCAAGAATACGATCCGAACCTAAACTCAAAATTTGGGGACATTATAGCAAGATAGGAAGAACTAGACGAACATGCAAAACAAATCATTATTACGGGTGCACACGTAATAACAATTTGTAGTGCATACGAATCCCGGCCATTCCTATTGCGCGAATAATGATCTATGTTATCATATCCTCCCAGGAATAGATTTCATGGCTTATTTTCCCTATCCTTTAGTGTTATAAATTTTGAATGAATTATGTGATCAGTTTTAGTCAGAACTTACATACATTATCACGCGACATGATGAGTGTCATCTCACGTTCCTGCTTGTATTATTGTGAACAGTCTACCAACTGTGGCACATACATGCCTATTTTATCCGAAGTCTCATAAGTTCTTGTCTCTTCTTGTGGTACCTATAGAATGCCTCCCCGTCGCGCGGTTAATGCTAACTCTAGAAACTCCAACGCTGACCTTGCTGCACTACTTACCCAACTAGTAAGCCAAATGATCCAAGCTAACAACAACAGTAATGGGTCCAACACGCAATGGAATGGCGCAAACCCACCATACAGTACATTCAAACATTTCAATTCTTGCAACCCCACCAAATTCTTCGGGACGGAAGGTGCAACTGGCCTTCTTCAATGGTTTGAAAGTATGGAGTGTACTTTCCTAAACAGCGATTGTCCCGACAACCTCAAAGTTCGTTATGCTACCAGCGTCTTCCAAAGACGAGCACTCACCTGGTGGAACGGTGAGAAACGTACTCGCGGCAACGAATCTGTTATGTCCTTGTCTTGGGACGAAATGAAACGACTTATGACTGACGAGTTCTGTCCTCGCAACGAAATGAGGAAGCTCGAAGCTGAATTTTGGGATCTCACCCAAGATATTGGAGAGAATTTGGCTTACACCACTCGTTTTCAAGAACTAAGTCTGCTCGTGCCCCACATGGTTACTCCCTTAGCGCGAAGAATTGAGAAATACATAGGTGGACTGCCTATGCCGCTCCAAGACACCGTATTGGGAAGTGATCCCTCCACTCTCGAATACGCTATCCGTTTGTCTGATGTGTTGACTGACAATCACGTCAAAGCAGGTACTTTATCCAGGAAGGGTACCAAGAAAGTGGTCGACAAAGTTGCTACTTCTGTGTTCGACAAAGACGAAGAGCTCAAATCTTCCCATCATGATAGGAAGCGCAAGGCACAAAACTTTGCGGCCATCATTCCTGCCGTACCTGTGACCCAAGTTACTCCTGCGGGTCAAATTCTGAGAAATTATGTAGGTTCATTTCCCCAATGCCCTACTTGCAAGTATCACCATGCCACGCATGCTGCATGCCGTCTATGCTCAAAATGTAGACGCTATGGACACATTGTTACTACTTGCCGTGCTCGCACTATCGTTAATCAAGCTACTCAAGGCAATCATCCAGTGCCTCTCACTATCACCTATGGACGGGCCTGTTACGAATGTGGAGACCCAAACCACTTTCGAAACCAATGTCCAAGACTTCAAAATCAAGGTGGTCCTCGTGTACGAGCATTTAATATAAATGCTAACGAGGCTCCGGCCAATGACGACACTGTCAACAGTACGTTCCTTTGTTCACTATCTTTATACATCTGTTTTATTCAATATTCAAGCCAATAGAAAAATTGTGTCTCTTGCGTTTAACCAACTATTAGCTAAACGACCAACCAATCTTGATAACTCGTATATCATGGTAATAGCGGATGGGAAATCCATTGCTATGAGCTCTATAGCCCGTGATTGCATATGACAGCTATGCTATCACCATTCATCTCATCCCTATACTTTTGTGAAACAAACCCATTATGTTTAAACTCGGTCATACAACTTGCTAACTCTATTAAAGTTTACTTAAATTATTGAAGTTCTAAATCCTAGTAATTATGCACGGGGAATCCCCGGTATATCAAAGGGGTGGTGGGTTAGCCGCTGGTACACCCTATACATAAACCCACTTGATATAACGAGTATAAACCATGCATAAGTACTAGGAGGAGGACCGGTTTTTGAAAATTTTTTTGCAAAATTTAAAAATAAGAACACCCGTGGGGTAGAGTGTTAAAGGAAAATGCCATGTCACGAGGTGATTGGCACCAATATTGTTAAATCTGGTTCCTAGTAGTTTACATTCATGCGTTGTATGAAAAATTGTATGCATAAATCTCATTATACTATTAGAGCAACTAATAGACAACTCGACTCAAATTAACGCCGTCATCCGTTATCATACGCTATTTCCCCGCTGAATCTTTCTACGGTAAGTAATTCCATTCTAAGTCCATTGGCGTCTCTTTCCCGCTTCCATAACCTTCGTAAATCGAATTTCGGGACGAAATTCCTTTAACATGGGGAGACTGTGACATTCCGGGTTTTTATTCACGCGTTTATATTATATGTCATGTAAACATCTTCTATTGAATGAAATGCAAGTGTTTTTACTTAATATCAATTAATTAGGTCTTACCGGGTTTAGCAGAGTCCACCCAATATGCAACTTATGATGGCAATATTAGAAATTTCCGAGACACATCGAACCCAACATCGCGTTGGTGATAAAAAAAAAATGTAAACATCTCGAAACATTCTCTTTATTTTTATTAGTAGAGAATGCCTACCCGGATAAAAATAAAATCTTAAATGTTTTACACGAGCACATATAATGTCAAAACTATTAAACGTATACTTTTTTTTATATACACCCGACTCGTACTCTAACGACCACGTAACGACTATTAAAAACCGGGTTACACTTAGCGGGTATTCTACCAGGTAAAACACCTAACATTAAACACCTCAAGCGACTACCCTCCCCCTCCCCCTCCCCCTCCCCCTCCCCCTCGTGATGTTGAATCATGGCCGACCAAAAGCAAAGGGAGACACAATTGTCTCTAAATTTCCAAACACATGTGCCTATTTGGAATTAATATGTCTCATGAGGACATACAAACCACAAAGTAATAACCAAAATGAAGGGGTATAAATACATGCATATGAAAGTTCCAAATCCACCAACAAACTCAATCTCTTCTCCTTCTATTCGGACAACCTTCACCCGACACCACCCTTCACCTTTGCCTTCCTCCTCTCGGCTCCACCAACTCAGCAACCTTACATCACCCCCCGCAACCACCATCGTACACCACTTCCAACCGTAACGGCTTCCCCACCTTTTACGGGTTCTTTCGGAACAAGAACCTACCATTTCGGGTCACCATTTCTCAACTACGGTCACCATATTACGTTTACGCGAAGCTTACAGATCACTTCGGGAACTCACCGAGCCATACGGGACGTCCCGAGAAGGAACCGGGTCTCACGTCAACTACGTCACCTTCACTCCTTGATTCCTTTTCGACTCCAAGAAAGCAGCAGCAACACCCCCTCCATCGGACTCCCTCACCCTTCTCCTTTCTTGCCTTAAGTGAGTGTTCAAGTCCTTATCTTGATCATTAACATGTACATTAGTTGTTTTATGTATACGTTCACCCAAATAGTGCATATTTCAAAAGAAAATATACCATTTGAAACAACTATATTGCTGGCAGAATTCTGTTACAAATTGGGAAGGTCATATCTTTGTCAAAACTAAACCAAATTGGACGTTTCTTGAGTCTAAGATTAAGTTTAAAGAGTCCTCTTTCCAACCCAATTGGTTTCACAATTTTTGGAGGAGTTTTGATACCCCAAAAGGGTGATATAAGAAAATGTGTATCTTCTGGGTTTTATGGCAGATTTATAGAGCTAACTTGTTGAGGTCATAACTTGTTCAATAATTGTCCAAATAACTTTATTCCTTTTTCTAAAGTTAGCATTTTGTGTTGGTTATAAAACCCATATGGCCTATTGTGTGACACCCGACATTTCAGGTCAATATCCGTACACATTATGAACAAGTTTACATTACAATAAACGAGTTTACATTATAATTATTTTTGTGATTTACGTAATTTCACAAACAAGGACATTAAGGTCCATCAAAAACCGTACATGGTCTCACTTCATATTTGGTAATTCTAGGAGTTACCGGATCACGTGTTATATACACCGACAAATTCGATCACTAGTGGTTAATTTAAATAACCAGAGAAAAATATATTTTATTTCCACAAACTTTGCGTAGAACAATAAATTATTTTCAGAATAAGTTTATAATACTGTGGGGAAAATAAACCGAATTAAACTACCCCTTTAAAACTCTAATTAATACCTAAATCTAATTATTTTATTCAAATTATCCCAAACCACTTTTATTGACTTTCTCGGCCGAAGCCAGAGAAAGCCACTCCCACGATCATCTTACTCAAAACCCATACCTCCTATTGCGAAAAACTCAGACATAACCATACTCACTTCCATCACTTTTCTCATAATTCCTTTCATCACTCTCATTTTCATACGGCAAAGTTTCCATTCCTCTTCAAACCGAAGCTGAGTTTTAAGGCGAAATCCTACCACAATCCAGTATTTTAAGAAGAATCTCAAGTGTTTCTGCAAAAGAGTCGAGATCATCTCTGTTTTATTTCATCATCTTCATCTCGGTTTTAAGGTAAAAACTCGACATTTTCACATTAGTTTCTTTAAAACCGTAGCTAAACGTACATCTTATTTAAACGCAAGAAAAATAACAAGAAGAGTGTGTCGAATTCAAGTTTAAAACCTCAAAATATGCCGGACTGATTCTGTCAAAACAGAAGTCCAGTAATCGAAACTAGGAGTTTCGATACCTGTTTCTCAATCGAAACTAGGAGTTTCGATACCTGTTTCTCAATCGAAACTAGGAGTTTCGATACCTGTTGCTCAATCGAAACTAGGAGTTTCGATACCTGTTGATCCATCGAAACTAGGTAGTTTCGATAGCAAATACTCAATCGAAACTAGGTAGTTTCGATACCTTTTCTCAATCGAAACTAGGTAGTTTCGATAGCAAATACTCAATCGAAACTAGGTAGTTTCGATACCTTTTCTCAATCGAAACTAGGTTGTTTCGACTCCTGACCACTTCATCGAAACTAAGTAGTTTCGACACCTGTACAACAGTCCCAGTTGGGCAGTAACTCAAAACTATTTTATAACAAAACATGTGTTGGAAAACTAAAACGATATTTAAACAAACATAATCAGATTTACAAGGTCGGTGAACAATTTACAATTAAGACGTTGGTCTTAACAACAATTTACCCTTGGTATCTAGGGTACAAACAGTCAAGGTTGACTACAACAAATATTATTACAAGTATATACAAAAACACAAGGTGAGTTTCACGGCCCCTTTCTTTTTACTGTTTTCAAATATTTGGGGGAGAAACATACTTCAACTATTTTATGGGATAACAAGAGAATAAGACACGACTTTTATGTTTACATGGGATGAGAACAACACATTGGAGGCCGCGAAAGTCCCCTGGAACAACATAGTAACCATTAACTGTAGCCTAGGGTCCTATGAATAGTACTATGGAGAGTGACGTCTCCCGGTCATGGTTAGTCGCGCTAACCACAATCTGGAGGATTTATGGCCGCATAGAATCTGATAACGCTTAATAGGGGCTCACACATGTCATGGTTTGGTTACGCCTCATGTATGAACATATTATTTGTATTCCTAGCTAGTTTACAAATGGGTCAACAATTCTTATTCTGTTTATCACATACAACTGAAACTATTTACGAACAATTGAAATTTTGCAAAGAACTATTTGATTAAACCTGTGAACTCACCAACCTCGTGTTGACGATTTTAAGTATGTTTTTCAGGTAACTGAACGTGATTTCAAGGTTAGCAATGTAGATTACATGCATGCACGATGGATACTACTCAAGGAGGATTTCCCTTGTATAACTCATTGAGTTGAGTCATATTTGTGAAATCTTAACTTTTTGTAAACTCAGATTATGTTTTGTAATGTAAAACATTAAACTTGTTAATGTATCCATTCATCATGTATGTGTTTGCGGTAATCATATGCTCTGAAAACCATGAACGTTGCGCCTCGCGTTTCCGCCTTGGCGGGGTGTGACAGAACTTGGTATCAGAGCCATTGATTATAGTGAACTAGGAATCTAAATTGGAACCTAGTCTATAATCTAAATGACTCACTAAAACGTTTTCATTGCATAAGCATTGCATGACCAGTCATTTTGTCATATGGATATTGTAGTCACAAGCATGTCGTCACATTCACATTCTGATCCCGCCTCTGACACTGAATCAAATGAGGAATTTTCCGCCTCACGTCCCAAAAATCAAGTACAAACCCGTAGCTCCACACCACCTAAAGTCGCCTTGGGAAAACCGCCTATCGTCTACCGAAAGAAAAGCGGAGGACCAGTTAAGGTGCAAAGCGCTAGAAAGAAGTTTCGACTTCCACACAAAAGGAATCTAGCAGCCCGTGACCCAGAAGACTTGGCGGCTGGTGAAGAACCACCTAGGCAAAGACCCTGCTACCACCCTACTGTGGGAACTATCCGTTGGATGCCACGTACTCTGGCCCGATGGAGGGAGATGGAGAGCATCCCATCTACCTTTGAGATTGGAGAGTCTTCTAACTCCCCAACACCCCTACCCCACACTGGGGAAGCCATAGAGCTCACTGTGCCTACCTTGGTAGCTCGCGTTCGTACGCATGAGGAGCGTCTTGATGATCTCCTAGATGACATCCGGGCACAGGGGGATGCAGCCACGCGACTTCGTCAAGGACTCGGATCTCGAGTTCAGACTCTAGATGACCGCACCCGAAACATACAGGATGCCACTAACTATCTAGAATTGAGAGCTGACATGGACTGGCAGTTCACAGTTGCGGTCCGAGACATGGTGGAGGCTCTGGAAGAAAGGACGTTGGCTGCAGAATTTGTGGCGAGAGCTAGTTTTGTCATGGCAGGACTTGCCATGATGATTGGATTGTACTCTCACTTCTTCTTTTAAACCTATTACGGGCGGGTTGTGCCCGTAGTACATTAAGTAGTTTAAAACTTTAGTACTGATGAGGTCATGTGAACCCATCTCTTTTGTATCCTTGTCTTTTGGAACAATGTACTATGAATGTTTTGACTATGTATGTAATGGTTTATGTTGTGATAATGGTTGTTTACATTTGACGTTGTTGTATCCTTATGTCATGAGCTATCATTATTGTCATATAATGTTGTTTCTTTTTAATTGATATGTTAGAAAGAACGTCATGGCACCTAAGCGTAGGACAACCCGTAACACTACTGGTGACAACAACGAGGCGATTTCCCCAAATGTGGAACAACTTATAGCACAACGAGTAGCTGCTGCCATGGAGCAGTATGAAGCCAATCGAAATAGTGGAGGAGGTGTAGGAGGTAGCGGTACAGCCGGAGGTTCTGGAGGTAATAAAATAAATAAGCCATAACATATAGTCATGATTCGAATTAATGACGTTATGACTTGTAATTCTACAGATGCTCCAATTAGAAAGTGCTCCTACAAGACCTTTCTGTCTTGCAAACCCCGTAACTTCAATGGCACCGAGGGTGCAGTTGGACTAATGAGATGGATAGAGAAGATGGAATCGGTGATTGATATTAGTGAATGCACCGCTGACTGCATGGTGAAGTATTCTACATGCTCACTCACTGATAAAGCTTTAACCTGGTGGAATTCACAAGTAAAGACTTTGGGAAGGCAGACATCATATGAGTTGTCATGGGAAGATTTAAAAGCCATGATGATCGAGGAATACTGTCCTCGAAATGAGTTGCAAAAGATCGAATCTGAAATGTGGAATTTACAAATGACAGGAGATGATGTTGCTGGCTACACTGACCGATTCAATGAGTTAGCAATCTTGGTTCCACACATGGTCACCCCAGAATACAAGAAGGTTGAAAGATACTTGTGGGGTCTCGCACCTCAAATCCGAGGTCTGGTGACTTCATCGAACCCTATGGATGCCAAGAGCGCCATAACTTTAGCTTTCAAGCTAAGGGATAATGCTGTACGTGATGGTTTGTTTGAGAAGAAGGAGACCGAAGGAGGGAAATCTGGAGAAAAGAGGAAATGGTTTGGAAAACCAATTAATCAAAACAAGAATCAAATTTACAAGAGACCTGAAACTATGAAAGCCTTTGTCGCCAACACTGTGGAACAAAAAGGATACCTTGGAGCACGACCAAGGTGTGACAATTGTGGATATCATCACAGTGGGAAGTGTACCCAATGTGGAAAATGTAAAAAGTATGGACATCTAGCCCTTGACTGTAGGAACAATGCGAACCCTAACAAGATAAATCAAGTAGCAGGAAAAGTCAACCCAGGAACAGAAAGGATGAATCAAGGATGCTTTGAGTGTGGAGATCCAAAGCACTTCAGAAAAGACTGTCCAAAGTTGAAGAACCGAAACGACAATCAGGCCCGTGGAAGAGCATTTGTGATGGGGGCTGGTGACGCACGACAAGATCCAAACATTGTCACTGGTACGTTCCCGATAAATAATCACTATGCCTCTATACTTTTCGATACGGGTGCTGATTTGAGTTTTGTGTCAAATGACTTTAAGTCCCTACTCGGTATTAAGCCCAGTAAACTAGACCAAAAGTATACAATTGAATTAGCGAACGGAAAATTAATTAATACCGAAGAAGTCATTCAGGGTTGTACCTTATGTCTTAAAAACCACACATTTAGTATAGATCTGTTACCTGTTGACTTAGGAAGCTTTGACGTTGTTATTGGCATGGATTGGTTGTCAAAGAATCATGCAGAGATTGTTTGTTTTGAGAAAATTGTCCAAATCCCACTCTCAAACGGAGAAATTCTTTCGATTCAAGGTGAGAAGAGTGGAGTAACGTTAAGGATGATAAACTGCATGAAAGCTCGTAAGTGTTTACGTAAAGGCTATTGCGTGTTTCTGGCTCACGTCGTCGAAAAGAAACCCAAGGAACGTCGACTTGAATATATTCCAATCGTTAGGGATTACCCCGAAGTTTTTCCTGAAGACTTACCTGGATTACCACCACCGAGGCAAGTCGAATTCCGAATCGATTTGGTACCAGGATCCGCACCGATTGCGCGATCGCCGTATCGATTAGCACCTTCTGAAATGCAAGAATTATCAAATCAACTGCAAGAGTTGCTTGATAAAGGTTTCATAAGACCGAGTTTCTCACCTTGGGGAGCTCCGGTTCTATTTGTAAAGAAAAAGGATGGAACCTTTAGGATGTGTATTGATTACCGAGAATTAAACAAGCTTACAATCAAGAACCGATACCCACTTCCTCGAATAGACGATTTGTTCGATCAACTACAAGGTTCTAGCTTCTACTCTAAGATCGATCTACGGTCAGGGTATCATCAACTAAGAATCCAAGAAGAAGATGTACCAAAGACAGCATTTAGGACTCGTTATGGTCACTACGAATTCCTAGTTATGCCGTTTGGTTTGACAAACGCACCAGCTGTTTTCATGGATCTCATGAACCGCGTGTGCAAACCATACTTGGATAAATTCGTGATTGTGTTTATCGATGACATATTAATATATTCACGAACCAAGGAGGATCATGAACATCATCTTAAATTAATCTTAGAACTACTTAGAAACGAGAAACTTTACGCTAAATTCTCTAAGTGTGAGTTTTGGATCCAAGAAGTGCATTTTCTTGGACATGTCATCAACAAGGAAGGAATTCACGTTGATCCATCAAAAATTGAAGCGATCAAAAACTGGGAAGCACCAAAGACTCCGACAGAAGTACGTCAATTTTTAGGTTTGGCCGGTTATTACAGACGATTCATCGAGAATTTTTCAAAAATAGCCTTGCCTTTAACCACATTAACCCAGAAAGAAAAGAAGTATGATTGGAGTGACAAGCAGGAGTCAGCTTTCCAATTACTGAAGCAGAAGCTGTGTAGTGCACCAATCCTATCCCTTCCGGAGGGAATCGAAAATTTTGTCGTATACTGCGATGCATCACACCAAGGACTTGGTTGTGTGTTAATGCAAAGAGACAAAGTCATCGCATATGCCTCACGACAACTAAAAGTGCACGAAAAGAATTATACGACTCACGACTTGGAATTGGGTGCAGTTGTGTTTGCGCTCAAAATTTGGAGACATTACCTTTACGGTGCAAGATGTACTATCTTTACTGATCACAAGAGTCTCCAGCATATCTTTGATCAAAAGGAACTTAACATGAGACAACGTCGTTGGGTAGAACTACTAAACGATTATGATTGTGATATCAAGTACCATCCCGGGAAAGCCAATGTCGTAGCGGACGCTTTAAGTCGCAAAGAACGAGTTAAAACTCTTCGTGTTCGTGCCTTAGAATTGACAATTCATACGAATCTTACTACTCAAATTCGGATGGCACAACATGAGGCAATCAAAGAAGAAAACATTCAGAATGAAGCTTTACGAGGAATGATAAAGCAATTGGAGCCAAAGTCAGATGACACTTTATACTTCATGAATAGAATTTGGGTGACACGTTTTGGTAACTTACGGGAGTTAGTTATGGACGAAGCCCACAAGTCCAGGTACTCCATTCACCCAGGTTCAGATAAGATGTATAAGGATCTAAAAGAATTATATTGGTGGCCCAATATGAAAGGAGATATTGCCACATATGTCAGTAAATGCTTAACGTGTTCAAAAGTAAAAGCCGAACATCAGAAACCGTCTGGTTTGTTACAACAACCTGAAATTCCCCAATGGAAATGGGAACAAATTTCTATGGATTTCATCACAAAATTACCCAGGACTTCCAGTGGTTATGATACCATATGGGTTATTGTCGACCGATTAACAAAATCTGCTCACTTTCTGCCAATGAAAGAAACTGACAAAACCGAGAAACTTGCAAAGCTTTATATCAAGGAAATTGTGGCTAGGCATGGAGTGCCAATTTCTATTATCTCCGATAGAGACAGCAGATTCGTGTCTAGGATCTGGAAATCATTACAAGAAGCAATGGGCACACGTCTTGACATGAGCACGGCATATCACCCACAAACAGATGGTCAAAGCGAAAGGACCATTCAGACATTAGAAGATATGCTCCGTGCATGTGTAATTGATTTCGGAGGAAATTGGGATACTCATTTACCATTAGCTGAGTTTTCCTACAATAACAGCTACCATACGAGCATTAAGGCAGCTCCGTTTGAAGCTTTATATGGTCGTAAATGCCGCTCACCGTTATGTTGGGCGGAAGTTGGTGAAAAACAATTGACAGGCCCTGAGATTGTCCAGGAAACCACTGATAAGATTTTCAAAATTAAGGACCGTTTGAAAGCGGCCCGAGATAGACAAAAGAGCTACGCTGACAACAGACGAAAACCATTAGAATTTCAAATTGGTGACCGAGTAATGTTAAAAGTCTCACCATGGAAAGGCGTTGCAAGGTTTGGCAACCGTGGTAAGCTCAACCCTAGATACGTTGGTCCGTTCGAAATACTAGCTAGAGTTGGCCCTGTAGCTTACAAACTCAAGCTACCACAAGAACTAAGCAATGTACATGATACGTTTCATGTATCAAATCTCAAGAAGTGTTTATCAGACGAGACACTAATTATACCGTCTGACGAGATTCATATTGACGATAAACTTCATTTCATCGAGGAACCGATTGAGATTTCAGATTGGAAGGTTCAAAAGCTGAGACGTAGTCGGATCAAACTGGTTAAAGTACGTTGGAACTCAAAGCGTGGTCCTGAGTATACATGGGAACGAGAGGACCAAATGAAAACAAAATACCCATCCTTGTTTGAGGATGCCCCAGTTCAAGAGGACACAAATTGAATTTCGGGACGAAATTCTTTTAACAAGGGGAGAATGTGACACCCGACATTTCAGGTCAATATCCGTACACATTATGAACAAGTTTACATTACAATAAACGAGTTTACATTATAATTATTTTTGTGATTTACGTAATTTCACAAACAAGGACATTAAGGTCCATCAAAAACCGTACATGGTCTCACTTCATATTTGGTAATTCTAGGAGTTACCGGATCACGTGTTATATACACCGACAAATTCGATCACTAGTGGTTAATTTAAATAACCAGAGAAAAATATATTTTATTTCCACAAACTTTGCGTAGAACAATAAATTATTTTCAGAATAAGTTTATAATACTGTGGGGAAAATAAACCGAATTAAACTACCCCTTTAAAACTCTAATTAATACCTAAATCTAATTATTTTATTCAAATTATCCCAAACCACTTTTATTGACTTTCTCGGCCGAAGCCAGAGAAAGCCACTCCCACGATCATCTTACTCAAAACCCATACCTCCTATTGCGAAAAACTCAGACATAACCATACTCACTTCCATCACTTTTCTCATAATTCCTTTCATCACTCTCATTTTCATACGGCAAAGTTTCCATTCCTCTTCAAACCGAAGCTGAGTTTTAAGGCGAAATCCTACCACAATCCAGTATTTTAAGAAGAATCTCAAGTGTTTCTGCAAAAGAGTCGAGATCATCTCTGTTTTATTTCATCATCTTCATCTCGGTTTTAAGGTAAAAACTCGACATTTTCACATTAGTTTCTTTAAAACCGTAGCTAAACGTACATCTTATTTAAACGCAAGAAAAATAACAAGAAGAGTGTGTCGAATTCAAGTTTAAAACCTCAAAATATGCCGGACTGATTCTGTCAAAACAGAAGTCCAGTAATCGAAACTAGGAGTTTCGATACCTGTTTCTCAATCGAAACTAGGAGTTTCGATACCTGTTTCTCAATCGAAACTAGGAGTTTCGATACCTGTTGCTCAATCGAAACTAGGAGTTTCGATACCTGTTGATCCATCGAAACTAGGTAGTTTCGATAGCAAATACTCAATCGAAACTAGGTAGTTTCGATACCTTTTCTCAATCGAAACTAGGTAGTTTCGATAGCAAATACTCAATCGAAACTAGGTAGTTTCGATACCTTTTCTCAATCGAAACTAGGTTGTTTCGACTCCTGACCACTTCATCGAAACTAAGTAGTTTCGACACCTGTACAACAGTCCCAGTTGGGCAGTAACTCAAAACTATTTTATAACAAAACATGTGTTGGAAAACTAAAACGATATTTAAACAAACATAATCAGATTTACAAGGTCGGTGAACAATTTACAATTAAGACGTTGGTCTTAACAACAATTTACCCTTGGTATCTAGGGTACAAACAGTCAAGGTTGACTACAACAAATATTATTACAAGTATATACAAAAACACAAGGTGAGTTTCACGGCCCCTTTCTTTTTACTGTTTTCAAATATTTGGGGGAGAAACATACTTCAACTATTTTATGGGATAACAAGAGAATAAGACACGACTTTTATGTTTACATGGGATGAGAACAACACATTGGAGGCCGCGAAAGTCCCCTGGAACAACATAGTAACCATTAACTGTAGCCTAGGGTCCTATGAATAGTACTATGGAGAGTGACGTCTCCCGGTCATGGTTAGTCGCGCTAACCACAATCTGGAGGATTTATGGCCGCATAGAATCTGATAACGCTTAATAGGGGCTCACACATGTCATGGTTTGGTTACGCCTCATGTATGAACATATTATTTGTATTCCTAGCTAGTTTACAAATGGGTCAACAATTCTTATTCTGTTTATCACATACAACTGAAACTATTTACGAACAATTGAAATTTTGCAAAGAACTATTTGATTAAACCTGTGAACTCACCAACCTCGTGTTGACGATTTTAAGTATGTTTTTCAGGTAACTGAACGTGATTTCAAGGTTAGCAATGTAGATTACATGCATGCACGATGGATACTACTCAAGGAGGATTTCCCTTGTATAACTCATTGAGTTGAGTCATATTTGTGAAATCTTAACTTTTTGTAAACTCAGATTATGTTTTGTAATGTAAAACATTAAACTTGTTAATGTATCCATTCATCATGTATGTGTTTGCGGTAATCATATGCTCTGAAAACCATGAACGTTGCGCCTCGCGTTTCCGCCTTGGCGGGGTGTGACATATTGTCTTGAAACTGACATTTGGACCCCCAAACAGCCGTTTTCCCTTGACCTATTCAGCAGAATCAAAACTGTTGACCCAACTGAGTTGTGTGCTATGCTTTAAACTCCTAAAAGTGTTTGTAAATTATGATTCATACACTTTTATAAACCCAAGACATGTGGTTATGCATGGTAAATATCCCATAATTTATTGAATTTATTTAGATAACTAAAAACATGTTTTAAGTAGACTTAAAAACTCGAGTACTTTTCTAATGACTAGTTTGATATCAAAAGCCTTATTTTTATAGTATATATATTTAACTTCAACCCCCAAACCTAATAATGATACGTGAACGTAATGACATGTTATGAAATACATATCTTATTATATAAGTGTATATAAATATATTTTGTTATCACAAACCGTTACCAACGATTGTCGTGTCAAAACATTTGGAAACTTAATACAGGTTCATGTCTAGCCTAGTTGGGTGAATTGAATGCATGATCAACACACGGTAGAATCATTACATAGACTTTATGGCATCTTAAATATTTAGGACACGAGTAGGTCGGAATACACTATTGGACTTTGCTACATCACTACCTTGTTTGCACAGGTGAGTTACATATCCCCTATTTACATTTTTAAACATTTTAGGGTGAGACGTAATCTGTGCATACTTACATACAATTCAACTTGTGTTTACATGCGTAGATTATTGTGCTTTTGTGCATGGTCACTTGTTATGCTATGGATACTTTTAGGGTGGTTCTTAGACGGTGTGTGACCCACATAGTCTTGATTCCATGCCTATCACGTTAAACCTTTGTGCTTATACATACTTGCATGCTTTGGATACTTTTAGGATGGTTTAAATTATGTGTAACCCACATAGTCTTGATTCCATGCCTATCACTTTTAGGGTAGCGGTATGCTATGCCTATCACGTTAAACCTTTATGCTTATATACATAATTACATGCTTACAATTGGTATACATATAGTGAATTCTCCACATTATGCCATATCATACCATGTCAAACTATGAATTGTATAAACGTTTTTAACTAAACTTTTATTTTATTTAAACATATGTAAACTCACCAACTCTCGTAGTTGACACTTGTTTTGGATTACGTTTCAGGTGAAGATATGTGATTTTGTGACTATGTGTTGAAGGTGCTACACATAAGGCTTTTGGACCTAGTAAAATAATTATGTGTAATATTCTAGTATAGGGTGTTGTAACTTGAATTGTATTTGGATATTTGGTATTTAAATCTCATTAATGAATTATGCAACCTTAGTAGATCATGTGCTTATGAACAATCATTTCATTGTCCGCCTCGATGATTCCGCCATCGGTCGGGGTGTGACAAGTTTAGAGGTGGAGAACCGTGTGAGAGGCTAAGCGGTTCTTATTGGTTTTTCCTTGTAATTCTCTCTAGTAATATATGAGTTTTACATTGAATCTTCTTGTTCTTGAATCACCACAATCGTTTGTTTCCGCCTTTCGATTGTGAGAGTTTGATATCTTGTGTGTGTGTTCATCTGTGATCATCGACTATCCATAAAGAGATTTGGGACTTACATTTATATGTGAGGCTGACGCTTATCAAATAAGTATATGTGCAGGTGTTACCGAATAGAATTGTATTTGGTTTTGTAACCATGAAGCATATGTTCACGAGTTGGGTCTTGGGCTAGGCTATGTGAGCCGAATACTAGGTTATGGGCTTTATAATGTTTATCTAGTATAAATAGATAAATTCCTGACCTAGGATGAGCAAGCGATAGAGAGCAGATAGTTAGACGAGTTTAGAGGTGGAGAACCATGTGAGAGGCTAAGCGGTTCTTATTTGTTTTTCCTTGTATTTCTCTCTAGTAATATACGAGTTTTACATTGAATCTTCATGTTCTTGAATCACCACAATCGTTTGTTTTCGCCTTTCGATTGTGAGAGTTTGATATCTTGTGTGTGTGTTCATCTGTGTTCATCGACGATCCATAAAGAGATTTGGGACTTACAAAAGGGTAGCTCATGGAAAGTGAATGGTCATAGATTTAAACGCTACATCGGAGGACCGATTGAGAATGTCAAGGGGGATGAGGTACTTCTTGACACACCAGGGAAGCATAAGTGAATGAGAGTAAATTCTTGGGTTAAAGCCTGAGTGTAGAGTTTGTATTTTTCGTTGTGTTTATTTTCATTTTAGCTTTTGTATTTTCGGTTGTGTGTTTTCATTAGTGTGCATGTTTCAGGGAATCGTGACTGTTCTGGCAAGGAATACCATCAAAAACGACGTTACATGTATGTTTACATTCAATCTTAATGTTGGAACGGATTTTTAAGGAGTTTGGGTGAAAAAGAATTTTAGAGATCAAAATTTTTTCTAAGTAAAAACGGGGAAAACATTATGTGAATGATGGGTTTCGAGCCACGCAAAGCTTTGAGAGAGGTTATTCGCGACACGCGAGATCCAAATGGGTAAACCAGAGTTCTTTGTTCTTCGCGCCACGCGAAGCTTAGGCGCGAATTCTTCATGGTCGAGAAACCCAAAAGTCACCCCCAAATTATAGCTTCACGTGCCACGCGAGAAGGTGAGGTTTCTTCTTCGCGATACGTGAAAATGTAATAAACTCAGAAAAAAAATATGTATATCTGTTTTTTTTTATTTTGTTGTCTTCCCCACCAATACACCAGACCTCTGGCGAAATTCACCCATCCACCATCACAGATCCGGGCCATCGCACCACTAATTCACCTCCTCCACCGGTTAGCTCCACTACACCACCACTCCTTACCGCCATCACCTACCACCTATCACCGTCCTCTCATCCACCATCGAAGACCCACCACCACAGTCCTAAATTCACCGTCTCCGCCACCACCGTTACATCAGGGGAGCACCAGGGAAGCTTTCTTCACTCGATCCACTTACTACCATCCTAGGTCACCGGTTTGGTCATCATTCAGGTACGTATCTCTGTTACAAGGTTAATTAGGTCGTTATTATGTAATTTTGAGTCAATGTAGCCTGCATAGTCATTCAGGTACATATCAATGTGTAGCTTGCATAGTTTAAGTCGTTATTGTGTAGTTTGAGCCAATGTAGTTTTAGTCATTATATGCTAATTAGTCTATGTCGAGACGTTCCGTTGAGTAAATTGAGTCATGTATGCTAATTATACCATAGAGCTTGCATAGTCATTCTTGGTTCGAGTAAATTTTGTGGTTATTGGGTATAATTAGGATAGTAACTATCCAATTCAAGTTGATCTAAGTAAATTTCTTAATCCCCGAGTTTTAATTGCTAAACTTAGTAACTTGGTTTATGTGGGTCGTCATCTGGATTTCTAGTATTGTTAAGTGGTTGAATTGTGGGTTGAGATTGATTTTGTAGGATTTTCAAATGGTAAAATACCCTTCTTAAGAGGGGGAGTTTTCAGCTTGTTTTAAATTCTTTAAATGCAAATATTGGTATTATTTAATCTGTCTAGTTGGGTTGAGTTCTGGGCATGATGGGATGGACTTAATTGGGCAATTAAATACGTTTGGGGCCCCGTGGGGTTGTATAATGAGTCAAGTAATGTGACACCCAGCATACCAGGTCAATATCCATATTTCATAATTGCACGTTCATTAATTATATTTCCTTGTTTATTATTTTGACTTAGTTTTGTCATGGAGTCTAGCAAAGGAACAAATATTATACTTTAGTAATTTTTAGAATTACTAGGAAGTAAACGGTTATAACCCGCAAGGAACGTCGTTGGTGATTAACAAATCTTTATTCCGGAAAAGTCTAGTAATACGCTTTGATATAAAAACATATATATTGGTGACAAGATTATTAAAAATGAACACAACGATATCAGTTCATGGTGACGAGTTATTATTACGAGTGCATATATATATTATAGTTAAACATTAACTATGACGTGTTAAATTAGTGGATTATTGAAAAATAGTCAAAATACGAAATATAAAGAGTTTTAATAATAAAAGTTCATACATCGGGTGTTAGATCACGGGAGTGCCTACCAGGTATTTTACCTCCTAAAAACCTATCAACTAAGGATGAGAATAAGAATACAAGTTTGAATCAAACCCAAACCCCCACCCCTAACCCTCTCAGCCGAAACTTCAAATGGGGGCCACCCATTTGCCAAATTAATTACTAAACCACACTTAAACCTATCCATTTCATGATTTTGTGTCATAAGGACCATACTAGTCAAAATATGGAACCGTTCATAAGTCAAAAACATCAAGCTTCTGCAATAATGATGGTGTTGAATATTCAAAACCCTTATCCATTCCCCTTAATGGATCGAGATATACATGCATGTACATATATCATCATTTGCATTTCTTACAACACCATACTCATGTAAGACCACCTAAGATCACATCCATCATCTCTTGTATGAATGATAATGATTATAGCAAACCCAACACTCAAACTCTTTCTATATACATATATATTTACGACACACACACTCTCACTTATCAAGTTCAAGAAACTAAGTCTAGAAGTTAGAACTTGGGGGAAAGATCAAGAGTCTTGAAGCTAGGGAGTCGGGTTTTGACAACAAAACGAGCATCCATCAACGTTCACTAGTGAAATCGTCGCCTAGCTTGACTAGTGGTAAGGAAACCGACACCCAACTCTAATTCCATCTCTTTTTCTTAATCTAAACATGTTGTTCATCATAATAAACAAAGGGATTGAAAGATTAAAAGAGTTTTCTTAGGAATTTAACTTTATGAAATATAAAAGTTAGGGTTTTGTACAAATATATATAAATGGATCGAAAATATTAAAGATAAAATATAATATTTGTTGGTTCGATTATTGAGATTTAATCTTGTGATAAAAGTAGATAAAAACCAAAATAGATGGATATATATATATATATATATGTTGGCCGAAAATATGCATGCATGCGAGTATCTATGTTTGGTTTAGTTAAAGTTTTGAAGTGTATAAGTGTATGAAATACATGTATGAAAATAAGAACTAGAATATGCATACATACTAGTATAAAGACCAAATTATGCATACACTTATATATATGCTTGAATTGGTAAATGATTTGGAAATAATCAAACATTAAGTTACGCGAACAAGTAGGATGATTTAGTACGCATATATGAATATATTCTTATAGCATGAAAACTTATGTGAATAAGTATAAGTTGGTAAAAGTCCAACTTAATGCATGATGAAAAAGTAAATATATGTGTATGTATATATATAAAATCGTATGGAACATATATAAATAGATATGCGTTTAAGTGGAAACTTGAAATGTTACTAAGTGAGAAATTGTATGATCATAAGTCATAGGACTTGGATAATGACTAAACTTATACATATAAATAATGGGAAACTTGTTAAATCGAAAGGAGATATGAAACGGCTAAATAAATGAAATAATATATATTTAGAACACGTTGATAATATAGAACGTAGACATGAGTAATAAACTATAAAGACGTTCGGATTAAGGATAAGTGATTGTATGTTATCGTGAAACTTGTTTAAGTATATATATTGGATTGTTAAAACATGATAAAAAAAATTGTGTGCATTGAAATAAATGCATGTTGAACGTAAACACGTTAATAAATGTCGTTCGGAACAAGTAAATTGTATGAGTACGTGTTAACATGGATTATGTGCACGTAGGACGATTCGCATGCTTAGAACATATTTGAACGACATTTGTAGTTTTATATAATTATTGATACAAAATAATTATATGGTAATACGCGAAATATAATATAAATATATTATATGATGTTGCAAAAATAATATTTATTTTTGACAAACGTATCAAGTCACCAATATGGAAATATATTATTTTCTTAGAAAATAAGTAAAGCGTCTAGACTGGAATAATAATCACCAACGGGTCGTCACGATAAAACACGGTTTTATTAAACAAAGACGCACTTAACGGGATTCGTTAAGGCGGGTGAACAACTTGTGTTTAAGACGGTTAGTCTTAACATGTAAGGTATCCTTGTGTATTTAGGGTACGGATAAGCAGGGTTTACAGTTATTCAAGTGTTTGCTAGCAGTCATACTGTCGAGGTGAGTTTCACTAATCACCCTTTTTTCTAAGTTTTTCAAATGATTTGGGGTGGAAACATACTTGTAAAAGACTTTTGTATGTAAATGAATTGAACTAATGATCTGACCGTATGTGTGTATTGAGGGAAAAGTAAAGCGCTTAAAGTCCTCTGAACAAGTTAGTAACCATTAGCTATTTTAGCCCGGGATTATATGGATAGTACTATTGGGGGTGACGCATCCGGTCATGGTTAATCGTGCTAAGCAGGGGTCAAAAGGGCCGAATGACCGCATATTGTCTTACTCGCAAAAAGGCGAGGGGGAGGCACAAAAGGTCGGGGTTTGGTTACGGTCTCGTACATTACATACTATTTTGTATTCCTTGCAAATTTACAAATGGGGTCAATAGATCGGATTAGTATTCAAATTCATTGGTAATACATGCAAATTGTTCTGATCAGGTTAAAGTGATCAAGTTTTAAGCAAAAGGGTTCTGATCAGGTTAAAGTGATCAAGTTTTAAGCAAAAGAGTTCTGATCAGGTTAAAGTGATCAAGTTTTAAGCAACAGAGTTCTGATCAGATTAAAGCGATCAGGTTTTAAACAAAAGAGTTTTGATCAGGCTAAAGTGATCAGGTTTAAATAAAGGGTTTTGATCAGGTGAAAATGATCAGGTTTAAACATTGGGTTTATGATAACTCTTTATAGTAATTTGTGAACTCACCAACCTCGTGTTGACGTTTTTAAGTATGTTTTCAGGAAAATGAACGTGGTTTCCAGGCTAGCAATGTAGGTTACTTACATACATGAGGATACAGCTTTTGGAAGGATTTCACTTGTATAACTCATGGTTTTGAGTCATATTTGAGAAATCTTAAACTTTGTAAAAACTAAGTTATGTTTTGGGATGTAAACATTTAAACTTTGGTTATGTATCCAATATCATGTATGTGTTTGCGATAATCATATGCTTCGAAAACCAGTGAACGTTACGCCTCGCGTTTCCGCCTTGGCGGGGTGTGACAGAACTTGGTATCAGAGCCATTGATTATAGCGAACTAGGAGTCTAAAATGGAACCTAGTCTATAATTTGAATGACTCACTAAAATTTTTTCATTGCATAAGCATTGCATAACCAGTCATCATGTAATATGGATATTGTAGTCACGCCATGTCACACACTAACCCCACTTAAACTCCATAGTTAGGAAACGTCTTACAACAATGGCTGAATCCATCGGAGAGACCATGCCCAGAGGACCAAGGATCGACGCATCATACTGGGAATGGCTTTGCCAAGTAGTTCAAATGTGGAGGGTGGAGGAGGATCTTCCTGCGACCTGCGACTCTGTCGGACTAACATGCGAATCGCAACCAGTGCCGCTCACCGGGGAGTGCGCAAAATGCACCATCCCTTTACTTGTGTCCCGAACCAGTAAGCACGGGACAGAGATTGATCTCTTGGAGATGAATGTGAAGTCCATCCGAAAGGACTTGGCAACTCTTCCAACTTTAGTGGAAAATGTTAATGGGATGGCGGAGGATCAGAAATTAATTGACCAGTCCCTTCAGCATGCATCCAGCCACATGATGGAGTTTGAGAAGAGATTGGCGGAAATGGAGAGGAGGACCGCCGTAGCCGAACGGAGGGCAGAAGTAGCCGAGCTGAGGGCGATAGATGCTGAACTTCGAGCTACTCTAGCTGAGGCATGCGTGGAGCAGATGCTGACCTCAGCTACCGTTCCGATAGGAACGCTTGCCTATTTCTAGACCTATTACGGGCGGGTTGTGCCCGTAACACGTTATGTAGTTTAAAACTTTGGTACTGATGTGGTCATGTGAACCCATCCCTTTTGTATCCTTGTCTTTTGGAACAATGTACTATGTATGTTTTAACTATGTATGTGATGGTTTATGTTGTGATGATGGTTGTTTACGTTTGACGTTGTTGTATCCTTATGTCATGATCTATTATTATTATTATATAATGTTGTTTCTTTTAAATGTTATGTTAGAAAGAACGTCATGGCACCTAAGCGAAGGACGCCCCGTAACACTACTAGTGGCAACAACGAGACGATTTCCTCAAACGTGGAACAACTCATAGCACAGCGAGTAGCTGCCGCCATGGAGCAGTATGAAGCAAATCGAAATAGTGGCGGAGGAAACGGCAGCGGTGCCGGCGGAGGAGGTGCAGGAGGTAGCGGTACAGCAGGAGGTAGCGGTACGGCAGGAGGTTCCAGAGGTTCCGGAGGTAATAAAATAAATAAGCCATAACACATAGTCATGATCCGAATTAATGACGTTATGACTTGTGATTCTACAGATGCTCTAAATAGGAAGTGCACCTACAAGGCCTTCCTATCCTGCAACCCCCGCAGTTTCAATGGCACCGAGGGTGCAGTTGGGCTAATGAGATGGGTAGAAAAGATGGAATCGGTGATTGATATTAGTGAATGCACCGCTGACTGCATGGTGAAGTATTCTACATGCACACTCACTGATAAAGCTTTAACCTGGTGGAATTCACAAGTCAAGACTATGGGGAGAGAGACAGCGTATCAATTATCTTGGGAAGACTTGAAAAACATGATGATCGAGGAATATTGTCCTCGAAACGAATTGCAAAAGATTGAAACTGAGATGTGGAACTTACAAATGATCGGAGATGATGTGGCGGGGTACACCGACCGTTTTAATGAATTGGCAATTCTGGTACCTCATATGGTCACACCAGAACATAAGCATGTGGAAAGGTATCTGTGGGGCCTTGCGCCTCAAATTCGTAGTATGGTAACATCATCTAATCCAATGGATGCCAAGAGTGCTATAACTTTAGCATTCAAACTGAGGGATGACGCAGTGCGTAATGGAGTGTTTAGAAGGAAGGAGAACGAGGAAGGTAGATCTGGGGAGAAAAGGAAATGGATGGGAAATTCAAGTAATAAATCTGGAAAACAAGGGTTTAAGAAACAAGGAACTGTGAAGGCTTTTGCAGCCAACACAACGAAAAGGAAGGGGTATGATAGGGGCCTACCGAGATGTAAGAAGTGCGGAAATCAGCACACCGGTGAATGTATCAAATGTGGAAAGTGCGACAGGTTTGGTCACACCACACCAGCTTGTCGAGTTAACGACCAAATGGGGAAATTTAAACCGGGATGTTTCATATGTGGTGACCTGAAGCACTTCAAGAAGGATTGTCCCAAGTGGAAGAATCAGACGAACGCTCAGGCACGAGGGAGGGCATTTGTGATGGGTGCAAGGGACGCACGCCAGGACCCGAACATCGTCACTAGTACGTTCCCGATAAATAATCACTATGCCTCTGTACTTTTTGATTCGGGTGCGGATATGAGCTTTGTGTCGAATGATTTTAAATCCTTACTCGGTATTAAGGCCAGCAAACTAGATCAAAGTTATACAATTGAATTGGCGAATGGAAAATTAATAGAAACCGGAGAGGTCATTAGGGGTTGTACTTTATATTTAGAAAACCATACATTCAGTATAGACCTTCTACCCGTCGAACTAGGGAGTTTTGATATTGTTATTGGCATGGATTGGTTATCAAAGAATCGTGCCGAGATCGTATGCTTCGAGAAGTTTGTACGTATCCCACTACCAAGCGGAGAAATTCTTTCAATTCGAGGCGAAAAGTGTAGAACGATGTTGAAGACGATAAACTGCATGAAAGCTCATAAGTATCTACGCAAGGGTTATTGTGCATTCCTGGCTCACATCGTCGAGAAGAAACCCGAGGAACGTCGACTCGAGGACATACCAATCATTAGGGATTACCCTGAAGTATTTCCCGAGGACTTACCTGGATTACCACCATCAAGGCAAGTCGAGTTCCGGATCGACCTAGTACCAGGAGCCGCACCAGTTGCACGATCTCCGTATCGTCTAGCCCCTTCCGAGATGCAGGAACTGTCAAGACAACTACAAGAATTACTTGACAAAGGTTTCATAAGACCGAGTTTTTCACCATGGGGAGTTCCGGTCCTGTTTGTAAAGAAAAAGGATGGAACCTTTAGAATGTGTATTGATTACCAGGAATTGAACAAACTGACAATCAAAAACCGGTATCCTCTTCCTCGAATAGACGATTTGTTTGATCAACTTCAAGGTTCCAGTTTCTATTCTAAAATTGATCAACGATCAGGGTATCATCAACTGAAAATTCAAGAAGAAGATATACCAAAAACGGCTTTTAGGACTCGTTATGATCACTACGAGTTCCTAGTTATGCCATTTGGCTTGACTAATGCACCGGCTGTTTTCATGGATCTCATGAACCGCGTGTGCAACCGTACTTGGATAAATTTGTGATTGTGTTTATCGATGACATATTGATATATTCACGAATCAAGGAAGAACATGAACATCATTTGAAATTAATCTTGGAACTACTCAGGAATGAGAAGCTTTACGCCAAATTCTCTAAGTGTGAGTTTTGGATCCGAGAGGTTCACTTTCTCGGACACGTCATCAATAAGAATGGTATTCACGTAGATCCATCCAAGATTGAAGCTATCAAAAACTGGGAAGCACCAAGAACTCCGACTGAGGTGCGTAAATTTCTGGGTTTGGCAGGCTATTACAGGCGATTTATCGGGAATTTTTCAAAGATAGCTTTGCCTATGACCATGTTAACTCAGAAGGACAAAAAGTTTGATTGGACTGATAAACAAGAATCAGCTTTTCAATTGCTGAGGCAGAAACTTTGCAGTGCACCAATCCTATCCCTTCCCGAAGGGACTGACAATTTCATTGTGTACTGTGACGCATCACACCAAGGTCTGGGATGTGTGTTGATGCAGAAAGAAAAAGTCATAGCATATGCATCCAGACAGCTGAAAGTCCATGAGAAAAATTATACGACTCACGATCTGGAATTGGGTGCTGTCGTGTTTGCACTCAAGATTTGGAGACATTACTTATACGGTACAAAATGTACTATCTTTACAGATCACAAGAGTCTCCAGCACATCTTTAACCAGAAAGAACTCAACATGAGACAACGCCGTTGGGTAGAGCTACTGAATGATTACGACTGTGATATCAAGTATCACCCTGGTAAGGCAAACGTCGTAGCAGATGCCTTGAGTCGTAAGGAACGGGTTAAAACTCTTCGTGTTCGTGCCCTAGGATTGACAATTCATACGAGTCTCACGACTCAAATCCGGATGGCACAACAAGAGGCAATCAAAGAAGAAAACATTCAGAATGAAGCTTTACGAGGCATGATAAAGCAGTTGGAACCAAAGTCAGATGATACTTTATACTTCATGAATAGAATTTGGGTGCCATGTTATGGTAACTTGTAAGGCCCCTTTCCCGGGTGACCTCACTTGTTGGATTTACTCATAAACATAGTCATAAATACTGAGCTTAAATTTAAAACATTCATCATTCAATTACATAATCAAAACAGCGGAAGTCTTTACGAATAAAACATAACATATTCTTAACAAACAAAAGTGGGATGTCAGTCTTGTGCCGGGTAACCTTCACGCCATCGCACGACCTTTTCTTCCTTTACCTGAAATGTATACTAAAGTCAGCTAACGCTGGTGAGTTCTAGTTTAATGCGTTTAGATATAAACATTCTTTTCTTTACTTCATAAGTAAACATTATTATAAAGTCATTCATATAAATACGTATTCACAACTTTTGCTTTTCTTTCATCTTTCTTTTCTTTATTAATGTGATTACATATATATATATATATGCGTTCACCCTTTTTCTTTCACTTTTCTTACCATTCTTTCTTTATCTTTCTTACGTGATTACATAGATATGCATTCACCTTTACTTTCTTTACCATTTATTGGTCATACACATAAGGGTGATCAACCCATCTTACGGTACGTATATCACAAAGACATACGCCCTCGAGCTACCGTCGTAGCCCTTTTACTCGTCCGGTCCTAGAAACCGTCCGCCTTAACTTTGGTCCGGCCAACCTTCGGCCGTCCTTCTTTACCGTCCTACCGTCGTAGTCCGTCATATTCGCCCGTCTGCCCTAAGGCATCCGTTTCCCACTTGAACTAATTATGCAGCCGAATATTGATTTAGCGTCTTACTCCACCGTAGTGGCCTTTATTTAGTCTACCTTTCTAGACTTCCTTCTCTAGCTGCATAATAGTCAGGTGGTCGTCCGTCTACCGTAGTAGTCGTTAGCTTCGTTTCCGTCCATAACGTATACTTACATTCTTCGCATGCAATATATATTTATAAAGCAAGGTTTCATTTATTTACGTTATACCATTCATTCATTCATTCTTTGCAAACATACGTGTCGTTCTTTTTTCGTAATTCATTATTCGCATTCATATGTATCTACACATATACCTTAATATATCACGTATGATCACATTGACATTCATTTCATTTATTCATTTAGTGTATACACTTCAGCCCCAAAACATTTATAAATCATTTGCACATAACTTAGAAGGGGGCACATAGAACTCACCTGATAGGCGGGTCCCTGAAGTATAATAGCTGGTTTCGAAACGTCACTAAGGTCACCCACTATCTGTATAATAAAGTCATACATATAAGGTAGGGCTCCTAAATGACACTAGACATTACTGTTCTTGAACTCAGTAGTTTCGGGAGGTGGGTCGCATCGAAACTATGGTAGTTTCGAGCTATGGTCTTACACTCGAAACTAGGTAGTTTCGAGTCATAATCCTTCTATCGAAACTAGGTAGTTTCGAGTCATGAGATCCTATCGAAACTATGGTAGTTTCGAGTCATTAACTTATGAAAAATCTTAGTTTAGGTTCAAGGTGACACTCGAAACTAGGTAGTTTCGAGTCCTGAGTTCCTATCGAAACTATAGTAGTTTCGAGTCATTGGCTGCTATCGAAACTAGATAGTTTCGAGTCAAACATGACTATCGAAACTAGAGTAGTTTCGATGGGTCTGCATGTATCGAAACTATAGTTTCGAGTCATGGGTCTGCATCTTTCCTGACCAGATCCTTGCTCCAGCCAACTTATTTCCAATTGATTAAACCTTGAACATTTTACGTTAAACACCTTCCTTTATCGTTCTTGAGTTCAAATACGTGATTTGTTTCAAGTTTCATATGCGAAAATCGTATCTTTATTTGATTTAAACCCGAGACATGCAAAGACTCAGAATCAGAGGCGATGCTTACCTCAACAGGCCCGATTTCTGTTGCTATGCGTTGAAATGGTGGAGTCGGATGATTCCCGAGCCCTTGAGTCTTCTCCTTGCGGTTTTCTTCACAAGCCGATCGCTCTCTCTCTCTCTCTCTAGTATTCTTGCGCAGGAAGATGGAATGAGAGGGGTTTGGGTTGAAGCTGCTGTTTTGTAATGGGGTTTCCCCCTTTTCTTTTCGGCCCATGGGCCGAAATTTTGGCCAAGCCCACTTTATTTCTCTTTTCTATTTGTCTTGTCATTATTTGGGATGTTACAAGTCTACCCTCCTTAATGAGGTTTCGTCCTCGAAACCTGTTACACGTTAAACAACTGGGGATACAGTTCCTTCATCTCGTCTTCTTTCTCCCAAGTAGCCTCGGACCCCTTTCTGTGTTTCCATTGTATTTTGACTAAAGGAATCGACTTATTGCGTAATCGTTTCTCAGCTCGGTCAAGAATGGCTATTGGTTCCTCTACATAATTTAGACTGTTATCCACTTCGATCTCGTCGTAAGGTATGTGAGCTGTGTCGTCAGCTAGGCACTTGCGTAAGTGCGACACGTGGAACGTAGGGTGTATTCCACTAAGCTCGACGGGTAGGTCGAGTCTGTAAGCAACTTGACCCACTCTTGCTACAATCTTGAAAGGTCCGACAAACCTTGGACTTAGTTTGCCACGCTTTCTGAACCGAATGATTCCTTTCCACGGTGATACTTTCAACAGTACCATGTCCCCTACTTGAAACTCTAAATCCCTCCTTCTCTTATCCGCGTATGATTTCTGTCTGTCTTTTGCGGCTTTCATACGAGCCTTGATTTGATCAAATTTCTCAGAAGTAGCTTTGACCACTTCGAGACTTGAAAAATCCTTCTGTCCAATTTCCCCCCAACAAACCGGGGTCCTACATTTCCTCCCATACAACATTTCAAATGGCGGCATGCCAATAGTCGAGTGATAGCTGTTGTTATATGAAAATTCTGCCAATGGTAGATGGCTGTCCCAACTCCCACCGAAGTCAATGATACAGGCCCGGAGCATGTCCTCCAAGGTCTGAATGGTCCTTTCCGATTGTCCATCGGTTTGGGGGTGGTAAGCGGTGCTGATGTTCAGTCTAGTGCCCATTGCTTCATTGAATTTCTTCCAAAACCTTGACGTGAATCTAGTATCCCTGTCAGACACAATCGACAGCGGCATACCATGTCTGCTCACAATTTCCTTGATAAATACTTCTGCTAGCTTTTCAGAAGAAGAAGTTTCTCGTATTGGCAAGAAGTGAGCACTCTTTGTCAAGCGGTCGACGATCACCCAAATGGTATCATTGCCTTTAGCTGTTCGCGGTAGCTTGGTAATGAAGTCCATTGTGATCTCTTCCCACTTCCATTCCGGTATTAGTAAAGGTTGCATTTTACCGCATGGCTTCTGGTGTTCGGCCTTAACTAGTGAACACGTTAGGCACTTGCTCACGTATTCTGTCACATCATTCTTCATGCCAGGCCACCAGTATTCTTTCTTCAAGTCTTGATACATTTTGTTTGTCCCGGGGTGGATAGAATAGCGAGACTTATGGGCCTCATCGAGTATTTTGGCTCTAAGCTCACCAATCTTAGGTATCCACATCCGGCCAAACCTAGTTCGTACTCCGTATGCATTTGCATCTAAGTTCCCTTGTTGTCCTACTATTCTTTCCCGTTTCACATTTCTTTCCAACAATGCTTCATCTTGTGCCTTTGATATTTCACCCATTAAGTCTGGCGTTATAATTAACTGACACGCTTTGATCCGGATAGGTGCCGATTCTTCCTTTCTACTTAAAGCGTCAGCCACTACGTTTGCCTTGCCTGGATGGTACAATATCTCACAGTCATAGTCTTTCAGTAGCTCTAACCATCTTCTTTGCCTCATGTTTAGTTCCTTTTGTTCGAAAAAGTATTTCAAGCTTTTGTGATCGGAGTAGATGGTGCATTTAACTCCATACAAGTAGTGTCTCCATATTTTCAACGCGAAAACTACTACTGCTAATTCTAGATCATGTGTTGGGTAGTTAACTTCATGAACCTTTAGTTGCCGCGATGCATAAGCAATTACCTTTCCTCGTTGCATGAGTACGCACCCTAAACCTTGCCCTGAAGCGTCAGAGTAGACTACTAAGTCTTCATTTCCCTCAGGTAGTGTTAATACTGGAGCTTGAGTTAATCGTGTCTTAAGTTCCTCAAACGCGTGGTTTTGGGTTGGACCCCATTCATATTTTACTTCCTTCCGTGTCAATTTGGTTAGCGGCGAGGCAATTCTTGAGAAATCTTGGATGAACCTTCGATAGTAGCCTGCCAACCCTAGAAAGCTTCGTATCTCTGTTGGTGTCTTTGGGATGTTCCATTCCTTTACTGTCTCGATCTTTGCAGGATCCACCATGATGCCGTTTGGGTTTATTACATGACCTAGGAATTGGACTTCCCTAAGCCAGAACGCGCATTTGGAGAATTTTGCGTACAACTTTTCCTGCTTTAGCACCTCCAATACTTCTCTTAGGTGACAGTGGTGATCACCTTCATTCTTTGAATATATGAGGATGTCATCTATAAAAACTATTACTGATCGATCCAACATGGGTCGGCATACTCTGTTCATTAAATCCATAAATGCTGCTGGTGCGTTAGTTAATCTGAAGGACATCACGAGAAATTCATAATGCCCATAACGCGTACGAAACGCAGTTTTCGGTACATCTTCCTCTCTTACTTTCAATTGATGGTAACCCGACCTGAGATCAATCTTTGAGAACCAACTCGCGCCTTGTAATTGATCAAAGAGGTCGTCTATTCTAGGCAGTGGGTATTTGTTCTTTACTGTTCTCTTGTTCAATTCACGGTAGTCGATGCACATGCGCATGCTGCCGTCCTTTTTCTTTACAAATAATACCGGAGCGCCCCATGGTGAGATGCTCGGTCTGATAAATCCTTTCTCTGTTAATTCTTCAAGTTGGGACATTAATTCTTTCATTTCTGACGGAGCCAATCGGTATGGTGCCTTGGCAACGGGCTCAGCTCCTGGCAGTAAGTCAATCTGAAATTCTATTTCCCGATCGAGCGGCAAACCAGGTAGGTCCTCTGGGAACACTTCTGGAAAATTTCACACCACGGGTACATCTTTTAGCTCTTTCGTTTTCATTCTATCGTCAATAACATACGCCAGATAAGCTTCGCAACCGCGCCTCATGTAACTTTCGGCCTTGATCATCGAGATGACGTTCGGCATTGTGCTATTCCAGTCACCATAAACCGTAATCGGACTGCCGTCAGTGGCCTTGAGATGTATCATCTTTCGTTTACATATGATTTGAGCTTCGTTGGCAGCTAACCAATCCATGCCCAATACTACATCGAATCCTCCTAAGGTTAGAAGGTACAATTTAGATGGAAACTTATGGCCCTCTATTTCTACCATGCAATCGTCAGTCACTTGGATGACTACTGAGTTTTTACCAATAGCAGTTTGTACGCTAAAGGCCCTTAAAAGGCTAGTGATTTTGCAGTCTAATTTGCGGCTAAAGGCAGTGGATATAAAACTTTTACTAGCACCAGAATCAAACAGAATAGCAGCATGTTCATCATTTACTAGGAACGTACCCGACACGACGTCAGGGTTTCCTTTTGCTTCTTCCTCGGTTAAAGCATAGGCCCGAGTCCTAGCCTTTGGCTGTTCCTTTTCCTTTTCTTTTCCCGAACCAGATTGGCCGGCCTTCCTGCAGTTCTTTGTCAGATGTCCAAACAATCCACACACTTGACACTTGACGTCTCTTACACATTCTCGAGAGAAGTGCCCCGGCTTCCCGCACTTATAGCATGTGGTGGTGCCGATTTTACATTCGCCAAGATGTTGCCTTCCACATTTCTTGCATGTTTCATATTCGTCCGACCTTGGCTTCTTAGTTTCAGTTGTTACGTTCCCTCTTCCTGTGCCTCTAGACGGGTTCTCCCACTTTCTCTTTTGGGTCTCTGTTGGTGGGTCCTCATTGGCATAATCGTCGTAGACGATTCCGCTCAGATTCACTACCGACTCGAAGGTCGAGGGTAGGTTAGCTTTTACATGAACACGGACCCGTTGTGGCAATCCCTTAACATAGTACTTGATCAAACGATCTTCAGTTTCCACCAGGTGTGGTACTAGTTGAGCCAGTTCATTGAATCTTGATGTATACTGGCGATGAGTCTTGTTGCCAGCCTTGAAGTTCAGGAACTCGTTCTCCACACGATCAATCTCATTTTGTGGGCAGAACTTTTGGATTACGAGCTTTTTCAAGTCTTCCCATGTCATTCTGGCAAGAGCATGTGGTGACTTTGTTCTTTGAATATTTCTCCACCAACCTAGTGCTTCATTGGTGAAAGAATGAGCAACATATTTAACAGCTTGGTCTGGTCGACACTCGCTGATGTTGATGACTGCGTTCATCCTCTCGATCCATTCGAACGTGGCCACCGAATCCTTGGTTCCATCAAACTTAGGTGGGTCTCCGTCCTTGAATCCTTTGTAAGTACACCCACGATTGCTTGATGCCACTTTTACTTCATCCCCGTCACTATCATAAATTTTCTCTTCATTGTTCCCTTCATCCTCCTCTTTACTTTTCTTTATTGCCTCAGATAGTAGATCAGGCAATACCTTCTTCAGTGTGAGCACAACTTCACGGGCAATAGCATCCCTGACTTCGGGTTCCAACTGTATCGGCCCTGGATTGTCGTCTCCAGTTGGGGTCACTTCTGTTTCGTGTACACTCTCGGTGTGTTCCGCGTGCACACTCTCTTCTTCTTCTAGTCTTTGATTCAACGGAGGTCTACCTCGTCGGCCAGTGCGACCGCCTCGGCGTCCAGTTCTTCCTCCGCCAGCCATAATTTCTTAATTTCCTGATAGTCATAAAGGGAATACATCAATGTCATTACTTCAGATCATAGTTTGGAACAGTACGAGCAAGGTAAATTTTTAATTACAGTGACCGGTTTGTGATTACTAATTTACATTGCTTTTCGGGTTCAAAACTCTTCAAATCGGTTGTGACATTGACATCTATTTGTTCTAAGTTAAGGTATCTATCCTTATTTAGAGCATTAGCTTTAGTACTTACTTACCGTGCTGCGTTGGCGTTGGTTACCCATACTGACATCCGTGCGTTGGTCCCATAATCAGTTTGAGTCCAGACATTTAGGGATGTCTGAATCTCTCAAACTATTGCTCTGATACCAACTTGTAAGGCCCCTTTCCCGGGTGACCTCACTTGTTGGATTTACTCATAAACATAGTCATAAATACTGAACTTAAATTTAAAACATTCATCATTCAATTACATAATCAAAACAGCGGAAGTCTTTACGAATAAAACATAACATATTCTTAACAAACAAAAGTGGGATGTCAGTCTTGTGCCGGGTAACCTTCACGCCATCGCACGACCTTTTCTTCCTTTACCTGAAATGTATACTAAAGTCAGCTAACGCTGGTGAGTTCTAGTTTAATGCGTTTAGATATAAACATTCTTTTCTTTACTTCATAAGTAAACATTATTATAAAGTCATTCATATAAATACGTATTCATAACTTTTGCTTTTCTTTCATCTTTCTTTTCTTTATTAATGTGATTACATATATATATATATGCGTTCACCCTTTTTCTTTCACTTTTCTTACCATTCTTTCTTTATCTTTCTTACGTGATTACATAGATATGCATTCACCTTTACTTTCTTTACCATTTATTGGTCATACACATAAGGGTGATCAACCCATCTTACGGTACGTATATCACAAAGACATACGCCCTCGAGCTACCGTCGTAGCCCTTTTACTCGTCCGGTCCTAGAAACCGTCCGCCTTAACTTTGGTCCGGCCAACCTTCGGCCGTCCTTCTTTACCGTCCTACCGTCGTAGTCCGTCATATTCGCCCGTCTGCCCTAAGGCATCCGTTTCCCACTTGAACTAATTATGCAGCCGAATATTGATTTAGCGTCTTACTCCACCGTAGTGGCCTTTATTTAGTCTACCTTTCTAGACTTCCTTCTCTAGCTGCATAATAGTCAGGTGGTCGTCCGTCTACCGTAGTAGTCGTTAGCTTCGTTTCCGTCCATAACGTATACTTACATTCTTCGCATGCAATATATATTTATAAAGCAAGGTTTCATTTATTTACGTTATACCATTCATTCATTCATTCTTTGCAAACATACGTGTCGTTCTTTGTTCGTAATTCATTATTCGCATTCATATGTATCTACACATATACCTTAATATATCACGTATGATCACATTGACATTCATTTCATTTATTCATTTAGTGTATACACTTCAGCCCCAAAACATTTATAAATCATTTGCACATAACTTAGAAGGGGGCACATAGAACTCACCTGATAGGCGGGTCCCTGAAGTATAATAGCTGGTTTCGAAACGTCACTAAGGTCACCCACTATCTGTATAATAAAGTCATACATATAAGGTAGGGCTCCTAAATGACACTAGACATTACTGTTCTTGAACTCAGTAGTTTCGGGAGGTGGGTCGCATCGAAACTATGGTAGTTTCGAGCTATGGTCTTACACTCGAAACTAGGTAGTTTCGAGTCATAATCCTTCTATCGAAACTAGGTAGTTTCGAGTCATGAGATCCTATCGAAACTATGGTAGTTTCGAGTCATTAACTTATGAAAAATCTTAGTTTAGGTTCAAGGTGACACTCGAAACTAGGTAGTTTCGAGTCCTGAGTTCCTATCGAAACTATAGTAGTTTCGAGTCATTGGCTGCTATCGAAACTAGATAGTTTCGAGTCAAACATGACTATCGAAACTAGAGTAGTTTCGATGGGTCTGCATGTATCGAAACTATAGTTTCGAGTCATGGGTCTGCATCTTTCCTGACCAGATCCTTGCTCCAGCCAACTTATTTCCAATCGATTAAACCTTGAACATTTTACGTTAAACACCTTCCTTTATCGTTCTTGAGTTCAAATACGTGATTTGTTTCAAGTTTCATATGCGAAAATCGTATCTTTATTTGATTTAAACCCGAGACATGCAAAGACTCAGAATCAGAGGCGATGCTTACCTCAACAGGCCCGATTTCTGTTGCTATGCGTTGAAATGGTGGAGTCGGATGATTCCCGAGCCCTTGAGTCTTCTCCTTGCGGTTTTCTTCACAAGCCGATCGCTCTCTCTCTCTCTCTCTAGTATTCTTGCGCAGGAAGATGGAATGAGAGGGGTTTGGGTTGAAGCTGCTGTTTTGTAATGGGGTTTCCCCCTTTTCTTTTCGGCCCATGGGCCGAAATTTTGGCCAAGCCCACTTTATTTCTCTTTTCTATTTGTCTTGTCATTATTTGGGATGTTACATAACTTACGGGAGTTGGTTATGGACGAAGCCCACAAGTCCAGGTACTCCATTCACCCAGGTTCGGATAAGATGTATAAGGATTTGAAAGAACACTATTGGTGGCCGAACATGAAAGGAGAAATTTCCATTTATGTCGGTAAATGCCTGACATGTTCAAAGGTAAAGGCAGAACATCAGAAACCATCGGAATTGTTACAACAACTCGAGATACCTCAATGGAAATGGGAACAAATTTCCATGGATTTCATTACAAAGTTGCCCAGGACGTCGAGCGGATATGACACGATATGGGTAGTTGTCGATCGTTTGATAAAATCAGCTCATTTCCTACCCATCAAAGAAACGGATAAAACCGAGAAACTTGCAAAGCTTTATATCAAGGAAATTGTGGCTAGGCATGGGGTACCAATTTCTATTATCTCTGATAGAGACAGCAGATTCGTGTCTAGAATATGGAAATCATTACAAGAAGCCATGGGCACACGTCTTGACATGAGCACGGCATATCACCCACAAACCGATGGTCAAAGCGAAAGGACCATTCAAACCTTAGAGGATATGCTCCGTGCGTGTGCAATCGACTTCGGTGGAAATTGGGATACTCATTTGCTGCTAGCTGAGTTTTCATACAATAACAGTTACCACACCAGCATCAAAGCCGCTCCGTTTGAGGCTTTGTATGGTCGAAAGTGTCGTTCACCGCTATGTTGGGCGGAGGTTGGCGACAAGTATTTAACGGGTCCTGAGGTTATTCAGGAAACTACTGACAAGATTTTCAAAATCAAGGATCGTCTGAAGGCCGCCCGTGACAGGCAAAAGAGTTACGCGGATAACAGACGAAGACCATTAGAATTCCAAGTTGGGGACCGGGTCATGTTGAAGGTCTCACCATGGAAGGGAGTTGCAAGATTTGGCAACCGTGGCAAGCTTAACCCTAGGTACGTTGGACCATTTGAAATATTGGCTAGGGTTGGCTCTGTAGCATACAAGCTCAAGTTGCCACAGGAACTAAGCAAAGTACATGATACGTTTCATGTGTCCAATCTCAAGAAGTGCTTATCAGACGAGATGTTAATTATACCGCCTGATGAAATTCACATAGATGACAAGCTGCACTTCGTTGAGGAACCTATTGAAGTTACAGATTGGAAGGTTCAGAAAACAAGGCGTAGCCGTGTTAAATTGGTTAAGGTACGTTGGAATTCAAAGCGCGGCCCCGAGTATATGTGGGAGCGGGAAGATAAAATGAAAGCCAAGTACCCATTCTTGTTCACGAACACTCCAAGTCAAAAGGACAACAACTGAATTTCGGGACGAAATTCTCTTTAACATGGGGAGAATGTGACACCCAGCATCCCAGGTCAATATCCATATTTCATAATTGCACGTTCATTAATTATATTTCCTGGTTTATTATTTTGACATAGTTTTGTCATGGAGTCTAGCAAAGGAACAAATATTATACTTTAGTAATTTTTAGAATTACTAGGAAGTAAACGGTTATAACCCGTAAGGAACGTCGTTGGTGATTAACAAATCTTTATTCCGGAAAAGTCTAGTAATACGCTTTGATATAAAAACATATATATTGGTGACAAGATTATTAAAAATGAACACAACGATATCAGTTCATGGTGACGAGTTATTATTACGAGTGCATATATATATTATAGTTAAACATTAACTATGACGTGTTAAATTAGTGGATTATTGAAAAATAGTCAAAATACGAAATATAAAGAGTTTTAATAATAAAAGTTCATACATCGGGTGTTAGATCACGGGAGTGCCTACCAGGTATTTTACCTCCTAAAAACCTATCAACTAAGGATGAGAATAAGAATACAAGTTTGAATCAAACCCAAACCCCCCACCCCTAACCCTCTCGGCCGAAACTTCAAATGGGGGCCACCCATTTGCCAAATTAATTACTAAACCACACTTAAACCTATCCATTTCATGATTTTGTGTCATAAGGACCATACTAGTCAAAATATGGAACCGTTCATAAGTCAAAAACATCAAGCTTCTGCAATAATGATGGTGTTGAATATTCAAAACCCTTATCCATTCCCCTTAATGGATCGAGATATACATGCATGTACATATATCATCATTTGCATTTCTTACAACACCATACTCATGTAAGACCACCTAAGATCACATCCATCATCTCTTGTATGAATGATAATGATTATAGCAAACCCAACACTCAAACACTTTCTATATACATATATATTTACGGCACACACACATACACACACTCTCACTTATCAAGTTCAAGAAACTAAGTCTAGAAGTTGGAACTTGGGGGAAAGATCAAGAGTCTTGAAGCTAGGGAGTCGGGTTTTGACAACAAAACGAGCATCCATCAACGTTCACTAGTGAAATCGTCGCCTAGCTTGACTAGTGGTAAGGAAACCGACACCCAACTCTAATTCCATCTCTTTTTCTTAATCTAAACATGTTGTTCATCATAATAAACAAAGGGATTGAAAGATTAAAAGAGTTTTCTTAGGAATTTAACTTTATGAAATATAAAAGTTAGGGTTTTGTACAAATATATATAAATGGATCGAAAATATTAAAGATAAAATATAATATTTGTTGGTTCGATTATTGAGATTTAATCTTGTGATAAAAGTAGATAAAAACCAAAATAGATGGATATATATATATATATATATATATATGTTGGCCGAAAATATGCATGCATGCGAGTATCTATGTTTGGTTTAGTTAAAGTTTTGAAGTGTATAAGTGTATGAAAATAAGAACTAGAATATGCATACATACTAGTATAAAGACCGAATTATGCATATACATATATATATGCTTGAATTGGTAAATGATTTGGAAATAATCAAACATTAAGTTACGCGAACAAGTAGGATGATTTAGTACGCATATATGAATATATTCTTATAGCATGAAAACTTATGTGAATAAGTATAAGTTGGTAAAAGTCTAACTTAATGCATGATGAAAAAGTAAATATATGTGTATGTATATATATAAAATCGTATGGAACATATATAAATAGATATGTGTTTAAGTGGAAACTTGAAATGTTACTAAGTGAGAAATTGTATGATCATAAGTCATAGGAATTGGATAATGACTAAACTTATACATATAAATAATGGGAAACTTGTTAAATCGAAAGGAGATATGAAACGGCTAAATAAATGAAATAATATATATTTAGAACACGTTGATAATATAGAACGTAGACATGAGTAATAAACTATAAAGACGTTCGGATTAAGAATAAGTGATTGTATGTTATCGTGAAACTTGTTTAAGTATATATATTGGATTGTTAAAACATGATAAAAAAATTGTGTGCATTGAAATAAATGCATGTTGAACGTAAACACGTTAATAAATGTCGTTCGAAACAAGTAAATTGTATGAGTACGTGTTAACATGGATTATGTGCACGTAGGACGATTCGCATGCTTAGAACATATTTGAACGACATTTGTAGTTTTATATAATTATTGATACGAAATAATTATATGGTAATACGCGAAATATAATATAAATATATTATATGATGTTGCAAAAATAATATTTATTTTTGACAAACGTATCAAGTCACCAATATGGAAATATATTATTTTCTTAGAAAATAAGTAAAGCATCTAGACTGGAATAATATTCACCAACGGGTCGTCACGATAAAACACGGTTTTATTAAACAAAGACGCACTTAACGGGATTCGTTAAGGCGGGTGAACAACTTGTGTTTAAGACGGTTAGTCTTAACATGTAAGGTATCCTTGTGTATTTAGGGTATGGATAAGCAGGGTTTACGGTTATTCAAGTGTTTGCTAGCAGTCATACTGTCGAGGTGAGTTTCACTAATCCCCCTTTTTTCTAAGTTTTTCAAATGATTTGGGGTGGAAACATACTTGTAAAAGACTTTTGTATGTAAATGAATTGAACTAATGATCTGACCGTATGTGTGTATTGAGGGAAAAGTAAAGCGCTTAAAGTCCTTTGAACAAGTTAGTAACCATTAGCTATTTTAGCCCGGGATTATATGGATAGTACTATTGGGGGTGACGCCTCCGGTCATGGTTAGTCGTGCTAACCAGGGGTCAAAAGGGCCGAATGACCGCATATTGTCTTACTCGCAAAAAGGCGAGGGGGAGGCACAAAAGGTCGGGGTTTGGTTACGGTCTCGTACATTACATACTATTTTGTATTCCTTGCAAGCTTACAAATGGGGTCAATAGATCGGATTAGTATTCAAATTCATTGGTAATACATGCAAAAAGGTTCTGATCAGGTTAAAGTGATCAAGTTTTAAGCAAAAGGGTTCTGATCAGGTTAAAGTGATCAAGTTTTAAGCAAAAGAGTTCTGATCAGGTTAAAGTGATCAAGTTTTAAGCAACAGAGTTCTGATCAGATTAAAGCGATCGGGTTTTAAACAAAAGAGTTTTGATCAGGCTAAAGTGATCAGGTTTAAATAAAGGGTTTTGATCAGGTGAAAATGATCAGGTTTAAACATTGGGTTTATGGTAACTCTTTATAGTAATTTGTGAACTCACCAACCTCGTGTTGACGTTTTTAAGTATGTTTTTAGGAAAATGAACGTGGTTTCAAGGCTAGCAATGTAGGTTACTTATATACATGAGGATACAGCTTTTGGAAGGATTTCACTTGTACTCATGGTTTTGAGTCATATTTGAGAAATCTTAAACTTTGTAAAAACTAAGTTATGTTTTGGGATGTAAACATTTTGTAACAACCCAAATTCTACATTAATTAGAACATGAGGTTTCGTTTAGGAATCAGGTTGTTAAGAACGAAATAAATGTATGACAAATGAACAACTAAATCAAATTGAGGGCTGGAAAAGAAATTTCTATAATGTAGAGGGGGGAAAAGGAAATTAGCTTAAACCTAAAATCCATTTTATAATGTTTCAGCCGCCAAGCATGTTTCCTCATCGATTTCATTTCGCCGCCTATAACCCGACATCAAACTCCATCTTCATCCTCTCCAAACCTGCAAAGCCAGCCTCCCTCACCTCCGTTTAAACCCTAAAACCGGCCAAATCGCATTACAACTTGCTCGGATTACGTAGAGAAGCTCACGGGAACAAAGCCGTACAACATCACGACACCATGTTGTGTACTCAAGCGGTGGTAGAATAGTCGGCGGGGGGGAGAGTAAACTAGAGAGAGAGCGATGTTGTGACGTCTCCGATATCGGGGTCGGGTACAGCTCAGCGACGGCGTTAAGGGTCCGGGTCGAAGACAACAAGCAGGTAGAGGTGATAGAACTCGTGCAACGACAGGATTTCAGGCAACGGAGGAAACAGAAGCTGTAACAGGGAACATGAACTGCTGCCACAGCTCTGGCAGCAGCAAACGCTTGTATATGGATGGCAGGATCGTGTGTTGCCGGTACAAAGGTGTTTGTGGTTGATGGCGGAGACGATCGTGATTGTGTTTCTCGACAAAACGACCTCGTTGCGGCGTGATTATGGCAGCAGCAGTGAGTTCTTGTTCACGGCAGTAGTTTCGGGTATTGGTTCAGCAGCAGTAGTTTCGATATGATGATGATAGTAGTTTCGATGATGGTGATCATGAGATAGTAGTTTCGATATGATGATGATGATAGTAGTTTCGATGATGGTGATCATGAGATAGTAGTTTCGATGATGCTGATAGTATGATAGTAGTTTCGATGATGATGATTACATGAGAGTAGTTCCGATGATGATGATAATATGATGGTTACAAGATGATGATGATAGCATGATGATGATGATGATGATGATGATGATGGTGTTGTTTGAAAGTATAACCGGCGAGTCGAGTCGGGTTGCGGGTATGATTGAAAAGAACGGTTCGGGTCGAGTCTCGGTTATATTTCGGGATCGTGTTCGGGAAGGTATACCCTTTAAAACTCGTAGAATATTAATTATTATTACTAGTCGGGTTATTAATAGCGTATTGAGGATGGATAGCAATGAATTTATTTAATAAATGATAACCGACACATATTTATTATTGTTATTTGATAAAAGTATAGGAAGATATCTATGCTAGAAGTTAAAGCTCAAATATGATGGATTATTGATTATGAGTTGGTAATGGAATTGGACAATTGGATATTGTCGGGTTTAGCCAAAAACAAACGGGACTGTGTCCGATTTTCCTTAGAATTAAAGAAGTGTATTTTACCTACACGTCCTCGTTAGGGTATGGGTTGTTTGGGAAATAAGATGCAGTTCAGACGAAGTATCATGTTCGCCTGAGGCCATCTTAGCGAAACTATCAAGTCGCTTAAGCTAAGTATGGCGAACTTACCTAGGTTCGCCAAACCCAAAAGATAGAAACAAAGTGTCGGTTTGGTCAGTTACCTTAACTCAAGCGTGATTTATACAGATTGTGAGTGAACATTAGTGACGCTCAGTAACCAGCTAAGTGTATCTCAGAAACTACTCATCAGGTGAGTTCTATGTGCCCCCTTCTATGTTATGTGCAAATGTTTTCAAATGTTTTGGGGCTGAAATGTATACACTAAGTGAATAAATGTTATGAATGTCAATGTGATCATATGTGTTATAAAAGTATGTATATATACCTACACACGAAAGGGAAATTATGAATAAAGAATGAAAAGCATGATTATAAAGAATGAATGAAAGTATAACACAATATGAAAGAATGAAATCCTGCTTTATATCCATGTATATATTGCTTGCCAAGTACAGAAAATGTTATGGACGCTTCGATGATAACGGCTACTTCGGTAGACGGACGACCATGTGATTATTTTATAACCGGGACAAGTGCGTTCCTTCATCAGCTAGGACGTACGAATGCCATTAATGGACGGTCGAAGCAATTGGCATATTATAGTAGAACGGTTGTAAAAATAATAATCGCATGGGAAACGGATACCTTCTGGTAGACGGGCGAATTACGGCCTACGACAGTAGGACGGTTGTAAGTCATTACGGACGGACAAAGGTTGCCGGACGGTTGTAAGAATAAAATGACGGACGGCACTTGTTGCCGGACGGTTGTATGTATAGGTGGGCCATGACGATGGACCGCGACGATTGTCTTTGTGACATTCGTAAGCAAATGACGGGTTGATCACCCTTATATAGTATGACCCATGAAATTAAAGAAAGAAAGAAAAGAAAGAAAAGGGTGAATGCATATATATATGTATGAAATCACAAAGATACAGAAAGGAAAGATGAAAGAAAGGCAAAAGTTATGAATACGTATTTATATGAATGACTATACAGTAATGCATACTTATAAAGTAAAGAAAAGAATGTTTTTATCAAATCGCATTAAACTAGAACTCACCAGCGTTAGCTGACTTTTAGTATACATTTCAGGTAAAGGAAGAAAAGGTCGTGCGATGGCGTGAAGGTTATCCGGCACAAGACTGACATCCCACTTTTGTTTGTTAAGACAATGTTGTGTTTTTAATTGTTAAGACTTCCGCTGTTATGTTATGTAATGTAATTGAATGTTTTTAATTTAAGTTCAGTATTTATGGCTATGTTTATGAGTAAATCCAACAAGTGAGGTCACCCGGGAAAGGGGCCTTACAAGTTGGTATCAGAGCAATAGTTTGAGAGATTCAGACATCCCTAAATGTCTGGACTCAAACTGATTATGGGACCAACGCACGGATGTCAGTACGGGTAGCCAACGCCAACGCCAAAACAAGTAAGTAAGTATCAATGTCAATATATATAACTCAGGGTAGATGTCTTAGCATAGGACGCATGCCTTAGTTACCAATATCACTACTGATATGAATAGTTACACATAGGACATAAGATGGTAGACAATTTGAGCACATGAGTACAGTAAATGATTAATAATAACACGTAGCTACTGTTATCAATCTTTTACTGTGTAAGGGTGTCTCGATTTGTCATCCGTCGTATGTACTCACCATAGAGAGTGAAAGAAATGTTAACATAGTATTAGGAATGACTCACAAATCATAAGAACAGTACGATACATGTAAAGTGAATCACAAACAACGAGTAGAAGTTCGATATACCACAACGAAAGAAAGATAACGGATTATCAGCGGTCCAAACAGATAGTAACGAACAATCATGAACAACTCCCGTCAACTAGGAGTTCGGAAAGGGAAGGAGGATACATGGACTAGACGTTGTTTATAGAAGACATTTAAATTATGAAGCATTATAAGACGAGTCAGGAATTCACAAGTAAGGTAAGTTGGCAATTACGTCAGGATCCACGTAATTGTAAATTTACATGTGCTTGTGCATACTGATGAACCTTATCGCGTGGATTAATACACATGTCACCAAAAACAATTAAATCACTCCAAGCAGGACTATGGGATTAGTCACTTAAGTAATGATGATCGCAACAGATTAGCAAGACAAATGATGACAACAACGGCATAACAAATGTGGAACGAGAAGGAACGAGGCTTTAAATGGAGTAGCTGAAGTTGAGTAACACTAAGGAACAAGTTTAGAAATCTGAAGAAACTTGGTTCGGAACCTGATGCAACAAGTAACAAAGTAGTAAGTCAAGCAAAGAAAAAGGAACAGGAAAGATTGCACCGAAAGAGAATTAGTATGAGGACGATAAGAGAGTCTATCAAGCCCAGTGAGAAAATTACTTCGCATGACAAACCGCGAACGATGAGACTGATTAAGTAGAATTTGAAGAACTCAACACTTGTTTGATTCAAATTGAGAAAGTAGCTGTCAAGGATCACAAGTTAGCACGAGATGTGAGTACTACATATGTTAGATGAACATACGTTTAGAAACTGCTTCTGAACATGAATTGTCAATGCTTAACGCAAACGCGATACGATGAATGACCGTGGACCTACGGTCAAGTGTACATAAAAAAAATGAAGAAACTAACCACACAACTATATGTTCAAAGAAAATACGAGTACTCGAATGCACAAATGACATTTTTCCATGAAGAATACAATCCTAGATAAACTACTAAGAGTATTCACTCAGATGAGAAAATAGATATATCAACGACAACAAATGACTGGAACCACGATGCTAATTAGGGCGTGCAGGCAAAACCAAATGAAAACAGATCCAACCTAGGGTTTGAATGTTTAGAATAAATGTGAAGTTCAAGTTCTGAACAAATATGTAAAGAAAGAAATGAGTACTAGCAAGGACTCAAGAGTCAGAAAGCACTCTACAGTGATTAAGACAAGACAATAGAACGTGACTACTCAAATTGAAAAGCCAATAAGGAACACAATGAGACTAGAAAGGGAAGGAATGATCGAGTATCACCACACGTGTCATCTATCTGTAATGAAACCTATGAACGAAATCCTAAAAGAATCACATACAGAAAATGTTAACGATCACGAAAAGTTAGAAAATGTATGCTTAGGTAACAAGGGATGCCAATCCCTAAGACCATTCAATGATATGAAGGAAGAATAGTGCGCAATAGATTAATAATAAGAAGGGTAAACCATGACGACTATGTTTTAAAGAAAGATAAGAAGGGAGTTTCGTGTACAGGAATAGGAATGTAAGGATTGTATACCTAGTGTTCCATCTGAATGAGTACCTTCCCGACAAGTTTGAATACGATAGAGTAATGCTTCATATAGTTCCTTCGGGAACGAAATGTTATGGTTCCTTCGGGAATGAAACAATATGGTTCCTTCAGGAACGCAACGGAATGGTTCCTACGAGGTTGAAATAATATGGTTCCTTCGGGAACAGAACATAATGGTTCATACGGGAACGGAATGATATGGTTCATTCGGGAACGAGATAGTAGAACTCATTCGGGAGTAAAATAGTTTGATTCATTCGGGAATGGGATGGTATGGCCCTTCGTGGGCAAATGCATCAAGGATAATCTATAAGGTACACGTAATATCATAAGCGACTTAGAAGGAGGTTGATAACAACTGCCTAGGGCACAAAGTAGACAATTTAAATAAGATACTAGGATACCAAAGAGACATTCCTATGTGTTGAAGAGAGTTCATGGCCCGCTCAGCATGAAATATCATGCAAGTGTTTGGTGGTTCAAGCTAGGTCCACCCATGACATATGCATAAGAGTAAAGTAGGATTTACTATTCGATATAACATCTGAAATGTTCGTTACGACGAAGAAGAGGTAGTAGTGACATGTGAACCCTAAGTTCGTGCAGTCCATGAATGACATCAAATGACGTGAGACCTACCAGTTCACAGGAACCTAAGAGATAACCTAATCACGAGAAACAGAGTTTAATCCTGTATAAGAGACACCGAATTTCGAGGACGAAATTCTTATAAGGTGGGTAGACTTGTAACAACCCAAATTCTACATTAATTAGAACATGAGGTTTCGTTTAGGAATCAGGTTGTTAAGAACGAAATAAATGTATGACAAATGAACAACTAAATCAAATTGAGGGCTGGAAAAGAAATTTCTATAATGTAGAGGGGGGAAAAGGAAATTAGCTTAAACCTAAAATCCATTTTATAATGTTTCAGCCGCCAAGCATGTTTCCTCATCGATTTCATTTCGCCGCCTATAACCCGACATCAAACTCCATCTTCATCCTCTCCAAACCTGCAAAGCCAGCCTCCCTCACCTCCGTTTAAACCCTAAAACCGGCCAAATCGCATTACAACTTGCTCGGATTACGTAGAGAAGCTCACGGGAACAAAGCCGTACAACATCACGACACCATGTTGTGTACTCAAGCGGTGGTAGAATAGTCAGCGGGGGGGGAGAGTAAACTAGAGAGAGCGATGTTGTGACGTCTCCAATATAGGGGTCGGGTACAGCTCAGCGACGGCGTTAAGGGTCCGGGTCGAAGACAACAAGCAGGTAGAGGTGATAGAACTCGTGCAACGACAGGATTTCAGGCAACGGAGGAAACAGAAGCTGTAACAGGGAACATGAACTGCTGCCACAGCTCTGGCAGCAGCAAACGCATGTATATGGATGGCAGGATCGTGTGTTGCCGGTACAAAGGTGTCTGTGGTTGATGGCGGAGACGATCGTGATTGTGTTTCTCGACAAAACGACCTCGCTGCGGCGTGATTATAGCAGCAGCAGTGAATTCTTGTTCACGGCAGTAGTTTCGGGTATTGGTTCAGCAGCAGTAGTTTCGATATGATGATGATAGTAGTTTCGATGATGGTGATCACGAGATAGTAGTTTCGATATGATGATGATGATAGTAGTTTCGATGATGGTGATCATGAGATAGTAGTTTCGATGATGCTGATAGTATGATAGTAGTTTCGATGATGATGATTACATGATAGTAGTTCCGATGATGATGATAATATGATGGTTACAAGATGATGATGATAGCATGATGATGATGATGATGATGATGATGATGATGATGATGATGATGATGGTGGTGTTGTTAGAAAGTATAACCGGCGAGTCAAGTCGGGTTGTGGGTACGATTGAAAAGAACGGTTCGGGTCGAGTCTCGGTTATATTTCGGGATCGTGTTCGGGAAGGTATACCCTTTAAAACTCGTAGAATATTAATTATTATTACTAGTCGGGTTATTAATAGCGTATTGAGGATGGATAGCAATGAATTTATTTAATAAATGATAACCGACACATATTTATTATTGTTATTTGATAAAAGTATAGGAAGATATCTATGCTAGAAGTTAAAGCTCAAATATGATGGATTATTGATTATGAGTTGGTAATGGAATTGGACAATTGGATATTGTCGGGTTTAGCCAAAAACAAACGGGACTGTGTCCGATTTTCCTTAGAATTAAAGAAGTGTATTTTACCTACACGTCCTCGTTAGGGTATGGGTTGTTTGGGAAATAAGATGCAGTTCAGACGAAGTATCATGTTCGCCTGAGGCCATCTTAGCGAAACTATCAAGTCGCTTAAGCTAAGTATGGCGAACTTACCTAGGTTCGCCAAACCCAAAAGATAGAAACAAAGTGTCGGTTTGGTCAGTTACCTTAACTCAAGCGTGATTTATACAGATTGTGAGTGAACATTAGTGACGCTCAGTAACCAGCTAAGTGTATCTCAGAAACTACTCATCAGGTGAGTTCTATGTGCCCCCTTCTATGTTATGTGCAAATGTTTTCAAATGTTTTGGGGCTGAAATGTATACACTAAGTGAATAAATGTTATGAATGTCAATGTGATCATATGTGTTATAAAAGTATGTATATATACCTATACACGAAAGGGAAATTATGAATAAAGAATGAAAAGCATGATTATAAAGAATGAATGAAAGTATAACACAATATGAAAGAATGAAATCCTGCTTTATATCCATGTATATATTGCTTGCCAAGTACAGAAAATGTTATGGACGCTTCGATGATAACGGCTACTTCGGTAGACGGACGACCATGTGATTATTTTATAACCGGGACAAGTGCGTTCCTTCATCAGCTAGGACGTACGAATGTCATTAATGGACGGTCGAAGCAATTGGCATATTATAGTAGAACGGTTGTAAAAATAATAGTCGCATGGGAAACGGATACCTTCGGGTAGACGGGCGAATTACGGCCTACGACAGTAGGACGGTTGTAAGTCATTACGGACGGACAAAGGTTGCCGGACGGTTGTAAGAATAAAATGACGGACGGCACTTGTTGCCGGACGGTTGTATGTATAGGTGGGCCATGACGATGGACCGCGACGATTGTCTTTGTGACATTCGTAAGCAAATGACGGGTTGATCACCCTTATATAGTATGACCCATGAAATTAAAGAAAGAAAGAAAAGAAAGAAAAGGGTGAATGCATATATATATGTATGAAATCACAAAGATACAGAAAGGAAAGATGAAAGAAAGGCAAAAGTTATGAATACGTATTTATATGAATGACTATACAAGAATGCATACTTATAAAGTAAAGAAAAGAATGTTTTTATCAAATCGCATTAAACTAGAACTCACCAGCGTTAGCTGACTTTTAGTATACATTTCAGGTAAAGGAAGAAAAGGTCGTGCGATGGCGTGAAGGTTACCCGGCACAAGACTGACATCCCACTTTTGTTTGTTAAGACAATGTTGTGTTTTTAATTGTTAAGACTTCCGCTGTTATGTTATGTAATGTAATTGAATGTTTTTTAATTTAAGTTCAGTATTTATGGCTATGTTTATGAGTAAATCCAACAAGTGAGGTCACCCGGGAAAGGGGCCTTACACATTTAAACTTTGGTTATGTATCCAATATCATGTATGTGTTTGCGGTAATCATATGCTTCGAAAACCAGTGAACGTTACGCCTCGCTTTTCCGCCTTGGACGGGTGTGACAAGTAATGTCGTGTAATTAGTAAAAAATTTAATTCTGGTTTTAATTTAAGTTTGGATCAAGTCATTTGAGTCTTATGTTCTAGTTAACTGTACAGTATAGTTTGTTTTAAATCGAGTCTCAAGAATATGTTTTTGTGATCATGCAGGTTTAGACAGCCTTTCTTGTACACAATCTTCATTCGGGCGAGGTTGTCTCGTTTATAATTAACTAAAGAGGGTATCCCGAATTTTTCAATTTTTTTATTTTATTTATTTTTTTATTTTATTTTATTGTAAGAGTACTCGGGACGACTGTGAAGGAAATGCGTCCTACCTGCTAGGAATGCCTTATTATTGTATATATGTGTGTCTAACTTGTTTTTGCAGGCATGTCCGACGTGGGAGCTTCATCTAGCATGGCCGCTGGGGACAAGCGTAGACGTGAACTAGCACCACAGTCGAGGAGAGCACCAGAGGAGCCGCGCCCGATCCGTAGGGTGGCGCGCATGATTAGATACGTTGTTTCTGAGGTTCTTCCGGCAGCCGATGTGGAGCCGATTCCATTAGACGACAGGATCCTACATCATCACACTTTGCTCCGTTTCGAGTTAGTGACAGAGGAGTCAGTTAGATGTGAGAGGTTTGTTGATATGGAGCCCTTACATCACAAGAGCATCAGCTACGAGCTGATAGATCAGTTAGGGCAGAGAGGGAGGCTGGAGGAGATGTTAGGCGCCCGTTGGATAGCGGCGTTATCTTGTGACGCCATCCAGTACGGCGATCTGACTGTTGAGTTTCATTCTGCATTACGGTACATGGCGGGCCAGTTCAAGGAGCCAGCAACTGTTTCTTTTGCGTTGGGACGACATGTATATGAGATGTCGGTCCCCTAGTTCGCGATGATGACTGGTTTATACACAGAGGCCGAGGTGGCTGAGCCGGCATTTACTCACAGTTTGAGAGGCTGTTTTCGGAGGTGTCATGACCAGGGGGTCAGTGACAGCCAATTGAGGGATTTTTGGAGCTCGATCGCCTATGGGCTGTTTTCTACACCATTTTGGAGTCCTCCATCGGAGATCCAGTTTTTCGATATATTCATCGGATCCTTGCTTGCACTCTCGTCGGATGCAAGTCCGGTATTGAGAAGTGCGACCAGGTTGATCCATTTTGTCTTTACTACATAGTTGGCCGCCGAGAGGCCAACCTGCCTACTATCTTGCTTGCATCCTTAGCCAGGGGTGGTCGAGGTGGGCCGGAGGCGAGGTTAGACACGGGGCCCTACGTCAGCAGGATCGTTGAGAGATTAGGTGTGTTTGATCGTTATTTGGGCCATCTACTGACATCCGCCTTGATACGATAGGTTATGGACTGTAGGATTTGAGACTGGCGGGAATAGTTGCCATGGATGAGCCGCCTAGATGGATAGTGTTGGAACTATTTTTAGGCCATCGCATATAAAACAGTCTGTAGACGGAAGAATTCTTTGAAGTTAAAAGATTTCGACCGAAATCTTATAGTTTTCGGACGAAATACATTTCGACCGAAATGTATTTCGGACGAACTCATTCTTTGTCTTCTTAGTATAAATACTTGTTTAGTTTGACTTCTGTAAGAGGGACTTCATTTGATATATCAATACAATAGAGAGTTACACCTTTAACTATGTGTTTTTGATCCAATCACATATCTTGATTATTCTAATTGATTCTCATTTCTACCAATCGATTGCTTGATTTGCTCGAATAAAAGGGAATCACAAGTGGTATGAGAGCTTTCGGTGCTCGGTTTTGGGAGATTCAAGCAGATTCAAAAACGTTTCAAAGTTTTTTTTAAAGTTTTTCAACTTTTCAAGATTCAAAAGTAATCAAATTGGATCGTTTTTAGTGCCATTTTTGAGTATTTAGAATGCAAAACAGTGGAGATGAAGTTTGGGATGATTTTCGGGATTTAATTTGAGGTTCGAAAGTTGCAGGTCGAAATTTTTTGAGTTTCAGTTGAATCGCCCGAAATCTCTGTTGAATTGGTCGAAATCTTGACTTTTTGTTCGAAAAGTCTCATCTCAAGTTTTCGGTCGAAAAGTCTCATCTCAAGGGTTTTCGTTCGAAAAGTCTCCTCTATAAGTTTTTCGATCGAAAAGTCTGATCAAAATCCTTTGATCGAAAAGTCCTGCCCGAATTCTCAAAGTTTTCGGTCGAAAAGTGTGAAAAAAAAACTTTCTTGTTCAAAATTTTTGGAGGATGTTCGGAGCTATGTTTGGCGCTGATTTTGAAAATTTGAGATAGTTAAAAAAATTATAAAAAAGGATTTTCAATGGCTGACGAAGGGGGTGTGCATAAGGTCTTTGTAAATGGATTGGGGTATGTTTATCCAGATCTGTCTAAGGAAGATGTGAAAGGAAAAGCCAGAGAAGACCAATTAAATAAACGATATCAAGTATTCACACGCGCAGAAGGAGAATCTTTGACTAAACAGTATCACAGATATTTGAAATTGATCAATGATCTAAAGGAGGTTGATCTTCAATACGAAAAATCAGAAGTCATGGATAAATTTCTCAATGCTCAACCACAGGAATGAGAGATTTATAAACTTAATATCAGAAATAAAGGATTACAGTTTAACTCATTAGAGGATTTGTGTGCAAAGCTACAGTTGTATGCACTCAAAGCTGATCAGCACAGAATAGTGACCAAAGGAGGATACGGTTATGATTTTCAAGGAAATTGTAAACGTATAGAATCAGATTTGGTTGCTGAAGCAGTGAAAGAGTCACAGAAACTTACAGCTTATTCTGAACTGCTCAACGAAAATATGTGTTTTGTGGAGTGTTTTGAGAAAATTGCTGATTACAAGAATCGAAATCAACTTCTGATGGATGCATTGAAACATGCACATACTACAAACAAAATTCTAAAAGATCGTGAGAAAGAGTATAAAAGGAAGATTGATGACTGTGTCAAAGAAAATTCTCATGTGAAGCTTCAGTTAAAGAGAAAGAATTATGAGATTCAACTGTTGATTGTTGAAAGAGAAACAGAAAAGAAATTGATGATCGAGATGGAAAAGATAGCAAATACAGTAATTAAAGTTGATAAAATAAACATTTCTGGGAAAGTGGCTAGTGGAATCATTGAAGCTCAAATACATGACAAAGTAACTTCTGGGCTTAGATATAAAGGAAGTGGAGAAAGTATTGAGGCTAAAGTTAATGATAAGGTGAATAGCGAGATGGGATACAAGAGTGTTTTTCCTTCATTTACTACAAATGGATTTTATTCACATATGCCTCAACCATACATTCCAGAGCCATTTGTGCCAAATGTTTATCCTTCGTTAGAGCCAAAGAGAAATTCCAAAGAAAATAAAGTTGAATTGAAGATTCCAAATGATCTTACTTTTGATGATGATTGCGTCAGTGACAGATCTGAAGAAAATCAAGAATGTGTGGATTATTTTGACAATAAGGGTGGCTTAGGGTTTAAGAAAGACAGTCCACTTAATGCTAATGCCATCCTATTCGTTTCAAATAAATTTACTCCGCTCATGTTTGTTAAAGAGGGAGTATAAACGTCAAAAGTTGTAGAACAAAAGTCTAAAGACAAGTCAGAATCTCGAAAGGGGCCTTATCAAAGACCATGTCCTTCTTTGAAGAAATGTTTCAGCTGTGGAAAGCATGGTCATTTATCAAGAGATTGTTGTATCAAGAAACACAAGTCGTTCAAACAGAAGGTCGTTTCTCAATCTCAGAGAAAGTTTCAAGAAAAGGTTGTTAATTTCTTTAATAGTTTGAGGACATTTTGGACATACAATATGTCGAAACGAAAACAAGATTGGAAAGACAAATCTAAACAACGACAAGTTTGGAGAGTTAAACATTCGAGTCCAAGATCTAGCTTTGATGATGCAAAGTGTATGGGGGAGCTTGGCATAATTCTTGTGTTTTGATATGCAATGGCCTAGGGGGAGATTGTTGGAACTATTTTTAGGCCATCGCAACAGTCTGAAGACGGAAGAATTCTTTGAAGTTAAAAGATTTCGACCTAAATCTTATAGTTTTCGGACGAAATACATTTCGATCGAAATGTATTTCGGACGAACTCATTCTTTGTCTTCTTAGTATAAATACTTGTTTAGTTTGACTTTTGTAAGAGGGACTTCATTTGATATATCAATACAATAGAGAGAGTTACACCTTTAACTATGTGTTTTTGATCCAATCACATATCTTGATTATTCTAATCGATTCTCATTTCTACCAATTGATTGCTTGATTTGCTCGAATAAACAAGAATAAAAAAGATTTTCTTTTAAGTGTTAAAATTGTGTTGTGTACGTTTTATATATGTATTAGCTTAATGAGTGTTTGTGTCAGATATGTTTGTTCTCATAAGTGATATAAATAGTAAATAAATTACAATTTTAGGGGGAGAATAAAAGAAAAATAAAATTTGTGTGTCTGAATGACGTATATAGGAAATGATAGTACAAGTGTGTGCTGAGCTTATGCATGAATTGGATATGATGGTGACATCGGTTACAATTTTTTATATGCTGGTAGGCTCTGCATATGTAAATTAGGCGATATTTGTGTGATTAACTAAATAGCAATCTTTGTGTTTTACCCACATCGAATATCGGTACTTTCATCATTCGAATGCAAAGTGAATCTAGTCATACCATGAGACCAGGATCTTGATGAGTTCTTAGCACAATTTGTTTGCTCTATTGACTATATACGTCAAATATATGATTTAGAGTTAAACACCTTCATACAGCTGATGGTTCTGGTGAAAATCTCGGATGGAAACCAGGAAGTCAGTCTTTTTCTCCCTTTGAATCATTCGTGATTTCAATTGACATATCCAATATCTTACGGATATCCGCATACCCATATCATTCATGATTCTTCACATCTCATATGAATCAATATGATTTTGTACTATCTCAGATACCAAGACAATGAATCAAAATGATTCTGAATCAATATGATTCCAATCAAATCCACTTGGATTATTTTTCCTGTTCTAAGAACGCTACTTCATGCTGGAGATTGGATCATGATCTGGTGAAATTTTGTGTTAATTCTAAGTTCATTCCATCTCGATTGTGGGGTACACACTGTATTGATTAATATTACCTTAAATGTCACACAATATTTGCTGAAACGTGATTCATGAGTTTATGTGGATAACAATACTGGCAATCAAGGTTGAGCTGTTTAGATCCTGATTTGATATGTCGTGTAGTTAAGACAATATACATTTATGATCCTATGTCATTTCAGTTCATCAAAATAAAATAAATGAAAATCTATGGATTTTATTAAGTGTTTAACTGTATTCTGTGTATAAAAAAAATTAATAAGTCATTTTTATATATATAAAAAAAAATTTGTGTGCAAGTGTGTATTCTTACGTGGTTATGATTGTGATTGTCAAAATTCTTAAAAAATTGGACCAGATCTTAATGATGTCAAAATGGACTTAAATAAAAAAAATATATATATATAAATTGGTTTGAAAATTTTCAAAATGTAGAACCAAAGACTGATTGCTACCAAATTATTCTAAGTACAAATGCTGCTGATAGGCTTATCAGCAGCATTCAACACTTGTTGCTGCTGATAGGCTTATCAGCAGCATTCAGCACAAGTTGCTGCTGATAGGCTTATCAGCAGCATTCAGCACAAGTTGCTGCTGATAGGCTTACCAGCAGCAACCTTCACTCTTTGCAGCTGATAGCTCTATTCTCTGAAAACCAAACGTTGCAGCTGACTATCCAGGCCAAGCGTCTCTGACACCTTTCTGCAAAAGCAACTGACAGACTCAAAGCAGAAGGAACCGCTATGGTCAACCAATGACGGACAACAATACACTTCTCCAAGCATGCAAACAATCATGAATAAAGAAAACGTTTCAGTAAAGTTAACTAGATTAGCCTTTACATGTAATGTAATTTAATAAACAAGATCAACGGCATGTGTTCGATCTGATCCTTAGAATTAAGGGTCTGTCTTGATTCTAAGTTACTATAAATACTGAGTTGCCACTTCATTGTAAGTGTGCTTGTAGTGCTTGTCATACTTATTCATTGAGTTTCTCACTTGTAATCTTTGCATTCACAAAAGCTTAATACAACAGTGTTTATCAGTATTCTTTGTGTTTACTTGACTATAAATTGTGTAGTTGATTTTGTTTCCGCCAACCTCAACTAAGAACAGAACCATCTTGTATTCTCATGATCCTACAAGTGGTATCAGAGCTTTGGCTCAGATTAAACAAACTAACATTTGTTTAATCATCTCTGGTTCTATTCTAAACTCTCTCTTTGAACAAGTCACCCAAAATCAAAACAAAAATGGCACAGAGTAATGGCTTTGAAGATATTGGCAGCATCAACCGACCACCAAGGTTGGTATCTGGAGAAGACTATGACATGTGGAAAAATCGCATGGAAAGCTTCTTCTGTTACCAGGAATACGGAATGTGGAGATCCATCAAGGAGGGTCCATATATTCCCATGGTGGCCTCTGCTGATGATGGAGGGCTACAAGTCCCGAAGGAAACCTCCAAGTACTCTGAAGAGGACATCAAGAAAATGGAGGTGGACTTCAAGGCACTAGGAGCCATCCAAATGTGCCTTCCAAATAAAGTTTTTCACAACTTCAGAAGTTACAAAACTGCCAAGGAGCTCTGGGAGGCGCTGGAGAAGATGTTTGCTGGCTCTGAAGAAGTCAAAGAGAACAGAAGGGACATACTGAAGCAGCAGTATGAGAACTTCGTCTGGAGGGAAGGTGAGACCTTAACTATTTTATATAACAGATTTACCTATCTTGTAGGTGAACTGCAGTGCTCCAAGGTAAAGCTGGAGAATGAAGACATTCTCAAGAAGTTCATAAGATCTCTTCCTAGTTGCTGGACATTATACACTGTGTCCATCAGAAGAACAGAGAATCTGAAGACTCTTCAGATGACTGAGCTCTTTGGCATGCTCAAAACCTATGAATTAGAAATGATTCAAGCTAAAGAAAGGAGCTCCAGTTATCAATCAGCTACCACTTCCTCCACTACCTCCTCAGCGCTTCACTCTGATCATTCCGGTCCTAGTGCAAGCAGCTACTATCCTCCCATTGTTACTCACCCTCAGACCCCAACCGCTTCACAATCTAACTCATCACCATTTCTTCTTGAGGCACCTCCTCAACAGCCAACCTCTACTGCTTTTGTCTCTAACAACTCAAGCAGCATGTATTTCATAAAAGAGGATCTGGAATGCTTTCATCCAGATGATCTTGAAGAAATGGATATTCAGCACTCATATGCCATGCTCTCCCTCAGAGCAAAAAGGTTCTATTCTAGAACCGGAAGATGATTTCCAAGCAACAACTCAAACAGCAGAGTTGGGCTTGATAAAAGCAAGATCCGTTGTTACAACTGTAACCAAATGGGTCACTTTGCTAGGGAGTGCAAGGCACCTAAAGCCAATCAGGGTGCCGGCCATCAAAGACAAGCCTACCAAAGTCAGCCCAGACAACAGCAGCAACAACAAACTCCCCCAGCACAAACTACAGCCTGTGCAAATGTTGGAACTGCAGAATTCGACTGGAGTTTTCAATATGAAGATGTTCCTGTCTCCAACCAAGCACTTATGGCAGACACTGCAGAGATACCACCTCAGGTATTTGAACATCTATGCTCTCAAGCTTGCATTGATAAAGTTTTAGGTTATAGAAAACATAACCAAAACCTTATAGATCAAAATGAAGAGTTTCTTCAAATGAAATCTGAGTTCAAAAATGTTGAAATCACTTACAAAGAAAAAATTGAATGCCTTAAGAAAGAGATTTCATCTCTAAAACATGAACAAACCAATCTTGAAACTCAGATTGATGATCTATTAGTAAAACTTAAATCAACCAGAGCTGATCTGGCAGAACAGAAAGTTCATGTTGAAAAATATGAATTTTCTTCTAAAAAGCTACAGAGACTTCTAGATATTCAAGTCCATGAAAAGGTAAAGCTTGGAGGACTTGGATATGGCAAGGAACAGTACAATACTATTCCTCATCCAGCTGACTATGTTGCCATCTATGAACCAAGCTTCGATGTTGCAAAACTCGACACTGCAAACAGAAATCTTGATCCTCCAATGGATGAACCTCTTGTTAAAGACTGCACTACCTCATCAGAATCTGAGTTAACCTTCTCAGACCATGTTGAAACAAGTACAGCCTCATCTGAAGCTGTTCTGAATAGAGTCCCAGTCCCTACTGTTCTCCCAGCTGTTCCAGCCCCTGTACCATTCAAACAGATAAGGATCAGCTATCCTCCAGGTGGAAGAAAGCTAAACACTGAAAAGGGACAGACATCAGGACCCACAAACTCCAAGTCTCAGTTCATGCCAAATCAGCAACAGGTTAGAAGAGTTACGACCAAGAAAACTCAGTTCAGAAATTCTTCTTCTCCACCAAGGAAGCAGCAGCCCAAGGTTCAGCAGTCCTGCATCATATGTGGGGAATCAAACCACTTTGCTGCAAAATGTCAGTTTAACGCCTTCAACCAGATCCTTCTTCAATCAGCGCATAAACAAAAGAAGGATCAGCATACTTCAGATGATAGGCCATCTACAGACAGTAGAAGAGTTGAAACTGCAGAAAAACACAAGCAGCAGCAAAAGGCAAAGCCTTCAGCAGCCACCAAATCTGCTGCTGCTCAAACAAAGCAGTCAGCAGCAAAAACTAAATCTGCTACTGCTCCAAATAAGCCCTCAGCAGCAAAAGCAAAATCTGCTGCTGAAAGGCCAAGGTCATCAGCAGCAACATCTGCAGCTGATAAGCTGAAGCCATCAGCAGCAAAACCTGCCCCCGCTGACAGGCCAAAACCTCAAGCAGGAAAATCAGCTGCTGATAGAGCAAATTCATCAGCTGCCAAAGCCAAATCCGCAGCCGATAAAGAAAAGAGAACTGGAAAACCACTACTTAAGCAATGGAAAGCCAAAATCTCTGCTCCTGTCAGCAAAATCATCATCGGTGCTGTTGAATGCACGCATGATGAATCAGAATGTCCAAGAACTCTTTTTTTCAAAAAGGAGAGCTCTTGGACCACTCCCACTAACTAAATCTCTTTCATGTGCAGGGACAGCCAGGTAACAAGAATAACACCTGGGTGGTAGATAGCGGCTGTTCCAGGCACATGACAGGCAACAGGTCCATCCTCTCCAACTTCAGACATTTCAATGGAGGATATGTTGCCTTTGGGAGTGACTCAAAAGGTGGATCTATCACTGGACAAGGCACTGTGTCCAATGAAAGGATGAGTATTGAAAGATTCAACTATGTTAAATAACTTGACTTCAATCTCATGAGTGTTTCTCAAGTATGTGATCAAAAGCATTGGATGCTCTTCACTGACAAAGAATGTTTCGTGTTAGCTCCTGGCCTATCTAAACCTGACCGTTCACGGTATGATAACAGGGGCAGGTTTCAATTTTTCCCACCTCATTCTTGAAGGTTTGAGATACAACCTTCAAGAAGGGGTGAAATCTCAGTTCTTCATGTACCCAAGATTCTTGCAAGAAGTGTTCAATATTGAACACCAAGATCTTTCAAAAACTGCAAGAATCTACTCAATTATGGGACATAAGAACAACATTTTTCAAAGCATGAGAACAGTTTCATCAAAGTTCTTAGGGGCCGATGTTCCATTGTTATATACAATGTTGAACACACATAGTGCCCAGGGTGACAGTTCAGCAAACCCAGCTGATACTGATCCCACACCCTCCACCTCACTGCCACAAACTCAACCTACTGTTTCCCTTGATCGAACCCCTGTGCATTCTACTGAGGATGCACAGGCACATACATTACTCATCCCCAGTTTGATTGCTCAACCGGAACACAGGGCCCCGGTTGCAGCCAAGTATACAAGGAAGAGGGGCAAGAGAACTCCTTCTTCTCTTGCCTCCAAGGCCCAAACCCAAGCCAACATCCCTCACTCAGAATCACAACATTCTAGTGAGAATATCATAAGGGAAAGCCACATTGCTAGGGAGACTCCTTCGGAAGTCTCTCTATTAGGATTAGGATCACTTCCCGGATCCATAGAACAGCCCTTCGAGCCATTCCTCTCTTCTTTGAACTTAAGTGTAGAGGAACCTGACCAAAGTGATGTACCTTCTCCAACTACCACTATCAAGGGGGTACTGATTGGTCTTGCTTCCGAAACACCCAGCCCAAGTTCTTCAACCTTGAAGGTCCACTCTAGGAGTATTGAAAGAGTGGATGTGGACGAGGCTGTCACTACTGCTGGTCCATCAACTGACCAGGAGGACAGTGACAACATCTTTAAGACCTCAACCACGGCAACTCACGGTGAGGGTGTTTCCTTGGAAACTCCCTTCACTGAGAGGAATCCCAGGCGCCAAGAAACCACGGGTGATGGGGATGCTGAGGCTAGGCCTACGGCCCCATCTGGGTCCAAGGATTCCATAACTGTGGATGAGGACAGTCTCAAACTACACAACTTGGAATTGACGGCCAGGGTGGCTATGCTTGAGGCCGAAGTGTCCAAACTACGACACCAAGTCTTGATGCATGAAGCCCATCAATGTCCCTCCACGGCTTCTCCCTCTCTTGTCTCAGTGGGCACTCAAACAGATGCCTATATGTCCACTGATGCAACCAAAAAGGGGGAGAAAGTCTCCATGGAAGAAGACGAAGACAGTCTTGACAACTGGATTCAAGAGCAGTTTGTTCTTCAAAGCTCACAATACAAGCCAGCTTTTGTCCAAGTTCATGACTTGCCAGCCCCAGATAACGAAGAAGAAGAGATATCTGAAGACTGGCAGTTGGTCGTCAGGGCTGTCGATGAAATGCTGAATGATGCTGAAGACACAGAACAAACAAATGCATCATTCAGCATCCTTCCTCAAGCAGCAGCCATCATAGGTCAATCCACTACCCCCCAAATCTTCAAATCTTCAAGGAAGCTAGAGTTTGACTCTATTCTAGCTTGGGGGTATGATGGATCAGCTGAGAGGTTCTGGATTGGATGGGAGTTCAGCGGAGTAGAAGAGCTGAACTGGAACTCTCTCAATGCCCTCCAAGTCCTAGAACTGCATCTAACTGACTGCATCAACACTTCAGCAGATCTCTCAGCTGAACTTGCCATTGGCAGGTTCTATGACCTGATGGAGGATAATCTAACCAGGTTCCAAAGATTCCTACAAGCAGCACATCGGGTAGCTTATCCTGAATCTTCGTCGGCCGCAGAAAGAAGACTGTCTCCCAACAATCTTGCAATAACAAGGAGCAGTCTTCTCACTGAAGAAGAAGTTCTGGGCCTTCAAAGATCTCTGTATGCCTTCCTGGTCAAGGACTTGGACGTGCTAGGATGGGTAAGCACTAGGCTCCTTGACCACGCTTTCTTCCTAAGCAACGGTTCTGCTCTCAGCATCAACACCGGGAACATCCTTCAGCTACCAACAAATTTCCTCCACAAGATCTATCTACTAAAAGCCAACATCTGCAATGTCAACTCCCTTGAAAGGCAGGCGATGATAGCAATTATCAAAGCTCACCTTGAGAAGGAAGGAAGGATTGATGAGGAAGAAGATGTGTCATCCTCTGACACTGACTCCAACTCAGATTCCCCTCCAGTTAACATCTGCGCTGCAGCTTATGAAGCAAGATCCTCTGTGAGAGAAAGGCTGCTAGAACTTACAGATCCTGAGTGCCAAACTGAAGACCTTCCCTTATCTACCTCTCAACATGCCAATGAAGCCGAGGCAGAGATCCCAACAGCACAACAATCAGCTGTTTCTGTGATAAGTGAAGCCAGAGCAGAGGCATCCAATGTTAATAAAGGGAAGGGCATCATGACAAAAGAGGATGAAGAGAGGTTGCAAAAGGAAAGGAAAGAGAAAGAAGAGAGAAGAAGAAGAGTTGGCTAAAGAGATGGCTCAAAAACAAAGGCATGAAGATAGAAAGGCAGCCATACTTCTCAGACAACAGACAATCCAGCTGTATGCCAAACAGCTGGATGAAATGAAGGTAAAAGTCCTTGCAGGGTCTCAAGTTGAGGAAGATGAACAACTTGCTAGACAGCTGCAGGAACAGTTTGCAAAAGAAGAAGAAGAAAAGAAGCTAAAAAGAAAAGGAAGGAAGATGCTAAGTTTAGAATCACTGATTCTAAATTAGCAAAAGAATTAAGGGAGGAGTGGACTGAAGTTCTGATCTCTCAAGGTGAGGATGCAAACTACCTTGAAAAACTGTCAAATAAAGAGATCTATAGAGCCTTCATGGGTCAGCAGGGGGAATTGGCAAGGAAAAAGAAAGATGAAGAGAAAGAAAAAGCTCAACAGAAGTCAAAGAAAGCCATTGCCCTTAATCTAAGGACCCATGAAGAAAGGAAGAAGATGACTGACTTCCTTAAGGCAAGGGGAGAAAGTGGAAAAAGGTTAGGTCCCATGTCCTTCATGAACCTACAAGCCCTGTATACAACAGTGAAAAAGGAAGAGGAAGAAAGACTGGAAAAGAGACCAGTCAAGAAACAAAGAACCTCTGCACCAGAAACTACTTCCTCTCTCCAAACACCATCCACAAACATCCCCAAGCCTTCCTCTCCTCCACCCAAAAAGTCCAAGTCATCCCACCCAGCTCCCACTCATCAACAGCCTCCCTTGAAGATACCTAAACCCACTCCTAAACCAGAAGACTCAAGAAATATAGTTAACTGGTTCTATAATTCACAAGATCAAGTGTTTGAGATCTCCAGGGGGAGAACTGAGAGAAGAAGATCCACTTACAGGTCTGTTGATGAGGTTCTGCAATTACCTGACTCCGATCTTCAAAGAATTTTAGAGCTGGGTGAAGCTCATAAGCCTACAAATGAGAGTGGGAAACATCTTATGCTAGCTATCAAACACTACTTCAACCCTAGCAAAGATGTGATCATAAACATCAAACCACTCAAGTCCCACTATCCATTTGTATCCTGGACCTACAATGCTGTTTTGGATGAGTTCACACTGACTGATGTAAAGAAGCAGCAGATGAGATGTTCAAGCAAAGCAATCTACAAAATGCAACACAAAGACATCAAGACTCTGTCTGAACTTCCACTGAACAATCCCAGCAAGGATCCAAGAGGCTATGAGGTTGAAAGGATAGTCAGCCACATGCAAAAGCTTCAGCAGCAAAGTGATTAGAAGAATTTTTTGTTGCATCAGTCTAGGGGGAGTTTGTAGAACCAAAGACTGATTGCTACCAAATTATTCTAAGTACAAATGCTGCTGATAGGCTTATCAGCAGCATTCAACACTTGTTGCTGCTGATAGGCTTATCAGCAGCATTCAACACTTGTTGCTGCTGATAGGCTTATCAGCAGCATTCAACACTTGTTGCTGCTGATAGGCTTATCAGCAGCATTCAGCACAAGTTGCTGCTGATAGGCTTATCAGCAGCATTCAGCACAAGTTGCTGCTGATAGGCTTACCAGCAGCAACCTTCACTCTTTGCAGCTGATAGCTCTATTCTCTGAAAACCAAACGTTGCAGCTGACTATCCAGGCCAAGCGTCTCTGACACCTTTCTGCAAAAGCAACTGACAGACTCAAAGCAGAAGGAACCGCTATGGTCAACCAATGACGGACAACAATACACTTCTCCAAGCATGCAAACAATCATGAATAAAGAAAACGTTTCAGTAAAGTTAACTAGATTAGCCTTTACGTGTAATGTAAATTAATAAACAAGATCAACGGCATGTGTTCGATCTGATCCTTAGAATCAAGGGTCTGTCTTGGTTCTAAGTTACTATAAATACTGAGTTGCCACTTCATTGTAAGTGTGCTTGTAGTGCTTGTCATACTTATTCATTGAGTTTCTCACTTGTAATCTTTGCATTCACAAAAGCTTAATACAACAGTGTTTATCAGTATTCTTTGTGTTTACTTGACTATAAATTGTGTAGTTGATTTTGTTTCCGCCAACCTCAACTAAGAACAGAACCATCTTGTATTCTCACGATCCTACACAAAATTTATCATGTTTGGAGTTTTCAGTCGGAATCTCTTGACCGAAAATAAATCATCTGATAAAGTTTTCGATCGAAAAGTCATGACTGAAGTTTTCGATCAAGATTTGAAAAGTCTATATATTCAAATTTTTCGATTGAAAAGATTTTTTCCACTTGTATTTTTCTCCCGGTCGTATCATTTCAAAATTCATCGTGTTTTACAAGTGTTAAAGATTCGTACGAAAAAGTGGTCGATCGTGACGTCATCTAGATTCTCAGTGTTTTTCTATCATCCAGGTATGTTCTCGTAATTCATAGAGGTTGATAGGTTAGATCCAAAGCCGTAGTTTTAGTTTGAATTTATGTGTTTTTGAATCACCCGAAAACTAGGAAGAATGAACCGAAAAGTCTGTTGAATGGATCGAAAAGTGTTTCAGATGGAAATGAAGTTAATTCTGATTCGTCCGAAATGTGTTTTCGACCGAAAAATGTTTTCGATCGAAAAATCATGGCTTGAGAAATTTTTTAAAAACAAGAGTTTTCGATCGGAAAAGACGTTTGATGGAAATTCTTATTAGAAAAGTTTTCGATCGAAATAGTCATGGTTTATATTGTTGATTACAAAAGTTTTCGATCGAAAAGTTGAAAGTTAGAAATTTCAAGGTATAACTCAGAGTTTTCGATCGAAATGTTGATGTACTGATCAATAGTTTTTGATCGAAAAGTTCAAAGTTGTGATTTCAACTTTTCCGGTCAAAAGGAGTTTTTCGATCGAAAAGATTGCAAATAAGGGAGTTTTCGATCGAAATGTCCAGAGTTAAGGATTTTTTAGAAATTTTCTAATTTTATGTGTTTGTTCTTTACAGATATGAACCGTTTAAAGTTTGAACCCAAGCACAATATATGTGTGTTCTTAACCACAAACACCAAGAAAGCACGTGGTTATGAAGAGATTGTCAAGTTCTTGATAAATTCCAGAATTCACACAGCAATATCCACACAAGTTAGAGTGTTTGAGAAACATGTGAGGGAGTTTTGGGACAATGTAGAATATAAGAACGTAAACAAGGAGATCTGGATAGAAAGCTCTGTTGGTGGGAATACAATAAAAGTTACAGAACAAGTTATTCGTGAAGTATTAAACTTCAGAGATGCAGCTGATTTTCCTTACAAAATTAATCACATTGCAATCTCAGGGATAATTCTGAGTATGGGATATGAAGGAACGTTTCTAAGAAGACATGTGACCAAAACTATGTTTGCAAAACAATGGAGATACCTTGTCCATGTATTAATTCATTGCATGAGTCCCTGAACATCTGCTTTTGATCAAATAGGTGAAGTATTCAGCAGAGCGTTAGTGTGTCTGGCAACTCATAAAAGATTCAATTTTTCAAGAATGATATTCGAGGCAATGATTAGTAACTTTGTGGGACCAAGGCAAAACTACAAGTTTCTATTGTACACAAGATTTGTACAAATGATTATTAATACACTACTGCCGAATCTGGAAAACGATGTTGTTGAACTGCCTTTGGATTCAATGAAAGAAGAAATCTTCAGCAGCATGAATAATGTGAGGAAGACAAGCAAATTTAGTGGTACTGTGACACCACTATTTCCTAATATGCTTGAAGAAAATCCTGATACAGATTTTACTATTGAAGACGAAATCAATGACTTAATGGCAGAAGATATAGAAGATGGAGTTGATAGTGACAATGATGAAACTGACCAAGTGCAGAATAATGATCAGGGAAATGATAATGATCAAGGTCATGGTGGTGGTCAAGTAAATGTTATTCAACAGGAAGGTTAAGTTCAAGTTGAAGAACATGATATGTTTTTTGAAGAAAATAGAGTTCCTGAACCATTACTGAGTCACACTGAAGAATTTATTGTTGAAGCTGACGATGTCTTAAGTGTGAACACTGAAGTGTTAGAAATTAATGATGAATAGTTAATTGCCACAGCAACAACCCCATCAAAGAAAAGAAAATAACTTGAACAAACAAAGACCGTACCTTCTAGACCTCCTCCGTCTAAGGGTATTGTATTTACTGATCCAGAATTACAGAAGAAAAAGAAAACTACAACAAGACTTGATAAAGGCAAGGGTAAAGCTAAAGAGGTACCAGAAAAGCATAAGTCCAAAAGATCTAGAGGTTATGAGTTGGTTGATGAAGAGTTTCTTAACTATGCAACCAGGGAAACTGCAGATGTTGTTAGTCAATTGAAGACTCAGATCTCAAACTTGCAAAGTAGAGAAGCTACTAATTCTAGAGAGATCAGAGGGTTGAAAATTGAAAGTACTAAACAAAAGGGTGTAATAGCTCAGCAGTAGCAACAGATTGATCAACTTCAGAAGATGGTACAGGATTTAATAGCTCTTACGGGTGTTCAAATTGGTACAAACCTAGCAGAGAATGTTGAAGAGATTCATAGTCCAACAGCCACTGAACCAATTCCTTCAACGAGTGAACAAGTTCAAACTTTAATTTTTGATGGAACTATGTATGAAGACAACATGTTATTTGATGTTGATATGCTTCTCAATGATGAAGGTGAAGGATTGGAGAAAATTGACGAGAACCAAGAAGAGACAGAGAAGGAAGAAGAAGATGATGATGAAGAAGTGGTGATCACTGGTGAAAGAAAAGATGAAAAAAATTCTTCAGATGACGATGATAATAGTGGTGGTACTGGTGGTGTTGGTGGAAGTGGAAAAACAATTGAAGATGCTGAACAAGAAACTCCAACCAACACTGAATACAAAAAGTATGAATATGAACAACAACAGACGTATGTTGAAGAAGTTGGTTCAATGATTTGTAAATTGGATAAGCTGTAGATGAAAGAGAGCCATTTATTGTTCCTGAAGATATTGAATCACCATCTAAAAGGCAAAAGACTTCAAAGATTGACAAGAGTACTTGGTGGACAGTGACTGAGAAGCCATCAATTGTAGAAAAGATTACACAGACAATAAAGAGTACAGAACAAGCGTTAACTGGTGAAATATTAGCATGGATGTATGATGGTGAAAAAAAGATGTATGTAATAAAGAGATGTGATGGGAATATTCAGTATTTTGACAGGAGTTCAAAGTTAAACACATTGTCATACTGGGATATTCGAGAGCTAAGTCAACTGAAGATGATCAATCTATCGAACAATTCATTTGCTGCTAATTTTGAAGAATTTTTAAAGAGAGAGTGTGGAAAAGCTAAATTTGAAAAGTTCAAACCACAGGTGCCTGAATGCAGAAAGTTGAAAAGAAATGATAAAGACGGCAAAAGAAGGTTTAGATACATTGTGAAGCCTGCTGATACAGTTTCAACTGTTTACATTCCAGCACGTAAAGAGACATTCATTAAAAGCTTCAAGAAATGGGTGTATGATAGCAAAACACATGAAGCTGTGATTATACAGGATCATTTACCAGAAGTCAGAGTTTTTGATCCAGTGGATTTGTTTAGCTTTTCTGATGATGATCTAAAGATTTTGTACGAGAATCCTATTAGATGTGATATGAGCACGAAGATTAAAACTGAAGCAAAGTTGTATATGAGATTCGTGGCTCGATGTTTGTCAAGAAGACATGAAGCTGAAGTGATCAAGAAGAGACTTGCTGCTCTGGATGCTAAGAAGCTAAGTGTTAAAGTCAAAACCAAGCCTGCAAAAGACAACTTTTGAAGAATTGATGTTCTGTGGACTAGGGGGAGATTGTTGGAACCTAATAGTCCATAGAAATCAATTAGGTTTTAGAAGTATCAACTTTAGAGTTTTCGATCGAAAACTCTCTAGTATAAATAGTTGTGTCTTTTGTATTTCAAGTAACTTTCTTATTTTGTAATGTGATTTTACAAGTTAATCAAGATAATTTCTGTGTGTTTTCTGCTGTTAATACTTGATTACATTACTTGATTAACGAAGCTAATCATCATGAAGTATGCATTTGGTGTGATTGATAGTATTGAGATTGTTTTTCTTTGATTTGTTCATTTTGGTGTGGATTAGATCTCTGAATTGATTCAGCCAATTCAGAGAGTGATTAAAGACTTTATCCTTGAATATCAGCATATCTGAGGGAATCACATATAGAGGCGAGACAGGGTCCGCAGGTCCCACCACCTGTCGGGACGCCTGCGGGGGAGGCTATACAGATGGGGGGCCCACCGCCCGCCAGAGGATTCCACATCATATTGAGCGCCCCTAGCATCAGCATCGACTCCGCCAAAGCCCGCCAGCACCACTTTCACTTGAGGAGCTTCAAGATCAAATTTTTGATAGACTGGATAGGAAGGATGATGCTATCCATTATATGATGACGCTACAGGGCGTCGAGATCCCACCATTTTTCCGAGTCCCAGATCAGTTAGAGCCAGATACAGGTGGAGATCAGGGTTGATTTGCAGCGCCGTTCAGCCAGGTTGTATTTTGTTTCCTTGTATTTATTTTTCTTTATTTCTGTTTTCATTGTCATGGCAAGTACTGAATACTGATATATTATATGATTTGTACTTGGGGGGCTCGGCAGGATGGTTGTTTGTTAATATTATTTCTGTTTGGTTGTTTGGTATGGCTGCTAGTATATTGATAGTTATTGCCGCTTTCGTTCGTGAGGAATTGTTGGAATTTTGGCATTGTTGAGCGCGTTCAATTGGAGGGCTATGGAACATAACTTACGAGGAATATCGTCATCTTAACCAGGGAAGCCTGTTCCGATTTTTGTGCAGTTTACTTTATTTTATGTTTTCTTCTTTAATTTTGTTTTTATTTTTCGTCGCTTCTCGGTTCACATTGGGGACAATGTGCGTTTAAAGTGTGGGGATGGGAGACTACGTCTATTTTAGTTAATTTAGTTTATTAATTTAGTTTTTTTAATTAGTTTAATTATTTAGTTTAGTTTACTTTAAAAAAAATTAAAAATTAAAAAATACAAAAAAAATTAAAAAATCTTTCAAAAATGTCCTTGATTCAGTATTTTGCAGTTAACATGGAAGATGACAGCTAGAACGGGGAACTGCTTGTTGAACTTAATTGAAATAATAACAATAGAAAGAGCATCTAATTTGTGATGCATTGGTAGATCCAGTCGACTTTGAAAAGCTTAAATATTCTGAAAGTGTTAAATGGGCTAATTGAATAATTAAATCAGGATATCTTATGGGTTCTCATCTTAGGGGAAACGGTAAAGCTGAAACTACCAACATAGGGTGATAGGTACCACATTAAATTTAAAAATTTATATGTTTTTGAAATTGTTTGGCACGACTCTCTTTTTATGAAAATAAATTCGAGAGTTGGTGGCGCCCGCATTCCATAACTCAATCTTTCATGTGCTTAATTAATATGAGAAGTTAAGTGTCGCCTATGTGTCACACGTCGACTTGCAACTTGGTTGAAACACCTCTAGGTTAGAATCTTAAGTGATCATTTGTTTTGGAAAGTTAAGTTTCGCCTACGTGTCACACGTCGAGTTCACGCCTGATTGAAACACCATTGGGTTATATTCTTAAGTACTTCATTGCTAGAACTGCAGTCTATGTGCCACACGCCGAGTTAAAGCTTGGTTGAAGCACCACTAGGCAAGGTTTGATTATTTTGAACTTTAATGCTCATATCATTCATACCATTTATCCATCATTCATCTTGATAAATTTTTAAAACATATAAGTTTTTATTTATAGTGGTGGGTAAATCTATATGGTTTGACCCGAGCTTGGATATACCTTGAGATGGGATTTAGCTGAGTTGTTACTTTCTAAGTGTGAGACCCGTAAATAGATTGATAACTTGCTAATTTGGGTTTAGAACACAATCGGGGGCTTGATTAGTTGGTGGTTGGGTTTAGTCGGAAAGAAATACCAATGGTTGCAGTTAACTCTTGATTATATATGAACTAATGAAGAATGTGATTGTTAAACCTAGTGTTCCAGTTATGATTCCATTGCAGATTTCTTTTTCAAGGACGAATAAAGGTTAAGAGTGGAGATATTTTATTTGTTGCAAAACACGTCTTTTATCCTATTGTTTTGTGTGTTTTTAGATAATTTCGTATTCGTTTTTGGTATGTTCTAAGTTCGGGTCATGTTTGTAGGTGATCTTATGCTAAAGAAGTAGAAAATGAAGTTAAATCCTGGAGAGATCGAGCACACGAGGAGAGAAGGGAAAAAGAATAAAGAAAAATCAAGTTTCTGGAAAAGTAGTTCTTCGTGGTACGCGAAGAAGATGAATCAAGCCTTCGCGTTACGTGAAGAGCCCAGGAATTTGTTTCGCGGTACGCGAAAAGCCTAAAATCCGAAAAAACCTTAATTTCGATTATTAAAAGATTTTGATAGCCATTATTCGGAGAGTTAGACTTTTAGCCATCTGGAGAGTGTTCTTGGGCGAATTTGAGAGAGGGGAAAGCACTTGGAGCCATAGTTTGAAGCTTGTGAGATCGAATCGGTTAGACACCACTCATTCGATTTATGATATTCAATCTTTTGTGTCCAATCAGTTTGATTAATAGTATGTTCATGATTTTGATGACTTGTTTTCTGGTTTTGATCATGGTTGATTGCTAAACCTTCAATACTACCTAGGTTTTTGATGAATTTTATCGGTTTTGGATCTATGTTTTAGATTGATATGACACCCGTCAAATTCGGGTTAACATCCATACCCGACTAACACATATATTATAGTATATGACATGCATCCCACTTAATTTTATAGTAATTAAGTCCATTTCACACTTAGCAAGTCAATCCGTTTACACGTATCGGTAATCCGGAAGATTACCAGGTCAAACAAGCATCTTGCAGCACGACCGTTCGTGATAATTTAAAACAAATACCTAGACCTATAATCTGTGCGTGTAAATTATATGTAACACTGTGATTTAATTAATCATTCCTATATGAATTTTTCGGTGATTTATAGAAATACTTTTATTTTCAGCACAGTCCGGTGTACACGTAGTGTGCACTAGCTAGGTGAATAATTCTAAGCAGACACTTAGACACATATTTGGTGCACAAAAATTACATGTAATACTGTGATATGTTATTTTAAGTCTCTGTGAATTTTTCGGGAATTTTCTGAGAAACTTTCTGTTTTAACGCAATCCAGCCAGTCCGGAATATGTACCGACAGTTTCAAATAAAAATCTGAAAATTTTATATGTTAAACATACCGATATGAGTCAAATTATTTTTAAATAATTTCGTTCATACCAGTTCGGGAATTCCGTCAATAAATCGGTGACTATTCGTTTTCCACCACCAAGTATCCTAAGACCCTATAAATACCCCCCCATTCCACCATTCCACCATCTCTCTCTCCTCTTTGTTCCTCATTGGCCGAAATCACCCACACCACCACCATTCTTCATCTTTTTTATGATTTTGATCCATTCTCCCACCAAATCCAAGCTTACAAAGGTGATTAACAAGTATTTGCAAGAAGAATCATTCATCAATCCATCCATTTTCAAGTTTGGTAAGATCCAAAACCCACTTTTTCTCCATTTTCATCTTCATGTTCTTATGAACATACATAAAAAAAGTCGTTTTTATGAAAGATTAACCATGGATTTTTGAAAGAAATGAGTTTTCTAACAAAATGGTACATATTGTTGGTGGTTTTGGACTCGGGTTTTGTTCTTAGGCTCGGTTTCCATATAAGGAAACTTTATTGTATGAGCACTTGTTAGATGATGTGTTCTTGATGATTTAATGATGGATTATGTTGTAGTAATGTTTGTAGATGGATAATATGTGAAAACTTTGTTGTCAAAAGTGTTGGATGAAACATGCATGCTCGTTTTTGCTATTTATGGAAACTTTAAATTTTGGGTTTTTGTTAGAAGAGGTTATGATGTGATTTGTTTGGTGGAAATGATGCATAACCACTAGATATAGAGATGGTATGATTTTTTTTTGGTAAAATCACATGCTCGTGATGTTTTTAGGCTCGTTTTCTATTTTTAGAAACTTTATTTCTTGACATGTATGAAAACTTGATAATTTGGTACATTCAAATCATCAAACTAGCATAGTGAACATTATGGAAGAATGATTGATGGAAATGATGAGTTAAAATGCATGTGTATGAGTTCTAGAGCCCGGTTTCTAAATAAGGAAACTTTATTTTTCCAAGAGTTGTGTTTGCAAGTTGTTGACATGATTAGAAGGTTTAAATGACTTAGTAACGTGTAACTAAGTGCATTGTATGATAATATGTGTTGTCTATCCATAAACTTGACAATTTGACATAATCATGCTATAATAGGAAACTTTAATTATCCGTAACTCTCATGTTTGTCTATTTTTAGCAAGTAAACATTGAAATGTTCTATATGTGTTATAACATGCCTAATTTAATGTGTGAATATTAACTTTGCATAGTTGCCATGTTTAGGACTCGAATCTTGACTTTCCAATTAAGGAAACTTTCATGTACCAAAAGTTGTGTTTCAAGTCCTAAATACCAATCGAATGTGCTAACGTGTTTATTATAATGATAATAGACTATTTCAATGGAGGTTTGAATTCTATGTTATGAGGAATGTTTAAGTCCAACGTGTTACCAACGGGTCATCAAGTCAAAACATCTTTGAAACGTCAAAGTCACTTTTCAACTCATTTGGATGCATAGAGTTCACAGTCAAACATTTGCAATACTTAGACCTTAAAGTCCTAAATGTTTCCTAGGGCACGAGTAGGCCGCCTCATTTAGCCGGATTTGCTAAGACTTGGCACATCGTTTCACTGCTTTATCAGGTGAGTTTCACGGCCCCTTTTTACTTGCTTTATACTTTGGGGGGAAAAACATGCAGAGTCTTACAAAACATACCCTCTTTACAAAGACATTTCAGATTTACAAAGGCATTATAGTTTTACAAAGACATTCCAGTTTTACAAAGACATTCCAGTCTTACAAAGACATTTCAGCTTTACAAAGGCATTCCAGTTTTACAAAGACATTCCAGTTTTACAAAGACATTCCAGTCTTACAAAGACATTTCAGTTTTACAAAGACATTCCAGTGTTATAAAGACATGCCAGTCTTACAAAGACATGCAAGTCTTACAAAGACATGTCAGTCTTACAAAGACATGCCAGTCTTACAAAGACATGCCAGTCTTACAAAGACATTCCAGTCTTACAAAGACATTACAAAGACATTCTAGTTTTACAAAGACATTTTAGTTTCACAAAGACATTCCAGTTTTACAAAGACATTTCAGTTTTACAAAGACATTTCAGTCTTACAAAGATATTCCAGTCTTACAAAGACATTCCAGTCTTACAAAGACATTCCAGTTTTACAAAAACATACGATGTTTTCAATCACCTAAAGTTTACAAAGACATACAAGGTCTTCACATGATAACGAGGTGTTCCGATCTCAAATGGGTAACATGGGTTTACAAGGACATCATAACCAAAGTCCCCAAGAACACACACTATAACCATTAGCTATGGAGTTAGCCTAGGAATATATGAATAGTACTATTGGGTTGACACCCCCATTCATCAAGTTGGTCGCGCCAACTATCAGTTAATGGATGCATATTATACGAAAATTTCACTTCAATGTTTGTGATGGAACATTGACGGCAAAAATCAATAACCGTCTAGGGTTGGTTATAAGCTCATTGTAATTGCATTAGTTTTTGTTGTTCCTAGCTAGACAACAAAAGATCATCCTAGGACTCGTTTATCACAGTTATGATATTTCATTTTGTTCCAATTTATCAAAAGCTTTCCATACATGTCCATCATGATGTCCAACGATGAGTTCAATAAGATTATTGAACGTGTGTTTATCATGCTTTTGACGAAACATTTTACAAACATTTCAAGGGAATGTCCCAGGGGGAATTCCAACCATATTATCCAATAAAACGTTTTACAAATATTCCAAGGGAATGTCCTACGGGAATTCCAACTACATTCCTTTCCAGATTTACAAATGAAAGTTTTACAAAATCCTTAGGGTATGTTTCAAAAGTGTTCCAAGAAAATGATCTTCTATTATGGCACTCAAACGTGTGAACTCACCAACTTTATGTTGACATTTTTAAGCATGTTTTTCAGGTATTGTTAGGCAACGACACGGATGGAATAGGCTAGTCATTTTGATTAAACCCTAGAAGCCGGAGAGACATGATTGTCAAACCTTGAGATAGTTTGACCTATATGGCTCTAGAACAATGTACCAGTTTATGTTAGTACTCGTAATGGTGTTCAACACTTTAGAAATCTTCATTTTAGCTTCCGCAACTATGTAATGATATCCGTCGTTACAACTATGTTTGCGGGTGGTATGCCGTACTGATATTAAGTCTCGTGCCCATCGCCTCGTGAAATCTTTTCCAGAACCTCGATGTGAATCGTGTGTCCCGGTCGGATACTATCGTCAAAGGCATCCCATGCAGTGCTACTACTTCGTTAATAAATACTTCCGCTAACCTTTCCGATGAGAACGTCTCGCGAATAGGTAGGAAATGAGCACTCTTCGTTAATCGGTCCACAATTACCCAAATGGTGTCATGACCTTTAGCTGTGCGGGGTAGCTTGGTTATGAAGTCCATGGTAATGTGTTCCCACTTCCATTCTGGTATATCAAGTGGTTGAATCTTTCCATATGGTTTCTGGTGCTCGGCCTTTACTTGTGAGCAAGTCAAGCACTTGCTTACATACTTTGTCACTTCATGTTTCATTCCAGGCCACCAGTATTCCTTCCTCAGATCTTGGTACATTTTATTTGTACCGTGATGGATAGAGTAACGAGACTTATGAGCCTCATCCAAGATTTTGGTTCTAAGCTCGCCACCCATAGGTATCCATATCCGTCCAAAACGTGCCCTAACACCAAGGGTGTTATATTCCAACTTGTCACGTTGGCCAACCATCCTTTCCTTCTTTATGTTTTCTTCCTCAAGTGCCTCATCTTGAGCCTTTTCAATTTCTTTCATCACATCCGATGTTACCACCAACTGGCAAGCTTTCACTCTAATGAGAGTAGGGACATCCTTTCGGCTTAGAGCGTCAGCCACCACGTTTGCCTTTCTAGGATGGTATATTATTTCACAGTCATAGTCTTTCAATAGTTCCAACCATCGCCTCTGCCTCATATTAAGTTCCTTTTGTTCGAAGAAGTACTTCAAACTTTTGTGGTCGGAGTAAATAGTGAACTTCACCCTGTAAAGGTAGTGCCTCCAGATTTTCAATGCGAATACGACAGCAGCAAGTTCCAAATCGTGAGTCGGATAATTAGCTTCGTGAATCTTCAACTGCCGTGACGCATACGCGATCACTCTCCCACGTTGCATCAACACGCATCCCAATCCCTGACCCGAAGCATCAGAGTATACCACTAGGTCTTCATTGCCCTCGGGAAGGGCCAAGACTGGGGCTTGGGTTAGCTTCTCCTTCAATTCCTTAAACGCCGCATCTTGGGTCGAACCCCATTCATACTTTACCTCCTTCCGAGTCAAATTTGTCAACGGCGAAGCTATTTTCGAGAAGTCCTGGATGAATCTCCGATAGTAACCTGCCAATCCCAAGAAACTGCGGATTTCAGTTGGCGTCTTAGGAACATTTCATTCCCTTACCGTCATTATCTTTGCTGGGTCGACCATAATGCCGTTCGGGTTGATGACGTGACCTAGGAATTGGACTTCCCTAAGCCAGAACGCGCATTTAGAGAACTTAGCATACAACTTTTCCTTCTTTAGAGCTTCCAATACCTCCTTCAAGTGACACGCGTGATCACCTTCATTCTTGGAGTAGATGAGGATATCATCGATGAACACGATTACCTATCGATCTAACATTGGTCGACAAACTCTATTCATCAAATCCATGAACGCTGCGGGGGCGTTCGTCAATCCAAAAGACATCACGTGGAACTCAAAATGTCCATAACGTGTGCGAAATGCAGTTTTTGGTATGTCTTCTTCCCTCACCTTCAACTGATGATACCCGGACCGAAGGTCGATTTTTGAGAACCAACTTGCACCTTGCAATTGATCGAACAGGTCGTCGATCCTTGGTAACGGGTACGTGTTCTTCACGGTACGTTTGTTCAACTCGCGATAATCAATACACATTCTCATCGAACCGTCTTTCTTCTTCACAAACAACACCGGAGCACCCCACGGCGAGATGCTCGGTTGGATAAATCCTTTCTCAAGTAACTCGTCTAGTTGGACCATAAGTTCCTTCATCTCCACTGGTGCTAGTCGATATGGAGCCTTAGCCACGGGGCTGGGCATCTGGTACTAAGTCGATTCGAAATTCAATCTCTCTGTCGGGTGGTATCCCAGGAAAATCCTCTGGAAACACCTCCGGGTACTCGCATACCATGGGTACATCGTCTAGTTCCTTCACTTCCTTACACTAGTCAATCACGTACACCAGATAAGCCTCGCATCCACGCCTCAAGTAATCTGTTTCCTTAATCATCGATATGACGTTTGGCATCGGGGCGTCCCGATCTCCAAGAACCTCGACTTTGCTACCATCCGGAGCCTTGAGTCGGATTATCTTTCGTTTGCATATAATTTGCGCTTCATTGGCAGTTAGCCAATCCATACCTAACACGACATCGAACCCTCCCAAAACCATAACAAACAATCTGACAGGGAACCTATGACCATCTATTTTTATCGTGGAGTTGTCAACTACATCGGTTACTCTCGCAGTCCTACCCTCAGCGGTTTCTACGCTAAAGGCCCTTTCTAGCTTACTAACAGTGTACTTCACTGTTTACAAAAATTCGCAGATATAAAACTCTTACTGGCACCCGAATCAAATAACACAGAAACAAAAGTGTTGTCAAGGATGAACGTACCTGACGCCACGTCGGGGTTTGCCATGGCTTGGTCTTGCGTCAGCGCGTACGCACGAGTCTTTGCTCGGGGCCTCTCTTCTTTCCTCTCCGGGCCTTTCCCCTTCCAGACTTCACCCATCCTGGGCTTGGTGCATTCCCGACTCATATGACCATTTTCCCCACAATTGTAGCATTTGTAGCCTTGCGGGCATTCACGGGAGTAATGTCCGGTCTTGCCGCATTTAAAGCACAGATTCGATCGTAACCGACATTCACCCGCATGTCTTACCCCACATTTCCCACAGACTGTCGTCTCGCCTACCCTGGCCTGCTTGTCCCGAGCCCCAAACAACTTCCTACCCGATCGTTTAGCGGGAAAACTCAACTTCTTCTTAGGCTCTTCAATGGCAACGACATTCAGCGCCAGATCATCAAATACCACGCCGCTCAGTTCTACTACCGAATCATAGGTAGTAGGGGCGTTTGCCTTAACAAATGTGCGGACTTGGTCCGGCAGCCCTTGAATGTAGCATGCAATCTTTCTTTCCTCAGTCGTGACAACATGTGGCACCAGACGTACCAGTTCATTGAATCGGGTTGTGTACTGCCGGTGCGTCATGCTCCCGGCCTTCAAACCCAGAAATTCCCTCTCTACCTTCTTAATCTCGTTCCCTGGGAAGAAATTCTTGATCACCAAAGTTTTCAAGTCAACCCACATCATTGCATCCACAACCTCGCTCCCTTTTGCTTGACGTACACGTTCCCACCAATGGGATGCTTCCTCTCTCAAGGAGTTAGCAGCAAATTTCACAACTTGATCCATTCGACATTCGCTCAGAGGAATGGCAGCCTCCATACAAATCACCCAATCAAACGTAGCCACCGCGTCCTTCTTCCCAGTCAAGACCGGTGGGTCACATGCCTTAAAGGACTTATAGTCGCAACCACGGTTAAGCGGTGCATTAATTGCCTCAGTGTTCGGGGTACCAACTGCCATGTTGGACCCACCCGTCTCGTTAACCTTCTTCATCGCTTCAGCTAACAGACCTGGCAGAGAGGCCTTCATCAACTCGGAGAACTCTCGAGCTATAGCTGCCCTCACTTCTGGTTCAAAAGTGAAAGGTTGTTTTCAACCTGTGTCTGCTCAGCTCCATGCACACTAACCGCCGGTTCAGTGTGAACACTTCCTTCTTCACTATACTCTTGGCGCGCAGGGGTCTTGCTACGCCCACCATTTCGGCCACCGGTACGACCACCGGTACGGCCACCACGCCTTCCGTTTCCCCTCCTTGCCATTTCGTTCTATAAGACAAGAAATCCAATGTCATCACGCAAGTTAACAAATAGAATTCAATAAGCACTGTAAGATGTTAATATACACTGGCCATCTGTAATTAACCATTACACTACCTTTTGACTTCTATTTGACCACCTTTGTGATTCCATCAGAAAACAAGTCCTTACCTAACCCTTTCTAAGGCTTACTATATATGTAAATATATACTACCTTCATACCTGATGCTATGGCTCGAGTTACCCGTACTGGCATCCGCTTTCGGTCCCATTCACAGTTTAAGTTCAGACACTGGGAGTGTCTGAATCTCTCAAACTATTGCTCTGATACCAACTTGTAAGGCCCCAAACCCGGGAGGCCTCACTTGTTGGATTTACTCATTCACAAACAGTTCTTAAGCATGAATATCAAATAACGCAGCGGAAAATTTCATTCAAACATAACGTCATCATTGTTCATACATGCGGAAGCGTAAACATTGTTTAAAACATAAATACATCATAACTAAACATAACGGGATGCCAGTCTTCATCGTCAGTCGGGTAACTCCTCTCGCTAGCCAAGCATCACCGTCCATCCTCATAACCTGCCTTAACCTGAATGTGCACACTAAAAAGTCAGCTACGCTGGTGAGTTCTAGTTTTAACATAAAACTTTAACTTCAAATAATTTGCCAAAAACATAACTTCATACTTCATTTAATAAAAAGCGTACATAAAGTAATGCAATAACAAAACATAACACTTCATAAACATAAGTCAACGAACATATCGAATCTGCGCCTTCTCGTAACCGTCAAATCCAAACGTCACATACTAGTGGAAAACCTAAAGATCACCACCACTAGGCCCATCAACACCGTATTGTTCTTCAGGTGAAGAACTCCTAGGGCCCGATACTTAGGTTATTCAACACCACTTCAAGCACGGCATCACAAGGATGACACGTACCAAACTTCAAGCACTGCACCCCGTAAGGCGCAAGTACCAAACTTCAAGCATGACTACCCCGTAAGGTAAATCGTACCAAACTTCAAGGATCACGATAATTCCCTTGGTGACCGTCATCACCCCAGTTGTACAACAGTTGGCCAGCCACAAAGGCCCCTAAAAGATAAAGGCCCATAACATACTTCCCATACCCATAACCTTCATTCCCTAAGGAATATTGGCAGATTCGTTCGTTTGTGACTTTCGTAAACATTCACTTCTTTTACTTCAAAACTTCAGTTAAAGCATTCGTACGTTTTATTAAAAATCATTCCTTCATTCATAAACACTACATAAACTTCATAAACTTCTTTTGGCAAAATAATTCATAAACACTTCTTTCATAACCCTTCCTTCTAAAACATCGTTCATAAACATCATTTTATAAAACGTCACATACAACATTCATAAACATCGTTTTATAAAATAGTCACATCGTTACGTATGCACACCAGCCCAAAAACATTATTCAAAACATTTAAAAGAGGGCTTCTAGAACTCACCTGTTAAGCTAATTTGGGTTGTCCTAAACAAGGTCCAACAACGTCACTTCCGATCTGAATTGATTAGTTAAATACACATCAGACCAATACCGACTCTAACGGTTTAACCATTCTAAACATACTAACTTTACTTAACCAGCCTGATGCCTGCGCATTTAGCAAGTGCGCAGACCCTGCTGCCTGTGTACTTGATAAGTACGCAGTGCCCCTCTTCCTGCGTACTTGATAAGTACGCAGGACCTGCTCCGTGCGCACTTACCAAGTGTGCACGATCTGTTTCTTCGCAAAACCCTAACTTTCGCATTCAGGTCTGATCACGTCAAGATCTCGAACCTGTTTGCATCCAAAACGTTTGTTTTCTATTAAGGAACTCAAATCTATGTTTATCTTTCAGTTTCATCCGTAAAAACGTTGTCTTTTCACCCAAAACCCAAAAAACCCAAAAACGAACTAAAACTCAGATTTAGGTCGAATAGTTACCTTAATCGAGCTTCTGATCCGGAGGTTCTTCTCACGAGTTATGGAGTAACACTTTGCTGAAATCTCGGGTCGGTCCGCCAACTTTCTCTCTCTAGAACTTGAAAATGAGAGAAATGGTGATGACCTTGGCTATTTATAGGGGAGGCTCCCCTTCTAGCCCATCCGGCCCGGCCCGTCATGCCTCGTTCGTTTATTCCGTTATTATAACTGTCGTTTTATTTTTGGGATGTTACAGTTGGTTATAGGCTCATGGTAATTGCATTACTTTTTGTTGATCATAGCTAGACAACAATAGATCATCCTAGAACTCGTTTATCACAGTTCTGATATTTCATTTTTTTCCAATTTATCAAAAGCTTTCCATACATGTCCATCATGATGTCTAACGATGAGTTCAATAAGATTATTAAACGTGTGTTTATCATGCTGTTGACGAAATGTTTTACAAACATTTCAAGGGAATGTCCCAGGGAGAATTCCAACCATATTATCCAATAAAACGTTTTACAAATATTCCAAGGGAATGTCCTACGGGAATTCCAACTACATTGCTTTCCAGATTTACAAAGGAGAGTTTTACAAAATCCTTAGGGTATGTTTCAAAAGTTTTCCAAGAAAATGATCTTCTATTATGGCACTTAAATCTGTGAACTCACCAACTTTATGTTGACATTTTTAAGCATGTTTTTCGGGTATTGTTTGGCAACGGCATGGTTGGAATAGGCTAGTCATTTGGATTAAACCCTAGAAGCCGGAGAGACATGATTGTCAAACCTCGAGACAGTTTGACCTATATGGCTCTAGAACAATGTACCAATTTATGTTAGTGCTCGTAATGGTGTTCAACACTTTAGAAATCTTCATTTTAGCTTCCGCAACTGTGTAATGACATCAATCGTTACAACCTTGAGTTATTTATCAAGTAAATAATTTTGGGGGTGTGACATGATTCTATTGTAACAGATCTGATTTTGATTGTTTGATGAATATGCATGTTTAATTTTGATTTAGTATTGATTAATTGTTACATATGCGTCTTTGTAAATGTCTTTCATGTATGAATGCGTATTAGGTCGCTTACTTTGTGTTTGTGACTAGTTTGTGGTTTGCTAGACATCAGTAACCATAGGAACAGTGATTAGTGATCTATTAGAATTGATTGTTCTTCCTACCTAGATACCCGAAAGGTGATAGGTAGTCGGTTAGTCCTCGGTGTTAGAGTTCTGAGTGTAAACTGTCTGAAAGGAAGTTTCCTTAGGGTTTCCAGTATCGTTGCTAATTCGTGTCAAATCGATTATTTTAGATTACCCCTTACATCTTTGATGTATTGAGATAGTGAGACTAAAAGGTGATCTGTCTGTCGTGTTCTTTAGTGTTGTTGGGGACACCGAGAGGTAATCCAACCAACTAGTAAGCATAATATCCCTTAGGTTTCCTTCTGGTCACATCCTAAGAGTGATTAGGAATCCATTAGGTAGTTTAAGGGTGTTGTATCTTAGGATCCCAGTTCCATCACAGTTTCCATAGCCGAGAGAAGTCTAAGTTTAGAAAACAGGATTCATAACCTAGGTAGTCCTTTCCTCATTATTGATTTCACCCGATTCCTTTGCTTGATAGTTAATTATCGTTAGCAGTCTTCTTCATTCACTTACTTTTGAGTTTACTTAGTTAATCTTAGTTCGTAGATTCCCGGAGAGTTTGACTTTTAGCCGTCTAGAGAGAGTTCTTGGGCAAATTTGAGAGAGGAGAAAGCACTTGGAGCCATAGTTTGAAGCTTGTGAGATCGAATCGGTTAGACACCACTCGTTCGGTTTATGATATTCAATTTTTTGTGTCCAATCAGTTTGATTAATAGTATGTTCATGATTTCGATGACTTGTTTTCTGGTTTTGATCATGGTTGTTGGCTAAACCTTCAATACTACCCATGTTTTTGATGAATGATTGTTAAAGATTAGATTTTTATCGGTTTTGGATCTTTGTTTTGGATTGATACTTTTGTAACAGATCTGATTTTGATTGTTTGATGAATATGCATGCTTAATCCTGATTTACTATTGATTAATTGTTCCATATGCGTCTTTGTGAATGTCTTTCATGTATGAATGCGTATCAGGTCGCTTACTTTGTGTTTGTGACTAGTTTGTGGTTTGCTAGACGTCAGTAACAATAGGAACAGTGATTAGTGATCTATTAGAATTGAGTATTCTTCTTACCTAGATACCCGAAAGGTGATAAGTAGTCGGTTAGTCCTCGGTGTTAGAGTTCTGAGTGTAAACTGTCTGAAAGGAAGTTTCCTTTGGTTTCCAGTATCGTTGTTAATTAGTGTCAAATTGATTGTATTTAGATTACTGTTACAATCCGACCTTTCAAGTTAACCCCGTTAGTAATTCCGTTAAGCTTTCTGTTAAATCCTAACCCGGTTAACCTAATCCTAAACATTCAGGGACTATTTCTGCCTTTATTCAATCCTAAGTGCATGAAACTAGAGGGACTGATCTTGTAAATAACCTAATTTCATTTATGTTGACCCTGAAAGTCAAAATCAAGAGTTCTTGTTCCTGTTTGACTTTTGAAAGTCAAATTCGCAACCCTTAATCCAAATTCAAAACCCACGATCATTTTCTGTTTAATTTCGTAACTGAAATCGCACGATAATGGCATTAACAGTCATAACCATCGATTAAATCATCATCATTGATCGAATTAAACTCAATAATGAGTAGTGAAACCGTAACCGTCTCCCCCTTATCAAAATCGATGAATTTGAATATTGTTTTCACAAATCAAACTCAATCTCACCTAAATCGCTCATCCCTGAAGCTGTTGTGCACGACAATTCAACCGGAGAAGCCGTGGGAATCGCCGGAGGGTCTAACCCCTCGCCTTCGGAACAAGTTCTAGCCGTTCTCCTTCAATTCGAACTCCTTTCTGGTAATTGGTTTCATCCTTAGTTTCGTTTTTACTCGTAAATTAAAAGACCTATGATAATTCGAGTGGTTAACATCGAATTGAACCCAATTCATAATCTAAGGTTCGTTCTAAAATAGATTTGGGGCTTTTGATTCTAGACTCGATCATAATCCAATTAATTCACATGTTTAGCTTCGTAATCAGTCACTCATCGAAAGCCCTATGTTTATTTTATCAATTAACATCGAATTGATCACAACCCGTAACCTAGGGTTTGTTTTAAATCGGTTTTGGAGGTTTTGATTCTAGACACCACCTCAACACAATTAACCTATACCAATAGATTCGTAATATCTTATTTAGTAAAAACCCTATGATTCCAACCTGTGTTATTATCGAATTTGATCTAAGATGATTGGTGTTCTTGATCTAGGGTTTTGACTCATTTTTCTATAATCAAACGATCTTAAACTCATTAATTTCGTAATTAAATCTAACTACAGACTCGTATGGATTCGATTTACAAAACCCCTATGACTTTTGGATCGATCGTTACTGATTTTTGCGTGTTTGGGACTAGATCGATTGCATCAAGGTGTGGGGGGAAGAACTCAGCGGGTTAATGATTAAAACCATTTCTGGTTGAGTTTTGTGGCGATTGCCCTAGCGGGTGGACTGGTTAAGTGTGTGTGCTGATGGGGAGGAGACCCGGGTTCGAGTCTCCTCACCCCTGTTTTGGTTTTTATTTATTTTCTAGTCATTATTTTAATATTAAATCACACCCTATATTATTATATTGATACATTAAAATGTTTTAACCGGAAATACCTCCCGTAAACTCGAGTTTAGCATCGTATCTTGTATTATTATTTAAATTTCATATTAAATATAATATAGTATTTTGAACCCGTTATCTCAATTAAAATGATATATTTATATATTATTATCATTTCGGTTATAAATTCCATGTGACGTTTAAAACAAATAAATGATATAATTATTTATATTATCCACACTTGTATTTATCCTCGAATAAAATAATAGAATTATTATTTTGTCGCGCAATTGTTTATTGTAATACTTTGTTAAAATCTAAAAATAATATATATTATATTATTTTCTTAGGCCATATTTAATGGCGAAAACACTCAAATATATTTATTATATATTATTTATCATTAATCGCGAAACGCATTCATCCTAAATTAAGAATCCGAATTCTCGTACACTCATTCGGTTACCCGTTAATCCTTAGAATGTTTAAAGACATTCTAATCTTTCGTGTGTCGTCACAAATCCCAATGAGTCCCTAATTGTTGCTTGTAATTCTAGGGCATACGTAAGCCGTTGCAGGCTAACACGCGTGGTTTCAATCTTATTCTAGTGTGAACCTACATAGGCCGTTTTTATTTGGGGGAGATAACATGTCACAACCTTTTTGGGTTATTGTAATTCATATGATATCACTGTTGAGGCTAAGCATAACACACTATCATGAAAAGTCCTCACACACATTGGACTGTTAATATGGTATGAGCGAGGTAATTTTGGTAGTACTATTGGGTTTGACAAACCCCACCCGCGTTAGTCGCGCTAACTCGATTGGAGGTCGAACGGGTGTTATATTGACCTTAACACATTAGTCAGAGTTGATAGACCTGGCTGGAGGCAAACAAACAAACACACTGTCAGTTTCGGTTGCGAGCGCTTTAGTAAGACATGAATATAGGCATGCTACCTATAGATGTCACACCCCGCCAAGGCGGAAACGCGAGGCGCAACGTTCATGGTTTCCAAAGCATATGATTACCGCAAACACATACATGATACATGGATACATAAACAAATTTAAAGTTTTACATTACAAAAATGTAATCTGAGTTTACAAAAAGTTAAGATTTCACAAATATGACTCAATTTAATGAGTTATACAGGGGAAATCCTCCTTGAGTAGTATCCATCGTGCATGCATGTAATCTACATTGCTAACCTTGAAATCACGTTCAGTTACCTGAAAAACATACTTAAAATCGTCAACACGAGGTTGGTGAGTTCACAGGTTTAATCAAATAGTTCTTTGTAAAATTCAATTGTTCGTAAATAGTTTCGGTGTATGTGATAAACAGAATAAGAATTGTTGACCCATTTGTAAACTAGCTAGGAATACAAATAATATGTTCATACATGAGGCGTAACCAAACCATGACATGTGTGGGCCCCTATAAGCGTTATCAGGTTCTATGCGGCCATAAATCCTCCAGATTGTGGTTAGCGCGACTAACCATGACCGGGAGACGTCACTCTCCATAGTACTATTCATAAGACCCTAGGCTCCAGTTAATGGTTACTATGTTGTTCCAGGGGACTTTCGCGGCCTCAAATGTGTTGTTCTCATCCCATGTAAACATAAAGTCGTGTCTTATTCTCTTGTTATCCCATAAAATAGTTGAAGTATGTTCTTCCCCCAAATATTAGAAAAACAGTAAAAAGAAAGGGGCCGTGAAACTCACCTTGAGTGTGTGTATATACTTGAAATAATACTTGTTGTAGTCAACCTTGACTATTTGTACCCTAGATACCAAGGGTAAATTGTTGTTAAGACCAACGTCTTAATTGTAAATTGTTCACCGACCTTGTAAATATGATTGTGTTTGTTTAAATATCGTTTTAGTTTTCCAACACATGTTTTGTTATAAAATAGTTTTGAGTTACTGCCCAACTGGGACTGTTGTACAGGTGTCGAAACTTCTTAGTTTTCGATTGGGCATATGTGTGTCGAAACTACTTAGTTTCGATGGAGTGGTTAGGAGTCGAAACAACCTAGTTTCGATTGAGAAAAAGGTATCGAAACTACCTAGTTTCGATTGAGTATTTGCTATCGAAACTACCTAGTTTCGATTGAGTAAAAGGCATCGAAACTCCTAGTTTCGATGGATCAACAGGTATCGAAACTCCTAGTTTCGATTGAGTTAAATCAAAACTCCTAGTTTCGATTACTGGACTTCTGTTTGACAGAATCAGTCCTGCATATTTTTATGTTTTAAACTTGAATTCGACACACTCTTCTTGTTATCTTTCTTGCGTTTAAATAAGATGTAAGTTTAGCTACGGTTTTAAAGAACATAATATGAAAAATATCGAGTTTTTACCTTTAAAACCGAGATGAAAATGATGAAGAAAACAGAGAATGGTCTTGACTCTTTTGCAGAAACTCTTAAAATTCTTCTTAAAACACCGAATGCGGATAGGTTTTGCCTTGGAATTTGACTTCGATTTGGAGAGGATTGAGAAAATTTGCCGTAAGAAATGAGTGATAAAATGGAGTTGTGAGGGTTTTTGATTGAAATGGTATGGGTTTTATCTGAGTCTTCTCAGTGGGAGTATGGGTTTAGTAAGGGGGGGGATTTCTCTGGCTTTTTCGGCCAAAAGTCAAGGGGTGGGTTGGGTTATAATAATAACCAATTAGATTTTTGGTATTAATACCAATTAGAGTTTAAAAAGGGTAGTTTAATTCGGTTTATTTTCCCCACGGTATTATAATTTTTATTTTAAAATAATTTACTGCTCCACGTCAAGTTTGTGTAAAATAATATATATATTTTTCTGGTTATTTATTTTAACCACTAGTGTTCGAATTTATTCGGGTTATAAGTGTATGTGAACCGGTAACTCCTAGAATTACCAAATGTGAACTGAGACAATGCTCGGTTTTTGTTAGACTCTAAAGTCCTTGTTTGCGAAATTAAATAAATCACAAAAATAATTATAATGTAAACTTGTTTATAATGTGTACGGATATTGACCTGAAATGTCGGGTTGTCACATTCTCCCCATGTTAACAGAATTTCGTCCCGAAATTCAATTCGTGTCCTCTTGAACTGGTGCATCCTCAAACAAGGATGGGTATTTTGTTTTCATTTGGTCCTCTCGTTCCCATGTATACTCAGGACCACGCTTTGAGTTCCAACGTACTTTAACCAGTTTGATTCGACTACGTCTCAGCTTTTGAACCTTCGAATCCGAAATCTCAATCGGTTCCTCGATGAAATGAAGTTTATCGTCAATGTGAATCTCGTCAGGCGGTATGATCAAAGTCTCGTCTGATAGACACTTTTTGAGATTTGACACATGAAATGTATTGTGTACGTTGCTTAGTTCCTGTGGTAGCTTGAGTTTGTAGGCTACAGGGCCAACCCTAGCCAGTATTTCAAATGGTCCAACGTATCTAGGATTGAGCTTACCACGGTTACCAAACCTCGCAACGCCTTTCCATGGTGAGACTTTTAACATTACTCGGTCACCAATTTGAAATTCTAATGGTTTTCGTCTGTTGTCAGCGTAGCTCTTTTGTCTATCTCGGGCCGCTTTCAGACGGTCCTTAATTTTGAAGATCTTATCAGTGGTTTCCTGGACAATCTCAGGGCCTGTCAAATGTTTTTCACCAACTTCCGCCCAACATAGCGGTGAGCGGCATTTACGACCATATAAAGCTTCAAACGGTGCTGCTTTAATGCTCGTATGGTAGCTGTTATTGTAGGAAAACTCCGCTAACGGTAAATGAGTATCCCAATTTCCTCCGAAATCAATTACACACGCACGGAACATATCTTCTAGTGTCTGGATAGTCCGTTCACTTTGACCATCTGTTTGTGGGTGATATGCCGTGCTCATGTCAAGACGTGTGCCCATTGCTTCTTGTAATGATTTCCAGATTCTAGACACGAATTTGCTGTCTCTATCAGAAATAATAGAAATTGGCACTCCGTGTCTTGCCACAATTTCTTTAACATAGAGTCTTGTAAGTTTCTCTGTTTTGTCAGTTTCTTTCATTGGCAGAAAGTGAGCAGATTTCGTTAATCGGTCGACAATTACCCATATGGTATCATAACCACTAGACGTCCTGGGTAATTTCGTGATGAAATCCATAGAAATTTGTTCCCATTTCCATTGGGGAATTTCAGGTTGTTGTAATAAACCAGACGGTTTCTGATGTTCGGCTTTTACTTTTGAACACGTTAAGCATTTACTGACATATGTGGCAATATCTCCTTTCATATTGGGCCACCAATATAATTCTTTTAGATCCTTATACATTTTATCTGAACCTGGGCGAATGGAGTGCCTGGACTTGTGGGCTTCGTCCATAACTAACTCCCGTAAGTTACCAAAACGGGTCACCCAAATTCTATTCATGAAGTATAAAGTGTCATCTGACTTAGACTTCAATTGCTTTATCATTCCTCGTAAAGCTTCATTCTGAATGTTTTCTTCTTTGATTGCCTCTTGTTGTGCCATCCGAATTTGAGTAGTAAGATTCGAGTGAATTGTCAATTCTAGGGCACGAACACGAAAAGTTTTAACTCGTTCTTTACGACTTAAGGCGTCTGCTACGACATTGGCTTTTCCGGGATGGTACTTGATATCACAATCATAGTCGTTTAGTAGTTCTACCCAACGACGTTGTCTCATGTTAAGTTCCTTTTGATCGAAGATATGTTGAAGACTCTTGTGATCAGTAAATATAGTGCATCTTGTACCGTAAAGATAATGTCTCCAAATCTTGAGCGCAAACACAACTGCACCCAATTCCAAGTCGTGGGTCGTATAATTCTTTTCGTGCACTTTTAGTTGTCGTGAGGCATATGCGATGACTTTGTCTCTTTGCATTAACACACAACCAAGTCCTTGGTGTGATGCATCGCAATATACAACAAAGTTGTCGATTCCCTCAGGAAGGGATAAGATTGGTGCACTACACAACTTCTGCTTCAGTAATTGAAAAGCTGACTCTTGTTTGTCACTCCAATCATACTTCTTTTCTTTCTGGGTTAATGTGGTTAAAGGCAAGGCTATCTTTGAAAAATTCTCGATGAATCGTCTGTAATAGCCAGCCAAACCCAAAAATTGACGCACTTCTGTCGGAGTCTTTGGTGCTTCCCAGTTTTTGATCGCTTCAATTTTTGATGGATCAACGTGAATTCCTTCCTTGTTGATGACGTGTCCAAGAAAATGCACTTCTCGGATCCAAAACTCACACTTAGAGAATTTAGCGTAAAGTTTCTCGTTCCTGAGTAGTTCCAAAATTAATTTCAGATGATGTTCATGATCCTCCTTGGTTCGTGAATATATTAATATGTCATCAATAAATACAATCATGAATTTATCCAAGTATGGCTTGCACACGCGGTTCATGAGATCCATGAAGACAGCTGGTGCGTTCGTCAAACCAAATGGCATAACTAGGAATTCGTAGTGGCCATATCGAGTCCTAAATGCTGTCTTTGGTACATCTTCTTCTTGGATTCTTAATTGGTGATATCCCGAACGTAGGTCGATCTTAGAGTAGAAGCTAGAACCTTGTAGTTGATCGAACAAATCATCTATTCGAGGAAGTGGGTATCGGTTTTTGATTGTAAGCTTGTTTAATTCTCGGTAATCAATACACATCCTAAAGGTTCCATCCTTTTTCTTTACGAATAGGACCGGAGCTCCCCAAGGTGAGAAACTCGGTCTTATGAAACCTTTATCAAGCAACTCTTGGAGTTGATTTGATAATTCCTGCATTTCAGAAGGTGCTAATCGATATGGTGATCGCGCAACCGGTGCGGCTCCTGGTACCAAGTCGATTCGGAATTCAACTTGCCTCGGTGGTGGTAATCCAGGTAAGTCTTCAGGAAAAACTTCAGGATAATCCTTAACGATTGGTATATTCTCAAGTCGACGTTCCTCGGGTTTCTTCTCGATGACGTGAGCCAGGAATACGTAATAGCCTTTACGTAGATACTTACGAGCTTTCATGCAGTTTATCATCCTTAACGTTACTCCACTCTTCTCACCTTGAATCAAAAGAATTTCTCCGTTTGGGAGTGGAATTTGGACAATCTTCTCAAAACAAACAATCTCTGCATGATTCTTTGACAACCAATCCATGCCAATAACAACGTCAAAGCTTCCTAAGTCAACAGGTAACAGATCTATACTAAATGTGTGATTTTTAAGATATAAGGTACAACCTTGAATGACCTCTCCGGTATTAATTAATTTTCCGTTCGCTAATTCAATTGTATACTTTTGTTCTAGTTTGCTGGGCTTAATACCGAGTAGGGACTTAAAGTCATTTGACACAAAACTCAAATCAGCACCCGTATCGAAAAGTATAGAGGCATAGTGATTATTTATCGGGAACGTACCAATGACAATGTTCGGAACTTGTCGTGCGTCACCAGCTCCCATCACAAATGCTCTTCCACGGGCCTGATTGTCGTTTCGGTTCTTCAACTTTGGACAGTCTTTTCTGAAGTGCTTTGGATCTCCACACTCAAAGCATCCTTGATTCATCCTTTCTGTTCCTGGGTTGACTTTTCCTGCTACTTGATTTATCTTGTTAGGGTTCGTATTGCTCCTACAGTTATGGGCCAGGTGCCCATACTTTTTACACTTCCCACATTGGATACACTTTTCGCTGTGATGATATCCACACTTGTCACACCTCGGTAATGTTCCAAGATATACATTTTGTCCCACAGTGTTGGCGACAAAGGCTTTCATAGTTTCAGGTCTCTTGTAAATTTGATTCTTGTTTTGGTTAATTGGTTTTCCAAACCATTTCCTCTTTTCCCCAGACCTTCCTTCCTCGGTCTCCTTCTTCTTAAACAAACCATCACGTACAGCATTATCCCTTAGTTTGAAAGCTAGAGTTATGGCGCTCTTGGCATCCATAGGGTTCGATGAAGTCACCAGACCTCGGATTTGAGGTGCGAGACCCCACAAGTATCTTTCAACCTTCTTGTATTCTGGGGTGACCATGTGTGGAACCAAGATTGCTAACTCATTGAATCGGTCAGTGTAGCCAGCAACATCATCTCCTGTCATTTGTAAATTCCACATTTCAGATTCGATCTTTTGCAACTCATTTCGAGGACAGTATTCCTCGATCATCATGGCTTTTAAGTCTTCCCATGACAACTCATATGCTGTCTGCCTTCCCAAAGTCTTTACTTGTGAATTCCACAAGGTTAAAGCTTTATCAGTGAGTGAGCATGTAGAATACTTCACCATGCAGTCAGCGGTGCATTCACTAATATCAATCACCGATTCCATCTTCTCTATCCATCTCATTAGTCCAACTGCACCCTCGGTGCCATTGAAGTTACGGGGTTTGCAAGATAGAAAGGTCTTGTAGGAGCACTTCCTAATTGGAGCATCTGTAGAATTACATGTCATAACGTCATTAATTCGGATCATGACTATATGTTATGGCTTATTTATGTTATTACCTCCAGAACCTCTGGAACCTCTGGCTGTACCGCTACCTCCTGCACCTCCTCCGCCGGTACCACTGCCGTTTCCTCCACCACTGTTTCGATTTGCTTCATACTGCTCCATAGCAGCAGCTACTCGTTGTGCTATGAGTTGTTCCACATTTGGGGAAATCGCCTCGTTGTTGTCACCAGTAGTGTTACGGGTTGTCCTACGCTTAGGTGCCATGACGTTCTTTCTAACATATCAATTAAAAAGAAACAACATTATATGACAATAATGATAGCTCATGACATAAGGATACAACAACGTCAAATGTAAACAACCATTATCACAACATAAACCATTACATACATAGTCAAAACATTCATAGTACATTGTTCCAAAGGACAAGGATACAAAAGAGATGGGTTCACATGACCTCATCAGTACTAAAGTTTTAAACTACTTAATGTACTACGGGCACAACCCGCCCGTAATAGGTTTAAAAGAAGAAGTGAGAGTACAATCCAATCATCATGGCAAGTCCTGCCATGACAAAACTAGCTCTCGCCACAAATTCTGCAGCCAACGTCCTTTCTTCCAGAGCCTCCACCCTGTCTCGGACCGTAACAGTGAACTGCCAATCCATGTCAGCTCTCAACTCTAGATAGTTTGTGGCACCCTGTATGTCTCGGGTGTGGTCCTCCAGAGTCTGAACTCGAGATCCGAGCCCTTGACGTAAGCGCATGGCTGCATCCCTATGTGCCCGAATATCATCTAGGAGATCATCAAGACGCTCTTCATGTGTACGAGTGCGTGCTACCAAGGTAGGCACTGTGAGCTCCATAGCTTCCCCAGTGTGGGGTAGGGGTGTTGGAGAGTTGGAAGACTCTCCGAGCTCAAAGGTAGATGGGATGCTCTCCATCTCCCTCCAACGGGCCAGAGTACGGGGCATCCAACGGATAGTTCCCACAGTAGGGTGGTAGCAGGGTCTTTGCGTAGGTGGTTCTTTACCAGCCACCAAGTCTTCTGGGTCACGGGCTGCTAGATTCCTTTTGCGTGGAAGTCGAACCTTCTTCCTAGCGCTTTGCACCTTAACTGGTCCTCCGCTTTTCTTTCGGTAGACGATAGGTGGTTTTCCCAAGGCGACTTTAGGTGGTGTGGAGCTACGGGTTTGTACTTGATTTTTGGGACGTGAGGCGAAAAATTCCTCATTTGATTCAGTGTCAGAGACGGGATCAGAATGTGAATGTGACGACATGCTTGTGACTACAATATCCATATGACAAAATGACTGGTCATGCAATGCTTATGCAATGAAAACGTTTTAGTGAGTCATTTAGATTATAGACTAGGTTCCAATTTAGATTCCTAGTTCACTATAATCAATGGTTCTGATACCAGTTCTGTCACACCCCGCCAAGGCGGAAACGCGAGGCGCAACGTTCATGGTTTCCAAAGCATATGATTACCGCAAACACATACATGATACATGGATACATAAACAAATTTAAAGTTTTACATTACAAAAATGTAATCTGAGTTTACAAAAAGTTAAGATTTCACAAATATGACTCAATTTAATGAGTTATACAGGGGAAATCCTCCTTGAGTAGTATCCATCGTGCATGCATGTAATCTACATTGCTAACCTTGAAATCACGTTCAGTTACCTGAAAAACATACTTAAAATCGTCAACACGAGGTTGGTGAGTTCACAGGTTTAATCAAATAGTTCTTTGTAAAATTCAATTGTTCGTAAATAGTTTCGGTGTATGTGATAAACAGAATAAGAATTGTTGACCCATTTGTAAACTAGCTAGGAATACAAATAATATGTTCATACATGAGGCGTAACCAAACCATGACATGTGTGGGCCCCTATAAGCGTTATCAGGTTCTATGCGGCCATAAATCCTCCAGATTGTGGTTAGCGCGACTAACCATGACCGGGAGACGTCACTCTCCATAGTACTATTCATAAGACCCTAGGCTCCAGTTAATGGTTACTATGTTGTTCCAGGGGACTTTCGCGGCCTCAAATGTGTTGTTCTCATCCCATGTAAACATAAAGTCGTGTCTTATTCTCTTGTTATCCCATAAAATAGTTGAAGTATGTTCTTCCCCCAAATATTAGAAAAACAGTAAAAAGAAAGGGGCCGTGAAACTCACCTTGAGTGTGTGTATATACTTGAAATAATACTTGTTGTAGTCAACCTTGACTATTTGTACCCTAGATACCAAGGGTAAATTGTTGTTAAGACCAACGTCTTAATTGTAAATTGTTCACCGACCTTGTAAATATGATTGTGTTTGTTTAAATATCGTTTTAGTTTTCCAACACATGTTTTGTTATAAAATAGTTTTGAGTTACTGCCCAACTGGGACTGTTGTACAGGTGTCGAAACTTCTTAGTTTTCGATTGGGCATATGTGTGTCGAAACTACTTAGTTTCGATGGAGTGGTTAGGAGTCGAAACAACCTAGTTTCGATTGAGAAAAAGGTATCGAAACTACCTAGTTTCGATTGAGTATTTGCTATCGAAACTACCTAGTTTCGATTGAGTAAAAGGCATCGAAACTCCTAGTTTCGATGGATCAACAGGTATCGAAACTCCTAGTTTCGATTGAGTTAAATCAAAACTCCTAGTTTCGATTACTGGACTTCTGTTTGACAGAATCAGTCCTGCATATTTTTATGTTTTAAACTTGAATTCGACACACTCTTCTTGTTATCTTTCTTGCGTTTAAATAAGATGTAAGTTTAGCTACGGTTTTAAAGAACATAATATGAAAAATATCGAGTTTTTACCTTTAAAACCGAGATGAAAATGATGAAGAAAACAGAGAATGGTCTTGACTCTTTTGCAGAAACTCTTAAAATTCTTCTTAAAACACCGAATGCGGATAGGTTTTGCCTTGGAATTTGACTTCGATTTGGAGAGAATTGAGAAAATTCGCCGTAAGAAATGAGTGATAAAATGGAGTTGTGAGGGTTTTTGATTGAAATGGTATGGGTTTTATCTGAGTCTTCTCAGTGGGAGTATGGGTTTAGTAAGGGGGGGGATTTCTCTGGCTTTTTCGGCCAAAAGTCAAGGGGTGGGTTGGGTTATAATAATAACCAATTAGATTTTTGGTATTAATACCAATTAGAGTTTAAAAAGGGTAGTTTAATTCGGTTTATTTTCCCCACGGTATTATAATTTTTATTTTAAAATAATTTACTGCTCCACGTCAAGTTTGTGTAAAATAATATATATATTTTTCTGGTTATTTATTTTAACCACTAGTGTTCGAATTTATTCGGGTTATAAGTGTATGTGAACCGGTAACTCCTAGAATTACCAAATGTGAACTGAGACAATGCTCGGTTTTTGTTAGACTCTAAAGTCCTTGTTTGCGAAATTAAATAAATCACAAAAATAATTATAATGTAAACTTGTTTATAATGTGTACGGATATTGACCTGAAATGTCGGGTTGTCACAATAGATATGCATATTAAATGTACATAATCCGCAAACGCTTTATTTGAAATAATTGAAACCTGTGAACTAACAAACCTTGTGTTGACACTTTTCTTACATGTTTTCTCAGGACGCTAAGTTAAGGCACATGTGCACGTTAGGGCATGCATGGTGTCAACATGATGTATTCAATAACTGTCAATCTACTGATCATTTATTATGTTTCTGTTATTGTTAGACTTGGGCGCGTTGTTGTGCGCATTTCCACTCTTGTTTAAACGCTTCCGCATTTACTCTGAACTTTTATAATATTTCAATTTGAGTCTCATATAGTGTCATTTGATGTAACTAATGTCTGAGATCCTGGTTTGTCACGCACCAAATGGTAAAACTCCGTTAGTGGAATTTGGGGGTGTGACAGATTGGTATTAGAGCCATTGGTTATAGAGAACTAGGACTGCATTTTAGACTATAGCCAAACACATTAGTTACTTGGCATAGACACTCGACATAGATACTTACTCCTTATGTTTCAGGAATTATATCTACACCACCATCTTCACCACCTACCATTCAGGAGCATGACATTCCTGCCATTTCATCACTGGAGCCTAAGAGTCATACGCTCGAGCCCATTAATGACACTATATTGTATGGAGAGCCCATATACGTCCGAAATGGGAGTAACTGGGATTGGTACCCCGGTCTGCTAAACAAATGGGTCAGACAGGAATGAGTTCCATCACCGTACTTTGGAGCTTCATCGTCTACAGGACCACATTTACCCTTGTTGCCTTGCCACCTAGAGCAAGCGTTTGTTGCCACCATGGATCGAGAGATCCGGAGTATGAGGGAAGCAGGGGCAATTACAGGTCTGGTAAGCAAGGAGAAACGGACGGATCACAGGATGGATCTGCTAGTAGCAGAACTGGCAGGCACTGACCGCTTGCATAATGCATTAGTGGACGAGGTAAGGGCGTTACAGGCTAGAGTGAATGTCCTCTAGGAGGCTGAGGTAGAATCTCAAGAAAGAATTGGGGAGTTAGAGATACAACTTGCAGCTGCTTTAGAGCCAGCTGTAGTACCCGACTTTGAGCCTGAGGATGAGCCCGAGGAAGTTGAGGATGAGGACGCTGAGTCAGTTATCTCGTCCACCAGCAGTGGAGCTTGATGTCCCATTCTATCTTATCTTATTTTGTTATTTTCTTCCTGTTTTAAATAAAAACCTAAATGGGTAAGTATGTTCTCATTCCAATAAAATCGTATTGAACTGTTTGTTTTGAGTTACTTATTTTATAGCCTTTGTGATTTAAGTTAGTCTTGGACTATGATCATAAACCCGCATGTCTTTACACACTTCCTTTTGTTTGCTTACAATCTAATGATGTTAATATGTGGTGTATTTACTCATTTCTTTTGTTTGTGAATATGAAGAAACATGGCCGGGCGTGGATGTGGAAATGGTCGTGGAAATATCAACCTGACAGCAGCCGAGCTGGCCGCATTGATTAACGACAGTGTAGCTGAAGCCTTAGCAACACACATTGCAGGTAAACCTGATAACCGTTAACTCTAAATAACCAACCGTACATATTTTATCCACTCTTTTCTAAACCCAACATACTCTTTCCAATCCAGGACAAGCGAACAATCCACAGAACAATCAACATGTATGCACATTCAACACATTTATGGACTGCAAGCCCCACACGTTCAGTGGAGCTGACGGAGCTGTCGGATTACTCCGATGGTTTGAAAAGATTGAATCTGTGTTCTCCATGTGTAACCGCCCTGTGGCCGACCGAGTCAAATTCGCATCGGGAACTTTAGAGGGTCCTTCCCTCACATGGTGGAATGCACAGGTTCAGATGCTAGGTCTGGACATGGCCAATGCATCACCATGGGAAGACTTCAAGAACATGATGAAGGAAAAATATTGTCCTAGGGATGAGATCCAGAAGCTCGAGGGAGAATTATGGAATATGAAAATGGAGGATTCTGAAATAGAACTCTACACTACTCGCTCGTACGAGCTAGCGGGGATGTGCCCTCACATGGTTACACCACCCTACAAATGGATAGAAATGTTCATCACTGGATTGGTACCACAAATCCAGAGCATGGTTACTTCACCCCACTACCATCCAACAAACCATCCGACTTGCTCACAAACTGACGGACTAAGCTGTTACCCAAGGGACACTACCTCCCAGAAAGTCAGCATCCAAGTCTACTCACAACAACAAGAGGAAATTCGACAGTAGCAATAGCAACAGGGGATTTCAGCCGAATCAGCCACAACAGCAACAGCGTAGGCACGAGCCTACAAAGAACTTCAACCAGTCGACCTCTTCTGGTCAGCATCAGAGTGGTTATACTAGGAGACACCCCAGGTGTAGCAAATGTAATTACCACCACCTCGGTTCTTGTGACAAAAACCGCTGCTAGCGGTGTGGCAAGGTGGGCCATGCTGCCAAAGACTGCAGAGGGGGATTACAAGCCAAGCAGCCCTTCCAACAACCGGGTTTTACCAAGGGTTGTTTTGAATGTGGAAAAGAGGGACATTTCCGAAAATATTTTCCACATTTAAAGAAGGGTGGCAACAGCAACAACAACAACAATAACCACCAAGGCAATAATAACAACAATGGCAATAATAGTGGGAATAGTGCAAAGGGGCGAGCCTTTGTGTTAGGATCCGAAGAAGCTCGATATGACCATAATGTGGTTACTGGTAGGTTCCTTCTAAACAACTATTTTTCTTCTGTACTATTTGGCACTGGTGCTGACACGAGTTTCGTGACTAATAAACTTAGTAACCTACTAAGAGAAACTCCAACCCTGTTAGAGGATAAATACACCATAGAAATAGCAGACGGACAAATAATAGAAGCAACCCACATTCTTAAGGGTTGTAAACTTGAACTGGCTAGTCATAAATTTGACATTGATCTCATGCCGGTCACACTCGGTAGTTTCGACGTAATTGTCGGAATGGATTGGTTATCTAAGAACCAAGCCGAGATTGTCTGTCGTGAGAAAATCGTTCGCCTTCCTCTTCCTAATGGAGAAATCCTCTCCGTCCAAGGCGAAAGGAGTGGTGCTATTATGGGCATCATATCCTTCATGAAGGCACAAAAATGTCTACGTAAAGGACATACTGCCATTTTGGCTCTCGTCGTCGAGCAGCCATCTGAAGAAAAGAGGATTTAAGACATACCGATCGTTCGTGATACCCGGAGTATTTCCCGAAGACTTGCATGGTCTTCCACCATACCGACAGGTCGAGTTCCAAAATGATTTAGCACCCGGAGCAGCGCCTATTGCTCGGGCACCATATAGACTTGCACCTAGTGAGCTGCAAGAATTATCTACACAACTACAAGAGTTGTTAGATAAAGGTTTCATTCGACCTAGCTCATCGCCATGGGGAGCTCCAGTCCTATTTGTCAAGAAGAAGGACCGGACTTTCCGCATGTGCATCGATTACCGGGAACTGAATAAAGTGACGATCAAGAACCGTTACCCTCTACCTCGTATTGATGACCTATTCGACCAACTCCAAGGATCAAGCTTCTACTCTAAGATTGATCTTAGGCCAGGTTATCATCAGTTGAGAGTCCGAGAGGAAGACATGTAACGTTTCTGATTTTCATGTTTTCATTTTGGTACAATAAAGAATGTATGATTTCAATCTTAGTGAAATGGTTATATCAAGCCCTAATTTTATCAAATACAGCTTCACAATTTCCACCCGCATCTATTTTAGAACCCCTATATGTATATATATATATATAATTAGACTTATGTGTACATATACATACACATTTATACACAAATTACAAGTGATTTTACATTAGATTGGGCCCTAAACCATTTGAACTCACAAACAATTAAACCTACACTTGCAATTTTGACTTTTAAACATCAATTTTGACCTTCCATGATTCGTTTGACTTTCAAAAAGTCAAAGCAGCCCAAATTGTGATAAATCCAAGGCTGCCTTCGACGATTTCTAGTTGATTTGGACTCCTCATGGTTACTCAAACAAAAAATGACCCAATCCAAGCCCAATCAACAAATCAATTCGTTCAAACTCGCGGTCAAATTCGAATTTTGAAAGGATTTGACTTTGCATAGTCAAATCCGTATCAATTGCATTCAATTCAGAAAAACTAACGCGTCTAAATCCCGTAAATCCCTCGCAGATCAATGACGTATGTACCTAAACCATTAACAGGACCCGATTCACTCTCAATTCAATGAAATTACACGGAATCAAGCCTCCCCGTCCACTTCGGTCAAATTAAAATCAAAACAGCTAATCCGCGTGAAATTAAAACGAATCAAATCATGCGTACACCTCCGCCTAGTCCCTTACAACCTCTCTGAACCGATAACAGCATCCCATTTCACTCTTGGACGTCGATCGAGTCTCAAGAACCTCGAGACTGAAACCGTAGCCGACTGCAATTGTGCCCAAACCATTCCAAGTAAGTTTTACATGGTTCAATTCGTTTTCGACCGTACATCGAAAGCCCCATACTAATTCGTATCCAGCTTTCGTATCGGGTTCGATTTCTGTCGAATTCTTGAACCTGCTCATACGATTTTGATTCGGGAAATTTCGATTGATCCTTTTTGCGTATTTAGTTTAATGGATGTCGTATTCAATCAGCGAAACCATCTGGTCCAACTGGCTATGTCATTGCGCCATCGGACCAAATGGTGTGGGTTCGAAACCCACATCACCGGCCGGTTTTAACGCGTTTCCTTATAACCTAGTCCGGCTCCCTTATATTTTGATATTAAATAAAATCTGGACATGTACTGTAACAGGGTTGCACCCCTGGTCAAGCGGTTAATCCGTAATGCATGTACCGGGCAGACCCGGGTTCGATTCCGGGTGAGCCTATTTAATTTTAAAACACGTTTTTAATAACATTTCTTTTATAAATTTTTTTTTCTATGAAACCTACTACTAATCAGATTCGATTCGTACATAAATAAACAAACTTTCAATAAAAACTAATATTTTTACAACCTTAATGAGTTTAAAACCAAATAAATAAATTATGTTTATTGATTTAAACCAAAACTCTTATACTACCTATTTTTTTTATAAATCATTTTCCGATTGAATCATATATGTTAGGGTTTAAACCCTATCTACATAAATAAAATTTCTTTTCCTATATATATATATATATATATTTACATTCTATATATTTTAACATATTTTTCACAAATAAATAAATAAAATTATTTGTTTATTTTATTTATTTAAATTAAACCCTATCTACACAAATAAAATTTCTTTCTCTAAATATTAATATATATTTACATTCTATATATTTTAACATATTTTTCACAAATAAATAAATAAAATTATTTGTTTATTTTATTTATTTAAATTAAACCCTATCTACACAAATAAAATTTCTTTCTCTTAATATAAATATATATTTACATTCTATATATTTTAACATATTTTTTATAAATAAATAAATAAAATTATTTATTTGTTTTATTTATTTAAATTAAACCATATCTACACAAATAAAATTTCTTTTTCTAAAAATATATATATATTTACATTCTATATATTTTGACATATTTTTCACAAATAAATAAATAAAAATTTTCGTTTATTTTATTTATTTAAATTAAACCCTAAGTCAATGGCTATTAAGTTCATATATATATATATATATATATATATATATATATATATATATATATATATATATATATATATATACTTTGAACTCATATTATACATTAAATTCTTATACAAACAAAGCATGCCTTTATATGGAATAACACAAACCTTTTTACATATAAATCCAGACACATCAAAACCCGTTGAACCCTAGACATAGACATAGACTTTTTTACACGCTATTAACTCAATATACATTACACACTAGGTTAACGTGGTGAGTTACAAGGATCGTTTTTCTACCTAGTCTCGCGTGCTAGCTACACCCTTGATTCAAGTGAGTATTACATAGCCCCTTTTTACACTTTTACACTTTTTTGGGGTGAAACATGAACATTATACCTTCAATTGTTACATTTACACAAACTATACAAACACAAATCCTCTTTACATTCATGTGTGCAAATTTGAGCTTTATGTTTGAGTGCTAGGTGTGTTAACTTTTGTGTGCAATTTATGTGCAATCATTAACTATTTAAGCCGACGGTTAACAATGATAGATCTATTGAGTCTGACAAACCCACCCAGATTGGGGTGATTGTTACCGACAACACAATTTGCATGCTAGTTACAAAGGTTTGATTGTACTTTAGTTACACAATAGCTGCTCCCCATAAATGCCTTATTTTATCATGACATGTAAGGATTTGTTTATTCATATATATACACTATCTATGTACAAACCTGTGTATGCTCACCAACTTTTTAGTTGACCTTATTTTATTCATGTTTCAGTTACTAATGTGTGAGTTTGATCAAGACATGCTACACTTAAGTTTGGACTTAGTTAATTTAAATTCAAAGAATAATTTGTACTTTCATTTATGTACTTGTTAAATTATGCTATTTTTGTTTGAATGGAAATGAATTTAATGATTAATATATTACAAGTTAGTGAACCTTGAGCTCATGAACAGTCTACATGTCCCGCCCCGACGTTTCCGCCGTCGGTTGGGGTGTGACAAATTGGTATCAGAGCCTTGGTTATAGGGAACTAGGTTATTAGACACCCTTGACCTAGACTATAACTTTAGGACACCCACTTATGCCATGCTTCATGATTATGTGATATGTGCTACATGCAAGAGGTTTACATGCTTACTATGATTAGTTATTATTTAATTTTGATGCCTTACTTGCTAAAATTCATGACTTATTAGACTATACTTAAATAATAAATTAAATAAATAATATCCCTACCTATACCTTAAAGCCTCATAACCTTTTTACCTATTTCTCTATCATCACTTTCTTAGCATGTGGGAACTCCATGGATCTAAATCTATAAAAAAATTCGTTATTTCCTCGTTAAGGCTTTTAAACTTTGTTAATTAATTGAGGACACGTGCAATCTGGAAGGGTGACACCTGTATTCTAGGTTTTCTATCTAGGAAAGCATTTCGTATAATTCCCAATCAACCGAGGGACCCGTATGCTTTCCTGGGAATTCCTGGAATGAGTGTTTACTTATAGGCTAAAGCATGTCTCCTTGAAAATTATATGAGTTTAATTAACCTTAATGTGTCATAGTATTCAAGTGATTATATCACTATTTGAGTACAATCCAAACTATAATTTACTATTTTATTTGTTATCTTATCTTTGAAATTCAATCAACTTTCATAAGTTCTTATATCTCTTCTTGTGTTGTGCAAATCTGTAGAATGCCTCCCCGTCGTGCTACCGTAACCAACAACAACACCGACATTGCTGATATCCTTGCACAACTTGTAACTCAACTCACCCAAGCTAATGGAGACATTAGTGGTACCCATGGAACTAATGTTGGTGGTGGTGCCAACCCACCGCAATGCACCTTCAAACACTTCAACTCATGTAATCCTCTTAAGTTCTATGGTACCGAAGGGGCTATGGGACTCCTTCAATGGTTCGAAAGTATTGAGGGCACCTTCCTCAATAGTGACTGCCCCGTTAACCTTCGTGTTCGTCATGCCACAAGTGTCTTTCAAAAACGGGCACTCACGTGGTGGAATGGGGAAAAGAGAACTAGGGGTATGGGGGCAACCATGGCCTTACCATGGGATGTGGTTAAGAGACTAATGACCGAAGAGTTCTGTCCTCGGAATGAAGTGATGAAGCTGGAAGCTGAGTTTTGGGATCTTACCCAAGACAGTGGTGAAAGTCTGGCTTATACGACCCGGTTTCATGAACTGAGTCTCCTTGTGCCCCATATGGTCACACCCTTATCCCGCTACATTGAGAAGTACATCGGTGGATTACCTAGGCAGATTCAGGATATTGTCCTAGGAATAAATCCCGCAACACTCGAAGATGCTATCTGATTATCTGCTATTTTGACCGACAACCATGTGAAAGCAGGTACTATGACTAGAAAAGGCACCAAGAAAGCTCCCGACACCACAACCACTCCTGTACACATCAAAGAAGCCAAAACTGAACCCTACCACCATAATAAAAAAAGAAAGTCTAGAAATTTTGCTGTGGTCGCTCCTGCTATGCCTGTTAACCAAGTTGCCCCCATGGCTCAAGCACCAGTCAAGAAACCATACGTGGAGACCTACCCACTTTGTGCCACATGCAATTATCACCATCTCCAAAACGTTCCCTGTCGCCTTTGCACTCACTGTGGGAAATATGGCCATACGGTCAATGTTTGTAGAGCCAAAGCACTTGCAGGCCAAGTCAACCCACCAACCCGAACCAACCAACAAGTGACTAATCAAGGTGTTCCCGCTATAGCAAATGAGAGTGCTTGTTATGAATGTGGCAACCCAAATCATTTCCGTGACCAGTGCCCGAAGTTTATCAATGCTAGACAAGGCGGAGCTCGTGGGCGTGCTTTCAACATAAACGCCAATGAAGCTCAAGCCAACAATGATGTGGTCAACGGTACGTTCCTAGTTAATAGTCAATATTCCTCCATTTTATTTGATACCGGTGCAGATAAAAGTTTTGTGTCACTTAACTTTGAACCCTTACTTGCAAAAACACGGTCCAAATTAGAGAAGACCTTCACTGTCGAAGTAGAAAATGGTGACTCCCTTACAATGGACTCCGTTATCCATGACTGTTCTCTAGAACTTAATGATCATACATTTCCAATCAACCTCGTGCCAATGCCACTAGGAAGTTTTGATATCATCATAGGCATGGATTGGCTGTCAAATCACCATGCCGAAGTCATCTGTTTTGAGAAATGCATCCGAATACCCCTTCCGTCAGGAGAAACGTTAAGAGTCTTTGGTGAAAAACCTTGCAGAGGACTCAGGTTAATGTCATACACTACTGCTCAAAAGTATTTACGAAAGAAGTAAGTGGCCTTCTTAGCTCATATTGTTCAAAAGGATGTCAAAGAGAAGAATATTCAAGACATCCCCATCACCCGGGACTTTCCCGAAGTATTCCCCGAAGACTTATCCGGTCTTCCACCCGTTTGGCAAGTAGAATTTCGCATCGACCTTGTACCCGGAGCTAACCCAGTGGCTAGAGCTCCATACCGCCTTGCACCTTCTGAGATGCAAGAGCTTGCAAGTCAACTCCAAGAGCTATCAGATAAGGGCTTCATCCGTCCAAGTCATTCACCGTGGGGTGCACCCGTCTTATTCATCACGAAGAAGGATGGATCATTCCGCATGTGTATTGACTACCGCGAACTCAACAAGCTTACCATCAAGAACCGTTATCCATTGCCTAGAATTGATGATCTCTTTGATCAACTTCAAGGCTCTACTTGTTTCTTGAAGATTGATCTTCGATCTGGTTATCACCAACTCCGTGTACTAGAGGAAGATATTCCAAAGACTGCCTTTCGAACAAGGTATGGTCACTACGAGTTCATGGTCATGCCTTTTGGGCTAACCAATGCACCCGCAGTTTTCATGGACCTCATGAATCGTGTGTGCAAACCATACCTCGACAATTTCGTGATCGTCTTCATTGATGATATCTTAATCTACTCCAAGACTAAATCCGATCATGAGCAACACCTTAGGTTGGTTTTGGACCTCTTGAGGAAAGAGCAACTATATGCCAAGTTCTCCAAATGTGAATTTTGGCTACAGGAGGTTCAATTCCTGGGTTATATCGTCAACGAAAAAGGAATTCATGTTGACCCTGCTAAGATCGAAGTTGTTAAGAACTGGAATGCCCCTAAGACCCCCACCGAAATTCGTTCATTTCTTGGTCTTGCGAGATATTATCGTCGTTTCATTTCAAACTTCTCTAAGATTGCTATTCCTCTCACTGCTTTGACCCACAAGGGTAAACTGTCACACCCCCAAATTCCACGAACGGAGTTTTACTGTTTGGAAGGTGACACACCAGGATCTCAGTCATTAGTTACATCAAACGACACTATATGGGACTTAAAAGTCATAACATAAATGCTCAGAGTTAATGCGGAAGCGTAAACGTTAATATAAAATTAAAAGTAGTTACACGCAACAAGCGTCAATCAATATAATTAAGTAAATTGTTTATCATGTTTGAAATGAATGAAATGACAGTAGGACTTCATGCATGTCCTAAGTGTGCAACCTGTGCCAAAGCGACCTGAGAAACATGTAAGAAGAAGTGTCAACACGAGGTTGGTGAGTTCACAGGTTTCAAGTTTACAATAAGAGAGTGTTTGCCAGATTATGTACATTCACTATGCATATCTATAGGTAGCTAGCCTATGTTCATGTCTTACTAAAGTGCTCGCAACTGAAGCTGACTGTTGTGTTTGTTTGCCTCCTGCCAGATCTATCAACTCTGTCAAATGTGAGTAGGCTAACATTTCACCCGTTCGATATCTAATCGAGTTAGCGCCACTAACGCGGGTGGGATTTGTCAAACCCAGTAGTACTACTAAATATTACCTTGCTAAGATCCATACTAACGGTCCGATATTAGTTGAGGACTTTCTGTGATAGCGTGTTACGCTTAGCATTTAACATTGATATCATACTAATTACAAAATCCAAAATTGTTTAGTCATGTTTTCTCCCCTAAGTCAAAACAGTAAAAAGGGGCCGTGAAAACTCACCTGAGTCTGAGCAGGGCGTAATAATTAGCACCACACAAGGATGCAACACTAACCACAAATGGATTGCACGCGGACAACCTATGAATGCCCTAGAATAAGATGTGACAATTAGGAACACGTAAGAGTTTGTGGCAACGACACGGAAAGATTAGAACGTCTTAATGCATTCTAAGGATTTGTAGTAGACGAACGTGTCTACGGGAATATAGATTTCTCAACATATTTATTAAGATAATTACGTTAGGTGTCGAACGTCTCTGATTACGAATAATATTAATATATAAATATATTTGTACTTTTGTACCATTAAAATGATGACTAGGAAAATAATACAATTAATATATTATTTTGAACTCTTAGGAAATATACGATAATCATTTACGTCACAAAAATAATAAATATGTTAATTTTATTCGAGGATATAATGCGTGAGTAAATAGTATAAATAATTATATTATCAATTGGTTTGAAACATTACACGAGATTTATAAACTAGGCGAAATAATATAAATATATATTATTATCTTTCTTTTTATAGGAGTCAAGGGATGAAAATAATATAAATATATTATTTTATACGAAGTCGTGGTTTGAAAATAATATAAATATATTATAATTAAAAGTGGGTATTTTCAACAAATATGAGTTACAAACCAAACCCGAGCCTACGGGTGGTTTCCGGGGTTAAAACACATTTATATATTAATATAATAATAGTGGGGTAGTTTTATAATAAAATAATGTTTGAAAATCGATTTAAAAACGAAATGGGGGTGAGGAGACTAGAACCCGGGTCTCCTCCCCAATAGTCCAATGCTTTAACCATCACAGCCCGCAAGGGAATCGCAATTAAAACCGGATCGGATTGCTTTTATCAAGCAGATTCATGTGATTTCCATCCCAAATACCCCTACGATCGAATCCAGTCCCGAAACCCCTCCATTCGATCGTGACAGGACAAGGATTCATGGGGCTTTTGTTCACCAGTCGATTACGAGTCAGTAGGTGTGATCAATTGCAAAAATCGTTGAACTTAAGACCGTTAATTTCATGTTCGAACATTAGAGCCCTAGGTTATGAACTTAAGGTCAAAATTATTGAATCCGATAATATTTTGGATTGGAATTATGGGGTTTTCACTCATTAAAGGCTTGCGAATCTGTTGGTATAAATTAATTGGATTTAAAACGAATGTAGATTAGGATTTGATTAACTAGGTCATACGAAGAACCCTAAGATCTGGTTCATCATCGATTTGATGATATAAGACCTTGGTTTGATACGGCTTTCAATCTAGTCTTCGAGACGAGTCTGAGGAGTTTATTGATTTCCTTAATTGGTATCGAATTGATATGGTTCGATTGGAATCCGAATGAACATGAACCATAGATCAGGGTCTTGATCAATTCGATGTTATAGGCCTCTAAATGGTTAGGGCTTTCATTCAGAGGATAAAAATGAAGTTAATGGCGTATTCGATTACCTGTGATGATATCGGAAAAGTGGAGATCGACTAAAAGTCAGTCGTGGTTTCTCTAGCTATTCCCCGACGTTCACGGATGCGTCTTCTATCACAATGGATGGTGCAACAGGTTCAGGGATGTTCGATGTAGGTGTGCAGGGTGTTTGTACATGAATTGGTAATCGAAATTTGTCGAATTCGGTTGATTTAGCATGAAGTTTGACGGTTGCGGGGTTTAATTCCCATTATTGAGTTTAATTAGACAATGATAGTGTTTTTAATCGGTAGTTAAGGCCGTGAATGTCTTTATTTATGCGAATTCAGTTTCAATTTTACATAGAAACGATCGTGGACTTGATTTGGATTGAATACTGCTAGTTTGACTTTAGAAAGTCAAACATAAATCAAATTAGGGTTAATTACAGAATCAGTCCCTCTGGTTTCCTATTTCTAAGTTTGGAAAATGACAGAAATAGTCCCTAAGGTATGAATTGAGTTAGACTTGGTTAGTTGACTTTTCAGAAGTCAACAGGAACTTAAATTTTGACTTTGACTTTACAAAATCAATTAAAATTGAGTTTGGGCAAATCACACAATTAGTCCTTGTAGTTAAGGTTTGAAGAAACGACAGAAATAGTCCTTGAAGTTTGAGATAGGGTTAGATAGGTTAACTATAACTGGATTTTTCTAACGGAGTTAACTGGAAAGTTCGGATTGTCACATCATCCCCTAGTTGAAAGAATTTTCGTCCCGAAAATTAATTAAAAAAAAAATTTCCCGGGATATCACATCATCCCCTAGTTGGAAGAATTTTCGTCCCGAAAATTAAATAGTACCTTGAGAATTCGATCACACAAGCTCATAGCATATCCTCCAGCGTTTGAATAGTACGTTCTGTTTGGCCATCAGTTTGAGGATGGTATGCTGTGCTCATATCTAGACGCGTGCCTAAAGCTTTATGTAACGACTGCCAGAAACGAGAGGTGAATCGTGCGTCAGGATCCGAAATGATAGAGATTGGCACCCCGTGCCGAGAGACTATTTCTTTCAAGTAAGTACGAGTAAGTTTATTCATTTTGTCGGTCTCTCTGATTGCTAAGAAGTGAGCGGACTTTGTTAATCGATCAACGATTACCCATATGGTATCACATCCGGTAGGGGTTTGTGGTAATTTGGTGATGAAGTCCATGGATATTTGTTCCCATTTCCACATGGGAATTTCTGGTTGTTGGAGAAGACCGGATGGTTTTTGATATTCAACTTTGACCTTCGCGCAAGTCAGACACTTACTAACATAGGTGGCTATGTCGGCCTTCATCTTCGGCCACCAATATAGCACTTTTAGGTCGTTGTACATTTTGTCGGAACCTGGATGTATCGAGTAACGAGATTTATGAGACTCATCCATAACTAGTTCCCTTAGGTTTCCAAATACTGGAACCCATATTCGCTCGGCAAAGTAGCGAATACCGTCAGATTTGACTTCAAGTTGTGCTTCCATACCACGTGTACTTTCCAGCGGTATATTTTCTTCTTTTAGGGCTTCGAGTTGAGCACTACGGATTTTGTCAGGTAATCCGGGGTGAATAGTAAGCTGTAATGCTCGAACTCATTTGGGTTTCATTTCCTTTCGACTTAAGGTATCAGCCACAACATTAGCTTAACCCGGGTGGTATCGGATCGCACAGTCATAATCGTTTAAGAGTTCGACCCAACGACGTTGTCGCATGTTCAATTCTTTCTGCTCGAAGATGTGCTGAAGACTCTTATCATCGGTGTAGATGGTGCATTTGGTACCGTACAAGTAATGTCTCCATATCTTAAGTGCGAAGACTACGACTCCCAACTCTAAGTCATGAGTGGTGTAGTTTCTCTCATGGACCTTTAGTTGTCGTGAAGCGTATGCGATCACCTTTTCGCGTTGCATTAAGACGCAGCCCAGACCTTGAATAGATGCATCATAATACACCACAAAATCATTGGTTCCTTCCGGAAGAGCTAGAATAGGTGCACTGCAGAGTTTCTGTTTAAGATGTTGGAATTCTGACTCTTGGTTATCGCCCCAATTGTAGGCTTTACCCTTTTGAGTTAAAGCAGTGAGAGGTTGAGCAATTTTTGAAAATCCTTCGATGAATCGGCGGTAATATCTAGCCAATCCCAGAAATTGTCGCACTTCAGTCGGAGTCGTCGGTGCTGCCCAATTCTTGATGGCTTCTATCTTTGATGGGTCGACATGTATTCCTTTCTCGTTAACCACATGTCCTAGAAACTGAACTTCCCGGATCCAAAATTCACATTTGGAAAACTTAGCATACAGTTGCTCTTGCTTAGCTAATTCCAAAATTCTCATGCTCTTCCTTGTTCTTGGAATAAATGAGAATGTCATTGATGAAAACGATAACGAACTAGTCAAGGTAAGGCTTACACACATGGTTCATGAAATCCATGAATACCGCAGGTGCGTTGGTTAATCCGAAAGGCATGACCATAAACTCGTAATGGCCGTACCTTGTTCTGAATGCAGTTTTAGAGATATCCTCTTCTCGGACTCTTAATTGATGGTAGTCGGACCTAAGATCTATTTTGGAATAGAAACTTGATCCTTGGAGTTGATCAAAGAGGTCATCTATGCGAGGCAAAGGGTAGTGGTTCTTGATTGTGACTCTATTCAGCTCCCGGTAGTCAATACACATACGGAAAGTTCCGTCCTTCTTCTTGACAAATAGTACCGGAGCTCCCCACGGCGATGAACTAGGTCGGATGAAACCTTTATCCAACAAATCTTGCAATTGAGTGGACAACTCTTGTAATTCACTAGGTGCCAGTCTGTAAGGTGCCCGGGCAATCGGTGCTACTCCGGATGCTAAATCAATTTGGAATTCAACCTGACGGTGCGGTGGTAGACCGAGCAGATCCTCGGGAAATACTTCCAAAAATTCACGAACGATGGGATTATCTTCAATCCTCTTCTCTTCTGATGGCTGTTCAGCAACGAGAGCCAAAATAGCCGTATGCCCCTTTCGAAGGCATTTTTGTGCTTTCATAAAAGATATGATGCCCATGACTACACCAACTCTTTCGCCTTGGACGGAAAGGGTTTCTCCACTCGGGAGAGGAATACGAACAATCTTCTCATGACAGATAAATTCGGATTGGTTTTTAGATAGCCAATCCATATCGATGATCACGTCAAAGCTGCCAAGTGTGACTGGCGTAATGTCAGTGTTAATCTTTTGACTAACTGATCCTAGCTTACATCCTCTAAGAATGGGAGTTGCTTTGGTTATTTGACTGCCCACTATATCCTATAGTGTACATAGTTTCTATAGGGTTGGAACGTGACGCACTAATATGAAATCTGTGAAGTCATGTTGGGACTTCTGATGAGGCCCGTGCTTATGAGGTAAGCGTCAGTCAATGAAAAGGCTAAGAGGTTCATATGTAGGAAAGATTTTAATGAGATATAGATATCAGGAGTACAAGGGATAGGACGTCTGTTTAAGTATTCGCGTTCAACTGATGATCAGTTAGATGAAATCCTTGTTTTCTAATGTTATTAGAACAACTGGATCGTTTTGTGAAAGAAGAAGCCTGTTTACTGAGTTTGATACCCTGGGGTATAAATCAAATTAATCTGAGGATTAGTCACTGGATAATGCGTTAGGGTCAATTGTAATTTATTGTTGGAGTGTAAGGAATAACGTGTTAACAGGAAGGAATTCTTCCAATTCCGCTTACATACCTGGAGTCGATGGGTTTACCATGAGCTTCTACTAGAGTTTCAATCGAGTTGGTTTCTATGGTCACGTTTGGATGAGAGTCTTAAGTTCTCTAAGACTATTACATGAGTGAAATAACATGATGGATTCCATTAATGATAGTTCAGTGTGTCCGTAAACGTCTTCAACATGATAGTCGCATCTATCAACTGTTGAACGAGTTTAATGATACCAACTAGTCGTTGAGCGGGTCGCGAGAATTTCTACGGATGGTGGAAACTTCAGTCTGTGAATCACATATTTGGACCATCTATCCACACTCTAGGTTTCACCAGGACTTACATGCACCTCAAATTACTATTACGTGTGCACCCGTAATGAAAATTTGCTTTGCATGCTCACCCTTGTTCCCCCTATCCTGTGTCATAATGTCCTTTAGGTTATATTGTTGAGTACATAGTGTTGTCAGATATGATAAGTCATCGAAAAGCTTAGTCATCAACTATACTTTGATCAATTAGAACTCATATCGGGATGAGTAGTTGAGAATCGTTTGATCCGAATATTCACTCGAGTTGGAACATAATACGAGAGTCCAATCCAGTGGATTAACATGCACATGGAACACGACTTCGAGAAGTGAAACTAATTCATGGATACGAGTTACAGGAAGCAGCAAAGTAGCCGTCCTTTCAACTGAGTCAGAATAGGGTTTGAGTATGCATTGAGCAATGCGTTCTCAGGTTTGTGGTCAATCTATTCTCAACAGAATATCGACCAAAGACGCGAGCCCATGGCTCGGTAAAGTGATGACATCTACGTGCCAATGGATTCTGAAATAATGCGTGCAACGGTCTGCCTTCATTCGGCGTATTGTTGCTGGTGGTTACAGTAGGGACTCGCCTCTGCCGATCCCAATTCCCAAAGAGATATGCTTTAGTGCTGAGTGTCATCCATAACATGGACCTGAGAAAACCCACCATACCCGACTGATGATGGTGGTGTGAGAGACTCCTCCGAAGGCTTCGTCTCGTTGCTCTCGGACGGGAGTGGATGATGTTCTGGTGATTCCCGAGTGTTGCCACTGGGAATGATGATGCAATGCAAATGTTGTGTCCCTCGCCAACTAAGGGTGATACGGATGGTGTTACATGCCTGCACTACAATGTATGTATAGGTGCTATATGTATCAGGTATGAGTGTCTGTGCCATGTAACTAATGCATGTGTGCGGTTATAGTCTAGTATGCAATCCTAGTTCTCTATAACCAATGGCTCTGATACCAATCTGTCACACCCCCAATTTCAATTAACGGAGTTTTACCTTTTGGGAAGTGACGAACCAGGATCTCAGACATTAGTTACTTTGAACGACTCTACATGGGACTCAAAATAAAAATATCATTCAAATCAGAGTATCAATGCGGAAGCCTAAAGAAAGTAAATGCGCAAAATACACGCGCCCAAAACCAAAGTTCAAAAGTCCAAAAGTCCAAACGTCCAACCAAAAGAAGTACAATAGAACAATTCAAACAAACATAAATAAGTTATAATCAAAGCAATTGAATCCCATGCATACCCAAACGTGCACCTGTGTCTTATCTTAGCGACCTGAGAAACATGTAAGAAGAAGTGTCAACACGAGGTTAGTGAGTTCACAGGTTTCAAGTTTACAATAAGAGAGTGTTTGCCAGATTATGTACATTCACTATGCATATCTATAGGTAGCTAGCCTATGTTCATGTCTTACTAAAGCGCTCGTAACCGAAGCTAACTGTTGTGTTTGTATGCCTCCTGCCAGATCTATCAACTCTGGCAAATGTGAGTAGGCTAACATTTCACCCGTACGATTTCTAATCGAGTTAGCGCCACTAACGCGGGTGGGATTTGTCAAACCCAGTAGTACTACTAAATATTACCTCGCTAAGATCCATACTAACGGTCCGATATTAGTTGAGGACTTTCTGTGATAGCGTGTTACGCTTAGCATTTAACATTGATATCATACTAATTACAAAATCCAAAATTGTTTAGTCATGTTTTCTCCCCCAAGTCAAAACAGTAAAAAGGGGCCGTGAAAACTCACCTGAGTCTGAGAAGAGCGTAGTAATTAGCACCACACAAGGATGCAACACTAACCGCAAATGGATTGCACGCGGACAACCTATGAATGCCCTAGAATAAGATGTGACAATTAGGAACACGTAAGAGTTTGTGGCAACGACACGGAAAGATTAGAACGTCTTAATGCATTCTAAGGATTTGTAGTAGACGAACGTGTCTACGGGAATATAGATTTCTCAACATATTTATTAAGATATTTACGTTAGGTGTCCAACGTCTCTGATTACGAATAATATTAATATATAAATATATTTGTACGTTTGTACCATTAAAATGATGACTAGGAAAATAATACAATTAATATATTATTTTGAACTCTTAGGAAATATACGATAATCATTTACGTCACAAAAATAATAAATATGTTAATTTTATTCGAGGATATAATGCGTGAGTAAATAGTATAAATAATTATAATAATAATTGGTTCGAAACATTACACGAGATTTATAAACGAGGCGAAATAATATAAATATATATTATTATCTTTCTTTTTATAGGAGTCAAGGGATGAAAATAATATAAATATATTATTTTATACGAAGTCGTGGTTTGAAAATAATATAAATATATTATAATTAAAAGTGGGTATTTTCAACAAATATGAGTTACAAACCAAACCCGAGCCTACGGGTGGTTTCCGGGGTTAAAACACATTTATATATTAATATAATAATAGTGGGGTAGTTTTATAATAAAATAATGTTTGAAAATCGATTTAAAAACGAAATGGGGGTGAGGAGACTAGAACCCGGGTCTCCTCCCCAATAGTCCAATGCTTTAACCATCACAGCCCGCAAGGGAATCGCAATTAAAACCGGATCGGATTGCTTTTATCAAGCAGATTCATGTGATTTCCATCCCAAATACCCCTACGATCGAATCCAGTCCTGAAACCCCTCCATTCGATCGTGACAAGACAAGGATTCATGGGGCTTTTGTTCACCAGTCGATTACGAGTCAGTAGGTGTGATCAATTGCAAAAATCGTTGAACTTAAGACCGTTAATTTCATGTTCGAACATTAGAGCCCTAGGTTAAGAACTCAAGATCAAAATTGTTGAATCCGATAATATTTTGGATTGGAATTATGGGGTTTTCACTCATTAAAGGCTTGCGAATCTGTTGGTATAAATTAATTGGATTTAAAACGAATGTAGATTAGGATTCGATTAACTAGGTCATACGAAGAACCCTAAGATCTGGTTCATCATCGATTTGATGATATAAGACCTTGGTTTGATAGGGCTTTCAATCTAGACTTCGAGACGAGTCTGAGGACTTGATTGATTTCCTTAATTGGTATCGAATTGATATGGTTCGATTGGAATCCGAATGAACATGAACCATAGATCAGGGTCTTGATCAATTCGATGTTATAGGCGTCTAAAAGGTTAGGGCTTTCATTCAGAGGATAAAAATGAAGTTAATGGCGTATTCGATTACCTGTGATGATATCGGAAAAGTGGAGATCGACTAAAAGTCAGTCGCGGCTTCACTAGCTATTCCCCGGCGTTCACGGTTGCGTCTTCAATCACAATGGATGGTGCAAAAGGTTCAAGGATGTTCGATTTAGGTGTGCAGGGTGTTTGTACATGAATTGGTAATTGAAATTTGTCGAATTCGGTTGATTTAGCATGAAGTTCGACGGTTGCGGGGTTTAATTCCTATTATTGAGTTTAATTAGACAATGATAGTGTTTTTAATCGGTAGTTAAGGCCGTGAATGTCTTAATTTATGCGAATTCAGTTTCAATTTTACATAGAAACGATTGTGGACCTGATTTGGATTGAATACTACTAGTTTGACTTTAGAAAGTCAAACATAAATCAAATTAGGGTTAATTACAGAATCAGTCCCTCTGGTTTCCTATTTCTAAGTTTGGGAAATGAAAGAAATAGTCCCTAAGGTATGAATTGAGTTAGGACTTGGTTAGTTGACTTTTTCAGAAGTCAATAGGAACTTAAATTTTGACTTTGACTTTACAAAATCAATTAAAATTGAGTTTGGGCTAATCACACCATTAGTCCTTGTAGTTAGGGTTTGAAGAAACGACAGAAATAGTCCTTGAAGTTTGAGATAGGGTTAGATAGGTTAACTATAACTGGATTTTTCTAACGGAGTTAACTGGAAAGTTCGGATTGTCACATAAACCTTATGAATGGGGACTAAAGCAAGAAGAAGCTTTCCAAACTCTCAAGCAAAAGTTGTGCAATGCTCCTATTTTGACTCTCCTTGATGGGAATGATGATCTAGTTGCCTACTGTGATGCCTCCAACCAAGGTCTCGGTTGTGTCCTCATGCAACGAGGCAAAGTAATCGCTTATGCATCAAGGCAACTTAAGATTCATGAAGACTATCGGGTTGAGAAATTGGCCCGAATCTACATTGACGAAAATGTGCGCCGTCACGGTGTTCCCTTAAACATAATCTCCGATAGAGATGCTCGATTCACCTCCCGTTTCTGGCAATCTCTCAAAACTGCTCTTGGTACACGATTGGATTTAAGCACGGTTTACCACCCCCAAACTGATGGTCAGACCGAGCTTGTGTAATTGATTTTGGTGGTAATTGGGACTCACATCTATCCCTAATTGAGTTCTCTTACAACAATAGCTACCACACAAGTATCAATATGGCTCCATTTGAAGCTCTCTATGGTCGTAAGTGTCGTTCTCCTATCTGTTGGAACGAGATTGGTGAAGCACAAATCACCGGTCCCGAGCTAATCCAAGAAACATCCGACAAGATCATTCAAATCCGTGACAACATTCGAGTAGCGAGGAGTCGGCAAAAGAGTTATGCCGACAAATGACGAAAAACCTTGGAATTCCAAGTCGGTGACCTTGTTCTTCTAAAGGTGTCTCCGTGGAAGGGTGTGATCCGTTTTGGAATGAAAGGCAAGTTAGCACCTCGCTACGTGGGTCTATTCGGGATCCTTGAATGGATTGGAAAAGTGGCTTACAAACTCGAGTTACCTCCATCACTTGGCAATGTGCATCCTACATTTCATGTGTCTAATCTGAAGAAATGTCTTGCTGATGAGAATCTCCATATACCTCTTGACGACGTGCGCATTTACGAAACGATGCACTTCGTTGAGAGACCGGTAGAAATCATGGATCGTGAGATCAAGCAGCTCAAGCGAAGCCGTATCCCCATTGTCAAAGTTAGTTGGGAATCAAAACGTGGTCCTGAGTTTACTTGGGAACGAGAGGACCAAATGAAGCTCAAGTACCCCCACCTCTTTGCTGATGTAGTCGGCCAAACTAGCTAAATTTCGGGACGAAATTCCCTTAACATGGGGATACTGTAACCTTTCTGATTTTCATGTTTTCATTTTGGTACAATAAAGCAAGTACGAATTTCAATCTTAGTGAAATGGTTATATCAAGCCCTAATTTTATCAAATACTGCTTCACAATTTCCACCCGCATCTATTTTAGAACCCCTATATGTGTACATATATATAATTAGACTTATGTGTACATATACATACACATTTACACACAAATTACAAGTGATTTTGCATTAGATTGGGCCCTAAACCATTTGAACTCTCAAACAATTAAACCTACACTTGCAATTTTGACTTTTAAACATCAATTTTGACCTTCCATGATCCGTTTGACTTTCAAAAAGTCAGAGCAGCCCAAATTGTGATAAATCCAAGGCTTCCTTCGACGATTTCTGATTGATTTGGACTCCTCATGGTTACTAAAACAAAAAATGACCCAATCCAAGCCCAATCAAAAAATCAATTCGTTCAAACTCGCGGTCAAATTCGAATTTTGAAAGGATTTGACTTTGTATAGTCAAATCCGTATCAATTGCATTCAATTCAGAAAAACTAACGCGTCTAAATCCCGTAAATCCCTCGCAGATCAATCACGTATGTACCTAAACCATTAACAGGACCCGATTCACTCTCAATTCAATGAAATTACACGGAATCAAGCCTCCCCGTCCACTTCGGTCAAATTAAAATCAAAACAGCTAATCCGTGTGAAATTAAAACGAATCAAATCATGCGTACACCTCCGCCTAGTCCCTTACAACCTCTCTGAACCGATAACAGCATCCCATTGCACTCCTGGACGTCGATCGAGTTTCAAGAACCTCGAGACTGAAACCATAGCCGACTGCAATTGTGCCCAAACCATTCCAAGTAAGTTTTACATGGTTCAATTCGTTTTCGACCGTACATCGAAAGCCCCTTACCAATTCGTATCCAGCTTTCGTATCGGGTTTGATTTCTGTCGAATTCTTGAACCTGCTCATACGATTTTGATTCGGGGAATTTCGATTGATCCTTTTTGCGTATTTAGTTTAATGGATGTCGTATTCAATCAGCTAAACTATCTGGTCCGACTGGCTATGTCATTGCGCCATCGGACCAAATGGTGTGGGTTCGAAACCCACATCACCGGATGGTTTTAACGCGTTTCCTTATAACCCAGTTCGGCTCCCTTACATTTTGATATTAAATAAAATCTGGACATGTACGGTAACAGGGTTGTGCCCCTGGTCAAGCGGTTAATCCGTAATGCATGTACCGGGCAGACCCGGGTTCGATTCCGGGTGAGCCCATTTAATTTTAAAACACGTTTTTAATAACATTTCTTTTATAAAATTTTTTTTCTATGAAACCTACTACTAATCAGATTCGATTCGTACATAAATAAACAAACTTTCAATAAAAACTAATATTTTTACAACCTTAATGAGTTTAAAACCAAATAAATAAATTATGTTTATTGATTTAAACCAAAACTCTTATACTACATATTTTTTTTATAAATCATTTTCCGATTGAATCATATATGTTAGGGTTTAAACCCTATCTACATAAATAAAATTGCTTTTCCTAAATATATATATATATTTACATTCTATATATTTTAACATATTTTTTACAAATAAATAAATAAAATTATTTGTTTATTTTATTTATTTAAATTAAACCCTATCTACACAAATAAAATTTCTTTTTCTAAAAATATATATATATTTACATTCTATATATTTTGACATATTTTTCACAAATAAATAAACTTTTTTGTACAAATCCACACACATCAAAACCCGTTGAACCCTAGACTTAGACATAGACTTTTGTACACGCTATTAACTCACTATACATTACACACTAGGTTAACGTGGTGAGTTACAATGATCGTTTTGCTACCTAGTCTCGCGTGCTAACTACACCCTTGATTCAAGTGAGTATTACATAGCCCATTTTTACACTTTTACACTTTTTTGGGGTGAAACATGAACATTATACCATCAATTGTTACATTTACACAAATTATACAAACACAAATCCTCTTTACATTCATGTGTGCAAATTTGAGCTTTATGTTTGAGTGCTAGGTGTGTTAACTTTTGTGTGCAATTTTTGTACAATCATTAACTATTTAAGCCGACGGTTAACAATGATAGATCTATTGAGTCTGACAAACCCACCCAGATTGGGGTGATTGTTACCGACAACACAATTTGCATGCTAGTTACAAAGGTTTGATTGTACTTTAGTTACACAATAGCTGCTCCCCATAAATGCCTTATTTTATCATGACATGTAAGGATTTGTTTATTCATATTTATACACTATCTATGTACAAACCTGTGTATGCTCACCAACTTTTTAGTTGACCTTATTTTATTCATGTTTCAGGTACTAATGTGTGAGTTTGATCAAGACATGCTACACTTAAGTTTGGACTTAGTTAATTTAAATTCAAAGAACAATTTGTACTTTCATTTATGTACTTGTTGAATTATGCTATTTTTGTTTGAATGGAAATGAATTTAATGATTAATATATTACAAGTTAGTGAACCTTGAGCTCATGAATAGTCTACATGTCCCGCCCCGACGTTTCCGCCATCAGTTGGGGTGTGACAAGACATCTCAAAGACTGCATTCAGAACAAGGTATGGCCATTACGAGTTCATGGTCATGGCTTTTGGATTGACGAACGCACCTGCGGTATTCATGGATCTCATGAACCGTGTGTGTAAACCCTCTCTTGATCAGTTCGTCATTGTTTTCATTGATGACATCCTCATCTATTCCAAGAATAGGGATGAACATGAGGAACACCTTCGTTTGATTCTGGAATTGCTGAAACAAGAACAACTGTATGCAAAATTTCCAAGTGCGAATTCTAGATTCGTGAAGTGCAATTTTTAGGACATGTAGTCAACGAGACAGTGATACATGTCGACCCATCTAAAATAGAAGCAATCAAGAATTGGGCGGCACCGAAAACGTCAACTGAGGTGCGACAATTTATGGGATTGCTTGGCTATTATCGTCGTTTCATTGAGGGATTTTCCAAGATTGTACAACCACTCACCGCTCTAACCCAAAAGAGTAAACCTTATAACTGGGGTGATTCCCAGGAATCAGCGTTCCAACTTCTGAAGCAGAAACTCTGCGGTGCACCCATCCTATCTCTTCCGGGGGGAACGGATGATTTTGTGGTATATTGTGATGCATCAATTCAAGGACTTGGTTGTGTTCTGATGCAGCGCGAGAAGGTCATCGCTTACGCTTCTCGTCAGCTGAAAATACATGAGAAAAACTACACGACTCATGACTTAGAGTTGGGAGCTGTAGTATTCGCACTGAATATATGGAGACATTACTTGTACGGTACCAAGTGCACAATTTACACCGATCACAAGAGTCTTTAGCATATCTTTGAACAGGAAGAGCTGAACATAAGACAACGACGTTAGGTTGAACTTCTGAACGATTATGACTGTGCAATCATTATCACCCGGGGAAGGCTAATGTGGTAGCCTATGCCCTGAGCTGTAAGGAAATAAAACCCAAGCGAGTCCGAGCACTACAACTTACCATACACAGCGGGTTACCCGACAAGATCCGCAGTACTCAGCTTGAAGCTTTAAAAGAGGAAAATCTACCTTCAGAAGGTACACGAGGAATGGAACAACAAATGGAAGTTAAATCAGATGGCATTCGCTACTTCGCAGAGCAGATTTGGATTCCAGTGTACGAAAACTTAAGGGAACTGGTTATGGATGAAGCTCACAAATCTCGATACTCTATTCATCCAGGTTCTGACAAGATGTACCACGACCTAAATGTGTTATATTGGTGGCCGAAGATGAAGGCCGATATAGCCACCTACGTGAGCAAGTGCCTAACCTGCTCAAAGGTCAAGGTGGAATACCAAAAGCCTTCTGGTCTACTTCAACAACCAGAGATCCCAATTTGGAAATGGGAGCAAATTTCTATGGACTTCATAACAAAACTACCTAGAACCCCTAGCGGATGCGATCGCTTGACAAAATCTGCACACTTCCTTGCAATCAAAGAAATCGACAAGATGGAAAAACTCACTCGTATTTACTTGAAGGAAGTAGTCTCTCGGCACGGTGTGCCAATTTCAATCATTTCGGATCGAGACGCTCGATTCACCTCTCGGTTTTGGCAATCATTGCAAAAAGCCCTAGGCACACGTCTAGACATGAGTACAACATATCATCCGTAAACCGATGGTCAAACGGAACGTACCATCCAAACTTTAGAGGATATGCTACGAGCTTGTGTGATCGATTTCGGTAACACTTGGGAGTCTCACTTACCTCTAGTGGAGTTCTCCTACTACAACAGTTATCACACTAGCATCAAGGCAGCACCATTCGAGGCATTGTACGGACGTAAATGCCGATCTCCGATCTGTTGGGCTGAAGTTGGGGATAGCTAACTTACAAGTCCCGAACTTGTATTCGAAACCTCTGAAAAGATCGTTCAAATCCGAAACCGTATGGCGGCAGCTCGTGATCGTCAAAAGAGCTACGCCGATAAGCGTCGTAAACCGTTAGAGTTTCAAGTAGGAGACATGATTCTACTCAAAGTATCACCTTGGAAAGGTGTAATTCGCTTCGGGAAGCGAGGCAAACTGAATCCTCGTTATGTTGGACCGTTCAAGATAGTAAAGAGAATTGGCCCAGTAGTGTATCAACTGGACCTACCTGAAGGACTTAGTGGTGTACACGACGTCTTTCATGTCTCGTACTTGAAGAAATGTCTAGCAGACGAAACACTCGCAGTTCCCCTTGAGGAACTACATATCGATGAACAGTTGCGTTTCATCGAAGAACCGGTAGAAATCATGGATAGGGAAGTCAAAACGCTTAAGCGTAGTAAAATCCCTATTATCAGAGTCCATTGGAACTCGAAACGCGGACCGGAATTCATGTGGGAGCGCGAGAATAAGATGATGCGCAAATATCCTAATCTATTCAAGCACTCCACGTCAAACTTTTAAGGTACTATTTTAATTTTCGGTACGAAAATTCTTTCAACTAGGGGATGATGTGACATCCAAAATTTTTTTTATTTTATTTAATTTTCGGGACGAAAATTCTTTCAACTAAGGGATGATGTGACAATCCGACCTTTAAAGTTAACCACATTAGTAATTCCGTTAAGTTTTCTGTTAAATCCTAACCCGGTTAACCTAATCCTAAACTTTAGGGACTATTTCTGCCTTTATTCAATCCTAAGTGCATGAAACTAGAGGGACTGATCTTGTAAATAACTCAATTTCATTTTTGTTGTCCCTGAAAGTCAAAATCAAGAGTTCTTGTTCCTGTTTGACTTTTGAAAGTCAAATTCGCAACCCTTAATCCAAATTCAAAACCCACAATCGTTTTCTGTTTAATTTCGTAACTGAAATCGCACGATAATGGCATTAACAGTCATAACCATCGATTAAATCATCATCATTGATCGAATTAAACTCAATAATGAGTAGTGAACCTGTATCAAAATCGACGAATTTGAGTATTGTTTTCACAAATCAAACTCAATCTCAACTAAATTGCTCGTCCCTGAAGATGTTGCGCACGACAATTCGACTGGAGAAGCCGTGGGAATCACCAGAGGGTCTAACCCGTCGCCGTCGGAACAAGTTCTAGCTGTTCTCCTTCAATTCGAACTCCTTTCTGGTAATTGGTTTCATCCTTAGTTTCTTTTTTACTCGTAAATTAAAAGACCTATGATAATTCGATCGGTTAACATCGAATTGAACCCAATTCATAATCTAGGGTTCGTTCTAAAATAGATTTGGGGCTTTTGATACTAGACTCGATCATAATCCAATTAATTCACATCTTTAGCTTCGTAATCAGTCACTCATCGAAAGCCCTATGTTTATTTTATCAATTAACATCGAATTTATTGTAACCCGTAACCTAGGGTTTGTTCTAAATCGATTTTGGGGGTTTTGATTCTAGACACCACCTCAACCCAAGTAACCTATACCAACAGATTCGTAATATCTTATTTAGTAAAAACCCTATGATTCCAACCTGTGTTATTATCGAATTTGATCTAAATTGATTGGTGTTCTTGATCTAGGGTTTCGACCCGTTTTTCTATAATCAAACGATCTTAAACTCTTTAATTTCATAATTAAATCTAACTACAGACTCGTATGGATTCGATTTACAATACCCCTATGAATTTTGGATCGATCGTTACTGATTTTTGCGTGTTTGGGACTGGATCGATCGCATCAAGGTGTGGGGGGAAGAACTCAACGGGTTAATGATTAAAACCATTTCTGGTTGAGTTTTGTTGCGATTGCCCTAGCGGGTGGACTGGTTAAGTGTGTGTTCGAGTCTCCTCACCCCTGTTTTGGTTTTTATTTATTTTCTAGTCATTATTTTAATATTAAATCACACCCTATATTATTATATTGATACATTAAAATGTTTTAACCGGAAAAACCTCCCGTAAACTCGGGTTTAGCATCGTGTCTTGTATTATTATTTAAATTGCATATTAAAAAATAATATAATATTTTCAACCCGTTATCTCAATTAAAAAAGATATATTTATATATTATAATCATTTCGGTTATAAATTCCGTGTGACGTTTAAAACAAATAAATGATATAATTTTTTATATTATCCACACTCGTATTTATCCTCGAATAAAATAATAGAATTATTATTTTGTCGCGCAATTGTTTATTGTAATACTTTGTTAAAATCTAAAAATAATATATTATATTATTTTCTTAGGTCATTATTTAATGGCGAAAACGCTCGAATATATTTATTATATATTATTTGTCATTCATCATGAAACGCATTCATCCTAAATTAAGAATCCGAATTCTCGTACACTCGTTCGGTTACCCGTTAATCCTTAGAATGTTTAAAGACATTCTAATCTTTTGTGTGTCGTCACAAATCCCAATGAGTCCCTAATTGTTGCTTGTAATTCTAGGGCATACGTAAGTCGTTGCAGGCTAACACACGTGGTTTCAATCTTATTCTAGTGTGAACGTACCTACGCCGTTCAGGTGAGTTTCACGGCCCCCTTTTACTGTTTTTATTTGGGGGAGATAACATGTCATAACCTTTTTGGGTTATTGTAATTCATATGATATCATTGTTGAAGCTAAGTGTAACACACTATCATGAAAAGTCCTCCCACACATCGGACCGTTAATATTGTATGAGCAAGGTAATTTTAGTAGTACTACTGGGTTTGACAAACCCCACCCGCGTTAGTCGCGCTAACTCGATTGGAGGTCGAACATGTGTTATATTGACCTTAACACATTTGTCAGAGTTGATAGACCTGGCTGGAGGCAAACAAACAAACACACTGTCAGTTTCGGTTGCGAGCGCTTTAGTAAGACATGAATATATGCATGCTACCTATAGATATGCATATTGAATGTACATAATCCGCAAACGCTTTATTTGAAATGATTGAAACCTGTGAACTCACCAACCTTGTGTTGACACTTTTCTTACATGTTTTCTCAGGACGCTAAGCTAAGGCACAGGTGCACGTTAGGGCATGCATGGTGTCAACATGATGTATTCAATAATTGTCAATCTACTGATCATTTATTATGTTTCTGTTATTGTTAGACTTGGGCGCGTTGTTGTGCGCATTTCCTCTCTTGTTTAAACGCTTCCGAATTTACTCTGAACTTTTATAATATTTCCATTTGAATCCCATATAGTGTCGTTTGATGTAACTAATGTCTGAGATCCTGGTTTGTCACGCACCAAACGGTAAAACTCCGTTAGTGGAATTTGGGGGTGTGACAATTACCCCTTACATCTTTGATGTATTGAGACAGTGAGACTGAAAGGTGATCTGTCTGTCGGGTTTTTTAGTGTTGTTTGGGAGACCGAGAGGTAATCCAACCAACTGGTGAGCATAATATCTCTTAGGTTGCCTTCTGGCCACATCCTGAGAGTGATTAGGAATCCATTAGGTAGTGTAAGGGTGTCGTATCTTAGGATCCCAGTTCCATCACAGTTTCCATAGCCGAAAAAAGTCCAAATTTAGCAAACAGGATTACTAACCTAGGTAGTCCTTTCCTCATTATTGATTTTACCTGATTCCTTTGCTTGATAGTTAATTATCGTTAGCAGTCTTCTTCATTCATTTACTTTTGAGTTTACTTAGTTAATCTTAGTTCGTAGATCTCCTCCCCCCCCCCCCCAAACCAAACCAAACCAAACCAAATATTCCAGTTCTAGTAGTTTAGTTAGTGTCTGTGTCTCGTGGGTTTGATATCCGGACTTTCGTTAGGCTATATTACAATTGATAGGTATACTTGTCTGTCTTTGTGGTCTAATTTATAGGAGTGTCTAGAGTTTAACTAGAGTGTCTAGGTTAGTTTTGTGCTTAGTTTTTATAGACCGTTTGACCGACATTAGCCACGAATTGCCCAAGTAAGTCGGGAATGAGATGTTTTAAGTGTGGAGAACTTGGACACCGGATAATGGAATGTCCAACCCTTAAGATTTCAGCACCAATCAAAGATGGAAAGGAGAAGGAAGCCCCAAAGGCCAAGGGTAGGGCCTATACGTTGACAACAGAGGAAGCGAAGGCATTGCCTGACGTAGTATCAGGTACATTTCTTGTTAATAACATACCTGCTACTGTGTTATTCGACTCAGGAGCGAGTAGAAGTTTTGTATCCTTAGATTTCTATCCTTCTTTATCTAGACCTACTATAAGATTAGATGAAACCTTTGAAGTTGAAACATCTATTGGAAAAACGATCAAGGTGGCAGAAGTCATCCAAGATTTTTTCATCAATCTTGAAGGACACAGATTTCCCGTTAGACTATATCCTATGATCCTCGAGGGATTTATTGTAGTCTTGGGAATGGACTGGTTGGCAGCAAACGATGCCCAGATCATTTGCAACCAGAAAATAGTTCAGCTACAGACTCCTGACGGCAATCGGATTATAATCCACGGTGATAAAATAAGATCAGTCGTTCGAATCATTTCTATGATGAAAGCCACAAAGTTTATGAGACAAGGTAATGAGGCCTACCTGGCATACGTTATTGATTCCAAAGTAAAGACTAAGGAATTAAAGGACATGCCAGTAGTCTGTGATTTTCCTAATATATTCTTTGAAGAATTACCAGGAATACCTCTAGAAAGAGAAGTAGAGTTTCGAATCGACTTAATGTCTGGTGCTAACCCTGTAGCTAAGGCACCTTATCGATTAGCTCCATCGAAAATGAAGGAACTAATGTCATAACTGCAAGAGTTGTTAGACAGAGGTTTTATCAGACCGAGTATCTCGCCTTGGGGTGCTCCGGTATTATTCGTGAAGAAGGATGGTAGTATGCGTATGTGCATAGACTACCGAGAGCTGAACAAGCTTACCATTAAGAATAAGTACCCATTACCTAGGATCGATAACTTGTTCGATCAATTACAAGGAGCGAACTGCTTCTCCAAAATCGATTCGGATTATCATCAGCTGAAGGTTAGAGATGAAGATATTCCTGTACGAGATATATACATTATGAGTTCTTAGTAATGTCATTTGGTTTGACTAATGCCCATGCTGCATTCATGGACCTCATGAATAGGGTATGTCGACCTATGTTGGACCGATCTATGATCGTGTTTATTGATGATATTCTAATTTACTCAAAATGAAGGAGATCATGCATTCATCTCAAGGAAGTGCTAGAGACACTTAGAAGGGAAAAGTTATATGCTAAATTTTCCAAGGGTGCTTTTTGGCTCTAAGAAGTTCAGTTCTTGGGTCATATGATAAACGCGGAAGGAAATCTTGTAGATCCTTCAAAGATAGAAACGGTGATGAAATGGAACCCACCAAAGACACCTAAAGAGATTCGTAGTTTCTTAGGTTTGGCTGGTTACTATAGAAGATTTATTCAAGATTTCTTTAAGATTGCTACCCCATTGTCGAAACTTACAAAGAAGGAGACAAAAGTTTATTTGAGGAACGGAGCAAGATAATGCTTTCTAGAAATTGAAAGAGAAATTAACTCAAGCTCCGGTTTTGCCTTTACCGAAGGGGACAGAGGATCTGGTAGTTTACTCTTATACTTCGTTTCAGGGATTGGGTGTGCATTCACTACTAGAAAATCGGCCTTTAATGACACACAATGCGTATCATAAAAGGGGATAGATGACACGTCGAACCGTGTCAAAGAAGGCCCTGTCAAGAATGAAGATGACACGCATTTGTGTGTCATATGTTTATGAAGCGCATTTATGACACGTCTTTACTACACGCAAGGCGTGTCAAGGAAGGCCCTGTCAAGAATGAAGATGACAGGCATTTGTGTGTCATAAACGTGTCATGGTTTTAACTGTTTTAAAAAAAATTATTGAATTATAAATTCACATTAAATGACAATTAATTTCTCATAATACAAAATAAAATACATATATAGCAAAACAATCTATTTCATACAATATTTCATAAAATACTAACAAACATTTCAAAGTTAACAATATTTCATTAATGTCGATACAAAATTTCACCGGAACATGAAGTTTGCCACAAAAGTCGACCATTTTTTACGAATTCCATCAATATCAGCCTCCGTGTATTTATCTTTCCTTCCTCCAACCTGAGAAAAAGTTTGTAAACAAGTTAATGAGGAACATAAAGTCAAAAAATTTGTAAACACTCTTAAAAATAGACCTTGCAACTTGCAACCCGTTCGACCCACTTGACCGTTCCCTTTTTTGCTAATTTTTTATTAGACCCATTTGACCCGTTTGAAATAAAACACAACCCAAATATCAAATTTCGACTGATTTATAAGTTAATGGAGAGATATTGAAGCCTTCTCACGCATCTGTTGAACAAAGCATCGCCAAATACCTTTTGAGCATCTATGTTCTCTACACAATCTGAAACAAAAACCACATTCGAACTCTTAATTATCACCACCTTTGTATATGGACGTACACGTACTAGTTTATTTATGCATGTGTTGGTAACTTACATACCTTCTAAACCCAAAACATGTACTCAATCTAATCTTCCCAAAATCACAACATACAATAAAGAAAGCACACATTTCAAGTTGCATAACAAATTTCATATATTACAAGTGTATAAACTAAACTGGAACATGACATTAAGAAACTGAATTCTTTAATAAAGTAACTTACATAAATGGAAGACCAGTATATTTTGCATATGAGCTTAATCAAATCTGCAATTTCTATTGATGGATTTCCTATCTAAACAAGCCTGCTGAAAATATTAAGTAAATGAGGAAATGTCTCCTCAACTATAAATAGCCAATTATAAGTAACCACTTTGATGAAAGCTCAAAGGATTCACAATAAACTGCTTCGGTAACTACTTAATGAGAATCTAGAGATGTGAAATACCAGGACTTACTCATATTTTCTAAAGAGAATTCGTAGTACAAATTAATAGAGCTCCATAAACTTGTTGGTCCTGTAAATTATGTGTCCCCCCACTGCAAAAGGACTTAACAAGTTCGTAACTAACTAGACAAGTTCGCCTGTTTCAGCTGAAGAACAAGAAGGAATTGTTCTAACACCAAAATCTACGAACACCACTGAAAATCTTCATAATTTGCAATTTTGAAGGAATTGTTCAAATCCAATCCAACTGTCTTGAGACACTCACCCAACTGTGCCATGTTAAGATAATCGACGGTTTATTTCACAACAATTGGAGAAAGACAATGGACAAAAGCAACTGAGTTTAGCTCAACAATGCAGAAACTTGTGCAACAAAAACAAGAATGTTGCATGTGCTAAAACCCAAAGGTGGAACAGGTGTTGCATGTGCTAAAACCCAAAGGTGGAACAGATGCTATAAATAAAAGGACCCATATCATCTTCCAAGAGTTACATCATCAAAGGCAACCTTATTTAAATTACCTTTAAAATAACATATCTAACCTTTTAAGTAACACATACCAACTCTACAACTTTCTTGGAGGCCCCAAAATCTGCAAGTTTAATTTGTCCTTTATTATCAACAAGTATATTTGCCCCTGCAAGAGTATTGTCACATAAATGCAGATACATGGCTAACTCCATACATCACAACTTACAAACTGAGCTATTTCATTTTCCACATGCATGCATACATATTGTTGGGTCTAGTTTGAGAATGATGTTAATCAATTAATACGATCACGAGATGTTTAGGTTCGCGTATGAAAATGGGTCGGAGAGTCGCTAGCGACACACTGAGAGTCACTTGGCTGGTTTCAGCCGACTCTCTGAGGGTCGCCAGGTTATCTTCAGACGACTCTCTGAGGGTCGCCAGGCTGGCTTCAGCCGACTCTCAGAGAGTCGCTAGGTTGGTTACGGCTGACTCTCAGCGAGAATCGGCAATCTGCACGTCGACTCTCTCAGGTCTCCTATATATACCTGACCATTTTCATAGCATTTTGGGCTTCTTCTCCACATTTTTCTCTGTATTTTTCATTTGTTTAGCTAGCTAAAGAGGGTTTTTGGTTTGTGTTTGTTCCACCACCACGGGGGAGCTCACCCGTGGTGGATGGCGGTGGTAGATAGTTGTATCTGGTCGAATTCTGATCTTCTTATTGTTGATTTTTGTTCTTATTTTTATACTCTTTTTCTTACTTTTCTATTGATTTCATCAATAACAGTTGATCTATAGCTGATTTGTTGATCAGATCTTGACTAGAATCATCATAGCACAGGGACCCTATCGTTAGGATCTACACATATTAAAAGTTAAAATATACTTTAATGTCCATGTGCATGATACCATTTTTGTGGAGATACTCCAGCCCTAATAACAACAAAGTTGGAGGAATGAAATTCACTTAAAAATTGAATACTTCAAAGCATCTGCAGATGTCAGAGAAGAAAATCATCACTCCAAATGAAATATTTCCTTATTTCAGTAAGATTTTAATCAATTATAAGTTGTTAGTGACATTGAATTCAGTTTAAATGTTTACTTAATTGTGTCATTATTGAGCAGTAATTTGGGTATATCCATTAAGATACGTAACAGGTTAAATGCCAGATTTATTTTAGGACAAAATTAGTTATCCGTTTATTAGTCTCATTGAAGATCACAATAGCTAGAAATGTTCTTTACCATTGATTTTTATAGATATATTTAAGTATTTTAGTGACCTAAAACATACTTTTAATAAACACTAGATTAACATTTCACGTAATAATGTTTATCTTGTACTGACAACAAAGATTTGAGCCTGAACTCATAGAACAACTGACTAAAAATTGAATCAAGTATACCTTAGTGAAGAAGCATAGATCATCAGCCATTAGTTGTTGAGGCATTTCCAAATGGTAAAGAAAGGGAAATCATCTTGTAGCTCAGATAGTAATTGCCGCTTTCCCAACTCTTTCTTGCTTTACTCATGATTTTCCATGTTATAACTTTTGGTTCGCGCAGAGATAAAAAAATGAAAAGAAAAGCGCCTTTTCGCGAGAACAACACTGTTACGAGTAGCTAGTCTGAACTTCTCTACACTTTCAGAATCCCTCCCTTTTATCCTCTACAGAATTTGCTCACACTTTCTCCACTATGTTTCAGTCTGTTCTTAACTTCTGTGTGATCGAAAGATAAGGAGCTCAAAAGATGCTGCAAATCGATGAGCAAAAACTTAGGGATTCTAATAAACTATCAAAACTTAAAATAAACCTGTTTGGGGTTAAATCACTTTCAATAACTTGAAATAAACAATTTAGGAATTCAAATAAACTATGAAAACCTGAAAAAAAAAACTCAGTCAAAAACCACTGAAGAACCACTTAAAACAACTCCACACAAAACTTATGCTAAAATACTTTCCAAGAGAGCTTACTTGTTTCCTGTCAAATAATATCAACAAAGTTCATGGTGTTAATATTAGGGCTCATTACAGCTTGAAAAAAACTCAGTCAAAACCACATGCGTCCCCAACACCACTGAAGAACCACTTAAAGCAACTCCACAATAAGTTTATTTCAATTATTAGCATAACATATTAATATTACTTATTTATATTAATTTGGACTGCTCAAGGATTACCTACTTGATGATCTGAGCTCGTGCTCTTCTAACGGCTTCCGGTCGTATCCTCGCCGGCAATGCTGCACCAATGTCCGGTACCTTATCGCAATCGATCTTAATAAACACATTAAGCTGCCGCGAACGCAAAAGCACTTTCTCAAAATCAAATCGAAACCGAAATCCAAATCGAAATTGAAATTGAAATCTTCTCCGGTGCTGCACAAATCTTCTGCCGCCGTGGTTAACGTTTTTAAGAGCGTCCGATTTTCCGGTGCTAGATCAGGATTCGCTAACCCTAGGAAACCTAATTTTCTACCGAAGAATCTGTCACGGAAGCTATCAAAGCATAGCTTCTGGAAGAGAACAATCGATCAGAAGAAAACAGAGTTCAAAAGGTTGAATTAGCTAGATGAACCGATCAAACAGAAGGATAACATAAACGGGGGAGGTGGTGAAGAAATGAAGTGTAACGCAATTGTTGAAATAAAGAAAAGAATTTCTTTATTTTTTCTTTTTTTCTATTTTTTTCTTTTTTTCTCTAAATCACTTTATTTTAGAACGATAAAGATAAGACTTGTTTTTCTTTTATTTACTTTTATTATTCTTTTTAAAAAATTTCTAGAACATATTTCCCTTCATTTTTTTTCTTTTTCCCATTTAAAAAAATCTCTAGAACACATTTCCCTTCATTTTCTTTCTTTTCCCCATTTAAAAAAACTCTGGAACAATATTTTCTTCCCTCTTCTTTTCTTTTCCCTTCTTTTCTCTCATTAAATAAGAATCAGGAACACAGCGTAAGGAGCAACGGGGTGAAGTTAGATGAAAGAGATGAAATCGTTTAAGATGAAAAGAGTAAATTTCGCTTTTGGCTCCTGTGGTTTTGATTGTTTAATCATTTTAGTTTAAAAAAGAATATTTTAACATATCAGTTCCTGATATTGTATTTTTATAACCATTTCAGTCTATTACATTAACCCTGTTAACTTTTTCTATTAAGTATATGAGCATTTTAATTATTTTATTTCTAAGTGAACTAATTTAATCTTTTCAGTCCAATAAAAACTTTTTTTAGTCTTTTTCATAAAAACGTTTTTTTACTTTTTTAAAAATGTTTTTTTTCACTTTTTTAAAATCATTTTTTAAGTTTTTTTCTTCGTAAAAACGCCTCTTTTGAACCTTTTTAAAAAAGTTTTTTTAACTTTTCTAAAATTTTTTTTTCATAAAAAAGTTTTTAAAAACATTTTATAGTTTTTTTTATAAAAAGGTTTTTTTAGCTTTTTCGTAAAATGATTTTTTTAACCATTTTAAAAGGTTTTTTTTTACTTTTTTAAGTGAACTTGTTTTTAAAATAATTTTTTAAAATAATAAACTATTAAAAAACTTTTTAAAATAGTTAAAAAACATTTTACGAAAACGCTAAAAAACGTTGTTATACAAAAAAACTAAAAAATGTATTCAAAAACGTTTTTTATGAAAAAAATTTAAAAAACTTTATTTTTAGAAAAAATTTAAAAATTTCTAAAAATATTCAAAAAAGACGTTTTTATGAAGAAAAAAAACTAAAAAAATGATTTTAAAAAAGTAAAAACAAAATCGCTTTTAAAAAGGTAGAAAAAAAGTTTTTATAAAAAGCTTAAAAAAAGTTTTTATTGGACTGAAAATGTTAAACTAGTTCATTAAAAATGAAATGACTAAAAATGCTTTTATACTTAACAGAAAAAATTAACAGAGTTAGTGTCATGGACTGAAATTGTTACAAAAATACAACCTCAGGGCTAATATGTTAAAAGATTCTTTTTTGGACTAAAAGGGTTAAACAAGCCAAACCACAGGGGCCAAAAGAGAAATTTACTCAGATGAAAAAGATGAAATCGTTTCAAAACCCTAGGTTTATTCGATTTTTGAGACAATGGCGCACCCGAAAGGATAGGGGCGGGATGTTGAAATTATAAGATGACAATTACAAGATGACACACATATTTGCACGTCATAGTTCGTGTGTCATTAATGCTCAGATTATAAAATGACAATTACAAGATGACACGCATATTTAAATATGCACTCCGTGTTTTTATTTTTTTTATGATGACACTTAAACGATGACACACACTTTTGCATGTAATAGTTCGCGTGTAATTAAAGGTCTATTTTCTAGTAGTGATTAATGCAAAGAGGCAAGGTTATAGCATATGCTTCACAGCAACTTAAACCACATGAAGCTAACTACCCGACCCATGATTTAGAATTAGCTGATGTAGTATTTGCACTTAAAATATGGAGACAATATCTTTATGGAGTTAAGAGTACAATCTACACATATCATAAAAGCTTAAAGTATTTCTTTGAGCAAAAAGATCTGAACATGAGGCAGCGAAGATAGTTAGAGCTGATAAAGGATTATGATTGTGAAATCCTATATCACCCAGGAAAAGCCAATGTGGTGGCAAATGCTCTAAGCCGTAAGGAAGAGCATCATCCTATCAGGGTGAAATCATATAAGTTAGTTGTAACTCCTGACTTTATGACTCGGCTCAGGAATATCCAGATAGAAGCATTAAAAGTAGAGAATGTTAAGAAGGAAAGAATGGTTGGACAAGAGAAATATTTGGAAGAGAATGAATATGGAGTTAAGATTCGATTCAGCCGTATGTGGATACCACATATGGGTGAATTTCGAAACAGAATTCTGGACGAAGCTCACAAGTCACGATATTCGATTCATCCTGTAGGTCCCTCGGGTGTGGCGGATCGTCACATGCAAGTGGGTCTACTAGTCGGACTGGGTGCGGAATGCCCGTGACTAGGCGGAGAGTCTAGCTAAACAAAGTAAACCGACAAGACAAAACACTTTAAACGTTCTTTGTATTATAAACACTTGAAGGCTACAGAGAAAAGCACTTAGGTTACAATCTGCGTATTTGCACTAAAGCCTGCGTACTTAACTTCTGTCAACCTATCCTATTTATACCTGACCTGATGCCTGCGCACTTAGCAAGTGCGCATGGCAAAATGCTCTTGCGTACTTAACAAGTACGCAAAGGTATTCTTGCGTACTTGCTAAGTACGCAGGAGCTTTCTCCTGCGCACATGTAAGTGCGCAAAACACTTAGAAAGAAATGCAACATTCAATATGTAAAAGTAAATACAACTCGATAAACTAATGCATAAAGACTCTTACATACAAAGACAATTACAGACATGAAAATACAAACTAAGACTCTATCCAGAGTGTTGTCATAGGAAAGTGCTTCAACAAACTCCCCCTTGACAACAGCTCGGGATCTTCATCGTCTTCAGTCTTCAATCTTCAGTCTTCACAGCGCTTGATCTTCAACTTCCATCTTCTTCTTGTAATCAAGGCAGAACTTAATCACCTTGTCGTATTTAGAAGCAAGGAGCTTTGTCCACTCATCCGTGTAGACGCAGTAGCGTTCTGCTAGTACCTCCAGATCTTTCACAGAAAAGTTGATGAAGCAGACTTCATCAAAAATTCTGATCAGTTCCTTTGGCACTATGTTCCCGCTCTCTGAACGTCCTTTACGATCACAGCCTCGCCCGTTTTTGGATCTACGTACCAGTACCACATGTCACCAAGATTGCTCAGGGGAATCTTAGTTTCACATCGCACTGGCTTGTATACCTATTTCTTTAAGTGCTTCTTAGTCACAGGATGTACAGCGTGCTTATCCTTGACTCTCTTGGGCACTTGAGGCTTGAACATCTCGAACTTCCCTGATCTTGCTTCTCGCTGCAGAACCACCCACAAACCCATCGCCACTGCGTGATTGGTGTGACCCAGCAGCTCTTGGTTTGCTAGGTTCACCAGGTCGTATTTGGGCAAGGAGCTGAACGCTTCACTGGTGGGTTTCAAGTATTGAACCCCGCCAGATCTTTTGATGGCGAACAGCTGCTTGTCCTCCTCGAACCTTACAGCCAAGATCATCCCTGTTGCTCCGTGTTTGTCTATTATAGACGTCTTTTGCCACACAGGAGCTGGACCCTTTGATGAAGTATAAGGCATGTCTATTTCTTTCGGTGCCTCTGGGTCCACAGGTTCAGGGTCAACTGGGGAGGCTTCAGTCGAGGCTTCTACATTACTAGCCTACTCGACTGAACCTATGTCGAGCGGAGCATCTAAGGATGGAATTTCAAAGATCTCTCCATCTTCTAGCTCGTACTCTCCTTCCCCATCACCCTTGGGAATTTCGATCACCACATCTTCGTCATCATCATCCCAATCGTCACCAGAGTCGATCTCTCCTTCTTCTAGATTGAAGAGAGCATCTATCTGTGATTCTTTTGAATAGTTAGGCTCTAGATATAGGATCTCATCATCAGATAAGTCCTTAAGTACTTCAGCCACTGACTTTCCTTTATCACTACCACCACCAGAGGTATCACCACCCTCTTGATGAGTCGACTCCCCCTGAGCCATTGGAACAGCAGAGATGGGCACTATTGCTAAAGCTTGGTGCTCACCTCCACTAGGACAGGCTTCGGCATCCTTGTCCTTGTCATCATCCTTAGTCAAGTCGACCAGATGACATGCCTCATCACCAGTAGTAGTCCTCTTCTCCTTCTCTTTCTCTTTGTCCTTCTCCCCCTAAGCATCAAGCTTCTTGGTCAGATCAGCAATCAGCTTGACCATCAGCTCATGCTCCTTCCTTTGAGCGTCAAACCTGAGCTCCATAGACGACCCATGACCCAGAAGCATTTCATTTGTATTTATTAGGAGTTCATTCTGGGCCAGGACGTTTTTCAGTCGTTCCTCAGTCCCTGTTCTCTGGCTACGAAGGATTGTAACTTCATCTATCAAAGAATTGATCTGTGCTTGTTAAGCGTCAGACTCCTCCTTCTATTTTTGAATAGTCTTTAGTAATCCATCAACTTGGGTTTCCAGAACATCTATCCTAGCATCATTCGGATTAGGATGTCTGGATGAGGACCCCTCGGCAGTGTGAATAGGGGAGGAGAATATGGTATCAAAGTCAAACCCTTGCGTGAAATCTCCATAGTTGAAGGGTTGACTGAGAGGCTCAGTGGTGGTAGTTGGGATGGAAGATGTGACGAGAGTTGTTGGGGTTAATTGTAGGGTGATGGTGACAGACTCCGTGACAATTGGAGTAGTCACCGCCACCTGGACGGATGTAGTAGGGAGGGTCACCGTCACACGAACCTCCTCTGTGACTGCTGTGACTGCCACGTCAGCTTGAACTTGTGGCCTTCTCCTCCTATGGTACAATTGCTGTTCTGGTGGGGTAGAGGCTGAATCTGGACTGGCAGCTGAAACATGTACTTGCTGCACAATCGGGACCTCTACCACACTAGGGATAGCATCCTGTTGCCTATCACCCCTGCTCTTATGAACACTTTCCTTTCTTTGTCTTTGTATAGCAGCGTCAGAGTCAGAATTTGGCTCATATTCGCTGCTTGAGCTTTGTCGCTTCCTTTTGGAGGACGAATCAGGTAGGGTTACCTTAGCCGATCTCCTGGGGTGTGCCTGCGATGGTGCGTTATCGGAATCAGAAGAATATGATTTTGTTGCTTCTGAATCGGATTCCTCAGCACCACCATCACCGCCTTCGTCGTCTCCATCCTCAGACGAACCATCATCACTCTCCATTTCCTCCTGTTGTTGCTCATCAGAGTGTTCACTATGTTCAGGCTTAGAGTTGTGGCTATACCAGTTCCAGTCATCAGGTGCCACATATGCTTCATTGATTAGGTGGCCAAAGAGTTCAGTATACACAGGGGTAGGTTCTAAGCTGCCTGGCTTTAAGAATTAAGCAAAAACTCTTTTGTCCACCCTCTTGACTTGCAGTCTCTCCCCTATAGCAGGAAGGTTTGGCAACGCGTCATCTATCAAGAGTTGCACAAACCTAGGGTACAATAAGAATCTAAACTTTTCCGCAGTGTTGATCTGGTCATTGATTGCTTTGAAGATGTAGCGCGAGAAGTTGTACCCCCTATTAAGAGACAAGCCCACCATGGCTGCTGCAAGGTCATGACCAATGGCATCTTTACCAGCTTTCCTTGACGAGATGCACACGATCATGACGTGGGCGAAATACCGCCATTGGTCTAATACCCACATCTTTTTGTATGAGGCATAGTCCCTTGCTCCGAAGTATCCCATTCTTTGCCTCCAACACCCATCCACATAGTAGTCTGGATAGGCTGTCGGGTCGGTAGCAAGGTCTCTGAACTGCAGGACCCTTCTTATGGTGTCTTCAGAAAAAGCGATAGCCTGACCAGCAACGGTAGCCCTTATGACATTGAGGGATACCGTGCAGTCGTGTTCCGCTGTCTCCCAGAATTGCTCTAAATAAGGTCTTGACACGGTCGGGTCAGCCGAGATAGCATAGCTGATTCTGGAGCGGTTCAAGAAATCAACTATCTCCCTATATTGCAATGCTGCACCTTTCCAATCGGGTTGAGTGTTTGCTAACAGGTTGAATTCGTTAGTAAACGCCCGAGCCATAATCTGCAAAAACACACAGAAAACATAATAAGAACAACACGTATCATTGGAAACGGATAAACATGACTCAGTATAGCAGTTACTCATTGAACAGAATTTCAGACATAGGAATTTTTGCCAAGTGTTGGTCCTGCGTACTTAGCAAGTACGCAGGAGTTTCCTCTTGCGTACTTAACAAGTACGCAGGAAGTGCTTCTTGCGTACTTGTTAAGTGCGTAGGAAACGTACTTGGTGAAAACTCAGAAGTTTGAAATTCAATCAATGTGCAAAAATTGGTGTGTATTGGGTCACCACTAGGTCGGAATCAATGATTCTAACCTATGGGACCAACAACAATACCAAATACTACTATACATGACCAGTTTTGATCTAAAAATGTTCGACCGAACCACTGTCGGTTCAACTTCATGCACAAGGTCAAAATCGAAGATTAAAAAGGACGATTAAGGGTCTATTATGTGATCTAATCATGTTTAATGATAATAGGTTACCCAAACAACCCTCAAATTGCCCTAAAAAATCACAGTTTGAACCTAGATTAACTTAGTCAAGAATCGGTCCAAAATCGAAAGTTTGTGTGGATGGATTAAGCCCAAAATCTCACCAAATCGATGTAATGAGGTGATGAAACTATAGACGGGACGAAAAAATGGTTTAGGAACACTTTGATTTTGAGTGAAATTTGCAGAGGGAAATTTTTTTTTTGTTTGAAAGCATGAAACTGAGAAAAGTTTCTAAGTGTCACATTTATACCCATCCTCAATCAGTCGTGCGTACTTGTTAAGTGCGCACGAGTTAACTCTTGCGTACTTACAAGTGCGCAAGCTTTAACTCTTGCGCATTTACAAGTGCGCAAGCTTTAACTCTTGCGCATTTACAAGTGCACAAGCTTTAACTCTTGCGTACTTGTTAAGTACGCAAGATTTACTTCGTGTGAACTTGACAAGTACGCACAACCCTTAAGTGCGCAAATTTCAAACTCAGAATTTATGAAGTATTTCAAGTCAAATAACGAACAAGATAAAAATATTCAATCAGGAGGATTCAAATACAATTCATGAAGGTTAAACACAAATATTTTTGGTTTTTCTGAATAAAATTGAACTATGCATAAACTTAAAATATTTTTCATCTTTTCTAATAAACTATACAAGAATTCACACAAACTATTTTTGATCAAAGACACGAGCAGAGGATCATATCAGACTATCTTTTAGCAAAAAACGATACAATATAAACATCAAAGAATATGGGATCATGTCATGGATTACTATTTATTCATACGTAATAAGCACATAAACAAGTAATCCAAGTTGACAATATTAAGATTTGAAACTATAAGCATCTTTGTATCACATTCTTGTGTATTAAGGTATTTTTTTTTTATAATAAGATATACAACGTGTACCCCACTGATATGCTATACTAATGTAAACTGCATTATCTCAAGGCATCTAAGATTTTCCCAATGATTTTCTAAATTTTCAGAATGAAGTTACATCTATTAGCACATGAAAAATCAAGCAGAATCCATAAGGATTATCAGGAATCATAAGATTTAGAATCGAGTGATTCATTTGTCTTGGTTTCATTTGATTTTCTTCATTGAATATCAGTATGATGATTCAGGATAATATATATGGTGTTTGAGTTTTAGGGTAAGGGGATCCAACTTTTATCTGGATTTGATTTCAATGAATCAGGAGTGATTCAAGGGTGAATACATGCTCAACGGTTAATGTAGAGACATGTCTTGATTCAATCTCTCCTTGCATACTTGTGAGTATGTGCAGTGAGATGAACCGCAATAATTGTGCTAACGAAATAACCCAAAACTGACCTCAAAAGAAAATTATTGCCAAAATCTAACATCCTTTATCTGATAATGATCTTTTCTATTCTTTTACGCGCACACACTTGCAAACATGGATTCAAATCACAGTTGTAATTTAGATTTAGTTTCCACACTACTAGTGATTCAAAGACGCATACAGCCTACTGACAATTTAAATTACTTGTAAATAAGCAGATTAAAAACATAATAATTTAAACAATTAAGTAAGCATGACGCAATCATTTCCCATATGAGCAGTCTGTGACGTTTAGATCATTTCTGATGTACTATCATTTCCTCTTTTCTCAAGTTAACTTTGAAATTTTCTCCATTTTCTATTTTGTTTTTATTTTTTTTGTAAAATATTTTGAAACTTAAAAGAACTATACAGAAAATTTAAAAGAAATAAAGTTTAACTCCCATGAATTGAATTGATTTAAGAAAAATTAATTTTCACTCAGGATTGAACATTCCTATCAAGTTGACAAGATGCTCAAAACGGGATCGATCAAATGCCTTTGTGAAAAGGTCAGCAAGATTGTCATCCGTGTGAACTTTTACAAGTTCAATTAAATGCTTTTCAGCACAATCACGGATGAAATGATGGCGAATCTCTATATGTTTAGTTTTGGAATGTTTCACCGGGTTATTTGTGATGGACATTGTGGCATTGTTATCAATGAATAGAGGAGTTCCAGTGAAGTTTAAGCCATAGTCTCTCAACTGCTGCTGAATCCATAATATCTGAGAACAACCGCTCGCTGCAGCAATGTATTCTGCTTCACAAGTTGAGACAGAAACTGTTGACTGCTTCTTACACTGCCAGGAGACCAGTCTGTCTCCTAAGAATTGACATCCACCAGAAGTTGACTTTCAGTCAAGGTTACAACCGCCATAATCTGAATCAGTGTATGCTTTGAAGTCGAATGACTGCTGCTTAGAGTACCAAAGACCTAATCGGGGTTTCCCTCTCAGATATCTAAAAATTCTCTTCACGACTATCATATGTGACTCCTTTGGTTGAGACTGAAACCTTGAGCACAAGCACACAGCAAACATTATATCGGGTCTTGAAGCTGTGAGATACATAAGTGATCCGATCATCCCACGGTACAATTTGCTATCTACATCCTTTCCATCTTTGTCAGGATGCAGACCATGATTGACTAGGATAGGTGTTCCATAAGTACTGCTATCATTCTTCTTGTATTTTGATAAGATGTCCTGCACATACTTACTTTGATGTAGATAAATGCCATCCTCTCTTTGACTGATTTGCAGACCCAGGAAGAACGACAATTCACCCATATTACTCATTTCAAATTTGGACTTCATCACCTGCTCGAATTCCCTACACATCCCTTCATTGGTAGATCCAAAGATAATGTCGTCGACGTATACTTGTACAAGAAGAATGTCACCTCCTGCTTTCCTAATGAAGAGAGTCGAGTCAATCTGTCCACGGTCGAAACCATTAGATAGTAAATGCTTAGATAATGTCTCATACCATGCCCGCGGTGCTTGATGAAGACCATAAAGTGCTTTGTCGAGCTTATACACTTTATTGATATTATGCGGATCTTCAAAACCGGGAGGTTGAGTGACATAGACCTCTTCATGAACTTTACCATAAAGGAAAGCACTCTTCACATCAATTTGATAGACCTTGAAGCCGACATATGTGGCATAAGCCAAGAACAGTCGAATGGCCTCAATTCTAGCAACTGGGGCATATACTTCCGTGTAATCCAAGCCCTCTTGCTGATAAAAACCCTGAACAACCAATCTTGCTTTGTTCTTCACAACAACATGACGATCATCAGTCTTGCATTTGAACACCCATCTGGTTCCAATTGGCTGAAAGCCTTTTGGCAAGTCAACTAAATCCCACACGTGCAACTTTTGGAATTGAGACAATTCATCTTGCATCGCCTCAATCCAGCAGTTGTCAGTGAGAGCCTCCTTCACATTCTTCGGCTCTAACTGGGACACGAATGCAGCATGCAGACATGTTTCCATGACACCAGTGTCAAGTATCTCTATGTAAAGACTGGTGTTCTCAGTGATGGTTCGATGACGAGTCTGAACACCGGCATAAGGATCACCAATAATGTTGTCGATTGGATGATTCCTATGCACTCTCATCTCCGGTACAATTGGTTCCTGAATTTCTGATCAAGATTCGTGCTTAACTCCCCCATTTCCTGTGTTCCAGAGGAAGAAGATTCAATGTTAATTGGATCAGCTGGAGCGTCATTTCCTACAGTTGTGTTAGGATTGGCTTGAGCGTCATCTCCAACAACAAGAACATCTTCACTGTTATCACTGTCATGAGTTCCAGATGCAGATGCAGCATTGGAATCAGGAGTTACAATCGGTACAGTGGCACGAGTAGAGAAACTGGAGTCATCGTCGCCACCCAATAATTCATAAACATTTGCGGCGTCAACTGCAGATATATCAGGAAGATTGAATGACTTGAATAGCGCATCATAATCAAAACCCCAAGCTGGACCTGTTGGTTCGGGTGGAATGCTGTGTTTACTGCAATCCACTTCAAACCATTCCTCGACAGTACGAGTTCCTATATTGTACACTCTCTTGCAAGGCGAGTTGGTAACGTATCCTAAGAAGATGCCTTCCACCGCTTTTGCATGAAACTTAGACTGGCGGTCTTTGTACTGTAGCAACAAGGAACAAGGACTACCAAAAGGAACTAGGTAATCAAGATTGGGAAGTCGATTGTTGATCAACTCGTAACAAGTCTTGTTATGCCTCTTCACAACCAGAACTCAGTTTAAGACGTGACAAGCTGTATTAACGGCTTCTGCCCAGAAGGTGACAGGAAGCTTTGCATCCGACAGCATAGTCCTTGCAGTCTCAATCAGTGTTCTGTTCTTCCGTTCAGGATCTCCATTCTGCTGAGGCGTGTACAGCGCGCTGAATTCGTGATGGATCCCTTTCTTGAGACAGAAAAGCTCCATCAAATTATTCTTGAACTCAGTTCCGTTGTCACTCCTAATTCTTCTAACTTTCAGCTTGCAAAGAAATTCCAAGCTTAGGATCAAATATTGAAGAATATCAGCAGTCTCGTCTTTAGTACCTAAAAAATGCACCCAAGAAAAACATGAGAAATCACCAGTTACAACCAGACAGAACGACTTACCTCCAATACTCCTGATACTTATGGGGCCAAATAGATCCATGTGTAATAGCTCCAAAGGGGTATCAATAGAGTTTTGGAGCTTGGGCTTGTGAGACTTCCGTTGCTGTTTGCCCTTTTACAAGGCATACGGTCATCTGCAACGGTAAATCTCAGCTTAGGAACCCCGGTTACCAAACCGTTTCGGACAAGATGATTCATTTTATGATACGAAATATGTCCGAGTTTCCTATGCCACAAAATGGAGTCGAGCTCTGTCGCTTTCGTAAGCAAACAAGTAGCAACTGATGAGGTGGTTGTTGCCACACTCATATCGATCTGATAGGTGTCATTTGCTCTTGGCGCTCTCATCAGGATCCAATCTTCGGGAACTTCAAAAGCAGGTTTGAGAATCAGGCATTCTGACTTGTCAAACATCACCGAGTACTCCTTATCACACATTTGGGAGACACTCAACAGGTTATGCTTCAGCTGCTCGCAGAAGTTGACATTGTCAAATCTGACACAACCGTTCGAAACCACGCCTTGACACGTGATGCTGCCGCCTTTTTCTCTGGCAAAGGCCACATAGCCGCCTCTGAATGGTTTAACGTCTTGAAGAAAGGCCATGCTTCCTGTCATGTGCCGGGAGCATCCACTATCTACATACCAGCGGTTAGAGATAGTACCCTTTGGATGTCCCTGCACGAGTCACAAAAGAATTAGTTAGTTTTGGAGACCCAAGCCATTGTGGTCTTGGGTCGTCGATCCTTTTCAAAATAAACTACTTCCTTTCAAAATTGATGAATCTTTGAAAGAATTAGAATTGGGAGATTGAGAATTTTTGGATTTGGCAGTCCAGGATCTCTTCTGTTTCTTAACCGGAACAGGAGACTTTGATTCAACAACAGCAGGTGAACTTGTGGAAGCTTCACCTGATTGAACTGAAGTCAGCTGTTCCAGCTTTCTCAACCTCTTGTTTCTTCTTCTTCTCTATGGCTTTGAGAGTCTTGCCACAGGTTTCTCACCAGTACGTGTACTACCAGATGTAGATACACGAGGTACAGCATGTTGCGTTACCTTTCTTGTAACAGATGGTTTAGCTTCAGACTTTATCTTAGGCTTTACCATCGGTTTGACTGGTGGTTTCACCACATTTTGTTTTGGATTTTTGGGAGCTTTCACTGATGGCGACCTGGGGATAACAGCTAGTTGTGGAACATCATACCGTTTCCCTTGGTTCTTAGAAGGACAGTTCATAATAATGTGACCAACCAAGCCACAGTGAAAACAGTTCCTCTTGTCTACATAAGTTCTCTTGTAAGGCTCATTAGATCTGGCCTTAGATAACTCAGCATTATGAGAAGGAGGAGTTGGTTTATGAACATTAGTCTGAGCCTTTACAGTTTGGTTTTTGGGGGTATAGTATTTTTCCAAATTTTCTTTATACCCAAGCCCATAATGAGCTGAAAAAGCCTCTTTCTTTGCTTGGTTAAGACTTTTATAACCCCCATAAAGCATTACCTTTAGATTATCATTTGTTTCAATGATATCGGGTTCAGTTAAAATGCAATTATCACCATTAGTGATAACGTTTTTCTTTACCTTTTGTTCAGTTAACAACTCCTCAGATACTGCTCCTTCAGCGTAAGTGTTAACCGACCCATCTTCAGAAGCTGTAACAAACTCCTCACTAGATGTGGAGTTAGCCTTACTTGAGGATTCATCCTTTTTAGGGGAATCATCCTTATCAGAGGACTCATCTAGACAAGTGAGATCAATATCTATCAAGCTATTGACAAACTTCCCGCTCACTGGTAGAGGAATGACATTAGTACCCAAACCTAACCCATTCAGTTGTCTCACCACAGACTCGTAGTGTTCCACCACAAAGCGAGAGTTTTTCAACTTCTCATTAGTGCATTTTAACTGCAAGATCTCATTTTGCAGTTTGTTGATTTCATTGTTCCGTTTTTCTAACCCCCTGTATGCAACATCTAAGTGAAGCTGTTGATCACTTATTTTTAAAGAATATTCACATTTTTCTTTTTTCAACGTTTCAATAGAATCTTTAAAACGTTTTTCATTTTCTTTATAGTTTAGAGCTACCATACTTAGGGGTTCGATTTTGTCTTGTAGCCTAGAATTTTCAAGTTTTAGCCCTAGACATTTAGAACATGAAATAACAGAAAAAGGGTTAGAATCTGTAGGATCGTGAAATTACAAGATGGTTCTGTTCTTAGTTGAGATTGGCGGAAACAATAACAACTACACAATTACAATCGAGTAGACAGAAAGAATACTGATAAGAACACTGTTGTATTAAGCTTACTGAATAAACGATTACAATTGAAAACTGTAATTCAAAAGCACACTTACAATGAAGTGTTTACACAGTATTTATACTAACTTAGAATCAAGACAGACCCTTGATTCTAAGGATCAGATCGAACACAGACCGTTGATCTCTTATACAAAAACTAACAATACACGTTAAAGCTAAACTAGCTAACTTTATTGAAGCGTCTTCTTTATGCATCATTGCTTGCATGCCTGGAGAAGAGCATTGCTTAGTTTCATTGGTTGTGCCATTGAGGTTCCTTCTGCTTTGAGTGTGTCAGTTGCTTTTGCAGAAAGTTGTCAGTGACGCTTGGCATGGATAGTCAGCTGCGACGATTTGTCTTCAAGGAACACAGCTATCAGCAGCAAGAATGAGAATGATGCTGCTGATAAGCCTATCAGCAGCAACATTGGTCTTCAGCAGATAAAGCTATCCGCAGCAGATTTGTTCTTCAGCAGGAGAACAAGTATCCGCAGCAGATAAGCTTGTCCGCAGTAGTTTGTTGATCAGCAGCACACTGTGAGATCAGCTGTATTTGTAGTTAGAATTTTGTAGCCATCAGTCTTTGTTTCTACAAACTCCCCCTAGACTGATGCTACCGAAATTCTCTTACTGTCTTTGTTGCTGAAGCTTTTGCATGTTTCTGACTATCCTTTCAACCTTATATCCTCTATTGGGACCATCTCCCCCTTTTTGGGTGCATCAGTGGGCGAATAAGCGTCAGTTTGGGTGCCCACTGATACAAGGGAGAGAGTAGGAAAAGTTTGGAATTTATGAGCTTCATGCATAGAGACTTGGTGTCTTAGTTTGGACACTTCAGCCTCTAGCATGACCATCCTGGCTGTCAATTTCAAGATATGAAGTTACAGTCTGTCCTCATCCACAGCTGTGGAATCCTTGGATCCAGATGGGGCTTTAGGCCTGGCCTCTTCATCCCCATCACCCATGGTTTCTTAGCACCTGGGATTCCTCTCAGTGAGGGGAGTTTCCAAGGAAACATCCTCACTGTGAGTTGCCGTGGTTGAGGTCTTAATACTGTTCTCACGGTCCTCCTGGTCATTTGACGGGCCATCCTTAGTGACAGCCTCTTCCACATCCACTCTTTCATGGCTCCTAGAGTGGACCTTCAGGGTAAACGAACTTGGGTTGGGTGTGTTGGAAGCAAGGTCAATCAGTACCTCCGAGATAGTAGCAGTTGGAGAAGGTACATCATTTTGATCAGGTTCCTCAACACTTAAGTTCAAAAGAAAAAGGAAAGGCTCAGGGGGCTGTTCTATGGATCCGGGAAGTGATCCTGATCCTAATAGAGAGACATCCAAAGGAGTCTCCCTAATAATGTGGCTTTCCCTTATGATAGTCTCACCAGAATGTTGTGATTCTGAGTGAGGGCTGTTAGGTTGGGTTTGGGCCTTGGAGGCAAGAGAAGAAGGAGATTCCTTGCCCCTTTTTCTAGTCGTCGCAACCGGGGCCCTGTATTCCGGTTGAACGATAACATACAAAAGAGGTGAAGTGATTTCTTTGTACCTGTGCCTCCTTAGTGGTATGCACAGGGGTTCGAATGGTAGAAGCAGACTGTTGTTCAGGTTGTGAGGTAGAGGGTGTGAGATCAGTATCAGCTGGGATTATTGAACTGTCACCCGGTTTGGAAACTGCTTCATCTTATCACTCCGAATCGACGAAAATGCAGATCTTCGTGAAAACCCTAACTGGTAAGACGGTCACGTTTGAGGTCGAATCCTTTGACATAATCGACAACGTGAAGGCAAAGATCCAGGACAAGGAAGGCATCCCGTCAGACCAGCAGCGTCTAATCTTCGCCGGAAAACAGTAGAGCCTTAGCCAATTACAACATCCAGAAGGAGTCAACTCTCCACCTTGTCCTTCTTCTTTGTGGTGGCAAGAGCGGAGTTTACTTGATGCCATTTGCTTTTCTTCTGAGATATGCATTGGAGAAGAGTGTGACAGAGATACTTCCATGGAGGGCCCATCAGCGTTTTCTCTACTGTATACCCATTTTGATTTCCAGTGTACCTGATTGATTTCCAGAGATCCTTCCACGGATGGAAGGTTTGAGGGTTGGTGGATGAGGGTTGGTGGGGACTTGTGAGAAAGTGATGCTGAAGGTGAAGGGTTGCTAAGGAAATTTGATTTTGTTTTTATAACGGCAGAGGTGAGAAAAAGCAAAATGACTTGTACCGTACAACCTTATTTACCTTTTATTGTTACAACTGTAATGCACCGAGGCAGTCATGGTAAAGACTGAAGTTGATTTCTTTTACAGCGGGTAAAAGTTAATTTGGACTTAAATTTACCCATCAGCAGCAAACTTGGTTGCTGTGAATTGATAAGTCTGTCCGCTGCAAGCTTGGTTGCTGCGAAAAGTTAAGTCTGTCAGCAGCAAACTTAATTGCTACTGATAGATGCAATGATCTGCAGCAGGGATGTTGCTGCTGATGGCCTTAAAGCCATCCGCAGAAAAACTTGTTCCTGCTGATAACTTAAGGCAGTCAGTGGCAAATCCTTTGCTGCTGAATATTAAACCTGTCAGCAGCTGAAAAGCAAAAGTGCTGCTGACTGATAACTTTTATTTACAACATAAGACACAACACATTTAAAAAATATTTTAGAGAAAGATTTTAATCAAAGTTCATCATACCAATGGATTCAACTAAATATTTAAATCTGGCTTCATCAAAAGGTTTTGTAAACAAATCAGCATATTGCTCATTTGTATGAACTTTGGTTAGAATAATCCTCTTTTTCTCAGCTTGATCTCTTATGAAATGATACCTGATGTCAATGTGCTTTGTCTTTGAGTGCTTCACCGGATTGTTTGTGATTGAGATAGCACTCATGTTGTCAATGTGAATTGGAGTTGCCATAAAATTCATCCCATAGTCCAACATTTGATTTTGTATCCAAATGACTTGTGCACAGCAACTTGAAGCTGCAATGTATTCTGCTTCAGCTGTAGAAGTTGAAACACATGTTTGCTTCCTGCACTACCATGAAATTAACCTTCCTCCCAGAAACTGACATCCTCCTGAAGTGGACTTTTTGTCTAAGTTGCATCCCCCATAGTCACTGTTAGTGTATGCATACAGATTAAACATGTTATTTTTTGAGTACCATAGTCCAAGTCTTGAGGCACCCTTTAGGTATCTAAAGATTCTCTTGACAGCCTGAAGATGTGAAGCTTTTGGAGCTGCTTGAAATCGTGCACAGAGACATACTGCAAACATGATATCTGGCCTTGAGGCAGTGAGATACATGAGAGACCCTATCATTGCACGGTACTGATGTTGATCAGTATCTTGACCATCTTTGTCTGGAGTCAGTTGATGATGAACTTGCATAGGGGTTCTTGCAGCAGAGCAGTCAGCCATTTTGAATCCTTCCAAAATGCTTTTTACATATTTGGATTGGCTGATGAAGATTCCATTTGGGACCTGTTTGACTTGAAGACCCAAAAAGAAATTGAGTTCACCCATTGAACTCATTTCAAACTTTGAGTGCATCAGAATCTCAAAGTCTTTGCACAGTTGTTTCCTTGTTGATCCAAAGATGATATCATCAACATAAATTTGAACTAGTAAGATTTCTCCCCCTTCATCTTTGATAAACAAGGTCTGGTCAATGGCACCTCTTTTGAAATTGTTGCTTAGTAGATATCCTGATAAGGTTTCATACCAGGCTCTTGGTGCCTGATGTAGGCCATATAGAGCTTTGTCTAGTTTGAATACTTGAGTAGGATGTGCGGGATCTACAAAGCCTGTAGGCTGTTTGACGTATACTTCCTCACCAATCTTCCCATACAGAAAGGAACTTTTTACATCCATTTGATAGACAGTGAAGTTCTTGGATGTAGCATATGCCAGGAAGATTCTGATGGCCTCCAGTCTGGCAACGGGAGCAAAGAATTCATCATAGTCAATTCCTTCTTCCTGAGTGTAGCCCTGAGCTACAAGTCTGGCTTTGTTTTTGACTACAATGCCTCTCTCGTCTTGCTTGTTCCTGAAGACCCAACGTGTGCCGATGGCATATTTTCCTGGTGGAAGATCAACAAGTTTCCAGACATCCTGCCTCTTGAATTGCAGCAATTCTTCCTGCATTGCTTCAATCCAGCTGCTGTGTTTGAGTGCTTCATCTATCTTCTTAGGTTTCACCTGGGATAGGAAACATGAAAACAAGCATATATTGGCCTCATGAGATTTGCTTCTTGTGAGAACTCCTTGGTGTATTTGGCCAATAATATTCTCTTGAGGATGTTCTTTGTGGATCCTCTGTGCTGGTACCACCTCCAGCTGTATCCCTTCTTCCAGATTGCTTTGATTTTGATCAGGGGACTCTTCATTCAAGGTGGAAGATTCTTCAACAGCATTGTCCAGTTCAATATTTTCGGCAATAGCATTATCAGCATTTACCGCATGTACCGAAGAGTCTTCATTTAGATTTTCAGTATCAGATAGGCTGCTGCTGGTTACGTCAGACAGTCTTGTTCCTGCTTCACTTGCTTCAATTGCTTCCACAACTGCTGGAGGATCAGCTGATGGTTTTCTCAGACTGAGAGAAGATTTGGGAAAATCCATTCTATAGTCAGTGGATGAAGTGGAGGCAGGAGATTGTGTAGATGAAGACTCCATGTCATGTGCCTGGAACAACCGAAGGCAACATATCATCCATTGAAGTGTCTGAAATTTGAGAGGATGGATCTGTTTCCTGTCATGTGCCTGGAATAACCACTATCTACCACCCAAGTGTTATTCTTGTGCCCTGGCTGTCCCTGCACATGATAGATTTCTAATTAGTAGGAGGAACCCAAGAGTCTGCTGACTTGAAAAAGATGGTTGTTAGTTTATCCTTTTCAGTATGTTTGCAGTCAATGGAACCAATGACAGTGCTTGAAGATGATTTGGCTTTCCATTGCAGTATTGGTGTTTTTCTAGTTTTCCTCACACTATCAGCAGCAGATTTTGCTACTGATGTTTCTGGCTTGTTGACAGTAGATCCTGCTGCTGCAAGCTTTGTTGAAGTGTCAGCATTCTTTGCTACTGTAGGCTTTACCTTGGATTTTGCCTTATCAGCAATGGACACTTTTGCTGCTAATGTTTTTACCTTATCAGCAGCGGGCACTTTTGCTGCTGATGTTTTTGCCTTATCAGCAGCAGATTTTGCTGTGGAGGATTTTAGCTTATCAGCAACAGTCTTGGTTGCTGCTGAAAGCTTCTGCTTTGTTTTCTTGGGCTAAACTGGACTAACAACCGATGTATGCTGATCTTTCTTTACCCTTTGTCTTTGAGGAGCTTGATGAAGGATCTGGTTGAATGGGTTAAACTTACAGTTTGCAGGAAAGTGGTCTGATTCACCACAAATGATGCAAGTTTGTTGAGATCTAGGCAGCTTCACTCTTGAGGGAGATAGAGACCTTTTGAACTTTGTTGCTTTGTCTTCGTAGCTTCTAACCTTCTTATTTTTGTTAGTCTTTTCAAAGGCATGCTGCTTTGAATGTCTTTGATATTCCAGGTAATGAAAGCAGGTGCTGGCAGTGTGGTTATATCTGCCACACACAAAGCATGATTTTGCTAGTTTGTCTTTTGAAAGGTAGACATAGTCCTTTCTTTGGAACAGATCCTTGAAGTTCCATTGTTGAGCTTTGTTATGTTCAAATGTGGCTTCTTCTAGGGTCCTTTGAACATATGGAACTTTTTCTTCAGGCTTACAACATACATTAGATACCTTTCTCTTTGTGATTGGCATGAACTGAGGCTTGGGGTTTGTGGGTTCTGATGTCTGTCCCTTTTCTAGCTTTCTTCCATCTGGAGGATAGCTGATCTTGATCTGTTTGAATGGTACAGGGGCTATAAAAGCTGGAAGAACAGCAGGAACTGCAACTCTATTCAGAACAGCTTCAGATAGGACTGCACTGGTTTCACCATGGTCTGAGTGAGTTGACTCAGATTCCGATGAGGTAGTGCAGTCTTCGATGAGAGGTTCATCCGTTGAAGGATCAAGGTTTCGGTTTGCAGTGTCAGGATTTTCAACATTGAAGCTTGGTTCGTATATGGCAATATAGTCAGCAGGAGGAGGAACATATTTGTACTGATCAGGGTTATACCCAAGTCCAGTTTTTACTTTCTCATGGACTTGAATATCTAAAAGTCTTTGTAGCTTTTTGGAGGAGAATTCATATTTTTCAACATGAACTTTCTGTTCTGCCAGTTCAGCTCTGGTAGCTTTTAGTTTGACCAGTAGATCATCAATCTGAGTTTCCAGATTAGTTTGTTCGTGTTTTAATGATGAAATCTCTTTCTTAAGGCAGTTAATTTTTTCTTTATAAGTGTTTTCAACCTTTTTGAACTCAGATTTCATCTGATGAAACTCTTCATTTTGATCTATCAGATTTTGGTTATGCTTTCTATAACCCAGAACTTTATCAATACAGGCTTGAGAGCAGAGATGTTCAAATACCTGAGGTGGTATCTCTGTAGTGTCAGCCATAAGAGCTTGATTGTTGACAGGCAGTTCTTCATATTGGAAGCTCCAGTCGAACTCAGAAGTTCCAACAGCTGCACAAGCTGCAGTTTGAACTGGAGGAGTAGCTTGGTGTTGTTGCTGTCTGGGTTGTGCTTGGTGAGCTTGTCTTGACTGAGTGGTAGCTGAATTTGCTCTTGGTGCCTTGCATTCTTTAGTAAAGTGACCCAGTAGGTTACAGTTGTAACATCTTATTGTGCTTTTATCCAAGCCAACTCTGGTGTTGGAGTTGTTACATGGAATGGGTCTTCCGGTTCTAGAGTAGAACCTTTTTGCTCTTATAGAGAGCATGGCATATGAGTGCTGTATGTCCATTTCTTCTAAATCATCTGGATGAAAGCATTCCAGATCCTCCTTGATAAAGAACATGTTTCTTGAGTTTCCAGAGACGAAAGCAGCAGAGGTTGATGTTTGAGGAGGAGCTTCTAGGAGAAATGGTGAGTTGTTTGTTTGAGAGGTGGGAGTTTGTGGATGGGTGACAATGGGAGGATAGTAGTTGCTGGAACTGAGACTTGAGTGGTCAGAGTGGAGGGCAGAGGTGGTGGTGGATGTTGAGGCATTTTGATAGCTTGAGCTTCGTTCTTTTGCCTGAATCATCTCTAGCTCATACGTTTTGAGCATTCCAAAGAGCTCAGTCATTTGGAGAGTCTTCAGATTCTCTGTTCTTCTGATTGACACTGTGTAAAGTGTCCAGCAGCTTGGTAGAGACCTGATGAACTTTTTGAGAATATCTTCATTCTCTAGCTTAACCTTTGAGCACTGCAGCTCACCTACAAGATAGGTAAATCTGTTGTATAGAATAGTTAGAGACTCACCTTCCTTCCAGACGAAGTTTTCATACTGCTGCTTCAGTATGTCTCTTCTGTTTTCCTTGACTTCTTCAGAGCCAGCAAACATCTTTTCAAGAGCCAACCAGAGCTCTTTAGCAGTTTTGTGACTTCTGAAGTTGTGAAAAACTTCATTTGGAAGGCACATTTGAATAGCTCCTAGTGCCTTGAAGTCCACTTCCATCCTTTTTATATCATCTTCTGAGTATTTGGAGGGATCCTTTGGAACTGATGGTCCTCCAGAGTCAGCAGATGCCACCATGGGAGTGTAGGGTCCATCCCTGATGGATTTCCACATTCCGTACTCCTGATAGCAGAAGAAGCTTTCCATGCGATTTTTCCACATGTCGTAGTCTTCCCCAGATACCAACCTTGGTGGTCGGTTGATGCTGCCAATGTCTTCAAACGCATTGCTTTGTGCCATTTTTGTTTTTGGTGACTTAATGAAAGAGAGGGTTTAGAATAGAACCAGAAGTGATTAAACAAGTGTGAGTTTGTTTAATCTGAGCCAGAGCTCTGATACCACTTGTAGGATCATGAAATTACAAGATGGTTCTGTTCTTAGTTGAGATTGGCGGAAACAATAACAACTACACAATTACAATCGAGTAGACAGAAAGAATACTGATAAGAACACTGTTGTATTAAGCTTAGTGAATAAACGATTACAATTGAAAACTCTAATTCGAAAGCACACTTACAATGAAGTGTTTACACAGTATTTATACTAACTTAGAATCAAGACAGACCCTTGATTCTAAGGATCAGATCGAACACAGACCGTTGATCTCTTATACAAAAACTAACATAACACGTTAAAGCTAAACTAGCTAACTTTATTGAAGCGTCTTCTTTATGCATCATTGCTTGCATGCCTGGAGAAGAGCATTGCTTAGTTTCATTGGTTGTGCCATTGAGGTTCCTTCTGCTTTGAGTGTGTCAGTTGCTTTTGCAGAAAGTTGTCAGTGACGCTTGGCATGGATAGTCAGCTGCGACGATTTGTCTTCAAGGAAAAGAGCTATCAGCAGCAAGAATGAGAATGATGCTGCTGATAAGCCTATCAGCAGCAACATTGGTCTTCAGTAGATAAAGCTATCCGCAGCAGATTTGTTCTTCAGCAGGAGAACAAGTATCCGCAGCAGATAAGCTTGTCCGCAGCAGTTTGTTGATCAGCACCACACTGTGAGATCAGCTGTATTTGTACTTAGAATTTTGTAGCCATCAGTCTTTGTTTCTACAGAATCTACCTCAGAGGATGAACTTTTTGCTTCTCCAATGGCCATGAGAGCAACAGTTGTAGTCGATCCCTCTTCATCGGCTACAGGAGCTTCCATATCTTCAGCTTCCTTCACCTCCTCTGTAGCAACATTTGTAGATTCTTCTAGGACAGCCATAGAAGCTTCCCTTTTCTCTGCTTCCATCATCTCCATGATCTCAGCCATGAGACCAACCTGGGTTTGTGCGATGATGGCATCCTCAAGATGAACACCCCAATCAAAGCCGTCGTCCTGTTGGGCTACCGGTGCATTGGACGTTCCACTTTGGCTTTGATTGTGGTGGTTTGGATTGTTTTGGCCATGGCTGTTTCCTTGGCTAGGTCGGGTGAAACCAGAGGCAGGTGCTCTATCTTTCTGACACTCACGAGCAAAGTGTCCATAGTTCAGACACTTGTAGCATTTGGCCTTAGATTTGTCAAAGTCGACCTTGGCATTAGGATGCCCGCCAATAACTTTCTTCCTGTTCTGTTCAGGAAACGCTTGGCTCTCCTCAAAAGCATGGCCATATTCCATTGAATATCCATGTCCTCCATGTCATCAGGATCCACTTGATTAAAATCTTCTTCAATCGTCTCTGGATCAGTAAGCTTGCCACCAATGAAATTCTCATACACAAGCATACAAGATGAGAATAGTGCTACATGATCTTCAGCTATTCTGGCTATAGCTGAGTGGTTAGCTGAAGACGTAGCAGGAGGATTTCTTAAGATATTTTGATGATGAATCCCCAACCCTGAGTGGTCTTCTTCAGTAGGATTTCCAGTGAAGAGGGCAATTCCAGAGCCCGATGATTTGGAAGTAGAAATCGTTCCATGATACATAGAAGGGTCTTGTATCTGGGGTCTTCCAGAGCTCTCCTTTCTTCTTAGGTTCATGTCATGAGCTTGAACCTTTCCTATTGCCTCCTCTACTGTCAATTCATAGAACTTAGGATTTTCCCTCATCAGGGTTGTGTACATCTCAAATTTGGGTGGTAAAGCAACCAAAAACTTTTCCACCATATCTTCATCTGGATACTTGAGTTCAAAAGCCTTCAACCCAGTCTGTAAATGATAGAATCTAGAGATGAGGTCATCTAAAGATTCGTTCTCTAAAAATCTGAAGCACTCATACTTCTTCGTGAGAAGATCCCGCTTACTCTTCTTGATGTCACTATTTCCTTCGAATCTCTTGTTGTCACACCCCAACCGACGGCGGATTATACGTCGGGGCGGACGCGGTTGTTCAATAGCACAAGGTTGACTATTAAAGTTTCAATATTAATGAATAATTTAATATTCAATACAAGGAAGAAAAATGAGAATACAACATTTGATTTAAGTAGTCTAGGTCCAAAGCATCCTATGTGATCACGAATAAGTCTCATGATGTAAACCTGAAACTTGTGAAAGAATCTGTCAACTACAAAATAGTTGGTGGGATACAAAGGTTTTGACACAGTTTAACAAGTATTTGAAAAGTATTACAATTCACTATGATTTGTGCATTCTATAATGTAAGTATGAGAAAACAAGCAAGTTAGACATTGTGCACATTCAATCCTCCAACCATGTTTATGCATAACCCGTAGGTTTAAAAGTTTGGTTTAGTAACAATCACCAAGGGCTCCCCCCGAAGGGTCAATCAATCAAGGTGGATTGGTCAAATGCAATAGATCTATCATTGTTACCATAGGCTTGATCAAAGTTAATGAATATGCTGAATTTAAGTTTAATCTAAGCATACAAGTCTCAAGTTTAACATAAGAATAAACACGTAGTCATAGTTGTACAAGAATTGTATAAGTTTAAGAATTTTGAACATGTTTCACCCCAAAAGCATAGAAAGGAAAAAGGGGCTAAGTATACTCACTTGGATTGATGAAGAGTATCCGACACGGATAAGTATTTGCAAGACTTAGAGGGAGAATATCCTCACGATAAGCCTAAGTATGCAAGTCTAAAGATTTAAGTAAACGTCTAAGACAAAGATCTAGGATTTCAAGATTCGACTAGGGTTCTTGGGTTGGAAAGTGGGAGTAGTCGTGTTACAAAGTTTAGCTTCATAACAAGTTTTTTAGATTATCGTTACGTGTGAAGTTTAAACATATACTCATTATTTACGTATGCTAGGTATTAGCTTTCCAAGCATTTAGAGTTTCTAACTTAGTAATAAGTAAACAAGTATTTTAATAATAGAAATTTATTATTCTAAAAGGATGATATCTAGTAAAATGGATATTAAGTTTCTTAGATTTTTATCATTAAGTATAATTATCAATTTATCTAGGAGAAAAGAATAGTTATTTATTTAAGAATTCATCACAAATTGTAATTTTACTAATTAATGTTTGAAATGTTGGTTAACATTTTAAATAGGTAATTTATAGAAATAAATGTGCGAGCATATATATATTTCGTAATTTCATAAAGTTTATAGGTTTCCAAGCATTCCATTTACAGCGTATTTATTTTCTTCAAATAACCAAGTAAAGTAAATGTATAATTTAATAAGTTTCAAATGGAAATGTAAGTGTATGGATTTTGTAAATAATAATAGACGTTGCAATTAGTATTTAAGGTTTAGGCGAAAATACTCTTTGTTTATTAGACAAAATAATAATTAAATAAATTTCTATTAATTATTAAGTTTTATAAACTTAAGGAAGGTTTCTATAGGTTTTTTTTTGTATTTATAATATTAAATCTTTAGTTTGATTTTTTTTTAAACGTTTTCTGGAATAAACATAAAAACAAAAAAAATCGATTTCAAGTATAAAAAGTTTTAATAGATTTTATAAATTTTTTTTGGAAAATTACTCTTAATCACAAGTGGCAAAAGAATCAAAATACCAAAACTGGGGTCGCCCGGATTCGAACCCGGGTCGCCCAGTTCATACGCTCAAGACTTAACCAACCCGGCTACGGGCCTCGTTGAGAATTTAACCGAAGAACAAAGTTTTTAATCGTCATTTCAACGACCCCCAAGTTCCCGTTTGAGCCCTAGTATGTCGATCCTTAAATACATGTCGAATTCGCCTCTGTCATTGAAATTTGACAGAGGGCTTTCGATCCTTGGGTATAAACGACGCAAATGGATGTATGATTTACCTGAAATGATATCGGATTGATCGATTTTGAGTTTGGTTTTGGCTTCGGCGGTCACTAGCTTGAATCGATACTTGCAGGTTCGAATCGAATAAATTGATAGTTCACTGAGATCAGGGGTGATGTCGTTGAGGTGTTCGAGTGGGTATTTATAGCCGATTTGGGAATTAAATGCGAAATTGGTTGAGGGGTTTACGGTTAGGGCCGATGAGTTATTTTCGAACCCATGCGTGACCACGGCGGGAGATCGAACAATGATGGTTGTCGGGGCTGGGTCGCATGCGTGTATGGAAACCGAGGTTCATCGAATCCGGATGAAATTTGCGTTTTTTGCATAATCGAGCTCAAACCCGGCCCCTGTGGGATTCGAACTCTGGATCGATTTTGAATTCTGATGTTTAGGCTAATGGCATAATAGGCCCCTGATGTTTCAAGTGTTTATTATTTTAGTTTTAAACTTTAGTTTTTAGTTTAGAGTAAGTTTCAATGAATGACAGTTTCAGTCCCTTGACTTTATAAAATAAATGTTATGTTTTATTAAAACTACCTAAGTTTTATAGGTTTTATTATTTTATAAAATAATTAATAAGATTTAGAGCTTACAAGTTTAAGTATTAAAAATAAGTTTATAAATTATTTTATTTATATAATTATAAACTTATAAAGATTTTAAGAATTTCAAACATTTTTATTTATAAGATACATCTATATATATATTTGTCTTATATATATATATATACCAAGTATAATTGTTTTTACTAATTGAATTAATATTAAATAAAAAAAATGTATTTTTTTATAAGTTTCTAAGATTTGAATGCTCAATACGTGCACAGGTTTAGGGAAAGATACATTGGAAAAATCCCGGATATTACAGTCTCCCCTACTTTAGGAAATTTCATCCCGAAATTAAAGTAGAATGGTTTAGTTCAGGATTTAAGTTTATAGTACGTACGAGGTAATGAGAGAAAATACTTTACGTTCCTAAGTAAACCCTGGGTTACGTTTAGATTTTTAAATAAGTTGTAAGGATAGGGATAAGATTTCGCTCGAGTTTCTAAGTTTTCAATGCATATGGTTATCAAGAGTTTCCCTAAGGAACATATAGTTTTATTCGGATAGATGAAGATTCGTTTTCAAAAGCATTGGTGAGGATGACTGTTGAATTTCTATCCAAGATTTAAAGTGAGATGTATTCACTTAGGATGGATTCGATGATAGTTCAAGAATTTGAGTTTGTAGACTAATACGTCTAAGGATTGTTACGGTACATAAGTTCCGTGGCTCCCTTTTACGATAAGTCTTAGATCGTAGCACACGACAGAGTTTACTATGTCTTTCCATACGCTGATTTTCATACTTACGTGTGCACCCGCAAGCATTTAAATCGTCGCATAGTCCGCATAGGTCCTTCCGTTTGTATGTGGATCAAGAAAGAGTATAAGAATTTGTTTAACATATGACTAAAGTTTCCACATAAGAGTGATCATTGATTAACGAGTCCCTTAGAGAGAAACGTCATTCAATAATTACGGAGAAAGGATGTGACAAGATTTGGAGTTTCGAAGTTTCCTTGTGATTGAATAAGAATACTTCAATCATTGAGTAGTTTAAAGTCTTTACACCTTCCTCGGGTTTGATCAAGAATACATCAAAGCTTGAGTAGTTTAAAAGTCTTATACGTTCATCATGTTTGAACAAGCATACGTCAAACATGGAGTAGTTTAAATTGTGTTTGAACAAGAATACGTCAAACATCGGATAGTTTAAATTGTGTTTGAACAAGAATACGTCAAACATAGAATAGCCTTAAAGTCTCTTAGTTTAGCTTCAGTATATAGAAGTATATGATTACGTTTTGAGTATAAAGTGGTTATCTAAATACTCTAGTGTTTAAGAGGGGTATGGGACAGCGTTTGGAACATGATTAACCGTTATACGCTTTCTCACAGAAGACTCGAGTTGTCCAAAAGATTGGTGGATCCCGATGTTTGGTTTAGATAGGAGTCAGGGGATGTACTCTGCTAAAGAGAGTAATGTCCTCCTTCCTGCTAGTGTCTAGTATCAAGAGTGAAGTTTTCTCGTATATATGGAATGTACGTTTATCAAGTCTTATAGGGTTTGGTTAAGATGGACACACAAAGTTTTCAAGACTAAGAATCCAAGTATAAGTTTGAAAATGGGATAAGTCAGTTGAGTTTCAAGTTTCAGTATTAAGCTTCACATGATCCTTTATTGATCATGTTTAGTTTTAAGAACACGGGATCGAGTAAGTTTTACATGACTCAAATAATCTCTGACCTCATAGTTGTGTATACGAAGTTTAAGGTTTTAGCAACGTGTATTTAAGCTTTCAGTCCCCGTTGTGAATTATAGTAAGTCTTTTACGTGACAAGAGTTGAATAAGGAAAGTCTCCAAGCTTAGGGTAACGGGAAAAGTTTCGATAAGGTTTATGATAGTGTGTTTACAAATGATTTTATCTTGTTTCACAACAGCAGGCATAGTTTTCTTTTATATAACATGTAATTAAGATGTTTTAAAAATGACGAGTTGGACATTGATAAATAGTATAAGTAAGACTTATGAAAAGGTTTGTATGATTGTCAAACGAAGAGTTGGTCAAGTTTACACGTGTTAAGTCTATACAAGAAGTAAGGGTCATGGTTGTTTGGGGTAATGATTCGTAAGTCGGGTTTTTTTTTTGAAAATGTGCTTACGAATTAGAAGATTTGTTCAAGATTTATTCCTCAGGTACACGTGTCACTTAGGGTTTTTATAGTTTAATGCAACGTTGTTAATTATTTCAAGTACTAACGTAAGTTGTTTTTGACGAAAGTGTTTGGGTAGGTGTGTTAAGTTTACAATGATGAAAGGAAAGTTAAACTAGTAAATGATGACAAAATGAAATTTCAAAATGGTTTCCGTTTAGATGTTTCAAAATTGGGACTTCTAGCCTTTACAATTTAAACGGAAAATTAAAGTGTGTAAGTAAGTTGATTAAATATGTTCAAAAGGTTTTTATTCATAATACTGAGTCATCACAGTACTATAAAAATGGTTTTTTTTTTGGCTTGAAGTTGGTGGGCTAACGAAGAGAATTCCCGGAAGAGGGGGTGGGTCACAAGGACTCACTTATGTGCCCTATTTCCATAGCCAGAATTTCCTCGTGAGTCTACAACTTTTTAGTTATTGTCACCGATATTTGGGTTTAAGGTACTATGTTGAGGTTTATTGTGGGCTTAAGGTCTTAAGCGTGGAGTTTGTTTATTCTATAGTAGTCTCCTTCCCTTGCGGGAAACGATCAGGTTACTAATCCCTTTGTTAATGTACTTTAGGTTTAAAGACGTTAAGTTTTGTTTACAAGAAACGGTGATGTGTAAGTTTTTTAAGGACGTATGAAGGTTTTGAGATTAAAAGTGTAACAAAGTTTTAAGTTAGTCATAAAATGAAGTTTGCTTGAGTGAAAAATGAAATGAGACACAAGGGTTTCCCCTTATGTGCCAAGTTTATAAAATAATGAAGTTTGTAAAAAGACTTGTATGTCAATACATAGTTTTAAATGTGCTGGTATTACAAGGATCATGAAGTTTAAAGATGTATGAACACTTTGAGATGTATAAGAGTGTAGCAAAAGTTTGAGTGAGTTATTTAGAGCAGTTTGATTGAGTGATGAAAATAAGATGAAACACAAGGGTTTCCCTTTAAGTGTTATGTTCATAAAATAATGAAGTTTATAGGAGAATTTGTAGAGTAATACATAGTTTTAAGGGTTGTATTACAACGATCACGAAGTTTATTGGGTAGTATCTATAAATATAAGTTTATGTATGCCGTTTTTAAGTATAATCTCGTAACAATTTCTCCTTGAAGGCAACTCCTTCAGGTTATGACGAGTAAGCATGCTGTCATGTGATAAGACGGGACTTAAGAATCATAGAATAAAGGTTATAGAGGAAAGTTTTTGAATCATGAATTTATGAAGTGTACAGTATTTGAGATGGTACTCATTTAGTGCATATCACTAAGTAAGTACTTTGACATATCAAGAGAGATCTAAGCTCACTAATGTTTAGAGAAGTCGTGCATTCCTATAAGTGGATACTCATCCCAAGAATTCCCAAGAAAGCATACGGGTCCAACGGTTGATTTGGATTTATACGAAATGCTTTCCTTGACAGAATTTCCCAGAATACAGGTATCTACCCTTCCGGTCCGCACAAGTTCTCACACATTACCTAGAACTTAAATATTCTTGACGAGAGTTTAGTGGTGGATTAGGCTTGAAGCCTAAGAACGTGTCCTCGATGTAGTAGCCTCTTGTAGTACGTAGGTAAGTAGAATCGTAGAATCTCCGAGTGTTCACGTATAAGATTTAAGAATAGAATGAGGAGAGAATTCCTAGTAAAGGACATGAGATAACTCATGTTTGGGTCTCCTAAGTTATAGTCTAGGTCATGTGTCTAATAACCTAATTCCCTATAACCAAGGCTCTGATACCAATCTGTCACATCCCAACCGACGGCGGATTATACGTCGGGGCGGACACGGTTGTTCAATAGCACAAGGTTGACTATTAAAGTTTCAATATTAATGAATAATTTAAGATTCAATACAAGGAAGAAAAATACGAATACAACATTTGATTTAAGTAGTCTAGGTCCAAAGCATCCTATGTGATCACGAATAAGTCTCAAGATGTAAACCTGAAACATGTGAAAGAATCTGTCAACTACAAAATAGTTGGTGAGATACAAAGGTTTTGACACAGTTTAACAAGTATTTGAAAAGTATTACAATTCACTATGATTTGTGCATCCTATAATGTAAGTATGAGAAAACAAGCATGTTAGACATTGTGCACATTCAATCCTCCAACCATGTTTATGCATAACCCGCAGGTTTAAAAGTTTGGTTTAGTAACAATCACCAAGGGCTCCCCCCGAAGGGTCAATCAATCAAGGTGGATTGGTCAAATGCAATAGATCTATCATTGTTACCATAGGCTTGATCAAAGTTAATGAATATGCTGAATTTAAGTTTAATCTAAGCATACAAGTCTCAAGTTTAACATAAGAATAAACACGTAGTCATAGTTGTACAAGAATTGTATAAGTTTAAGAATTTTGAACATGTTTCACCCCAAAAGCATAGAAAGGAAAAAGGGGCTAAGCATACTCACTTGGATTGATGAAGAGTATCCGACACGGATAAGTATTTGCAAGACTTTGAGGGAGAATATCCTCACGATAAGCCTAAGTATGCAAGTCTAAAGATTTAAGTAAACATCTAAGACAAAGATCTAGGATTTCAAGATTCGACTAGGGTTCTTGGGTTGGAAAGTGGGAGTAGTCGTGTTACAAAGTTTAGCTTCATAACAAGTTTTTTAGATTATCGTTACGTGTGAAGTTTAAACATATACTCATTATTTACGTATGCTAGGTATTAGCTTTCCAAGCATTTAGAGTTTCTAACTTAGTAATAAGTAAACAAGTATTTTAGTAATAGAAATTTATTATTCTAAAAGGATGATATCTAGTAAAATGGATATTAAGTTTCTTAGATTTTTATCATTAAGTATAATTATCAATTTATCTAGGAGAAAAGAATAGTTGTTTATTTAAGAATTCATCACAAATTGTAATTTTACTAATTAATGTTTGAAATGTTGGTTAACATTTTAAATAGGTAATTTATAGAAATAAATGTGCGAGCATATATATATTTCGTAATTTCATAAAGTTTATAGGTTTCCAAGCATTCCATTTACAGCGTATTTATTTTCTTCAAATAACCAAGTAAAGTAAATGTATAATTTAATAAGTTTCAAATGGAAATGTAAGTGTATGGATTTTGTAAATAATAATAGACGTTGCAATTAGTATTTAAGGTTTAGGCGAAAATACTCTTTGTTTATTAGACAAAATAATAATTAAATAAATTTCTATTAATTATTAAGTTTTATAAACTTAAGGAAGGTTTCTATAGGTTTTTTTTTGTATTTATAATATTAAATCTTTAGTTTGATTTTTTTTAAAACGTTTTCTGGAATAAACATAAAAACAAAAAAAATCGATTTCAAGTATAAAAAAGTTTTAATAGATTTTATAAATTTTTTTTGGAAAATTACTCTTAATCACAAGTGGCAAAAGAATCAAAATACCAAAACTGGGGTCGCCCGGTTTCAAACCCGGGTCGCCCAGCTCATACGCTCAAGACTTAACCAACCCGGCTACAGGCCTCGCTGAGAATTTAACCGAAGAACAAAGTTTTTAATCGTCATTTCAACGACCCCCAAGTTCCCGTTTGAGCCCTAGTATGTCGATCCTTAAATACATGTCGAATTCGCCTCTGTCATTGAAATTTGACAGAGGGCTTTCGATCCTTGGGTAAAAACGACGCAAATGGATGTATGATTTACCTGAAATGATATCGGATTGATCGATTTTGAGTTTGGTTTTGGCTTCGGCGGTCACTAGCTTGAATCGATACTTGCAGGTTCGAATCGAATGAATTGATAGTTCACTGAGATCAGGGGTGATGTCGTTGAGGTGTTCGAGTGGGTATTTATAGCCGATTTGGGAATTAAATGCGAAATTGGTTGAGGGGTTTACGGTTAGGGCCGATGAGTTAATTTCGAACCCATGCGTGACCACGGCGGGAGATCGAACAATGATGGTTGTCGGGGCTGGGTCGCATGCGTGTATGGAAACCGAGGTTCATCGAATCCGGACGAAATTCACGTTTTTTGCATAATCAATCTCAAACCCAGCCCCTGTGGGATTCGAACTCTGGATCGATTTTGTATTCTGATGTTTAGGCTAATGGCATAATAGGCCCCTGATGTTTCAAGTGTTTATTATTTTAGTTTTAAACTTTAGTTTTTAGTTTAGAGTAAGTTTCAATGTATGACAGTTTCAGTCCCTTGACTTTATAAAATAAATGTTATGTTTTATTAAAACTACCTAAGTTTTATAGGTTTTATTATTTTATAAAATAATTAATAAGATTTAGAGCTTACAAGTTTAAGTATTAAAAATAAGTTTATAAATTATTTTATTTATATAATTATAAACTTATAAAGTTTTTAAGAATTTCAAACATTTTTATTTATAAGATACATCTATATATATATTTGTCTTATATATATATATATACCAAGTATAATTGTTTTTACTAATTGAATTAATATTAAATAAAAAAAATGTATTTTTTTATAAGTTTCTAAGATTTGAATGCTCAATACGTGCACAGGTTTAGGGAAAGATACATCGGAAAAATCCCGGATATTACACTTGTGTAAAGCTTTCCAGAGATCCTTATAATTGTCATACCCTCGAAAACTGTGGAACAATTCCCGAGTTAATGTCATAGTGATCGAACCAAGTGCCTTCTTTTCACGATCATAAGCTTTCTTTTCTTCGTCAGTAAGCTTAGAGATAGGTTTGGGCATGGTTTCATCAAGATAGATGTGTGTGGGATGCTTATATCCCTCAAGGATTGGTATCCATAGTGATGAGTCGGTATAAGAAATGTAGTGCTCGAAACGTGCTTTCCAATTAGAATAATCGTTCACGTTCAGCAACTTTGGTGGTTTCTGTGGTGTACCGATCTCATTATCGTAATTCAACAGGTATCCAAGATTCTGAAGATTCGACATAGTGAACACTTAGTCAAATTTCAGAAAAGTCAGACACAGTTGCGCACTTGATTTTGGCCTTGCGCACTTGAGAAATGGTCTTGCGTATTTAGATTTCCTCTTGCGTACTTATAAGTACGCAGGAGTAAATAATAAGTACGCAGGATATAACTTAAGTTCTCACAAGATCAGTCTTGCGTACTTGTAAGTACGCAGGAGATAAGTCTTGCGTATTTAGTAAGTACGCACAAAACTATACTTTTTGCCAGAAATGGTAAGTACGCAGGATACCTTTTCAGCAACTTTCACCAAACTTTTCCGGTCACCTGAAACTCGCCGGAGATGGTAAAAATTCGTCTGATGATCAATGCAAATGAGCCAAAGGGTCAGAAACTTGTTTCTAACCAACCTTTGATGCTCAAATCACTCAAATACACAACAAAAATAAGTTTTTGAGTGATTTTTGTTTCTAAAATAGTGCTCAAGAGCTACCCCTATTTTATCACAAAAATAAACCAAAATACCTCTTTTTGCTTGTAAACACTCTCGAAACTCACTCACAACACTCGAAATCAGGAGCAAGTGCTCTGATACCACTTGTAGGTCCCTCGGGTGTGGCGGATCGTCACATGCAAGTGGGTCTACTAGTCGGACCGGGTGCGGAATGCCCGTGACTAGGCGGAGAGTCTAGCTAAACAAAGTAAACCGACAAGACAAAACACTTTAAACGTTCTTTGTCTTATAAACACTTGAAGGTTACAGAGAAAAGCACTTAGGTTACAATCTGCGTATTTGCACTAAAGCCTGCGTACTTAACTTCTGTCAACCTATCCTATTTATACCTGACCTGATGCCTGCGCACTTAGCAAGTGCGCAGGGCAAAATGCTCTTGCGTACTTAACAAGTACGCAAAGGTATTCTTGCGTACTTGCTAAGTACGTAGGAGCTGCGCACATGTAAGTGCGCAAAACACTTAGAAAGAAATGCAATATTCAATATGTAAAAGTAAATACAAATCGATAAACTAATACATAAAGACTCTTACATACAAAGACAATTACAGACATGAAAATACAAACTAAGACTCTATCCAGAGTGTTGTCACAGGAAAGTGCTTCAACACATCCGGGTACTACAAAGATGTACTAAGATCTACGCCAAGATTATTGGTGGCCCGGTATGAAATTCGATATCATGAAATATGTGGCTAAATTCTTGACTTGTTCTCAAGTTAAAGAAGAGCATCAAAAGCCTTATGGAAAATTGCAGCTACTAGATATTCCAGAATGGAAATGGGAGCATATCACTATGGACTTCATAACAAAGCTACCAAAAGCAGCTAAAGGTTATGATACCACATGGGTGATAGTAGATAGATTGACTAAGAGTGCTCACTTCTTACCGATACGTGAGACATACTCTTCAGAAAGATTAGCAGAGACATTTATCAAAGAAATTGTTTCAAGGCATGGAGTGCCAGTTTCAATTGTATCTGATAGAGACACACGTTTCACGTCGTGTTTCTGGAAGAAGTTCCATGAAGAGATAGGAACTAAGTTATTGATTAGCATGGTATATCACCCTCAAACAGACGGTCAGAGTGAAAGAAAAATACAGCCACTCGAATATATGTTGTGTGCTTGCATTATTGACTTCAATGGAAGTTGGGATAGTCATCTACCTTTGGTAGAATTCTCGTATAAAAACAGTTATCATGCAAGTATTGGCATGCCGTCATACGAAATGTTGTACGGGAGAAAATGTAGAACTCCCATCTATTGGGGAGAAGTTGGAAATAAAGAATTGGGAAGTAAAGAGATTGTCCGGGCGACAGGTGTAAAGTTAGATCAGATTAAAGCTTGTCTGAAAGCTGCCCAGGATAGGCAGAAGTCCTATGCAGATAAAATGTAAGGCCCCTTTCCCGGGTGACCTCACTTGTTGGATTTACTCATAAACATAGTCATAAATACTGAACTTAAATTTAAAACATTCATCATTCAATTACATAATCAAAACAGCGGAAGTCTTTACGAATAAAACATAACATATTCTTAACAAACAAAAGTGGGATGTCAGTCTTGTGCCGGGTAACCTTCACGCCATCGCACGACCTTTTCTTCCTTTACCTGAAATGTATACTAAAGTCAGCTAACGCTGGTGAGTTCTAGTTTAATGCGTTTAGATATAAACATTCTTTTCTTTACTTCATAAGTAAACATTATTATAAAGTCATTCATATAAATACGTATTCATAACTTTTGCTTTTCTTTCATCTTTCTTTTCTTTATTAATGTGATTACATATATATATATATGCGTTCACCCTTTTTCTTTTCTACTTTTCTTACCATTCTTTCTTTATCTTTCTTACGTGATTACATAGATATGCATTCACCTTTACTTTCTTTACCATTTATTGGTCATACACATAAGGGTGATCAACCCATCTTACGGTACGTATATCACAAAGACATACGCCCTCGAGCTACCGTCGTAGCCCTTTTACTTAACCGTCCGGCACTAGAAACCGTCCGTCATATCTTTACCGTCCTACCGAAGTAGTCCGTCATATCTTTACCGTCCTACCGAAGTAGTCCGTCATATCTTTACCGTCCTACCGTCGTAGTCCGTCATATTCGCCCGTCTGCCCTAAGGCATCCGTTTCCCACTTGAACTAATTATGCAGCCGCATATTGTTTTAGCGACTTACTCCACCGTAGTGGCCTTTAATTAGTCTAACTTTCTAGACTTCCTTCTCTAGCTGCATAATAGTCAAGTGGTCGTCCGTCTACCGTAGTAGCCGTTAGCTTCGTTTCCGTCCATAACGTATACTTACATTCTTAGCATGCAATATATATATTTATAAAGCAAGATTTCATTCTTACACGTTATGTCATTCTTTTCATACTTGGCAAGCAATATATACATAGATATAAAGCAAGATTTCGTTCTTACACTTTGTGTCATTCTTTTCATACTTGGCAAGCAATATATACATAGATATAAAGCAAGATTTCGTTCTTACTCTTTGTGTCATTCTTTTCATACTTGGCAAGCAATATATACATAGATATAAAGCAAGATTTCATTCTTACTCTTTGTGTCATTCTTTTCATACTTGGCAAGCAATATATACATAGATATAAAGCAAGATTTCATTCTTATGTACTATGCCATGCTTTCATTTCTTTATTTAAAAACATACTTGTCATACCTATATTCAGCATGAATTGTCACATAGCACATAACATAACATTCATTCATATCATGTATACATTCCAGCCCCAAAACATTTAAAATCATTTGCACGTAGCACATAGGGGGCACATAGAACTCACCTGATAGGCGGGTCCTGAGATACTATCACTGGCCAGTAGGCGTCTCTAGATGTCACATACAATCTGTATAATCAAGTCATACCAGATAAGACAATGAACCTAAGCGACATTAAACATTTCTATTCTTAGGGTTATATCGAAACTTGGTAGTTTCGATCAGTGGATTATATCGAAACTTTAGTAGTTTCGATAGGTGGGTTATGTCGAAACTTGGTAGTTTCGATACATCAGTCTTATTTCCCGAACTTGTAAGGAGGACGTCTAAGTTGTAAAAATATACTTCTTTAATCTAACGAAGATCGGACAGAGTCCCGCTTGTTTTTATCTAAAACCCGACAATATTAATTGTCCATTTCTATTATCAAATCATAACCAATAATTATCCATAATGATCGGGTTCTAACTTCCATCATAAATATCCATTTTTCTATATTTATTAAATATTCATTTATCCAAATAATTGACCTCTTGTCGGTTATCCTTTATCATTTAAAGCCATTGCTATACGTCCTCAAATACGTTATTCGTAACCCGACTAATAATAACAATTAATGTCTACGAGTTATAAAGGATATACCTTCCCGAACACGATCCTGAAATATAACCGAGACCCGACCCGAACCGTATCCATTTTTTTATCATTATGTAATCATCATCATCATCATCTTACCATTATTATCATATCGAAACTACCATATCACATTACCATCATCGAAACTTCTATCATCATATCGAAACTACTCAGATTACCATCATCGAAACTCCTCATGAACACCATCATCGAAACTTCTCATGAACCCCATCATCGAAACTACATCATCGAAACTTCTGCTGCCATCAACACGCCACCATCTACGACCACCTTTATCACCCTCTTCTTTCCCTTCACGTGAGTCACTATTAACTGCCGTGAACCACCGATAACCACCCTTTACCCGAAAATACTATCATCACCCGAAACTACCGTTGCGGACACCACCCCTCGAAACTACCATTATCAGCCACTGCCGTGAACCGCCTTGTCGCTGCCATTACCATCACCCATCGTGAGCTTCCTGTTTGGCCATCATCACTGCTGTCAACCACCACTCGGACCATCACCATCCACCCAAATCAGCGAGTACTCGCCGGACCTGAGACAAACCACCATCTGTCGTCCCCGGCGACGAACCACCACTTCCAACACCATTTCCATCCTTTCGTAACCTCCATTGCCGCCGTGATCCTCCACCTAGCTCCCTTACCTCCGTCTCCTCCGGAAGACCCATACCTCATCATCACCGTGAAGCTTTAAACAACCCCCATTGCGCCACAAGTACTCATGGCTGCCACCGTGAGGTCACCATGTAGACCAACATCACCATCTCCGTCTTGACCTGATGTATACAAGCTCTCTCTGCTGCTGCCGGAGTTATGGCAGCAGCTCACGTATTCACTGTCATCGTCCTTTGTGATTTGAAATGGAGCCGAGCTTTCCCGTGTGAAACGAGCAGGTTAAGAAGGAAATTGGTCGGACTAGTGTTTCCTGGTGGCGATGTCGTGTGGAGTTGCAGGCGCAAGAAAATGAAGTAGGATAAATGTTGAGGTTGGCGGCTGTAAGCGATGGAACAGATTTTAGGTTTTAAGGAATTTTCATTTAAGGCCCCTCATCTTTTAAAAGAACTTACACTTTCACCCCTTTTTGTTTTAATTTGTTGTTGAACCATTGTAACGCACTTTAGTTCTTTGGCACCCATAATCCTAATAGAAATCCCGTGTTTTATGTTGTAGAGAATTTTGGGATGTTACATAAAAGGCGAAGCCCGATAGAATTCCAAGTCAGAGATTACGTTCTGTTAAAAGTATCTCCGTAGAAAGGAATCATTAGATTCAGAAAGAGAGGGAAGTTAAGTCCAAGATTTATTGTACCATTTAAGATTATAGCTCGAGTAGGGAAGGTTGCGTATAGATTGGAATTGCCAGAAGAGTTGAGTGGAATCTGTAAGTCCCAATTTTATCGATGGATCTTCAAACACACTAACGAATACGAGCAAGATATCAAACTCTCACACAAAGTAGGCAGAATCTACTAAGTATGGTTATTCAAGAACAAAGAATTCAAGGTAAAAACGATTTTATTGCCAAACATGATTACAGAGAAAGTATCAAAGACCGCTAACCAATACGTTTCTCCACTAGTCTAACTACCAACCTCACGTCTAACTGCTCTTAAATCCGAACTGTGACCGCTAACCCTAAATGGTTAGAGGAAACATGTATTTATACTTAGCTATACTAACTAAGCCCATACTATTACATGTTCTCGGCCCACACTTGGCCGGCCCATTACACCCATACCATGAACCTCAAGTTCATGGTTACAAAACCTGAATACACTTCTATTCGGTAACACAAACACTTATATTTATTTGATACGTCAGCCTCACATATATAGACCCAACAATCTCCTCCTAGGCTGATGCTATCAAATGATCTTCATAATTCGAACGTAGCACTGTGATCACCACTTCTAGCATACAACATTTTCATCAAAATCAGTGGTTGTTGCTGTAGTGTCAATGTTGGTGTTGATAAGGTTCAATGTTGGAACTAATTGTAGGCCATTGCATATAAAACAATCTGAAGTCGGAAGAATTCTTTGAAGTTAAAAGATTTCGACCGAAATCTTTTTCGATCGAAATGGTTTTCGGACGAAATACATTTCGACCGAAATGTATTTCAGACGAAGTCTTTATTTGTCTTCTTAGTATAAATACTTGTATAGTTTGAATGCTTGTAAGGAGGGAGTTCATTTGACATATCAATACAATTTGGATAGTTACACCTTTAACTATGTGTTTATGATTCTACCTCGTTTCATGGTTCTTGTATCGGTGTATTGAATCTGCTACGAATAACAAGAATCGCAATTGGTATCAGAGCTTTCGGTGCTCGGTTTTGGGAGATTCAAGCAAGTTTCAAAGTTTGTTAAAGTTTTCAACTTTTCAAGATTCAAAAGTCATCAAATTGGATCGTTTTCAGTGCCATTTTTGAGTATTTTGCATGTACAACAGTGGAGATGGAGTTTGGGATGAATTTCGGGGCTTAATTTTATATTCGGGAGTTGCAGGTCGAGATTTTACGAGTTTCAGTTTAATCGTCCGAAATCTCTATTGAAGGAGTCGAAATCTCTTTTCGATCGAAAACACTTTTCCATCGAAATCTCAAGTTTTGTCCGAATTCTTCTGATCGAAATCTGACTTTTCGACCAAAAAGTCTTGTCCGAAAAAGTTCTCGATCGAAAAGTATGGCTGAGTAAAAAAAAAGAGTTTTTTGGCGGGAAAATTTTTCTTTGTCGAAATTTTTGAAGGATGCTCGGAGCTATGTTTCGGGCTGATTATAAAAAAATGAGGTGATAAAAAAAACGGAGGGAATTCTCAATGGCTGACGAAGGGTGTGCATATGGTCTTTGTAAATGAATTGGGGTATGTTCATCCAGATCTTGCTAAATCATTATGTGTGAATAAAGAAGATAAGAAAAGACAAGCAAGACAAGACACACTAAAGAAAAGAAATCAAGTGTTCGCACGTGCTGAAGGAGAATCTTTGACTGAACAATATCATAGATATGTAGAGTTGATAAATGATCTAAAGGATGTTGATATTGAATATGAAAAATCGAAAGTCATGGATAAATTTCTCAATGCTCAACCACAGGAATGAGAGATTTATAAACATAACATCAATAATAAAGGATTAAAGTTTAATTCATTAGGGGATTTATGTGCAAAGCTACAGATGTATGCGCTCAAAGCGGATCAGAACAGAATAGTGATCAAAGGTGGATCTGGTTATGATTTTCAAGGAAATTGTAAACGTATAGAATCCGATTTGGTTGCTGAAGCAGTGAAAGAATCACAGGAACTTAAAGCATATACTGAACTGCTCAACGAAAACATGTGTTCTATGGAGTGTTTTGAGAAAATTGTTGATTACAAGAAACGAAATCAACTTCTGATGGATGCTTTGAAACATTCACATACCACAAACAAGATTCTAAAAGACCGTGAGAAAGAGTATAAAAGAAAGATTGATGATTGTGTTAAAGAAAATTCTCATGTGAAGCTTCAGTTAAAGAGAAAGAATTATGAAATTCAATTGTTTATTGCTGAAAGAGAAACAGAAAAGAAATTGCTGACCGAGAAGATGGAAAAGTTAGCAAATACAACAATTAAAGTTGACAAAATAAACATTTCAGGGAAAGTGGCTAGTGGGATCATTGAAGCTCAAATACATAACAAAGTAAAGTCTGGGCTTGGATATAAAAACACTGGTGAAAACATTAAGGCTCAAGTTAATGATAAAGTGAATAGTGAAGTTGGATACAAAAATGTTCCTCCTCCATTTACTACAAATGGATTTTATTCACATATGTCTGAACCATACATTCAAGAGCCGTTTGTGTCAAATGTTTATCCTTCGTTAGAGCCAAAGAGATTCCGAAGCAAAGAAAGTTGAATTGAAGATTCCAAGTGATCTTGCTTCTGATGATGATTGTGTCAGTGACAAATCTGAAGAAAGTCAAGAATGTGTGGATTATTTTGACAATAAGGGTGGCTTAGGGTTCAAGAAAGATAGTCCACTCAATGCTAATGCCATCCTGTTCATTTCGAATAAATTTGCTCCGCTCATGTTCGTTAAAGAGTGAGTAGAAAAGTCAAAAGTTGAAGAGCAGAAGTCTAAAGACAAGTCAGTATCTCGAAAGGGGCCTTATCAAAGAACATGTCATGCTTTGAAGAAATGTTTCAGCTGTGGAAAGCGGGGTCATTTATCAAGAGATTGTTGTATCAAGAAACACAAGTCTCCCAAACAGAAGGTCGTTTCTCAACCTCAAAGAAAGGTTCAAGAAAAGGTTGTTAAAGTTTTTAATTGGTTGAAGATGTTTTGGACGTCAAAACCAAAACGAGATTAGCAGGTCAAAGCTAAACCAAGACAAGTTTGGAGAGTTAAAGCTTCGAGTCCAAGATCTAACTTTGATGATGCAAAGTGTATGGGGGGAGCTTGGCAGAATTCTCGTGTTTTGATATGCAATGGCCTAGGGGGAGATTGTTGGAATTAATTGTAGGCCATCGCATATAAAACAGTCTGAAGTTGAAAGAATTCTTTGAAGTTAAAAGATTTCGAACGAAATCTTTTTCGATTGAAATCTTTTTCGATTGAAATGGTTTTCAGACGAAATACATTTCTACCGAAATGTATTTCGGACGAAGTCTTTATTTGTCTTCTTAGTATAAATACCTGTATAGTTTGAATGCTTGTAAGTAGGGAGTTCATTTGGCATATCAATACAATTTGGATAGTTACACCTTTAACTATGTGATTCTGATTCTACCTCGTTTCATGGTTCTTGTATCGGTGTATTGAATCTGCTACGAATAACAGAAATCACATTCAACTTTTCTGAACTCTCAAACTTGGGTCTTTCTTTCTTCTCTTGGAGTTAGATTCGTATTTGTATCAGAATCAACATTTGCTTGATCATCTTGCTAAAAGAGGATGTGAGAGGAGGATTCTCGGCATCTTCTTTCCTTTTTTAATCTTTCTCCTTCAAGCAGGGGCATGAGTACTTTCATTGTCAGAATATGAAATCACATCAGGTTCTTCTGACTCGAGTACATTCTGTTGTGGTGGTACTTCAAGCTTATCAGTAATTGATAACATTTCATTATTCTTCAACCACTGGTTCTTGATTTGAAACAAATCCTGCAAATTCTCAGAAATTTTGTAAGCAGACATTTATATGCAACAGGGGATCCAATATTCACACGAATACCTAGTACATCCACGTACTATCAAACTTTTGAAATTTCAATTCTTTTGATGATAAGTCTTTAATGTTGGTCTTTCTCTTTGAACGATTGAACACACAATTGATCAAACTAATATTTTATTGAAATGAACAAAAGTTAAATTTACAGACTTTATTACATAGGTATTTATAACCCTATTGGGAACCACTGCGTCGTTTCCCTTTGAACTGCTTCACATACATCCAATCGATGTGTTTTCTTGCCAAGCATCGCATCTGTTGCCTTCATACAATGTATCTCACGGTTTGCAGGTTTCTAGGTTTGGTTCTTGACACTTCTAGTCCTCCTAGTTTACAAGTAATACATAAACTAATCTAATTACATAAATAGGCTATTTACATAATAAACCCTTAAGGTTTAACCCACATGGATTAATTTCTTAATCCATGCCTTCTATATCTTTAAAAAAATCTTTTTGTGACCATTTCAATCTTTAAAACCAATCATTTTTAGGGATTCTACAAGCATATTGAAACGAGATGCATCAAATGCTTTCGTGAAGATGTCTGCAACATTGTTATTAGAATCAACACGTTCAAGTTAGATAAGATTTCTCTCAAAGCAGTCCCGGATAAAATGCACCTTGATATCAATATGCTTGGTTTTGGAATGTTGTACGGGATTTTTAACAATAAGCACGCCAACCTCATTATCATAGAAAATTGTAGTGTTTAGGAAAGTCAAACCATAATCCAGCAATTGATGTTGCATCCAGATGACTTGGGAGCAGCAAGCTGATGCAACAACGTATTCAGCCTCAACAGTGGAGGTGGAGACTGTGTGTTGCTTCTTACACTTCCATGAAATGAGCCTATCTCCCAGAAATTGACATCCTCCGCTTATAGACTTCCTGTCAAGCTGACATCCTCCATAGTCACTGTCAGAAAAAGCATACAAGTCAAAATTAGAATCCTTGGGGTACCAAAGGCCATGCCGAGGCTTGCCCTTTAGATACCGAAAGATACGTTTAACAGCAGTTAAATGGGACATCTTAGGATTGGCCTGATAACGGGCACACTGACACACTACAAACATAATGTCCGGGCGACTGGCCATCAAATACATTAGTGAGCCAATCATAGATCAATAAATTTTCTGATCAACGGCAATCCTGGTTGTGTCGGCATCCAGAACTGGCCGAGCAGACATAGGTGTAGTAGCAGCTTGAGCATCAGCGAACTTGAACTTTTCCAGAATATCTTCCACATATTTCCCTTGATGAATAAGAGTACCGTCACTCGATTGTTTCACTTGCAAACCAAGAAAGAACGTCATTTCTCCCAAAGCACTCATCTCAAACTTCTTGTCCATGACCTTTCTGAATTCACTGCACAATTCTTCATTTATGGACCCAAAGATGATATCGTCCACATAGATTTGCACTAAGATGAGATCATTATCCACCTTCCAAACGAACAGGGTCTGATCAATAGCTCCTCGATTGTAGCCAAGAGCAAGCAGATGGTCTGTCAGAGTGGCATACCAAGCACGAGGTGCCTGATGTAAACCATACAGAGCCTTGTCCAGTTTATACACATAATCCGGATGATCATAGTCTTCAAACCCCGGTGGCTGACTAACATAAATCTCCTCCTTCACTTTCCCATATAAAAATGCTGTCTTGACATCCATTTGATAAACCGACGGGCAACCGGTGCAAACACTTCTTCATAATCGATCCATTCTTGCTGGTAAAACCCCTGAACTACCAATCTAGCTTTGTTTCGAATGATCACTTTGCTTTCATCTTGCTTGTTTCTAAATACCCAACGAGTGCCGATAGCTTTCTTACCAGGTGGCAATGGCACTAATTCCCAAACTTTGAGCTTTGCAAACTGATTCAGCTCCTCATGCATTGCATCAACCTAACTAGGCTCAAGTAAAGCCATCTTGATGTTCTTTGGTTCAATTTGAGAGATGAAGCAAGAATAAAGACATCTGTTGATATCTCCACTTGTGCTTCTAGTCTTGACACCGTCGGTAAATAACCCAATAATGCTATCCACCGGATGATCCTTATTAATTCGATGAGATGGAGTTTCAGGCACTTGAACTGTCATAGGAAAATTGTTCAGATTCTCTTGTGTCTCTTCATCGGGTTCATCATTGTTGTCGGAAACCGGCTTCTCGACTATACTTTCATCAGGAATCGGCTCCTGGAATTGAGAGGCATCTGTAGTATCATGTGTAGAAGTACCTTCATTTACTACATATGTAGAGTCCTCTACATTTTCTGGTGAACCCTTAGAGACATTTGTGACATCAGGAATTGGCTCCTAAGAAGAAGATGAAGCAATAGCAAAATTTGGTCTTAGAACTTTCGGTGGATCAACAGTCAGCATTGGTCCTGTGTATGGACTGTTATCTTCATCACTCAACTCAAAAGAGTCATTATCAGATCCTGCAATCACATCAGTGTAAACATTAAATGATTTAAAGAGAGAATGATAATCAAATAGCCATACTGGTCCACATTCTGCATTAGTTGGTTTCTGCTTTTGCCTGTCTACATAGGTTGACTCTCTGATTTCTTTGGTTATCTTGTTGTAAATTCTGTAGTTTGTAGTATTTGAACCATAACCCATAAAGTAACATTCGTTAGCTTTTTCATTGAACTTTGGAGTGGACTCCGTGTGTAGGACAGTACATGGACATCCAAAAGCTCTGAAGTACCCAACCCTGGGTTTTTCATTGTAGACAATTTCATACGGGGTCATCTGTAGACGCTTATTGAGGAGAACCCGATTCAACACATAACACGTGGTGTTGACTGCCTCGGCCCAAAAGAATAATGGCACCTTAGATTCAGAAAGCATCGTTCGAGCAGCTTCAATGAGAGTTCTATTCTTTCGCTCGGTGTCACACCCCGCCAAGGCGGAAACGCGAGGCGCGACGTTCATGGTTTCCAAAGCATATGATTACCGCAAACACATACATGATAAATGGATACATAAACAAATTTAAAGTTTTTCATTACAAAAATGCAATCTGAGTTTACAAAAAGTTAAGATTTCACAAAATATAACTCAATTCAATGAGTTATACAAGGGAAATCCTCCTTGAGTAGTATCCATCGTGCATGCATGTAATCTACATTGCTAACCTTGAAATCACGTTCAGTTACCTGAAAAACATACTTAAAATCGTCAACACAAGGTTGGTGAGTTCACAGGTTTAATCAAATTGTTCTTTGTAAACTTCATTTGTTCATAAATAATTCAGTTGCATGAGATAAGCAGAATAAGAAGTGTTTGACCCATTTGTAAACTAGCTAGGAATACAAATAATATGTTCATACATGAGGCGTAACCAAACCATGACATGTGTGAGCCCCTAATAAGCGTTATCAGGTTCTATGCGGCCATAAATCCTCCAGATTGTGGTTAGCGCGACTAACCATGACCGGGAGACGTCACTCTCCATAGTACTATTCATAGGACCCTAGGCTACAGTTAATGGTTACTATGTTGTTCCAGGGGACTTTAGCGGCCTCCAATGTGTTGTTCTCATCCCATGTAAACATAAAGTCGTGTTTTATTCTCTTGTTATCCCATAAAATAGTTGAAGTATGTTCTTCCCCCAAATATTAGAAAAACAGTAAAAAGGGGTCGTGAAACTCACCTTGAGTTTGTGTATACTTGTATGATACTTGTTGTAGTCAACCTTGACTATTTGTACCCTAGATACCAAGGGTAAATTGTTGTTAAGACCAACGTCTTAATTGTAAATGGTTCACCGACCTTGTAACTCTGATTGTGTTTGTTTAAATATCGTTTTAGTTTTCTAACACATGTTTTGTTATAAAACAGTTTTGAGTTACTGCCCAACTGGGACTGTTGTACAGGTGTCGAAACTTCTTAGTTTCGATTGGGTATATGTGTGTCGAAACTACTTAGTTTCGATGGAGTGGTCAGGAGTCGAAACAACCTAGTTTCGATTGAGTAAAAGGTATCGAAACTCCTAGTTTCGATTGACCAACAGGTATCGAAACTCCTAGTTTCGATTGAGCAACAGGTATCGAAACTCCTAGTTTCGATTGAGAAACAGGTATCGAAACTCCTAGTTTCGATTACTGGACTTCTGTTTTGACAGAATCAGTCCGGCATATTTTTATGTTTTAAACTTGAATTCGACACACTCTTCTTGTTATCTTTCTTGCGTTTAAATAAGATGTAAGTTTTGTTACGGTTTTAAAGAACATAATATGAAAAATATCGAGTTTTTACCTTAAAAACAGTGATGAAGATGATGAGAGAAAACAGATAATGGTCTCGAATCTTCTGTTAAACTTTCTTTAGAAACACTTGAAATCTTCTTAAAACACTGGATTGTGGTGGATTTTTACTTTAAAACTTGGCTTCGATTTTGAAGAGAAATGAGAAGATTTTCGTACGAAAATGAGAGAGATAAAAGGTTTGTGAGAGTTTTGAGTGAAAGGGTATGGGTTATATCTGAAAATATGGTAAAATGGGACGTGAGAATGGGGGGAATGGTTTTCTCTGCATTTCGGTCGAATAGTCAAGGGTGGGTGGTTTGGGTCAAAATAAATCAAACAATTTGTTTTTACCACTAATTTATTAATGGTATTAACATCTATTAGAGTTTTAAAGGGGGTAAATAAATTCGGTTTCTATGACACGTGAACCAGTAACTCCTAGAATTACCAAAATATGAAATGAGACAATGTTCGGTTTTTGTTAGTCCTTCATGTCCTTGTTTGTGAATTTAAGTAAATCACAAGAATAATTATAATGTAAAAGTGTTTAATACATGTACGGATATTGACCTGAAATGTCGGGTGTCACATTCTCCCCTTGTTAAAAGAATTTCGTCCCGAAATTCGATTCGTGTCATCTTGAACTGGTGTATCCTTAAACAAGGATGGGTATTTTGTTTTCATTTGGTCCTCTCGTTCCCATGTATACTTAGGACTACGTTTTGAGTTCCAACGTACTTTAACCAGTTTGATCCGACTACGTCTCAGCCTTTGAACTTTCCAGTCTGAAATCTCAATCGGTTCCTCGATGAAGTGAAGTTTATCATCCATGTGAATTTCATCAGGCGGTATGATCAAAGTCTCGTCTGATAGACACTTCTTGAGATTTGATACATGAAACGTATTATGTACATTGCTTAGTTCTTGTGGCAACTTGAGCTTGTAAGCTACAGGGCCAATCCTAGCCAGTATTTCAAACGGTCCAACGTATCTAGGGTTGAGCTTACCACGGTTACCAAACCTCGCAACGCCTTTCCATGGTGAGACTTTTAACATTACTCGGTCACCAATTTGAAATTCTAATGGTTTTCGTCTGTTATCAGCATAGCTCTTTTGTCTATCTCGGGCCGCTTTCAGATGGTCCTTAATTTTGAAAATCTTATCAGTGGTTTCCTGGACAATCTCAGGGCCTGTCAAATGTTTTTCACCAACTTCCGCTCAACATAGCGGTGAGCGGCATTTACGACCATATGAAGCTTCAAACAGAGCTGCTTTAATGCTCGTGTGATAGCTGTTATTATAGGAAAACTCTGCTAATGGTAAATGAGTATCCCAATTTCATCCGAAATCAATTACACACGCACGCAGCATATCCTCTAAAGTTTGAATGGTCCTTTCGCTTTGACCATCTGTTTGTGGGTGATATGCCGTGCTCATGTCAAGACGTGTGCCCATGGCTTCTTGTAATGATTTCCAGATTCTAGACACGAATCTGCTGTCTCTATCGGAGATAATAGAAATTGGTACTCCATGCCTAGCCACAATTTCCTTGATATAAAGTTTTGCAAGTTTCTCGGTTTTATCCGTCTCTTTGATAGGTAGAAAATGAGCTGATTTTGTTAAACGGTCGACAATTACCCATATGGTATCATAACCACTGGATGTCTTGGGTAATTTCGTGATAAAATCCATAGAAATCTGTTCCCATTTCCATTGGGGAAATTCAGGTTGTTGTAACAAGCCAGATGGTTTCTGATGTTCGGCTTTTACTTTTGAACACGTTAAGCATTTACTGACATATGTGGCAATATCTCTTTTCATATTGGGCCACCAATAATATTCTTTTAGATCTTTATACATCTTATCTGAACCTGGGTGAATGGAGTACCTGGACTTGTGGGCTTCGTCCATAACTAACTCCCGTAAGTTATCAAAACATGGCACCCAAATTCTATTCATGAAGTATACAGTGTCATCTGACTTAGACTCCAAATGCTTTATCATTCCTCGTAGAGCTTCATTCTGAATGTTTTCTTCTTTAATTGCCTCTTGTTGTGCCATCCGAATTTGAGTAGTGAGATTTGTATGAATTGTCAATTCTAGGGCACGAGCACGGAGAGTTTTAACTCGTTCTTTGCGACTTAAGGCGTCTGCTACGACATTGGCTTTTCCGGGATGGTACTTGATATCACAATCATAGTCGTTTAGTAGTTCTACCCAACGACGTTGTCTCATGTTAAGTTCCTTTTGATCGAAGATATGTTGAAGACTCTTGTGATAAGTAAAGATAGTGCATCTTGTACCGTAAAGATAATGTCTCCAAATCTTGAGCGCAAACACAACTGCACCCAATTCCATGTCATGGGTCGTATAATTCCTTTCGTGTACTTTTAGTTGTCGTGAGGCATATGCGATGACTTTGTCTCTTTGCATTAACACACAACCAAGTCCTTGGTGTGATGCATCGCAGTATACAACAAAGTTGTCGATTCCCTCAGGAAGGGATAAGATTGGTGCACTACACAACTTCTGCTTCAGTAATTGAAAAGCTGACTCTTGTTTGTCACTCCAATCATACTTCTTTTCTTTCTGGGTTAATGTGGTTAAAGGCAAGGCTATCTTTGAAAAATTCTCGATGAATCGTCTGTAATAGCCAGCCAAACCCAAAAATTGACGCACTTCTGTCGGAGTCTTTGGTGCTTCCCAGTTTTTGATCGCTTCAATTTTTGATGGATCAACGTGAATTCCTTCCTTGTTGATGACGTGTCCAAGAAAATGCACTTCTCGGATCCAAAACTCACACTTAGAGAATTTAGCGTAAAGTTTCTCGTTCCTGAGTAGTTCCAAAATTAATTTCAGATGATGCTCATGATCCTCCTTGGTTTGTGAATATATTAATATGTCATCGATAAATACAATCACGAATTTATCCAAGTATGGCTTGCACACGCGGTTCATGAGATCCATGAAGACAGCTGGTGCGTTCGTCAAACCAAATGGCATAACTAGGAATTCGTAGTGGCCATATCGAGTCCTAAATGCTGTCTTTGGTACATCTTCTTCTTGGATTCTTAATTGGTGATATCCCGAACGTAGGTCGATCTTAGAGTAGAAGCTAGAACCTTGTAGTTGATCGAACAAATCATCTATTCGAGGAAGTGGGTATCGGTTTTTGATTGTAAGCTTGTTTAATTCTCGGTAATCAATACACATCCTAAAGGTTCCATCCTTTTTCTTTACGAATAGGACCGGAGCTCCCCAAGGTGAGAAACTCGGTCTTATGAAACCTTTATCAAGCAACTCTTGGAGTTGATTTGATAATTCCTGCATTTCAGAAGGTGCTAATCGATATGGTGATCGCGCAACCGGTGCGGCTCCTGGTACTAAGTCGATTCGGAATTCAACTTGCCTCGGTGGTGGTAATCCAGGTAAGTCTTCAGGAAAAACTTCAGGATAATCCTTAACGATTGGTATATTCTCAAGTCGACGTTCCTTGGGTTTCTTCTCGATGACGTGAGCCAGGAATACGTAATAGCCTTTACGTAGATACTTACGAGCTTTCATGCAGTTTATCATCCTTAACGTTACTCCACTCTTCTCACCTTGAATCGAAAGAATTTATCCATTTGGGAGTGGAATTTGGACAATCTTCTCAAAACAAACAATCTCTGCATGATTCTTTGACAACCAATCCATGCCAATAACAACGTCAAAGCTTCCTAAGTCAACAGGTAACAGATATATACTAAATGTGTGGTTTTTAAGACATAAGGTACAACCTTGAATGACCTCCCCGGTATTAATTAATTTTCCGTTTGCTAATTCAATTGTATATTTTTGTTCTAGTTTGCTGGGTTTAATACCGAGTAGGGACTTAAAGTCATTTGACACAAAACTCATATCAGCACCCGTATCGAAAAGTATAGAGGCATAGTGATTATTTATCGGGAACGTACCAGTGACGATGTTTGGATCTTGTCGCGCATCACCAGCTCCCATCACAAATGCTCTTCCACGGGCCTGATTGTCGTTTCGGTTCTTCAACTTTGGACAGTCTTTTCTGAAGTGCTTTGGATCTCCACACTCAAAGCATCCCTGATTCATCCTTTCTGTTCCTGGGTTGACTTTTCCTGCTACTTGATTCATCTTGTTAGGGTTCGCATTGCTCCTACAGTTATGGGCTAGATGTCCATACTTTTTACATTTTCCACATTGGGTACACTTTCCACTGTGATGATATCCACAGTTGTCACACCTTGGTCGTGCTCCAAGGTATCCATTTTGTTCCACAGTGTTGGCGACAAAGGCTTTCATAGTTTCAGGTCTCTTGTAAATTTGATTCTTGTTTTGATTAATTGGTTTTCTAAACCATTTCCTCTTTTCCCCAGACCTCCCTTCTTCGGTCTCCTTCTTCTCAAACAACCCATCACGTACAGCATTATCCCTTAGCTTGAATGCTAGAGTTATGGCGCTCTTGGCATCCATAGGGTTCGATGAAGTCACTAGACTTCGGATTTGAGGTGCGAGACCCCACAAGTATCTTTCAACCTTCTTGTATTCTGGGGTGACCATGTGTGGAACCAAGATTGCTAACTCATTGAATCGGTCGGTGTAGCCAGCAACATCATCTCCTATCTTTTGCAAATTCCACATTTCCGATTCGATCTTTTGCAACTCATTTCGAGGACAATATTCCTCGATCATCATGGCTTTTAGGTCTTCCCATGACAACTCATATGCTGTCTGCCTTCCCAAAGTCTTTACTTATGAATTCCACCAAGTTAAAGCTTTATCAGTAAGTGAGCATGTAGAATACTTCACCATGCAGTCAGCGGTGCATTCACTAATATCAATCACCGATTCCATCTTCTCTATCCATCTCATTAGTCCCACTGCACCCTCGGTGCCATTGAAGTTACGGGGTTTGCAAGATAGAAAGGCCTTGTAGGAGCATTTCCTAATTGGAGCATCTGTAGAATTACAAGTCATAACGTCATTAATTCGGATCATGACTAGGTGTTACGGCTTATTTATTCTATTACCTCCAGAACCTCCGGAACCTCCGGCTGTACCGCTACCTCCTGCACCTCCTCCGCCGGTACCACTGCCGTTTCCTCCACCACTGTTTCGGTTTGCTTCATACTGCTCCATAGCAGCAGCTACTCGTTGTGCTATGAGTTGTTCCACATTTGGGGAAATCGTCTCATTGTTGTCACCAGTAGTGTTACGGGTTGTCCTACGCTTAGGTGCCATGACGTTCTTTCTAACATATCAATTAAAAAGAAACAACATTATATGACAATAATGATAGCACATGACATAAGGATACAACAACATCAAACGTAAACCACCATCATTACAATATAAACCATTACATACATAATTAAAACATATATAGTACATTGTTCCCAAAAGATAAGGATACAAAAGGGATGGGTTCACATGACCACATCAGTACTAAAGTTTTTAAACTACATAATGTACTACGGGCACAACCCGCCCGTAATAGGTTTAAAAGAAGAAGTGAGAGTACAATCCAATCATCATGGCAAGTCCCGCCATAACAAAGCTAGCTCTCGCCACAAATTCTGCAGCCAACGTCCTTTGTTCCAGCGCCTCCACCATGTCTCGGACCGTAACAGTGAACTGCCAGTTCATGTCAGCTCTCAACTCTAGATAGTTTGTGGCACCCTGTATGTCTCGGGTGCGGTCCTCCAGAGTCTGAACTCGAGATCCGAGCCCTAGACGAAGTCGCGTGGCTGCATCCCCATGTGCCCGGATGTCATCTAGGAGATCATCAAGACGCTCTTCGTGTGTACGAACGCGAGCTACCAAGGTAGGCACTGTGAGCTCCATGGCTTCCCCAGTGTGGGGTAGGGGTGTTGGAGAATTGGAAGACTCTCCGAGCTCAAAGGTAGATGGGATGCTCTCCATCTCCCTCCAACGGGCCAGAGTACGCGGCATCCAACAGATAGTTCCCACAGTAGGGTGGTAGCAGGGTCTTTGCCTAGGTGGTTCTTCACCAGCCACCAAGTCTTCTGGGTCACGGGCTGCTAGATTCCTTTTGCGTGGAAGTCGAAACTTTTTCCTAGCACTTTGCACCTTGACTGGTCCTCCGCTTTTCTTTCGGTAGACGATAGGCGGTTTTCCCAAGGCGACTTTAGGTGGCGTGGAACTACAGGTTTGCACTCGATTTTTGGGACGTGAGGCGAAAAGTTCCTCGTTTGATTCAGTGTCAGAGACGGGATCAGAATGTGAATGTGACGACATGCTTGTGACTACAATATCCATATGACAAAATGACTGGTCATGCAATGCTTATGCAATGAAAACGTTTTAGTGAGTCATTTAGATTATAGACTAGGTTCCAATTTAGATTTCCTAGTTCACTATAATCAATGGCTCTGATACCAAGTTCTGTCACACCCCGCCAAGGCGGAAACGTGAGGCGCAACGTTCATGGTTTCCAAAGCATATGATTACCGCAAACACATACATGATAAATGGATACATAAACAAATTTAAAGTTTTTCATTACAAAAATGTAATCTGAGTTTACAAAAAGTTAAGATTTCACAAAATATGACTCAATTCAATGAGTTATACAAGGGAAATCCTCCTTGAGTAGTATCCATCGTGCATGCATGTAATCTACATTGTTAACCTTGAAATCACGTTCAGTTACCTGAAAAACATACTTAAAATCGTCAACACAAGGTTGGTGAGTTCACAGGTTTAATCAAATTGTTCTTTGTAAACTTCATTTGTTCATAAATAATTCAGTTGCATGAGATAAGCAGAATAAGAAGTGTTTGACCCATTTGTAAACTAGCTAGGAATACAAATAATATGTTCATACATGAGGCGTAACCAAACCATGACATGTGTGAGCCCCTAATAAGCGTTATCAGGTTCTATGCGGTCATAAATCCTCCAGATTGTGGTTAGCGCGACTAACCATGACCGGGAGACGTCACTCTCTATAGTACTATTCATAGGACCCTAGGCTACAGTTAATGGTTACTATGTTGTTCCAGGGGACTTTAGCGGCCTCCAATGTGTTGTTCTCATCCCATGTAAACATAAAGTCGTGTCTTATTCTCTTGTTATTCCATAAAATAGTTGAAGTATGTTCTTCCCCCAAATATTAGAAAAACAGTAAAAAGGGGCCGTGAAACTCACCTTGAGTTTGTGTATACTTGTATGATACTTGTTGTAGTCAACCTTGACTATTTGTACCCTAGATACCAAGGGTAAATTGTTGTTAAGACCAACGTCTTAATTGTAAATGGTTCACCGACCTTGTAACTCTGATTGTGTTTGTTTAAATATCGTTTTAGTTTTCTAACACATGTTTTGTTATAAAACAGTTTTGAGTTACTGCCCAACTGGGACTGTTGTACAGGTGTCGAAACTTCTTAGTTTCGATTGGGTATATGTGTGTCGAAACTACTTAGTTTCGATGGAGTGGTCAGGAGTCGAAACAACCTAGTTTCGATTGAGTGAAAGGTATCGAAACTCCTAGTTTCGATTGACCAACAGGTATCGAAACTCCTAGTTTCGATTGAGCAACAGGTATCGAAACTCCTAGTTTCGATTGAGAAACAGGTATCGAAACTCCTAGTTTCGATTACTGGACTTCTGTTTTGACAGAATCAGTCCGGCATATTTTTATGTTTTAAACTTGAATTCGACACACTCTTCTTGTTATCTTTCTTGCGTTTAAATAAGATGTAAGTTTTGTTACGGTTTTAAAGAACATAATATGAAAAATATCGAGTTTTTACCTTAAAAACAGTGATGAAGATGATGAGAGAAAACAGATAATGGTCTCGAATCTTCTGTTAAACTTTCTTTAGAAACACTTGAAATCTTCTTAAAACACTGGATTGTGGTGGATTTTTACTTTAAAACTTGGCTTCGATTTTGAAGAGAAATGAGAAGATTTTCGTACGAAAATGAGAGAGATAAAAGGTTTGTGAGAGTTTTGAGTGAAAGGGTATGGGTTATATCTGAAAATATGGTAAAATGGGACGTGAGAATGGGGGGAATGGTTTTCTCTGCATTTCGGCCGAATAGTCAAGGGTGGGTGGTTTGGGTCAAAATAAATCAAACAATTTGTTTTTACCACTAATTTATTAATGGTATTAACATCTATTAGAGTTTTAAAGGGGGTAAATAAATTCGGTTTCTATGACACGTGAACCAGTAACTCCTAGAATTACCAAAATATGAAATGAGACAATGTTCGGTTTTTGTTAGTCCTTCATGTCCTTGTTTGTGAATTTAAGTAAATCACAAGAATAATTATAATGTAAAACTGTTTAATACATGTACGGATATTGACCTGAAATGTCGGGTGTCACACTCGGCTATACCATTTTGTTGAGGTGTGCGAGCAGCACTGTACTATCTGGCTATCCCTTTTTCAGTGCAGAATTGATTCAAGACTGCATTCTTGAATTCTGTTCCATTATCGCACCGAATAGCCTTTACTTTCACGTCTCTTTGATTTTCCACCAAAATGATGAAATTCTTTATTAGCTCCGGTGTCTCACTTTTGTTAGCCAAAAAGAAAACCCATGAAAAACGTGAGTAATTGATATGTCGCTTTAGTATAAAAATATAATAAATATATTTTTAGGATGGTTTTACGAGATCAGGTTTTAAATTTATAAAATAATAATTACTTTATGTCACACCCCCAAATTCCACTAACAGAGTTTTACCGTTTGGTGTGACAAACCAGGATCTCAGTCATTAGTTACGTCAAACAACACTTTATGTGTTTAAACAAAATCCATTAATGTTCAGAGTTAAATGCGGAAGTGGTTTATGTCAAGTAGTTACTGCGCAAAACAAACGCGCCCAAGTTTAGTTTAATAAAAGCAAGTGAATTGTTTTAAATGTTTGCATAAGAATGCAATGACAGTAGGACTTCATGCATGTCCTAGGTGTGCAACCTGTGCCTTAGCGACGAGAGAAACATGTAAGAAAAAGTGTCAACACGAGGTTGGTGAGTTCACAAGTTTGCAAGTAAAAAAACTGTTTGAGTGTTTGCAGTATCCACATACGTAAGTCACACCTATTGCTAGCTAGACAATGTACAAGTTACTCTAAGCGCTCGCAACCGAAGCTGACTATTTGTGTTTGAATGCCTCCCGCCAGGTTTATCAACCCTCGCAATGTGTTTAGGCCAATATTACACCCGTTCGACCTCCAATCGAGTTAGCGCGACTAACGCGGGTGGGGTTTGTCAAACCCAGTAGTACTACTAAAAATTACCTCGCTAAGCCCATATTAACGGTTCGATGAGAGGACTTTCATGATAGAGTTTACGCTTAAGTAAACAAGCGGTAGTGAAATACTATGTGATCCATGTTTGTTTGTGTGCATGTTTCTCCCCAACGGAAAAACAAGTAAAAGGATGTTTGTCTGCAAGCATGATTCTCCTCAACGGGAAAACAAGTAAAAATAATGTTCGTTTGTATGTGTGTTTCTCCCCAACGGGAAAACAAGTAAACTGATGTTCGTTTGTATGCATGTTTCTCCCCAACGGGAAAACAAGTAAAATGATGTTCGTTTGTATGCATGTTTCTCCCCAACGGGAAAACAAGTAAAAGAATGTTTGTTTGTATGCATGTTTCTCCCCCAATTTAAAACGGTAAAAGGGGCCGTGAAAACTCACCTGAGTTGTGTACGAGTATTAGATAGCACCACACAAGGATGCAATTAGGACCACAGGTGTTTACTTGTGAACAACCTACGTATGCCTCAGAATTTATAAGCATAATTGTTAGGGATATAATGGGATTTTTGTGACGACGACATGGAATATTTGAACATCCTAGAACATACTTAGGATCAACGAGTAGACGAACTTGTCCACGGGAATAAGGATTTCTTAATATAATAATTAAGATAAAAGTGTTTCGTGTCGAACGTCTTTAATTACGAATAATATTATCTAATAGATATTATTTCTAAACTCGTAGAATTAATACGATAATCATTTATGTGGCAAAAATAATAAATATATTATTTTTATTCAAGAATATAATGTGGGTAAAATAATATAAATAATTATATCATTTATAAGTTTGGAAAGTGACACAGTAAAAAATAATGTGGTGAAAATAATATATATATATATATATATATATATATATATTATTTTTATTCGGTGTATTGGGTTGAAGAATAATATAATTATATTATTTAAAGTGGGAAAATGTTATTAGAACGGGTTATAATATCAAACCGAGCCTACGGGTGGTTTCCGGGGTTAAAACATATTAATATATTAATATAATAATACGGGGATAAGTTTTATATTCAAAATAATAATTAAAAAATGATTTAAACTAAAAAGGGGGTGGAGGGACTCGAACCCGGGTCTCCTCCCCCACATACCAACACCTTAACCACTCCGCCCGCCAGGGTCATCGCAACAGAACCTGGTTCGAAATGGTTTTAACATACAAGTCCCTTGTTCCCTCCGCCCTTGCGAAGCCACAACAAGAATCAGTCCCAAATCCACAGAATTCGATTGTGTTTGAATCAAAAGACAAAGGGGTTTTGTTAATCAGGGTATAGCAAATCCGAGGGTAAGTTTAATTGAGAAAACATTGAGTTTAGATTAGCTAATTTCCAGTTAGAAAACCCGAAACCCTAGAATATAAACACAAAATCGATTTGATCAATTCTTGTATTAATAGTTGATGAATTCATGGGGCTTTCAAGGAGTGATGGATTGCGAACCTATCCATATAAATTCATTAGATTGAAATCGTGTCTGGACTAGTGTTTGATTAAACGAGTTTGCGATGAACCCTAGATTCTGGATTGAGTTGAATTCGATAATGGAAGATCAAATTATCATAGGGCTTTTGATTAGTGATAGGTTGTGAAACTAATCATGTAGTTTAATTGAATTTAATTCAGGTCTATAGTGAAGTTCGATTAAACTGTAAATGTTAAGAACCCTAAAAATGGTTCTTGTTTGATTCGATGATATAAGCCTAAATTGGCATAGGGCTTTTATTCTATAGATTGAAACGAAGCTAATGGTGTAGGTAATTACAAGAATTGGATTCGAATTGATGGTTTGCGACCAAAACACAGCTGCGACTCTGAAAGCGTGGTCTCTGGCATCTCCAGCTACTTCTCCGGCCAAAATGGGATGTGCAAAAGCTTGACAGAGGTTCGAATGAGGTGCGTAGAAGGTTTGATTGCAAAATTATTATACCAATTGATCGAATTAAGAGGCTTTAGCTATGATATCGATGGTTATGTATTGAATACCCATAATTGGGTTTAATTCAACATGATAGTGGTGTTTAAAACTGTAATAACGATCGTTAATGGCTTTAATGTGTAAATCAGTTACAATGTCGCACGAATTTCAGGTTTATATTCGAATTTTGGTTAAGAATACACTAGTTTGCTTTTGAAAGTCAAACAGGAACTAGAACTCTTGATTTTGACTTTCTCGGGTCTATAGATTGAGTTTAGGCTAATTACACAACTTGTCCCTATAGTTTTAGTTTGAATACTGACATAATTAGTCCCCGGGGTTTGAATTGAGTTAACTAGGTTAAGATTTAACTGGATTTGGTTAACGTGGTTAACCCTAATTAGCCGGATGTCACATTTTAACTTAAAAACACACACAATAGGTAACTGTACCTATCGCAGCGTAATATATTTTCGGTAACAACCAAGTATCAAAACAATGGACACGGTCGAGTTCCAGTACTCAACTTTTGTTATCATTTAGCCGGATCAATTAGTGAGTGGGTTTTGTGTGCTTGTGAAGCAGAATAGTAAATGACAGAAAAGTAAATAACGATAAAGTAAATAACAGAAAAGTAAAAACGCGCGTGATGTGTGTAACAGGAATGTAAATAGCAGAATAGTAAACAACAAGAAAGTAAATATCTCGTAAATGATCAGGTCACGAAGAGTATTGCTTCGGGCTTCGAATCAGCTTGGTACGTGATAATGTTAAGTTGACTAATCCAGTGACATGACTACTTCAAACTTGTGAACCGGGTCATCGCTAGAGCCTCGTTCTCATGACATTTGATTCACGAATTAAAATCTTTAAATTAAAATGGTAGTGCCTCCCGTTAAGGACAACAGTTACCCTCAACCCTTCGAATGGTCATCTCCGTGTTGGTTTAAGACATCGAATGTAAATGCTTTGTATTAAAGTTAAATAGGTGATTATATTTTGCTAACCGTGAGGCGGTGTAACAATGGGACCAAGTATAAAGATGTACCGTTCCCAACATGAGTTCACCAATTCTTGGTCGCATAAGAAGTTCGTATAAATACGTACGATCTTAATAATGTTGACCAAGCCTTGGCTTATCAATCTTTGCTTGTATAAAGACGTACAAGTTTCAAAAGAAGTTTGATTAAAAAGGTTTTATGATCTTACACTTTAAAATCAAGAACACTCACAAATATAAAGACGGATTTAGACAATAATAAAAGCCCACCAAATGGTGGTTTTAAGGACGTATAATTAAAGACATAAACATACCACTAGATTAATACGTCAAACATTAACATGCACCAAACATTATCTTCACCCTAGCAATACAAGAAGCTTAGTCATGAATGGCCTTGTTAACTAGCGTAACGCTAAGTTTCGTAGGCTCCCCTATTGTGAAACAAGGAGGAAGAGCCCCTCTACTAACTACTACTACTACTACTCTAATATTACTAGAAACAAACTATTCTCTCTATCTTGAGGTATGGAATGGTGTATTTAGGTGTGTAAAGGTGTATGGAATGAAGAACCCAAGCCATCTATTTATAGGCCTCAAAATGAGCAATGCATGGCCGTGCATTGGATTGCACGGGCATGCAAACACCTCGGGAATCAAACAGGGTACAAAGGACACTGTACTGGGCTCTAGGGAGCAGAAGAGGCCAATGCACGGGCGTGCATTGGGATGCATGGCCGTGCATCCCCCCTCTGCTGCCAAGATTTGTCTTTTAGCTGCTAGTTGACTTCTTGTGGTCCAATTTTGACTTGTTGGGGGTCAATGCTCGGGTTTGGTCCTCCGAAAGCTTGATTTCTACATGTTTTAAGCTGGTTTTTGATCTGCTTATCTTGGGACCCCGAATAACGTGCAATTGTGAAATACTAACGATTAAGTATCATTTGCAAGGCTTTTAATCAACTAGTAACATAATATGGAGATTATTATGCATGAAAAACATGTATAATTTAGGGCATATTATAATACCCCACACTTAAACTTTGCTTGCCCTCAAGCAAACTCATGCATAATCATACCCATAACTAAAAACTTTACAAGGGTAATGGAGCACCAAGTAGTTGGAAACTTCGGGATAATTCTTGAGTTGCTTATTCTATTTTTGTGCTTTTCTATGATGGAATCCATGACAAGCCTACTAGAACTTCAATTATGTATAAACTTTTACTTCTCACAATGTTCACTCAACTCTAGGGTTATATATATGTAAGGATAATGTAGGTTAAGTGGACCACTCAAGTTCGAATCGAATTATGCAATAGTCATAAGCTTGTATGTAGATCAAGTCTCCACCAACTAACTAAGTAGTATGCATGAATCAAGAGGACTTTAAAAGGGTTGTAATGTGGCTAAAATAAAAATAAAGGGTGAAAATGAAAATCTTTTTGGATTTTTAGGGGTTTAAAGGGTTTGAAGGGCTGCAGCTATCATGAAACACACAGCTACGGCTTCATGGCTTAAAATGGAAAATACTAGCAGGTCCCTCTACAGTACTCAGATCATGAGGGTATAACTAATCTGATGGCTCGTTTATGGTCAGATTTCCAAGACCAAGATATCTTATCATTCTCAACTCTTTCCTCACTGCGTAGTACACATTACTGCTTTTTCGTACGGATCTTTCGGCATGTAGCCTAACAGCTCCTACTTTGATCATATGCGTATACTCATGCTGGGAATGAGTTTGATTCTTGATACACTTTCCATCGTGGCTCCAGTTGCCACACTTTACACATTTGTCGTATCTTTTGGCGGCACTTTTTGACAAGCCGCAGAATGGTGGCAATTGTTCTTGCTTGCACCACCGTTTTCTTATATCACTAGTTGCTTTGAAAACCTTCTCTCGGAGTTCTGGTGGCAATTCGGACTTTACGAAATGAATACAAGAAAGCAAATTGAAATCAAAAGAATGCATATCCAGCTTTTTAAGGTCTAACCAGTAAAAGACCAACTTCTCTCTTTCTTTTTCTTTTCTTCTTTTTTCTATTTTTTTCTTTTCTTTTTATATCAAGACAAATTATTCAATAACTCTTTTTCCTCAATTTCCTTGAAATAATATTTCCATAAATTCCTTTTAGATAGTTCGACTGTTTCTTCCTAATACATCCACCTTCTTGTATATTCCAATTCCTTTGAGTAAAACAGATTCTTTCCAAAATTGCCTCAATGGTAATGAACTTGAAATAACGACATGATATATTTTCCCATTTTGAAGACATTCAGCCAATAACCGGTGTTTACGAAAAGCTGGTTGGGTGATAATTGTGGGTAGTAGAAAAGAAAAGGCTAATGCTCTAAGGGCTATCTAGGCGGATTATATTTTTGGGATTTTTGAGTTTAAGGATAATATATAAAGGTAATAAAGTCCTAGGTGTCTCAATCACTTTCATACTTCTACTAGTTCATGGTCTTGATATGTATCAGTCACACAAGTTCTAATTATGCATAAAATCCGATTGAAAAACACTCAATATACCAAACAAAAGAGCATGCAAAAAATAATGATAATAATGCTCGTGGAAATGATCAGATTATTCTCACATGGAAACAGATGGGATGGGGCTTAGTGATTTGTTATGCATAATATCCATTTGTTTCTACTTGCCATGTGTTCATTTTATTTAATTATGTGCGAACTCAAAGAGGTTTAGATTTTAGGGTTTAAAATTTTTGAAATTTTTTTTAGGTTTTACAAAAGGTAGGGTTTTGTAATGTTTTAGTCAAATGGGTAGAAAATCATGAGTTAAAATTTTACTGCTTTGAGGTTACAAGTAGTCCTGAATTTCTAATTCCCCACCCCACACTTAAAACTGTGCATTGCCCTGAATGTACAAATGCATGTAATGGAATGCTATGTAGGAATTTAAATGCATGAAGTTTTAAGGGAAAAGAAACTGGTAATCCCCCGGTCAATTCGGTGTATAACCTAAGGCCAAAACTTATTGCTGCTGTCAGGTTGTGCCTATCAGCTGCTTATCAACACGTTGCTTCAAAGACTTCATCGAATTTCAAAGAAATTTGATGTGGTTTCCGGTTCCTCGGGTTATAGAGATGGAGTGTGATTTCTCAAAGAAGTAGAGAGACTATCTGGTGATGCTATTCTACCTGACACATAAATGAAAACAGAAAAAGCAGACAAGGAAAATAAAAGGTAGTAGTTAAGCTACTTAGGTCCTAGTATCGAGAAGGCATACCTGGGGGCTGAAGTAATAGAAACTTAAATTTGAATACCAAACCTGAGGTCCATGCTTTCTGTCGTATGTACCAACTTCTAAATTTATTCATGATCATCGAGTTGCCTCCCGGAAGCGCCACATTTATTTAAGAGTCGTTGGCCAGACCCGTACGTGCTTCATTAGTCTTTCTTTACGTGGGGCCATCGACTTCCCCCGTATCTCATGTTCCTTCATTCAAGTCCTTCATTTTTGGTAGCTTATCAAAGTACTCATCAATCCAATTAGTGTTGTTGAAATCCTTGCCAAGATCTAGTTTCTTTCCTTTGTTGAATTCTTTAGCTTTCCTCAGCTAGTAGTCTAGATTAGTAATTGTGCAATTTCAAAGGGGTCATTGGATAAGCACTCATTTCTACCGATGTTGTAAGTCATTGATTGTTTTCCGAAATGAAGTGTCAAAATTCCTTCATTCATGTCAATGACGGATCGGGCAATAGCTAAAAATGGGCGACCCAAAATCAAAGGTACGAAATAGTCGGGTCCCATTTCTAAAACCATGAAATTGGTAGGGAAGACAAACTTGCCGACTTTCACTAGTAAGTTCTCAATGACTCCTATAGGTGATTTAACTGATCCATCCGCGAGTTCAATAGTTGCATTGACAGGTCGTGGATTTCCAATTTTTAGTTTTTTAAACATGACATATGGCATTACATTCACACTTGCTCCTAGATCAGCGAGTGCAAAGGTTATCGGGAGTGGTATGATAGAACATGGTAGAGAGAACTTTCCAGGATCTGAAAGTTTCTTTGGAAGACATCTCTTAATAAGGGCGACACAATGGTTGGTCCTCTTTACCGCCTTTTCCATGTTTCTTTTGTTTGTAAGGAAATCCTTTAAGAAACGTCCATACTTAGGCATTTGTTGTATGATATCCAGGAAGGGAAGATTGATATGGATTTGGCTTAATAGCTCGATGAATTTCTCATATTGTTCGTCAGTCTTCTGCTTTACTAACCTTCCTAGGTATGGTGTGTGAGAATGGAACGCTATTTTTATTGGAACTTTCGAAGGAGTATCCACTTGGGCAGGAGGTGGAATCACATTTGATTGTGATCCTTGAGTAGTTGTTTCTATGATGTGCGAACGAAGTGGTACTCCGGTGAATATTTCTCTCCTTGGTGATTGAACCTCTTCTTCTGGCATTGGTGGCTCTCTGGATAAACCTTGCTATTTCTAAGAGTGATAGCACTTACATTTGCTTTTGGATTGGTTTCAGTATTACTCGGGAGACATCCTGGTTGTCTTTCGGATAGAAGTTTTGCGTCTCAATGGACTGAAGAGTTGCTTTCTGTGTCCTAAATTCAGCTTCATGAAGACTAAAATTCTCCTCATATTGTTTGTGACGGGATCCGCTAGAAGGGCTTGACTTTCAGTTGTAGATATTAGCTTAGTTACGGTGTCCTCCAAGTTTAACCCGTTACTTGGCTTGTTAGTTCCTTGAAATTGTTGACGAGGCTGATAGTTTTGAGATTGTCTTTGTTGAAACTGTTGTTGTCCGAAGCCAGATTGTCCCTGGTTGTTGTTATCCTTCCAGCTGAAGTTTGGATGATTCCTCAATCTAGGATTGTAAGTGTCACTGTAGGGGTTGTTCTGCGGGCGGTTTGTTCCGATAAAGTCAACTTGCTCAGTATTTGCAGTGATGCTTTCTACTTCTTCAGTAATCTCAGTGATCGCTTTGCCTTTGCTATGTTGATTAAGTCGAGTGGTGAGGGCGTCTACTTGAGCAGAAAGTGAAGTGACAGTATTGACAGAGTGAACACCTTGCCTGGCTCCCCTATTACTTCTTGGATTGTACCATTGATAGTTGTTCATAGCTATTTCCTTAATTAGGTTATAAGCTTCTTATGGCCTCATGTTTCCAAAAATACCACCTACAGTAGCGTCGAGTGTCCGACGAGCTTGATTGTGCAACCCATTGTAGAATGATGATACTTGCAACCAAACTTCTATCCCATGATGTGGACATTTCCTTAACATGTCCTTAAAACGTTCCCATGCCTCATATAGTGATTCACCATCTTCCTGGGTGAAAGTGGTGATATCATTTTGCAGTTTTGCAGTTTTTGCTGGCGGGAAGTATTTTGATAGAAATTTCTGAGCTAGATCATCCCATGTAGTGATCGACCCGGTAGGAAGAGAGTTTAGCCATGCCTTAGCTCGTTCCCTTAAGGAAAAGGGAAACATTCGGAGGCGAATTGCGTCATTCGAGACTCCGTTCAGTTTGAAAGTGTCACAAATTTTGAGGAAATTTGCAATGTGGGCATGTGGATCTTCATCGGGTAACCCATGGAAAGTGCATGACGGCTGGATCATGTCGATAACATGAGATTTAATCTCAAAGTTTTTAGCGTCAACCGTTGGCCTTGTGATACTAGACCCCAAAGCCTCTAGTGACGGTCTTGCGAATCGGAGATAGTGCGGTTTTCTACGGCCATTCTTCTCGTACGGTTTTCTCGTATTCGGCGGTGAAAGAATCTTTCGGGCTCTGCTAAAGGCTGATATAAACTAGTAGTTGAGCTATGGATCATACACTGCCTGCAACAAAATGTAAGAGAGAAACAGATGAAAATGATAAGGCTAATCTTTTAACTTTAATCTTTCTTGAAATCACCGTGTCCCCGGCAACGACGCCAAAAACTTGATGTGTCATTTTTAGTATAAAAATATAATAAATATATTTTTAGGATGGTTTTAAGAGATCAGGTTTTAAATTTATAAAATGATAATTACTTTAACTTAAAAACACACACAATAGGCAAGTGTACCTATCGCAGCGTAATATAGTTTAGGTAAGAACCAAGTATCGAACCAATAGACACGGTTGAGTTCCAGTACTCAACTTTTGTTATCGTTTAGCCGGATCAATTAGTGAGTGAGTTTTGTGTGCTTGTGAAGCAGAATAGTAAATGACAGAAAAGTAAATAACGGTAAAGTAAATAACAGAAAAGTAAAAACGTGCGTGATGTGTGTAACAGGAATGTAAATAGCAGAATAGTAAACAACAAGAAAGTAAATATCTCGGAAATGATCAGGTCACAAAGAGTATTGCTTGGGGCTTCGAATCAACTTGGTACGTGATAATGTTAAGTTGGCTAATCCAGTGATATGACTACTACAAACTTGTGACCCGGGTCACCGCTAGAGCCTCGTCCACACGACATTTGATTCATGAATTAAAATCTTTAAATTAAAATGGTAGTGCCTCCATTTAAATACAATAGTCACCCTCAACCATTTGAATGGTCATCTCCGAGTTGGTTTAAGATATCAAACGTAAATGCTTTGTAATAAAGTTAAATAGGTGATTATATTTTGCTCACCGGGAGGCGGTGTAACAACGGAAACAAGTAAAAAGACGTACTGTCACACCCCAACCGATGGCGGAATACGTCGTGGCGGACGTGTTGACTGTTCATAAGCACATGATCAACTAAAATTTCATATGTTCATTAAGTCATGATTTCATTATATAAGTTCAATCAACAACCAAAAATCCAATAAATCAACATGTTCAAATTCTTTGTTCACTAAGTCCAAACACTATATGTAGTATCCTACATATGATCTCAAACACTAGTACCTGAAACATGATGAAAATAGGGTCAACTAAAAATAGTTGGTGAGCATACATAGGTTTTGACAACACAAGTAATATCAAGAGTTTGTGTACATTTCATATGATGCATGGTTTAATAAGGCAATTATGAAGAATCACTATAGTTTAAACTGTGGCATACAATCAAATCTTGTGATTGATAGGCATAACATAACAGTTATCCTTAAATGTTAGGCTTAACACAACAATTATCGTTAAGTGTTTTCGGCAACAATCACCCTAACCGGGTGGGTTGGTCAGACTCAATAGATCTATCATTGTATACCATAGGCTTGTACAGAGTTAATAATTGCACTTGCACTATGCACAAAAGTATGTAAATGTTGTTTGCACAAATAATGTTCAAGCATAAGGCACAAATTGCTCACATGATCATAATGTTTGAATTGTAATAATTGCAAATAGTTTGAAAGTAATCATGTTTCACCGCAAAGATGTAAAAGGAAAAAAGTGGGCTATATAAACTCACCTGAGTTATGTACGAGTAGCACTACACAAGGATGCAATGAAAATCACAAGAGTTTGCCTGTGAACCGCTTACGTGTGCCCTACAATTATACGCATAATAGTTAGGGATACAATGGGGTTCTGTGACGACGACACGGAAGATTTGAACGTCCTAGAACATACTTAGGATCAACGACTAGACGAACTTGTCCACGGAAATAAGGATTTCTTAATAAATAATTAAGATAAAAGTGTTTCGTGTCGAACGTTTCTAATTACGAATAATATTAATAATTAAGTATATTAGTGTGTTTGTACCATTTAATAATGATCTAGAAAAATAATATAAGTTATTATATTATTTTTCAAGTTTAGAGAAATCTCACGATAATTAATTGCGTGGCAAAAATAATAAATCTATTATTTTTATTCGGAACATAAAAACATGGGTAATAATATAATTAATTATATCATTTTTAAGTTAAAAGGATTACACGATATTTCTTAATGTGACGAAAATAATATATAAATATATTATTTTAATTTTAGTTATAGGTTGAATAATAATATAAATATATTATTATAAAAGTGGAAAAATAATATTAAAACGGGTTATCAAACCAAATCCAAGCCTACGGGTAGTTTCCGGGGCTAAAACATATTAATACAATAATATGATAATATGGGGATAAGTTTTATATTAAAAATAATAATTAAAAAATGATTTAAACTAAAAAGGGGGTGAGGGGACTCGAACCCGGGTCTCCTCCCCCACACACCAACACCTTAACCAGACCCGTCGGCTAGGGTTTCGCAAACATAACTTGTACCGGTTGTTTTTAACACGCAAGTCCCTGTGGTTTCTTCCCCCTTGTGAGCCGAACCCAAAACCCAGTCCCAAACTCCACGAATTCGATCGCAATTGACTAAGGATTCATAGGGGTTTTGTTAATCAGTGATGTGCGAATGTGTGTGTAAGTTTAATTCTCAAAACATCGGGTATAGAGTTGTTAATTTCTCAAAAGAATGTCGAAAATCCTAGATTTGAACATGAATTCGATTTGAATGATTCTAATAATAAAAGTTGTTAGAATCATAGGGCTTTTACTAATTAGGACCTTGCAAAGCTATTTAAATAGTTTAATTTGATTGAAGCTGTGTTTAAGATCAAAATCCCCAAAGTCGATTATGAACTTGCCCTAGATTCTGGATTTTGAACAATTCGATGTTATGAGATCAAATTAGCATAGGGTTTTTAACGAGTGACTGATTGCAAAACTAACCATGTAAATAAATCGGATTTTGATCGAGTTTAGGGTGATGTTCGATTAAACCGAATTTCGATGAACCCTAGAATCTGGTTCGAGTTAAATTCGATAATGTAAGCCTAAATGATGTTAGGGCTTTCCAGTTATAGATGAAGACAAAGCTGAGGATGTGCTTGGTTATCTGAATGGATGTTGAATTGCTAGAGATCGACTAGAATAGGTTCCGACTTGTGTGGTTTGGGTTTTCGGTGACTCCTGCTTCGTCTCCGACAGAAATGATGCGTGCACTAGCTTCAGAAGGGTTCGTTCAACGTGTGTAGGTGTTCAATTTCAAAAGGAATGATCGAATTGATATGCACATGATGATGGTCGACGGTTACAGTTTGTATAATCATAATGGGATTAAATTCGAGCTTCTTGACAGTGATTAAGGCTATGGTAGTGGTCGTTAATGATGTTAAATTGTATTACAGTTACAATTTAAAACGAAATTCGGTTATTGGTTGCGAATTTGGATTAAGGGTTGATGATTTTGATTTACAAAATCAACAGGAACCCAAAATTCTTATTTTGACTTCTAAATTCAACAGGGTTGGGGTTTGGGCTAATGACTGTAGGTCCAGATTTTTCTTGAAATCACTGATTTGATCGATTACACACACACAGGCGGAAAATGTGTGTATGGTGGTGAAGCAGATGATAGAAACAGTGTTGGTGAAGATAACAGGCTAACCACACTATGAATCAACACGCAAATGATATGAAAATGTAATAACACAGTGAATAAACAACTGCAAATCGTATTAATTCAAGAACAATGTGAAAGAGAAGGTTCAGGGTTACAGCCGCTACTCACACCCTAAACATTCTCAAACTAAGCTATTTATAGTAGTGACAGGTATCGAAACTATGTTCAATCGAAACTATTAGTTTCGATTGACCATTTACAAGTGATACACAACTGTCGAAACTACCATCTATCGAAACTACTAGTTTCGATTGAACAAACTCAATCGAAACTAAGTAGTTTCGATGGCCCAGGCTTAGAAATAAAAACAGTAAATTACAGAAAACTGAAATTACATTTAATGAAATGACAGAAAGTAAACTAGTCTAAAACTGTTTAAACAAACAATAAATGACAACAGCTTATACATAAGATATGACTCTACATCTCCCCCTAAGCTGTTGCATTACCGTCTTCAGCTCTTCATCAAGCAGCTGGTCCTTCAGTTGTCCTCGGTATAAAAGGTTTAACATGGAGAGATACAACCCGTTGGTAGGCCTTAGCATCAGCTTCATCTTCATCACTGTATGCCTGAATGTGATTCTGAAAAAGGATTTCCAGATCTTCAGGCTGAAATTTCAATAGCTCCATGGGCTCAAAGATGGTGATGTCTTCCTTGCCCTCACACTCTATTACTGCACTGCCAATGATTGGGTCATAATACCACTTTTTGAAAGTTTGTAGCTGGACAGGTACAGATTTTGGAATGGTGATGGTCATGTGAGTGTGGGCAGGATTGTACCTTAAGAACACATATGGCTTGTTAGTCTTAGGATGAAACCTAGTCTTTGAGATTTTCTTTTGAGTTTTCCTAGGCTTCATTCCCTTGAAATCATTATTGACTTGAGAATGCAGAAATTTCTCAAAGTCATAAGCCATCATGACCTTCCCAGGGTTTTGAAGAGGAAGTTTGGCTAAATCCCTGAGGTCATAGAAAGGAAGGGTTTGGAAGTCAGTCATGTTTTTAAAGTGCTGAACTCCCCCTCTATATCTTCTTATGATAAAGAGCTTCCTTTTAGCATCATACTTCCAGCCAATTGGAGGCCTTTTTAGTTCTTGATGCTCTGCTATCCATTCATATGTCTTAGGAGTTTCCTCCTGAATTATTTTCTTAAACCAAGACTTTCTTGACATTGGAGGTTCAGGAGCAACAGAAGGTGTATCTTGTGCTAGACTGGATTCGGAGACTGTAGTGGTTGGTTCAGGAGTGACTGTTTTGATAAGATTAATCTGAACATCTTCTTCACCTTTTTCTTCGTCAGATAAGGTTTGAATTTCATCTCCGTCTTCCGTAAAGTATCTAGTTCTCTCAGTCTCTTTTTCTTCAGTGGTCAGGATTTCTGGATAAAGATCATTATACCCATAGTTTTCAATGTCATCTAAAAGGGCATTCAGCTCATCATCAGATGGGATATCTTCTTCATCCAGAATCACAGTCTCAATTTCAGTAGAAGTCCCTTTCCCTTCTTTCTAGCATCTCTTCTCTCACTTGCTGAGGGAAGATTTAGTTCTGGTTTTTCAATCTTGACTTCAACTGTCTCTTTTGTCTTTTCAGTATGGCCAGCAAATATAGTTAGTGCAGATTCTGGATTAGTCACAAGGTCAGGAGATGAGGGTTCAACTATAGATGTAGTCTCCCCCTGAGCTGTTGAAGTAGTTGGTTGTTTTTGCATGGGTTTAACTATTGAGGCTTTGAGCTACTCCACTGCTTCAGCTAAGGCCTTGAATTCTTATTTTTGCTTTGAGATTAGTTTCTGTTGTGTTTCAAGTTGAGTTTGTTGGACCTCAATCTGGGTATGTAAACCCCCAACTTCCAGCTTCAGGTCTTTAACCTCTTCCTGGACATCATGCAAATTAGTTTTTAATCCTTCAATTTCTTCATCTTTCTCTTGAATCTTATCCTGCATTTTCTTCAGTTCAAGGCTTAAAGTTTTAACTCTTGGTACAGGAGAGGTTGAATCATGAGTTGGTGATGTGGGAGTAGTATGGATGGGTGATTGTTATGGAGATGGTTATGGAGTGGGTTGTGGAGATGGTTGTGGAGATGGTTGTGGAGATGGTTGTGGAGTAGCTAATAGAGAATCTGATGAGGATGACAAGTCTTCAAATCTAGTCTTGATTTTCTTTGCCTTAGGCTCTTCTTCCTCAAAATCAGAACCTGACTCAACTTGTCGTTTGGAGGAAGATGCAAGATGCATTGTTCTATCATCTGAATCAGACTTGTAGTAGTCAGATCCATAAATTCCTGCATCCAGACTTCCACTTGATTCTGCAACTTCCTCCTCAGCTTCATGCATGCCAGCTTCAACATTAACTGCTGGCTCTTGAATTATTTGAATTTGTTCAACAAAAGGAGCCTCTATCACAGGCTCAATGATGGGTTGTTCTTGTTCTTGAACATCAGGGACGTTTATCTCAATCTCAGCTTCATCAATAGGTGCATTACCTTGATCTTGCTCAACTTCCATTTCTTCTTCTTCAGATGATGAGTTCTCTTCTTCAAGATCAGGGTCAATATCAGGGATAAATTCTTCTTCTTCACCAATAATATTACCAAACAGGGGAACGTCAACTATAGCCCTGTTGGTTCTCTTGTTAGTACTTCTGATATAGCTGAGATTCTTGGCAATCATATGATCGAACACAAAGGTGTTCCCACCTTGTTGCAGCTCAGGATGAAGATGATTGATGATAATTTGTAAAAATCTAGGATATGCCAGGAATTTCTCCTTCACGGCTCCTGTTAGATTGTCTTTTAACTGTCTGAATATGAAGCCAGAAAAGTTGTAATCTCTTCCCTTGATTATCCCCAAAATAGCTGAGCCCAGAGTGCTGTTTGCTGAATCAAACCCTCCTTTTCTGATTGATAGGCAGTGAATAAACACGTGCACTATGTATCTCCAGTGGCTTGGTAAGGAGTTCTTGATTATCTGGCCACTTTTGAATTCATCTGGATGACCTAATCTTCTGAAGCATTCTTTAACATAGAAGATATCTGGATTATCATTGAACTGAAGCACCTCTCTAATTGTAGCTTCAGAAAATAAGACTTCTTGGCCAAGCACAGTTGCTCTAATGTGCTCCATATTTTCAATTGTGATGATTTCTGCAGTCTCCCAAAATTCTCTTATAGTTGTCTCGAACACCGGCAGATTATTGCTGATGGCAAAGCTAATGTTGGAGTTTGCCAGGAAGTTTAAGACAGGAATGAACTCTGCAGCTTTTGGATCATTGGCATTGAGGAATGCACAGACATTGTGTCTTTTTACAAATAAGAGATCCATACCTGTAAAATTCATCAATTTTGCATAATAAGTAAGATTTCTGAAAATATTTAATCGAAACAAGGTATATCAACACTTAGAAAAAATTTGAAGTCCTAACTGTCGAAACAATTAGTTTCGATTGAGATCAACACTGTCGAAACAACTAGTTTCGATGGAGATCAACACTGTCGAAACAACTAGTTTTGATGGAGATCAACACTGTCGAAACAACTAGTTTCGATGAAGATCAACACTGTCGAAACAACTAGTTTCGATGGAGATGAACTTATCGAAACTATCTAGTTTCGATCAGAGATACTAGGGAAAGTTTGGGTGTCGAAACTAGTAGTTTCGATTGAAAACTTTTTAAGATAATTTTGAAAGTGTTGAACCCCTTTATCGAAACTACTTGGTTTTGAAACCCAAACCCCTCTGATTCGTTATACTCAGACCAATATAAACAATTTAAAAGAAAGGTTTAGAGTGGCCTGTAAGTGACGGAACTTCATCTTACCGAATGTGAGACGTTATCTGCAAGAATACACAATAATCGTGAGTTCTAAGATGATTGAAATGTATGCAAACACAGAGAAGCACACAAACGACTGTTATTACGAAGATTTAGTCGAACAAATTTTAAATTTTGAAACCCTGGGTTTGCCGTATTGCAAAAATCATCAAAAAGAAGTAGTGAGACGTTACCTGATGATGGAGACGATAGAGACAACGGGGAAAATCAGCTGATATCTTGCAACTCAGACCGTCGGTTTGAGAGATTTTGTGAATGACGGAGAAGGCGAAGAGGTTTTGAAAAATACGAGTAAGAATCAGTATGACGGGAGGGATTGCTTATGAAGGCTTTTAATTCTCGTGAGACAAAAGACAAAATTGCCCCTGTCGAAACAACTAGTTTCGATAGGACAAACTAGTTTCGATATGTACAAAGTAGTTTCGATATGTCAAAGTAGTTTCGATATGCACAAAGTAATTTCGATAGTTCAAATTAGTTTCGATATGTACAACTAGTTTCGATAGTTCAAAGTAGTTTCGATGGTTCAAATTAGTTTCGATATGTACAACTAGTTTCGATAGTTCAAAGTAGTTTCGATGGTTCAAATTAGTTTCGATATGTACAACTAGTTTCGATAGTTCAAAGTAGTTTCGATATGTACAACTAGTTTCGATATTTAATAAATAAAATTATACACAAGATATTTACACTTTTCTTTTTGAAAAAGATCCAACATGAGATCAGATCTGGTCAGTCTCGTGAAACACTTCCTTTTGCAATTAACTACTGTGAGTCCCTGAAGATAGCTGGTATTTGTGCAAAGTAAACCCGAACATTTGTTTGTACAAATATTTCATGTGATTAGAAGGTACCATTTAAGCAACATACAAGGTGTACCCCACATATTAAAATAAAATAATTTTGAAAACCTATCAATCCTCAAGAAGTACCCATCTTCATCCTATCATCTCTTTCTGATTAACCAAGGTACCGTCTTAGTAATGTCAAAGTACCACCAAAATAAAATAAAATAAGATATCCAAGTGGATTTAGAAAATTAAAATAAAATATATCCAAGTAGATATTAAAAAGGTACGAGCATTCTAGATCTTTGCGTAAGCAAAACAGAAGAAGTCGTAAAATTATCCAAGCGGATAGAAAAATGTTGAACACCCGATATCTTTGCGTAAGCAAAACAGACGGGGTCAAATCATCCAAGTGGATGGGAAAAGGATGAGCACCCGAGATCTTTGCGTAAGCAAAACATACGGGGTCATCGGTGGTAAATATCGTTATATTGACGGTCACTTGGCGTATGAATAGGAATCCAATACGTAAGCCTGTATCTGATTGAATCGGTTTTCTTAGATATAAAAATGGGTTAGATGTTTCAATAATGGATTCAAACACACAAATATGAGATATATATTAGATTTTCACACTACTTACAAGTTTTAACCATATGTCGGGCCTACCAGCTATACCTCAGTAAACACCATCGCTTTTGGTCTATTCCATGTCCAAGAGATGAGATCAGACACTATCATTTCTCAAAGGTCATATTCAATTTTTCTTGCAACTTGTAAGATTATATACACAGCAATTCTTTTCAATATTAAAAAATTATATTTCTCCCCCAAAAGATTTGCGTGGATACTGTACATAAAAATAAAATCTTTTTGGAATTTTCATAGACAATTTAAACAGAATTAATAATAAAAATAAAAAAATTATTTACATAATTTACTGAAAGTTGATCATTCCAAGCATTTCCACCAGTTGGGCAAATCTGGTAGAGTCAAAAGCCTTTGTGAAGATGTCTGCGGTTTGTTTATTAGTTTTGACTTCAACAATTCGAATATGCTTCTTTTCAACACAGTCACGAATAAAATGATGTTTAATTTCAATGTGTTTGGTTTTGGAATGCTGAACGGGGTTTTTGGTGATATGGGGAACGGCAGTGTTGTCACACAGAATGGGTGTCTCATGGAATGTGATCCCATAGTCAAGCATCTGATGGTGTATCCATCTGACTTGGGAACAACAGAGGGCTACGGCAATGTATTCGGCTTCGGCGCTGGATTGGGAAACGGTGGATTGTTTCTTACATTGCCATGAGACAAGGCGGTTGCCAAGGAATTGACAACCTCCAGAAGTGGATTTTCGATCTAAGTTGCAACCCCCGTAGTCAGAATCTGAATAAGCCACAAATTCAAACAAGTCAGTTTTAGGATATCACAGACCCAATTTTGTCTTATACCTTAAATATCTTAAAATACGTTTGACAGCAGATAAATGAGAGAGTTTAGGATTAGCCTGAAAACGTGCACACAAGCACACTGCAAACATGATGTCGGGTCTGCTGGCCGTGAGATACATGAGAGATCCTATCATAGAGCGATATAGATGCGGATCAACGCTTTCCCCATCCACATCAGGAGTCAAACAATGTCGAACTTCCACAGAAGTTTTTACTGGATGGGAATCTGTAACATCCCAAAATGTCGAGAAATAAAGTTAACGAGTTCAAGCGGGCCGAAGTCGGGCCGGGTCAGTCGCGAACCGGGCTTGGGGAGGTCTCCCCTATAAATAGCCAAGGTCACCACATGTTTCTCTCATTCAATTCTAGAGAGAGAAAAACCGTAGAGAGAGAAAGTGTCGGAATCGCACAAGATTGCACCCGCTCGTGTCTCCTGCACTCGTGAAGAGAACCTCCAAAGCGGAATCGTCATCCAGGTAACCATTCGAGCTAAATCTGAGTTTTAGTTCGTTTTTGGGTTTTTCGGGTTTTGGGTTTTTCGGGTTTTGGGTGAAAAGGTAAGGTTTGAACGGATGAAACTGAAAGATAATCATGGATTTGAGTCCCTTAAAGGAAAACAAACGTTTTGAATGCAAACGGGTTCGGAATCTTGACATGATCAGACCGAATGCGAAAGTTAGGGTTTTTCGTGAAGAACAGGTCGTGCGCACTTGCTAAGTGCGCACGGAGCAGGTCCTGCGCACTTGCTAAGTGCGCAGGAGGAGGAACCTGCGCACTTGCTAAGTGCGCAGGAGAAGGAACCTGCGCACTTGCTAAGTGCGCAGGAGGAGGGACCTGCGCACTTGCTAAGTGCGCAGGAGGCAGAGTCTGCGCACTTGCTAAGTGCGCAGGCAGCAGGGTCTGCGCACTTGCTAAGTGCGCAGACATCAGACTGGTTAAGCAAAGTTATTATGTTTAGAAGGGTTAAACCGTTAGAGTCGGTAATGGTCTGATGTGTATGTAACTACTCAATTCAGATCGTACGTGAAGTCATTGGACCTTCGTTTAGGACAACCGAGACTAGCTTATCAGGTGAGTTCTAGAGCCCTCTTTTAAATGTTTTGTTAATGTTTTTGGGCTGGTGTGCATACTTACGAAATGATGTTTAACGAAATGATGTTTTAACAAAACGATGTTTACGAAAGGAAAGGTTTTGAAATGTTTTTGCCAAAAAGGTTACGAATGCTTTATGAACGGTTTAAATGAGGAAATGTTTAATGAGAAGAGAAAGAGGTAAAGGTTTTAAAGAAGTCATTACAAATCTAATCTGTCGAATGAATGGAATTGACGAATGAAGTCTGGGAATGAGATTCCCAGCCTTGTGGTAGATTATGGACAGCGAGCCATAGTTGCCACAAGAACAACAGGGGCATTGTCTATGTGGCATGTCAATGGTTATGATGTTGTACAACTGGTAAAGGGAGTAACGACGGTTACTCAGGGGTTAACGTGACCCTATGTAAGGTTAAATTATGATCCGACGATGTTATGGCTGAGAGTCATAACCGTCGATGGAAGTTGTCGGTTTATGGACATGAGAGCCATAAGGGCAACTGAATGGGTATTGTCGGTCCTCGCGCAGTTAGCCTTGGGGGCAATACCAAAAGGGAATTGACGGAATGTATGGTATTGTCGGTCTTCGTGCAGTTAAGCCTTAGGGGCAATACCATACTAAATGACGGAACGAAGGGTAACACAGATCTAGATAATAATGTATGACTTAAATGAATGTTAAAAGTTTTAAAGAACGATCCGTCTAACGGTGTTTATGATTATGATGTTGATGATGATATGGGTACGAAACCTTTTTAAAGATGTTATTATTACATGCTTTTATGAAAGGTTTTACTAAATGAATGATACGTTTTTGGCAAATGTTAATGTTAAAGTTTTTATGAAATGCTAGAACTCACCAGCGTAGCTGACTTTTTAGTATGCGCATTCAGGTTAAGGCAGGTATGGACGATGGACGGCGATGCTTGGCAAGCGAGAAGAGTTACCCGGCCGATCATGAAGACTGGCATCCCGTTATGAGTTGTTTATGTTAAGTTTATGTAATTGACAATGTACGCTTCCGCATGTATGAACAATTTTTTAGTTATGTTGAATGAATGATTCCGCTGCGTTATTTGATATTCATGTTTAAGAACTGTTTGTGAATGAGTAAATCCAACGGGTGAGGCCTCCCGGGTTTGGGGCCTTACAGAATCAGCCATTTTGAACTTGGTCAAGATTTCTTTTACGTATTTTTCTTGATGGATAAGGATTCCTGACTCAGACTGATCAACTTGTAGTCCCAAAAAGAACTTCATTTCCCCCATGGAGCTCATTTCAAACTTAGATCGCATCACTTCTTCAAATTCTTTGCAGAGACGGGGATTTGTAGATCCAAAAATGATATCATCCACATAAATTTGCACCATGATTGTATCCTTTTCCTCCTTCCGTTTGAACAAAGTTTGGTCAATTGCTCCTCGTGTGAAACCATTCTCAAGCAGATGCTTTGATAAAGTTTCATACCACGCACGAGGTGCTTGGTGAAGACCGTACAATGCTTTGTCTAACTTGTAAACATGGTCTGGAAAATTAGGATCAATGAAACCCGGCGGCTGCTTGACATATACTTCTTCTTGAACTTTGCCATACAAAAATGCGCTTTTGACATCCATTTGATGGACGGTGAAGTCCATGTAGGCTGCATAGGGGAGAAACATTCTGATGGCTTCCAAGCGAGCCACTGTTGCAAAGACTTCCTCATAGTCAATCCCTTCTTCATGATAGAAACCTTGAACCACCAGACAAGCTTTATTTCGAATCACAGTGCCGCCTTCATCCTTTTTGTTGCGAAAAACCCAACGAGTGCCAATTGGAACTTTGTTCTTGGGAAGATCTACCAAATTCCACACATGCAGCTTTGAGAATTGCTGTAGCTCTTCCGGCATTGCTTCCACCCAGCTGTTTTCTAGTAGAGCTGCTTTGATGTTCTTTGGTTCAGTTTGAGAAATGAAGCAAGAAAACATGCTGTTTTCAAATGATTCACACGCACTTCGGGTACTAACACCCACATTGAGTGGTCCAATGATGTTAGTGGTGGGATGAATCTTGTGAATTCGCAGTTGAGGAATTTCATCTTCTTCCACGACTTCTTCCAAATTGGTAAGATTTTCGGCAGGAGGATTGGCAATATCATTAATAGGATCTTCAGCAGGTGATTGTGGTGCAACATCTACTATTGGAATGGAGTTGTCTTCAACAGTTTCACTTGTTGCACCAGAACCGGAAGACTCCATATCAGATTCAGTATTAGCAACCACAGGAATTTCAACCTGAGTAGATGAGGAAGAGCCTTGATCATTTATGTTCCCTAGATTGGTCACAGAGAAGTAAGGATTAGCATGAGTTGATTCAATAGAAAAATCAGGAAGATTAAATGATTTAAAAACTGAATCGACGTCAAAGAGCCAATTGGGACCGTCTCCTGCGTCCGTATGATTGTTTTCATGCCAGTTGATATCAATGGACTCCATCACTATCCTTTTCTTCTTATGGTAGACACGAAAAGCACATTGATTGGATGAGTAACCAACAAAATAGCATTCATCAGCTTTGGCTTCAAACTTGTTGAGCTGATCTGAAGTGTTCAGCATTGTGCACACACACCCAAATTTTCTGAAGAAATCAATAACTGGCTTGCGCTTGTACATGATCTCATAAGGTGTCTTGTTGCAACTTTTAGTGATAAGAACCCAATTTTGCACAAAACATGCAGTGTTGACCACCTCAGCCCAGAAAGTCACGGGAAGCTTAGAGTCAACAATCATAGTTCGTGCAGCTTCAATTAAAGTGCGGTTTCTTCTTTCAGCTACACCGTTTTTTTGAGGAGTACGAGGTGCACTAAATTGTCGAGAGATTCCTTTGCTTTCACAGAAGGAATCAAGAGTTGCATTTTTGAATTCTGTTCCATGATCACTGCAGATAGTCTTCACACTTAGATTGAAAAGGTTCTCAATTTGAAGCAGATAGGTTTTTAAAATCTCTGGCGTCTCATCTTTTGTGGCTAGGAAAAACACCCAAGTGAATCGAGAAAAATCATCTGTTACCACCAGACAGTATGACTTTCGTCCAAGACTCATGACACTCACCGGACCAAAAAGATCCATGTGAAGCAATTGGAGAGGAGAGTCAATGGAATTGGTGGTTTTAGGCTTGTGTGAAGATTTGTGCTGTTTTCCTTTGGAACATGAGATACAGTGTTCCATAGGAGTGAAATCTTTGAGAGGTAATCCAGTGACTAGGTTGCCTCGAACCAGTCGGTTCATTGTTTTGAAATTGACATGTCCCAACCTCTTATGCCACATGAAAGATTCATCTTCGGAAGCTTTTGAGAGAAAACACGATTCAATGCCCGATGGGTTGTTCATATCCAAGCTATATGTGTTGTATCTTCTGGGAGCACGCATGAGAATAAGTTCTTCCGGAATCACCACTCCCGGCTTCAAGATAAGACATTCTTTTGAATTGAATAAGGCACAAAAGTCCTTGTCACAAATCTGTGAAACACTCATCAGATTGTATTTCAACTGAGGAACAAAGTTGACAAATTCCAGACTGTTTACTCCATTTGATACTGTTCCTTGTCCTTCAATCTTTCCTCCTCTTGGGTTTCCAGCAAAAGCAACATACTCTCCATCAATTTGATGATAATCTTGCAGCAAGTTAAAGTGCCCAGTCATATGTCTTGAACATCCACTATCTACATGCCAGATGTTATCGCCGGTTCTTCTTGATTGTCCCTATACACAACGAACCATTTATACGTTTTAACCAAAATTATTTCAATCAAGAGATCTTAGTGTCAGGATATGACATCTCATTGGAATCGGAATTACAACCATCCTTTGAAGAAGCACGGTCATCGAATAGAGCATTATTTTTAATTTTCCACGTTCGTTTTAAATAATTTTTAGCATTTTTAATTCTTTTACGCCTAGATTTTCTACTATGAGAAGACTTATGCAACACGTATGAATTTAATGAACTTTTGGAAGGCGATTCTTCATTAGAATTTGTGGTTGTCAATTTACAGCTTTTTGAAACATGATTTGAGGCACCACAACTAAAACAAACGTTTTCACAAGATATCTTAGCTTGATAATAGTCGTCACAAGATGAAGATGATTGTGATGTTGAGGAATCTGAACATGAGACAGTTCTCTCATCAATAACTTTGTCTTGAAGACGATGTGCTTCCTTTAATCTGAAAAATTCCATGTTGCTCATGGTTTCACGTGGTACATCATTCACAATAATTCCTACACTTTTAAATTTGGTAACACATGGCATAACATTCAAATATTTAGGAACAAAAGGCAAAGCATTTTTAAATTTAGAAACATCACATCCCAAACCCGTATGCTCAGTAGGCATCGAATCAAAATACAAGTTTTTAACGTGTTCACACAAATTTGGTTTTGACACGGACATATTATTACATTCATCCGACTCAAGTTCTTTTAAAATAGTTCTATCATTAGCACTCTTATCACAATCATCTTCGGAATTTACACAAGTTGATTCTGCACAAGAAGCAAAACTGTCAGAATTGGAGGACGTAATATAATCATCAGGAGATAATGTACAAACAAAAGGTGTGGAAACATGTGGAGTTGGCATATCAGCAAATCTCCCTGATTTAGAATAAGGAGGTGGATGAGAGTTATACCCAAGACCTTCTGTGCCTTTTCTATTAAATTGTTTATCAATTATTCCAAACAGAATTTTCTGATCCATATCCATGTGGTCAACCTGTAGTTTGGCTTTTTCTGCCTTTTGGACTCTTTCAGTTAAAATCGTATTGTTAATAGTTTGAGTATTTAGTTGAACAATCAAAGAACGATTTTCACCAGATATGTCACGAATTTTCTTTAAGTAAAGTTTCTCATTTTTGGCAACAGAGTCATACATCACCTTAATGTGATTTCGTTCATCAATCAAGGCTTGATTGATGAATTTGTATTTTTGAATCTCATTTAAGCAAGATCTGGAATTACAAAGTTTAGAAATAACCTCAGCAGGCACAGCAGTGAGATCCTCAGCAGCTTCAATCATGACACACTTGCCCGTATCCTCCACATCAGCCATCAAGGCTTTATCAGCAGCTTCCTCAGCTTGTTCTCCCCAATGATAGTGTCCATCAGCTTGACACACAAGAGCTGTGGAACTGGAAGATGTGTTTGTCTTTGAAGGATTTGCAGCTTGTTTTCCAGAGGAAATCTTCTTTTCTTGCTGATCCTTGGAGGACGGCTCCTTGCAGTTTCTGGCAAAGTGACCCAGCTGATCACAATTGTAGCATCTCACCTTCTTGATATCAAACCCAAGTGTCTTTCCCTGCTTGAATCTGTCTATGCCAGTTCTTTTGATGAATCTTTTGGCTCTTAAGGTCAACATGGCCATGCACCAATCAATGTCCATTTTCTCCAAATCATCAGGATTAATCTGCTCCAAGTCATCAGGTTGAATGCTAACCGGTGTTAGATTTCCAGAAATCAGTGCATCACAGCACGACATGAAAACAGTCATGATTGGGACATAATCATCAGGTATCATGGTGACAGTCTTTTGAAGAGCAGAGGAGCTGGTAGAATTAATTGCAGCAGCTGAAGGAGGGACATCAGTCTGAAAGTATGGGCTACCGGATGAGCTTGATCCAGCAATAAGAGCTATGTTTCCAGACTGATTTGACGGGGTGACTGCTCCTTTCTTAATCTCAATTTCATAAGATTCAAGAATGCTATAGACTTCCTGTTGAGACAGAGCACTCAGATTCTCAGTCTTTTTGATCATGATTCGATACATATTCCATTCCTCAGGAAGAGAATCTAGGAGTTTCTTGTTTAGATCGAGAGTAGGGTACTCAACTCCCATTACCTTCAACCTTGATACAATGCTTGAGAAACGGTTGATCAAATCAAATATTGATTCTCCCCTTACACTACTGAACATCACATATTGTTTCTTGATCAGATCTCTTTTGCTTTCCCTGACATCCTCACTTCCCTCATATCTTGTGCACAAAGCAGCCCATAAGTCTTTGGTAGTTGTGTACTCAGTAAAGATGTTGAAAATATCCATAGGAAGAGCCATGGCAATAGTCCCGTAGGCCTTGTTGTCTCGGGAAATCAAGGCAAGATCTTTCTCATCATACTCAGATACTAACTTAGGACGTTGAACATCAGCAGTGGTAGTTACGGGCTTGTGGGGGCCATCGGTGATAGAACTCAACAATGTATAATCGTGAAATTGAAAGAAAAGCTTCATCTTTTTAGTCCAGTCATCAAATTCTCTTGTAGACACAAGAGCAGGTGGTCTATTTCCCCCAGAATGTTCTGTTGAACTTGAAGTGGCCATGATATTCGGAATCGAAACTAAAACAGTAACTAGTTTCGATAGAGCAACTTCTATCGAAACAACTAGTTTCGATAGAACAACTTTTATCGAAACAACTAGTTTCCATAGGACAACGTTTATCGAAACAACTAGTTTCGATAGGACAGCTTTTATCGAAACAACTAGTTTCGATACTGAAAATTTTTCAAGGCAAGTTTCGATAACCACAGTTTCGATAGAGATAAGACAAAAATATAGTTTCGATAGTACCTTCTCCCGACAGACTGTAGACAAGAAGTTTCGATGATCAACAGAAATCAGAAACTTCCCCAGTAGTTTCGATGCCTTCTTCTCCAAGCTCAGAAATACTCCATTAATGATAATCTCCAGAAATCAATAGTGTAGAAATAACAAACCAATCCAGCGAAAACCTTCGTCTAACACTCCTAATCACTAATCCAACCTTCGATTCTGAAAATACGAGCAAAAACCCTTGGAAATCGATGAAACAGTAACTTTCAATCAATAAACCAGTACTTCCGAGAATAGATGTGCAAAAACCCAAAATAAGCTTCGAATACCCTCAGTAATCACCTAGAATCGATCAATAAACCTGATAACACTCAAAAACACTAGAGCATAATGCTCTGATACCAATTGTAGGTCCAGATTTCTCTTGAAATCACTGATTTGATCGATTACACACACAGGCGGAAACTGTGTGTATGGTGGTGAAGCAGATGATAGAAACAGTGTTGGTGAAGATAACAGGCTAACCACACTATGAATCAACACGCAAATGATATGAAAATGTAATAACACAGTGAATAAACAATTGCAAATCGTATTGATTCAAGAACAATGTGAAAGAGAAGGTTCAGGGTTACAGCCGCTACTCACACCCTAAACATTCTCAAACTAGGCTATTTATAGTAGTGACAGGTATCGAAACTATGTTCAATCGAAACTACTAGTTTCGATTGACCATTTACAAGTGATACACAACTGTCAAAACTACCATCTATCGAAACTACTAGTTTCGATTGAACAAACTCAATAGAAACTAAGTAGTTTCGATGGCCCAGACTTAGAAATAAAAACAGTAAATTACAGAAAACTGAAATTACATTTAATGAAATGACAGAAAGTAAACTAGTCTAAAACTGTTTAAACAAACAATAAATGACAACAGCTTATACACAAGATATGACTCTACAATGACACAACTAGTCCCTGCAGTTTTAGTTTAATTTTTGACAGAATTAGTCCCTGGAGTTTGAATTGAGTTAATTAGATTAAATTTTAACTGGATTTGGTTAAAGGGGTTAACTCTAAATGAGAGGGTGTCACATCATCCCCTAGTTGAAAGAATTTTCGTCCCGAAAATTAGAATATTACCATAAGTGTTTGACGTGGAATGCTTGAACAGATGAGGATACTTGCGCATCATCTGGTCCTCACGCTCCCATGTGAATTCTGGTTCGCGTTTCGAGTTCCAACGAACTCTGACAATAGGGATTTTACTGTGTTTGAGCGTTTTGACTTCCTTATCCATGATTTCGACCAGTTCTTCAACGACGCATAATTGTTCATCGATTTGTAGTTCCTTAAGAGGGACTGTGAGTGTCTCGTCTGTTAGACATTTCTTCAAGTTTGAGACATGAAAGACGTTGTGTACACCACTAAGTCCTTCAGGTAGGTCCAATTGGTATGCTACAGGGCCAATTCTCTTCACTATCTTGAACGGTCCAACATAATGAGGGTTTAGTTTGACTCGTTTCCCAAGTAAACTCGAGGTCACGTTTAGATTCCCAACGAGCTTTGACTATTGGTTTGGGGAGTACGATTGATAACAAGATTTTGGTCTGATACTCAAAGTCAGGCATGAATGATGATAGTGAATTTAGTTTGAAGAGAATTGAGGAGAAAACTGTCGAAGAATATTTTGGACTTCAAAGATGGAATGCATCACTTGAAATGAGAACGATGAGAATTTGATGATCAAAACTTGTTTAGGATGTAGTCTAATATGTTCAAGAAATGTCACTGGATAAGAGGTTTCACAAACATTGGTCAAGGTCAAAATAACATAAAACGTCACGTGATACGAACAACGCTACTACTGAAGATATGACAGGAACCCTTATATATAGGAAGTACCAATGACGTATCCACCACGCCCTTGTCATATCACATTAGTTTCGTTACTATATATCACGATAGGTTTTATGTCATAACACACAGCAGAATTTACTATGTTTTCCATGCGCTGATTCTTATAATTACATGTGCACCAGTAATTACTCAATTCATCGCATGGTCCGTATAGATCATCCCATTGTGTGTGGCTCAAGAGAGGACACAAAATTACTTAGTTCACATCTATTGTTTTCACGTATGAGTTGCTAATAAATAACTGTGCCCCTAGATAGTAAGGTCAATCAGAAAACTAAAGAGTAATGATGTGGCATAACTTAGAGTTCCATAGCTTACTCGTGTTTAAACAAGAATACGTCAAACCCCGAGTAGCTTTAAAGTTTTACAACTTCCTCATGTTTGAACAAGAATACGTCAAACCCCGAGTAGCTTAAAAGTTTGTAGTGTTCAACCTTCATGGATAAAGTGAATTATCATGCCTTGTAATCCATCAATTGCAACAATTGTACCCAATCTAGTTCCGTGTATAATTTCATGTTTAATCTAGTATCATGTACATTGTAAACAAATAAGTTTCACGTATAATGTGAACAACTTAGTATCATGTATATTGTAAACAAATAAGTTCATGTATAATGTGATCAATTTAGTGTCTTGTATATTGTAAACAACCAAGTCTCATGTATAACGTGATCAATCTAGTATCATGTATATTGCATCCAACCACGTATCATGTATCATATGATCAATCTAGTATTATGTATATTGCATTCAACCATATGTCATGTATCATGTGATCAATCTAGTATTATGTATATTGTATTCAACCAAGTATCATGTATCATGTGAACAATCTAGTATTGTGTGCTAAATCTAGTATTATGTATATTGCAAACAAACAGGTTTCATGTATCATGTGATAAATCCAGTGTTATGTATCATGTGAATGCTCATATGTAAGTTACTGAATCTCATGAGTAACGTAAACTATCGAATTTTGTGGGTGGTCAAGTGTTGCAGACAAGCGTGTTGCTTGACGTTCATGTATAATGTGGGTAGTTGGGTTTTAAATTCTCAATCTTCTTGAGGTTTATATGGATGGTTAACGCCTATGCGAAAGGATTCATCTCCTTGAAGTGCCTAGTATGTTCGTATATTTCCGAAAGTGCAAGATAATGAGAAGGTTTTGTAGGTGTTTAGAGTGATGTGCTTTTGAATAATTGATTTGTGCTTTTTTGTTTGTAAATAGATGAGTAATTATGACTTATTATTGTTTGTAATTTTAATAAAACAGTGAAAAATAATAAGTTGAATAACTAGAAAAACAGATGAATAAATAAAACCTTTCAATTTTAATTATCATAACGAGAATGTTTCAAAGGAAAATAATAGCTAAATCATTTAATAATAATTGAGCCAAGATTTAATAATAATTAATTTAGCGAAGTAAAAGTCATAATTAATTATTAATTAAGATAATGTTTTTTATATATCAAGTTTCCTTACAATGTGAAAAGGTTTATAGAAAATTTATATTCCAGATAATATTTATAAACTAAGGGTTTGATAAAGGTTTTGCTTTGTTTGAACAAAATAACGATGTTGTTTAAATTAGATAATAAAATGATTTATCTACAAAGAAGGCTTAGGTACGTGTACTAAATTGCAATGAATGAAAAGATTATGTTTGGGTGATCTTTGATGAAAATATGACGGATGTATTTTATACTCGTAATATTAAATCAACGAATAATGGCATTTAAGTTGTAAGATAAAACTTATCATTGAATGATGAAATGTTGAATACTTATTCCAAACATAAAGAAGTGGTTCTAAAACTGAAATTTTAAAGACAAGAAATAGAAATATCCAGCTAACGCCTCAGGTAGCTTTCCACTAGGAAGAAGATGAGCACCAAGATAAACATCGCTATGGTTACTCTGATAGCAAACCGGGCCTCAGCTCTAGCTGCTTCTGTGCGTGCGTCAAATATCTCCCAGTCTCCTTCCATCATGTTAATGTGGGTACCTAGATTTGAAATCAGGTCTTCCTGGTACCGTACTTGACCCAAAAGGTTGTCTATTCGCTGCCCTAGCAGGTCGTGCCTTATCCTGTGCTCCATCCCTTGTCTCATGAATTCTGCAGTCCTCACATACTGGTGGGTGGCATCAACTGGGACTCCTATAGCACTAGTGGGTGCCATGGTTTGTCTTGCTCTTGGGTTCGGGTGGTATGGGTCAGGTGCTAAGTAGGGGTCTCTCAGAGGGGATGGAAGCTGGTGGTGTCGGTGAGGTGCCTGATAAGGATTTGTTGATGGGGGTGGTCCAGATGCTCGGAGTCTCAGACCTTTGCTCCTAAACCAATCCGCTCTCATGTCGAACATGGATCTAACAGCTGGGGTGTCGGTGTCTGATGTTCTGGTGATGGTGATCCGATATCTTCTTCTTATTCAGACAATGTCTCAGGATAGTACACCGGGGAGGGAGGAGAGTAGGAGTCCATGTCTAGTAGAAAAGAAAGATATTGTAAGTGATAAAACATACTATATGTTAGGTACAGAAAATTTCATGAGTTCAGAGTTTGACTAGTCATAACACCGAGTTTTCACAATAGTATGTTAGAATTAACATTTGACCTATAAGTAGTGTACCCACGAAGAGAATTCCCAGGAAAGAGGGGTGAGTCATAAGGGACACACTTAAGTACCAATGTTTCCTTAGTCAGAATCTCTTATGGGTCTACGCCCACTCTTCCAACCATTATGTACTAATAACACTATTGTTTGGACTCATGGTCATGATGAGAATCATTTCGGACTGGGCCTTGAGGCCCAAGGGTTTAAGTCTTGTTCACAATTGATGATGGTGACATAATTCCTAGTGTGTAAGAATGAGGGTGTAGGAAGTCTTTGAATAGAATAAGTGTATAGTAAAGCTTAGAATGACATTTAATGGAGTCAAATAGATAGCATGTAATCAAACAGTGTGATAAATAAGGTATTACGTGAATAGCAATTCCTTTGTAAACATGTAAGTTATCAAGTAACGCAGCACATAAAATTACATGTATTGTATCATGCATTGTAATACCTAAGATAATATGTAGGATAATCACATGAGGGGGTATCCTAAGGTTATAGACTAGGTCATTGGTTTCTAATAACCTAATTCCCTATAACCATGGCTCTGATACCAATATGTCACACCCCAACCGACGGCGGAATACGTCGGGGCGGACGTGTAAACTGTTCATAAGCACATGATCAACTATAATTTTATATGTTCATTAAATCATGATTTCATTACATAAGTTCAATCAACAACCAAAAATACAATACATCAACATGTTCAAATTCTTTGTTCACTAAGTCCAAACACTATATGTAGTATCTTGCATACGATCTCAAACACTAGTACCTAAAACATGATGAAAACAGGGTCAACTAAAAATAGTTGGTAAGCATACAGAGGTTTTGACACCACAAGTAGTATCAAGAGTTTGTATACAATTCATATGATGCAAGGTTTAATAAGGCAATTATGGAGAATCACTATAGTTTAAACTGGGGCGTACAATCAAACCTTGTGGCTGATAGGCATAACATAACAGTTATCCTTAAATGTTAGGCAAAACACAACAATTATCCTTAAGTGTTTTCGGCAACAATCACCCTAACTGGGTGGGTTGGTCAGACTCAATAGATCTATCATTGTATACCGCCGGCTTGTACAGAGTTAATGATTACACTTGCATTATGCACAAAAGTATGTAAATGTTGTTTGCACAAATAGTGTTCAAGCATAGGCACAAATTGCTCACATGATCATAATGTTTGAATTGTAATAATTGCAAGTAGTTTGAAAGTAATCATGTTTCATCGCAAAGATGTAAAAGGGAAAAAGTGGGCTATATAAACTCACCTGAGTTGTGTACGAGTAGCACTACACAAAGATGCAATGGAAAACACAAGAATTTGCCTGTGAACCGCATACGTGTGCCCTAGAATTATAAGCATAATAGTTAGGGATACAATGGGGTTCTGTGACGACGACACGGAAGATTTGAACGTCCTAGAACATACTTAGGATCAACGACTAGACGAACTTGTCCACGAAAATAACGATTTCTTAATAAATAATTAAGATAAAAGTGTTTCGTGTCGAGCGTTTATAATTACGAATAATATTAATAATTAAGTATATTCGTGTGTTTGTACCATTTAATAATGATCTAGAAAAATAATATAAGTTATTATATTATTTTTCAAGTTTAGAGAAATCTCACGATAATTAATTGCGTGGCAAAAATAATAAATCTATTATTTTTATTCGGAACATAACAACGTGGGTAATAATATAATTAATTATAAGTTAAAAGGATTACACGATGTTTATTAATGTGGCGAAAACAATATATAAATATATTATTTTAATTTGAGTTATAGGTTGAATAATAATATAAATATATTATAAAAGTGGAAAAATAAAATTAAAACGGGTTATCAAACCAAACCCGAGCCTACGGATGGTTTCCGGGGCTAAAACATATTAATATAATAATATGATAATATGGGGATAAGTTTTATATTAAAAATAATAATCAAAAAAATGATTTAAACTAAAATGGGGGTGGAGGGACTCGAACCCGGGTCTCCTCCACCACACACCAACACCTTAACCAGACCCGCTGGCTAGGGTTTCGCAAACATAACTTGTACCGGTTGTTTTTAACACGCAAGTCCTTGTGGTTTCTTCCCCCTTGTGAGCCGAACCCAAAACCCAGTCCCAAACTCCACGAATTCGATCGCAATTGACTAAGGATTCATAGGGGTTTTGTTAATCAGTGATGTGAGAATGTGTGTGTAAGTTTAATTGTAAAAACATTGCGTATAGAGTTGTTAATTTCTCAAAATAAAAGCCGAAAATCCTAGATTTGAACATGAATTCGATTTGAATGATTATGATAATAAAAGTTGTTAGAATCATAGGGCTTTTACTAAGTAGGACCTTGCGAAGCTATTGAAATAGTTTAATTTGATTGAGGTTGTGTTTAAGATCAAAATCCCCAAAGTCGATTATGAACATGCCCTAGATTCTGGATTTTGAACAATTCAATGTTATGAGATCAAATTAGCATTGGGTTTTTAATGAGTGACTGATTGCAAAACTAACCATGTAAATTAATCGGATTTTGATCGAGTCTAGGGTGATGTTCGATTAAACCGAATTTGGATGAACCCTAGATTCTGGTTCGTGTTAAGTTCGATAATGTAAGCCTAAATGATGTTAGGACTTTCCATTTACAGATGAAGATGAAGCTGAGGATGTGCTTGGTTACCTGAATGGATGTCGAATTGCTAGAGATCGACTAGAATAGGTTCCGGCTTGTGTGGTTTGGGTTTCCGGTGACTCCTACTACGTCTCCGACAGAAATGATGCGTGCACTAGCTTCAGAAGGGTTCGTTCAACGTGTGTAGGTGTTCAATTTCAAAAAGAATGATCGAATTGATATGCATATGATGATGGTCGACGGTTACAGTTTGTATAATCATAATGGGATTAAATTTGAGCTTCATGACAGTGATTAAGGCTATGGTAGCGGTCGTTAATGATGTTAAATTGTATTAAAGTTACAATTTCAAACGATATTTGGTTATTGGTTGCGAATTTGGATTAAGGGTTGATGGTTTTGACTTACAAAAGTCAATAGGAACCCAAAATTCTGATTTTGACTTCTAAATTCAACAGGGTTGGGGTTTGGGCTAATGAGACAACTAGTTTCTGCGGTTTTAGTTTAAGTTTTGATAGAATTAGTCCCTGGAGTTTGAATTGAGTTAATTAGGTTAAATTTTAACTGGATTTGGTTAACGGGGTTAACTCTAAATGACATGGTGTCATATGTACCGTTCCCAACACGAGTTCACCAATTCTTGGTCGCATAAGAAGTTCGTATAAAGACGTACGGCCTTAATAATGTTGACCAAGCCTTGGTTTATCAATCTCTGCTTGTATAAAGACGTACAAGTTTCAAAAGAAGTTTGATTAAAAAGGTTTTACGATCTTGCACTTTAAAATCAAGAACACTCACAAATATAAAGACGGATTTAGACAATAATAAAAGCCCACCAAATGGTGGTTTTAAAGACGAATAATTAAAGACAAAAACATACCACTAGATTAATACGTCAAACATTAACATGCACCAAACATCATCTTCACCCTAGAAATACAAGAAGCTTAGTCATGAATGGCCATGCTAACCAGCGTAACGCTGAGTTTCGTAGGCTCCCCTATTATGGAACAAGGAGGAAGAGCCCCTCTACTCACTACTACTACTCTAATATTACTATAAACGAACTATTCTCTCTATCTTGAGGTATGGAATGGTGTATTCAGGTGTGTAAAGGTGTATGGAATGAAGAACCCAAGCCATCTATTTATACGCCTCAAAATGAGCAATGTGCAGCAGTGCATTGTATTGCACGGGCCTGCAAACACCTCGGGAATCAAACTGGGTACAAAAGACATTGTACTGGGCTCTGGGGAACAGAAGAGTCCAGTGAACGGGCGTGCATTGGGATGCACGGCCGTGCATCCCCCCTCTGCTGCCCAGATTTGTCTTTTAGCTGCTGGTTGACTTCTTGTGGTCCAATTTTGACTTCTTGGGGGTCAATGCTCGAGTTTGGTCCTCCGAAAGCTTGATTTCTTCTTGTTTTAAGCTGGTTTTTGCTCTGTTTATCTTGGGACACCGAATAACCTGTAATTGTGAAATATTAACGCATTAAGTATCATTTGCAAGGCTTTTAATCAATTAGTACCATAATATGGGGATTATTATTCATGCAGAACATGTATAATTTAGGGCATATCAGTAATCATCAGAAATAACTAAACAATAAGACTTTTGCCTGATGCTCATCACATTTACCGGACCAAAGAGATCCATATGAAGTAGATGGAGAATACAGTCAATTGAATTGATCAACTTTGACTTATGGGGCTTCTTGTGATGTTTCCCTTTGGCACATGCAATGCATTTCTCAATTGTGAAAAACTCCTGGATGTGTAGATCACGAACATGATTACCTTTGGCAATTCGATTAAGATTTTTCATATTAACATGGTCAAGATGAGAATGCCATAACATAGCATCGGTCTCAGCAGATTTTGATAAAAGACATATATTTTCATAAACAGGTTTACTGTTCATGTCAATAACATAAGAGTTTCCCTTATAGGGTGTTCTTAACAAAATCCATTCCATGGGCAACACAAAGCCCGGTTTAAAATCAAGCATTCCTTATTTGTGAAATGTGCTGAATATGTCTTTATCACAAATTTGGGAAACACTAAGCAAGCTATGGTTTAACTCAAAGACGTAGCTTACGTCATTAAAACTTAAAGAACCATTTACCACAGTACCTTTTATACTTATGTTGCCACCTTTACCTCCCGCAAAGGAAACATAACCTCCATTAAAATGTTGCAAATCATGAAGTAGAGATATGTCTCCTGTCATGTGCCTGGAACAACCACTATCAACGAACCATAGGTTATTGACAGTCCTCCTTGGCTGTTCCTGCATGAAATGGGAGATTAATTAGTCATTGGTACTCAGGCCATAGTAGAGTTGGGTATTCCTAAAGTATCAATATAAGACACTTCATGCAGACACATATCACTGTTAGATTCAATTTTGGGTGTTGCCTCAGGTTTTTCTTTAGCTTTCCAGACAGGATTAGATGGAACAGAAGCTTTCCTTACTTTTAAAACAAGAGATTTAGATTTCTCCTTTTGTTTATTCTGATTAATTTTTTGTCTTTCAAAATAAGCCTGTCTGTTTTGCTTTGCAACATTCCAATCAACATCAGAAGGCTTAACAGAGGGTGACTGACTCTTCATTGCCTTGGGTTGTGTAGCCTTCACTGGCTTAGAGTGAGTGACTTTCCTTTATGTAGTCTTCTGATGTTGCTCATAATAAGGCACATATGGACGATGAACACACTTTCTTGCCACATGACAAGATTTTCCACAAGTATAACATGACTGCTTCTTTGCGTACGGAGCAAAGCTTGACTTGTTTGACCACTGATGAAATGAACCACCCTGTTTGTTATTGATGACATGTTCAGGTTTCCTGTGTTGATGAGCATGACTTTGTTCAAACCTCTTGTGATGATGATCATATTAAGAATAAAAATGATCCTTAGTATAATGCTTAGGTGAAGCATAAGGTTTGTTTCCTTTAAAAACTGAATTGATAAAAGCATTGTTTTTATGGTTATTAGATTTTAAATTTAAATTGCAAACTTGTGGCTCATCATGTCACACCCCCAAATTTATCTACTTAATAAATAAATAAAGGTTGCAATGATTGGTTCATTACATGATAGCGGAAGCTGTAAAAGTGATTTCTAAGACTTGATTACATATACATTTACTAAAACCAAGTAATACAATGATCTAAGTTTTTCTAGATCAACGATAGACATGAGACTTGATACTCTATGCCCTTCCAGTTACTAGGAATTAATCCAGCATAGTTAGCCTATTCCAACCGCGCCATGGCTAAGGGTTACTTGAGAAACATACTTGAAAGTGTCAACACAAAGGTTGGTGAGTTCACAGAGTTAGTTATTTCAGTGCCAGTAGTTTTGCCCCAAAACATGTACATGACTTAACAGTCATAAAAATAAGTAGTTTTCACCGAAAACATAAATGACTTATCCGTCATAAAATAAGTAGTTTTCCCCTGAAAACATGTACATGACATTACCGTCATAAAGTAAGTAGTTTTCACCGAAAACGTATACATGACTTAACCGTCATAAAAATAAGTAGTTTTCACCGAAAACATATACATGACTTATCTGTTATAAAAATAAGTAGTTTTCCCCCGAAAACATGTACATGACATTACCATCATAAACTAAGTAGTTTTCACCGAAAACGTATAAATGACTTAACCGTCATAAAAATAAGTAGTTTTCACCGAAAACGTATACATGACTTATCCATTATAAAAATAAGTAGTTTTCCCCCTCGAAAACATGTACATGACATTACCGTCATAAACTAAGTAGTTTTCACCGAAAACGTATACATGACTTAACCGTCATAAAAATAAGTAGTTTTCACCGAAAACGTATACATGACTTAACTGTCATAAAATAAGTAGTTTTACTCGCAAACACACACATGACATTACCTGTCATAAATAAGTAGTTTTACCCGAAAACATGCCCATGACATTACCGTCATAAATAAGTAGTTTTACCCGAAAACATGCACATGACATTACCGTCATAAAATAAGTACAAATAATTCTAAACGCATATGATAAACAAAACAAGTGTTATTGATCCACTGATAAGCTAGCTAGGCTTACAAATACCTATGTTCGTACATGAAACCATTACCAAACCATGACAAATGAATGCCCCTCCCTCGCTATACCACGAGAATAAGACAATATGTGGCCATTTGACCCTTCAAGTCCCGGTTAGCGCGACTAACCATGACCAGGGGCGTCACCCCCAATAGTACTATTCATAGAATCGTAGGCTAAGACCATAGCTAATGGTTACAAAATGTTAATGTTGTTCCGGGGACTTTTAGCGCTCTATTGTTCCTCATGTACAACATATGTTAGTGTCTTGTTTTCTTGTTATCATATAAAAATGTTTGCAATGTTTTCGCAATTGTATAAAACAACAATGTTTCCAAATGTATTAAACAATAATGTAATACATAATATGTAAGTATATTTCTCCCCCGCAGTTTACAAAACATTAAAAAACCAAAAAGGGGGCCATGAACTCACCTGGTGATTGATGTATGCTAGCAAATAACAATGTGCTAATAGTTCCTGCCTATCCATACCCTAATCACACAAGGGTACTAATGTGTTAAGACTACCCGTCTTATACGCAAGTTGTTCACCCGACTTAAAGAAACTCGTTAAGTGCGCCTTTGTTTAGTAAAAACAGTGTTTTCATTTACGACTCATTGGTGATTATTATTACAGTCTAGACGCTTACATATTTTCCGAGAAAATAATATGTTCCCATATTGGTGACTTATTAAGTGTATCAAAAATAAATATTATTTTTGTAACAACTTATAATATATTCACATTATATTTCATGTATAAATATATAATTATTTCCTAAAAATAATTATATACAACCTCAAATATCATTCAAGTATATCCTATGCATGTTAATTATTCTCCGTACGTACAATCCACGTTACTATGTCCACATGCAAATACTTATTTTCCGAACGATAATTATTATCTTAGTTAAATTCGTCATGTATTCATCTTTATTTATTTTTATCAATTATACGCGTACATGTATTTCTACATCACTTCATATATTCACATATGTTTCACGATGTCATGAGGTTACTTATTTTTAACCGATCCTATCCATATGGTTCATGCGGTTATGTCATCACATGTGTACATGTACATAAATCATCAAATACATATATGTTACCATCTTTTCTATCAATTAATGTAACATCCCAAAATGACGAAAAATAAAGTTAACGAGTTCAAGCGGGCCGAAGTCGGGCTGGGTCAGTTGCGAACCGGGCTTGGGGAGGTCTCCCCTATAAATAGCCAGGGTCACCACATGTTTCTCTCATTTGCAATTCTAGAGAGAGAAAACCGTAGAGAGAGAAAGTGTCGGAATCGCACAAGATTGCACCCGCTCGTGTCTCCTGCACTCGTGAAGAGAACCTCCAAAGCGGAATCGTCATCCAGGTAACCATTCGAGCTAAATCTGAGTTTTTAGTTCGTTTTTGGGTTTTCTGGTCTTGGGTGAAAATCGGACGTTTTTGTGGATGAAACTGAAAGATAATCATAGAATCGAATTCCTTAATGGAAAACGAACGTTTTGGATGCAACATGTTCGGGATCTTGACATGATCAAAACCGAAATGCGAAAGTTTGGGTTTTCGCGAAGAACAGGTCGTGCGCACTTGCTAAGTGCGCACGGAGCAGGTCCTGCGCACTTGCTAAGTGCGCAGGAGGAGGATCCTGCGCACTTGCTAAGTGCGCAGGAGGAAGGACCTGCGTACTTGCTAAGTGCGCAGGAGGCAGGGTCTGCGCACTTGCTAAGTGCGCAGGCAGCAGGGTCTGCGCACTTGCTAAGTGCGCAGACATCAGACTGGTTAAGTAAAGTTAGTATGTTTAGAATGGTTAAACCGTTGGAGTCGGTAATGGTCTGATGTGTATGTAACTACTCAATTCAGATCGGAAGTGACGTGGTTGGACCCTTGATTAGGACAACCGAGACTAGCTTATAAGGTGAGTTCTAGAAGCCCTCTTTTAAATGTTTTTATATAATGTTTTCGGGGTGGTGTGTACACGTATGAAATGTTGTTTTATAAAATGATTTTTATGAAACTACGTTTACGAAAGGAAATGATTTGGAACGAAGGATTTATGGAAAGAAAGTTTATGAACGGAATGTTTACGAACGAATGTTATAAAGAAATGGTTTAATGAAAAGGTAAAAGGGTTTTGAAAGTGAAGGAAAGGTTTTATGAAAAGAAAACAAAATGGGGCAAAGGTTTTAAAGAAGTCATTACAAATCTAATCTGTCGAATGAATGGAATTGACGAATGAAGTCTGGGAATGTGATTCCCAGCCTTGTGGTAGATTATGGACAGCGAGTCATAGTTACCACAAGAACAACATGGGTAATGTCTTTCTGGCATGTCAATGGTTTTGATGTTGTACAACTGGTATGGGAGTAACGACGGTTACTCGGGTGATGACGATCATCCTAAGCGAACGAGGTAATGGGAAATCAATGACGGCGATACGTAACGGTTGATTTCCAAAGGAAAGATGCGTGTTGGGCAATGACGGCGATACGTAACGGTTGACCCCACGCATTGAAGGGTTGGGCAATGACGGCGATACGTAACGGTTGACCCACGTAGTGTATGGTTGTGGCAATGACGGCGATACGTAACGGTTGCCCACAACATTAAAGGTTCCTACGGGGACATAGAGACGCGTAACGATACAGATTTAGATAATAATGTATGACTTAAATGAATGTTAATGTTTTAAACAAATGATTGTGTTTAAATATGCGAAGGTTTACGAATGAAAGGCCCTGTTTTCTTATACGAATGTTAAACCCTGTTGAATGTTTGAATGATGAACCATTTCTTAAAACGAACGAAAACTAGAACTCACCAGCGTAGCTGACGTTTTTAAGTGTGCACATTCAGGTTAAGGTAGGTTATGAGGATGGACGGTGATGCTTGGCAAACGAGAAGAGTTACCCGGCTGATCATGAAGACTGGCATCCCGTTATGTTTAGTTATGATGTAAATATGTTTTAAACTATGTTTACGCTTCCGCATGTATGAACAAGTTTTAATTATCATGAATGAATGAAGTTTTTCCGCTGCGTTATTTGATGTTCATGTTTAAGAACTGTTTGTGAATGAGTAAATCCAATAAGTGAGGCCTCCCGGGTTTGGGGCCTTACAAGTTGGTATCAGAGCAATAGTTTGAGAGATTCGGACACTCCTAGTGTCTGAACTTAAACTTTGAATGGGACCGAAAGCGGATGCCAGTACGGGTAACTCGAGCCAAAGCATCAGGTATGAAGGTAGTATATGTATTTACGTATATAGTATACCTTAGAAGAGGTTAAGTAAGGACTTGTGTTCTGATAGAATCACAAAGGTGGTCAAATAGAAATCGAAAGGTAGTGTAATGGTTAATTACAGATGGCCAGTGTATATTAACATCTTACAGTACTTATTGAATTCTATTTGTTAACTAGCGTGATGACATTGGATTTCTCGTCTTATAGAACGAAATGGCAAGGAGAGGGAACGGAAGGCGTGGTGGCTGTACCGGTGGTCGTATCGGCGGTCGAAATGGTGGGCGTGGCAGGATTCCTGCGCGCCAAGAACACAGTGAAGAAGGAAGTGTTCACACTGAACCGGCGGTTAGTGTGCATGAAGCTGAGCAGACACAGGTTGAAGAGCAACCTTTCACTTTTGAACCAGAAGTGAGAGCAGCTATAGCTCGAGAATTCACATAATTGATGAAGAATTCTCTGCCAGGTCTGTTGGCTGAAGCGTTGAAGCAGGTCAATGGGGCGGGTGGGTCTAGCGCGGCAATTGGTGCTCAGAACAATGAGACTGGCAATGCACCGCCTGCTCGCGGATGTGATTATAAGTCCTTTAAGGCATGTGACCCGCCGATACTCACTGGAAAGAAGGACGCGGTGGCTACATTTGATTGGGTGATCTGTATGCTATTCGTCTGAGCGAGTGCCGAACGGATCAAGTGGTAAAATTTACTGCTAACTCCTTGAGGGAGGAAGCATCCCATTGGTGGGAAGGTGTACGTCAAGCTAAAGGGAGCGAGATTGTGGATGCGATGATGTGGGCTGACTTGAAAACTTTGGTAATCAAGAATTTCTGCCCAAGGAACGAGATTGAAAAGGTGGAGAGGGAATTTCTGGGTTTAAAGGCCGGGAACATGACGCACCGGCAATACACAACCCGATTTAATGAACTGGCACGTCTGGTGCCACACCTTGTCACTACAGAAGAGAGAAAGATTGCCTGTTATATTCAAGGGTTGCCGGACCAGGTCCGCACCTATGTTAAGGCAAACGCCCCTACTACCTATGATTTGGCAGTAGAGCTATATGGCTTAGTATTTGACGATCTGGCACTGAATGTTGTTGCCGTTGAAGAGCAAAAGAAGAGACCGAGCTTCTCGAACAAGCGAACTGGGGGAAAAATGTTTGGGGCTCGTGATAAGAGGGCTCGGGTGGATGAGCCGACTGTTTGTAAGAAGTGTGGAAGGGAGCATGTAGGTGAATGCAGAGTGGGATCTAGATTGTGCTTTAAGTGTGGCAAGACCGGGCACTACTCCCGTGAATGCCCGCAAGGCTACAAATGCTACAACTGTGGGGATTTCGGCCATATGAGCCGAGAATGTACCAAGCCCAGGATGGGGGAAACCGGGAAAGGAAAGGGCCCGGAAAAGAAGGGAGAAGGATCTCGTGCAAAGACTCGTGCGTACGCACTGACGCAAGAACAAGCCAGGGCGAATCCCGATGTGGCGTCAGGTACATTCGTCCTTGACAACACTCTTGTTTCTGTGTTATTTGATTCGGGTGCTGGTAAGAGTTTTATATCTGCGTTCTTTTGTAAGAGAATGAAGTACGCTGCCAGTAAGTTAGAAAGGGCCTTTAGCGTAGAAACCGCAGAGGGTAGAACTGCGAGAGTGACCGATGTAGTTGACAACTCCACAATAAAAATAGAAGGACATAGGTTCCCTGTCAGATTGTTTATTATGGTTTTGGGAGGGTTCGATGTCGTGCTGGGTATGGATTGGTTAACTGCCAACAAAGCACAAATCATATGTAAACGAAAGATAATCCGACTCAAGGCTCCGGATGGTAACAAAGTCGAGGTTTTTGGAGATCGTGACGCCCCGATGCCAAATGTCATCTCAATGATTAAGGCAACGAATTATTTGAGGCGCGGATGCGAGGCTTATCTGGTATATGTAATTGATAAGTGTAAGGAAGTGAAGGAACTAGACGATGTACCCGTGGTACGCGAGTACCCGGAGGTGTTTCCAGAGGATTTGCCTGGGATACCACGCGATAGAGAAATTGAGTTCTGAATTGACTTAGTACCAGATGCCCAGCCCGTGGCTAAGGCTCCATATCGACTAGCACCAGTGGAAATGAAGGAACTTATGGTCCAACTAGACGAGTTACTTGAGAAAGGATTTATCCAACCGAGCATCTCGCCGTGGGGTGCTCCGGTATTGTTTGTAAAGAAGAAAGATGGTTCGATGAGAATGTGTATCGATTATCGCGAGTTGAATAAACGAACGGTGAAGAACAAGTACCCTTTACCAAGGATCGATGACCTGTTCGACCAGTTGCAAGGCGCAAGTTGGTTTTCGAAAATCGACCTTCGGTCCGGGTACCATCAGTTGAAGGTGAGGGAAGAAGACATACCGAAAACTGCATTTCGCACGCGTTATGGACATTTCGAGTTCCGCGTAATGTCTTTCGGATTGACGAACGCCCCCGCAGCGTTCATGGATTTAATGAATAGGGTGTGTCGACCGATGCTGGATCGATCGGTAATAGTGTTCATCGATGACATCCTTATCTACTCCAAGAATGAGGGTGATCACGCGTGTCACTTGAAGGAAGTGTTGGAAGCTCTAAAGAAGGAGAAGTTGTATGCTAAATTCTCCAAATGCGCGTTCTGGCTTAGGGAAGTCCAATTCCTAGGTCACGTCATTGGCCCGAACGGCATTATGGTTGACCCAGCAAAGATAGTAACGGTAAGTGAATGGGACACTCCTAAGACGCCAACTGAAATCCGCACTTTCTTGGGATTGGCAGGCTACTATCGGAGATTCATCCAGAATTTCTCGAAAATAGCTTCGCCGTTGACAAAGTTGACTCGGAGAGAAGTAAAGTACGAATGGGGTTCGACCCAGGATGAGGAGTTTAAGGAATTGAAGGAGAAGCTAACACAAGCTCCAGTCTTGGCCCTTCCCGAGGGCAGTGAAGATTTGGTGGTATACTCTGACGCTTCGGGTCAGGGATTGGGGTGTGTGTTGATGCAGCGTGGTAGAGTGATTGCCTATGCGTCGTGGCAGTTGAAGGTTCACGAAGTCAACTATCCGACTCACGATTTGGAACTTGCTGCTGTCGTATTTGCATTGAAAGTCTGGAGGCACTACCTGTACGGGGTAAAGTTTACTATTTACTCCGACCACAAAAGTTTGAAGTACTTCTTCGAACAAAAGGAGCTTAATATGAGGCAGAGGAGATGGTTGGAACTCCTGAAGGACTATGACTGTGAAATAATGTACCATCCTGGAAAGGCAAACGTGGTGGCTGACGCTCTAAGCCGAAAAGATGTGCCTACTCCTATTAGAGTGAAAGCTTGCCAGTTGGTGGTAACATCGGATGTGATGAGAGAAATCGAAAGAGCTCAAGATGAAGCTTTGAAGGAAGAAAATATAAAGAAAGAAAGGATGGTTGGCCAACAGGACAAATTGGAATATAACACCCTAGGTGTTAGGACACGTTTTGGACGGATATGGATACCTATGGGTGGCGAACTTAGGAGCAAAATCTTGGATGAGGCTCATAAGTCTCGTTACTCTATCCATCCCGGTACCAATAAAATGTACCAAGATCTGAGGAGGGAATACCGGTGGCCTGGAATGAAATGTGATGTGACGAAGTATGTAAGCAAGTGCTTGACTTGCTCGCAAGTAAAGGCTGAACACCAGAAACCGTATGGAAAGATTCAACCACTTGACATACCAGAATGGAAGTGGGAACACATTACCATGGACTTCATAACTAAGCTACCTCGCACAGCTAAAGGTCATGACGCCATTTGGGTAATTGTGGACCGTTTAACGAAGAGTGCTCATTTCCTACCTATTCGCGAGGCGTTCTCGTCGGAAAGGTTAGCAGAGGTATTTATCAACGAAGTAGTAGCGCGGCATGGGATGCCTTTGACGATCGTATCTGACCGGGACACACGATTCACATCGAGGTTCTGGAAAAGATTTCACGAGGCGATAGGTACGAGGCTGAATATCAGCACGGCATACCACCCGCAAACGGATGGTCAGTCCGAAAGAACCATTCAGACTTTGGAGGATATGCTCCGTGCTTGTATTATTGACTTCGGTGGCAGTTGGGACAGCTATCTGCCGTTAGCCGAGTTCTCCTACAACAATAGTCATCACACGACGATAGGCATGCCGCCTTACGAAATGTTGTATGGGAGAAGATGTAGAACCCCGGTTTGTTGGGGTGAGATTGGACAGAAGGAATTAGGAAGTCTCGAAGTCGTAAGAGAGACGTCGGAAAGGTTTGATCAGATCAAAGCACGAATGAAGGCCGCACAAGATGGTCAGAAATCCTATGCGGATAGACGACGAAGGCCTATCGAGTTTGATGTTGGGGACAGAGTAATGTTGAAAGTGTCCCCCTGGAAGGGAATCATTCGATTCAGAAAGAGAGGAAAGTTAAGTCCGAGGTTTGTCGGACCGTTCAGGATAATGGCACGGGTTGGTGAAGTCGCTTATCGGTTGGAGTTGCCTGATGAGTTAAGTGGGATTCATCCTACCTTCCATGTATCACACTTGCGAAAGTGTTTGGCGGATGAATCGGCTCACGTACCACTTACTGACATCGAGGTCGACAACAGCCTTAATTACATCGAGGAACCCGTGGCTATCTTAGACCGAAAGGAGAAACGTTTGCGTAACAAAGTGATCCAATTGGTTAAAGTCCAATGGCGGCACCGAAAGGGATCGGAGGCTGCATGGGAAACGGAGGCGGAAATGAGGGAGTCGTACCCTAAATTATTTGACTTGTGATAGGTTTCGGGGACGAAACCTATTATAAGGGGGGTAGACTTGTAACATCCCAAAATGACGAAAAATAAAGTTAACGAGTTCAAGCGGGCCGAAGTCGGGCTGGGTCAGTTGCGAACCGGGCTTGGGGAGGTCTCCCCTATAAATAGCCAGGGTCACCACATGTTTCTCTCATTTACAATTCTAGAGAGAGAAAACTGTAGAGAGAGAAAGTGTCGGAATCGCACAAGATTGCACCCGCTCGTGTCTCCTGCACTCGTGAAGAGAACCTCCAAAGCGGAATCGTCATCCAGGTAACCATTCGAGCTAAATCTGAGTTTTTAGTTCGTTTTTGGGTTTTCGGGTCTTGGGTGAAAATCGGACGTTTTTGTGGATGAAACTGAAAGATAATCATAGAATCGAATTCCTTAATGGAAAACGAACGTTTTGGATGCAACATGTTCGGGATCTTGACATGATCAGACCCGAAATGCGAAAGTTAGGGTTTTCGCGAAGAACAGGTCGTGCGCACTTGCTAACTGCGCACGGAGCAGGTCCTGCGCACTTGCTAAGTGCTCAGGAGGAGGAACCTGCGCACTTGCTAAGTGCGCAGGAGGAAGGACCTGCGTACTTGCTAAGTGCGCAGGAGGCAGGGTCTGCGCACTTGCTAAGTGCGCAGGCAGCAGGGTCTGTGCACTTGCTAAGTGCGCAGACATCAGACTGGTTAAGTAAAGTTAGTATGTTTAGAATGGTTAAACCGTTGGAGTCGGTAATGGTCTGATGTGTATGTACCTACTCAATTCAGATCGGAAGTGACGTGGTTGGACCCTTGATTAGGACAACCAAGACTAGCTTATAAGGTGAGTTCTAGAAGCCCTCTTTTAAATGTTTTTATATAATGTTTTCGGGCTGGTGTGTACACGTATGAAATGTTGTTTTATAAAATGATTTTTATGAAACTACGTTTACGAAAGGAAATGATTTGGAACGAAGGATTTATGGAAAGAAAGTTTATGAACGGAATGTTTACGAACGAATGTTATAAAGAAATGGTTTAATGAAAAGGTAAAAGGGTTTTGAAAGTGAAGGAAAGGTTTTATGAAAAGAAAACAAAAAGGGGCAAAGGTTTTAAAGAAGTCATTACAAATCTAATCTGTCGAATGAATGGAATTGACGAATAAAGTCTGGGAATGTGATTCCCAGCCTTGTGGTAGATTATGGACAGCGAGCCATAGTTACCACAAGAACAACATGGGCAATGTCTTTGTGGCATGTCAATGGTTTTGATGTTGTACAACTGGTACGGGAGTAACGACGGTTACTCGGGTGATGACGATCATCCTAAGCGAACGAGGTAATGGGAAATCAATGACGGCGATACGTAACGGTTGATTTCCAAAGGAAAGATGCGTGTTGGGCAATGACGGCGATACGTAACGGTTGACCCCACGCATTGAAGGGTTGGGCAATGACGGCGATACGTAACGGTTGACCCACGTAGTGTATGGTTGTGGCAATGACGGCGATACGTAACGGTTGCCCACAACATTAAAGGTTCCTACGGGGACATAGAGACGCGTAACGATACAGATTTAGATAATAATGTATGACTTAAATGAATGTTAATGTTTTAAACAAATGATTGTGTTTAAATATGCGAAGGTTTACGAATGAAAGGCCCTGTTTTCTTATACGAATGTTAAACCCTATTGAATGTTTGAATGATGAACCATTTCTTAAAACGAACGAAAACTAGAACTCACCAGCGTAGCTGACGTTTTTAAGTGTGCACATTCAGGTTAAGGTAGGTTATGAGGATGGACGGTGATGCTTGGCAAACGAGAAGAGTTACCCGGCTGATCATGAAGACTGGCATCCCGTTATGTTTAGTTATGATGTAAATATGTTTTAAACTATGTTTACGCTTCCGCATGTATGAACAAGTTTTAATTATCATGAATGAATGAAGTTTTTCCGCTGCGTTATTTGATGTTCATGTTTAAGAACTGTTTGTGAATGAGTAAATCCAATAAGTGAGGCCTCCCGGGTTTGGGGCCTTACAATTAACCCTTTTGCTTCTTTATCATGCATATATATATATATCTATTTATTTTTTGACCACATGTACATATATCAAATGTTCATATTAGGATACTAATGTTTAATTCCTAGAACATTTCCATGGTTTAACCAAAACCGTACACCAACATATATATATCACAATTTTTATCCATAAACATATATTTTTAGACGAACTCGTTAACATGCTTCCAGGATTTATGTACCTACACATACATATACTTCATGTATACACATACGTTGATAATAGACTTTTATAACTACATGAACTTGCATAAGTGATCGTTGTCTATGTATATATTTTTAGTAACACCTTTCACGTTCATATGTTGATGCTAATCGTTCAGGTCTTGCCAGGTAAGTCACACATGATCATATAACTTCACGAACATGTATCCTTCCACAGAACACATGAATGTAATGAAGGGTTTATGAATAACACCATCATCCAAGTGTTATTTTATGTGATAGTATATATATATATATATATGTAATTTATATTTGATGTGTCCTTTTCTTGTTCATGGTCCCTCTAGATTAGTATTATATGTATGAACATGTATGTGTATAAATATATGTATTCAAACATGACTCAAGAAGAAATAGAGCAAAACTCATCAAGATTTTTATGTTTTATTTTGTTCTTGAAAACTCAGATTTTTAGGCATATTTAGACTAGACTTTTAGATGGTTTTAGAAGACCAAATGACTTGGGGTTTTATTCTAAAATCAATTTTATTGAAACCAGAGGAGATGTGAAAAACAATTAATAGATTTGGAGTTGTGTAGGTACCTCAAAACAAGAAAATTAAAAGAGGTGTCCAGATTCGACCTGCACTAAGCGGCCTTCTTGCGCAGGCTGTTTGGGGATCGAATACTCCATTTATTCAAGTGATTCCACTTGGGTTCTTCCTTCTTAACATGAGGCTTCATACTAGAAAAATAATGGACGGATTTGGCCGAGGAACGAATGAGATATGGCCTTCCGAAGTTGACCAAAAATCTGTCAGGAAGCTGATTACGGGATTTTTGTTCCATTTTTGGTTTTGGGGCTGATTAGAACCAAGAGAGAGAAGTGATAGGATAGATGGATTGAGAACTTGGTGATAATCATGACACATCATGACAAAGTATGGAGCTTGAGTGGTGTGTTGGATCTTCCATAATCATCACAAGGATGGTGGACAAGATGTGATTTAAACTTTATATATCTATCTACCTAGATATTTATATATATATATATATATACATATATATATATATATATCTATTAGATGAAACGGGGGTTGAGTGTAGATCTCAACAAGTAATCATCATTACGACTTGATGTTGGAGTGGAGTATAGATATAATGATGGTGATGTGATCTTTGAGGTTGCTTGCACTCTTGGTCATAATCATGATGATTATGACACTTGAGTGAAGTGTAAGTAAAGTCATCATCATGATATGATTGATTTAGACGAGGTATACTACCCGAAATTAATACCCGCTTTAATATCTTTAATTATTAAGATGTCACACATTTTGTGTAGTTTGACTAGCTTTAATAATCTACTAGTGAATCCCGACATACTTAATATCTTTAACTATTCGTACATGTTCTCACATAAGAAATAGATTAAGGCCATGTGAATAAACATTTTTGCGTCAATCTTTAAAGATTTAGTCACCAATATATACTTTGTATAAAATAAATATACCTCTAGACTTTACTTGTATAACTTTGATGATCACCAATGACCGTACATTGCGGGTTATAAATGTTTTTGACCTAGTAATTCTTAAAATTACTAAAATATGGCACGTGTTCCTTTGCTAGACTCCTGACAATACCATGTCAAAGATAATGTTCCAGGAAATATAAAATATGAACTTTCAAATATGACTATGGGTATTGACCTGGAATACTGGGTGTCACATTATCCCCATGTTACAAAGAATTTTGTCCCGAAATTTAGTTGATGTTATCTTGAATTGGTGTATTCGGGAACAAGGTCTGGTACTCAATTTTCATTTGATATTCGTGTTCCCATGTATCCTTAGGGTCACGCTTCGATTTCTAACGTACCTTAACCAATTCAATACGATTGCGCCCTGTTCCCTGGATTTTTTAGCCAATGATTTCAGTAAGTTCCTTAATAGGGTGTAGGTTGTCACCTATGTGAATCTCACCGGACAGTATGATTAACGTTTCGTCTGATAAATACTTCTTGAGATTTGACACATGAAATGTATGATGTACATTGCTTAGTTACCGTGACAACTTAAGCTTATAGGCTGCAAGGCCAATTCTAGCCCGTATTTTAAACGATCTCCATTATCTATGGTTATGTTTGCTATGATTGCCAAACCTGGCAATTCCTTTCCAAGACGGGAATTTTAAGAAAATTTGGTCTCCATCTTGGAATTCTAATGGCTTTCGTTTGTTGTTAGCGCAACTCTTTTGTCTGTCTTGAGCGGCTTTCAGACGATCTTTAGCTTCGAAGATCTTGTCAGTGGTTTCCTTGCCAATCTCAGGCCCAGCCAAATGCTTTTCGCCAACCTCCGCCCAACATGGCGATGAGCGACATTTATAACCATACAAAGCCTCAACGGAGCGGCTTTAATGTTGGTATGGTAGTTGTTATTATATGAAAACTCAGCCAACGGCGGTGAGTATCCCAATTTCCTTCGAAATCGATTACACGCGCACGGAGCACATCTTTTAAAATTTGGATGGTCCTTTTACCTTGACCGTTCGTCTAGGGATGATATGCAGTGCTCATGTCAAGGCGTGTGCCCAAGGCTTCTTGTACTGACTGGCAGATTCTTGACACGAATCGACTATCCCTATTCCAGGTAATGGAAACTGGCATACGATGCCTAGCCTCAATTTCTTAATATTTAGCCTTGCACGCTTCTTAGTTTTATCTGTCTCCTCGATTTGCTGAAGGTAAGCGAATTTCATCAAACGATCGACGATCACCAATATAGTATCATAGTCACTAGACGTTCTGGGTAGTTTCGTAATGAAATTCATGGAAATCTGTTCCCATTTGCATTGAGGAATCTCAGGTTGTTGTGATTTCCCCGATGATTCCTGGCATTCTACCTTTACTGTCAGATATTTCCATAGAAGTTTCTCCTTTCATGTTTGGCCACACAATAGAGTTCCTCGAGATCCTTATACGTTTTATCCGATTATGGATGAACGGAGTACTTGGACTTATGGACGTCATCCATAACTACACATATAGGTTACCGGTACTTGGTATCTAAATTCTGTTTGCATCATCCAACTTAGGCTCCGATTGTTTGATTTCCATTTACTTGGTGGTCGGTATTCGAAAACAAGGATAATACTTCTCTGATTAACGATATTAGTTGTACAAGAACCCCATATTTGATTACTGATATGACGTAAATTATACATGTTTTGTACGCATAATTATCTCCGAAATCATCACAATTAGAGACAATATGATAATAATTGATGCCTAATCCACTCATTTGTGTTTCGATAGGATAATTGACTCGAATATGCAAAAACATGAAGAAAACACTCAAAATCAAGGTAAAATCAGCATTCGGGGGTCAATTGAACGAAACCGAATGCAGAAGGTCCAAGCTGGAACTCAAAAATTCAACAGGGAGCAATACAAGGCAATGCATGGCCGAGCATTGCCTTGCACGGTCGTGCATCCCCTGTTTTGCCTCCCTGTACTCTCCTGTACTGCCAGATTCCGCACGTGAAAGAAATGGGTACTTTGCACGCCCGTGCAATCCAATGCACGGCCGTGCATTGCCAAAATATTTGACTATAAATAGCAAGCTCATTCTAGTGTTTTAGGTGTCCATTACCAAGAGGTGTAAAGGCCTTAGTGCTCTGCTAAGAGCCGGAACTCTCTCGGTTTTGGTCCGTTTAGCTTTTCTTTGTTTTTTTCCTTATTAAAGTCTTGTAATATGAAGTGATTCTTCTCGTTCGAGTAAAACAAGAGGCATTCTATACCCGCTCTCCCTTGGTGTTGGAATACTTCCACACGTTATCTAAGGGTTAGTGGAGTCACTTGTATGATCATTCATGTCTAGTTCTCTTGTGTTGCTCGAGTTGGTTGAACTTTAATTAATTAATGAAGTATTTTTAGTATGTTATGTTTTTAAAGTCCTTACTATGATTTATCTTAAAAAGACAAGAATAAGTGACCTTTAAACCAATCTAATAATCTTAAATCTTATGAGTTACTTAAGAAAGACTTCTTGTTTGGGAAGCTTATTCGATGTTTGTATGGTCTATATACAAATCTTGGTGCTATCATGACCAGTTAGTATAGAGTTAATATTATGGGTTGATTGGAGGATTGGATATTCAGCAGGCCGTTTGAGCCATAAACAGACCGGGCGGTTTGTGTCGGTAATTCTTTACTTCTCTCATATAGGCTTGCAGAGGTCTTCTAGCGTGAGCCATGGGGTTTGGTCTTGAGAATGAAAATCTTATTTATTTAAAATAATATTATAAGTAAAGACAACTATTTAAGAACATAATTTGTTAGGTCCGAGCGTTCATAAAGTAGCTCTGGAGGGAGTTACGCATTTCGACTTTCCAAAGGACATGACGTACGTCAGTCATTGGATAATCTTAGTCCGAATAATGAATTGTGAGATACCGACGGACTTGATCCGTTATATTCATTAAGGAATAGTTGGCCGACCGTATCCACTGTTTCGTTACGAAATGCTAACTCCCTTATCGAAAGGGTTAGTACTAGTAGCTATGACCAACCTTACTCTAAATATATCATTAATTAACAAGGGATAACAACTAGAGTAACACCTTAAACGGGATAATACTTCTAATTACATTTCTTATCTTTTTATTTTCCTTTTAAAACAAAACCCATTTTCCAACTTATTATCCTAGTCAGACAACGGCGAGGGTTGAGTATGGGATCTGTGTCCATGGTTCGATACTTGGTTCTTACCCATACTATACTACGCTGCGATAGGTACACTTGCCTGTTGTATGTGTATTTAGTTGAAATAATTATCATTTTAATTTATAAATTTAAAAGCTGATTTTGTGTAACTCTAGATATAATATATTTATTATACTAAAAACACGTCATCATATCTTGGCGTTGTTGCCAGGGTTATATATATATATATATTTACATTTTTATCTACATAAAAAAACACACATCAATTACCCTTAATATGGTGGGGTTCTGTGATACTCATTACTGATATTGAAAGAAATGATGCCTGAGAATCTTGAGTGTATGCTGACACATACCCTCTATTCATCTACGCATTATGATACACAATATCCAGTTCTCTATAGATCTTTGAAGTGAATTACTCGACGAGGTGTTCAGGTTTCAGTTGAAGATCGTGTAGTAATGATACAATATGGAAACGAAACTTTATGTTTGTCCCTCTTATGCTTTTCGAAAGCATTTTCTTGGACTAAGACTTTATTCTTATTTCAGGTTTCGTGTTATCTAGGATCTTCCATTAAAATGGGTCATAATGGATTTAATATTTCAAGGTTCATTGTATGCTCTTACTAGCAAAGTTTGAGTCTAATCACCACTTTAACCTTTGCTTGTACCTCCTTTCCGAGGCAGACCAGCCTTTGGGTTGTAGTGTCCTGATATGTAAACTCATGGCTTGACTACCATACTCTCGAAATATGTAAGCCATACGAAGTTCTATGTTTGTTTGGAATGTTCACATTCCGTCTAGGTGAGGAAACAAATAGTAATACTGTGAGGATGGCCTCATAGAATTAGTGTTTCCCCAAAATGGGCTATGGGTTTGTCAACCCATTAAGTTGGCATAAAGGGTTTGGGAGTTTTAAAATTGCCAACTTTTAGTCATTCAGTGTGTCTGCACTTCCCTAGCGTTCGAATGGTAGTTTAGTGACTTACGATTAGGTATTCCACTCATACCGTTTATGGCCTCAAAATCCTTAGCACAAGAATAAAATTGAGGTAATGGGTGTTGCACATTGAAACTTTTGTACTTTTCCTGAGCCTGAGTTAAGAAGTCATTTCTTAACAATAGATGCCCTAGAGCTTCATAATTATAGAAGACTGGGAGTGAAAGATGTGATCGCGCCTCTCTGCTAGGCTGAAAGCTGGGATCCATTCAACAAGATGATCCTTAAGGAAGTGTGGGTATGAAAGAGTATAAAATTATCCTTCTCGGATTTTTGTGGACAATGGTATCAGCTCGTGCTTACGTCCCTTATGCATATCATGAGCTAATGATATCAGTAAGAAGTCCCGCACTTGGGACTCTTTTAAGAGTTTTGTATGTCGTTCTTTTGTTAGTTCGACAATAGTCGTTAGTCCCTATTTATGTTTCCGTGGCATTTGCTAAGTATAAATCTCGGCTTATTCACCATCGAAAGAATAGTCGGACTTAAAGGTGTACAGAATGTCAAAAGTTGTGAGAGCAAACCTGTTTGACCAATATCCTGAAATGTTAGATTACCTACGTGTCTCATGTCGAGCTTCCACAATACTCCATAAGTGCTATGTGTATGCGGGTCAGAATAATTTTCTGCCCATTACCGGAGTTAGTGCGTAGCACTCCCAACGTAAATTTCAAGTAATTGTGAGACTGAACTGTATGATGGATCCTGATATTACGCTATAATCTCCCATAATAATTATGCAATTATTGTAAGTTGTGGTAACGCTCAATTTGAAGCCTTCTCGACAACGAGAATTTCAAAGAGTGAATGTGCGAAATCCTTCGTCGTTCAGGATTCACCAAGGATTGGTTGAGTTCAATTTGAATTTCTCTCGTTCCACCCAAACTAGGAGAATGCTTTGTGAACACTTACTTGAGAAGTCCGATTTGTCAAGATCCAATCCTTAATCAAGTGACTGAGAACATGGGTTGATCATTAGCTTTGACAACACGACTCACTAAAGTTTCCATGCACTGTAAATTATGATTACGTGTGCACCCGTAATGATAATTTACTTTGCATGATCCCTGTAGTGTTTCTTCTATCCCAAGATTTTAGTCAAAAAAGATTTGAAATGTTCATTAGATCGGTTTGCACACTTGGGCAGGAGTGTGTATTGTTCTACCGAATTACCCTTAATTATGTGTACCAATACTCATGAATCTGTCGAATATGGTTGTTGCCAGATGGGGTTAACGATAGAGAGGCACCACCAGTTTCTCTCAAAAATAAAATGTGTATGGAAGTCAGGCACTATGTGTAGGGCAGAGATCCTCAAATTAGTGTCGAGCAACTCATGCTCCAAGTCTGTATGTACATATGGATCCACATGATCCTGATGAATGTCTGGGTCTCCTGCCCCGTGGAGTTCTCCCCCGTTTAGTCGTGCTTATCTACCTTGGGTTCCCTTCTGTCCGGGCAATCCTGTCTGCCACATCTCATGGCGAAATTCTAGTCATTCAATCCGGCAACTCATGAATTAGAGTATTTATACCACACATACGTCAGAAAGAAAGTTTCCTCCACGGCTGGAGTAGTTATAGGTGTGGTGTTGGTATAGGTACAGGTTCTGGTATAGGTTCAGCCTGTTGCGGTACCAATATCGGTAACTGGCGATTGCTGCCGCAGTCGCCCAAGCTCAGCTCGTAATTCGATCTTCTAGGATTGCAGTGTGCTGAGTACCCGTTATCCTTAATTTGTAATCCGAACAGTTACACTTTGTTGAGAAACGTTGTATGTGTTTATTATTTCCACATCGTTGTACGTGTTAAGTGTTTGTTACATGTGCTATGTAATTGTAATATGTATTAGTGTAGCTAATGATACCCTAGTGTAACTCCATACACTAATAGTCTACACAAATTGTTCAGCAACGGTTGGAATTCCTAAACTCAAGTCTTGGGTGTTCTTAGTGTGATGCAAGTCTTAGAAATCTTGGTCCCTAAATGAGTCCGGTTAGAGCCTAGGTGTCACTAAGGAAACCTAATTCGCTAAAACCATTGCTCTGATACCAATCTATCATACCCCCAAATTTATTTACTTCATAAATAAATACAGGTTGCAAAGATTCGTTCATTACACGATAGTAGAAGATTTAAAAGTGATTTCTAAGACTTGATTACATATACAATTACTAAAACTAAGTAATACAATGATCTAAGTTCTTCTAGATCAACGATAGACTTGAGACTTGATACTCTATGCCCTTCCAGTTACTAGGAATTAATCCAGCATAGCTAGCCTATTCCAACCGCGCCATGGCTAAGGGTTACCTGAGCAAAATACTTGAAAGTGTTAACACAAAGGTTGGTGAGTTACAGAGTTAGTTATTTCAGTGGCAGTAGTTTTCCCCGAAAACATGTACATGACTTAACAGTAAAAAAAATAAGTAGTTTTCACCGAAAACATATACATGACTTACTCGTCATAAAAATAAGTAGTTTTCCCCCGAAAACATGTACATGACATTACCGTCATAAAGTAAGTAGTTTTCACCGAAAACGTATACATGACTTAACCATCATAAAAATAAGTAGTTTTCACCGAAAACATATACATGACTTATTCATCATAAAAATATGTAGTTTTCCCTCGAAAACATGTACATGGCATTACCATCATAAACTAAGTAGTTTTCACCGAAAACGTACAAATGACTTAACCGTCATAAAAATAAGTAGTTTTCACCGAAAACATATACAAGACTTATCAGTCATAAAATAAGTAGTTTTCCCCCCGAAAACATGTACATGACATTACCATCATAAACTAAGTCTTTGGACTGACTATTTATTTATATTTTACTTTTGTTTTATTTCTACTTTATCTTTCATTTTCATTTTATCTTCATCTTTATTTTATTTTTGTTTTATTTCTACTTTATTTTTCATTTCTATTTTTACTACTTTTGTATTTATTTTGGTACTTGTGCTAGCTAATCTATCTATGTAGGAACTTTCAAGGATCGCAACCAAGGAGTTATTGCTAAGAAAAATGAACGGATACAAGTGCCGCAATTCGAAATGTAAGGCCCCAAACTCGGGAGGCCTCACTCGTTGGGTTTACTCATTCACAAACAGTTCTTAGGCTTGATTATCAAAATAACGCAGCAGAAAATTTCATTAAAACATAATCATGACATTGTTCAACATGCGGAGGCGTGACATAGTCTATTACATAAACAAAACATAAGCTAATCATAACGGGATGCCAGTCTTCATATCATCCGAGTAACTCATCAAGCCGCACAGCATCACCATCCATCATCATAACCTGCCTTAACCTAAATGTGCATACTAAAAAATCAGCTACGCTTGTGAGTTCTAGCTTTTCATAAAACCTTAACTTCAAATATTTGCCAAAAACATATCATTTAACTTCTTTAACAAAAGCGTACGAAAACATGCAATAACATAACATAACATCATAAACATAAGTCAACGAACATATCGAATCTGCGTCTTCTCGTAACCGTCAAATCCAAACGTCACATACTAGTGGAATAACCTAAAGATCACCACCACTAGGCCCATCAACACCATACTGTCCTTCGGGTGAAGAACTCCTAGGGCCCGATACTTAGGTTATTCAACACCAAACTTCAAGCACGGCATCACAAGGATGACACGTACCAAACTTCAAGCACTGCACCCCGTAAGGCACAAGTACCAAACTTCAAGCCCGACTACCCCGTAAGGTAAATCGTACCAACATCATGGATCACGATAATCCCCTTGGTGACCGTCATCACCCCAGTTGTACAACAGTTGGCCAGCCACAAAACCCCTAAAAGGTAAAGGCCCATAACATGCTTCCCATACCCTAACCTTCATTCCCTAAGGAATATTGGCAGATTCGTTCGTTTGTGAGTTTCGTAAACATTCACTTCTTTTACTTCAAAACTTCAGTTAAAGCATTCGTACTTTTTTATTAAAAACTATTTCTTCATTCATAAACACTTCATAAACTTCTTTTGGAAAAATATTTCATAAACACTTCTTTCATAACCCTTCCTTCCAAAACATCGTTCATAAACATCATTTTATAAAACGTTACAACATTCATAAACATCGTTTTATAAAATAGTCACATCGTTACGTATGCACACTAGCCCAAAAATATTATTCAAAACATTTGAAAGAGGGCTTCTAGAACTCACCAGATAAGCTAATCCGGGTTGTCCTAAACAAAGGTCCAACAACGTCACTTCCGATCTGAATTGATTAGTTAAATACACATCAGACCAAACCCCGACTCTAACGGTTTAACCATTCTAAACATACTGACTTTACCTAACCAGCCTGATGCTTGCACACTTAGCAAGTGCGCAGGGCCTTGTTCTTGCGTACTTGATAAGTACACATACTTCGTTTCATACGTACTTGATAAGTACGAAGGTTTTGCTTCATGCGTACTTGATAAGTACGTAGGACCTTCTTCTTGCGTACTTGATAAGTACGCAGGACCTGCTTCTTGCGTACTTGATAAGTACGCAGGACCTGCTTCCCCTCAAAAACCCTAACTTTCGTATGCGGATCTGATCACGTCAAGATCCCAAACTTGTTTACATTCAAAACGTTTGCTTTTCGTTTAAGAACTCAAATCTATGTTTTTCTTCCAGTTTCATCCGTAAAAACGTTACCATTTCATCCAAAACCCGAAAAACCCCAAAACGAAAAAAAACTCAGATCTAGGCCAGATCGTTACCTGTATCGAGCTTCTGATTCGGAGGTTCTTCTCATGAGCTATGGAGCAACGCTTTGCAGAAATCTCGGGTCGATCCGCCAACTTTCTCTCTCTATGGTTTCTCTCTCTAGATGATGCAAATGAGAGAAAAGGGTGGTGACTTAGGCTATTTATAGGGGAGGCTCCTCTATGTTCGCCCCTTCTAGCACGCCGGCCCATCCGGACCGGCCCGTCATGCCTCGTTCGTTTATTCCGTTCGTTCTAGCATTCTAACCCGTTATTATAAATGTCGTTTTATTTTTTTTGGGATGTTACAAGTCTACCCCCTTACAATAGGTTTCGTCCCCGAAACCTATCATAAGTCAAATAGTTGAGGGTACGACTCCCTCATTTTTGTCTCCGTTTCCCAAGTAGATTCCTATCCCTTTCGGTGCTTCCATTGGACTTTAACCAATTGAATAATCTTATTACGCAAACGCTTCTCCTTTCTGTCTAAGATGGCCACGGGTTCTTCGATGTAGTTAAGGCTGTTATCGACCTCGATGTCAGTAAGTGGTACCTGTAACATCCATGACTTTTTGGCTAAAGTCTTACCTTATTTATTTCAATAATATCACTATATTTAAATCATGTATTTATTCAAGCATTTTTTTATATATATTACAATGAAAATTTATAGTTAATTTTTATAAATTTATAATGAGTGAAAAACCAAATTTTATAAAAATACATTCATTTTAAATGATCCATTTACACATCTATACACATATATTTTCATCTTTTTATATCCAGAGTTTATAAAAAATAAAATTTCATCTTTTATAAATGATAACAATTTTACATATATCCTTTTATAAAAGATAGCAATTATCCATCTTTTCTTTTTAATTCATTTAACTAACTTTTTTTTTTCTAATTTTGACTTTAAAAGTCAACTCCTCCCAAATCGGTTACAAAACCATCGAATTCGTGTGCAATAACTCGAGGGGATCGTGCTAATACGTTACTACAACTGTTTTGTCGGATCCTAAAGACCCAATTAAGCCGATTCATTGATTTGGAATACCATACGGTCCGTAACTGTCCCTCTTTCAAACGCGAATCAAATTGTCCCTTGTACGTGAAATTGAATCTGTAAATCGGGTCTACCACCATCACACCACCCCTCTAAAACTCCTTTGAGCACCGATCAATCGACATTACGCTTCTGGAACCCTATCGATCACTAACAACAGCCGAGAATACATGCAAACCTTGCTCGCTCGATACTCCATCATACGAGGTAAAATCTTAGCGCATTCAATTCGTAATCAGGCCCTGATCAAAACCCCTTTATCAATTTAAGCTATCAACATCGATCGGGATCGATTTGGATTTAGGGTTCTTAGTCAGTTTTTACGATTGGGGAGGGACGGTGGTTAAACCTTGTATGTTTTTATTTAATCGGCTTTGTATTCAGACCAGCGAAACCACCTGGTCTGACTGGTTAGGCCACTGCACCATCAGACCAGGTGGCATGGGTTCGAAACCCATAGCCGCACCCGACCGGAACTTTTTGTGCGCGCCTTGGGCAGTAGACCCAGTTAACTTTCACCCATTGATTATAATCAGCCGAGCCGCCCTTGTGCACAAGCGTCTCGTTTGGCCCAGCGGTACAAGCCATCTGAGCACACAGGATCCACCCGGGTTCGAACCGGGTGGCCTGTTTATATTTTTAAATGCCATTTAGAAGACTCCAAAAATTTTATAAAAAATATTTTTATAAACCTTGAAACATTTATAGCAGAATAAAATCAGAATCATTAAATTTCAATAGAAATTCCGATTTAATTCGAATTAAAAAGTTAAATTGCATATTAAACTTTTAAATCAAAACTTTAAATATTTAAACTAATTTCTAAATAAAAACAATATACTCATTTTCAAAAAAAATGTTGAATAAATAAATAAAGTTATTTATTATAACACACACAAAAAAATAAATATACTTTTTACGCACCTTTATAAATAACTATCATTTTTACATATCTTTATGAATAAATAAATAAAATTCTTTATTTAAATAAGATAAATCACACGACTCATTTTATAACTAAATTATTAAATAATAATTATTTAATCTATTTAGTTACTCGGACCCAAAACTTAGTTTAATTATTTTAAGACTATTTATTTAAATTCCTCATTTTATGAAACTTTTCATTCAAGTACGAACCACAAATACTTACCACTCCAACACTTGCCGCACACCACCGATTCAACCCTAGACTTGGACATAGAATATTGTACACTATTAATTCAATATATATCCCACACTAGGTTAAACGTTGCGCATTACAAGGATCACATTACTATCTAGTATCTCGTGTTAGCTACGCCTTCAAATCAAGTGAGTATTCACAACCCCTTTTACTCTTTTTCACTTTTGGGGTGAAACATGAACTATATACAAATTACATGTTTACAATTACACAAACAACACAATTACAAATCCTATTTACATTCATGTGTGCAATTTGAGCTTTATGCCCGAGTGCTAGTTGTGCTAACTTTTGCATGCTATTTATGTACAATCATTAACTATTCAAGCCGACGGTTTTCAATGATAGATCTATTGAGTCTGACAAACCCACCCAAGTGGAGGTGATTGATACCGACAACACAATTTGCATACTAGTTACTAAGGTTTGATTGTACTTGGTTACACAATAGCGGCTCCCCATAAATGCCTTATTTATCATGTTATGTAAAGGATTTGGTTTACAAACTATATGCTATCTATGTACAAACTTGTGTTATACTCACCAACTTTTTAGTTAACCTTATTTTATTCATGTTTCAGGTGCTTTCATATGAGTTTGATCAAGACATGCTACACATAGGCTTTGGACCTAGATAATCTTAATTCAAAAACAAATTGTATTTCATTATGTACATTGAATTTGATTCGTATTTGTTTGAATGGAATTTGATTTAACATATTACAATTTAGTCAACCTTGAGCTCATGAACAGTCTTACATGTCCCGCCCCGATGATTCCGCCATCGGTCGGGGTGTGACAGATTGGTATCAGAGCCTTGGTTATAGGGAACTAGGTTATTAGACACTCTTGACCTAGACTATAACTTTAGGACACCCATACAATGCTATGCTACTAGATGTTACATTTTCAATTCATGTGTGATTATTTTTACATGCTATCCTAAGTATTTACACCATATGATACAATACATGATGACTTATGTGTCACACTACTTGATAACTCTCATGCTTACACTCATTACTACCTACATGCTATATGATTATTTCCTATGTGAATATCTTCATATGTTATACTATATGATTACATTACATGATACAATACTCAATAGTTTATGTGTCAACTTTTCCTTCTATTCATAGCTACCTACTTAAATTATTTAAAACACTATCCTAAGTTTAACACACACACATACACACCAAATTATTCATACACATTTAGACTCCCATACGTGATACCATCACCTTTATGAACAAAGACTTAAATTATTGGGCCTAATGTCCACCAATAATAAACCAAGAAGCCCATATATCCTACAAGAAGAAGAAGCCCACTAAAATGCATAAACCTTACTCTTGGACCTCAAGGCCCAGTTCACAACAATTCTCATCATAACCATGAGCCCAACAATAGTATTATTAATACATGATGGCTGGAAGAGTGTGTAAGCCCACGAGGAATTTTGGCTAAGGAAAGATAGGGTACTTAAGTGTGTCTTAGTGACCCACCCCTCTTTCCTGGGATTTCTCCTTAGAGATACATTACTTATAGGTCAAGTGTATTTCTAAAATACTATCGTGAAGGTTCGGCGTTATGACTAGTCAAACTCTAAAACCCATAAGAACTTCTATATTTGACATTTCATATTTCATTATCACTTACAACTTTTTCATTGCTTTTCTGCTAGACATGGACTCCTACCCTCCTCCCTCCCCGGTTTACCGTCCTGGATCAGAATCTGATTGGGAGGAAGACGCTGAGACACCCGTGTATTGGTCACCAACACCCCCAGCTGCTACGCCAAGGTTTGATGTAAGGGCGGACTGGATTAGGAACACCGACCCGAGACTTCAAACACCTGGATCACCCGTACCCATAAACCCGTATCATACACCTCACCCCCGTAATCAATTACCACCCCCACTAAGAGACCCATACCTAATGCCCGACCCGTACCTTCCTAACCCTTGAGTAAGGCATACCATGGCACCCTCTGGTGTTATGGGAATTCCAACCAATGACTTCCATCAATATGTAAGAAATTCAGAATTCGAGAGGCAAAGGATAGAGCAGGGAGTAATACACGACTTGCAAAGACAAAGAATGGATAGCTTATCAAACCAATTAGGATACCAAAAAGAGTTAATCTCCATCCTCGAAAAAGAAATACAAGAACATCGCACGGAGACCGTCGGGACTGAAGCCAGATCTGCTACTCGAGTGACTATAGCGGTGCTCATCTTGGCAATTATCTTCTTCCTAGTGGAAAGCTACCAGAGACGTTAGAAGAAGCTTCTACTGATTTCCTTTAAATTTTCGATTTGTGAACCATTTCCCTATGTTTTTTTAATAATGTTTAACATTTCAGCATTTAATCAATTCCATATATTTCAACTCTGCAGTTATTGTTCATTGATTTGACCCGTGGGGCGTAAATTACACCTGTTGTATTCCCATCAAATTTTCTCAAATATCATTTCTTTCATTCAACATGATTTAGTACATTACCAACAATCTCTTTCATTAAATAAATCATCCTATTTGTGATTTAAGCAAAACCTCGTTATCTTGTTTAAACAAAATGTTTAACGAATTTTTAGATAATATCAAAAACATAAATTTTCCATAAAACTTTTTCACCTAATAAGGAAGGTTAATGCAACCAATTTTATAAAAATATTTTTTTTAAACTGATAAATAATTATGATTTTTCTTCATTAAAGTAAATATTTCTAAACTTTGGCTAAATTAATATACTACTACTTGTTTAGCCAATAGTTGAAAATTTAAATTAAAAATATTTTCTCATAAATTGCATATTCATTTAAAATATGCGATTCAATGATTTCACTACTTTATATATCTACAACCAAAGACAATTTCCCACTTTCTATGTTCAAACAAATACCCGTATTTGTAAACACAAATTCTCGAATATTTCCAATACCTCCTCGTTACCTTTCACTCGACGCTTCAAGAGACGATCCATACCGCGTAAACGTTAACCTTTCCCACCAACCTCAATGAGATTTGAGGACTTGAACCTAACTACCACATGATGCAAGAACGCCAAACAACACGTTTGTCCGCAGCACTCGATCACATGCAAAACCCGTTAGTACACATCGCACGCGAAGTTCAATACTCACGTATACACGTTTACAATATATCCAACGCAACCACATGATACATGAAACTCAATTGATTACAAAGTACTTTATACTAAACGATGTACACTATACAAGATACATGATACTACGTTGCTAACACTATACATGAGATCCATTTTCTTCAATACACATAATACTATATTGTTTACATTACACGTTATAGTTTATCGATTACAAAATACAAGACGCTAAATTGTTTACTCTATATATATGAGACTTATTTGATTACGAACTACGTGACACTAGATCATACACGAGATTTGTGTGCTTACTATATACTCGAAACAAAATTTGCTTACCATTATTGCAATGGATCGATTTCATTATACACAAGACATGGTCATGCACTTTGTACACCAAAGTTGAAGGCCATGATACATTGAAACGCCTCGGGGTTTGACGTATTCTTGTTCAAACACGAGCAAACTAAGAAACTTTAAGTGTTACAACTTTACTACTCTTTAGTTGCGAACTGACCTGATTAGGGACATAGTTACTTGTTAGCGACTTTTATGTGTAAACAATAAGACGTGATCATAGTGAAATTTTGCCCCCTTACCCGCACACAACGAAACGATCTATACGGACCATACGATGATTTGAATAATTACGGGTGCACAGGGAATTATAAAAATCAGCGCATGGAAACTATAGTGAAATTTTGTCGTGTGTTGTAACCTAAAACTTATCATGATGTGTAACAACGAAACTGATGTAATGTGACAAGGGCATGGTGGATACGCCGATGGTACTTCCTATATATAAGTGTCCTACCATATTATCATGAGTGGCGCTGTTAGTGTCACGTGAAGTGTTGACCCAGACCAATAGTTATGAAATCTTTTACCCACTAACAATTTTGAGTATATTAGACTAGATACTACACAAACTCTAAAATTTAAAATCCCTCCAAATCCATGTCAAGTAATACCTTCCATACTTAACTGGAGCTTTAGACTTAAATCCTATTGTCTATCATACTTCCCAAACCAATAATCAAAACTCCAACTCACTTCCTTCCAGATTCAGTAGTCTCCGCTAGTTAAATTTCGGGACGAAATTCCCTTAACAGGAGGAGACTGTAACATCCATGACTTTTTGGCTAAAGTCTTACCTTATTTATTTCAATAATATCACTATATTTAAATCATGTATTTATTCAAGCATTTTTTTATATATATTACAATGAAAATTTATAGTTAATTTTTATAAATTTATAATGAGTGAAAAACCAAATTTTATAAAAATACATTCATTTTAAATGATCCATTTACACATCTATACATATATATTTTCATCTTTTTATATCCAGAGTTTATAAAAAATAAAATTTCATCTTTTATAAATGATAACAATTTTACATATATCCTTTTATAAAAGATAGCAATTTTGTAACATCCCAAAAATAATAAAACGAATAAACATAACGAGACCAGTGATTTAGTCGGAACATTTAAACAAAAAGAGAGCAGGCCTGGGCCCGGCTTCAATGGGCCGAGGGAAGCCCATTGCACATAAGAGGCAAGGCAGCCCTCTTCCCTGCTCATTTCCCCAACTCACGCAGCTTTTAGAGAGAGAAAGGAGAGCTCGGGTCTAGAGAGAGAAAGTGACGGATCAACTCGGGAATTCAGGAGAACGTTGCTGCTGTTCCCGTGAGCAAAACCTCCGAATCAGAATTACAATCCAGGTAACGATTCGATCACATTATGAGTTTTTGTTCGTTTTGGGAAGTTTCGGGTTTTGGCTAAAAGATAACGATTTTACGGATGAAACTTGAAAGTGAACTTAGGTATAGCATCTAGAATGAAAAACGAACGTTTTGATCAAAGAAAATTTAGATATCGACATGATCAGATTCGCATGCAGAACATTCGGATTTTTGGGGAAGGCGATAAGTGCAGACCCATCGAAACTACTTAGTTTCGATATGTGCAGGTCCATCGAAACTACTTAGTTTCGATATGTGCAGACCTATCGAAACTACCCAGTTTCGATATATGCAGACCCAATCGAAACTACTATAGTTTCGATATGAGCCCCCGATCCGAAGCTAAGACAATACATAAGTTACTTATCGAAACTACCTATCGAAACTACTTATCGAAACTACCAAGTTTCGACATAAGCAGCCTATCGAAACTACCTATCGAAACTACCAAGTTTCGACAGGAACAACCTATCGAAACTACCAAGTTTCGATATAAGCTAATCAATCGAAACTACTAGGTTCAAGCATAGTAATGTCTAGCGTCATCTAGGAGCACTACCTTATGTATATGACTTTATTATACAGATCGTGAGTGACACTAGTGAAGCTCAGTAGCCAGCTAAGTGTATTACAGAAACTACTCATCTGGTGAGTTCTATGTGCCCCCTTCTAAGTTATGTGCAAATGATTTATAAATGTTTTGGGGCTGAAGTGTATACACTAAATGAATAAATGAAATGAATGTCAATGTGATCATACGTGATATATTAAGGTATATGTGTAGATACATATGAATGCGAATAATGAATTACGAACAAAGAACGACACGTATGTTTGCAAAGAATGAATGAATGAATGGTATAACGTAAATAAAATGAAACCTTGCTTTATAAATATATATTGCATGCGAAGAATGTAAGTATACGTTATGGACGGAAACGAAGCTAACGACTACTACGGTAGACGGACGACCACTTGACTATTATGCAGCTAGAGAAGGAAGTCTAGAAAGGTAGACTAAATAAAGGCCACTACGGTGGAGTAAGTCGCTAAATCAATATTCGGCTGTATAATTAGTTCAAGTGGGAAACGGATGCCTTATGGCAGACGGGCGAATATGACGGACTACGACGGTAGGACGGTTAAGACGGACGGCCGAAGGTTGGCCGGACGGAAAAGTTAAGGCGGACGGTTTCTAGGACCGGACGAGTAAAAGGGCTACGACGGTAGCTTAAGGGCGTATGTCTTTGTGACATACGCAGTAAAAGGCGGGTTGATCACCCTTATGTGTATGACCAATAAATGGTAAAGAAAGTAAAAGTGAATGCATATATATGTAATCACGTAAGAAAGAAAAGGAAAGAATGTTAAGAAAAGTGAAAGAAAAAGGGTGAACGCATATATATATATATGTGTGTAATCACATTAATAAAGAAAAGAAAGATGAAAGAAAAGCAAAAGCTATGAATACGTATTTATATGAATGACTTTATAATAATGTTTACTTATGAAGTAAAGAAAAGAATGTTTATATCTAAACGCATTAAACTAGAACTCACCAGCGTTAGCTGACTTTAGTATACATTTCAGGTAAAGGAAGAAAAGGTCGTGCGAGGGCGTGAAGGTTACCCGACACAAGACTGACATCCCACTTTTGTTTGTTAAGACAATGTTGTGTTTTTAATTGTTAAGACTTCCGCTGTTATGAAATGTAATTGAATGATGAATGTTTTTAATTTAAGTTCAGTATTTATGACTATGTTTATGAGTAAATCCAACAAGTGAGGTTACCCGAGAAAGGGGCCTTACAAATTTTCCATCTTTTCTTTTTAATTCATTTAACTAACTTTTTTTTTTTCTAATTTTGACTTTAAAAGTCAACTCCTCCCAAATCGGTTACAAAACCATCGAATTCGTGTGCAATAACTCGAGGGGATCGTGCTAATACGTTACTACAACTGTTTCGTCGGATCCTAAAGACCCAATTAAGCCGATTCATTGATTTGGAATACTATACGGTCCGTAACCGTCCCTCTTTCAAACGCGAATCAAATTGTCCCTTGTACGTGAAATTGAATCTGTAAATCGGGTCTACCACCATCGCACCACCCCTCTAAAACTCCTTTGAGCACCGATCAATCGGCATTACGCTTCTGGAACCCTATCGATCACTAACAACAGCCGAGAATACATGCAAGCCTTGCTCGCTCGATACTCCATCATACGAGGTAAAATCTTAGCGCATTCAATTCGTAATCAGGCCCTGATCAAAACCCCTTTATCAATTTAAGCTATCAACATCGATCGGGATCGATTTGGATTTAGGGTTCTTAGTCAGTTTTTACGATTGGGGAGGGACGGTGGTTAAACCTTGTATGTTTTTATTTAATCGGCTTTGTATTCAGACCAGCGAAACCACCTGGTCTGACTGGTTAGGCCACTGCACCATCAGACCAGGTGGCATGGGTTCGAAACCCATAGCCGCACCCGACCGGAACTTTTTGTGCGCGCCTTGGGCAGTAGACCCAGTTAACTTTCACCCATTGATTATAATCAGCCGAGCCGCCCTTGTGCACAAGCGTCTCGTTTGGCCCAGCGGTACAAGCCATCTGAGCACACAGGATCCACCCGGGTTCGAACGGGGTGGCCTGTTTATATTTTTAAATGCCATTTAGAAGACTCAAAAAATTTTATAAAAAATATTTTTATAAACCTTGAAACATTTATAGCAGAATAAAATCAGAATCATTAAATTTCAATAGAAATTCCGATTTAATTCGAATTAAAAAGTTAAATTGCATATTAAACTTTTAAATCAAAACTTTAAATATTTAAACTAATTTCTAAATAAAAACAATATACTCATTTTCAAAAAAAATGTTGAATAAATAAATAAAGTTATTTATTATAACACACACAAAAAAATAAATATACTTTTTACGCACCTTTATAAATAACTATCATTTTTACATATCTTTATGAATAAATAAATAAAATTCTTTATTTAAATAAGATAAATCACACGACTCATTTTATAACTAAATTATTAAATAATAATTATTTAATCTATTTAGTTACTCGGACCCAAAACTTAGTTTAATTATTTTAAGACTATTTATTTAAATTCCTCATTTTATGAAACTTTTCATTCAAGTACGAACCACAAATACTTACCACTCCAACACTTGCCGCACACCACCGATTCAACCCTAGACTTGGACATAGAATATTGTACACTATTAATTCAATATATATCCCACACTAGGTTAAACGTTGCGCATTACAAGGATCACATTACTATCTAGTATCTCGTGTTAGCTACGCCTTCAAATCAAGTGAGTATTCACAACCCCTTTTACTCTTTTTCACTTTTGGGGTGAAACATGAACTATATACAAATTACATGTTTACAATTACACAAACAACACAATTACAAATCCTATTTACATTCATGTGTGCAATTTGAGCTTTATGCCCGAGTGCTAGTTGTGCTAACTTTTGCATGCTATTTATGTACAATCATTAACTATTCAAGCCGACGGTTTTCAATGATAGATCTATTGAGTCTGACAAACCCACCCAAGTGGAGGTGATTGATACCGACAACACAATTTGCATACTAGTTACTAAGGTTTGATTGTACTTGGTTACACAATAGCGGCTCCCCATAAATGCCTTATTTATCATGTTATGTAAAGGATTTGGTTTACAAACTATATGCTATCTATGTACAAACTTGTGTTATACTCACCAACTTTTTAGTTGACCTTATTTTATTCATGTTTCAGGTGCTTTCATATGAGTTTGATCAAGACATGCTACACATAGGCTTTGGACCTAGATAATCTTAATTCAAAAACAAATTGTATTTCATTATGTACATTGAATTTGATTCGTATTTGTTTGAATGGAATTTGATTTAACATATTACAATTTAGTCAACCTTGAGCTCATGAACAGTCTTACATGTCCCGCCCCGATGATTCCGCCATCGGTCGGGGTGTGACAGTACCTGAGCCGATTCATCCACGGAACACTTTTGCAAGTGTGATACATGGAAGGTAGGATGAATCCCACTTTACTCACCAGGCAATTCTAACCGATAAGCGACTTCACCAACCCGTGCCATTATCCTGAATGGTCCGACAAACCTCGGACTTAACTTTCCTCTCTTCCTGAACCGTATGATTCCCTTCCAGGGTGATACTTTCAACATTACCCTGTCCCCAACATCAAAGTCAATAGGCCTTTGTCGTTTATCCGCATAGGATTTCTGACGATCTTATGCGTCCTTCATTCGTGCTTTTATTTGATCAAACCTTTTTGACGTTTCTCTTACGACTTCAAGACTTCCTAATTCCTTCTGTCCAATCTCAGCCCAACAAACTGGGGTCCTGCATCTTCTCCCATACAACATTTCATAAGGCCGCATGCCTATAGTCGTGTGATGACTATTGTTGTAGGAGAATTCGGCTAACGGCAGATGACTGTCCCAACTGCCACCGAAGTCGATAATACAAGCACGAAGCATATCCTCCAATGTTTGAATGGTCCTTTCGGACTGACTATCCGTTTACGGGTGGTATGCCGTGCTAACATTGAGTCTCGTGCCCATCGCCTCGTGAAATCTTTTCCAGAACCTCGATGTGAATCGTGTGTCCCGGTCAGATACGATCGTCAAAGGCATCCCATGCCGTGCTACTACTTCGTTAATAAATACTTCCACTAAACTTTCCGACGAGAACGTCTAGCGAATAGGTAGGAAATGAGCACTCTTCGTTAAACGGTCCATAATTACCCAAATGGTGTCATGACCTTTAGCTGTGCGAGGTAGCTTGGTTATGAACTCCATGGTAATGTGTTCCCACTTCCATTCCGGTATATCAAGTGGTTGAATCTTTCCATACGGTTTCTGGTGTTCAGCCTTTACTTGCGAGCAAGTCAAGCACTTGCTTACGTACTTTGTCACTTCGTGTTTCATTCCAGGCCACCAGTATTCCTTCCTCAGATCTTGGTACATTTTGTTGGTACCGGGGTGGATAGAGTAAGGAGACTTATGAGCCTCATCCAAGATTTTGGTTCTAAGCTCGCCACTCATGGTATCCATACCCACCCAAAACGTGTCCTAACACCAAAGGTGTTATATTCCAACTTGTCCTGTTGGCCAACCATCCTTTCCTTCTTTATGTTTTATTCCTTAAGTGCTTCATCTTGAGCTCTTTCAATTTCCCTCATCACATCTGATGTTACAACCAACTGGCAAGATTTCACTCTAATAGGAGCAGTCACATCCTTTCGGCTTAGAGCGTCAGCCACTACGTTTGCCTTTCCAGGGTGGTATATGATTTCATAGTCATAATATTTCAGGAGTTCCAACCATCGTGTCTGCCTCATATTAAGCTCTATTTGTTCGAAGAAGTACTTCAAACTTTTGTGGTCGGAGTAAATAGTAAACTTCACCCCGTAGAGGTAGTGCCTCCAGATTTTCAATGCAAATACGACAACAACAAGTTCCAAATCATGAGTCGGATAGTTGACTTCGTGAACTTTCAACTGCCGCGACGCATATGCAATCACTCTAACGCGTCGCATCAACACGCACCCTAATCCCTAACCCGAAGCGTCAGAGTATACCACCAAGTCTTCATTGCCCTCGGGAAGGGCCAAGACTGGAGCTTTGGTTAGCTTCTCTTTCAATTCCTTAAACGCCTCATCCTGGGTCGAACCCCATTCGTACTTTACCTCCTTCCGAGTCAACTTTGTCAACGGCAAAGCTATTTTTGAGAAATCCTGGATGAATCTCCGATAGTAGCCTGCCAATCCCAAGAAACTGCGGATTTCAGTTGGTGTCTTAGGAATATTCCATTCCCTTACCGTCATTATCTTTGTTGGGTCAAACATAATGCCGTTCGGGTTAATGACGTGACCTAGGAATTGGACTTCCCTAAGCCAGAACGCACATTTGGAGAACTTAGCATACAACTTTTCCTTCTTCAGAGCTTCCAATATCTCCTTCAAGTGACACGCGTGATCACCCTCGTTGTTGGAGTAGATGAGGATATCATCGATGAACACGATTACCGATCGATCCAGCATTGGTCGACAAACTCTATTCATCAAATCCATGAACGCTGCGGGGGTGTTCGTCAATCCAAAAGACATTACGTGGAACTCAAAATGTTCATAACGCGTGCGAAATGCAGTTTTCGGTATGTCTTCTTCCCTCACCTTCAACTGATTGTACCCGGACCGAAGGTCGATTTTTGAGAACCAACTTGCGCCTTGCAATTGATCGAACAGGTCGTCGATCCTTGGTAAAGGGTACTTGTTCTTCACCGTACGTTTTTTCAACTCGTGATAATCAATACACATTCTCATTGAACCGTCTTTCTTCTTCATAAACAACACCGGAGCACCCCACGGCGAGATGCTCTGTTGGATAAATCCTTTCTCAAGTAACTCGTCTAGCTGTGCCATTAACTCTTTCATCTCCACTGGTGCTAGTCGATATGGAGCCTTAGCCACGGGCTGGGCATCTGGTACTAAGTCGATTCGAAATTCAATCTCTCTGTCGGGTGGTATCCCAGGCAAATCCTTTGGAAACACCTCCGGGTACTCGCATACCACGGGTACATCGTCTAGTTCCTTCACTTCCTTACACCTGTCAATCACGTACACCAGATAGGCCTCGCATCCGAGCCTTAGGTAATCTGCTGCCTTGATCATTGATATGACGTTAGGCATCAGGGCGACTTCGCTACCATCCGGAGCCTTGAGTCGGATTATCTTTCGTTTGCATATAATTTGCGCTTCATTGGCAGTTACCCAATCCATACCTAGCACGACATCGAACCCACCCAAAACCATAACAAACAACCTGACGGGGAATCTATGGCCTTCTATTTTTATCGTGGAATTGTCAACTACATCGGTTACTCTCGCAGTCCTACCCTCAGCGGTTTCTATGCTAAAGGCCCTTTCTAGCTTACTGACAGTGTATTTCACTCGTTTACAAAAAGTCGCAGATATAAAACTCTTACTGGCACCCAAATCAAATAACACCGAAACAAAAGTGTTGTCAAGGATGAATGTACCTGACGCCACGTCGGGGTCCACCCTGGCCTGGTCTTGCGTCAGCGCGTACGCACGAGTCTTTGATCGGGGCCTCTCTTCTTCTTCTCCGGGCCTTTCCCCTTCCCAGCTTCACCCGTCCTGGGCTTGGTGCATTCCCGACTCATATGACCACTCTCCCTACAGTTGTAGCATTTGAAGCCTTGCGGGCATTCACGTGAGTAGTGTCCGGTCTTGCCGCATTTAAAGCACAGATTTGACCCTAACCAACATTCACCCACATGTTTTACCCCACACTTTCCACAGACTGACGTCTCACCTACCCTGGCCTGTTTGTCCCGAGCCCCAAACAACTTCCCAGTCGATCGCTTAGCGAGAAAACTCAGCTTCTTCTTAGGCTCTTCAATGGCAACGATATTCAGCACCAGATCATCAAATACCACGCCGCTCAGTTCTACTATCGAATCATAGGGAGTAGGGGCGTTTGCCTTTACATAGGTGCGGACCTGGTCCGGCGGCCCTTGAATGTAGCAGGAAGTATTTCTTTCCTCAGCTGTGATAAGGTGTGGCACCAGACGTGCCAGTTCATTGAATCGTGTGGTGTACTGTCGGTGCGTCATGCTCCCAGCCTTAATCCCCAGAAATTCCAATTCTACCTTTTCGATCTCATTCCTTGGACAGAAATTCTTGATCACCAAAGTTTTTAAATCAGTCCACATCATCGCACCCACAGCCTCGTCCCCTTTGGTTTGACATACACCTTCCCACCAATGGGATGCTTCCTCTCTCAAGGAGTTAGCAGCAAATTTCACAACTTGATTCGTTCGACACTCGCTCAGACGAATGGTAGCTTCCATACGGATTACCCAATCAAAAGTAGCCACCGCGTCCTTCTTCCCAGTCAGGACCGGCGGGTCGCATGCCTTAAAGGACTTATAGTCGCAACCACGGTTAAGTGGTGCATTGATTGCCTTAGTGTTCGGGGTACCAACCGCCGTGTTAGACCCACCTGTCTCACTAGCCTTCTTTAACGCTTTTGCCAACAGTCATGGCAAGGAAACCTTCATCAACTCAGTGAACTCGCGTGCCAGAGCCGCTCTCACTTCCGGTTCAAAAGTGAATTGTTGTTCTTCGACATGAGTCAGCTCAGTCCCGTGCATACTAACTTCTGGCTCGGTGTGAACACTTCCTTCTTCACTGTACTCTTGGAGTGCAGGGGTCTGCCGCGCCCACCGTTACGACCACCGGTATGGCCCCCACCACGCCATCCGTTTCCTCTCCTTGCCATTTCATTCTATAAGACTAGGAATCCAATGTCATCACACTAGTTAACAAATAGAATTCAACAAGCACTGTAAGATGTTAATATACACTAGCCATCTTCAATTAACCATTACACTACCTTTCGATTTCTATTTGACCACCTTTGTGATTCCATCAGAACACAAGTCCTTACCTAACCCTTTCTAAGGCATACTATATATGTAAATATATACTATCTTCATACCTGATGCTGTGGCTCGAGTTACCAGTACTGGCATCCGCTTTCGGTCCCATTCACAATTTAAGTTCAGACACTGGGAGTGTCCGAATCTCTCAAACTATTGCTCTGATACCAACTTGTAAGGCCCCAAACCCAGGAGGCCTCACTCGTTGGGTTTACTCATTCACAAATAGTTCTTAAACTTGAATATCAAAATAATGCAGCGGAAAATTTCGTTAAAACATAATCGTGACATTGTTCAACATGCGGAAGCGTAACATAGTCTATTACATAAACATAACATAAACTAATCATAACGGGATGCCAGTCTTCATATCATCCGAGTAACTCATCAAGCCGCCCAGCATCACCATCCATCATCATAACCTGCCTTAACCTGAATGTGCATACTAAAAAATTAGCTACGCTGGTGAGTTCTAGCTTTTCATAAAACCTTAACTTCAAATATTTTCCAAAAACATATCATTTAACTTAATTAATAAAAGAGTACAAAAACATGCAATAACATAACATAGCATCATAAACATAAGTCAACGAACATATCGAATCTGCGCCTTCTCGTAACCGTCAAATCCAAACGTCACATACTAGTGGAATAACCTAAAGATCACCACCACTAGGCCCATCAACACCATACTGTCCTTCGGGTGAAGAACTCCTAGGGCCCGATACTTGGGTTATTCAACACCAAACTTCAAGCACGACATCACAAGGATGACACGTACCAAACTTCAAGCACTACACCTCGTAAGGCATCAATACCAAACTTCAAGCCCGACTACCCCGTAAGGTAAATCGTACCAACTTCAAGGATCACGATAATCCCCTTGGTGACCATCATCACCCCAGTTGTACAACATTTGGCCAGCCACAAAGGCCCCTAAAAGGTAAAAGGCCCATAACATACTTCCCATAACCTTCATTCCCTAAGGAATATTGGCTGATTCGTTCGTTTGTGACTTTCGTAAACATTCACTTCTTTTACTTCAAAACTTCAGTTAAAGCGTTCGTACGTTTTATTAAAAATCATTCCTTCGTTCATAAACACTTCATAAACTTCTTTTGGTAAAATATTTCATAAACACTTCTTTCATAACCCTTCCTTCCAAAACATCGTTCATAAACATCATTTTATAAACGTCACATACAACATTCATAAACATCGTTTTATAAAATAGTCACATCGTTACGTATGCACACCAGTCCAAAAATATTATTCTAAACATTTAAAAGAGGGCTTCTAGAACTCACTGGATAAGCTAATCTGGGTTGTCCTAAACAAAGGTCCAACAACGTCACTTCCGATCTGAATTGGTTAGTTAAATACACATCAGACCAAATCCCGACTCTAACGGTTTAACCATTCTAAACATACTGACTTTACTTAACCAGCCTAATGCTTGCGCACTTAGAAAGTGCGCAGGGCCTTGTACTTGCGTACTTAATAAGTGCACAGACTTCGTTTCTTGTGTACTTGATAAGTACGCAGGTTTTGCTTCATGCGTACTTGATAAGTACGCAGGACCTTCTTCTTGCGTACTTGATAAGTACGCAGGACCTGCTTCCCCGTAAAAACCCTAACTTTCGCATGCGGATCTGATCACGTCAAGATCCCGAACTTGTTTACATTCAAAACGTTTGCTTTTCGTTTAAGAACTCAAATCTATGTTTTTCTTCCCGTTTCATCTGTAAAAACGTTACCTTTTCATCCAAAACCCGAAAAACCCCAAAACGAACAAAAACTCAGATCTAGGCCAGATGGTTACCTGTATCGAGCTTCTGATTCGGAGGTTCTTCTCACGAGCTATGGAGCAACACTTTGCTGAAATCTCGGGTCGATCCGCCAACTTTCTCTCTCTATGGTTTCTCTCTCTAGATGTTACAAATGAGAGAAAAGGGTGGTGACTTAGGCTATTTATAGGGGAGGCTCCCCTATGTTCGCCCCTTCTAGCACGCCGGCCCATCCGGCCCGGCCCGTCATGCCTCGTTCGTTTATTCCGTTCGTTCTCACATTCTAACCCGTTATTATAACTGTCATTTTATTTTTTTTGGGATATTACACGAAAGCATTTTAAGAATAAGCGTAACACATTCGAACGGTTTTATGTGTTTAGATTTTACATTCTTCTTTATCTTCGATGATGACAAGTTTAATGCTTTGAAATTGGATGCCGATAATCGAGGTAAGTTTTTTTTTAACGTATAATCGGGATTTTGATGGTGACAATCTCCCTTGGCCAATTTATTTTAATATTTTTAAATAAATTAGTACTTTAATAAAATCTAAATTATTTTTGATTAATCTATTAATTAAAAAAAATTATTTTAATTTTATTTTAAAAGTGCTATTTTTAGTTAAAAAAAAGTCAAATTGGTCAAAAGGGGGCATTGCACGGCCGTGCAACCCAATGCATGACCGTGCATTGGGTTTCGTGCGCGTCTTGTGTTAAAATTGCAGAAAAATTCATTTTCCTCAAAACCCCTAACTCCGAAAACGATCGGTTTCGGCCAAAATCACTCCAAAACCCCCGATTTCTCACGGTTTCTCTTGATTTTTGCTTCCAATCTCTTCCCCGAGGTATGTAAACTTGTCCATTGTCAATTTTAGTGTGATTTATGCTTCAAATGTGGCTAATCTTATTTGAACTTGGAATTACAAATTGAAGCATGAATCTTGCTTGAATGTGTTTAGGTTTTAACATAGTTGGTGGGAAATTGTTGATTAGTTAAATTAGGTCAAGAATTTTGATGGGTTTGACTTTTCAAAAGTCAACATTTTGACCATCTATTTCGGTAGTCATATTACACCGTTCGAATTTGCGCCTTGTTTGATTGATTGCAATTGACCATTTGGGGACCCGAGAAACATAACCGTGCCATAACCATGTTCCTCTTGTGTGGTCCAAAAATTATATACATATATATTTTTATAAAAACATGATTCTTATCAAGTTTTTGGCACCAATATGCATCATAATTTACACACCATCAAGTTTTTGGCGCCGCTAAAATATAAATATGATGAATCACTATTGTTTCTATGAACTAACTCTTTTCTTTTGGTGATTATAGAGCATGGCGGAGTCATCCCGAACTGTTGGAAAACTAAGGCGGATGAGGTCTTCATCCCGATCTACCCCGTCCCCAACTACGTCCGGAGGCAATGGATCTCCACCTTCTCCACCATCACCACTATCACCCTACCACCCTCACCCAATACCATAAGGACAATTTGAATTGCATTCTTGGCTAGTGTTTGACCCAGATGATGCTATAGAAGTGGAAGCCTATCATAAGCATCGAGAACTTCTAGGACAAGAGTTTAGCATCCACAAGACTATTTGCTACACCACTTTGGAGGAAATCGAGCTGCTAAATCAATGTGCTAAACTCAAAACTAAACCATGGGAAAGGTTCTTTGCTATCAGAGACACTACTTATTATGAGCTAACCTTGGAGTTCTTGGCCACATTCTCATTTGCGAGGCTAGTAATTAGTTTGGAGTTGCATGATTGTGTTAGATTCAGGATGGCCAGGTATTGGCATGAGATGTCACTGGCCCAGTTTGGGATGAGGATGGGAATGTATAGGAACAGAGAGATTACTCAGCCAGTATTCACTGAGAGCCACAATGAGTTTGGCGAAGGTGAGGCATCCCTATTTTGGGGAAGGAGTGGGTCTGGACCATTCGACCCACACAGTCAAAAGAGCACCAAACTGAAATACCCGCTCCACCGATACCTTCACAGATGTATAGTCCTTACACTGGGAGGAAGAAAGGATAGCACAGGGGTGGTAAGCCTTAGGGACCTCTTTCACCTTCACTGCCTCATTGATCAGGTTGACTGCAACATGGCCTACAGTTTAGCCAAATTTTTCACTAGAGCTTCAGGATATTGTTCTTCAAGCCACGTGTTTGGAGGGCCTTTCATCACTTGCTTGGCCTCCAACATGGGAGTTTTAACACCTGCTCGCCTTGGGACTCTACTTGAGATGAACCTTCCAGTCACCACTGTTGATAGACAGATGCTAATCCGTATGGGAATGTTGAAGAAAATTAATAGAGTCTATCTGTTAATAAATCATAAAGGTAACATCTGGACAGGGGTAGTTGAAGAATTAGATGATGATGTAGGGGAAGGACACCTAGAGCTAGGAGGGGGCAAGGAGAACAGCATGGGATACCGCCTATTTATCACACCATCGTGGATCCCTCTATGTTGGATTTGATGATCCGTATGGTCAGCTAGGGTATACAATGGACGACATGCGGCAGAATTTTCACGACCATCTACAGGACCCGTATGCTCACCAACCACATCAGCAGCCTCCTAGCCCATACCAGCAGTGGCCTCGCCCGCCATATCAGTAGCAGCTCTCTATTCCTTTTGTTTATATAGTTTGTGGTTCTTGGCTTTTGACGTTGGTTTACTAGACATGGCACCATTTTTACCGGTTACAGGAGCAACCGTTGACATGGTGGCACTGCCACCAACCTTATTCGGCCGCTTTGTTAAGCGAATATTAGTTTAATTTTTCCTTTTAGTACTTACTTTATGTGTTGAGCATTGCATAGCATTACAAGTGATACAGATTTTGGTTCATGCCCGGGAATACGATCTAGGCATTGATGAGAATCGATTACACGCCCGACAATTACGTCTCATCAGGGGAGTATTAGTTCACCACACTCTTATTATTCATGACACATATCATATTGCATACATTCATATTGTCAGAAACTAAGTGTGGGGTGGACCCCCGTTGATATTTTGACTGCCTAATCTTGTCTTAAGTATTACAATTGCATGATTAATAAATACCCAATTCATGAAATCAAAATTTATGTATAGAAGTAATAAAAACATTTTCCAAATTAATCTTAAAGCAAAAGTCTTAAAAATCATTTGGCATAAACGAGCTTATAAAAACATCAATTTGAAATACCGTTGAAGTGAATCAAGGAAACAAACAGGGAAGATTAGGAAGCACAACAGAAAGAAATAAATAAGTTTATGCACATTTTTACTTTATTACCCTTTACCTTCCGTTTCCATGTGAGAGATTTGAACCTATCCGAGCATTATCACGAACACATCAAGTTTTTTACGCCGTTGATTATCACATGCTCATTTCGTTTGTTAGAGTGACTGCTAATTATTGCTTTGCATGTTAGAACTTGTGTAAAATATACATTTCAAAATCATGTACTAAAAGAATGCATGAAAATGATTGAGGCATTAGGATTAACCCATTTTCTTTAGCCTTTTATTTTCCTTTACCTACCCTAAACGTTATCCCCTAGTTAGCCCCTTTGAGCCTAAACCTTTTCATTTCCAAACCCACATCTCAAAACCATTAAACCCAAAAAATTAGCCTTTTTTTCTTTTAACCCTTTTTAGTTGAAAATCGACTTGGCTATGATTTAAAGAATGATTATCCTCCGAAAGTTTATAGATCCATCTTATGTTCGAAGAAAGAAACTAATGTAATATGAAAAGGAAGAATTATTGTGATAAGAAAAAGGGGCAACCAAAAAGGAATTCATAATCGCCCAAGCTAGTGAAGAAATCTCATCAAAAGAGAATCAAACTTACTCGAAAAAATTGGAGTATGCAAAGCCGATCAAAATGAATGTATTAGGAAGAAACAGCCGAACGATTCATGAAGAATTGATAGCAATGAATATTTCAACGATACGAAGAAGTTGACATTCTTGAAAGAAGGGATTTGATCTTGACAATCTGACCTTAAAAGAGTCCTTAGATTAGACACAATGTCTAATCTAAGTTGAATAAAGGAATCATTTACCTTTTTATCATTAAGCCAAGTTAGATTCTCAACATTTAGCCACCCTTTCCAAAAACCTCATACCCTAACCCTAAGCCAATCATTACAAACCTTTATAAAGCCCTCTTGATTTATGCACATATTTTATGTCAATTGGTGGAGATTTGATTTTTATACAAGCCTATGATTATGTGAGCATTAATTATAGCATTGAGTGTACTACTTGACATACCTTATCCATATATTAAACCCGAGTGTTGAGTGAACATTTGTGAGACTGTAATTTTGTGCATAATCGTAGTTCAATCAAGTATGTTGGGATTGCTACCCTCTTGAGGAGAAACACTCGAAAGGTATATCCACCAAATCATTGTTTTTAAGAAGGCCATTCAGCCATTTGGGATAACAGCTTTGGATTGACATTTTATCAGTACTCTACTTCTATGGTTATAGTCATGCATGAGTTTGCTTGAGGACAAGCAAAGTTTAAGTGTGTAGTATTATGATATGACGTAAATTATACATGTTTTGCATGCATAATTATCTTCGAAATCATCACAATTAGAGACAGTATGATAATAATTGATGCCTAATCCACTCATTTGTGTTCCGATAGGATAATTAACCCGGATATGCAAAAACATGAAGAAAACACTCAAAATCAAGGTAAAATCAGCATTTTGGGGCCAATTGAACGAAACCGGACGCAGAAGGTCAAAGCTGGAACTCAAAAAGTCAACAAGGAGCAAAACAAGGCAATGCACGGTCATGCATTGCCTTGCACGGTCGTGCATCCCCTGTTTTGCCTCCCTGTACTCCCCTTTACTGCCAGATTCCGCACGTGAAAGAAATGGGTACTTTGCACGCCCGTGCAATCCAATGCACGGCTGTGCATTGCCAAAATATTTGCCTATAAATAGCAAGCTCATTCTAGTGTTTTAGGTGTCCATTACCAAGAGGTGTGAAGGCCTTAGTGCTCTACTAAGAGCCGGAACTCTCTCGGTTTTGGTCCGTTTAGCTTTTCTTTGTTTATTTCCTTTTTAAAGTCTTGTAATATGAAGCGATTCTTCTCGTTCGAGTAAAACAAGAGGCATTCTATACCCGCTCTCCCTTGGTGTTTGAATACTTCCACACGTTATCTAAGGGTTAGTGGAGTCACTTGTATGATCATTCATGGCTAGTTCTCTTGTGTTGCTCGAGTTGGTTGAACTTTAATTAATTAATGAAGTATTTTTAGTATGTTATGTTTTGAAAGTCCTTACTATGATTTATCTTAAAAAGACAAGAATAAGTGACCTTTAAACCAATCTAATAATCTTAAATCTTATGAGTTACTTAAGAAAGACTTCTTGTTTGGGAAGCTTATTCGATGTTTGTATGGTCTATATACAAATCTTGGTGCTATCACGGCCAGTTAGTATAGAGTTAATATTATGGGTTGATTGGAGGTTTGGGTATTTAGCACGCCGTTTGAGCCCTAAACAGACCGGACGGTTTGTGTCGGTAATTCTTTACTTCTCTCGTATCGGCTTGTAGAGGACTTCTAGCAGGAGCCATGGGGTTTGGTCTTGAGAATGAAAGTCTTATTTATTTAAAATAATATTATAAGTAAAGACAACTATTTAAGAACATAATTTGTTAGGTACGAGCATTCATAAAGTAGCTCTGGAGGGAGTTGCGCAATCCGACTTTCCAAAGGAAGTTACAAGACATGACGTACGTCAGTCATTGGATAATCTTAGTTCGAATAATGAATTATGAGATACCGATGGACTTGAGACCCCGTTTAGGGTCTGTTATATTCATTAAGGAACAGTTGGCCGACCGTATCCATTGTTTCGTTACGAAATGCTAACTCCCCTATCGAAAGGGTTAGTACTAGTAACTATGACCAACCTTACTCTAAATATATCATTAATTAACAAGGGATAACAACTAGAGTAACACCTCTTTTTATTTTCCTTTTAAAACAAAACCCATTTTCCAACTTATTATCCTAGTCAGACAATAGCGAGGGTTGAGTACGGGATCCGTGTCCATGGTTCGATACTTGGTTCTTACCCATACTATACTACGCTGCGATATGTACACTTGCCTGTTGTGTGTGTATTTAGTTGAAGTAATTATCATTTTAATTTATAAATTTAAAACCTGATTTTGTGTAGCTCTAAATATAATATATTTATTACTACTAAAAACACGCCATCACATCTTTGGCGTTGTTTCCAAGGTTATATATATATTTTTACATTTTTATCTACATACAAAAACACACATCAATTACCCTTAATATGGTGGGGTTCTGTGATACTCATTCCTGATAATGAAAGAAATGATGTCTGAGAATCATGAGTGTATGCTGACACATATCCTCTATTCATCTACACATTATAATGCACAATATCTAGTCCTCTATAGATCTTTGAAAGGAATTACTCGACGAGGTGTTCAGGTTTCAGTTGAAGATCGTGTAGTAATCATACAATATGGAAATGAAACTTTATGTTTGTCCCTCTTATGCTTTTCGAAAGCATTTTCTCGAACTAAGACTTTATTCTTATTTCAGGTTTCGTGTTATCTAGGATCTTCCATTAAAATGAGTCATAATGGATTTAATATTTCAAGGTTCCTTGTGTGCTCTTACTAGCAAAGTTCGAGTCTAATCAGCACTTTACCCTTTGCTTGTACCACCTTTCCGAGGCAGACCAGCCTTTGGGTTGTAACATCCTGATATGTAAACTCATGGCTTGACTAACATACTCTCGAAGTATGTAAGCCATATGAAGTTCTATGTTTGTTTGGAATGTTCACATTCCGTCTAGGTGAGGAAACGAATAGTGATACTGTGAGGATTGCCTCATAGAATTAGTGTTTCCCAAAATGGGCTATGGGTTTGTCAACCCATTAAGTTGGCATAAAGGGTTTGGGAGTTTTACAATTGCCAACTTTTAGTCATTCAGTGTGTCTGCACTTCCCTGGCGTTCGAATGGTACTTTAGTGACTTACCATTACGTATTCCACTCATACCGTTTATAGCCTCAAAATCCTTAGCACAAGAATAAAATTGAGGTAATGGGTGTTGCACATTGAAACTTTTGTACTTTTCCTGAGCCTGAGTTAAGAAGTCATTTCTTAACAATAGATGCCCTAGAGCTTCCTAATTATAGAAGACTGGGAGTGAAAGATGTGATCACGCCTCTCTGCTAGGCTGAAAGCTGGGATCCATTCAACAACATGATCCTTAATGAAGTGTGGGTACGAAAGAGTATAAAATTATCCTTCTCGGATTTTTGTGGATAATGGTCTGTTGTGAACAACTCATGCTTACGTCCCTTATGCATATCATGAGCTAATGATATCAGCAAGAAGTCCCGCACTTGGGACTCTTTTAAGAGTTTTGTATGTCGTTCTTTTGTTAGTTCGACAATAGTCGTTAGGCCTTATTTATGTTTCCGTGGCATTTGGTGAGCATAAATCTCGGCTTATTCACCATCGGAAGAATAGTCGGACTTAGAGGTGTACTGAATGTCAAAGGTTGTGAGAGCAACCCTATTTGACCAATATCGTGAAATGTTAGATTACCTACTTGTCTCATGTCGAGCGTCCACAATACTCCATAGGTGCTATGTGAATGCGGGTCAGAATAATTTTCTGCCCCATTACCGGAGTTAGTGCGTAGCACTCCCGACGTAAATTTCAAGTAATTGTGAGACTGAACTGTATGATGGATCCTGAGATTACGCTATAATCTCCCATAATAATTATGCAATTATTGTAAGTTTTGGTTGTGGTAACGCTCAATTTGAAGCCTTCTCGACAAGTAGAATTTCAAAGAGTGAATGTGCCAAATCCTTCATTGTTTAGGATTCACCAAGGATTGGTTGAGTTCAATTTGAATTTCTCTCGTTCCACCCGAACTAGGAGAATGCTTTGTGAACATTTACTTGAGAAGTCCGATTTGTTAAGATCCAATCCTTAATCAAGTGACTGAGAACATGGGTTGATCATTAGCTTGGACAACACGACTCACTAAAGTTCCCATGCACTGCAAATTATGATTACGTGTGCACCCGTAATGATAATTTACTTTGCATGATCCCTGTAGTGTTTCTTCTATCTCAAGATTTTAGTCAAAAAGGATTTGAAATGTTCATTAGATCGTGTTTGCACACTTGTGCAGGAGTGTGTATTGTTCTACCGGATTACCCTTAATTATGTGTACCAATACTCATGAATCTGCCGAATATGGTTGTTGCCAGATTGGGTTAATGGTAGAGAGGCACCACCAGTGTCTCTCAAGAATAAAATGTGTATGGAAGTCAGGCACTATGTGTAGGGCAGAGATCCTCAAATTAGCGTCGAGCAACTCATGCTCCAAATCTGTATGTACGTATGGATCCACATGATCCTGATGAATGTCTAGGTATTCTGACCAGTGGAGTTCTCCCCCGTTTAGTCCTGCTTATCTACCTTGGGTTCCCTTCTGTCCGGGCAATCCCGTCCGCCACATCTCATGGCAAAAGTCTATTCATTTGATCCGGCAACTCATGAATTAGAGTATTTATACCGCACATGCGTCCGAAAGAAAGCTGCCTCCATGGCTGGAGTAGTTGCAGGTGTGGTGCAGGTATAGGTACAGGTTCTGGTACGGATTCAGCCTGTTGCGGTACCAAGATCGGTAACTAGCGATTGCTACCGTCGTCGCCCAAGGTCAGCTCGTAACTCGATCTTCTAGGGTTGCAGTGTCACACCCCAACCGACGGCGGAAACGTCGGGGCGGGACATGTAGACTGTTCATAAGCACATGGTTTACTAAAATTGTGATAATTAAACAATAACTTTCATTTCATAGCTCAAGTTATCAAGTACAATTCTTACAAGAATAAAAATACATGAATAACTTTATTAAATTTAAAACTAGGTCCTCAATCCTAAGTGAAGCGACTTGAAATCTTAACTCAAACACTGTACCTGAAACATGATAAAATGAGAGAGTCAACTATAAATAGTTGGTGAGCATACATAGGTTTTGACACCACAAGTAGAGTTCAAATGTTTTGTGTACAATTCATATGATGCATGGTTTATAAAGCATTTATGGAGAATATAAGTTAAGCTAGATGCACCAATGAAACTTTGTAATTGAAGGGCATAACAACACATGTTATCCTAATGTAGGGCATAACAACACAAGTTATCATGATGTAAATGTAGGGCATAACAACACATGTTATCCTAATGTAGGGCATAACAACACATGTTAGCCTGAAGTAATGTATTTGTGTTTGCACGTGTATATCATATATATGTAGTCTTAACAATTAGCATTCACGCATAAAGCACAAATAGACACATATGATCATATTGTAGAATTGTACGTGTATAATTGCAAATAGTGTTTGAATGTAATCATGTTTCACCCCAAATGTGTAAATAAGAAAAAGGGGCTATGTAAACTCACTTGTATCAAAGATGTAGCTAGCACAAGAGACTCGGTAGCAAAAATGGTCCTTGTAACTCACAACGTTAACCTAGAGCGTAATGTATATGAATCTAGATTAATAACATGCACAATAGTCTAAGGCTACGTCCAGGATTTCATCGGGTCTTGATATGTGTGGGTTTGTTCAAGTGTTGTGTTATTTCATGTAACAGGATGGTTTGTATGTTGACATTTTGTATTCAAATAACAAGTGTGAAAATAGAATATATGTTGAGTATGCGTATGGATTTCAATATTATCCGTCTTTAGGGCTTTAGTTTAAATTGTTTAGATAAATAAAATTCCTTTTATTCATTTAGTTAAAGAAGTGAGTATTTAAAAGTAATGTGATATTATATAAATAAATCTATTTATTTATTTATAGTAATGTGTTAAAATATATATTATTAAGAACTAAAAACCCGTAATGAATTTGTTAATTTAATAGGTATCTAATAAATAAATTTATTTATTTATTATTAAGCAATATGTTCTAATAAAAAAAATGGAACGTAGCCTTCAGTATATATATATATATATATATATATATATATATATATATATATATATATATATATATATATATATATATATATATTAGAATGTATATATATATATAGTTTAATAGCGAAACAAATGATTATGTGAATACGCATTTTTATAAAAATCCTGTCAAAATATTTATAAATTAGGAAATTAAATACTTTGTTTTACAATTTAATAATTTGATTTTAAAATATATTTTTAAATGGTTATAATAAGACTTTAAACAATTAAATTTGTAAAAATAACATATTTTATGTTAAAATTGTAAATTTCTGTTTTATTCTGATCTAAGTATTGTAGGGGTTTATAAAATAATTTTTATACAATTTTTGGAACATTAAAAACCATAAAAAGAATAAATGCAGGCCACCCGGTTCGAACCCGGGTGGTTCCTGTGTGACCATCGTGTGTTACCGCTGGACCAAGGGGCTAACCATGTAATAACTCAGGTTACTTTGGTTTTAACTCAAACAACACAGGGAGGCCGGGTTTGGTTCAGATATACGCGCAAAAAGGTCTGGGTTTGTGGTTTTCGAACCCACGCCACCTGGTTCGGCGGTGCAGTGGCTTACCGGCCGGACTAGGTGGTTTCGTTGTTTAAACATGGTTTAAAAAAATACGTATACGATTATAAGGTCATAAATTAAACCCAATCCAATTGACGCTAAAGTGAACAAGAACCCTAGATACGAAATTGATTCAATGCCCTCTGATAATACGAATTGGCAGAGGGCTTTTTGAATGTGGCTTAATACGAATCCAATAACATAAATCTTACTTGTTTTGGTCGAGTATCGAGTGCAGACGGCTGGGATGTCAGAATCAAAGTTCTTGAGACTTGATCGAAGTCCCGAGATGAAATGCGGGTTAAATGAGGGTTGGGAGAGTTTGAAAGGGACTATGCGATCGTGTGGGAATGATTTGATTCAATCAATTTCGTCTTAATCGCCTGATTTGACTTGCCCTTAAGGTTTCACAGCTATGGTTGCCAATTATGCGTCAATTTGACTATTGGGAATGAATTGGGTCCTGATTAAGCTCTGAATACGTGCGAGTAGTGGTTTCGCGTGATTCCCGGACTCAAACGCGTCAAATCCCCTTGATTGGTAGCCGAATTTACTCAGTTTGACTCTGTGTTGTCAAAGTTAATTCGAATTTCGAATTCTACCGCGCCTTGGGCCAAATTAAAACACTTATTGTATTTAGGAAGGTTCGAAAAACTGTTATGAGAAATCACTAGGCTGGAGTCATCGCATATGATTGATTTGGTAGGCCAAATCGGATCTGTTTGACCTTTTAAAGTCAAACCCAGTTGGATGTTGCTCTTGTTGACTTTTCCAGGTCAAAGTAGGTTAAATTTTTAGTGAATAGGTTCAAAATGGAAGTCCAAAAGGGTCAAAGGTTCAAATTGAGGGTTCCGAATATTCAAAAGGAGGGTTCAAGACCAAATGTATAAATTTATATATAAGTATATATATATATATATATATATATTTATACTTTAAAAGTTTTATTCAACTTTGTAAATATTAATACATACACTTTTATAAATTTACTTTTGTTTAGAACCCTATGAAAATTCCATTTCTACCAAATTATAAGTTGTAATGTTGATTTATCCGACATAATCAAATGTACATATTTACATCTAGATTTGCAATGTGTATATATTCAACAGATGTAGAAGTATAGTTTAAAATAAAACTCATGTGTTTGAAATTGTTTTCTTATATAAAAATATAGGTATAGATATACGTGTTATGTATATAGTAAAGAAGTAATAGGTAAGCGAAAATTTTGTATGTTAAAACAATAGTTACTATAACATATATAGTTTGAATAAGTATGGGACTTCAAGCGTTTACTAGATGAAACGTCTACAGAAAATTTATGGTTGTAAAATCATGGATGTTACAGTCTCCCCATGTTAAGAAAATTTCGTCCCGAAATTTGACTAGTGAAGGCTTACTGAATCAGGAAGGAGGTGAGTTTGGATTCTTAACGAGCTTTGATTATTGGTTTGTGGTGTAAAACATTCAGGTCTGTTTCTTAAGGTCAGGCACAAATGATGATAGTGGGTTTAGTTTAAGAGAATTTAAGGAGAAAACTGTCAAAGAATGTTTTGGACTCCAAAGGTAACATTGCATTATTTGTGATGAGAACGATTGGAATTTGATAATCAGGGTTTGTTTAGTATGTAGTCTAATCTGCTCAAGAATTGTCAATAGATAAGAGATTTTACAAACATTGACCCGTTAAACAACATAAAACTTTACGTGACACGAATAACGCTACTTCTGATAATATGATAAAGACACTTATATATAGGAAGTACCAGCGGCGTTTCCACCATGCCCTTGTCACATCTCATTAGTTTTGTTATTATGTACCACGATAGGTTTTATGTCATAACACACGACAGATTTCACTATGTCTTCCATGCGCCGATTTTTATAATTTCGTGTGCACCCGTAATTATCCAGATCATCGCATGGTCCACATAGTTCATCCCATTGTGTGTGGGGTCCAGGGGGTAACACAAAAACACTAAATTCATAACTATTTCTTTCACGTATGTGTTTCTAACAAATAACTATGTCCATAGATAGTAGAGTCAATCAGGTACTAAAGAGTAATAACGAGGCATAATTTAGGGTTCCATAGTTTCCTCGTGTTTGAACAAGAATACGTCAAACCCCGAGTAGCTTTCATGGATAGGGTGAATAGTCATGCCTTGTGTATGATGTACTTAGTCAATTGTAACAATGTAAACAATCTAATTCCGTGTATAATGTAAACACTCATGTTTCATATATGATCTAGTGTTAGGCATGTTGTAAGCAAATAGGTTTCATGTATAGTGTGAACAATTTGGTATCATGTATAAGAAAATATGTATAATGTGATCACTCTAGTATTATGTATTTTATGAATGTGTATTGAGTCTCATGCGTATCAGAAACTATCGGATTTTGTAGGCGATCGGGTGTGTTACTTGGCGTTCATGCACAATGTAGGTAGATGAGTTTTAACTTTTAAATTCGTTAGTGCTTATATGGACGGTTAATGGCGAAATGATTCGCTTTCTGAAGTTGGCTAGCAAGCTCAAGTTTATAGTGACAAACCGTAGTAGGTGTAAATAGTTTCGACAATGACAAAAATAACATAAAGGATTACAATGCATAATTTATTCCAGACTAGATCCCTATTCGACTCCATCTTTCACTAGCTTCAATTGGTTTCATCTACTACCTCGGCATTGACTTGAGTTTCGTTAGTGTTTATGTTGAAGGCACGCCCACGAGCACCACCTTGGTTTGCATTGTCTATCCTTGGGCATTGGTTTTTGAAGTGGTTTGGATTATCACATTCATAACAAGCACGTCCATTAGTAATGGCTGGTACAACTTGATTGGCAACTTGGTGATTGGCTCGGTTCCCTTGGTGGGTTTGACTAACATGTGATCTGGATTCACAAGTGTTCGCTACATGACCATACCTTCCACAATTGGCACATAGACGGCATGGCATGTTTGGGAAATGGTGATAGTTGCACGTGTTGCACAGAGGGTTGTTGCCCGCATATGGTTTCTTATTATGGTTTTGGGCTAGGGGAGCTAATTGGTTGATTGGTACAACAGGGGTAATGACAGCAAAGTTACGTTTCTTATTGGAGTGAGGAGGTTTGGGTTTATCTTCCTGAGAGGGTTCAGAAGAGGTTGTTGGGTCAGTGACTTTCTTTGTGCCTTTCCTTGTTAGTGTACCCGCCTTCACATGGTTATCGGTTAATGTGGCAGCTAGGAGGATAGCGTCTTCAAGAGTAGCTGGATTTCTTCCTAGGACTGTATCTTGGATTTTTATGGGTAGACCACCGATGTACTTCTCAATACCCCGAGTCAGTGGGGTGACCATGTGGGGTACCAGAAGACTTAACTCATGGAAACGAGTTGTGTAGGTTAAACTTTCACCACTGTCTTGGGTAAGATCCCAAAACTCAGCCTCTAACTTCTTCATTTCATTACGAGGACAAAATTCTTCGGTCATGAGTCTCTGAACTTTATCCCATGGCAAGGCCATGGTCACATCCACACCCCGGTTCCTCTTCTCACCATTCCACCAAGTGAGCGCCCGTTTTTGAAAGACGCTGGTGGCATAGCGAACCCGGAGATGGTCAGGGCAATCACTGTTGAGAAAAGTGCTTTCAATGCTTTCAAACCATTGAAGGAGGCCCGTAGCTCCTTCGGTACAATAGAACTTGACGGGGTTGCATGATTTAAAGTGTTTGAAAGTGCATGGGGGTGGGTTGGCACCACCACCACCATTATTAGCACTGATGTTAGTGTCGCCATTGTTGTTATTGGCCTGAGTGAGTTGGTTCACAAGTTGAATGAGAAGGGCGGCAAGGTCATTGTTGTTGTTGGTCTCGTTGGCACGACGGGGAGGCACGCTATAGGTTTTAACAAAGACAGGGGGAAAGATATAAAAAGTTATGATGATTTCTTGGATATAAAACAAAGGATAATTTAAAACATAAGTATTCATAGTTTGGGTTGCACTCAAACGGGGATAGTACCATTTGAATGCTATGACATATTAAGGTTAATAAACTTATATAACTTTCAAGGAGACATGCTTTAGCCTATAAGTAAACACTCATCCCGGGAATTCCCAGGAAAGCATACGGATCCCTCGGTTTATTGGGATTTATATGAAATGCTTTCCTAGACAGAAAACCCAGAATACAGGTGTCACCCTTCCAGATTGCATGTGTCCTTTACTAGTTAACAAGGTTTAAATCCCTAACGGGGTGTAAAAAGAATTTTAAAAGACTTATGACGTTCAATATGCTATGATGGTAATGACATAGAAGAAAGATTGAGACTTAGGATAAGAGTAAGAATATTATTATTTTTTTATTTATTTACTATTTAGGTGAGACCCAATAAGTCATGAGATTTAACAGGTAAGTAATTAACACATAATATATTTGTCATGTAGCATATCATATAATCATAGAGACATGGTATAAATGGGTGTCCTAAGGTTATAGTCTAGGTCAAAGGTGTCTAATAACCTAATTCCCTATAACCAAGGCTCTGATACCAATCTGTCACACCCCAACCGACGGCGGAAACATCGGGGCGGGACATGTAGACTGTTCATAAGCTCATGGTTTACTAAAATTGTGATAATTAAACAATAACTTTCATTTAATAGCTCAAGTGATCAAGTACAATTCTTACAAGAATAAAAATACATGAATAACTTTATTAAATTTAAAACTAGGTCCTCAATCCTAAGTGAAGCGACTTGAAATCTTAACTCAAACACTGTACCTGAAACATGATAAAATGATAGGGTCAACTATAAATAGTTGGTGAGCATATATAGGTTTTGACACCACAAGTAGAGTTCAAATGTTTTGTGTACAATTCATATGATCCATGGTTTATAAAGCATTTATGGAGAATATAAGTTAAGCTGAATGCACCAATGAAACTTTGTAATTGAAGGGCATAACAACACATCTTATCCTAATGTAGGGCATAACAACACATGTTATCCTAATGTAGGGCATAACAACACATGTTAGCCTGAAGTAATGTATTTGTGTTTGCACGTGTATATCATATATATGTAGTCTTAACAATTAGCATTCAATCATAAAGCACAAATAAACACATATGATCATATTGTAGAATTGTACGTGTATAATTGCAAATAGTGTTTGAATGTAATCATGTTTCACCCCAAATGTGTAAATAAGAAAAAGGGGCTATGTAAACTCACTTGTATCAAAGATGTAGCTAGCACAAGAGACTCGGTAGCAAAAATGGTCCTTGTAACTCACAACGTTAACCTAGAGCGTAATGTATATGAATCTAGATTAATAACATGCACAATAGTCTAAGGCTACGTCTAGGGTTTCATCGGGTCTTGATATGTGTGGGTTTGTTCAAGTGTTGTGTTATTTCATGTAACAGGATGGTTTGTATGTTAACATTTTGTATTCAAATAACAAGTGTGAAAATAGAATATATGTTGAGTATGCGTATGGATTTCAATATTATCCGTCTTAAGGGTTTTAGTTTAAATTGTTTAGATAAATAAAATTCTTTTTATTCATTTAGTTAAAGAAGTGAGTCTTTAAAAGTAATGTGATATTATATAAATAAATCTATTTATTTATTTATAGTAATGTGTTAAAATATATATTATTAAAAACTAAAAACCCGTAATGAATTTGTTAATTTAATAGGTATCTAATAAATAAATTTATTTATTTATTATTAAGCAATATGTTCTAATAAAAAAAAATATGGAACGTAGCCTTCAGTATATATATATATATATATATATATATATATATATATATATATATATATATATATATATTAGAATGTATATATATATATATAGTTTAATAGCGAAACAAATGATTTTGTGAGTACGCATTTTTATAAAAATCCTGTCAAAATATTTATAAATTAGGAAATTAAATACTTTGTTTTAGAATTTAATAATTTGATTTTAAAATATATTTTTAAATGGTTATAATAAGACTTTAAACAATTAAATTTGTAAAAATAACATATTTTATGTTAAAATTGTAAATTTCTGTTTTATTCTAATCTAAGTACTGTAGGGGTTTATAAAATAATTTTTATACAATTTTTGGAACATTAAAAACCGTAAAAAGAATAAATGCAGGCCACCCGGTTCGAACCCGGGTGGTTCCTGTGTGACCATCGTGTGTTACCGCTGGACCAAGGGGCTAACCATGTAATAACTCAGGTCACTTTGGTTTTAACTAAAACAACACAGGGAGGCCGGGTTTGGTTCAGATATACGTGCAAAAAGGTCTGGGTTTGTGGGTTTCGAACCCACGCCACCTGGTTCGGCGGTGCAGTGGCTTACCGGACGTACCAGGTGGTTTCGTTGTTTAAACATGGTTTAAAAAAATACGTATACGATTATAAGGTCATAAATTAAACCCAATCCGATTGACGCTAAAGTGAACAAGAACCCTAGATACGAAATTGATTCAATGCCCTCTGATAATACGAATTGGCAGAGGGCTTTTTGAATGTGGCTTAATACGAATCCAATAACATAAATCTTACTTGTTTTGGTCGAGTATCGAGTGCAGACAGCTGGGATGTCAGAATCAAAGTTCTTGAGACTTGATCGAAGTCCCGAGATGAAATGTGGGTTAAATGAGGGTTGGGAGAGTTTGAAAGGGACTATGCGATCGTGTGGGAATGATTTGATTCAATCAATTTCGTCTTAATCGCCTGATTCGACTTGCCCTTAACGGTTCACAGCTATGGTTTCCAATTATGCGTCAATTTGACTATTGGGAATGAATTGGGTCCTGATTAAGCTCTGAATACGTGCGAGCAGTGGTTTCGCGTGATTCCCGGACTCAAACGCGTCAAATCCCCTTGATTGGTAGCCGAGTTTACTCAGTTTGACTTTGTGTTGTCAAAGTTAATTATTTCGAATTCTACCGTGCCTTGGGCCAAATTAAAACACTTATTGTATTTAGGAAGGTTCGAAAAACTGTTATGAGAAATCTCTGGGCTGGAGTCATCGCATATGATTGATTTGGTAGGCCAAATCGGATCTGTTTGACCTTTTAAAGTCAAACCCAGTTGGATGTTGCTCTTGTTGACTTTTCTAGGTCAAAATAGGTTAAATTTTTAGTGAATAGGTTCAAAATGGAAGTCCAGAAGGGTCAAAGGTTCAAAAGGAGGGTTCAAGACCAAATGTATAAATTTATATATAAGTATATATATATATATATATATATATTTATTCTTTAAAAGTTTTATTTAACTTTGTAAATATTAATATTTACACTTTTAAAAATTTACTTTTATTTAGAACCCTATGAAAATTCCATTTCTACCAAATTATAAGTTGTAATGTTGATTTATCCAACATAATCAAATGTACATATTTACATCTAGATTTGCAATGTGTATATATTCAACGGATGTAGAAGTATAGTTTAAAATAAAACTCATGTGTTTGAAATTGTTTTCTTATATAAAAATATAGGTATAGATATACGTGTTATATATATAGTAAAGAAGTAATAGGTAAGCGAAAATTTTGTATGTTAAAACAATAGTTACTATAACATATATAGTTTGAATAAGTATGGGACTTCAAGCGTTTACTAGATGAAACGTCTACAGAAAATTTATGGTTGTAAAATCATGGATGTTACATGCAGTGTGCTGAGTACCCATTATCCTTAATTCGTAATCCGAAAAGTAACACTTTGTTGAGAAACGTTGTATGTGTTTATTATTTCCACATCGTTGTACGTGTTAAGTGTTTGTTACATGTGCCATGTAATTGTTTTATGTATTAGTGTAGCTAATGATACCCTAGTGTAACTCCATACACTAATAGTCTACACAAATTGTTCGACAACGGTTGGAATTCCTATACTCAAGTCTTGGGTGTTCTTAGTGTGATGCAAGTCTTAGAAATCTTGGTCCCTAAATGAGTCCGGTTAGAGCCTAGGTGTCAATAAGGAAACCTAATTAGATAAAACCATTGCTCTGATACCAATATATCATACCCCCAAATTTATTTACTTAATAAATAAATAAAGGTTGCAACGATTGGTTCATTACACGAAACCGCACATACGCCATAAAGAAAGCTGCCTCCACGGCTGGAGTAGTTACCAAGATCGGTAACTGGTGATTGCTACCGTCGTCGCCCAAGGTCAACTCGTAACTCGATCTTCTAGGGTTGCGGTGTGCTGAGTACCCATTATCCTTAATTCGTAATCCGAACAGTAACACTTTGTTGAGAAACGTTGTATGTGTTTATTATTTCCACATCGTTGTACATGTTAAGTGTTTGTTACATGTGCCATGTAATTGTATTATGTATTAGTGTAGCTAATGATACCCTAGTGTAACTCCATACACTAATAGTCTACACAAATTGTTCGACAACGGTTGGAATTCCTATACTCAAGTCTTGGGTATTCTTAGTGTGATGCAAGTCTTAGAAATCTTGGTCCCTAAATGAGTCCGGTTAGAGCCTAGGTGTCACTAAGGAAACCTAATTCGCTAAAACCATTGCTCTGATACCAATCTATCACACCCCCAAATTTATTTACTTAATAAATAAATAAAGGTTGCAACGATTGGTTCATTACACGATAACGGAAGCTGTAAAAGTGATTTCTAAGACTTGATTGCATATACAATTACTAAAACTAAGTAATACAATGATCTAAGTTCTTCTACATCAACGATAGACTTGAGACTTGATACTCTATGCCCTTTCAGTTACCAGGAATTAATCCAGCATAACTAGTCTATTCCAACCGCGCCATGGCTAAGGGTTACCTGAGCAAAATACTTGAAAGTGTCAACACAAAGGTTGGTGAGTTACAGAGTTAGTTATTTCAGTGGCAGTAGTTTTCCCCGAAAACATGTACATGACTTAACAGTAAAAAAAATAAGTAGTTTTCACCGAAAACATATACATGACTTACTCTTCATAAAAATAAGTAGTTTTCCCCCGAAAACATGTACATGACATTACCGTCATAAAGTAAGTAGTTTTCACCGAAAACGTATACATGACCTAACCGTCATAAAAATAAGTAGTTTTCACCGAAAACATATGCATTACTTATCCGTCATAAAAATAAGTAGTTTTCCCCCGAAAACATGTACATGACATTACCATCATAAACTAAGTAGTTTTCACCGAAAACGTATAAATGACTTAACTGTCATAAAAATAAGTAGTTTTCACCGAAAACAAATACATGACTTATCCGTTATAAAAATAAGTTGTTTTCCCCCGAAAACATGTACATGACATTACCGTCATAAACTAAGTAGTTTTCACCGAAAACGTATACATGACTTAAATGTCATAAAAATAAGTAGTTTTCACCGAAAACGTATACATGACTTAACCGTAATAAAATAAGTAGTTTTACCCGCAAACACGCACATGACTTTACCTTTATAAATAAGTAGTTTTACTCGAAAACATGCCTATAACATTACCGTCATAAATAAGTAGTTTTACCCGAAAACATGCACATGACATTACCGTTATAAAATAAGTACAAATAATTCTAAACGCATATGATAAACAAAACAAGTGTTATTGATCCATTCGTAAGCTAGATAGGCTTACAAATACCTATGTTCGTACATGAAACCGTAACCAAACCATGACAAATGAAAGCCCCTCCCTCTCTATACCACGAGAATAAGACAATATGCGACCATTTGACCCTTCAAGTCCCGGTTAGTGCGACTAACCATGACCGGGTGCGTCACCCCCAATAGTACTTTTCATAGAATCATAGGCTAAGACCATAGCTAATGGTTACAAAATGTTAATGTTGTTCTGGGGACTTTTAGCGCTCTATTGTTCCTCATGTACAACATAATGTTAGTGTCTTGTTTCCTTGTTATCATATAAAAATGTTTGCAATGTTTTTTGCAATTGTATAAAACAAAAATGTTTCCAAATGTATTAAACAATAATGTAATACATAATATGTAAGTATGTTTCTCCCCCGCAGTTTATAAAACATTAAAAAGCGAAAAGGGGGCCGTGAACTCACCTGGTGATTGATGTATGCTAGCAAATAACAATGTGCTAATAGTTCATGCCTATCCGTACCCTAATCACACAAGGGTACTAATGTGTTAAGACTACCCGTCTTATACGCAAGTTGTTCACCCGACTTAACGAATCTTGTTAAGTACGCCTTTGTTTAGTAAAAAATGTGTTTTCATTTACGACTCATTGGTGATTATTATTCCAGTCTAGACGCTTACATATTTTCCAAGAAAATAATATGTTTCCATATTGGTGACTTATTAAGTGTACCAAAAATAAATATTATTTTTGTAACAACTTATAATATATTCACATTATAGTTCATGTATAAACATATAATTATTTCCTAAAAATAATTATATACAACCTCAAATATCGTTCAAGTATATCCTATGCATGTTAATTATTCCCGGTACGTACAATCCACGTTACTACGTCCACATGCAAATACTTATTTTTCGAACGATAATTATTATCTTAGTTACGTTCGTCATGTATTCATCTTTATTTATTTTTATCAATTATACGCGTACATGTATTTCTACATCACTACATATATTCACATATGTTCCATGATGTCATGAGGTTTCTTATTTTCAACCGATCCTATCAATATGTTTCATGCGGTTATGTTATCACATGTGTACATGTACATAAATCATCAAATACATATATGTTACCATCTTTTCTATCAATTAACCCTTTTGCTTCTTTATCATGCATATATATATATATATATATATATATATTTATTTTTTGACCACATGGACATATATCAAATGTTCATATTAGGATACTAATCTTTAATTCCTAGAACATTTCCATCGTTTAACCAAAACCGTACACCAACATATATATATATCACAATTTTTATCCATAAACATATATTTTTAGACGAACTCGTCAACATGCTTCCAGGATTTATGTACCTACATATACATATACTTCATGTATACACATACATTGATAATAGACTTTTATAACAGCATGAACTTGCATAAGTGATCGTTGTTTATGTATATATTTTTAGTAACACATTTCACGTTCATATGTCGATGCTAATCGTTCGTATGTTTTCTTGAATCATAGGACACTATCTCGGGTCTTGCTAGGTAAGTCACACATGATCATATAACTTCACGAACATGTATCCTTCCACATAACACATGAATGGAATGAAGAATTTATGAAGAACACCATCATCCAAGTGTTATTTTATGTGATAGTATATATATATATGTATTTTATATTTGATGTGTCCTTGTCTTGTTCATGGTCCCTCTAACTTAGTATTATATGTATGAACATGTATGTGTATAAATATATGTATTCAAACATGACTCATGAAGAAATAAAGCAAAACTCATCAAGATTTTTATGTTTTATTTTGTTCTTGAAAACTCAGATTTTAGGGGTACTTCGACTCGACTTTTAGATAGTTTTAGAAGACCAAATGACTTGGGGTTTTCTTCTAAAATCAAGTTTATTGAAACCAGAGGAGATGTGAAAAAGAATTACTAGATTTGGAGTTGTGTAGGTACCTCAAAACAAGAAAATGAAAAGAGGTGTCCAGATTCGACCTGCACTAAGCGGCCTTCTTGCGCAGGCTGTTTGGGGGTCGAATACTCCATGGATTCGAGTGATTCCACTTGGGTTCTTCCTTTTTAAGATGGGGCTTCATACTAGAAAAATAATGGACTGATTTGGCGAAGGAACGAATGAGATATGGCCTTCCGAAGTTGACCAAAAATCTGCCAGGAAGCTGATTACGAGATTTTTATTCCATTTTTGGTTTTGGGGGTGATTAGAACCGAGAGAGAGAAGTGATAGGATAGAGATCTTGAAACTTGGTTTGTGGTAGGTTGTCCTCTTATATAGTAGATAGGTAGAGTGAGAACTTGGTGATAATCATGAAACATCATGACAAAGTATGAAGCTTGAGTGGTGTGTTGGATCTTCCATAATCATCACAAGGATGGTGGACAAGATGTGATTTGAACTTTATATATCTATCTACCTAGATATTTTTATATATATGCATATATATATATATATATATATATTAGATGAAACAGGGGTTGAGTGTAGATCTCAACAAGTAATCATCATTACGACTTGATGTTGGAGTGGAGTATAGATATAATGATGGTGATGTGATCTTTGAGGTTGCTTGCACCCTTGGTCATAATCATGAAGATTATGACACTTGAGTGAAGTGTAAGTAAAGTCATCATGATGATGTGATTAATTTAGACGCGGTATAATACCCGAAGTTAATACCCGCTTTAATATCTTTAATTATTAAGACGTCCTACATTTTATGTAGTTTGACTAGCTTTAATAATCTGCTAGTGAATCCCGACATAGTTAATATCCTTAACTATTCGTACATGTTCTCACATAAGAAATAGATTAAGGCCATGTGAACAAACATTTTTGTGTCAATCTTTAAAGATTTAGTCACCAATATATACTTTGTATAAAATAAATATACCTCTAGACTTTAATTGTATAACTTTGATAATCACCAATGACCATACATTGCAGGTTATAAATATTTTTGACCTAGTAATTCTTAAAATTACTAAAATATGACACGTGTTCCTTTGCTAGACTCCTGACAATACCATATCAAAGATAATGTTCCAGGAAATATAAAATATGAACTTTCAAATATGACTATGGGTATTGATCTGGAATACTGGGTGTCACACATCAACTTCATCATCCTCACTCGACCAATCCTATATTTCTACTATGCCTGCACATGATGTAGAAGCATTAGAATTTTTCACACATATAACATTTGAAGCTAAGGATGATGATTTGGATTCATCGGTATTTGACAGATTTCCAGAGGATAATATTTTATACTCCTCTACTTGTTCCTCAACAGAAGGTGGAACAGTGGTACAGTTTCCATTGAACGGAGGAGGCATGTTATTGTACCCAATCCCTTTGTTCCCATTGCCCGGCTTGTGAAGTTGATTCTCAAGAATATCAACTACCTTACTGGATTGCCCAAAGAATTCTACCTTAAATTTAGCTTCAGCAAAGTTAGATTTTGCTTGTTCTAATTCGGCGGTCAATCTAGCAATCTCTTGCTTAGCATCAGTAAGCACACAACATTTTTCACTTAGTTGAGATTTAAGTAAGGATATATCTTTTTTATTAGCTTCTATTGCTTCTTTATATGCCTTTTATGTTTTTGAAAACTTAGATTTTTGATACTTAAGATTCTCAAGTTCGAAAATTAACTCAGCATTATTTTTCTATACAGTTCTACTTATCAATGCAAACCTGAGAGCATAAATTAGCAGTTACCTCAGGTGGAGTAGCATAAGAAGAGGAAGAAGAAGGTTCTGTAGTGATATCAGCTATAAATGCATGATTCCGATTGAGATCTTTCAACTGATCTCCCCAGTCATAACCACCAGTTTGCTGACTGATTAGGGCTTTAGAATTATCCACATCCTTTCCTCCTGTAGCCTGACCTGCATCACCACTCCTTTGCTTCTTTGGCTTAGTGCATTCTCTAGCAAAGTGACCTGGTTCATGACAGTTGTAGCATCGAAGATTTGACTTGTTGAACCCGATCTTCTTTCCGATATCTTCACTCCATCTGAATTTTCCAGTTTTGTTGATGAAGTTCTTTGCTCTAAAGACTGCCATGGCCAGTTGCCATGAAATATCCAGCTCCTCAACATCTTCAGGATAAATTTGATTTAACTCAGATGTGAGGATCTCAGAAGGAGACAAATTTTCAGATGCAAAGGCTGCATAGCAATTCATAATACCAGTGCATAGAGTGGTATTAGCTTCAATTAATTTTACATGCTGAGCAGAATATGCCTGCTGATCTGGTGTAGAAGATTTTGCAGTTGCAGAATGACTTGTAGCAGCTTCTCCAGACCCAGATGCTCCTTGAGTCACACTAGAGAGAAATGCACTGTTGCTACTCTGTGCTCCAGCTGAGTTCAGACTATTAGCATGGTTCATATTTCTATGCTTGTCATCAAGATCATAAGATTTTATGATTGAAATCAAGTCATTCAGCGGAGTAGCATTTAAATCCTTAGTGTTTTTTTAGCAAAGCAAAATTCATGTCCCAGCTTTGTGGGAGACCATTCAGCAGCTTCCTGTTCAAATCACATGTGCTTAATTCAATCTGAGCACCTCTCATCTCAGTTACTAACTTGGTAAACCTTTGCAGCTGCACCTCCAGAGATTCTCCCAGAATGTGATTGAACATGTTAAACTTCTGTAAAAGCATTTCCTTCCTACTAGCTTTCATGTCATCATTCCCTTCAAACACTTTCTCCAAAGACTCCCATAATTGTTTAGCAGAAGTACACTCTTTGAAACTATGGGCAATGTAAGGTGACAATGCCATAGTTAGTGAGGCCAAAGCTTTTAGATCACGTTTAACTAGATCATAGTCTTCATCAGTATAGTTCTCAATCTGCTTAGGTGCCTTTGTACCATCTTCTTTGGTGTACATAGGAATCTGAGGACCCCTGATGATACTCCTCCACATTTTGGCTTCTGAGAGCATGACATAGTTCTGGTACCTATATTTCCAGTCAACAAAATCTTCTGTAGAGGTGAGTCTTGGTGGTTTTGTGCTTGTTCCAATTTGAATATCTAACATGATGTTGAGATTCATTTTTGTTGTGAATTCATCTTGATCAGAGTACAAGTCCCTTGATCTAACCTGTAAAACTTGAACAGCAAAATAAAATCCGTGAACACAAGATCAGTTGTGAACTATGGTCAATATCGTGAACACAAGAAAACCGTGAACTTATATCTAGCCGTGAACTAGGTTTCCTTCCAGTGAACTTGCTTGAAACTGTGAAGGTCACCCGTAAACTTAAACCGAGTAGCTTTCCCGTGAAGTTGAATCCCGAGAACAACTTGCCTTAAACCTGAACCCGAGAAGCCTTGCCGTGAATAACAGCCCGTGAACCCAGAGCCCATGAAGACTAGCCGAGAAATACCACCCATGAACTCCCTGAGATATCCTTGATTTGGTTTCCAAACTTAATCTCAAGAAATATGGGATTTGAATTGTGAAACCAAAATATTTCCGATGAACACGAAGATGATTCCAAGTATTTTTCAAATCGAAATCCTTCCAACAGCAGCAATATACTGATGATTTCACCACGGAACAGCAGAAACACTTCGATTTTCAACAGAAAAGATGAAAATCTAACACAAGACAAATGATCAGTGACAAAAAACAAACCGAAAACTTAAACAAATACCTTAAATCTTGAATCTTGAATGTTTGATATCCAAAACCGAGCCTTGAATGACTTCAATGGCTCTGATACCAATTGTAAGTCCCAATATAATCGATGGATCTTCGAATACTAATAGTAACATAAACAATATCAATGTCTCACATAAATTAGGTGGAATCTACTTGGTGTGGTGACTCAAGAAGAGAAGAATTCAATGTAAACCAACTTGTATTGCTAATCGGAATTACAAAGAAAATATCAAAACCACCGCTAACCAATGCGGTTCTCCACTAGTCTAACTGCTAACCTCACGTCTAACTGCTCTTAATTCGCTAACCCTAAATGGTTAGAGGAAACATGTATTTATACTTAGCTATACTAACTAAGCCCATACTATTACATGTTCTCGACCCACACTTGGTCGGCCCATTACACCCATACCGTGAACCTCAAGTTGTTACAAAACCCGAATACACTTCTATTCGGTAATGTGACATCCGACAATTTAGGGTTAACGCCGTTAACCAAATTATGTTAATTCTTAACCTAGTTAACTCAATTACAAACCTCAGGGACTAATTCTGTCTATATCCAAACTCAAACACACCTAAAGTTGCAGGGATCAAAGCTGTATTTACCCCAAACAAAATCTGTTGACTTTTTAAGTCAAAATCAAGGTTTTGTGTTCTGTTGACTATTGTAAAGTCAAATCCCATTATTCATAATCCACATTCGAACGCATAACTGATTAATGGTCCGAATTCGTAACTGATGTGCATGTTAAAACCATTAACGACAATCATAAGAGCAGTTAACAGTATTATTGATTCAATTTAAACCCAATTATGAGCACTTAAGTTGAAACCGTCGACCACCATAGCTTAAACCATCAAATTCGATCGTCTGAATTGTTATTCCTCACAACTAACTCTCTGCGCATACTAAACGAACTCCTTCGAACCTGTTTCACGAATCAATTCTGCCGGAGAAAAGACCAGAGACGCCAAAGGCTAAATCACGCAACCCGCGAATGGGTTTAAGCCGATCTCCATCAATCCGATATAGTTTCAGGTAATTGAAACCATCATCTGATTCGTTTTAGCCTGTAGAATGAAAGCCCTAACCTTATTGGGGCTTACATTATCAAATTAACAATGATTGGATTCTAGGGTTCTTGTTTTGTTAGGTTGAATCGAACCCTACTATAAACACGATTTCAATTTAATTAATTCATACGGGCAGCTTCGCAACCGGTCACTCCTTGAAAGCCCTATGATAACTCAATCTATTAACATCAAATTGATCTTGATCCGTAACCTAGGGTGTGACACCCGACATTTCAGGTCAATATCCGTACATGTATTAAACAATTTTACATTATAATTATTCTTGTGATTTACTTAAATTCACAAACAAGGACATGAAGGACTAACAAAAACCGAACATTGTCTCATTTCATATTTTGGTAATTCTAGGAGTTACTGGTTCACGTGTCATAGAAACCGAATTTATTTACCCCCTTTAAAACTCTAATAGATGTTAATACCATTAATAAATTAGTGGTAAAAACAAATTGTTTGATTTATTTTGACCCAAATCACCCACCCTTGACTATTCGGCCGAAATGCAGAGAAAACCATTCCCCCCATTCTCACGTCCCATTTTACCATATTTTCAGATATAACCCATACCCTTTCACTCAAAACTCTCACAAACCTTTTATCTCTCTCATTTTCGTACGAAAATCTTCTCATTTCTCTTCAAAATCGAAGCCAAGTTTTAAAGTAAAGATCCACCACAATCCAGTGTTTTAAGAAGATTTCAAGTGTTTCTAAAGAAAGTTTAACAGAAGATTCGAGACCATTCTCTGTTTTCTCTCATCATCTTCATCACTGTTTTTAAGGTAAAAACTCGATATTTTTCATATTATGTTCTTTAAAACCGTAACTAAACTTACATCTTATTTAAACGCAAGAAAGATAACAAGAAGAGTGTGTCGAATTCAAGTTTAAAACATAAAAATATGCCGGACTGATTCTGTCAAAACAGAAGTCCAGTAATCGAAACTAGGAGTTTCGATACCTGTTTCTCAATCGAAACTAGGAGTTTTGATACCTGTTGCTCAATCGAAACTAGGAGTTTCGATACCTGTTGCTCAATCGAAACTAGGAGTTTCGATACCTGTTGGTCAATCGAAACTAGGAGTTTCGATACCTTTTACTCAATCGAAACTAGGTTGTTTCGACTCCTGACCACTCCATCGAAACTAAGTAGTTTCGACACACATATACCCAATCGAAACTAAGAAGTTTCGACACCTGTACAACAGTCCCAGTTGGGCAGTAACTCAAAACTGTTTTATAACAAAACATGTGTTAGAAAACTAAAACGATATTTAAACAAACACAATCAGAGTTACAAGGTCGGTGAACAATTTACAATTAAGACGTTGGTCTTAACAACAATTTACCCTTGGTATCTAGGGTACAAATAGTCAAGGTTGACTACAACAAGTATCATACAAGTATACACAAACTCAAGGTGAGTTTCACGGCCCCTTTTTACTGTTTTTCTAATATTTGGGGGAAGAACATACTTCAACTATTTTATGGGATAACAAGAGAATAAGACACGACTTTATGTTTACATGGGATGAGAACAACACATTGGAGGCCGCTAAAGTCCCCTGGAACAACATAGTAACCATTAACTGTAGCCTAGGGTCCTATGAATAGTACTATGGAGAGTGACGTCTCCCGGTCATGGTTAGTCGCGCTAACCATAATCTGGAGGATTTATGGCCGCATAGAACCTGATAACGCTTATTAGGGGCTCACACATGTCATGGTTTGGTTACGCCTCATGTATGAACATATTATTTGTATTCCTAGCTAGTTTACAAATGGGTCAAACACTTCTTATTCTGCTTATCTCATGCAACTGAATTATTTATGAACAAATGAAGTTTACAAAGAACAATTTGATTAAACCTGTGAACTCACCAACCTTGTGTTGACGATTTTAAGTATGTTTTTCAGGTAACTGAACGTGATTTCAAGGTTAGCAATGTAGATTATATGTATGCACGATGGATACTACTCAAGGAGGATTTCCCTTATATAACTCATTGAATTGAGTCATATTTTGTGAAATCTTAACTTTTTGTAAACTCAGATTACATTTTTGTAATGAAAAGCTTTAAATTTGTTTATGTATCCATTTATCATGTATGTGTTTGCGGTAATCATATGCTTTGGAAACCATGAACGTTGCGCCTCTCGTTTCCGCCTTGGCGGGGTGTGACAGAACTTGGTATCAGAGCCATTGATTATAGTGAACTAGGAATCTAAATTGAAACCTAGTCTATAATCTAAATGACTCACTAAAGCGTTTTCATTGCATAAGTTTTGCATAACCAGTCATTTTGTCATATGGATATTGTAGTCACAAGCATGTCGTCACATTCACATTCTGATCCCGTCTCCGACACTGAATCAAACGAGGAACTTTCCGCCTCACATCCCAAAAATCGAGTACAAACCCGTAGCTCCACACCACCTAATGTCGCCTTGGGAGAACCGCCTATCATCTATCGAAAGAAAAGCGGAGGACCAGTCAAGGTGCAAAGTGCTAGGAAAAAGTTTCGACTTCCGTGCAAGAGAAACTTGGCAGCCCGTGACCCGAAAGACTTGGAGACCGATGAGGAACCATCTAGGAAACGATCCTGTTACCACCCTACTGTGGGAACTATCCGTTGGATGCCCAGTACTTTGGCACGATGGAGGGAGATGGAGAGCATTCCATCTACCTTTGAGCTCGGAGAGTCTTCCAATTCTCCAACACCCCTACCCCACACTGGGGAAGCCATGGAGCTCACAGTGCCTACCTTGGTAGCTCGCGTTCGTACACACGAAGAGCGTCTTGATGATCTCCTAGATGACATCCGGGCACATGGGGATGCAGCCACGCGACTTCGTCTAGGGCTCGGATCTCGAGTTCAGACTCTGGAGGACCGCACCCGAGACATACAGGGTGCCACAAACTATCTAGAGTTGAGAGCTGACATGGACTGGCAGTTCACTGTTACGGTCCGAGACATGGTGGAGGCGCTGGAAGAAAGGACGTTGGCTGCAGAATTTGTGGCGACAGCTAGCTTTGTTATGGCGGGACTTGCCATGATGATTGGATTGTACTCTCACTTCTTCTTTTAAACCTATTACGGGCGGGTTGTGCCCGTAGTACATTATGTAGTTTAAAAACTTTAGTACTGATGTGGTCATGTGAACCCATCCCTTTTGTATCCTTATCTTTTGGGAACAATGTACTATATATGTTTTAACTATGTATGTAATGGTTTATATTGTAATGATGGTGGTTTACGTTTGATGTTGTTGTATCCTTATGTCATGTGCTATCATTATTGTCATATAATGTTGTTTCTTTTTAATTGATATGTTAGAAAGAACGTCATGGCACCTAAGCGTAGGACAACCCGTAACACTACTGGTGACAACAATGAGACGATTTCCCCAAATGTGGAACAACTCATAGCACAACGAGTAGCTGCTGCTATGGAGCAGTATGAAGCAAAACGAAACAGTGGTGGAGGAAACGGCAGTGGTACCGGCGGAGGAGGTGCAGGAGGTAGCGGTACAGCCGGAGGTTCCGGAGGTTCTGGAGGTAATAGAATAAATAAGCCGTAACACCTAGTCATGATCCGAATTAATGACTTATGACTTGTAATTCTACAGATGCTCCAATTAGGAAATGCTCCTACAAGGCCTTTCTATCTTGCAAACCCCGTAACTTCAATGGCACCGAGGGTACAGTGGGACTAATGAGATGGATAGAGAAGATGGAATCGGTGATTGATATTAGTGAATGCACCGCTGACTGCATGGTGAAGTATTCTACATGCTCACTTACTGATAAAGCTTTAACTTGGTGGAATTCACAAGTAAAGACTTTGGGAAGGCAGACAGCATATGAGTTGTCATGGGAAGACCTAAAAGCCATGATGATCGAGGAATATTGTCCTCGAAATGAGTTGCAAAAGATCGAATCGGAAATGTGGAATTTGCAAATGATAGGAGATGATGTTGCTGGCTACACCGACCGATTCAATGAGTTAGCAATCTTGGTTCCACACATGGTCACCCCAGAATACAAGAAGGTTGAAAGATACTTGTGGGGTCTCGCACCTCAAATCCGAAGTCTAGTGACTTCATCGAACCCTATGGATGCCAAGAGCGCCATAACTCTAGCATTCAAGCTAAGGGATAATGCTGTACGTGATGGGTTGTTTGAGAAGAAGGAGACCGAAGAAGGGAGGTCTGGGGAAAAGAGGAAATGGTTTAGAAAACCAATTAATCAAAACAAGAATCAAATTTACAAGAGACCTGAAACTATGAAAGCCTTTGTCGCCAACACTGTGGAACAAAATGGATACCTTGGAGCACGACCAAGGTGTGACAACTGTGGATATCATCACAGTGGAAAGTGTACCCAATGTGGAAAATGTAAAAAGTATGGACATCTAGGCCATAACTGTAGGAGCAATGCGAACCCTAACAAGATGAATCAAGTAGCAGGAAAAGTCAACCCAGGAACAGAAAGGATGAATCAGGGATGCTTTGAGTGTGGAGATCCAAAGCACTTCAGAAAAGACTATCCAAAGTTGAAGAACCGAAACGACAATCAGGCCCGTGGAAGAGCATTTGTGATGGGAGCTGGTGATGCGCGACAAGATCCAAACATCGTCACTGGTACGTTCCCGATAAATAATCACTATGCCTCTATACTTTTCGATACGGGTGCTGATATGAGTTTTGTGTCAAATGACTTTAAGTCCCTACTCGGTATTAAACCCAGCAAACTAGAACAAAAATATACAATTGAATTAGCAAACGGAAAATTAATTAATACCGGGGAGGTCATTCAAGGTTGTACCTTATGTCTTAAAAACCACACATTTAGTATAGATCTGTTACCTGTTGACTTAGGAAGCTTTGACGTTGTTATTGGCATGGATTGGTTGTCAAAGAATCATGCAGAGATTGTTTATTTTGAGAAGATTGTCCAAATTCCACTCCCAAACGGAGAAATTCTTTCGATTCAAGGTGAGAAGAGTGGAGTAACGTTAAGGATGATAAACTGCATGAAAGCTCGTAAGTATCTACGTAAAGGCTATTACGTATTCCTGGCTCACGTCATCGAGAAGAAACCCGAGGAACGTCGACTTGAGAATATACCAATCGTTAAGGATTATCCTGAAGTTTTTCCTGAAGACTTACCTGGATTACCACCACCGAGGCAAGTTGAATTCCGAATCGACTTGGTACCAGGAGCCGCACCGGTTGCGCGATCACCATATTGATTAGCACCTTCTGAAATGCAGGAATTATCAAATCAACTCCAAGAGTTGCTTGATAAAGGTTTCATAAGACCGAGTTTCTCACCTTGGGGAGCTCCGGTCCTATTCGTAAAGAAAAAGGATGGAACCTTTAGGATGTGTATTGATTACCGAGAATTAAACAAGCTTACAATCAAAAACCGATACCCACTTCCTCGAATAGATGATTTGTTCGATCAACTACAAGGTTCTAGATTCTACTCTAAGATCGACCTACGTTCGGGATATCACCAATTAAGAATCCAAGAAGAAGATGTACCAAAGACAGCATTTAGGACTCGATATGGCCACTACGAATTCCTAGTTATGCCATTTGGTTTGACGAACGCACCAGCTGTCTTCATGGATCTCATGAACCGCGTGTGCAAGCCATACTTGGATAAATTCGTGATTGTATTTATCGATGACATATTAATATATTCACGAACCAAGGAGGATCATGAACATCATCTGAAATTAATTTTGGAACTACTCAGGAACGAGAAACTTTACGCTAAATTCTCTAAGTGTGAGTTTTGGATCCGAGAAGTGCATTTTCTTGGACACGTCATCAACAAGGAAGGAATTCACGTTGATCCATTAAAAATTGAAGCGATCAAAAACTGGGAAGCACCAAAGACTCCGACAGAAGTGCGTCAATTTTTGGGTTTGGCTGGCTATTATAGACGATTCATCGAGAATTTTTCAAAGATAGCCTTGCCTTTAACCACATTAACCCAGAAAGAAAAGAAGTATGATTGGAGTGACAAACAAGAGTCAGCTTTTTAATTACTGAAGCAGAAGTTGTGTAGTGCACCAATCTTATCCCTTCCTGAGGGAATCGACAACTTTGTTGTATACTGCGATGCATCACACCAAGGACTTGGTTGTGTGTTAATGCAAAGAGACAAAGTCATCGCATATGCCTCACGACAACTAAAAGTACACGAAAGGAATTATACGACCCATGACTTGGAATTGGGTGCAGTTGTGTTTGCGCTCAAGATTTGGAGACATTATCTTTACGGTACAAGATGCACTATCTTTACTGATCACAAGAGTCTTCAACATATCTTCGATCAAAAGAAATTAACATGAGACAACGTCGTTGGGTAGAACTACTAAACGACTATGATTGTGATATCAAGTACCATCCCGGAAAAGCCAATGTCGTAGCAGACGCCTTAAGTCGCAAAGAACGAGTTAAAACTCTCCGTGTTCGTACCCTAGAATTGACAATTCATACAAATCTCACTACTCAAATTCGGATGGCACAACAAGAGGCAATTAAAGAAGAAAACATTCAGAATGAAGCTCTACGAGGAATGATAAAGCATTTGGAGTCTAAGTCAGATGACACTTTATACTTCATGAATAGAATTTGGGTGCCATGTTTTGGTAACTTACGGGAGTTAGTTATGGACGAAGCCCACAAGTCCAGGTACTCCATTCACCCAGGTTCAGATAAGATGTATAAAGATCTAAAAGAATATTATTGGTGGCCCAATATGAAAGGAGATATTGCCACATATGTCAGTAAATGCTTAACGTGTTCAAAAGTAAAAGCCGAACATCAGAAACCATCTGGCTTGTTACAACAACCTGAAATTCCCCAATGGAAATGGGAACAGATTTCTATGGATTTTGTCACAAAATTACCCAAGACATCCAGTGGTTATGATACCATATGGGTAATTGTCGACCGTTTAACAAAATTAGCTCATTTTCTACCTATCAAAGAGACGGATAAAACCGAGAAACTTGCAAAACTTTATATCAAGGAAATTGTGGCTAGGCATGGAGTACCAATTTCTATTATCTCCGATAGAGACAGCAGATTCGTGTCTAGAATCTGGAAATCATTACAAGAAGCCATGGGCACACGTCTTGACATGAGCACGGCATATCACCCACAAACAGATGGTCAAAGCGAAAGGACCATTCAAACTTTAGAGGATATGCTGCGTGCGTGTGTAATTGATTTCGGAGGAAATTGGGATACTCATTTACCATTAGCAGAGTTTTCCTATAATAACAGCTATCACACGAGCATTAAAGCAGCTCCGTTTGAAGCTTTATATGGTCGTAAATGCCGCTCACCGCTATGTTGGGCGGAAGTTGGTGAAAAACATTTGGCAGGCCCTGAGATTGTCCAGGAAACCACTGATAAGATTTTCAAAATTAAGGACCGTCTGAAAGCGGCCCGAGATAGACAAAAGAGCTATGCTGATAACAGACGAAAACCATTAGAATTTCAAATTGGTGACCGAGTAATGTTAAAAGTCTCACCATGGAAAGGCGTTGCGAGGTTTGGTAACCGTGGTAAGCTCAACCCTAGATACGTTGGACCGTTTGAAATACTGGCTAGGATTGGCCCTGTAGCTTACAAGCTCAAGTTGCCATAAGAACTAAGCAATGTACATGATACGTTTCATGTATCAAATCTCAAGAAGTGTCTATCAGACGAGACTTTGATCATACCGCCTGATGAAATTCACATTGATGATAAACTTCACTTCATCGAGGAACCGATTGAGATTTCAGACTGGAAAGTTCAAAGGCTGAGACGTAGTCGGATCAAACTGGTTAAAGTACGTTGGAACTCAAAACGTGGTCCTGAGTATACATGGGAACGAGAGGACCAAATGAAAACAAAATACCCATCCTTGTTTAAGGATACACCAGTTCAAGATGACACGAATTGAATTTCGGGACGAAATTCTTTTAACAAGGGGAGAATGTGACACCCGACATTTCAGGTCAATATCCGTACATGTATTAAACAATTTTACATTATAATTATTCTTGTGATTTACTTAAATTCACAAACAAGGACATGAAGGACTAACAAAAACCGAACATTGTCTCATTTCATATTTTGGTAATTCTAGGAGTTACTGGTTCACGTGTCATAGAAACCGAATTTATTTACCCCCTTTAAAACTCTAATAGATGTTAATACCATTAATAAATTAGTGGTAAAAACAAATTGTTTGATTTATTTTGACCCAAACCACCCACCCTTGACTATTCGGCTGAAATGCAGAGAAAACCATTCCCCCCATTCTCACGTCCCATTTTACCATATTTTCAGATATAACCCATACCCTTTCACTCAAAACTCTCACAAACCTTTTATCTCTCTCATTTTCGTACGAAAATCTTCTCATTTCTCTTCAAAATCGAAGCCAAGTTTTAAAGTAAAGATCCACCACAATCCAGTGTTTTAAGAAGATTTCAAGTGTTTCTAAAGAAAGTTTAACAGAAGATTCGAGACCATTCTCTGTTTTCTCTCATCATCTTCATCACTGTTTTTAAGGTAAAAACTTGATATTTTTCAAATTATGTTCTTTAAAACCGTAACTAAACTTACATCTTATTTAAACGCGAGAAAGATAACAAGAAGAGTGTGTCGAATTCAAGTTTAAAACATAAAAATATGCCAGACTGATTCTGTCAAAACAGAAGTCCAGTAATCGAAACTAGGAGTTTCGATACCTGTTGCTCAATCGAAACTAGGAGTTTCGATATCTGTTGCTCAATCGAAACTAGGAGTTTCGATACCTGTTGGTCAATCGAAACTAGGAGTCTCGATACCTTTTACTCAATCGAAACTAGGTTGTTTCGACTCCTGACCACTCCATCGAAACTAAGTAGTTTCGACACACATATACCCAATCGAAACTAAGAAGTTTCGACACCTGTACAACAGTCCCAGTTGGGCAGTAACTCAAAACTGTTTTATAACAAAACATGTGTTAGAAAACTAAAACGATATTTAAACAAACACAATCAGAGTTACAAGGTCGGTGAACAACTTACAATTAAGACGTTGGTCTTAACAACAATTTACCCTTGGTATCTAGGGTACAAATAGTCAAGGTTGACTACAACAAGTATCATACAAGTATACACAAACTCAAGGTGAGTTTCACGGCCCCTTTTTACTGTTTTTCTAATATTTGGGGGAAGAACATACTTCAACTATTTTATGGGATAACAAGAGAATAAGACACGACTTTATGTTTACATGGGATGAGAACAACACATTGGAGGCCGCTAAAGTCCCCTGGAACAACATAGTAACCATTAACTGTAGCCTAGGGTCCTATGAATAGTACTATGGAGAGTGACGTCTCCCGGTCATGGTTAGTCGCGCTAACCATAATCTGGAGGATTTATGGCCGCATAGAACCTGATAACGCTTATTAGGGGCTCACACATGTCATGGTTTGGTTACGCCTCATGTATGAACATATTATTTGTATTCCTAGCTAGTTTACAAATGGGTCAAACACTTCTTATTCTGCTTATCTCATGCAACTGAATTATTTATGAACAAATGAAGTTTACAAAGAACAATTTGATTAAACCTGTGAACTCACCAACCTTGTGTTGACGATTTTAAGTATGTTTTTCAGGTAACTGAACGTGATTTCAAGGTTAGCAATGTAGATTACATGCATGCACGATGGATACTACTCAAGGAGGATTTCCCTTGTATAACTCATTGAATTGAGTCATATTTTGTGAAATCTTAACTTTTTGTAAACTCAGATTACATTTTTGTAATGAAAAACTTTAAATTTGTTTATGTATCCATTTATCATGTATGTGTTTGCGGTAATCATATGCTTTGGAAACCATGAACGTCGCGCCTCGCGTTTCCGCCTTGGCGGGGTGTGACATAGGGTTCTTACGAAACTGGTTTAATCGAATCCTACTTTAGACCTGTTTTAAATCCAATTAACCTATATCTCTAGACTCGTAATCACCTATTTGATGAAAGCCCCCTAATTCCAACTGTTTTCATTATCGAAATTGATAGATTCAATCTTGGGTTCATATTCTTATGTTCAGACTTATAACTGGGAATTTAACGATCTTAAACTTAACCATTTTGCAATTAAACTTCACCTCAGACTCGCAATACCCTAAATAACAAAACTCCTCTGTCTTTTGGCTAAATCGTTATCGAATTCAGGAGTTTTGGGACTGGTTTTGGTTCGGCTTATCAAAGGGGAAGAACACCAGGGACGTTTGTGTCAAAACTCCACAGATCCGAGTCTTGATGCGATTGCCTTAGCAGGCGGAGTGGTTAGATCAGTGTACTGTTGGGGGAGAGACCCGGGTTCGAGTCTCTCCACCCGTTTTTCTTTTTAAATCATTTTTAAACTATTATTTTTAATATAAAACCTATCCCAATATTATTATATTTATATAGTAATATGTTTTAGCACCGGGAAAACACCCGTAGGCTCGGGTTTGATTTATAACTCATTTGAATATCATTACCCACTTTTATAATAATATATTTATATTATTTTCAAATCACGACTCCGTATATTTATATTATTTTCAACCCGTGACTCCAACTAAAAATAATATATATTTAGATATTATTTTCATCTCGTTTATAAACTTCGTGTAACGTTTCAAACTAATAAATAATATAATTATTTATGTTATTTACCCACGTTTAATATCCTCGAATAAAAATAATAGCTTTATTATTTTTGTCACACATTTTAAATAATCATGTTATTTCTCTAAAAATAATATATTAGTTATATTATTTTCCTAGCCATTATTTTAATGGTACAAACGCACGGATATATTTAATTATTATATTCGTAATTAAGAAACCTTTGACACGAAACGTATTTATCTTAATAAGTATATTAAGAAACCCTTATTCCCGTGGACAAGTTCGTCTACTCATTGATCTTTAAAATGTTCTAGGACGTTCAAATCCTTCCGTGTCATCGTCACAAAAATCTCATTGTATCCCTGACTATCATGCTTATAATTCCAGGACATACTTATGTAGTTCACAGGCAAACTCATGTGTTTTCTAATTGCATCCTTGTGTGGTGCTATCTACTCGTATACAACTCAGGTGAGTTTTCACGGCCCCTTTTTACTTGTTTTACTATTGGGGGAGAAACATGCATACTCACAAACATTATTTTACTTGTTTTCCCGTTGGGGAGAAACATGCATACACACAAACAGTATTTTACTTGTTTTCCCGTTGGGGAGGAACATGCATACAAACGAATATCATTTTACTTGTTTTCCCGTTGGGGAGAAACATGCGTACAAATAATCATCATCTTACTTGTTTTCCCGTTGGGGAGAAACATGCATACAAACAGGCATCCATTACTTGTCTCCCAGCCAGGGAGAGACATACACACGGACATGGATCACATAGTATTTCATTACCACTTGTGTACCTAAGTGCAAACATAACATGCAAAGTCCTTACACACTCGGACCGTTAATATATGGAGTATAGCGAGGAAATTTGAGTAGTACTACTGGGTTTGACAAACCCCACCTGGGTTAGTCGCGCTAACTTGATTGGAGGTCTAACGGGTGTAAATTGTCCTAAACATTTGCCATTGTTGATGTTAGCAATGGGGGAAGGCATCTCAAACATAAACAATCAGCTTCGGTTGCGAACGCTTAGAGTAACTTGTACATTGCCTAAATAGCAATAGGTGTGACTTACGTATGTGGATCCAACAACACTCAAACAGTTTATTCACATACAAACTTGTGAACTCACCAACCTCGTGTTGACACTTTTTCTTACATGTTTCTCAGGTCGCTTTGGCACAGGTTGCACACTTAGGACATGCATGGAGTCCTACTGTCATATCATTCATTTCAAACATTTTAAACACTGTTACTTATTTATAATAATTGACGCTTGTTGCGTGTAATTACTTTTGATTTCATTCTAATGTTTACGCTTCCGCATTTACCCTGCACTTTTATGTTATGACATTTTAAGTCCCATATAGTGTCGTTTGATGTAACTAATGACTGAGATCCTGGTTTGTCACATGCCAAACGGTAAAACTCCGTTAGTGAAATTTGGGGGTGTGACAGGTAACACCAACACTTATATTTATTTGATACGTCAGCCTCACATATATAGACCCAACAGAATCCGCTCAACATTCCATGTATCGCACTTGCAAAAATGTTTAGCAGACGAAACCTTTCATGTACCACTGAATGATATAGAGGTAGACGAAAGATTGAATTATATCGAGAAGCAGTGGCTATACTCGACTGGAAAGAAAAGAGATTACGAAATAAGGTAATCAAGCAAGTGAAAGTTCAGTGGCAACTTCGAAAGGGATCTGAAGCCACATGGGAGACAGAGGAAGAGATGAGGCAATCCTATCCTTACTTATTCTAGTAAGTAACAGGTTTCGAGGATGAAACCTTTGTAAGGGGGATAGATTTGTAACACCCAATTCTTGCAAAGAATGTAAGTTAAGGGACTAAAATGGTTACTAAATAAAACCCTAAGGGTTAGATTGTAATTAAGTTAAAGTACAGGGGCTGAAAATGAAAAATGGTGAAAGTTGGACAATGTCGGACCGACATCGTGAAGGATAACGATCCGCTATGTAGGGCGCAAGTATTCATCCGGGAAATGCCACGTGTCAGCTGACTAATCGTTGAAATCCGACACGTGTATAGTAGATAATGGACCGACATGAAGACCATAACGGTCCGCTATGCCCACAACGGACCGACATCATGTACATAGCGGTCCGCTATGTGCTCGCCAAGCCAATAAGCCGCCTCGTATGGATGTCGGACCGACATCCATATGTATAACGGTCCGCTATGGACCCGACGGGCAGTCTATAAATACTTGAACCTTGAGATCAGTTTTAGACATTCCTACATCACAAAACACCTTATAAAACACACACTTAGCCTCGATAAGAGTGCCCAGAAGTCCCGATTCGCATAGAGAAGTCCGGTTTCCAGTCTTTCGGCCCCAATACGCAGTAGATAGTTCCGAGGTAAGGTTCCAACTAGTTCCTAATGACTTGGTTACTTTCACTAAGTTAGGAACTTGTGATTAAGAAATGTTTTAATGACTTAGGACCTAGATCCAAGTCGTTGTGCTGATTACATTAGAAAAGTAAAAGAGGAAGAAGTTAGAGGTGAATTCTATGAGACCCTTTTTAAATGTTTTACTTTAAATGTTTTGGGCTGGTATGCATGCTAGAAAGATTTACATAAATGCTATATACTTTAAATTAAATATTTGGGATAGCATTCATGTTGCAAGAGGCTATGTATAAAAGATGTTTAAATCTTAAAACTAAGTAAAGGAGTATTCATGAGATATCAAAGAAGTGTTAGGTAACCATCCGACCGGTATGTAGTTATCTTGCAAACAGAATGTTCTGTCTAAGGAAAAAGTGGTGTATAAATCCCTCCTGGTCCCGTCATACTTTCCTGGGAACATTTCTGTTGGAGGTACTACTCTGGAAAGATAACCACCTTATCTTCTTTGATATACCATGGAGAAACCTTTTCGAAGATTTAGGATAAAGAATGATTTTAAAAGAAGAAGAGAGAGAGAGAAAGAAAGAAATGAATACTTGCCTTTTGGCATGATTTCATAAAAGAAAGATTGAAAGAAAGAAAATGGTTTTGACCGTACAACGTTTTAGAACTTATCATGGTGTGCCCAGATAAGTAATGGCAGAAAGTCAGGGTTTTACCTTGACTAGCAGAGGTCTTGACAATTATCGTCTTGACAAAGAATAGAGAGAAAGAGATAGAGATTTTGGCATGTTTTGCCATGTCAAATATTTTGACCATATTAGTCTGTAAAGAAAGAAAAGATTTTTGCCACGTCTGGCCAAATGCCACATAATATCTTGCAACTTAGATAGACGTAGAGAAGTACTGCATTCATTTGTGGAATGCAGTATAGACACCTTGTGCAAGAGTATGTATAAGTGGTGACGACTGCTTGGAGGTTAATGTGACCTCAAGACAGACAAGTGTGCAAGTATAAAGTATTATGTTTGGGCAAGAAGTTAATGTGATGTTTTAAATACGTGTCATATAAATCTATTTATGTATGAGACAGAGGTCAAAGATATTTTGACTAAAACTTAGAACTCACCAGCGTAAGCTGACATGTGTTTAAGTATGTGTGTTAGGGAAAGACGTAGCCTCCTACAGTAAAGGCAAGGGGTTAGAGTAAAGGCATCCGGCGGGCTATCTAGCATCCTATGGCAAACTAGCATTAGAATATATGTATTTGTACTTTCTCTAGAATGTACATTAAACAAGTTTCATGAAATAAATATAGTATTTGAAAGTCTTTCGCTGTGTATGATCTCTGTTTACTATATGTTCATGATTAAATCCGACAAGTGGCCGGCATCTCGGGTGAGCCGGGATGTGGGTGTCATACAACAAGATCCTGGTAGCTATTCACGAACATAACAAAGAGTGCAATGTGTTATGCCGACATTTGACATGCCACATTGCTTGAAGATTGAATGGGTGCAGTGGAGCTGTAGAACTGGATGTAGGAACACCTGAAGAGTTGCTTTTGCTTGATCCACCAGAAACAACTAGAGCTAGAAAGGTTGCAATTGAAGGGTTAGAACTGGATCCAGAGCCCAAGTATCCAGACTGATTCATTTCTCTCTTTTAATGTCCATCTCGAATGACATGAGAGTAATGATTAGATCATTTAGGGTGGAATCATTCATCTGATACTGCTTTTTAATCATCATGCAATAAAGACTCCATTCTTGTGGCAAGGAGTCTAGCAGTTTCTTTATCTGAGCCTAGTTGGATAAGATAACTCATGTCTTCTTCAATCGGCTAGCCAAGGTTAGGAATCAAGCGATATGATCAGATAGGCTTTCTCCTTTTATGCTGCCAAAAGTGTCGTATTGTTTCTAAACCATATCCTATTTGCTTTCCTTCATTTCATCATTACCCTCTTACATTTCACATAAGGCCTCCCACAATGATTGAGCAGTACGATACTCTTCAAACAAGTTATTGATGTTGGTGGGAAGAGCCATGGTAAGAGCGGCATATGCATGGCAGTCTATTTGGAGAAGAGATTTTATCATTTTCGGGGTACGTTTCAGGATCATTGTTTGGCCTAACACCATCAATTCCCATGTTCATCGGTCTGTGAGGTCCATTGAGTATAGAGTTCCACTGATTGTAGTCATTCTAAATCTTCAGCCCCTTAAGCTTAGGTGGGCGAGCGGTGGTTCCTGACTCAGTAACAGCAAACGAAAAAGCCATTACATAAGCAAAGCAGAGAGTTAGACAAAAATACAGAAATTTGCAAGTGTCGCCAAACAGGGAGTGTCGCCTGAAAACAGGCAAGTGTCACTGGATGAAAAGGAGAGTGGCTAAGGCAAGTGTCGCCTGAACAACTAGCAGTGTCGCCAAACGAAAGTCGCCAACTTGCGTTGACTCAAAGGAAGATCGCTGAAGAACAAGTGTCGCCAAACTCAATTGTCGCCAAAAATCAACTGTCGCCGGGACAGAGTGTCGCCAAGGAAAAAGTCGCCAAACACAGGATCAAAAACAACACAGAGGATTAACAAGACAAACACCAAGAACAAGTGTCGCCTCTTAAATGTCGCCTAATGATCAGTGTTGCCGGATGAACCTGCAACTAGCCCCTTCTCCAAGTTTCTTCTTAAAAACACTCAAATCAGCCTAGAAATCCAATTAAATGGAAGTCTGAACCAACAGAAAGTTTCATCCAGAAAGTCTAGACAAAAACCAATCAACAAACACTCGAATCCATACACAATCAGTCTAGATTTGAAGAAATGAAGGAAAAATATGAAAAACCCCAAAAACTATAAAAAAAACTCAAGAAATCAAAAGCACAAAGGCTCTGATACCAGATTGTAAGTCCGTTTTGGATAGATCTAGATGCTAATGAAGTCTGATAACACTCAGATCCACAAATCACCAATTGATGTGGTTATTTGAAGATCAAAAGGTAGAAAAATAAGAAGAACAATGAAGAACACAAGCTTAAAACAACAAATCTTTGATTATAACAACCCAAATGATTACAAAAGTATGCTCCTGACTTTGCTAAACAAAAACCCTAATCTTAGCAAGAAAAACACGCACTTAAAGGTGAAAATCGACAAGTCTAACATAACTACACAAAATGAACACACGCACTTAAAGGTGAAAATCGACAAGTCTAACATAACTACACAAAATGAAGACCTATTTATAGACTTGAGTGTCGCTAGAAATCCCCGGCGACAGTTGCAAGAATCTCGCCAGAGTTCCCGGGTGACACTCAGAGTGTCGCCGGCTTCACAACTTTGCTGAAATTGCAGAATCAGTCCCTGAGCTTTACCAATTGGTATACAACGATCTTAATATACCCAACAGAAACTTTCTATACTAAAGGTGAATAAGCTAGAGATTTGTGTTGAAAGTTATGTACCTATGTGATTAAATGATGATGGAATTAAAGATGAAATTAGATAATGTGGATTTAAAGTCTCTAAAAAGACCAAGGGTCATGAAGTTGTATGTAACACGTGTTGTAAACATGATTCATGAAGTTATATATGATCATGTAGCTCTAGTAAAATAACTCGTGGTAGTTGATTAAGTCATAAAATTGGGAGATAGATCAAAGTTGAATATGAAATTACAAGGTTGAATGATTATTTGGAAAACAAAGAATTAAATTAAATGAAAAAAAAAACACAAAAAGCAGCAATATCAATGCTCAAATCATGTTTCTCTTAAAAATACTAATAATTCTGAAACCCTCACAACCACTGTATTCATGTTTTTGGTATTTCCTAGACCACCAAGAAAAGCAAGAAACAAAAGGCACAAATCCACACACCGAAGGGGACAGGCGCCCAACCAGTGAACGCTGCGAACCACAGCTACCTGGGGATTCCTGTTCTCAATAACCTCCTGTTTGTTCTTCTGTCTTATCCTTCCTCATTTAAACACTGATTTGAACCATCTGTTCTATCGATTGTCACAGATTCGTTGGGATTTTATTGAAAACCACTCTGTCAGTTGAATCCAAGGAGGTTTTAGTATGCGAGTGTAGACGACGTTCGATCCTACTCGTAGATCTTGTTTTCTCAGGCTTTCGACATGTCGATCTCAGGTTCGTCTTTTGATATTCGGTTAGGGTTTATCCCTGAACAACTATGCTATCTCGACCCGTGCTGATTTACATCTATTTTTTTTATCCGCTTGACTGTTATCCTAATTGATTCGAGTTTGGATCGACCAGATTCAGAGCAGGATTCGATTTGTTTTAAAATAGATATCGCACCTGATTAAAGTTATGTTTATATGTTGTGTGTTCTATGGAGAAGGTTTGGTTAGGAGACATGATGGTTATGCAATGAACATGATCTTTTTTAAAAAAAAAAATTTGGGTACATTTGTTTAGAAGTGGTGCTAATGTTATATGGTTGAGCTTGATTTGTGTAGATACAGAATTATTATGGAACATAGGGCATATGTGAAATATGAAGATTGGGTGATAACTGTTGTATTCTACATCTCGTGAGAAAACGGCGATTCTTGTCATGTTGCTAGCATTCTGTTGTCTGTTCTTAACCTTGACCGAGTTTTTTTTTCATAAACGTTTAGATTGCGTGTTTCTTTTGCTCAAACTAAGAAAGTTTTTACCTACCTATTTAAGTAAATCAAACAATGTTGATTGCATATCATGAAAAGTGGAATAAATCTGTTGGACAACTTGTTATAGGTGGAGTTATGGGCCCACCTAGGCACCGATCATTGAAAGTTTGAAGCATGCTATTCACATCGCGGTTTGTGATTGTTGAATTTAGAATTGTCCATTTGTTACGAGTTGCAGTTTTTAGCCTTACTAGACTAATTTGGGGGGATAAAACCTGTTTGGCTATATTTCACGTCAAAAAGAATAACCACTGGAAGTAATGAGCTTACAGGAGTGTCATATTAGGCTGTTCCAACTTCCAAGTAAGAATAAATGTAAAAGTATAATATATCACACCTGCAAATTGCTTCCTTCTAAAAATGGAGCATCTCACGTATCTAATTTATTTATTAGAAGTTTTAATGTTATTTTTTTCTTGACACGGTTTCCTTTCTACTGAATGTCGTTGATATGTTTGTCACTTCCAATTTAACATAGTAATTTCCGACTTAATTTATTTCTAATATAATAGATTTTTAACCTAGCAGATTGTTATGGATTCGGTTGAATAGCTTCCTTGTTTATCTTGCTATACAATCAGGACACATTATGTATAATTATGATCCTCATGTCAGCCTTGATAAAATTCTTTCTTTGACATTTGTCGGATGGAAGTTTGTCATTTTACCAGTCTTATTATTAGAAAATCTTATTTATATATTTGTAATGGCGGATGAGTTGTTTTCTGTGGCTAATCGTTGTTGTTCATGTTTGCAGGACTGCGTGAGAAGCATAAACAAGAGCTTGAAAATTTGACATTAACATCACAACCTTTCCAAACATTGAAGCTTTTTATTGTGGCTGTTGCTCTATATTTAAAGAGATCACTCGTATACCTTTTGACACATGGTGTCTGGCTTATGCTTCTAGCTATAGTCACGGTTGCAGGGGTTGTCTTGTTTCTCTCTGCAAATGGTCCCCGCGGAAAGGTACTTCATATTCCTGGTTTCTTTGCAATCCTGTTGCGGATCAATGATTATGATTGCTAATATTGCTTTTCTTCTGAGCATCAAACGAAATATGTCAATTGGCAATGACCATGATGCTAATAAGTTCCTTGAATTTTTCAATTTGATGCTACATTATATTTTTTTGAAAGGATTTAGTAGGCATATGTCACTATTAATGATGAATATGTAATCCATCTGTGTCTGTAGCATGTTGAAGAACTTCTTGAATATGTAAGGTTTGCATTGTGGTGGGTAGCCCTTGGTGTGGCATCTTCTATTGGTCTTGGTGAGCTCAATTAATAATCAAGTTTTTTTTATCTTTACTTCTCTCCCAGTACGTAAGCTTAATTATTGTTGTCATCAAGATATAATTTTGCTGCTGTTTAATCATAAATGATTGTATGCCGCATAGGTTTTCTAAACTTGACAAGTGTAGAACATCTGAATATACCTTAAAAGATTTGAGGCAACCCAAACATGAATCATAAATTTCTCCATATATGTTCTTATTTGGGAACCAAAATTACTGACCTTGAAGTCATGTTAAACAATGCAATTAATGTTTACTTAATTTGTTTTTGCATTTGATCAGGAAGTGGGTTGCACACCTTTGTTCTGTATCTGGGTCCCCATATCGCATTCTTCACTGTAAAAGCAATGCAGTGTGGTCGAGTGGATATTAAAAGTGCTATATATGATACAATACAATTAAACAGAAGCCCTTCATGGCTAAAGAAGGATTGTTCAGAGTTCGGGCCCCCATTGTTTTCAACCCCACATGCTATTCAGGTCCCACTTACTAGCATATTGCCACAAGTACAAGTAGAAGCTATTCTTTGGGGCCTTGGAACTGCGTTAGGGGAGCTCCCTCCATATTTTATTTCAAGAGCAGGTACTTATCTTTAAAATGCTGAAGCTAATTTCTTGAATCTAATGTTGAAATTTCATATACACCCTTTGTTTTTTATAAAGGGCGTACCCTGTGCTTGATTAAGCTCCCGCATTTGCGCAGGGGCCGGATCGCTTCGCAGTACGTAGCCTTACCCTACACTTTGTGTAGGAGGCTGTTTCCATTGCTCGAACCCATGCCCTCAAGGTCACAACTGTTTTTTATATGGTCTCTAAATATAGAATCCTTTTTTGTGTCTGTAGCTCTCTGATTCCTACTTATGGTTTTATTTTTTTTATAGAAAATAGATGATACTATTAATAAGAAGTGGGTAGAGAAAAAGCAAAAAGCATAAATTTTTTTTAACACTGATATTATTTGGAAACCTTATATACCATCCCATTATGGGAAAAGTGGTCCAGTGTGAAATGGTGCTCTTTTCATCATCATTTAGGTCGAAAAATGTGAAGACTACATTAACTGTGTCAAATCCACTAAGGAATTTAAAATGCATTATGGCAAGTTTACGAGATCTTAATTTTTTAACTTAAAATTTTAACACATTGTTTCTTTTTGCAGCAAGTATTTCAGGTGAGAAAATAGAGGCTGCAGAAGAACTGGATGCATCCTCAGCAGAGAATAAGGGAGTTGCTTCAAACTTAAATCGTATGAAGCGTTGGTTACTGTCACATGCACAGTATTTGAACTTTTTCACAATTCTGGTTCTAGCTTCGGTTGGTCCATCTTCAATCTTTGTTACATTTATGGACGATTGTCGGTTTCTGATACTGAATTTACATTTCATGTTTGACTTTGACCTTTTCTTATCTATGTATTTAATATCTTAAATTGAACTTTTTTAATTTGCAGGTGCCAAATCCTCTATTTGACCTTGCTGGCATAATGTGTGGGCAATTTGGAATTCCATTTTGGAAGTTTTTTCTCTCAACTCTTATCGGGAAGGCAATCATCAAAACTCACATCCAGGTATATCTAGTATAGGGGGTATTTGGATGTGCATTGTGAAAGTGATTATTTGATATTAAAGAACTAGAATTTGATATGCTTATGCTGGTTGAAGTTGTAAGAAGTAGATGTTCGAGTGTTTGTCAAATTTATAATTTGTAAGAAATTACAAGATAAACTGGCCAAAAAGACATTTTTAGGAATATGAAAGGGTATATAAGTAATTTTATTTTACCAATAATCATATCTCTTGCAGTTGATATGAAGCCCTCTATTCAAAATCATTTATGTACCTCCTACATAATCGTAGAAGTGGAATCTGTTTTCTCAAAACATTAAAAAGTAGTTACCGAGATTTCAAGTCACAATAATTAAATAAATACGTAATTTAAAACAATAGATTCGGCTTAAATATTTAAAGATGTTTTCATGCAGACGTTATTCATCATCTCAGTGTGCAACAATCAACTTCTCGATTGGATAGAAAACGAGTTAATATGGATGCTTAGCTTCATTCCTGGTGTGGCTTCTGCTTTGCCAAACATTGTAGCTAAACTACATGCAATGAAGGAGAAATACATGACGGCCCCTCGGCCGGTCACATCAAATATCAAGGTCAATATGCGGGCCCTCTAATTGTTTTTTTATCAACTTTTTGAAATGTCATGCTTAGGTTTTTTGTCGAAACTAACCGTTGTCATTGTTCACATGCCAAAAGAAATATATTTTGCAAGTAAAAAATAGAAAATTGGTTAGATTTTGTTATCTTGAATTTCACAAAATAATTTGTTTGGCGTGAGCTATCTCGATACTGTAAGATGGTAAAATACTAAATTGATATTATTGAATTGTTAGGTTACACTATATAGAGATCACAAGGAACCCTAAAAACCTAACTGAGCCCGTGGGCTCATATTAATAAACTCTAGTCTGATAATACAGTCTAATACTCCCCCGCAGTCAGAGCGGAAGGAAACCAGAAGCTCAGGCTGGAAAACAAAAAACATAAAAACAAAAATAAAAGAAACGGGCTTCGACGCGGAAATCCAAACTTCTGCCAACAAATCCAGAGTTCACTTGATATTACCATCTATCTACAATCTTCATGTCAGTGATCCCGTAGTTTTGCAAGGAGCTAGTAAACGGCGACGCGGTGGCAATGCGCGGCGGCAATAAGCGGCGGCGCGGCCATAATAAGTGGCACGGCGGCGGACCGTAGTCCTGCAAGCGGTGCAGCAACGCGGCTAGCGGCTAGTGGACCGTAGTCCTACTAGAGAAAGCGGCTTAACTAAAAGGCGACGCTAGAGGACCGTAGTCCTGCGAAAGAACGGCGCGACATAGGATCGGCCTAAAAGATAACCAGCGGCAGCATGGGACCGTAGTCTTGTAGGGGGCTCACGGCGGGGTGGCGACTGAGCGGCTTGACAGAGGACGGCGGGTGGGCGGCTTGGCGGTGAAGGCCAATGACTGTGGTCAGGCGGCAGATTCCGAAAGAGAGGTGATATATTGGATGAGATCAGCGGCAGTGGACCGTGGTCCGGCGAGAGTAGCCGATCAGAAAAGAAACGGGACATTGGATCCGGGAGAGACATAATTCCGGCGTAAATTTTTCAGGACTTTTCAACGGCGCGGGCGGCTGTTGTTCGACGGAGGATTTCGGCGGATGGCGGATCGGGCTATGGCGGTTCTGATGGTCGTGGCGGTGAGACTTAAGGATGTCTCGAAAAAAGATTTGGATAAGTGGCTTGAGTCTTGAACCGATAACGAAGCTTTATTAAAGGGAAACTAGATAATAGAAAAGAAATGAAACAGAAAATGGAAGTGGGACAGGGCGGCAGCGGTGGCGGCGCGCCGCCCTGTCTAGGGTTTGAACTTGGTGGCGACGGCTAGGGTTTTTATTTTTGTGGGTTGCGCAGGGAAGAAGGTAACCAGAACCCTGAGGCTCTGATACCCTGTAAGATGGTAAAATAATACATAGAGATCACAAGGAACCCTAGAAACCTAACTGAGCCAGTGGGCTCATACTAATAAACTCTAGTCTGATAATATAGTCTAATAGATGCACCTCCTCTATTCAAAGCGGTCATTATTATTGTTATTTGCCAAAGGGTTAAGCTAAAGAATTACACAAAGATGAAACAAGTATTTACTTATTAAATTCTACAAGATGGATAAAAATATGTTTGGGTTGGCCCAACTGTTTGCATAAAATCCCCTGTTTTTACCCACTACCAAACTCGTCTGACCTCTCATTTTACGAGCTCTAGTGCTGAGTTTGTTGAATTTATGGGTTTTCAGGTGAAATCATGGGATCTATCGTTCGCTTCAGTTTGGAACTCTATCGTTTGGCTGATGCTGTTGAACTTTTTCGTGAAGATTGTGAATTCAACCGCCCAGCGGTACCTGAAAAAGCAGCAAGAAAGAGAAATGTCTGATTTGAAAAAGAATTTGGAGCAATCAGAGGATAGCAGCAGCAGCCATTAGTTGCTGTTTGATGTTCTTTTGTTGATTCATGTTAGAATGAATAGGTATTTTCAGGACTTACCATTGAAGTTGAACCAAAACCAGAACAAAAATTCACATCGACTCATTTATAGTAAACAACAGTTGCAGATGTTCAATCTTGTTCCATTGTGTGACCGTTTGGAGGCTTTTGTGGTTTTGGGTGCAAAAGTTGATTGTGGGCGTATCTTTAGATTGTAGCATATACACAATCAGCCGTTTGAATGCACTCGTCCCTGGTGTTGTATCACAAATGTTTGTGCATTAGGTTGCTTGCAATGGTGCATAACATATGCACTTGTACAAAACTAAAGCAATACTTTGATACTGAACCAATAAAATTAGGGTTCATTGTTGGGAAATTAGGTTTCTTTGATATTCAAGCATCAATTTTCCGAAACACTCATTTTACTTGGAGAATTCAAGTATTTAGGCCATTTAAGCTTTTTATCACGATTATCATGTGTATTTTTACACAAATTAGTACATTTTTTTCAATGTAAATCTCATTTACATAATCATATACTTAACTAGTCATACTCATAGGGCAAATGTACAGGCCTCATTAATTTTACTGTTTTGAGTTTTCTAACGTTTTAAATAAGATGTATTGCCAACCACACGCTCTAACTCGTATAGTCATGCATACACCAATGTACGCTCTGATGGTGCCTGGGAACTTTCTTTTTGCTACAGTTGACCTTATGATACAAAGTTCCATTTCGATTATAAAATGTGTCGATTTCATCAAAACCAAATAAACATTTCAGCAAAGTCATTAGCTATGCATTTTTGGTTATTTCGATTTGAAGATAATGATACGTATTTCACCTACCTCAACTTTTCTAGATGTTTAGTGACTTGAGTACTATACTATTGTAATAAGCTAAAATCATAAATCATAGGCTACGTATATATAATATGTATATCCAAAATTCTAACAATGTTTCACTAAGTACTATGTCAAGCACTTGGTTAATGAAACACCCCCAATAATTCAAAGATGTTATTCATCAAATTACCAAGGGTTGTAACTTGGCCACTTAAAAGCATTTTCAAAACCTGTTAGAGACAGTAATTCATGTATAATGAAAAACTTGTTTATTCGTTTTAATTTATTTTATGTACTCACGTTTTGTCAAACAAAAAAAAAACCACTCTATGCTCGCCAATTACATGTCGCATGAGGTCATCCTTATAACTGAGTTTTATCATCAAATTCCTCATGATTGACTTCTAAACCTTTACCAACTAGTATCATCTGCTTGAGTGCCCATGGTCTTGTCGTCTACTGGTATTAAGTGTTACGTACAAAAATGATGATCAAGAGATTAAGAGCTAAAAATTGGAGAAGAAGAAGAAGAAATACAGAAAAGAAGAAGATTACTCTCAAAATCAATAGCTACCATTCTCATTCATCTACCGGTTATTTAAGTATAATCAAACATGTTCACAATAACCCACTATACTACTCTATAGTTACACTTCAGTCCCTCTATTATTTGTCACCTAACAATACTCCCCCCATAAAAGATTTTTGGCCCAAAAAATCAGAAGACGAAAAAAGAAAAAAAAATTCTAATAAAAACTATCAAAACCAAACCGAGAAAATTCTTGTGCTTCATCAAATCTTGATAGTTGAAATTGAAACCTCATCCAACTTAACGTCATATGTCATTTGTGTATCTAACTTCTCCAATTTTGGACCCAGCTCTGTTGCAAATTTTTGTACCTCTTTGAATGCACCAATCTCATAAATTTGGCCAGACAACTTTATCAGTTCATTAATTGATGTTGCTTGAAGGTTACTAATAGCATATTGCCATTCCAATGCTTGGATTTCTCTCTTCCATTTAGCATACTTTTTTTTATCCACAATAAGTTTTGTTCTCAAAGAATCCACATGTGCTTCAAGATCATGGTTACCAACTACTTTAATAATCACCATATCACCATTGGATGCTTCATCCCTTGGCAGAAAGTGTACAAGCAGAGTAAAATTACACCCCAAATTGCTAACAGTGGCCATCCCACCACAAATATGAACAATAACTGCAATTCATCACCATCATCTTCTTTTGTTTCAATAGTAGGATCAATCTTATGTTTTAGCAGAACTTTTAAAGCATCTTGTTGCACATGATTAGCAGCCCAAATCAACAGCCATAACTCCATCAACTCAGTCTTTCCTCTTCCCGCAACATGATGCCGAGCTATAGTTCCTAGTTCACTTGATAGTGAATGATTAGCACTATTTACATCAAGGTGCAGTTCCTCCAAAAAATACTTGCAGACCTCAATTCACCCTTGAATATTTGCCATCGTGTTTGATAATCTTTGGCCATCACCCCGTTGTGCAGCTACACTCTTTAAAAAATCAAGGTTTCTTATAATTGCAGCATTCAAGAACTGTTGAACTTTCTCCTTCACTGTGTGGCATGAAACAAATTCTATATCTCCAACTCCACACACAGTTTTAACAGATTTCTTGTTAAGGAGTTTCTCTACATCACAACCACCAATTTCCTCTACCAATTCCGCCTCAAATTCTATTTTCTTATCTGACTTTGCTAACCCCTGATTGGAATGAACTTGTTGTGAGTAATCATTAATATTTTTCACCTGCAATGAATTATTAACTACACTTTGTGATTCACTATTAGTGAAACTAGCCTCCTTCCCTATTTGTTGTAACATCCCAAAATAAAATTAGAAATAAAGATAACGGGTTTAAATCGGAACGAATGGGATGAACAGACAAGATACGCTGGCCGGGGATAGGCCGAGTCGATCGTGAGGTGGGCTTGGGGAGGGGAGGCCTCTCCCATAAATACCCCAACACACACACACACACACACATTCTCTCATTCTTGCATTCTAGAGAGAGAAACCGTAGAGAGAGAAAGTTGGCGGATCGACCCGAGATTGAAAAAGCGTGTTACTCCATAGCTCGTGAGCAAAACCTCCGAATCAGAAGCTCGATACAGGTAACGATCTGATCTAGATCTGAGTTTTTGTTCGTTTTAGGGTTTTCGGGTTTTGGATAAAAAGATGGCATTTTTACGTATGAAACTTGAATGTAAACATAGATCTAGCATCTAGAATGAGAAAGCAAACGTTTTGAACGTAAAAATTTCGGATCTTGACAAGGTCGGATCTGCACGCAAAAAGTTAGGGTTTTTGCGGGGAAGAAGGTCCTGCGTACTTATCAAGTACGCAAGAAGCAGGTCCTGCGTACTTATCAAGTACGCAAGAAGCAAGGCCTGCGTACTTATCAAGTACGCAAGAAGCGAAGTCTGCGTACTTATTAAGTACGCAAGAACAAGGCCCTGCGCACTTGCTAAGTGCGCTGGCATCAGGTCTATGGGTATATATAGCTGGTTAGTGAAGTCAGTATGTTCGCCTAAAACAGAACGAGTAAACCGTTAGAGTCGGGATTAGGGCTGATGTGTATTTAACTAATCAATTCAGATCGAAAGTGACGTTGTTGGACCTTTGTTTAGAACAATCCAGATTAGCTTATCAGGTGAGTTCTAGAGCCCTATTTTAAATGTTTTGGGCTGGTGTGCATACTTACGAAATGATGTTTAACGAAATGATGTTTTATGAAATGATGTTTACGAAAGGAAAGTTGAAATGTGTTTATGAAGTGTTTTGCCAAAAAGGTTTATGAATGGTTTACAAACGGTTTAATGATGAAATGTTTTATAATAAAACGTACGAATGCTTTAAATGAAATGATGTAAAGGCGGTAACGGTTATTTTATAAAAGTCACAAAATGAACGAATATGCCACGAGTTCTTTCGGGAACTAAGGCATGCATGTATGTTATGGGCCTTACCTTTTAGGGGCCTTTGTAGCTGGCTAACTATTGTACAACTGGGTGGATAAAGGGGTGACGACGGTCACCATGGGATTGCCGGGATCCCTATTGAAGGTACTATTCCCTGCGAGGGAACGGTGCTTAAGGTGAAGGTACGTGCTATCCTTTGGGACGCCGTGCTTAAGGTGAAGGTGCGTGTATCCTTGTGGTACCGTTCCTAAGGTTCTGGTGTCGAACGACTTTGGGGTATCGGGCCCTAGGTTTCTCCGCCTACAGGTAATGTACGGTGTCGAAGGGCTTAGTGGTGGCGTGCCTCGGGGTTTCTCCACCAGTATGCGATGAATGGAATTGACGGTTACGAAAAGGCGCAGATTCGGTTCATGTTGACTTATGTTATGATGATATGATTACAAGGTTTTGATGATGTTAAGTTATTGCATGTTTTTACGTACGCTTTTATTAAATGAATGAATGTTATGTTTTTGGCAAATGTAAATGTTAAAGTTTTATGTAATGCTAGAACTCACCAGCGCTGACTTTTAGTATGCACATTCAGGTTAAGGGCAGGTTATGATGATGGACGGTGATGTTGGGCGGCTTGATGAGTTACCCAGATGATATGAAGACTGGCATCCAGTTATGTTTTATTTATGTTATGTTTTATGTTTAAGACAATGTTACGCTTCCGCATGTTGAACAATGTTATGTTATGTTTGAAATGAAGTTTTCCGCTGCGTTATTTGATATTCAAGTTTAAGAACTGTTTGTGAATGAGTAAATCCAACAAGTGAGGCCTCCCGGGTTTGGGGCCTTACAAGTTGGTATCAGAGCAATAGTTTGAGAGATTCGGACACAGTGTTTGAACTTAAACTGTGAATGGCACCGAAAGCGAATGCCAGTACGGGTAACTCGAGCCACATCATCAGGTATGATGGTAGTTTTTGTCTAGTATGCCTTAGAAAGTATTATGAGGGGACTTGTGTCTGATGGAATTACAAAGGTAGTCAAATAAAAGTCAAGGTTAGTGTAATGGTTAATTACAGATGGCCAATGTATATTAGTGATGACATTGGATTCCTTGTCTTATAGAACGAAATGGCAAGGAGAGGAAATGGAAGGCGTGGTGGGGGACATACCGGTGGTCGTAATAGTACTCCTGCTCGTCAGGAGTACAGTGAAGAGGGAAGTGTCCACACGGAGCCGAAAATCAGCATGCATGGAAGAACAACACTTCACTTTCGAACCGGAAGTGAAGGCGGCCCTAGCACACGAGTTTACTGAGCTGATGAAGGCTACCCTACCAGATCTGCTGGCAGAAGCATTGAAGAAGGCTAATGAGGCGGGCGGGTCCAACACGACAACTGATGCCCCGATCATTGAGGCAGTTAACGCACCGCCTGCTCGCGGTTGCGACTATAAGTCCTTTAAGGCATGTGACCCGCCGGTCCTGACTGGGAAGAAGGACGCGGTGGCTACTTTTGATTGGGTAATCCGAATGGAAGCTGCCATTCGTCTGAGCGAGTGTCGAGCAAATCAAGTTGTGAAATTTGCTGCTAACTCCTTAAGGGAGGAAGCATCCCATTGGTGGGAAGGTGTACGTCAAGCTAAGGGGGGCGAGACGGTTGACGCAATGCCGTGGAACGATTTGAAATCATTGGTTATCAAGAACTTCTGCCCGAGGAACGAAATCCAGAAGGTGGAAAGAGAGTTTCTGGGATTTAAAGCCGGAAGTAAAACACATCGGCAATACACTACCAGATTCAATGAACTGGCACGTCTGGTGCCGCATTTGATCACGACTGAGGAGAGAAAAATTGCTTGCTACATCCAAGGTTTGCCGGATAAGGTCCGTACTTTCATCAAAGCAAACACCCCTAGCACCTATGATTCGGTGGTGGAACTCAGTGGTGTAGTGTATGATGACCTGACACTAAATGATGTTGCCATTGAGGAACCCAAAAAGAAACCGAGCTTCCAAAACAAACGAACAGGTGGAAAGATGTTTGGGGCTCATGATAAGAGGGCTCGGGTGGAGGAGATAGCGATGTGTAATAAGTGTGGGAAGGAACATATGGGTCAGTGCAGTCTGGGATCCAATCTATGCTTCAAGTGTGGCAAAACTGGACACTACTCACGTGAATGTCCCCAGCTCTACAAGTGCTATAACTGTGGGGGAACCGAGCATCTGAGTAGGGACTGCATAAAGCCAAGAATGGGGGAAACTAGGAAAGGGAAGAGCACCGAGAAGAAGGATGAAAGGCCCCGAGCAAGGACCCGAGCGTTCGCAATGACGCAGGACCAAGCCAGGGCAGACCCCGATGTGGCGTCAGGTACGTTCATCCTTGACAACACTTTTGTTTCTGTGTTATTTGATTCGGGTGTCAGTAAGAGTTTTATATCAGCGACTTTTTGTAAACGAGTGAAGTACACTGTCAGTAAGCTAGAAAGGGCCTTTAGCGTAAAAACCGCTGAGGGTAGAACTGCGAGAGTGACCGATGTAGTTGACAACTCCACGATAAAAATAGAAGGTCATAGGTTCCCTATCAGATTGTTTGTTATGGTTTTGGGAGGGTTTGATGTCGTGTTGGGTATGGATTGGTTAACTGCCAACGAAGCACAAATCATATGTAAACGAAAGATAATTCGACTCAAGGCTCCGGATGGTAGCGAAGTCGAGGTTTTTGGAGATCGTGACACCCCGATGCCTAATGTCATCTCGATGATTAAGGCAGCTGATTACATGTGGCATGGATGTGAGGCTTATCTGGCATACGTAATTGACAAGTGTACGGAAGTAAAGGAATTAGATGATGTACCCGTGGTACGCGAGTACCCGGAGGTGTTTCCAGAGGACTTGCCTGGGATACCACCTGACAGAGAAATTGAGTTCTGAATTGACTTAGTACCAGATGCCCAGCCTGTGGCTAAGGTTCCATATCGACTAGCACCAGTGGAGAGGAAAGAGCTAATGGCACAACTAGACGAGTTACTTGAGAAAGGATTTATCCAACCGAGCATCTCGCCTTAGGGTGCTCCGGTGTTGTTTGTGAAGAAGAAAGACGGTTCGATGAGAATGTGTATCGATTATCGCGAGTTGAACAAACATACGGTGAAGAACAAGTACCCTTTACTAAGGATCGACGACTTGTTTGATCAATTACAAGGCACAAGTTGGTTCTCAAAAATCGACCTTCGATCCGGGTACCATCAGTTAAAGGTGAGGGAAGAAGACATACCAAAACAGTGTTTCGCACGCGTTACAGACATTTCGAGTTCCGCGTGATGTACTTCAGATTGACGAACGCCCCCGCAGCGTTCATGGACTTAATGAATAGGGTATGTCGACCGATGCTGGACCGATCGATAATAGTGTTCATCGATGATATCCTCATCTACTCCAAGAATGAGGGTGATCATGCATGTCACTTGAAGGAAGTGTTGGAAGCCTTGAAGAAGGAGAAGTTGTATGCTAAGTTCTCCAAATGCGCGTTATCGCTTAGGGAAGTCCAATTCCTAGGTCACGTCATCAACCCGAACGACATGATGGTTGACCCAGAAAAGATAATGACGGTAAGAGATTGGGATATTCCTAAGACGCCAACTGAAATCCGTAGTTTCTTGGGATTGGCAGGCTACTATAGGAGATTCATACAGGATTTCTCGAAAATAGCTTTGTCGTTGACAAAGTTGACTCGGAAGGAGGTAAAGTACGAATGGGGTTCGACCCAGGATGAGGCATTTAAGGAATTGAAGAAGAAGCTAACCCAAGCTCAAGTCTTGGCCCTTCCTAAGGGCAATGAATACTTGGTGGTATACTCTGACGCTTCGGGTTAGGGATTTGGGTGCGTACTGATGCAACGCGGGAGAGTGATCACTTATACATCATGACAGTTGAAGGTTCACGAAGTCAATTATCCGACTCACGATTTGGAACTTGCTGCTGTCGTATTCGCATTGAAAATCTGGAGGCACTACCTTTACGGAGTGAAGTTTACTATTTACTCCGACCACAAAAGTTTGAAGTACTTCTTCGAACAAAGGGAGCTGAATATGAGGCAGAGACGATGGTTGGAACTCCTGAAAGATTATGACCGTGAAATCATATACCATCCTGGAAAGGCAAACGTGGAGGCTGACGCTCTAAGCCGAAAGGATGTGCCTGCTCCTGTTAGAGTGAAAGTTTGCCAGCTGGTGGTAACATCGGATGTGATGAGGGAAATTGAAAAGGCTCAAGATGAGGCACTTAAAGAGGAAAACATAAAGAAGAAAAAGATGGTTGGCCAACAGGACAAGTTGGAATATAACACCCTTGGTGTTAGGACACGTTTTGGCCGGATATGGATACCTATGGGTGGCGGGCTTAGAACCAAAATCTTGGATGAGGCTCATGAGTCTCGTTACTCTATCCATCCCGGTACCAAAAAAATATACCAAGATCTGAAGAAGGAATATTGGTGGCCTGGCATGAAATATGAGGTGACGAAATACGTATGCAAGTTTCTGACTTGCTTGCAAGTAAAGGCCGAACACCAAAAACCGTATGGAAAGATTCAACCTCTTGATATACCGGAATGGAAATGGGAACACATTACAATGGACTTCATAACCAAGCTACCTCGCACAGCTAAAGGTCATGACACCATTTGGGTAATTGTGGACCGTTTAACGAAGAGTGCTCATTTCCTACCAAAAACCGTATGGAAAGATTCAACCTCTTGATGTCCGGCCACCCTCGCATCGCCGACTCCTTCTTTCCCTGCTTCCAGCCGTCGTGCGCAAGTTCCTAGGCCAATTATGGCCTAGGGTTTTCCATTAGGTGGCTTTTAAACCACCTCAACTTTCATCCGGGTCCCTATGTTTCCGTACTCGCATGTTTCGATCTCGGGTTACCTCTTGAATGACTAACCAAGCATTTATTTGCTGTAAAAACGCCTCATACGGGATAAACATTGCTCCTCATTATATGTAATAAAGATTCGGGTCGTTCCTTGGTCCGACCCATTAACTTACGATTTTCGGGATGCTACAAGTCTGCCCCCCTTAAAAGGGATTCCTCGAATCCCGTGTTGGCAAAATTCAACACACATATCCCGTTGTTTTGACTGGTGCATCCTAGTCCTTAGGTGCCATTCATTCACTTTCGTATACATAATCATTTTCATTACTTTTTCGACACGGCCACCATCCTTGGTGTTTAAAGAAGTATTCTCCAATGCCCGCTTTCGAATTTGGGACTTGTAGGTTTCACCTACCTATTCCTTTATACCTCGTCATCTCCCACCATAAATCAAACGGCACATCACTGTTCTACACGTTTCCCACTCTTCATCCTTGCCTAGCAAGTCACAGAGCTACACATCCCGCTTTAGCCATCCTGTCACTTGCTGGAAATGACATTCCGTTATTGCTTCGAACACAACCTTTTCACGAAGGTTTCATTTTCATTGTCCTTCTCAATACCTTATCGCACTTGTTATTCTGTTCAACGTCGTACGTACTGTCCCTAGTACTACGTATCACATTACAACTAAAAGCCCCTTCATTTGTTGCATTTCCATTTTTTAGATCATCAACACGTTTTCCGTTGTCCCTTGTATAGTCATGATGGTCTCGTCACTCCGAAGGCCATCACCCCAAGTAGGCTTCCTGCCTAACATGAACAGAAACATCCGTCGCTCTTACAACGTGAGATCGTCATACTTCTCGTCTCATACCCTGATCGCCATCCTGCGATGATTTCAGAAGTTTAAGCTCAATGCCTTATACCAATCGTAAAGGTCGTACGCCCGTCCTTCTCAGATGATCCCCAGGAGCTCGTGCAAAACTCTCCCAATATCTATTATCACAACGTCCCTCTATCGAGGTACTTCTTTACTTCGTTACCAAATGTCCAACGCGCCCTTTTAAACAAACACACATTACCCCGAACTAGAGTTTGATCATTGGCTCCCGATGATTCCCAAAAGTTCACATATCACCGTCATCTCCGTTTCGAGAGCAAAACATTGGCTTCAATCGATTCTCCATAGGAGCCCACCTTAATCTAGTTATATGTTTACCAACGTAGGTATCCCTTTCCCGGGAACTCATGTGCAAACCTGCACTTGTCCCTTCTTCATTTTTCTTTCCTCGTCGTTCCCCTATCAATACCACGCAATTACCGACCGCGTCTCATCCGTCATGCACGAACATGACTTCCATCCTAACATAGTCCTAGGCCATCCATGGTCTCGTTCCGAGGGAACGCCATCGTTCTTCCTTTATCCTATGTCCGCCGAGTCCTTCATATGGAATGCATCCATGAAGACCATTACGACACTTCGTTACTCCGCGCTGAAGTCTTCAGCGTCGTCATTCTCCTTTCACCATATTTGTTCTGCAAGTCAAGCGTGTTGGATATATGATGTCCGATCATCAATTAAGTCAACATTACTAACGAGGTACGATCGAAAGAGTTACACCTTAGGCAACGGACAATTATATAATATTTATTGTTAAATATTGTAGTTCATGAAAGACGGTTTTTATTAAACGGCGAATAAATATTTAGAGAAATATTTATTGGAGATTGATATAATTAAATATCTGATTAATTAATTATTTACGGGGAATAAATATTTAATCTATTAAAAATTTATAGATTAAATTTTACTGATTATTAGTAGTTAGTAAAATAGAAAGGTTGATAATTAAACAGTTAATTATTACTAAGGTATTAACTGTTAATACCATAGGGGACCGGTGTGTAATTATGATGCTTATAAATATAACATTATAATCAAACCTAAACCCTAATCCTCCCAACCCCAAAATCGGCGCCCCCTCCCTTTGCGAGTCTGACGCCGAACCACCACCACCTGCCGCCGTGGGCCGCCGCAGCCGGCCACCGCCGTGATCGGCCTCCCCTTGCGCATATCGTGTGACGTTTTGCTGTGGGTTTCATGTACGTGTCAACTAGCGTGACGTTCGCTGTACTGAGGTGTTTCAGATCTGGTTATTGTTAAAGGTATAATATCTGAACACCCTATGGTTAGTTTATTTAATATTTTTTATACGCGTGTAATCGGATCACTGAAAGGAATCCAGATCTGATCTGTTTTGTTGTAACATTAAATTGCTTCCGCTAAAATATATCTGATTTATTTATTTAAAAAGTTTAAATAATTATTGTTTTAAAAGATAAAACTGCTACAATGATTCCCAACAGTGGTTTCAGAGCCATGTTTACGCGCGTTTAGACATATTTTTTTATCGCTCTATTGTTTTATTTGTCAAAACTATTGTTTGACAAAAGATCGAGCCTTTTTCATTTGTTGTGATTGTGTTGATTGAATCGAGCACTAAAGACCTGTGGTTGTATTGTTTGTTGATTGATTGTTTCCCTTTGTATTTTTATGGGTTATTTGGAACCCCGATGTAATAGTTAGGTTTATTTTTAGTGTATTTGTAAATAAATATTGTAATTCTAAATAGACGAAGACTAGAAGACCAAGGCGGACAATGACAGGACTAAAGATGAAGATCTTGGACTAAGTGGGAGATGACAGATTTATTAATTTTGTTATCCCTTAGACCAGTCCGGTTATTCGTTTGATGGCTTGAACGAAACCAGACATTTTTCCTAGTTGCTCGATTCTATGTTTGATTTATTTTATGGTTGGGATAAAAATTATTTAGGATAATAATTAAAGCGCAAAATTTTTATAAAACTTTTGACACAATTTAAAAACGACGAGATAATTAAATTGTTTATTTTTCTCGGAAAGGTAATTAAACAAAAAGGTGTTTTATTTAAAAGTAAAAACAAGTTTTAAATTTAATAGTTTTATTTAAAACAATTTTAAATTAATTAAAGAGTTGATTAGTTTAAAAACTGTTCGCGACGATTGACCAATTTAGATTAAATAGGGTATTTGAAATTGGATCGTGTCGAGTGTTGAAAGTGTTTCACAAACTAATAATTAATAAAATCGGTTTACTAAAATTGCGCGACTTGTATCATGCTACTTGTCGACCAAAATGTTTTTGACCCGAAACGGTAATATTTAAAAACATTAAAGAAATCCCAATATATAAAATCGATTTTTCTGCGCCACCCTTAATTATGACACTTCAACTAATCTATCCGAACCCCCGGTGTTAGTGAATTACCCTGTATCCGGCCCTACGGTTTTAGTTGAAGGTAGAACCGCGATTCCTGAGTCACTTAGGCCGGGTCTACAGTTACAATTGAAGGACAAAAATCATTGAAGTCATTTAAGTGGGCGTAGTTGAGGGAAACGTATACAAAGTTTGACATTGCTTGTCATGCCCCTCAAACCGAGAGTTGTATAGTTGATAAAGTCGGTAATCACTACCTACCTGTCTAGCTATGCCAGTGAAGAGTGCGCAACCATTCATCGAGACATGGGGAACCAGGATCTCATTCCTAATTATGTTATTTCGCAATTGGGTCATAAAATTTCAATTAGGATATTATCAATGAAAATACTAAAAACCTTTACTTTTGAATTTTGTAGATGTCTTTTGAAATCAATTCCGACTCCGTTTTTGCTCTAAGATCTATGCTTTATCGGAACATGCTCAAGGAGGAAACTTCTCTGAGTGGTATCGTATCTTGAGAAGTGTTCTTAAGAAAGAAAAGAGATCCTATGTCCTAGAAATTTCAATTTCCCCAGTTCCTCCTAATTACGGCTCCAAAATACTTTGGTGACGACACATTGAAGATTCTAATGAGGCATCATTTTTGATGCTATCTACGATGTGTAATGAATTCCGTCGTGAGCTGGAATATCACTCTGCATATGATATGGCTTGCGAACTGAAGAAAAGGTTTCATCAAAATCGGAGTGAGCATCTCAATGTGTTTAAGTCCTTAACAAGCAGCATGGAAAGAGGAACATAAATGAGCTCACATTTTTTGAAAATGATGAAACTTATTGACATCCTAAAAGATCTTGGTTCACCTATCAACCAGGATATGACAATAGATTTCATACTAATGTCTTTGCCGGTTGAATACGAAGAGTTCGTTGATTACTACAAGTTGTATGTAGTGGGAGAAACCTTATCTGATTTGCGAGGGTCGCTAATGGCTTTTGAAATGACTTTGGGACAAATAGACATCTTGAGAGATAGGACACCTGTCATTACCGTGGAGAGATAAGACACTGGAAATGTAATTTTCCTTCGTACCTTGCTAGGAAGACCAAAGCTTTGTATCACACCCTGAAATTCCACAGCGGGTTACCTGAAGGGTTGTGACTGTCAAGGATCATCCGTCCCGGTCATTTCGAACGACCTCTAAATGGTTTTCGAAAAGAATTTCCATTTGAACATTATACAAAAATAAATAAGTAATATAAAGTTTGAAAGTGCAGAAGCAAAAGTAAAGTAGCAAAATACAGAAGCATAACAAATTAGGTTCCCATAAACCAAGCTTCTAAATGAAAACATGAAATGTGACTCCAGATATGCAATCCTAGTCCATGCGTGAATGTTTAGCGACCTGAGATAAACATGCTTAAAAGTGTCAACACAGGGGTGGTGAGTTCATAGGTTTAAGTAACAGAAACAGAATGAAAACAATGTAACTATACGTATGTATACTAGTGATTCGATTGTTGATCAGACAATAAACATTAATTATATAAGCAACACGAAAACCAAAGCTCAACAAAGGAATGCAGAAACTAGCATTTTGCCTCTTACATGCCCAGCACACAATGGATTAGGTCAATTATTCACCCGTTTAACTCCCAGTCAGAGTTAGCGCGACTAACCCGGGTGGGGGTTGTTAAACCCAATAGTACTATTTATGAATCACCTCGCTTTGTGTAATAATTAACGGTTCGAATATGAGAGGACTTTATGTGCAGGAAATGCACCCACTTAAATATATTAAAGTGAAATCAAAGTAATCATCATAAGACTAAGTAAGAAAATGGTTTAGCATGTATCTCCCCTAAATGGAAAAGTAAGTAAAATGGGGCCGTGAAAACTCACCTGGGAATGAGGTGAATGAAGTATGAAAGCAACACGAGAAATCTAGCAACTATGGATAACCGACCTAACCGAGCACTAGGAATAGTAAGGCTATAAGGTCTATGAAAGTAAATATGGTTTATGTAACCACATTCATCCAAACGAGTCAACGTTGAAAGGTTACATTGACTTTTTGAAAAGTTTGACCAAAGTTGACCGAGGTTTGACCAACTTTGACCAGGTTTGACTAATGTTAACCAATGTTGACTAATGTTGACCAACTTTGACCAATGTTGACTAATGTTGACCAACTTTGACCAATGTTGAATAATGTTGACCAATGTGACACGACGACCCGTTGGTGACACATGGTGAAAACATGTACAAGTGGCACATAAGTAACATATGGGTAACACATAAGTAACATATAAGTACTAACTACGTAACACATACTAAGTAACATAGTTGCATATGTTCATAATATAGATGGTAACACATAGTCTTAAGTAAGCATAAGTAAGTAACATGTGACAAGTAACATGGCATTTGTACATCCTCATGGTATTTTTCATACATGTTAACCAATCATCCACATAAGTTATATCATTACCAATATTTCAACTCATTTAAACAAGAATCATAACATGTCATTTCTATACCATAGTTCTTAACACAGCAAAATTTCTGTTTTTGGGCAATTAGGGTTTTAGTGCACTTTAGGTGTCATAGCTCAACTAAACAAGTTATACATGAAATTATACTAGTAACATATCATAAAAATGATTCTATGCATACACTTTCTATTTCAAGCAAAAGTGAAGTTCCCAAACTAATAAAGTTTTCTTATTTGGCAAGATCCTCCTAAACACATCATAATACCATTTCAAATTACATATTCTTGCATAAGAAATTTATTCATATAGTAATAAAACCATTTAACCTATTTTAGACCTTTATAACATACACATACAAAATATGTTTAATTAAAGTTTCTTTTTTAGGAAAGTGGTCCAAACGACCTCCTACACATGTGTAACTTCAAACAACTCTTTCTAACACTTTAATAGATGTTATAGAACCATATTATCATGCTTTCATCCATTAAAACACCATAACTCAAAATATGACAAATTAAAGTTTCCTTATATAGTAAGTCGACCATAACATAGTGTAACATATCATTTCAACCAAAAATTTCACATTTCCTACTTATTCTACTAGTATAAGCGTCATTTAAACTTTCATACATATCATATACTTATTTATGAAAAATCTCAACCAACAAAGTTTCTATAAATAGAAACGAGCTAATATCAAAAAATCAAACATTTTAAACCATAAAAAGTGCAAATAGGTGTCAACAACTCTTTTATTATGAAAACCTTTGATTAAAACATGGATTATAACCTTAGAAACAAAAAAAATCGTTTGGATAGAGGTGATACCTCATGTGGCCAAAAAATAATAAGAATAATTGGATAAACACTTACAAAAACCAAGTATGATGGTAGGATGGATGTGAAACTACCTTGGAACCACTTGAAATCACCTTGAATGGACTTAGAACACTTGAATGGAGAATAAAATTTGAAAGAGTGGATGGGGGCTAGCAAGGGGATGGCGGCCGAGATTTTGAAGAGGGAGGGAGAGAGTGTTTTAGGTTTAGGGTTGTGTAAAAGTGAGTTAAGGGATTAAGGGTGGGATTAAGCAAATGGGTTTTGGGCTTTTTGCATCTTTAAGGCTTTTTATTAACTAAATGGGCTACTAAGATGGTTTAATAATTGCTGAATTAGTAAGCCCATACTATAGAATCATTATCTTTATAAAATCCAATTTAGTGTTGTTGACACATATCGCGTATTTGCTTAAAAAGCGTTGAAATAAAAGTTGCTCTAAAAATTCCGAAAAAATTCATATAAGCATGAAATATTAAATCACAGTATTACAAATAATTTTTACACACCAATTATATGTCTAAATATTATTTCTAAAATTCACCAACGTTCGTGTGAAAGGACGCGTGTGTGACCCGGTAATCCGCCCGATTACCGATGCATGTACTGAAATGAAACGAATGGACTTGCTATATGAAATGTGTACTTAATTACTCTATAATTAAGTATTATGAAAGTGTAATCATGTGAATTCAAGTAATAGTCGGGTATGGATATTAACCTGAATTTGCCGGGTATCACACTTTGGAAGCAAGATCTTCAGGTATGTTTATTATTGAGATCTTCTCATTGTCTAGCAAATCTTGGGTGTTTGAAACTGGATGTGGTTATCACATTTATAATGATTTGCAGGGACTAAATAAGGTTAGGAGGCTGAAGCAAGGCGACCTGGAGCTCTATGTGGGAAATGGACAAAAGGTTGTTGTGAAGGCTGTAGGAGAATACACTCTTTTACTTCCTTCTGGTTTAGAACTTGTTTTGAACACTGTTTATTTCATTCCTAATTTGACTAGGAATATTATTTTAGTATCCACTTTGCGGGAACAAGGATTTAATTATGATTTTGACAATGATTTCATTTATGCATATTTGAATGGTTTGTTTTATTTTTCTGCAAAGCCTCATAATGGAATCTATGAGATAGAAGTCCATGATAATAATGTTATATTTAATATCTCCTCCAAACATACGAAATATGATTTCAATGATACGTATCTATGGCATTGTAGACTTGGACACATAAACAAGAATCGCATGAAGAAACTCTAGACCGCCATAATTTTGAATTCTACTTGCCAAGATTTGTTTGATGATTGCGAATCATGTTTAAATGGAAAGCTAACCAAGGCTCCTTTTTTCTGGTATTGGTCAAAGGGCTAAGGATTTGTTAAGACTTGTACATACTGATGTATGTGGTCCGTTCAGAACAATGTCTAGAAGTGGAAACAGATACTTCGTGACATTTACTGATGACTTCAGTAGATATGTGTAACATCCGGATAATTCCCAAGTCAAATAAAGGCTAAAAGTATCAAAAGACAAAGTTCAGGGGTTAAACTGTAAGTTTTCCAAAGATGGAGGACAAAAACTAAAAATTCTTAAAATGAGGCGGATGTCAGACCGACATCCGATACATATAGGTCCGATATGTGCTGACGAAGGTATGAATGAGGTGTTGACACGTGTCCTATGACTCATCGATAAAAATCTGACGCGTCGGACCGACATCTCCATCCATTGCGGTCCGAAAGCCGCAAAATGAAGAACGAACTAATAGGAAGCGGACGCGTGTAGGGCTGACGCAGGCAGGACGATAGCGGACCACTATCCCCTTGCATAACGGTCCGACGTGGGACCAAATTCACCCTATAAATAGATGGGTCGACTCCAGCCATTTTGCAGACACAAAACACCTCCTCTAACACACACTAAGCTCTGTTAGCTAGATTCCCGAGGTTCTGATCCGCTCTCGAAAGTCCGGTTTCTTGCAATTCGTGTGCAAAAAACTGCGGTAGATAGTGCTGAGGGTTCTGTCAAAGTGTTGATGGTTATATTCGATACAGAAGGATGTTCTGCTTGAGGTGAGTTCCTCAGAACTGTGCTCTATGAAATATTTTATATATGATTTTTATCTGAGATCCCAATACTATCTGTGCATATATCCTATAATAAGTACTTATTATGGCCATGATTGGGGTGGGACCTAGGGACAATATTGATCCCCTTGGTTAGATCTGGTCTAAGGGTGACCAGCGCGCCCGGAAGGCTCCTGAATATATGTATGTTGTAGACTCAGAATCTAAGGGCGATTCGGGTGTTGTATTGGAGGCGATGGTTGTAAGGCCTGTTGGGGCATTCATTCCTATATCAAAGATAATCGTGAAAATGATTTTGTTTATGAACTCACTAGCATGAAGCTGATCCAAATTGTTTTCAAATGTTTTTTAGCACAAGTGAACCCTAGCTGTTAGTTGGCATTCCATGAGATGTACAAATGTTGGATATAGGGATGACTAAGGGCAGGTCCTAGGGTGACCATAAGACCTAAGGGAATGGCATGATTCTTAGTGAACTATAAGTCCAGAGTTTGTTATGTTGTATTTTACCAGTCAGTCCCGATTGTACAAACGTTATGTTATGAAATAAAATAAGTTTATGATGTTAAGTCTTCCGTTGTGTGTTTTTGGTATCAACGTCACAGTAACTAGAAGGCGACCTTCAACTGGTATGTAGATATCTGACGAACGGAATGTTCTGTCTAGGAAAGGGCGGTGTATAAATCTCTCCTAGACCCGTCGCTCTTACCTGGGAACATATCTGTTGGAGGTACTACTCTGGTAGATGACCGTCCTGTGTTACGGTTGTGAAAAGTTGGTATCAGAGCTGCAGTTTAAGGGATTTAGCTACTAATAGGAAAGATTAGTATCTAGACTTAAACTAAGAGCTCTGAGAATAGCTGGAATGCCAACGGAATATAAGTTGAGATGTTGATTATCATTATGAATATAACAGGAGATGTCGAGAAGATAGATATTAATTACATTCTTGGCCAGATGTCTTTAATTTCTGATTTTCTAGATCATAACCAGTTATACGAAAATTGATATCATACATCTATGTGTATAGGTAACAATGGCTGGACGAGGAAGAGGAAGAGGTAGGGGAACATGTCATACTCCAATTCCAAGGAGCCATAGGCACACTGAAAATAACACCGGTACTAACGACCATCATGAAGCAAATAAGAACGACAATAATGCAAATACTCATGCCGAAGAAGTAATTATGTCTGAGGCCTAGTTTCAAGATGCCGTGGCTAGTGAGGTAACAAAAGCTTTACGAACCACACTGCCCGGACTATTAGACGAGGTTCTTACAAGAAGGATGGGTACTGGAAATGCTGGAGGAGGAACCAATGGCAAAACCAGAGGTACAAATGGAAACACCAATACTAGCTCAGCGACGAGAACTGAGAATCACGAAGGATGCAACTACAAATCCTTCGAAGGCTGCAAACCTAAGCCATTTAATGGCAAGAAGGGAACCACTCAATGGATCACAAAGATGGAGGTTGTGATCAAGCTGAGTGAATGCAGAAGCGATCAGGTAGTTAAGTTTACTACCAATTCTTTGGAAACCACAACACTAGACTGGTGGGAGTCTGTAAAACAAGCCAAAGGGGATCACGTGGTGGAAAATATGAAATGGAATGAATTCAAGGAACTGATTCTGCAACGTTTCTGTCCTCAGAACGAACTTGATAATCTTGAGGAGGAGTTTCAGCATTTGGAAGCTGGAACTATGACGCATCAGGAATATGCAACAAAGTTTGATGATATGTCTGAACTGGTGCCACATCTGGTGACACCCGAACCCCGAAGAATTAAACATTTTATTAGAGGTTTGCCACTCAAGGTGCGTACCTTGGTGAATACCTCTTCACCTTAAACAACGGATGCAACTTTAGCATTAAGTGCCAAGGTTTACGATGATGTGGCAGCTCTAGAAGCCAAGGAGAAGGCCGAGAAGGCGACAGAGATAAAACCAATAGAAACAAAGAGGAAGAGCGAGGAAGTAATGTATCGATTCAAAACAAGAAACTTCAAGTTCCCTAGGAGAGAGGGAAATAGTCCAGCCAGAAATCCCCAAGAAATGAAATGCAGTAGATGTCAAAAGCCGGGACATGTTGCAATGAACTGTCCATCTTTTAAGTGTTTCAATTGTAATGAGGTGGGACATATGGCAAGAAATTGTACAAAACCTGTTCAGCAGAAGCCCGGGGTAGGGGCTAGAGGTCGGGTGTTTGTGATAGGCGAAGGAAGGAGGAACAACAATGCCAAGGTGGTAGCTGGTACGTTCCTAGTTAATAATGTTTATGCTAAAATCCTGTTTGATACAGGAGCGAATAGAAGTTTTGTTTCAGATGCCTTTAGTTTGCATTTAGGCATGAAACCAACTCCACTTGAGCGTGCTTACGTAATTGAGACGGTGAGTAGTGAGCAAATTAGGATAACTGAATCGTACGCGAATTGCAAGATGACTCTGGGTAACGAAAATTCAATGATTGAATTAATGCCAATGAGTATGAGCGAGTACGATGTTATCATTGGAATGGATTGGTTAAACCAATGCCATGCTCAGATCGATTGTGATCGACGAACTGTTTGGATTTGTAGGCGTAACAGAGAGTCTATGGTGATACAATGCGATAATGATAAGAATAAGATTGAAACGATTTCTGTAGCCAAGGCTAAGAAGTATGTGAATACAGGGTGTAGTATATTCGTAGTTTATGCTTTAGATTCTAAATCCGAATGGCAGATTGTGGACATTCCTGTAGTATGCGATCATCCGGATGTATTTCCGGAAGAATTACCTGGTCTACCACCAGATAGACAAATTGAATTCTGAATCGAACTCATTCCCGGAGCAAAACCCATGGCTAAAGCACCATATCGTTTAGCACCTTCAGAATTAAAGGAATTGATGAAGCAGATTCAAGAACTATTGGACAAAGGTTTTATACGTCCAAGTACGTCACCTTGGGGAGCACCGGTGTTATTTGTAAAGAAGGATGGAAGCATGCGGATGTGTATAGATTATCGAGAATTAAACAAACTCACTATTAAGAACAAATACCCATTACCGAGAATAGATGATTTGTTCGATCAGTTGCAAGGAGCTAAATACTTATCTAAGATTGATCTTAGATATGGATATCACCAGTTAAAGGTACAGGAAGAAGACGTACCTAAGACTGCCTTTAGAACCCAATACGGACACTATGAATTCTTAGTTATGTCATTTGGTCTAACTAACGCCCCCGCAGCATTTATGGACCTAATGAACCGAGTTTGTAAACCATTCTTGGACAAATTCATTATAGTATTCATAGATGATATCCTTATCTATTCTCGAACCTAAAATGAACATGCCAAACATCTTCAGATAATATTGGAAACTCTTAGAAAAGAGAAGTTGTACGCTAAGTTTTCCAAATGCGAGTTTTGGAAACAAGAGGTGCAATTCTTAGGGCATGTTATAAATCATCAGGGAATCCAAGTAGATCCAACCAAAATCGAAGCTGTTATGAAATGGGAGACTCCAAAGACGCTGACTGAGGTTCGAAGCTTTCTTGGACTAGCCGGATACTACCGAAGATTCATACAAGATTTCTCCAAGATCGCTACTCCACTAACTACTCTAACTCAGAAAGCTGTAAAGTTGGAATGGATTCAGAAGAAAGAAGAGGCATTCAAAACCCTTAAGCAGAAACTCAGTACCACACCAATCTTAGCACTACTCGAAGGAAATGATGACTTCGTCATCTATTGTGATGCTTACTGTATTGGTCTAGTTTGTGTATTGATGCAGCGAGAAAAGGTTATAGCCTATGCATCACGACAGCTGAAGGTTCATGAGAAAAACTATACCACACATGATCTCGAACTTGGTGCCATAGTGTTTGCTCCAAATATTTGAAGACACTATCTATATGGTACTAAGTGTGTGATATATACAGACCATAAAAGTCTCCAGCATATATTCAATCAGAAGGAATTGAATATGAGACAAAGAATATGGATGGAACTCATTAATGATTATGATTGTGAAATTAAATACCATCTCGGGAAAGCTAATGTGGTAGCAGATGCCTTAAGTAGGAAATAGATAATTAAGCCTATCTAAATAAAAGCCTTAAGGTTAGAAGTCAAGATATACTGGATGAATCAGATTAAAGAAACTCAAACCCAAGCACTCCATGAAGATAACATAAAAAAAAGCGCATGGTTGGTAAGGAGAAGTTACTAACCAAAGGCGATGATGGAATCCTATGATTTGAAAACAGAATTTGGATTCCTAGACTTGGGGAAATTCAAACAAAAGTGATGGATGAAGCTCATAAATCCAAATACTCAATACATCCTGGAGCTGAAAAAATGTATAAAGGCTTGAAGACTCATAACTGGTGGCCGAATATGAAGAGATCCATAGCCCAGTATATAGAAAAATGTTTAACTTGCCTTCAAGTCAAAATTGAACATCAGAAACCCGCAGATCAACTACAGCAGTTAGAGATACCTGTGTGGAAATGGGATAGAATTACTATGGATTTTGTTACAAAATTACCAAGAACCCAGAAAGGGCATGATGCTATTTGGGTTATGGTTGACAGATTAACCAAATCAGCACCCTTTATTCCTGTCAATGAGAACTATTCAATGGATAAGTTAGTCCGACTCTACATCAATGAGATCGTTAGCTGCCATGGTATACCGCTATCTATTATCTCTGATAGAGATAGTCGGTTCTCTTCCAGATTCTGGACTAGTTTCCAGAAAGAGTTGGGAACACGAATCAATATGAGCACGACATATCACCCATAAACCGATGGATAAAGTGAAAGAACAATTCAAACTCTAGAAGATATGTTGAGGGCTTGTGCAATAGAATTTGAAGGTAGCTGGAATAATCATCTACCCTTAATAGAATTTTCTTACAACAACAGCTATCATTCAAGTATAAACGCTGCACCATTTGAGGCATTATACATGTCACACCCCCAATTTCAACTAACGGAGTTTTACCATTTGGGAAGTGACGAACCAGGTCTATCAACACTAACGGTGTGAGTAGGCTAACATTTCACCTGTTCGATATCTAATCGAGTTAGCGCGACTAACGCGGGCGGGATTTGTCAAACCCAGTAGTACTACTAAATATTACCTCGCTAAGATCCATATTAACGGTCCGATATTAGTTGAGGACTTTCTGTGATAGCGTGTTACGCTTAGCATATAACATTGATATCATACGAATTACAAAATCCAAAATTGTTTAATCATTTTTTCTCCCCCAAGTTAAAACAGTAAAAGGGGCCGTGAAAACTCACCTGCGTTGCGTTGTAGGTAGTATCACACAAAGGACAAGTTGGAACCACGTGTGTAAGTCTCAAACGACTTACGGATGCCCTAATATTATAAACACATAAGTTAGGGAAAAAAATATGGGATTTATTGGGATACGTGACGACGACACGGAATGTTGAACGTCTTAAAAGAAACGCTCTAAAGATCAACGAGTAGACAAATTTGTCCATGGGCATAAGGTTTTCTTAATTTAATAATTAAGATAAATACGTTTTGTGTCGAGCGAATAATAATTTATAAATGTATTTATTCGTGTGTTCATTTAAAAATGGTCACGAGGAAATAATATAATTTAATATATTATTTTAAGTTTGTATGATTTACCAAATAATCCTTTGTGTGGAAAGATAATAATTACCTTATTTTTAATTCGAGTATATACACTTAAGTAAATAATATAAAAATTTATATTATTTATAAATTTTTGAAACGTTACGTAGGGTTTACAAACATGGTAAAAAAAATAATATAAAATATATTATTTTTATTTGAGGTTACGGGGTGAAAATAATATACACATATTATTTATTCGGGGTCGTGGTTCGAAAATAATATAAATATATTATTTAAAAAGTGGGTAATAATATTAAAATAGGTTATAAACCAAACCCGAGTCTACGGGTTGTTTCCGGAGTTAAAACACGTTTGTATAATATTATAATAATATATGGTTTGATTTTTAATAATTAAATATGTTTAGAAAAATGTCTAAAAAGAAATGTGGGAGCCCGGACTCGAACCCGGGTCTCTCCCACACACGCACACTGCCTTAACCAATCGGCCCGCTAGGGTCATCGCGTACAAACCCAGTTCCAATTGATTATAACAAGTCCAAAGTGGTTTTCCTCCCCAAATGATAACACGATCGAATTCGGGCCTGATCCATCGATTCCGATTACGATCAAGTAATACAACATAGGGGTTTTGTTAAACGGATGTTTTCGAACTTGTGTACGTATTTAATTGCAAAACTAACAAGTTAAAGGTCATTTAATTTGTGAAATGAAAACCGGAAACTCTCGATTTGATCCTGAATCGATTTGATCGATTCTAATATTGAAAGGTGTTGGATTCATAAGGTTTTTGTTAAATTGATGATTACGAATCTGATGGTGTAGTTCAATTTCATTTAAAATGAGTACTGGTATGAGTTCGATTAATCAGAAAGCCATAAGAACCCTAGGTTCGATCCGGTTTCGATTCGATGATAAAACCCCTAGATTTCATAGGGCTTTCAATGTATGCATCAAGGCGAGTCTACTGATGCATTCAATTTTAGTAATCCGTATCGAAATGATAGGGTTCGACTAAACCGAAGTCGTATGAACCCTAGGTATCGGATCACGATGAATTCGATAATGGAAACCAAAATTAACATAGGGTTTTTGATATATAGAGGATTGCGAAGCTAATCATGTATATTAATTGGATTTAAATAAAGTCTAGGGTCTTGATCGATTAAACTGGTTTACGATGAACCCTAGAATTTGGTTTGAGTCGAATTCGAGAATGTAAGCCCTAATTTGGTTAGGTCTTTCAATTATTAGGCAGAAACGACAGTGTGGGTTTAGAAAATTACCGGAATAGAGTTCGAATTGATGATCCTCGACTAAAATAGTTCCGACTTGGACTGGTTTGATCTCCGGCTCCCTCTGCTATGATTCTGGACGAATTGATGATTGCAACAGGCTCAAACAGATTCGATAAAGGTGTGAGAGGGTTTAATTTGTGAGAGTAATACGAGGATTCGTCGAATTTGATGAATGTTTGATGTGGGTCGACGGTTACAACTTCGATAATCATAATTGGGAATTATTCGTGAATAATGATGATGATTAAATCACTGATTAGGTTCGTTAATGGTCTGGTCGTGTATAACGGTTTCAAAATCAAACGAATTAGAGGTTTAAGATCGAATTTGGATTAATGGTCGCGATTTTGACTCTCAAAAGTCAACAAAATCATCTTTAGTTAAATTACAGGTTTAATCCTTGAATTTGTATGAATTAAGGTTTAGGAAATGGCAGGAAAAGTCCCTGTAGTTAGGATTGAGGTTAGAACTTGTTAGTTTGACCTCAAAAGTCAACAGAACTGGGATTTTGACTTTCTAAAAGTCAACAGTCAACAGTCAACTTTAGGGATATTACATAACCAGTCCTTGAAGTTTAGGTTTGGATTATTGACATAATTAGTCCCTGAAGTTTAAGTTAAGTAGGTTAATATTAACTGGATTTTGTTAACGGAGTTAACTGGAAAAGTCCGGATTGTCACAATACAGTACAGAATGCAGAACTCCAAATTGTTTGACAGAAGTTGAAGATAGCCAACTATCTAGACCAGAAATTTTACAGGAGACAACTGATAAAATAATCCAGATCAAGCAAAGACTGAAAGCAGCACACGATCGACAGAAGAGTTATGCAGATAAACGTCAAAGACCGTTAGAATTCCAAATTGGTGACTACGTCATGTTGAAAGTATCACCTTGGAAAGGTGTTGTGCGTTTCAGGAAACGTGAAAAGTTAGGGCCAAGGTATATTGGGCCTTATAAGATCATAGAAAGAGTTGGAGCAGTAGCATATAGACTTGAGTTGCCTGAAGCAATGCAAGGCATTCATAACACGTTTCACATGTGATGTTTACGCAAGTGCTTAGCAGATCCCGATCAGGCAATCTCATTAGATGATATCCATGTTGATGATAAGCTCCATTTCACTGAGAAACCTATCAAGATTTTAGGAAACCAAGATCGAAAGCTCAGAAAGAAGACTATACCAATGGTACTAGTACAATGGCAAGGTCGGAAAGGTGGCGACAAAACTTGGGAATTAACAGAACAAATGAAAGTTAAATATCCCCATCTATTTGAATGAACGTAAATTTCAAGGACGGATTTCTTTTAAGGAGGGGAGATTTGTAACATCCGGATAATTCCCAAGTCAAACAAAGGCTAAAAGTATCAAAAGACAAAGTTCAGGGGTTAAACTACAAGTTTTCCAAAGATGGAGGACAAAAAGTGAAAATTTTGAAAATGAGGCGGATGTCGGACCGACATCTGATACATATCGGTCCGATATGTGTTGACGAAGGTATGAATGAGGTGTTTGCACGTGTCCTATGACTCATCGATAAAAATCTGACGCGTCGGACCGACATCTCCAACCATTGCGGTCCGACATCCGCAATATGAAGAACTGACTAATAGGAAGCGGACGCATGTAGGGCTGACGCATGCAGGAAAATAACGGACCGCTATCCCCTTGCATAACGGTCCGACGTGGGACCAAATTCACCCTATAAATAGATAGGTCAACTCCAGCCATTTTGCACACACAAAACACCTCCACTAACACACACTAAGCTCTGTTAGCTCGATTCCTGAGGTTCTGGTCTGCTCTCGAAAGTCCAGTTTCTTGCAATTCGTCTGCAAAACTGCCGTAGATAGTGCTGAGGGTTCTGTCAAAGTGTAGATTGTTATATTCGATAGAAGAGGAGGTTCTGCTTGAGATGAGTTCCTCTGAACTGTGCTCTATGAAATATTTTGTAAATGATTTTTATCTGATATCCCAATACTATCTGTGCATATATCCTATAATAAGTACTTATTATGGCCATGATTGGGGTGGGACTTAGGGACAAGATTGATCCTCTTGGTTAGATCTGGTCTAAGGGTAACCAGCGTGCCCGAAAGGCTCCTAAATATATGTATGTTGTAGACTCAGAATCTGTGACACCCGACATTTCAGGTCAATATCCGTACACATTATAAACAAGTTTACGTTATAATTATTTTTGTGATTTATTTAATTTCACAAACAAAGACATTAAGGTCTAACAAAGACCGTACATGGTCTCATTTCATATTCGGTAATTCTAGGAGTTACCGGATCACGTGTCATATAACCCGACTAATTCGAACAATAGTGGATAAATTAAATATTCAGGCGTATATGTTACACAAATTTTTCGTTGGTCAATAAATTATTTTTAGAATAAATTTATAATACCGTGGGGGAAAATAAACCGAATTAAATTACCCCTTTAAAACTTTAATTGATAAACTAATACCTAAATCTAATTATTTATATTAACCCCAAACCACCCCTTGACTTTTGGCCGAAAAAGCCAGAGAAACCCCCCCTTACTCGACCCATACCTCACCTGAGAAAAACTCAAGTAAAACCATACCACCTCACTCATTTTTCTCACAATTCCCATTTTATCACTCATTTTCTTACGGCAAATTCTCCAATTCTTTTCAAGATTGAAGTCAAGTTTTAAAGCAAAATCCATCAAAATTCAGTGTTTTAAAGTGTTCCTGAAGAAGAGTTTAACAAAAGATTCAAGACCATTCTCTGTTTTCTCTCATCAACTTCATCACTGTTTTAAAGGTAAAAACACGATAATTTTCATACTATGTTCTTTAAAACCGTAGCTTAACTTACATCTTATTTAAACGCAAGAAAGATAACAAGAAGAGTGTGTCGAATTCAAGTTTAAAACATAAAAATATGCCGGACTGATTCTGTCAAAACAGAAGTCCAGTAATTGAAACTAGGAGTTTCGATATCTGTTGCTCAATCGAAACTAGGAGTTTCGATATCTGTTGCTCAATCGAAACTAGGAGTTTCGATACCTGTTGGTCAATAGAAACTAGGAGTTTCGATACCTGTTGGTCAATCGAAACTAGGAGTTTCGATACCTTTTACTCAATCGAAACTAGGTTGTTTCGACTCCTGACCACTCCATCGAAACTAAGTAGTTTCGACACACATATGCCCAATCGAAACTAAGAAGTTTCGACACCTGTACAACAGTCCCAGTTGGGCAGTAACTCAAAACTATTTTATAACAAAACATGTGTTGGAAAACTAAAAGGATATTTAAACAAACACAATCAGATTTACAAGGTCGGTGAACAATTTACAATTAAGACGTTGGTCTTAACAACAATTTACCCTTGGTATCTAGGGTACAAATAGTCAAGGTTGACTACAACAAGTATTATTACAAGTATATACACAAACTCAAGGTGAGTTTCACAGCCCCTTTCTTTTTACTGTTTTCTAATATTTGGGGGAAGAACATACTTCAACTATTTTATGGGATAACGAGAGAATAAGACACGACTTTTATGTTTACATGGGATGAGAACAACACATTGGAGGCCGCGAAAGTCCCCTGGAACAACATAGTAACCATTAACTGTAGCCTAGGGTCCTATGAATAGTACTATGGAGAGTGACGTCTCCCGATCATGGTTAGTCGCGCTAACCACAATCTGGAGGATTTATGGCCGCATAGAATTGAAAAACAAAATTAGGGGCGTGTACAATTGTCAAGGTTTGGTTACGCCCCATGTATGAACATATTATTTGTATTCCTAGCTAGTTTACAAATGGGTCAACAATTCTTATTCTGTTTATCACATACAACTGAAACTATTTACGAACAATTGAATTTTACAAAGAACTATTTGATTAAACCTGTGAACTCACCAACCTCGTGTTGACGATTTTAAGTATGTTTTTCAGGTAACTGAACGTGATTTCAAGGTTAGCAATGTAGATTACATGCATGCACGATGGATACTACTCAAGGAGGATTTCCCTTGTATAACTCATTGAATTGAGTCATATTTGTGAAATCTTAACTTTTTGTAAACTCAGATTATGTTTTGTAATGTAAAACATCAAACTTGTTAATGTATCCATTTATCATGTATGTGTTTGCGGTAATCATATGCTTTGGAAACCATGAACGTTGCGCCTCGCGTTTCCGCCTTGGCGGGGTGTGACAGAATCTAAGGGCGATTCGGGGGATGTATTGGAGGCGATGGTTGTAAGACCTGTCGGGGCATTCATTCCTATATCAAAGATAATCGTGAAAATGATTTTGTTTATGAACTCACCAGCATGAAGCTGATCCAAATTGTTTTCAAATGTTTTGAGCAAGGTGAACCCTAGCTATTAGTTGGCATTCCAGGAGATGTACAGATGTTGGATATAGGGATGACTGAGGGCAGGTCCAGAGTGACCATAAGACCTGAGGGAATGGCATGATTCTTCGTGAACTATAAGTCCAGAGTTTGTTATGTTGTATTTTACCGGTCAGTCCCTATTGTACAAACGTTATGTTATGAAATAAAATAAGTTTATGATGTTAAGTCTTCCGCTGTGTGTTTTTGGTATTAACATCACAGTAACTAGAAGGCGACCTTCAACTGGTATGTAGTTATCTGACGAACGGAATGTTCTGTCTAGGAAAGAGCAGTGTATAAACCTCTCCTAGACCCGTCGCTCTTACCTGGGAACATATCTGTTGGAGGTACTACTCTGGTACATGACTGTCCTGTGTTACGGTTGTGATAATATGGTTATGTTAATCTTATGAAGCATAAACATGAAACGTTTGAAATGTTCAAACAGTACCAGAATGAAGTACAAAATCAGCTTGGTAAGACGATTAAGATGCTTCGATCTGATCGAGGAGGTGAATATCTTAGTCAAGAGTTTGACGAACATCTAAAGAAATGTGGGATCATTTCTCAGCTTACTCCTCCAGGAACACCTCAACTTAACGGTGTATCCCAAAGGAGAAATCAAACTCTATTAGATATGGTTCAGTCTATGATGTGTCACACAAACCTCCACACTCCTTCTGGAGTTTTGCTCTCGAGACTGCCACGAGAATCATAAATCTAGCTCCTACAAAGAAGGTGGATAAAACGCCTTATGAGATTTGGCATGGAGAGAAACCCAAAGTGTCCTACCTTAGGGTTTGGGGATGTAACACATATGTTACAAGTGAATCTACGGATAAACTAAATCCTCGTGGCGCTAAAGTTGTTTTCGTCGAATACCCTAAAACAATCGGTTACTACTTCTACAATCCTGCTGAAAATCGAGTTTTCATTAAACACAGAGCTACTTTCTTGGAGAAAGAACTTCTTGCAAGAGGGATTGGAGATAACCGTGTGGATATGGATGAGATCCAAGAACCAAAATCTGAACCTTCTGTTCAGCATGAGACTGCTGAAACTGAATCTAGATATGTTTAAGATTCAACTGTGACACAAGCTGTTCGCAGAAGTGCTAGGGATCGTCATGAACCCGACCGGTATATCGGGATTCACCATATTGACGACATCCTGATAGTTGATCAGGCAGAGCCCACTAGTTACAAATCTGCAATCTTAGATTCTGATTCAAAGAAATGGCTTGAAGCCATGGATGCTGAAATCCAATCCATGTATGACAACCATGTATGGGACTTGGTTGATCTTCATCCCAAGAGTCGGACCGTAAAAAGCAAGTAGATTTTCAAGAAGAAAATCGACATGGATGGGAATGTGCAAACTTTCAAAGAAAGGCTGGTAGCGAAAGGTTTTACTCAGACTCAAGGAATTGATTATGATGAAACCTTCTCGCCAGTAGCTATGCTTAAGTCTATTAGGATCTTGCTTGCCATTACCACGTATTATGACTATGAGATATGGCAAATGGATGTCAAAACCGCGTTACTAAATGGGCATCTTACTGAAGATGTCTGTCACACCCCGAAATATGCAGCTGAAATTAAGCGTGTGGTGATAACGGAAATTGGTTATCATTAGCGGGTTAAGCAAACATACAAACCATCATTTGGATACCATGATAGTTAAACAAGTTAACAATATTACATAATGTTGTTTTGAAATTCACCAAGTCTTAACAGGAAAATAAATTATTCATTACTTAAAGATATTTTAAAACAACATAGTTCGGTCCCAACTGTAGCATCCAAAGTTTTATTCATGTTTGCCACAAACAGTTTCATTCCCGTGCATAACTAAGTACCCGAGAAACATGTCAAAAATTTGTGTCAACACAGAGTTGGTGAGTTTACAGGTTTAACTGAAAAGCAAAATTTAATTCAAAATTTCCTTTAACTGAAAGGTGAATGCGAACCAGAATTCCAGGTTTTAACCGATATGATTTATTAGATATAACTTGAGGACCTCATAGAATAGCTAGTTCTAATGACATGATGCGACCAAGAGCCCGTAATCAAGCCAAAACGGCAAATTTCCTGTGTTCCTTTTAAAATATATTGCCCCCGTGCATGTAAACCAGAGCGACCAGTCACGGGGGTGGGTTGTTAAACCCGATAGATCTACTAATATACTCTCCGGCCTTGTTCCTAGGTTAATGATTACAATATGAGGGCCATCGTACAAAACTGAAAAATCAAGGCCATCACAGTGTCACGAAAAGTTAATATCTCCTAATCATATCAAATGAAAATGTATGACATATTTCTCCCCCAAATGTAGCAAAACAGTAAAAAGGGGCCGTAAAACTCACCTTAGAGTGCGTCAAACAAGCTAGCAAGGTAAAAGCCCAAATGAACACTAACCTAACGGTTCCCTAAACTCAAAGGGACACTTTAATGGTCGAACTGGCAAGTCTACATACAAGTTGTTCACCCAACCTACTAGACTTAAGAAAATATTTTATTAACTGAAAATCGTTAATTTTGATGACCGGTGGTGACTGTGACTTCGGTTAAATTTATATATTTATAAGCATAAATTTTATTTTAAATATTTAATCTAGTTCGCATACATAATTATTATCAATAATATATATTGTTTTGGGTAAAAATTATGTAAACCAATTTTGTAACCAAACATAGTTAGTGAGGTAGTGTGCTTGTAAAATCAATGAAAATCGATAAAAAGAAGTAAAACTTGACACGGTTGTTTACGAGGAAAGCCCTTGATCTTTAAGGATCTCCGACATAAAACCTCTGGAGGTGACAATCGACACCTATCTCGTTTCTTGAATAAATGGTAAAAAGATTACAAATGTTAGCAACAAATGATCGAGATCTAAGTGTTACAGAGCTTCTTGCGAGTGTTTTGTAATGCTAGGTGAATTGTGTGTGTTGCTAATCGATCAAGTCGCTAATTAAATACAAAAAATGATCCTAACTAACTTTCCGAGGATCCCGGAGCTTTACTCGGTCTTCAAATATGACCGTTATTGAGCTTCTCTCGCAAGTTTTACACGTTCTCTTTGACTTCTCGCCGATTCTTCAGGGATAGATGTCACACCCCCAATTTCAACTAACAGAGTTTTACCGTTTAGGAAGTGACAAACCAGGATCTCAGTGATTAGTTACATTGAACGACACTATATGGGACATAAATGTAATATCATAAAAGTTCAGAGTTAAATGCGGAAGCGTATAAAGAAAGTAAATGCGCAAAACAACGCGCCCAAGTCCAACAATAACGGAAACATAATAAATGATCAGTAGATTGATAATTATTGAATACATCATGTTGCCACCATGCATGTCCTAACGTGCACCTGTGCCTTAGCTTAAATTCCTGAGAAAACATGTAAGAAAAGTGTCAACACGAGGTTGGTGAGTTCACAGGTTTCAGTTTATAGAAGGGTTTAACAGAATAATGTACATTCAATATATAAATCAATAGGTAGCTAACCCATAAGCGTGTTAACTAATGCGCTCGTAACCGACAGCTGACTATTTATATGCCTCCCACCATCATGGTGCATGTTTAGGTTAATATTGCACCCGTTCGACCTCCAATCGAGTTAGCGCGACTAACGCGGGTGAGGTTTGTCAAACCCAGTAGTACTACTCAAATTACCTCACTATGTTCATATTAACTGTCCGATGTGAGGACTTAAAGGATAATGTATACGCATAGTCATACAAGTGATATCATATATGAATTACAAAAATCAAAAAGCATTTACGACATTTTTCTCCCCCAGTTTAAAACAGTAAAAAGGGGCCGTGAAAACTCACCTGCGTTGCGTAGTAGGTAGTATCACACAAGAGATAAGTTGGAACCACGAGTGTAAGTCTCAGACGACTTACGTATGCCCTAAAATTATAAACACATAAAGTAGGGATACAATGGGAATTGTGACAACGACATGGAATGAGAGACGTCTTAAAGAAACGCTCTAATAACCAAGAGTAGACGAACGTATCCATGTGAATAGGAATTCTTTAATTAATAATTAAGATGTATATGTTACGCGACGGATGGCAAAATAATATAATAATTATATTCGGGCTGTTTCGCCATTAAATAATGGTCTAGAAAATAATATTATTCTATTATTTTTAAACTCGTAGAGTTAATAAGATAATCACTTATGTGGCAAAAAAAATAATAATAATTATATTATTTTTTTTATTGAGAATATATATACGTAGGTAGTAATATATCTAATTATATTATTTATAAATTCAAAGCGTTACACAATGATCGCTAATGCGACGGAAATAACATACAAATATATTATTTTTTTAATAGAGGGAAATAATATCAAAACGGTTTATGAGCTAACCCCGGACATTAATATAAACCCAATCGTTTGAGTGTTTTTCATAATCTAAATAACAATTTTGTGAAACAATAAAATTAATATAATATTTTTAATATCACTTAAATTCTCAAGAATGCTTTATAAAATAAATCTCGAGCCTTTGGGTGATTTTACGGGCTAAAACATTTTAACTTATAAATATAATGATATAAGATTTGATTTTATATAAAAAATATACTTCAAGAAAATGTCCAAAAATAAAATGCAGGAGACCACCGGTTTCGAACCCGGGTCTCCTGCGTATATGCACTAAGTCTTAACCATCTCCGCCCGCTAGGGTATTGCGTTAGAGACCCGTTCCATTTGGTTTTAACATTCACACTCATGAGTTCTTCCCCCCATATGCGAACCGATCTAATATCCTTCCCTAATTCCTCATAATTCGATCGCGATTAGCCAAGATAACATAGGGGTATTGATAATCGATGTATTGCGAATCTGTGGTCAAGTTTAATTGCAAAATCAACAAGTTCAAAGTTGTTAATATTAGTTTTGAAAATCGAAACCCTAGGTTATGAACACCAATTTGATTTGGTTAAATTCAATAAGATTATCGGTCGGAATGATAGGGCTTTTGACAAGCAAAGAATTTGAATTGTGCTCATGTAATTTAATTTGATTGAGATTGGGTGTAGATTAGGGTTCGACAAAACCGAGATCGCGTTGAACCCTAGAGTCAGTTCTTGTTAAATTCGATAACGCAAGCCCCAATTAGATTAGGGCTTTCAATCTACAGACCAAGACGAGTATGAGGAAGGTTTCACTTACCAGATTCGATGTCAGATTGATAGTGCTCGACTAAAAGTCAGTCGCGACTTGCGTGGCTTGGCCTCCGGCAACTCCGGATTTGACTCCGTTCAGATTATGTTGTGCAAAAGACTCAGATGGATTCGTTTGAGATGCGCCGATGCTTAATGGTGAGAATAATGACCGAAATTAACGAGTTTGATGGCAATGGTTGGGGTTTCGGCGGTTACGAATTTAGAGCCTTAATTCGCAATCATGGAAGAGTTAAAACGCATGGAAACTCATCAATGATGATCGACATCATCAATACTATGATTACCATCCGCGAATTTGAACCGTTGTTCAGTTATGCTTACTAATTTGGATCAAAACATGGAGGTTTGACTTTTACGAGTCAACCAAATCGATTCTTGAGTGTCACATCATCCCCTAGTAGTTTAAGTGTGTTAGAGTAATTACATATTTGACTTTTAGAAGTCAAACCATTTGAGTTTAGGGTAATTACATATTTAGTCCATGTAGTTTAAGTGTGTTAGAGTTTGAATTATGACAATTTTATTCCCTGAGTTTTGTAATAGAGTTAACGGGGTTAAACGGGATTTGTCGGGTGTCACATCATCCCCTAGTTGAAAGAATTTTCGTTCCAAAAATTAAATTAAAAACAATTCTGAGGTGTCACATCATCCTCTAGTTGAAAGAATTTTCGTCCCAAAAATTAGAATAGTAACTTAAGAGTTTGACGTGGATTGCTTAAACAGATGCGGATACTTGCGAATCATCTGATCCTCGCGCTCCCAAGTGAATTCCGGTTCGCGTTTCGAGTTCCAACGAACTCTGATAACAGGGATTTTACTGCGTTAGAGCGTTTTGATTTCCCTATCCATGATTTCTACCGGTTCTTCGATGAAACGCAACTGTTCATCGATGTGTAGTTCCTCAAGAGGAACCGTGAGTGTCTCGTCTGCTAGACATTTTTTCAAGTTCGAGATATGAAAGGCGTCTTGTACACCACTAAGTCCTTCAGGTAGGTCCAGTTGATACGCTACTGGGCCAATTGTCTTCACTATTTTGAACAGTCCAACATAACGAGGATTCAGTTTGCCTCATTTCCCGAAGCGAATTACACCTTTCCAAGGTGAGACTTTTAGGAGAACCATGTCACCTACTTGAAATTCTAATGGCTTACGACGTTTATCGGCATAGCTCTTTTGATGATCATGAGCTGCCGCTATACGGTTTCTAATTTGAACGATATTTTCACGGGCTTCGAATACAAGTTCGGGACCTGTAAGTTGACTATCCCCAACTTCGGCCCAATAAATAGGAGAACGGCATTTTTGTCCATATAGTGCTTCAAATGGAGCTGCCTTGATGCTAGTGTGATAACTGTTGTTGTAGGAGAACTCCACCAACGGTAGGTGAGACTCCCAAGTGTTACCGAAATCAATCACACAAGCTCGTATCATGTCCTCCAGAGTTTGAATTGTACGCTCCGTCTGGCCATTAGTTTAAGGATGGTATGCTATGCTCATATCTAGACGCGTGCCTAAAACCTTAAGTAACGACTGCTAGAAACGAGAGGTGAATCGTGCATCACGATCCGAAATGATAGAGATTGGCACCCTGTGCCGAGATACTACTTCTTTCAAATAAATACGAGTAAACTTGTCCATTTTGTCGGTTTCTTTGATTGCTAAGAAGTGAGCGGACTTTGTTAAACGATCAACGATTACCCAAATGCTATCACATCTGGTAGGAGTTCGTGGCAATTTTGTGATAAAGTCCATGGATATCTGTTCCCATTTCCACATGGGAATCTCTGGTTGCTGGAGAAGACCAGAAGGCTTTTGATATTCAACTTTGACTTTCGCGCAAGTCAGGCACTTGCTCACATAGGTGGCTATATCGGCCTTAATCTTTGGCCACCAATACAGCACCTTTAGGTCATGATACGTCGGAACCTGGATGAAAAGAGTAACGAGATTTATGAGCTTCATCCATGACCAGTTCCCTTAAGTTTCCGAATATTGGAACCCATTTCCGCTCAGTGAAGTAGCGAATACCGTCTGATTTGACTTCAAGTTGTGCTTCCATACCGCGTGTACCTTCTAGCGGTAGGTTTTCTTCTTTCAGAGCTTCAACTTGAGCACTACGGATTTTGTCAGGTAATCCGGGGTGAATAGTAAGCTGTAATGCTCGAACTCGTTTGGGCTTGGTTTCCTTTCGACTTAGGGCATCAGCTACAACGTTAGATTTACTAGGAAGATATCGGATCGCACAGTCATAATCATTCAAAAGCTCGACCCAACGACGTTGTCGCATGTTCAGCTCTTTCTGCTCGAAGATATGCTAAAGACTCTTGTGATCGGTGTAGATAGTGCACTTGGTACCGTACAAGTAGTGTCACCATATCTTAAGTGTGAAAACTACGGCTCCCAACTCTAGATCATGAGTGGTGTAGTTTTTCTCATGAATCTTTAGTTGACGCGAAGCGTATGCGATCACCTTTTGTCGTTGCATTAATACACAACCCATACCCTGAATGGATGCATCACAATACACCACAAAATCATCTGTTCCCTCCGAAAGAGCTAGAATAGGTGCAATGCAAAGTTTCTGCTTAAGATGTTGAAATGCTGACTCTTGGTTATCACCCCAGTTGTAGGCTTTACCCTTTTGAGTTAAGACAGTGAGGGGTTGTGCAATTTTTGAAAATCCTTCGATGAATCGACGGTAGTATCCAGCCAATCCCAGAAATTGTCGCACCTCGGTCGGAGTCATCGGTGCTACCCAATTCTTGATGGCTTCAATCTTTGATGGATCGACATGTATTCCTTTCTCGTTAACCACATGTCCTAAGAATTGAACTTCCCGGATCCAAAATTCACACTTGGAAAACTTAGCATAAAGCTGCTCCTTTTTAAGTAATTCAAGGATTAAACATAAATGTTCCTCGTGTTCCTCCTTGTTCTTGGAATAAATGAGAATGTCGTCGATGAAAATGATGACAAATTGATCAAGGTATGGCTTACACACACGGTTCATGAGGTCCATGAATACCGTAGGTGCGTTGGTTAATCCGAAAGGCATGACCATAAATTCATAGTGGCCGTACCTTGTCCTGAAAGCAGTCTTAGAGATATCTTCATCTCGAACTCTCAATTGATGGTAGCCGGACCTAAAATCTCTATTGGAATAGAAACTTGATCCTTGGAGTTGATCGAAGAAATCATTTATACGAGGCAAAGGATAATGATTCTTGATTGTGACTTTATTCAGTTCACGGTAGTCGATACACATACGGAAAGTCCCGTCCTTCTTTTTGACAAACAGGACCGGAGCTCCCCATGGCGATGAGCTCAGTCGGATGAAACCTTTGTCCAACAATTCTTGTAACTTAGTAGATAGCTCTTGCAATTCACTAGGTTCCAGTCTATAAGGTGCCCGAGCGATCGGTGCCGCTCCGGGTGCTAGATCGACTTGGAATTCAACTTGACGGTGTGGTGGCAGATCAGGTAAATCCTCGGGAAATACTTCCAGAAATTCACGAACGATGGGAATATCATAAATCTTCTTCTCTTCTGATGGCTGCTCGGCAACGAGAGCCAAAATAGCAGTATGCCCTTTTCAAAGGCATTTCTGTGCTTTCATAAAGGATATGATGCCCATGACTGCACCAACTTTTTTGCCCTGAACGGAAAGGGTTTATCCACTCGGGAGAGGAATTCGAACAATTTTCTCATGACAGATGATTTCAGCTTGGTTTTTAGATAACCAATCCATGCCGACAATTACATCAAAACTACCAAGTGTGACCGGCATAAGGTCGATATCAAGTATATGACTAGCTAGTTCAAGCTTACAACCCTTAAGAATGTGGGTTGCTTTAATTATTTGGCCATTAGCTATCTCTATTATATACTTAGTTTCTAACAGAGTTGGAGTTCCTTTTATTATATCACTAAGCTTCTTAGATATAAAACTCCTATCAGCACGGGTGTCAAAATGACAGCAGTAAAGTAATTATTTAAGAGGAACTTACTGGTAGCCACATTGTGATCATATCTGGCTTATCCGAATCCAAGCACGAAGGCTCGTCCCTTCGCATCGTCTCCGCCATTGATGCCATTATTGTTACCGTGATTGTTGTTATTACCTTGGTTATGGTTATTGTTGCCATTACCCCCTTACTTCAGTTGAGGAAAATCCTTCCGAAAGTGTCCTTCCTTTCCACACTCAAAACAACCCTTTGTTGATCCTGGCTGTTGAAAAGGCTGTTTGGCTTGTAGTTCACCTCTACGGTCCTTGGCAGCATGACCCACCTTGCCACACCGCTGGCAACGATTTCTCTCACAAGCACCGAGATGGTGAAATTTACACTTGTTGCACTTAGGGTATCTCCCCGTATAACCACTCTAGTTTTGTCCTGAAGAGATCGTCTAGTTGAAAGTCTTAGCAGACTTGAACGTACGTTGTTGTTGATGGGGTTGGTTAGCTTAAATCCTCGCTTTCTAATGTCATTGGATCATTTCATGAAGAAAGAAATTCGTTTACAGGATTGAATATGCTGGGTATAATTCGTATTAGACTAAGGATTAGTCATCGGATAAGGCCATAGGGTCAAATGAGATTTATTGTTGGAACGTAAGGGATAACGTGTTAGCTTAGAAAGAATTCCACAATTTCGTGCTTACAAAGTTGGAGTCGGTGGGTTTACCATGAGGTTCTATTAAAGTTTCAATCGAGATTGTTTCTTTGATCAAGATCGAATGAGAGTCTTACGGTTACTAAGACTCTTACACGAGTGACAACAACATGATGGATTCCATTAATAATAACTCAGTGTGTCTGTAAACGTCTTCAACCTGATAGTCGCGTCCATCAACCGTTGAATAGGTTTAACAATACCAACTAGTCGTTGAGCGGGTTATGAGAATTTCTACGGACAGTGGAAACTTAAGTCTGTAATTCACAGATTAGGACCATTTATCCACACACTAGGTTTCGCCAGGACTTACATGCACCTCGAATTACTATTACGTGTGCACCCGTAATGATAATTTGCTTTACATGCTCACCCTGGTTCTCCCCGTCCTATGCCATAATGTCCTTTAGTTTGTATTGTTGAGTACAGAGTGTTGTCAGATATGATAAGTCATCGAAAAGCTTTGTCATAAACCATAAGTTAATCAATTAGAACTCATATCAGGATGAGTAGTCGAGAATGGTTTGATCCGAGTATTCACTCGAGTTGAAACACAATACGATAGTCCAATCCAGCGGATTGTAGATGAGAACATGCACATGAAACAAACATGTACACGAAATGAGACTTCGAGGAATGAAACTAATTCATGAATACAAGTGATAGGAAGCAGCAAAGTAGCCGTCCCTCCAACTGAGTCAGGATAGGGTCTGAGTATGCAATGAGCAATGCGTTCTCAACCTTGTGGTCAATCTTTCTTCAACAGAATATCGACCAAAGTGCGAGCCCACGGCTCGGGAAAGTGATGACATCTACATGTCAGTGGATTCTGCATTAATGCGTGCAACTGTCTGCCTTCACACGACGTATTGTTGTTAGTGGGTGAAGGAGGGGCTCGCCTCCGACGAAATTCAACTACCAGAAAGACATGTGCTAGTGCTGAGTGTCTTCCATAACATTAACCTGAGAATGCCCACCAAACCCGACAGGTGATGGTGGTGTAAGTGACTCCACCGAAGGCTCCGTCTCATTGCCCTCGGATGGGAGTGGATGATGTTCTGGTGATTCCCCGAGTGTCGCCACTGGGAATGATGATGCAATGCAAATGATGTATCCCTCGTCAACAAAGGGTGATATGGATGATATTAACATGCCTGCACTGTAATGTATGTATAGGAGCTATATGTATCAGGTATGAGTGTCTGTGCCGTGTAACTAATGTGTAAGGTTATAGTCTAGTATGCAACCCTAGTTCTCTATAACCAATGGCTCTGATACCAATCTGTTACACCCCCAATTTCAACTAACGGAGTTTTACCGTTTGGGAAGTGACAAACCAGGATATCAATCATTAGTTACATTGAACGACACTATATGGGACATAAATGTAATATCATAAAAGTTCAGAGTTAAATGCGGAAGCGTATAAAGAAAGTAAATGCGTAAAACAACGCGCCCAAGTCCAACAATAAAGGAAACATAATAAATGATCAGTAGATTGATAATTATTGAATACATCATGTTGACACCATGCATGTCCTAACGTGCACCTGTGCATTAGCTTAACGTCCTGAGAAAACATGTAAGAAAAATGTCAACATGAGGTTGGTGAGTTCACAGGTTTCAGTTTATAGAAGCGTTTAACAGATTAATGTACATTCAATATATAAATCAATAGGTAGCTAACCCATAAGCGTGTTAACTAATGCGCTCGCAACCGACAGCTGACTGTTTATATGCCTCCCACCATCATGGTGCATGTTTAGGTCAATATTGCACCCGTTCGACCTCCAATCGAGTTAGCGCGACTAACGCGGGTGAGGTTTGTCAAACCCATTAGTACTACTCAAATTACCTCGCTATGTTCATATTAATGGTCCGATGTGAGGACTTAAAGGATAATGTATACGCATAGTCATACAAGTGATATGATATATGAATTACAAAAATCAAAAAGCATTTACGACATGTTTTCTTCCCCAGTTTAAAACAGAAAATATGGCCGTGAAAACTCACATGCGTTGCGTTATAGGTAGTATCACACAAGAGATAAGTTGGAACCACGAGTGTAAGTCTCAGACGACTTACGTATGCCATAAAATTATAAACACATAAAGTAGGGATACAATGGGAATTGTGACAACGACATGGAATGAGAGACGTCCTAAAGAAATGCTCTAATAACCAAGAGTAGACGAACGTGTCCATGGAAATAAGAATTATTTAATTAATAATTAAGATGTATACGTTACGCGACGGATGACAAAATAGTATAATAATTATATTCGAGCGGTTTCGCCATTAAATAATGGTCTAGAAAATAATATTATTCTATTATTTTTAAACTCGTAGAGTTAATAAGATAATCACTTATGTGGCAAAAAAAATAATAATAATTATATTATTTTTTTTATTGAGAATATAAATACGTAGGTAATAATATATCTAATTATATTTTTATAAATTCAAAGCGTTACACAACGATCGCTAATGCGACGGAAATAACATACAAATATATTATTTTTTTTAATAGAGGGAAATAATATCAAAAAGGTTTATGAGCTAACCCCGGACATTAATATAAACACAATCGTTTGAGTGTTTTTCATAATCTAAATAACAATTTTGTGAAACAATAAAATTAATATAATATTTTTAATATCACTTAAATTCTCAAGAATGCTTTATAAAATAAATCTCGAGCCTTTGGGTGATTTTACGGGCTAAAACATTTTAACTTATAAATATAATGATATAAGATTTGATTTTATATAAAAAATATACTTCAAGAAAATGCCCAAAAATAAAATGCAGGACACCGATTTCGAACCCGGGTCTCCTGCGTATATGCACTAAGTCTTAATCATCTTCGCCCGCTAGGGTATTGCGTTAGAGACCCGTTCCATTTGGTTTTAACATTCACACTCATGAGTTCTTCCCCCCATATGCGAACTGATCTAATATCCTTCCCTAATTCCTCATAATTCGATCGCGATTAGCCAAGATAACATAGGGGTATTGATAATCGATGTATTGCGAATATGTGGTCAAGTTTAATTGCAAAATCAACAAGTTCAAAGTTGTTAATATTAGTTTTGAAAATCGAAACCCTAGGTTATGAACACCGATTTGATTTGGTTAAATTCGATAAGATTATCGGTCGGAATGATAGGGCTTTTGACAAGCAAAGAATTTGAATTGTGCTCATGTAATTTAATTTGATTGAGATTGGGTGTAGATTAGGGTTCGACTAAACCGAGATCGTGTTGAAACCTAGAATAAGTTCTTGTTAAATTCGATAATGCAAGCCCCCAATTAGATCAGGGCTTTCAATCTACAGACCAAGACGAGTATGAGGAAGGTTTCAATTACCAGATTCGATGACGGATTGATGGTGCTCGACTAAAAGTCAGTCGCGACTTGCGTGGCTTCGCCTCCGGCAACTCCGGCTTTGACTCCGGTCAGATTATGATGTGCAAAAGACACAGACGGATTCGTTTGAGATGCGCCGATGCTTAATGGTGAGAATAATGATCGAAATTAACGAGTTTGATGGCAATGGTTGGGGTTTCGACAGTTACGAATTTAGAGCCTTAATTCGCAATCATGGAAGAGTTAAAACGCATGGAAACTCATCAATGATGATCGACATCATCAATACTATGATTACCAGCCGCGAATTTGAACCGTTGTTCAGTTATGCTTGCTAATTTGGATCAAAACATGGAGGTTTGACTTTTACGAGTCAACCAAATCGATTATTGAGTGAAATTGTTCCATTTTTAGTTTTAGAAGTCAAACCATTTGAGTTTAGGTTAATTACACATTTAGTCCATGTAGTTTAAGTGTGTTAGAGTTTGAATTATGATAATTTTATTCCCTGAGGTTTGTAATAGAGTTAACGGGGTTAACCGGGATTTGCCGGGTGTCACAATAGACGAGTCAACACATTTTACCTGCGCACATAAAAGAAATATAGGACCAGTAGCCGTTAGTAGCATTAATATTCAGGATAACGAAGTTACCAGGATCTTGGATTTTGGATCTCGTTAGATTCAGGATCCCGCATGAAAATCAATCCCTAACAATTGTCCCCAAATTTTGATAGCTGTCAACAGAAGTTACAGCTGTGAAAATTTTAAAATTCAAATTTCATATTTCAAATTGAAACATGATGAGACGTGGTGCGGTAAACGAGGTAATGACACGTCGTATTCAAAGGCGGTTTCATAATTTTTTCATTTATCTCTGAAGTTCATCTCCTTCCTCTCTCTCAAGGATTTCAGGTATAGCTTTTCTTTTCTTCCTTAACTCTGTCGATTTTCGTATCAAAATGGCTAAGAAAACCACACGATCTTCCACATCTTCAGATGATTTGTATAGTCAACATCTGATAGCTAACCCGGATTTTGAGAAATGCACCTTTACTGATCGAGACATCGAGCTTCTTAAATCTGGGGGATCCTTCCCTAAAAATACCGTCTTTCGATCTTTTGACCCTAAGACGAGGGCGGATTTCACTTCTGATAGTTGGGTCTGCTTTCCGTCTTTCCCCTTTACCATAGGCTTCTCATATCCTTTCCCTACTTTCACCACTGAACTATTTGAGAAAACCGATTTAAGTTATGCCCAAACGATGCCCGTGATTTGGCTAACTTTGCACAATTTGGAGATTTTGATCCGTAACCATGCTCTCGACTTCAGCATTTCTGAATTGGACTATGTTTACAATCTGAGGAGCCACGGTTCTTCCGGTTTCTTATTCCAAATTAAAACCAACATGAACCATTTAATCCTGAAAACAACTCAAAATGATCTTAATTGGAAAAATAATTTTTTCTTTGTGAGAAGAGATTCGATCCCTGGTGGGGATAAGTTGCCAATCAAATGGATTGTAAAGGGTAGGATTCTATCTGTAGGATCCTTGTTATTTTGGCAGTTGGGATACTGACTTTTCGATGTTCTTTTCGTGTTACAGCGCCAAAGTTTTCCAAGGTGGCACCACCTTCTTCCGAGACTGCGAAGAGAGTCCTTTTCTTCTACAACATCGAACTCACAGAGCGGACTTTCATGGTTAAGACTCAGTCGGTAGCAGAGAGATCAGAAACGTATCCATCAGGCTCGGAAATGTCTAGTAAGACAAAAGAAATTCATAATATTTGGTTAGTTTATAAGATATGTACTGCTCTAACCTGTTATCTTGAAATAGGTGTTCGCAAGCCAAGATCTAAATTTTCTCTCGAGGATATTGATAACATGCTTTCCAAGGGAAAAAAACATCAAGAAGGAGGCAGACCAGCCATCATTCCCAGCTGCCAAACAAGAAGCTCCCAAACCTGCGTCTTCCACTGCTCGCCCCAAGACTACATCCCACAAGAAATGAAAACTTATCAATCTTGTTGAGCTAGCCATCACCGAATGCTCAGATTATGCTGATCTTCACAAGAGGCTTTACACACTTGGTCATTTGGTGAGTGACATTCAGTATCCCTGATCATGATCTTGTTCTTATCCTAACAAGCTATTTTTGTGACAAGCTTTGGAGAAAATGACTAAGATCCATGAAGCATTGGTGAAAGAGGCCGAAGACAGCAAACATATGGTTATTGACCTGCAAAGGATAGGGGCAGCCAAGAACAAAAATTTAGCCGAAGCGACTGATGAGCTTGATAAGGTGAAGGCTGAGCATCAAGATGCTTATGCCCAACATGCCCAGGATCTTGAAGAATCTCACGAACAGTCTAAAATGTCAGCTGCAATCTCAATCTTCCAAGCCAGAGTCAAGATGGCTGAAGAGGCTGCCAACAAGGATTTCAATCAGGCTAACTGGGATGTGTTGGGCTAGAAGAAGCTGATTACTGAATTGGGTGGAGAGCCAATGCCGAAGGTGGTCGAGGGCAAATTGGTGGCTGAAGGTGAGGTGGAGGGCTCGATAAAGGAAGCTGCAGAGGTGATCGGTCAGGGCGATGAGGGCAACAAAGAGAAGGCCTGAGCCCTGAGTTTGTGATTTTCTGTGGTTCATGTCTTTAACTTTTGATCCTTGTGACTTGTTGAACAATTTAATTTTCTTGCTCTTGGGATCCCTGTAAGGGATAAACAATCTGACAACTCGTGAACCGGGTGGATGGGTCCAGGTTTTGGATGAAGCCCGGGTCACTTTCCTTTCCTACACTTTAGTTATAATCAATTATCTTTTTGACTATCTTCCATGATTGATATGCATTTTGTATGTTTTGACATGTTCTAAAAGATCAGGATCCTTAGAAAGTTAAACCTTGGGATATTTAGAAAAATAGGTTTAGGTATATTCTCAGGATACTGGATCCTTAATGATTATTTAGGTTTTTACCAAACTTAAATTTAGAATAATATGGTCTGGTTTTGGTAAATAGTGTGTAGTAATACTAGTTGCAAACGTATCATGACTTAGTCATTCAAATTTCAAATCTTGAAAATTAATAAGTAACACGTACCTTTGTTAAGAATTAAGTCAGGTAGATACACATACCAAATTATAACGTGGAGTTCAAAATATGACAACCGTTGGTTGTCCCTTGTGTATAGTCATCAAATACGTCATAGATTTAATAATTGTACTTAAGGATCTTCATATGTCTTCAATCCATTTGAGGATCTTGAGTTAGCATACTGATGCTAAGTTCTTAGGTTAACACATAAGTGTTAAATACCCGTGACAATTTAAAATCGTGGGCCATGCCAGAATAACGTGGGCCAAACAAGACTTAAGTTAGCATGAAAATGCTAAAAACCTTAGGAGTAACACGTCTGTTACTATCGTAGGATTCAAGATATAGCCAACAATGATGAAATTATCAGCCACTGTTACATGGACTGGTCGCACCGCCTTGAACTATACTTGATTATCGTGCGCTACAGGCGGAGTGTTTAAACTCAATTCTTAGAAAGGTGAAAATCTTTAAACATTTGAGGTATTCAGGATACCCTAACTTATGAGAGATGGCCAATCTCTAACTTCTGTCAGGATCCTTGGGGATCCTTTCTACAAAACATGAAACCTTGGTGAAGGTGGGTGTTAGACTGGCTAACACCCCTCCGACGCTCAAGTTAGTACTTTGATAAAGAGTAATAACTATAAAAATAGTCAGGGATAGAAGACATACCAGTCTTAGTTAGAATATAAGCTCTAACTTACATAAAATAGGCTTTGAGATGGATAGCATTCCAGGATCTTGGCAGGATATCTCCCTCCATAGTAGCCAACCAATAGGCACCCTTGCTTGCTTCTGAGTCAATCAAGTATGGGCCTTCCCATTTTGGTGCAAGCTTTCCATTGCTGGGATTGGTAGTATTTTGGAATGCTTTTCTTAATACTAGATCACCCACTCGAAATCTTCTGATCCTTATGTTTTTGTTGTATGACTTCGCTATCCTCTGCTGATAAGCTGCAATACGAACTTTGGCAAGATCCCTGAGCTCATCCACAGTGTCAAGATCATGAGCAAGAGCTTCGTTGTTGGTCTCTGGAGTTTGCTGATTGGTTCTGGCAGTAGGGATAACCCTCTCTGTAGGGATCATGGCTTCAGTACTAAACACCAATGAGAATGGGGTTTATCTTGTTACGTTCTTCGCGGTTATCCTATCTGCCCAAAGTACAAACGGTAGCTCTTCAGCCCATCTTACTTTCTTTGCCCCCAATTTCTTCTTCAGGTTGTTAATGACGATCTTGTTGCTAGATTCCGCTTGTCCATTGGCTTAAGGATGTACTGGGGTGGAAGTTATCATTTTGATTCCCCAACTGGCACAGAAGTCAGTTGTTCTCTTTCCAATGAACTGAGATCTGTTATCACATACTATCTCTGCCGGGATCCCGAATCTTGTTAGGATGTTGCGCTTTAAGAAGGAGATGACTTCTTTTTCTCTGACTTGGATGAATGCTTCAGCTTCAATCCACTTGGAGAAGTAATCTGTCATTGCCAGCATAAAAACTTTTCCTCCTGGTGCTTTGGGAAGTTTGTCAACTATATCCATTCCCCATTTCATGAATGGCCATGGAGAGATGATTGGATACAAGGGTTCTGCTGGTTGGTGAAGTATGTTGCTGTGTCTTTGGCAAGCATCACATTTCTGGGAATAGGTCATAACATCTTTCCTCATGGTAGGTGAGTAATATCCTGTCCTCAGGATCCTTGAGAATAACGCCCTGCCCCCTGTGTGATCACCAAAGTCGCCTTCTTGTATATCTTTCAGAACTTCATGTGCTTCCGGATCCTCCAAGCATCTTAAGTATGTACCTGCAATAGATTTTCTATACAAAACATTCTATAAAATTATAAAATGAGATACCCTCGTGCGAAAAGCCTTGTGGTTCTTTTCATCACTTGGGATCTCACCATCTTGCAAGTATTTTTTGATGGGTAAAATCCAGGATCCCTGACTAGATTCAAGATCCTGAATATCTGCTTCTTCTTCAGTGTCGGATATTTCATTTATCTTCTCAATTACTGGGCTCAGAATATGTATTATAGGTATCTTGATGCCTTCCGGTATCCTGAGAGTTGAAGCAAGGTTTGCTAGGGCGTCAGCCTTAGTATTGTCTTTTCTGGGCACCTGTGTTATGTTAAAAGTTTGGAATTCCACGGATAATTTCTTAACTACTGCGAGGTATTTAGCAAATTTTTCTCCCTTTACGGCATACGAGACATTGATATGGTTAGCGGATTAATAATGAGTCTACATATACCTGGAGATACCTGATCTTGATGTCCTGAGCTAGTTGTAATCCTGCTATAAGTCCTCATATTCCGCTTTGTTATTAGTTGCCTGGAACTCACAGCTTATGGATTGGGGTATTATGTCCCCTTGTGGCGATTTTAGTACGACTCCCAAACCTGTTCCTCTTACATTTGATGCACCATCAGCGAATAAGGTCCATTCAACCTTCAACTCTTCTAGTTGTTGGACTTCAAGGTCTGCCTCATGTTGAATGTCACTACTGAAATCAGCCACAAAGTCTGCAAGTGACTGAGACTTTATTGCTGTTCTAGGTTCATATATGAGGTCATAGGCGCTAAGCTTGACTGACCATTTAGCCATCCTTCCTGACATCTCTGGCTTTCTTAAGACACACTTAATAGGGTAGTTAGTCTTAACATGAATAGCATGAGTTTCAAAATAATGTCTTAGTTTAGTGGATGCCATTATTAAAGCTAATATTAGTTTTTCTAAATGAGAGTACCTGGTTTCAGCTGCAAGCCAACTTTTACTTACATAGTATACCGGATGATGTTGTCCCTCGTGATCCCTGACTAATACAGCACTTAAGGTGTTTTGGGATACTACCAAGCATAGGGATAATGGTCGCCGTCTTCTGGTTTCATTAATAGAGGGGCTGGTGACAAGTATTCCTTTAGTGATTGGAGTGCTTGTTCATGCTTCTCTTCCCATTTGAATCTTTTGTTCTTCCTCAGGATGTCGTAGAACTCTTTGCACCTTTATGAGGATCTCGATATGAACTTGTTGAGTGCTGCTACCCTGCCGGTTAGTATCTGGACTTCCTTGGTGTTTGCTGGGGATTTCAGATTGATGATCGCTTTGATTTGTTCTGGACTGGCTTCTATCCCTCTCTTGGTTACCATGTAGCCCATGAACTTTCTTGCCCCCACTCCCAAGTGGCATTTCGAAGGATTCAACTTCATGTTGTATTGGTCCAGGATATCAAATGCGTCTCTGAGATCCCTAAGATGATCCTCAGCTTTCTTTGACTTTACCACCATATCATCTATGTAGACTTCCATAGTGTCCCCAATCTTGTCTTTGAACATCATGTTCACCAGCCTTTGGTATGTTGCACCTGCATTTTTCAAACCAAAAAGCATAGCAATATAACAATAGATACCTGTAGGAGTCATGAACGTGGTGTCTTCCTGATCCGATGGTTCCATTTGGATATGTTGAAATCCCGAAGAGGCATCCACAAAAGTCAGGATCTCGTGGCCAGCTGTAGCATCCACCATTGAGTCTATGTGCGGTAATGGGAAGGGATCTTTAGGACACACCTTGTTGAGGTCCGTGTAGTCTACACAAACTCTCCACTTCCTATTTTCTTCTGGACCACCACCACATTGCCTAGCCATTTTGGGAATTTTAATTCCCTTATCAGTCCAGACTTGAGAAGCCTTTCCACCTCTTCTTAGATGATCATGTTTCTTTCAGGAGCAAACTTCCTTCGCTTTTGATGTATTGGCCTGAAATTTTTGTCAATTCCAAGTTTATGGGTTATGATATTTTTGGATATACCTATAATGTCTTCGTGCTTCCATGCGAAGGTTGCTTTTCTGCCCTTCAGGAAGTTCATGATATCTTTTTCAATATCTTCAGGGATATTGCTCCCTACAAGGATCTTTACATCTTGATTTTCAGCATCCAGGGATACCTCTTTAACATCCTGTTCTTTAACTTCTAGAACATCCCTGGCCTGCTTCGTTAATTGATGTGCCTGGTTTGACGGAGGCTTTCATCGAAGAAGTGTAGCAATCCTTAGCCTCTTGCTGATCACTGTTAATCTTCACTACTCCCCAAGGGGTTGGCAATTTGACATACTGATGGTATGTTGAGGGCACCACCTTCATATCGTGTATCCATGGCTTTCCTAAAATGTTATTATAGCAAGACAAAGAATCTATTACACAAAATTTTTTAATAGAATTTACCCCTTCAATGTACATCGGTAGTTTTATCTCTCCGACTATGCTTTTGACTTCTCCGCTGAATCCTACCAGCACTAATGATTTTGAAATAATTTAAGAATCCGGGATCCCCATTTTCTTCAGGACTTCATGCTGAATTATGTTCGCCGAGCTCTCTCCGTCGATCAATATCCTCCGGATGAAGTGGTTTTCAATGTATAGAGTGATTACTAGACCATCGTGATGTGGATCCTGTACGTTGTTCCTTTCATCCTCATCGAAAGAGATCACCTTTTCTTTAGTTAAGGTGGAGGTTCTGATAGGTCTGTCCCCTTGTTCTGTCTTCGCTTCCTTGGCATTCCTTTTTGCTGCAGAGTAAGAAGTGCCACAAATATCAAATCCACCAGATATAAAACCTATTACCTTGGCATCCGGTGGCGGGGATTTTGCTCTTTGTGAGATCCTGTCATAATCCTTAGTCTTGTTCTTTCCTTTGCCTAGAAACTCTTTGAGATGCCCTTTGCTTAAGATGTAGCTTATCTCTTTCCGCAAAGCAATGTAATCTTCCGTCACGTGACCAAATTACTCATGGAAAGCACACCACTTGGACTTTTCCTTCTAAAATTTGCGAGGCCATCTGGCTTTTTCTCCAAGATCCTGCATAGCAAATAGCAAACCAGTTGTATCAAGAGAAAAATAGTATTCAGACAACTTAGGATATTCTTCCTCGTCCTCGTCATCTTCTACAACGTTGACCCTGTGATTGTCAGGCTTAGAATACGGCTTGGATTCGTATGAATTGAATGGTGCAGATTCAGCTTTCCGGTTGGGCTGAGTGTAGCTTATCGGAGCATTCACCCTTTGCTGGATATTTTTGTCATCTTCCAGCCTAATAAACCTTAATGCCTGGTTCCTGACTTCATCAAGGTTCCTGCAAGGATTCATGACAAGGTCTTCGTAAAATTGAGAATCCTTCTGTAGTCCCATATTGAATGCCTGGACTGCAGTGGCAACGTCATGGTTCGGGATATCCAGGGATTCCCGGCTGAACTTGCTGACATAATCCAGAAGGGATTCTCCGCTGTTCTGAGTTATCATGTATAAGTCACTTGTTAACCTTTCAAAAGTTCTATTGCAAGAGAACTGATTGTTAAACAAATTGATTAAGTGAGCAAATGGAGTAATAGAATAAGATTTAACGTTTAGTAGCCATTTCAGGGCTGATCCTGTTAAGGTAGATCCGAAGGCTTTGCATAAGCAGGCTTCCTTAGGTCCAAGGGAATGGGGTTTATTTCCATCCATTCCCTGTACTGCGCGACGTTCTCCTCAGGATCTGTAGTTCCATCGTACAACTTCATGTTAGGAGTCTTGAAGCGCTTGGGGATCTCAACATCACATATCGTTGGAGCAAATCTGGAGATCTTGTGACTGGTAGAGGACATCTCCAGTATAGGTTGGACTACACCTGGTACACTGGAAATCATCTCTCTTAATTTCTTCAGCTCCTTGGCCATGGGCGGAGTGATTCCTGTATCCTGCACAGATTTGTTAGTGTTTGAAAATTGGTTAAAAGTGTTACCAATATCAGAATTTCGGAATGATGATCCCGGAGTAACTCCAAGATCCTGATTTGTCGTAACTCTAACAGCCGGGATAGGGCCAACTGCAGTGATCCCTTTTTGCATGGGAAGAAAGTCTCCCTTATGGACTCCTGAGGATCCTGAATAATTAAAATCCAAGATTCTTGGTTGCAGCGGGGTCGTCACCTCCACTGGCTTCTTTGATTCTTTAACCTTCTCAATATCCCGAAATAACACTTGGTTAGTCTTCCTCTGTTGTTCCATTTGTTGTTTCATCTCCGAGAACAGATCGAGGATATCACTGTTTGATACGATCACAGGTCCACCAGTAGGTATTCCGGATCCTGAAAAACCCGGAGAAATAGTTTTCTTTGGCTGATTAACACTTTTTTTAAATGGAGGAGGCGGAATAGGCTGACCAACCCAGAGCTTGAAGATGGAGCAGAAACATAAATATTTTTGGATTGGGACGACATTTTCGAAATCAGTTTTGAGAGATAATGATTGAATGCAAACTTTAGTAAAGATTTGAAGATAAAAAGCACCACTTACCCCATGGTGGGCGCTAAATTATTTTGGGAAAAATTATTTAAACCAATTTTGTAACCAAACTTAGTAAGTGAGGTAGTGTGCTTGTAAAATCAATGAAAATCGATAAAATGAAGTAAAACTTGACACGGTTGTTTACGAGGAAAGCCCTTGATCTTTAAGGATCTCCGGCATAAAACCTCGGGAGGTGACAATTGACACCTGCCTCGTTTCTTGAATAAATGGTAAAAAGATTACAAGTGTGAGCAGCAAATGATCGAGATCTAAGTGTTATAGAGCTTCTTGTGAGTGTTTTGTAATGCTAGGTGAATTGTGTGTGTTGCTAATCGATCAAGTCGCTAATTAAATACAAAAAATGATCCTAACTAACTTTCTGAGGATCCCGGAGCTTTACTCGGTCTTCAAATATGACCTTTATTGAGCTTCTCTCGCAAGTTTTACATGTTCTCTTTGACTTCTTGTCCGATTCTTCAGGGATAGACGAGCCAACACGTTTTACCTACGCATATAAAAGAAATAGAGGATAAGTAGCCGTTAGTAGCATTAATATTCAGGATAACGAAGTTACCAGGATCTTGGATTCCGGATCTCGCTAGATTCAGGATCCCGCATGAAAATCAATCCCTAACAATTGTCTCCAAATTTTGACAGCTATCAACAGAAGTTACAGCTGTGAAAATTTTAAAATTCGAATTTTATATTTCAAATTGAAACGTGATGAGACGTGGTGCGGAATTTACTTAAATGTGACAAATTCTAAGCATATAAACATGTGACACATTATATATTTTTATTTAACTAAGTTAAAACATATTTTAATCATAGAAACATGTTCATGCAATTTAAGTCACAATTTACTTAAATGTGACAAATTCTAGCATATTCGGACGTCCTACGCGTCAAGAATTTTCATATAAACACCCGAATAAGCCGAATCCGTCGGTTTGTCGGCTTTTCTGGTCTAAAATGCAACCACGATTGAATGTAAACTTTATTAATTAATTTTTATACTTAAAATATAAGTTTTCCTTCAAAACATACTGTTTTAACCTGATCAAAGTCGGACATAAGCAAAACTGAAATTTTAAAGCCGAAATACGCGTTTCGGACTACATTTTCTGCGTAAAACCTATTTATAAATTTGTCCAATTATCAAGTTTATCATTTTATGTAAAAATAATTAGTTTTACAGTAAAATATAATTATAAAAATTATATTTGTCCAGCTCTTGACAAAACTTAAATAAGCTCATTTTTATTTATCCGAAATCACCGTTTCCGAGCAAAATCGACAATTTATTGTAACTAGTGTTTGTCATTTTTATGACTTTATTTAATCATCATTACACCTTTTTAGAGCAGGTCATAAAGGTTTCTTTTATATTTAATCAAGTAAGATCATTTACTTTAATCATTGGTATTTTATGCACATAATCAATGCACATATGCACATATATATATACTTACACATGACTGACACATGCATGCATACATATACACGACACACACACATATGTATATTTATATATGAGTTTTTAAAGGTCTTAAATTTATTCTTGTATTTCATGATCATCCATTTAAAAATTTATACATGCATGTAAAGATCTAACAAAATCAAGCATTTTTAGAACTCCATGAACATATGCATACACATAAACTCATATGATACCCACACCACTCATACCAACATAAAACCCATTTATATCTTTCATTTTTCTTTTCGAAAAGGGTTTGGTTGTTTAAAAACAGAAATCAAATCCCATTTGATTAGATGTACAACTTGTGAAATCAACCATAGATTATACATGCAAAAGTAAAAGAATAGTGTTCATACCCTAGATGAACACTTAAGAAGATGAGGATCTTGATGGGTTTTTCTTGGGTAAATCCTCCAAGAACAAGGTAGGAACTTCAAATCAAGCCTTGAAATCACTAAACCGTCATCAAGATTGTTGCATGTGGCTTGATTTCCTGGAGATGGTAAGCAAAAATGGAGAGAGTAGGGGGGTGAGGGGGTTTACAGCTCAAGGAGGGGAGGGGGAGAAGAGGGTGGAGTGCTTGTGGGGAAATGGAAGAATGTTGGGGAATAGGAAGTGTGTTGGAGTTTTTAAATAGATAATAAATGATCTATTAAGAGATTTAGTAATCATTAGGTGGGTCCCCCTAGTGGATTTCGAAGATCTAAGGGTGGGAGGGTTTACCCACTTATTTTTATAAAATACCCCATTATTCGTTGATCTTGCACCTGTTTTACTGAGAATTGCGTTTTATTTAAACATTTTACACCGACTAATTTAAGAACTAATATTTATTCACCTATATATCATAATATTCAGCAATTAATATTATTTTTAGGTGTTAGGCGGTGTCTCGTGTTCTAGAACGACATAAAAGTCTAAGACGAATGAAAATCTCGGATGTCTTCCTACAAAAACCACCAACTTTGGTTTTTAATTGAATTAATATTATTTTCACTTATAATATGATAATTTATGCTAAACCAAGCATACTGATAAATTTCTAGATTTTTAAAATTAACCGGGTCTTCACCAATGTTCGTTTTGGAAATTTCATCGCAACGCGACACATTAGTTCTACAATTAACTAAATGTAATTCCGTGCATTTTACTGGCTTGCTAGACTTTTTAAGTGACCTTAACTAAATAAAAATTAAGCCTAATAACGCATAAAATAATATAATCAAATGTAATCATATTACGGATTATGACCTAGAAAAAGCCGGGTGTCACAACCTTCCCCCGTTTAAGAAATTTCGTCCCGAAATTTACACTGCTACTTTTGGTTTTTGCTTTCGATGGAAAAAGGTGGGGATATTTACGCTTTATCTGATCCTGTCGTTCCCATGAAAACTCGGGGCCACGTTTAGAATTACATGTCACACCCCTAAATTCCACTAACGGAGTTCTACCGTTTGGAAGGTGACACACCAGGATCTCGGTCATTAGTTAAATCAAACGACACTATATGAGACTTAAAAAGCCATAACATAAATGTTCAGAGTTAAATGTGGAAGCGTAAACGTTAATAGGAAATCGAAAGTAACTACACACAACAAGCGTCAATTAATGTAAATAAGTAAAACTGTTTAAAATGTTTGAAATGAATGATATGACAGTATGACTCCATGCATGTCCTAAGTGTGCAACCTATGCCAATGCGACCTAAGAAACATGTAAGAAAAAATGTCAACACGAGGTTGGTGAGTTCACAGGTTTGTATGCAAACAAACTATTTGAGTGTTGCTGGATCCACATACGTAAGTCACACCTATTGCTATCTAGACAATGTACAAGTTACTCTAAGCGCTCGCAACCGAAGCTGACTGTTTGTTTGCCTCCAGCCAGGTCTATCAACCCTGACTAATATGTTTAGGCCAATCTACACCCGTTCGACCTCCAATCGTGCTAGCGCGACTAACCCGGGTGGGGTTTGTCAAACCCAGTAGTACTACTCAAATTACCTCGCTAAGTCCATATTAATGGTTTGATGTGAGGACTTTCATGATAGTGTTTACGCTTAAGTACACAGGTGGTAATGAAATACTATGTGATCCATGTCCGTGTGTATGTCTCTCCCTGGCTGGGAGACAAGTAACGTATGTCTGTTCGTATGCATCTTTCTCCCCAACGGGAAAACAAGTAAGATGATGTTTGTTTGTACGCATGTTTCTCCCCAACGGGAAAACAAGTTGTAGAAGCATGTTTTGTAACTATAAATTAAATTCTATGTATCGGTGTACGTGGCTAGTACGCAGGAGGGTGTTCCTGAGTACTTAGCCTGCACACCAGTTTGGTCCTGCGTACTTAGTAAGTACGCAAGGCTTTTGCCTTGCGTACTTGTCAAGTACGCATGACCAAACCCTGCGTACTTAGACAAGTATGCAGGTAATGTTCCTTCCCCTCTAAATAGAAGACTTGTCTTCATTTGTAGGTGGAACTCTGGAACTAGGTCGAGAGGTGTCCGGGTCGGGAAGAGCTCTCCCGAACCCTGGACCATGAGCTTAGATGAGAGATGTGTGCTCCTTCGGTATGTAGTCTATAATACGGGATGACTTCTATGTTATGGATTACGTGTCGTTTCATTGCCTTTTGTCTATGTTTGTGTTTCTCTGCTTCGTTTTCTTTGTTCCCACACAAATCACAGAACAGGTCCATGTATATCCGATGCGCGACGAGGCTCCTGGGACCTACAAGTGGTATCAGAGCCTCGGTGTTCGTTGATTTGTATTCTAGTTTCGATTTTTTAGGGTTTCGAGAAGTTCGTAATTTTCAGGCCTAAAATCCTTAAAATCGAGTTTGTTATCACTTCATTTGGTGTTTGGAAGGCAAAGGGTTTGTTAGATGATGATTTCTAAGCTTTTGGAAGCATCAATTTCTCAGATCCATCACTTTTCGAGCATTCTCCTCAAGATCCATCAAGAACGCTGTTACTTTTTGATAAGTACGCAAATTCAGCTTTTCTGGATACTTACTAAGTACGCATGGGTTTTGTCCTGCATACTTACTAAGTACGCATGAGTATTTGACTCTGCGTACTTATCATGTACGCATGGTTGTCTTTGCGAACTTATCAAATACGTATGAGCACTTGGCTTTGCGTATTTACTAAATACGCATGAGCACCCTTTATGTGCGTATTTACTAAGTACGCATGGACTAGCATCTGGGATTCAAAAAAAAAAATTCAAAAAAAAAATAATAGTGTTCATACCATAGATGAACACTTAAGAAGATGAGGATCTTAATGGGTTTTTCTTGGATAAATCCTCCAAGAACAATGTAGGAACTTCAAATCAAGCCTTGAAATCACTAAACCGTCATCAAGATTGTTGCATGTGGCTTGATTTCTTGGAGATGGTAAGCAAAAATGGAGAGAGTAGGGGGTGATGGGGTTTACAGCTCAAGGAGGGGAGGGGGAGAAGAGGGTGGAGTGCTTGTGGGGAAATGGAAGAATGTTGGGGAATAGGAAGTGTGTTGGAGTTTTTAAATAGATAATAAATGATCTTTTAAGAGATTTAGTAATCATTAGGTGGGACCCCCTAGTGGATTTCGAAGATATAAGTGTGGGAGGGTTTACCCACTTATTTTTATAAAATACCACATTATTCGTTGATCTTGCACATGTTTTACTGAGAATTGCGTTTTATATAAACATTTTACACCGACTAATTTATGAACTAATATTTATTCACCTATATATCATAATATTCAACAAATAATATTATTTTTAGGTGTTAGGCGGTGTCTCGTGTCCTAGAACGGCAAAAAAGTCTAAGACGAATGAAAATCCCGGATGTCTTCCTACAAAAACCCCCAACTTTGGTTTTTAAGTGAATTAATATTATTTTCACTTATAATATGTTAATTTATGCTAAACCGAGCATACTGATAAATTTCTTGATTTTTAAAATTAACCGGGTCTTCACCAACGTTCGTTTTGGAAATTTCATCGCAACGGGACACATTAGTTCTACAATTAACTAAATGTAATTCCGTGCATTATACTGGCTTGCTAGACTTTTTAAGTGACCTTAACTAAATAATAATTAAGCCTAATAAGGCATAAAATAATATAATCAAATGTAATTATATTACGGATTATGACCTAGAAAAAGCCGGGTGTCACAGCCTTCCCCCGTTTAATAAATTTCGTCCCAAAATTTACACTACTATTTTCGGTTTTTGCTTTCGATGGAAAAAGGTGGGGATATTTACGCTTCATCTGATCCTGTCGTTCCCATGTAAACTCGGGGCCACGTTTAGAATTACATGTCACACCCCTAAATTCCACTAACGTAGTTTTACCGTTTGTAAGGTGACACACCAGGATCTCAGTCATTAGATACATAAAACGACACTATATGAGACTTAAAAAGCCATAACATAAATGTTCAGAGTTAAATGCGGAAGCGTTAATGTTAATAGGAAATCGAAAGTAACTACACGCAACAAGCGTCAATTAATGTAAATAAGTAAAACTTTTTAAAATGTTTGAAATGAATGATATGACAGTAGGACTCCATGCATGTCCTAAGTGTGCAACCTATTGCTGGATCCACATACGTAAGTCACACCTATTGCTAGCTAGACAAAGTACAAGTTACTCTAAGTGCTCAAAACCGAAGCTGACTGTTTGTTTGTTTGTTTGCCTCCAGCCAGGTCTATCAACCCTGACTAATATGTTTAGGCCAATCTACACCCGTTCGACCTCCAATCGTGCTAGCGCGACTAGCTCGGGTGGGGTTTGTCAAACCTTGTAGTACTACTCAAATTACATCGCTAAGTCCATATTAACGGTTCGATGTGAGGACTTTCATGATAGTGTTTACGCTTAAGTACACTAGTGGTAATGAAATACTATGTAATCCATGTCCGTGTGTATGTCTCTCCCTGGCTGGGAGACAAGTAATGGATGCCAGTTCGTATGTATGTTTCTCCCCAACGGGAAATAAGTAAGATGATGTTTGTTTGTAAGCATGTTTCTCCCCAATGGGAAAACAAGTTGTAGAAGCATGTTTTGTAACTATAGATTAAATTCTATGTATCGGTGTACGTGGCTAGTACGCAGTAGGGTGTTCCTGAGTACTTAGCCTGCACACCAGTTTGGTCCTTCGTACATAGTAAGTACGCAAGGCTTTTGCTATGCGTACTTGTCAAGTACGCATGACCAAACCCTGCGTACTTAGACAAGTACGCAGGTAATGTTCCTTCCCCTATAAATAAAATACTTGTCTTCATTTGTAGGTGGAACTCTGGAACTAGGTCGAGAGGTGTCCAGGTCAGGAAAAGCTCTCCCGGCCCTGGACCGTGAGCTTAGATGAGAGATGTGTGCTCCTTCGGTATGTAGTCTGTAATACGGGATGACTTATATGTTATGGATTACACGTCGTTTCATTGTCTTTTGTCTATGTTTATGTTTCTCTGCTTCATTTTCTTTGTTCCCACACAAATCACAGAACAGGTCCGTGTATATCCGCTGCGCGACGAGGCTCCTAGGACCTACAAGTGGTATCAGAGCCTCGGTGTTCGTTGATTTGTGTTCCAGTTTCGATTTTTTAGGGTTTCGAGCAGTTCGTACTTTTCAGACCTAAAATCCTTAAAATCGAGTTTGTTATCACTTCATTTGGTGTTTGGAAGGCTAAGGGTTTGTTAGATGATGATTTCTAAGCTTTTGGAAGCATCAATTTCTCAGATCCATCACTTTTCGAGCATTCTCCTCAAGATCCGTCAAGAACTCTGTTACTTTTTGATAAGTACGCAAATTCAGATTTTCTGCGTACTTACTAAGTACGCATGGGTTTTGTCCTGCGTACTTACAAAGTACGCATGAGTATTTGAATCTGCGTACTTTGCATGTACGCATGGTTGTCTTTGCGAACTTATCAAATACGTATGAGCACTAGGCTTTGCGTATTTACTAAATACGCATTACCACCTTTTATGTGCGTATTTACTAAGTACGCATGGACTAGCATCTGCGATTCAAAAAAAAAAAAAGAATAGTGTTCATACCCTAGATGAACACTTAAGAAGATGAGGATCTTGATGGGTTTTTCTTGGGTAAATCCCCCAAGAACAAGGTAGGAACTTCAAATCAAGCCTTGAAATCACTAAACCGTCATCAAGATTGTTGCATGTGGCTTGATTTCTTGGAGATGGTAAGCAAAAATGGAGAGACTAGGGGGGTGAGGGGGTTTACAGCTCAAGGATGGGAGGGGGAGAAGAGGGTGGAGTGCTTGTGGGGAAATGAAAGAATGTTGGGGAATAGGAAGTGTGTTAAAGTTTTTAAATAGATAATAAATGATCTTTTAAGAGATTTAGTAATCATTAGGTGGGTCCCCCTAGTGGATTTCGAAGGTCTAAGGGTGGGAGGGTTTACCCACTTATTTTTATAAAATACCCCATTATTCGTTGATCTTGCACCTGTTTTACTGAGAATTGCGATTTATTTAAACATTTTACACCGACTAATTTAAGAACTAATATTTATTCACCTATATATCATAATATTCAGCAAATAATATTATTTGTAGGTGTTAGGCGGTGTCTCGTTTCCTAGAACGGCATAAAAGTCTAAGACGAATGAAAATCCTGGATGTCTTCCTACAAAAACCCCCAACTTTGGTTTTTAAGTGAATTAATATTATTTTCACTTATAATATGTTAATTTATGCTAAACCAAGCATACTGATAAATTTATGGATTTTTAAAATTAACCGGGTCTTCACCAACGTTCGTTTTGGAAATTTCATCGCAACGGGACACATTAGTTCTACAATTAACTAAATGTAATTCCGTGCATTATACGGGCTTGCTAGACTTTTAAAGTGACCTTAACTAAATAATAATTAAGCCTAATAACGCATAAAATAATATAATCAAATGTAATCATATTACGGATTATGACCTAGAAAAAGCCGGGTGTCACAGCCTTCCCCCGTTTAAGAAATTTCGTCCCGAAATTTACACTGCTACTTTCGGTTTTTGCTTTCGACGGAAAAAGGTGGGGATATTTACGCTTCATCTGATCCTGTCGTTCCCATGTAAACTCGGGGCCACGTTTGGAATTACATGTCACACCCCTAAATTCCAATAAAAGAGTTTTACCATTTGGAAGGTGACACACCAGGATCTCAGTCATTAGTTACATCAAACGACACTATATGAGACTTAAAAAGCCATAACATAAATGTTCAGAGTTAAATGCGGAAGCGTAAACGTTAATAGGAAATCGAAAGTAACTACACACAACAAGCGTCAATTAATGTAAATAAGTAAAACTGTTTAAAATGTTTGAAATGAATGATATGACAGTATGACTCCATGCATGTCCTAAGTGTGCAACCTATACCAATGCGACCTAAGAAACATGTAAGAAAAAATGTCAACACGAGGTTGGTGAGTTCACAGGTTTGTATGCAAATAAACTATTTGAGTGTTGTTGGATCCACATACGTAAGTCACACCAATTGCTAGCAAGACAATGTACAAGTTACTCTAAGCGCTCGCAACCGAAGCTGACTGTTTGTTTGTTTGTTTGCCTCCAGCCAGGTCTATCAACCCTGACTAATATGTTTAGGCCAATCTACACCCGTTCGACCTCCAATCGTGCTAGCGCGACTAGGCTGGGTGGGGTTTGTCAAACCCAGTAGTACTACTCAAATTACCTCGCTAAGTCCATGTTAACGGTTCGATGTGAGGACTTTCATGATAGTGTTTACGCTTAAGTACACAAGTGGTAATGAAATACTATGGGATCCATGTCCGTGTGTATGTCTCTCCCTAGCTTGGAGACAAGTAACGGATGCCTGTTCGTATGCATGTTTCTCCCCAACGGGAAAACAAGTAAGATGATGTTTGTTTGTACGCATGTTTCTCCCCAACGGGAAAACAAGTTGTAGAAACATGTTTTGTAACTATAGATTAAATTCTATGTATCGGTGTACGTGGCTAGTACGCAGGAGGGTGTTCTTGAGTACTTAGCCTGCTTACTAGTTTGGTCCTGCGTACTTGTCAAGTACGCATGACCAAACCCTGCGTACTTAGACAAGTACGCAGGTAATGTTCCTTCCCCTATAAATAGAAGACTTGTCTTCATTTGTAGGTGGAACTCTGGAACTAGGTCGAGAGGTGTCCGGGTCGGGAAGAGCTCTCCCGACCCCTGGACCGTGAGCTTAGATGAGAGATGTGTGCCCTTTCGGTATGTAGTCTGTAATACGGGATGACTTCTATGTTATGGATTACGTGTCGTTTCATTGTATTTTGTCTATGTTTGTGTTTCTCTGCTTCGTTTTCTTTGTTCCCACACAAATCACAAAACAGGTCCGTGTATATCCGCTGCGCGACGAGGCTCGCGGGACCTACACAAGTAAAATGATATTCGTTTGTATGCATGCTCCCCCCCAACGGGAAAACAAGTAAAAAACTGTTTGTGTGTATGCATGTTTCTCCCCAACGGGAAAACAAGTAAAATAATGTTTGTGAGTATGCATGTTTCTCCCGCAATAGGAAAACAAGTAAAAAGGGGCTGTGAAACTCACATGCGTTGCGAAGTAGGTAGTATCACACAAGTATGAGATTTGGAACCTCATGTGTTAGCATGCACGGCTTACGTATGCCCTAGAATTATAAACACATAAGTTAGGGACATATGGGATTTGTGACGATGACACGGAAAATTAGAATGTCTTAACACATTCTAAGGATCAATGAGCAGGTGAACGTGTCCACGGGAATATAGGTTTCTTAATATAATAATTAAGATAAATGTGTTACGTGTCGAAGGTTTCTTAATTATGAATATAATAATAATTAAATATATCCGTGCGTTTGTACCATTAAAATAATGGTCAGGAAAATAATATAACTAATATATTATTTTAGAGAAATAACATGATTATTTAAAATGTGTGACAAAAATAATAAAACTATTATTTTTATTCGAGGATATTAAACGTGAGTAAATAATATAAATAATTATATTATTTATTAGTTTGAAACGTTATACGAAGTTTATAAACGAGATGAAAATAATATCTAAATATATATTATTTTTAATTGGAGTCACGGGTTGAAAATAATATAAACATATTATTTTATTCGGAGTCGTGGTTTGAAAATAATATAAATATATTATTTTAAAAGTGGGTATTTTTAATTAATATGGTTTACAAACCAAACCCGAGCCTACGGGTGGTTTACGGGCTCAAAACATATTAATATAATAATATATTAATATTGGGATAATTTTTATATTGAAAATAATAATTAAAATGTGGTTTAAAAAGAATTGGGGGTGGAGGGATTCGAACCCGGGTCCCCTCCCCACCAACACACCGTACTAACCAACCCACCCGCTAGGGCAATTGCGTTAGAACCCGGACATAAATGGTTTTAACATGACTACTCTCGGTGTTCTTCCCTCTTTGGGATCCGAATCAAGAACCAGTCTCAATCCCAACGAATTAGACCACGATTGTCCCAAATGGCATAGGGGTTTTGATAAACGGGGTTTTGCGAATCAGTGTGTGCGTTTAATTGCAAAAACATTAGTTATAGGATCGTTAATTTCACAAATGAAAAGCCGAAAACCCTAGACAAGAACATGATATCGATTTAAATGATTCTGATATTAAAAGTTGTAGGAATCATGGGGCTTTCAAAGGATAGGTGATTGCGAGTCTGCCCATGTATTTTAATTGAATTTAAATTGCGTTTAGAGTGGAGTTCGACCAAACCGAATTCGTATGAACCCTAGGTACATGTTCGTGTTTAATTCGGTATTGTAGGTCTAAATTAGGTTAGGGCTTTCAATACATAGTTGAAAACGAATCTAGGGGTGTGTTCAATTACCTAAATCGATGTCGGGTTGATGGAGTTAGACTAAACCACAGGTGCGGCTCCAAAAGTTTGACCTCCGGCGTCTCCGGCTACTACTCCGGCCGAAATAAGTTGTGCACAAGCTTCAGTGGGGTTCGTTTATCGTGTGTAAAGGGTTTGATTGTGAAATAATTCATGATTTGATCGAGTTCGATAGGCATACTTAGTTTTCTACAGTTACGGCTTTGATTAGGCATAAAGAGGATTAATTCGAGATCAATGCCGGTGTTAATTGGTTCAATAATGGTCGAACTCATCATTACTACACAAATCAGTTACAATGTTAAACGAATTTCTGTTACGGATTGTGAATTGGGTCAAGAACCATGGGGTTTGACTTTACAAAAGTCAATAGAGCATAAATGTATATGATTTTGACTTTAAAAGTCAACAAATCTGGTTTAGGGTAATTACAACTTTGGTCTTTGTAATTTTAGGTGTGTTTGAGTTTGGATATCGACAGAAATAGTCCTTGAGGTTTGTAATTGATTTAACTGGACTAACTGAGTTCGAGAGGGATAATGAAGTTAACTCCAAATAGCCGGATGTCACATCATCCCCTAGTTGAAAGAACTTTCGTCCCGAAAATTAAAATAATAAAAACAATTTCTGGGGTATCACATCATCCCCTAGTTGAAAATAATTTTCGCCCCAAAAATTAAATGGTACCTTAAGTGTTTGACGTGGAGTGCTTGAATAGATGAGGATACTTACGCATCATCTGGTCCTCACGCTCCCATGTGAATTCCGGTCCGCGTTTCGAGTTCCAACGAATTCTGACGATAGGGATTTTACTGTGTTTGGGCGTTTTGACTTCCCTATCCATGATTTCTACCAGTTCTTCAACGAAGTGTAATTGTTCATTGATTTGTAGTTCCTCAAGAGGAACCGCGAGTGTCTCGTCTTCTCAACATTTCTTCAAGTTTGAGACATGAAAGACATTGTGTACACCACTCAGTCCTTCAGGTAGGTCCAGTTGGTACGCTACTGGGCCAATTCTCTCCACTATCTTGAACTGTCTAACATAACGAGGTTTTAGTTTGTCTCGTTTCCCGAAGCGAATCACACCTTTCCAAGGTGAGACTTTCAATAGAACCATATCGCCTACTTGAAATTCTAATGGCTTACGACGCTTATCGGCATAGCTCTTTTGTCGATCACGAGCTGCCGTCATACGGTTTAGATTTTGAACGACCTTTTCAGAGGTTTCGAATACAAGTTCGGGACCTGTAAGTTGGCTATCCCCAACTTCAGCCCAACGGATAGGAGATCGGCATTTCCGTCCTTATAATGCCTCGAATGGTGTTGTGTTGATGCTAGTGTGATAACTGTTATTGTAGGAGAACTCCACCAGAGGCAGGTGAGACTCCCAAGTGTTATCGAAATCAATCACAAAAGCTCGTAACATGTCCTCTAAGGTTTGAATGGTACGTTCCGTTTGGCCATCAGTTTGAGGATGGTACGCCGTACTCATATCTAGACGCGTACCTAAAGCTTTTTGTAATGATAGCCAGAAATGTGATGTGAATCGAACCTCACGATCCGAAATGATAGAAATTGGCACTCCGTGCCGAGAGACTACTTCCTTTAAGTAAATACAAGTAATTTTCTCCATTTTGTCGGTCTCTTTAATTGCTAGGAAGTGAGCTGATTTTGTCAAGCGATCTACGATCACCCAGATGGTGTCGCATCCGCTAGGAGTTCGGGGTAATTTGGTTATGAAGTCCATAGAGATTTGTTCCCATTCTACATTTGGATCTCTGGCTGTTGAAGCAGACCAGAAGGCTTTTGGTATTCCACTTTGACTTTTGAGCAAGTCAAGCACTTGCTTACATACTATATCAGCTTTCATCTTCGGCCACCAATATAGCATCTTAAGGTCATGGTACATCTTGTCAGAACTTGGATGAATAGGGTATCAGGATTTGTGTGCTTCATCCATGACCTTGATGAATAGGGCATCGGCTACCACGTTAGCCTTGCCAAGGTGATATCTGATTGCACAGTCATAGTCGTTCAAGAGTTCGACCCAATGACGTTGTCGCATGTTCAACTCTTTCTGCTCAAAGACGTGCTGAAGACTCTTGTGATCGGTGTAAATGGGGCACTTGGTACCGTACAAGTAATGTTTCTGTAACAATTCAAACTTTTCCAGTTAACTCCGTTAACAAAATCCAGTTAAAGTTAACTAAATTAACTTAACTCAAACTTCAGGGACTAATTCTGTCAATAATCCAAACTTAAACTCGAGGGACTAGTTATGTAATATCCCTAAACAACTCTTTTGAATTTTGTTGACATTTTGAAAAGTCAAAATCTTGATTCTGTTGACTTTGGAAGTCAAACTAACCGAGTTCTAACTCCATCCAAACTTGGGGGACCTATTCTGCCAAATTCCAAACATCAATTCACATGAAAACCTCAGGGACTATTTCTGCTATTACTCTAAAGTTGATTTGTTGACTTTTGAAAGTCAACATCGCGGCTCTAACCAAATTCGAACGTTGCAAACCGTTTCTGTTGAAATCGAAACTGAATTCGCATGAATAATGTCATTTACGGCCATAACCACTGTTTTAATCATCATCATTGTGTCGAATTAAACCGATTAATGACCATAAAGTCATAACTATTGAAACCGTAACAAAGACCTCTCAATATGATCATTCGACATAATAATTCTTGAAATCAAACCTTCGCGTACCTCAAACGAGTCCCACAGAAACTGTTTCACAGTTCAATTCGGCCGGAATCGCAGCAGGAGCCACCAGAGAGCAAGAACACGTCGACAGGGCTGTGTCTTAGTCGAACACCTACAATACGATATCAATTCTAGTAATTGGTCTCACCTTTAGTTTCGTTTATGTCCTTAGATCGAAAGCCCTATGGTTAATTGGACTTATTTCATCGATTCAAACAAGAACCGATTCTAGGGTTCTTAATATTTACAGTTTAATCGAACTCCATTACAGACTCAATTTAAATTCAATTAAATTATACCATTAGCTTCGCAATCATCTACTCATTAAAAGCCCTATGTAAATTCTGTCTCATATCATTGTTTTAATTGAAATCCGTAACCTAGGGTTCATATGAAACCTGCTCAATCGAATCCTACCCTAGACCTTGTTTAAATCAAATTAAAATACTTCTTTAGAATCGCAACACACTGTATATTGATAACCGTATGCTAATTCAACCTCATAACATCGATTTTATAAAAATCCAGAACCTAGGGTTTGTTCTTCAAACATTTTGGGGGTTTCGATCCAAAACAGTTTTATAAACCAAATTAAACCCTAAGGCCAGCTTCGCAGAGTCTTAATCTTTAAAAGCCCTCTAATTCCAATCATTCGCATTATCCAAATTGGCCAAATCAATCGGGTGTTCATAAGCTAGGGTTACAGCCCCTATTTTATAATTTAACGATCATAAACCCAATGATTTTCAAATTAAACGAACCTACAGACTCGTTGGATGCTAATGAACAAAACCCCTTTATCCTTTGAGTCAATCACGATAGAATTCGTAGGAATTTGGGACTAGATTGCGTTTGTTCTTTTGGGAGAAGGAACACAGGGAGTAGTATGTTAAAACTCATTCGATCCGGATTAGTTTGCGAGTCCCTAGCGGGCGGGACTGGTTAAGGCAGTGTGCGTGTGTGGGAGAGACCCGGGTTCGAGTCCGGGCTCCCACATTTTATTTTTGAGGCACTTTTGATTATATTAAATTATTAAAAATCAAACCCTATATTATTATAATATTATATTAATATGTTTTAGCCCGGGGAACCACCCGTAGGCTCGGGTTTGGATTTATGTTCTATTTTCATTATTAATCCCACTTTTAAAAATAGTATACTTATATTGTTTTCAAGCCGTAACCTCGTATAAAATAATATATTTATACCCGTGACTCCTACTATAAAATAATATATATATTTTATATTATTTCGCCTCGTTACTAGTTTCGTGTAACGTTTTAAAATAATAAATAATGTAGTTATTTATAATATTTTACACTCTTTATTATCTTCGAATAAAATAATAATTTTATTATTTTATCGCATAATTAATTATTGTAATAATATATGTATTATATTATTTTACCATCCGTCGCGTAACGTATACATCTTATTTATTAATTACAAAATTCTTATTTCCGTAGACATGTTCGTGTACTCTTAATCATTAGAGCTTTTTCTTAGGACGTTCCTCATTCCGTGTCGTCGTCACATATCCCATTTTATTTCTAATAACTATGTTGTAATTCTAGGACATCTGTGAGCCGTGTCGGGCTAACGCTTGAGAATTCAATCTTATTCTTTTGTGATTACTTCCTATGCTATTCAGGTGAGTTTTCACGGCCCCTTTTTACTGTTTTTAAACTAGGGGAGAAAACATGTCGTAAATGCTTTTGATTTTTGTAATTGATATATGATATCACTTGTATGACTATGCGTACACATTATTTTTTAAGTCCTCACATCGGACCGTTAATATGAACATAGCGAGGTAATTTGAGTAGTACTACTGGGTTTGACAAACCTCACCCGCGTTAGTCGAGCTAAGTCGATTGGAGGTCGAACAGGTGCAATATTGACCTAATCATGCACCATGATGGTGGGAGGCATATAAACAGTCAATTGTCGGTTGCGAGAGCATTAGTTAACATGTTTATGGGTTAGCTACCTATTGATTTATATATTGAATGTACATTAATCTGTTAAACGCTTCTATAAACTGAAACCTATGAACTCACCAACCTCGTGTTGATATTTTCTTACATGTTTTTCTCAGGTCGCTTAAGATAGGGCATAGGTGCACACAATAGGAAATGCATGGAAATTCTGCCTTTGATTTATGTTTTATTAAACTGTTTGGACTATTTAAAATTGTGTTTGGTTTGGACTTTTGAACTATTCTTTTGGGCGAGTGTGTCTTGCGCATTTACTTTCTTTACGCTTTCGCATTAACTCTGATTGATATGATAAATTTTCATTTGAGTCCCATGTAGAGTCGTTCAATGTAACTAATGACTGAGATCCTGGTTTGTCACTTCCCAAACGGTAAAACTCCGTTAGTTGAAATTGGGGGTGTGACAATTTCCAGATCTTTAGTGCAAATACCACGGCTCCCAACTCTAAGTCATGAGTCGTGTAGTTTTTCTCATGAATTTTCAGTCGACGAGAAGCGTATGCGATCATTTTCTCGTGTTGCATTTAAGACACAAACAAAGCCTTGAATGGATGTATCGCAGTACACTACAAAGTCATATGTTCCCTCGGGAAGAGATAGGATGGTGCACTGTAGAGTTTCAGTTTAATCTGTTAAAATGCTGACTCCTGAGTGTCACCCTAGTTATAGGGTTTACCCTTCTAAATTAAGGTAGTGAGGGGTTGAGCAGTCTTGGAGAGTCCCTCAATGAAATGATGGTAATAACCAGCCAATCTCAGAAATTGTCGCACCTCAGTTGGAGTCGTTGGTGCCGTCCAATTCTTGATGGCTTTTACTTTGGTTGGATTGACATGTATTCCCTTCTCATTGACTACATGCCCTAGGATTTGCACTTCGTGAATCCAAAATTCGCACTTGAAGAGTTTAGCATACAGTTGTTCTTTCTTCGCACTTGCGTCGTTCAGTCCAAATAGCATGGCCATAAACTCGTAATGGTCGTACCTAGTCCTGAATGCAGTTTTTGAGACATCATCTTCTCAGACTCTCAACTGATGATAACCGGACCTAAGATCGATATTTGAATAGAAGCTTGATCCTTGGAGTTGGTCAAACATACCGTCAATGTGGGGTAGAGGATATTGGTTCTTGATGGTTACTTTGTTCAGCTCACGGTAGTCAATGCACAAATGGAAAGTCCCGTCTTTCTTCTTGGCGAATAGGACTAGAGCTCTCCATGGCGATGAGCTAGGTCAGATGAAGCCTTTATCCAACAACTCTTGCAGTCATGTGGATAGTTCTAGTAGCTCACTGGGTGTAAGTCTATCCGGTTCCCGAGTAATAGGCGCTGTTCCGGGTGTTAGATAGATCCGTAATTTGACTTGATGGTGAAGCTGAAGACCAGGCAAGTCTTCAGGAAATATCTCTGGATAATCACGAACAATCGGGATATCGTAAATCTTCCTCTCCTCAGATGGCTGCTTGGCGACGAGAGCCAGAATGGCAGTATGGTCTTTCCGTAAGCACTTCTGCGCTATCACGATAAATATGATGCCTATAAACGCACCTCTGCTTTTGCCTTGGGTAGAAAGGGTTTCTCCACTCGGGAGGGAAAGGCGAACACTTTCCTCAAGAGAGATAACCTCGGCTTGGTTCTTTAGATAACCAATCCATACCGACAATTACGTCAAAACTGCCAAGTGTGACTGGCATAAGGTCAATGTCAAAGTTATAACCAGTCAATCCTAGTCTACATCTCTTAAGGTTTTGAGTTGCTTCTATAGTGTACTTAAATTTCCAGTAGAGTTGAAGTACGACTTTACTAGTAGGAAGTTTGTGAGATCACGATGAGAGTTCTAGTGAGACCTGCGCTTATAAGGTAAGCATCGGTCAACGCATAGGCTAAGGGAAAAGGTTCACATGTAGGAAAGATTTTATAGATATTAGGAGCACAAGGGATAGGATGTTTGTTTAAGTAATCGCGTTCAACCGAAGGTTGATTAGATCAAATCCCCGTTTCCTAATGTCATTGAAATATCTGGGTATGCTGGGGTATAGATCAAATTAGACTCAGGATTAGTCACATGATAAAGCAATAGGGTCAAATGGAATCTATTGTTGGAATGTAAGGAATTACATGTTAGTTTAGGAAGAATTTCTCAAATTCCACTTATACAGTTGGAGTCGGTGGGTTTTACCCTGAGGTTCTACTAGAGTTTCACTTTAGGTGGTTCCATTGCTTAAGTCTGAATGAGAGTCGTAAGGTCACTAAGACTCTTACATGAGTGAAAATAACACGATGGATATATCACAGATTAGGACTATTTATCCACACACTAGGTTTCACCAGGACTTACATGCACCTCAAATTACTATTACGTGTGCACCCGTGATGATAATTTGCTTTGCATGCTCACCCTACCTTCTCCCTGTCCTGTGTCAGAATGTCCCTCAATTTTTATTGCCGAGTACAGAGTATTGTTAGATATGATAGGTCATCGAAAGGCTTAGTCATCAATCATAAGTTGATCAACTAGGACTCATATCAGGATGAGTAGTCAGGAATCGTTTGAGCCAAGTATTCACTCGAGTTGAAATACAATATGATAGCCCAATCCAGCGGATTGTAGATGAAATCATGCACGCAAAATGCAACTTTGAGAAGTGAAACTAGTTCACGGATATGTGTTACTGGAAGAGGCAAGGTAGCCGTCCTTCCAACTTGTAGGTCCCTCGGGTGTGTCGAATCGTCACATGCAACTGGGTCTACTAGTCGGACCGGGTGCGGAATGCCCGTGACTAGGTGGAGAGTCTAGCTAAACAAAGTAAACCGACAAGAGAAAACACTTTAAATGTTCTTTGTATTATAAACACTTGAAGGTTACAGAGAAAAGCACTGAGATTACAATCTGCGTATTTGCTATAATGCCTGCGTACTTAACTTCTGTCAACATATCCTATTTATACAGGACCTGATGCCTACGCACTTAGCAAGTGCGTAGGGCAAAATGCTCTTGCGTACTTAGTAAGTACGTAGAGTTGTTCTTGCGTACTTGCTAAGTACGCAGGAGCTTTCTCCTGCGCACTTATAAGTGCGCAAAACACTTAGAGAATTTTGCAACATTCAATATGTAAAAGTAAATACAACTCGATAAACTAACACATAAAAACTCTTACATACAAAGACAATTACAAACAAGACAAGACAACCTACGACTAAGACTCTATCTATCCAGAGTGTTTGTCACAGGAAAGTGCTTCAACAAACTCCCCCTTGACAACAGCTCTGGATAATCTTCAGTCTTCGGTCTTCACATCTTCAGTCTTCACAGCGCTTGATCTTTAGCTTCCATCTTCTTCTTGTAATCAAGGCAGAACTTAATCACCTTGTCGTATTTAGAAGCAAGGAGCTTTGTCCATTCATCTGTGTAGATGCAATAGTGTTCTGCTAGTACCTCCAGATCTTTCACAGAAAAGTTGATGAAGCAGACTTCATCAAATATTCTGATCAGTTCCTTTGGCACTAGGTTCCCACTCTCTGAACGTCCTTTACCCATGATCACAGCCTCACCCGTCTTTGGATCTACGTACCAGTACCACATGTCACCAAGAATATCCTGAGATAACTTGCTCATGGGAATCTTAGTTTCACATCGCACTGACTTGTATACCAATTTCTTTAAGTGCTTCTTAGTCACAGGATGTACATCATGCTTATCCTTGAATCTCTTGGGCACTTGAGGCTTGAACATTTCGAATTTCCCCGATCTTGCTTCTCGCTGCAGAACCACCCACAAACCCATCGCCACTGCGTGATTGGAATGACTCAGCAGCTCTCAGTTTGCTAGGTTCACGAGGTCGTATTTAGGCAAGGAGCTGAACGCTTCACTGGTGGGTTTCAAGTATTGAACCCCCCAGATCTTTTGATAGCGAACAACTGCTTGTCCTCCTCGAACCTTACAGCCAAGATCATCCCTGTTGCTCCGTGTTTGTCTATTATAGACGTCTTTTGCCACACAGGAGCTGGACCCTTTGATGAAGTAGAAGGCATGTCTATTTCTTTCGGTGCCTCTGGGTCCACAGGTTCAGGGTCAACTGGGGAGGCTTCAGTCGAGGCTTCTACATTACTGGCCTGCTCGACTGAACCTGTGTCGAGCGGAGCGTCGAAGGATGGAAATTCAAAGATCTCTCCATCTTCTAGCTCATACTCTCCTTCCCCGTCACCCTTGGGAATTTCAATTACAACGTCTTCGTCATCATCATCCCAATCGTCACCAGAGTCGATCTCTCCTTCTTCTAGATTGAAGAGAGCATCGATCCATGCTTCATTAGAATAGTCAGGCTCTAGATATAGGATCTCATTATCAAATAAGTCCTTAAGTACTTCAGCCACTGACTTTCCTTTCTCACCACCACCACCACCAGAGGTATCACCACCCTCTTGATGAGCCGACTCCCCCTGAGCCATTGGAACAGCAGAGATGGGCACGATTGCTAAAGCTTGGTGCTCACCTCCACTAGGACCGGCTTCGGGATCCTTGTCCTTGTCATCATCCTTAGTCAAGTCGACTGGATGACACGCCTCATCACCAGTAGTCCTCTTTTCCTTCTCTTTCTCTTTCTCTTTGTCCTTCTCCCCCTGAGCATCAAGCTTCTTGGTCAGATCAGCAATCAGCTTGACCATCAGCTCATGCTCCTTCCTTTGAGCGTCAAACCTCAGCTCCAAGGACGACCCATGACCCAGAAGCATTTCATTTGTCTTGATTAGGAGCTCATTCTAGGCCAGGACGTTCTTCAGTCATTCCTCAGTCCCTGTTCTCTGGCTACGAAGGATTGTAACTTCATCTATCAAAGAATTGATCTGTGCTTGTTGAGAGTCAGACTCCTCCTTCGATTTCTGAATAGTCTTCAGTAATCCAGCAACTTGGGTTTCCAGAACATCTATCCTAGCATCATTCGGATCAGGATGTCTGGATGAGGACGCCTCGACATTGTGAATGGGGGAGGAGAATATGGTATCAAAGTCAAACCCTTGTGTGAAGTCTCCATAGTTGAAGGGTTGACTTAAAGGCTCAGTGGTGGTAGTTGGGATGGAAGATGTGACGAGATTTTTAGGTGTAATGGTAGGGGTGATGGTGACTGACTCCGTGAGAATTGGAGTAGTCACCGCCACCTGAGTAGTTGTGGTAGGGAGGGTCACTATCACAGGAATCAGTTATGTGATTGTAATGACGGCCACATCACTTTGCACTTGTGGCCTCCTCCTCCTACGGTAAAGCTGCTGTGAAGGTGGGGTGGAGGCTGAATTCGGACTAGCAGCTAACACTTGTACTTTCTGCTGAGCCTCCACCACACTGGGGATAGAAGGCTGTTGCCTATCGCCCCTGTTCTTGTGAATGCTTTCTCTTCTTTGTCTTTGTATAGCAGCGTCAGAGTCAGAGTCTGACTCAGTTGCTTCCGAGTCGGATCTCTTGGAGGACGACTCAAGTAGGGTTACCTTAGCCATTCTCCGTGGGTGTACCTGCGACGGTGAATCATCAGAATCAGAAGAATCTGACTCAGTCGCTTTCGAGTCGGATCCCTCAGCACCATCATTTCCTCCTTCGCCGTCTCCATCATCAGACGAACCATCATCACTGTCCATTTCCTTCGGTTGTTGTTCCTGTTGTTCGTCGGAGTGTTCACTCAATTCAGGCTCTGAGTCGGGACTGTACCATCTCCAGTCACCTGGGGCCACATACGCTTCATTGATGAGGTGGCCAAAGAGTTCTGTATGCACAGGGGTAGGATCTACACTGCCTGGCTTTAGGAATTGGGCGAATACTCTTTTGTCCACCCTCTTTACCTGCAGTCTCTCCCCTATGGCAGGAAGGTTTGGCAACGCGTCATTAATCATAAGTTGCACAAACCGAGGGTATAACAAGAAGCGAAACCTCTCCGCTGTGTTGATCTGGTCATTGATGGCCTTAAAGATGTAGTAGGAGAAGTTGTAGCCCTTGTTGAGAGAAAGGCCGACCATGGCTGCTGCAAGGTCATGACCCATGGCATCTTTCCCAGCTTTCCTTGATGAGATGCACATGATCATGACGTGGGCAAAATATCTCCATTGGTCTAACACCCACATCTTCTTGTATGAAGCATAGTCCCTCGCACCGACATAGCCCATTCTTTGTCTCCAACAGCCGTCCATAAAGTAGTCTGGATAGGCTGTCGGGTCGGTTGTGAGATCTCTGAATTGAAGGACCCTTCGTATAGTATCTCCAGAGAAAGCAATAGCATGACCAGCAACGGTAGCCTTTATAACGTTGGGGGTTACCGTGCAGTCGTGCTCTGCAGTCTCCCAAAACTGCTCGAGGTAGGGTCTGGACACTATCGGGTCAGCAGAAATGGCGTAGCTGATTCTTGAACGGTTCAAGAAATCAACTATGTCTCTGTACTGCAATGCTGCACCCTTCCACTCAGGTTCAGTGTTAGCTAACAGGTTGAATTCGTTAGTAAACGCCCGAGGCATGATCTGCAAAAACACACAGAAAACATAATAAGAACAACATGTATCATTGGAAATGGATAAACATGACTTAGTATAGCAGTTACTCTTTGAACTGAATTTCAGACTTAGGAATTTTTGCCAAGTGTTGGTCCTGCGTACTTATCAAGTACGCAGGAGTTTCTTCTTGCGTACTTAACAAGTACGCATGAAGTGCTTCTTGCGTACTTGTTAAGTGGCAGGAAACGCACTTGGTGGAAAAATTCAGAAGTTTGAAACTCAACCAATGTTCAAAAATTGGTGTGCATTGGGTCACCACTAGGTCGGAATCAATGATTCTAACCTATGGGACCAACAACAACCCCAAATACTACTATACACGACCAATTTTGACCTAAAAATGTTCGACCGAACCACTGTCGGTTCAACTTCATGCACAAGGTCAAAATTGAAGACTAAAAAGGACGATTAAGAGTCGATTATGTGATCTAATCATGTTTTAATGATAATAGGTTACCCAAACAACCCACAATTTGCCCTAAAAATCATGGATTGAACTTAGATTTTCTTAGTCAAGGAATCAGTCCACTGTCACGAGTTTTTGTGGATGGATTAAGCCCAAAATCTCACCAAATCGATGTAATGAAGTGATGAAACTTGTAGTGGGACGAAAAATCGGATTGGGTACACTTGGATTTTGAGTAAAGATTTGCAGAGGGAAAAAGGTCTGTTTGAATGTGATGAAAAAGTCTGAAAATTTCTAAGTCCCCTTTTTATACTCCAGACCAAAAGGTCGTGCGTACTTAGCAAGTGCGCACGTTTTAACTCATGCGTACTTACAAGTGCGCAAGACTTAACTCTTGCGTACTTATTAAGTACGCAGAGCTTACCTCATGCTCACTTACAAGTACGCACACACCCTTAAATGCGCAAACTTTCAACTCAAATTTATGAAGTTTTTCAAGTCAAATAACGAACAAGTTAAAAATATTCAATCAAGAGGATTCAAATACAATTCAGGAAGGTTAAACACAAATATTTTTGGCTTTTCTGAATAAAATTGAACTATGCATAAACTTAAAATCTTTTTGATCTTTTCTAGTAAAAATATACAAGTATTCACACAAACTATTTTTTATCAAAGACACGAGCAGAGGATCATATCAGGCTATCTGTTAGCAAAAACGATACAATATAAACATCAAAGAATATGGGATCATGTCATGGATTACTATTTATTCATACGTAATAAGCACATAAAAAAGTAATTCAAGTTGACAATATTATAAGATTTGAAACTATAAGCATCTTTGTATCACATTCTTGTGTATTAAGGTATTATTTATAAGATATACAACGTGTACCCCACTGATATGCTACACTAATGTAAATTGCATTATCTCAAGGCATCTAAGATTTTCCCAATGATTTTCTAAATTTTCATAATGAAGTTACATCTATTAGCACAGGAAAAATCAAGCAGAATCCATAAAGATTATCAGGAATTATAAGATTTAGAATCGAGTGATTCATTTGTCTTGGTTTCATTTGATTTTCTTCATTGAATATCGGTATGATGATTCAGGATAATATGGTGTTTGAGGTTTAAGGTAAGGGGATCCAACTTTTATCTGGATTTGATTTCAATGAATCAGGAGTGATTCAAGGGTGAATACATGCTTAACGGTTAAGGTAGAGACATGTCTTGATTCAATCTCTCCTTGTATACTTGTGAGTATGGGCAGTGAGATGAACCACATTAATTGTGCTAATGACATAACCCGAAACTGACCTCAAAAGAAAATTATTGCCAAAATCTAACATCCTTTATCTGATAATTATCTTTTCTATTCTTTTACGCACACACACTTGCAAACATGGGTTCAAATCACAGTTGTAGTTTAGATTTAGTTTCCACACTACTAGTGATTCAAACACGCATACAGCCTACTGACAATTTAAATTACTTGTAAATAAGCAGATTAAAAACATAATAAGTTAAACAATTAAGTAAGCATGACGCAATCATTTCCCATATGAGCAGTCTGTGACGTTTAGATCATTTCTGATGTACTATCATTTCCTCTTTTCTCAAGTTAACTTTGAAATTTTCTCCATTTTCTATTTTGTTTTTGTTTTTGTAAAATATTTTGAAACTTAAAAGAACTATACAGAAGATTTAAAAGAAATAAAATTTAACTTTCATGAATTGAATTGATTTAAGAAAACTTAATTTTCACTCAGGATTGAACATTCCTATCAAGTTGACAAGATGCTTAAAACGGGATCGATCAAATGCCTTTGTGAAAAGGTCAGCAAGATTGTCATCCGTGTGAACTTTTACAAGTTCAATTAAATGCTTTTCAGCACAATCACGGATGAAATGATGGCGAATCTCTATATGTTTAGTTTTGGAATGTTTCACCGGGTTATTTGTGATGGACATGGTGGCATTGTTGTCAATGAATAGAGGAGTTCCAGTGAAGTTTAAGCCGTAGTCTCTCAACTGTTGCTGAATCCACAGTATCTGAGAACAACCGCTCGCTGCAGCAATGTATTCTGCTTCATAAGTTGAGACAGAAACCGTTGACTGCTTCTTACACTGCCAGGAGACCAGTCTATCTCCTAAGAATTGACATCCAGCAGAAGTTGACTTTCTGTCAAGGTTACAACCGTCATAATCTGAATCAGTGTAGGCTTTGAAGTCGAATGACTGCTGCTTAGAGTACCAAAGACCTAATCGGGGTTTCCCTTTCAGGTATCTGAAAATTCTCTTCACGTCTATCATATGTGACTCCTTCGGTTGAGACTGAAACCTTGAGCACAAGCACACAGCAAACATTATATCGGGTCTTGAAGCTGTGAGATACATAAGTGATCTGATCAACCCACGGTACAATATGCTATCTACATCCTTTCCATCTTTGTCAGGATGCAGACCATGATTGACTGGGATAGGTGTGCCATAAGTACTGCTATCATTCATCTTGTACTTTGACAAGATGTCCTGCACATACTTAGTTTGAGGTAGATAAATGCAATCCTCCCTTTGATTGACTTGCAGACCCAGGAAGAATGACAATTCACCCATATTACTCATTTCAAACTTGGACTTCATCACCTGCTCGAATTCCCTACACATCCCTTCATTGGTAGATCCAAAGATAATGTCGTCGACGTATACTTGTACAAGAAGAATGTCACCTCCTGCTTTCCTAATGAAGAGGGTCGAGTCAATCTGTCCACGGTCGAAACCATTAGACAGTAAATGCTTAGATAATGTCTCATACCATGCCCGCGGTGCTTGATGAAGACCATAAAGTGCTTTGTCGAGCTTATACACTTTATTGATATTATGCGGATCTTCAAAGCCGGGATGTTGAGTGACATAGACCTCTTCATGAACTTTACCATAAAGGAAAGCACTCTTCACATCAAGTTGGTAGACCTTGAAGCCAACATATGTGGCATAAGCCAAGAACAGTCGAATGGCTTTAATTCTAGCAACTGGGCCCTATACTTTCGTGTAATCCAAGCCGTCTTGCTGATAAAAACCCTGAACAACCAATCTTGCTTTGTTCTTCACAACCACATGACGATCATCCGTCTTGCATTTGAACACCCATCTGGTTCCAATTGGCTGAAAGCCTTTTGGCAAGTCAACCAAATCCCACACGTGCAACTTTTGGAATTGAGACAATTCATCTTGCATCGCCTCAATCCAGCAGTGGTCAGTGAGAGCCTCCTTCACATTCTTCGGCTCTAACTGGGACATGAATGCAGCATGCAGACTTGTTTCCATTACACCAGTGTCAAGTATCTCTGTGTAAAGACTGGTGTTCTTAGTGATGGTTCGATAACAAGTCTGAACACCGGCATAAGGATCACCAATAATGTTGTCGATTGGATGATTCCTATGCACTCTCGTCTCCGGTACAATCAGTTCCTGAATTTCTGGATCTAGATTCGTGCTTAACTCCCCCATTTCCTGTGTTCCAGAGGAAGAAGATTCAATGTTAATTGGATCAGCTGGAGCTTCATTTCCTACAGTTGTGTTAGGATTGGCTTGAGCGTAATCTCCAACCACATGAACACTTTCACTGTTATCACTGTCATGAGTTCCAGATGCAGATGCAGCATTGGAATCAGGAGTTATAATTGGTACAATAGCACGAGTAGAGAAGCTGGAGTCATTGCCGCCACCCAATAATTCATAAACATTTGCGGCGTCAACTGCAGATATATCAGGAAGATTGAATGACTTGAATAGCGCATCATAATCAAAACCCCAAGATGGACCTGTTGGTTCTGGTGGAATGCTGTGTTTACTATAGTCCACTTCGAACCATTCCTCGACAGTACGAGTTCCTATGTTGTACACTCTCTTGCAAGGCGAGTTGGCAACGTATCCTAAGAAGATGCCTTCCACCGCTTTTGCATGAAACTTAGACTGGCGGTCTTTGTACTGTAGCAACAAGGAACAGGGACTACCAAAAGGAACTAGGTAATCAAGATTGGGAAGTCGATTATTGATCAACTCGTAACAAGTCTTGTTGTGCCTCTTCACAACCAGAACTCTGTTTAAGACGTGACAAGCTGTATTAACAGCTTCTGCCCAGAAAGTGACAGGAAGATTTGCATCTGACAGCATAGTCCTTGCAGTCTCAATCAGTGTTCTGTTCTTTCGTTCAGCAACTCCATTCTGTTGAGGCGTGTACGGCGCGCAGAATTCGTGACGGATCCCTTTCTTGAGACATAAAAGTTCCATCAAATTATTCTTTAACTCAGTTCCGTTGTCACTCCTTATTCTTCTAACTTTCAGCTTGCAAAGAGATTCCAAGCTCAGGATCAAGTATTAAAGAATATCAGCAGTCTCGTCTTTAGTACCTAAAAAATGCACCCAAGAAAAACGTGAAAAATCATTAGTCACTACTAGACAGAACGACTTACCTCCAATACTCCTGATACTTATGGGGCCAAACAGATCCATGTGTAATAGCTCCAAAGGGGTATCAATAGAGTTTTGGAGCTTGGGCTTGTGAGACTTCCGTTGCTGTTTGCCCTTTTTACAAGGCATACAGTTATCTGCAACGGTAAATCTCAGCTTAGGAACCCCGGTTACCAAACCGTTTCGGACAAGATGATTCATTTTACGATACGAAATATGTCCGAGTTTCCTATGCCACAAGATGGAGTCGAGCTCTGTCGCTTTAGTAAGCAAACAGGTAGGAACTGATGAGGTGGTTGTTGCCACGCTCATATCGATCTGATAGGTGTCGTTAGTTCTTGGTGCTCTCATCAGGATCCAATCTTCGGGAACTTCGAAACCGGGTTTGAGAATCAGGCATTCTGACTTGTCAAACACACCGAGTACTCCTTCTCACACATTTGGGAGACACTCAACAGGTTATGCTTCAGCTGCTTGCAGAAGTTGACATTGTCAAAGCTGACACAACCGTTCGAAACCACACCTTGACACGTGATGCTGCCGCCTTTTTCTCCGGCAAAGGCCACATAGCCGCCTCTGAATGGTTTAACATCTTGAAGCAGGGCCATGTTTCCTGTCATGTGCCGGGAGCATCCACTATCTACATACCAGCGTTTAGAGATAGTACCCTTCGGACGTCCCTGCACGAGTAACAAAAGAATTAGTTAGATTTGGAGACCCAAGCCATTGTGGTCTTGGGTCGTCCATCCTTTTCGAAATAAACTACTTCCTTTAACTCACAGTCGTGATGACTGTTCAAAATTGATGAATCTTTAAAAGAATTAGAATTGGGAGATTGAGAATTTTTGGATTTGGCAGTCCAGGATCTCTTCTGTTTCTTAACCGAAACAGGAGACTTTGGTTCAGCAACAGCAGGTGAACTTGTGGAAGTTTCACCTGATTGAACTGAAGTCAGCTGTTCCAGCATTCTCAACCTCTTGTTTCTTCTTCTTCTTCTCTGTGGCTTTGAGAGTTTCGCCACAGGTTTCTCACCAGTACGTGTACTACCAGATGTAGATACACAAGGTACAGCATGTTGCGTTACCTTTCTAGTAACAGATGGTTTAGCTTCAGACTTTATCTTAGGCTTTACCATCGGTTTGACTGGTGGTTTCACCACATTTTGTTTTGGATTTTTGGGAGCTTTCACTGATGGCGACTTGGGGATAACAGCTGGTTGTGGAACAACATGCCGTTTCCCTTGGTTCTTAGAAGGACAGTTCACAATAATGTGACCAACCAAGCCACAGTGAAAACAATTTCTCTTGTCTACATAAGTTCTCTTGTAAGGCTCATTAGATCTGGCCTTAGATAACTCAGCATTATGAGAAGGAGGAGTTGGTTTATGAACATTAGTCTGAACCTATACAGTTTGGTTTTTGGGAGTATAATATTTTTCCAAATTTTCTTTATACCCAAGCCCATAATGAGCTGAAAAAGCTTCTTTATTTGCTTGATTAAGACTTTTATACCCCCCATAAAGCATTACCTTTAGATTATCATTTGTTTCAATGATATCGGGTTCAGTTAAAATGCAATTATCACCATTAATGATAACGTTTTTCTTTACCTTTGGTTCAGCGAACAACTCCTCAGATACTGCTCCTTCAGGGTAAGTGTTAACCGACCCATCTTCAGAAGTAGTAACAAACTCCTCACTAGATGTGGAGTTAGACTTACTTGAGGATTCATCCTTTTTAGGGGAATCATCCTTATCAGAAGACTCATCTAGACAAGTGAGATCAATTTCTATTAAGCTATTGACAAACTTCCCGCTCACTGGTGGAGGAATGGCATTAGTACCTAGACCTAACCCATTCATTTGTCTCACTACAGATTCGTAGTGTTCCACCACAAAGCGAGAGTTTTTCAACTTCTCATTAGTGCATTTTAACTGCAAACTCTCATTTTGCAGTTTGTTGATTTCATTGTTCCGTTTTTCTAACCCCCTGTATGCAACATCTAAGTGAAGCTGTTGATCACTTATTTTTAAAGAATATTCACATTTTTCTTTTTTCAACGTTTCAATAGAATCTTTAAAACGTTTTTCATTTTCTTTAAAGTTTAGAGCTGCCATACTTAGGGGTTCGATTTTGTCGTGGAGCCTAGAATTTTCAAGTTTTAGCCCTAGACATTTAGAACATGAAATAACAGAGAAAGGGTTAGAATCTATCTCAGAAGATGAACTTGTTGCTTCTCCAATGGCCATGAGAGCAATAGTAGTCATCGCTTCCTCTTCATCAGCTACAGAAGCTTCCTTTTCTTAAGCTTCCTTCACCTCCTCTGTAGCAACAGTTGTAGATTCTTCTAGGTCAGCCATAGAAGCTTCCCTTTTCTCTGCTTCCATCATCTCCATGATCTCAGCCATGAGACCAACCTAGGTTTGTGCGATGATGGCATCCTCAAGATGAACACCCCAATCAAAGTTGTCATCCTGTTGGGCTACTAGTGCATTGGACGTTCCACTTTGGCTTTGATTGTGGTTGTTTGAGTTGTCGTGGCCATGGCTGTTTCCTTGGCTGGGTCGGGTAAAACCAGAGGCTGGTGCTCTGTCTTTCTGACACTCATGAGCAAAGTGTCCAAAATTTAGACACTTATAGCATTTGGCCTTAGATTTGTCAAACCCAACCTTGGCATTAGGATGCCCGCCAATAAACTTTCTTCCTGTTCTGTTCAGGAAACGCTTGGCTCTCCTCAATAGCATGGCTATATTCCATTGAATATCCATGTCCTCCATGTCATCAGGATCCACTTGATTAAAATCTTCTTCAATCGTCTCTGGATCAGTAAGCTTGCCACCTATGAAATTCTCATACGCAAGCAAACAAGATGAGAATAGTGCTACATGATCTTCAGCTATTCTGGCTATAGCTGATTGGTTAGCTGAAGACGTAGCAGGAGGATTTCTTGAGGTATGTTGATGATGAGATCCCAACCCTGATCCTAAAGCATAGCAAGCATGACCACCACACCCAGTTGAGTGGTCTTCTTCAGTAGGATTTCCAGTGAAGAGGGCAATTCCAGAGCCCGATGACTTGGATGTAGAGGTTGTCCCATGATACATAGAAAGGTCTTGTATCTAGGGTCTTCCTGAGCTCTCCTTTCTCCTTAGGTTCATGTCATGAGCTTGAACCTTTCCTATTGCCTCCTCAACTGTCAACTCATAGAATTTAGGATTTTCCCTCATCAGGGTTGTGTACATCTCAAATTTGGGTGGTAAAGCATCCAAAAACTTTTCCACCATCTCTTCATCTGGATACCTAAGTTCAAAAGCCTTCAACTCAATCTGTAAATGATAGAATCTAGAGATGAGGTCATTTAAAGATTCGTTTTCTAAAAATCTGAAGCACTCATACTGCTTCATGAGAAGATCCCGCTTACTCTTCTTGATGTCACTATTTCCTTTGAATCTCTTCTGTAAAGCTTTCTAGAGATCCTTAGAATTGTCATAACCTCGGAAACTGTGGAACAATTCCCGAGTTAATGCCATAGTGATCGAACCAAGTGCCTTATTTTCACGATCATAAGCTTTCTTTTCTTCGTCAGAAAGCTTAGAGATAGGTTTGGGCATGGTTTCATCAAGATAGATGTGTGTGGGATGCTTATATCCCTCAAGGATTGGTATCCATAGCGATGAGTCAGTATAAGAAATGTAGTGTTCAAAACGTGCTTTCCAATTACAATAATCGTTCACGTTCAGCAACTTTGGTGGTTTCTGTGGTGTACCGATCTCATTATCATAATTTAACAGGTTTCCCAAATTCTGAAGATTCGACATAGTGAACACTTAGTCAAATTTCATAAAAATCAGACACAGTTGCGCACTTGATTTTTGGCCTTGCGCACTTGAGAAATGGTCTTGCGTATTTAGATTTCCTCTTGCGTACTTGTAAGTACGCAGGATTAAATGTAAGTACGCAGGATATAACTTAAGTTCGCACAAGTTCAGTCTTGCGCACTTATAAGTACGCAGGAGTTAAGTCTTGCGTATTTAGTAAGTACGCACAAAACTATACTTTTTGCCAGAAATGGTAAGTACGCACAACACCTTTTCAGCAACTTTCACCAAACTTTTCCGCTCACCTGAAACTCGCCGGAGATGGTAAAAATTGGTCTGATGATCAATGCAAATAAGACAAAGGGTCAGAAACTTGTTTCTAACCAACCTTTGATGCTCAAAACACTCAAATACACAACAAAAATTAGTTTTTGAGTGATTTTTGTTTCTAAAATAGTGCTCAAGAGCTACCCCTATTTTATCACAAAAATCAACAAAAATACCTCTTTTTGCTTGTAAAAAAAAACTCTCCAAACTCACTCACAACACTCGAAATCAGGAGCAAAGCTCTGATACCACTTGTAGGTCCCTCGGGTGTGTCAGATCGTCACATGCAAGTGGGTCTACTAGTCGGACCGAGTTCGGAATGCCCGTGACTAGGCAGAGAGTCTAGCTAAACAAAGTAAACCGACAAGAGAAAACACTTTAAACGTTCTTTGTATTATAAACACTTGAAGGTTACAGAGAAAAGCACTGAGATTACAATCTGCGTATTTGCTATAATGCCTGCTTACTTAACTTCTGTCAACCTATCTTATTTATACAGGACCTGATGCCTCAGGGCAAAATGCTCTTGCATACTTAGCAAGTACGCAGAGTTGTTCGTGCGTACTTGCTAAGTACGCAGGAGCTTTCTCCTGCGCACTTATAAGTGCGCAAAACACTTAGAGAATTTTGCAACATTCAATATGTAAAAGTAAATACAACTCGATAAACTAATACATAAAGACTCTTGCATACAAAGACAATTACAAACAAGACAAGACAACCTAAGACTAAGACTCTATCTATCCAGAGTGTTTGTCACAGGAAAGTGCTTCAACACAACTGAGTCAGGATAGGGTTTGAGTATGCAATGACAAAGGCGTTCTCAACATTGTGGTAAATCTTTCTTCAACAGAATATCGACCAAAGCGTGAGCCCACGGCTCGGGAAGGTGATGACATCTCTGTGTCAATGAATTTCTACCCTAATACGTGCAACAGTCTGCCTCTACACGACGTATTGTTGCTAGTGGGTACAGTAGGCACTCGTCTCCGACGATCCCAACTCCCAAATAGATATATGCTAGTTCTGTGTGTCGTCCCCAACACAAACTTGAGAAGACCCACCATTCCCTGATTGTGTCCTTGATAGGCTCAAGTCGGTGTCATCTTTGGCTCTGATGGTGTAACAAAGGTGAAGATGATGGTGGTGTGAGTGACTCCTCCGAAGGCTTCGTCTCGCTGCCCACGGACGGGAGTGGATGTTGTTCTGATGACTCCCTGAGTTTCGCCACCGAGAATGATGATATAATAAAAATGACATGCACCTCGTCGGAAGAGGGTGATATGGATGTTGTCATCATGCCTGCAATGCATGTATGGATACCATGTGTATCATGTATAAGTGTCTGTGTCGTGTAACTAATGCATGTGTGCGGTTATAGTCTAGTATGCAATCCTAGTTCTCTATAAACCTGGCTTGATACCAATCTGTCACACCCCCAAATTCCACTAACGGAGTTTTACCGTTTGGAAGGTGACACACCATGATCTCAGTCATTAGTTACATCAAACGACACTATATGAGACTTAAAAATCCATAACATAAATGTTCAGATTTAAATGCTGAAGCGTAAACGTTAATAGGAAATCGAAAGTAACTACACGCAACAAGCGTCAATTAATGTAAATAAGTAAAATTGTTTAAAATGTTTGAAATGAATGATATGACAGTAGGACTCCATGCATGTCCTAAGTGTGCAACCTGTGCCAAGGCGACCTGAGAAACATTAAGAAAAAGCGTCAACACGAGGTTGGTGAGTTCACTGGTTTGTATGCAAATAAACTGTTTGAGTGTTGCTGGATCCACATACGTAAGTCACACCTATTGCTAGCTAGACAATGTACAAGTTACTCTAAGCGCTGGCAACCGAAGCTGATTATTTGTTTGTTTGTTTGCCTCCAGCCAGGTCTATCAACACTGACTAATATGTTTAGGCAAATCTACACCCGTTCGACCTCCAATCGTGCTAAGTCCATATTAACGGTTCGATGTGAGGACTTTCATGATAGTGTTTACGCTTAAGTACACAAGTGGTAATGAAATACTATGTGGTCCATGTCCGTGTTATGTCTCTCCCTGGCTGGGAGACATGTAACGGATGCCTGTTCGTATGCAAGTTTCTCCCCAACGGGAAAACAAGTAAGATGATGTTTGTTTGTACGCATGTTTCTCCCCAACGGGAAAACAAGTAAAATGATATTCGTATGTATGCATGTTCCTCCCCAACGAGAAAACAAGTAAAATACTGTTTGTGTATGCATGTTTCTCCCCAACGGGAAAACATGTAAAATAATGTTTGTGAGTATGCATGTTTCTCCCCCAATAGGAAAACAAGTAAAAAGGGCTGTGAAATTCACCTGCGTTGCGTAGTAGGTAGTATCACACAAGTATGAGATTTGGAACCTCATATGTTAGCACGCACGACTTACGTATGCCCTAGAATTATAAGCACATAAGTTAGGGACATATGGGAATTGTGATGATGACACGGAAAATTAGAACGTCTTAACACATTCTAAGGATCAATGAGTAGACGAACGTGTCCACGGGAATATAGGTTTCTTAATATAATAATTAAGATAAATGTGTTACGTGTCGAACGTTTCTTAATTATGAATATAATAATAATTAAATACATCCGTGGGTTTGACCATTAAAATAGTGGCTATGAAAATAATATAACTAATATATTATTTTTAGAGAAATAACAAGTTTATTTAAAATGTGTGACAAAAATAATAAAACTATTATTTTTATTCGAGGATATTAAACGTGAGTAAATAATATAAATAATTATATTATTTATTAGTTTAAAACGTTACACGAAGTTTATAAACGAGGTGAAAATAATATCTAAATATATATTATTTTTAATTAGAGTCACGGGTTGAAAATAATATAAACATATTATTTTATTTGGAGTCGTGGTTTGAAAATAATATAAATATATTATTTTAAAAGTGGGTATTTTTAATGAATATGGTTTACAAACCAAACCCGAACCTACGGGTGGTTTACGGGCTCAAAACATATTAATATAATAATATATTAATATTATGATAATTTTTATATTGAAAATGATAATTAAAATGTGGTTTAAAAAGAATTGGGGGTGGAGGGATTCGAAGCCGGGTCCCCTCCCCACCAACACACCGTACTAACTAACCCACCCACTAGGGCAATCGCGTTAGAACCCGGACATGAATGGTTTTAACATGACTACTCTCGGTGTTCTTCCCTCTTTGCGATCCGAATCAAGAACCAGTCTCAATCCCAACGAATTAGACCACGATTGTCCCAAATGGCATAAGGATTTTGATAAAGGGGTTTTGCGAATCAGTGCGTCCGTTTAATTGCAAAAACATTAGTTATAGGATCGTTAATTTCACAAATGAAAAGCTGAAAACCCTAGACAAGAACATGAATTCGATTTAAACGATTCTGATATTAAAAGTTGTAGGAATCATGGGGCTTTCTAAGGATAGGTGATTGCGAGTATGCCCTTGTATTTTAATTGAATTTAAATTGCGTTTAGAGTGGAGTTCGACCAAACCGAATTCGTATGAACCCTAGGTACCTGTTCGTGTTTAATTCGATATTGTAGGTCTAAATTAGGTTAGCGCTTTCAATAAAGAGGTGAAAACGAATCTAGGGGTGTGTTCAATTACCTAAATCGATGTCGGGTTGATGGAGTTTGACTAAACCACAGGTGCGGCTCCCAAAGTTTGACCTCCGACGTCTCCGGTAACTACTCCGGGCGAAATAAGTTGTGCACAAGCTTCAGTGGGGTTCGTTTATCGTGTATAAAGAGTTTGATTGTGAAATGATTCATGATTTTATCGAGTTCGATAGGCATAATGGGTTTTCGAGAGTTACAGCTTTGATTAGGCATAAAGAGGATTAATTCGAGATCAATGCCGGTGTTAATTGGTTCAATAATGGTCGACCTCATCATTACTACGCAAATCAGTTACAATGTCGAACGAATTTCTTTTACGGATTGTGAATTGGGTCAGGAACCATGGGGTTTGACTTTACAAAAGTCAACAGAGCATAAATGTATATGATTTTGACTTTAAAAGTCAACAGATCTGGTTTAGGGTAATTACAACTTTGGTCCTTGTAATTTTAGGTGTGTTTGAGTTTAGATATCGACAGAAATAGTCCTTGAGGTTTGTAATTGATTTAACTGGACTAACTGAGTTCGAGAGAGACAACGAAGTTCGTTAACGGAGTTAACTCCAAATAGTCGGATGTCACAATACATATGACCTTGACCTTAACTAATGCATGTGTGCTGTTATAGTCTAGTATGCAATCGTAGTTCTCTATAAACTTGGCTTGATACCAATCTGTCACACCCCCAAATTCCACTAACGGAGTTTTACCGTTTGAAAGGTGACACACCATGATCTCAGTCATTAGTTACATCAAACGACACTATATGAGACTTAAAAATCCATAACATAAATGTTCAGAATTAAATGCGGAAGCGTAAACGTTAATAGGAAATCGAAAGTAACTACACGCAACAAGCGTCAATTAATGTAAATAAGTAAAATTGTTTAAAATGTTTGAAATGAATGATATGACAGTAGGACTCCATGCATGTCCTAAGTGTGCAACCTGTGCCAAGGCGACCTAAGAAACATTAAGAAAAAGTGTCAACACGAGGTTGGTGAGTTCACAGGTTTGTATGCAAATAAACTGTTTGAGTGTTGCTGGATCCACATACGTAAGTCACACCTATTGCTAGCTAGACAATGTACAAGTTACTCTAAGCGCTGGCAACCGAAGCTGATTGTTTGTTTGTTTGTTTGCCTCCAGCTAGGTCTATCAACCCTGACTAATATGTTTAGGCCAATCTACACCCGTTCGACCTCCAATCGTGCTAGCGCAACTAGCCCGGGAGGGGTTTGTCAAACCCAGTAGTACTACTCAAATTACTTCGCTAAGTCCATATTAACGGTTCGATGTGAGGACTTTCATGATAGTGTTTACGCTTAAGTACACAAGTGGTAATGAAATACTATGTGATCCATGTCCGTGTTATGTCTCTCCCTGGCTGGGAGACATGTAACGGATGCATGTTCGTATGCGTGTTTCTCCCCAACGGGAAAACAAGTAAGATGATGTTTGTTTGTACGGATGTTTCTCCCCAACGGGAAAACAAGTAAAATGATATTCGTTTGTATGCATGTTCCTCCCCAACGGGAAAACAAGTAAAATACTGTTTGTGTGTATGCATGTTTCTCCCCAACGGGAAAACATTTAAAATAATGTTTGTGAGTATGCATGTTTCTCCCCCAATAGGAAAACAAGTAAAAAGGGGTTGTGAAACTCACCTACGTTGCGTAGTAGGTAGTATCACACAAGTATGAGATTTGGAACCTCATATGTTAGCATGCACGGCTTACGTATGCCCTTGAATTATGAGCACATAAGTTAGGGACATATGGGATTTGTGACGATGACACGGAAAATTAGAACGTCTTAACACATTCTAAGGATCAATGAGCAGACGAACGTGTCCACGGGAATATAGGTTTCTTAATATAATAATTAAGATAAATGCGTTCCGTGTCCAAGGTTTCTTAATTTTGAATATAATAATAATTAAATACATCCGTGCGTTTGTACCATTAAAATAGTGGCTATGAAAATAATATAACTAATATATTATTTTTAGAGAAATAACATGATTATTTAAAATGTGTGACAAAAATAATAAAACTATTATTTTTATTCGAGGATATTTAACGTGAGTAAATAATATAAATAATTATATTATTTATTAGTTTAAAACGTTACACGAAGTTTATAAACGAGGTGAAAATAATATCTAAATATATATTATTTTTAATTAGAGTCACGGGTTGAAATAATATAAACATATTATTTTATTCGGAGTCGTGGTTTGAAAATAATATAAATATATTATTTTAAAAGTGGGTATTTTTAATGAATATGGTTTACAAACCAAACCCGAGCCTACGGGTGGTTTACGGGCTCAAAACATATTAATATAATAATATATTAATATTATGATAATTTTTATATTGAAAATAATAATTAAAATGTGGTTTAAAAAGAATTGGGGGTGGAGGGATTCGAAGCCGGGTCCCCTCCCCATCAACACACCGTACTAACCAACCCACCCGCTAGGGCAATCGCGTTAGAACCCGGACATGAATGGTTTTAACAAGACTACTCTCGGTGTTCTTCCCTCTTTGCGATCCGAATCAAGAACCAGTCTCAATCCCAACGAATTAGACCACGATTGTCCCAAATGGCATAGGGATTTTGATAAAGGGGTTTTGCGAATCAGTGCGTGCGTTTAATTGCAAAAACATTAGTTATAGGATCGTTAATTTCACAAATGAAAAGCCGAAAACCCTAGACAAGAACATGAATTCGATTTAAACGATTCTGATATTAAAATTTGTAGGAATCATGGGGATTTCTAAGGATAGGTGATTGCGAGTCTGCCCATGTATTTTAATTGAATTTAAATTGCGTTTAGAGTGGAGTTCGACCAAACCGAATTCGTATGAACCCTAGGTACCTGTTCGTGTTTAATTCGGTATTGTAGGTCTAAATTAGGTTAGGGCTTTCAATAAAGAGGTGAAAACGAATCTAGGGGTGTGTTCAATTACCTAAATCGATGTCGGGTTGATGGAGTTCGACTAAACCACAGGTGCGGCTCCCAAAGTTTGACCTTCGGCTACTACTCCGGGCGAAATAAGTTGTGCACAAGCTTCAGTGGGGTTCGTTTATCGTGTGTAAAGAGTTTGATTGTGAAATGAATCATGATTTTATCGAGTTCGATAGGCATAATGGGTTTTCGACAGTTACGACTTTGATTAGGCATATAGAGGATTAATTCGAGATCAATGCCGGTGTTAATTGGTTCAATAATGGTCTACCTCATCATTACTACGCAAATCAGTTACAATGTCAAACGAATTTCTTTTACGGATTGTGAATTGGGTCAAGAACCATGGGGTTTGACTTTTCAAAAGTCAACAAAGCACAAATGTATATGATTTTGACTTTAAAAGTCAACAGATCTGGTTTAGGGTAATTACAACTTTGGTCCTTGTAATTTTAGGTGTGTTTGAGTTTAGATATCGACAGAAATAGTCCTTGAGGTTTGTAATTGATTTAACTGGACTAACTGAGTTCGAGAGAGATAACGAAGTTCGTTAACGGAGTTAACTCCAAATAGTCGGATGTCACATTACATATGACCTTGACCTTGACCTTAACTAATGCATGTGTGCTGTTATAGTCTAGTATGCAATCCTAGTTCTTTATAAACCTGGCTTGATACCAATCTGTCACACCCCCAAATTCCACTAACGGAGTTTTACCGTTTGGAAGGTGACACACCATGATCTCAGTCATTAGTTACATCAAACGACACTATATGAGACTTAAAAATCCATAACATAAATGTTCAGAGTTAAATGCGGAAGCGTAAACGTTAATAGGAAATCGAAAGTAACTACATGCAACAAGCGTTAATTAATGTAAATAAGTAAAATTGTTTAAAATGTTTGAAATGAATGATATGACAGTAGGACTTCATGAATGTCCTAAGTGTGCAACCTGTGCCAAGGCGACCTGAGAAACATTAAGAAAAAGTGTCAACACGAGGTTGGTGAGTTCACAGGTTTGTATGCAAATAAACTGTTTGAGTGTTGCTGGATCCACATACGTAAGTCACACCTATTGCTAGCTAGACAATGTACAAGTTACTCTAAGCGCTGGCAACCGAAGCTGATTGTTTGTTTGTTTGTTTGCCTCCAGCCAGGTCTATCAACCCTGACTAATATGTTTAGGCCAATCTACACCCGTTCGACCTCCAATCGTGCTAGCGCAACTAGCCCGGGAGGGGTTTGTCAAACCCAGTAGTACTACTCAAATTACCTCGCTAAATCCATATTAACGGTTCGATGTGAGGACTTTCATGATAGTGTTTACGCTTAAGTACACAAGTGGTAATGAAATACTATGTGATCCATGTCCGTGTTATGTCTCTCCTGGATGGGAGACATGTATCGGATGCCTGTTCTTATGCATGTTTCTCCCCAACGGGAAAACAAGTAAGATGATGTTTGTTTGTACGCATGTTTCTCCCCAACGGGAAAACAAGTAAAATGATATTCGTTTGTATGCATGTTCTTCCCCAACGGGAAAACAAGTAAAATACTGTTTGTGTGTATGCATGTTTCTCCCCAACGGGAAAACATGTAAAATAATGTTTGTGAGTATGCATGTTTCTCCCCCAATAGGAAAACAAGTAAAAAGGGGTTGCGAAACTCACCTGCGTTGCGTAGTAGGTAGTATCACACAAGTATGAGATTTGGAACCTCATATGTTAGCATGCATGGCTTACGTATGCCCTAGAATTATAAGCACATAAGTTAGGGACATATGGGATTTGTGACGATGACACGGAAAATTAGAACGTCTTAACACATTCTAAGGATCAATGAGCAGACGAACGTGTCCACGGGAATATAGGTTTCTTAATATAATAATTAAGATAAATGCGTTCCGTGTCGAAGGTTTCTTAATTTTGAATATAATAATAATTAAATACATCCGTGCGTTTGTACCATTAAAATAGTGGCTATGAAAATAATATAACTAATATATTATTTTTAGAGAAATAACATGATTATTTAAAATGTGTGACAAAAATAATAAAACTATTATTTTTATTCGAGGATATTTAACGTGAGTAAATAATATAAATAATTATATTATTTATTAGTTTAAAAAGTTACACGAAGTTTATAAACGAGGTGAAAATAATATTTAAATATATATTATTTTTAATTAGAGTCACGGGTTGAAATAATATAAACATATTATTTTATTCGGAGTCGTGGTTTGAAAATAATATAAATATATTATTTTAAAAGTGGGTATTTTTAATGAATATGGTTTACAAACCAAACCCGAGCCTACGGGTGGTTTACGGGCTCAAAACATATTAATATAATAATATATTAATATTATGATAATTTTTATATTGAAAATAATAATTTAAATGTGGTTTAAAAAGAATTGGGGGTGGAGGTATTCGAAGCCGGGTCCCCTCCCCACCAACACACCGTACTAACCAACCCACCCGCTAGGGCAATCGGGTTAGAACCCGGACATGAATGGTTTTAACAAGACTACTCTCGGTGTTCTTCCCTCTTTGCGATCTGAATCAAGAACCAGTCTCAATCCCAACGAATTAGACCACGATTGTCCCAAATGGCATAGGGATTTTGATAAAGGGGTTTTGCGAATCAGTACATGCGTTTAATTGCAAAAACATTAGTTATAGGATCGTTAATTTCACAAATGAAAAGTCGAAAACCCTAGACAAGAACATGAATTTGATTTAAACGATTCTGATATTAAAAGTTGTAGGAATCATGGGGCTTTCTAAGGATAGGTGATTGTGAGTCTGCCCATGTATTTTAATTGAATTTAAATTGCGTTTAGAGTGGAGTTCGACCAAACCGAATTCGTATGAACCTTAGGTACCTGTTCGTGTTTAATTCGGTATTGTAGGTCTAAATTAGGTTAGGGCTTTCAATAAAGAGGTGAAAACGAATCTAGGGGTGTGTTCAATTACCTAAATCGATGTCGGGTTGATGGAGTTCGACTAAACCACAGGTGCGGCTCCTAAAGTTTGACCTCCGGCTACTACTCCGGCCGAAATAAGTTGTGCACAAGCTTCAGTGGGGTTCGTTTATCGTGTGTAAAGAGTTTGATTGTGAAATGATTCATGATTTTATCGAGTTCGATAGGCATAATGGGTTTTCGACAGTTACGGCTTTGATTAGGCATATAGAGGATTAATTCGAGATCAATGCCGGTGTTAATTGGTTCAATAATGGTCTACCTCATCATTACTACGCAAATCAGTTACAATGTCTAACGAATTTCTTTTACGGATTGTGAATTGGGTCAAGAAGCATGGGGTTTGACTTTACAAAAGTCAACAGAGCACAAATGTATATGATTTTGACTTTAAAAGTCAACAGATCTGGTTTAGGGTAATTACAACTTTGGTCCTTGTAATTTTAGGTGTGTTTGAGTTTAGATATCGACAGAAATAGTCCTTGAGGTTTGTAATTGATTTAACTGGACTAACTGAGTTCGAGAGAGATAACGAAGTTCGTTAACGGAGTTAACTCCAAATAGTCGGATGTCACATTACATATGACCTTGACCTTGACCTTAACTAATGCATGTGTGCTGTTATAGTCTAGTATGCAATCCTAGTTCTTTATAAACCTGGCTTGATACCAATCTGTCACACCCCCAAATTCCACTAACGGAGTTTTACCGTTTGGAAGGTGACACACCATGATCTCAGTCATTAGTTACATCAAACGACACTATATGAGACTTAAAAATCCAAAACATAAATGTTCAGAGTTAAATGCGGAAGCGTAAACGTTAATAGGAAATCGAAAGTAACTACATGCAACAAGCGTTAATTAATGTAAATAAGTAAAATTGTTTAAAATGTTTGAAATGAATGATATGACAGTAGGACTTCATGAATGTCCTAAGTGTGCAACCTGTGCCAAGGCGACCTGAGAAACATTAAGAAAAAGTGTCAACACGAGGTTGGTGAGTTCACAGGTTTGTATGCAAATAAACTGTTTGAGTGTTGCTGGATCCACATACGTAAGTCACACCTATTGCTAGCTAGACAATGTACAAGTTACTCTAAGCGCTGGCAACCAAAGCTGATTGTTTGTTTGTTTGTTTGCCTCCAGCCAGGTCTATCAACCCTGACTAATATGTTTAGGCCAATCTACACCCGTTCGACCTCCAATCGTGCTAGCGCAACTAGCCCGGGAGGGGTTTGTCAAACCCAGTAGTACTACTCAAATTACCTCGCTAAATCCATATTAACGGTTCGATGTGAGGACTTTCATGATAGTGTTTACGCTTAAGTACACAAGTGGTAATGAAATACTATGTGATCCATGTCCGTGTTATGTCTCTCCCTGGATGGGAGACATGTATCGGATGCCTGTTCTTATGCATGTTTCTCCCCAACGGGAAAACAAGTAAGATGATGTTTGTTTGTACGCATGTTTCTCCCCAACGGGAAAACAAGTAAAATGATATTCGTTTGTATGCATGTTCTTCCCCAACGGGAAAACAAGTAAAATACTGTTTGTGTGTATGCATGTTTCTCCCCAACGGGAAAACATGTAAAATAATGTTTGTGAGTATGCATGTTTCTCCCCCAATAGGAAAACAAGTAAAAAGGGGTTGCGAAACTCACCTGCGTTGCGTAGTAGGTAGTATCACACAAGTATGAGATTTGGAACCTCATATGTTAGCATGCATGGCTTACGTATGCCCTAGAATTATAAGCACATAAGTTAGGGACATATGGGATTTGTGACGATGACACGGAAAATTAGAACGTCTTAACACATTCTAAGGATCAATGAGCAGACGAACGTGTCCACGGGAATATAGGTTTCTTAATATAATAATTAAGATAAATGCGTTCCGTGTCGAAGGTTTCTTAATTTTGAATATAATAATAATTAAATACATCCGTGCGTTTGTACCATTAAAATAGTGGCTATGAAAATAATATAACTAATATATTATTTTTAGAGAAATAACATGATTATTTAAAATGTGTGACAAAAATAATAAAACTATTATTTTTATTCGAGGATATTTAACGTGAGTAAATAATATAAATAATTATATTATTTATTAGTTTAAAAAGTTACACGAAGTTTATAAACGAGGTGAAAATAATATTTAAATATATATTATTTTTAATTAGAGTCACGGGTTGAAATAATATAAACATATTATTTTATTCGGAGTCGTGGTTTGAAAATAATATAAATATATTATTTTAAAAGTGGGTATTTTTAATGAATATGGTTTACAAACCAAACCCGAGCCTACGGGTGGTTTACGGGCTCAAAACATATTAATATAATAATATATTAATATTATGATAATTTTTATATTGAAAATAATAATTAAAATGTGGTTTAAAAAGAATTGGGGGTGGAGGTATTCGAAGCCGGGTCCCCTCCCCACCAACACACCGTACTAACCAACCCACCCGCTAGGGCAATCGGGTTAGAACCCGGACATGAATGGTTTTAACAAGACTACTCTCGGTGTTCTTCCCTCTTTGCGATCTGAATCAAGAACCAGTCTCAATCCCAACGAATTAGACCACGATTGTCCCAAATGGCATAGGGATTTTGATAAAGGGGTTTTGCGAATCAGTACATGCGTTTAATTGCAAAAACATTAGTTATAGGATCGTTAATTTCACAAATGAAAAGTCGAAAACCCTAGACAAGAACATGAATTCGATTTAAACGATTCTGATATTAAAAGTTGTAGGAATCATGGGGCTTTCTAAGGATAGGTGATTGCGAGTCTGCCCATGTATTTTAATTGAATTTAAATTGCGTTTAGAGTGGAGTTCGACCAAACCGAATTCGTATGAACCTTAGGTACCTGTTCGTGTTTAATTCGGTATTGTAGGTCTAAATTAGGTTAGGGCTTTCAATAAAGAGGTGAAAACGAATCTAGGGGTGTGTTCAATTACCTAAATCGATGTCGGGTTGATGGAGTTCGACTAAACCACAGGTGCGGCTCCTAAAGTTTGACCTCCGGCTACTACTCCGGCCGAAATAAGTTGTGCACAAGCTTCAGTGGGGTTCGTTTATCGTGTGTAAAGAGTTTGATTGTGAAATGATTCATGATTTTATCGAGTTCGATAGGCATAATGGGTTTTCGACAGTTACGGCTTTGATTAGGCATATAGAGGATTAATTCGAGATCAATGCCGGTGTTAATTGGTTCAATAATGGTCTACCTCATCATTACTACGCAAATCAGTTACAATGTCTAACGAATTTCTTTTACGGATTGTGAATTGGGTCAAGAACCATGGGGTTTGACTTTACAAAAGTCAACAGAGCACAAATGTATATGATTTTGACTTTAAAAGTCAACAGATCTGGTTTAGGGTAATTACAACTTTGGTCCTTGTAATTTTAGGTGTGTTTGAGTTTAGATATCGACAGAAATAGTCCTTGAGGTTTGTAATTGATTTAACTGGACTAACTGAGTTCGAGAGAGATAACGAAGTTCGTTAACGGAGTTAACTCCAAATAGTCGGATGTCACATTACATATGACCTTGACCTTGACCTTAACTAATGCATGTGTGCTGTTATAGTCTAGTATGCAATCCTAGTTCTCCATAAACCTGGCTTGATACCAATCTGTCACACCCCCAAATTCCACTAACGGAGTTTTACCGTTTGGAAGGTGACACACCATGATCTCAGTCATTAGTTACATCAAACGACACTATATGAGACTTAAAAATCCATAACATAAATGTTCAGAGTTAAATGCGGAAGCATAAACGTTAATAGGAAATCGAAAGTAACTACACGCAACAAGCGTCAATTAATGTAAATAAGTAAAATTGTTTAAAATGTTTGAAATGAATGATATGACAGTAGGACTCCATGCATGTCCTAAGTGTGCAACCTGTGCCAAGGCGACCTGAGAAACATTAAGAAAAAGTGTCAACACGAGGTTGGGGAGTTCACAGGTTTGTATGCAAATAAACTGTTTGAGTGTTGCTGGATCCACATACGTAAGTCACACCTATTGCTAGCTAGACAATGTACAAGTTACTCTAAGCGCTGGCAACCGAAGCTGATTGTTTGTTTGTTTGTTTGCCTCCAGCCAGGTCTATCAACCCTGACTAATATGTTTAGGCCAATCTACACCCGTTCGACCTCCAATCGTGCTAGCGCAACTAGCCCGGGAGGGGCTTGTCAAACCCAGTAGTACTACTCAAATTACTTCGCTAAGTCCATATTAACGGTTCGATGTGAGGACTTTCATGATAGTGTTTACGCTTAAGTACACAAGTGGTAATGAAATACTATGTGATCCATGTCCGTGTTATGTCTCTCCCTGGATGGGAGACATGTAACAGATGCCTGTTCGTATGCATGTTTCTCCCCAACGGGAAAACAAGTAAGATGATGTTTGTTTGTACGCATATTTCTCCCCAACGGGAAAACAAGTAAAATGAAATTCGTTTGTATGCATGTTCCTCCCCAACGGGAAAACAAGTAAAATATTGTTTGTGTGTATGCATGTTTCTCCCCAACGGGAAAACATGTAAAATAATGTTTGTGAGTATGCATGTTTCTCCCCCAATAGGAAAACAAGTAAAAAGGGGTTGTGAAACTCACCTGCGTTGCGTAGTAGGTAGTATCACACAAGTATGAGATTTGGAACCACATATGTTAGCATGCACGGCTTACGTATGCCCTAGAATTATAAGCACATAAGTTAGGGACATATGGGATTTGTGACGATGACATGGAAAATTAGAACGTCTTAACACATTCTAAGGATCAATGAGCAGACGAACGTGTCCACGGGAATATAGGTTTCTTAATATAATAATTAAGATAAATGCGTTACGTGTCGAAGGTTTCTTAATTTTGAATATAATAATAATAATTAAATACATCCGTGCGTTTGTACCATTAAAATAGTGGCTATGAAAATAATATAACTAATATATTATTTTTAGAGAAATAACATGATTATTTAAAATGTGTGACAAAAATAATAAAACTATTATTTTTATTCGAGGATATTAAACGTGAGTAAATAATATAAATAATTATATTATTTATTAGTTTAAAACGTTACACGAAGTTTATAAACGAGGTGAAAATAATATCTAAATATATATTATTTTTAATTAGAGTCACGGGTTGAAAATAATATAAACATATTATTTTATTCGGAGTCGTGGTTTGAAAATAATATAAATATATTATTTTAAAAGTGGGTATTTTTAATGAATATGGTTTACAAACCAAACCCGAGCCTACGGGTGGTTTACAGGCTCAAAACATATTAATATAATAATATATTAATATTATGATAATTTTTATATTGAAAATATTAATTAAAATGTGGTTTAAAAAGAATTGGGGGTGGAGGGATTCGAAGCCGGGTCCCCTCCCCACCAACACACCGTACTAACCAACCCACCCGCTAGGGCAATCGCGTTAGAACCCGGACATGAATGGTTTTATCAAGACTACTCTCGGTGTTCTTCCCTCTTTGCGATCCGAATCAAGAACCAGTCTCAATCCCAACGAATTAGACCACGATTGTCCCAAATGGCATAGGGATTTTGATAAAGGGGTTTTGCGAATCAGTGCGTGCGTTTAATTGTAAAAACATTAGTTATAGGATCGTTAATTTCACAAATGAAAAGCCGAAAACCCTAGACAAGAACATGAATTCGATTTAAACGATTCTGATATTAAAAGTTGTAGGAATCATGGGGCTTTCTAAGGATAGGTGATTGCGAGTCTGCCCATGTATTTTAATTGAATTTAAATTGCGTTTAGAGTGGAGTTCGACCAAACCGAATTCGTATGAACCCTAGGTACCTGTTCGTGTTTAATTCGGTATTGTAGGTCTAAATTAGGTTAGGGCTTTCAATAAAGAGGTGAAAACGAATCTAGGGGTGTGTTCAATTACCTAAATCGATGTCGGGTTGATGGAGTTCGACTAAACCACAGGTGCGGCTCCCAAAGTTTGACCTACGGCTACTACTCCGGCCGAAATAAGTTGTGCACAAGCTTCAGTGGGGTTCGTTTATCGTGTGTAAAGAGTTTGATTGTGAAATGATTCATGATTTTATCGAGTTCGATAGGCATAATGGGTTTTCGACAGTTACGACTTTGATTAGGCATAAAGAGGATTAATTCGAGATCAATGCCGGTGTTAATTGGTTCAATAATGGTCTACCTCATCATTACTACGCAAATCAGTTACAATGTCAAACGAATTTCTTTTATGGATTGTGAATTGGGTCAAGAACCATGGGGTTTGAATTTTCAAAAGTCAACAGAGCACAAATGTATATGATTTTGACTTTAAAAGTCAACAGATCTGGTTTAGGGTAATTACAACTTTGGTCCTTGTAATTTTAGGTGTGTTTGAGTTTAGATATCGACAGAAATAGTCCTTGAGGTTTGTAATTGATTTAACTGGACTAACTGAGTTCGAGAGAGATAACGAAGTTCGTTAACGGAGTTAACTCCAAATAGTCGGATGTCACATTACATATGACCTTGACCAGTTTGATTCGACTTCGCCTGAGTTTCTGAACCTTCCAATCTGTAACCTCGATGGGTTATTCGATGAAATGAAGTTTGTCATCGATACAAACTTCTTCAGGCGGTATTATCAATGTATCATCAGCCAGACACTTCTTTAAGTTCAACACATGGAATACATCATGCACTCCACTGAGTTCTGTTGGTAACTTGAGTCGATAAGCCACTGAGTCAACTCGAACTACGATCTCGAAAGGTCGAATATAGCGGGGACTAAGCTTCCCTTGCTTACCAAATCTAATTACTCCTATCCACGGTGAGACTTTCAACATGACTCTGTCTCTAACCTGGAATTCAAATGGTTTCTTTCGATTATCCGCATAACTCTTCTGTCTATGCCTTGCGGCGTTCAATATATCTCTGATTCGGAAGATCTTGTCAGTTGTCTGTTGGATAACTTCGGGTCCAGTCAACTGCCTTTCACCAACTTCCTCCTAACAAAGCGGTGTGCGACATTTCCTTCCGTATAAAGCCTCAAACGGAGCTACTTTAATGCAAGTATGGTAACTGTTATTATAGGAAAATTCGGCTAACGGTAAATGAGTATCCCAATTTCTGCCAAAGTCGATCACACAAGCACGTATCATGTCTTCCAAATTTTGAATGGTCCTTTCATTTTGACCATCAGTTTGCAGATGATAGGCGGTACTCATGTCCAAACGAGAACCCAAAGCTTTGTACAGGGACTGCCAAAATCTTGAAATAAAGGGACTATCTCTATAGGAGATAATTGATATTGGCACTCCATGGCGGGATACCACTTCCTTAAGATAAATCTTGGTCAACTTTTCCATTTCGTCAGTTTCTTTTATAGGTAAGAAGTGAGCGGACTTAGTCAGGCGATGAACGATTACCCAAATAGTGTCGTAACCACTAGTTGTTTGGGGCAATTGCGTTATAAAGTCCATTGCTATACACTCCCATTTCCACTGCGGTATCTCGGGTTGCTACAAAAGTCCGGACGACTTTTGATATTCAGCTTTTACCTTGGAGCAAGTTAGACACTTACCTACATAAATTGCAATCTCGCTTTTCATATTAGGCCACCAATAAAACCCTTTTACGTCTTTGTACATCTTATCCGAACTAGGGTGAATCGAGTACTTAGACTTATAGGCTTCGTCCAAAATTACTTCGCGCAAGTTACCCGTGCGCGGTACCCAGATACGGTCCATGAAGTACAACGTGTCATTGGTTTTAGGTACCAATTCATTAACCATCCCTCGAAGATTTTCATTCTTCACATTTTCGTGCTTCAATGCTTCATGTTGAGCGTCACGAATTTGAGCAATGAGGTTGGTATGAATAGTTAGTCCTAACGCGCGGACACACAAGGGATTAACTCTTTCCTTTCTGCTCAGTGCATCGACAACGACATTTGCTTTGCCCGGATGGTAACGAATTTCACAATCATCATTCAGTAATTCTACCCATCGACGCTGTCTCATATTAAGTTCCTTCTGATTGAAGATGTGCTGGAGACTCTTGTGATCCGTAAAGATCGTACACTTAGTACCATACAGGTAGTGTCTCCAAATCTTTAGTGCGAAGATCACTGCTCCCAACTCCAAGTCGTGTGTAGTGTAATTTTTCTCATACACCTTGAGTTGTCAGGATGCATAAGCTATGAGTTTATACCTTTGCTACACCCAAGGCCCCGACGAAAGGCATCACAGTACACCACGAAATTATTTGTCCCTTTGGGAAGAGACACAACAGGAGCACTACACAGCATTTGCTTCAGAAACTGAAAAGCTACTTCTTGATCATCACCCCAATCATATACTTTACCTTTATGTGTTAATTGCGTTAATGGTTTTGCTATCTTAGTGAAGTTCTCAATGAATCTTCGATAATAACTGGCCAAACCCAGAAACTTACGTACTTCAGTCGGAGACTGGGGTACCTCCCAATTTTTGATTGCTTCAATTTTGGCTGTGTCTCCCTGTATGCCTTTCTCATTGATAACATGTCCAAGGAAATGAACTTCTCGGATCCAAAACTCGCATTTTGAGAATTTTGCATGCAGTTTCTCATTTTTTAACAATCTAAGATCAGTTTCAGATGTTGCTCGTGTTCTTCTTTGGTTCGTGAATAGATAAGAATATCATCAATGAATACTATCACGAATTTGTCTAAGTAGGGTTTGTATACTCTATTCATAAGATCCATGAATACTGCGGGTGCATTCGTCAGACCAAACGGTGTAGAAGCATGTTTTGTAACTATAGATTAAATTCTATGTATCGGTGTACGTGGCTAGTACGTAGGAGGGTGTTCCTGAGTACATAGCCCGCACACCAGTTTGGTCCTGCGTACTTAGTAAGTACGCAAGGCTTTTGCCTTGCGTACTTGTCAAGTACGCATGACCAAACCATGCGTACTTAGTAAGTACGCAAGGCTTTTGCCTTGCGTACTTGTCAAGTACGCATGTAGTGTTCCTTCCCCTATAAATAGAAGACTTGTCTTCATTTGTAGGTGGAACTTTTGGAACAAGGTCGAGAGGTGTCCGGGTCGGGAAGAGCTCTCCGACCCCTGGACCATGAGCTTAAATGGGAGATGTGTGCTCCTTCGATATGTAGTCTATAATACGGGATAACTTCTATGTTATGGAATACGTGTCATTTCATTGTCTTTTGTCTTTGTTCGTGTTTTCTCTATCTCGTTTCTTGGTTCCCACACAAATCACAGAACAGGTCCGTGTAAATCCGCTGCCCGACGAGGCTCCTAGGACCTACAAGTGGTATCAGAGCTTTGCTCCTGATTTCGAGTGTTGTGAGTGAGTTTGGAGAGTTTCTATCGAGTTTTTACAAGCAAAAAGAGGTATTTTTGTTGATTTTTGGGATAAAATAGGGGTAGCTCTTGAGCACTATTTTAGAAGCAAAAATGACTCAAAAACTGATTTTTGTTGTGTATTTGAGTGTTTTGAGCATCAAAGGTTTGTTAGAAACAAGTTTCTGACCCTTTGGCTCATTTGTATTGATCATCAGACCAATTTTTACCATCTCCGGCGAGTTTCAGGTGACCGGAAAAGTTTGGTGAAAATTGCTGAAAAGGTATCCTGCGTACTTACCATTTCTGGCAAAAAGTACAGTTTTGTGCGTACTTACTAAATACGCAAGACTTATCCTCTGCGTACTTACAAGTACGCAAGACTGAACTTGTGCGAACTTAAGTTATATTTTGCGTACTTACCATTTACTCCTGTGTACTTACAAGTACGCAAGAGCAAATCTAAATATGCAAGACCATTTCTCAAGTGCGCAAGGCCAAAAATCAAGTGCGCAACTGTGTCTGATTTTTCTGAAATTTGACTAAGTGTTCACTATGTCGAATCTTCATAATTTGGGAAACCTGTTAAATTATGATAATGAGATCGGTACACCACATAAACCACCAAAGTTGCTGAACGTGAACGATTATTCTAATTGGAAAGCACGTTTTGAGCACTACATTTCCTATACCGACTCATCGCTATGGATACCAATCCTTGAGGGATATAAGCATCCCACACACATCTATCTTGATGAAACCATGCCCAAACCTATCTCTAAGCTTTCTGACGAAGAAAAGAAAGCTTATGATCGTGAAAAGAAGGCACTTGGTTCGATCACTATGGCATTAACTCGGGAATTGTTCCACAGTTTCCGAGGTTATGACAATTCCAAGGATCTTTGGAAAGCTTTACAGAAAAAATTCGAAGGAAATAATGACATCAAGAAGAGTAAGAGGGATCTTCTCAGGAAGCAGTATGAGTGCTTAAGATTTTTAGAGAACGAATCTTTAGATGACCTCATCTCTAGATTCTATCGTTTATAGATTGAGTTGAAAGCTTTTGAACTCAGGTATCCAGATGAAGAGATGGTGGAAAAGTTTTTGGATGCTTTACCACCCAAATTTGAGATGTACACAACCCTGATGAGGGAAAATCCTATATTCTATGAGTTGACAGTAGAGGAGGCAATAGGAAAGGTTCAAGCTTATGACATGAACCTAAGAAGAAAGGAGAGCTCAGGAAGACCCCAGACACAAGACCCTTCTATGTATCATGGGACGACTTCTACATCCAAGTCATCAGGCTCTGGAATTGCCCTCTTCACTAGAAATCCTACTGAAGAAGACCACTCAACTGGGTGTGGTGGTCATGCATGCTATGCTTCAGGATCAGGGTTGAGATCTCATCATCAAAATACCACAAGAAATCCTCCTGCTACGTCTTCAGCTAACCAATCAGCTATAGCCAGAATAGCTGAAGATCATGTAGCACTATTCTCATCTTGTATGCTTGCGTATGAGAATTTCATTGGTGGCAAGCTTACTGATCCCGAGATGATTGAAGAAGATTTTAATCAAGTGGATCCTGATGACATGGAGGACATGGATATTCAATGGAATATGGCCATGCTATTGAGGAGAGCCAAGCGTTTCCTAAACAGAACAGGAAGAAAGTTTATTGGCGGGCATCCTAATGCCAAGGTCGGGTTTGACAAATCTAAGGCCAAATGCTACAAGTGTCTGAACTATGGACACTTTGCTCGTGAGTGTCAGAAAGACAGAGCACCGGCCTCTGGTTTTACCCGACCCAGCCAAGGAAACATCCATGGCCACAACAACTCAAAACACCACAATCAAAGCCAAGCTGGAACGTCCAATGCACTGGTAGCCCAACAAGAAGAAAGCTTTGATTGGGGTGTTCATCTTGAGGATGCCATCATCGCACAAACCCAGGTTGGTCTCATGGCTGAGATCATGGAGATGATGGAAGCAGAGAAAAGGGAAGCTTCTATGGCTGACCTAAAAGAATTTACAACTGCTGCTACAGAGGAGGTGAAGGAAGCTGAAGAAATGGAAGCTCCTGTAGCTGATAAAGAGGAATCGACTACTGCTGTTGCTCTCATGGCCATTGGAGAAGCAACAAGTTCATCTTCTGAGGTAGATTCTAACCCTTTTTATGTTATTTCATGTTCTAAATGTCTAGGGCTAAAACTTGAAAATTCTAGGCTCAAAGACAAATCGAACCCCTAAGTATGGCAGCTCTAAACTACAAAGAAAATGAAAAACATTTTAAAGATTCTATTGAAACATTGAAAAAAGAAAAATGTGAATATTCTTTAAAAATAAGTGATCAACAGCTTCACTTAGATGTTGCATACAGGGGGTTGGAAAAACAGAACAATGAAATCAACTAACTGCAAAATGAGATCTTGCAGTTTAAATGTGCTAATGAGAAGTTGAAAAACTCTCGCTTTGTGGTGGAACACTACGAATCTATGGTGAGACAACTGAATGGGTTAGGTTTGGGTACTAATGCATGCCATTCCTCCACCAGTGAGCGGGAAGTTTATCAATGGCTTAATAGACATTGATCTCACTTGTCTAGATGAGTCCTCTTATAAGGATGATTCCCCTAAAAAGGATGAATCCTCAAGTAAGGCTAACTCCACATCTAGTGAGGAGTTTGTTACTGCTTCTGAAGATGGGTCAGTTAACACTTACCCTGAAGGAGCAGTATCTGAGGAGTTGTTCACTGAACAAAAGGTAAAGAAAAACGTTATCACTAATGGTGATAATTACATTTTAATTGAACCCGATATCATTGAAACAAATGATAATCTAAAGGTAATGGTGTATGGGGGGTATAAAAGTCTTAACCAAGCAAAGAAAGAAGCTTTTTCAGCTCATTATGGGCTTGGGTATAAAGAAAATTTGGAAAAATATTATACTCCCAAAAACCAAACTGTAAAGGTTCAGACTAATGTTCATAAACCAACTCCTCCATCTCATAATGATGAGTTATCTAAGGCCAGATCAAATGAGCCTTACAAGAGAACTTATGTAGACAAGAGGAACTGTTTTCACTGTGGCTTGATTGGTCACATTATTGTGAACTGTCCTTCTAAGAACCAAGGGAAACGGCATGTTGTTCCACAACCAGCTGTTATCCCCAGGTCTCCATCTGTGAAAACTCCCAAACATCCAAAGCAAAATGTGGTGAAACCACCAGTCAAACCGATGGTAAAGCCTAAGATCAAATCTAAAGCTAAACCATCTGTTTCAAGAAAGGTAACGCAACCTGCTATACCTTGTGTATCTACCTCCGGTAGTACACGCACTTGTTAGAAACCTGTGGCGAGACTCTCAAAGCCACAGAGAAGTAGAAGAAACAAGAGGTTGAGAAAGCTGGAACAGCTGACTTCAGTTCAATCAGGTGAAGCTTCCACAAGTTCACCTGCTGCTGTTGAATCAAAGTCTCCTGTTCCGGTTAAGAAACAGAAGAGATCATGGACTGCGAAATCCAAAAATTCTCAATCTCCCAATTCTAATTCTTTTAAAGATTCATCAATTTTGAACAGTCATCACGACTGTGAGTTAAAGGAAGTAGTTTATTTCGAAAAGGATGGACGACCCAAGACCACAATTGCTTGGGTCTCCAAATCTAACTAATTCTTTTGTGACTCGTGCAGGGACGTCCGAATGGTACTATCTCTAACCGCTGGTATGTAGATAGTGGATGCTCCCGGCACATGACAGGAAACATGGCTTTGCTTCAAGACGTTAAACCATTCAGAGGCGACTATGTGGCCTTTGCCGGAGAAAAAGGCGGCAGCATCACGTGTCAAGGCGTGGTTTCGAACGGTTGTGTCAGCTTTGACAATGTCAACTTTTGCGAGCAGCTGAAGCATAACCTGTTGAGTGTCTCCCAAATGTGTGATAAGGAGTACTCGGTGATGTTTGACAAGTCAGAATGTCTGATTCTCAAACCTGGTTTTGAAGTTTCGGAAGACTGGATCCTGATGAGAGCGCCAAGAACAAACGACACCTATCAGATCGATATGAGCGTGGCAACAACCACCTCATCAGTTGCTACCTGGTTGCTTACAAAAGCGGAAGAGCTTGACTCCATCTTGTGGCATAGGAAACTCGGACATATTTCGTATCGTAAAATGAATCATCTTGTCCGAAAACAGTTTGGTAACCGGGGTTCCTAAGCTGAGATTTACCGTTGCAGATGATTGTATGCCTTGTAAAAAGGGCAAACAGCAACGGAAGTCTCACAAGCCCAAGCTCCAAAACTCTATTGATACCCCTTTGGAGCTATTACACATGGATTTGTTTGGCCCCATAACTATCAGGAGTATTGGAGGTAAGTCGTTCTGTCTGGTTGTAACTGATGATTTCTCACGTTTTTCTTGGGTGTACTTTTTAGGTACTAAAGACGAGACTGCTGATATTCTTCAATACTTGATCCTGAGCTTGGAATCTCTTTGCAAGCTGAAAGTTAGAAGGACAAGGAGCGACAACAAAACTGAGTTCAAGAATAATTTGATGGAGCTTTTCTGTCTCAAGAAAGGGATCCGTCACCAATTCAGCGCGCCGTACACGCCTCAGCAGAATGGAGTTGTTGAACGGAAGAACAGAACACTGATTGAGACTGCAAGGACTACGCTGTCGGATGCAAAGCTTCCTGTCACTTTCTGGGCAGAAGCCGTGAATACAGCTTGTCACGTCTTAAACAGAGTTCTGGTTGTGAAAAGGCACAACAAGAATTGTGACGAGTTGATCAACAATCGACTTCCCAATCTTGATTACCTAGTTCCTTTTAGTAGTCCATGTTCCTTGTTGCTACAGTACAAAGACCGCCAGTCTAAATTTCATGCAAAAGCGGTGGAAGGCATCTTCTTAGGATACGTTGCCAACTCGCCTTGCAAGAGAGTGTACAACATAGGAACTCGTACTGTCGAGGAATGGTTTGAAGTGGATTGCAGTAAACACAGCATTCCACCCGAACCAACAGGTCCAGCTTGGGGTTTTGATTATGATGCGCTATTCAAGTCATTCAATCTTCCTGATCTATCTACAGTTGACGCCGCAAATGTTTATAAATTATTGGGTGGCGACAATGACTCCAACTTCTCTACTTGTGCTACTGTACCGATTGTAACTCCTGATTCCAATGCTGCATCTACATCTGGAACTCATGACAATGATAACAGTGAAGATGTTCTTGTTGTTTGAGATGACGCTCAAGCTAATCCTAACACAACTGTAGGAAATGAAGCTCCAGTTGATCCAATTAACATTGAATCTTCTTCCTCTAGAACATAGGAAATGGGGGAGTTAAGCACGAATCTTGATCCAGAAATTCAGGAACCAATTGTACCGGAGACGAGAGTGCATGGATCCATCCAATCGACAACATTATTGGTGATCCTTATGCCGGTGTTCAGACTCGTCATCGAACCATCACTAAGAACACCAGTCTTTACACAGAGATACTTGACACCGGTGTTATGGAAACATGTCTGCATGCTGCATTCGTGTCCCAGTTAGAGCCGAAGAATGTGAAGGAGGCTCTCACTGACAACTGCTGGATTGAGGCGATGCAAGATGAACTGTCTCAATTCCAAAAGTTGCACGTGTGGGATTTGGTTGACTTGCCAAAGGGCTTTCAGCCAATTGGAACCAGATGGGTGTTCAAATGCAAGACGGATGATCGTCATGTTGTTGTGAAGAACAAAGCAAGATTGGTTGTTCAGGGTTTTTACCAACAAGAGGGCTTGGATTACACGGAAGTATATGCCCCAGTTGCTAGAATTGAGGCCATTCAACTGTTTTTGGCTTATGCCACATATGTCGGCTTCAAGGTCTATCAACTTGATGTGAAGAGTGCTTTCCTTTATGGTAAGTTCATGAAGAGGTCTATGTCACTCAACCTCCCGGTTTTGAAGATCCGCATAATATCAATAAAGTGTATAAGCTCGACAAAGCACATTTTGGTCTTCATCAAGCACCGCGGGCATGGTATGAGACATTATCTAAGCATTTATTGTCTAATGGTTTCGACCGTGGACAGATTGACTCGACTCTCTTCATTAGGAAAGCAGGAGGTGACATTCTTCTTGTACAAGTATACGTCGATGACATTATCTTTGGATCTACCAATGAAGGGATGTGTAGGGAATTCAAGCAAGTGATGAAGTCCAAGTTTGAAATGAGTAATATGGGTGAACTGTCATTCTTCCTGGGTCTGCAATTCAGTCAAAGAGAGGTTGGAATTTACCTCCATCAAACCAAGTATGTGCAGGACATCTTGTCAAAATACAAGATGAATGATAGCAGTACTTATGGCACACCTATCCCAGTCAATCATGGTCTGCATCCTGACAAAGATGGAAAGGATGTAGATAGCAGATTGTACCGTGGGATGATCGGATCACTTATGTATCTCACAGCTTCAAGACCCGATACAATGTTTGCTGTGTGCTTGTGCTCAAGGTTTCAGTCTCAACCGAAGGAGTCACATATGATAGCCATGAAGAGAATTTTCACATACCTGAAAGGGAAACCCCGATTAGGTCTTTGGTACTCTAAGCAGCAGCCATTCGACTTCAAAGCCTACACTAATTCAGATTATGGCGGTTGTAACCTTGACAGAAAGTCAACTTTTGGTGGATGTCAATTCTTAGGAGACAGACTGGTCTCCTGGCTGTGCAAGAAGCAGTCAACGGTTTCTGTCTCAACTTGTGAAGCAGAATACATTGCTGCAGCGAGCGGTTGTTCTCAGATATTGTGGATTCATCAGCAATTGAGAGACTACAGCTTGAACTTCACTGGAACTCCTCTATTCAATGACAACAATGCCACCATGTCCAATACAAATAACCCGATGAAACATTCCAAAACTAAACATATAGAGATTCGCCATCATTTCATCCGTGATTGTGCTGAAAAGCACTTAATTGAACTTGTAAAAGTTCACACGGATGACAATCTTGCTGACCTTTTCACAAAGGCATTTGATCGATCCCGTTTTGAGCATCTTGTCAACTTGATAGGAATGTTCAATCCTGAGTGAAAATTAATTTTTCTTAAATCAATTCAATTCATGGAAGTTAAATTTTTATGTCTTTTAAATTTTCTGTATAGTTCTTTTAGGTTTCAAAATATTTTACAAAATCAAAAACAAAATAGAAAATGGAGAAAATTTCAAAGTTAACTTGAGAAAAGAGGAAATGATAGTACATCAGAAATGATCTAAATGTCACAGACTGCTCATATGGGAAATGATTGCGTCATGCTTACTTAATTATTTAAATCATTATGTTTTTAATCTGCTTATTTACAAGTAATTTAAATTGTCAGTAGGCTGTATGCGTCTTTGAATCACTAGTAGTGTGGAAACTAAATCTAAATTACAATCGTGATTTGAACCCATGTTTGCAAGTGTGTGTGTATAAAAGAATAGAAAAGATCAATATCAGATAAAGGATGTTAGATTTTGGCAATAATTTTCTTTTGAGGTCAGTTTCGGGTTATGTCGTTAGCACAATTAATGCGGTTCATCTCACTGCCCATACTCACAAGTATGCAAGGAGAGATTGAATCAAGACATGTCTCTACATTAACCGTTGATCATGTATTCACCCTTGAATCACACTGATTCATTGAAATCAAATCCAGATAAAAGTTGGATCCCTTACCTTAAAACTCAAACACCATATATATTATCCTGAATCATCATACCGATATTCAATGAAGAAAATCAAATGAAACCAAGACAAATGAATCACTCGATTCTGAATCTTATGATTCATGATAATCCTTATGGATTCTGCTTGTTTTTTCCTGTGTTAATAGATGTAACTTCATTCTGAAAATTTAGAAAATCATTGGGAAAATCTTAGATGCTTTGAGATAATGCAATTTACATTATTGTAGCATATCAGTGGGGTACACGTTGTATATCTTATAATTAATACCTTAATACACAAGAACGTGATACAAAGATACTTATAATTTCAAATCTTATAATATTGTCAACTTGAATTACTTGTTTATGTGCTTATTACGTATGAATAAATAGTAATTCATGACATGATCCCATATTCTTTGATGTTTATATTGTATCGTTTTTGCTAAAAGATAGCTTGATATGATCCTCTGCTCGTGTCTTTGATCAAAAATAGTTTGTGTGAATACTTGATTATTTTTATTAGAAAAGATCAAAAAGATTTTAAGCTTATGCATAGTTCAATTTTATTCAGAAAAGCCAAAAATATTTGTGTTTAACCTTCCGGAATTGTATTTGAATCCTCTTGATTGATTATTTTTTAACTTGTTCGTTATTTGACTTGATAAACTTCATAAATTTGAGTTGAAAGTTTGCGCACTTAAGGGTTTGTGCGTACTTGTAAGTGCGCATGAAGGAAGCCCTGCGTACTTAATAAGTACGCAAGAGTTAAGTCTTGCGCACTTGTAAGTACGCAAGAGTTAAGTCTTGCGCACTTGTAAGTATGCACTAGTTAAATCGTGCGCACTTGTTAAGTACGCACGGCCTTTTGGTGTGGGGTATAAATATAGGACTTAGAAATTTTCTGAGTCTTTCATCACATTCAAACTGACATTTTTCCCTCTGTAAATTTTTACTCAAAATCCAAGTGTTCCTAAACCATCTTTTCGTCCCATTACAAGTTTCATCATCGTACATCATCGATTTGGTGAGATTTTAGGCTTCATCCATCGATGAAATTCGTGATTTTGGACCGATTCATCTTGGTTTTTGTTAGAGATTTTTAGACAATTTTTGTGTTTTTTGGGTAAAACCTAATAATTAAAACATGTTAACAATCTTTAATCGATCACTAATCGACCCTTAATCGTCCATTCGAGTATCGGATTTTGACCTTGGACTCGAATTTGAACCGTCAGTGGCTAAGTTTAACGGTTAGGTCAAAATTGGTCATAGTTAGCAGTGTCTTGGTGTAAGTATTGGTCCCATAGGTTCGAATCGTTGATTACGACATAGTGGTGACCCAATACACACCAATTTTTGAACATCAAGTTGAATTTCAAACTTCTGAATTTTTCACCAAGTACGTTTCCTGCGTACTTAACAAGTACGCAAGAAGCACTTCATGCGTACTAGTTAAGTACGCAAGAGGAAACTCCTGCGTACTTGCTAAGTACGCAGGACCAACACTTGGCAAAAATTCCTAAGTCTGAAATTCAGTTCAAAGAGTAACTGCTATACTAAGTCATGTTTATCCGTTTCCAATGATACATGTTGTTCTTATTATGTTTTCTGTGTGTTTTTGCAGATCATGGCTCGGGCGTTTACTAACGAATTCAACTTGTTAGCTAACACTGAACCTGAGTGGAAGGGTGCAGCATTGCAGTACAGAGACATAGTTGATTTCTTGAACCGTTCAAGAATCAGCTACACCATTTCTGCTGACCCGATCGTGTCAAGACCCTACCTCGAGCAGTTTTGGGAGACTGCAGAGCACAACTGCACGGTAACCCCAACGTTATAAGGGCTACCGTTGCTGGTCATGCTATTGCTTTCTCTGAAGATACTATACGAAGGGTCCTTCAATTCAGAGATCTCGCAACCGACCCGACAGCCTATCCAGACTACTTTGTGGACGGCTGTTGGTGACAAAGAATGGGCTATGTCGGTGCGAGGGACTATGCTTTATACAAAAAGATGTGGGTGTTAGACCAATGGAGATATTTCGCCCACGTCATGATCATGTGCATCTTATCAAGGAAAGCTAGGAAAGATGCCATGGGTCATGACCTTGCAGCAGCCATGGTCGGCCTTTCTCTCAACAAGGGCTACAACTTCTCCCGCTAGATCTTTAAGGCCATCAATGATCAGATCAACACAGCGGAGAGGTTTCGGTTCTTGTTATACCCTCGGTTTGTGCAACTTTTGATTAATGATGCGTTGCCAAACCTTCCTGCTATAGGGGAGAGACTGCAAGTAAAGAGGGTGGACAAAAGAGTATTCGCCCAATTCCTAAAGCCAGGCAGTGTAGATCCTACCCCTCTGCATACAGAACTCTTTGGCCACCTCATCAATGAAGCATATGTGGCCCCAGGTGACTGGAGATGGTACAGTCACGACTCAGAGCCGGAATTGAGTGAACACTCCGACGAAAAACAGGAACAACAAGGGGAGGAAATGGAGAGTGATGATGGATCGTCTATTGATCGAGACGACGAAGGAGGAAATGATGGTCCTGAGGGATCCGACTCGGAAGCGACTGAGTCAGATTCTTCCGATTCCGATGATGCACCATCGCAGGTACACCCGAGGAGAACGGCTAAGGTAACCCTACCTAAGTCGTCCTCCAAGAGAAAGCAACAATCCTCTAGCAGTGAATACGAGCTAGACTCTGACTCTGACGCCGCTATACAAAGACAAAGAAGGGAAAGCATTCACAAGAACAGGGGCGATAGGCAACAGCGTTCTATCCCCAGTGTGGTGGAGGCTCAGCAGCAAGTACAAGTATCAGCTGCTAGTCCGGATTCAGCCTCCACCCCACCTTCACAGCAGCTTTACCGTAGGAGGAGGAGGCCGCAGGTACAAAGTGAAGTGGCCGTATCACAGCGGAGATCCCTATGATAGTGACCCTCCCTACCACTACTGTTCAGGTGGCGGTGACTACTCCAGTTCTCACGGAGCCAGTCACCATCACCCCTACAACTCTTATCACATCATCCATCCCAACCACCACCACTGAGCCTTTAAGTCAACCCTTCAACTATGGAGACTTCACACAAGGGTTTGACTTTGATACCATATTCTCTTCCCCTACTCATAATGCCGAGGCTTCCTCATCCATACATCCTGATCCGAATGATGCAAGGATAGATGTTCTGGAAACCCAAGTTGCTGACCTACCGGAGACTATTCAGAAATCAAAGGAGGAGTCTGACGCTCAACAGGCACAGATCAATTCTTTGGTAGATGAAGTCAGAATCCTTCGTAGCCAGAGAACGAGGACTGAGGAACGACTGAAGAACGTCATGGCCCAGAACGAGCTCCTAATCAAGACAAATTAAATGCTTCTAGGTCATGGGTCGTCCTTGGAGCTGAGGTTTGACACTCAATGGAAGGAGCATGAGCTGATGGTCAAGCTGTTTCTGATCTGACCAAGAAGCTTGATGCTCAGGGGGAGAAGGACAAAGAGAAAGAAAAAGAGAAGGAAAATAGGTCTACTTGTGATGAGGCGTGTCATCCTGTCGACTTGACAAAGGATGACGACAAGGAAAAGGATCCCGAAGCCGGTCCTAGTGGAGGTGAGCACCAAGCTTTAGCAATCGTGCCCATCTCTGCTGTTCCAATGGCTCAGGGGGAGTCTACTCATCAAGAGGGTGGTGATACCTTTGGTGGTGGTGGTGGTGATAAAGGAAAGTCAGTGGCTGAAGTACTTAAGGACTTATCTGATGATGAGATCCTATATCTAGAGCCTGACTATTCCAAAGAAGCACAGATCGATACTCTCTTCAATCTGGAAGAAGGAGAGATCGACTCTGGTAACGATTGGGATGATGATGATGAGGACGTTGTAATCGAAATTCCCACGGGTGATGGGGAAGGAGAGTGCGAGCTAGAAGATGGAGAGATCTTTGAATTTCCATCCTTCGACGCTCCGCTCGACACAGGTTCAGTCGAGCAGGCTAGTAATGTAGAAGCCTCGAGTGAAGCCTCCCCAGTTGACCCTGCACCTGTGGACTCAGAGGCACCGAAAGAAATAGACATGCCTTATACTTCATCAAAGGGTCCAGCTCCTGTGTGGCAAAAGACGTCTATAATAGACAAACACAGAGCAACATGGATGATCTTGGCTGTAAGGTTCGATGAGGATAAGCAGTTGTTCGCTATCAAAAGATCTGGCGGGGTTCAATACTTGAAACCCACCAGTGAAGCGTTCAGCTCCTTACCCAAATACGACCTTGTGAACCTAGCAAACCGAGAGCTGCTGGGTCATTCCAATCACGCAGTGGCGATGGGTTTGTGGGTGGTTCTGCAGCGAGAAGCAAGATCGGGGAAATTCGAGATGTTCAAGCCTCAAGTGCCCAAGAGAGTCAAGGATAAGCACGCTATAAATCCTGTGACTAAGAAGCACTTAAAGAAATTGGTATACAAGCCAGTGCGATGTGAAACTAAGATTCCCCTGAGCAAGTTATCTCAGGATATTCTTGGTGACATGTGGTACTGGTACGTAGATCCAAAGACGGGCGAGGCTGTGATCATGGGTAAAGGACGTTCAGAGAGCGGGAATATAGTGCCAAAGGAACTGATCAGAATATTTGATGAAGTCTGCTTCATCAACTTTTCTGTGAAAGATCTAGAGGTACTAGCAGAACGTTACTGCGTCTACACGGATGAGTGGAAAAAGCTCCTTGCTTCTAAATATGATAAGGTGATTAAGTTCTGCCTTGATTACAAGAAGAAGATGGAAGATAAAGATCAAGTGCTGTGACGACTGAAGACGTGAAGACCGAAGACAGAATATTATCCAGAGCTGTTGTCAAGGGGGAGTTTGTTGAAGCACTTTCCAGTGACAAACACTCTGGATAGATAGAGTCTTAGTCTTAGGTTGTCTTGTCTTGTTTGTAATTGTCTTTGTATGTAAGAGTCTTTATGTATTAGTTTATCGAGTTGTATTTACTTTTACATATTGAATGTTGCAGAATTCTCTAAGTGTTTTGTAATTGTCTTTGTATGTAATTGTCTTTGTATGTAAGAAAGCTCCTGCGTACTTGGCAAGTACGCAAGAGTAACTTTGCGTACTTGCTAAGTACGCAAGAGCATTTTGCCCTGCGCACTTGCTAAGTGCGCAGGCATCATGTCTTGTATAAATAGGATAGGTTGACAGAAGTTAAGTACACAGACATTATTGCAAATACACAGATTGTAATCTTAGTGCTTTTCTATGTAACCTTCAAGTGTTTATAATACAAAGAACGTTTAAAGTGTTATCTCTTGTCAGTTTAATTTGTTTAGCTAGACTCTCTGCCTAGTCACGGGTATTCCGCACCCGGTCCGACTAGTAGACCCACTTGCATGTGACGATCCGCCACACCCGAGGGACCTACAAATGTTTTCGGGCTGGTGTGCATACATACGAAATGATGTTTTATGAAACTATGTTTACGAAATGAAATGATTTGGAATGAACGGTATATGGAAAGAAAGTTTTATGAATGGAATGTTTACGAACGAAATGTTTATAAAGAAATGGTTTAAACTAAAGGAAAAGGGTTTTGAAAATGAATGAAATGTTTTATGAAAAGAAAAGAAAAGGGCAAAAGTTTTAAAGAAGTCATTACAAATCTAATCTATCGAATGAATGGAATTGACGAATGAAGTCTGGGAATGTAATTCCCAGCCTTGTGGTAGATTATGGATAGCGAGCCATAGTTGCCATCAGAACAACAGGGGCAGTGTCTTGGTGTTCTGCCAATGGTTATGATGTTGTACATCTGGTAAGGGAGTAACGACGGTTACTCAGGGGTTTACGTGACCCCATGAAGGTTAAATTATGATCCGATGGTGTTATGGCCGTGAGCCATAGCCGTCGATGGAAGTTGTCGGTTTATGGACATGAGACCCATAGGGGCAACTAAATTAGTATTGTCGGTCCTCGTGCAGTTAAGCCTTAGGGGCAATACAAGTGGGAATTGACGGAATGTATTGTATTGTCGGTCTTCATGCAGTTAAGCCTTAGGGGCAATACAATAGGGAATTGACGGAATGTATTGTATTATCGGTCTTCGTGCAGTTAAGCCTTAGGGGCAATACAATACTAAATGACGGGACGAATGGTAACACATATTTAGATACTAATGTATGACTTAAATGAATGTTAAATGTTTTAAACGAACGATCCGTTCAACGTGCTTATGATGATGATAAATGTTTGAATGTTTTTAATGATGAACGAAAGGCCCTGTTTTCTTATACATGATGTTAAACCCTAATGAATTATTGAATGATGAACCATTTCTTAAATCGAATGAAAAACCGAAACTCACCAGCGTAGCTGACTTTTTAGTATGCACATTCAGGTTAAGGGCAGGTTATGATGATGGACGGTGATGCTTGGCAAGTGAGAAGAGTTACCCGGTTGATCATGAAGACTGGCATCCCGTTATGATTAGTTTATGTTATGTTTATGTATTAGACAATGTTACGCTTCCGCATGTTTGAACAAGTTTTAATTATGATGAATGAATGATTCCGCTGCGTTATTTGATATTCAAGTTTAATAACTGTTTGTGAATGAGTAAATCCAACGAGTTAGGCCTCCCGGGTTTGGGGCCTTACACTACCGCGTTGCATCAACACGCACCCTAGTCCCTGACCCGAAGCGTCAGAGTATACCACCAAGTATTCATTGCCCTCGGGAAGGGCCAAGACTGGAGCTTTGGTTAGCTTCTCTTTCAATTCCTTAAACGCCTCATCTTGGGTCGAGCCCCATCCATACTTTACCTCCTTCCGAGTCAACTTTGTCAACGGCGAAGCTATTTTTGAGAAATCCTGGATGAATCTACGATAGTAGCCTGCCAATCCCTAGAAACTTTGGATTTCAGTTGGTGTCTTAGGAATATTCCATTCCCTTACCGTCATTATCTTTGTTGGGTCAACCATAATGCCGTTCGGATTAATGGCATGACCCAGGAATTGGACTTCCCTAAGCCAGAACGCGCATTTGGAGAACTTAGCATACAACTTTTCCTTCTTCAGAGCCTCCAATACCTCCTTTAAGTGACATGCGTGATCACCCTCATTCTTGGAGTAGATGAGGATATCATCGATGAACACAATTATCGATCGGTCCAGCATCGGTTGACACACCCTATTCATCAAATCCATGAACGCTGCGGGGGCGTTCGTCAGTCCGAAAGACATTACGCGGAACTCAAAATGTCCATAACGCATGCGAAATGCAGTTTTTGGTATGTCTTCTTCCCTCACCATCAACTGATGGTACCCGGATCGAAGGTCGATTTTTGAGAACCAACTTGCACCTTGAAATTGATCGTACAGGTCGTCGACCTTGGTAAAGGGTACTTGTTCTTTACCGTTCGTTTGTTCAACTCACGATAATCAATACACATTCTCATCGAACCATCCTTCTTCTTTACAAACAACACCGGAGCACCCCAAAGCGAGATGGTTAGTTGTATAAATCCCTTCTCAAGTAGTTCGTCTAATCGGGCCATAAGTTCTTTCATTTCCACTGGTGCTAGTTGATATGGAGCCTTAGCCATGGGTTGGGCATCTGGTATTAAGTCGATTCAGAACTCAATCTCTCTGTTGTGTGGTATCCCAGATAAATCCTCTGGAAACATCTCCGGGTACTCGCGTACCACGGGTACATCATCTAGTTCCTTCACTTCCTTACACTTGTCAATTACGTACACCAGATAAGCCTCGCATCCGCGCCTCAGGTAATCTGCTGCCTTGATCATTGAGATGACGTTAGGCATTGGGGCGTCACGATCTCCAAAAACCTCAACTTCGCTACCATCCGGAGCCTTGAGTCGGATTATCTTTCGTTTGCATATAATTTGCGCTTCATTGGAAGTTAGCCAATCCATACCTAACACGACATCGAACCCACCCAAAACCATAACGAACAACCTGACAGGGAACCTATGACCTTCTATTTTTATCGTGGAATTGTCAACTACATCGGTCATTCTCGCAGTCCTAACCTCAGCGGTTTCTACGCTAAAGGCCCTTTCTAACTTACTCACAGTGTACTTCACTCGTTTACAAAAATTAGTAGATATAAAACTCTTACTGGCACTCGAATCAAATAACACAGAAACAAAATTGTTGTCAAGGATGAACGTACCTAACGCCACATCGGGGTCTGCCCTGGCTTGTTCTTGCGTCAGTGCGTACGCACGAGTCTTTGCTCAGGGCCTCTCTTATCTCTTCTCCGGGCCTTTCCCTTTCCCGGCTTCACCCATCCTGGGCTTGGTGCATTCTCGGCTCATATGACCGCTTTCACCACAATTATAACATTTAATGCCTTGCCTGCATTCACGGGAGTAGTGCCCAGTCTTTCCACATTTGTAGCACAGATTTGTCCCTAGTCTACATTCACCCGTACGTCTTACCCCACATTTTCCACAGACTGCCGTCTCGCCTACCCTGGCCTGTTTGTCCCGAGCCGCAAACAACCTCCCACCCGATCGCTTAGCGGGAAAACGCAGCTTCTTCTTGGGCTCTTCAATGGCAACGGCATTTAGCGCCAGATCATCAAATACCACTCCGTTTAGTTCTACTACCGAATCGTAGGTAGTAGGGGCGTTTGCTTTAACATAGGTGAGGACCTGGTCTGGCAGCCCTTGAATGTAGCCAGCAATCTTTCTTTCCTCAGTCGTGACAATATGTGGCACCAGACGTGCCGGTTCATTGAACCGGCCTTAACCCCCAGAAATTCCCTTTCTACCTTTTGATCTCATTCCTTGGATAGAAATTCTTGATCACCAAAGTTTTCAAATCAGTCCACATCATCGCATCCACAGCCTCGTCCCCCTTGGCTTGACGTACACCTTCCCACCAATGGGATGCTTCTTCCCTCAAGGAGTTAGCAGCAAACTTCACAACTTGATCCGCTCGACACTCGCTCAGATGAATGGCAGATTCCATACGGATCACCCAATCAAACGTAGCCAACGCGTCTTTCTTTCCAGTGAGAACCGGCGGATCACATGCCTTGAAGGACTTATAGTCGCAACCACGGTTAAGCGGTGTGTTGATTGCCTCAGTGTTCGGGGTACCAACCGCAGTGTTAGACCCACCTGTCTCACTAGCCTTCTTTAACGCTTCTGCCAACAGTCCTGGCAGAGAAACCTTCATCAACTCAGTAAACTCGTGGGCCAGAGCCGCCCTCACTTCCGGTTCAAAAGTGAATTGTTGTCCTTCGACATGAGTCGGCTCAGTCCCGTGCATACTAACTTCTGGCTCAGTGTGAGCACTTCCTTCTTCACTATACTCTTGGTGTGCAGGGGTCCTGCAGCGCCCACCGTTACGGCCACCGGTACGCCCCCCCCCACGCCTTCCGCTCTTTCGTCCCGCCATTTCGTTCTATAAGACAAGGAATCCAATGTCATCACGCTAGTTAACAAATAAAATTCAACAAGCACTGTAAGATGTTAATATACACTGGTCATCTGCAATTAACCATTACACTATCTTTCGATTTCTATTTGACCACCTTTGTGATTCCATCAGAACACAAGTCCTTACCTAACCCTTTCAAAGGCATACTATACATGTAAATATATACTACCTTCATACCTGATGCTGTGGCTCGAGTTACCCGTACTGGCATCCGCTTTCGATCCAATTCACAGATTAAGTTCAGACACTGGGAGTGTCCGAATCTCTCAAACTATTGCTCTGATACCAACTTGTAAGGCCCTAAACCCGGGAGGCCTCACTTGTTAGATTTACTCATTCACAAACAGTTATTAAACTTGAATATCAAATAACGCAGCTGAATCATTCATTCATCATAATTAAAACTTGTTCAAACATGCGGAAGCGTAACATTGTCAAATACATAACATAACATAAACAACTCATAACGAGTTGCCAGTCTTCATATCATCCGGGTAACTCTTCTCGCTTGCCAAGCATCACCGTCCATCACCATAACATGCCCTTAACCTGAATGTGCATACTTAAAAGTCAGCTACGCTGGTGAGTTCTAGCTTTACATAAAACCTTAGCATAAACATTTTGCCCAAAACATAACATACATTTGTTTAACAAAAGCATATGTAAAACATGCAATAACTTAACTTCATCAAACATCATCATAACATAAGTCAACATGAACCGAATCTGCGCCTTCTCATAACCGTCAATCTCATACATCACATACCAGCGGATGAACTTAAGGCTCGTTACCTCTAATTCATTCGTCACCCAGGTCCCCTAAGGCTCGTTGCCTCTAGGTGGACCAAACATATGTCTCCTAAGGCTCATTACCTCTAGGTAGACCAAACATATGTCTCTTAAGGCTCGTTACCTCTAGGTAAACAGAACATAACATAGGCACTATTTCCCCGCAAGGAATAGTACCTTCCATCAGGATCCCGGTAATCCCATGGGTGACAGTCGTCACCCCATCATCAACCAGTTGTACAACCGTTAGCCAGCCACAAAGGCCCCCCGTAAGGGTGAGGCCAATACATACATACATACCTTAGCTCCCGTAGGAACTCGTGGCAGATTCGTTCATTCGTGATTTTCATAAAACCTTTACCTCATTTTAGTTAAAGCATTCGTACGTTTTATTAAACAAAACATCATCTCTTTCGTAAACTTCATTTGGCAAAACATTTCATAAACATCATCTCGTAAACATCATTTCGTAAACATCATATTGTAAACCTCATATCGTAAACCTCATATCGTAAACATCGTTTCGTAAACATCATTTCGTAAACCTCATTTTAAAAACATCATTCCGTATGTATGCACACCAGCCCAAAATTATTTAATTAAAACATTTAAAGAAGTGCTTCTAGAACTCACCTGATAAGCTAATCTGGGTTGTCCTAAACAAAGGTCCCCCAACGTCACTTCCGATCTGAATTGATTAGTTAAATACACATCAGACCAAATCCCGACTCTAACGGTTTAACCTTCTAAACATACTGACTTTACTTAACCAGCATGTTGCTTGCGCACTTAGCAAGTGCGCAGGGACTTGCTCTTGCGTACTTAATAAGTGCGCAAACTTTGCTTCATGCGTACTTGATAAGTACGCAGGAACCTCTCCATGCGTACTTGATAAGTACGCAGGATCCTCTTCATGCGTACTTGATAAGTACGCAAGATCTGCTTCTCCGTAAAAACCCTAACTTTCGTATTCGGCTCTGATCACGTCAAGATCCCGAACTTGTTTACATTCAAAACGTTTGCTTTTCATTAAGGAACTCAAATCTATGTTTTTCTTTCGGTTTCATCCGTAAAAACGTCACATTTTCGTCCAAAACCCAAAAACGAACAAAAACTCAGATATAGGTTGGATCGTTACCTGTATTGAGCTACTGATTTGGAGTCTCTCCTCAGGAGCTATGGAGCAACGCACTTCTTCAATCTCGGGTCGATCCGCTGACTTTCTCTCTCTATGGTTTCTCTCTCTAGAACTTGCAAATGAGAGAAATATGGAGTGTGTTAGGCTATTTATAGGGGAAGGGACTCCTCCCCTCAAGTTCGCCAGCCCATCTGGCCCGGCCCGTCACGCCTCGTTCATTTATTCCTTTCGTCTCACGTATAACCCGTTATTTTAATCGTCGTCTTATTTTCAGGATGTTATATCAAACTACTATTTTATCAAGAATCACGGCCATAGTAACTTTGTAAGTTTAATCCATCAAAACCGTCATGAAACGACTAATTTTAAAAATAACATTCTTCAAGACTATTTGAGGGTTCAAAACCTTATAAAACTTAACACATATACTTTTGATCATAAGGTATGAGTTTTCCTAAATTTAACCAACAAAACGTTATATCTATTAATTAAAACGGTTTGCGTGATTTCAATAACAAAACTCTTAAAAGAACTCTTTTTAAATATGTGTGACTTCTACTTATTTCAATCCATCCGATCTTTCTAAACCCTAACAAGACTTTGACATATTTTCTAAATCTCGTTACCATTACAAGTCAATCTTATTTAACATCTAAACTCCTAATGTTTTGGCGGATACCGCCGTAAATCCAAACATGTCAATATATAATTTACAGGAAACCAAGAACCAACATTTGTACAAAGTGACACCTTAAACCAACTTAAACTAGAATAAAGTCCATAAAACTCATAAGAGTCCCACCATTGTAGGACCCGAGTAGGACCATTCTTCGACCGCAAGAACACAATTTCATCAAACTAGGTGAGTTTTCTTGGCCCCCTTTTCCTTACTTTTTGGGGGAAAAATATGCTTACTATGCTTTTATACTTACTCGTTATACTTAAAAATCTTTACACTTTACTTTACGTATTTAATAATACATGAGTCTTCGTAGCCCCTTTTTCTCTTAACCTTTTAGGGGAAAAATATGCTCAACTATTTTCATTATTTACTATTTTGACTATTCGCTTATCTATTCGATTATATAACTTGTGTTGAACTAGAAACATTATCACTTCTCAAGACCCCTTTTTTTAGAAAGGCAACTAGTTAACTTTGCTAAAGTCGATGGTTAAATATTGATAGATCAATCGGGCTGACGCCCCGTTCATCCTTCTGACTGACGAGTTTAAAACAGCAGAAAACGTGGTGAATGTTTATTTCCGATTCTAGAAAGAAGAATTAATGCTCCGTGATAAGGCATTAAACAAGGGCAAACATACTAGGTCATCAGGTTTAGTTGCGGGCTCAATGTTTATATTACCTTGTTCATATGCATATTTTTTCAACATGTTATGACAAACTTTCATGTGCTATTGATATTCAACTATTTACTCGCTTACTCTATACTTAAACCTACGAACTCACCAGCTTTATAGCTGACCTTTTAAGCATATTTTTCAGGTAACAAATGTTTAGCATACGAGCATACAGGATATGAAGCGCTATAAAAGATTTAGAAGAGATTACTTTTGGATAGTTAATCTATTTTCATGAATCTTTAGGATGTACTTAGAACTAAGTTTTATGTAATATTTTGGAAATAAACATAATTAGTATTTCTCTTGTAAATAATGTGTTAATGATTTCCATGAAACTGTCATAACCCGTGTTTCCGCCTTAGACGGGGTGTGACATAAGTTGGTATCAGAGCCATTGGTTATAGAGAGTTAGGTTTCCCTTAGTGAGGCCTAGACTATAACCTTAAGCTCAAACCCTTGGAATGTCACACCCCAACCGACGGCGGAAACGTCAGGGCGGGACATGGAGACTGTTCATGAGCACATGGTTGACTATGTTGTAATAAATTAAAACATCACATTTTATTTCAAACTTCAAACCAAATAGAATTCAACAAATACAAGAAATTGAAATACATAATAAGTTCATTTATTATATTATATAGGTCCACAACTTAAGTGAAGCAAGCTTGATCAACCTCAAACATTCGTACTTGAAAAATGATTAAAACAAGGTCAACTAAAAAAGGCATACATAGGTTTTGACTCTAAATAGTGTCATTGTGTTGTGTGAATACAATCCATACATATAATGGGTAATAAGGCAAATATGGAGAGTTACTATTGTGAAACCAAAATGTACAATCAAACCTTTGTAACTAGCATGCAAAAACCAAAATGTGTTGTCGGTAACAATCACCATACCTGGGTGGGTTTGTCAGACTCAATAGATATATCATTGTTAACCGTCGGCTTGCATGGTTAATGCTTGCACATGTAAATGGCACACAAATTATAGTTTGCACACCTAGTACTCAAGCATAAGGCTCAAATTGCACACATGAATGTAGGGTGGAATTGTATTGTGTAGTTTGTAAACATTGCATAATTGTACTCATGTTCCACCCCAAAAATGTAAATAGTGTAAAAGGACTTTGTAAACTCACATGTATTTGTTGTTGTAGATAACACGAGCAATAGGATGCACGGGTGATTTGCTAGTCACAAGATTAACCTAGAGTTGAATTATATAAATTTGAATCAATGCTATGCACAAAGGTCTAAGGCGAAGTTTAAGGTTCAACGGGATTTGAGAATGGGAATTTGTACAAAAGTATTTGTTTCATGAAATGGATGCGCGTAAGTTGGTGTTTGAATAAAACTCTAATGGAAATATAAGTTCAAGGTACATATGAATTTTAATAATAATTGTCTTAGGGTTTAAAATGGATAAATAATTTAAATAAATAAATTCTTTTATTTATTTATGTGTCATTTAAAAGAGAGAGTGTAAAATATATATTAGTATATATATATATATTTTTGAAATTATTTTTATTTAAATATAATTTAAATTCTAAATGAATGTAAAGGTAACTAATAATTTATTTATTTATAAAATAGTATGTTCTTTTAGGAAAAATAATTTATTTAGGAATGGTAAAAGTTTTCTAAATAAATCTTTACGAAACGATAATGCCTTTATGAAAACCTTGTCACGAACTTTATAAAAATGTTTTATAAAGGATAAATTTTCTCTAACGTAAATATTTTCTTTTAAACATTGTTTGTTAAGTTTATTTATAAAAATATAAAACTGTTTTTATTCATAAAATCCACATATCAAAACTGCTCTAGGTGTCACACCCCGACCGATGGCGGAATCATCGGGGCAGGACATGTAGACTGTTCATAAGCACAAGGTTGACTAGATTGAATATATTAAACGTCAAATTTCATTGCATGTAATCCAAACACAACCAAATCCAAGATAGAAACCAAAGTTGAAATACATAAAATTCTTTTATTTAATTTAACTAAGTCTAAGCCTATGTGTAGCACATCTTGATCAATATCACACATTAGAACCTGAAACATGAATAAAATAAAGTCAACTAAAAAGTTGGTGAGTATAACACAGGTTTATATAGATAACATATAGTTTGTAAAATAAATCCATACATATCATGATAAATAAGGCATTTATGGGGAGCAGCTATTGTGTAACCATGCACAATCAAACCTTTGTAACTAGCATGCAAAATTGTGTTGTCGGTATCAATCACCCCAATCTGGGTGGGTTCGTCAGACTCAATAGATCTATAATTGAAAACCATCGGCTTGAATAGTTAATGATTGCACATAATCGCATACAAAGGTTAGCACACCTAGCACTCGTGCATAAAGCTCAAATTACACACATGAATGTAAATAGGATTTGTACTTGTGTTGTTTGTGTAAATGTAAACATGTAATTTGAATAATGTTCATGTTTCACCCCAAAAGTGTAAAAGAGTAAAAGGGGCTATGAAATACTCACTTGGTTTGAAGGCGTTGCTAACAAATGTACTAGATAGAATATAGATCCTTGAAATGCACAAGTTAACCTAAAGTGTAATGTATATGGTATTAATAGTGTGCACAAGAGTTTAATTCTAAAGTTGTATTTGGACTTGTGTAATAAGGTCATTGATTTGTAATTGGAGGTATTGAATAAAATATATAAAGTTTGAAAGAGTATTTTTAGAACATTGATTAAAGTTTGAGTTTAAATAATTAAATAAGTAATGTAAATAATTTTTGTTTATGAAAACATTGTAAGTATTAGTTATAAGTTAGTATAATTAACTAATCGTTTTTGTTTAAATATAAATTAAATAAATAATTATTTTATTTATTTATTTATAAAATGTAACTTAACCATTTAAATACTTTTTAAATGAATGGTTTAACAATAATTGTAAATTAAATTTTATAAACTTTAAATAATTAATTTTTCAATTTTTTTAAATATTTGTTCTTTCTAAATAAGATTAAATGCAACTTTTATAAAATTCAACTATTTTTATTTTGAAATTCAATCAGAAGATTTGTGGTTCGAAAAATATATAAAATTTATCATTCTGCCAAGATTTTAACTCACACACGACCGTGCCTGGGAAGGGCACGATCGTGTTGATCAAACAGAGGCTTAAACTGATTAAATCGTTAGGCACGACCGTGCCTTGGACAGGCACGATCGTGTCTATGATTTCAAGACACGACTGAGATTAACCAAAGGGCATGATTGGGTCTGGAAAGGAGGACACGACCGCGTCTCATGAGGCACGACCGCGCTAGATGATTAGCACGACCGCGTCTGTTCCAAATCAGGAACGAATTGACTAATTCTTATAATAACAGGGTTGTAAATCATAGGGCTTTCACCCATTAGATTATTTCGAGTCTTTTTGCATAGATTAATTGGATTTAAAACGTGTCTAGAGTCGGATTCAATTAAATAATTTTTGAACAAAAACTAGATTCGGGTTTCAGACGAAATTCTATATTGAAAGCCCAGATTAATATGGGGCTTTTGATCTATGGACTAAATAGATTGATGGAAGAGTTTTAATTACCCGGAAGGACGACGAATTGATAGATGACGGTAGGAAGGAGTTCCGGCGTCGACGAGTTCGTTCTCCGGCGTCTTCCACTGCACTTCCGGTTAAACCAGTGTGTTCAGGGGTTTCAGAGAGATTCTATGGAGCGATTGATCGAGGGAATTGCACTTTAGAATAGGAGGATTTTGGTTCAAGTGAAGGATTTTAGTTTTCTTTGAGATGAATCGATTTCTGTTATCAATTGTTATGTATGATAATATTATTGTCTTTGATAACGAAAGTGAAACGTATATCGGTTACGAAACTCAACGATTCTCGCGTTTAAAACTGATTTTACGTTTCAATTGATACTCGGCGCGACCGTGCCCATACGAGGCGCGACCGTGCTAAGGAACCAGGCGCGATCGTTCCAAAGCAAGTCGCGCGACCGTGTCAAAGCACTCGGCGCGACCGTGCCAGAACGAGGCGCGACCGTGCCAGAACGAGGCGCGACCGTGCCTATTAGGGTTTCTTGTGAATTTTCAACATCAGACCTTGTAACTTTAGTCTTTGACATATTTGTATAAATAGATACTTGTGTAGTGTTTTTGTAGGTTATAACCGTGTAAAATTTATGGGTTAACATGGAAATATAGTATTTAATTGATGGTACGAATAGAACAAAACAATGCACTAGAATTGGGTTTGAAATGCATTACATTGAATTGAAATACGGGTACTAAAAATCAGAAATGTTACAGTCTCCCTATGTTGAGGGAATTTCGTCCCGAAATTTAGTTAGAGGAAACTACAGCATCAGTAAAAAGGTGGGGGTACTTGAGCTTCATTTGGTCCTCTCGTTCCCAAGTGAATTCAGGACCACGCTTAGACTCCCAACGAACTTTGACAATAGGAATACGACTTCGCTTGAGTTGCTTAACTTCATGATCCATAATTTCTATCGGTTTCTCAACGAAATGCATCGTTTCATCAATGTGCACGTCATCAAGCGGTATATGGAGATTCTCATCGGCGAGACATTTCATCAGATTAGATACATGAAATGTAGGATGCACATTGCCAAGAGAGGGAGGTAACTCGAGTTTGTACGCCACTTTCCCAATCCTTTCGAGGATTTTGAATGGACCAACATAGCGAGGAGCTAACTTGCCTTTCTTTCCAAAACGGATCACACCCTTCCACGGGGATACCTTAAGAAGAACAAGGTCACCGACTTGGAATTCCAAGGGTTTTCGACGTTTATCGACATAACTCTTTTGCCGACTTCTCGCTGTTCGGATGTTGTCACGGATTTGAATAATCTTGTCGGATGTTTCTTGAATTAGTTCGGGACCGGTGATTTGTGCTTCACCAATCTCGTTCCAACAGATAGGAGAACGACACTTGCGACCATAAAGAGCTTCAAATGCAGCCATGTTGATACTTGTGTGGTAGCTATTATTGTAACAGAACTCAATGAGGGATAAATGTGAATCCCAATTGCCACCAAAATCGATTATACAAGCTCTAAGCATGTCTTCAAGTGTTTGGATTGTCCGCTCGGTTTGACCATCAGTTTGGGGATGGTAAGCCGTGCTCAAATCTAATCGTGTGCCAAGAGCGGTTTGGAGAGATTGCCAAAATCGAGAAGTGAACCGGGCATCTTGATCAGATATTATATTCAAGGGAACACCATGACGGCTCACGATTTCATCAATGTAAATTCGGGCTAGTTTCTCAACCCGATAGACTTCGCGGATAGGCAAGAAATGAGCAGATTTGGTGAGACGATCAATAATCACCCAAATGCTATCATAACCACTCGAGGTGCGAGGGAGCTTGGTAATAAAATCCATGGCTAAGTTCTCCCATTTCCACACGGGAATTTCCGGTTGTTTAAGTAAACCAGAAGGACGTTGGTGTTCGGCTTTGACTTTTGAGCAGGTTAAACATTTGGCAACATAAAAGAGCAATGTCCTTCTTCATACCGGGCCACCAATATTGCTGGCGAAGATCTAGGTACATTTTATCCGCACCAGGATGAATAGAATAACGAGTCTTGTGAGCCTCGTTCATGAGAAATGTACGGAGATCATCGCGATCGGGAACCCAAATACGGTTCAAGTAATAAAGTAAGCCATTCGGTTTAGATTCAAGCAGAAGTTCAACACCACACGACATTTCCTCGTACATGTTACCCTCGGTGACTGAGACGTGTTGAGCTTCTAAGATGCGGTTTTGAATGTCGGTTTGAATTCGGACACAATGAAGCATAACATGGTCCTTTCGACTCAAAGCGTCGGCTACAACATTCGCCTTGCCGGGATGGTAACGAATCTCGCAGTCATAGTCGTTAAGGAGTTCAACCCAACGTCGTTGCCTCATATTGAGTTCCTTTTGATTGAAGATGTGTTGGAGACTTTTGTGGTCGGTGAACACCATGCATTTCGTGCCATAGAGATAATGTCTCCAAATCTTTAATGCAAATACGACCGCACCCAACTCAAGATCGTGCGCCGTATAATTCTTCTCATGAATCTTAAGTTGCCTTGATGCATAAGCGATTACTTTGCCTCGTTGCATGAGGACACAACCCAGACCTTGGTTGGAAGCATCACAGTAGACAACTAGATCATCATTCCCATCAAGGAGAGTCAAAATGGGAGCATTGCACAATTTTTGTTTGAGGGTTTGGAAAGCTTCTTCTTGCTTTGGTCCCCATTCATAAGTCTTACCCTTGTGGGTCAAAGCGGTAAGAGGGACAGCAATTTTTTAGAAGTTCGAGATAAAACGACGGTAATATCCCGCAAGACCAAGAAATGAACGAACTTCAGTGAGGGTCTTCGGGGCATTCCAATTCTTAACCGTTTCGATTTTTGTAGGGTCAACATAAATACCCTTGTCGTTGACAATATGACCAAGAAATTGAACTTCTTTTAACCAAAATTCACATTTGGAGAATTTGGCATATAGTTGTTCCTTCTTCAAGAGATCCAAAACCAATCTAAGATGTTGCTCATGGTCGGCTTTAGTCTTGGAATAGATTAAGATGTCATCGATGAAAACTATCACGAACTTATCGAGGTACGGTTTGCACACATGATTCATGAGGTCCATGAAAACTGCGGGTGTATTGGTTAGTCCAAAAGGCATAACCATGAACTCGTAATGACCATACTTTGTTCGGAAGGCAGTCTTTGGAATATCGTCTTCTTGCACACGGAGTTGGTGATAACCAGATCGAAGATCAATCTTTGAGAAGCAAGTAGAACCTTGAAGTTGATCAAAGAGGTCATCAATTCTAGGCAAAGGATAACGGTTTTTGATAGTAAGCTTGTTGAGTTCACGGTAGTCAATACACATGCGAAATGATCCATCCTTTTTTTTGACGAATAGGACGGGTGCACCCCACGGTGAATGACTTGGACGAATGAATCCCTTGTCGGAGAGCTCTTGAAGTTGACTTGCAAGTTCTTGCATTTCAGAAGGTGCAAGACGGTATGGAGTCTAGCCACGGGGTTAGCTCCGGGCACAAGATCGATGCGAAATTCTACTTGACGAACGGGTGGAAGACCGGATAAGTCTTCGGGGGAATACTTCAGGAAAATCTCGGATAATGGGGATATCTTGAATACTCTTCATTTTGACATCCTTTTGAACGATATGGGCCAAAAAGGCCACGTACTTCTTTCGTAAGTACTTTTGAGTAGTAGTGCATGACATTAGCTTAAGCCCTTTACAAGGCTTTTCACCAAAGACTCTTAGTGTTTCTCCCGATGGTAAACGTATTCGGATGCACTTCTCGAAACAAATGACTTCGGCATGATGATTTGATAGCCAATCCATGCCTATGATGATATCAAAGCTTCCTAGTGGCATTGGAACAAGGTTGATTGGGAATGTGTGTTCACTAAGTTCTAAAGAGCAATCATAGATAATGGATTCAATTGTAAGGGAGTCAACATTTGCTACTTCAACGGTGAAGGTTTTCTCTAATTGGGATCGTGTCTTTGCAAGTAAAGGTTCAAAATTGAGTGACACAAAACTTTTATCGGCACCGGTATCGAATAAAATGGAGGCATATTGACTATTAACAAGAAACGTACCATTGACCACGTCATTGTTGGCTTGAGCCTCATTGGCGTTTATGTTGAAAGCACGCCCACGAGCTCCACCTTGTCTAGCATTGACTAACTTTGGGCATTGATCACGGAAATGGTTCGGGTTGCCACACTCATAACATGCTCGCCCATTTGCAATAGCGGGTACACTTTGATTTGCCACTTGGGTGTTGGTTTGGTTTGGTAGGTTGATTTGGCCCGCAAGAGCTTTGGCCCTACAAACATTAACTGTATGTCCATATTTCCCACAATAAGTACAAAGGCGACATGGGATGCCTTGGGGATGATGGTAGTTGCAGGTGGCACAAAGTGGGTAGATTCCCACATATGGCTTTTTGGCCGGTGCTTGAACCATAGGTGCAGTTTGGTTAACATGAATAGCAGGAGTGACCACAACATAGTTTCTAGTCTTCCTTTTCCTATTATTGCGGGAGGGTTCAGTTGTGGCTTCTTTGTTGTGGGTAGGAGGGGTTAGAGTGTCAGAAACTTTCTTGGTGCCCTTTTTAGTAAGGGTCCCCGCCTTCACGTGATTATCGGTTAAGGTAGCGGACAAATGGATGGCATCTTCAAGTGTTGCGGGATTCCTTCCTAGGACAGTATCTTGAATTTGCCTAGGTAGTCCCCCAATATACTTTTCAATGCAGCGGGACAAAGGAGTGACCATATGGGGCACAAGAAGACTCAACTCATGGAACTGAGTTGTGTATGCCAAGTTTTCACCACTATCTTGGGCAAGATCCCAAAATTCGGCTTCAAGTTTCTTTACTTCATTTCGAGGACAGAATTCCTCGGTCATTAGCCTTTTAACCTCATCCCAAGGTAAGGCCATTGCTACATCCACACCCCTATTTCTTTTCTCCCCATTCCACCACGTGAGTGCCCGTTTTTGTAGGACACTTGTGGCATGACGAACACGAAGGTTGTCGGGGCAGTCACTATTGAGAAAAGTATTCTCAATGCTTTCGAACCATTGAAGGAGTCTGGTAGCTCCTTCGGTACCATAGAACTTGAGGGGATTGCATGAGTTGAAATGCTTGAAGGTGCATTGAGATGGGTTGTTACCACCATTTCCACCATTACCAGCATTACCACTATTACTACCATTTCCACCATTGTTGCCATTGGTGGCACTATTAGCTTGAGTGAGTTGTGTCACGAGTTGTGCAAGAATAGCAGCAATGTCGGTATTGGTGTTGGCCGCGGGAGCACGACGAGGAGGCATTCTACAGATTTTCACAAGACAAGAAAAGATGTAAGAACTTATGAGAATTGTTTGGATTTAATAGAATAAGATAATCAAAATAAATAGATAATCATAGTTTGGATTGTACTCAAACAGTGATATAATCACTCGAATACTATGACACATTAAGGTTAATTAAACTTATATAATTTTCAAAGAGACATGCTTTAGCCTATAAGTAAACACTCATCTCGGGAATTCCCAGGAAAGCATACGGGTCCCTCGGTTGATTGGGATTTATGCGAAATGCTTTCCTAGACAGAAAACCCAAAATACAGGTGCCACTCTTCCAGATTGCACGTGTCCTCAAATAATTAACAAAGCTTAAAAACCTTAACGAGGAAATAAAGAATATTTTTTTTTTATGAATTTTCGCTTCATGAAGTTTCCACATGCTTAGAAAGATAAAGATAGAGAAAGAAAATAAGAATATTATGAGGTTTTTAGGATATAGGAAAGGATATTGTTTATTTAATTTATTATTTAAGTATATACTAATAAGTCTTGGATTTTTTTTTATAAATAAGTCATCAAATAAAATAATAACTAATCATAGTAAGCATGTAGCACATAGCATGTAACACATAATATATAACATATGGCATGTAGCATATAACATGTAATCATGAAACATAGCATAAGTAGGTGTCCTAAAGTTATAGTCTAGGTCAAGGTGTCTAATAACCTAATTCCTTATAACCAAGGCTCTGATACCAATCTGTCACACCCCGACCGATGGCAGAATCATCGGGGCGGGACATGTAGACTGTTCATAAGCACAAGGTTGAATAGATTGAATATATTAAACGTCAAATTTCATTGCAAGTAATCCAAACACAACCAAATCCAAGATAGAAACCAAAGTTGAAATACATAATTCTTTTATTTAATTTAACTAAGTCCAAGCCTATGTGTAGCACATCTTGATCAATCTCACACATTAGAACCTGAAACATGAATAAAATAAAGTCAACTAAAAAGTTGGTGAGTATAACACAAGTTTATATAGATAGCATATAGTTTGTAAAACAAATCCATACATATCATGATAAATAAGGCATTTATGGGGAGCAGCTATTGTGTAATCATGCACAATCAAACCTTTGTAACTAGCATGCAAAATTGTGTTGTCGGTATCAATCACCCCAATCTGGGTGGGTTTGTCAGACTCAATAGATCTATCATTGAAAACCGTCGGCTTGAATAGTTAATGATTGCACATAATCGCATACAAAGGTTAGCACACCTAGCACTAGGGCATAAAGCTCAAATTTCACACATGAATGTAAATAGGATTTGTACTTGTGTTGTTTGTGTAAATGTAAACATGTAATTTGAATAATGTTCATGTTTCACCCCAAAAGTGTAAAAGAGTAAAAGGGGCTATGAAATACTCACTTGGTTTGAAGGCGTTGCTAACAAATGTACTAGATAGAATATAGATCCTTGAAATGCACAAGTTAACCTAAAGTGTAATGTATATGGTATTAATAGTGTGCACAAGAGTTTAATTCTAAAGTTGCATTTGGACTTGTGTAATAAGGTCATTAATTTGTAATTGGAGGTATTGAATAAAATATATAAAGTTTGAAAGAGTATTTTTAGAACATTGATTAAAGTTTGAGTTTAAATAATTAAATAAGTAATGTAAATAATTTTTGTTTATGAAAACATTGTAAGTATTAGTTATAAGTTAGTATAATTAACTAATCGTTTTTGTTTAAATATAAATTAAATAAATAATTATTTTATTTATTTATTTATAAAATGTAACTTAACCATATAAATACTTTTTAAATGAATGGTTTAACAATAATTGTAAATTAAATTTTATAAACTTTAAATAATTAATTTTTCAATTTTTTTTAAATATTTGTTCTTTCTAAATAAGATTAAATGCAACTTTTATAAAATTCAACTATTTTTATTTTGAAATTCAATCAGAAGATTTGTGGTTCGAAAAATATATAAAATTTATCATTCTGCCAAGATTTTAACTCACACACGACCGTGCCTGGGAAGAGCACGATCGTGCTCGAACCACGGGCGCGACCATGCTAATCAGGACGCGACCGTGTTGATCAAACATAGGCTTAAACTGATTAAATCGTTAGGCACGACCGTGCCTTGGACAGGCACGATCGTGTCTATGATTTCAAGACACGACTGAGATTAACCAAGGGGCATGATTGGGTCTGGAAAGGAGGACACGACCGCGTCTCATGAGGCACGACCGCGCTAGATGATTAGCGCGACCGCGTCTGGTCCAAATCAGGAACGAATTGACTAATTCTTATAATAACAGGGTTGTAAATCATAGGGCTTTCACCCATTAGATTATTTCGAGTCTTTTTGCATAGATTAATTGGATTTAAAACGTGTCTAGAGTCGGATTCAATTAAATCATTTTTGAACGAAAACTAGATTCGGGTTTCGGACGAAATTCTATATTGAAAGCCCAAATTAATATGGGGCTTTTGATCTATGGACTAAATAGATTGAGGGAAGAGTTTCAATTACCCGGAAGGACGACGAATTGATAGATGACGGTAGGAAGGAGTTCCGGCATCGACGAGTTCGTTCTCCGGCGTCTTCCACTGCACTTCCGGTTAAACCGGTGTGTTCAGGGGTTTCAGAGAGATTCTATGGAGCGATTGATCGAGGGAATTGCACTTTAGAATAGGAGGATTTTGGTTCAAGTGAAGGATTTTAGTTTTCTTTGAGATGAATCGATTTCTGTTATCAATTGTTATGTTTGATAATATTATTGTCTTTGATAACGAAAGTGAAACGTATATCGGTTACGAAACTCAACGATTCTCGCGTTTAAAACTGATTTTACGTTTCAACTGATACTCGACGCGACCGTGCCCATACGAGGCGCGACCGTGCTAAGGAACCAGGCGCGATCGTTCCAAAGCAAGTCGCGCGACCGTGCCAAAGCACTCGGCGCGACCGTGCCAGAACGAGGCGCGATCGTGCCTATTAGGGTTTCTTGTGAATTTTCAACATCAGACCTTGTAACTTTGTTCTTTGACCTATTTGTATAAATAATACTTATGTAGTGTTTTAGTAGGTTATAACCGCGTAAAATTTGTGGGTTAACATTGAAATATAGTATTTAATTGATGGTACGAATAGAACAAAACAATGCACTAGAATTGGGTTTGAAATGCATTACATTGAATTGAAATACGGGTACTAAAAATCAGAAATGTTACACTAGGTCTTAATGGTTTATAAAATTTTTTTTTATAAAAATGATTTTATAGAATGAAATTGATTTTTAAAAAAGTGTGGCCTTGCCCGGGATCGAACCCGGGTGGCCTGTGGACTGGTTACACGCACAAACCACTAGGCTGGAGGGCTCAGTGGTGATTATAATCGATTTTAACTGATTAAATAGGTTATCCCAAGAGGGGTCGGGTTCTAGGGTTAGACCAGGCGCAAAAGAAAAGAAAAACATGGTGCGGGTCTACTTCGATCCCGCGATCATGTTCTCTTGGCTTAAAGGTTTTACCGGTAGACCAGGGCAATTGCCTTGGTAAAAGACTGGGAAATTAATTTGAAAACTAATAACCCAAGGCTTCAATCATCCCCGATAAGTGACCCAAACCCTAACTCTAATTCAGTCTTATTCGATATTAATCGGTCTCAATTCCATGGGGCTTTTAAAATATAGATCAAGACGAAGCTAATGACGCAAAGATTACCTGTTTTGGTGAAGTAACAAAGGGTAGAGGTTGGGTTAAAAGCCCCGATGTTCTTGGTGTTTGATCTCGATCCAGAGGTGAAGTGGGATGTGGTTCTGGGTTCAGAGATTTTGTAGGTGGTTATGTGCAGGTGTGAGAATGAAATAATTCGATTGATTTCATCTCAAAGGCTCGATTGATTTGGTCTAACATATGATGTAGGTCCCTCGGGTGTGGCGGATCATCACATGCAAGTGGGTCTACTAGTCGGACCGGGTGCGGAATACCCGTGACTAGGTGGAGAGTCTTACAACACAAAGTAAACCGACAAGAAGATCACTTTAAACTTTCGTCTATTATAAACACTTGAAGGTTACAGAGAGAAATACTGAGATTACAAGTTCTGCGTATTTGCTACTATGAGTGCGTCTAAGATTGCGTATTTATCTACTGTCAACCATTCCTATTTATACACAACCTGATGCCTGCGCACTTAGCAAGTGCGCAGGGCAATTTGCTCATGCGTACTTAGCAAGTACGCAAAGGTATTCTTGCGTACTTGCTAAGTACGTAGGAACTATCTCCTGCGCATATACAAGTGCGCAAAACACTTAGAGAAATCTGCAACAGTCAATATGTAAAAGTAAATACAACTCAATAACTAATACATACAGACACTCACAAACAAAGACAAATACATACATGAAAGTACTAAACTAAGACTATATCTATCCAGAGTGTTTGTCACAGGAAAGTGCTTCAACAAACTCCCCCTTGAAAACAGCTCTGGATCATCTTCGATCTTTAGTCTTCACTCTTCGATCTTCAGTCTTCAGTCTTCACAGCTATGCATCTTTAGCTTCCATCTTCTTCTTATAGTCAAGGCAGAACTTGATCACCTTGTCATATTTAGAAGCAAGGAATTTCGTCCATTCCTCCATATGCATGCAATACCTGTCTGCTAGTGCCTCCAGATCTTTCACAAAGAAGTTAATGAAGCAGACTTCATCAAATACTTTGATTAGTTCCCTCGGCACTAAGAATCCATTTTCTGACCTCACCTTTCCAATCACCACAGCCTCGCCCGTCTTTGGATCTACGTACCAGTACCACATGTCACCGAGGATATCCTGAGATAACTTGCTCAGGGGAATCTTGGTTTCACATAGCACTGGCTTGTATACCAATTTCTTTAAGAATTTCTTAGTCACAGGATGTCTTGCTATCTTATCCTTGACTCTCTTGGGCACTTGAGGCTTGAACATATCAAACTTCCCAGATCTTGCTTCCCGCTGTAGAACCACCCACAAACCCATCGCCACTGCGTGATTAGAATGACCCAGCAGCTCTCGGTTTGCTAGGTTCACAAGGTCGTATTTAGGTAAGGAGTTAAACGCTTCACTGGTTGGTTTCAAGCATTGAACCCCCACAGATCTTTTGATTGCGAACAACTGCTTATCCTCCCCGAACCTTACAGCCAAGATCATCCCTGTTGCCCCTTGTTTGTCTATGATAAACGTCTTATGCCAAACAGGAGCTGGACCCTTAGATGAAGTAGAAGGCATATCTTTTTCTTTCAGTGCCTCCGGGTCCACAGGTGTAGGTTCAACTGGGGAGGCTTCAGTCGAGGCTTCAACATTACTAGCATGCTTGACTGAACCTGTGTCGAGCTGAGCTTTGAAGGATGGAACTTCAAAGATCTCTCCATCTTCTAACTCATACTCTCCTTCCCCGTCCCCTTGGGAACTGCTATCACTACATCCTCATCATCTTCATCTCAATCATCACCAGAGTCGATCTCTCCTTCTTTTAGGTTGTAGAGAGCATCGATCTGTGCTTCCTTGGAATAGTCGGGCTCTAAGTATAAGATCTCATCGTTAGATAGATCCTTAAGCACATCAGCCGTTGACTTTCCTTTGTCACCACCACCACCAGAAGTATCACCACCCCCCTGATGAGAAGACTCCCCCCGAGCCATTGGAATAGCAGATATGGGCATAATTGCTAAAGCTTGGTTCTCACCTCCACTAGGACCGACTTCGGGATCCTTGTCTTTGTCATCATCCTTTGTCAAGTCGACAGGATGACAAGGCTCATCACTGTGACACCCAGTATTTCAGGTAAGTGTCCATATTATATAAATGCACGTTTATAACATATATTTCCTGAAGTTTTATTTTGCCTAAGTAAAGTCAAGGAGTCTGACAAAGGAAATTATACCAAAATAGTAATTTTGGAGAATTACTAGGAAAATAAGCAGTGATAACCCACAAAGTACGGTCGTTGGTGATTGACAAGAACTTGACAGTAAAAGTCTAGTAAGACGTTTTAATAATTAAAGATATTAAAGCGGGAATTAATTTCAGGTATTATACCACATCTAAATCAATCACATCATCATCATGATTTCTTTGCTTACAAAACACTCAAGAGTCATAATCATCATGATTATAACCAAAGATGCAAGCAACATAAAGATCACATCACTATCATTATATCATTGCTTATACTCCACTCTAGCATCAAATCTTAATGATGATGACTTGTTGAGATCTATACTCAACCCTCGTTTCATCTAATAATTATATATATATATGTATATATATATATATATATATATATATATATATATCTAGGTATATAGATATAAAGTTTTAATCACTAAAATTTCCTACACCGAGTATTATATCACGGTATCACCTACCGGGTGTATTCTAACTAGAACCGACCTAACTAACCATTAGATCCTAACTACAAGATTTGACAAGACCCAACCCCCCACCCATACTTTATTCTCGGCCGAAGTTGGCCCTAGAGGGGGACCCACCTTCTTGTCTTCTCCATGGCACCATCCCTTGTGTCATTTGCACCATACTGTTTCATGTGACAATCAAGCCAAAGTCACATCAATCCCACCCACCATCTTCACCCATCATATGTGTCATAAGGCCATGCCCATTTAACCAACACTCCAAGCAAGAGTCACCTCCATCACATCGACCATACCTTGTAAATATGATACATGATGATCACCAAGTTCACACTCCATCCAACATATATATATAAGAGTGTATGGAGGAAGAACAAGAGTTTCCTCTTGTTCTCTCCCTTTCTCGGCTCAAGCAACACACACAAACACACACTTAAAACTGAAAGATCAAGATCAATTTGAAAGAATTAGCTAAAAGCCTTGGAGATTCAAGAGATCTTGGAGTTTTAGGAAGCTTTTACTAAGAGGATTCAAGCATTATCATCTTTCACTAATGGTTCTTCCCTAGCTAGACTAGTGATATGGAAACTCAAACACTCCAACTCCTTTCTTTCTCTCCATATGTATCGACACATACATGCACACACACTTTACCATTTTCAAATCAAGAACAAAATCATCTATAGGTTTAGCTAGAGCTTTGAAGCTTCAAGGTGTTTCAAGGGTGTTTTAAAGAGTTCAAGCTTCCTACACAATTCCATCCTTCTCCTTGCTTGCTTTAAGTGAGTGTTCATATCCTAAGTCTTGATTTCATTAAGTACACTAGTTGTTTTGTATAGGAGATTCACCCAAATAATGGATTGTTCAAAGAAAAAGTCGCCACTTTATACACGTTATTGCTGGAAGAATTTTTAGCCATCTTTAGGGAGTTGTATCTCGGTCAAAACTAAACGAAAATGGACGATTCTTGAGTCAAAAATTAAGTTTAAAGAATCCTCTATCCAACCCAAGTGATTTCGTGATTTTTGGTTGAGTTTTGATACCCGAAAAGATCGATACAAGAAAATTGGTACAACCTGAGTTTTTGGACAGAATTCTGAGGCCGACTTCATGGGGTCATAACTCACTCAAAAATGGTTCAAATGACTTGATTCCTTTTTCTAAAACTAGTATTTTGTGTTGGCATTACAACCCATATGTCCTATTATCAGAAAACTAACATTTTGGCCCCCAACCGTCAAGATTTCCGAGACCTACCCGACAAAACCGAAGCTGTTAACATCTTTGTGTTATGATTTTTATTTAAAACCCTTAAACCCCTTTATAAATTATGACCCATACATTTCTATTGAGTCAATACACTTAGTTGAGTGTGGTAAAAGTTTCATAAATTATTGAGTTCGATAAAATGACTAAAAACACGACACAAGTTGACTTAAAAACCCGAATACATTAATAAAGGCTATTTTGATGTAAAAGTTTTACCTTCCATACTATATATTTGTTTTCAACTCCAACCATGAGGTGGTTGTGTAAACGTAAAGACACGTCTTGAGATGCATAACTTATTTATATAAGTATATATAAATGTATATGATTGTCACAACTCGTCACTGACAGTCGTCATGTCAAAACTGTCGGAAATATAAACTAGTATTCATGTCGAGTCTAATTGGGTGAATCATATACACGATCAACTAACACATTCGAAACAGTGTTTAGACCATAAAGTATCTTATTTACCATAGGGAATGGTTAGGTCGGCTCACATATTCACGGACCTTGCTAGTTGCTACTTATTTTGCTAGGATTTCATCGAACACAAGGTGAGTTCACGGCCCCCTTTTAACTCTTTACTGTTTTGTAAACATCGGGGGAGAAACATACTTACTTGTTATGTTTTGAAAACATGAATTACATTTGCTTACACGTTTGACATCATGAACATTCGGGTTTAACTCCTTGTGAGTTTCACTAACCCCTTTTTCTAAGTTTAGAGAAATGTTTTGGGGTGGAAATATACTTGTAAAGAATTTTCGTATGTAAATGAATGAACAAATGATCAGACCGTATGTGTGCATTGAGGGAACCATAGAGCTCTTAAAGTCCTCGGAATAAAAACTTAGTAACCATTAGCTATGGACTTAGCCCGGGATTCTATGGATAGTAATATTGGGCGTGACGCTCCCGGTCATGGTTAGTCGCGCTAACTAGGGGTCCAAATGGCCGAATGACCGCATATTATCTTACTCGCAGAAAGGCGAAGGGAGGCACTAAATTGTTGGGGTTTGGTTACGGTCTCGTACATTACATACTGTTTTATATTCCTTGCAAGTTTACAAATGGGGTCAATTGATCGGATTAGTATTCAGATTCATTGGTAATACATACAAAGAGTTTTGATCGGAAAATGATCATGTTTAAACATTGGATTTATGATGGTAAAGTCATGGTAATGTTTTCAAAGGAAAACTACATATTTTATGACGGTTAAGTCATGGTAATGTTTTCAAAGGAAAACTACATATTTTATGACGGTTAAGTCATGGTAATGTTTTCAAAGGAAAACTACATATTTTATGACGGTTAAGTCATGGTAATGTTTTCAAAGAAAAACTACATATTTTATGACGGTTAAGTCATGGTAATGTTTTCAAAGGAAAACTACATATTTTATGACGGTTAAGTCATGGTAATGTTTTCAAAGGAAAACTACATATTTTATGACGGTAAAGTCATGGACATGTTTTCAATGGAAAACTACTTATTTTATGACGGTAAAGTCATGGACATGTTTTCAATGGAAAACTACTTATTTTATGACGGTAAAGTCATGGACATGTTTTCAATGGAAAACTACTTATTTTATGACGGTAAAGTCATGGACATGTTTTCAAAGGAAAACTAATTATTTCATGACGGTAAAGTCATGGGCATGTTTTCAAGGGAAAACTACTTATTTTATGACGGTAAAGTCATGGGCATGTTTTCAAAGGAAAACTACTTATTTTATGACGGCTAAGTCATGTATACGTTTTCGGGGAAAACTAACTGTACTAAATGAACAAACTCTGTGAACTCACCAACCTTTGTGTTGACACTTTCAAGTATGTTTCTCAGGTAACCTTTAGCCATGGCGCGGTTGGAATAGACTAACTATGTTGGAACAATTCCTAGCTGGAAGGACATAGATAATCCGGTCTCAAGTCTGTCGTTGATCTAGAAGAACTTAGATCATTGTACTATTTAGTCTTACTATTTGTGTATGTATACAAGTCTTATAAATCACTATTACAGCTTCCGCTATCGTGTAATGAACCAATCGTTGCAACCTGTATTTATTTAATAAGTAAATAAATTTGGGGGTGTGAAAGATTGGTATCAGAGCAATGGTTTTAGCGAATTAGGTTTCCTTAGTGATACCTAGGCTCTAACCAGACTCATTTAGGGACCAAGATTTCTAAGACTTGCATCACACTAAGAACATCCAAGACTTGAGTATAGGAATTCCAACCGTTGCCGAACAATTTGTGTAGACTATTAGTGTATGGAGTTACAATAGGGTACCATTAGCTACACTAATACAATTACATGGCACATGTAATGAACACTTAAACACATACAACAATGTGGAAATAATAAACGCTTACAACATGTTACTGTTCGGATTACGAGTCAAGAATAACGGGTACTCAGCATACTGCAACCATAGAAGATCGAGTTACGAGCTGAGCTTGGACGACGACGACGGAAGCGATCGTCAGTTACCGATCTTGGTATCACAACAGGCTGAACCCGTACCAGAATCTGTACCTATACCTGCACCACAACTACTCCAGCCATGGAGGCAACTATCTTTCTAATGTATTTGCAGTATAAATACTCTCCTTCATAAGTTGTCGGATCGGATGCCTAGACTCTCGCCATGATATATGGCAGACATAGTTGCCCAGACAGAAGGGAATTCAAGGTGAATAAGCAGGACTAAATGGGAGAGAACTCCAAGGGTCAGAAGACCCAGACATACATCAGGATCATGTGGATCCATGCATATATACAGACTTGGAGCACGAGTTGCTCGACACTCATTTGAGGATCTCTGCCCAACACATAGTGCCTGAATTTCACCATGCACGTTTTATTTTAAGAGACACTGGTGGTGCCTCTTTACCATTAGCCTCATCCGACAACAGCCATATTCGGCAGATTCATGAGTATTGGTACACATAATTAAGAGTAATCCGATATAACAATACACATTCATGTACAAATGTGCAAACGCAATCTAATGATCATTTCAAATCCCTTTTGATTAAGAGCTAGGGATAGGAGAAACACTATAGGGATCAGGCAAGGCAAATTATCATTACGGGTGCACACGTAATCATAATTTGTAGTGCATGGGAACTTTAGTGAGTCTTGCTGTCTAAGCTGATGATCAACCCATGTTATCAATCACTTGATTAAGGATTGAATCTTAACAAATCAGACTTCTCAATTAGGTGCTCACTAAGCATTTTCCTAGTTTTGGAGGAACGAGAGAAATTCAAATTGAATTCAACCAATCCTTAGTGAATCCTGAACGACGAAGGAATTCACACATTCATTCTTTGAGATTCTACTTGTCAGGAATGCTTCAAATTGAGCGTTACCACAACTAACACTTACAGTAATTGCACAATTATTGTGGGAGATTATAGCGTAATCTCAGGATCCATCATACAGTTCAATCTCACAATTGCTTGAAAGTTACGCCAAGAGTGTTATGCACTAACTTTAGTAATGGGGCAGAATATTATTCTGACCCGCATACACATGGCACCTATGGATATTGTGGAAGCTCGACATGAGGCAAGTAGGAAATTGCACATTTCAGAATACCGGTCAAACAGGATTGCTCTCGCAACCAATGACATTCAATATACCTTTAAATCTGACTATTCTCTCGGCAATGGATAAGCCGGGGTTGATGCTCAAGCGAATGCCAAAGAAACCTAGGTGTGGACTAACGACTATTGTCGAACTAACCGGAAAACGACATGCAAAACTCTTAAAGGAGTCCCAAATGCGGAATTTCATGCTAAACTCATTAGCTCATGATATACATAAGGGGCGTAAGCTCGAGCTATTCACAACAGGCCACTGTCCACAAAGAGTTGAGAAGAATAATTTATTACTCTTTTGTACTCGCACTTCCCAAAAGTTCATCTTGATGGATGGATCCCAGATTTAGCCTAGAAGAGAGGTGTGATTGCATCATTCACTCCTAGGTTTCTATAATTGGGAAGCTCTAGAGCATCTATTGTTAAGAAATGATCTCTTGGAGTAGACTCAGTTAGAATACAAAAGTCTCGACGTACAACACTCATTACCTCAAGTTTATCCTTGTGCTAAGGATTTTGAGGCTATAACCTGAATGAGTGGAATACGTAATGGTAAGTCACCAAAGTACCATTCAAACACTAAGGGAATGCATACACTGTATGACTAATAGTTGGCTATCACCCTTTCTGCCAACTTAATGGGTTGACAAACCCATAGCCCATTTTGGGGAAAGCACTAATTCGATGAGACCATTATCACAGTATTACTATTCATTCCCTCAGCTAGACGGAATATGAATATCCCAAACAAACATAGAACTTTTTATGGCACACATGCTTCGAGGGTATGGTGGCCAAGTCATGAGCTTACATACCAGGATGTTACAACCCGAATGCTAGTCTGCCGAGGGAAGATAGTGCAATTAACGGGTAAAGTGGTGATTAGACTCGACGTTCGCAAATAAGAGCTCCCAAGGAACATCAAATCTTAGCTCCATGAAGGCACATGGAGAGGAAAATCCTAGAAAACATGAAACCTGAAATAAGAGAAAAGTCTTAGTCCGGGAAAATGCTTTCGAAAAGCGTAAGAGGGACAAACATAAAGTTTCCATTTTCTCTAAAAGGGACAGTCGATTCATGTCAAGAACCTGGCAGTCTGTACAAGAAGCCTTAGGCACACGCCTTTACATGAGCACTGCATATCATCCCCAGTTGAACGGTCAAGGTAAAAGGACCATCCAAACTTTAAAAGATGTGCCCCGTGTGTGTGAAATCGATTTCAGAGGAAATAGGGATACTCACCGCCTTTGGCTGAGTTTTCATATAATAACAACTACTATACCAGCATTAAAAGCCGCTCCGTTGAGGCTTTGTATGGTTGTAAGTGTCGCTCATCGCTATGTTGGGCAGAGGTTGGCGAAAAACATTTGACTGGTCCTGATATTGGCTAGTAAACCATTGACAAGATCGTCAAAATCAAAGATCGTCTGAAAGCCACTCAAGGCAGAAGAAAGAGAGTTGTACTAGCAACAGACGAAAGCCATTAGAATTCCATATTGGATACCGAGCCTTGTTAAAGGTCTCACATTGGAAAGGAGTTTCCAGGTGTGGCAACTGTAGCAAACATACCCATAGTTAATGGTGATCGTTCGAAGTAAGGGCTAGAGTTGGTCTTGTAGCCTACAAGCTTAAGTTGTCATGAAGACTAAGTAATGTACATGATACGTTTCATGTATCAAATCTCAAGAAGTGTTTATCAGACGAGACAATAATTATAATGCCTGATGAGATTCACATAGATAACAAGCTACACTTTGTCAAGGAAACTCATTGAAGTCATAGATTGGAAGGTTCATAAAACAAGGCGTAGCCGGGTTAAATTGGTTAGGGTACGTTGGAATTCAAAGCGCGGCCCCGAGTATACGTGGGAGCGGGAAAATAAAATGAAAGCCAAGTATCTGTTCTTGTTCACGAACACTCCAAGTCAAGATGACAAGAACTGAATTTCGGGACGAAATTCTCTTTAACATGGGGAGAATGTGACACCCAATATTTCAGGTAAGTGTCCATATTACATAAATGCACGTTTATAACATATATTTCCTGAAGTTTTATTTTGGCTAAGTAACGTCAAGGAGTCTAACAAAGGAAATTATACCAAAATAGTAATTTTGGAGAATTACTAGGAAAATAAACAGTGATAACCCACAAAGTACGGTCGTTGGTGATTGACAAGAACTTGACAGTAAAACTCTAGTAAGACGTTTTAATAATTAAAGATATTAAAGCTGGTATTAATTTCAGGTATTATACCACATCTAAATCAATCACATCATCATCATGATTGCTTTGCATACACAACACTCAAGAGTCATAATCATCATGATTATGACCAAAGATGCAAGCAACATAAAGATCACATCACTATCATTATATCATTGCTTATACTCCACTCTAGCATCAAATCTTAATGATGATGACCTGTTGAGATCTATACTCAACCCTCGTTTCATCTAATAATTATATATATATATGTATATATATATATATCTAGGTATATAGATATAAAGTTTTAATCACTAAAATTTCCTACACCGAGTATTATATCACGGTATCACCTACCGGGTGTATTCTAACTAGAACCGACCTAACTAACCATTAGATCCTAACTACAAGATTTGACAAGACCCAACCCCCCACCCATACTCTATTCTCGGCCGAAGTTGGCCCTAGAGGGGGACCCACCTTCTTGTCTTCTCCATGGCACCATCCCTTGTGTCATTTGCACCATACTCTTTCATGTGACAATCAAGCCAAAGTCACATCAATCCCACCCACCATCTTCACCCATCATATGTGTCATAAGGCCATGCCCATTTAACCAACACTCCAAGCAAGAGTCACCTCCATCACATCGACCATACCTTGTAATAATGAAACATGATGATCACCAAATTCACACTCCATCCAACATATATATATAAGAGTGTATGGAGGAAGAACAAGAGTTTCCTCTTGTTCTCTCCCTTTCTCGGCTCAAGCAACACACACAAACACACATATTTTATGACGGTTAAGTCAGGGTAATGTTTTCAAAGGAAAACTACATATTTTATGACGGTTAAGTCAGGGTAATGTTTTCAAAGGAAAACTACATATTTTATGACGGTTAAGTCATGGTAATGTTTTCAAAGGAAAACTACATATTTTATGACGGTTAAGTCATGGTAAAGTTTTCAAAGGAAAACTACATATTTTATGACGGTTAAGTCATGGTAATGTTTTCAAAGGAAAACTACATATTTTATGACGGTTAAGTCATGGTAATGTTTTCAAAGGAAAACTACATATTTTATGACGGTTAAGTCATGGTAATGTTTTCAAAGGAAAACTACATATTTTATGACGGTAAAGTCATGGACATGTTTTCAATGGAAAACTACTTATTTTATGACGGTAAAGTCATGGACATGTTTTCAATGGAAAACTACTTATTTTATGACGGTAAAGTCATGGACATGTTTTCAAAGGAAAACTACTTATTTCATGATGGTAAAGTCATGGGTATGTTTTCAAGGGAAAACTACTTATTTTATGACGGTAAAGTCATGGGCATGTTTTCAAAGGAAAACTACTTATTTTATGATGGCTAAGTCATGTATACGTTTTCGGGGAAAACTAACTGTACTAAATGAACAAACTCTGTGAACTCACCAACCTTTGTGTTGACACTTTCAAGTATGTTTCTCAGGTAACCTTTAGCCATGGCGCGGTTGGAATAGGCTAACTATGTTGGAACAATTCCTAGCTGGAAGGACATAGATAATCCGGTCTCAAGTCTGTCGTTGATCTAGAAGAACTTAGATCATTGTACTATTTAGTCTTACTATTTGTGTATGTATATAAGTCTTAGAAATCACTATTACAGCTTCCGCTATCATGTAATGAACCAATCGTTGCAACCTGTATTTATTTAATAAGTAAATAAATTTGGGGGAGTGACAATCACCAATAGGTGTCTTTTCTTTCTCTTTCTCCTTATCTTTCTCCCCCTGAGCATCAAGCTTCTTGGTCAGATCAGTAATTAGTTTGACCATCAGCTCATGCTTCTTCTTCTGCATATCAAACCTCAGCTCGAGAGACGACATGTGCCCGAGAATCATGTTGTTTGTCTTGGTCAGCAGCTCATTCTGGGCCATTATGTTCTTAAGTCTCTCGTCTGTCCCCGTTCTCTGGCTTCGTTGAATTCTAACTTCGTCCACCAACGAATTAATCTGTGCTTGTTGAGCATCAGATTCCTCCTTTGACTTCTGAATAGTTTCCAACAGACTAGCAACTTAGGTTTCCAGAATTACTATCCTTTCTTCAGTAGGATTAGGATGTCTGGAGGTAGATGCTTCAGGATGGTGAATTGGGGAGGAGAAGATAGTATCGAAGTCAAACCCTTGAGTATATTCTTCGTAGTTGAAGGGTTGACTTAACGGTTCAATGGTGGTTGTTGGGATTGAGGATGTGATGACGGTTGTAGGTGTTATGGAAGGGGTGATGGTGACTGACTCCGTGAGAATTGGAGTAATAATCGCCACGTGGACAGATGTGACAGGGAGGGTCACAATCAAAGGAACCTCCTCTGTGATTGAAGTGACTGCAGCCTCAGGTTGTACATGTGGCCTCCTCCTCTGTCTTCGATATAATTGCTGTGAAGGTGGGGTAGAGGCTGAGTCAGTACTTGCAGCTGGAACTTGTACTTGCTACAGAGTAGTAACCTCCACATCACTGAGAATAGCAAGTTGCTGCCTATCCCCTCTGTTCTTGTCACACCCCGACCGATGGCGGAATCATCGGGGCGGAATCATCGGGGCGGGACATGTAGACTGTTCATACTAAATTGAAATATATTAAAGTCAAATTTCCATTACAAATAATCCAAGTACAAACCAAATTCAAACAAAGAAACATAAAACAACTCATAGAATTCTTGATTTAAATTGCTAAGTCCAAATCCTATATTGAGCACGTCTTGAATCATTCTCACATATTAGGGCCTGAAACATGAATAAAATAAAGTCAACTAAAAAGTTGGTGAGTATAACACAGTTGTATATAGATAGCATATAGTTGAAAACAAATCCTTTACAAGACATGATAAAATAAGGCATTTATGGGGAGCAGCTATTGTGTAATCAAGTACAACCAAACCTTTGTAACTAGTATGCAAATTGTGTTGTCGGTATCAATCACCTCCACTAGGGTGGGTTTGTCAAACTCAATAGATCTATCATTGAAAACCGTCGGCTTGTATAGTTAATGATTGCACATAAGTTTTCACAAAGATTAGCACAATTAGCACTCGGGCACAAAGCTCAAATTTTGCACACATGTATGTAAATAGGATTTTGCACTTGTGTTGTTTGTGTAAATGTAAATGTGTAATGTGTATAAAGTTCATGTTCCACCCCAAAAGTGTAAAAGAGTAAAAAGGGGTTGTGAATACTCACTTGGTATGGATGTGTAGCTAACAAAGAGTATAGATAAAATAAGAATCCTTGATACGCACGAGTTAACCTAGATAATAATGTACATTGAATCAAATATGTGCACAAAGTTTAAGTCTAAAAATGAAGGTTGAATTTGTGTATAAAACTATTGATTTGTATTTAAAAGTATTGAATAACATATATAAAGTTTTGAAGTAAATATTTTTGAAACATTTTGATTAAGGTTGGGAATTAAATAGTAAAATAGAATATTTATAAAATCATTGATTATGAAAATAAAGTATGTGTTAAATGTAATTTAATAAATAAATAAATGTTTTTATTTTAAATGAAGAATAAATAATCTTTATTTATTTATAAAGTATGTAACTTACAAATAATATGTTTTAAATGAAAAGTTTAATAACAAATTTAATTTTTTTATAAACTTTTAATTAAATGATTTTCCATTTATTCCAAGATTAATTATTTGATCTTTTCAAATACCTTTTTATAAAACTAACTATTTTTATTTAAAAACTTAATCTGGAATTTTTACAGATTAAAATAAAACAACAATAATTCTGATCAAAGATTCTGACCTAGACACGACCATGCCTGGGAAGGACACGACCGCGCTTGAACCACGGGCGCGAACGCGCTAGACGGGACGCGACCGGGTTTGATCAAACAGAGGCCAACTTGGACAATTCATGAGGCACGACCGTGCCTTAGCTCGGCACGGTCGTGTCTATGATTCTAAGACACAACAGAGATTAGCCCAGAGGGCATGACTAGGTCTGGACAGGAGGACACGACCGCGCTGCTAGTCGGCACGACTGCGCTACATGAGGCACGGCCGCGCTAGATGATTAGCGCGACCGTGTCTCTACCAAAACAGACACGAATTGGATAAATCTTGTATTTTAAATGATGGAATTGATAGGGCTTTTGATTATTGAGTTATTACGAGTCTTTTCATATAATTTAATTGCATGTAAATCGTGTTTAAGTATGGGTTCGATTAAATCATTTTTATTAAAATGAGAAATCCGGTTCAGGATGATTTCTATGATGGAAGCCCCAATTAACAGAGGGCTTTTGTTATGAGGACTAAATCGACTGAGAAAAAGGTGATAATTACCTTGGAGAGTATCGGATTGATAGAAAGCGGTAGAAGAAAGTTCCGGCGTCGGCGATAACGGCTTCCGGCTACTTCGACTGCAATTCCGGCTAGGCCAGAGATTCCAGAGACTTGACGAGATTCGGGAGATGCGAATTCCTTTCTTGATTGGGAGGATTTGGGTTCAGAGGAGGATTCGAGTTTTTTTGCTTGAATTGCTTGAGAGAGATTTCGAGGTTGATAGTATGAAACTGAGACGTTTGTAAAATTTGAAAATGGTGATACACTCGTTAAGGGGAAAAGAAACGTAAGACTGTTACGGATTCTCAACGATCAGGAGATTAAACTGCATTTACGTTTCAACTGTTACACAGGCGCGATTGTGCCCAAATATGGCGCGACCGTGCCTAGGCACCGTGCGCGATCGTTCCAGGACCAGTCGCGCGATCGTGCCGATGCACTTGGCGCGACCGTGCCAGGACTAAGCACGACCGTGCTAGACTAGGGTTTCTTGACATTTTTCAATTTTAGTCCTTGACTTTTCAGGTTTGGTAAGTTTGAATGAAATAATTACTTGTATAGTGTTTAAATGTATATAATCGAGTAAAACTTGTGAATTTGTATTGAATCATTGCATTCAATTTATGGCGAGAAAATAACACAAAACAGTGCACGAGTATTGAGTTCGAAATACATTACATTGAATTGAAATATGAATACTAAAATCAGAAATGTTACAGTCTCCACATGTTGAGAGAATTTCGTCCCGAAATTTAGTTTGAGGAAGTGACGGCATCGGTAAAAAGATGAGGGTACTTGAGCTTCATTTGGTCTTCTCGTTCCCAAGTGAACTCAGGACCACGCTTAGATTACCAACGAACTTTGACAATAGGAATGCGACTTCGCTTGAGTTGTTTGACTTCGCGATCCATAATTTCCACCGGCTTTTCAACGAAGTGCATTGTTTCATCAATGCGCACGTCGTCAAGCGGTATATGGAGATTTTCGTCAGCGAGACACTTCTTCAGATTAGATACATTAAATGTAGGATGCACATTTCCAAGAGATGGAGGTAACTCGAGCTTGTAAGCCATTTTCCCAATCCTTTCAAGGATTTTGAATGGACCAACATAACGAGGTGCTAACTTGCCTTTCTTTCCAAAACGGATCACGCCCTTCCATGGAGACACCTTTAGAAGAACAAGGTCACCGACTTGGAATTCCAAGGGTTTTCGACGTTTGTCGGCATAACTCTTTTGCCGACTCCTCGCTACTCGAATATTGTCACGGATTTGAATAATTTTGTCAGATGTTTCTTGAATTAACTCAGGACCAGTGATTTGTGTTTCGCCAATCTCGTTCCAACAGATAGGAGAACGACACTTGCGACCATAGAGAGCTTCGAATGGAGCCATGTTGATACTTGTGTCGTAGCTATTGTTGTAAGAAAACTCAATGAGGGATAGATGTGAATCCCAATTGCCACCAAAATCGATTACACAAGCTCTAAGCATGTCTTCAAGAGTTTGGATTGTTCGCTCGGTTTGACCATCAGTTTGCGGATGGTAAGCCGTGCTCAAATCCAATCGAGTACCAAGAGCCTTTTTGAGAGATTGCCAAAATCGAGAGGTGAACCGAGCATCTCTATCGGATATTATGTTCACGGGAACACCATGACGGCTCAAAATTTCATCAATGTAAATTCGGGCTAGTTTCTCCACTTTGAAGTCTTCGCGGATAGGCAAGAAATGAGCGGATTTAGTGAGACGATCAATGATCACCCAAATACTATCATATCCACTCGAGGTGTGAGGGAGCTTGGTAATGAAATCTATAGCTATATTCTCCCATTTCCACATGGGAATTTCTGGTTGTTCGAGTAAACCGGATGGACGTTGATGTTCGGCTTTGACTTTGGATCAGGTTAAGCATTTGGCCACATAAAGAGCTATGTCTTTCTTTATACCGGGCCACCAATAAAGTTGGCGAAGATCTTGGTACATTTTATCCGCACCAGGATGAATAGAATAACGAGTCTTATGAGCCTCGTTCATGAGAAATGCACGGAGATCGTCGCTATCGGGAACCCAAATACGGTTCAAGTAATAGAGTAAGCCATTGGGTTTTGATTCAAGAAGGAGTTCAACACCACATGACATTTCTTCGTACATGTTACCCTCGGTTACCGAGACGTGATGAGCTTCTAAGATACGGGTTTGAATATCGGTTTGAATACGGGCACAATGAAGCATAACATGGTCCTTTCGACTCAAAGCATCGGCTACAACATTCGCTTTGCCGGGATGGTAACGAATCTCGCAGTCGTAGTCGTTAAGGAGTTCGACCCAACGTCGTTGCCTCATATTGAGTTCTTTTTGGTTGAAAATATGTTGAAGACTTTTGTGGTCGGTGAACACCACACATTTCGTGCCATATAGGTAATGTCTCCAAATCTTTAATGCGAATACGACCGCACCGAGCTCGAGATCGTGCGTCGTATAATTATTCTCATGAACTTTGGGTTGCCTTGATGCATAAGCGATTACTTTGCCTCATTGCATGAGAACACAACCAAGACCTTGGTTAGAAGCATCACAATAGACAACTAAATCATCATTTCCATCGGGGAGAGTCAATATGGGAGCATTGCACAACTTTTGCTTGAGGGTTTGGAAAGCTTCTTCTTGTTTCGGTCCCCATTCATAAGTCTTACCCTTGTGGGTCAAAGCGGTAAGAGGGACAGCAATCTTTGAGAAGTTTGAGATGAAGCGACGATAATAACCCGCAAGACCAAGAAATTAACGAACTTCGGTAGGAGTCTTCGGGGCATTCCAATTCTTAACCGCTTCAATCTTAGCAGGATCAACATGAATACCCTTGTCGTTGACGATGTGACCAAGAAATTGAACTTCCTTTAGCCAGAATTCACATTTGGAGAATTTGGCATATAGTTGTTCTTTTCTCAAGAGGTCCAAAACCAATCTAAGGTGTTGTTCATGATCGACTTTAGTCTTGGAATAGATTAAGATATCGTCAATGAAGACGATCACGAATTTATCAAGGTATGGTTTGCACACACGATTCATGAGATCCATGAAAACTGCGGGTGCGTTGGTTAGCCCGAAAGGCATAACCATGAACTCGTAATGACCATACCTTGTTCGGAAGGCAGTCTTAGGAATGTCATCTTCTTGAACACGAAGCTGATGATAACCGGATCGAAGATCAATCTTTGAGAAACAAGTAGAACCTTGAAGTTGATCAAAGAGATCATCGATTCTAGGCAAAGGATAACGGTTCTTGATAGTAAGCCTGTTGAGTTCGCGGTAGTCAATACACATGTGAAATGATCCATCCTTCTTCTTAACAAATAAGACGGGTGCACCCCACGGTGAATGACTTGGGCGAATGAAACCTTTGTCGGAGAGTTCTTGAAGTTGACTTGCAAGCTCTTGCATTTCGGAAGGTGCAAGACGATAAGGAGCTCTAGCAACGGGGTTACCTCCATGTATAAGATCAATACGGAACTCTACTTGACGAACGGGAGGAAGACCGGATAAATCCTTAGGAAAAACTTTGGGGAAATCCCGAATGATCGGAATGTCTTGGATACTCTTCTCCTTGACATCCTTTTGAACAATATGAGCTAAGAAAGCAATGTACTTCTTTCGTAAGTACTTTTGAGCGGTAGTACACGACATCAACTTAAGTCCCTTGCAAGGCTTTTCACCAAAAATTCTTAAGGTTTCTCCCGATGGTAGCGGAATTCGGATACACTTTTCAAAGCAAATGACTTCGGCATGATGATTTGATAGCCAATCCATACCTATGATAATATCAAAGCTTCCTAGTGGCATTGGAACAAGGTTGATTGGGAATGAATGATCATTAAGTTCTAAAGAGCAATCATAAATAATGGACTCAATGGTAAGGGAGTCACCATTTGCTATTTCAACGGTGAAGGTTTTCTCTAATTGGGATCGTGTCTTTGCAAGTAAGGGCTCCAAATTAAGTGACACAAAACTTTTATCGGCACCGGTATCGAACAAAATGGAGGCATATTGACTATTAACAAGGAACGTACCATTAACCACGTCGTTGTTGGCTTGAGCTTCGTTGGCGTTTATGTTGAACGCACGCCCACGAGCTCCACCTTGTCTAGCATTTGCAAGTCTTGGACATTGATCACGAAAATGGTTCGGGTCACCACACTCATAACAAGCACGCCAATTAGCAATGACGGGAGCACCTTGATTAGCCACTTGAGGTACGGCTCGGTTTGGAGGGTGGACTTGGCCCGCAAGAGCTTTGGCCCTACAAACATTGATAGTATGACCATATCTCCCACAATGAGTACAAAGGCGACATGGGATAGTTTGAGGATGATGATAATTGCAGGTGGCATAAAGAGGGTAGATCCCAACATATGGCTTTTTAGCCGGCGCTTGAACCATAGGTGCAGCTTGGTTGACGGGAACAGCAGGAGTAACCACAACAAAATTTCTAACCTTCCTCTTTCTATTATTGCGAGAGGGCTCGGTTGTGGTTTCTTTGCTGTGAGTAGGAGGGGTTACGGTTTCAGAAACTTTCTTAGAACCCTTTTTGGTAAGAGTTCCAGCTTTCACATGATTATCAGTTAAGGTAGCGGATAGACGAATGGCATCCTCCAGAGTAGCAGGATTTCTACCTAAGACCGTATCTTGGATTTGTCTTGGTAGCCCACCAATATACTTTTCGATACAACGGGACAAAGGAGTGACCATGTGGGGCACGAGAAGACTCAACTCATGGAACCGAGTTGTATATGCTAAGCTTTCCCCACTATCTTGGGCAAGATCCCAAAATTCAGCTTCTAACTTTTTCACTTCGTTTCGAGGGCAGAACTCCTCGGTCATAAGCCTTTTGACCTCATCCCAAGGTAAGGCCATAGCTACATCAACACCCCTATTCCTTTTCTCCCCATTCAACCATGTAAGTGCCCGTTTTTGTAGGACACTTGTAGCATGACGAACACGGAGATTGTCGGGACAGTCACTATTGAGAAAGGTATTCTCAATGCTTTCAAACCATTGAAGGAGTCCAGTAGCTCCTTCGGTACCAAAGAACTTGAGGGGATTGCACGAGTTGAAGTGCTTGAAGGTGCATTGAGATGGATTGTTACCACCATTTCCACCATTTGCACCATTATTACCACTATTGCTTCCATTTCCACCATTGTTGCCATTGGTGGCACCATTGGCTTGGGTGAGTTGTGTCACCAATTGAGTAAGAATAGTAGCAATGTTGGTGTTGGCGTTGGTTGCGGGAGCACGATGAGGAGGCATTCTATAGATTTTCACAAGACAAGAAAGATTGTAAGAACTTATGAGATTTGATAGGATTTAATAGAATGAGATAACAAAAATAAAAAATAGATATTCTTAGTTTGGATTGTACTCAAAAGTGACAAAATCACTTGAATACCATGGCACATTAAGGTTAATTAAACTTATATAATTTTCAAGAAGACATGCTTTAGCCTATACGTAAACACTCATCTCGGGGATTCCTAGGAAAGCATACGGGTCCCTCGGTTGATTGGGATTTATGCGAAATGCTTTCCTAGACAGAAAACCCAAAATACAGGTGTCACCCTTCCAGATTGCACGTGTCCTCAAATAATTTAACAAGTTTAAAAACCTTAACGAAGAAATAAAAATTTTTGAGATTTTTGCTTCAAGAATTTTTCCACATGCTAAGAAGGATAAAGACAGAAAAGAAAATAGAAATATTATGAGGTTTTAGGATATATGAAAGGATATTATTTATTTAATTATTATTTAAGAAGATCCTACTAAGTCATGAATTTTTAACAAGTAAGGTATCAAATATAATAATAATTAATCATGGTAAGCATGTAACACATAGCACAAAAATCATGAAACATAGTATAAGTGGGTGTCCTAAAGTTATAGTCTAAGTCAAGGTGTCTAATAACCTAATTCCCTATAACCAAGGCTCTGATACCAATCTGTCACACCCCGACCGATGGCGGAATCATCGGGGCGGGACATGTAGACTGTTCATAGCACATGGTTGACTAAATTGAAATATATTAAAGTCAAATTTCCATTACAAATAATCCAAGTACAAACCAAATTCAAACAAAGAAACATAAAACAACTCATAGAATTCTTGATTTAAATTGCTAAGTCCAAATAATATATTGAGCACGTCTTGAATCATTCTCACATATTAGGGCCTGAAATATGAATAAAATAAAGTCAACTAAAAAGTTGGTGAGTATAACACAGTTGTATATAGATAGCATATAGTTGAAAACAAATCCTTTACAAGACATGATAAAATAAGGCATTTATGGGGAGCAGCTATTGTGTAATCAAGTACAACCAAACCTTTGTAACTAGTATGCAAATTGTGTTGTCGGTATCAATCACCTCCACTTGGGTGGGTTTGTCAGACTCAATAGATCTATCATTGAAAACCGTCGGCTTGTATAGTTAATGATTGCACATAAGTTTTCACAAAGATTAGCACAATTAGCACTCGGGCACAAAGCTCAAATTTTGCACACATTTATGTAAATAGGATTTTGCACTTGTGTTGTTTGTGTAAATGTAAATGTGTAATGTGTATAAAGTTCATGTTCCACCCCAAAAGTGTAAAAGAGTAAAAAGGGGTTGCGAATACTCAGTTGGTATGGAAGTGTAGCTAATAATGAGTATAGATAAAATAAGAATCCTTGATACGCACGAGTTAACCTAGATAATAATGTACATTGATTCAAATATGTGCACAAAGTTTAAGTCTAAAAATGAAGGTTGAATTTGTGTATAAAACTATTGATTTGTATTTAAAAGTATTGAATAACATATATAAAGTTTTGAAGTAAATATTTTTGAAACATTTTGATTAAGGTTGGGAATTAAATAGTAAAATAGAATATTTATAAAATCATTGATTATGAAAATAAAGTATGTGTTAAATGTAATTTAATAAATAAATAAATGTTTTTATTTAAAATGAAGAATAAATAATCTTTATTCATTTATTTATAAAGTATGTAACTTACAAATAAATTGTTTTAAATGAAAAGTTTAATAACAAATTTAATTTTTTTATAAACTTTTAATTAAATGATTTTCCATTTATTCCAAGATTAATTATTTGATCTTTTCAAATACCTTTTTATAAAACTAACTATTTTTATTTAAAAACTTAATCTGGAATTTTTACAGATTAAAATAAAACAACAATAATTCTGATCAAAGATTCTGACCTAGACACGACCATGCCTGGGAAGGACACGATCGCGCTCGAACCACGGGCGCGACCGCGCTAGACGGGACGCGACCGGGTTTGATCAAACAGAGGCCAACTTGGACAATTCACGAGGCACGACCGTGCCTTAGCTCGGCACGGTCGTGTCTATGATTCTAAGACACAACAGAGACTAGCCCAGAGGGCATGACTAGGTCTGGACAGGAGGACACGACCGCGCTGCTAGTCGGCACGACCGCGCTACATGAGGCACGGCCGCGCTAGATGATTAGCGCGACCGTGTCTCTTCCAAAACAGACACGAATTGGATAAATCTTGTATTTTAAATGATGGAATTGATAGGGCTTTTGATTATTGAGTTATTACGAGTCTTTTCATATAATTTAATTGCATGTAAATCGTGTTTAAGTATGGGTTCGATTAAATCATTTTTATTAAAACGAGAAATCCGGTTCAGGATGATTTCTATGATGGAGGCCCCAATTAACAGAGGGCTTTTGTTATGAGGACTAAATCGACTGAGAAAAAAGGTGATAATTACCTTGGAGAGTATCGGATTGATAGAAAGCGGTAGAAGAAAGTTCCGGCGTCGGCGATAACGGCTTCCGGCGACTTCGACTGCAATTCCGGCTAGGCCAGAGAGTCCAGAGACTTGACGAGATTCGGGAGATGCGAATTCCTTTCTTGATTGGGAGGATTTGGGTTCAGAGGAGGATTCAAGTTTTTTTGTTTGAATTGCTTGAGAGAGATTTCGAGGTTGATAGTATGAAACTGAGACGTTTGTAAAATTTGAAAATGGTGATACACTCGTTAAGGGGAAAAGAAACGTAAGACTGTTACGGATTCTCAACGATCGGGTGATTAAACTGCATTTACGTTTCAACTGTTACACAGGCGCGACCGTGCCCAAATATGGCGCGACCGTGCCTAGGCACCGGGCGCGATCGTTCCAGGACCAGTCGCGCGATCGTGCCGATGCACTTGGCGCGACCGTGCCAGGACGAAGCACGACCGTGCTAGACTAGGGTTTCTTGACATTTTTCAATTTTAGTCCTTGACTTTTCAGGTTTGGTAAGTTTGAATGAAATAATTACTTGTATAGTGTTTAAATGTATATAATCGAGTAAAACTTGTGAATTTGTATTGAATCATTGCATTCAATTTATGGCGAGAAAATAACACAAAACAGTGCACGAGTATTGAGTTTGAAATACATTACATTGAATTGAAATATGAATACTAAAATCAGAAATGTTACAGTCTCCACATGTTGAGAGAATTTCGTCCCGAAATTTTGTTTGAGGAAGCGACGGCATCGGTAAAAAGATGAGGGTTCTTGAGCTTCATTTGGTCTTCTCGTTCCCAAGTGAACTCAGGACCACGCTTAGATTCCCAACGAACTTTGACAATAGGAATGCGACTTCGCTTGAGTTGTTTGACTTCGCGATCCATAATTTCCACCGGCTTTTCAACGAAGTGCATTGTTTCATCAATGCGCACGTCGTCAAGCGGTATATGGAGATTTTCGTCAGCGAGACACTTCTTCAGATTAGATACATGAAATGTAGGATGCACATTTCCAAGAGATGGAGGTAACTCGAGCTTGTAAGCCACTTTCCCAATCCTTTCAAGGATTTTGAATGGACCAACATAACGAGGTGCTAACTTGCCTTTCTTTCCAAAACGGATCACGCCCTTCCATGGAGACACCTTTAGAAGAACAAGGTCACCGACTTGGAATTCCAAGGGTTTTCGACGTTTGTCGGCATAACTCTTTTGCCGACTCCTCGCTACTCGAATATTGTCACGGATTTGAATAATTTTGTCGGATGTTTCTTGAATTAACTCAGGACCAGTGATTTGTGTTTCACCAATCTCGTTCCAACAGATAGGAGAACGACACTTGCGACCATAGAGAGCTTCGAATGGAGCCATGTTGATACTTGTGTGGTAGCTATTGTTGTAAGAAAACTCAATGAGGGATAGATGTGAATCCCAATTGCCACCAAAATCGATTACACAAGCTCTAAGCATGTCTTCAAGAGTTTGGATTGTTCGCTCGGTTTGACCATCAGTTTGCGGATGGTAAGCCGTGCTCAAATCCAATCGAGTACCAAGAGCCTTTTTGAGAGATTACCAAAATCGAGAGGTGAACCGAGCATCTCTATCGGATATTATGTTCACGGGAACACCATGACGGCTCAAAATTTCATCAATGTAAATTCGGGCTAGTTTCTCCACTTTGAAGTCTTCGCGGATAGGCAAGAAATGAGCGGATTTAGTGAGACGATCAATGATCACCCAAATACTATCATATCCACTCGAGGTGCGAGGGAGCTTGGTAATGAAATCCATAGCTATATTCTCCCATTTCCACATGGGAATTTCTGGTTGTTCGAGTAAACCGGATGGACGTTGATGTTCGGCTTTGACTTTGGATCAGGTTAAGCATTTGGCCACATAAAGAGCTATGTCTTTCTTTATACCGGGCCACCAATAAAGTTGGCGAAGATCTTGGTACATTTTATCCGCACCAGGATGAATAGAATAACGAGTCTTATGAGCCTCGTTCATGAGAAATGCACGGAGATCGTCGCTATCGGGAACCCAAATACGGTTCAAGTAATAGAGTAAGCCATTGGGTTTTGATTCAAGAAGGAGTTCAACACCACATGACATTTCTTCGTACATGTTACCCTCGGTTACCGAGACGTGTTGAGCTTCTAAGATACGGGTTTGAATATCGGTTTGAATACGGGCACAATGAAGCATAACATGGTCCTTTCGACTCAAAGCATCGGCTACAACATTCGCTTTGCCGGGATGGTAACGAATCTCGCAGTCGTAGTCGTTAAGGAGTTCGACCCAACGTCGTTGCCTCATATTGAGTTCTTTTTGGTTGAAAATATGTTGAAGACTTTTGTGGTCGGTGAACACCACACATTTCGTGCCATATAGGTAATGTCTCCAAATCTTTAATGCGAATACGACCGCACCGAGCTCGAGATCGTGCGTCGTATAATTCTTCTCATGAACTTTGGGTTGCCTTGATGCATAAGCGATTACTTTGCCTCATTGCATGAGAACACAACCAAGACCTTGGTTAGAAGCATCACAATAGACAACTAAATCATCATTTCCATTGGGGAGAGTCAATATGGGAGCATTGCACAACTTTTGCTTGAGGGTTTGGAAAGCTTCTTCTTGTTTCGGTCCCCATTCATAAGTCTTACCCTTGTGGGTCAAAGCGGTAACAGGGACAGCAATCTTTGAGAAGTTTGAGATGAAGCGACGATAATAACCCGCAAGACCAAGAAATGAACGAACTTCGGTAGGACCATACCTTGTTCGAAAGGCAGTCTTAGGAATGTCATCTTCTTGAACACGAAGCTGATGATAACCGGATCGAAGATCAATCTTTGAGAAACAAGTAGAACCTTGAAGTTGATCAAAGAGATCATCGATTCTAGGCAAAGGATAACGGTTCTTGATAGTAAGCCTGTTGAGTTCGCGGTAGTCAATACACATGCGAAATGATCCATCCTTCTTCTTAACAAATAAGACGGGTGCACCCCACGGTGAATGACTTGGGCGAATGAAACCTTTGTCGGAGAGTTCTTGAAGTTGACTTGCAAGCTCTTGCATTTCGGAAGGTGCAAGACGATAAGGAGCTCTAGCAACGGGGTTACCTCCATGTATAAGATCAAAACGGAACTCTACTTGACGAACGGGAGGAAGACCGGATAAATCCTTAGGAAAAACTTTGGGGAAATCCCGAATGATCGGAATGTCTTGGATACTCTTCTCCTTGACATCCTTTTGAACAATATGAGCTAAGAAAGCAATGTACTTCTTTCGTAAGTACTTTTGAGCGGTAGTACACGACATCAACTTAAGTCCCTTGCAAGGCTTTTCACCAAAAATTCTTAAGGTTTCTCCCGATGGTAGCGGAATTCGGATACACTTTTCAAAGCAAATGACTTCGGCATGATGATTTGATAGCCAATCCATACCTATGATAATATCAAAGCTTCCTAGTGGCATTGGAACAAGGTTGATTGGGAATGAATGATCATTAAGTTCTAAGGAGCAATCATAAATAATGGACTCAATGGTAAGGGAGTCACCATTTGCTATTTCAACGGTGAAGGTTTTCTCTAATTGGGATCGTGTCTTTGCAAGTAAGGGCTCAAAATTAAGTGACACAAAACTTTTATCGGCACCGGTATCGAACAAAATGGAGGCATATTGACTATTAACAAGGAACGTACCATTAACCACGTCGTTGTTGGCTTGAGCTTCGTTGGCGTTTATGTTGAACGCACGCCCACGAGCTCCACCTTGTCTAGCATTTGCAAGTCTTGGAAATTGATCACGAAAATGGTTCGGGTCACCACACTCATAACAAGCACGCCAATTAGCAATGACGGGAGCACCTTGATTAGCCACTTGAGGTACGGTTCGGTTTGGAGGGTGGACTTGGCCCGCAAAAGCTTTGGCCCTACAAACATTGATAGTATGACCATATCTCCCACAATGAGTACAAAGGCGACATGGGATAGTTTGAGGATGATGATAATTGCAGGTGGCACAAAGAGGGTAGATCCCAACATATGGCTTTTTAGCCGGCGCTTGAACCATAGGTTCAGCTTGGTTGACGGGAACAGCAGGAGTAACCACAACAAAATTTCTAACCTTCCTCTTTCTATTATTGCGAGAGGGCTCGGTTGTGGTTTCTTTGCTGTGAGTAGGAGGGGTTACGGTTTCAGAAACTTTCTTAGAACCCTTTTTGGTAAGAGTTCCAGCTTTCACATGATTATCAGTTAAGGTAGCGGATAGACGAATGGCATCCTCCAGAGTAGCAGGATTTCTACCTAAGACCGTATCTTGGATTTGTCTTGGTAGCCCATCAATATACTTTTCGATACAACGGGACAAAGGAGTGACCATGTGGGGCACGAGAAGACTCAACTCATGGAACCGAGTTGTATATGCTAAGCTTTCCCCACTATCTTGGGCAAGATCCCAAAATTCAGCTTCTAACTTTTTCACTTCGTTTCGAGGGCAGAACTCCTCGGTCATAAGCCTTTTGACCTCATCCCAAGGTAAGGCCATAGCTACATCAACACCCCTATTCCTTTTCTCCCCATTCCACCATGTAAGTGCCCGTTTTTGTAGGACACTTGTAGCATGACGAACACGGAGATTGTCGGGACAGTCACTATTGAGAAAGGTATTCTCAATGCTTTCAAACCATTGAAGGAGTCCAGTAGCTCCTTCGGTACCAAAGAACTTGAGGGGATTGCACGAGTTGAAGTGCTTGAAGGTGCATTGAGATGGATTGTTACCACCATTTCCACCATTTCCACCATTATTACCACTATTGCTTCCATTTTCACTATTGTTGCCATTGGTGGCACCATTGGCTTGGGTGAGTTGTGTCACCAATTGAGTAAGAATAGTAGCAATGTTGGTGTTGGCGTTGGGTGCGGGAGCACGATGAGGAGGCATTCTACAGATTTTCACAAGACAAGAAAGATTGTAAGAACTTATGAGATTTGATAGGATTTAATAGAATGAGATAACAAAAATAAAAAATAGATATTCTTAGTTTGGATTGTACTCAAAAGTGACAAAATCACTTGAATACCATGGCACATTAAGGTTAATTAAACTTATATAATTTTCAAGAAGACATGCTTTAGCCTATAAGTAAACACTCATCTCGGGGATTCCCAGGAAAGCATACGGGTCCCTCGGTTGATTGGGATTTATGTGAAATGCTTTCCTAGACAGAAAACCCAAAATACAGGTGTCACCCTTCCATATTGCACGTGTCCTCAAATAATTTAACAAGTTTAAAAACCTTAACGAAGAAATAAAATTTTTTGAGATTTTTGCTTCAAGAATTTTTCCACATGCTAAGAAGGATAAAGATAGAAAAGAAAATAGAAATATTATGAGGTTTTAGGATATATGAAAGGATATTATTTATTAAATTATTATTTAAGAAGATCATACTAAGTCATGAATTTTTAACAAGTAAGGTATCAAATATAATAATAATTAATCATGGTAAGCATGTAGCACATAGCACAAAAATCATGAAACATAGTATAAGTGGGTGTCCTAAAGTTATAGTCTAGGTCAAGGTGTCTAATAACCTAATTCCCTATAACCAAGGCTCTGATACCAATCTGTCACACCCCGACCGATGGCGGAATCATCGGGGCGGGACATGTAGACTGTTCATAGCACATGGTTGACTAAATTGAAATATATTAAAGTCAAATTTCCATTACAAATAATCCAAGTACAAACCAAATTCAAACAAAGAAACATAAAACAACTCATAGAATTCTTGATTTAAATTGCTAAGTCCAAATAATATATTGAGCACGTCTTGAATCATTCTCACATATTAGGGCCTGAAACATAAATAAAATAAAGTCAACTAAAAAGTTGGTGAGTATAACACAGTTGTATATAAATAGCATATAGTTGAAAACAAATCCTTTACAAGACATGATAAAATAAGGCATTTATGGGAAGCAACTATTGTGTAATCAAGCACAACCAAACCTTTGTAACTAGTATGCAAATTGTGTTGTCGATATCAATCACCTCCACTTGGGTGGGTTTGTCAGACTCAATAGATCTATCATTGAAAACCGTCGGCTTGTATAGTTAATGATTGCACATAAGTTTTCACAAAGATTATCACAATTAGCACTCGGGCACAAAGCTCAAATTTTGCACACATGTATGTAAATAGGATTTTGCACTTGTGTTGTTTGTGTAAATGTAAATGTGTAATGTGTATAAAGTTCATGTTCCACCCCAAAAGTGTAAAAGAGTAAAAAGGGGTTGTGAATACTCACTTGGTATGGAAGTGTAGCTAACAAAGAGTATAGATAAAATAAGAATCCTTGATACGCACGAGTTAACCTAGATAATAATGTACATTGAATCAAATATGTGCACGAAGTTTAAGTCTAAAAATGAAGGTTGAATTTGTGTATAAAACTATTGATTTGTATTTAAAAGTATTGAATAACATATATAAAGTTTTGAAGTAAATATTTTTGAAACATTTTGATTAAGGTTGGGAATTAAATAGTAAAATAGAATATTTATAAAATCATTGATTATGAAAATAAAGTATGTGTTAAATGTAATTTAATAAATAAATAAATGTTTTTATTTAAAATGAAAAATAAATAATCTTTATTTATTTATAAAGTATGTAACTTACAAATAAATTGTTTTAAATGAAAAGTTTAATAACAAATTTAATTTTTTTATAAACTTTTAATTAAATGATTTTCTATTTATTCCAAGATTAATTATTTGATCTTTTCAAATACTTTTTATAAAACTAACTATTTTTATTTAAAAACTTAATCTGGAATTTTTACAGATTAAAATAAAACAACAATAATTATGATCAAAGATTCTGACCTAGACACGACCGTGCCTGGGAAGGACACGACCGCGCTCGAACCACGGGCGTGACCGCGCTAGACGGGACGCGACCGGGTTTGATCAAACAGAGGCCAACTTGGACAATTCACGAGGCACGCCCGTGCCTTAGCTCGGCACGGTCGTGTCTATGATTCTAAGACACAACAGAGATTAGCCCAGAGGGCATGACTAGGTCTGGACAGGAGGACACGACCGCGCTGCTTGTCGGCACGACTGCTCTACATGAGGCACGGCCGCGCTAGATGATTAGCGCGACCGTGTCTCTACCAAAACAGACACGAATTGGATAAATCTTGTATTTTAAATGATGGAATTGATAGGGCTTTTGATTATTGAGTTATTACGAGTCTTTTCATATAATTTAATTGCATGTAAATCGTGTTTAAGTATGGGTTCGATTAAATCATTTTTATTAAAATGAGAAATCCGGTTCAGGATGATTTCTATGATGGAAGCCCCAATTAACAGAGGGCTTTTGTTATGAGGACTAAATCGACTGAGAAAAAGGTGATAATTACCTTGGAGAGTATCGGATTGATAGAAAGCGGTAGAAGAAAGTTCCGGCGTCGGCGATAACGGCTTCCGGCGACTTCGACTGCAATTCCGGCTAGGCCAGAGAGTCCAGAGACTTGACAAGATTCGGGAGATGCGAATTCCTTTCTTGATTGGGAGGATTTGGGTTCAGAGGACGATTCGAGTTTTTTTGCTTGAATTGCTTGAGAGAGATTTCGAGGTTGATAGTATGAAACTGAGACGTTTGTAAAATTTGAAAATGGTGATACACTCGTTAAGGGGAAAAGAAACGTAAGACTGTTACGGATTCTCAACGATCGGGTGATTAAACTGCATTTACGTTTCAACTGTTACACAGGCGCGACCGTGCCCAAATATGGCGCGACCGTGCCTAGGCACCGGGCGCAATCGTTCCAGGACCAGTCGCGCGATCGTGCCGATGCACATGGCGCGACCGTGCCAGGACGAAGCACGACCGTGCTAGACTAGGGTTTCTTGACATTTTTCAATTTTAGTCCTTGACGTTTCAGGTTTGGTAAGTTTGAATGAAATAATTACTTGTATAGTGTTTAAATGTATATAATCGAGTAAAACTTACGAATTTGTATTGAATCATTGCATTCAATTTTAGGCGAGAAAATAACACAAAACAGTGCACGAGTATTGAGTTCGAAATACATTACATTGAATTGAAATATGAATACTAAAATCAGAAATGTTACAGTTCTTGTGAACACTTTCACGTCATTGCCTTTGAATAGCAGCGTCAGAGTCAGAATCTGGCTCATATTCGCTGCTAGAGGACTGTCGCTTTCTCTTTGAGGATGACTCAGGAAGGGTGACCTTCGTCGTTCTCCTTGGGTGAACCTGCGATGGTGCATCATCGGAATCAGAAGAATCAGACTCTGTCTCTTCCGAGTCGGATCCCTCAACACCATCATGACCTTCTTCTTCGTCTCCACCATCAGACAATCCATCTTCACTTTCAACTTCATCCTCTTGTTATTGTTGTTGTTCATTTGAATGTTCACTCAACTCAGGCTCCGAATCATGACTATACCATCTCCTGTCATCCGGTGCCACATATGCTTTGTTTATTAGGTGGCCAAGAGTCCTGTATGCTCAGGGGTAGGTTCTACACTGCATGGCTTAAGGAATTATGCGAACACCCACTTGTCCACCCTCTTCACTTGCAGTCTCTCCCCAATTGCAGGTAAGTTTGGCAATGCATCGTTTAGCAGAAGTTGCACAAACCTTGGGTATAATAAGAACCTGAACGTCTCAGCCATGTTGATCTGATCATTTATGGCTTTTAATATGTATCGTGAGAAGTTGTAGCCCTTATTGAGAGACAAGCCAACCATGGCAGCAGCAAGGTCATGACCCATTGCATCCTTTCCAGCTTTTCTTGAGGAGATGCACATGATCATGATGTGGGCAAAATATCTCCATTGATCGAGCACCCACATTTTCTTATAAGAAGCATAGTCTCTCGCACCGACATACCCCATTCATTGCCTCCAATAGCCATCCACAAAGTAGTCAGGATAGGCTGTCGGGTCGGTGGAAAGATCTCTGAATTGCAAGACCCGTCTAATAGTGTCTTCAGAGAAGGCGATATCATGACCAGCAACGGTAGCCATTATAACATTGGGGGTTACCGTGCAATCATGCTCCGCGGTCTCCCAGAATTGCTCAAGATAAGGTCTTGAAACGATAGGGTCAGCTGAAATAGCATAGCTGATTCTTGAACGGTTCAAGAAATCAACTATCTGTCGATACTGAAGTGCTGCACCCTTCCATTCCGGTTGAGTATGAGCTAGAAGATTGAACTCATTCGTAAACGCACGAGCCATAATCTGCAAAAACACACAGAAAACATATTCAGAACAACAAGTTTCATTGGAATTGAACAAACATGACTCAGTATAGCAGTTACTCTTTGAACTAAATTTTCAGACTTAGAAATTTTTCCCAAGTGTTGGTCCTGCGTACATAGCAAGTACACAGGAATTTCCTCTTACGTACTTAACAAGTACGCAAGAATTACTTCTTGCGTACTTTCAAAGTGCGCAGGAAACGTACTTGTTCAAAATTCCAGAATTCTAAGAAATTCAATGATTGGGTAGATTAGGTCACCACAAGGTTGGAATCAGTGATTACTACCCATGGAACCAACGTCAACACAAACTCACTGCTACATTGGTCCAATTTTGACCTAAACGACGACCACTCGAACCGACGGTCAAATCCAAGCCCAAGGTCAAAATCAAAGGATTAAACGGACGATTAAGAGTTGATTAATGATTCTAGGCAAGTTTTAGTTATCATGAATTAACAAAAACAACCAATAATTTGTTTAAAATCACGAATTTGTGGATGGATTGAGTCTAAATTCTCACCAATGGACTGTAGTACAAAGATGATACTAGTAACGGGACGAAAAATCGGTTGGAACACTCAAAATTTTTGAGGAAATTTTGTAGAGGGAAACGAACAGGCGCTAGAGTTTGAATAAAAGACTGAAAATTTTTCTAAGTGCCATATTTATATCCAACACTGAACGGTCTTGCGTACTTGTTAAATGCGCAAGATTTAACTCCTACATACTTACAAGTGCGCAAGACTTAACTCTTGCGTTCTTGTTAAGAACACATGGCTTACTTCATGCGCACTTGACAAGTACGCAGAAACCCTTAAGTGCACAAACTTTTAACTCAAATTATGAAGATTTCAAGTCCAATAACGAACAAGATAAACAACATTCAATCAAGAGGATTCACAATCAATTCAGGAAGGTTAAACACAAATATTTTTGGTTTTTCTGATTAAGATTGAACTGTTCATAAACTTAAAATCTTTTTGATCGTTTCTAGATAGAAATATACACGTATTTACACAAACTATTTTTTATCAAAGACACGAGCAGAGGATCATATCAGGCTAACTTATAGCAAAAACGATACAATATAATATAAACATAAAAGAATATGGGATCATGTCATGGATTACTATTTATTCATACATAATAAGCACATAAACAAGTAATTCAAGTTGACAATATTATAAGATTTGAAACTATAAGCATCTTTGTATCACGTTCTTGTGTATTAAGGTATTAATTATAAGATATACAACGTGTACCCCACTGATATGCTACAATAATGTAAATTGCACTATCTCAAGGCATCTAAGATTTTCCCAATGATTTTCTAAATTTTCATAATGAAGCTACATCAATTAGCACAGGAAAAATCAAGCTGAATCCATAAGGATTATCAGGAATCATAAGATTCAGAATCGAGTGATTCATATGTCTTGGTTTCATTTGATTTCTTCATTGAAAATCAGTATGATGATTCGGGATGATGAATATGGTGTTTGAATAAGGTTAGAGAATCCAACTTTTATCTGGATTTGCTTTCAATGAATCAGGAGTGATTCAAGGGTGAATACATGCTCAACGGTTGATGTAGAGACATGTCTTGATTCAAACTCTCCTTGCATACTTGTGAGTATGGGCAGTGAGATGAACCGCATTAATTATGCTAACGACATAACCCGAAACTGACCTCAAAAGAAAATTATTGCCAAAATCTAACATCCTTTATCTGATAATGATCTTGTCTATTCTTTTACGCACACACACTAGCAAACATGGGTTCAAATCACACTTGTAATTTTAGATTAAATTTCCACACTACTAGTGATTCAAAGACACATACAGCCTACTGACAATTTAAATTACTTGTAAATAAGCAGATTAAAACCATAATAATTTATACAATTAAGTAAGCATGACGCAATCATTTCCCATATGAGCAGTCTGTGACGTTTATATCATTTCTGATGTACTATCATTTCCTCTTTTCTCAAGTTAACTTTGAAATTTTCTCCATTTTCTATTTTGTTTTTTATTTTGTAAAAAGTTTTTGAAAGTTAAAAGAACTATACAGAAAACTTAAAAGAAAATAAAATTTAACTTTCATGAATTGAATTGATTTACGAAAAACAAGTTTTCACTCAGGATTGAACATTCCTATCAAGTTGACAAGATGCTCAAAACGGGATCGATCAAAAGCCTTTGTGAAAAGGTCAGCAAGATTGTCATCCGTGTGAACTTTAACAAGTTCAATTAAATGCTTTTCAGCAAAATCACGGATGAAATGATGGCGAATTTCTATATGTTTAGTTTTGGAATGTTTCGCCGAGTTATTTGTGATGGACATTTTGGCATTTTTGTCAATGAACAAAGGAGTTCCAGTGAAGTTTAAGCCGTAGTCTCTCATTTGCTGCTGAATCCATAATATCTGAGAACAACCGCTCACCGCAGCAATGTATTCTGCTTCACAAGTTGAGACAGAAATCGTTGACTGCTTCTTACACTGCCAGGAAACCAGTCTGTCTCCTAAGAATTGACATCCACCAGAAGTTGACTCTCTGTCAAGGTTACAACCGCCATAGTCTGAATCAGTGTAGGCTTTGAAGTCGAATGACTGCTGCTTAGAGTACCAAATACCCAATCGAGGTTTCCCTTTCAAGTATCTGAAAATTCTCTTCACGGCTATCATATGTGACTCCTTCGGTTGAGACTGAAACCTTGAGCACAAGCACACAGCAAACATTATATCAGGTCTTGAAGCTGTGAGATACATAAGTGATCCGATCATCCCATGGTACAATCTGCAATCCACATCCTTTCCATCTTTGTCAGGGTGCAGACCATGATTGACTGGGATAGGTGTGCCATAAGTACTGCTATCATTCATCTTGTATTTCGACAGGATGTCCTTCACATACTTTGTTTGATGTAGATATATGTCATCCTCTCTTTGACTGACTTGCAGACCCAGGAAGAACGACAATTCACCCATGTTACTCATTTCAAACTTGGACTTCATCACCTGTTCGAATTCCCAACACATCCCTTCATTGGTAGATCCAAAAATAATGTCGTCGACGTAGACTTGTACAAGAAGAATGTCACCTCCTGCTTTCCTAATGAAGAGGGTCGAGTCAATCTGTCCACAGTCGAAACCATTAGACAATATATGCTTAGATAATGTCTCATACCATGCCCGCGATGCTTGATGAAGACCATAAAGTGCTTTGGCGAGCTTATACACTTTATTAATATTATGCGGATCTTCAAAGTCGGGAGGTTGAGTGACATAGACCTCTTCATGATCTTTTCCATACAGGAAAGCACTCTTCACAGCAAGTTGATAGACCTTGAAGCCGACATATATGGCATAAGCCAAGAACAGTCGAATGGCCTCAATTCTAGCAACTGGGGTATATACTTCCGTGTAATCCAAGCCCTCTTGTTGATAAAAACCCTGAACAACCAATCTTGCTTTGTTCTTCACAACCACATGACGATCATCCCACACGTGCAACTTTTGGAATTGAGACAATTCATCTTGCATCGCCTCAATCCAGCAGTTGTTCGTGAGAGCCTCCTTCACATTCTTCGGCTCTAATTGGGACACGAATGCAGCATGCAGACATGTTTCCATGACACAAGTGTCAAGTATCTCCGAGTAAAGACTAGTGTTCTCTGCAATGGTTCGATGATGAGTTTGAACACCGGCATGAGGATCACCAATATTGTTGTCGATTGGATGATTCTTATGCACTCTCGTCTCTTGTACATTCGGTTCCTGAATTTCTGAATTGAGATTCGTGCTTAACTCCCCCATTTCTTGTGTTCCAGAAGAAGTAGATTCAATGTTAATTGGATCAGCTGGAGCTTCATTTCCTACAGTTGTGTTAGGATTAGCTTGAGCGTCATCTCCATCAACATGAACATCTTCACTGTTATCACTGTCATGATTTCCAGATGTAGATACGGCATTGGAATCAGGATTTCCAGATGTAGATGCAGCATTGGAATTAGGAGTTACTATCGGTACAGTAGCACGAGTAGAGAAACTGGAGTCATCGTCGGCACCCAATAATTCATAAACATTTGCGGCGTCAACTTCAGATAGATCAGGAAGATTGAATGACTTGAATAGCGCATCATAATCAAAACCCCAAGTTGGACCTGTTGGTTCTGGTGGAATGTTGTGTTTACTACAATACACTTCAAACCATTCCTCGACAGTACGAGTTCCTATATTGTACACTCTCTTGCAAGGCAAGTTGGCAACGTATCCTAAGAAGATGCCTTCCACCGCTTTTGCATGAAACTTAGACTGGCGGTATTTGTACTGTAGCAACAAGGAACGGTCTTTGAACTCAGTTCCGTTATCACTCCCTATTCTTCTAACCTTCAGCTTGTGTTAGGACATAGTTTGTAATGACAAAAGCTTGTAATAGTTAGATCTTATGTCTTTATGTTTTTGTTATGTAAAAGTTACTAAGTGTTTATTAAGTTCGCCTGGTCTAACAGAGGCGAACTTAATAAGTTCGCTTAAGTCTATCTGAGGTGAACTTGTTAAGTTTGCTTAGTCTGTTAGAGGTGAACTTAATAAGTTCGCTTATAGCAGGTCAGACAACTATATATATGTGTGTTTACAGAGTCAGTTAGAGAGAGTGAGTGAAGAGAGAACAGAGAGAATACATCGAGAAATCTGATTGAGTCTGTAAACACCATTGTGATTTGGAATACAATTGAGAAGGTTATTTATGTGATTGTCTACATTGTCTTTTATGCATATAAACGTTGATTCGTTGGATTCCACACTCCGAGTTAACGTCACGTCTTATCACGAGATCAATCCGTAGAAGCGCCATGAGGACCTACAAGTGCTATCAGAGCTATTGCTCGTGATTCTTGTTGATTCTAGATGGTTTTATATGCAAATTGACATGAAATTCGTCATTTTTGAGTTTTTCATTTCCATGGAGTTTTCAAGACTGATTCAGATCTGATTTTGTGTTTTTGAAGAGGATTTTGATGAAATTGATCATAGAAAGCTTCTAATTGACAAATTACCCAATCCTACGGTCCTATTTTGATTAATTCCTTCAAATTAGTGATTAATGATGATTTCAGTATGTCGCTGGTTCGCGAAAGTGGTCTGAAGTGTTCTTGATCTTGATTCTGTTACTGCAAGCGAACTTAACAGTCATCGTCTTCATTTTTCAAGCGAACTTATCTGGAAATTTTCTTCAAAATTTTTAATCTGTGTTGTTAGGGTTGTTTGTTGATTCTATCATATTCCAAGTTGATTTGCGAACACATCTACGGTAATTTCACTGATTTTCATCCGTTCAATCGTGAGTATTTTGATGTTTTCCTCTCGGTTTACTTCGTGAGCATGACAGAACGGTTTTTGACCTAATTTTGAATGGAAAAATAAAATTAATCATTCTAATTGGTTTCTAAGTGATAATAGACCGATGTACATTGATTATCTCATGGTTTTAACTCGATTTGCCTGATTTTTAAAAATTCAGTGTTTGGATTTGAATCGTCACAGGTTCAGGCGAACTTGTTCCAAGCGAACTTGTTCGAAGCGAACTTGTCCTCTTGCAACACCAAGCGAACTTATTAAGTTTGCCTAGGGGTCAGAGGGTATTTGGACTTGTGATTTTTTAGTGTTAGAAATTTTTTTTGTTTTGTTAAAATTTTTTTTGTTTTTGTTTGTTATGTTCACTAATGTGTTTTGTTGTCCGAATATTTTTAGATGACTCGACGTGTCGAATATAAGCATAATCAGGTGGTATTGTTAGATCCTAACATGTCAGAAGCAGTCAATTTTCAAGGATTAATCGGATTTCTTAATCGTTCGCGTCTTCATACTGCTTTATCTGCTGATCCTTACATCAGTCTGGTATACATACAACAATTTTGGGATACAGTTCATCAGGATACGGACGTAGAACCTCATGTTCTTCGTGCCACTATCAATAATACTGAAATTGCCATATCTGAAGAAACAATTCGTGCTGCTCCTGATTTGGGTGGTAATGCTGAAGACCCACTGTCATATTCGGGCACTCTTATTATGGGTTGTTTTCAAAGAATGGGTTATCGTGGGAGACAGAATGATACACAAGCACGTAAAGGTGGCTTAGTCGGTGAATGGAGATACTTCATGCATGTGATTATTCAATGCATCTCTCCTCGTAAAGCTGGAACCGATGGTTTAAAGATGGCTCTTCAAACTGCAATGGTGGCTTTAAAGTTGAATAAGCGATTCAATTTTGCCCTTTACTTCTATCGAGAGATGGTCATGCAGATTAATCCGGCTGAAGGTCAAGGATTTTTTATGTATCCTCGCTTTATTCAAATGATTTTAAATCATCTTATTCCAGATCTTCCACAACATCGTATAAGATTAACTTTGACTCCGATGTCAAAGCGTATCTTTACTGATTGCACGAAGGTGAAACATCAGAATGCCGCATTGATACCGGTTAATACTCCTTTGTTTGGTCACTTAATCAGTCCTGATTATGTTGCACCACCTAATGACAACTGGTTTCATCCTGATGAAATTGCTCAAGTTCAAGGCTTAAATGTTCCACAGCAACAACAACAGCAAACACAACAACAACAACAAATTCCACAACAACCGATACAACAACAAGTTCCAGTTCAACAAGTTCAGATTCCCATACAACCACAAATTCCTATTCCTGAACAAGTTCCCATTCCACAAGCTGAGGTTGAAATACCTATTCATGAACTTGTTCAAGAGGAGGTCGTTCATGCACATGAACATGATCTAGGAATGAACATGGATGATTTCGTTGATGACGCTGTGAACTCGCCCATTCATGAAGCTGAAGGGAATGTGGTGACTGATGATGAATCTAGTTCAAGCTCAAGTGAGACGATATTAGCTGTTACTGAAGGCACTGACTCTGATGAATCTAGGGATTTTTCCTCAGATCATTATGAACGGTTAGCTGCTATTCCACTGGCTAATGCTGGTAAACGCATTAAATCTCAAGCCAGACGACCAAGAAGAAAGTCTGTTCAGGATCCTCCTTCCGGTTCAGTACTTGGAAAAAGATCCTTGGTTGATGAAAGTACTGATTCTGATAGTGACTTCAATCCAGATCCAAAAACTCAAAAGCTAATGTCTGCTTCAATAGCTGCTGCTCAATCTTTGCAGGGAGTAGAGGATGCTAATTTTGTTGCTTCCTTGATTATTACTCCTCCAAGATCTAAAGATACATCTCCAGTTATAACTCTTGTTCCTCCAATTATTACTCCTTCTGCAAGTCCTTCGATTCCACAATCGTCAGCTTGTCCGTGAAAGCCTTCTGATTCTGAAAGGACTACTTTCCTTGAATCTCAAGTTCTTACTCTACAAACACAAGTGAACACTCTTGTTTCTACTGATTCACAACGGCAGCTGGTGATTCAGACTCAAGCTCAACAGATAGCTGACATGCAAGCATTGGTGTCTAAACTCGTTCAGCGTCTTGGCGCTCAGGGGGAGTTGAGGATACATGATACATGTCACACAGAGTCTATTCAAAGACGTGATTATGAATGAAGACAATGATCCTGCTGGAAATGTTGAGGGTGATCGTCAATACACTGACGCTAATCATATATCAAGGGTTCAGGGGGAGTCGACATCACAATCACTTGAAGGAAACAAAGATACTTCTGGTGCTAATGAAGAAGAAATTCTATTATTGGAGTTCTTTGCAGATTCTGAAGAAGAAGAAGCTGAAAAGATTGCATGTCTTGATGACATTGATGATTTATTCAATGACATGGACGATGAAGTGTCTGAAAATGAAATAGAAGAAGGAGAGACGGTAGAGATAGAGATAGAGAAAGATAAAGATAATGTTACTTATGAAGGCTGTGATGGTCTTATAGTGCCGTATAACTTTATCCAAGATGATGTTATTCCTGAATTCACTTATGAAGGAGTAACAAATTCTATGGACTCTGTTGAAGACGTCACACTACCTGAAGACACTACTGATTCAAAGATGGATACTAATGATGAGAATATTCAATCCAATATAGATGCTAAAACTAAAACTACTCACACTGAGTCTCCGAAGGTTAGTGAAGAACCTGTGATGTATAGAAATACAGGGATGACAAGAGAATAGTGGAGAGAAGTTGTACGTAGTTGGATGAAGGTGCTACCCAAGTCTCCAGCACAACCTGCTCAGAAAGAGAAATATGTGAATAACGAGTGGTGTGTAGGAAGGATCATAAGTTGGTTCTATGATGGAGATACAAAATTATTTGCAATTAAAATATCTGATGGTGTTCAATACTTAAAGCCGAGGATCAAATATTTCAATACCTTGCCAAGGTGTGAAATGAATGGTCTAGCTTCAAAGCCTCTTATTAATAGATCGAAGAATGGTTTGGCTGATGTGATAGCAAACTTGATCAAAAGAGAAGGTAGTACAGGAAAGTATGAACGACTGAAACCACAAAAAGGAAAGAGAGTGAAGAACACAGATCAGAAGACTAGGAAGGTGACCTGGAATTACAAGTATAAACCAGTACATGTTGTACACAAGATACCGTTGAAGAAGATTCCTCAAGACTTTCTTGGGAATATGAAATGGTGGTATTTCGATGTTAATACTGGTGAAGCAAGGATTGAAGATAAAAACAATAAGGTCATTGTGTGTTTCTATGATGCAATGAATCTTATAAATTTTTCAAAGAAAGATCAGAGGACGTTGCGAAAGAATGAAATAATGTTCGCTGATGAATGGAAAGAACAAGGATTACAGTACAAGAGAGTTTTGGAGATATGCAGAAGATATGGAGTGCATGCTGGCAGCAGACTACCGGATAACTAGAAAAGCTCATCATGAAGACTAAAGACTGTAGATCAAGCTATTGTCAAGGGGGAGTCTGTTAGGACATAGTTTGTAATGACAAAAGCTTGTAATAGTTAGATCTTATGTCTTTATGTTTTTGTTATGTAAAAGTTACTAAGTGTTTATTCAAGTTTACCTAGAGGCGAACTTGTTAAGTTCGCCTGGTCTAACAGAGGCGAACTTAATAAGTTCGCTTAAGTCTATCTGAGGCGAACTTGTTAAGTTCGCTTAGTCTGTTAGAGGCGAACTTAATAAGTTCGCTTATAGCAGGTCAGACGGCTATATATATGTGTGTTTACAGAGTCAGTTAGAGAGGGTGAGTGAAGAGAGAACAGAGAGAATACATCGAGAAATATGATTGAGTCAGTAAACACCATTGTGATTTGGAATACAATTGAGAAGGTTATTTACGTGATTGTCTACATTGTCTTTTATGCATATAAACGTTGATTCGTTGGATTCCACACTCCGAGTTAACGTCACGTCTTGTCACGAGATCGATCCGTAGAAGCGCCATGAAGACCTACAGCTTGCAAAGAGATTCCAAGCTCAGGATCAGATATTGAAGAATATCAGCAGTCTCGTCCTTTGTACCTAAAAAATGCACCCAAGAAAAATGTGAGAAATCATCAGTTACAACCAGACAGAACGACTTACCTCCAATACTCCTGATACTTATGGGGACAAACAGATCCATGTGTAATAGCTCCAAAGGGGTACCAATGGAGTTTTGGAGCTTCGGCTTATGAGACTTCGGCTGCTGTTTGCCCTTTTTACAAGGCATACAGTCATCTGCAACGGTAAATCTTAGCTTAGGAACCCCGGTTACCAAACCGTTTCGGACAAGATGGTTCATTTTACGATACGAAATACGTCTGAGTTTCCTATGCCACAAGATAGAGTCAAGCTCTGTCGCTTTAGTAAGCAAACAAGTAGCAACTGATGAGGTGGTTGTTGCCACGCTCATATCAATCTGATAGGTGTCGTTTGTTCTTGGCGCTCTCATCAGGATCCAATCTTTAGGAACTTCAAAACCAGGCTTGAGAATCAAGCATTCATTCTTTTCAAACATCACCGAGTACTCCTTGTCGCACATTTGGGAGACACTCAGCAGGTTATGCTTCAACTGCTTGCAAAAGTTGACATTGTCAAAACTGACACAACCATTTGATACCACGCCTTGACACGTGATACTGCCTCCTTTCTCTCCATCAAAGGCCACATAACCGCCTCTGAATGGTTTCACGTCTTGAAGCAAGGCCATGTTTCCTGTCATGTGCCGGGAGCATCCACTATCTACATACCAGCGGTTAGAGATATTACACTTCGGATGTCCCTACACGAGTCACAAAAAGAATTAGTTAGATTTGGAGACCCAAGCCATAGTGGTCTTGGGTCGTCCATCCTTTTCAAAATAAACTACCTCTTTTAACTCACAGTCGTGATGACTGTTCAAAATGGATGAATCTTTAAAAGAACTAGGACTAGGAGATTGAGAATTTTTAGATTTGATAGTCCAGGAACTCTTCTTTTTCTTAACCGGAACAGTAGACTTATGTTCAACTACAGCAGGTGAACTAGTGGAAGCTTCACCTGATTGAACTTCAGTCAGCTGCTCTAGCTTTCTCAAACTCTTATTCCTTCTCCTTCTCTGTGGCTTAGAGAGTTTCACCACAGGTTTCTCACCAGTACGTGTACTACCAGAGGTAGATACACAAGGTACAACAGGTTGCTTTACCTTTCTTGAAACAGATGGTTTTGCCTCAGATTTGATCTTTGGCTTTGCCATCGGTTTAACTGGTGGTTTCACCACATTTTTTTTGGACATTTGGGAGGTTTCACTGATGGCGACTTAGGGATGACAGCCGGTTGTGAAACAATAGACCGTTTCCCTTGGTTCTTTGAAGGACAGTTCACAAAAATGTGACCAACCAAGCCACAGTGAAAGCAAGTCCTCTTGTCTGTGTAAGTCCTCCTATAAGGCTCATTAGATCTAGCATTAGATGACTCAGCATTATGAGCAGGAGGGGTTGGTTTATGAACAGAAGTTTGACCCGATACAGATTGGTTCTTGGGAGTATAGTATTTTTGTAAATTTTCTTTGTAACCAAGCCCATAGTGAGCTGAAAAAGCCTCTTTCTTTACTTGATTAAGATTTTTATACCCCCCATAAAGCATTACCTTTAACTTATCATTAGATTCAATGATATCGGGTTCAGTTAAAATACAGTTATCACTATTAGTGATAATGTTTTTCTTGACTTTCTGTTCATATAACAACTCCTCAGATACTACTCCTTCAAGATAAGTGTTAACCGACCCATCATCAGAAGCAGTAAAGAACTCTTCATTAGATGTGGAGTTAGCCTTACTTGAGGAATCATCCTTTTTAGAGGAATCATCCTTTTCTGAGGACTCATCAAGACAAGTTAGATCAATGTCTACTAAGTTGTTGACAAACTTCCCGCTATTAGTACCCAACCCTAAGCCATTCATTTGCCTCACTACAGATTCGTAGTGTTCTACCACAAAATGAGAGTTTTTCAACTTCTCATTAGAACATTTCAACTACAAGATTTCATTTTACAGCTTGTTAATTTCATTGTTCCTTTTCTCCAACCCCTTGTATGCAATATCCAAGTGAAGCTGTTGATCGCTCATTTTCAGTGAATACTCACGTTTTTCCGTTTTCAACGTTTCAATTGAATCTTTAAAACATTTTTTGTTTTCTTTACAGCTTAACGCTGCAATATGAAGGGGTTCGACCTTGTCTTGAAGCTTAGAATTTTCAATTTTTAAGCCTAGACATTTGCAACAAGAAATAACAGAAAAAGGATTAGAATCTACCTCAGTTGATGAACTTGTTGCCTCTCCAATAGCCATGAAAGCAACAGCAGTAGATTCTTCTTGATCAGCTACAGAAGCATCCTTTTCTTCAGCTACCTTCTCCTCAACTTCCTTTTTCTCAGCTTCCATCAACTCCATGATCTCAGCCATGAGACCAACCTGAGTTTGTGCAATGATGGCATTTTCCAGATGAACACCCCAATCAAAGTTGTCGTCCTGTTGAGCTACCAGTGCATTCGACGAACCACCGTGGCTTTGATTGTGGTTGCTTGTGTTGTTTTAGCCATGGCTGTTTCCTTGGCTAGGTCTGGTGAAACCCAAAGCCGGTGCTCTGTCTTTCTGACATTCACGAGCAAAGTGTCCAAAGTTTAGACACTTATAGCATTTGGCCTTGGATTTGTCAAAACCAACCTTGGCATTAGAATGCCCGCCAATGAACTTTCTTCCTGTTCTGTTCAGGAAACGCTTGGCTCTCCTCATTATCATGGCCATATTCCAATGAATGTCCATGTCCTCCATATCATTCGGATCCACCTGATTAAAGTCTTCTTCTATTGTCTCAGGATCTGTATGCTTGCCACCTATGAAGTTCTCGTAGGCCAGAATACAAGATGAAAATATTGCTACATGATCTTCAGCTATTTTGGATATAGCTGATTGGTTAACTGAAGTTGTAACGGGAGGATTTCTTGAGGTGTGTTGTTGATGAGATCCAGAACCTGACCCAGATGCATAGCATGCATGACCACCACAACCATTTGAGTGGTCTTCTTCAGTAGAGTTTCTAGAGAAAAGGGCAATTCCAGAGCCCGAAGATTTGGTTGTAGAAGACGTCCCATGATACATAGAAGGGTCTTGTATCTGAGGTCTTCCTGAGCTCTCCTTCTTTCTAAGGTTCATGTTATGAGCTTGAACCTTTCCAATTGCCTCCTCCACTGTCATTTCATAGAATTTTGGATTCTCTCTCATCAGGGTTGTATACATTTCAAACTTCGGAGGCAAAGCATCTAGAAACTTTTCCACCAACTCTTCATCGGGATACTTGAGCTCAAAAGCTTTCAATTATGTCTGCAGATGATAGAATCTAGAGATGAGGTCATCTAAAGACTCATTCTCCAAAAACCTGAAGCATTCATACTGCTTCCTGAGTAGATCCCGTTTACTCTTCTTGATATCACTATTCCCCTCGAATCTTTTCTGTAACGCCTTCCAAAGATCCTTAGAGTTGTCATAACCTCTGAAGTTGTGGAACAACTCTTGAGTCAATGCCATAGTGATTGAACCAAGAGCCTTCTTCTCTCGATCATAAGCTTTCTTTTCTTCTTCATCGAGTTTAGAGATAGGCTTAGGCAGTTCATCATCAAGATAGATGTGTGTGGGATTCTTATATCCTTCTAGGATTGGTATCCATAACGAAGAATCGGTGTATGAAATTTAATGCTCAAAGCGTGCCTTCCAGTTAGAATAATCATTTACATTTACCAGCTTTGGCGGTTTCTGAGGAGTACCGATCTCATTATCATAGTTTAAAAGGTTTCCAAGGTTCTGAAGATTCGACATGGTGAGCACTTAGTCAAATTTCAGAAAAATCAGAGACACTTGAAGGTTATAGCGAGAAATACCTCATTTTGCTTGTAAAACTCTCTCACAACACTCGAAATCAAGAGCAAAGCTCTGATACCACTTGTAGGTCCCTCGGGTGTGGCGGATCGTCACATGCAAGTAGGTCTACTAGTCGGACCGGGTGCGGAATACTCGTGACTAGGTGGAGAGTCTTACAACACAAAGTAAACCGACAAGAAGATCACTTTAAACTTTCGTCTATTATAAACACTTGAAGGTTACAGAGAGAAATACTGAGATTACAAGTTCTGCGTATTTGCTACTATGAGTGCGTCTAAGATTGCGTATTTATCTACTGTCAACCATTCCTATTTATACACGACTTGATGCCTGCGCACTTAGCAAGTGCGCAGGGCAATTTGCTCATGCGTACTTAGCAAGTACGCAAAGGTATTCCTGCGTACTAGCTAAGTACGCAGGAACTATCTCCTGCGCACATACAAGTGCGCAAAACACTTAGAGAAATCTGCAACAGTCAATATGTAAAAGTAAATGCAACTCGATAACTAATACATACAGACACTCACAAACAAAGACAAATACATACATGAAGTACTAAACTAAGACTCTATCTATCCAGAGTGTTTGTCACAGGAAAGTGCTTCAACATATGACAACTGTTAGGCACCAATTACGCGTGAATTCGAATGCCTAATGATGAATCGAGTCATGTTTTAGGACTGAATACATATGAAAATAAATAAGGCGTGATTTACGGGCTCTAAAACGCGTTTAATCGCCTGATTTGGAAATGATTTGGGCTTGGTTTGACCTTGAGAAGTCAAACTGTTACATTTTGAATTAAGCCGCGTAATTGTTCGAATTTGGATGTCACCAGAGCTTGAAACGGGTCGTTAAAAAATTAAGTAATCGTGGAAAGTCCAAATCGACTGGGATTGATCGAAATCAGTCCAGAATTGCAAAAAATTTGAGGAGGTTTGACTTTTAAAGTCAATAAAGGTCAAGATCAAAGGATGGGGTCAAAATTGGAGGTGATGGGGTTCAACTTCAAGTGTGGGGGTTTAAGTTTGTGAGTCCAAGTGTCCAAATAGTTAGGGGGGGGGGGGGGTTCTTTTGCTTATGAAAGGGGTTAAATTTACATTTAAAACTTAATAAATTATAATTCTTTCTTTTTATAAAACAATAACATTTATTATCTATTTTATTATCATTCTATTTTAGAGTTTAAACCTCAATTTTAAAAAAAATCTAGATTTTGTGATTACATTATTTAATTTGACGAAACAATGTATATATATATATTTATATATTTTTACAATTAAGTATATATATATACACTAAAAATAAAAGATGTAAAAACGAGGTTAAAACCCACACGTTTTACTTATATATGTATAAATATATTCACATGTGTTATATATATATATATTAGAGAAAATAATATGTAATGCAAGGTAAATATGTTTGGATTGATACATGTTATTAATGATAATTAAGGCGGCAAAAAGTGTTTAAACAAATACGGGATTGAAACGGATGTCGTTTTTGTATGGAATAACATAAAATATAATACTAGGAAATCATGGATGTTACAGTATCCCCATTTTGAGGGAATTCCGTCCCGAAATTCAACTACTGGAGGCTACTGAATCAGGAAAGAGGTGTGGATACTCGAGCTTCATTTGATCCTTACGTTCCCAAGTAAACTCGGGGCCACGTTCAGATTCTCAATGAACATTGAAAATTGAGTTGCGGAGTACGATTGATAACAAGATTCAGGTGTGTCTCTCAAGGTCAGTTATGAATGATGATAACGAATTTAGTTTTGAAATGAACCTAAGGAGAAATGTTGAATAATAATTTGGATCCTAAAGGTGAAATGCATTACTTGGAATGGATTCGATGGGAAGTTGATGATCAGTGTTTGTTTAAGGTGTAGTCTAATCATGTTCAAGAACTTTCAGTGGATAAGAGACTTCACAATCATTGGTACAGGTTACAATAACATAAAACTTTACGTGACACGAGTAACGCTACTTTTGACAATATGACAGGAAAACTTATATATAGGAAGTACCGGCGGCGTATCCACCATGCTCTTATCATATCACATTAGTTTCGTTACTATATGTCACGATGGGTTTCATGTCTTAACACACGACGGAATTTACTATATTTTCCATGCGCTGACTTTTATAATTACGTGTGCACCCGTAATTACTCGAATCGTCGCATGGTCCGTATAGATCCTTCGTTGTGTGCGGGTCAAGAGAGGGGACTAACTTACTTAGCTCATATGTATTGTTTTTACTTATGAGTTGCTAATAAATAACTGTGTCCCTAGATAGTAAGGTCAATTAGCATCTAAAGAGTAATAAGGTGCCATAACTTAGGGTTTCAAAGTTTCCTAGTGTTTGAACAAGAATACGTCAATCCCCGTGTGGTTTTAAAGCTTTGCATCTTTTCAACATTCATGGATAAAGTGAATGATCATGCCTTGTGTATAATGTGATCAATCATTTGCAACAACTGTATACAATTTAGTTCCGTGTATAACGTAAACACTCGAGTTTCATGTATGATCTAGTGTTATGTACGTTGTAAGCAGATAGGGTTCATGTATAATGTGAATAGTCTAGTATCATTTATGTAGTAAGCAAATGAGTCTCATGGGAACAAATAAGTTTTCATGTATAATGTAAAAAATCGAGTATCATGTGTATCATGATCATGTAATCAATCTAATATCATGTATATTGCGAATTCACTAAGTCTCATGTATCATGTGATCAATCTTATATTATGTATATTGTAAACAACTAAGTTTCGTGTATCATGTAAACAACTAAGTTTCGTGTATCATGTAATCAATCCTGTATCATGTATATTGTAAACAACTGAGTTTCATGTATATTGTGGACGTTATGCGTAAGCTATTGAATCTTTATGGGTAGCGTAAACTACCGAATTCTATAGGTGGTCGAGTGTTGCGGATAAGCGTGTTGTTTGGTGTTCATGCGTAATGTGGGTAGTTAGGTTTTAAATCTTGTTGGGGTTTATGAGGATGATTGACGTCTATGCGAAATGATTAACCTCTTTAAAGTGGCAAGTACGCTCATACATTACCGAAGGTGCAAGATATCGAGGAGGTTCTGAAAATATTCTGAGTAATGTGCTTACGAATAACTGATTTTGTTTGTAAATAAATAAGTAATTGTAATTTATTCTTGTTTGTAGATAGGTAAGATAGTGAAACTAATAAGTTGAATAATCTAAATAAATTTACGGGAAAACCTTTTTATTAAATTTTAATTATCATAAAGGGAGTGTTTCAAAGGAAAAATAATGGCTGAATTATTTAGTAATTAAGCCAAGGTTTGATAATAATTTAAATCTTACGAAACAAAAGTCATAATTTATTTAGACAATGTTTTATAAAACGGGTCGTGTTTAAATTTTCTTTCGAAGTAAGAAGGTTTGTTGAAAATTTTTATATTCCAAATAATATTTATAAACTAAGGTCTTGATAGACGCTTTGCTTGAGCAAAATAACGATGTTGTTTAAATAAATAAAATAATTAGTTTGCAAGGGAGGCTTAGGTACGCGTACTAATTTTCAATGAATGAGAATATGACGTTTGGATGATCTTGATGAAAGTATGACGATGATATTAAATCAACGAGTAATGGTATTAAAGTTGTAAAATAAAACTTATCATTAAATGATAAAATGTCAAAAGCTTAATCCAAACATAAGGTAGCGGTTTCAAATGAGAATTTAAAGACAAAAGCAGAAGAATCCAGCTAGCGTCTCAGGTAGCTCTCAACGAGGAAACAGATGAGCACCAAGACGAACATTGGTATGGTCACTCGGATAGCAAGCCAGGACTCAGCTCTAGCTGCTTCCACGCGTGTATCAAGTATCTCCCTGTCTTCTTCCAGGCTTGCAATTTTATCCTCTTGGCACCACCCTTGATCCACCAGGCTGTTAATTCTCTGACCTAGCAGGTCGTGTCTTATCCCATGCTTCATCCCTTGTCTCACAAACTCTAAGGTTCTCACGTACTAGTGGATCGAATCAAATGGGACTCCCATAGCACTAGTGGGTGCCATGGTTTGCCTTACCCTCGGGTCAGGGTGATATGGGTCGGGTGCTAGGTAGGGGTCTCTCATATGGGGTGGTAACTGGTTGTGTAGATGGGGTGCCTGATACGGGTTTCTTGATGGAGGTGATCCAGATGTTCGAAGTGTTGGTCCAGTGTTATTGATCCAATCTGCCCTTACGTCAAACATTGACCTAGCAGTTGGGGGTGTTGGTGACCGATAGCCTGGTGATCCATTGTTTTCTTCCTGTTTAGACTCTTCTCTTCGATAGTATACCGGGGAGGGAGGAGAGTATGAGTCCATGTCTAGCAGAAAAAGAAGGGAAAAGGTTGTAAGTGGTATATAAAAATATACTAAGTGTTAGATATAGAAGTTTTCATAAATTTAGAGTTTGACTAGTCACGACACCGAGTCTTCACAATAGTATTTTAGGAGTAACACTTGACCTATAAGTGGTGTACCCATTAAGAGAATTCCCAGGAAAGATGGGTGGGTCACATGGGACACACTTAAGTACCCGGTCCTTCCTTAGCCAGAATTTCTCATGGGTCTACACACACTCTTCCATCCATCATGTACTAATAACACTATAGCTTGGGCTCATGGTCATGATGAGAATCATTTTGGACTAGGATTTGAGGCCCAAAGGTGATGTTTATTTACTCCAGCAGGCTTCCTCTTCTTGGAGGGTAGGTGGACTCCTTGGTTTCTTATTAATGGGCATTAGGCCCAAAGGTTTGAGTTTTGTCCATAAAGGATGATGGTGACATAGTGTGTAAGGATGAGGGTGTATAAAGACTTTAGGTATGGGTAAGTGTGTGATAAAACTTAGGATAACACTTAATGGAATCAAATAGGTAGCATGTATATAGCAATGTCAAGTAGTGTAGTACATAGACTATCATGTATTGTATCATGCGATGTAATACATAGAATATCTTGTAAGATAATCACACAAAGTAGTAAACATGTAGCTTTAGTAATGTAGCAAATACCGTGTAACATGAAGCATGGCATATGATAGGTGTCCTAAGGTTGTAGTATAGGTCATGTGTGTCTAATAACCTAATTCCTTATAACCAATGCTCTGATACCAATCTGTCACACCCCAACCGACGGCGGAAACGTCAGGGCGGGACATGGAGACTGTTCATGAGCACATTGTTGACTATGTTGTAATAAATTAAAACATCACATTTTATTTCAAAGTTCAAACCAAATAGAAGTCAACAAATACAAGTAATTGAAATACATAATAAGTTCATTTATTATATTATATAGGTCCACAACTTAAGTGAAGCAAGCTTGATCAACCTCAAACATTCGTACCTGAAAAATGATTAAAACAAGGTAAACTAAAAAGTTGATGAGCATACATAGGTTTTGACTCTACAGAGTATCATTGTGTTGTGTGAATACAATCCATACATATCATAGGTAATAAGGAAAATATGGAGAGTTACTATTGTGAAACCAAATTGTACAATCAAACCTTGTAACTAGCATGCAAAAATCAAAATGTGCTGTCGGTAACAATCACCCTACCTGGGTGGGTTTGTCAGACTCAATAGATATATCATTGTTAACCGTCGGCTTGCATAGTTAATGCTTGCACATGTAAATGGCACACAAATTGTAGTTTGCACACCTAGTACTCAAGCATAAGGCTCAAATTGCACACATGAACGTAGGGTGGAATTATATTGTGTAGTTTGTAAACATTGCATAATTGTACTCATGTTTCACCCCAAAAATGTAAATAGTGTAAAAGGGCTTTGTAAACTCACATGTATTTGTTGTTGTAGATAACACGAGCAATAGGATGCACGAGTGATTTGCTAGTCACAAGATTAACCTAGAGTTGAATTATATAAATTTGAATCAATGCTATGCACAAAGGTCTAAGGCGAAGTTTATGGTTCAATGGGATTTGAGAGTGGGAATTTGTACAAAAGTATTTTTGACATTTCATGAAATGGATGCGCGTAAGTTGGTGTTTGAACAAAACTCTAATGGAAATGTAAGTTCAAGGTACATATGAATTTTAATAATAATTGTCTTAGGGTTTAAAATGGATAAATAATTTAAATAAATAAATTCTTTTTATTTATTTATGTGTCATTTAAAAGAGAGAGTGTAAAATATATATTAGTATATATATATTTTTAAAATTATTTTTATTTAAATATAAATTAAATTCTAAATGAATGTAAAGGTAACTAACAATTTATTTATTTATAAAATAGTGTGTTCTTTTAGGAAAAATAATTTATTTAGGAATGGTAAAAGGTTTCTAAATAAATCTTTACGAAACGATAATGCCTTTATGAAAACCTTGTCACGAACTTTATAAAAATGTTTTATAAAGGATAAATTTTCTCACGTAAATATTTTCTTTTAAACATTGTTTGGTAAGTTTATTTATAAAAATATAAAACTGTTTTTATTCATAAAACGCGTCAATCCATATATCAAAACTGCTCTAGGTCTTAATGGTTTATAAAATAATTTTTTATTAAAATGATTTTATAGAAAGAAATTGATTTTTAAAAAATTGTGGCCTTGCCCGGGATCGAACTCGGGTGGCCTGTGGACTGGTTACACGCACAAACCACTAGGCTGGAGGGCTCAGTGGTGATTATAATCGATTTTAACTGATTAAATGGGTTATCCCAAGAGGGCCCAGGTTCTAGGGTTAGACCAGGCGCAAAAGAAAAGAATAACATGGTGCGGGTCTGCTTCGATCCCTCGACCATGTTCTCTTGGCTTAAAGGGTTTACCGGTAGACCAGGGCAATTGCCTTGGTAAAAGACTGGGAAATTAATTTGAAAACTAATAACCCAAGGCTTCCATCATCCCCGATAAGTGACCCAAACCCTAACTCCAATTCAGTCTGATTCGATATTAATCGGTCGCAATTCCATGGAGCTTTTAAACTATAGATCAAGACGAAGCTAATGACGCAAAGATTACCTGTTTTGGTGAAGTAACAAAGGATAGCGGCTGGGTCAAAATCCCCGATGTTCTTGGTGTTTAATCTCGATCCAGAGGTGAAGTGGGATGTGGTTCTGGGTTCAGAGACTTTGTATGTGGTTATGCGCAGGTGTTAGAATGAAATAATTCAATTGATTTCATCTCAAAGGCTCGATTGATTTGGTCTCGCATATGACAACTGTTAGGCACCAATTACGCGTGAATTTGAATCCCTGATGATGAATCGAGTCATGTTTTGGGACTGAATACACACGAAAATAAATAAGGTGTGATTTAAGGGCTCTAAAACGCGTTTAATCGCCTAATTTGGAAATGATTTGGGCTTGGTTTGACCTCGAGAAGTCAAACTGTTACATTTTGAATTAAGCCGTGTAATTGTTCGAATTAGGATGTCACCAGAGCATGAAACGGGTCGTTAAACAATTAAGTAATGGTGGAATGTCTAAATCGACTGGGATTGATCGAAATCAGTCCCGAATTGCAAAAAATTTGAGGCGGTTTGACTTCTAAAGTCAATAAAGGTCAAGATAAAAGGATGGGGTCAAAATTGGAGGTGATGGGGTTCAACTTCAAGTGTGGAGGTTTTAGTTTGTGAGTCTAAGTGTCCAAATAGTTAGGAGGGAGGGTTCTTTTGCTTATGAAAGGGGTTAAATTTCCATTTAAAACTTAATAAATTATAATTCTTTCTTTTTATAAAACCATAACATTTATTATCTATTTTATTATCATTCTATTTTAGAGTTTAAACCTCAATTTTAAAAAAATCTAGGTTTTGTGATCACATTATTTAAATTGACGGAACAATGTATATATATATATTTATATATTTTTACAATTAAATATATATATATATATACACTAAAAATAAAGGATGTAAAAATAATAAACAACAATAAGTGAAAACGGGTTAAACGCGAGACGAACAGAATAACGGGCGTGGAATGGGCCGGCTATGGGCTTGCACGAGTATGGGCTCAAGGGTTGTCTCTCCCTATAAATACCCTAGCCCATCTCTCTTCTCTCATTTTACAAGTTCTAGAGAGAGAAACCGAAGAGAGATAAAGTAGACGGATCGGCTCGAGATTCCAGCAAAGTGTTGCTCCATAGCTCGTGAGGAGAACCTCCGAATCAGAAGCTCGATACAGGTAACAGTTTGGTCTAGATCTGAGTTTTTGTTCATTTTGGGGTTTTCAGGTTTTGGATGAAAAGGTAACGTTTTTACGCATAAAACTTGAAATGAACATAGATCTAGCATCTAGAAGGAAAAACAAACGTTTTGAATAAAAAGTCGGGATCTTGACGTGATCAGATATGCGTGCAAAAAGTTAGGGTTTTTAAGGGAAGAAGTCCTGCGTACTTATCAAGTACGCATGAAGCAGTTCCTGCGTACTTATCAAGTACGCATGAAGCAGGTCCTGCGTACTTATCAAGTACGCATGAAGCAAAGCTTGCGTACTTATCAAGTACGCATGAAGCGAAGTCTACGCACTTATTAAGTACGCAAGAACAAGGCCCTGCGCACTTGCTAAGTGCGCAGGAATCATGCTGGTTAGTAAAGTCAATATGTTTGCCTAATTCAGAATGGCTAACCGTTAGAGTCGGGATTAGGTCTGATGTGTATTTAACTACTCAATCCAGATCGTACGTGACGCTGTTGGGCCTTTGTTTAGGACAACCGAGACTAGTTTATGAGGTGAGTTCTAAAAGCCCTTCTTTAAATGTTTTAATTAAATGTTTTTGGGCTGGTGTGCGTACATACGGAATGATGTTTATGAAATGATGTTTAAGATATGATGTTTACGAAATGATGTTTACGAGATGATGTTTATGAAATGTTTTGCCAAATAAAGTTTACGAAAGGTTTACAAAAGAGATGATGTTTTGTTTAATAAAACGTACGAATGCTTTAACTAAAATGAGGTAAAGGTTTTATGAAAAGTCATGAAAGAACGAATCTGCCACGAGTTCCTACGGGAGCTAAGGTATGTATGTATTTATGTATTGGCCTCACCCTTACGGGGGGCCTTTGTGGTTGACTAACGGTTATACAGCTGGTTGAGGATGGGGTGACGACGGTCACCCAGGGGATTACCGGGATCCCGATGGAAGGTACTATTCCTTGTGGAGAAATAGTGCCTAAGTTATGTTCTGTCTACCTAGAGGTAACGAGCCTTAGGAGACATATGTTTGGTCCACCTAGAGGTAACGAGCCTTAAGTTCATCCGTTGGTATGCGATGTATGGAATTGACGGTTACGAGAAGGCGCAGATTCGGTTCATATTGACTTATGTTATGATGCTATGTTACGATGTTATGATGATGATTAAGTTATTGCATGTTTTACCGACGCTTTTGTTAAACAAATGTATGTTATGTTTTTGGAAAAAATGTTTATGTTAAGGTTTTATGTAAAGCTAGAACTCACCAGCGTAGCTGACTTTTTAGTATGCACGTTCAGGTTAAGGCAGGTTATGATGATGGACGGTGATGCTGGGCGGCTTGATGAGTTACCCGGATGACATGAAGACTGGCATCCCGTTATGATTAGCTTATGTTATGTTTATGTATTAGACTATGTTACTCTTCCGCATGTTGAACAATGTCACGATTATGTTTTAATGAAATTTTCCGTTACGTTATTTTGATATTCAAGTTTAAGAACTGTTTGTGAACGAGTAAATCCAACGAGTGAGGCCTCCCGGGTTTGGGGCCTTACAAGTTGGTATCAGAGCAATAGTTTGAGAGATTCGGATACTCCTAGTGTCTGAACATAAACTGTGAATGGGACCGAAAGCGGATGCCAGTACGGGTAACTCGAGCCACATCAACAGGTATGAAGGTAGTATATATTTACATATATAGTATGCCTGAGAAAGGGTTAGGTAAGGACTTTTGTTCTGATGGAATCACAAAGGTGGTCAAATTGAAATCGAAAGGTAGTGTAATGGTAAATTGAAGATGGCCAGTGTATATTAACATCTTACAGTGCTTGTTGAATTCTATTTGTTAACTAGTGTGATGACATTAGATTCCTTGTCTTATAGAACGAAATAGCGGGACGAAAGAGCAGAAGGCGTGGTGGGGGCCGTACCAGTGGTCGTAACGGTGGGCGCGGCAGGACCCCTGCACGCCAAGAGTACAGTGAAGAAGGAAGTGTTCACACTGAGCCAGAAGTTAGTATGCATGGGACTGAGCCGACTCATGTCGAAGAACAACAATTCACTTTTGAACTAGAAGTGAGAGAGGCTCTAGCACGCGAGTTTTGATTGGGTAATCCGTATGGAAGCTGCCACTCGTCTGAGAGAGTGTCGAGCGAACCAAGTTGTGAAATTTGCTGCTAACTCCTTGAGAGAGGAAGCATTCCATTGGTGGGAAGGGGTATGTCAGGCCAAGGGGGACGAGGCTGTGGATGCGATGATGTGGACTGGTTTGAAAACTTTGGTGATCAAGAACTTTTGTCCAAGGAATGAGATCGAAAAGGTAGAAAGGGAATTTCTGGGAATTAAGGTCGGGAGCCTGACGCACCGGCAGTACACCACACGGTTCAAGGAACTGGCACGTCTGGTGCCACATCTTGTCACGACTGAGGAAAGAAAGATTTCCTGCAACATTCAAGGGCTGCCGGACCAGGTCCGCACCTATGTTAAGGCAAACGCCCCTACTACCTATGATTCGGTAGTAGAACTGAGCGGCGTGGTATTTGATGATCTGGCGCTGAATGTCATTGCCATTGAAGAGCCTTTGAAGAAGCTGAGTTTCCCCGCTAAGTGATCGGCTGGTAAGTTGTTTGGGGCTCGGGAAAAACAGGCCAGGGTAGGCGAGACGGAAGTCTGTGGAAAATGTGGGGTAAGACATGTGGGTGAATGTCGGCTAGGGACAAATCTGTGCTACAAATGTGGCTACTCCCGTGAATGCATGCAAGGCATTAAATGCTTTAATTGTGGTGAAAGCGGCCACATGAGCTGGGAACGCACCAAACCAAGAATGGGTGAAGCAGGAAAAGGGAAAGGCCCCAAAAAGAAAGAAGACATGCCCCGAGCGAAGACTTGGGCCTATGCGCTGACTCAGGAACAGGCCATGGTGGACCGGGATGTGGCGTCAGGTACGTTTATCCTTGACAACAGTTTCGTATCTATGTTATTTGATTCGGGTGCCAGTAAGAGTTTTATATCTGTGACTTTTTGTAAAAGAGTAAAGTACACTGTGAGTAAGCTAGAAAGGGCCTTTAGCGTAGAAACCGCGGAGGGTAGAACTGCGAGGGTGACTGATGTAGTTGATGATTCCACGATAAAAATAGAAGGCCATAGATTCCCCGTCAGGTTGTTTTTTATGATTTTGGATGGGTTCGATGTCGTGTTAGGTATGGATTGGCTAACTGCCAATGAAGCGCAAATTATATGCAAATGAAAGATAATCCGAATCAAGGCTCCGGATGGTAGCGAAGTCGAGGTTTTTGGAGATCATGACGCCCTGATGCCTAACGTCATCTCAATGATCAAGGCAGCAGATTACCTGAGGCGCGGATGCGAGGCTCATCTGGTGTACGTGATTGACAAGTGTAAGGAAGCGAAGGAACTAGACGATGTACCCGTGGTACGCGAGTACCCGGAGGTGTTTCCAGAGGATTTTCCTGGGATACCACCCGACAGAGAAATTGAGTTCTGAATTGACTTAGTACCAGATGCCAAGCCCGTGGCTAAGGCTCCATATCGACTAGCGCCACTGGAGATGAAAGAGCTAATGGCACAACTAGACGAGTTACTTGAGAAAGGATTTATCCAACCGAGCATCTCGCCGTGGGGTGCTCCGGTGTTGTTTGTGAAGAAGAAATACGGTTCGATGAGAATGTGTATTGATTATCGCGAGTTGAACAAACGTACGGTGAAGAACAAGTACCCTTTACCAAGGATCGACGACCTGTTCAATAAATTGCAAGGCGCAAGTTGGTTCTCAAAAATCGACCTTCAATCCGGGTACCATTAGTTGAAGGTGAGGGAAGAAGACATAACGAAAACTGCATTTCGCACGTGTTATGAACATTTCGAGTTCCGCGTAATATCTTTCGGATTGACGAACGCCCCGGAAGCATTCATGGATTTTATAAATAGGGCGTGTCGACCAATGCTGCACCGATCGGTAATCGTGTTCATCGATGATATCCTCATCTACTCCAAGAATGAGGGTGATCACGCATGTTACTTAACGGAGGTGTTGGAGGCTCTGAAGAAGGAAAAGTTGTATGATAAGTTCTCCAAATGCGCGTTCAGGCTTAGGGAAGTCCAATTCCTAGGTCACGTCATTAACCCGAACGACATTATGGTTGACCCAACAAAGATAATGACGGTAAGGGAATGGAATATTCCTAAGACGCCAACTGAAATCCGAATTTTCTTGGGATTGGCAGGCTACTATCGGAGATTCATCCAGGATTTCTCGAAAATAGCTTCGCCGTTGACAAAGTTAACTCAGAAGGAGGTAAAGTACGAATGGGGTTCGACCCAGGATGAGGCATTGAAGACTTAGTGGTATAATCTGATGCTTCGCGTCTTGGCCCTTCTTGAGGTCAATGAAGACTTAGTGGTATAATCTGATGCTTCGGGTCAGGGATTGGGATGCGTATTGATGCAACGCGGGAGAGTGATCGCGTATGCGTCACGGCTGTTGAAGATTCACGAAGATAAATATCCGACTCATGATTTGGAACTTGCAGTTGTCGTATTTGCATTGAAAATATGGAGGCACTACCTCTACGGGGTGAAGTTTACCATTTACTCCGACCATAAAAGTTTGAAGTACTTCTTCGAGCAAAGAGAGCTTAATATTAGGCAGAGACGATGGTTGAAACTCCTGAGAGATTATAACTGTGAATTCATATACCATCCTGGAAAGGCAAACGTGGTGGCTAACGCTCTAAGCCGAAAGGATGTGCCTGCTCCTATTAGAGTGAAAGCTTGCCAGTTGGTGGTAACATCAAAGGTAACGAGCCTTAAGTTCATCCGTTGGTATGCAATGTATGGAATTGACGGTTACGAGAAGGCGCAGATTCGATTCATATTGACTTATTTTATGATGCTATGTTACGATGTTATGATGATGATTAAGTTATTGCATGTTTTACGTACGCTTTTGTTAAACAAATGTATGTTATGTTTTTGCCAAAATGTTTATGTTAAGGTTTTATGTAAAGCTAGAACTCACCAACGTAGCTGACTTTTTAGTATGCACATTCAGGTTAAGGCAGGTTATGATGATAGACGGTGATGTGGGCGGCTTGATGAGTTACCCGGATGATATGAAGACTGGCATCCCGTTATGATTAGCTTATGTTATGTTTATGTATTAGACTATGTTACGCTTCCGCATGTTGAACAATGTCACGATTATGTTTTAATGAAATTTTCCGCTGCGTTATTTTGATATTCAAGTTTAAGAACTGTTTGTGAATGAGTAAATTCAACGAGTGAGGGCTCCCAGGTTTGGGGCCTTACAAAAAACTAGGTTAAAACCCACACGTTTTACTTATATATATGTATAAATATATTCACATGTGTTATATATATGTATTAGAGAAAATAATATGTAATGCAAGGTAAATAGGTTTGGATTGATACATGTTATTAATGATAATTAAGGTGGCAAAAAGTGTTTAAAAAAATTCGGGATTGAAACGGATGTCATTTTTGTATGGAATAACATAAAATATAATACTAGGAAATCGTGGATGTTTCATTGAACATTAGGAAACACATGACGGGAAGAACTAGAATGATTGTGTAAGGTAAATTAACGATTACGTGCGCGCAACCATAATGGTGAATTTACAGGTACACTTGAATTTTGGAAGTTCATGTTGTGTGAGATACATCTAGAACATAACAATCTTAAACTCAATCCCTTGAATCATAGAAGGTTACCATATTGCATATATACTTTACTTACAAGAAACTATGTGTGTATATGTGACATATGTATATACTTATATACTTAACATGTCTGCCTTAGTCATGTCTTCATTTGCTCTGTAATTAATCCTCGTCTCAAACCACAAAGAGGAAGAACTATTAGCACTCTTTAGTGACAGATCTCTTATCGATAATAACAGGTATCAACCCGACAGCACGGACGACTCATCAGATTCAACCTTCGACAGACCCGAATTTTGGAACCGATCACCGACTTCCGTATTACCTAGGACATCTGGTAGCATGCTTTTCTTGTTGAGTTCCGTCAAGACCTATATCCGCGAGATCATTCGACAATACGACGATTCTACTTAGAACTTCAGAAGATCATTCTTTTCAAACTCCTGATGTCTTGTTCAAACTAGTTCGAAACTTTTAACACTACATAGCATTCCAAATGAAAACATTTGATTTATGTCTCTGCCCGTATCTGTGCAAGCTATTACCAATTAAAAATCATACTCCAACTCTACTTTTCGTCAACTAAAACTTTCAAGCATCCTTTTCTGCCAGTAACTATTTTAATCAAATCACTTCAAACACATATATTCATACCTCAGATTCCACTCTTAGAACCAATAAGGTGTGAACATCAACAAATTTGACACACCCGTACTACTACCGCGTCCATATGTCTACTGTGACAGTTTTCATTAGAAAACATGTATACCTAATCAATTACCAATAATTTAATAAAACAATCCGACTAGTCTAGCGACGCACATTCACATCAAGTACCTCATATAGGCATTAACATTGTGGTGTACATATTTACGGAGGATATGTTGTTCCAAGAAGGAAACCATCATCGTCCCGAGAATGAATCACATTCTATAACTCAACTCATTTTACAAAAATTGATGACTGAACATCCTACCTTTGTCCCACAAATCACTAACTCCATCCGAAGGACCATAACAGAAGAAAGTGGTGACAGTAAGCGTAGTACTCGTGCAAATGAGGAAGACATCGTCAGTAAAGGAAGAAAGATGTTCCTATAAGGCCTTTGTGTCCTACAAGCCAAAGAACTTTCATTGAACGGAAGGAGCCATAGGAGTCCTTAAATGGATAGAAAAGAAGGAAACAGTGATCGACATCAGCAAATGTTCTAATGAAAAAAAGGTGGTGTATACTACTTGTTCGTTTCAAGGCGCAACATTGAAGTGGTGGAATGCTCAAGTACAAGCTCGTGGCAGTGATGTTGCAAATCTAATGTCTCTGGAGGAGTTCAAGACTTTACTCATTAAGGAGTACTGCTCCGAGGACAAGATGTAGAAAATAAAGACGGAGTTCCAAAATCTAAACATGGTTGGTGCCTAGCATCAAGCATATACAAACCGGTTCCTCAAACTGTCAAGCTTACTCCCCACATAGTGACACCAGAAACCAAAAAAATCAACTACTGCCTCATGAGCCTGACTCCCCAGATTCATAATTTGGTTACGACTGCTGAACCAAACACTTTAAAAAGTGCCATCCCACTAACAGGAATCCTGACAAATGGAATGGTGGAAATCGGATCTTTAGCTCACAACCAAGAGAAAGGAAAGCAAAATGAATTTGCGAAGAAGAAGAATTGGAATGACAAGAAACTGAAGATAACCCAGAACTATGGGGTTGTTATACGGAAAAGGAAGCCGTATAAAGGATCACTCCTAAAAGGTGACAAATGTGACCTTCAACATTGTAGGACATTCCTAACCTGCGCTAAGAGCAAAGGACTAGGCCACTTAGCAAAATATTGTCGCGTATTCAATAATAACCATAGGGTGTGCTATGCATGTGGCAACCATGACTACCTTAGAAACACTTGCCTCAAAGCTAAACCATGAGTAACGGAATGTCACCTAAGCCAGGATTAGGACTTCCTGGTAAGTGTGAAGACTTTTGTTTGTGCCACTGAGAATGTGACCTTGTACTTCATTTGGGGAAATGGAGTATTAACACTTGGAAGTTTTATGAACGTATAAGATTTCTAATCCAATGAATGAATGATTGAAAAGGATAGTACCTCAAGATTACTTGTTTCAAAACATTTACGCAAACATTCACTCTAAGGAGAATTCAAACCAAAACCCGATACTGAAGATAAATGTTGAACTCCGAAGAACAATATCAAGATATCCCATCTCTCTAAAAAGTTTCCTTTTTATCGTAGCTGCCCAAAAATATAAGTGATTTCACTAAGTCACTTCGGTTCAACTACGCTACGTAAGATAATGACCTACCCATAGTCTACATCTACACAATTGGATTTGTATTTCTTCTTGTATAAAAATCTCTTGTTAACCTTCGTGTTTCAGAGGTGAGCAAATCATTAGTATATAATCCGAAGATATTTAAAAACCAGAAAAGGCTTTTAGCCCATCTAAGGGAATAAAAAGTAATGAACCCTTTTCATTGAAAGAGTTTATCTTATGAACGTCTTCTTACCTTCACCATTAGAACATAATCATAACCTAATCCTCAACATAACGACTACGGGTCATGGATAATGAGGATAAAGTCCAAAAAAATTTCACATCCTTAATTGTTCTCCTTAAACACGACCTACCATGTTATCACCTATTCAGTTACAAGGCCTTATGAATGATGTTACCACCCTATGTTGTCATAATTATAATTCTTTTACACTACCCTTTGAAACTAGACAACGAAAGTTTACAACCAACAAACTATTCCCTTAAACCCAAATATGTAACCTCATCATCGTTAGGTTTTATGATATTTGAATCGTATTAACCTTAGCAACTAAATACCTTATCTTCTCACTATTAACCACAACCTACCTATTTGCAACTTCTAATCATCTCCTATCTCTAGGACCGTCTCTTTGGAACAGTTACCTATGATATCAGGTTGTAAAACTAAAACAATAAATATATATGGGTTCTCTGTACAAAAGTTTCCGCATATAATTTATAGTATCGAGCTAACCAGAGTTAATGCCGATATGGTCAACTTCCAATAAAGTTATGAAACAATGAGTCGCTTATGACGTTCCTCACCTTATATCAAACGCGATCTTTGCATATGTTCACAAATACCTATAACATTCATGAGAATCCAATGCTTTAACCTTCAATAATTCACTTTCATTAGATCTCGGTTAAGTTTAACTACATCATCAACTGTTTGACACCAAGTGTAAGTACCTATGATGTATATAGCATACCTTAGTTCGATGAAGTCTAAACACCAGGACCCTCACTACATTATCATTCAATAATCATTGCGTTGGCTCGTCCCAAAAGATCCAAGAGGTAGTTCCGTCTCCTCTATGACATAAAAGCCTAAATCTTGTGTGGATCTGTTTATCAACAACCTTGAACTGATCTTCATGTTAAACGGCATGCATAACAAGCAAAGTATTTCGCCTTATGACATAACCCTAGTGTGTAATCGCTGCTACCAAACATAATGGGTTATGACATAACATACCTATCGACTGTTGAAACCTGGGCATATATAACCTAGTCAAACTTTAGCACAAGAACATCACTACTCCTATTGATATATACTCCCTGGAATACATTTCTCATCAGACGTACAACGAGTAAAACCTACCATTTTGGTGAACCCTTGTATAAAGACCACCTACTTAGATATCATCATTTCAATGTCTTACACAACACAAATCACACTCCATCTCCCACTCTCTTTTTCGGCCAAAGACCACCACCACACTCAACCTCCAGTTTTTTTATAAAAACTTATCCAAATGTAATCCAAGAATATAATAAAAAAAATGTGAAACCATACCTCATTCTTCCTATAAATACAAGCTCAAGATCATACATTTCATCTGCACCAACACAACTCTTTCTCCCTCCCCTTTTCCCTCTAAAATCATGGCTCAAAGGAGTGCAGGAGAAAGCTTCTCAAGCCTTAAACCTCTTAAACTGGTAAGCTTACTTTCTTTCTTTCTTTCCTTCTAACTTTCTATCTTCCTTTGTTTCATTCATTCTAGATCCTGATCTTTGATAACAAAAAGGTTTATAGGTTATACAATACCATTTTACTTGTGTTAAACAAGTGGTAATCTATGGCTGAGAGCCAAACCATAAACATACCTTCAAAATCAAAGAACTAGTCCATATACTTTATGTTTTTGCTTTACATTTCTCTAGATCTTGATCCTGATAACAAAAAGTTTTATGGGTGTTATGATACCATCATACTTGTGTAAATAATTGGTAATCTATGGATAGAGCCAAACCATAAACATAACTTCAACACTCAAGAACTAGTCCATTTAAATTCATGTACTTACTTTATATGCATTTTATTTTTCATATTCTTTGTTTTACATTATTAACAAGTTATATAGACATAATATAGTTTGGGTAAACACTTAAATCAAGTCTTTTAAGTCATTATAACAAGATATTACTACAAGATGTCATGTGTTAACTTAAAACCGAATCATGTGGTGACTTTTTCACTAACATGTTAAACACTTAAAAACTTGTTAGATTTACTTTTATTACATTATATAACATTATTTAAAAGGTTGGATGAGTCAAATAAGCTAGGAATAGTCACATGCAACTTAAACAACAACTTACACCGTTTAAAAACCCGGTTTTTAATTCAAAAATACGACTTTAACTTCCCGACTTCTAAAAATTTCCATATATTGGAAATTACTCCGACCTACTATAAACAGACTCCATATTAAATTTTATGATTTTTGGATTTAGATAGCTATGTTAATAAAATAAATCTTACGTAAACAAAGGTCGTTTTTATACCTAGGATTTTTATAAAATTCTTAAATTTTTATCAAGTGACCTACTGGTCCTAAGGTTGTTATAAAATAATAATCTTAATTTTTGGACATAATTAACCATCCTTTCAAAAATTTGTTATCTTAAATGATTTTTTGAAAAAAATACTAAATTATTTCAAATGAGTCTACAAATATTCCAACAAGTTTCTAATGTTTTATCAAGCCTACAAACCAAATTTCAAAAGGATTGGAGTTGGATAGACAAACTTTCGAAATTACAAATTATTTTGGGCATTTACGACCGAAACAAACGATAAAACGTCTTTAAACTCACATTCTTGTAAGGCCCCAAACCCGGGAGGCCTCACTTGTTGGATTTACATATTCACAAACAGTTCTTAGACTTGAATATCAAAATAACGCAGCGGAAAATTTAATTAAAACATAATCATAACATTGTTCAACATGCGGAAGCGTAACATAGTCTTAACCTGATTGTGCATACTAAAAGGATTGTGCATACTAAAAGGTCAGCTTCATAACATAACTAATCACAACAGGATGCCAGTCTTCATATCATCCGGGTAACTCATCAAGCCGCCCAGCATCACCGTCCATCATCATAACCTGCCTTAACCTGATTGTGCATGCTAAAAGGTCAGCTACGCTGGTGAGTTCTAGCTGTAACATTTCTGATTTTAGTATTCCTATTTCAATTCAATGTAATGCAAATTCAAGTTCTATACTCGTGCAATGTCTCATTATTTTCTCGCCGTAAATTTAATGCAATAATTCTATACAAATTCGCAAGTGTTACTCAGTTATATACATTTAAACGCTATACAAGAAACTATTTTATTCAAACTTATCAAATCTGAAAAGTCAAGGACTAAAATTGAAAAATGTCATCAAACCCTAGTCTAGCACGGTCGTGCTTCGTCCTAGCACGGTCGCGCCAGGTGCTTTGGCACGGTCGCGCGACCTGCTTTGGAACGATCGCGCCCGATGCCTAGGCACGGTCGCGCCTGCGTAACAGTCGAAACGTAAATGTGATTTCAAAACGCTCAATCATTCGAAATTCAAATCCGATTACGTTTCTTCTTCCATTAACGTGAGTTATACCATTCTCAATTATTCAACACCTCAGTTTCATACCATCAATCTCGAATTCTCTCTCAAACAATTCAAGCAAAACTCGAATCCTATTCTGAGACGCAAATTCCCCCGATCAAGAAAGGATTACGCATCTCCCGGATCTCTCCAAGACTCTGGACTCTCTGGCCTAGCCGGAATTGCAGCCGAAGTCGCCGGAAGCCATTTTCTCCGTCGCTGGAACTCCCTTCTACCGATCGTTACCAATTCCTTCCTGTTTTAGGTAAGTATACTCTCCATATCTTTCGTTTCAGTATCATCATCAAAAGCCCCCTATTAATCTGGGCTTTCATTACAGAAATCGTTCGAATCAGAATTGTTATTTCAAATAAAAAGGATTTAATCGATTCCACTCTTAAACACGATGTTCATGCAATTATTTTATATTATTAGACTCGTAATATCTCTTTAATCGAAAGCCCTATCAATTCCATCGTTATAAATACAAGAAATCGTCAATTCGTGTCTGACTTGGAATAGACACGGTCGCGCTAATCATCTAGCGCGGCCGTGCCTCATTTAGCGCGGTCGTGCCGATTAGCAGCGCGGTCGTGTCCTCCTGTCCAGACCTTGTCATGCCATCTGGGCTAGTCTCTGTTGTGTCTAAAGATCATAGACACGATCGTGCCTGATCAAGGCACGGTCGTGCCTGTTGTCTTGTCTAGATTGTGCCCCTGTTGATCAACCCGGTCGCGCCCCGACTAGCGCGGTCGCGCCCGTGGCTTGAGCACGATCGTGCCCTTCCGAGGCACGGTCGTGCTAGACTCAGATTATTTTAGCAGAATTATAATTTTTATATTTAACCAGGAAATATTTCAGATTTTATAAAAATATGTGTTCTGTATTTAAAAATGGATTAAAAGTTTAATCTTGGCATAAATATAATTTATTTAAAAGTTTATAAAAATTAAATTTATATTTAATTAAATGATGTTTTAAATAATTAAGTTACAAAATTTATAAATAATGATTAGTTATTTAATTTACATTTTAAATCAAAATCATTTATTTATTTATACTTAATTACAATTAATATTTACATTATTTCATAAACTATAATTATATATTTATTTATTTATTCAATTCAAACCTAATCAAATTATTTCAAACATATTTTACTTCAAACTCTATATATTTTATACAAAGCAATAGTTTTATATATACAAATTCAACTTTCACTTTAGACCTAAACTTTGTACATCTATTTGATTCTATACATATTACTCGATAGGTTAATTTGTGCATTCCAAGGATCATAATTGCTATCTATAATCTGTGTTAGCTACATCTTCATATCAAGTGAGTATTCACAACCCCCTTTTACTCTTTTACACTTTTGGGGTGGAACATGAACTTTATACACATTACACATTTCACAACTACATTTATACAAACAACACAAGTGCAATATCCTACATACATACATGTGTGCAAAATTTGAGCTTTGTGCCCGAGTGCTAGTTGTGCTAGTCTTTGTGAAAACTATGTGCAATCATTAACTATACAAGCCGACGGTTTTCAATGATAGATCTATTGAGTCTGACAAACCCACCCAAGTGGAGGTGATTGATACCGACAACACAATTTGCATACTAGTTACTAAGGTTTGATTGTACTTGATTACACAATAGCAGCTCCCCATAAATGCCTTATTTTTCATGTCTTGTAAAGGATTTGTTTTACAACTATATGCTATCTATATACAACTGTGTTATACTCACCAACTTTTTAGTTGACTTTATTTTATTCATGTTTCAGGCCCCAATATGTGAGATTGATACAAGACGTGTTCAACATAGGATTTGGACTTAGCAATATAAATCAAGAATTTTATGAGTTGTTTATGTTTCTTGTTTGAATTTGATTTTGTACTTGGATTTTGTGTAATGGAAATTTGACCTTAATATTATTTCAATCTAGTCAACCATGTGCTATGAACAGTCTTACATGTCCCGCCCCGCTGATTCCGCCATCGGTCGGGGTGTGACAGATTGGTATCAGAGCCTTGGTTATAGGGATTTAGGTTATTAGACATCTTGACCTAGACTATAACTTTAGGACACCCACTTATACTATGCTTCATGATTTTGTGCTATGTGTTACATGCTATGTGCTACATGCTTACCATGATAAATTGTTTATTATATTTGGTACCTTACCTGTTAGAAATTCATGACTTATTAGGATCTTCTTAAATAATACCTTTCCTATGTCCTAAAAATCCCATGATATTTCTACCTTCTTTTCTATCTTTATTCTTTCTAAGCATGTGGAGAAAAAAAAAAAAAAAAAAAAAATTTCTTGAAGCAAAAAATCTTTAAAATTTTTTTATTTTTTTTTATTTTCTTCGTTAAGGTTTTTAAACTTGTTAAATTATTTGATGACACGTGCAATCTGGAAGGGTGACACCTGTATTTTGGGTTTTCTGTCTAGGAAAGCATTTCGCATAAATCCCAATCAACCGAGGGACCCGTATGCTTTCCTGGGAATTCTCGAGATGAGTGTTTACCTATAGGCTAAAGCATGTCTCCTTGAAAATTATATAAGTTTAAATTAACCTTAATGTGCCTTAGTATTCAAGTGATTTTATCACTTTTGAGTACAATCCAAGCTATGAATATCTATCTTTTATTTGGTTTTCTCATTCTATTAAATCCTAGCAATTCTAATAAGTTCTTACAATCTTTCTTGTCTTGTGAAAATCTGTAGAATGCCTCCTCGTCGTGCTCCCGCCGCCAACGCCAACACCGACATTGCTGCTATTCTCACCCAATTAGTGACACAACTCACCCAAGCCAATGGTGTCACCAATGGCAACAATGGTGGAAATGGAAGCAATAGTGGTAATAATGGTGGAAATGGTGGAAATGGTGGAAATGGTGGTAACAATCCATCTCAATGCACCTTCAAGCACTTCAACTCGTGCAATCCCCTAAAGTTTTATGGAACCGAAGGAGCTACTGGACTCCTTCAATGGTTTGAAAGCATTGAGAATACCTTTCTCAATAGTGACTGTCCCGACAACCTCCGTGTTCGTCATGCTACAAATGTCCTACAAAAACGGGCACTTACATGGTGGAATGGGGAGAAAAGGAATAGGGGTGTTGACATAGCTATGGCCTTACCTTGGGATGAGGTCAAAAGGCTTATGACCGAGGAGTTCTGTCCTCGAAATGAAGTGAAAAAGTTAGAAGCTGAATTTTGGGATCTTGCCCAAGATAGTGGGGAAAGCTTAGCATATACAACTCGGTTCCATGAGTTGAGTCTTCTAGTGCCCCACATGGTCACTCCTTTAGCCCGTTGCATCGAAAAGTATATTGGTGGGCTACCAAGACAAATTCAAGATACTGTCTTAGGTAGAAATCCTGCTACTTTGGAGGATGCCATCCGCCTGTCTGCTACCTTAACTGATAATCATGTTAAAGCTGGAACTCTTACCAAAAAGGGTTCTAAGAAAGTTGCTGAAACCGTAACCCCTCCTACCCACAACAAAGAAGCCACAACTGAACCCTCTCGCAATAACAAAAAGAGGAAGGTTAGAAACTTTGCTGTGGTTACTCCTGCGGTGCCCGTTAATCAAGTTGCACCCGTAGTTCAAGCACCGGCTAAAAAGCCATATGTTGGGATTTATCCTCTTTGTGCCACCTGCAATTTTCATCATCCTCAAAATATCCCATGTCGCCTTTGCACTCATTGTGGGATATATGGCCACACTATCAATATTTGTAGGGCCAAAGCTTTTGCGGGTCAAGTCAATCCACCGAACCAACCCAACCCGCGAGTGGCTAATCAAGGTGCTCCCGCCATTGCTAATAGGCGTGCTTGCTATGAGTGTGGAGACCCGAACCATTTTCGTAATCTATGTCCAAGACTTGCAAATGCTAGACAAGGTGGAGCTCGTGGGCGTGCGTTCAACATAAACGCCAACGAAGCTCAAGCCAACAACGACGTGGTTAATGGTACGTTCCTTGTTAATAGTCAATATGCCTCCATTTTGTTCGATACCGGTGCCGATAAAAGTTTTGTGTCACTAAATTTTGAGCCTTTACTTGCAAAGACACGATCCCAATTAGAGAAAACCTTCACCGTTGAAATAGAAAATGGTGACTCCCTTACAATTGAGTCTATTATCTATGATTTCTCTTTAGAACTTAATGATCATGCATTCCCAATCAACCTTGTTCCAATGCCACTAGGAAGCTTTGATATTATCATAGGTATGGATTGGCTATCAAATCATCATGCCGAAGTCATTTGCTTTGAAAAGTGTATCCGAATTCCTCTACCATCGGGAGAATCATTAAGGGTTTTTGGTGAAAAGCCTTGCAAGGGTCTTAAGTTGATGTCTTGTACTACCACTCAAAAGTACTTACGAAAGAAGTAAATCGCCTTCTTAGCTCATATTGTTCAAAAGGACGTCAAGGAGAAGAGTATTCAAGACATTCCTATCATTAGGGATTTTCCCGAAGTGTTTCCTAAAGATTTATCCGGTCTTCCTCCTGTTCGTCAAGTAGAGTTCCGTATTGATCTTATGCCCGGAGCTAACCCCGTTGCTAGAGCTCCTTATCGTCTTGCACCTTCCGAAATGCAAGAGCTCGCAAGTCAACTTCAAGAACTCTCCGATAAAGGTTTCATTCGCCCAAGTCATTCACCGTGGGGTGCACCCGTCTTATTTGTTAAGAAGAAGGATGGATCATTTCGCATGTGTATTGACTACCGCGAACTCAACAAGCTTACTATCAAGAATCGTTATCCTTTGCCTAGAATCGATGATCTCTTTGATCAACTTCAAGGTTCTACTTGTTTCTCGAAGATTGATCTTCGATCTGGTTATCATCAGCTCCGTGTTCAAGAAGATGACATTCCTAAGACTGCTTTTCGAACAAGGTATGGTCATTACGAGTTCATGGTTATGCCTTTCGGGTTAACCAATGCACCCGCAGTTTTCATGGATCTCATGAACCGTGTGTGCAAACCGTACCTTGATAAATTCGTGATCGTTTTCATTGACGATATCTTAATCTATTCCAAGACTAAAGCCGACCATGAAGAACACCTTAGATTGGTTTTGGACCTTTTGAAGAAAGAACAACTATATGCCAAGTTCTCCAAATGTGAATTTTGGTTAAAAGAAGTTCAATTTCTTGGTCACATCGTCAACGACAAGGGTATTCATGTTGATCCTGCTAAGATTGAAACGGTTAAGAATTGGAATGCCCCGAAGACTCCTACCGAAGTTCGTTCATTTCTTGGTCTTGCGGGTTATTATCGTCGTTTCATCTCAAAATTCTCAAAGATTGATGTCCCTCTTACCGCTTTGACTCATGAGGGTAAAACTTATGAATGGGGACCGAAACAAGAAGAAGCTTTCCAAACTCTTAAGCATAAGTTGTGCAATGCTCCCATTTTGACTCTCCCCGATGGAAATGATGATCTAGTTGTCTATTGTGATGCTTCTAACCAAGGTCTTGGTTGTGTCCTCATGCAACGAGGAAAAGTGATCGCTTATGCATCAAGACAACTCAAAATTCATGAAAAGAATTATACGACGCACGATCTCGAGTTGGGTGCGGTCGTATTCGCGTTAAAGATTTGGAGACATTACCTATATGGCACGAAATGTGTGGTATTCACCGACCATAAAAGTCTTCAACATATCTTCAACCAAAAAGAACTCAATATGAGGCAACGACGTTGGGTCGAACTCCTTAACGACTACGACTGCGAGATTCGTTACCATCCCGGCAAAGCGAATGTTGTAGCCGATGCCTTGAGTCGAAAGGACCATGTTATGCTTCATTGTGCCCGTGTTCAAACCGATATTCAAACCCGTATCTTAGAAGCTCAACACGTCTCGGTAACCGAGGGTAACATGTATGAAGAAATGTTGTGTGGTGTTGAACTTCTTCTTGAATCAAAACCCAATGGCTTACTATATTACTTGAACCGTATTTGGGTTCCCGATCGCGATGATCTCCGTGCAATTCTCATGAACGAGGCTCATAAGACTCGTTATTCTATTCATCCTGGTGCGGATAAAATGTACCAAGATCTTCGCCAACTTTATTGGTGGCCCGGTATGAAGAAAGACATTGCTCTTTATATGGCCAAATGCTTAACTTGCTCCAAAGTCAAAGCCGAACATCAACGTCCTTCTGGTTTACTCGAACAACCAGAAATTCCCGTGTGGAAATGGGAGAATTTAGCTATGGATTTCATTACCAAGCTCCCTCGCACCTCGAATGGTTATGATAGTATTTGGGTGATCATTGATCGACTCACCAAATCTGCCCACTTCTTGCCTATTCGTGAAGACTTCAAAGTGGAGAAATTAGCCCGAATTTACATTGATGAAATTGTGAGCCGTCATGGTGTTCCCTTGAACATAATATCCGATAGAGACGCTCGGTTCACCTCTCGATTTTGGCAATCTCTCCAAAAGGCTATTGGTACTCGATTGGATTTGAGCACGGCTTACCATCCGCAAACTGATGGTCAAACCGAGCGAACAATCCAAACTCTTGAAGACATGCTTAGAGCTTGTGTAATCGATTTTGGTGGCAAATGGGATTCACATTTATCCCTAATTGAGTTTTCTTACAACAATAGCTACCACACAAGTATCAACATGGCTCCATTCGAAGCTCTCTATGGTCGCAAGTGTCGTTCTCCGATCTGTTGGAACGAGATTGGTGAAGCACAAATCACCGGTCCTGAGTTAATTCAAGAAACTTCCGACAAGATTATTCAAATCCGTGACAATATTCGAGTAGCGAGGAGTCGGCAAAAGAGTTATGCCGACAAACGTCGAAAACCCTTGGAATTCCAAGTCGGTGATCTCGTTCTTCTTAAGGTATCTCCATGGAAGGGTGTGATCCGTTTTGGAAAGAAAGGCAAGTTATCACCTCGTTATGTTGGTCCATTCAAGATCCTTGAAAGGATTGGGAAAGTGGCTTACAAGCTCGAGTTATCTCCATCTCTTGGCAATGTGCATCCTACATTTCATATATCTAATCTAAAGAAGTGTCTCGCTGATGAAAATCTCCATATACCGCTTGACGACGTGCGCATTGATGAAACGATGCACTTCGTTGAGAAGCCGGTGGAAATTATGGATCGTGAAGTCAAGCAACTCAAGCAAAGTCGTATTCCTATAGTCAAAGTTCGTTGGGAATCTAAGCGTGGTCCTGAGTTCACTTGGGAACGAGAAGACCAATTGAAGCTCAAGTACCCTCATCTTTTTACTAATAATGTTGTTTCCTCTAGCTAAATTTCAGGACGAAATTCTCTCAATATGGGGAGACTATAACATTTCTTATTTTAGTATTCCTATTTCAATTCAATGTAATGCAAATTCAAGTTCTATACTCGTGCAATGTCTCATTATTTTCTCGCCGTAAATTTAATGCAATAATTCTATACAAATTCGCAAGTGTTACTCGGTTATATACATTTAAACGCTATACAAGAAACTATTTTATTCAAACTTATCAAATCTGAAAAGTCAAGGACTAAAATTGAAAAATGTCATCAAACCCTAGTCTAGCACGGTCGTGCTTCGTCCTAGCACGGTCGCGCCAGGTGCTTTGGCACGGTCGCGCGACCTGCTTTGGAACGATCGCGCCCGATGCCTAGGCATGGTCGCGCCTATTTTGGCACGGTCGCGCCTGCGTAACAGTCGAAACGTAAATGTGATTTCAAAACGCTCAATCATTCGAAATTCAAATCCGATTACGTTTCTTCTTCCATTAACGTGAGTTATACCATTCTCAATTATTCAACACCTCAGTTTCATACCATCAATCTCGAATTCTCTCTCAAACAATTCAAGCAAAACTCGAATCCTATTCTGAGACGCAAATTCCCCCGATCAAGAAAGGATTACGCATCTCCCGGATCTCTCCAAGACTCTGGACTCTCTGGCCTAGCCGGAATTGCAGCCGAAGTCGCCGGAAGCCATTTTCTCCGTCGCTGGAACTCCCTTCTACCGATCGTTACCAATTCCTTCCTGTTTTAGGTAAGTATACTCTCCATATCTTTCGTTTCAGTATCATCATCAAAAGCCCCCTATTAATCTGGGCTTTCATTACAGAAATCGTTCGAATCAGAATTGTTATTTCAAATAAAAAGGATTTAATCGATTCCACTCTTAAACACGATGTTCATGCAATTATTTTATATTATTAGACTCGTAATATCTCTTTAATCGAAAGCCCTATCAATTCCATCGTTATAAATACAAGAAATCGTCAATTCGTGTCTGACTTGGAATAGACACGGTCGCGCTAATCATCTAGCGCGGCCGTGCCTCATTTAGCGCGGTCGTGCCGATTAGCAGCGCGGTCGTGTCCTCCTGTCCAGACCTTGTCATGCCATCTGGGCTAGTCTCTGTTGTGTCTAAAGATCATAGACACGATCGTGCCTGATCAAGGCACGGTCGTGCCTGTTGTCTTGTCTAGATTGTGCCCCTGTTGATCAACCCGGTCGCGCCCCGACTAGCGCGGTCGCGCCCGTGGCTTGAGCACGATCGTGCCCTTCCGAGGCACGGTCGTGCTAGACTCAGATTATTTTAGCAGAATTATAATTTTTATATTTAACCAGGAAATATTTCAGATTTTATAAAAATATGTGTTCTGTATTTAAAAATGGATTAAAAGTTTAATCTTGGCATAAATATAATTTATTTAAAAGTTTATAAAAATTAAATTTATATTTAATTAAATGATGTTTTAAATAATTAAGTTACAAAATTTATAAATAATGATTAGTTATTTAATTTACATTTTAAATCAAAATCATTTATTTATTTATACTTAATTACAATTAATATTTACATTATTTCATAAACTATAATTATATATTTATTTATTTATTCAATTCAAACCTAATCAAATTATTTCAAACATATTTTACTTCAAACTCTATATATTTTATACAAAGCAATAGTTTTATATATACAAATTCAACTTTCACTTTAGACCTAAACTTTGTACATCTATTTGATTCTATACATATTACTCGATAGGTTAATTTGTGCATTCCAAGGATCATAATTGCTATCTATAATCTGTGTTAGCTACATCTTCATATCAAGTGAGTATTCACAACCCCCTTTTACTCTTTTACACTTTTGGGGTGGAACATGAACTTTATACACATTACACATTTCACAACTACATTTATACAAACAACACAAGTGCAATATCCTACATACATACATGTGTGCAAAATTTGAGCTTTGTGCCCGAGTGCTAGTTGTGCTAGTCTTTGTGAAAACTATGTGCAATCATTAACTATACAAGCCGACGGTTTTCAATGATAGATCTATTGAGTCTGACAAACCCACCCAAGTGGAGGTGATTGATACCGACAACACAATTTGCATACTAGTTACTAAGGTTTGATTGTACTTGATTACACAATAGCAGCTCCCCATAAATGCCTTATTTTTCATGTCTTGTAAAGGATTTGTTTTACAACTATATGCTATCTATATACAACTGTGTTATACTCACCAACTTTTTAGTTGACTTTATTTTATTCATGTTTCAGGCCCCAATATGTGAGATTGATACAAGACGTGTTCAACATAGGATTTGGACTTAGCAATATAAATCAAGAATTTTATGAGTTGTTTATGTTTCTTGTTTGAATTTGATTTTGTACTTGGATTTTGTGTAATGGAAATTTGACCTTAATATTATTTCAATCTAGTCAACCATGTGCTATGAACAGTCTTATATGTCCCGCCCCGATGATTCCGCCATCGGTCGGGGTGTGACAGATTGGTATCAGAGCCTTGGTTATAGGGATTTAGGTTATTAGACATCTTGACCTAGACTATAACTTTAGGACACCCACTTATACTATGCTTCATGATTTTGTGCTATGTGTTACATGCTATGTGCTACATGCTTACCATGATAAATTGTTTATTATATTTGGTACCTTACTTGTTAGAAATTCATGACTTATTAGGATCTTCTTAAATAATACCTTTCCTATGTCCTAAAAATCCCATGATATTTCTACCTTCTTTTCTATCTTTATTCTTTCTAAGCATGTGGAGAAAAAAAAAAAAAAAAAAAAAATTTCTTGAAGCAAAAAATCTTTAAAATTTTTTTATTTTTTTTTATTTTCTTCGTTAAGGTTTTTAAACTTGTTAAATTATTTGATGACACGTGCAATCTGGAAGGGTGACACCTGTATTTTGGGTTTTCTGTCTAGGAAAGCATTTCGCATAAATCCCAATCAACCGAGGGACCCGTATGCTTTCCTGGGAATTCTCGAGATGAGTGTTTACCTATAGGCTAAAGCATGTCTCCTTGAAAATTATATAAGTTTAAATTAACCTTAATGTGCCTTAGTATTCAAGTGATTTTACCACAAGGATACACGCACCTTCACCTTAAGCACGACGTCCAAAGGATAGCTTGTACCTTCACCTTAAGCACTGTTCCCTCGTAGGGAATAGTACCTTTAATAGGGATCCCGGTAATCCCATGGTGACCGTCGTCACCCCTTTATCTACCCAGTTGTATAACCGTTAGCCAGGCACAAAGGCCCCCATAAGGGTAAGGCCCATTCATGCATACATATCTTAGTTCCCGTAGGAACTCGTCGCAGATTCGTTCATTTTGTGACTTTTATAAAAATAACCGTTACCGCCTTTACATCATTTCAGTTATAGCATTCGTACGTTTTATTATAAAACATTTCATCATTAAACCGTTCGTAAACCATTCATAAACCTGTAACATCCCGAAAATAGTAAATAAGTAAATAATAATACGATAGAGATTTAAACGTCATAAAACGAAATGAGAACGGATGGGCTTGAGCTCGGCTCCAACGGGCCGAGGGAAGCCCAGGTATAAAAGGGGCAAGGCAGCCCACTAGCTCATTCCACCTCCATTTCACCAATTCTAGAGAGAGAAAGGGAGCCCGGGTCTAGAGAGAGAAAGTCGACGGATCGTCACGAGATTAGAGGAGCACGTTACAGCTGAGCTCGTGAGCTAAACCTCCGAATCAAAACTTCAATCCAGGTAAGGATTCATACATAATCTGAGTTTTTGTTCATTTTGGGGTTTCTCGAGTTTTAGCTAAATAGATGATGTTTTTACGGATGAAACTTGATAATAAGCTTAGAAATAGCATCTAGAACGAAAACCGCATGTTTTGATCAAAGAAAATTGTAAGATTGGCACGATCTGGTTTGCATGCAAGAACTTCGGATTTTTGGTCCAAGAACCAGGTCCTGCGCACTTACCAAGTGCGCAGGAGGGAATCCCTGCGTACTTACCAAGTACGCAGGATGCAGACCCTGCGTACTTACCAAGTACACAGGAGGAAGGCTCCTGCGCACTTGCCAAGTGCACAAGAGCAAGTCCCTGCGCACTTACTAAGTGCGCAGGCAGCAGACAGCAGGCAGCAGGTTGGTTAAGTAAAGTCAGTAAGTTTAGAATGATTAAACCATTAAAGTCGGGGTTGGGTCTAATGTGTATTTAAATACCTAATCCAGATTGAAAGTGACGTTGTTGGACCTTTGTTTAGGACAACCTAGAGTAGCTCATCAGGTGAGTTCTATGTGCCCCCTTCTATGTTATGTTCAAAAGATTTATAAATGTTTTGGGGCTGAAATGTATACACCAAGTAAATAAATGTTATGAATGTCAATGTGATCATATGTGGTATATAAGTATATATATATTATACCTATATAAAGAAAAAGAATTTATAAATAAAGAATAAAAAGCATGATTATAAAGAATGAATGAAAGTATAATACCATATGAAAGAATGAAATCCTGCTTTATATCCATGTATATATTGCTTGCAAAGTACAGAAAATGTTATGGACGCTTCGATGATAACGGCTACTTCGGTAGACGGACGACCATGTGACTATTTTACAACCGGGACAAGTGCGTTCCTTCATCAGCTAGGACGTACGAATGCCATTAACGGACGGTCGAAGCAATTGGCATATTATAGTAGAACGGTTGTATAAATAATAGTCGTATGGGAAACGGATACCTTCGGGTAGACGGGCGAATTACGGCCTACGACGGTAGGACGGTTAAGGCGGACGGCCGAAGGTTAGCCGGACGGAAAGTTAAGGCGGACGGTTTCTAGGACCGGACGAGTAAAAGGGCTATGACGGTAGCTTAAGGGCGTATGTCTTTGTGATATACGCGCTAAAAAGGCGGGTTGATCACCCATGAAAGAAAAGAAAAGAAAAGGGTGAATGCATATATATGTAGTCACAAAGAAAGATGAAAGAAAAGCAAAAGTTATGAAATTAAATGAGACAAAAGATGCGAATATATATTTATATGCATTTGCGAAGAATGATAAAAGAAAAGCAATTCAAGTAAATGTGTATTTATATAAATGTTTATATATAATTATGCATACTTATAAAGAAAAGAATGTTTGTACCTAATTGTATTAAACTAGAACTCACCAGCGTTAGCTGACTTTTAGTATACATTTCAGGTAGCGGAAGAAAAGGTCGTGCGATGGCGTGAAGGTTACCCGGCACAAGACTGACATCCCACTTTTGTTTGCTAATACAATGTTGTGTTTTAAATTGTTAATACTTCCGCTGTTATGTAATATAATTAAATGATGAATATTATAATTTAAGTTCAGTATTTATGGCTATGTTTATGAGTAAATCCAACAAGTGAGGTTACCCGGGAAAGGGGCCTTACAAGTTGGTATCAGAGCAATAGTTTGAGAGATTCAGACATCCCTAAATGTCTGAACTCAAACTGATAATGGGACCAACACATGGATGTCAGTACGGGTAGCCAACGCCAACGCCAAAACAAGTATGTAAGTATCAATGTCAACATATGTAACTCAGGGTAGATGCCTTTGCATAGGACACATGCCTTAGTTACCAATGTCACTACTGATATGAATAGTTACACATAGGACATATGATGGTAGACAATTTGAGCACATGAGTACAGTAAATGGTTAATAATAACACGTAGCTACTGTTATCAATCTTTTACTGTGTAAGTGTGTCTCGATTTGTCGTCCGTCGTATGTACTCACCATAGAGAGTGAAAGGGATGTTAGTCTAATACTATGAAATGCACATGAATTATAAGAACGGTGAGATCCATGTGAGTTGAATCACAAACAACGAGCTGAAGTTCGATAAACCACAAAGAAAGAAAGATGGCGGAATATCAACGGTCCAAGTAGATCAGTAACGAACATTCATGAACGACTTCCGTCAACAAGGAGTTCAAAAAGGGAAGAACGATACATGGATTAAACATCGTTTATAGAAGACATCTAAATTATGAAGCATTATAAGATGAGTCAGGAATTCACAAGTAAGGTAAGTTGGCAATTACGTCAGGATCCACGTAATTGTAAATTTACATGTGCTTGTGCATACTGATGAACCTTATCATGTGGATTAATACACATGTCACCAAAAACAATTTAATCACTCCAACCAAGACTATGAGATTAGTCACCTAAGTAATGGCGATTGTAACGAATTAGCAAGACGAATGATGGCAACAACGACACACCAAAGGTGGAATGAGAAGGAATGGAACCCTAAATGAAGTTTACTGAATTTGAGTGACACGAAGAAACAAGTTTAGAAAGATTGACGAAACCTGGCCCGGAACCTGATGCAACAGTAATGGAAGTAGTAAATCAATCAAACACAAAGAAATGGAAAGATTGCACTAGAGAGGATTAGTATGAGGATGATGAGAGGACCTATCAAGCCCCAATGAGAAGGTTGCTTCGCATGGCAACCCGCGAACGACGAAGACCAAGTAAGTAGGATTTGAGGAACTCAACACTTGTTTGTTTCGAATTGGGAAGGTAACTACCAAGGATTACACGTTAAGTATGAGACATGAGTGCTACATATGTCAGACAAGCACCCATTTAGAGAACTGCTTTTGAACAGGAATTGTCTATGCTTAACACAAACACCATATGATGAATAAACATTAGTCTACTGTCGAAGTATGCAAGAGTATGAAGGAAATAACCACACGAGTATATGTCCAAGAAATATATGAGTGCACGAATACACAAATGGCATCTCTCCATGCAAAATACAACCCCAGATAAACTACTATGAGCATTCGCTGAAACGGGAAGATAGATATACCAACGGCAACAAATGACTAGAACCGTGATGTTAATTAGGGCGAGCAGGCAAAACCAAATAAAACCAGATCCAATCCAAGGATTGTTGTTCAGGATGGATGTGAAAGGCAAGCCCAATGGTGTGAAGTAAGGCGTAAGTGGAAGCAAGGACTCAAGACGAGTCAGAAAACACTCTACGATGATTAAGTCAAGTCAATAGCACGTGAGACTACTGAAATTGAAAGGCCAATAAGGAACCTAATGAGAGCAGAAAGGAAAGGAATAAATCGAGTATCACCACGCGTGCCAACTAATTAAACAAACCTATGAATGAAATTATAAAAGAATCGCATACGAAAACTGTTAACGGTCATGAAAAGTTAGAAAATGTATATTTTCGGTCACAAGGGATGCCAATCCCTAAGACCATCCAGTGATATGAAGTAAGAGTGGTACGTAATAGACTAATGATGAGAAATGTGAAACCATGATGAGTATGTTTTAAAGAAAGACAAGAAGGGAGTTACGAGTATAGGAATATGAATGTAAAGATCGTATACCTAGTGTTCCGTCTGAATGAATACCTTCCCAAAAAGTTTGGTATGATAAAGTAAGGCTTCATATGGTTCCTTCGGGAACGCAACAGTATAGTCCCTACGAGAACAAAACGATAAGGTTCCTTCGGGAACGAAATGATATGGTTCCTTCGGGAACGAGATAATAGGATTCATTCGGGAACGACATGGTATGTTCTTTCGAGAACGAATACACCAAGGATAATTTATGAAGTACATGTAATAACCGAAGCGACTTAGAAAGAGAATGATAACAACTACTTAGAGCACAGAGTAGGCAATTTAAACAAGATACTAGGATATCTAAGGGACGCTCCTAAGTGTTGAAGAGAGTTCATGGCCCGCTTAGCATGACTAATCCACGCAAATGCTTGGTGGATTCGAGTTAAGCCCACCCACGAGAGGTACATCAGATTAAAGTAAGTTATACCATTCAATACAACATCCGAAGAAACCATAATAAAGGAGAAGAGGTAGTAGTAACGTGTAAACCCTAACTACACGCAATTCACCTGTGGCATCGAATGTTTATATTATTTTCATGAAGCAGAACAAGTGAGTTACAGAAACTTAAGAGACAACCTAGTCATGACGGACAGATTTATAATCATGTATAAGAGACATCCCAAATCTATTTCTACTTAAAACACGAGACCCGTTTAGGACTTAGGTTGTCAAGGAACAAAAAGAGAATGTGTTAGACTTTAATAAACAAAATGTATCAAGACTTGAAGAAAGAGTACTGGTGGCCTGGCATGAAGAATGATGTGACTGAGTACGTGAACAAATGCCTAACGTGTTCACTAGTTAAGGCCGAGCACCAGAAACCATGTGGTAAAATGCAACCTCTACCGATACCGGAATGGAAGTGGGAGGAAATCACGATGTACTTCATTACCAAGTTACCGCGAACAGCTAAAGGCAATGATACCATTTGGGTGATCGTCGACCGCTTGACGAAAAGTGCTCACTTCTTGCCAATACGTGAGACTTCCTCATCAGAAAGACTATCAGAAATATTTATCAAGGAAGTTGTGAGCAGACATGGTATGCCGCTGTCGATTGTGTCCGACAGGGATACTAGATTCACGTCAAGGTTTTGGAAGAAGTTCAATGAAGCGATGGGCACTAGATTGAACATCAGCACTGCTTACCACCCTCAAACCGATGGTCAATCTGAAAGAACCATTCAGACCTTGGAGGACATGCTCCGGGCCTGTATCATTGATTTCGGTGGGAGCTGGGACAGCCATCTACCATTGGCAGAATTTTCATATAACAACAGCTATCACTCAACTATTGACATGCCGCCATTTGAAATGTTATATGGGAGGAAATGTAGAACCCCGGTTTGTTGGGGGGAAATTGGACAAAAGGATTTTGCTAGTCTCGAAGTGGTCAAAGCTACTTCCGAGAAATTTGATCAAATCAAGGCTCGAATGAAAGCCGCAAAGGACAGACAGATATCATACGCGGACAAGAGAAGAAGGGATTTAGAGTTTCAGGTAGGGGACAGGGTACTGTTAAAGGTGTCACCATGGAAAGGAACTGGAGGTCAAATCAGATGGCATTCGCTACCTGGCGAAACGAATATAGCTTCCAGTGTATGGGAACTTAAGAGAACTGGTTATGGATGAAGCTCACAAGTCTCGATACTCTATTCATCCAGGTTCTGACAAGATGTATCATGACCTAAAGGTGCTATATTGGTGGCCAAAGATGAAGGCTGATATAGCCACCTATGTGAGCAAGTGCCTGACTTGCGCAAAGGTCAAAGTGGAATACCAAAAGCCTTCTGGCTTACTACAGCAGCCAGAGATCCCAATGTGGAAATGGGAACAAATCTGAACTCCTAGCGGATACGACACCATCTAGGTGATCTTCTATCGTCTGACTAGATCCGCTCACTTCTTAGCAACCAGAGAGAATGAAAAAATGGAAAACTTACTCATGTTTACTTGAAGGAAGTAGTCTCTCGGCATAGAGTGCCAATTTCTATCATTTTGGATCGAGACGCTCGATTCACCTCTCGGTTTTGCCAATCACTACAAAAAGCTTTAGGTACGCGTCTAGACATGAGTACGACGTATCATCCTCAAACCGATGGTCAAACGGAACGTACCATCCAAACCCTTGAAGACATGCTACGAGCTTGTGTGATAGATTTCGGTAATAGCTAGGAAACTCATTTGCTTTAGTAGAGTTCTCCTACAACAACAGTTATCACACTAGCATCAAGGCAGCTCCATTTGAAGCACTTTATGGACGGAAATGTCGTTCTCCTATTTGTTGGACTGAGGTTGGAGATAACCAACTCACAGGTCCTGAACTTGTGTTTGAAACTTCCAAAAAGATCGTCCAAATTAGAAACCGTATGGTGGCAGCTCGTGATCGTCAAAAGAGCTATGCCGACAAACGTCGTAAACCTTTAGAGTTTCAAATGGGTGACATGGTCTTACTCAAAGTCTCACCGTGGAAAGGTGTCATTCGTTTCGGGAAACGAGGCAAGCTGAATCCTCGTTATGTTGGACCATTCAAAATAAGGAAGAGAATCGGACCAGTAGCGTATCAACTGGACTTACCTGAAGGGCTTAGCGGTGTACACAATGTCTTTCACATCTTAAATTTGAATAAAAGTCTAGCAGACGAGTCTCTCGGGGTTCCTCTTGAGGAACTACACATTGATGAACAGTTACGCTAACTCGATTTGACAAGCCCCACCCTTTTTGTGATACTACCTACAACGCAACGCAGGTGAGTTTCACGGCCCCTTTTTACTTGTTTTACTATTGGGGGAGAAACATGCTTACACATAAACGTATTTTACTTGTTTTCCTGTTGAGGAAGAAACAAACATGAACACCAACTATCACACTTTTACTTGTTTTCCCCGTGGGGGAGAAACAGGTACGCAAGCAAATATCATTTTACATGTTTTTCCCGTTGGGGGAGAAAACATGACGCAACTATTTGATTATGGTACTTTATATGATATCACTGTTGAGGCTAAGCGTAACACACTATCACAGAAAGTCCTCATCTTATATCGGACCGTTAATATGGATCTTAGCGAGGTAATGTTTAGTAGTACTACTGGGTTTGACAAGCCCCAACCGTGTTAGTCGCGCTAACTCGATTGGATATCGAACGGGTGAAATGTTAGCCTACTCACATTTACCAGAGTTGATAGACCTAGCAGGAGGCATACAAACACAATCAGCTTCGGTTGCGAGCGCTTTAGTAAAACATGAACATAGGCTAGCTACCTATAGATATGCATATTGAAAGTACATAATCTGGCAAACACTCTCATATTGCAAACTTGAAACCTGTGAACTCACCAACCTCGTGTTGACACTTTTTCTTACATGTTTCTCAGGTCGCTTTGGCACAGGTTGCGCACTTTGGACATGCATGGAGTCCTACTGTCATATCATTCATTTCAATTATTTTAAACAGTTTATTTAATTACATTAATTGACGCTTGTTGCGTGTAATTACGTTTGACTACATTGTAACGTTTACGCTTCCGCATTAACTCTGAACTTTTATGTTATGGCATTTCAAGTCCCATATAGTGTCGTTTGATGTAACTAATGACTGAGATCTTGGTGTGTCACCTTCTAAACGGTAAAACTCCGTTAGTGGAATTTGGGGGTGTGACAGATTGGTATCAGAGCGATTGGTTATAGAGAACTAGGATTGCATACTAGACTATAACCTCACACATTAGTTACACGGCACAAACACTTATACGTGATACATATAGAAACTATACATTGCAGTGCAGGCATGTTAATACCATCCGAATCACCCTCAGTTGGCGAGGGACACATCATTTTCATTGCATCATCATTCCCAGTGACGACACTCGGGGAATCACTAGAACATCATCCACTCCCGTCCGAGGGCAGCGAGACGGAGCCTTTGGAGGAGTCACTTGCATCACCGTCACCCGTTGGGCATGGTGGGCTTTCTCAGGTCCATATTATGGATGACACTCAGCACTAACGCATATCTCTTGGGAGTTGGGATCGTCGGAGGCGAGTCCCTACTGTACCTACTATCAACAATACGCCGAGTGAAGGCAGACCGTTACACGCATTATTGCAGAATCCATTGACACGTATATGCTATAACTTTCCCGAGCCATGGGCTCGCGTATTTGGTCAATATTCTGTTGAGAATAGATTGACCACAAATCTGAGAACGCATTGCTCAATGCATACTCAAACCCTATCTTGACTCAGTTGAGAGGACGACTACCTTGCTGCTTCCTGTAACTTGTATTCATGAATTAGTTTCATTTCTCAAATTCGCATTTCATGTACATGTTTGTTACATGTTCTAATCTACAATCCGTTGGATTGGACTCCTGTACTGTGTTTCAACTCGAGTGAATACTCGGAGCAAACCATCCTCGACAACTCATCCCGATATGAGTTCTAATTGATCAAAGTATAGTTGATGACTAAGCTTTTCGATGATTTATCATATCTGACAACACTATGTACTCAACGATATAACCTAAAGGACATTATGACACAGGACAGCGAGAACAAGGGTGAGCATGCAAAGCAAATTATCATTACGGGTGCACACGTAATAGTAATTTGAGGTGCATGTAAGTCCTGGTGAAACCTAGTGTGTGGATAAATGGTCCTAATCTGTTATTTACAGACTTAAGTTTTCCACGGCCTGTAGAAATTCTCATAACCCACTCAACAACTAGTTGGTATCGTTAAACCTGTTCAACAGTTGATAGACGTGACTATCTGGATGAAGATGTTTACAGACACACTGAACAATCATCAATAGGATCCATCATTATATCTCACTCATGTAAGAGTCTTAGTGAACTTAAGCCTCTCATCCAAACATGATCATGGGAACGATCTCGATTGAAACTCTGGTAGAACTTCATAGTAAACACACCGACTCCCACTATGAAAGTGGAATTCGAGAAATTCTTTCAAAGCTAACACGTTATTTCTTACACTCCAACGAAAAATTTCATTTGACACTATTACCTTATCCGGTGACTAATCCTTAGTCTAATTAGATTTAAACCCCAACATATCCAGTTGTTCCAATGACATTAGAAAACGGGGATTTAATCTAACCAACCATCAGTTGAACTCGATTACTTAAACATACGACCTATTCCTTGTATTACCGGAATCTGCACCTCATTAAATTTCTTATACTACATGTGAAACTCTTCCCTTGACCTACGTATTGACCGACTCTTACCTTATAAGCACGGGTCTCGTTAGAAGTCTCTGCATGACTTCACAAACTTCACGTTGGTACGGTCGTACTCCATAACTATTAGAAACTTATTACACTATAGAAATAGTGGACGGTCAAATAATCGAAACAACCCACATTCTTAGAGGATGTAAGCTAGGATCAGTGGGTCATAAGCTTGACATTGACCTCATGCCGGTCACACTTGGTGGTTTCGCCGTAATTGTCGGCATGGATTGAGTATCTAAGAACCAAGCCGAAATTATTTGTCGTGAGAAAATTTGTTCGCCTTCCCCTCCCGAGTGGAGAAACCCATTATGTCCAAGGCGAAAAGAGTGGTGCTGTCGTGGGCAGCATATCTTTCGTGAAAGTACAAAAGTTCCTACGTAAAGGTCATACTGCCATTTTGGCTCTCGTCGCCGATCAGCCATCTAAGGAGAAGAAGATTGACGACATTCCGATTGTTTGTGATTATCCGGAAGTATTTCCCGAAGACTTGCCTGGTCTTCCACCACATCGTCAAGTCAAATTCCAAATCGATCTAGTACCTGGAGCAGCGCCTATTGCTTGGGCACCTTACAGACTCGTACCTAGGGAATTGCAAGGACTATCTACACAACTGCAAGAGTTGTTGGATAAAGGTTTCATCCGACCTAGCTCATCGCCATGGGGAGCTCCAGTCCTATTTGTTAAGAAGAAGGACGGGACCTTCCGCATGTGCATCGACTACCGTGAACTTAATAAAGTAACCAACAAGGACCGTTATCCTTTACCCCGCATCGATGATTGGTTTGATTAACTCTAGGGATCAAGCTTCTATTCCAAGATAGATCTTAGATCCGGTTATCATCAGTTGAGAGTCCGAGACGAAGACATCTCAAAAACGGCATTCAGAACTAGGTATGGTCACTGCGAATTCATGGTCATGCCATTTAAATTGACCAATGCAACCACGGTATTCATGGATCTCATGAACCATGTGTGTAAACCGTACCTTGATCAATTCGTCAACGTCTTCATTGATGACATCCTCATATATTCCAAGAATAGGGATGAACATGAGGAACACCTATGTTTGATTCTGGAATTTCTGAGACAAGAACATTTGTATGCTAAACTTTCCAAGTGCGAATTTTGGATTTGTGATGTGCAATTCTTAGGACATGTAGTCAACGAGACGGGAATACATGTCGATCTATGCAAAATAGAAGCAATCAAGAATTGGGCGGCAGCAACGACTCCGACTGAGGTGCGACAATTTCTGGGATTGGCTTGCTATTACCGGCGATTCATCGAGGGATTTTCCAAGATTGCCCAACCCCTCACTGCTCTAACTCAAAAGGGTAAACCCTACAACTGGGGTGACACCCAGGAGTTAGCGTTCCAACTTCTTAAACATAAACTCTGCAGTGCATCCATCCTATCTCTTCCGGAGGGAACGGATGATTTCGTGGTATATTGCGATGCATCCATTCAAGGTCTTGGTTATGTACTGATGCAATGCGAGAAAGTGATCGCATACGCTTCTCGTCAACTGAAAATCCATTAGAAAAACTACGCGACTCATGACCTAGAGTTGGGAGCCGTAGTATTTGCACTGAAGATATGGAGACATTACGTGTACAGTACCAAATGCACTATCTACACCGATCACAAGAGTCTTCAGCATATATTTGATTAGAAAAAGTTGAACATGCGACAGCATCGTTGGGACGAACTCTTAAAGGACTATGACTGTGCAATAAGATATAATCCAGGGAAGGCTAATGTAGTTGCCGATGCGCTAAGCCGTAAGGACACCAAACCTAAATGGGTTCGAGCATTACAACTTACTATTCACCCCGGATTACCTGACAAAATCCAAAGTGCTCAACTCGAAGCCCTTAAAGAGGAGAATCTACCGCTGGGAGCCACACGCGGTATGGAAAAGCAACTGGAGGTCAAATCAGATGGCATTCGCTACCTGGCGAAACGAATATAGCTTCCAGTGTATGGGAACTTAAGAGAACTGGTTATGGATGAAGCTCACAAGTCTCGATACTCTATTCATCCAGGTTCTGACAAGATGTATCATGACCTAAAGGTGCTATATTGGTGGCTAAAGATGAAGGCTGATATAGCCACCTATGTGAGCAAGTGCCTGACTTGCGCAAAGGTCAAAGTGGAATACCAAAAGCCTTCTGGCTTACTACAGCAGCCAGAGATCCCAATGTGGAAATGGGAACAAATCTGAACTCCTAGCGGATACGACACCATCTAGGTGATCTTCTATCGTCTGACTAGATCCGCTCACTTCTTAGCAACCAGAGAGAATGAAAAAATGGAAAACTTACTCATGTTTACTTGAAGGAAGTAGTCTCTCGGCATGGAGTGCCAATTTCTATCATTTTGGATCGAGACGCTCGATTCACCTCTCGGTTTTGGCAATCACTACAAAAAGCTTTAGGTACGCGTCTAGACATGAGTACGACGTATCATCCTCAAACCGATGGTCAAACGGAACGTACCATCCAAACCCTTGAAGACATGCTACGAGCTTGTGTGATAGATTTCGGTAACAGCTAGGAAACTCATTTGCCTTTAGTGGAGTTCTCCTACAACAACAGTTATCACACTAGCATCAAGGCGGCTCCATTTGAAGCACTTTATGGACGGAAATGTCGTTCTCCTATTTGTTGGACTGAGGTTGGAGATAACCAACTCACAGGTCCTGAACTTGTTATTGAAACTTCCGAAAAGATCGTCCAAATTAGAAACCGTATGGTGGCAGCTCGTGATCGTCAAAAGAGCTATGCCGACAAACGTCGTAAACCTTTAGAGTTTCAAATAGGTGACATGGTCTTACTCAAAGTCTCACCGTGGAAAGGTGTCATTCATTTTGGGAAACGAGGCAAGCTGAATCCTCGTTATGTTGGACCATTCAAAATAAGGAAGAGAATCGGACCAGTAGCGTATCAACTGGACTTACCTGAAGGGCTTAGTGGTGTACACAATGTCTTTCACATCTTAAATTTGAATAAAAGTCTAGCAGACGAGTCTCTCGGGGTTCCTCTTGAGGAACTACACATTGATGAACAGTTACATTTCATCGAAGAACCCGTGGAAATCATGGATAGGGAAGTCAAATCGTTAAAGCACAGTAAAATCCCTATTGTTAGAGTCCGTTGGAACTTGAAACGCGGACCGGAATTCACTTGGGAGCGAGAAGATCAGATGATGCGCAAATATCCTAATCTGTTCAAGCACTCCGCGTCAATCTCTTAAGGTACTATTTAATTTTCGGGATGAAAATTCTTTCAACTAGGGGATGATGTGACACCCCAGAACTTTTATTTTATTTTATTTTAATTTTCGGGACGAAAATTCTTTCAACTAGGGGATGATGTGACAATCCGGACTTTTCAGTTAATTCCGTTAAGCTTTCTGTTAAAACCTAACCCAGTTAACTCGATATTAAATCCAAAGGACAAATTCTGTCATTTCCTAAAACTCTATCTGCAAGGACTAAATAAGTAATTAGTCTAAACTTAATTTTGTTTGACTTTGTAAAGTCAAAATCCAAAATTCAATCTATGTTGACTTTAAAAGTCAACTAATCAGGTTATACAAACCACAAGGACTCATTCTACCACTCTTCCAAACCCTGAATCCATATAACTGCAGGGACTAGAACTGTAATTACCACATTTTAATTCATGTTGACTTTTGATGTCAAAGATCGTGACTTTGGATTCAATTGTGAGTTCAAGAGTCGATTTATGTTAATTCTGTAACGGATCAAGATTAATCAGCAGCATTTACGATCTTAACTACAATAAATAATCATTATCATGACCGAATTATATCCAATTATGAACTACAAGCCGTAACCACTAAATTGTCCCCAATCCTCACTTATTCGCATCAATTCAATAATGCATACTGAAATTAATCATCTTAGAACGCTACGCGAGTCCCACTGATCATTTCCCCCACATCAGTCGCGTCGTAGAAGCATTCAGGATCGCCGGAGATTAACCTCTCGAAGTCGGAAAAAGATCTAGTCGTTCACCATCAATTCCAACTCCGTTATGGTAATTTCTTACACCTACAGTTTAGATTAAGTGTCTATATCAATAGCCCTATGCTAATTTGACCGTATAACATCGAATTAGTTAAGAACAAGAATCTAGGGTTCATGTGAATTCGGTCTAATCGAACCCTACTCCCGACTCAGTCTCAATCTAATTAAATGGTATGGTTAGAATCGAAACTTCTCACTTGTTAAAAGCCCTATGAATCTAACCCCTTCCTGTATCGAATTGATCAAGATCAAAGATCTAGCGTTCATACATTTCTGGTTTGATGGAAACCTAATCAAATCATCACCTTAATCAAATTAAATCATAGGGCTAGACTCGCAATGACTCATTTGTTGAAAGCCCTATGATTCCAACTGAAAACATTATCGGATCTGATCGATTTGATTCAGAGTTAAGAACTAGGGTTTTCGGTTTTTGAATCCGAAATTTAGAGCTTTTAATATGAAGTTTTTACAATTAAATCTCACCACAGGTTCGTTATGAACCGAATAATGAAACCCCTATTATCTTATGGTCGATCGTGGTCAAGTTCGATGGTATTGGACTGGTTGGCGTCCGGTTTCGCATGGGGAAGAAGATCCCACGAGATGTTTTTGATAAAACCATTTGAATCCAACTTCTTGTTGCGATGGCCTAGCGGCTGTGATGGTTAAGAGTGTCGGCTGGTGTGGGAGAGACCCGGGTTCGAGTCTCTCCACACCCTTTTATTTTTAAAACCATTTTTTAATTACTATTTTATTATGCAAACCATTCCACTATTATTGTTATACAATATTAATGTGTTTTAGCCCGGGAAACCACCCGTAGGCTCGGGTTTGGGTTGTAACCCTTTTTCATTAAAAATACCCACTTTTAAAATAATATGTTTATATTATTTTCAAACCGCGACTTAGAATAAAATAAATTGTTTATATTATTTTCAACTCGTGACTCCTAGTATGAAATAATATATATTTTATATTATTTCGCCTCGTTTGTTAATCTCGTGTAACTTTTCAAACTAACTAAATATTATGATTATATATATTATTTACCCACATTATAATCTTGAATAAAAATAATATATTTATTATTTTTCCACGCAAAAGTTTATTTTATTAACTCTACGAACTTAAAGATAATATATGATGTTATATATATTATTTTCCTACACCATACTGTAGGTCACCAACACACGAATATATATATATAATATTACTATTCGTAACGTTCGACACGAAGCTTAGTTATTCTGATACTTATAGAAATCCTTAACTCCGTGGACACGTTTGTCTACTTAGTAATCCTATGAATATCTTAGGACGTTCAAACTCCCGTGTCGTCGTCACAATTCCCATTTTATCACTAATTTATGTGTTTATAATTTTAGGGCATCCGTAAGTCGTTTGAGACTTACACACGTGGTTCCAACTTGTCCTTTGTGTGATACTACCTACAACGCAACGCAGGTGAGTTTCACGGCCCCTTTTTACTTGTTTTACTATTGGGGGAGAAACATGCTTACACATAAACGTATTTTACTTGTTTTCCTGTTGAGGAAGAAACAAACATGAACACCAACTATCACACTTTTACTTGTTTTCCCCGTGGGGGAGAAACAGGTACGCAAGCAAATATCATTTTACATGTTTTTCCCGTTGGGGGAGAAAACATGACGCAACTATTTGATTATGGTACTTTATATGATATCACTGTTGAGGCTAAGCGTAACACACTATCACAGAAAGTCCTCATCTTATATCGGACCGTTAATATGGATCTTAGCGAGGTAATGTTTAGTAGTACTACTGGGTTTGACAAGCCCCACCCGCGTTAGTCGCGCTAACTCGATTGGATATCGAACGGGTGAAATGTTAGCCTACTCACATTTGCCAGAGTTGATAGACCTGGCAGGAGGCATACAAACACAGTCAGCTTCGGTTGCGAGCGCTTTAGTAAAACATGAACATAGGCTAGCTACCTATAGATATGCATATTGAATGTACATAATCTGGCAAACACTCTCATATTGCAAACTTGAAACCTGTGAACTCACCAACCTCGTGTTGACACTTTTTCTTACATGTTTCTCAAGTCGCTTTGGCACAGGTTGCGCACTTAGGACATGCATGGAGTCCTACTGTCATATCATTCATTTCAATTATTTTAAACAGTTTATTTAATTACATTAATTGACGCTTGTTGCGTGTAATTACGTTTGACTGCATTGTAACGTTTACGCTTCCGCATTAACTCTGAACTTTTATGTTATGGCATTTCAAGTCCCATATAGTGTCGTTTGATGTAACTAATGACTGAGATCCTGGTGTGTCACCTTCCAAACGGTAAAACTCCGTTAGTGGAATTTGGGGGTGTGACAGATTTGTTCATTTTGTGACTTTTATAAAAATAACCGTTACCGCCTTTACATCATTTCAGTTAAAAGCATTCGTACGTTTTATTATAAAACATTTCATCATTAAACCGTTCGTAAACCATTCATAAACCTCTTTGGCAAAACACTTCATAAACACATTTCAAGTTTCCTTTCGTAAACATCATTTTATAAAACATCATTTCATTAAACATCATTTCGTAAGTATGCACACCAGCCCAAAACATTAATAAAACATTTAAAAGAGGGCTCCAGAACTCACCTGATAAGCTAATCTGGGTTGTCCTAAACAAAGGTCCAACAACGTCACTTCCGATCTGAATTGATTAGTTAAATACACATCATACCTAATCCCAACTTTAACGGTTTAACCATTCTGAATTAGGCGACTATACTGACTTTACTAACCAGCCTGATGCCTTCGCACTTAGCAAGTGCACAGGGCCTTGTTCTTGCGTACTTAGGACCTTCTTCTTGCGTAATTGATGAGTACGCAGGACCTGCTTATTACGTACTTGATAAGTACGCAAGACCTGCTTCCCCGTAAAAACCCTAACTTTCGCATGCAGATCTGATCACATCAAGATCCCGAACTTGTTTACATTCAAAACATTTGCTTTTCTTTTAAGAACTCAAATCTATGTTTTTCTTCCAGTTTTATCTGTAAAAACGTTACCTTTTCATCCAAAACCCCTAAAACCCCAAAACGAACAAAAACTCAGATCTAGGCAAGATCGTTACCTGTATCGAGCTTCTGATTCGGAGGTTCTTCTCACGAGCACTGGAGCAACACACTTCTTCAATCTCGGGTCGATCCGCCAACTTTCTCTCTCTATGGTTTCTCTCTCTAGATGTTGAAAATAAGAGAAAGGGTGGTGATTTAGGCTATTTATAGGGGGAGACTCCCCTATGTTCGCCCCTTCTAGCACGCAGGCCCATCCAGCCCCCCGTCATGCCTCGTTCGTTTATTCCGTTTGTTCTCGCATTCTAACCCGTTATTATAACTGTCATTTTAGTTTTGGGATGTTACAATTCTTGACTCGACCAACATTTGGAACTCTCCTTGTAAATAAAATAAGTCTATTCGAGTCATCAAACTACTATTTTATCAAGAATCACGACCATAGTATTTTTGTAAGTTTAATCCATCAAAAACCGTCGTGAAACGACTAATTTTAAGAATAACATTCTTCAAGACTATTTGAGGGTTCAAAACCTTATAAAACTTAACACATATACTTTTGATCATAAGGTATGCGTTTTCCTAAATTTAACCAACAAAACGTTACATCTATTATTAAAAGGGTTTGCGCGATTTCAAGAACAAAACTCTTAAAAGAACTCTTTTTAAACATGTGTGACTTCTACTTATTTCCATCCGTCCGATCTTTCTAAACCCTAACAAGAGTTTGACATATTTTCTAAATCTCGTTACCATTACAAGTCAATCTTATTTAACATCTAAACTCCTAATGTTTTGGCGGATACCACCGTAAATTCAAACATGTCATTATATAATTTACAAGAAACCAAGAACCAACATTTGTAAAAAGTGACACCTTAATCCAACTTAAACTAGAATAAAGTCCATAAAACTCATAAGAGTTCCACCATTGTAGGACCCGAGTAGGACCATTCTTCAACTGCAAGAACATAATTTCATCAAAACTAGGTGAGTTTTCGTGGCCCTCTTTTTCCTTACTTTTTGGGGGAAAAATATGCTTACTATGCTTTTATACTTACTCGTTGTATTTCTATACTTACTCGTTATACTTAAAAATCTTTACACTTCACTTTACGTTTTTAATAATACGTGAGTCTTCGTAGCCCCTTTTTCTCTTAAACTTTTAGGGGAAAAATATGCTCAACTATTTTCATTATTTACTATTTTGACTATTCGCTTATCTATTCGATTATATAACTTGAGTTGAACTACAAACATTATCACTTCTCAAGACCCCTTTTTCTAGAAAGGCAACTAGTTAACTTTGCTAAAGCCGACGGTTAAATATTGATAGATCAATCGGGGTGACGCCTTGTCCATCCTTCTGACTAGCGCGTTTAAAACAGCAGAAAACGTGGTGAATGTTTATTTCCGATTCTAGAAAGAAGAATTAATGCTCCGTGATAAAGCATTAAACATGTGTAAACATACTAGGTCATCAGGTTTAGTTGCGGGCTCAATGTTTATATTACGTTGTTCATATGCATATTTTGTCAACATGTTATGACAAACTTTCATATGCTATTGATATTCACCTATTTACTCGCTTACTCTATACTTAAACCTACGAACTCACCAGCTTTATAGCTGACATTTAAAGCATATTTTTCAAGTAACAAATGTTTAGCATACGAGCATACAAGATATGAAGCACTATAGAAGATTTAGAAGAGGTTACTTTTGGATAGTTAATCTACATCTATGAATCTTCAGGATGTACTTAGAACTAAGTTTTATGTAATATTTTGGAAATAAATACAACTAGTATTTCTCTTGTAAACAATATGTTCATGATTTCAATGCAACTGTCATAACCCATGTTTCCTCCTTAGACGGGGTGTGACAGAAGTTGGTATCAGAGCCATTGGTTATAGAGAATTAGGTTTCCCTTAGTGAGGCCTAGACTATAACCTTAAACTCAAACCCTTGGAACATTAGGAAATACATGACGGGAAGAACTAGAACGATTGTGTATGGTAAATTAACAATTATGGGTGCGCAACCGTAATGGTGAATTTACAGGCACACTTGAATTCTAGAAGTTCCTGTTGTGTGAGCTACATTAAGAACATAACAATCTTAAACTCAATCCCTTGAATCATAGAAGGTTATGCATATTGCATATAGACTTTACTTACAAGAAACTATGTGTGTATACGTGACATATGTGTAGGTCCACATGACTCTTCTATGGATCGTTCTCGTGATAAGACGTATTGTTAACGCGGAGTGCGGAATCCAACCGAATCAACAATTGTATACAAAAAGACAATAGAAACAATCACGTAAATAACATTCAAGCTTGTATTCCAACAATCATAGAGTTTACAGACTCAATCAGACAATTCGTTCACTTCTGTTCAACGATACTTTGCTGTTTTCTCACTTAATCTATAAACATCTATATATAGACAGAAACCTGCTATAGGCAAACTTAACAAGTTCGCCTCAAAGATGCTTAGGCAAACTTATTAAGTTCGCCTCTCATAGGCTAGGCAAACTTAACAAGTTCTCTCCTAAAGATGCGTAGGCGAACTTGTTAAGTTCGCCTCTCTATGAACTTGCGCAGAATTTTATCAACAGTTACAAAACATGTCCTAACAGACTCCCCTTTAACTGTTGCTAACAATTCTATCAATTACAAGTCAAAGAATCTAAGACTAAGACATAATATCTTCAAGCTCGTTGTCACCAGAATATGCTCCAACAGACTCCCCCTTGACAACAGCTTTAGAAGATTGTCATCCGTCTTCATATATCATCAAACACACTGTAGTCTTCGTCTTGTTCATCTGCACACTCTCTCTTTATTTCTAGAAGAAAACTTGGGAGAAGGACCCTTTGTCAACTTCTATCTACAATATTCAGTTTATGCAAAGGAGAACAACCAAGAATAACCAACAATTAAAATTTCCATGGAAGCTGGAAAAATAAATTCTTTTTGGTTTTTCAAACATAACCAAGAAAATCTTTTTGGTTTTTCTCTATATAAACTGAAATGTAAAATACAAAATCATATATTTTTGGTCGAACATCACGAGTAAGAAGATCATATCAGTATATATGAGATATCAATCACACATCTTGGATATAAAATCCATATAATATCAAATGGTATCCTATGTCATTCTTTCAAGCCTTGACCAATCAAACCAATATCTTTCAAGATTATCACACTCTATCTTTTCAAGACTCTCATATTGCATGTTATGATACGTGATAAACATTCAAAGTAAATAGGATCAGGCTATGACACACAAATTCAAATTGTCAATATTATAAGATTTGAAACTAAATCATCTCATTCCCACTTTCTTATGAGCTAAGCACCATTTAAATATGAAATACAACGTGTTCCCCACTAGTATGCCAACAGAAAGTAAATCCACTATCTTCAAGACATATGAGATTTTACTAAATATTATCCGAATTTCCAGAATGAGGAGACATCACTTAGCACATGAATAGCATAATCCAAATTGGATTGTATAGGAATCAATGAGATTCAGAATCGAATGATTCAATGTTTTGGCTTATATATGTGGAATCATAAGATTCAGGTACGTGGATCCAACTGTTATCTGGATTATGAATTCAATGGAATCAGTAAAGATGATTTATCAATATGATCCAAGGGCTAGTATATGTTTGACAGATGACGTCAAGTACATATCTTGATTATACTTCAAATTGCATGCTTTTCGGGACATGGGCACTGAAGCAAATGAATTAATAGTGCTAAGGACATAACCCGAAACTGATCTCAAAGGAAAATCTTTATTAAAAGCTAATATTCTTTATCTGATAGTGATCTTTTAACACACACACCCAGGCATAAAATGGGTTCAAATCACAGTTGTAACGTATGCAATTATGTTTTCACACTATCATTTCCTATTTGTGCAATCTCTGAAGTTTAGATCAAAACATATAATTTAGATATATTAACATAAAGCACCAACCAGTTAATCTAAGGTTATGTGTGAAAGAACATATACTGATGTACTATCATCTCTTCTTTAATTTCAAGTAATGTCGATTTTATCTTTTTCAATTTGTTTGGATTTTTCTAAATCTTTTTCAAAGAAATTAAAAAAAAACGAAAATAAACCTTCCATGAAAACATTTTATGAACACCATTTTACTTGGTTACTCAGGATTAAGCAAGTCAATCAATTAAAAACTCAAACCGATGTAATCCTGTAATTGAATGTATTTGCCTTTGTCACCAACACAGATCTGTACTCCCCCTGTCCTGTAAACTCCCCCTCAACTAGTCAAATGGTTGCATCAACGACTTTATGCTCACCATCGTCATCCTAAGTTTCAGTTTATCATTTGGACTTTGTAAAACTCTTTCAAAATAACATTGTGTGTGACATATTCTCCCCCTTGAGCATCAAGTCGTTGAAACAAATAGATTCTCAGTTATCAACAACTCGTTACTCTTGCAGATGTCATTCCCTGTCATGTGCTTAGAACCACCACTATCAACAACCAAAATGGTATTAATAGTCCCTCTTGGTAAAACCTTCACATCTAACAAGAAACATTAATTTGAAATTGGGACCCAAGCCATGGTAGTCATGGGTCGTCCATCTGTATCAAAATAATAAACCTCACTCCATTCACAATCGAATCTCTCATCTATTTTCGGAGATTGTTCCGACGAGTCAGAAACAGAAACTTTAGATTTCTAAACATACTTCTGTTCATTAAGTTCTTTTTGCTTAAAATGTGAAGTGTTTGAACATTTTCGTTCATTTGAAAAATGTTTAGATTGTGAAAACTCTTGTTGTTCTAAAAGTTTTCTCAATCTTCTGTTTCTCCTCCGTCTTTGAGGTCTAGAAAGCCTAACCTCAGATTTTGAATTACCCTTTGGTGTAACATGAGGTTTAACCACATTTGGGTTAACATTAGGCTTACCACGATTTCTTACCTTTTCTGGAGTAACATGTCGGTTACCTTTGGCGTTGTGAGGACAAGCAATCCTAAGGTGACCCATAAGACCACAGTAAAAGCAAGATCTCGTCTCACGATATTCTCTCATATAAGGAATCTTCACACGATAAGATGCACATGAAGAAGATTCTCTTACATGAACTTCTTTTGGAGTTTGAGACTGAATAAACTTTTTCTCAATAGGTTTTGATTCAGGCTTCATCTTCTCAGGAACTACATGCTTCTTCCCTTTATTTTTGTAAGGACAGTTCACCACAATGTGTCCCATCTCATTACAATGAAAACATGTACGCCTGTCTTTATAATCTCTGACATATGGAACTCTCCTTGAATTTGAAGAACTTCCAAATGTATAATTTCCAGATGAATTAGAATCAACCTTTGAGTCTTCTTTCTTAATCTCTTTCGTTATCCCCTCTACCTTAGCTTCATCAAAATATTCATCATCACTCTCATCAGAATACACCATATCTTCACCTGTAATAGGATTCACCTTCAACACAGTCTTAGGATCTAAATCCTCAACGTTTATAATCTCAGGTGTAACAGAATAATTTCCGTTGAATGGTGGAGGAACATAACCAATACTATTAGTTCCCTTCCCCTCTTTAGTATTATTATGATAATTTCCTAATAAGAATGATGAATTTCCAAAGCTTTGTAACTTTCTATGCAATTTGATTACCTCTGCTATAGATTCAGCTAGTTCCTTATCTTTCTCAACAAGATTATTATTTCGTTTCTCAATTTCTGCAAAGGACATATCCAGGTGATATGCTTGCTCTTTGATCTTCAAAGTCAGAGAACTTATATCCCTCTTTAGTGATTCTATTATCTCAATACACACATTCTCATTATCTTTTAATTTCTGATTTACCGTGTGCATCGATTTCATATCACAAATAAGGTTTACATTGTCATCCATAACCCTTATCATTTTATCCTTCACTGAAACACAGTTAGAACAAAACGTTTCAGAGTTAGAAACTACCTTAGGTTTTACTTCTGAAGAAGATGCACCAGGAGCCATGAGTACGTCATCATCAGCTTCACTCTTTTGATCAACAATGACAGGCTCTGCATCAGTTTCTAATTCACTCAGATCATCTTCAACAGTCTGAAAGCTTTCTTCACTCATCACATCAGTCTCAGTAAATTGAGTACTTTCACCAGAACGAATTCTCTCACTATCAGTTAAATCTGCAGAAGAATCACTTTGAGAATCACCCTGCTTCTCCAATACATCATTGATCAAGAACACAAACGCTTGAGTAGTTGCTACACCCTTTTTCTTCAATGCTTCCCATAGATCTCTTGAAGTTGGACACTTCCTGAGACTATGAATGATTTCTTTTGGTAAAGACATCGTTAAAGTTTCACACGTTTTCATCTCTCGATCAAACTTCTGCTTTTCTACTTTAGTAAGAGCTGTCACTGGTTTAGGAACATCACGAAATTCCAGAAATTCAAAAGTAGGATACACATATCCTTCTGTAATTGGTCTCCAAAAAGTTTCATCAGTTTCTGATACGAACTGTTCGAACCGGACTTTCCAGCTACTAAAATCTGATATGCACAAAAGTATCGGTGGCATAGTTTAAATCTCATTATCATCACATGAAATTGACATTTTGAAATTTTTGCGAAAATATCCGGAAAAAATTTCCCGCCAAAATACTCTTTTTTTTTAAACACTAGCGAACTAGATAAGTTCGCCTGCTCTTCACTAAGCGAACTTGACCCCAAGTGAATTTAATATGAAGCGAACTTAATAAGTTCGCTTAAACCAGAATCCAGAAATCTGATTAAGTTCGCCTAATTTGAGAGAAGCGAACTTGACAAGTTCGCCTGCAGACCAATTCAGCAAGTTCGCTTGCTTCAGCAGAATCAAAACTCAGTAACAGAATCACCTCAAGAACACAAACCCAATTTCACCAAAAATATTCATAATTCACTAATTTGAAGGATTTAGACCAAATTAAACCGTAGGATTGTGTATGTTCTCAATTAGAACCTTTCTATCGAATCAATTTCTTCAAAATCCACTTCAAAAACACCGAATTAGAAGCAAAATAAGCTTGAAAACTCCATGGAAATGAATATTTCAAAGATGATGAATTTCTTGTCAATTTGCATACAAAACCATCTAAAATCACCAAGAATCACGAGCATAAGCACTGATACCACTTGTAGGTCTACATGGCTCTTCTACGGATCGTTCTCGTGATAAGACATATTGTTAACGCGGAGTGCGGAATCCAACCGAATCAACAATTGTATACACAAAAGACAATAGAAACAATCACGTAAATAACATTCAAGCTTATATTCCAACAATCATAGAGTTTACAGACTCAATCAGACAATTCTTTCACTTCTGTTCAACGCTACTTTGTTGTTTCTCACTGAATCTGTAAACATCTATATATAGGCAGAATCCTGCTATAGGCGAACTTAACAAGCTCGCCTCAAAGATGCTTAGACGAACTTATTAAGTTCGCCTCTCATAGGCTAGGCGAACTTAACAAGTTCGCTCCTAAAGATGCTTAGGCGAACTTGTTAAGTTCGCCTCTCTATGAACTTACACAGAATTTTATCAACAGTTACAAAACATGTACTAACAGACTCCCCTTTAACTGTTGCTAACAAATCTATCAATTACAAGTCAAAGACTCTAAGACCAAGACATAATATCTTCAAGCTCGCTGTCACCAGAATATGATCCAACAATATGTATATACTTATATACTAAACATGTCTGCCTTAGTCATGTCGTCATTTGCTCTGTAATTAATCCTCGTCTCAAACCACAACGAGGAAGAACTATTAGCACTCTGCAGGGACAGATCTCTTACAGATAATAACAAGTATCAAGCCGACAGCACGGGCGGCTCATTAGATTCAACCTTTGAGAGACCCGACTTTTGGAACCGATCACCGACTTCCGTATTACCCAGGACATCTGGTAGCATGTTTTTCATGTTGCGTTCCGTCAGGACCTATATCCGCGAGATCATTTGACAATACGACGATTCTACTTAGAACTTCAGAAGATCATTCTTTTCAAACTCCTGGATGTCTTGTTCAAACTAGTTCGAAACTTTTAACACTACATAGCATTCCAAATGAAAACCTTTGACTTTTGTCTCTTCACGTATCTGTGCTAGTTATTACCAATTAAAAATCATACTCCAACTCTACTTTTGGTCAACTAAAACTTTCAAGCCATCCTTTTCTGCCAGTAACTATTATAATCAAAGCACTTCAAACACATATATTCATACCTTAGATTCCACTCTTAGAACCAATAAGGTGTGAACATAAATAAATTTGACACACCCGTACTACTACCGCGTCCATATGTCTATTGTGACAGCTTTCATTAGAAAACATGTATACCTAATCAGTTACCAATAATTTAATAAAACAATTCGACTATTCTAGCGACGCACATTCACTTCAAGTACCTCATATATGCATTAACATTGTGGTGTACATATTTACGGAGGATATATTGTTCCAAGAAGCAAACCATCATCGTACCGAGAATGAATCACATTCTATAACTCAACTCATCTTACAAAAATTGACGACTGAACTTCCTACCTTTGTCCCACAAATCACTAACTCCATCCGAAGGACCATAGCAGAAGAAAGTGGTGACAGTAAGCATAGTACTCGTGCAGATGAGGAAGACATCATCGGTAAAGGAAGAAAGATGTTCCTATAAAATAAGTAGTTTCCCCCGAAAACATGCACATGACCTTACCGTCATAGAATAAGTAGTTTTCCCCCGAAAACATGCACATGACTTCACAGTCATAAAACAAGTAGTTTTTCCCCAAAACATGGAAATGACCTTACCGTCATAAAATAAGTAGTTTTCTACAAAAAAACATGCACATGACCTTACCGTCATAAAAACAAGTAGTTTTCCCCGAAAACATGGACATGACCGTACCGTCATAAAAACAAGTAGTTTTCCCCGATAACATGATGATGAATTCCTTGTAAACAAATAATTCCAAGCGCATATTGATCGATGTCGTTTGGTCGGTAAAAAACAATCCTTAAACACCTTAACTAGTAAGGGTGAGTAGAGTATCGTATCCACGAGTAGTATGTGGAAAGTGTCACTTTGTTACAAGATTCAAAGACAGAAAATAATAGTAACTATACTGGATTTGGGTTTTAAAAAAATAATAAGAGAGGTAATCCTCTCCAGGGTTTGGGTATGAAAACACAAGTTCCTTCAAGACAATTAGCAAGCGATTACATAGACATAATCATACAGTTCAATTGAATTAAGTGATAATGTGAGAACCCGTTGTGTCACACCCCGGCCGGCGGCGGATTATATGTCGGGGCTGACGCGGTTGTTCGTAAGCACATGTCATCTATTAAATATGATAGTATTTATTATTCAAATTTAAAATAATTCATTACAATTGTAAATATGTAAACAAGTATTCAAACATAACATAATAAGATTAAATTGAACTAAGTCCATATCCTACGTGATCAAGTAGTGTCCACAACTGGTGCACCTGAAACATGTGAGTAAATTTCAACTACAAGTAGTTGGTGAGTAACATAGGTTTTGACACCAAACAAAAGTTAAGTAAAAAGGATTTGAAATTCAACATGTTCAAAGCATAAGTAAGGCATAAATGTGAAAACATACAAGGTTCCAAGCGTACAATTCAATCCGTAGTAAATGAAAAACTGGTAAGTACAATCCCACTGATTGTTTTTTAGAAAAATAGTAATATGGTACACACAAAAACCCGCCAAGGTTCATGTTAACTGGAATCGGATTCCCCTATAAATGATCATGTTAGGTACTACCTTAGGCCTGGGTAGCAGGTTAATGAATGTACTAGCATGAACACATGTAATGGTCACCAAGCAGTTTAAGACATAAAGCACATAGTAATTTGCATGAGAACATTGGTATTGAATTTGGTAAGTATAGTATGTAAAAATGTTCCACCCTGAGTATTTGTAAACAATACTAAAAAGAAAGGGGGCGATGAAACTCACTTGAAATGAAGTTAGTAATGGTATGAATTGGTAAGGCTGGATAGGCCTCGTGAGGGTTCCTCACAATTAACCTACATAGATAAATTTGTATTCCAACTCAATGTATGGAAATTAAGGAAATCTAAGATTTAGGGTTTCATAAGATATCATAGAGTTTGGGTTATGATATCGGATTGTATACATTTTGTAGGAAAATATAAGTCGTGACTAATATTGAAACAATAAATAGTTAGGGAGTTAGTTAGAATCAATTAAAGTTTTTAATTAATTATATGGTAAATATGTTTGAATTTATTTATGTAATTATCCTAAAGATAAATACATTATGAAATGGAAAGGTTTAACATAATTGTTTTAAATAAATAATTTTCGGAAGATGTAAAAGCATGTTTTTGTAAGTATAGATAAAATTCTATGTATTGGTGTACGTGGCTAGTACGCAGGAAGGTGTTCCTGAATACTTAGCCTACACACCAGTTTGGTCCTGCGTACTTAGTAAGTACGCAAGGCTTTTGCCTTGCGTACTTGTCAAATACGCATGATCAAACCCTGTGTACTTAGACAAGTACGCAGGTAGTGTTCCTGCCCCTATAAATAGAAGACTTGTCTTCATTTGTAGGTGGAACTTCTGGGAACTAGGTCGAGAGGTGTCCGGGCGGGACGAGCTCTCCCGCCCCTGGACCGTGAGCGTAGAGGAGAGATGTGTACTCCTTCGGTATGTAGTCTATAATACGGGATGACTTCTATGTTATGGATTACATATCGTTTCATTATCTCTTGTCTTTATTCTTGTTTCTCTACTTCGGTTTTGTAACATCCCAAAAATAGTAAATAAATAAATAAATAACGCGATCGAGATTTAATAGTCAAAAAATAAAAGGAAAATGGATGGGCTCGGGCTCGGCTCCAACGGGCCGAGGGAAACCCATCTATATAAGGGCCAAGAAAGCCTCAACTCTCTCATTTGCAACATCTATAGAGAGAAAGGAGAGCTCGTGCCTAGAGAGAGAAAGTTGACGGATCGTCTCGGAATTGAAGGAGCACGTTACTGCTGAGCTCGTGAGCAAAACCTCCAAATCAGAATCACAATCCAGGTAACGATTCGACCTTAAACTGAGTTTTTGTTCGTTTTGGGGTTTTTCGAGTTTTAGCCAAATAGGTGACGTTTTTACGGATGAAACTTGAAATAAGCATAGGATTAACATCTAGAATGAAAACTGCACGTTTTGAACAAAGAAAGTTGTAAGATTGGCGCGATCAGATCCGCATGCGAAAGTTATGGTTTTCACACAAGAAGCAGATCTTGCGTATTTTTCAAGCACGCAAGAAGAGCGTTCTGCGTACTTATCAAGTACGCAAGAATCAAAACCTACGTACTTATCAAGTACGCAAGAAGCAAAACCTGCATACTTATCAAGTACGCATTAACAAGGCCCTGCGCACTTGCTAAGTGCGCAGGCAGCAGGCATCACACCAGTTAGTAAAGTCAGTATAATCGCCTAATTCAGAATGGTTTAACCGTTAGAGTTGGGATTAGGTCTGATGTATGTGTAATTAACCAATCCAGATCGTGTGTGGCACTCATTGGACCGCGGTTAGGACAGGACGAGACTAGCTCATCAGGTGAGTTCTATGTGCCCCCTTTATGTTATGTGCAAACCTTATTAAATGTTTTGGGGCTAAATGTATACGCTAAATGAATAAATGTTATAAATGCTAATGTGATCATATGTGATATATACATATATGTATCAAAATGAATGATGAACAAAGAATGAAACATATGATTATTAAGAATGAATGAAAGAATTGTTGGGTATAATTTTGAGACTGATGCTGTCAATCGAAATTACAGTATCGAAACTACTAGTTTCGGTTGAACTTTTGTTCAATCGAAACTACTAGTTTCGGTTACTACTAGTTTAGGTTGAACTTTTGTTCAATCGAAACTACTAGTTTCGGTTGAACATTTGTTCAATCGAAACTACTAGTTTCGGTTGAACATTTGTTCAATCGAAACTAGGTAGTTTCGATACCTGTTTTTCAGGCCCCTTGGGCGGTGGCTTGGAAAACAAGGCGCATGTGCTTGGCCTCCTATATATAGAAGATTATGCCCTAGGAGTGAGTGTGTGTCTGTAGAGGGAATCACTACCCCAGGGGGAGCTCACCCTTGGGTGAGACTAATTGTTAGTGTATGATTGAGCGTTTATTTTCATTTCAATCAAAGAATCATACGTTTTATGCTTTCAATTATATGTTCTTTTCATTGTCATATGTTTCTGTTCGTGTATGTGATTCCCGCACCCGTCTCTACCATTTTTGATTCGAGAGTGATACCGGATCCAGAGATTCCGCCTCTCGATCCGAACTGTTTGAAGATTTCTCCGCAGATCTGTTATTTCAGGTCTGCTCAGGACCTACAAGTGGTATCAGAGCCATGGTGGCTCTTATTGCTCTCGAATCTGCTCAAAATCAAGAAAAACCCGCCATTGAGACGTTAAACTTGAAGAAATCGATGTGTAGCAGGTTCGTGACAGCTGTTCTACATTTCCACTTTCAAAATCTGAAAATGTAAGGCTTTTGAAGCATTTTTCAGACCTGGATTGGGGGTATCGAAGTAGCTGAAGGTTGAAGATGGTCAATCGAAACTATGTGGCGGCTGAACATTTTCTATCGAAACTACTGGTGTTGCCCTAAATCAGAAGTAGAAGACATCGAAACTAGGCTGTCGAAACTAGGCTATCGAAACTAGAGGGTATCAATACTACTAGTTTCGATTGAAGAATCTCCTATCGAGACTACTAGTTTCGATTGAAGAATCTCTCTATCGAAACTTCTTGTTTTGATACTGCATGTAGCTGAAGGTTGAAGACTACTAGTTTCGATTAAAAAATTTATCCATTTCCAAAAAACTTTTTTTTTTTTTTTTGGAAAGTACTTGGATAGTTCTGCCTGTAGTTTCGATAGGCTCTACTTCAGTCTAAACAAGGCTAGGTTCGATAGAGGCAGTATCGAAACAAGAAGTTTCGATAGAGAGATTCTTCAATCGAAACTAGTAGTCTCGATAGGAGATTCTTCAATCGAGACTAGTAGTTTCGATACCCTCTAGTTTCGACAGCCTAGTTTCGATGTCTTCTACTTCTGATTTACGGCAACACCAGTAGTTTCGATAGAAAATGTTCAGCCGCCACATAGTTTCGATTGACCATCTTCAACCTTCAGCTACTTCGATACCCCCAATCCAGGTCTGAAAAATGCTTCAAAAGCCTTACATCTTCAGATTTTGAAAGTGGAAATGTAGAACAGCAGTCACGAACCTGCTACACATCGATTTCTTCAAGTTTAACGTCTCAATGGCGGGTTTTTCTTGATTCTGAGCAGATTCGAGAGCAATAAGAGCCACCATGGCTCTGATACCACTTGTAGGTCCTGAGCAGACCTGAAATAACAGATCTGTGGAGAAATCTTCAAACAGTCCGGATCGAGAGGCGGAATCTCTGGATCCGGTATCACTCTCGAATCAAAAATGGTAGAGACGGGTGCGGGAATCACATACACGAACAGAAACATATGAAAATGAAAAGAACATATAATTGAAAGCATAAAACGTATGATTCTTTGATTGAAATGGAAATAAACGCTCGATCATACACTAACAATTAGTCTCACCCCAGGGTGAGCTCCCCCTGGGGTGGTGATTCCCTCTATAGACACACACTCACTCCTAGGGAATAATCTTCTATATATAGGAGGCCAAGCACATGCGCCTTGTTTTCCAAGCCACCGCCCAATGGGCCTGAAAAACAGGTATCGAAACTACCTAGTTTCGATTGAACAAATGTTCAACCGAAACTAGTAGTTTCGATTGAACAAATGTTCAACCGAAACTAGTAGTTTCGATTGAACAAAAGTTCAACCGAAACTAGTAGTTTCGATTGAACAAAAGTTCAACCGAAACTAGTAGTTTCGATACTGTAATTTCGATTGACAGCATCAGTCTCAAAATTATACCCAACAAGAATGACATAATGTGAATGAATGAAATCTTGCTTTATATTTTATATATTTCATGTTATGAATGTATGTAAACGTTATGGACACTTCGATGACAACGACTACTTCGGTAGACGGACGACCACGTGACTATTTTGCAACCGGGACAAAAACGTTCCTTCATAAGCTAGGACGTATAAAAGGCACTCATGGACGGTCGAAGCAAATGCCTTATTACATGTAGAACGGTTGCATACATAATAGCCGTGTGAGAAACGGATGCCCTTGGGCAGATGTGCGAATGAACGGACTACGACGGTAGGACGGGTTTAGGCGGACGGACAAAGGTTGCCGGACGGATTCATGTTACGACGGATGGTTTTCTAGAGCCGGATTGTTTATGAAAAGGGCTACGACGGTAGTTCTCACGGCGTTTGTCTTTGTGACTCTCGCGACAATTATGACGGGTTGATCACCCATATGTGTATGAACAATGAATGTTCTCCAGAAAGTAAGTGTGTATATACATATGTATATACTTAGTATGAATGTTATGTGAGAACAGTAAAGCAAAGAATATGCAAATGCATGTGTATTATATATATATATATATAATACTTAACGATAAGATAAATGTTATGTTTGATTGTTTTTAAACTAGAACTCACCAGCGTTAGCTGACTTTTAGTATACATTTCAGGTAAAGAAAGGAAGGGTCGTGCGAAGGTGTGATGGTTACCCGGCACGAGACTAACATCCCACTTTTATATATGTTAAGATAATGTTATGTTTTTAATTGTTAAGACTTCCTTTGTTAGGTTATGTAATGAATTCGAATAATGTTTGCTTCCGCTACTCTCGAATGCTTGTAAATTAAATTCAGTATTTATGACTATGTTTATGAGTAAATCCAACAAGTGAGGTTACCCGGGAAAAGGGGCCTTACAAGTTGGTATCAGAGAAATAGTTTGAGAGATTCAGATATCCCTAAATGTCTGGACTCAAGCGGATTATGGGACCAACGCACGGATGTCAGTATGGGTAACCAATGCCAACGCAAGCACGATAAGTAAGTACTAAAGTTAATGCACTTGGATAAGAATAGATACCTTAACTTAGAACAAATAGATGTCAATGTTACAACCGATTTGAAGAGTTTTGAACCCGAAAAGCAATGTAAAATAGTAATCACAAAAATGTCACTGTAATTAAAAATTTACCTTGCTCGTACTGTTCTAAGACTATGATATGAAGGAATGGCATTGATGTACTCCCTTTATAACTATCAGGAAACTAAGGACTATGGTTGGTGGACGAAGAACAGGACGCCGAGGCGGTCGCACTAGCCGATTCGGTAGACCTCCATTGAATCAAAGACACGAATAGGAAGAGAGTGTGCACGCAGAACACACTGAGAGTGTGCATGAAACAGATGTGACCCCAACTGCGGGCGAAAATCAAGGGCCTCTACAGTTGGAACCCGAGGTTAGGGATGCTATTGCCCGCGAAGTTGTACTCACTCTGAAGAAAGTATTGCCTGATCTACTATCCGAGGCACTAAAGAAAAAAAGAGAGGAGGATGAAGGAGACCATAAAGAAAGTGTATGACAGTGATGGCGATGAAGTAAAGATGGGATCAAGCAATCGTGGGTGTACTTACAAGGGTTTCATGGACGGAGACCAACCCAAGTTCGATGTGAAGAAGGATTCAGTGGCTACATTCGAATGGATTGAAAGGATGAACGCTGTAATCAACATCAGCGAGTGTCGACCGGACCAGGCTGTTAAGTATGTTGCTCACTCTTTCACCAATGAGGCACTAAGTTGGTGGAGGAACATTCAGAGGACAAAGTCACCAAACTCTCTTGCTAGAATGACATGGGAATACCTGAAGAAGCTGATAATCCAAAAGTTCTGTCCCCAGAACGAAATTGATCGAGTGGAAAATGAATTCCTAAACTTCAAGGCTGGCAGCAAGACGCACCGCCAGTATACTTCTAGGTTCAATGAGCTAGCTCAACTGGTACCCCACCCGGTGGAGACAGAAGAATGAATGATTAAGTACTATGTGAAGGGCCTACCTCAAAGGGTCCGTGTTCATGTAAAAGCTAATCTACCATCGACCTTCGAATCGGTAGTCAACCTGTCTGGAATCGTCTATGACGATTATGCTAACGAGGACACAGCTCCCGAAGCTCTGAAATGGAAATGGGAGAACTCGTTCAATGGATATGGAAAGGGAAACTACAACGCTGAGGTGAAGAAGCCTAGGGCAGAAGGGTATGACGTTTGTAAGAAACGCTCAAAGAAACACCAAGGCGAATGTCTTGTTGGCTCAACCATGTGTTATAAGTGCGGGAGGCCGGGGCATTACTCCCGAGATTGCTTAAAGGACGTCAAGTGCCAAAGTTGTGAAAGATATGGACACCTGACTAGGGATTGCAGGAAAACCAGTCAATCCGGTTCGGGAAAGGAAAAGGAAGCTGAAAGGGAACAGCCGGAGGCTAGGACTCGAGCCTACACCCTAACTAAGGAGGAAGCAAGGGGAAACCCTGATGTTGTGTCAGGTACGTTCCTAGTTAATGATGAACATGTGTAGATACAAAGACTGATGGCTACAAATTCTCTAAGTACAAATGCTGCTGATCTCAGAGTTTGCTGACGACCAACAAACTGCTGCGGACAAGTTTATCTGCTGTGGATACTTGTTCTCCTGCTGAAGAACAAATCTGCTGCGGAAAGCCTTATCTGTTGAAGACTAAAGTTGCTGCGGATAGGCTTCTCAGCAGCATCAACACTTGATGCTGCTGTCAGGCAAATCATCAGCAGCTTTGGATGGTCACATCTTCCTGCTGATCCTCATCTTTGCTGCTGACAGCCTTGTGCCTTGAAGACAAATCGTTGCAGCTGACTATCCATGCCAAGCGTCACTAACAACTTTCTACAAAAGCAACTGACACACTTAAAGCAGAAGGAATCTCAATGGCACAACCAATGATGGACAACAATGCTCTTCTCCAAGCATGCAAGTAATAATGCACAAAGAAGCCTCTTCAGTAAAGTTAACTAGTTTTAGACTAAACGTGTAATAGTTAGCTAAATACAACAGATCAACGGTCTGTGTTAGATCTGATCCTTAGAATCAAGGGTCTATCTTGATTCTAAGTGAGTATAAATACTGTGTAAACACTTCACTGTAAGTGCGCTTCTTGATTGAGTTTTCATTTGTAATCGTTTATTTGCAAAAGCTTAATACAACAGTGTTCCTAAAAGTATTCTATCTGTTTACTCGATTATACTTGTGTAGTTGTTATTTTTTTTGCCAATTTCAACTAAGAACAGAACCATCTTGTACTTTCACGATCCTACAAGTGGTATCAGAGCTTTGGCTCAGATTAAACAAACTCACACTTGTTTAATCACTTCTGGTTCTATTCTAAACTCTCTCTTTCATCAAGTCACCAAAAACAAAGATGGCACAGAGCAATGGATTTGAAGACATCGGCAGCATCAACCAACCACCAAGATTGGTATCTGGGGAAGACTACGACACGTGGAAGAATCGCATGGAAAGCTTTTTCTGTTATCAGGAGTACGGAATGTGGAAATCCATCAGGGATGGACACTACACTCCCATGGTGGCCTCTGTTGACTTTGGAGGACCACCAGTTCCAAAGGAGCCCTCCAAGTACTCAGAAGAGGACATAAAGAAGATGGAGGTGGACTTCAAGGCACTAGGAGCTATCCAAATGTGCCTTCCAAATGAAATTTTTCATAACTTCAGAACTTACAAAACTGCTAAAGAGCTCTGGGAGGCTCTTGAGAAGATGTTTGCTGGCTATGAGGAAGTCAAAGAAAACAGAAGAGACATCCTGAAGCAGCAGTATGAAAACTTCGTCTGGAAGGAAGGTGAGTCTCTAACTGTTTTATACAACAGATTTACCTATCTTGTAGGTGAGCTGCAGTGCTCAAAGGTGAAGCTAGAGAATGAAGATATTCTCAAAAAGTTCATCAGGTCTCTACCAAGCTGCTGGACACTTTACACAGTGTCAATCAGAAGAACTGAGAATCTGAAGACTATCCAGATGACTGAGATCTTTGGAATGTTAAAAACCTATGAGCTAGAGATGATTCAGGCAAAAGAAAGAATCTCAAGCTACCAAATAGCCTCAACATCCACCACCACCTCCTTTGCCCTCCATTCTGAGCACTCAGGTCCTAGTTCAAGCAACTATTATCCTCCCATCATCACTCATCCTCAAACTCCAACCTCTCAAACAAACACATCTCCATTCCTCCTAGAAGCCCATCCTCAAACATCAACCTCTGCTGCTTTTGTTTCTGCAAACTCAAGCAACATGTTCTTTATCAAGGAGGATCTGGAATGCTTTCATCCAGATGATTTAGAAGAAATGGACATACAGCATTCGTATGCCATGCTCTCTATTAGAGCAAAAAGGTTCTACTCTAGAACCGGAAGACCCATTCCAAGTAACAACTCCAACACCAGAGTTGGCTTGGATAAAAGAAAACTAAGATGTTACAATTGTAACCTACTGGGTCACTTTGCTAGAGAATGCAAGGCACCAAGGGCAAATCCAGCTACTCATCAGTCAAGACAAGCTCACCAAGCCCAACCCAGACAACAACAACAAGCTACTCCTCCAGTTCAAACTGCAGCCTGTGCAACTGTTGGAACTTCTGAGTTCGACTGGAGCTTCTAGTATGAAGAACTGCCTGTCAACAATCAAGCTCTTATGGCAGACACTACAGAGATACCACCTCAGGTATTTGAACATCTTTGCTCTCAAGCCTGTATTGATAAAGTTTTGGGTTATAGAAAGCATAACCAAAACCTTACAGATCAAAATGAAGAGTTTCATCAGATGAAATATGAGTTCAAAAAGGTTGAAAATACTTATAAAGAAAAGATTAACTGCCTTAAGAAAGAGATTTCATCGCTAAAACACGAACAAACTAATCTTGAAACTCAGATTGAAGATCTACTTGTTAAACTAAAAGCTACCAGAGCTGAACTGGCAGAACAGAAAGTTCATGTTGAAAAATATGAATTTTCCTCCAAAAAGTTACAAACACTTTTAGATATTCAAGTCCATGAGAAGGTAAAGACTGGACTTGGGTATAACAATGATCAGTACAAATCAGTTCCTCCTCCTGCTGAGTATATTGCCATTTACGAACCAAGCTTCAATGTTGCAAATCTTGACACTGCAAACCGAAACCTTGATCCTTCAACGGATGAACCTTTCGTCAAAGACTGCACTACCTCATCGGAATCTGAGTCAACCTACTCAGACCATGATGAAACCAGTGCAGCCCCATCTGAAGCTGTTCTGAATAGAGTTGAAGTTCTTGCTATTCTTCCAACTGTTCCAGCCCATGTACCATTTAAACAGGTCAAGATCAGCTATCCCCCAGATGGAAGAAAGCTAAACATTGAAAAGGGACAGACATCAGGAACCACAAACCCCAAGCCTCAGTCAAAGCCGATCACAAAGAGGAAGGTATTTGATATATGTCGTAAGCCTGAAGAAAAAGTTCCATATGTTCAAAAGACCCTAGCAGAAGCCACTTTTGAACATAAAAAAGCTCATCCATGGAACTTCAAGGACCTATTCAAAATAAAAGACTATGTTTACCTTTAAAGGGACAACCTAGCCAAATCATGCTTTGTCTGTGGAAAATACAACCACACTGCCAGCACATGCTTCTACTACCTTCAGCAACAAAGAAACCTCAAGAAACATGCTTTTGAGAAGACAAAGAAGAACAAACAGGTAAGAAGGTTTGAAGCTAAGACAACTCAATTCAGAAACTCTCTTTCTCCACCAAGGGAGCAGTTGTCAAAACCTCGAAAATCTTGCATCATCTGTGGTGAATCAGACCACTCTGCTGCAAATTGTAAGTTTAATCCTTTCAATCAGATTCTTCTTCCAACCCCAATTATACAGAAGCCTATCAGTAAGGTGAAGAAGGATAGGCATACGTCTGTTCCTAAACCATCAGCAGCCAACAAAACTGCTGCTGATCAAGTAAAGCCCAAGCAACCAAAAGGAAAGCCTTCAGCAGCAACAAAGTCTGCAGCTGCTCAAGTAAAACCATAATCAGCAACAAAATCTGCTGCTGATAAGCCAAAGTCCTCAGATGCAGCTTCTGCTGCTGAAAAGGCAAATAGAGCTGGAAAACCACCAACTCAACAATGGAAGGCAAAGAAACCACCAAGCATCATCATTGGTTCAGTTGAATGCGTCTATCCTTTGTTGTAAATGTGTTTGTCGTTTGTTGTAAATAAAAGTTATAAGTCAGCAGCATCCTTTTTGGCTGCTGACAGGTCTGATCTTTAGCAGCAAAGATTTGCAGCTGACTGCTTTAAGTTATTAGCAGGAACAGGTTTCCTATGGATTTCTTTAAGACTGTCAGCAGCAACATCCTTGCTGTGGATTATTAAATCCATCAGCAGCAGATAAGTTTGCTGCTGACAGACTTAACCTTCCGCAGCAACCAAGGTTGCAGCAGACAGGCTTATTCATCCACAGCAACCAAGTTTGCTGCTGATGGGTAAATTTAAGTCCAAATTAACTTTTACCCGCTGTAAAAACTAACGTCAGTCTTTACCATGACTGCCTCGATGTATTACAGCTGTAACAATAAAAAGTAAATAAGGTTGTACTGTACAAGTCATTTTGCTTTTTCTCTCCTCTGCCGTTATAAAAACAAATCAAATTTCCTTTCCACCACTTCACCTTCAATTTCTCCCTAAACCAACATCACTTTCTCTCAAGTCCCCACCAACCTTCATACCTTCCCTCCAAATCATACAACAATGGCAGACATCAATAACCCTGATGATAAGTTCTCCCTATACCACAACCTTACAGCATATCTTACCAAAGGAAAGAAATCCGAAGGATTTAATGATATGATCGACTTCTTATGTCAATCAAAAATCTACCTTGCCGTCACAACCAACCCTACCATATATATCCCTCATATGGAGGATTTTTGGAGTACCGCAGTCTACTCAACCGAACAGGGGATTCCCCAAATTAAAGCCAAAGTAGACGACAATGATATCACCATCTTGGAAGCCACTCTCAGAAAACATCTTAAACTTAAAGATGAGGGAGCAGCCATGTCATACTCGAAGGACGAATACATGAGGACCTTTTTATCCATTGGATACACTAGAAATCAGACCGAGTATATGATCGAGAAGGCGCTGATGGGCCCTCCATGGAAGTATCTTTGCCACACTCTTCTCCAATGCATATCCCAGTAGAGGAGTGGATGGCATCAGGTGAGCTCTGCACTTGCCTCCGCTTTCCATGGTATGGTCACTAACCAAGGCTTCAACTTTGCACATCTCATCTTTTAGGGTTTGAGATATAACCTTCAAGAGGGTGCAAAGCAACAATTTTTTATGTTCCCAAGATTCTTGCTGGAATTTTTCAATCAAGAACTAAAAGAACTTTCAAAACTTGCAAGAATCTACATCATGTTGGGACATAAAAATAATATTTTTCAAAGCATGAGAACTGTTTTCAAAAAGTTCTCAGGGGTCAATGTTCCATTGTTATCTACAATGCTGAACATACAGAGTACCCCGGGTGACAGTTCAGCAATCCCAGCTGATACTGATCCCACACCCTCCACCTCACATCCTGAACAATAGTCTGCTTCTACCATTCGAACCCTTGTGCATACTACTAAGGATGCACAGGCACAAAAATTACTTACACCTCTTTTGGATGTTATCGTTCAACCGGAACACAGGGCCCCGGTTGCAACGACATATACTACGAAAAGGGGCAAGAGAACTCCTTCTTCTCTTGCCTCCAAGGTCCAAACCCAACCTAACAGCCCTCACTCAGAATCACAACATTCTGGTGAGAATATCATAAGGGACAGCCACATTATTAGGGAGACTCCTTTGGATGTCTCTCTATTAGGATCAGGATCACTTCCCGGATCCATATAACAGCCCCCTGAGCCTTTCCTTTCTCTTCTGAACTTAAGTGTTGAGGAACCTAATCAAGATGATGTACCTTCTCCAACTACCACTATATTGGAGGTATTGATTGATCTTGCTTCCAACACACCCAACCCAAGTTCTTCTACCCTGAAGGTCCACTCTAGGAGTTATGAAAGAGTGGATGTGGAAGAGGCTGTCACTACTGCTGGTCCATCAAATGACCAGGAGGACAGTGACAACATCGCTAAGACCTCAACCACGGTAACTCACAGTGAGGATGCTTCCTTGGAAACTCCCCTCACTGAGAGGAATCCCAGGTGCCAAGAAACCATGGGTGATGGGGATGAAGAGGCTAGGCCTAAGGCCCCATCTGGATCCAAGGATTCCACAATTATGGATGAGGACAGACTGAAATTTCATAACTTGGAATTGACGGCCAGGGTGGCTATGCTAGAGGCTGAAGTGTCCAAACTAAGACACCAAGTCTCTATGCATGAATCCCATCAATGCCTAACTGTACCTACTCCCTCTCTTGTAACCCAAACTGATGCTTATTTGTCCACTGGTGCAACCAAAAAGGGGGAGATGGTCCCAATGGAGGAAGACTCAGACAGTCTTGAAGACTGGATTCAAGAGCAGGCTGTATTTCAAAGCACACTTTTCAAGCCAGCTTTTGTACAGGTTCATGACTTTCCAGCTTCAGATAACGAAGAAGAAGAGACATTTGAAGACTGGAATTTAGTCGTCAGGGCTGTTGATGAGATGATGAATGATGCTGAAGACACAGAACAAACATATACATCTTTCAGCATCATCCTTGAAGTAGCAGCCATCATAAGTCACTCTACTGCCCCCCAATTTCCACTGACTTCAACACAACTAGAGTTTGATACAATACTAGCTTGGGGGTATGATGGAAAGTCTAAGAGGTTCTGGATTAGTTGGGAGTTTGGCGGAGTAGAAGAGCTAAACTGGGACTTTCTCAACAGCATCCAAGTCCTTCACCTATACCATCTACAATGCATCAACAACTCAACGGACCTCTCAGCAGAACTTTCCATTGGCAGGTTCTATGACTTGATGGAGGATAATCTAACCAACTTTCAAAGACAAATACAAGTAGCAAAAAGGGTAGCCTATCCTGAATCTTCAACAGCAGCAGAAAGAAGACTGACTCCTAGAAGACTTGAAATAATAAGGAGTAGTCTTCTCACTGAAGAAGAAGTTCTGTGCTTTAGAAGATTTCTGTACAACTCCATTGTCAAGGACTTAGATGTGCTAGGATGGGTAAGCACTAAGTCTCTTGACCACACCTTTCTGCTAAGCAACGGCTCCTCTCTCACCATCAACACCAGGAACATCCTGCTACTGCCTACAGACTTTCTTTACAAGATCTTTTAACTCAGAGAAAATATCTGCAATGTCAACTCCCTCGAAAGCCAGGCAATGATAGATACTATCAGAGCCCATCTTGAACAAGAAGGAAGGATTGCTGAAGCGGTATATGTGTCAAATTCTAACACTAATTCTGACTCAGCTTCCCCTCGAGTAGACAGATTTGCTGCTGCATATGAATCAAGATCCACTGTCAAAGAAATGCTGATAGAATTTACAAGTCCTGAGTGCAAAATAGATGAAGCTAATGACCTTCCCTTATCAACCTCTCAAATTGCCAATGAAGTTGAGGCTAAGATTCCCACAACAGCACAATCATCTGCTGTTGTGATCAGTGAAGCCGAAACAGAGGCATCCAACAAAGATAAGGGAAAGGGAATTATGACCAAAGAAGGCGAAGAGAGGCTGCTAAGAGAAAAGAAAGAGAAAGAAGAAAGAAGAAGAAGAAGAAGAGAAGAAGAGGAGATGGCTGAAACAAAGAAAGCTCAAGATAGACTCACAGCCATTCTCCTCAGAGAACAACAAATTCAGTTGTATGCAAAACAGCTGGATGAGCTCAAAGTAAAGATTCCTGCAGTTTATCAGATTGAAAAAGATGAAGCTCTTGCTCTTCAACTGCAGGAAAAATTTGACAAGGAAGAAGAAGAACTAGAGAAGAAGAAGAAGAAGGAAGAGGTTAAGTTCAGAATAACTGATTCTGTACTAGCCAAAGAAATAAGAGAGGAGTGGGTAAAGGCTCTAGTTTCTCAAGGTGAGGATGCAGACTACCTTGAGAAACTATCAAACAAAGAAATTTACAGAGCCTTCATGGGTCAGAAGGGTCAATTGGAAAAGAAGAAGAAGGTTGAAGAAGAAGAAAAAGCCAAACAAAAGTCCAAAAAGACCATTGCCTTTAATAAAAGGACCCATGAAGAAAGGAAGATCATGATTGACTTCCTTAAGGCTAGAGGAGAGAGTGGAAAGAGGCTAGGTCCTATGAATTTCATGAACCTGCAAGCCCTCTATTTTAAAGTAAAGAAGGATGAGGAAGAAAGATTGGAGAAGAAAGGCTCAAAGAAAAGGGTAAACATTCAAGAAGAAGAAAGGAAATCAAAGAAACCCAAGCCTTCTCTCTCACCCAACACTGCCTCAATCCAACAACCTTCCACTCTCCTTCCTAGACCTCCCTCCTCTCCACCCTCAAAGTCCAAATCCTCACACCCAGCTCCTACTCATCAACATCCTCCCAAAAAGAAAAACAAACCCACTTCCAAACCAGAAGACTCAAGAGAAATAGTCAGATGGTCATACAGCCCTGAAGACCAATGGTTTGAAGTGTTCAGGGGGAGGACAGAAGCTAAAAGATCAATTTATACACCTGTTGATGAGGTACTGCAGCTTCCAGATTTTGATCTAAGAAGAATGATGGAGCTGGGTGAATCCTCTGAGCCTGAGAATGAAGGTGGGAGACATCTATTGCTAGTAATCAGACATAACTTCAACCCCAGCAAAAATGAAGTCATTGATGTCAAACCTCTCCAATCCCACTCTCCATTCATCAGCTTGTCCTACAATGCTGAGAAGAATGAATTCACTCTGACAGATGTTAAAGGACAGAAGATGAGGTGTTCAAGCAAAGCTATCTTCAAAATGGAAAGCAAAGACATCAAGACTCTATCTGCGCTTCCTCTTAACAATCCCAGCATGGACCAGAGAGGATATGAGGTTGAAAGGATAGTCAGAAACATGCAAAAGCTTCAGCAACAAAAGCAGTAAGAGAGTTTTGGTAGCAGCAGTCTAGGGGGAGTTTGTAGAAACATAGACTGATGGCTACAAAATTCTCTAAGTACAAATGCTACTGATCTCAGAGTTTGCTGCTGACCAACAAACTGCTGCGGACAAGCTTATCTGCTGCGGATACTTGTTCTCCTGTTGAAGAACAAATCTGCTGAGGAAAGCCTTATCTGCTCAAGACCAAAGTTGCTGCGGGTAGGCTTCACAACAGCATCAACACTTGATGTTGCTGTCAGGCAAATCATCAGCAGCTTTGGATGGTCACATCTTCTTGCTGATCCTCATCTTTGCTGCTGACAGCCTTGTGCGTTGAAGACAAATCGTTGCAGCTGACTATCCATTCCAAGCGTCACTGACAACTTTCTGCAAAAGCAACTGACACACTTAAAGTAGAAGGAACCTCAATGGCACAACCAATGACGGACAACAATGCTCTTCTCCAAGCATGCAAGTAATAATGCACAAAGAAGACGCTTCAATAAAGTTAACTAGTTTTAGACTAAACGTGTAATAGTTAGCTAAATACAACAGATCAACGGTCTGTGTTAGATCTGATCCTTAGAATCAAGTGTCTGTCTTGATTCTAAGTAAGTATAAATACTGTGTAAACACTTCACTGTAAGTGTGCTTCTTGATTGAGTTTTCATTTGTAATCGTTTATTTGCAAAAGCTTAATACAACAGTGTTCTTAAAAGTATTCTTTCTGTTTACTCGATTATACTTGTGTAGTTGTTATTGTTTCCGCCAATTTCAACTAAGAACAGATCCATCTTGTACTTTCACGATCCTACAACATGCTGCTATTTTATTTGACTCTGGTGCCAGTAAAAGCTTTATATCCAATGCATTTAGTCGTAAACTAGATTGCACTATCAACACCATAGTAAAGGCCTTTAGCTTACAAACTGCCGTTGGTAAAAATTTGGCAGTATTCCAAGTAACAGAGCATTGCATCATAGAAATAGAGGGTCATAAGTTTCCTTCTAGATTATTCCTTCTCACCTTAGGAGGATTCGATATAGTATTGGGTATGAATTGGTTAGCTGCCAACGAAGCTCAAATCATATGTAAACGTAAGAGGATACACCTCAAATCTCCTAGCAGCAGTCCAATTACGGTTTATGGGGATTGAAATTGCACGATGTCGAACGTCATCTCGATGATCATGGCCGAAAGTTACATGAGGCATGGTTGCGTAGCTTATCTGGCATATGTTATTGACGATAGAATGAAAACTAAAGAACTCAAGAATGTACCCATGGTGTGCAACTTTCCGGAAGTATTCCCTGAGGATCTACCTGGGTTGCCACTCGATCGGGAAATAGAATTTCAGATTGACTTACTGCCAGGAGCTGAGCCCGTTGCCAAAGCCCCATACCGATTGGCTCCGTCAGAAATGAAAGAATTGATGTCTCAACTAGAGGAATTAACAGAAAAAGGATTTATCAGACCGAGCATTTCACCATGGGGAGCTCCGGTACTATTTGTAAAGAAGAAGGACTGCAGCATGCGCATGTGCATTGACTACCGTGAACTGAACAAGAGGACAGTAAAGAACAAATACCCACTGCCTAGAATAGACGACCTTTTTGATCAACTGCAAGGTGCGATTTGGTTTTCAAAGATCGATCTTAGGTCGGGTTACCATCAGTTGAAAGTAAGAGAAGAATACGTACCAAAGACCGCGTTTCATACGCGTTATGGACATTATGAATTTCTCGTGATGTCCTTTGGATTGACCAACGCACCAGCAGCATTCATGGACTTGATGAATAGAGTATGTCGACCAATGTTGGATCGATCAGTGATAGTTTTTATAGATGACATACTGATATATTCAAAAAATGAGGGTGATCACCACTGTCACCTAAGAAAGGTTTTGGAGGTGCTAAAGCAGGAAAAGTTGTACGCAAAATTCTCCAAATGCGCGTTCTGGCTTAGGGAAGTCCAATTCCTAGGTCATGTGATAAACCCAAACGGCATCATGGTAGATCCTGCAAAGATTGAGGCAGTAAAGGAATGGAACGTCCCGAAGACACCAACAGAGATACGAAGTTTTCTGGGATTGGCAGGCTACTATCGAAGGTTCATTCAAGATTTCTCAAGAATAGCCTCGCCACTAACTAAACTGACAGGGAAGGAAGTAAAATATGAATGGGGTCCAACCCAAAACAACGCGTTTGAGAAACATAAGACACGATTAACCCAAGCTCCAATCTTGACACTACCTGAGGGAAATGAAGACTTGGTAGTCTACTCTGATGCTTCGGGTCAGGGTTTAGGTTGCGTACTTATGCAACGAGGAAAGGTAATTGCTTACGCCTCGTGACAACTAAAGATTCACGAGGTTAACTACCAAACTCACGATCTAGAGTTAGCAGCAGTAGTTTTCGCATTGAAAATATGGAGGCACTATCTGTATGGAGTTAAATGCACCATTTACTCCGATCCAAGAGCCTGAAGTACTTTTTCGAACAAAAGGAATTAAACATGAGACAAAGGAGGTGGTTAGAGCTACTGAAAGACTATGACTGTGAGATATTGTACCATCCAGGCAAGGCCAACATGGTGGCTGACGCTTTAAGCAGAAAGGAAGAATCGAAACCTATACGGATCAAAGCGTGTCAGCTGATTATAACGCCAGATTTGATGAGTGAAATATCAAACACACAAGATGATTCACTATTAGAAAGAAATATAAAACGTGAACGGATACTAGGACAACAAGGGAATTTGGATGCAAATGCATACGTGTACGAACTAGGTTTGGACGGATGTGGATACCTAAGATTGGTGAGCTCAGAGCCAAAATCCTCGATGAGGCCCATAAGTCTCGCTATTCAATCCACCCCGGGATAAAAAAATGTATTAAGACTTGAAGAAAGAGTACTGGTGGCCGGCATGAAAAATGATGTGACCGAGTACGTGAACAAGTGCCTAACGTGTTCCCTAGTTAAGGCTGAACACCAGAAACCATGCAGTAAGATGCAACCTTTACCGATACCAGAATGGAAGTGGGAGGAGATCACGATGGACTTCATTACCAAGCTACCGCGAACAGCTAAAGGCAATGATACCATTTGGGTGATCGTCGACCGCTTGACAAAGAGTGCTCACTTCTTGACAAAAGAAATTGTGAGTAGACATGGTATGTCGCTGTCGATTGTGTCCGACAGGGATACTAGGTTCACGTCAAGGTTTTGGAAGAAATTCAATGAAGCGATGGGGACTAGACGGAACATCAGCACCGCTTACCAACCTCAAACCGATGGTAAATCTGAAAGGACCATTCAGACCTTGGAGGATATGCTCCAGGCCTGTATCATTGACTTCGGTGGGAGCTGGGACAGCCATCTACCATAGGCAGAATTTTCATATAACAACAGCTATCACTCAATTATTGGCATGCCGTCGTTTGAAAGGTTGTATGGAAGGAGATGTAGGACCCCGGTTTGTTGGGGGGAAATTGGAAAAAAGGATTTTGCAAGTCTCGAAGTGGTCAAAGCTACTTCCGAGAAATTTGATCTAATCAAGTCTCGAATGAAAGCCGCAAAAGATAGACAGAAATCATACGCGGATAAGAGAAGACGGGATATAGAGTTTCAAGTAGGGGACATGGCACTGTTAAAGGTATCACCATGGAAAGGAATCATCCGATTCAGAAAACGTGGCAAACTAAGTCCAAGGTTTGTCGGACCTTTCAAGATTTTAGCGAGAGTGGGTCAAGTTGCTTACAGACTCGACCTACCCATTGAGCTTAGTGGAATACACCCTACGTTCCAGGTGTCGCACTTACGCAAGTGCCTAGCTGACGACACAGTTCACATACCTTACGAAGAGATCGAAGTGGATAACAGTCTAAAATATGTGGAGGAACCAATAGCCATTATTGACCAAGCTGAGAAACGACTACACAATAAGTCGATTCATCTAGTTAAAGTACAATGGAAACACAGAAAAGGGTCAAAAGCGACATGGGAGAAAGAAGACGAAATGAGGGGACTATACCCTAAGTTGTTTAACGTATAAACGGTTTCGAGGACGAAACCCCTTTTAGGAGGGTAGACTTGTAACATCCCAAAAATAGTAAAAAAAATAAACAACGAGATCAAGATTTAATCATCAAAAAATGAAAAAAAAATGGATGGGCTCGGGCTCGGCTCCAAACGGCCAAGGGAAACCCATCTATATAAGGGCCAAGAAAGCCTCAACTCTCTCATTTGCAACATCTTGAGAAAGAAAGGAGAGCTCGGGCCTAGAGAGAGAATGTTGATGGATCGACCCGGAATTGAAGGAGCACGTTACTGCTGAGCTCATGAGCAAAACCTCCAAATCAGAATCACAATCCAGGTAATGATTCGACCTTAAATTGAGTTTTTGTTCGTTTTGGGGTTTTTCGGGTTTTAGCTAAATAGGTGACGTTTTTACGGATGAAACTTGAAATAAGCTTAGGATTAACATCTAGAATGAAAACCGCATGTTTTGAACAAAGAAAGTTGTAAGATTGGCACGATCAGATCCGCGTGCGAAAGTTATGGTTTTCACGCAAGAAGCAGATCTTGCGTACTTAACAAGTACGCAAGAAGAGCGTTCTGCGTACTTATCAAGTACACAAGAAGCAAAACCTGCGTACTTATCAAGTACGCAGGAAGCAAAACCTACGTACTTATCAAGTACACATGAACAAGGCCCTGCGCACTTGCTAAGTGCGCAGGCAGCAGGCATCAGACCAGTTAGTAAAGTCAGTATAGTCGCCTAATTCAGAATGGTTTAACCGTTAGAGTCAGGATTAGGTCTGATGTATGTGTAATTAACCAATCCAGATCGTGTGTGGCACTCATTGGGCCTCGGTTAGGACAGGACGAGACTAGCTTATCAGGTGAGTTCTATGTGCCCCCTTTATGTTATGTGCAAACCTTATTAAATGTTTTGAGCTGAAGTGTATACGCTAAATGAATAAATGTTATAAATGCTAATATGATCATACGTGATATATACATATATGTATCAAAATGAATGATGAACAAAGAATGAAACGTATGATTATAAAGAATGAATGAAAGAATGACATAACGTGAATGAATGAAATCTTGCTTTATATTTTATATATTGCATGTTATGAATGTATGTAAACGTTATGGACACTTCGATGACATTGACTACTTCGGTAGACGGACGACCACGTGCTATTTTGCAACCGGGACAAAAACGTTCCTTCATAAGCTAGGACGTATAAAAGGCACTCATGGACGGTCGAAGCAAATGCCTTATTACATGTAGAACGGTTGCATACATAATAGCCGCGTGGGAAACGGATGCCCTTGGGCAGACGGGCGAATGAACGGACTACGACGGTAGGACGGGTTTAGGCAGACGGACAAAGGTTACCGGACGGATTTATGTTACGACGGATGGTTTTCTAGAGCCGGGCGGTTTATGAAAAGGGCTACGACGGTAGTTCTCACGGCGTTTGTCTTTGTGACTCTCGCGACAATTATGACGGGTTGATCACCCATATGTGTATGACCAATGAATGTTCTCCACAAAGTAAGTATGTATATACATATGTATATACTCAGTATGAATGTTATGTGAGAACAGTAAAGCAAAGAATATGCAAATGCACGTGTATTATATATATATAATACTTAACGATAAGATAAATGTTATGTCTGATTGTTTTTAAACTAGAACTCACCAACGTTAGCTGACTTTTAGTATACATTTCAGGTAAAGAAAGGAAGGGTGGTGCGAAAGCGTGATGGTTACCCGGCACGAGACTGACATCCCACTTTTATATATGTTAAGACAATGTTATGTTTTTAATTGTCAAGAGTTCCGCTGTTATGTTATGTAATGAATTCGAATAATGTTTGCTTCCGCTACTCTCGAATGCTTGTAAATTAAATTCAGTATTATGACTATGTTTATGAGTAAATCCAACAAGTGAGGTTACCCGGGAAAAGGGGCCTTACAGTTTTCTTGGTTCCCACACAAATCACTGAACAGGTCCGTGTATCTCCGCTGCGCGACGAGGCTCCAGGGACCTACAGAAGAGATATTTGATGAAAATGTTGAAGGAAGTTGATTTAACTCTTATAATTATTTATCTAAAAGTAATTATTTAAGTGTTTCTATAAGTTTTGAAATGTTTTAAGTAGTCCTTCGTCACCAGAAATAATTATTTATATGATTAAAATGAATTAAGAATGTTCAAACAATTTATTATAATTTTTTAACAACATCACTATTTCATAATTAAAACAACCAAACTAGATTTGTCTAAATAAATCGTTTATGTCATTTATTTAGGAGTTTAAATATGTTTTTAATAAAATAAAATGAATAAAATATTATTTTATATTTTTTTGATTTTATAAAAAGGTTATGTTTGTTTTTAAAATGTTAGAAGTAAATGTAGAATTTTAAAACTATTGTCTTGTGTGTTAAAAATGAAAACAAAGAAAATTAGCCCAAAATCGGCTCAGCCGGAATCGAACCCGGGTGGATTCCATGTGAGGTGAGTGTACAAACCAAGTGATCTGGGCTAACAGCCATGCTTGAAACAAGTTCTTAAGTCTTTTAACAAAAACTCCTATTATCCCTTCTTCCCCAATTCACCCAACCCGCAACCCTAGCTCCCAATGTTGTACGATCGGGCCATGACTGACCACGAAAGCATAGGGCTTTTGTTCCTTGAATGAAAACGAGTCTATGGGTATGACATTTACCTGAAATGGTTAGACAGATGGTGAGATCGACTATGAGTTGCGCATTCGGGTTTCTATGTTGAGAATCGAGATTCAGAGGTGTGATACATTGGAAATGAGAGTTTAGGAAGTGTCTAAGGGTTGTCGTAATTGATTACGGTTCATTAATTTTAATCAATTTCACCTGAAATGCATGATTTAGTAGGAACTTGATAGGAAACGGTTTCGGGACGGTTCGAGCGAAGACGGCTTGATTACTATTACATTGCCTCATCATTATTGTTCGGTTTTGGTCGAGTAACGTTTATGTATGATCGAATCGGATTAAACAACACGAATTCGATCGATTTGATATTTGATTTCGAGATGGTTGACTTTTGAAAGTCAACTTCGCTAAAAGAGGAAAGAAACTCAAGTTTTACACTCTAGTCCCTGGAGTTTCTAGGGTTTATCATTTCATGCACAAAGCTTGGTTTAAAGTGGGATTTGGAGTTTCAGAAATTACCAAACTAAACCTGAACCATTTATAAATTGTAAGATCATTAGATTTTAAAAATGTAATTTACAAAATAGAAATAAATTTTATTCTATTAATATTATTTTCTTTCAGATAACATTTAAAATCCAAATTTTATTCATAGAAATTATGCATATATATATATATATACATGAAAAGAGGGATATGATTACATGGTTAAATCCTACAAGGGTAAATATCATACATGTGTCATGATAATAGAGGATCACTATGTGAAGTTGAGAATTTGGATTAATATATGTTAGAGCAATAATTGATGTGGCACAAAATGTGGGACCAGCACAGAGTTTGAATGTAGTGTTATTATTGTATACATAAATAATAAAAAAAAATTAAAAAGAATATGGTCGGAAAATCATGGATGTTACACGTTGTAAATAAAACTTATTCTCACAAAACCATCAATGACAAACCAACTATAATCCAACCCCCAAATTATCCCCGATGTAAAGAAACTCGAGACTATTGAGATTTGAAAAACAATTCGAAATCAATCAAAGAAGTTTAAAGCATTCAATCAATAAATGAAATCATATGGCTTAAAATGCCAACCAAGATTACAAACCAAGCTAATCATTCAAGAATTCACAAGTGTTCACAAACCCTAGACCCAGAGAGGACTACAAGAGATTTAGCCACTCATACTCATAGCAACAATCAAAACTAATGTACTAGGACTTACAATCACGAAAGATTAAGATCAATCGGCTCAACTATGGTGGAAATCGCCCCCTTGAAGGTCTGGAGATAGAGGCTTCTAAGGATTAAAACCTGATTTAGGTTAATTTTCCCGTAAAATAGATTCTTCGCGTGTCGCGAACATGGTAGCCAAGTTCTTCGCGTGGCGCGAAGAACAAACTAGTCGGGCGTGCCTCTGAAGTTCTTCGCGTGTCGTGAACTTTGCATCCCAAATCTTCGCGTGTCGCGAAGACCATATGTCACACCCCCAAATTTCAACTAACGAAGTTTTACCGTTTGGGAAGTGACAAACCCGGATCTCAGACATTAGTTACATTGAACGACTCTACATGGGACTCAAATGAAAATTATCATATCAATCAGAGTTAATGCGGAAGAGTAAAGAAAGTAAATGCGCAAAACACACGCGCCCAAAAGAATAGTCCAAACAGTTTAATAAAACATAAATCAAAGGCAGAATTTCCATGCATGTCCTATTGTGTGCACCTGTGCCTTATCTTAGCGACCTGAGAAAAACATGTAAGAAAATGTCAACACGAGGTTGGTGAGTTCACAAGTTTCAGTTTATAGAAGTGTTTAACAGATTAATGTACATTCAATATATAAATCAATAGGTAGCTAACCCATAAACATGTTAACTAATGCGCTCGTAACCGACAGCTGACTGTTTATATGCCTCCCACCATCATAGTGCATGTTTAGGTCAATATTGCACCCGTTCGACCTCCAATCGAGTTAGCGCGACTAATGCGGGTGAGGTTTGTCAAATCCAGTAGTACTACTCAAACTACCTCGCTATGTTCATATTAACGGTCTGATGTGAGGACTTAAAGAATAAGGCATACGCATAGTCATACAAGTGATATCATTTATGAATTACAAAAATCAAAAAGTATTTACGACATGTTTTCTCCCCCAGTTTAAAACAGTAAAAAGGGGCCGTGAAAACTCACATGCGTTGCGTAGTAGGTAGTATCACACAAATGAAAGATTTGGAATCTCAAGCGTTAGCCTGCTCGGCTTATAGATTAGGGACATATGGGGTTTTGTGATGACGACACGGAAGATCGAACGTCTTAACGCATTCTAGGTACTTAAGAGTAGACGAACGTGTCTACAGAAATATATATTTCTTAATATAATAATTAAGATCAAAGCGTTACGTGTCGAACGTTAAAAACGAATAATATAAATAAATAAATTCGTACATTTGTGCCTATAATAATGGCTTAAGAAAATAATATAAGTTAATATATTATTTTTAAGTTTAGAGAATTTCGCATTTACTAAATATCGTGGCAAAAATAATAAATATATTATTTTTATTCAAGGATATAAACGTTGGTAAATAATATAAATAATTACATTATTTATTAGTTTGAAAACGTCACTTAAGGTTTATAAATATGGTGAAAATAATATATAAATATATATTATTTTTAATTAGAGTCACAGGTTGAAAATTTTTTATTCGGAGTCGAGGTTTAAAAATAATATAAATATATTATTTTAAAAGTGGGTATTTATAATGAAAATGGGTTACAAACCAAACCCGAGCCTACCGGTGGTTTTCAAGGCTAAAACATATAATATGTTAATAAAATAATATAGGAATTATTTTATATAAAAATATATCTCAAAAAGTGGTCAAAATAAATAAAACTGTGGGTGGGGTTCGAACCCGGGTCTCACCCACATCAACACCAAGCTTTAACCATTCCACCCGCTAGGGTAATTGCAACAAATCCCGGACCATTTTGGTTTTAACATACACGACACCAATGTGATCATACCTAATCACGAACCAGGTCCAAACCACCACTAAATTCAACGATTTCGATTCACGATTGACCATAGGGTTTGGGGGTTTTGTTAATCGCTGTATTGCGAGCCGGTGGGTGTAATTAATTGCAAAAACATCAAGTCTGAGTCGATTAATTCTTGCTTGAAACACCGAAACCCTAGATTATGAACACGAAATCAATTTGATTTAATCTGATAATGTTTGGGGTTGGATTCATAGGGCTAATACAGATTGAGGGATTGCGAAACTACCCATAAAGTTTACTTGCATTGAGGTTGTGTCTAGATCAGTGTTCGATTAAACCCAAATCGTGATGAACCCTAGAATCGGTTCACCACAAATTCGATGTTATATGTTCGAATTAGCATAGGGCTTTGCAAGGGTATCTGTTTGCGAATCTATCCATCAAAATTAATTGGATTGAGATCGTGTCTAGAGTAGTGTTGGATTAACCCATGAACATGATGAACCCTAGAATCAGTTCATGGTTAAATCGTTGTTTTAAGCCACAATTGTGATAGGGCTAATGATTTAGACACTGAAACAAAGCTAAAGGAATGATCATTTACCAGAATGGGATACGGATTGAAGGTGCTCGGCCAAATGGACCTCCGATTACGATTGACTTAGTCCGCGGTGCCTCTGGTTCCTTCCCCGGTTAAACTGACGTGTGCACGAGGTTTTCTGAGACTCGTTTGAGATGTGTAGGTGTTCAATTTGCGAGAATAACAAACATATTGAGTGAATTTGATCGCTAATTAGGGGGTTTCGACGGTTACGAGTTTAATGCCCAACAATGGGATTAATTCGAATCAATAACGATGTTTGAGGCTCTAATGACGATCGTTAATGACATCAACGTGCATAACGGTTACAATTTTTGGACATAATTCAGTTAAGAATGCGAATTTGAGTCAAGAATCGTTGTAGTTTGACTTTGCAAAGTCAACAGGAACCAATCCACTCAATTTTGACTTCAAAAGTCAACAGAATTGAGTTTTGGGTTAATTACATTACTAGTCCTTGTAGTTAGTGTTTGAGGAAATGACAGAAATAGTCCCCGAAGTTTGAGTTAAGTTAATTAGGTTTGGATTTAACTGGATTAGCTAACTGAGTTAACTGGAAAAGTTCAGATTGTCACATCATCCCCTAGTTGAAAGAATTTTTTTCCCGAAAATTAAATAAATAAAAAATTTTTCCCGGGATATCACATCATCCCCTAGTTGAAAGAATTTTCGTCCCGAAAATTAAAATAGTACCTTAAGAGTTTGAAGTGGATTCCTTGAACAGATGAGGATACTTGCGCATCATCTGGTCCTCACGCTCCCAAGTGAATTCCAGTCAGCGCTTCGAGTTCCAACGGACTCCAACAATAGGGATTTTACTGCGTTTTAACGTTTTGACTTCCCTATCCATAATTTCCATAGGTTCTTCGATACATCATGTACACCACTAAGTCCTTTAGGTAGGTCCAGTTAATACGCTACTGGGCCAATTCTCTTCACTATTTTGAATGGTCCAACATAATGAGGATTCAATTTGCCTCGTTTCCCAAAACGAATGACACCCTTCCAAGGTGAGACTTTTAATAAGACCAAATCCCCAACTTGAAATTCTAACGGTTTACGACGCTTATCGGCATAGCTCTTTTGACGATCACGAGCTGCTGCCACACGGTTTCTAACTTGACGATTTTCTCAGAAGTTTCAAGTACGAGTTCAGGACCTGTAAGTTGACTATCCCCAACTTCAGCCCAACAAATAGGAGAACGACATTTTCGTCCATATAGTGCTTCAAATGGAGCTGCCTTGATGCTAGTGTGATAAATGTTGTTGTAGGAGAACTCCACCAACGGTAGGTGAGACTCCCGCTCTCGTAGCATGTCCCCCAGAGTTTGAATAGTACGTTCTATTTGGCCATCAGTTTAAGGATGGTATGCTGTTTTCATATCTAGACGCGTGCCTAAAGCTTTATGTAACGATTGCCAGAAACGAGAGGTGAATCGTGCATCACGATCCGAAATGATAGAGATTGGCACTCCGCGCCTAGATACTACTTCCTTCAAGTATATACGAGTAAGCTTATCCATTTTGTCGGTTTCCTTTATTGCTAAGAAGTGAGCGGACTTTGTTAAGCGGTCAACGATTACCCAAATGGTATCACATCCGGTAGGAGTTCGTGGCAATTTTGTGATAAAGTCCATGGATATCTGTTCCCATTTCCACATGGGAATTTCTGGTTGCTGGAGTAGACCAGAAGGCTTTTGATATTCAACTTTGACCTTCGCGCAAGTCAGGCACTTGCTCACATAGGTGGCTATATCGGCCTTCATCTTTGGCCACCAATACAGCACCTTTAGGTCGTGATACATCTTGTCGGAACCTGGATGAACAGAGTAACGGGATTTATGAGCCTCATCCATGACTAGTTCCCTTAAGTTTCCGAATATTGGAACCCATATTCGTTCAGCGAAATAGCGAATACCGTCAGATTTGACCTCGAGTTGTGCTTCCATACCGCGTGTACCTTCCAGCGGTAGGTTTTCCTCTTTCAGGGCTTCAAGTTGAGCACTACGGATTTTGTCAGGTAATCCGGGGTGAATGGTAAGTTGTAATGCTCGAACTCGTTTGGGTTTGGTTTCCTTTTGACTTAGTGCATCAACTATAACGTTAGCTTTACCCGGATGATATCGGATCGCACAGTCATAATCATTCAAAAGCTCGACCCAACGACGTTGTCGCATGTTCAGCTCTTTCTGTTCGAAGATATGCTGAAGACTCTTGTAATCGGCGTAGATGGTGCACTTGGTACCGTACAAATAGTCTCTCCATATCTTAAGTGCAAAAACTACAGCTCCCAACTCTAGGTCATGAGTGGTGTAGTTTTTCTCATGAATTTTTAGTTGACGCGAAGTATATGCGATCACCTTTTCTCGTTGCATTAATACACAACCCAAACCCTGAATAGATGCGTCGCAATACACCACGAAATCATCCGTACCTTCCGGAAGAGCTAGGATAGGTGCACTGCAAAGTTTCTGCTTATGATGTTGGAATGCTGACTCTTGGTTATCGCCTCAGTTATAGGCTTTACCCTTCTGAGTTAAGGCAGTGAAAGGTTGTGCAATTTTTGAAAATCCTTCGATGAATCGACGGTAATAACCAGCCAATCCCAGAAATTGTCACACCTCAGTCGGGGTCGTCGGTGCTGCCAAATTATTGATGGCTTCAATCTTTTGATGGATCGACATGTATTCCTTTCTCGTTAACCACATGTCCTAAGAATTGAACTTCTCGGATCCAAAATTCACACTTGGATTCATAGGGCTAATACAGATTGAGGGATTGCGAAACTACCCATAAAGTTTAATTGCATTGAGGTTGTGTCTAGATCAGTGTTCGATTAAACCCAAACCGTGATGAACCCTAGAATCGGTTCACCACAAATTCGATGTTATATGTTCGAATTAGCATAGGGCTTTGAAAGGGTATCTGTTTGCAAACCTATCCATCAAAATTAATTGGATTGAGATCGTGTCTAGAGTAGTGTTCGATTAAACCGTGAACATGATGAACCCTAGAATCAGTTCATGGTTAAATCGATGTTTTAAGCCACAATTGTGATAGGGCTAATGATCTAGACATTGAAACAAAGCTAAAGGAATGATCATTTACGAGAATGGGATACGGATTGAAGGTGCTCGGCCAAATGGACCTCCGATTACGATCGACTTAGTCTGTGGTGCCTCTGGTTTCTTCTCCGGTTAAATTGACGTGTACACGAGGTTTTCTGAGACTCGTTTGAGATGTGTAGGTGTTCAATTTGCAAGAATAACAAACATATTGAGTGAATTTGATCGCTAATTAGGGGGTTTCGACGGTTACGGGTTTAATGCCAAACAATGGGATTAATTCGAATCAATAATGATGTTTGTGGCTCTAATGACGATCGTTAATGACATCAACGTGCATAACGGTTACAATTTTTTAACATAATTCGGTTAAGAATGCGAATTTGAGTCAAGAATCATTGTAGTTTGAATTTGCAAAGTCAACAAAAACGAATCCACTCAATTTAGACTTCAAAAGTCAACAAAATTGAGTTTTGGGTTAATTACATTACTAGTCCTTGTAGTTAGGGTTTGAGGAAATGATAGAAATAGTCCCCGAAGTTTGAGTTAAGTTAATTAGGTTAGGATTTAACTAGATTTGCTAACTGAGTTAACTGGAAAGGTTCGGATTGTCACACCATAAAATCCAGGAAATTGACTTTTTGACTTTTTAATCTCTCGTGCTTCGCATTTGACTGCTTCTCATCCGTTTCTCGTTCAATTAGCACATAAAACCTGAGAGGTAGACACAACCACAAACACACATAAAACCGAACAAGAATACATACTAAAACAACTAAGACGCACACAAAACAACATATAAACCAGGTTTATTAGACCCTACATCACATCCCCACACTTACTCTTTTGCGTCCCGAAAAAGAATTATGCAATGGAATCATAATTGGTGTAGGTCCCTCGGGTGTGGCGGATCGTCACATGCAAGTGGTTATACTAGTCGGACCGGGTGCGGAATACCTGTGACTAGGCGAAGAGTCTAGCTAAACAAAGTAAACCGACAAGAGAAAACACTTTAAATGTTCTTTGTATTATAAACACTTGAAGGTTACAGAGAAAAGCACTGAGATTACAATCTGCGTATTTGCTATAATGTCTGCGTATTTAACTTCTTTCAACCTATCCTACTTATACCTGACCTGATGTCTGCGCACTTAACAAGTGCGCAGGGAAAATTGCTCTTGCGTACTTAACAAGTACGCAAAGGTATTCTTGCGTACTTGCTAAGTACGCAGGAGCATTCTCCTGCGCACATGTAAGTGCGTAAAACACTTAGAAAGAAATGCAACATTCAATATGTAAAAGTAAATACAACTCGATAAACTAATACATTAAGACTCTTACATACAAAGACAATTACAGACATGAAAATACAAACTAAGACTCTATCTAGAGTGTTGTCACAGGAAAGTGCTTCAACAAACTCCCCCTTGACAACAGCTCAGGATCTTCATCGTCTTCAGTCTTCAATCTTCAGTCTTCACAGCTCCAATCTTCAGCTTCCATCTTCTTCTTGTAATCAAGGCAGAACTTAATCACCTTGTCGTATTTAGAAGCAAGGAGCTTTGTCCACTCGTCTGTGTAGACGCAGTAGCGTTCTGCTAGTACCTCCAGATCTTTCACAGAAAATTTGATGAAGCAGACTTCATCAAAAATTCTGATCAGTTCCTTTGGCACCATGTTCCCGCTCTCTGGATGTCCTTTTCCCATGATCACAGCCTCGCCCATTTTTGGATCTACGTACCAGTACCGCATGTCACCAAGAATATCCTGAGATTACTTGCTCAGGGGAATCTTAGTTTCACATCGCACTGGCTTGTATACCAATTTCTTTAAGTGCTTCTTAGTCACAGGATGTAAAGCGTGCTTTTCCTTGACTCTCTTAGGCACCTGAGGCTTAAACATTTCAAAGTTCCCAGATCTTGCTTCACGCTGCAGAACCACCCACAAACCCATCGCCACTGCGTGATTGGAATGACCCAGCAACTCTCGGTTTGCTAGGTTCACAAGGTCGTATTTGGGCAAGGAGCTGAACGCTTCACTGGTGGGTTTCAAGTATTGAACCCCCCCAGATCTTTTGATAGCGAACAGCTGCTTGTCCTCCTCGAACCTTACAGCTAAGATCATTCCTGTTTCTCCGTGCTTGTCTATGATAGATGTCTTTTGCCACACTGGAGCTGGACCCTTTGAACTAGTAGAAGGCATATCTGTCTCTTTTGGTGCCTCTGGGTCCACAGGTGCAAGGTCGACTGGGGAGGCTTCAGTCGAGGCTTCTACATTACTAGCCTGCTCGACTGAACCTGTGTCAAGCGGAGCGTCGAAAGATGGAAATTCAAAGATCTCTCCATCTTCTAGCTCGTACTCTCCTTCCCCGTCACCCTTGGGAATCTCTATCACCACGTCTTCATCATCATTCCAGTCATCACCAGAGTCGATCTCTCCTTCTTCCAGATTAAGGAGAGCATCGATCTGTGCTTCTTTGGAATAGTCAGGCTTAAGATAAAGGATCTCATCATCAGCTAAGTCCTTGAGCACATCGGTAGCTGACTTCCCTTTATCACCACCACCACCAGAGGTATCACCACCCTCTTGCTGAGTAGACTCCCCCTTACCCATTGGAATAGCAGAGATGGGCACAATTGCTAAAGCTTGGTGCTCACCTCCACTAGGACCGGCTTCAGGATCCTTGTCTTTATCATCATCCTTAGTCAAGTCAACTGGATGACAAGGCTCAGCACCAGTGGATTTCTTTTCTTTCTCTTTCTCTTTCTCCTTCTCTTTCTCTTTCTCCTTCTCCTTCTCCCCCTGAGCATTAAGCTTCTTGGTCAGTTCTGCAACTAATTTGACCATCGCTTCATGCTCTTTTCTTTGTAAATCTAGCCTTAGCTCAAGTGACGTTCTGTGTCCTAGAATCATTTCATTTGTCTTCATTAACAGCTCATTCTATGCCATTACGTTCTTCAGTCGCTCATTAGTCCCCGTTCTCTGGCTTTGTAGAATCCTAACTGCATCAGATTCCTCCTTTGACTTCTGAATAGTCTTCAGCAGTTCAGCAACTTGGGTTTCTAGCACATCGATCCTTGCCTCATTCGGATCAGGATGCCTAGACGATGACGCTTCGGCATTATGGATAGGGGAGGAGAAGATGGTACCAAAGTCAAACCCTTGTGAGAAATCTTCATAAGTGAAGGGTTGACTTGGAGGATCAATGGTGGGTGTTGGGATCTAGGATGAGATTATGGGAGTGGGTGTTATGGTAGCGGTGATGGTGACAGACTCCGTGACAATTGGAGTAGTCACTGTCACCTGGACGGATGTAGTAGGGAGTGTCACCGTCATAGGAACCTCCTCTGTGACTGCCATGACTGCCACGTCAGCTTGAACTTGTGGTCTTCTCCTCCTATGGTACAATTGCTGTTCTGGTGGGGTAGAGGCTGAATCTGGACTGGCAGCTAAAACATGTACTTGCTACACAATCGGGACCTCTACCACACTGGGGATAGCAACCTGTTGCCTATCACCCTTTTTCTTATGAACACTTTCTCTTCTTTGTATTTGTTTTGGAGGACGACTCAGGTAGGGTTACCTATACCGATGTGACCTTCCGGATTTTTATTCACACATTTGTAATATATATCATGAAATCATTTTCAACTAAATAAAATGCAAGTGTTTTATTTAATTTTGTACAAAATATATATTTATTTTTATTTATTTTATGGATTTAAAATAAATAAAAATAAATACGTTTTAAACTTCTACAAAAATCTAAATTTAAAAGTTTCATATTTAATAAAAATAACCTATTTAAATAAGATAACTAACTTTTATAAAAATTATCTATAACAATAATAATAATATAAGTTTATAAAATATATTTGAAAATTAAAAGAAATTAAACTAATTATTTTTATAAAAGTTGAAGGGTTGTTTTGAAAATTTTCAAACTAGAAGGTTTTAAGATAAAATCTGTTAAGGACTATTTCTGTACAAATCAAACTACAAGGATTCATCCGTAAATATCTCAGGGGTCGAATTAAAACAAAACCAAACTACAAGGACCAAATATTCCAATTTCCAAATCGACTTTCCGGTCACCATGTTCCTTGGTTCGGCGGGTAAAACGTTTTTCCGGCGAAGACCCCGACATGGCTGCTCCCTGCACCTCGACAGCCGCTACAGGCATCCCTGAACTCGTCTTCCCCATGCGAACAAAAGGCCCCGACCAATTGGTCTCCCCAACATACGAATCGCATGATCTTGTTGGTGGCCGAGAACCCACGCCTCGAATTCGAGCCCGACAGTAAACCTCCCCGCCTATTTAATAGCTCGTTAGCTTCGTCTCGTCCAGACGAGTGTCGGGACGTGCCCAATTGCACGCTTTGTCATAAGAAACAAACTCGGCTATAAATAGCCGTAGTCGGACCTGCTCGAGCTCGCTACCCCTCTTCCACCTAATCTCACTCCAAATTGAAGGCACCATTACAATCGCCATCTCTGTGTGAAGCTGTGACCAAGGTTGTAGAGGCTAATCCCATCCAGAAGCTCGATACTCATTCTGGACATTCTCGGATTTAAGACTCTGCCGTCCAGCCCCTTTGCGACCACGTAAGAATCCTCAACTTCGTTTCTTTACCTTCTGTTATCATAAGGCAAGCTGAACCAATCGAAGTCACGACTCCAAACCATCAATTACCGGACAAACTATTGTTCTGAAAAATTACTGTTTTATTTTCTAAAGTCTGGGCCATCGAAACTACTTAGTTTCGATTGAGTAAATGGTCAATCGAAACTAGTAGTTTCGATAGATGGTAGTTTCGACAGCCTGTGTATCACTTATAAATGATCAATCGGAACTAGTAGTTTCTATAGATGGTAGTTTCGACAGCCTGTGTATCACTTATAAATGATCAATCGGAACTAGTAGTTTCGATAGATGGAAGTTTCGACATCCTGTGTATCACTTATAAATGATCAATCGAAACTAGTTTCGATAGATAGTAGTTTCGACAGTTCTGTGTATCACTTGTAAATGGTCAATCGAAACCAGTAGTTTCAATTGAACACAGTTTCGATACCTGTCACAACTATAAACAGTTTCGATCAAATCAGTAATTTCAAGTAAATCTGGACCAACTTTTATGCAAATAACACTAAGAAATGTTATTATAAACCTATACACAATTAAATACTAATACGCACATGTAAACATACAATAATACCCATTCATCTACATAGGGTTTCAACGTGCTTAGACTTCAACATCTTTATCACCTACACGCGTGGAAAAATACCCGCTTGCAAAGTGAGTTACATAGCCCCTATTTTACATTTTTACACATTTTGGGGTGAAACATTATACATGCTACTCACATTGTTTATACGTGTTATACATGTGGACTATATGCTTATTATCTTGGATGTACATACATTTAAACACAAGAAAACCAACAGTAATATTAATAGATCTATTGTGCCTGACCAGCCCACCCGGTTAGGGTATTTATTACTACATACTCGGATATAGCCGCGTGTTATATTCAAACATACCGGATATAGTGGGTAACTATATTCAAACATACCGGACTTAGCTGTTGTGCTATGTTCAAGCGCGTCAAACAAGGTTTGAATTGTGATTAAATAAATGATACACCATATATATACTATGTTTAAAAAGATAAACAATGAGTTGCAAAACGTTTTTATCTACTACTTATCGGAACTACAAAACCTATGTACTCACCAACTTTTTAGTTGACACTTGATTTAAATAATGTTTCAGGTTTGGATATGTGATTGCTTGCCGAAGATTTCTCCACTTAAGAACTATGGACCTAGTTAAATAAATCAATATTTTGAACTAGACTAGGTTATTTGAAATGTATTGTATTTGGGATCTTTGTCGTCTTTAAATTTAATTAATGAATTATGTAACACTTTAGTTATCATGTGCTTTTGAACAATCATTCCATTGTCGGCCTCGATGATTCCGCCATCGGTCGGGGTGTGAATTATGTAACACTGTACCTGCTATTCAAGTGGCCCCTTTGGGTCAAAACCCGAAACCTTATCTGGGCCCGAATCCCCAATGCCAGACCTACAAGTACCATCATCCTGCCAACTTACCATGCCGATTGTGTTTAAGCTGCGGACGATATGGACACATGGTCACTACTTGCCGTACCCGTCCTCTCGTCCATCAAGCTGCTCCAGCCAACCGTCCAATCTATCCGGCACCTCTCAATGGTCGGGCATGTTACGAATGTGGAGATCCAAACCATTTCCGTGACCGGTGCCCAAAACTTCATCGTCAAGGTGGTCCTCAAGGACGAGCGTTTAATATAAACGCTAATGAGGCACAAGCAAACAACGACGTGATAAACGGTACGTTTCTTGTAAACAATCATTATGCATCCATTTTATTTGATACCGCTGCCGATAGGAGTTTTGTGTCTCTTACCTTTGAATCTCGACTTGCTAAACAAAGAACGAAACTTGACAATTCTTATTCCGTGGAGATAGCAAACGGAAAATCTATTACTATAAATTCTGTTATCCGCAACTGCAATCTCGAGCTTAATGATCATGTGTTCTCTGTTGATCTCCTTCCAATGCAATTGGGAAGCTTCGATGTTATAATTGGCATGGATTGGTTATCCAAGCACCATGCCGAGGTTATTTGCTACGAAAAGTGCATTCGTATACCTCTCCCTTCGGGCGCACGTTAGTTATTTTCGGTGTAAAACCATGTCGTGGTCTTCAACTCATGTTTTGCACATTGGCACAAAAGTACCTACGGAAAAAGTACGTTGCCTTCTTGGCCCACGTAGTTGACACGAAAGACAAGGGTAAGAAATTGCAAGATATTCTGATCATTCGAGACTTTCCCAAAGTATTCCCCGAGGATTTACCCGGCCTTCCTCCTCCTAGACAAGTAGAGTTTCGTATTGACCTCGTGCCCGGAGCAACTCCCATGGAAAAAGCTCCTTATCGTCTTGCACCTTCCGAGATGCAAGAGCTCGCAAGTCAATTACAAGAACTCTCACCCAAAGGATTCATCCGACCAAGCCATTCACCTTGGGGTGCTCCCGTGCTGTTCGTAAAGAAAAAGGATGGATCGTTTTGAATGTGCATTGATTATCGTGAACTCAACAAGCTTACAATCAAGAACCATTATGCTTTACCCCGTATCGACGACCTTTTCGATCAACTTCAAGGTTCAACATGTTTCTCCAAGATTGACCTTCGTTCCGGATACCATCAACTTCGTGTTCTCGATGAAGACATTCCAAAGACTGCCTTTTGAACTAGATATGGTCACTACGAGTTCATGGTCATGCCATTTGGCTTAACAAATGCACCTGCGGTTTTCATGGATCTCATGAACCGTGTATGCAAACCTTATTTGGACAAGTTCGTGATCTTTTTCATTGACGATATTCTCATCTATTCTAAAACGAAAGCGGAGCATGAACAACATCTTCGTTTGATTTTGGAGCTCTTGAAGAAGGAACAACTATACGCCAAGTTCTCCAAGTGTGAATTCTGGCTAAAGGAAGTTCAATTTTTGGGACACATAGTCAACGATAAGGGAATTCATGTGGACCCGACAAAGATCGAGGCGGTAAAGAATTGGAGTACTCCTAAGACTCCTACCGAGATTCGTTCATTCCTTGGACTAGCAGGTTACTATCGTCGCTTCATCTCAAATTTCTCCAAGATTGCGGTTCCGCTCACTACCTTTACTCATAAAGGTAAATCTTACGCGTGGGGACCCAAGCAAGAGGAAGCTTTTCAAACTCTCAAGCACAAGCTCTGCAATGCTCCTATTCTAACTCTTCCTAGTGGTAATGACGACTTTGTTGTTTATTGTGATGCATCCAACCAAGGTTTTGGTTGTGTTCTAATGCAACGTGGCCAAGTAATTGCATACGCATCACGTCAGCTCAAAATCCATGAGAAGAACTATACGACCCATGATCTCGAGCTTGGTGCTGTCGTTTTCGCCTTGAAAATTTGGAGACATTATCTTTATGGCACCAAATGCGTGGTTTTCACCGACCACAAAAGTCTCCAACATATTTTCAATCAAAAAGAGCTTAATATGAGGAAACGACGATGGGTTGAACTTCTTAACGACTACGACTGCGAGATTCGCTACCACCCCGGCAAAGCAAATGTTGTAGCCGACGCCTTGAGTCGTAAAGAACGTATCATGCTTCATAGTTTTGTATTCATAACGATATCCAAGCCCGTATTCTTCAAGCATAACACACCTCGGTTGCCGAGGGAAACATGTATCAAGAGATGGCATGTGGTGTAGAACTCTTACTAGAAACCAAAGCCAACAGCTTATTGTATTACTTGGACCGTATCTGGGATCCCGATCGCGACGACCTTCCTATATTTTTGATGAACGAGTCCCATAAAACTCGATATTCGGTACATCCCGGAGCTGATAAGATGTACATGGGTCTTCGTCAGCAATATTGGTGGCCCGGCATGAAAAAGGATATTGCCCTCTTTGTGGCAAAATGCTTGACTTGTTCTAAAGTGAAGGCCGAACACCAGAAGCCTTCCGGACTCCTGGAACAACCTGAAATTCCCATGTGGAAGTGGGAGAACCTTGCTATGGACTTCATCACCAAACTCCCACGCACTTCTAGTGGGCACGATAGTATCTGGGTTATTATCGACCGACTTACGAAGTCTGCTCATTTCTTGCCTATTCGTGAGGACTATCGAGTCGAGAAATTGGCTCGGATCTACATTGATGAGATCGTAAGTCGTCACAGAATCCCTTTGAACATCATCTCCGATCGTGATTCGCGTTTTACTTCCCGATTTTGGCAATCATTACAATCTGCGCTTGGTACTCGTTTGGATTTAAGTACGGCTTACCATCCTCAAACTGATGGACAAACCGGGCGAACAATCCAAACTCTCGAGGATATGCTTAGAGCTTGTGTCATTGACTTTGGTGGCAATTGGGATTCTCACCTACCACTGATCGAATTTTCCTACAACAACAGCTACCACACAAGTATTAACATGGCACCGTTTGAAGCTCTTTATGGACGGAAATGTCGTTCACCGATTTGTTGGAACGAAATTGGTGAAGCACAAATCACCGGTCCCGAGCTTATCCAAGAGACCACCGATAAAATCTCTCTTATCCGTGACAACATTCGAGTAGCAAGGAGTCGGCAAAATAGCTATGCCAATAAACGACGAAAACCCTTGGAATTTCAAGTTGGGGATATGGTGCTCCTAAAAGTATCACCTTGGAAAGGCGTAGTCCGATTTGGAAAGAAAGGAAAACTTTCACCTCGATATGTGGGTCCATTCAAGATACTCGAAAGGGTAGGAAAAGTGGCCTATAAAGTCGATCTTCCTTCAGAACTCAACAACGTTCATCCGACCTTTCATGTATCTAATTTGAAAAAGTGTCTAGCCGAAGAGAATCTCCACATCCCTCTTGACGAAGTGCGTATTGACGAGAAAATGCACTTTGTTGAGAAACCCGTGGAAATCATGGGCCGAGAAGTCAAGAAACTCAAGCGTAGCAGCATCCCCATTGTCAAGGTCCGTTGGGAGACTAAACGTGGACCCGAGTTCACTTGGGAACGTGAAGACCAAATGAAGACCAAGTATCTACATCTCTTTTCATAGCCTCCACTAGTTGAATTTCGGGGCGAAATTCCTTTAACATGGGGAGACTGTGACCTTCCGGATTTTTATTCATACATTTGTAATATATATCATGTAATCATTTTCAACTAAATAAAATGCAAGTGTTTTATTTAATTTTGTACAAAATATATATTTATTTTTATTTATTTTATGGATTTAAAATAATTAAAAATAAATACGTTTTAAACTTATATAAAAATCTAAATTTAAAAGTTTCATATTTAAAAAAAATAACCTATTTAAATAAGATAACTAACTTTTATAAAAATTATCTATAACAATAATAATAATATAAGTTTATAAAATATATTTGAAAATTAAAAGAAATTAAACTAATTATTTTTATAAAAGTTGAAGGGTTGTTTTGAAAATTTTCAAACTTGAAGGTTTTAAGATAAAATCTGTTAAGGGACTATTTCTGTACAAATCAAACTACAAGGATTCATCCGTAAATATCTCAGGGGTCGAATTAAAACAAAACCAAACTACAAGGACCAAATCTTCCAATTTCCAAATCGACTTTCCGGTCACCATGTTCCTTGGTCCGGCGGGTAAAACGTTTTTCCGGCGAACACCCCGACAGGGCTGTTCCCTGCACCTCGACAGCCGCTACAGGCATCCCTGAACTCGTCTTCCCCATGCGAACAAAAGGCCCCGACCAATTGGTCTCCCCAACATACGAATCGCCTGATCTTGTTGGTGGCCGAGAACCCACGCCTCGAATTCGAGCCCGACAGTCAACCTCCACGCGTATTTAATAGCTCGTTAGCTTCGTCTTGTCCAGACGAGTGTCGGGACGTGCCCAATTACACGCTTTGTCATAAGAAACGAACTCGGCTATAAATAGCCGTAGTCGGACCTGCTCGAGCTCGCTACCCCTCTTCCACCCAATCTCACTCCAAATTGAAGGCACCATTACAATCGCCATCTCTGTGTGAAGCTGTGACCAAGGTTGTAGAGGCTAATCCCATCCAGAAGCTCGATTCTCATTCTGGACATTCTCGGATTTAAGACTCTGTCGTCCAGCCCCTTTGCGACCACGTAAGAATCCTCAACTTCGTTTATTTACCTTCTGTTATCATAAGGCAAGCTGAACCAATCGAAGTCACGACTCCAAACCATCGATTACCGGACAAACTATTGTTCTGAAAAATTACTGTTTTATTTTCTAAGGTCTGGGCCATCGAAACTACTTAGTTTCGATTGAGTAAATGGTCAATCGAAACTAGTAGTTTCGATAGATGGTAGTTTCGACAGCCTGTGTATCACTTATAAATGATCAATCGGAACTAGTAGTTTCGATAGAAGGTAGTTTCGACAGCCTGTGTATCACTTATAAATGATGAATCGGAACTAGTAGTTTCGATAGATGGAAGTTTCGACATCCTGTGTATCACTTATAAATGATCAATCGAAACTAGTTTCGATAGATAGTAGTTTCGACAGTTCTGTGTATCACTTGTAAATGGTCAATCGAAACCAGTAGTTTCAATTGAACACAGTTTCGATACCTGTCACGACTATAAACAGTTTCGATCAAATCAGTAATTTCAAGTAAATCTGGACCAACTTTTATGCAAATAACACTAAGAAATGTTATTATAAACCTATACACAATTAAATACTAATACGCACACGTAAACATACAATAATACCCATTCATCTACATAGGGTTTCAACGTGCTTAGACTTCAACATCTTTATCACCTACACGCGTGGAAAAATACCCGCTTGCAAAGTGAGTTACATAGCCCCTATTTTACATTTTTGCACATTTTGGGGTGAAACATTATACATGCTACTCACATTGTTTATACGTGTTATACATGTGGACTATATGCTTATTATCTTGGATGTACATACATTTAAACACAAGAAAACTAACAGTAATATTATTAGATCTATTGTGCCTGACCAGCCCACCCGGTTAGGGTGTTTATTACTACATACTCGGATATAGCCGCGTGTTATATTCAAACATACCGGATATAGTGGGTAACTATATTCAAACATACCGGACTTAGCTGTTGTGCTATGTTCAAGCGCGTCAAACAAGGTTTGAATTGTGATTAAATAAATGATACACCATATATATACTATGTTTAACAAGATAAACAATGAGTTGCAAAACGTTTTTATCTACTACTTATCGGAACTACAAAACCTATGTACTCACCAACTTTTTAGTTGACACTTGATTTAAATAATGTTTCAGGTTTGGATATGTGATTGCTTGCCGAAGATTTCTCCACTTAAGAACTATGGACCTAGTTAAATAAATCAATATTTTGAACTAGACTAGGTTATTTGAAATGTATTGTATTTGGGATCTTTGTCGTCTTTAAATTTAATTAATGAATTATGTAACACTTTAGTTATCATGTGCTTTTGAACAATCATTCCATTGTCGCCCTCGATGATTCCGCCATCGGTCGGGGTGTGACAACCGATCTCATGGGGTTTGCCTGTGATGGTGCGTCATCGGAATCAGAAGAATCTGATTCTGTTGCTTCTGAATCGGATTCCTCAGCACCACCATCACCGCCTTCGTCGTCGTCGTCGTCACTTTCATTATCCTCTTCTTGTTGTTCCTGCTGTTCATCTGAATGCTCACTCAGTTCAGGCTCCGATTCGTGGCTGTACCATCTCCAGTCTTCAGGTGCCACATATGCTTCATTTAGAAGGTGGCCAAAGAGTTTTGTGTGCACAGGGGTAGGTTCTACACTGCCTGGCTTCAGGAATTGAGCAAATACTCTTTTGTCCACCAGCTTGACTTGCAGTCTCTCCCCTATAGCAGGAAGGTTTGGCAACGCGTCATCAATCAAGAGTTGCACAAACCTTGGGTACAATAAGAATCTAAACTTCTTCGCTGTGTTGATCTGGTCATTGATTGCTTTGAAGATGTAGCGCGAGAAGTTGTAGCCCCTATTAAGAGACAAGCCCACCATGGCTGCTGCAAGGTCATGACCCATGGCATCTTTACCCGCTTTCCTTGACGAGATGCACACGATCATGACGTGGGCGAAATACCGCCATTGGTCTAATACCCACATCCTTTTGTATGAAGCATAGTTCCTCGCTCCGACGTATCCCATTCTTTGCCTCCAACAGCCATCCACAAAGTAGTCTGGATAGGCTGCCAGGTCAGTCGCGAGGTCTCTGAACTGCAGGACCCTTCTTATAGTATCTTCAGAAAAGGCAATAGCCTGACCTGCAACGGTAGCCCTAATGACATTGGGGGATACTGTGCAGTCGTGCTCCGCTGTCTCCCAGAATTGTTCCAAGTAAGGTCTTGACACGGTCAAGTTAGCTGAGATAGCATAGCTGACTCTTGAGCGGTTCATGAAGTCAACTATCTCCCTATATTGCAATGTTGCACCTTTCCATTCGGGTTGAGTGTTCGCTAACAAGTTGAATTCGTTAGTAAACGCCCAAGCCATAATATGCAAAAGCACACAGAAAGCACAATCAGAACAACACGTATCATTGGAAATGAACAAACATGACACGGTATAGTAGTTACTCTTTGAACAGAAATTTCAGACTTACAAAATTTCCTAAGTGTTGGTGCTACGCACTTAGCAAGTGCGCAGCTTTTTCTTCTTGCGTACTTGCTAAGTGCGCAAGAACAGCACTTAAAGAAAATTTTCAGAAAGTTTAGAATTTGATTGATCGTTCAAAAGTCGGGTCGAATAGGTCACCACTAGGTCGGAATCAACGATTCTAACCTATGGGACCAGTATTAACCCCACAAACTACCTAACCAGGACCAATTTTGACCTAAAACGGCCCCTCGACCCACTGTCGGTTCGACTTCAAACCCCCATACTCAAAAATCGAAGATTAAAAAGGACGTTCAAGGATCGGTTATGTGATCTAATCATGTTTAATGATAATAGGTTACCCAAACAACCCTCAATTTGCCCTAAAAATCACAGATTGAACTTAGGTTTTCTTAGTCAAGAATCGATCCAAAAGTCACGAAATTACGGATGGATTTAGCCTAGAATCTCACCAAGTCGGTGAAATGAGATGATGAAACAATAGACGGGACGAAAAGATGGTTTAGGAACACTTTGATTTTGAGTGAAATTTGCAGAGGGAAAACTTGGGTTTGAATGCGATGAAACTGAGAAAAATTTTCTAAGTGTCCCTTATATACCCATCCACAATCAGTCGTGCGTACTTGTTAAGTGCGCACGAGTTAACTCTTGCGTACTTACAAGTACGCAAGCTTTAACTCTTACGCATTTATAAGTGCGCAAGACTTACTTCGTGCGAACTTGACAAGTACGCACAACGATTAAGTACGCAAACTTTCAACTCAGAATTTATGAAGTCTTTCAAATCAACTAACGAACAAGATAAAAATATTCAATCACGAGGTTTCAAATACAATTCAGGAAGGTTAAACACAAATATTTTGGCTTTTCTGAATAAAATTTAACTATGCATAAACTTAAAAATATTTTTGATCTTTTCTCATAGAAATATACAAGTATTCACACAAACTGTTTTTGATCAAAGACACGAGCAGAGGATCATATCAGGCTATCTTTTAGCAAAAACGATACAAAATAAACATCAAAGAATATGGGATCATGTCATGGATTACTCTTTATTAGTACGTAATAAGCACATAAACAAGTAATTCAAGTTGAAAATATTATAAGATTTGAAACTCTACGCATCTTTGTATCACATTATTGTATGTTAAGGTATTAATTATAAGATGTACAACGTGTACCCCACTGATATGCTATTCTAACTTGCACTATCTCAAGGCATCTAAGATTTTCCCAATGATTTTCTAATTTTTCAGAATGAAGCTACATCTATTAGCACAGGAAAAATCAAGCAGAATCCATAAGGATTATCAGGAATCATAAGATTCAGAATCGAGTGATTCAGTTGTCTTGGTTTCATTTGATTTTCTTCATTGAATATCTGAATGATGATTCAGGATAATATATATGGTGATTGAATAAGGTAAGGGGATCCAACTTTTATCTGGATTTGATTTCAATGAATCAGGAGTGATTCAAGAGTGAATACATGCTCAACGGTTAATGTAGAGACATGTCTTGATTCAATCTCTCATTGCATACTTGTGAATATGGGCAGTGAGATAAACCGTATTAATTGTGCTAACGACATAACCCGAAACTGACCTCAAAAGAAAATTATTGCCAAAATCTAACATCCTATCAAGTTGACAAGATGCTCAAAACGGGATCGATCAAATGCCTTTGTGAAAAGGTCAGCAAGATTGTCATCCGTGTGAACTTTTACAAGTTCAATTAAATGTTTTTCAGCACAATCACGGATGAAATGATGGCGAATCTCTATATGCTTAGTTTTGGAATGTTTCACTGGGTTATTTGTGATGGACATTGTGGCATTGTTGTCAATGAATAGAGGAGTTCCAGTGAAGTTTAAGCCGTAGTCTCTCAACTGCTGCTGAATCCACAGTATCTGAGAACAACCGCTCGCTGCAACAATGTATTCTGCTTCACAAGTTGAGACAGAAACCGTTGACTGCTTCTTACACTGCCAGGAGACCAGTCTGTCTCCTAAGAATTGACATCCACCAGAAGTTGACTTTCTGTCAAGGTTACAACCGCCATAATCTGAATCAGTGTAGGCTTTGAAGTCGAATGACTGCTGCTTAGAGTACCAAAGACATAATTGGGGTTTCCCTTTCAGGTATCTGAAAATTCTCTTCACTGCTATCATATGTGACTCCTTCGGTTGAGACTGAAACCTTGAGCACAAGCACACAACAAACATTATATCGGGTCTTGAAGCTGTGAGATACATAAGTGATCCGATCATCCCACGGTACAATTTGCTGTCTACATCCTTTCCATCTTTATCAGGATGCAGACCATGATTGACTGGGATAGGTGTTCCATAAGTACTGCTATCATTCATCTTGTATTTTGATAAGATGTCCTGCACATACTTAGTTTGATGTAGATAAATTCCATCCTCTCTTTGACTGACTTGCAGACCCAGGAAGAACGACAATTCACCCATATTACTCATTTCAAATTTGGACTTCATCACCTGCTCGAATTCCCTACACATCCCTTCATTTGTAGATCCAAAGATAATGTCGTCGACGTATACTTGTACAAGAAGAATGTCACCTCCTGCTTTCCTAATGAAGAGGGTCGAGTCAATCTGTCCACGGTCGAAACCATTAGACAGTAAATGCTTATATAATGTCTCATACCATGCCCGCGGTGCTTGATGAAGACCATAAAGTGCTTTGTCGAGCTTATACACTTTATTAATATTATGCGGATCTTCAAAACAGGGAGGTTGAGTGACATAGACCTCTTCATGAACTTTACCATAAAGGAAAGCACTCTTCACATCAAGTTGATAGACCTTGAACTCGACATAAGTGGCATAAGCCAAGAACAGTCGAATGGCCTCAATTCTAGCAACTGGGGCATATACTTCTGTGTAATCCAAGCCCTCTTGCTGATAAAAACCCTGAACAACCAATCTTGCTTTGTTCTTCACAACAACATGACGATTATCCATCTTGCATTTGAACACCCATCTGGTTCTAATTAGCTGAAAGCCCTTTGGCAAGTCAACCAAATCCCACACGTGCAACTTTTGGAATTGAGACAGTTCATCTTGCATCGCCTCAATCCAACAGTTGTCAGTGAGAGCCTCCTTCACATTCTTCGGCTCTAACTGGGACACGAATGCATCATGCAGACATGTTTCCATGACACCAGTGTCAAATATATATCTGTGTAAAGACTGGTGTTCTCAGTGATGGTTCGATGACGAGTCTGAACACCAGCATAAGGATCACCAATAATGTTGTCGATTGGATGATTCCTATGCACTCACGTCTCCGGTACAATCGGTTCCTGAATTTCTGGATCAAGATTCGTGCTTAACTCCCCCATTTCCTGTGTTCCAGAGGAAGAAGATTCAATGTTAATTGGATCAGCTGGAGCTTCATTTCCTATAGCTGTGTTAGGATTGGCTTGAGCGTCATCTCCAACAACAAGAACATCCTCACTGTCATAAGTTCCAGATGCAGATGCAGCATTGGAATCAGGAGTTACAATTGGTACAGTAGCACGAGTAGAGAAGCTGGAGTCATCACCGCCACCCAATAATTCATAAACGTTTGCGGCGTCAACTGCAGATAAATCAGGAAGATTGAATGACTTGAATAGCGTATCATAATCAAAACCCCAAGCTGGACCTGTTGGTTCGGGTGGAATGATGTGTTTACTACAATCCACTTCAAACCATTCCTCGACAGTACGAGTTCCTATGTTGTACACTCTCTTGCAAGGCGAGTTGGCAACGTATCCTAAGAAGATGCCTTCCACTGCTTTTGCATGAAACTTAGACTGTCGGATTTTGTACTGTAGCAACAAGGAACAAGGACTACCGAAAGGAACTAGGTAATCAAGATTGGGAAGTCAATTGTTGATCAACTCGTAACAAGTCTTGTTGTGCCTCTTCACAACCAGAACTCTGTTTAAGACGTGACAAGCTGTATTAACGGCTTCTGCCCAAAAAGTGACAGGAAGCTTTGCATCCGACAGCATAGTCCTTGCAGTCTCAATCAGTGTTCTGTTCTTCCGTTCAGCAACTCCATTCTGCTGAGGTGTGTACGGCGCGCTGAATTCGTGATGGATCCCTTTCTTGAGACAGAAAAGCTCCATCAAATTATTCTTGAACTCAGTTCCGTTGTCACTCCTAATTCTTCTAACTTTCAGCTTGCAAAGAGATTCCAAGCTCAGGATCAAATATTGAAGAATATCAACAGTCTCGTCTTTAGTACCTAAGAAATGCACCCAAGAAAAACGTGAGAAATCATCAGTTACTACTAGACAGAACGACTTACCTCCAATACTCCTGATACTTATGGGGCCAAACAGATCCATGTGTAATAGCTCCGAAGGGGTATCAATAGAGTTTTGGAGCTTGGGCTTGTGAGATTTCCGTTGCTGTTTGCCCTTTTTACAAGGCATACAGTCATCTGCAACGGTAAACCTCAGCTTAGGAACCTCGGTTACCAAACAGTTTCGGACAAGATGGTTCATTTTATGATACGAAATATGTCCGAGTTTCCTATGCCACAAGATGGAGTCGAGCTCTGTCGCTTTAGAAAGCAAACAAGTAGGAACTGATGAGGTGGTTGTTGCAACGCTCATATCGATCTGATAGGTGTCGTTTGTTCTTAGCGCTTTCATCAGGATCCAATCTTCCGGAACTTCAAAACCGGGTTTGAGAATCAGGCATTCTGACTTTTCAAATATCACCGAGTACTCCTTATCACACATTTGGGAGACACTCAACAGGTTATGCTTCAGCTGCTCGCAGAAGTTGACATTATCAAAGCTGACACAACTGTTCGAAACCACGCCTTGACACGTGATGTTGCCGCCTTTTTCTCCGGCAAAGGCCACATAGCCGCCTCTGAATGGTTTAACATCTTGAAGCAGGGCCATGTTTCCTGTCATGTTCCTGGAACATCCACTATCTACATACCAGCGGTTAGAGATAGTACCCTTTGGAAGTCCCTGCACGAATCACAAAAGAATTAGTTAGATTTGGAGACCCAAGCCATTGTGGTCTTGGGTCGTCCATCCTTTTCAAAATAAACTACTTCCTTTAACTCACAGTCATGATGACTGTTCAAAATTGATGAATCTTTGAAAGAATTAGAATTAGGAGATTGAGAATTTTTGGATTTGGCAGTCCAGGATCTCTTCTGTTTCTTAACCGGAACAGGAGACTTTGATTCAACAACAGCAGGTGAACTTGTGGAAGCTTCACCTGATTGAACTGAAGTCAGCTGTTCCAGCTTTCTCAACCTCTTGTTTCTTCTTCTTCTGTGTGGCTTTGAGAGTCTTGCCACAGGTTTCTCACAAGTGCGTGTACTACCAGATGTAAATACACGAGGTACAGCATGTTGCGTTACCTTTCTTGTAACAGATGGTTTAGCTTCAGACTTTATCTTAGGCTTTACCATCGGTTTGACTGGTGGTTTCACCACATTTTATTTTGGATTTTTAGGAGCTTTCACTGATAGCGACCTGGGGATAACAGCTGGTTGTGGAACAGCATACCGTTTCCCTTGGTTCTTAGAAGGACAGTTCATAATAATGTGACCAACCAAGCCACAGTGAAAACAGTTCCTCTTGTCTACATAAGTTCTCTTGTAAGGCTCATTAGATCTGGCCTTAGATAACTCAGCATTATGAAAAGGAGGAGTTGGTTTATGAAAATTAGTCTGAGCCTTTACAGTTTGGTTTTTGGGGGTATAGTATTTTTCCAAATTTTCTTTATACCCAAGCCCATAATGAGCTGAAAAAGCTTCTTTCTTGGCTTGGTTAAGACTTTTATACCCCCCATAAAGCATTACCTTTAGATTATCATTTGTTTCAATGATATCGGGTTCAGTTAAAATGAAATTATCACCATTAGTGATAACGTTTTCTTTTACCTTTTATTCAGTCAACAACTCCTCAGATACTACTCCTTCAGGGCAAGAGTTAACCGACCCACTAGATGTGGAGTTAGCCTTACTTGAGGATTCATCCATTTTAGGGGAATCATCCTTATCACAGGACTCATCTAGACAAGTGAGATCAATGTCTATTAAGCTATTGACAAACTTCCCGCTCACTGGTGGAGGAATGACATTAGTACCCAAACCTAACCCATTCAGTTGTCTCACCACAGACTCGTAGTGTTCCACCACAAAGCCAGAGTTTTTCAACTTCTCATTAGTGCATTTTAACTGCAAGATCTCATTTTGCAGTTTGTTGATTTCATTGTTCCGTTTTTCTAACCCCCTGTATGCAACATCTAAGTGAAGCTGTTGATCACTTATTTTTAAAGAATATTCAGATTTTTCCTTTTTTAACGTTTCAATAGAATCTTTAAAACGTTTTTCATTTTCTTTATAGTTTAGAGCTGCCAAACTTAGGGGTTCGATTTTGTCTTGGAGCCTAGAATTTTCCAGTTTTAGCCCTTGACATTTAGAACATGAAATAACAGAGAAAGGGTTAGAATCTACCTCAGACGATGAACTTGTTGCTTCTCCAATGGCCATGAGAGCAACAGCAGTGGTTGAATCCTCTTCCTCAGCTACAGGTGCTTCCATTTCTTCAGCATCCTTTACCTCCTCTTTAGAAGCAGTTGTAGATTCTTCTAGGTCAGCCATAGAAGCTTCCCTTTTCTCCGCTTCCATCATCTCCATGATCTTAGCCATGAGACCAACCTGGGCTTGTGCGACGATGGCATCCTCAAGATGAACACCCCAGTCAAAGCTGTCGTCCTGTTGTGCTACCAGTGCATTGGACGTTCCACTTTGGCTTTGATTGTGTGGTTTGGATTGTTTTGGCCATGGCTGTTTCCTTAGCTGGGTCGGGTGAAACCAGAAGCAGGTGCTCTGTCTTTCTGACACTCACGAGCAAAGTGTCCATAGTTCAGACACTTGTACTATGACCTTTCAAAATTTTTGTTGTAATAATTGTCACATAAATATTAACATTCTATTTCAAATCATATACACGTATATTTAATCAAATTTATACAAATTGGCGTACAATTTATGTATTTTTAAAGTAAATTTTAAAAATATTTTAAGGTTATAAACTATGTAAATTATGTTATTAAATTAAATAATTTATATAAATAAATCGATGGTTTACAATTTTATTAAATTAACCATTTAAAAAGATGGATTTTTAAATAAAAACATAAGTTTTATAAATTTTATAAACTTAAATTTCATTTTAGTTTAAAAGAATTTAAGTTAAATAAACTTAATGATTTAAATAAATAATTTAATGCATTATTTCAAAAAGATAATTATTTAAAAAGATTAGTTTTATTAAAGAAAGTGGATTTATAAAATATATAAGTATAAAATAAATTAATTGAAATTGAAAAAAGAAATCTAATTAATTATTTAAATAAAAGTTCAGGGGTTATATTGTAATTAACCAAACTAAAAGGATTTAAAATTTAAAATCGTTGAGGGGCTGTTTCTGGTCAAATGAAACCACAGGGATTCATCCGGTATTTAATTTAAGGGCTATTCCGTATCAAACCAAAATACAGGGACTAAATCTGCCAAAACCCATTTCGTATTTCCGGTCACCCCTTCGATTTGTCCGGCGGTCCAAGGCTTTCTCCGGCGAACCCACCCGACAGGGCTGTTCCCTGCACCTCAACAGCCGACAAAGGCTTCTCTGGCTTCGTCTCCCCCACGCGATCAATACCCCTCGACCAATTTGTCTCCCAATCATCCCAATCGTCTGATCGTGTTCGTAGCCGAAAGTTCACACCTCTAATACGGCCCCGACAGTCAACCTCCACGCATGCAAGTGGTCTCGACAGTTTCATCTCGTCCTGACGAGTGTCGGGGCATGCTCAATTGCTTGTATCATTATCAGGGTCAAGCCCGACTATAAATGGCCATGGTCGGCCCTGCACGAACTGGTTACCCTCTTTCCACACACTCTCACACCAAATTGAAGACTCCATCACTTTCGTCGTTACTAAGTGAAGCTGCAACCAAGGTTTCGAAGTCTAATTCCATCCAGAAGTCGATTCCCACTTGTGACATTTTCGAGTTCAAGGCTTCTGCCGTCCGGGCCTTTCTTGACCAAGTTCGAACCACATTTCGGTTCCTTTAGTTTCTGTTATCATCAGGTAAGCTTCTCCAATCGAAAACTCGGCAATCGCACGAGAGTGACCGGGCAAACCCAATGTCCTCGGACACGGTTGCCCGTCACCGAGGTCCAGCGACCTGATTTTGCCTTGTGTACTTAATTTATCCGTTACACACATAACCAGCGATGGGCAGTAGCCCGGCTGGTTATGCGTGTGTGTGTTTGAGCTTCAGGTCGCGGGTTCGATCCCGGTTGGCCTCCGGCCCAATTTTTTTTACTTCTGTTATTATTCTTTTTATTTTATTTAATTTTCTTAACTTATTTCAATGTTATTATATTACACTAAAGACTAAAACGAGTCGGTTTACTCGTTCGTTTATTTTAAAATCAATTAAACTATATTTTTATAAACCATCCCATTTCTTTTTATTAAAATACATTATAATACCCCACACTTTTATAAATCTTGCAATATTTTTATAAACTTATTTAATTACATTTTTAGGTATAAAATGTCCTATATTTTTATAAATCTTGCAATATTTTTATAAACTTATTTAATTACATTTTTATATATAAAATGTCCATATTTATATAAATCTTGTAATATCTTTATAAACTTATTTAATTACATTTTTAGATATAAAATGTCCATATCTATATAAATCTTGTAATATCTTTATAAACTTATTTAATTACATTTTTTTTAGATATAAAATGTTCTATATTTTTATAAATCTTGTAACATTTTATAAACTTATTAAAATACATTTAATATATAAAATGTCTCATTATTTTTATATGAACCTAGCAATACTTTTAATAAACTTGTTAAAATAAATTTTAATATATAAAATATCAACATAATTAATCAAATAAAGACTTATCTGTTTATTTATTATTATTGTTTAAATACATTAAACATAATGATAAATTATTTAAAAATGTAATATTTTATAAGTCAAAGCTTTACAAAACCATATTCATTTTCTACCACATTTTATATTAAGGATATTATTATAAAACCTATACTCATTTAAATACGAATACGCACATACATACAAACATACAATAATACCCATTTATCTACATAGGGTTTCATCGTGCTTAGACTTCAACATACTTATCACCTACACGCGTGGACAAATACCCGCTTGCAAGGTGAGTTACATAGCCCCTATTTTACATTTTTATACGTTTTAGGGTGAAACATTATACATGCTACTCACACTGTTTATACGTGTTATACATGAGACTATATGCTTATTCTTTGGATGTACATACATTTAAACACAAGACAACCAACTGTAATATTGATAGATCTATTGTGCCTGACCAGCCCACCCGGTTAGGGTGTTTATTACTGCATACTCGGATATAACCGCGTGTTATATTCAATCATACCGGATATAGTGGGTAACTATATTCAAGCATACCGGACTTAGCTGTTGTGCTCTGTTCAAGCGCGTCAAACTCGGTTTGAATTGTGATTAAATAAATGTTACATCATATGCTATGTTTAACAAGATAAACAATGAGTTGCAAAACGATTTACACTACTATTTACTGGATTTACTAAACCTATGTGCTCACCAACTTTTTAGTTGACACTTGATTTAAATAATGTTTCAGGTTTGGATATGTGACTACTTGCCGAAGGTTTCTCCACTTAAGGACTATGGACCTAGTTAAATAAATCAATGTTTTGAACTAGACTAGGTTATTTGGAATGTATTGTATTTGGATCTTGTTGTCTTTAAACTTAATTAATGAATTATGCAACCTTTAGCTATCATGTGCTTTTGAACAATCATCACATTGTCCGCCTCGATGATTCCGCCATCGGTCGGGGTGTGACAGATTGGTATCAGAGCCATTGTTATAGGGAATTAGGTTATTAGACACAATGACCTAGACTATAACCCTAGGACTCCCTTTTATGTGTTATGTGCTAAATGATAAATTGCTATATGAATTATTTGTAGTTAGGTATTATTTGAATTTTCCCGAGTTTGGTACATGAGACTTATACACATACATACAAGACTTTGATACATGATACATACTTTACATACACATTTGACAAGCAAACTTATGCAAACAAATACACTACTTATCCTTGTCCATACTCTCTCCTAATCCTTATAAATTGCAACATTCCTTCACATTTTATATTCATAGACTCTCAAATATATTAAAATCTTGAAAATCTCATCAACGACTTAATTTCCTGAAACCAGTAAAAGACACGTGCAATCTGGAAGGGTGACACCTGTACATTGGGTTTTCTGTCTAGGAAAGCATTTCGTATAAATCCAAATAAACGGACCCGTATGCTTTCCTGGGAATTCCTGAAGTGAGTGTTTACCTATAGGCTAAAGCATGTCTCTTTGAGAGTTTCGGGGAATTACTTAACGTTGATAAGTCAATGTATTCGCAAGGATACAATCCGAATTTGAACTCAAAATCTGGAGACATTATAGCAAAATAGGAAAAAAAAAACTAGACGAACATGCAAAACAAATCATTATTACGGGTGCACACGTAATAACAATTTGTAGTGCATGCAAGTCCCGGCAATTCCTATTACGCGAATAATGATCTATAACATCATGTTCTACCCGGAATAGATGACTTAGTTTTCCCCATCAACCTAGAATAAATACACATGCACTGGCACGCGTCATGATGAATCCCGTTTTTCTGCTTACATTATTTCCCGCTATAACTCATATATATCCATAGTATCTAAAATATCATTGTCTTTTCTTATGGTGTTAGAATGCCTCCTCGACATACTAACTCTAGCAACTCCAACGTTGACCTTGTTGCACTACTTACTCAACTAGTAGGCCAAATGATCCAAGCTAACAACAATGGTAATGGGTCTAATACGCAAGGGAATGGTGCAAACCCACCATACTGCACATTCAAGCATTTCAATTCTTGCAACCCCACCAAATTCTTCGGGACGGAGGGTGCTACTGGCCTTCTTCAATGGTTTGAAAGTATGGAGAGTACCTTCCTAAACAGCGATTGTCCCGACAACCTCAAAGTCCGTTATGCTTCCAGCGTCTTCCAAAAACGAGCACTCACCTGGTGGAACGGTGAGAAATGTACTCGAGGCAACGAATCCACTATGTCCTTGTCTTGGGACGAAATGAAACGACTTATGACTGACGAGTTCTGTCCTCGCAACGAAATGAGGAAGCTCGAAGCTGAATTTTGGGATCTCACCCAAGATAGCGGAGAGAATTTAGCTTACACCACTCGTTTTCAAGAACTAAGTCTGCTCGTGCCCCACATGGTTACTCCCTTAGCGCGGGGAATTGAGAAATACATAGGTGGACTGCCTATGCCGCTCCAAGACACCGTATTGGGAAGTAATCCCTCCACTCTCGAAGACGCTATCCGTTTGTCTGCTGTGTTGACTGACAATCATGTCAAAGCAAGTACCTTATCTAGGAAGGGTACCAAGAAAGTGGTCGACAAAGCTGCTACTTCCGTGTCCGGCAAAGATGAAGAACCCAAATTTTTCCATCATGATAGGAAGCGTAAGGCCCAAAACTTTGCGGCCGTCATTCCTGCCGTACCTGTGACCCAAGTTACTCCTGAGGGTCAAATTCTGAGAAATTATGTAGGTTCATTTCCCCAATGCCCTACTTGCAAGTATCACCATGCCCCGCATGCTACATGCCGTCTATGCTCAAAATGTGGACGCTATGGACACGTTGTTACTACTTGCCGTGCTCGCACTATCGTTAATCAAGCTACTCAAGACAATCATCCAATGCCTCTCGCTATCACCTATGGACGGGCCTGTTACGAATGTGGAGACCCAAACCACTTTCGGAACCAATGTCCAAGACTTCAAAATCAAGGTGGTCCTCGTGGACGAGCCTTTAATATAAATGCTAACAAGACTCCGGCCAATGACGACACTGTCAACGGTACGTCCCTTGTTCTCTATCTTTATACATCCGTTTTATTCAATATTCAAAATTGTGTCTCTTGCTCTTAACCATCTATTTGCTAAACAACCAACCAATTTTGATAACTCGTATATCATGGTAATAGCGGATGGGAAATCCATTGCTATAAATTCTAAAATCCGTGATTGCATATAACAGCTATCTCATTCCTATACTTTCGCGAAACAAATCTATTATGTTTAAATTTAGTCATACATCTTGCTAGCTCTGTTAAAGTCTACTTGAATTGTTGAAGTTCTAAATCCTAGTAATTATGCACGGGGAATCCCCGGTATATCAAAGGGGTGGTGGGTTAGCCGCTGGTACACCCTATACATAAACCCACTTGATATAACGAGTATAAACCATGCATAAGTACTAGGAAGAGGATCGGTTCTTGAATTGTTAGACATATTTGTGCTATGAAACCACTCATAGACGTGATAACATTTATAAATTGCACGCATTTCATTGTACAATTTTCAATTGAGAAAGGTGATTTGATTAAAATGATCTAAATCCTAGTAATTATGCACGGGGGATCCCCAGTATATCAAAGGGGTGGTGGGTTAGCCGCTGGTACACCCTATACATAAACCCACTTGATATAACGAGTATAAACCATGCATAAGTACTAAGAGGAGGACCGGATTTTAGAAAATGTTTTTTTGCAAAATTTGAAAATATGAACACCCGTGGGGTGGAGTTTTAAAGGAAAATGCCATGTCACAAAGTGATTGGCACCAATATTGTTAAATCTGGGTTCTAGTAGTTTACATTCATGCGTTGTATGAGCAATGGTATGCATAAATCTCCTTATACTATTAGAGCAATTAGTTGAAAACTCGACTCGAATTAGCATCGTCATCCGTTATCATACGATATTTCCCCGCTGAATATTTCTCTTGTGAAGTAATTCCATCCTAAACCTTTTGACATCTCTTTCCCGCTTCTATAACCTTCGCTAATCGAATTTCGGGACGAAATTCCTTCAACCTGGGGAGACTGTGACCTTTCAAAATTTTTGTTGTAATAATTGTCACATAAATATTAACATTCTATTTCAAATCATATACACGTATATTTAATCAAATTTATACAAATTGGCGTACAATTTATGTATTTTTAAAGTAAATTTTAAAAATATTTTAAGGTTATAAACTATGTAAATTATGTTATTAAATTAAATAATTTATATAAATAAATCGATGGTTTACAATTTTATTAAATTAACCATTTAAAAAGATGGATTTTTAAATAAAAACATAAGTTTTATAAATTTTATAAACTTAAATTTCATTTTAGTTTAAAAGAATTTAAGTTAAATAAACTTAATGATTTAAATAAATAATTTAATGCATTATTTCAAAAAGATAATTATTTAAAAAGATTAGTTTTATTAAAGAAAGTGGATTTATAAAATATATAAGTATAAAATAAATTAATTGAAATTGAAAAAAGAAATCTAATTAATTATTTAAATAAAAGTTCAGGGGTTATATTGTAATTAACCAAACTAAAAGGATTTAAAATTTAAAATCGTTGAGGGGCTGTTTCTGGTCAAATGAAACCACAGGGATTCATCCGGTATTTAATTTAAGGGCTATTCCGTATCAAACCAAAATACAGGGACTAAATCTGCCAAAACCCATTTCGTATTTCCGGTCACCCCTTCGATTTGTCCGGCGGTCCAAGGCTTTCTCCGGCGAACCCACCCGACAGGGCTGTTCCCTGCACCTCAACAGCCGACAAAGGCTTCTCTGGTTTCGTCTCCCCCACGCGATCAATACCCCTCGACCAATTTGTCTCCCCATCATCCCAATCGTCTGATCGTGTTCGTAGCCGAGAGTTCACACCTCTAATACGGCCCCGACAGTCAACCTCCACGCCTGCAAGTGGTCTCGACAGTTTCGTCTCGTCCTGACGAGTGTCGGGGCATGCTCAATTGCTTGTATCATTATCAGGATCAAGCCCGACTATAAATGGCCATGGTCGGCCCTGCACGAACTGGTTACCCTCTTTCCACACACTCTCACACCAAATTGAAGACTCCATCACTTTCTTCGTTACTAAGTGAAGCTGCAACCAAGGTTTCGAAGTCTAATTCCATCCAGAAGTCGAATCCCACTTGTGACATTTTCGAGTTCAAGGCTTCTGCCGTCCGGGCCTTTCTTGACCAAGTTCGAACCACATTTCGGTTCCTTTAGTTTCTGTTATCATCAGGTAAGCTTCTCCAATCGAAAACTCGGCAATCGCACGAGAGTGACCGGGCAAACCCAATGTCCTCGGACACGGTTGCCGGTCACCGAGGTCCAGCGACCTGATTTTGCCTTGTGTACTTAATTTATCCATTACACACATAACCAGCGATGGGCAGTAGCCCGGCTGGTTATGCGTGTGTGTGTTTGAGCTTCAGGTCGCGGGTTCGATCCCGGTTGGCCTACGGCCCAATTTTTTTTACTTCTGTTATTATTCTTTTTATTTTATTTAATTTTCTTAACTTATTTCAATGTTATTATATTAAACTAAAGACTAAAACGAGTCGGTTTACTCGTTCGTTTATTTTAAAATCAATTAAACTATATTTTTATAAACCATCCCATTTCTTTTTATTAAAATACATTATAATACCCCACACTTTTATAAATCTTGCAATATTTTTATAAACTTATTTAATTACATTTTTAGGTATAAAATGTCCTATATTTTTATAAATCTTGCAATATTTTTATAAACTTATTTAATTACATTTTTAGATATAAAATGTCCATATTTATATAAATCTTGTAATATCTTTATAAACTTATTTAATTACATTTTTAGATATAAAATGTCCATATCTATATAAATCTTGTAATATCTTTATAAACTTATTTAATTACATTTTTTTTTAGATATAAAATGTTCTATATTTTTATAAATCTTGTAACATTTTATAAACTTATTAAAATACATTTAATATATAAAATGTCTCATTATTTTTATATGAACCTAGCAATACTTTTAATAAACTTGTTAAAATAAATTTTAATATATAAAATATCAACATAATTAATCAAATAAAGACTTATCTGTTTATTTATTATTATTGTTTAAATACATTAAACATAATGATTAATTATTTAAAAATGTAATATTTTATAAGTCAAAGCTTTACAAAACCATATTCATTTTCTACCACATTTTATATTAAGGATATTATTATAAAACCTATACTCATTTAAATACGAATACGCACATACATACAAACATACAATAATACCCATTTATCTACATAGGGTTTCATCGTGCTTAGACTTCAACATACTTATCACCTACACGCGTGGACAAATACCCGCTTGCAAGGTGAGTTACATAGCCCCTATTTTACATTTTTATACGTTTTGGGGTGAAACATTATACATGCTACTCACACTGTTTATACGTGTTATACATGAGACTATATGCTTATTCTTTGGATGTACATACATTTAAACACAAGACAACCAACTGTAATATTGATAGATCTATTGTGCCTGACCAGCCCACCCGGTTAGGGTGTTTATTACTGCATACTCGGATATAACCGCGTGTTATATTCAATCATACCGGATATAGTGGGTAACTATATTCAAGCATACCGGACTTAGCTGTTGTGCTCTGTTCAAGCGCGTCAAACTCGGTTTGAATTGTGATTAAATAAATGTTACATCATATGCTATGTTTAACAAGATAAACAATGAGTTGCAAAACGATTTACACTACTATTTACTGGATTTACTAAACCTATGTGCTCACCAACTTTTTAGTTGACACTTGATTTAAATAATGTTTCAGGTTTGGATATGTGACTACTTGCCGAAGGTTTCTCCACTTAAGGACTATGGACCTAGTTAAATAAATCCATGTTTTGAACTAGACTAGGTTATTTGGAATGTATTGTATTTGGATCTTGTTGTCTTTAAACTTAATTAATGAATTATGCAACCTTTAGCTATCATGTGCTTTTGAACAATCATCACATTGTCCGCCTCGATGATTCCGCCATCGGTCGGGGTGTGACATGTACCATTTGGCCTTGGATTTGTCAAACCCGACCTTGGCATTAGGATGCCCACCAATAAACTTTCTTCCTGTTCTGTTCAGGAAACGCTTTGCTCTCCTCAATAGCATGGCCATATTCCATTAAATATCCATGTCCTCCATGTCATCAGGATCCACTTGATTAAAATCTTCTTCAATCGTCTCTGGATCAGTAAGCTTGCCACCTATGAAATTTTCATATGCAAGCATACAAGATGAGAATAGTGCTACATGATCTTCAGCTATTCTGGCTATAGCTGAGTTGTTAGCTGAAGACGTAGCAGGAGGATTTCTTGAGGTATTTTGATGATGAGATCCCAACCCTGATCCTGAAGCATAGCAAGCATGACCACCACACCCAGTTGAGTGGTCTTCTTCAATAGGATTTCTAGTGAAGAGGGCAATTCCAGAGCCCGATGACTTGGATGTAGAAGTCGTCCCGTGATACATAGAAGGGTCTTGTATCTGGGGTCTTCCAAAGCTCTCCTTTCTTCTTAGGTTCATGTCATGAGCTTGAACCTTTCCTATTGCCTCTTCAACTGTCAGCTCATAGAATTTAGGTTTTTCCCTCATCAGGGTTGTGTACATCTCAAATTTGGGTGGTAAAGCATCCAAAAACTTTTCCACCATCTCTTCATCCGGATACCTGAGCTCAAAAGCCTTCAAATCAGTCTGTGTCACACCCCGACCGATGGCGGAATCATCGAGGCCGACAATGGAATGATTGTTCAAAAGCACATGATAACTAAAGTGTTACATAATTCATTAATTAAATTTAAAGACAACAAAGATCCCAAATACAATACATTTCAAATAACATAGTCTAGTTCAAAACATTGATTTATTTAACTAGGTCCATAGTTCTTAAATGGAGAAATCTTCGGCAAGCAATCACATATCCAAACCTGAAACATTATTTAAATCAAGTGTCAACTAAAAAGTTGGTGAGTACATAGGTTTTGTAGTTCCGATAAGTAGTAGATAAAAACGTTTTACAACTCATTGTTTATCTTGTTAAACATAGTATATATATGGTGTATCATTTATCTAATCACAATTCAAACCTTGTTTGACGCGCTTGAACAAAGCACAACAGCTAAGTCCGGTATGTTTGAATATAGTTACCCACTATATCCGGTATGTTTGAATATAACACACGGCTATATCCGAGTATGCAGTAATAAACACCCTAACCGGGTGGACTGGTCAGGCACAATAGATCTATTAATATTACTGTTGGTTTTCTTATGTTTAAATGTATGTACATCCAAGATAATAAGCATATAGTCCACATGTATAACACGTATAAACAATGTGAGTGGCATGTATAATGTTTCACCCCAAAATGTGCAAAAATGTAAAATAGGGGCTATGTAACTCACCTGGCTAGCGGATGTTTTAATCCACGAGTGCGGGTGATAAGGATGTTGAGAACTAAGCACGTTGAATCCCTAGGTGGATAAATAGGTATTATTGTATGTTTTGTATGTGCGAATTCGTATTTAAATGTGTATAGGTTTATAACAGTATTTCTTAACATTTATTGTTATAAAATATGGTAAAAAAGATGTTAATGGTTTTGTGAAACTTAACATCAAAAATATAAATATATATATATATATATTTATATTTTAATTTTGTTAAAATATTATATTTTAAATAATTTGTTATTATGTCTATTGTATTTATATATAACAAGAAAAGTTTCCATTTGTCTAATCATATATTAAGATTTATTTTAAAATAATTTGTTATTATGTTTATTGTATTTATATATAATAATAAAAAGAAAATTTCTATTTGTTTAATTATGTTATCATTGTTTTAATGAAAAATTATGTTAACAAGTTTATAAAAATATAGGGTTTATTATTTTATAAAAGTTGGGCGGGTTAAATGTGTATAAAAAGTTATTTAATGGTTTTTAAAATAAACGAACGAGTAAACCGGCTCGTTTTAGTTTTTATTGTATAAAAAGAATATTAAAATAAGTTAAAATAAATAAATAAAATAAAAACAGAATAAAAAGTTTGGGCCGAAGGCCAACCGGGATCGAACCCGCGACCTCAGGATCAAACACACACACGCATAACCAGCTGGGCTACTGCCCATCGCTGGTTATGTGTGTACTTGTTATTTTAAATACACAAGTGGGAAGTTGGTCGCTGGTCCTCGGCAACCGGCAAACCGTGTCCGAGGACACTGGTTTGCCCGGTAACTCATGGGCGATGTTTGCGATTTTGATTGGGGTAGTTTGACAAGCGATAACAGAATGTAAAGGAACCAAATTGAGGCTCGAACCTGGCCGCGAAGGGTCTGGTCGGTAGAAGCTTAAATCCGAAAATGTCAAGAATGGGGATCGAGCTTCTGGATGGAATTAGCCTCTAAAATCTTGGTCACAGCTTCACTCAGAGACGAAGAATGTAATGGTGTCTTCAATTTGAAGTGAGAGTCGGTGGAAGAGGGGTAGCGAGCTCGGGCAGGTCCGAAGATGGCTATTTATAGCCGAGCTCAAACCTTATGACCAAACGTGAAATTGAGTATGTCCAGACATTCGTCTGGACGAGACGAAGCTAACGAGCTATCAAGCATGCGTGGAGGTTGACTGTCGGGCTCGAATTCGTGGCGTGGGTTCTCGGCCACCAACAGGATCAGACGATCCGTATGTTGGGGAGACCAATTGGTCGGGGGATTTTGCTCGCGTGGGAACAACGAGTTCAGGGATGCCTTTAGCGGCTGTCAAGGTGCAGGGAACAGGCTTGTCGGGGTGCTCGCCGAAAAAAATGGCTTGGACCGCCGGACAAACGTAGGGGGTGACCGGAAAGTCGATTTGAAATTTGGCAGTTTTAGTCCCTGTAGTTTGATTTTGTTTTAATTCGACCCCTGAGATAATTACGGATGAATCCTTGTAGTTTGATTTGTACAGAAATAGTCCCTCAACTGATTTTTGCTTAAAACCTTCTAGTTTGAAAAGTTTTAAAATAACCCCTTAACTTTTATAAAAATAATTAGTTTAATTTCTTTTAATTTTCAAATATATTTTATAAACTTATATTATTGTTATAAATAATTTTTATAAAAGTTTGTTATCTTATTTAAATAGGTTATTTTATTAAATATGAAACTTTTAAATTTAGATTTTTATATAAAATTTTATATAAGTTTAAAACGTATTTATTTTTAATTATTTTAAATCCATAAAATAAGTAAAAATAAATATATATTTGTACAAAATTAAATAAAACACTTGCATTTCATTTAGTTGAAAATGATTACATGATATATATTACAAATGCGTGAATAAAAATCCGGAATGTCACAGTCTCCCCATGTTAAAGGAATTTCGCCCCGAAATTTAACTAGTGGAGGCTATGAAAAGAGATGCGAATATTTGGTCTTCATTTGGTCTTCACGTTCCCAAGTGAACTCGGGTCCATGTTTAGACTCCCAACGGATTTTGACAATGGGGATGCGACTACGTTTGAGTTTCTTGACTTCACGGTCCACTATTTCCACGGGTTTTTCAACAAAGTGCATTCTTTCGTCAATACGTACTTCATCAAGAGGGATGTGGAGATTCTCGTCGGCTAGGCACTTTTTCAAATTAGATACATGAAAGGTCGGATGAACGTTGTTGAGTTCTGAAGGAAGATCGAGTTTGTAGGCCACTTTTCCTACCCTTTCGAGTATCTTGAATGGACCCACATATCGAGGTGCAAGTTTTCATTTCTTTCCAAATCGGACTACGTCTTTCCAAGGTGATACCTTTAGAAGAACCATATCCCCAACTTGAAATTCCAAGGGTTTTCGTCGTTTATCGGCATAGCTCTTTTGCCGACTCCTTGCTACTCGAATGTTGTCACGAATAAGAGAGATTTTATCGGTGGTCTCTTGGATAAGCTCGGGACCGGTGATTTGTGCTTCACCAATTTCGTTCCAACAAATCGGTGAACGACATTTTCCTCCATAAAGAGCTTCAAACGGTGCCATGTTAATACTTGTGTGGTAGCTGTTGTTGTAGGAAAATTCGATTAGTGGTAGGTGAGAATCCCAATTGCCACCAAAGTCAATGACACAAGCTCTAAGCATATCCTCGAGAGTTTGGATTGTTCGCTCGGTTTGTCAATCAGTTTGAGGATGGTAAGCCGTACTTAAGTCCAAACGAGTACCAAGCGCAGATTGTAATGATTGCCAAAATCGGGAAGTAAAACGCGAATCACGATCGGAGATGATGTTCAAAGGGATTCCGTGACGACTCACAATTTCATCAATGTAGATCCGAGCCAATTTCTCGATTCGATAGTCCTCACGAATAGGCAAGAAATGAGCAGACTTTGTAAGTCGGTCGATAATAACCCAGATACTATCGTGCCCACTAGAAGTGCGTGAGAGTTTGGTGATGAAGTCCATAGCAAGGTTCTCCCACTTCCACATGGGAATTTCAGGTTGTTCGAGGAGTCCGGAAGGCTTCTGGTGTTCGGCCTTCACTTTAGAACAAGTTAAGCATTTTGCCACAAAGAGGGCAATATCCTTTTTCATGCCGGGCCACCAATATTGTTGACGAAGACCCATGTACATCTTATCAGCTCCGGGATGTACCGAATATCGAGTTTTGTGGGACTCGTTCATCAAAAATATACGAAGGTCGTCGTGATCGGGAACCCAGATACGGTCCAAGTAATACAATAAGCCGTTGGCTTTGGTTTCTAGTAAGAGTTCTACACCACATGCCATCTCTTGATACATGTTTCCCTCGGTAACCAAGGTGTGTTATGCTTGAAGAATACGGGCTTGGATATCGTTATGAATACAAACACTATGAAGCATGATACATTCCTTACGACTCAAGGCGTCGGCTACAACATTTGCCTTGCCGGGGTGGTAGCGAATCTCGCAGTCGTAGTCGTTAAGAAGTTTAACCCATCGTTGTTGCCTCATATTAAGCTCTTTTTGATTGAAAATATGTTGGAGACTTTTGTGGTCGGTGAAAACCACGCATTTGGTGCCATAAAGATAATGTCTCCAAATTTTCAAGGCGAAAAAGACAGCACCAAGCTCGAGATCATGGGTCGTATAGTTCTTCTCGTGGATTTTGAGCTGACGTGATGCGTATGCAATTACTTGGCCATGTTGCATTAGAACACAGCCCAGACCTTGGTTGGATGCATCACAATAAACGACAAAGTCGTCATTACCACTAAGAAGAGTTAGAATAGGAGCATTACAGAGCTTGTGCTTGAGAGTTTGAAAAACTTCCTCTTGCTTGGGTCCCCACTCGTAATGCTTATCTTTGTGAGTCAAGGCAGTGAGCGGGACCGCAATCTTGGAGAAATTTGAGATGAAGCGACGATAGTAACCCGCTAGTCCAAGGAAGGAACGAATCTCGGTAGGAGTCTTAGGAGTACTCCAATTCTTTACCGCTTCGATTTTTGCCGGGTCCACATGAATCCCTTTATCGTTGACTATGTGTCCCAAAAATTGAACCTCCTTTAGCCAGAATTCACACTTGGAGAACTTGGCGTATAGTTGTTCCTTCTTCAAAAGCTCCAAAATCAAACGAAGATGTTGTTCATGCTCCGCTTTCGTTTTAGAATAGACGAGAATGTCGTCAATGAAAACGATCACGAACTTGTCCAAATAAGGTTTGTATACACGGTTCATGAGATCCATGAAAACCGCAGGTGCATTAGTCAAGCCAAATGGCATGACCATGAACTCGTAGTGACCATATCTAGTTCGAAAGGCAGTCTTTGGAATGTCTTCATCGAGAACACGAAGTTGATGGTATCCGGAACGAAGGTCAATCTTGGAGAAACATGTTGAACCTTGAAGTTGATCGAAAAGATCGTCGATACGGGGTAAAGGATAACGGTTCTTGATTGTAAGCTTGTTGAGTTCACGATAATCAATGCACATTCGAAACGATCCATCCTTTTTCTTTACGAACAGCATGGGAGCACCCCAAGGTGAATGGCTTGGTCGGATGAATCCTTTGGATGAGAGTTCTTGTAATTGACTTGCAAGCTCTTGCATCTCGGAAGGTGCAAGACGATAGGGAGCTTTTGCCACGGGAGTTGCTCCGGGCACAAGGTCAATACGAAACTCTACTTGTCTAGGAGGAGGAAGGCCGGGTAAATCCTTGGGGAATACTTCGGGAAAGTCTCGAATGATCGGAATATCTTGCAATTTCTTACCCTTGTCTTTCGTGTCAACTATGTGGGCCAAGAAGGCAACGTACTTTTTCCGTAGGTACTTTTGTGCCAATGTGCAACATGGTTTTTCACCGAAAATAACTAACGTGTTGCCCGAAGGTAGAGGTATACGAATGCACTTTTCATAGCACATAACCTCGGCATGGTGCTTGGATAACCAATCCATGCCAATTATAACATCGAAGCTTCCCAATTGCATTGGAAGGAGATCAACAGAGAACACATGATCATTAAGCTCGAGATTGCAGTTACGGATAACAGAATTTATAGTAATAGATTTTCCGTTTGCTATCTCCATGGAATAAGAATTGTCAAGTTTCGTTCTTTGTTTAGCAAGCCGAGATTCAAAGGTAAGAGACACAAAACTCCTATCGGCACCGGTATCAAATAAAATGGATGCATAATGATTGTTTACGAGAAACGTACCGTTTATCACATCGTTGTTTGCTTGTGCCTCATTAGCGTTTATATTAAATGCTCGTCCTTGAGGACCACCTTGACGATGAAGTTTTGGGCACCGGTCACGGAAATGGTTTGGATCTCCACATTCGTAACATGCCCGACCATTGAGAGGTGCCGGATAGATTGGATGGTTGGCTGGAGCAGCTTGATGGACGGGAGGACGGGTACGGCAAGTAGTGACCACGTGTCCATATCGTCCGCAGCTTGAACACAATCGGCATGGTAAGTTGGCAAGATGATGGTACTTGCAGGTCTGACATTGGGGATTCGGGCCCAGATAAGGTTTCGGGTTTTGACCCACAGGGGCCACTTGAATAGCAGGTATAGCGGGAGTTACGGCTACGAAGTTTCAACGTTTTCGTTTCTTGTTGTGGTTAGAAGACTCGGGTTTTACATCTTTGACGGCCGCAAGAGTGGAGACAACCTTCTTGGAACCCTTTCTTGTTAAGGTTCCGACTTTGACATGGTTTTCGGATAGTGTAGCGGATAGACGGATAGCAGCTTCAAGTGTAGGAGGATTGCTTCCTAACACAGCATCTTGAATTTGCATAGGCAGCCCGCCTATGTATTTTTCAATTTCACGAGCAAGGGGAGTGATCATATGAGGCACCAATAGGCTCAGCTCTTGAAATCGGGTGGTGTAAGCCAGATTATCCCAGCTGTCTTGGGCAAGATCCCAAAACTTAGTCTCGAGCTTACTCATTTCATTTCGAGGACAGAATTCATCAGTCATGGCTTTCTTCAGATCATCCCATGATAAAGATGTAGCAACCTCAACACCACGAGTGCGTTTCTCACCGTTCCACCAGGTGAGGGCTCTCTTTTGAAGTACACTTGTGGCATAGCGAACCCGAAGATTATCGGGACAGTCACTGTTTAGGAATGTGCTTTCCATGCTTTCAAACCATTGCAGTAGGCCGGTAGCACCTTCAGTCCCGAAAAATTTTGTAGGATTGCACGAGTTAAAGTGCTTAAACGTGCATTGGGGCGGGTTGGTACCACCGTTTCCTTGGATGTTGTGAGACCCGTCACTGTTGTTATTGACTTGGGTCATTTGCCCCACCAGCTGGGCAAGGAGAGTAGCAAGATCCAGGTTGGGAGTGCTAGAGTTTGCACGTCGAGGAGGCATTCTAACACCATAAGAAAAGACAATGATATTTTAGATAAGATGGATATATATGAGTTATAGTGGGAAATAATGTAAGCAGAAAAGCGGGATTCATCATGACGCATGCCAGTGCATGTGTATTTATTCAAAGTTGATGGGGGAAACTAAGCCATCTATTCCGGATAGAACATGATGTTATAGATCATTATTCGCGTAATAGGAATTGCCGGGACTTGCATGCACTACAAATCGTTATTACGTGTGCACCCGTAATAATGATTTGCTTTGCATGTTCGTCTAGTTCTTCCTATCTTGCTATAAGTCACCAAATTTTGAGTTTAAGTTCGGATCGTATCCTTGCGAATACATTGACTTATCAACGTTAAATAATTCCTCAAAACTTTCAAGGAGACATGGTTTAGCCTATAGGTAAACACTCACTTCAGGAATTCCCAGGAAAGCATACGGGTCCGTTTATTTGGATTTATACGAAATGCTTTCCTAGACAGAAATCCCAATGTACAGGTGTCACCCTTCCAGATTGCACGTGTCCTTTACTGGTTTCAAGAAATTAAGTCTTTGACGAGATTTTCAAGATTTTAATAGACTTGAGAATGAGTATAAAATGTGTAGGAATGTTGCAATTAATATGGATTAGGAAAGAGTATGGATAAGGATGAGTAGTGTATTTGTTTGCATAAGTTTGTTTGTCAAATGTGTATGTAAAGTATGTATCATGTATTTAAGCCTTGTATGTATGTGTATAAGTCTCGTGTACCAAACTTGGGAAAATTCAAATAATACCTAACTACAAATAATTCACATAACAATTAATCATTTAGCACATAACACATAAAAGGGAGTCCTAGGGTTATAGTCTAGGTCATTGTGTCTAATAACCTAATTCCCTATAACTATGGCTTTGATACCAATTTGTCACACCCCGACCGATGGCGGAATCATCGAGGGCGACAATGGAATGATTGTTCAAAAGCACATGATAACTAAAGTGTTACATAATTCATTAATTAAATTTAAAGACGACAAAGATCCCAAATACAATACATTTCAAATAACCTAGTCTAGTTCAAAACATTGATTTATTTAACTAGGTCCATAGTTCTTAAGTGGAGAAATCTTCGGCAAGCAATCACATATCCAAACCTGAAACATTATTTAAATCAAGTGTCAACTAAAAAGTTGGTGAGTACATAGGTTTTGTAGTTCCGATAAGTAGTAGATAAAAACGTTTTGCAACTCATTGTTTATCTTGTTAAACATAGTATATATATGGTGTATCATTTATCTAATCACAATTCAAACCTTGTTTGACGCGCTTGAACAAAGCACAACAGCTAAGTCCGGTATGTTTGAATATAGTTACCCACTATATCCGGTATGTTTGAATATAACACGCGGCTATATCCGAGTATGCAGTAATAAACACACTAACCGGGTGGGCTGGTCAGGCACAATAGATCTATTAATATTACTGTTGGTTTTCTTGTGTTTAAATGTATGTACATCCAAGATAATAAGCATATAGTCCACATGTATAACACGTATAAACAATGTGAGTAGCATGTATAATGTTTCACCCCAAAATGTACAAAAATGTAAAATAGGGGCTATGTAACTCACCTGGCTAGCGGATGTTTTAATCCACGAGTGCGGGTGATAAGGATGTTGAGAACTAAGCACGTTGAATCCCTAGGTGGATAAATAGGTATTATTGTATGTTTTGTATGTGCGAATTCGTATTTAAATGTGTATAGGTTTATAACAGTATTTCTTAACATTTATTGGTATAAAATATGGTAAAAAAGATGTTAACGGTTTTGTGAAACTTAACATTAAATATATATATATATATATATATATATTTATATATATATATATATATATATATTTATATTTTAATTTTGTTAAAATATTATATTTTAAATAATTTGTTATTATGTCTATTGTATTTATATATAAAAAGAAAAGTTTCCATTTGTCTAATCATATATTAAGATTTATTTTAAAATAATTTTTTATTATGTTTATTGTATTTATATATAATAATAAAAAGAAAATTTCTATTTGTTTAATTATGTTATCATTGTTTTCATTAAAATTTATGTTAACAAGTTTATAAAAATATAGGGTTTATTATTTTATAAAAGTTGGGCGGGTTAAATGTGTATAAAAAGTTATTTAATGGTTTTTAAAATAAACGAACGAGTAAACCGGCTCGTTTTAGTTTTTATTGTATAAAAAGAATATTAAAATAAGTTAAAATAAATAAATAAAATAAAAACAGAATAAAAAGTTTGGGCCGAAGGCCAACCGGGATCGAACCCGCGACCTCAGGATCAAACACACACACGCATAACCAGCCGGGCTACTGCCCATCGCTGGTTATGTGTGTACTTGTTAATTTAAATACACAAGTGGGAAGTTGGTCGCTGGTCCTCGGCAACCGGCAAACCGTGTCCGAGGACACCGGTTTTCCCGGTAACTCATGGGCGATGGTCGCGATTTTGATTGGGGTAGTTTGACAAGCGATAACAGAAGGTAAAGGAACCAAATTGAGGCTCGAACCTGGCCGCGAAGGGTCTGGTCGGCAGAAGCTTAAATCCGAAAATATCAAGAATAGGGATCGAGCTTCTGGATGGAATTAGCCTCTAAAATCTTGGTCACAGCTTCACTCAGAGACGACGAATGTAATGGTGTCTTCAATTTGAAGTGAGAGTGGGTGGAAGAGGTGTAGCGAGCTCGGGCAGGTCCGAAGATGGCTATTTATAGCCGAGCTCAAACCTTATGACCAAACGTGAAATTGAGTATGTCCAGACATTCGTCTGGACGAGACGAAGCTAACGAGCTATCAAGCATGCGTGGAGGTTGACTGTCGGGCTCGAATTCGTGGCGTGGGTTCTCGGCCACCAACAGGATCAGACGATCCATATTTTGGGGAGACCAATTGGTCGGGGGCTTTTGCTCGCGTGGGAACGACGAGTTCAGGGATGCCTTTAGCGGCAGTCGAGGTGCAGGGAACAGGCTTGTCGGGGTGCTCGCCGGAAACTGGCTTGGACCGCCGGACAAACGTAGGGGGTGACCGGAAAGTCGATTTGAAATTTTTGCAGTTTTAGTCCATGTAGTTTGATTTTGTTTTAATTCGACCCCTGAGATAATTACGGATGAATCCTTGTAGTTTGATTTGTACAGAAATAGTCCCACAACTGATTTTGCTTAAAACTTTCTAGTTTGAAAAGTTTCAAAACAACCCGTAACTTTTATAAAAATAATTAGTTTAATTTCTTTTAATTTTCAAATATATTTTATAAACTTATATTATTATTATTGTTATAAATAATTTTAATAAAAGTTTGTTATCTTATTTAAATAGGTTATTTTATTAAATATAAAACTTTTAAATTTAGAATTTTATATAAAATTTTATATAAGTTTAAAACGTATTTATTTTTAATTATTTTAAATCCATAAAATAAATAAAAATAAATATATATTTTGTACAAAATTAAATAAAACACTTGCATTTCATTTAGTTGAAAATGATTACATGATATATATTACAAATGCGTGAATAAAAATCCGAAATGTCACAGTCTGTAAATGATAGAATCTAGAGATGAGGTCATCCAAAGATTCGTTCTCTAAAAATCTGAAGCACTCATACTGCTTCCTGAGAAGATCCCTCTTACTCTTCTTGATGTCACTGTTTCCTTCGAATCTCTTCTGTAAAGCTTTCCAGAGATCCTTAGAATTGTCATACCCTCGGAAACTGTGGAACAATTCCCGAGTTAATGCCATAGTGATCGAACCAAGTGCCTTCTTTTCACGATCATAAGCTTTCTTTTCTTCGTCAGAAAGCTTAGAGATAGGTTTGGGCATGGTTTCATCAAGATAGATGTATGTGGGATGCTTATATCCCTCAAGGATTGGTATCTATAGTGATGAGTCGGTATACGAAATGTAGTGCTTAAAACGTGCTTTTCAATTGGAATAATCGTTCACGTTCAGCAACTTTGGTGGTTTCTGTGGTGTACCGATCTCATTATCATAATTCAGCAGGTTTCCAAGATTCTGAAGATTCGACATAGTGAACACTTAGTCAAATTTCAGAAAAGTCAGACACAATTGCGAACTTGGTTTTGGCCTTGCGCACTTGAGAAATAGTCTTACGTATTTAGATTTCCTCTTGCGTACTTGTAAGTACGCAGGAGTAACTGTAAGTACGCAGGATATAACTTAAGTTCGCACAAGTTCAGTCTTGTGCACTTATAAGTACGCAGGAGATAAGTCTTGCGTATTTAGTAAGTACGCATAAAACTGTACTTTTTGCCAGAAATGGTAAGTACGCAGGATACTTTTTCAGCAACTTTCACCAAACTTTTTCGGTCACCTGAAACTCGCTGGAGATGGTAAAAATTCGTCTGATGATCAATGCAAATGAGCCAAAGGGTCAGAAACTTGTTTCTAACCAACCTTTGATGCTCAAAACACTCAAATACACAACAAAAATCAGTTTTTTTTAGTGATTTTTGCTTCTAAAATAGTGCTCAAGAGCTACCCCTGTTTTATCACAAAAATCAACAAAGATATCTCTTTTTGCTTGTAAAAACTCTCCAAACTCACTCACAACACTCGAAATCACGAGCCAAGGCTCTGATACCACTTGTAGGTCCCTCGGCTGTGGCGGATCGTCACATGCAAGTGGGTATACTAGTCGGACCGGGTGCGGAATGCACGTGACTAGGCGAAGAGTCTAGCTAAACAAAGTAAACCGACAAGAGAAAACACTTAAAACGTTCTTTGTATTATAAACACTTGAAGGTTACAGAGAAAAGCATTGAGATTACAATCTACGTATTTGCTATAATGTCTGCATACTTAACTTCTGTCAACCTATCCTACTTATACCTGACCTGATGCCTGTGCACTTAACAAGTGCGCAGGGCAAATTGCTCTTGCGTACTTAACAAGTACGCAAAGGTATTCTTGCGTACTTGCTAAGTACGCAGGAGCATTCTCCTGCGCACATGTAAGTGCGCAAAACACTTAGAAAGAAATGCAACATTCAATATGTAAAAGTAAATACAACTCGATAAACTAATACATAAAGACTCTTACATACAAAGACAATTACAGACATGAAAATACAAACTAAGACTCTATCCAGAGTGTTGTCACAGGAAAGTGCCTCAACAATTGGAACATGCATTCATAATCTCATTCAGTTAATCATTTCAAATACAATCACGCACTAACTGTAACCACCGACATGTCGAGCCCCCAATTCTGTGATCTAAAATGATATCTATTACCAAGCCAACAGTCTATCTATGGGTCCCACGCTTAGAAAGCTACAGTTCAGTCTAATCCCATCGCACGGGTTAAACCATATAAATTTCCCCCACAACTATAAGCACTAATTCGTAAGTTTTAGAAATCAGATGGAATTATGGATCAATGGATGAATGATGTGAGCTTTTATTAACTTATATGAATAAACCTAACCCAGTGGTGTTTCAATTAAGCTGGAACTCAACGTGTGATGCATAGGCTGCAGTTTTTAGTAATGAAGCACATAAGCTTCGTTTTAGTGGTGTATCCTTCAAGTCGTCATCCCGAAGGGATACACATAAACCTAACTTAGATATCCAGATGTGGATTACTTAAGTCTCACCCATGGGTGTATCAACCAGGTCACCATCCCGAAAGGTAACACGTAGGTGAAACCTAAGCTCTCACATCTAATAATTAAAGCTCACAATTGATGGATTCTGGAATGCGGGCACCACCAACTTTCGAATTTATTTTCATAAAAAGAAAGTGGTGTGCCAAAGATTTCAAAAACTTATAAATTCTTGCTTATAGAGGTACCTATCACCCTATATTCACAATTCTGACCTTACCGACACCCCTAAGATGAGAACCCACAAGATATCCTGAATTAAATTGTTCAATTAAGCATAGAAACAATATCATGAAGTTTAAGCTCTTTAAGTCGGTTGGGCCTACCAAAACATTATGAATTAGACGCTTTTTCTACTTATTAAACAATTCAATCACACACGAGCACAGTTCCAATTGTACTTATCATTTTCCATTTAATTGCATGAATCTAATCCTGGGACATTTTTTTAAATTTTTTTTTAAAATTTTTATGGATTTTTGATTTTATGACTCGAAATACAGACTCAGTCTATAGACTTGGACTAAGGTCTCCCCTCCCCACACTTAAACACTGCATTGCCCTCAATGTATGAAAATAAACAAAATGAAAGACCAAAACAAAACTAAAGAACTTAGCTGGATATGCGATCATATAGCATTTCATTCGCGATCGTGCTCCCTAGATGCAAGTGGGCAACCTCGTACAAGAATCAAGCGGAAGTCGGAAGTCATTACCCGAATGGAGATTGAGTATGGGCAAATAATTCTAAATCTGCAAAACTAATCTCAAAGCACACCCACAAGCATCAAACCGATTCGACAACAAGACTCAATTAAAATAATAGACAAGATTTTTTTATTTTTTTTTCGTGTGTCGTGAAAGATGGGGGAAAGAGCTTCGCATGGTGCGAAGATCAGAAATAACTGCCGGACTCCAAACTCCTCGCGTGTAACGAAGAATTGGGCAGGGATCTTCGCATGGCGCGAAGACCCTGTGGTGACAGAAGGTTTGGAAGAAAAAATGAGTTTTTGCCTCAGAAAAAAATGAGTTTTTACCTCTCCAAAACTTGTTCCAACACATGATTTATGTTCATACATACCTGGAACTTGATTCCTCATCATTTTTCTTGCAAAAATCGACACGAACACCTGCAAAACTTAGAAAAACTACAAAAACATACCGAAAACTTCAAAATTTAAATAACTTTACACATGGTGACCTACCCCCAAGAACTTGTGCGTTGCCCTCAATGGCACATAAATGAATCCAAGACCCCTCAGAGATTTCCCCACACTTGGTCAATTGCACAAAAATAAACTAAATACATGTAAAGCTTAGGTTGCTTCCTAAGAGCGCTAAGTTTAACGTATTCAGCCAGATGCGGTGTACCTGAGATTGGTTATGTGTCTCCATCCTCTAAAACGCTCAAGAACAACACCTCAACATGCTTGTCCGGACCATTGATGCCATTAGGCTCTAAATACGGCTTTAGCCGATGGCCATTCATTGTTTGTCTCAAATGGTCTTCAAAGCCTTCTATCTCAGCATCACATGAGTGACCCACCTTGGTCACCAAGTAGGGACCTTTCCACTTGCTCTTTAACTTACCAGGGAAGAGCTTCAACACCACACCTTTTGCCCAATTGCAAAGGTTTTCAACTGGATCTTGGCATCGTGCACCTTCTTCATATTATCCTTGTAGGCCAAAGCATTCTCATATGCATCATCCCTTAGTTCTCCCAACTCACTCAAGCACAACTGTCTTTGCTTACCTGCAGCATCATAATTAAGATTAACATTTTTAATAGCCCATAATGCTCGACGAGCCAATTCCACAGGTAAGTGACATCCCTTCCCGTAGACCAACCGGTATGGAGTAGTGCCAATAGATGTTTTGTAAGCAGTACGGTATGCCCATAAGGCATCATTTAGTTTGTTTGACCAATCCTTGCGGTCGGACCTTACTGTTTTCTAAAAAAATTCCTTGATTTGCCTATTGGACACCTCCACTTGCCCACTTGTTTGTGGATGATAAGGTGTGGCAATACGGTGGTCTACACCATAGCGTTTCAGGAGTTTGCCAAAATGAAAGTTCTTAAAATGAGATCCCCCATCAATTATGATCACACGGAGAAGCCCAAATCTAGAAAAAAATGTTTGATTGAACGAATTTGCAAACTAAGTTATGGTCATTGGTCTTGATGGCAATTGCTTCGACCCATTTTGACACATAGTCAACGGCCACCAAGATGTACAAATTGCCAATGAATTTGGGAATTGGGCCATGAAATCAATTCCCCACACATCAAAAATATCAACAACGCGTATTGGTTGCATGGGCATCTCATTCCGCTTAGTGATACTACCCATCTTTTAGCAATTAGTACATGTTCGAGCAAACTCAAATGCATCCTTAAAAATAGTGGGCCAAAATAACCCGCAAGATAAGATTCGATTCCCTTGTTTTCTGGCCACTAAAATGGCCACCACACACAGACGCATGTGTAAGCTCCAAAACTGTTGGGATCTCTGATTCAGGAATGCAACGCCTGATGAGTTGGTCCGCTCCCACTTTGAACAAATCCGGTTCATCCCAGATGTACTGGTTGACCTTTGTTAGGAATTTGTTCTTCTTCTTCTTCTTGTTCCAATCTTCGGGAATAGTACCTGTACCTAAATAGTTAGCAATACCTGCATACCAAGGATCAGAGATGTAATTGACATTAAACACTCATCAGGGAACCGCTAGTTTTTCTCAGGAGTGACATCCTCCTCTCCCCTTTGGATCCGTGACAAGTGGTCAGCCACGAAGTTTTATCATCCCTTTTTTTCCCGGATCTCCATATCAAATTCCTGCAACAAAAGGACCCACCTGATCAACCTAGGCTTGGCATCCTTCTTTGCCATCAAATATTGGACAACTGCATGATCAGAATAAACAATTACTTTGCTACCCCAAATATAAGACCTGAAATTGTCTAAGGCATAGACAACTTCAAGCAACTCCTTCTCGGTGGTGGTGTAATTCAATTGAGCACCGGAGAGGGTCTTGCTTGCATAGTAAATGACAACAGGTCTTTTGTCTACCTTTTGACCCAAAACAGCCCCAACTGCATAATCACTAGCATCACACATTATTTCAAAAGGAAGACTCCAATTCGGTGATTGCAAAATTGGGGTTTGTACCAATTGATCTTTTAAAACATGAAAAGCATTTAAACAATCTTTATCGAATTCAAAAGGAACATCTTTAAGAAGTAAGTTGCATAAATACTTTGTGATGACACTAAATCCCTTAATAAACCTATGGTAAAACCCGGCATGCCCTAGAAAAGAGCGCACACCCTTGACATTCATCGGGGGAGGTAATGTTGAAATAACACTAATTTTAGCTTTGTCTACCTCAATCCCCCGAATCGAAACAACATGACCCTAAAAAATACCCTCTTGAACCATGAAATGGCTCTTTCCCAACTTAAGACCAAAATAGTTTCTACACATCGTTGCAAAACTTTAGATAATTCCGTTAAACGCAATTCAAACGATGAGCCAAAAACTGAAAAGTCATCCATAAAGACCTCAAGCGACTCCCCGACCATGTCCAAGAAAATACTCATCATACACCTTTGAAAGGTGGCCGGGGCGTTGCACAACCTAAATGGCATCCGCCGAAAGGCAAAGGTACCATAAGGGCATGTGAAGGTGGTCTTTTCCTAATCATCAGGATGGATGGCTATTTGGTTATAACCTGAGTAACCATCTAGAAAGCAGTAAAACTTCTGACCTGATAACTTCTCTATGATTTGGTCAATGAATGGTAAAGGAAAGTGATCCTTTAATGTGACAGCGTTCAGTTTCATGTAATCAATACACACACGCCACCCCGTTACCGGCCGAGTGCCAATTTCGTCACCATCATCACTTGTTATTACCTGGATTCCTGCTTTCTTGGGCACTATTTGGGTTGGACTCACCCATGGACTGTCAGAAATGGGATAGATGATCCCGGCATCCAACCACTTCAAGACCTCTTTCTTGACAACTTCCCGCATGTTGGGATTCAATCAGCGTTGTGTATCTCGTGAAGGTATATCATCTATATCTGTGATGATCTTGTGCATCACAATGGAGGGACTAACACCCTTCAAATCCACAATGGTCCAACCAATTGCAGCCTTTTAATCCTTGAGCACCTTCAGTAGTGCCTCCTCCTGTTCTTCATCCAAGTTGGATGCAATGATGACAGGTAGAGTCTCAATTTCCCCCAGGAATGCATACTTAAGGTTTTTGGGGAGGTCTTTCAACTCTACCTTCGGGGGGCTAACAAGTGATGGTTGTAACCCCGAGTCAATCTCTAATGGAAGGCTCTCCACATGATGTGTCCATGGAGGTCTACCATCCTTCACAGCTAAAGCTTCAACAAGCTTTTCCTCCTCATCTAAGTCAAGCTCCAGCTCCTGTTCAAATCTGTAACAAACAAAACACTCCTCTGTGGATTCATCCTCAGAATAAGGATAGCATCCTTCAATGATGTCTGCCATAAAGCATTCATCACTGGGCAGAGGGTTAGATTCACTTGAAAAAATATTTAAACGGACCCTTCTATTACCAAATGTCATATCAATTGTGCCTAAGCGACAATCAATCAAAGAGTGGGAGGTGGCTAAGAAGGGTCGACCCAAAATGACAGTTGGTTCAATAACCTTTTCAGATTGCACATAATCAAGAACCAAGAAATCCACCGGATAGTAGAATTGATCCACTTTCACTATCACATCATGAACAATCCCTCTTGGGAGTTTAGTGGTCAAATCCGCCAACACCACAGTGGTATTGGCTCGACGTAGAGGACCAAAGTCATATTGGTCATACAAACTCCCAGGAAGGATGCTCACACTGGCTCCAAGATCAAATAGCGCTTTGCTTAATTTGAAATCACCCACTTGTATAGAAATTATGGGCGCTCGTGGATCTTGGAGTTTAGGTGGAAGAGAACCAGTCAAAATTGCACTAACTCGTGCATTCAGGTCAAGCTTTTGAGGAATTTTGTGATGCCTTTTCTGAGTGCACAAGTATTTCAAGTATTTAGCATAAACTGGTATCTGTTTAATTGCATCAAGAAGAGGTACATAAATTTTTACCTGCTTGAAAAGCTCCCAGATTTCCTCCTGATGAGGACCTCGCTTCTTGACCGCCACATGTTTACCTGCACTTACTAAAGAAGCAGGGAATGGCACCCTTGAAGGCACCACTCCCCCATTGTCAATAGTAGATGATGTTTTAGAAAAAGGCGATTCTTTTGGATTTGGAAAAGCAACCCGTGAAACCGGAATCGGTTCGGGTTCATCATCACTGACATCATGCTCATCAATGTCCTCCACCACACCATCAACAAAGGGTGGTGGAGGTGCAACCTTGTTATCATAAGTCTTACCACTTCGGAGAGTACTAACCTTGCCCACGTGGCTGTTCTTCATGTTTCTGTTCCCCAAAGTGTGGTGGGATGGATTGGTCACCGTATCACTTGGAAGCTTGCCATTACTCTTCTTCAGTTCTGCTATCTCAGTGGCAAACTGCCCCATTTGAGTGCTCATGACTTGTATGGTTTTATCCCGCGCATCATCGGCTTGGTTCTTCTTTTGCAAGTCCTGTTGGATAGACTTCAAGAGACCTAACATAACCTCCTCATTACTCTGATTGGAGGATCTAGATGACCCTCCCTGCTCATTCCCCTTTTGGTATCCCCTTTGGTTGTTGCTTTGATTATAATTCTGATTTCGGGGTGGAAATGGTTGTTGAGCTCTTTGATCATTACCTTTGAAGTTGGGATTAGCTTGATTTGAGGCATCCCCATACCTGAAATTGGGATGATTTCTAAGACCCAGGTGGTAGGTGTTGGAGTTCATGTCATAGTTCCTACCACCCTTTGCACATAATTCACATCTTCATAACCACCTGTACAATTGGCACCACTATGCCCTAGCTCACCACATTGGTCACATACCTCATATTGTTGACCCCTAATACCCATGTTGGCAACTTTCTTTTCTAATTTCTCCAATCTGTTTGTCTCGAGGCTAGGACTATCAACTGCTCTAACTACCGAATGTCTAGCCCGCCTCGAAGATTGGGCTTTCCTCTTGGATATCACTTCCATCCTCTCCAAGTAATCCCAGTCTACATCCTCATAATTTGTACCAAATGTTCCATTAGAAATAGAGTTGAGGTCTCGGGAATCATCATTTGTCAACCCCTCATGGAAGGCACTAAGCATCTCCCACATTTGCAAACCATGGTGTGGGCAGTTCTTAATCAACATATTGAACCTAAGAAAAGCTTTGTGAAACAGTTCCCAGATTGTTGTAGAACTCATCTAGGAACTGATGTTGCATATCACCCCATGTATAGATAGATGCAGATGGTAGAGAGTGGAACCACTGTTGAGCCTTGTCTTCTAGGGTGAATTGGAATAACACCAACTTCACATCATCTGGTGTGAATCCTTGTCCACCAATGGTGTTACACATGGCATCATAAGCACTTAGATGCAAGTATGGCTCCTCTGCCCCCGTCAATGATACTTAGGCAAATTCCGAATTGCATGAGAACGAACCTCAAAAGATCTCCCATGTTGTGGAATGACAACTCGAGATGGGTTATAAGTAATGGATGGTCTGAAGTGGCTCTTAATCCCTCTAACAAGGCCTCTGTCATGTCTCCTTGGAATGCCTCCCAGATTGTCAACAGCAGCAATGGTATCCCTAGGACCAGGTCGTCTTTGCCTGTTTACAAGCTGCTGCTGTGGTGGGATTGGTTCAGGAATGTATTGCTGAGATGGTTGCTGTGGCAACTTGTGATCAAGTTGATGCTCATTCGGTCTTTCAAACTGAACACCTGTATCCTATCTCCTGTACGCTGGCACTCTTGGCCTCTGTCTCTCCCTTCTGTCTAAGTCATGAGGCTTGTCCTCATCATCCCCAAACTCATCATCATAACCCTCTGTATCATCCTCATAATCTAGACCTGGAGTATATGGCTGGAAGCCTGGTAGGGGTGTGGAGTGAAATATGGATGGCCTTGTGATTGGTGGTTATGAGGTTGGTGGTGGCAGGGGATCTGTCACTATCCTCACATATGGTGAAGAATAGTGAGCGTCAGGTCTGAACTCAAAGGGTTGGCTCACTTGTGGAAAGGTTGGCCAAATGGTGGAAAATGTGGAAATTGACTGGTGGATGGGTTAAGGTTGTCATCTGTCCTAGGTGGGGGAAAAGATGATGGGAACACACCCGAGGTGGGCTGCTGTTCCGGTGGTAACTGACCTGCAGGTGGCAGATCAGATTGCTTCCCATGATCCGGTTTGTTCTCCATGTGACCTGGAGAAGACATAACCCTGTTCGTTCTATGAAATACCCTGTTTTGTCTGGCAGTCTTCTCAATTTCAGGATCAAAGAGCAAAGGAGATGATTTGTTGGAGTACCTTGTAGGATGCATACAACTGAAGAATCACCCACATAACACAAACAAGAACACCCCATGTAATACTGAACAAAAAAAAATAACAAGACAAGAAAGTAAATAAGAAGTTTTTTATTTTGTGAGTTGTAGCAAACAATGACAAATTAACACTAAGCGCACTAACCCCCCGGCAACGGCGCCATTTTGATCGATGTCGTTTGGTCGGTCAAAAATAATCCTTAAACACCTTAACTAGTAAGGGTAAGTAGAGTATCGTATCCACAAGTAGTATGTGGAAAATGCACTTTGTTACAAGATTCAAAGATAGAAAACAATAGCAACTAAACTGGATTTGGGTTTTAAAACAATAATAAGAGAGGTAATCCTCTCCGCGGTTCGGGTATGCAAACACAAGTTCCTTCAAGACAATTAGCAAGCGATTACATACACATAATCATACAATTCAATTGAATTCAGTGATAATGTGAAACCCGTTGTAAATAAAACTTATTCTCACACAACCATCAATGACAAACCAACTATAATCCAACCCCCAAATTATCCCCGATGTAAAGAAACCCGAGACTATTGAGATTTGAACAACAATTCGAAATCAATCAAAGAAGTTTAAAACATGCAATCAATAAATGAAATCATATGGCTTAAAATGCCAACCAAGATTACAAACCAAGCTAATCATTCAAGAATTCACAAGTGTTCACAAACCCTAGACCCAAAGAGGACTGTAAGAGATTTAGCCACTCATACTTATAGAAACAATCAAAACTAATGTACTAGGACTTATAATCATGAAATATTAAGAACAATCGGCTCAACTATGGTGGAAATCGCCTCCTTGAAGGTCTGGAAGGGCTGTAGTCGAAGATAGATGATAATGGAGGTGGCTAAGGATTAAAACCTGATTTAGGGTAATTTTCCCGTAAAATAGATTCTTCGCGTGTCACGAACATGGTAGCCAAGTTCTGCGCTTGGAGCGAAGAACAAACTAGTCGGGCGCACCTCTGAAGTTCTTTGCATGTCGCGAACGTTGCATCCCAAATCTTCGTGAGTCGCGAAGACCATAAAATCCAGGAAATTAACTTTTTAACTTTTTAATCTCTCGTGCTTCGCATCCAGCTGCTTCTCATCCGTTTCTCTTTCATTTAGCACATAAAACCTGAGAGGTAGACACAACCAAAACACACATAAAACCGAACAATAAAACATACTAAAACAACTAAGACGCACACAAAACAACATATAAACCGGGGTTATTAAACCCTACATCCCATATGATAAACAAAACAAGTATTGATGATCCATTTGTATGCTAGCTAGGCTTACAAATAATATGCTAATACATGAGACTGTAACCAAACCATGACTGGTGAATGCCCCTCCCTCGCTTTACCACGAGAATGGATTAAGAAAATATGTAGCCATTCGATCCTGCAGGTCATCGGTTAGCGTGACTAACCATGACCGGGGGTGTCACCCCCAATAGTACTATCCATAAAATCCTAGGCTAAGTCTATAGCTAATGGTTACAATTGATGGTGATGTTCAGGGGACTTTAAGAGCTCTCTAATTGTTCTCTCATGTAAACATAATGATAGTGTCTTGTTTTCTTGTTTTCATACAAAAATGTTTGCAATGTTTTCTCAAGTGCATGAAACAACAATGTTTCCAAATGGATTGAGCAATAATGTAAAATATGATATGTAAGTATGTTTCTCCCCCCGTATTTTTAAAACATTAAAAAGCGAAAAGGGGCCGTGAACTCAACTTGTGATCGATGTATGCTAGCAAATAACAGTGTGCTAATAGTTCCTGCCTATCCGTACCCTAATTACACAAGGGTACTTATGTGTTAAGACTACCCGTCTTAAATGCAAGTTGTTCACCTGACTTAACGAATCCAGTTAAGGATATCTTTGTTTACCAAAACGGTGTTTGAGTGTTACGACTCATTGGTGATTATTATTCCAGTCGAGATGTTTGTATATTTTCTCGAGAAAATGTTACGTTCCAATATTGGTGACACGCAACTTTTACAAAAATAAATCTTATTTTTGTCGATCCACATATTCAATCAAAATTATGGTTCACGTCAAGAAAGTATATTTCATCTATAATTTCCACGTATATATATATATATGTAATTATTTCTAAAAAATAACTACATATATTCTCAAATATCGTTCAAGTATACCCATGCATGTTTATATATCTTTATTATTCCACGTACATGCAAACTCATGCTACAACATCCACATGCAAATATATATTCCAAAACGACATTTATTAACTTATCTACGTTCAATATGCATACATTTATACTTATTTTTATCAAACGTGTGAATGTATGCACACATGTATTTCTACATTTCTACTCATACACAAATGTGTTTTACGACGTTAAACGCACATGTAAACATTTATTCTTTGACGAACTTGTCAACATGTTTCCAAGATCTATGTATCTACACATACATATACTTTATGTATACACATACACATACATATGGTTTTTCATGCCTTCATACATTTACATATGTATTGTTTCATATACTTTATGCATATACATACATACACTTTATGTATGCACATACATACACTTTACGTATACACACACATATACTTTATGCATAATATTAGGGTTTTTGACATTATCTTCTTCGTATACATTTCTAGAACATGTTAAGTTACCAATATATATATATATATATACATACATACATTGTCATGTTTTTATCAAACAACATAAATTTTTTTATAGACATACTCCATAAACATGCATATATATCAAATAACTTAATCATTTCATAAAATATGTTCCATGATCATCAACTACAACTATACACATACATATATATTACGGTTTTATGTATATATATATATATACACACACTTAACTTGCTTCAAATCTTAAATCCTTAAGGTTACCACTTGTTATTCTTTGTAAAAATCACCAAACTTATAGACATTTTGGTTTTTAAGGTGAACAACATACTTGATTCAAGATTAATAAATGAAAACCTAAAGATATAGTGTTGGTTTTTCATACCACTAGTCTAGCTAGGGAAGAACAATAAGTAGAAGGTGGTGGTGGCCTGATTTCTCTAGTGAAAGCTTCCTAGAACTCCAAGATTCTTGAATCTTCCAAGACTCTTTAGCTAGAACCTCTAGTGAACTTGTTCTTGGAATTTTTAGTGTGTGTGATTTATGTGTATTTATGGCCGTATATGAAGGAGAAAGACAGGAGAGGTTGAGTGTTGCTTTGGGTAATCATCATGACTAATTATGGATGGATGTGACATTTACTTGGAGCTATGGTTGAATAGGCATGGGTCCTCATGACAACCATCATGGTCATGATGGTGGAGTGGGTAGGAGGGTGGCCACACATATTTTGCCCGAAACCAAGGGTGTGGGGGGGGGGGGGGTTGGGTGTTGTAATAGTTCTAGTCACTTGCTAAATGTTAGTTAGTTACCTCTAGATGGTGTAATCCCTGTAGGTGCTCCCGTGATAAAATACCCGGCTTAAGAAATCTTTAATTATTCGCTTCGCAAAATATATTGCACATATATTTTGGATTCTTAAACGACGTAATGGTCATATTTGAACTTATCCCCATCGTTCGGGTTATGTGTGTCACACCCCGCCAAGGCGGAAACGCGAGACGCGACGTTCATGGTTTTTCAAAGCATATAATTATTGCAAACGCATAGATACAACTGGATACATAAATTAAATTTAAGGTTTTACAGCCCAAAATAGTAGTTGAAGTTACAAAATATTAAGATTTTGCAAATATGACCCGAACATTATGGGTTATACAAGAAAAATCTTCATAAGTTGTATCCACCGTGTATGCATGAACCCTATGTAGTATTACTCTTGCTATCACGTTCAGTTTCCTGAAAAAATACTTGAAAGTGTCCACACTAGGTTGGTGAGTTCACAGGTTTTATATATGAATACAATGAGCAAACCAATTGCATGAAAATGATTTTTACGTATATGATAAGCAAAACAAGTAATGTTTGACCCATTTGTAAACTAGCTAGGAATACAAATAATATGTACATACATGAGGCATAACCAAACCAAGACCAGGTGTTTTGCCCCTCACTCGTACCTCACGAGCAATATTAGAACACTATGCAGTCATTTGGCCAGAGGGACCCATGGTTAGCGCAACTAACCATGACCGGGGGTGTCAGACCCAATAGTACTATCCATAGAATCTCAGGCTAATCTATAGCTAATGGTTATAAATATGATGGTCAGGGGACTTTACGAGCTCCAAATGTGTTCACTCATGCATACATAAAGGTCAGGTCTTGTTTTCTTGTTATCATATAAAAATAGTTATAAGTATGTTCTTCCCCCAAGTAGTACAAAACAGTAAAAAGGGGCCGTGAAACTCACCTTGAGTTTGTGTATGCTTGCAATGATATTTGATCGAGTCAACTTGACTATTCGTACCCTAATTACAAAAGGGTAATTCTTGTTAAGACCGAACGTCTTTTATGTAAATTGTTCACCGACTTAGCAAATCTGATTGTTTTTGTTTAAATATCTTTTTTAGTTTTTCAACACCTGATTTGTTATAAAACAGTTCTAAGTTACTGCTAAATGGGACTGATGACCAGGTATCGAAACTACATAGTTTCGATTGAACAGAACAGAACAGGAGTCGAAACTACTTACTTTCGATTGAGCAAACTGAGTATCGAAACTACCTAGTTTCGATTGAGAAACCGGTATCGAAACTACTAGTTTCGATTGAGAAAAAGGGTATCGAAACTCCGAGTTTCGATTGAGTAAAAGGGTATCGAAACTCCTAGTTTCGATTGAGTAAAAGGTATCGAAACTATAGTTTCGATTACTGGACTTTGATTGACAGAATCAGTCTTGCATATTTTTATGTTTTAATCTTGAATTCGACACATTTTTCTTGTTATCTTACTTGTGTTTGAATATTTTGTATGTTTAGCTACGGTTTTTAAAGAGAATAAAGTAGATAGTATCGAGTTTTTACCTTAAAACAGAGATGAAGATGATGGGAGAAAACAGAGATTAGTCTTGAATCTTCTGTTAAACTTTCTTTAGAACACTTGAAATCTTCTTAAAATACCGAATTGTGGTAAGTTTTTCCTTAAAACTTGGCTTCGATTTTGGAGAGAAAGGAAGAAGTTTGCCGTATGAAAATGAGAGATAAAAGGGATCCGTGAGGGTTTTGATTGAAAGGAGTATGGTTTTATCTGAGTTTTCTCAGTTATGGTATGGGTCGAGTGAAGAGGGAATGGTCTTCTCTGGCTTCGGCCGAGAAAGTCAAAAAGTGGTTTGAGGGCTTATAATTAGTTTTAAGTATTAGTTTATTAATGGTATTAATATCAATTATAATTTTAAAAGGGCAATTTAATTCGGTTTAGGTTCTCCACGGTATTATAAATTTATTCTAAAAATAATTTACTGTTCCACGTAAAGTTTGTGAAATATATATGCCTATATATTTTTCTGGTCATTTGCGATGGAAACTGGCAACTCCTAGAATTACCAAAATATAAAATGAGACAATGTACGGCTTTTCTTAGACTTTAATGTCCTAATTTATGTCATTAGGTAAATTACGAAAGCAAATATAATATAAACTCGTTTATATCGTGTACGGATATTAACCTGAAATGTCGGGTGTCACATTCTCCCCATGTTAAAAGAATTTCGTCCCGAAATTTAATTCGTGCCATCTTGAACTGTTGCATCCTTAAACAAGGAGGGGTATTTCGTCTTCATTTGATCCTCTCGTTCCCATGTATACTCGGGACCACATTTTGAGTTCCAACGTACTTTAACCAGTTTGATTCGACTACGTCTCAACTTTTGAACTTTCCAATCTGTAATCTCAATCGGTTCCTCGATGAAATGAAGTTTATCATCAATGTGAATCTCGTCAGGCGATATAATTAGTGTCTCGTCTGATAAACACTTCTTGAGATTTGATACATGAAACGTATCATGTACATTGCTTAGTTCTTGTGGCAACTTGAGCTTGTAAGCTACAGGGCCAACCCTAGCCAGTATTTCAAAAGGTCCAACGTATCTAGGGTTGAGCTTACCACGGTTACCAAACCTTGCAACGCCTTTCCATGGTGAGACTTTTAACATTACTCGGTCACCAATTTGAAATTCTAATGGTTTCCGTCTGTTATCAGCATAGCTCTTTTGTCTGTCTTGGGCAGCTTTCAGACGGTCCTTAATTTTGAAGATCTTATCGGTGGTTTCCTGGACAATCTCAGGACCTGTCAAATGTTTTTCACCAACTTCCGCCCAACATAGCGGTGAGCGGCACTTACGACCATATAAAGCTTCATACGGAGCTGCATTAATGCTCGTGTGGTAGCTGTTATTATAGGAAAACTCCGCCAACGGTAAATGAGTATCCCAATTACCTCCGAAATCAATTACACACGCACGGAGCATATCTTCTAATGTTTGGATAGTCCTTTCACTTTGACCGTCCGTTTGTGGATGGTAGGCTGTGCTCATGTCTAGGCGCGTGCCTAGGGCTTCTTGTAACGACCTCCAAATGCTTGATACAAAACGACTATCCCTATCAGAGATAATAGAAACTGGTACTCCGTGTCTTGCCACAATTTCTTTAATGTAGAGTCTTGTAAGTTTCTCTGTTTTGTCGGTTTCTTTAATTGGCAGAAAGTGAGCAGATTTCGTTAAACGGTCGACAATTACCCATATGGTATCATAACCACTGGACGTCCTCGGTAATTTCATGATGAAATCCATAGAAATCTGTTCCCATTTCCATTGGGGAATTTTCAGGCTGTTGTAACAAGCCAGACGGTTTCTGATGTTCGGCTTTTACTTTCGAACACGTTAAGCATTTACTGACATATGTGGCAATATCTCCTTTCATATTGGGCCACCAATATAATTCTTTTAGATCCTTATACATCTTATCTGAACCTGGGTGAATGGAGTACCTGGAATTGTGGGCTTCGTCCATAACCAACTTCCGTAAGTTACCAAAACATGGCACCCAAGTTCTATTCATGAAGTATAGAGTGTCATCTGACTTCGTCTCCAATTGTTTGATCATTTCACGTAGTGCTTCATTTTGGATGTTCTTTTCCTTAAGTGCTTCTTGTTGTGCCATTCGGATTTGAGTAGTAAGACTCGTGTGAATTGTTAATCCTAGGGCACGAACGCGAAGAGTTTTAACTCGTTCCTTGCGACTTAAGGCGTCTGCTACGACATTGGCTTTACCAGGGTGATACTTGATATCATAGTCGTAATCATTCAGTAGCTCTACCCAACGACGTTGTCTCATGTTGAGTTCCTTTTGATCGAAGATATGTTGAAGACTCTTGTGATCAGTGAAGATAGTGCATCTTGTACCGTAAAGATAATGTCTCCAAATCTTGAGTGCAAACACAACTGCGCCCAACTCCAAGTCATGGGTCGTATAATTCTTTTCGTGTACTTTTAGTTTTCATGAGGCATAAGCGATGACTTTGTCTCTTTGCATTAACACACAACCAAGTCCTTGGTGTGATGCATCGCAGTATACGACAAAGTTGTCGATTCCCTCAGGAAGGGATAAGATCGGTGCACTACACAGCTTCTGCTTCAGTAATTGAAAAGCTGATTCTTGTTTATCAGTCCAATCAAACTTCTTTTCTTTCTGGGTTAATGTGGTTAAAGGCAGGGCTATTTTTGAAAAATTCTCGATGAATCGTCTGTAATAGCCGGCCAAACCCAAAAATTGACGCACTTCGGTCGGAGTCTTTGGTGCTTCCCAGTTTTTGATAGCTTCAATCTTGGATGGATCGACGTGAATTCCTTCCTTGTTGATGACATGTCCAAGAAAATGCACTTCTCGGATCCAAAACTCACACTTTGAGAATTTAGCATAAAGCTTCTCATTCCTGAGTAGTTCTAAGATTAATTTCAAATGATGTTCATGTTCCTCCTCGGTTCGTGAATATATTAATATGTCGTCAATAAATACTATCACGAATTTATCCAAATATGGCTTGCATATACGGTTCATGAGATCCATGAAAACAGCTGGTGCGTTCGTCAAACCAAATGGCATAACTAGGAACTCGTAGTGACCGTAACGAGTCCTAAAAGCCATTTTTGGTATATCTTCTTCCTGAATTTTCAGTTGATGATACCCTGATCGTAGATCAATTTTTGAATAGAAGCTGGAACCTTGAAGTTGATCGAACAAATCGTCTATTCGAGGAAGTGGATATCGGTTTTTGATTGTAAGCTTGTTTAATTCTCGGTAATCAATACACATCCTAAAGGTTCCATCCTTTTTCTTTACGAATAGGACTGGAGCTCCCCAGGGTGAGAAACTCGGTCTTATGAAATCTTTATCAAGCAACTCTTGCAGTTGATTAGATAATTCCTGCATCTCGGAAGGTGCTAGTCGATACGGTGATCTCGCAACTGGTGCGGCTCCTGGTACTAAGTCGATTCGGAATTCGACTTGCCTCGGTGGTGGTAATCCAGGTAAGTCTTCAGGAAAAACTTCGGGGTAATCCTTAACGATTGGTAGGTCTTCAAGTCGACGTTTCTCGGGTTTCTTTTCGACGACGTGAGCCAGGAATACGCAATAGCCTTTACGTAGATACTTACGAGCTTTCTTGCAGTTTATCATCTTCAATGTCACTCCACTTTTCTCACCTTGTACCGAAAGAACTTCTCCGTTTGGGAGAGGAATATGAACAATCTTCTCAAAGCAAATGATCTCGGCGTGATTCTTCGACAACCAATCCATACCAATAACAACGTCAAAACTTCCCAAGTCAATAGGTAATAGGTCTATACTAAAGGTGTGGTCTTCCAAACATAGAGTACAACTCTGAATGACTTCTTCGGTTTTAATTAATTTCCCGTTTGCTAATTCAATTGTATAATTTTGGTCTAGTTTGCTGGGCTTAATACCGAGTAGGGACTTAAAGTCATTTGACACAAAACTCATATCAGCACCCGTATCGAAAAGTATAGAAGCATAATGATTGTTTATCAGGAACGTACCAGTGACAATGTCAGGGTCCTGGCGTGCGTCCCCAGCTCCAATCACGAACGCTCTTCCTCGGGCCTGATTGTTATTCTGATTATTCAACTTGGGGCAATCTTTCCTGTAGTGCTTCAGATCTCCACATTCGTAGCATCCTTGCTTAATCTTATCGGTGGGGTTGGCATTGAGTCGACATGTCTAAGCTCGATGCCCAAACTTTCTACACCTTTCACATTGAGTGCATTTCCCCACATGATGATACCCGCACTTATCACACCTCGGTTGGGGGCCAGCATAACCCCTTTTCTCCACAGCGTTAGCAGCAAAAGCTTTCACAGTTTCTTGTCTCTTATAGGCTTGATTCCTAAATTGGTTATTTGGTTTTCCCACCCATTTCCTCTTTTCTCCTAACTTTCTTTCCTCAGTTTCCTTTTTCTCGAACAAACCATTACGAATAACATCATCCCTTAGTTTGTAGGCTAAGACTATGGCACTCTTGGTATCCATGGGGTTCGACGAAGTCACCATACTACGAATTTGAGGTGCGAGACCCCACAAGTGCCTTTCAACCTTTTTGTACTCTGGCGTGACCATGTGTGGCACCAAGATTGCTAGTTCATTGAACCTGTCAGTGTAACCAGCCACATCATCTCCTATCATTTGAAGGTTCCACATTTCAGTTTCGATTTTCTGCAATTCATTTCGAGGACAGTACTCCTCGATCATCATGGTCTTTAGATCATCCCAAGATAGCTGGTAGGCAGTCTGTCTTCCCAATGTTTTCATCTGAGAATTCCACCAGGTTAATGCTTTGTCAGCAAGTGTGCAAGTGGCATATTTCACCATACAGTCGGCTGTGCATTCACTAATATCAATCACAGATTCCATCTTTTCAATCCACCTCATCAGGCCTACTGCACCCTCGGTGCCATTGAAGTTGCGAGGGTTGTAGGATAGAAAAGCCTTATAAGTGCATTTCTTGTTCGAAGCCTCTGTAGGGTAACAAGTCAAAATTTTAATAATGATGTTAACTTAGATCGTGACTGTGTTATAGAGGTGATTACACATTCTGTTACCTCCAGAACCTCCAGCAATGTCACTGCCTCCTGCACCTCCTCCGCTACCACTACCATTTCCTCCGACATTATTCCGATTGGCTTCGTACTGCTCCAAGGAAGCGGCTACACGTTGTGATATGAGTTGCTCAACTTCTGCAGAAATCGTCGTGTTGTTTTCACCAGTAGTGTCACGCGGTGTCCTTCTTTTGGGTGCCATGGGTCTGAAGTTGAAATGGGGTTAGTGTGTGACGATGATCAGTGTCCACGATATCCGTACAATATGATGTTAAGTTATGAAATGCATATGCAATGAAAAACGTCTCAGTGAGTCATTTAAATTATAGTCTAGGTTCGATTTTTAGACTCCTAGTTCGCTATAATCAATGGCTCTGATACCAATCTGTCACACCCCGCCAAGGCGGAAACGCGAGACGCGACGTTCATGGTTTTTCAAAGCATATAATTATTGCAAACGCATACATACAACTGGATACATAAATTAAATTTAAGGTTTTACAGCCCAAAATAGTAGTTGAAGTTACAAAATATTAAGATTTTGCAAATATGACCCGAACATTATGGGTTATACAAGAAAAATCTTCATAAGTTGTATCCACCGTGTATGCATGAACCCTATGTAGTATTACTCTTGCTATCACGTTCAGTTTCCTGAAAAACATACTTGAAAGTGTCAACACTAGGTTGGTGAGTTCACAGGTTTTATATATGAATACAATGAGCAAACCAATTGCATGAAAATGATTTTTACGTATATGATAAGCAAAACAAGTAATGTTTGACCCATTTGTAAACTAGCTAGGAATACAAATAATATGTACATACATGAGGCATAACCAAACCAAGACCAGGTGTTTTGCCCCTCACTCGTACCTCACGAGCAATATTAGAACACTATGCAGTCATTTGGCCAGAGGGACCCATGGTTAGCGCGACTAACCATGACCGGGGGTGTCAGACCCAATAGTACTATCCATAGAATCTCAGGCTAATCTATAGCTAATGGTTATAAATATGATAGTCAGGGGACTTTACGAGCTCCAAATGTGTTCACTCATGCATACATAAAGGTCGGGTCTTGTTTTCTTGTTATCATATAAAAATAGTTATAAGTATGTTCTTCCCCCAAATAGTATAAAACAGTAAAAAGGGGCCGTGAAACTCACCTTGAGTTTGTGTATGCTTGCTATGATATTTGATCGAGTCAACTTGACTATTCGTACCCTAATTACAAAAGGGTAATTCTTGTTAAGACCGAACGTCTTTTATGTAAATTGTTCAACGACTTAGCAAATCTGATTGTTTTTGTTTAAATATCTTTTTTAGTTTTTCAACACCTGATTTGTTATAAAACAGTTCTAAGTTACTGCTAAATGGGACTGATGACTAGGTATCGAAACTACATAGTTTCGATTGAACAGAACAGAACAGGAGTCGAAACTACTTAGTTTCGATTGAGCAAACTGAGTATCGAAACTACCTAGTTTCGATTGAGCAACCGGTATCGAAACTACTAGTTTCGATTGAGAAAAATGGTATCGAAACTCCTAGTTTCGATTGAGTAAAAGGGTATCGAAACTCCTAGTTTCGATTGAGTAAAAGGTATCGAAACTATAGTTTCGCTTATTGGACTTTGATTGACAGAATCAGTCTTGCATATTTTTATGTTTTAATCTTGAATTCGACACATTTTTCTTGTTATCTTACTTGCGTTTGAATATTTTGTATGTTTAGGTACGGTTTTTAAAGAGAATAAAGTAGATAGTATCGAGTTTTTACCTTAAAACAGAGATGAAGATGATGGGAGAAAACAGAGATTAGTCTTGAATCTTCTGTTAAACTTTCTTTAGAACACTTGAAATCTTCTTAAAATACCGAATTGTGGTAAGTTTTGCCTTAAAACTTGGCTTCGATTTTGGAGAGAAAGGAAGAAGTTTGTCGTATGAAAATGAGAGATAAAAGGGATTCGTGAGGGTTTTGATTGAAAGGAGTATGGTTTTATCTGAGTTTTGTCAGTTATGGTATGGGTCGAGTAAAGAGGGAATGGTCTTCTCTGGCTTCGGCCGAGAAAGTCAAAAAGTGGTTTGAGGGCTTATAATTAGTTTTAAGTATTAGTTTATTAATGGTATTAATATCAATTATAATTTTAAAAGGGTAATTTAATTCGGTTTAGGTTCTCCACGGTATTATAAATTTATTCTAAAAATAATTTACTATTCCACGTAAAGTTTGTGAAATATATATGCCTATATATTTTTTCTGGTCATTTACGATGGAAACTGGCAACTCCTAGAATTACCAAAATATAAAATGAGACAATGTACGGCTTTTCTTAGACTTTAATGTCCTAATTTTTGTCATTAGGTAAATTACGAAAGCAAATATAATATAAACTCGTTTATATCGTGTACGGATATTAACCTGAAATGTCGGGTGTCACATTGTGGGACAATTATATATATATGTCACACCCCAACCGACTGCGGAATACGTCGGGGCGGACATGGAGACTGTTCATAAGCACATGATCAACTAAATTTCATATTGTTTATTAAATCAAGATTTCATTACATAAGTTCAATCAAACCAAGTCAAACATACAAGAAATAAAGTATTCCCACAAAGTTCATTTGTTTAATTAACTAAGTCCTCAATCCTATGTGTAGCGTTTTGTAAATGATCTCAAATATTAGTACCTGAAACATGATGAAAACGAGGTAAACTAAAAATAGTTGGTGAGCATACATAGGTTTTGACACCACAAGTAATATCAAGAGTTTGTGTACAATTCATATGAACCATGATTTAATAAGGCAATTTTGGAGAACCATTATAGTTAAACCGGGGCGTACAATCAAACCTTGTGACTGCACACAATGTTATCCTAAATGTAATACCGGCAACAATCACCCTACCTGGGTGGGTTTTTCAGACACAATAGATCTATCATTGTTTAACGTCGGCTTGTACAGAGTTAATGATTGCACTTGCACTAAAGTATATAAAATGTTGTTTGAAACTCATAGCGTTCAAGCATAAGGCACAAATTGCACACAGGATCATAATGTTTGAATTGTATAAATTACAAATAGTTTGAATGTAATCATGTTTCACCCCAAAGATGTAAAAATGAAAAAAGGGGCTATGTAAACTCACCTGGTATGAGTAGTGTAAATACTAGATACGTGAAAATGTCCGAACTACACATGTCCTAAAATACATAAGGACGTAGGTTCTATGAAATGTTGTGCTTGATTATGCGATCAATCCACCCAATTCGACTCTTTGTAAAATGTGTTTATCTTTTTGGGTTTGACCATGTCTAACTTGACGATACATTGGTGACTTGTTAGAAAATATATTTATTTCCCAAAAATAAATATTAATAATAGATCGTATGATGGAAATCATGCATGTCTTAAAATATACTTTTGAAATATTAAGATATATATTTTTTTGATGATTGAAATATTATACAAATATCCAAATGCTATTTAGTCAAGTTTAAAGATATATGCATGAAAATAAATAAGGTATTTTTAAGTAATCCAAGAGTTTAAAAATAGGTGTATGAATATTAACAAAAATAGTTTTATCATCAACACCATTTATAAGGATAAAAACCCGGTTTTTGATTTAACAAAGTTTTCTTAAATAGAAAATGATTTTAATGACTTGCATGTAGTAAAAAGGATGATCTAAACATAAAATATATTTATATTTTTCATAGAAATACTCTTTGTAAATTCAAATGACAAAAGATCCATGTCTAGTATAAAACCCATTTTTGAAAAACAACAAAGTTGCTACTATTCGAAATACGATCCATCAACATGCATGTGATCAAAATGATGATCCATCAACATGAATGTATCATCTAAGATATATAGAAGCAATAAATCATAAAAGAGAGTATATAAACTAAGTTTTACATGACGCATGTTACAGATTTAGATTTCTTTTTATAAAAGAATGTATATTTTGTTGCGTGTTATGATTCAAGAATAATAGACTCAAAATAAATATATAAGGAGTTAATAGTTTAAGTTTTCTTACTTAGAGAAACCGAAAAAGATCAAGGTTTGATCCTAGTACTCGAGAAAGCACCAAACGAGAGTTGAACACTTGAGTCTTAAATTCAAAATGGAGGGTGTAGGTGGGTGGAGGTGTGGCCGAAAATGGCTAGAGGGAGAGGGGAAGAGAGCTTTGCTCTTGAGTTGGAGGAAGAAATGGTGCGGAAATGAAGTGAGGGTGATGGGGTATTTATATTTTGGGAGTAGAGAGAAATGAAGGATTTTAAATAAATAAAAATAAAAAAATAATTATTTAATGTGGGGTGGTGGGTGGAACTGGATTGGTGGTGTAGGGAGGTGGAGTGTGAGAAAAGAGATATTGGAGATTTTCTAGAAAGATGGTAATGATTATGTTGGATTATTAAAAAATATTTAGAAAAATTAAATTTTAAAATAAATTTTTAATCACTTGTAATAAATAATATTATTTTGTATGCATTAGTTAAATATAGTGTAATATACAGTGTTATCTGGACTGTGTTTAAAACAAAACGTTCGTTAAAAATTTTGTAACCTTTATTTTTGACTTGAAATATTAATTCGCAGAGTTACGTATAATTTTTATATTCTAAATCATACTTTTAGTTATCTGTCTTTGATACCACCAACGTTCGTGTGTGACCGGACTGGTGTGTGACCCAGAAATTCTCCGAATTACGGATGCATGATATGAATTGATCGAACTTTGATATGCAACAAATAAACTTAATTACTCTAAATTAAGTATGATACTCACAAGTTGTACATGATTAAAAATTCATAAGCTTTATTTTTCATTTATTTATTATAACCAAGTATCATATATAGTAGGAAAAAAAAATATATGTGATTGCAAAGATTTGAACTTTGAATTTAATACTTATTGAAATAATAATTGGTGTGTCATATTTTGTTGGACAATTACAGGTTTTAAATGTACTAAAATAAAATAAAGCCGAAAAATTTGGGATGTTACATGTAACATCCCAAAAATAAAACGATAGATATAATAACGGGTTAGAATGCGAGAACAAATGGAATAAACGAAAGAGACATGACGGACCGGGTCGAATTGGCCGGCGTGCTAGAAGGGCGAACATAGGGGAGCCTCCCCTATAAATAGCCTAAGTCACCACCCTTTCTCCCATTTCCAACATATAGAGAGAGAAACCGTAGAGAGAGAAAGTTGGCTGATCGACCCAAGATTCCAGCAAAGTGTTGCTCCATAGCTCGTTAGAAGAACCTCCGAATCAGAAGTTCGATACAGGTAACGACCTAGCCTAGATCTGAGTTTTTGTTCGTTTTGGGGTTTTTCGGGTTTTGGATGAAAAGGTAATGTTTTTACAAATGAAACTTGAAAATGAACATAGATCTAGCATCTAGAAGGAAAAACGAAAGTTTTGAACAAAAAGTCAGGATCTTGATGTGATCAGATCTGCGTGCAAAAAGTTAGGGTTTTTACGGGAAAAATGTTTTGCATACTTATCAAGTACGCATGAAGCAGGTCATGCGTACTTATCAAGTACGCATGAAGCAGGTCTTGCGTACTTATCAAGTACGCATGAAGCAAAGCCTGCGTACTTATCAAGTACGCATGAAGCGAAGTCTGCGCACTTATTAAGTATGCAAGAGCAAGGCCCTGCGCACTTGCTAAGTGCGTAGGCATCAGGTTGGTTAGAAAAGTCAGTATGTTTGCCTAATCTAGAATGGTTAAACCATTAGAGTCAGGATTAGGTCTGATGTGTATTTAACTACTCAATCCAAATCGTACGTGACGTTGTTGGGCCTTTGTTTTGGACAACCGAGAATAGCTTATCAGGTGAGTTCTAGAAGCCCTTCTTTAAATGTTTTAATTAAATGTTTTTGGGCTGGTATGCATACATATGGAATGATGTTTTTGAAATGATGTTTACGAAACGATGTTTACGATATGATGTTTACGAAATGATGTTTACGAAATGATGTTTACGAAACGATGTTTATGATATGATGTTTACGAAATGATGTTTACGAGATGATGTTTATGAAATGCTTTGCCAAATGAAGTTTACGAAAGGTTTACTAAAGAGATGATGTTTTGTTTAATAAAACGTACGAATGCTTTAACTAAAATGAGGTAAAGGTTTTATGAAAGTCACGAATGAACGAATATGCCACGAGTTCCTACGGGAGCTAAGGTATGTATGCATGTATTGGCCTCACCCTTATAGGGGGCCTTTGTGGTTGGCTAACGGTTATACAACTGGTTGATGATGGGGTGACGACGGTCACCCATGGGATTACCGGGATCCCGATGAAAGGTACTATTCCTTACGGGGAAATAGTGCCTATGTTATGTTCTGTCTTCCTAGAGGTAACGAGCCTTAGGAGACTGTTGGAGCATATTCTGGTGACAACGAGCTTGAAGATATTATGTCTTAGTCTTAGAGTCTTTGACTTGTAATTGATAGAATTGTTAGCAACAGTTAAAGGGGAGTCTGTTAGGACATGTTTTGTAACTGTTGATAAAATTCTGTATACGTTCATAGAGAGGCGAACTTAACAAGTTCGCCTAAGCATCTTTAGGAGCGAATTTGTTAAGTTCGCCTAAGGTGCTATGTGTTCCTATAAATAGGAGTTAGAAGTTCATATTCCATAGAACACTAGAGAAGAAAAAGGCGTAAGTATGTGTTTTGGAGAGAACTGTTGTAATCAAGGATTATATTAATACAAAGCGTTTATTTACACCGTGTTGTTGATTGAGTTACACGTTGCACGTTGATCATGGATTCTGCACGTTATCACCGTGAGTCAAGAGATCCGTCACGCATCGAATCGGGACCTACAAGTGGTATCAGAGCTTTTGCTCTTAATTAGCAGAAGATTCGTGGTGTTTTCATGTACAATCAACATCAAATATCACTGAATTTGATGAGGATTTGAAGGAGTTTTCATCTTTTTCATGTTCTTGATAAAAATGGAAGAATTTTGATCATTTTGGATTGATTTTGGATTCTTTTGATGAAATTGATCCGATAGAAACAAACAAACGAATCTGCCATTATTCTTTAGGGAATGAAGGTTATGGGTATGGGATGTATGTTATGGGCCTTTACCTTTGAGGGGCCTTTGTGGGTGGCCAACTGTTGTACAATTGGGGTGATGACAGTCACCAAGGGGATTATCGTGATCCTTGAAGTTGGTACGGTTTACCTAACGGGGTAGTCGTGCTTGAAGTTTGGTACTTGTGCCTTATGGGGTGCAGTGCTTGAAGTTTGGTATGTGTCATCCTTGTCATGCCATGCTTGAAGTTTGGTGTTGAATGACCAAAGTATCGGGCCCTAGGATTTCTTCACCCGAAGGACAGTATGGTGTTGTTGGGCCTAGTGGTGGTGATCTTTAGGTTATTCCGCCAGTATACGATGTTTGGAATTGACGGTTACGAGAAGGCGCAGATTCGATATGTTCGTTGACTTATGGATTATGATGTGCTATGTTTTTGGTATTGCATTATTTTATGTATGCTTTTATTAAATGAAGTATGATGTTATGTTTTTGGCAAATATTTGAAGTTAATGTTTTATGTTAAAACTAGAACTCACCGGCGTAGCTGACTTTTTAGTATGCACATTCAGGTTAAGGGCAGGTATGGGAGATTGACGGTGATGCTTGGCAAGCAATAAAGAGTTACCTGGTCGATTTGTGAAGTCTGGCATCCCGTTGTGTTTTGATTACGTTATGCTATGTTTAGACGATGTTTACGCTTCCGCATGTTTGACGATGTTATTGTTATGTTTAAATGAAAGTTTTCCGTTGGGTTATTTGATATTCAAGTTTAAGAACTGTTTGTGAATGAGTAAATCCAAAAAGTGAGGCCTCCCGGGTTTGGGGCCTTACAAGTTGGTATCAGAGCAATAGTTAGAGAGATTTGGACACTCCTAGTGTCTAAACTTAAACTGTGAATGGGACCGAAAGTGGATGCCAACACGGGTAACTCGAGCCACATCATCAGGTATGAAGGTAGTATATATATTTACATATATAGTATGCCTTAGAAGTGTTAGGCTAGGACTTGTATTCTGATGGAATCACAAAGGTGGTCAAATAGAAATCGAGAGGTAGTGTAATGGTTAATTGTAGATGGCCAGTGTATATTAACATCTTACAGTACTTGTTGGATTCTATTTGTTAACTAGCGTGATAACATTGGATTCCTTGTCTTTTAGAACGAAATGGAGGGTAGAATAGGCGGAAGGCGTGGGGGGGGGTCGTACCGGACGACACGGTAGGATTCCCGCCCACCAAGTTTATAGTAAAGAGGCAATTGTTCTTGCGGAGCCGGAAGGTAGTGTGCATGAGACCGTACGAGTGTGATGCGAGATGTCCTCTGTTGTGTTGACTTAGCGCGAAAGTGGTAAGAGGTATCGAGGAGAATACCGGGACAAAATCTCAACTTTGAAGAGACGCGAGTATTATGAAGTGTTATAAGAGGAACTAGAATGCTCGAGTAAGGTAAATTGGCAATTTCGTTTGGATCCGTGAAATTGTGAATATATAGGTGCACATGCATGATAGCGAATCTTATGGTGTTGATTAATGCTTACATATCAGAGTTGACCCAATTACTCAACTATGACTACGATGTGTTAGTCACCCGAGTAACTATTTAAAGAGATTGATGAATATCATTAGTAATAGTAACGAAGTCAAAAATGGTGTACCTTACAAAGGTGAATGATGTCAGCAAGTACGAGCGACAGGAAAAATGAGGAGGAATGAAACTTCGATTTTACCTAAGTCAGACGAGCATATGTGCGGAGAATGCCAAGGAGCTAGTGTGGACTACGCTTAGCACAAACACGTTATGATGAATAAAAATTGGTCTACTGTCAAAGTATGCATGAGCATGAAGGAAATAACCACACAAGTGTATGTCCAAAGAATATATGAGTGCACGAATACACAAATGGCATCTTTCCATGTAGAAGACAGTCCAAGACAACTAATAAGAGTATTTCCTGAAACGAGTAAATAGATATACCAACAACAACAAGAGACGGGAACCGCGATGTTAATTAGGGCGTGCAGACTAAACCAAATCAAACCAGATCCGACCGCAGGATTGTTTGCCTAGATTGAATGTGAAGGATAAGTTTTGACCAACAATGTGAAGTAAGGCATGGGCACTAAGAAGAAATTCAAGGCGACTCAGAGAACGCTGGGCTAAGTCTAATCAATAGCCACGAGTATTGTTAGAATTGGAAATCCGTTGAGGGACCCACTGAAACTAGAAAGGAAATGAAAGTACAAGTGTCACCGCAGTGATATGTAGGAAGAATGGTGTTCAATGAACCAATGATGTGAAACGTAAAACCTGACAAGTACGCTTGAAAGAAAGACTAGAAGGAGATTGTGTATGAAAATATGAATGAAAAGTTCGAGTGACTAGTGTTCCATCTGAATGAATACCTTCCCGACAAGTTAACTGTGATAAGGGATACCTCATACGGTTCCTACGGGAACGAAGCGATACGGTTCCTACGGGGACGAAGCGATACGGTTCCTACGGGGACGAAGCGATACGGTTCCTATGGGAATGAAGCAATATGGTTCCCTCGGGAACGAGACGATGTGGTTCCTTCGATAACGAGATCGTATGGTACCTTCGGAAATGTAATGGTATGATTCATTCGGGAACTTGATGGTACGGTTCATTTGAGAACGGCATGGTATAGTCCTTCGAGGACGAATGCACCATGGATAGCTTATGAGGTATACACAATGATCCAAACAGTCGAGAGATGATTGATAGTAACCGTCTAGATGACAGAGTAGACAAACTTAAGGAGGAGATGGATTTATGGCAATGAAGTCTTCGGTGGACAACTCTGAGTTTGGTAAGACAATTCACGTAGAATGACTAGATAAGGACCCTAACAGTTAGATGCGAAAGACCGACTAGAGATGTACGAAGCCGAACGAGATAACAACGATCAAGAAGTAGAGAGGTATAGTTAAGACTACACAAGAAGCTAGCAATGGAAAGCAAGGAATGATCAACGTCTATAGTCTAAGGTTTTGGTTTAGACGAAAGAAGCTAAATTTCCTAGAAGATGCGCCCATGGCTTATAGGGGCTCATTGTTCGCACAATATGACAAATCCATGCAAGTGTATGATGGATTCGAGTTGAGTCATCCCCGTGAGACACGTATGTGAACCTAGTAGATGAAACTATTCGGGACAAAATCAAGGGATGCTTGTTGTGAAGATAGAAGAGATAGTAGCGGTACGTATTTATTCCAAGTGATGGTGTAAACCCTAGCTACTTCCAGTATGCCTATGACAACGAGTGTTCGTGTTTCAAATGATGCAGGACATGTTGGTTCACTGGAACCTATGAGACCACTAACTCGTGGTATGTGAAGTCAAGTTGTGTTATGAGAAGAACTGAATTTCGAGGACGAAATTCTTATAATGTGGGTAGACTTGTAACATCCTAAATTCTCTTTTACTTAAAACATGGACTTCGTCTACGACTAATGTTGTCAAGGAACGAAATTATGGTGCAATAAGTAAATACCAATCGAATTAGAAGCGTGATATGTAAATTTCACCAAAATGGAGGGGGCTAAGTGAAAATTTACTAAATACCTAAAATCCATATTATAAACATCAGCCGCCAAAACCCTTTTATGGGTTCTTCTTCTTCGTCGCCTGCAATTCGAAGACCAAACACACCCTCATCTCCGTTTAACCTCTAATCCAATCACTAGCCTGGAAATACTAACCGATCTACATGAGAAATGTGTAGTTCATACTCGTAGCACCTCAGTGACCACGATTATGGCATGTTCGGACCGGTATCACGCAAGAAGGATGTTGGCCGACGACTATGGTGTACTCGAATGGAAGTTTGTGGCGGCAATGAGGTGTGCGCTGCTGCCATGGCTCCGGCAGCAGCAGGATAATCGTATGATGTAGGATACGCAAGAAGGGAACTATGTGAGCTTCACGGAAGAAGACGACGGTGGTACGTACGGCGGATAACGGTGAAAGTATAGTTGTTAACGGTGGTGATAGGGTGGTGCGGACCTGACGGTGGTGTGAGATGCTGCCATAACCCCGGCAACAGCAATGGGTTCTTACAGCGTAACATGAGGGTGGTTAGCGAAGGTTGTACGAGTTTTCTTGTAAAGCGAGATGGTGGTGGTGCTGGGCTGTTATGGCAGGATGGTGGCTCCTGGTAGTGATGTTGAGCTTCATGGTGGCATGATGGTGCTAGTTCATGTTGATGAATGCAAGGAAACATGTTAGTATGGTTAATGATAGTAGTTTCGATGATGATGTGGAAATGATAGTAGTTTCGATGATGATGATGAATACATGGTAGTAATTACAAGATGATGATGATAGCATGATGATGAAGATGGTGTTGTTAGAAAGTATAACCGGCGAGTTGAGGCGAGTTGCATGTACGATTGAAAAGGACGGTTCGGGTTGAATCTCGGTTACATTAAGGGTTCGTGCTCGAGAAGGTATAATTCTTAAAACCCGTAGAATATTAATTAATATTATTATTAATTGGCTCGGGTCAAGAATACCGTGTTCGAGGGGACATGTAAAGTTGTATATATATATATATAACAAACAATAACCGGCAAGATTTATTATATTTATAAATGATAAACGTATAGAAAGATGGTTATTAATGTTAGTAATTAATACACGATTGATATGGATTATTGTTGGTTGATTTGGGATGGAAATATACAATTGGAATTGTCGGGTTTGGACTAGAAACAAACGGGACCCTATCCGATTTTCGTTAGAATTAAAGAAGTGTATTTTACCTAGACGTCCTCATTACGGTTTGGGTTGTTTGGGGAAAAGAACCAGTTCAAGCGAACTTAGTATGTTCGCCCGAAGCAAGGATGGCGAACTTAGCATGTTTGCCTAATGTAGTGGAGGCGAACTTATGGTAGCGAACTTATTAAGTTCGCTAGGTATGGATCAGACGAACTTGACCTAAGTTCGCCTATATGTTCGTCAGGTTTGTAAAGGGGCGAATTTAGCTTTAAGTTCGCCTAGTTCAGTATGGATAAACCGTTAGAGTAGGGATAGGGCCTGATGTGTATTTAACTACTCAATCCAGATCGTACGTGACGTGTTGGGCCTTCGATTAGGAGAACGAGATTAGCTTATCAGGTGAGTTCTAGAAGCCCTCTTTTAAATGTTTTGAATAATATTTTCGGGCTGGTGTGCATACGTAACGATGTGACTATTTTATAAAACGATGTTTATGAATGATGTACGTGACGTTTTATAAAATGTTGTTTATGAACGATGTTTTGGAAGGAAAGGTTACGAAAGAAGTGTTTATGAAATATTTTGCCAAAAGAAGTTTACGAAGTGTTTATGAATGAGTGAATGATTTTTTTATAAAACGTACGAATGATTTAACTGAAGTTTTGAAGTAAAAGAAGTGAATGTTTATGAAAGTCACAAACGAACGAATCTGCCATTACTCCTTAGGGGGATGTATGTTATGGGCCTTTACCTTTTATGTCACACCCTGACCGATGGCGGAATCATCGGGGCGGGACATTTAGACTGTTCATAGCACATGGTTGACTAAATTGAAATATATTAAAGTCAAATTTCCATTACAAATAATCCAAGTACAAACCAAATTCAAACAAAGAAACATAAAACAACTCATAGAATTCTTGATTTAAATTGCTAAGTCCAAATCCTATATTGAGCACGTCTTGAATCATTCTCACATATTAGGGCCTGAAACATGAATAAAATAAAGTCAACTAAAAAGTTGGTGAGTATAACACAGTTGTATATAGATAGCATATAGTTGAAAACAAATCCTTTACAAGACATGATAAAATAAGGCATTTATGGGGAGCAGCTATTGTGTAATCAAGTACAACCAAACCTTTGTAACTAGTATGCAAATTGTGTTGTCGGTATCAATCACCTTCACTTGGGTGGGTTTGTCAGACTCAATAGATCTATCATTGAAAACCGTCGGCTTGTATAGTTAATGATAGTAAATATTTTTGAAACATTTTGATTAAGGTTGGGAATTAAATAGTAAAATAGAATATTTATAAAATCATTGATTATGAAAATAAAGTATGTGTTAAATGTAATTTAATAAATAAATAAATGTTTTTATTTAAAATGAAGAATAAATAATCTTTATTTATTTATTTATAAAGTATGTAACTTACAAATAAAATGTTTTAAAAGAAAAGTTTAATAACAAATTTAATTTTTTTATAAACTTTTAATTAAATGATTTTCCATTTATTCCAAGATTAATTATTTGATCTTTTCAAATACCTTTTTATAAAACTAACTATTTTTATTTAAAAACTTAATCTGGAATTTTTACAGATTAAAATAAAACAACAATAATTCTGATCAAAGATTCTGACCTAGACACGACCGTGCCTGGGAAGGACACGACCGCGCTCAAACCACGGGCGCGACCGGGCTAGACGGGACGCGACCGGGTTTGATCAAACAGAGGCCAACTTGGACAATTCACGAGGCACGACCGTGCCTTAGCTCGGCACGGTCGTGTCTATGATTCTAAGACACAACAGAGATTAGCCCAGAGGGCATGACTAGGTCTGGACTGGAGGACACGACCGCACTGCTAGTCGGCACGACCGCGCTACATGAGGCACGGCCGCGCTAGATGATTAGCGCGACCGTGTCTCTTCCAAAACAGACACGAATTGGATAAATCTTGTATTTTAAATGATGGAATTGATAGGGCTTTTGATTATTGAGTTATTACGAGTCTTTTCATATAATTTAATTGCATGTAAATCGTGTTTAAGTATGGGTTCGATTAAATCATTTTTATTAAAATGAGAAATCCGTTCAGGATGATTTCTATGATGGAAGCCCCAATTAACAGAGGGCTTTTGTTATGAGGACTAAATCGACTGAGAAAAAGGTGATAATTACCTTGGAGAGTATCGGATTGATAGAAAGCGGTAGAAGAAAGTTCCGGCGTCGGCGATAACGGCTTCCGGCGACTTCGACTGCAATTCCGGCTAGGCCAGAGAGTCCAGAGACTTGACGAGATTCGGGAGATGCGAATTCCTTTCTTGATTGGGAGGATTTGGGTTCAGAGGAGGATTCAAGTTTTTTTGCTTGAATTGCTTGAGAGAGATTTCGAGGTTGATAGTATGAAACTGAGACGTTTGTAAATTTTGAAAATGGTGATACACTCGTTAAGGGGAAAAGAAACGTAAGACTGTTACGGATTCTCAACGATCGGGTGATTAAACTGCATTTACGTTTCAACTGTTACACAGGCGCGACCGTTGCCCAAATATGGCGCGACCGTGCCTAGGCACCGGGCGCGATCATTCTAGGACCAGTCGCGCGATCGTGCCGATGCACTTGGCGCGACCTTGCCAGGACGAAGCACGACCGTGCTAGACTAGGGTTTCTTGACATTTTTCAATTTTAGTCCTTGACTTTTCAGGTTTGGTAAGTTTGAATGAAATAATTACTTGTATAGTGTTTAAATGTATATAATCGAGTAAAACTTGCGAATTTGTATTGAATCATTGCATTCAATTTATGGCGAGAAAATAACACAAAACCGTGCACGAGTATTGAGTTCGAAATACATTACATTGAATTGAAATATGAATACTAAAATCAGAAATGTTACAGTCTCCCCATGTTGAGAGAATTTCGTCCCGAAATTTAGTTTGAGGAAGCGACGGCATCGGAAAAAAGATGAGGGTACTTGAGCTTCATTTGGTCTTCTCGTTCCCAAGTGAACTCAGGACTACGCTTAGATTCCCAACGAACTTTGACAATAGGAATGCGACTTCGCTTGAGTTGTTTGACTTCGCGATCCATAATTTCCACCGGCTTTTCAACGAAGTGCATTGTTTCATCAATGCGCACGTCGTCAAGCGGTATATGGAGATTTTCGTCAGCGAGACACTTCTTCAGATTAGATACATGAAATGTAGGATGCACATTTCCAAGAGATAGAGGTAACTCGAGCTTGTAAGCCACTTTCCCAATCCTTTCAAGGATTTTGAATGGACCAACATAACGAGGTGCTAACTTGCCTTTCTTTCCAAAACGGATCACGCCCTTCCATGGAGACACCTTTAGAAGAACAAGGTCACCGACTTGGAATTCCAAGGGTTTTCGACGTTTGTCGGCATAACTCTTTTGCCGACTCCTCGCTACTCGAATATTGTCACGGATTTGAATAATTTTGTCGGATGTTTCTTGAATTAACTCAGGACCAGTGATTTGTGCTTCACCAATCTCGTTCCAATAGATAGGAGAACGACACTTGCGACCATAGAGAGCTTCGAATGGAGCCATGTTGATACTTGTGTGGTAGCTATTGTTGTAAGAAAACTCAATGAGGGATAGATTTGAATCCCAATTGCCACCAAAATCGATTACACAAGCTCTAAGCATGTCTTCAAGAGTTTGGATTGTTCGCTCGGTTTGACCATCAGTTTGCAGATGGTAAGCCGTGCTCAAATCCAATCGATTACCAAGAGCCTTTTGGAGAGATTGCCAAAATCGAGAGGTGAACCGAGCGTCTCTATCGGATATTATGTTCACGGGAACACCATGACGGCTCAAAATTTCATCAATGTAAATTCGGGCTAGTTTCTCCACTTTGAAGTCTTCGCGGATAGGCAAGAAATGAGCGGATTTAGTGAGACGATCAATGATCACCCAAATACTATCATATCCACTCGAGGTGCGAGGGAGCTTGGTAATGAAATCCATAGCTATATTCTCCCATTTCCACACGGGAATTTCTGGTTGTTCGAGTAAACCGGATGGACGTTGATGTTCGGCTTTGACTTTGGAACAGGTTAAGCATTTGGCCACATAAAGAGCTATGTCTTTCTTTATACCGGGCCACCAATAAAGTTGGCGAAGATCTTGGTACATTTTATCCGCACCAGGATGAATAGAATAACGAGTCTTATGAGCCTCGTTCATGAGAAATGCACGGAGATCGTCGCGATCGGGAACCCAAATACGGTTCAAGTAATAGAGTAAGCCATTGGGTTTTGATTCAAGAAGGAGTTCAACACCACATGACATTTCTTCGTACATGTTACCCTCGGTTACCGAGACGTGTTGAGCTTCTAAGATACGGGTTTGAATATCGGTTTGAATACGGGCACAATGAAGCATAACATGGTCCTTTCGACTCAAAGCATCGGCTACAACATTCGCTTTGCCGGGATGGTAACGAATCTCGCACTCGTAGTCGTTAAGGAGTTCGACCCAACGTCGTTGCCTCATATTGAGTTCTTTTTGGTTGAAAATATGTTGAAGACTTTTGTGGTCGGTGAACACCACACATTTCGTGCCATATAGGTAATGTCTCTAAATCTTTAATGCGAATACGACCGCACTCAGCTCGAGATCGTGCGTCGTATAATTCTTCTCATGAACTTTGAGTTGCCTTGATGCATAAGCGATTACTTTGCCTCGTTGCATGAGAACACAACCAAGACCTTGGTTAGAAGCATCACAATAGACAACTAAATCATCATTTCCATCGGGGAGAGTCAATATGGGAGCATTGCACAACTTTTGCTTGAGGGTTTGGAAAGCTTCTTCTTGTTTCGGTCCCCATTCATAAGTCTTACCCTTGTGGGTCAAAGCGGTAAGAGGGACAGCAATCTTTGAGAAGTTTGAGATGAAGCGACGATAATAACCCGCAAGACCAAGAAATGAACGAACTTCGGTAGGAGTCTTCGGGGCATTCCAATTCTTAACCGCTTCAATCTTAGCAGGATCAACATGAATACCCTTGTCGTTGACGATGTGTCCAAGAAATTGAACTTCCTTTAGCCAGAATTCGCATTTGGAGAATTTGACATATAGTTGTTCTTTTCTCAAGAGGTCTAAAACCAATCTAAGGTGTTGTTCATGATCGGCTTTAGTCTTGGAATAGATTAAGATATCATCAATGAAGACGATCACGAATTTATCAAGGTATGGTTTGCACACACGATTCATGAGATCCATGAAAACTGCGGGTGCGTTGGTTAGCCTGAAAGGCATAACCATGAACTCGTAATGACCATACCTTGTTCGGAAGGCAATCTTAGGAATGTCATCTTCTTGAACACGAAGCTGATGATAACCGGATCGAAGATCAATCTTTGAGAAACATGTAGAACCTTGAAGTTGATCAAAGAGATCATCGATTCTAGGAAAAGGATAACGGTTCTTGATAGTAAGCTTGTTGAGTTCGCGGTAGTCAATACACATGCAAAATGATCCATCCTTCTTCTTAACAAATAAGACGGGTGCACCCCACGGTGAATGACTTGGGCGAATGAAACCTTTGTCGGAGAGTTCTTGAAGTTGACTTGCAAGCTCTTGCATTTCGGAAGGTGCAAGACGATAAGGAGCTCTAGCAACGGGGTTAGCTCCTGGTATAAGATCAATACGGAACTCTACTTGACGAACGGGAGGAAGACCGGATAAATCCTTAGGAAAAACTTCGTGGAAATCCCGAATGATCGGAATGTCTTGGATACTCTTCTCCTTGACATCCTTTTGAACAATATGAGCTAAGAAAGCAATGTACTTCTTTCGTAAGTACTTTTGAGCGGTAGTACACGACATCAACTTAAGTCCCTTGCAAGGATTTTCACCAAAAATTCTTAAGGTTTCTCCCGATGGTAGCGGAATTCGGATACACTTTTCAAAGCAAATGACTTCGGCATGATGATTTGATAGCCAATCCATACCTATGATAATATCAAAGCTTCCTAGTTGCATTGGAACAAGGTTGATTGGGAATGAATGATCATTAAATTCTAAAGAGCAATCATAAATAATGGACTCAATGGTAAGGGAGTCACCATTTGCTATTTCAACGGTGAAGGTTTTCTCTAATTGGGATCGTGTCTTTGCAAGTAAGGGCTCAAAATTAAGTGACACAAAACTTTTATCGGCACCGGTATCGAACAAAATGGAGGCATATTGACTATTAACAAGGAACGTACCATTAACCATGTCGTTGTTGGCTTGAGCTTCGTTGGCGTTTATGTTGAACGCACGCCCACGAGCTCCACCTTGTCTAGCATTTGCAAGTCTTGGAAATTGATCACGAAAATGGTTCGGGTCACCACACTCATAGCAAGCACGCCCATTAGCAATGACGGGAGCACCTTGATTAGCCACTTGAGGTACGGTTCGGTTTGGAGGGTGGACTTGGCCCGCAAGAGCTTTGGCCCTACAAACATTGATAGTATGACCATATCTCCCACAATGAGTACAAAGGCGACATGGGATAGTTTGAGGATGATGATAATTGCAGGTGGCACAAAGAGGGTAGATCCCAACATATGGCTTTTTAGCCGGCGCTTGAACCATAGGTGCAGCTTGGTTGACGGGAACAGCAGGAGTAACCACAGTAAAATTTCTAACCTTCCTCTTTCTATTATTGCGAGAGGGCTCGGTTGTGGTTTCTTTGCTGTGAGTAGGAGGGGTTACGGTTTCAGAAACTTTCTTAGAACCCTTTTTGGTAAGAGTTCCAGCTTTCACATGATTATCAGTTAAGGTAGCGGATAGACGAATGGCATCCTCCAGAGTAGCAGGATTTCTACCTAAGACCGTATCTTGGATTTGTCTTGGTAGCCCACCAATATACTTTTCGATACAACGGGACAAAGGAGTGACCATGTGGGGCACGAGAAGACTCAACTCATGGAACCGAGTTGTATATGCTAAGCTTTCCCTACTATCTTGGGCAAGATCCCAAAATTCAGCTTCTAACTTTTTCACTTCATTTCGAGGGCAGAACTCCTCGGTCATAAGCCTTTTGACCTCATCCCAAGGTAAGGCCATAGCTACATCAACACCCCTATTCCTTTTCTCCCCATTCCACCATGTAAGTGCCCGTTTTTGTAGGACACTTGTAGCATGACGAACACGGAGATTGTCGGGACAGTCACTATTGAGAAAGGTATTCTCAATGCTTTCAAACCATTGAAGGAGTCCAGTAGCTCCTTCGGTACCAAAGAAATTAAGGGGATTGCACGAGTTGAAGTGCTTGAAGGTGCATTGAGATGGATTGTTACCACCATTTCCACCATTTCCACCATTATTACCACTATTGCTTCCATTTCCACCATTGTTGCCATTAGTGGCACCATTGGCTTGGGTGAGTTGTGTCACCAATTGAGTAAGAATAGTAGCAATGTCGGTGTTGGCATTGGTTGCGGGAGCACGGCGAGGAGGCATTCTACAGATTTTCACATGACAAGAAAGATTGTAAGAACTTATGAGATTTGATAGGATTTAATAGAATGAGATAACAAAAATAAAAAATAGATATTCTTAGTTTGGATTGTACTCAAAAGTGACAAAATCACTTGAATACCATGGCACATTAAGGTTAATTAAACTTATATAATTTTCAAGAAGACATGCTTTAGCCTATAAGTAAACACTCATCTCGGGGATTCCCAGGAAAGCATACGGGTCCCTCGGTTGATTGGGATTTATGCGAAATGCTTTCCTAGACAGAAAACCCAAAATACAGGTGTCACCCTTCCAGATTGCACGTGTCCTCAAATAATTTAACAAGTTTAAAAACCTTAACGAAGAAATAAAAATTTTAGAGATTTTTGCTTCAAGAATTTTTCCACATGCTAAGAAGGATAAAGATAGAAAAGAAAATAGAAATATTATGAGGTTTTAGGATATATGAAAGGATATTATTTATTAAATTATTATTTAAGAAGATCCTACTAAGTCATGAATTTTTAACAAGTAAGATATCAAATATAATAATAATTAATCATGGTAAGCATGTAGCACATAGCATGTAACACATAGCACAAAAATCATGAAACATAGTATAAGTGGGTATCCTAAAGTTATAGTCTAGGTCAAGGTGTCTAATAACCTAATTCCCTATAACCAAGGCTCTGATACCAATCTGTCACACCCCGACCGATGGCGGAATCATCGGGGCGGGACATGTAGACTGTTCATAGCACATGGTTGACTAAATTGAAATATATTAAAGTCAAATTTCTATTACAAATAATCCAAGTACAAACCAAATTCAAACAAAGAAACATAAAACAACTCATAGAATTCTTGATTTAAATTGCTAAGTCCAAATCCTATATTGAGCACGTCTTGAATCATTCTCACATATTAGGGCCTGAAACATGAATAAAATAAAGTCAACTAAAAAGTTGGTGAGTATAACACAGTTGTATATAGATAGCATATAGTTGAAAACAAATCCTTTACAAGACATGATAGAATAAGGCATTTATGGGGAGCATCTATTGTGTAATCAAGTACAACCAAACCTTTGTAACTAGTATGCAAATTGTGTTGTCGGTATCAATCACCTCCACTTGGGTGGGTTTGTCAGACTCAATAGATCTATCATTGAAAATCGTCGGCTTGTATAGTTAATGATTGCACATAAGTTTTCACAAAGATTAGCACAATTAGCACTCGGGCACAAAGCTCAAATTTTGCACACATGTATGTAAATAGGATTTTGCACTTGTGTTGTTTGTGTAAATGTAAATGTGTAATGTGTATAAAGTTCATGTTCCACCCCAAAAGTGTAAAAGAGTAAAAAGGGGTTGTGAATACTCACTTGGTATGGAAGTGTAGCTAACAAAGAGTATAGATAAAATAAGAATCCTTGATACGCACGAGTTAACCTAGATAATAATGTACATTGAATCAAATATGTGCACAAAGTTTAAGTCTAAAAATGAAGGTTGAATTTGTGTATAAAACTATTGATTTGTATTTAAAAGTATTGAATAACGTATATAAAGTTTTGAAGTAAATATTTTGGAAACATTTTGATTAAGGTTGGGAATTAAATAGTAAAATAGAATATTTATAAAATCATTGATTATGAAAATAAAGTATGTGTTAAATGTAATTTAATAAATAAATAAATGTTTTTATTTAAAATGAAGAATAAATAATCTTTATTTATTTATTTATAAAGTATGTAACTTACAAATAAAATGTTTTAAATGAAAAGTTTAATAACAAATTTAATTTTTTTATAAACTTTTAATTAAATGATTTTCTATTTATTCCAAGATTAATTATTTGATCTTTTCAAATACCTTTTTATAAAACTAACTATTTTTATTTAAAAACTTAATCTGGAATTTTTACAGATTAAAATAAAACAACAATAATTCTGATCAAAGATTCTGACCTAGACACGACCGTGCCTGGGAAGGACACGACCGCGCTCGAACCACGGGCGCGATCGCGCTAGACGGGACGCGACCGGGTTTGATCAAACAGAGGCCAACTTGGACAATTCACGAGGCACGACCGTGCCTTAGCTCGGGATGGTCGTATCTATGATTCTAAGACACAACAGAGATTAGCCCAGAGGGCATGACTAGGTCTGGACAGGAGGACACGACCGCGCTGCTAGTCGGCATTACCGCGCTACATGAGGCACGGCCGCGCTAGATGATTAGCGCGACCGTGTCTCTTCCAAAACAGACACGAATTGGATAAATCTTGTATTTTAAATGATGGAATTGATAGGGCTTTTGATTATTGAGTTATTACGAGTCTTTTCATATAATGAAATTGCATGTAAATCGTGTTTAAGTATGGGTTCGATTAAATCATTTTTATTAAAATGAGAAATCCGGTTCAGGATGATTTCTATGATGGAAGCCCCAATTAACAAAGGGCTTTTGTTATGAGGACTAAATCTACTGAGAAAAAGGTGATAATTACCTTGTAGAGTATCGGATTGATAGAAAGCGGTAGAAGAAAGTTCCGGCGTCGGCGATAACGGCTTCCGACGACTTCGACTGCAATTCCGGCTAGGCTAGAGAGTCCAGAGACTTGACGAGATTCGGGAGATGCGAATTCCTTTCTTGATTGGGAGGATTTGGGTTCAGAGGAGGATTCGAGTTTTTTTGCTTGAATTGCTTGAGAGAGATTTCGAGGTTGATAGTATGAAACTGGGACGTTTGTAAAATTTGAAAATGGTGATACACTCGTTAAGGGGAAAAGAAACGTAAGACTGTTACGGATTCTCAACGATCGGGTGATTAAACTGCATTTACGTTTCAACTGTTACACAGGCGCGACCGTGCCCAAATATGGCGCGACCGTGCCTAGGCACCGGGCGCGATCGTTCCAGGACCAGTCGCGCGATCGTGCCGATACACTTGGCGCGACCGTGCCAGGACGAGGCGCGACCGTGCTAGACTAGGGTTTCTTGACATTTTTCAATTTTAGTCCTTGACTTTTCAGGTTTGGTAAGTTTGAATGAAATAATTACTTGTATAGTGTTTAAATGTATATAATCGAGTAAAACTTGCGAATTTGTATTGAATCATTGCATTCAATTTATGGTGAGAAAATAACACAAAACAGTGCACGAGTATTGAGTTCGAAATACATTACATTGAATTGAAATATGAATACTAAAATCAGAAATGTTACATTTTAGGAGCCTTTGTGGCTAGCCAAATGTTGTACAACTGGGGTGATGACGGTCACCAAGGGGATTATCGTGATTGATGTTTGGTACTTGTGCCTTACGGGGTGTAGTGCTTGAAGTTTGGTACGTGTCATCCTTGTGATGCCGTGCTTGAAGTTTGGTGTTGAATGACCTAAGTATCGGGCCCTAGGATTTCTTCACCCGGAGGTCAGTACAGTGTTGATGGGCCTAGTGGTGGTGATCTTTAGGTTATTCCGCTAGTATGCGATGTTTGGAGTTGACGGTTACGAGAATGCACAGATTCGATATGTTCGTTGACTTATGGATTATGATGTGTTATGTTTTTGTTATTGCATTATTTTACGTACGCTTTTATTAAATGAAGTATGATGTTATGTTAAAACTAGAACTCACCAGCGTAGCTGACTTTTTAGTATGCACATTCAGGTTAAGGGCAGGTATGGGAGATGGATGGTGATGCTTGGCAAGCAATGAAGAGTTACTAGGTCGATCTATGAAGTCTGGCATCCCGTTATGTTTTGATTACGTTATGTTATGTTTAGACAATGTTTACGCTTCCGCATATTTGACGAAGTTACAGTTATGATTAAATGAAAGTTTTTCGCTGCGTTATTTGATATTCAAGTTTAAGAACTGTTTGTGAATGAGTAAATCCAACAAGTGAGGCCTCCTGGGTTTGGGGCCTTACAACTCCTTTGAGCCAGGATTTTAGAGGGAAAAGGGGAGGGAGAAAGAGTTGCATTGGTGCAAATAAAATGTATGATCTTGAGCTTGTATTTATAGGAAGAATGAGGTATGGTTTGCACATATTTTTATTATATTCTTGGATTACATTTGGATAAGTTTTAATAAAAAATTAGAGGTTGAGTGTGGTGGTGGTCTTTGGCCGAAAAAGAGAGTGGGAGATGGAGTGTGATTGGTGTTGTGTAAGACTTTGAAATCATGATATCTAAGTAGGTGGTCTTTATACAAGGGTTCACCAAAATGGTATGTTTTTATAAAAGTGGGGATATTTTATAAATGTTGTAAGAATTTAGTCTCGCATAAGAGTTTATGTATATATATATTTATATATATGTGTGTGTGTGTGTATACAAGTGTTGCATAAAATAGAAGAGAAGTGTGTACATACATATATAGTTATATAAGAAAGGTCCATAAAAATGATTTATATAAAAGTCTTTATATGAATTTGACATGGAATAGATGATGTTGGGTTTTTAAATCATGTACATATGATATGGTTTTACATAAAATATAGATGGACATAGTTTGGGTAATTACATCAAGTTTAATGAAGTTAGAGTAGTATTAGACATAGTTTAGCTAATTATACAAAGATTAGGGTATAATTAAGTTAATTAGCATGGAATAAGACCCAATTAAGTTAATTACACTATGATCAGTATATAACTAAGTAATTAGTGTAGAATTAGACATAGTTTAACCTATTATAGGTGATCTTATGTCATAGATCATAGTTTAGAGTCTTTAACTCTCACTGTTTCACATAATTAGCATAGAATAGTTGGTGCACATAGTTTGTTAACCTAGTTTGATGTTAACTCCTAAGGAATGCACATAGAATAATAACCTTGTTTGTGTTCAACTAAGTTTAGGTGATGTCATATTTACTCATGCTTCATAAGTTTATAAGAAGCAAAGTCTGTATCCTTGATCACATAATAAAATGGATACTTAGACCTATTGTTTGAGAATAATATCATCTATAATTATGGTACCAGTAGTATATTGACCTAGTTCTTAATTCACTAAGTCTTAATGATGTACCTTGTCTAGAATTTCAATATGGTTATAAATCTGAAAATTTGGTGGATGTTACAGAGGTCATCATCATGTTTTTGAGAAAACTGCTTTAAACAGAAAAGACTAACTTTGTGAACTCACCAACCTTTGTGTTGACATTTTCAAGTATGTTTCTCAGGTAACCCTTAGCCATGGCGCGGTTGGGATAGGCTAGCTATGTTGGATCAAATCCTAGTAGCTGAAGGGGCATAGATTATCAAGTCTCAAGTCTATCATCGATCTAGAAGGACTTAGATCATTGTATTACTTAGTATTAGTAATTGTATATGTACTCAAGTTTTAGAAATCACTATTACAGCTTCCGCTATTGTGTAATGAACTAATCGTTGCGACCAATGGTTTTAGCGAATTAGGTCTCCTTAGTGACACCTAGGCTTTAACCAGACTCATTCAAGGACCAAGATTTCTAAGACTTACATTGCATTAAGATCACCTACGACTTGAGTATAGAAATTCCAACTGTGGCCGAACAGCTTGTGTAGACTATTAGTGTATGAAGTTACACTAGGGTATCCTTAGCTACACTAATACTTAATACGATTACATGGCACACGTAACGAATGCTTAACATGTATAAATAGACACCTATGATGTTTCTCAACAAAGTGTCATTATTCGGATTACGAATCAAGAATGACGGGTACTTAACACATTTTAACCCTAGAAGATCGAGTTACGAGCTGAACTTGGTCAACGACGGTAGTAATCGCCAGTCACCGATCTTAGCATCACAACAAGTCGAACCCGTATTCGAATCTGTACCTATACTTGCACCACACCTAAAAATACTCCAGCCGTGGAGTCAACTTTCTTTCTGACATACGTGCGGTATAAATACTGTTCTTCATGTATTGCCGAAGTGGATGCCTAGACTTTCGCCATGATAAATGGCAGATGGGATGGCCTAGACAAAAGGGAACACAAGGTGAATAAGCAAGACTAAATGGGAGAGAACTACATGGGTCGGGAGACCCAGACACTCATTTGGATCATGTGGATCCATACGTACATACGGACTTAGAGCATGAGTTGCTCGATACTGATTTGAGGATCTCTGCCCTACACATAGTGCCTGACTTCCACCATACACATTTTATTTTTGAGAGACACTGGTGGTGCCTCTCTACCATTGACTTCATCCGGAAAGAGCCATAGTAGGTAGATTCATGAGTATTGATACACATAATTAAGAGTAATTCGATAGAACAATACACACTCCTGCGCAAGTCTGCAAACACGATCTAATGAACATTTCAAATCCATGTTGACTAAAAGCTTGGGATAGAAGAAGTACTATACGGACCATGCAAAGTAAATTATTATTGCGGGTGCACACGTAATCATAATTTGCAGTGCATGAGAACTTTAGTGTGTCTTGCTGTCTAGACATCTTGCAAAAACTGCAATAAAGTCCAAATTTACACTGTCCCAAGTTCCTTTTCTTGCACTATGGACATTCAGGAATAGAAGAATTGTTATTTCTAGAATTGAAGCCTGAACCTGGCTTCTTAGAACTACTCGGGCCTTGCCCAGATGTTTACTTCTTCTTCTTCCCCTCTTCTTGATTTCTAATCAAGCTATCGGTAAGAGAGGCCCCTAAATCCATAACATCGTCAAGGGTTTCACACTTAGAAACCTTGACCATGTCACTGATTTCTACGATTAGTCCCCAAATGTATCTCTTTATAAGATTAGATTCTGGGGCAGCTAGATGAGCAACTATTAGAGTATACTCGAGGAGTTTGGTCGAATACTACTGATGGTTTGTTCCAACCATCTTCAGACTAAGAAATTTTCCTTCAATTTGTTCCATTTCATTCTGGGTAACATACTTCTTTTCCACCCTTACCTTGAAGGCATTCCAGCTCATAGCATAGGCTGTCACACCCCGGCCGGCGGCGGATTATACGTCGGGGCTGACGCGATTATTCAAAAGCACATGATCATCTATTAAATAAGTGATAATATTTATTTATCAAAATTATAAGCATCCGTTATAAAAGAAATAGAAAAAAAGTGTTCAAAACGTAAACATAAATTAACTTCATTATTGCTAGGTCCAAAGTCCTAATTGTTCAACGCAGTCCTCAAACAGGTGCACCTGAAACATGTAAGTAAATGTCAACTACAAGTAGTTGGTGAGTAACATAGGTTTTGACACCAAACAAAAGTTGAAAAGGTTTACAATTCAATATGTTCAAAGCATAATCTAAGGTATAAATGTGAAAACATACAAGGTTCCAAAGCGTACAATCAAGCCGTGTAAATGAAAAAAAAAATGTATACACAATCCATCTGATTGTGTTATGAAAAAATAGTAAGATGTATACACAAAACCCGCTATGGTTTGTGTCAAGTAGTGAATCGGATTCCCGTATAAATGATCATATTAGGTACTACCTTATGCCTGCCTCGCAAGTTAATGATTGTACTAAACATGAACACACATATGGTCGCCAAGTAGTTTAAGACATGAAGCACATAGACATTTGTAAAAGAACAAAGGTATTGAATTGTGTATGTATAGTATATAAACGTGTTCCACCCCGAGTATTTGCAAAAAATAGTAAAGTAAAAGGGGGCTATGAAACTCACTTGTATTGAAGCGAGAAATGTTGTTAATTGCTAGAGATGGATAGGCCCTGTGAGGATTTCTCACAATAAACCTACATATGTAATTGTACTCTAAATTTAATGTACGTCTAAATGGAATTAAGGAAACTTTGGCAGTTTAGGGTTTCATGGGGTTTGGGTTTGAAGATGTACTTGTATATATATTATGTAGGAAAAGTAAAAGTTTGTGACTAGTATTGAAATATTAATAAAAGTTGTTTATAAAATCAATTAGAATTAATCAAAACTCCTAATTAATTATATAGTCATTTATTTATATAATTATTCTAAATATAATTTATAAAGTTATGAAATGGAAATAGTTTAAATAATACATTTGAATTTATTTATATAATCATTCTAAAAATAATTTATAAATAAATTATGAAATGTAAAAGATTTAATTAGTTTATTGTAAATAAAATAATTAATTAAACTATTAAATAATCTCTTTTAAACAAATTTATAAAAGAGTTAATAAATAAATAGGATTTAAATTAAATTAATTGGACTTTGTATAAAATAATTATTTAAGTATTTTTATAAGTTTAAACGTGTTTTAAATAATTATTCTTACTAAAATAATTATTTATATGCTTAAAAGAATTTAATAATGTTTAAACATTTAATTATAATTTGTGTAGTAAACATTATTTATTTATAAATAAATAACATAATTAAATTTGTCTAAACAAATCATTTATATTATTTTATTTGAGAATTTACAAGTGTTTTAATAAAATAAAATAGTTAAAGTACCAATTTATATTTTCTGTTTTTATAAAAAAATTAAAGAATGTATTTATTAACATATCAAAATTAAATTAGGATTTAAAACATTAGGATTGTGTATAAGAAAACAATTAAAAGAATTAAATCCAAAAAAAGTGGCCACCAAAACTCGAACCCGCGTCGAGCCGGCCACACATTGCACACTCGCACTTAACCACCGGACCAGGGCATGATGTCGTCTCCAGTTAGGTTTCGTTTAGGTTTTAATCAACAGACCCAAAGACCATTGTCCCCAAGTTGATCCGACGAACCCTAGCCCCCCCCCCAATGTCCTCGTTCGGCCATCGATTCGCACCCGAAACCATAGGGCTTTTGATCGTGGGACTGAAACGAGCACAATGACACAAAAATTACCTGAAATGGCTGCATGTCTGGTGGGAACAACTGAGTGAAACAGGGATGTGTTCTTCGACGGATTTGGGTTACTCAGAGTGAATTCAGACTATTAAAGGCATGGGAAGCTTGCAAAGGGTTTCGTCCATGATTAGGGGTGCGTATTTATACGATCAATTAAATGTAAATGTTATATTTAAATGTTACAACTATAAGTATATAATTTTTGCAAATTAAAATGCTTTTATTTCTATTAAAATCATTTACTTTGTAATTTAAATAATATGGTTTTTTTATAAACCCTAACTTTATAGAATTTATAATTTAGTTTTTTTTACAAGTTGCATATTTATATATATATATATATATATGTATATATAAGCTGAGAAATAACCTAGCATTTATATATTTATTGAACATATCAATGTCTCCCCTACGTTAGTAGATTTCGTCCCGAAATTGATTTGGAAGAGGGTCCAGAAAATAGATGTGGGTATTTAGTCTTCATTTGATCCTCACGCTCCCAAGTGAATTCTGGGCCACGTTTGGATTCCCACTGAACCTTAACGATAGGGATACGTCTTCGTTTGAGCTGCTTAACTTCCCGATCCATAATCTCCATGAGTTTCTCCACGAAGTGCATTGACTCATCAATGTGAACCTCGTCAAAGCGGTACGTGAAGGTTTTCGTCGGCTAAGCATTTCTTCAGGTTCGAGACATGAAAAGTTGGATGTATGTTACTAAGTCCTTCAGGTAAATCCAGTTTGTAGGCTACATTCCCTATCCGTTCAAGGATTTTAAAAGGACCTACAAACCTTGGTGCAGGTTTTCCCTTCTTTCCAAAATGAACCACTCCTTTCCAAGATGATACCTTGAGAAGAACCAGATCATCGACTTGAAATTCTAAGGGTTTTCGATGTTTGTCGGCATAGCTCTTTTGCCGGCTCCTTGCTACTTGAAGGTTGTCACGAATTGACATGATCTTGTCGGAAGTCTCTTGAATGAGTTCGGGGCCAGTGATTTGAGCTTCACCAACCTCTATCCAACAGATAGGAGAACGAAACTTCCGACCATAAAGTGCTTCGAAAGGAGCCATGTCAATGCTCGTGTGATAGATGTTGTTATACGAGAACTCAACTAAAGGTAAATGTAAATCCCAATTTCCCTTAAACTCGATGACACAGGCTCTAAGCATATCCTCTAGGATTTGAATCGTACATTCAGATTGACCATTAGTTTGCGGATGGTAAGCCGTACTAAGATTCAGTTGAGTACCCAAAGCTGATTGCAAGGATTGCCATAAATGAGAAGTAAATCGTCCATCACGATCAGAAATAATGTTGAGAGGTACACCATGATGACTAACTGTAGAAGCATGTTTTAGTAACTATAGATTAAATTCTATGTATCGGTGTACTAGGCTAGTACGCAGGAGGGTGTTCCTGCGTACTTAGCTTGTTCACTAGTTAGTCCTGTGAACTTAGTAAGTACGCAAGGCTTTTGCCTTACGTACTTAGCAAGTACGCATGACCAATGCCCTGCGTACTTAGCCAAGTACGCAGGTAGTATTCCTGCCCCTATAAATAGAAGACTTGTCTTCTATTTGTAGGTGAAACTTCAGGAACTAGGTTAGGAGGTGTCCGGGTCGGGACGAGCTATCCCTACCCCTAGACCATGAGCTTAGATGAGAGATGTGTGCTCCTTCGGTATGTAGTCTGTAATACGGGATGACTTCTATGTTATGGATTACATATCGTTTCATTATCTTTTGTCTTTGTTTTTGTTTCTCTTCTTTGTTTCTTGGTTCCCACACAAATCACAGAACAAGTCCGTGTTATCTCCGCTGCGCGACGAGGCTCCCGGGACCTACAAGTGGTATCAGAGCCTCGGTGTTCATTGATTTGTGTTTGGAAGGCAAAGGGTTTGTTAGATGATGTTTTCTAAGCTTTTGGAAGCACTAATTTCACAGATCCATCACTTTTCGAGCATTCTCCTCAAGATCCGTCAAGAACACTGATGTACTGAACAAGTACGCAGAATCCCCTTTTCTGCATACTTGCTAAGTACGCATGGGTTAGCCCTGCGTACTTAGTAAGTACGCTTGAGAAGTGACCTGCGTACTTAGCTAAGTACGCAAGAGCATTTCTCTGCGCACTTAACAAGTACGCATGGGTACATGGCTTTGCGTATTTACTAAATACGCATGAACACCCTTTTTTTGGCGGGAAAACTTTTCTTAGCCAAATTTTTTAGGGATCATTTGTACGCTTGTTTTGGGCCATTTTTTTAGAAGATAGTGATTTTGTTTTTTCCGGACCAAAATTTGTATACGATGTGGCATGGCGAAACGCGGACGAGATTTTTGTTGGATGATACCACTTGTCATACAACGTTTAAGTGTTCATACCTGAAAATGTGGGCTACGAGTATCCGGGATACTTATTTAATAGGGTATGAATGCTAAACTAATGGGAGCAATTGAGTCATCATCGGCTAAAGGTCTCTTTCTATTTGTGAAGATGTGGCTGCTTGGGGTCTTTCGGAAAAAAAGAATCATCTTGTTTAGGTATTCAAACCTAAATATGTAAGCTAGGAGTATCCAGGATACTTCTTTAATAGGGGATGAATACTAGAACAACTTGAACCCAAGGATTTGCTATTTTGGATCTTTGCAAAGGAATAAAAGAATAAAATTCTGGAGTTGGCTAGTTGTGCTTTTTGAGGATTTGTGTGATGTGATGATGAAGCTGGTCATAGATTACAGAGAAATGGGGGGGGGGGATGTATCATCAACCGTGATTTCTCGTGTAAACTATATTTTTCGTGCTCATTGGTCAAGCCTGTGTTCAAGATTTGATGTGATTCAATTATGATGGGATTTCTCATTTGGGATCTGGGCGGAATCCAGATAGACAACCTAGTTATGGAACTTCACCGCTGTGAATGTATACAGATTAGGAGGGGTGAACCAGGAATGAAGATCTAATTGAAGAATGTTCGACTTTGGATATAAGGTGATCACTGCTGAGGATGATTTTGTGTTTGATTCTATCAAGTATTTTCAGGATGAAGCTGGATATCCGTTGGATTATTAGTTAAAGATGGAACCTTTTATCATTTTCCGACGGGATAGGAAACGTTTCCTTGTTTCTGGTCTAGTCAGGAGAAGCTTACATTGAAAGGGGAAATTGGAAATGAACATCTTCGGGAATTTGGTTGACTTGTGAAGATACAGGATAGAGTTGAACACATCTGGTGTGAAGACTTAAGTTTATCTTACTGGAATTCCTATTGAAGCACTTGGTTTGGTCTACAATGAAAGCTACAGTTAAAAGGGAGTCGTGTGTATCATCACTTGGCAACTGAAGACTGAAGTTTGAAGATTTGAAGATCTTAAGTGGAATGCCAGAAGATCAAGTCTTGCCAGAAGACACGTGATGTCATTAGTTTAGAGGGAGTCTGTTAGGACATTCTTTGTAAGCTAATGATTATCAGTGTTAGTGATAGATAGAATTTGATAGTTAAGAGGGATTCTGTAGAAGAATGTTTTAGTAACTATAGATTAAATTCTATGTATCGGTGTACTAGCCTGGTACGCAGGAGGGTGTTCCTGCATACTTAGCTTGTTCACCAGTTGGTTCTGCGTACTTAGTAAGTACGCAAAGCTTTTGCCTTGCGTACTTAGCAAGTACGCATGACCAATGCCCTGCGTACTTAGCAAAACACGCAGGTAGTGTTCCTACCCCTATAAATAGAAGACTTGTCTTTTATTTGTAGGTGGAAATTCAGGAACTAGGTTGAGAGGTGTCCAGGTCGGGACGAGCTCTCCCGACCCCTGGACCGTGAGCTTAGATCAGAGATGTGTGCTCCTTCGGTATGTAGTCTTTAATACGGGATGACTTCTATGTTATAGATTACGTATCGTTTCATTATCGTTTGTCTTTGTTTTTGTTTCTCTGCTTTGTTTGTTGGTTCCCACACAAATCACAGAATAGGTCTGTGTTGTCTTCGCTGCGCGACGAGGCTCCCGGGACCTACACTAACAGTCTCATCAATATAGATTCGAGCCAATTTCTCGACTCGGTAGTCTTCACGAATGGGTAGAAAGTGAGCAGATATTGTAAAACGGTCGATGATTACTCAAATACTATCATGGCCACGAGACGTATGCGGGAGTTTGGTTATAAAGTCTATAGCAATACACTCCCATTTCCACACGGGAATCTCGGGTTGTTCAAGTAAACCAGATGGACAGTGGTGCTCGGCCTTGAATTTCGAGCAAGAAAGGCTCTTGGACACATAAAGAGCAATGTCTTTTTTCATACCAGGCCACCAATATTGAGTATGCAGGTCCTTATACATTTTATCCGCACCGGGATGCATAGAATAACGAGTTTTATGAGCCTCGTTCATGATAAAGGTAAGAATATTGTCATGGTCTGGAATCCAGATACGATTCAGGAAGTAAAGTAACCCATTGGGTTTGGTTTCCAGTTGGAGTTCTACACCACATGCCATTTCATTGTACATGTTTCCTTCTGTGACTGAAAGATGTTGTGCTTCAAGGATGCGAGTTTGAATATCATTCTGGATCTGAATGCTATGGATCTTGATAGATTTTTTACAACTAAGAGCATCGGCTACGGCGTTCTCCTTACCAGGATGGTAACGAATATCACAGTCGTAGTCGTTTAGAAGATCAACCCAACGCCTTTGCCTCATGTTGAGTTCTTTTTTATTGAAAATGTGTTGGAGACTCTTATAGTCGGTGTAAACCACACAATTAGTACCATATAAGTAGTACCTCCGAATTTTGAGAGCAAATACGACCGCACCCAGCTCAAGATCGTGCGTCGTATAATTTTTCTCATGGATTTTGAGTTGTCGGGACGCATATGCAATCACTTTTCCTCGTTGCATAAGAACAAAATCATGGCCTAAGTGGGAAGCGTCACAGTAAACGACGAAGTCTTCGGCTCCATCGGGAAGAGTCAAGATAGGAGCCTCACACAATTTTTGCTTTAGGGTTTGAAAGGCTTCCTCTTGTTTTGGTCCCCACTCGTAGGGCTTGCTTTTATATGTTAAGGATGTGAGTGGCACCGCGATATTTGAAAAGTTCGCTATGAAACGACGATAATAGCCCACTAAGCCAAGAAACGAGCGGACTTTCGTAGGGGTTTTTGGAGCTTGCCGGTTCTTCACCGCCTCAATATTAGCGGCATCCACATGATTACCCTTCTCGTTGACTATATGGCCTAAGAATTTGACTTCCTTTAGCCAAAATTCACATTTGGAGAACTTGGCATACAACTGCTCCTTCTTCAAGAGATCCAAAACCAATCGTAAGTGTTTTTCATGCTCCGTTTTTTATTATGAATAGATAAGGATTTCGTCAACGAAGACGATCATGAATTTGTCCAAGTACGGTTTACACAAGCGGTTCATAAAATCCATGAATACCGCGTGTGCATTGGTTAGACCGAAGTGCATAACCATGAACTCATAATGACCGTATTTTGTATGGAAAGCTGTTTTTGGGATATCGAATTCAAGGACTCGTAACCGGTGATAACCAGAACGAAGATCAATCTTTGAGAAATAGGTCGAGCCTTGAAGTTGATCAAATAAATCATCAATCCTCGGGAGTGGATAACGGTTCTTCATAGTAAGCTTGTTGAGTTCCTGGTAGTCAATGCACATCTAGAAAGAACCATCCTTCTTCTTGACAAATATGACGGGTGTTCCCCAAGGAGAAACACTAGGAGGAATAAATTCTTTGTCGGAAAGTTCTCGAAGCTGGCTTGAAAGTTCTTGCATTTCTGAGGGTGCAAGACGATAGGGTGACTTAGCTATAGGGTTTGCTGCTGTCACTAGGTCAATACGGAATTCAACATGACGTGCGGGAGGAAGACCGAGTAAGTCTTCGGGAAATACTTCTTGAAAGTCCTTGATCACAGGATGTCTTGGAGACTTTTTACCTTTTCTTTCCACTCCACAATATGTGCCAAGAATGACACACATTTCTTTCGTAAGTACTTCGGCTCGGTAGTGCAAGACATAAGCTTGAGTCCTTTCGACGGCTTCTCACCATAGACGTTCAAAATGTTGTCCGACTCAAGAGGGATACGAATATATTTGTCAAAGCAGACGACTTCAGCATGATGCTTACTTAGCCAATCCATGCCTACTATGATATCGAAACCTCCGAGAGCCATAGGAATAAGATTAATCGAGAAGTCATGGTCGTTCAAGTTTAGGGTACAATCTCTAATAATGGTGTCAAAGGTAACAGAGTATCCGTCCACTACTAAAATATCAAAGGATCTGTTTAACTTAGTTCGACCCATAACAAGTTACGGTTCAAATTCAAAGGACACGAAACTTCTATCAGAACCAGTATCAAACAGGATGGAAGCATATTGTTGATTAATTGGATACGTACCGTTCACCACGTCATTGTTGGCTTGAGGCTCATTGGCATTAATGTTGAAGGCACGTTCACGAGCTACGGGGTTTGCATTCCCCTGATTCACATTTCCCCGGTTCATGTTCCCCTGATTCATATTTCCCTGAACCATGTTGCCTTGGTTAATGTTGGATTGATTCACAATGACCAACCTAGGGCAATGGTTCCTGAAATGATTAGGGTCACTGTACTCGTAACAAGCACAACCCTCGGTGATAGCAGCTGGAGCAGGAACAATAAGTTGATGGACCATGTTAACTTGTGGAGCACTACGGCAAATGTTAGCCATATGCCCATAACGTCTGCAATTGGTACATAGACGACATGGCATAATGGTAGTATGATGGAGCTGGCATGTGTTGCACAAAGGTAGAGTTCCCCTGTAAGGCCTCTTGTTGGGATTGAAGGCATTAGGGGCCACTTGGGCTAGGGGAGCTACAGGAGTGATAATATCGAAGTTCTTGCCCTTTCGCTTCTTATTATTGAAGGAAGACTCAGATTTGGTTTCCTTGGTGGGTTCAGTGGTGGTTTTCTCAAAGGTTTTCTTGGAACCCTTCATAGATAAGGTCCCTGCCTTAACATGGTTATCTGACAGGGTAGCAGCAAGACGGATTGCTTCTTCGAGTGTGGCCAGATTGCTACCCAAGACGGTATCTTGAATCTGCATGGGCAGGCCATTGATGTATTTCTCAATGGATCGGGAAAGAGGAGTGACCATATGAGGCACCAGAAGGCTAAGCTCATGAAAACGGGTGGTGTAGGCAAGGCTTTCGCCACTATCCTGATTGAGATCCCAGAACTCAGCTTCCAGCTTCTTAACTTCGTTACGAGGACAAAACTCATCAGTCATGAGTGTTTTCACATCAGCCCAAGGTAAAGCCAGTGCAACTTCAATTCCACGATTACGCTTTTCCCCATTCCACCAGGTGAGTGCCCTCTTCTGAAAGACACTGGTAGCATAGCAGACCTTTAGGTTCTCGGGACAGTCAGGATTGATGAAGGTTCCTTCAATGCTTTCGAACCATTGGAGAAGTCCAGTGGCTCCCTCGTTCCCGTAGTACTTGGTGGGGTTACAGGAGTTGAAATGTTTGAACGTGCATGTGGGATTTCTTGGGGCTGCATTCTAGTTCAGCGGGTTGACCATGGTTGGTAGGATCGTAGCCATTTGCTGGATGATCCTGTCAGTGAGGTTGTTCCTACGTTCACGACTGGGAGGCATTCTACAAAGGGGATGAACAGGAAATTCATAAGATATGAATCATATATAAGAATTTGTAGTAAAGTCATGAGGTATTTAGTAAAAACATGGGATGGTACCCATTTAGTTTATAAATGGATACATTGACTTATCAAAGTAGTTTAAGTTCATCTAATGTCTGAGAAGTCATGCTTTAGCCTATAAGTGGACACTCATCCCAAGAATTCCTAGGAAAGAATAACTGGTCCATCGGTTGATTTGGATTTATACGATATGCTTTCCTAGACAGAATTTACCAGAATACAGGCATCCACCCTTCCAGATTGCACAAGTTCTCATTCATTATTTAGAACTTACATACCTTTGACGAGAGTTTCATTTTGGATTAGACTTTTAAGTCTAAGAATATTTTTCAAGTAATCCATGTAGTTTCAAAAAGTTTCATGTAGTCCCTTGAATGTTGTAGTTCATCTAATTGCACCACGTAGACAGAAATAGGAGGTGTAGATAGGTATGGGTAGGTGGATGTAAGTATATGTATAATAGGTATAAAGCGGAGTTCCTAATAAAAGACATGAGTTAGACTCATATTTGGGACTCCTAGGTTATAGTCTAGGTCATGTGTGTCTAATAACCTAATTCCCTATAACCATGGCTCTGATACCAATCTGTCACACCCCGACCGGATTATACGCCGGGGCTGACGCAGTTGTTCAAAATCACATGATCATCTATTAAATAAGTGATAATATTTATTCATCAAAATTAAAAGCATCCGTTTCAAAAGTTCTCATTCTTTATTTAGAACTTACATACCTTTGACGAGAGTTTCATTTTGGTTTAGACTTTTAAGTCTAAGAATATGTTTCAAGTAATCCATGTAGTTTCAAATAGTTTCATGTAGTCCCTTGAATGCTGTAGCTCATCTAATTGCACCACGTAGACAGAAATAGGAGGTGTAGATAGGTATGGGTAGGTGGATGTAAGTATATGTATAATAAGTATAAAGCGGAGTTCCTAATAAAAGACACGAGTTAGACTCATATTTGGGACTCCTAGGTTCTAGTCTAGGTCATGTGTGTCTAATAACCTAATTCCCTATAACCATGGCTCTGATACCAATTTGTCACACCCCGACCAGATTATACACTGGGGCTGACGCAGTTGTTCAAAAGCACATGATCATCTATTAAATAAGTGATAATATTTATGCATCAAAATTAAAAGCATCCGTTTCAAAAGAAATAGAAAACAAAGTGGTCAAAACTTAAATATAAATTAACTTCGTTATTGCTAGATCCAAAGTCCTAAGTATTCAACACCTTCCTCAAACAGGTGTACCTGAAACATGTTAGTAAATGTCAACTACAAGTAGTTGGTGAGTAACATAGGTTTTGACACCAAACAAAAGTTGAAAGGTTTACAATTCAATATGTTCAAAAGCTTAATCTAAGGCATAAATCTGAAAACATACAAGGTTCCAAAGAGAATAATCAAGCCATGTATATGGAAAAAAAATGTATACATAATCCATCTAAATGTGTAATGAAAAAGTAGTAAGATGTATACACAAAACCTGCCAAGGTTTGTGTTAAGTAGTGAATCGGATTCCCGTATAAATGATCATGTTAGGTACTACCTTAGGCCTTCCTCGCAAGTTAATGATTGTATTAAACATGAACACATGTATGGTCGCCAAGTAGTTTAAGACATGAAGCACATAGACATTTGTATAAGAACAAAGGTATTGAATTGTGTATGTATAGTATGTAAACATGTTCCATCCCGAGTATTTGTAAACAATAGTAAAGTAAAAGGGGGCTATGAAACTCACTTGTATTGAAGCTAGAAATGTTGTTAATTGATAGAGATGGATAGGCCTCGTGATGATTTCTCACAATAACCCTACATGGGTAATTGTACTCTAAATTCAATGTACGTATAAATGGAATTAAGGAAACTTTGGGATTTTAGGGTTTCATGGGGTTTGGGTTTGAAGATGGACTTGTATATATATTATGTAGGAAAAGTAGAAGTTTGTGACTAGTATTAAAATATTAATAAAAGTTGTTTATAAAATCAATTAGAATTAATCAAAAATGCTAATTAATTATACAGTCATTTATTTATATAATTATTCTAAATATAGTTAATAAAGTTATGGAATGGAAAAGTTTAAATAATACATTTGGATTTATTTATATAATCATTCTAAAAATAACTTATAAATAAATTATGAAATGGAAAAGATTTAATTAATTTATTGTAAATAAAATGATTAATTAAACTATTAAATAATCTATTTTAAATAAATTTATTAAAAAGTTAATAAATAAATAGGATTTAAATGAAATTAATTGGAGTTTGTATAAAATAATTATTTAAGTATTTTTATAAGTTTAAACGTGTTTTAAATAATTATTCTAACTAAAATAATTATTTATATGCTTAAAAGAATTTAATAATGCTTAAACATTTAATTATAATTTGTGTAATACACATTATTTATTTATAAATAAGTAACATAATTAAATTTGTCTAAACAAATCATTTAAATTAAGTATTTACAAGTGTTTTGATAAAATAAAATAGTTAAAGTACCAATTTATATTTTCTATTTTTATAAAAAAAATTATAGAATGTATTTATTGACTTATCAAAATTAAATTATGATTTAAAACATTAGGATTATGTATTAGAAAATAATTAAAAGAATTAAATCCCAAAAAAAAATGGCCACCGGGACTTAAACCCGCGTCGAGCTGGCCACACATTGCACACGCGCACTTAACCACTTGACTAGGGCATGATGTCGTGTCCAGTTAGGTTTCGTTTAGGTTTTAATCAACAGACCCAAAGACCATCGTCCCCAAATTGATACGACGAACCCTAGCCCCCCAATGTCCTCGTTCGGACATCGATTCGAACCCGAAATCATAGGGCATTTTATCGTGGGACTGAAAAAAGCACAATGACACAAAAATTACCTGAAATATTTGCATGTAGAGTGGGAACAACTGAGTGATACAGGGATGTGTTCTTCAACGAATTTGGGTTGCTTAGAATGAATTTAGACGCGATTAGAGGTATGGGAAGCTTGTAATGGGTTTCGTCCATGATTGGGGGTGCGTATTTATACCCAATTTAACCAGATTCAATCGATCAATTAAGTGGGCGTTAATGGTTCCTTTGGTTACGAGTTACTCATCGAGATGGTCATAAAAATGCGATTAAACACATTAGATGAATCGATTGAGTGTTTACAACGTAATTCCATTGATGACTTTGCATGAAAATATCTCTGAATCGAGTTTGGGATTAAGGGGTTAAAACTGGTCCTTTTGGGACTCGAACCCGTGATCGAAATAGAAAGGAAGGAGTTTTCGGGTTTGGCAAAACAGGCCCCTGTAGTTTCAAGGCTTTAACATTTTATGTGAAAACTTGGTTAAAATAAAGGCCGGAATTTCCAGGGGAATACAGTCTCCCCTACTTTAGGAGATTTCGTCCCGAAATTGATTAGGAAGAGGGTTCAGGAAATAGATGTGGGTATTTAGTCTTCATTTCATCCTCACGCTACCAAATGAATTATGGGCCACGTTTGGATTCCCACCAAACCTTAACGATAGGGATACGACTTCGTTTGAGCTGCTTAATGTAGGTCCAGGTAACTCAACTACTGATCGAACTCGTGATATGACGTTGCTATAACACGAAGTGCGGAATCCTTCGTGTTAACGTTTGTATACTAACCGACAATTCAAAACAACACGCGTAAATAAACTTCTCCAATATATTCAGATTCAACAATGGTTACAGACTCAATCAGACAAATTGTTCTCTCTGTTCTCTCTGTTCGGTGTTATATCTAATGACTCTGTAAACACATATATATAGAAACTAACCTGCTGTAAGCGAACTTGTTAAGTTCGCCTCCAACAGACCAAGCGAACTTAACAAGTTCGCCTCAGTTAGACCTAAGCGAACTTATTAAGTTCGCCTCTGATAGACCAGGCGAACTTAACAAGTTCGCCTCTAGGCATACTTGTACAAACACTTAGCAACTTTATACAATTACATACCAAAAACATAAAGACATAAAATCTAACTATTACAAGCTTTTGTCATTACAAATCTATGTCCTAACAGACTCCCCCTTGACAATAGCTTGATCTTCTGTCTTCAGTCTTTATCTTGAACTCTTCCAGTTGTCCGGTAGTCTGCTGCCAGCATGCACACCGTATCTTCTGCATATCTCCAAAACTCTTTCATACTATAGACCTTGTTCTCTCCATTCATCAGTATACATTATCTCATACTTTCGCAGCATCCTCTGATCTTTCTTTGAAAAATTAATAAGATTCATTGCGTCATAGAAACACACAATGACCTTATTATCTTTATCTTCAACCCTTGCTTCACCAGTATTAACATCAACATACCACCATTTCATATTCCCAAGAAAGTCTTGAGGAATATTCTTTAATGGTATCTTGTGAATAGCACGCACTGGTCTATACTTGTATCTCCAGGTTACTTTCCCAGACTTAGGATCTGTAATCTTCACTCTCTTTCCCTTCTGTGGTTTCAGCCGTTCATACTTACCCGAATTACCTTCTTTCTTTATCAGGTTTGCTATCACATCAGCTAAACCATTCTTCGATCTATTTATGAGTGGCTTTGAAGCTAGACCATTTATTTCACACCTCGGCAAGGTATTGAAATATTTGATCATTGGCTTTAAGTATTTAACACCATCAGATCGTTTGATTACAACCATATTTGATTCACCATCATAGAACCAACTAATGATCCTTCCTATACACTGCTCTTTATTCACATATTTCTCTTTCTGAGCAGGTTGTACTGGAGACGTGGGTAGTACCTTCATCCAACTATTTACTACTTCTCTCCACTGTTCTCGTGTCATTCCTGTATCTCTGAACATCACAGGTTCTTCATTAATCTTTGGAGACTCAGTGTGAGTAGTTTCAGTTTCAGCACCCTTATTGAATTGAAGATTCTCATCATCAGTATCCATCTTTGACTCAGCTGTATCATCAGGCAATGTGACATCTTCAATAGAGTCCATAGAGTCAGTTATTCCGTCATAAGAGAACTTAGGAACAACATCCTCTTGGATGAAGTTATACGGCACCTTAAGACCGTCACAGCCTTCATAAGTAACATTGTCTTTATCCTTCTCTATTTCAATCTCCACTATTTCTCCTTCTTCTATCTCAGTGTCTGACATTTCATCTTCCATGTCATTGAATAAATCGTCAATGTCATCAAGACATTCAATCTTTTCAGCTTCCTCTTCTTCTGAATCTTGAAAGAATTCTAATAACATAATTTCTTCTTCATTAGTACCAGAAGTATCTTTGTCTTTGTGTCCTTCAAGAGATTGTGATGTCGACTCCCCCTGAACTCTAGATATAGGATTAGCATCAGTGTATTGACGATCACCCTCAATATTTCCAGTAGGATCATTGTCTTCATCATCACGTCTTTGAATTGACTCTGTGTGACAAGTATCAGGTATCCTCAACTCCCCCTGAGCGTCAAGACGCTGAACGAGTTTGGACACTAATGCTTGCATATCAGTAATCTGTTGAGCTTGAGTCTGAATCACCAGCTGTCGTTGAGAATCAATAGACACAAGAGAGTTAACTTGTGTTTGTAGAGATAGCACTTGAGATTCAAGGAAAGTTATCCTGTCAGAATCAGAAGGCTTTGTCGGACCAGCGGTTGATTGTGGAATAGAAGGACTCGAAGTAGTAGGTATCTCTGGAGGAACAGGAGATGGAACTGGAGATGGATCCTTAGATCTTGGAGGAGTAACTATCAGAGAAGCAACAAAATTAGCATCTTCAACTCCTTGAGAAGATCTTGCAGCAGCAATTGACGCAGACATTAACTTTTGACGTGAAGGATCTGGATTAAAGTCACTGTCAGTGTCAGAACTTTCATCTACCAACGATCTTTTTCCATGTACTGATCCAGAAGGAGGATCCCGAACAGACTTGCGTCGTGGTCGTCTGGCTTGAGATTTAATGCGTTTTCCAGCATTAGCCAGTGGAATAGCAGCCAACCATTCATAATGACCTGGAGAAAAATCCCTAGATTCATCAGAATCAGTGTTGTCATCATCAGATGATGTTCTATCACTTGAACTGGAACTAGACTCAGCATCTGTCACCACATTCCCTTCTTGTTCATGAATGGGCGAGTTCACAGCTTCATCAACAAAATCATCCATGTTCATAACTAGATCTTGATTAGGATCATGAACGACCTCTTCTTGAACTGGATCCTGAATCGGAATATTAATTGCAGCCTGTGGAATAGGAACTTGTTCAGGAATAGGAATTTGAGGTAGTACAGGAACTTGTATTTGTGGTTGTTGAACTTGAATTTGTGGAACTGGTATCTGTTGTTGTTGGGCAGGTTGTTGTGGTTGTTGCTGTTGTTGTTGTGCTGGAACGTTAACTCCTTGAGCTTGAGCTAGTTCATTAGGATGAAACCAGTTGTCATTAGGTGGTGCAACATAATCAGGATTGATTAAGTGCCCAAACAGAGGAGTATTAACCGGAATCAACGCCGCATTTTGCTGTTTCACCTTTGTACAATCTGTAAAAATACGTTTTGACATCAGAGTCAAAGTCAATCTTATGGCATGTTGTGGAAGATCTAGAATAAGATGATTAAGTATCATTTGAATGAATCGAGGATACATCAAGAAACCTTGACCTTCAGCCGGATTTATCTGCATTACCATCTCCCGATAGAAATAAAGCGGAAAATTGAATCTTTTATTCAAAGTTAAGGCCACCATTGCTGTTTGAAGAGCCATCTTCAAGCCATCGGTACCAGCTTTTCGCGGAGAGATGCATTGTATAATCACATACATAAAGTACCTCCATTCTCCCACTAATCCACCTTTCCTAGCTTGTGTATCATTTTGTCTTCCACGATATCCCATCCTTTGAAAACAACCCATAATGAGAGTGTTAGGATAAGATATTGGATCTTCAGCATTTCCACCCAAATCTAGAGCAGCACGAATTGTCTCTTCTGAAATAGCAATCTCGGTATTATTGACTGTTGCACGAAGGACATGTGGTTCCACATCGATATCTTGATGTACTGTATCCCAGAATTGTTGGATATACACCAAGCTAATATAAGGATCCGTAGATAATGCAACATGTAGTCTTGATCGATTCAGAAAATTGATAATGCCCTGAAAATGAACTGCTTCTGGCAAATTAGGATCTAACAACGCCACTTGATTATGCTTATATTCGACACGTCGAGCCATCTGTGAAAAATTTCGGACAACACAACAAACATTAGTAGACTAACACATATATGAAACAACAAACAAAACAAAAAAAAATTAAACAAAAAAATCTTAAAAAAAATTTCAAACAAAAACAAATTTAAAAAAAAAAAAAAATCACAACTCCTTTTTCACTTCTGACCCCTAGGCGAACTTAATAAGTTCGCTTAGTAGTCCAAGAGGCGAACTTATTAAGTTCGCCTGACAAGTTCACTTCGAACAAGTTCGCTTGGAACAAGTTCGCTTGAACCTGAGACGTTTCAAATTCAAACACTGAATTTTTAAATTTCCAGCAAATCGATATCAAAACATGAAATAAGCATATCCAATCAATCTAATATCACATTATGACCAAAAACGATGATCAATTTGATATCTCGGTCAAAACTTAGGTCAAAATCGTCCTTGAAACAATCCGACGAAAACCGAGACTCAAAACCTTCGAATACACTCAATTTAGCGGATGAAATCCAACGAAAATACATTTGTTAGATTCGCACTTCAATTTCGATCAAGATACAACCAGAAATTTACACTCACAACACAGATTTAAATTTTCGAAAAATTTGGGCAAGTTCGCTCGTGTTCTGAAGAAGACGATGAGAGACAAGTTCGCCTGATTCAACACTTATTCAGGTTAAGTTCGCTTGATTAAGCGAACTTGTTAAGTTCGCTTAACAATCCTTCGACGAACAAGATAAGTTCGCTTCACCCTTAAGTTCGCTTCACCCTTGACTGAAAATTAAGTTCGCTTCACCGATTTAAGCGAACTTATTAAATTCGCTTCACTGTACACAGGCGAACTTAATTACTTTTCCAACCTTTTTGCCTTGAACACAAATTTTACCAACTTCAACCTTTCAAATCTTGAACTTCCGTCAGCAACACATATCTGATTCAATCCCGAACAATTTTAATAAAAGTTTAGAATTTTCATGGAAAGTAAAAATCAAAATCTTTTTGAATTTTATCTATTCAGACGGAAACACATATTTTTGATTTTTCTCTGTACAAACAGAATCACATATTTTTGGTTTTTCTCTATACAAACAGAATCACATATTTTTGATTTTTCTCTATATAAACAGAATCACATATTTTTGGTTTTTTATATGAATAACCTGAAATGACATATTTTTGGTTTGAACATCATGAGCAAGAAGATCATATCAGTTATTCAATTAATTCATCACACATATTATCAATAACAAAGGGTAACCTATAGTAAGAGACCATTCAACTCAATTTTGTGCATTTTGCATCTTTTTCATTTTGAAACTCATTCAATTTGAATAATATTTGAAATGATACGCGATAAATTTCAATGTAAATAAGATCAGGTTATAAAATGCTCTTTTATTTATACCGAATTTGAAATATAAAGCCTGAATTCTTAAAATTGTCAATATTATATTATTTGAAACTATAAGCGTTTATTCTCCAAGTTCATGTGATTTAGTACCATTTAGATGATAAACATCGTGTACCCCACATATATGCCAAATAGAAAATAACTGTACTATCTTCAAGACATATATAAGATTTTACTAAAGATTATCCAAATATTCAGAATGAGGAGACATCACTTAGCACATGAATAGCAGAATCCAAATTGGATTGTAAAGGAATCAATGAGATTCAGAATCGAATGATTCAATGTTTTGGCTTATTTTTGTGGAATCATAAGATTCAGGTATGTGGATCCAACTGTTATCTGGATTATGAATTCAATGGAATCAGTAAAGATGATATATCAATATGATCCAAGGGATAGTATATGTATGACAGATGTTGTCAAGTACATATCTTGATTATACTTCAAATTGCATGCTTTTCGGGACATGGGCACTGAAGAAAATCGAATGAATAGTGCTAAGGACATAACCCGAAACTGATCTCATAGGAAAATCCTTATTAAAAGCTAATATTCTTTATCTGATATTGATCTTTTAACACACACACCCAGGCATAAAATGGGTTTAAATCACATATGTAATCATAATATATTTAATTTTCACACTACTTATTAGTTTCAAAACGCTTTTAGCCTATTGACAATTCAAGTTTCAAATTTTATACACAAATTATAAAACAAATTATCAAGAATAGAACATTCATAACACTATCATTTCTTATTTATGCAGACTTTGAAATTTAGATCAGATCAACTTATTTTAATCATTCATATATCAAGGTCGTGTGAAATGAACTAATCACTGATGTACTATCATTTCTTCTCTAACCTCAAATGATGTCAAATTTTATATTTTTGAATTTGTTTTGACTTTTTATAATTTAGACTTTTTGACTAAAAATGTAACTGCAGAAATGTAATAAAGCAATAAAAGAACCTAAAAGAAAAATTTTCCATGAAATTCTGATTTTGAAAAAACTTTTATTCGGGATTGATCATACCAATCATTTTAATTAGGAATTCAAACCTAGTACGATCAAATGCCTTAGTAAACAAATCAGCAAAATTATCTTCAGTATGTACCTTGACCAGCTCAATCAACCTTTTCTCTGCACAATCACGTATAAACTGATATCGAATTTCGATGTGCTTAGTTTTACTATGTTTAACAGGATTATTCGTTATGGACATAGTAGCATTGTTATCAATAAACATGGGGATTCCTGTGAAATTCAAACCGTAATCTCTCAATTGTTGTTGTATCCACAGGATCTGTGAACAGCAACTTGCAGCAGCGATGTATTCTGCTTCGCATGTTGAAATCGAGACTGTGGTTTGCTTTTTGCATTGCCAGGATACAAGTCGATTACCTAAGAACTGGAAACCACCTGTTGTAGATTTCCTGTCCAGACAACAACCACCAAAATCAGAATCAGTATAAGCATTGAAATCAAAGTTAGAACCATGAGGATACCATAGCCCTAAACGTTGTTTTCCTTTTAAATACCGAAAGATTCTTTTCACAGCAATTAAGTGAGATTCTTTTGGCTTTGCCTGAAATCTGGAACAGATACACACGGCGAACATTATATCCGGCCTTGAAGCGGTTAAGTACATGAGGGATCCAATCATAGCTCTGTAAAGTCGACAGTCCACATCTTTTCTTTCCGGGTCAGAATTTAACTTATGATTGACCGGAATTGGAGTATCGTATGAAGTACAGTCCTCCATCTTGAACCGGCTCAAGATGTCTTTGACATACTTGGACTGATGAATAAAGAAACCATCTTCCTTTTGATTTACTTGTAAACCTAAGAAAAACGATAACTCTCCCATAGCAGACATTTCAAATTTCGACTTCATAACACCCTCAAATTCTTTGCACAACCCTTCATTTGTCGAGCCAAATATAATATCATCCACATAAATCTGTACCAGTAGGTAATCTCCCCCTGATTTCTTTATGAATAAGGTCGAGTCTATCTTTCCATGAACAAAGTCATTCGCCAAAAGATGTGTCGATAGAGTCTCATACCACGCACGAGGAGCCTGATGAAGACCATAGAGGGCCTTATCTAGCTTGAAAACCATGTTCGGATTCAGTGGATCTTCAAACCCCGGCGGCTGACACACATAAACTTCCTCCTTGACCTTTCCATATAAAAATGCACTCTTGACGTCTAATTGAAACACCTTAACACCTTTAAAGGAAGCAAAAGCTAGAAACAGCCTTATAGCTTCAAGCCTCGCAACCGGCGCATAAACTTCGGTGTAATCAATTCCTTCTTGTTGATTGAAGCCGGACAATTAATCTTGCCTTATTACGTACTACGACACCTCGATCGTCTTTTTTACATTTAAACACCCATTTTGTTCCTATCGGATACGCACCATTCGTTAAATCAACAAGATTCCAAACCTTCAGTTTGTCAAATTGAGCTAGTTCTTCCTGCATAGCTTCTATCCAGTTATTGTCATGTAAAGCCATCTCGACATTCTTGGGTTCAACCTGTGAAATAAAGCAAGAATATGAGCAATCATCAAGAACACCAGAATCTTAAATGCAAGTATACAAACAAGTATTGTCAACAAGAGAACGAGTTTTCACTCCATCCTGTAAATTTCCAATTATATTTGTTACTGGATGATCTTTGTGTTCCTTGATGGATGCGACCTCAGGAACCGGCAACACATCAACTTGAGTAGAGTCAGATTGATAAGAATAATCTTGAGGAATTGGAATTTCCGAGTCTAAATTTGTTGGAATCTCCCCCTGAGCCTGTGTCGAAGGTAATGGATCATCACTCAACAGCGGATCAGCAGAAGAATCTTGAAAAATAGCATTATCCTCCTCACTCTCTGAATCTTGCGGACCTGAAGAAGAAGCAACATTAGGATCGGGAGCAGAATTAGATGGAATCGATGAATTAGGAACTGCATTTGGTAGAAATCCATTGTGTTGTGCATCTTGACAAGAATCATAAAGAACAGCAGCATCTTCATCAGAAATATCAGACGGTAAATGAAAAGACTTGAATAAGTTTTCATAATCAAATGCCCAATCCGGACCAATCGCCATTTGTGGTAAAGACCGATTTGAACAGTCAATATGGAACCATTCTTCAACTTGGCGTGTCTCTTTGTTATAAACCCTCTTGGTTGTCGAATTAGCCACATACCCCAGAAAAATCCCTTCAATAGCCTTTGCACTGAATTTTGTTGGGACATCTCGAACTTTCAGTAGGGTACATGGATTACCAAAAGGTAGTAAGTATTCCAGATTCGGCTTTTGATTGTTTAACAATTCATAGCAAGTCTTGTTATGTCGCTTGACGGTCAAGACCCTGTTCAAAACATGACACGCAGTATTCACAGCTTCAGCCCAAAAAGTGACTGGAAGCTTAGAATCTGCAAGCATCGTGCGAGCTGTTTCGACCAACGTCCTGTTCTTTCGTTCAGCGACACCGTTTGTTGAGGAACATATGGCGCACTGAATTCATGATGAATTCCTTTTTGTAAACAGAATAAGCCCATTTTGCTATTCTTAATTTCGCTGCCATTGTCACTCCTGATTCTTCTGACTTTCAGATTGAATAAATTCTCCAAACCCAGGATTAAGTATTGTACCAACTCAGTGCTTTCAGCTTTAGAGGAAAGAAACTTAACCCATGAAAATCTGGAGTAATCATCAGTTACGACCAAGCAGTACGATTTCCCACCAATGCTCCTAATACTGATAGGACCGAACAAATCCATATGCAGCAACTCCAAGGGAGTTACGATAGAATTCGTCGATTTCGATTTGTGAGATTTCTTTCTTTGCTTCCCCTTCTTGCACGGAATACAATCATCAGGAACTGAGAATTTCATTTTCGGAATACCAAGCACAAGATCATTCCTAACAATGTAGTTCATCTTCCTGTAGTTTATGTGAGCTAGCTTCCTGTGCCACAATATTGAATCAGATTCCGACGCCTTGGAGAGTAAACATGTTGGAATTGAATCCGTTGTAGTGGCGACACTCATGTCAAGGACATACGTGTCATTTCTCCTTGGAGCCTTCATGAGAATCCAATCATCAGGAATCACAAAACCCGGTTTCAGAATATAACATTCATGATCGTTGAAATGGAACGAAAACTTCTTGTCACAGACTTGTGATACGCTTAAAAGATTATGTTCCAGTTGCTCAACATAATTCACCTTTTCAAATTTTACTTTGTCATTCTTTAACGTTCCCTGGCCTGTTATGTACCCGCCTTTATTACCCGCAAAAGCGACATAACCACCATCAATTTTAATCACATCCTCAAGCAATTTCACATTCCCTGTCATATGTCGAGAGCAACCACTATCCACATACCGTGTGTTGTTGATAGTCCTCCTTGGTTGTCCCTACATAAACAACGAGAATCAGTTAGAAAGTGGAACCCAAGCCATCGTGGTCTTGGGTCGTCCAGATTGATCAAAATAAACAAATTCTTGTAATTTACAATCAATTTTATCATTCACTTTTGGAACAGAAGTTTGACCATCAGACCTTTTCAAAGAAGAACCATTTTTATTATTTGGAAAAACATTATTTGATATACTATTTTCAGATTCAGATGTTTCCAAAATTTTCTTTAATTTTCTGTTTCTTCTTCTTCTTTGAGGTCTAGACAATTTAACCTCCTGAATAGAATCTTTTGAAATTCCAACTTTTGGAATCTCAAGTTTCTCTCTGCATACAAAAGATTTAGCATGAAATGTATTCTGTTGTTTAATTCCAGGGGAATTAACAAAAGATCGTCCAGTCATATCTTTATCCAAACTAGAAGACGATTTTCCCTCATCTTTTCTTTTCAGAATCTTCACCACTTTCGGTTGTGAAGGAACAGTCTTCATTTTACCCTTGTTCTTGTATGGACAATTAATCAAAATATGACTAGGCTCATTGCAATGAAAGCACACTCTTCTTTCTTGATAACTTCTGAAATAAGATGTTTTCTTTGAATTTGAAGAACCATCAGAAGAACAAGCTTCAGAGGAATGCCCTGAACAATTTATCGGCTTCTTAGGAACATAAGTCTGTTTTGGCACCTTTGAAGAATTTACCTTTTGAAAACCAGCCTTCACAAACCCACTTGACACTTTCACCTCGTCAGGTTCAGTCAAAATGCACCTATCCCGAGTAACATTCTTCACAACATTTGGTTCCTCAATTTTCACTTCTCTCGGAATGCCTTCAACCTTTGAATCATCAAACACTTCATCCTCTGTATCAGAATCATACACCATGTCTTCACCCGTCACTGGATTCACTTTTAATACTGTCTTGGGATCAATCTCCTCTTCATGAATGATTTCAGGCTCAACCACATAATTCGCATTGAACGGAGGAGGAACAAACCCAATACCAGCAACCCTTTTTGTGGGATCAGCATTAGCATTAAAATAATCCAAAACTACAGATGAATTCTCAAACTGTTCCAGCTTTCTATGTAACTTTATCACCTCAAATTCTTTTTCAGAAATCTCCTTGTTCTTTTGGGCAACCACTTCATTTTGTTTTTCGATTTCAGCATAAGCCATATCTAGATGATAACCCTGCTCTTTGTATTTTAACCCAAGAGAATTTAAGTCTCTTTTCAAAGACTCAATTCTATCAATGCACAGTTTATCATTATCTTTCAGTTTCTGATTAACTGAATGCATTGATTTCATGTCACAAATCAAATTTGTGTTATCATCCATGACTTTTTGTAGTTTATCTTTAACAGAAATGCAATTAGAACAAAATATATGACAAACAGAGTCTTTTACCTTAGTCGGGTCAGACATGTCTGCCATGAATACTTTGGCAATTGGAATGTTTTCTGAATCTTTACCAACTGAAGCATTTTCTGTAAGAACAATTTCTTCCTCAGCAACCCCTGTCACATCCTCAGAATCAATACTTTGCTCTCTTTCTTCCTCATCAACAACACTTGGAACACAATCACCATCACATGAATCATCACTAGAGCTTTCATCATCAGTAGATTCTTCTGGTTTTTCTGAATGAATTTCTGCAACAAAAGCCTGACTCACAGCACCCACCAAATCTTCCAGATGAATGCCCCAATCATAGTTTTCATCATTTTGAGCAACTAAAGCTGATGATGCAGATGCATGATTTGTATTACCAGAAGGACCATGATTTTGATTGCCAGATGAACCATGTGGCTGATTCCTATTATGCTGAAAGTTAGATTGCTTCTTTTGAGAATCAAATTCTACCTTTGGTTTCACACACTCCTTAGCAAAGTGACCATACTCTTGGCAGTTGTAACATCTAACTTTGCTCTTATCAAAACCCATACGCGATCGACTATTTGAACCAATATATTTTCTCCCAGTTCTCTTCAAGAAATCTTTAGCTTGTCTCATTAACATGGCCATATTCCATTGGATATTCATTTCTTCCAGTTCAACAGGGTCAATATGTCTGAAATCTTCTTCTATTACCTCAGGATCATGTATTTTTCCTCCAATGAAATTTTCATATGATGCCATGAATGAAGAGAACATAGCAAGATAATCATCAGCAACTTTCTGATTCACATGAGATCCAGATGATGTTGAAGCAGTAGTAGCAGAAAATCCAGAATGGCTTGTATGACCAGAATAAATTGGAACTCCAGAACACTGATCGTTTGTAGACTCTTGAGCATCACCAGAAAAGAATGCCACTCCAGTACCAGATTTACCAACAGATTTGGCAAAATACATCGAGGGATCCTGGATATGCTCTAAATTGGTCTCTTTCTTTTTCAAATTCATGTCATGTGACTGAATCTTCCCTAGGACTTCTTCAAGAGACATGGTTTTGTACTTAACATTTTCTTTGATCAAAACCGTATACACATCAAACTTTGATGGTAAAGCCTCCAAGAATTTATCATTTATTTCCTCAGTCTCATATACCACAGATGCACTAGCCAGTTCACTAAGAAGATGATAGAATCTTGTAGCAAGATCATCCAAAGATTCATTTTAAAAATGTTTAAAAACTAGGAACTGCTTCTTTAGTAACTCTTTTCTACTTTTCTTCACATCTAAACTCCCTTCACACCTTTTCTGTAGTGCTTCCCACAGTTGTTGAGAAGACTTGAATTGTTTAAAACTGTGATAAATTTCTTTTGGTAGAGACATCGAAATGCTAGCCATTGCTTTCTTTTCTCGATCAAATAGCAGCTTCTCTTCAGTAGTTAAAGCGGACACTGGTTTCGGAACATCATCTTTTCCCATCCATGAATAAGTAGGATGCGTATATCCTTCCAAAATCGGAATCCAAAAACTAGTATCGGTAAAAGATACGAACTGGTCGAACCGATCTTTCCAATTTGAATAATCAACTAGATTCAGCAACTTCGGGGGTTTTTGAGATGTACCAATCTCATTATCATAATTGAACATGTTTGTGACTTGAACCATATTTGCCATGTTAAAAAAAATTTCTGAAAAATTTCTAAGTATGGAGCTGTTTTACCCTCAGGCGAACTTAATAAGTTCGCTTTAGTGAGTACTAAGCGAACTTGATATCAGGCGAACAAGACAAGTTCGCTTAAGGAGGAAATCCGGTAAGTTCGCTTAACAGCTAAGTTCGCTTGAAATGTGAGAAGCGAACTTAATAAGTTCGCTTGCTAAGTTCGCCTGCACAGGAACTCAGCAAGTTCGCTTAAACTGCTGTAACAGATTCAAAAGATTCTTCACCCAAACACGAACCGAAAACTTCAAAATTCATGATTTCTCAGAGAATTGATGGAATTTAAGGAAATTGAACCGTAGGATTGTGAATTTTATCAAATAGAACACTTCTATCGGACTAATTTCGTCAAAAACCCTTCCAAAATCATGAATTCAGCAAAGAAACGATCTTCAAGAACTTGAAAAACTCCATTGTTGCAGAAACTTCAAAAATGTTGAATTTCTTGTCGAATTGTACACAAAAACCGTCACTAATCACCGAGAATCGTACTTAATTCACGAGCATAAGCTCTGATACCACTTGTAGGTCCAGGTAACTCAACTACTGATCGAACTCGTGATATGACGTTGCTATAACACGAAGTGCGGAATCCTTCGTGTTAACGTTTGTATACTAACCGACAATTCAAAACAACACGCGTAAATAAACTTCTCCAATATATTCAGATTCAACAATGGTTACAGACTCAATCAGACAAATCGTTCTCTCTGTTCTCTCTGTTCGGTGTTATGTCTAATGACTCTGTAAACACATATATATAGAAACTAACCTGCTGTAAGCGAACTTGTTAAGTTCGCCTCCAACAGACCAAGCGAACTTAACAAGTTCGCCTCAGTTAGACCTAAGCGAACTTATTAAGTTCGCCTCTGATAGACCAGGCGAACTTAACAAGTTCGCCTCTAGGCATACTTGTACAAACACTTAGCAACTTTATACAATTACATACCAAAAACATAAAGACATAAAATCTAACTATTACAAGCTTTTGTCAATACAAATCTATGTCCTAACACTTAACTTCCCGATAGGGTTTCTCCACGAAGTGCATTGACTCATCAATGTGAACCTCGTCAAGCGCTACGTGAAGGTTTTTGAGCCAATTTTATCAATGACGACTAACAATTTCATCATGACGACTAACAATCTCTTCAATATAGATTCGAGCCAATTTTTCGACTCGGTAGTCTTCACGAATGGGTAGAAAGTGAGCAGATTTTGTCAAACGGTCGATGATTACCCAAATACTATCATGGCCATGAGACGTATGTGGGAGTTTGGTTGTAAATTCCATAGAAATACACTCCCATTTCCACACGCGAATCTTGGGCAGTTCAAGTAAACCAGATGGACGCTGGTACTCGGCCTTGATTTTTGAGCAAGTAAGGCACTTGGGCACATAAAGAGCATTGTCCTTTTTCATACAGGCCACCAATATTGAGTACGAAGGTCCTTATATATTTTATCCACATCGGGATGCACAGAATAACGAGTTGTCACACCCCCAAATTCCACTTCCGGGCTATACCCGAGGGGCGTGACTCGAGAGGATCTTTACCATTGAATTACTTTGAATGACCACTAAATGGTTTTGAAAATACTTGTTTTAATGCATGGCTTGAACAAGCCTAAAATAAGTTTGACAAAGTTCAAAGTAAATGTGCGAAAGAAATGTTTAAAAGTTTACAACGCTTAACAAATGAATTAAAAACGTTTGTCAAAATAGGATGCCATGCATGAATAGTGTGCGACTCCTGTGGGTGCATCCTAGCCACATATCCTATGCATTCAACGACCTGAGATACCATGCTAAAATGGGTCAACATAATGTTGGTGAGTTCACTGGTTAAATATAATGGAAATCATATCATGAAATATATTGGAAAATCATATATTGACCCTGTATGGAAAAGCATATGTTGAAAATGAATGGAAAAGCATATGTACTCTACACAATCATTGTTGATAAGACAAAACCAAAAATTATCATAAGTCCGCCAACCGAAGCTCAACTGTAGCCACTGAAAAAGGAAAAGGATGTGGTTCGCCTCTTTGTGCCATGCGCATGAATGGATTAGGTCAATTATATACCCGTTCGACCTCTGGTCAAAATTAGCGCTACTAACCCGGGCAGGGGTTGTTAAACCCAACAGTACTGTTCATGATCACCTCGCTTGTGGAAAAATTAACGGTTAACTCTGAGAGGACTTTCTACACACCAGTACAACTTATATAATTAATGTAACTGTGTAAGCATGGAAACATGATTTTTGAAAAATGTATTTGAGCATGTATCTCACCCCAAAAGGATAATGAGTAAAACGGGGCTGTGCGAACTCACCTGATAAAGCGGTAATGGTATGCAAGTCTTAGCAAATCCTACTAAATGAGACAACATACTCGTGCCCAAGGAAACATTTAGGATTTTAAGGTCTAAGTATTGTAAACGTTTGACTATGAACTCTATGCATCCAAATAGTTGTTTGAAAAGTGACTTTGACGTTTGAAAGATGTTTTGACTTGACGACCCATTGGTGACACGTTGGACTTAAACATTCAAATCCTAATATGGAATTCAATCCTCCTTTTAAATAGTCTATTATCGTCTAATATACACATTAGCACATTCGATTAGAATTTAGAACTTGAAACACAACTTTTGATACATTAAAGTTTCCCTAATTGGGAAGTCAAGTTTTTGAGTCCTAAACATGGCAACTATGCAAAGTTAATGTTCATACATGGAATTAGGCATGTTATAACACATATAGAACATCCCAAGGTTTAATTGCTAAAAATAGACAAGCATGCGAGTTTCGGATAATTAAAGTTTCCTATTATAACAAGATCATGTCAAATTGTCAAGCTCATGGATAAACATCATATACTATCATATAATGCACTTAGTTAAGTGTTACTAAGTCATTTAAAACTTCTAATCATGTTAACAACTCGCAAACACATCTTTTGGAAAGATAAAGTTTCCTTACTTAGAAACCGGACTCTAAAACTCATGCATATGCATTTTAATCCATCATTTTGGTCAATCATTCTTCCATAATGTTTACTGTACTAGTTTCATGCTTTGAATACACCTAAACATCAAGTTTTCATACATGTCAATAAATAAAGTTTCTAAAACTATAAAACGAGCTTAAAAGCATCATCGACATGTGATTTTACCGAAACAAAATCATACATTCTCTATATCTAGTGTATATGCATCATTTCCACCAAACAAATCACATCATAACTTCTTTTAACAAAAACCCAAAAATTAAAGTTACTATAAATAGAACCGAGCTTGAAATCTCATATGACCAAAAGTTATAGTTAGCAAATCTACACATATTATCCATTCTTTATGCATATCTAACCATTTTCCAACATCAAATCACCCTAAACATGGCATCTATCATGAAATCCAAAATTAAAGTTTCCTAAAATAGCAAAACCGAGCATGCATGTATCATCCAACACTTTTGACAACAAAGTTTGCACATATTATCGATCTACAACTATTATTACAACATAATCCATCATCAAATCAACAAAATCTCATCATCTAGCATATGCACATAAAATAAAGCTTCCTTAAATGGAAACCCAGCCAGTGAACAAAATCCGGGTTCAAAATCACCAACAGTATGTACGAATTGAGTTATAAATCATATTTCTTTTAAGAATCCATGGTTAATCTTTCATAAAAATGAGTTTTCTTTGGGTGCATGTTCATATGAACATGAAGATGAAAAATGAAGAAAAAATAGGGTTTTGATCTTACCGAACTTGAGAATGGATGGAATGATGGATGAAATATCTTACAAATGCTTGATTCTTGATCTTGGAAGCTTAGATTTGATGGAAACAAGATCAAAGAACAAAAAAATGGTGGATGAAGGTGGTGGGTGGTGGTCTCGGCTCAAGGGAGAAGAGAGGGAGGAGAGAGGGGTGAAGGAGTGAAGTGGTGAAATGGGTGGAGGTGGGGGGTATTTATAGGGTCTTTTGAATCCGGGTGGCGGAAAACGAATAGTCACCGATTTATTGACGGAAATCCCGAATAGGCATGAATGAAGTTATTTAAAAATAATTTGACTCTTGTTGGTATGTTTAACATATAAAATTTTTTGATTTTTATTTGGAAATGTCGGTACATACTGCAGCCTGGTCGGACAGCGTTAAAATAGAAATTTTCTCAGAAAATTCCCCAAAAATTCACAGAGTCTTGATATAACATATCACAGTACTACATGTAATTTGTGCACACCAAATATATGTCGAAGTGTCTGCTTAGGATTACGGACCTAGTTAGTGCACACTGCGTGTCTACCGGACTGTGCTAGAAATAAAAGTATTTCTATAAATCACAGAAAAATTCATATAGGCATGATTAATTAAATCACAACATTACTTATAATTTTCACACACGGATTATACGTCTAGGTATTTGTTTTAAATTATCACCAACGGTCGTGCTGTAGGACGCGTGTTTGACAAGGTAATCTTCTGGATTACCGACACGTGTAAACGGATTGAATTGCTAAGTGTGAAATGGACTTAATTAATATAAAATTAAGTCTGATGCATGTCAGACAAGGTAATTTGTATCTCAGTCGGGTATGGATATCAACCTGAAATTTTTCGGGTGTCACACGAGTCTTGTGAGCCTCGTTCATGATAAAGGTACAGAGATTGTCACTGTCTGGAATCCAGATATGATTCAGGAAGTAAAGTAACCCATTGGGTTTGGTTTCTAGTTGGAGTTCTGCACCACATGCCATTTCATTGTACATCTTTCCTTTTGTGACTGAAAGATGTTGTGCTTTAAGGGTGCGAGTTTGAATGTCATTCTAGATCTGAATGTTGTGGATCTTGATAGATTCTTTACTACTAAGAGCATCGTCTATGACGTTCTCATTACCAGGATGGTAACGAATATTGTAGGTCCTGATTTTAGACAAAATCACTCAAAATGATCGATTACACACACACAGGCGGAATCTATGTGTATGGTGTTGAAACAGAGGTGAGAAACAGAAAAGGGGATAATAACAGGCTAACCACACTCAGAATCAACACAAATGGATATGAGATTGTAAGAACATTAGTTGAACTTGAACAGAGGAAGTAGGAGGCTCTGATACCAAAATTGGAGTTTTAAGATAAAAAGAAAAGAATTGCTTAGTATATATTCATCTGTCTTTGAATCCCTATCTTACAAGTGGCATTGATATTTTGTTTCAGGAAAATCTGATCCGACCCTGTGAGAAATGATAGAGTGTGATCACACTTCTTGAACATGGAATGGACCATAAGCGATGGTGCTTACTGAGGCATAGCCGGTAGGCCTGACATATGGTTATAACTCTTTAGTAGTGTGAAAATCTAATTCTCAATTGTACATGTGTGTTTGTGTAAGGCCCCAAAACCGGGAGGCCTCACTTATTAGATTTACTCATCAACACATAGCTCTTAAACACAAGACATTAACAATCACAGCGGAAACGACTTTAAACATAACATAAGCAGCGGAAATACATAACTTGTATTTTAACATACTTTTCTCATACGAAACTAAAACTTGTCTTTAAAACATAATAAACTTTAAACATAAGCGGGATGCGAGACTCTGATCTTCAGGGTAACTCCTCAAGCCAGCCAAGCATCTAAATGCCACCTACACTTACCTGATATGCATACTAAAAGTCAGCTAACGCTGAGTGAGTTCTAACATTTACATGAAACATCTTTACATATATTAAAGAAGAAGGTTTTGCGCCCTTCTTAGGCACTGAGCCCACCTCATGCACTGAGCCCTTCTTAGGCACTGAGCCCACCTCAGGCACTGAGCCCTTCTTAGGCACTGAGCCCATGACTGAATCTCTACTAGTATTCATTCTTGAAGGAAAAACATTTCTCTTTACTAATTACTTTCTTTAAAATCTCATCTTCGTTCTTTTGAAAATATCTTTGTTATTAACAAACCTTTCCTAAGCATAATTCTTTACACAAAACATTTCCTTTGACTCCTTTAAACATTTATGTAAATCATGACTTTCGCCATCGTTTATTAATATAAAATATGTAATAAACACACTGTTCACTAAGTATGAACATCACCCCAAAAGTAGGCAAGAAAGGGGATTTGAACTCACCTGGTATCTTAGCTGGAATGGTCTACCGGATCTCACACAATCTGAACAATCATAACAATTTGACACGTATCAGACTTAACTCGACACTAAACGTTTTCACCATTTCTGGCTAGGCGAACTTAAGGCTAAGTTCGCCTCTTTCTATCATGGAGAACATACTGACTTCACTAAACAGCTATACATACCCATCGACCTGATGCCTGCACACTTAGCAAGTGCGCAGGGCCTTGTTCTTGCGTACTTATCAAGTATGCAGACTGATGTGTTAGTATTTACACATCTTTTTGGTACAAAACTTCACCCATTTAACGATCAATTCTTGGTTATATTCAACGTTTAGACACTTATTTGCTTCATTTCCTGTTTTGTAGCGTTTTGTGAAGCTTGGTGAACAAACAAGAGGATTCCAGAATAAAAAGTGAAGTTTTAGGGTTTCTGTGATGGAGGCACGGTCGTGTCCCCTCTTTGGCACGGCCGTGCCAAGCTTGCAAACCTTAGGCACGGTCGCGTTCATATATTGCACGACCGCGCTAAGCCAAAATCCAAGGCACAACCGTGCCTTGGCCCCCCACGGTCGCGTGTCACCTCGTGAGTCTAAACAGCCGTACGTCCTCGATCAGTGGTACCCAATGGAAGTTCCGGATTGGTCAACCCTCTGTCACACGGTCGTGTCAAGACCTAGACACGACCGTGCCTTTGTACCAGGCACGGTCGTGCCCTCTCTCTTGGCACGGTCGTGCATCCCCTTTTCTATTTAAACAGAACTTAAACTCTCATTCAGACATTCAGCAACCAGAGAGAAAAACCCACTGTTCCAGATCGAATTACCCTTGTTCCAGCCACATTTCAAGCTTCTTGGAGAGGATACAACATCAAGAGGATCACCATACATCAACAACAACATCTAGGCTTGGAGGAGTGGTTTGATTCTTGTTTTCATTTCACGTTTCTCACTATTTTTCCCTGCTTATTTGTAATTTTGGTGCTCATGATGAGCTAAAACTCTTGTTCACTTTGGTTTAGGTGAAGTTTAGATACATTTGACAACATTCATGGATTATTGGCAATTATTATGTTAATGTTATGACAACCGTATGATTATTCTTTGATGGAATTATATTGTAACATTTCTGATTTTCATTATCTGTATTTCAGTTCAACGTAATACATTTCAAACCCAATTCGAGAACACTGACTGGTTCTATTCATACCAACAATTAAATACTCTGTTCCAATGCAAAACCCGCAAATTTTACACGTGTATATCCTATTAAAATCCTAAATAAGTTTATACTTGTATAAATCTATCAAACTGAAAATTTCAAGGAAAGATTTTATAAATTAACAAAAAACACTAATAGGCACGGTCGCACCTCGTTCTGGCATGGTCGCGCGCCTTGCTTTGGAACAGTCGCGTCCGGTGCCTTGGCATGATCGCGTCTCGTTTAGGCACGGTCGCGCCTCGCGACAGTTGAAACGTAAATACAGCTTCAATCACAGGGACGTTCGAATTCGTAACTATTACCCGTATTATTACCATTAACAAAGACAATTAAACTTGCAATTACCACAATTACGTCCAATAACTCCAAGAAATTCGATTAGCCTCAAAGAAACCGAAATTCTTTCACTTGAACCAACAATTCATCTTTTCTAAATTGTGGCACTCCCAACAAACAATCCATCGATCCTCTTTAAAGCTTCTGGACACACTGGTTAAGCCGGAATTGTAGCAGAAGACGCCGGAAACCAAACTCATCGCCACCGGAACTCGTTCCTACCGTTTGCCATCAATTCGCCGTATTTCCGGGTAATTCAAACCTCTTACGCAATCGATTTAATCTATTGATCAAAAGCCCCAACATAATTGGGGCTTACAATATGGAAATCATCCCGAAACCGAATCTATGTTTTGTTCAAAATAGTTTAATCGAATCCGGTTCTAGACACATTTTAAATACAATTAACCTATACAAAAAGACTCGTAATAACCTTGTGGATGAAAGCCCTATCAATTCCAGCAGTAACAATATAAGAATTATACAATTCGTTCCTGATTTGGAACAGACAGGGTCACGCTAATCATCTAGCACGGTCGTGCCTCATGAGACACGGTCGTGCCGATTTCCAGCGTGGTCGTGCCTCACACTCAGACCCAGTCATGCTCATTTGGGCTAGACTTGGTCGTGCCTCAGGACAATAGACACGGACGTGCCTGGCCCAGGCACGACATGCCTAGTAAACAACCTAGTTATGCCTTCTGTTTGGTCAACACGGTCGCATCCCTGACTAGCGCGTTCGCGCCCGTGGTTCTAGCACGATCGTGCCTTTTTCCAGGCACGGTCGTGTGTGAGAGAAAATCTTGGCAGAATAATTAATTTTTCTATTTTAAAAACAATAAGTATTTCAGATTAATTTTCAAATAAAAATAGTTGATTTTATAAAAAAATTGTATTAACTTTATTTAAAAAGATTAACTACTTAATCTTAAAATAAATAGAAATTATTTACAAAATGAAATTTATACTTATTGTTAAACCCTACACTTAAATAGTATTTTTAATGACTAAGTTACATATTTTATAAATAAATAAATAAGGTAATGATTATTTATTTAATTTATATTTGATCAAAAATATATATTTAATTTATACTTAATTACATCTAACATCTACATTATTTTCATAACTAAATAAATAATAATTATATAACTTACTTATTTAGTTATTCAAACTCAAACCTTAACCAAACTGTTCTAAAAATATCCATTTCAAATCCTCCATTTTATACAATACTTTTCAAGGTACAAACCAATAACTTTATACACACATCCAATCCAACCCTATACTTAGACATAGACTATTGTGCACACTATTAATGCAATATACATTCCACCCTAGGTTAACGTTGTGCATTACAAGGATCATATTACTATCTAGTATCTCGTGTTAGCTACGCCTTCGAATCAGGTGAGTATTACATAGCCCCTTTTTCTCTTTTACACTTTTTGGGGTGGAACATGAACACTATACAATACTATTGCTTACATTTACACAAACTACACAAATACAAATCCTCTTTACATTCATGTGTGCAATTTGAGCTTTATGCCTAAGTGCTAGTTGTGCTAACTTTTGTGTGCAATTTATGTGCAATCTTTAACTATTCAAGCTGACGGTAAACAATGATAGATCTATTGAGTCTGACAAACCCACCCAGATTGGGGTGATTGTTACCGACAACACAATTTTGCATGCTAGTTACAATGGTTTGATTGTACTTTAGTTACACAATAGCTGCTCTCCATAAATGTCTTATTTTATCATGTTATGTAAGGATTTGTTTATTCATAACCTATATGTGATCTATATACAAACCTGTGTATGCTCACCAACTTTTTAGTTGACCTTATTTTATTCATGTTTCAGGTGCTAATGAGTGAGTTTGATCAAGGCATGCTACACATAGGCTTTGGACTTAGTTAAGTTTAAATAAAGACTATTATGTATTTCGTTTATGTACTTTTTTGAATTTGGTTGTGTTGAATTATTTTAAGTTAAATTTGATGATTAAAATATTGAAATCTAGTCAACCTTGTGCTCATGAACAGTCTACATGTCCCGCCCCGATGTTTCCGCCGTCGGTTGGGGTGTGATAGATTGGTATCAGAGCCTTGGTTATAGGGAACTAGGTTATTAGACACCCTTGACCTAGACTATAACTTTAGGACACCCACTTATGCCATTCTTCATGATTATGTGATATGTACTACATGCTACGTGCTACATGCTATGTGTTACATGCTTACTATGATTAGCTATTATTTCTTTTTTGATGCCTTACTTGTTAAAAAATCATGACTTATTAAGATATACTTAAATAATAATTAATTAAACAATATCCCTACCTATACCCTAAAGCCTCATAATATCCTTACCTACTTCTCTATCATCATCTTCTTAGCATGTGGAAACTCCATGGATCTAAAACTATAAAAATCTTTTTATGCCCTCGTTAAGGTTTTTAAACTTGTTAATTATTTGAGGACACGTGTAATCTGGAAGAGTGACACCTGTATTCTGGGTTTTCTGTCTAGGAAAGCATTTCGCATAAATACCAATCAACCGAGGGACCCGTATGCTTTCCTGGGAATTCCCGGGATGAGTGTTTACTTATAGGCTAAAGCATTTCTCCTTGAAAAATTAGATGAGTTTAATTAACCTTAACGTGTCATAGTATTCAAGTGATTATATCACTATTTGAGTACAATCCAAACCATAATTAACTATTTTATTTGTCATCTTATTCTTTTAAATCCAAACAACATTCTTAAGTTCTTACATCTTTTCTTGTGTTGTGCAATTCTGTAGAATGCCACCCCGTCATGCTACCGTGACCAACCACAACACCGATATTGCTACCATCCTTGCACAACTTGTGAATCAACTCACTCAAGCTAATGGGGCCTCCAATGGTAACCATGGAGCTAATGGGGGTGGTGGTGCCAACCCACCACAATGTACCTTCAAACACTTCAACTCATGTAATCCTCTTAAGTTCTATGGTACCGAAGGAGCCACAGGACTCCTTCAATGGTTCAAAAGTATTGAAAATACCTTTCTCAATAGTGACTGCCCCGATAACCTTCGTGTTCATCATGCCACAAGTGTCTCACAAAAACGGGCACTCACGTGGTGGAATGGGGAAAAGAGAACTAGAGGCGTGGAAGTAGCAATGGCCTTACCTTGGGATGATGTTAAAATGCTAATGACCGAAGAATTTTGTCCTCGAAATGAGGTAAAGAAACTGGAAGCCGAGTTTTGGGATCTTGCCCAAGATGGTTGTGAAACTCTAGCTTATACAACTCGGTTCCATGAGTTGAGTCACCTTGTTCCCCATATGGTCACACCTTTATCCCATTGCATTGAGAAGTATATTGGTGGATTACCTAGGCAAATTCAAGATACTGTCTTAGGGAGAAATCCCGCAACACTCGAAGATGCCATCAGCTTCTCTGCTACATTAACCGACAACCATGTGAAAGCGGGAACTCTGACTAGAAAAGGCCCCAAGAAAGTTCCCGACACTACAACCCCTCCCACACACATCAAAGAAGCCACAACTGAACCCTCCTGTAATAATAAGAAAAGAAAAGCTAGAAACTATGCTATGGTCACTCCTGCTATCCCTGTTAACCAAGCTACGCCTATGGTTCAAGCGCCAGCCAAAAATCCATATGTTGGGATCTACCCACTCTGTGCCACATGCAACTATCACCATCTCCAAAACATTCCATGTCGCCTTTGCACTCACTGTGGGAAATATGGCCATACAGTCAATGTTTTTAGAGCCAAATCACTTGCAGGCCAAGTCAATCCACCAAACCGAACCAACCCCCAAGTGGCTAATCAAGGTGTTCCCACTATTGCAAATGGGCGTGCTTGTTATGAATGTGGTAACCCAAATCATTTTCGTGACCAGTGCCCAAGGTTCATTAATGCTAGACAAGGCGGAGCTCGTGGGCGTGCTTTCAACATAAACGCCAATGAAGCCCAAGCCAACAATGATGTGGTCAACGGTACGTTCCTTGTTAATAATCAATATGCCTCCATTTTATTTGATACCGGTGCTGATAAAAGTTTTGTGTCACTTAACTTTGAACCCTTACTTGCAAAGACACGATCCCAATTAGAGAAAACCTTCACCGTCGAAGTAGCAAATGGTGACTCCCTTACAATTGACTCTGTTATTCACGACTGCTCTCTAGAATTTAATGATCATACATTTCCAATCAACCTTGTACCATTGCCACTAGGAAGTTTTGATATCATCATAGGCATGGATTGGCTATCAAATCATCATGCCGAAGTCATCTGTTTCGAGAAGTGCATCCGTATACCTCTACCGTCGGGAGAAACGTTAAGAGTCTTTGGTGAAAAGCCTTGCAAAGGACTAAAGTTAATGTCATGCTCTACCGCCCAAAAGTACTTATAAAAGAAGTACGTAGCCTTCTTAGCTCATGTTGTTCAAAAAGATGTTAAAAAGAAGAGTATCCAAGACATTCCCATCATTCGGGATTTTCCTGAAGTATTTCCCGAAGATCTATCCGGTCTTCCACCCGTTCGACAAGTAGAATTTCGCATTGACCTTATACCCAGAGCTAACCCCGTGACTAGAGCTCCATACCGTCTTGCACCTTCTGAAATGCAAGAACTTGCAAGTCAACTCCAAGAACTCTCTGACAAGGGCTTCATTCATCCAAGTCATTCACCGTGGGGTGCACTTGTCTTGTTCGTCAAGAAAAAGGATGGATCATTCTGCATGTGTATTGACTACCGCGAACTCAACAAACTTACCATTAAGAACCGTTATCCTTTGCCTAGAATTGATGATCTCTTTGATCAACTTCAAGGTTCCACTTGCTTCTCGAAGATTGACCTTCGATCTGGTTATCACCAACTCCGTGTACAAGAGGAAGATATTCCAAAGACTACCTTCCGAACAAGGTATGGTCACTATGAGTTCATGGTCATGCCTTTTGGGCTAACCAATGCACTCGCAGTTTTCATGGACCTCATGAATCGTGTGTACAAACCGTACCTTGATAAATTCATGATCGTCTTCATTGATGATATCTTAATCTACTCCAAGACTAAAGCCGACCATGAGCAACACCTTAGACTGGTTTTGGACATCTTGAGGAAGGAACAACTATATGCCAAATTCTCCAAATGTGAATTTTGGCTAAAGGAAGTTCAATTTCTTGGTCATATCGTCAACGACAAGGGAATTCATGTTGACCCTGCTAAGATCGAAGCGGTTAAGAATTGGAATGCCCCGAAGACTCCCACCGAAGTTCGTTCATTTCTCGGTCTTGCGGGATATTATCGTCGCTTCATCTCAAATTTCTCTAAGATTGTTGTCCCTCTTACCGCTTTAACCCACAAGGGTAAACCTTATGAATGGGGACCAAAACAAGAAGAAGCTTTCAAAACTCTCAAGCAAAATTTGTGCAATGCTCCTATTTTGACTCTCCCTGATGGGAATGATGATCTAGTTGTCTACTGTGATGCTTTTAACCAAGGTCTCAGTTGTGTCCTCATGCAACGAGGCAAAGTAATCGCTTATGCATCAAGACAACTCAAGATTCACGAGAAGAATTATACGACGCACGACCTCGAGTTGGGTGCGGTCGTATTTGCATTGAAGATTTGGAGACATTACCTCTATGGCACAAAATGTGTGGTATTCACCGACCACAAAAGTCTCCAACACATCTTCAACAAAAAAGAACTCAATATGAGGCAACGACGTTGGGTTGAACTCCTTAACGACTATGACTGCGAAATTCGTTATCATCCCGGCAAAGCGAATGTGGTGGCCGACGCTTTGAGTCGCAAGGAACATATCATGCTTCATTGTGCCCGAATCCAAACCGACATTCAAAACCGCATCTTAGAAGCTCAACACGTCTCAATCACCGAGGGTAACATGCACGAGGAAATGTCGTGTGGTGTTGAACTTCAGCTTGAATCAAAACCCAATGGCTTACTTTATTACTTGAAACATATTTGGGTACCCGATCGCGATGATCTCCGTGCATTTCTTATGAACGAGGCTCACAAGACTCGTTATTCTATTCACCCTGGTGCGGATAAGATGTACCAAGATCTCCGCCAACAATATTGGTGACCCGGTATGAAGAAAGACATTGCTCTCTATGTTGCCAAATGTCTAACTTGCTCCAAAGTCAAAGCCGAACACCAACGTCCTTCCGGTTTACTAAGAAATTCCCGTGTGGAAATGGGAAAACTTAGCCATGGATTTCATTACCAAACTCCCTCGCACCTCAAGTGGTTATGATAGCATTTGGGTAATCATTAACCGTCTCACCAAATCTGCTCATTTCTTGCCCATCCGTGAAGACTATAGGGTTGAGAAATTGGCCCGAATTTACATTGACGAAATTGTGAGCCGTCACGGTGTTCCCTTAAATATAATTTCAGATAGAGATGCTCGGTTCACCTCTCGCTTTTGGCAATCTCTCCAAACTGCTCTTGGTACACGATTGGATTTGAGCACAGCCTACCATCCCCAAACTGATGGTCAGACCGAGCGAACAATCCAAACTCTCGAGGATATGCTTAGAGCTTGTGTAATTGATTTTGGTGGCAACTGGGATTCACATCTATCCCTAATCGAGTTCTCTTACAATAATAGCTACCACACGAGTATCAACATGGCTCCATTTGAAGCTCTCTATGGTCGCAAATGTCGTTCTCCTATCTGTTGGAACGAGCTTGGTGAAGCACAAAACACCGGTCCCGAGCTAATTCAAGAAACATCCGACAAGATTATCCAAATCCGTGACAACATTCGAGTAGCGAGAAGTCGGCAAAAGAGTTATGCCGAAAAACAACGAAAACCCCTGGAATTCCAAGTCGGTAATCTTGTTATTCTAAAAGTGTCTCCGTGGAAGGGTGTGATCCGTTTTGGAAAGAAAGGCAAGTTAGCACCTTGCTATGTGGGTCCATTCAAGATCCTTGAAAGGATTGGGAAAGTGGCTTACAAACTCGACTTACCTCCATCACTTGGCAATGTGCATCCTACTTTTCAAGTGTCTAATCTGAAGAAATGTATTGCTGATGAGAACCTTCACATACCTCTTGAAGACGTGCAGATTGACGAAACGATGCACTTTGTTGAGAGACAAGTGGAAATAATGGATCGTGAGGTCAAGCAGCTCAAGCGAAGCCATATCCCTATTGTCAAAGTTTATTTGGAATCTAAACGTGGTCCTGAATTCACTTGGGAATGAGAGGACCAAATGAAGCTCAAGTACCCCCACTCTTCACTGATGCCGTCGCTTCCACTAGCTAAATTTCGGGACGAAATTCCCTCAACATGGGGATACTGTAACATTTCTGATTTTCATTATCTGTATTTCAGTTCAACGTAATACATTTCAAACCCAATTCGAGAACACTGACTTGTGCTATTCATACCAACAATTAAATACTATGTTCCAATGCAAAACCCGCAAATTTTACACGGGTATATCCTATTAAAATTCTAAATAAGTTTATACTTGTATAAATCTATCAAACTGAAAATTTCAAGGACTGATTTTATAAATTAACAAGAAACCCTAATAGGCACGGTCGCGCCTCGTTCTGGCACGGTCGCGCCAAGTGCCTTGGCACGGTCGCGCGCCTTGCTTTGGAACGGTCGCGCCCGGTGCCTTGGCACGATCGCGCCTCGTTTAGGCACGGTCGCGCCTCGCGACAGTTGAAATGTAAATACAGCTTTAATCACAGGGACGTTCGAATTCGTAACTATTACCCTTATTATTACCATTAACAAAGACAATTAAACTTGCAATTACCACAATTACGTCCAATAACTCCAAGAAATTCGATTAGCCTCAAAGAAACCGAAATTCTTTCACTTGAACCAACAATTCATCTTTTCTAAATTGTGGCACTCCCAACAAACAATCCATCGATCCTCTCTAAAGCTTCTGGACACACTAGTTAAGCCGGAATTGTAGCAGAAGACGCCTGAAACCAAACTCATCGCCACCAGAACTCGTTCCTACCGTTTGCCATCAATTCGTCGTCTTTCCGTGTAATTCAAAACTCTTACGCAGTCGATTTTAATCTATTGATCAAAAGCCCCAACATAATTGGGGCTTACAATATGAAATCATCCCGAAACCGAATCTATGTTTTGTTCAAAATAGTTTAATCGAATCCGGTTCTGGACACATTTTAAATACAATTAACCTATACAAAAAGACTCGTAATAACCTTGTGGATGAAAGCCCTATCAATTCCAGCAGTAACAATAATTTGTTCCTGATTTGGAACAGACACGGTCGCGCTAATCATCTAGCGCGGTCATGCCTCATGAGACACGGTCGTCTCGATTTCCGGCGCGGTCGTGCCTCACACTCAGACCCAGTCATGCTCATTTGGGCTAGACTTGGTCGTGCCTCAGGACAATAGACACGGACGTGCCTGGCCCAGGCACGGCGTGCCTAGTAAACAACCTAGTTATGCCTTCTGTTTGGTCAACACGGTCGCTTCCCTGACTAGCACGGTCGCTCCCGTGGTTCTAGCACGATCGTGCCTTATCCCAGGCACGGTCGTGTGTGAGAGAAAATCTTGGCAGAATAATTAATTTTTCTATTTTAAAAACAATAAGTATTTCAGATTAATTTTCAAATAAAAATAGTTGATTTTATAAAAATTTGTATTAACTTTATTTAAAAAGATCAACTACTTAATCTTAAAATAAATAGAAATTATTTACAAAATGAAATTTATACTTATTGTTAAACCCTACACTTAAATAGTATTTTTAATGATAAGTTACATATTTTATAAATAAATAAATAAGGTAATGATTATTTATTTAATTTATATTTGATCAAAAATATTTATTTAATTTATACTTAATTACATCTAACATCTACATTATTTTCATAACTAAATAAATAATAATTATATAACTTACTTATTTAGTTATTCAAACTCAAATCTTAACCAAACTGTTCTAAAAATATCCATTTCAAATCCTCCATTTTATACAATACTTTTCAAAGTACAAATCACTAACTTTATACACACATCCAATCCAATCCAACCCTAGACTTAGACATAGACTATTGTGCACACTATTAACGCAATATACATTCAACCCTAGGTTAACGTTGTGCATTACAAGGACCATATTACTATCTAGTATCTCGTGTTAGATAAGCCTTCAAATCAGGTGAGTATTACATAGCCCCTTTTTCTCTTTTACACTTTTTGGGGTGGAACATGAACACTATACAATACTATTGCTTACATTTACACAAACTACACAAATACAAATCCTCTTTACATTCATGTGTGCAATTTGAGCTTTATGCCTAAGTGCTAGTTGTGCTAACTTTTGTGTGCAATTTATGTGCAATCTTTAACTATTCAAGCCGACGGTAAACAATGATAGATCTATTGAGTCTGATAAACCCACCCAGATTGGGGTGATTGTTACCGACAACACAATTTTGCATGCTAGTTACAATGGTTTGATTGTACTTTAGTTACACAATAGCTGCTCTCCATAAATGTCTTATTTTATCATGTTATGTAAGGATTTGTTTATTCATAACCTATATGTGATCTATATACAAACCTGTGTATGCTCACCAACTTTTTAGTTGACCTTATTTTATTCATGTTTCAGGTGATAATGAGTGAGTTTGATCAAGGCATGCTACACATAGGCTTTGGACTTAGTTAAATTTAAATAAAGACTATTATGTATTTCGTTTATGTACTTGTTTGAATTTGGTTGTGTTGAATTATTGGAAGTTAAATTTGATGATTAAAATATTGAAATCTAGTCAACCTTGTGCTCATGAACAGTCTACATGTCCCGCCCCGACGTTTCCGCCGTCGGTTGGGGTGTGACATATATATTCAAGTATTTTGAGTTGTTTACAAGACTTGTATTTGTGTATGCCATATTATGTTGAAAGACTTGTGGTTTATGCTTATATTTATGGGTTGGTGTATGTATTTATACTAGCTTATGGCATTTGACTAGGAATGGTGAATGAAGTTTTGTTTATGAATCATTATATTTGTATGTGTATCCCTATGCTTAGGTTTGGAAAGACAAAGTGTTTGTTATGATGTTTCATGTTTAGTTTTATGTTTATCTTGGAATTGTTGACACATTCTTCTAATTTATATAACCTTTATATGAACATTGTATGTTGAAGAAATGCATATTGTTGTCTAATTTAATCAACTTGAGGTGGGTAGTGTGTTGTTCATATTATCTTTCCAACTAGTTATTGGATTAGTGTACCTTAATCGGGAGTGTTAGGACATAGTTTGTAATGACAAAAGCTTTGTAATAGTTTAGATCTAATGTATTTATGTTTTTGTTATGTATAATGTTCTAAGTGTTTTATGCAAGTTATGCTAGAGGCGAACTTGTTAAGTTCGCCTAGTCTAACAGAGGCGAACTTGTTCAGTTCGCTTAAGTCTATCTGAGGCGAACTTAATAAGTTCGCTTAGTCTGTTAGAGGCGAACTTGTTAAGTTCGCCTAATGCAGGTCAGATGTCTATATATAGATGTTTACAGAGTCAGTTTAAGAGATCGATTAGAACTAGAACAGAGTTGAACGATTGAGTCTGTAAACTCTATTGTGAATTGGAATACAAGTGTGAATGTTATTTACTTGATTGTCTATATTGTCTTTTGTGCATGCAATCGTTGATTCGTTGGATTCCTCACTTCCAGTTAATGACACGTCTTATCACGAGAACGATCTGTAGAAGTGCCATGAGGACCTACAAGTGGTATCAGAGCTATTGCTCGTGATTCTTGGTGATTCTAGACGGTTTTATATGCAAACTGACAAGAAATTCATCATCTTTGACATTTTCATTTCCATGGAGTTTTCAAGCTTAATTTGGTTCTGATTTGGTATTTTTGAAGAGGATTTTAAAGAAATTGATCCGATAGAAAGGTTCTAATTGAAAAATTACCCAATCCTACGGTTTGATTTTGACTAATTCCTTTAAATCAGTGAATTATGAAGATTTCTGTGATTTTTTGGTTCAAGGTTTCTGGTTGAACTGTTCTTGATTTTGAATCTTCTGAAGCAAGCAAACTTGCTGATTTGGTGTGCAGGCGAACTTGTCAAGTTCGCTTCTCAGAAATTAAGCGAACTTATTTTTATGCAAACTTAATCAGATTTTCTGATTTCTGGTTTAAGCGAACTTATTAAGTTCACTTCATATTAAGTTCGCTTGGGTATCACAGAAGCGAACTTATTATCTTTGCCTAAGGGTAGTGAGTGTTCAACACTTGGAAATTTTTTAGGAAAATGGAAAATATGTTACAAGTAACGAATATGTTCAATTATGATAATTAGATTGGTACATCTCAAAAACCACCGAAGTTATTGAATCTTGCTGATTATTCTAATTGGAAAGATAGGTTTGATCAATTCGTATCTTTTACCGATACCAGTGTCTGGATTCCTATTTTAGAAGGTTATACGCATCCAACTTATTCATGGATGGGACAGGATAATGTTCCAAAGCCGGTATCAGCATTATCGACTGAAGAAAAGTTGCTGTTTGATAGGGAAATTTCGATGTCTCTTCCGAAGGAAATATATCACAGTTTCAAACAATTCAAGTATTCTCAACAATTATGGGAAGCATTACAGAAAAGATGTGAAGGCAGTTTGGATGTGAAAAAGAGTAGAAAAGACCTACTGAAGAAGCAATTCTTGGTCTTCAAACATTTTCAAAATGAATTCTTGGATGATCTTGCTACCAGATTCTATCATCTGCTTAGTGAACTGTCGAGTGCTTCTGTGGTGTATGAAACTGAAGAAATTAATGATAAATTCTTGGAGGCATTACCATCAAAATTTGATGTGTATACGGTTTTAATAATAGAAAATATCAAGTACAAAACCATGTCTCTTGAAGAAGTTCTTGGGAAGATTCAATCGCATGACCTGAATATGAAGAAGAAGGAGACTAACATGGAGTATATCCAGGATCCTTCAATGTATTTTGCCAAGACATCTGGTAAAACTGGTACAGGAGTTGCATTCTTTTCTGGCGATGCTCAAGATTCTTCTAATGATCATTGTTCTGAAGTTCCTATTCATTCTGGTCATTCTAGTCATTCTGGATTTTCTGCGACAACAACTTCTACATCTTCTGGATCTCATATACTTCAAAAGGTTGCTGATGATTATCTAGCTATGTTTTCCTCATTCATGGCTTCGTATGAGAATTTTATTGGAGGGAAAATTCATGATCCTGAGGTAGTTGAAGAAGATTTCTGACAGATTGACCCTGTTGATCTTGAAGAAATGAACATCCAATGGAATATGGCCATGTTGATGCGTCAAGCAAAGGATTTCTTGAAGAAAACTGGCAGAAAGTATATTGGATCTAATAGTCGATCACGCATGGGATTTGATAAAGCCAAAGTGCGTTGTTATAACTGTCAAGAGTATGGTCACTTTGCTAAAGAGTGTGTGAAGCAAAAGGTTGAGTTTGATTCTCAGAAGAAGCAGAATAATTTTCAGAATAATCGTAATCAATCACATGGTTCATTTGGAAATTCAAATCATGCATCTGCATCATCGGCATTGGTTATATAGAACGATGAGAACTATGACTGGGGTATTCATCTAGAAGATTTAGTGGGTGCTGTAAGTCAAGCCTTTGTAGCAGAAATTCATTCTGAAAAATTAGAAGAGGTGACTGATGATGACAGTTCAAGTGATGGTTCGAGTGATGGTGAAAGTGTGCAGATTGTTGATGAATAGATAAAAACAAGTGCAGAATATTAATTCTGATGTTGCATCAGGTGTTGCTGAAGATGATATTGTTCATACACAAAATGCTTCAGATGGTGCTGATTCAGAGAATATTCCCATTGCCAAAGTTTTCATGGCAGACATGTCTGATCCGTCGAAGGTAAAAGACTCTGTTTGTCATATTTACTGTTCTAACTGCATTACTGTTAAAGATAAATTGCAAAAGGTCATGGATGATAACACAAACTTGATTTGTGATATGAAATCGATGCATTCAGTTAATCAGAAACTGAAAGATAACGATAAATTGTGCATCGATAGAATTGAGTCTTTGAAAAGAGACTTAAATTCTCTGGGGTTGATATATAAAGAACAAGCTTATCATCTGGATATGGCTTATGCTGAGATAGAAAAACGAAATGATATTGTTGCTCAAAAGAATAAAGAAATTTCTGACAAAGAGTCTCAGGTGATCAAACTTCATAGAAAGTTGGAAAACTATACAAATTCTTCTATTGTTTTGGATTATTATAATTCAAATGCTAATCCTACTAAGAGGGTTGCTGGTATTGGATTTGTTCCTCCACCATTTAATGCAAATTATGTGGTTGAAACTGAAATCATACATGAAGAGGAAATAGATCCAAAAACAGTATTGAAAGTGAACCTGGTAACTGGTGAGGATATGGTTTATGAATCTGATTCTGAATTGTTGGATGGAAAGAAGGTTGAAGGTATTCCAAAAGAGGTGAGAATTGATGAACCGACAGTTGTAAAAAATGTTACCCATGATAGATGCATTCTGACTGAACCTGATGAGGTGAAAGTTGTTACACCTAAGCTTTCTCCAATTTTACAGTCAAGTGGTTTTGTCGCTGTTGGTCATCAAAAGGTGCATTCATCAAAGGTGCCTACACAGGTTTATGTTCCAAAAAAATCAGTAAACTGTTCTGGAAAATCTTCTGAAGCTTATTCCTCTAATGGCTCCACAAACTCAAAGAATTCTTCTTACTTTAGAACTTATAAAGAAAGAAGGGTTTGTTTTCATTGCAACGAAGCTGGTCACATTCTGGTCAATTGTCCTTATAAGAACCAGGGCAAATTGAAGATTGTTCCTTCACAACCAAAAGTGGTGAAAATTCTGAAAAGAACAGATGAGGGAAAGTCATCATTTAGTTTAGAGAAAAATACGTCCTGTCGATCATTTGTTAAATCCTCTGGATTTAAACAGCAGGATAAATTGAACTCTAAATCATTTGTTTGTCAAGAGAAACTTGAGATTCCTCATGTTAGAATTTCAAAAGATTCTCAATCTAAAGTTAAATTGTCTAGACCACAAAGGAGAAGACGAAACAGAAAATTGAAGAAAATTTTGGAAACACCTGAATCTGATAATAATATATTAAATAATGTTTTTCAAAATAATCAAAATGTATCTCCTTTGAAAAGTCTGTTGGTAAAACTTCTATTCCAAAGGTTAATGATAACCTTGATTGTGAATTACTAGAAGTTGTTTATTTTGATCAATCTGGACGACCCAAGACCACAATGGCTTGGGTTCCTATTTCTAACTGATTTTCGTTGTTTATGTAGGGACAACCAAGGAGGACTATCAACAATACATGGTATGTGGATAGTGGTTGCTCTCGACATATGATAGGGAATATTAGATTGCTTGAAGATGTTAAAAATATTGATGGAGGTTATGTCGCTTTTGCGGGGAATAAAGGCGGGTACATAACTGGACAGGGTACTTTAAAAAATGATAAAGTCAAATTTGAGAAGGTGAATTATGTGGAGCAGCTTGAACACAATCTTTTGAGTGTATCACAAGTTTGTGACAAGAAGTTTTTGTTCCATTTCAATGATGCTGAGTGTTATATCTTGAAACCTGGTTTCGTTATTCCTAACGAATGGATTCTCATGAAGACCCCGTGAAGAAATGACACGTATGTCCTTGACATGAGTGTTGCTACTACAACGGATTCAATCCCTACATGTTTACTCTCCAAGGCGTCGGAATCTGATTCTATTTTGTGGCACAGGAAGCTAGCTCACATCAACTATCAGAAGATGAACTATATTGTTAAGAATGATCTGGTTCTTGGTATTCCGAAGATGAAATTCTCAGTTCCTGATGATTGTATTCCTTGCAATAAGGGGAAACAACGAAAGAAATCACACAAATCTAAATCAAAGAATTCAATCGTAACTCCTTTGGAGCTACTGCATATGGATTTGTTCGGTCCGATTAGTATCAAGAGCATTGGTGGAAAATCATACTGTTTGGTAGTCACTGACTATTTTTCCAGATTTTCATGTGTTAAGTTTCTTTCTTCTAAAGCTGAAACACTGAGTTGGTACAATACTTAATCCTAGGTTTGGAGAATTTGTTCAATCTGAAGGTCAAAAGAATTAGGAGTGACAATGGCAGCGAGTTTAAGAATAGCAAGATGGGCTGATTCTGTCTACAAAAGGGAATTCATCATGAATTCAGTGCGCCATATGTTCCTCAACAAAACGGTGTTGCTGAACGAAAGAACAGGACGTTGGTTGAAACAGCACGCACGATGCTTGTAGATTCTAAGCTTCCAGTTACTTTTTGGGCTGAAGCTGTGAATACTGCGTGTCATGTTTTGAACAGGGTCTTGACCGTCAAGCGACACAACAAGACTTGCTACGAATTGCTGAATAATCGAAAGTCGAATCTGGAATATTTACTACTTTTTGGTAATCCTTGCACCCTATTGAAAGTTAGAAATGTCCCAACCAAATTCAGTGCCAGGGCTATTGAAGGGATTTTTCTAGGGTATGTTGCTAATTCGACTACCAAGAGGGTTTATAACAAAGAGACGCGCCAAGTTGAAGAATGGTTTCATATTTACTGTTCAAATCGGTCTTTACCTTAAATGGCGATTAGACCAGATTGGACATTTGATTATGAAAATTTATTTAAGTCTTTTCTTGTCTACCCAAGATTTTTACAAATGATTATCAACTGTCTTCACCCAAACCTTCAACATGATGGACCTCTACTGGTGTTTGATCACATGAATGCTAAGACTCTCAGCTATATGAAGAGCTCAAGTTCAAGAACCAACAGAGTGATTGTTGATATTCCTCTCTTTGGTCACATTGTTGGTGAAGAGTAAGAGGAAGTTCCTGATGTGGATCCAGACTTAGAAATTGAATCCTCATCATCTGAAGAGGAAGAAGAAGATGAACAAGGTCACGGAAACTAAGAGGCTGGGGTTGAGGTTGATGCTGAATTACATCGTGAACAGGAAGATGAACAGCCTATCTTGGAAGCTCCTTTCCTTGAACTAAATATAGTGAATCCAGAGCCTGTAATTGTGGAGGAACCAACAGTAAATGTTGAGGCTAAAAATCAAGGTAATGTGGATGTTGAAGCCGAATCAAGTGGAACTTTGGACGAAGGAATCTATGGTACAGAGTATTATCGGTATGAATCTGAGAAGCAGACAGAGCCTCCTGCTTCCTCATCAAAAAGGCAAGCTGATTCAGATTCTGACTATGAATTAGAAGAACCCCGAGCCAAGAAAATCAAGATAGGGCTGGAGTCTCTAACCTCTTCATCAGAATCACTGTTTGAAGCTACAGGACACCTAACACCCATTCATTCACCCATCTATGTTTCCACCACTCCACAACCTACTCCTCAACCAACACCCCTTGTATCACCTGTTCATGAAACATCGCCTTCTGTACCAAGTGTCAAATCCTTAAGCTTGGAAGTGAAGAGGCTAAGTAGCAAAGAGAAATGAAGTTATATAAAGTTTGACAACTGATCTAAATGAATGCAAGGAAGAAGTAAAGGATGTGAAACTAGAAGTTGGTGGTTAACAAAACCAACTAGAGGTACAACAAACTCAGCTCGAGACTCAACAGAAATTAATCTCCAAGCAGCAACAAGATCTCAAAACTATGAATGATTTGGTGGAACAAATTAAAGCCTCTTTGGCACAATCATCACAAAGCGAACTCTCCTCCATATCTCAGGGTCAGACCATTGCACCCCAGTCTACTGCTGCTGTTGATCCTTCTGTGGATGTTAAGATAGAAGAAACAGAATATGATTTACCAAGTCTGAGTCAAAGAAGAGCTGAAAGAGAAAAGGGGAAGTGCACATATACAGATATTGAGGTTGTGTTTTTAGATGAAGAAGAAGTTGGATCAGATCATGAGCTGGATGATCTACTCAAGCAAGTTGATGACTTTGGAACAATTTAAGATTACCCTGAAATTGTTACATTAGGTGAAGAACAGGGAGAAAAGCTCAACTATTTCACAGAAGAAGGAAATGAGTTTGAAGCTCCATCGGATAATGAGCTAGAGGACCTGAATGTCAAAGTGACCTTTGCGGAGCCTGTAACCACTACTGGGCCAAAGGCACTACAGAAGAAGTCACTCAAGTAACACTAACACCAACTGAAACTCCATATGCCCATGCCTTAAATCCAAAGAGGCATTGGTTTAAGGAAATCCAGCTCAGGAACCACCAAAGCACTATGAGTGGTTTACTGAGTATTAGGAATTAAAGAGACCACCAGTCGGCTAGAAATACGACAAAGAGTATTCATTATTAGAATATATAAGGGGGTAGTGGAGGACTTCAAGTCTCCTCATGATTTCAGCTCCCTCCCTAAATATGACTTAAGGGCTCTTACCAAGTTGCCTCTACAAAACCCAGGAAATGTGAGCATTGCTAGAGATTTTGAGACCTTCTTGAGGAACCAAACCTTTAATGATTTCAAATCTATGACCACTAGTAAACCAAGAAGGGTTCTCTCCAAAACCAAGATACACCCCAAAACTCAGAGGCCTTCGGTAAGCCTTTGGTACAAGCCGGCAGAGACTGTCAAATCCATCATACTTCCACGATCTGTACCAGTCCAGCTTCAAAGTTCCACAAAATGGTTTTACAACTCAACCATTGGAAGTGATGTGATCGAGTGTGAAGGAAAGGAAGACATTCAAATATTTGAGCCCATGGAGCTATTAAAATTTCAACCTGAGGATCTTGAAGTGTTATTCAACAACCCTATCAAGATCTTTAATGAAGATAATGAGGCTGATGCCAAAGCTTATCAAAGGGTGGTGACTATTAATGCAAAACCTCACTTTCAAAAACCAAGTCAAGAGCCAACTGCTTAGTAAGAGTTGAAGACAATGATGCACTAGCTTAGGGGGAGATTGTAGGGTTGTTATTTTTGTAAGCTAATGTCATCATTGTAACGTTTAAACTATAGTACTTTGTTTTATTTCCATGTATTTCTGTTGTTTCATTTTATGTAATTTACTGTTTTATTAGACTATGTCTGGGCCATCGAAACTACCTAGTTTCGGTTGAGGTTGTTCAACCGAAACTAGTAGTTTCGATAAATGAGAAGTTTTGATAGTTTGTTTCATACTTGTAAATGCTCACCCAAAATTAGTAGTTTCGGTGAGCATAGTTTCTATACCTATCAGCTTCTTATAATTAGCCTAGTTTAAGAATGTTTAGGGTGTGGATAGCGCCTGTAACCATGAAATTCTCTCTTTCACAGTTTTATTGAATCAATACAAGTTTGAAGTTTATTCAACTATTGTTCTTACAATTTCATATCCTTTTGTGTTGATTCTGAGTGTGGTTAGCCTGTTATTATCACCTTTTCTGTTTCTCACCTCTGTTTCACCACCATACACACAGATTCCGCCGGTGTGTGTGTGTAATCGATCGTTTTGAGTGATTTTGTCTAAAATTAGGACTTACACCTGCTCCTGATGATTGACGGGGCAATCTCTTGTGTCGTGTCCTCCCCTCCAGACCTCACACCTTAGAGCACTGAGCTTGAGCTCTTTGATCTCATTAGCCATTGCTTCGAGTGAAGCAGCCACGCTAGTATCAGGAGTGACCTGATGCACACCTCTAGGAGAAGAGGTGGGTGCTCTAGCACTAGGAATGGAAGTCCTAGTAGATGGCTGCTAATGTTCCACCAGAGCAAAGCTCTCGAACATCTCCTCACACGTGGCTGGCTCGAGTTTATCCACGATATGGCCTCCCACAGCTGTGTTGAACATTTGTTGCTTCTCAAAGGTGAGACCATTGTAGAACTTATCCACTATCGCCCAGTCGGGAAGACCATGCTAGGGACATTGGCTCAACAGCGTATTGAACGGCTCCCAGGCCATGTGATAAGGCTCGTCGGGGTCCATCCAGAACGAATGGAACTGGTCCCGAAGGCGAGTGACCATGGAAGATGGATAGTACTTCTTAAAGAACTTTGCTTGAATATCCTCCCATGTGGTGATAGAATTGTCAGGGAGGGTCTCAAGCCAAGTAGATGCGCAACCAGAAAGCGAGAATAGGAAGAGACGCAAATAGATAGCGTCCTTAGACACACCCGTGATATTGAAGGTATCACATATCCGCGCGAAGCGGGACAGATGTTCGGAATAGCGGGTCGGCTGTAACCATGAAATTTGCCTAGTTTAAGAATGTTTAGGGTGTGGATAGCGGTTGTAACCACGAAATTCTCTCTTTCACAGTTTTATTGAATCAATACAAGTTTGAAGTTTATTCGACTATTGTTCTTACAATTTCGTATCCTTTTGTGTTGATTCTGAGTGTGGTTAGCCTGTTATTATCACCTTTTCTGTTTCTCACCTCTGTTTCACCACCATACACACAGATTCCGCCGGTGTGTGTGTGTAATCGATCGTTTTGAGTGATTTTGTCTAAAATCAGGACTTACACCTGCTCCTGATGATTGACGGGGCAATCTCTTGTGTCATGTCCTCCCCTCCACACCTCACACCTTAGAGCACTGAGCTTGAGCTCTTTGATCTCATTAGCCATTGCTTCGAGTGAAGCAGCCACGTTAGTATCAGGAGTGACCTGATGCACACCTCTAGGAGAAGAGGTGGGTGCTCTAGCACTAGGAATGGAAGTCCTTTTGGTAATCTAGTCTAGGTGCATCCTCATCCTCAAGGCCATGAAATTGAGTGGCATGAGTGTTCGTGCTCATGACATGTGATGGGATCTGCCATGTATTGGTGTTCAGAATAGTGGGGCGTGTGATCGAAGATATCGCCCTGGGGACCCCGTCACTGGCCATCTGGTGCACTGTACGTCTCGCTGGTGGGTTAGCGTCGCCCATGGTAAGAAATGGAATTAGGATAGTAGAACATACCTGGTTGCTGCAGAATGCTTTCAAACGCTCCCAAAGGTCGCGGGTGCGCTCGTGCAGCTCTCGTTCGGGCTCTAAAGAAGCAGAAAATGGTGATGATCCCTGCGAACGAGTATGGTGCATAAACTGACACAAGAATAAAAGAAAATAAATAAAAGACTCAAGACAGAAAGACTCGATCCTATGTTAGACACTCAGATAAGACACACAAGTACCACAGAAGACAAAGACACACAATTACGACTCAAAAACAAAACAAACCAAAAATCAAACAAGGAACTAGTCAAAGCTAATATTGCTATGACCAAGTGTCCCCGGTAACGGCGCCAAAAACTTGATGTCGCCCGGACGGTCTATATAAAAACTAACTAAACCTAGAATCCTAAGTAATAAGTGGAAACCTATGAACTAGACGGCACTGACAGGCAAGTGTACCTATCGAGTGTAGCACAACTTAATCGTAAACCGCATTATCGAACCCTAGAGACACTGAATACTAATATTAGACTCTGACTCGGACTAAAGATTGATGATTGGGGGGTTGACTACACTAAAGATTAACTAAGAATGCAGCAAACAAAGTCGACTCAAACTATCAAGATCAAGAACTAAGGTAATATGAGATGATGTGAAGAATGCTACCGAGGTCGGAATCCTACTGGCAAAGAACAACTTCTACCGGTTGTGGAAACTATGATGGATCTGGGTTTTTAAGGAAACAACTCTAGACAACCTAGTGGATCCCTAACCACTCTCAGGGTGTCACCAACTAAGGAACCTAAATATATAATAACTCACCAGATAGTGGATAACCTTTCGGTCTCTCTAACAATGATGAAGTACCAAGAAGACAGATCACCGTTCAGTTTCACTTTCCACAACACATTCGAAGAATGCACGGGGTAATCTCAAGATAAGAACTATGATTTAGAATAGAAACAATCACTAGACACCTAAACCAACTTCCTCTCAGACAGCTGACACTCGGATTCCTAATAACGAGGACTACACGACTATCTCTCACTTCTCGGGTATTGAGACAGAATACACGCTTAGTTCTATGAAACCCCTGAACCCGTGAACCCCTACTACCCCAACCTTCAAATTTCTAGCATTGTAGAACCCGTGAAACGAACCCAAATGAACCCGAAGCCACAACCCATAAAGGTTGCGGCGGTGTTACCGCCTACCCGAGAGTACCTGAAGCCAAACCCATAACCCACCCCCTTCACCCTTTGGAGTTGAAGGGGTTCCACCCCTCCACTCTAATACGTTCAATTCATTGTGCATTTATTAATTTTATTAAAATAAAATTTCAAATAGGAAAGGTAATGCCCTCAATTCAGGTCATTTTCTAACGCTGTGTTCCCGAGTTTACTAAAGGGAAGGAAAGAAAAGAAATGATTCCTTCCCTTTCTTTTCTTCTCTCCCTTTCCTTTCTTTTTCTTTCTCTCCAAATCTCTTCAATTTGGGAGGATGGAGATAAGACTTGTTTTCCCTTCATTTCTCTCCATTTCCCTTCTTAAAAAAAAACTCTAGAACACTCTTCCTCCCATTTTCTTTCTTTTCCTCCCTTAAAAAAACTCTTGAACAAGGGTTTCCTTCCCCTTTCTTTCTTTTCCCTCCTTAAATGAGACTCGGGAACACAACGTAAAGTCAGAAGACCTAAAATCTCACGTTTATAAATTGCTATACACGTCATACTTTCCCCCGTCACTCGTAAACCCTAGCAGAGCTCTCGTCGTCACCCCTTACCTCTAATCAATCAATTGTTCTGTTACATACTTGTTTAATCATTCAACTCTATCCATGTTTTCAATTTCGCTCTATTAATCTCATCAATTTGTATGTTTTTCAGATAATTGTGGAGCTTTTTCTTGGTTTCATCGAAGCATATTACAAGGTACATGATAAATTCTTCAAACGTATCTGCTTCCCAAAAGATAGTTTTTATTGAATCATCATATGCATGCTCGAGAGGTATTTGTTGATCGGTTGCTAAAAAAAGGATTCTTATAAAATAATTATTGATTCTAGATTTGTTGAAACTGAAAGCAAAAAATGGAACGTTTTATTTTCTATATCTAGCACTGATTGTTATATCATAATCATTGACAGGAATTTCTTTTTTTTTTGGTATGGTTCTTGCCCATTTTTGTTATATTTCCAATTTCCGAGCCATTTCTCTGTTTTTTCTTGCATACAATCTTTGAAGAAAAGAGTGTGTTTTGTTCATTCTATTTGTTCTTCATGTCTTTGTAACATGAAGTTTTAATGGAAGAACATCCCAATTTTCATTGTAAAAGTAGTTAATTATCAAAGGGATGTATGCCTAGCAAAATTGAAAAGGTTGAATGAGTGTTGTTATAACCATGAAGGTTTCTCTTAAATGTGCAAGTAACCTGCGCTTCTTTCCGAAAAAGTATATGTTGCTGAATTGATTTTAATTTTTTTAAGTTGCTAAAAAGGTGATAGAAACCGGAGTTAGAATAGTAACAGCCACCAGCTGCCTTCAAGATAGTCATGACGTTTTCGTTACAAAGGTTATCGAGTCTTGGTTTATGGGTGTTTTGTAATGGGAAGTCCCTCCCGACACATTCAATTTAATATGTGGTGATCGGTGAGGCTTGGATGATTTTGGAGAAAAAATTAGCAAAAACTTTGGTGACTTCCCTTTTCTTGTTTGTTAACCATCATCAAAGTAGTAAAATGATCTAAGCAAATTAATGCATGTAATTTTATGTTATGTGGCCGACCCATGCATGACCACGTCCAAGAGCCAAGAAGAATAGGTCATCAGACCGTTGACGGCCCATGCACAACATGCTGGGGTTATGCGCATAAATGGATTTACTTTTAGTTTAATTCTTATTTTTGTTTAATTTCTACTTTTTAATTGTTAGTTGCTAAAATAAAGGAAAAGTCACGGGGATGCCCACTTTTCCACTTTTCCTGTTGTCATTTATTTTAGGAGATTTGACCTACTAACGGTCACATTTCCATTGCATGGAAAATTTGATTATGGAAAAAAGGATCAGAAAATTGCCCCAACTAATCTCCCAAAACTCTTCTCTGGCTTCCTTCTACTTTCTTGGCTATTGACGTTTTCTTGTTCAACTAATATCAGTGGTGTGCAACCCACATCAGTGGTATTAGAGCAGTGGTGATCTCGTGGCACCCCGACAGAAAACCAATGAACAATTTTGTCACATCCCCAATTTCAACTAACGAAGTTTTACCGTTTGGGAAGTGACAAACCAGGATCTCAGTCATTAGTTATATTGAACGACACTATATGGATATTGCAACGTTGAAAAAGGAAAAAGGATCTCAGAAAACGAAAAACGTTTTAAAGATTCAATTGAAACGTTGAAAAAGGAAAAACGTGAGTATTCACTGAAAATGAGCGATCAACAGCTTCACTTGGATATTGCATACAAGGGGTTGGAGAAAAGGAACAGTGAAATTAACAAGCTGCAAAATGAAATATTGTAGTTGAAATGTTCTAATGAGAAGTTGAAAAACTCTCGTTTTGTGGTGGAACACTACGAATCGGTAGTGAGGCAAATGAATGGCTTAGGGCTGGGTACTAATGCCATTCCTCTACCAGTTAGCGGGAAGTTTGTCAACAGCTTAGTAGACATTGATCTAACTTGTCTTGATGAGTCCTCAGGAAAGGATGATTCCTCTAAAAGGGATGATTCCTCAAGTAAGGCCAACTCCGCATCTGATGAGGAGTTCTTCACTGCTTCTGATGATGGGTCGGTTAACACTTGCCCTGAAGGAGTAGTATCTGAGGAGTTGTTATCTGAACAGAAAGTTAAGAAAAACATTATCACTAGTAGTGATAACTGTATTTTAACTGAACCCGATATCATTGAATATAATGATTAATTAAAGGTAATGCTTTATGGGGTGTATAAAAATCTTAATCAAGTAAAGAAAGAGGCTTTTTCAGCTCACTTTGGGCTTGGTTACAAAGAAAATTTGCAAAAATACTATACTCCCAAGAACCAATATGTATCGGGTCAGACTCCTGTTCACAAACCAACTCCTCCTGCTCATCATGCTGAGTCATCTAATGCCAGATCTAATGAGTCTTACAGGAGAACTTACACAGACAAGAGAACTTGTTTTCACTTAGGTATGGTTGGTCACATTCTTGTGAACTGCCCTTCTAAGAACCAAGGGAAACGGCCTATTGTTTCACAACCGGCTGTCATCCCTAAGTCACCACAAGTGAACCATCCCAAAAGTCCAAAAGCAAATGTGGTGAAACCACCAGTTAAACCGATGGCCAAGCCAAAGATCAAATCTGAGGCCAAACCATCTGTTTCAAGAAAGGTTAAGCAACCCGCTACACCTTGTGTATCTACCTCTGGTGGTATACCTGCTGGTGAGAAACCTGTGGTGAAACTCTCTAAGCCACAGAGGAGGAGAAGAAATAAGAGGTTGAGAAAGCTAGAAGAGCTGACTGGAGTTCAATCAGGTGAAGCTTCCACTAGTTCACCTGTTGTTGTGGAACATAAGTCTAATGTTCCAGCTAAGAAACAGGACTAACAAATTCAAAAATTCTCAATCTCCTAATCCTAATTCTTTTAAAGATTCATCCATTTCGAATAGTCATCACGATTGTGAGTTAAAAGAGGTAGTTTATTTTGAAAAGGATGGACGACCCAAGACCACTATGGCTTGGGTCTCCAAAACTAACTAATTCTTTTTGTGACTCATGTAGGGACGTCTGAAGGGTACTATCTCTAACCGCTGGTATGTAGATAGTGGATGCTCCGGGCACATGACTGGAAACATGGCCTTGCTTCAAGACGTGAAACCATTCAGAGGCGGCTATGTGGCCTTTGCTGGAGAGAAAGGCGGTAGTATCACATGTCAAGGTGTGGTATCAAATGGTTGTGTCAGTTTTGACAATGTCAACTTTTGCGAGCAGCTGAAGCATAACCTGCTGAGTGTCTCCCAAATATGCGACAAGGAGTACTCGGTGATGTTTGATAAGAATGAATGCTTGATACTCAAGCCTGGTTTTGAAGTTCCTGGAGACTGGATTCTGATGAGAGCGCCAAGGACAAACGACACCTATCAGATTGATATGAGCGTGGCAACAACCACCTCATCAGTTGCTACTTGTTTGCTTACCAAAGCGACAGAGCTTGACTCTATCTTGTGGCATAGGAAACTCGGACATATTTCGTATCGTAAAATGAACCATCTTGTCCGAAACGGTTTGGTAACCGGGGTTCCTAAGCTGAGATTTACCGTTGCAGATGACTGTATGCCTTGTAAAAAGGGCAAACAGCAGCGGAAGTCTCACAAGCCCAAGCTCCAAAACTCCATTGATACCCCTTTGGAGCTATTACACATGGATCTGTTTGGCCCCATAAGTATCAGGAGTATTGGAGGTAAGTCGTTCTGTCTGGTTGTAACTGATGATTTCTCACGATTTTCTTGGGTGCATTTTTTAGGTACAAAGGACGAGACTGCTAGTATTCTTCAATACCTGATCCTGAGCTTGGAATCTCTTTGCAAGATGAAAGTTAGAATAATAAGGAGTGACAACGAAACTGAGTTCAAGAATAATTTGATGGAACTTTTCTGTCTCAAGAAGGGGATCCGTCACGAATTCAGCGCCCCGTACACACCGCAGCAGAATGGAGTTGCAGAACGGAAGAACAGAACATTGATTGAGACTGCAAAGACTATGCTGTCGAATGCAAAGCTTCCTGTCACGTTCTGGGCAGAAGTAGTTAATACAGCTTGTCATGTCTTAAACAGAGTTCTGGTTGTGAAGAGGCACAACAAGACTTGTTACGAGTTGATCAACAATCGACTTCCCAATCTTGATTACCTAGTTCCTTTTGGTAGTCCCTGTTCCGTTTTGCTACAGTACAAAGACCGCCAGTCTAAGTTTCATGCAAAAGCGATGGAAGGCATCTTCTTAGGATACGTTGCCAACTCGCCTTGCAAGAGAGTGTACAATATAGGAACTCGCACTGTCGAGGAATGGTTTGAAGTGGATTGCAGTAAACACAGCATTCCACCAGAACCAACTGGTCCAGCTTGGGGTTTTGATTATGATGCGCTATTCAAGTCATTCAATCTTCCTGATTTATCTGCAGTTCACGCCGCAAATGTTTATGAATTATTGGGTGGCGGTGATGACTCCAGATTCTCTACTCGTGCTACTGTACCGATTGTAACTCCTGATTCCAATGCTGCATCTGGAACTCTTAATGGTGATAACAGTGAAGATGTTCATGTTAATGGAGATGACGCTCAAGCTAATCCTAACTCAACTGTAGGAAATGAAGCTCCAGCTGATCCAATTAACATTGAATCTACTTCTTCTGGAACACAAGAAATGGGGGAGTTAAGCACAAATCTAGATTCATAAATTTAGGAACCGAATGTACCAGAGGCGAGAGTGCATAAGAATCATCCAATTGACAACATTATTTTTGATCCTCATGCCGGTGTTCAAACTCGTCATCGAACCATTGCAGAGAACACTAGTCTTTACTCGGAGATACTTGACACTGGTGTCATGGAAACATGTCTGCATGCTGCATTCGTGTCCCAGTTAGAGCCGAAGAATGTGAAGGAGGCTCTCACTGACAACTGCTGGATTGAGGCGATGCAAGATTAATTGTCTCAAGCACGTGTGGGATTTGGTTGACTTGCTAAAAGGCTTTCAGCCAATTGGAACCAGATGGGTGTTCAAATGCAAGACGGATGATCGTCATGTGGTTGTGAAGAACAAAGAAAGATTGGTTGTTAAGGGTATTTATCAACAAGAGGGCTTGGATTACACGGAAGTATATGCCCCAGTTTCTAGAATTGAGGCCATTCGACTGTTCTTGGCTTATGCCACATATGTCGGCTTCAAGGTCTATCAACTTGACGTGAAGAGTGCTTTCCTATATGGAAAAGTTCATGAAGAGGTCTATGTCACTCAACCTCCCGGCTTTGAAGATCCGCATAATATCAATAAAGTGTATAAGCTCGACAAAGCACTTTATGGTCTTCATCAAGCACCGCGGGCACCGCGGACCGTGGACAGATTGACTCGACCCTCTTCATTAGGAAAGCAGGAGGTGACATTCTTCTTGTACAAGTCTACGTCGACGACATTATTTTTGGTTCTATCAATGAAGGGATGTGTAGGGAATTCGAACAGGTGATGAAGTCCAAGTTTGAAATGAGTAACATGGGTGATTTGTGTAGGTCCCTTCGTGTGTGTCGGATCGTCACATGCAAGTGGTCTACTAGTCGCACCGGGTTGCAGAATACCCGTGACTAGGTGGAGAGTCTTACTAAACAAAGTAAACCAAACACGAGAGTCACAATAAACGTTCTTTGTATTATAAACACTCGACGGTTACAGAGAGAATACAAGCTGCGTACTTAGCAAAACTGAGTTCGTCTAAACAAATGGTTCTACGTACTTAACCTCTGTGAACCTATCCTATTTATACAGACCTGATGCCTGTGCACTTAGTAAGTGCGCAGGACCAATTGCTCTTGCATACTTAACAAGTACGCAAAGGTGTTCTTGCGTACTTGCTAAGTACGCAGGAGCTTTCTCCTGCGCACATGTAAGTGCGCAAAACACTTAGCAGAAAAAAAACATACATTATGTAAAAGTAAATACAACTCGATAAACTATTACATAACGACTCTTACATACAAAGACAAATTACAGACATTAGACATACAAACTAAGACTCTATCCAGAGTGTTGTCACATGAAAGTGCATCAACAAACTCCCCCTTGACAACAGCTCGGGATCTTCATCGTCTTCAGTCTTCAGTCTTCACATCATCTGCTCCTTAGCTTCCATCTTCTTTTTGTAATCAAGACAGAACTTGATCAACTTGTCGTATTTGGCAGAGAGAAGCTTCGTCCATTCGTCAGTGTGGATGCAGTACTTGTCGGCTAGTACCTCCAGATCGTTCATAGAAAAGTTGATGAAGCAAACTTCATCAAATATCCTGATCACTTCCTTTGGCACCATGTTTCCACTTGCTGACTTACCTTTACTCATTACCACAGCCTCGCCTGTTTTTGGATCAACGTACCAGTACCACATGTCACCAAGAATATCCTGAGGTAACTTGCTCAGGGGAATCTTAGTTTCACATCGTACTGGTTTGTATACCAATCTCTTTATGGGCTTCTTAGTCACAGGATGCACAGCGTGCTTATCCTTGACTCTTCTGGGCACCTGAGGCTAGAGGTATTCAAATTTCCCTGATCTTGCTTCCCGCTGTAGTGTTACCACAAACCCATTGCTACTGCATTATTCGAGTGACTTAGCAGATCGCGGTTTGCGAGGTTAACTAGGTCGTACTTGGGCAAAGATGTCATACCCCAACCGACGGCGGAAAACGTCGGGGCGTGAAGCTGTGCAGACTGTTCATAGCTCATGGTTGCTAAAGTTTGAATAATTTAAACATTCATTTTCATTACACATAGCAAGTTCATACCATACAAGAACCAAATGTAGCGATTACAAAATACAAATAGTTTAGATTAATTGCTAGGTCCAAATCCTATATGTAGCAGCTTGTAATACTTCAAACATTGTCACCTGAAACATGGTTAAAAAAAAAACAAAGTTAACTAAAAAGTTGGTGAGAATACATAGGTTTTCATGTCATGTAATAGAATATAGTGTCGTGTGCATACAATTCATACAAACATGGCAATTAAGGCATTTATGGAGAGATACCATCGTGTGACCTGGTAGTACAATCAAACCTTTGTAACTAGCATGCAAAACAAACGCGTGTTGGCAGTAACAGTCACCCTACCTGGGTGGGTTTGTCAGACTCAATAGATCTATCACTGTTTACTCTAGGCTATAAAATAGTTAATGATTGCACGTGAATAGCAAACTGCGTGTTGGTCTACACACCTAGTACTCAAGCACAAAGCTCAAAATTGTAACACATGATTGTAGGGTGGAATTGTATATTGTGTAGTTTGTAAACATAGTAAATAGAACGCATGTTCCACCCCAAAAGTTTGTAAATAGAGTAAAAGAGGGGCTATGTAACTCACTTGTGTTGGAGCGTGTAGTTTGCACAGATCAACAAAAATACCAAGCGTGTTGTAGGTCGCTACGTTTGACCTATCGAATGAGGGTATAACGCGTGTCACTGTTTGTGTTATTTTGTGTCCAAAGTGGGTTCGTTGGTGGTTTGTGTGTTTAGGGTTGGTTTTGGAATAATAAATTAGTAGCGATATATATATATATATATATATATATATATATATATATTATTTAAACAAAATTTAATTAAACGATATTTGTTTAAATCAATATATATATATATTTGTATAAATAAAAATGATTATATAAATTCACGATTTCATTGGTTTTGAAACTATCGGGAATTAATCGTTTTAAATTTCTAAATCAGCGATTTGGTATATAAATGATTCCCGGGTCTTGGGATTTTATAACTTAAATTTTTATAAACAAGTTTTGAAATGTTTAAATAAAAACATATTAAATTAAGTTTGAAAATAATAAAATTAAAGTTTCTGGTCAAGGAGCACGACCGTGCTAAAGTAGGGCACGACCGCGCTCGTTGCCGGGCGTGACCGTGGTGGTCTGAAACGCGCCCGTGGTCGAGTAAGAAGGTACTTCATAGGTTCTGGACATAGAGCACGACCAAGCTCGTATCTGGCACGACCGCGTCTAGTGTTTTGTTTTTGGTCAAGACTTGTTTGCTCGGTAAGCACGACCGGGCCACACCTGGGGCACGATTGTGCTTGGTCAGGCACGACCGCGCTCAGGGATGAGCGCGACCGTGTCGGGTCTTTTCTAGACACAATTCGATCGATTCTTATAATAAACGCTCCTGTATTCTTAGGGCTTTCATAGATTAGGTGTTTGCGAATGTATCTACATAGTTTGATTGTATTTATATCGTGTTTAAGTGGTAGTTCGAGTAAAAGTTTAGTTTTCGGCTCTTTGGTTCAAAATCGAATTGATTGTGTGATATAACTACGAATTAGTATAGGGCTTTCATCCTAGGGGTAGATACGAATCTAAGGAAGTGTTACTTACTCGTTAACAATGGGCAATTTAATGCAGTCGGCTACGGGTCAAAGAGTCGAGCTTCTTGGCGATCGATCGGACTCCAGAAGTGTTGTGAGTGTCGAATGAGAGTTCAGGGAGGCTGAGTGGGCTTATATGAAGGCGTAGAAATCATGCAAGTCGCTTTATATCCACGAATTCGAGAAACTCGGTTGTGGTGTGAATGGGATTAAAAAAATTGTGCAAATTGGACGACATTTGATGCGTGTTTCAGACGGAATTCAGACGAGTATGGTCTGACGCGCGAAGACCGGCTTTTCTCCATTTTAAATTTCGCGAATTCAGCGGGTATGGTATGATTTGACTTCTGCAGAGTCAAGTGGGTTCATCAGCGCGACCGTGCCTACTTTAGGCGCGACCGTGCTTAGGTCTGCAGGCGCGACCGTGCCTAGTCCTAGGCGCGACCGTGATTGCCTAGTTTTGTAGTTTTTGAGTTTTGTCAGTTTTTGGTCCTCGGGGCTTGTGAGATAATGGTGTTTTTGTTTAATTTGTTATTGTAATAGAATAGTTTGTATATGTAACTGCATCGTAGTTTGTTTGTACACGAATCGAAACTGAAATGTGTTTGTTTATTGAAATCAAACGATTACATGATGAAAATCAGAAATGTTACAGTCTCCCCTTGTTGAGGGGATTTCGTCCCGAAATTCAACTAGTTGAGGTTGCAGAATTGGTGAATAGGTGAGGATACTTGAGTTTCATTTGGTCTTCACGTTCCCAAGTAAACTCAGGACCGCGTTTTGAATCCCAACGGACTTTGACTATAGGGATGCGGCTGCGCTTGAGTTGCTTGATTTCATGATCCATGATTTCCACTGGTTTCTCGACGAAATGCATCGTTTCATCAATGCGCACGTCGTCAAGAGGTATGTGGAGGTTCTCATCAGCAAGACATTTCTTCAGGTTGGACACGTGGAATGTTGGATGAACATTGTTGAGTGCTGGAGGTAGCTCAAGTTTGTAAGCCACTTTCCTGATTCTTTCAAGGATCTTGAACGGGCCTACGTAACGAGGTGCTAGCTTGCCTTTCTTTCCAAAGCGGATCACACCCTTCGAAGGGGATACTTTGAGAAGCACAAGGTCACCCACTTGGAATTCCAAGGGTTTTCGTCGCTTGTCGGCATAGCTCTTTTGTCGACTTCTTGCTACTCGGATGTTGTCACGGATTTGAAGGATTTTGTCGGATGTTTCCTGAATTAACTCGGGACCGGTGATTTGTGCTTCACCAATCTCGTTCTAACAGATAGGGGAACGGCATTTGCGACCATAAAGAGCTTCGAATGGAGCCATGTTGATGCTGGTGTGGTAGTTGTTATTGTAGGAGAATTCAATAAGTGATAAGTGTGAATCCCAATTGCCACCAAAGTCTATGACACAGGCTCTCAGCATGTCTTCGAGGGTTTGGATTGTTCGTTCTGTCTGACCATCAGTTTGGGGATGGTAGGCTGTGCTTAAATCCAATCGTGTGCCAAGCGCCTTTTGCAGAGATTGCCAAAATCTGGAAGTGAAACGAGCATCTCTGTCGGAGATTATGTTCAAAGGTATACCGTGTCGACTCACAATTTCGTTAATATAGATTTGGGCCAATTTCTCAACCCGATAGTCTTCACGGATGGGCAGGAAGTGTGCGGACTTTGTGAGACGGTCAATGATTACCCAAATGCTATCATAGCCGTTTGAAGTACGGGGGAGTTTTGTAATGAAGTCCATGGCTAGATTTTCCCATTTCCACGCGGGGATTTCCGGTTGTTCAAGTAAACCGGAAGGACGTTGATGTTCGGCCTTGACTTTAGAGCAGGTTAGACATTTTGCAACATAGAGTGCAATGTCTTTCTTCATACCAGGCCACCAATATTGTGGTCGAAGATTGTGATACATTTTATCCGCACCGGGATGAATAGAATACCGAGACTTGTGTGCTTCAGTCATGAGGAATTCCCAGAGATCATTGCGATTGGGAACCCAAATACGATCCAAGAAATAAAGCAAACCATTGTTTTTAGTCTCTAGTTGGAATTCAGCACCGCACGACATTTCCTCATACATATTGCCCCCGGTAATCGAGACGTGTTGAGCTTCTAGAATACGGGTTTGAATGTCGGAATAAATCTTGACACTTTGGAGCATGACGCGTTCTTTACGGCTCAGCGCATCGGCTACAACATTAGCCTTGCCGGGATGATAACGAATCTCGCAATCGTAATCATTGAGGAGTTCAACCCAACGTCTTTGCCACATGTTGAGTTCTTTTTGGTTGAAGATGTGTTGGAGGCTTTTGTGATCGGTGAATACCACACATTTTGTGCCATATAGATAATGTCTCCAAATCTTCAAGGCAAATATGACTGCACCTAGCTCCAGATCGTGCGTCGTATAGTTCTTTTCATGGATCTCGAGTTTCCTCGAGCGATGGTACTTCAAAGATCTCACCATCCTCTAACTCGTACTCTCCTTGCCCGTCACCCTTGGGAATCTCTATCACCACATCATCGTCATCCTCGTTCCAGTCATCACCAGAGTCAATCTCTCCTTCTTCCAGATTAAGGAGAGCATCGATATGTGCCTCTTTGGAATAGTCAGGCTCTAAATAGAGGATCTCATCATCAGATAAGTCCTTGAGCACGTCAGCCGCTGACTTCCCTTTATCTCTGCCACCACCACCTGAGGTATCACCACCCTCTTGCTGAGTAGACTCCCCCTCAGCCAATGGAATAGAAGAGATGGGCACAATCGCCAAAGCTAGGTGCTCACCTCCACTAGGACCGACTTCAGGATCCTTGTCTTTATCATCATCCTTAGTCAGATAGACTGGATGACAAGACTTGGAACCGGTGGATTTCTTTTCTTTGTCTTTCTCTTTCTCTGTCTCCTTCTCCCCCTGAGCACCTAACTTCGCGGTCAGTTCACCAACTAATTTGACCATAGCTTCGTGCTCTTTTCTCTGCAAATCCATCCTTAGCTCAAGTGAAGTTCTGTGGCCTAGAATCATTTCATTAGTCTTCATCAACAGTTCATTCTGTGCCATGACATTCTTCAACCGTTCATCAGTCCCCGTTCTCTGGCTACGCAGAATCCTAACGTCATCCGCCAGAGAGTTTATATGTGCTTGTTGAGCATCAAAATCCTCTTTTGACTTTTGAATAGTCTTCAACAAGCCAGCAACTTGGGTTTCTAGCACATCGATCCTAGCTTCATTTGGATCCGGATGCCTAGATGATGAGGCTTCGGCGTTATGGATGGGGGAAGAAAAGATTGTGTCAAAGTCGAACCCTTGTGAGAAATCACCATAGTTGAAGGGTTGACCTGACGGCTCTTTGGTGGGTGTTGGGATGGGGGATGTAATGATTGGAGTGGGTGTTATGGTTGGGGTGATGGTGAGTGACTCTGTGAGAAGTGGAGCAGTCACCGTCACCTGGACGGTTGGAGTAGGGAGGGTCACCGTCACAGGTATCACCTCTGTGACCTCCGTGACTGCCACATCTGCTAGTACCAGTGGCCTTCTCCTCCTTCTATACAGTTGCTGTGCTGGCGGTGTAGATTCTGACTCTGGACGGGCAGCTTCAACTTGTACTGGCTGCACAGTCAGAATCTCTTCAACCGTGGGGATAGCAACCTCTTGCCGATCGCCCCTTTTTCTTGTTGGCTCTCTCACGCCTTTGTCTTTGTAGAGTAGCGTCAGAGTCGGAATCCGGCTCATATTCGCTGCTCGAGCTTTGTCGTTTTCTTTTTGAAGACGACGCAGGCAGGGTTACTTGTGCCGACCTTCTCGGATGTGCCTGTGATGGTGCGTCATCGGAATCAGAAGAATCTGATTCTGTTGCCTCCGAATCGGATTCCTCAGCACCACCAACATCACCTTCATCATCACCTTCATCATCATCATGCTCTTCCTCTTGCTCTTCACCAGAGTCATCACTCATCTCTGGTGCTGAGTTGGGACTATACCAGTTCCAATCTTCAGGAGCGACGTATGCTTCATTCAGTAGGTGGCCAAAGAGTTCAGTGTGCGCAGGGGTAGGTTCTACACTGCCTGGCTTTAGAAACTGAGCAAAGACTCTCTTGTCCACCCTTTTTACCTGCAGTCTCTCCCCGATAGCGCGTAGGTTTGGCAATGCATCTTCGATCAGGCGCTGCACAAACCTCGGGTACAAAAGGAACCTGAACCTCTCTGCTGTATTTATCTGGTCATTGAGTGCTTTGAAGATATATCGAGAGAAGTTGTAGCCCCGATTGAGAGACAGGCCCACCATGGCCGCTGCAAGGTCATGACCCATGGCATCTTTCCCCGCTTTCCTGGATAAGATGCACACGATCATGATGTGAGCAAAGTAACGCCATTGATCCAATACCCACATCTTCTTGTAAGAAGCATAGTCCCTTACCCCGACATATCCCATTCTGTGCCTCCAACACCCATCCACGTAGTAATCTGGATAGGATGTCGGGTCGGTGGCAAGGTCTCCGAACTGCAATACTCTCCTTATTGTATCCTCAGAGATAGCAATAGCCCGACCGTCAACGGTAGCCCTTATGACATTCGGGGATACCGTGCAATCGTGCTCTGCAGTCTCCCAGAATTGCTCCAGGTAAGGTCTTGAGACTGTTGTGTTTGCTGAGATTGCATAACTTATTTTTGATCTGTTCAGAAAATCCACAATCTCCCTGTATTGCAAGGCTGCGCCTTTCCATTCTGGTTCGGTGTTAGCCAATAGGTTGAATTCGTCAGTGAATGCACGAGCCATAGCCTGCAAACACACACAGAAAACATATTCAGAACAACTTATAACACTGGAAGTAGACACACATGACATAGTATAGTAGTTACACTTTGAAAAAAATTTCAGACTTAGGAAAAATTTCTAAGTGTTGGTCCTGCGCACTTAGCAAGTGCGCAGGATTTTCCTCATGCGTACTTAACAAGTACGCAGGAATTGCTTCTTGCGTACTTGCTAAGTGCGCAAGATTCACACTTAGCAAAAATTCCAGAAAATTGTAATTCGTTCAAAGCGTGGGTTGATTAGGTCGCCACTAGGTCGGAATCAAGGATTCTAACCTATGGTACCATTATCAACACCACACACTGCTTAACCTCGTTCAATTTTTGACCTAGACCAGTCGCCGACCCACTGTCGGTTCAACTTCAACCGACGGATCAATCGAGGACCAGGAGATGATTAGGGAATCGATTAAAGCTTCCTATTCGCTTGTTACAGATAATAAGTTACCTAAACAACCCCGTTTTACCCCAAAATATATCAGATTTAACCTAACATTTTCTAAGTCAAAAATTGGTCAATAGTCACGATTAAACGGATGAAATCGGCCAAGATTCTCACCTATGAGATGAAATAAGATGATGAAAGTATGGACGGGACGAAAAGATGGATTAGACACTATCGATTTGAGAGTAAAATTGCAGGGGGGAAACTTCGGGTTTGAAAGCGTAAAAACTTGAGAAAAGTTCTAAGTCTCTGATTTATACCCCTCAATTAATGTTCGTGCGTACTTGTTAAGTGCGCACGAATTAACTCTTGCGTACTTAACAAGTGCGCAAGGCTTAACTCTTGCGTACTTGTTAAGTGCGCAAGTGTTACTTCGTGCGTACTTGACAAGTGCGCACAACCCTTAAGTGCGCAATTTTCAACTCAGAATTTATGAAGATTTTCAAGTCAAATAACGAACAAGATAAAAATATTCAACCAAGAGGATTCAAATTTAATTCATGAAGATTAAACATAAAATATTTTTGGCCTTTTTCTGATTTAAACTTGAACTATGCATAAACTTAAAAACTTAAAATCTTTTTGTTCTTTTTAAGATAGATATATACAATCATTTACACAAGCTATTTTTGATCAAAGACACGAGCAGAGGATCATATCAGGCTAACTTATAGCAAAAACGATACAATATAAACATCAAAGAATATGGGATCATGTCATGTATTACTCTTTATTCATACGTAATAAGCACATAAACAAGTAATTCAAGTTAACAATATTATAAGATTTGAAACTATACGCATCTTTGTATCATGTTCTTGTGTATTAAGGTGTTAATTATAAGATATACAACGTGTACCCCACTGAAATTCTATTATAACTTGCACTATCTCAAGGCATCGAAGATTTTCCCAATGATTTTCTAGATTTTTCAGAATGAAGCTACATCTATTAGCACAGGAAAAATCAAGCAGAATCCATAGGGATTATCAGGAATCATAAGATTCAGAATCGAGTGATTCATTTGTCTTGGTTTCATTTGATTTTCTTTATTGAATATCGGATTGATGATTTAAGATAATAGATATGGTGTATGATTATCAGGTAAGGGGATCCAACTTTTATCTGGATTTGATTTCAATGAATCAGGAGTGATTCACGGGTGAATACATGCTCAACGGTTAATGTAGAGACATGTCTTGATTCAATCTCTCCTTGCATACTTGTGAGTATGGGCAGTGAGATGAACCGCATTAATTGTGCTAACGACATAACCCGAAACTGATCTCAAAAGAAAATTATTGCCAAAATCTAACATCCTTTATCTGATAATGATCTTTTCTATTCTTTTATGCACACACACTTACAAACATGGGTTCAAATCACGGTTGTAATTTAGATTTAGTTTTCACACTACTAGTGATTCAAAGACGCATACAGCCTACTGACAATTCAAATTACTAGTAAATAAACAGATTAAAAACATAATAATTTTAAACAGATAAGTAAGAATGACGCAATCATTTCCCATATGAGCAGTCTATGAAGTTTAGATCATTTCTGATGTACTATCATTTCCTCTTTTCTCAAGTTAACTTTGAAATTTTTCTCCATTTTCTATTTTGTTTTTGATTTTTGTAAAATATTTTAAAACAAAAAGAACTGTACAGAAAATTTAAAAGAATTGAAAATTTAACTTCAATGAATTGAAATGATTTAAGAAAACTTAGTTTTCACTCAGGATTGAACATTCCTATCAAGTTGACAAGATGCTCAAAACGGGATCGATCAAATGCCTTTGTGAAAAGGTCAGCAAGATTGTCATCCGTGTGAACTTTTACAAGTTCAATTAAATGCTTTTCAGCACAATCACGGATGAAATGATGGCGAATCTCTATATGTTTAGTTTTGGAGTGTTTCACCGGGTTATTTGTGATGGACATATTGGCATTGTTGTCAATGAATAGAGGAGTTCCAGTGAAGTTGAAGCCGTAGTCTCTCAACTGCTGTTGAATCCAAAGTATCTGAGAACAACCGCTCGCTGCAGCAATGTATTCTGCTTCACAAGTTGAGACAGAAACCGTTGACTGCTTCTTACACTGCCAGGAGACCAGTCTGTCTCCTAAGAATTGACATCCACCAGAAGTTGACTTTCTGTCAAGGTTACAACCGCCATAATCTGAATCAGTGTAGGCTTTGAAGTCGAATGACTGCTGCTTAGAGTACCAAAGACCTAATCGGGGTTTCCCTTTCAGATATCTGAAAATTCTCTTCACAGCTATCATATGTGACTACCTCGGTTGAGACTGAACCCTTGAGCACAAACATACAGCAAACATTATATCGGGTCTTGAAGCTGTGAGATACATAAGTGATCCGATCATCCCACGGTACAACCTGCTGTCCACATCCTTTCCATCTCTGTCGGGATGCAAACCATGATTGACTGGGATTGGTGTGCCATAAGTAGTGCCATCATTCATCTTGTATTTTGACAAGATGTCCTGCACGTACTTAGTTTGATGTAGATAAATACCATTCTCTCTTTGACTGACTTGCAGACCTAGAAAGAATGACAGTTCACCCATATTGCTCATTTCAAACTTGGACTTCATCACCTTCTCGAATTCCCTACACATCCCTTCATTGGTCGACCCAAAGATAATGTCGCCGACATATACTTGCACAAGAAGAATGTCACCTCCTGCTTTCCGTATGAAGAGAGTCGAGTCAATCTGTCCACGGTCGAAACCATTAGACAGTAAATGCTTAGATAATGTCTCATACCATGCCCGCGGTGCTTGATGAAGACCATAAAGTGCTTTGTCGAGCTTGTACACTTTATTGATATTATGCGGATCTTCAAAACCGGGAGGTTGAGTGACATAGACTTCTTCATGCACCTTACCATAAAGGAAAGCACTCTTCACATCAAGTTGATAGACCTTGAAGCCGACATATGTGGCATAAGCCAAGAACAGTCGAATGGCCTCAATTCTAGCAACTGGAGCATATACTTCATTGTAATCCAAGCCCTCTTGTTGATAAAAACCCTGAACAACCAATCTTGCTTTGTTCTTCACAACTACATGACGATCATCCGTCTTGCATTTGAACACCCATCTGGTACCAATTGGCTGAAAGCCTTTTGGCAAGTCAACTAAATCCCACACTTGCAATTTTGGAACTGAGACAGTTCATCTTGCATCACCTCAATCCAGCAGTTGTCAGCGAGAGCCTCCTTCACATTCTTCGGCTCAACCTGGGACACGAATGCAGCATGCAGACATGTTTCCATGACACCAGTGTCAAATATCTCTGTGTAAAGACTGGTGTTCTCAGTGATGGTTCTATGACGAGTCTGAACACCGGCATAAGGATCACCAATAATGTTGTCGATTGGATGATTCCTATGCACCCTCGTCTCTTGTACAATCGGTTCTTGAATATCTGGATCTAGATTCGTGCTTAACTACCCCATTTCCTGTGTTCCAGAGGAAGAAGATTCAATGTTTATTGGATCAGCTGGAGCTTCATTTCCTACAGTTGTGTTAGGATTGGCTGGAGCGTCAACTCCATCAACAAGAACATCTTCACTGTCATCACTGTCATGAGTTCCAGATGCAGATGCAGCATTGGAATCAGGAGTTATAATTGGTGCAGTAGCACGAGTAGAAAAACTGGAGTCATTGTCGCCACGCAATAAATCATAAACATTTGCGGCGTCTTCTGCAGATAAGTCAGGAAGATTGAAGGATTTGAATAGCGCATCATAATCAAAACCCCAAGCTGGACCTTTTGGTTCTGGTGGAGTGCTGTGTTTACTACAGTCCACTTCAAACCATTCCTCGACAGTACGAGTTCCTATGTTGTACACTCTCTTGCCGGGCGAATTGGCAACATATCCTAAGAAGATGCCTTCCACCGCTTTCGCATGAAATTTAGACTGATGGTCTTTATACTGTAGCGACAAGGAACAAGGACTACCAAAAGGAACTAGGTAATCAAGATTGGGAAGTCGATTGTTGATCAACTCATAACATGTCTTGTTGTGCCTTTTCACAACCAGAACCCTGTTTAAGACGTGACAAGTTGTATTAACTGCTTCTGCCCAGAAAGTGACAGGAAGCTTTGCATCTGACAGCATAGTCCTTGCAGTCTCGATCAGTGTTCTGTTCTTCCGTTCAGCAACTCCATTCTGCTGAGGTGTGTACGGCGCGCTAAATTCGTGACGGATCCCTCTCTTGAGACAGAAAAGTTCCATCAAATTATTCTTGAACTCAGTTCCGTTGTCACTCCTTATTCTTCTAACTTTTAGCTTGCAAAGAGATTCCATGCTCAGGATCAGGTATTGAAGAATATCAGCAGTCTCATCTTTTGTACCTAAAAAATGCACCCAAGAAAAACGTGAGAAATCATCAGTTACAACTAGACAGAACGACTTACCTCCAATACTCCTGATACTTATGGTGCCAAACAGATCCATGTGTAATAGCTCCAAAGGGGTATCGATAGAGTTTTGGAGCTTGGGCTTGTGAGACTTCCGTTGCTGTTTGCCCTTTTTACACGGCATACAGTCATCTGCAACAGTAAACCTCAACTTAGGAACCCCGGTTACCAAACCGTTTCGGACAAGATGATTCATTTTACGATAAGAAATATGTCCGAGTTTCCTATGCCACAAGATGGAGTCAAGTTCTGTCGCTTTTGTAAGCAAACAAGTAGCAACTGATGAGGTGGTTTTTGCCACGCTCATATCGATCTGATAAGTGTCGTTGATCTTGGTGCTCTCATCAGAATCCAGTCTTCGTGAACCTCAAAACCGGGTTTGAGAATCAGACATTCTGACTTGTCAAACATCACCGAGTACTCCTTGTCACACATTTGGGAGACACTCAACAGGTTATGCTTCAGCTGCTCGCAAAAGTTGACATTGTCAAAGCTAACACAACCGTTTGAAACCACGCCTTGACACGTGATGTTGCCGCCTTTTTCTCCGGCAAAGGCCACATAGCCGCCTCTGAATGGTTTAACGTCTTGAAGCAAGGCCATGTTTCCTGTCATGTGCCGGGAGCATCCACTATCTACATACCAACGGTTAGAGATAGTACCCTTCGGACGTCCCTGCATGAGTAACAAAAGAATTAGTTAGATTTGGAGACCCAAGCCATTGTGGTCTTGGGTCGTCCATCCTTCTCAAAATAAACTACTTCTTTCAACTCACAGTCATGATGACTGTTCAAAATTGGTGAATCTTTGGATGAGTTTGGAACAGGAGATTGAGAACCTTTAACTTTCTTGTTCCAGGATCTCTTTTGATTCTTAACCAGAACAGTAGACTTTGGCTCAACCACAGCCGGTGAACTTGTGGAAGCTTCACCTGATTGAGTCTTAGTCAGCTGTTCCAGCTTTCTCAACCTCTTATTCCTTCTTCTTCTTTGTGGCTTAGAGAGTCTAGCCACAGATTTCTCACCAGTGCGTGTACTACCAGATGTAGACACACGAGGTACAGCAGGTTGCTTTACCTTTCTTGCAACAGATGGTTTGGCCTCAGATTTAATCTTAGGTTTTCCCATAGGTTGTACTGGCGGTTTCACCACATTCTGCTTTAGACTTCTGGGAGGTTTCACTATTGGCGACTTAGGGATAACGGCTGGCTGTGAGACAACATGTCGTTTCCCTTGGTTCTTTGATGGACAGTTCACAAGAATGTGACCAACCATGCCACAATGAAAACACATCCTCTTGTCCACATGAGTTCTCTTGTAAGGCTTATTAGATCTGGCCTTAGATAACTCTCCATTATGAGCAGGAGGAGTTGGTTTATGAACAGAAGTCTGACCTTTTTCAGTTTGGTTTTTGGGGGTATAATAATTTTGCAAATTCTCTTTGTAACAAGTCCATAATGAGCTGAAAAAGCCTCTTTCTTAACTTGGTTAATATTTTTATAACCCCCGTAAAGCATTACCTTAAGTTTATCATTTGTTTCAATGATATCAGGTTCAGTTAAAATGCAGTTATCACCATTAGTGATAATGTTTTTGTGGACTTTCTGTTCAGTCAACAACTCCTCAGAGACTACTCCTTCAGGGCAAGTATTAACCGACCCATCTTCAGAAGCAGTAACATACTCCTCACTAGATGTGGAGTTAGCCTTACTTGAGGATTCATCCTTTTTAGGGGAATCATCCTTATCAGAGGACTCATCTAGACAGGTGAGATCAATGTCTATCAAGCTATTGACAAACTTCCCACTTATAGGTGGAGGAATGGCATTGGTACCAAGACCTAGGCCCTTCCATTTCCTCACTACTGATTCGTAGTGCTCCACCACAAAGCGAGGGTTTTTCAACTTCTCATTTGTACATTTTAACTGCAGGATCTCATTTTACAGTTTGTTGATTTCATTGTTCCGTTTTTCTAACCCCCTATACGCAATATCCAAGTGAACTTGTTGCTCACTTATTTGTAAAGAATATTCACATTTTTCTTTTTTCAACGTTTCAACAGACTCTTTAAAATGTTTTTCATTTTCTTTGTAATTATGAGCTGCCATAGATAGGGGTTCGATTTTGTCTTGGAGCTTAGAAATTTCAAGCTTTAGCCCTAGACATTTAGAACAAGAAATAACAGAGAAAGGGTTAGAATCTACCTCAGATGATGAACTCTGTGCTTCTCCAATGGCCATGAGAGCAACGGCAGTGGTAGACTCCTTTTCAACAGCTACAGAAGCTTCCATCTCCTCAGCTTCTTTTCTCTCAGCCTCCATCAGCTCCATGATCTCAGCCATGAGACCAACCTGTGTTTGAGCAATGATGGCGTCCTCTAGATGAACACCCCAATCAAAGTTTTCGTCATGCTAAGCTACCAGTGCATTTGACGAACCACCTTGGTGTTGATTATGGTGGCTAGTGTTGTTGTGGCCGTGGCTGTTTCCCTGTCTAGGTCTGGTGAAACCAGAGGCCGGTGCTCGGTCTTTTTGACACTCATGAGCAAAGTGTCCATAGTTCAGACACTTGTAGCACTTGGCCTTGGATTTATCAAATCCAACCTTGGCATTAGAATGTCCACCAATGAACTTTCTTCCTGTTCTGTTCAGGAAACGCTTGGCCCTCCTCAAAAGCATGGCCATATTCCATTGAATATCCATGTCCTCAATATCATCAGGATCCACTTGGTTAAAGTCTTCTTCAATAGTTTCGGGATCCGTTAGCTTGCCGCCTATGAAATTCTCATACGCAAGCATACATGATGAAAACAATGCTACATGATCTTCAGCTATTTTGACTATTGCAGAATGGTTAGCTGAAGACGTAGCTGGAGGATTTCTTGAGGTGTGTTGATGATTAGTTCCCAACCCTGATCCGGATGCATAACAAGCATGACCACCACACCCATTTGAGTGGTCTTCTTCATTGGCGTGTCCAGTAAAGAGGGCAATTCCAGAGCCCGATGATTTTGAAGTGGAAGTCATCCCATGATACATGTAAGGGTCTTGTATCTGAGGTCTTCCCGAGCTCTCCTTCTTCATAAGATTCATGTTATAAGCTTGAATCTTACCAACAGCCTCATCTACTGTTAACTCATAGAATTTAGGATTTTCCCTCATCAGGGTTGTATACATCTCAAACTTTGGTGGCAAAGCATCAAGAAATTTTTCCACCAGTTCTTCATCGGGATATTTCAGTTCAAAAGCTTTCAACTCCGTTTGTAAATGATAGAATCTAGAGATGAGATCATCTAACGATTCATTTTCCATGAAATTGAAGCATTCATACTGCTTCTGGAGAAGATCCCGCTTACTCTTCTTAATGTCACTGTTCCCCTCAAATCTTTTCTGAAGTGCTTTCCAAAGATCCTTGGAGGTGTCATAGCCTCGGAAACTGTGAAACAGTTCCCGAGTTAATGACATAGTGATTGAGCCAAGAGCCTTCTTTTCCCGATCATAAGCTTTCTTTTGTTCTTCATCAAGCTTAGAGATGGGCTTTGGCACCTCTTCATCAAGATAGATGTGTGTGGGATGCTTATATCCCTCAATGATTGGTATCCATAATGATGAGTCGGTGTATGAAATGTAGTGCTCAAAACGCGCCTTCCAATTGGAATAATCGTTTACATTTAATAGTTTAGGCGGTTTCTGAGGTGTACCGATCTCATTATCATAACTTAACATGTTTCCAAGATTCTGAAGGTTCGACATAGTGAATAACTTGGTCAAAAAATCAGAAAAATCAGACACTGTTGCGCACTTGGTTTTGGCCTTGCGCACTTGAGAAATGGTCTTGCGTAGTTAAGACTTGCTCTTGCGTACTTGTAAGTACGCAGGAGGAAATATTAAGTACGCAGGATATAACTTAAGTTCGCACAAGTTCAGTCTTGCACACTTGTAAGTACGCAGGAGATAACTCTTGCGTAGTTAGTAAGTACGCAGAAAACTGTACTTTTTACCAAAAATGGTAAGTACGCAGGACACCTTTTCAGCAACTCTCACCAAACTTTTCCGGTCACCTGAAAATCGCCGGAGATAGTGAAAAATAGGCTGATGATCAATGCAATCGAGCCAAATGATCAGAAACAAGTTTCTAACCAACCTTTGATGCTCAAAACACACAAATACACAACAAAAATTGGTTTTTGAGAGATTTTTGCTTCTAAAAAAGTGATCAAGAGCTACCCCTTTTTTATCACAAAAATCAACAAAAATACCTCTTTTTGCTTGTAAAACTCAGTAAAACGTCTCCAAACTCACTTACAACACTCGAATTCACGAGCAATGCTCTGATACCACTTGTAGGTCCCTTCGTGTGTGTCGGATCGTCACACGCAAGTGGTCTACTAGTCGCACCGGGTTGCGGAATACCCGTGACTAGGTGGAGAGTCTTACTAAACAAAGTAAACCAAACACGAGAGTCACAATAAACGTTCTTTGTATTATAAACACTCGACGGTTACAGAGAGAATACAAGCTGCGTACTTAGCAAAACTGAGTTCGTCTAAACAAATGGTTCTGCGTACTTAACCTCTGTGAACCTATCCAATTTATACAGACCTGATGCCTGCGCACTTAACAAGTGCGCAGGACCAATTGCTCTTGCGTACTTAACAAGTAAGCAAAGGTGTTCTTGCGTACTTGCTAAGTACGCAGGAGCTTTCTCCTGCGCACATGTAAGTGCGCAAAACACTTAGCAGAAAAACAACATACATTATGTAAAAGTAAATACAACTCGATAAACTATTACATAACGACTCTTACATACAAAGACAAATTACAGACATTAGACATACAAACTAAGACTCTATCCAGAGTGTTGTCAAAGGAAAGTGCATCAACAATTTGTCGTTCTTCCTGGGTCTGCAAGTCAGTCAAAGAGAGGATGGCATTTATCTACATCAAACAAAGTATGTGTAGGACATCTTGTCAAAATACAAGATGAATGATGGCAGTACTTATGGCACACCTATCCCAGTCAATCATGGTCTGCATCCTGACAAAGATGGAAAGGATGTGGATTACAGATTGTACCGTGGGATGAACGGATCACTTATGTATCTCACAGCTTCAAGACCCGATATAATGTTTGCTGTGTACTTGTGCTCAAGGTTTCAGTCTCAACCAAAGGAGTCACATATGATAGACGTGAAGAGAATTTTCAGATACTTGAAAGGGAAACCTCAATTGGGTATTTGGTACTCTAAGCAGCAGTCATTCGACTTCAAAGCCTACACTGATTCAGACTATGGCGGTTGTAACCTTGACAGAAAGTCAACTTCTGGCGGATGTCAATTCTTAGGAGACGGACTGGTTTCCTGGCAGTGTAAGAAGCAGTCAGCGGTTTCTGTCTCAACTTGTGAAGCAGAATACATTGCTGCGACGAGCGGTTGTTCTCAGATATTGTGGATTTAGCAGCAATTGAGAGACTACGACTTAAACTTCACTGGAACTCCTTTATTCATTGACAACAATGCCACCATGTCCATCACAAATAACCCGGTGAAACATTCCAAAACTAAACATATAGAAATTCGCCATCATTTCATCCGTGATTGTGCTGAAAAGCATTTAATTAAACGTGTAAAAGTTCACACGAATGACAATCTTGCTGACCTTTTCACAAAGGCTTTTGATCGATCCCATTTTAAGCATCTTGTCAACTTGATATGAATGTACAATCCTGAGTGAAAACTTGTTTTTCGTAAATCAATTCAATTCATGAAAGTTAAATTTTATTTTCTTTTAAGTTTTCTGTATAGTTCTTTTAACTTTCAAAAACATTTTACAAAATCAAAAACAAAATAGAAAATGGAGAAAATTTCAAAGTTAACTTGAGAAAAGAGGAAATGATAGTACATCAGAATTAATCTAAACGTCACAGACTGCTCATATGGGAAATGATTGCGCCATGCTTACTTAATTGTGTAAATTATTATGGTTTTAATCTGCTTATTTACAATTAATATAAATTGTCAGTAGGCTGTATGCGTCTTTGAATCACTAGTAGTGTTGAAATTTAATCTAAAATTACAACTGTGATTTGAACCCATGTTTGTTAGTGTGTGTGCGTAAAAGAATAGAAAAGATCATTATCAGATAAAGCATGTTAGATTTTAGCAATAATTTTCTTTTGAGATCAGTTTCAGGTTATGTCATTAGCACAATTAATGCGGTTCATCCCACTGCCCATACTCACAAGTATGCAAGGAGAGATTGAATCAAGACATGTCTCTACATCAACCGTTGAGCATGTATTCACCCTTGAATCACTCCTGATTCATTGAAATCAAATCTAGATAAAAGTTGGATTCCCTTACCTTATTCAAACACCATATTCATTATCCTGAACCATCATACCGATTTTCAATGAAGAAATCAAATGAAACCAAGACATATGAATCACTCGATTCTGAATCTTATGATTCCTGATAATCCTTATGGATTCTGCTTGGTTTTTCCTGTGCTAATAGATCTAACTTCATTCTGAAAATTTAGAAAATAATTAGGAAAATCTTAGATGCCTTGAGATAGTGCAATTTACATTATTGTAGCATATCAGTGGGGTACACGTTGTATATCTTATAAGTAATACCTTAATACACAAGAACCTGATACAAAGATGCTTATAGTTTCAAATATTATAATATTGTCAACTTGAATTACTTGTTTATGTGCTTATTATGTATGAATAAATAGTAATCCATGACATGATCCCATATTCTTTGATGTTTATATTGTATCATTTTTGCTATAAGTTAGCCTGATATGATCCTCTGCTCGTGTCTTTGATCAAAAATAGTTTGTGTGTATACTTGTATATATCTATCTAGAAAAGTTCAAAAAGGTTTTTAAGTTTATTAACAGTTCAATCTTAATCAGAAAAGCCAAAAATATTTGTGTTTAACCTTCCTGAATTGATTTTGAATCCTCTTGATTGAATATTTTTTATCTTGTTCGTTATTTGACTTGAAATCTTCATAATTTGAGTTGAAAGTTTGCGCACTTAAGGGTTTCTGTGTACTTGACAAGTGCGCATGAAGTAAGCCCTGCGTACTTAATAAGTACGCAAGAGTTAAGTCTTGCGCACTTGTAAGTACGCAGGAGTTAAATCTTACGCACTTAGCAAGTACGCAAGACCTTTTGGTGTTGGGTATATAAACAGGAGTTAGAAAATTTCAGAGATTTATCTCATTCAAACTTAACGCATGTTCATTTTCCCTCCGACAATTTTCCTCAAAAATCCGAGTGTTCCTAACCGATTTCTTGTCCCATCTCTAGTATCATCATCGTGTAACAATCAATCGGTGAGAATCTTAAGCCAATCCATCCATAAAATTCACGATTTTGGACCGATTCAGAGTCTTAAAACTTAGGTTTTTTTATTCGAGTTTTTAGTCATAGGTTTGGTTGTCTGAGTAAAAATTGATAATTAAAACTTAATTAAAACCAGTAATCGACCCTTAATCGTCCGTCTAATCTTTGATTTTGACCATTGGGCTTGGTTTTGACCGACTGTTCGTCAGGGTCATCGATTAGGTCAAAATTGGACTAGTGTAGCAAGTATTTGGTGTGAAGGTTGGTCCCATAGGTCGTGATCACTGATTCCGACCTTGTGGTGACCTAATCCACCTCCTTTTTGAACATCTGTTGATTTTTACAACTTCTGACATTTTTGAACAAGTATGTTTCTTGCACACTTACCAAGTACGCAAGAAGTAATTCTTGCGTACTTATTAAGTACGCAAGAGATAATTCCTGCGTACTTGCTAAGTACGTAGGACCAACACTTGGGAACAAATTTTAAGTCTGAAATTTCAGTTCAAAGAGTAACTGCTATACTACGTCATGTTAATTTATTTCCAATGAAACTTGTTGTTCTGATTATGTTTTCTGTGTGTTTTTGCAGATTATGGCTCGGGCGTTTACGAACGAATTCAATCTGTTAGCTAATACTTAACCGGAATGGAAGGGTGTAGCACTTCAGTATCGAGAGATAGTTGATTTCTTGAACCGTTCAAGAATCAGCTACGCTAATTCAACTGACCCGATCGTTTCAAGACCATATCTGGAGCAATTTTGGGAGACTGCGAAGCATGATTGCACGGTAACCCCCAATGTTATAAGGGCTACCGTGGCTGGTTATGACATCGCCTTCTCTGAAGATACAATTAGAAGGGTCCTGCAATTCCGAGATCTCTCGACCGACCCTACAGCCTATCCAGACTACTTTGTGGATGGCTATTGGAGACAACGAATGGGATATGTCGGTGCGAGAGACTATGCTTCGTATAAGAAAATGTGGGTGCTTGACCAATGGAGATATTTTGCCCACGTCATGATCATGTGCATCTCCTCAAGAAAAGCTGGAAAGGATGCAATGGGTCATGACCTTGCTGCAGCCATGGTTGGCTTATCTCTCAATAAGGGCTACAACTTCTCATGCTACATATTCAAAGCCATTAATGACCAGATCAACACGGCTGAGAGGTTCAGGTTCTTGTTATACCCTAGGTTTGTGCAACTTCTGATAAACGATGTGTTGCCAAACATACCTGCTGCCGGGGAGAGATTGCAAGTTAAAAGGGTGGATAAAAGGGTGTTTGCATAGTTTTTAAAGCCAGGCAGTGTAGATCCTACCCCTGAGCACACAGCACTCTTTGGCCACCTTACAAATGAAGCGTACGTGGCACCAGGTGACTGGAGATGGTCTAGTCACAATTCGGAGCCAGAATTGAGTGAGCATTCAGATGAACAACAACAACAACAACAAGAGGAGGAAGTTGAAAGTGAAGATGGATCGTCGGATGGTGGAGACGAAGAAGAAGGTCATGATGGTGCTGAGGGATCCGACTCGGAAGAGACAGAGTCTGATTCTTCTGATTTCGATGACGCACCATCGCAGGTTCACCCGAGGAGAACGACAAAGGTCACCCTTCCTGAGTCGTCCTCAAAGAGAAAGCGACAGCCCTCTAGCAGCTAATATGAGCCAGATTCTGACTCTGACCCTGCTATTCAAAGGCAAGGACATGAAAGTATACATAAGAACAGGGGGGATAGGCAGCAACAACCTATTCCTAGTGAGGTGGTGGTGAGTGCTCTGCAGCAAGTACAAGTTTCAGCTGCGAGTTCTGATTCAGCTTCCACCCCACCTTCACAGCAGCTATACAAGAGACAGAGGAGGAGGCCACAGGTACAACCTGAGGTGGCAGTCACTTCAATCACAGAGGAGGTTCCTGTGATTGTAACCCTCCCTGTCACATCTGTCCAGGTGGCAGTGACTACTCCAATTCTCAAGGAGTCAGTCACCATCACCCCTTCCATAACGCCTACAACCGTCATCACATCCTCAATCCTAACAACCACCGAACCGATAAGTCAACCCTTCAACGATGGGGAATTTACTTAAGGGTTTGACTTCGACACCATCTTCTCCTCCCCAATTCACAATGTCGAAGCGTCATCATCCAAACATCCTGATCCTAATGATGCAAGGATAGATGTTCTGGAAACCCAAGTTACTAGATTATTGGAAACTATTCGAAAGTCAAAGGAGGAATCTGACGCTCAACAAGCACAGATTAATTCGTTGGTGGATGAAGTTAGGATTCTAAGAAGCCAGAGAACGGGTACTGACGAGAGACTGAAGAACGTCATGGCCCAGAACGAGCTTCTAATCAGGACAAATGAAATGATTCTAGGTCACAGGTCATCTCTAGAGCTAAGGTTTGATACTCAACAGAAAGAGCATGAGCTGATGGTCAAACTAAATGCTGATCTGACCAAGAAGCTTGATGCTCAGGGTGTGACACCCAGCATTTCAGGTCAATATCCACATTTCATAAACGCACGTTCGTAATTATTATTTCCTGATAATTATTTTGACTAAGTAAAGTCAAGAAGTCTAGCAAAGGAGTTTATTCCAAGTCTAGTAAACCGTAAAGAGTTACTAGAAAAAGTAAGCAGGATAACCCGACTTAATGCGAACGTAAATGGTTAAATAAAATAACCAGAAAAATATACATATATATATGTTACACAAAATTTACGTTGAACCATAATTTATGGTTAAGACTAAATCATATATTATACGAAAAAGTAAAATAATGGACTTCTCGAAGACGTTACTAGGTAACGCCACTTTTAAGTACTTATACCTACAAATAATCACCTCAACGAATTATACAAATCAAAGTTTCAATATTTTCTTCAACGAGCCATAATCCGGTTAAAAATCATAATACCATGAAGAATCGAAACCGAATTAAATTACCCCTTTAAAACTCTAATTGATACTAATACCATAATAAATTAATACTTAAAAATTTGTTATCATTAACCCCAAACTATTTCTTGACTTTCTTGGCCGAGAGTCAGGGGAGCCATGCTCCCACTTGCCTGATTCACTCTGATTCAGATGAAAACCATACCCTTCAGTCGAAACTTCACCATCCCTTTCAAACCTTCTCATTTTCTTACGGCAAATTCCCAATATCTCCTTCTTGTCGAAGTCCAGTTCAAGGCAAAATTCATCAGATTTCAGTGCTATAAGAAGAGTTTCCAGTGTGTTCTCAAGAATCGAGCTAAGGAGCTCAAGATCATTCTCTGTTTCTCTAGAAATCACCATTTTCTGTTTGAGGTAAAAACTCGATATTATCCATTTACGTTTTCGTTAAAACCGTAACTAAACATACAAATCGTTCAAACGAAACTAAGATAACAAGAAAAGTGTGTCAAATTCAAGATTTGAACATAAAAATATACAGAGTGAATTCTGTAAATCAAAGTGCAGGTAACGAAACTAGGAGTTTCGATACCTGTTGGTCAATCGAAACTGGGAGTTTCGATACCTATTGATCGAAACTAGGAGTTTCGATACCAGTTATTCAATCGAAACTAGGAGTTTCGATACCGGTTGTTCTATCGAAACTAGGAGTTTCGATATCTGTTTGTTCAATCGAAACTAGGTAGTTTCGATACATATTGCTTAATCGAAACTAGGTATTTTCGATGCCTATTACATAATCGAAACTAGGAGTTTCGATACCTGTTTTGCCCTGTCGAAACTAGGAAGTTTCGACATCTGTTCTGTTCAATCGAAACTAAGAAAGTTTCGATACCTGTTCATCAGCCCCATTGGGCAGTAACGCAGAACTATTTTCATAACGAACCAAGAGTTGGGAAAAACTAAAAAGATAATTAAAACAAAAGCAATCAGAACAGCTAAGTCGGGTGAACAACTTGCGTTTAAGACGGGTAGTCTTAACGTGTATGTTATCCTTGTGTAAATAGGATACGAATAGGCGAATCTGCCGTCATTCAAATATTTGCTAGCATTCATATTGTCAAGGTGAGTTTCACTAATCCCCCTTTTTCTAAGTTTTATAAATGATTTGGGGTGGAAACATACTTGTAAAAGACTTTTGTGTATAAATGAATGGAACTAATGATCTGACCGTATGTATGTATTGAGGGAACAATAAAGCGCTTAAAGTCCTCGAAATAAATTAGTAACCATTAGCTATGGATTTAGCCCTGGATTTTATGAATAGTACTATTGGGGGTGACGCTCCTGGTCATGGTTAGTCGCGCTAACCAGGGGTCCAAATGACCGAATGACCGCATATAATCTTACTCGCAGAAAGGCGAGGGGAGGCACAGAAAGTTGGGGTTTGGTTACGGTCTCGTACATCACATACTATTTTGTATTCCTTGCAAGCTTACAAATGGGGTCAATAGATCGGATTAGTATTCTTATACATTGGTAATACATACAAAAGAGTTCTGATCAGGGTAAAATGATCAGGTTTTGTACAAAAGAGTTCTGATCAGGGTAAAATGATCAGGTTTTATACAAAAGAGTTATGATCAAGGTAAAATGATCAGGTTTTGTACAAAAGAGTTCTGATCAGGGTAAAATGATCAGGTTTTATACAAAAGAGTTCTGATTAGGGTAAAATGATCAGGTTTTGTACAAAAGAATACTGACTAGGGTAAAGTGATCAGGTTTAACAAAAGGGTTCTGATCAGGTTAAAATGATCAAGTTTTAAACAAAAGAGTTCTGATCAGGCTAAAGTGATCAGGTTTTAAAGTAAAGAGTTCTGATCAGGTTAAAGTGATCAGGTTTAAACAAAAGAGTACTGATCAGGTTAAAGTGATCAGGTTTAACAAAGAGTTTTGATCGGAAAATGATCAGATTTAAACATTGGGTTTATGATAACTCTTTATAATAACTTGTGAACTCACCAACCTCGTGTTGACAATTTTAAGTATGTTTTCAGGAAATTGAACGTGGTCATCAGGTTAGCAATGTAGGATACATGCATGCACGTGGATACCGCTTTTGGGAGGATTTCTCTTGTATAACTCATGGTCTTGAGTCATATTTGCGAAATCTTAACCTTTTGTAAACTCAAGTTGATATTTTGTACTGTAAATATTTTAAACTCGATTTATGTATCCAATTACATGTATGTGTTTGCGGTAATCATATGCTTTGGAAACCAGTGAAAGTCGCGCCTCGCGTTTTCGCCCTGGCGGGGTGTGACAGAACTTGGTATCAGAGCCATTGATTATAGCGAACTAGGTGTCTAAAAATGGAACCTAGTCTATAATTTGAATGACTCACTAAAATGTTTTCATTGCATAAGCATTGCATAACCAGTCATCATGTCATGTGGATATTGTAGTCACAAGTATGTCGTAACGTTCACACTCTGAACCCGTCTCTGACTCTGAATCTAACGAGGAACTTTCCGCCACACGCCCCAAAAATCGAGTACAAGTTCGTAGCTCGACACCACCCAATGTCGCCCTGGGAGAACCGCCTATAGTCTACCGAAAGAAAAGCGGAGGACCGATTAAAGTACAAAGTGCTAGGAAGAAGGTTCGACTTCCGCGCAAGAGAAACCTGGCAGCCCGTGACCCGAAAGACTTGGAGACCGATGAGGAACCATCTAGAAAACGACCCTGTTGCCATCTTACTGTGGGAACTATCCGTTGGATGCCTCGTACCCTGGCACGATGGAGGGAGATGGAGAGCATTCCATCTACCTTTGAGCTCGGAGAGTCTTCCAACTCTCCAACACCCCTACCCCACACTGGGGAAGCCATGGAACTCACAGTGCCTACATTAGTAGCACGTGTTCATATGCACAAAGAGCGTCTGGATGATCTCCTAGATGATATTCGGGCACATGGGGATACAACCATGCGCTTACGTCAAGGGCTCGGATCTCGAGTACAGGCTCTGGAGGGTAGCACTCAAGACATACAGAGTGCCACTGACTACCTCGAGTTGAGAGCTGATATGGACTGGCAGTTCACTCTTACGGTCCGAGACATGGTGGAGGCGCTGGAAGAAAGGACTTTAGCTGCAGAGTTTGTGGCAAGGGCTAGCTTTGTCATGGCAGGACTAGCCATGATGATTGGGTTGTACTCTCACTTCTTCTTTTAAACCTATTATGGGCGGGTTGTGCCCATAGCACATTATGTAGTTTAAAACTTTAGTACTGATGTGGTCATGTGAACCCATCCCTTTTGTATCCTTGTCTTTTGGAACAATGTACTATGTATGTTTTAACTATGTATGTGACGGTTTATGTTGTGAGGATGGTTGTTTGCATTTGATGTTGTTGTATCCTTATGTCATGATCTATCATTATTGATATATAATGTTTGTTTCTTTTTAATTGATATGTTAGAAAGAACGTCATGGCACCTAAGCATGGGACACCCCGTAACACTACTGGTGACAACAACGAGACAATTTCTCCAAACATGGAACAACTAATAGCACAACGAGTAGCTGCCGCCATAGAGCAGTATGAAGCAAATCGAAATAGCGGAGGAGGTGCAGGAGGTAGCGGTACCGCAGGGGGTAGCGGTACAGCAGGAGGTTCCGGAGGGTCCGGAGGTAATAAAAATAATTAAGCCATAACACATAGTCATGATCCGAATTAATGACGTTATGACTTGTGATCCTGCAGATGCTCCAAATAGGAAGTGTACCTACAAGGCCTTCCTATCCTGCAAACCCTGTAGTTTCAATGGCACCGAGGGTGCAGTTGGTCTGATGAGATGGATAGAAAAGATGGAGTCGGTGATTGATATTAGTGAATGCACCGCTGACTGCATGGTGAAGTATTCTACATGTACGCTCTCTGATAAAGCTTTAACTTGGTGGAATACTCAAATGAGGACTTTGGGAAGAGAGACAGCGTACCAATTATCTTGGGAAGACTTGAAAAACATGATGATTGAGGAATACTGTCCTCGAAACGAATTGCAAAAGATTGAAACTGAGATGTGGAACCTACAGATGATAGGAGATGATGTAGTGGGATACACCGACTGCTTCAATGAATTGGCACTTCTGGTACCGCATATGGTTACACCAGAACATAAGCGTGTTGAGAGGTATCTGTGGGGCCTTGCGCCTCAAATTCGTAGCATGGTAACATCATCTAATCCAATAGATGCCAAGAGTGCTATAACTTTAGCATTCAAACTAAAAGATGATGCAGTACGTAGTGAATTGTTTGTGAGGAAGGAGAATGAGGAAGGTTGTTGGTACACATATGTCCCCAGTTCATTGTAAGCGTTCGAGTCAAATGTAATCAGTCAGTTGTGATATAAAACAGTGTGTTTTGAGTATTTATGGTTAACAATGTTTAAATAATACTTATGCAGAAGTTGTTCATGCTGATGAGTCAGAATGGACTCAGTCGCACGAATGAGTCATAAGTATGGCTCATTCGTACGAATGAACCATAAGGATGGTTCAATCTGCCGAATGACTCAGTCGCACGAATGGATCATCCGTATGAGCCATTCGTACGACTGGAACCTGCAGACTATAAATACATCTTAAATCGTGTTGTTAAAAAAAAAAAGTGATATCAATCAACCCTAGCCGCACGAAATCGTCCAGAGACTTTGTCCAACTTCATAGTTCGTTCCCGGATCGATTCCTACACGTTCATAACGTTTATCAATCGTTAGATTGATCCGGGTTGTCGTTCTCACTGATTGGATCGCCAATCAAATAGAATTCCGCGCTATTTGATTCGGTTTCACGTTGAATCTATTGTAATCCGTACGTACACGGTCCTAACAAGTGGTATCAGAGATTTGGCTCGTGATTCTTCGTGTATTCAATCTTGTTTTGGTATAAAATTCTCGTTTTTGTTCAAAAGCAAAATTTTTCGTGGTTAAATCTTGTTTTACTTGTGTTTTTGCGAAAAAAAGTCATTGCTTTACACTTAGTTCTTGTTTTCTAAAGTTCTACATCTTTTGCAGCCCCAAAAACTCGATCAAAATCTCGTTTTTCGAAAATTTTCACGTTTTTAGGGTTTCTGCGCGTCCTGTAGCACATTCGGACGATTGACTCATTCGTGGACTCCATTCGCACGATTGACCTCAGTCGCTTCTCCATTCGTACGAATAGACCATCCGCATCAATTTTCTCTCATTCGTGGACTCCATTCGCACGATTGACCTCAGTCGCTTCTCCATTCGTACGAATAGACCATCCGCATCAATTTTCTCTCATTCGTACAACTCAATCGCACGGATAGCTCTTTCAGTGAACTCATTCGTACGACTGGACTCAATCGGTTCTATCCTTCCAAAATTTTTCTAAGTGTTGAAAATCCAAAATTTTTTTAAAAATGACTGACGAGCACTCAGCCTATACAGCCGGGCAGAACGCAAGACTTCAAAACATGATGATAATAGAAAATGAAGCGGGAAATGGACAGAAAGCTCCGAAACTTGTGTCACTTGATGACTACCCACACTGGAAACATCGTTTTGAGATCTATCTCAACGGGGTAGATCCAATGCTTTGGGTATCAATCGAAACAGGATACACTGTTCCTGTGGGAGCTGATGGAGTCAAACTAACGTTGACTGGGATGTCTGAAGCCCAGAAGACTACATATAATGCTGAGAAGAAGGCATATGCTCTCCTCACACAATCCATTCCAAAGGATATTTTTCACCAATTTTCAGAAAATAGACTGTCCAAACCTTTATGGGATGCTTTAGAAAAGAGATATGAAGGGAATGCAGCTCTAAAGAATATGAGGGCCAAGGCACTGAAAAAGGAATTTGATAACTTTGCTGCGATTGGAAGAGAAACGTTAGATGAAATACTTGATCGTTTTTATCATCTAATGAGTGAGTTGAATACTCATGGGATAGTGACTACTATGGAAGAAAAAGTGTTGAGCCTTGCTGATGGTTTGCCAGACAAATGGGACTCCTTTATCACTATCTTGAAACAAAATGGCACTCTGGAGATGTTGGATATAAATGAGTTCACCATCAAGCTGAGAGAACAGGCGCTGGTAGAAAAATACAAGGCCCAAAGAGGAACGTATAATCAGAATCCAGCTTTATACAATGCAACTCCTGCTTCCGCATCATCTGGTACTCCTATTCAAACCGCGTTTGTATCAAACACCTCGGGCTCTCCTCAGAACACCACATCCACTGGTGGTTCGTCGGGCACATCTTCACAGAAGAATACATCCGATTCAACCGCAAAGTTAAAAACTGACAACCTTGGGAACGTGACTGTGGAAGTGGCAAAGGAACATATGGGATTGCTTGCAGCAATGGTAGTTTCATATAATAGGTTGGTGGCAGGGCAAATAGGAAATTGCCACCTTACTGACGAGGATTACGAACAAGTAGACCCTGTGGAGATGGAGAGAATGGACATTTCTTGGGCTCTCGCAAGTGCTGTACGACGAGCAAAGGAGTTCGTCAAGAAGACTGGAGAAGAGCTGATAGCCAACAAAGGAACCAAGTTTGGCTTCGACAAATCCAAAGTTACGTGCTTCAATTGCGGGGAAAAGGGCCATTTCAAAAGAGAGTGTGTGAAGCCAAAGAAGACAGGGAACAGTAATCCTTTTAACTCAAATGCTAGGGAAAACACAACTGCTACTCTTACTCCTAAATCAAACACAGCAGCCATGGCAGCTCAAGGAGACGAGGGACAAGATTGGTCATTCAGATTTGGACCAGCAACTGAGGCAAACATGGCAAATATAGAAGAGTTGAATGATGACTCTGCGAGTGAAAGGGATAACTCTTCTGATAGTGCTAACTCAGATGGAGAAGATGCTGCCGAAGACGCCCAGTTTGTTTCAAGATCCGAACCGGTGGAAGATGCTGATTCCACATGCGCTTTCATGACAAACACCGCTAGTGAGACTCAGGTATGTTCCAAAGATGAACTGTTTAATAAACATGCTTGCAATGATTGTGAAAAATTCCGGGAAACAATTGACCTGAAATTTGCTAGGTTATTAGATCATAATGAAAGCCTGGTAACTGACCTACAACAATGTACAGAAGCGAATCGAGTTCTAAAACAAAATGAAAGCGGTTTTAAAGAACAAATTGAAGTGTTGAAGAAACAACTTAAGGAAACTGAAGTTGTAGTTTTTAATCAGTCAAATGACATCAATTTTTACTTAAAATCAATTGAACAAGCAAAGAAAGAACTCGCTCTTCTCCAAGTTGAGTATGACTCTCTCAAACAAAAGTTACACAGTGTTGCCAGTTCTTCTCACATCTTGAAGAATCTGGTGAATGTTAGAAAGGGGGGAGAGGGCATTGGTTTTCGAGAGGTTCCACCACCTCTTGAGGGTCTTTTGAACACGAAAAGCAAACCTTTAAATGACAACCCAGTGAAAGACCATGTTGTGACAACTCCACTTGTCAGTGATCCGGACACTCTTGTAAAACCATTACAACCGATCACTGAAAATTGTGGAACATCTTCCTGCGTTAAAGATATATTCACTATTGGAAAAAGGGATGAGGAAGAGGATTATGTAAGACCTTGTTTGGGAACTCAAACCATTCAGAATCCCAAACCAAGGCAGACCAATCCTCAGCCTCGTCCTAGCCTTGAGAAAGGAAAGGCAGTGGTCACGAACTTGAGCAAATCCATCCAATTCCTCAAGGAGGGCCAAAAACCTAATATTGAGAAAAAGGATGGGTTTCAGAATCACCACAATGCGCATCAAAGTAGATCTCCGAGGATTGTAGAGCGGAGATCCTGCTATGGATGTGGGAAAAGGGGACACTTAGCACAAAATTGTCCTAATTCTAAGACACCAAAGAGGAAGGTTGAAAATTTTTATAAAAAAACTCATTATTCCAAGTTTAACTCAACCTCTCCCTTACACCATCAAGTACATTATAGGAATGTTCCTCACAAACCTGTAATGAACAACATAGTGAATACTGATGACAACAAACCACGTGCATACCCAGTAAACCAGTCGACCGTTTATCACAAGCGATCACTGCACAAAACTGGTTCGTGGAAAGTTAAGTCGGATCATGTGTCTGAGAACAAAGATAAAGGAAAATCCCCTGAGTTAACCACTGAGAAGGGACAATGGGTTGATTTCCTATTGCACGATGCTGACGGCAAACCCAAGACCATGAGGGCTTGGGTACCTAACCTAAACTGAGTTTCTTTGTTGTGTGCAGGTTGTCCGCTACACTGCTTCTACAAACACGTGGATTGTTGATAGTGGGGCTTCCAGGCACATGACAGGAAATTTGTCACTCCTGTCAAATGTCAAAAATATAAAAGGAGGACATGTTTCTTTTGCTGGTGATAAAGGAGGGTTTATTACTGCTCAAGGTGAAGTTTCAAATGGGAAAGTCAGCTTTGATAAAGTGAACTATGTTCAGCAACTAGAGAACAATCTGCTGTCAGTTTCTCAAATTTGTGACAAAAAGTTTAAGGTACTCTTCGATGACAAGAAGTGTTACATAATGAAGAAAAACTTTGAGATTCCTGAAGATTTGGTATTAATGTCGGCCCCTAGAATGAGTGACTTATATGTTTTGAGTATGTCTCAAGCTGCAACATCAGAATCAACAGTACAATGCTTCAAAATTAACACTGATTTTCAAAGAGCCGACCTCTACACTAAAGCTTTTGATAAACCACGGTTTTTCTATCTGCTAGAGGTAAATGGTGTCAAGAAGAAAAATGAAGTCGTTTCGGATGAGTCGAGTTCATAGTCCAAATTTAATTTTTTGTTTTTTTTCTTTTTCTTTTTCTAGTCGTTATTTAAAATTCAAAAACACAAAAAGATTTTCTGTTTTAAAATTTTAGGGGGAGATATTTCTAAGTTTATTAAAAAAAAAAAAAAAAAAAAAAAAAAAAAAAAAAAAAAGATAACAAAACTTTGGGAAGGGCAGATTGGGGGAAATTGATCCTGGTCTGTGGAAAATGATAGTACACAGGCATCGAGGTATTTGAGACACAAAAAAAAAAAAAAAAAAAAAAAAAAAAAAAAAAAAAAAAAATGAGCTTGTGTTAAATGGTGGGGAAATGATTGTATATCAGTGGACGGTTGATATTATGTCTAAACCTAAATGATTCACCATATACTACGTCCAGTTCGATATATTGGTAGGCTCTCTCAATCGGACAGGAAGCTCAACGCGATAAAAAGATAACAATCTTTTGCGTCGAGTGGGTGAACACTGCACTGACATATGTCCTTGGTGGTAATTTCGGGTCTAAGATTGCCGAGAACTAATGTACTTGGTCGTTGTGTTGTATTCAATCAATGCCTCTTTCTTCAAATCCCGTAAACCTACCCATCACCCATACCTTAACGAAATCTAGTGTATTACCCTTGGGGATAGCGACTCTGAGGATATACTCTCTAGGTGGAGTTCCCAAATGGCCTATGGTATTACCCTTGGGGATAGTGACTCTGAGAAAATACCCTCTAGGTCAAACTTCAAATGAACTGGTATTAAGTTCATAAGCCCAAATCTCCCAAAGAGCCAAAGGCTCCACAAAGTCCTATCACACAAAGAGCCAAAGGCTTCTCAAATCTCAAAGAACTGGTAAAAAGTTCTCAAGCCCAAAGTCAAATCTCAAAGAACTGGTAAAAAGTTCTCAAGCCCAAAGTCAAATCTCAAAGAACTGGTAAAAAGTTCTCAAGCCCAAAGTCAAATCTCAAAGAACAAATCAAAAGTTCTTCATCCTTCAAAGCTCAAACACTCCAAAAGCTCAAAAGCCAAATTACCAAAAATGCCCAAGTACCCAAAACCTAGCCTAAATCTCCCTTATCTCACACATATTTAGTTGAATGAATACAACATAATCACTGGTATAACGGAATTCTTGTGCATACCTGGATACGAAAGTATGTTGAGCAGTGGGAACCATTCGAATATCACAAGTGCTGATTGTTCCGATTTTGGTGAGTTTAAATGGATTATATACTGGTAATCGACTGGATCGGCAGTGTGCTAACATATCATAACTTGAACAAAACATGATGTCAACCGCTTCGTATACTGATATGATTCCCCAAAATTACAAGTCTCACAAAAAGAATGTGCTTTCTGTTTTTACAGCTTCTATTAATCTTGTGTACAGTATTTTATTTTTTAAAGTTAAAATTACTTGAAAAGTCTCAAATACTAGTGTCAATGCCTGTATGATTCCACATGGATCTTTCCTTTAGTCTGTGACATCAGAACGGGTGTCCTGTTGAGGGGGAGAAAATTTTAAATGTTTGTTTCGTTTAAATCTCAGTTTGCTTTATTTCCTTTAAAGGTTTTGATTTTATTTTTATTATTGGACTGTGCGACAAGACAAGACTCCTTGAAACTAAAATTCTGAATCCAAACAAGACAGCTTGTCAAAATTTTGAAAAAGTAAAAGGGTCACGTCTGAGGTGACCAGTTAGGAAACTGGGAAGACTGGGTAAAAGGGTCACGTCTGAGGTGACCAGTTAGGAAACTGGGAAGACTGGGTAAAAGGATCACGTCTGAGGTGATCAAATTAAGTAAAATGTTTGAGGTAAAAGGGTCACGACTGAGGTGACCGAGTGCAAGAGTGAATCGAACATGTCACACACCGATGGATTCACTCAGTAGCACGAATGGTCCATACGGTTGGTCCATTCAGACGTATGAAACTCTGGTGTACGTATGAGCCATAAGTATGGTTCAGTCATACGATTGGTCCATGCGATTGAGTCTATTCGCACGACTGGATATCAGTCGCACGATTGGAACATATGGTTGGTCCATTCGCACGAATGGTGAGTGCGGTTGGTCCATTCGCACGAATGGTGAGTGCGATTGGCCCATTCGCACGAATGAAGGTCAGGTAAGTATATAAACCACTCAATCGCAACTGTTCCCCTATCGTTCAAACTACTCAGTCGCAAAACCCTAATGCCCCCTCCCCCTGTCGAATATACAAAGTTTTATAACATTAGGGGGAGCCACGAATGGGGAAAAATCATCAGCTGGGCTTACTTCTCTGATCTTAACGTTTACGCTGTCAAAAGAGAAGGTGGAGTCCAGTATTTCAGATATGCACACGAGCTAAAGACGCTGCCAGGATTCGAGATGAACCGGTTAGCATGTTTGAAATTATTATATGCTGAAGAAGGGGGTAGATCGGGTTGGTTGGAAAGAGCGTTGAAGTTCGAGTACCGCAATAAATGGGTAAACTTCAAGCCTCAAAGACCACAACGTATTATTCACAAGAACAAAATCAATCCGATCACAAAGCGCCCCAAGGTAACATTGAAATGGCAGCCACCGACTACAATGAAGAAGATCCCACTTCGAAAATTACCTCAGAACTTCTCGAGGTATTTCAAGTGGTGGAATTACGATTCAAGAACGGGTGAAGCTGTTATTGTATTGGATAAAGGTGATGATTGGGAAACAATTCGAGTGTATGATCCCATGTGGCTCACAAACTTGTCAGAACGAGATGTTTATACTTTGTACAAGTGTCAAATATTTTCAGATATATGGGATATGGAGCAAGCGCTACAATTTCAACGTGTTATCGAAGTGTGCTTTGCGTACGAGATACACGCTGGAGTTTCATGGAAGGAGAAGACAAAGGAATTTCTGAGGACTGATTGAAGATAGAATGAACTAGGTCCAAGGGGGAGTTTGTTGGTACACATATGTCCCCAGTTCATTGTAAGCGTTCGAGTCAAATGTAATCAGTCAGTTGTGATATAAAACAGTGTGTTTTGAGTATTTATGGTTAACAATGTTTAAATAATACTTATGCAGAAGTTGTTCATGCTGATGAGTCAGAATGGACTCAGTCGCACGAATGAGTCATAAGTATGGCTCATTCGTACGAATGAACCATAAGGATGGTTCAATCTGCCGAATGACTCAGTCGCACGAATGGATCATCCGTATGAGCCATTCGTACGACTGGAACCTGCAGACTATAAATACATCTTAAATCGTGTTGTTAAAAAAAAAAAGTGATATCAATCAACCCTAGCCGCACGAAATCGTCCAGAGACTTTGTCCAACTTCATAGTTCGTTCCCGGATCGATTCCTACACGTTCATAACGTTTATCAATCGTTAGATTGATCCGGGTTGTCGTTCTCACTGATTGGATCGCCAATCAAATAGAATTCCGCGCTATTTGATTCGGTTTCACGTTGAATCTATTGTAATCCGTACGTACACGGTCCTAACAAAGGTAAATCTGGGGAGAAAAGGAAATGGATGGGAAATTCAAGTAACAAATCTGGAAAACAAGAGTTTAAGAAACAAGGAACTGTGAAGGCTTTTGCAGCCAACACAGTGGAAAGAAAAGAGTATGATAGGGGCCTACCGAGATGTAAGAGGTGTGGAAATCATCATGCCGGTGTTTGCATCAAGTGTGGAAAATGCGACAAGTTTGGTCACACCACTCAAGCTTGTCGAACTAACAACCGAATGGGGAGAATCAAACCGGGATGTTTTGTATGTGGTGATCTAAAACACTTCAAGAAGGATTGTCCCAAGTGGAAGAATCAGAACTACGCTCAGGCACCAGGGAGGGCATTTGTGATGGGTGCAAGGGACGCACGCCAGGACCCAAACATCGTCACTGGTACGTTCCCAATAAATAATCACTATGCCTCTGTACTTTTTGATTCGGGTGCGGATATGAGCTTTGTGTCGAATGATTTTAAATCCTTACTCGGTATTAAGGCCAGCAAACTAGATCAAAATTATACAATTGAATTAGCAAATGGGAAATTGATAGAAACCGGAGAGGTCATTAGGAGTTGTACTTTATGTTTAGAAAACCATACATTCAGTATAGACCTTCTACCCGTCGAACTAGGGAGTTTTGATGTTGTTATTGGCATGGATTGGTTAACAAAGAATCGTGCCGAGATCGTATGCTTCGAGAAGATTGTACGTATCCCACTACCAAGTGGGGAAATTCTGTCAATTCAAGGCGAAAAGTGTAGAACGATGTTAAAAACGATAAACTGCATGAAAGCTCATAAGTATCTACGCAAGGGTTATTGTGCATTCCTGGCTCACATCGTCGAGAAGAAACCCGAAGAACGTCGACTTGAAGACATACCAATCGTTAGAGATTACTCGGAGGTATTTCCCGAGGAATTACCAGGAATACCACCATCAAGACAAGTCGAGTTTCGGATCGACCTAGTACCAGGAGCCGCACCAATTGCACGATCTCCGTATCGTCTAGCCCCTTCCGAGATGCAGGAACTGTCGAGCCAACTACAAGAGTTACTTGACAAGGGTTTCATAAGACCGAGTTTCTCACCATGGGGAGCTCCGGTCCTATTTGTAAAGAAAAAGGATGGAACCTTTAGAATGTGCATTGATTATCGAGAGTTGAACAAACTGACAATCAAAAATCGGTATCCTCTTCCTCGAATAGACGATTTGTTTGATCAACTTCAAGGTTCCAGTTTCTATTCTAAAATTGATCTACGATCAGGGTATCATCAACTGAAAATTTAGGAAGAAGATATACCAAAAACGGCTTTTAGGACTCGTTACGGTCACTACGAGTTCCTAGTTATGCCATTTGGCTTGACTAATGCACCAGCTGTTTTCATGGATCTCATGAACCGCGTGTGCAAGCCGTACTTGGACAAATTCGTGATTGTGTTTATCGATGACATATTAATATATTCACGAACCAAGGAGGAACATGAACATCATTTAAAATTAATCTTGGAATTACTCAGGAATGAGAAGCTTTATGCCAAATTCTCTAAGTGTGAGTTTTGGATCCAAGATGTTCATTTTCTCGGACATGTCATCAATAAGAAAGGTATCCATATGGATCCATCCAAGATTGTAGCTATCAAAAACTGGGAAGCACCAAGAACTCCGACTGAGGTGCGTCAATTTCTGGGTTTGGCAGGATATTACAGGCGATTTATCGAGAATTTTTCAAAGATAGCCTTGCCTTTGACCACGTTAACTCAGAAGGATAAAAAGTTTGATTGGACTGATAAACAAGAATCAGCGTTTCAATTGCTGAAGCAAAAACTTTGCAGTGCACCAATCCTATCCCTTCCTGAAGGAACTGACAATTTCATCGTGTACTGCGACGCATCACACCAAGGTCTGGGGTGTGTATTGATGCAGAGAGAAAAAGTCATAGCGTATGCATCCAGACAGCTAAAAGTACATGAGAAAAATTATACGACTCATGATCTGGAATTGGGTGCTGTCGTGTTTGCACTCAAGATTTGGAGACATTACTTATACGGTACAAAATGTACTATTTTTACAGACCACAAGAGTCTCCAGCACATCTTTAATCAGAAAGAACTTAACATGAGGCAACGTCGTTGGGTAGAACTACTGAATGATTACGACTGTGATATCAAGTATCACCCTGGTAAGGCAAACGTCGTAGCAGATGCCTTGAGTCGTAAAGAACGAGTTAAAACACTTCGTGTTCGTGCCCTAGAATTGACAATTCATACGAGTCTCACGACTCAAATTCGGATGGCACAACAAGAGGCAATCAAAGAGGAAAACAGCCAGAATGAAGCTTTACGAGGAATGATAAAGCAGTTGGAACCAAAGCCAGATGACACTTTATACTTCATGAATAGAATTTGGGTGCCATGTATTGGTAACTTACGGAAGTTGGTTATGGACGAAGCCCACAAGTCCAGGTACTCCATTCATCCAGGTTCGGATAAAATGTATAAGGATCTGAAAGAATTCTACTGGTGGCCGAACATGAAAGGAGAAATTGCTATTTATGTCGGTAAATGCCTGACATGTTCAAAAGTAAAGGCAGAACATCAGAAACCGTCGGGATTGTTACAACAACCCGAGATACCTCAATGGAAATGGGAACAGATTTCCATGGATTTCATTACAAAGTTACCCAAGACGTCGAGCGGGTTTGACACTATATGGGTAATCGTCGATCGTTTGACGAAATCAGCTCATTTTCTACCCATCAAAGAAACGGATAAAACCGAGAAACTTGCAAAACTTTATATCAAGGAAATTGTGGCTAGGCATGGAGTGCCAATTTCTATTATCTCTGATAGAGACAGCAGATTCGTGTCTAGAATCTGGAAATCATTACAAGAAGCCATGGGCACACGTCTTGACATGAGCACGGCCTATCACCCACAAACAGATGGTCAAAGTGAAAGAACTATTCAAACCTTAGAGGATATGCTCCGTGCGTGTGCAATTGACTTCGGTGGAAATTGGGATACTCATTTGCCACTAGCTGAGTTTTCATACAATAACAGTTACCACACCAGCATCAAAGCCGCTCCGTTTGAGGCTTTGTATGGTCGAAAATGTCGTTCACCGCTATGTTGGGCGGAGGTTGGCGACAAACATATAACCGGTCCTGAAGTTATTCAAGAGACCACGGATAAGATTTTCAAAATCAAGGATCATCTGAAAGCCGCCCGTGACAGACAAAAGAGTTACGCGGATAACAGACGAAGACCTTTAGAATTCCAAGAGGGAGACAAAGTCATGTTAAAGGTCTCACCTTGGAAAGGAGTTGCAAGATTTGGCAACCGTGGCAAGCTTAACCCTAGGTACGTTGGACCGTTTGAAATTTTGGCTAGGGTTGGCCCTGTAGCTTACAAGCTCAAGTTGCCACAAGAACTAAGCAATATACATGATACGTTTCATGTGTCAAATCTCAAGAAGTGCTTATCAGACGACACATTAATTATACCGCCTGATGAGATTCACATAGACGACAAGTTGCACTTCATTGAGGAACCTATGGAAGTCACAGATTGGAAGGTTCAGAGAACAAGGCGCAGCCGTGTTAAGCTGGTCAAGGTACGTTGGAATTCAAAGCGCGGCCCCGAGTATACGTGGGAGCGGGAAGATAAAATGAAATCCAAGTACCCGTCATTGTTTACAAACACTCCAAGCCAGAGTGACAAGAACTGAATTTCGGGACGAAATTCTCTGTAACATGGGGAGAATGTGACACCCAGCATTTCAGGTCAATATCCACATTTCATAAACGCACGTTCGTAATTATTATTTCCTGATAATTATTTTGACTAAGTAAAGTCAAGAAGTCTAGCAAAGGAGTTTATTCCAAGTCTAGTAAACCGTAAAGAGTTACTAGAAAAAGTAAGCAGGATAACCCGACTTAATGCGAACGTAAATGGTTAAATAAAATAACCAGAAAAATATACATATATATATGTTACACAAAATTTACGTTGAACCATAATTTATGGTTAAGACTAAATCATATATTATACGAAAAAGTAAAATAATGGACTTCTCGAAGACGTTACTAGGTAACGCCACTTTTAAGTACTTATACCTACAAATAATCACCTCAACGAATTATACAAATCAAAGTTTCAATATTTTCTTCAACAAGCCATAAACCGGTTAAAAATCATAATACCATGAAGAATCGAAACCGAATTAAATTACCCCTTTAAAACTCTAATTGATACTAATACCATAATAAATTAATACTTAAAAATTTGTTATCATTAACCCCAAACTATTTCTTGACTTTCTTGGCCGAGAGTCAGGGGAGCCATGCTCCCACTTGCCTGATTCACTCTGATTCAGATGAAAACCATACCCTTCAGTCGAAACTTCACCATCCCTTTCAAACCTTCTCATTTTCTTACGGCAAATTCCCAATATCTCCTTCTTGTCGAAGTCCAGTTCAAGGCAAAATTCATCAGATTTCAGTGCTATAAGAAGAGTTTCCAGTGTGTTCTCAAGAATCGAGCTAAGGAGCTCAAGATCATTCTCTGTTTCTCTAGAAATCACCATTTTCTGTTTGAGGTAAAAACTCGATATTATCCATTTACGTTTTCGTTAAAACCGTAACTAAACATACAAATTGTTCAAACGAAACTAAGATAACAAGAAAAGTGTGTAAAATTCAAGATTTGAACATAAAAATATACAGAGTGAATTCTGTAAATCAAAGTGCAGGTAACGAAACTAGGAGTTTCGATACCTGTTGGTCAATCGAAACTGGGAGTTTCGATACCTATTGATCGAAACTACGAGTTTCGATACCAGTTATTCAATCGAAACTAGGAGTTTCGATACCGGTTGTTCTATCGAAACTAGGAGTTTCGATATCTGTTTGTTCAATCGAAACTAGGTAGTTTCGATACATATTGCTTAATCGAAACTAGGTAGTTTCGATGCCTATTACATAATCGAAACTAGGAGTTTCGATACCTGTTTTGCCCTGTCGAAACTAGGAAGTTTCGACATCTGTTCTGTTCAATCGAAACTAAGAAAGTTTCGATACCTGTTCATCAGCCCCATTGGGCAGTAACTCAGAACTATTTTCATAACGAACCAAGAGTTGGGAAAAACTAAAAAGATAATTAAAACAAAAGCAATCAGAACAGCTAAGTCGGGTGAACAACTTGCGTTTAAGACGGTTAGTCTTAACGTGTATGTTATCCTTGTGTAAATAGGATACGAATAGGCGAATCTGCCGTCATTCAAATATTTGCTAGCATTCATATTGTCAAGGTGAGTTTCACTAATCCCCCTTTTTCTAAGTTTTATAAATGATTTGGGGTGGAAACATACTTGTAAAAGACTTTTGTGTATAAATGAATGAAACTAATGATCTGACCGTATGTATGTATTGAGGGAACAATAAAGCGCTTAAAGTCCTCGAAATAAATTAGTAACCATTAGCTATGGATTTAGCCCGGGATTTTATGAATAGTACTATTGGGGGTGACGCTCCCGGTCATGGTTAGTCGCGCTAACCAGGGGTCCAAATGACCGAATGACCGCATATAATCTTACTCGCAGAAAGGCGAGGGGAGGCATAGAAAGTTGGGGTTTGGTTACGGTCTCGTACATCACATACTATTTTGTATTCCTTGCAAGCTTACAAATGGGGTCAATAGATCGGATTAGTATTCTTATTCATTGGTAATACATACAAAAGAGTTCTGATCAGGGTAAAATGATCAGGTTTTGTACAAAAGAGTTCTGATCAGGGTCAGGTTTTATACAAAAGAGTTCTGATCAAGGTAAAATGATCAGGTTTTGTACAAAAGAGTTCTGATCAGGGTAAAATGATCAGGTTTTATACAAAAGAGTTCTGATCAGGGTAAAATGATCAGGTTTTGTACAAAAGAATACTAACCAGGGTAAAGTGATCAGGTTTAACAAAAGGGTTCTGATCAGGTTAAAATGATCAAGTTTTAAACAAAAGAGTTCTGATCAGGCTAAAGTGATCAGGTTTTAAAGTAAAGAGTTCTGATCAGGTTAAAGTGATCAGGTTTAAACAAAAGAGTACTGATCAGGTTAAAGTGATCAGGTTTAACAAAGAGTTTTGATCGGAAAATGATCAGATTTAAACATTGGGTTTATGATAACTCTTTATAATAACTTGTGAACTCACCAACCTCATGTTGACAATTTTAAGTATGTTTTCAGGAAATTGAACGTGGTCATCAGGTTAGCAATGTAGGATACATGCATGCACGTGGATACGGCTTTTGGGAGGATTTCTCTTGTATAACTCATGGTCTTGAGTCATATTTGCGAAATCTTAACCTTTTGTAAACTCAAGTTGATATTTTGTACTGTAAATATTTTAAACTCGATTTATGTATCCAATTACATGTATGTGTTTGCGGTAATCATATGCTTTGGAAACCAGTGAAAGTCGCGCCTCGCGTTTCCACCCTGGCTATTCCAAGGAAGCACATATTGATGCTCTCTTTAATCTAGAAGAAGGAGAGATCGACTCTGGTGATGATTGGGATGAAGATGATGAGGATGTAGTGATAGAAGTTCCCAAGGGTGACGGGGAAGGAGAGTACGAGTTAGAAGATGGAGAGATCTTTGAATTTCCATCCTTCGAAGCTCAGCTTGACACAGGTTCAGTCAAGCATGCTAGTAATCTGGAAGCCTCGACTGAAACCTCCCCAGTTGACCCTACACCTGTGGATCCGGAGGCACCAAAAGAAAAGGATATGCCTTCTACTTCATCTAAGGGTCCAGCTCCTATTTGGCAGAAGACGTCTATCATAGGCAAACAAGGGGCAACAGGGATGATCTTGGCTATAAGGTTCGAGGAGGATAAGCAGTTGTTCGCAATCAAAAGATCTGGGGGGGTTCAATACTTGAAACCAACCAGAGAAGCGTTCAACTCCTTACCCAAATACAACCTTGTGAACCTAGAAAACCGAGAGCTGCTGGGTTATTCTAATCATGCAGTGGTGATGGGTTTATGGGTGGTTCTACAGCAGGAAGCAAGATCTGGGAAGTTTGATATGTTCAAGCCTCAAGTGCCCAAGAGAGTCAAGGATAAGACAGCAAGACATCCTGTGACTAAGAAATTCTTTAAGAAATTGGTATACAAGCCAGTGCTATGTGAAACCAAGATTCCCTTGAGCAAGTTATCTCAGGATATCCTCGGTGACATGTGGTACTGGTACGTAGATCCAAAGACGGGCGAGGTTTTGGTGATTGGAAAGGTGAGATCAGAAAGTGGATGCTTAGTGCCGAGGGAACTAATCAGAGTATTTGATGAAGTCTGCTTCATTAACTTCTCTGTGAAAGATCTGGAGGCACTAGCAGACAGGTATTGCATGCATACGGACGAATGGACGAAATTCCTTGCTTCTAAATATGACAAGGTGATCAAGTTCTGCCATGACTATAAGAAGAAGATGGAAGCTAAAGATGCATAGCAATGAAGACTGAAGACCGAAGACTCAAGACTAAAGATCGAAGATGATCCAGAGCTGTTGTTAAGGGGGAGTTTGTTGAAGCACTTTCCTGTGACAAACACTCTGGATAGATTATGGATAAATAGAGTCTTAATTTAGTACTTTCATGTATGTATTTGTATTTGTTTGTAAGTGTCTGTATGTATTAGTTATCGAGTTGTATTTACTTTTACATATTGACTGTTGCAGATTTCTCTAAGTGTTTTGCGCACTTGTATGTGCACAGGAGATAGTTCCTGCGTACTTAGCAAGTACGCAAGAATACCTTTGCGTACTTGCTAAGTACGCATGTGCAAATTTCCCTGCGCACTTGCTAAGTGCGTAGGCATCAGGTCATGTATAAATAAGAATGGTTGATAGTAGATAAGTACGCATTCAGATTAGCAAATACGCAGAAATTTGTAATCTCAGAACTTCTCTCTGTAACCTTCAAGTGTTTATAATAGACGAACGTTTATAGTGATTATCTTGTCGGTTTACTTTGTTTCGTAAGACTCTCCACCTAGTCACGGGTATTCCGCACCCGGTCCGACTAGTAGACCCACTTGCATGTGACGATCCGCCACATCCGAGGGACCTACATAATCTTACAGAATCCCTCGATGAATCGACGATAATAACCAGCCAATCCTAGAAATTGTCACACTTCAGTCGGAGTCGTCGGTGCTACCCAATTCTTGATGGCTTCTATCTTTGATGGATCGACATGTATTCCCTTTTCGTTAACTACATGTCCTAAGAATTGAACTTCCCGGATCCAGAATTCACACTTGGAAAACTTAGCATATAGCTGCTCCTTTTTAAGTAGTTCCAGGATTAAACGTAGATGTTCCTCATGTTCCTCTTTGTTCTTGGAATAAATGAGAATGCCGTCGATGAAAACGATGATGAATTGATCAAGGTATGGTTTACACACACGGTTCATGAGGTCCATAAACACCGCGGGTGCGTTGGTTAATCCGAAAGGCGTGACCATAAACTCGTAGTGGTCGTACCTTGCCCTGAAAACAGTCTTAGAGATGTCCTCATCTCGGACACTCAATTGATGGTAACCGGACCTAAGATCTATTTTGGAATAGAAGCTTGATCCTTGGAGTTGTTAAAGAGATCATCTATACAAGGCAGAGGATAACGATTCTTGATTGTGACTTTATTCAGTTCACGGTAGTCGATACACATACGGAAAGTCCCGTCCTTCTTCTTGACAAACACGACTGGAGCTCCCCATGGCGATGAGCTAGGTCGGATGAAACCTTTATCCAACAATTCCTTTAACTGAGTGGATAACTCTTACAATTCACTAGGTGCTAGTCTATAAGGTGCTCGAGCGATCGGCGCCGCTCCGTGTGCTAGATCAATTTGGAATTCAACTTGACGGTGTGGTGGCTGACCAGGCAAGTCTTCGGGAAACACTTCAAGAAATTCATGAACGATGGGAATATCATCAATTTTCTTCTCTTCCGATGGTCGTTCAGCAACGAGTGCCAGAATAGCAGTATGACCTTTACGTAGGCACTTCTGCGCTTTCACGAATGATATGATGCCTACGACTGCACCACTCTTTCCGCCTTGAACGGAAAGGATTTCTCCACTAGGGAGAGGAATGCGAACAATTTTCTCATGTAGACAATTTCAGCTTGGTTTTTAGATAACCAATCCATACCAACAATTACATCAAAACTACCAAGTGTGACTGGCATAAGTTCAATATCAAGTATATAACTAGCCAGCTCAAGCTTACAACCCTTAAGAATGTGGGTTGCTTCAATTATTTGGCCATCAGCTATCTCTATTATATACTGAGTTTCTAACAGAGTTAGAGTTCCTTTTATCATATCACTAAACTTCTTAGATATAAAACTCCTATCACACCGGTATCAAATAGAACAGAAGCGAAGTAATTGTTTAAGAGAAACTTACCGGTGACCACATTATGATCATATTGAGCTTCTCCGGATCCTAGCACGAAGGCTCGTCCTTTCGCACCATTACCTTCATTATTGACATTATTGCCACCATTGTTGTTGCCTTGATTATTGTCGTTACCGTTACCATTTCCATTACCATCCCTCTTCGACTGAGGACAATCCCTCTGAATATGTCTCTCCTTACCGCACTGAAAACATCCTCTTGTGGACCCTTGCGGTCAGAATGGTTGCTTGTTCTGAAGATCAACTCTATAATCTTTTGCAGCGTGGCCCATCTTGCCACACCGTTGACAACGGTTACAAGCACAGACATGGTGGTAATTGCACTTTTTGCACTTGGGGGCTCTTCCCACATAACCACCTTGATTTTGACCTGAAGAGGTCGTCTGATTAAAGTTCTTAGCAGGTTCAAACTTTCGCTGCTGTTGTTGGGGTTGATTAAACTGGTGTAAGGCCCCAAACCCGGGAGGCCTCACTTGTTGGATTTACTCATTCACAAACAGTTCTTAGACTTGAATATCAAAACAACGCAGCGGAATCATTCATTTATCATAATTAAAACTTGTTCAAACATGCGAAAGCGTAACATTGTCAAATACATAAACATAACATAAACAACTCATAACGGGATGCCAGTCTTCATGATCAACCGGGTAACTCTTCACGCTTGCCAAGCATCACCGTCCATCGTCCATACCTGCCTTAACCTGAATGTGCATACTAAAAAGTCAGCTACGCTGGTGAGTTCTAGCTTTACACAAAACCTTAACATAAACATTTTGCCAAAAACATAACATACATTTGTTTAACAAAAGCGTACGTAAAACATGCAATAACTTAACATCATCAAAACATCGTAACATAGCATCATAACATAAGTCAACATGAACCGAATCTGCGCCTTCTCGTAACCGTTAATTCCATACATCGCATACCAGCGGATGAACTTAATGCTCGTTACCTCTAAGTCACCCGTCACACAGGTCCCCTAAGGCTCGTTACTTCTAGGTAGACCAAACATATGTCTCCTAAGGCTCGTTACCTTTAGTTAGACCAACATATGTCTCCTAAGGCTCGTTACCTCTAGGTAGACCAAACATATGTCTCATAAGGCTCGTTACCTCTAGGTAGACAGAACATAACTTAGGCACTATTTCCCCGCAAGGAATAGTACCTTCCACCGGGATCCCGGTAATCCCATGGGTGACCGTCGTCACCCCATCATCAACCAGTTGTACAACCGTTAGCCAGCCACAAAGGCCCCCGTAAGGGTGAGGCCAATACATACATACATACCTTAGCTCCCGTATGAACTCGTGGCAGATTCGTTCATTCGTGACTTTCATAAAACCTTTACCTCTTTTTAGTTAAAGCATTCGTACGTTTTATTAAACAAAACATCATCTCTTTCGTAAACCTTTCGTAAACTTCATTTGGCAAAACATTTCATAAACATCATCTCGTAAACATCATTTCGTAAACATCATTTCGTAATCCTCATTTCGTAGTCATCGTTTCATAAACATCATTTCGTAAACATCGTTTCGTAAACATCATTTCGTATGTATGCACACCAGCCCAAAAACATTTAATTAAAACATTTAAAGAAGGGCTTCTAGAACTCACCTGATAAGCTAATCTGGGTTGTCCTAAACAAAGGTCCCCCAACGTCACTTTCGATCTGAATTGATTAGTTAAATACACATCAGACCAAATCCCGACTCTAACGGTTTAACCTTCTAAACATACTGACTTTACTTAACCAGCCTTATGCATGCGCACTTAGCAAGTGCGCAGGGCCTTGCTCTTGCGTACTTAATAAGTGCGCAAACTTTGCTTCATGCGTACTTGATAAGTACGCAGGACCCTCTCCATGCGTACATGATAAGTACGCAGGACCCTCTTCCTGAGTACTTGATAAGTACACAGGACCCTCTTCCTGCGTACTTGATAAGTACGCAGGACCCTCTTCCTGCGTACTTGATTAGTATGCAGGATCTGCTTCCCCATAAAAACCCTAACTTTTGCATTCGGGTCTGATCACGTCAAGATCCCGAACTTGTTTACATTCAAAATGTTTGCTTTTCATTAAGGAACTCAAATCCATGTTTTTCTTCCAGTTTCATCCGTAAAAACGTCACATTTTCGTCCAAAACCCGAAAAACCCAAAACCAAACAAAAACCCAGATCTAGGTTGGATCGTTACCTGTATCAAGCTTCTGATTCAGAGGTTCTTCTCACGAGCTATGGAGCAACGCACTTCTTCAATCTCGGGTCGATCCGCCGACTTTCTCTCTATGGTTTCTCTCTCTAGAACTTGCAAATGAGAGAAATGTGGAGTGACTTAGGCTATTTATAGGGGAGGCTCCCCTATGCTCGCCCCTTCTAGCCCGTCGGCCCATCCGGCCCGACCCATCATGCCTCGTTCGTTTATTCCGTTATTATAACTGTCATTTTATTTTCGGGATGTTACAAGTCTACCCCCTTACAATAGGTTTCATCCCCGAAACCTATCATAAGTCAAATAGTTGAGGGGACGACTCCCTCATTTCCGTCTCCGTTTCCCAAGTAGATTCTGATCCCTTTCGTTGCTTCCATTGGACTTTAACCAATTGAATTGGACTTTAACCAATTGAATAATTTTATTACGCAAACGCTTCTCCTTTCTGTCTAATACGGCCACGGGTTCTTCGATGTAGTTAAGGATGTTGTTTACCTCGATCTCAGTAAGTGGTACGTGAGCCGATTCATCCGCCAAACAATTTCGCAAGTGTGATACATGGAAGGTAGGATGAATCCCACTTAACTCATCAGGCAACTCTAGCCGATAAACGACTTCACCAACCCGTGCCATTATCCTGAATGGTCCGACAAACCTCGGACTTAACTTTCCTCTCTTCCTGAATCGTATGATTCCCTTCCAGGGTGACACTTTCAACATTACTCTGTCCCCAACATCAAACTCGATAGGCCTTCGTCGTTTATCCACATAGGATATCTAACGATCTTGTGCGGCCTTCATTCGTGCTTTGATTTGATCAAACCTTTTTGACGTTTCTCTTACTACTTCAAGACTCCCTAATTCCATTTGTCCAATCTCACCCCAACAAACTGGGTCTTGCATCTTCTCCCATACAACATTTCCTAAGGCGGCATGCCTATCGTCGTGTGATGACAATTGTTGTAGGAGAATTCGGCTAACGGCAGATGACTGTCCCAACTGCCGCCAAAATCAATAATACATGCACGAAGCATATCCTCCAATGTCTGAATGGTCCTTTCGGACTGACCATCCATTTGTGGGTGGTATGCAGTGCTGATATTAAGCCTCGTGCCCATCGCCCCGTGAAATCTTTTCCAGAACCTCGATGTGAATCATGTGTCCCGGTCAGATACGATCGTCAAAGGAATCCTATGCCGTGCTACTACTTCGTTAATAAATACTTCCGCTAACCTTTCCGATGAGAACGTCTCGTGAATAGGTAGGAAATGAGCACTCTTCGTTAAACGGTCCACAATTACCTAAATGGTGTCATGACCTTTAGCTGTACGAGGTAGCTTGGTTATGAAGTCCATGGTAATGTGTTCCCACTTCCATTCCGGTATATCAAGTGGTTGAATCTTTCCATACGGTTTCTGGTGTTCGGCCTTTACTTGTGATCAAGTCAAGCACTTGCTTACATACTTTGTCACCTCATGTTTCATCCCAAGCCACCAGTATTCCTTCCTCAGATCTTGGTAGATTTTATTGGTACCAGGATGGATAGAGTATCGAGACTTATGAGCCTCATCCAAGATTTTGGTTCTAAGCTCGCCACCCACAGGTATCCATACTCGTCCAACACGAGTCCTAACACCAAGGGTGTTATATTCCAACTTGTCATGTTGGCCAACCATTCTTTCCTTCTTTATGTTTTCTTCCTTAAGTGCTTCATCTTGAGCTCTTTCAATTTCCCTCATCACATTTGATGTTACCACCAACTGGCAAGCTTTCACTCTAATAGGAGCAGGCACATCCTTTCGGCTTAGAGCGTCAGCCACCACGTTTGCCTTTCCAGGATGGTACATGATTTCACAGTCATAATCTTTCAGAAGTTCCAACCATCGTCTCTGCCTCATATTAAGTTCCCTTTGTTCGAAGAAGTACTTCAAACTTTTGTGGTTGGAGTAACTAGTAAACTTCACCCCGTAGAGGTAGTGCCTCCAGATTTTCAATGCAAATACGACAGCAGCAAGTTCCAAATCATGAGTCGGATAGTTAGCTTCATGAATCTTCAACTGCCGTGACGCATACGCGATCACTCTTCTGCGTTGCATCAACACGCATCCCAATCCCTGACCCGAAGCGTCAGAGTATACCACTAAGTCTTCATTGCCCTTGGGAAGGGCCAAGACTGGAGCTTTGGTTAGCTTCTCCTTTAATTCCTTAAACGCCTCATCCTGTGTCGAACCCCATTCGTACTTTACCTCCTTCCGAGTCAACTTTGTCAACGGCGAAGCTATTTTCGACAAATCCTGGATGAATCTCCGATAGTAGCCTGCCAATCCCAAGAAACTACGGATTTCAGTTGGTGTCTTAGGAATATTCCATTCCCTTACCGTCATTATCTTTGCTGGGTCAACCATAATGCCGTTCAGGTTAATGACGTGACCTAGGAATTGGACTTCCCTAAGCCAGAACGCGCATTTGGAGAACTTAGCATACAAATTTTCCTTCTTCAGAGCCTCCAACACCTCCTTTAAGTGACATGCATGATCAACCTCATTCTTGGAGTAGATGAGGATATCATCGATGAACACAATTACCGATCGATCCAACATTGGTCGACAAACTCTATTCATCAAATCCATGAACGTTGCGGGGGCGTTAGTCAATCCGAAAGACATTATGCGGAACTCGAAATGTCCATAACGCGTGCGAAATGCAGTTTTTGGTATGTCTTCTTCCCTCACCTTCAACTGATGGTACCCGGATCGAAGGTCGATCTTTGAGAACCAACTTGCGCCTTGCAATTGATCGAACAGGTCGTCGATCCTTGGCAAAGGGTACTTGTTCTTCACCGTTCGTTTGTTCAACTCGCGATAATCAATACACATTCTCATCGAACCATCCTTCTTCTTCACAAACAACACCTGAGCACCCCAAGGCGAGATGCTCGGTTGTGTAAATCCCTTCTCAAGTAGTTCGTCTAATTGGGCCATAACTTCTTTTATCTCCACTGCTGCTAGTCGATATGGAGCCTTAGCCACGGGGTGGGCATCTGGTACTAAGTCGATTCGAAACTCAATCTCTTTGTCGGGTGGTATCCCAGGCAAATCCCCTGGAAACACCTCCGGGTACTCGAGTACCACGGGTACATCGTCTAGTTCCTTCAATTCCTTACACTTTTCAATTACATACACCAGAAAAGCCTCGCATCCGCACCTCAGGTAATCTGCTACCTTGATCATTGAGATGACGTTAGGTATCGGGGCGTCACGATCTCCAAAAACCTCGACTTTGCTACCATCCGGAGCCTTGAGTCGGATTATCTTGCGTTTGCATATAATTTGCGCTTCATTGGCAGTTAGCCAATCCATACCTAACACGACATCGAACCCACCCAAAACCATAACAAACAGCCTGACAGGGAACCTATGACCTTCTATTTTTATCGTGGAGTTGTCAACTACATCGGTCACTCTCACAGTTCTACCCTCAGCGGTTTCTATGCTAAAGGCCCTTTCTAACTTACTCACAGTGTACTTCACTCGTTTACAAAAATTCACAGATATAAAACTCTTACTGGCACCCGAATCAAATAACACAGATACAAAAGTGTTGTCAAGGATGAACGTACCTGACGCCACATCGGGGTCTGCCCTGGCTTGTTCTTGCGTCAGTGCGTACGCACGAGTCTTTGCTCGGGGCCTCTCCTCTTTCTTCTCCAGGCCTTTCCCTTTCCCGACTTCATCCATCCTGGGCTTGGTGCATTCCCGGCTCATATGACCGCTTTCACCACAATTATAACATTTAATTCCTTGCATGCATTCATGGTAGTAGTGCCCAGTCTTGCCACATTTGTAGCACAGATTTGTCCCTAGCCGACATTCACCCGCATGTCTTACCCCACATTTTCCACATACTGCCGTCTCGCCTACCCTTTCCTGCTTGTCCTGAGCCCCAAACAAATTCCCAGCCGATCGCTTAGCGGGAAAACTCAGCTTCTTCTTAGGCTCTTCAATGGCAACGACATTCAGCGCCATATCATCAAATACCACTCCGCTCAGTTCTACTACCGAATCGTAGGTAGTAGGGCGTTTGCTTTAACATAGGTGCGGACCAGGTCCGGCAGCCCTTGAATGTAGCAGGCAATCTTTCTTTCCTTAGTCGTGACAAGATGTGGCACCAGACGTTCCAGTTCATTGAACCGTGTGGTGTACTGCCGGTGCGTCATGCTCCCGGCCTTAATCCCCAGAAATTCCCTTTCTACCTTTTCGATCTCATTCCTTGGACAGAAATTCTTGATCACCAAATTTTTCAAATCAGTCCACATCATCGCATCCACAGTCTCATCCCCTTTGGCTTGACGTACACCTTCCCACCAATGGGATGCTTCATCCCTCAAGGAGTTAGCAGCAAACTTCACAACTTGATCCGCTCGACACTCGCTCAGATGAATGGCAGCTTCCATACGGATCACCCAATCAAACATAGCCACCACGTCCTTCTTCCCAGTCAGGACCGGTGGGTCACATGCCTTAAAGGACTTATAGTCGTAACCACGGTTAAGCAATGTGTTGATTGCGTCAGTGTTTGGGGTACCAACCGCCGTGTTAGACCCACCTGTCTCACTAGCCTTATTTAACGCTTCTACCAACAGTCCTAGCAGAGAAACCTTCATCAACTCAGTAAACTCGCGTGCTAGAGCCGCTCTCACTTCCGGTTCAAAAGTGAATTGTTGTCCTTCGACATGAGTCGGCTCAGTCCCGTGCATACTAACTTCTGGCTCAGTGTGAACACTTCTTCTTCACTGTACTCTTGGCGTGCAGGGGTCCTGCCGCGCCCACCGTTACGACCACCGGTACAACCGCCGGTACGGCCCCCACCACGCCTTCCGTTTCCTCTTCTTTCCATTTTGTTCTATAAGACAAGAAACCAATGTCATCACGCTAGTTAACAAATAAATTTCAACAAGAACTGTAAGATGTTAATATACACTGGCCATCTACAATTAACCATTACACTACCTTTCGATTTCTATTTGACCACCTTTGTGATTCCATTAGAACACAAGTCCTTACCTAACCCTTTCTAAGGCATACTATACATGTAAATATATACTACCTTCATACCTGATGCTATGGCTAGAGTTACTCGTACTGGCATCCGCTTTCGGTCCCATTCACAGTTTAAGTTCAGACACTTGGAGTGTCCGAATCTCTCAAACTATTGCTCTGATACCAACTTGTAAGGCCCCAAACCCGGGAGGCCTCACTTGTTGGATTTACTCATTCACAAACAGTTCTTAGACTTGAATATCAAAATAACGCAGCGGAATCATTCATTCATCATAATTAAAACTTGTTCAAACATGCGGAAGCGTAACATTGTCAAATACATAAACATAACATAAACAACTCATAACGGGATGCCACTCTTCAAGATCAACCGGGTAACTCTTCTCACTTGCCAAGCATCACCGTCCAACGTCCATACCTTCCTTACCCTGAATGTGCATACTAAAAACTCAGCTACACTGGTGAGTTCTAGCTTTACACAAAACCTTAACGTAAACATTTTTCCAAAAACATAACATGCATTTGTTTAACAAAAGCGTACGTAAAACATGCAATAACTTAACATCATCAAAACATCGTAACATAGCATCATAACATAAGTCAACATGAATCGAATCTGCGCCTTCTCGTAACCGTCAATTCCATACATCGCATACCAGCGGATGAACTTTAGGCTCGTTACCTCTAAGTCACCCGTCACACAGGTCCCATAAGGCTCGTTACCTCTAGGTGGACCAAACATATGTCTCCTAAGGCTCGTTACCTCTAGGTAAACCAAACATATGTCTTCTAAGGCTCGTTACTTCTAGGTAGACCAAACATATGTCTCCTAAGGCTCGTTACCTCTAGGTAGACAGAACATAACTTAGGCTCTATTTCCCCGCAAGGAATAGTACCATCCATCAGGATCCCGATAATCCCATGGGTGACCGTCGTCACCCCATCATCAACCAGTTGTACAACCATTAGCCAGCCACAAAGGCCCCCCGTAAGGGTGAGGCCAATACATACGTACATACCTTAGCTCCCATAGGAACTCGTGGCAGATTCGTTCATTCGTGACTTTCATAAAACCTTTACCTCTTTTTATTTAAAGCATTCGTACGTTTTATTAAACAAAACATCATCTCTTTCGTAAACCTTTCGTAAACTTCATTTGGCAAAACATTTCATAAACATCATCTCGTAAACATCATTTTGTAATCCTCATTTCGTAGTCATCATTTCATAAACATCGTTTCGTAAACATCATTTCGTATGTATTTACACCAGCCCAAAAACATTTAATTAAAATATTTAAAGAAGGGCTTATAGAACTCACCTGATAAGCTAATCTGGGTTGTCCTAAACAAAGGTCCCCCAACGTCACTTCCGATCTGAATTGATTAGTTAAATACACATCAAACCAAATCCCGACTCTAACGGTTTAACCTTCTAAACATACTAACTTTACTTAACCAGCCTGATGCCTGCGCACTTAGCAAGTGTGCAGGGCCTTGCTCTTGCGTACTAAATAAGTGCGTAAACTTTGCTTCATGCGTACTTGATAAGTACCAGGACCCTCTCCATGCGTACATGATAAGTACGCAGGACCCTCTTCCTGCGTACTTGATAAGTACGCAGGACCCTCTTCCTGCGTACTTGATAAGTACGCAGGATCTTCCTCCCCGCAAAAACCCTAACTTTCTCATTCAGGTCTGATCACGTCAAGATCCCGAACTTGTTTACATTCAAAATGTTTTCTTTTCATTAAGGAACTCAAATCCATGTTTTTCATCCAGTTTCATCCTTAAAAACGTCACATGTTCGTCCAAACCGGAAAAACCCAAAAACGAATAAAAACTCAGATTTAAGTTGGATCGTTACCTGTATCAAGCTTCTGATTCAGAGGTTCTTCTCACGAACTGTGGAGCAACGCACTTCTTCAATCTCAGGTCAATCCACCGATATTCTCTCTCTATAGTTTCTCTCTCTAGAACTGCAAATGAGAGAAATGTGGAGTGACTTAGGCTATTTATAGGGGAGGCTCCCCAATGCTCGCCCCTTCTAGCCCGTCGGCCCATCCGGCCTGACCCGTCATGCCTCGTTCGTTTATTTCGTTATTATAACTGTCTTTTTATTTTCGGGATGTTACAACTTGGGTCCCTTGGAGTTGGAGTGAGAGTTGGAGTTATGATCAAACTTGCGCTTATTGTAGGATAGTGAAAGTACAAGATGGTTCTGTTCTTAGTTGAAATTGGCGGAAACAATAACAACTACACAAATGTAATCGAACAGGCAGAAAGAATACTTTTAAGAACACTGTTGTATTAAGCTTTTGCAGATAAACGATTACAATTGAAAACTCGGTGAAGAAGCACACTTACAATGAAGTGTTTACACAATATTTATACTAACTTAGAATCAAGACAGACCCTTGATTCTAAGGATCAGATCTAACACAGACCGTTGATCTTTTATACAAAAGCTAATAATACACGTTAAAGTTAAACTAGCTAACTTTATTGAAGCGTTTTCTTTATTCATCATTGTTTGCATGCTTAGAGAAGAGCATTGTCGTTCGTCATTGGTTGCACCACTGAGATTCCTTCTGCTTTGAGTGTGTCGGTCGCTTTTACAGAAAGTTATCAGTGACGCTTGGTGTGGATAGTCAGCTGCAATGATTTGTCTTCAAAGAACACAGCTATCAGCAGCAAGAATGAGAATGATGCTGCTGATAAGCCTATCAGCAGCAACAAGTGTTGAATGCTGCTGATAAGCCTATCAGCAGCAACAAGTGTTGAATGCTGATGATAAGCCTATCAGCAGCAACATGTGTTGAATGCTGCTGATAAGCCTATCAGCAGCATCTGTACTTAGAATAATTTAGAAGCAATCAGTCTTTGGTTCTACAAACTCCCCCTAGACTGATGCAACCAAAATTCTTCTAATCACTTTGCTGATGAAGCTTTTGCATGTGGCTGACTATCCTTTCAACTTCAAAGCCTCTTGGATCCTTGCTGGGATTCTTCAGTGGAAGTGCAGACAGAGTCTTGATGTCTTTATGTGGCATTTTTTAGATTGTTTTGCTTGAACATCTCATCTTCTGCTTCCTTACATTAGTTAAAGTGAACTCATCCAAATCAGCATTATAGGACCAACTCATAAATGGAGAGTGGGACTTGAGTGATTTGATTTCAATGACCACATCTTTGCTAGGGTTGAAGTAGTGTTTGATGGCTAGCACAAGACGTATCCCACCCTCATTTACAGGCTCATGAGCTTCACCCAGCTCCAAAATTCTGCCAAGATCGGAATCTGGCAATTGCAGAACTTCATCAACAGATCTGTAGATAGATCTTCTTCTTTCAGTTCTCCCCCTGAAGATCTCAAACCTTTGATCCTGTGGATTGTAGACCCAATCAACTATGTCTCTTGAGTCTTCTGGTTTAGGTGTGGGTTTGGATTTCTTCAAGGGAGGCTGTTGATGAGTGGGAGCTGGGTGGGATGGTTTGGACTTTTTGGGTGGATGAGTGGAAGGTTTGGGGAGGAGAGTGGAAGGTTATTGGACTGAGGAAGAGGTAGGTGAGGGAGAAGGCTTGGGTTTCTTTGCTTTTGTTTCTTCTTCTTCCTGAATAGGTACCCTTTTCTTGGATCCCTTCTTCCCCAATCTTTCTTCCTCATCCTTCTTGACTTTGAAGTAGAGGGCTTGCAGGTTCATAAAGTTCATGGGACCTAGCCTCTGTCCACTCTCTCCTCTAGCCTTAAGGAAGTCAATCATGACCTTCCTTTCTTCATGGGTCCGTTTATTAAAGGCAATGGTCTTTTTGGACTTTTGTTTGGCTTTTTCTTCTTCTTCAGCCTGTTTCTTCTTTGCCAATTGACCTTGCTGACCCATTTAGGCTCTGTATATTTCTTTATTTGATAGTTTCTCAAGGTAGTATGCATCCTCACCTTGAGAAACTAAAGCCTTTACCCACTCCTCCCTCATTTCTTTGGCTAGTTCAGAATCGGTTATTCTGAACTTAGCTTCTTCTTTCTTCTTCTTCTCCAATTCTTCCGCTTCTCTGTTAAATTGTTCCTGCAGTTGAAGAGAAAGAGCTGCATCTTCTTCAATCTGGTCAACTGCAGGAATCTTTCTTCTCAGTTCATCCAGCTGTCTAGCATACAGCTGGATGGTTTGTTCTCTGAGGAGAATGGATGTTTTTCTTTCTTGAGCCTTTTTAATGTCAGCCATCTCCTCTTCTTCTCTTCTTCTTCTCTTCTCTTCCCTTCTATTCCCTCCCTCTTTTCTCTTTTAGCAATCTCTCTTCATCTTCATCTGTCATAATTCCCTTTCCCTTGTTTATATTGGATGCCTCTGCTTCGGCTTCACTGACCACAACAGCAGATGATGGTGATGCTATTGGGATCTCAGCCTCAGCTTCATTGGCACATTGAGAGGTGAACAAGGGAAGGTCATTGGCTTCATCGGATTTGCACTCAGGACCTGTGAATTCTTTCAGCATTTCTTTGATAGTTGATCTTCACTCATATGCTGCAGCAAAGATGTCTGCTCGAGGGGAAGCTGAGTCAGTATCAGTGTCAGAGTTTGACACATATACTTCCTCAGTAATTCTTCCTTCTTGTTCAACATGGGCTCTGACAGTAGCTATCATTGCCTGGCTTTCAAGGGAGTTGACATTACAGATATTTGCCCTGAGTTGAAAGATCTTGTAGAGAAAGTCTGTAGGAAGTGACAGGATGTTCCTGGTGTTGATGGTGAGAGAGGAGCCGTTGCTCAGTAAGAAGGTGTGGTCAAGAGACTTAGTGCTTATCCATCCCAGCACATCTAAGTCTTTGACAATGAAGGAGTACAGAAATCTTCTTAAGCAGCAAACTTCTTCTTTAGTGAAAAGACTACTCCTTATAATTTCAAGTCTTCTAGGAGTCAGTATTCTTTCTGCTGCTGCCAAAGATTCAGGATAAGCTACCCGTTTTGCTGTTTATATGAGTCTTTCGAAGTTGGGTAGATTATCCTCCATCAAGTCATTGAACCTGCCAATGGCAAGTTCTGCTGAGAGATCTGATGAAGTGTTGATGCAGTTAGTTAAATACAGTTGTAGGACTTGGAGGGCATTGAGAGAGTTCCAGTTTAGCTCTTCTACTCCACTAAACTCCCATCCAATCCAAAATATCTCAGCTGATCCATCATACCCCCAAGCTAGAATGGAGTCAAATTCTAGCTTCTGTGAAGTTTAAAAGAGTTGGGGGTAATGGATTGACTTATGATGGCTGCTGCTTCAGGGAGGATGCTGAAAGCTGTATATTTTTGTTCTTTGTCTTCAGCTTCATTCAGCACCTCATCAACAGCCCTGACGACTAACTTCCAGTCTTCAGTTGTTTCTTCTTCTTCGTTATCTGAAGCTGGCAAGTCATGGACCTGTACAAAAGCTGGCTTGAAAAGTGTACTTTGAAAAATAGTCTGCTCTTGAATCCAGTCGTCAAGACTGTCTGTGTCTTCCTCCATTAGGACCATCTCCCCCTTTTTGGTTGCATCAGTGGACAAATAAGCATCAGTTTGGGTGCCCACTGATACAAGATAGGGAGAAGGTATAGTTGGGCATTGATGGGCTTCATGCATAGAGACATGGTGTCTTAGTTTGGACACTTCAGCCTCTAGCATAGCCACCCTGGCCGTCAATTCCAGGTTATGAAGTTTCAGTCTGTCCTCATCCACAGTTGTGGAATCCTTGGATCCAGATGGGGCCTTAGGCCTAGCCTCTTCATCCCCATCACCCATGGTTTCTTGGCGCCTGGGATTCCTCTCAGTGAGGGGAGTTTCCAAGGAAGCATCCTCACTGTGAGTTACCGTGGTTGAGGTCTTAGCAATGTTGCCACTGTCCTTCTGGTCATTTGATGGACCAGCAGTAGTGATAGCCTCTTCCACATCCACTCTTTCATAACTCCTAGAGTGGTCCTTCAGGGTAGAAGAACTGGGTTGGTTGTGTTGGAAGCAAGATCAATCAGTACCTCCGAGATAGTGGTAGTTGGAGAAGGTACATCATCTTGATCAGGTTCCTCAGCACTTAAGTTCAGAAGAGAAAGGAAGGGCTCAGGGGGCTGTTCTACAGATCCGGGAAGTGATCCTGATCCTAATAGAGAGACATCCAAAGAAGTCTCCCTAATAATGTCGCTTTCCCTTATGATATTCTCACCAGAATGTTGGGATTCTGAGTGAGGGCTGTTAGGTTGGGTTTGGGCCTTGGAGGCAAGAGAAGAAGGAGTTCTCTTACCCCTTTTTCTAGTATAAGTTGTTGCAACCGGGGCCCTGTGTTCCAGTTGAACGATAACATCCAAAAGAGGTGTAAGTAATTTTTGTGCCTGTGCATCCTTAGTAGTATGCACAGGGGTTCGAATGGTAGAATCAGATTGTTGTTCAGGATGTGAGGTGGAGGGTGTGGGATCAGTATCAGCTGGGATTGCTGAACTGTCACCCGGGGTTCTTTGCATGTTCAGCATTGTTGATAACAATGGAACATTGACCCCCGAGAACTTTTTGGAAACAGTCCTCATGCTTTGAAAAATGTTATTTTTATGACCCAACATGATGTAGATTCTTGCAGGTTTTGAAAGTTCTTTTAGTTCTTGATTGAAAACTTCCTGCAAGAATCTTGGGTACATAAAGAATTGCTTCTTTGCACCCTCTTGAAGGTTATATCTCAAACCCTCAAAGATGAGGTGTGCAAAGTTGAAGCCTTGGTTAGTGACCATACCATGGAAGGCGGAGGCAAGTGCAGAGCTCATCTGATGCCATCCACTCCTCTTCTGAGATATGCATTGGAGAAGAGTGTGGCAGAGATACTTCCATGGAGGGCCCATCAGCGCCTTCTCGATCGTATACTCGGTCTGATTTCCAGTGTATCCAATGGAGACAAAGGTCCTCATATATTCGTCTTTCGAGTATGAGATCGCTGCTCCCTCATCTTGAAGCTTAAGATGTTTTCTGAGTGTGGCTTCCAAGATGGTGATATCCTTGCCATCTACTTTGGCTTTGATTTGGGGAAACCCATGTTCGGTAGAGTAGATGGCGAAACTCCAGAAATCCTCCATGTGAGGGATATATATGGTAGGGTTGGTGGTGAGGGCAAAGTAGATCTTTGATCGACATAAGAAATCGATCATATCGTCAAATCATTCGGATTTCTTTCCTTTGGAGAGGTATGCTGTTAGGTTATGGTATGGGGAAAACTGGCCATCTGGGTTGTTGATATCTGCCATATCCGTTTGATTTTGGAGGGATGGTTTGAGTATGGTGGAGACTTAAGAATATGGAGAATATGGAGAGCTTTGAATGTGGTGGGGACTTAGGGTTGAATTGAATGTGAAGAGGTGGTAAAGAAAATTTGATTTGTTCTTATAACGGTAGAGGAGAGAAAAAGCAAAATGACTTGTACAGTACAACCTTATTTACTTTTTATTGTTACAGTTGTAATACACCGAGGAAGCATGGTAAAGACTGGCGTTAATTTCTTTTACAGCGGGTAAAGGTTAACTTGGACTTAAGTTTACCCATCAGTAGCAAACTTGATTGCTATGGATGCGGAAGGTTAAGTCTGTCAGCAGCAAACTTAATTGCTGCTGATAGATGCAATGATCTGCAGCAAGGATGTTGCTACTAACAGCCTTAAAGCTATCCGCAGGAAACTTGTTCCTTCTAATAAGTTAAATCAGTCAGGGGCAAATTCTTTGATGCTGAAGATCAGACCTGTCAGCAGCCAAAAGGATGCTGCTGAGTTATAACTTTTATTTACAACATAAGACAAACATATTTACAACAAAGGATAGACGCACTCAACTGAACCGATGATGATGCTTGGTGGTTTCTTTACCTTCCATTGTTGAGTTGGTGGTTTTCCAGCTTTCTTTGTCTTTTCAGCAGCAGACGTTGTATCTGAGGATTTTGGCTTATCAGCAGCAGATTTTGTTGCTGCTGATGGTTTTACTTGAGCAGCTGCAGACTTTGTTGCTGCTGAAGGCTTTCCTTTTGGTTGCTTGGGCTTTACTCGATCAGCAGCAGTTATTTTGGCTGCTGATGGCTTAGAAACAGATGTATGCTTATCCTTCTTCACCTTGCTGATAGGCTTTTGTATAACTGGGGTTGGAAGAAGAATCTGATTGAAAGGATTAGACTTACAATTTGCATCAAAGTGGTCTGATTCTCCACAGATGATGCAAGATTGTTGAGGTTTTGATAACTGTTCCCTTGTTGGAGAAAGAGATTTTCTGAATTGAGTTGTCTTAGCTTCAAAACTTCTTACCTGTTTGTTCTTCTTTGTCTTCTCAAAAGCATGTTGCTTGAGGTTTCGTTGCTGCAGAAGGTAGTAGAAGCAGGTGCTGGCAGTGTGGTTATATTTTCCACAGACAAAACATGATTTTGCCAGTTTATCCCTTGAAAAGTACACATAATCCTTTCTTTTGAAAAGGTCTTTGAAATTCCAAGGGTGAGCTTTGTTGTGCTCAAAAGTAGCTTCTTCCAATGTCTTTTGAACATATGGAACCCTTTCTCCAGGCGCATGACATATATCAAACATCTTCCTTGGCTGGACTGAAGATGAGGACTGGCCCTTTTCGGTATTTAGCTTCCTACCTTCTGGAGGATAGCTAATTTTGATTTGTTTGAATGGTGTAGGAACTGGTACTGAAATGGCTGGTACTGGTGCTGAATGGATAATGGGGACTTCATCTTTAGTCAGAATGACTTTAGGGGTAGGAGGAGATGAAGTAGTGGATTCTTGTACCAAATATGAAGCTTCACTTGTTTCAGTGGAGTCTGAGCAAGTTGAATCAGACTCTGATGAGGTAGTGCATTCTTGTACCAAAGGTTCATCCTTAGAAGGATCAAGATTTCTGTTGGCCATATCAAGATTTGCAAGATTGAAGCTTGGTTCATGGATGGCAAAGTAGTCAGCAAGAGGTGCAACGGCTTGATATTGTTCAGTATGATACCCCAGACCAGTTTTTACCTTTTCATGAATTTGAGCATCCAAAAGTCTTTGCAGCTTTTTGGATGCAAATTCATATTTATCGACATGAACTTTTTGTTCTGCCAATTCTGCTCTGGTAAGTTTTAATCTGGCCAGTAGATCATCAATCTGAGTTTCAGGATTGGTTTGTTCCTGTTTTAATGATGAAATCTCTTTCTTTAGGCAGTTAATTTTTTCTTTGTAACTGTCTTCGACCTTTTTGAATTCAGATTTCATTTGATGAAACTCTTCATTTTGATCTATGAGGTTTTGATTATGCTTTCTGTAGCCTAAAACCTTATCAATACAGGCTTGGGAACATAGATGTTCATATACCTGAGGCGGTATCTCAATTGTGTCTGCCATAAGAGCTTGGTTGTTAGCAGGCAGATCTTCATACTGGAAGCTCCAATCAAAGTCAGATGTTCCAACAGCTGCACAAGCTGCAGTTTGAGCTGGAGGAGTAGCGTGTTGCTGTTGTCTAGGTTGGCTAGGTTGGCTTTGTCTTGTTCGATCCTCAGCAGGGTTTGCCCTAGGTGCCTTGCATTCTCTAGCAAAATGACCCAGTTGGTTACAGTTGTAACATCTCAATTTACTTTTATCTAAGCCAACTCAGGTGTTGGAGCTGTTGCTTGGAATGGGTCTTTCGGTTCTAGAGTAGAACCTTTTCGCTCTTATAGAGAGCATGGAATAGGAGTGTTGTATATCCATTTATTCTAGATCATCTGGATGGAAGCACTCAAGATCCTCCTTGATAAAGTGCATGTTGCTTGAGTTTTCAGAAACAAAAGCAGCGGAGGTTGAGGCTTGAGAAGGAGCTTCAAGAAGAATTGGTGATGTGTTTGTTTTAGAGGTAGGAGTTTGAGGATGTGTGACTATGGGAGGATAGTAGTTGCTAGTACTAGGACCTGAGTGCTCAGAATGAAAAGCAGAAGAAGTGGTGGTGGATGTTGAAGCTGTTTGGTAGCTTGAGCTTCGTTCTTTTGCCTGAATCATCTCTAGTTCATAAGTCTTCAGCATACCGAAGAGCTCAGTCATTTGGAGAGTCTTCAGATTCTCAGTTCTTCTAATGGACACCGTGTAGAGTGTCCAGCAGCTAGGTAAAGACCTGATGAACTTTTTGAGAATATCCTCATTCTCCAGTTTCACCTTTGAGCACTGCAGCTCACCTACAAGATAAGTAAATCTGTTATATAAAACAGTTAGGGACTCACCTTCCTTCCATACGAAGTTTTCGTACTGCTGCTTCAGGATGTCCCTTCTGTTTTCTTTGACTTCTTCTGAGCCAGCAAACATCTTCTCAAGAGCCTCCCAGAGCTCTTTGGCGGTTTTGTAACTTCTGAAGTTATGAAAAACTTCATTTGGAAGGCACATTTGGATAGCTCCTAGTGCCTTGAAGTCCACCTCCATCTTTTTTATATCCTCTTCTGAGTACTTGGAGGGATCCTTTGGAACTGCTGGTCCTCCAGAGTCAGCAGATGCCACCATGGGAATGTAGGGTCCATCCCTGATGGATTTTCACATTCCCTACTCCTGATAGCAGAAAAAACTTTCCATGCGATTTTTCCACATGTCGTAGTCTTCTCCAGACACCAATCTTGGTGGTCGGTTGATGTTGCCGATGTCTTCAAAACCATTGCTTTGTGCCATTTTTGTTTCGTGATTTTGGGTGACTTGATCAAAGAGAGAGAGTTTAGAATAGAACCAGAAGTGATTAAACAAGTGTGAGTTTGTTTAATCTGAGCCAAAGCTCTGATACCACTTGTAGGATCGTGAAAGTACAAGATGGTTCTGTTCTTAGTTGAAATTGGCGGAAACAATAACAACTACACAAATGTAATCGAACAGGCAGAAAAAATACTTTTAAGAACACTGTTGTATTAAGCTTTTGCAGATAAACGATTACAATTGAAAACTCAGTGAAGAAGCACACTTACAATGAAGTGTTTACACAGTATTTATACTAACTTAGAATCAAGACAGACCCTTGATTCTAAGGATCAGATCTAACACAGACCGTTGATCTTTTATACAAAAGCTAATAATACACGTTAAAGCTAAACTAGCTAACTTTATTGAAGCGTTTTCTTTATTCATCATTGTTCGCATGCTTGGAGAAGAGCATTGTCGTTCGTCATTGGTTGCACCACTGAGGTTCCTTCTGCTTTGAGTGTGTCAGTCGCTTTTTCAGAAAGTTGTCAGTGACGCTTGGTATGGATAGTCAGCTGCAACGATTTGTCTTCAAGGAACACAGCTATCAGCAGCAAGAATGAGAATGATGTTGCTGATAAGCCTATCAGCAGCAACAAGTGTTGAATGCTGCTGATAAGCCTATCAGCAGCAACATGTGTTGAATGCTGCTGATAAGCCTATCAGCAGCATTTGTACTTAGAATAATTTAGAAGCAATCAGTCTTTGGTTCTACACTTATGATTGTCGGTAGCTTTAGAAACCGAACACCTCGGGGGTAGAGTCCCTTGAGTTACTGCCTGGTCATTTAACTTGTGGGCAAGTCTGATAGTCTGCTGGATGGTAGTAGGATTGGATTAAGTAACCATACTTTGAATCTGTGGCACTATTCCTCCAATATACAGCTCAATCCTCTTGTAATCAGGAGTCACCATATGTGGGCACATGGTAGCAAGCTCATGGGAACGAGTAGTATAAAGCTCAATTTTTGAACCTTCCATCTTTAGGTTCCAGAATTCCCCTTCTAACTTTTGAATTTCATCCCGAGGACAGTACTCCTCTTTCATCATTGTCTTAAACTCCTCCCACGGCAGTGCATTGGCCATAGCCAAACCCAACATCTGGACCTGTGAATTCCACCAAGTGATAGCCGGGCCCTCTAAAGTACTAGAAGCGAACTTAACCTGATTGGCCAATGGGTAGTTGCACATGGCAAATACCGATTCTACTTTTTCGAACCAACGGAGTAGTCCGATAGCTCCTTCAGCTCCACTAAAGGTGCGGGGCTTACAGTCCATAAATTTTTTGAATGTGCATGCTGGTTGCCGATTCTGCTGGCCTCCAGCATTCTGTGCTACTAGAGCCTCGGCCACACTATCGTTGATTAGTGCTGCCAGCTCCGCTGCTGTCATGTTGATGGTACCTCGGCCACCAGCACGACCTCCACGTCCTCTTCCCGACATGATTCTTCACATTCACAAATACAAAACAATGAGAAATATATCGCATATTAAACATTATTTATGTACAAGTAAGGAAATACAACATCTAACATTTTGAAAATTAAATAAAATGTAAAGCTACAAAATAAATAACTCAAAACATTAAACTTCTCATGCTTTTATTGAATGGGAACAACCTTACCCATCTAGGTTTGAAAAGAAAAATAACATAAACGAAGCATGAATGAAAAGGAAAGATAGAATAGAAGGATCATCAAACATCCTCGTCATCGAAAGAAACGTATGATTACGTATCGTCGATCTCTACCGGTTCCTCCTCGGGTGGCTCCTCCTCTAAGGGCTCATTCTTGAAGGGCTCCTCCTCGTCGTCCGAAAGTGGAATGTCTTCTGGAAATAGGGTTGCTTGTAGTTGAGCTTTTAAGTGGGTCACTCTCTCCCAAAGTCCTTCAGCAGCATGGTCTGCTACTTGTAGTTGGGCTTCCAGATGAGTCACTCTCTCCAGAATCCCTCCTACATCATGGTCCGAGGTGTCCACCCTCGTCTCCAAATGTGTAACCTGATCCACCAAAAGGTTATGGACCTGATCCGTTGCTGCTAGTTCAGTGGTCAGATGCTCTATTTGCTCCTTGTTTTCCCCCATTTGTGGCTCTCATTCTAGAATGCCTGGTATCTCATCAGTGGCTTCCTTCATCGCTTTTAACTCCTTAGTTATGAAAACACAAAAGCTGTAAAAGCTTGTTCCATGGTGCATGGCAAGATTGGCAAAGTAGAGGATGAGGAAGTTGAACAAAAATAGGGTGATGGAACATTTCCCATCTCGATCCACCTTTGGATCAGCTTCGGATATGCATTCCAATTAAGTGTTGTGTTCCTTACTTGTGCATTACTTGGTTCACCCTGTCCTACCGAGTTGTCACTAGAACTAGTCTGGCGCCTTTTGGGCTCCGGGGAGGATAAGGTAGGTGCCTTAGGTGATGGTGGTGGGGTTGACGACATGATCCTGTAATATAATACATAAGTGCCAATACGTAACGCTTATGATGTGTAACTAATGTGTGAGGTTATAGTATAGTATGCAATCCTAGTTCTCTATAACCAATGGCTCTGATACCAATCTGTCACACCCCCAATTTCAACTAACGGAGTTTTACCGTTTGGGAAGTGACAAACCAGGATCTTAGTCATTAGTTACATTGAACGACACTATATGGGACTAAAATGAAAATATATCATAAATGATCAAAGTAAGTGCGGAAGCGTAAAACGAAAGTAAATGCGCAACACAAACGCGCCCAAGAAAAGTCCCAAAGTGTTCAGTCCAAACAAAGTCCAAAGATAAAGTACAAGCAATTCAACAATAGTATTTTATAAATAAATCACAAGACTCCATGCACGCCCTATGCGTGCACCTGTGACTTATCTTAAGCGACCTGAGAAAACATGTAAGAAAAATGTCAACACGAGTTTGGTGAGTTCATAGGTTTCAGTTTACAGCAAAGATCAATAGGTTAATGTACATTCAATATAAAAATCAATAGATAGCTAACACATAAGCATGTTAACTAATGCGCTCGCAACCGACAGCTGACTGTTTATGTTTTGCCTCCCACCAGGCCTATCAACCATGGTGCATGTTTAGGTCAAGACTGCACCCGTTCGACATCCAGTCGGGTTAGCGCGACTAACGCGGGCGAGGTTTGTCAAACCCAGTAGTACTACTCAACTTACCTCGCTAAGTTCATATTAACGGTCCGATGTTAGGACTTAGTGATAGATGTGTACGCATAGTTAAAAAAGTGATAACATATATGAATTACATAACCAAAAATGTTTACGACATGTTTCCTCCCCCAAATTGTAAAACAGTATAAGGGGCCGTGAAACCTCACCTGAACGGCGTAGGTAGTAATCACACAAGTACGAGACTGAAATCTCAAGCGTTAGCCCGACACGGCTCATAAATGTCCTAGAATTACAACATAACTTATTAGGGATAAAATGAGAATTATTGGGATATGTGACGACGACACGGAATGTTGAACGTCCTAAAAGAAGCGCTCTAAAGATCAAAGAGTAGACGAACGTGTCCACGGAAATGAGAATTCTTAATATAATAATTAAGATTAAAGTATTATGTGTCGCACGATAATAACGAATAATATATAAATAAATAATTTCGTACGTTCGAGCCGTTTACTAACGTTAGGAAAACAATATAATTTAATATATTATTTTTACCTTCGTATGTTTAACCAAATAATCATTTGTGGCAAAAATAATAAATATATTATTTTTATTCGAGGTAATAATATAAATAAATATATTATTTATAAATCTTAAACGTTTTCATAACGTTTATAATTGTGGCAAAAATAATATAAAAAATATTATTTTTAATTGAGGTCACGATGCTAAAATAATATTAAAATATTATTTCATTTTAAGTTGTGGTTTGAAAATAATAGAAATATATTATTTTATGAGTGGAAATAGGTTAAAATTTTAAAACCGAGCCTACAGGTATATACGACGCTAAAACATCGCAATATATTATTATAATAACATGGGGTAAGTTTTTATATTAAAATTAATAGTTTAAAATTGATTTAAAAAGAAATGGGGGTGGAGGGATGGAACCCGGGTCTCCTCCCCTACACACCAAAGCCTTAACCACTACGTCCGCTAGGGTCATCGCATACAGGAATCGAAATGAATGGGTTTTAATCAAAAACTCCCGAGAGCTCTCTCCCCCATTCATAGCCGCGATCGATTCCAGTCCAATACTCACGATTTCGATGATACTGATTCAAACTAGTGAAAGGGTTTTGTAAAACATGTTATGGCGAATCTAGGGTAGGGTTTAATTTGAAAACCAACAAGTTTTGCGTAGCTAATTTAAAGATTGAATAGTCAAAACCCTAGACATGAACTAAGAATCAAATCAATCAAATTGGATATAAAAACTTGATTAAATCATGGGGCTTTTACTCAATAAAGGTTTACGAATATATCTATACAGTTTAATTTGATTTTTATTACGATTACGATTAAAATCCCCAAATTAAACAAGAACAAACCCTAGATTATGAACTGAGTTGAATTCAATGTTGTTCGATTAATTTGATAAAGGGTTTTTAATGAGTAACAGGTTGCGAATCTAACCACATAATTTAATTGAGTTGAGAATGAGTCTCGGATCAAAAACCCCAAATCGCTAAATGAACAAACCCTAGATTAAGGGTTGAGTCGAATTCGATGTTATCATGTTAAATTAATAGAGGGCTTTCAAAGAATGTAGTTTTGCGAAACTATCCATGGTAATTAATTTGATTTAGGAACAGTCCGGAATAGGGTTCGATTAGACTGGTTTTAGTATGAACCCTAGAATTGGGTTCATGATCGAATCGATGTTGTAAGCCCTGATAAAGATAGGGCTTGCAATGCAATGGCATCGTTGGTTCACAAAATCCCGAGGTCCTTTAACTTGGGCGGAATTTAATGTTGGTTGTAAGCACTATGATATCACGAAACAGATAGAAAGAACAAGATGGTATTGAGAATCAGAGAACTTTTCTATTGAATAGCTTTTGTCAAGTACAGGCTTTTACAGATAACAGCAACACTATAAATAGAAAAGGAAAAGTACGATAAAGTCTCAACCACCCAAAAGACTAGAACAAAAATAACAACTTAGCCGTTAGGCTATTATTCAAAACAACTAGGTCTACTAAAAGCACGTGTCAGACTTATTCAAAGTTCCCATACGGAAGACTCGGTTAGAATCATTCTTCATTAAGACGCTATTACTCAACTGATTTGGACCTACGGACTATGAGGATCCATCAGAATCTCTCCATCGCCTTCAACAAGTCATCACCGTCGCCACCTACCAAGAAAGCTTTGAGAGGTTGTCTAACCGTGTTGATGGGTTACCGAAATCCTTCCTAATCGGTTGTTTCATCGGTGGACTAAAGGAAGAAATTCGGCTGGAGATTAAACTTAAGAAACCTTGTTTTTTGACTGAAGCAATTGGCAAGGCCCGATTAGTAGAAGAGAAGGTGAATCTACAACATTGGGTTTCTTTTTCCCCACGATCCAGGTATCCAATGCAGCCAATCGCAACCAGTCCAGTCCAAGGTTGTTGGGCCCCTGGCCCACTCAACGTCTCGCACTTCCCGCCCCTACTCTAATCGGATGGATATCCAATGCTGAGGCCCATAAGCATCGAGAAAAAGGGCTGTGTTATTATTGTGATGATAGGTATACACCAGGCCACAAATGCAGTAAGCCGCAACTCTTCATGATCACCGACATCTCTGTTGTAGAAGAAGACAACCACGACGAGGAGAGCCATAATCAACCACTGGAAGAGCCTTAAGCCGAGATTTCGTTCTATGCAATCTCCGGTACCATACTACCCCAAACCCTACGTTTGCCCGAAAAGATCCAAAATAACAACGTGGTGATACTGGTGGATGGGGCAGAACCCATAACTTCATTGAACAGGCCCTAGTGGAATGTTTTGGGCTACCGATCGATCGAGACGTGTCCCTGGAGGTTGTGGTAGCGAATCATGAATGTATGTCTTGTGCTGGTCGAATCCATGGACTCACAATTTTCATTCAGGGCTACACCATTAGCACCGACTTCTTCGTTTTACCCGTTGCGGCTTGCCCCGTTGTTTTGGGAGTTCAGTGGTTAAAAACACTCGGCCCAGTTGAGATTGATTTTCAGAACCTCACCATTAGACTTCACCTTGCCGACTCGTCGCATAAACTACAAAGGTTAAAGGGATCTCACTTAACAGCGTTGAAATCTCATGAATTAATGGGGGTCCAAGGTAGCATTGTTACTACAAATTAGCCACGTTGAGCTTTGCACTCCACAACAACATCCTCTATGTAAGACCATTCAAAAAGTTTTGCATGAGTTCATTAATGTTTTTCAGGAACCTGATGTCTTGCCCCCTACATGTTTTCAAGACCATCGAATTCCGTTACTACCCGGCTCCGGACCCATTAGCTCCCGTCCATACCGGCAGCCCTACTACTAGAAAACCGAGATCGAGCAACAAGCACGTGAGTTACTACAACAAAGGTTGATTCGACCTAGTCATAGTCCCTTATCTTCGCCGGTTTTGCTTGTCAAAAAGTCCGACGGTACATGGCGTTTTTGTGTTGATTGTCGGGCATTAAATGATATCACGGTTAAGGATAAATATCCCATTCCTATGATTGATGAGCTTCTTGACGAGCTACATGGTGCGACGATTTATTCAAAGCTTGATCTCCGTTCCGAGTACCATCAAATCATGGTACGAGACGAAGATATTCATAAAACAGCTTTCCGGACGCACGAGGGGCACAACGAGTTCGTCGTCATGCCGTTTGGGCTCACAAACGCACCCGCCACTTTTCAGTGCTTAATGAACGCCGTATCTATGTAAGTTTATCTTGGTTTTTTTCAATGATATATTGATTTACTCATAGACTGCTGGGGAACATGCGGAACATTTAAGGGTGGTTTTGGGCATTTTAGACTCTAATCGGTTTTTTGCAAAAGCTTCCAAATGTTGCTTTGGTGTTGATCAGCATGTAATCACTTCTGATGGAGTCGCCGTAGAATCGGCTAAGGTTCAAGCAGTTTTATCTTGGCCAACTCCTACGACCGCCAAAGGCGCTAGGGGTTTTTTGGGGCTTGCCGATTATTATCGAAAGTTCATCAAAGGGTTTGGAAGTATAGCTGCATCATTACACAAACTGGTTGGCAAGGCTCCATTTTTATGGGATGAGGTAGCTGAGCATGCTTTTAATACTTTAAAGGTTGCCCTCACTACAACTCCGACGTTGGGGTTACCGGATTGGTCCCAACCGTTTACGATCGAGTGTGATGCGAGTGGGGTGGGCATAGGGGCAGTTTTAACTCAACGGGGATGACACTTGCTTATTTTAGTGCCCCGATAAAAGAAACGATGCTCACTTGGTCGACGTATGAGAAGGAAATGCTTGTAGTGGTTAAAGCGATACAGAAATGGCGCCCTTATTTCCATGTATGCACATTTTGTTCCTCTTTGCCATCCTTTTCCCCCTGCCACTGTTGCTTGTGAGTTTGTGACTCATATTTCCCGCCTTCAGGGTATTCTGGTTCCCTCTACGGTGGTAAGTGAAAGGGCATGGGTTTGTGTTTGAGCTCAAGCTATAATCCTCAATCAGACAGGCAAACCGAGGTGGTTAATCGGACGTTGGAACAATACTTGAGGTGCTTTGCTGGTGACAAACCAAAAAAAATGGGTCGATTGTGTCACACCCAGCTAAGGCGGAAACGCGAGGCGTAACATTCACTGGTTTCCAAAGCATATGATTACCGCAAACACATACATAATGATTGGATACATAATCAAATTTAAAGTTTTACATCCCAAAATATCTATTTTAGTTTACAAAAGATTAAGATTTCGCAAATATGACTCTTATAATGAGTTATACAAGAGAATTCCTCCAAAAGCCATATCCATCATGCATGCATGTAACCTACACTGTTAACCTACACTGTTAACCATTGCGACCACGTTCAATTTCCTGAAAAACATACTTAAAAAGTGTCAACACGAGGTTGGTGAGTTCACAGGTTTTGATCAACTATTCTTGTAGTTCCAACGTTTACAAACGTTCAATTGAATAAGTTTTTCCGATCAAACAATATATATATATATATATATATATATAACCAATGAATTGAACATTTTCTAACCAATTGACCCCATTTGTATGCTTGCAAAGAATACAAATAATATGTAATGTACGAGACCGTAACCAAACCATGACAAATGAACGCCCCTCCCTCACTAAACCACGAGAATAAGACAATATGCGGTCATTCGGCCATGTGAACCCCTGGCTAGCGCGACTAACCATGACCGGGGGCGTCACCCCCAATAGTACTATCCATAGAATCTCAGGCTAAGTCCATAGCTAATGGTTACAAAGTGTTTGTTCCAGAAGACTTTACCAGCTCTATAATTGTTCCCTCAATGCACACATAACGGGCTGGTATTTGTTCATTCATTTATATATAAAAATAGTTACAAGTATGTTTGCTCCCCAAAATATTTCAAAACATAGAAAAAGGAGACAGTGAAACTCACCTCGTCAGTAGCGTACGCTAGCAAATATTTGTATAACTGTAGGCCCCGCCTATCCGTATCCTAATTACACAAGGATACCTATATGTTAAGACTACCCGTCTTAAACACAAGTTGTTCACCCGACTTAACGAATCCCGTTAAGTACGTCTATGTTTAATAAAACAATGTTTTCATGTGACGACTCGTTGGTGATTATTATTCTAGTCTAGACGCTTATATATTTTCCGAGAAAATATTAGGTTTCCATATTGGTGACTTGTTAGGTGTACCAAAAATAAATATTATTGCAATAACTCATAATATAATTATATTATGATCACGTATGAACATATAATTATTTCTTACCAATAATTATATAGAATCACAAATATCGTTCAAGTATGTTCTACGCATGTCTATTTTCCTACGTGCACATAAACTATGTTAACACGTCCGCATGCAAATACTTGTTCCGAAAGACATTTATTAACTTGTTTTTATTCAACATGCACTTAAATATGTTTCAAGATAACATACGATCATTTATTTTAAACCGATCGTCTTTAGATTTCATGTACTCATGTCAACGTTCTATGTTATCAACTATAAACAAGTTATAAGCATATATATAATTTAAACTATTTAGTCGTTTCATAACTCATTCCGAGTTAACACTTTTTCCATCAATCACACATATATATATTTACATGCATATGTTTTAACAACTTTTCAAGTTCTACCATATATGTTTAGACACACATATATCTATATGTGTCGGTTTGTAAGGCCCCAAACCCGGGAACCCTACTGGTTGGCTCAAACAAAAGCTAAGTAGTCATAGACATCAAACTAAACTCAATTCATTGCAGCGGAAAACAAATAGTCAACAAAGGTCAATGACCCGACCCAAACATAATTCAAACCAAGTACTAATATCAAAATGCCTCAACGGAAACAACTAATAAATAATGCCATCACAAACGCCAACGGTAACCAAATGCCATCTAGAAGCCGCCAGCTCACACCTTCTCTTTACCTGAAATACATGCTTAAAAGTCAGCTACGCTGAGTGAGTTCTATAGTAGTTCTTTAGGGAAAATAAAGTCCCAAAACGTTACAAAATGGTTTCCATCTCCAAGGTTTATTCATAATACTTTCTCAACAGTTCAAACAGATATATTTTATCGACAAACGAATATACCATGTTGTGTGGTCCGAAGACACAAGCAAACACGATCTCCCGCCTGACTTTCGTTAGACACAATATCCCGTTGACTAACGTTAACACAATATCAAGCTTACGCTCGATCTCCCGCTTGACTAATGCCAGACCCAATATCCCGTTGACTAACGTCAACACAACATCAAGCTTACGCTTAATCTCCTGCCACGACGTTTAAGTATGTGACACAAACTCATACACACATACAAGCATAACGATTATTTAAAAATATATATTTCTTTACCAAATGCGTCGTCTATGCATACAACTTATTGAAAACACGTTTTACATGTATTCATGCCCAAAACAATAAAACATTTAAAGGTGGGCGATAGGAACTCACCTTTGCTCGACATGCCTCGTTCTCTAAAATTTACTAACTCCCCATGCTCGCCTTTGGACCTCGCACCTATAATATACAATACACGAGTCAATATACGACCCGATGCTAACCTCAGCCTACTCGACTAACTCGGCCTTGCGCATGGTCACATACATATGCATGACGCCATGCAAAAGCCTAATCACCACGCAACCCTCCCATGCACGCATACACACCCCGTATACGCCCTAGGTTGTCCTTGTCATTTTCGGCCACCACCCGCAGCCCCTACGGCCTTCGGCCCCCGCCGTCATGGTCTTCCGGAACCACCATAGCCCTTCGCTGCCACCATCGAGCAACCACAGCCCCGTGCATGGCCTACAGGTCTTCCCTCGCTGCTGTCGTGCCTCTCTTCCCATCAACCCAGCCGTGAACAGCCCCCTTCGGGGACTGTCGCGACCCTCCAGCACTACCACCGGTCTCCTTGCGCAGTTCTGGTCTTCCCGAATCCCGGCCGGGCACCCGTAGTATCCATCCCCATCATCTTAGGATTTTCGTCCAACTCCCACTCGACACACACAAGCTTCAAACGACAAAAACGATTACAGATGAGGAATATAGGAGTAATACCTTAGATCCAAGCGACTCGTGAAAATCGAATCACCTAGAATCTGCCTTCTTCTTCCCCTCGTTCTCTATGAAACCTTAGAATCATACCTCGTGTTATTATGATTATTCGGGAATCAAATCATGTAAACAATGACTAGAGGCTCACGATTTTACCTTGCTATGAACACGAAACACGACGAACGGCCTCTCCCTCTCTCCCTTTTCTTATCGGCAGCCGCAAACTCCCAATGGGAGTCTCCCCCATTGCATAACACCCTAATAGGGTGCGTCACCCAACCGGGATCGGCCCTTTGCGCGCAACCGACTGGTCCCCGGGCTCGGCCCGTCTCAAAGCTTTTACAAAACCCTCCCTTAGGTCTCGATAGTTACACTTAAACCCCAGTCTAATTATTTATATAAACGATAATGAACTTCACACGTCGAATATTCTATACCCGCGAACAATTTATATACAATAATTACAAACCCGTTCTCTAAACGAGAAACCGGGATGTTACAAGTCTTCCCCCTTGAAGAGGTTTCGTCCCCGAAACCTGCGTCATCTATAAATAAATGCAGATAACGTTCATGCATTTCCGCTTCTGGCTCCCAAGTAGCCTCTGATCCTTTACGATGCTTCCTCTGCACCTTAACAATCGGGATTACCTTCCTTCTCAATCTCTTTTCTTTTCTATCCAGTATAGCCACTGGTTCCTCTACGTAATTTAGCTTATCGTCCACCACAATGTCGTCTAAAGGCACGTGTTCCGTAGCGTTAGCCAAACACTTCTGTAAATGGGACACATGAAAAGTTGGGTGTATCCCTGCTAGTTCGTCAGGCAACAACAATCGGTAGGCGACACTACCAACACGCTCCTCAATCATAAACAGTCCGATATACCTTGGACTAAGCTTTCCTCATTTCTGGAAAAGAATGATGCCCTTCCAGGGTGACACATTAAGCATCACATATCCCCTACATTAAACTCTATAGGTCGCCGTCTCTTATCAACATAAGACTTTTGTCGATCCTGAGCGGCTTTCATTCTCAGCTGTACCATCTCAAACTTCTCAGAAGTTGCTTTCACAACGTCTAATCTTCTAAGCTCTTTCTGTCCGATCTCTCCCGAGCACACTGGGGTCCTACATCTCCTCCCATAAAGCATCTCGTATGGCGGCATTCCAATAGTCGCATGATAACTATTGTTATAAGAGAATTCCGCCAACGGTAGGTGACTATTCCATGCACCCTCGAAATCAATCACACATGCACGAAGCATGTCCTCCAATGTCTGTATTGTCCACTTAGAATGTCCATCAGTCTGAGGATGATACGCTCTGCTAATATGTAATCTCGTTCCCATAGCCTCGTTAAACATCTTCCAAAACTTTGACGTAAACCTCGTATCTCGGTCAGATACAATAGAAATCGACACTCCATGTCGTGCAACGATCTCATTCACGAACACCTCAGATGACCTTTCAGAAGAGAAAGTCTCTCTAATCGGTAGAAAATGAGTGCTTTTCGTTAACCGGTCTATTACTCCCCAAATAGTATCGTGCCCCTTTACCGTCTTAGGCAACTTCGTAATAAAATCCATTGTAATGTGCTCTCATTTCCATTTTGGAATCTCTAACTGTTGGATTTTGCCATAAGGCTTCTACCTTAACCTGCAGGCACGTCAAACATTTGCTCACATACTGGATCACATCATGCTTCATTCCTGGCCACCAATAGTTACCCTTCATGTCCTAGTACATCTTTGTCGTATCCGGGTGTATCGAGTACCTTGACTTGTGTGCTTCGTCGAGTACTTGTTCTCTAAACCCACCAAACTTTGTATCAAAATACGGTCATTCTTGACCCACACCCTGTGACTATTCTCAGTCAACAATTCACGTTGCCCGAATATTCTTTCCTCCTTCAACTTCTCCTCCCGCAAGGCCTCCGCTTGCACATCCCTTAGTAACGTTAGAAAATCTGGTGTTACTATCAGTTGGCATGCTTTAACCCTAATCGGAGCGTGTTCCTCCTTGCGACTCAACGTGTCCACAACCACATTTGCTTTACCATGGTGGTAAAGGATTTCACAATCATAGTCTTTTATCAGCTCCAGCCACCTCCTTTGCCTCATGTTTAATTCTTTCTGCTCAAAGAAGTACTTCAAACTCTTGTGATCTGAGTAGATCGTGCACTTGATCCCATATAAATAATGCCTCCATAACTTAAGTGCAAACACCACTGCTGCTAGCTCTAAATCGTGGGTAGGGTAATTCACCTCGTGCGTCTTTAATTGTCTTAACGCATAAGCAGTTACTTTACCTTGTTACATCAACACGCAACCTAGACCCAAATATAATGCATCCGAATACACCACTAAATCGTCCGTCCCTTCTGGTAATGTAAACACTGGCGCTTTAGTCAATCGCTTCTTTAGCTCCTGAAACGCACCCTCTTGATCTGCTCCCCGAGTAAACTTTACTCCCTTTTGAGTCAGTTTAGTTAATGGTGTCGCTAGCTTAGAGAAGTCTTTAATGAACTTCCTATAATATCCTGCTATTCCAAAGAAACTACATACTTCCGTTGGAGTCTTCGGAGCGTTCCACTTCACCACTGCTTCAATCTTCGTAGGATCCACCATTATCCCTTCTGGGTTAATAACATGACCCAGAAATTGTACCTCCCGTAGCCAAAACGCACACTTCGAGAATTTAGCGTAAAGCTTTTCTCGCCTCAACGTCTCTAACACTTCTCGCAGATGCTCTCCATGCTCCTACTAGTTCTTAGAGTAAATATCGTCAATAAATACGATCACCGATCTATCCAGCATAGGTTGACACACACGATTCATTAAGTCCATGAATGCTGCAGGAGCATTCGTTAATCCAAAGGACATAACCAAGAACTCGTAATGTCCGTAACGTGTCCGAAATGCAGCCTTCGGAATATCCTCCTCCTTAACCTTCAACTGGTAATACCCTGACCTCAGATCTATACGTGAAAACCACTTCGCTCCCTGCAGTTGATCGAACAAGTCATCAATACATGGTAGAGGATACTTCTTCTTAACCATCAACTTATTAAGCTCCCGGTAGTCGATGCGCATACGCATACTACCATCCTTCTTCTTCACGAACAAGACCGGTGCACCCCACGGTGAGATGCTTGGTCTTATGAACCCCTTGTCCAGCAAATCTTGAAGCTGCTCCATGAGCTCCTTCATCTCCGTCGGTGCTAAACGATACGACGCTTTAGAAGCCGGCTTTGCTCCTGGCTGTAAATCAATCTGGAATTTGATTTCTCTCTCTGGTGGTACTCCCGTTAAGTCATCAGGGAAGACATCAGGAAAGTTTCGCACCATCAGAAATTCTGACAATTCTACACTCTTTGCTTCAGTATTAGTCATATAGGATAGGTATGCCCCGCATCCCCGCCTTAAGGACTTTATTGCTTTCATCATCGATATCACTCTCGGTAGAGAGCCCTCTCTATCTCCATACACCGTTACTACCGTACCTTCCAAGGATCTCAACTTTATCATCTTCTTTCTACATACTATATCCACATCAAACGCGGCTAACCAATCCATACCTAGTACCACGTCAAAACCTCTGAAAGCGATTATACATAATCTAGCGGGAAACCTATGACCCTCTAGATCGATATAGCAATCGTCTAACGCTTCGATCACCCTGGTGGGCGATCCCACCGCAGTCTCAAAACTGAACACCTTCTCTATCATTCTAGTAGTTCTACATAAATTCTTACAGAAAGATGGGGCTACGAAACTCTTACTTGCCCCAGAATCAAACAAAGTAGTAGCTGGTACATCATTAATAAGAAAAGTACCTAAGACCACGTCTGGGTCATTCTTCGCCTCAGCTGCAGTCATAGTGAAGGCTCTCACCTTCGCCTTAGGCTTCTCATCCTCTTTCTTCACTGGAACTGTTTCCTTGCTTGGTCTCACACCCTGACCTGTCTTACAATCTTTCGCCCTATGGCCGACGCCTCCACACTGGTAACACTTAGGATCATGCGAACAATATCTAGAGAAATGTCCCGCCTTACCGCATCAGTAACACAAAACAGAATCAGCTTTGCACTCGCCCGAGTGCAACCTTCCACATTTACGACATGGATCTGGACCCTCTGTCCTTGCCTTCTTGCTAAATGGAACCGTTTGGTCCCAATTAAATCTCTTGCTAGGCAAGGTCCATTTCTTTTCTTTCAGCTTTTTCTCTTTTACGTCGGTGCTCATGACATCATCTTATAATGTCCCACTTAATTCAACAGTTTCGTCGAAGCTCGGCGGTTGCCGAGCCTTAACCAAATGCCTCATCTTATCAGGCAAACCCTCTACATACAGTTTCTTCCAACGCTTATCATTACCAGCTAAGTGTGGCACCAGACGTGCCATCTAAATGAACTTTGAAGTGTACTCGCGGTGTGTTAGTTTACCCGCCTTGAGAGTTAAAAACTCTCGCTCAACCCTTTCTAGTTCCCCTGGAGCACAGAACTTCTTCCTCACTAACCCCTTCAGTTCATCCCAAGTCATATCTCCCAATTCCTGAACAGTCTTTCTCTCTTTGACCGAGTTCCACCACTGTAGAGCCTCCCCAGCAAACGAGTGTGAAACAAACTTTACAATTTGGTCCGGCCTACACTCACTGATTGAGATGGTAGACTCCATTTCAGTAAGCCAGTGGTACGTAGCGACCGCATCTTTACGCCCATCAAACTTAGGCGGATCGCACTTCTTGAAATGTCCATAGTCACAGTTACCGCCGCTCCCAAACGGTTTCTTCTTCTCTTTCACTTCGTCCAGAATCCTCTTTTCTAACTCTTCGAATGCCGCTTTCACAATGTCTGGCAAGTACTCGTGGATCATTTCCATCACTTCTTTCTTCATCGCATCATGAACTGCTAGTTCGAACTGGAATCTTCATTGTGCTCAGAGTACACTGAAGGTTCAGTATGCACAGATGGTTCAGTGTGAACCGACACCTCATCTCCGTTAACCTCCTCGTTCTGAACATTCCTACGACGCCTTCTTGCGTTAGCATTAGCAGCAACTTGTCTTTTTGGTGCCATCTACTTACTGAAATTATAACAAACAGAGCAACATTTAGGTACAGTTTAAAACATTACGAGCAGTACAATTAGTTAATGACGGTGGCCAATCGCCATTACGCTCTTGCCTTGCCTTTCAAGTTTTAAACCCTCCCTGTACTGCATCATGGCATAACGCCCCTATCTTAGCCTACTAACACGACACATTAACATGTTGCACTATCACGACACACTAACACGATAAACATACAAACTCATACCTGGCGCTTCTGGCTTTTGGTTACCCGTGATGACATTCCCACTCATTGGTCCCATTCTCATTCTAAGTCTAGGCATCGAGGATGCTAAGATTAATTAAACCACCGCTCTGATACCAACTTGTAAGGCCCCAAACCTAGGAACCCTACTCGTTGGCTCAAACACAAGCTAAGTAGTCATAGACATCAAACTAAACTCAATTCATTGCAGCGGAAAACAAATAGTCAACAAAGTTCAATGACCCGACCCAAACATAATTCAACCAAGTACTAATATCAAAATGCCTCAACGGAAACAACTAATAAATAATGTCATCACAAATGCCAACGGTAACCAAATGCCATCCAGAAGCCGCCATCTCACACCTTCTCTTTACCTGAAATACATGCTTAAAAGTCAGCTACGCTAAGTGAGTTCTATAGTAGTTCTTTAGGGAATATAAAGTCCCAAAACGTTACAAAATGGTTTCCATCTAAAAGGTTTATTCATAATACTTTCTCAACAGTTCAAATGGATATATTTTATCGACAAACGGATATACCATGTTGTCTGGTCCGAAGACACAAGCAAACACGATTTCCCGCGTGACTTACGTCAGACATAATATCCCGTTGACTAACGTCAACACAATATCAATCTTACGCTCAATCTCCCGCCTGACTAATGTCAGACCCAATATCTCGTTGACTAACGTCAACACAACATCAAGCTTACGCTTGATCTCCTGCCACGACGTTTAAGTACGTGACACAAACTCATACACACATACAAGCATAACGATTATTTAAAAATATATATTTTTTTTACCAAATGCGTCGTCTATGAATGCAACTTATTGAAAACACGTTTTACATGTATTCATGCCCAAAACAATAAAACATTTAAAGGTGGGCGATAGGAACTCACCTTTGCTCGACACGCCTCGTTCTCCAGAATTTACAAACTCCCCGTGCTCGCCTTTCGACCTCGTACCTATAATATACATAATACACAAGTCAATATACGACCCGATGCTAAACTCAGCCTACTCGACTAACTCGGCCTCCCGCATGCTCACATGCATGTGCATGACGCCATGAAAAACCCTAATCACCACGCAATCCTCCCATGCACGTATACACACCCCGTATACGCCCTAGGTTGTCCTTGTCGTTTTCGGCCACCACCTGCAGCCCCTACGGCCTTCGGCCATCGCTGCCATGGTCTTCCGGAACCACCACAGCCCTTTTCCGCCACCACAGCCCCTTGCATGGCCTACGGATCTTCCCTCGCTGCTGCCGTGCCTCTCTTCCCGTCAACCCAGCCGTAAACAGCTCCCTTCGGGACTGCCGCAACCCTCCAGCACTACCACCGGCCGCCTTGCGCAGTTCCGGCCTTCCCGAATCCCGGCTGGGCACCCGTAGTATCCATCCCCATCATCTTAGGGTTTTCAGCCAACTCCCACTCGACACACACAAGCTTCAAACGACCAAAACGATTACACGTGAGGAATATAGGAGTAATACCTTAGATCCAAGCGACTCGTGCAAATCGAATCACCTAGAATCCGCCTTCTTCTTCCCCTCGTTCTCTACGAAACCCTTGAATCATACCATGTGTTATTATGATTATTCGGGAATCAAATCATGTAAACAATGACTAGAGGCTCACGATTATACCTTGCTTTGAACACCAAACACGACGAACGGCCTCTCCCTCTCTCCCTTTTCTTCTTGGCAGCCGTAAACTCCCAATAGGAGTCTCCACCATTGCGTAACACCCTAATAGGGTGCTTCCCCTAACCGGGCTCGACCCTTTGCGCACAACTGACTGGTCCCCGGGCTTGGCCTATCTCAAAGCTTTTACAAAACCCTCCCTTGGGTCTCGATAGTTACACTTAAACCCCCGTCTAATTATTTATATAAATGATAATGAACTTCACATGTCGAATCTTCTATACCCGCGAACAATTTATATACAATAATTACAAACCCGTTCTCTAAACGAGAAACCGGGATATTACACGGTTTCTAAACATGCATACATACACTTATTTAACAACTATGATCATGCATATTTATACTTATTTTGATCTCTTTATATGAATACCTTTTCATACTAAACAATCTATCCAAATCACCAAACTTTAAACACACACACACACACATATATATATATATATATGTGTGTGTTTCATACGATTTTATATATATATACACATATATTTTACTTTTTCATCAAGTATTAATTTAGACTTTTACTAATCTATAATTTATTAACATAATCATCCAAAATCAAGAATACGTCCATATATATATATATACTAAATTAAAATTCTTATACATGTATCCATATATTTGATCATTTCCAAATCATTAATCAAATCACATATGTATATATATGCATACATATCTCGGCCTTTATATATATATATATATATGCGTATTTTAGCTTTTCTTGCCTTGAATCTCAACATCATATGAATCAACAACAACTTATCACAAAATGTTCAAAACAACAAATCATGTATATTATGTCACCAAATTTTTGGCCTTTTTATATACATTTTTATACCAAAACCCTAATTTTTAACTTAATAAGGTTAAGCTTCATAAAAACCCTTTTAATCTTTAAAAATCCTTTGTTTTTCTTGGTGAACAACATGCTTTCAACAAAAACATGAAGATGAAAAGAAAGGTTCATGACGGATTCATACCACTAGTCGAAGCTAGGTGAAGAAACACAAGTAGAAGATGGTAGAGACTTGATATACTAGCAAAACCGACCTTGAACCTTCAAGAACTCCTTGGATCTCCAAACTCCAACTCAAACTCTCTATATTTGCTCTTAGATTTTTGAATGTGCAGGTGTGTGCATATGTGTGTGTATGTCGATATATATATATAGAGAAAGAGGGTGAATGGATGAGTGTGAATCTCCTCAATCATCATTACAAATCCTAGTACTCGAGTGTTGATTTGAAAACTTAAGGACTTGATTAGACAAGACTCTTACAACATCATCATTACAAATCCTAGTACTCGAGTATTGATTTAACAACTTAACGACTTGATTAGACAAGACTCTTACAACATCATCATTACAAATCCTAGTACTCGAGTGTTGATTTGACAACTCAAGAACTTGATTAGACAAGACTCTTACAACATCATAATTATAAATCCTAGTACTCGAGTGTTGATTTGACAACTCAAGGACTTGATTAAACAAGACTCTTACAACATCATCATTACAATCCTAGTACTCGAGTGTTGATTTGACAACTTAAGTACTTGATTAGACAAGACTATTACAACATCATCATGACGATTTGATGGCTTTCCAAGTGGGTAGACCCACTTGGATTATTTCAGCCGAAACTAGGGGGTAGGGTAGGGTAGGGGGTTGGGTGTTGTCACTTCACATGTAATCATTCCAACGATTAGGTAGACGGTATTTAAGTAGTGTATACCCGGTAGGTGATCCCGTGATCTATACCCGGTTTATAACCCTTTTATGATTAAAAACTTATATATCTTGTGTACCTTGATTAGTTTTAATAGCCTACTAGTTAAACCCGACCTAGTTATTACTTTAACTAATACACATACGTTTTCACATAAAAATAACTTAACGTCGTGTAATAAACATTTTAGACGTCATCTTTTAAGAGTTTAGTTACCAATATTTAAGTTTTTATATTATAAAGCGTCACTAGACTTTATTTAAATAAAATCTTGTTAATCACCAACGAACGTACCTTGCGGGTTATCATTGTTTATTTCACAGTAATTCTTAAAATTACTAAAACAATATGTGTGTTCCTTTGCTAGCCTCCTTGACAATACTATATCAAAATAATAAACCAGGAAATATAAAATATGAACGTGTAATTATGGATATGGATATTGACCTGAAATGCTAGGTGTCACAGATTGGTTGCCTTGGGCTAAGTATAGTTATAATACTTCGGTCCATACATATACTAAGATGACACCATTCAAGATTGTTTATGGGCGGGAGCCTCCCAAATTGATTTCTTACGTTCTTGGCGCTACAAAAGTTCAAGCAGTAGAGGAACACCTTCATGAACGGGACGCAATTCTGAAGCAATTACACACCAATTTGTTAGCAGCTCAGGCTCGCATGAAAACCAATGCCGATCAACATCGTCGGGGATTGGAAGTCAAGGAGGGTGATTTGGTTTACGTGAAATTACAACCTTATCGCCAAACAAGTGTTTCTAATCGGATGTCGGCTAAGCTTAGTCCTCGGTTTTTTGGACCCTACAAAGTTCTAAGTATGGTGGGGCAGGTGACTTATCAAGTCGAGCTACCTCCTGGTTCCCTAGTTCGTAATGTGTTCCATGTCAGTTTACTTAGGCCATGTGTGGGGTAGGTTCGAGATATCGCGAGTGTGGTGTCGGGGAATGAATCGGAGCTTCCTTTGTCAGAAATGATCTTGGATGAGCGGGTCATTCACAAAGGGAAATATAGGCCTAAAACAGAGCTATTAGTCAAGTGGAAGGGTGATAGAAACCAGAAAATCAAAAGCAAACAAATGATTCAATTTATGATAAACTCAATTCGAGAAGGGTGATTTCTCCAAGTTACAAAGTAACCAATTTGATAAACATAAACATAGACAATGGAAATTAACCCTAAAACATCGATACTTAACTAAGGGAATAGCGGGAACGATTTTATAGCTAATTGGGCCTGATTTCTGAATCTAAAGTGAAGCTGGGCCTGATTCCAATCTGGGTTCGTATCAATACTTCCGGTCCAGAGAAACGACTTGTCCTCAAGTCGGAAAAAGGGATTTAGTGCTCCAAGCGATAAGCCATTCTATGTTTGTCGAGATATGTCCCTTCACTAATCTTCGAGTAGTATGCTTCCCGAAATTACGAGCCTTAACAAATGTGGTCGAATTGAGCCAGATATCGGACCAATAAACAATAACCTTTTTATCTGCACGTGGGCTAGCCACCCTCTATGAGAGTAAATGTAGCCTCTTTTTCCAATTTTCAACATGTCTGGATCCTTCCATCTACCAAGTTCAGCCCATTTTTCATTTTCATCGGCCCAAGAAATCATGTTTACAATGGGTAAATTGGTACATAGTATGTTCATGTGATTTTGGATTTTTTCCAGATCTCCTCCCTTCCATAGAACCCCATCTATGTCCTGTACTTAAGCACCATCTCCGATATTCAATTGAACACCACCGACGATCTTCAGTCGACCATCCATGACCTGCTCGAATCGATCTTCGTTATCACCAGGGTTGTCGCCCCTGAAACTTCCTCGGTATCCCGTTCAAATCGTTCTTCGTCATCATTAGGGTTGTCGTCATGGGCTTCCTCCTTAACCTGATCTGATGGTGGAACATGATGCGATTTTAAGAATGCTGTGTCTTCCCTGAGATGTGATTCCAAATCGTCTAGCCTTGCAGCAATGGCGGCTAATTGCGTCACACCCCCAATTTTAACTAACGGAGTTTTACCGTTTCGGGAAGTGACAAACCAGGATCTCAGTCATTAGTTACATTGAACGACTCTACATGGGACTCAAATGAAAATATCATATCAATCAGAGTAAATGTGGAAGCGTAAAGAAAAGTAAATGCGCAAAACACACGCGCCCAAAAAAGTCCAAAAGTCCAAACCAAACACAATTCAGAATAGTCCAAACAGTTTAATAAGATAACGATCAATAGAGGGATCCCATGCATGGCCTAATGTGCACTTGTGCCTTATTTTAGCGACCTGAGAAAACATGTAAAAAAAAGATGTCAACACGAGGTTGGTGAGTTCACAGGTTTCAATAAATAAATAAACGTTTACCAGATTATTGATCATTCAATATGTATCTATAGGTATCTAACCTATGTTCATGTTTAACTTAAGCGCTCGTAACCGAAGCTGACTGTTTGTTTATTTGCCTCTGAGGGGTCTATCAACCCCGGCTATGTGAATAGGCTAACATATCACCCGTTCGACCTCCAATCGAGTTAGCGCGACTAACGCGGGTGGGGCTTGTCAAACCCAGTAGTACTACTAAATATTACCTCGCTAAGATCCATATTAACGGTCCGATATGTGATGAGGACTTTCAGTGATAGCGTGTTACGCTTAGCTTTAACATTGATAACACATGAATACAATATTCCAAAAATAGTATGCGACATGTTTTCTCCCCCAAGATAAAACAGTAAAAGGGGCCTTGAAAACTCACCTGAACGGCGTAGGTAGTTCACACTAGAATACGATTGGAACCATGAGTGTTAGCCTGCAACGGCTTACGTATGCCCTATAATTATACATAGAACAATTAGGGATAAAATGGGAATTATTAGGGTATGTGACGACGACACGAAATGTTGAACGTCCTAAAAGAGACGCTCTAATGACCATGAGTAGACGAACGTGTCTACGAGAATAAATGATTCTTAAATTAACTAATTAAGATAAATGTGTTACGTATCGATCGTCTCTATTTCTGAATAATAACATATAAATATTTATTCGTGTGTTTACACCATTTAAAATAATGGATAGGAGAATAATATAACTAATATATTATTTTTAGAGAAATAACACGATTATTTAAAATGTGTGACAATAAAATAATAAAACTATTATTTTATTCGAGAATATAAACGTACGTAAATAACATAAATAATTATATTATTTATTAGCTTGAAACGTCTCATAATGTTTGTAAACGTGGTGAAATAATATTTAAATATATATATTATTTTTAGTTGGAATCAAAGGTTGAAAATAATATAAATATACTATTTTATACGGAGTCGAGGTTTGAAAATAGGATAAATATATTATTTTATAAGTGAAAATACTATTTATAAATCAAACCCGAGCCTTCGGGTGTTTTTCGGGGCTAAAACACTTTATATATTAATATAATAATATCGGGGATGATTTTTATTTAAAGATATTAATTAAAAACTGTTTTAAAAATAAAAGGGTGTGGAGAGACTCGAACCCGGGTCTCTCCTACACACACACACACTGTCTTAACCATCTCCGCCCGCTAGGGTTTCGCAAACTAAACCCGGATCAATTGGCTTTATCACCCAATTCCAGTAGGTTCTTTCCCCTTAGCGCAAACCGAACCAAAACCAGTCCCAAAACCCACGATTTGAACTTCGATCGAACTAGAAAGCAAAGGGGTTTTGATCATTGGTTCATCACGAATCTGTAGTGTGATTTAATTGTAAAAACAATTGGATTTGGTTCAATTATTTGAAGCTTTTCAAGCCGAAAACCTAGATTTAGAACGTGAGATCAATTCTGATAAATCCGATAATAAAAATCGTTGGATTCATGGGGCTATTACTGTTTGGAACATTACGAAACTACCAGTATGGTTTAATTTGATTCATGTTATGCTTAAAGCCAAAATCCCCAAATTTGAATAAGAACAAACACTAGATTTCGGATGGAGTTCAATTCGATGTTAACAGATTGAGTTATCATAGGGCTTTCAGTCTATGCATTGAGACAAAGCTAAGGACGTGTTCAATTTCAACCTTTGTTATTCGATTGTTAGGGTTCGACTAAAACGAAATAATATGAACCCTAGATTCGGGTTCACACCAAATTCGATGCTGCAAGCCCTAGATATGATAGGGCTTTTGATCTGCGAATGAAAACGAAGCTAAAGAGATAAATGGTTACCAGAATGTGATACGGATTGAAGGAGGTCCAGTAAACCAAGTACCGACGGTGATGGGGTTGGTCTCCGGCGATTCCCACAGCTTCTCCGATCGAATTGTCGTGCGTAACAGCTTCAGGTATGAGCGATTTAGGTGAGAGTGAGTTTGATTTGTGAAAACAATACTCAAATTCGTCGAATTTGATAAAGGGGCGATGGTTTCGACTTGAACACCCATTTTTGGGTTTAATTCGTTCAATTACTATTTAATTATGACTTCATTATGGACGATAATAGAATTAAAATGCATGATCCGTTATAATTTCAAACGATTTCGGTTATAGAATTTGAAGTATTAGTTTGACTTTCAGAAAGTCAACAGAACCGATTTTGAGTTGATTTTGACTTTGGGAGTCAACAATTCAAGTATTGGGACGTGGCAGGACTAGTCCCTGTTGTTTAAGATTAAACATGTGACAGAAATAGTCCTTGAAGTTTTAGATTGGATTAACTGGGTTAGGATTTAACGGAATACTTAACGGGATTGTTAACGGAGTTAACATGAAAAGTCGGATTGTCACAAATTGGTAAGCGATTTGGTCAGGGTTAATGTCGCCACCATCAATTTCATCCTTCACAGACTCCATCGATTCCAATTGGTTGGTACTCCGGGTAGATTGAACCGTCTTCTTCCTCGATTTCCCGGCAATGGAACCAATGATAGAAACCAGAAAATCAAAAGGAAACAAACGATTCAATTTATGATAAACCCAATTCGAGAAGGGTGATTTCTTCGAGTTACAAAGTAACCAATTTGATAAACATAAACATCGACAATGGAAATTAACCCTAAAACATCGACACTTAACTAAGGGAATAGCGGGAATGGTTTTATAGCTAATTGGGCCTGATTTCCGAATCTAAAGTGAAGCTGGGCCTGATTCCAATATGGGTTCGTATCAAAGGGGCAGCCTCGTGAAGACGCGACATGGGAATCTAAGTGGCGTTTCGTCCTTGCCTATCATGACTTTCACCTTGAGGACAAGGTGACTTTAAGTGGGGTGGATTGTTATGTGGCTGGCCCATACATGACCATGTCCAAGAGCCAAGAAGAATAGGTCATGCAGACCGTTGATGGCCCATGCACAACATGCTGGGGATATGCGCATAAATGGATTTACTTTTAGTTTGATTCCTACTCTTCAATTGTTAGTTGTTAAAATAAAGGAAAAGTCATGGAGATGCCCACTTTTCCAGTTGTCATTTATTTTAGGAGATTTGACCCACTAACGGTCACATTTCCATTCCATGTATCTCCTTAAATGGAGAATTTGATTTTGGTAAAAAGGATCATAAAATTGCTCCAACTAATCTCCCTAAACTCTTCTCTGACTTCCTTATACTTTCTTGGCTATTGAGTAGACCTAGCATAATAAGCCCAATCTCCCACTTTTGGGTCATTATGGGCGTTCTTTTAGAACTGCTGGATTAATTTGGATAATGTTTAAAACCTTAATGGGTCTATATGGGCTTAATTAAAAAGTCCAAAAAATCATCGAGTCAGAATGGGCCGCTGGAAAAACACGGCCGGTTATAATGGGTAGATGACAAACACATTAGGGTTATAATGGGGTTGATAAAAGACTGAAAATGCAACATCCCCAAAAATAAAAAGACGAGTTATAATAATGAGATTAAACGCGAGACGAAAAGAATAAATGAACGAGGCATGATGGGCCGAGTCGGATGGGCCGACAAACATAAGGATGGCGATCAAGGGAGATGAGCCTCCCTATAAATAGCCAAAACCCTCCTCATTTCTCTCATTTTGCCATCCTACAGAGAGAAACCGTAGAGAGAGAAAGTTGACAGATCGGTCCGAGAAGCTAGTATTTTGTTCCTACACTACTCGTGAGCAGAACCTCCGATTTAGAAGCTCGAAAGATGTAACAACTCGACCTAAAATTGAGTTTTTTGTTTTTGTAGGGTTTCTCGGGTTTTTGGATAAAAGATGGCATTTTTACGTATGAAACTTGGAAATAAACATAGATCTAGCATCTAGAGTGGAAAACAAACGTTTTGAACGTAAAAAGTTTCAAACTTGACGAACCAATCAATCCAGATCTGAATCCATGCAAAAACACGGTTTTTGATGAAGTTAACGGTTTTGGGAAGTTCACGGTTTGGAAAGTTCACGGTTTTGGGAAGTTCACGGTTTGGAAAGTTCACGGTTTGTGAAGTTCATGGTTTGTGAAGTTCACGGTTGAGTGAAGTTCACGGCTGGTGAAGTTCACGGCTGATGAAGTTCGCGGTTGGGTAAAGTATGCGGTTAGGGTGAAGTATGCGGTTAGGGTAAAGTATGCGGTTAGGGTGAAGTATGCGGTTAGGGTAAAGTATGCGGTTGAGGTAAAGTTTGTGATTTGGGTGAAGTTCTCGGTATAACGGGATGAAATGTAATGAGTTGTATGAGAAGCTAAGACCAGGTTGTGCACGTACAGGTTAGAATATCCTTTAGAGACCTTTGACCCTGTTTATTTCAGGTGAGTTCTAGAATCCCTCTTTTAAATGTTTTAAATAATGTTTTTGGGCTGGTGTGCATACGTAACGATGTGACTGTTTTATAAAACGATGTTTATGAATGATTTATGTGACGTTTTATGAAAAATTTTATGAACGATGTTTTGAAAGGAAATGTTATGAAAGAAGTGTTTATGAAATATTTTGCCAAAAGAAGTTTACGAAGTGTTTATGAATGAATGAATGATTTTTAATAAAACGTACGAATGTTTTAACTAGAGTTTTGAAGTAAAAGAAGTGAATGTTTATGAAAGTCACAAACGAACGAATCTGTCATTATTCCTTAGGGAATGAAGGTTATGGGTATGGGATGTATGTTATGGGTATGGGATGTATGTTATGGGCCTTTACCTTTTAGAGGCCTTTGTGGCTGGCCAACTGTTGTACAACTGGGGTGATGACGGTCACCATGGGGATTACCGTGATCCGTGAAGTAGGTATGATTTACCTTACGTGGTATTTGTGCTAGAAGTTAGGTATGACTATTCTTCGGAGTATCATGCTGGAAGTTGGTACGATTTACCTTACGGGGTAATCGTGCTTGAAGTTAGGTACGACTACTCCATGGAGTATTGTGCTGGGAGTTTGGTACGTGTCATACTTGTGATGCCGTGCTTGAAGTTTGGTATGGATGCCCTATGTGGTATCATACTTGAAGTTTGGAATTGACGGTTACGAGAAGGCGCAGATTCGATATGTTCGTTGACTTATGGGTTATGATGTGTTATGTTTTTGTTATTGCACTATTTTGCGTGTGCTTTTATTAATGAAGTTTAAATGATATGTTTTTGGCAAATATTTGAAGTTAATGTTTTATGAAAAGCTAGAACTCACCAGCGTAGCTGACTTTTTAGTATGCACATTTAGGTTAAGGCAGGTTATGATGATGGACGGTGATGCTAGGCGGCTTGATGAGTTACCCGGATGATATGAAGACTGGCATCTCGTTATGAAGTTGGTTATGTTATGTTTATGTAATAGACAATGTTACGCTTATGCATGTTGAACGATGTTATGTTATATTTGAAATGAAATTTTCCGCTGCGTTATTTGATATTCAAGTTTAAGAACTGTTTGTGAATGAGTAAATCCAACAAGTGAGGCCTCCCGGGTTTAGGGGGCCTTACAGAAAACATACTTGACTCCTTGAGATTCAAAGCAATTTTCAACCTTCAATCGATCAACCGGAGTGTTTTTGATTTCTTCTTATTCTCTCAGATCGGCAAAATCTGTCTGTTGATTGGGTCGGATCTGGCATATGCGACCACTAGAGTCTTTTATGCTCCGACACCAGATAATCGCTACCATAGAATGGTCGCCGGAATCGACCTCAACCACCGCGACATTCTAGGTACCTACAAGAGGAGCTTGGATTGCTTACTAGTCCGACGTTTTATCACATACACTTCGAGCTTGATATCAACATCAGGTTCGCCGGAAAATTATGTCCTTTGTTCTTAAATTGCTGAAATTAATGTCTTTGGTAAAGACTTGAATGCCATTTTTAATATCACAGTTGTTTTCATTTTGAATTGCCCGGATAGTTTCGCCGATGTCGGTTATTGTTTTGGGAACGTGTTTGATACTTTGAATGAGGTTATTGTTTTGGGAACATGTAATTTCTTATTGTGCAGTCTTGTTTATGTGAACAATAAAAAATCTTGATTAAGAGAGATTTGTGTCATTTTTTAATTATTTACAGAAATTGACTACGTTCAAAGCGACCCGTTCTGACCCGTACCTATTTTTGTCACAACCCGTTCTAACCCAAACCAGAATGACCATTTTTTTAAATGACCCACTCTACCCGAACCCATCCTGACCCGTTAACCCGCCCGACCCGACCCGTCCATTTTGCCAGGTCTACTGTTGAGGTTTTCCAGTTCAACCCACATGAGGTTTCATGTAGGTTTCTTGTTGCCACCTCTAATAATATTCTTATGTAGTTAATTTTTGTGCTATTGTTATACGGTAACCAGTGAGCGGAGATTGTTTAGGAAGCCTCTAAATATGGATCAGCAAGATCATGGGCAGGCACTGAGTATGGGAGCAGTTGACGGCTAAGCTCAGATGCCATATGTATATCCACCACCAAATCAAATGATGGGGCCAGGGCCACCAGCAGCTCAAACTGCGCATTCTGCCGGTCAGGGGCGGACCTACCTTATGGGTCAACTTTTACGCGCAGTGCAAAAAAAAATTTTTTTTACGGTTTTATATATCCGGTTACCCCTTACGTTAGCCATGAGAAAAAATTACGTTACCCCTCAAATTTTTTTAAAAGCTCAGCACTTAATAAAAAGTCTAAAATTTTATAAAAAACTAATACTTTATAAAAAAATTCATAGTCTACCATTGGCTAGGATCAAGAAAATCAGTACCAAGAATTTGAACAGACAACCGATTTTAAAAACCATAGTCTACCATTGGCTAGGATCAAGAAAATCATGAAGGTCGATGAGGATGAGGATGATATCAGCTGAAGCCCCGGTAATATTTGCACGTGCATGTGAATTGTTTATCCTTGAGTTGACTCTAAGGTCTTGGAATCACACTGAAGAGAACAAGAGGACACTTCAGAAAAATGACATTGCAGCTGCAAATCACAAGGACCGATATATTTGACTTTTTGGTTGATATAGTGTCAAAAGAGGATTTAAAAGATGAGGTACTTGACCCGAGTTACACATTGGGCAGCGAACATTAAATCCACTTAACCTGATTAACTGATAATTACGAACTGTTAGCGAGACGATATATTTTATATATATTTGTTAGACGAGAAATATTATTTATACTAGTGTATGAATAATAATTATATATATTGTTTTAATCTTTCATTAAAACAATAAAATGGATTCAGACTTTAATATTAACTATTGGGTTTAGGCCCGGTATGATTTTTATTAGGTTAAAAGGATTAGAGTAATTAATATATAAAGATATATTAAAATCTAATCAAAAAAGGTAGAGATTCCTTTTTTTGATCGAAGGAAACAAGAAACCAAAAATTTGCTTTTCTTTTGGATTTTTTTGCCATCGGCCAAGACCAAAATGGAGTCATCCGTTTGGTGATCTCCGGAACCACCAAACCAACCCAAGTCGGACTCTGCCCCGCTGCTGTCCTGTTTCCGGCCAGCCCCGGCGCTACTCGTCTCTCGTGTTGTCAGTTTGTGATCTAGCATCGGTTCGTTGTACCTAGGTGTCTCAACCGGTTAATTATTAACCACTAAGATATAATTAATCTCATCAGTAGATTAATTGTTTGTTTTAATTTTGTGTTTACGTGTTCATAACCAGATCCTGTTCGGTTTGTCAGTGCTGCTAAATAGGTTATGATTTTATTTTCCGCTGCGTATTTATTAATTAACTGAATTAATTATATTCTCTGTCAAAACCCGTTTTTACAAAAGTCAAACTGATCACCACTGAATCCCAACAGTGGTATTAGAGCCTGGGTTATAACACGCAAATCGAAACCGGTCTGGTTTCACCGGTTAGATTAATCACAAACTTTAACTATCTTAAAGTTTCTGATCTGATCTGTTTTTGGGGCAATTTTTATTTATTAATTTGGTCGATTTTTTATTTGACCAAATTTATTGCCCGTATGTGATTGTGTTGAATATGTAAATCTGGTCCGACCCATGTGATTGAGTTGTTTGTGTTTATTATTCAGTTTTTGGTTTTATGGTTTTGGCCCACTTTTGATAGCTCAAAGTTATAATAGAATAGTTTTTTTTTTTATTTTATGTAATGTAATAAAACCCCAAAGACAAAATCTGAAGACGTAACAGGAATCATGGAGTTAGTGGGAGTCATCCGAGACGACTAGATGCACGAAAGTTCATCCTTGTGGTTGTTTTGCTAACTGGCTCTAGCAAGATCAAACAAACTTGGCCCTATAAGATTTACATATTTATTTCCTTTATGGTTGCTTTTTAATTTTTTATAACTTAAACCAACAAAACACCAAACGTTTTAAAAGGAGTTTTAAAATGTTATAATCTGTCACCACAAGTTCTAATTTTACAACTTGTAGAATTTTATAAAAATAACAACTGACTTGTTTTTATAAAATAAATAACCGCTAAAGTTTTGTAATTTAAACTAAATTTAATTTCAAAACTTATAACTTAATAGTTTTCAACTATTAACTTTAACTGGTTATTCAAGTCGCGACAAACTTAATTTTAATAGGTTATTTAAAATTAAGTGTCCTGAGAGATGAAAGGGTTCATCAAATTTGTCATGACTTTAAATAGTAAAACTGGCTTTTACAACACACGTATGATTTAATCATTCGTTGTGTTTGACCCTATTCGGTAAACACTAAAATTGGAACCCATATTTAAAACCAATGGTCTATGCCATCCTATTATAAGGAACACTTGGAGCATAAAACGAAACATCGGTGTTTGGAGCCACAGCACCGCACTGGATGCGTAGTTTATCCTTCCAAGGCGCAAGGGTTTCGTTGACACATCCGGCCCTTCCGCAAGTACCTGTTTTAGGACGACTATTACTTTTCTCTCTTGTTACATGCCCCAACTGTCAAGAGATTAAAAGTGGGCATAGATGAGGCTAAAAGTATCAATGCATAGACAAGTCTTGTCTTAGCGGCCTCATACACGAGAGTTGTGCATCTTTCCACCATTGACACTAATTGTTAGTCTAGTTACCCACTTACTAATTTTGTATGCCACAGCTACCATTAGTGACTGATTTAGCTAGATTCTCACTCCTTATTCTAATTTCTGTAATTGGGTCATAAATTAATAAGGACTTTTCACTTTCTTTATACTAATTTATTCTCTTTGCTTATCTTGACAGATGTCTACTGAAAATAATAATACTAATAACTCCTTCGCTCTCAAGTCTATCCTTGAGAATGAAAAGCTGGATAACACCAACTTTCTCTCGTGGCAGTGCAATATGAGAATAGTTCTCAAGATGGCCAAGAAGCTCTATGTTCTCGATGCACCAGTCCCTGAGGCACCCGATGGTAACACGCCTGCCGCTCGTAAGGCCTGGGAAAAACAAAGAAATGATGCCACTAAGGTGGCCTGCCTTATGCTAGCCTGCATGTCCCGTGAGCTCCAAAAGAGCATGGAGGACCTGAGTGTCTTTGACATGATTGAGCAACTTAAGGGCATGTTCCTGAAACAAGCCTGACAAGAACGCTATGTAACCATGTCTCAGCTCATTCGTTGCACGATGCAAGAGGGCACGCCTGTTAGTGTTCATGTACTTAAGATGAAAGGGTACATCGACCAGATGAACAAACTTGGATATCCCATGAGGATGACATGGCTACTGATTTCATCTTAAACTCTCTCCCAAGCTCCTATGCTCAATTCGTAATGAATTTCAACATGAATGGCTTGGAGAAGACAGTGGCCGAGCTACATGGTATGCTCAAAACGGCCAAGTTGAATATCCAAGGAAAGAAAAATCAAGTTCTGATGGTCAGATCTGCTTGTGTTAAAAAAACCTTACCTCAAGAAAAGAGGTAATAATAGCAAAGGCAAGAAGAAGGTTAATGTTGCTGCCAAGCCTGCCACCAACAATAACAAGAAAGCTTCAAAAGCACCCCCTCCTAAGGAACGCCAATGCTTTGAATGCAACAAAATGGGACACTGGAAACGTAACTGTCCTGAATATCTAGCCAAGCTGAAGCTGAAGAGGGCTAGTGGTGAGGGCACCTCTTCAGGTATTCTCATTTATGTTATTGAAATTTTTAATGTTTCTAGCAACACATGGGTATTTGATACTAGATGTGGATACCACATCATTAATGTCTTGCAGGAGCCTAAAAGTTGGAGGAAGCTGAAACAAGGCGACATGGAACTCATCGTTGGAGATGGGAAAAGAGTACCAGTTCTTGCAACTGAAACATATCATTTCTCATGTCCTTCTGGCCTTGTGGTTGTTTTGAACAATTGTTTGTTTGCACCTGGTTTAACCAGAAACATTATTTCAGTTTCTTTATTGTTTGAACAAGGATTTAAGTATGTTTTTAATGGTATTGCTATTTCTGCCTACTTAAATGATATCTTTTACTTTGAGGCTAAACCTCAAAACGGTATTTATGAGATTGACATTCAAACTGACAATAACTTATATTTCTAAACGTATCAAATCTGGCATTAATGATATTTTTCTATGGCATTGTCGACTTGGCCACATAAGCAAGGCACGCATTAAAAGACTCCAATCCGAAGGAATTCTTGAACCTACCGGACATGACTCATTTAAAAATTGCGAGTCTTGTTTAGCTGGCAAACTCACAAAGGACCCCTTCACCCATGTTGGTGAACGAGCAAAGGATCTGCTAGGCCTTATACACACTGATGTGTGTGGCCCTTTCAGAACCATGTCTAGAAATCATGAAAGATACTTCGTTTCATTTATTGACGATTATAGTCGATATGCTTATGTCTATCTTATGAAACATAAGCATGAAACATTTGAAAACTTCAAAGAATTTCAAAACGAAGTAGAGAAACAACTCGATAAATCTATTAAGACACTTCGATCAGATCGAGCTGGCGAGTATCTCAGCTTAGAATTTCTTAATCATCTGAAGGAGCATGGAATTATTTCTTTGCCCACTCCTCCTCGCACACCCCAACATAATGGCGTGAGCGAGAGGATAAATCGAACCCTACTTAATATGGTTCGATCAATGATGTGTAGAACTAACTTGCCTCACTCCTTCTGGAGTTATGCTCTTATGACCGCCGCCCGCCTTATAAATCTGGCACCGACTAAGAAGGTGGACAAAATCCCATATGAGATATGGCACGGGTCTAAACCCAATCTGTCTTACCTTAGAGTATGGGGATGTGATGCATATGTCACCAGGGATGTGATGCATATGTCACCAGCGATTCTGATGACAAGCTCGATCCCGGAGGCGAAAACGTTGTTTTCGTCGGTTACTACAACAAAAGCGGATATTATTTCTATCATCCTGATGCAAACATTGTTTCCATCAAAAGGAAAGGACACTTTCTCGAGGAAGATATTCTAAATCGAGGAATCGGAAATAATATTACGGATCTTGAAGAAATTCGAGAAACACAAACAACCGCTGAAGAAGTCGGAGCGTCTGTTCAACAAGAAGTTGTTGCTGATGAATCAGACCTAAACACAAGCGTTCGCAGAAGTAGCAGGTCTCGTAAAGAACCTAATAGATACATATGGCATCTTGAAGCTTCTAAAGTCCTGTTAGTAGCTGAGTCAAATGACGAACCTACAAACTACAAATCTGCTATCTCAGATCCTGAATCTGAGAAATGGCTTGAAGCCATGAACGCCGAGATGCAATCTATGCGTGATAATCAGGTCTGGGACTTGATTGAACTACCCCCCGGTTCTCGGGCAATAGGGAGACAATGGATTTTTAAAAGAAAAACCGACATGCATGGTAATGTACAAACCTATAAAGCACGGCTAGTTGCAAAGGGTTTCACTCAAACTCAAGGTATTGACTATGATGAAACTTTCTCACCCGTTGCTATGATCAAATCGATCAGGATACTGCTTGCCATAGCCGCGTACCATGATTACGAGATATGGCAAATGGATGTCAAAACCGCTTTTCTTAATGGACATCTCTCTGAAGATGTCTATATGGTTCAGCCTGACGGTTTTGTTGATCCAAAGTATCCTAGTAGGGTCTGCAAACTGAATAAGTCCATTTATGGACTTAAACAGGCATCTCGAATCTGGAATCTTCATTTTGATCAGAAAATCAAAGAATTTGGTTTTGTAAAGAATGAAGATGAGCCTTGTGTTTACCTAAAGGCTAGTGGGAGCACTATATCATTTCTCATCTTGTATGTGGATGATATACTGATCATTGGAAACAACATCCTTGTGCTTGACAAAGTCAAACAATGGTTAGGATCTTGTTTTGTAATGAAGGATCTTGGAGAAGCTGCTTACATTCTAGGAATCAAGATCTACAGAGATAGATCTAAGCGGCTTCTAGGGCTAAGTCAGAGTACTTACATAGACAAAATGATGACACACTTTCGGATGGAAAACTCCAAGAAAGGAGGTGTTCCGATGACTAAAGGCACTGTGTTGAACAAATCGCAATCTCCTTACACGTACATTGAAATTAAGGAATGGAAGCAATTCCATATGCCTCAGCGATTGGTTCTATCATGTATGTTATGTTGTGCACTAGACCTGACGTCTCGTATGCTCTGAGCATGACCAGCCGTTTCCAGCAAAGTCCTGGCATTGCCCATTGGACTGCAGTCAAGAACATCCTGAGGTACTTAAGAAGGACCAAAGACAAATTCTTAATATTTGGAGGAGTGAAAGAGGAGCTCACTGTACAGTGTTACACTGATGCTAGCTTACAAACTGACCGAGATGACTCTCGCTCACAGTCAGGTTTGTATTCACTCTTAATGGAGGAGCTGTCTCATGGAAAAGCTCCAAGCAGAGTGTAGTGGCGGATTCAACCACCGAATCTGAGTATATAGCCGCATCAGATGCTGCTAAGGAAGCTGCTTGGATGAAGAAATTCATTACTGACCTCGATGTGGTTCCGAGTATTCTCCAACCAATCGAGATACTTTGTGATAACACAGGTGCTATAGCTCAAGCCAAAGAGCCCAGATCTCATCACAAAGCCAAGCACATTCAAAGAAAGTTTCACTATATACGAGAAATTGTGGAACGTGGAGACATTGTGATAAGCAAAGTAGACACAGATCAAAACCTAGCGGACCCGTTTACTAAGCCCATGACTCAGGAAAAGCATGATCTTCACAGAGATGCTATTGGTCTTAGATTTGCTAGTGATTTGTTTTGATTTAGTATTTTGAATGTGCGAACATTTAAACAGTTGTACTTTTGAATTCTTTTGGTTTACTGATTTAAATGCAATTCTGAATTCTTATAACTGTGTTCGATTTTAATACGTTTAATCCATGAATCTTGTATTCTTAATTATCCGTAGTCGGTCAGACTCGTGGGAACGTCTCTGAATTAAGACTTTTCTGAACATCGGCTCAAGGAGTTGACTCTGAACTTCACAGGCCTTAGTTTGAATGACGTTGGATGTAACTCGCATCAAATCATCTTCATGGATCTTTGTCATAAGATGTTTTGCTATTGGTATACTCATTAGTATCCTCTGACCTGAGATACGTACTAGAACTGTCGTTTACCAAGAACCATTCTTTAATCACTGTCAAACGCTGTCGCGTAACTGCCAGTCATAAAGGCTTTGATTAGGAATAGTTCTGAAGTTCAGTGGGAGTTGTATGTAGTCAATAAGGGATTCTGTACTCTTGCATTATATGTAACAGATAAGCATCGTGGCGCCCTCATTGATTCAAACTGGTGAAGTGTAAGGCCTTACCCAAACTTACCGTGTGTTTGATTGGACCACTTTAATTCTTGATCGAGAACAATAATAATTGAACGCCATATGAGAATGAACTAAATCCATGTCTCATTGATTCAATTGATATCTTTATACGGAAAGGATAAATGACAACTATTGTCATAAGTCTATTGTCTTGCTTTAGTTAGCTGTTACTAACACCAAGATATTTGGTTAATGACTTTAAAGCTTCATACCTTGTTAAGGACAGCCATGTGCATCTAGAGCGCCGCTGACTGTTTGCGTTGTTTTATCGTGGATCGTCCAAGTGAGAGATTGTTGGATTTTTTGGACCGACCCGATGGACAACGCGACTGACCGAGCTATGACCCGTAAGAGTTACACCTTGGTCAACGAACATTAAATCCACTTAACCCGATTAACTAGTAATTACGAACTGTTAGCGAGACGATATATTTTATATATATTCGTTAGACGAGAATTATTATTTATACTAGTGTATGAATAATAATTATATATATTGTTTTAATCTTTCATTAAAACAATTAAATGGATTTAGACTTTAATATTAACTATTGGGTTTAGGCCCGGTATGATTTTTATTAGGTTAAAAGGATTGGAGTAATTAATATATAAAGATATATTAAAATCTAATAAAAAAGGGTAGAGATTCCTTTTTTTGATCGAAGGAAACAAGAAACCAAAAATTTGCTTTTCTTTTGGATTTTTTTGCCACCGGCCAAGACCAAAACGGAGTCATCCGTTTGGTGATCTCCGGAACCACCAAACCAACCCAAGTCGGACCCTGCCCCGCTGCTGTCCCGTTTTCGGCCAGCCCCGGCGCTACTCGTCTCTCGTGTTGTCAGTTTGTAATCTAGCATCGGTTCGTTGTACCTAGGTGTCTCAACCGGTTAATTATTAACCACTAAGATATAATTAATCTCATCAGTAGATTAATTGTTTGTTTTAATTTTGTGTTTGCGTGTTCATAACCAGATCCTGTTCGGTTTGTCAGTGCTGCTAAATAGGTTATGATTTTATTTTCCGCTGCGTATTTATTAATTAACTGAATTAATTCATTTCTCTGTCAAAACCCGTTTTTTCAAAAGTCAAACTGATCACCACTGAATCCCAACAGTACTTGCATCGACAATACCAATAGGCGGTCCTGTTGGAGGTCCAACTGAAGGTCTTCCTTATTACTATATGCCCCAAGGTGACTGGTGAGGTGAGAATACTGACATTTCTTTGGTGAGAATGCAGTTCTTATTATTTTTTTTTCTTTTTGGCTATCACACTTTGTTTTGTGTCTTTTTTGGGAATTTATCCTTTTTTACTAGAGGGGGCGAAATTGGCAATGGGTTCAAAGGGGTAACTTTTTAGCATGGGATGGGTTGGGCTCACTTGAAAACTCTTTTCTGGTTTTTCTAAATGATACAACATGTGTTAAATATCGTCGCGTAGATTATACTGCTCCTTCGGTCCCAAAATTATTGTCCATGTTTCTGTTTTAATTTGTCCCAAAATAATTGTTTACATTGAAAAAGATAGTTGTAATTACTAATTTTCTCATTTTACTCTTAACTACCCTTATTGTTAAATCTAGTAAGTGTTTCAAATCAATTGACATCTTAAATGCATTGAGGGTAGAAATTGGCATTCTGCCAACAAAAATCTGCATTGATTGTATACATCTTAAGTAGTGATTTTATTTGTGGACAATTATGTATTTATGTTTGGATGGAGGGAGCGATTATTATCACAATCATAATGTTCTTTTAATTAAATGATTTAGAAGGTTTTATGCAACTTGAAAACATTGTTGGCAACATGCAATTTTCGACACATTTGATCGGTTTTCATTTTAGCTAATTCTTTTAGTTTAATTTAATCCATTTGAAATATTCTACTGAAGAAGCAATATAGAAAATGATCCCTGAATTGTTTATACACACCTTGTTTATGATTGTTCCTTCATCTAGTGAGCATTGATTGTGGTGTATGATTTGTTAAGGAATCAAACACTCAAGTTGTAAAGTCATTTCCTTTATGGATGGATTGCTTTAGACAGGTTGCATACTTGCATTTTTCAAAATATATCACAAACATGTGCCAAGCAACACTTGGAATATGCAACACTAGAGGTGGCAAAATGGTCGGGTCAGGTGGATTGTGGGTTATGTAACATGTCCAAACATTAACATTTTAGTATGTGTTGAACGTGTTGGCTTGGGTTGGAATAACGTGTTAAATTTGATTACAAGAACTTGTTGGATTTTATGGGCCGACCCGATGGACAACGCGGCTGACCGAGCTATGACCCGTAAGAGTTACACCTAGGACAACGAACATTAAACCCACTTAACCCGCTTAACTGGTAATTACGAACTGTTAGCGAGACGATATATTTTATATAAATTCGTTAGACGAGAATTATTATTTATACTAGTTTATATAATAATTATTATATATATTGTTTTAATATTTCATTAAAACAATTAAATGGGTACAGACTTTTTTATCTCGTATTGGACTTTGTGCCCGGAAACAATTAATAGGGTTTATAATTATTATATATATAATAATCCTATTTTTGTTTCTAACCCTAATTTTTTCCAACCGTAGAAAGGAAAGAAAATTGGACTTGTTCCTTTTTGCTTTTCGGTAAATGTCTACTAGCCGCAAACAACAAAGAAGGGTTGACTTCTTTGTTTCTTGTTGAACCTGCTTGCGCCATTAAGGAGCAAAGATATTTCCGGCAACCACCAGCCCAAGTCGTAACCTGCCCCGCTGCTGTCCTGTTTCTGGCCAGCCTCGGCGTTTCCCGTCTCTCGCTTTGTCGGTTCGTGATCTAGCATCGTTTCGTTGTACCTAGGTGTCTCAATCGGTTAATCATTAACCGAGGTATAATTTATCTCATCAGTAGATTAATTGTTTTTTTGTGTTTGCGTGTTCATAACCAGATCCTGTTCGGCTTGTCAGTGCTGTTAAATAGGTTATAATTTTATTTTCCGCTGCGTATTTATTAATTAACTGAATTAATTAATTTCTCTGTCAAAACCCGTTTTTACAAAAGTCAAACTGATCACCACTGAATCCCAACAGTGGTATCAGAGCCTCGGTTATAACACGCAAATCGGAACCGGTCTGGTTTCACCGGTTAGATTAATCACAAACTTTAACTATCTTGAAGTTTCTGATCTGATCTGTTTTTTTTTTGGGCAATTTTTTTTATTTATTAATTTGGTCGATTTTTTATTTTATTTGACCAAATATATTGCCCGTATGTGATTGTGTTGAATATGTAAATCTGGCCTGACCCATGTGATTGAGTTGTTTGCGTTTATTATTCAGTTTTTGGTTTTATGGTTTTGATCCACTTTTGATGGCTCAAAGTTATAATAGAATAGTTTTTATTTTATTTTATGTATTGTAATAAAAACCCAAGGACAAAATATGAAGACGCAACAGGAATCATGGAGTCAGTGGGAGTGATCCGAGACGACTAGATGCACGAAAGTTCATCCTTGTGGTTGTTTTAATTTTGTGGACCCCGTGACCCGTTTGGTCTTGCTAACTGGCTCTAGCAAGATCAAACAAACTTGGCCCTAAAAGATTTACATATTTATTTGCTTTATGGTCGCTTTTTAATTTTTTATAACTTAAATTTATTATAAACCAACCAAACACCAAACGTTTTAAAAGAAGTTTTAAAATGTCACAATCTGTCATCACAAGTTCTAATTTTACAACTTGTAGAATTTTATAAAAAATAACAACTGGCTTGTTTTTATAAAATAAATAACCGCTAAAGTTTTGCAATTTAAACTAAATTTAATTTCAAAACTTATAACTTAATAGTTTTCAACTATTAACTTGAACTGGTTATTCAAGTCGCGACAAACTTAGTTTTAATAGGTTATTTAAAATTAAGTGTCCTGATAGGTGAAAGGGTTCATCAAATTTGTCATGACTTTAAATAGTAAAACTGGGTTTTACAACACGCGTATGATTTAATCATTCGTTGTGTTTAACCCTATCGGTAAACACTAAAATTGGAACCTATATTTTAAACCAATGGTCTATGTCATCCTATTATAAGGAACACTTGGAGCATAAAACGAAACATCGGTGTTTGGAGCCACAGCACCGCACTGGATGCGTAGTTTATCCTTCCAAGGCGCAAGGGTTTCGTTGACACATCTGGCCCTTCCGCAAGTACCTGTTTTAGGACGACTATTACTTTTCTCTCTTGTTACATGCCCCAGCTGTCAAGAGATTAAAAGTGGGCATAGATGAGGCTAAACGTATCAATGCATAGACATGTCTTGTCTTAGCGGCATCATACACGAGAGTTGTGCATCTTTCCACAATTGACACTAAATGTCAGTCTAGTTACCCACTTACTAATGTTGTATGCCACAGCTACCATTAGAAACTGATTTAGCTAGATTCTCACTCCTTATTCTAATTTCTGTAATTGGGTCATAAATTAATAAGGATTTTTCACTTTCTTTATACTAATTTATTTTCTTTGCTTATCTTAACAGATGTCTAATAAAAAAATAATACTAATAACTCCTTCGCTCTCAAGTCTATCCTTGAGAATGAAAAGCTGGATGACACCAACTTTCTCTCATGGCAGTGCAATCTGAGAATAGTTCTCAAGATGGCCAAGAAGCTCTATATTCTCGATGCACCAGTCCCTGAGGCACCCGATGGTAACACGGTTGCCGCACGTAAGGCCTGGGAAAAACAAAGAAATGATGCCACTAAGGTGGCCTGCCTTATGCTAGCCTGCATGTCCCGTGAGCTCCAAAAGAGCATGGAGGACCTGAGTGTCTTTGACATGATTGAGAAACTTAAGGGCATGTTCTTGAAACAAGCCTGACAAGAACGCTATGAAACCATGTCTCAGCTCATTCGTTGCACGATGCAAGAGGGCACGCCTGTTAGTGCTCATGTACTTAAGATGAAAGGGTACATCGACCAGATGAACAAACTTGGATATCCCATGAAGGATGACATGGCTACTGATTTCATCTTAAACTCTCTCCCAAGCTCCTATGCTCAATTCGTAATGAATTTCAACATGAATGGCTTGGAGAAGACAGTGGCCGAGCTACATGGTATGCTCAAAACGGCCGAGATGAATATCCAAGGAAAGAAAAATCAAGTTCTGATGGTTAGATCTATTGCTGTTAAAAAAACCAACACAAAGAAAAGAGGTTATAATAGCAAAGGCAAGAAGAAGGTTAATGTTGCTGCCAAGCCTGCCACCAACAATAACAAGAAAGCTTCAAAAGCACCCCCTCCCCAGGTGCGCCAATGCTTTGAATGCAACAAAATGGGACACTGGAAACGTAACTGTCCTGAATATCTAGCCAAGCTAAAGCTACAGAGGGCCAGTGGTGAGGGCACCTCTTTAGGTATTCTCATTTATGTTATTGAAATTTTTACTGTTTCTAGCAACACATGGGTATTTGATACTGGATGTGGATACCACATCATTAATGTCTTGTAGGAGCCTAAAAGTTGGAGGAAGCTGAAACAAGGCGACATGGAGTTCATTGTAACATTTCTGTTTCTTTTTTTTTACCATGTAAACGTTTCGATGCAATAAACGAGTATTTCAATTCGTGTGCAACAATTGTAATGCAATTACACATACAATACATTATGTTACAATAACGCCATTATCTCTCAAACCTCGTGGACCAAAATTGACAAAAACTCAAAAACGATAAAAAGTGTCAAACACGATCGTGCCTAGATACAAGCACGGTCGCGCCTAGAGTCAAAGCACGGTCGTGCCTAATACAGACACGGTCGCGCTGCTGAAACCACGTGACTCCGCAGAGTCAGTCAGTGGTCCATGCTCGTCGAATTAAATCGCGTTAAGGCCGGATTTCACGCGTCCAACCATACGCAACTGTACACCATCTGAAACACGTCTCCAATTTCGTACTCCAATCGACCTATTTCAATCATCAACTACCCACTCCCACCACAATCATGAATTCGCAAATTTGACGTTATAAGGATAATCCAATGCCCCCTACACCTTCACACACACCCTCTCGACCTCTCGGAGCATCCACTCGACTCGCATTCAACCTCTGTCGTCCGATCGATCGCCGAGAAACCCAACCTCACGACTTGTAGCCGACTGCATTAAATTGCCCGATTTAAACAAGTAAGTAATATGTCTCTAGCTTCGTATCTACCTCTACCACGAAAGCCCTATGTCAATTCGTAGTAAAAATACGCGATCGATCCGATTCTGAACCTAAAAAGTCAAAACTACACCTTTAGTCGAACTACCACTTAAACACGATATAAATACAATTAAACTATGTAAATAGCTTCGCAAGCATCCACTAAGTGAAAGCCCTAAGAATACAGAAGCTTTAATATAAGAGTCGATCGAATTATGTCTGGAAAAGACCCGACACGGTCGCGCTCATCACTGAGCGCGGTCGTGCCCAACCAAGCACAGTCGTGGTCCGAGTAAGGCCCGGTCGTGCTTACCGAGCAAACAAGTCTTGACCAAAAACAAACACTAGACGCGGTCGTGCCGGACACGAGCACGGTCGTGCTCCATGACCAGAACCTCTGTAGCCTTCTGACTCGACCACGGGCGCGCTCCAGACCACCACGGTCACGCCCGGAGGCGAGCGCGGTCGTGCCGTTGATGAGCACGGTCGTGCTCAGTCAGAACTGAATCTTTACAGTTTTCTCAGATTTGATGATTTTTATAAAACTTATGTTATAAACTTAACTGTTTAAACAGAATCTCACCATTATTAAGCACGACAATTATTTTCATCGATTAAATTGTTTTAAACCGATTCTTACCAATTGAGAATACATTTTCATTTAAAATTTCTAAAATTATAAAAAGTTATAACAAGATTTTAAAAAACACTTTATTATGAAAAAGACTTTTATAAACCAATTGTATAAATCCTAGTTACATCAAATAAAACTTATATAAATATAAACTACTTTATATTTTGTGACGTTTTCTAAAATAAGTAGATAAAACGAATTCGTCTGTTTATATTACATTCAATTAAATATATATACCACACTACCTTATATTTTAAATACATAACTAAACGATACAATTCATTAGTGCAAATCCTTACGCTTGCAATACACTGAAACACTATAGTTACTTTAAACCTTATACACCGCATTAATACACGTCATACATTTACTCGATAGGTCAAGCTCCGTGACCCACAAACACTTAACATTTACTTGGTTGTGCAATCTACACTCTCCAACACAAGTGAGTCTACATAACCCCACTTTTACTCTTTTTCACCTTTGGGGTGGACATGATTTACATTAAACAAATTGCAACTCTTTCATAGTACAATCCTTACTTGATTACATGAATTATTTGTGCAATATGCTTGAATGCTATGAGTTATTACTATACATACATGACGCAACTCGTGCAATCATTAACTCTGTACAAGCCAACGGTAAACAAGGATAGTACTATTGAGTCTGACAAACCCACCCGGGTAGGGTGTTTGTTACCGACTTTACATTTGGGTAACCTGCGTGTTATGCCTCAGTCACAAGGTTTGATTGTGCACCTAGTATAACTATAGATTCTCCATATTTGTCTTATATACCATGCGAATCAGGGAATTGTATAAACATTTTTGAACTCTTATTTGTGTGTCAAAACTTATGTATGCTCACCAACTTTTTAGTTGACCCTTGTTTTTAAATCATGTTTCAGGTGCTAACAATTGAGATGATTAAAGTTGCTTCCACCTAGTTTGAGGACCTAGTTAAAAAGGCTCTAAAATAAACATTGTTATGTATTTTGTTATGTTTCGTGTACTTGTTGGATTGTTGTTTGATTTCAATGAAAACTGCATGTTTAATCACTTCAACCTTAGCAAACCATGAGCTATGAACAGTCTGCACGCTTCACGCCCCGACGTTTCCGCCGTCGGTTGGGGTGTGACAGATTGGTATCAGAGCCTTGGTTATAGGGAATTAGGTTATTAGACACCGTTGACCTAGACTATAACTTTAGGACACCCAGCAATGCCATGCTACATGTTTTATGTGATACGTGCTATTTGCTATATGTCACATGCTTTATGTGTTAGTTATTTGATACTAAAATTGTTTAGACTACATGACTTAATAAGCATACGTAAATAATAAATTAAATAAATCGTATCCATACCCGTATCCTAAGCCGCGTATCCTCCTTAACTGCTTCTATGTCATCATCGCCATAACTTGTGGAAAAACTCATACTCGTAGACATTAGTCTATCAAAAATATTTTTATATACCCGTTAAGGTTTTAGACTCTGTTAATTATTAAAGGACATGTGCAATCTGGAAGGGTGACACCTGTATTCTGGGTTTTCTGTCTAGGAAAGCATTTCATATAAATCCCAATCAACCGAGGGATCCGTATGCTTTCCTAGGAATTCCCGGGATGAGTGTTTACCTATAGGCTAAAGCACGTCTCCTTGAAAATTATATGAGTATAATTAATCTTAATATGTCATTGTGTTCAAGTAGAAATGTGATTACTTGAAAACAATCCGAACTATGAAATAAATGTGTTATTATTCCTCCTATCCTAAATTTCAACGGATTTTTTTAAATTCTCACAACACTTTTGTATCATTCTCTTTTTATAGAATGCCTCCTCGTCGTAACATCAACTGCAACAACACCGACAACGCCAACAATAGCACCAACACCAATACCGGCAATGTCAACAACAACAATAATACCGACCTTGCTGCTCTCCTCACTCAGCTAGTAACTCAACTAACTCAAGCCAATAACAACAACAATGGGAACGCCAGTGGCAGTGCTAATACTGGTGGTGGCGGTGGTGCCAACCCGCCACAATGTACCTTCAAGCACTTCAACTCTTGCAATCCCCTGAAATTTTATGGTACCGAAGGAGCCACGGGACTCCTTCAATGGTTCGAAAATATTGAGGGCACCTTCCTCAATAGTGACTGTCCGGACAATCTACGAGTCCGCCATGCCACTAGTGTCTTCCAAAAACGGGCACTAACCTGGTGGAATGGGGAGAAGAGAACAAGGGGAGTAGAAGTAGCAATGGCTCTGCCATGGGATGATCTAAAAAGGATCATGACCGAGGAATTCTGTCCTCGGAACGAAATGAAAAAGCTGGAAGCAGAATTTTGGGATCTTACCCAAGATAGTGGTGAAAGCTTAGCATACACCAACCGTTTTCACGAACTGAGCATGCTGGTACCTCACATGGTTACACCTTTGTCTAGGTGTATTGAAAAATATATCGGTGGCCTACCGAGACAAATCCAGGACACTGTTTTGGGAAGAAATCCTGCAAGCCTGGAGGATGCTATTCGTCTGGCTGCTACTTTGACTGATAATCACGTTAAAGCAGGTACTCTTACCAGAAAGGGGGCCAAGAAAGTTTCTGACACCACAACACCTCCTGCTCATGTCAAGGAGGTCAAAGCCGAACCGAACCACAACACGAGGAAGAGGAAAGCTAAGAACTATGCTGTGATCACTCCGGCTGCCCCAGTCAACCAAGTTGCTCCTATGGCTCAGAACCGAGTCAAGAAACAATATGTGGGAAACAATCCGTTGTGCAACACCTGCAATTATCACCATTTCCCAAATGTACCCTGCCGCCTATGTGCCAGCTGTGGAAGATATGGGCATGTAGCTAACACCTGCAGAAGTAATCCAACTGGTAATCAAGTCAACCGGGGAAACGGGGCTAATCCAGCAGTTCCAGCTATTGGTAATGGGCATGCTTGCTTCGAGTGTGGCGACCCAAACCACTTCCGAGACCGATGTCCAAAACTTGTGAACAATACTCAAGGCGGAGCTCGTGGGCGTGCCTTCAACATCAACGCCAATGAAGCTCAAGCCAACGATCATGTGGTCAACGGTACGTTTCTTATGAATGACCAATATGCTTCTATACTATTTGATACCGGAGCCGATAAGAGTTTTGTGTCCCTTAACTTTGAACCTTTACTTGCAAAAACACGATCCAAACTAGAGAAAACCTTCACCGTTGAAGTAGCGGATGGAAACTCCATCACTATTGACTCCATCATTCATGACTGCTCACTAGAACTCAATGGTCACACATTTCCAGTCAACCTAATACCAATGCCATTAGGGAGTTTTGACGTCATCATCGGCATGGATTGGTTGTCTAAAAACCACGCCGAAGTCATGTGTTTTGAAAAATACATCCGAATACCTCTTCCATCGGGAGACATATTGAAAGTCTTTGGCGAGAAACCTTGCAAAGGACTCAAACTGATGTCATGCATAACTGCCCAGAAATACATTCGAAAGAAGTGCATGGTTTTCCTAGCTCGTGTGATTCAAAAAGAAGACAAGGAGAGAAGAATAGAAGATATTCCCATCATTCGGGAGTTTCCCGAAGTCTTTCCCGACGACTTACCCGGTCTTCCACCTGTTCGGGAAGTAAAGTTTCGAATCGATCTCATACCCGGAGCAAACCCTGTGGCTAAAGCTCCTTACCGGCTTGCACCTTCCGAATTGCAAGAACTTGCAAGTCAACTTCAAGAACTCGCTGACAAAGGTTTCATACGGCCAAGTCATTCACCGTGGGGTGCACCGGTCTTGTTTGTTAAAAAGAAGGATGGTTCATTCCGCATGTGTATTGACTATCGAGAGCTCAACAAGCTTACAATCAAAAACCGCTACCCGTTACCTAGGATTGACGACCTCTTCGATCAACTCCAAGGTTCTACTTGTTTCTCGAAGATTGATCTTCGATCTGGTTATCACCAACTGCGTGTCCGAGAAGAAGATATTCCAAAGACCGCCTTCCGAACAAGATATGGTCATTACGAGTTCACGGTTATGCCTTTTGGGTTGACCAATGCACCTGCTGTCTTTATGGATCTCATGAACCGCATGTGCAAACCATACCTTGACAAATTCGTGATCGTTTTCATCGACGACATCTTGATCTATTCCAAGACTGAGGAAGAACATGAACAGCACCTTAGACTGATTCTGGATCTCCTGAGAACCGAACAATTATACGCCAAGTTCTCCAAATGTGAATTTTGGCTAAAGGAGGTTCAATTTTTGGGTCACATTATCAACAAAAGGGGAATTCATGTCGACCCCGCCAAGATCGAAGCTGTTAAGAACTGGAGTGCTCCTAAAACCCCTACCGAGGTTCGTTCGTTTCTTGGTTTAGCGGGCTATTACCGAAGATTCATTTCCAATTTCTCCAAGATTGCTGTTCCCCTCACCGCCTTGACTCATAAAGGTAAACCTTATGAATGGGGGCCGAAACAAGAATAAGCTTTCCAAACTCTTAAACAGAAGTTATGTGATGCTCCTATTCTGACTCTTCCCGAAGGAAACGATGATCTAGTCGTCTACTGTGATGCCTCTAACCTAGGCCTTGGTTGTGTTCTCATGCAACGAGGCAAGGTAATCGCTTATGCATCGAGGCGACTCAAGATCCATGAAAAGAACTATACGACGCACGATCTGGAGCTAGGTGCAGTCATATTTGCCTTGAAGATTTGGAGACATTATCTATATGGCACGAAATGTGTGGTATTTACCGACCACAAAAGCCTCCAACACATCTTCAACCAAAAAGAACTCAACATGAGGCAACGGCGTTGGGTTGAACTCCTCAATGATTACGATTGCGAGATTCGTTATCATCCCGGCAAGGCAAACGTAGTAGCCGATGCGCTGAGCCGTAAAGAACGTGTCATGCTCCAAAGTGTCAAGATTCATTTCGACATTCAAACCCGTATTCTAGCAGCTCAACACGTCTCGATTACCGAGGGCAATATGTATGAGGAAATGTCGTGTGGTGCTGAATTCCAACTAGAGACTAAAAGCAATGGCTTGCTTTATTTCTCGGATCGTATTTGGGTTCCCAATCGCAATGACCTCCGGGAATTCCTCATGACTGAAGCACACAAGTCTCGGTATTCTATCCATCCCGGTGCGGATAAAATGTATCACAATCTTCGACCACAGTATTGGTGGCCTGGTATGAAGAAAGACATTGCACTCTATGTTGCAAAATGTCTAACCTGCTCTAAAGTCAAAGCCGAACATCAACGTCCTTCCGGTTTACTTGAACAACCGGAAATCCCCATGTGGAAATGGGAAAATCTAGCCATGGACTTCATTACTAAACTCCCCCGTACTTCAAACGGCTATGATAGCATTTGGGTAATCATCGACCGTCTCACAAAGTCCGCACACTTCCTGCCCATCCGTGAAGACTATCGGGTTGAGAAATTGGCCCGAATCTATATTAACGAAATTGTGAGTCGACACGGTATACCTTTGAACATAATCTCCGACAGAGATGCTCGTTTCACTTCCAGATTTTGGCAATCTCTGCAAAAGGCACTTGGCACACGATTGGATTTAAGCACAGCCTACCATCCCCAAACTGATGGCCAAACTGAACGAACAATCCAAACCCTCGAAGACATGCTGAGAGCCTGTGTCATAGACTTTGGTGGCAATTGGGATTCACACTTGACACTTATTGAATTCTCCTACAATAACAGCTACCACACCAGCATCAACATAGCTCCATTCGAAGCTCTTTATGGTCGCAAATGCCGTTCTCCCATCTGTTGGAACGAGATTGGTGAAGCACAAATCACCGGTCCCGAGTTAATTCAGGAAACATCCGACAAAATCCTTCAAATCCGTGACAACATCCGAGTAGCGAGAAGTCGACAAAAGAGCTATGCCGACAAGCGACGAAAACCCTTGGAATTCCAAGTGGGCGACCTTGTGCTTCTCAAAGTATCCCCTTGGAAGGGTGTGATCCGCTTTGGAAAGAAAGGCAAGCTAGCACCTCATTACGTAGGCCCGTTCAAGATCCTTGAAAGAATCGGGAAAGTGGCTTACAAACTTGAGCTACCTCCAGCACTCAACAATGTTCATCCAACCTTCCACGTGTCCAACCTGAAGAAATGTCTTGCTGATGAGAACCTCCACATACCTCTTGACGACGTGCGCATTGATGAAACGATGCACTTTGTCGAGAAACCGATGGAAATCATGGACCGTGAGATCAAGCAACTCAAACGCAGCCGCATTCCTATAGTCAAAGTCCGTTGGGATTCTAAACGCGGTCCTGAGTTTACATGGGAACGTGAAGACCAAATGAAACTCAAGTATCCTCACCTATTCACCAATTCTGCAACCTCAACTAGTTGAATTTCGGGACGAAATCCCCTCAACATCGGGAGACTGTAACATTTCTGTTTCTTTTTTTTACCATGTAAACGTTTCGATGCAATAAACGAGTATTTCAATTCGTGTGCAACAACTGTAATGCAATTACACATACAATACATTATGTTACAATAACGCCATTATCTCTCAAACTTCGTGGACCAAAATTGACAAAAACTCAAAAACGATAAAAAGTGTCAAACACGATCGTGCCTAGATACAAGCATGGTCGCGCCTAGAGTCAAAGCACGGTCGTGCCTAATACAGACACGGTCGCGCTGCTGAAACCACGTGACTCCGCAGAGTCAGTCAGTGGTCCATGCTCGTCGAATCAAATTGCGTTAAGGCCGGATTTCACGCGTCCAACCATACGCAACTGTACACCATCTGAAACACGTCTCCAATTTCGTACTCCAATCGACCTATTTCAATCATCAACTACCCACTCCCACCACAATCATGAATTCGCAAATTTGACGTTATAAGGAGAATCCAATGCCCCCTACACCTTCACACACACCCTCTCGACCTCTCGGAGCATCCACTCGACTCGCATTCAACCTCTGTCGTCCGATCGATCGCCGAGAAACCCGACCTCACGACTTGTAGCCGACTGCATTAAATTGCCCGATTTAAACAAGTAAGTAATATGTCTCTAGCTTCGTATCTACCTCTACCACGAAAGCCCTATGTCAATTCGTAGTAAAAATACGCGATCGATCCGATTCTGAACCTAAAAAGTCAAAACTACACCTTTAGTCGAACTACCACTTAAACACGATATAAATACAATTAGACTATGTAAATAGCTTCGCAAGCATCCACTAAGTGAAAGCCCTAAGAATACAGAAGCTTTAATATAAGAGTCGATCGAATTATGTCTGGAAAAGACCCGACACGGTCGCGCTCATCACTGAGCGCGGTCGTGCCCAACCAAGCACAGTCGTGGTCCGAGTAAGGCCCGGTCGTGCTTACCGAGCAAACAAGTCTTGACCAAAAACAAACACTAGACGCGGTCGTGCCGGACACGAGCACGGTCGTGCTCCATGACCAGAACCTCTGTAGCCTTCTGACTCGACCACGGGCGCGCTCCAGACCACCACGGTCACGCCCGGAGGCGAGCGCGGTCGTGCCGTTGATGAGCACGGTCGTGCTCAGTCAGAACTGAATCTTTACAGTTTTCTCAGATTTGATGATTTTTATAAAACTTATGTTATAAACTTAACTGATTAAACAGAATCTCACCATTATTAAGCACGACAATTATTTTCATCGATTAAATTGTTTTAAACCGATTCTTACCAATTGAGAATACATTTTCATTTAAAATTTCTAAAATTATAAAAAGTTATAACAAGATTTTAAAAAACACTTTATTATGAAAAAGACTTTTATAAACCAATTGTATAAATCCTAGTTACATCAAATAAAACTTATATAAATATAAACTACTTTATATTTTGTGACGTTTTCTAAAATAAGTAGATAAAACGAATTCGTCTGTTTATATTACATTCAATTAAATATATATACCACACTACCTTATATTTTAAATACATAACTAAACGATACAATTCATTAGTGCAAATCCTTACGCTTGCAATACACTGAAACACTATAGTTACTTTAAACCTTATACACCGCATTAATACACGTCATACATTTACTCGATAGGTCAAGCTCCGTGACCCACAAACACTTAACATTTACTTGGTTGTGCAATCTACACTCTCCAACACAAGTGAGTCTACATAACCCCACTTTTACTCTTTTTCACCTTTGGGGTGGACATGATTTACATTAAACAAATTGCAACTCTTTCATAGTACAATCCTTACTTGATTACATGAATTATTTGTGCAATATGCTTGAATGCTATGAGTTATTACTATACATACATGACGCAACTCGTGCAATCATTAACTCTGTACAAGCCAACGGTAAATAAGGATAGTACTATTGAGTCTGACAAACCCACCCGGGTAGGGTGTTTGTTACCGACTTTACATTTGGGTAACCTGCGTGTTATGCTTCAGTCACAAGGTTTGATTGTGCACCTAGTATAACTATAGATTCTCCATATTTGTATTATATACCATGCGAATCAGGGAATTGTATAAACATTTTTGAACTCTTATTTGTGTGTCAAAACTTATGTATGCTCACCAACTTTTTAGTTGACCCTTGTTTTTAAATCATGTTTCAGGTGCTAACAATTGAGATGATTAAAGTTGCTTCCACCTAGTTTGAGGACCTAGTTAAAAAGGCTCTAAAATAAACATTGTTATGTATTTTGTTATGTTTCGTGTACTTGTTGGATTGTTGTTTGATTTCAATGAAAACTGCATGTTTAATCACTTCAACCTTAGCAAACCATGAGCTATGAACAGTCTGCACGCTTCACGCCCCGACGTTTCCGCCGTCGGTTGGGGTGTGACATTCATCGTTGGTGATGGGAAAAGAGTACCAGTTCTTGCAACTGGAACATATCATCTCTCATGTCCTTCTGGCATTGTGGTTGTTTTAAACAATTGTTTGTTTGCACCTGGTTTAACCAGAAACATTATTCCAGTTTCTTTATTGTTTGAACAAGGATTTAAGTACATTATTAATGGTATTGCTATTTCTGCCTACTTAAATGATATCTTTTATTTTGAGGCTAAACCTAAAAATGGTATATTTATGAGATTGATGTTCAAACTGACAATAACATATATAATCTTTCTAAACGTATCAAATCTGGCATTAATGATACTTTTCTATGGCATTGTCGACTTGGCCACATAAGCGAGACACGCATTAAAAGACTCCAATCCGAGGGAATTCTTGAACCTACCAGACAGCACTCATTTGATAATTGTGAGTCTTATTTAGCTGGCAAACTCACAAAGGACCCCTTCACCCATGTTGGTGAACGAGCCAAGGATCTGCTAGGCCTTATACACACTGATGTGTGTGGATTTTTTAAACCATGTCTAGAAATCATGAAAGATACTTCGTTTCATTTATTGACGATTATAGTCGATATGCTTATGTCTATCTTATGAAACACAAGCATGAAACATTTGAAAAGTTCAAAGAGTTTCAAAACGAAGTAGAGAAACAACTCGATAAATCTATTAAGACACTTCGATCAGATCGAGGTGGCGAGTATCTCAGCTTAGAATTTCTTAATCATCGGAAGGAGCACGGAATTATTTCTCTGCCCACTCTTCCTCGCACACCCTAACTTAATGGTGTGAGCGAGAGGAGAAATCGAACCCTACTTAATATGGTTCGATCGATGATGTGTAGAACTAACTTGCCTCAGTCCTTCTGGAGTTATGCTCTTATGACCACCGCCCGCCTTGTAAATCTGGCACCGACTAAGAAGGTGGACAAAACCCCATATGAGATATGGCACGGGTCTAAACCCAATTTGTCTTACCTTAGAGTATGGGGATGTGATGCATATGTCACCAGCGATTCTGATGACAAGCTCGATCCCAGAGGCGAAAAATTTGTTTTCGTCGGTTACTACAACAAAAGCGGATATTATTTCTATCATCCTGTTGCAAACATTGTTTCCATCAAAAGGAAGGGACGCTTTCTCGAGGAAGATCTTCTAAATCGAGGAACCGGAAATAATATTATGGATCTTGAAGAAATTCGAGAAACACAAACAACCACTGAGGAAGTCGGAGCGTCTGATCAACAAGAAGTTGTTGCTGATGAATCAGACATAAACACAAGCGTTTGCAAAAGTAGTAGGTCTAGTAAAGAACCTAATAGATACCTATGGCATCTTGAAGCTTCTAAAGTCCTGTTAGTAGCTGAGTCAAATGACGAACCTACAAACTACAAATCTGCTATCTCAGATCCTGAATCCGAGAAATGGCTTGAAGCCATGAACGCCGAGATGCAATCTATGCGTGATAATCAGGTCCGGGACTTGATTGAGCTACACCCCGGTTCTCGGGCAATAGGGAGCAAATGGATTTTCAAAAGAACCGACATGCATGGTAATGTACAAACCTATAAAGCACGGCTAGTTGCAAAAGGTTTCACTCAAACTCAAGGTATTGACTATGATGAAACTTTCTCACCCGTTGTTATGATCAAATCGATCAGGATACTGCTTGCCATAGCCGCGTACCATGATTATGAGATATTGCAAATGGATGTCAAAACTGCTTTTCTTAATGGACATCTCTCTAAAGATGTCTATATGGTTCAGCCTGACGGTTTTGTTGATCCAAAGTATACTAGTAGGGTCTGCAAACTGAATAAGTCCATTTATGGACTTAAACAGGAATCTCAAAGCTGGAATCTTCATTTTGATCAGAAAATCAAAGAATTTGGTTTTGTCAAGAATGAAGATGAGCCTTGTGTTTACAGAGAGGTTATTGGGAGCACTATATCATTTCTCATCTTGTATGTGGATGATATACTGATCTTTGGAAACAACATCCCTGTGCTTGACAAAGTCAAACAATGGTTAGGATCTTGTTTTGCAATGAAGGATCTTGGAGAAGCTGCTTACATTCTAGGAATCAAGATCTACAGAGATAGATCTAAGCGCCTTCTAGGGCTAAGTCAGAGTACTTACATAGACAAAATGATGACACGCTTTAGGATGGAAAACTCCAAGAAAGGAGGTGTTCCGATGACTAAAGGCACTATGTTGAACAAATCACAATCTCCTTCCACGGACATTGAAATTAAGGAAATGGAAGCAATTCCATATGCCTCAGCGATTGGTTCTATCATGTATGCTATGTTGTGCACTAGACCTGACGTCTTGTATGCTTTAAGCATGACCAGCCGTTTCTAGCAAAGTCCTGGCATTGCCCATTGGACTGCAGTCAAGAACATCATGAGGTACTTAAGAAGGACCAAAGACATGTTCTTAATATTTGGAGGAGTGAAAGAGGAGCTCACTATACGTTGTTGCACTGATGCTAGCTTTCAAACTTACCGAGATGACTCTCGCTCACAGTCGGGTTTCGTATTCACTCTTAATGGAGGAGCAGTCTTATGGAAAAGCTCCAAGCAGAGTGTAGTGGCGGATTCAACCACCGAATCTGAGTATATAGCTGTATCAGATGCTGCTAAGGAAGCTGCTTGGATGAAGAAATTCATTACTGACCTCGATGTGGTTCCGAGTATTCGCCAACCAATCGAGATACTTTGTGATAACACAGGTGCGATAGCTCGAGCCAAAGAGCCCAGATCTCATCACAAAGCCAAGCACATTCAAAGGAAGTTCCACTATATACAGGAAATTGTGGAACGTGGAGACGTCGTGATATGCAAAGTAGACACAGATCAAAACCTAGCGGACCCGTTTACTAAGCCCATGACTCAGGACAAACATGATCTTCACAGAGATGCTATTGGTCTTAGATTTGCTAGTGATATGTTTTGATTTAGTATTTTGAATGTGTGAACAATTAAACAGTTGTACTTTTGAATTCTTTTTGGTTTACTGATTTAAATACAATTCTGAATTCTTATAACTGTTTTCGATTTTAATACGTTTAATCCATGAATCTTGTATTCTTAATTATCCGTAGTCGGTCAGACTCGTGGGAACGTCTCTGAATTAAGACTTTTCTGAACTTCGGCTCAGTTGACTCCGAACTTCACAGGCCTCATTCTGAATGACGTTGGATGTAACTCGCATCAAATCATCTTCATGGATCTTTGTCATAAAATGTTTTGCTATTTGTATACTCATTAGTATCCTCTGACCTGAGATATGTACTAGAACTGCCGTTTACCAAGAACCATTCTTTAATCACTTTCAAACGATGTCGCGTAACTGCCAGTCATAAAGACTTTGATTAGGAATAGTTCTGAAGTTCAGTGGGAGTTGTATGTAGTCAATAAGGGATTCTGTACTCTTACATTATATGTAACAGACAGGCATCGTGGAGCCCTCGTTGATTCAAACTGGTGAAGTGTAAGGCCTTACCCAAACTTACTGTGTGTTTGATTGGACCACTTTGATTCTTGATCGAGAACAATAATAATTGAACGCCATATGAGAATGAACTAAATCCATGTCTCATTGATTCAATTGATGTTTTATACGGAAAGGATGAATGACAACTATTGTCTTGCTTTAGTTAGCTGTTACTAACACCGAGATATTTGGTTAATGACTTTAAAGCGTCATACCTTGTTAGGGACAGCCATGTGCAGCTAGAGCGCCGCTGACTGTTTGCGTTGATTTATCGTGGATCGTCCAAGTGGGAGATTGTTGGATTTTATGGACCTACCCGATGGACAACGCGACTGACCGAGCTATGACCCGTAAGAGTTACACATAGGGCAACGAACATTAAACCCACTTAACCTAGGTAATTACGAACTGTTAACGAGACGATATATTTTATATATATTCGTTAGACGAGAATTATTATTTATACTAGTTTATATAATAATAATTATATATATTGTTTTAATATTTCAATAAAACAATTAAATGGGTATAGACTTTTTTATCTCGTATTGGACTTTGGGCCCGGAAACAATTAATAGGATTTATAATTATTATATATATAATAATCCTATTTTTGTTTCTAACCCTAATTTTTTCCAACCATAGAAAGGAAAGGAAATTGAACTTGTTCCTTTTTGCTTTTCGGTAAATGTCTACTAGCCGCAAACAACAAAGAAGGGTTGAATTCTTTGTTTCTTGATGAACCTGCTTGCGCCATTAAGGAGCAAAGATATTTCCGGCAACCACCAGCCCAAGTCGTACCCTGCCCCGCTGCTGTCCTGTTTCCGGCCAGCCCCGGCGTTTCCCGTCTCTTGCTTTGTCGGTTCGTGATCTAGCATCGTTTCGTTGTACCTAGGTGTCTCAACCGGTTAATCATTAACCGAGGTATAATTTATCTCATCAGTAGATTAATTGTTTTTTTTGTGTTTGCGTGTTTATAACCAGATCATGTTCGGTTTGTCAGTGCTGTTAAATAGGTTATGATTTTATTTTCCACTGCGTATTTATTAATTAACTGAATTAATTAATTTCTCTGTCAAAACCCGTTTTTACAAAAGTCAAACTGATCACCACTGAATTCCAACAGAACTGTATTATTCTAATATAGGTGCCAAGAAGATTGTGACTTAAAAATACACACGTCGGGTGAGTTTCACCCAGTTTTCTTTTTATCTATTGTTTATATGACTTGACATCATAACCCAAATCAACCCATTCTATCAAGAAATGGGTCGAAAAAGTGACCCCCGATGCCCCACTCGTGATATGTAGACCGTAGAGTGCAAGCATCGTCTTGGTTGAATTAAAACTTCAGTTGTAGTGTACTGCCATTTTTTTTTTGTTACTAACATGAATATGCTTTGATTGTTTTTGCAGAAGCTTTTGGTGATGTACCAATCTGGATGTATCAAGTTCCATAAGATCATTATACCGTGTTGCTGTATTTTGGAAGACAGTAGGCTTTTGGAATGAACTTGTAGTGATACTTGGTGTTTGTGTTTTCAATTTTCTAGGGTTATAAAAGGCCATTTTATCTTTAGCGTATGGCCTGAATTGAGCATCACTTGTATGTAATAGTGGTCATGATGAATGTACTTATACATTTATTGTTCGAACCTCAAAAACTACAATACTAAGGTGGATAATGCCTTCCCATCATAGGATGTAGTTTTCACTCCTCACTTTCACTCACTCTCACTTCAGAGCAAATCCTTCTTTACTCTTCACCACTCAACCGTGGAAATGGTCTTCAGTCTTCACTCCTCGCCACCCAACCATGGAAACAGTCTTCATTTTTCACCGTTCTTCACTCAAATTTTTTATTTTTAAATACACATAATATTATTATGTTTAAACAGTTATATCATAAAAAAAGTTTAAATTGTTTTTATCCTACAAAGTGTAGAAATGATTTTGGACCGTTGATCAAGAAAATCAATGATTGGGATAAAGGGGTGTTACGTCAGTATTGTTTAAATCTATACTTTAAAAAAATTTGACTTTCTTTAAGAAAAACGTCAATGCGTCGTGCGTAATTATTACTGTGTAATTATAAACGTAGGTCGCATTATTATCATAAACGTTGCGTAATTATTTATATATGTTACGTTATTATTGCGTGTAATTAGTTATATATGGTTGCGTAATTATTTATAATGTTTATAATTACGCTTGTAAATTTTGTGTGTGATTGTGACGCAAACGGATTTATCCCTCTCCTAACTGGGGATTAAGAGGGATAATAAGAAGGGGTAGTCGCTCTTGATTGAACCTTAATATTTTGAGATACACATAATATTATACTGCTATATGAAGGGGCGGTTCTATTGCTACCCCTCAACTTCTTCGGCAAAGTTGATTTTTTTTACGTTTTATGTATTACGTTACCCCTGAAAATATATTTGGCTACTGCTCAATAATTTTTTTAAAAGGCTAAAACTAATTATTGATTAAAACTTTAAAGCCAAGTTTATAAAACTAAAAAGCCCAAGTTAATTAAAAGATTTAAAACTCAAAAGCCCAAATTAATTTAAACCTAAAGCCCAACCCCAAAATAAAACCATCTAACAATTAACAAAATAAAATAAAAAAAATCGGGACTTTCAATCCTTGTGATTGGTTTTTTAATACGGTTTTAGATATGCAAGTTAAAGAATTTGGAAATCGATTCGATGAGGTATCAACTACTTTGATAGAGAATATGTCTGGTTTAAATCCTTGTGATTGGTTTTCTAAGTTTGACATCTCTAAGATAGTAGCATTTTCTGATATGTATCCGAATGATTTTAGTACGAATGAAAAAGGGTGTCTTTCGGGTGATCTGAAGGTTTTTATCACACTGTAAAGAGAGATGATAAATTTGCAAAAGTGGATGGAATATGTGACTTTGCTCGGCTAATGGTGGAAACTAGAAAAGATCGTTCTTTTCCTTTGGTTTATCGGATATTGAAGCTAGCATTGGTTTTACCGGTAGCAACCATTGAAAGATGTTTTTTTCTAAATTGAAGCTTATCAAGACGAATTTACGCAAGCGAATGGGAGAAGAGTTTTTGAACAATGCTCTAGTTTGTGCGGTTGAAAGATAAACATTTGATAAAGTAACAGAAGACAATGTAATGGCTCGATTTCAAGCTTTCAAATGCCGGAGATGAGAAATCTATTAGTTACATGTTTTACTGTATTTATTATCATTTTTTTTAATGTACGATAAAAAAAAATTTATGCTACCCATGAAATTATGTTCTAGATTCGCTACTGGCTGAATGGTTGATTGTCTTCCACGTGAAGAGATGACTTCGAACTCAGGCATGTGCGAAAATATCTTTGGTGTGACTACATATAATGTTATTGATATGTACAAATACACACATAATGTTATTGATATGTACAAATATACATATGTATGCATGTGTATACGGAGATTAATATAATAAAACAACTTATATTGGCCGTTGGTTTATTTTGTTAATTAAGTTTTTCTTTAACTTAGTTGGCTAATCTATACTATATAATAAATAAAGGTTTTTTCATGCCATGTGTCATCTCCATATTCATTTTCATAATTTTTCCCGCCTCTCTCTCTTGTTAAATGCACCTCCTATTTTTGACAACAATATATATTTAAAGAAATAATTAATTATATTAATAAAACACATTTATTTTAAATTATTCCTTATAAAACTTTAAAAATCTAATTATTTAACTTTTATTTTCAATCAAATAATAAATGAAAAACAAATTATATTAAATAGTTTTTAATTTATTTTCGAAACTCAATTATAGATTAGCTTTTGCATATTTTGAATTTTGTTTTCTATCCTTAGTATATGATACATTTTTACACGTGTAAAATATACACATAAAGATTTAAAAATTATATTTAGTGATATTTTTCACTCGTGTGTATACACGGGATCTAAACTAGTTTGGTAATATATGGACAACTAGAAACTGTCCGCGTTCCGCGCGCGGGAATCGTACCTTAAATGGCTGAGGCGGTGATATTAACGTGGCTTAGGACAAAAAATTTGTTATTAAATAAATTTTGCTTTGCGCTCCGCGACGGTTGGCGGACTTTAAACGGTTGAGGCGATCACATTAACATGGCTAAGCACAAAAAGAAACATATGAAATTACAGCAACTCAGTTGTGGAGGTCGAAACATAGATAAAAGACACGGTTATCAGTCGATATAACCCACGATACCTAAAAATACTTTATTTTGAATACGACTCCGTTTTTAACAACATTTACACTGGGACGTCAAAAAAAAAAATAAACAAACAAACACGAAAGTTATTGAGGAAAAATCAATTTATATATACTAAGGGGTAAACTCAAAATTTGAAAAACTTGAGGGGATTAAAATTAAATTTTACAAATTAGATGGGTGAATTTTCTCATTTGACTAAGGTATGGGGATAAGTTGTCGTAATGTTACCGGTTTATTACGTTAGAAAGGAAGATATATCAATTTTTTAAAGAGCTAATATCACCAAATAGAAAATAAATAATTATACGTTTTATAATATAATCAATAAACTATCAAACTAATCCATCAGATATAAATATCAAAACATTAGGGGTTGTTATTGAAAACTTACAAAAGTTGAAGGGTATTTGTTTTGTTTTTTACAAGCAAGACCTATTAGTATATTTTGGTGGGTAGGGGAAACGGAAACTGGAACATGAGAGAGGCGGCGAAGAACGGAATGAGGTCCGGGTTGGTGGTGATCGGTGCGCTAGCATTCGGCTATCTCAGCCTACAGCTTGGATTTAAGACTTATCTAGAGAAAGCGCAGCTATACAACTCCGATGACAATCTGAATCGCCAATCGGACCACCAGGATCAGGTTACCGTAATAGATGACGGTTCTTCATCTTAAAATTGATTTTTTGTACGTTTTATTCCAGTAACTGTTAGGTCGATTTGTGTTAATCTTCAACGACTATAACCTTCTTTTTTGGAAGAATAACGACGATTGTCCATCTCTATTTTTAGGTTTTAGTTTATTTTAAATTTATTTCAAGTGTTTTAAGTTTATTGTAATACTTAATTTATATATTTTTCCTTAATGACATTTGATTGATTTATAACCTCAATTAATGACATTTGATTGATTTAGGGTCAACTATAATTTCTGACCGGGAATTGTTAACACGACACACGGAGTTAAACATGTTTTGTTTGAGCTTAACAAGTTCAAGTCTTAACGTGCTTAAAGGATATTATTGTTACTGATTTTAATTTTTGGTGATCTTTATTTTATCTTATTATTTGTTAACCGTATTAAATGTTTCGGGTCGTGCCACTAAATAGGTGATATTAATCATGTTAAACAAGTTATGCCGTGTTACACGTTTATAAACATGTATGTGCTCGTGTTTGAAGAAAATGACACTCGTGTTCGTGTTTTGCACCCGTGTTGATCGTATCGAGTCTGACCTTTTTAAGACGTTTATGGCGTTAAATACATCACTTTTGTAGTTTATGCCGAGTGAATCAGCTATTTGAATTTACTAGGAAAATTTGATTTTTGGATGAAACTATTTGTTAATTAGATGGCATAGAATGTCATCACATGAATATCAATAAAAGAAACATACACACGGATATGTGATGTATAGTCACATAGTCGTTCAATGTTTGAAATTAAGTCCAAAACCTATATGTTAAGTTAAATCACATAGTCAATTTGAAAATATAAATTTCTCATAGAAAGTTCCACGAATATTTGAAGGGTAATCACATTGTCTTCAGAAATGGTGATTTTCTTATCAAGTAGAAGACTATATATTCAAAATCATGTATTTTATTGCTTTTTATTTGAGGGCAATTACATATATCCCCTAAAAACTTCATTAATTACATATATACCCAGTTCAAAGTTTTATTTATCTATATCCCCTTCATTAATTACATATATACCCAGTTCAAAATTTAAAGGGAATCGATCAGAAGCAACGATAGATGTTGGAATCGATCGGAAGCGGGAATCAGAATTTTAAGGTTTAGGTAGATGGAATAAGAATAGTCGTATTTCTTGTAAGGTTAAAATGGCAATTTTATAAAAGATGGGGATATATGTAATTTAAATTTTGGGTTGGGTATATATGTAATTAGAGTTAAAAATAAGGAGATATATGTAATTATACCTTTTTATTAGAATTGACTTAATTTGCCAATATGGTTATTTTTTCCAAGTAATAAAACATGGCTAGATGTTATGCTTAGCGAGTAGTTGGATTAATATACCGTATCTTGTTGTTTGTTATGTGATAGCATAAACTTTGATGGTTGTGAATCCAATGATTATATTATATACTTGCTACATAGAGGTTGCTAGCTAAAATGCTAGGTATAAACTTGAGTGATACCAAACCCATGCTACTCTAGTAAGTAATATTGAGTGATACCAAACCCATGCTACTCTAGTAAGTAATATATAACAAACAAAGATAGTAATATCTCACTCATATTAGTATCTAGAGAGTGAGATAAAGACAAGCCTTACCTCAATCCTAAAGGATAGAGAGCTGCTTCCAATGAGACCCCAAATCTAAAAAAGTCTTTTTTTTCAAATAAAAAAAAACTAGTAGCATAAAGCATATATTAATAGTAGAAGAGAAAGAGAATAGATGAAATATATGAAAGCAATTTGTGCGTTTCTATATTTTGCACATAATACAGAGTTCAAATGATAACTACTAAATATTTAGGAACCATTAATCACTGGGTATTCACCAATGAGTTGTAGAACTATTAAAGTATTTTAGTGTATTCATCGGTGAATACCCCCATCAATAAAACGGTTCCTAAATTTTATCGGTTCTTATTTGAACCCAACACACACACACAAAGTATGGTTTTATACACAATCAATTTTAGGTAGAGAACACGTGTACATATTGCTTTAATTGTTATACATAAGACAATCACCTCCCTCCCTCTCTCGCAATTCTCATTGTTTTCCACTTAAAACTGGCTGTGTATGCATACGAAATACAAAGCTATGCAATTGAAAATGTCAGAGACGCTTAAATGCAAAAAATGGCACTTTTATATAACATAATTTCCACAACCTATTGACATAGCAAAAAGAATTGTTGTGGTTTCTGTATACAGGACTGGATATAAAAACAATAGTTGTTCCTGTAACCTTTGTTTGTCGTTATTCCGTCTGCTAATTCCTAACTACAAAGCAGTTGAAGAAATGGTTAGATATCCTGAAATCCGCTCAAACAATCTATGGTGACTGCAAGCTAGGATGCAGAAGAAGATCCTTGGGTCTGTCGAGTGGAAGCTTGTCCAGCTGTATATTCCCGTAGAACACATTTACATTTGTTAGGACATAGAATGTATGACAAAAGCTTTGTAATAGTTTAGGTCTTATTGTCTTTATGTTTTTATGTAATTGTATAGATTTTGTCTAAGTGATAGAACAAGTTCTGCTAGAGGCGAACTTGTCTAGTTCGCCTAGCCTATTAGAGGCGAACTTGTTAAGTTCGCCTAGTATCATGTGAGGCGAACTTGTTAAGTTCGCCTAGTCTATTTGAGGCGAACTTGTTAAGTTCGCCTATTGCAGAGTTTGTGTCTATAAATAGGAGTTTACAAATTCTGTTCTGTAGCGAAGCGAAAGAGAAAGGGGCTTGAACGATCGTATTCTGTTAATCTTGTAAACTCTGTGTTTGGTGGTATACAAAGAGAAGTTTATTTACATGCTGTTTCTATTGTCAATTCGTATACAAACGTTAACACGGTAGGATTTCGCATTCCGTGTTATCGAGACGTCCTGTCACGAGATCGATCTGAAGATGAGTCATGTGGACCTACAAATGGTATCAGAGCTTTTGCTCGTGATTTGTGTTTGATTCTTGGTGATTTATGACTATTTTGTGTACAATTTGACAAGAAATTGATCATTTTTAGAAGTTTTTGTATCCATGGAGTTTTCAAGTTCTTGAAGCTGATTTTGCTGCTGAATTCGTGGATTTGAAGTGGATTTTGGTGAAATTAATCCGATAGAAGTGTTCTAATTCATAAAATACTAAACCCTACGGTCCAATTTCTTTAAATTCCTTCTAATCTGTGAGAAATGATGATTTTAGGTGATGTTTGTTCGTGTTTGGGTTGAAGTTCTTGCTGAGTTTGTTACAGCTGAAGCATGCGAACTTGCTGAGATTTGTTGCAGGCGAACTTAGCAAGCGAACTTATCAAGTGCACTTCTCTCAGTTTAAGCGAACTTATTCTATAGGCTAACTTACCGGATTTTCTTGTTGTAAGCGAACTTATCAAGTTCGCTTGATATCAAATTCGCTTGTTTGGATTTGAAGCGAACTTATTATCTTCGCCTGAGGGGAGTACTTGTTCAATACTTGGAATTTTTTCTGAAAATGGCAAATATGGTGCAAGTGACTAACATGTTAAATTACGATAACGAGATTGGTACATCTCAGAAGCCACCCAAATTGTTAAGTCTTGCAGATTATTCTAACTGGAAAGATCGGTTTGATCAGTTCGTGTCTTTTACTGATACAAGTTTATGGATTCCAATCTTGGAAGGTTATACACATCCGACATATACTTGGATGGTGTTTCTAAATCGGTATCTGCGTTAACCACAGAAGAAAAATTATTGTTTGATAGGGAAAAGAAGGCTATGGCTAGTATCTCAATGTCTCTTCCTAAAGAAATTTATCATAGTTTTAAACAATTCAGGACTTCTCAACAATTGTGGGAAGCGTTACAAAAGCGGTGTGAAGGTAATTTGGATGTTAAGAAAAGCAGAAAAGAATTACAGAAGAAGCAGTTCTTAGTATTCAAGCACTTTCAAAATGAATCTTTAGATGATCTTGCAATGAGATTCTATCATTTGCTAAGTAATTGTCAAGTGCTTCAGTGGTTTATGAGACTGAAGAGATAAATGATAAGTTTTTGGAGGCATTACCATCTAAATTTGATGTGTATTCAGTTTTGATAAAAGATAATGTCAAGTATAAAACTATGTCTCTTGAAGAGGTTCTTGAAAAGATTCAATCACATGATTTGAATATGAAGAAGAAGGAAACCAATATGGAGCATATTCAAGATCGTTCAATGTATTTTGCTAAGACTTCTGGCAAAACTGGTGCAGGGGTTGCGTTCTTTTCTGGTGATACTCAAGATGTTTCTAATGATCATTGTTCTGGAGTTTCAAGTCATTCTGGTTTCTCTGCAAATACAGCTTCTTCATCGTCTGGAACACATAATATGAATCACAGAGTTGCTGATGATTATTTAGCGATGTTTTCTTCATTTATGGCTTCTTATGAAAATTTTATTGGAGGAAAGATTCATGATCCAGATGTTATTGAAGAGGATTTTAGACAAATTGATCCTGTTGATCTAGAAGAGATGAACATTCAATGGAACATGACTATGCTGATGCGACAAGCAAAGGATTTTTTGAAGAAGACTGGAAGGAAGTATATCGGTTCTAACAGTCGTTCACGTATGTGATTTGACAAAACCAAAGTTCGTTGCTATAATTGTCAGGAGTATGGTCATTTCGCAAAAGAATGTGTGAAGCCAAAAGTTGAATTTGATTATCAGAAGAAGCCTAATAACTTTCAGAACAATCGTAATCAGTCACATGGCTCCTCTGGCTCTGGAAATTCTAATCATGCATCTGCATCATCTGCTTTGGTTGCTCAGAATGATGAAAATTATGATTGGGGTATTCATCTTGAAGATTTGGTTGGTACGGTAAGTCAAGCTTTTGTAGCTGAGATTCATTCTTCAAAATCTGAAGAGTCAACTGATGATGATAGCTCAAGTGATGGTAAGAGTTTGCCTAGTGCTGATGAAGAGCATGATCAAGTACAAAATGTTGAGTCTGAAATTGCATCTGGTGTATCTGAAGATGATATAGTATTAACTCAAAATTCTTCTGATGGTGCTGATTCTGAAAATATTCCAATTGCAAAAGTCTTCATGGCAGATATGTCAGATCCTTCAAAGGTAAAAGATTATGTCTGTCACATTTATTGCTCTAATTGCATCAGTATAAAAGATAAAATGCAAAAATTAATGGATGATAACACAAATTTAATTTGTGATATGAAATCGATGCATTCAGTTAATCAAAAATTGAAAGATAATGATAAATTGTGTATAGATAGAATTGAGTCTTTGAAAAGAGATTTGAACTCTTTGGGATTGAAATATAAGGAACAAGCATATCATCTGGATATGGCTTATGCTGAGATTGAGAAGCGAAATGAAATTTTCGCTTATAAGAACAAAGAAATTTCTGATAAAGAATCTGAAGTGATCAAATTACATAGAAAGCTGGAGAATTTTGAAAATTCATCTGTGGTATTAGATTACTTTAATGCTAATACTGATCCTACAAAGAGGGTTGCTGGAATTGGATTTGTTCCTCCACCATTCAATGCAAATTATGTGGTTAAACCAGAAATTATTCATGAAAAGGAAATTGATCCAAAGACGGTGTTGAAAGTAAATCCAGTAACTGGTGAGGATATGATCTATGATTCTGATTCCGAGAATGAAGTTTTTGATGATAAAAAGGTTGAAGGCATTCCTAAGGAAGTGAAAATTGTTGAACCAAAGGTGGTGAAACAAGTTACCCGTGATAGATGCATTTTAACAGAACCCGATGAGGTGAAAGTTGATCAACCTAAACTTTCCAAAATGTTACAATCAAGTGGTTTTGTTGCTGCTGGTCATCAGAAGAAGAATTCATCAACGGTGACTAAACAAGTTTTTGTTCAAAATAAGCAGTCAACTGTTCAGTAAAATCTTCTGAAGATTGTTCATCGGAAGGGTCATCAAATTCAAGAAAACCTCCTTATATCAGAAATCATCAAGATAGAAGAGTTTGCTTTCACTGTAATGAGGTTGGTCATATTCTGATTCACTGTCCTTACAAGAATCAAGGCAAATTAAAGTGTGTTCTCTCACAACAACGAGTGGTGACGATTTTGAAAAGACCAAATATGGGAAAGCCTACGTCTAGTGTTATAAAGAATGTGCCTTGTCAATCATTTGCTAAATCTTCGGGATTTAAGCAACATGATAAGCATATTTCTAAGCCGGTTGTTTTTCAAAATAAGTTTGAGATTCTACATGTTGGAATTCCAAAAGATTCTCAACCCGAGGTCAAACTTTCTAGACCACAAAGAAGAAGACGTAACAGAAAATTAAAGAAAATTTTGGAAATATCTGAATCTGATAATCATAAATCTAATAATGTTTTCCAATTAATCATACTGTGTCTTCATTGAGAAGGTCTAATTGTGAATCTTATGTTCTAAAGGTTGATGACAATGTTGATTGTGAATTGATTTAAGTTGTTTATTTTGATCAATCTGGACGACCCAAGACCACAATGGCTTGGGTTCCTATTTCTAACTGAATTTCTTTATTTATGTAGGGGCAACCAAGGAGGACTAACAACAATACGTGGTATGTGGATAGTGGTTGTTCTCGACATATGAAAGGGAATATTCGTTTGCTGGAAGATGTTATTAATATTGATAGTGGTTATGTCGCTTTTGCTGGAAATAAAGGGGGGTACATAACTGGTCAGGGTACTTTGAAGAACGATAAAGTCAAATTTGAGAAAGTGAACTATGTGGAGCAACTTAAACATAATCTTTTGAGTGTATCTCAAGTGTGTGACAAGAAGTTTTCATTTCATTTCAATGATTCTGAGTGTTATATCTTGAAACTGGGCTTTGTTATTCCTGACGAATGGATTCTAATGAAGGCTCTGGGGAGAAATGACACATATGTCCTAGACATGAGTGTTGCTACTACAACGAATTCAATTCCTACATGTTTACTCTCCAAGGCGTCTGAGTCGGATTCTATTTTGTGGCACAGGAAACTTGCTCACATCAATTATCGGAAAATGAATTATCTCGTGAAGAATAATCTGGTTATTGGTGTTCCGAAAATGAAATTTTCCGTTCCTGATGACTGTATTCCTTGCAAGAAGGGGAAACAACACAAGAAGTCCCACAAATCTAAGACAAAGAATTCTATTGTGACTCCTTTGGAGCTACTGCATATGGATTTGTTCGGACAGATTAGTATCAGGAGCATTGGCGGTAAATCTTACTGTCTGGTAGTAACATATGATTTCTCTAGATTTTCATGGGTTAAGTTCCTTGCTTCTAAAGCCGAAACCACAGAGTTGGTACAATTCTTAATCCTGGGTTTAGAGAATTTGTGCAAACAGAAAGTCAGAAGAATTAGGAGTGACAATGGCAGCGAGTTTAAAAATAGCAAGATTGGTTTTTATTTTGTCTTCAAAAGGGAATTCATCATGAATTCAGTGCGCCATATGTACCTCAACAAAATGGAGTTGCTGAACGAAAGAACAGGACTTTGGTTGAAACGGCACGTACGATGCTTTTAGATTCTAAGCTTCCAGTTACTTTTTGGGCTGAGGCTGTGAATACTGCGTGTCACGTTTTGAACAGAGTTTTGACCATTAAGCGACACAACAAGACATGCTATGAGCTGCTTAATAATCGGAAGCCGAATCTGGAATATTTACTACATTTTGGTAATCCATGCACCCTGTTGAAAGTTAGAGATGTCCTAACCAATTTCAGTGCTAAGGCTATTGAAGGGATCTTTCTGGGGTATGTTGCAAATTCTACTACCAAGCGGGTTTATAACAAAGAGACTCGTCAGGTTGAAGAATGGTTTCATATTGACTGTTCTAATCGGTCTTTACCTCAAATGGCGATTGGACCAGACTGGGCTTTTGATTATGACAATTTATTCAAGTCTTTTCAGTTACCTTATGATATTTCTCCTGAGGAAGCTGCTGTATTATATGATTCATGTCAGGATGCACAGAATAGTGATTTTCTACCGACTGCGTTTCCACAATCATCTGTTCCTTCTACATCTGCTCCAGATCCTAATGTTGCTTCTTGTTCGGGAACACAAGAGTCTGATAGTGAGGACGAAAATGTTATTTTCCAAGATTCTTCTGCTGATCCTTTGTTAGTTGATGAACCTTCTAATTCGACACAGGCTCAGGGGGAGATTCCTACAAATCTGGACTCGAAGATACCAGTTAATCAGGATATATCTTATCAATCTGATACAATCAAGTTGATGTGTTGCCTGTTCCTGAGGTTGCATCAATCAAGGAACTCAAAGCTCATCCGATTACAAATATCATTGGGAATTTGCGTGCTGGAGTGCAAACGCGTTCTATTATTGACAATACTTGCTTGTATACAGGTATTAAGGATACTGGTGTTCTTGATGTATGCTCACATTTATGTTTTATTTCTCAGGTCGAACCAACGAATGTCGAAATGGCGTTACGTGATAACAATTGGATAGAGGCCATGCAGGAAGAACTTGCTCAGTTTGACAAACTCAAAGTTTGGAATCTTGTAGATCTTCCAAAGGGTGTGTATCCAATTGGTACAAAGTGGGTGTTTAAATGCAAGAAATACGATCGAGGTGTTATGGTGAGAAATAAGCCAAGATTAGTTGTACAAGGTTTCAATCAACAGGAGGGAATTGATTACACCGAGGTTTATGCTCCTGTTGCTAGGCTTGAAGCTATACGGTTGTTTCTTGCTTTTGCTTCATACAAAGGGTTTAAGGTGTTCAATTAGATGTAAAAAGTGCTTTCTTAAATGGTAAAGTCAAGGAGGAGGTTTATGTGTGTCAGTCGCCGGCGTTCCGTCTAAAGTTTTCAAGCTTGATAAGGCTCTCTATGGTCTTCATCAAGCTCCCCGAGCGTGGTATGAAACGTTGTCTACACATCTTATGGATAATGATTTTGTTCGTGGCCAAATTGACTTGACTTTATTCATTAAGAAAGCAGGGGGAGAATATCTACTGGTGCAAATATATGTAGATGATATTATTTTTGGCTCTACAAATGAAGGGTTGTGCAAAGAGTTTGAGAGTGTTATGAAATCGAAGTTTAAGATGTCAGCTATGGGAGAGTTATCATTTTTCCTAGGTCTTCAAGTTAATCAGAAGGAAGATGGTTTCTTTATTCATCAGTCCAAGTATGTAAAAGACATCTTGAGCCGGTTCAAGATGGAAGACTGTACCCCATACGATACTCCGATTCCGGTCAATCATAAATTGAATTCTGACCCGGATGGAAAAGAAGTTGATTGCCGACTCTATCGTGCAATGATTGGATCTATCATGTACTTAACCGCTTCAAGGCCAGACATAATGTCCGCTGTGTGTATTTGTTCTAGATTCCAAGCAAAATCAAAAGAGTCTCATTTGATTGCAGTAAAGAGAATCTTTCGTTATCTGAAAGGAAAACAAAGATTGGGACTATGGTTTCCATAAGGTTCTAACTTTGAATTCAATGCATACACTGATTCTGATTTTGGTGGTTGTTGTTTGGACAGGAAATCTACTATAGGTGGTTGCCAGTTCTTGGGTAATCGTCTAGTTTCCTGGTATTGCAAAAAGTAAACTACGGTCTCCATTTCAACATGTGAAGCAGAATACATTGCTGCTGCAAGTTGTTGTTCACAGATCTTGTGGATCCAATAGCAATTAAGAGACTACGGTTTGAATTTACAGGAACCCCCATGTTTATTGATAATATGCTACAATGTCTATCAGAAATAATCGTGTTAAGCACAGTAAAACAAAGCACATTGAAATTAGATATAATTTTATCCGTGATTGTGCAGATAAAAAGTTGTTTGAGTTGGTGAAGGTATATACAGATGATAATTTTGCTGATCTTTTTACCAAGGCATTTGATCGTACCAGGTTTGAATTTCTGATCAAAATGATTGGTATGATCAATTCCGAATAAAAGTTTTTCAAAAACTATTTTTCATGGGAGATTTTGTTTTAAATTTCTTTTATTGCTTTATTACATTTCTGCATTTTAAATTTCAGTCAAAAATTGTTATTTATAAAAATTCAAAACAAAATAAAAAATATAAAATTGACATCATTTAAAGTTAGAGAAGAAATGATAGTACATCAGTGAATAGTTCATTACACATGACCATAGTAGACCTTTGAAATATGATAGTTTAAAGTAAATTGATTTGATCTAAATTTCAAAGTCTGCATAAATGATAAATGATAGTGTTTTGAATGCTCTAATTTAGATAATATGTTTTAATTTGAATATGAGTTTGAAACTTGATTTGTCAATAGACTAGAAGCGTTTTTGAACCAATAGTAGTGTGAAAATTAAATATGATATGATTACATCTGTGATTTGAATCCATTATATGCCTGGGTGTGTGTGTAAAAGATCATTATCAGATAAAGAATATATGGTTTTAAGAATTTCATGAGACCAATATCGAATTATGTCTTTAGCACAATCTCTTTCAGTTCACTTCACTGCCCATGCCCCGAAAAACATGCAATGTGTTGCTGAACTAAGATATGCTTTCTAACAACATCTGTTGGAACATATATTCACCCTTAGATCAGTTAGATACATTATCTATTCTGATTTCATTGAAATTTATCCAGATAATAGTTGGATCCTCTTACCTGAATCTATTGATTCTCATTATAAAGCCAATTCATTAGAATCTTTTGATTCTGAATCATCCTGATTCTTATATCCTTTGGGATATGCTATTCTATACTTGTGCTAATAGAGATAATTTCATCTTGGAATTGATCTAATCTTGCAATAATCTGTGTATGTCTTGAAGATAGTGTAAATTTAAATTTTTTCATCTAATTGGTACTAACTCACATGAATTTGGAAGAAAGATGCTTATAGTTTCAAATTATATAATATTGAGAACTTAAGAATTCATGATTTGTATTACGAATTCGGAATGAAAAGTTGAGCATTTCATGACCTGATCTTGTTTACTTTGAAATTTATCGCGTATCATTTCAAGTATTATTCAAATTGATTGCAAAAATTACATAAAAATGAAAAAGATTCGAGTTACATAAGAATGAGTTTGATTGTTTCATATCATTTTTTTTGTGCATATCATAGGTTACCCATAGTTGATAATAGACTGTGTTATGAATTGCTCATATACTGATATGATCTTCTTGCTCATGATGTTCATCCAAAAAAAAGTGTTTCAGTTTGCTCAGATAAAAACCAAAAATATGTGATTCCGTTTGTACAGATAAAATCTAAAAATATTTTGTTTCTATCTTTCATGAGAATTTTATTTTTATTAAAATGATCTGGGATTGGATCGGATACATGCTACAGATGGAAGTTCACAAGAATGTGACATGTTGAAAGTGAAGAAATTGTTCAAGGCAAAGGTTTGAAGTGAACTTAATATGTTCGCATGTTCCTGATTAAGCGAACTTAATATGTTCGCCTGGGGCTTGTTAAGAGAACTTAACAAGTTCGCCTAATGAAGCAAACTTAATTGTGTGTATAAATATTTTGTTCAGGTGAACTTATCCTTATTACCTTTTTCACTGTGGGAGCGAACTTACTGGATTTTTTAGGGAACTTGTAAAATTTTGAACTAGTGTTTTTCGATTTGAAATTTTCGTGTTTGTTTCTGGATCGGATTTGAATTGCGAATCTATCTAAGGTACTTTCATGGATTTTTATCCGTTAAATCGATGGGAAATTGTTTTTTTTTTTAACTCTATGTTCGTCGTTTTTGAGGCTCTTACGCTTGTCTGAGTAAATCAAGTTTATGTGGGTTTAAATCTTGAAATTGAAGCTTAATATTGTTTAGTTGTTAATCGATGATTATGCTGTGTTTGATTTGAATTTTTTTTTATGATTTGAACATTTTGGATTCTGCTGTTGAATTTGTATCGACAAACTGGTTCATGCGAACTTGTTCAGGCGAACTTGTTCAGGCGAACTTGTTTAGGAGAACTTATTATGTTCGCCTCTTGCAACACTAAGCGAACTTAAAAAGTTCGCCTAAGGGCTAAGCAGTGTTTGGACTTGTAATTTTTTTGTGTGTGAAATTTGTTTTTTATGATTTTTTTTCTTTTGTTTGTTATATGACTAATGTGTGTTCTATGTCCAATACATTTACAGATGGCTCGTCGTGTTGAGTACAAACCTAATCAAGTGGCATTGTTAGATCCAAATATGTCTGAGCCTGTTAATTTCCAAGGAATTATTAATTTCTTGAATCGTTCACGTTTAGATGTGGCCTTATCTGCAGATCCGTACATCAGCTTACAGTATATCCAACAATTTTGGGATACAGTACATCAAGACACAGATGTTGAACCTCACGTACTTCGTGCTACGGTGAATAATACAGAGGTAGCTATTTCAGTGGAAACTATTCGTGCTGCTTTGGCATTGGGAGGTGCTAATAAAGATCCTATGTCTTATCCTGAAACACTGATTATGGGGTGTTTTCAGAGGATGGGTTACAGAGGCAGACCAAATGATACTCAAGCACGAAAAGGTGGTTTAGTTGGAGAATGGAGGTATTTTATGCACGTAATCATCCAATGTTTGTCTCCAAGAAAGGCTGGTACTGATGGTTTGAAGAGTGCGTTACAAGCTGCAATGGTTGCATTGACCCTGAACAAACGGTTTAAATTTGCTTTGTATATATACCATGAGTTGGTCATGCAAAACAATCCTCCAGAAGGTCAAGGGTTTCTTATGTACCCTAGGTTCTTGCAAATGATTCTGATCCTTTTAATTCCAGATTTACCACAGCATCCAATACGTTTGACCTTGAATCCTATGTCCAAAAGAATCTTTACAATGATTGTACTAAGGTTAAACAACAAAATGTTGCTTTGATTCCTGTTTTGACTCCTTTGTTTGGTCACTTAATCAATCCTGATTATGTTGAGCCTCCTAATGATAATTGGTTTCATCATGAGGAGTTAGTTCAAGAACAAGTCTAGAATCAAGTACAACAACCACAACAAGTTCAAGCTCAGGTTCAAGCACCACAACATGTTCAAGCTCAGGTACAAGCACAACAACAAGTTCCTGTTCCACAACAACAAGTTCCTATTCCACAAGAACAGATTCATATTCCTGTTAATGAACCAGTTCAGGAAGATGTTGCTTAATAAAATGAACAAGATTTGGGTATGAATATGGAAGATTTTGATAATGAAGCTGTGCACTCACCCACTCATGAAGCTGAAGGGAATGTAGTGGATACGAGTTCCGGTGATACTATTTTACCTGATTCTGAGGCTATTGATTCTGATTCGTCTAGAGATTTTAGCTCAGGTCATTATGAGAGATTGGCTGCTTGCCATTGGAAAATGCGGGGAAACGTATTAAATCTAAAGCCAGAAAACCGAGGCGTAAGTTTGTTCGGAATCCTCCTTCTGGATCAGTACTTGGAAAGAGAATATTAATCGATGAGAGCTCGGATTCTGATAGTGATGCACATCCGGTTCCAAAAGCTCAGAAGCTTATGTCTGCTTCTATTGCTGCTGCACATTCATCTCAAGGTATTGAGGATGCTACTTTTGTTGCTTCCTTACTGGTTACACCTCCTTCATCTACACATCCATCTCCTATGATTACTCCTGTTCCTACAGTTTCTAAGTCTTCTGCTGATACTTCAAATCCTTCTGATTCTGAAAGGATTACCTTCCTTGAATCACAGGTGCTTGCATTGCAGACTCAGGTAGATACTCTTGTGACTACTGATACTCAGAGACAGTTGGTCCTTCAGGCTCAAGCTACACAGATTGCTGACATGCAATTATTGGTGTCCAAACTTGTTGAGCGTCTTGACGCTCAGGGGGAGTTAAGGATACATGATACTTGTCATGCTGAGTCAATTCAACGAAAGGATGATGATGACAATGATCCTAGTGGTAATGTTGAGGGTGATCGTCAATACACTGCTGACGTAAATCCCATATCAAGAGCTCAGGGGAGTCGACATCACATACTATTGAAGGAACCAAGAATGATTCTGGAGTGAATGAAGAAATTTTATTATTGGAAGTCTTTGCTGATTCTGAAGAAGAAGAAGCTGAGAAGTTAGAATTTCTGGATGATATTGATGAATTATTTGATGATATTGAAGAGGATTTGTTGGATAATGAAGTTGAAGAAGGAGAGATTGTAGAGATTGAGATAGAAAAGAGTAAAGATAAAGTTACATATGAAGGAAGTGATGGTCTGAATGTACCGTATAACTTCATCCAAGATGATGTTATTCCTGAGTTTTCTTGTGAAGGAGTAACAGATTCTATGGACTCTGTTGAAGATATCACTACACCTGATGATACTACTCATCCTGTGTCTCCTAAGCCGAATGAAGAACCTATGATGTATAGAAATACATGAATGACTAGAGAACAGTGGAGAGAAGTAGTTAACAGTTGGATGAAAGTACTACCAAAGTCACCTATACAACCTGCTCAGAAAGAAAGATATGTGAATAAAGAGAGGTGTATTGGAAGAATCATCAGTTGGTTTTATGATGATGACACGAAGTTGTTTGCTCTTAAGAGATCTGATGGTGTTCAATACTTAAAGCCTAGGATAAAGTATTTCAATACCTTGCCAAGGTGTGAAATGAATGGTCTAGCTACGAAACCACTGATTAATAGATCAAAGTGTGGATTAGCCGATGTGATTGCCAACTTGATTAAAAGAGAAGGTGGATCAGGGAAGTATGAAGGATTAAAGCCACAGAAAGGAAAAATAGTGAAGATTATAGATCAAAAGACTGGGATTGTGACCTGGAAGTATAAGTTCAAGCCAGAACGTGCTATATACAGAAGATACCATTGAAGAAAATACCACAACATTTTCTAGGGAATATGAAATGGTGGTAGTAGATGTGAATACCGGTGAAGCTAGGATTGATGATAAAGATAATAAGGTCATTGTTAGTTTCTATGATGCAATGAATCTTATTAACTTCTCAAAGAAAGATCATAGGACGTTAAGAAAGAATGAGATTATGTTTACTGATGAATGGAGAGAACAAGGATTGCAGTATAAAAAAGTGTTGGAGATATGTCAGAGATATGGAGTGCACATAGGAAGCAGATTACCAGATAACTGGAAGAGCTCGTCATAAAGACTGAAGACAGAAGATCAAGCTATTGTTAAGGGGGAGTCTGTTAGGACATAGAATGTATGACAAAAGCTTTGTAATAGTTTAGGTCTTATTGTCTTTATGTTTTTATGTAATTGTATAGATTTTGTCTAAGTGATAGAACAAGTTCTGCTAGAGGCGAACTTGTCTAGTTCGCCTAGCCTATTAGAGGCGAACTTGTTAAGTTCACATAGTCTCATGCGAGGCGAAGTTGTTAAGTTCGCCTAGTCAAGTTCGCCTCTTGCAGAGTTTGTGTCTATAAATAGGAGTTTATAGATTCTGTTCTGTAGCGAAGCGAAAGAGAGAGGAATCGAACAAGTGTATTCTGTAAACTTTGTGTTTGGTGGAATACAAAGAGAAAGTTTATTTACCTGTTGTTTCTATTGTCAATTCGTATACAAACGTTAACACGGTAGGATTCCGCACTTCGTGTTATCGAGACGTCCTGTCACGAGATCGATCTGAGATGAGTCATGTGGACCTACAAAATTTACGCCCTTCTCTTCAGTTTCAAGCTTTTTTAAAGTTTTCTTACTGTAAAATGTAAAACATACTGTCATAACAGCTGCAACAATGAAGGAGATCACGTTGTATATAATTTCCAATGGACTCATTTGATGATCTCCATATTGCATATTTGCAAATGTCCTTAACAACCTCCCACTGCATCAGTAAACAACAAGGTAACAAAGAGATGTTCAATTATATGTTTATAACAATAAATGGAGGAGATGCACGTATAATAAACTCCCGAAAAATAAATAAGTTAAAGAAAATTATCTATATGATTTCCAGTGTTTATATTATGAATTTTTGACCCTAAATTCATAGATGCTTGGAATAACAATCTAAGCAGAATTCATGAAGTAGAATTTGCAATAAACAGCTAAATCGATTTCACAACATAAATACATGCACCTCATTAGTGTGAAAGAAGCATGAACTTGAAGGTTGAGTTACCTGTAGATGTATATGAAGGCTTCAGGTATCATTCCTGCAATGGATCTCCATAGATAAGGCCAGAACATGATACTCGTGACTACTATTGCATAGTTGAATATGGTGTACGGAAATGGTGAAATCCTAAAGAGTGCAACCATTCGAAACCGGTGGAAACAGTCACCGTCCCCAGCCATTCTAACCATTGCACCCGTCTGTGGCCATTTCTTCAACCATTGCTGCAAATTTTATAAACGAGAGATAAGAAAGTGTCATAAATGAAAAACTATATTATTACAATAATAATCTATTCTTTTAATAAAACAATTTAGCAGATTATATGCAACAAAAGCATTTTCGACAACTTTTCAAGCTTGCCCTCATCCCGCCCTCCTCAGACCCTACTTTTGAGTGAGATTTTTGCTAGGTATGTTTGTTTGTTCGTTCTTATTTTACATGTTAATGCAATGCTATGGTTGGTAACTCACATGGATACGATCACGAAAGAATAGACCAATGACATATGGAAAAACCATTCCAATAGTGGTTCCAACTATGATTATTACAAATCCAAGACCATAACCAAACATCATCCCTGCAAGCCACATGGAGGGACCAGATGGGAGGAACACCACCGGGAAAATTGCCAGAGAGACTACAAGTATGACAGCAAGAACTGGATGACCAAATGTTGCTGCTTCCCATTGCATCATTGGAAGTAGAATCTACAACAAGATCACAAAAAAACAAACAAAAAGATCAATGCGCACATATTACAAGATAACTGATATCAGTAGATTCAGAAATTAATTGTATGAACCCCTTCAGTTAGTATGTATTCTTTCCAACAATAATCATCTTAAGAAATGCAAAGTTCATTGCATATCTAGTTTAATAGAAGCATTGGACTAATGATATAATACCCAAAATACCCTTAACAAAACAAACCTGTGCACCACAATGAATCTATAAGCAGCAGATGAAAGAAGCATAAGTAACAACTATGCATTATATCGTATTGGTGTATATATATGAATGTAGGCATGTATATATGTGCAAACATAAATCGATATGGTGCATGTTTACATAAATATCCTGTTTAATCTCGGTTTCAAGATAAGCCTTACCTTCTCAAAAACAAACGGAATTCCCCATTTCATCATCAAGAGGGAAACTAGAATAGTAATAACAGACAATGTTGCAGCCTTGATCCACCATTTTCAAGACCTTTCTATTTGAGGTTGTAAGTAATCATCTTCAACCTTGCCTTCATTAGATATAACAAGTCTCTCATATTCACCGTCTTTTCTAGAAAAATCCACAGTCTCATTGTTTGCAACCCTCTTTGCAACTTCTCCTGAGGCTGGCATCTTTGCTAAAACATCTGAAATAAAATTTATCACATTTCCTCATAAACCATTTTTGAAAGTACAACACCTTCATTCAATGGTTAGATAATGGGTGTTGAAATTAAAATACAAAGATATTTAAAACTAGCTATAATAATCTAGGCTAGAGAGAGATTTGTATAATATGAATGTGTCGTTCCTGTTGGGTTGTGAAGGCTTGCGAAGGAAATAAGGAGGGAGCCGGCCCTAATGGGCTTGAGCTCGGTTATTAGTTTCTTGTTAATTAAGTCATTAACCCTAATCCTAGTATTATAAATAGAACCTATGATGTAACTTGTATCTTTGAGCACCTAATAATAAAGAACCCTAGTTGCAAAGTGGAAGTAGGCCAATCGGGGCTGAACCACTATAAATCTCTCGTGTCTCTTCTTTTTCTGTCTATTGATTGTGCATGTGTGTGTGATTCCTAACAACTGGTATCAGAGCTTTGGCTCCTTGTTTACACACGGTTTGCATGGGTTTCAATCGAGAAAAAGGGTAGGAGAGGCTGTGTTCGAGAGGCTGTTCGGATCTGCTGCTACAGTACAGCCGCCGCTACAGTACTTTCCGGCGTGAACAGTACTTCCGGCATGAACAGTGTTTGCTGCCGAAAGTTTGGGTTTTTTTTTCAAACCCTAGGTTGCGCAAAAGGGGGCTGTTTTTCAGGGCTGATCGGTTGCTATTACTGCCGTTTTTTCTACTGCGTTTAGGGTTATAAGAACCCTAGGTGGTGTCGCAAGAGAAGGGGAAGGGCAAGGGCTGTTCGGGACAGATTTGGGGGTGATTTGTGATTGGGGTTTCTTGCTTTGGACCCTTGAAGTTGCTTATCTCACTCAGGTTTTGCAGGTGAAGCGCCGGTTCGGGTGTTTTAGGGTTTGGGTTTTTATTGGAGGTTGCTTGGCTTCAGTTGGTGGACTTTTAATTTTGGTTTTTTTTTTTCTGATTCTCGTTTGCAATGGCTGAAGACGGGAGAGGTCGAATCGAGAAATTTAACGAGATTGATTTTGCATGTTGGAAGATGCAAATAGAGGCGTTATTAAGTGAAAATGATTTGGAGATGACATTAGAAGAGAAACCGAATGGTTTGAGTCAGGCCGGCGAAGTGATAGGGAAATCTAAGGACAAAAGGGTGAGAGGTAAGATTGTACTGGCTTTGACGAGAAGTGTAGCGTTTAATATCAAGGAGGAAACCACACTCATGGTATGATGACGGCTTTGTCAAACATGTATGAAAAGTCGTCTGCCGGTAATAGAGTGTTCTTGTTGAGAGAGATATTCATGATGAGGATGAATGAGGGAAGCTCGGTGGGACAAAGCTTGATGATGATACTCAAGCGGTGATTCTATTATCCTCTTTGCCTAACAGCTGGTCAGGTTATGTGACGACGATCACTAATTCTGGTGAAGCTGGGAATTTGAAGTTTAACGTGGTCCGGGATAGTATTCTGGGTGAAGATATTCGCCGGAAGAACACTAGTGGAGGATCTTCTTCTTCTAATATATTCAATGTGGGTAGAGGAAGGGAAAATAACAGGAGCAGTGGGTAGAGGAAGGGAAAATAACAGGAGCAGTGGGAGTGGGGGAAGGAGTTCGTCTAGAGCTCAGAAAAATGTGAAGTGTTGGAGCTGCAATGAAGTTGGACATGTTAAGAGTCAATGTCCAAATAAGAAAAATGTTGCTGGAGTAAACACTACTGAGGTCGTCTGTTATGATGACGCACTGGTCTGTAGTGTGAAGAGTAGTATGGACTCTTGGGTTATGGATTCTGGATCTTCGTTTCATGCCATACACAGCAGGGAAACGATGATGAATCTGAAGGTAGGCGACTTTGGGAAAGTACGTTTAGGTAACGGTGAGGTTCTTAAAGTAATGGGCATAGGAGATATTGGTCTGAAAACTCCAATGGGAACTACATGGAACTTGAAGAACGTCAGGGTGATTCCAGGTCTGACGATGACGCTTATTTCTGTAGGTCAGTTGGATGAACAAGGAATGGAAGTAAAGTTCGGTGGTGGCAAATGGAAAGTGATAAATGGAATTCTAGCTATTGCTCGGGGAAACAAGAAGGGGTCACTGTATATGGTTGAAGTATCTGCTGAGGGAGTAACCGTCCCGGTTAAGCATAACAAAGTCGGGTTCGCTGAGTCAAAGGAGCAAAAGAGGGTTCATTTTGAAAGGGTGAAGCCTGGTGTTAAGGTGACTCAAGCTTAGCGGGATCAGAGGTCTAAACTAGTTCAGGGGTTTGGTGACAGTGGGAGCACAGGGCATGTTCCGGGCACAGTTAGAAAACAACGTTGGGATTTGAAGACCGGTAGTCCGATTGATAAAATCTCTCTAGGGAAAGTCTTGCTGAATGTGGAGAGTGGTGCTAGTTCTCGGTGTATCTCTGGAACTGGTGGAATGTGTAAACAAGTTGAGACAGAGGATGGGTCAGAAATGACTGCTGGGTTGGAGCTCGGGGGAGCTTCAACTGCCCCTTCATGTACTTGATGAGAGGGAGATTGCAACTAGGGGAATTTTGATGAAGTCTGAGCTTGTTTATGGGGACTGAAGGCTCGAAAGACATTGGATATGGAGGGGACTGGAGTTACTGAATCTGGATTATTGTGTGCTTGATGGCGGGTTGGAGTATTCGCAAGGCCTTCAAGTGGGATTTTGTTCGGTTGTGAAGGCTTGCGCATGAAATAAGGAGGAAGCCGACTCTAATGGGCTTGAGCCCGGTTACTAGTTTCTTGTTAATTAAGTCATTAACCCTAATCCTAGTATTATAAATAGAACCTATGATGTAACTTGTATCTCTGAGCACCCAATAATAAAGAATCCTAGTTGCAAAGTGGACGTAGGCTAATCGGGGCTGAACCACTATAAATCTCTCGTGTCTCTTCTTTTTCTGTCTATTGATTGTGCATGTGTATGTGTGTGATTCCGCTGCGTTACCGACTCTGATTCCTAACAGTTCCATCCTCAACCAAAACATTACAAGACAATGCATGACTCTTGACATTATCACCACTACATCTATATCTAATAAATGAGTAACTGGTAGCGCCACGTGTCATAATTTCGTGAGCCCAAGATTTTTTTTCTCGCTTATTTTTTCTTCGTCACTAACTATTTAATATTTCCTTTATTCAACCCGTGTAAAACAAGGGTTTCTAATTTCTTCGTCGCTAACTATTTATATATAAATAAACCACATAAATACTAATTTAATATCATGATTCTTAATATTCTTAACACTAGGATTTGGATGTGTGCAAATATTATGTTAATGTGCATTTGATTTTGAGCCCTAAATTGGAATATTATATAATCAGAAGCAGCAAATTGTTTATTCAACTGATGATTACAAGCTCAAGTCATAGTAATACAACCAGTTAACCATGAATATGGGGCATAATATGAAACAGCTGGAAGACATGAATGAGCACCAATGAATTACTCAAACATTTTCATCAAAAACTCGTATGCAAATTGAACATCCACAGAAATAAATAAAAAAAGTATATGTATATACATATATAAAATTTCATTTCAAATAATTCGCCCCCTTCCAACAATATTGAAACTCAATTATCAAAAAGTTACGTAAATGAATAGATTCATGGATGAGATGATTAGGGTTTTGAGAATGCATACAGTAGTCAGTCAGGAGACGCGGTAACGTCGCCTGAAGAGAAGACCGGCAACGTTTATCTCTTTAATTCCTGTCTAGTTTTTAGGTTTGAAGGAATCGGTAATGGTTGACGGTGGTGGTGGTAGAAAAAACACGACCATCAATCTGCATTTTCCATGTCAATAATTCGTTGTTGGTTATGGGTGATGCCTACCCATGAATCCCGTCCCGTGTGAGTTAAGTATACACAAAATTATTATTCCATAATTACATTAAATTGAATTGTTTGTTGTAAAATCTGCTTTTCATTATAGATAGATGCTTAATATATACACAAAATCGATTACTTAATAGCAAAATAATAACTCCACGGGAATTCCATAATACTTGTCAAATGAATCTGAAAATGAGATAAATATGAAGGCAATGTATCTCACTTATAACAATTTTATAACACTCATCCAAGTATTACCGTCAAATTATACACTATTAACATATTTTTGAATGATTTTAAATCTGTATTTCAAGACCTAAAAAGTAAATTGACAGCGTCTTGATCGGTTATTTTGTCCCTTATTACAAACACTTAGTGTGACAAAACTTAGTCAAGGGAATAAATAGTACAACATGTATAATGCTCATCTTCAAGTTAATCTAAGTCTTTCAGTTTGTGAATCTTGGTCTTTTGTGACAGCTGCTTGAAACTGATTCTAGGTAGAGATTATTTGAATATATAAGCTAGATTTCCGCTTCACTTGATTCGGCGAATATTCACTTTCCCTTCTTTTTTCAGGTCGTACGTTGAGAAGAACTTTTGTAGGATGTGTTTCGTTCTTTCACTTTTGATGTTTCATTCTCTTATCTGAGGTATCCAAATTGCATTGTCTTCATATATCTTCAGATCCTTGTTGATTTGTTTAAAACCTCATGCTTCTTGTATGACCTTTATCATTGACTTTGGTCATACACATTCTCAATTGGCATCATACCATCATATAATGATATAAGTTAGGCATGATTTGATGATGTTGTTGTCAGGGTTTGTTTAGTCGACCTCCGAGAAATCTTCGTGCTACCGTACATGGACACGCAACTTGATTTAGATCGTGCTTAATGTTGATATGGTAGATCAACATCAATATACCCAACAAGTTAATACTTGTCATTTTTCTAGTAGAAGTGACCTAAGTCTCTTGCATCGATTACACTTAAGTACGGTACTTCAGGACCAAGTATTTCTTTGTCCTCTTCTTGGGAGCGGTAAGGATCCTTTCTAGGGATTAGACAATCATTAGTGTTTTTAGCGGATAAGCTTTATCCATATTAAAACGTGTTAAACATCTTTTGTATGTAGTTTAATTATTGAAAAAAATATAACATTATACTTGAATTGTAAGTGGAGACATAATTTTGTCAAGCCTAAGTCTTACATTTCAAAATTTTCATTTTACAGAGATGGTTAAAAAGCATGCGGTTTGAACAAATGAAGGAGGATCGAATTATCTACAAAGATAAAGCAACTTGCATAGCTGGGATTAGATAAGGTTACATCAAAGGTGACTGAACGGAGCACATTTCTACCTAGAAGCAATTGCCACAGTAGACAAGACTTCATAGACTAACAAACATAAACTATCTTGAGGGAGAGCATTATACACTTACCTTTTTTCCCTTAACTAAGTTTTCTGTATTAGATTTTCTTAGTAAGGTTTTTAATAAGACAACCTAACTGATCCAATAGTATCAGTTTTATTTTTCCACGTCTCTAAGTACCGATTTAACATCACCTCGAAGTATGTTGTTAATAATGTATGATAAGTGATAATATGTATGAGAAAGATTGTTATAAATGAATATTATGTAACACCCAAAACTTCAAACCGATTTAAACTTTTAAAAACACGCGAAAATTAAGGTCCTAAAACAACATTTAACGCATCCACACGTTTTAGTTTTACAAACATGAATTTAATACATAATTTCTATAAAAGTAGTTTTAACAAGACTTAACCACAACAAGTTATCTACAACTTTTAATGATCCCAAATGTTTGTAAAGACTCCTCATGAGAAGTTTAGCAAAAACAATCAAGAAACACGTCCATGAGAATCCAAACCACATGATGCGAGACCCGAGAATCACTCCAGAGCTTTCCTACATACAAAACATGAAAAGTGCTGGAGTTGCAATGAAGTTGGACATGTTAAGAGTCAATGTCCAAATAAGAAAAATGCTGCTGGAGTAAACACTGCTGAGGTCGTCTGTTATGATGACGCACTGGTCTGTAGTTTGAAGAGTAGTATGGACTCTTGGGTTATGGATTCTGGATGTTCGTTTCATGCCATACACAGCGGGGAAACGATGGTGAATCTGAAGGTAGGCGACTTTGGGAAAGTATGTTTAGGTAATGGTGAGATTCTTAAAGTAACGGGCATATGAGACATTGGTTTGAAAACTCCAATGGGAACTACATGGAACTTGAAGAACGTCAGGGTGATTCCAGGTCTGACGACGAAGCTTTTTCTGTCGGTCAGTTGGATGAACATGGAATGTAAGTAAAGTTCAGTGGTGGCAAATGGAAAGTGATAAATGGAAATCTGGTTATTGGTTGGGGAAACAAGAAGGGGTCACTGTATATGGTTGAAGTATCTGCTGAGGGAGTAACCGTCCCGGTTAAGCATAACAAAGTCGGGTTCGCTGAGTCAAAGGAGAAAAAGAGGGTTCATTTTGCAAGGGTGAAGCCTGGTGTTAAGGTGACTCAAGCTGAGCGGGATCATAGGTCTAAACTAGTTCAGGGGTTTGGTGACAGTGGGAGCACGGGGCAGGTTCCAGGCACAGTTACAAAACAACGTTGGGTTTTGAAGACCGGTAGTCTGATTGATAAAATCTCTCCAGGGAAACACTTGCTGAATGTGGAGAGTGGTGATGGTTCTCGGTGTATCTCTGGAACTGGTGGATGTGTAAACTAGCTGAGATAGAGGATGGGTCAGAAATGACTGCTGGGTTGAAGCTCGGGGGAGCTTCAACAGCCCCTTCATGTACTTGATGAGAGGGGGATTGCAACAAGGGGGATTTTGATGAAGTCTGATATTGTTTATGGGGACTGAAGGCTTGGAATACTTTGGATATGGAGGATACTGGAGTTACTGAATCTGGGTTATTGTGTGCTTGATGGCGGGTTGGAGTATTCACAAGGCCTTCAAGTGGGAGATTGTTGGGTTGTGAAGGCTTACGCAGGAAATAAGGAGGGAGTCGGCCCTAATGGGCTTGAGTCCGGTTATTAGTTTCTTGTTAATTAAGTCATTAACCCTAATCCTAGTATTATAAATAGAACCTATGATCTAACTTGTATCTCTGAGCACCTAATAATAAAGAACCCTAGTTGCAAAGTAGACGTAGCCCAATCGGGGCTGCACCACTATAAATCTCTCGTGTCTCATCTTTTTCTGTCTATTGATTGTGCGTGTGTGTGTGTGATTCCGTTGCGTTACTGACTCTGATTCCTAACAGTTCCATCCTCAACCAAAACATTACAAGACGATGCAAGACTCTTGACATTATCACCAATACATCTATATTTGATAAATGAGTAACTGGTAGCGCCACGTGTCATAATTCTGTGAGCCCAAGATTTTTTTTCTCGCTTATTTTTTCTTTCGTCACTAACTATTTAATATTTCCTTTATTCAACCCGTGTAAAACAAGGGTTTCTAATTTCTTCGTCGCTAACTATTTATATATAAATAAACCACATAAATACTCCTTTAATATCATGATTCTTAATATTCTTAACACTAGGTTTGGATATGTGCATCAAAACTGAAAATATTATGTTAATGTGCATTTGATTTTGAGCCCTCAATTGGAATATTATATAATCAGAAGCAACAAATTGTTTATTCAACTGATGATTACAAGCTCAAGTCATAGTAATACAGCCAGTTAACCATGAATATGGAGCATAATATGGAACAGCCGGAAGACATGAATGAGCACTAATGAATTACTAACATTTTCATCAAAAACTCGTAATCAAATTGAACATCCACAGAAATAAATAAAAAAAGTATATATATATATATATATACATATTAATAAACCATTATACACTTACCTTTTTTCCCTTTCTCAAACATTATACACTTACCTTTTTTCCTTTACTAAGTTTTCTGTATTAGATTTTCTTAGTAAGGTTTTTAATAAGACAACCTAACTGATCCAATAGTATCAGTTTTATTTTTCCACGTCTCTAAGTACCGATTTAACATCATATCGAAGTATGTTGTTAATAATGTATAATAAGTGATAATATGTATGAGAATGATTGTTAGAAATGAATATTATGTAACACCCAAAACTTCAAACCGATTTAAACTTTAAGAGACACGCGGAAATTAAGGTCTTAAAACAACATTTAACGTATCCACACGTTTTGGGTTTACAAACAGGAATTTAACTACATAATTTCCACAAAAGTAGTTTTAACAAAACTTAACCACAACAAGTTATCCACAACTTTTAATGACACCAAATGTTTGTAAAGACTCCCCACAAGAAGTTTAACAAAAACAATCAAGAAACACGTCCACGAGAATCCAAACCACATGATGCGAGACCCGAGAATCACTCCGGAGCTTTCCTACATACAAAACATGTGAAGTGCTGGAGATGCAATGAAGTTGGACATGTTAAGAGTCAATGTCCAAATAAGAAAAATACCGCTAGAGTAAACACTGTTGAGGTCGTCTGTTATGAAGACGCACTGGTCTGAAGGAAACACGTCCACGAGAATCCAAACCACATGATGCGAGACCCGAGAATCACTCTGGAGCTTTCCTACATACAAAACATCAATTTGTATATGGTTAGTAAAGATAAGCAGCTATAGGGACTTCCCCACTAGTCCCTACAGCAAAGACACGCCAAAACGACAAAATTCAACATTTGGGCGTAGGGTGGGCGTACGACAGAGGTTTTTGGGCGTACAGTACTCTGCCCCCAGAACTGCACATTTTTTAGCGTAAGGTAGGCGTACGACATAGGGCTTTGGGTGTACAATACTCTGCTCCCAGACCTGCACATTTACTTTTTGGTTTTTGGTCTAGCTTTCCCACAAGCTTGCGACCCCGACTCGTTTTACTTCCCAAAAACACCACATTCCATACATGACCACCTATGTTTGTATATTTTGGTTAGTTATCCACCCCAACCCGAGTACCACTACTTGTTTTTCACTCATTAAGAGTTTAACAACAAATTATCAATTGGTTAGCTTTGGTGCATATCAACCTACAACTTTAAACATATAGCCACCCATTCACATCTTATGTTTTACCATTCTTTCAACTTGACATATCTACATGTCTAACGAGAGATCCACCCCTCACTTTCTCACATGGAGTATTTGAGTCCATGCCGACTCATGAAGTATCCACACTTCATGTTACCCGTGAAGTACTTGACTTCACTTTCACCCGTGAGGTACTTGACCTCACTACCACCCGTTAAGTATTTGACTTCACGTATACACCTCCATGAAGTATCCACATTTCATGTAATCAATTAATTTACCGTTTTACCACTAACGGTTGACTTTTACTATATTAAGTCAATTTTAGTCTAATATTACCACATTCAACATATTAGTTGACTCTTGACCATATTGAGTCATTTACACCATTTAACCACATTTGCACATTCAAGTTTGACTATTAACCACATAGTCTAAATACATCTATTTACCATATTTGCACATTCAAGTTTGACTATTAACCACATATAGTCTAATTACACCCTTTTACCACATTTGCACATTCAAGTTTGACTATTAACCACATAGTGTAATTACTCCTATTTCAAAATGATAGTTTGACCCTATACCACTAAAGTCAATTACACCAATTTCACCATTATCCATAATGGTTTGACTTATACCACATTAAGTCAATTTTATATCAATCTCATCATTATCCACAATTGTTTGACTTACACCACATTAAGGTTTTATCCAATTTTCACCCAATTCTCCAAGGTTCTTGATTCATCAAATTAATTAAGGATTTCTACTAAAAATTGTGTTTATTAACACCATAAACACTGACCAACCACCAATTCATCATTTAACTTCATCAATTTGAAACCCCCCAATTTTCACCTTAAGAACCCTAACTTTGAAATCATCAAATTGGATGTTAGAATCATGTTAATCATGATTGTCCACCATTTACAACACTAGATTAAGGTTTATAACCAAAATTTATCCATAATTACCACACCAATTAACCCAATTTGGGGTTTTCACTAAACCCACCAAAACTCCATTAATGGAGGTGTAGGAGATGAAGATGGAGAAGATGAACTTACATGAGTGTTGCTTGAGCTTCAAACATCATTAAATCTACGATCGCTCAACTCAGATTTCCAGATTCAAGCTTGTTCTTCTTCTCTTTTCTCCTTCTTGCCATACACGAAACACACACACATCACACACTAAAATATGTGTGTTTATCATCCCCTTCAATCGCTAAAATGCAGAATTTTAGCATTTTACAATTTACCCCCTCAAACATTCCAATTAAACCCCTTTTACTTAAAGTTTAGAATTCACCAATGAACCTTTAAAATCAAGGCTTGGTTCGTTAGAAATCACTCCCCCTAATTTTGGGTTTCGTCCCCGAAACCCGATCCACCAAAAGATTAGGGTAACACTCGAGTATCTATCCTCAGATTTCCAAGTAGTTTCACCTTTCTATCTAAGATAGCCACCACTTGGTCAATCCGCTTATACCAAAAGCGTTTCACCTTACTATCTAAGATAGCCACCGATTCCTCTAAATAAATCATCCATCATCTATCGCCTCAATACCGCTATGAGAAGCAACACCCACTTCTCTTGCCACACATTCCCATGGATGAACCACGGAGAATGTATCATGGAGTCTACACGATCCCCCGAGTAACTCCTAACGACATGCCACCTAACAAACTAAAGTGAAGTCTAAACGGTCCCACGTTTATATTAATTCTCACTAATCGGACTTACCTTGAATCCAAGAAGAATTATCGACATCTCCCTGACCTAATTAACATGCCAATATATCTAATTAGCAACCTATTTTCAAATTTCAAACGTTTGACTTCCTAAAGTCAAATTCGGACGAATTCTTTTGCAATTAGTGAGAATTAATATGTTTAATGACCTTAGAATATGCGTTTAGATATATTGGTATGTTAATTAGGTCAGGGAGATGTCGATAATTCTTCTTGGATTCCCGATACACCCCCTTTATATGGGAAACTTTTATATCGCCAAAGTTACCTCTTGGGTTTCAATATATCTCCTCCCTAAATCCACTTAGGGTTTTTTGTCCACCTTGAGTGGATTTTTCAATCGCACTCAAAATACAAGATCTTTCGGGCTAAGTCTTGAATCACACCATGATTCGTAGTTTCACGACAACCCAAACCAACCAACCAAACGATATTTTAGACACCGTTCACCATTTAGTAATTCAATTATCGGCATATGAATACTCAAATGGTAGTTAAGATGACACCCTCTTTCAACTAATGGTAATTAGTCACCTAGTTTCCCCCGAATCAAAGAAGAAAGTAACACCTCAATCCGACTCAATAGGTACAGATGTACCATGTCGTATCACACATTTCTTGAACCAAAGTTCTCCGACCACTCGGAAGAGTAGGTTCCCATTTGGTATTCGGCCTTAATCCGTAGGCAAGTGAGACACTTATAACAACACACTAGATTGTGTCTCTTATCATCCCTAGCCACCAAAAGTTAAACACCAAAACAATATACAATAACCCATAAGACTTATAAGTCTCATTCATCACTCATGAAGTTTAAGGACTTTAAGAATATCGATGAAGTTCGAGGACTCCAATTCAACTATCTAACGCTCGCCAACCTATAGATTTATCAGTTCCCTATCCAAGTTCTCTCCATTAGTTGTTACAATGAGGCTCACAACTGACTAGGAGAATATGCGATACTCCTGCCTCGTTGCATATAGACATAATCTAGTCTAATGCATGAGTCACCAAGACATCCGACAAGGCATACGGTCTTCCTATGGAAGGACATGTCAAAGGCCTAAGCCAAATCCTCTTTCATAAATCCAACACCATGTTTATACCAACGACTTTAGCGTAAGTCATGCTTTGAGATTCAAAGATCTCAATCGTACAATCTCCTTTGAAGTTCGAAGACTTCATTTTCAATCACCGGTCGTGAAGTTCTAAGACTTCAAACGCCATTTATGAAGTTATAAGACTACAAACACTAATTACCCCTTGATTACCTCAATCATTGTCGGGTCAACATATATGTCTTCGGAATTCACCACCTTATCCAATAATGGATTTCCACAAAAGCCAAAATGGCACACCAAATCATTCCGAAGAAAGGTCTCTCTTTCAAGGAATTTCAGGAAACTCACGAAGATAATGAGCTTGAATGACTTTGCTTCTAAGATAAAAACGACTATCATTGAATAAATGACCACCGTATGAGCATACACGGGTCTACACGCCTTTCACATTGATCCACATAAACCGCCGATATGTCCTAAATTATACATGTTTTGCATACATAATAATCCCCAAATTATGGTACTAATTGATTAATAACCTTACAATTGATACTTAAAACGTTAATATTTCGCAATTGCAGGTTATTTGGTGCTCCAAGATAAACAAAGCAAAAACCAACTTAAAACATGAAGAAATCAAGCTTTTAGAGGACAAAACCCGAGCATTGACCCCCCCGAGAAGTCAAACCAGGTCAACACAAGCTGCTAAAAGACAAAACAGGAGGTAAGAAGGGGATGCACGGCCGTGCATCCCATTGCACGGTCGTGCAAGGCCTGTCTTGCTCTCCAAGGGTCCAGTACACTGTCCTTCGTACCCTGTTTGATTCCTGAGGTGTTTGCACGCCCGTGCAATCCAATGCACGGCTGTGCATTGCTCATTTTGAGGCCTATAAATAGATGGCTTGAGTTCTTCATTCCACACACCTCATCTATCTCTTACACACCCCAAGAACACACCTGAGAAAGCTTATTTCGTAGTTAGAGTGTAGTAGTAGTGAGTAGAGGGGCTCTTCCTCCTTGTTCCGCAATAGGGGAGCCTACGAAACTCAGCGTTATGCTAGTTAGTATGGCCATTCGTGGCTAGACTCTTTGTATTGCTAGGATGAAGATGAAGTTTGGTGCATGTTAATGTTTAACGTATTAATCCAAGTGATGTGTTTATGTCTTTAACCATTCGTCCTTAAAACCACCATTTTGGTGGGCTTTTAATATCGTCTAAATCCGTCTTTATATTTGTGAGTGTTCTTGATTTTTAAAGTGTAAAACCTTTTTAATCAAACTTCTCTTGAAGCTTCTACGTCTTTATACAAGTAGAGATTGATAAGCCAATGCTTGGTTAACACTATTAAGATCGTACGTCTTTATACGAACTTATTATGCGACCAAGAAATGGTGAACTCATGTTGGGAATGGTACATCTTTATACTTGGTCCCATTGTTGCACCGCCTCCCGGTGAGCAAAATATAATCACCTATTTAACTCTAATACAAAGCTTTTTACGTTCGATGTCTTAAACCAACCCGGAGATGACCATTCGAAGGGTTGAGTGTAATTGTTGTCCTTAACGGGAGGCACTACCACTTGTTAAAGCATTTAAATTTGCAAATCAAATGTCGTGAGGACGAGGCTCTAGCGGGGACCCGGGTCACACATTTGTAATAGTCATGTCACTGGATTAGTCAACTTAACATTATCACGCACCAAGCGGATTCGAAACCCAAAGCAATACTATTCGTAACCTGATCATTTCCGATCTATTTACTTTCCTATTATTTACTATTTTGTTGGTTACATTTCTGTTACACACTTCACGCACGCTTTTACTTTTCTGCTATTTACTTTATCGCCATTTACTTTTCTGTCATTTACTTTCCTGTTCCACAAGCACACAAAACTCACTCACTAATTAAATTGGCTAAACGTTAACAAAAGTTGAGTATTGGAATTCGACCGTGTCCGTTGGTTCGATACTTGGTCCTTACCTAAACAATATTACGCTGCGATAGATACACTTGCCTATTGTGTGTGTTTTAAGTTAAAGTAATTATCATTTTATAAATTTAAAACCTAATCTCGTGAAACCATCCTAAAAATATATTTATTATATTTTTACATATTAAACATTACGCATCAAGTTTTTTGGCGCCGTTGCCGGGGACACGGTGATTTAAAAAAAAATTCAAGTTAACGGATTAGCCTTATTAAAAGTAAAAAGATCACACAAAAATATCATCATGAATCCTTATAATGAAAACTTTCCCGAAGAAGAATTCTTGAACTTCGATAACAATTTCTCAGATTCGTGGTGCGAATTATGTGGGGGATCACACTACATTGAGGAGTGTTATCTCTTCGTATGGCGCCCTATGGATCATAAGATAAACCTCCACCCATCACCATTTGAGGATTTACTTCCTTCACCACCTCCATCAGTAAACACAGACAGTGCTTACTATGAACCAGATCCTTGGAAGCCAGACACATTTTTTCGTAATTTAGAGGAAATAAAGAGTCAAATCATTAAACTCTACGCTACAGAACCAAATGAAGATCCTTCTGAAATTCTGGATCATCCACCATGTGTCGAAGTAAATCAAGCATCACAAGAACAAGATGTAGAGGTAGTTCCTATGATACCCATGAGGAACATGGAGAATACAGGTGAAGATGACGTATTAAGGGCTGAAATCATACAAGAAACCTTAGAACCACCAAGATTGGAAAAACAGCTTAAACGCTTTCAGTCTTTATTAAATCAAATTCAGCTAAATCTCCCCTATGAACTATTTCTCTATAAGATGAATGCTCACGCAAAATTTCTCAAGGATATGCATACTAACCGAGAAAAAAATGGAAGAACAACCGCAAATCGTGTTGAATGAAGAATGTTCAGCTATTATGAGAGGAAGAAAACCTCCCGACCAATTCATGATCTCCTGTCTTATAAGCGACTCAATCCAAGGTAATACTATTGCTGACCTACATATAGGCGTAAATATTTTACCTAGCGCAATATTTGACAAAATGAATCTCAAGAAACTTCAACCCACAAAATTAGAACTATGCCTAATCAATAGGACAGTTCGCTATCCAAAGGGAATCACTGAAGACGTACTTATAAAGATTGACGAATTCATCTTCCCTGTGGATTTTGTGGTAGTCGACATAAAAGGAGGAACACGATGCCCTCTTATTCTCGGGAGACCATTTCTCAATACAGGCCTCGCCCTTATTGACGTCTGGGGAGGAAGATTGGCATTAAGTATCCAGCAAGAACGAATCACATTCGATCTCAAGAAGGCTATGCAACGACCAAGTAGTCATGACGATCTAGCCTTTCTTTTTGACGATTTCGACTACCTAGTAGGTTATTACATACATGACGTCTTGGGAAAGGAAGAAGAATGGCCAGCAGAGGAACATGAAGAATATCTAGTTTGCAATGGATTTATGATAAAACACAGTCATCATAATGATGAAGCAACAAGCATTGAGGAGTTGGAAGATAGAGACGAGAGTGAGAAGGCAAAACTGATTTATCATACGCCTTCGTAGATGAAGAATCCAAGCTTCCAGTTATTATCTCCTCCAGGTTGAAAAACAACAAAAAAGAAAAACTACTACAAGTTTTGAAGAAATACAAGAAACCTATCGCCTGGAAGCTAATGGATCTTAAGGGAATTAGACCCTCATTCTGCACTCATAAGATACTTATGGAAGAAAATTAAAAAAACAAGTGTGCAGCACCAAAGACGACTAAACCCAAAAATGCAAGAGGTAGTGAAAAATGAGGTTATCAAGTTACTAGACGCAGGAGTAATCTACCTTATTCCAGATTCAGCATGGGTCAGTCCAGCTCAGGTTGTACCAAAAAAGGGGGTATAATAGTAATCACAAATGAGAAAAATAAGCTAATACCAACCCGCACAGTCACTTGATGGCGTGTGTGTATCAAAAAGACCATTTTCCACTACCCATCATTGACCAAATGTTAGAGCGACTATCCGGAAATATGTTCTATTGCTTTCTCGATGGATTCTCGGGATGCTTTCAAATCCCTATTACCCCTGAAGATCAGGAGAAGACTACATTTACCTGTCCCTATTGCACCTTCGCTTATAGGCGTATGCCATTTGGACTATGCAATGCACCTGCTACATTCTAGCGGTGCATGATCGCTATATTTCATGATATGATAGAAGAATCAATGGAAGTATTTATGGATGACTTCTCAGTTTTTGGAAACTCCTTCGACCATTGTCTACAAAACTTAGAAAAAATGCTAGCAAGATGTGAAGATTCAAATCTAGCACTAAATTGGGAAAAGTGCCATTTCATGGTTAAAGAAGGAATAGTATTAGGACATAAAATTTCAAAGAATGGTATTGAAGTCGACAAAGCCAAAGTAGAAACTATATCAATGCTTCCACCGCCAAATTCAGTGAAAGGGATTAGAAGCTTCCTTGGTCATGCATGGTTCTATAGGAGATTCATAAAGGATTTTTCATCAATCGCGAGACCCTTGACACAACTGTTGGAGAAAGATCGACCCTTTCTATTCTCTGACGATTGCTTAGTAGCATTTGAAACTCTCAAGAAGAAACTCATCAATGCACCTATCATGACGGCACCTGACTGGACTAAACCTTTCGAACTCATGTGCGATGCAAGTGACTACGCAGTAGGAGCAGTTTCATGTCAACGAAGCGAAAAGCATTTTCACCCAATTCACTATGCAAGCAAAACCTTAAATGACGCTTAAGAAAATTACACTACTACTGAGAAGGAATTACTAGCTGTAGTTTTCGCCTGTGATAAATTCCGTTCGTACCTAGTATTATCAAAAACTGTAGTCTACACCGACCATGCCGCCTTAAGACATCTGTGACACCCAGCATTTCAGGTCGATATCCATATTACATAAATGCATGTTCATAACATATATTTCCTGAAGTTTTATTTTGACTATGTAAAGTCAAGGAGTCTAGCAAAGGAATTTATATCATAATAGTAATTTCTAAGAAATACTAGGAAATAAAAAGTGATAACCTGCAAGGTACGGTCGTTGGTGATTAACAAGAATTTTATTCTAGTAAAAGCCTAGGGAGACGCTTTAATATAAAAACATAAATATTGGTGACTAAACTTTTATAAAAAGTTGACTTATAAATAATTGTTACATGGCTCTATATTATTTAATGTGTATACATGTATGATATAGTTAAAGTAATAACCATGTCGGGAATTCACTAGCAGATTATTAAAGCTAGTCAAACTACACAAAATGTATGACATCTTAATAATTAAAGATATTAAGGCAGTTATTATTTTCGGGTAATATGCCGCGTCTAAATTGATCACATCTTCATCATGATTTACTTTGCTTACACAACACTCAATCATCATAATCATCATGATTATGACCAAGAGTGTAAGCAACTTAAAGATCACATCACCATAATTATATTTTTGCTTGTACTCCACTCCAGCATCAAATCGTAATGATGATAACTTGTTGAGATCTACACTCAACCCCCGTTTCATCTAATATTTATATATATATACATATATATATGTATGTATATATATATAAATATTTAGGTACATAGATATATAAAGTTTAAATCATAAAAGTTCCTACGCCGGGTGTTATATCCCGGGATCACCTATCGGGTTTACACCACCTAAAAGCCACCCACTTTGCCTACTTCACCACATTTCTCATAATGGTTGTCATAACCTCCATACTATTTTTCCCAAGATGTCAAGCAAGATTAAATCCATATCCCCACACCATGTCTTGTGATGATTAGATTGAGTCCAACACTCCACCTCCCTCTTTCTCTTGTGGGTCACGACACCACCAAACCACCATCAAGTCACAATACTTGTTTCTCCAACACTCCACTCAATCCATCTCATGAGGACGATCTTGGATAAGCTTACACTCCATCTACTTGGTATATATAGGAGTGTATGGAAACAAAGCAAGAACTTTCTCCTGCTCCCTCCCTTTCTTGGCTCAAATAACACACACACATACCCACAAATTCAAGTGCCAAGCCCTAGTACTTCAAGAAGAAATCACCCTCAATCCCCCCTCTCTAAAACCGAAAATGCAAACAATTCCCGTAACTCAGCTTTATGCCATATTTTTGGTCAACTTTGCAAGACCATATCTCCTTCGTTACTTGGCCAAATCGGTCCATTCTTCTTCTAGAAAAAATCTCCATATTAAGAAGGAAGAACCCAAGTGTAATCACTCGAATCCATGGAGTATTCGACCTCCAAACAGCCGGCGCAAGAAGGCCGCTCAGTGCAGGTCGAATCTGGACACCTATTTTATTTTTCCTGTTTTAAGGTACCTACACAACTCCAAATCTAGTAATTCTTTTTCACATCTCCTCTGGTTTCAATAAACTTGATTTTAGAAGAAAACCCAAGTCATTTGGTCTTATAAAACCATCTAAAAGTGTATTCGAAGTACGCCTAAAAATCTGAGTTTTCAAGAATAAAATAAAACATAAAAGTCTTGATGAGTTTTGCTTTATGTCTTCATGAGTCATGTTTGAATACATATATTTATACACGTACATATTCATACATAAAATACCAAACTAGAAGGACCATGAATAAGACAAGGACACATCAAATATAAACTACATATATATGTATACTATCACATAAAATAACACTTGGATGATGGTGTTCTTCATAAACCCTTCATTCCATTCATGTTTTATGTTGAAGGATACATGTTCGTGAAGTTATATGATCATGTGTGACTTACCTGGCAAGACCCGAGGTAGTGTCCTATGATTCAAGAAGACATACGAACAATTATCATCAACATATGAACGTGAAAGATGTTACTAAAAATATATGTTTATGGATAAAATTTGTGATATATATGTGATGGTGTACGGTTTTGGTTAAATCATGGAAATGTTCTAGGAATTAAAGATTAGTATCCTAATATGAACATTTGATATATGTACATGGAACATATGAAGAGATTCGGTTAAAAATAAATAATCACATGACATCGTGGAACATATGTGAATATATTTTAAGTTGTTGCAAAAATAATATTTATTTTTGGTACACTTAATAAGTCACCAATAGGGAAACATATTATTTTCTCGGAAAATATGTAAGCGTCTAGACTGGAATAATAATCACCAATGAGTCGTAAATGAAAACCCTATTTTTACAAAGGCATACTTAACGGTATTCGTTAAGTCGGATGAACAACTTACGTATAAGACGGGTAGTCTTAACACATTAGTACCCTTGTGTGATTAGGGTACGGATAGACAGGAACTCTTAGTGCACTGTTATTTGCTAGGATTTCATCGGACACAAGGTGAGTTCACGGCCCCCTTTCGCTTTTTAAAGTTTTGTAAACTGCGGGGGAGAAACATAATTACATTAAGTATTACAGTATTGTTTAATATATGTCGAAATATTGTTGTTTTATACAATTGGGAAAGCATTACAAACATTTTTATATGATAACAAGGAAACAAGACACTAACACTATGTCATACATGGTGAACAATATAGCGCTTAAAGTCCCGGAATAAAAACTTAGTAACCATTAGCTATGGACTTAGCCCAGGATTCTATGGATAGTACTATTAGGGGTGACGCTCCCGGTCATGGTTAGTCGCGCTAACCAGGGTTCCAAATGGCCGAATAACCGCATATTATCTTACTCACAGAAAGGCGAGGAGGGGCATTAAATTGTTGGGGTTTGGTTACGGTTTCATGTATGAACATATGTATTTGTAAGCCTAGCTAGCTTTCGAATGGATCAATAACACTTTTTTCGTTTATCATATGCGTTTAGAAATATGTGTACTTATTTATGGCGGTAATGCCATGGGCAATGTTTTCGGGTAAAACTACTTATTTTATGACGGTTAAGTCATGGATACGTTTTCGGGTGAAAACTACTTATTTTATGACGGTAAAGTCATGTGCATGTTTTCAAAGAAAAACTACATATTTTATGGCGGTTAAGTCATGGGCATGTTTTCAAAGGAAAGCTACTTATTTGATGACGGTGAAGTCATGTATATGTTTTCAAAGGAAAACCACATATTTTATGACGGTTAAGTCATGGGCATGTTTTCAAAGGAAAACTACTTATTTGATGACGGTTAAGTCATGGGCATGTTTTCAAAGGAAAACTACTTATTTAATGACGGTTAAGTCATGTATATGTTTTCAAAGGAAAACTACTTATGTTATGACGGTTAAGTCATGTATATGTTTTCAAAGGAAAACTATTTATTTTATGACGGTTAAGTCATGTCTAGTTTTTCATGAAAGGAAAACTAACTGTACTAAGTTAAAAAACTCTGTGAACTCACCAACTTTTATGTTGACACTTTCAAGTATGTTTCTCAGGTAACGTTTAGCCATGGAGCGGTTGAAAAAGGCTAGCTATAATTGGATAAATTCTTACTAGCTGGAAGGACATAGATTATCCGGTTTCAAGTCTGTCGTTGATCTAGAAGAACTTAGATCATTGTGTAGGTCCCTCGGGTGTGTCGGATCGTCACATGCAAGTGGGTCTACTAGTCGGACCGGGTGCGGAATGCCCGTGACTAGGCGGAGAGTCTAGCTAAACAAAGTAAACTGACAAGAGAAAACACTTTAAACGTTCTTTGTATTATAAACACTTGAAGGTTACAGAGAAAAGCACTGAGATTACATTCTGTGTATTTGCTATAATGCCTGCGTACTTAACTTCTGTCAACCTATCCTATTTATATAGGACCTGATGCCTGCGCACTTAGCAAGTGCGCAGGGCAAAATGCTCCTGCGTACTTAGCAAGTACGCAGAGTTGTTCTTGCGTACTTGCTAAGTACGCAGGAGCTTTCTCCTACGCACTTATAAGTGCGCAAAACACTTAGAGAATTTTGCAACCTTCAATATGTAAAAGTAAATACAACTCGATAAACTAATACATAAAGACTCTTACATACAAAGACAATTACAAACAAGAAAAGACAACCTAAGACTAAGACTCTATCTATCCAGAGTGTTTGTCACAGGAAAGTGCTTCAATAAACTCCCCCTTGACAACAGCTCTGGATAATCTTCAGTCTTCGGTCTTCACATCTTCAGTCTTCACAGTGCTTGATCTTTAGCTTCCATCTTCTTCTTGTAATCAAGGCAGAACTTAATCACCTTGTCGTATTTAGAAGCAAGGAGCTTTGTCCACTCATCCGTGTAGACGCAATAGTGTTCTACTAGTACCTCCAGATCTTTCACAGAAAAGTTGATGAAGCAGACCTCATCAAATATTCTGATCAGTTCCTTTGGCACTAGGTTCCCACTCTCTGAACGTCCTTTACCCATGATCATAGCTTCGCCTGTCTTTGGATCTACGTACCAGTACAACATGTCACCAAGAATATCCTGAGAAAACTTGCTCAGGGGAATCTTAGTTTCACATCGCACTGGCTTGTATACCAATTTCTTTAAGTGCTTCTTAGTCACACGATGTACAACGTGCTTATCCTTGACTCTCTTGGGCACTTGAGGCTTGAACATTTCGAATTTCCCCGATCTTGCTTCTCGCTGCAGAACCACCCACAAACTCATCGCCACTGCGTGATTGGAATGACTCAGCAGCTCTCGGTTTGCTAGGTTCACGAGGTCGTATTTGGGCAAGGCGCTGAACGCTTCACTGGTGGGTTTCAAGTATTGAACCCCCCAGATCTTTTGATAGCGAACAACTGCTTGTCCTCCTCCAACCTTACAGCCAAGATCATCCCTGTTGCTCCATGTTTGTCTATTATAGACGTCTTTTGCCACACAGGAGCTGGACCCTTTGATGAAGTAGAAGGCATGTCTGTTTCTTTCGGTGCCTCTGGTCCACAGGTTCAGGGTCAACTGGGGAGGCTTCAGTCGAGGCTTCTACATTACTGGCTTGCTCGACTGAACCTGTGTCGAGCGGAGTGTCGAAGGATGGAAATTCAAAGATCTCTCCATCTTCTAGCTTGTACTCTCCTTCCCCGTCACCCTTGGGAATTTCAATTACAATGTCTTCGTCATCATCATCCCAATCGTCACCAGAGTCGATCTCTCCTTCTTCTAGATTGAAGAGAGCATCGATCTGTGCTTCATTGGAATAGTCAGGCTCTAGATATAGGATCTCATCATCAGATAAGTCCTTAAGTACTTCAGCCACTGACTTTCCTTTTTCACCACCACCACCACCAGAGGTATCACCACCCTCTTGATGAGTCGATTCCCGCTGAGCCATTGGAACAGCAGAGATGGGCACGATTGCTAAAGCTTGGTGCTCACCTCCACTAGGACCGGCTTCGGGATCCTTGTCCTTGTCGTCATCCTTAGTTAAGTCGACGGGATGACACGCCTCATCACCAGTAGTCTCTTTTCCTTCTCTTTCTCTTTCTCTTTGTCCTTCTCCCCTTGTGCATCAAGCTTCTTGGTCAGATCAGCAATCCGCTTGACCATCAGCTCATGCTCTTTCCTTTGAGCATCAAACCTCAACTCCAAGGACGACCCATGACCCAGAATCATTTCATTTGTCTTGATTAGGAGCTCATTCTGGGACAGGACGTTCTTCAGTCATTCCTCAGTCCCTGTTCTCTAGCTACGAAGGATTGTAACTTCATATATCAAAGAATTGATCTGTGCTTGTTGAGCGTCAGACTCCTCCTTCGATTTCTGAATAGTCTTCAGTAATCCAGCAACTTGGGTTTCTAGAACATCTATCCTAGCATCATTCAGATCAGGATGTCTGGATGAGGACGCCTCGACATTGTGAATGGGGGAGGAGAATATGGTATCAAAGTCAAACCCTTGTGTGAAGTCTCCATAGTTGAAGGGTTGACTTAAAGGCACAGCGGTGGTAGTTGGGATGGAATATGTGACGAGAGTTGTAGGTGTAATGGTAGGGGTGATGGTGACTGACTCCGTGAGAATTGGAGTAGTCACCGCCAGCTGAGTAGTTGTGGTAGGGAGGGTCACTATCACAGGAATCAGTTCTGTGATTGTAGTGACGGCCACATCACTTTGCACTTGTGGCCTCCTCCTCCTACGGTAAAGCTGCTGTGAAGGTGGGGTGGAGGCTGAATCCGGACTAGCAGCTGACACTTGTACTTGCTGCTGAGCCTCCACCACACCGGGGATTGAAGGCTATTGCCTATCGCCCCTGTTCTTGTGAATGCTTTCTCTTCTTTGTTTTTGTATAGCAGCGTCAGAGTCAGAGTCTGGCTCGTATTCGCTGCTAGAGGACTGTCGCTTTCTCTTGGCGGACGACTCATGTAGGGTTACCTTAGCCGTTCTTCGTGGGTATACATGCGACGGTGCATCATCGGAATCGGAAGAAACTGACTCAGTCGCTTCCGATTCGGATCCCTCAGCACCATCATTTCCTTCTTCGTCGTCTCCATCATCAGACGAACCATCATCACTGTCCATTTCCTCCTGTTGTTGTTCCTGTTGTTCGTCGAAGTGTTCACTCAATTCAGGTTCCGAGTCGGGACTGTACCATCTCCAGTCACCTGGGGCCACATACGCTTCCTTGATGAGGTGGCCAAAGAGTTCTGTATGCATAGGGGTAGGATCTACACTGCCTGGCTTTAGGAATTGGGCGAATACTCTTTTGTCCACCCTCTTTACTTGCAGTCTCTCCCCTATGGCAGGAAGGTTTGGAAACGCGTCATTAATCAGAAGTTGCACAAACCGAGGGTATAACAAGAACTGAAACCTCTCCGCTGTGTTGATCTGGTCATTGATGTCCTTAAAGATGTAGCGGGAGAAGTTGTAGCCCTTATTGAGAGAAAGGCCGACCATGGTTGCTGCAAGGTCATGACCCATGGCATCTTTCCCAGCTTTCCTTGATGAGATGCACATGATCATGACGTGGGCGAAATATCTCCATTGGTCTAACACCCACATCTTTTTGTATGAAGCATAGTCCCTCACACCGACATAGCCCATTCTTTGTCTCCAACAGCTGTCCACAAAGTAGTCTGGATAGGCTGTCGGGTCGGTTGCGAGATCTCTGAATTGAAGGACCCTTCGTATAGTATCTTCAGAGAAAGCAATAGCATGACCAGCAATGGTAGCCCTTATAATGTTGGGGGTTACCGTGCAGTCGTGCTTTGCAGTCTCCCAAAACTGCTCGAGGTAGGGTCTGGACATGATCGGGTCAGCAGAAATGGCGTAGCTGATTCTTAAACGGTTCAAGAAATAAACTATGTCTCTGTACTTGTAGGTCCCTTCGTGTGTGTCGGATCGTCACATGCAAGTGGTCTACTAGTCGCACCGGGTTGTGGAATACCCGTGACTAGGTGGAGAGTCTTACTAAACAAAGTAAACCAAACACGAGAGTCACAATAAACGTTCTTTGTATTATAAACACTCGATGGTTACAGAGAGAATACAAGCTGCGTACTTAACAAAACTGAGTTTGTCTAAACAAATGGTTCTGCGTCCTTAACCTCTGTGAACCTATCCTATTTATACAGACCTGATGCATGCGCACTTAGCAAGTGCGCAGGATCAATTGCTCTTGCGTACTTAACAAGTACGCAAAGGTGTTCTTGCGTACTTGCTAAGTACGCAGGAGCTTTCTCCTGCGCACATGTAAGTGCGCAAAACACTTAGCAGAAAAACAACATACATTATGTAAAAGTAAATACAACTCGATAAACTATTACATAACGACTCTTACATACAAAGACAAATTACAGACATTAGACATACAAACTAAGACTCTATCCAGAGTGTTGTCACAGGAAAGTGCATCAACAAACTCCCCCTTGACAACAGCTCGGGATCTTCATCGTCTTCAGTCTTCGGTCTTTAGTCTTCACATCATCTGCTCCTTAGCTTCCATCTTCTTTTTGTAATCAAGACAGAACTTGATCAACTTGTCGTATTTGGCAGAGAGAAGCTTCGTCCATTCGTCAGTGTGGATGCAGTACTTGTCGGCTAGTACCTCCAGATCGTTCACAGAAAAGTTGATGAAGTAGAATTCATCAAATATCCTGATCACTTCCTTTGGCACCATGTTTCCACTTGCTGACTTACATTTACTCATTACCACAGCCTCGCCTGTTTTTGGATCAACGTACCAGTACCACATGTCACCAAGAATATCCTGAGGTAACTTGCTCAGGGGAATCTTAGTTTCACATCGTACTGGCTTGTATACCAATCTCTTTATGGGCTTCTTGGTCACAGGATGCACAGCGTGCTTATCCTTGACTCTTCTGGGAACCTGAGGCTTGAGGTATTCAAATTTCCCTGATCTTGCTTCCCGCTGTAGTGTTACCCACAAACCCATTGCTACTGCATTATTCGAGTGACTTAGCAGATCGCGGTTTTCGAGGTTAACTAGGTCGTACTTGGGCAAAGAGTTGAACGCCTCACTGGTGGGTTTCAAGTATTGAACCCCCCCAGATCTTTTGATGGCGAACAGCTGCTTGTCCTCCTCGAACCTAACAGCTAAGATCATACCTGTCGCTCCGTGCTTGTCTGTGATAGACGTCTTTTGCCACATGGGAGCTGGACCCTTTGTAGATGCAGAAGGCATGTCTTTCTCTTTTTGTGCCTCGGGGTGCACAGGTATAGGGTCGACCGGGGAGGCTTCAGTTGTAGCTTCAACATTACTTGCCATGTCAACTGAGCCTGTGTCGAGCAGAGATTCGAGCGATGGTACTTCAAAGATCTCACCATCCTCTAACTCGTACTCTCCTTCCCCGTCGCCCTTGGGAATCTCTATCACCACATCATCGTCATCCTCATTCCAGTCATCACCAGAGTCAATCTCTCCTTCTTCCAGATTAAGGAGAGCATCGATCTGTACCTCTTTGGAATAGTCAGGCTCTAAATAGAGGATCTCATCATCAGATAAGTCCTTGAGCACGTCAGCCGCTGACTTCCCTTTATCTCCGCCACCACAACCTGAGGTATCACCACCCTCTTGCTGAGTAGACTCCCCCTCAGCCAATGGAAAGAAGAGATGGGCACAATCGCCAAAGCTAGGTGCTCACCTCCACTAGGACCGACTTCAGGATCCTTGTCTTTATCATCATCCTTAGTCAGATCGACTGGATGACAAGACTCGACACCAGTGGATTTCTTTTCTTTGTCTTTCTCTTTCTCTTTCTCTATCTCCTTCTCCCCCTGAGCACCTAGCTTCGCAGTCAGTTCACCAACTAATTTGACCATAGCTACGTGCTCCTTCCTTTGTAGATCCAGCCTTAGCTCCATGGAAGTTCTGTGGGCTAGAATCATGTCATTAGTCTTCATCAACAGTTCATTCTGTGCCATGACATTCTTCAACCATTCATCAGTCCCCGTTCTCTGGCTACGCAGAATCCTAACTTCATCCGCCAGAGAGTTTATCTGTGCTTGTTGAGCATCAGAATCCTCTTTTGACTTTTGGATAGTCTTCAACAAGCCAGCAAATTGGGTTTCTAGCACATCGATCCTAGCTTCACTTGGATCCAGATGCCTAGATGATGAGGCTTCGGCGTTGTGGATGGGGGAAGAGAAGATTGTGTCAAAGTTAAACCCCTGTGAGAAATCACCGTAGTTAAAGGGTTGACCTGACGGCTCTTTGGTGGGTGTTGGGATGGGGGATGTAATGATGGGAGTGGGTGTTATGGTTGGGGTGATGGTGACTGACTCTGTGAGAAGTGGAGCAGTCACCGTCACCTGGACGGTTGGAGTAGGGAGGGTCACCATCACAGGAATCACCTCTGTGACCTCCGTGACTGCCACATCTGCTAGTACCAGTGGCCTTCTCCTCCTTCTATACAGTTTCTATGCTGGCGGTGTAGATTCTGACTCTGGACGGGCAGCTTCAACTTGTACTGGCTGCACAGTCGGAATCTCTTCAACTGTGGGGATAGCAACCTCTTGCCGATCGCCCCTTTTCTTGTTGGCTCTCTCACGCCTTTGTCTTTGTAGAGTAGCGTCAGAGTCGGAATCCGGCTCATATTCGCTGCTCGAGCTTTGTCATTTTCTTTTTGAAGACGACGCAGGCAGGGTTACCTGTGCCGACCTTCTCGGATGTGCCTGTGATGGTGCGTCATCGGAATCAGAAGAATCTGATTCTGTTGCCTCCGAATCGGATTCCTCAGCACCACCAACATCACCTTCATCATCACCTTCATCATCATCATGCTCTTTCTCTTGCTCTTCACCAGAGTCATCACTCATCTCTGGTGCTGAGTTGGGACTATACCAGTTCCAATCTTCAGGAGCAACGTATGCTTCATTCAGTAGGTGGCCAAAGAGTTCAGTGTGCGCAGGGGTAGGTTCTACACTGCCTGGCTTTAGAAACTGAGCAAAGACTCTCTTGTCCACCCTTTTTACCTGCAGTCTCTCCCCGATAGCACGTAGGTTTGGCAATGCATCATTGATCAGGAGCTGCACAAACCTCGGGTACAAAAGGAACCTGAACCTCTCTGCTGTATTTATCTGGTCATTGAGTGCTTTGAAGATATAGCGAGAGAAGTTGTAGCCCCGATTGAGAGACAGGCCCACCATGGCCGCTGCAAGGTCATGACCCATGGCATCTTTCCCTGCTTTCCTGGATGAGATGCACACGATCATGATGTGGGCAAAGTAACGCCATTGATCCAATACCCACATCTTCTTGTAAGAAGTATAGTCCCTTGCCCCGATATATCCCATTCTGTGCCTCCAACACCCATCCACGTAGTAATCTGGATAGGATGTCGGGTCGGTGGCAAGGTCTCCGAACTGCAATACTCTCCTTATTGTATCCTCAGAGATAGCAATAGCCTGACCGTCAACGGTAGCCCTTATGACATTCGGGGATACCGTGCAATCATGCTCTGTAGTCTCCCAGAATTGCTCCAGGTAAGGTCTTAAGACTGTTGGGTTTGCTGAGATTGCATAACTTATTTTTGATCTGTTCAGAAAATCCACAATCTCCCTATATTGCAAGGCTGCGCCTTTCCATTCTGGTTCGGTGTTAGTCAATAGGTTGAATTCGTTAGTGTATGCACGAGCCATAGCCTGCAAACACACACGGAAAACATATTCAGAACAACTTATAACACTGGAAGTAGACACACATGACATAGTATAGTAGTTACACTTTGAACATTTTTTTTCAGACTTAGGAAAAATTTCTAAGTGTTGGTCCTGCGCACTTAGCAAGTGCGCAGGATTTTCCTCATGCGTACTTAGCAAGTACGCAGGAATTGCTTCTTGCGTACTTGCTAAGTGCGCAAGATTCACACTTAGCAAAAATTCCAGAAAATTGTAATTCGTTCAAAACGTGGGTTGATTAGGTCGCCACTAGGTCGGAATCAAGGATTCTAACCTATGGTACCATTATCAACACCACACACTGCTTAACCTTGTTCAATTTTTGACCTAGACCAGTCGCCGACCCACTGTTGGTTCAACTTTAACCGACGGATCAATCGAGGACCAGGAGATGATTAGCGAATCGATTAAAGCTTCCTATTCGCTTGTTACAGATAATAAGTTACCCAAACAACCCCATTTTACCCCAAAATATATCGGATTTAACCTAACATTTTCTAAGTCAAAAATCGGTCAATAGTCACGATTAAACGGATGAAATCGGCCAAGATTCTCACCTATGAGATGAAATAAGATTATGAAAGTATGGACGGGACGAAAAGATGGTTTAGACACTATCGATTTTGAGCGAAAAATTTGCAGAGGGAAATTTTGAGTTTTGAATGCGTGAAACTGAGAACAATTCTAAGTGTCCCATATATACCCCTCACTTGCTGCTCGTGCATACTTGTTAAGTGCGCACGAGTTAACTCTTGCGTACTTACAAGTACGCAGGACTTAACTCTTGCGCATTTACAAGTGCGCAAGAATAACTCTTGCGTACTTGTTAAGTGCGCAAGTTTTTCTTCGTGCGAACTTGACAAGTGCGCACAACCCTTAAGTGCGCAATTTTTCAACCCAAATTTATGAAGATTTTCAAGTCAAATAACGAACAAGATAAAAATATTCAACCAGGTGGATTCAAATACAATTCATGAAGATTAAACATAAAATATTTTTGGCCTTTTTCTGATTTAAACTTGAACTATGCATAAACTTAAAAACATAAAATCTTTTTGTTCTTTTCAAGATAGATATATACAATCATTTACACAAGCTATTTTTTGATCAAAGACACGAGCAGAGGATCATATCAGGCTAACTTATAGCAAAAAACGATACAATATAAACATCAAAGAATATGGGATCATGTCATGTATTACTCTTTATTCATACGTAATAAGCACATAAACAAGTAATTCAAGTTGACAATATTATAAGATTTGAAACTATACGCATCTTTGTATCATGTTCTTGTGTATTAAGGTATTAATTATAAGATATACAACGTGTACCCCACTGAAATGCTATTATAACTTGCACTATCTCAAGGCATCTAAGATTTTCCTAATGATTTTCTAGATTTTCAGAATGAAGCTACATCTATTAGCACAGGAAAAATCAAGCAGAATCCATATGGATTATCAGGAATCATAAGATTTAGAATCGAGTGATTCATTTGTCTTGGTTTCATGTGATTTTCTTCTTTGAATATCGGTATGATGATTCGGGATAATGAACATGGTGTTTGATTATAAGGTAAGGGGATCCAACTTTTATCTGGATTTGATTTCAATGAACCAGGAATGATTCAAGGGTGAATACATGCTCAACGGTTAATGTAGAGACATGTCTTGATTCAATCTCTCCTTGCATTCTTGTGAGTATGGGCAGTGAGATGAACCACATTAATTGTGCTAACAACATAACCCAAAACTGATCTCAAAAGAAAATTATTGTCAAAATCTAACATCTTTTATCTGATAGTGATCTTTTCTAATCTTTTACTCACACACGCTTGCAAACATGGGTTCAAATCACAGTTGTAATTTAGATTTAGTTTCCACACTACTAGTGATTCAAAGACGCATACAGCCTATTGACAATTCAAATTACTTGTAAATAAACAGATTAAAAACATAATAATTTTAAACATATAAGTAAGCATGACGCAATCATTTCCCATATGAGCAGTCTATGAAGTTTAGATCATTTCTGATGTACTATCATTTCCTCTTTTCTCAAGTTAACTTTGAAATTTTCTCCATTTTCTATTTTGTTTTTGATTTTTGTAAAATATTTTAAAACTAAAAGAACTGTACAGAAAATTTAAAAGAATTGAAAATTTAACTTCCATGAATTGAAATGATTTAAGAAAACTTAGTTTTCACTCAGGATTGAACATTCCTATCAAGTTGACAAGATGCTCAAAACGGGATCGATCAAATGCCTTTGTGAAAAGGTCAGCAAGATTGTCATCCGTGTGAACTTTTACAAGTTTAATTAAATGCTTTTCAGCACAATCACGGATGAAATGATGGAGAATCTCTATATGTTTAGTTTTGGAGTGTTTCACCGGGTTATTTGTGATGGACATGGTGGCATTGTTGTCAATGAATAGAGGAGTTCCAGTGAAGTTTAAGCCGTAGTCTCTCAACTGCTGCTGAATCCACAGCATCTGAGAACAACCGCTCGCTGCAACAATGTATTCTGCTTCACAAGTTGAGACAGAAACAGTTGACTGATTCTTGCACTGCCAGGAGACCAGCCTGTCTCCTAAGAATTGACATCCACCAGAAGTTGACTTTCTGTCAAAGTTACAACCGCCATAATCTGAATCAGTGTAGGCTTTGAAGTCGAATGACTGCTGCTTAGAGTACCAAAGACCTAATCGGGGTTTCCCTTTCAGATATCTGAAAATTCTCTTCACAGCTATCATATGTGACTCCTTCGATTGAGACTGAAACCTTGAGTACAAGCACACAGCAAACATTATATCGGGTCTTGAAGCTGTGAGAAACATAAGTGATCCGATCATCCCACGGTACAACCTGCTGTCCACATCCTTTCCATCTCTGTCGGGATGCAAACCATGATTGACTGGGATTGGTGTGCCATAAGTAGTGCTATCACTCATCTTGTATTTTGACAAGATGTCCTGCACGTACTTAGTTTGATGTAGATAAATACCATTCTCTCTTTGACTGACTTGCAGACCTAGAAAGAATGACAGTTCACCCATATTGCTCATTTCAAACTTGGACATCATCACCTTCTCGAATTCCCTACACATCCCTTCATTGGTCGACCCAAAGATAATGTCGTCGACATATACTTGCACAAGAAGAATGTCACCTCCTGCTTTCCGTATGAAGAGAGTCGAGTCAATCTGTCCACGGTCGAAACCATTAGACAGTAAATGCTTAGATAATGTCTCATACCATGCCCGCGGTGCTTGATGAAGACCATAAAGTGCTTTGTCGAGCTTGTACACTTTATTGATATTATGCGGATCTTCAAAACCGGGAGGTTGAGTGACATAGACTTCTTCATGCACCTTACCATAAAGGAAAGCACTCTTCACATCAAGTTGATAGACCTTGAAGCCGACATATGTGGCATATGCCAAGAACAGTCGAATGGCCTCAATTCTAGCAACTGGGGCATATACTACATTGTAATCCAATGCCTCTTGTTGATAAAAACCCTGAACAACCAATCTTGCTTTGTTCTTCACAACTACATGACGATCATCCGTCTTGCATTTGAACACCCATCTGGTACCAATTGGCTGAAAGCCTTTTGGCAAGTCAACTAAATCCCACACGTGCAACTTTTGGAATTGAGACAGTTCATCTTGCATCGCCTCAATCCAGCAGTTGTCAGTGAGAGCCTCCTTCACATTCTTCGGCTCTAACTGGGACACAAATGCAGCATGCAGACATGTTTCCATGACACCAGTGTCGAATATCTTTGTGTAAAGACTGGTGTTCTTAGTGATGGTTCTATGACGAGTCTGAACACCGGCATAAGGATCACCAATAATGTTGTCGATTGGATGATTCCTATGCAATCTCGTCTCCGGTACAATCGGTTCCTGAATTTCTGGATCTAGATTCGTGCTTAACTCCCCCATTTCCTGTGTTCCAGAGGAAGAAGATTCAATGTTTATTGGATCAGCTGGAGCTTCATTTCTTACAGTTGTGTTAGGATTGGTTGGAGCGTCATCTCCATCAACAAGAACATCTTCACTGTCATCACTGTCATGAGTTCCAGATGCAGATGCAGCATTGGAATCTGGAGTTATAATTGGTACAGTAGCACGAGTAGAAAAACTGGAGCCATTGTCGCCACGCAATAAATTATAAACATTTGCGGCGTCTTCTGCAGATAAATCTGGAAGATTGAATGACTTGAATAGCGCATCATAATCAAAACCCCAAGCTGGACCTTTTGGTTCTGGTGGAGTGCTGTGTTTACTACAGTCCACTTCAAACCATTCCTCGACAGTACGAGTTCCTATGTTGTACACTCTCTTGCAGGGCGAATTGGCAACATATCCTAAGAAGATGCCTTCCACCGCTTTCGCATGAAATTTAGACTGACGGTCTTTATACTGTAGCAACAAGGAACAAGGACGACCAAAAGGAACTAGGTAATCAAGATTGGGAAGTCGATTGTTGATCAACTCATAACATGTCTTATTGTGCCTTTTCACAACCAGAACCCTGTTTAAGACGTGACAAGTTGTATTAACTGCTTCTGCCCAGAAAGTGACAGGAAGCTTTGCATCTGACAGCATAGTCCTTGCAGTCTCGATCAGTGTTCTGTTCTTCCGTTCAACAACTCCATTCTGCTGAGGTGTGTACGGCGCGCTGAATTCGTGACGGATCCCTCTCTTGAGACAGAAAAGTTCCATCAAATTATTCTTGAACTCAGTTCTGTTGTCACTCCTTATTCTTCTAACTTTTAGCTTGCAAAGAGATTCCAAGCTCAGGATCAGGTATTGAAGAATATCAGCAGTCTCGTCTTTTGTACCCAAAAAATGCACCCAAGAAAAACGTGAGAAATCATCAGTTACAACTAGACAGAACGACTTACCTCCAATACTCCTGATACTTATGGGGCCAAACAGATCCATGTGTAATAGCTCCAAAGGGGTATCGATAGAGTTTTGGAGCTTGGGCTTGTGAGACTTCCGTTGCTGTTTGCCCTTTTTACACGGCATACAGTCATCTGCAACGGTAAACCTCAACTTAGGAACCCCTGTTACCAAACCGTTTCGGACAAGATGATTCATTTTACGATAAGAAATATGTCCGAGTTTCCTATGCCACAAGATGGAGTCAAGTTCTGTCGCTTTGGTAAGCAAACAAGTAGCAACTGATGAGGTGGTTGTTGCCACGCTCATATCGATCTGATAAGTGTCGTTTGTTCTTGGTGCTCTCATCAGAATCCAGTCTTCGGGAACCTCAAAACCGGGTTTAAGAATCAGACATTCTGACTTGTCAAACATCACCGAGTACTCCTTGTCACACATTTGGGAGACACTCAACAGGTTATGCCTCAGCTGCTCGCAAAAGTTGACATTGTCAAAGCTAACACAACCGTTTGAAACCACGCCTTGACACGTGTCAAGGCCACATAGCCGCCTCTGAATGGTTTAACATATTGAAGCAAGGCCATGTTTCCTATCATGTGCCGGGAGCATCCACTATCTACATACCAACGGTTAGAGATAGTACCCTTCGGACGTCCCTGCACGAGTAACAAAAGAATTAGTTAGATTTAGAGACCCAAGCCATTGTGGTCTTGGGTCGTCCGTCTTTCTCAAAATAAACTACTTCTTTCAACTCACAGTCATGATGACTGTTCAAAATTGGTGAATCTTTGGATGAATTTGGAACAGGAGATTGAGAACCTTTAACTTTCTTGTTCCAGGATCTCTTTTGATTCTTAACCAGAACAGTAGACTTTGGCTCAACCACAGCCGGTGAACTTGTGGAAGCTTCACCTGATTGAGTCTTAGTCAGCTGTTCCAGCTTTCTCAACCTCTTATTCCTTCTTCTTCTTTGTGGCTTAGAGAGTCTAGCCACAGATTTCTCACCAGTGCGTGTACTACCAGATGTAGACACACGAGGTACAGCAGGTTGCTTTACCTTTCTTGCAACAGATGGTTTAGCCTCAGATTTAATCTTAGGTTTTCCCATAGGTTGTACTGGTGGTTTCACCACATTCTGCTTTGGACTTCTGGGAGGTTTCACTATTGGCGACTTAGGGATAACAGCTGGCTGTGAGACAACATGCCGTTTCCCTTGGTTCTTTGATGGACAGTTCACAAGAATGTGACCAACCATGCCACAATGAAAACACATCCTCTTGTCCACATGAGTTCTCTTGTAAGGCTCATTAGATATGGCCTTAGATAACTCTCCATTATGAGCAGGAGGAGTTGGTTTATGAACAGGAGTCTGACCTTTTTCAGTTTGGTTTTTGGGGGTATAATACTTTTGCAAATTCTCTTTGTAATCAAGCCCATAATGAGCTGAAAAAGCCTCTTTCTTAACTTGGTTAATATTTTTATAACCCCCGTAAAGCATTACCTTAAGTTTATCATTTGTTTTAATGATATCAGGTTCAGTTAAAATGCAGTTATCACCATTAGTGATAATGTTTTTGTGGACTTTCTGTTCAGTCAACAACTCCTCAGAGACTACTCCTTTAGGGCAAGTGTTAACTGACCCATCTTCAGAAGCAGTAACATACTCCTCACTAGATGTGGAGTTAGCCTTACTTGAGGATTCATCCTTTTTAGGGGAATCATCCTTATCAGAGGACTCATCTAGAAAGGTGAGATCAATGTCTATCAAGCTATTGACAAACTTCCCACTTATAGGTGGAGGAATGGCATTGGTACCAAGACCTAGGCCCTTCAATTTCCTCACTACTGATTCGTAGTGCTCCACCACAAAGCGAGAGTTTTTCAACTTCTCATTTGTACATTTTAACTGCAGGATCTCATTTTGCAGTTTGTTGATTTTATTGTTCCGTTTTTCTTTTTTCAACATTTCCAAGTGAACTTGTTGCTCACTTATTTGTAAAGAATATTCACATTTTTCTTTTTTCAACATTTCAACAGACTCTTTAAAACGTTTTTCATTTTCTTTGTAATTATGAGCTGCCATAGATAGGGGTTCGATTTTGTCTTGGAGCTTAGAAATTTCAAGCTTTAGCCCTAGACATTTAGAACAAGAAATAACAGAGAAAGGGTTAGAATCTACCTCAGATGATGAACTCTGTGCTTCTCCAATGGCCATGAGAGCAATGGCAGTGGTAGACTCCTTTTCAACAGCTATAGAAGCTTCCATCTCCTCAGCTTCTTTTCTCTCAGCCTCCAACAGCTCCATGATCTCAGCCATGAGACCAACCTGTGTTTGAGCAATGATGGCGTCCTCTAGATGAACACCCCAATCAAAGTTTTTGTCATGCTGAGCTACCAGTGCATTTGACGAACCACCTTGATGTTGATTGTGGTGGCTAGTGTTGTTGTGGCCGTGGCTGTTTCCCTGGCTAGGTCTGGTGAAACCAGAGGCTGGTGCTCGGTCTTTTTGAAACTCACGAGCAAAGTGTCCATAGTTCAGACACTTGTAGCACTTGGCCTTGGATTTATCAAATCCAACCTTGGCATTAGAATGTCCACCAATGAACTTTCTTCCTGTTCTGTTCAGGAAACGCTTAGCCCTCCTCAAAAGCATGGCCATATTCCATTGAATATCCATGTCCTCAATATCATCAGGATCCACTTGGTTAAAGTCTTCTTCAATAGTTTCGGGATCCGTTAGCTTGCCGCCTATGAAATTCTCATACGCAAGCATACATGATGAAAACAATGCTACATGATCTTCAGCTATTTTGACTATTGTAGAATGGTTAGCTGAAGACGTAGCTGGAGGATTTCTTGAGGTGTGTTGATGATTAGTTCCCAACCCTGATCCGGATGCATAACAAGCATGACCACCACACCCATTTGAGTGGTCTTCTTCATTGGAGTGTCCAGTAAAGAGGGCAATTCCAGAGCCGATGATTTTGAAGTGGAAGTCGTCCCATGATACATGGAAAGGTCCTGTATCTGAGGTCTTCCCGAGCTCTCCTTCTTCATAAGATTCATGTTATGAGCTTGAATCTTACCAACAGTCTCATCTACTGTTAACTCATAGAATTTAGGATTTTCCCTCATCAGGGTTGTATACATCTCAAACTTTGGTGGCAAAGCATCAAGAAATTTTTCCACCAGTTCTTCATCTGGATATTTCAGTTCAAAAGCTTTCAACTCCGTTTGTAAATGATAGAATCTAGAGATGAGATCATCTAACGATTCATTTTCCATGAAATTGAAGCATTCATACTGCTTCCGGAGAAGATCCCACTTACTCTTCTTAATGTCACTGTTCCCCTCAAATCTTTTCTAAAGTGCTTTCCAAAGATCCTTGGAGGTGTCATAGCCTCGGAAACTGTGAAACAATTCCCGAGCTAATGACATAGTGATTGAGCCAAGAGCCTTCTTTTCCCGATCATAAGCTTTCTTTTGTTCTTCATCAAGCTTAGAGATGGGCTTTGGCACTTCTTCATCAAGATAGATGTGTGTGGGATGCTTATATCCCTCAATGATTGGTATCCATAATGATGAGTCGGTGTACGAAATGTAGTGCTCAAAACGCGCCTTCCAATTGGAATAATCGTTTACATTTAATAGTTTAGGCGGTTTCTGAGGTGTACCGATCTCATTATCATAATTTAACATGTTTTTTTGGCCTTGCGCACTTGAGAAATGGTCTTGCGTAGTTAAGACTTGCACTTGCGTACTTGTAAGTACGCAGGAGGAAATATTAAGTACGCAGGATATAACTTAAGTTCGCACAAGTTCAGTCTTGTGCACTTGTTGGCTTTGGCCTTGCGCACTTGAGAAATGGTCTTGCGTAGTTAAGACTTGCTCTTGCGTACTTGTAAGTACGCAGGAGGAAATATTAAGTACGCAGGATATAACTTAATTTCGCACAAGTTCAGTCTTGCGCACTTGTAAGTACGCAGGAGATAACTCTTGCGTAGTTAGTAAGTACGCAGAAAACTGTACTTTTTACCAAAAATGGTAAGTACGCAGGACACCTTTTCAGCAACTCTCACCAAACTTTTCCGGTCACCTGAAAATCGCCGGAGATAGTGAAAAATAGGCTAATGATCAATGCAATCGAGCCAAAGGATCAGAAACAAGTTTCTAACCAACCTTTGATGCTCAAAACACACAAATACACAACAAAAATTGGTTTTTGAGAGATTTTTACTTCTAAAAAAGTGCTCAAGAGCTACCCCTTTTTTATCACAAAAATCAACAAAAATACCTCTTTTTGCTTGTAAAACTCAGTAAAACGTCTCCAAACTCACTTACAACAATCGAATTCAAGAGCAAAGCTCTGATACCACTTGTAGGTCCCTTCGTGTGTGTCGGATCGTCACATGCAAGTGGTCTACTAGTCGCACCGGGTTGCGGAATACCCGTGACTAGGTGGAGAGTCTTACTAAACAAAGTAAACCAAACACGAGAGTCACAATAAACGTTCTTTGTATTATAAACACTCGACGGTTACAGAGAGAATACAAGCTGCGTACTTAGCAAAACTGAGTTTGTCTAAACAAATGGTTATGCGTCCTTAACCTCTGTGAACCTATCCTTTTTATACAGACCTGATGCCTGCGCACTTAGCAAGTGCGCAGGACCAATTGCTCTTGCGTACTTAACAAGTACGCAAAGGTGTTCTTGCGTACTTGCTAAGTACGCAGGAGCTTTCTCCTGCGCACATGTAAGTGCGCAAAACACTTAGCAGAAAAACAACATACATTATGTAAAAGTAAATACAACTCGATAAACTATTACATAACGACTCTTACATACAAAGACAAATTACAGACATTAGACATACAAACTATGACTCTATCCAGAGTGTTGTCACAGGAAAGTGCATCAACAGTACTGCAATGCTGCACCCTTCCACTCAGGTTCAGTGTTAGCTAACAGGTTGAATTCGTTAGTAAACGCCCGAGCCATGATCTGCAAAAACACACAGAAAACATAATAAGAACAACATGTATCATTGGAAACGGATAAACATGACTTAGTATAGCAGTTACTCTTTGAACTGAATTTCAGACTTAGGAATTTTTGCCAAGTGTTGGTCCTGCGTACTTAGCAAGTACGCAGGAGTTTCTTCTTGCGTACTTAACAAGTACGCAGGAAGTGCTTCTTGCGTACTTGTTAAGTGCGCAGGAAACGCACTTGGTGGAAAAATTCAGAAGTTTGAAATTCAACCAATGTTCAAAAATTGGTGTGTATTGGGTCACCACTAGGTCGGAATCAACGATTCGAGCCTATGGGACCAATACTTACACCAGATACCTGCTAAACTTGACCTAATTTGTTCTAACAGTCGAACGAAGCAACCGTCGGTTCAAATTCTAGCCCAAGGTCAAACTCAGAGACTCGAATGGATGATTAAAGGTAGATTAGTGATCGATTAATGATTATTAACAAGTTTTAATTATTAGGTATAACCCAAACAACCCAAAAATTGTCTAAAAAATCACGGATTGAACTTAGATTTTCTTAGTCAAGGAATCGGTCCACTGTCACGAGTTTTTGTGGATGGATTAAGCCCAGAATCTCACCAAATCGATGTAATGAAGTGATGAAACTTGTAGTGGGACGAAAAACCGGATTGGGTACACTTGGATTTTGAGTAAAGATTTGCAGAGGGAAAAAGGTCTATTTGAATGTGATGAAAAAGTCTAAAAATTTCTGAGTCCCCTTTTTATACCCCAGACCAAAAGGTCGTGCGTACTTAGCAAGTGCGCACGTTTTAACTCATGCGTACTTACAAGTGCGCAAGCTTTAACTCTTACGTACTTACAAGTGCACAAGACTTAACTCTTGCGTACTTGTTAAGTACGCAGGGCTTACCTCATGCCCACTTACAAGTACGCACACACCCTTAAATGCGCAAACTTTCAACTCAAATTTATGAAGTTTTTCAAGTCAAATAACGAACAAGTTAAAAATATTCAATCAAGACGATTCAAATACAATTCAGGAAGGTTAAATACAAATATTTTTTGCTTTTCTGAATAAAATTGAACTATGCATAAACTTAAAATCTTGTTGATCATTTCTAATAAAAATATACAAGTATTCACACAAACGATTTTTGATCAAAGACACGAGCAGAGGATCATATCAGGCTATCTGTTAGCAAAAACGATACAATATAAACATCAAAGAATATGGGATCATGTCATGGATTACTATTTATTCATACATAATAAACACATAAACAAGTAATTCAAGTTGACAATATTATAAGATTTGAAACTATAAGCATCTTTGTATCACATTCTTGTGTATTAAGGTATTATTTATAAGATATACAACGTGTACCCCACTGATATGCTACACTAATGTAAATTGCATTATCTCAAGGCATCTAAGATTTTCCCAATGATTTTCTAAATTTTCAGAATGAAGTTACATCTATTAGCACAGGAAAAATCAAGCAGAATCCATAACGATTATCAGGAATAATAAGATTCAGAATCGAGTGATTCATTTGTCTTGGTTTCATTTGATTTTCTTCATTGAATATCGGTATGATGATTCAGGATAATATATATGGTGTTACAGCCGCTACTCACACCCTAAACATTCTCAAACTAGGCTATTTATAGTAGTGACAGGTATCGAAACTATGTTCAATCGAAACTACTAGTTTCGATTGACCATTTACAAGTGATACACAGAACTGTCGAAACTACCATTTATCGAAACTACTAGTTTCGATTGAACAAACTCAATCGAAACTAAGTAGTTTCGATGGCCCAGACTTAGCTAATAAAGCAGTAAATTACAGAAAACTAAAATTACATTTAATGAACTGACATAAAGTAAACTAGTCTAAAACTGTTTAAACATACAATAAATGACAACAGCTTATACATAAGATAAGACTCTACAATCTCCCCCTAGGTTGTTGCATTACTGTCTTCAACTCTTCATGAAGCAGCTGGTCCTTCAGTTGTCCTTGGGTAAAAAAGGTTTAACATGGAGAGATACAACCCGTTGGTAGGCCTTGGCATCAACTTCATCTTCATCACAGTATGCTTGAATATGATTCTGGAAAAGTATCTCCAGATCTTCAGGCTGAAATTTCAACAACTCCATAGGCTCAAAGATAGTGATGTCTTCCTTGCCCTCACACTCTATTACTACACTGCCAATGATTGGGTTATAGTACCATTTTCTGAAAGTTTGCAGCTGGACATGTACAGATTTTGGAATGGTGATGGTCTTTTGAGTTTGGGCAGGCTTGTACCTCAAAACACATATGGCTTGTTAGTCTTATGATGAAACCTTGTCTTTGAGATTTTCTTTTGAGTTTTTCTAGGCTTCATTCCCTTGAAATCATTATTGACTTGAGAATGCAGAAATTTCTCAAAGTCATAAGCCATCATGACCTTCCCAGGGTTTTGAAGGGGAAGTTTGGCTAATTCCCTGAGGTCATAGAAAGGAAGGGTTTGGAAGTCAGTCATATTTTTAAAGTGCTGAACTCTCCCTCTATATCTTCTGATAATAAAGAGCTTCCTTTCAGCATCATACTTCCAGCCAATTGGAGGCCTCTTTAGTTCCTGATGCTCAGCTATCCATTCATATGTCTTAGGAGTTTCTTCCTGAATGATTTTCCCGAACCAAGATTTTCTTGAAGTTAGAGGTTCAGGTGCAATAGAAGGTGGATCTTGTGCTGGACTTGATTCAGAGACAGTAGTGGGTGGTTTAGGAGTGACTGTCTCGGGCACTTGAGGCTTGAACATTTCGAATTTCCCCGATCTTGCTTCTCCCTGCAGAACCACCCACAAACTCATCGCCACTGCGTGATTGGAATGACTCAGCAGCTCTCGGTTTGCTAGGTTAACGAGGTCGTATTTGGGCAAGGAGCTGAACGCTTCACTGGTGGGTTTCAAGTATTGAACCCCCCAGATCTTTTGATAGCGAACAGCTGCTTGTCCTCCTCCAACCTTACAGCCAAGATCATCCCTGTTGCTCCATGTTTGTCTATTATAGACGTCTTTTGCGACACAGGAGCTGGACCCTTTGATGAAGTAGAAGGCATGTCTGTTTCTTTCGGTTCCTCTGGGTCCACAGGTTCAGGGTCAACTGGGGAGGCTTCAGTCGAGGCTTCTACATTACTGGCTTGCTCGACTGAACCTGTGTCGAGCGGAGCGTCGAAGGATGGAAATTCAAAGATCTCTCCATCTTCTAGCTCGTACTCTCCTTTCCCGTCACCCTTGGGAATTTCAATTACAACGTCTTCGTCATCATCATCCCAATCGTCACCAGATTCGATCTCTCCTTCTTCTAGATTGAAGAGAGCATCGATCTGTGCTTCATTGGAATAGTCAGGCTCTAGAAATAGGATCTCATCATCAGATAAGTCCTTAAGTACTTCAGCCACTGACTTTCCTTTCTCACCACCACCACCACCAGAGGTATCACCACCCTCTTGATGAGTCGATTCCCCCTGAGCCATTGGAACAGCAGAGATGGGCACGATTGCTAAAGCTTGGTGCTCACCTCCACTAGGACCGGCTTCGGGATCCTTGTCCTTGTCGTCATCCTTAGTCAAGTCGACTGGATGACACGCCTCATCACCAGTAGTCCTCTTTTCCTTCTCTTTCTCTTTCTCTTTGTCCTTCTCCCCTTGTGCATCAAGCTTCTTGGTTAGATCAGCAATTAGCTTGACCATCAGCTCATGCTCTTTCCTTTGAGCATCAAACCTCAGCTCCAAGGACGACCCATGACCCAGAAGCATTTCATTTGTCTTGATTAGGAGCTCATTCTGGGCCAGGACGTTCTTCAGTCATTCCTTAGTCCCTGTTCTCTGGCTACGAAGGATTGTAACTTCATCTATCTAAGAATTGATCTGTGCTTGTTGAGCGTCAGACTCTTCCTTCGATTTCTGAATAGTCTTTAGTAATCCAACAACTTGGGTTTCTAGAACATCTATCCTAGCATCATTTAGATCAGGATGTCTGGATGAGGACGCCTCGACATTGTGAATGGGGGAGGAGAATATGGTATCAAAGTCAAACCCTTGTGTGAAGTCTCCATAGTTGAAGGGTTGACTTAAAGGCATAGTGGTGGTAGTTGGGATGTAATATGTGATGAGAGTTGTAGGTGTAATGGTAGGGGTGATGGTGACTGACTCCGTGAGAATTGGAGTAGTCACCGCCACCTGAGTAGTTGTGGTAGGGAGGGTCACTATCACAGGAATCACTTCTGTGATTGTAGTGACGGCCACATCACTTTGCACTTGTGGCCTCCTCCTCCTACGGTAAAGCTGCGGTGAAGGTGGGGTGGAGGCTGAATCCGGACTAGCAGCTGACACTTGTACTTGCTGCTGAGCCTCCACCACACTAGGGATAGAAGGCTGTTGCCTATCGCCCCTATTCTTGTGAATGCTTTCTCTTCTTTGTCTTTGTATAGCAGCGTCAGAGTCAGAGTCTGGCTCGTATTCGCTGCTAGAGGACTGTCGCTTTCTCTTGGAGGACGTCTCATGTAGGGTTACCTTAGCCGTTCTTCGTGGGTGTACCTGCGACGGTGCATCATCGGAATCGGAAGAATCTGACTCAGTCGCTTCCGATTCGGATTCCTCAGTACCATCATTTCCTTCTTCGTCGTCTCCATCATCAGAAGAACCATCATCACTGTCCATTTCCTCCTGTTGTTGTTCCTGTTGTTCGTCGGAGTGTTCACTCAATTCAGGTTCCGAGTCGGGACTGTACCATCTCCAGTCACCTGGAGCCACATACGCTTCCTTGATGAGGTGGCCAAAGAGTTCTGTATGCACAGGGGTAGGATCTACACTGCCTGGCTTTAGGAATTGGGCGAATACTCTTTTGTCCACCCTTTTTACTTGCAGTCTCTCCCCTATGGCAGGAAGGTTTGGAAACGCGTCATTAATCAGAAGTTGCACAAACCGAGGGTATAACAAGAACCAAAACCTCTCCGCTGTGTTGATCTGGTCATTGATGGACTTAAAGATGTATCGGGAGAAGTTGTAGCCCTTATTGAGAGAAAGGCCGACCATGGCTGCTGCAAGGTCATGACCCATGGCATCTTTCCCAGCTTTCCTTGATGAGATGCACAAGATCATGACGTGGGCGAAATATCTCTATTGGTCTAACACCCACATCTTTTTGTATGAAGCATAGTCCCTCACACCGACATAGCCCATTCTTTGTCTCCAACAGCTGTCCACAAAGTAGTCTGGATAGGCTGTCGGGTCGGTTGCGAGATCTCTGAATTGAAGGACCCTCCGTATAGTATCTTCAGAGAAAGCAATAGCATGACCAGCAATGGTAGCCCTTATAACGTTAGGGGTTACCGTGCAGTCGTGCTCTGCAGTCTCCCAAAACTGCTCGAGGTAGGGTCTGGACACGATCGGGTCATCAGAAATGGCGTAGCTGATTCTTGAACGGTTCAAGAAATAAACTATGTCTCTGTACTGCAATGCTGCACCCTTCCACTCAGGTTCAGTGTTAGCTAACAGGTTGAATTCGTTAGTAAACGCCCGAGCCATGATCTGCAAAAACACACAGAAAACATAATAAGAACAACATGTATCATTGGAAACGGATAAACATGACTTAGTATAGCAGTTACTCTTTGAACTGAATTTTAGACTTAGGAATTTTTGCCAAGTGTTGGTCCTACGTACTTAGCAAGTACGCAGGAGTTTCTTCTTGCGTACTTATCAAGTACGCATGAAGTGCTTCTTGCGTACTTGTTAAGTGCGTAGGAAACGCACTTGGTGGAAAAATTCAAAAGTTTGAAATTCAACCAATGTTCAAAAATTGGTGTGTATTGGGTCACCACTAGGTTGGAATCAACGATTCGAGCCTATGGGACCAATACTTACACCAGATACCTGCTAAACTTGACCTAATTTGTTCTAATAAACGAAGCAACCGTCGGTTCAAATTCTAGCCCAAGGTCAAAATCAGAGACTCGAATGGATGATTAAAGGTAGATTAGTGATCGATTAATGATTATTAACAAGTTTTAATTATTAGGTATTACCCAAACAACCCAAAAATTGTCTAAAAAATCACGGATTGAACTTAGATTTTCTTAGTCAAGGAATCGGTCCACTGTCACGAGTTTTTGTGGATGGATTAAGCCCAAAATCTCACCAAATCGATGTAATGAAGTGATGAAACTTGTAGTGGGACGAAAAATCGGATTGGGTACACTTGGATTTTGAGTAAAGACTTGCAGAGGGAAAAAGGTCTGTTTGAATGTGATGAAAAAGTCTGAAAATTTCTAAGTCCCCTTTTTATACCCTAGACGAAAAGGTCATGCGTACTTAGCAAGTGCACACGTTTTAACTCATGCGTACTTACAAGTGCGCAAGCTTTAACTCTTGCGTACTTACAAGTGCGCAAGAATTAACTCTTGCGTACTTGTTAAGTACGCAGGGCTTACCTCATGCGCACTTACAAGTACGCACACACCCTTAAATGCGCAAACTTTCAACTCAAATTTATGAAGTTTTTCAAGTCAAATAACGAACAAGTTAAAAATATTCAATCAAGAGGATTCAAATACAATTCAGGAAGGTTAAACACAAATATTTTTGGCTTTTCTGAGTAAAATTGAACTATGCATAAACTTAAAATCTTTTTAATCTTTTCTAATAAAAATATACAAGTATTCACACAAACTATTTTTGATCAAAGACACGAGCAGAGGATCATATCAGGCAATCTGTTAGCAAAAACGATACAATATAAACATCAAATAATATGGGATCATGTCATGGATTACTATTTATTCATAAGTAATAAGCACATAAACAAGTAACTCAAGTTGACAATATTATAAGATTTGAAAATAAAGCATCTTTGTATCACATTCTTGTGTATTAAGGTATTATTTATAAGATATACAACGTGTACCCCACTGATATGCTACACTAATGTAAATTTCATTATCTCAAGGCATCTAAGATTTTCCCAATGATTTTCTAAATTTTCAGAATGAAGTTACATCTATTAGCACAGGAAAAATCAAGCAGAATCCATAACGATTATCAGGAATAATAAGATTCAGAATCGAGTGATTCATTTGTCTTGATTTCATTTGATTTTCTTCATTGAATATCGGTATGATGATTCAGGATAATATATATGGTGTTTGAGTTTTAAGGTAAGGGGATCCAACTTTTATCTGGATTTGATTTCAATGAATCAGGAGTGATTCAAGGGTGAATACATGCTCAACGGTTAAGATAGAGACATGTCTTGATTCAATCTCTCCTTGCATACTTATGAGTATGGGCAGTGAGATGAACCGCATTAATTGTGCTAATGACATAACCCGAAACTGACCTCAAAAGAAAATTATTGCCAAAATCTAACATCCTTTATCTGATAATGATCTTTTCTATTCTTTTACCTTTAGGTCCAGATTTAACTTTAAATCACTGATTTGATCGATTACACACACACACAGGCGGAAACTGTGTGTATGTTGGTGAAACAGTTGATAGAAACAGTGTTGGTGAAGATAACCGGCTAACCACACTATGAATCAACACGCAAATGGTATGAAAATGTAAGAACACAGTGCATAAAAACTGTAAATTGTATTGATTCAAGAACAATGTGAAAGAGAAGGTCCAGGGTTACAACCGCTACTCACACCCTAAACATTCTCAAACTAGGCTATTTATAGTAGTGACAGGTATCGAAACTATGTTCAATCGAAACTACTAGTTTTGATTGACCATTTACAAGTGATACACAGAACTGTCGAAACTACCATCTATCGAAACTACTAGTTTCGATTGAACAAACTCAATCGAAACTAAGTAGTTTCGATGGCCCAGACTTAGCTAATAAAGCAGTAAATTACAGAAAACTAAAATTTCATTTAATGAAATGACATAAAGTAAACTAGTCTAAAACTGTTTGAACATACAACAAATGACAACATCTTATACATAAGATAAGACTCTACAATCTCCCCCTAAGCTGTTGCATTACTGTCTTAAGCTCTTCATCAAGCAGCTGGTCCTTCAGTTGTCCTTGGGTATAAAAGGTTTAACATGGAGAGATACAACCCGTTGGTAGGCCTTGGCATCAGCTTCATCTTCATCACTGTATGCCTGAATATGATTCTGGAAAAGTATCTCCAGATCTTCAGGCTGAAATTTCAACAACTCCATAGGCTCAAAGATAGTGACGTCTTCCTTGCCCTCACACTCTATTACTGAACTGCCAAATGATTGGGTCATAGTACCACTTTCTGAAAGTTTGCAGCTGGACAGGTACAGATTTTGGAATGGTGATGGTCTTGTGAGTTTGGGCAGGCTTGTACCGCAAGAACACATATGGCTTGTTAGTCTTAGGATGAAACCTTGTCTTTGAGATTTTCTTTTGAGTTTTCCTAGGCTTCATTCCCTTGAAATCATTATTGACTTGAGAATGCAGAAATTTCTCAAAGTCATAAGCCATCATGACCTTCCCAGGGTTTTGAAGGGGAAGTTTGGCTAATTCCCTGAGGTCATAGAAAGGAAGGGTTTGGAAGTCAGTCATATTTTTAAAGTGCTGAACTCCCCCTCTATATCTTCTGATAATAAAGAGCTTCCTTTCAGCATCATACTTCCAGCCAATCGGAGGCCTCTTTAGTTCCTGATGCTCAGCTATCCATTCATATGTTTTAGGAGTTTCTTCCTGAATGATTTTCCTGAACCAATATTTTCTTGAAGTTGGAGGTTCAGGTGCAATAGAAGGTGGATCTTGTGCTGGACTTGATTCAGAGACAGTAGTGGGTGGTTCAGGAGTGACTGTCTTGATAAGATTAATCTGAACATCTTCTTCGCCTCTTTCTTCATCAGATAAGGTTTGAATTTCCTCTCCTTCTTCTGTGAAGTATCTGGTTCTCTCAGTCTCTTTTTCTTCGGTGGTCAGAATTTCTGGATAAAGATCCTTATACCCATAGTTTTCAATTTCATCTAAAAGGGCATTCAGCTCGTCATCAGATGGGATGTCTTCTTCATCCAGAATCACGGTCTGTATCTCAGTAGAGGTCCCTTTCCCTTTCTTCCTTGCATCTCTTCTCTCACTTGCTGAGGGAAGGTCTAGTTCTGGTTCTTCAACCTTGACTTCAACTGCCTCCTTTGTCTTCTCAGCATGGCCAGTAAAGATAGTTAGTGCAGACTCTGGATTAGTCACAAGGGCAGGAGATGAGGGTTCAACTACAGATGTGGTCTCCCCCTGAGCTGTTGAAGTGGTTGGTTGTTGTTGCACAGGTTTTATCATTGAGGCTTTGAGCTGCTCCACCGCTTCAGCTAAAGCCTTGAATTCCTCTTTTTGCTTTGAGATTAGTCTCTGTTGTGTTTCAAGTTGAGTCTGTTGAATCTCAATCTGGGTATGTAAACCCCCAACTTCCATTTTCAGGTCTTTAACCTCTTCCTGGACATCATGCAAATTAGATTTTAAGCCTTCAATTTCTTCATCTTTCTTTTGAATCTTATTCTGCATTTTCTTCAGTTCAAGGCTTAAAGTTTTATCTCTTGGTACAGGAGAGGTTGAATCATGAGGTGGTGATGTGGGAGTAGTATGGATGGGTGATTGTTGTGGAGATGGTAGTGGAGTGGGTTGTGGAGTGGGTTGTGGAGTAGGTTGTGGAGTAGCTAATAGAGAATCTGACGAGGATGACAAATCTTCTAATCCAGTCTTGATTTTCTTTGCCCTAGGCTCTTCTTCCTCAAAATCAGAACCTGACTCAACTTGCCATTTGGAGGAAGATGCAAGATGCTTTGTTCTATCATCTGAATCAGACTTGTAGTAGTCAGATCCATAAATTCATGCATCCAGAGTTCCACTTGATTCTGCAACTTCCTCCTCAGCTTCATGCATGCCAGCTTAAACATTAACTGCTGGCTCTTGAATTATCTGTATTTGTTCAACAAAAGGAGCCTCTATCACAGGCTCAATGATGGGTTGTTCTTCTTCTTGGACATTAGGAATGTTTATCTCAATCTCAGCTTCATCAAGAGGTTGATTACCTTGATCTTGTTCAACTTCCATCTCTTCTTCATCAGATGATAAGATCTCTTCTTCTAGATCAGGGTCAATTTCAGGAATGAATTCTACTTCTTCACCAATAATATGACCAAACAGGGGAACATCAACTATAGCCTTATTGGTTCTCTTGTTGGTACTCCTCATATAGCTGAGAGTCTTGGCAATCATATGGTCGAACACAAAGGTGTTCCCACCTTGTTGAAGCTCAGGATGAAGATGATTGATGATAATCTGTAGGAATCTTGGATATGCCAGAAATTTCTCCTTAACGGCTCCTGTCAGGTTGTCCTTTAACTGTCTGAAGATGAAGCCAGAAAATTTGTAATCTCTTCCCTTGACTAACCCCAAAATTGCTAAGCCCAGAGTGCTGTTTGCTAAATCAAAACCTCCTTTTCTGATTGATAGGCAGTGAATAAACACGTGCACTATGTATCTCCAGTGGCTTGGTAAGGAGTTCTTGATTATCTGACCACTTTTGAATTCATCTGGATGACGCAATCTTCTGAAGCATTCTTTAACATAGAAGATTGGAAATTCAATGGGTGCATCTGGATTGACATTAAACTGCAGCACCTCTCTACCTGTAGCTTCAGAAAATAAGACTTCTTGGCCAAGCGCAGTTGCTCTGATGTGCTCCACATTTTCAACTGTGATGATCTCTGCAGTCTCTCAAAATTCTCTTATAGATTTCTCAAACACCGGCAGGTTGTTGTGGATGGCAAAGCTGATGTTGGAGTTTGCCAGGAAGTTTAAGACACGAATGAACTCTGCAGCTTTTGGATCATTGGCATTAAGGAATGCACAGACATTGTGTCTTTTTACGAATAAGAGATCCATACCTGTAAAATTCATCAGTTTTGCATAATAAGTGAAGTTTCTGAATATACTTAATCGAAACAAGATGTACCAACACTTAGAGAAAATTTAAAGATCTTACTGTCGAAACAACTAGTTTCGATTGAGATGAACTTGGTTAATTTAACAGACAACTTTATCGAAACAAGTAGTTTCGATAGAGGCAATAAGCTTTGATCAACACTTAGAGAATTTCTGAAATCAACACTGTCGAAACAACTAGTTTCGATGGAGATGAACTTATCGAAACTAACTAGTTTCGATCAAAGATACTAGGGCAAGTTTGGGTGTCGAAACTAGTAGTTTTGATTGAAAACCTTTTGAGAAATTTTGAAAGAGTTGAACCCCTTTATCGAAACTACTTGGTTTTGAAACCCAAACCCCTTTGATTCACGATACTCAGACTAATATAAACAATTTAATGAAGGGTTTAGAGTGGCCTGTAAGTGACGGAACTTCATCTTACCGAATGTGAGACTGTTATCTGCAAGAATACACATTAATCGTGAGTTCAAAGATGATAGAGATGTATGCAAACACGGATAAGCACAAAAACGACTGTTATTATGAAGATTTAGTCGTACAAATTTTAAACTTTGAGACCCTAGGTCTGTCGATTTGCAAAAATCATCCAAAATGAAGTAGTGAGACGTTACCTGATGATGGAGATGATGGTGACAACGGGGGAAAATCAGGTGATTAACGCTGATATCTTGCAACTCAGACCGATGGTTTGAGAGATTTTGCGTATGACAGAGAAGGCGAAGAGGGTTTGAAAAAGACGAGTGAAAATCAGTATGAAGGGAGGGATTGCTTATGAAGGCTTTTAATTTTCGTAAGACAAAAGACAAAAATGCCCCTGTCGAAACAACTAGTTTCGATAGGACAAACTAGTTTCGATATGAACAACTAGTTTCGATAGTTCAAAGTAGTTTTGATATGCACAAAGTAGTTTCGATATGTCAAAGTAGTTTCGATATGCACAAAGTAGTTTCGATATGTCAAAGTAGTTTCAATATGCACAAAGTAGTTTCGATAATTCAAAGAACAGAAATAAGACTAACATATATACACTGTTAAAACAGACTTACTATAGAAATGAAATTATACACAAGATATTTACACTTATCTTCTTGAAAAAGATCCAACATGAGATCAGATCTGGTCAGTCTCTTGAAACACATCCTTTTGCAATTAACTACTGTAAGTCCCTGAAGATAGCTGATATTTGTGCAAAGTAAACCCGAACATTTGTTTGTACTAAGATTTCATGTGATTAGAAGGTACCATTTAAGCAATATACAAGGTGTACCCCACATATTGAAATAAAATGATTTTGAAAAACCTATCAATCCTCAAGAAGTACCCATCTTCATCCTATCATCTCTTTCTGATTAACCAAGGTACCGTCTTAGTAATGTCAAAGTACCACCAAAATAAAATAAGATATCCAAGTGGATTTAGAAAATTAAAATAAAATATATCCAAGTAGATATTAAAAAAGGTACGAACATTCTAGATCTTTGCGTAAGCAAAACAGAAGAAGTCGTAAAATTATCCAAGCGGATAGAGAAAATGTTGAACACCGGAGATATTTGCGTAAGCAAAACAGACGGGGTCAAATCATCCAAGCGGATGGGAAAAGGATGAGCACCCGAGATCTTTACATAAACAAAACATACCGGGTCATCGGTGGTAAATATCGTTATATTGACGGTCACTTGGCGTATGAATAGGAATCCAATACGTAAGCATGTATCTGATTGAATTGGTTTTCTTAGATATAAAAATGGGTTAGATGTTTCAATAATGGGTTTAAACACACAAGTATGAGATATATATATATATATATATATATTAGGTTTTCACACTACTTACAAGTTTTAACCATATGTCGGGCCTACCAGCTATACCTCAGTAAACACCATCGCTTTTGGTCTATTCCATGTCCAAGAGATGAGATCAGACACTATCATTTCTCAAAGGTCAGATTCAATTTTTCCTGCAACTCAAAACCACTTGTAAGATTATATACACAACAATTCTTTTCAAGCAATTCTTTTCAATATTATATTTCTCCCCCAAAAGATTTGCGTAGAAACAGTTCATAAAAATAAAATCTTTTTGGAATTTTATTTGACAATTAGAAAAGAAAAAAAAATACTATTCACATAATTTACTGAAAGTTAATCATTCCAAGCATCTTTACTAGTTGGGCAAATCTGGTAGAGTTAAAAGCCTTTGTGAAGATGTCTGCGGTTTGTTTGTCGGTTTTGATTCCAACGATTTGAATATGTTTCTTTTCAACACAGTCCCGAATAAAATGATGTTTAATTTCAATGAGTTTTGTTTTGGAATGCTGAACTGGGTTTTTGGTGATATGGGGAACGGCAGTGTTGTCACACAGAATGGGTGTCTCATGGAATGTGATCCCATAGTCAAGCATCTGATGGTGTATCCATCTGACTTGGGAACAACAGAGGGCTGCGGCAATGTATTCGGCTTCAGCGGTGGATTGGGAAACGGTGGATTGTTTTTTACATTGCCATGAGACAAGGCGGTTGCCAAGGAATTGACAACCTCCAGAAGTGGATTTTCGGTCTAAGTTGCAACCCCCGTAGTATGAATATGAATAAGCCACAAGATCAAATAAGTCAGTTTTAGGATACCACAGACCCAATTTTGGCTTATACTTTAAATATCTTAAAATACGTTTGACAGCAGATAAATGAGAGAGTTTAGGATTAGCCTGAAAACGTGCACACAAGCACACTGCAAACATGATGTCGGGTCTGCTGGCCGTGAGATACATGAGAGAGCCTATCATAGAGCGATAGAGATGCTGATCAACGCTTTCACCATCCACATCAGGAGTCAAACAATGACGAACTTCCACCGGAGTTTTTACAGGGTGGGAATCAGCCATTTTGAACTTGGTCAAAATTTATTTCACGTATTTTTCTTGATGGATAAGGATTCCTGACTCAGACTGATCAACTTGTAGTCCCAAAAAGATCTTCATTTCTCCCATGGAGCTCATTTCAAACTTAGATCTCATCACTTCCTCAAATTCTATGCAAAGACGGGGATTTGTAGATCCAAAAATGATATCATCCACATAAATTTGCACCATGATTGTATCCTTTTCATCCTTTCGTTTGAACAAAGTTTGGTCAATTGCTCCTCGTGTGAAACCATTCTCAAGCAGATGCTTTGATAAAGTTTCAAACCTCGCACGAGGTGCTTGGTGAAGACCGTACAATGCCTTGTCTAACTTATAAACACGGTCTGGAAAATTAGGATCAATGAAGCCCGGAGGCTGCTTGACATAAACTTCCTCTTGAACATTGCCATATAAAAATGCGCTTTTGCACATCCATTTGATGAACAGTGAAGTCCATGTAGGCTGCATAGGTGAGAAACATTCAGATGGCTTCCAAACGAGCCACTGGTGCAAAGACTTCCTCATAGTCAATCCCTTCTTCTTGATAGAAACCTTGAACCACCAGACGAGCTTTATTTCGAATCACAGTGCCGCCTTCATCCTTTTTGTTGCGAAAAACCCAACGAGTGCCGATTGGAACTTTGTTCTTGGGAAGATCTACCAAATTCCACACATGCAACTTTGAGAATTGCTGTAGCTCTTCCTGCATTACTTCCACCCATCTGTTTTCTAGTAGAGCTGCTTTGATGCTCTTTGGTTCAGCTTGAGAAATGAAGCAAGAAAACATGCTGTTTTCAAATGCTTCACAGGCACTTCAGGTACTAACACCCACATTGAGTGGTCCAATGATGTTATTGGTGGGATGAATCTTGTGAATTCGTAGTTGAGGAATTTCATCTTCTTCCACGAGTTCTTCCAAATTGGTAATATTTTTAGCAGGAGGATCGGCAATATCATTAATAGAATCTTCAGCAGGTGATTGTGGTGCAACATCTACTATTGGAATGGAGTTGTCTTCAACAGTTTCACTTGTTGCACCAGAACCAGAAGACTCCATATCAGATTCAGCATTAGCAACCATAGGAATTTCAACCTGAGCAGATGAGGAAGAGCCTTGATCATTTATGTTCCCTAGATTGTTCACCGAGAAGTAAGGATTAGCATGAGTTGATTCAATAGAGAAATCAGGAAGATTAAATGACTTAAAAACTGAATCGACGTCAAAGAGCCAATTGGGACCGTCTCCTGCGTCCGTATGATTGTTTTCATGCCAATTGATATCAATGGACTCCATCACTATCCTTTTCTTCTTATGGTAGACACGAAAAGCACGTTGATTGGATGAGTAACCAACAAAATAGCATTCATCAGCTTTGGCTTCAAACTTGTTGAGCTGATCTGAAGTGTTCAGCATTGTGCACACACACCCAAATTTTCTGAAGAAATCGATAACTGGCTTGCGCTTGTACATGATCTCATAAGGTGTCTTGTTGCAACTTTTAGTGATAAGAACCCGATTTTGCACAAAACATGTAGTGTTGACCCAGAAAGTCACGGGAAGCTTAGAGTCAACAATCATAGTTCGTGCAGCTTCAATTAAAGTGCGGTTTCTTCTTTCAGCTACACCGTTTTGTTGAGGAGTACGAGGTGCACTAAATTGTCGAGAAATTCCTTTGCTTTCACAGAAGGAATCAAGATTTGCATTTTTGAATTTTGTTCCATGATCGCTGCGGATAGTCTTCACACTTAGATTGAAGAGGTTCTCAATTTGAAGCAGATAGGTTTTTAAAATCTCTGGCGTCTCATCTTTCTTAGCTAGGAAAAACACCCAAGTGAATCGAGAAAAATCATCTGTTACCACCAGACAGTATGACTTTCATCCAAGACTCATGACACTCACCGGACCAAAAAGATCCATGTGAAGCAATTGGAGAGGAGAGTCAATGGAATTGGTGGTTTTAGGCTTATGTGAAGATTTGTGTTGTTTTCCCTTGGAACATGAGATACAGTGTTCCAGAGGAGTGAAATCTTTGAGAGGTAATCCAGTGACTAGGTTGCCTCGAACCAGTCGGTTCATTTTTTTGAAATTGACATGTCCCAACCTTTTATGCCATAGGAAAGATTCATCTTCGGAAGCCTTTGAGAGAAAACACGATTCAATGCCCGATGGGTTGTTCATATCCAAGCTATATGTGTTGTATCTTCTGGGAGCACGCATGAGAATAAGTTCTTCCGGAATCACCACTACCGGCTTCAAGATAAGACATTCTTTTGAATTGAATAAAGCACAAAAGTCCTTGTCACAAATATGTGAAACACTCATCAGATTGTATTTCAACTGAGGAACAAAATTGACAAATTCCAGACTATTTACTCCATTTGATACTGTTCCTTGTCCTTCAATCTTTCCTCCTCATGGGTTTCCAGCAAAAGCAACATACTCTCCATCAATTTGATGATAATCTTGCAGCAAGTTAAAGTGTCCAGTCATATGTCTTGAACATCCACTGTCTACATGCCAGATGTTATCGCCGGTTCTTCTTGATTGACCCTATACACAACGAACCATTTATACGATTTGACCAAAATTGTTTCAATCAAGAGATTTTAGTGTCAGGATATGACCTCTCATTGGAATCAGAATTACAACCATCCTTTGATGAAGCATGGTCATCAAATAGAACATTATTTTTAATTTTCCAAGTTCGTTTTAAATAATTTTTAGCATTTTTAATTCTTTTACGCCTAGATTTCCTACTATGAGAAGACTTAGGCAACACATATGAATTTAATGAACTTTTGGAAGGCGATTCTTCATTAGAATATGCGGTTGTCAATTTACAACTTTTTGAAACATGATTTGAGGCACCACAACTAAAAAAAACATTTTCACAAGATATCTTAGCCTGATAATAGTCATCACAAGATCTGTAGACACAGATCTACGGAGAAATTCTTCAAACAGTCCGGATCGAGAGGCCGAATCTCTGAATCCTGTATCACTCTCGAATCAAAAATGGTAGAGACGGGTGCGGGAATCACATACATGAACAGAAACATATGAAAATGAAAAGAACAGATAATTGAAAGCATAAAACGTATGATTCTTGGATTGAAATGAAAATAAACGCTCGATCATACACTAACAATTAGTCTCACCCCGGGGTGAGCTCCCCCTGGGGTGGTGATTCCCTCTACAGACACACACTCACTCCTAGGGCATAATCTGCTATATATAGGAGGCCAAGCACATGCGCCTTGTTTTCCAAGCCACTGCCCAATGGGCCTGAAAAACAGGTATCGAAACTACCTAGTTTCGATTGAACAAATGTTCAACCGAAACTAGTAGTTTCGATTGAACAAAAGTTCAACCGAAACTAGTAGTTTCGATACTGTAATTTCGATTGACAGCATCAGTCTCAAAATTATACCCAACAATCTCCCCCTAGACTGATGCTATCAATTCTTGTCCGACTCTGTCTTTCGTCTTCATAGATTGACTGATGATCCAATGCCTTTCGTTGTAATTCTCCCCCTCAAGTGTAGACCCTCCTATCTTGTAGGCAAATGATAAAGGTTTGAATCCTAAGTATTTAGCAGTAAATAACCATCTTTCTACAAGGATTCTTGACATTCTTGAACACTTGATCAACTTTTGTGTCACACCCCCAAATTTATTCACTTAATAAATAAATAAATAAATTAGGGTTGCAACGATTGATAACATTACACAACAGCGGAAGCTAAACAAAGACTTCTAAATATGTCGAACACCCTGCGTCTTCATCTTCTAAGGGCTTAATCCAAATGTTTAACCTATTCCAACCGTGTCGTATATATATTACCTGAAAAACATACTTAAAAATGTCAACACAAAGGTTGGTGAGTTCACAGGTTTGATTGTTGCAATGTAAAGTGATTTTCCTTGAAAACATTGATATTGTGTACATGGCCATGACACGAAACTGTTTTCCTTGAAAACATTTAAAATATGTACACGGGTTTAATGTAAGGTTGTTTTCCTCGAAAACATGTGATGACTTCATAGTCATAAAACGAGTAGTTTTCCCAATGAAAACCTGTGATGACTTCATAGTCATAAAACGAGTAGTTTTCCCAATGAAAACATGTGATGACTTCATAGTCATAAAACGAGTAGTTTTCCCAATGAAAACATGTGATGACTTCATAGTCATAAAACGAGTAGTTTTCCCAATGAAAACCTGTGATGACTTCATAGTCATAAAACGAGTAGTTTTCCCAATGAAAACATGTGATGACTTCATAGTCATAAAACGAGTAGTTTTCCCAATGAAAACATGTGATGACTTCATAGTCATAAAACGAGTAGTTTTCCCAATGAAAACATGTGATGACTTCATAGTCATAAAACGAGTAGTTTTCCCAATAAAAACATGTGATGACTTCATAGTCATAAAACGAGTAGTTTTCCTAATGAAAACATGTGATGACTTCATAGTCATAAAACGAGTAGTTTTCCCAATGAAAACCTGTGATGACTTCATAGTCATAAAACGAGTAGTTTTCCCAATGAAAACATGTGATGACTTCATAGTCATAAAACGAGTAGTTTTCCCAATGAAAACATGTGATGACTTCATAGTCATAAAACGAGTAGTTTTCCCAATGAAAACATGTGATGACTTCATAGTCATAAAACGAGTAGTTTTCCCAATAAAAACATGTGATGACTTCATAGTCATAAAACTAGTAGTTTTCCCACTGAAAACATGTGATGACTTCATAGTCATAAAACGAGTAGTTTTCCCAATGAAAACATGTGATGACGTCATAGTCATAAAATAAGTCGTTTTTCCTTAAAACATTGATAATGTGTACATGGCCATAATATGAAACTGTTTTCCTTGAAAACATTGATAAAAACATTTCCACGTAAACGAATGGCAAAACCATTGGTGTATAAGTGATTGGCAGATCCATCTGCACGAAAACGTTTCAATGAATATGATAAACAAAACAAGTAATGTTGACCCATTTGTAGACTAGCTAGGAATACAAATAATATGTACATACATGAGGCATAACCAAACCATGACACAGGTGTTTTGCCCCTCGCTCATACCTCACGAGCAATGTTTGAACACTATGCGGTCATTTGGCCAGAGAGACCCATGGTTAGCGCGACTAACCATGACCGGGGGTGTCAATCCCAATAGTACTATCCATAGAATCCCAGGCTATCCTTAGCTAATGGTTATAAAATATGATGGTCAGGGGGCTTTACGAGCTCTAAACGTGTTCACTAATGCAAACATAAAGGTCGGGTCTTGTTTTCTTGTTACCATATGAAAATGTTTATAAGTATGTGTTCCATGTTTTCTAAGATGTATCAAGTAATGATGTTTCGTGTTTTCAAACGTGTTATGGAAGTATGTTTCTTTCCCGATGTTTCTAAAACATTAAAAGTTAAAAGGGGACAGTGAACTCACCTCAAGTCCAGCAAATGCGATCACAAGCTCAACTGACAACAAGTGAGCGCAACGATCCTAAACGGTTCCTATTGTTCAAACAAGTGTTGTCAATATCAACAACAATATAACTAGGATCGTGCCCTAACATTATGGTTTCAAATCTAAACCCAACCCATGTTGAGGACATCTAAGTTGTAGAAACCAAATTCTTTATTTTTAACGAAAATTGGGCAGAGTCCCCTTTGTTTTTGGCTAAACCCGACAATATCCAATTGTCCAATTACAACATCAACTTACACCAATAATCCAATAAACCGCACTTTAGATCCTAATACTAAAGTCATACTTCAATTCGACAATTATTTGATAAATATATAAAAACTATATAATTATAATACAATTTAACGTGTCCGAAAAAAGTTCTCAAAAGACGTCCCCGACAAAATTTATAGGTCCCGTGCTACTACCCGACAATAGATATATAAGTGTTTCGGGTCATACCTTAGCGTACAAGCCGTTCTAAGCGGTTTTGTACGAAAAGCTGAGCACGACGCGAGAGGAAACTTGTTTTGCTCATAACTTGGTCATACGAACTCCGATTGAGGTGATTCTAGCGGCCATGAACTCGTCTCGCCAAGCCCCACCAGCGCCGCCGGCCGCCGCCGTCGCCGGAAAAACGGGCAGTGGCCGGAATTCATGATTTTTGGCCGGAAAACTTCACTTTTTCGAACCAACTTCTTCGTATGCTTAGATCAGGCCTTTAAGAACTCTTTTCTAGCAAAAGCCCCAAATGTCGAGGTCGCCGAAGTTCATGTTTTTGGCCGGAATCTCCATCACCGGCGCGATCTAGTGCAAACCACCACCACCATCGGACTCAGGAAGTCGAGATCTATCAGATGAGGTGGTGCACTTGCCGCCACTCGCCGGCGCCGCCGCAGGTCCGCCGGAGTCCGGCCACCTGCTCTCCGCCTCTCCCATTTTCACCTTTTGTGTGTGTTGGAGTTTTGCAAGAATGAGGAGATTTAGGGGGGGTTTCCACTATATATAGACGGGTTTTTAACGCGTTTACGTCGCGTAACTAACTCATTCTCGTCTCGGTCGTGTGCTAATCCGTCTCGAGTCCCCGAATAATTATTTTATAATACTTAGAATTATGAAACGTTAATAATAATATTATTATTTAAGTATTTTAAATCGTGAAATCTCCATTTCAATTTATGTACGAACCGGTACGCGTCGGTACCGCGTTTATAACGCTTTCGTTCTTTTTGAAGGTTTCACGCTTCGCGTTTAGGGTTTATTATTTACTAATAATGTTAAAATAAATATTTATAATATTTATCATATCGATAATTAACGTATCGCTATCGTTAGTTTTACGAGAATCTAACGTGGTTTAACGTTCGTATACACGTACTACACGTGTATTTATCCAACAGTCTTTCCAAATGAATATTAATAATTCATTAATTCACTTAATCGTTCTGTCGAATACCCGGTAAAAACCGTTGTTTAACGCGTTTAACGTTTAGAATTTCTGAACCGCGTACGTTCTTATATCTTTTCTAAAATTCTCAGAATCGCGTAACGAGTCATTAAATGAAATCGTGTGACTAATATGATATTCGGATTGTGTAAATTTGTATTTCTAACGGGCTTGGATCCTTACCGGGCCTCAAATGGACTTGACTTCCTATTGGGCCTTATTGGGCCTAGTTGGGTTTTAGCCCAACAACTGGGTTTTGGATTCTGAAATTTTGCAGGTGTCACATTCTCCCATCCTTAAAGAAATTTCGTCCTCGAAATTTGATATTATCACATGGATTAGGATTTCGTATCCTTTTCCATTTTTGGATTCTTACGAAGAATGTCGACTCATTCCAAATAGCAGTTGGTATATGAAGATAAGATGGATATCTCACCAATTAACGATATTGGATGTGTACGGATTTGAGATATTCTCTTATAATGTAACAGTATAACGTTACTGTTGAGTATACCTTAAATCGAATGAGTAGATTTAGGAATTTTCTTTGAATATATCGTCAAGGGAACGGCGTTGGCTATACCCTGAAGTGATAAACTCATTACTAGAGTCCCATGAACAAAGGGATTACAATCAGTGTGGTCACTTTCATGTAATGAGTAAGTCATCAAGAGAATTGCCTGGTCGATGTGAATTATAATAATGAGTTTTCACTAACCAAGTGAACAACTCACACACCAAAATAAACAATCAAGGATCAGATGACGAAGCATTTCATTATGTGATCATTCTCATCAGAGTGGAACTGTATGATCATTATCATTCATAATGAAAGACAAAAGTGCGTTCATGCACACGGATTTCCGAAAGTATATAGGTACATACTTCATTATTCATATTCGGGTTTTCTCTCCAGAAAACCAAATCGTGCTAGGATCTAAAAGAAAATTATCAAGCATTTGGTAAAGATAGGTCAGATTCTTTTATGAGATGTCCATGTGTTAGTCCAAATCAGGTAATCGACCGTTCATCGCGACGGGTCAACATCTTGGTGCATTCAATCTTCTAGAATGAAATATTTTAATTTTGACATTTTGTGTGTCTAATCAGTATGTAGGTTAAACTGATTCAATTGAGTTTAAGACAATAATGTCAGTGTATACAATTTCTCACAAAGGAGCTGGAATGGTTTAATGGATCGTCAGTAGTTGTCTAGTTAACGAATTAAACAACTATGATATGGGATAAAATTTTACGGAGACATGATCTCCTGAGATTGATCCTAGTTTTTATCAAATTCCATTACTGATAACATCATCACGTATGTTATCCGTAATTTGATTTAGATTGAAATCTAAACGAAACGGATATCGATTAACAAACTCGCCACAATAAATTCTCGTAGTCTCATTGAATCATCTAGATTTTTTTTTTTTTTTTTTTTTAGGGTTCATCTAAAGATGAAGAAGAAAAAGAATATCAAAGTATTTGAGAATATTTTAGTTGGCTAGGCTCAACAGATACTAAAGATTAATAATCTTCATGGGGTTCAAGGAAAAGTGAGAATGGCTCTCAAACAGTTGCTAAGTGTTAGTGACATAGTTTCACTTATTCGTTTTCTAACTGCATATCCATCACCTTCTTGTACTCGGATAGTAGTGACAGAATTCATAAACGAAACGTTATGATTGTTCCCTTATACTCCACGAAGGCATTTTCTGGGACTTAAAGTTATATTCTCATATTAGGTTCTGTGCCATATGAGATTTTTCCATCAACATTGGTCACAACGGATTAAAGGTTTCAAGATTTCTCGTATGGTTTCACTGGCGAAGTTTTAGTTTAATACCTCATTACCATCATTTGCACTGCACTTCTACTGTAGTCTGGTATTTAGGCTGTAATATCTTGATTTATGAACTCATGACCTGACTATCATGTCCACGAAATAGATAAGTCTTAAGAAGTTCTATGTTTGCTTGGAAAAGTCACGGTTCGTCTAGATGAGAAGGTAAACAGTCGCATCGTGGAAGTAGCCTCATAAGAATGGTGTTTCCCCGAAACTGATTCAGTGCTTGCTAACCCACTAAATTGGTAGACTGCGATGTGAAATCATGGTTTGTTTAATCAAAGGCTTGACTTCTCATTAAGCGGATGTTAGGAAATAGACGACAGTCAAGTAAAACTTCCGGAATTGATTCGTCCTTTGTTCATCTTCCTAGTAGCGTACACAGAATTAAATCCTCGGATTTTGACTTAGGTTCTTTATTTCCTATCAAAGTTTGTCGGAATGGATCACGGAGTTTCAGAATTTGCTAACAACTAATACTACAGTTTGTCTGCAACTTCCCTGGCATTCGAATGGTATTGTCACGACTTACCAGTACGTATTTCACTCATATCGGTTATAGCCTTTAAGTCCCTAGTCCAAGGGTTTAAGCTATAGAATTGAGGTAATGAGTGTTAAATGTCAAAGCTTTGTATTTTCCCTCAGTATGTGTTAAGAAGTCGTTTCCTAAGAGTAGGCGCTCTAGAGCTCTCTAACTATAGAAGGCTGAGAGTAAGAGATGTGGATACGTTTCTCTTGCGGTATGAAGTCAGAGATTCAGCCAACAAAATGATTCCTGGAAAAATACAAGCACAAAAGTTTGTAAGATTATCCATTAGTCTCAAGTCGGGTTTCCACAATACCCTATAGGTGTCACGCGTAAGAGAGTCAGAATAAATTTCCATCCCATTACAGGAGTTAGTGCATAGCACTTCCGATGTAAATTTCAGTAAGTGTGATACTTAATTGTAAGACAGACCCTGAGATTATGCCGTGTTTTCCGATAATAGTTGTGCAATTACTGCAAGTGTTGATCGTTGTACGGGTCAACATGGGGTTTTCGTGGCAAGTAAGATCTCAAAGGACATGAATTAGCAAGTAAAAATGGATAAGTGAAAATCTTCGTCGCTCAAGATCCACTAAGAGTTGATTAGATCCAATTGAATTTCTCCCGTTCTTCCAGATCTGCGAGAATGTTACATGAAAATTCAATAGGGAACTCAAAATGTTAAGGTCTGACTCAAGCTAGACCGAAGATCAGCCACAAGCGTTGGTAGATAAGTAATGAGATCGAAAAGAGAAAATTTTTATAGCTGAACCTCAAAAGGTGAAACAATTCTTTACAAGGAATTTCTAAATTCGATCCGAGTATTGAGGTCAAATTAACTGAGAATAGACATCTTCAGTGCCTCAGTCAAGATCGACATGCCCATGAAGTCTCGATAAGAATTTTAGATCCATTAGGATTCGAAGATGAAGGAGATGATGTATACTTCCAATCACTTGTGATAGCCTATCGCATCCTCCTATGCCTTTAGGCTAAACCCTTTGGTTATGGTAATTTTGATCATTAATCGAGTGACTGTGAATTGAGATTAGGAATACAGATTAATCATGAACATTAACTCGGATAGTAAGACTCACCAGACTTCTCATGCGCCGTAAATTATGATTACGTGTGCACCCGTAATGATAATTTATTTCGCATGGTCCCTCTAGTGTTTTCTCTATCTCAAGCTCTCAACTAAAAGGAATCTGTAATGTTCATTAGTTTGTGTCATCGTGTTGCACTCTTGCGTAAGAGTGTCTATGTTCTATCGGATTACTCATAGTCATGGTATCAGCACCCATGGATCTGCCGACTAAAGCTGTTGTTGGATGGTGTTAATGGTAGAGAGACACAACCGGTGTCTTCTAATATCAGGACGTGTGCGGTGGAAGTCATGGACTATGTCAGGGTAGAGACCCTCAAATCAGTGTCTAGCAACTCATGCTCCAAGTTTGTTTGTTTGTGTGGATCCACATGATCCCAATGAGTCTATGGGTCTCCTGACCCGTGGAGTTCTCTCCCGTTTAGTCCTACATATCCACCTCGGGTTCTCTTCCGATTGGGTAGTCCCGTTTGACATATCTCATGGTGAAAGTTTTAATCATCCAACCCAGCAGATCATGAAGGAGGGTATACATATCACACCAAGTGGAGAAAACATAGGTTAGAAAAGGAAACTAACTCCATAGTTGAACTAGATACATGAGTGGCTTGATTTGTAATCTGAATAGTGATAATTCGTTGAGTAATGTTGTAGATGTGTATTATTTACACGTTGTTGTATGTGTTAAATGTTTATTCCTTGTGCTATGTAATTGTATTATATATTAGTGTAGCAAATGCTATCCTAGTGTAACTACATACACTAATGATCTACTCAAGTTGCTCCGCAACGGTTGGAATTGCTATGCTCAAGTTTTGGGTGTTCTTAGTGTGATGCAAATCTTTGAATTTTTGGTCCCTAAATGAGTCTGGTTAGAGCCTAGGTGACCCTAAGGAAACCTAATTCGCTAAAACCATTGGCTCTGATACCAATCTGTCACACCCCCAAATTTATTCACTTAATAAATAAATAAATAAATTAGGGTTGCAACGATTGATAACATTACACAACAGCGGAAGCTAAACAAAGACTTCTAAATATGTCGAACACCATGCGTCTTCATCTTCTAAGGGCTTAATCCAAATGTTTAACCTATTCCAACCGTGCCGTATATATATTACCTGAAAAACATACTTAAAAATGTCAACACAAAGGTTGGTGAGTTCACAGGTTTGATTGTTGCAATGTAAAGTGATTTTCCTTGAAAACATTGATATTGTGTACATGGCCATGACACGAAACTGTTTTCCTTGAAAACATTTAAAATATGTACACGGGTTTAATGTAAGGTTGTTTTCCTCGAAAACATGTGATGACTTCATAGTCATAAAACGAGTAGTTTTCCCAATGAAAACCTGTGATGACTTCATAGTCATAAAACGAGTAGTTTTCCCAATGAAAACATGTGATGACTTCATAGTCATAAAACGAGTAGTTTTCCCAATGAAAACATGTGATGACTTCATAGTCATAAAACGAGTAGTTTTCCCAATGAAAACCTGTGATGACTTCATAGTCATAAAACGAGTAGTTTTCCCAATGAAAACATGTGATGACTTCATAGTCATAAAACGAGTAGTTTTCCCAATGAAAACATGTGATGACTTCATAGTCATAAAACGAGTAGTTTTCCCAATGAAAACATGTGATGACTTCATAGTCATAAAACGAGTAGTTTTCCCAATAAAAACATGTGATGACTTCATAGTCATAAAACGAGTAGTTTTCCCAATGAAAACATGTGATGACTTCATAGTCATAAAACGAGTAGTTTTCCCAATGAAAACCTGTGATGACTTCATAGTCATAAAACGAGTAGTTTTCCCAATGAAAACATGTGATGACTTCATAGTCATAAAACGAGTAGTTTTCCCAATGAAAACATGTGATGACTTCATAGTCATAAAACGAGTAGTTTTCCCATTGAAAACATGTGATGACTTCATAGTCATAAAACGAGTAGTTTTCCCAATAAAAACATGTGATGACTTCATAGTCATAAAACGAGTAGTTTTCCCAATGAAAACATGTGATGACTTCATAGTCATAAAACGAGTAGTTTTCCCAATGAAAACATGTGATGACGTCATAGTCATAAAATAAGTCGTTTTTCCTTAAAACATTGATAATGTGTACATGGCCATAATATGAAACTGTTTTCCTTGAAAACATTGATAAAAACATTTCCACGTAAACGAATGGCAAAACCATTGGTGTATAAGTGATTGGCAGATCCATCTGCACGAAAACATTTCAATGAATATGATAAACAAAACAAGTAATGTTGACCCATTTGTAGACTAGCTAGGAATACAAATAATATGTACATACATGAGGCATAACCAAACCATGACACAGGTGTTTTGCCCCTCGCTCATACCTCACGAGCAATGTTTGAACACTATGCGGTCATTTGGCCAGAGGGACCCATGGTTAGCGCGACTAACCATGACCGGGGGGTGTCAATCCCAATAGTACTATCCATAGAATCCCAGGCTATCCTTAGCTAATGGTTATAAAATATGATGGTCAGGGGGCTTTACGAGCTCTAAACGTGTTGACTCATGCAAACATAAAGGTCGGGTCTTGTTTTCTTGTTACCATATGAAAATGTTTATAAGTATGTGTTCCATGTTTTCTAAGATGTATCAAGTAATGATGTTTCGTGTTTTCAAACGTGTTATGGAAGTATGTTTCTCCCCCGATGTTTCTAAAACATTAAAAGTTAAAAGGGGACAGTGAACTCACCTCAAGTCCAGCAAATGCGATCACAAGCTCAACTGACAACAAGTGAGCGCAACGATCCTAAACGGTTCCTATTGTTCAAACAAGTGTTGTCAATATCAACAACAATATAACTAGGATCGTGCCCTAACATTATGGTTTCAAATCTAAACCCAACCCATGTTGAGGACATCTAAGTTGTAGAAACCAAATTCTTTATTTTTAACGAAAATTGGGCAGAGTCCCGTTTGTTTTTGGCTAAACCCGACAATATCCAATTGTCCAATTACAACATCAACTTACACCAATAATCCAATAAACCGCACTTTAGATCCTAATACTAAAGTCATACTTCAATTCGACAATTATTTGATAAATATATAAAAACTATATAATTATAATACAATTTAACGTGTCCGAAAAATGTTCTCAAAAGACGTCCCCGACAAAATTTATAGGTCCCGTGCTACTACCCGACAATAGATATATAAGTGTTTCGGGTCATACCTTAGCGTACAAGCCGTTCTAAGCGGTTTTGTACGAAAAGCTGAGCACGACGCGAGAGGAAACTTGTTTTGCTCATAACTTGGTCATACGAACTCCGATTGAGGTGATTCAAGCGGCCATGAACTCGTCTCGCCAAGCCCCACCAGCGTCGCTGGTCTCCGTCGCCGGCCGCCGCCGTCGCCGGAAAAACGGGCAGTGGCCGGAATTCATGATTTTTGGCCGGAAAACTTCACTTTTTCGAACCAACTTCTTCGTATGCTTAGATCAGGCCTTTAAGAACTCTTTTCTAGCAAAAGCCCCAAATGTTGAGGTCGCCAGAGTTCATGTTTTTGGCCGGAATCTCCATCACCGGCGCGATCTAGTGCAAACCACCACCACCATCGGACTCAGGAAGTCGAGATCTATCAGATGAGGTGGTGCACTTGCCGCCACTCGCCGCCGCCGCCGCAGGTCCGCCGGAGTCCGGCCACCTGCTCTCCGCCTCTCCCATTTTCACCTTTTGTGTGTGTTGGAGTTTTGCAAGAATGAGGAGATTTAGGGGGGGTTTCCACTATATATAGACGGGTTTTTAACGCGTTTACGTCGCGTAACTAACTCATTCTCGTCTCGGTCGTGTGTTAATTCGTCTCGAGTCCCCGAATAATTATTTTATAATACTTAGAATTATGAAACGTTAATAATAATATTATTATTTAAGTATTTTAAATCGTGAAATCTCCATTTCAATTTATGTACGAACCGGTACGCGTCGGTACCGCGTTTATAACGCTTTCGTTCTTTTTGAAGGTTTCACGCTTCGCGTTTAGGGTTTATTATTTACTAATAATGTTAAAATAAATATTTATAATATTTATCATATCGATAATTAACGTATCGCTATCGTTAGTTTTACGAGAATCTAACGTGGTTTAACGTTCGTATACACGTACTACACGTGTATTTATCCAACAGTCTTTCCAAATGAATATTAATAATTCATTAATTCACTTAATCGTTCTGTCGAATACCCGGTAAAAACCGTTGTTTAACGCGTTTAACGTTTAGAATTTCTGAACCGCGTACGTTCTTATATCTTTTCTAAAATTCTCAGAATCGCGTAACGAGTCATTAAATGAAATCGTGTGACTAATATGATATTCGGATTGTGTAAATTTGTATTTCTAACGGGCTTGGATCCTTACCGGGCCTCAAATGGACTTGACTTCTTATTGGGCCTTATTGGGCCTAGTTGGGTTTTAGCCCAACAACTGGGTTTTGGATTCTGAAATTTTGCAGGTGTCACATTTTGCCTTCTCTCCCCCTAAAAAAAGGTCAATTTCAAGCAAAGGCTCACTTTGTCTTACATCTTCATAACTCTTCTGATAATTTGAAGTCTTTCATGGTAATTCTCCCCCTGAAGTGTAGACCCATGTAATCAACAACTAATGATCCGGTTTGTCACAAGTATGCTTGACTTTGTTACCCGCTGCCCAAACCTGAACTTTGATCAAAGGAATTACGGCTGAATCAGGCAGAATATCGTGTATATTGCCGAAGAAACGAAATTTTTGAAAACCCGAAAAAGGTTGTCTCCAAGTTTTCTTTCAAAACTCCCCTGCTTCTATGCAATATCCTGTTAAAAAAATTATCTAAGAAAATTTCCAAAAAACTCTTCAGTCGAAACAAGGCTAGTTTCGATAGAGGCAGTATCGAAACAAGAAGTTTCGATAGAGAGATTCTTCAATCGAAACTAGTAGTTTTCATAGGAGATTCTTCAATCGAAACTAGTAGTTACGATACCCTCTAGTTTTGATAGCCTAGTTTCGATGTCTTCTACTACTGATTTAGGGCAACACCAGTAGTTTCGATAGAAAATGTTCAGCCGCCACATAATTTCGATTGACCATCTTCAACCTTCAGCTACTTCGATACCCCCAATCCAGGTCTGAAAAATGCTTCAAAAGCCTTACATCTTCAGATTTTAAAAGTGGAAATGTAGAACAGCAGTCACGAACCTGCTACACATCGATTTCTTCAAGTTTAACGTCTCAATGGCGGGTTTTTCTTGATTTTGAGTAGATTCGAGAGCAATAAGAGCCACCATGTGTGACACCTGCAAAATTTCAGAATCCAAAACCCAGTTGTTGGGCTAAAACCCAACTAGGCCCAATAAGGCCCAATAGGAAGTCAAGTCCATTTGAGGCCCGGTAAGGATCCAAGCCCGTTAGAAATCCAAATTTACACAATCCGAATATCATATTAGTCACACGATTTCATTTAATGACTCGTTACGCGATTCTGAGAATTTAAGAAAAGATATAAGAACGTACGCGGTTCAGAAATTCTAAACGTTAAACGTGTTAAACAACGGTTTTTACCGGGTATTCGACAGAACGATTAAATGAATTAATGAATTATTAATATTAAGTATAATATTCATTTGAAAAGACTGTTCGGATAAATACACCTTTAGTACGTATATGCGAATATTAATATGTGTTGATGCCCGTAAGATTAACGATAAGCGGTACGGTAATTACTGATACGTATTTTGATATGTTTTTCGGGCACGTTAAATTGTATTATAATGATATAGTTTTTATATATTTATCAAATAATTGTCGAATTGAAGTATGACTTTATTATTAGGATCTAAAGTGAGGTTTATTGGATTATTGGTGTAAGTTGGTGTTGTAATTGGACAATTGGATATTGTCGGGTTTAGCCAAAAACAAACGGGACTCTGCCCAATTTTCGTTAAAAATAAAGAATTTGGTTTCTATAACTTAGATGTCCTCAACATGGGTTGGGTTTAGATTTGAAACCACAATGTTAGGGCACGATCCTAGTTATATTGTTGTTGATATTGACAACACTTGTTTGAAAAATAGGAACCGTTTAGGATCGTTGCGCTCACTTGTTGTCAGTTGAGCTTGTGATCGCATTTGCTGGACTTGAGGTGAGTTCACTGTCCCCTTTTAACTTTTAATGTTTTAGAAACATCGGGGGAGAAACATACTTCCATAACACGTTTGAAAACACGAAACATCATTACTTGATACATCTTATAAAACATGGAACACATACTTATAAACATTTTCATATGGTAACAAGAAAACAAGACCCGACCTTTATGTTTGCATGAGTGAACACGTTTGGAGCTCGTAAAGCCCCCTGACCATCATATTTTATAACCATTAGCTAAGGATAGCCTGGGATTCTATGGATAGTACTATTGGGATTGACACCCCCGGTCATGGTTAGTCGCGCTAACCATGGGTCCCTCTGGCCAAATGACCGCATAGTGTTCAAACATTGCTCGTGAGGTATGAGCGAGGGGCAAAACACCTGTGTCATGGTTTGGTTATGCCTCATGTATGTACATATTATTTGTATTCCTAGCTAGTCTACAAATGGGTCAACATTACTTGTTTTGTTTATCATATTCATTAAAACGTTTTCGTGCAGATGGATCTGCCAATCACTTATACACCAATGGTTTTGCCATTCGTTTACGTGGAAATGTTTTATCAATGTTTTCAAGGAAAACAGTTTCATATTATGGCCATGTACACATTATCAATGTTTTAAGGAAAAACGACTTATTTTATGACTATGAAGTCATCACATGTTTTCATTGGGAAAACTACTCGTTTTATGACTATGAAGTCATCACATGTTTTCATTGGGAAAACCACTCGTTTTATGACTATGAAGTCATCACATGTTTTCATTGGGAAAACCACTCGTTTTATGACTATGAAGTCATCACATGTTTTCATTGGGAAAACCACTCGTTTTATGACTATGAAGTCATCACATGTTTTCATTGGGAAAACCACTCGTTTTATGACTATGAAGTCATCACATGTTTTCATTGGGAAAACCACTCGTTTTATGACTATGAAGTCATCACATGTTTTCATTGGGAAAACCACTCGTTTTATGACTATGAAGTCATCACATGTTTTCATTGGGAAAACCACTCGTTTTATGACTATGAAGTCATCACAGTTTTCATTGGGAAAACCACTCGTTTTATGACTATGAAGTCATCACATGTTTTCATTGGGAAAACTACTCGTTTTATGACTATGAAGTCATCACATGTTTTCATTAGGAAAACTACTCGTTTTATGACTATGAAGTCATCACATGTTTTCGAGGAAAACAACCTTACATTAAACCCGTGTACATATTTTAAATGTTTTCAAGGAAAACAGTTTCGTATCATGGCCATGTACACAATATCAATGTTTTCAAGGAAAATCACTTTACATTGCAACAATCAAACCTGTGAACTCACCAACCTTTGTGTTGACATTTTTAAGTATGTTTTTCAGGTAATTCATAGTCATGGCATGGTTGGAATAGGTTAGCCTTTTGGATTAAACCCTAGAAGCCGAAGGAGTATGATCGTCAAACCTCAAGATGGCTTTCACCTATACATGGTTCTAGGACAATGTACAAGTTTATTATAGTATTTGTAATGGTGTTCAATATTCAGAAGTCTTTACTTTAGCTTCCGCTGTTGTGTAATGTTACCAATCGTTGCAACCTTAATTTATTTATTTATTTATTAATTAAGTAAATAAATTTGGGGGTGTGACAGATTGGTATCAGAGCCAATGGTTTTAGCGAATTAGGTTTCCTTAGTGATACCTAGGCTCTAACCGGACTCATTTAGGGACCAAGATTTCTAAGACTTGCATCACACTAAGAACACCCAAGACTTGAGTAAAGAAATTCCAACCGTTGCCGAACGATTTGTGTAGACTATTAGTGTATGAAGTTACACTAGGGTATCATTAGCTATACTAATACAATTAAATGGAACATGTAATGAACACTTAAACATATATAACAATATGGAAGTAATAAACACCTACGATATGTTACTGTTCGGATTACGAGTCAAGAATAACGGGTACTCAGCATACTTCAACCTTAGAAGATCGAGTTACGAGCTGAGCTTGGACAACGACGGCAGCGATCGTCAGTTACCGATCTTGGTATCACAACAGGTTGAACCCGTGCCAGAATTTGTACCTATACCTGCACCACAACTACTCCAGCCATGGAGGCAAATATCTTTTTAACGTATTTGTGGTATAAATACTCTCCTTCATAAGTTGTCGGATCGGATGCCTAGACTCTCGCCATGAGATATGGCAGACAGGATTGCCCAGACAGAAGGGAATTCAAGTTGGATAAGCAGGACTAAGTGGGAGAGAACTCCAAGGGTCAGGAGACCCAGACATACATCAGGATCATGTGGATCCATGCATATATACAGACTTGGAGCACGAGTTGCTCGACACTCATTTGAGGATCTCTGCCCAACACATAGTGCCTGAATTTCACCATACACTATTTATTTTAAGAGACACTGGTGGTGCCTCTCTACCATTAGCCTCACCCGACAACATACAAATTCGACAGATTCAGGAGTATTGGTACACATAATGAAGAGTAATCCGATAAAACAACACACACTCCTGTGCAAATGTGCAAACACAATCTAACGATTATTTCAAATCCCTTTTGATTAAAAGCTGGGGATAGGAGAAACACTATAGGGATCAGGCAAGGCAAATTATTATTACGGGTGCACACGTAATCATAATTTGCAGTGCATGGAAACTGTAGTAAGTCTTGCTGTCCAAGCTAATGATCAATCCATGTTCTCAGTCAACTGATTTTAACAAATCAGACTTCTCAATTAGGTGCTCACAAAGCATTTTCCTAGTTTTGGAGGAACGAGAGAAATTCAAATTGAATTTAACCAATCCTTAGTAAATCCTGAACGATGAAGGAATTCGCACATTCATTCTTTGAGATTCTACTTGTCAGGAATGCTTCAAATTGAGCGTTACCATAACTAACACTTACAATAATTGCACAATTATTGGGAGATTATAGCGTAATCTCAGGATCCATCATACAGTTCAATCTCACAATTGCTTGAAAGTTACGCCAAGAGTGTTATGCACTAACTTCAGTAATGGGACAGAATATTATTCTGACCCGCATACACATGGCACCTATGGATATGGTGGAAGCTTGACATGAGACAAGTAGGTAATCGGACATTTCAGAATATCGGTCTCACAGGATTGCTCTCGCAGCCCTTGACATTCAATATACCTTTAAGTCTGACTATTCTCTCGGTAATGGATAAGCCGGGGTTGATGCTCAAGCGAATGACAAAGAAACCTAAGTGTGGACTAATGACTATTGTCGCACTACCAGGAAAACGACATGTAAAACTCTTAAAGGAGTCCCAAATGCGAAATTTCATGCTAATCTCATTAGTTCATGATATGCATAAGGGACGTAAGCTCGAGCTATTCACTACAGGCCACTGTCCACAAAGAGTTGAGAAGAATAATTCATTACTCTTTTGTACTCGCACCTCCCCAAAGTTCATCTTGTTGGATGGATCCCAGATTTTAACCTAGAAGAGAGGTGTGACCGCATCTTTCACTCCTAGTTTTCTATAATTGGGAAGCTATAGAGCATCTATTGTTAAGAAATGATCTCTTGAAATAGACTCAGTTAAAATACAAAGCTTTGACATTTAACACTCATTACCTCAATTTTATAGCTTAAACCCTTGGACTAGGGACTTAAAGGCTATAACCGATATGAGTGAAATACGTACTGGTAAGTCGTGACAATACCATTCGAATGCCAGGGAAGTTGCAGACAAACTGTAGTATCAGTTGTTAGCAAATTCTGAAACTCCGTGATCCATTCCGACCAACTTGACAGGAAATAAAGAACCTAAGTCGAAATCCGAGGATTTAATTCTGTGTACGCTACCAGGAAGATGAACAAAGGACGAATCAATTCCGGAAGTTTTACTTGACTGTCGTCTATTTCCTGACATCCGCTTAATGAGAAGTCAAGCCTTTGATTAGACAAACCATGATTTCACATCGCAGTCTACCAATTTAGTGGGTTAGCAAGCGCTGAATCAGTTTCGGAGAAACACCATTCTTATGAGGCTACTTCCACGATGCGACTGTTTACCTTCTCATCTAGACGAACCGCGACTTTTCCAAGCAAACATAGAACTTCTTAAGACTTATCTATTTCGTGGACATGATAGTCAGGTCATGAGTTCACAAATCAAGATATTACAGCCTAAATACCAGACTACAGTAGAAGTGCAGTGCAAACGATGGTAATGAGGTATTAAACTAAAACTTCGCCAGTGAAACCATACGAGAAATCTTGAAACCTTTAATCCGTTGTGACCAATGTTGATGGAAAAATGTCATATGGCACAGAACCTAATATGAGAGTATAACTTTAAGTCCAAGAAAATGCCTTCGTGGAGTATAAGGGAACAATCATAACGTTTCGTTTATGAATTCTGTCACTACTATCCGAGTACAAGAAGGTGATGGATATGCAATTAGAAAACGAATAAGTGAAACTATGTCACTAACACTTAGCAACTGTTTGAGAGCCATTCTCACTTCTCCTTGAACCCCATGAAGATTATTAATCTTTAGTATCTGTTGAGCCTAGCCAACTAAAATATTCTCAAATACTTTGATATTCTCTTTCTTCTTCATCTAGATTCACCTTCATCTTTAAATGAACCTTAAAAAAAAAAAAAAAAAAAAAAATCTAGATGATTCAATGAGACTACGAGAATTTATTGTGGCGAGTTTGTTAATCGATATCCGTTTCGTTTAGATTTCAATCTAAATCAAATTACGGATAACATACGTGATGATGGTATCAGTAATGGAATTTGATAAAAACTAGGATCAATCTCAGGAGATCATGTCTTCGTAAAATTTTTTCCCATATCATAGTTGTTTAATTCGTTAACTAGACAACTACTGACGTTCCATTAAACCATTCCAGCTCCTTTGTGAGAAATTGTATACACTGACATTATTGTCTTGAACTCAATTGAATCAGTTTAACCTACATACTGATTTGACGGACAAAATGTCAAAATTAAAATCTTTCATTCTAGAAGATTGAATGCACCAAGATGTTGACCCGTCACGATGAACGGTCGATTACCTGATTTGGACTAACACATAGACATCTCATTAAAGAATCTGACCTATCTTTACCAAATGCGTGATAATTTTCTTTTAGATCCTAGCACGATTTGGTTTTCTGGAGAGAAAACCCGAATATGAATAATGAAGTATGTACCTATATATACTTTCGGAAATCCGTGTGCATGAACGCACTTTTGTCTTTCATTATGAATGATAATGATCATACAGTTCCACTCTGATGAGAATGATCACATAATGAAATGCTTCGTCATCTGATCCTTGATTGTTTATTTTGGTGTGTGAGTTGTTCACTTGGTTAGTGAAAACTCATTATTATAATTCACATCGACTAGGCAATTCTCTTGATGACTTACTCATTACATGAAAGTGACCCCACTGATTCTAATCCCGTTGTTCATGGGACTCTAGTAATGAGTTTATCACTTCAGGGTATAGCCAACGCCGTTCCCTTGACGATATATTCAAAGAAAATTCCTAAATCTACTCATTCGAATTTAAGGTATACTCAACAGTAACGTTATACTGTTACATGATAAGAGAATATCTCAAATCCGTACACATCCAATATCGTTAATTGGTGAGATATCCACCTTATCTTCGTATACCAACTGCTATTTGGAATGAGTCGACATTCTTCGTAAGAATCCAAAAATGGAAAAGGATACGAAATCCTAATCCATGTGTTAATATCAAATTTCGAGGACGAAATTTCTTTATGTATGGGAGAATGTGACACCTGCAAAATTTCAGAATCCAAAACCCAGTTGTTGGGTTAAAACCCAACTAGGCCCAATAAGGCCCAATAGGAAGTCAAGTCCATTTGAGGCCCGGTATGGATCCAAGCCCGTTAGAAATCCAAATTTACACAATCCGAATATCATATTAGTCACACGATTTCATTTAATGACTCGTTACGCGATTCTGAGAATTTAAGAAAAGATATAAGAACGTACGCGGTTAAGAAATTCTAAACGTTAAACGTGTTAAACAACGGTTTTTACCGGGTATTCGACAGAACGATTAAATGAATTAATGAATTATTAATATTAAGTATTAATATTCATTTGAAAAGACTGTTCGGATAAATACACCTTTAGTACGTATATGCGAATATTAATCTGTGTTGATGCCCGTAAGATTAACGATAAGCGGTACGGTAATTACTGATACGTATTTTGATACGACAAATATTATAAATATCTATATTAATCTTACTAGTAAATAATAAACCCTAAACTCGAAGCGCGAAACATTCAAAAGAACGAAAGCATTATAAACACGAAACCAACACGTACTGGGTCGTATATCAATTGAAGTGGAGATTTCACGATTTAAAATAGTTAAATAATAACATTATTATTAACTTCTCATAATTCTAAGTATTTATAACATAATTATTCGGGTGCTCGAGACGGATTAACACAAAAACGGGACGAGACGGGTTCGTTACGCGAGTTAGGCACGTTAAAAACCCTAGCTATATATACATCTCAATCTCTCTTCTCCTTCATTTGAAAACCCAACCACACACACACTTGTGTGTGTGTGTTCAGAGAGAGAACGAGAGAAAGGAAGAGGGGGGGGGGGGGGTCGGCCACCCTTCCGGCGGACGAAGACGACAACACAGCGGCGAGCATGACGGAGGCGGAGTCCGGCCGAGCAGCCGGCGGCGCACAGTGGCGGATCACAGCGGACCGGCGAGTGGCGGCAAGTGCACCACCTCATCTGATAGATCTCGACGTCCTGAGTCCGATGGTGGTGGTGGTTTGCACTAGATCGCGACGGTGGTGGAGATTCCGGCCAAAAACACTTTTCCGGCGACCTCGACAAATGGGGCTTTTGCTAGAAAAGGGTTCCTAAAGGTCCGATCTACGCATACGAAGAAGTTTGGGTCGAAAAAGTGAAGCTTTCCGGCCAAAACCACCAAATCCGGTCACTGTCCGGTTTTCCGGCGACGGCGACGGCGGCGGAGACCCACGGCGCTGGTGGGGCTTGGTGAGACGAGTTCATGGCCGCTTGAATCACCTCAATCGGAGTTCGTATGATCAAGTTATGAGCGAAACAAGTTTCTTCTCGCGTCGTGCTCAGCTTTTCGTACAAAACCGCTTAGAACGGCTTGTAGGCTAATGTATGACCCGAAACACTTATATATCTATTGTCAGGTAGTAGCACGGGACCTATAAATTTTGTCGGGGACGTCTTTTGAGAACGTTTTTCGGGCACGTTAAATTGTATTATAATGATATAGTTTTTATATATTTATCAAATAATTGTCGAATTGAAGTATGACTTTATTATTAGGATCTAAAGTGAGGTTTATTGGATTATTGGTGTAAGTTGGTGTTGTAATTGGACAATTGGATATTGTCGGGTTTAGCCAAAAACAAACGGGACTCTGCCCAATTTTCGTTAAAAATAAAGAATTTGGTTTCTACAACTTAGATGTCCTCAACATGGGTTGGGTTTAGATTTGAAACCATAATGTTAGGGCACGATCCTAGTTATATTGTTGTTGATATTGACAACACTTGTTTGAACAATAGGAACCGTTTAGGATCGTTGCGCTCACTTGTTGTCAGTTGAGCTTGTGATCGCATTTGCTGGACTTTAGGTGAGTTCACTGTCCCCTTTTAACTTTTAATGTTTTAGAAACATCGGGGGAGAAACATACTTCCATAACACGTTTGAAAACACGAAACATCATTACTTGATACATCTTAGAAAACATGGAACACATACTTATAAACATTTTCATATGGTAACAAGAAAACAAGACCCGACCTTTATGTTTGCATGAGTGAACACGTTTGGAGCTCGTAAAGCCCCCTGACCATCATATTTCATAACCATTAGCTAAGGATAGCCTGGGATTCTATGGATAGTACTATTGGGATTGACACCCCCGGTCATGGTTAGTCGCGCTAACCATGGGTCCCTCTGGCCAAATGACCGCATAGTGTTCAAACATTGCTCGTGAGGTATGAGCGAGGGGCAAAACACCTGTGTCATGGTTTGGTTATGCCTCATGTATGTACATATTATTTGTATTCCTAGCTAGTCTACAAATGGGTCAACATTACTTGTTTTGTTTATCATATTCATTGAAACGTTTTCGTGCAGATGGATCTGCCAATCACTTATACACCAATGGTTTTGCCATTCGTTTACGTGGAAATGTTTTATCAATGTTTTCAAGGAAAACAGTTTCATATTATGGCCATGTACACATTATCAATGTTTTAAGGAAAAACGACTTATTTTATGACTATGAAGTCATCACATGTTTTCATTGGGAAAACTACTCGTTTTATGACTATGAAGTCATCACATGTTTTCATTGGGAAAACCACTCGTTTTATGACTATGAAGTCATCACATGTTTTCATTGGGAAAACCACTCGTTTTATGACTATGAAGTCATCACATGTTTTCATTGGGAAAACTACTCGTTTTATGACTATGAACTCATCACATGTTTTCATTGGGAAAACTACTCGTTTTATGACTATGAAGTCATCACATGTTTTCATTAGGAAAACTACTCGTTTTATGACTATGAAGTCATCACATGTTTTCGAGGAAAACAACCTTACATTAAACCCGTGTACATATTTTAAATGTTTTCAAGGAAAACAGTTTCGTATCATGGCCATGTACACAATATCAATGTTTTCAAGGAAAATCACTTTACATTGCAACAATCAAACCTGTGAACTCACCAACCTTTGTGTTGACATTTTTAAGTATGTTTTTCAGGTAATTCATAGTCATGGCATGGTTGGAATAGGTTAGCCTTTTGGATTAAACCCTAGAAGCCGAAGGAGTATGATCGTCAAACCTCAAGATGGCTTTCACCTATACATGGTTCTAGGACAATGTACAAGTTTATTATAGTATTTGTAATGGTGTTCAATATTCAGAAGTCTTTACTTTAGCTTCCGCTGTTGTGTAATGTTACCAATCGTTGCAACCTTAATTTATTTATTTATTTATTCATTGAGTAAATAAATTTGGGGGTGTGACACCATGGCTCTGATACCACTTGTAGGTCCAGATTTAACTTGAAATCACTGATTTGATCGATTACACACACACACACATGCGGAAGCTGTGTGTATGTTGGTGAAATAGATGATAGAAACAGTGTTGGTGAAGATAACCGGCTAACCACACTATGAATCAACAAGCAAATGGATTGAAAATGTAAGAACACAGTGCATAAACAACTGCAAATTGTATTGATTCAAGAACAATGTGAAAGAGAAGGTTCAGGGTTACAGCCGCTACTCACACCCTAAACATTCTCAAACTAGGCTATTTATAGTAGTGACAGGTATCGAAACTATGTTCAATCGAAACTACTAGTTTCGATTGAACAAACTCAATCGAAACTAAGTAGTTTCGATGGCCCAGACTTAGCTAATAAAGCAGTAAATTACAGAAAACTAAAATTACATTTAATGAAATGACATAAAGTAAACTAGTGTAAAAATGTTTAAACATACAATAAATGACAACAGCTTATACATAAGATAAGACTCTACATTTACGCACACACACTTGCAAACATGGGTTCAAATCACAGTTGTAGTTTAGATTTAGTTTCTACACTACTAGTGATTCAAAGACGCATACAGCCTACTGACAATTTAAATTACTTGTAAATAAGCAGATTAAAAACATAATAAGTTAAACAATTAAGTAAGCATGACGCAATCATTTCCCATATGAGCAGTTTGTGACGTTTAGATCATTTATGATGTACTATCATTTTCTCTTTTCTCAAGTTAACTTTGAAATTTTCTCCATTTTCTATTTTGTTTTTGTTTTTGTAAAATATTTTGAAACTTAAAAGAACTATACAGAAGATTTAAAAGAAATAAAATTTAACTTCCATGAAATGAATTGATTTAAGAAAACTTAATTTTCACCCAAGATTGAACATTCCTATCAAGTTGACAAGATGCTCAAAACGGGATCGATCAAATGCCTTTGTGAAAAGGTCAGCAAGATTGTCATCCGTGTGAACTTTTACAAGTTCAATTAAATGCTTTTCAGCACAATCACGGATGAAATGATGGCGAATCTCTATATGTTTAGTTTTGGAATGTTTCACCGGGTTATTTGTGATGGACATGGTGGCATTGTTGTCAATGAATAGAGGAGTTCCAGTGAAGTTTAAGCCGTAGTCTCTCAACTGCTGCTGAATCCACAGTATCTGAGAACAACCGCTCGCTGCAGCAATGTATTCTGCTTCACAAGTTGAGACAGAAACCGTTGACTGCTTCTTACACTGCAAGGAGACCAGTCTGTCTCCTAAGAATTGACATCCACCAGAAGTTGACTTTCTGTCAAGGTTATAACCGCCATAATCTGAATCAGTGTAGGCTTTGAAGTCGAATGACTGCTGCTTAGAGTACCAAAGACCTAATCGGGGTCTCCCTTTCAGGTATCTGAAAATTCTCTTCACGACTATCATATGTGACTCCTTCGGTTGAGACTGAAACCTTGAGCACAAGCACACAGCAAACATTATATCAGGTCTTGAAGCTGTGAGATACATAAGTGATCCGAGCATCCCACGGTACAATCTACTATCTACATCCTTTCCATCTTTATCGGGATGCAGACCATGATTGACTGGGATAGGTGTGCCATAAGTACTGCTATCATTCATCTTGTACTTTGACAAGATGTCTTGCACATACTTAGTTTGATGTAGATAAATGCCATCCTCTCCTTGACTGACTTGCAGACCCAGGAAGAATGACAATTCACCCATATTACTCATTTCAAACTTGGACTTCATCACCTGCTCGAATTCCCTACACATCCCTTCATTGGTAGATCCAAATATAATGTCGTCGGCGTATACTTGTACAAGAATGCTTTCCTAAGGAAGAGGGTCGAGTCAATCTATCCACGGTCGAAACCATTAGACAGTAAATGCTTTGATAATGTCTCATACCATGCCCGCGGTGCTTGATGAAGACCATAAAGTGCTTTGTCGAGCTTATACACTTTATTGATATTATGCGGATCTTCAAAGCCGGGAGGTTGAGTGACATAGACCTCTTCATGAACTTTACCATAAAGGAAAGCACTCTTCATATCAAGTTTGTAGACCTTGAAGCCAACATATGTGGCATAAGCCAAGAACAGTCGAATGGCTTCAATTCTAGCAACTGGGGCATATACTTCCATGTAATCCAAGCCCTCTTGCTGATAAAAACCCTGAACAACCAATCTTTCTTTGTTCTTCACAACCACAAGACGATCATCCGTCTTGCATTTGAACACCCATCTTGTTCCAATTGGCTGAAAGCCTTTTGGCAAGTCAACCAAATCCCACACATGCAACTTTTGGAATTGAGACAATTCATCTTGCATCGCCTCAATCCAGCAGTTGTCTGTGAGAGCCTCCTTCACATTCTTCGGCTCTAACTGGGATACGAATGCAGCATGCAGACATGTTTCCATGACACCAGTGTCAAGTATCTCTGTGTAAAGAATGGTGTTCTCAGTGATGGTTCGATGACGAGTCTGAACACCGGCATAAGGATCACCAATAATGTTGTCGATTGGATGATTCCTATGCACTCTCGTCTCTGGTACAATCGGTTCCTGAATTTATGGATCTAGATTCATGCTTAACTCCCCCATTTCCTGTGTTCCAGAGGAAGAAGATTCAATGTTAATTGGATCAGCTGGAGCTTCATTTCCTACAGTTGTGTTAGGATTGGCTTGAGCGTCATCTCCAACCATATGAACACTTTCACTGTTATCACTGTCATGAGTTCCAGATGCAAATGCAGCATTGGAATCAGGAGTTATAATTGGTACAGTAGCACGAGTAGAGACGCTGGAGTCATCGCCGCCACCCAATAATTCATAAACATTTGCGGCGTCAACTGCAGATAGATCAGGAAGATTGAATGACTTGAATAGCGCATCATAATCAAAACCCCAAGTTGGACCTGTTGGTTCTGGTGGAATGCTGTGTTTACTACAGTCCACTTCGAACCATTCCTCGACAGTACGAGTTCCCATGTTGTACACTCTCTTGCAAGGCGAGTTGGCAACGTATCCTAAGAAGATGCCTTCCACCTCTTTTGCATGAAACTTAGACTGGCGGTATTTGTACTGTAGTAACAAGGAACAGGGACTAACAAAAGGAACTAGGTAATCAAGATTGGGAAGTCGATTGTTGATCAACTCGTAACAAGTCTTGTTGTGCCTATTCACAACCAGAACTCAGTTTAAGACGTGACAAGCTGTATTAACGGCTTCTGCCCAGAAAGTGACAGGAAGCTTTGCATCTGACAGCATAGTCCTTGCAGTCTCAATCAGTGTTCTGTTCTTCCGTTCAGCAACTCCATTCTGCTGAGGCGTGTACGACGCGCTGAATTCGTGACGGATCCCTTTCTTGAGACAGAAAAGCTCCATCAAATTATTCTTGAACTCAGTTCCGTTGTCACTCCTTATACTTCTAACTTTCAGCTTGCAAAGAGATTCCAAGCTCAGGATCAAGTATTGAAGAATATCAGCAGTCTCATCTTTAGTACCTAAAAAATGCACCCAAGAAAAACATGAAAAATCATCAGTCACTACTAGATAGAACGACTTACCTCCAATACTCCTGATACTTATGGGGCCAAACAGATCCATGTGTAATAGCTCCAAAGGGGTATCAATAGAGTTTTGGAGCTTGGGCTTGTGAGACTTCCGTTGCTGTTTGCCCTTTTTACAAGGCCTACAGTCATACGCAATGGTAAATCTCAGCTTGGGAACCCCGGTTACCAAACCGTTTCGGACAAGATGATTCATTTTACGATACGAAATATGTCTGAGTTTCCTATGCCACAAGATGGAGTCGAGCTCTGTCGCTTTAGTAAGCAAAAAGGTACGAACTGATGAGGTGGTTGTTGCCACGCTCATATCGATCTGATAGGTGTCGTTTGTTCTTGGCGCTCTCATCAGGATCCAATCTTCGGGAACTTCAAAACTGGGTTTGAGAATCAGGCATTATGACTTGTAAAACATCACCGAGTACTCCTTATCACACATTTGGGAGACACTCAACAGGTTATGCTTCAGCTGCTCGCAAAAGTTGACATTTTCAAAGCTAACACAACCGTTCGAAACCACGCCTTGACACGTGATGCTGCCGCCTTTTTCTCCGGAAAAGGCCACATAGCCGCCTCTGAATGGTTTAACATCTTGAAGCAGGGCCATGTTTCCTGTCATGTGCCGGGAGCATCCACTATCTACAAACCAGAGGTTAGAGATAGTACCCTTCGGACGTCCCTGCACGAGTAACAAAAGAATTAGTTAGATTTGGAGACCCAAGCCATTGTGGTATTGGGTCGTCCATCATTTTCGACATAAACTACTTCCTTTAACTCACAGTCGTGATGACTGTTCAAAATTGATGAATCTTTAAAAGAATTAGAATTGGGAGATTGTGAATTTTTGGATTTGGCAGTCTAGGATCTCTTCTATTTCTTAACCGAAACAGGAGACTTTGGTTCAACAACAGCGGTGAATTTGTGGAAGCTTCACCTGATTGAACTGAAGTCAGCTGTTCCAGCATTCTCAACCACTTGTTTCTTCTTCTTCTCTGTGGCTTTGAGAGTTTCGCCACAGGTTTCTCACCAGTACGTGTACTACCAGATGTAGATACACAAGGTAGAACATGTTGCGTTACCTTTCTAGTAACAGATGGTTTAGCTTCAGACTTTATCTTTGGCTTTACCATCGGTTTGACTGGTGGTTTCACCATAATTTTGTTTTGGATTTTTGGGAGCTTTCACTGATGGCGACCTGGGGATAACAGATGGGTGTGGAACAACATGCCGTTTCCCTTGGTTCTTAGAAGGACAGTTCACAATAATGTGACCAACCAAGCCACTATGAAAACAATTTCTCTTGTCAACATAAGTTCTCTTGTAAGGCTCATTAGATCTAGCCTTAGATAACTCAGCATTATGAGAAGGAGGAGTTGGTTTATGAATATTAGTCTGAACCTTTACAGTTTGGTTTTTGGGAGTATAATATTTTTCCAAATTTTCTTTATACCCAAGCCCATAATGAGCTGAAAAAGCTTCTTTCTTTGCTTGATTAAGACTTTTATACCCACCATAAAGCATTACCTTTAGATTATCATTTGTTTCAATGATATCGGGTTCAGTTAAAATGCAATTATCACCATTAGTGATAACATTTTTCTTTACCTTTTGTTTAGTGAATAGCTCCTCAGATACTGCTCCTCCAGGGTAAGTGTTAACTGACCCATCTTCAGAAGCAGTAACAAACTCCTCACTAGATGTGGAGTTAGCCTTACTTGAGAATTCATCCTTTTTAGGGGAATCATCCTTATCAGAAGACACATCTAGACAAGTGAGATCAATGTCTATTAAGCTATTGACAAACTTCCCGCTCACTGGTGGAGGAATGGAATTAGTACCTAGCCCTAACCCATTCATTAGTCTCACTACAGATTCGTAGTGTTCCACCACAAAGCGAGAGTTTTTCAACTTCTCATTAGTGCATTTTAACTGCAAGATCTCATTTTGCAGTTTGTTGATTTCATTGTTCCGTTTTTCTAACCCCCTGTATGCAACATCTAAGTGAAGCTGTTGATCACTTATTTTTAAAGAATATTCACATTTTTCTTTTTTCAACGTTTCAATAGAATCTTTAAAACGTTTTTCATTTTCTTTATAGTTTAGAGCTGCCATACTTAGGGGTTCGATTTTGTCTTGGAGCCTAGAATTTTCAAGTTTTAGACCTAGACATTTAGAACATGAAATAACAGAGAAAGGGTTAGAATCTACCTCAGAAGATGAACTTGTTGCTTCTCCAATGGCCATGAGAGCAACAACAGTCGTCGCTTCCTCTTCATCAGCTACAGAAGCTTCCTTTTCTTCAGCTTCCTTCACCTCCTCTGTAGCAACAGTTGTAGATTCTTCTAGGTCAGCCATAGAAGCTTCCCTTTTCTCTGCTTCCATCATCTCCATGATCTCATCCATGAGACCAACCTAGGTTTGTGCGATGATGGCATCCTCAAGATGAACACCCCAATCAAAGCTGTCGTCATGTTGGGCTACCAGTGCATTGGACGTTCCACTTTGGCTTTGATTGTGGTGGTTTGAGTTGTTGTAGCCATGGCTGTTTCCTTGGCTGGGTCGGGTAAAACCAGAGGCTGGTGCTTTGTCTTTATGACACCCACGAGCAAAGTGTCCAAAATTTAGACACTTATAGCATTTGGCCTTAGATTTGTCAAACCCGACCTTGGCATTAGGATGCCCGCCAATAAACTTTCTTCCTGTTCTGTTCAGGAAATGCTTGGCTCTCCTCAATAGCATGGCCATATTCCATTGAATATCCATGTCTTCCATGTCATCAGGATCCACTTGATTAAAATCTTCTTCAATCGTCTCTGGATCAGTAAGCTTGCCACCTATGAAATTCTCGTACGCAAGTATACAAGATGAGAATAGTGCTACATGATCTTCAGCTATTCTGGCTATAGCTGAAGACGTAGCAAGAGGATTTCTTGAGGTATGTTGATGATGAGATCCCAACCCTGATCCTAAAGCATAGCAAGCATGACCACCACACCCAGTTTAGTGGTCTTCTTCAGTAGAATTTCCAGTGAAGAGGGCAATTCCAGAGCCCGATGACTTGGATGTAGAGGTTGTCCCATGATACATAGAAGGGTCTTGTATCTGGGGTCTTCCTGAGCTCTCCTTTCTCCTTAGGTTCATGTCATGAGCTTGAACCTTTCCTATTGCCTCCTCAACTGTTAACTCATAGAATTTAGGATTTTCCCTCATCAGGGTTGTGTACATCTCAAATTTGGGTGGTAAAGCATCCAAAAACTTTTCCACCATCTCTTCATCTGGATACCTGAGTTCAAAAGCCTTCAACTCAGTCTGTAAATGATAGAATCTAGAGATGAGGTCATCTAAAGATTCGTTTTCTAAAAATCTGAAGCACTCATACTGCTTCCTAAGAAGATCCTGCTTACTCTTCTTGATGTCACTATTTCCTTCGAATCTCTTCTGAAAGCTTTCCAGAGATCCTTAGAATTGTCATAACCTCAGAAACTGTGGAACAATTCCCGAGTTAATGCCATAGTGATCGAACCAAGTGCCTTCTTTTCACGATCATAAGCTTTCTTTTCTTCGTCAGAAAGCTTAGAGATAGGTTTGGGCATGGTTTCATCAAGATAGATGTGTGTGGGATGCTTATATCCCTCAAGGATTGGTATCCATAGCGATGAGTCGGTATAAGAAATGTAGTGCTCAAAACGTGCTTTCCAATTAGAATAATCATTCACGTTCAGCAACTTTGGTGGTTTTCTGTCGTGTACCGATCTCATTATCATAATTTAACAGGTTTCCCAAATTCTGAAGATTCGACATAGTGAACACTTAGTCAAATTTCAGAAAAATCAGACACAGTTGCGCACTTGAGAAATGGTCTTGCGTATTTAGATTTCCTCTTTCGTACTTGTAAGTACGCAGGATTAAATGTAAGTACGCAGGATATAACTTAAGTTCGCACAAGTTCAGTCTTGCGCACTTATAAGTACGCAGGAGATAAGTCTTGCGTATTTAGTAAGTACGCACAAAATTGTACTTTTTGCCAGAAATGGTAAGTACGCACAACACCTTTTCAGCAACTTTCACCAAACTTTTCCGGTCACATGAAACTCGTCGGAGATGGTAAAAATTGGTCTGATGATCAATGCAAATGAGCCAAAGGGTCAGAAACTAGTTTCTAACTAACCTTTGATGCTCAAAACACTCAAATACACAAACAAAAATTAGTTTTTGAGTGATTTTTGTTTCTAAAATAGTAGTCAAGAGCTACCCCTATTTTATCACAAAAATCAACAAAAATACCTCTTTTTGCTTGTAAAAAAAAACTCTCCAAACTCACTCACAACACTCGAAATCAGGAGCAAAGCTCTGATACCACTTGTAGGTCCCTCGGGTGTGTCGGATCGTCACATGCAAGTGGGTCTACTAGTCGGACCGGGTGCGGAATGCCCGTGACTAGGCGGAGAGTCTAGCTAAACAAAGTAAACCGACAAGAGAAAACACTTTAAACGTTCTTTGTATTATAAACGCTTGAAGGTTACAGAGAAAAGCACTGAGATTACATTCTGCGTATTTGCTATAATACCTGCGTACTTAACTTCTGTCAACCTATCCTATTTATATAGGACCTGATGCCTGCGCACTAAGTGCGCAGGGCAAAATGCTCTTGCGTACTTAGCAAGTACGCAAAGTTGTTCGTGCGTACTTGCTAAGTACGCAGGAGCTTTCTCCTACGCACTTATAAGTGCGCAAAACACTTTGAGAATTTTGCAACATTCAATATGTAAAAGTAAATACAACTCGATAAACTAATACATAAAGACTCTTACATACAAAGACAATTACAAACAAGACAAGACAACCTAAGACTAAGACTCTTTCTATCCAGAGTGTTTGTCATAGGAAAGTGCTTCAACACATTGTATTACTTAGTCTTAGTATTTGTGTATGTATTCAAGTCTTAGAAATCACTATTACAGCTTCCGCTATCTTGTAATGAACCAATCGTTGCAACCTGTATTTATTTATTAAGTAAATAAATTTGGGGTGTGACAACATCTCTTTTACAAGCAAGATGCTAAACCAAGGTTAATTAGGTGGATACTCCTACTACAAGAGTTTGACATCGAGATAAAAGATAAAAAGGGAGCAGAGAATTTACAGCAGATCATCTATCCCGACTTGAAACCACTCAAGGAAATCAAAAGTTTGCTATAAATGATAGTTTCCCTCATGAATACATACTGCATGTACAAGACATCAATGAATACCCATGGTTTGCATACATCGCAAATTTCTTAGCAAGCGGAGAACTAGTGAAAGGATTAACATTTCAGGAAAGAAAAAAATTCTTCGCAGATATCAAGCACTATTTCTGGGAAGATCCATACCTATTCCGTGTTTGTACAGATCAAATAGTGTGACGATGTTGGAGCATATTCTGGTGACAACGAGCTTGAAGATATTATGTCTTAGTCTTAGAGTATTTGACTTGTATTTGATAGAATTGTTAGCAACAGTTAAAGGGGAGTCTGTTAGGACATGTTTTGTAACTGTTGATAAAATTCTGTGTAAGTTCTGCTAGAGACGAACTTAACAAGTTCGCCTAGCCTATCAGAGGCGAACTTAATAAGTTCGCCTAGTCTATCAGAGGCGAACTTAATAAGTTCGCTTAAGTCTATCAGAGGCGAACTTATTAAGTTCGCTTAGCCTATTAGAGGCGAACTTACAGCGAAGCGAACTTGTTAAGTTTGCCTGGTGCAGAACAGTAGCTTATATATACATAACAGAGTCAGTTTGATAGCGGGCTTAGAGGTGAGACGATATCAGAGTAGACGAGAGAGAATTCTTGTAACCTGATATTGGTGGAATACAAAGCGTTTATTTACACCGTTGTTGTTCATTGAGTTACACGAGCACGTTGATCATGGATTCCTCACGTTATCACCGTGTCGTACCGCGAGTCTAGAGATCCGTCACGCACCGAATTAGGGACCTACAAGTGGTATCAGAGCCTTTGCTCTTGATTAGCAAAAGATTCGTGGTGTTTTCGTGTCCAATCAACATCAAATTCATCATTTTTGAGTTTTTCATTTCAATGGAGTTTTCAAGACTGTTTTGATTCTGATTTGATGATTTTGAAGACGAAATTGATGCGATAAGAAGTTTCTGTTTAACAAATTACATAATCCTACGGTCAATTTTGATTAATTCCTTCAAATCAGTGATTAATGATGATTTCCGTATGCTTCTGGTTTGCGAGTTTAGTCCGACGTGTTCTTGATTTTGAATCTGCTGAAGCAAGCGAACTTAGCAATTCTGTTGCAGGCGAACTTAGCAGGCGAACTTGTCAAGTTCGCTTCTCACAGGGTTAAGCGAACTTATTTTGGCGGGAAATTTCATCTTGTCCAAATTTTTTAGGGAAAGTTTATATGCTTGTTTCGGATCATTTTTGAAATTTTGAATTTTCAAAATTTTTTAAAAAGAGTAATTTGGCGGGAAATTTTTTTTCGGATATTTTCGCAAAAATTTCAAAATGTCAATTTCATGTGATGATAATGATATTGGAACTATGCCACCGAGACTTTTGTGCATATCAGATTTTCGTAACTGGAAAGTCCGGTTCGAACAGTTCGTATCAGTAACTGATGAAAACTTTTGGACATCCATATTTGAAGGATATGTGCATCTTACTTATGACTATATGGGATATTATGATGTTCCTAAACCAGTGACAGCTCTTGCTAAAGTAGAAAAGCAGAAGTTTGATCGAGAGATGAAGACGCGTGAAACTTTAACGTTGTCTTTACCGAAAGATATCATTCATAGTCTCGGGAAATGTCCAACTTCAAGAGATCTATGGGAATCATTAAAGAAAAAGGGTGAAGCAACTTCTCAAGCGTTTGTAGTCTTGATCAAAGAAGTATTGGAGAAGCCGAGTTATTCTCAAAGTGATTCTTCTGCAGATTTAACTGATAGTGAGAGTATTCGTTCTGGTGAAAGTACTCAATCTACTGAGACTGATGTGATGAGTGAAGAAAGTTTTCAGACAGTTGAAGATGATCTGAGTGAATTAGAAAATGATGCAGAGCCTGTCATTGTTGATCAAAAGAATGAAGCTGATGATGACGTTTTCATGGCTCTTGGTACATCTTCTTCAGAAGTAAAACCTGAGGTAGTTTCTAACTCTGAGACATTTTGTTCTAACTGTATTTCAGTAAAGGATAAAATGATGAGGGTTATGGATGACAATGTAAACCTCATTTGTGATATGAAATCGATGCACACGGTAAATCAGAAATTAAAGGATAATGAGAATATGTGTGTTGAGAGAATAGAATCACTGAAGAGGGATATAAGTTCTCTGACTTTGAAGATCAAAGAGCAGGCATATCACCTGGATATGTCCTTTGCAGAAATTGGGAAGAGAAATAATGATCTTGTTGAGAAAGATAAGGAATTAGCTGAATCTAAAGCAGAGGTAATCAGATTGCATAGAAAATTAGAAAGCTTTGCAAATTCATCATTCTTATTAGAACATTATCATAATAATACTGAAGAGGGGAAGGGAACTAGTGGTATTGGCTATGTTCCTCCACCATTCAATGGCAATTATTCTGTTGCACCTGAGATTATAAATGATGAGGATTTAGATCCTAAGACTGTGTTGAAGGTGAATCCAGTCACAGGTGAAGATATGATGTATTCTGATGAGAGTGATGATGAATATTTTGATGAAGCTAAGGTAGAGGGGATACCGAAACCTGTTAAGAAAGAAGACTCAAAGGTTGATTCTAATTCATCTGGAAATTCTACATTTGGAAGTTCTTCAAACTCAAGGAGAGTTCCATATGTCAGAGATTATAAAGACAGGCGTACATGTTTTCATTGTAATGAGATGGGACACATTGTGGTGACCTGTCCTTACAAAAATAAAGGAAAGAAGCATGTAGTTCCTGAGAAGGTGAAGCCTGAATCAAAACTTGTTGAGAAAAAGTATGTGCCTTCTCAAACTCCAAAAGAAGTTCATGCATGAAAATCTTCTTCAAGTTCCGCTTATCGTGTGAAGATTCCTTATATGAGAGATTATCGTGAGACCAGATCTTGCTTTTACTGTGGTCTTGTGGGTCACATTCGGATTGCTTGTCCTCACAAAGCCAAAGCTACCCGACATGTTACTCCAGAAAAGGTAAGAACTCATGGTAAGCCTTGTGTTAACCCAAATGTGGTTAAACCTCGTGATACACCAAAGAGTAATTCAAAATCTGAGGTTAGGCTTTCTAGACCTCAAAGACGGAGGAGAAACAGAAGATTGAGAAAACTTTTAGAACAACAAGAGTTTTCACAATCAAATCAATTTTTAAATGAAAGAAAATGTTCAAACACTTCACATTTTAAGCAAAAAGAACTTAATGAAAAGAAGTATGTTTGGAAATCTAAAGTTTCTGTTTCTGACTCGTCGGAACAATCTCCTAAAATTGATGAGAGATTCGATTGTGAATGGAGTGAGGTTTATTATTTTGATACAGATGGACGACCCATGACTACCATGGCTTGGGTCCCAATTTCAAATTAATGTTTCTTGTTAGTTGTGCAGGATTAACCAAGAGGGACTATTAATACCATTTTGGTTGTTGATAGTGGTTCTTCTTAGCACATGACAGGGAATGACATCTGCATGAGTAAAGAGTTGTTGATAACTGTGAATATATTTGATTCAACGACTTGATGCTCAAGGGGGAGAATATGTCACACACAATGTTTTGGAAAGAGTTTTACAAAGTCCAAAAGATAACCTGGAACTTAGGATGACGATGGTGAGCATAAAGTCGTTGATGCAACCATTTGACTAGTTGAGGGGAAGTCTACACGACAGGGGGAGTACAGAACTGTGTTGGTGACAAAGGCAAAGGCATTCAATTACATTACATCGGTTTGAGTTTTTAATTGATTGACTTGCTTAATCCTGAGTAACCAAGTAAAATGTTTTTTTTATAAAATGTTTTCATGGAAGGTTTATTTTCGTTTGTTTTACTTTCTTTGAAAAAGATTTTTGAAAAAGTCAAACAAATTGAAAAAGATAAAATCGACATTACTTGAAGTTAAAGAAGAGATGATAGTACATCAGTAGATGTTCTTTCACACATGACTTTAGATTGACTGGTTGGTGTTTTATGTTAGTATATCTGAATTATATGTTTTGATCTAAACTTCAGAGACTGCACAAATAGGAAATGATAGTGTTGTGTATGCATATAATTTGAATTGTCGGTAGACTAAAAGCGTCACTGAACCATTAGTAGTGTGAAAACATAATTTCATATGTTACAACTGTGATTTTAACCCATTTTATGCCTGGGTGTGTGCGTTAAAAGATCACTACCAGATAAAGAATATTAGTTTTTAATAAAGATTTTCCTATGTGATCAGTTTCGGGTTATGTCCTTAGCACTATTCATTCGATTTGCTTCAGTGCCCATGTCCCAAAAACCATGCAATTTGAAGTATAATCAAGATATGTACTTGACAACATCTGTCAAACATATACTAGCCCTTGGATCATATTGATAATTCATCTTTACTGATTCCATTGAATTCATAATCCAGATAACAGTTGGATCCACGTACCTGAATCGTATGATTCCACATATATAATCCAAAACATTGAATCATTCGATTCTGAATCTCATTGATTCCTATACAATCCAATTTGGATTCTGCTATTCATATGCTAAGTGATGTCTCCTCATTCTGAAAATTTGGGTAATCTTTAGTAAAATCTCATATGTCTTGAAGATAGTGCATTTACTTTCTGTTGGCATACTAGTGGGGTACACGTTGTATTTCATACTTAAATGGTACCTTAACTCACAAGAAAGTGGGAATGAGATGCTTTCGTTTCAAATCTTATAATATTTACAATTTGAATTTGTGTGTCATAGCCTGATCCTATTTTCTTTGAATGTTTATCGCGTATCATAACATGCAATATAAAAGTCTTGAAAAGATAGAGTGTGATAATCTTGAAAGATATTGGTTTGTTTTGTCAAGGCTTGAAAGAATGACATAGAATACCATTTGATATTATATGAATTTTAAATCCAAAATGTGTGATTGATTCATCATATATACTGATATGATCTTCTTACTCGTGATGTTCGACCAAAAAGATGTGATTTTGTATTTTACATTTCATTTTGTACAGAGAAAAACCAAAAAGATTTTGTGTTTCTTATGTTTGAAAAACCAAAAAGAATTTATTTTTCCAGCTTCCATGGAAATCTTAATTGTTGGTTATTATTGGTTGTTCTCCTTTGCAAAAACTGAATATTGCAGACAGAAGTTGACAAGGGGTCCTGTAACATTTCGGATTTTAGTATGCCTATTTCAGTTCAATGTAATGCAATTTCAAGTTCTATACTCGTGCAATGCCTCATTATTTTCTCGTCGTAAAATTTAATGCAATGATCCTATATAAATCCGCAAGTTTTACTAGATTATATACATTTAAACGCTATACAAGAAACTATTTGGTACAAACTTATCAAACCTGAAAAGTCAAGGACTAAAATTGAAAAAATCAAGAAACCCTAGTTAGCACGGTCGTGCTTCGTTCTAGCACGGTCGCGCCAAGTGCTTTGGCATGGTCGCGCGACCTGCTCTGGAACGATCGTGCCCGGTGCCTAGGCACGGTCGCGCCTCTCCTTGGCACGGTCGCGCCTGTGTAACAGCTGAAATGTAACTGCAACTTTAATCACCCGATCGTTCAAATCCGTAACAGTCGTACGTTTCCTTTTCCCTTAACAATTGTATTACCACTTTTCAAATTCCAAACGCCTCAGTTCATTTCATTAATTCAAGAAAAAAACTCTCTCAATTCAAGAAAATTCTCCCAAGCTCTTTCGACCAGAATTACCTCAAGAAATCCGGTCAAGCGTTTTCCCAAAGCATCTCTGAATCATCCGAAGCCGCTGAAGCATTCGGAACCGCAGCAGAGGTTGCCGGAAGCCAGTCTTGCCGTCGCCGGAACTAAGTTCTACCATTCCCTATCGATTCGCTACTGTTCAGGTTAATTGAATCATCCCTCTCTTTCGTTTCGGTCCATGTAACAAAAGCCCTCTGTCAATTCGGGCTTTCATTACAGAAATCGTTCAGAACCAGAATCCTTTTTATAAGAAAAATGGTTTAATCGGAATCACTCCTAATCATGTTATTAATACAATTAAAATATCTCAGAACACTCGTAATAACCCATAAATGAAAAGCCCTAACAATTTCACCAATTAAAATACAAGAAATTCTCGATTCGTGTCTGAATTGGAATAGACACGGTCGCGCTAATCATCTAGCGCGGCCGTGCCTCATTTAGCGCGGTCGTGCCGATTAGCAGCGCGGTCGTGTCCTCCTGTCCAGACCTTGTCATGCCCTCTGGGCTAGTCCCTGTTGTGTCTAAAGATCATAGACATGACCGTGCCGGGCCAAGGCACGGTCGTGCCTGTCAAACTTGTCTAGATTGTGCTCCTGTTGATCAACCCGGTCACGCCCCGACTAGCGCGGTCGCGCCCGTGGCTTGAGCACGATCGTGCCCTTCCGAGGCACGGTCGTGTGTGACTCAGAAACTTTAACAAAATTATAATTTTATATTTTTCAATCAGTAAATGTTTCAGATTTTATAAAAAATATGTTTTCTGTATTTAAAAATGGATTAAAAGTTTAATCTTGGCATAAATATAATTTAATTAAAAGTTTATAAAAATTAAACTAATATTTATTATCTCACACTTAAATGATATCTTAAATAATTAAGTTACAAAATTTATAAATAAATGAGATAATGATTATTTAATACAACATACACTACTCTTTAGGTTGAATTGTGCACTCGAGGATCTTCATTTTCTATCTATTATCCTTGTTCGCTACACCTCCTTATCAAGTGAGTATTCACAACCCCTTTTTACTCTTTTACACTTTTGGGGTGGAACATGAACTCTATACTCATTACACATTACACATTTACGCAAACAACACAAGTGCAAAAATCCTATTTACATACATGTGTGCAAAAATTTGAGCTTTGTGCCCGAGTGCTAGGTGTGCTAACCTCTTGTATGCGATTATGTGCAATCATTAACTTTTCAAGCCGACGGTTTTCAATGATGGATCTATTGAGTCTGACAAACCCACCCATGGTACGCGGTGATTGAAACCGACAACACAATTTTTGCATGCTAGTTACAAGGTTTGATTGTACATTTGGTTACACAATAGTTACTCCCCATAAACGCCTTATTTATCATGTCATGTAAAGGATTTGTTTTTCATCTATATGCTATCTATATACAACTGTGTTATACTCACCAACTTTTTAGTTGACTTTATTTTATTCATGTTTCAGGCCCCAATATGTGAGATTGATTCAAGACGTGTTCAACATAGGATTTGGACTTAGCAATTTAAATCAAGAACTTTATGAATTATTTTATGTATCTTGTTTGAATTTGGTTTTGTACTTGGATTATTTGAAATGCAAATTTGACTTTAATATATTTCAATTTAGTCAACCATGTGCTATGAACAGTCTTACATGTCCCGCCCCGATGATTCCGCCATCGGTCGGGGTGTGACAGATTGGTATCAGAGCCTTGGTTATAGGGAATTAGGTTATTAGACACCTTGACCTAGACTATAACTTTAGGACACCCACTTATACTATGCTTCATGATTTTTGTGCTATGTGTTACATGCTATGTGCTATATGTTATATGTTACATGTTTAGTATGATTACTTACTATTGCATTATGATGACTTATGTGTTTTAAATCCATGACTTATTAGGATATTTTTAATAATTAAATAAATAATATCCTTTCCTATATTCTAAAACCTCATAATATTTCCATCTTCTTTTCTATCCTTATCTTTTCTAAGCATGTGGAAAATTCTTGAAGCAAAAATCTTTAAAATTTTTATTTCTTCGTTAAGGTTTTTAAACTTGTTAAATTATTTGAGGACACGTGCAATCTGGAAGGGTGACACCTGTATTTTGGGTTTTCTGTCTAGGAAGGCATTTCGCATAAATCCCTATCAACCGAGGGACCCGTATGCTTTCCTGGGAATTCCCGAGATGAGTGTTTACTTATAGGCTAAAGCATGTCTCCTTGAAAATTTTATAAGTTTAATTAACCTTAATGTGCCATGGTATTCAAGTGATTTTGTCACTTTTGAGTACAATCCAAACTAAGAATATCTATTTTATTTTGTATCTCATTCTATTAAATCCTATCAAATCTCATAAGTTCTCACAATTTTTCTTGTCTTGTGACAATCTGTAGAATGCCTCCTCGTCGTGCTCCCGCAACCAACGCCAACACCGACATTGCTACTATTCTCACCCAATTGGTGACACAACTCACCCAAGCCAATGGTGCCACCAATGGCAACAATGGTGGAAATGGAAGCAATAGTGGTAATAATGGTGGAAATGGTGGAAATGGTGGTAACAATCCATCTCAATGCACCTTCAAGCACTTCAATTCGTGCAATCCCCTAAAGTTTTATGGAACCGAAGGAGCTACTGGACTCCTTCAATGGTTTGAAAGCATTGAGAATACCTTTCTCAATAGTGATTGTCCCGACAACCTCCGTGTTCGTCATGCTACAAGTGTCCTACAAAAACGGGCACTTACATGGTGGAATGGGGAGAAAAGAAATAGGGGTGTTGACATAGCTATGGCCTTACCTTGGGATGAGGTCAAAAGGCTTATGACCGAGGAGTTCTGTCCTCGAAATGAAGTGAAAAAGTTGGAAGCTGAATTTTGGGATCTTGCCCAAGATAGTGGGGAAAGCTTAGCATATACAACTCGGTTCCATGAGTTGAGTCTTCTAGTGCCCCACATGGTCACTCCGTTATCCCGTTGTATCGAAAAGTACATTGGTGGGCTACCAAGACAAATCCAAGATACTGTCTTAGGTAGAAATCCTGCTACCTTGGAAGATGCCATCCGCCTGTCTGCTACCCTAACTGATAATCATGTGAAAGCTGGAACTCTTACTAAAAAGGGTTCTAAGAAAACTGCTGAAACCGTAACCCCTCCTACCCACAACAAAGAAACCACAACTGAACCCCCTCGCAATAACAAAAAGAGGAAGGTTAGAAATTTTGCTGTGATTACTCCTGCTGTTCCCGTCAACCAAGCTGCACCTATGGTTCAAGCACCGGTCAAAAAGCCATATGGTGGAATTTACCCACTTTGTGCCACCTGCAACTACCATCATCCCCAAAACATCCCATGTCGCCTTTGTACTTATTGTGGGAGATATGGTCATACGGTTAATGTTTGTAGGACCAAAGCCCTTACGGGCCAAGTCAACCCTCCAAACCAAACCGTACCTCAAGTGGCTAACCAAGGTGCTCCCGCCATTGCTAATGGGCGTGCTTGTTATGAGTGTGGTGACCCGAACCATTTTCGTAATCAATGTCCAAGACTTGCAAATGCTAGACAAGGTGGAGCTCGTGGACGTGCGTTCAACATAAACGCCAACGAAGCTCAAGCCAACAATGACGTGGTTAATGGTACGTTCCTTGTTAATAGTCAATATGCCTCCATTTTGTTCGATACCGGTGCCGATAAAAGTTTTGTGTCACTTAATTTTGAGCCTTTACTTTCAAAGACACGATCCCAATTAGAGAAAACCTTCACCGTTGAAATAGCAAATGGTGACTCCCTTACCATTGAGTCCATTATTTATGATTGCTCCTTAGAACTAAATGACCATTCATTCCCAATCAACCTTGTTCCAATGCCACTAGGAAGCTTTGATATTATTATAGGTATGGATTGGCTATCAAATCATCATGCCGAAGTCATTTGCTTTGAAAAGTGTATTCGAATTCCACTACCATCGGGAGAAACCTTAAGAGTTTTGGTGAAAAGCCTTGCAAGGGACTTAAGTTGATGTCGTGTACTACCGCTCAAAAGTACTTACGAAAGAAGTACATTGCTTTCTTAGCTCATATTATTCAAAAGGACGTCAAGGAGAAGAATATCCAAGACATTCCTATCATTAGGGATTTCCCCGAAGTGTTTCCTAAAGATTTATCCGGTCTTCCTCCTGTTCGTCAAGTAGAGTTCCGTATTGATCTTATACCCGGAGCTAACCCCATTTCTAGAGCTCCTTATCGTCTTGCACCTTCCGAAATGCAAGAGCTTGCAAGTCAACTTCAAGAACTCTCCGATAAAGGTTTCATTCGCCCGAGTCATTCACCGTGGGGTGCACCCGTCTTATTTGTGAAAAAGAAGGATGGATCATTCCGTATGTGTATTGACTATCGCGAACTCAACAAGCTTACTATCAAGAACCGTTATCCTTTGCCTAGAATCGATGACCTCTTTGATCAACTTCAAGGTTCCACTTGTTTCTCAAAGATTGATCTTCGATCTGGTTATCATCAGCTTCGTGTTCAAGAAGATGACATTCCTAAGACTGCTTTTCGAACAAGGTATGGTCATTACGAGTTTATGGTTATGCCTTTCGGATTAACCAATGCACCCGCAGTTTTCATGGATCTCATGAATCGTGTTTGCAAACCGTACCTTGATAAATTCGTGATCGTTTTCATTGATGATATCTTAATCTATTCCAAGACTAAAGCCGACCATGAAGAACATCTTAGATTGGTTTTGGACCTCTTGAGAAAAGAACAACTATATGCCAAATTCTCCAAATGCGAATTTTGGCTAAAAGAAGTTCAATTTCTTGGTCACATCGTCAACGACAAGGGTATTCATGTTGATCCTGCTAAGATTGAAACGGTTAAGAATTGGAATGCCCCGAAGACTCCTACCAAAGTTCGTTCATTTCTTGGTCTTGCGGGTTATTATCGTCGTTTCATCTCAAACTTCTCAAAGATTGCTATCCCTCTTACCACCTTGACCCATAAGGGTAAAGCTTATGAATGGGGACCGAAACAAGAAGAAGCTTTCCAAACTCTTAAGCATAAGTTGTGCAATGCTCCCATTTTGACTCTCCCTGATGGAAATGATGATTTAGTTGTCTATTGTGATGCTTCTAACCAAGGTCTTGGTTGTGTTCTCATGCAACGAGGCAAAGTAATCGCTTATGCATCAAGGCAACTCAAAGTTCATGAGAAGAATTATACGACGCACGATCTTGAGTTGGGTGCGGTCGTATTCGCGTTAAAGATTTGGAGACATTACCTATATGGCACAAAATGTGTGGTATTCACCGACCACAAAAGTCTTCAACATATCTTCAACCAAAAAGAACTTAATATGAGGCAACGACGTTGGGTCGAACTCCTTAACGACTACGACTGCGAGATTCGTTACCATCCCGGCAAAGCAAATGTTGTAGCCGATGCTTTGAGTCGAAAGGACCATGTTATGCTTCATTGTGCCCGTATTCAAACCGATATTCAAACCCGTATTTTAGAAGCTCAGCACGTCTCGGTAACCGAGGGTAATATGTACGAAGAAATGTCATGTGGTGTTGAACTTCTTCTTGAATCAAAGCCCAATGGCTTACTTTACTACTTGAACCGTATTTGGATTCCCGATCGCGACGATCTCCGTACATTTCTCATGAACGAGGCTCATAAGACTCGTTATTCTATTCATCCTGGTGCGGATAAAATGTACCAAGATCTTCGCCAACTTTATTGGTGGCCCGGTATGAAGAAAGACATTGCTCTTTATGTGGCCAAATGCTTAACCTGTTCCAAAGTCAAATCCGAACATCAACGTCCATCTGGTCTACTTGAACAACCAGAAATTCCCGTGTGGAAATGGGAGAATTTAGCTATGGATTTCATTACCAAGCTCCCTCGCACCTCGAGTGGTTATGATAGTATTTGGGTGATCATTGATCGACTCACCAAATCTGCCCACTTCTTGCCTATTCGTGAAGACTTCAAAGTGGAGAAATTAGCCCGAATTTACATTGATGAAATTGTGAGCCGTCATGGCGTTCCCTTGAACATAATATCCGATAGAGACGCTCGGTTCACTTCTCGATTTTGGCAATCTCTCCAATCTGCTCTTGGTACTCGTTTGGATTTGAGCACGGCTTACCATCCCCAAACTGATGGTCAAACCGAGCGAACAATCCAAACTCTTGAAGACATGCTTAGAGCTTGTGTAATCGATTTTGGTGGCAATTGGGATTCACATTTATCCCTCGTTGAGTTTTCTTACAACAATAGCTACCACACAAGTATCAACATGGATCCATTCGAAGCTCTCTATGGCCGCAAGTGTCGTTCTCCTATCTGTTGGAACGAGATTGGTGAAGCACAAATCACCGGTCCTGAGTTAATTCAAGAAACTTCCGACAAGATTATTCAAATCCGTGACAATATTCGAGTAGCGAGGAGTCGGCAAAAGAGTTATGCCGACAAGCGTCGAAAACCCTTGGAATTCCAAGTCGGTGATCTCGTTCTTCTTAAGGTATCTCCATGGAAGGGTGTGATCCGTTTCGGAAAGAAAGGCAAGTTATCGCCTCGTTATGTTGGTCCGTTCAAAATCCTTGAAAGGATTGGGAAAGTGGCTTACAAGCTCGAGTTACCTCCATCTCTTGGCAATGTGCATCCTACATTTCATATATCTAATCTAAAGAAGTGTCTCGCCGACGAAAATCTCCATATACCGCTTGACGACGTGCGCATTGATGAAAAGATGCACTTCCTTGAGAAACCGGTGGAAATTATGGATCGTGAAATCAAGCAACTCAAGCGAAGTCGCATTCCTATCGTTAAAGTTCGTTGGGAATCTAAGCGTGGTCCTGAGTTCACTTGGGAACGAGAAGACCAAATGAAGCTCAAGTACCCTCATCTTTTTACTAATAATGTTGTTTCCTCTAGCTAAATTTCGGGACGAAATTCTCTCAACATGGGGAGACTGTAACATTTCGGATTTTAGTATACCTATTTCAGTTCAATGTAATGCAATTTCAAGTTCTATACTCGTGCAATGCCTCATTATTTTCTCGTCGTAAAATTTAATGCAATGATCCTATATAAATCCGCAAGTTTTACTAGATTAAATACATTTAAACGCTATACAAGAAACTATTTGGTACAAACTTATCAAACCTGAAAAGTCAAGGACTAAAATTGAAAAACATCAAGAAACCCTAGTTAGCACGGTCGTGCTTCGTTCTAGCACGGTCGCGCCAAGTGCTTTGGCACGGTCGCGCGACTTGCTCTGGAACGATCGCGCCCAGTGCCTAGGCACGGTCGCGCCTCTCCTTGGCACGGTCGCGCCTGTGTAACAGCTGAAAAGTAACTGCAACTTTAATCACCCGATCGTTCGAATCCGTAACAGTCGTACGTTTCCTTTTCCCTTAACAATTGTATTACCACTTTTCAAATTCCAAACGCCTCAGTTCATTTCATTAATTCAAGAAAAAAACTCTCTCAATTCAAGAAAATTCTCCCAAGCTCTTTCGACCAGAATTACCTCAAGAAATCCGGTCAAGCGTTTTCCCAAAGCATCTATGAATCATCTGAAGCCGCTGAAGCATTCGGAACCGCAGCAGAGGTTGCCGGAAGCCAGTCTTGCCGTCGCCGGAACTAAGTTCTACCATTCCCTATCGATTCGCCGGAAAAGCCCTCTGTCAATTCGGGCTTTCATTACAGAAATCGTTCAGAACCAGAATCCTTTTTTTAAGAAAAATGGTTTAATCGGAATCACTCCTAATCATGTTATTAATACAATTAAAATATCTCAGAACACTCGTAATAACCCATAAATGAAAAGCCCTAACAATTTCACCAATTAAAATACAAGAAATTCTCGATTCGTGTCTGAATTGGAATAGACACGGTCGCGCTAATCATCTAGCGCGGCCGTGCCTCATTTAGCGCGATCGTGCCGATTAGCAGCGCGGTCGTGTCCTCCTGTCCAGACCTTGTCATGCCCTCTGGGCTAGTCCCTGTTGTGTCTAAAGATCATAGACACGACCGTGCCGGGCCAAGGCACGGTCGTGCCTGTCAAACTTGTCTAGATTGTGCTCCTGTTGATCAACCCGGTCACGCCCCGACTAGCGCGGTCGCGCCCGTGGCTTGAGCACGATCGTGCCCTTCCGAGGCACGGTCGTGTGTGACTCAGAAACTTTAACAAAATTATAATTTTATATTTTTCAATCAGTAAATGTTTCAGATTTTATAAAAAATATGTTTTCTGTATTTAAAAATGGATTAAAAGTTTAATCTTGGCATAAATATAATTTAATTAAAAGTTTATAAAAATTAAATTAATATTTATTATCTCACACTTAAATGATATCTTAAATAATTAAGTTACAAAATTTATAAATAAATGAGATAATGATTATTTAATTTACACTTTAAATCAAAATCATTTATTTATTTATACTTAATTACAATTAATATTTACCTTATTTCATAAACTATAATTATATATTTATTTATGCAATTCAAACCAAATTAAATTGTTTCAAATATATTTTACTTCAAACTCTATAAAATTTATTCAATACTATTTTTAATACAAATCAATAGTTTTATACCCAAATTCAACTTTCATTTTAGACTTAAACCTTATGCACTATTTGATACAACATACACTACTCTTTAGGTTGAATTGTGCACTCGAGGATCTTCATTTTTCTATCTATTATCCTTGTTCGCTACACCTCCTTATCAAGTGAGTATTCACAACCCCTTTTTACTCTTTTACACTTTTGGGGTGAAACATGAACTCTATACTCATTACACATTACACATTTACGCAAACAACACAAGTGCAAAAATCCTATTTACATACATGTGTGCAAAAATTTGAGCTTTGTGCCCGAGTGCTAGGTGTGCTAACCTCTTGTATGCGATTATGTGCAATCATTAACTTTTCAAGCCGACGGTTTTCAATGATGGATCTATTGAGTCTGACAAACCCACCTATGGTACGCGGTGATTGAAACCGACAACACAATTTTTGCATGCTAGTTACAAGGTTTGATTGTACATTTGGTTACACAATAGTTACTCCCCATAAACGCCTTATTTATCATGTCATGTAAAGGATTTGTTTTTCATCTATATGCTATCTATATACAACTGTGTTATACTCACCAACTTTTTAGTTGACTTTATTTTATTCATGTTTCAGGCCCCAATATGTGAGATTGATTCAAGACGTGTTCAACATAGGATTTGGACTTAGCAATTTAAATCAAGAAGTTTATGAATTATTTTATGTATCTTGTTTGAATTTGGTTTTGTACTTGGATTATTTGAAATGCAAATTTGACTTTAATATATTTCAATTTAGTCAACCATGTGCTATGAACAGTCTTACATGTCCCGCCCCGATGATTCCGCCATCGGTCGGGGTGTGACAGGTCCTTCTCCCAAGTTTTCTTCTAGATAGAAAGAGAGTGTGCAGATGAACAAGACGAAGACTACATAATGTTTGATGATATATGAAGACGGATGACAATCTTCTGAAGCTGTTGTCAAGGGGGATTCTGTTGGAGCATATTCTGGTGACAACGAGCTTGAAGATATTATGTCTTAGTCTTAGAGTCTTTGACTTGTATTTGATAGAATTGTTAGCAACAGTTAAAGGGGAGTCTGTTAGGACATGTTTTGTAACTGTTGATAAAATTCTGTGTAAGTTCTGCTAGAGGCGAACTTAACAAGTTCGCCAAGCCTATCAGAGGCGAACTTAATAAGTTCGCCTAGTCTATCAGAGGCGAACTTAATAAGTTCGCTTAAGTCTATCAGAGGCGAACTTCTTAAGTTCGCTTAGCCTATTAGAGGCGAACTTAATAAGTTCGCCTAAGCACAGTGAAGCGAACTTGTTAAGTTCGCCTGGTGCAGAACAGTAGCTTATATATACATAACAGAGTCAGTTTGATAGCGGGCTTAGAGGTGAGACGATATCAGATTAGACGAGAGAGAATTCTTGTAACCTGATATTGGTGGAATACAAAGCGTTTATTTACACCGTTGTTGTTGATTGAGTTACACGAGCACGTTGATCATGGATTCCGCACGTTATCACCGTGTCGTACCGCGAGTCTAGAGATCCGTCACGCACCGAATTAGGGACCTACAGACGATGTGTGCATGGGAAGGAGGCATATGTGATATTACGACAATGTCACGAATGACCAACAGGAGAGCATCATGGAGCCAATTATACTGCAGGAAAAGTTTTTGAGGCCAGATTTTTCTAGCCAACTGTTTTCATGGACGCACATAAGCTTTTAAGCAAATGCGACTCATGTCAAAGGTCAGGAAGTATTTAAAAGCGTGACGAAATGCCCCTGACAAGCATCCAAGTTTGTGAAATATTCGACATCTTGGGGATTAACTTTGTTGGACCATTCCCTCCATCTCACGGAAATCAATACATCGTAGTAGCAGTTGAATACGTGTCAAAATGGGTTGAAGCACAAGCATTCCCAACTAATGACAAAAGAGTCGTCATCCGGTTTCTCAAAAGATTATTCACATGGTTTGGTACACCAAAAGCTCCAATCAGTGATAGAGGAACACACTTCTGCAATTCACAAATGGAAAAGACACTTAAACGATATGGTTGTACCTATAAGCTGTCTACACCTTATCATCCCCAAGCAAATGCACAAGTGGAAGTTACAAACAGAGCAATCAAGCGTATCTTGGAAAAAGTTGTAAGTCCAAACAGGAAAGATTGGTCTGATAAACTGGAAGATGCATTATGGGCCTTACGTACGGCTTACAAAACACCTATCGGAACCACTCCTTACCGAATGGTTTACGGAAAGGCCTGTCACTGTAGGTCCCTCGGGTGTGGTGGATCGTCACATGCAAGTGAGTCTACTAGTCGGACCGGGTGCGGAATGCCCGTGACTAGGCGGAGAGTCTAGCTAAACAAAGTAAACCGACAAGAGAAAACATTTTAAACGTTCTTTGTATTATAAACACTTGAAGGTTACAGAGAAAAGCACTGAGATTACAATCTGCGTATTTGCTATAATGTCTGCGTACTTAACTTCTGTCAACCTATCCTACTTATACCTGACCTGATGCCTGCGCACTTAGCAAGTGCGCAGGGCAAAATGCTCTTGCGTACTTAACAAGTACGCAAAGGCATTCTTGCGTACTTGCTAAGTATGCAGGAGCTTTCTCCTGCGCACATGTAAGTGCGCAAAACACTTAGAAAGAAATGCAACATTCAATATGTAAAAGTAAATACAACTCGATAAACTAATACATAAAGACTCTTACATACAAAGACAATTACAGACATGAAAATACAAACTAAGACTCTATCCAGAGTGTTGTCGCAGGAAAGTGCTTCAACAAACTCCCCCTTGACAACAGCTTGGGATCTTCATCGTCTCCAGTCTTCAATCTTCAGTTTTCACAGCTTCAGTCTTCAACTTCCATCTTCTTCTTGTAATCAAGGCAGAACTTAATCACCTTGTCGTATTTAGAAGCAATGAGCTTTGTCCACTCATCCGTGTAGACGCAGTAGCGTTCTGCTAGTACCTCCAGATCTTTCACAGAAAAGTTGATGAAGCAGACTTCATCAAAAATTCTGATAAGTTCCTTTGGCACCATGTTCCCGCTCTCTGAACGTCCTTTACCCATGATCACAGCCTCGCCCGTTTTTGGATCTACGTACCGGTACCACATGTCACCAAGAATATCCTGAGATAACTTGCTCAGGGGAATTTTAGTTTCACATCGCACTGGCTTGTATACCAATTTCTTTAAGTGCCTCTTAGTCACATGATGTACAGCGTGCTTATCCTTGACTTTCTTGGGCATTTGAGGCTTGAACATCTCGAACTTCCTTGATCTTGCATCTCGCTACAGAACCACCCACAAACCCATCGCCATTGCGTGATTGGAGTGACCCAGCAGCTCTCGGTTTGCTAAGTTCACAATGTCGTATTTGGGCAAGGAGCTGAACGCTTCACTGGTGGGTTTCAAGTATTGAACACCCCAGATCTTTTGATAGCGAACAACTGCTTGTCCTCCTCGAACCTAACAGCCAAGATCATCCCTGTTGCTCCGTGTTTGTCTATTATAGACATCTTTTGCCACACAGGAGCTAGACCCTTTGATGAAGTAGAGGGCATGTCTGTTTCTTTTGGTGCCTTTGGGTCCACAGGTTCAGGGACAACTAGGAGGCTTCAGTCGAGGCTTCTACATTACTAGCCTGCTCGACTGAACCTGTGTCGAGCGGAGTGTCGAAGGATGGAAATTCAAAGATCTCTCCATCTTCTAGCTCGTACTCTCCTTCCCCGTCGTCCTTGGGAATTTAGATCACAACATCTTCGTCATCATCATCCCAATCGTCACTAGAGTCGATCTCTCCTTCTATTAGGTTGAAGAGAGCATCAATCTGTGCTTCTTTTGAGTAGTCAGGCTCTAGATATAGGATCTCATCATCAGATAAGTCCTTAAGTACTTCAGCCACTGACTTTCCTTTATCACCACCACCACCAGAGGTATCACCACCCTCTTGATGAGTCGACTCCCCCTGAGCCATTGGAACAGCAGAGATGGGCACGATTGCTAAAGCTTGGTGCTCACCTCCACTAGGACCGGATTCGGGATCCTTTTCTTTATCGTCATCCTTAGTCAAGTTGACTGGATGACAAGGCTCAACACTAGTGGATTTCTTTTATTTCTCTTTCTCTTTCTCCTTCTCCCCCTGAGCATCAAGCTTCTTAGTCAGATCTGCAACTAATTTGACCATCGCTTCGTGCTCTTTTCTTTGTAAATCCAGCCTTAGCTCAAGTGACATTCTGTGGCCTAGAATCATTTCATTTGTCTTCATTAACAGTTCATTCTGTGCCATTACGTTCTTCAGTCGCTCATTAGTCCCCGTTCTCTGGCTATGTAGAATCCTAACTTCATCGGCCAGTGAATTAATCTGTGCTTGTTGAGCATCAGATTCCTCCTTTGACTTCTGAATAGTCTTCAGCAGTCCAGCAACTTGGGTTTCTAGCACATCGATCCTTGCCTCATTCGGATCAGGATGGCTAGACGATGACGCTTCGGCATTATGGATAGGGGAGGAGAAGACGGTACCAAAGTCAAACCCTTGTGAGAAATCTTCATAAATGAAGGGTTGACTTGGAGGATCAATGGTGGGTGTTGGGATTTGGGATGAGATGATGGGAGTGGGTGTTATGGTAGGGGTGATGGTGACAGACTCCGTGACAATTGGAGTAGTCACCGCCACTTGGACTGATGTTGTAGGGAGGGTCACCGTCACAGGAACCTCCTCTGTGACTGCCGTGACTACCATGTCAGCTTGAACTTGTGGTCTTCTCCTCCTACGGTACAATTGCTGTGCTGGTGGGGTAGAGGCTGAATCTGTACTGGCAGCTTGAAATTGTACTTGCTGCTGAGCTGGGGCCTCTACCACAATGGGGATAGCAACCTCTTGCCTATCACCCATGTTCTTATGAACACTTTCTCTTCGTTGTCTTTGTAGAGCAGCGTCAGAGTCAGATGTTGGCTCATATTCGCTGCTCGAGCTCTGTCGCTTTCTTTTGGAGGACGACTCAGGTAGGGTTACCTGTGCCGATCTCCTGGGGTGTGCCTATGAGGGTATGTCATCGGAATCAGAAGAATCTGATTCTGTTGCTTCTGAATCGGATTCCTCAGCACCACCATCACCGCCTTCATCGTCTCCATCCTCAGACGAACCATCATCACTATCATTCTCCTCATCGTGTTGTTCCTGCTGTTCATCGGAATGTTCACTCAGTTCAGGTTTCGAGTCGTGGCTGTACCATCTCCAGTCTTCAGGTGCCACATATGCTTCATTTAGAAGGTGGCCAAAGAGTTCTGTGTGCACATGGGTAGGTTCTACACTGTCTGGCTTCAGGAATTGAGCAAATACTCTTTTGTCCACCTGCTTGACTTGCAGTCTCTCCCCTATAGCAGGAAGGTTTGGCAACGCGTCATCAATCAAGAGTTGCACAAACCTAGGGTACAATAAGAATTTAAACTTCTTCGCTGTGTTGATCTGGTCATTGATTGCTTTGAAGATGTAGCGCGAGAAGTTGTAGCCCCTATTAAGAGACAAGCCCACTATGGCTACTGCAAGGTGATGACCCATGGCATTTTTACCAGCTTTCCTTGACGAGATGCACACGATCATGACGTGGGCGAAATACCGCCATTGGTCTAATACCCACATCTTTTTGTATGAAACATAGTCCCTCGCTCTGACGTATCCCATTCTTTGTCTCCAACAGCCATACACAAAGTAGTCTGGATAGGCTGTCGGGTCGGTCGCGAGGTCTCTAAACTGCAGGACCCTTCTTATAGTATCTTCAGAGAAAGCAACAGCCTGACCTGCAACAGTAGCCCTAATGACATTGGGGGATACCGTGCAGTCGTGCTCCGCCGTCTCCCATAATTGTTCCAAGTAAGGTCTTGACATGGTCGGGTCAGCTGAGATAGCATAGCTGACTCTTTAGCGGTTCAAGAAGTCAACTATCTCCCTATATTGCAATGCTGCACCTTTCCATTCGGGTTATGTGTTCGCTAACAGGTTGAATTCGTTAGTAAACGCCCGAGCCATAATCTGCAAAACCACACAGAAAGGACAATCAGAACAACACGTATCATTGGAAATGAACAAACATGACACAGTATAGTAGTTACTCTTTGAACAAAAATTTCAGACTTAGAAAATTTCCTAAGTGTTGGTGCTGCGCACTTAGCAAGTGCGCAGCTTTTTCTTCTTGCGTACTTAACAAGTACGCAAGAACTACCTTTTGCGTACTTGCTAAGTGCGCAAGAACATCACTTAAGAAAAATTCCAGAAAGTTTAGAATTTGATTGATCGTTCAAAAATCGGGTCGAATAGGTCACCACTAGGTCGGAATCAATGATTCTCACCTATGGGACCAGTATCAACACCACAATCTACCTAACCAGGACCAAATTTTGACCTAAAACGGCCCTCGGCCCACTGCCGATTAAACTTCAACCGACGGATCAAATCAAGGACCAAACGGGATGATTAAGAGTCGATTAAGTTTTCTAATCCGGATTAGTGATAAGAAATTACCCAAACAATCCCCAATTTTACCCAAAAATTCAAGAATAACTCTAAATTTTTTTAAGTATACAATCGGTCCAAAAGTCACGAAATTACGGATGGATTTAGCCTAGAATCTCACCAAATCGATGAAATGAGATGATGAAACAATAGACGGGACGAAAATATGGTTTAGGAACACTTTGATTTTGAGTGAAATTTGCAGAGGGAAAAATTCGGTTTGAATGCGATGAAACTGAGAAAAATTTCTAAGTGTCCCTTATATACCCAGCCACAATTAGTCGTGCGTACTTGTTAAGTGCGAACGAGTTAACTCTTGCGTACTTACAAGTACGCAAGCTTTAACTCTTGCGCATTTATAAGTACGCAAGTTTTACTCTTGCGCATTTACAAGTGCGCAAGCTTTACTTCGTGCGAACTTGACAAGTACGCACAACGATTAAGTACGTAAAATTTCAACTCAGAATTTATGAAGTTTTTCAAATCAACTAATGAACAAGATGAAAATATTCAATCACGAGGTTTCAGATACAATTCAGGAAGGTTAACACACAAATATTTTTGGCTTTTCTGAATAAAGTTGAAGTATGCATAAACTTAAAATATTTTTGATCTTTTCTCATAGAAATATACAAGTATTCACACAAACTATTTTTGATCAAAGACACGAGCAGAGGATCATATCAGGCTATCTTTTAGCAAAAACGATACAAAATAAACATCAAAGAATATTGGATCATGTCATGGATTACTCTTTATTCGTACGTAATAAGCACATAAACAAGTAATTCAAGTTGACAATATTATAAGATTTGAAACTATAAGCATCTTTGTATTACATTCTTATGTATTAAGGTATTTTTATAAGATATACAACGTGTACCCCACTGATATGCTATACTAATGTAAACTGCATTATCTCAAGGCATCTAAGATTTTCCCAATGATTTTCTAAATTTTCAGAATGAAGTTACATCTATTAGCACAGGAAAAATCAAGCAGAATCCATAAGGATTATCAGGAATCATAAGATTTAGAATCGAGTGATTCATTTGTCTTGGTTTCATTTGATTTTCTTCATTGAATATCGGTATGATGATTCAGGATAATATATATGGTGTTTGAGTTTTAGGGTAAGGGGATCCAACTTTTATCTGGATTTGATTTCAATGAATCAGGAGTGATTCAAGGGTGAATACATGCTCAATGGTTAATGTAGAGACATGTCTTGATTCAATCTCTCATTGCATACTTGTGAGTATGGGCAGTGAGATGAACTGCATTAATTGTGCTAACGACATAACCCGAAACTGACCTCAAAAGAAAATTATTGCCAAAATCTAACATTCAATATCTGATAATGATCTTTTCTATTCTTTTACGCACACACACTTGCAAACATGGGTTCAAATCACAGTTGTAATTTAGATTTAGTTTTCACACTGCTAGTGATTCAAAGACGCATACAGCCTACTGACAATTTAAATTACTCGTAAATAAGCAGATTAAAAACATAATAAGTTAAACAGTTAAGTAAACATGATGCAATCATTTCCCATATGAGTAGTCTATGACGTTTAGATCATTTCTGATGTACTATCATTTCCTCATTTCTCAAGTCAACTTTGAAATTTTCTCCATTTTCTATTTTTGTTTTTGTTTTTGTAAAATATTTTGAAACTTAAAAGAACTATACAGAAAATTTAAAATAAATAAAGTTTAACTTCCATGAATTAAATTGAATTAAGAAAAATTAATTTTCACTCAGGATTGAACATTGCTATCAAGTTAACAAGATGCTCAAAACGTGATCGATCAAATGCCTTTGTGAAAAGGTCAGCAAGATTGTCATCCGTGTGAACTTTTACAAGTTCAATTAAATGCTTTTCAGCACAATCACGGATGAAATGATGGCGAATCTCTATATGTTTAGTTTTGGAATGTTTCACCGGGTTATTTGTGATGGACATTGTGGCATTGTTGTCAATGAATAGAGGAGTTCCAGTGAAGTTTAAGCCGTAGTCTCTCAACTGCTGCTGAATCCACAGTATCTGAGAACAACCGCTCGCTGCAGCAATGTATTCTGCTTCACAAGTTGAGACAGAAACCGTTGACTGCTTCTTACACTGCCAGGAGACCAGTCTGTCTCCTAAGAATTGATATCCACCAGAAGTTGACTTTCTGTCAAGGTTACAACCCCCATAATCTGAATCAGTGTCGGCTTTGAAGTCGAATGACTGCTGCTCAGAGTACCAAAGACCTAATCGGGGTTTCCCTTTCAGGTATCTGAAAATTCTCTTCACGGCTATCATATGCGACTCCTTCGGTTGAGACTGAAACCTTGAGCAAAGCACACATCAAACATTATATCGGGTCTTGAAGCTGTGAGATACATAAGTGATCCGATCATCCCACGGTACAATCTACTATCTACATCATTTCCATCTTTATCACCATGATTGACTGGGATAGGTGTGCCATAAGTACTGCTATCATTCATCTTGTATTTTGACAAGATGTCCTGCACATACTTAGTTTGATGTAGATAAATGTCATCCTCTCTTTGACTGACTTGCAGACCCAGGAAGAACGACAATTCACCCATATTACTCATTTCAATTTTGGACTTCATCACCTGCTCGAATTCCCTACACATCCCTTCATTGGTAGATCCAAAGATAATGTCGTCGATGTATACTTGTACAAGAAGAATGTCACCTCCTTCTTTCCTAATGAAGAGGGTCGAGTCAATCTGTCCACGGTCGAAACCATTAGACAATAAATGCTTAGATAATGTCTCATACCATGCCCGCGGTGCTTGATGAAGACCATAAAGTGCTTTGTCGAGCTTATACACTTTATTAATATTTTGCAGATCTTCAAAACCGGGAGGTTGAGTGACATAGACCTCTTCATGGACTTTACCATAAAGGAAAGCACTCTTCACATCAAGTTGATAGACCTTGAAGTCGACATATGTGGCATAAGCCAAGAACAGTCGAATGACCTCAATTCTAGCAACTTAGGCATATACTTCTGTGTAATCCAAGCCCTCTTGCTGATAAAAACCCTGAACAACCAATCTTGCTTTGTTCTTCACAACAACATGATGATCATCCGTCTTGCATTTGAACACCCATCTGGTTCCAATTGGTTGAAAGCCCTTTGGCAAGTCAACCAAATCCCACACGTGCAACTTTTGGAATTGATACAGTTCATCTTGCATCGCCTCAATCCAACAGTTGTCAGTGAGAGCCTCCTTCACATTCTTCGGCTCTAACTGGGACACGAATGCAGCATGCAGACATGTTTCCATGACACTAGTGTCAAATATCTTTGTGTAAAGACTGGTGTTCTCAATGATGGTTCGATGACGAGTCTGAACACCGGCATAAGGATCACCAATAATGTTGTCGATTGGATGATTCCTATGCACTCTCGTCTCCGGTACAATCGGTTCCTAAATTTCTAGATCTAAATTCGTGCTTAACTCCCCCATTTCCTGTGTTCCAGAGGAAGAAGATTCAATGTTAATTGGATCAGCTGGAGCTTCATTTCCTACAGTTGTGTTAGGATTGGCTTGAGCGTCATCACCAACAACAAGAACATCTTCACTGTCATCACTGTCATGAGTTCCAGATGCAGATGCAGCATTGGAATCAAGAGTTATAATTGGTACAGTAGCACGAGTAGAAAAGCTGGAGTCATCACCGCTACCCAATAATTCATAAACATTTGCGGCGTCAACTGCAGATAGATCAGGAAGATTGAATGACTTGAATAGCGCATCATAATCAAAACCCCAAGCTGGACCTGTTGGTTCGGGTGGAATGTTGTGTTTACTACAATCCACTTCAAACCATTCCTCGACAGTACGAGTTCCTATGTTGTACACTCTCTTGCAAGGCGAGTTGGCAACGTATCCTAAGAAGATGCCTTCCACCGCTTTAGCATGAAACTTAGACTGGCGGTCTTTGTACTGTAGCAACAAGGAACAAGGACTACCGAAAGGAACTAGGTAATCAAGATTGGGAAGTCGATTGTTGATCAACTCGTAACAAGTCTTGTTGTGCCTCTTCACAACCAGAACTCTGTTTAAGACGTGACAAGCTGTATTAATGGCTTCTGCCCAGAAAGTGACAGGAAGCTTTGCATCTGACAGCATAGTCCTTGCAGTCTCAATCAGTGTTCTGTTCTTCCGTTCAGCAACTCCATTCTGCTGAGGCGTGTACGGCGCGCTGAATTCGTGACGGATCCCTTTCTTGAGACAGAAAAGCTCCATCAAATTATTCTTGAACTCAGTTCCGTTGTCACTCCTAATTCTTCTAACTTTCAGCTTGCAAAGAGATTCCAAGCTCAGGATCAAATATTGAAGAATATCAGCAGTCTCGTCTTTAGTACCTAAGAAACGCACCCAAGAAAAATGTGAGAAATCATCAGTTACTACTAGACAGAACGACTTACCTCCAATACTCCTGATACTTATGGGGCCAAATAGATCCATGTGTAATAGCTCCAAAGGGGTATCAATAGAGTTTTGGAGCTTGGGCTTGTGAGACTTTCGTTGCTGTTTGCCCTTTTTACAAGGCATACAGTCATCTGCAACGGTAAACCTCAGCTTAGGAACCCCGGTTACCAAACCGTTTCGGACAAGTTGATTCATTTTACGATACGAAATATGTCCAAGTTTCCTATGCCACAAGATGGAGTCGAGCTCTATCGCTTTAGAAAGCAAACAGGTAGGAACTGATGAGGTGGTTGTTGTCATGCTCATATCGATTTGATAGGTGTCGTTTGTTCTTGGCGCTCTCATCAGGATCCAATCTTCCGGAACATCAAAACCGGGTTTGAGAATCAGGTATTCTGACTTGTCAAACATCACCGAGTACTCCTTATCACACATTTGGGAGACACTCAACAAGTTATGCTTTAGCTGCTCGCAGAAGTTGACATTGCCAAAGCTGACACAACCGTTCGAGACCACGCCTTGACACGTGATGCTGCCGCCTTTTTCTCCGGCAAAGGCCACATAGCTCCTCTGAATGGTTTAACATCTTGAAGCAGGGCCATGTTTCCTGTCATGTGCCTGGAACATCCACTATCTACATACCAGTGGTTAGAGATAGTACCCTTCGGACGTCCCTGCACGATTCATAAAAGAATTAGTTAGATTTGGATACCCAAGCCATTGTGGTCTTGGGTCGTCCATCCTTTTAAAACTAAACTACTTCCTTTAACTAACAGTCATGATGACTGTTCAAAATTGATGAATCTTTGAAAGAATTAGAATTGGGAGATTGAGAATTTTTGGATTTGGCAGTCCAGGATCTCTTCTGTTTCTTAACCGGAATAGGAGACTTTGATTCAACAACAGCAGGTGAACTTGTGGAAGCTTCACCTGATTGAACTGAAGTCAGCTGTTCCAGCTTTCTCAAACTCTTGTTTCTTCTTCTTCTTTGTGGCTTTGAGAGGCTTGCCACAGGTTTCTCACCAGTGCGTGTACTACCAGATGTAGATACATGAGGTACAGCATGTTGCGTTACCTTTCTTGTAACAGATGGTTTAGCTTCAGACTTTATCTTAGGCTTTCCCATCGGTTTGACGGGTGGTTTCACCACATTTTGTTTTGGATTTTTGGGAGCTTTCACTGATGGCGACGTGGGGATAACAGCTGGTTGTGGAACAACATGCCGTTTCCCTTGGTTCTTAGAAGGACAGTTCACAATAATGTGACCAACCAAGCCACAGTGAAAACAGTTCCTCTTGTCTACATAAGTTCTCTTGTAAGGCTCATTAGATTTGGCCTTAGATAACTCAGCATTATGAGAAGGAGGAGTTGGTTTATGAACATTAGTCTGAGCCTTTACAGTTTGGTTTTTGGGGGTATAGTATTTTTCCAAATTTTCTTTATACCAAAGCCCATAGTGAGCTGAAAAAGCCTCTTTCTTTGCTTGGTTAAGACTTTTATAACCCCCATAAAGCATTACCTTTAGATTATCATTTGTTTCAATGATATCGGGTTCTGTTAAAATGCAATTATCACCATTAGTGATAACATTTTTCTTTACCTGTTGTTCAGTCAACAAATCCTCAGATACTACTCCTTCAGGGTAAGCGTTAACTGACCCGTCTTGAGAAGCAGTAACAAACTCCTCACTAGATGTGGAGTTAGCCTTACATGAGGATTCATCCTTTTTAGGGGAATCATCCTTATCAGAGGACTCATCTAGACAAGTGAGATCAATGTCTATCAAGCTATTGACAAACTTCCCGCTCACTGGTGGAGGAATGGCATTAGTACCTAAACCTAACCCATTCAGTTGTCTGACCACAGACTCGTAGTGTTCCACCACAAAGCGAGAGTTTTTCAACTTCGCATTAGTGCATTTTAACTGCAAGATCTCATTTTGCAGTTTGTTGATTTCATTGTTCCGTTTTTCTAACCCCCTGTATGCAACATCTAAGTGAAGTTGTTGATCACTTATCTTTAAGGAATATTCAGATTTTTCCTTTTTTAATGTTTCAATAGAATCTTTAAATCGTTTTTCATTTTCTTTATAGTTTAGAGCTGCCAAACTTAGGGTTTCGATTTTGTCTTGGAGCCTAGAATTTTCCAGTTTTAGCCCTTGACATTTAGAACATGAAATAACAGAGAAAGGGTTAGAATCTACCTCAGACGATGAACTTGTTGCTTCTCCAATGGCCATGAGAGCAACAACAGTGGTTGAATCCTCTTCATCAGCTACAGGTGCTTCCATTTCTTCAGCTTCCTTCACCTCCTCTGTAGCAGCAGATGTAGATTCTTCTAGGTCAGCCTTAGAAGCTTCCCTTTTCTCTGCTTCCATCATCTCCATGATCTCAACCATGAGACCAACCTGGGTTTGAGCGATGATGGCATCTTCAAGATGAACGCCCCAATCAAAGCTGTCGTCCTGTTGGGCTACCAGTGCATTGGACGTTCCACTTTGGCTTTGATTGTGGTGGTTTGGATTGTTTTGGCCATGGTTGTTTACTTGGCTGGGTCGGGTGAAACCAGAGGCTGGTGTTCTGTCTTTCTGACACTCACGAGCAAAGTGTCCATAGTTCAGACACTTGTAGCATTTGGCCTTAGATTTGTCAAACCCGACCTTGGCAATACGATGCCCGCCAATAAACTTTCTTCCTGTTCTGTTCAGGAAACGCTTGGCTCTCCTCAAAAGCATGTCCATATTCCATTGAATATCCATGTCCTCCATGTCATCAGGATCCACTTGATTAAAATCTTCTTCAATCGTCTCTAGATCAGTAAGCTTGCCACCTATGAAATTTTCATATGCAAGCATACAAGATGAGAATAGTGCTACACGATCTTCAGCTATTCTGGCTATAGTGGGGTTGTTAGATGAAGACGTAGCAGGAGGATTTCTTGAGGTATTTTGATGATGAGACCCCAACCCTGATCCTGAAGCATAGCAAGCATGACCACCACACCCAGTTGAGTGGTCTTTTTCAGTAGGATTTCCGGTAAAGAGGGAAACTCCAGAGCCCGAAGACTTGGATGTAGAAGTCGACCCATGACACATAGAAGGGTCTTGTATCTGGGGTCTTCCAAAGCTCTCCTTTCTTCTTAGGTTCATGTCATGAGCTTGAACCTTTCCTATTGCCTCCTCAACTGTCAATTCATAGAATTTAGGATTTTCCCTCATCAGGGTTGTGTACATCTCAAATTTGGGTGGTAAAGCATCCAAAAACTTTTCCACCATCTCTTCATCTGGATACTTGAGTTCAAAAGCCTTCAACTCAGTCTGTAAATGATAGAATCTAGAGATGAGGTCATCTAAAGATTCGTTCTCTAAAAATCTGAAGCACTCATACTGCTTCCTGAGAAGATCCCTCTTACTCTTCTTGATGTCACTATTTCCTTTGAATCTCTTCTGTAAAGCTTTCCAGAGATCCTTAGAATTGTCATACCCTCGGAAACTGTGGAACAATTCCCGAGTTAATGCCATAGTGATCGAACCAAGTGCCTTCTTTTCATGATCATAAGCTTTCTTTTCTTCGTCAGAAAGCTTAGAGATAGGCTTGGGCATGGTTTCATCAAGATAGATATGTGTGGGATGCTTATATCCCTCAAGGATTGGTATCCATAGTGATGAGTCGGTATACGAAATGTAGTGCTCAAAACGTGCTTTCCAATTGGAATAATCGTTCACGTTCAGCAACTTTGGTGGTTTCTGTGGTGTACCGATCTCATTATCATAATTCAGCAGGTTTCCAAGATTCTGAAGATTCGACATAGTGAACACTTAGTCAAATTTCAGAAAAGTCAGACACAATTGCGCACTTGGTTTTGGCCTTGCGCACTTGAGAAATAGTCTTGCGTATTTAGATTTCCTCTTGCGTACTTGTAAGTACGCAGGAGTAACTGTAAGTACGCAGGATATAACTTAAGTTCGCACAAGTTCAGTCTTACGCACTTATAAGTACGCAGGAGATAAGTCTTGCGTATTTAGTAAGTACGCACAAAACTGTACTTTTTGCCAGAAATGGTAAGTACGCAGGATACCTTTTCAGCAACTTTCACCAAACTTTTCCGGTCACCTAAAACTCGCCGGAGATGGTAAAAATTCGTCTGATGATCAATGCAAATGAGCCAAAGGGTCAGAAACTTGTTTCTAGCCAACCTTTGATGCTCAAAACACTCAAATACACAACAAAAATCAGTTTTTGAGTGATTTTTGTTTCTAAAATAGTGCTCAAGAGCTACCCCTATTTTATCACAAAAATCAACAGAAATACCTCTTTTTGCTTGTAAAAACTCTCCAAACTCACTCACAACACTCAAAATCAGGAGCAATTGCTCTGATACCACTTGTAGGTCCCTCGGGTGTGGCGGATCGTCACATTCAAGTGGGTCTACTAGTTGGACCGGGTGCGGAATGCCCGTGACTAGGCGGAGAGTCTAGCTAAACAAAGTAAACCGACAAGAGAAAACACTTTAAACGTTCTTTGTATTATAAACACTTGAAGGTTACAGAGAAAAGGAATGAGATTACAATCTGCGTATTTGCTATAATGTCTGCGTACTTAACTTCTGTCAACCTATCCTACTTATACCTGACCTGATGCCTGTGCACTTAGCAAGTGCGCAGGGCAAAATGCTCTTGCGTACTTAACAAGTACGCAAAGGTATTCTTGCATACTTGCTAAGTACGCAGGAGCTTTCTCCTGCGCACATGTAAGTGCGCAAAACACTTAGAAAGAAATGAAACATTCAATATGTAAAAGTAAATACAACTCGATAAACTAATACATAAAGACTCTTACATACAAAGACAATTACAGACATGAAAATACAAACTAAGACTCTATCCAGAGTGTTGTCACAGGAAAGTTCTTCAACAGTCACCTGCCAATAGAGATTGAGCATAAAGCATAGTGGGCGCTTAAAGCAGTTAACCTAGATCTATCCAGTGCAGGAGAACACCGCCTTCTACAAGTTCATGAACAGGAAGAACTGCGAAATCAGGCCTACAAGAACTCAGCAATATACAAGGATAGGGCAAAGAGACTTCATGATAAAAGACTAAGGAAGGGGGAATTCCAAGAAGGAGAAAAAGTCTTACTTTACAATTCAAGATTACAACTATTTCCAGGAAAATTGAGATCTAAGTGGACGGGGCCATACATAATTCGAAAAGCATTCCCTTATGGAACACTGGAACTGGAACAAACAGACGGGACAACTTTCAAAGTTAACGGCCACAGATTCAAGCGTTACCTCGAAGGACCAATTGATCAAGTAGTGGACGAGGTTCCACTAGAGGAGTAAAACTGATGAAACACGTACGGGTCGGGCTAAAGACCCTTAAATAAACGTAGCGCTTCCGGGAGGCAACCCGATGATCATGAAAAAATTGAGAGGTTGGTGCATACGGCAGAATCATGGATCTCAGGTTTGATCTTTCAAATATAAGTTTCTCACACTTCTGCCCTAGGTATGCCCTCTCGATACTAGGACCTTAGTAGCTTAACTACTAGCTTTTATTTTCCTTGTATGCTTTTATGTTTTTTTCCTTATGTGTCAGGTAGAATAGCATCACCAGATAGTCTCTCTACTTCTTTGAGTAATCACACTCCATCTCTACAACCTGAGGAATCAGAAACCACATCAAATTTCTGTGAAATTCGATGAAGTTTTTGAAAAGTGTTGACAGCACCAATAATTTTTGGCCTTAGGTTATACACCGAATTGACCGGGGGAGTACCAATTTCTTTTCCCTTAAAACTTCATGCATTTAAATTCCTGCATAGCATTTCATTACATGCATTTGTACATTAAGGGCTGTAGGTCCACATGGCTCTTCTATAGATCGTTCTCGTGATAAGACGTATCGTTAACGCGCAGTGCGGAATCCTACCGAATCAACGATTGCATACGAAATAGACAATAGAAACAATCAGGTAAATAACATTCACTTATATTCCAACAATAACAGAGTTTCAGAATTCTTGTTCGATCAGTCTCACTACTCTCGCTACTCTTTTCTAAACAGACTCTGAAACTCTACTTATAGACACATGTTCTGCACCAGGCGAACTTAACAAGTTCATCTAAAAGATGCTTAGGCGAACCTATTAAGTTCGCCTCTAATAGGATAAGCGAACTTACCAATTTCGCTTCTGATAAACCAGGCGAACTTGAAAAGTTCGCCTCTAGCATAACTTGTATAAACACTTAGAAAACATTTAATACAAAAACATAAAGACATTTAGATCTAAACTATTACAAAGCTTTTGTCATACAAACTATGTCCTAACAGACTCCCCCTTGACAATAGCTTGATCTTCAGTCTTCAGTCTTTATGATGAGCTCTTCCAGTTATCCGGTAATCTACTGCCTGCATGCACTCCATATCTTCTACAAATCTCCAATACTCGCTTGTACTGCAATCCTTGTTCTTTCCATTCATCAGTGAACATGATCTAATTCTTTCTCAATGTCCTCTGATCTTTCTTTGAAAAGTTAATAAGATTAATTGCATCATAGAAACTCACAATGACTTTATTATCTTTATCATCAATCCTTGCTTCACCAGTATTAACATCTACATACCACCATTTCATATTCCCAAGACAATCTTGAGAAATCTTCTTCAATGGTATCTTCTGTATAGCACGTACTGGTTTGAACTTGTACTTCCAGGTCATTATCCCAGTCTTTTGATCTATGATCTTCACTCTTTTTCCTTTCTGAGGCTTTAGCCTTTCATACTTCCCTGAACCACCTTCTTTCTTTATCAAATTGGCAATCACATTAGCTAATCCACAATTTGATCTATTAATCAATGGTTTAGTAGCTAGACCATTCATTTCACACCTTGGCAAGGTATTGAAATACTTGATCCTAGGCTTTAAGTACTAAACACCATCAGATCTTTTAAGAGCAAACAACTTTGTGTCATTATCATAAAACCAACTTATGATTCTTCCAATACACCTCTCCTTATTCACATATCTTTCTTTCTGAGCAGGTTGTACTTGTGACTTGGGTAGCACCTTCATCCAGCTTTTCACAACTTCTCTCCACTGTTCTCTAGTCATTCCTGTATTTCTATACATCACAGGTTCTTCATTCTGCTTAGGAGACACAGTGTGAGTAGCATTAGTATCAGCATCTATATTGGATTGAACATTTTCATCATCAGTATCAATCTTGGATTGAGCAGTATCCTCAGGCATAATGATATCATCAATAGAGTCCATAGAATCTGTTACTCCTTCATAAGAGAATTCAGGAATAACATCATCTTAGATGAAGTTATATGGTACTTTCAGACCATCACTGCCTTCATATGTAACTTTATCTTTATTCTTCTCTATCTCTATCTCCACAATCTCTCCTTCTTCAACTTCATTATCAGACACTTCATCTTCAATGTCATTGAATAATTCATCAATATCATCCAGACATTCTATCTTCTCAGCTTCGTCCTCTTCAGAGTCTGCAAAGAATTCCAATAATAGAATTTCTTCATTAACTCCAGAGTCATCCTTGTTTCCTTCAATCATTTGTGATGTCGACTCCCCCTGAACTCTTGATATAGGATTAACGTCAGCAACATATTAACGATCACCCTTAACATTACCAATAGGATCATTGTCTTCATCATCCTTTCTTTGAATAGACTCAGTGTGACATGTATCACGTATCCTTAACCCCCCCTGAGCGTCAAGACGCTCAATAAGTTTGGACACCAATAATTGCATGTCGGCAATCTGTGTAGCTTGAGTCAGAATAACCAGTTGTCTCTGAGCATCAGTAGACACAAGAGTATCCACCTGATTCTGTAAAGCAAGCACTTGAGATTCAAGGAAAGTAATCCTATCAGAATCAGAAGGCTTTGAAGGACCAGCCGAAGATTGAGGAACATATGGAATAGGGGTAATCACAGGAAAAACAGGAGTATGCACATGAGATGGATTCTTAGATCTCGGAGGTGTAACCAATAAGGAAGCAACAAAGTTAGCATCCTCAATACCTTGTGAAGAATGAGCAGCAGCAATAGAAGCATACATAAGCTTCTGAGCTTTTGGATCCGGATTAAAATCACTATCAGAATCAGAACTCTCATCAATTAATGTTCTCTTACCAAGTACTGTACCGGAAGGAGGATCCCGAACAGACTTACGTCTCGGTCTTCTGGCTTTGGATTTAATACGCTTTCCAGCATTTGCCAATGGCACAGTAGCCAATCTCTCATAATGATCTGAGCAAAAATCTCTAGACGCATCAGAGTCAGTTTCTTCAGACACAGGCAAAATTGTTTCACTTGAACTGGAACTAGAATCATGTTCTTCCACCACATTCCCTTCAGGTTTATAAATGGGCGAGTTCACAGCTTCATCATTAAAATCTTCCATATCCATACCTAAATCTTGTTCATGCTCTTGAACAACTTCTTCTTGAACAGGTTCATTCACAGCCACTTGTGGAATAGGAACTTGTACTTGAATATTAACTTGGTGTTGTTGAGGAACTTGTACATGTTGTTGAGGTTGTTGTTGAGGAACATTCTGTCCTTGCCCTTGAGCCAACTCTTCAGGATGAAACCAATTGTCATTTGGAGGTTCAACATAATCAGGATTGATTAGATGACCAAATAATGGAGATTGAACAGGAATCAAAGCAGCATTCTGTTGTTTCACCTTTGTGCAATTAGTAAAGATACGTTTTGACATTGGAGTCAAAGTTAAACGGATTGGATGCTGGGGGAGACCAGGAATAAGATGATTCAGAATCATTTGGATGAACCGAGGATACATTAGAAATCCTATACCTTCTGGAGGATTAATCTGCATAACCAACTCCCTGTATATATAAAGAGCAAAGTTGAACCGTTTGTTCAAAGTCAAAGCCACCATTGCAGCTTGTAGAGCACTCTTTAACCCATCAGTACCAGCTTTTCTAGGAGATAAGCATTGGATAATCACGGGCATGAAGTACCTCCACTCTCCAACTAAACCACCCTTACGAGCTTGAGTATCATTTGGCCTTCCACGGTAGCCCATCCTCTGAAAACATCCCATAATCAATGTGCCAGGATATGACATAGGATCGTCATTAGCACCACCAACAGCTAGAGCAGCACGAATAGTCTCTGCCGAGATAGCAATCTCTGTATTGTTCACTGTAGCACGAAGAACATGAGGTTCAACATTCGTGTCTTGATGTACCGTATCCCAAAATTGTTGAATGTACACTAAACTTATATACGGATCTGCTGATAAGGCTACACGTAGACGTGAACGATTAAAGAATCCAATAATCCCTTGAAAACTTACAGCCTCCGACATGTTAGAATCTAATAGTGCCACTTGGTTATGTTTGTACTCAACACGACGAGCCATCTGAAAAGTAATTGGACAACAAACACATTAGACATAAAACAAACACACTTATAAAAATAAAGAAATTTGGAACAAACAAAAATTTCAAACAAAAAAAATTCACAAGTCCAAAAACCCTCAGAGTCCCTAGGCAAACTTACTAAGTTAGCTTATTGTTACAAGAGGCGCAAGTTCGCCTGAACAAGTTCGCCTGAACTTGTCTGCCGATACAGATTCTACATAGAAATCCAAATTTGTCAAAATGATGTTGTAACCAAGAATTAACCATAAAAATGACTTCAACTAGTACTCACGAAACAAAAACAAGACTCAATTTGTCGATTTAATACATATATAGCATCAATTAGGTCAAAATATGTCTCGGTTAAAATTATGACGAAAACCGGAAAGAAAAAGCCTAATTTCTCACGATTTAATGGATTAAATCCAACAAAATTACCTCATAAATGATTGCAATCAAGAATCGATTAGAATATGAACGATTAACAACCAACAACACACTCAGTTTTTTGAAATATTTCGAAATTGCTCAAAAAGGGTTAACTTCGCTTAAATGTCTGAGGAAGAAGAGTGTGTCTAAGTTCGCCTAAACAAAAAGCCTTATACCCATTAAGTTCGCTTCAATAGGCGAACTTGTTAAGTTCGCTTAACAAGCCTTAGGCGAACTTATTAAGTTCGCTTCACCAGAACCAAGCGAACATAACAAGTTCTCTTCAACTTTTTGCCTTAAACAATTTTACCAACTTTCAAACCGTCATTTCTTATGAGCCTCCGTCAGCATCCTGTATCCGATCCAATCCCGAATCATTTTAATAAAAGATTAGAATTTTCATGGAAAATAAAAAAATATTTTTGAATTTTATCTGTACAAACGGAATCACATATTTTTGGATTTTATCTGAACAAACTTAAATCACATATTTTTGGATGAACATCATGAGTAAGAAGATCATATCAGCATATGAGTAATTCATCACACATTTTATTAACAACCATGGGTAACCTATGATATGAAACAATCCAACTCATTCTTATGCAACTCGTATCTTTTTCATTTTTATATACTCTTTGCAGTATTATGAATAACGTTTGAAATGATACGCGATAAATTTCAAAGTAAACAAGATCATATTATGAAATGCTCAATTATTCATATCGAATTTGTAATATAAAGCATGAATTCTTAAATTTGTCAATATTATATGATTTGAAACTATAAGCGTTTATCTTCCAATTTCATGTGAGTTAGTACCATTTTGATAAAAAACGACGTGTACCCCACATATATGCCAAACAGAAATATAAATTGCACTGTCTTCAAGACATATATAGTTTATTTTAAGATTAGATCAATATCCAAGATCAAATTATCTCTTTTAGCGCAAGTATAGAAAAACAGATCCCAAAGGATATAAGAATCATGATGATTCAGAATCAGAAGATTCTAATGAATTGGCTGTATAATGAGAATCAAACAGATTCAGGTATGAGGATCCAACTATTATCTCGATAAATTTCAATGGAGTCAGACTAGATGATGTTTCTAACTGATCTAAGGGTGAATATATGTTCCAACCGATGTTGTTAGAAAACATATCTTAGTTCAGCAACATATTGCATGTTTTTCGGGGCATGGGCAGTGAAGTGAACTGAAAATGTTTGTGCTAAAGATATAATTCGATATTAGTCTCATGAAATTCTTTAAAACCATATATTCTTTATCTGATAATGATCTTTTACACACACACCCAGGCATAGAATGGATTCAAATCACAGATGTAATCATATCATATTTAATTTTCACACTACTATTGGTTTATAAACGCTTCTAGTCCATTGACAATTCAAGTTTCAAAACTCATACACAAATTTAAAACAGATTATCAAGATTAGAGCATTCAAAACACTATCATTTCTCATTTATGCAGACTTTGAAATTTAGATCAAATCAAATTACTTTAAACAATCATATATCAAAGGTCTACTAAGGTCATGTGTAAAGAACTAATCACTGATGTACTATCATCTCTTCTCTAACTTCAAATGATGTCAAATTTTATATTTTTCATTTTGTTTTTAATTTTTATAAATAAAAATTTTTTGACTGAAATTTAAAATGCAGAAATGTAATAAAGCAATAAAAGAAATTAAAAACAAAATTTTCCACGAAAATCTGAATTTGAAAAAACTTTTATTCGGGATTGATCATACCTATCATTTTCATCAGAAATTCAAACCTGATACGATCAAATGCCTTGGTAAAAAGATCAGCAAAATTATCGTCTGTATGAACCTTTACCAGCTCAATCAACTTCTTATCTGCACAATCACGAATAAAATGATATCTAATTTCAATGTGCTTTGTTTTACTGTGTTTAACAAGATTATTTGTGATAGACATTGTAGCATTATTATCAATAAACAGGGGGGTTCCTGTAAAAATCAAACCATAATCTCATAATTGCTATTGGATCCACAAGATCTATGAACAACAACTTGCAGCAGTAATGTATTCTGCTTCGCATGTTGAAATGGAGACCGTAGTTTGCTTTTTGCATTGCCAGGAAACTAGAAGATTACCTAAGAACTGGCAACCACCTGTAGTAGATTTCTTTACATATATCTACACCAATAGGTAATCTCCCCCTGATTTCTTTATGAATAAAGTCGAGTCAATATTTCCACGAACAAAATCATTGGCCATAAGATGTGTGGATAACGTTTCATACCACGCACGAGGAGCCTGATGAAGACCATAGAGAGCCTTATCAAGCTTGAAAACTTTATTCGGATTAAGTGGATCTTCAAACCTAGGCGGCTGACAAACATAAACCTCCTCCTTGACCTTACCATATAAGAAAGCACTTTTCACGTCCAATTGAAACACCTTAAACCCTTTATAAGAAGCAAAAGCCAGAAACAACCGTATAGCTTCAAGCCTTGCAACAGGAGCATAAACCTCGGTGTAATCAATTCCCTCTTGTTGATTGAAACCTTGGACAACTAATCTTGCCTTATTTCTTACCACGACACCTCGATCGTCTTTCTTGCATTTAAACACCCACTTTGTACCAATTGGATACATACCTTTCGGAAGATCAACAAGATTCCAAACCTTGAGTTTGTCAAACTGAGCAAGTTCTTCTTGCATGTCCTCTATCCAATTGTTATCATTTAATGTCATTTTGACATTCTTTGGTTCGACCTGAGAAATAAAACAGGAATGTGAGCACACATCAAGAACACCCAAATCTTTAATACATGTATACAAACTGTAGGTCCCTAATTCGGTGCGACAGATCTCTAGACGCGCGGTACGACACGGTGATAACGTGCGGAATCCATGATCAACGTGCTCGTGTAACTCAATCAACAACAACGGTGTAAATAAACGCTTTGTATTTCCACCACAATATCCGGTTACAAGATATCTCTCTCGTCTACTCTGATATCATCAATTCTCACCGTCTCTGTGTTCTGTTCTCACCTATCTCTATGTTCTGTCTATTTATAAGCACTGTTCTGCACCAGGCGAACTTAACAAGTTCGCTTCACTGTGCTTAGGCGAACTTAATAAGTTCGCCTCTAATAGGCTAAGCGAACTTAATAAGTTCGCCTCTGATAGACTTAAGCGAACTTATTAAGTTCGCCTCAGATAGACCAGGCGAACTTATTAAGTTCGCCTCTGATAGGCTAGGCGAACTTGTTAAGTTCGCCTCTAGCAGAACTTACACAGAATTTTATCAACAGTTACAAAACTTGTCCTAGCAGACACCCCTATAACTGTTGCTAACAATTCTATCAATTACAAGTCAAAGAATCTAAGACTAAGACATAATATCTTCAAGCTCGTTGTCACCAGAATATGCTCCAACAGACTCCCCCTTGACAACAGCTTCAGAAGATTGTCATCCGTCTTCAAATATCATCAAACACACTGTAGTCTTCGTATTGTTCATCTGCACTTTCTCTCTTTATTTCTAGAAGAAAACTTGGGAGAAGGACCCCTTGTCAACTTCTGTCTGCAATATTCAGTTTTTGCAAAGGAGAACAACTAAGAATAACCAACAATTAAGATTTCCATGGAAGCTGAAAAAATAAAATCTTTTTGGTTTTTCAAACATAAGAAACACAAAATCTTTTTGGTTTTTCTCTATATAAACTGAAATGTAAAATACAAAATCATATCTTTTTCGTCGAACATCACGAATAAGAAGATCATATCAGTATATATGATATATCAGTCACTCATCTTGGATATAAAATCTATATAATATCAAATGGTATCCTATGTTATTCTTTCAAGCCTTGACCAATCAAATCAATATCTTTCAAGATTATCACACTCTATCTTTTCAAGACTTTCATATTGCATGTTATGATACGCGATAAACATTCAAAGAAAATAGGATCAGGCTATGACACACCAATTCAAATTGTCAATATTATAAAATTTGAAACTAAAGCATCTCATTCCCACTTTCTTGTGAGTTTAGGTACCATTTAAGTATGAAATACAACGTGTACCCCACTAGTATGCCAACAGAAAGTAAATGCACTATTTTCAAGACATATAAGATTTTACTAAAGATTATCCGAATTTCCAGAATGAGGAGACATCACTTAGCACATGAATAGCAGAATCCAAATTGAATTTTATAGGAATCAATGAGATTCAGAATCGAATGATTCAATGTTTTGGCTTATATATGTGGAATCATAAGATTCAGGTACGTGGATCCAACTGTTATCTGGATTATGAATTCAATGGAATCAGTAAAGATGAGTTATCAATATGATCCAAGGGCTAGTATATGTTTGACAGATATTGTCAAGTACATATCTTGAATATACTTCAAATTGCATGCTTTTCGGGACATGGGCACTGAAGCAAATCTAATGAATAGTGCTAAGGACATAACCCGAAACTGATCTCATAGGAAAATCTTTATTAAAAGCTAATATTCTTTATCTGATAGTGATCTTTTAACGCACACACCCAGGCATAAAATGGGTTAAAATCACAGTTGTAACATATGAAATTATGTTTTCACACTACTAATGGTTCAGTGACGCTTTTAGTCTACTGACAATTCAAATTATATGCATACACAACACTATCATTTCCTATTTGTGCAGTCTTTGAAGTTTATATCAAAACATATAATTCAGATATATTAACATAGAGCACCAACCAGTCAATCTAAGGTCACGTGTGAAAGAACATCTACTTATGTACTATCATCTCTTCTTTAACTTCAAGTAATGTCGATTTTAACTTTTTAATTTGTTTGGGTTTTTCAAAATCTTTTTCAAAGAAACTAAAACAAACGAAAATATACTCTTCCATGAAAATGTTTTATGAAAAACAGTTTTCTTGGTTACTCCGGATTAAGCAAGTCAATCAATTAAAAACTTAAACCGATGTAATCCTGTAATTGAATGCCTTTGCTTTTGTCACCAACACAGTTCTGTACTCCCCCTATCCTGTAGACTCCCCCTCAACTAGTCAAATGGTTGCATCAATGACTTTATGCTCACCATCGTCATCCTAAGTTTCAGGTTATCTTTTAGATTTTGTAAAACTCTTTCCAAAACATTGTGTGTGACATATTCTCCCCCTTGAGCATCAAGTCGTTGAAACAAATCAGTTATCAACAACTCTTTACTCTTGCAGATGTCATTCCCTGTCATGTGCTAAGAACCACCACTATCAACAACCAAAATGGTATATATTAATACCACTTGTAGGTCCAGGTAACTCAACTACTGATCGAACTCGTGATATGACGTTGCTATAACACGAAGTGCGGAATCCTTCGTGTTATCGTTTTTATACTAACCGACAATTCAAACAACACGCGTAAATAAACTTCTCAAATATATTCAGATTCACAATGGTTTACAGAATCAGTCAGACCAATCTAGTTCTCTCTGTTCTGTTCGCTGTCTAATGACTCTGTAAACACATATATATAGAAACTAACCTGCTGTAAGCGAACTTATTAAGTTCGCCTGAAACAGACTAAGCGAACTTAACAAGTTCGCCTCAGTTAGACCTAAGCGAACTTATTAAGTTCGCCTCTAGTAGACCAGGCGAACTTAACAAGTTCGCCTCTAGGCACACTTGTAAAAACACTTAGCAACTTTATACAATTACATAACAAAAACATAAAGACATAAAATCTAACTATTACAAGCTTTTGTCATTACAAATCTATGTCCTAACAGACTCCCCCTTGACAATAGCTTGATCTTCTGTCTTCAGTCTTTATCTTGAACTCTTCCAGTTGTCAGGTAGTCTGCTGCCAGCATGTACTCCATATCTTCTGCATATCTCCAAAAATTTTTTTAAAAAAATTTGAAAATTCAAAATTTCAAAAATGATCTGAAACAAGCATATGAACTTTCCCTAAAAAATTTGGACAAGATGAATTTTCCCGCCAAAATACTTTTATTTTTATTTATTTATTTTTTTTTATTTTTATTTTTATTTTTTTTTATTTTTTTAATTTTTTTAAATTCAAGCGAACTTAAGTTGACCCGAGCGAACTTGACCCCAAGCGAACTTGTTAAGTTCGCCTACTGATTAAGTTCGCCTACTGATTAAGTTCGCTTAAACTGTGAGAAGCGAACTTAATAAGTTCGCTTGCTAAGTTCGCCTGCACAAGAACTCAGCAAGTTCTCCTAAAACAGCTGAAACAAACTCAGAAACCCAAACACGAACAAACTCGGCTGAAAATCATGATTTCTGATCAAAATGATGGAATTAAGCAATTCTGAACCGTATGATTGTGTAGAAACTAATTAGGAACAATCCTATCGGATCAATTTCTTCAAACCAATCCAAAATCAATCCAAATTGATCAAAAATCTTCCATTTTTATCAAGAACACGAAAAAGATGAAAAATCCTTCAAATTCTCTGAATTTTGATGTTGATTGGACACGAAAACACCACGAATCTTCTGCTAATCAAGAGCATAGGCTCTGATACCACTTGTAGGTCCCTAATTCGGTGCGACGGATCTCTAGACTCACGGTACGACACGATGATAACGTGCGGAATCCATGATCAACGTGCTCGTGTAACTCAATTAACAACAACGGTGTAAATAAACGCTTTGTATTTCCACCACAATATCAGGTTACAAAATATCTCTCTCGTCTACTCTGATATCGTCAATTCTCACCGTCTCTGTGTTCTGTTCGCTGTCTAATGACTCTGTAAACACATATATATAGAAACTAACCTGCTGTAAGCGAACTTATTAAGTTCGCCTGAAACAGACTAAGCGAACTTAACAAGTTCGCCTCAGTTAGACCTAAGCGAACTTATTAAGTTCGCCTCTAGTAGACCAGGCGAACTTAACAAGTTCGCCTCTAGGCACACTTGTAAAAACACTTAGCAACTTTATACAATTACATAACAAAAACATAAAGACATAAAATCTAACTATTACAAGCTTTTGTCATTACAAATCTATGTCCTAACACAAACAAGTATTATCAATAATAGAACGCGTTTTCACTTCATCTCACAAATTCCCAATTATATTCGTCACCGGATAATCTTTGAGTTCCTTGATTAATGCAACCTCAGGAACCGGCAACACATCAACTTGAGTTGTATCGGATTGATGAGATAAATCCTGATTAATTGGAATCTCCGAGTCTAGATTTGTAGGAATCTCCCCTTGATCCTGAGTCGAAGGAAATGTTTCATCACCTAACAAAGGATCAGCAGAAGAATCTTGAAAAATAGCATTGTCTTCCTCACTCTCAGAGTCTTGTGGTCCTGAACAAGAAGCAACATTAGAATCGGGAGCAGAAGTAGATGGAACCGATGAATGTGGAACTGCATTTGGTAGAAAACCACTATGCTGAGCATCCTGACATGAATCATATAACACAACAGCTTCCTCAGGAGAAATATCAGAAGGTAAATGAAAAGACTTGAATAAATTGTCATAATCAAAAGCCCAGTCTGGTCCAATCGCCATTTAAGGTAAAGACATATTAGAACAGTCAATATGGAACCATTCTTCAACTTGGCGAGTCTCCTTATTATAAACCCTCTTGGTAATAGAATTTGCAACATACCCCAGAAAAATCCCTTCAATAGCCTTAGCACTGAACTTGGTTGGGACATCTCTAACTATCAATAAGGTGCATGGATTACCAAAAGGTAGTAAATATTCCAGATTCGGCTTCCGATTATTAAGCAGCTCGTAGCATGTCTTGTTGTGTCGCTTGACGGTCAAGACTCTGTTTAAAATGCGGCACGCAGTATTCACAGCTTCAGCCCAAAAAGTAACTGGAAGCTTAGAATCTGCAAGCATCGTGCGTGCCGTCTAAACCAAAGTCATGTTCTTTCGTTCAGCAACACCATTTTGTTGAGGAACATATGGTGCACTGAATTCATGATGAATTCCCTTTTGTAGATAGAATAAACCCATCATGCTATTCTTAAACTCGCTGCCAATGTCACTCCTAATTCTTCTTACTTTCAGATTGAACAAATTCTCCAAACCCAGGATTAAGAATTGTACCAACTCAGTGGTTTCAGCTTTAGAAACAAGAAACTTAACCCATGAAAATCTAGAGAAATCATCTGTTACTACCAAACAGTAAGATTTACCACCAATGCTCCTTATACTAATCGGTCCAAACAAATCCATATGCAGCAGCTCCAAAGGAGTTACAATAGAATTCTTCGATTTAGACTTGTGGGATTTCTTGCGTTGCTTCCCCTTCTTGCAAGGAATACAGTCATCAGGAATAGAGAATTTCATCTTCGAAATACCAAGAACTAGATCATTCTTAACAATGTAGTTCATCTTCCGATAGTTGATGTGAGCAAGCTTTCTGTGCCACAAAATAGAATCTGACTCAGACGTTGTCACACCCCAACCGACGGCGGAATCATCGGGGCGGGACATGTAGACTGTTCATGAGCACAAGGTTCACTAGATTTCAATATTTAATCATCAATTTCATTTCAAACAATTCAACCACAAATAGCAAAATTCAACAAGTACATAATTGGAAATACAAATTGTTCTTTGAATTTAAATTAACTAGGTCCAAACTTATGAGTAGCATGTCTTGATCAAACTCACACATTAGCACCTGAAACATGAATAAAATAAGGTCAACTAAAAAGTTGGTGAGCATACACATGTTTGTACATAGATAGCATATAGATTGTAAATGAACAAATCCTTACATAACATGATAAAATAAGACATTTATGGAGAGCAGCTATTGTGTAACCAAGTACAATCAAACCTTTATAACTAGCATGCAAAATTGTGTTGTCGGTAACAATCACCCCAATCTGGGTGGGTTTGTCAGACTCAATAGATCTATCATTGTTTACCATCGGCTTGAATATTTAATGATTGCAGATAAATTGCACACAAAAGTTAACACACCTAGCACTCAGGCATAAAGCTCAAATTTTCACACATGAATGTAAATAGGATTTGTACTTGTGTAGTTTATGTAAATGTAAGCAATAGATTGTATATTGTTCATGTTCCACCCCAAAAATGTAAAAGAGTAAAAGGGACTATGTAATACTCACATGATTTGAAGGCGTAGCTAACACGAGAGACTAGATAGTAATACGAGGTCCTTGTAATGCACAACGTTAACCTAGAGTGTAATATGTATCGAATTAATAGTATACACAATAGTCTATGTCTAAGTCTAAGGTTAAATTGGATGTGTGTATAAGGAATTTGAAGTTGTAGGTGTTAGTAGTTTGTACTTGAATGGTGTTGTATGAAATTAAGGTTTGAATTTGAAATAACTAACTAATAAAACAAAATTATTATTTATTTACTTAGTTATAAAAATAATGTAGGTATTAGGGGTAATTAAGTATAACCTAAATAAATGATATTTTTTGTTTAAATGTAAATTAAATAAATAATTGTTACCTTATTTATTTATTTATAAAATATGTAACTTAGTCATTTAGTAGTAAAAATGTATTAAATGTTTTATATTAAATATAAATTTCTTTATTTTATTTTCATAAAGATGTTTAAATAAATTGTGTAAATAATATTTAAGTGTAGGGTTTAACAATAAATATAAATTAAATTTTGTAAGTTTTAAATAAATAATTTCTATTTAGAATAGAAATTTGATCTTTTTAAATAACGTTAATATAAATCTTTATAAAATCAATTCTCTTTATTTAAAAATTAATCTGAAATACTTATTATTTTTAAAATATGGAAATAACTATTCTGCCAAGACTTTTCTCATACACACGACCGTGCCTGGGACAAGGCACGATCGTGCTAGAACCACGGGCGCGACCGTGCTAATCAGGGACGCGACCGTGTTGACCAAACAGGAGGCATAACTAAGCTGTTCACTAGGCACGACCGTGTCTAGGGTTCTGGGGCACGACCAAGTCTAGCAAAGAGGCATGACCGGGTCTGAGTGTGTGAGGCACGATCGCACTGGTATTAGCACGACCGTGTCTCATGAAGCACGACCGCGCTAGAATACTAGCGCGACCGTGTCTATTCCAAAACAAAATCGATTTGACTAATTCTTATATTGTTAATGTTGGAATTCATTGGGCTTTCATCTGTAGGGTTATTACGAGTCTATTGGAGTATATCAATTGTATTTAAAACGTGTTCAAAACAGGGTTCGATTAAATTCATTTTGAATGAAAAATAGATTCTGGTTCGTGATGATTCCCATATTGTAAGTCCGAATTAGATTAGGGCTTTTGATCTATAGACTAAAAGGAAAGTGTGGTAGATTTCAATTACCCGAAAAGATGATTAACCGATAGTGCGTGGTAGAAACAAGTTCCGGCGACGACGGTTTGATCTCCGGCGCTTTCTGCTGAAACTCCGGCTAACTCAATGTGTTCTAGGGGTTTAGGGAGGATCGAATGATGTATTTGCATGCTTGTTTGAGAGGATTGCAAATAAAATCTTGAAATCGATGGTCACATGGAGGGTTTTGACGACTATAATATGAATCGATCAATTTGGTTTATGTGTCGTAAATAAAATGATTAAAATCTTTAATTGGGTTTGTTAATATGCGAAATGGTTATGAAATCGAATGGTCCTGCGATTAAAGGCTGCATTTACGTTTCAACTGACGCGAGGCGCGACCGTGCCCATGTGAGGCGCTACCGTGCCAAGGCACCGGGCGCGACCGTGCCATAGCACTTGGCGCGACCGTTCCAGAACGAGGAACGACCGTGCCTATTAGGGTTTCTTGTTAATTTATAAAAATCAGTCCTTGTAAGTTTCAGTATTGACAGATTTGTATAAATATGGACTTATGTATAGTTTAATAGGGTATACTTGTGTAAAATTTGTGGATTTGCATTGGAACATAGTATTTAATTGTTGGTACGAATAGGACAAGTCAGTGTACTAAATTTGAATTTGAAACGTGTCACATTGAATTGAAATACAGATAACAAAAATCAGAAATGTTACAGTATCCCCATTTTGAGGGAATTTCGTCCCGAAATTTAGCTAGTGGAGGCGACGGTATCAGTGAAGAGATGGGGGTACTTGATCTTCATTTGGTCCTCTCGTTCCCAAGTAAACTCAGGACCACATTTAGATTCCCAACGAACTTTGACAATAGGAATACGGCTTCGCTTGAGCTGCTTGACTTCGCGATCCATGATTTCCACTGGTCTCTCAACGAAGTGCATCGTTTCGTCAATGTGCACGTCGTCAAGAGGTATGTGAAGATTCTCATCGGTAAGACATTTCTTCAGGTTAGACACGTGAAAAGTAGGATGCACATTGCCAAGTGATGGAGGTAAGTCGAGTTTGTAAGCCACTTTCCCAATCCTTTCAAGGATCTTAAATGGACCCACATAGCGAGGTGCTAATTTTCCTTTCTTCCCAAAATGGATCACACCCTTCCACGGAGACACCTTTAGAAGAACAAGGTCACCGACTTGGAATTCCAAGGGTTTTCGTCGTTTGTCGGCATAACTCTTTTGCCGACTTCTCGCTACTCGAATGTTGTCACGGATTTGGATAATCTTGTCGGATGTTTCTTGAATTAGTTCGGGACCGGTGATTTGTGCTTCACAAATCTCGTTCCAACAGATAGGAGAACGACACTTGCGACCATAGAGAGCTTCAAATGGAGCCATGTTAATACTCGTGTGGTAGCTATTATTGTAAGAGAACTCGATTAGGGATAGATGTGAATCCCAATTGCCACCAAAACCGATTACACAAGCTCTAAGCATATCCTCAAGAGTTTGGATTGTGCGCTCGGTCTGACCATCAGTTTGGGGATGGTAGGCCGTGCTCAAATCCAATCGTATACCGAGAGCAGTTTGGAGAGATTGCCAAAAATGAGAGGTGAACCGAGCATCTCTATCGGAGATTATGTTTAAGGGAACACCGTGACGGCTTATAATTTCATCAATGTAAATTCGGGCTAGTTTCTCAACCCGATAGTCTTCACGGATAGGAAAGAAATGAGCTGATTTGGTGAGACGGTCAATGATCACCCAAATGCTATCATAACCACACGAGGTGCGAGGGAGTTTGGTAATGAAGTCCATAGCTAAATTCTCCCATTTCCACATGGGAATTTCCGGTTGTTCAAGTAATCCGGAAGGACGTTGATGTTCGGCTTTGACTCTGGAGCAAGTTAAACATTTGGCAACATAGAGAGCAATGTCTTTCTTCATACCGGGCCACCAATATTGTTGGCGAAGATCTTGGTACATTTTATCAGCACCAGGATGAATAAAATAACGAGTCTTATGAGCCTCGTTCATGAGAAATGCACGGAGATAATCGCGATTGGGAACTCAAATACGGTTCAAGTAATAAAGTAAGCCATTGGGTTTCGGTTCAAGCTGTAGTTCAACACCACATGACATCTCCTCGTACATGTTACCCTCGGTGACTGAGACGTGTTGAGCTTCTAAGATGCGATTTTGAATGTCGGTTTGAATTCGGACACATTGAAGCATGACATGGTCCTTTCGACTGAAAGCGTCGGCTACAACATTCGCTTTGCCGGGATGGTAACGAATCTCGCAGTCATAGTCGTTAAGGAGTTCAACCCAACGTCGTTGCCTCATATTGAGTTCCTTTTGGTTGAAGATGTGTTGGAGACTTTTGTGGTCGGTGAACACCACACACTTTGTGCCATAGAGGTAATGTCTCCAAAATCTTCAATGCGAATACGACCGCACATAGCTCGAGATCGTGCGTCGTATAATTCTTCTAGTGAATCTTGAGTTGTCTTGATGCATAAGCGATTACTTTTCCTCATTGCATGAGAACACAACCGAGACCTTGGTTGGAAGCATCACAGTAGACAACAAGATCATCATTTCCATCAGGGAGAGTCAAAATAGGAGCATTGCACAACTTTTGCTTGAGAGTTTGGAAAGATTCTTCTTGTTTTGGTCCCCATTCGTAAGGTTTACCCTTGTGGGCTAAAGCGGTAAAAGGGACAGCAATCTTAGAGAAATTTGAGATGAAGCGACGATAATAGCCCGCAAGACCAAGAAATGAACGAACTTCTGTGGGGGTCTTCGGGGCAGGGTCAACATGAATTCCCTTGTCGTTAACGATATGACTAAGAAATTGAACTTCCTTTAGCCAAAATTCACATTTGGAGAATTTGGCATATAGTTGTTCCTTCCGCAAGAGGTCCAAAACCAATCTAAGGTGTTGCTCATGGTTGGCTTTAGTCTTGGAGTAGATTAAGATATCGTCAATGAAGACGATCACAAATTTATCAAGGTACGGTTTACACACACGATTCATGAGGTCCATGAAAACCGCGGGTGCATTGGTTAGTCCAAAGGCATGACCATGAACTCGTAGTGACCATACCTTGTTCGGAAAGCAGTCTTTGGAATATCTTCCTCTTGTACACGGAGTTGGTGATAACCGGATCGAAGGTCAATCTTCGAGAAGCAAGTAGAACCTTGAAGTTGATCAAAGAGGTCGTCAATTTTAGGCAAGGGATAACGGTTTTTGATGGTAAGCTTGTTGAGTTCGCGGTATGTAGGTCCCTAATTCATTGCGTGATGGATCTCTAGACTCGCGGTACGACACGGTGATAACGTGCGGAATCCATGATCAACGTGCTCTTGTAACTCAATCAACAACAACGGTGTAAATAAACTCTTTGTATTTCCAACACAATATCAGGTTACAAGAGTTCTCACCGTTCTGTTATGTTCTCTCAAACTGACTCTGTTCTGTCTATTTATAAGCACTGTTCTGCACCAGGCGAACTTAACAAGTTCGCTTCACTGTGCTTAGGCGAACTTATTAAGTTCGCCTCTAATAGGCTAAGCGAACTTAATAAGTTCGCCTCTGATAGACTTAAGCGAACTTATTAAGTTCGCCTCTGATAGACCAGACGAACTTATTAAGTTCGCCTCTCTGATAGGCTAGGCGAACTTGTTAAGTTCGCCTCTGGCAGAACTTACACAGAATTGTATCAACAGTTACAAAACATGTCCTAACAGACTCCCCTATAACTGTTGCTAACAATTCTATCAATTACAAGTCAAAGACTCTAAGACTAAGACATAATATCTTCAAGCTCGTTGTCACCAGAATATGCTCCCACAGACTCCCCCTTGACAACAGCTTCAGAAGATTGTCATCCGTCTTCACATATCATCAAACACACTGTAGTCTTCGTCTTGTTCATCTGCACTTTCTCTCTTTATTTCTAGAAGAAAACTTGGGAGAAGGACCCCTTGTCAACTTCTGTCTGCAATATTCAGTTTTTGCAAAGGAGAACAACCAAGAATAACCAACAATTAAGATTTCCATGGAAGCTGGAAAAATAAAATCTTTTTGGTTTTTCAAACATAAGAAACACAAAATCTTTTTGGTTTTTCTCTATATAAACTGAAATGTAAAATACAAAATCACATCTTTTTGTCGAACATCACGAGTAAGAAGATCATATCAGTATATATGATATATCAATCACACATCTTGTATATAAATCCATATAATAGCAAATGATATCCTATGTCTTTCTTTCAAGATTATCACACTCTATCTTTTAAAGACTTTCATATTGCATGTTATGATACGCGATAAACATTCAAAGAAAATAGGATCAAGCTATGACACACAAATTCAAATTGTCAATATTATAAGATTTGAAACTAAAGCATCTCATTCCCACTTTCTTGTGAGTTAAGGTACCATTTAAGTATGAAATACAACGTGTACCCCACTAGTATGTCAACAGAAAGTAAATGCACTATCTTCAAGACATATAATATTTTACTAAAGATTATCCGAAATTTCAGAATGAGGAGACATCACTTAGCACATGAATAGCAGAATCCAAATTGGATTGTATAAGAATCAATGAGATTCAGAATCGAATGATTCATTGTCTTGGCTTATATATGTGGAATCATAAGATTCAGGTACGTGGATCCAACTGTTATCTGGATTATGAATTCAATGGAATCAGTAAATTTGATTTATCAATATGATCCAAGGGCTAGTATATGTTTGACGGATGTTGTCAAGTACATATCTTGATTATACTTCAAATTGCATGCTTTTCGGGACATGGGCAATGAAGTAAATCGAATGAATAGTGCTAAGGATATAACCCGAAACTAATCTCATAGGAAAATCTTTATTAAAAGCTAATATTCTTTATCTGATAGTGATCTTTTAACACACACACCCAGGCATAAAATGGGTTCAAATCACAGTTGTAACATATGAAATTATGTTTTCACACTACTAATGGTTCAGTGACGCTTTTAGTCTACTGACAATTCAAATTATATGCATACACAACACTATCATTTCCTATTTGTGTAGTCTCTGAAGTTTAGATCAAAACATATAATTCAGGTATATTAACATAAAGCACCAACCAGTCAATCTAAGGTCATGTGTGAAAGAACATCCACTGATGTACTATCATCTCTTCTTTAACTTCAAGTAATGTTGATTTTATCTTTTTCGATTTGTTTGAATTTTTCAAAATCTTTTTAAAAGAAAGTAAAACAAATGAAAATAAACTCTTCCATGAAAACATTTTAAGAAAAACATTTTACTTGGTTACTCTGGATTAAGCAAGTCAATCAATTTAAAAACTCAAACCGATGTAATCCTGTAATTGAATGCCTTTGCCTTTGTCACCAACATAGTTCTGTACTCCCCCTATCCTGTAGACTCCCTCTCAACTAGTCAAATGGTTGCATCAATGACTTTGTGCTCACCATCGTCATCCTAAGTTTCAGGTTATCATTTGGACTTTGTAAAACTCTTTCCAAAACATTGTGTGTGACATATTCTCCCCCTTGAGCATCAAGTCATTGAATCAAATAGATTCTCAGTTATCAACAACTCTTTACTCATGCAGATGTCATTCCCTGTTATGTGCTAAGAACCACCACTATCAACAACCAAAATGGTATTAATAGTCCCTCTTGGTCATTCTGCACAACTAACAAGAAACATTAATTTGAAATTGGGACCCAACCCATGGTAGTCATGGGTCGTCCATCTGTATCAAAATAATAAACCTCACTCCATTCACAATCGAATCTCTCATCAATTTTTGGTGATTGCTCCAACGAGTCAGAAACAGAAACCTTAGATTTCCAAACATACTTCTTTTCATTAAGTTCGTTTTGCTTAAAATGTGAAGTGTTTAAACATTTTCTTTCATTTGAAAATTGATTTGATTGTGAAAACTCTTGTTGTTCTAAAAGTTTTCTCAATCTTCTGTTTCTCCTCCGTCTTTGAGGTCTAGAAAGCCTAACCTCAGATTTTGAATTACCCTTTGGTATAGCATGAGGTTTAACCACATTTGGGTTAACATAAGGCTTACCATGAGTTCTTACCTTTCCTTGAGTAACATGTCGGTTACCTTTGGCATTGTGAGGACAAGCAATCCTAATGTGACCAACAATACCACAAGAAAACCAAGATCTCGTCTCACGATATTCTCTCATATAAGGAATCTTCACACGATTAGATGCACTTGAAGAAGATTCTCCTACATGAACTTCTTTTTGCTTTATTTTCTCTAGAACGCCAGATTTTGCAACAGGGTTTGATTCAGGCTTCATCTTCTCAGGAACTACATGCTTCTTTCCTTTATTTTGTAAGGACAGGTCACCACAATGTGTCCCATCTCATTACAATGAAAACATGTACGCTTGTCTTTATAATCTCTGACATATGGAACTCTCCTTGAATTTGAAGAACTTCCAAATGTATAATTTCTAGATGAATTAGAATCAACCTTTGAGTCTTCTTTCTTAACCTCTTTCGATATTCCCTCTACCTTAGCTTCATCAAAATATTCATCATCACTCTCATCAGAATACACCATATCTTCACCTGTGACTGGATTCACCTTCAACACAGTCTTAGGATCTAAATCCTCATCTTTTATAATCTCAGGTGTAACAGAATAATTTCCGTTGAGTGGTGGAGGAACATAGCCAATACCACTAGTTCCCTTCCCCTCTTTAGTATTATCATGATAATATACTAATAAGAATGATGAATTTGCAAAGCTTTCTAATTTTCTATGCAATTTGATTACCTCTGCGTTAGATTCAGCTAGTTCTTTATCTTTCTCAACAAGATCATTATTTCTTTTCTCAATTTCTGCAAAGGACATATCCAGGTGATATGCCTGCTCTTTGATCTTCAAAGTCAGAGAATTTATATCCCTCTTCAGTGATTCTATTCTCTCAATACACACATTCTCATTATCCTTTAATTTCTGATTTACCGTGTGCATGGATTTCATATCACAAATGAGGTTTACGTTGTCATCCATAACCCTCATCATTTTATCCTTAACTGAAATACAGTTAGAACAAAACGTCTCAGAGTTAGAGAATACCTCAGGTTTTACTTCTAAAGAAGATGCACCAGTAGCCATGAAAACGTCATCATCAGCTTCACTCTTTTGTTCAACAATGACAGGCTCTGCATCAGTTTCTAATTCACTCAGATCATCTTCAACTGTCTGAAAACTTTCTTCACTCATCACATCAGTCTCGATAGACTGAGTACTTTCACCAGAACGAATACTCTCACTATCAGTTAAATCTGCAGAAGAATCAGTTTGAGAATCACTCTTCTTCTCTAATACTTCTTTGATCAAGGCCTCAAACTCTTGAGAAGTTGCTTCACCCTTTTTCTTTAATGATTCCCATTGATCTCTTGAAGTTGGACACTTCCCGAGACTATGAATGATTTCTTTTGGTAAAGACATCGTTAAAGTTTCACGCGTCTTCATCTCTCGATCAAACTTCTGCTTTTCTACTTTAGTAAGAGCTGTCACTGGTTTAGGAACATCATAATATCCCATATAGTCATAAGTAGAATGTACATATCCTTCAAATATGGATGTCCAAAAGTTTTCATCAGCTTCTGATACGAACTGTTCAAACCGGACTTTCCAGCTACGAAAATCTGATATGCACAAAAGTCTCGGTGGCATAGTTCCAATCTCATTATCATCACATGAAATTGACATTTTGAAATTTTTATTTATTTATTTTTTTTTAACACTAGCTAAGTTCGCCTGCCTAAGCGAACTTAATAAGTTCGCCTGCCTAAGCGAACTTCATAAGTTCGCCTGACTGAACCACCCAATCGAACTTAATCAACCAAGCGAACTTAATCAACCAAGCGAACTTAAACCAGAATTCAAAAATTTGATCAAGTTCGCCTAAAATAAGTTCGCTTAATCCTGTGAGAAGCGAACTTGACAAGTTCGCCTAGTTCGCCTGCTGCTAAGTTCGCCTACACAAGAAATCAGCAAGTTCGCTTGCTTCAACAGATTCAAACTCAAGAACACTTCAAACCACATTCGCGAACCAAAATCAACCAAAAATCGTCATTAATCACTTAATTGAAGGAATTAAACAAAATTGGACCGTAGGATTGTGAAATTTGTCAATTAGAAGCTTTCTATTGGATCAATTTCATCAAAACAATCCAAAATCAATCCAAAATTGTCAAAAATTCTCCATTTTTATCAAGAACACAAAAAGATGAAAAAGCTTCAAAATCTCAGATTTTTGATGTTGATTGGACACGAAAACACCACGAATATTTTGCTAATCAAGAGCATAGGCTCTGATACCACTTGTAGGTCCCTAATTCGTTGCGTGACGGATCTCTAGACTCGCGATACGACACGGTGATAACGTGCGGAATCCATGATCAACGTGCTCGTGTAACTCAATCAACAACAACGATGTAAATAAACTCTTTGTATTTCCACCACAATATCAGGTTACAAGAATTCTCACCGTTCTGTTATGTTCTCTCAAACTGACTCTGTTCTGCACCAGGCGAACTTAACAAGTTCGCTTCACTGTGCTTAGGCGAACTTATTAAGTTCTCATCTAATAGGCTAAGCGAACTTAATATGTTCGCCTCTGATAGACCAGGCGAACTTATTAAGTTCTCCTCTGATAGGCTAGGCGAACTTGTTAAGTTCGCCTCTGATAGGCTAGGCGAACTTGTTAAGTTCGCCTCTAGCAGAACTTACACAGAATTGTATCAACAGTTACAAAACATGTCCTAACAGACTCCTCTATAACTGTTGCTAACAATTCTATCAATTACAAGTCAAAGACTCTAAGACTAAGACATAATATCTTCAAGCTCGTTGTCACCAGAATATGCTCCAACACGGTAGTCAATACACATGTGGAATGATCCATCCTTCTTTTTGACGAATAAGACGGGTGCACCCCACGGTGAATGACTTAGACGAATGAATCCCTTGTCGGAGAGCTCTTGGAGTTGACTCGCAAGCTCTTGCATTTCAGAAGGTGCAAGACGGTAGGGAGCTCTAGCCACAGGGTTAGCTCCGGGTATAAGGTCAATGCGAAATTCCACTTGTCGAACGGGTGGAAGACCGGATAGATCTTCGGGAAATACTTCGGGAAAATCCCGAATGATGGGAATGTCTTGGATACTCTTTTATTTGACATCCTTTTGAACAACATGAGCTAAGAAGGCTACATACTTCTTTCGTAAGTATTTTTGGGCGGTAGTGCATGACATTAACTTGAGTCCTTTGCAAGGCTTTTCACCAAAGACTCTTAACGTTTCTCCTGACAGTAGAGGTATTCGGATGCACTTCTCGAAATAAATGACTTTGGTATGATGATTTGATAGCCAATCCATGCCTATGATGATATCAAAACTTCCTAGTGGCATTGGTACAAGATTGATTGGAAATGGATGATCATTAAGTTCTAGAGAGCAGTCGTGAATAACAGAGTCAATTGTAAGTGAGTCACCATTTGCTACTTCGATAGTGAAGGTTTTCTCTAATTAGGATCGTGTCTTTGCAAGTAAGGGTTCAAAGTTAAGTGACACAAAACTTTTATCGGCACCGGTATCAAATAAAATGGAGGCATATTGACTATTAACAAGGAACGTACCGTTGACCACATCATTGTTGGCTTGAGCTTCATTGGCGTTTATGTTGAAAGCACGTCCACGAGCTCCGCCTTGTCTAGCATTGATTAACCTTGGGCACTGATCACGGAAATGATTTGGGTTACCACATTCATAACAAGCACGCCCATTTGCAATAGTGAGAACACCTTGATTAGCTACTTGGGGGTTGGTTCGGTTTGGTGGGTTGACTTGGCCTGCAAGTGCTTTGGCTCTACAGGCATTGACCGTATGGCCATATTTCCCACAATGAGTGCAAAGGCGACATGGAATGGTTTGGAGATGGTGATAATTGCATGTGGCACAGAGTGGGTAAATCCCAACATATGGCTCTTTGGTTGCTGCTTGAACCATAGGAACAACTTGGTTAACAGGTATAGCAGGAGTGACCATAGCATAGTTTCTAGCCTTTCTTTTCTTATTATTACGGGAGGGTTCAGTTGTGGTTTCTTTGACGTGTGCGGGAGGGATTGCAGTGTCGGGAATTTTCTTGGTGCCTTTTCTGGTCAGAGTTCCTGCTTTCACATGGTTGTCGGTCAATGTCGCAGATAAACGGATACATCTTCGACTGTTGCAGGATTTCTCCCTAAGACAGTATCTTGAATCTGCCTAGGCAGTCCACCAATATACTTCTCAATGCAGCGGGATAAAGGTGTGACCATATGGGGCACAAGGAGACTCAACTCATGGAACCGAGTCGTATAGGCTAGACTTTCACCACCATCTTGGGCAAGATCCCAAAACTCGGCTTCCAGTTTTTTTACCTCATTTCGAGGACAAAATTCTTCAATCATTAGTCTTTTAACCTCATCCCAAGGTAAAGCCATTGCTACTTCCACACCTCTATTCCTCTTTTCCCCATTCCACCACGTGAGTGCCCGTTTTTGTTAGACACTTGTGGCATGACGAACACGAAGGTTATAGGGGCAGTCACTATTGAGAAAGGTATTCTCAATACTTTCGAACCATTGAAGAAGTCCCGTAGCTCCTTCGGTACCATAGAACCTAAGGGGATTACATGAGTTGAAGTGCTTGAAGGTGCATTGTGGTGGGTTGGCACCACCACCCCCATTAGCTCCATGGTTACCATTTGTGGCACCATTAACTTGAGTGAGTTGGGTTACAAGTTGTGCAAGGATAGCAGCAATGTCGGTATTGTTGTTGGTCATGGGAGCATGACGGGGAGGCATTCTACAAAGTTGCACAACACAAGAAAAGATGTAAGAATTTATGAATGTTGTTTGGATTTAAAAGAATAAGATAACAAATAAAATAGTTAATCATACTTCGGATTGCACTCAAATAGTGATAAAATCACTTGAATACTATGACATATTAAGGTTAATTAAACTCATATAATTTTCAAGGAGACATGCTTTAGCCTATAAGTAAACACTCATCCCGGGAATTCCTAGGAAAGCATACAGGTCCCTCGGTTGATTGGGATTTATGCGAAATGCTTTCCTAGACAGAAAACCCAGAATACAGGTGTCACTCTTCCAGATTGCACGTGTCCTCAAATAATTAACAAAGTTTAAAAGCCTTAACGAGGAAATAAAGAAATTTTTGTAGATAGAGATCCATGAAGTTTCCACATGCTAAGAAGATAATGATAGAGGAGTAGGTAAGGATATTATGAGGTTTTAGGGTATAGGTAGGGATATTGTTTATTTAATTATTATTTATGCATAGTCTAATAAGTCATGAATTTTTTTTTACATGTAAGGCATCAAAATGAAATAATAACTAATCATGGAAAATATGTAACACATAGCATGTAACACATAGTATATAACACATAACATGTAGCACATATCATATAATCATGAACCATGGCATAAGTGGGTGTCCTAAAGTTATAGTCTAGGTCAAGGGTGTCTAATAACCTAGTTTCCTATAACCAAGGCTCTGATACCAATCTGTCACACCCCAACCGACGGCGGAATCATCGGGGCGGGACATGTAAACTGTTCATGAGCACAAGGTTCACTAGATTTCAATATTTAATCATCAATTTCATTTCAAACAATTCAACCACAAATAGCAAAATTCAACAAGTACATAATTGGAAATACAAATTGTTCTTTGAATTTAAATTAACTAGGTCAAATCTTAAGTGTAGCATGTCTTGATCAAACTCACACATTAGCACCTGAAACATGAATAAAATAAGGTCAACTAAAAAGTTGGTGAGCATACACAGGTTTGTACATAGATAGCATATAGATTGTAAATGAACAAATCCTTACATAACATGATAAAATAAGGCATTTATGGAGAGCAACTATTGTGTAACCAAGTACAATCAAACCTTTGTAACTAGCATGCAAAATTGTGTTGTCGGTAACAATCACCCCAATCTGGGTGGGTTTGTCAGACTCAATAGATCTATCATTGTTTACCGTCGGCTTGAATAGTTAATGATTGCACATAAATTGCACATAAAAGTTAACACACCTACCACTCAGGCATAAAGCTAAAATTTGCACACATGAATGTAAATAGGATTTGTACTTGTGTAGTTTGTGTAAATGGAAGCAATAGATTGTATATTGTTCATGTTCCACCCCAAAAATGTAAAAGAGTAAAAGAGGCTAGGTAATACTCACATGATTTGAAGGCGTAGCTAACACAAGAGACTAGATAGTAATACGTGGTCCTTGTAATGCACAACGTTAACCTAGAGTGTAATATGTATCGAATTAATAGTATACACAATAGTCTTTGTCTAAGGTTAAATTGGATGTGTGTATAAGGAATTTGAAGTTGTAGGTGTCAGTGGTTTGTACTTGAATGGTGTTGTATGAAATTAAGGTTTGAATTTGGAATAACTAAATAATAAAACAAAATTATTATTTATTTACTTAGTTATAAAAATAATGTAGGTATTAGGGGTAATTATGTATAACCTAAATAAATGATTTTTTTGTTTAAATGTAAATTAAATAAATAATTGTTACCTTATTTGTTTATTTATAAAATATGTAACTTAGTCATTTAGTAGTAAAAATGTATTAAATGTTTTATATTAAATATAAATTTCTTTATTTTATTTTCATAGAGATGTTTAAATAAATTGTGTAAATAATATTTAAGTGTAGGGTTTAACAATAAATATAAATTAAATTTTATAAGTTTTAAATAAATAATTTCTATTTAGAAAAGATATTTGATCTTTTTAAATAACGTTAATATAAATCTTTATAAAATCAATTCTCTTTATTTAAAAATTAATCTGAAATACTTATTATTTTTAAAATATGGAAATAATTATTATGCCAAGACTTTTCTCATACACACGACCGTGCCTGGGACAAGGCACGATCGTGCTAGAACCACGGGCGCGACCGTGCTAATCAGGGACGCGACCGTGTTGACCAAACAGGAGGAATAACTAAGCTGTTCACTAGGTACGACCGTGTCTGGGCTAGGCACGACCGTGTCTAGGGTTCTGGGGCACGACCAAGTCTAGCAAAGAGGTATGACCGGGTCTGAGTGTGTGAGGCACGACCGCGCTGGTATTAGCACGACCGTGTCTCATGAAGCACGACTGCGCTAGAATACTAGCGCGACCGTGTCTGTTCCAAAACAGAATCGATTTGACTAATTCTTATATTGTTAATGTTGGAATTCATGGGGCTTTCATCTGTAGGGTTATTACGAGTCTATTGGAGTATATCAATTGTATTTAAAACGTGTTCAAAACAGGGTTCGATTAAATTCATTATGAATGAAAAATAGATTCTGGTTCGTGATGATTCCCATATTGTAAGTCCGAATTAGATTAGGTCTTTTGATCTATAGACTAACAGGAAAGTGTGGAAGATTTCAATTACCCGAAAAGATGATTAACCGATAGTGCGTGGTAGAAACGAGTTCCGGCGACGACGGTTTGAACTCCGGCGCTTTCTGCTGAAACTCCGGCTAACTCAATGTGTTCTGGGGGTTTAGGGAGGATCGAATGATGTATTTGCATGCTTGTTTGAGAGGATTGCAAATAAAATCTTGAAATCGATGGTCACATGGAGGGTTTTGACGACTATAATATGAATCGATCAATTTGGTTTATGTTTCGTAAATAAAATGATTAAAATCTTTAATTGGGTTTGTTAATATGCGAAACGGTTACGAAATCGAATAGTCCTGCGATTAAAGGTTGCATTTACGTTTCAACTGACGCGAGGCGCGACCGTGCCCATGTGAGGCGCTACCGTGCCAAGGCACCGGGCGCGACCGTTCCAAAGCAAGGCGCGCGACTGTGCCAGAACGAGGCGCGACCGTGCCAGAACGAGGCGCGACCGTGCCTATTAAGGTTTCTTGTTAATTTATAAAAATTAGTCCTTGTAAATTTCAGTATTGACAGATTTGTATAAATATGGACTTATGTATAGTTTAATAGGGTATACTCGTGTAAAATTTGTGGATTTGCATTGGAACATAGTATTTAATTGTTGGTACGAATAGGACAAGTCAGTGTACTAAATTTGAATTTGAAACGTGTCACATTGAATTGAAATACAGATAACAAAAATCAGAAATGTTACAGACGCCTTGGAAAGTAAGCAAGTAGGAACTGAATCCGTTGTAGTAGCAACACTCATGTCAATGACATATGTGTCATTTCTCCTCGGAGCCTTCATTAGAATCCATTCTTCAGGAATAACAAAGCCCGGTTTCAAGATATAACACTCAGAATCATTGAAATGAAACAAAAACTTCTTGTCACAAACTTGAGATACACTCAAAAGATTGTGTTCAAGTTGCTCCAAATAATTCACTTTCTCAAATTTGACTTTATCATTCTTTAAAGTACCCTGACCAGTTATGTACCAGCCTTTATTACCCGCAAAAGCGACATAACCTCCATCAATATTTTTGACATCTTCAAGCAACCGAATATTCCCTGTCATATGTCGAGAACAACCACTATCCACATACCACCTATTGTTGATAGTCATCCTTGGTTTTCCCTACATAAACAAAGAAAATCAGTTAGAAATTGGAACCCGAGCCATTGAGGTCTTGGGTCGTCCAGATGGATCAAAATAAACAACTTCAAGCAATTTACAATCAATGTTATCATTAACTTTTGGAACAGAAGTTTCACACACAGACTTTTTCAAAGAAGACACATTATTATTGGTTGGAAAAACATTATCTGATATATTAATATCAGATTTAGATGTTTCCAAAATTTTCTTTAATTTTCTGTTACGTCTTCTTCGTTGTGGTCTAGAAAGTTTAACTTCAGGTTCAGAATGTTTTGGAATTCTAACATGTGGAATCTCAAATTTCTCTTGACACACAACTGATTTAGAACTGAAATTATCCTGCTACCTAAATCCTGAAGATTTAGCAAAAGATCGACAAGACATATTCTTCTCCACACTTGAAGTTGACTTTCCCTCATTTGTTCTTTTCAGAATCTTCACCACTTTTTGTTGTAAAGGAGTAGTCTTCAATTTGCCTTGGTTCTTATAAGGACAATTTATCAAAATGTGACCAGCTTCATTACAATGAAAACAAACTCTTCTATCTTGATGAGTTCTGATATAAAGGGTTTTTCTTGAGTTTGATGAGCCATCCGATGAATAAGCTTCAGAAGATTGTACTGAAGAATTTACTAGCTTCTTTGGAACATAAATTTGAGTGACCTTGGATGTATGCATCTTTTGATGACCAGCAGCAACAAAACCACTTGATTGTAACAGTTTGGAAAGCTTAGGTGTAACAACTTTCACTTCATCAGGTTCTGTCAGGATGCATCTATCACGGGTAACTGTTTTTACGACCATTGGTTCATCAAGTTTCACCTCCTTTGGAATACCTTCAACCCTCTTCTCATCAAACACCTCATCCTCATAATCAAACTCATAGATCATCTCCTCCCCAGTCACTGGATTGACTTTCAAAACTATCTTTGGATCTATTTCCTCTTCATGAATAATTTCAGGTTCAACCACATAATTTGCATTGAATGGAGGAGGAACAAATCCAATCCCAGCAACTCTCTTAGTAGGATCAGTATTAGCATTAAAAAAATCCAATACTACAGAAGAATTTTCAAAATTTTCCAGCTCTCGATGAAGTTTGATCACTTCAGATTCTTTGTCAGAAATTTCTTTGTTCTTTTGAGCAACAATTTCATTTCGCTTTTCTATTTCAGCATAAGCCATATCCAGATGATAAGCTTGTTCTTTATATTTCAACCCTAAAGAATTTAAATCTATTTTCAAAGATTCAATTCTATCAACACACAGTTTATCATTATCTTTCAGTTTTTGATTAACTGAATACATCGATTTCATATCACAAATCAAATTTGTGTTATCATCCATGACTTTTTGCATTTTATCTTTTACACTAATGCAATTAGAACAATAAATGTTACAGACAGAATCTTTTACCTTTGACGGATCAGACATGTCTGCCATGAATACTTTTGCAATAGGAATATTTTCTGAATCAGCACCATCTGAAGCATTTTGAGTTAAAACAATATCATCTTCAGCAACACATGATGCGATATCAGAATCAACATTCTGTACTTGTTCAATCTCTTCATCAACACTCGACACACTTTCACCATCGCTCGAACTATCATCATCAGTCGACTCTTCAGAATTTTCAGAATGAATCTCTGCTACAAATGCTTGACTTACCGTACCCACCAAATCTTCCAGATGAATACCCCAGTCATAGTTTTCATCGTTCTGAGCAACCAAAGCCTATGATGCAGATGCATGATTAGAATTACCTGATGCACCATGTGACTGATTATGATTATTCTGAAAGTTATTCGGCTTCTTCTGAGAATCAAACTCAAGTTTTGGCTTCACACATTCTTTAGCAAAGTGACCATACTCTTGAAGTTATAACAACACACTTTGGTTTTATCAAATCCCATGTGTAATCGACTGTTAGAGCCAATATATTTTCTTCAGTCTTCTTTAGAAAATCTTTTGCTTGTCACATCAACATAGCCATATTCCATTGAATGTTCATTTCTTCCAGATCAACAGGATCAATCTGTCTGAAATCTTCTTCAATAACCTCTGGATCATGAATTTTTCCTCCAATAAAATTTTCATACGATGCCATGAATGAGGAAAACATAGCCAAATAATCATCAACAACCTTTTGATTCATATTGTGAGTTCCAGACGATGAAGACGTTGTAGTTGCAGAGAAACCAGAATGACTAGGATGAATAGGAACTCCAGAACACTGATCATTAGAAGTATCTTGAGCATTACTAGAAAAGAATACAACCCCTGTACCAGTTTTACCAGAAGTCTTGGCAAAATACATTGAAGGATCTTGTATATGTTCCATATTAGTCTCCTTCTTCTTCATATTCATATCATGCGATTAAATCTTTCCAAGAACCTCTTCCAAAGACATTGCTTTATACTTGATATTATCTTTTATCAAAACTGTATACACATCAAACTTAGATGGTAATGCCTCCAAGAACTTATCATTGATCTCTTCTGTCTCATACACCACTGAAGCACTTGACAATTCACTTAGCAGATGATAGAATCTTGTAGCAAGATCATCCAAAGATTCATTTTGAAAGTGCTAGAATACTAAGAATTGCTTCTTCAGTAATTCCTTTCTGCTCCTCTTTACATCCAAACTCCCTTCACATCTCTTTTGTAATGCTTCCCACAGTTGTTGAGAAGACTTGAATTGTTTAAAACTGTGATAAATTTCCTTAGGAAGAGACATCGAGATACTTGCCATCGCTTTCTTTTCTCTATCAAACAATAACTTTTCTTCTGTGGTTAACGCAGACACCGATTTCGGAACATCATCCCTTCCCATCCAAGTGTATGTCGGATGCGTGTAACCTTCCAAGATTGGAATCCATAGACTTGTATCAGTGAAAGATACAAACTAATCAAACCGATCTTTCCAATTAGAATAATCTGCAAGACTTAACAACTTTGGAGGTTTCTGAGATGTACCGATCTCATTATCATAATTGAACATGTTAGTCACCTGCACCATATTTTCCATTTTCCAAAAAAATTTTTCCAAGTGTTGAACAAGCTTACCCTTAGGCGAAGATAATATGTTCGCTTCAGATACACCCAAGCGAATTTGATATCAAGCGAACTTAATAAGTTCGCTTAAATCAAAAATCCAGAAAATTTAGTAAGTTCGCCTGAAAAATAAGTTCGCCTGAATTGGGAGAAGCGAACTTGACAAGTTCGCCTGCTAAGTTCGCCTGCACACAGATTCAGCAAGTTCGCATGCTTCAACAGAAACAGAATCAAGAACAGCTTTAACTCAAAAACACGAACAAAGATTTACCAAAAATCTTCATATCTCACTGATTTGAAGGAATTAGACAAAATTGAACCGTAGGATTATATATTATATCAATTAGAACACTTCTATCGGATGAATTTTCTCAAAATCCACTTCAAAATCACCAAATCAGCAGCAAAATAAGATTCAAGAACTTGTAAAACTCCATGGACATGAAAAATCAAAAAAGATGATGTAAGGCCCCAAACCCGGGAGGCCTCACTTGTTGGATTTACTCATTCACAAACAGTTATTAAACTTGAATATCCAATAACGCAGCGGAAAATTTCATTAAAACATACTCATAACATTGTTCAACATGCGGAAGCCTAACATAGGCTAATACATAAACATAACAAAAACTAATCATAACGGGATGCTAGTCTTCATGATCAACCGGGTAACTCTTCTCGCTTGCCAAGCATCACCGTCCATCATCCATACCTGCCTTAACCTGAATGTGCATACTAAAAAGTCAGCTACGCTGGTGAGTTCCAGTTTTTCATTCGATTTAATAAATGGTTCATCATTCAATAATTCATTAGGGTTTAACATCATGTACAAGAAAACAGGGCCTTTCGTTCATCATTAAAAACCTTCACACATTTATCATCATCATAAACACGTTGAACGAATCGTTCGTTTAAAACATTTAACATTCATTTAAGTCATACATTACTATCTAAATCTGTGTTACCATTCGTTCCATCATTTAGTATTGTATTGCCCCTAAGGCTTAACTGCATGAAGACCGACAATACAATACATTCCGTCAATTCCCTATTGTATTGCCCCTAAGGCTTAACTGCACGAAGACCGACAATACAATACATTCCGTCAATTCCCTTTTGTATTGTCCCCAAGGCTTAACTGCACGAGGACCGACAATACCCATTTAGTTGCCCTTATGGCTCTCATGTCCATAAACCGACAACTTCCATCGACGGCTATGGCTCACGGCCATAACACCGTCGGATCATAATTTAACCTTCATGGGGTCACGTTAACCCCTGAGTAACCGTCGTTACTCCCATACCAGTTGTACAACATCATAACCATTGGTAGGCCACCAAGACACTGCCCCTGTTGTTCTTATGGAAACTATGGCTCGCTGTCCCTAATCTACCACAAGGCTGGGAATTACATTCCCAGATTTCATTCGTCAATTCAATTCATTCGACAGATTAGATTTGTAATGACTTCTTTAAAACCTTTGCCCTTTTTCTTTTCTTTTCATAAAACCTTTCATTCATTTTCGAAACCCTTTACCTTTAGTTTAAACCATTTCTTTATAAACATTTCGTTCGTAAACATTCCATTCATAAAACTTTTTTTCCATAAACCGTTCATTCCAAATCATTTCATTTCGTAAACATAGTTTCATAAGCATCATTTTATAAACATAGTTTCATAAACATCGTTTCGTAAAACATTATTTCATATGTATGCACACCAGCCCGAAAACATTATATAAAACATTTAAAAGAGGGCTTCTAGAACTCACCTGATATGCTAATCCGGGTTGTCCTAAACAAAGGTCCCACTACGTCACTTCCGATCTGAATTGATTAGTTAAATACACATCCGACCAAATCCCGACTCTAACAGTTTAACCTTCTAAACATACCGACTTTACCTAATCAGCCAGGGCCTTGCTCTTGCGTACTTAATAAGTGCGCAAACCTCGCTTCATGCGTACTTGATAAGTACGGATGATCCTCTTCCTGCGTACTTAATAAGTACGCAGGACCCTCTTCCTGCGTACTTGATAAGTACGCAGGATCTGCTTCCCCGCAAAAACCCTAACTTTCGCATTCGGGTCTGATCTCGTCAAGATCCCGAACTTGTTTACATTCAAAACGTTTGCCTTTCAATAAGTAACTCAAATCTATGTTTTTCTTCCAGTTTCATCCATAAAAACGTCACATTTCGTCCAAAAACCCAAAAAACCCAAAAACGAACAAAAACTCAGATCTAGGTTGGATCGTTACCTGTATCGAGCTTCTGATTCGGAGATTCTTCTCACTAGCTATGGATCAACGCACTTCGTCAATCTTGGGCCAATCCGTCGACTTTCTCTCTCTATGATTTCTCTCTCTAGAACTTGCAAATGAGAGACAGGGTGGTAACTTAGGCTATTTATAGGGGAGGCTCTCCTATGCTCGCCCCTTCTAGCCCGCCGGCCCGGCCCATCATGCCTCGTTCGTTTATTCCATTATTATAACTGTCGTTTTATTTTTGGGATGTTACAAGTCTACCCCCCTTACAATAGGTTTCGTCCCCGAAACCTATCATAAGTCAAATAGTTGAGGGTACGACTCCCTCATTTCCGTCTCTGTTTCCCAAGTAGATTCCGATCCCTTTCGGTGCTTCCATTGGACTTTAACCAATTGAATAATCTTATTACGCAAACGCTTCTCCTTTCTGTCTAAGATGGCCATGGGTTCTTCGATGTAGTTAAGGCCGTTGTCGACCTCGATGTCAGTAAGTGGTATGTGAGCCGATTCATCCGCCGCAAGTGTGATACCTGGAAGGTAGGATGAATCCCACTTAACTCATCAAGTAACTCTAGCTGATAAGCGACTTCACCAACCCGTGCCATTATCCTGAATGGTCCGACAAACCTCGAACTTAACTTTCCTCTCTTCCTGAATCGTATGATTCCCTTCTAGGGTGACACTTTCAACATTACTCTTTCCCCAACATCAAACTCAATAGGCCTTCGTCGTTTATCCGCATAAGATTTCTGACGATCTTGTGCGGCCTTCATTCGTCCTTTGATTTGATCAAACCTTTCTGACGTTTCTCTTACTACTTCAAGACTCCCTAATTCCTTTTGTCCAATCTCACCCCAACAAATCGGGGTCCTGCATCTCCTCCCATACAACATTTCGTAAGGCGGCATGCCTATAGTCGTGTGATGACTATTGTTGTAGGAGAATTCGGCTAACGGCAGATGACTGTCCCAACTGCCGCCAAAATCGATAATACAAGCACAAAGCATATCCTCCAATGTCTGAATGGTCCTTTCGGACTGACCATCCGTTTGTGGGTGGTATGCCGTGCTGATATTAAGCCTCGTGCCCATCGCCTCATGAAATCTTCTCCAGAACCTCGATGTGAATCATGTGTCCCGGTTAGATATGATCGTCAAAGGCATCCCATGCCGTGCTACTAATTCATTAATAAATACTTCCGCTAACCTTTCCAACGAGAACGTCTCACGAATAGGTAGGAAATGAGCACTCTTCGTTAAACGGTCCACAATTACCCAAATGGTGTCATGACCTTTAGCTGTGCGAGGTAGCTTGGTTATGAAGTTCATGGTAATGTGTTCCCACTTCCATTCCGGTATATCAAGTGGTTGAATCTTTCCATACGGTTTCCTGTGTTCGGCCTTTACTTGTGAGCAAGTCAAGCACTTGCTTACATACTTTGTCACCACATGTTTCATCCCAGGACACCAGTATTCCTTCCTCAGATCTTGGTATATTTTATTGGCACCAGGATGGATAGAGTAACGAGACTTATGAGCCTCATCCAAGATTTTGGTTCTAAGCTCGCCACCCATAGGTATCCATACCCGCCCAAAACGTGTCCTAACACCAAGGGTGTTATATTCCAACTTGTCCTGTTGGCCAACCATCATTTCCTTCTTTATGTTTTCTTCCTTAAGTGCTTCATCTTGAGCTCTTTCAATTTCCCTCATCACATCAGATGTTACCACCAACTGGCAAGCTTTCACTCTAATAGGAGCAGGCACATCCTTTCGGCTTAGAGCGTCAGCCACCACGTTTGCCTTTCCAGGATGGTATATGATTTCACAGTCATAGTCTTTTAATAGTTCCAACCATCGTCTCTGTCTCATATTAAGCTCTCTTTTTTCGAAGAAGTACTTCAAACTTTTGTGGTCAGAGTAAATAGTAAACTTCACCACGTACATGTAGTGCCTCCAGATTTTCAATGAGAATACGAAAGCAGCAAGTTCCAAATCATGGGTTGGATAATTAGCTTCGTGAATCTTCAACTATCGTGATGCATACGCGATCACTCTTTCGCGTTGCATCAACACGCATCCCAATCCCTGACCCGAAGCGTCAAAGTATACCACTAAGTCTTCATTGCCCTCGGGAAGGGCCAAGACTGGGGCTTTGGTTAGCTTTTCCTTCAATTCCTTAAACGCCTCATCCTGGGTCGAACCCCATTCGTACTTTACCTCCTTCCGAGTCAACTTTGTCAATCGTGAAGCTATTTTCGAGAAATCCTAGATGAATTCCGATAGTAGCCTACCAATCCTAAGAAACTACGGATTTCAGTTGGCGTCTTAGGAATATTCCATTCCTTTACCGTCATTATCTTCGCTGGGTCAACCATAATGCCGTTCGGGTTGATAACGTGACCTAGGAATTGGACTTCCCTAAGCCAGAACGTGCATTTAGAGAACTTAGCATACAACTTTTCCTTCTTCAGAGCCTCCAACACCTCCTTTAAGTGAGCTGCGTGATCACCCTCATTCTTGGAGTAGATGAGGATATCATCGATGAACACAATTACCGATCGGTCCATAATCGGTCGACACACCCTATTCATTAAATCCATGAATGCTGCGGGGGCGTTCGTCAATCCGAAAGACATTACGCGGAACTCGAAATGTCCATAACGCGTGCGAAATGCAGTTTTCGGTATGTCTTCTTCCCTCACCTTCAACTGATGGTACCCGGATCGAAGGTCGATTTTTGAGAACCAACTTGCGCCTTGCAATTGATCGAATAGGTCGTCGATCCTTGGTAAAGGGTACTTGTTCTTCACTGTTCGTTTGTTCAACTCGCGATAATCAATACACATTCTCATCGAACCATTCTTCTTCTTCACAAACAACACCGGAGCACCCCATGGCGAGATGCTCGGTTGTATAAATCCCTTCTCAAGTAGTTCATCTAATTGGACCATAAGTTCTTTCATTTCCACAGGTGCTAGTCGATATGGAGCCTTAGCCACGGGCTGGGCATCTGGTACTAAGTCGATTCGAAATTCAATCTCTCTGTCGGGTGGTATCCCAGGCAACTTCTCTGGAAACACCTCCGGGTACTCGCGTACCACGGGTACATCGTCTAGTTCCTTCACTCCCTTACAATTGTCAATTACGTATACCAGATAAGCCTCGCATTCGCGCCTCAAGTAATTTGTTGCCTTAATCATCGAGATGATGTTTGGCATCGGGGCGTCACGATCTCCAAAAACCTCGACTTTGCTACCATCCAGAGCCTTGAGTCGGATTATCTTTCGTTTACATATGATTTATGCTTCGTTGGCAGTTAACCAATCCATACCTAACACGACATCAAACCCTCCCAAAACCATAACAAACAATCTGACAGGGAACCTATGACCTTCTATTTTTACCGTGGTGTTGTCAACTACATCGGTCACTCTCACAGTTCTTCCCTCAGCGGTTTCTACGCTAAAGGCCCTTTCTAGCTGACTGACAGTGCACTTCACTCGTTTACAAAATGTCGCAGATATAAAACTCTTACAGGCACCCGAATCAAATAATACAGAAACAAAAGTGTTGTCAAGGATGAACGTACCTGACGCCACGTCGGGGTCTGCCCTGGCTTGGTCTTGCGTCTGCGCGTACGCACGAGTCTTTACTTGGGGCCTCTCTTCTTTCTTCTCGGCACCCTTCCCTTTCCCAGGTTCGCCCATCTTCGGTTTCGGGCATTCCCTACTCAGGTGACCGGCATCCCCACAGTTATAGCACTTGAAGTGTTGTGGGAACTCACGGGAGTAGTGCCCGGTCTTGCCACACTTAAAGCACAAGTTAGATCCCAGTCTACATTCACCTGCATGCTCCCTTCCACACTTCTTACAAACAGTCGGCTCATTCACCCGAGCCCTCTTATCACGAGTCCCAAACATCTTTCCACCAGTTCGCTTGTTTGAGAAGCTCGGTCTCTTCTTCGGTTCCTCAATGGCGGCATCATTTAATGCCAGATCATCATACACCACACCACTGAGTTCCACCACTGAATCATAGGTGCTAGGGGTGTTTGCTTTGATAAAGGTGCGGACCTTGTCCGACAGCCCTTGAATGTAACATGAAATCTTTCTTTCCTCAGTCGTGATAAGGTGTGGCACCACATGTGCCAGTTCATTGAACCGTGTGGTGTACTGCCGGTGCGTCATGCTCCCGGCCTTAATCCCTAGAAATTCCCTTTCTACCTTTTCGATCTCATTTCTTGGACAGAAATTCTTGATCACTAAAGTTTTCAAATCAGCCCACATCATCGCATCCACAACCTCGCTCCCTTTTGCTTGACGTACACCTTCCCACCAATGGGATGCTTCCTCTCTCAAGGAGTTAGCTGCAAATTTCACAACTTGATCCGTTCGACACTCGCTCAGGCGAATGGCAGCATCCATACGGATTACCCAATCAAAAGTAGCCACCGCGTCCTTCTTCCCAGTCAGGACCGGTGGGTCACATGCCTTAAAGGACTTATAGTCGCAACCACGGTTAAGCGGTGCGTTGATTGCCTCAGTGTTCGGGGTGTCAACCGCGGTGTTAGACACACCTTCCCCATTAACCTTCTTCAATGCTTCAGCTAACAGACCTGGCAGAGAAGTCTTCATCAACTCTGTGAACTTTCTAGCTATAGCTGCTCTCACTTCTGGTTCAAAAGTGAAAGGTTGTTCTTCAATCTGTGTCTGCTCAGTTCCATGCACACTAACCGCCGGTTCAGTGTGAACACTTCCTTCTTCACTATACTCTTGGCGCGCCGGGGTCCTGCCACGGCCACCATTTCGACCGCCGGTACGACCGCCAGTACGACCATCGGTACGGCCCCCACCACGTCTTCCGTTTCCACTCCTTTCCATTTCGTTCTATAAGACAAGGAATCCAACGTCATCACGCTAGTTAACAAATAAAATTCAATAAGCACTGTAAGATGTTAATATACACTGGCCATCTGTAATTAACCATTACACTACCTTTCGATTTCTATTTGACCACCTTTGTGATTCCATCAGAACACAAGTCCTTACCTAACCCTTTCTAAGGCATACTATACATGTAAATATATACTACCTTCATACCTGATGCTGTGGCTCAAGTTACCCGTACTGGCATCCGCTTTCGGTCCCATTCACAGTTTAAGTTCAGAAACTAGGAGTGTCCGAATCTCTCAAACTATTGCTCTGATACCAACTTGTAAGGCCCTAAACCTGGGAGGCCTCACTTGTTGGATTTACTCATTCACAAACAGTTATTAAACTTGAATATCAAATAACGCAGCGGAAAATTTCATTAAAACATACTCATAACATTGTTCAACATGCGAAAGCGTAACATAGTCTAACACATAAACATAACATAAACTAATCATAACGGGATGCCAGTCTTCATGATCAACTGGGTAACTCTTCTCGCTTGCCAAGCATCACCGTCCATCATCCATACCTGCCTTAACCTGAATGTGAATACTAAAAAGTCAGCTACGCTGGAGAGTTCCAGTTTTTCATTCGATTTAATAAATGGTTCATCATTCAATAATTCATTAGGGTTTAACATCATGTACAAGAAAACAGAGCCTTTCGTTCATCATTAAAAACCTTCAAACATTTATCATCATCATAAACACGTTGAACGGATCGTTCGTTTAAAACATTTAACAATCATTTAAGTCATACATTACTATCTAAATCTGTGTTACCATTCGTTCTGTCATTTAGTATTGTATTGCCCTTAAGGCTTAACTGCACGAAGACCGATAATACAATACATTCCGTCAATTCCCTATTGTATTGTCCCTAAGGCTTAACTGCACGAAGACCAACAATACAATACATTCCGTCAATTCCCTTTTGTATTGCCCCCAAGGCTTAACTGCACGATGACCGACAATACCCATTTAGTTGCTCCTATCGCTATCATGTCCATAAACCGACAACTTCCATCGACGGCTATGGCTCACGGCCATAACACCTTCGGTTCATAATTTAAAATTCATGGGGTCACGTTAACCCCTGAGTAACCGTCGTTACACCCATACCAGTTGTACAACATCATAACCATTGGTATGCCACCAAGACACTGCCCCTGTTGTTCTTATGGCAACTATGGCTCGCTGTCCATAATTTACCACAAGGCTGGGAATTACATTCCCAGACTTCATTCGTCAATTCCATTCATTCGACAGATTAGATTTGTAATGACTTCTTTAAAACCTTTGCCCTTTTTTCTTTTCTTTTCATAAAACCTTTCATTCATTTTCGAAACCCTTTACCTTTAGTTTAAACCATTTCTTTATAAACATTTCGCTCGTAAACATTCCATTCATAAAACTATCTTTCCATAAACCGTTCATTCCAAATCATTTCATTTCGTAAACATAGTTTCATAAGCATCATTTTATAAACATAGTTTCATAAACATCGTTTGGTAAAACATCATTTCATATGTATGCACACTAGCTCGAAAACATTATATAAAACATTTAAAAGAGGGCTTCTAGAACTCACCTGATAAGTTAATCCGGGTTGTCCTAAACAAAGTTCCCACTACGTCACTTCTGATCTGAATTGATTAGTTAAATACACATCAGACCAAATCCTGACTCTAACGGTTTAACCTTCTAAACACACCGACTTTACCTAATCAGCCTGATGCCTGCGCACTTAGCAAGTGCGTAGGGCCTTGCTCTTACGTACTTAATAAGTGCGCAAACCTCGCTTCATGCGTACTTGATACGTACGCATGATCCTCTTCCTGTGTACTTGATAAGTACGCAGGACCCTCAGGATCTGCTTCCCCGCAAAAACCCTAACTTTCGCATTCTGGTCTGATCTCGTCAAGATCCTGAACTTGTTTACATTCAAAACATTTGCCTTTCATTAAGGAACTCAAATCTATGTTTTTCTTCCAGTTTCATTCGTAAAAACGTCACATTTCGTCCAAAAGCCCGAAAAACCCAAAAACGAACAAAAACTCAGATCTAGGTTGGATCGTTACCTGTATCGAGCTTCTGATTCGGAGGTTCTTCTGACGAGCTATGGAGCAACGCACTTCTTTAATCTACGGCCATCCGCCGACTTTCTCTCTCTATGATTTCTCTCTCTAGAACTTGCAAATGAGAGAAAGGGTGTTGACTGAGGCTATTTATAGGGGAGGTTCCCCTATGCTCGCCCCTTATAGCCCGCCGGCCCATCCGGCCCGGCCCCTCATGCCTCGTTCGTTTATTCCGTTATTATAACTGTCGTTTTATTTTTGGGATGTTACAGATGATCAATTTCTTGTCAATTTGCATACAAAACCATCTCAAATCACCAAGAATCACGAGCATAAGCTCTGATACCACTTGTAGGTCCACATGGCACTTTTACAGATCTTTCTCGTGATAAGACGTATCGTTAACGCGGAGTGCGAAATCCTACCGAATAAACGATTGCATACGAAATAGACAATAGAAACAATCAGGTAAATAACATTCACTTGTATTCCAACAATAACAGAGTTTACAGAATTCTTGTTCGATCAGTCTCACTACTCTCGCTACTCTTTTCTAAACAGACTCTGAAACTCAAAGCAGTAAAATTTCAACTTGTGATTTTCTAGCCATTTGACTAAAACATTACAAAAACCTACCTTTTGCAAAACACGGAAAATTTTCAAAATTTTAAACTTTAAAACCTCTTTGAGTTCGCACCTAATTAAATAAAATGAATACGTGGCAAGTAGAAGCAAATGAATATTATGCATAACGATTCGCTAAACCTTATTCCATTCGTTTTCAAGTGAGGAAAATCAAGTCTATTACACAGCATCAAATTTTTGGCGCAATATATAATTATTCGCATGCTCTTTCGTTTGGCGCTACTAAGTGTTTTTTGATCGAATTTTATGCATAATTAGAACTTGTGTGACTTATACATATCAAGACCATGAACTAGTAGAAGTTTGAAAGTGATTGAGGCACCTAGGACTTTATTACCATTATTCTTAATTCCAAAAATCCCAAAAATGTAATCCGCTTAGATAGCCCTTTGAGTCTTAGCCTTTTCTTTTCTACTACCCACAATTATCACCCAACCAGCTTTTCGTAAACACCCTTGTCTTTCGTGTCAACTACGTGGGCCAAGAAGGCAACGTACTTTTTCCGTAGGTACTTTTGTGCCAATGTGCAAGACATGAGTTGAAGACCCCGGCATGGTTTTTCACCGAAAATAACAAACGTGTCGCCCAAAGGGAGAGGTATACGAATGCACTTTTCGTAGCAAATAACCTCGGCATGGTGCTTGGATAACCAATCCATGCCAATTATAACATCGAAGCTTCCCAATTGCATTGGAAGGAGATCAACAGAGAACACATGATCATTAAGCTCGAGATTGCAGTTGCGGATAACAAAATTTATAGTAATAGATTTTCCGTTTGCTATATCCACGGAATAAGAATTGTCAAGTTTCGTTCTTTGTTTAGCAAGTCGAGATTCAAAGGTAAGAGACACAAAACTCCTATCGGCACCGGTATCAAATAAAATAGATGCATCATGATTGTTTACGAGAAACGTACCGTTTATCACGTCGTTGTTTGCTTGTGCCTCATTAGCGTTTATAATAAACGCTCGTCCTTGAGGACCACCTTGACGATGAAGTTTTGGGCACCGGTCACGGAAATGGTTTGGATCTCCACATTCGTAACATGCCCGACCATTGAGAGGTGCCGGATAGATTGGACGGTTGGCTGGAGCAGCTTGATGGACGGGAGGACGGGTACGGCAAGTAGTGACCACGTGTCCATATCGTCCGCATCTTAAACAAAACCGGCATGGTAAGTTGGCAGGATGATGGTACTTGCAGGTCTGGCATTGGGGATTCGGGCCCAGATAAGGTTTCGGGTTTTGACCCAAAGGGGCCACTTGAATAGCAGGTACAGCGGGAGTTACGGCTGCGAAGTTTCAACCTTTTCGTTTCTTGTTGCGGTTAGAAGACTCGGGTTTTACATCTTTGACGGCCGCGAGAGTGGAGACAACCTTCTTGGAACCCTTTCTTGTTAAGGTTCCGGCTTTGACATGGTTGTCGAATAGTGTAGCGGATAGACGGATAGCAACTTCAAGTGTAGGAGGATTGCTTCCTAACACAGCATCTTGAATTTGCATAGGCAGCCCGCCTATATATTTTTCAATTTCACGAGCAAGGGGAGTGATCATATGAGGCACCAATAGGCTCAGCTCTTGAAATCGGGTGGTGTAAGCCAGATTATCCCCGCTGTCTTGGGCAAGATCCCAAAACTCAGTCTCGAGCTTCCTCATTTCATTTCGAGGACAGAATTCATCAGTCATGCCTTTCTTTAGATCATCCCATGATAAAGATGTAGCAACCTCAACACCACGAGTGCGTTTCTCACCGTTCCACCAGGTGAGGGCTCTCTTTTGAAGTACACTTGTGGCATAGCGAACCCGAAGATTATCGGGACATTCACTGTTTAGGAATGTGCTTTCCATGCTTTCAAACCATTGTAGTAGGCCGGTAGCACCTTCAGTCCCGAAAAATTTTGTAGGATTGCACGAGTTAAAGTGCTTTAACGTGCATTGGGGCGGGTTGGTACCACCGTTTCCTTGGATGTTGTGAGACCCGTCACTGTTATTATTGGCTTGGGTCATTTGCCCCACCAGCTGGGCAAGGAGAGTAGCAAGATCCGGGTTGGAAGTGCAAGAGTTTGCATGTCGAGGAGGCATTCTAACACCATAAGAAAAGACAATGATATTTTAGATAAGATGGACATATATGAGTTATAGTGGGAAATAAGGTAAGCAGAAAAGCGGGATTCATCATGACGCGTGCCAGTGCATGTGTATTTATTCAAAGTTGATGGGAGAAACTAAGCCATCTATTCCGGATAGAACATGATGTTATAGATCATTATTCGCGTAATAGGAATTGCCGGGACTTGCACGCACTACAAATCGTTATTACGTGTGCACCCGTAATAATGATTTGCTTTGCATGTTCGTCTAGTTCTTCTTACCTTGCTATAATGTCCCCAAATTTTGAGTTTAAGTTCGGATCGTATCCTTGCGAATACATTGACTTATCAACGTTAAATAATTCCTCAAAACTTTCAAGGAGACATGCTTTAGCCTATAGGTAAACACTCACTTCAGGAATTCACAGGAAAGCATACGGGTCCGTTTATTTGGATTTATACGAAATGCTTTCCTAGACAGAAAACCCAATGTACAGGTGTCACCCTTCCAGATTGCACGTGTCCTTTACTGGTTTCAAGAAATTACGTCGTTGACGAGATTTTCAAGATTTTAATAGACTTGAGAGTTTATGAGTATAAAATGTGTAGGAATGTTGCAATTAATATGGATTAGGAAAGAGTATGGATAAGGATGGGTAGTGTATTTGTTTGCATAAGGTTGTTTGTCAAGTATGTATCATGTATTTAAGCCTTGTATGTATAAGTCTCATGTACCAAACTTGGGAAAATTCAAATAATACCTAACTACAAATAATTCACATAACAATTAATCATTTAGCACATAACACATAAATGGGAGTCCTAGGGTTATAGTCTAGGTCATTGTGTCTAATAACCTAATTCCCTATAACCATGGCTCTGATACCAATCTGTCACCCCCCGACCGATGGCGGAATCATCGAGGCCGACAATGGAATAATTGTTCAAAAGCACATGATAACTAAAGTGTTACATAATTCATTAATTAAATTTAAAGACGATAAAGATCCTAAATACAATACATTTCAAATAACCTAGTCTAGTTCAAAACATTGATTTATTTAACTAGATCCATAGTTCTTAAGTGGAGAAATCTTCGGCAAGCAATCACATATCCAAACCTGAAACATTATTTAAATCAAGTGTCAACTAAAAAGTTGGTGAGTACATAGGTTTTGTAGTTCCGATAAGTAGTAGATAAAAACGTTTTGCAACTCATTGTTTATCTTGTTAAACATAGTATATATATGGTGTATCATTTATTTAATCACAATTCAAACCTTGTTTGACGCGCTTGAACATAGCACAACAGCTAAGTCCGGTATGTTTGAATATAGTTACCCACTATATCCGGTATGTTTGAATATAACACGCGGCTATATCCGAGTATGCAGTAATAAACACCCTAACCGGGTGGGCTGGTCAGGCACAATAGATCTATTAATATTACTGTTGGTTTTCTTGTGTTTAAATGTATGTACATCCAAGATAATAAGCATATAGTCCACATGTATAACACGTATAAACAATGTGAGTAGCATGTTTAATGTTTCACCCCAAAATGTGCAAAAATGTAAAATAGGGGCTATGTAACTCACCTTGCAAGCGGGTATTTTTCCACGCTTGTAGGTGATAAAGATGTTGAAGTCTAAGTACGTTGAAACCCTATGTAGATGAATGGGTATTATTGTATGTTTACATGTGCGTATTAGTATTTAATTGTGTATAGGTTTATAATAACATTTCTTAGTGTTATTTGCATAAAAGTTGGTCCAGATTTACTTGAAATTACTGATTTGATCGAAACTGTTTATAGTTGTGACAGATATCGAAACTGTGTTCAATTGAAACTACTGGTTTCGATTGACCATTTACAAGTGATACACAGAACTGTCGAAACTACTATCTATCGAAACTACTAGTTCTGATTGATCATTTATAAGTGATACACAGGCTGTCGAAACTACCATCTATCGAAACTACTAGTTCCGATTGATCATTTATAAGTGATACATAGGCTGTCCAAACTATCATCTATCGAAACTACTAGTTCCGATTGATCATTTATAAGTGATACACAGGCTGTCGAAACTACCATCTATCGAAACTACTAGTTTCGATTGACCATTTACTCAATCGTAACTAAGTAGTTTCGATGGCCCAGACTTTAGAAAATAAAACAGTAATTTTTCAAAACAATAGTTTGTCCGGTAATCGATGGTTTGGAGTCGTGACTTCGATTGGTTCAGCTTGCCTTATGATAACAGAAGGTAAAGAAACGAAGTTGAGGATTCTTACGTGGTCGCAAAGGGGCTAGACGGCAGAGTCTTAAATCCGAGAATGTCCAGAATGAGAATCGAGCTTCTGGATGGGATTAGCCTCTACAACCTTGGTCACAGCTTCACACAGAGATGGAGATTGTAATGGTGCCTTCAATTTGGAGTGACATTGGGTGGAAGAGGGGTAGCGAGCTCGAGCAGGTCCGACTACGGCTATTTATAGCCGAGTTCGTTTCTTATGACAAAGCGTGCAATTGGGCACGTCCCGACACTTGTATGGACGAGACGAAGCTAACGAGCTATTAAATACGCGTGGAGGTTGACTGTCGGGCTCGAATTCGAGGCGTGGGTTCTCGGCCACCAACAAGATCAGGCGATTCGTATGTTGGGGAGACCAATTGGTCGGGGCTTTTTGTTCGCATGGGGAAGACGAGTTCAGGGATGCCTGTAGCGGCTGTCGAGGTGCAGGGAACAGCCATGTCGGGGTGTTCGCCGGAAAAACGTTTTACCCGCCGAACCAAGGAACATGGTGACCGGAAAGTCGATTTGGAAATTGGCAGATTTGGTCCTTGTAGTTTGGTTTTCTTTTAATTCGACCCCTGAGATATTTACGGATGAATCCTTGTAGTTTGATTTGTACAGAAATAGTCTCTTAACATATTTTATCTTAAAACCTTCTAGTTTGAAAATTTTCAAAACAACCCTTCAACTTTTATAAAAATAATTAGTTTAATTTCTTTTAATTTTCAAATATATTTTATAAACTTATATTATTATTATTATTGTTATAGATAATTTTTATAAAAGTTAGTTATCTTATTTAAATAGGTTATTTTTATTAAATATGAAACTTTTAAATTTAGATTTTATATAAAATTTTTATATAAGTTTAAAACGTATTTATTTTTAATTATTTTAAATCCATAAAATAAATAAAAATAAATATATATTTTGTACAAAATTAAATAAAACACTTGCATTTTATTTAGTTGAAAATGATTACATATTATATATTACAAATGTGTGAATAAAAATTCGGAAGGTCACAGTCTCCCCATGTTAAAGGAATTTCGCCCCGAAATTCAACTGGTGGAGGCTATGAAAAGAGATGTGGATACTTGGTCTTCATTTGGTCTTCACGTTCCCAAGTGAACTCGGGTCCACGTTTAGACTCCCAACGGACCTTGACAATGGGGATGCGGCTACGCTTGAGTTTCTTGACTTCTCGGCCCATGATTTCCACGGGTTTCTCAACAAAGTGCATTTTCTCGTCAATACGCACTTCGTCAAGAGGGATGTGTAGATTCTCGTAGGCTAGACACTTTTTCAAATTAGATACATGAAAGGTCGGATGAACGTTGTTGAGTTCTGAAGGAAGATCGAGTTTGTAGGCCACTTTTCCTACCCTTTCGAGTATCTTGAATGGACCTACATATCGAGGTGCAAGTTTTCCTTTCTTTCCAAATCGGACTACGCCTTTCCAAGGTGATACTTTTAGGAGAACCATATCCCCAACTTGAAATTCCAAGGGTTTTCGTCTTTTATCGGCATAGCTCTTTTGCCGATTCCTTGCTACTCGAATGTTGTCACGGATAAGAGAGATTTTATCGGTGGTCTCTTGGATAAGCTCGGGACCGGTGATTTGTGCTTCACCAATTTCGTTCCAACAAATCGGTGAACGACATTTCCGTCCATAAAGAGCTTCAAACGGTGCCATGTTAATACTTGTGTGGTAGCTGTTGTTGTAAGAAAATTCGATCAGTGGTAGGTGAGAATCCCAATTGCCACCAAAGTCAATGACACAAGCTCTAAGCATATCCTCGAGAGTTTGGATTGTTCGCTCGGTTTGTCCATCAGTTTGAGGATGGTAAGCCGTACTTAAATCCAAACGAGTACCAAGCGCAGATTGTAATGATTGCCAAAATCGGGAAGTAAAACGCGAATCACGATCGGAGATGATGTTCAAAGGGATTCCGTGACGACTTACGATCTCATCAATGTAGATCCGAGCCAATTTCTCGACTCGATAGTCCTCACGAATGGGCAAGAAATGAGCAGACTTCGTAAGTCGGTCGATAATAACCCAGATACTATCGTGCCCACTAGAAGTGCGTGTGAGTTTGGTGATGAAGTCCATAGCAAGGTTCTCCCACTTCCACATGGGAATTTCAGGTTGTTCGAGGAGTCCGAAAGGCTTCTGGTGTTCGGCCTTCACTTTAGAACAAGTCAAGCATTTTGCCACAAAGAGGGCAATATCCTTTTTCATGATGGGCCACCAATATTGCTGACGAAGACCCATGTACATCTTATCAGCTCCGGGATGTACCGAATATCGAGTTTTGTGGGACTCGTTCATCAAAAATATACGAAGGTCGTCGCGATCGGGAACCCCAGATACGGTCCAAGTAATACAATAAGCCGTTGGCTTTGGTTTCTAGTAAGAGTTCTACACTACATGCCATCTCTTGATACATGTTTCCCTAGGTAACCGAGGTGTGTTGTGCTTGAAGAATACGGGCTTGGATATCGTTATGAATACAAACACTATGAAGCATGATACGTTCTTTACGACTGAAGGCGTCGGCTACAACATTTGCTTTGCCGGGGTGGTAGCGAATCTTGCAGTCGTAGTCGTTAAGAAGTTTAACCCATCGTCGTTGCCTCATATTAAGCTCTTTTTGATTGAAAATATGTTGGAGACTTTTGTGGTCGGTGAAAACCACGCATTTGGTGCCATAAAGATAATGTCTCCAAATTTTCAAGGCGAAAACGACATCACCAAGCTCGAGATCATGGGTCATATAGTTCTTCTCATGGATTTTGAGCTGACGTGATGCGTATGCAATTACTTGGCCACGTTGCATTAGAACACAACCAAAACCTTGGTTGGATGCATCACAATAAACGACAAAGTCGTCATTACCACTATGAAGAGTTAGAATAGGAGCATTGCAGAGCTTGTGCTTGAGAGTTTGAAAAGCTTCCTCTTGCTTGGGTCCCCACTCGTAAGATTTACCTTTATGAGTCAAGGTAGTGAGCGGAACCGCAATCTTGGAGAAATTTGAGATGAAGCGACGATAGTAACCTGCTAGTCCAAGGAATGAACGAATCTCGGTAGGAGTCTTAGGAGTACTCCAATTCTTTACCGCCTCGATCTTTGTCGGGTCCACATGAATTCCCTTATCGTTGACTATGTGTCCCAAAAATTGAACTTCCTTTAGCCAGAATTCACACTTGGAGAACTTGGCGTATAGTTGTTCCTTCTTCAAGAGCTCCAAAATCAAATGAAGATGTTGTTCATGCTCCGCTTTCGTTTTAGAATAGATGAGAATATCGTCAATGAAAACGATCACGAACTTGTCCAAATAAGGTTTGCATACACGGTTCATGAGATCCATGAAAACCGCAGGTGCATTTGTCAAGCCAAATGGCATGACCATGAACTCGTAGTGACCATATCTAGTTCAAAAGGCAGTCTTTGGAATGTCTTCATCGAGAACACGAAGTTGATGGTATCCGGAACGAAGTTCAATCTTGGAGAAACAAGTTGAACCTTGAAGTTGATCGAAAAGGTCGTCGATACGGGGCAAAGGATAACGGTTCTTGATTGTAAGCTTGTTGAGTTCACAATAATCAATGCACATTCAAAACGATCCATCCTTTTTCTTTACGAACAGCACGGGAGCACCCCAAGGTGAATGGCTTGGTCGGATGAATCCTTTGGATGAGAGTTCTTGTAATTGACTTGCGTGCTCTTGCATCTCGGAAGGTGCAAGACGATAGGGAGCTTTTGCCACGGGAGTTGCTCCGGGCACGAGGTCAATACGAAACTCTACTTGTCTAGGAGGTGGAAGGCCGGGTAAATCCTCGGGTAATACCTCGGGAAAGTCTCGAATGATCGGAATATCTTGCAATTTCTTACCCTTGTCTTTCGTGTCAACTACGTGGGCCAAGAAGGCAACGTACTTTTTCCGTAGGTAGTTTTGTGCCAATGTGCAAGACATGAGTTGAAGACCACGACATGGTTTTTCACCGAAAATAACTAACGTGTCGCCCGAAGGGAGAGGTATACGAATGCACTTTTCGTAGAAAATAACCTCGACATGGTGCTTGGATAACCAATCCATGCCAATTATAACATCGAAGCTTCCCAATTGCTTTGGAAGGAGATCAACAGAGAACACATGATCATTAAGCTCGAGATTGCAGTTGCGAATAACAAAATTTATAGTAATAGATTTTCCGTTTGCTATATCCACGGAATAAGAATTGTCAAGTTTCGTTCTTTGTTTAGCAAGTCGAGATTCAAAGGTAAGAGACACAAAACTCCTATCGGCACCGGTATCAAATAAAATGGATGCATCATGATTGTTTACGAGAAACGTACCGTTTATCACGTCGTTGTTTGCTTGTGCCTCATTAGCGTTTATAATAAACGCTCGTCCTTGAGGACCACCTTGACGATGAAGTTTTGGGCACCGGTCACGGAAATGGTTTGGATCTCCACATTCGTAACATGCCCGACCATTGAGAGGTGCCGGATAGATTGGACGGTTGGCTGGAGCAGCTTGATGGACGGGAGGACGGGTACGGCAAGTAGTGACCACGTGTCCATATCGTCCGCATCTTGAACATAACCGGCATGGTAAGTTGGCAGGATGATGGTACTTGCAGGTCTGGCATTGGGGATTCGGGCCCAGATAAGGTTTCGGGTTTTGACCCAAAGGGGCCACTTGAATAGCAGGTACAGCGGGAGTTACGGCTGCGAAGTTTCGACCTTTTCGTTTCTTGTTGCAGTTAGAAGACTCGGGTTTTACATCTTTGACGGCCGCGAGAGTGGAAACAACCTTCTTGGAACCCTTTCTTGTTAAGGTTCCGGCTTTGACATGGTTGTCGGATAGTGTAGCGGATAGACGGATAGCAACTTCAAGTGTAGGAGGATTGCTTCCTAACACAGCATCTTGAATTTGCATAGGCAGCCCGCCTATGTATTTTTCAATTTCACGAGCAAGGGGAGTGATCATATGAGGCACCAATAGGCTCAGCTCTTGAAATCGGGTGGTGTAAGCCAGATTATCCCCGCTGTCTTGGGCAAGATCCCAAAACTCAGTCTCGAGCTTCCTCATTTCATTTCGAGGACAGAATTCATCAGTCATGGCTTTCTTCAGATCATCCCATGATAAAGATGTAGCAACCTCAACACCACGAGTGCGTTTCTCACCGTTCCACCAGGTGAGGGCTCTTTTTTGAAGTACACTTGTGGCATAGCGAACCCGAAGATTATCGGGACAGTCACTGTTTAGGAATGTGCTTTACATGCTTTCAAACCATTGTAGTAGGCCGGTAGCACCTTCAGTCCCGAAAAATTTTGTAGGATTGCACGAGTTAAAGTGCTTTAACGTGCATTGGGGCGGGTTGGTACCACCGTTTCCTTGGATGTTGTGAGACCCGTCACTGTTATTATTGGCTTGGGTCATTTGCCCCACCAGCTGGGCAAGGAGAGTAGCAAGATCCGGGTTGGAAGTGCTAGAGTTTGCATGTCGAGGAGGCATTCTAACACCATAAGAAAAGACAATGATATTTTAGATAAGATGGATATATATGAGTTATAGTGGGAAATAATGTAAGCAGAAAAGCGGGATTCATCATGACGCGTGCCAGTGCATGTGTATTTATTCAAAGTTGATGGGAGAAACTAAGCCATCTATTCCGGATAGAACATGATGTTATATATCATTATTCGCGTAATAGGAATTGCCGGGACTTGCATGCACTACAAATCGTTATTACGTGTGCACCCGTAATAATGATTTGCTTTGCATGTTCGTCTAGTTCTTCCTATCTTGCTATAATGTCCCCAAATTTTGAGTTTAAGTTCGGATCGTATCCTTGCGAATACATTGACTTATCAACGTTAAATAATTCCTCAAAACTTTCAAGGAGACATGCTTTAGCCTATAGGTAAACACTCACTTCAGGAATTCACAGGAAAGCATACGGGTCCGTTTATTTGGATTTATACGAAATGCTTTCCTAGACAGAAAACCCAATGTACAGGTGTCACCCTTCCAGATTGCACGTGTCCTTTACTGGTTTCAAGAAATTACGTCGTTGACGAGATTTTCAAGATTTTAATAGACTTGAGAGTTTATGAGTATAAAATGTGTAGGAATGTTGCAATTAATATGGATTAGGAAAGAGTATGGATAAGGATGCGTAGTGTATTTGTTTGCATAAGTTTGTTTGTCAAGTATGTATCATGTATTTAAGCCTTGTATGTATAAGTCTCATGTACCAAACTTGGGAAAATTCAAATAATACCTAACTACAAATAATTCACATAACAATTAATCATTTAGCACATAACACATAAATGGGAGTCCTAGGGTTATAGTCTAGGTCATTGTGTCTAATAACCTAATTCCCTATAACCATGGCTCTGATACCAATCTGTCACACCCCGACCGATGGCGGAATCATCGAGGCCGACAATGGAATGATTGTTCAAAAGCACATGATAACTAAAGTGTTACATAATTCATTAATTAAATTTAAAGACGATAAAGATCCTAAATACAATACATTTCAAATAACCTAGTCTAGTTCAAAACATTGATTTATTTAACTAGATCAATAGTTCTTAAGTGGAGAAATCTTCGGCAAGCAATCACATATCCAAACCTGAAACATTATTTAAATCAAGTGTCAACTAAAAAGTTGGTGAGTACATAGGTTTTGTAGTTCCGATAAGTAGTAGATAAAAACGTTTTGCAACTCATTATTTATCTTGTTAAACATAGTATATATATGGTGTATCATTTATTTAATCACAATTCAAACCTTGTTTGACGCGCTTGAACATAGCACAACAGCTAAGTCCGGTATGTTTGAATATAGTTACCCACTATATCCGGTATGTTTGAATATAACACGCGGCTATATCCGAGTATGCAGTAATAAACACCCTAACCGGGTGGGCTGGTCAGGCACAATAGATCTATTAATATTACTGTTGGTTTTCTTGTGTTTAAATGTATGTACATCCAAGATAATAAGCATATAGTCCACATGTATAACACGTATAAACAATGTGAGTAGCATGTATAATGTTTCACCCCAAAATGTGCAAAAATGTAAAATAGGGGCTATGTAACTCACCTTGCAAGCGGGTATTTTTCCACGCGTGTAAGTGATAAAGATGTTGAAGTCTAAGCACGTTGAAACCCTATGTAGATGAATGGGTATTATTGTATGTTTACATGTGCGTATTAGTATTTAATTGTGTATAGGTTTATAATAACATTTCTTAGTGTTATTTGCATAAAAGTTGGTCCAGATTTACTTGAAATTACTGATTTGATCGAAACTGTTTATAGTTGTGACAGGTATCGAAACTGTGTTCAATTGAAACTACTGGTTTCGATTGACCATTTACAAGTGATACATAGAACTGTCGAAACTACTATCTATCGAAACTACTAGTTCTGATTGATCATTTATAAGTGATACACAGGCTGTCGAAACTACCATCTATCGAAACTACTAGTTCCGATTGATCATTTATAAGTGATACACAGGCTGTCGAAACTATCATCTATCGAAACTACTAGTTCCGATTGATCATTTATAAGTGATACCCAGGCTGTCGAAACTACCATCTATCGAAACTACTAGTTTCGATTGACCATTTACTCAATCGAAACTATGTAGTTTCGATGGCCTAGACTTTAGAAAATAAAACAATAATTTTTCAGAACAATAGTTTGTCCGGTAATCGATGGTTTGGAGTCGTGACTTCGATTGGTTCTGCTTGCCTTATGATAACAGAAGGTAAAGAAACGAAGTTGAGGATTCTTACGTGGTCGCAAAGGGGCTGGACGGCAGAGTCTTAAATCCGAGAATGTCCAGAATGAGAATCGAGCTTCTGGATGGGATTAGCCTCTACAACCTTGGTCACAGCTTCACACAGAGATGGAAATTGTAATAGTGCCTTCAATTTGGAGTGAGATTGGGTGGAAGAGGGGTAGCGAGCTCGAGCAGGTCCGACTACGGCTATTTATAGCCGAGTTCGTTTCTTATGACAAAGCGTGCAATTAGGCACGTCCCGACACTCGTCTGGACGAGACGAAGCTAACGAGCTATTAAATACGCGTGGAGGTTGACTGTCGGGCTCGAATTCGAGGCGTGGGTTCTCGGCCACCAACAAGATCAGGCGATTCGTATGTTGGGGAGACCAATTGGTCGGAGCCTTTTGTTCGCATGGGGAAGACGAGTTCAGGGATGCCTGTAGCCGCTGTCGAGGTGCAGGGAATAGCCCTGTCGGGGTGTTCGCCGGAAAAACGTTTTACCCGTCGGACCAAGGAACATGGTGACCGGAAAGTCGATTTGGAATTTGGCAGATTTGGTCCTTGTAGTTTGGTTTTGTTTTAATTCGACCCCTGAGATATTTACGGATGAATCCTTGTAGTTTGATTTGTACAGAAATAGTCCCTTAATAGATTTTATCTTAAAACCTTCTAGTTTGAAAATTTTCAAAACAACCCTTCAACTTTTATAAAAATAATTAGTTTAATTTCTTTTAATTTTCAAATATATTTTATAAACTTATATTATTATTATTGTTATAGATAATTTTTATAAAAGTTAGTTATCTTATTTAAATAGGTTATTTTTATTAAATATGAAACATTTAAATTTATATTTTTATATAAAATTTTTATATAAGTTTAAAACGTATTTATTTTTAATTATTTTAAATCCATAAAATATATAAAAATAAATATATATTTTGTACAAAATTAAATAAAACACTTGCATTTTTTTTAGTTGAAAATGATTACATGATATATATTACAAATGTGTGAATAAAAATCCGGAAGGTCACAACTGGAGCCATGATGGAAAATGTAGCAAGAATCAAACTCATTCCAAAAGTGAGTACACGCATCTGATCAAAGTTGGAGCGGTTAGGCTACAAGCCGAAAGTTCCGTACGGAGAGGCAGCAATGTGTAATACGCAGTAAGGAAAGAGTTGACACTAATGAGAGAGTTTGGTCTTGGCAATCTGACCATAAACGAGCCCTCGGATTAGTTATACCCTCATGATCTGAGTACTATAAAGGGACCTGTTAGTATTTTCCATTTTAAGCCATGAAGACGTAGCTGTGTGTTTAACGATAGCTACAGCCCTTCAAACCTTTTAAATCCCTAAAAACCCTAAAAGATTTGCATTTTCACCCCTTTATTTTTATTTTAGACACATTACAACACTTTTAAAGTCCTCTTGATTCATGCATAATACTTAGTTAATTGGTGGAGACTTGATTTGCATACAATCTTATGATCATTGCATAATTTGATTCGAACTTGAGTGCTCCACTTAACTCACATTATCCATACATATATAACCCTAGAGTTGAGTGAACATTATGAGAACTGAAAGTTTATGCATAATTGAAGTTCTAGTAGGCTTGTCATGGATTCCATAATAGAAAAATACAAAAATAGAATAAGCAACCACTTGGAGTTCCATTTCCCTTGTAATGTTTGTAGTTATGGGTATGATCAGGCATGAGTTTGCTTGAGGACAAGCAAAGTCTAAGTGTGGGGTATTATGATATGTCTTAAATTATACATGTTTTGTATGCATAATAATCCCCATATTATGGTACTAATTGATTAATAACCTTACAATTGATACTTAAAACGTTAATATTTCGTAATTGCAGGTTATTCTGTACTCCAAGATAAACAAAGCAAAAACCAACTTAAAACATGAAGAAATCAAGCTTTTAGAGGACAAAACCCGAGCATTGACCCCCAAGAAGTCAAACCAGGTCAACACAAGCTGCTAAAAGACAAAATAGGTGGCAAGGAGGGGATGCACGGTCGTGCATCCCATTGCACGGTCGTGCAAGGCCTGTCTTGTTCTCTAAGGGTCCAGTACACTGTCTTTCATACCCTTTTTGATTCCTGAGGTGTTTGCATGTCCGTGCAATCCAATGCACGGCCATGCATTGCTCATTATGAGGCCTATAAATAGATGGCTTGAGTTCTTCATTCCATACACCTTATCTATCCCTTACACACCCCAAGAATACACCTGAGAAATCTTATTTCATAGTTAGAGTGTAGTAGTAGTGAGTAGAGGGGCTCTTCCTCCTTGTTCCGCAATAGGGGAGCCTACGAAACCCAGCGTTATGCTAGTTAGTATGGCCATTCGTGGCTAGACTCTTTGTATTGCTAGGGTGAAGATGAAGTTTGGTGCATGTTAATGTTTAACGTATTAATCCAAGTGATGTGTTTATGTCTTTAACCATTCGTCCTTAAAACCACCATTTTGGTGGGATTTTACTATAGTCTAAATCTGTCTTTATATTTGTGAGTGTTCTTTATTTTTAAAGTGTAAAACCTTTTTAATCAAACTTCTCTTGAAGCTTATACGTCTTTATACAATTAGAGATTGATAAGCCAATGCTTGGTTTACACTATTAAGATCGTACGTCTTTATACGAACTTATTATGCGACCAGGAATTGGTGAACTCACGTTGGGAACGGTACGTCTTTATACTTGGTCCCATTGTTGCACCGCCTCCCGATGAGCAAAATATAATCACCTATTTAACTCTAATACAAAGCATTTTACGTTTGATGTCTTAAACCAACCCGGAGATGACCATTCGAAGGGTTGAGTGTAATTGTTGTCCTTAACGGGAGGCACTACCACTTGTTAAAACTTTTAGATTTGCAAATCAAATGTCATGAGGATGAGGCTCTAGCGGTGACCCGGGTTACACATTTGTAGTAGTCATATCACTGGATTAGTCAACTTAACATTATCACGCACCAAGCGGATTCGAAACCCAAAGCAATACTATTCGTAACCTCATCATTTCCGATCTATTTACTTTCCTGTTATTTACTATTCTGTTCGTTACATTTCTGTTACACACTTCACGCACGTTTTTACTTTTCTGCTATTTACTTTATCGCCATTTACTTTTCTTTCATTTACTTTCCTGTTCCATAAGCACACAAAACTCACTCACTAATTAAATCGGCTAAACGTTAACAAAAGTTGAGTATTGGAATTCGACCGTGTCCGTTGGTTCGATACTTGGTTCTTACCTAAACTATATTACGCTGTGATAGGTACACTTGCCTATTGTGTGTGTTTTAAGTTAAAGTAATAATAATTTTATAAATTTAAAACATGATCTCGTGAAACCATCCTAAAAATATATTTATTATATTTTTTACATATTAAAACATTACGCATCAATCGCTTAACTTCTAACAAGCTACAAAGTTACATCCGCGATCCCATAGTATCCATAACGAAAATGGTATCATTCTTGGGATAACGTCGTCCTCTACCTGTATTGTTGAACTAGGACTTAGACACCTGTTCAAACCCGACAAATGTACGTATACATTCTTCCATTCTTCTTTTACTCAAGAGACCGGTTACACCCTAAGAAGTGACATTCGGGCATATAACCCTTATGAGCTACTTCACGATCGAAACATCAAGTATTCCATTGCTCCGGTTGGTGTCAATGGAATAAGCTAGGCATACACCAATTAATGCGCCTCATGTTTCACCGTCTCTAAGAGAGAGAACAGATCGACACGTCACCCTTTAGTCATACACGACATTGATATGGTTACTAAATAGCTACACAACTTTAACTACAATCGTAGGACTCTATTCCATGTGATTGTTTCACTCACATCTTTCGAATCATACACTTATCAACATTTATGAATTTGCAATGTTGATCGCATCTGAATCCCCCGATTCACATGTAACCTCATCCGACTAAAATACCAAAAGACTTCAATCCCATTTATGGTAGTTAGAAATGTTTGACTCGACAGCCTTAAAATTTCTATTTTCTCCTCCCCTTTCATTCGACTGCTTTAACTCAGGACATTCACTTCGAATGAGTCCCGACTTGTAACCACCGAAGCACCCATTATTAGGACTAGAACACTATGGTGTAGTGTGTCCCATCATTCCACTTGCATAACTTCCACACATATGGCAACAACAAGTATTTCCTCCCTAAAGGGATTTCTAGCTCGGCGGCTTGCTTGAAGCCACCACTAATTCCTCTTCACACCCCACTAGCTTCCCGAGTTTGATATCCTCACATCACAAAATAATAAACTCCATCTGAGCTATACACCATGAAGGAGAAACCACTCTAGAAGTCAACTTATAGCATCGAGAAAGTCGATATATCATCATTCTTTACGATACTTCCAAGATGTAGGCAAGACCACACCCAGACGTACGACGTGCCTACAATCTTTTGATTACTCCATTGATCTATCGTACGTGAAGAAAACTCTCAATTGCAAGATCCACATCAGCTTGTGGACAAGTTAACTCAAGAACGTCTCTAGATTTCACCCTGTTGCATTACCTCCGCGCCTTTCAGCCTTTCTCCATACGGATAACTTCCAACCGAATAATCCACCAATTTCCAAAGTCGACTCTCCATGAGTAGTACTTCGCCCGCCCATCACAATGGATTGCTTCAAAGCCAATACCGATAGTGATGTATCGTTATTTAACAACGAATAAAATCCTACCATTTTACTCCTTTGGCTCGCACACCACAAACCCATTGTGAAGACAAGGTTTCCTTCCTCCACATAATTGACTAAGTTCGATCCTCCCGCCCTTAAGGCTTCATGCGGTTCTTCAAAGTACCGCCTTAATGAGCTCCTATCTTCCTTGAAGGAAAATTGGCGCAACATTATGGAAACCTTTAGCCATCCTCCACTAAATCGATGCTTTCCATTTCTCCCGACTATTACAAAGTTCCCCCATCCTCGAGGTGATACCCACTTAGACTCCTTCGAATATGAGTCTTTAAATCATCTTCTATCTACAAATTTCGCCCACTAAGTTATGATCTCCCCCAGTCATCCCCGACCATGAAGTAATAAGTTTATAGATGTTCTACCTATTTATAGGCCTCTATTCTTACTCTATAAGGCCCTACTTCTTCCTATGTGTATATTAATTTCCCTCGCATAATCATCTATGAACAAACATATAATATATACATATACACATATAACCACCTTCACTTACTCATTGTCGGTGTTCATCATCTTATGGTTATCATGAAGGTATTCGCATATGTTACATTAAGAATCACACTGGCCAGACATGATTGATAATGTAATATGCCCAATTACATTCACTATATCCATATAACGAATCCCTTAACAACTTTCAGCACAATTAGTTCACATTGGACACCAATTAAAACATACACCATCATAATCAATACTAACATTGCCTCTTTATGGTCCGTGACTCGGTCACGCCATCATTGGATTCTCATTTCTCCGACCATATCAAGAGCATTTTAGGTTTGAGTTCGGTGTCTCGCACAACAAATCCCTCAAACCATTGCTCTGATACCAAGTTGTAACACCCAAACTTCAAACCGATTTAAACTTTTAAAAACATGCGGAATTAAGGTCCCAAAACAACATTTAACTTATCCACACGTTTTAGGTTTACAAACATGAATTTAACAACATAATTTATTCAAAAGTAGTTTTAACAAAACTTAACCACAACAAGTTATCCACAACTTTTAATGACACCAAATGTTTGTAAAGACTCCCCCCGAGAATCCAAACCACATGATGCGAGACCTGAGAATCACTCAAGAGCTTTCCTACTTACAAACATCAATTTTTATATGGTTAGTAAAGATAAGCAGCCCTAGGGACTTCGCCACAAGTCCCTACAGCAAAGACACGCCAAAACGACAAAATTCAACATTTGGGCGTACGACAGAGGTTTTTGGGCGTACAGTACTCTGCCCCCAGGCCTGCACATTTTTTAGCGTAAGGTAGGCTTATGACAGAGGGCTTTGGGCGTACTGTACTCTGCTCCCACACCTCCACATTTACTTTTTGGTTTTTGGTCTAACTTTCCCACAAGCTTGTGACCCCGACTCGTTTTACTTCCCAAAAACACCACATTAAATACATGACCACTATGTATATATATTTTGGTTAGTTATCCACCCAACCCGAGTACCACTACTTATTTTTCACTCATTAAGAGTTTAACAACAAATTATCAATTGGTTAGTTTTGGTGCATATCAACCTACAACTTTAAACATATAGCCACCCATTCACATCTTATGTTTTATCATTCTTTCAACTTGACATATCCATATGTCTAACGAGAGATCCACCCCTCGCTTTCTCACGTGGAGTATTTGAGTCCATGCCTACTCATGAAGTATCCACACTTCATGTTACCCGTGAAATACTTGACTTCACTTTCACCCGTGAGTTACTTGACCTCACTACCACCCGTTAAGTATTTGACTTCATGTATACACCTCCATGAAGTATCCACACTTCATGTAATCAATTAATTTACCGTTTTACCACCAACGGTTGACTTTTACTATAGTAAGTGAATTTTAGTCTAATATTCCACATTCAACATTTTAGTTGACTCTTGACTACATTGAGTCATTTACACCATTTAACCACATTTGCACATTCAAGTTTGACTATTAACCACATAGTCTAAATACATCTATTTACTACATTTGCACATTCAAGTTTGACTATTAACCACATATAGTCTAATTACACCATTTTACCACATTTGCACATTCAAGTTTGACTATTAACCACATAGTGTAATTACTCCTATTTCAACATGATTGTTTGACCCTATACCACTAAAGTCAAATTACACCAATTTCACCATTATCCACAATGGTTTGACTTATATCACATTAAGTCAATTTTATATCAATTTCACCATTATCCACAATGGTTTGACTTATACCATATTAAGGTTTTATCCAATTTTCACCCAATTCTCCAAGGTTCTTGAGTCATCAAATTAATTAAAGGGTTTCTACTAAAAATTGTGTTTATTAACACCATAAACACTTACCAACCACCAATTCATCATTTAACTTCATCAATTTGAAAACCCCTAATTTTCACCTTAAGAACCCTAACTTTGAAATCATCAAATTAGATGTTAGAATCATGTTAATCATGATTCTCCACCATTTACAACACTAGATTAAGGTTTATAACCAACATTTATCCATAATTACCACACCAATTAACCCAATTTGGGGTTTTCACTAAAACCCACTGAAATTCCATAAATGAAGGTGTAGGAGATGAAGATGGAGAAGATGAACTTACATGAGTGTTGCTTGAGCCTCAAACATCATCAAATCTAAGACCGCTCAACTCAGATTTCAAGATTGAAGCTTGTTCTTCTTCCCTTTTCTCATTCTTGCCATACACGAAACACAACCACATCACACTAAAATATGTGTGTTTCTCATCCCCTTCAATCACTAAAATGCAGAATTTTAGCATTTTACACTTTACCCCCTTAAACATTCCAATTAAACCCCTTTTACTTAAAGTTTAGAATTCACCAATGAAACCTTTTAATTCAAGACTTGGTTTTTATTCCACTTTCACCCCATAATATTATTTAGGCAAATAACATTCTATTTTGGATTTTTGGTTCGTTACATATTAATGCATCCATCATATACCTCCATTATTGTTATTATGATCGACCATTATTGATATTAAGGTTGCGTTTCAATTTCTGATTGATATGTACATGTATATTGATCAAATGAATAATAAGTTTCTCTCCATGTCTTGTTTTCATCTTATATATTAATTAATCATAATTTTTATTAATCAAACTTTTTTACATTCATATTAATAATATTTTACCATAATATTCTTTCAATTAAACTAAATAAATAAAACTAAACTGAGATGAAAAATAGAGAGAACAGAGGGAAAAATATTTTCCTTTATTTTATTCATTCATAAGATATTCCATACATACATCACATTATATACTGACACAATAGGAAACCCTAAAGCCCGTAAAATTTGGGCTGGACCTAGAATTTCTGTATTTATAATACTTCCCTCAGACATTTTATATTATACACTATCAACATTATAATACTGGATAATGTTGGCTCAGTTTTTTAGGACCTCAATTAACTGATGCTGCATGATCAATTGTGCTGCCTCATTAAAAACCTTACTAAGAAAACCCAGTGGAACAAAACTTAGTTAAGGGAAAAGAGTACAACATGTATAATACTCCCCTCAATTTAGTATGTATATTTCAGCCAGCATAGTTCAATGTCCCGGAACAACTGATTTACTTGATATTTGATGTAGGCTTCTCCGATTTAAAAGATGCAAGTTGCATTGTCTTCATATAGTATAATCAAGCTTCTTCATCCACACTTTTCTTGAATATGTTGAATCATTGACCTTAGCCTAACACATTCTCGTCCAACACCATATAGAGCAGTTACCTCAACATGATTTGATGAAGTCGTTTTTAATGTCTGCTTTGTTGATCGCTATGCAACTATTGTAGCTCCATAAATAAAATGTATGCAGATTGAGATCGAGTTCTGTGCGGGTTTGATAGGTATCCTACACTAGAATAAATAAGAATTTGAGACACCGTATTTTTCTCGTAGAGGAATCCCATGTCTTGAGTCCCACAAAGACATCAACTTAATCTTTAAAACGCTTAATGATACTGCCTCTTTAAAGACCTTGCAAGGAAAACCCATTGGCACAAAACCATAGCTAAGGGAAAAGAGTGCAGAGTGTATTAGATATAATTAACAACATACTTCATGATAATGTTAAATCGATACTTCTGGACCTATAATATAAATTGATGTTAGTGGATCAGTTACGCTGCCTTGTTAAAAACTTTACTAAAAAACCCAATGGGAGAAAACTTAGTGAAGCGAAAAAGAGGGCAACATGTTGAATTAGAATTGTATTTCACTATCAAATGTATTAAGAATGCAATTTCATGTCTCATGATATTTACGAGATAGATTAGTGCACCGATTGCGATCAGTTATGGTACTTTTGGACCAAGTACTTCTTCACCCTTTCTTTAGGGTGGTAAGGATCTTCGTGTATGTTTAGCAATCAAACAATCATGGGTGTGCTTAGCGGATAAACTTTGTCTATATTAGAATATGTTAACATCTTCTGGATGTAGTTTGATTTATAGAAAAAATATACTATCACATATATACTCGAATAACATGTCGAATATTAATTCGTTGTGTTAAAGTCTTTCAAAATTTTCTCTCTAGTAGTTCGAGAGTTTCTTTTGATGATGTTTACATCACCACTATAAACTGCGATTAGAGTGAACTTTAAGAGCGACAATTTTGATGAATACATATATACTTGAACTACAGGTTGAGAAATAACTTAGCCGTGTCATGATCTTACATTTAAAAAAAATTCTCGCTCTAGTAGATCGACAGAGTCACTCAATGATGCTTAAATCATCACTGTAAACTACGATTGTAATGAACTTTAAGAGCAAAATTTTGATAAATAGACATGACTGATTTTATCAAACTTATACTTCTCTTTTTCAAAATATCTATTAAGTATAGAGATTTCTTTGAGATTTATAACACACATCTTGGGGTAAGATTTGAATGCTTCGTGATATTTTAATTCTTCTAGGATTTTCGTAGATGCAATTTTCTAATGTCTCGCATAATTACTCGATGATGACATCTATAGGTCTTATATGAAGTTCTTATAAGATTGCGAGGCCGATTAAACATCAAAACGTTATCACATCCACTACAGGGAACACGTTTCCTCATAGTCAACTTTTAGGATTTGGGACCTTTGTGTTACAAGTCATGCTTACTTCACATAATCTATTAATTTTTGTTTATTTTTATTTTAAAGACACCCATTTATAACCTACTAGTTAGACGTCTATGGGTGTTCAGATTACAGGTCCTAAAACATTTTTCTTGTCAAGCCAATTTAATTTAGCCTATTTAAGGCATCTTTCCATTTTGGCTACTTATTTCTATGTATGCACTCATAGAATTTTATGTACGTAATCTTTTCATCCATTACATTTGTTTCTATAGCATATGAAAATATTTCACTAACATGTGTTTCGTTTTGGTTTCAAATTGTACTATGTCTTACATAATTTATTGAGATCTCATACTTGTTTGTTACTGGGTTTCTTCAAGAACTCCATTATCCTCTTCTAGGGTTTCGTTAATTTCTTCTGTAATTTCATTATCTCTTTAGGGACACTTACCTCTTATGGGGTTGTATTATTTTCTTCTGGAAATGTACTAGTCTCTTATGGGAAGTTTACATCTTCTAGGGTTGTGTTTAACTTCTTCTAAGGTTAGACCAATTGCATTATTTTGCTCATTTTGTTTCAGTGGGGTTTTATCTTTGGAAATGAATTGTGAAGCCCCTCCCCTTTCTATAAATAAAATCCAGTGTTTGTTCTTTCAGTCTGGTTCTAATTGATGCTCAACGGTTTAACCTGGTTCTTGGTTGAACCTGGTTCAAGCCAAACCAGTAGGCTGTTTTTGAAGCACTATAGTTGGCTAACGGACCGCTAATATTGTCGGTTCACGGTTAAATGAGCTAGACCGGTCACTCTGGTCCAGATTTAAAAATACTGCAAATAATAGGCCTTGCCACGTGCCCAAAATTAAATAAAATACAGCTAATATGAAATATTTAAAAACATTAACTTTTTTTTAAAGGCAAGTTTCTTTATTCATGTGGGAGTGGGACTTGAACGCATGACCTCCCAAAACCTTGGTGTTCCTATATGATTTTCTGGGCCACGAACCCCAATGACATTTAAAAACATTAACTCATAATTAAATCTTATGTTTTAGTCAGATTTTATATGAATGATTTTGACATTTTCTTTGTATGACAATCTTTCTATGATTATGTTAATTCGAGAAGATAATTTGATGCTGGTATATGAGAATTTATCACTCTATTTGTGTGAGTGAATGCATCTGGTAACTTATTTGTAATACTTTACAAATATATGGCATATTGGACTTTATATTCACATAGACCACTTTAGGAGTCGAAATTTATATTGACAATGCATTTCATATTATTTCTTTGTGTTACCAGTTTTTTCTTGTTTAATCTCCCCCTAATACTGGGAACACCGTCTCACTAAATTGACAATTAGCTTATTATGTTGTAAACATGTACCATTTTGGTACATTATGATGGCGGTATTTGGTACATAGATCGCACTACAAAATAATTACAGTTGAGACAAGCTTGTTTCTTTTCAGGAGATAAAGTTGTAGTCATGTAAGGACTAAACCTAGTTTGCTGTTGCATCAAAGGATCACCAAGCTGTTCAGAATGAAGTTGAAGCAAACTTAGCATTTTTTAGTGAACTTTTGGAGTCTACGCATACTTAAGCAAGTACTACTGTAACATTCTTAATTTTCTCATTCCAAATTTAATAAACATATAAATACAAGGACTATAAGTGTAAATACATGAAAGAACAAGGACCAAAAAGCTAAAAACTTGAAAATTGGACGGTAACTGATCGATACCCATCGTAACGGTCCGTTACGGGTTGAGCACGCACGCAATGATGACGTGCCACGCGTCCGGTGACTAATGAGCGTCAACTGACGTGTGGAAACCCTATGACGGACCGTCACGCCTGATAACGGTCAGTCAGATCGTAAAAAAAATTAGGGATGTCACATGTCAGCTGACTAGCGACTGAGATCTGACGCGTGTCAAGCCCATAACGGACCGTCACGCCCTGTAACGGTCTGTTATGCCGCAATTTGACCAGAGACTAACGCGTGGCATCTTACTCCACAACCCTACCTTGGGGACAGACCGTCACCATATATTACAGTCCGGTACTACCTCGCGGTGACGGACCGTCACCCCTCATAACGGTCCGTCATAGCCGCCATTTCACTCTATAAATAGCAAGTACGAGCCCAACCATTTTTCTAACGTTCAAAACTTGTTTCCATACTTAGAAACACTATTCCCACACTCTCTAATACCCCCCGCTTGTACTTTTAAGTTCGGTTAAGCTAGAGAAAGTCGAGAAGCTTGGAAACTCTCATTCCGAGAAACCAAACTAGGAACACTAAGTGGAGACGCTGCCCACTAGAACCTATACTTTAAAGACTTCCTAAAATGAGACTTTGAAAAGGTGAATACCTGTATTTTTATAAAATGTTTTCAAAACCATAAACCATTTTGAATTATGATCTGACTTGAATGAACTAATACAACCATTTGTCGCATAAGGTGATTTACTACATAGCATTCAGACCATAGAATCATGCATGATCATGTACGTGTTACAGATGAAACGCTGTAACGGGGCTAGGGCTATGGCTTGGTTGTTTCTAATACGTAAGACCTAAATCGCATGAGCGTAAGGCGGGATACAACAAAGATTATCCAAGTGTGGCTAGTGGTTATACATTCGGGTATGTGGTCCGTTAGATGTGTTAATTGACCATAAAAATATGGGCAAATTGTTCTATTTATTCATGCTTCTTAGATTATGATAAAAGTATGCATGTATTCACCAGTTTATACTGATCAAATATTTTCAAACGTTTTACAAGTAACCAAAGATGATTATGATTATGAAATAGCCATAAATGACAATGGATCCTTGATGTCACAAAAGGGAAAGTCCACCCTAGACATCTATTGAAAAGAATGGCTCATGTAAAGCTTGGTTTTATAATGAAACGTTTGTAAAAATAATCAGGGTGTTTCCCTGTTTTTGAATATATTGGAATGGGCATTTTCGGTGTTTTGAAAATTTATTGAGTTATGAAACTCAAAGAATATTTCCGCTGTGTTTATAAAACTCTGATGTAATAAAATAAGAAACAGGTACCAACTGGGAGTCGCACGCCCAGGCAGGTCAAAACCCGCGGTGTGACAGGTCGGTATCAGAGCCATTAGTTTCAGCAAATCAGATACGGGAAATTAGTATCGAAGTTGTAACTTTATTTGATATTTTTTGGTTTTAGCAAAATACTATGCTCAGGTAAAGTATCTAAGCTTAAACCAGATAGACTGCCTGCTAAGAAAAGTAGGTAGATCTCTATAATAATTAAGTGATGAATATACATATGTTAGGAGATAGTTATTATACTTATATTTTCGGACAAGCTAAAGAGGAAAGATATCATCCAACCAGTTCTAGAGAATCACTTATAGTCATTTCTGAAAATGATGAACCTAATAATGAAACAATTCTCATCTCCGATGACGAATCAAATCCTCGAGGAAATTGTAAGTATCACAACGGCTCTAGTTCTTCCTGGATGATGGGAACTTCAGACTTTGAAAACTGGGGAACTAGAACTCCACCACCTACACGTCATGTGGGAACAAACGAGGCTGGACCCAACAGATCTTCCAAACCAAAGATGCGTGTAAGAATATCGACAGAACATATGGACGTATCTGCAGCTGAAATGGAAGAAGTGTACTAAGAAGTACAAGCAGAAGAACCGGAAGAACCACAATATAATCCTTCTGAAACCTTATATCCCTATCTCTTTCCCAATATCACTTACATGGATGCAATCGAAAATTATGTGAATGAACTACAGGATGGACCTAACGACCCTTACCACAATGTATTTTGTGATATATTATTTGGTTTTAGGGATCCTACTCCTAATTTTCCCTCCGTTCACCTTGGAACTCCTATTGAATTCTTGGATCGTGCTCTAAGAGAGACAGATGAAGTGAAGAAAGAATCGATACAACTAAAGGAGAGGGTTAGAAAATCGTTCCGCCCGTAGGGCATCACCTTTCAGACTATTTCAAATAACAACCGTGTAACAATGTGTATTTAAGTTCAGAGGAACTTACCTGGGCAGTATCTCGGCTTAGGTTTAACTATAATGAATACCTGGGGCAATATCCTAAATTATATTTATAGTTCTTAATTGAGTATATCAAGCTTAGTGGTAAATAACTAATTCTCAAAAAGGTCGGATAAAGCTTACCTCGCGACTATCTACTGCTTATTGTAGGCGAAATGCTAGAAACCAAACTCTCGTACCAGAACTGGGCTTTGGGAAGTACACCTCAGGTCTTAAGTGTGTGAATTTTGAAGTGTGGAGTGTGTGCAAAAGTTTCTTCTATCTACCTCTATTTATAGGCTACGTCTAACTCTGTGATAGACCATTACCAGGCGTTGACGGTGCGTCACCGCTTCCCTTGGCAGCCACACACTTATCCTCCACGTAATTGACCGTTATGGTCTCGTGATCTTGGAATTGTGGAACTACATGGAACTACGTGGAACGTCATTGTTGTGGGTTGGATTTTTGCGTGTGCCATGATCGACACGAGGGAAGTCTCAGTTATCCATTCACACTCCATTGCATTGCATTCCATTTTGCTTTGCATGTTTTTGTATACATTGTGGGCAATGTATGTTTCTAAGTGTGGGGTTGGTTGTTTATTCTTTGCTTTACATTATTTTTTTTTGTACATTGAGGGCAATGTACAATTCTAAGTGTAGGGTGGGATTGTATCCGCGCGTTGTTTGTCCTCTTAGCATTTTATCGATTCATTTTTTACAAAATATTCCTTCATATTTTTTATTGGCACTAAATTAAAAGTTAACCGTTTAGCATTCACAATTTTTAGTAAATAATAGAGGTTTGATTTTTCGAAAGCAATTGAGATAGAAATTCCATTGAGTCAAACATAATTTTTTGAGATAATCATGAGTTTTAGTGTGCTAAACGAATGAATTACATGTAGCCTTTTGCTTACACCCATTCCTTTCCGTTTCCGTGAGTTTATTTTTGAGCCTTGATAGCTTTAGACATTGTTTGCTCTCGTTTTTGCGGAGTTGAGTGTGCCGAATGTTTCATGCTTGTTAGAACTTGCTTTTAGTATACATTTCGAAATCATGAACATAAATATTGCATAAAAATGATTGAGGCATTAGGATAAACCACTTTGTTAGCCTTTTATCTTTGTTTTCCCTTACCCGAACACATCCACTAGTTAACCACGTTGAGCCTATCCCATGTTCTTTCTTTTATTACCCACATTACACCGCCATTAAACCCTCATTAGCCTTTTTACTTATTTATTCTATTTTTCACCCGTGTTAGAAATCCGGTCGGCTAATGTAAATTTTATAGCTTTTACTTTGTTGTAATCTTCAAATTCTTGAGAAGTTTTTAGCTAAGGAAAGATGCATATTTACTTAGTTCCTTTCAAAAGAAAAGAAATAGTATTCAAGTGAAAAAAAAAAAAAAAAAAATCACAAAAATCAGGTGAAATATAGTCGATTAGAGCAATTTTATGAGCAAAGATGAAAAGAATTCGGTTGTTAGCTCTTACCTATATACGAAAGTATTAGTTAGTTTATTTTTCATATTAGAAGTGTTTTAGTTTTTGAATTAGCATAACCGTCGGGTTTTTAGCCATTTAGCCATTTTTAAATTCCATTTCCTTACCCTTAACCATTGCCAAGTTACAACCCGTTTAAAGCCCTCTTGATTTGTGCTTTGTTTCATGTTAGTTGATAGAGATTTGATCTTTTAGCAAGCTTATGATTTATGCATGTTAATTGTCTTGGCATTTGAGTGTTCTATACATACACCATTACTTGTATGATCATATATATTCCCGAGTGTGTGTGAACATTGTGAGAAGCATAAAGTTGCATGCTAATGATTTCCTAGGCATATTCATTTGCTCATTCGGTTGTCACTTCATTGGGTTCATTGGGTTTCATTTAGTTAATTTTGCATTTCTTGTCAAACCTTTACAAATTTATTAATGCTTACGGTTTTCCGAATTGATCCATAGTGTTATTGGAAGTTTTGTTTTATTTTGATTTCTTGCTTGAGGACAAGCAATGTTCAAGTGTGGGGTTGTTTGATGTGCTTGAAATTACACATCTTTTCGGCACAAAACTTCGCTCATTTAACGATCAATTCTTGGTTACTTCCAACGTTTAGGCACTTATTTGCTTCATTTCCTGTTTTGTAGGTTTTTGTGAAGCTTGTGAACAAACAAGAAGATTCCAGGATAAAAAGTGAAGTTTTTAGGGTTTCTGTGATGAAGGCACGGTCGTGCCCCTAATTGGCACGGTCGTGCCTAACTTGCAAACCCTAAGCACGGTCGCGCCGCGTACATGACACGACCGCGCCAAGCCAAAAGGCAAGGCACAACCGTGCCCTGCCTCCACACGGTCGCAGGAACACCCATGAGTCTGACACCTCGAAGCAAGAGAGCCAATGAAAGAAGCAGATCGGTCAACCACCTGTCCCACGACCGTGCTTAACCCTAGGCACGGTCGCGTTCCCATGTCTGGCACGGGCGTGCCTTCCCACTAGGCACGGTCGTGCCCCTTTTTCTATAAATATCAGAAGTTTTCCTCACATCAGAAGCCTGGAGACCTGGAGAGTTGAAGCCCTTAGCACTGTTTTGTGCTCCGAATTTCCTTGTTTCTAGCCACATTTCAAGCTTCTAGGAAGGACTACAACATCAAGAGGATCACCATACATCATCATCATCATCATCTAGCTTGGGGAAGTTGTTCGATTCTTGGCATTTCTTTATGAGTCTTGTAACTTTTCCTTGCTTTGTTCATGTTCTTTTGCTCACCATGAGCTAACTCTTGACATCACTTTGGTTTAGATGAAGTTTAGTAACGTTTGACAACATTTATGGATCCTTGGCATAGTTTATGTTAATGTTATAACAATGGCATGATTATTCCTCAATGATATTGTGTATTTGGGAGTTGATATTGTTTGCAAGACTTGTATATGTATTGACTTTGTATGTTGGAAAACCCATGGTCTATGCATGCATTCATTGATTAGTGTATGTATGTATGCTAGTTTATGGCCTTTGACTAGGAATGGTGGATGAAGTCTTGTTTATGGTTGACAACTCTTGAATGTGCATCCTTGTGCTTATGTTTGGAAAGACAAAGTGCTTGTTATGATGTGTCATGTTTAGTATTATGTTTATCTAGGACTTGTTGACGCAATCTTCTAGTTTATGTAATCTTGATATGAACATTGTATGTTGAAGAAGTGCATGTTGTTGTTTACTTTAATCAACTTGAGGTGGGTTATGTGTTGATTCGTGTAATCTTTCCAACTAGTTGTTGAATTAGCCAACCTTGACAGGAAGCTAGTCCAATCTTTATTAAACATTTACGTATTCATAGCACGTGAGCTTCATTGTATGATTTTAGGTGGTTGGTTTGTGTTATTCATTCTAACTTTCTGAAGAATCATTTGATTAGATGTCTTTGACGAGAATTTAGTCAACTTATATATTGTTTACGTGTCATGTATTTATAGTTGTTGTGGGATGTTTACTAAATGGATTCGAGGCCGAAATGATATTCCTTCCTTGATTGTTTGATTTGTGTTCTTAGTTTAGTTTTATATTCTTGCATATTAGTTTAATCAAAAAATCAACATAAACATATTTACCCTTACTTGATTGGATTTTAGTTCCGGTTTATTATCGCATTCCACCGTGTCCACGGATTGATATCCGGTTCTTACCTTTACTATATTGCTATCCGATGGGTACACTGCCCGATGTGTGTGTGATTAGTCTTTGGTGAAAACCCTTTTTAAAACTAATACTGTGTGATAAATCTCTATTAAAATATATATAGTTTCACACGCATCAAGTTTTTGGCGCCGTTGCCGGGGATACGGTTTGTGCGAGAACGATTGGGATTATTATTTAGTCATTTAGTACATATTTGTCTATATATCTTTGTAAATAGTTTTCCTTATTTAAATTTGTTTTATTTTTATTTTTATTTTTTTTATTTTTTTTATTTTATCATCTTCGTCTTATTTTTTTTTGTGTATAGTTCGTCGAATGTTATTTTATTTTTATTTTTTATTTTTTATTTTTATCTGGCACCCGTGATCGTTTTGTTTGAGTGTTCTTTGCAGTGATTTTCATGGATCGCGACTATGGGAGTTACAGTGATGAGTACTCGTTTGATCTATGGGGTTACCACGAGGAGATTTGGTGTGAGATTTGTGGGGGCCCACATTACATATTAGATTGTTGTCAGTTCCCGGGCTACCCCGTACGGCGCTATGAGGACCCTATATTCGGCCCGGTTGGTGATTTGGATGATTTGGAAACATTATTGTTTGAAGAGTCAACCGTGGTAATTGAAGAGGAGCGGCACCAAGAGGGAGATGTGCAAACAGATGGGTTCACCAACGAACCAATGACTATGGTGACGCCCGATCCTCCGTTGTGCATCAAGAAGAGCCGGCCCGCGATTGGTCATGATCACGACTCCTCATACGAGTCATCCGAAAAACGGGAGAAGGCGAGACATTTCACGGAGCAACCGACTTGGAAGGCGCAACATCAGTCCACAAAGCATGGCAAGTCAACACTATCTTGCCGGGATAATCGCCTCCTTTACTACATCATGTACCTCAGGTTTGGTCCGGGCAAATACAAGTGTTGGTGGCACGACCCGTCACTTTGTTTTTGCATTTACTATTGGTTGTCACTAGCCGGTGGTAAATGCACTAAACCAAACGGGTCGGATGGGTATTCAAGAATCATAGGCCACCCGTTTGTTGGTTTGTCCCATCATTTGTCCTAAATTGACACGCATAAGGACACGAGTCTAGCTAATGACTCGTTAATAATCTTAGCATGTCCGGGTTTCAGCCGTTAGTTATGTGTGTTCATTTTATCTTCCAATTATTTTCTTAGTTTTTATTTCATGTTTTTCTAGAATTTTATCATTTATTTTTGAGTTTAGGTGATCGGAACGTGTTTTGAATCGAGCGGATTTGGGATAATGTTTGGAATATCACAGGTATGTCTTCTGAATTTTTAGGTAATTTAACTAGGAAGAATCTCAGTCGGGTTTGGAATTCTCATAAAAAAATCAGGTTTTTGTGTCTGCTGGGCATGAGACACGGTCGTGCCTAGCTATGGGTGCGGTCGTGCCTCTAATTCTAGGCGCGGTCGTGCCTATGTAAGTGACGTGGTCGTGCCTCAGAAATTTGGGGCAAGTTAAGTTAAGTTAAACGGCAGTGTTCGCCATTTTTTTTTTGCCCCAAACAACACCTCCCTGCTAAGATTCCCGTGATTTCTAGCTTTTTGATCTCCATTTCTTTGATTTCAGGTACGCCCCATCTACCCTAGTCTTTTCGTTTTTATGTTTAAGATTAGGGTCGTCATTTTTTGTCTAAATTTCTAGGTTTCTAGGGTTTTAGTTACCTTCTGTTTTGATCTTCATTATAGATGTAAATAGGTAGAAATGAGCAGCTTTACATCCTGGAATTGTAGTGTATTAAATGCCCCTTTGTTATCATGCTAAACAGGTGTAAAGTCGAATCTGAAACCCCAATTTCGGGAGGAGCACGACCGCGCTCTTGACCTAGGCGCGGTCGTGCCTGGTTTTACTAGTTTCCAGGATTAAGGTTTTGATTGAGCGCGGCCGTGTCTCCCAATAGCGCGGTCGTGTCATCTTGGGTTTGGCCTTGGCGCGGGCGTGTGTTGCACTAGCGCGGTCGTGGCCTTCGTTTTTGACCTAGACGCGGTCGTGCCCTGACCTGGCGCGACCGTGTCTCCCGGGTTGGACTGCCCATGGTCGCCCAAGGCGCGACCGTGGGCTTGGATCTTGACCTAGGCGTGGTCGTGCCCCTTCCCAGGCGTGACCGTGCCCCTTCATAATTTTGGTCAGAAACTTCATAAATTCAGTCTAGCGTCTTCATAACTGTTCTGATTTCATTTTTGTTGTCGTGCAGATGGCAGGCAACAGGGACCACCCGTACCTCGAGTTTGACATGAACGAGCACGAGTACGAGGCTCGTTTGGATGTTTTGTGGCCACGCAGAGGCCGGATTCTAGCTGCTCGTCGTTAAGAGCCAGCCGCCATCGATGCCATCGGTCAGCGGGACCGGTGGAACGACATTGTCACCGCCCCTTGGCGCCGGTTGTTCAGGCTTCACGCCATACAGTACGTCGAGCTCGTGATGGAGTTTTTCTCCACTTACGAGTTTGATTATCCTTGCGCGAACCTCGAGTAGCCCGAGACTGTTAGGTTCAGATTAGGCGGCGAGTGGCGCGTGATGTCTGTCGCCAGATTTGGGATATTACTAGGGTTATACACTCGCCAGGAGCTTCAGACTGAGTTGTTTACTGAGGGGATCACCGAATTCCCGACAGAGGAGGATAAGGATCAGTTTTGGCACGAGTTTGGGTTCGGGATATATGAACCTAGTTTGACCAAGGCTTCGAGCCTTCGGGATCCATTACATCGTGTTCTTCACCGCTGCATCGTTTATTTGATCTCTGGGAGAGGTCAGGGGGAGACGGTGGTGAACCTTAGGGAGCTATTTTACCTGTTTTGCCTGGTACGCCCGCGCGCCTGCAATCTCGCGCATTCTATCGCGGGTTACTTGGTGAACAGCTCGGGGCGTGACGTCAGCAGCGCCATTTGTGGAGGTCACTTCGTGACCAAGCTGGAGAGACACTTCCAGCTGCTGACAGACGATTTGATAGGGGATCTGACCCCTGTGGCCGAGACTGTCGTGATGTCTGTGCAGACATTGCGCAACATGCACGTCGCTCGGCGCGGCGCAGGGGGGATTAGATTGGTGGATCGATGGGGACGGACGTGGGATCCAGACCGTCCGGGCCCCGATCCAGATCGTGTACAGGCCGAGGCCGAGGCCGCCGCTCAGCAGGAGCAGGAGCAGGTTCATGAGCTTCATCAGCCCGATCAGCCGCCTCCTCCGCCTCCGCCGCCACCACCGCCTCCGGTTGTCATTCCACATGACATGTTTATGCGTTACTGGGCCTGGCAGTATGAGGTCCAGTGCGCCGCTGCTGCTGCTGGCGGGGCACCATACGTGGTTCCCCTTCCATTCTTCATGCAGCCAGAGCAGCAGCCTGATCAGCCACCACCATCACAACCGCATCAGCCACCACCATCACCACCGCATCAGCCACCACCATCACCACCGCATCATCAGTCACCCCCACCATCACCACCAGCGGCAGGAGGCGTAGGAAGCGGGGCCGCCGACATCGACCATGAGGGTATGCAGTGGGAGTTGTACCTCCCACTGCCTTTTGGTATCATTTTTGTGAGTTGTACTTTTGTTGTATTGTACAAACTCTTGTATCGCGCTACGGCGTTTATGTTGTACTTTTGTTTCCTTGTACTTTTGTTTTCTTGTACTTTTGTTTCCATGTACTGTTGTATATATTTGTGTTTATATTTTGGCTTGATGTTACTGATCTGTGTTTGATGTTAGTCTTGCTTAGATCTTGGAATTGTGGAACTACATGGAAGTACGTGGAACGTCATTGTTGTGGGTTGGATTTTTGCGTGTGCCATGATCGACACGAGGGAAGTCTCAGTTATCCCTTCACATTCCATTTCATTGCATTCCATTTTGCTTTGCATGTTTTTGTATACATTGTAGGCAATGTATGTTTCTAAGTGTGGGGTTGGGTGTTTATTCTTTGCTTTACATTATTTTTTATTGTACATTGAGGGCAATGTACAATTCTAAGTGTAGGGTGGGATTGTATCCGCGCATTGTTTATCCTCTTAGCATTTTATCGATTCATTTTTTACAAAATATTCCTTCATATTTTTTATTGGCACTAAATTAAAAGTTAACCGTTTAGCATTCACAATTTTTAGTAAATAATAGAGGTTTGATTTTTTGAAAGCAATTGAGATAGAAATTCCATTGAGTCAAACCTAATTTTTTGAGATAATCATGAGTTTTAGTGTGCTAAACGAATGAATTACATGTAGCCTTTTGCTTACACCCATTCCTTTCCGTTTCCGTGAGTTTATTTTTGAGCCTTGATAGCTTTAGACATTGTTTGCTCTCGTTTTTGTGGAGTTGAGTGTGCCGAATGTTTCATGCTTGTTAGAACTTGCTTTTAGTATACATTTCGAAATCATGAATATAAATATTGCATAAAAATGATTGAGGCATTAGGATAAACCACTTTGTTAGCCTTTTATCATTGTTTTCCCTTACCCGAACACATCCACTAGTTAACCACGTTGAGCCTATCCCATGTTCTTTCTTTTATTACCCACATTACACCGCCATTAAACCCTCATTAGCCTTTTTACTTATTTATTCTATTTTTCACCCGTGTTAGAAATCCGGTCGGCTAATGTAAATTTTATAGCTTTTACTTTGTTGTAATCTTCAAATTCTTGAGAAGTTTTTAGCTAAGGAAAGATGCATATTTACTTAGTTCCTTTCAAAAGAAAAGAAATAGTATTCAAGTGAAAAAAAAAAAAAAATCACAAAAATCAGGTGAAATATAGTCGATTAGAGCAATTTTGTGAGCAAAGATGGAAAGAATTCGGTTGTTAGCTCTTACCTATATACGAAAGTATTAGTTAGTTTATTTTTCATATTAGAAGTGTTTTAGTTTTTGAATTAGCATAACCGCCGGGTTTTTAGCCATTTAGCCATTTTTAAATTCCATTTCCTTACCCTTAACCATTGCCAAGTTACAACCCGTTTAAAGCCCTCTTGATTTGTGCTTTGTTTCATGTTAGTTGATAGAGATTTGATCTTTTAGCAAGCTTATTATTTATGCATGTTAATTGTCTTGGCATTTGAGTGTTCTATACATACACCATTACTTGTATGATCATATATATTCCCGAGTGTGTGTGAACATTGTGAGAAGCATAAAGTTGCATGTTAATGATTTCCTAGGCATATTCATTTGCTCATTCGGTTGTCACTTCATTGGGTTCATTGGGTTTCATTTAGTTAATTTTGCATTTCTTGTCAAACCTTTACAAATTTATTAATGCTTACGGTTTTCCGAATTGATCCATAGTGTTATTGGAAGTTTTGTTTTATTTTGATTTCTTGCTTGAGGACAAGCAATGTTCAAGTGTGGGGTTGTTTGATGTGCTTGAAATTACACATCTTTTCGGCACAAAACTTCGCTCATTTAACGATCAATTCTTGGTTACTTCCAACGTTTAGGCACTTATTTGCTTCATTTCCTGTTTTGTAGGTTTTTGTTAAGCTTGTGAACAAACAAGAAGATTCCAGGATAAAAAGTGAAGTTTTTAGGGTTTCTGTGATGAAGGCACGGTCGTGCCTAACTTGCAAACCCTAAGCACGGTCGCGCCGCGTACATGACATGACCGCGCCAAGCCAAAAGGCAAGGCACAACCGTGCCCTGCCTCCACACGGTCGCAGGAACACCCGTGAGTCTGACACCTCGAAGCAAGAGAGCCAATGAAAGAAGCAGATCGGTCAACCACCTGTCCCACGACCGTGCTTAACCCTAGGCACGGTCGCGTTCCCATGTCTGGCACGGGCGTGCCTTCCCACTAGGCACGGTCGTGCCCCTTTTTCTATAAATATCAGAAGTTTTCCTCACATCAGAAGCCTGGAGACCTGGAGAGTTGAAGCCCTTAGCAATGTTTTGTGCTCCGAATTTCCTTGTTTCTAGCCACATTTCAAGCTTCTAGGAAGGACTACAACATCAAGAGGATCACCATACATCATCATCATCATCTAGCTTGGGGAAGTTGTTCGATTCTTGGCATTTCTTTATGAGTCTTGTAACTTTTCCTTGCTTTGTTCCTGTTCTTTTGCTCACCATGAGCTAACTCTTGACATCACTTTGGTTTAGATGAAGTTTAGTAACGTTTGACAACATTTATGGATCCTTGGCATAGTTTATGTTAATGTTATAACAATGGCATGATTATTCCTCAATGATATTGTGTATTTGGGAGTTGATATTGTTTGCAAGACTTGTATATGTATTGACTTTGTATGTTGGAAAACCCATGGTCTATGCATGCATTCATTGATTAGTGTATGTATGTATGCTAGTTTATGGCCTTTGACTAGGAATGGTGGATGAAGTCTTGTTTATGGTTGAAAACTCTTGAATGTGCATCCTTGTGCTTATGTTTAGAAAGACAAAGTGCTTGTTATGATATGTCATGTTTAGTATTATGTTTATCTAGGACTTGTTGACGCAATCTTCTAGTTTATGTAATCTTGATATGAACATTGTATGTTGAAGAAGTGCATGTTGTTGTTTACTTTAATCAACTTGAGGTGGGTTATGTGTTGATTCGTGTAATCTTTCCAACTAGTTGTTGAATTAGACAACCTTGACAGGAAGCTAGTCCAATCTTTATTAAACATTTACGTATTCATAGCACGTGAGCTTCATTGTATGATTTTAGGTGGTTGGTTTGTGTTATTCATTCTAACTTTCTGAAGAATCATTTGATTAGATGTCTTTGACGAGAATTTAGTCAACTTATATATTGTGTACGTGTCATGTATTTATAGTTGTTGTTGGATGTTTACTAAATGGATTCGAGGCCGAAGTGATATTCCTTCCTTGATTGTTTGATTTGTGTTCTTAGTTTAGTTTTATATTCTTGCATATTAGTTTAATCAAAAAATCAACTTAAACATATTTACCCTTACTTGATTGGATTTTAGTTCCGGTTTATTATCGCATTCTACCGTGTCCACGGATTGATATCCGGTTCTTACCTTTACTATATTGCTATCCGATGGGTACACTACCCGATGTGTGTGTGATTAGTCTTTGCTGAAAACCCTTTTTAAAACTAATACTGTGTGATAAATCTCTATTAAAATATATATAGTTTCACACGCATCAAGTTTTTGGCGCCGTTGCCGGGGATACGGTTTGTGCGAGAACGATTGGGATTATTATTTAGTCATTTAGTACATATTTGTCTATATATCTTGGTAAATAGTTTTCCTTATTTAAATTTGTTTTTTTTATTTTTATTTTTTTTATTTTATCATCTTCGTCTTATTTTTTTTTGTGTATAGTTCGTCGAATGTTATTTTATTTTTATTTTTTATTTTTTATTTTTATCTGGCACCCGTGATCGTTTTGTTTGACTGTTCTTTGCAGTGATTTTCATGGATCGCGACTATGGGAGTTACAGTGATGAGTACTCGTTTGATCTATGGGGTTACCACGAGGAGATTTGGTGTGAGATTTGTGGGGGCTCACATTACATATATGTGATGGACCGTTATGTATATGTGATGGTCCGTCACCGATCATAACTGACCGTTATACTATGGTGATGGTCCATCACCGATGGAATTTTCTAATTTTTCACTTTTGGTCCTTGTGGTTTGATTTATTTTTCTTACACTTTGGGTCTTCATACTTCGTATTTTCTTGAGAAATTTTTGATGTGTTACAAATCTCCCCTCCTTTAGGGAATTTCGTCCTCGACATTTGAAATCACTTAGGGTTAGAGATATTATCGTTTCTAATCTAATACTTATAAGCTTTCTTGTAATCTGTTCTTAAATGTAAACACATATTTATGTAACTATTTAACATACTCACTATTCTCTCTCCTTTCCTTTTCCAAATAAAAATGTACTTCCTCTGGATCTACCACCTGTCTTTGCTTGAGGTGCTTTTGGACAATTATTTTTATAATGCCCCATCTTGTTACAATTATGACATTTGATATTTGGGCAATTTATTGCGTAGTGTCCTACTTGTTGGCAGTTATGGCATATAATTCCTTGTATACTTCTTCCCAAATTATCTCCTTCTCTTCTTAGGATCTTGTTATCTGTAGCTTCATATGTTATCTTTTCAAGATTTCTTTTGTTCTCCACCTGTTGAAGCACTTTTGTGTGACAAACACTCTGGATATTGTCTTAGCTTTTGTACTTGTCTTGTATGTATTAGTCTTTGTATGTTAGTATCTGTACGTATTAGTTATTGAGTTGTAATTACTAATGTATGTACTAGTCGTCTGTTTTCTCTAAGTGTTTTGCGCACTTAGCATGTGCGTAGGAATTACTTCCTGCGTACTTAGCAAGTACGCAAGAATACTCTGCGTACTTGTTATGTACGCAGGAACAATTTGCCCTGCGCACTTGTTAAGTGTGCAGAGATCAGGTCTAGTATAAATAGACTAGGTTAATAGAAGTTATGTACGCAGTCATTTGCACTCAGTTGTATTCTATCTGTAACCTTCAAGTTTATAATAGACGGAGTTTGAAAGTGATTTCGTTGTCGGTTTACTTTGTGTTACTTGATTCTCCACCTAGTCACGGGTATTCCGCACCCGGTCCGACTAGTCACACACCCACACGTAACAATCCGAGACACCCGGGGACCTACAAGTGGTATCAGAGCTTAGCTCTTGATTACAAGTGTTGTGAGTGTGTTAGGAGCATCTTCTACACATCATACAGAGTTTTTGCAAGCAAAAGTGTGTGTTTTTGTTGATTTTTGTGATAAAATAGGGGTAGCTCTTCAGCACTATTTTAGAAGCAAAAATCACTCAAAAACCGACTTTTTGTTGTGTATTTGAGCATCAAAGGTTGGTTAGAAATGAGTTTCTGACCCTTTGGCTCATTTTTTTTGGTCATATCTTCAACTTTTTCTGTCTCCAATGAGATTTCAGTGACCGGAAAAAGTTGGTGAGGGTTGGTGAAAAAGTGATATGCGTACTTACCATATTGTGCAACAAGTACAGTCTTGCTGCGTACTTACTAAGTACGCAAGATCATATTTGTTGTGTACTTAAGTGATCTCCTGCATACTTATCATTTACTCCTGCGTACTTGTCAAGTACGCAAGAGAAAATTCTAAACACGCAAGACCAAGTCTTTAAGTGCGCAAGGCCTGATTCAAGTGCGCAAGTTGTTTTCATTTTTCTGAAATTTGACTAAGTGTTTCACTATGGCAAATCTTCAGAATCTCGGTAACCTTCCTAATTATGACAATGAGATTGGAACCCCACATAAACCACAAAAGCTGCTTAACGTAAATGATTACTCAAACTGGAAAGCACGCTTTGAGCATTATATCTCATACACTGATTCTTCACTTTGGATACCCATTCTAGACGGTTATAAGCATCCCACATATACATATCTTGATGAAGAAGTTCCCAAGCCTATCTCCAAACTTGATGAAGAAGAAAAGAAAGTCTATGACAGAGAGAAGAATGCACACAGATCTATTACTATGGCCTTGACCAGGGAGTTATTTCACAACTTTAGAGGATACGATAACTCCAAGGATCTCTAGAAGGCTTTGTAGAAGAGATTCGAGGGAAATAGCGACATCAATAAGAGTAAGATGGATCTTCTTCGGAAGGTGTGTGAGTGCTTCAGATATCTAGAGAATGAATCTATAGATGAACTCATCTCTAGATTCTATCATCTGTAAACTGAGCTGAAAGCTTATGACCTGATCTATCCGAATGAGGAGTTAGTTGAGAAATTTCTGGATGCCCTACCACCAAAATTTGAGATGTACACCACTCTGATGAGAGAGAACTCAAAGTTGTTAGGACATGTTTTGTAACTGTTGATAAAATTCTGTGTAAGTTCTGCTAGAGGCGAACATAACAAGTTCGCCTAGCCTATCAGAGGCGAACTTATTAAGTTCGCCTAGTATATCAGAGGCGAACTTATTAAGTTCGCTTAGCCTATAAGAGGCGAACTTATTAAGTTCGCCTAAGCATCTATGAGGCGAACTTGTTAAGTTCGCCTGGTGCAGAACAGTAGTTTATAAATAGAGGAACTGAGACAAAACAGAAAAGACACAAGACTGGGTGAGACAGAATAGATGATATCAGAGGAGGAACTGATTAGAGACAGAATCTTGTAACCTGATATTGTGGTGGAAATACAAAGCGTTTATTTACACCGTCGTTGTTGATTGAGTTACACGAACACGTTGATCATGGATTCCGAACGTTATCACCGTGTCGTACCACGAGTCTAGAGATTCGTCACACACCGAAGTAGGGACCTACAAGTGGTATCAGAGCCATTGCTCTTGATTAGTAGAAGATTCGTGGTGTTTGCGTGTCCAATCAACATCAAAATTCAGAGAATTTGAAGGATTTTTCATCTTTTTCGTGTTCTTGATAAAAATGGAAGATTTTTGATCATTTTGGATTGGTTTGAAGAAATTGATCCGATAGGATTGTTCCTAATCAGTTTCTACACAAGTATTTTGGCGGGAAAATTCATATTGTCCAAATTTTTTATGGAAAGTTTATATGCTTGTTTCGGATCATTTTTGAAATTTTGAATTTTCGAAATTTTTAAAAAAAGAGTATTTTGGCGGGAAATTTTTTTTCGGATATTTTCGCAAAAATTTCAAAATGTCAATTTTGTGTGATGATAATGATATTGGAACTATGCCACCGAGACTTTTGTGCATATCAGATTTTCGTAGCTGGAAAGTCCGGTTCAAACAGTTCGTATCAGAAACTGATGACAAATTTTGGATATCCATATTTGAAGGATATGTGCATCCTACTTATGACTATATGAGATATTATGATGTTCCTAAACCAGTGACAGCTTTTAGTAAACTTGAAAAGCAGAACTTTGATCGAGAGATGAAGACGCGTGAAACTTTAACGAGGTCTTTACCTAAAGAAATCATTCATAGTCTCGGGAAGTGTCCAACTTCAAGAGAACTATGGGAAGCTTTGATGAAAAAGGGTGAAACTACTACTCAATTGTTTGGGGTCTTGATCAAAGAAGAAGTAGTAAAACAGAGTGTTTCTGAAAGTGATTCTTCTACTGAGTTAAGTGATAGTGAGAGTATTAGATCTGGTGAAAGTACTCAGTCTACCGAGAGTGAAGTAGAGACTGAAGTAAGCTTCCAGACAGTTGAAGATGATCTGATTGAATCAGAAATTGATACAGAGCCTTTCATTGTTGCTCAAAAGAGTGAAGCTGATGATGACGTTTTCATGGCTCCTGGTGCATCTTCTTCAGAAGTAAAACCTGAGGTATTTTGTAACTCTGAAACATTTTGTTCTAACTGTGTTTCAGTTAAGGATAAAATGATGAGGGTTATGGATGACAATGTAAACCTCATTTGTGATATGAAATCGATGAACACGTTAAATAAAAAATTAAAAGATAATGAGAATGTGTGTATTGAGAGAATAGAATCACTGAAGAGAGATATAAGTTCTCTGACTTTGAAGATCAAAGAGCAGGCATATCACCTGGATATGTCCTTTGCAGAAATTGAGAAAAGAAATAATGATCTTGTTGAGAAAGATAAAGAACTAGCTGAATCTAAAGCAGAGGTAGTAAGATTGCATAGAAAGTTAGAAAGCTTTGAAAATTCATCATTCTTATTAGCACATTATCATAATAATACTGAAGAGGGGAAGGGAACTAGTGGTATTGGCTATGTTCCTCCACCATTCAACGGAAATTATTCTGTTACACTTGAGATTATAAATGATGAGGATTTAGATCCTAAGACTGTGTTGAAAGTGAATCCGGTCACATGTGAAGATATGGTGTATTCTGATGAGAGTGATGATGAATATTTTGATGAAGCTAAGGTAGAAGGGATACCGAAAGCTGTTAAGAAAGAAGACTCAAAGGTTGATTCTAATTCATCTGAAAATTCTACATTTTGAAGTTCTTCAAACTCAATGAGAGTTCCATATGTCAGAGATTATAAAGACAGACGTACATGTTTTCATTGTAATGTGATAGGACACATTGTGGTGAACTGTCCTTACAAAAATAAAGGAAAGAAGCATGTAGTTCCTGAGAAGGTGAAGACTGAATCAAGACCTATTGAGAAAAAGTTTGTTCTGTCTCAAACTCCAAAAAAGTTCATGTAGGAGAATCTTCTTCAAATGCATCTAATCGTGTGAAGATTCCTTATATGAGAGATTATCGTGAGACGAGATCTTGCTTTTACTGTGGTCTTGTTGGTCATATTCGGCTTGCTTGTCCTCACAATGTGACAATCCGGATTTTTCAGTTAATTCCGTTAACTATTCCGTTAAGTTTCTTATTAAAAACTTAACCCCGTTAACTAAATCTAACCCCAGGGACTGATTCTGCCACAAATCCAACTCAAAACTACAAGGACTAGTTGTGTTAATATGCTAAATCAAATAAATTGACTTCTCAAAGTCAAAATCAGCAAATTTGGTTCCTGTTGACTTTCAGAAGTCAAATCCATGACAATTTGATCAAAATTCACAAAATAAACCTCAAATCCGTTGGAATTCATAACATAAACAAATCTTAGTAGCAATAATCGATCATTATTAGGACCTTAATTATAATCATTTCAAGTTAAACTCGAATTATGTTCGTGGTTTCGTAACCGTCGACTTCATTTTCCATTATCATCAAATCCGATGAATTTCTGTATTGCCTTCACAAATTAAGACACTGCACACACTCAACGAACCTCTGTGAAGCTTTTACATCAACAGAATTGGTCGGAGTAACAGTCGAAGACGCCGGAGACCGCCACAGTCACAGTCGGCCATCATTTCAGTCGAGAACCTCCAATTCATCACGCATTCTGGTAATTTCTTGTATCATTAGTTTCATTTTCACTCGTCAATTGAAAGCCCTATCATTACCAGGGCTTAAATTATCAATTCGATCGAAATCTATAACCTAGGGTTCATCATTGACCGGTTTAATCGAACCCTAGTCTAGACCCAATCAAAATGAAATTAACCTATACAGTTAGATTCGCAAAACCATACTCTTTGAAAGCCCTTTATCAATTCGAACTTTTATTATCAAAATCTTGTAACCCGTAATCTACGGTTCATATGAAATCAAGTTGTCGAATTCAACTCTAAACCGCGTTTAAACCAAATTAAACTATACCACTAGACTCGTGGTCTTCTGTAGATTGAAAGCCCTATGAAATATCGGGCTTCCATCATCGAATTGATCTTGATCCCGTAATTAGTGTTCGTTCTGGAAACGTGTTGGGGTTTTCGATCTTAAACATGAATTTGATACAATTAAACCACATCAACAGATTCGCAAGGTTTTGTTTAATAAAAGCCCTATCATTTCAACAATTTTTAATATCAGAATCAATCAATTGAATCCATGTTTATAAACTAGGGTTACGATCCCTCTTTCAGTAAATTAGCGATCTTAAAACCGATGGTTTTCAAATTCAATGAGTCCCAGACTCGCAACACCTCGATTATCAAAACCCCCATGATTTAGAAACCAGTCGCGATCGAATTTGTGGCGATTGGGACGGGATTCGATCTGGGTACATGTGCGGAAGGAAAGCACGCCTGATCAGGAGGTTAAAACCAATGTGTTCCGGGTTCTGTTGCGATAGCCTAGCGGCCGGGACTGGTTAGAGCTGTGCGCGTGTGTGGGAGAGACCCGGGTTCGAGACCGGCTCCCACAACTATTTTTAAAACATTTTTCTGGATTGTTAAATTAATAAAAATCAAACCTTTTAATATTGTATTATTATATAAATGGGTTTTAACCCAGAAAACAACCCGTTAGCTCGGGTTTGAAATATTAGTTTGTTTTTATAAATTATACCCACTTTTATAAATAATATATTATTATTATTAACAAGTAAAAATAATATATTTATATTATTTTTAAGCCGTAAACTCGTGTAAAATAATATGTTTATATTATTCCCAAATTGTGACCCGTATTATTAAAAAATATATATTTATAGTCATTTTATAACGTCGTAAATCAATCGAGACTAAATAATAATATAACTAATTATATTATCCACTCGTATATACATATTATTATTTATGTCGTTCGTCGCGTAAAGTCATTCCTAAACCCGTGGACGCGTTCGTCTACTCTCGTTTATTGGAGCGGTTCTTTTAAGGACGTTCCTCATTTTCCGTGTCACAGTCACAATTCCCATTATCGTTCCTAATTTATATGTTTATACTTTTAGGACATTCGTAGGTCTTTTGAGACTTACACTCGTGGTTCCAACTTACTTCTAGTGTGAAACTACCTTCAACGCCAAGCAAGTGAGTTTTCACGGCCCATTTTTACTGTTTTAACTTGGGGGAGAAAACATGCTTAAACTGATTTTGAGATTTTGTATTTCATATGCTATCAATGTTAAAGCTAAGTGTAACATGCTATCACAGAAAGTCCTCATCTTATCTCGAACCGTTAATATGGATCTTAGCGAGGTAATGTTTAGTAGTACTACTGGGTTTGACAAATCCCACCCACATATGATCCAAAGGTTTGACAAATCCCAAAAGGCACCGGCCTACTTCGGGTAACCATTCAGTTGACCAAGTTGAACTGAGTAACGCACGAGCATTGGATTATGCTCTCAATTGGGATGTACACCCACATATGATCCAAAGGTGGATCGAAATGGGAGATGTTCCATCACCTTACTTTGGATCCGCATCTTCATCATCTACACTACCTAGCTTACCATGCACCATGGAACAAGCCTTCGCAGCATTCGTATCTTATATGTTGAAGGAGTTGAGTTTTGTACAAGATGCCACCGAGGAGATACCTAAACTTCTGGAGAATGGACCCCAAGTAGAGAAGAATAAGGTAGGAGTAGAACACTTGACTACCGAACTAGCTGCAACGGACCATGTCCACAACCTTGTAGTGGATCGTGTGGCACATCTAGAGACGAGGGCTGACACTATGGATGATGATATGGAAGGAGATCTGGAAAGACTAGCTGCTATGGAAGCTCAGCTACATGTGGCAAACCACACTGCTGAAGGCCTTCAAGAGAGGGTGACTCACTTGGAAGCCCAACTACAAGCGGCTCTATTTCCGGAAGACATTCCAGTATCTGACGATGAGGAGGAACCTCTTGAGGAGGAACCTTTTGAAGAAGAGCCTTTCGAGGAGGAGCCCGTGGAAGAAGAACCGGTTGAGATAGACGATGCACAATCGTATGTTTCTTCCGATGACGAAGAAGCCTGATGATCTTCCTATTCTATCTTCCTTTTCATGTTTGCTTTTGTCTATGTTATTTCTCTTTCCAAACCTAGATGGGTAAGGTTGTTCCCATCCAATAAAAGCATGAGAAGTTTAATATTTGAGTTATTTATTTTGTAGCCTTACAATTTATTTAATTTTCAAAATATTAGATGTTGTATCTCCTTACTCGTACCTGAATAATGTTTAATATGCGATATATTTCTCCTTGTTTTTCATTTGTGATTGTGAAGAATCATGTCTGGGAGAGGACGCGGAGGCCGTGCCGGTGGTCGTGGTACCATTAACATGCCGGCAGCAGAGCTAGCAGCATTGATAAATGATAGTGTGGCAGAGGCCCTAGCAGCACAGAATGCTGCAGGTAAATGCTTTAACTATTGACTAATAGTGTCAATCCTTCTCCTAAAAACATTTTTCTAAACTCTATAATTCCAATTCAATTTGTACTTCTAAATCCAGGCCAGCAAAATCAGAAAAACCAACAGCCAGCCTGCACTTTCAAAGCATTCATGGATTGCAAGCCCCACACCTTTAGTGGAGCTGAAGGAGCAGTTGGATTACTTCGCTGGTTTGAAAAGATTGAATCAGTAATAGCTATGTGCAACTGCCCCGTGGCTAACCATGTGAAGTTTGCTGCTGGAACTTTAGAAGGCCCGGCCCTGACATGGTGGAATGCCCAAGTTCAAATGTTGGGACTAGCAATGGCAAATGGACTCCCGTGGGAGGAATTTAAAGCAATGATGAAGGAAGAATACTGCCCACGCGATGAGATCCAAAAGTTAGAGGGAGAGTTCTGGAACCTTAAGATGGAGGGTTCGGAAATTGAACTCTACACCACTCGTTCGCACGAACTTGCTACCATGTGCCCACACAAGGTGACTCCGGACTACAAAAGAATCGAACTTTACATTGGAGGTCTAGTGCCTCAATTACAAAGCATGGTTACTTCATCCAATCCTGCCACTATCCAACAAACCATTCGACTTGCGCATAAGTTAACCGACCAAGCGGTGACGCAAGGAACCCTACCTCTGAGAGGTTCAGTTGCTAAACTCACCGACAGCCACAAACGCAAGTTCGATCACCATTCCAACCGCCACAACCATTCCAACTCCCACTCCAAAGGACCTCAATCCAACCAACCCCAGTTTAACCAACCGCAACAACAGCAACAACGTAGGTTTGAGCCTACCAAGAACTTCAATCAGTCGACCTCTTTTGGCCAAAACCAGGGTGGTTATGCGGGGAAGTCCCCGAAGTGTAACAAGTGTAACTTACACCACTTTGGGCTCTGCAATCATTGCCAGAGGTGCGGTAAAATAGGTCATGCTGCTAAGGACTGCAAGGGTGAATTACAAACTAAACAACCCTTTCAACAACCGTGATCTACTAGGGCTTTCTTTGAGTGTGGAAAGGAAGGGCATATCCGGAAGAACTGTCCTCAGTTGAAGAAAGGGGGTAATGGAAATCACAACCCTAACCAGAACAACAATGGTAATGGTGGTAACAATGGCAATGGGGGAGGAAATGGTGCGAAGGGACGAGCCTTCGTACTAGGATCTGGAGAAGCCCGTTACGACCATAATGTTGTCACCGGTAAGTTCCTCGTAAATAATTTCTTTGATTCTATCCTTTTTGACACCGGTGCTGATAGAAGTTTTATATCTAAGAAATTTAGTAATATGATAAAAGGAACTTCATCTCTATTAGAAGATAAGTATACAATAGAGATAGCTGACGGTCAAATAATTGAGGCAACTCACATACTTAAAGGATGTAAACTTGAGCTAGCTACACATACATTTGATATCGACCTTATGCCGGTCATACTTAGTAGTTTTGATATAATTGTCGGCATGGATTGGTTATCTAAAAACCAAGCCGAAATTATCTGTCGTGAGAAGATTGTACGTATACCTCTCTCGAGTGGAGAAACCCTTTCCATCCAAGGCGAAAGAGTTGGTGCAGTCATGGGCATTATATCCTTCATGAAAGCACAAAAATGTCTTCGAAAGGGGCATACGGCTGTTTTGGCTCTTGTTGCTGAGCAGCCTTCAGAAGAGAAGAAGATCGAAGATATTCCCGTTGTGCGTGAATTTTTGGAAGTGTTTCCCGAGGATCTGCCCGGTCTGCCACCGCATCGTCAAGTTGAATTCTAAATTGATTTAGCACCCGGAGCAGCACCGATTGCTCGGGCACCTTATAGACTGGCACCCAGTGAATTGCAGGAACTGTCCACTCAATTGCAAGATTTATTTGATAAAGGTTTCATCCGACCTAGTTCATCACCGTGGGGAGGCCCGGTATTATTTGTCAAGAAGAAGGACGGTACTTTCCGTATGTGTATTGATTACCGGGAGCTGAATAAAGTCACAATCAAGAACCGCTACCCTTTACCTCGTATAGATGACCTTTTTGATCAACTCCAAGGATCAAGTTTCTATTCCAAAATAGACCTTAGGTCCGGCTATCATCAGTTAAGAGTCCGAGAAGAAGATATCTCTAAGACTGCATTCAGAACGAGGTACGGCCATTACGAATTTATGGTCATGCCTTTCGGTTTAACCAACGCACCCGCGGTATTCATGGACCTCATGAACCGTGTGTGTAAGCCTTACCTGGACCAGTTCGTTATCGTTTTCATCGACGACATCCTCATCTATTCCAAGAACAAGGAGGAACATGAGGAACATCTACGCCAAATTTTGGAACTACTTAAGCGAGAACAACTGTATGCTAAGTTTTCCAAGTGTGAATTTTGGATCCGGGAAGTTCAGTTTCTAGGGCATGTGGTTAATGAGAAAGGGATACATGTCGACCCATCCAAAATAGAAGCCATCAAGAATTGGGCAGTACCGACGACTCCGACTGAGGTGCGACAATTTCTGGGATTGGCTGGATATTATCGTCGTTTTATCGAAGGATTTTCAAAGATTGCACAACCTCTCACCACCCTAACTCAAAAAGGAAAAGCCTATAGTTGGGGCGATAACCAAGAGTCAGCTTTCCAGCACCTCAAACAGAAACTTTGCAGTGCACCTATTTTAGCTCTTCCAGAAGGAACTGATGATTTTGTGGTGTATTGTGATGCATCTATTGAAGGTCTGGGTTGTGTCTTAATGCAACGCGAGAAGGTAATCGCATACGCTTCACGTCAGTTAAATATTAACGAGAAAAACTACACCACTCATGATCTAGAGTTGGGAGCAGTAGTTTTTGCACTTAAGATATGGAGACATTACTTGTACGGTACCAAATGCACCATCTACACCGATCACAAGAGCCTCCAGCATATCTTCGAGCAGAAGGAGTTGAACATGCGACAACGTCGTTGGGTTGAACTTTTAAATGATTACGACTGCGCGATCCGGTATCATCCGGGTAAAGCTACCGTTGTGGCTGACGCACTAAGCCGAAAGGAAACGAAACCCAAACGAGTTCGAGCGTTACAACTTACTATTCACCCTGGATTGCCTGGCAGAATCCGTAGTGCTCAACTTGAAGCCTTGAAAGAAGATAACCTACCGTTAGAAGGTACACGTGGCATGGAAGCACAACTTGAGGTAAAATCTGACAGAATTCGTTACTTCGTCGAACGAATATGGATTCCAGTGTTCGGAAACCTAAGGGAACTAATCATGGATGAAACTCATAAATCTCGTTACTCCATCCATCCGGGTTCCGATAAAATGTACCATGATCTAAAAGTACTATATTGGTGGCCGAAGATGAAGGCCGATATAGCCACCTATGTTAGTAAGTGTCTGACCTGCGCGAAGGTCAAAGTTGAATATCAAAAACCATCCGGTCTTCTGCAACAACCAGAAATCCCCATGTGGAAATGGGAACAAATATCCATGGATTTCATCACCAAATTACCACGAACCCCTACTGGATGTGATACTATATGGGTAATTGTTGATCGATTAACAAAATCTGCTCATTTCCTAGCAATCAAGGAAACCGACAAAATGGATAAGCTTACTCGTACATACTTGAAAGAAATAGTCTCTTGGCACGGGGTGCCAATCTCCATTATTTCGGATCGTGATGCACGATTCACTTCTCATTTCTGGCAGTCGTTACATAAGGCCTTAGGCACGCGTTTAGATATGAGCACAGCATACCATCCTCAAACTGATGGCCAAACAGAATGCACTATCCAAACTCTGGAGGACATGCTACGAGCTTGTGTGATCGATTTCGGTAACACTTGGGAGTCTCACCTACTGTTGGTGGAGTTCTCCTACAACAACAGCTATCACACTAGCATCAAGGCAGCTCCATTTGAAGCACTTTATGGACGGAAATGTCGTTCTCCCATTTGTTGGACCGAGGTTGGAGATAGCCAACTCACAGGTCCTGAACTTGTATTTGAAACTTCTGAAAAGATCGTCCAAATTAGAAACCGTATGGCGGCAGCTCGGGATCGTCAAAAGAGCTATGCCGACAAGCGTCGTAAACCTTTGGAGTTTCAAGTAGGTGACATGGTCTTACTCAAAGTCTCACCTTGGAAAGGTGTCATTCGTTTCGGGAAACGAGGTAAACTGAATCCTCGTTATGTTGGACCTTTCAAAATATTAAAGAGAATCGGACCAGTAGCGTATCAACTGGACTAACCTGAAGGACTGAGTGGTGTACACAACGTCTTTCACATCTCAAATTTGAAGAAATGTCTAGCTGACGAATCTCTCGCAGTTCCTCTTGAGGAACTACACGTTGATGAATAGTTACGTTTCATCGAAGAACCTGTGGAAATTATGGATAGGGAAGTTAAATCGTTAAAGCACAGTAAGATCCCAATTGTCAGAGTTCGTTGGAACTCGAAACGCAGACCGGAATTCACGTGGGAGCGCGAGGATCAGATGATGCGCAAATATCCTAATCTGTTCAAGCACTCCACTTCAAATTCTTAAGGTACTATTTAATTTTCGGGACGAAAATTCTTTCAACTAAGGGATGATGTGACACCCAGAAAAAAAAATTTTTTGTTATATTTTAATTTTCGGGACGAAAATTCTTTCAACTAGGGGATGATGTGACAATCCAGATTTTTCAGTTAATTCCGTTAACTATTCCGTTAAGTTTCTTATTAAAAACTTAACCCCGTTAACTAAATCTAACCCTAGGGACTGATTCTGCCACAAATCCAACTCAAAACTACAAGGACTAGTTGTGTTAATATGCTAAATCAAATAAATTGACTTCTCAAAGTCAAAATCAGCAATTTTGGTTCCTGTTGACTTTCAGAAGTCAAATCCGTGACAATTTGATCAAAATTCACAAAATAAACCTCAAATCCGTTGGAATTCATAACGTAAACAAATCTTAATAGCAATAATCGATCATTATTAGGACCTTAATCATAATCATTTCAAATTAAACTCGAATTATGATCGCGGTTTCGTAATCGTCGACTTCATTCTCCAATATCATCAAATCCGACGAATTTCTGTATTGCCTTCACGAATTGAGACACTGCACACACTCAACGAACCTCTGTGAAGCTTTTACATCAACTGAATTGGCCGGAGTAACAGTCGAAGACGCCGGAGACCGCCACAGTCACAGTCGGCCATCATTTCAATCGAGAACCTCCAATTCATCACGCATTCTGGTAATTTCTTGTATCATTAGTTTCGTTTTCACTCGTCAATTGAAAGCCCTATCATTACCAGGGCTTAAATTATCAATTCGATCGAAATCTATAACCTAGGGTTCATCATTGACCGGTTTAATCGAACCCTAGTCTAGACCCAATCAAAATGAAATTAACCTATACAGTTAGATTCGCAATACCATACTCTTTGAAAGCCCTTTATCAATTCGAACTTTTATTATCAAAATCGTTGTTACGCGTAATCTAGGGTTCATATGAAATCAAGTTGTCGAATTCAATTCTAAACCGCGTTTAAACCAAATTAAACTATACCACTAGACTCGTGGTCTTCTGTAGATTGAAAGCCCTATGAAATATCGGGCTTCCATCATCGAATTGATCTTGATCCCGTAATTAGGGTTCGTTCTGGAAACGTGTTGGGGTTTTCGATCTTAAACATGAATTTGATACAATTAAACCACATCAACAGATTCGCAAGGTTTTGTTTAATAAAAGCCCTATCATTTCAACAATTTTTAATATCAGAATCGATCAATTGAATCCATGTTTATAAACTAGGGTTACGATCCCTCTTTCAGTAAATTAGCGATCTTAAAACCGATGGTTTTCAAATTCATTGAGTCCCCAGACTTGCAACACCTCGATTATCAAAACCCCCATGATTTAGAAACCAGTCGCGATCGAATTTGTGGCGATTGGGACGGGATTCGATCTGGGTACATGTGGGGAAGGAAAGCACGCCTGATCAGGAGGTTAAAACCAATGTGTTCCGGGTTCTGTTGCGATAGCCTAGCGGCCGGGATTGGTTAGAGCTGTGCGCGTGTGTGGGAGAGACCCGGGTTCGAGACCGGGCTCCCACAACTATTTTTAAAACATTTTTCTGGATTGTTAAATTAATAAAAATCAAACCTTTTAATATTGTATTATTATATAAATTGGTTTTAACCCGGAAAACTACCCGTATGCTCGGGTTTGAAATGTTAGTTTGTTTTTATAAAATATACCCACTTTTATAAATAATATATTATTATTATTAACAAGTAAAAATAATATATTTATATTATTTTTAATCCGTAAACTCGTGTAAAATAATATGTTTATATTATTCCCAAATTGTGACCCGTATTATTAAATAATATATATTTATAGTCATTTTATAACGCCGTAAATCAATCGAGACTAAATAATAATATAACTAATTATATTATCCACTCGTATATACATATTATTATTTATGTCGTTCGTCGCGTAAAGTCATTCCTAAACCCGTGGACGCGTTCTTCTACTCTCCTTTATTGGAGCGGTTCTTTTAAGGACGTTCCTCATTTTCCGTGTCACAGTCACAATTCCCATTATCGTTCCTAATTTATATGTTTATAATTTTAGGACATTCGTAGGTCTTTTGAGACTTACACTCGTGGTTCCAACTTACTTCTAGTGTGAAACTACCTTCAACGCCAAGCAGGTGAGTTTTCACGGCCCCTTTTTACTGTTTTAACTTGGGGGAGAAAACATGCTTAAACTGATTTTGAGATTTTGTATTTCATATGCTATCAATGTTAAAGCTAAGTGTAACATGCTATCACAGAAAGTCCTCATCTTATCTCGAACCGTTAATATGGATCTTAGCGAGGTAATGTTTAGTAGTACTACTGGGTTTGACAAATCCCACCCGCGTTAGTCGCGCTAACTCGATTGGATATCGAACGGGTGAAATGTTAGCCTACTCACATGGCCATTACTGATAGACCTGGCAGGAGGCAATAAACAAACAGTCAGTTTCGGTTGCGAGCACTTGAGCTAAACATGAGCATAGGTTAGCTACCTATAGATACATATTGAATGATCATAAATCTGGTAAACGCTTACGTATTTATTTGAAACCTGTGAACTCACCAACCTTGTGTTGACACTTTTTCTTACATGTTTTCTCAGGTCCCTAAGCTAAGACACAAGGTGCACGTTAGGGCATGCATGGGATTCAACTGCTTTGCTTTGCGTCTATTTATGTTTGGTTGAATTATTCTATTGTACTTCGTTTGGACTTTTGAGACTTTTGGACTTTGGTTTTGGGCGCGTGTATTTTACGCATTTACTTTCTTTACGCTTCCGCATTGATACTCTGATTTAAAAGATATTTTCATTTTGAGTCCCATGTAGAGTCGTTCAAAGTAACTAATGTCTGAGATCCTGGTTCGTCACTTCCCAAACGGTAAAACTCCGTTAGTTGAAATTAGGGGTGTGACACACAATGCCAAAGGTAACCGACATGTTACTCCAGAAAAGGTAAGAACTCATGGCAAGCCTTATGTTAACCCAAATGTGGTTAAACCTCATGTTACACGAAAGGGTAATTCAAAATCTGAGGTTAGGCTTTCTAGACCTCAAAGACGGAGGAGAAACAGAAGATTGAGAAAACTTTTAGAACAACAAGAGTTTTCACAATCAAATCAATTTTCAAATGAAATAAAATGTTCAAACACTTCACATTTTAAGCAAAATGAACTTAATGAACATAAGTATGTTTGGAAATCTAAAGTTTCTGTTTCAGACTCGTCGGAGCAATATCCTAAAATCGATGAGAGATTTGATTGTGAATGGAGTGAGGTTTATTATTTTGATACAGATGGACGACCCATGACTACCATGGCTTGAGTCCCGATTTCAAATTAATGATTCTTGTTAGTTGTGCAGGAGTTACCAAGAGGGACTATTAATACCATTTTGGTTGTTGATAGTGGTGGTTCTAAGCACTTGACAGGGAATGACATCTGCAAGAGTAACGAGTTGTTGATAACTGAGAATCTATTTGTTTCAACGACTTGATACTCAAGGGGGAGAATATGTCACACACAATGTTTTGGAAACCGTTTTACAAAGTCCAAATGATAACTTGAAACTTAGGATGACAATGGTGAGCATAAAGTCGTTGATGCAACCATTTGACTAGTTGAGGGGGAGTACAGAACTGTGTTGGTGACAGAGGCAATGACATTCAATTACAGGATTACATCGGTTTGAATTTTTAATTGATTGAATTGCTTAATCCTGAGTAACCAAGTAAAATTTTTTTCATAAAATGTTTTCATGGAAGATTTTATTTTCGTTTGTTTTACTTTCTTTGAAAAGATTTTGAAAAAGCCAAACAAATTGAAAAAGATAAAATCGACATTACTTGAAGTTAAAGAAGAGATGATAGTACATCAGTAGATGTTCTTTCACACATGACCTTAGATTGACTGGTTGGTGCTTTATGTTAATATATCTGAATTATATGTTTTGATCTAAACTTCAGAGACTGCACAAATAGGAAATGATAGTGTTGTGTATGCATATAATTTGAATTGTCAGTAGACTAAAAGCGTCACTGAACCATTAGTAGTGTGAAAACATAATTGCATATGTTACAACTGTGATTTGAACCCATTTTATGCCTGGGTGTGTGTGTTAAAAGATCACTATCAGATAAAGAATATTAGCTTTTAATAAAGATTTTCCTATGAGATCAGTTTCGGGTTATGTCCTTAGCACTATTCATTTGATTTGCTTCAGTGCCCATGTCCCGAAAAGCATGCAATTTGAAGTATAATCAAGATATGTACTTGACAACATCTGTCAAACATATACTAGCCCTTGGATCATATTGATAAATCATCTTTACTGATTCCATTGAATTCATAATCCAGATAACAGTTGGATCCACGTACCTGAATCTTATGATTCCACATATATAAGCCAAGACATTGAATCATTCGATTCTGAATCTCATTGATTCCTATACAATCCAATTTGGATTCTGCTATTCATGTGCTAAGTGATGTCTCCTCATTCTGGAAATTCGGATAATCTTTAGTAAAATCTCATATCTCTTGAATATAGTGCATTTACTTTATGTTGGCATACTAGTGGGGTACACGTTGTATTTCATACTTAAATGGTACTTTAACTCACAAGAAAGTGGGAATGAGATGCTTTAGTTTCAAATCTTATAATATTGACAATTTGAATTTGTGTGTCATAGCCTGATCCTATTTTCTTTGAATGTTTATCGCGTATCATAACATGCAATATGAAAGTCTTGAAAAGATAGAGTGTGATAATCTTGAAAGATATTGGTTTTATTGGTCAAGGCTTGACAGAATGACATAGGATACATTTTGATATTGTATGGATTTTATATGCAAGATGTGTGATTGATATATTATATATACTGATATGATCTTCTTACTCGTGATGTTCGAACAAAAAGATGTGATTTTGTATTTTACATTTCAGTTTATATAGAGAAAAACCAAAAAGATTTTGTGTTTCTTATGTTTGAAAAACCAAAATGATTTTATTTTTCCAACTTCAATGGAAATCTTAATTGTTGGTTATTCTTGGTTGTTCTCCTTTGCAAAAGCTGAATATTGCAGACAGAAGTTGACAAGGGGTCCTTCTCCCAAGTTTTCTTCTAGATAGAAAGAGAATGTGCAGATGAACAAGATGAAGACTACAGTGTGTTTGATGATATATGAAGACTGATGACAATCTTCTGAAGCTGTTGTCAAGGGGGAGTCTGTTGTAGCATATTCTGGTGACAACGCGCTTGAAGATATTATGTCTTAGAGTCTTTGACTTGTATTTGATAGAATTGTTAGCAACAGTTAAAGGGGAGTCTGTTAGGACATGTTTTGTAACTGTTGATAAAATTCTGTGTAAGTTCTGCTATAGGCGAACTTAACAAGTTCGCCTAGCCTATCAGAGGCGAACTTATTAAGTTCACCTAGTATATCAGAGGCGAACTTATTAAGTTCGCTTAGCCTATAAGAGGCGAACTTATTAAGTTCGCCTAAGCATCTATGAGGCGAACTTGTTAAGTTCGCCTGGTGCAGAACAGTAGTTTATAAATAGAGGAACTAAGACAAAACAGAAAAGACACAAGACAGGGTGAGACAGAATAGATGATATCAGAGGAGGAACTGATTAGAGACAGAATCTTTTAACCTGATATTGTGGTGGAAATACAAAGCGTTTATTTACACCGTCGTTGTTGATTGAGTTACACGAGCACGTTGATCATGGATTCCGCACATTATCACCGTGTCGTACCGCGAGTCTAGAGATCCGTCACACACCGAAGTAGGGACCTACAAGAGTTTTATGAGATCAATATTGATGAAGCAATCGGAAAGGTTCAAGCACATGATATGAACCTAAAACGAAAATAGAGCTTAGGGAGACCTCAAATACAAGACCCTTCTATGTATTTTGGGACATCTTCCATAGCCAAGTCACCGGGTTCTAGAATTGCCCTTTTCTCAAGGAACTCTCATGAGGAGGATAACTCAAATGTCTGTGGTGGTCATGATTGCTATGCAGTATCTGGATCAGGTTCTGGTTCTGGATCTCATCACCAGAATTCCACAAGAAATCCTTCTCCCACATCTTCAGCTAACCAATCTGTAATAGCCAAGATAGCTGAAGATCATGTGGCTTTATTCTCATCATGCATGCTTGCCTATGAGAACTTCATTGGCGGCAAGCTAACGGATCCTGAAACCATAGAAGAAGACTTTAATTAGGTATATCCAAATGATATGGAGGACATGGATATTCAATGGAATATGGCCATGATCTTGAGAAGGGCGAAGCGTTTCCTGAATAGAACTGGCAGGAAGTTTATTGGTGGACATTCAAATGCCAAGGTGGGATTTGATAAATCCAAGGCCAAGTGCTACAAATGCAATAACTTTAGGCATTTTGCAAGAGAATGTCAAAAGGACAAAGCACCGGCCTCGGGATTCACCAGACCTAGCCATGGAAACAATCAAGGGTACAACAACTCCAACAAGCGCAATCAAGGTCAAGGTGGAACGTCCAAAGCTTTGGTAGCACAAAAGGATGACATCTTTGATTGGGGTGTTCATCTGGAGGATGCCCTTATTGCTAAAACGTAGGTTGGTCTCATGGCTGAGATTATGGAGATGATGGAAGCAGAGGAAAGGGAAGCTTTTGTGGGTGACCAAGAAGAGTCTACAACTGCAGTTGCCCTCATGGCTATTGGAGAGGCATCATATTCATCTAATGAGGTAGATTCTAACTCTTTTGCTGTCATTTCTTGTTCCAAATGTCTAAGCTTAAAAGTTGAAAATTCTAAGCTTCAAGACAAAGTGGAACCCCTTCGTATTTATTGATTTTAAAAACCTTCAATAATAAGCCATTATTTACTGATTTTAAATGTTTCTAAAAGATCCTTTTAGTTGGTGATGAACAACACTTGCAAGAATCAAAACTAGTAAGAAGAAAGTAAGAGAATGGTTAGGGTTCATACCACTTGATCTAATCAAAGGAGACACTTAGAGAAATTAACATATGATGGATGTTTTTCCCTTTTATAATTAGCCCCTAACACTCTTGAATCTTCAAGTGGTGCTTCAAGAACACCAAAACTCAAGAACACTTGCAAGAACACTTAGAGAGAGGATGATAGAAATAGTGTGGAGTTGCAAATAAAGTTTGAAGGGGTATTTATAGGGGGTGGGGGTTGGATTTTGGCCAAGAGAAGGAGAGAGGAGAGAGTTGGATATTTGACATGCTCCATACAAAAACCATGCAAGGATATGATCACATTTGTAGAGTATGGAGCTGGGTTAAGTGTGTAAGGAATCAAATAAGTGTGTTTAATACTTGATTAGGGTGTGTGACCCACTTTATGAATGATTTTAAGAGAGAGAGGTCTTCTAGAATCTTATTTGTTTTATAAAAACTACACCACACTAGTGTATGTGACATTTTATAAAAACTACAACACTTTTATAAAAATTTACCACTTTAAACATGGTTTTTCATCTAAATAAAAATATATAAAATACCCAATAATTATTTGCTATCATAATTAGTAAAAATAATAATTTTTGCTAACAGTTCATTTTAACTCATCCGGTACGCGATTGTACCGGGTAAAACGCAAAGAAAATCACTGAAAGCGATATTTAACAAGTAGCATATAATTTTCAGATATAATTCACTAATATAAACCAGTTTATATAATTTTCATCAAAACTGATATTTTTAAGGTTAACCAGGTCGTCACCAACGCTAAATACGGGCATTTTACCGATATGCAGTACCAAAATTTATTTCACGAAATGCAAACCTATGCAGAAGGGCTTTTTCTAGACTTTATAATGACCTAATTAACTAAAATTAAGTCTAAGACTCACATAATTAAATTATAAACGCGTTCAAAGGTTATATAATAAATAACCTGAAAATTGACGGATGTCACAATTCAGAGCCTGCGAGGTTGTTATAGGAGGTGTCATGACCAGGGGGTCACTGACGGTTAGTTGAGGTATTTTTGGAGCTCCATCGTCGATGGCCCATATTCTACGTCTATCGTGGAGTCTTCCATTCGTGATCCAATCATTCGCTACATTCATAGGATCCTTGCTTGCATTCTCATCAGACGCAAGTCCGGCACAGAGAAGTGCAATCAAGTGGATCTATTTTTCTTATTCTGCATAGTGGGCCGCCGGGAGGCCAACCTGGCTACCATTCTTCTATCATCATTAGCTAGAGGACGGAGAGGAGGACCGAAGGCGAGACTGGATTTGAGGTCGTACATTGGCCGTATTGCTGAGAGGTTAGGAGTTTTTGATCAGTTTTTGTTTGCACGAGCTAAGGCTAGCCGGTATATGTGCTTGGGATGAGCCGGTGAGATGGATGGATATGAGAGAGGATCCACAGGTGCGACCACCTGTTGGGACGCCTACATCAGAGGCTATACAGATGGGGGCTCCCACCGCCCGCGATAGAGTAGTGCACCATATAGAGCATCCCCAGCACTAGCACCCATTACGACAGCGACCACCAACCCCGCTGACTTTAGAGGCACTAAGGGACCAGATTTTTGATAGGATGGACCATACAGATGATGTTATCCGATACATTATGACCCATCAGGGTATTGAGATCCCACCATTTTTCAGAGTTCTAGATCAGACTGAGGCAGGTACAGATACAGCTACAGGTGGAGATCAAGGTCAGAGTTGATGTTAGTAGCGCCGTCCAGCCGGGTTTTATTTGATTCTGTGTCTTTTTCATTATTTTGTTTTCATTCTCATGGCTTGTATTAAATACTGATATATTATGGGATTTGTAGGGGGACTTGGCTGGGTGGTTGTTTATATTTTTTATCATCACTGTTTTTTTTGTGTGATATTGCTGCTAGAATTTGTGAGTGATTGCCGCTTTCGTTCGTGAGTGAATGTTGGAATATTGCATTGCTGAGTGCGTTCAAAATGGAGGGCTAGGATCACGACTTACGAACAATATTTCCATCTGAACCAGGGAAGTTTGTTCCGATTTTTGTACATTTTATTTTATTTCTTTGTTTCTTAGTTTTTATTTTCCGTCATTTCTCGGTTCACATTGGGAACAATGTGTGTTTCAAGTGTGGGGGATGGGAGACTTGACGTCTATCTTAGTTTAGTTGTTTAGTTTACTTTAAAAAGAAAAATAAAAAAATAAAATAAAAAAATACAAAAAAATAAATAAAAAATATTCAAAAATGTACTTGAAGTAGAAGTTTGCAATTAAATGGAAGATGACAGGTAGAATTGGAATCTAGTTGTTGAATTAAAATGAAATAATAACAATAGAAAGTGTGTATAATTTTTGATGTTTCGGTAGATCCAGCCAACTTTGAATAGCTTAAACATCCTGAGAGTGGTTAATAAGTTAATTAAATAATTAAATAAGGATATATTGTGGGTTTTCATCTTAGGGGGAAATGATAAAGCTGAAACTGTCAATATAGGAGGATGGGTACCACGTTAAGTTTAAAAAATTATATGTTCTGAAAATTCTTTGCCACACCACTATCTTTTTATAAAAATAAATTCGAGAGTTGGTGGCGCCCTAAATTCCATAATTCCATTTTTATGAGCTTAATTGATTTGGAAAGTTGAGTTTCGCCTACGTGACACACGTCAAGTTACAACCTAATTGAAACACCACTAGGTTTGATTCTTAAGTATTTCATTGCTAGAACTGCAGCCTATGTGCCACATGTCGAGTTACAGCTTGATTGAAGCACCACTAGGTAAGGTTCAATTGAATTAATTATAAATGCTCAAAACATTCATCCATTGTCCATCCAAATCAATTTTTAAAACATATAAGTTTTTGTTTATAGTGGTGGGAAATCAATATGGTTTAACTCGGGCCTTGACATACCTTGAGATGGGATTAGGCTAAGCTATGACCTTTTGAGTGTGAGATCCATAGATAGAATGATAGCTTTGTAATGTGATAATACAACACAATCGGGGGCTTGATTAGTTGGTGATTGGGTTTAATCGGACAGAAATACCGATGATTGCAATTAACGCGTGATTATATTAATCCATTAAATAATGAGAGATTGTGAAAGCTAGTTTTCCAGTTATGATTCCATTGCAGATTCTTTTTCGAGGACGAAAAAAGGTTAAGTGTGGGGATGTTTGATGTGTTGCAAAACACATATCTTTATCCGTTTGTTTTCGTTGGTTTTAGGTAGTTTCGTATTCATTTTTATTCGTTTTTGGTTCGTACTTAGTCTGGGTCATGTTTGAAGGTGTCCGTGTGCAAAAGTAGTTAAAATCAAGGTTAAATCCTGGAGAAATTGAGCACACTAGGAGAGGGATTGAAAAGAAGGAAAAATTCTGGAAAACTAGTTCTTCGCGCCACGCGAAAGGAGAGGTTCAGGTCTTCACGATAAAAGAAGACCCTGAATTCAGAAAATCAGGCGCCCGACTAGTTTTTCTTAAGCGCCACGCGAAGAAGCCCATTCCCAAGTTCGCGACACGCGAAGAATAGAAAATACGGCAAAACCCAAAAAATTAATATTTAAAGATTTGATTGCCATTAAGTCAAGGGTTCGACTTTTAGCTGTCACGTCAAAGAGTTTAGGCGATTTTGGGAGCAGAGGGAGCAATCGAAGTCAAAGATTGAAGCTTTTGAGAGAGTATTGGTTAGAAATTAATCGTTCGGTTATTGTTATTGATTCTCTTATGTTTGATTAGTTGAATTGATACTATGTCTATGATTTTTACTACTGATTCATTGTGTTTGAACACGATTCTTGGCTAAAATTCTAGATACTACATAGGTTTGATAAATAATTGATGAAAGTTTGGTTTTTAGTAATGTTTGATGGTTTCACACTATTGTAAAGAATCTTATTGCAATTGATTTGATGAATATGCATGTTCAGTTCTGATTTGTCATTGATTTATGTCCCGCATGCTTCTTGATGAATGTCATTCAGTTATAGATGCATGTTTAGGTTTCTTATTGTGTGTTTGTGACTGTTTAGGGTATTGTTAGACGTAGTAATCCATAGGGATATTAGTTTGTGGTTTATTAGAACTGGGTGTTCTTCCTATCTCGATAGCTGAAAGGTGAGAGGTAGTCGGTTAGTCTTTGGTGTTAGGTGTCTAGGTGTAAAGGCTCTGAAAGGAGGTTTCCCTAGGTTTCTTAGTATCTCTGCTAGTCCGTGTCTTGTTGATTGTTCTTGGATTACCCCGTTCATTATTCGAATGTATTGAGATAGTGATACTGAAAGGTGATCTGTCTTGCGGGTACTTTAGTGTCGTTGGAGAGACCGAAAGGTAATCCAACTATCTGGTGAGCGTTATACATTCTTTAGAATTCCTTCTGGTCACACCCGGAGATTGATCAGGGATCCACTAGGTTGTCTAAGGGTGTCATACTTTATAATCCCAGTTCCGTCATAGTTTCTATAACCAAGAGAAATTTGAGGTTCACAATTAGGATTCTTACCTGGGTAGTACTTTCGCCATCCTTAAGTTTGTCTAAAATCTCCCATGTGATAGTTAGTTGTCATTAGTTCGTTTTCACTTATTTTTTTAGTTTATTTAGTTTAGATTTAATTCGTAGATTTTCCCCCCAACACAAATCTTTTAGTTATTTGTGAGAGTGTTGTAAGGCCCCAAACCCGGGAGGCCACACTCGTTGGATTTACTCATTCACAAACAGTTCTTAAACATGAATATCAAATAACGCAGCGGAAAATTTCATTCAAACATAACGTCATCATTGTTCATACATGCGGAAGCGTAAACATTGTTTAAAACATAATTACATAAACTTAACATAAACAACTCATAACGGGATGCCAGTCTTCATGATCGACCGGGTAACTCTTCTCGCTTGCCAAGCATCACCGTCCATCGTCCATACCTGCCTTAACCTGAATGTGCATACTAAAAAGTCAGCTACGCTGGTGAGTTCTAGCATTTCATAAAAAACTTTAACCTCAACATTTGCCAAAAACGTATCATTCATTTAGTAAAACCTTTCACAAAAGCATTTAATAATCTAATCTAACATCTTTAAAAAGGTTTCGTACCCATATCATCATCAACATCATAATCATAAACACCGTTAAACGGATCGTTCATTAAAACTTTTAACATTCATTTAAGTCATACATTATTATCTAAATCTGTGTTACCCTTCGTTCCGTCATTTAGTATGGTATTGCCCCTAAGGCTTAACTGCACGAAGACCGACAATACCATACATTCCGTCAATTCCCTTTTTGGTATTGCCCCCAAGGCTAACTGCGCGAGGACCGACAATACCCATTCAGTTGCCCTTATGGCTCTCATGTCCATAAACCGACAACTTCCATCGACGGCCACGGCTCACGGCCAATGATACCGTCGGATCATAATTTAACCTTACATAGGGTCACGTTAACCCCTGAGTAACCGTCGTTACTCCCTTTACCAGTTGTACAACATCATAACCATTGACATGCCACAGAGGCAATGCCTCTGTTGTTCTTGTGGCAACTATGGCTCGCTGTCCATAATCTACCACAAGGCTGGGAATCTCATTTCCCAGACTTCATTCGTCAATTCCATTCATACGACAGATTAGATTTGTAATGACTTCTTTAAAACCTTTACCTCTTTCTCTTCTCATTAAACATTTCCTCATTTAGACCGTTCGTAAAACATTCGTAACCCTTTTGGCAAAAACACTTCAAAACCTTTCCTTTCGTAAACATCGTTTCGTTAAAACATCATTTCGTTAAACATCATTTCGTAAAACATCATTTCGTTAAACACCATTTCGTAAGTATGCACACCAGCCCAAAAACATTAACAAAACATTTAAAAGAGGGCTCTAGAACTCACCTGATACGCTAATATGGGTTGTCCTAAACGAAGGTCCAACCACGTCACTTCCGATCTGAATTGATTAGTTAAATACACATCAGACCAATCCCGACTCTAACGGTTTAACCATTCTAACATACGGACTTCACTTAATCAGTTCTGATGTCTGCGCACTTAGCAAGTGCGCAGACCCTGCTGCCTGCGCACTTAGCAAGGGCCCAGACCCTTCCTCCTGCGCACTTAGCAAGTGCGCAGGACCCTCTTCCTTCGCACTTAGCAAGTGCGCAGGACCCTCTTCCTACGCACTTAGCAAGTGCGCAGGACCTGCTCCGTGCGCACTTAGCAAGTGCGCACGACCTGTTCTTCGCGAAAAACCCTAACTTTCGCATTCGGGTCTGATCATGTCAAGATCCCGAACCTGTTGCATTCAAAACGTTCGTTTTCCATTAAGGAACTCAAATCCATGATTATCTTTCAGTTTCATCCGTTCAAACCTTACCTTTTCACCCAAAACCCGAAAAACCCAAAAACGAACTAAAACTCAGATTTAGGTCGGATCGTTACCTGAATCGAGTTTCTGATCCGGAGGTTCTTCTCACGAGTTATGGAGTAACACTTTGCTGAAGTCTCGGGTCGATCCGCCAACTTTCTCTCTCTATGGTTTCTCTCTCTAAAAGTTGCAAATGAGAGAAAAGGGGTGGCATAGACTATTTATAGCCCGATGACCCATCCGACCCAACCCGCCATGCCTCGTTCGTTTATTCGGTTATTATAACTATCGTTTTATTTTTGGGATGTTACAAGTCTACCCCCCTTACAATAGGTTTCGTCCCCGAAACCTATCATAAGTCAAATAAATGAGGGTACGACTCCCTCATTTCCTTCTCCGTTTCCCAAGTGGCTTCCGATCCATTTCGATGCTTCCATTGGACTTTAACCAATTGGATAACTTTATTACGTAAACGTTTCTCCTTCCGATCATGGATGGCCACGAGTTCTTCGATGTAATTAAGGTTGTTGTCAACCTCGATGTCAGTAAGTGGTACGTGAGCCGATTCATCCGCCAAACACTTTCGCAAGTGTGATACATGGAAAGTAGGATGAATCCCACTTAACTCATCAGGCAACTCCAACCGATAAGCGACTTCCCCAACCCGTGCCATTATCCTGAACGGTCCGACAAACCTCGGACTTAACTTTCCTCTCTTCCTGAATCGTATGATTCCCTTCCAGGGCGACACTTTCAACATTACTTTGTCCCCAACATCAAACTCGATAGGCCTTCGTCGTCTATCCGCATAGGATTTCTGGCGATCTTGTGCGGCCTTCATTCGAGCTTTGATTTGATCAAACCTTTCCGACGTTTCTTTTATGACTTCCAGACTTCCTAACTCCTTCTGTCTGATCTCACCCCAACAAACCGGGGTCCTGCATCTTCTACCACACAACATTTCGTAAGGCGGCATGCCTATAGTCGTGTGATGACTATTGTTGTAGGAGAATTCGGCTAACGGCAGATGACTGTCCCAACTGCCACTGAAGTCGATTATACAAGCACGGAGCATATCTTCCAATGTCTGAATGGTCCTTTCGGACTGACCATCCGTTTGCGGGTGGTATGCCGTGCTGATATTAAGCCTTGTGCCCATCGCCTCATGAAATCTTTTCCAGAACCTCGATGTGAATCGTGTGTCCCGGTCAGATACGATCGTCAAAGGCATCCCATGCCGTGCTACTACTTCGTTGATAAACACTTCTGCTAACCTTTCCGACGAGAACGTCTCGTGAATAGGTAGGAAATGAGCACTCTTCGTTAATCGGTCCACAATTACCCAAATGGTGTCATGACCTTTAGCTGTGCGGGGTAGCTTGGTTATGAAGTCCATGGTAATGTGTTCCCACTTCCATTCTGGTATATCAAGTGGTTGGATCTTTCCATACGGTTTCTGGTGTTCAGCCTTTACTTGCGAGCAAGTCAAACACTTGCTTACATACTTCGTTACATCACATTTCATTCCAGGCCACCAGTAGTCCTTTTTCAGGTCTTGGTACATTTTGTTGGTACCGGGATGGATAGAGTAACGAGACTTATGAGCCTCATCCAAGATTTTGGTTCTAAGTTCGCCACCCATAGGTATCCATACCCGTCCATAACGTGTTCTAACACCAAGGGTGTTATATTCCAACTTGTCTTGTTGGCCAACCATTCTTTCCTTCTTTATGTTTTCTTCTTTAAGTGCCTCATCTTGAGCCCTTTCGATTTCGCTCATCCCATCCGATGTCACCACCAACTGGCAAACTTTCACTCTAATAGGAGTAGGCACATCCTTTCGGCTTAGAGCGTCAGCCACCACGTTTGCCTTTCCAGGATGGTACATGATCTCACAGTCATAATCCTTCAGGAGTTCCAACCATCGTCTCTGCCTCATATTAAGCTCCTTTTGTTCGAAGAAGTACTTCAAACTTTTGTGGTCGGAGTAAATAGTAAACTTCACCCCGTACAGGTAGTGCCTCCAGATTTTCAATGCAAATACGACAGCAGCAAGTTCCAAATCATGAGTCGGATAGTTGACTTCGTGAACTTTCAACTGTCGCGACGCATACGCAATCACTCTACCGCGTTGCATCAACACACACCCTAATCCCTGACCCAACGCGTAAGAGTATACCACCAGGTCTTCACTGCCTTCGGGAAGGGCCAAGACTGGAGCTTGGGTTAGCTTCTCTTTCAATTCCTTAAACGCCTCATCCTGGGTCGAACCCCATTCGTACTTTACCTCTTTCCGAGTCAACTTTGTCAATGGCGAAGCTATTTTCGAGAAATCCTGGATGAATCTCCGATAGTAGCCTGCCAATCCCAAGAAACTGCGGATTTCAGTTGGCGTCTTGGGAATGTCCCATTCCCTTACCGTCACTATCTTTGCTAGGTCAACCATAATGCCGTTCGGGTTAATGACGTGACCTAGGAATTGGACTTCCCTAAGCCAGAACTCACATTTGGAGAACTTAGCATACAACTTCTCCTTCTTCAGAGCTTCCAATACTTCCTTTAAGTGACACGCGTGATCACCCTCATTCTTGGAGTAGATAAGGATGTCATCATTGAACACTATTTACCGATCGATCCAACATCGGTTGACACACCCTATTCATCAAATCCATGAACGCTGTAGGGGCGTTCGTCAATCCAAAAGACATTACGCGGAACTCAAAGTGTCCATAACGTGTGCGAAATGCCGTTTTCGGTATGTCTTCTTCCCTCACCTTCAACTGATGGTACCCGGATCGAAGGTCGATCTTTGAGAACCAACTTGCGCTTTGTAATTGATCGAACAGGTCGTCGATCCTTGGTAACGGGTACTTGTTCTTCATGGTACGTTTGTTCAACTCGCGATAATCAATACACATTCTCATCGAACCGTCTTTCTTCTTTACGAACAACACCGGAGCACCCCAAGGTGAGATGCTTGGTTGGATAAATCCTTTCTCAAGTAACTCGTCTAGTTGTACCATAAGTTCTTTCATTTCCACTGGTGCTAGTCGATATGGAGCCTTAGCCACGGGCTGGGTATCTGGTACTAAGTCGATTCGGAACTCAATCTCTCTGTCGGGTGGTATCCCAGGCAAATCCTCTGGAAACACCTCCGGGTACTCGCGTACCACGGGTACATCATCTAGTTCCTTCACTTCCTTACACTTGTCAATCACGTACACCAGATAAGCCTCGCATCCGCGCCTCAAGTAATCTGTTGCCTTAATCATCGAGATGACGTTTGGCATCGGGACGTCACGATCTCCAAAAACCTCGACTTTGCTACCATCCGGAGCCTTGAGTCGGATTATCTTTCGTTTACATATGATTTGTGCTTCGTTGGCAGTTTACCAATCCATACCCAGCACGACATCAAACCCTCCCAAAACCATAACAAACAATCTGACAGGGAACCTATGACATTCTATCTTTATCGTAGAGTTGTCAACTACCTCGGTCACTCTCGCAGTTCTACCCTCAGCGGTTTCTACGCTAAAGGCCCTTTCTAGTATACTGACAGCGTACTTCACTCTCTTACAAAAAGTCGCAGATATAAAACTCTTACTGGCACCCGAATCAAATAACACAGAAACAAGAGTGTTGTCAAGGACGAACGTACCTAACGCCACGTCGGGGTCCATTCTGGCCTGGTCTTGCGTCAGCGCGTACGCATGAGTCTTTGCTCGGGGCCTCTCTTCCCTCTTCTCCGGGCCTTTCCCCTTCCCGGCTTCACCCATTCTTGGTTTGGTGCATTCCCGGCTCAGATGACCGGCATTCCCACAATTATAGCACTTGTAGTGTTGTGTGCACTCACGGGAGTAGTGCCCGGTCTTGCCATACTTAAAGCACAGGTTAGATCCCAGTCTATATTCACCTACATGCTCCTTTCCACACTTCTTACAAACAGTCGGCTCATCCACCCGAGCCCTTTTATCGCGAGCCCCAAACATATTTCCACCAGTTCGCTTGTTTGAGAAGCTCGGTCTCTTCTTTGGTTCCTCGATGGCGACGACATTCAGTGCCAGATCATCAAATACTACGCCGCTCAGTTCTACTACTGAATCATAGGTAGTAGGGGCGTTTGCCTTAACATAGGTGCGGACCTGGTCCGGCAACCCTTGAATGTAGCAGGAAATTTTTCTCTCCTCCGTCGTAACAAGATGTGGAACCAGACGTGCCAGTTCATTGAATCGGGTTGTGTACTGCCGGTGCGTCATGCTCCCGGCCTTCAAACCCAGAAATTCCCTCTCTACCTTCTCAATCTCGTTCCTTGGGCAGAAATTCTTGATCACCAAAGTTTTCAAGTCAGCCCACATCATCGAGTCAACAACCTCATCCCCTTTAGCCTGACGTACACCTTCCCACCAGTGGGATGCTTCCTCCCTCAAGGAGTTAGCAGCAAACTTCACTACTTGATTATCTCGACACTCGCTCAGACGGATGGCGGCTTCCATACGTATTACCCAATCAAAAGTAGCCACCGCGTCCTTCTTCCCAGTCAGGACCGGCCGGTCACATGCCTTAAAGGACTTATAGTCGCATCCGTGAGCAGGCGGTGCGTTGTTGGTCTCGTTGTTCTGGGCACCAGTTGCCGCACTAGATCCGCCTTCCCCACTAACTTTCTTTAATGCTTTAGCCAACAGACTTGGCAGAGAATTCTTCATCAACTCGGAGAACTCTCGAGCTATGGCTGCTCTCACTTCTGGTTCAAAAGTGAAAGGTTGTTCTGCCACTTGTGTCTGTTTAGTTCCATGCACACTAACCGCCCGTTCAGTGTGAACACTTCCTTCTTCACTATTCTCTTGGCGCACAGGGATACTGCGACGCCCACCATTCTGACCGCCGGTACAACCACCGGTACGGCCACCACGCCTTCCGTTCCCTCTCCTCGCCATTTCGTTCTATAAGACAAGAAATCCAATGTTATCACGCTAGTTAACAAATAAAATTCAATAAGTACTGTAAGATGTTAATATACACTGGCCATCTGCAATTAACCATTACACTACCTTTCGATTTCTATTTGACCACCTTTGTGATTTCATCAGAACACAAGTCCTTTCCTAACTCTTTCTAAGGCATACTACATACATATACTCTACTTTTCATACCTGATGCTGTGGCTCGAGTTACCCGTACTGGCATCCGCTTTCGGTCCCATTCACAGTTTAAGTTCAGACACTGGGAGTGTCCGAATCTCTCAAACTATTGCTCTGATACCAACTTGTAAGGCCCCAAACCCGGGAGGCCACACTCGTTGGATTTACTCATTCACAAACAGTTCTTAAACATGAATATCAAATAACGCACCGGAAAATTTCATTCAAACATAACGTCATCATTGTTCATACATGCGGAAGCGTAAACATTGTTTAAAACATAATTACATAAACTTAACATAAACAACTCATAACGGGATGCCAGTCTTCATGATCGACCGGGTAACTCTTCTCGCTTGCCAAGCATCACCGTCCATCGTCCATACCTGCCTTAACCTGAATGTGCATACTAAAAAGTCAGCTACGCTGGTGAGTTCTAGCATTTCATAAAAACTTTAACCTCAACATTTGCCAAAAACGTATCATTCATTTAGTAAAACCTTTCACAAAAGCATGTAATAATCTAATCTAACATCTTTAAAAAGGTTTCGTACCCATATCATCATCAACATCATAATCATAAACACCGTTAAACGGATCGTTCATTAAAACTTTTAACATTCATTTAAGTCATACATTATTATCTAAATCTGTGTTACCCTTCGTTCCGTCATTTAGTATGGTATTGCCCCTAAGGCTTAACTGCACGAAGACCGACAATACCATACATTCCGTCAATTCCCTTTTTGGTATTGCCCCCAAGGCTAATTGCGCGAGGACCGACAATACCCATTCAGTTGCCCTTATGGCTCTCATGTCCATAAACCGACAACTTCCATCGACGGCCACGGCTCACGGCCAATGACACCGTCGGATCATAATTTAACCTTACATAGGGTCACGTTAACCCCTGAGTAACCGTCGTTACTCCCTTTACCAGTTGTACAACATCATAACCATTGACATGCCACAGAGGCAATGCCCCTGTTGTTCTGGTGGCAACTATGGCTCGCTGTCCATAATCTACCACAAGGCTGGGAATCTCATTTCCCAGACTTCATTCGTCAATTCCATTCATACGACAGATTAGATTTGTAATGACTTCTTTAAAACCTTTACTTCTTTCTCTTCTCATTAAACATTTCCTCATTTAGACCGTTCGTAAAACATTCGTAACCCTTTTTGGCAAAAACACTTCAAAACCTTTCCTTTCGTAAACATCGTTTCGTTAAAACATCATTTCGTTAAACATCATTTCGTAAAACATCATTTCGTTAAACACCATTTCGTAAGTATACACACCAGCCCAAAAACATTAACAAAACATTTAAAAGAGGGCTCTAGAACTCACCTGATACGCTAATATGGGTTGTTCTAAACGAAGGTCCAACCACGTCACTTCCGATCTGAATTGATTAGTTAAATACACATCAGACCAATCCCGAATCTAACGGTTTAACCATTCTAACATACAGACTTCACTTAATCAGTTCTGATGTCTGCGCACTTAGCAAGTGCGTAGACCCTGCTGCCTGCGCACTTAGCAAGTGCGCAGACCCTTCCTCCTGCGCACTTAGCAAGTGCGCAGGACCCTCTTCCTGCGCACTTAGCAAGTGCGCAGGACCTGCTTCGTGCGCACTTAGCAAGCGCGCACGACCTGTTCTTCGCGAAAAACCCTAACTTTCGCATTCGGGTCTGATCATGTCAAGATCCTGAACCTGTTGCATTCAAAAAGTTCGTTTTCCATTAAGGAACTCAAATCCATGATTATCTTTCAGTTTCATCCGTTCAAACCTTACCTTTTCACCCAAAACCCGAAAAACCCAAAAACGAACTAAAACTCAGATTTAGGTCGGATCGTTACCTGAATCGAGTTTCTGATCCGGAGGTTCTTCTCACGAGTTATGGAGTAACACTTTGCTGAAGTCTCGGGTCGATCCGCCAACTTTCTCTCTCTACGGTTTCTCTCTCTAAAAGTTGCAAATGAGAGAAAAGGGGTGGCATAGGCTATTTATAGCCCGATGACCCATCCGACCCGACCCGCCATGCCTCGTTCGTTTATTCGGTTATTATAACTGTCGTTTTATTTTTGGGATGTTACAAATGTAGTTTTAGTTATCGTCAGTGTCTCGTGGGTTCGATATCCGGACTTCCATTAGAATATATTACAGTCGATAGGTACACTTGCATGTCATTGTGGACTAGTTTAAGGGTTTTCTAGAGTTTAACTAGAGTGTCTAGGTAAGTTTTTTGTTTAGTTTTTATAGACCCTTCTTAGCACATCAGTGTCGGTTACCAATCGTGTACGCGTTAAATCTTTTAACCGTAAACTGTGAGATTATGTAAACCCTACTATTAATAATATGTTACCTCGAATCATACTAGGATCCGTCAAGCAAAGTTAAAAATTTGGTTCACCTATTGGGCCTATAGCTGGGCCTTTAATGGGTTGTAACCCTTATTGGGCCTATAACTAGGCTGTTAATGAGCCAAGCCCATTTATGATGAATTAAATATCAAGAGCAAATGACCCTAATCTCAGGGTTGTCACAAACTATGCTCTTCCGGAAAATTCGATAGGTTACAAATATTACTATCTACCAGGTATTCATCGTTGATGGCTAGGCGACAATATCCAAATGAATGAGTGATAGTGGGGCAACTATGATTCCCTCGATTAGGTTTGTTTCAACCGTTTTCCTCTTTTCTTTGATTGATTTTGGACAACGCTCATCCAGGTGACATGTTTGGTCATTTTGTATTTGTAGCAGATACTTTCTTACCCGTTGTAAGACCTCCTCCTTGATGGTTGCACTGTTGCCTTGAACCACCGATGTCAGGTTTTCGATCATGAACTTCCCTCGTCCAAGAGTGTGGAATGAGGATAATATATTTTCTAACATGCCATCAGTTATATTTACTCAACACAAAGTTTCAATCAGAGGTAATGCTGAAAAGAACAAAGTTGTTCTCGCTAACCAACTTAAAAAAATTTAAACATAGATGGAGAAATTTCATAGCGACATTTTAGGAGAATGATTAGCTTCTTGTGGTCAAATCTATCTTTAAGGACCCTTCATAGTTCAAGAGGGTACTTAATGATGAGGTATTCTTTCTTTAGATTTTCATGGAGGTGGTGGGGAAAGATCATTGATTTAGCATTCTCTTAGAGGGAAACCTTGTTTCCATCAAGGATTATCTCACTTAGTCTATTTTCCATCAGTGGATGTTAACATTTAGGGTCGAGGGGAGGTTGTTGTGCTTAGAGATGTCGAGTGCGACAATCTGACATTATATATATAAAATGATTCATTGTGGTTAAAAATATACTTTCGTGTATATTTCAGAGAACTTCAGGTTCTCAATAAGTACAACTATAAGTTCTTTGACTGATAATTTCTCCATGTTATTCCGGTGGTTTGTGTGTCAATATTCTGAATTCCTTTAAGTTTTCATGTAATAACCTATCTGTAACAGACAACATCTAGATTGAAGATAGTAGGAACATCGGAGATTAGTACCGTGGGCTCGTGGCATCGGAGGTGCTTGATGGTCGGCAGCAGAGAAGCGACAACCCTGTTTGAAAGATTTAAACCTAAGAAATGGAGCTTCTTGATTGCTAGCATGCCTGATCATCATCTTGGTTCTCTACCAGTCAATTTTCAAACAAAAGTGAACAAAGCTGCCTGATTTCGTCTAATATCAATGATGCCGAACCAAAATCAAGAAGAAAAAGATTGTGAAATCAAAGCAGACAAGTATGCTTAATGAAAGCCCATCGAATAGGTGAAATCACGTGACTGCCACGAAGAAAAAGAAGTAAACCAAAATCTCACACTATTTTGTTCTAGGGATGTTAGAGAGATGAACAGGAAACCCTAAAGCCCCTTAAGCATTGGGCTGGACCGAAAATGTCAACGTTTATAACCAAAATCAAATATTTTAAAGGTTATTTTAGCCCCCTCTTCAAACAAACACATGCATTTATAACCTAAATAAATTATTTTTAAGGTTATTTTAGTCCCTCATCACACAAACAGATACGTACGCATACATGTATATTTATATGTAAAAATATTACATAAGAAACGATAGAAACAACCATAGCCACCAGTCTAATTTTCATCATCACCTCGTCTACCTCTTCATGTCTATAAGTTACTCTTTTCTGGTTTTTGTCGAATATATTTTTAGATTTCTTCTTTTTATTTCTACCCAAAATTTAAATTTTCCGTATCCTCATTGTATATATAGTATCATTGTCATCCATATGTGCTAAATATCTAAATATTTTATTATTATGAGATTATATATATGTGTATATATATTGCCTCATTAATTATGTTTCTCTTTTACTGTGAGAAAAAAATTTAGGGTGATTTGTAATCACTGATTACAAAATTAGAGGGAACAAAGAATAATGATTTGCTTTGGAGGAGGAATTGATGCCCATTGTATGGGTTTAAGGGTGTAAACAAGTCGAGTCGCTTGTAAATTACTTGAGATCGACTCATTAAAAGGTCAAAAATCAAGCTGCGCTTAAAAGAACACGAGCCAAATTTTGAGTATAAATCAAAGCTTGTATAATAAACGACCTTAAGCCCAACTTTCATAAATCGAGCTTGACTAGGCTCGCAATCCGAAACGAGCATATTATTTATATAAATATAATAACTTTTATACAATATAATAAATATTAGTATAAATAATTAAGATGAAAATTACTAGATAATATATATTAGGGGCAATTTCATATACCCCTACAAGCTTTATAAATTATATATATACATAGCCCAAAATATAAATTATATATATCCACTTACTTAAAGCTAAAAATATCAAATATATCAATTTTAATTTATTTTATTAAACATAAATTATATAATGAGTATTTTACCCTTTTTTTTACTTAAACTTAAAAATTTCAAATTTACTCTTTTAACTAGTTTTTAACCTTTTTTCGATTTTTACTTTTTTTTTAGTTTTTTTTTCCTTTTTCTCGTTTTAATTCTTTTTTTTCCAAGTTTCTTTGCCTTTTTTGATAACGGTTTTTACTTTCTTTCTTTTTTCGACAATCACCAAAATATACAAAATAAATGCCAAAGTTTGATGTTGGAATCATAAAACATTTGAAACAATATAAACTTAATAACATGAATCAGCCGACTTGTTTGGATATTACAATCGCAAAAAAAGCATGTACCTATTGGAATTAGTCAACTTGAAATCAGCCGTTGTACTAGGATTGATGAAATTAAAATCATCGATCGCCGGTTAGGAAACAATCGCCAGTTAGGTATGAATTAGAAGGTCGTTTCGCTGGTTCAAGAATAAAAAAAAGTCATGTTTTTCTTATATGTAACATTTCTGATTTTCATCATGTAATCGTTTGATTTCAATAAACAAACACATTTCAGTTTCGATTCGTGTACAAACAAACTACGATGCAGTTACATATACAAACTATTCTATTACAATAACAAATTAAACACAAACACCATTATCTCACAAGTCCCGAGGACCAAAAACTGACAAAACTCAAAAACTACAAAACTAGGAAAGCACGGTCGCGCCTAGGACTAGGCACGGTCGCGCCTGCAGACCTAAGCACGGTCGCGCCTAAAGTAGGCACGGTCGCGCTGATGAACCCACTTGACTCTGCAGAAGTCAAATCATACCATACCCGCTGAATTTACGAAATTTAAAATGGAGAAAAGCCGGTCTTCGCGCGTCAGACCATACTCCACTGAATTCCGTCTGAAACACGCATCAAATGTCGTCCAATTTGCACAATTTTTTTAATTCCATTCACACCACAACCGAGTCTCTCGAATTCGTGGATATAAAGCAACTTGCACGATTTCTACGCCTTCATATAAGCCCACTCAGTCTCCCAAAACTCTCGTTCGACGCTCAATCAGTCTCTGGAGTCCAATCGATCGCCAAGAAGCTCGACTCTTTGACCCGTAGCCGACTGCATTAAATTGCCCATTGTTAACGAGTAAGTAACACTTCCTTAGCTTCGTATCTACCCCTAGGATGAAAGCCCTATACTAAATCGTAGTTATAACACACAATCAATTCGATTTTGAACCAAAGAGCCGAAAACTAAACTTTTACTCAAACTACCACTTAAACACGATATAAATACAATCAAACTATGTAGATACATTCGCAAGCACCTAATCTATGAAAGCCCTAAGAATACAGAAGCATTTATTATAAGAATCGATCGAATTGTGTCTGAAAAAGACCCGACACGGTCGCGCTCATCACTGAGCGCGGTCGTGCCTGACCAAGCACAATCGTGCCCCAGGTGTGGCCCGGTCGTGCTTACCGAGCAATCAAGTCTTGATCAAAAACAAACACTAGACGCGGTCATGCCAGATACGAGCACGGTCGTGCTCTATGTCCAGAACCTATGAAGTATCTTCTGACTCGACCACGGGCGCGTTTCAGACCACCACGGTCACGCCCGGCAACGAGCGCGGTCGTGCCCTACTTGAGCACGGTCGTGCTCCTTGACCAGAATCAATTATTTTTCTGTTTTAAAGTCTATTTAACATATTTTAGTAAAAAAAATTTCAAAATGTAATTATAAAAGTTACGTTATAAAATCCCAAGACCCGGGAATCATTTATAAACCAAATCTTTGATTTAGAAATTTAAAACAATTAATTCCCGATAGTTTCAAAACCGATGAAATCATGAGTTTATGTAATCATTTTTATAAAACTATTTATACAAATATATATTTTGATTTAAACAAATATCGTTTATTTAAATTTTATTTAAATAAATATATATATATATATATCGCTACTAATTTATTATTCCAAAACCAACCCTAAACACACAAACCACCAACGAACCCACTTTGGACACAAAATAACACAAACAGTGACACGTGTTATACCCTCAATCGATAGGTCAAGCGTAGCGACCTACAACACGCTTGGTATTTTTGTTGATCTGTGCAAACTACACGCTCCTACACAAGTGAGTTACATAGCCCCTCTTTTACTCTATTTACAAACTTTTGGGGTGGAACATACGTTCTATTTACTATGTTTACAAACTACACAATATACAATTCCACCCTACAATCATGTGTTACAATTTTGAGCTTTGTGCTTGAGTACTAGGTGTGTAGACCAACACGCAGTTTGCTATTCACGTGCAATCATTAACTATTTTATAGCCTACAGTAAACAGTGATAGATCTATTGAGTCTGACAAACCCACCCAGGTAGGGTGACTGTTACTGCCAACACGCGTTTGTTTTGCATGCTAGTTACAAAGGTTTGATTGTACTACCAGGTCACACGATGGTATTTCTCCATAAATGCCTTAATTGCCATGTTTGTATGAATTGTATGCACACGACACTATATTCTATTACATGACACGAAAACCTATGCATTCTCACCAACTTTTTAGTTGACTTTGTTTTTAACCATGTTTCAGGTGACAATGTTTGAAGTGTTACAAACTGCTACATATAGGATTTGGACCTAGCAATTAATCTAAACTATTTATATTTTGTAATCGCTACATTTGGTTCTTGTATGGTATGAACTTGCTACGTGTAATGAAAATGAATGTTTAAATTATTCTAACTTTAGCAACCATGAGCTATGAACAGTCTGCACAGCTTCACGCCCCGACGTTTTCCGCCGTCGGTTGGGGTGTGACAGATTGGTATCAGAGCCTTGGTTATAGGGAATTAGGTTATTAGACACCATTGACCTAGACTATAACTTTAGGACACCCAACAATGTCATGTTACATGTTTTATGTGATACGTGCTATTTGCTATATGTCACATGCTTTATGTGTTAGTTACTTGATACTTAAATTGATTAGACTACATGACTTAATAAGCATGCGTAAATAATAAATTAAATAAATCGTATCCATACCCGTATCCTAAGCCGCATATCCTCCTTAACTGCTTCTATGTCATCATCACCATAACTTATGGAAAAACTCATACTCGTAGACATTAGTCTATCAAAAATATTTTTATATACCCGTTAAGGTTTTAGACTCTGTTAATTATTAAAGGACATGTGCAATCTGGAAGGGTGACACCTGTATTCTGGGTTTTCTGTCTAGGAAAGCATTTCATATAAATCCCAATCAACCGAGGGATCCATATGCTTTCCTGGGAATTCCCGGGATGAGTGTTTACCTATAGGCTAAAGCACGTATCCTTGAAAATTATATAAGTCTAATTAACCTTAATATGTCATTGTGTTCAAGTAGAAATGTGATTACTTGAAAACAATCCGAACTATGAAATAAATATGTTATTTTTCCTCCTATCCTAAATTTCAACGGATTTTTATAAATTCTCACAACACTTTTGTATCATTCTCTTTTTATAGAATGCCTCCTCGTCGTAACATCAACCGCAACAACACCGACAACGCCAACAATAGCACCAACACCAACACCAATACCGGCAATGCCAACAACAACAATAATACCGACCTTGCTGCTCTCCTCACTCAGCTAGTAACTCAACTAACTCAAGCCAATAACAACAACAATGGGAACGCCAGTGGTAGTGCTAATACTGGTAGTGGCGGTGGTGCCAACCCGCCACAATGTACCTTCAAGCATTTCAACTCTTGCAATCCCCTGAAATTTTATGGTACCGAAGGAGCCACGGGACTCCTTCAATGGTTCGAAAATATTGAGGGCACCTTCCTCAATAGTGACTGTCCGGACAATCTGCGTGTTCGCCATGCCACTAGTGTCTTTCAAAAACGGGCACTAACCTGGTGGAATGGGGAAAAGAGAACAAGGGGAGTAGAAGTAGCAATGGCTCTGCCATGGGATGAGCTGAAAAGGATCATGACCGAGGAATTCTGTCCTCGAAATGAGATGAAGAAACTGGAAGCGGAATTTTGGGATCTTACCCAAGATAGCGGTGAAAGCTTGGCGTACACCAACCGTTTTCACGAACTGAGCATGCTGGTACCTCACATGGTTACACCTTTGTCTAGGTGTATTGAAAAATATATCGGTGGCCTACCGAGACAAATCCAGGACACTGTTCTGGGAAGAAATCCTGCAAACCTAGAAGATGCTATTCGTCTAGCTGCCACACTGACCGATAATCACGTTAAAGCAGGTACTCTCACCAAAAAGGGGGCCAAGAAAGTTTCTGACACCACAACTCCTCCTACTCATGTCAAAGAAGTTCAAAACGAACAGTATCGAAACACCAGGAAGAGAAAGGCGAAAAATTTTGCAGTAGTCACTCCGGCCGCCCCAATTAATCAAGTTGCACCCTTGGTTCAAAATCCAGCCAAGAAAGCTTATGGAGGTACCTACCCACTCTGCAACAACTGCAACTATCATCACCCACAAACTATCCCATGTCGCATTTGCAATCATTGTGGGAAACTTGGCCATTCGACCAATATCTGCCGACAAAAGGCACTTACTACTCAAGCCAACCCGGTTAATCAACCCGGAGCTAATCAAGTGGTTCCAATCAATGCAAATGGACGGGCTTGCTTTGAATGTGGCAACCCGAACCACTTCCGAAACCAATGTCCAAAACTTGTGAACAATAATCAGGGCGGAGCTCGTGGACGTGCTTTCAACATCAACGCCAATGAAGCTCAAGCCAACGATCATGTGGTCAACGGTACGTTTCTTGTAAATAAACAATTTGCATCTATACTATTTGATACCGGGGCCGATAAGAGTTTTGTGTCACTTAACTTTGAACCTTTACTTGTAAAAACACGATCCAAACTCGAGAAAACCTTCACCGTTGAAGTAGCGGATGGAAACTCCATCACTATTGACTCCATCATTCATGACTGCTCACTAGAACTCAATGGTCACACGTTTCCAGTCAACCTTATACCAATGCCGTTGGGAAGCTTTGACGTCATCATCGGCATGGATTGGTTATCTAAAAACCATGCCGAGGTCATGTGCTTTGAAAAGTACATCCGAGTACCTCTTCCACCGGGAGACATATTGAAAGTCTTTGACGAGAAACCTTGCAAAGGACTCAAACTGATGTCATGCATAACTGCCCAGAAATACATTCGAAAGAAGTGCATGGTTTTCCTAGCTCATGTGATTCAAAAAGAAGACAAGGAGAGAAGAATAGAAGATATTCCCGTCATTCGGGAGTTTCCCGAAGTCTTTCCCGACGACTTACCTAGTCTTCCACCTGTTCGGGAAGTAAAGTTTCGAATCGATCTTATACCCGGAGCAAACCCTGTGGCTAAAGCTCCATACCGGCTTGCACCTTCCGAATTGCAAGAACTTGCAAGTCAACTTCAAGAACTCGCTGACAAAGGTTTCATACGGCCAAGTCATTCACCGTGGGGTGCACCGGTCTTGTTTGTTAAAAAGAAGGATGGTTCATTCCGCATGTGTATTGACTATCGAGAGCTCAACAAGCTTACAATCAAAAACCGCTACCCGTTACCTAGGATTGACGACCTCTTCGATCAACTCCAAGGTTCTACTTGTTTCTCGAAGATTGATCTTCGATCTGGTTATCACCAACTGCGTGTCCGAGAAGAAGATATTCCAAAGACCGCCTTCCAAACAAGATATGGTCATTACGAGTTCACGGTTATGCCTTTTGGGTTGACCAATGCACCTGCTGTCTTTATGGATCTCATGAACCGCATGTGCAAACCATACCTTGACAAATTCGTGATCGTTTTCATCGATGACATCTTGATCTATTCCAAGACTGAGGAAGAACATGAACAGCACCTTAGAAAGATTTTGGATCTCCTGAGAACCGAACAATTATACGCCAAGTTATCCAAATGTGAATTTTGGCTAAAGGAGGTTCAATTTTTGGGTCATGTTGTCAATAAAAAGGGAATACATGTCGACCCTGCCAAGATCGAAGCTGTCAAGAATTGGAGTGCTCCTCAAACCCCAACCGAGGTTCGTTCGTTCCTTGGTTTAGCGGGTTATTACCGAAGATTCATTTCCAATTTCTCCAAGATTGCTGTTCCCCTCACCGCCTTGACACATAAAGGTAAACCTTCTGAATGGGGGCCGAAACAAGAAGAAGCTTTCCAAAATCTTAAACAGAAGTTATGTGATGCTCCTATTCTGACTCTTCCCGAAGGAAACGATGATCTAGTCGTCTACTGTGATGCCTCTAACCTAGGCCTTGGTTGTGTTCTCATGCAACGAGGCAAGGTAATCGCTTATGCATCGAGGCAACTCAAGATCCATGAAAAGAACTATACGATGCACGATCTAGAGCTAGGTGCAGTCATATTTGCCTTGAAGATTTGGAGACATTATCTATATGGCACAAAATGTGTGGTATTCACCGACCACAAAAGCCTCCAACACATCTTCAACCAAAAAGAACTCAACATGAGGCAACGACGTTGGGTTGAACTCCTCAATGATTACGATTGCGAGATTCGTTATCATCCCGACAAGGCTAATGTTGTAGCCGATGCGCTGAGCCGTAAAGAACGCGTCATGCTCCAAAGTGTCAAGATTCATTCCGACATTCAAACCCGTATTCTAGAAGCTCAACACGTCTCGATTACCGGGGGCAATATGTATGAGGAAATGTCGTGCGGTGCTGAATTCCAACTAGAGACTAAAAACAATGGTTTGCTTTATTTCTTGGATCGTATTTGGGTTCCCAATCGCAATGATCTCCGGGAATTCCTCATGACTGAAGCACACAAGTCTCGGTATTCTATTCATCCCGGTGCGGATAAAATGTATCACAATCTTCGACCACAATATTGGTGGCCTGGTATGAAGAAAGACATTGCACTCTATGTTTCAAAATGTCTAACCTGCTCTAAAGTCAAGGCCGAACATCAACGTCCTTCCGGTTTACTTGAACAACCGGAAATCCCCGTGTGGAAATGGGAAAATCTAGCCATGGACTTCATTACTAAACTCCCCCGTACTTCAAACGGCTATGATAGCATTTGGGTAATCATTGACCGTCTCACAAAGTCCGCACACTTCCTGCCCATCCGTGAAGACTATCGGGTTGAGAAATTGGCCCGAATCTATATTAACGAAATTGTGAGTCGACATGGTATACCTTGGAACATAATCTCCGACAGAGATGCTCGTTTCACTTCCAGATTTTGGCAATCTCTGCAAAAGGCACTTGGCACACGATTGGATTTAAGCACAACCTACCATCCCCAAACTGATGGCCAGACTGAACGAACAATCCAAACCCTCGAAGACATGCTGAGAGCCTGTGTCATAGACTTTGGTGGCAATTGGGATTCACACTTGACACTTATTGAATTCTCCTACAATAACAGCTACCACACCAGCATCAACATGGCTCCATTCGAAGCTCTTTATGGTCGCAAATGCCATTCTCCCATCTGTTGGAACGAGATTGGTGAAGCACAAATCACCGGTCCCGAGTTAATTCAGGAAACATCCGACAAAATCCGCGACAACATCCGAGTAGCGAGAAGTCGACAAAAGAGCTATGCCGACAAGCGACGAAAACCCTTGGAATTCCAAGTGGGTGACCTTGTGCTTCTCAAAGTATCCCCTTGGAAGGGTGTGATCCGCTTTGGAAAGAAAGGCAAGCTAGCACCTCGTTACGTAGGCCCGTTCAAGATCCTTGAAAGAATCGGGAAAGTGGCTTACAAACTTGAGCTACCTCCAGCACTCAACAATGTTCATCCAACCTTCCACGTGTCCAATCTGAAGAAATGTCTTGCTGATGAGAACCTCTACATACCTCTTGACGACGTGCGCATTGATGAAACGATGCAATTCGTCGAGAAACCAGTGGAAATCATGGATCGTGAAATCAAGCAACTCAAGCGCAGCCGCATCCCTATAGTCAAAGTCCGTTGGGATTCAAAACGCGGTCCTGAGTTTACTTGAGAACGTGAAGACCAAATGAACCTCAAGTATCCTCACCTATTCACCAATTCTGCAACCTCGACTAGTTGAATTTCGGGATGAAATCCCTTCAACAAGGGGAGACTGTAACATTTCTGATTTTCATCATGTAATCGTTTGATTTCAATAAACAAACACATTTCAGTTTCGATTCGTGTACAAACAAACTACGATGCAGTTACATATACAAACTATTCTATTACAATAACAAATTAAACAAAAACACCATTATCTCACAAGCCCCGAGGACCAAAAACTAACAAAACTCAAAAACTACAAAACTAGGAAAGCACGGTCGCGCCTAGGACTAGGCACGGTCGCGCCTGCAGACCTAAGCACGGTCGCGCCTAAAGTAGGCACGGTCGCGCTGATGAACCCACTTGACTCTGCAGAAGTCAAATCATACCATACCCGCTGAATTCGCGAAATTTAAAATGGAGAAAAGCCGGTCTTCGCGCGTCAGACCATACTCCACTGAATTCCGTCTGAAACACGCATCAAATGTCGTCCAATTTGCACAATTTTTTTAATCCCATTCACACCACAACCGAGTCTCTCGAATTCGTGGATATAAAGCAACTTGCACGATTTCTACGCCTTCATATAAGCCCACTCAGTCTCCCAAAACTCTCGTTCGACGCTCAATCAGTCTCTGGAGTCCAATCGATCGCCAAGAAGCTCGACTCTTTGACCCGTAGCCGACTGCATTAAATTGCCCATTGTTAACGAGTAAGTAACACTTCCTTAGCTTCGTATCTACCCCTAGGATGAAAGCCCTATACTAAATCGTAGTTATAACACACAATCAATTCGATTTTGAACCAAAGAGCCGAAAACTAAACTTTTACTCAAACTACCACTTAAACACGATATAAATACAATCAAACTATGTAGATACATTCGCAAGCACCTAATCTATGAAAGCCCTAAGAATACAAAAGCATTTATTATAAGAATCGATCGAATTGTGTCTGAAAAAGACCCGACACGGTCGCGCTCATCACTGAGCGCGGTCGTGCCTGACCAAGCATAATCGTGCCCCAGGTGTGGCCCGGTCGTGCTTACCGAGCAATCAAGTCTTGATCAAAAACAAACACTAGACGCGGTCGTGCCAGATACGAGCACGGTCGTGCTCTATGTCCAGAACCTATGAAGTACCTTCTGACTCGACCACGAGCGCGTTTCAGACCACCACGGTCACGCCCGGCAACGAGCGCGGTCGTGCCCTACTTGAGCACGGTCGTGCTCCTTGACCAGAATCAATTATTTTTCTGTTTTAAAGTCTATTTAACATATTTTAGTAAAAAAAATTTCAAAATGTAATTATAAAAGTTACGTTATAAAATCCCAAGACCCAGGAATCATTTATAAACCAAATATTTGATTTAGAAATTTAAAACAATTAATTCCCGATAGTTTCAAAACCGATGAAATCATGAGTTTATGTAATCATTTTTATAAAACTATTTATACAAATATATATTTTGATTTAAACAAATATCGTTTATTTAAATTTTATTTAAATAAATATATATATATATATATCGCTACTAATTTATTATTCCAAAACCAACCCTAAACACACAAACCACCAACGAACCCACTTTGGACACAAAATAACACAAACAGTGACACGTGTTATACCCTCATTCGATAGGTCAAGCGTAGCGACCTACAACACGCTTGGTATTTTTGTTGATCTGTGCAAACTACACGCTCCAACACAAGTGAGTTACATAGCCCCTCTTTTACTCTATTTACAAACTTTTGGGGTGGAACATGCGTTCTATTTACTATGTTTACAAACTACACAATATACAATTCCACCCTACAATCATGTGTTACAATTTTGAGCTTTGTGCTTGAGTACTAGGTGTGTAGACCAACACGCAGTTTGCTATTCACGTGCAATCATTAACTATTTTATAGCCTACAGTAAACAGTGATAGATCTATTGAGTCTGAAAAACCCACCCAGGTAGGTGACTGTTACTGCCAACACGCGTTTTTTTTGCATGCTAGTTACAAAGGTTTGATTGTACTACCAGGTCACACGATGGTATCTCTCCATAAATGCCTTAATTTCCATGTTTGTATGAATTGTATGCACACGACACTATATTCTATTACATGACACGAAAACCTATGTATTCTCACCAACTTTTTAGTTGACTTTGTTTTTAACCATGTTTCAGGTGACAATGTTTGAAGTGTTACAAGCTGTTACATATAGGATTTGGACCTAGCAATTAATCTAAACTATTTATATTTTGTAATCGCTACATTTGGTTCTTGTATGGTATGAACTTGCTACGTGTAATGAAAATGAATGTTTAAATTATTCAAACTTTAGCAACCATGAGCTATGAACAGTCTGCACAGCTTCACGCCCCGATGTTTTCCGCCGTCGGTTGGGGTGTGACATTATAAGTTTAAAAGGATATTTTTGTCTTAATGTATAAATTTATAAAATAAAGGGGACATATGTAATTTAATTTTGGTTTGGGTATATTTTAATTAGGTTTTAAAATAAGAGGATATATGTAATTCCCTCTTTGAAATAAGGGGATACATGTAATTTAAGTTTTAAGTTTGGGTATATATGTAATTAGGTTTTAAAATAAGGGGATATATGTAATTTAAGTTTTATGTTTGGGTATATATGTAATTAGGTTTTAAAATAAGGGGATGTATGTAATTCCGCAAATATATTATGTTATGTGTATATATATATAGGGGAAGATTCCACTAAAAAATGGTTTTTTCGTTAAGAAACGCTAAGAAATGGGCTAAACGAACTCCGATTGAGCTCATTGCAGCGGCGTTGGAACCGTCTCATGAAACCCTAACCCGCCCCCAAAAACCTAAACCCCTTCCACCCGCACCCCTAAAAACCTAACCCCCATCCAACCCCACCCAGAAAATCCTAAAATCACCACCCCACCCCCCAAAAACCTAAATCCCCCACCCCACCCCACCCCAAAACCTAAACCCACCCCCACCCACCCCCAAAAGCCTAAACCCATAGCCCCCACCCCCCAAAAAAAACCTAAACTCTAAGGCTAAAACCCTAAAATTAAACCCTAAATCCTAAACCTTAAAAGCTACACCCTAAAAGCTAAGATGGTAGAGTTCGACGAGACAGTTCCAACGCCGCTGAAATGAGCTTAATCGGAGTTCGTTTGATATCGTTTCTTAATGTTTTTGTCATATCTTAGGTTTTTTAGCGAAAACACTTCTTATTTGAACCTCCCCTATACATATGTGTGAGTATATATATATATATTTATAATTATATGTAAAGATAGTTATACATGTATATAAATAAAATAATTACATTATTAATAAATAATAAATAAGCCGATCTTAAGCTTAAAAGTTGTTCACGAGCCGACCTTTAGTTTTAGATATAGAGCTCGAAATGAGTCCAGCTCAAACTTCGCCTTTGTTAAGTTAAACAAGTCGAGCTGGACTCGACTCATATATACTCCTTTACGGGTTAAACAAAATAAGTCAAAAAATTTGATGAATCAAAGAGTTATTTTACAATATATATATATATATATATATATATATATATATAAATATATATATATATATAGGGGTGAGTTCACTAGAAAACTTATTTTCATGAGAAAACCAAAAAACTTATTATTAAAGGTGCTGCATATGTGTAGTACACCCAAAAGCCTAACCCCACCCAAAAACCTAAACCCCCCACCCCATCCCCACCAAAAAACCTAAACCCAACCCACCCACCCCCTAAAAACCTAAAGCCCCACCCACCCCAACCCCCTAAAAACCTAAACTAAAAGCTAAACTAAACCCAAAAAACTAAACCCAAAAGCTAACCCTACTACACATATGTAGTAAGGCGCTGATTTTTTTTTTGAAAGAGGACAACGTGGGGAACAAGGTCTCCGAAACGGTTTTTTAGTTTTTGATTTATATTTTGAGTTATGATTTTTTTATTATTTTTTTACCTTTAATAAATAGTTTTTTGGTTTTCTCATAAACAATTAGTTTTATTATAATGCTTCCCCTATATATATACACACACGCACACGCACACGCATACGTAGTTTTAATAGTTAGAAACTAATATGAGAGACTCTCAATCGTGATTGTCACACCCCAACCGACGGCGGAAAACGTCGGGGCGTGAAGCTGTGCAGACTGTTCATAGCTCATGGTTGCTAAAGTTTGAATAATTTAAACATTCATTTTCATTACACGTAGCAAGTTCATACCATACAAGAACCAAATGTAGCGATTACAAAATATAAATAGTTTAGATTAATTGCTAGGTCCAAATCCTATATGTAGCAGCTTGTAACACTTCAAACATTGTCACCTGAAACATGGTTAAAAACAAAGTCAACTAAAAAGTTGGTGAGAATACATAGGTTTTCGTGTCATGTAATAGAATATAGTGTCGTATGCATACAATTCATACAAACATGGCAATTAAGGCATTTATGGAGAGATACCATCGTGTGACCTGGTAGTACAATCAAACCTTTGTAACTAGCATGCAAAACAAACGCGTGTTGGCAGTAACAGTCACCCTAACTGGGTGGGTTTGTCAGACTCAATAGATCTATCACTGTTTACTGTAGGCTATAAAATAGTTAATGATTGCACGTGAATAGCAAACTGCGTGTTGGTCTACACACCTAGTACTCAAGCACAAAGCTCAAAATTGTAACACATGATTGTAGGGTGGAATTGTATATTGTGTAGTTTGTAAACATAGTAAATAGAACGCATGTTCCACCCCAAAAGTTTGTAAATAGAGTAAAAGAGGGGCTATGTAACTCACTTGTGTTGGAGCGTGTAGTTTGCACAGATCAACAAAAATACCAAGCGTGTTGTAGGTCGCTACGCTTGACCTATCGAATGAGGGTATAACACGTGTCACTGTTTGTGTTATTTTGTGTCCAAAGTGGGTTCGTTGGTGGTTTGTGTGTTTAGGGTTGGTTTTGGAATAATAAATTAGTAGCGATATATATATATATGTATTTATTTAAATAAAATTTAAATAAACGATATTTGTTTAAATCAAAATATATATTTGTATAAATAGTTTTATAAAAATGATTACATAAACTCATGATTTCATCGGTTTTGAAACTATCGGGAATTAATTGTTTTAAATTTCTAAATCAAAGATTTGGTTTATAAATGATTCCCGGGTCTTGGGATTTTATAACGTAACTTTTATAATTACATTTTGAAATTTTTTTTACTAAAATATGTTAAATAGACTTTAAAACAGAAAAATAATTGATTCTGGTCAAGGAGCACGACCGTGCTCAAGTAGGGCACGACCGCGCTCGTTGCCGGGCGTGACCGTGGTGGTCTGAAACGCGCTCGTGGTCGAGTCAGAAGATACTTCATAGGTTCTGGACATAGAGCACGACCGTGCTCGTATCTGGCACGACCGCGTCTAGTGTTTGTTTTTGATCAAGACTTGATTGCTCGGTAAGCACGACCGGGCCACACCTGGGGCACGATTGTGCTTGGTCAGGCACGACCGCGCTCAGTGATGAGCGCGACCGTGTCGGGTCTTTTTCAGACACAATTCGATCGATTCTTATAATAAATGCTTTTGTATTCTTAGGGCTTTCATAGATTAGGTGCTTGCGAATGTATCTACATAGTTTGATTGTATTTATATCGTGTTTAAGTGGTAGTTTGAGTAAAAGTTTAGTTTTCGGCTCTTTGGTTCAAAATCGAATTGATTGTGTGTTATAACTACGATTTAGTATAGGGCTTTCATCCTAGGGGTAGATACGAAGCTAAGGAAATGTTACTTACTCGTTAACAATGGGCAATTTAATGCAGTCGGCTACGGGTCAAAGAGTCGAGCTTCTTGGCGATCGATTGGACTCCAGAGACTGATTGAGCGTCGAACGAGAGTTTTGGGAGACTGAGTGGGCTTATATGAAGGCGTAGAAATCGTGCAAGTTGCTTTATATCCACGAATTCGAGAGACTCGGTTGTGGTGTGAATGGAATTAAAAAAAATTGTGCAAATTGGACGACATTTGATGCGTGTTTCAGAGGGAATTCAGTGGAGTATGGTCTGACGCGCGAAGACCGGCTTTTCTCCATTTTAAATTTCGCGAATTCAGCGGGTATGGTATGATTTGACTTCTGCAGAGTCAAGTGGGTTCATCAGCGCGACCGTGCTTAGGTCTGCAGGCGCGACCGTGCCTAGTCCTAGGCGCGACCGTGCTTTCCTAGTTTTGTAGTTTTTGAGTTTTGTCAGTTTTTGGTCCTCGGGGCTTGTGAGATAATGGTGTTTTTGTTTAATTTGTTATTGTAATAGAATAGTTTGTATATGTAACTGCATCGTAGTTTGTTTGTACACGAATCGAAACTGAAATGTGTTTGTTTATTGAAATCAAACGATTACATGATGAAAATCAGAAATGTTACAGTGATAGACTTTAAATGAAAATAATATGAAAACTTGAAAAGCCTCTCAATCATCTTTATTTTATTTGTCATCCAAATATTTGCATAATAGTATGGTTTTAGGGCTTGGTTGTGACGTGTCTGATGTTTGAAAATCACATCTACGGAACTTGTTGTAACGCTTAGGTTTACTAGCTACTCTTGTATATCTTTAGGGATAGCCTCAACGATTAAGGAAAATCGTGCAACGAAAGTACTTTCACTTCATCCTAGTTGGGAATTTGGGCCACTCCGTTGATGAGTTAATGGTAGGAAGAGAATAGTGATCCATATCAATAAACTGGACGAAATGGCTAGATCTTGGGTAACCGAGGGAGCCGCACGAGACTCGGTAGACTACCACGTGACAAGTAGTATCAGAGCGGGTCGAGCTTTCGAGCCATTGACAAGTCATTGTCACAATCCCAAAAGTTCTTAATTGACGGCTAAGCAATGATGGTGGAAGAGAAGATCAAAATTGGTGCCCATTTGGTTGGTTTATGGGCTAAGTACCCAATATTAGCGACGAAGGCCTTTGAGGACTTGCAGCGAAAGTTAGTTATTAGATGAATTTGCTCAAAACGTCTCTCCAGTGATTTGGATCAAGTTTAACAAAGCAACCACAGTCCTTTGAGGTATATATCCAACCTAGATCTCTGTTTTTGCTTAAAAATGGGGTTTTGGGGGGTAAAACTAAGGTTTTCATCTCAAAGTAAGGATTTTTATGTTTTAAAAGGTGATATAAGACCAGATCTGGCTTCATGGAAGTAAAACAAATGATTTGGATGTAAAAAGTTGCAATCTTGGATTGAAAACGAGACTGTTTGATGAGATGTTCATCAGGCGACACTAACCAATGTTGCCACCTTCATGTGGCGACACTGGTCGGGGTGGCAACGGGGGATGGAGTGTGTTCCATGATTGGACACGTGTCATTCTTCTAGCGACACTAGGGAGTGTCGCCTATGCCCAGACGACACTCTTCGGCAACGATAGTTGGATCAACGACACAAGCAACAACATTTAAGTCCCGAACACATGTTCTGGCGACACAGTCAAGCGACACTACGTGTTGGCGACATTACACTCAGGCGACACTGCCTGTCACGAACTGTACGTGAAATTAGCCATACTTAACCTATTTTCACATTTGTAAATGCGTACAGATCACTTAGCACTTGTTGAGCCAAGCTTTAGTAAGAACGAATAGTGTACTGATAATCAGGTGAATTCTATGTGCCCCATAGGTGTTATGTGCAAAATGTTTTCTAATGTTTTGGGGCTGAAGTGCATACATGCAAAGTAAATGAAATGTGATGAATGACAATATGACCATATGTGTTATATGATAGTAAATAATGATCTATGAAATAACGAATGAATATTTACAAAGAATGAAATGAATGTATGACTTAACGTTAAATGAATGAAGGCTTGCATTATAATTATATACTGCTTGTCATGATTGTACTAAACGTTAAGGAAGGAATTACGGACTACCTAGGTAGGATGGTACGATGATAACGGTTACTACGGTAGACAGATGACCATATGACTATTTATGCAGAAAGAATGTTAAAGCCTAGAAAGGTAAACTAAATACGACTACTATAGTAGACGGAGGCCCTTATTCGAAGCACGACTGTTGAAGCACTTTCCTGTGACAAAAACTCTGGATAGATTATGGATAGATAGAGTCTTAGTTTAGTACTTTCATGTATGTATTTGTCTTTGTTTGTAAGTGTCTATATGTATTAGTTATCGAGTTGTATTTACTTTTACATATTGACTGTTGCAGATTTCTCCAAGTTTTTGCGCACTTGTATGTGCGTAGGAGATAGTTCCTGCGTACTTAGCAAGTACGCAAGAATACCTTTGCGTACTTGCTAAGTACGCATGAGCAAATTGCCCTGCGCACTTGCTAAGTGCGTAGGCATCAGGTCATGTATAAATAGGAATGGTTGACAGTAGATAAGTACGTAATCATATGCATTCATATTAGCAAATACGCAGAACTTTGTAATCTCAGAACTTCTCTCTGTAACCTTCAAGTGTTTATAATAGACGAACGTTTATAGTGATTATCTTGTCGGTTTACTTTGTTTCGTAAGACTCTCCACCTAGTCACGGGTATTCCGCACCCGGTACGACTAGTAGACCCACTTGCATGTGATGATCCGCCACTCCCGAGGAACCGAGAAGTGGTATCAGCGCTTTACTCTTGATTTCAAGTGTTGTGAGTGAGTTTGGAGAGTTTTCTACAGAGTTTTAAAAGCAAAAGGAGGTGTTTTTGTTGATTTTTGTGATAAAGTAGGGGTAGTTGGTGAAAAGGTGTTTTGCGTACTTACCATATCTGGCAAAAAGTATAGTCTTGCTGCGTACTTACTAAATACGCAAGAATAATCTCTTGCGTACTTACTAAATACGCAAGACTAATCTTGTGCGTACTTAAGTTATATCCTGCGTATTTATCATTTACTCATGCATACTTATCAAGTACGCAAGAGCAAATTTTAAATACGCAAGACCATTCCTCTAAGTGCGTAAGGCCAATATCAAGTGCGCAAGTATATCTGATTTTTCTGAAATTTGACTAAGTATTCACCATGTCGAATCTTTAGAACCTTGGAAACCTCTTAAACTATGACAATGAGATCGGTACTCCTCAGAAACCGCCAAAGCTGCTAAATGTAAATGATTATTCCAACTGGAAAGCACGCTTTGAGCATTACATTTCTTATACCGATTCTTCGTTATGGATACCAATTATGGAGGGATATAAGCATCCCACATATATTTACCTTGATGATGAACTGCCTAAGCCTATTTCTAAACTCGATGAAGAAGAAAAGAAAGTTTATGATCGAGAGAAGAAGGCTCACGGTTCTATCACTATGGCGTTGACTCAGGAATTGTTCCACAGTTTCAGAGGATATGACAACTCTACGAATCTTTGGAAGGCATTACAGAAAAGATTCGAGGGGAATAGTGACATTAAGAAAAGTAAACGGGATCTTCTCAGGAAGCAGTATGAGTGCTTCAGATTTCTGGAGAATGAATCTTTAGATGACCTTATCTCAAGATTCTATCATCTGTAGACAGAGTTGAAAGCTTTTGATCTCAAGTATCCCGATGAAGAGTTAGTGGAAAAGTTTCTGGATTCTTTGCCACCCAGGTTTGAAATGTACACAACCCTGATGAGAGAGAATCCAAAATTCTATGAGATGACAGTGGAGGAGGCAATTAGAAAGTTTCAAGCTCATAACATGAACCTAAGAAAAAAGGAGAGCTCAGGAAGACCTCAGATACAAGACCCTTCTATGTATCATGGGACGTCTTCTACAACCAAGTCATCGGGCTCTAGAATTGCCCTTTTCTCTGGAAACTCTACTAAAGAAGACCACTCAACTAGTTGTGGTGGTCATGCATGTTATGCATCTGGATCAGGTTCTGGATCTCATCAACAACATACCTCAAGAAATCCTCCCGCTACAACTTCAGCTAACCAATCAGCTATAGCCAAAATAGCTGAAGATCATGTAGCACTATTTTCATCTTTTATGCTGGCCTACGCGAACTTCATAGGTGGCAAGCTTACAGATACCGAGACGATTGAAGAAGATTTTAATCAAGTGGATCCTGATGACATGGATGACATGGATATTCAGTGGAATATGGCCATGATACTGAGGAGAGCCAAGCGTTTCCTGAACAGAACAAGAAGAAAGTTCATTGGCGGGCATTCTAATGCCAAGGTTGGTTTTGACAAATCCAAGGCCAAATGCTATAAGTGCCTAAACTTTGTACACTTTTCTCGTGAATGTCAGAAAGACAGAGCACCGGCTTCGGGTTTCACCAGACCTAACCAAGGAAACAGCCATGGCTACAACAACACCAACAACCACAATCAAAGCCACGGTGGCTTGTCCAATGCACTGGTAGCTCAACAGGACGACAACTTTGATTGGGGTGTTCATCTGGAAGATGCCATCATTGCACAAACTCAGGTTGATCTCATGGCTGAGATCATGGAGTTGATGGAAGCTGAGAAAAAGGAAGTTGAGGAAAAGGAAGCTGAAGAAAAGGAAGCTTCTGTAGCTGATCAAGAGGAATCTACTACTGCTGTTGCTCTCATGGCTATTGGAGGGCTGGGTACTAATGCCATTCCTCCACTAGTTAGCGGGAAATTCTAACTTGTCTTGATGAGTCCTCAGGAAATGATGATTCCTCTAAAGGGGATGATTCCTCAAGTAAGGCCAACTCCGCATCTGATGAGGAGTTCTTTACTGCTTCTGATGATGGGTCGGTTAACACTTGCCCTGAAGGAGTAGTATCTGAGGAGTTGTTATCTAAAAAGAAAGTCAAGAAAAACATTATCACTAATAGTGATAACTGTATTTTAACTGAACCCGATATCATTGAATCTAATGATAAATTAAAGGTAATGCTTTATGGGGGGTATAAAAATCTTAATCAAGTAAAGAAAGACGCTTTTTCAGCTCACTTTGGGCTTGGTTACAAAGAAAATTTGCAAAAATACTATACTCCCAAGAACCAATCTGTATCGGGTCAAACTTCTGTTCACAAACCAACTCCTCCTGCTCATCATGCTGAGTCATCTATTGCCAGATCTAATGAGCCTTACAGGAGAACTTACACAGACAAGAGAACTTGTTTTCACTGTGGTATGGTTGGTCACATTCTTGTGAACTGCCCTTCTAAGAACCAAGGGAAACGGCCTATTGTTTCACAACCGGCTTTCATCCCTAAGTCACCACAAGTGAACCATCCCAAAAGTCTAAAAGCTAATGTGGTGAAACCACTAGTAAAACCGATGGTAAAGCCAAAGATAACCTCTGAGGCTAAACCATTTGTTTCAAGGAAGGGAAAGCAACCCGCTACACCTTGTGTATCTACCTCTGGTAGTATACCTATTGGTGAGAAACCTGTGGTGAAACTCTCTAAGCCACATAGGAGGAGAAGGAATAAGAGGTTGAGAAAGCTAGAACAGCTTAATGGAGTTCAATCAAGTGAAGCTTCCACTAGTTCACCTGCTGTTGTTGAACATAAGTCTACTATTCCAGTTAAGAAACAGAAGAGGTCCTGGACTAACAAATTCAAAAACTCTCAATCTCCTAGTCCTAATTCTTTTAAAGATTCATCCATTTCGAACAGTCATCACGACTGTGAGTTAAAAGAGGTAGTTTATTTTGAAAAGGATGGACGACCCAAGACCACTATGGCTTGGGTCTCCAAAACTAACTAATTATTTTTTTGATTCGTGCAGGGACGTCCGAAGGGTACTATCTCTAAGCGCTGGTATGTAGATAGTGGATGCTCCCAGCACATGACAGGAAACATGGCCTTGCTTCAAGACGTGAAACCATTCAAAGGCGGCTATGTGGCCTTTGCTGGAGTGAAAGGCGGTAGTATCACGTGTTAAGGCGTGGTATCAAATGGTTGTGTCATTTTTGACAATGTCAACTTTTGCGAGCATTTGAAGCATAACCTACTGAGTGTCTCCCAAATGTGCGATAAGGAGTACTCGGTGATGTTTGATAAGAATGAATGCTTAATTCTCAAGCCTGGTTTTGAAGTTCCTGAAGACTGGATTCTGATGAGAGCGCCAAGGACAAACGACACCTATCAAATTGATATGAGCATGGCAACAACCACCTCATTAGTTGCTACTTGTTTGCCTACCAAAGCCACAGAGCTGGACTCTATCTTGTGGCATAGGAAACTTGGACATATTTCGTATCGTAAAATTAACCATCTTGTCCGAAACGGTCTGGTAACCGGGGTTCCTAAGCTGAGATTTACCGTTGCAGATGACTGTATGCCTTGTAAAAAGGGCAAACAGTAGCGGAAGTCTCACAAGCCCAAGCTCCAAAACTCCATTGATACCCCTTTGGAGCTATTACACATGGATCTATTTGGCCCCATAAGTATCAGGAGTATTGGAGGTAAGTCGTTCTATCTGGTTGTAACTGATGATTTCTCATATTTTTCTTGGGTGCATTTTTTAGGTACAAAGGACGAGACTGTTGATATTCTTCAATACCTGATCCGGAGCTTGGAATCTCTTTGCAAGCTGAAAGTTAGAAGAATAAGGAGTGACAACGGAACTGAGTTCAAGAATAATTTGATGGAACTTTTCTTTCTCAAGAAGGGGATCCGTCACGAATTCAGCGCCCCGTACACACCACAGCAGAATGGAGTTGCAGAACGGAAGAACAGAAAATTGATTGAGACTGCAAGGACAATGCTGTCGGATGCAAAGCTTCCTATCACTTTCTGGGTAGAAGTATTTAATACAGCTTGTCACGTCTTAAACAGAGTTCTGGTTGTGAAAATGCACAACAAGACTTGTTACGAGTTGATCAGCAATCGACTTCCCAATCTTGATTACCTAGTTTCTTTTGGTAGTCCCTGTTCCTTGTTGCTACAGTACAAAGACCGCCAGTCTAAGTTTCATGCAAAAGCGGTGGAAGGCATCTTCTTAGGATACGTTGCCAACTCGCTTTGCAAGAGAGTGTACAATATAGGAACTCGTACTGTCGAGGAATGGTTTGAAGTGGATTGCAGTAAACACAGTATTCCACCAGAACCAACAGGTCCAGCTTGGGGTTTTGATTATGATGCGCTATTCAAGTCATTCAATCTTCTTAATCTATCTGCAGTTGACGCCGCAAATGTTTATGAATTATTGGGTGGCGGCGATGACTCCAATTTCTCTACTCGTGCTACGGTACCGATTGTAACTCCTGATTCCAATGCTGCATCTGGAACTCTTAATGGTGATGACATTGAAGATATTCATGTTAATGGAGATGACGCTCAAGCTAATCCTAACACAACTGTAGGAAATAAAGCTCCAGCTGATCCAATTAACATTGAATCCTCTTCTTCTGGAACATAAGAAATGGGGGAGTTAAGCACGAATCTCGATTCATAAATTCAGGAACCGAATGTACCAGAGGCGAGAGTGCATAAGAATCATTCAATTGACAACATTATTGGTGATCCTCATGCCGGTGTTCAGACTCGTCATCGAACTATCACTGAGAACACTAGTCTTTACTCGGAGATACTTGACACTGGTGTCATGGAAACATGTCTGCATGCTGCATTCGTGTCCCAGTTAGAGCCGAAGAATGTGAAGGAGGCTCTCACTAACAACTGCTGGATTAAGGCGATGCAAGATGAAATGTCTCAATTCCAAAAGTTGCACGTGTGGGATTTGGTTGACTTGCCAAAAGGCTTTCAGCCAATTGGAACCAGATGGGTGTTCAAATGCAAAACGGATGATCGTCATGTGGTTGTGAAGAACAAAGCAAGATTGGTTGTTCAGAGTTTTTATCAACAAGAGGACTTGGATTACACGGAAGTATATGCCCCAGTTGTAAGAATTGAGGCCATTCGACTGTTCTTGGTTTATGCCACATATGTCGGCTTCAAGGTCTATAAACTTAATGTGAAGAGTGCTTTCCTATATGGAAAAGTTCATGAAGAGGTCTATGTCAATCAACCTCCCGGCTTTGAAGATCCGCATAATATCAATAAAGTGTATAAGCTCGACAAAGCACTTTATGGTCTTCATCAAGCACCGCGGGCATGGTATGAGACATTATCTAATCATCTACTGTCTAATGGTTTCGACCGTGGACAGATTGACTAGACCCTCTTCATTAGGAAAGCAGGAGGTGACATTCTTCTTGTACAAGTCTACGTCGACGACATTATTTTTGGATCTACCAATGAAGGGATGTGTAGGGAATTCGAACAGGTGATGAAGTCCAAGTTTGAAATGAGTAACATGGGTGAATTGTCGTTCTTCCTGGGTCTACAAGTCAGTCAATGAGAGGATGGCATTTATCTACATCAAATTAAGTATGTGCAGGACATCTTGTCAAAATACAAGATGAATGATAGCAGTACATATGGCACACCTATCCCAGTCAATCATGGTCTGCATCCTCATAAAGATGGAAAGGATGTGGATTGTAGATTGTACCGTGGGATGATCGGATCACTTATGTATCTCACAGATTCAAGACCCGATATAATGTTTGTTGTGTGCTTGTGCTCAAGGTTTCAGTCACAACCGAAGGAGTCACACATGATAGCCGTGAAGAGAATTTTCAGATACCTGAAAGGGAAACCCCGATTGGGTCTTTGGTACTCTAAGCAGCAGTCATTTGACTTCAAAGCCTATACTGATTCAGACTATGGCGGTTGTAACCTTGACAGAAAGTCAACTTCTGGCGGATGTCAATTCTTAGGAGACAGACTGGTTTCCTGGCAGTGTAAGAAGCAGCCAACGGTTTCTGTCTCAACTTGTGAAGCAAAATACATTGCTGCGGCGAGCGGTTGTTCTCAGATATTATGGATTTAGCAGCAATTAAGAGACTACGGCTTAAACTTCATTGGAACTCCTTTATTCATTGATAACAATGCCACCATGTCCATCACAAATAACCCGGTGAAACATTCCAAAACTAAACATATAGAAATTCGCAATCATTTCATTCGTGATTGTGCTGAAAAGCATTTAATTAAACTTGTAAAAGTTCACACGGATATCTTGGTGACCTTTTCACAAAAGCATTTGATCGATCCCGTTTTGAACATCTTGTCAACTTGATAGAAATGTTCAATCCTGAGTGAAAACTTGTTTTCTTAAATCAATTCAATTCATGAAAGTTAAATTTTATTTCTTTTAAATTTTCTGTATAGTTCTTTTAATTTTCAAAATATTTTACAAAATCAAAAAAAAAAATAGAAAATGGAGAAAATTTCAAAGTTAACTTGAGAAAAGAGGAAATGATAGTACATCAGAAACGATCTAAACGCCATAGACTGCTCATATGGGAAATGATTGCGTCATGCTTACTTAATTGTTCAAATTGTTATGTTTTTAATCTTCTTATTTACAAGTAATTTGAATTGTCAGTAGGCTGTATGCGTCTTTGAATCACTAGTAGTGTGGAAACTAAAGTCTAAATTACAACTGTGATTTGAACCCATGTTTGCTAGTGTGTGTGCGTAAAAGAATAAAAAAGATCATTATCAGATAAAGGATGTTAGATTTTGGCAATAATTTTCTTTTGAGATCAGTTTCGGGTTATGTCGTTAGCAAAATTAATGCGGTTCATCTCACTGCCCATACTCACAAGTATGCAAGGAGAGATTGAATCAAGACATGTCTCTACATCAACCGTTGAGCATGTATTCACCCTTGAATCACTCCTGATTCATTGAAATCAAATCCAGATAAAAGTTGGATTCCCTTACCTTATTCAAACACCATATTCATTATCCTGAATCATCATACCGATATTCAATGAAGAAATCAAATGAATCACTCGATTCTAAATCTTATGATTCCTGATAATCCTTATGGATTCTGCTTGATTTTTCCTGTGCTAATAGATGTAACTTCATTCTGAAAATTTAGAAAATATTTGGGAAAATCTTAGATGCCTTGAGATAGTGCAATTTATATTTCTGTAGTATATCAGTGGGGTACACGTTTTATATCTTATAATTAATACCTTAATACACAAGAACGTGATACAAAGATGCTTATAGTTTCAAATCTTATAATATTGTCAACTTGAATTACTTGTTTATGTGCTTATTATGTATGAACAAATAGTAATCCATGACATGATCCCATATTCTTTGATGTTTATATTGTATCGTTTTTGCTATAAGTTAGTCTGATATGATCCTCTGCTCGTGTCCTTGATCAAAAATATTTGTGTAACTACTTGTATATTTCTATCTAGAAAAGATCAAAAAGATTTTAAGTTTATGAACAGTTCAATCTTAATCAGAAAAGACAAAAATATTTGTGTTTAACCTTCCTGAATTGATTTTGAATCCTCTTGATTGAATGTTATTTATCTTGTTCGTTATTTGACTTGAAAAATCTTCATAATTTGAGTTGAAAGTTTGCGCACTTAAGGGTTTCTGCGTACTTGTCAAGTGCGCATGAAGTAAGCCCTGCGTACTTAACAAGTACGCAAGAGTTAAGTCTTGCGCACTTGTAACTACGCACGGGTTAAATATTGTGCACTTAGCAAGTACGCAAGACCTTTTGGTGTTGGGTATATAAACAGGAGTTAGAAAATTTCAGAGTTTTATCTCATTCAAACTTAATGCCAGTTCATTTTCCCTCTGCAATTTTACTCAAAAAAAAAATCCGAGTGATTCTAACCGATTTCTTGTCCCATCTCTAGTATCATCATCGTGTAACAATCAATCGGTGAGAATCTTGAGCCAATCCATCCACAAAAATAGCGATTTTGGACCGATTTGAACATTTGAAAATCTTAGGGTTTAATTCGAGCTTTTTAGTCAAAATTGTGGGTTGTTTGGGTAAAACCTTAAAATCAAAACTTGATTAGAAACTGTGATCGACCCTTAATCAGTCCGCTTAATTCCTTGATTTTGATCTTAGACCCTCGATGGCCGACGGTTCATCTGGGTGGTCGTTTAGGTCGAAATTGGACCATATAGCAGGGATTTGGTGTTGATGTTGGTTCCATGGGTCGTAATCACTGATTCCGACCTTGTCGTGACCTAATCTACCCAATGTTTGAACATCTGTTGAATTTTTGATTTCTGAAAAATTTGAACAAGTGTGTTTCCTGCGCACTTAACAAGTACGCAAGAAGCAACTCATGCGTACTTGTTAAGTACGCAAGAGGAAATTCCTGTGTACTTGCTAAGTACGCAGGACCAACACTTGGGAAAAAATTCTAAGTCTGAAATTCCAGTTCAAAGAGTAACTGCTATACTGCGTCATGTTTATTCATTTCCAATGAAACTTGTTGTTCTGATTATGTTTTTTGTGTGTTTTTGTAGATTATGGCTCGGGCGTTTACAAACGAATTCAATCTGTTTGCTAATACTCAACCGGAATGGAAGGGTGCAGCGCTTCAGTACCGCGAGATAGTTGATTTCTTGACCCGTTCAAGAATCAGCTACGCTATTTCTGCAGACCCGATCGTTTCAAGACCTTATCTGGAGCAATTTTGGGAGACTGCGGAGCATGATTGCATGGTAACCCCCAATGTTATAAGGGCTACAGTGGCTGGTCATGACATCGCCTTCTCTGAAGATACAGTTAGAAGGGTCCTGTAATTCCGAGATCTCTCGACCGACCCGACAGCCTATCCAGACTACTTTGTGGATGGCTGTTGGAGGCAACAAATGGGATATGTCGGTGCCAGAGACCATGCTTCGTATAAGAAAATGTGGGTGCTTGACCAATGGAGATATTTTTCCCACGTCATGATCATGTGCATCTCCTCAAGAAAAGCTGGAAAGGATGCAATGGGCCATGACCTTGCTGCAGCCATGGTTGGCTTATCTCTCAATAAGGGCTACAACTTCTCACGCTACATCTTCAAAGCCATCAATGACCAGATCAACACAGCTGAGAGGTTCAGGTTCTTATTATACCCTAGGTTTGTGCAACTTTTGATAAACGATGCGTTGCCAAACCTACCTACTACAGGGGAGAGATTGCAAGTGAAAAGGGTGGACAAAAGGGTGTTTGCACAATTTTTAAAGCCAGGTAGTGTAGATCCTACCCCTGAGCACACAGCACTCTTTGGCCACCTTATAAATGAAGCGTACGTGGAACCAGGTGACTGGAGATGGTATAGTCACGATTCGGAGCCAAAATTGAGTGAGCATTCAGATGAACAACAACAACAACAAGAGGAAGATGAAAGTGAAGATGGATCGTCTGATAATGGAGACGAAGAAGGAGGACATGATGGTGCTCAGGGATCCGACTCGGAAGAGACTGAGTCTGATTCTTTGGATTCCGATGATGCACCATCTCAGGCACACCCAAGGAGAATGACAAAGGTCACCCTTCCTGAGTCGTCCTCAAAGAGAAAGCGACAAGCTTCAAGTAGCGAATATGAGCCAGATTCTGACTCTGACGCTGCTATACAGAGACAATGACATGAAAGTATACATAAGAAGAGGGGGGATAGGCAACAACAACCTATTTCTAAGAAGAGGGGGAATTTACTCAAGGGTTTGACTTCGACACCATCTTCTCCTCCCCAATTCACAATGCCGAAGCGTCATCATCCAGACATCCAGATCCTAATGATGTAAGGATAGATGTTCTGGAAACCCAAGTTGCTAGATTATTGGAAACTATTCGGAAGTCAAAGGAGGAATCTGACGCTCAACAAGCACAGATTAATTCGCTGGTGGATGAAGTTAGGATTCTAAGAAGCCAGAGAACGTGGACTGACGAGAGACTGAAGAACATCATGGCCCAGAACGAGCTTCTAATCAGGACAAATGAAATGATTCTGGGTCACAGGTCATCTCTAGAGCTGAGGTTTGATACTCAATAGAAAGAGCATGAGCTGATGATCAAACTAATTGCCGATCTGACCAAGAAGCTTGATGCTCAGGGGGAGAAAGAGAAGGAGAAGGAGAAAGAGAAGGAGAAAACTACTTGTGATGAGGCTTGTCATCCTATTGACTTGACTAAGGATGACGACAAAGACAAGGATCCCGAAGCCGGTCCTAGTGGAGGTGAGCACCAAGCTTTAGCAATTGTGCCCATCTCTCATATTCCAATGGCTCAGGGGGAGTCTACTCATCAAGAGGGTGGTGATACCTCTAGTGGTGGTGACAAAGGAAAGTCAGCGGCTGATGTACTTAAGGATCTATCTGATGATGAGATCTTATACTTAGAGTCTGACTATTCCAAGGAAGCACAAATCGATGCTCTCTTTAATCAAGAAGAAGGAGAGATCGACCCTGGTGATGATTGGGATGAAGATGATGAGGATGTAGTGATAGAAGTTCCCAAGGGTGACGGGGAAGGAGAGTATGAGTTAGAAGATGGAGAGATCTTTGAATTTCCATTCTTCGAAGTTCAGCTCAACACAGGTTCAGTCGAGCATGCTAGTAATGTGGAAGCCTCGACTGAAGCCTCCCAGTTGACCCTACACCTGTGGATCCGGAGGCACCAAAAGAAAAAGATATGCCTTCTACTTCATCTAAGGGTCCAGCTCCTGTTTGGCAGAAGACGTCTATCATAGACAAACAAGGGGCAACAAGGATGATCTTGGCTATAAGGTTCGAGGAGGATAAGTAGTTGTTCGCAATAAAAAGATTTGGAGGGGTTCAATACTTGAAACCAACCAGAGAAGCATTCAACTCCTTACCCAAATACGACCTTGTGAACCTAGCAAACTGAGAACTGCTGGGTCATTCTAATCATGCAGTGGCGATGGGTTTGTGGGTGGTTCTATAGCAGGAAGCAAGATCTAGGAAGTTCGAAGTGTTCAAGCCTCAAGTGCCCAAGAGAGTCAAGGATAAGACAGCAAGACATCCTGTGACTAAGAAATTCTTAAAGAAATTGGTATACAAGCCAATGTGAAACCAAGATTCCCCTGAGCAAGTTATCTCAGGATATCCTCAGTGACATGTGGTACTGGTACGTAGATCGAAAGACGGGCGAGGCTGTGGTGATTGGAAAGGTACGGTCAGAAAGTGGATGCTTAGTGCCGAGGGAACTAATCAGAGTATTGATGAAGTCTGCTTCATTAACTTCTCTGTGAAAGATCTGGAGGCACTAGCAGACAGGTATTCCATGCATACGGACGAATGGACAAAATTCCTTGCTTCTAAATATGACAAGGTGATCAAGTTCTGCCTTGACTATAAGAAGAAGATGGAAGCTAAAGATGCATAGCTGTGAAGACTGAAGACCGAAGACTCAAGACTAAAGATCGAAGATGATCCAGAGCTGTTGTCAAGGGGGAGTTTGTTAAAGCACTTTCCTTTGACAAACACTCTGGATAGATTATGGATAGATAGAGTCTTAGTTTAGTACTTTCATGTATGTATTTGTCTTTGTTTGTAAGTGTCTGTATGTATTAGTTATCGAGTTGTATTTACTTTTACATATTGACTGTTGCAGATTTCTCCAAGTGTTTTGCGCACTTGTATGTGCGCAGGAGATAGTTCCTACGTACTTAGCAATTACGTAAGAATACCTTTGCGTACTTGCTAAGTACGCATGAGCAAATTGCCCTGCGCACTTGCTAAGTGCGTAGGCATCAGGTCATGTATAAATAGGAATGGTTGACAGTAGATAAGTACGCATTCAGATTAGCAAATACGCAGAACTTTGTAATCTCAGAACTTCTCTCTGTAACCTTCAAGTGTTTATAATAGACGAACGTTTATAGTGATTATCTTGTCGGTTTACATTGTTTTGTAAGACTATCCACCTAGTCACGCGTATTCCGCACCCGGTCCGACTAGTAGACCCACTTGCATGTGACAATCCGCCACACCCAAGGGACCTACAACGGCTGCAGATATAGTTCAAATGGGAAAGTGATGGCTTAGGGCAGACAGGTTAAAGGACGGACTAGGATGGTAGTGCGGTACGAAGGACGAACGGCTAGAAAGGTAGTCGGGCGGTATGAATTTAAGAATGGACTACTTGGGTAGGACGGTATGAATGACGGACTACGACGGTAGGATGGAATGTCCGTCTTTGTGACTTACATAATAACGGGCTGATCACCCATATGTGTATGACCAATGAAGGAAAATGAAGTGTTAATGTGTAAATATATATATATATATATATATACTTATGAAGAAATGATGTTTATACCTAATTTCTTTAAACTAGAACTCACCTGCGTTAGCTGACTTTTAGTATGCACTTCAGGTAGCAAGAGAAAAGGACGAGCAAAGGCGTGAAGGCTACCTGGCTCAAGGCTGACATCCTATTTACTTGTTTAATGTTAAGACAACGTTTTGAATATTTAAGACTTCCACTGTTTTTGTAATTTAACGATGTATGCTTCCGCTATGCTTGAATGTTTTAATTAAGTTCAGTATTGACGACTATGTTTATGAGTAAATCCAACGAGTGAGGTGTCCCAGGGTTTGGGGCCTTACAAGTTGGTATCAGAGTAATAGTTTGAGAGATTCAGACATCCCTAAATGTCTAGACTCAGACTGATAAGGGGACAAACACAAGGATGTCAGTACGGGTAGCCAACGGCAGCACAATACGTAAGTAGCAAGGTTAATACCTCTAGCTAGTGTAGACACCTTAACTTAGAAGGTATGCTTTAGAATCCACAAAAAGTATATCTTTTGGGCTAGCCTTAACAATTAAGGAAAATCGTTCAACGAAAGTACTTTAACTTCATCCTAGTTCGGAATTTGGGCCACTCCGTTGATGAGTTCATGGCAGGACGAGAATAGTGATCCATATCAATAAACGGGACGAAATGGCTAGATCTTGGGTAACCGAGGGAGTCGCACGAGACTCGGTAGACTACCACATGATAAGTAGTATCAGAGCGGGTCGAGCTTTCGAGCCATTGACAATTCATTGTCACAATCGCAAATTAAATGACGGTTAAGAAATGACGGTGGAAGAGAAGATAAAAATTGGTGCCTATTTGGTTGGTTTATGGGCTAAGTACCCGAGATTAGCGACGAAGGCCTCTGAGGACCTGCAGCGAAAGTCAGTTATTAGATGAATTTGCTCGAAGACAGTGGTAATGCTAGAAAGCATATATCTTTGTTATTAAGAGTGTCAAGGTGACATGTTTCAATACAAAAATATGCATGCTCCGCTCATCTCCTTACCAGAATTTGTTGGGGAACGACTAGGTAAGCGTATTCAAATTTGTGTGTCGAAGACGGAAGTTTGACGGGCTGTCGAAGTCGAAAGTCTGATGTGGTTGGTGGAGGCCGATAATTTGCACGGTGTACGAGGGTGTCCATCTAACCGATCGCAGGGGAAAAATTGGTCGCTATAAACTAGAATCAAAATTTCACATCAATGAGCAATGGACGTGCGCAAGTGTAAGGATCGAAAACAACATAACGATCCGGGGTGATAAGAGGTCGATGCACATTGTGATCACCATTACGATGAGTGTCCCTTTAGCCAAGATTTTTGAGGCATGACTGCCTAAGCAAAGCCTTTATTTTGGGTGCTGCTATAGATGACCAACTATACACAAGACGTGCATGTTTTGGTGGTGGAGTGTAACATCCGAAAACCCGCCACTTCGGATTGGGCCGGAATAAATGAAATAAAGAAGGGAACTAAGGCTGTGGGCTTAGGAATCATGGGCTTGGCCCACAAGGGTTTCCCTAAACCCTAAACATATGGAATGATCAGCCTCTAATAGCCTCATTTTCTCCATCATTTACCCAAATCTTATAGAGAGAGTGGGTTCTAGAGAGAGAAAGCTTCAACAAACCTTGGATTGGCTCAAGATCTGCCTCAAAACGTCTCTCCAGTGATTTGGATCAAGTTTAACAAATTAACCACAGTCCTTTGAGGTATATATCCAACCTATATCTCTGTTTTTGCTTAAAAATGGGGTTTTGGGGGTAAAACTAAGGTTTTCATCTCAAAGTAAGGATTTTTACGTGTTAAAAGGTGATATAAGACCAGATCTGGCTTCATGGAAGTAAAACAAATGATTTGGATGTAAAAAGTTGCAAGCTTGGATTGAAAACGAGACTGTTTGATGAGATGTTCATCAGGCGACACTAACCAGTGTCGTCACCTTCATGTGGCGACACTAGTCTGGGTGGCAACGAGGGATGGTGTATGTTCCAAGGAGTCCAATGATTGGACACGTGTCATTCTTCTAGCGACACTAGGGAGTGTTGCCTATGCGTACACGACACTCTTTGGCAACGACAGTTAGACCAGCGACACAAGTAACAACACTTAAATCTCGAACGCAAGTTCTTGCGACACTACATGTTGGGCAACACTACACTCAGGCGACACTGCCTGTCGCGAAACTGTACGTGACATTAGCCATACTTAACCTATTTTCACATGTGTAAATGCATACAGATCACTTAGTACTTGTCGAGCCAAGCTTTAGTAAGAACGAATAGTGTACCGACAATCAGGTGGGTTCTATTTGCCCCTTAGGTGTTATGTGTAAAAAGTTTTCTAATGTTTTGGGGCTGAAGTGTATACATGCAATGTAAATGAAATGTGATGAATGAAAATATGACCATATGTGTTATATGATAGTAAATAATGATCTATGAAATAACGAATGAATATTTACAAAGAATGAAATGAATGTATGACTTAACGTTAAATGAATGAAGGCTTGCATTATAATTATATATTGTTTCTCATGAATGTACTAAACGTTAAGGAAGGAATTATGGACTGCCTCGGTAGGACGGTACGGTGATAACGGCTACTACGCTAGACGGACGACCATATGACTTTTTATTTAGAAAGAATGTTAAAGCCTAGAAAGGTAGACTAAATATGGCTACTACGGTAGACGGAGGCCCTTATTCGAAGCACGGCTGCATATATAGTTCGAATGGGAAACTGATGCCTTAGGGCAGACAGGCGAAAGGACGGACTAGGACGGTAGTACGGTACGAAGGACGAACGGAGAGAAAGGTAGTCGGACGGTATGAATTTAAGAATGGACTACTTGGGTAGGACGGTATGAATGACGGACTACGACGGTAGGACGGAATGTCTGTCTTTGTGACCTACATAATAACGGGCTGATCACCCACATGTGTATGACCAATGAAGGAAAATGAAGTGTTAATGTGTAAATATATATATATATATATATATACTTATGAAGAAATGATGTTTATACCTAATTTCTTTAAACTAGAACTCACCTGCGTTAGCTGACATTTAGTATGCATTTTAGGTAGCAAAAGGAAAGGACGAGCAAAGGCGTGAAGGCTACCTGGCTCAAGGCTGACATCCTATTTACTTGTTTAATGTTAAGACAACGTTTTGAATATTTAAGACTTCCACTGTTTTTGTAATTTAACGATGTATGCTTCCGCTATGCTTGAATGTTTTAATTAAGTTCAGTATTGACGACTATGTTTATGAGTAAATCCAACGAGTGAGGTCTCCTGGGGTTTGGGGCCTTACAAGTTGGTATCACAGCAATAGTTTGAGGGATTCAGACATCCCTAAATGTCTGGGCTTAGACTGATAATGGGACAAACACAAGGATGTCAGTACGGGTAGCCAACGCCAGCATAATAAGTAAGTAGCAAGGTTAATACCTCTAGCTAGGGTAGATACCTTAACTTAGAATGCATGCTTTAGATGTTAATGTTATTACAGATGTGAAGAGTTTTGAACCCGAAAAGCAAAGCAAATTATTAATCACAAACCGGTCACTGTAATTAACAATTTATCTTTCTCGTACTGTTCTAAACTATGATTTGAAGGAATGATATTGGCATTCCCTTTTATTTATCAAGAATTTAGAAACTATGGATGGTAGAAGAATAGTAGGGTGTCACGGTGGTCGTACCGGATGAAGTTATAGGCCACCAATGAACCGATCACGCAACGAGGAAAAGAGTGTGCACGGGATCGTGAGGATAACGTGCACGGAGACAATGTGACCTGACACGGAGAGGGCAATGAAGGAACACTTCAACTAGAATTCGTGGTGGGGGAGAAAATTTCCCAAGAAGTCGTACTCACTCTGAAAGACATACTGCCCGACTTATTGACTGAGGCACTAAAGAAAAGTAAAAAGGAGGAGGAATAACATCCTGATGAAAAGGTATATGACAGTGACGGGGATGAGGTGAAAGTGGAACAAACTACTCAGGGATGCAACTATAAGTGCTTCAAGGGCTGTGAGCCACCTAAGTTTGATGGGAAGAAGGATTCGGTTGACACTTTTGAATGGATCGAGAGGATGAACGTGGTGATTAGCATCAGCGAATGTAGACCTGACGAGGCACTGAGTTGGTGGCAGAGTATTCAGTGGTCTAAGTCCACAAATGCTCTCAAGAATATGACTTGGGATGACCTGATGGTTCTGATGATCAAGAAGTTCGGTCCTTAGAACGAGATCGACAGGGTGGAGAATGATTTTCTAAACTTCAAGGCTGGCACCATGAATCATCGCTAGTATACCTCCAGGTATAATGAACTAGCCCAACTAGTACCTCATTTGGTGGAGACTGAGGAGAGGCTGATCAAGTAATACGTTAAGGGCCTGCCTCAAAGGGTCCAAATTCATCTGAAAGCTAACCTACCCTCGAGCTTCTAGTCGGTAGTGAATCTGACTAGAATCGTCTTTGACAACTATGCTAATCACGACCCGACTCTAGAAGCACCAAAGAGGAAATGGGGAACCCGCCAAGGGGAAACGGGAAAGGAAGCTATGCAGTTGAGGCGAATAAACCAAGAACAAAGGAGTATGAAACGTGCAAGAAATGTGGTAAACAACATCGTGGTGAGTGCCGAGCCAGATTTACCATGTGTTTCCGATGAAGGAAGGCAGGTGATGTGTGAATTTTGATATAGTTAAATATTATATAATAATATTTAGAGATTATGGTTTCACGAGATCAGGTTTAAAATTTATATAATGATAATTACTTTAACTTAAAGCACACACAATAGGCAAGTGTACCTATCGCTGCGTAATATAGTTTAGGTAAGAACCAAGTATCGAACCAATGCACACGGTCGAGTTCCAATACTCAACTTTTGTTATCGTTTAGCCAGATTAATTGATAAGTGGGTTTTGTGTGCTTGTGAAGCATAATAGTAAATGACAGAAAAGTAAATGACGATAAAGTAAATAACATAAAAGTAAGAACATGCGTGATGTGTGTAACAGAAATGTAACGAACATAATAGTAAATAGCAGAAATGTAAATATCTCGAAGATGATCAGGTCACGAAGAGTATTGCTTCGGGATTCGAATCTGCTTGGTACGTGATAATGTTAAGTTGACTAATTCGGTGGTATGACTACTACAAACTTGTGACTCGGATCACCGCTAGAGTCTCGTCCTCACGACATTTTATTCACGAATTAAAATCTTTAAATTAAAATGGTAGTGCTTCCCGTTAAGTACAACAGTTACCCTCAACCCTTCGAATGGTCATCTCCGGGTTGGTTTAAGACATCGAACGTAAATGATTTGTATTAAAGTTAAATAGGTGATTATATTTTGCTCACCGGGAGGCGGTGTAATAATGGGACCAAGTATAAAGACGTACCGTTTCCAACATGAGTTCACCAATTCTTGGTCACATAAGAAGTTTGTATAAAGACGTACGCCCTTAATAATGTTAACCAAGCCGTGGCTCATCAATCTATGCTTGTATAAAGACGTACAAGTTTGAAAATAAGTTTGATTAAAAAGGTTTTACGATCTTATGCTTTAAAATCAAGAACACTCACAAATATAAAGACATATTTAGACAATAATAAAAGCCCACCGAATGGTGGTTTTAAGGACGAATAATTAAAGACATAAACATACCACTAGATTAACACGTCAAACACTAACATGCACCAAATATCATCTTCACCCTAGCAATACAAGAAGCTTAGCCACAAATGGCCATGCTAACTAGCGTAACACTGAGTTTCGTAGGCTCCCCTATTGTGGAACAAGGAGGAAGAGCCCCTCTACTCTCTATTCTCTACTCTAGACTACATAAATGGACTTTCTTTAGCTGTAGTTGGGTGTGGAATGGATGTCTTAATGAAGAACTCAACCCCTATATTTACAGGCCTCAAAATGAGCAATACACACCTCAGTAATCAAACAGGGTACAAGTGATAGTGTACTGGGGTCTAGGAGAGCAGGAAAGCATTTGCACAGTCGTGCAATGCCCCACTGCCTCTTAGATTGGTCTTTTAGCTGCTGGTTTAACTTATGACAGGGATGAGGTGAAAGTGGAACAGACTACTTAGGGATGCAACTATAAGTGCTTCAAGGGCTGTGACCCGCCTAAGTTTGATAGAAGAAGGATTCGGTTGAAACTTTTGAATGGATCGAGGGGATGAACATGGTGATTAGCATCAGCGAATGTAGACCCGACGAGGCACTGAGTTGGTGGAGGAGTATTCAGTGGTCTAAGTCCACAAATGCTCTCAGGAATATGACTTGGGATGACCTGAAGGTTCTGAAGATCAAGAAGTTCTGTCCTCAGAACGAGATCGACAGGGTGGAGAATGATTTTCTAAACTTCAAGGCTGGCACCATGACTCATCGCTAGTAAACCTCTAGGTATAATGAACTAGTCCAACTGGTACCTCATTTGGTGGAGAATGAGGAGAGGCTGATCAAGTACTACGTTAAGGGCCTGCCTCAAAGGGTCCAAATTCATGTGAAAGCTAACCTACCCTCGACCTTCTAGTCGGTAGTGAATCTGAGTGGAATCGTCTTCGACAACTATGCTAATCAGGACCCGACTCTAGAAGCACCAAAGAGGAAATGGGGAACCCGCCAAGGGAAAACGGGAAGGGAAGTTATGCAGTTGAGGCGAATAAACCAAGAACAGAGGAGTATGAAACGTGCAGGAAATGTGGTAAACAACTTCGTGGTGAGTGCCGAGATGGATTTACTATGTGTTTCCGATGCAGGAAGGCAGGTGATGTGTGATTTTTGATGTAGTTAAATATTATATAATAATATTTAGAGATTATGGTTTCACGAGATCAGGTTTAAAATTTATAAAATGATAATCTTTAACTTAAAGCACACACAATAGGTAAGTGTACCTATCGCAGCGTAATATAGTTTAGGTAAGAACCAAGTATCGAACCAATGCACACGGTCGAGTTCCAATACTCAACTTTTGTTATCGTTTAGCCGGATTAATTGATAAGTGGGTTTTGTGTGCTTATGAAACAGAATAGTAAATTATAGAAAAGTAAATGACGATAAAGTAAATAACATAAAAGTAAGAACGTGCGTGATGTGTGTAACAGAAATGTAACGAACAGAATAGTAAATAGCAGAAAAGTAAATATCTCGGAGATGATCAGGTCACGAAGAGTATTGCTTCGGGATTCGAATCAGCTTGGTACGTGATAATGTTAAGTTGACTAACTCGGTGGTATGACTACTACAAACTTGTGACTTGGGTCACCGCTAGAGCCTCGTCCTCACGACATTTGATTCACGAATTAAAATCTTTAAATTAAAATGGTAGTGCTTCCCGTTAAGTACAACAGTTACCCTCAACCCTTCGAATGGTCATCTCCGGGTTGGTTTAATACATCGAACGTAAATAATTTGTATTAAAGTTAAATAGGTGATTATATTTTGCTCACCGGGAGGCGGTGTAATAATGGGACCAAGTATAAAGACGTACCGTTTCCAACATGAGTTCACCAATTCTTGGTCGCATAAGAAGTTCGTATAATGACGTACGCTTTTAATAATGTTGACCAAGCCTTGGCTCATCAATCTATGCCTGTATAAAGACGTACAAGTTTCAAAAGAAGTTTGATTAAAAAGGTTTTTCGATCTTACGCTTTAAAATCAAGAACACTAAAAAATATAAAGACATATTTAGACACTAATAAAAGCCCACCAAATGGTGGTTTTAAGGACGAATAATTAAAGACAGAAACACACCACTAGATTAACACGTCAAACACTAACATGCAGCAAATATCATCTTCACCCTAGAAATACAATATGCTTAGCCACGAATGGCCATGCTAACTAGCGTAACGCTGAGTTTCGTAGGCTCCCCTATTGTGGAACAAGAAGGAAGAGCCCCTCTACTCTCAATTCTCTACTATAGACTGCATAAATGGACTTTCTTTAGATCTAGTTGGGTGTGGAATGGATGTCTTAATGAAGAACTCAACCCCTCTATTTACAGGCCTCAAAATGAGCAATGCACGACCGTACATTGGATTGCACGGGCGTGCAAACACCTCAGGAATCAAACAGGGTACAAGTGACAGTGTACTGGGGTCTAGGAGAGCATGAAAGCATTTGCACAGCCGTGCAATGCCCCACTGCCTCTTAGATTGGTCTTTTAGCTGCTAGTTTGACTTATGTTGACCTGGTTTGACTTCTTAGGTGTAAATGGTAGGGTTTGGTCCTCCAAAAGCTTGATTTCTTCATGTTTTAAGCTGGTTTTTGCTCTGTTTATCTTGGGACACCGAATAACCTGTAACTGTAAAATATTAACGCATTAAGTATCATTTGCAAGGCTATTAATCAATTAGTACCATAATATGGGGATTATTATGCATGCAAAACATGTATAATTTAGGGCATATCATAATACCCCACACTTAAACTTTGCTTGTCCTCAAGTAAACTCATGCTCGATAATACCCATAACAAAAAACTTTACTGAAGGTAAGGGAGCTCCAAGTAGTTGCAAACTACGGGATAACTCCTGAGTTGCTTATTCTATTTTTGCATTTTTCTATGATGGAATCCATGACAAGCCTACTAGAACTTCAATTATGCATAAACTTTCACTCCTCACAATGTTCACTCAACTCCAGGGTTATATATGTATGGATAATGTAAGTTTAAGTGAAACAGTTAAGTTCGAATCGAATTATACAATGGTCAGAAGCTTGTATGCAGATCAAGTCTCCACCAATTAACTAAGTAGTATGCATGAATCAAGAGGACTTTAAAAGGGTTGTAATGTGGCTAAAATAAAAATAAAGGGTGAAAATGAAAATCTTTTTGGATTTTTAGGGGTTTAAAGGTTTTGAAGGGCTGCAGCTATCGTGAAACACACAGCTTCAAAATATTGGCTTTAAATGGAAAATACTAGCAGGTCCCTCTACAGTACTCAGATCATGAGAGTATAACTAATCTGAGAGCTTGTTTATGATCAGAATTCCAAGACCTAGATCTCTTATTATTCTCAAATCTTTCCTCACTGCGTAGTACACATTACTGCCCTTTCGTACGGATCTTTCAGCATGTAGCCTAACAGCTCCTACTTTGATCAGATGTGTATACTCATGCTGGGAATGAGTTTGATTCTTGCTACACTTTTCACCGTGCCTCCAGTTGCCACACTTCACACATTTGTCGTATCTTTTGGCTCTTCTTTTGGCGGCACTTTTTGATAAGCCGCAGAATGGTAGCAATTGTTCTTGCTTGCGTCACCGTTTTCTTACATCACTAGTTGTTTTGAAAAATTTCTCTCGAAGTTCGGCGGTAATTCAGGCTTTGCGAAGTGAAGGCAGAAAAGAAAATTAAAATCAAAAGAATGCATATCCAGTTTTTTAAGATCTAGCCAGTAAAAGACCCACTTTTTTCTTTATTTTTCTTTTCTTTTTCTATTTTTTTTTCTTTTTGTATCAAGACAAATTCTTCAATAATTCTTTTTCCTCAATTTCCTTGAAATAATATTTCCAGAATTTCCTTGCATATAGTTCGGCTGTTTCTTCCTAATACATCCACCTTTTTGTATATTCCAATTCCTTTGAGTGAAACAGATTCTTTCTAAAGTTGTCTCAATGGTAATAAACTTAAAATAACGACATACGATAATTTTTCCATTTCGAAGACCGTTAACTAGTAACCGATGTTTACGAAAAGTTGGTTGGGTGATAATTGTGGGTAGTAGAAAACAAAAGGCTAAGGCTCAGAGGGCTATCTAGGTGGATTATATTTTTGAGATTCTTGGGTTTAAGGATAATATATATAAGGGTAATAAAATCCTAGGTGCCTCAATCACCTTCATACTTCTACTAGTTCATGGTCTTGATATGTATCAGTCACACAAGTTCTAATTATGCATAAAATCCGTTCGAAAAACACTCAATATACCAAACGAAAGAGCATGCGAAAAATAATGATAATAATGCTCGTGAAAAGGCTCAGATTATTCTCACATGATGAAACGGATGGGATAGGGTTTAGTGATTTGTTATGCATAATATCCATTTGTTTCTACTTACCATGTATTCGTTTTATTTAATTAGGTGCGAACTCAAAGAGGTTTATATTTTGGGGTTTAAAATTTTTGAAAATTTTTTGGTTTTACAAAAGGTAGAGTTTTGTAATGTTTTAGTCAAATGGGTATAAAATCACGAGTTAAAATTTTATTTCTTTGAGATTACAAGTAGTCCTGAATCTCTAATTCCCCACCTGACATTTAAAACTGTGCATTGCCCTATACAAATGCATGTAATGGAATGCTATGCAGGAATTTAAATGCATGAAGTTTTAATGGAAAAGAAACTGGTAGTCCCCCGGTCAATTCGGTGTATAACCTAAGGCCAAAACTTATTGCCGCTGTTTGGATGTGCCTATCAGCTGCTTGTCAACACGTTGCTTTAAAGACTTCATCGAATTTCAAAGAAATTTGATGTTTGGTTTCGATTCCTCAGGTTGTAGAGATGGAGTGTGATTCTTAAAAGAAGTAGAGAGACTATCTGGTGATGCTATTCTACTTGACACATAAAGGAAAATATAAAAGCAGACAAGGAAAATAAAAGGTAGTAGTTAAGCTACTAAGGTCCTAGTATCAAGAAGGCATACCTGGGGACTCAAGTAATAGAAAAATAAGTTTGAATACCAAACCCGAGGTCCATGCTTTCTCTTGTATGCACCAACTTCTCAATTTATTCATGATCATCGGGTTGCCTCCCGGAAGCGCCACGTTTATTTAAGGGTCGTTGGACAGACCCGTACGTGCTTCATCAGTCTTTCTTCAGGTGGGATAATATGTCAAATGGGTGGCTTGTAATATGGAGAGGTTCATCCAATCCATTTGATAATCATGCGTACAATGATAATAAGTTGATCCAGGAATTAGTGGAGTCCATCCTGGACTAGCTGGACAGAGAAAAACAGGGTAAAAAGTGTCTAAACTTGAAACGGTCATAACTTGAGCTACGTTTTGAGTTAAAGGGCCCCCGACCAGGGGACGAAAAGGTTTCGACGAGCCGGATCATGTGGAAAATGCCATAGGTGGTTTGTCCCTGTGGTCTGAGAAAAATTCCCCCATTAAGTGGCCCAATTTCACAAAAAAAAGATTTTCCCTAATTTTCTAATTGTTATACCTTCAACTTTTTAGTGCTAAAACGGGTGAATCATTGATTTATATATTTTCAAACTATATTTATAGTTTTAATTTAGTTTGGATGGATCGATTTGAAATTTTGAAAATTTTTGTAAACCTGCCAAATTTAGAATGCTCTGTAAAAGAGCACCTAATTTGAAATTTACTGGACCAAACTTCAAGAAACCTATGTAGTGAAGGAGACGGTCACCCCAGTATGATAATTTTGTCATGTAATTTTCGTTGGATGAACGCTGCTTCTTCCATGAGAAGTGGTCCTCAGAGTGATGTGCCCTATCTTGTGGCTTATGTGATTCATGGAATGATTCACTATTATGCTTGGTCACAGGCCAGCTATCACTTTTACATGGAAGATGTGCAACCATTGTCATTTGCTTGTTGGTGATCACATTCTCCTACATAATATCCTTCTCGATGTTGGTCTCACAATCTGGTTCTTCATATGATGTTGTCACTGAAGTGACAGGAACTCCAGACTGTTTCATACATCCTTCGTGTGCTTCCATATTGAGGGTTCCCACCAGTTCTTCTTTAGATCTTTACTCTTCTGGCTCCTTTGATTGTTTAGCTTCAAGCTTCTCAGATGTCACACCCAGAATTCCACAGCAGGTTACCCGCGGTTCGTGACCGTCAAGGATCATCGGTCCTGGTTATTTCGAATGACCTCTAAATGGTTTTAAAAAAGACATTCCGTTTGAACATCATACACAAGTAAATAAGTAATACAAAGTTTGAAATTTCGGAATGTAAAGTGCGGAAGCAAAAGTAATTGTATCAAAATACAGAAGCATAAATATTTAGGTTCCCATAAATCTAAGCTTCTAATGAAAAACGTGAAATGCGACACAAGACATGCAATCCTAGTCCATTTGAGAATGCTTAGCAACCTGAGATAAACATGCTTAAAAGTGTCAACACATGGTTGGTGAGTTCACAGGTTTAAGTAACAGTAAAAGAAATGTAATAGTGTAACAGTCCGTATTCCTACTATTGATTCGATTGTTGATCATACAATATACAATAATAACAAAGGATGCAGAAACTAGAATTTTGCCTCTTACGTGCCCCGCACGCATGGATTAGGTCAATGATACACCCGTTAGACCTCCGGTCAAAGTTAGCGCGACTAACCCGGGTGGGGTGGTTAAACCCAATATTACTATTCATGATTACCTCGCTTGGGAAATAATTAACGGTTCGATTTTGAGAGGACTTTAAGTGCGGGAAATGCACCCACTTATATATTAAAGAGAAATCAAAAAGTAACATCATACGACTAAGAAAATTGTTTTAGCATGTATCTCCCCCAATGGAAAAGTAAGTAAAACGGGGCTGTGAAAACTCACCTGGGAATGAGGTGAATGAAGTATGAAAGCAACACGAGAAATCTAGCAAGTCTGGACAACCGAGTTAACCAAGCCCTAGGAATAGTAAGGGTATAAGGTCTATGAAAGTAAACATGGTTTATGTAACCACATTCATCCAAACGACTCAACGTTGAAAGGTTACATTGATGTTTTGAAAAGGTTTGACCAAAGTTGACCGAGGTTTGACCAACTTTGACCAAATTTGACTAATGTTGACCAATGTTGACTAATGTTGACCAAGTTTGACTAATGTTGACCAATGTTGACTAACCTTGACCAATGTGACACGACGACCCGTTGGTGACACATGGTGAAAACATGTACAAGTAGCACATAGGTAACATATGAGTAACACATAAGTAACATAATAGTAATACCTAAGTAACACATAAGTAATACCTAGGTATCATATAAGTAACACCATATGACAAAACATACATGCTTCAAGTAGTTGCATACGTAAATAACACGTGACAAGTAACATGGCATTTGTACATCCTCATGGTATATTTCATATATGTTAAGCAATCATCCACATAAGTTATGTCATTACACTAATAACCTATTGGCATTATTTCAACCCATTTGAACAAGTAACATAACATGTCATTTCTATACCATAGTTCTTAACATAGCAAAGTTTCCCTTTCTGGGCAATTAGGGTTTTAGTACCCTTTATGTATCATAGTCCGAATAATAAACCATACATGAAATTATCCTAATACAATGCTATTAGCATGGTTTCATACATGTACAATCCTTGTAAAGCAAATATGAAGTTTCCAAACCAATAAAGTTTCCTTTATTAGTAAGGTCTTTCAAAACGGGTCATAACGAAACTCTAAATCATATATTCTCATATAAGTCATCTAAACAAATGATAATAACACTATTTAACCTACTTTGGATAATTATAGCATAGAAACACAAAATATGTTCCAATAAAGTTTCCTTTTATGGAAATTTGTCAAACGACATCCTACACATGTGTAACTTCAAATAGCTTCATATATCATTTCAATAGATGTTATTAAAGCATTGTAGCATGTTATTACTCATCGTAGTTCAATAACACAAAATGTGAAACAATAAAGTTTCTATTTATATAAACGACCTATAATGATGCAATTCCAACATTTCAACCGTAAAAATAATGTTTCATACTCTTTCTAACAATACATTAACCATTAAACCAATCAAACATTTCACAAGCATATTTTTACAAAATCATAAGAAACAAAGTTTCCTTAAATAGAAACGAGCATATAACCTACAACAAAGCATTTCTACACACCATATGCACCAATATGTGTCAACAACTCTTTATTATGAAAAATCTTTAATAAAAACATGTATTAAAGGACTTGTCGATAAAAATTCATTTGGATGAGTGGGGTACCAGCTATGGCCGAAAATGAGTGAGAAAATATGAACAAAATACTTATAACTCAAAGTATGATGGTTAGAATGAAGATTGCTAGATTGAAACTATAGGGAATCACCTTGAATGGACTTGATTACACCTTAGAACTCTTGATTTGGATGAAAGATTTTGAAATGGATGGTGGCTAGGTAGAGAGGGTGGCGGCTGAGTTTAGAGAGGGAGAGGGGAGAGTTAGGTTTAGGGTTTAGTGTAAAAATGAGTTAATGAGGGCTTATGGGTGGTTTTAGTAAATGGGTTTGGGCTTTTGATTCATTCTTGTGGCTTTTTACAAGGGACTGGGATCCATTACAATTAATAAAGTTAAAAAGCTGAATTTATAAGCCCAATATATAAAACAAGTCATTTTTATAAAATCCCGTTTAGAATTGTTAGCACATATCGCGTATCCGCTAGAGAGCGTTAAAAATAAAAGTTTCTCTAAAAATTCCCAAAAAAATTAATCTAACCACAAAATAATAAATCACAGTATTACATGTGATTTATACACACCAAATATATGTCTAAATATTATTTCTATAATTCACCAACGTTCGTATGAGATCCGGTAATTTTCCAGATTACTTATGCATGAATTGAAATGAATTGTGTGGACTTGCTATATGAAATATGTACTTAATTACTCTATAATTAAGTATGATGCATGTTTAATCATATGAAATCAAGTAATAGTCGGGTATGGATATTAACCTGAAATTGCCGGGTATCACATTAGAGAAGTCAAGAAGTGATTGTAAAGTTGCAGTAGCCGTCTCTTCTGAATCGGTCTCACCTCCATCTGATCCATGCCTGTGAAGATGGAAGGTTCTTGCTACTTAGATTCACTTGACCTTACTAGAGATGTTGGAACTATAACTTCTGATTCTTGGACTTTGAAGGAATCATCTTGTTGTTCAGTTGGAGAGCTCTTTAGCAGTTGAACCTTAATTTCTTCAAAATGACGAAAAACTTGTTGTTCAGTTGGAGAGCTCTTTAGGAGTTGAACCTTAATTCCTTCCAAATGATGAAACAAATTTCCTGGGTCTTTGAGTCAGAATCTAGAGTTGAGTGTTGAATTTGTTTGGGCGGTGTGGTTTCCTCATATGGTTGCCAATAGGGTTGGTGGAAATCTGTGGAATATCCTTGATATTGATAACAATCTTGAGTGTAGTGGGCTTCTCCACAGATCTCACACCAAAACCTCTGAATACTGGTAATCATAGTCGTCTTGGTATCCTCCGTAACAACTCTCATAGTTGTCATGCATGAAAGTTGTTGTAAATAACAATAAAAAAAAACCATACAAATAAATGTTAAGGTTAAAAAGGCTAATACGTTAACTCGAATTTTTCTTGAAATCACCGTGTCCCCGGCAACGGCGCCAAAAACTTGATGTGTGAATTTTGTTGTAGTTAAATATAATATAATACTATTTAGAGATTATGGTTTCACGAGATCAGGTTTTAAATTTATAAAATGATAATTACTTTAACTTAAAACACACACAATAGACAAGTGTACATATCGCAGCGTAATATAGTCTAGGTAAGAACCAAGTATCGAACCAATGGACACGGTCGAGTTCCAATACTCAACTTTTGTTATAGTTTAGCAGGATTAACTGATAAGTGGGTTTTGTGTGCTTGTGAAGCAGAATAGTAAATGACAGAAAAGTAAATGACGATAAAGTAAATAACATAAAAGTAAGAACGTGCGTGATGTGTGTAACAGAAATGTAATAAACAGAATAGTAAATAGCGAAAAAGTAAATATCTCGGAGATGATCAGGTCACGGAGAGTATTGCTTTGGGATTTGAATCAGCTTGGTACGTGATAATGATAAGTTGACTAATTCGGTGGTATGACTACTACAAACTTGTGACCCAGGTCACCGCTACAGCCTCGTCCTCACGACATTTGATTCACGAATTAAAATGTTTAAATTAAAATGGTAGTGCTTCCCGTTAAGGACAACAGTTACCCTCAACACTTCGAATGGCCATGCTAACTAGCGTAACGCTGAGTTTCGTAGGCTCCCCTATTGTGGAACAAGGAGCAAGACCCCCTCTACTCTCTATTCTATACTCTAGACTACATAAACAGACTTTCTTTAGCTCTGGTTGGGTGTGTAATGGATGTCTTAATAAATAACTCAACCCCTCTATTTATAGGACTCAAAATGAGCAATGCACGGCCATGCATTGGATTGCACGGGCGTGCAAATACCTCGGGAATCAAACAAGGTCCAAGTGACAGTGTACTGGGGTATGGGAGAGCAGGAAAGCATTTTCATGGCCGTGCATGGCATTGCATGACCGTGCAATGCCCCACTACCTCCCAAATTCGTCTTTTAGCTGCCGGTTTGACTTATGTTGACCTGTTTGACTTTTTGGGGGTCAATGCTCGGGTTTGGTCCTCCAAAAGCTTGATTTCTTCATGTTTTAAGCTGGTTTTTTGTAGGTCTAGATTTCAATCGGAAATCACTCAACAGATCAATTACACACAGTTATGCGGAATCTATGTGTATGGTGGTGAAACAGAGGGTAGAAACATAATTGGTGAAGATAAATAGGCAAACCACACAGGAATCAACACAAATAAGATATGAAATTGTAAGAACAACAGATGAAATAACTCCAAATGTGTATTGATTTAGAAAACTATGAAAGAGAGAATTTCAGGGGTACAGCCGCTATCCACACCCTAGAAATTCTCAAACTAGGCTATTTATTGCAAGTTGACAGGCATCGAAACTATGGTTACCGAAACTACTAGTTTCGGTGAAGCATTTACAAGTGTGATAAGCCTGTCAAAACTAAACCATCTATCGAAACTACTAGTTTCGATTGAACAAACCTCAATCGAAACTAAGTAGTTTCAATGGCCCAGACTTAGAAATAAAACAGGAAATTACGTTAAAATGAAAATACAAGTAAATAAACTAACTAAACAATGTTCAAAAGAAATACATTGATGACAACAACTTATACAATAATAAGACTCTACAATCTCCCCCTAAGCTTTTGCATCAATGTATTAAACTCTTCTCTAAGCAGTTGGCCCTTGACCTTGTTGCTGAAAGTGAGGTTTTGCATCGATGGTCACCACCCTTTGATATGCCTTGGCATCAGCCTCATCATTGTTATGCAGGAGCTTGATAGGGTTGTTGAAGAGCACCTCAAGATCCTCTGGTTGAAATTTTAATAACTCAATCGGCTCAAATATGTGGATGTCTTCCATTCCTTCCCTTTCAATCTCAGCACTTCCAATGGTGGGGTTGTAGAACCATTTTGGAAAATTTTGAAGCTGGACAGGTACTGACCATGGCAGTATAACAGATTTGACAGTTTCTGTCTGCTTGTACCAAAGGCTTACCCAAGGCCTTTGAGTTCTGGGATGAATTCTTGTCTTTGAGATAACTCTTCTTGGCTTAGCAGTGGTCATGGATCTAAAATCATTGAAGGTTTGATTTCCCAAGAAGGTCTCAAAGTCTTTTTGCAATGCCCACATTTCCAGGATTTTGTAGTGGTAACTTGGCAAGAGCTCTTAAATCATATTTAGGGAGGCAGCTGAAGTCATGAGGAGACTTGAAGTGCTCCATTCCTCCTTTGTATCTTCGAACAATAAACAAAGATCTTTCCTTGTCATATTTGCATCCTACTGGAGGCCTCTTTAATTCTTGATATTCTGCAAACCATTAATAATGTTTAGGAAGCTCCTTAGTAGGCAGTTTCTTGAACCAGGATCTCCTTGTCTCTGAGCCCTGTTGGGATTGAGTGTCAACTGTAGTTGTAGGTGGAGTTGGTGTTGTTGTTGCTGTTGGTGAAGTTTGAGTTGCTTCTTTTGTGGTGCCAGTTTTCCCAACACTGAATTCTTGCTCAACAAAAGTTACTTTTACATCTGAATCTTCAGCTTCTGTGTCAGAAAGTGCCTGTATTTCATCTCCATCTTCAGTAAATTATCTGATCTTTTCTTCCTGTTCTTCCTCTAGGGTAACAATTTCAGGATAATCTTCAATTGCTCCAAAGTCATCAACCTGCTTTAGTAGATCATCTAGTTCATGATCTGATCCAATTTCTTCTTCATCTAATACCACAATTTCAACATCAGCTTCTTTTCTCTTTCCTTTTCCTCTTAATGCTCTCCTTTCACTGAAAGATGGAAGATCACAACCTATTTTTTCTATCTTGACTTCCACAACATCTTTTGTCTTGGCAGCTTGGCCAGTGAAGTTTGTTAGTGCAGACTGAGGATTTGACCCAAAGGCAGGGGAAGAGGGTCCACCAGCAGAAGTGGTCTCCCCCTGAGCTGTGGAAGGGGTTTCCTGTTGAAAAGATTTAACCATTGAAGCCTTGAGTTGCTCAACAATATCAGATAAAGCCTTAAAATCTTGTTGTTGTTAAGAGATTATCTTCTGTTGGGTTTCAAGTTGGGTATATAAGCCTCCAACTTCCAGCCAAATATCTTTTACTTCTTCCTTGCACTCAGTTAGTTCGGTCTTCAAACCCTATATAACTTTATCTTGTTTTGTTACTTTCTGTTGTAGCTTTTTCACCTCAAGGCTTAGGGTTTTGACTCTTGGAACTGATGGTGATAGGTCAGTGGCAGGAGATGCAGGTGGTGTTGGAACAGGTGCATGTTGTGGAGATGGTTGTGGTGAGGGTGGTGGAACATGAGTAGGTGACTGAGTGGGTGTTAGATGTTCTGGAATGTCAAAAAGTGACTCTGAAGAACAGGTTAAAGACTCCAGTCCTGTCTTTATTTTCTTGGCCAATGGTTCTTCCTTTTCATAATCTGAACTTGAATCAGCTTGCCTCTTAGAGGAGGATGCAGGAGGCTCAGTCTGCTCCTCATCATCTGACTCATAATCCGACTGATCATACTTTGTACCATAAATGCCTTCGTCCAAGGTTTCACTTGACTCAGCTTCATCATGTGCTTCTGCTTCTATGTTTACAACAGGTTGCTCTTCAATTACAGGCTCAAAATTTTCTAACAGTTGATCCATGAAAGGAGCCTCTAAGATAGGTTGTTCAACATTTTGCTCTATGTGTTGTTCAGCTTCAACATCCGCCTCTTGGTTCCCTTGACCCTGTTTTGTTTCTTCTTCTTCTTCAGATAATGATGATTCAATGACTTCATTAGGATCGATATCAGGGACTACATGTTCTACTTCTCCAATCACATGCCCAAAGAGTGGAATATCCACAGCTATCCTGTTCGATCTTGAACTTGAGCTCTTCATATAACTGAGGGTCTTGGCTATCATATGATCAAGAACAAGAACAGGTCCTTCATGTTGAAGATTTGGTAGAATGTGGTTAATTATCATTTGTAGAAATCTTGGGTACACGAGAAATTTGTCTCTTACTCTTCCAATGAGATTCTCTATAAATTGTTTGAATACCAACCCAGAAAAATTATAATCCCTCCTTTTATCAGGCCAAGAATAGCAGATGCCACCATGGCATTGGTCGAGTCAAATCCACCTTTTCTGATTGAGATGCAGTGAATGAACACATGCACAATATACCTCCAGTGAGGGGCAAGGAATGTCTTTGTGATCTGCCCACTTTTGAACTCATCTGGGTGACCCATTCTTCTGAAACATTCTCTAGTGTAGAAACTAGGAAATTCCACAAGGGCTTCATGATTATCACCAAACTGCAGTACCTCTCTTATGGTGGCCTCGAAAAATAGAACTTCTTGGTTGTACACAATTGCTCTTATGTGCTCCACATTGTTGATGGATACTCTTTCAGCAGTGGCCCAAAATTGCCTAATTGTGGCTTCAAAAATGAGCAAGTTGTGACTTATAGCAAAGCTCACATTAGAGTTAGCCAGAAAATTGAGCACGGGTACAAATCCCTCACTCTTGGGATCAGCAGCATTAAGAAAGGCACATATATTGTGCTTCTTCAAAAATAGAAAATCCACATCTGTCAGAAAAAAAATATCAAACATCAGTCCAACACTTAGAAAATTTCAGAGAAGTCTGATCGAAACTACTAGTTTGGGCAAGAAGCTCTAATCGAAACTACTTAGTTCCGGGCAAGCTTGGGTATCAAAACAACTAGTTTCGATAGAAACTTGTTCAAATTATAAAAAACATATTTTAAAATCAAAAGAAAACACCCTTTTATCGAAACAACTAGTTTCGATGCCCAAAACAACTAGTTTCGATGCCCAAAACCTGAACAGATTTCATACCCTGAACAGAAAAAGCTAAGTTAAAACTATATACAAATATAAACATATTATCAAAATATAAACAAAAATAAAAGAAAGGTAAAGGAATCCTGTGATGTGTCGAAACTCCTTCTTACATGGAGTTTTTTAGGTAATCTGCAAAATTAAACATAGAAGAATGAGATATCAACAATGGTGAGTTTATAACCAAGATTTGAACACATAACGACCAAGATTATGAAGATTTAGTCTTAAAACTCTCAGAATTGAAACCCTAGGTCCGGCACTTTGTAAAAACGCACACATATGAACAGAAATCAGTAGCTGATGACGAAGACGACGGAGGAATCAGATAAGGGAAACTGATTTCGCAAACTTAGACCGGAGAATCGAGCTTTTGTGTGTGAAAACGAAGGTGAAAATGGTTTTGGGTGAGTTCAAGTGAACTTGGCATGGAAGAAACCTGATTATGAAGACATTTAATTTGAGCTTGACAAAAGACCAAATTGCCCCTGTCAAAACTACTAGTTTCGATAGACAAAGGTAGTTTCGGGTGGGAGGAAGTTTCAGGCGTAATGTTGTTTCGGGTGACAGGAGATACTTGATCAGAAACAAAAGAAAAGTCTCATATGTACACAATTTAAACAAGCTAATAAGGAAGATTAAGAAATTTATATAGAAAAATAAAAATAAAAATAATAACAGTAAAATATATAAACACTTAGCCTTGGAAAATATCCAACGTGAGATCATGTCTGGTCAAACCCTTGAAACACTTCATTTTGCACTCAGCTACCGTGAATCCCTAAAGATAGCCGATATTTGTTCAAGATAAACCCGAACATTTGCTTGGACAATGTTTTCATGTGATTAAGAGGTACCATTTGATCACGAAACATGGCGTACCCCACATTTTGAAATAAAATGATTTTGAAAGCCTATCAATCCTCAAGAAATACCCGCATTCATCTGATCATCTCTTACAGGTTAACCAGGGTACCATCTTGGTAAGTCAAAATTACCGCCAAAAGTAAAATAAGATCCAACTGGATATCAGAAGTTGTAAAAAGAAAAATATCCAAGTGGATATTAAAAAGGTACGAACATTCTAGATTTTGCGTATGCAAAACAGAAGAAGCCGTAAAATTATCCAAGCGAATAGGAAAATGTTGGACACCCGAGTATTTGCATAAGCAAAACAAACGGGGCCAAATCATCCAAGTGGATGGGAAAAAGATGAACTCCCGAGATCTTTGCGTAAGCAAAGCAGACGGGGTCATCGGCGGTAACTCTCGTTACTTTGACGGTTACCTGGCGCATGAATCAGAATCCAACACGTAAGCCTATATCTGATTGAATCGGTTTTCTTAGCTTAAAATGGGTTAGAAGTTTTTAAAAATGGGTTCAAACACACGTATACGATAGAGAGTTAGGTTTTCACACTACTAAAGAGTTATAACCATATGTCGGGTGTGCCAGCTATACCTCAATAAGCACCATCGCTTATGGTCCATTCCATGTTCAAGAAGTGTGATCAGACTCTATCATTTCAGACAAGGTCAGATCCAATTTTCCTGAAACAAAACATGATACTTACAATGAGTTTTTCTTAAGCACAAAACAAAAAAAAATTCTTCTTTTCTTTTTGACTAAACAAAGCAAATCTTTTTCTTTCTAACTTCACATTCCAATTTCTCCCCCAAAATTTTTGCTTTCAAAGGTAAATAAAGAAAACAAGTATACAGAAAAATAAAATCTTTTTGGAAATCTTCCCGATTAACAAGTTTAAATAGAAGAGACAATATGCACAAAGGTTACTGAAAGTTGATCATGGCAAGCATTTCCACCAATTTCTCAAATCTGGCAAAATCAAATGCTTTTGTAAAGATGTCGGCGGTTTGCTTGTCGGTTTTAACTTCAACAATTTTGATGTGTTTCTTTTCGACACAATCACGGATAAAGTGGTGTTTGATCTCAATGTGTTTGGTTTTAGAATGCTGGACGGGATTTTTGGTGATATGGGGAACAACGGTGTTATCACACAGGATGGGAGTTTCATGGAAGGTGATCCTGTAATCAAGCATTTGATGGTGGATCCACCATACTTGTGAACAACAAAGGGTTGCGGCAATGTATTCAGCTTCGACTGGAAATGGTGGTTTATTTCTTACATTGCCAGGAGACGAGGCGGTTACCAAGGAACTGACAACCCCCAAAAGTAGACTTTCGGTCAATGTTGCATCCCCCGTAGTCTGAATCTGAATAAGCCAAAAGATCAAACAAGCTATTTTTGGGATACCAAAGCCCAAGTTTTGGCTTGTACTTTAAATATCTTAAAATACGTTTGACTGCAATTTAATGAGAGAGTTTAGGATAGGCATGAAAGCGTCTACACAAGCACACTGCAAACATGATGTCTGGTCTGCTAGTAGTGAGATACAAAAAAGATCATATCATCGAGCGATAGAGGTGCTGATCAACGCTTTCACCATCCAAATCAGGAGACAAACAATGTCGAACTTCCACAGGAGTCTTGTAAGGATGAGACTCAGTCTTTTTGAACTTGGTCGGGATTTATTTGACATACTTCTCTTGATGGATAAGAATTCCCGACTCAGATTATCTACATGCAAACCAAGAAAGAACTTCATTTCTCCCATAGAACTCATTTCAATCTTAGAACGCATCACATCCTCGAACTCTTTAAACAACCGAGGATGTGTAGATCCGAAAATGATATCATCAACGTAGATTTGCACCAAAATGGTATCCGCACCATCCTTTCGTTTGAACAAAGTTTGGTCAATTGCCCCTCGTGTGAAACCATTATCAAGTAGATGCGTAAATAACATCTCATACCACGCAAGAGGTGCTTGATGGAGACCGTACAATGCCTTGTCAAGTTTGTAAACTCTGTCAGGATAGCTTGGATCAATGAAACCCGGTGCCTGCTTGACATAAACTTCCTCTTTAACTTTTCCATACAGAAATACGCTTTTGACATCCATCTGATGAACTGTGAAGTGTATATACGCTGCGTATGCGAGAAACATTCTGATGGCTTCCAACCGAGCCACTAGTGCAAAGACATCCTCAAAGTCAATTCCTTCTTCTTGATAAAACCCCTGAACCACCAAGCGGGCTTTGTTTCGAATCACGATTCCCCCTTTGTCCTTTTTGTTACGAAATACTCAACGAGTGCCGATTAGAACTTTGTTCTTTGAAAGGTCTACCAGATTCCACACATGTAACTTGCTGAACTACTACAATTCTTCATGCATGGCCTCTACCCAACTGTTCTCAAGCAAAGCAGCTTTGATATTTTTAGGTTCAACTTGAGATATGAAGCAAGTGAAGAAACCATCATTCATTGCTTTGGTGGCACTATGAGTTTGGACTCCCACATTGAGTTGACCAGTTATGTCGTCTGTAAGATGATCCTTGTGAATTCTCAATCATGGAATCTCATCCTCTTCCAAGTGGTCTCCAGTTTGGTAACGTTGATGTCAGGAATAACGGCTTCCTCATTGATAGGACCTTCAGTAGATGATTGTGGAGCAACATCCACCATTTGAGGAGTATCTTCCTCAACAGTTTCACTTGTTGTCATAGAATCCAAAGAATCCTGAGTGGATTCATCATTAGCTATAATTGGAGGATCATCTATATGCTGACTTGACGAAGAGGAGCTTGAAGCAGTAGCAGAAGAGGTACCTAGGATATTCACAGACATAAGAGGATTAGCTGAGATAGATATGTTAGTGAAATCAGGAAGATTAAAAGATTTAAACAAAGAATCGACATCAAAAAGCCAATTAGGACCGTCCCCAGCGTCCGTATGATTGCTTTCATGCCAGTTGATATCAATGGACTCCAGCACAATCCTTCGTCTCTTGTTGTAAACACGAAAAGCTCTTTGGTTAGGGGAATAGCCCACGAAATAGCACTCATCTGCTTTGGCTTCAAACTTGTTCAGCTGATCAGAAGTATTCAGCATTGTGCAAGCACACCCGAATTTCCTGAAGAAATCAATAACAGGCTTGCGCTTGTACATTTTTTCATAAGGAGTCTTATTGAAGCTTTTGGTGATTAGAAATCGATTTTGCACAAAACATGCGGTATTGACTGCCTCGGCCCAAAACGTGACAGGAAGCTTAGAATCAACGATCATAGTTCTTGCTGTTTCTATCAACGTGCGATTTCTTCGTTCAGCTACACCATTTTGTTGTGGAGTGCGAGGTGCACTGAATTGCCGCGAGATACCCTTACTTTCACAGAAAGAATCTAGAATGGGATTCTTGAACTATGTGCCATGATCAATGCAAATAGTCTTCACACTTAAATTGAACATGTTCTCGATTTGAAGGAAATGAATCTTTAGATTCTCTGGCGTCTTGCGTCTCATCTTTCTTTGCCAGGAAGAATACCTAAGTAAACCGAGAGAAGTCATCGGTTACCACCAAACAGTAAGATTTTCTTCCATGACTCATGACACTCACAGGGCCGAAAAGATCCATGTGAAGCAATTGAAGGGGAGAGTCAATGGAATTAGTGGTTTTAGATTTGTGAGAAGATTTGTGTTGCTTGCCCTTGTAACAAGAGAGACAAATTTCCATGGGTGAGAAATCTTTCAAAGCCAAACCGGTGACAAGGTTTCCTCGAACAAGGCGGTTCATTGTCTTGAAATTCACATGTCCTAATCTCTTGTGCCAAAGAAAGGACTCATCCTCTGGAGCTTTTGAAAGAAAGCGGGATTCGATTCCTGATGGGTTATTCATATCCAGATTGTAAGTATTGAATCTTCGAGGAGCACACATGAGGATTAGGTCTTCGAGAATAACCACTCCAGGCTTCAGAATCAAACATTCCTTGGAGTTGAAGAGGGCACAAAAGTCTTTATCACAAATCTGGGAAACAATCATCAGATTGTACTTCAGATGTGGTACGAAATTGACATTCTCCAAGCTATTTACACTGTTAGACACAGTTCCTTGTCCTTCAATCTTTCCACCTCTTAGATTGCCTGCAAAGGCGACAAAATCTCCGTCCATTAGATGATAATCTTGTAATAAAGAAAAATGACCAGTCATATGTCTTGAACAACCACTGTCGACATGCCAGATATTGTCTCCAGTCCTCCTCAATTGTCCCTACACAAATTGAATCATTTAGCCATTTGTACCCAAGTCATTGCTAACTTGGAACTGCTTAATTTTACAAGATGCATTTCGGAAGTCATAGCCAGAATCCTCCTTTAATGTGTTCTCAAAAAGATCATTATTCTTAATTTTCCAAATCCTTTTCGACCAATTTTTAGCATTTTTAATCCTTCTACGTCGCAAAGTTCTATTATGTTGTGATTTAGACAAAACATTTGAAACACCATCAACTGAATTTTGAATAACAGATGGTACGTTTTCTTCTTTGAAATGATATGTAGACAATTTACATGTCTTGAAAACAAGATTGGATTCCCCACAACTAAAACAAACTTTATCACATGTTGGCTTAGCCTGATAGTTGTCATCACAGGATGATGAAGATGATTGTGATGTTGAGACATCAGAACTAGAGGCAACTCTTTCTTCAATATTTCTTTCTTGAAGACTTTGATGTTCCTTTAATCTGAAAAATTCCAGATTGCTCATTGTTTCTTGTGGAATATCAGTCACAACAACTCCTACACTTTTAAAATTTGCAATACAACTCATAGCATTTACAGATTTAGGAACAAAAGGCAAAGCATGCTTAAACTTAGAAATAGCATTTCTCAAACTGTCATGCTCAGAAGGCACATAACCAAAATACAAATTTTCAATGTGTTCACAAATATCTGGTTTTGACACGGACATATTATTACATTCATCCGACTCAATTTCATTTAAAACATTTCCCTTACTAGAACTCTCATCACAATCATCTTTGGAACCTACACAATCTGACTCTGTATAGGAAGCAAAACTGTCAGAATCTGAAGTTTGGATATAATCATCAACAGATAAATTGCAAACAAAAGGTGTGGGAACATGAGGAACTGGCATATCAGCAAATCTTCCAGACTTGGAATATGGAGGAGGGTGAGAGTTATACCCAATGCCTTCTATGACCTTTTTATGAATTTAGTTGCCAATGATTTCAAAAAGAATTTTCTGATCCATACCCATGTATTCAACTTGAAAATTTTCTTTTTCAGCCTTTTGAAGTCTTTTAGTTAAAATTTGATTATTATTCTTTTATGTAGCAAGTTGTACAATCAAATATCGGTTTTCTCTAGAAATATCACGAATTTTCTTTAAATAAAGTTTCTCATTTTTAGCCACAGAATCATACATCACCTTTATATGATCTCATTCATCGGCCAAAACCTGGTTGATGAATCTATATTTCTGAATCTCATTTAAATAAGATTTAGCACTACAAAGTATAGACATTACCTCAGCTAGTACGGTAGTGAGATCCTTAGTTGGTTCAATCATGACACATTTCTCCTTTTCTTCAATGTCTGTCATCAGTGCCTTGTCAGTTGCTTCCCCTTCTTGATCTTCCTAATGATAGTGTCCATCAGCTTGACAGACCAAAGCTGTTGAGCTGGAAGTTGTAGTGGATTTGGGAGGGATGGCAGCTTGCTTTCTAGATGAATTCTTCTTCTCATGCTGCTCCTTGCAAAATGACCCAGCTGGTCACAGTTGTAGCATCTCACCATTTTGATATCAAACCCTAGAGTCTTTCCTTGCTTGAATCTGTCCATCCAAGTCCTTTTGATGAAATCTTTTAGCTCTCAAAGTCAGCATAGCCATACACCAATCAATATCTATCTTTTCCAAATCATCCGGGTTGATCTGCTCCAAGTTATAGGGTTGAAAGTTGACCGGTGTCAGGTTTCTAGAAATCAGTGCATCATAGCACGACATGAAGGCAGCCATGACAGGCAGATACTCATCAGGAATCATAGTGGTTGGCGTCTGAGAGTTGGATGAAGTAGTATGCTGAACTCCAGAAATCGAAGGTGGGACATCAGTTTGAAAATAAGCCATTGTAGTTTTGTTGGATGAAGTGGAGGAACCTTGACCCGCAAGAAGAGTTGTGTTTCTAGACTGATTATTTGGAGTGACTGCACCCATCTTTATCTCCAACTCATAAGACTCTAGAATGCTGAAGAGTTCTTGCTGGGACAAGTCACTTAGTTTTTCAGTTTTCTTGATCATAATCCGGTACATATTCCATTCCTCGGGCAGTGAATTAAGTAGCTTCTTGTTTAACTCAACAGTGGGATAGTCAGTTCCCAAAACCTTCAACTTAGAGACAATGCTTGAGAATCGGTTGATCAGTTCAGACATGGGTTCTCCAGGGACACTACTAAACATTTCATATTGCTTCTTGATCAAATCCCTCTTGCTTTCTCTAACCTCAGCACTTCCCTCATACCTGGTACATAAAGCAACCCAAAGATCTTTGGCAGTTGTATACTTAGCAAATATGTTGAACACATCCATAGGAAAAGCCATAGCAATAGATCCATAAGCCTTGTTATCTCTAGCAATTAAGGAAATATCCTTTTCATCATATTCTGACACAAGCTTGGGACGTTGAACATCTGCAGTGGTAGTAACTGGCTTGTGTGGGCCATCAGTGATTTACTGCAACATAGTATGGTCATGGAACTGAAAGAAAGTCCTCATTTTCTTGGTCCAATCATCAAAGTCTCTAGTGGACACCAAGACAGGTGGTTTGTTTCCTCCAGCATATTCACTGTTGCTTGAAGATGCCATAACTCTGAGAAGTTAAAAACAAACAGTAGCTAGTTTCGGGTGAACAGGGATGATCGAAACAACTAGTTTTGATAGAGAAAAAGCTGATCGAAACTACTAGTTTCGATAGAACAAGGCTTGCCCGAAACTTCTAGTTTCGATTGAAGAAACCGAATCCAGAAACAACAAGTTTCGATGAAGAAGACTTAGAAGAAAATCCAGCAAACTCAGAAGAAACTACAAGTTTCGATTGAAACTAGTTTCGATAGTCCAGTAGTTTCGGGTGAACAGTCTGCAAAGGTTAGTTTTGATAGAATAAGACAAAAAGTTAGTTTTGATGATACCTTCTCCAGACAAAAGTATAGACAAGAAGTTTCGATGACCAACTAAAAGTAGAGATTTTCTCCCAATAGATTCGATACCTCCTTCTTCAAGCTTCAGCAGACTCCATTGAAGAAAAGCTTCAAATATCAAAGATAATAAACTAGCAATATGATCTAGCAAAAAGCTTCCAAATAATCTTCTGAACACAAATCAATCTTCAGATCCGAAAAACTCGAAGAAACAGTGCTGAAATCGATGAAACAATACTTCCAAAACTTCGATGCAGAAAAACTTCAATAAAATGCTGAAAAACACCTAAAATCGATCAAAATAACCTAAATATACTCAGAAATCAAGAGCATAAAGCTCTGATATCAATTGTAGGTCCAGATTTCAATTGGAAATCACTCAACAGATCGATTACACACACACAGGCGGAATCTTTGTGTATGGTGGTGAAACAGAGGGTAGAAACAGAATTGGTGAAGATAAACAGGCAAACCACACAGGAATCAACACAAATATGTTATGGGATTGTAAGAACAACAGATGAAATAATTCCAAATGTGTATTGATTCAGAAAACAGTGAAAGAGAGAATTTCAGGGTTACAGCCGCTATCCACACCCTAGAAATTCTCAAACTAGGCTATTTATAGCAAGTTGACATGCATCGAAACTATGCTTACCGAAACTACTAGTTTCGGTGACGCATTTACAAGTGTGATAAGCCTGTCGAAACTAAACTATCTATCGAAACTACAAGTTTCGATTGAACAAACCTCAATCGAAACTAAGTAGTTTCAATGGCCCAGACATAGAAATAAAACAGCAAATTACATTAAAATGAAAATACAAGTAAATAAACTAACTAAACAATGTTCAAAAGAAATACATTGATGACAAAAGCTTATAAAATAATAAGACTCTACATTTTTTCTCTGTTTATCTTGGGACACCGAATAACCTGCAGTTGTGAAATATTAATGCATTAAGTATCATTTGCAAGGCTATTAATCAGTTAGTACCATAATATGGGGATTATTATGCATACAAAACATGTATAATTTAGGGCGTATCAGCAGGGCACTACTCTCGAGACAGTATGGGTAACACCAAGTGCCAGAACTGTGGTTTGTTTAGGCATACAATGAAGGATTGCAGGAAAGCAGGACAATCGGGCTCAGGAAAAAGGGAAAGAACAAGAACAGCCCAAGGCTAGGACCCGAGCCTACACCCTAACTGAATAATAAGCCAGAGGGAACCCTGATGTCATGTCAGGTACGTTCCTAGTTAATGATGAATATTTTGTGATTTTATTTTATTATGGCGCAAGCAAGAGCTTTATTTCTAATACCTTTAGCCACAAACTAGACTGCATAATTAGTAACATTGTAAAGGCCTTTAGTGTAGAAACTGCAGTTAGTAGGAACTTAGCAGTATTCCAAATGATTGATGATTGCATGATAGAGATAGAGGGCCATAGGTTTCCATCTAGATTATTCCTTCTAACCTTAAGAGGATTCGATATAGTATTGGGCATGGATTGGCTAGCTGCTAACGAAGCACAAATTGTGTGTAAACGAAAGATGCCCATCTCAAAGCTACTGACGGCAGCTCGATCACGGTTTATGGGGATTGGAATTGCACAATGCCGAATGTTATCTCGTTGATCAAGGCCGAAAGTTACATGAGGGGTGGTTGCAAAGCTTATTTGGAGTATGTTATCGATGATAGAATGAAACCCTATGAACTCAAAGACGTACACGTGGTGTTCAACTTTCCATAGGTGTTCCCCGAGCACTTACCTGGTGTGCTACTAGGTCGGGAAATAGAATTTCAAATCGATTTGATGCCAGGAGCTCAGCCCATTGCCAAAGCTCCCTGTCGATTGGCTCTGTCATAAATGAATGAATTGATGTCTCAAGTAGAAGAACTCACTGAAAAAGGGATTCATTAGACCGGTCATCTCACCATGGGGCGCTCCCGTACTTTTTGTAAAGAAGAAGGACGGTAGTATGTGCATGTGCATCGATTACCGAGAACTGAACAAACAAACCGTTAAGAATAAAGACCCGCTACCGAGGATAAACGATCTCTTCAATCAAATATAAGGCGCAAGTTGGTTTTAAAAGATCGATCTTAGGTCGGGGTAACATCAATTACAAGTAAGGGAGGAAGACATACCGAAAACCGCGTTTCACACATGCAATGGATATTTCGAATTTCTCGTGATGTCATTCGGTGTAACCAACGCCCCTGCAGCGTTCATGGATCTAATGAACCGAGTTTGCCGACCAATGTTGGATCGGTCGGTGATAGTCTTCATAGATGTTATTCTCTTTTATTCAAAGAACAAAGGCGACCATCATTGTCACCTAAGAGAAGTGTTGTAGGTTCTGAAGTCGGAAAAGCTACACGCAAAATTTTCCAAATGCGCGTTCTGGCTTAGGGAAGTCTAATTCCTAGGTCATGTTATAAACCCGAACGACATTATGGTAGACCCCGCGAAGACACTGACAGAGATATGAAGTTTTCTGGTTTTGGCAGGTTACTATCGAAGATTCCTTTGGGATTTCTCAAGAATAGCCTCGCCACTAACAAAGTTAACGTGTAAAGAGATAATGTTTGAATGGGGTCCAATCCAAAACAACGCATTTAAAGAATTAAAAACAAGACTAACGCAAGCTCCAGTCTTGACCTTCCCGGAGTGTGACAACCCTAAAGTTAGGGTCAATAACCTTGGATAGTTAACTTACCATAAACGGGCTCGGCCTATTAAAGACCCAGTTACAGGCCCAATAGACGAACCTAATATGTAGCCTTGAATGACAGATCACTAATTGATTCAAGATAACATATTAGTAACACATAAAGTTTACATAACCTTGTCGTGTACGGTTAAATAAATTAATGTGTTCACAATTAGTAACCGACACACGACGCGATATATACTTACTAATATTAAATATCAATAATAATTATCAATACTCATCCAAACGACTATTTAGAAATATACACGCGAGCTATACGTACTTGAACGTAGGACAATAATGGATGCGCGACTGCGACAATTGCCGATGTTAACATTATCCGGTTACTAAGAGTCGACGAAAATAAGTTATATGAATAAGTAATTAATTTAATTTCATTATTATTATTATTATTATTAAAAATATTATTATTTGAGAAATAATAAATCTATTCAGAACACAAAACGTTTAAAAGAACGGACGCGCAAGACACGCGGTACGGGTGCATACCGGCTTAGACGTCAGTCGGAGAAGAAATTTCATAGGTTAAATATAAAAAAAATACCAATAACAGCTTTACATGATTTTTAAGATCTTGAATTAATTTATCGGGAACGAGAACGCGGTAACGCTTCGGGTTTTGACATGCTGTGTCCACCTACTCATACACTACATGAAACCCTAGGTATAAAAGGCCTTAACTCTTTCTTTTTCATCATTTAGACTAAACACACAAACATGCTCCCAAGAGCTAGAGAGGGAGAGAAACCATGTGAAGAAAAAAGGCCGTCGGCCACCATCCGGCAGGCCTCACGGCGGCGAAGGCTGGCCCTGCCCCGATCTACACCCCTGTTATCCTCTCCTGGTCCGGTTCCAACCCTCAGCCTCTCAGATCGGGTGTTCCCAGGTGTTTTCCTTCAAGACCAGAACCGTACCAAGATGATGGTGGCATTAAACGACGTGATGGTTACACGGTTCAATGACGACGACATAGTGCAGGGGGTGTTAGATGGTCACAACAGGCGGCAGCAGTGTGCAATGTTACAGATTTATTAGAGGAGGTAGTAGATCCAATCGATTAGAGCAATAAACATCATCCTAAACTTTTTGTCTATTTTACCGGCCAAATATGACTTTCCGCCGAAGGAATCCTGTCAAGCCAACATATTTCCCGGCGAGGCCAACAGAGGCGGTTGTTTCTGGAAACTGCGGGTTTGTGGCCATTTCTAGTTGTGTATCTAGCATTTAAATCCGTTTTTCCCGCAAACCAAGGTAAACACCCAAACCCAAACACGTTTCTCATTGAATAAACTCCTTTAACTTCCAGATCTATTAATATACGTAATAAATCTAGTGATTTGGTAGCCGGGTTTCATTCCCGGTTGTTAAATACGTGTTTTTGAAACAAGAGTCGTGACAAATCTGGAGAAATGACTATTTTAAGATGTCACAGGTCTTGGTCAACATGGTCAAACCTAGTCGAACTCAGGTCAACGACAGTCAAACGTGGTCAATACGTGTACCATTAGGATTAGAACGCGTCGGTTCATAAACGAGACTTACGAAAGGTATAAATGCACACTAACGTGGTTATATTTATTTACGCGAAAGTTAAATACGTGTGAGGTTGAATTACGTTGAGCTTAAACGATTCGTTAACGGTAAAAATAAATATTAACATAACAATTAATATTAACGGACCTTAAACGTGTATATTAAATCTAGAGAATTCGATACAATTATTATTAAACGAGAAAGTATATTCGTAAAGGGGTAATCGATTAAATGAGAATCTTAAACACGTTCAACGAACGACACATACGAATTGTAAACATTATTACGTGAACGTGAAGGCAAATATATTATGTTGTGGTATCAAACGGTTTATACAAAATAAATACAATTAGGATGACTTTAACCTTAAATATTCGTATAATGTATCTGTCCATTTGACTTGTCTTTAAGTGATATTTAAGTACGTACATGAATATAAATATTTACATGTTTATGAAATCAAATGATTAGTTTGAAGCACGACATTTTTTCTCAAACATATACATGTATTTTCATATACTCGTATGTAAAGTAAATATGCGTATCATTAAGAAGGTGTGGATATATGACACGAACAATTGGATGTTTAACATACGTTTCGAATGAATATGGAAACGTAGACTTTTATGAACTTGGACAAAAATGTTGTCATGGTTATATAAAGGTACTCGTTTGTAAATGTATAGTTATAAATATTTATATCTTCTACAAACCATTGGATATTATGTAACATGACGTCTAACTGTAAACACGTACACACGAATACGTGTATGTGTGTATATATATTTATATATATATATAAATATTAACAAATGGATTTAGGTATGATTTATATGAACCCGAACGTTTACTTGAGGAATACATGAATTGTACAAACATATTCTAGGGTTCTGATTATGTGTGTGTGTATATATATATATATACATATTAACGCATATATATTATAAAACTTTGAGATAGTTTCATTAAAACATAGAGTTGCATACATTCTGTTAAGAGTCACACGAACGTGAATTGTGATTATTAATTATAAATACATATGGTTATTCACAACTGTGAGTTTGATAAACTATTACGCTCGAACGTGACCATTGGAACATAAATAAGTTGAGAATCCTGACTCGACCTAAATAACAATTATCACCAATCATTAAGTCGACAACATGTATCAACCAGATGCATGATAACTCAACACGAGTTTAGACTCGCTTTACATTATTAGGGTTAGTCTATTAAGCTCATGAGGTACCTAAAGGTATCGTATGACTCGAGTAGGACATAGACCCGCTACTATCGTGTTACATAGACTTTGGTTCCCGTTGTTACATGAAGGACATTATTGTTTCTGACACGTCACCATGTGAGTTCACTGCCCCTTTTTACTTTTAAATGTTTTCGAAACACAGGGGGAGAAACATACTTTCTTAAAACGTTTGAAAACTTGAAACATCTTTGTTTGATACGTTTAAAAACATCATTTTTTGAGATAGTTGGAAACATCATTACTTGGTACATTTGAGAAAACATGAAACAAACTTGCTTTATACGTTAGGAACAAGGAATCATGACCGACCATTTATGTTTACATGAAACATTCGTTGAAAGCTCGTAAAGTCCCCTACGTAAGCATTTTTATAACCATTAGCCATAGTTTTAGCCTGGGACTTTGTGGATAGTACTATTGGGATTGACACCCCTAGTAATAGTTCGATCGGTTTTGGTCGAATAACTGTATAGTGTTCAACCGTGTGCTCGGGAGGTACGAGCTGGGGGAAAAAATACCTGTGTCATGGTTTTGTTCACGCTTATGTAATGTTGAAACCTGTTATTCGTAGCAGATTCAATACACCGATACAAGAATCTTGAAACAAGGTAGAATCAATAACACATAGTTAAAGGTGTAAATCTCAAGAGTATATTGATATATCAAATTAATTCCCCACTTAGAATGTTCAAACTATACAAGTATTTATACTAAGAAGACAAAGAATGACTTCGTTCGAAATACATTTCGGTCGAAATGTATTTTGTCCGAAAACAATTTTGAACAAAAAAGATTTCGGACAAAATCTTTTAACTTCAAAGAATTCTTCTGACTTCAGACAGTTTTATATGCGATGGCCTACAATTAGTTCCAACAATCTCCCCCTAGGCCATTGCATATCAAAACACGGGAATTCTGCCAAGCTCCACCATACACTTTGCATCATCAAAGTTAGATCTTGGACTCGAAGCTTTAACTCTCCAAACTTGTCTTGGTTTGGCTTTGACCTGCCAATCTCATTTTGGTTTTGACATCCAAAACATCCTCAACCAATTAAAAACTTTAACAACCTTTTCTTGAACCTTTCTCTAAGGGTGAGAAACGACCTTCTGTTTGGGAGACATGTGTTTCTTGATACAACAATCTCTTGATAAATGACCCTGCTTTCTACAGCTGAAACATTTATTCAAAGCAGGACATGTTCTTTGATAAGGCCCCTTTCGAGATGCTGATTTGTCTTTAGACTTCTGTTCTTCAACTTTTGACTTTTCTACTCCCTCTTTAATGAGCATGAGCGGATCAAATTTATTCGAAATGAACGGGATGGCATTAGCATTGAGTGGACTATCTTTCTTGAACCCTAAGCCACCCTTATTGTCAAAATAATCCACACGTTCTTGACTTTCTTCAAATTTGTCACTAACACAATCATCATCAGAACCAAGATCACTTGGAATCTTCGATTCAACTTTCTTTGGTTCAGAATTTCTCTTTGGCTCTAACGAAGGATAAACATTTTACACAAACGGCTCTGGAATGTATAGTTGAGGCATATGTGAATAAAATCCATTTGTAGTAAATGGAGGAGGAACATTTTTGTATCCAACTTCAATATTCACTTTATCATTTACTTGAGCCTCAATGTTTTCACCAGTGCTTTTATATCGAAGCCCAGACTTTACTTTGTCATGTATTTGAGCTTCAATGATCCCACTAGCAACTTTCCCTAAAATGTTTATTTTATCAACTTTAATTGCTGTATTTGCTACCTTTTCTAACATCTCGGTCAGCAATTTCTTTTCTGTTTCTCTTTCAACAATCAACAATTGAATTTCATAATTCTTTCTCTTTAACTGAAGCTTTACATGAGAATTTTCTTTGACACAGTCATCGATTTTTCTTTTATACTCTCTCTCACGACCTTTTAGAATCTTGTTTGTAGTATGTGCATGATTCAATGCATCCATCAGAAGTTTATTTCGTTTCTTGTAATTAGCAATCTTCTCAAAACACTCCACAGAACACATGTTTTCGTTGAGCAGTTCAGAATATGCTTTAAGTTCCTGTGATTCTTTCACTGCTTTAGCAACCAATTCGGATTCTATACGTTTACAATTTTCTTGAAAATCATAACCATATCCACCTTTGATCATTATTCTGTTCTGATCTGCTTTGAGCGCATACATCTGTAGCTTTTCACACAAATCCTCTAATGAATTAAACTTTAATCCTTTATTTCTGATGTTAAGTTTATAAATCTCCCATTCCTGTGGTTGGGCGTTGAGAAATTTATCCATGACTTCTGATTTTTCATATTCAATATCAACATCCTTTAGATCATTTATCAACTCTACATATCTAGGATACTGGTTAGTAAAAGATTCTCCTTCTATGCGTGCAAAGACTTGATATCTTTTCTTTAGTTGATCTTGTTTTGCTTTTCCTTTCACATTTTTCTTATAAAGATCTGGATGAAAATACCCCAACCCATTTACAAACACCTTATACACACACCCTTCTTTAGCCATTGAGAATCCTTTTTTTTATAATTTTTTTAACTACCTCATTTTTTCATAATCAACACCAAACATAGCTCTAAACACCCTCCAAAATTTTCGACCAAGAAAATTTTTTCCGCCAAAAAACTCCTCAACGTCAAACTAAGCCCTGAAAATCATCCCAAACTCCATCTCCACTGTTGTAAATGCTAGATAATCGAAAATGGCACTAAAAATGATCCAATTTGATGACTTTTCAACCTTGAAAAGTTGAGAACTTGTAGAAAATTTGAAAATTCTACAAAAACCCCAAAATCAAGCACCGAAAGCTCTGATACCACTTGTTGAAACCGGTTATTCGTAGCGGATTCAATACACCGATACAAGAATCATGAAACAAAGTAGAATCAATAACACATAGTTAAAGGTGTAAATCTCAAGAGTATATTCATATATCAAATGAATTCCCCCCTTAGAATGTTCAAAATATACAAGTATTTATGCTAAGAAGACAAAGAATGACTTCGTCCGAAATACATTTCGGTCGAAATGTATTTCGTCCGAAAACAATTTCGAACAAAAAAGATTTCGGACGAAATCTTTTAACTTCAAAGAATTCTTCCAACTCCAGACTGTTTTATATGCGACGGCCTACAATTAGTTCCAACATGTAAAATAAACTTCGTATGCCTAGCTAGCTATGATGGGTCAACTTGATAAGTCAAACTTGATAAGATTACTTCGTTTCATTTAACGTATACTTGAAATCGTTTTTGTGCATAGAAAAAGTTGAATACTTGAAACTTGACATCCTTTTCATGCACATTGGTTTTTCTAATCGCTTACATATAAATGGTTTTGCCATTAATTCATGTGCAAATGTTTTAGTCATTGTTTTCAAGAAAAACTGTTTCATATTATGGCCGTATGACCACATGCACTTTATCAATGTTTTCAAGGAAAATTACTTTACACTGAGACAATTAAACCTGTGAACTCACCAACCTTTGTGTTGACACATTTAAAGTATGTTTTTGAGGAAATTCATAGCGACGGCACTGTTGGAATAGGTTATGCATTCAGAATAAACCCTAGAAGTCGAAGACGTATGACTGTCAAACCTCAAGTCAATTTTGATCTATATGTATTTAGATCAATGTACTAATTCATGTTAGTATTGTAATGGTGTTCAACACCTTAGTAGTCTTTATTTTAGTTTTCGCTGTTGTGTAAAGTTACCAATCGTTACAACCTTGATTTATTTATTTATTTATTATGTGAATAAATTTGGGGGTGTTACAGATTGGTATCAGAGCCAATGGTTTTAGCGAATTAGGTCTCCGTAGTGACACCTAGGCTCTAACCAGACTTATTTAGGGACCAAGATTTCTAAGACTTGCATCACACTAGGAACACCCAAAACTTGATTATAAAAATTCCAACCGTTGCTGAACGACTTGAGTATCCATTAGTGTATGTAGTTACACTAGAGTATCATTAGCTGTATTAATACTAAACACAATTACGTGGCATATGTAACAAACATCTAATATGTACAAAAATGTGGAAATAATAAACACCTACAACATGACCCAACAGAGTATCCCTGTCGGATTACGAATCAAGGATGACGGGCACTCAGCACACTGTAGCTCTAGGAGATCGAGTTACGAGCATACCTTGGGCGAAGCCGGTAGTAATCGCCAGCTACCGATATTGGGATCACAACGGGCTGAACCCGTACCTGAATATGTACTTGTACCGGTACCACACCTACATCTACTCCAGCTATGGAGTCAGTTTTCTTTTTTATATATGTTGTCTTCATTCGGTGTGGTATATATACATACTCTGTTTCATGATTTGCTAGGTTGGATGAAAAAAACCTTCGCCATGAGATATAATAGACGAAACTGCCCAATTTGAAGGGAACCCGAAGGGGAGGAGCAGGACCAAACGGGAGAGAACTCTAAGGATCAGGAGACCCACAGACTCATCGGGATCATGTGGATCCACCCGTACATACAAACTTAGTGCATGAGTTGCTTGACACTGATTTGAAGACCTATGCCGTAATATAGTGCCTGACTTTCACCACACATGTCTTGATAATAAAAGGCACCAGTTGTGCCTCACTACCATTAACTCCATCCAGTAGCAGCTTTAGTCGGCAGATTTGTGAGTATTGGTACAGATAACTAAGCGTGATCAGACGTTTAACATCCATGTTTTTCCTAGTATTACATATTTTGCAATAAATGACAACTTCAGTCTAATGTTCACATTCAAAACGTTGTGTCACAGCATTTACTATTTTCATATGCAAATAAGGAGTATTATCATAATGTTGAAAGTACATACACACATTTTACATTGCTACAATAACAACTGAAACAAACCTACGCTCTCTCACAAACTACAAGGACTAGTCTTGAAAATTATCAAAAAAATCACTTGACATGGTCGCGCCATGACCTGGCACGGTCGCGTCCCGTAAACACGGTCGCACCGAGAACTAGCACGGTCGCGCCTGAAACTCAGATGAAACGTAAACACTGCCTTAATCACAAAGTCTGTTCGAGTCTGTGATTGTAACGTCTTTTGTGCCGTTTCTAGACGTTCATCAATAACCAAACACTCTTGATTAATCACATTAGTAATTAGAAAACAAAACCGTCATATTTTCATCTCCTTCTATCAACCTCGTCCAATTCTCGAAACACTCTCTAAATCAAACCCCTGCGCATATTTTTCAAGCTTCTGTAATCACATTCCCCACATCAATCATGCCGGAATCCCAGCAGAAGACTCCCAGGATCAACGCGCCGAAATCGGAACTCCGTTTAGTCGAACTCCACCAATTCGATATCGTTTAAGGTAAGTAAACACATCCCCAGACTTATTTCAATCCCGTGAATGAAAGCCCTAACCTATACAGGGCTTATACTACCGAATTGAACCCGAATAAAAATCTAGGGTTCATTACATTTTGGTTTAATCGAACTACACGCAAGACATGATCTCCGTTCAATTAAAATATACGGTTAGATTCGCAAACACCCAACAATCGAAAGCCCTATGAATTAACCTAATATTAATACAGGATTTAGACAATTTAGCTTCTGGAACATTCAGACACGATCGTGCTAATCGATTAGCACGGTCGTGCCTCTTGTCCAGACATGGTTGTGCCCCATGCCTTAGCACGGTCGCGCCCCATGCCTAAGCACGGTCGCGCACCGTGCCTAAGCGCGGTCGCGCAATACATTTGACATGGTTGTGCTACCTTTGGTCAGAACCTATTTCTTCTGTTATTTTAATATAAACTCATTTTCTTTTATAAAAACTCCAAAGTCAGAATTGTTTTCATAAACTAAATTACCAACATGGAAATATTAAAACAAATTAATTAAGTCGTTTCTAATGGATTAAAAAGTAATAAATTTAAAATAAAAGTTTTACATATAATTGTTTTATTCAAACCTACACAAACTATTTAGATTCTAATATATTTTTAAAATGCCTCTTGACACATTTTCATGAACAACTAAATAAAAAGAATTAAATTATTATTTTAGTTAATTATTCAAATTAAACCTTAAGTCTTTCATTATTTACTTGAACTTACATTTTCATTCAATTACCAACGCAAATGAATACACCAACCATTCGTACAAATCCATTCCTATTGAAAACCTTAGAATTTCCTTAGACATTATGCTAACTATTAATCCAAAGTTATACTATTTTACTCTAGGTCAAACTTAGTGATTAGCAAATCACTCGGATTATACAACACTCGTGTTAACTACTACATTTTGATACAAGTGAGTATACATAGCCCCTTTTACTCTTTTACATTTTTGGGGTGAAACATGAACACTATTCAAATTACATGTTTACATTTACACAAACAACACAAGTACAAATCCTATTTACATTCATGTGTGCAATTTGAGCTTTATGCCCGAGTGCTAGGTGTGCTAACCTTTGTATGCAATTATGTGCAATCATTAACTATTCAAGCCGACGGTTTTCAATGATAGATCTATTGAGTCTGACAAACCCACCCAGATTGGGGTGATTGATACCGACAACACAATTTTGCATGCTAGTTACAAAGGTTTGATTGTACTTGGTTACACAATAGCTGCTTCCCATAAATGCCTTATTTATCATGTTATGTAAGGATTTGTTTTACAAATATATTCTATCTATATACAAACCTGTGTTATACTCACCAACTTTTTAGTTGACTTTATTTTATTCATGTTTCAGGTACTAATGTGTGAGTTTGATCAAGATGTGCTACACTTAGGCTTTGGACTTAGCTAAATTAAATAAAGAAGTCTATGTTTTGAAATATTGTTCCTGTCTTGGATTTGGTTTTGTTTGAATGATTGTAATGGAATTTGGAGTTTAATATATTTCAATTTAGTCAACCTTGTGCTTATGAACAGTCTACATGTCCTGCCCCGATGATTCCGCCATCGGTCGGGGTGTGACAGATTGGTATCAGAGCCTTGGTTATAGGGAATTAGGTTATTAGACACCTTGACCTAGACTATAACTTTAGGACACCCATTTATGCCATGCTTCATGTTTATAGGATTATGTGCTACATGTTATGTGTTACATGCTATGTGCTACATGCTTACTATGATTAGTTATTATTTTATTTGATGACTTATTTATTAAAAAAATAAAAAAAATCCATGACTTATTAGTATATACTTAAATAATAAATTAAATAAACAATATCCTTTCCTATATCCTAAAACCCCATAATACTCTTATCTCCTTCTCTATCTTTATCTTTCTTAGCATGTGGAAACTACATGAAGCTAAATCTATAAAATTTCTTTATTTCCTCGTTAAGGTTTTTAAGCTTTGTTAATTATTTGAGGACACGTGCAATCTGGAAGAGTGACACCTGTATTTTGGGTTTTCTGTCTAGGAAAGCATTTCGCATAAATCCCAATCAACCGAGGGACTCGTATGCTTTCCTGGGAATTCCCGAGATGAGTGTTTACTTATAGGCTAAAGCATGTCTCCTTGAAAATTATATAAGTTTAATTAACCTTAATGTGTCATAGTATTCGAGTGATTTTATCACTATTTGAGTACAATCCAAACTATGATTATCTATTTATTTTGTTATCTTATTCTATTAAATCCAAACAATCCTCATGAGTTCTTACATCTTTTCTTGTCTTGTAAAAATCTGTAGAATGCCTCCTCGTCGTGCTCCCGCGGCCAACACCAATACCGACATTGCTGCTATTCTTGCACAACTCGTGACACAACTCACTCAAGCTAATAGTGCCACCAATGGGAACAATGGTGGAAATGGTAGTAATAGTGGTAATGCTGGTAATGGTGGAAATGGTGGTAACAACCCATCTCAATGCACCTTCAAGCATTTCAACTCGTGTAATCCCCTCAAGTTCTATGGTACCGAAGGAGCTACCGGACTCCTTTAATGGTTCGAAAGCAATGAGAATACCTTTCTCAATAGTGACTGCCCCGACAACCTTCGTGTTCGTCATGCCACAAGTGTCCTACAAAAACGGGCACTCACGTGGTGGAATGGGGAGAAGAGAAATCGAGGTGTGGATGTGGCAATGGCCTTACCTTGGGATGAGGTTAAAAGGCTAATGACCGAGGAATTCTGTCCTCGAAATGAAGTAAAGAAACTTGAAGCCGAATTTTGGGATCTTGCCCAAGTTAGTGGTGAAAACTTGGCGTATACAACTCGGTTTCATGAGTTGAGTCTTCTTGTGCCCCACATGGTCACTCCTTTGTCCTGCTGCATTGAAAAGTATATTGGGGGACTACCTAGGCAAATTCAAGATACTGTCCTAGGAAGGAATCCCGCAACACTTGAGGATGCTATCCGCTTATCTGCTACCTTAACCGATAATCATGTGAAGGCGTGGACTCTTACTAAAAAGGGCACCAAGAAAGTTTCTGACACTATAACCCCTCCTACCCACAACAAAGAAGCCACAACTGAACCCTCCTGTAATAATAGGAAAAGGAAGACTAGAAACTATGCTGTGGTCACTCCTGTTATTCCTGTTAATCAAGCTGCACCTATGGTTCAAGCACCGGCCAAAAATCCATATGTTGGAATCTACCCACTTTGTGCCACCTGCAACTACCATCATCCCCAAAGCATCCCATGTCGCCCTTGTACTTATTGTGGGAGTTATGGCCATACAGTTAATGTTTGTAGGGCCAAAGCTCTTGCGGGCCAACTCAACCCACCAAACCAAGCCAACACCCAAGTGGCTAATCAAGGTGTACCCGCTATTGCAAATGGGCGAGCATGTTATGAGTGTGGCAATCCGAACCATTTCCGTGATCAATGCCCAAAGTTAGTCAATGCTAGACAAGGTGGAGCTCGTGGGCGTGCTTTCAACATAAACGCCAATGAAGCTCAAGCCAACAATGACGTGGTCAATGGTACGTTTCTTGTTAATAGTCAATATGCCTCCATTTTATTCGATACCGGTGCCGATAAAAGTTTCGTGTCACTTAACTTTGAACCTTTACTTGCAAAGACACGATCCCAATTAGAGAAAACCTTTACCGTCGAAATAGCAAATGGTGACTCCCTTACAATTGACTCCGTTATCTATGACTGCTCCTTAGAACTTAATGATCATGCATTCCCAATCAACCTTGTTCCAATGCCACTAGGAAGTTTTGATGTCATCATAGGCATGGATTGGCTATCAAATCATCATGTCGAAGTCATCTGTTTCGAAAAGTGCATCCGAATACCTCTACCATCGGGAGAAACGTTGAGAGTCTTTGGTGAAAAGCCTTGCAAAGGGCTTAAATTAATGTCATGCACTACTGCTCAAAAGAAGTACGTGGCCTTTTTGGCCCATATCGTTAAAAAGGATGTCGAAAAGAAGAGTATTCAAGATATCCCCATTATCCGAGATTTTCCTGAAGTATTCCCCGAAGACTTATCCGGTCTTCCACCCGTTCGACAAGTAGAATTTCGCATTGATCTTGTGCCCGGAGCTAACCTCGTGGCTAGAGCTCCTTACCGCCTTGCACCTTCTGAAATGCAAGAACTTGCAAGTCAACTTCAAGAGCTCTCTGACAAGGGATTCATTCGTCCAAGTCATTCACCGTGGGGTGCACCCGTCTTATTCGTCAAAAAGAAGGATGGATCATTTCGCATGTGTATTGACTACCGCGAACTCAACAAGCTTACTATCAAAAACCGTTATCCTCTACCTAGAATTGATTACCTCTTTGATCAACTTCAAGGTTCTACTTGCTTCTCGAAGATTGATATTCGATCTGGTTATCATCAACTCCGTGTGCAAGAAGACGATATTCCAAAGACTGCCTTCCGAACAAGGTATGGTCATTACGAGTTCATGGTTATGCCTTTTGGGCTAACTAATGCACCCGCAGTTTTCATGGACCTCATGAATCGTGTGTGCAAACCGTACCTTGATAAATTTGTGATTGTTTTCATCGATGATATCTTAATCTATTCCAAGACTAAAGCCGACCATGAGCAACACCTTAGATTGGTTTTAGATCTCTTGAAGAAAGAACAACTATACGCCAAATTCTCCAAATGTGAATTTTGCCTAAAAGAAGTTCAATTTCTTGGTCACATCGTCAACGACAAGGGTATTCATGTTGACCCTGCTAAGATCGAGACGGTTAAAAATTGGAATACCCCGAAGACTTCCGCTGAAGTTCGTTCATTTCTTGGTCTTGCGGGATATTACCGTCGCTTCATCTCAAACTTCTCTAAGATTGTTGTTCCCCTCACCGCTTTGACCCACAAAGGTAAGACTTATGAATGGGGACCAAAACAAGAAGAGGCTTTCCAAACCCTTAAGCAAAAGTTGTGCAATGCTACCATTTTGACTCTCCCTGATGGGAATGATGATCTAGTTGTCTACTGTGATGCTTCTAACCAAGGTCTCGGTTGTGTCCTCATGCAACGAGGCAAAGTAATCGCTTATGCATCAAGGCAACTTAAGATTCATGAGAAGAATTATACGACGCACGATCTCGAGTTGGGTGCAGTCGTATTCGCATTGAAGATTTGGAGACATTATCTCTATGGCACAAAATGTGTGGTGTTCACCGACCACAAAAGTCTTCAAGACATCTTCAATCAAAAGGAACTCAATATGAGGCAACGACATTGGGTTGAACTCCTTAACGATTATGACTGCGAGATTCGTTACCATCCCGACAAAGCAAATGTTGTGGCCAACGCTTTGAGTCGAAAGGACCATGTCATGCTTCAATGTGTTCGAATTCAAACCGACATTCAAAACCGCATCTTAGAAGCTCAACACGTCTCAGTCACCGAGGGTAACATGTATGAGGAAATGTCATGTGGTGTTGAACTTCAACTTGAATCAAAACCCAATGGCTTACTTTATTACTTGAACCGTATTTGGGTTCCCGATCGCGATGATCTCCGTACATTTCTCATGAACGAGGCTCACAAGACTCGTTATTCTATTCATCCTGGTGCGGATAAAATGTACCAAGATCTTCGCCAACAATATTGGTGGCCCGGTATGAAAAAGGACATTGCTCATTATGTTGCCAAATGTCTAACGTGTTCCAAAGTCAAAGCCGAACATCAACGTCCTTTCGGATTACTTGAACAACCGGAAATTCCCGTGTGGAAATGGGAGAACATAGCCATGGATTTTATTACCAAACTTCCTCGCACCTCGAGTGGTTATGATAGCATTTGGGTGATCATTGATCGTCTCACCAAATCTGCTCATTTCTTACCCATCCGTGAAGACTATCGGGTTGAGAAACTAGCCCGAATTTACATTGATGAAATTGTGAGCCGTCATGGTGTTCCCTTGAACATAATATCCGACCGAGATGCCCGGTTCATTTCTCGATTTTGGCAATCTCTCCAAACCGCTCTTGGCACACGATTGGATTTCAGCACGACTTACCATCCTCAAACTGATGGTCAAACCGAGCGAACAATCCAAACACTTGAAGACATGCTTAGAGCTTGTGTAATCGATTTTGGTGGAAATTGGGATTCACATTTATCCCTCATTGAGTTCTCTTACAATAATAGCTACCACACAAGTATCAACATGGCTCCATTCGAAGCTCTTTATGGTCGTAAGTGTCGTTCTCTTATCTGTTGGAACGAGATTGGTGAAGCCTAAATCACCAGTCCCGAACTAATTCAAGAAACATCCGACAAGATTATTCAAATCCGTGACAACATCCGAACAGCGAGAAGTCGGCAAAAGAGTTATGCCGATAAACGAAGAAAACCCTTGGAATTCCAACTCGGTGACCTTGTTCTTCTTAAGGTGTCCCCATGGAAGGGTGTGATCCATTTTGGAAAGAAAGGCAAGTTAGCCCCTCGATATGTTGATCCATTCAAAATCCTTGAAAGGATTGGGAAAGTGGCTTACAAACTCGAGTTACCTCCATCTCTTGGCAATGTGCATCCTACATTTCATGTATCTAATCTGAAGAAATGTCTCGCTGATGAGAATCTCCATATACCACTTGATGACGTGCGCATTGATGAAACGATGCACTTTTTGAGAAACCGGTAGAAAATATGGATCGTGAGATCAAGCAACTCAAGCGAAGTCGTATTCCTTTTGTCAAAGTTCATTGGGAGTCTAAGCGTGGTCCTGAATTCACTTGGGAACGAGAGGACCAAATGAAGCTCAAGTACCCCCATCTTTTTGCTGATTCAGTAGCCCCGTCTAGTTAAATTTTGGGACGAAATTCCCTAAACTAGGGGATACTGTAACATCCATGTTTTTCCTAGTATTACATATTTTGCAATAAATGACAACTTCAATCTAATGTTCACATTCAAAACGTTGTGTCACAGCATTTACTATTTCCATGTGCAATTAAGGAGTATTATCATAATGTTGAAAGTACATACATACATTTTACATTGCTACAATAACAACTGAAACAAACCTACGCTATCTTACAAACTACAAGGACTAGTCTTGAAAATTATCAAAAAAATCACTTGACACGGTCGCGCCATGACCTGGCACGGTCGCGTCCCGTAAACACGGTCGCGCCTGAAACTCAGATGAAACGTAAACACTGCCTTAATCAAAAAGTCTGTTCGAGTCTGCAATTGTAACGTCTTTTGTGCCGTTGTTAGGACATGTTTTGTAACTGTTGATAAAATTCTGTGTAAGTTCTGCTAGAGGCGAACTTATTAAGTTCGCCTAGCCTATCAGAGGCGAACTTAATAAGTTCTCCTGGTCTATCAGAGGCGAACTTAATAAGTTCGCTTAAGTCTATCAGAGGCGAACTTATTAAGTTCGCTTAGTCTGTTAGAGGCGAACTTAATAAGTTCGCCTGGTGCAGAACAGTTGCTTATATATAGAGGTAACAGAGTCTGTGAAACAAAGCTGAGATAGAGAGGTGAGACTACAGACAAAACTGATTAGAGACTGAATTCTTGTAACCTGATATTGTGGTGGAAATACAAAGCGTTTATTTACACCGTTGTTGTTGATTGAGTTACACGAGCACGTTATCATGGATTTCGCACGTTATCACCGTGTCAAACCGCGAGTCTAGAGATCCGTCACGCATCGAATTAGGGACCTACAAGTGGTATCAGAGCCTTTGCTCTTGATTAGTAGAAGATTCGTGGTGTTTTCGTGTCCAATCAACATCAAATTCATCATTTTTGAGTTTTTCATTTCAATGGAGTTTTCAAGACTGATTTTGATCTGATTTAGAGTTTTTAAAGAGGATTATGATGAAATTGATCCGATAGAAAGCTTCTAATTGACAAATTACACAATCCTACGGTCCAATTTTGTTTAATTCCTTCAATTTAGTGATTAATGACGATTTTTGGATGTTCTTGGTTCGTGTTTTTGGTCTGAAGAAAGTTCTTGATTTTGAATCTGCTGAAGCAAGCGAACTTGCTGAATCTGTGTACAGGCGAACTTAGCAGCAGGCGAACTTGTCAAGTTCGCTTCTCACAGGATTAAGCGAACTTATTTTAGGCAAACTTAATCGGATTTTTGAATTCTGATTTAAGCGAACTTATTAAGTTCGCTTCACATTAAGTTCGCTTGGGTGTCTCTGAGGCGAACTTATTAAGTTCGTTTGTACAGTATCAGGCGAACTTATCTGTTTGCTAGTGTTCTTAAAAAAAAAAAAAAAAAAAATAAGATAACCGGATTGCTTGTCCTCACAACGCCAAAGGTAACCGACATGTTACTCCAAAAAAGATAAAAACTCATGGTAAGCCTTATGTTAACCCAAATGTGGTTAAACCTCATGTTACACCAAAGGGTAATTCAAAATCTGAGGTTAGGCTTTCTATACCTCAAAGACGGAGGAGAAACAGAAGATTGAGAAAACTTTTAGAGCAACAAGAGTTTTCACAATCAAATCAATTTTCAAATGAAAGAAAATGTTCAAACACTTCACATTTTAAGCAAAAAGAACTTAATGAAAAGAAGTATGTTTGGAAATCTAAAGTTTATGTTTCTGACTCGTCGGAACAATCTCTAAAAATTGATGAGAGATTCGATTGTGAATGGAGTGAGGTTTATTATTTTGAAACAAATGGACGACCCATGACTACCATGGCTTGGGTCCTAATTTCAAATTAATGTTTCTTGTTAGTGTTAGGACATGTTTTGTAACTGTTGATAAAATTCTGTGTAAGTTCTGCTAGAGGCGAACTTAATAAGTTCGCCCAGTCTATCAGAGGCGAACTTAATAAGTTCGCCTGGTTTATCAGAGGCGAACTTAATAAGTTCGCTTAGTCTATCAGAGACGAACTTATTAAGTTCGCTTAGCCTATTAGAGGCGAACTTAATAAGTTCGCCTAAGCACAGTGAAGCGAACTTGTTAAGTTCGCCTGGTGCAGAACAGTGGTTTATAAATACAAAACAGAGTCTGTAGAGAAATAGAACAAAGAGGTGAGACGATATCAGAGTAGACGAGAGAGAAATCTTGTAACCTGATATTGTGGTGGAAATACAAAGCGTTTATTTACACCGTTGTTGTTGATTGAGTCACACGAGCACGTTGATCATGGATTCCGCACATTATCACCGTGTCGTACCGCGAGTCTAGAGATCCGTCACGCACCGAATTAGGGACCTACAAGTGGTATCAGAGCTATTGCTCTTGATTAGAAAAAGATTCGTGGTGTTTTCGTGTCCAATCAACATAAAAAATCTGAGATTTTGAAGCTTTTTCATCTTTTTGTGTTCTTGATAAAAATGGAGAATTTTTGACAAATTTGGATTGATTTTGGATTGTTTTGATGAAATTGATCCGATAGAAAGCTTCTAATAGAGAAATTACACAATCCTACGGTCCAATTTTGATTAATTCCTTCAAATCAGTGATTAATGATGATTTCCGTATGCTTCTGGTTCGCGAGTTTAGTCTGACGTGTTCTTGATTTTGAATCTGCTGAAGCAAGCGAACTTAACATTATGTTGCAGGCGAACTTATTAGGCGAACTTAATAAGTTCGCTTGGTGAAGATCAGGCGAACTTAACAAGTTCACTTCGGGTCAAGTTCGCTTCTAATTAAGTTCGCTTGGGTGGTTCAGTCAGGCGAACTTATTAAGTTCGCTTAAGCAGGCGAACTTAGCTAGTCTTAAAAAAATAAAAAAAATAAAAAATAAAAAATATTTTGGCGAGAAATTTCATCTTGGCTAAATTTTTTAGGGAAAGTTTATATGCTTGTTTCGGATCATTTTTGAAATTTTGAATTTTTGAAATTTTTTAAAAAGAGTATTTTGGCGGGAAAATTTTTTCCGGATCTTTACGCCAAAATTTCAAAATGTCAATTTCGTGTGATGATAATGATATTGGAAATATGTCACCGAAGCTTTTGTGCATATCAGATTACCGTAACTAGAAAGTCCGGTTCGAACAGTTCGTATCAGAAACCGATGAAAACTTTTGGACATCCATATTTGAAGGATATGTGCATCCTACTTATGACTATATGGGATTTCATGATATTCCTAAACCACTGTCAGCTCTTAATAAAGTAGAAAAGCAGATGTTTGATCGAGAGATGAAGACGCGTGAAACTTTAACGATGTCTTTACCAAAAGAAATCTTTCATAGTCTCGGGAAGTGTCCAACTTCAAAAGAACTATGGGAAACTTTGAAGAAAAAGGGTGAAGCTACTACTCAAGTGTTTGTGGTCTTGATCAAAGAAGAAGTAGTAAAGCAGAGTGTTTCTGAAAGTAATTCGTCTACCGAGTTAAGTGATAGTGAGAGTATTCGATCTGGTGAAAGTACTCAGTCTACCGAGAGTGATGTAGAGACTGAAGTAAGCTTTCAGACAGTTGAAGATGATCTAAGTGTATCAGACACTGATGTTGAGCCTGTCATTGTTGATCAAAAGAGTGAAGATGATGATGACGTGTTCATGGCTCCTGGTGCATCTTCTTCAGAAGTAAAACCTAAGGTACTTTCTAACTCTGAAACGTTTTGTTCTAACTGTATTTCAGTTAAGGATAAAATGATGAGGGTTATGGATGACAATGTAAACCTCATTTGTGATATGAAATCGATGCACACGGTAATTCAGAATTTAAAAGATAATGAGAATGTGTGTATTGAGAGAATAGAATCATTGAAAAGAGATATAAGTTCTCTGACTTTGAAGATCAAAGAGCAGGCATATCACCTGGATATGTCCTTTGCAGAAATTGAGAAAAGAAATAATGATCTTGCTGCGAAAGATAACGAACTAGCTGAATCTAAAGCAGAGGTGATTAGATTACATAGAAAGTTAGAAAGCTTTGGAAATTCATCATTCTTATTAGGATATTATCATAATAATACTGAAGAGGGGAAGGGAACTAATGGTATTGGTTATGTTCCTCCACCATTTAACGGAAATTATTCTGTTACACCTGAGATTATAAAAGATGAGGATTTAGATCCTAAGACTGTGTTGAAAGTGAATCCGGTCACAGGTGAAGATATGGTGTATTCTGATGAGAGTGATGATGAATATTTTGATGAAGCTAAGGTAGAGGGGATACCTAAAGAGGTTAAGAATGAAGACTCAAAGGTTGATTCTAATTCATCTGGTAAAAATACATTTGGAGGTTCTTCAAACTCAAGGAAAGTTCCATATGTCAGAGATTATACAGACAGGCGTACATGTTTTCATTGTAATGAGATGGGACACATTGTGGTGCCCTGTCTTTACAAAAATAAAGGAAAGAAGTATGTAGTTCCTGAGAAGATGAAGCTTGAATCAAAACTTGTTGAGAAAAAGTTTATTAAGTCTCAAACTCCAAAAGAAGTTCATGTAGGAGAATCTTCTTCAAATGCATCTAATCGTGTGAAGATTCCTTATATGAGAGATTATCGTGAGACGAGATCTTGCTTTTACTGTAGTCGTGTGGGTCACATTCGGATTGCTTGTCCTCACAACGCCAAATGTAACCGATATGTTACTCCAGAAAAGGTAAGAACTCATGGTAAGCCTTATGTTAACCCAAATGTGGTTAAACCTCATGTTACACCAAAGGGTAATTCAAAATCTGATGTTAGGCTTTCTAGACCTCAAAGACGGAGGAGAAACAAAAGATTGAGAAAACTTTTAGAACAACAAGAGTTTTCATAATAAAAACATTTTTCAAATGAACAAGATTGTTCAAACACTTCACATTTTAAGCAAAAAGAACTTAATGAAAAGAAGTATGTTTGGAAATCTAAAGTTTCTGTTTCGGATTCGTCGGAACAATCTCCAAAAATCGATGAGAGATTCGATTGTGAATGGAGTGAGGTTTATTATTTTGATACAGATGGACGACCCATGACTACCATGGCTTTGGTCCCAATTTCAAATTAATGTTTCTTGTTAGTTGTGCAGGATTGACCAAGAGGGACTATTAATACCAGTTTGGTTGTTGATAGTGGTGGTTCTTAGCACATGATAGGGAATGACATCTGCAAGAGTAAAGAGTTGTTGATAACTGAGAATATATTTGATTCAATGACTTGATGCTCAAGGGGGAGAATATGTCACACACAATGTTTTGGAAACAGTTTTACAAAGTCCAAATGATAACCTGAAACTTAGGATGACGATGGTGAGCATAAAGTCGTTGATGCAACCATTTGACTAGTTTAGGGGGAGTCTACAGGACAGGGGGAGTACAGAACTGTGTTGATGACAAAAGGCAAAGGCAAAGACATTACATTTCAGAACTGTGTTGGTGGCAGAGGCAATGACATTCAATTATAGGATTACATCGGTTTGAGTTTTTAATTGATTGACTTGCTTAATCCTGAGTAACCAAGTAAAATGTTTTTCATAAAATGTTTTCATGGAAGGTTTATTTTCGTTTGTTTTACTTTCTTTGAAAAAGATTTTGAAAAATCCAAACAAATTGAAAAATTTAAAATCGACATTATTTGAAGTTAAAGAAGAGATGATAGTACATCAGTAGATGTTCTTTCACACATGACCTTAGATTGACTGGTTGGTGCTTTATGTTAATAAATCTGAATTATATTGTTTGATCTAAACATCAGAGACTGCACAAATAGGAAATGATAGTGTTGTGTATGCATATAATTTGAATTGTCAGTAGACTAAAAGCGTCACTAAACCATTAATAGTGTGAAAACATAATTTCATATGTTACAACTGTGATTTTAACCCATTTTATGCCTGGGTGTGTGTGTAAAAGATCATTATCAGATAAAGAATATTAGCTTTTAATAAGGATTTTCCTATGATATCAGTTTCGGGTTATGTCCTTAGCACTATTCATTCGATTTGCTTCAGTGCCTATGTCCCGAAAAGCATGCAAGTTGAAGGATAATGAAGATATGTACTTGACAACATCTGTCAAACATATACTAGCCCTTGGATCATATTGATAAATCATCTTTACTGATTCCATTGAATTCATAATCCAGATAACAGTTGGATCCACGTACCTGAATCTTATGATTCCACATATATAAGCCAAAACATTGAATCATTCGATTCTGAATCTCATTGATTCCTATACAATCCAATTTGGATTTTTCTATTCATGTGCTAAGTGATGTCTCCTCATTCTGGAAATTCGGATAATCTTTAGTAAAATCTCATATGTCTTGAAGATAGTGCATTTACTTTCTGTTGGCATACTAGTGGGGTACACGTTGTATTTCATACTTAAATGGTACCTTAAGTCACAAGAAAGTGGGAATGAGATGCTTTAGTTTCAAATTTTATAATGTTGACAATTTGAATTTGTGTGTCATAGCCTGATCCTATTTTCTTTGAATGTTTATCGCGTATCATAACATGCAATATGAAAGTCTTTAAAAGATAGAATGTGATAATCTTGAAAGATATTTGTTTGATTGCTCAAGGCTTGAAAGAATGACATAGGATACCATTTGATATTATATGGATTTTATATCCAAGATGTGTGATTGATTCATCATATATACTGATATGATCTTCTTACTCGTGATGTTCGACCAAAAAGATGTGATTTTGTATTTTTACATTTCAGTTTATATAGAGAAAAACCAAAAAGATTTTGTGTTTCTTATGTTTGAAAAACCAAAAAGATTTTATTTTTCCAGCTTCCATGGAAATCTTAATTGTTGGTTATTCTTGGTTGTTCTTCTTTGCAAAAACTGAATATTGCAGATAGAAGTTGACAAGGGGTCCTTCTCCCAAGTTTTCTTCTAGAAAAAGAGAGAGTGTGCAGATGAACAAGACGAAGACTACAACTTGTTTGATGATATATGAAGACGGATGACAATCTTCTGAAGCTGTTGTCAAGGGGGAGTCTGTTGGAGCATATTCTGGTGACAACGAGCTTGAAGATATTATGTCTTAGTCTTAGATTCTTTGACTTGTATTTGATAGAATTGTTAGCAACAGTTAAAGGGGAGTCTGTTAGGACATGTTTTGTAACTGTTGATAAAATTCTGTGTAAGTTCTGCTAGAGGCGAACTTAATAAGTTCGCCTAGCCTATCAGAGGCGAACTTAATAAGTTCGCCTGGTTTATCAGAGGCGAACTTAATAAGTTCGCTTAGTCTATCAGAGGCGAACTAATTAAGTTCGCTTAGCCTATTAGAGGTGAACTTAATAAGTTCGCCTAAGCACAGTGAAGCGAACTTGTTAAGTTCGCCTGGTGCAGAACAGTGGTTTATAAATACAAAACAGAGTCTGTAGAGAAATAGAACAAAGAGGTGAGACGATATCAGAGTAGACGAGAGAGAAATCTTGTAACCTGATATTGTTGTGGAAATACAAAGCGTTTATTTACACCGTTGTTGTTGATTGAGTCACACGAGCACGTTGATCATGGATTCCGCACGTTATCACCGTGTCGTACCACGAGTCTAGAGATCAGTCACGCACCGAATCGAGGACCTACGGTTAGATGTGCAGGATTTACCAAGAGGGACTATTAATACCCTTTTGGTTGTTGACAGTGGTGGTTCTAAGCACGTGACAGGGAATGACATCTGCAAGAGTAACGAGTTGTTGATAACTGAGAAATCTATTTGATTCAACGACTTGATGCTCAAGGGGGAGAATATGTCACACACAATGTTTTGGAAACAGTTTTCCAAAGTCCAAATGATAACCTGAAACTTAGGATGACGATGGTGAGCATAAAATCGTTGATGCAAACATTTGACTAGTTGAAGGGGAGTCTACATGACAGGGGGAGTACAGAACTGTGTTGGTGACAAAGGCAAAGACATTCAATTACAGGATTACATCGGTTTGAGTTTTTAAATTGATTGATTTGCTTAATCCTGAGTAACCAAGTAAAATGTTTTTCTTAAAATGTTTTTATGGAAGTTTTATTTTCGTTTGTTTTACTTTCTTTGAAAAAGCCAAACAAATTGAAAAAGATAAAATCGACATTACTTGAAGTTAAAGAAGAGATGATAGTACATCGGTAGATGTTCTTTAACACATGACCTTAGATTGACGGGTTGGTGTTTTATGTTAATATATCTGAATTATATGTTTTGATCTAAACTTCAGAGACTACACAAATAGGAAATGATAGTGTTGTGTATGCATATAATTTGAATTGTCAGTAGACTAAAAGCGTCACCGAACCATTAGTAGTGTGAAACATAATTGCATATGTTACAACTATGATTTTAACCCATTTTATGCCTGGGTGTGTGCGTTAAAAGATAACTATCAGATAAAGAATATTAGCTTTTAATAAAGATTTTCCTATGAGATCAGTTTCGGGTTATGTCCTTAGCACTATTCATTCGATTTGCTTCAGTGCCCATGTCTCGAAAAGCATGCAATTTGAAGTATAATCAAGATATGTACTTGACAACATCTGTCAAACATATACTAGCCTTTGGATCATATTGATAAATCATCTCTACTGATTCTATTGAATTCATAATCCAGATAACAGTTGGATCTACGTACCTGAATCTTATGATTCCACATATATAAGCCAAGACATTGAATCATTTGATTCCGAATCTCATTGATTCCTATACAATCCAATTTGGATTCTGCTATTCATGTGCTAAGTGATGTCTCCTCATTCTGGAAATTCGGATAATCTTTAGTAAAATCTCATATGTCTTGAAGATAGTGCATTTACTTTATGTTGGCATACTAGTGGGGTACACGTTGTATTTCATACTTAAATGGTACCTTAACTCACAAGAAAGTGGGAATGAGATGCTTTAGTTTCAAATCTTATAATATTGACAATTTGAATTTGTGTGTCATAGCCTGATCCTAGTTTCTTTGAATATTTATCGCGTATCATAACATGCAATATAAAAGTCTTGAAAAAATAGAGTGTGATAATCTTGAAAGATATTAGTTTGATTGGTCAAGGCTTGAAAGAATGACATAGGATACCATTTGATATTATATGGATTTTTTATCCAAGATGTGTGATTGATATCTCATATATACTGATATGATCTTCTTACTCGTGATGTTCGACCAAAAAGATGTGATTTTGTATTTTACATTTCAGTTTATATAGAGAAAAACCAAAAAGATTTTATTTTTCCAGCTTCCATGGAAATCTTAATTGTTGGTTATTCTTGGTTGTTCTTCTTTGTAAAAACTAAATATTGCAGATAGAAGTTGACAAGGGGTCCTTCTCCCAAGTTTTCTTCTAGAAAAAGAGAGAGTGTGCAGATGAACAAGACGAAGACTACAACTTGTTTGATGATATATGAAGACGGATGACAATCTTCTGAAGCTGTTGTCAAGGGGGAGTCTGTTGGAGCATATTATGGTGACAACGAGCTTGAAGATATTATGTCTTAGTCTTAGAGTCTTTAACCTGTAATTGATAGAATTGTTAGCAACAGTTAAAGGGGAGTCTGTTAGGACATGTTTTGTAACTGTTGATAAAATTCTGTGTAAGTTCTGCTAGAGGCGAACTTATTAAGTTCGCCTAGCCTATCAGAGGCGAACTTAATAAGTTCGCCTGGTCTATCAGAGGCGAACTTAATAAGTTCGCTTAAGTCTATCATAGGCGAACTTATTAAGTTCGCTTAGTCTGTTAGAGGCGAACTTAATAAGTTCGCCTGGTGCAGAACAGTTGCTTATATATAGAGGTAACAAAGTCTGTGAAACAGAGCTGAGACAGAGAGGTGAGACTACAGACAAAACTGATTAGAGACTGAATTCTTGTAACCTGATATTGTGGTGGAAATACAAAGGGTTTATTTACACCGTTGTTGTTGATTGAGTTACACGAGCACGTTGATCATGGATTCCGCACGTTATCACCATGTCGTACCGCGAGTCTAGAGATCCGTCACGCATCGAATTAGGGACCTACAGCCGTTTCCAGACGTTCATCAATAACCAAACACTCTTGATTAATCACATTAGTAATTAGAAAATAAAACCGTCATATTTTCATCTCCTTCTCTCAACCTCGTCCAATTCTCGAAACACTCTCGAAATCAAACCCATGCGCATATTTTTCAAGCTTCTGTAATCACATTCCCCACATCAATCGTGCCGGAATCCCAGCAGAAGACGCCAAGGATCAACGCGCCGAAATCGGAACTCCGTTTAGTTGAACTCCACCAATTCGATATCGTTTAAGGTAAGTAAACACATCCCCAGACTTATTTCAATCCCGTGAATGAAAGCCCTAACCTATACAGGGCTTATACTACCGAATTGAACCCGAATAAAAATCTAGGGTTCATTACATTTTGGTTTAATCGAACTACACCCAAGACATGATCTCCGTTCAATTAAAATATATGGTTAGATTCGCAAACACCCAACAACCGAAAGCCCTATGAATTCACCTAATATTAATACAGGATTTAGAAAATTTAGCTTCTGGAACATTCAGACACGATCGTGCTAATCGATTAGCACGGTCGTGCCTCTTGTCCAGACATGGCTATGCCCCATGCCTAAGCACGGTCGCGCCCCGTGACTAAGCGCGGTCGTGCCATACATTTGACACGGTTGTGCTACCTTTGGTCAGAACCTATTTCTTCTGTTATTTTAATATAAACTCATTTTCTTTTATAAAAACTCCAAAGTCAGAATTGTTTTCATAAACTAAATTACCAACATGGAAATATTAAACAAATTAATTAAGTCGTTTCTAATGGATTAAAAAGTAATAAATTTAAAATAGAAGTTTTACATATAATTGTTTTATTCAAACCTACACAAACTATTTAGATTCTAATATATTTTTAAAATGCCTCTTGACACATTTTCATGAACAACTAAATAAAAAGAATTAAATTATTATTTTAGTTAATTATTCAAATTAAACCTTAAGTCTTTCATTATTTACTTGAACTTACATTTTCATTCAATTACCAACGCAAATGAATACACTAACCATTCGTACAAATCCATTCCTATTGAAAACCTTTGAATTTCCTTAGACATTATGCTAACTATTAATCCAAAGTTATACTATTTTACTCTAGGTCAAACTTAGTGATTAGCAAATCACTTGGATTATACAACACTCGTGTTAACTACTACATTTTGATACAAGTGAGTATACATAGCCCCTTTTACTCTTTTACATTTTTGGAGTGAAACATGAACACTATTCAAATTACATGTTTACATTTACACAAACAACACAAGTACAAATCCTATTTACATTCATGTGTGCAATTTGAGCTTTATGCCCGAGTGCTAGGTGTGCTAACCTTTGTATGCGATTATGTGCAATCATTAACTATTCAAGCTGACGGTTTTCAATGATAGATCTATTGAGTCTGACAAACCCACCCAGATTGGGGTGATTTATACCGACAACACAATTTTGCATGCTAGTTACAAAGGTTTGATTGTACTTGGTTACACAATAGCTGCTCCCCATAAATGCCTTATTTATCATGTTATGTAAGGATTTGTTTTACAACTATATGCTATCTATATACAAACCTGTGTTATACTCACCAACTTTTTAGTTGACTTTATTTTATTCATGTTTCAGGTACTAATGTGTGAGTTTGATCAAGATGTGCTACACTTAGGCTTTGGACTTAGCTAAATTAAATAAAGAAGTCTATGTTTTGAAATATTGTTCGTGTCTTGGATTTGGTTTTGTTTGAATGATTGTAATGGAATTTGGAGTTTAATATATTTCAATTTAGTCAACCTTGTGCTTATGAACAGTCTACATGTCCTGCCCCGATGATTCCGCCATCGGTAGGGGTGTGACAAGACGGAACATACACACTCTTACATGAGAGTGCGACACGATGACATGATCTAATGAACATTTTAGATCCCTTATAACTGAGAGCTTGGGATAGAAGAAACACTATAGGCATCATGCAAAGTAAGTTATCATTACGAGTGCACACATAATCATAATTTGCAGTGCATGAGAACTCTAGTGAGTCTTACTATCCGATTCAATGTTCATGATTAGTCTGTATTTCTAATCTCGATTCTATAGGTGCCGATGGGTTCTTCACCGGATCAATCTAAACGAGCGACACGACACGTATACGGAGTGCGGAATCCAACGTATACATGTTACGTAATGACAATGACAATATCAGTAGAACAAAGAACACAAGAGGTAAATAATCTGTGGTTTCTATTGCTCTCCAAATGTTCAACTGGTTACAAGAACTCATATGGAAAAGAAACAAAAAAACACTATTTACATGCAAAGTATTGCCTACAGGCGAACTTGTCAAGTTATCTAGAACCTTGGCTTAGGCGAACTTGATAAGTTCGCCTATTACAAAACTTATCAAACAAAGAACATTTACAAACTTAAAAGACAATACTAATACATAAAGACAATACAAAGACCTAAACTATTACAAAGCTTATTGTCACCAAAACGTGTCCCAACAGACTCCCCCTTGACAATAGCTTGTTCTTTGGTCTTCAGAGTCTTCGGTCTTCAAGCATTCTTCTGATTCTCTAACGCTTTGCTTCCGGCATATACTCCTTGATTAATACACACATGCAACACCCTTTTATACTGCATGGCCTGCTCTCTCCATTCTTTGGTATACATGATCTCTTTCCTTCTAAGTGTAAGCTGATATTTTCTTGAGAAGTTGACAAGATTCATAGCATTATAGAATTGTGCTAGAATCTGCCCATCTTTGTCTTCAATTACAACTTCACCAGCACTCACATCGACATACTACCACTTCATATTCCCTATAAAATCTTGTTGAAATTTCTTCAAAGGAATCTTATGAAGGGCTTTGACTGGTGTGTATTTGTATCTTCGAATATGTTTCTTTGTCACTGGATCTACTTCATTACTAAACACACTCTTCCCTTTCTATGGCTTCAGTCTTTCATATTTTCTAGTTGACCCTTCTTTTATGATTAACCTGGCTATTACATCGGCAATTCCATCTCTGGATCTATTGATTAACGGCTTAGTAACTAGACTGTTAACTTCACATCTCGGTAGAGAATTGAAGTATTTGAGCCTAGGTTTCAAGTATTGTACACCATCACTTCTTTTGATTGCAAAAACTTTGAATTCTTCTTCATAAAACCAGCTCAAAATTCTACCAACACAGTGTTCTCGATTGACATATTTGGCTTTCTATACTGGTTCTGATGGTATAACATGCATCACCTTTCTCCAGCTTCTCACCATTTCTAGCCATTTTTCTTTAGTCATTCTTATCTCTTAATAAAACACTTGTTCTTCTTCTTCATCTTGTTGGACTTCAGAAGCAGCAGTAACAGGGGAACAAGGTTTGGTAACTTCAGGATCAGTATCCAATGATTCTGTAATTCCCTCCGAACTTTCCTCGGGAACTACATTCTCATGTATAAAATCCATTGAAATATTCATCCCGTCACAACCCTCATAGGTTATTGCATTAGTGTTCTTTACAAATTTAAGCTCCAATATTTCTCCTTCTTCAACATCACACACATCATCATCACTGATCTTATCTAAGTCAAGTAAACATTCAAGTTTGTCAGCATCTTCAAAAAAAGAATTATCCAACATATCCCGAGCTTATACATTAGAGTCCTTAGAACCCTCTTTCTCACTTGACTTGCCAACTTCAACATTTGATGTCGAATCCCCAAGAGCATTTGATTTCAGGTTTACATCAGTGGATTGACGCCCACCTGTAGGTCCCCGGATGTCTCGAATCGTTACGTGTGGGTGTGTGACTAGTCGGACCGGGTGTGGAATACCCGTGACTAGTTAGAGAATCAAGTAACACAAAGTAAACCGACAACGAAATCATTTTCAAACTCTGTCTATTATAAACTTGAAGGTTACAGAGAGAATACGACTGAGTGCAAATGCATGCGTACATAACTTCTGTTAACCTAGCCTATTTATACTAGACCTGATCTCTGCGCACTTAACAAGTGCGCATGGCAAATTTTTCCTGCGTACTTACCAAGTACACAGAGTATTCTAGTGTACTTGCTAAGTATGCATGAAGTAGTTCCTGCGCACATGTTAAGTGTAACATTTCTGATTTTAGTATTCCTATTTCAATTCAATGTAATGCAATTTCAAGTTCTATACTCGTACAACGTCTCATTATTTTCTCGTTGTAAATTTAATGCAATAATTCTATACAAATTCGCAAGTTCTACTCGGTTATATACATTTAAACGCTATACAAGAAACTATTTTATTCAAACTTATCAAATCTGAAAAGTCAAGGACTAAAGTTGAAAAATGTCAAGAAACCCTAATCAGACACGGTCGTGCTTCGTCTAAGCACGGTCGCGCCAAGTGCTTTGGCACGGTCGCGCGACCTGCTTTGGAACGATCGCGCCCGGTGCTTAGGCACGGTCGCGCCTATCTTGGCACGGTCGCGCCTGCGTAATAGTCGAAACGTAAATGTGATTTCAAAACGCTCAATCATTTGAAATTCAAATCCGATTACGTTTCTTCTTCCATTAACGTGAGTTATACCATTCTCAATTATTCAACGCCTCAGTTTCATACCATCAATCTCGAATTCTCTCTCAAACAATTCAAGCAAAACTCGAATCCTATTCTGAGACGCAAATTCCCCCGATCAAGAAAGGATTACGCATCTCCCGGATCTCTCCAAGACTCTGGACTCTCTGGCCTAGCCGGAATTGCAGCCGAAGTCGCCGGAAGCCGTTCTCTCCGTCGCTGGAACTCCCTTCTACCGATCGTTACCAATTCCTTCCTGTTTTAGGTAAGTATACTCTCCATCTCATTGGTTTCAGTATCATCATCAAAAGCCCCCTATTAATCTGGGCTTTCATTACAGAAATCGTTCGAATCAGAATTGTTATTTTAAATAAAAAGGATTTAATCGATTCCACTCTTAAACACGATGTTAATGCAATTAATTTATATGATTAGACTCGTAATATCTCTTTAATCGAAAGCCCTATCAATTCCATCGTTATAAATACAAGAAATTGTCAATTCGTGTCTGACTTGGAATAGACACGGTCGCGCTAATCATCTAGCGCGGCCGTGCCTCTTGTAGCGCGGTCGTGCCGACTATCAGCGCGGTCGTGTCCTCCTGTCCAAACCTTGTCATGCCCTCTGGGCTAGTCTCTGTTGTGTCTAAAGATCATAGACACGATCGTGCCTGGTCAAGGCACGGTCATGCCTGTTGTCTGGTCTAGATTGTGCTTCTGTTGATAAACCCGGTCGCGCCCCGACTAGCGCGGTCGCGCCCGAGGCTTGAGCACGATCGTGTCCTTCCTAGGCGCGGTCGTGTGAGACTCAGATTTTTAACAGAATTATAATTTTTATATTTTAATCAGTAAATGTTTCACATTTTATAAAAATATGTGTTCTGTATTTAAAAATGGATTAAAAGTTTAATCTTGGCATAAATATAATTTATTGAAAAGTTTATAAAAATTAAATTTATATTTATTTAAATGATGTTTTAAATAATTAAGTTACAAAATTTATAAATAATGATTAGTTATTTAATTTACATTTTAAATCAAAATCGTTTATTTATTTATACTTAATTTCAATTAATATTTACATTATTTCATAAACTATAATTATATATTTATTTATTCAATTCAACCTAATGAAATGGTTACAAACATATTTTACTTCAAACTTTATATATTTTATTCAATACTTTTTAAATACAAATCAATAGTTTTATATACAAATTCAACTTTCACTTTAGACTTAAACTTTGTACATCTATTTGATTCTATACACATTACTCTTAGGTTAAAGTGTGCATTCCAAGGATCATATTTGCTATCTATATTTCCTTGTTAGCTTCACTTCCATACCAAGTGAGTATTCACAACCCCTTTTTACTTTTTTACACTTTTGGGGTGGAACATAAACTTTATACACATTACACATTTCACAACTACATTTACTCAAACAACACAAGTACAAAATCCCATACATACATGTGTGCAAAATTTGAGCTTTGTGCCCGAGTGCTAGTCTTTGTGAAAACTATGTGCAATCATTAACTATACAAGCCGACGGTTTTCAATGATAGATCTATTGAGTCTGACAAACCCACCCAAGTGGAGGTGATTAATACCGACAACACAATTTGCATACTAGTTACTAAGGTTTGATTGTACTTGATTACACAATAGCAGCTCCCCATAAATGCCTTATTTTTCATGTCTTGTAAAGGATTTGTTTACAACTATATGCTATCTATATACAACTGTGTTATACTCACCAACTTTTTAGTTGACTTTATTTTATTCATGTTTCAGGCCCTAATATGTGAGAATGATTCAAGACGTGCTCAATATAGGATTTGGACTTAGCAATATTAAATCAAGAAGTTTATGAGTTGTTTTATTTTCTTGTTTGGATTTGGTTTGTACTTGGATTATTTGTAATGGAAATTTGACTTTAATATACTTCAATTTAGTCAACCTTGTGCTATGAACAGTCTTACATGTCCCGCCCCGATGATTCCGCCATCGGTCGGGGTGTGACAGATTGGTATCAGAGCCTTGGTTATAGGGATTTAGGTTACTAGACATCTTGACCTAGACTATAACTTTAGGACACCCACTTATACTATGCTTCATGACTTTGTGCTATGTGTTACATGCTATGTGCTACATGCTTACCATGATAAATTGTTTATTATATTTGGTACCTTACTTGTTAGAAATTCATGACTTATTAGAATCTTCTTAAATAATACCTTTTCCTATATCCTAAAACCCCATGATATTCCTACCTTCTTTTCTATCTTTATTCTTTCTAAGCATGTGGAAAAATTTTCTTGAAGCAAAAATCTTTAAAAAATTTTATTTCTTCGTTAAGGTTTTTAAACTTGTTAAATTATTTGAGGACACGTGCAATCTGGAAGGGTGACACCTGTATTTTGGGTTTTCTGTCTAGGAAAGCATTTCGCATATATCTCAATCAACCGAGGGACCCGTATGCTTTCCTGGGAATTCCCGAGATGAGTGTTTACCTATAGGCTAAAGCATGTCTCCTTGAAAATTATATAAGTTTAAATTAACCTTAATATGCCTTAGTATTCAAGTGATTTTGTCACTTTTGAGTACAATCCAAACTATGAATATCTATTTTTACGTGGTTATCTCATTCTATTAAATCCTAGCAATTCTCATAAGTTCTTACAATCTTTTCTTGTTTTGTGAAAACTTGTAGAATGCCTCCTCGTCGTGCTCCCGCCGCCAACGCCAACTCCGACATTGCCGCTATTCTTACCCAATTTGTGACACAACTCACCCAAGCCAATGGTGCCACAAATGGCAATGGTGGGAATGGAAGCAATAGTGGTAACAATGGTGGTAATGGTGGAAATGGTGGAAACAATCCATCTCAATGCACCTTCAAGCACTTCAATTCTTGCAATCCCCTAAAGTTTTATGGAACCGAAGGAGCTACTGGACTCCTTCAATGGTGTGAAAGTATTGAGAATACCTTTCTCAATAGTGACTGTCCCGACAACCTCCGTGTTCGTCATGCTACAAGTGTCCTACAAAAACGGGCACTTACATGGTGGAATGGGGAGAAAAGGAATAGGGGAATTGATGTAGCTATGGCTTTACCTTGGGATGAGGTCAAAAGACTTATGACCGAGGAATTCTGTCATAGAAATGAAGTGAAAAAGTTAGAGGCCGAATTTTGGGATCTTGCCCAAGATAGTGGGGAAAACTTAGCATATACAACTCGGTTCCATGAGTTGAGTCTTCTCGTGCCCCACATGGTCACTCCTTTGTCCCGTTGTATCGAAAAGTATATTGGTGGGCTACCAAGACAAATCCAAGATATGGTTTTAGGTAGAAATCCTGCTACTCTGGAGGATGCTATTCGTCTATCTGCTACTTTAACTGATAATCATGTTAAAGCTGGAACTCTTACCAAAAAGGGTTCTAAGAAAGTTGCTGAAACCGTAACCCCTCCTACCCACAACAAAGAAGCCACAACTGAACCCTCTCGCAATAACAAAAAGAGGAAAGTTAGAAACTTTGCTATGGTTACTCCTGCTGTGCCCGTTAATCAAGTTGCACCCGTAATTCAAGCACCGGCTAAAAAGCCATATGTTGGGATTTATCCTCTTTGTGCCACCTGCAATTTTCATCATCCTCAAAGGATTCCATGTCGCCTTTGCACTCATTGTGGGATATATGGTCACACTATCAATATTTGTAGGGCCAAAGCTTTTGAGGGTCAAGTCAATCCACCGAACCAACCCAACCCGCGAGTGGCTAATCAAGGTGCTCCCGCCATTGCTAATAGGCGTGCTTGCTATGAGTGTGGTGACCCGAATCATTTTCGTAATCTATGTCCAAGGCTTGCAAATGCTACACAAGGTGGAGCTCGTGGGCGTGCGTTCAACATAAACGCCAACGAATCTCAAGCCAACAACGACGTGGTTAATGGTACGTTCCTTGTTAATAGTCATTATGCCTCCATTTTGTTCGATACCGGTGTCGATAAAAGTTTTGTGTCACTAAATTTTGAGCCTTTACTTGCAAAGACACGATCTCAATTAGAGAAAACCTTCACCGTTGAAATAGAAAATGGTGACTCCCTTACAATTGAGTCTATTATCTATGATTGCTCTTTAGAACTTAATGATCATGCATTCCCAATCAACCTTGTTCCAATGCCACTAGGAAGCTTTGATATTATCATAGGTATGGATTGGCTATCAAATCATCATGCCGAAGTCATTTGCGCTACCATCGGGAGAAACCTTAAGGGTTTTTGGTGAAAAGCCTTGCAAGGGTCTTAAGTTGATGTCTTGTACTACCGCTCAAAAGTACTTACGAAAGAAGTACATTGCCTTCTTAGCTCATATTGTTCAAAAGGATGTCAAGGAGAAGAGTATCCAAGACATTCCCATTATTCGAGATTTTCCCGAAGTGTTTCCCAAGGATTTATCCGGTCTTCCTCCCGTTCGTCAAGTCGAGTTCCGTATTGATCTTATACCTGGAGCTAACCCCGTTGCTAGAGCTCCTTATCGTCTTGCACCTTCCGAAATGCAAGAGCTCGCAAGTCAACTTCAAGAACTCTCCGATAAAGGTTTCATTCGCCCAAGTCATTCACCGTGGGGTGCACCCGTCTTATTTGTTAAAAAGAAGGATGGATCATTCCTTATGTGTATTGACTACCGCGAACTCAATAAGCTTACTATCAAGAATCATTATCCTTTGCCTAGAATCGATGATCTCTTTGATCAACTTCAAGGTTCTACTTGCTTCTCGAAGATTGATCTTCGATCTGGTTATCATCAGCTCCGTGTTCAAGAAGATGACATTCCTAAGACTGCTTTTCGAACAAGGTATGGTCATTACGAGTTCATGGTTATGCCTTTCGGGTTAACCAATGCACCCGCAGTTTTCATGGATCTCATGAACCGTGTGTGCAAACCGTACCTTGATAAATTCGTGATCGTTTTCATTGACGATATCTTAATCTATTCCAAGACTAAAGCCGACCATGAAGAACACCTTAGATTGGTTTTGGACCTTTTAAAGAAAGAACAACTATATGCCAAGTTCTCCAAATGTGAATTTTGGTTAAAAGAAGTTCAATTTCTTGGTCACATCGTCAACGACAAGGGTATTCATGTTGATCCTGCTAAGATTGAAACGGTTAAGAATTGGAATGCCCCGAAGACTCCTACCGAAGTTCGTTTATTTCTTGGTCTTGCGGGTTATTATCGTCGTTTCATCTCAAACTTCTCAAAGATTGTTGTCCCTCTTACCGCTTTGACCCATAAGTGTAAAACTTATGAGTGGGGACCGAAACAAGAAGAAGCTTTCCAAACTCTTAAGCATAAGTTGTGCAATGCTCCCATTTTGACTCTCCCCGATGGAAATGATGATTTAGTTGTCTATTGTGATGCTTCTAACCAAGGTCTTGGTTGTGTCCTCATGCAACGAGGAAAAGTAATCGCTTATGCATCAAGACAACTCAAAATTCATGAAAAGAATTATACGACGCACGATCTCGAGTTGGGTGCGGTCGTATTCGCGTTAAAGATTTGGAGACATTACCTATATGGCACGAAATGTGTGGTATTCACCGACCATAAAAGTCTTCAACATATCTTCAACCAAAAAGAGCTCAATATGAGGCAACGACGTTGGGTCGAACTCCTTAACGACTACGACTGCGAGATTCTTTACCATCCCGGCAAAGCGAATGTTGTAGCCGATGCCTTGAGTCGAAAGGACCATGTTATGCTTCATTGTGCCCGTATTCAAACCGATATTCAAACCCGTATTTTAGAAGCTCAACACGTCTCGGTAACCGAGGGTAACATGTATGAGGAAATGTCGTGTGGTGTTGAACTCTTCTTGAATCAAAACCCAATGGCTTACTATATTACTTGAACCGTATTTGGATTCCCGATCGCGATGATCTCCGTGCAATTCTCATGAACGAGGCTCATAAGACTCGTTATTCTATTCATCCTAGTGCGGATAAAATGTACCAAGATCTTCGCCAACTTTATTGGTGGCCCGGTATGAAGAAGGACATTGCTCTTTATGTTGCCAAATGCTTAACTTGCTCTAAAGTCAAAGCCGAACATCAGCGTCCTTCTGGTTTAGCTATGGACTTCATTACCAAACTCCCTCGCACCTCAAGTGGTTATGATAGTATTTGGGTGATCATTGATCGACTCACCAAATCTGCCCACTTCTTGCCTATTCGTGAAGACTTCAAAGTGGAGAAATTAGCCCAAATTTACATTGATGAAATTGTGAGCCGTCATGGTGTTCCCTTGAACATAATATCCGATAGAGACGCTCGGTTCACTTCTCGATTTTGGCAATCTCTCCATAAGGCTCTTGGCACTCGATTGGATTTGAGCACGGCTTACCATCCGCAAACTGATGGTCAAACCGAGCGAACAATCCAAACTCTTGAAGACATGCTTAGAGCTTGTGTAATCGATTTTGGTGGCAAATGGGATTCATATTTATCCCTTATTGAGTTTTCTTACAACAATAGCTACCACACAAGTATCAACATGGCTCCATTCGAAGCTCTCTATGGTCGCAAGTGTCGCTCTCCGATCTGTTGGAACGAGATTGGTGAAGCACAAATCACTGGTCCCGAGTTAATTCAAGAAACATCCGACAAGATTATTCAAATCCGTGACAATATTCGAGTAGCGAGGAGTCGGCAAAAGAGTTATGCCGACAAACGTCGAAAACCCTTGGAATTCCAAGTCGGTGATCTTGTTCTTCTTAAGGTGTCTCCTTGGAAGGGTGTGGTCCGTTTTGGAAAGAAAGGCAAGTTAGCACCTCGTTATGTTGGTCCATTCAAAATCCTTGAAAGGATTGGGAAAGTGGCTTACAAGCTCGAGTTACCTCCATCTCTCGGCAATGTGCATTCTACATTTCATATATCTAATCTGAAGAAGTGTCTCGCCGATGAAAATCTCCATATACCGCTCGACGACGTGCGCATTGATGAAACGATGCACTTCGTTGAGAAACTGGTAGAAATTATGGATCGTGAAGTCAAGCAGCTCAAGCGAAGTCGCATTCCTATCGTTAAAGTTCGTTGGGAATCTAAGCGTGGTCCTGAGTTCACTTGGGAACGAGAAGACCAAATGAAGCTCAAGTACCCTCATCTTTTTACTAATAATGTTGTTTCCTCTAGCTAAATTTTGGGACGAAATTCTCTCAACATGGGGAGACTGTAACATTTCTGATTTTAGTATTCCTATTTCAATTCAATGTAATGCAATTTCAAGTTCTATACTCGTACAACGTCTCATTATTTTCTTGTTGTAAATTTAATGCAATAATTCTATACAAATTCGCAAGTTCTACTCGGTTATATACATTTAAACGCTATACAAGAAACTATTTTATTCAAACTTATCAAATCTGAAAAGTCAAGGACTAAAGTTGAAAAATGTCAAGAAACCCTAATCAGACACGGTCGTGCTTCGTTTAAGCACGGTCGCGCCAAGTGCTTTGGCACGGTCGCGCGACCAGCTTTGGAACGATCGCGCCCGGTGCTTAGGCACGGTCGCGCCTGCGTAACAGTCGAAACGTAAATGTGATTTCAAAACGCTCAATCATTCGAAATTCAAATCCGATTACGTTTCTTCTTCCATTAACATGAGTTATACCATTCTCAATTATTCAACGCCTCAGTTTCATACCATCAATCTCGAATTCTCTCTCAAACAATTCAAGCAAAACTCGAATCCTATTCTGAGACGCAAATTCCCCCGATCAAGAAAGGATTACGCATCTCCCGGATCTCTCCAAGACTCTGGACTCTCTGGCCTAGCCGGAATTGCAGCCGAAGTCGCCGGAAGCCGTTCTCTCCGTCGCTGGAACTCCCTTCTACCGATCGTTACCAATTCCTTCCTGTTTTAGGTAAGTATACTCTCCATCTCATTGGTTTCAGTATCATCATCAAAAGCCCCCTATTAATCTGGGCTTTCATTACAGAAATCGTTCGAATCAGAATTGTTATTTTAAATAAAAAGGATTTAATCGATTCCACTCTTAAACACGATGTTAATGCAATTAATTTATATGATTAGACTCGTAATATCTCTTTAATCGAAAGCCCTATCAATTCCATCGTTATAAATACAAGAAATTGTCAATTCGTGTCTGACTTGGAATAGAAACGGTCGCGCTAATCATCTAGCGCGGCCGTGCCTCTTGTAGCGCGGTCGTGCCGACTATCAGCGCGGTCGTGTCCTCCTGTCCAGACCTTGTCATGCCCTCTGGGCTAGTCTCTGTTGTGTCTAAAGATCAAAGACACGATCGTGCCTGGTCAAGGCACGGTCGTGCCTGTTGTCTGGTCTAGATTGTGCTTCTGTTGATCAACCCGGTCGCGCCCCGACTAGCGCGGTCGCGCCCGTGGCTTGAGCACGATCGTGTCCTTCCGAGGCGCGGTCGTGTGAGACTCAGATTTTTAACAGAATTATAATTTTTATATTTTAATCAGTAAATGTTTCAGATTTTATAAAAATATGTGTTCTGTATTTAAAAATGGATTAAAAGTTTAATCTTGGCATAAATATAATTTATTGAAAAGTTTATAAAAATTAAATTTATATTTATTTAAATGATGTTTTAAATAATTAAGTTACAAAATTTATAAATAATGATTAGTTATTTAATTTACATTTTAAATCAAAATCATTTATTTATTTATACTTAATTTCAATTAATATTTACATTATTTCATAAACTACAATTATATATTTATTTATTCAATTCAAACCTAATCAAATGGTTACAAACATATTTTACTTCAAACTTTATATATTTTATTCAATACTTTTTAAATACAAATCAATAGTTTTATATACAAATTCAACTTTCACTTTAGACTTAAACTTTGTACATCTATTTGATTCTATACACATTACTCTTAGGTTAAAGTGTGCATTCCAAGGATCATATTTGCTATCTATATTTCCTTGTTAGCTTCACTTCCATACCAAGTGAGTATTCACAACCCCTTTTTACTCTTTTACACTTTTGGGGTGGAACATGAACTTTATACACATTACACATTTCACAACTACATTTACTCAAACAACACAAGTACAAAATCCTACATACATACATGTGTGCAAAATTTGAGCTTTGTGCCCGAGTGCTAGTTGTGCTAGTCTTTGTGAAAACTATGTGCAATCATTAACTATACAAGCCAACGGTTTTCAATGATAGATCTATTGAGTCTGACAAACCCACCCAAGTGGAGGTGATTGATACCGATAACACAATTTGCATACTAGTTACTAAGGTTTGATTGTACTTGATTACACAATAGCAGCTCCCCATAAATGCCTTATTTTTCATGTCTTGTAAAGGATTTGTTTACAACTATATGCTATCTATATACAACTGTGTTAACTTTTTAGTTGACTTTATTTTATTCATGTTTCAGGCCCTAATATGTGAGAATGATTCAAGACGTGCTCAATATAGGATTTGGACTTAGCAATATTAAATCAAGAAGTTTATGAGTTGTTTTATTTTCTTGTTTGGATTTGGTTTGTACTTGGATTATTTGTAATGGAAATTTGACTTTAATATACTTCAATTTAGTCAACCTTGTGCTATGAACAGTCTTACATGTCCCGCCCCGATGATTCCGCCATCGGTCGGGGTGTGACATTAATTGCGCAAAACACTTAGAGAAATCAGACGACAAGAACATAAATTAGTAATTACAACTCGATAACTAATACATACAGACACTAACATGCAATGACTAATACATACAAGACACGTACAAAAGCTAAGACAATATCCAGAGTGTTTGTCACACAAAAGTGCTTCAACAAACTCCCCCTTGACAACAGCTCTGGATTGTCTTCGGTCTTCACTGCTCCCCAGCTTTAGCTTACATCTTCTTCTTGTAATCAAGGCAGAACTTGATCACCTTGTCGTATTTAGAAGCAAGGAACTTTGTCCACTCGTATGTGTACATGCAGTACTTGTTAGCTAGCGCCTCTTGATCTTTCATAGAAAAGTTTATGAAGAAGACTTCATCAAACACTCTGATCAGTTCCCTTGGCACTAAGCTTCCACTCTCGGACCACACCTTTCCAATCACCACTACCTCACCCGATTTAGTACGTACCAATACCATATGTTACCGAGGATACCCTGAGATAACTTGCTCAAGGAATCTTGGTTTCACACAACACTGCCTTGTATACCAGTTTCTTTAAGCTTTTATTAGTCACAGGATGTCTAACGCTCTTGTCCCTGACTCGCTTGGGCACTTGAGGCTGTAGAACCTGCCACAAACCCATCGCTACTGCGTGATTTGAGTGACCAGTGTCACACCCCGACCGATGGCGGAATCATCGGGGCGGGACATGTAAGACTGTTCATAGCACATGGTTGACTAAATTGAAATATATTAAAGTTAAATTTCCATTACAAATAATCCAAGTACAAACCAAATTCAAACAAGAAACATAAAACAATTCATAAAGTTCTTGATTTAAATTGCTAAGTCCAAATCCTATGTTGAACACGTCTTGAATCAATCTCACATATTGGGGCCTGAAACATGAATAAAATAAAGTCAACTAAAAAGTTGGTGAGTATAACACAGTTGTATGTAGATAGCATATAGTTGAAAACAAATCCTTTACAAAACATGATAAAATAAAGCATTTATGGGGAGCAGCTATTGTGTAACCATGTACAACTAAACCTTGTAACTAACATGCAAAAATTGTGTTGTCGGTTTCAATCACCGCGCACCATGGGTGGGTTTGTCAGACTCAATAGATCTATCATTGAAAACCGTCGGCTTGTATAGTTAATGATTGCACATAAGAGCATACAAAGGTTAGCACACCTAGCACTCGGGCACAAAGCTCAAATTTTGCACACATGTATGTAAATAGGATTTTTGCAGTTGTGTTGTTTGTGTAAATGTAAATGTGTAATGTGTAATGTGTATAGAGTTCATGTTCCACCCCAAAAGTGTAAAAGAGTAAAAGGGGTTGTGAATACTCACTTGGTATGGAAGTGTAGCTAACAAAGATTATAGATAGCAAATATGATCCTCGAAATGCACAATTTAACCTAAAGAGTAATGTGTATTGAATCAAATAGATGCATAAAGTTTAAGTCTAAAATGAAAGTTGAATTTGTGTATAAAACTATTGATTTGTATTTAAAAAGTATTGAATAAAATACATAGAGTTTGAAGTAAAATATTTTTGAAACAATTTGATTAGGTTTGAATTAAATAATTGAATAAATATATAATTATAGTTTATAAAATAATGTAAATATTAATTGTAATTAAGTATAAATAAATAAATGAGTTTGATTTAAATTGTAAATTAAATAGATAATCATTATCTTATTTATTTATAAATTTTGTAACTTAATTATTTAAAATATCATTTAAGTGTAAGATAGTAAATATGAATTTAATTTTCATAAACTTTTAAATAAATTATATTTATGCCAAGATTAAACTTTTAATTCATTTTTGAATACAGAAAACATATTTTTATAAAATCTGAAACATTTACTGATTAAAATATAAAAATTATAATTATGTTAAAAGTTCTGAATCTCACACGACCGTGCCTCGGAAGGGCACGATCGTGCTCAAGCCACGGGCGCGACCGCGCTAGTCGCGGCGCGACCGGGTTGATCAACAGGAGCACAATCTAGACAAGTCAACAGGCACGACCGTGCCTTAGCCCGGCACGGTCGTGTCTATGATCTTTAGACACAACAGAGACTAGCCCAGAGGGCATGACAAGGTCTGGACAGGAGGACACGATCGCGTCTCTATTCGACACGACCGCGCTACATGAGGCACGGCCGCGCTAGATGATTAGCGCGACCGTGTCTCTTCCAAATCGGACACGAATTGACAAAATCTTGTATTGTAAATGTTGGGATTGTTAGGGTTTTTACTTATATAGTTATTACGAGTATTCTGAGATATTTTAATTGTATTGAAAACATGATTAGGGTAGGATTCGATTAAACCATTTTTGAATAAAATACGAGTTCTGATTCGGGATGATTTACAAATTGTAAGCCCAAATTGATAAGGGGCTTTTGATAAAGAGACTGAATCGACTGAGGGAACGATTATAGTTACCCTGAAGCGTATCGAATTGATGGAGCACGGTAGAACGGAATTCCGACGTCGGTGAGAAAGGCTTCCGGCGTCTTCAGATATGATTCCGGCGACTACAAGGGATCAGTAGCTCCTGGGAGGATCGAGTAGTGTGACTCTGCTGCTGGATTGAGGGGATTCGGATCGAAAAGCGGATTCTAGATTTTTGGAATGCTTGAGAGAGTTTTTCTTCGAGTTTGATGGAATGTAACTGAGGCGTTTGAGTAATTTGAAAATGGTATTACTCTCACAATCGGAATGAAACGAAGGAACGGTTACGGATTCTCGACGATCGGTGATTAAAAGTGTATTTACTTTTTGACAGTTACGCAGGCGCGACCGTGCCCAAAAGAGGCGCGACCGTGCCAAGGCACCGGGCGCGATCGTTCCAAGGCTAGTCGCGCGACCGTGCCAGAGCACTTCGGCGCGACCGTGCCGGGACAAGCGCGGCCGTGCTTAGCTAGGGTTTCTTGTTATTTTTTAACTCTAGTCCTTAACCTTTCAGGTTTGACAAGTTTGAATAAGATAGCTACTTGTATAGTGTTGAAATGCATATAATCGACTAAAACTTGCGAATTTGTATTGAATCATTGCATATAATTTTTGTAGAGAAAATAACACAAAACAGTGCACGAGTATAGAGTTTGAAATGCGTTACATTGGATTGAAATACGAATACTAAAATCAGAAATGTTACAGTCTCCCCATGTTAAGGGAATTTCGTCTCCGAAATTTAACTAATGGAGGCTGCAAAATCGAGAAGGAGGAGGGAGTTTTTGATTTTCGGTGAATTTTGATTGTTGGATCCCAGGGGGTGTAACGGTTGACTTTGTTTAGGCCTGATACTCAAAGTTGTTTATGAAAGGGGAATAATGGATTTTGTTTTTAAATGAATTTTAAGAAGAATATTTGACGAATAATAAATTGAATTCTAAACGCGAGATGTATTACTTGAAATGGATTTAGAGGGATCTTGAAATTTAGAGTTTGTGTAAGATGTAGTCTAATGTGTTCAAAATTGTTAGTGGGTAAAAGATTTCATAAACATTGGTCTAGGTCAAAACTTCTCGTGACATGAACAACGCTACTTTTGGTAATATGATAGGACACTTATATACAGGAAGTACCATCGGCGTATCCACCATGCCCTTGTCATGTCACATCAGTTTCGTTGTTACACATCATGATAAGTTTTAGGTCACAACACACGACAAAATTTCTTTATAGTTTCCATGCGCTGATTTTTATAATTCCGTGTGCACCCGTAATTATTCAAATCATCGTATGGTCCGTATAGATCGTTTTCGTTGTGTGCGGGTATGGGGGTACAATTTCACCATGATCACGTCTATAGTTTACACATAAAAATTCGCTAACAAGTAACTAAGTCTCTAATCAGTTCGGTTCGCAACTAAAGAGTAGTAAAGTAGTAACACTTAAAGTTTCTTAGTCTGCTCGTGTTTGAACAAGAATATGTCAAACCCCGAGTCGTTTCAATGTATTATGGTCTTCGCTTTGGTGTACAAAGTGCATGACCATGTCTTGTGTATAATGTAATCAATCCATTGCAATAATTGTAAGCAAATTTTGTTTCGAGTATATAGTAAGCACACAAGTCTCATGTATGATCTAGTGTCACGTAGTTTGAAATCAAACAGGTCTCATATATATAGCGTAAATAATTTAGCGTCTTGTATTTTGTAAATCAATAAACTCTAATATGTAATGTAAACAACATAGTATTATGTGTATTGTAGGAAATGGATCTCATGTATAGTGTTAGCAACTTAACATCGTGTATTTTGTATAATGTACACCGTTTAGTATAAAGTGCTTTGTAACAAAATGAGTTTCATGTATAGTATGGTCAATCTAGAACTGTGTATCAATGACGCAATTCTTATGTATCACGTATATTGCAAACAATTAAGTTTCGTGTATCATGTGCTCAAACCAGTAGCATGTGTATTGCAATTAAACATGTTTCGTGCATTACGTGATTAATCGAGCAAATTGTGATTTGTAGGCAAACTAGTTTCATGTATCATGTAATTTGTGTAGCATTGGATATATTGAGAAATATTGAGTTTTATGTACCATAAGATTGCATTGAATATATTGTGAACGTGATTATTGAACTTCGCGTGTGATGTGTACTAACGGGTTTTGCATGTGTTCGAGTGTTGCGGATAAACGTGTTGTTTGGCGTTCCTGCATAATGTGGTAGTTAGGTTCAAGTCCTCAAATCTCATTGAGGTTGGTGGGAAAGGTTAACGTTTACGCGGTATGGATCGTCTTTTGAAGCGTCAAGTGAAAGGTAACGAGGAGGTTTTGGAAATATTCTGGAATTTGTGTTTACAAATGCAGGTCTTTGTTTGAACATAGAAAGTAGGAAATTCGTTCTTGATTGTAGGTATATAAAGTAGTGAAATCATTGAACCGCATATTTTAAATGAATATGCAATTTATGGGAAAAGCATTTTTTTTTATTTAAACTTTCAACTATTAATAAAAGAATATTTTTAAGTGGAACCATTGGCTAAACAAGTAGTCTATAATTTAGCCAAAGTTTAGAAATACTTATTTTAATGAAGAAAATTCATAGTTATTTATCAATTTGAAATAATATATATTTTTTTTTATAAATTTGGTTGTATTAACTTTCCTTATCAGGTGAAAAAGTTTTATGGAAAATTTATGTTTTTGATATTATCTAAAATTTTGATAAACATTTTGATTAAACAAGAAAATGAGGTTTTGTTTAAATCACAAAATAGGATGATTTATTTAATGAAAAAGATTGTCGGTAATGTACTAAACCATGTTGAATGAAAGAAGTGAAAATTTGATGGGAATATAACAGGTGTAATTTACGCTCCACAGGTCAAATCAATGAACAATAACTGTAGAGTTAGAATATATGGAATTGATTAAATACTGAAATGTTAAACATTATTCAAAACATAGGGGAAATGGTTCTCAATCCGAAAATTTAAAGGAAATCAGTAGAAGCTCCTTCTAACGTCTCTGGTAGCTTTCCACTAGGAAGAAGATAATCGCCAAGATGAGCACCGCTATAGTCACTCGAGTAGCAGACCTGGCTTCAGTCCTGGCGGTCTCCGTGCAATGTGCTTGTATTTCTTTTTCGAGGATGGAGATTAACTCCTTTTGATATCCTAATTGGTTTGCTAGGCTATCCATTCTTTGTCTTTGTAAGTCGTGTATCACTCCCTGCTCTATCCTTTGCCTCTCAAATTCTGAATTCCTTACATATTGATGGAAGTCATTGGTTGGAATTCCCATTACACCAGGGGGTGTCATGGTATGCCTTACCCAAGGGTTAGGAAGGTGCGGGTCGGGCATTAGGTATGGGTCTCTTAGTGGGGGTGGAAATTGATGGTGGAGGTGAGGTGTATGATACGGGTTTACGGGTGCGAAAGATTCAGGTGTTTGAAGTCTCGGGTCGGTGTTCCTAATCCAGTCCGCCCTTACATCGAACCTTGGCCTAGCAGTTGGGGGTGTTGGTGACCGGTACACGGGTGTCTCAGTGTCTTCTTCCCAATCAGATTCTGATCCAGGACGGTAAACCGGGGAGGGAGGAGGGTAGGAGTCCATGTCTAGCAGAAAAAAAATGAAAAAGTTGTAAGTGATAATGAAATATGAAGTATCAAATATAGAAGTTCTTATGGGTTTTAGAGTTTGACTAGTCATGACGCCGAACCTTCATGATAGTATTTTAGAAATACACTTGACCTATAAGTAATGTATCCCTAAGGAGAATTCCCAGGAAAGAGGGGTGGGTCAATAAGACACACTTAAGTACCCTGTCTTTCCTTAGCCAGAATTCCTCATGGAATTACACACTATTCCAGCCATCATGTATTAATAATACTATTGTTGGGCTCATGGTCATGATGAGAATTGTTGTGGACTGGGCTTTGAGGCTCAAGAGTAAGGTTTATGCTTTTCAGCGGGCTTTCTTCTTCTTGGAGGATAGATGGGCTTCTTAGTTTACTATTGGTGGACATTAGGCCCAATAGTTTAAGTCTTTGCTCATAAAGGGTGATGGTATCATGCATTTGGGTCCAAAGGTGTATGAATAATTTGGTGTGTATGTGTGTGTGTTAGACTTAGGATAGTGTTTTAAATAATTTAAGTAGGTAGCTATGCATAGAAGAAAAAGTGGGCAAGTAACGTGACACATAAACTATTGAGTATTGTTGTAAGGCCCCTTTCCCGGGTAACCTCACTTGTTGGATTTACTCATAAACATAGCCATAAATACTGAACTTAAATTATAATATTCATCATTTAATTACATTACATAACAGCGGAAGTCTTAACAATTTAAAACACAACATTGTATTAGCAAACAAAAGTGGGATGTCAGTCTTGTGCCGGGTAACCTTCACGCCATCGCACGACCTTTTCTTCCTTTACCTGAAATGTATACTAAAAGTCAGCTAACGCTGGTGAGTTCTAGTTTAATACAATTAGGTACAAACATTCTTTTCTTTATAAGTATGCATAATTATATATAAACATTTATATATATACACATTTACTTGAATTGCTTTTCTTTTATCATTCTTCGCAAATGCATATAAATATATATTCGCATCTTTTGTCTCATTTAATTTCATAACTTTTGCTTTTCTTTCATCTTTCTTTGTGACTACATATATATGCATTCACCCTTTTCTTTTCTTTTCTTTCATGGGTGATCAACCCGCCTTTTTAGCGCGTATATCACAAAGACATACGCCCTTAAGCTACCGTCATAGCCCTTTTACTCATCCGGTCCTAGAAACCGTCCGCCTTAACTTTCCATCCGGCCAACCTTCGGCCGTCCGCCTTAACCGTCCTACCGTCGTAGGCCGTAATTCGCCCGTCTACCCGAAGGTATCCGTTTCCCATGCGACTATTATTTATACAACCGTTCTACTATAATATGCCAATTGCTTCGACCGTCCTTTAATGGCATTCGTACGTCCTAGCTGATGAAGGAACGCACTTGTCCCGGTTGTAAAATAGTCACATGGTCGTCCGTCTACCGAAGTAGCCGTTATCATCGAAGCGTCCATAACATTTTCTGTACTTTGCAAGCAATATATACATGGATATAAAGCAGGATTTCATTCTTTCATATGGTGTTATACTTTCATTCATTCTTTATAATCATGCTTTTCATTCTTTATTCATAAATTCTTTTTCTTTATATAGGTATATATATATATATACTTATATACCACATATGATCACATTGACATTCATAACATTTATTTACTTAGTGTATACATTTCAGCCCCAAAACATTTATAAATCTTTTGCACATAACATAGAAGGGGGCACATAGAACTCACCTGATGAGCTACTCTAGGTTGTCCTAAACAAAGGTCCAACAGCGTCACTTTCGATCTGGATTAGGTATTTAAATACACATTAGACCCAACCCCGACTTTAATGGTTTAATCTTTCTAAACTTACTGACTTTACTTAACCAACCTGCTGCCTGCTGTCTGCTGCCTGCGCACTTAGTAAGTGCGCAGGGACTTGCTCTTGCGCACTTGGCAAGTGCGCAGGAGCCTTCCTCCTGCGTACTTGGTAAGTACGCAGGGTCTGCATCCTGCGTACTTGGTAAGTACGCAGGGATTCCCTCCTGCGCACTTGCTAAGTGCGCATGACCTGGTTCTTGGACCAAAAATCCGAAGTTCTTGCATGCAAACCCGATCGTGCCAATCTTACAATTTTCTTTGATCAAAACATGCGGTTTTCGTTCTAGATGCTATTTCTAAGCTTATTATCAAGTTTCATCCGTAAAAACATCATCTATTTAGCTAAAACTCGAGAAACCCCAAAATGAACAAAAACTCAGATTATGTATGAATCCTTACCTGGATTGAAGTTTTGATTCGGAGGTTTTGCTCACGAGCTCAGCTGTAACGTGCTCCTCTAATCTAGTGACGATCCGTCGACTTTCTCTCTCTAGACCCGGGCTCCCTTTCTCTCTCTAGAATTGGTGAAATGGAGGTGGAATGAGCTAGTGGGCTGCCTTGCCCCTTTTATACCTGGGCTTCCCTCGGCCCGTTGGAGCCGAGCTCAAGCCCATCCGTTCTCATTTCGTTTTATGATGTTTAAATCTCTATCGTATTATTATTTACTTATTTACTATTTTCGGGATGTTACAAGTCTACCCCCCTTAAAGAGGTTTCGTCCTCGAAACTGTTTATACGTCACACAATTGAGGGTATAGTCCCCTCATCTCGTCTTCTTTTTCCCATGTGGCTTCTGATCCTTTTCTGTGCTTCCATTGTATTTTGACTAGCTGAATCGACTTCTTGCGTAGTCGTTTCTCAGCTCGATCAAGGATGGCTATTGGTTCCTCTACATAATTCAAACTGTTATCCACCTCGATCTCATCGTAAGGTATGTGAGCTGTGTCGTCAACTAGGCACTTGCGTAAGTGCGACACGTGGAACGTAGGGTGGATTCCACTAAGCTCGACGGGTAGGTCGAGTCTGTAAGCAACTTGACCCACTCTTGCTAGAATCTTGAAAGGTCCGACAAACCTTGGACTGAGTTTGCCACGCTTTCTGAATCGGATGATTCCTTTCCATGGTGATACCTTTAACAGTACCCTGTCCCCTACCCGAAACTCTAAATCCCTTCTTCTCTTGTCCGCGTATGATTTCTGTCTGTCCTTTGCGGCTTTCATTCCAGCCTTGATTTGATCAAATTTCTTGGAAGTAGCTTTGACCACTTTGAGACTAGCAAAATCCTTTTGTCCAATTTCCCCCCAACAAACCGGGGTTCTACATTTCCTCCCATATAACATTTCAAATTGCGGCATGTCAATAGTTGAGTGATAGCTGTTGTTATATGAAAATTCTGCCAATGGTAGATGGTTGTCCCAGCTCCCACCGAAATCAATGATACAGGCCCGGAGCATGTCCTCCAAGGTCTGAATGGTTCTTTCAGATTGACCATCGGTTTGAGGGTGGTAAGCAGTGCTGATGTTCAATCTAGTGCCCATCGCTTCATTGAACTTCTTCCAAAACCTTGACGTGAATCTAGTATCCCTGTCGGACACAATCGACAGCGGCATACCATGTCTGCTCACAACTTCCTTGATAAATATTTCTGCTAGTCTTTCTGATGAGGAAGTCTCACGTATTGGCAAGAAGTGAGCACTTTTCGTCAAGCGGTCGACGATCACCCAAATGGTATCATTGCCTTTAGCTGTTCGCGGTAACTTGGTAATGAAGTACATCGTGATTTCCTCCCACTTCCATTCCGGTATCGGTAGAGGTTGCATTTTACCACATGGTTTCTGGTGCTCGGCCTTAACTAGTGAACACGTTAGGCACTTGTTCACGTACTCAGTCACATCATTCTTCATGCCAGGCCACCAGTACTCTTTCTCAAGTCTTGATACATTTTGTTTATTAAAGTCTAACACATTCTCTTTTTGTTCCTTGACAACCTAAGTCCTAAACGGGTCTCGTGTTTTAAGTAGAAATAGATTTGGGATGTCTCTTATACATGATTATAAATCTGTCCGTCATGACTAGGTTGTCTCTTAAGTTTCTGTAACTCACTTGTTCTGCTTCATGAAAATAATATAAACATTCGATGCCACAGGTGAATTGCGTGTAGTTAGGGTTTACACGTTACTACTACCTCTTCTCCTTTATTATGGTTTCTTCGGATGTTGTATTGAATGGTATAACTTACTTTAATCTGATGTACCTCTCGTGGGTGGGCTTAACTCGAATCCCCCAAGCATTTGCGTGGATTAGTCATGCTGAGCGGGCCATGAACTCTCTTCAACACTTAGGAGCGTCCCTTAGATATCCTAGTATCTTGTTTAAATTGCCTACTCTGTGCTCTAGGTAGTTGTTATCATTCTCTTTCTAAGTCGCTTCGGTTATTACATGTACTTCATAAATTATCCTTGGTGTATTCGTTCTCGAAAGAACATACCATGTCGTTCCCGTCAATCCTATTATCTCGTTCCCGAAGGAACCATATCATTTCGTTCCCGAAGGAACCTTATCGTTTTGTTCCCGTAGGGACTATACTGTTGCGTTCCCGAAGGAACCATATGAAGCCTTACTTTATCATACCAAACTTTTTGGGAAGGTATTCATTCAGACGGAACACTAGGTATACGATCTTTACATTCATATTCCTATACACGTAACTCCCTTCTTGTCTTTCTTTAAAACATACTCATCATGGTTTCACATTTTTCATCATTAGTCTATTACGTACCACTCTTACTTCATATCACTGGATGGTCTTAGGGATTGGCATCCCTTGTGACCGAAAATATACATTTTCTAACTTTTCGTGACCGTTAACAGTTTTCGTATGCGATTCTTTTATAATTTCATTCATAGGTTTGTTTAATTAGTTGGCACGCGTGGTGATACTCGATTTATTCCTTTCCTTTCTGCTCTCATTAGGTTCCTTATTGGCCTTTCAATTTCAGTAGTCTCACGTGCTCTTGACTTGACTTAATCATCGTAGAGTGTTTTCTGACTCGTCTTGAGTCCTTGCTTCCACTTACGCCTTACTTCACACCATTGGGCTTGCCTTTCACATCCATCCTGAACAACAATCCTTGGGTTGGATCTGGTTTTATTTGGTTTTGCCTGCTCGCCCTAATTAACATCACGGTTCTAGTCATTTGTTGTCGTTGGTATATCTATCTTCCCGTTTCAGCGAATGCTCATAGTAGTTTATCTGGGGTTGTATTTTGCATGGAGAGATGCCATTTGTGTATTCGTGCACTCATATATTTCTTGGACATATACTCGTGTGGTTATTTCCTTCATACTCTTGCATACTTCGACAGTAGACCAATGTTTATTCATCATATGGTGTTTGTGTTAAGCATAGACAATTCCTGTTCAAAAGCAGTTCTCTAAATGGGTGCTTGTCTAACATATGTAGCACTCATGTCTCATACTTAACGTGTAATCCTTGGTAGTTACCTTCCCAATTCGAAACAAACAAGTGTTGAGTTCCTCAAATCCTACTTACTTGGTCTTCGTCGTTCGCGGGTTGCCATGCGAAGCAACCTTCTCATTGGGGCTTGATAGGTCCTCTCATCATCCTCATACTAATCCTCTCTAGTGCAATCTTTCCATTTCTTTGTGTTTGATTGATTTACTACTTCCATTACTGTTGCATCAGGTTCCGGGCCAGGTTTCGTAAATCTTTCTAAACTTGTTTCTTCGTGTCACTCAAATTCAGTAAACTTCATTTAGGTTTCCATTCCTTCTCATTCCACCTTTGGTGTGTCGTTGTTGCCATCATTCGTCTTGCTAATTCGTTACAATCGCCATTACTTAGGTGACTAATCTCATAGTCTTGGTTGGAGTGATTAAATTGTTTTTGGTGACATGTGTATTAATCCACACGATAAGGTTCATCAGTATGCACACGCACATGTAAATTTACAATTACGTGGATCCTGACGTAATTGCCAACTTACCTTACTTGTGAATTCCTGACTCATCTTATAATGCTTCATAATTTAGATGTCTTCTATAAACGATGTTTAATCCATGTATCGTTCTTCCCTTTTTGAACTCCTTGTTGACGGAAGTCGTTCATGAATGTTCGTTACTGATCTACTTGGACCGTTGATATTCCGCCATCTTTCTTTCTTTGTGGTTTATCGAACTTCAGCTCGTTGTTTGTGATTCACCTCACATGGATCTCACCGTTCTTATAATTCATGTGCATTTCATAGTATTAGACTAACATCTCTTTCACTCTCTATGGTGAGTACATACGACGGACGACAAATCGAGACACACTTACACAGTAAAAGATTGATAACAGTAGCTACGTGTTATTATTAACCATTTACTGTACTCATGTGCTCAAATTGTCTACCATCATATGTCATATGTGTAACTATTCATATCAGTAGTGACATTGGTAACTAAGGAATGTGTCCTATGCTAAGGCATCTACCCTGAGTTACATATGTTGACATTGATACTTACATACTTGTTTTGGCGTTGGCGTTGGCTACCCGTACTGACATCCATGCGTTGGTCCCATTATCAGTTTGAGTTCAGACATTTAGCGATGTCTGAATCTCTCAAACTATTGCTCTGATACCAACTTGTAAGGCCCCTTTCCCGGGTAACCTCACTTGTTGGATTTACTCATAAACATAATATACTGAACTTAAATTATAATATTCATCATTTAATTACATTACATAACAGCGGAAGTCTTAACAATTTAAAACACAACATTGTATTAGCAAACAAAAGTGGGATGTCAGTCTTGTGCCGGGTAACCTTCACGCCATCGCACGACCTTTTCTTCCTTTACCTGAAATGTATACTAAAAGTCAGCTAACGCTGGTGAGTTCTAGTTTAATACAATTAGGTACAAACATTCTTTTCTTTATAAGTATGCATAATTATATATAAACATTTATATATATACACATTTACTTGAATTGCTTTTCTTTTATCATTCTTCGCAAATGCATATAAATATATATTCGCATCTTTTGTCTCATTTAATTTCATAACTTTTGCTTTTCTTTCATCTTTCTTTGTGACTACATATATATGCATTCACCCTTTTCTTTTCTTTTCTTTCATGGGTGATCAACCCGCCTTTTTAGCGCGTATATCACAAAGACATACGCCCTTAAGCTACCGTCATAGCCCTTTTACTCGTCCGGTCCTAGAAACCGGCCGCCTTAACTTTCCGTCCGGCCAACCTTCGGTCGTCCGCCTTAACCGTCCTACCGTCGTAGGCCGTAATTCGCCCGTCTACCCGAAGGTATCCGTTTCCCATGCGACTATTATTTATACAACCGTTCTACTATAATATGCCAATTGCTTCGACCGTCCTTTAATGGCATTCGTACGTCCTAGCTGATGAAGGAACGCACTTGTCCCGGTTGTAAAATAGTCACATGGTTGTCCGTCTACCGAAGTAGCCGTTATCATCGAAGCGTCCATAACATTTTCTGTACTTTGCAAGCAATATATACATGGATACAAAGCAGGATTTCATTCTTTCATATGGTGTTATACTTTCATTCATTCTTTATAATCATGCTTTTCATTCTTTATTCATAAATTCTTTTTCCTTATATAGGTATATATATATATACTTATATACCACATATGATCACATTGACATTCATAACATTTATTTACTTAGTGTATACATTTCAGTCCCAAAACATTTATAAATCTTTTGCACATAACATAGAAGGGGGCACATAGAACTCACCTGATGAGCTACTCTAGGTTATCCTAAACAAAGGTCCAACAGTGTCACTTTCGATCTGGATTAGGTATTTAAATACACATTAGACCCAACCCCGACTTTAATGGTTTAATCATTCTAAACTTCTTGACTTTACTTAACCAACCTGCTGCCTGCTGTCTGCTGCCTGCGCACTTAGTAAGTGCGCTGGGACTTGCTCTTGCGCACTTGGCAAGTGCGCAGGAGCCTTCCTCCTGCGTACTTGGTAAGTACGCAGGGTCTGCATCCTGCGTACTTGGTAAGTACGCAGGGATTCCCTCCTGCGCACTTGGTAAGTGCGCAGGACCTGGTTCTTGGACCAAAAATCCGAAGTTCTTGCATGCAAACCCGATCGTGCCAATCTTACAATTTTCTTTGATCAAAACATGTGGTTTTCGTTCTAGATGCTATTTCTAAGCTTATTATCAAGTTTCATCCGTAAAAACATCATCTATTTAGCTAAAACTCGAGAAACCCCAAAATGAACAAAAACTCAGATTATGTATGAATCCTTACCTGGATTGAAGTTTTGATTCGGAGGTTTTGCTCACGAGCTCAGCTGTAACGTGCTCCTCTAATCTCGTGACGATCCGTCGACTTTCTCTCTCTAGACCCGGGCTCCCTTTCTCTCTCTAGAATTGGTGAAATGGAGGTGGAATGAGCTAGTGGGCTGCCTTGCCCCTTTTATACCTGGGCTTCCCTCGGCCCGTTGGAGCCGAGCTCAAGCCCATCCGTTCTCATTTCGTTTTATGACGTTTAAATCTCTATCGTATTATTATTTACTTATTTACTATTTTCGGGATGTTACAATTGTATCATGTGATGTAATCATATGGTATAAAAATATTCACATAGGAGGATAATCATATAGCATGTAGGTAGTAATGAGTGTAAGCACAAGAGTTATTAAGTAGTGTGACACATAAGTCATTATGTATTGTATCATGTAGTGTAAGTACTTAGGATAGCATGTAAAAATAATCACACGGAAATTGATAATGTAACATGTAGTAGCATGGCATTGTATGGGTGTCCTAAAGTTATAGTCTAGGTCAAGAGTGTCTAATAACCTAGTTCCCTATAACCAAGGCTCTGATACCAATCTGTCACACCCCGACCGATGGCGGAATCATCGGGGCGGGACATGTAAGACTGTTCATAGCACATGGTTGACTAAATTGAAATATATTAAAGTTAAATTTCCATTACAAATAATCCAAGTACAAACCAAATTCAAACAAGAAACATAAAACAATTCATAAAGTTCTTGATTTAAATTGCTAAGTCCAAATCCAATGTTGAACACGTCTTGAATCAATCTCACATATTGGGGCCTGAAACATGAATAAAATAAAGTCAACTAAAAAGTTGGTGAGTATAACACAGTTGTATGTAGATAGCATATAGTTGAAAACAAATCCTTTACAAAACATGATAAAATAAGGCATTTATGGGGAGCAGCTATTGTGTAACCATGTACAACCAAACCTTGTAACTAACATGAAAAAATTGTGTTGTCGGTTTCAATCATCGCGCACCATGGGTGGGTTTGTCAGACTCAATAGATCTATCATTGAAAACCGTCGGCTTGTATAGTTAATGATTGCACATAAGAGCATACAAAGGTTAGCACACCTAGCACTCGGGCACAAAGCTCAAATTTTGCACACATGTATGTAAATAGGATTTTTGCAGTTGTGTTGTTTGTGTAAATGTAAATGTGTAATGTGTATAGAGTTCATGTTCCACCCCAAAAGTGTAAAAGAGTAAAAGGGGTTGTGAATACTCACTTGGTATGGAAGTGTAGCTAACAAAGATTATAGATAGCAAATATGATCCTCGAAATGCACAATTTAACCTAAAGAGTAATGTGTATTGAATCAAATAGATGCATAAAGTTTAAGTCTAAAATGAAAGTTGAATTTGTGTATAAAACTATTGATTTGTATTTAAAAAGTATTGAATAAAATACATAGAGTTTGAAGTAAAAAATATTTTTGAAACAATTTGATTAGGTTTGAATTGAATAATTGAATAAATATATAATTATAGTTTATGAAATAATATAACTATTAATTGTAATTAAGTATAAATAAATAAATGAGTTTGATTTAAATTGTAAATTAAATAGATAATCATTATCTTATTTATTTATAAATTTTGTAACTTAATTATTTAAAATATCATTTAAGTGTAAGATAGTAAATATGAATTTAATTTTCATAAACTTTTAAATAAATTATATTTATGCCAAGATTAAACTTTTAATTCATTTTTGAATACAGAAAACATATTTTTATAAAATCTGAAACATTTACTGATTAAAATATAAAAATTATAATTCTGTTAAAAGTTCTGAATCTCACACGACCGTGCCTCGGAAGGGCACGATCGTGCTCAAGCCACGGACGCGACCGCGCTAGTCGGGGCGCGACCGGGTTGATCAACAGGAGCACAATCTAGACAAGTCAACAGGCACGACCGTGCCTTAGCCCGGCACGGTCGTGTCTACGATCTTTAGACACAACAGAGACTAGCCCAGAGGGCATGACAAGGTCTGGACAGGAGGACACGACCGCGTCTCTATTCGACACGACCGCGCTACATGAGGCACGGCCGCGCTAGATGATTAGCGCAACCGTGTCTCTTCCAAATCGGACACGAATTGACAAAATCTTGTATTGTAAATGTTGGGATTGTTAGGGTTTTTACTTATATAGTTATTACGAGTATTCTAAGATGTTTTAATTGTATTGAAAACATGATTAGGGTAGGATTCGATTAAACCATTTTTGAATAAAATACGAGTTCTGATTCGGGATGATTTACAAATTGTAAGCCCAAATTGATAAGGGGCTTTTGATAAAGAGACTGAATCGACTGAGGGAACGATTATAGTTACCCTGAAGCGTATCGAATTGATGGAGCACGGTAGAACGGAATTCCGACGTCGGTGAGAAAGGCTTCCGGCGTCTTCTGATATGATTCCGGCGACTACAAGGGATCAGTAGCTCCTGGGAGGATCGAGTAGTGTGACTCTGCTGCTGGATTGAGGGGATTCGGATCGAAAAGCGGATTCTAGCTTTTTAGAATGCTTGAGAGAGTTTTTCTTCGAGTTTGATGGAATGTAACTGAGGCGTTTGAGTAATTTGAAAATGGTATTACTCTCACAATCGGAATGAAACGAAGGAACGGTTACGGATTCTCGACGATCGGTGATTAAAAGTGTATTTACTTTTGGACAGTTACGCAGGCGCGACCGTGCCCAAAAGAGGCGCGACCGTGCCAAGGCACCGGGCACGATCGTTCCAAGGCTAGTCGCGCGACCGTGCCAAAGCACTTCGGCGCGACCGTGCCGGGACAAGCGCGGCCGTGCTTAGCTAGGGTTTCTTGTTATTTTTCAACTCTAGTCCTTAACCTTTCAGGTTTGACAAGTTTGAATAAGATAGCTACTTGTATAGTGTTTAAATGCATATAATCGAGTAAAACTTGCGAATTTGTATTGAATCATTGCATATAATTTATGTCGAGAAAATAACACAAAACAGTGCACGATTATAGAGTTTGAAATGCGTTACATTGGATTGAAATACGAATACTAAAATCAGAAATGTTACACCCAGCAGCTCTCGGTTTGCTAGGTTCACGAGGTCGTATCTTGGCAAGGAGTTGAAAGCTTCGCTGGTTGGTTTCAAGTATTGAACCCCCCAGCTCGCGTGATTGCAAACAACTTCTTATCCTCCTCGAACCTCACAGCTAAGATCATCCTTGTCGCTCCGTGTTTGTCTATGATTGATGTCGATCCTTCGATGAACTTGCAGGCATATGTTTGTCTTTATGTGCCTCTGGATCCAAAGGTGTAGGATCGGCAGGGGATGCTTCATTCGACGCCTCAACAGTACTAGCAGGCTCGACTGAACCTGTGCAAGATGTGTTTCAAAGGATGGAACTTTGAAAATCTCACCATCTTCAGACTCATACTCTCCTTCCCCGTCACCCTTGGGAACTTCGATTACAACATCATCATCCTCCTCATCTCAGTCGTCACCAGAGTTGATCTCTCCCCCTCTAAGAATAGGATCACATCATCCGACACGTCGTAAGATAGATCTTTCAGAACGTCAGCCACCGACTTTCCTTTTTTACCACCTGAAGCATCACCTCCACCTTCACTCTGAGTGGACTCCCTCTCAGTCATAGGCATGACAGAAATGGGAACAATCGCCAAAGCCGACATTTGCTGCTCACTTCCACTCGGTCCGGCTTCAGGATCCTTGTCTTGGTCATCTCCTTTAGTTAGGTTAACAACGTGACAAGCCTCTTCACTGCTAGGCCTGGGTGATTGTTTTTCCAACAGCTCCTTCAATCTCTCCCCCTGTGCAGCAAGCGTCTTGGCCATATCACATACCAATTTCACCATAGTGTCATGCTCTAAACGCTACTTGTCATCAGCCGCCCGCTATTTCTTTAGTGCGACTACCTCATCAATCAGAGAGTTAATCTGCCCCTGTTGTTTGTCAGATTCTTCTCTTGATTTCCGTAGCATTTCAAGAAGACCAGTGACTTGAGTCTCTAGGGTAGTGATCTGGGTATCACAAGGATTAGGTCCCCTGGAAGATGATGCTTCTTCTTGATGAGTTAGGAATGTGAAGATTTCATCAAAATCAAATCCATTGAAAAATCTAACTCAGGAAATGGTTCATTGATGTGTTGAAGAGTGGTTGTGGGAATTGAGGTAAGGATGGTGGTTGTTTGGATGGTGGTAGGGGTGATGGTGACAGACTCGGTTAGAATAGGAGTTGTCACCGCCACTTGAACAGATTGCACAGGGAGGGACACTATCATAGGAACCTGCTATGTGATAGCAGTGGTAGCCAAATCAGGTGTTACACGTGGCCTCCTCCGCTGTAGCCTATAAAGTTGTTGTGAAGGTGAGGTAGAAGTTGAATCAGTACTCGCAGCCTTTACACGTACTTGCCTCTGAACACTGACTTCTACCTCACGAAGGATAGCTTGGTGCGGCCTATCTCCCCGTTGCTTGTTTATAATTTCTCTTCTGCGTCACTGTATTGCAGCGTCCGAATCATAATCGGGCTCATATTCATTGCTAGTCTCTTGTCTCTTTCTCTTGGAAGATGACTCGAGAAGGGTCACTTTCGACAATCTTTTTGGGTGTGCCTGGGATGGTGCATCATCAGAATCAGATGAATCTGACTCGGTTGTTTCTGAGTCTGAATCTTCAGCACCTCCAACTCCCTGTTCTTCGTCTCCTTCGTCTTCAGACATATGATCTTCAGATTCAACTTGCTCTTCTTCCTGTTGTTCATCACTATGTTCATTGAGTTCAGGCTCAGACTCTGCACTATACCATCTGAAGTCAGCAGGGGCCACATCTGCTTTATTAATTAGGTTGTCAAAGAGTGAAGTATGCTCAGGGGTAGGTTCTACACTGCCTGGCGTTTAGAACTGTGAGAAAACTCTCTTGGCCACCCACTTCACTTGTAGTCTCTCTCCAATCTGAGGTAGATTGGGTACAACATCATTAATCAACAGCTGCACGAACCGAGGGTATAAAAGAAATCTAAACCTATCAGCAGCATTGATCTGATCGGAGATAGACTTGTAGATATACTTTGAAAAGTTGTAACCCTTGTTAAGAGAGAGGGCAATCATTACAGCTGCCAAGTCATGCCCCATGGCATCCTTTTCTGCCTTCCTTGCAGACAGGCACATGATCATGACGTGCGCGAAGTAACTCCACTGATTAAGTACCCACATCTTCTTATACAAGGAGTAGTCCATGGTACCAACATATCCCATCCTCTGTCTCTTGCATCCATCTACAAAGTAGTCAGGATAACTCACCGGATCAGTTGATAAGTCCCTAAATTGTAGTACTAGCATGATGGTGTCTTCAGAAATAGCAATATCATGACCTACTACAGTAGCCCTAATGATGTTTGGGGTTACTGTACAGTCGTGACCAGCAGTTTCCCAAAATTTCTCCAGATACGGTCTTGAGACAATAGGATCAGCAGAGATGGCATAGCTGATCTTCGAGCGGTTCAGGAAGTCGACTATCTCCCTATATTGAAGTGTAGCACCCTTCCACTCGGGTTGTGTAAGAGCCAGCAGATTGAATTCGCTGGTAAATGCATGAGCCATCATTGCTAAAACAAACAATAAACACAATAAGAACAAGAAGCATCATTGGAATGGATCAAACATGACCTGATATAGAAATTACACAATGAACTGAATTTCAGACTTAGAAATTTTTCAGAAGTGCCCTTCCTGCGTACTTAGCAAGTATGCAGGGGTTAGTTCTTGCGTACTTAGCAAGTACGCATGAATTACTTCTTGCGTACTTGTTAAGTGCACAGGAACTTGCACTTAGCTAAATTTCAAACTCTAAAAAATCAACAGTTGTGAGATATTGCTATGGATTAGGGTCACCACAAGGTCGAAATACATGATTAGGACCTATGGAACCACTATCAACATCAATGAGTTGCTAAACCAGTCGATTTTGACCTAGCCTTGGTCCGACGGTAACCTACGGTCAAACAAGGGGTCAAAATCAAAAACAAACCCTGTTAAAGACAATTTAGGAGTCAAGAAGCTTCGATTAGTGACTTATAACTAGATTTAGGTCTTAATTTTCATCAAGAACATCCAAAATCGGTCAAAGTTTCTCTATCAAGACCCTAGGTTCAAAATTTGAAGAATCTGTCAATAACTAGAAATTTAATGGATGGAATGGACTGAGATTCTCACCAAATGATTGTTAAATAAAGATGGAACAATGAACGGGACGATAAAGATGTTTGGAATCGCACAAAGATTCGAGGAAATATGAAGCGGGTATACAACAGAATCAAAGAGGTTTGAAATAAGATAAAATCTGGAAAAAATTCTAAGTCTTGTATTTATACCCCCACACAATTTGGTCTTGCGTACTTAACATGTGCGCAAGACTTAACTCTTGCGTACTTAGCAAGTACGCATGACTTAAGTCTTGCGTATTTACAAGTACGCAAGGTTTAATTCCTGCGCACTTGACAAGTACGCAGAAACCCTTGCGTTGCACAAATTTCAACTCAAATTATGAAGAAGTCAAAGTTAAATAACGAACATGATAAGCACATTCAATCAAGAGGATTCAAACTCAATTCAAGAAGGTTAAACACACATATTTTGGGCTTTTCTGATTAAAATTGAACTGTACACAAACTTAAAATCTTTTTGATCTTTTCAGAGTAACGATATACACGTATGCACACACAAGCTATTTTTGATCAAAGACACGAGCAGAGTATCATATCAGACTAAATTGTAGCAAAAACGATACAAGATAAACGTCAAAGAATATGGGATCATGTCATGGATTACAATTTATTCATACGTAATAAGCACATAAACAAGTAATTCAAGTTGACAATATTATAAGATTTGAAACCATAAGCATCTTTATATCATGTTCTTGTGTGTTAAGGTATTAATTTTAAGATATACAACGTGTACCCCACTGTTATGCTACAGAAATGAAAATTGCACTATCTCAAGGCATCTAAGATTTTCCCAAATATTTTCAAATCTCCATAATGAAGTTACATCGTATAGCACAGAAAAAATCAAACAGAATTCATAAGGATTATCAAGAATCATAAGATTCAGAATCGAGTGATTCATTTATCTTGGTTTCATGTGATTTCTTCAGTGAATATCGGTATGATGATTTAGGATAATGAATAAGATGTTTGAGGATTTAGGTAAGGGGATCCAACTTTTATCTGGATTTGAATTCAATGAATCAGGTATGATTCAAGGGTGAATACATGCTCAACGGTTGATGTAAAGACATGTCTTGATTCAATCTCTCATTGCATACTTGTGAGTAGGGGCAGTGAGATGAACCGCAGTAATTGTGCTAAAGACATAACCCGAAACTGGTCTCTTAAGAAAATATTTGCTAAAATCTTACATCCTTTATCTGATAATGATCTTTTTGTATTCTTTTACACACACATGCATACATGGGTTCAAATCACAGTTGTAGTCTAGATTTAGTTTCCACACTACTAATGATTCAAAGGTGCCTACAGCCTACCAACAATTCAAATTACTTGTAAATAAGCATATTAAAAACACAACAATTTAAACCATCAAGTAAGCATGACACAATCATTTCCCATATGTGCAGTCTATGGCATTTAGATCATTACTGATGTACTATCATTTCCTCTTTTCTCAAGATAACTTTGAAATTTTCTCCATTTTCTATTTTGTTTAGATTTTTGTAAAATATTTGAAAAGTAAAAAAACTATACAGAAAACTTAAAAGAAATAAAATTTAACTTTCATGAATTGAATTGATTTAAAAAAAAACAAGTTTTCACTCTGGATTGAACATTCCTATCAAGTTGACAAGATGTTCAAAACGGGTTCGATCAAACGCCTTAGTGAAAAGGTAAGCAAAGTTGTCATCCGTGTGAACCTTTACAAGTTCAATGAGATTCTTTTCAGCACAATCACAGATGAATTGGTGGCGAATTTCAATATGTTTAGTTTTGGAATGTTTCACCGGGTTGTTTGTGATGGACATGGTGGCATTGTTGTTAATGAACATTGGAGTTCTAGTGAAGTTTAAGCCGTAGTCTCTCAATTGCTGCGGAATCCACAATATTTGAGAACAACCGCTCGCTGCAGCAATGTACTCTGCTTCACATGTTGAGACATAAACCGTTGACTATTTCTTACACTGCCAGGAAACCAGCCTGTCTCCTAAGAATTGACATCCACCTGAAGTTGACTTTCTATCAAGGTTATAACTGCCATAGTCTGAATCAGTATAGGCTTTGAAGTCAAATGATTGCTGCTTTGAGTACCAAAGACCCAATCGGGGTTTCCCTTTCAAGTATCTGAATATCCTCTTGACAGCTATCATATGAGACTCCTTCGGTTGTGACTGAAACCTTGAGCACAAGCATACAGCAAACATTATGTTGGGCCTTGAAGCTGTGAGATACATAAGATATCCGATCATCCCACGGTACAATTTGCAATCCACATCCTTTCCATCTTTGTCTGGATGCAGACCATGATAGACGGGGATAGGTGTGCCATAAGTACTGCTATCATTCATCTTGTACTTTGTCAAGATGTCCTGCACATACTTAGTTTGATGCAGATAAATGCCATCCTGCCTATGACTGACTTGCAGACCTAGAAAGAACGACAATTCACCCATGTTGCTCATCTCAAACTTGGACTTCATCACCTGTTCGAATTCCCTACACATCTCTTCATTTGTGGACCCAAAGATAATGTCGTCGACATACACTTGTACAAGAAGAATATCACCTCCTGATTTCCTAATGAAGAGGGTCGAGTCAATCTGTCCATGGTCGAAACCATTTGACAGTAGATGTTTTGATAACGTCTCATACCATGCCCGACGTGTTTGATGAAGACCATAAAGTTCTTTGTCGAGCTTATACACTTTATTGATATTATGCAGATCTTCAAAGCCGGGAGGTTAGTGACATAGACCTCTTCATGAACTTTTCCATACAGGAAAGCACTTTTCACATCAAGTTGATAGACCTTGAAGCCGACATAGGAGGCATAAGCCAGAAACAGTCGAATGGCCTTAAGTTTAGCAACTGGGGCATATACTTCTGTGTAATCCAAGCCCTCTTGTTGATAAAAACCATGAACTACCAACCTTGCTTTATTCTTCACTACGACATGACGATCATCCGTCTTGCACTTGAACACCCATCTGGTTCCAATTGGTTGTACACCTCTTGGCAAGTCAACCAAATCCCACACATGCAACTTTTGGAATTGAGACAATTCATCTTGCATCGCCTCAATCCAGCAGTTGTCAGCAAGAGCCTCCTTCACATTCTTCGGCTCCAACTGGGACACGAATGCAACATGTAGACATGTTTCCATGACACCAGTGTCAAGTATCTCAAAGTACAAACTAGTGTTCTCAGCAATGGTTCTATGACGAGTCTGAACACTGGCATGAGGATCACCAATAATGTTGTTAATTGGAGGATTCTTATGCACTCTCGTCTCTGGTATATCCGGTTCCTGAATTTCTGAATCGAGGCTCGTACTCAACTCCCTCATATCCTGTGTTCCAGAAGAAGAAGATTCAATGTTGATTGGATTAGCTGGAGCTTCATGTCCTACACGAGTGTTAGGATTAGCTTGAGCATCATTTCCATCAACATGAACAACTTCAATGTTATCACTATCATGAATTCCAGATGCATATGCAGCATTGGAATCGGGAGTTACAATCGGTACAGTTGAACGGGTTGAGAAACTAGAGTCATCACCGCCACCAAAGAACTCATACACATTTGCGGCGTCATCGGCAGACAAATCAGGAAGGTTGAAAGACTTGAATAGCGCATCATAATCAAAACCCCAAACTGGATCAGTTGGTTCTGGTGGAATGTTGTGTTTACTGCAGTCCACTTCGATCGATTCCTCGACACTCTCTTGCAAGGCGAGTTGGCAACATATCCTAAGAAGATACCTTCCACCGCTTTTGCATGAAACTTAGACTTGCGGTCTTTGTATTATAGCAATAAGGAACAGGGACTACCAAAAGGAACTAGGTAGTAAAGATTGGGAGGTCGATTGTTGATCAACTCATAGCAAGTCTTGTTGTGCCTCTTCACAACCAGAAATCTGTTTAAAACGTGACAAGCTGTAATTACTGCTTTTTTTTCCAGAAAGTGACAGGAAGTTTTGCATTTGACAGCATTGTCCTTGCAGTCTCGATCAAGGTTCTGTTCTTCCTTTCTGCAACTCCATTCTGCTGGGGTGTGTACGGGGCACTAAATTCGTGACGGATCCCCTTCTTGAGACAGAAAAGTTCCATCAAATTATTCTTGAATTTAGTTCCGTTATCACTCCTTATTCTTCCAACCTTCAACTTGCAAAGAGAATCCAAGCTCAGGATCAGGTATTGATGAATGTCAGCAGTCTCGTCCTTTGTACCTAAAAAATGCACCCAAGAAAAACATGAGAAATCATCAGTTACAACTAGACAGTATGAATTACCTCCAATACTCCTGATACTTATGGGGCCAAACAGATCCATATGTAATAGCTCCAAAGGGGTATCGATGGTGTTTTAGAGCTTGGGCTTGTGAGAATTCCGTTGATGTTTGCCCTTTTTACAAGGCATACAGTCATCTTTAACGGCAAATCTCAGCTTAGGAACACCAATTACCAAACCGTTTCGGACAAGATGATTCATTTTTCGATAAGAAATGTGTCCGAGTTTCCTATGCCACAAGATTGAGTCAAGCTTTGTTGCTTTGGTAAGCAAACAAATAGCAACTGAAGTTATGGTTTTCGCCACGCTCATGTCGATCTGATAGGTATCATTCGTTCTTGGCGCACGCATCAGAATCCAGTCTTCAGGAACCTCAAATCCAGGTTTGAGAATCATGCATTCAGTTTTGTCAAAAATAATTGAGTACTCCTTGTCGCACATCTGGGAGACACTCAACAGGTTATGCTTTAGCTGCTCGCAGTAGTTGACATTGTCGAAGCTGACACAACCATTTGAAACCACGCCTTGACACATGATACTACCGCCTTTCTCTCTAGCAAAGGCCACATAGCCGCCTCTAAATGGTTTCACATCTTGAAGCAGGGCCATGTTACCTGTCATGTGCCGGGAGCATCCATTATCTACATACCAACGATTAAAGATAGTATCCTTCGGATGTCCCTGCACGAGTCACAAGAAATTAATTAGATTTGGAGACCCAAGCCATAGTGGTCTTGGGTCGTCCTTCTTTCTCAAAATAAACAACCTCAATTAATTCATAGTCGTGACTGTAAAAAATGGATGGATCTTTATAAGACTTAGGACTAGGAGATTAAGAACTTTTGGATTTCTTGTTCTAGGACCTCTTCTTTTTCTTAAATGGAACAATAGACTTAGATTCAACAGCAGCAGGTGAACTAATGGAAGCTTCACCTGATTGAATTCCATCCAGCTGTTCCAGCTTTCTCAATCTCTTGTTCTTTATTCTCCTCTGTGATTTGAAGAGTTTTACCATAGGTTTCTCACCAGTAGGTGCACTACCAGAGGTAGATGCACAGGGTTTAGCATGATGCTTTTCCCTTCTTGGAACAGTAGGTTTAGCCTCAGAGGTGGTCTTTGACTTCACCAACGGTTTCACTGGCAGTTTCACCTCATTCTTCTTTGGACTTTTAGGCTGTTTCACTGGTGGTGACTTGGGGATAACAGATGGTTGTGAAACAACTAGCCTTTTCCCTTGGTTCTTATTCGGGCAGTTCACAATTATGTGACCGACCATACCACAGTGAAAACAGGTTCTCTTTTCTTTGTAAGTCCTCCTATAAGGCTCATTAGATATGGCATTAGATGACTCAGCATGATGAGCAGGAGATGTTGTTTGGTGAACAGTATTTTGACCCGATGATGATTGGTATTTGGGAATATAATACTTTTGCATATTTTCTTGATAACCAAGCCCATAATGAGCAGAAAAAGCTTGTTTCTTAACTTGATTAATGTTTTTATATCCTCCATAAAGCATCACTTTTAATTTTTCATTTGATTCAATGATATCAGGTTCAGTCAAAATACAATTATCACTATCAGTGATAATGTTTTTCTTAACTTTCTGTTCACCAAGCAACTCCTCAGAGACTACTCCTTTAGGGCAGGTGTTCTCAGACCCATCATCAGAAGCAGTAAGGAACTCTTCATCAGATGTAGAGTCAGCTTTACTTGAGGAATCATCCTTGTTAGAGGAATCATCCTGACTCGAGGACTCATCAAGGCAGGACAAATCAATGTCAATTAAGCCGTTGATAAATTTCCCACTAACTGATGGAGGAATGGCATTAGTACCCAGCCCTAAGCCATTCACTTGCCTCACTACAGACTCGTAGTATTCCACCACAAAACGAGAATTTTTTAACTTCTCATTATTACCTTTCAACTGCAAGATCTCATTTTGCAGCTTGTTGATCTCATTGTTCCTTTTCTATAACCCCTTGTACGCAACATCCAAATGAAACTGTTGATCGCTGATTTTAACTGAATAATCACATTTTTCTTTCTTCAACGTTTCAATTGAATCTTTATATCGTTTTTCATTTTTTTGTAGCTTAAAGCTGCAATACAAAGGAGTTTGACTTTGTCTTGAAGCTTAGAATTTTCAACCTTTAAGCTTAGACATTTGGAACAAGAAATGATAACAAAAGAATTAGAATCTACCTCATTCGATGAACATGATGCCTCTCCAATAGCCATGAGGGCAACTGCAGTTGTAGACTCTTCTTGGTCAGCCACAGAATCTTCCCATTCCTCTGCTTCCATCATCTCCATAATCTCAATCATGAGACCAACCTATGTTTGAGCAATAAGGGCATCCTCCTGATGAACGCCCCAATCAAAGTTGTCGTCTTGTTGTGCTACCAAAGCATTGGGCGTTCCACCTTGACTTTGATTGCGGTTGTTGGAGTTGTTGTACCCTTGATTATTTCCTTGGCTAGGTTTGGTGAATCCCGAGGCCGGTGCTTTGTCCTTTTGACATTCTCTTGCAAAATTCCCAAAGTTATTGCATTTGTAGAACTTGGCCTTAGATTTATCAAATCCCACCTTGGCATTTGAATGTCCACCAATAAACTTTCTTCCTGTTCTGTTCAGGAAACGCTTTGCCCTTCTCAAGATCATGGCTATATTCCACTGAATATCCATGTCCTCCATATCATCCGGATCTAACTGTTTAAAGTCTTGTTCTATGGTTTCAGGATCCGTGAGCTTACCGCCAATGAAGTTCTCATAGGCAAGCATGCATGATGAGAATAAAGCCACATGATCTTCAGCTATCTTGGCTATTGCTGATTGGTTAGCTGAAGATGTGGGAGAAGGATTTCTTGAGGAATTCTGGTGATGAGATCCAGAACCAGAACCAGATCCAGATGCTGCATAACAAGCATGACCACCACAGACATTTGAGTTATCCTCCTCATGAGAGTTCCCTAAGAAAAGGGCAATTCCAGAACCCGATGACTTGGTTGTGGAAGACGTCCCAAAATACATAGAAGGGTCTTGTATTTGAGGTCTCCCTAAGCTCTCTTTTCGTTTTAGGTTCATATCATGTGCTTGAACCTTTCCAATTGCTTCATCAATAGTCATCTCGTAAAAATTTGAGTTCTCTCTCATCAAAGTGGTGTACATCTCAAATTTTGGTGGTAGGGCATCCAGAAATTTCTCAACCAGCTCCTCATTCGGATAGATCAGGTCATAAGCTTTCAGCTCAGTTTGTAGATGATAGAATCTAGATATAAGCTCATCTATAGATTCATTCTCCAAATATCTGAAGCACTCATACTGCTTCCTAAGAAGATCCCTCTTACTCTGCTTGATGTCGTTGTTTCCCTCGAATCTCTTCTGCAAAGCCTTCCAGATATCCTTAGAGTTATCGTATCCTCTAAAGATGTGGAATAACTCCCTGGTCAAGGCCATAGTAATAGATCCGTGTGCCTTCTTCTCTCTGTCATAAACTTTCTTTTCTTCTTCATCAAGTTTGGAGATAGGCTTGGGAACTTCCTCATCAAGATATGTATAATGGGTATCCAAAGTGAAGAATCGGTATATGAGATATAATGCTCAAAGCGTGCTTTCCAGTTTGAATAATCATTTACGTTAAGCAGCTTTGGTGGTTTCTGTGGGGTTCCCATCTCATTGTCACAATTAAGAAGGTCACCGAGGTTCTGAAGATTTGCCATAGGGAAACACTTAGTCATAATTAAGAAGGTTACCGAGGTTCTGATCCAAGGGCTAGCATATGCTTTGACAAATGTCGTAAAAAACATATCTTAGACCAACTTCAATCACATGTTTTCGGGGCATGGTCAAGAAGTGAATTGAAAAAATTGTGCTAATGATATAATCTGATACTAGTCTCATGAAATACTTAAAGCCTTACATTCTATATCTAATAACGATCTTTTAACTCACACACTCGACATACTATGGGTTCAAATCACAGTTGTAACATAGTGTATTAAGTTTTCACACTACTAATGGTCCAAAAACGCTTCTAGCCTGTTGACAAAGATTATACAGTTTTAAAATCTAAGCAGTCATGAAACTATCCTTTCTTGTTTGTGCAATCTAAGAAACTTAGATCAAATCATATAAGTATATAAACAATATAACAGTTACCATCAAGTCAATCTATGGTCATGTGTGAATGATCATCTACTGATGTACTATCATTTCTTCTCTAACTTTAAGTGATGTCGATTTTAAAATTTTTAAATTTGTTTGGAATTTTTATAAATAATCAATTTTGACAGTAAACTAAATGCATAAAAGTAATAAGGCAGTAATAAAGCAATAAAACTAAAACTAACAAAAAAAAATTAAAACTTTCATGAAAAACCATTTTCATGCGGGATTATACATTGCAATCATTTTACTTAGAAATTCAAACCGTGAGTGATCAAACGCTTTGGTGAACATATCAGCATAGTTGTTGTCCGTATACACTTTCACAAGTTTGATCAGCTTCTTCTCAGCACAATCTTTGATAAAAAGATGACGGATCCTGATGTGTTTTGTCTTTGAGTGTTTCACCAGATTGTTGGTGATCAACATCATGGTTGTATTATCAATAAACATCGGAGTTTCGGTGAAATTCAAACCATAATCGTGTAATTGTTGCTGAATCCACATGATTTTAGAACAACAACTGGCAGCAACAATATACTCAGCCTCACAAGTAGATATGGCAACCGTGGTCTGCTTCTTGCATTGCCAAGACACAAGTCTATTCCCGAGAAACTGACAACCATCAGACGTCGACTTCCGATCCAAACTACAACCACCATAATCAGAATCTATGAAGGCCTTGAATACAAAATCATCTGCATGAGGATGCCACAAATGTCACACCCCAACCGACGACAAAAACGTCGGGGCGGGATATGGGGACTATTCATGAGCACATGGTTAACTAAGTTATAATATGTTAAATCATCACATTTAAATTCAAACCAAACAAACATCTAACAAAGTACATGAAATTCAAAATATATAACAAGTTCCTTTATTATCTAGGTCCACAACTTAAGTGTAGCGAACTTGACCAATTTCAAACATTCGTACCTGAAACATGGTTAAAACAAAGTCAACTAAAAGGTTGGTTAGCATACATAGGTTTTGACTCTAAATAGTATCATTGTGTTGTGTGCATACAATCCATACAAATCATGGTTAATAAGGCAAATATGGAGAGTTACTATTGTGAAACCAAATTGTACAATCAAACCTTTGTAACTATCATGTAAAAACCAAATTGTGTTGTCGGTAACAATCACCCTACCTGGGTGGGTTTGTCAGACTCAATATATCTATCATTGTTAATCATCGGCTTGTATAGTTAATGATTGCACATGTAAATTACACACAAAGTAGTTTACACACCTAGTACTCAAACATAAGGCTCAAATTTGTACACATGAGTGTAGGGTGGAATTGTATTGTGTTGTTTGTAAACATTGTACAATTGAACTCATGTTCCTCCCGAAAAATGTGAATAGTGTAAAAAGGGGCTATGTAAACTCACTTGTATAAATGGTGTAGATAGCATGAACAATAGGTAGTAAAAGTGATTCTAGTAAATCACAAAGTTAACCTAGAGTGAGAATGTATGATCTTGAATTAATAATGTGTATAGAGTCTATGTCATGATCAAATGTTCATCGGTTTGATATGTGTGGATGTGTACAAGGGTTGTGTCATTTTATGTGACAGGATGTAAGTCGAGAAAAGTTTGATATATAAAATTGTAAGTTCAAAGTATATATGAAGAATAATATTTGTGTTTAGGGTTTATGTCTAATTAATTTAAATAAATAAATTCATTTAGGGTTTAAATAAATAAATCTATCTCTTTTATTCATTTAATAATAATGTGCCAAGAAATATTGTAAATGTATATTAGTATATAAATAGTTTGTATAGGTTTTAAATAAATTAATTATATAAACTTTTTATTTAGAATTTTTTGTTTTATATATCCGCTAGGAAGGATCAAATAAATGGTTTAAAATTCACAAGTTGATAGATGGGTTTATAAAACAATTTTCGTGGCTTGGGGTTTTATAAAATAATTTTTTTAAAGAAATTTGGGTTTAAACAAAATATATTAAAATAATTTAAAAAAAGGAAAATTGATCTGGGGACACACGACCGTGCCAGGGTAGGGCTCGACCGTGCTTAGGCATGGGACGCGACCGTGCCAAGCCAGGAGGCACAATCATGCCTGGGCACGAGGCACGACCGTGCTAATCGATTAGCAAGACCGTGTCTGAACGTTTCCAGAAAACAAATTTGTTAAATCTTATAACGTTAAATGCTGGAATCATGGGGCTTTCAAAGAGTAGGTGATGGCGAATTTCTCCATATAGTTTAATTGAATTTAGATTGATTCCAGGGTGTTGTTCGATCAAACCCGAATGAATATGAACCCTAGAATTCGTTTGTGTTATTTTTGTTAATGTAAGCCCCAATTAACATAGGGCTTTTAATCTGTGAATGAAAACGAAGTTGTGGACATGTTTAATTACCTCTAACGATATTGAATTGATGGATTTCGAGAAAAAAACAGGTTTCCTTCAAGTGGCTTGTTCTCCGGCGGGTCTGTTTCCTTCTCCGGTGAAATCGAATGATGTTACAGGTTCCGTGGAACTCGTTTGAGGTGTGCAGATGGTTGATTACAGAATGAAAAGGGGGTTGGTGCGAATTCGAGTGTAATCGTTAGGGGCTTCGACGGTTATGACTTAAAGTCCATAATTTGAATTAATTCAGGTTAATTGGCAGCGATGAATGGTTAGAAATGGCCTAATGATGTCCGAAACAATCAATGTCGAGTTATGGCTATGAATTCGAACGTTTGAGGCGTTACGGATTGAGTTTGTGTCTTGACTGTGCATGAGGCACGACCGCGCGACCGTGCCTGGAATTAGGCACGACCGTGCTTGGGCACTTAGCGCGACCGTGCTCGTGCACTGGCGTGACCGTGTCTTCTTGAGTTTTGATTAAATACAAAAATAATCCTTGTAGTTTGGTGTTTGAGTTTAAGGAATGGCAGAATTAGTCCCTAGGGTTTGTGATTGGATAACTTAGACTAACTAGACTAATTGTGTTTGTGCGAGATAAAAGAACTTGAGTTAACAGAGTTATCTCTAAATAGCCGGATGTCACATCATATATATATATATATATATATATATATATATATATATATATATATATATATATATTTGTAAGGCTAAAAGATAAATTTGTATGAATAAAATTATGAGTTTAATACACTTTTGTAATTATGGTTAATGTGACACATTGAAATTAACCAGAATTGAAGTTCAAATGTTGTTATTGCACAAAACATAGCATAAGAAAATCATGGATGTTACAACAAAGCTAAACTTGGTTTCCCCTTCAGATATCTAAAGATCCTCTTCATAGTAATCAAATGAGATTCTTTAGGCTTGGACTGAAACCTCAAACAAAGATACACTGCAAACATAATATCCGGCGTGGACGCTGTCAAGTACATCAAAGACCCTATCATTCCACGATACAACTGACAATCTACATCTTTCCCTTTCGAGTCAAAATCAAGCTTGTGGTTCACTGGAATTGGAGTAGCAAAATCCAAAGAATCTGTCATTTCAAACTTCTTCAAAATGCCAGACACATATTTCGATTGATGAATATAAATATCATCTTTCATCTGGTCCACCTGAAGTCCTAGAAAGAAAGATTATTCACCCATATTGCTCATTTCAAACTTCAGCTTCATAACCAGTTCAAAGTCTTTGTATAACTCAACATTTGTCGACCCAAATACTATATCATCAACATAAACTTGAACTAATAGAATATCTCCCCTGCTTTTCGTATAAGAAGTTTGGAGTCAATTTGCCCACGTTCAAATCCATTCTCCAACAAATGTACGGATAAAGTTTCGTACCAGGCACGAGGAGCCTGATGAAGACCATATAAAGCTTTATCAAGCTTAAAAACTTTGTTTGGAAACTTTGGGTCTTCAAAACCAGGAGGCTGATACACGTAAACTTCTTTCTTCACTTTTCCATAAAGAAAAGCACTTTTGACGCCAAGTTGAAATACTTTGAACCCCTAGAATGACGCATAGGCAAGAAATAAACGTATAGCCTTGATCCTAGCCACTGGTGCATGAACTTTCGTATAATCCACTCCTTCTTGATGATTAAAGCCTTGGACAACTAACCTTGCTTTGTTTCGCACCACAACGCCTCAATCATCACTTTTACACTTAAACACCCATTTCATTCCAATAGACTTTGAGCCCTTCGTAAATCAACTACATCCCAAACGTGCAACTTGTCGAACTGGGTTGGCTCTTCTTACATAGCCACTATCCAACAACTGTCATCAAGAGCCTCATCCACATTCTTTGGCTCTGTTTGAGAAATGAAACACACATTCAAGCAAGTCTCCATAATTCTAGTATCAACAATCTTTGCATACAAACACGAGTTTTCAGTAATTGTTCTTTGACGTATCTAAACACCTGAACTCAAATCACCAATAATATTCTAGGTTGGATGATTCTTATGCACACGGGTTTGTGGAATCACTGTTTCTTGGATCACAGCATCAAGATTTAAAGGTATCTCCCCATCACTTTGTGCTTGTGTTGACGAATCATCAATTATATTCTAGATATCACTGGATGACTCCTAAAATATAACCTCTTCATCATCACTATCACTATCATGATGTACACCCGAAGACGGAGCTTCATTCGGATTAACTGGAGGAGGAACAACAATAGGAATAACAGATCTCGGTTCAATAATAGGATCATCATTGTTATAGCATGATTGAATCAAAAGCTCTGGTTCACCAGGAGACACGTCAGGAGGAACATTGAATGATCTGAACAATGCATCATAGTCAAATGCCCAAGATGGTCCTTTGGAAACCTAAGGAACAATGCGATTATCACAGTCAATATGAAACCACTCCTCAATTTGTCTGGTATCCTTATTAAACAATCGCTTGTTATGAGAATTGGCAACATACCCTAAGAAAATTTCTTCTATCGCCTTCTCACTGAACTTCGTTTGAACATCCCGAGTCTTTAACAAGGTACATGGATTACCAAAAGGCAATAGATACCCCAAATTTGGCTTTCGATTGTTCAGCAATTCATAGCACGTTTTATATTGTTTCTTCACAATCAATACACAATTAAGCACATGACACGCATTGTTCACCGCCTCTGTCCAAAAATTAACTGGAAATTTTTAGTCGGATAACATGGTACGCACCGTCTCAATCGAAGTGCGATTTTTCCTTTCAGCTACATCGTTCTGTTGAAGAACGTATGGTGCACTGAATTCTAGGTGAATTCCCTTTTGAAGACAATATAAGCCCATATCACCATTCTTGAACTCTGTTCCATTATCACTTCAAATTCTCCTGACTTTTTGTTTGAACAGATTCTCAAGTCCCACAATTAGAAACTTAAGAATTTCGGTCGTCTCATCCTTTGAAGCGAGAAACTTTACCGAAGAGAACCTTGAAAAGTCATCAGTCACTACTAAACAGTATGATTTCCCACCTTCACTCTTAACGCTGATTGATCCGAACAAGTCCATGTGCAACAACTTGACAGATGTCACAATCGAATTAATCAACTTAGATTTATGTCACTTCCTATGTTGCTTTCCCTTTTTACATGGTAGACAGTCTTCGTTCACTAAAAATCTCATAGCTAGCACATCGGTTATAGGCCCATTCCTTATCAAATAGTTCATTTTCCGAAAATTAATGTGAGCCATCTTCCGGTGCCATAAAGTTGATTCGGACTACGAAGCTTTTGAAAGTAAACACGTTGGGACAGATGAAGTTGTTTTCGCCATACTCATATCAAGCACATACGTGTCATTCTATCTCGGAGCTCGCATTAAAATCCAATCTTCAGGAATCTCAAACCCTAGCTTCAAAACCAAACACTCATATTTGTTGAAATGAAAAGTGAAATCATTGTCACAGACTTGCGATACGCTCAACAGATTATGCTCAAGCTGTTCCACGTAATTCACCTTTTCAAAGCTCAAACGTCCATTCAAAACTATTCCTTGGCCTGAAATATTGCCTCCCTTTTTACCAGAAAAAAGCAACATAGCCACCGTCAATTGGCTTCAAATTTTCTAGCAAATAAATATTTCCAGTCATGTGACGAGAACAACCACTATTCACATACCATGTATTGCGGATAGACCTCCTTGGTTGTCCCTGTACAAATAAGAAACATTCAGTTAGTCATTGAGACCTAAGCCATTGTGGTCTTGGGTCAACCATTCGAATTGAAATAAACTACTTCACGCAACTCACAATTTACATTATCACCAACCTTTGGTTGTTGAGACGAACGATCAGCAGACGAAGATTTTCTAAAACCTTTGTTTTCAAAATTGGTTTGTCCAGTTTTCGGTTTTGAAAAATCATTATCATTTGTTGTAAAAGAATTTCCTTGTTCTGATTCTGACAACTTCTTTAATCGTCTGTTCGTCGTCGTCTATGAGGACGAGATAATTTTTCCTCAGTTGGTGAATTATTATTCACAACATCCTTTTGTCTCATATCAGATGGTCGACTGCCAACTGGACTCACAAAACCAAGTCTGACAACCCTTGCTTTACCAACATTCTATTTAGGAACATCAAACTTCCTCAAAACAGATTGAACCTCAACAGGTTTGTTCACAATATATTTTGGTACGGCTTGTCTCACAAATCTAGACTTATGTACCACTGTTGGCTTCACCTCAACAGGTCTTTTAAGAAGCTTTGTCACTTGTGAAATTTTAGAACCCGATGGTTTATTGTTCACCATTGATTTGACAGCAGACTTAACCACTGATTGGGTCTTCTCTGGAATGAAATGCTTCTTGCCTTCATTCTTATAAGGTCAGTTCTTCAGGATTTGTCCAACCTCTTTGCAATGGAAACAAGCACGTCTATCTTAATATTGTCGAACATAAGGAGCTTTCCTTGGACTAGCCTGACTATCACATGATTCACCAACATAAAAACCTGTATGCTTTTGACAATAAGAACCTTGAGAAGATTGTGGATGTGCAGTCTCAGATTTTTCAAATTCTACTTCCTCCTAAATAAAATTCAGTGTGCTCTTCTCAGAAAGTTTTGTAATTTCAGTATTGATATCTCCAAATTTGATAAAACCTTGTTGACCCAAACCTGGTCTTGACTGCTCAGGCTCATCTTCAGGTTCTGTTAAAATGCATCGATCACGTGTAACTTTCTTCACACCCTTTGGTTCTTCAGTCTTAACTTCTTTAGGAACTCCCTCGACTTTGGCTTCATCAAAACATTCATAGTCACTATCATCCTCATACACCATATCTTCTCCCGTAACTGGATTGACTTTCAATATTTTCTTGGGTTCCAAGTCTGAATCCTTCATAGCTTCAGGATCAATAGTGTAATTACCATTGAATGGTGAAGGAAATCCTAAACGATTTTTCTATTTGCCACCTTCATTCTTATCATTGTAGTACTCAACCAAAAATGATGAATTGTTGTAGCCATCAAGTTTCCTATTCAACCTTATCACCACAGCTTATGAATGAGACAACTCAGTATTCTTCTTCTCTAGCTCTGAGTATGCAATATCAATCTTAAATGCTTGTTCCCTAACGTATGATGTAAGACAGTTGATATCCATTTTCAGACACTCAATTCTTTCAATAAAGAGCTTCTCATTTTCTCTCAACGTTTGATTTTCAAAATTCATCGATTTCATGTCGCAAATGAGATTAGTATTATCACCCATCGATCTCATAATCTTTCCCTTAAAGTAAACACATGCAGAACACAAATTATCATAGTTAACATCTTTTACCTTTGAAGATTCAGAAGTGTCTGCCATATAAGCTTTTCTTTTACTTCTTCTTGAATTTTTTGTGCTTTCAGGTACAGTCTTTTCTTAACATGAAACTCCCTCATGAATGCAATCTTTAGAAACAATCTCTTCAGCTTCAGAACTACCAACTTCACTAGAACTCTCTGAATTATCATCCTCTGAAGAATCAGCACAATGAACTTCAGCCATGAAAGCTTGACTCACAGTTCCCACAATATCATCCAAATGAATACCCCAATCATAACTATCATCTTCTTGAACTACTAAAGCTGATGAAAAATTTGATGAATTCTGATTGGTTTGACAGTTTCGTTGAGATTGATTTTGATTTTGACGTTCAACCTTTGGTTTATCACAGTCTTTGGCAAAATGACCATAATTTTGACAATTATAGCATCGGACCTTTGACTTGTCAAATCCCATCTTTGATCTTCTGTTTGCCCCATTGAACTTTCTCCCAGTCTTGTTAAGAAAATCTTTAGCCTAACGCATGATCATAGCCATATTCCATTGTATATTCATCTCTTCCAAGTCAATTGGGTCAATCTGCTTGAAGTCTTCTTCAATTATTTCAGGATCGGCTATTTTATCACCAACAAAATTTTCATATGACACTAGAAAAGATGAAAATAATGCCATATAATCTTCAACCACTTTAGCATTAACAAAATGAGAACAATTTGTCTAAGAACTAGATCTAGAGGAATTTGATGTTGTTGCATAAAACCAGAATAACAAGCTGAACTCGAAGTATTCTCAGAGCGAGAATCTTGACCGTCTCCAGCACCAGAGAATACCCGCACCAGATTTAGATGATGTTTTAGCATAGTACATAGAAGGATCTTGTACATGCTCCATATTTGTTTCTTTAGTTTTCAAGTTAATATCATAAGCTTGAAGTTTACCAAGTAAATCTTCCAATGTCATAGATTTGAATTTGGCATTCTCTTTAATCAACACCGAATATACATCAAATTTAGATGGCAAGGCATCGAAAAACTTCTCATTGATTTCTTCAGGATCATAAGTAACTCCAGCATTCACCAGTTCACTTAGAAGGTGATAAAATCTTGTGGCCAACTAATCACAAGATTCATTCTGAAAGTGTTTAAAGACCAAAAATTGTTTCTTTAACAATTCTTTCCGACTCTTTTTCACATCAAATTTGCCTTGACACAACTTTTGTAAGCCATCCCAAAGTGCTTTTGCAGATTTAAACTGTTTAAACCCATGGAATATTTCCATAGGCAATGACATAGAGATACACACCATAGCTTTCTTCTCTCTATCATATAGAATCTTTTCCTCTGTAGTGAGGGTAGAAACCGGTTTAGGAAAGTAGTTTTGTCCCATGAAGGAATAAGTCGGATGTTCATATCCTTCCAGAATAGGTATCCAAAGAATTGTATTTGTAAAAGACACAAATTGGTCGAAGCGATCCTTCTAGTTAGAGTAGTCAGAAATATTGATCAACTTCGGTGGTTTTTGTAAGTACCGATTTCATTGTCATAGTTTAGCATACTTGTTACCTTCACCATGTTCATCTTACTTGCAAAAACACACAAAAGATTAGCGTAAAAACAAAATCAATGAAAACAATACAAACCCTAGCGAACTTGGTAAGTTCGCTGAAATACCAGAAAAATATACTTGGCGAACTTAATAAGTTCGCTTGAGACAAGCTATGAGCGAACTTGATAAGTTCGCTTGAACAAGTTCGCCTGTAACTGAATCAGCAAGTTCGCCTATGATAGATGATGAACAAGGAGGAAGAAAATCACCAACCAAACGAACCAAACACACTGAAAATCACCATTTCTTGCAATCTAGATGTAATTAGACAAAATTGAACCGTAGGATTGTGTAATTGTGGATGTAGAACACTTCTATTGGATCAATTTATACAAAAACACTCCAATAAAGTTCTCCGTAAAAATCACTCCAAAAACCCACTCAAAACAGCAAGAAGCTCCGTAAAAACACGATCTTTATATCTCAAAATCACCACGTAGATGTTACAAGCAATAGCTCTGATACCACTTGTAGGTCCCGGTGGAGTCTTCTACGGATCAATCTAGATGAGCAAAAAGACACGTATATGGAGTGTGGAATCCAACGTATATATGTTACGTAATGACAATGAGAATATCAGTAGAACAATGAACACAATAGGTAAATAATCTATGGTTTCTATTGCTCTCCAAATGTTCAACTGATTACAAGAACTCATATGGAAAACAAACAAACACTATTTATAGGAAAAGTATTGCCTGCAGGCGAACTTGTCAAGTTCGCCAGAACCTTGGCTTAGTCGAACAAAACTTATCAAACTAAGAACATTTATAAATTTAAAAGACAATACAAAGACATAAAAACAATACAAAGACCTAAACTATTACAAAGCTTATTGTCACCAAAACATGTCCCAACAGATTCCCAGTCATTCGAATATTGATCGAAACTCTCATAACCAAAGGGTTAAGCCAAAAGGCATCAGATGATGTGATAGGCTATCACGAGTGATGTGAAAATGTACATCATCTCCTCCACCTTAAAATTCTAATGACTCCAAAATTCTTTCCGAGACTTCATTCACACGACCACACTGACCAAAACTATGAATAGATCTATTCTCAGTTGATTTGACTTTGGTACTTGGACCGAATTTGGAAATTTCTTGTAAAGAATTGTTTCACCTATTGAGGTGCGGCTATAATTTTTTTCTTTTCGCTCTTGTTACTTATCTTCCGGCAGTTGTGGTTAATCTTTGGTCTAGCATGAATTAGACCTTAACATTTCTAATTCCCCTATTAGATCTTCATGTAACATTCACGCGGTTGGAAGGAACGAGAGCAACTCGAATTTGATGTACCCAACCCTTTAATGGATCTTGCGCAATGAAGATTTCCCTCATCCATTTGTACTTTCTAAAGCATACCCCCTTGAAACACATAAATTCCAGGTTGCTCCTTGCAACGATCAACACTTGTAGTAACTGCACAACTATTATTGGAATTCACGACATAATCTCAGGGTCCATCTTACAAATCAGTATCACAGTTACTTGAAATTTACATCCGAAGTGCTATACACTAACTTCTGTAAGGGGATGGAAATTTATTCTAACTCTCTTACACGTGACACCTATAGGGTATTGTGGAAACTCGACTTGAGACAAGTGGATAATCATACATCCTTTTGTGCTTGTATTTCCCCAAGAATCATTTGTTGGCTGAATCTCTGACTCAGACTATAAGAGAGACGTGTCCACATCTCCTACTCTCAACCTTCTATAATTAGAAAATTCTAGAGCACCTACTGTTAGGAAACGCCTTCTTCACACATGCTAAGGAAAAATACAAAACTTTGACATTTAACACTCGTTACCTCAATTTTATGGCTTAAAATCCTTGTGCTAATGACTTTAAGACTGTACCCGATATGAGTGAAATATGTAATGGTAGGTCATAATAATACCATTCAAAAGCTAGGGAAGTTACAGACACACTGTACTATCGAGTTGTAGACAAATTTTGAAACTTCAGGATCCATTCCATCCAAAGTTAATAAAAAAAATCTCGTATGACACATAACCTAACATGAGTGTGTAATGTTAACGCTCCAAGAAAATACTTTAGGGAAATGTAAGGGAACAATGATAACATTTCATTTCTATGTTTAGTCATTGCTATCCGTTTTACAAGAAAGTGATGGATATGCAGTTAAAAAATGAATAAAAGTTAAATTGTGTCACGAACTCTTAGTGACTCGTTTGAGAGCCATCCTCACTTTTCTTTGAACTCCATGGAGACTCATTTATCTCTAGTATTCGTCGGGCCAAAATCAGCTAGACTGTTCCTAAATACTTTGACATACTCTTTCTTCTTCATCTAGATTCAGCTCAATCTTTAGATGAATCTTAGAAATCTGGACGACTCAAAAATCTAGGTGATTCAATTTTGCTAGGAAATTTTATTGCTCGAGCTTATCGTTCGAAATCTATTTCGTTAAGGTCTCTATCTAAACCAAATTATGAATAACATTCGTGATGATGTTACCAGTAATGAGATTTGACAAACCAAGGCCAATCTCAAGAGATCATGTCTCCATGAAAAAAAAATTGTAATCCATATAATAGTTGTCTAATTCGCTACCTACACAACCGATATCAGCTTCCTCAGAACTGTTCCTGTCCATGTAAGGGAAGTTATGAAGGTTAATGACCTACCCATGGTCAAGGTCGATCCGTATGAACCCATCACCATTCTTGGTTAATACAATCTTGTTAACGACCTCTAGTTTGATGACATTGATAACCTTACTTCTTCAAAGGTGAACATGTCAGGACAATTTCTAGTTGTAACGAGCACATTACCATATGAGAACGAACTCTTTTGTGGATCCTGGAAACTTTTATCTCTTATAGACATCTACTTACTTTCATTGTTAAAGCCTAATCATAAACTACTTCTTGTCATAATGAATATCGGTCATAGGCAATGGTGACCTACCTCATCATGACCTTTCAGTTTATAGAACTCTAACTATGACTTTGCACCCAATGGTGTTGTAATAATTGTTCTATTTATACATTGCCATGTGAAATTAACAACATAATTCTTTCCAGCCGATCAATTATTCCCTCCAATGATTTGATCATCATACTCCCATTTGTTTAACCTTAACACCTATAGATGTGTAGCCCTTATCCGAATTATATTAACCTTCATAGGTAATCACTACTACGAACAATGGATAGTTACAACATCTCCATCTAGTAGTTCTTAACTACCAAAGTCAAGAGTGCTTACGTCACGCTTAGATTTCTCATATAACTTACCCTTCCGATTCACATTTTAAACCAATTATCTAATCCTCGACAATAAACTATCAGTTTTGCCTTCAATTTTGAGACCCAGAATAATTGTTCGCATCATGTTGGTAAATTTCTAAGGACATACTTGTAGTTGCTTATTAGCAATATAGATTTAAGGAAATCTACTCATTCCAGTTCCGTCTACAAGTAGTAATTAATTACAAGTGGCGGATATCATATATCACCGAGTGATTAAAACTAAAAAATCGTCCCTAGGATCTAGAGATGAGCTCGAGATGCCAAACCTTCGTTTGAGTTAATCGAGGCTGGCCCAGAAGTTAACTAAAACTAAGTTTTGAGGACGAAACTTCTTTAATGAGGGGAGAATGTGACAACCCTAAAGTTACGGTCAATAACCTTGGATGGTTAACTTACCATAAATGGGCTCGGCCCATTAAAGACCCGGTTATAGGCCCAATAGACGAACCTAACATGTATCCTTGCATGATGGATCACTAAATGATCTGAGACAACATAATAGTAATACACAATGTTTACATAACCCCGTAGTGTACAATTAAATAAATTAACGCATTCACAATTAGTAACCGACACACGACGCGATATATAATTACTAACATTAAATATCAATAATAATTATTAATACTCATCCAAACGACTATTTAGAAATATACATGTGAGCTATACGTACTTGAACGTAGGACAATAATGGATGCGCGACTGCGACAGTTGCCGATGTTAACATTATCCGGTTACTTAGAGCCGACGAAAATAAATTTTATGAATAAGTAATTACTTTACTTTCATTATTATTATTATTATTAAAAATATTATTATTTGAGAAATAATAAATCTATTCTAAACACAAAACGTTTAAAAGAACGGACGCACAAGACACGTGGTACGGGCGCATACCGGCTTTGACGCCAGTCAGAGCAGAAATTTCATAGGTTAAATATAAAAAAAATACCAATAATAGCTGATGAGCATGTTTTAGTATATATATAATATATATATATATATATTTGTTTTAAAAATGGTTTCACGAGAGATAAGGTTTTAAATTTATAAAATGATAAATACTCAAACTAAACCCACACAATAGGCAAATTTACCTATCGCAGCGTAATATAGTTTAGGTAAGAACCAAGTATCGAACCATTAATGGATACGGTCGAGTTCCAATACTCAACTTTTGTTATCGTTTAGACGGTTTAATTAGTGAGTGGGTTTTATGTGCTTGTAAAGCAGAAAATAGATGACAGAAAAGTAAATAACGGTAAAGTAAATGACAGAAAAGTAAAAATGTGCGTGAAGTGTGTAATAGAAATGTAAATAGCAGAATAGTAAATAGCAGAAAGGTAAATATCTCGAAGATGATTAGGTTACAAAGAGTATTGCTTTGGGCTTCGAATCCGTTTGATATATGATAATGTTGTGTTGACTAATCCGGTGGTATAACTAATTGAAATGTGTAAACGGTACACCGCTAGAGACTCATTCTCACAATATTTGGTTCACGAATTATAATCTTTAATAATAAAATGGCAATGATTCCCGCTAGGGACAACGTTACCCTCAACTTTTTAAATGCTATCTCCAAGTTGGTTTAATACATCGAATTCAAATGCTTAAGTATTATTAATAAAATAGTGATTAGACCTTGTTCACCAGGAGGTGGTGCAACAATGGGATCATGTATAAAGACGTACCGTTCCCAACGTGAGTTCACCAATTCTTGGTCTCACAACAGGTTCGTATAAAGACGTACGACCTTATTAGTATTAACCAAGCCTAGGCTTAACAAAATCTTCTTGTATAAAGACGTACAACTTTCAAGAGAAGTTTGATTAAAAAGGTTTTACGTTCTTACGCTTCAAAATCAAGAACACTCACAAGTGTAAAGACATGTTTAGAAAATAATAAAAAGCCCACCTAGAAGGTGGTTTTAAAAGCGAATAATTATAGACATAAACATACCACTAGATTAATACGTTAAACATTAACATACAACAAACTTCATCTTCACCCTAGCAATACAAAGAGTTTAGCCACGAATGGCCATACTAAATAACGTAACGTTGAGTTTCGTAGGCTCCCCTATTGCGGACAAAGAGGTGGAGCCTCTCTATTCTAAACTACAGAAATGGACTCTCTTGAGCTGTGGTAATGTATCTTGTGGTGTGTGGAATGAAGAACCCAAGCCTCCTATTTATAGGCCTCAAAATGAGAAATGCACGGCCGTGCATTGGATTGCAGAGCGTGCAAACACCTCGGGAATCAAACAGGTTACAGAGGACAGTGTACTAGAGCTTGGGGAGCAAGGGAGGCAAATACACGCCTGTGCATTGGGATGCACGGCCGTGCATCCCGTCCCTGCTTCCCAGTTTTGTCTTTTAGCTGCTGGTTTGACTTTTGTTGACCTTGGTTGACTTCTTGGGGGTCAAAGCTCGGGAATGATCTTCCAAAAGGCTTGATTTCTTGGTGATTTTGACTGTTTTTAGCTTTGTTTATCTCAGGACACCGATAACCTGCAATTATGAAATATTAACGTTTTAAGTATCAATTGTAAGGTTATTATTCAATTAGTACCACAATATGGGGATTATTATGCATGCAAAAACATGTATAATTTAGGGCATATCAATAGGGTTACATGATTTTTAAGATCTTCAAATAATTTATCGGGAACGAGAACGCGGTAATGCTTCGGGTTTTGACACGTGGTGTCCACCTACTCGTACTCTACATGAAACCCTAGGTATAAAAGGCCATAACTCTTTCTTTTTCCTCATCTGGATTAAACAGACAAACATGCCCCCAAGAGCTAGAGAGGGAGAAAAATTGTGTGAAGGAAAGAGGCCGCCGGCCACCATCCGGCAGGCCACATGGCGTCGTTGGCAGGCCCTGACCCCGATCTACACCCCTATTATCTTCTTCTAGGCCGGTTCCAACCCTCAGCCTCTCAGATCGGGTTTTCCCAAGTGTTTAACTCCAAGAAAGAACCGTACAAAGACGGTGGCATAGGGCAATTGGTGTTAGATGGTCGCAACAGGTGGCGACGGTGTGCAATGTTACAGATTTAGTTGTGGAGGTAGTAGATCCGATTTATTAGAGCAATAAACACCATACTAAACTTTGTGTCTATTTTACCGACCAAATACGACTTTCAGACGAAGGAATCCTTTCAAGCCAACATATTTCCCGGCGAGGCCAACAGAGGCGGTGACCGATATCGGGGTTGTTTCCGGATACTGCGAGTTTGTGGCTATTTCTAGTGGTGTATCTAGCATTTAAATCCATTTTTCCAGCAAACCGAGGTATATACCCGAACCCGAACTCGTTTCTCGTTGAATAAACTCCTTCAACTTCCAGATCTATTAATATACGTGATAAATCAGTGATTTGGTAGCCGGGTTTCATTCTCGGGTGTTAAATACGTGTTTTTGAAGCAGGATACGTGACAGATCCGGAGAAATGACTGTTTTAAGATGTCACGGGTCTCAGTCAAACTTACTTAACGTGGTCAAACCTAGTCAAACTCGGGTCAATGACGGTCAAACTTGGTCAATACGTGAACCATAAGGAATAGAGCGCGTCGGTTCGTAAACGAGACTTGCAAAAGGTATAAATGCACGCTAACATGGTTATATTTATTTAGACGAAAGTTAAATACATGTGCGATTGAATTACGTTGAGCTTAAACGATTCGTTAACGGTAAAAATAAATATTAACATAACAATTAATATTAACGGACCGTAAACGTGTATATTAAATCTAGAGAGTTCGTTATAATTATTATTAAACGAGTAAGTATATTCGTAAAGAGGCAATCGATTAAACGAGAATATTAAACACGATCAACGAAGGACACATACGAATTGTAAACATTATTACGTGAACGTGATGGCAAATATATTATGTTGTGGTATCAAACGGTTTAAACAAAATAAATACAACTAGGATGACTTTAACCCCAAATATTCGCATAATGTATCTATCCATTTGACTTGTCATTAAGTGATATTTAAGTACATAAACCGAATCACTAAACTAGGATTTGTTAAGTAACAAAATTTTATACAACTACATTTTTAAGAATGAAAACGTACCGTATAGATATATACTTATATATATATATACCTATAAATACATACATGAATATAAATATTTACATGTTTATGAAATCAAATGATTAGTTTGAAGCACGACATTTATTCTCAAACATATACATGTATATTCATATACTCGTATGTAAAGTAAATATACATATCATCAAGAAGTTGTGGACATATGACATGAAAAATTCGACATTTAACATACGTTTCGAACGAATATGGAAACTTAGACTTTTATGAACTTGGACAAATATGTTGTCACGTTTATACAAACGTACTCGTATGTAAATGTATAGTTATAAATATTTATATCTTCTACAAACCATTGGATATTATGTAATGTGATGCCTAACTGTAATCACGTACACACGAATACGTGTGTGTGTGTATATATATATATATAAATATTAAAAAATGGATTTAGGTATGATTTACATGAACCGGAACGTTTACTTGAGGGATACATGAACTATACAAACATATTCTAGGGTTCTGATTATATATATATATATATATATATATATATATATATATATATATATATATATATATATATATGTGTGTGTGTGTGTGTGTGTGTGTGTGTGTGTATATATATATAGGGGACGGTTCCACTAAAAAGTGGTTTTTCGCTAAGAAATACTAAGAAGTGGGTCAAACGAACTCCGATTGAGCTCATTCCAGCGACGTTGGAACCGTCTCATCGAACCCTAACCCGGACCCAAAAACCTAAACCCCTCTCCACCCGTACCCCCAAAAAACTAAACCCCCCTCCAACCCTACCCCGAAAAGCCTAAAACCACCACCCCCCACCCCACCCCCCCCCCCTAAAAACCAAAACCCACCCCAACCCACCCCAAAAACCTAAACCCCCCACCCCACCCCCACCGCCAAAAAAACACATATACCATAAAATCTAAACCCTAAAAGCAAAACCCTAAGGCTAAACCATAAGGCTAAAACTCTAAAATTCAAACGTAAAATCTAAACCTTAAAAGCTAAACCCTAAAAGCTAAGATGGTAGAGTTCGACGAGACGGTTCCAACGACGCTGAAATTAGCTCAATCGGAGTTCGTTTGATATCGTTTCTTAAGGTTTTTGTCATTTCTTAGATTTCTTAGCGAAAAACTACTTCTTATTTGATCCTCCCCCTATATATATATATATATATATATATATTCATATTAACGCATATATATTATAAAACACTGAGATAGTTTCATTAAAACATAGAGTTGCACACATTATCACCAATCGTTAAGTCGACAACATGGCTCAACCGCATGCATGATAACTCAACACGAGTTTAGACTCGCTTTACATTATTAGGGTTAGTCTATAAAGCTCATGAGGTACCTACAGGTATCGCATGACTCGAGTTGGACATAGACAGGCTACTATCATGTTACATAGACTTTATTCCCGTGGTTACATGAAGTACATTATTGTTTCTGGCAAGTCACCAGGTGAGTTCACTACCCCCTTTTTACTTTTAAATGTTTTAGAAACATCGGGGGAGAAACATACTTGCTTAACACATTTGAAAACTTGAAACATATTTTTTTGATACGTTTGGAAACATCATTGTTTGATACTTTAGGAAACATAATTACTTCGTACATTTGAGAAATAATGAAACAAACTTGCTTTATACGTTAGAAACAAGGAATCACGACTGTCCATTTATGTTTACATGAGACATTCGTTGAGAGCTCGTAAAGTCCCCTACGTGAAAAAAATTTATATATTTATAACCATTAGCTATAGTTTTAGCCTAGGACTCTGTGGATAGTACTATTGGGATTGACACCCTCAGTCATGGTTCGATCGGTTTTCGTCGAATGACGGCATAGTGTTCAACCGTGTCCTCGGGAGGTACGAGCTAGGGAAAAAAATACATGTGTCATGGTTTGGTTAACACTCATGTAAAAAAATAGCTAGCTATGATGGGTCAACTTTATAGGTCAAACTTGATAAGATTACTTGGTTTCATTTAACGTATACTTGAAATCATTTTTGTGCACAGGAAAACTTGAATACTTGAAACTTGAGATTATTTTCATGCAAATTGGTTTTTCCAGTCGCTTACATATAAATGGTTTTGCCATTCATTCATGTGCAAATGTTTTAGTCAATGTTTTCAAGAAAAACTGTTTCATTTTATAGCCGTGTATGCATTTTAAATGTCTTCGAGGAAAAGCGTTTCATATTATGGCCACATGCACTTTATCAATGTTTTCAAGGAAAACTACCTTCCACTGACACAATTAAACCAATGAACTCACCAACCTTTGTGTTGACACATTTAAAGTATGTTTTTTAGGAAATTCATAGCAACGGCACGGTTGGAATAGCTTAACCATTCGGATTAAACCCTAGAAGTCGAAGACGTATAACTATCAAACCTCAAGTTGATTTTGGTATATATGGATTTAGATCAATGTACTAATTCATGTTAGTATTGTAATGTTGTTCAACACCTTAGTAGTCTTTATTTTAGTTTCCGCTGTTGTGTAAAGTTACCAATCGTTACAACCTTGATTTATTTATTTATTAAGTGAATAAATTTGGGGGTGTTACAGATTGGTATCAGAGCCAATGGTTTTAGCGAATTAGGTCTCCGTAGTGACACCTAGGCTCTAACCAGACTTATTTAGGGACAAGGATTTCTAAGACTTGCATCACACTAAGAACACCTAAGACTTGAGTATAGAAATTCCAACCGTTGTTGAACAACTTGAGTTACCATTAGTGTATGTAGTTACACTAGAGTATCATCAGTTGTATTAATACTAAACACAATTACGTGGCATACGTAACGAACATCTAATACGTACAACAATGTGGAAATAATAAACACCTACAACATGACCCAACAGAGTATCACTGTTGGATTACGAATCAAGGATGACGGGCACTCAGCACACTGTAGCCCTTGGAGATCGAGTGACAAGCATAGCTTGGGCGACACCGGTAGTAATCGCCAGCTACCGATCTTGGTATCACAATAGGATGAACCCGTACCTGAATCTGTACTTGTACATGTACCACACCTACATAAACTTCTGCTATGGCGTCATTTTTCTTTCTAAAATATGTCACACCCCCAAATTCCACTAACGGAGTTTTACCGTTTTGGAAGGAGACAAACCAGGATCTCAAACATCAGTTACTTCAAACGACACTATATGGGACTTGAAATATAATAACATAAAAGATCAAGGTTCAGAGTATATATGCGGAAGCGTTAATGAAAGTAAATGCGCAAAACAACGCGCCCAAGTCCAATTACAAATAAAACATAAATATTATTCAATAGATAATTATTTCAATTGAAGTCCAAGACACATGCATGACTTAACGTGATCCTGCGTGCCAACCTGAGAAAACATGTAGGAAAACGAGTCAACACTAGGTTGGTGAGTTCACAGGTTTCAATCATTTAAAGTAAAGCGTTTACGGATTATGTACATTCAATATATATATCAATAGGTTGCATGCCTATATTCATGTTTTGCTAAAGCGCTCGCAACCGAAACTGACAGCGTGTTTGTTTGTTTGCCTCCAGCCAGGTCTATCAAATCTGACTAATGTCTTAAGGTCAATATAACACCCGTTCGACCTCCAATCGAGTTAGCGTGACTAACGCGGGTGGGGTTTGTCAAACCCAGTAGTACCACCAAAATTACCTCGTTGATACCATATTAACGGTCCGATGTGTGTGAGGACTTTTCATGATAGTGTGTTACGCTTAGCCTCAACAGTGTTATCATATGCATTACAATAATCCAAAAAGGGTTGTGACATGTTTTCTCCCCCAAATAAAAACAGTAAAAGGGGCCGTGAAAACTCACCTGAACGACGTAGGTAGTTCACACTAGAATATGATTAGAACCTCGAGTGTTAGCCTGCAACGGCTTACGTATACCCTAGAATTATACACATATCAATTAGGGATACAATGAGAATATGTGACGACCATACGGAAGGTTGAACGTCCTAAAGAAACGCTCTAATGATTAAGAGTAGACGAACGTGTCTACAGGAATAAGAATTCTTTAATTAGTAATTAAGATGTATATGTTACGCGACAAATGACAAAATAATATATAATAAATATATTCGAATGATTTCGTCATTAACTAGAAGTTTAGGAAAATAATATAAATTATTATATTATTTTTAAGTGTAGCGAATTAATAAAAATAATTAAATTGTGCGACAAAAATAATAAATTTATTATTTTTATTCGAGAATATAAATGTGAGTGATTAACATAAATAATTATGTTATTTATTAGTTTTGAAACGTTGCACAAAACTTAGAAACGTGGTGAAAATAATATATCAAAATATATTATTTTAACAAGAGTCACGGTTAAAAATGATATCATATATATATTATTTTATTCGGTATTGACGGATAAATAATATATACATATTACTATAAAATTATGAAATACGAATCAAGGATGGTTTATGAAATAAATCCCGAGTCCACGGGTGGTTTTTCCGGTTTAAACATATTAATATGATATTATAATAATAGTGGAAATTGTTTTTAAATTTAGAACGTTAACAAAATATCAATTAAAAAGAAAACTGGGGAGGAGGATTCGAACCCGGGTCGCCTCCCCAATGGTCAACAGCTTTAACCATTCCAGCCACCAACTCAATCGCAACATGACTTGGAATCGACGAGTTTTAATCAGGAATTCCCGAGAGCCCCCTCCCCCATTCGAGCCGAGATCGATCCCCAGTCCCAAAATCCTTGAATTCGGTCGCGATAGGTCGAGATAGTATATGGGTTTTGTAAATCGAGTCATTGCGAATCTGTGGCTTAGTTTAATTACAAATCTAACAAGTTTTGGATTGATTAATAGCAGAAATACGGGCCGAAACCCTAGATCATGTTAAAACTCAACGAAAACATGGGGCTTTTACTCAAAATGACGTTGTGAATACAATGGCATGATTTAATTTGATTGAGATAACGTTTAAGATTGAAACCCCCAAATCTAATTACGAACAAACCCTAGGTTATGGATTGAGTAAAATTCGATTTTATCAGGTTATATTGATATAGGGCTTTCATAAAGCAGATGATTACGAATCGAGTGATACAATTTAATTGAATTTTTATTGAGTATTGGATTGAATTCGCTTAAACCGTAGTTGTATGAACCCTAGTTTCGGGTTCGTGTTCGATTCGATATTGCAAGCCCTAATAACCATGGGGCTTTCAATCCTAACACTAAAAAGAAGTTAAGGATGTGTTCGATTACCGAAATGAGTTCCGAATTGAAGGTATTCGAGTGAACGCAGGTCCGACTATGAATGGCTTGGTCTCCGGCGACTCCTACTGCTACTTCGATCGAGTTAAGGCGTGGGATTACTTCTAACAGGAGCGACTAAGGTGTGTGCGTGCTCGATTTGTGAAAGTAACACAAGAACTCATCCAATTTGATAGATAAATGGCGAATGTCGATGGTTATGAGATAAATGTCCATTATTGTGTTTAATTCCAATCAATGTCGGGTTTAAACGGGTTAATGATGAACGTAATGATCATAAACGTGCAAAAGTAGTTTCAATTCCAACGAGAATCGGTTACAACTCGCGAATTCAGGCTCAAAACACCTGGTTTGACTTTCAAAAGTCAACTAAATCGAAATTAGGTAATTTACAGAACTAGTCCCTGTGGTTTCATGAATCTGAGTTTGAAAGAATGGCAGAATGAGTCCTTGTAGTTTGTATAATATGCTGAATTGACTTTTAAAGTCAACAGAATTTAAATCTTGGATTTTGACTTTACAAAATCAAACAAAATTAGGTTTAGGCTAATTACAAATTTAGTCCTTGTAGTTAGAGTTTGAGGAATTGACGGAATTAGTCCCTGAGGTTTGAGATAAGTTAACTAGGTTAACTTTAACTGGATTTAATTAACGAGGTTAGACTAAAAATTCCGGTTTGTCACAAAATATGTTGTCTTCATTTGGTGTGGTATATATACATACTCTATTTCATGATTTGCTGTGTTGGATGACAAAAGCCTTCTCCATGAGATATAACAGACGAAACTCCCCGATCTGAAGGAAACCCGAAGTGGAGGAGCAGGACCAAACGGGAGAGAACTCTAATGATCAGGAGATCCATATACTCATCGGGATCATGTGGATCCACACGTACATACAAACTTGGAGCATGAGTTGCTTGACACTGATTTGAGGACATCTACCTTAATATAGTGCCTGACTTTCACCATACGCGTCTTGTTAATAAAGGGCACCGTTTGTGCCTCACTACCATTAACTCCATCCAGCAGCAACCTTTGTCGACAGATTTGTGAGTATTGGCACAGATTAGTTCTAAATTTGGGGGTGTTACACCGATGGAAGTGAAGACTTGGTAGTTTACTCTAACGCTTCGGGTCAGGGATTGGGTTGTGTACTTACGCAACGAGAAAAGGTGATAGCTTACGCCTCATGATAGTTAAAGGTTCACGAAGTTAACTACCCGACTCACAATCTAGAGTTTGCAGCGGTAGTTTTCGCATTAAAGATTTGGAGGCACTATCTGTACGGAGTAAAGTACACCATTTACTCCGATCATAAAAGCCTGAAGTATTTCTTCGAGCAAAAAGAGTTAAACTTAAGACAAAGGAGGTGGTTGGAACTAGTAAAGGACTATGACTGCAAGATATTATACCACCCAGGCAGGCAAACGTAGTCGCGTATGCCTTGAGTCGAAAGGAAGAGATGACACCTATCCGGGTTAAGGCATGTCAGTTAATTATAACACCAAACTTGATGGGTGAGATAGCAAAGGTACAAAAAGAGACTTTGCTATAAAGGAACTTGAAAAGGAAGAGAATGGTTTGTCAATCAGCAAAGCTGGGAGCTAATACGTACGGGGTAGGAACCCAGTTTGACAGAATGTGGATACCAAAGATTGGAAAGCTTAGGGCTAAAATCCTCGATAAGGCCCATAAGTCCCGCTACTCTATCCACCCCAGAATGAACAAAATGTATCATGACTTGAAGAAATAATATTGGTTGCCCGGTATTAAGAATGATGTGACCAAATACGTAAGTAAGTGTCTAACTTATTCACTAGTTAACGCCGAGCACCAGAAACCATTTGGTAAAATTCAACCATTGCCAATACCATAATGGAAGTGGGAAGAGATCACGATGGACTTCATTACCAAGCTACCGCGAACAACTAAGATACCATTTGGGTGATCGTTGACCGCTTGACAAAAAGTGTTCATTTCTGTCCGATACGTGAGACTTTTTCATCTAAGAAGTTAGCAGAACTGTTTATCAACGAAATAGTAAGTAGGCATGGCATGCCATTGACAATCATGTCCGACAGGTACACTCTATTCACATCAAGATTCTGGAAGAGGTTCAACAAAGCAATGGGTACTAGGCTAAACATCAGCACCACTTACAACCCCAAACCAATGTTCAATCCGAAAGGACTATTCAGACCTTGGAGGACATGCTCCAGGCCTGTATCATTGATTTCGGTGGGAGCTGGGATAGCCATCTACCGTTAGCAGAATTCTCATATAACAACAGCTACCACTCAACCATCGGCATTTCGCCATTTCAGATGTTGTACGAAAGGAGATGCAGAACCCCAATTTTTTGGGGGGAAATTGGACAGAAATGCTTTGCGAGTCTCAAAGTGGGTAAAGCTACTGCCGAGATAGATCAAAGCTCGCATGAAGGCCGCTAAAGACAGACATAAATTATACGCGAACAAAAGGCGAAGGGATTTAGAATTTCAAGTGGGAGACATGGTATTGTTGAAGGTGTCGCCCTAGAAAGGGATCATCCGATTCCGAAAGAGAGGCAAACTAAGTTCGAGGTTTGTCGGACCTTTCAAGATCATAGCAAGAGTAGGTGAAATAGATTATCGTTGATGATAGTGAAGTGGATAACAACTTAAACTATATCGAAGAGCCAATACCTATCCTTAACCAAGCTGAGAAACGGTCACTAAACATGTGGTTATTCTATGTGACCTTTTGGTGTTATGTGGGTATTCTATATACCCACATGTTTAGTGACCATTTCACTTGAACTATATCGAAGAGCCAAGCTTTAGTAAGAACGAACAATATACCAACAATCAGGTGAATTATATGTGCCCGTTTGGTGTTATGTGCAAAACGTTTTCCATTTTTTTGGGGTTGAAGTGTATACATGCAAAGTAAATGAAATGTGATGAATGACAATATGACCATATGTGTTATATGATAGTAAATGATGAACTATGAAATAACGAATAAATGTTTACAAAGGATGAAATGAATGCATGACTAAACGTCAAATGAATGAAAGCTTACATTATAATTATATATTGCATGTTATGAATGTACTAAAAGTTAAGGAAGGAATTACGGACTACCTCGGTAGGACGATACGATGATAACGTCTACTACGGTAGATGGACAACCATACGACTATTTATGGAGACAAAATGTTAAAGTCTAGAAAGGAAGACTAGATATTGCTACTACCGTAGACAGTGGCCCTTATTCGAAGCATGGCTGCATATATAGTTCGAATGGGAAACGGATACCTTAGGGCAAACGAGCGAAAGGACGGATTAAGACGGTAGTACGGTACGAGGGACGGACGGCTAGAGAGGTAGTCAGATGATATGAATGAAAGGGCGGACTACTTCGGTAGGATGGTATGAATGACGAACTACGACGGTTTGACGGAACGTCTGTCTTTGTGAATTACGTAATGACAGGCTGATCACCCATATGTGTATGACCAATTAATGTTCAATGAAGGCAAATGAAGTGTTAATGTGTAAATATATATATATATATATATATATTTACTTATAAAGAAATGATGTTTATACCTAATTGCTTTAAACTAGAACTCACCAGCGTTACACGAGCAAAGGCGTGAAGGCTTGTAAGGCCCAAACCAGGCACCCTACAGTTGGTTCTCATCACTAGGTAAACTTATTAAAAACACTTTAACTTTCATTTAATTAAACAGCGGAAGCCTTTCTCATAATAATGTTGTCTTTAAACTCGTTAACTTTCATAATGTTACCTGACGAATGCATGCACACCAACCCAAGTAGTCCCGCTTCCAAGCCAAGATACCTCGTCCTGCAGACTCACCTGCAAAACAATCTAACGTACATACAAAGTCAGCTACGCTGAGTGAGTTTCAATAATTTAAACTAACAAAAGCCAACTCGTCTCATTTTAAGTTTTCATTTCCACTCAAGACCCTCTGGTCCTTATAAAAATAGTTTTATAAATTTTTCTCATATTGTAACCATGTTATCTTACCATCTTCCAAAGGATTCACCACCCCAGACTCACCCCGCCAGTTATGCTCATTAAGTCTCTCCGACATGGATCGAGCTTACTACTTTGATAACACACAATTTACCATATATATTAACCATACACTGGTTAACTCAACAAACCTCTAGACACTAGTTTAACCAGCCCTGACCAAGACTCTTACAAATCAATTGACACAACAGTTGTACACGATGTACTCGTCCCAACACAACGGTCAATCTAACTCGACACACCACATTTATTCCATGTATTTATCACATCAATATCATCTCGTACACATTTAATATAACTCATCACTTGCATACAATTTAACACATATATATGCATACAAACACATAACTCATTAATGCAACCCCGTCAGGGTTATCCACGCCGGGATATTCGTCATGAGCTCACCTACACCCTTGTTACAGGGCCCCGCCACTAAACATAGTGACACACTCGTCATCTACGATGACTACACAGCTACCCACACAGTAGCTATATCATCTACTATACGGTGACCGACACCTCACCACATGATGACCGCCAGATCACGCGTATAATGATGACCCCGAAGGACCCCGTCCTCCACACCACTGTTGACCATACACACGGGCAACAATGTAAACACACAAAGTAACACACATAGACACATGGCACTACCTAGACATGTACTACGACTCACCACCCTTCCACGGATTACTTACGTGTATAATAACAGACTTACTTTAGACGTATTCTCGTAAGGTCTAGACACATCACCCAACTCTTTCCGAATGTGTAATTATACAACACACAATTACCGTACTGACTTCTAGTCTGTATATACTAAGGACACCACATACACCCATGCAAACACCATACCCGCCGTGTCACAAGGACAACGAAACGACACACACAACTTCAAGCACATTACGCATAACAACATACTAGCATCTACTTGACTCGTTAATGAACCACGACCGGGTTCCCATGCTAACTCTCCATATATAACCACCACAGGTTTAACTAACTTCCCGACTCACCCCGACTAACTCATAACATGACACGCACAGAGCATAGCTATTCTTGTTCACCCATCCTAGGGACCCATAACAACCCTTAGCTTCATTGTTACATAACGATCTCATAAAGCACTTCAATTTTAAATCATAACTCGTAACACGTTCGTTTAATAAAACAAGAGAGTATGTACGATAGCCCCAAAACAGTAAAACGTTTAAAAGAGGGGATTAAAAACTCACTGGTTACGAAGATCCTATTCTTGAACTTCAACGATCTCCTAACACGAAACTCACACCTGTCAACGTAAGATCACACAGTCAAAGTATGCCCTAGACAGGTGTCAATTACGTATAAATATAATTATTCCCTGTACTCGTCTTATCCGCACATCCTTTCATCCATGCAAGAATTCTAACTCATGTAACCGTCCAAACCGGGTTATCCTGGACCCGTCTGGAACCCACATGCATGCACGTTCACGTGCCATGCAAGACCTTAGCTTCTCGAGTCACATGCACACGAGCCGAGACTCCCATGCATGCTCGAGACTCACCATGCAGGTCCTAAGCTTGTTAAACCCTAGCCGGGTGTCCTCACGATTCCGTCCTCCTCCTTGCTCGATGTTGTGAGCCACCACCCCGCACATCACCACCATGAACCACCTTCATACGCCACCACCACTGCGTTTCATCTTAGCGTGATACCCTTGCGTCCCCATCACCTTACTATCCCGTAGAAACCCTAATCGGGATCTCTTTCACGTGGAAATAAAACCACCACCACTACACCGCCGTCCACCGCCGTGAGACACAACCACAGCCGGCCTCCCCTCAGCCTCCGGCACCAACCCTGCGCCCATCTCCGTTTCTGGCGGTAGCCGAAGCCACCACCACCTTCACCGTTATTTTTCTTTCTCTAGGCCATTGGCCTCCTCGTCTCCGCCTTCACTGACGTTCACAGCCAAACACACAAAACCCCAACCGGGTTTTCCTACTAATTGCATAAACATAAGTATTCAAAGAATATACAAGGATTACCGTGGCTTGACGTGAAGTATTCGCTCAAAACCGGCGTGAACCCTTCTCCTCCGATAGTCCTTCCCTCTCCTTTCCTCCTGGTTACCGTCGCAAGCCCCTTAGCCGAATGTCTAAAGGTTGCGCATAATAGTGGCTTTTAAATGGCTACTATTTTCGTTTCCGGTCCCTGCGTTTCCATCTTGTTCGTTCCGATCCCGAACCGTTCTCCTTTTGGCCAACCTGGTCCTTTTGATATCTTAATTAGAGCCTCATGTGAAAACCTTCGTTAGTCGTTGCTTAAACAAGAGTCTCGGGTCTTCCGTTAGCTCAAACAACTCGTGTATGAAAATTCGGGATGTTACAAGGCTACCTGGCTCAAGGCTGACATCCTATTTACTTGTTTAATGTTAAGACAATGTTTTGAATATTTAAAACTTCCGCTGTTTATGTAATTTAACGATGTATGCTTCCGTTATGCTTGAATGTTTTAATTAGGTTCAGTATTGATGACTATGTTTATGAGTAAATCCAACTAGTGAGATCTCCCGGTGTTTGGGGCCTTACATGGAGAATATGACGTGCTGAATGTTTTAAGATCACCTCTTCTCAGTTTGTGTTAACGCTAGCTTGGGTTTACTAGATACTCTTATATATCTTTAGTAGGAGCCTCAGTGATTAAGGGAAGTAATGCAACGGAAGTACTTGCACTTCCTGCGTACCACTTGTCGGGAGTTGGGGCCGCTCATCGAACGAGTAAAGCAGTATAGAATGGCTGAATCTTGGTCAACCATGATGTCTAGACAACCCCATAATACGGTGCTCACTTATGGTAAAATGTCATATGACGTTTTTATGTATTGCTTATGTTTCCATGCATGGCCAATGGGTGTCATATGACGTTTTTGTATATCGCTTATGTTTGTTAATGTATACCGGTCATGAAATAATTAGAAACTACATGAATCATCAAATAGTTAGAAATTAAGTGGACCAATTTTCAAAATTTTGATCATGGAACATACAAAAAATAGTGTATGATAACGATTTATTGAGTGAAAAAGACATGAGATACAGAGATCCCAACCATAATTACCAACGGTTAAAAAATGGTTCATTTGATTCATAATTTTAATGGTTCTCATTACTATAAACCAAATGAATAAATCTTTAGCCTTTGGATGGTATTTCAATGGATGGTTAGGTTCTCATGATCATCGGGAAGTATGAATAAAGAATTACGAACCTATTAACCTTTAGGTTTTATTACATATGGGAATACTTCACTTAAAGTTTGCTTCAGAAGTTGACATAAATAATATAAACTGAATTCCGTTTGGAGAAGGCAACAAAGTTGCATGACATAATTTCTTGTCCCAGTCAACACGCAACAAGCATGCTGAATGCACAGTTGAACGACATTCATTCAGAAACACATCCAGATTCCTAAATATTAACCTTAATTCAGCCCAACATCAACTGTGTGACTTCAAAATCAACTCTACACGCATTTTTGTTATTCAAGTATAGCTACATTTTAATTTTATTCACATTTCTGTCGAGATCAATTTCAATAATGACATCCTTGTTTAAAGATGATCAATCTTGTGAAGCATCAAGAGATGCATCCACAAGCAATAGATCAAACTTTGATCAAGAAACTGGTTCTTCAAATACATTACAAACTGGCCAATTCGAAGACGACATAGAAAAAGGCTCCTCATCCGTATGCCTTCCGATCCAAATGGACAGAAACCTTGTTAGAATTGTAAGAAACTGTATTCAAATGATGCCAGAGTGTGCGTCATATGTTAAAACTATTGATATTTAACATGACTTCAATCTTGCAGGTTGTAGCAGAAATGTTGGGGAGTTTTATAGTTATGTTCAGCATAGGTGGGATAATAGCAAGCACAGAATTGATGAGAGGTGTAGGTCTACTTGAGTACGCAGTCACTGCGGGGTTAGCTGTGATTGTGGTGGTTTTCTCTATCGGACACATATCTGGTGCTCATGTTAACCCTGCAGTCACCATAGCTTTTGCTACTGTTGGTCCATTTCCATGGAAAAGGGTTCGTATTTTATTATTTATTCTTTACACCAACTGATCTAGTTCTTGAAATTCTAACCAAATGATCGTTTTCAATGGAAAAGGTTCCGTTGTATATAGTGGCTCAAGTAGCTGGTTGTACGATTGCCACGTATGCAGGAACTATGGTGTACGGCATGAAATCAGAGGTTCTGATGACTAGACCACTTGTTGGATACAGTGCAGCGTTCTGGGCGGAGTTCATGGCATCCTTCTTCGTTCTGTTTCTTACTGCTTCGTTGGTTCATGCACCTCCGTCTGTATGCATACCCTCACTCTACTTTCTTATTTGTTAAAAAGATTCATGATTTCAGGAAAACTGAGGTGGTAATGGTTCTGCTTTAGTGGTATTTGTATTATGTTATTTTGTGTCTATACTAGGGGTTGCTTGAAGTCAACGATGTTGGATGAATTTCTCTGTTAATTGACCATCATTAGTGGTGTTTCGAAAACGATCTTCAAGGAGTCACAACATTGATCAAGTCCTAACAAACATTGAAGTTGACCGTGACTAATACTTTCGTCAAGAAGTTTTTGTATTGGTATAGACGAAGGGGTAACTCCTCAACTACTTCGCACTATCAAAGACCAGAAACACCCAACACCGGAGAACAATTCCGTCCCGACGCACAATAAAGGCAAGAATCATGTTTCGTAGCTTATTCTCTGACAAAATCATAGTCCTTTGGAGCTTAGGCTCGAAATCCTCACCACTCTCGAGCTCCGGCTTCGAAACACCCATAAGTCTCTCTGGAGTTCCGGCTCCAGCCGATATACGTCATATAAGAGCTCAGACTCCAGACCTATGCCACTCCAGAGCTTTGGCTCTAGATGAGGACTTGTGCAAATGAGGACATTATCAAACGATAGATTCTTCTCCTTTGCACGAGCTTCGGACTGTGGAAAAACGGGAGACCCGTGCAGGTGGATAGTGTTGCGGACACGATGCGGCCAAGTGCTGACATACATTACCTCTGGCACCTAGCAAACCAAATAGTATGGTGTGCCTCACATGATCCATGACCAAAAGCTCCGATCCAATAACATTCGCTGAGCAGACACCATCGAGTGTCCCGCATGGCACAACAGTCCAAACGTTGAAACTTGGTCACATGGATGAATCCTTTCTTATTATAGCGAGGCTAATGGTTTGCTACCTTGTAGATATCTACTCTTGTTATCTAGGCCATTCGCTGTGACCTTTTGGTGCTGAATCACTAGCCCAAATCCTTATGTGACGTACTCTGCCTTCTTCTAATATCTCTCGTATAAAGTGATACCAAAAAGCATTATCTTTCATCCTTGCATTGCATCCTTCACTTTTCCTATGTGGATTGCACTTGATTGTCATAGCGTGTTTGGAAAACTTCTCTTTGATTCCACGTTCTGCAAGCAACCTTGAAGTCATATGGGTCCTTTATCGCCTTTAAATAGGATATTTTTGTGTGTTGCAAAATTTTCTATGCAAAGATATTTGATCTTGTGCATGTATAAGTTTTCACCATGTTTTCCATATGAGCAAGACACCTAACACTTCATCTTTTCTGTATAATTGCATAAAACTTGCACTCTTAAGGAAAATTCGATAATAGAGTTCACAGTCATGTTTCCATGCTAGAGATCTTATCTTGGAGGGATTTCTACACATAGTAAATGTTGGTGATTTTAGTGTCATCTAGCTATTTTATGTAATTGGATTTACTTAATGACCAAATGAGAAGTTATAATGAAACATCAAACAAGTTAGTAAGTGTGGGGTGCACACTTGTTTTAAAATCTTATGATTTGTGGTGCTAAAGACACTTTTTTGTTTCAAGGGGGCGAAGACCACTGAACAATGAGGTTCTGGGGGCTAGGGATGTTTATCGGTTCGGTTAACGGTTTGTTCGGTTTTGATTTTTTTACAATTATCCGTTAACCGAAATGAACCGAATTGGATATATTTCTAACCGAACCGAATTCAACGGAATAAACCGATTTAAAAAAATATATATCCGAATAAACTGAATCGTATTTGAATAATGTCTAACCGAACAAACCGAATTAAGAAAAAAGGTATATCCGATAACCGAACCGAAAACCGAATTCACAATTCAAATACGGTTAGTAATCGAACTGAAAAACGAATTCACCATCCGGTTCGGTTTTTTTCGGTTACGGATACGGTTTAGTTTTCAGTTTTTTTGCACACCCTTACTCGGGACAGCGCCCCTGGTTAGCAGAGTCTTAGGGGCGGCGAACCCTAGTGAGGTCCAAGGGGCAATTTCCCTAGCTAGGGTTAAGCTGCATTGGAAACTGATTGCGGAAGTGAAAATTCCAAAAAGTTGTTTAAAATTGATCCTTGAAAATGATGAAGTTTAGTCACAATTTTGGTCATTTGGACTAAACTTGCTCATCAGGACCAAATTTGGTTATCCAGACCAAGTTTAAGTAGTGGTTAAAGAAACTTCCAAATGGTGGATGTTTTATGTAATTTATGAATATGTTAAATATTAATATTTTTGTATAGGTTTCTTGAATTTATTCCCAATATAAAAGAATAAATTTGTTATTACATAATATACAACAAATATGTTGTTAAGTTTAACATATCTCGTACCAAAAGCAAAAAACAAATATTGAAAGTAATAACCGGGTTGTAAATAATTTTGAGGAGAAATAGTGGTCTTACAAAATCATATTATTAAATTTACCAAACCTTAGTTTTATTGTTATCGTGATTCTAATTATTACTTTTATCATTGTGATTATAATTATTATTATATTTATAATTGTTTGTAATGTGAGGATTGAAATCCATAATGTTTAGTTTCATAAATACTGAAATTTACCAAATCTTACTTTTATTGTTGTCGTGACTCTAATTATTGATTTCATCATTGTGATTCTAATTATTATTATTATATTTATAATTGTTTGTAATGTGAGGTTTCAAATCATTAATGTTTAGTTTCATAAAATATTGGTTCATAATTATTAATTATAATTGATTCCACAATATTCTTGTAGGTAACCCAATTTTCAGGATTTATTGTAGCAGTTGGCATTGCTCTTGGAGTTCTAATCACGGGGTAATTATATACAACTTGCCACCAACATGAGTTATATCATTTCTATTATATTCATATCCACACTGAGGATCTTTTTTGTATTAGACCGATATCAGGAGGATCAATGAATCCCGCAAGGTCGTTGGGACCTGCAATCGTGTCGTTTAACTACCAGGGTTTGTGGATATATCTAACGGCTCCAACACTTGGCGCCATCTGTGGTGCGTTCATGCTTCGTATGTTGAAGCCTTGTGCGTCTCTGACTTCCTCTTCCTCTTCCCCTTCACAACGCTCTCAATTTCTTCAAATTGATTAGTTGTAATTTATGTTTATTTTGCTTAATATATAACTTGTAATCTTGTTTTTTTTATAACAATTTAGTTGACCACAAATTTAGTTAAACACAAGTCATTTATGTGTCACTCTTTGTCCCACAGTAACTTAATTCTTTTACAGTAATATTCTGGATCACATATGTGGTAGAAAAATACAATTTAGTTGTATAGTGTAACAAAGAACTCAAGATCACATATATTCTCCTCCTAAGTAAGAACAAGAAAACGAAAACACATAGTTGTGGTATAGGTAGTCATCCAAACAACATATATTCTAAACGATGATTCAAAGCTTCAACAAAAAGATAAAGAATTCAAACAATTATTGTTGGGTCTAATTTGAGAATGATGTTATCAAATCATGCGATCACAAGAAGTTTAGGTTCGCGTCACACGTTATGAAAATTTGTCTGATAGTCGCTAGGTTGGCTTCAACCGACACTCTGAGAGTGTCGGCAGGTAGATTGGCGACTCTCAGAGATTCTGGCCTGAGTGTCGCTTCAGCCGACACTCTGAGAGTGTCAGCATATGGACGAGCAACTCTCAGTGTTTTCCTATAAATACTCAGCCATTTTCAGTGCAATGTGACCTTTGGATAATTTCTGATTGTATTATGTATTTGCTTAGCTTGTTGGAGGAGTTGGTTTAGTTAGTATTTGTGTTGGAGCCACCACCTAGGGGGTGCTCACCCGGGGTGGATGGTTGTTGTAATAATTCCATGTCTAGGAGCTTTATTGTAATCATCTGAGTGGATTCTTAATGAGATTTGGTGTTTATGTTCTTAGTTTTTTTTGTGCTCTTCATCTTTGTTTCTATTGGTTTATCAATAAATAGTTGATCTATAGCTGGTTTGTTGATCTGATCCTGTCAAGAATCATTCTAGCACTGAGATCCAAGAATCATTCAGTCTTCTCGGGGGAGATTGTTGGGTCTAATTTGAGAATGATATTATCAAATCAAGCAATCACGAGAAGTTTAGGTTCGCGTCACGCATAATGAAAATTGTCCTGAGAGTCGCTAGCGAGACTCTGAGTGTAGCTAGGTTGGCTTCAGCCGACACTCAAAGAGATTGGCGACTCTCAGAGATTCTGGCAAGAGTGTCTTCATCAACACTCTAAGAGTCGCTAGGTAGGTCTCAGCCGACAATCTGAGAGTGTCGGCATGTGGACGAGCGATGTGGACGAGCGACTCTTAGTGTTTTCCTATAAATACTCAGCCATTTTCAGTGCAATGTGACCTTTGGATAACTTCTGATTGTATTCTGTATTTCCTTAGCTTGTTTGAGGGTTTGGTTTAGTTAGTATTTGTGTTTGAGCCACCACCCCGGGGGACCTCACCTGGGGTGGATGGTTGTTGTAATGATTCCATGTCCAGGAGCTTATTGTAATCATCTGAGTGGATTCTTAATAAGATTCGGTGTTTATGTTCTTAGTTTTTTTTGTGCTCTTCATCTTTGTTTCTATTGATTTATCAATAAACAGTTGATCTATAGCTGATTTATTGATCTGATCCTGTCAAGAATCATTCTAGCACTGAGATCCAAGCCTTCAGGACCTACACTTTCGGGTGAAATAGACTGCTGGATGTGTAAATTGACTATAAAAATATGGGCAAATTGTTCTATTTATTCAGTCTTGTCAGATTATAATTAAAGCATGCATGTATTCACCGGTTTATACTGATCAAATATTTTAAAACGTTTTATAGGTAACCAAGGATAAATGTGATTGTGAATATAGCCACCAAAGGACGATGGGTCCTTCATGTCATGAAAGGGAAAGTCCACCCAAGACATCGGTTGAAATGAATGTCTCTATAAAAACCTTGGTTTTGTAATAAACGTTTGTAAAGACAATCAGGGTGTTTCCCTGTTTATATAAATGAAATGAAACGGGTGTTTCTCATGTTTGAAAAATATTATGAGTTAAGAAACTCATCCGCTGTGTTAGTCAATTTGCCTATATTTTTATAGTCAATTTACACATCCAGCCGTCTATTTCACCAGTTTATACTGATCAAATATTTTTAAATGTTTTATAGGTAACCAAGGAGCGGGTTAGACAATTGGAGGAAGAAAAGAAAAAGAAGGGTAAACGTCACTAAAAGAAAATGATAAAATAAATAAATGTAACATTTTATTTTCCTTGTGTATACTTATTAAAATAAATAAAAAGTATTTGGTGTTTTCATCTAGATGACTGGAAAAGGAAAAGAGCCCCACTTTGTTTAAAAAAGGATATGAATTCCAACCTACAAATGAAACACATTCCTGGATCAAATACAGAAAATACTGAGGAGAACTAACACCTCCTATGAATCCTTATGTACCATCTGTCAGTTTTCATTCTGCCCGGTTGCAAGTCGTAATCCTGATTATGGAGAGAATCCATTCAATAATCCTTATTATTATGAAGGATTGCCTGAAATACCATATAGAAATCACCCTGCTCTGGAAGGAGAAGAAAGAGAAGATTCAAATAGGCCATATGAATATTATGAGCCTACGAATACCCAGAATCCTCAAGAAAATGAGGAAATTCCTAGTAATGATCATATAAGAGCATTACAAGAACGTATAGTGGAATTGGAAAGAGAAAACAAAAGATTAACATCCGTAGATGACCAAAATAGAGCATTAAGACAAATTTTAGAAAATGCTCAAAATCAAGGATATATGTAAAACTTTCCTTGTAAGTTTCTGTATAAATGTATATATGTATATATGAACCTTGAAAATAAATAAAATTTTGTTTCATAAAATGTCGAAGCAAGGAAATCAAAGTTGCAATCCCAGAATACCAAGGGCCGAAACAAACAAATAACTAATAATGAAACCCTTGAACAACAACAAAAAGCTGAAATGAAGAGACTCGTTAAAGAGGGAATTCAAGAAGCTATCTCGTCGATCATAAAAGCCATAAAAGATGATAAAGTTGCAAAACAGAAGCATGCTAAATCTAAAAATGGCCGGGAAGAATATTATAGCTCTAACGGGGATAATTCTGATAGTGATGAAGAAAATAGTAAAAAGAGAAAGAGGAATAAGGGATGTTCATTCCGTGCATTCCAGGGTTGTAAACCTTTGGAATATGCTGGTAGTGAAGGAGCTGCAGCAGCCGTGAGATGGCCGAAAAAGCAGAATCTGTAATTGCCACCAGCAAATGTGCTGATGAGGATATCATATTGTATGCCTCAAATTTCTTTAAAGACGAAGCTCTGGAATGGTGGAACTCGGTAATTCGAGCATAAGGCCGATACAATGCATATGCTATGGAATGGGAAGAATTCAAGGAACTAGTAATCCAGAAGTTCTGTCCCATTGTAACATCCCGAAAATATCAAGAAAGAATAAAACAAATGACGATGGGTCTCGATAAGGGGACGTTAAAAGAAAAGAAATAACGAACGAAGGACCAACGGGCTCATGGGCTTGGGCCTCGGGTCGAGCCGAGGAGAAACAAGGAAAAGGTTTGATAACCATTGCCATCCTCCTTTGCCTTATTCCATCACCTTCATCACCACAACCCTAGAGAAAGAGAGAGAGAGATCTAGATAGAGAAAGAGCAAGAAAGTCCATTTCTACCTCTATCTTGCACCAAGATCGATTGATGGATACTCTTAGAGGTTGAAGAAGAAGGAACCAAGCGTCAACAGGTAACAACTCCGCCCATGTCATACCCCCAAATTTATTTACTTAATAAATAAATAAAGATCGCAACGATTGGTAAAATTACACAACATCGGAAGTTAAGGTAAAGATTTCCAAAGTATTGAAGACTTTTACAATTACTAACATGAAGTAATACAATGATCTAAATCCTCCTAGAATCAAAATAAACTTGAGGTTTGACCATTATGCTTCTTCGGCTACTAGGGATTAATCCAAATATCTAGGCTATTCCAACTGAGCCATAGCTAAGTGTTGCCTGAAAAATATACTTGAAAAATATCAACACAAAGGTTGGTGGGTTCACAGATTTAGTTGTATCAGTGTAAAGTTGTTTTCCTTGAAAGCATTGTTATTGTGTATGTGGCCATAAAATAAAATCGTCTTTTCAAGAAAACATTGAAAATGATGTACATGGCCATAATATGAAACTGTTTTCCCAAAACCTTGGAAATGTGTTTGTGGGCTTATTATAGAACAGTTTTCCTCGAAAACATGTGATAACTTAATAGTCATAAAATGAGTTTAAACTCGTGTTAAGCCCTTTTTAATGATAATATGTTAACCAAAACGAGTAGTGGTTTCATATATTTAATCAATTAGTTTTTGTAAATCCAAGTGTTCATAAGTTGTTCCAAGTATTCGTAAATTGTTTCGAATGTATATGTTAAACAAAACAATTAGTATTTGACCCATCTGTAACTAGCTAGTTTTACATATAATATGGTCATACATGAGCCCTTCTAACCAAACCAAACCTAACACAGTGTAAAGACCCCCTCCCTCGCTCCTCACGAGAATGTGTTTAAGACAATATACGGTCATTTGGCCAGGTGGGCCCCAGGTTAGCGCGACTAACCATGACCGGGGGGTGTCAATCCCAAATAGGACTATTCATAGAGCCTCGGTTATCCATAGCTAATGGTAAATCGTATTGTGCATTGTAGGGGACTTACGGGCCCTTCTATTGTACTCATGCAAACATAAAGGTTGGTTCTTGTTTTATTTTTGTCATACAAAAACAGTTGTAAGTGTATTCCATGATTTCTTAATTGTATCAAACATTGATTGATCATACTTTCAAATATGTAAGTAAATACGTTGTATAAGTATATTTCTCCCACGATGTTTATAAAACATTATAAAGCTAAAAGGGGGCAGTGAACTCACCTTGTGTTCGAGAAATCTTAGCAACAATAATTGTCCAAGAAGTACTTGACTATACGAACCCTAAACACAAAGGGTATATAAGTGTTAAGACCGAATGTTTTAAGTGCATATTGTTCACCCGCTTTAGTAAATCCGGTCAAGGATGTGTTCGTTTTAGAAAAAGATGTTTCAATTTACAACCCGTTGGTGATTATTATTTTTGTTACTTGGGTATCATCATATATGAACTTGTGCTAAAAGCGGTTTAAAGACGACGAGTTACTATGTTCAAATAATTATTCTTGATAATTATTTATATACTATTAATATAACTATATTTTATTTTCGTCGTTTTAATATATGATAAGTCCTGTGTCCTATATATATATATATATATGTACTTGACAAGATTCGATGCGAATAAATATCACATAATGTTCACAAACAATTGCACACAACATATATCTTTATTCTATATTATTCCGATGTTTACCTTTTAAAGAGTTAATTAGTCGGAATAAATGTGTCATCGAACATAATAGTTAAATAAATATTTAGGTTTTCATAACGCTTGACTTTGTATTAATATTATTTTTAAAACTTGATTCTTTTCAAAACGTCTTTATTTTGTATAATCTATTATCTTTTGTCGAAAATATCTCTAGAGTTATAAAACCGCTATTTCCATGAAATCGTTTCTATGAAATAATGTTTAGGTCTCACGTTTATTCGAGTTACATCGTCTATCATAAAATCATAATTATCGTTTAGTTAAATTATTTATTAAATCACTCATTAATAATAATAATAATCAGGTGTTCCTATCAATAAAAGTGGTAACATAATCCCGGTCTTGTAACCATATATATTTACCTACATATATTAGTTGATTTATATATATATATATCTTTTTATTTTATGAACCATTATCCTAAACCTAAGGGTCAATCATCCAACATGTTCAAGACTTAGCTTTTCGTATAGGTTATCATTATATCATTTAGAAATCTAAAAACTAAACATTCACATGTATGCATACATACTCACGGCTATGCATACATATACACAAGTTATTATACTTTTAGATTTCGTCTATTTTCATGAATCTAGTGCATACGTATACCAAAATACCCACAAGTTTAGTGACCATTTCAAATAATTAACATTCATATGATAAACTTATACTAGCATACTTTTCAAGAAACAAACATACACTTATATACATGCATATCGACATGCATATTACACGTTCTAGCTTCCAACAAATCCAAGTTTTAGGTTAGATCCTTTAGTTTAGATATTATTATGAAAACCCTTTTATTTTTAGATGAACTTTGTACTTTTGAACTAACATATATAGATAGAGAAAGGTTAGTAGTAGGTTATACCCTAATGAAGTGAGAATGGCGATTTTTGTGGATGAAATGAGTGTGATCTTTGGGTCCTAGCTTGATTCCCTTGAGATCTCCTGTTGAATGCTCCTTAAAACACCAAATGAAGATGATTCCTTCTTGAAATACTAGAGTTTGTGTAAGGCCCCAAACCCGGAAGGCCTCACTTGTTGGATTTACTCATTCACAAACAGTTCTTAAACATGAATATCAAATAATGCAGTGGAAAATTTCATTCAAACATAACGTCATCATTGTTCATACACGCGGAAGCGTAAACATTGTTTAAAACATAAATACATCATAACTAAACATAATGGGATACCAGTCTTCATAGTCAGTCGGGTAACTCCTCTCTCATGCCAAGCATCACCGTCCATCCTCATAACCTGCCTTAACCTGAATGTGCACACTAAAAAGACAGCTACGCTGGTGAGTTCTAGTTTTAACATAAAACTTTAACTTCAAATAATTTGCCAAAAATATAACTTCATACTTCATTTAATAAAAAGCGTACGTAAAGTAATGCAATAACAAAACATAACACTTCATAAACATAAGTCAACGAACATATCGAATCTGCGCCTTCTTGTAACCGTTAAATCCAAACGTTACATACTGGCTGAATAACCTAAAGATCACCACCACTAGGCCCATCAATCACCGTACTGTCCTTCGGGTGAAGAACTCCTAGGGCCCGATACTTAGGTTATTCAACACTACTTCAAGCACGGCATCACAAGGATGACACGTACCAAACTTCAAGCACCGCGTCCCGTAGGGCACAAGTACCAAACTTCAAGCACGACTACCCCGTAAGGTAAATCGTACCAAACTTCAAGGATCACGATAATCCCCTTGACGACCGTCATCGCCCCAGTTGTACAACAGTTGGCCAGCCACAAAGGCCCCTAAAAGGTAAAGGCCCATAACATACTTCCCATCCCTTAACCTTCATTCCTTAAGGAATATTGGCAGATTCGTTCATTTGTGACTTTCATAAACCTTCGCTTCTTTTACTTCAAAAACTTCAGTTAAAGCATTCGTACGTTTTATTAAAAACATTCATTCATTCATTAAAACACTTCATAAACTTCTTTTGGTAAAATATTTCATAAACACTTCCTTCATGACCTTTCTTTCTAAAACATCATTCATAAACATCATTTTATAAAACGTTACATACGACCTTCATAAACATCATTTTATAAAATCGTTACATCGTTACGTATGCACACCAGCCCAAAAACATTATTAAAACATTTAAAAGAGGGCTTCTGTAACCTTTCTGATTTTCATGTTTTCCTATTTAATCTATGCCGTGCAATAAAAGACGATTCCGATTCCAAATTTTACGATCATTGTTTCATGTTCAATAACAAGCATACACGCGTTTATTATATTACAATATTAACTAAAACCATCTTACAAACCTCAAGGACCAAACTTGACAAAAACTCAAAACAACATCAAATATTACAAAACTGCAAGGACTAGTCTTGAAATTCCCGAAAACCTACACAAGCACGGTCGTGCTTAGTCCTAAGCACGGTCGCGCTTGTGCCACAACCACGGTCGTGCTTAACTTTAAGCACGGTCGCGCCTGAGATACAGTTTGACTCTGCAAAGTCAAACCGACACAGATCTTGTCCAAAAATAGATTTAAACGAGTTTTAGAAATCGCGATACGTGTAGAATAAGTTATTCGACCAATTAAGCCTAAAACCCGACCAAATACACGTCAAATCGTCCGAATTCGCGTACCTTTAAACCAACTTCCTTTTTAAATCAAATCTCGTAATTAAGACCAAATCAAGACAAATCAAACCACGATACAGACTTCGTACGACTCCTATAAACATTCCACAACTCTCAATTCGTCTAAACATCGTCCCAAATCCTCTGTCGATCTCCTAAAAGCCGCGATATTCCTCCCGTAGCCGTCTGCACTTGTTGCCCGATCTAAACAGGTAAGTAGTAGTCCAACTTGTTCGTTTCTCCATCCTAAACAAAAGCCCTAAATCAATTCAGAAGATTAATACACGATTAAACTGATTCGAATCTAAGTTTTTGAAAATAAATGGTTTTAATCGAACTACACGATAAACACGTTATAAATCCAATTAAATGGTGTGATTGGATTCGCCAACACTTGTTTAATGAAAACCCTATGAATCCAACAGATTTTAATATAAGATCAATCGAAATTGCTTATGGAATCGACCAGACACGGTCGCGCTGTCCTACGAGCGCGGTCGTGCCTGAGCAAGCACAGTCGTGCCCCGAGAGAGGCCCGGTCATGGTTGTCGATCAAACCAAGTCCTGACCTAGGCGCGGTCGTGCCGGATACGAGCACGGTCGTGTCTCGTAAACAGACCCTTTTGTAACCTTCTGACTCGACCACGGGCGCGCTTCAGACCACCACGGTCACGCCCGTTGACGAGCGCGTTCGTGCCTTATACGAGCACGGTCGTGTTCGATTTCAAGCAGAATCTTAATTTTAACCAATTTAATATATATTATATTCTAATGTTATAAAGAGTATTATTTTATAAAATATCCAGAACCAGTTATTGTTTATCAAAGATCGACTATTTAATCTTTCTTTAAATTAAAATCAATAAAATACTATAAGTTTATATAATTATTTTTATAAACAACAATGTATTCTATACGTTTTGTCCTTAACAAATAGTATTTATTTAAACTTATATTTAAATAAATAATAAACAAAATAGTTATTATTTTATCTAAACAAACCTTAAACTTAATCCACTTCTGACATCGAATAACGCAACTCAATAATACATAATCGTATACATTGTTCATTAGGTCGAACTTAGCGATCTACAACACACCGCCATTACATACTTGCTTGTGTGATCTACACTCTACATAACATGTGAGTTTACATAGCCCCCTTTTCAACTATTTACAACTTTTGGGGTGGAACATGCGTTCTATTACTATGTTTTCAATTATACACGAATACAGTTTCCATCCTACATACATGTATGCAATTCTGTGCTTTATGCTTGAGTGCTAGGTGTGTAGACTATATACGCTATTCACAATCATTAACTATTAGCCGACAGTATACAGTGATAGTACTATTGAGTCTGACAAACCCACCCAGGTAGGGTGACTGTTGCTGACAACACGATTTGATTTCAGTTACAAAGGTTTGATTGAATACACAGGTCACACGATGGTTTCTCTCCATAAATGCCTTTATTGACATGTTTTGTATGAACTGTATGCACACATCACGTTTTTGCTATCACACAACAAAACCTATGTTTTCTCACCAACTCTTTGTAGTTGACCCTCTCGTTTTAACCATGTTTCAGGTACTAAGGTTTGAAGTGATCAAGATATGCTACACATAGGATTTGGACCTAGTTCTAATTAAACCAGTTATATTTTGATGTAATTTTCATTATTGTTTGGTGGATTGAATCTATGTTTTGGTTGAACTTATTTGATTACAATGAAATTGATTATTTAATATTCAAACTTTAGTAAACCATGAGCAATGAACAGTCTGCACGCTTCACGCCCCGACGTTTCCGCCGTCGGTTGGGGTGTGACAGATTGGTATCAGAGCCTTGGTTATAGGGAATTAGGTTATTAGACACATGACCTAGACTATAACTTTAGGATACCCACTTATGCCATGCTTCATGATTTACATGCTATGTGCTACATGCTATGTGATATATGCTAAATGTTTTATATGTATATATAAATAACAACTTAAATAAACAATATCCCTACCCACATCCTAAGCCACATATCCTTCTTGCCTGCTTCCATGTCATCATCAACATAGCTTGGTCTATAAAATTTTCTTTTACGCCCGTTAAGGTTTTTAGACTTTGTTTAATTGTTAAAGGACACGTGCAATCTGGAAGAGTGACACCTGTATTCTGGGTTTTCTGTCTAGGAAAGTATTTCATATAAATCCCAATCAACCGAGGGATCCGTATGCTTTCCTGGGAATTCCTGGGATGAGTGTTTACTTATAGGCTAAAGCACGTCTCCTTGATAATTATCTGAGTTTAAATTAACCTTAATATGTCATAGTACTCGAGTGATTATGTCACTATTTGAGTACAATCCGAACTATGAATTACTTATATCTATTTATCCTTCTATTTAATCCAAGAAATTCTCACAACTCTTATTGTGTCTAAATCTGTAGAATGCCTCCCCGTCGTGACAACAGCAACAAAAGCAATAACACTGACCTGGCTGCTCTACTCACACAGCTGGTAAATCAAATTACCCAAGCCAACAACAACACTAATGGCCATGCTAGTGGGAGTGCTAACACTAGAGGTGGTGGTGGTGCCAACCCGCCACAATGCACCTTCAAACACTTCAACTCCTGCAATCCCCTCAAGTTCTATGGTAACGAAGGAGCCACGGGACTCCTTCAATGGTTTGAAAGCATTGAGAGCACCTTTCTCAATAGCGACTGTCCCGACAACCTCCGTGTTCGTCATGCTACTAGTGTCTTTCAAAAAAGGGCGCTTACTTGGTGGAATGGTGAGAAAAGGACTAGGGGAGTGGATGTAGCAATGGCACTGCCGTGGGATGAGTTGAAGAGGATCATGACTGAGGAATTCTGTCCTTGAAATGAGATGAAGAAGCTGGAGGCGGAATTTTGGGATCTTGCTCAAGATAGTGGTGAAAGCTTAGCATACACCACCCGTTTCCACGAGCTGAGTCTACTTGTGCCACATATGGTTACACCTCTGTCTAGGTGTATTGAAAAGTACATCGGTGGTCTACCTAGACAAATTCAAGATACTGTGGTAGGAGGAAATCCTGCTACTTTGGAGGATGCTATCCGCTTGTCAGCCACACTTACTGACAACCATGTTAAAGCGGGTACACTTACAAGAAAGGGTGCCAGGAAAGTTTCTGACACAACAACACCTCCCGCTCATGTCAAAGATGTCCAAACTGAACCATACCGCAATACTAGGAAAAGAAAGGTCAAGAACTGTGCTGTAATCACTCCGGCTGCTCCAATGAATCAAGTTGCACCCATGGCTCAGAACCCAGCAAAGAAACCCTATGGGGGCAGCCACCCACTTTGCAACACCTGCAACTATCATCACCCTCCAAGCATACCTTGTCGCCTTTGCAACCACTGCGGGAAACATGGCCACACAGCCAATATTTGTCGAGCCAAGGCACTTGCCAACCAAACCAACCCAGCAAATCAAGCCAATCAACAAGCAACTAACCAAGTCATCCCAGCCATTGCAAATGGACGTGCTTGCTTTGAATGTGGCGACCCGAACCACTTCCGTAACCAGTGCCCCAGACTGGTCAATGTTAACCAAGGCGGAGCTCGTGGGCGTGCTTTCAACATCAACGCCAATGAGGCTCAGGCCAACACTGATGTGGTTAACGGTACGTTCCTTATGAATAATTGTTATGCTTCTATACTATTTGATACCGGAGCCGATAAGAGTTTTGTGTCACTAGACTTCGAACCTTTACTTGCAAAAACCCGGTCTACACTAGAGAAAACCTTTACCGTTGAGGTAGCCGATGGTAACACCGTTACTATTGACACCATCATCCATGATTGTTCCCTAGAGTTAAATAATCACACTTTTCCAATCAACCTCATACCAATGCCATTAGGGAGTTTTGACGTCATCATAGGTATGGATTGGCTTTCAAAGCACCACGCCGAAGTCTTGTGCTTTGAAAAATGCATCCGTATACCACTCCCATCTGGTGAAACATTGAAGGTCTTTGGTGAGAAACCTTGCAAAGGACTCAAACTAATGTCATGCATCACCGTCCAAAAGTATATACGAAAGAAGTGCATGGTTTTCCTAGCCCATGTTATCCAAAAAGAAGACAAGAAGAGGAGTGTACAAGACATCCCCATCGTTCGAGATTTTCCCGAAGTCTTTCCTGATGACTTGCCCGGTCTTCCACCTGTTCGACAAGTGGAATTTCGCATCGATCTTGTACCTGGAGCAAACCCGGTGGCTAAAGCTCCATACCGGCTTGCACCTTCCGAGATGCAAGAACTTGCAAGCCAACTTTAAGAACTCGCCGACAAAGGGTTCATACGCCCGAGTCATTCACCGTGAGTGCACCGGTCTTATTTGTTAAAAAGAAGGACGGTTCATTCCGTATGTGTATTGACTATCGAGAACTCAACAAACTCACAATCAAAAACCGCTACCCTTTACCTAGGATTGACGACCTCTTCGATCAACTCCAAGGTTCTACCTACTTCTCGAAGATTGATCTTCGATCCGGTTATCATCAACTCCGTGTGCAAGAGGAGGATATTCCCAAGACCGCCTTCCGAACGAGATATGGTCACTACGAGTTCATGGTTATGCCTTTTGGGCTAACCAATGCACCTGCTGTTTTCATGGACCTCATGAATCGCATGTGCAAACCATACCTTGATAAATTTGTTATCGTGTTCATTGATGACATCTTGATATATTCAAAGACTAAGGAAGATCATGAACAACACCTTAGGTTGATTTTGGATCTCTTGAAAACCGAACAGCTATACGCCAAGTTCTCCAAGTGTGATTTTTGGCTAAAGGAAGTGCAATTTTTGGGTCACGTCGTCAATGAAAAAGGAATTCATGTTGACCCCGCCAAAATTGAAGCTGTTAAGAATTGGAAAGCTCCTAAAAACCCTACCGAAGTTCGTTCGTTCCTTGGTTTAGCGGGTTATTACCGAAGGTTTATTTCTAACTTCTCCAAGATCGTTGTTCCTCTCACTGCCTTAACCCAAAAAGGTAAACCTTATGAGTGGGGACCGAAACAAGAAGAAGCCTTTCAAATTCTCAAGCAAAAGTTGTGCAATGCTCCTATCCTCACCCTTCCTGAAGGTGAAGATGATCTAGTTGTTTACTGTGATGCTTCAAACCAAGGTCTTGGTTGCGTTCTCATGCAACGAGGCAAGGTGATCGCTTATGCATCAAGACAACTCAAAATCCATGAGAAGTATTATACGACGCACGATCTTGAGTTGGGTGCTGTCGTATTTGCATTGAAGATTTGGAGACATTATCTCTATGGCACGAAATGTGTGGTGTTCACCGACCACAAAAGCCTCCAACATATCTTCAACCAAAAAGAACTCAACATGAGGCAGCGACGTTGGGTTGAACTCCTGAACGATTACGATTGCGAGATTCGTTATCACCCCGGCAAGGCTAATGTTGTAGCCGATGCGCTAAGCCGCAAGGAACATGTCATGCTTCAAAGTGTCAAGATCCATTCCGATATTCAAGTTCGTATTCTAGCCGCTCAACGTGTCTCGGTCACCGAGGGCAATATGTATATGGAAATGTCTTGTGGTGCTGAATTCCAACTAGAGACTAAAACCAATGGCTTGCTTTATTTTCTAGATCGTATTTGGGTTCCCGATCGTGACGATCTCCGAGCTTTCATCATGACCGAGGCACACAAGTCTCGGTATTCCATTCATCCCGGTGCGGATAAAATGTACCAAAATCTTTGTTCCCAATATTGGTGGCCTGGTATGAAAAAAGACATTGCTTTGTTCGTAGCAAAATGTCTCACATGTTCTAAAGTCAAGGCTGAGCATCAACGTCCTTCCGGTTTACTTGAACAACTGGAAATCCCCGTGTGGAAATGGGAGAATCTAGCTATGGATTTCATTACTAAACTCCCTCGCACTTCGAGCGGTTATGACAGCATTTGGGTGATCATTGACCGCCTCACTAAGTCCGCACACTTCTTGCCTATCCGTGAAGACTATAAGGTGGAGAAGTTGGCCCGTATTTACATTGACGAGATTGTGAGTCGTCACGGTGTTCCTTTGAACATAATCTCCGATAGAGATGCACGTTTCACTTCCCGGTTTTGGCAATCTCTTCAAAAAGCACTTGGTACACGACTGGATCTGAGCACGGCCTACCATCCCCAAACTGATGGTCAGACCGAGCGAACAATCCAAACTCTTGAAGACATGCTGAGAGCCTGTGTCATCGACTTTGGTGGCAATTGGGATTCGCATTTGACACTTATCGAATTCTCCTACAACAATAGTTACCACACCAGCATCAACATGGCTCCGTTTGAAGCTCTCTATGGTCGTAAGTGTCGTTCTCCCATCTGTTGGAACGAGATTGGTGAAGCACAAATCACCGGTCCCGAGTTAATTCAAGAAACCTCCGACAAGATTATTCAAATCCGTGACAACATTCGAGTTGCGAGGAGTCGGCAAAAGAGCTATGCCGACAAACGACGCAAACCCTTGGAATTCCAAGTCGGTGACCTTGTACTTCTAAAGGTGTCTCCTTGGAAGGGGGTGATCCATTTTGGGAAGAAAGGCAAGCTAGCACCTCGCTATGTGGGACCATTCAAGATCCTCGAAAGGATTGGGAAAATGGCTTACAAGCTCGAGTTACCTCCATCACTTGGCAACGTACATCATACATTTCATGTATCCAACCTCAAGAAGTGTCTGGCTGATGAGAACCTCCATATACCGCTTGATGATGTGCGCATTGATGAGACGATGCACTTCGTTGAGAAACCAGTTGAGATTATGGATCGTGAGATAAAACAACTCAAGCGCAGCCGTATTCCTATTGTCAAGGTTCGTTGGGAATCTAAACGAGGACCCGAGTTTACTTGGGAACGAGAAGACCAAATGAAGCTCAAGTACCCACATCTTTTTGCTGAAGCAGTAGCCACAACCAGTTGAATTTCGGGACGAAATTCCCTCAACATGGGGATACTGTAACCTTTCTGATTTTCATGTTTTCCTATTTAATCTATGCCGTGCAATAACAGACGATTCCGATTCCAAATTTTACGATCATTGTTTCATGTTCAATAACAAGCATACACGCGTTTATTATATTACAATATTAACTAAAACCATCTTACAAACCTCAAGGACCAAACTTGACAAAAACTCAAAACAACATCAAATATTACAAAACTGCAAGGACTAGTCTTGAAATTCCCGAAAACCTACACAAGCACGGTCGTGCTTAGTCCTAAGCACGGTCGCGCTTGTGCCACAACCACGGTCGTGCTTAACTTTAAGCACGGTCGCGCCTGAGATACAGTTTGACTCTGCAAAGTCAAACCGACACAGATCTTGTCCAAAAATAGATTTAAACGAGTTTTAGAAATCGCGATACGTGTAGAATAAGTTATTCGACCAATTAAGCCTAAAACCCGACCAAATACACGTCAAATCGTCCGAATTCGCGTACCTTTAAACCAACTTCCTTTTTAAATCAAATCTCGTAATTAAGACCAAATCAAGACAAATCAAACCACGATACAGACTTCGTACGACTCCTATAAACATTCCACAACTCTCAATTCGTCTAAACATCGTCCCAAATCCTCTGTCGATCTCCTAAAAGCCGCGATATTCCTCCCGTAGCCGTCTGCACTTGTTGCCCGATCTAAACAGGTAAGTAGTAGTCCAACTTGTTCGTTTCTCCATCCTAAACAAAAGCCCTAAATCAATTCAGAAGATTAATACACGATTAAACTGATTCGAATCTAAGTTTTTGAAAATAAATGGTTTTAATCGAACTACACGATAAACACGTTATAAATCCAATTAAATGGTGTGATTGGATTCGCCAACACTTGTTTAATGAAAACCCTATGAATCCAACAGATTTTAATATAAGATCAATCGAAATTGCTTATGGAATCGACCAGACACGGTCGCGCTGTCCTACGAGCGCGGTCGTGCCTGAGCAAGCACAGTCGTGCCCCGAGAGAGGCCCGGTCATGGTTGCCGATCAAACCAAGTCCTGACCTAGGCGCGGTCGTGCCGGATACGAGCACGGTCGTGTCTCGTAAACAGACCCTTTTGTAACCTTCTGACTCGACCACGGGCGCGCTTCAGACCACCACGGTCACGCCCGTTGACGAGCGCGGTCGTGCCTTATACGAGCACGGTCGTGTTCGATTTCAAGCAGAATCTTAATTTTAACCAATTTAATATATATTATATTCTAATGTTATAAAGAGTATTATTTTATAAAATATCTAGAACCAGTTATTGTTTATCAAAGATCGACTATTTAATCTTTCTTTAAATTAAAATCAATAAAATACTATAAGTTTATATAATTATTTTTATAAACAACAATGTATTCTATACGTTTTGTCCTTAACAAATAGTATTTATTTAAACTTATATTTAAATAAATAATAAACAAAATAGTTATTATTTTATCTAAACAAACCTTAAACTTAATCCACTTCTGACATCGAATAACGCAACTCAATAATACATAATCGTATACATTGTTCATTAGGTCGAACTTAGCGATCTACAACACACCGCCATTACATACTTGCTTGTGTGATCTACACTCTACATAACATGTGAGTTTACATAGCCCCCTTTTCAACTATTTACAACTTTTGGGGTGGAACATGCGTTCTATTACTATGTTTTCAATTATACACGAATACAGTTTCCATCCTACATACATGTATGCAATTCTGTGCTTTATGCTTGAGTGCTAGGTGTGTAGACTATATACGCTATTCACAATCATTAACTATTAGCCGACAGTATACAGTGATAGTACTATTGAGTCTGACAAACCCACCCAGGTAGGGTGACTGTTGCTGACAACACGATTTGATTTCAGTTACAAAGGTTTGATTGAATACACAGGTCACACGATGGTTTCTCTCCATAAATGCCTTTATTGACATGTTTTGTATGAACTGTATGCACACATCACGTTTTTGCTATCACACAACAAAACCTATGTTTTCTCACCAACTCTTTGTAGTTGACCCTCTCGTTTTAACCATGTTTCAGGTACTAAGGTTTGAAGTGATCAAGATATGCTACACATAGGATTTGGACCTAGTTCTAATTAAACCAGTTATATTTTGATGTAATTTTCATTATTGTTTGGTGGATTGAATCTATGTTTTGGTTGAACTTATTTGATTACAATGAAATTGATTATTTAATATTCAAACTTTAGTAAACCATGAGCAATGAACAGTCTGCACGCTTCATGCCCCGACGTTTCCGCCGTCGGTTGGGGTGTGACAGCTTCTAGAACTCACCTGTTAAGCTAATTTGGGTTGTCCTAAACAAGGTCCAACAACGTCACTTCCGATCTGAATTGATTAGTTAAATAAACATCAGACCAATACCGACTCTAACGGTTTAACCATTCTAAACATACTAACTTTACTTAACCAGCCTGATGCCTGGGCACTTAGCAAGTGCGCAGACCCTGCTACCTGCGCACTTAGCAAGTGCGCAGACCCTGCTGCCTGTGTACTTGATAAGTACACAGTGCCCCTCTTCTTGCGTACTTGATAAGTACGCAGGACCTGCTCCGTTCGCACTTCGTAAGTGCGCACGATCTGTTTCTTCGCAAAACCCTAACTTTCGTATTCAGGTCTGATCACGTCAAGATCTCGAACCTGTTTGCATCCAAAACATTTGTTTTCCCTTAAGGAACTCAAATCTATGTTTATCTTTCAGTTTCATCCGTAAAAACGTTGCCTTTTCACCCAAAACCTGAAAAACCCAAAAACGAACTAAAACTTAGATTTAGGTCGAATCGTTACCTGAATCGAGCTTCTGATCCGGAGGTTCTTCTCACGGGTTATGGAGTAACACTTTACTGAAATCTCGGGTCGATCCACCAACTTTCTCTCTCTACGGTTTCTCTCTCTAGAACTTGCAAATGAGAGGAATGGTGATGACCTTGGCTATTTATAGGGGAGGCTCCCCTTCTAGCCCATCCGGCCCCGCCCGTCATGCCTCGTTCGTTTATTCCGTTATTATAACTGTCATTTTATTTTTGGGATGTTACAGCTTGTGTGACACCAGCAAATTTCAGAATGTAGATACCAAACTGTTAGGCTAAAACCCAACTAGGCCCAATAAGGCCCAATAGGAAGTCAAGTCCATTTGAGGCCCGGTAAGGATCCAAGCCCGTTAGAAATCCAAATTTACACAATCCGAATATCATATTAGTCACACGATTTCATTTAATGACCCGTTACGCGATTCTGAGAATTTAAGAAAAGATATAAGAACGTACGCGGTTCAGAAATTCTAAACGTTAAACGTGTTAAACAACGGTTTTTACCGGGTATTCGACAGAACGATTAAATGAATTAATGAATTATTGATATTAAGTATTAATATTCATTTGAAAAGACTGTTCGGATAAATACACGTGTAGTACGTGTATACGAATGTTAAACCACGTTAGATCCTCGTAAAACTAACGATAGCGGTACGGTTATTACCGATACGACAAATATTATAAATATTTGTTTATAATAAAAATGTTATTAATAACTGGAGAGTGAAACGATAAATCCGACGAACAGACTCACACACGCGTTGTCAGCTCATACCGACTCGAATATTCTCCGGTAATAAGCTAACAAAATAAATTATTTGAATATTTATTTTAGTATTAATATTTATATTATGAACGACAAATATTAATCGGTAACTAAATGCATGACGATATTTTGGGTTTGACACGCGTTACTGGTAGGTAGCCTACCCACTTAAAACGTTAGATATATATATATATAAAATCTTCTCATCTTTTCCTCATTTTCACCCATTTCAAACACACACCATGTGTGTGTCTAGAGAGAGAAACCACCGCAGAGAGAGAGAAAGGCCGGTGGCCGGCTCCACCGCGGCGGCACTACCAGCGACGACCACGATGGCGGCGAGTCTGGTGGTGGCGAGCATGACGGAGGCGGAGTCCGGCCGAGCAGCCGGCGGCGCACAGCGGCGGATCACAGCGGACCGGCGAGTGGCGGCAAGTGCACCACCTCATCTGATAGATCTCGACGTCCTGAGTCCGATGGTGGTGGTGGTTTGCACTAGATCGCGACGGTGGTGGAGATTCCGGACAAAAACACTTTTCTGGCGACCTCGACAAATGGGGCTTTTGCTAGAAAAGGGTTCCTAAAGGTCCGATCTACGCATACGAAGAAGTTTGGGTCGAAAAAGTGAAGCTTTCCGGCCAAAACCACCAAATCCGGCCACTGTCCGAATTTCCGGTGGCGGCGGCCGGCGGCGGAGACCGGCGGCGCTGGTGGGGCTTGGCAAGACGAGTTCATGGCCGCTTGAATCACCTCAATCGGAGTTCGTATGATCAAGTTATGAGCGAAACAAGTTTCTTCTCGCGTCGTGCTCAACTTTTCGTACAAAACCGCTTAGAACGGCTTGTAGGCTAAGGTATGACCCGAAACACTTATATATCTATTGTCAGGTAGTAGCATGGGACCTATAAATTTGTCGGGGACGTCTTTTGAGAACGTTTTTCGGGCACGTTAAATTGTATTATAATTATATAGTTTTTATATATTTATCAAATAATTGTCGAATTGAAGTATGACTTTAGTATTAGGATCTAAAGCGCGGTTTATTGGATTATTGGTGTAAGTTGATGTTGTGATTGGACAATTGGATATTGTCGGGTTTAGCCAAAAACAAACGGGACTCTGCCCAATTTTCGTTAAAAATAAAGAATTTGGTTTCTACAACTTAGATGTCCTCAACATGGGTTGGGTTTAGATTTGAAACCGTAATGTTAGGGCACGATCCTAGTTATATTGTTGTTGATATTGACAACACTTGCTTGAACAATAGGAACCGTTTAGGATCGTTGCGCTCACTTGTTATCAGTTGAGCTTGTGATCGCATTTGCTGGACTTGAGGTGAGTTCACTGTCCCCTTTTAACTTTTAATGTTTTAGAAACATCGGGGGAGAAACATACTTCCATAACACGTTTAAAAACACGAAACATCATTACTTGATACATCTTAGAAAACATGGAACACATACTTATAAACATTTTCATATGGTAACAAGAAAACAAGACCCGACCTTTATGTTTGCATGAGTGAACACGTTTGGAACTCGTAAAGTCCCCTGACCATCATATTTTATAACCATTAGCTAAGGATAGCCTGGGATTCTATGGATAGTACTATTGGGATTGACACCCCCGGTCATGGTTAGTCGCGCTAACCATGGGTCCCTCTGGCCAAATGACCGCATAGTGTTCCAACATTGCTCGTGAGGTATGAGCGAGGGGCAAAACACCTGTGTCATGGTTTGGTTATGCCTCATGTATGTACATATTATTTGTATTCCTAGCTAGTCTACAAATGGGTCAACATTACATGTTTTGTTTATCATATTCATTGAAACGTTTTCGTGCAGATGGATCTGCCAATCACTTATACACCAATGGTTTTGCCATTCGTTTACGTGGAAATGTTTTTATCAATGTTTTCAAGGAAAACAGTTTCATATTATGGCCATGTACACATTATCAATGTTTAAGGAAAAACGACTTATTTTATGACTATGACGTTATCACATGTTTTCATTGGGAAAACTACTCGTTTTATGACTATGAAGTCATCACATGTTTTCATTGGGAAAACTACTCGTTTTATGACTATGAAGTCATCACATGTTTTCATTGGGAAAACTACTCGTTTTATGACTATGAAGTCATCACATGTTTTCATTGGGAAAACTACTCGTTTTATGACTATGAAGTCAACACATGTTTTCATTGGGAAAACTACTCGTTTTATGACTATGAAGTCATCACATGTTTTCATTGGGAAAACTACTCGTTTTATGACTATGAAGTCATCACATGTTTTCATTGGGAAAACTACTCGTTTTATGACTATGAAGTCATCACATGTTTTCGAGGAAAACAACCTTACATTAAACCCGTGTACATATTTTAAATGTTTTCAAGGAAAACAGTTTCGTGTCATGGCCATGTACACAATATCAATGTTTTCAAGGAAAATCACTTTACATTGCAACAATCAAACCTGTGAACTCACCAACCTTTGTGTTGACATTTTTAAGTATGTTTTTCAGGTAATTCATAGCCATGGCACGGTTGGAATAGGTTAGCCTTTTGGATTAAACCCTAGAAGCCGAAGGAGTATGATCGTCAAACCTCAAGATGGCTTTCACCTATATATGGTTCTAGGACAATGTATAAGTTTATTATAGTACTTGTAATGGTGTTCAATATTTAGAAGTCTTTACTTTAGCTTCCGCTGTTGTGAAATGTTACCAATCGTTGCAACCTTAATTTATTTATTTATTCATTAAGTAAATAAATTTGGGGGTGTGACAGATTGGTATCAGAGCCAATGGTTTTAGCGAATTAGGTTTCCTTAGGGTCACCTAGGCTCTAACCAGACTCATTTAGGGACCAAAAATTCAAAGATTTGCATCACACTAAGAACACCCAAGACTTGAGCATAGCAATTCCAACCGTTGCCGAGCAACTTGAGTAGATCATTAATGTATGTAGTTACACTAGGGTAGCATTTGCTACACTAATATATAATACAATTACATAGCACAAGGAATAAACATTTAACAACATACAACAACGTGTAAATAATACACATCTACAACATTACTCAACGAATTATCACTATTCAGATTACAAATCAAGCCACTCATGTATCTAGTTCAACTATGGAGTTAGTTTCCTTTTCTAACCTATGTTTTCTCCACTTGGTGTGATATGTATACCCTCCTTCATGATCTGCTGGGTTGGATGATTAAAACTTTCGCCATGAGATATGGCAAACGGGACTACCCAATCGGAAGAGAACCCGAGGTGGATATGTAGGACTAAACGGGAGAGAACTCCACGGGTCAGGAGACCCATAAACTCATTGGGATCATGTGGATCCACACATACAAACAAACTTGGAGCATGAGTTGCTAGACACTGATTTGAGGGTCTCTACCCTGACATAGTCCATGACTTCCACCGCACACGTCCTGATATTAGAAGACACCGGTTGTGTCTCTCTACCATTAACACCATCCAACAACAGCTTTAGTCGGCAGATCCATGGGTGCTGATACCATGACTATGAGTAATCCGATAGAACATAGACACTCTTACGCAAGAGTGCAACACGATGACACAAACTAATGAACATTACAGATTCCTTTTAGTTGAGAGCTTGAGATAGAGAAAACAATAGAGGGACCATGCGAAACAAATTATCATTACGGGTGCACACGTAATCATAATTTACGGCGCATGAGAAGTCTGGTGAGTCTTACTATCCGAGTTAATGTTCATGATTAATTTGTATTCCTAATCTCAATTCACAGTCACTCGATTAATGATCAAAATTACCATAACCAAAGGGTTTAGCCTAAAGGCATAGGAGGATGCGATAGGCTATCACAAGTGATTGGAAGTATACATCATCTCCTTCATCTTCGAATCCTAATGGATCTAAAATTCTTATCGAGACTTCATGGGCATGTCGATCTTGACTGAGGCACTGAAGATGTCTATTCTCAGTTAATTTGACCTCAATACTCGGATCGAATTTAGAAATTCCTTGTAAAGAATTGTTTCACCTTTTGAGGTTCAGCTATAAAAATTTTCTCTTTTCGATCTCATTACTTATCTACCAACGCTTGTGGCTGATCTTCAGTCTAGCTTGAGTCAGACCTTAACATTTTTGAGTTCCCTGTTGAATTTTCATGTAACATTCTCGCAGATCTGGAGGAACGGGAGAAATTCAATTGGATCTAATCAACTCTTAGAGGATCTTGAGCGACGAAGAATTTCACTTATCCATTTTTACTTGCTAATTCATGTCCTTTGAGATCTTACTTGCCACGAAAACCCCATGTTGACCCGTACAACGATCAACACTTGCAGTAATTGCACAACTATTATCGGAAAACACGGCATAATCTCAGGGTCTGTCTTACAATTAAGTATCACACTTACTGAAATTTACATCGGAAGTGCTATGCACTAACTCCTGTAATGGGATGGAAATTTATTCTGACTCTCTTACGCGTGACACCTATAGGGTATTGTGGAAACCCGACTTGAGACTAATGGATAATTTTACAAACTTTTGTGCTTGTATTTTTCCAGGAATCATTTTGTTGGCTGAATCTCTGACTTCATACCGCAAGAGAGACGTATCCACATCTCTTACTCTCAGCCTTCTATAGTTAGAGAGCTCTAGAGCGCCTACTCTTAGGAAACGACTTCTTAACACATACTGAGGGAAAATACAAAGCTTTGACATTTAACACAATTTTATAGCTTAAACCCTTGGACTAGGGACTTAAAGGCTATAACCGATATGAGTGAAATACGTACTGGTAAGTCGTGACAATACCATTCGGATGCCAGGGAAGTTGCAGACAAACTGTAGTATCAGTTGTTAGCAAATTCTGAAACTCCGTGATCCATTCCGACCAACTTTGATAGGAAATAAAGAACCTAAGTCGAAATCCGAGGATTAATTCTGTGTACGCTACCAGGAAGATGAACAAAGGACGAATCAATTCCGGAAGTTTTACTTGACTGTCGTCTATTTCCTGACATCCGCTTAATGAGAAGTCAAGCCTTTGATTAAACAAACCATGATTTCACATCGCAGTCTACCAATTTAGTGGGTTAGCAAGCGCTGAATCAGTTTCGGGGAAACACCATTCTTATGAGGCTACTTCCACGATGCGACTGTTTACCTTCTCATCTAGATGAACCGCGACTTTTCCAAGCAAACATAGAACTTCTTAAGACTTATCTATTTCGTGGACATGATAGTCAGGTCATGAGTACACAAATCAAGATATTACAGCCTAAATACCAGACTACAGTAGAAGTGCAGTGCAAACGATGGTAATGAGAGTATAACTTTATGTTCCAGAAAATGCCTTCGTGGAGTATAAGGGAACAATCATAACGTTTCGTTTATGAATTCTGTCACTACTATCCGAGTACAAGAAGGTGATGGATATGCAGTTAGAAAACGAATAAGTGAAACTATGTCACTAACACTTAGCAACTGTTTGAGAGCCATTCTCACTTCTCCTTGAACCCCATGAAGATTATTAATCTTTAGTATCTGTTGAGCCTAGCCAACTAAAATATTCTCAAATACTTTGATATTTTCTTTCTTCCTCATCTAGATTCACCTTCATCTTTAGATGAACCTTAAAAAAAAAAAAAAAAAAAATCTAGATGATTCAATGAGACTACGAGAATTTATTGTGGCGAGTTTGTTAATCGATATCCGTTTTGTTTAGATTTCAATCTAAATCAAATTACGGATAACATACGTGATGATGTTATCAGTAATGGAATTTGATAAAAACTAGGATCAATCTCAGGAGATCATGTCTCCGTAAAATTTTATCCCATATCATAGTTGTTTAATTCGTTAACTAGACAACTACTGACGTTCCATTAAACCATTCCAGCTCCTTTGTGAGAAATTGTATACACTGACATTATTGTCTTGAACTCAATTGAATCAGTTTAACCTACATACTGATTTGACGGACAAAATGTCAAAATTAAAATCTTTCATTCTAGAAGATTGAATGCACCAAGATGTTGACCCGTCGCGATGAACGGTCGATTACCTGATTTGGACTAACACATGGACATCTCATTAAAGAATCTGACCTATCTTTACCAAATGTGTGATAATTTTCTTTTAGATCCTAGCACGATTTGGTTTTCTGGAGAGAAAACCCGAATATGAATAATGAAGTATGTACCTATATATACTTTCGGAAATCCGTGTGCATGAACGCACTTTTGTCTTTCATTATGAATGATAATGATCATACAGTTCCACTCTGATGAGAATGATCACATAATGAAATGCTTCGTCATCTGATCCTTGATTGTTTATTTTGGTGTGTGAGTTGTTCACTTGGTTAGTGAAAACTCATTATTATAATTCACATCGACCAGGCAATTCTCTTGATGACTTACTCATTACATGAAGGTGACCCCACTGATTGTAATCCCGTTGTTCATGGGACTCTAGTAATGAGTTTATCACTTCAGGGTATAGCCAACATCATTCCTTTATCGATATACCCAAAGAACTTTCCCTAAATCTACCCATTTGATGTAATGCGATACCGTTGTACTATCATACGGTACGCTAATATTTCAAATCCTTACACATCCAATATCATTAGTTGTTGTGATATCCACTTTATCTTCATATTCCAACTACTATTTGGAATGAGTAAACATTTTCCCCAAGAAACCGAATGTGGAGCAAAGATACGAAATCCTTATCCATGTACGTATAACAAATTTCGAGGATGAAATTTCTCTAAGGAGGGGAGAATGTGACACCTGCAAATTTCAGAATGTAGATACCAAACTGTTAGGCTAAAACCCAACTAGGCCCAATAAGGCCCAATAGGAAGTCAAGTCCATTTGAGGCCCGGTAAGGATCCAAGCCCGTTAGAAATCCAAATTTACACAATCCGAATATCATATTAGTCACACGATTTCATTTAATGACCCGTTACGCGATTCTGAGAATTTAAGAAAAGATATAAGAACGTACGCGGTTCAGAAATTCTAAACGTTAAACGTGTTAAACAACGGTTTTTACCGGGTATTCGACAGAACGATTAAATGAATTAATGAATTATTGATATTAAGTATTAATATTCATTTGAAAAGACTGTTCGGATAAATACACGTGTAGTACGTGTATACGAATGTTAAACCACGTTAGATCCTCGTAAAACTAACGATAGCGGTACGGTTATTACCGATACAACAAATATTATAAATATTTGTTTATAATAAAAATGTTATTAATAACTGGAGAGTGAAACGATAAATCCGACGAACAGACTCACACACGCGTTGTCAGCTCATACCGACTTGAATATTCTCCGGTAATAAGCTAACAAAATAAATTATTTGAATATTTATTTTAGTATTAATATTTATATTATGAACGACAAATATTAATCGGGAACTAAATGCATGACGATATTTTAGGTTTGACACGCGTTACTGGTAGGTAGCCTACCCACTTAAAACGTTAGATATATATATATATATATAAAATCTTCTCATCTTTTCCTCATTTTCACCCATTTCAAACACACACCATGTGTGTGTCTAGAGAGAGAAACCACCGCAGAGAGAGAGAAAGGCCGGTGGCCAGCTCCACCGCGGCGGCACTACCGGCGACGACCACGATGGCGGCGAGTCTGGTGGGGGCGAGCATGACAGAGGCGGAGTCCGGCCGAGCAGCCGGCGGCGCACAGCGGCGGATCACAGCGGACCGGCGAGTGGCGGCAAGTGCACCACCTCATCTGATAGATCTCGACGTCCTGAGTCCGATGGTGGTGGTGGTTTGCACTAGATCGCGACGGTGGTGGAGATTCCGGCCAAAAACACTTTTCTGGCGACCTCGACAAATGGGGCTTTTGCTAGAAAAGGGTTCCTAAAGGTCCGATCTACGCATACGAAGAAGTTTGGGTCGAAAAAGTGAAGCTTTCCGGCCAAAACCACCAAATCCGGCCACTGTCCGGTTTTCCGGCGACGGCGGCGGCGGCCGGCAGCGGAGACCGGGGGCGCTGGTGGGGCTTGGCGAGACGAGTTCATGGCCGCTTGAATCACCTCAATCGGAGTTCGTATGATCAAGTTATGAGCGAAACAAGTTTCTTCTCGCGTCGTGCTCAGCTTTTCGTACAAAACCGCTTAGAACGGCTTGTAGGCTAAGGTATGACCCGAAACACTTATATATCTATTGTCAGGTAGTAGCACGAGACCTATAAATTTGTCGGGGACGTCTTTTGAGAACGTTTTTCGGGCACGTTAAATTGTATTATAATTATATAGTTTTTATATATTTATCAAATAATTGTCGAATTGAAGTATGACTTTAGTATTAGGATCTAAAGCGCGGTTTATTGGATTATTGGTGTAAGTTGATGTTGTGATTGGACAATTGGATATTGTCGGGTTTAGCCAAAAACAAACGAGACTCTGCCCAATTTTCGTTAAAAATAAAGAATTTGGTTTCTACAACTTAGATGTCCTCAACATGGGTTGGGTTTAGATTTGAAACCGTAATGTTAGGGCACGATCCTAGTTATATTGTTGTTGATATTGACAACACTTGCTTGAACAATAGGAACCGTTTAGGATCGTTGCGCTCACTTGTTATCAGTTGAGCTTGTGATCGCATTTGCTGGACTTGAGGTGAGTTCACTGTCCCCTTTTAACTTTTAATGTTTTAGAAACATCGGGGGAGAAACATACTTCCATAACACGTTTGAAATCTCGAAACATCATTACTTGATACATCTTAGAAAACATGGAACACATACTTATAAACATTTTCATATGGTAACAAGAAAACAAGACCCGACCTTTATGTTTGCATGAGTGAACACGTTTGGAGCTCGTAAAGTCCCCTGACCATCATATTTTATAACCATTAGCTAAGGATAGCCTGGGATTCTATGGATAGTACTATTGGGATTGACACCCCCGGTCATGGTTAGTCGCGCTAACCATGGGTCCCTCTGGCCAAATGACCGCATAGTGTTCAAACATTGCTCGTGAGGTATGTGCGAGGGGCAAAACACCTGTGTCATGGTTTGGTTATGCCTCATGTATGTACATATTATTTGTATTCCTAGCTAGTCTACAAATGGGTCAACATTACTTGTTTTGTTTATCATATTCATTGAAACGTTTTCGTGCAGATGGATCTGCCAATCACTTATACACCAATGGTTTTGCCATTCGTTTACGTGGAAATGTTTTTATCAATGTTTTCAAGGAAAACAGTTTCATATTATGGCCATGTACACATTATCAATGTTTTAAGGAAAAACGACTTATTTTATGACGATGACGTTATCACATGTTTTCATTGGGAAAACTACTCGTTTTATGACTATGAAGTCATCACATGTTTTCATTGGGAAAACTACTCATTTTATGACTATGAAGTCATCACATGTTTTCATTGGGAAAACTACTCGTTTTATGACTATAAAGTCATCACATGTTTTCATTGGGAAAACTACTCGTTTTATGACTATGAAGTCATCACATGTTTTCATTAGGAAAATTACTCATTTTATGACTATGAAGTCATCACATGTTTTCATTGGGAAAACTACTCATTTTATGACTATGAAGTCATCACATGTTTTCATTGGGAAAACTACTCGTTTTATGACTATGAAGTCATCACATGTTTTCATTGGGAAAACTACTCATTTTATGACTATGAAGTCATCACATGTTTTCATTGGGAAAACTACTCGTTTTATGACTATGAAGTCATCACATGTTTTCATTGGGAAAACTACTCATTTTATGACTATGAAGTCATCACATGTTTTCATTGGGAAAACTACTCGTTTTATGACTATGAAGTCATCACATGTTTTCATTGGGAAAACTACTCGTTTTATGACTATGAAGTCATCACATGTTTTCATTGGGAAAACTACTCATTTTATGACTATAAAGTCATCACATGTTTTCATTGGGAAAACTACTCGTTTTATGACTATGAAGTCATCACATGTTTTCATTGGGAAAACTACTCGTTTTATGACTATGAAGTCATCACATGTTTTCATTGGGAAAACTACTCATTTTATGACTATGAAGTCATCACATGTTTTCATTGGGAAAACTACTCGTTTTATGACTATGAAGTCATCACATGTTTTCATTGGGAAAACTACTCGTTTTATGACTGTGAAGTCATCACATGTTTTCATTGGGAAAACTACTCGTTTTATGACTATGAAGTCATCACATGTTTTCGAGGAAAACAACCTTACATTAAACCCGTGTACATATTTTAAATGTTTTCAAGGAAAACAGTTTCGTGTCATGGCCATGTACACAATATCAATGTTTTCAAGGAAAATCACTTTACATTGCAACAATCAAACCTGTGAACTCACCAACCTTTGTGTTGACATTTTTAAGTATGTTTTTCAGGTAATTCATAGCCATGGCACGGTTGGAATAGGTTAGCCTTTTGGATTAAACCCTAGAAGCCGAAGGAGTATGATCGTCAAACCTCAAGATGGCTTTCACCTATATATGGTTCTAGGACAATGTATAAGTTTATTATAGTACTTGTAATGGTGTTCAATATTCAGAAGTCTTTACTTTAGCTTCCGCTGTTGTGAAATGTTACCAATCGTTGCAACCTTAATTTATTTATTTATTCATTAAGTAAATAAATTTGTGGGTGTGACAGCTTGGCACTTGAATTTGTGGATGTGTGTGTGTGTGTTATATGAGCCGAGAGAGAAAGAGGTAGAGAGCAAGTGTTCTTGAACTCTTGTTCTTGTGTTAGTTCACTCCCTTATATACCAAGTAGGTGGAGTGTAATATTGACTATAATCATCATCATGAGATGGGTGATAGTTGAGTGGAGTGTTAAATAAAAATCAAATTATGGTAGGGTGGTTGGTTTGATGGAGCCGTGAACCACACCAACAAGAAAAGGGATTGAGTGTTTAATGTGTATGGTCATTCCATCTAGTCATTCATCATCATGATTTGATCTTGTATCTTAGTAGTAAGTAGATATATCAAATGATGAGGATGGAATTATTGTTGTTGTGTCGTGAACTAGAGGACAAGAAAGAGAGAAATGAGATTGAGTATGGGTATTGAACAAATAATGGTAGAATATGATCTTGCGTACTATGGTAGGTAGATTAGTTGGTAATGTAAAAGTTGTTCATATTTGATATGATTTTAGGTTCCAACTAATTAAGGATAACATATCCTTAAATATATACAACGAGATGCTTATGTATAACTATGTATATCTCGTTGTTATGTTACGTGATGATGCTTATGAGAGGTTCGTCATAAATTCTTACGAGTGTTTACGAAATTTATAATTATTTGTTTTGAAAATATACTGCACATATATTTCGAATTCCTAAACGTCGTAATGGTTATTTTTGAATTTTGTACTAACGTTCGTAACTTGCGGGACACACACACACACACACACACACACACACACACACATATATATATATATATATATATATATATATATATATATATATATTGCGGGACACACACGCACACACACACACACACACACACACACACACATATATATATATATATATATATATATATATATATATATATATATATATATATATATTGCGGGACACACACGCACACACACACACACACATATATATATATATATATATTTATTAAATGAAACGGGGGTTAAGTGTTGTCATAATCAAACTACGTAATTATGAGGATTTGACATCTTGAGTGGAGTTATCACACCCGTAACACAGGATAGTTATCTAACCAGAGTAGTACCTCCAACAGATATTTTCCTAGGAAAGAACGACGGGTCTAGGAGAGATTTATACACCGCTCTTTCCTAGACAGAACATTCTGTTTGCTAGATAGCTACATAGTGGTCAGAAGGTTACCTTCGAGTTACTGTGAGGTTGATACCAAAAACACACAGCGGAAGACTTACAAGTCATAACTATTTAATTCCATATATAACGTTGTTTTACAATAAGGACTGGCCGGTAAATACAACATAAACTCTAGACTTATAGCTCATGAAGAATCATGCCATTCACACAGGTCTTACGGTTACCCTAGAACCTTTCTTCAGTCATCCCTATCTCAAAACACCTGTACATCTCCTGGAATGTCAACTACAAGCTAGTGATCACCTGTGCTAAAAAACATTTAAAAATATTTTGGATCATCATAACGCTGGTGAATTCATAAACAAAATCGTATTTTCACAACATGTATCAATGATACAAGAATACCCCGTCTGGGTCTTATAATCATTCCCTCCCAATCCATCACCCAGTAATCTCACATGGATTCTGAGTCTACAACATACATATATACAGGCGACTCCCTGGCTTCTGGATACAAGTCCAGCCAAATACAAGAGGATCAGTTCTCGCCCGTCAGTCCCCCCCAATCGTGGCCATAATAAGTACTTATTATAGGATATATGCACGGATAGTATTAGGATCTCAGATCAAAATCATTTACAGAACATTTTATAGAGCACAGTTCAAAGGAACTCACCTCAAGCAGAATCTCCTTTCTGATCAATTATAATAATCAATACCACGATATAACCCTAAATCATATCCGACATTATCATAATCAACATCCCTATCTTAGGTTTACACGAAGGAACTTCAGGGTGTTTAGAAACCTTACCTCGGCACTATCTACGATAGTTTGCGGACGAATTACGAGAAACCGGACTTTTGAGAGCGGATCAGGACCTCGGGAATCGAGCTAGCAGAGCTCTAGTGTGTGTTTGTAAAAGTGAGAGTGTGTTTATGATGTGCAAAATGATCGATCACATGCTTCCCTTTTATAGGCAGATTTTGGTCTCGTAGCGTACCGTTACACAGGGAGGTAGCGGCCCGCTACCGTCTTGGTGACGTCAGCCCTACACGCGTCACATCCGTAGTGGACCCGCCTGATTATTGCGGCTGGCGACCATTACGGACCTGTCTAACAGTCCGTTACCGTACCACGCGTCAGAAGTTGACCAGCAAGTCATAGGGACACGTGTCAACATTCGGGTTATTCCTTCCTCTACACGTAGCGGACCGCTAAGGCTTAGGGTAGTGGTCCGCTACCCCTTTGACTTTTAGAATTTTCATTTTTAGTCCTTTAACTTAGAAGAACATATAATTTAACCCTTGATCTTTATAGTTTGACACTTTTAACCCTTGTACTATTCAGAAAATATCAGGGTGTTACAAATCTCCCATCCTTAAAAGAATTTCGTCCTCGAAATTCAATATAAGTCAAATAAATGAGGATACTTAGCTTTTATTTGTTCTGTTAATTCCCAAGTTTTGTCGGCACCCTTCCGACCTTGCCACTGTACCAGTACCATTGGTATAGTTTTCTTTCTCAACTTTAGATCTTGTGTTCCTAGGATTTTAACAGGTTGTTCAATGAATTGGAGTTTGTCATCAACTTGAACATCATCTAATGAGATTGTATGATCAGGGTTTGCTAAGCACTTACGTGAGACGCGTGAGACGCGTTATGAATACCATGCAATGCTTTAGGTGACTCAAGTTTATATGCTACAACTCTAACTCTTTCCATGATTTTATAAGGCCCAATATACCTTGGACCTAACTTTCCTCGTCTCCTGAAATGTACAACTCCTTTCCAAGGTGATACTTTCAACATTACATAGTCACCTACTTGAAATTCTAACGGTCGTCGGCGTTTATCTGCATAATTCTTCTGTCGATCGTGTGCAGCTTTCACCCGTTGTTTGATCTGGACTATCTTATTAGTTGTTTCCTGTAAGATTTCTGGTCCATATAGTTGGCTATCTCCAATTTCAGTCCAACAAATTGGAGTTTTGCATTTCCTATCATACAATGCCTCAAAAGGTGCAGCTATAATACTTGAATGGGAGCTGTTGTTGTAAGAAAGTTCTATCAATGATAGAGGATTATTCTAGTAACCTCCAAATTCAATTGCACAAGCTCTTAGCATATCCTCTAGGGTTTGGATTGTTCTTTCACTTTGTCCGTCGGTTTGAGGGTGATATGCCGTACTCATATTGATTCGAGTTCCCAACTCTTTCTGGAAACTGGTCCAAAACCTGGACGTGAACCGACTATCTCTATTAGAGATAATAGATAGTGGTATACCATGACGGCTCACAATTTCATTGATATAGAGTTGGGCTAGTTTTTCCATTGAATAGTTCTCGTTGATAGGAATGAAGTGTGCGGATTTGGTTAGTCTATCAACCACAACCCAAAAAGCATCATACCCTTTCTGAGTACTCGACAGTTTTGTAACAAAATCCATAGTAATTCTATCCCATTTCCACACAGTTATCTACAACTATTGCAGTTGACCTGCGGGTTTCTAATGTTTAATCTTGACTTGTAGGAAAGTTAAACATTTTTCTATGTACTGAGCTATAGATCTCTTCATGTTCGGCCACCAGAAATGAGTCTTAAATCCTTTATACATTTTATCAGCTCCAGGATGTATTGAGTATTTGGAATTGTGAGCTTCATCAATCACCTTTGTTTGAATTTCCCCAAGTCTAGGATTCCAAATTTTGCTTCCAAATCGTAGAATTCTATCATCGCCTTTGGTTAGTAACTTCTTTTTACCAACCATGCGCTCCTTCTTGATGTTATATTCTTGGAGTGCTTGGGTTTGAATTTCCTTGATCTGATCCATCCAGTATATCTTGATTTCCAATCTTAGAGCTCGTATCTTAATTGGTGTGATTCTTTCCTTCCGACTTAATGCATCTGCTTCAGCGTTAGCCTTCCCGGGATGGTATTTGATCTCACAATCATAATCATTAATGAGTTCCATCCATCTCCTCTGTCTCATATTTAAATCTTTTTGGTTGAATATATGCTGGGGACTTTTATGGTCTGTATATATCACACACTTAGTGCCATATAGATAGTGTCTCCAAATCTTTAGATCAAACACTATGGCACCAAGTTCGAGATCGTGTGTGGTATAGTTCTTCTCATGAACCTTTAGTTGACGTGATGCATAGGCTATCACCTTACCTCGCTGCATCAACACACAACCTAGACCAATTTGGGAAGCATCACAATAGATGACGAAGTCATTATTTCCTTCGGGTAGTGCTAAAATCGGTGTTGAACTAAGTTTCTGTTTAAGGGTTTTAAATGCCTCCTCTGGTTTCTAACTCCATTCAAACTTTACAGCTTTCTGAGTTAAAGTAGTTAACGATGTAGCAATTTTGGAAAAGTCTTGTATAAATCTTTGATAGTATTCGGCAAGACCCAGAAAGCTTTGAACCTCAGTCGATGTCTTTGGAATTTCCCACTTCATGATGGCTTCGATCTTGGCTGGATCTACTTGGATTCCCTGTTGGTTTATAATATGCCCTAAGAATTGTACTTCTTGTTTCCAAAACTCGTATATGGAAAACTTAGCATACAACTTCTCTATTCTAAGAGTTTCCAGGATTATCTGATGATGTTTGACATGTTCTTCCTGAGTTTGGAAGTAGATAAGGATATCGTCTATGAACACTATAACAAATTTATCCAAGAATGGTTTACAAACTCGATTCATTATCCAAGAATCTTTAAGAAATATTTAGCTCCTTGCAATTGATCGAACAAATCATCTATTCTTGGACATGGATGTTCTTCACAATGAGCTTGTTCAGTTCCCGATAATCTATGCACATACACATGCTTTCGTCCTTCTTCTTTACGAACAGTGCCGTGCTCCCTAAGGTGAAGTACTTGGGCGTATAAAACCTCTGTCTAATAATTCTTGAATCTGTTTCGTTAACTCTTTCAATTCAGAAGGTGCTAGATGATACGGTGCTCTAGCTACAGGTTTGGCTCCATGAATAAGTTTGATTCGGAATTCGATTTGTCTATCTGGTAGTAGACAAGATAATTCTTCCGGAAATACATCCTTGTGATCGCATACTACGGGAATGTCCGCAATTTTCCGTTCGAGTTTCGAGTCTAAGGCATAAACAATAAATATGCTACATCATGTATTCATACATTTCTTATCCTTAGCAACAGAAATTGTTTCAATCTTATTCTTATCACTATCGCATTGTATCAACATATACTCTCCATTAGGCCTACAAATCCTAACAGTCTGTTGATCACAATCGATCTGAGCATGGCAATGGTTTTACCAATCCATTCCAATGATAACATCGTACTTGCTCATACTCATTGGCATTAACTTAATTATTGAGTTTTCGTTTCCTAGAGTCATCTTGCAATTCGCATACGATTCGGTTATTGTAGGTCCTTTTGGGGCATGACGGATCTCTAGACTCGCGGTACGACATGGTGATAACATGCGGAATCCATGATCAATGTGCAATGTGTAAAACAATCGACAGCATGGTGTAAATAAACTCTTTGTATTTCACTCACAAACACTGTTTACAATCTCTGACTTTCAGATCTGTTCTTGACTTCTAATCTCTAAGTTCTGATCTCTAAGACTTGCAAACACCTATTTATAGGGAAACCAGAAAGACCCACAGCACCATAGGCGAACTTAACAAGTTCGCTCCTTAAGATGCTTAGGCGAACTTATTAAGTTCGCCTATCTAAGAACTTATACAGAATTTTATCAATAGTTACAAAACATGTCCTAACAGACTCCCCCTTAACTGTTGCTAACAATTCTATCAATTTCAAGTCAAAGACTCTAAGACTAAGACACACAATTTAAATATGCTCTAACAGACTCCCCCTTGACAACAGCTTCAGAAGATTGTCATCAGTCTTCATTATCATCATGAAACATATTGTAGTCTTCGTCTTGTTCATTTACACACTCTCTCTTTCTTTCTAGAAGACAAACTTGGGAGAAGGACCCCTTTTTAACTTCTGTCTGCAAATTTCAATTTTGCAAAGGAGAACAACCAAGTATAACCAACAAACAAACTTTTCATGGAAGCTGGAAAAATAAAATCTTTTTGATTTTTCAAACATATGAAACACAAAATATTTTTGGATTTTCTCTATACAAACTGAAATGAAAACATACAAAATCACATCTTTTTGGTCGAACATCACGAGTAAGAAGATCATATCAGTATATATGATATATCAGTCACACATCTTGGAAATAAAATCCGTATAACATCAAATGGTGTCCTATGACATTCTGTCAAGTCTTGAGCAATCAAACCAATATCTTTCAAGATTATCAAACTCTATCTTTTTCAAGACTTTCATATTGCATGTTATGATACGCGATAAACATTCAAAGAAAACGGGATCAGGCTATGATACACAAATTTAAATTGTTAATATTATAAGAGTTGAAACTAAAAGCATCTCATTCCCACTTTCTTGCGAGTTAAAGTACCATTTAAGTATGAAATAAAACGTATACCCCACTAGTATGCCAATAGAAAGTAAATTACACTATCTTCAAGACATATGAGACTTATGCATAGATAAGATCAATCTCCAGGATGAAACTGTCTCAATTACCACACGAAAAGAAGCAGATCCCGAAGGATATAAAGAATCAGAATGATTCAGAATCAAAAGATTCATATGCTTGGTTTTGGATGTAATATCATGATTGATTATAACAGAAGAACTCTTTAGTAGAAAGAATGATTAAGGAATCGATTGATTCAATAATACAGGGTAATGTGGTCGAACTGTTATCTGGATATTCAATGGAATCAAGATATTGACCCAAGGGCGAGTATATGTTCCAACAGTTGTTGTTAGAGACATATCTTAGTTCAACATCACATTGCATGTTTTTCGGGGCATGGGTAGTGCAATGAACTGAAAAATTATGCTAATCAATATAGTTCGATACTGGTCTCATGAAATACTTTAAGCCTCATATTCTATATCTGATAATGATCTTTTAACACACACACCCAGGCATAAAATGGGTTCAACTCACAGTTGTAACATATGCAATTATGTTTTCACACTACTAATGGTTCAGAAACGATTTTAGCCTACTAACAATTCAAAATATATGCATACACAACACTATCATTTCCTATTTGAGTAGTCTCTGAAGTTTAGATCAAAACATATAATTCAGATATATTGAATAAACATAAAGCACCAACCAGTCAATCTAAGGTCATGTGTGAATGAACATCTACTGATGTACTATCATCTCTTATTTAACTTCAAGTAATGTCGATTTTAAAATTTTAAAATTTGTTTGGGTTTTCTAAAACTTTTTGAAAGAAAATAAAACTTCCATGAAAACATTTTAAGAAAAACATTTACTTGGTTACTCATGATATACCATTTCAGTCAATCAAAAAAACTCAAACCAGTGTGATCGAATGTGATCGAATGCCTCTTCCAATGTCACCAACTAATTCTTGTACTCCCCCTGTCCTATAGACTCACCCTCAACTAGTCAAATGGTTGCATCAACGACTTTATGCTCACCATCATCATCCTAAGTTTCAGGTTGTCATTTAGACTTGGTCAACATATTTCAAAAACAAACATTGTGTGTGACATATTCTCCCCCTGGGCATCAAGTCGTTGAATCAAATAGATTTATCAATTTTCAAACAACTCTGTGCTCCTACATATGTCATTCCCTATCATGTGCGATGAACAACCACTATTAACAACCCAAATGGTATTAATATTCCCTCTTGGTTAACCCTGCACATCTAACAACAAACATTAATTTGAAATTAGGACCAATCCATGGTAGTCCTGGGTCCTCCATCTGTATAAAAATAAATGACCTCACTCAATTCACAATCGAATCTCTCATCAATTTTTGGTGATTGCTCCGATGAATCCTAAACAGAAACTTTAGATTTCCAAACATACTTCTGTTAATTAAGTTCTTTTTGCTTAAAATGTGAAGTGCTTGAACATTCTCTTTCATTTGAAAATTGTTTTGATTGTGAAAGCTCTTGATGTTCTAAAAGTTTTCTCAATCTTCTGTTTCTCCTCCATCTTTGAGGTCTAGAAAGCCTAACCTCTGATTTTGAATTACCCTTCGGTGTATCACGAGGTTTAACCACATTTGGTTTAACGAAATGCTTACCAGGAGTTCTTACCTTTGCTGGAGTAACATGTTGGTTACCTTTAGCATTGTGAGGACAATTTATCTTAATTTGACCCACAAGACCACAGTAAAAGCAAGATCTCTTCTCATGATATTCTCTTATATAAGGAACCTTCACGTGATAAGATGCACTTGAAGAAGATTCGCCTACATGAACTTCTTTTGGCTTTATTTTCTCTGGAACTACAGATTTTGCAACATGTTTTGATTCAGGCTTCATCTTCTTAGGAAATACATGCATCTTCTCTTTATTTTTGTAAGGACAATTCACCACAATATGTTCCATCTCATTACAATGAAACATGTATGCATGTCCTTATAATCCCTGACATATGGGACTCTCCTTGAGTTTGAAGAACTTCCAAATATGTTATTTCCAGATGATTTAGAATCAACACCTTCTTGGTTCTGCTTCACATCCTTTGATTCTTGTATCTTAACCTCATCATCAAAATCTTCATCATCACTCTCATCAGAATACACCATATCTTCACCATTGACTGGATTCACATTCAACACAATCTTAGGATCCAAATCCTCATCTTTTGCAATCTCAGGTGCAACAGAATAATTTTTGTTTAATGGTGGAGGAACATAACCAATACCACTAGTTCTTTTATCTTGATCAATGTTGTCATTGAAATATCCCAACAAAAATGATGAATTCCAAAGCTTTATAGCTTTCTATGCATTCTGATCACCTATGCTTCAGAATCAGCAATCTCTTTATTTTTCTCAGCAATGATGGTATTTCTTTTCTCAATATCTGCATAGGCCATATCCAGATGATATGCCTGCTCTTTTATCTTCAAGGTCAATGAATTTATGTCTCTCTTCAATGATTGATTCCTTTCAATACACACATTCTCATTATCCTTTAATTTATGATTTACCGTGTGCATTGATTTCATATCACAAACAAGGTTTACGTTGTCATCCATAACCCACATCATTTTGTCGTTCAGAGAAACACAGTTAGAACAAAAAGTTTTAGAGTTAGAAACTACCTCAACTGTTACCTCTGTAGAAGATGTACTAGGAGCCATGAATATGTCACCATCAGCTTCACTCTTTTGTTCAACATTGACAGGCTTTGCATCAATTTCTGATTCACTCAGATCATCTTTAACTGTCTGGAAGCTTTCTTCAGTCTCCACATCACTCTCAATAGACTGAGTACTTTCACCAGAAACGAACACTCTAACTTAAATCTGCAAAAGAATCACTTTTAGAATCACTCTGCTTCTCTAATTCTTCTTTGATCAAGACCATAAATGCTTGAATATTAACTTCACCCTTTTTCTTCAATGCTTCCCATAGATCTCTTGAAGTTGGACACTTCCCAAAACTATTAAAAATTTCTTTTGGTAAAGACATTTGTAGAGTTACACGCGTCTTTATCTTTTGATCATACTTCTGCTTTTGAACTTTAGTAAGAGCTGTCACTGGTAAAGGAACATTTTGACCCATGAACGAATAAGTAGGATGCACATATCCTTCCAAGATGGGTATTCAAAAACTTGGATCAGTATCTGATACGAACTGTTCAAACCGGACTTTCCAGCTAGAGTAATCTGGTATGGACAAAAGTCTCGGTGGCATAGTTCCAATCTCACTATCATCACAAGAATTTGACATTTTGAAAATATCTGAAAAAAATTTCCTGCCAAAATACTCTTTTTAGAAAATTCAAAAATTTCAATATTATCAAAATTGATTCAAAATAACCATATAAATGTCTCCTAAAAAATTTGGACTAAAAAAAATTTCTCGCCAAAATACTTAGTAAGTTCGCCTGATTAAATTCCAATACTTTTTTTTCCTCAAGCGAACTTAGTTGGTACGCCTGATTAAATTCACCTGAAACTTACTGAGCGAACTTGATAAGTTCGCCTGAACTAAACTGAGCAAACTTGGTAAGTTCAGGCGAACTTGTTAATTTACCCATTTTCAAAATCACATCGAACTTATAGAGCGAACTTGCACATTGGTTGAGCGAACTTGTCTGTGTGAATTTTTTGAGTGGGTGAATCGGTTGTTTTGAGTTGTTTTAGTGCTAAACAAGTGTCTGCGCATCAAACCGAGGTAGATTCACATGTTTAGACTATGTTCTTAGGGTTTTGGTGTGTTGGTTTTGTTTTGTCCATAAAATGTGAGTTGTTAGTGTTATAAACTGAAATTGTTGCTTGAAATCGACTTATCGGTGGTTATAGTTGCTATTTGTGTGGTTAATTGCTTCGGATTTCATCGATTGAACAAGTTGGATTTCTAATCTTTGTTAAGTGCTTGGAGCGAACTTGCTCAAGCGAACTTATTAAGTTCGCCTCAGGGTGCAGTAGTGTTTTGACTTAGCAAATTTTTCAAATTTTTTTAAAATATTTTTTTCATTTTATTTCTTTTTATATTGTTTTTAATTTGTAATAACATGTTTATGAATTTGCTATTTCACTATTGCTATGTACAGATGGATCGTAGAGTGGAATATAAGCATAACCAGGTGGCGTTATTGGATCCAAACATGTCTGAAGGGGAAAGGCTAATGATACTCAAGCACGGAAGGGTGCCTTAGTGGGTTAACGGAGGTACTTTATGCATGTACTCATTCAGTGGCTATCACCGAGGAAAGGTGGAACTGACGGGTTAAAGACTTCTTTAAAATCAGCCATGGTGGCTCTTACACTTAACAAAGGGTTCAACTTTGCACATTATTTCTACAGGGAGATAGTAACACAAATTACACCTCCTGCTGGTCAAGGGTTTCTAATGTACCCTAGTTTCATTCAAATGATTTTAAATCATCTCATTCCAGACCTACCTCAGCTATCCCAACGTCTTACTCTCACACCAATGACCAAGAGGATATTTACTGATTGTAACCATGTTAAGCAACAGAATCCGGCACTAATACCAGTTCTAACACCATTATTTGGGCACATAATTAATCCTGATTATGTTGCACCACCTCATGATAATTAGATTCATTCGAAAGAGCTCGTGGCACAACAACAAGAACAACAACAACAAGCACAGCAACCTCACGTCTAACCACAACAAGTTCAAGAAAATGTTCAAGATGAAGTTCAAGAGAATGACATAGAACCAATTGTGGAGGTTTCTGATGAGGTTTAAGTAGATGATCATGTTGATCCAAATGAGGAGAATGTGCATAATAATGAAGAAGAACAAGTCCAATCTCCTCCATAGGATCAAGAAGGGAATGTAAATGATACTAGCACAAGTTCTTCTGAACCTGCTAATGATGATGAGTCTGATTCTGATTCCGAAGCTACTAAAGATTTCAGCTCAGATCATTATGACAGACTTGCTAGCATTCTGGTGGCTAATGCTGGGAAAAGAATGAAGTCTGTAAGTACAAGAAAGTTAAAGAAACCAAGACTCAAGTCTGCTCGGGGTCTTCCTTCTAGTGCAGAACTTGGTAAAAGAACATTACGAGATGAATCGTCGTCTGATTCAGAGTATATTCCTTCTCCAAAGACAGAGAAGCTTATGTCTGCTTCTATGGCTGCTGCTAGTACTCATTTAGCTGATGAAGTAGATTTTGTGGACTCGCTGATTATATCCCCACAACCGTCTCAGACTACTTCTCCATAAGTTACTCCTGCTCCAATTGATCCTCGTACTTCTTCACAAGTTGCTCCGTCTACATCAAAAGATGCTAAGATTGTTGCTTTAAAAGGCAAAGTCTCTTGCTTAGAAGCCCAAGTTGTGGGTCTTCAAGGTCAAGTAGATGTATTAAGGGCTAATAATTTTCAAAGAGAGCAACAGGCAACTAGCTGAGATGTAGATTCTTGTATCACAGTTAGTAGAGCGTCGAGGGAGATGCCTGTAGTGGTTAAATATACTTGTCAGACAGAGGCAGTTCAAAGGAATGATGATGAAGGTAATGATCCCAGTGGGAACAAGGGTGATCGATACTCTGACGTTACTCCGGTATCTTAGTTTCAGGGGGAGTCTACTTCAAATCAAGTTGAAGCTTCTGGTGATAAAAGTACATGAGAAAATGAAGAGGTATTGCTTCTAGAATTCTTTAGAGATGACTCTGATCTTGATGAAGCTGAAAAGATGGTCTAGATGAGTTGTTTGATGACTTAGAAGATGAAGAGAATGACTCAAAGATAAAAGAAGGAGAGATAGTGGAATTGGAGATTACTAAAGATACAACAAGGTTGACTTATGAAGGCTGTGATGGTCTTAATGTGCCTTTTGATTTCATCCTAGATGATGTTATTCTTGAAGTTACTTCTGATAGAGTGGCTGAGTCTATGGACTCTACTGAAGATGTCACAAAGCCTGATTCTAGCTCTGACACTACTCAAACAAAGACAAATGGAGAGCCTGTGATGTATAGGGATACAGGCATGACCAAAGAGAAATGGCTAGAGTTGGTGAAGAGTTGGAAGAAAGTATTACCTGCTTCATCATCACCACCTGTTCTTAAGGAAAAGTATGTGAACAAAGAAAGGTGTGTTGGTAGAATTATAAGTTGGTTCTTTGATGAAGAAATTAATCTTTTTGCTTTGAAAAGATCTGATGGTGTACAATATTTGAAGCCAAGGCTAAGGTACTTTAATACTTTGCCTAGATGTGAGATGAACGGTCTGGCAACAAAGTCTTTAATCAATAGATCTAAGCATGGTATTGCTAATGCTATTGCAAAGTTGATTAGAATGGAAGGTGGTTTCGGAAAGTATGAAAAGCTTAAACCAAAAAAGGGAAAGAGAATAAAGAGTGTTGATCCTAAAACTACTAAGGTGATTTGGAATTACAAGTTTAAACCAGTCAAGGTAGTGAAGAAGATACCTTTAAGGAAAATACCACAAGACTGTCTGGGGTAATATGAAGTAGTGGTATGTGGATGTGAACACTTGAGAAGCAAGGATTGAAGATCAAGATAATAAGGTAATAGCATGTATCTACGATGCTATGAATCTTATAAACTTCTCAAAGAAAGACCAACTGATCCTGAAAAGAAAGGAGATTGTGTTTACAAGTGAATGGCGTGAGTAGGGATTACAATATAAGCGTGTATTGGAGATTTTTGTGAAAATTAGAGTATATGCAGGGAGTAAAGTACCCGAGAAGTGGAAGAGCTCAGCATGAAGACATAAGATCAAGCTATTGTCAAGGGGGAGTCTGTTAGGGCATAGAAGTGTGACAATATGCCTTGTAATAGTTTAGATCTTTTATGTCTATGTTTTTGTAATGTTTGGTTAAGTTCTGTAATAGGCGAACTTAGGCCTAGTTTAGGCGAGCTTGTTAAGTTTGCCTGCATGGCAAAATGTGTCTATAAATAGGAGTTTACATGTTAGTTTAAGAAGCTTTTGCAATTTGTATTCAAGTTCTGTAAACTATGTGTTTGGTAGAAATCAATGAGAAGATTATTTACATTGTGTGTTGATTGTTATCATTGTGATTGTCTCGTATACACAGTTATGCGTACGGTTGGATTCCGCACTCCATATGTTTGATACATCACGTCTTGAGTTAGATCCGTAGAAGACCCGAGAGGACCTAAAAAGATACACGGGGAATCTGAATGTTTTCTCTACACGAAGGAAGAGGGTGGCTGAGGCTTGTGATAAGACAGACTTCATGCTCACACTTGATAAATGAGATGCAGTATATGATTGCGTGGGAATGATAGAACAACGATGAGGAGGGTTAAACTCAGGAGGGATAGGTGCAGGATTTCCTCAAGTTTTTGAAATTGATGCCAACGCTAGAACACATATGACGATGTTAAGAGGAGCAAGTTCGTGCGGAGCATCGGAGCAGTTAACGTTGGAGTTTTGGAACAAACATGATTGTGGTGTTTAAGTTTTAAGATCATCAGAGGACGGTGATCGAGGCACTAGGGATAAGCGGCGCGTGCTTACCTATAAGACGCGAGGAGCGCAAGGTAATGTAATAACGAGATATTGTAGTAGTGGAACCTTAGAGGGGATCAGTGAAGCTTTACACAAGCTCCTGGAGATCTTCAGAGGATGACAAAGGGAGTACCATTACGAGTAAGGCAAGGGTGCCTGGGCTTGAGAAATCATTGCAAGGTGGCGAATAGAGTACGAGACGGGAGGAGGGGATGAATGTTACTATTTTGAATGGCAAGAAGCCTTACCTAGAGAAATGACAGTCGGAGTGACGAGATCATTACTATCAATGTTACTAGAGATCTAGCATGTTTCTATCATTGCTAGAGACGTGGATCAATGTGTTTATATGCTATATAGGAAAGGTGATAAGTGCACGGGAAATTGTGGTATCATACCGACTAAGTAAAGGATGAAGGACAAGTAATAAAGGAATATGTAGGTCATCCTACAAATCCCAAAAAATTAGAAGCGGACAATGGAGGAGACTTCCTTTGAACGCCAGGGATGGTGACCACGTTGAAAGGTAATAACCTTCATGTGATGTGCAAATGGGAGCAGCGGACACAAAAGGATTTTGAGTGCACCAAGAGTAATAGGAAAATGAACGGTGTGGATTATGGCGACAAAGGATTTGAGGATGAATCCTCTTTTAAGGGGGATAGACTTGTAACATCCCGGAATTTATAACTAACGGTTCGGGTTAATAAGTAAACCGAGTTTCTTCCATATAGCAAGAATTGTTAAGATTTTCACGTAAAACCCTGATGAGGGAAACTAAACGACCCGGTTAGCCACTAAGTGAATGGTTGGGATAAAAAATGCACGAAATAGAAACCCGGGGTCGGGAATGTAAACCCTCATGGATCTATATACCACTTATCAAGAAACCCTAGACCATTATCGGCTTAGGAGTGCGTACGGCGGAAAAGAAAGAGCCGAGAGAGAGAGGGATGTCGGAGAAGGGAGGAGGAGCTCGGCGGTGATCGTGCGACGGTCCTACGGTGGCGACAGGCAGGGGAAAACTTCACCACGTGTAAGGTAACTCTCAAAATCCATTCCTTTACTTCTCATTTCCGTTTTGTATAAAACCCGAGTAGGGTTTAGTTTCATTTGCATATATTGATCGAAAGAGGAAACCGTTAGTAGAGGGTGGTGTCTACAGGTGCAGCATGGAAGCGATGGCCGGAAGGGGGTACCCGTCGAGCTATCGAATAGAGAGAGAAGGAGTGGGCGACGAAGACCCATGGTGGTTCCGGTGGCTGTGGTGCTTGATAACAGCCAGGGGGAAGGTTGTGGTGGTGTGGCCGGTGACGGCTGTGGCTGTGTGTCGACAGTGACTGTGAGCTCAGGAATAGCCGGGGATGATGGAACTGGCTAAGTGGGATGCATCGATGTGAGCCATGGTGGTGCATGGCCAAATAAAGTTGCGGCTAGACGGGGAACACGATGGCGGAACTCTGCGGTGTTACATGTTGGTGGTTCACACTGGTGGACGGGGAGAGCAGGGAATCGGGTTACACCCGATTAGGGTTTTTTCATGGAAATGTTTGCGCGCATGCATGGGAAACCCGACTCGGGTGCCCACGTTCCGTGAAGCTAGGGTTTGCATGATGACGCCATGATGATTCGGGTGAGTGAAGGACACTCGAGCATGTGTGCCCGTAACTAGTGCGGTTATGCGAGTTCTAATCAGGTCAATAACTATCCAGTTTGGGTGGATATGTGGATTAGGATTTTTGTATGGAAGGAAAGGATGCACGGATGAGACCGATTGCCGGGATTTTTATTATTTTATACGTCATTCAACGTAAGATTGAACGTGTCTGATCGTGGGATCATTGATATGCCCTATAGTATACATGTTTTGCGTCCATAATAATCCCCATATTATGGTACTAATCAAACAAAAGCCTTGTAATTGATACTTAAAGCGTTAATATTTCATAATTGCAGGTTATTCGACGTCCCGAAGTAAACAGAGCAAAAAACCAGCTTAAAACATGAAGAAATCAAGCTTTTGGAGTACCAAACCCAAACTTTGACCCCTAAGAAGTCAAACCAGGTCAACAGCCAGTCAAACAAGCAGCTAAAAGACAAAACATGAGGCAAGAAGGGGATGCATGGCCATGCATCCCATTGCATGACTGTGCAATACCCAACTTGCTCTCGAAGGCTCTAGTACACTGTCACTTGTACCTTATTTGATTCCCGAGGTGTTTGCACGCCCGTGCAATCCAATGCATTGCTCATTTTGAGGCCTATAATAGATGGCTTGGGTTCTTCATTACATACACCTCAAAACACCACAACACAACCAAAGATAGAGAGAATAGTTCATTTCTAGCAGTATTAGAATAGTAGTAGTGAGTAGAGGGGCTCTTCCTCCTTCTTCAACAATAGGGGAGCCTACGAAACTGAGCGTTACGCTAGTTAGTATGGCCATTCATGGCTAAGCTTGTTGTATTGCTAGGGTGTAGATGATGTTTGGTGCATGTTAATGTTTGACGTATTAATTTAGTGTTATGTTTATGTCTTTAATTATTCGTCCTTAAAATCACCATTTGGTGGGCTTTTATTATTGTCTAAATCTGTGTTTATATTTATGAGTGTTCTTGATTTTAAAGTGTAAGATCGTAAAACCTTTTTAATCAAACTTCCTTTGAAGCTTGTGCGTCTTTATACAAGCAGAGATTGATAAGCCAAGTATTGGTCAACATTATTAAGGTCGTACGTCTTTATACGAACTTATTATGCGACCAAGAATTGGTGAACTCATGTTGGGAATGATACGTCTTTATACTCGGTTCCATTGTTACACCGCCTCCCGGTGAACAAAGTATAATCACCAATTTAACTTTAATACAAATCATTTACGTTCGATGTCTTAAACCAACCCTGAGATGACTATTCGAATGGTTGATGGTAATTGTTGTCCTTAACGGGAGGCACTACTATTTTAATTTAAAGATTTTAATTCGTGAATCAAATGTCGTGAGGACGAGGCTCTAGCGGTGATCCTGGTCACAAGTTTGTAGTAGTCATATCACTGGATTAGTCAACTTAACATTATCACGTACCAATCTAATTCGAAGCCCAAAGCAATACTCTTCGTGACCAGATCATTTCCGAGATATTTACTTTCTTGTTATTTACTATTCTGCTAATTACATTCCTGTTACACACATCACGCACATTTTTACTTTTATGTTATTTACTTTACTGTTATTTACCTTTCTGTCATTTACTATTCTGCTTCACAAGCACACAAAACTCACTCACTAATTGTTTAGGCTAAACGATAACGAAATTTAGTACCGGAACTCGACCGTGTCCATTGATTCGATACTTGGTTCTTACCTAAACTATATTACGCTGTGATAGGTACACTTGCCTATTGTGTGTGTTTTTAAGTTAAAATAATTATCATTTTATAAATTTAAAACATCATCTCGTAAAACCATCAAAAAATTATATTATATTTTTATATATTAAAAACAACACATCAAGTTTTGGCGCCGTTTCCGGGGACACGGTGATTTCAAGAAAAATTCGAGTTAACGGATTAGCCTTTTTATTTTTATGGTTTGTTTTGATTTTTCTTTACAGCAACTTTCATGGATGACCACTACGAGAGTTGTTATGGAGGATACCAAGACAACTATGATTACCACTATTTGGAGGTTTGGTGTGAGATCTGTGGGGAAGGCCACTACACTCAAGATTGTTATCACTATCAAGGGTATTCCACAGATTTTCACCAACCATACTTGTAACCATATGAGGAAACCACACCGCCCCAAGAAATTCAACATTCAGCTCTAGATTCTGACTCATGGACCCCAGGAAATCTGTTTCATCATTTGGAAGAAATTAAGGTTCAACTCATAAAGAGCTCTCCAACTTAACAACAAGTGTTTCATCATTTGGAAGAAATTAAGGTTCAAATCCTAAAGAGCTTTCCAATTGAACAACAAGATGATCTCTTCAAAGTCCAAGAATCGGAAGTTATAGCTCCAACATCTTTAGTAGGGTCAAGTGACTCTAAGGAGCAAGAACCTTCCAACTTCACAAGCATAGATCAGTCGGAAGTGAGACCGGATGATTCAGAAGAACGGGTTACTACAACTTTACAATCACTTCTTGACTTCTCTAAGAGGTTGGAAGCTAAAACATCAAAGGAGTTAGAAGAGTGAATCTCTAAAGAAGAACTGGTGGGAATCCTCGATATGGAAGCACAAGAAGGATGTATGGAAAATTCTGGAGTTCCTTTCACTTCAGAGACAACGTCATATGAAGAACCAGATTGTGAGACCTACATCGAGGAGGATATTATGCAGGAGAATGTGATCACCAACAAACAAATGACAATTGTGGCACCTCTTCCTTGCAACAGTGATAGCTGGCCTGTGACCAAGCATATCAGTGAATCATTCCATGAATCACATATGCCACAGGATAAGGCACATCACTCTGAGAACCACTTCTCATGGAGGAAGCAACGTTCATCCAACGAAAACTACGTGACAAAATTATCATACCGGGGTGACCGTCTCCTTCACTACATGAATTTCTTGAAGTTTGGTCCAGAAAATTTCAAATGGTGGTGGCGTGATTTAATTACACTATTTTCTTTAGTTGCTCTTCTATAGAGCATTCTAAATTTAGCAAGTTTGTGAAAATTTTCAAAATTTCAAATCAATCCATCCAAACTAAAATTAAAACTATAATAAGACTTTGGAAACACATAAATCAATGATTCACACGTTTTGGCACAAAAAAGTTGAAGGTATTAAAAATAGAAAATTGGGGAAAATCATTGATTTATGAAATTGGGCCACTTAATGGGGGAAATTGGCTCGGACCACTGGGAGAAACTGCCTATGGCGTTAGCCACATGATCCGGCTCATTGAAACCTTTCCGTCCCCTGGTCGGGGGCCTCTAACTCAAAATGTAGCTCAAGTTATGACCGTTTCAAGTTTGAACACTTTTTAACCTGTTTTTCTCTATGCAGCTGGTCCATGATAAACTCCACTAATTCCTGGATCATCTTATTATCATCATACGCATGGTTATCAAATGGGTTGGATAAACCTCTCCATATTACAAACCACCCAATTGTCAGATTATTCCACCACTTGCACTAAATTGAAAATTCACGAAGCACGTACGGGTCTGGCCAACAACCCTTAAATAAACGTGGCACTTCCAGGAGGCAACCCGATGATCATGAATAAATTGAGAAGTTGGTGCATACGGCAGAATGCATGGACCTCAGGTTTGGTTTCCCAAATTTAAGTTTCTCATACTTCAGACCCCATGTATGCCTTCACGATACTAGGACCTTAGTAGCTTAAAGACTACCTTTTATTTTCCTTGCCTGCTTTTATGTTTTCCTTTGTGTGTCAGGTAGAATAACATCACCAGATAGTCTCTCTACTTCTTTGAGGAATTACACCCCATCTCTACAACCTGAGAAGCCGGAAACCACATCAAATTTCTGAGAAACTCGATGAAGACTTTGCAGCAAGTGTTGATAAGCAACTGATAGGCATAGCCTGAACGCAACAATAAGTTTTGGCCTTAGGTTATACACCGAATTGACTGGGGGAGTACCAGTTTCTTTTCCCTTAAAATTTCATGCATTTAAATTCCTGCATAGCATTCCATTACATGCATTTGTACATTGAGGGCAATGCATAGTTTTAAGTGTGGGGTGGGGAATTAGAGAATGGTTTAGCATGTATCTCCCCCAAATGGAAAAGTAAGTAAAATGGGGTCGTGAAGACTCACCTGGGAATGAGGTGAATGAAGTATGAAACCAACACGAGGAATCTAGCAAGTCTGAACAACCGACCTAACCGAGCCCTAGGAATAGTAAAGATATAAGGTCTAAGAAAGTAAACATGTTTTATGTAACAACATTCATCCAAACGACTCAACGTTGAAAGGTTACATTGTTGTTTTGAAAAGGTTTGAACAAAGTTGACCGAGGTTTGACCAAAGTTGACCAGGGTTTGACCAAAGTTTGACCAACTTTGACCAACTTTGACTAATGTGGACCAATGTTGACTAATGTTGACCAATGTTGACCAAGCTTGACCAATGTGACACGACGACCCGTTGGTGACACATGCTGAAAACATGTACAAGTAGCACATAAGTAACATATGAGTAACACATTTGTAACACATAAGTACTACCTAAGTAACACTCAAGTCATACCTCATGACATATCATGCATGCTTCAAGTAATTGCATAAGTAACTAACATGTGGCAAGTAACATGGCATTTGTACATCCTCATGGTATATTTCATACATGGTAACCAATCATCCACATAAGTTATGTCATTACACTAATAACCTATTAACAATATTTCAACTCATTTGAACAAGAATCATAACATGTCATTTCTATACCATAGTTCTTAATATAGCAAAGTTTCCCTTTTTAGGCAATTAGGTTTTTAGTACACCTTAGGTGTCATAGCTCAACTAAACAAGTTATACATGAAATTATACTAGTAACATACCATAAACATGATTCTATACATACACTTTCTATTTCAAGCAAAGGTGAGGTTCCCAAACTAATAAAGTTTCCTTATTTAGTAAGGTCCTCCAAAACATGTCATATTACGATTCCAAATCACATATTCTTGCATGAGTCATCTATTCATATGGTAATAAAGTCATTTATCCTACTTTAAACATTTATAATATACACATACAAAATATGTTCAATTAAAGTTTCTTTTTTAGGAAAGTGGTCCAAACGACCTTTTACACATGTGTAACTTCAAATAACTCTTTATAATACTTTAATAGATGTTATAGAACCATATTAGCGTGCTTTTATCCATTAAAACACCCTAACTCAAAATATCACAAATTAAAGTTTCCTTTTATAGAAAGACGACCATAACATAGTGTAACACAACAATTCAACCAAAAAAAATTACATTTCTTACTTAATCTACCTACATATGTATCATTTAAGCTTTCAAACATATCATATACTCATTTATGCAAAATCTCAACCAACAAAGTTTCTATAAATAGCAACGAGCAATATTCAACATAAACAAGTATTTCAAACCATAAAAAGTGCAAATATGTGTTAACAACCTCTTATTATGAAAACACTTTGTTGAAACACATGGATTTAGACCCTTATAACATAGAAAATCGTTTGGATAGATGGTGCACTACACTTGGCCGAAAATAGCAAATAAAATGGATAAACACTTACAAAACTAAAGTATGTTGGTGGAATGAAAGTTGTACTAGCTTCAATCTCTTGCAAACACCTTGGATTGTACCTAGAACTCTTGATTTGGATGAAGAATTTTGAAATGGATGGTGGCTAGAAAATGGTGGTGGCGGCTGAGTTTAGAGAGAGGGAGGGAGGGTTTGCAAGTAGGTTTAGGGTAACGTGTGGAGTGTGGGAGTGTAAGGGAGTGTTTTAGTGAAATGGGTTTGGGCTTCTTGGGTTTTTAAGGGCTTTTTCATGGGATTTCGGCTTCTAATTAGGATTAGTAACTAAAAGTGCTGAATTTATTTGGCCCAAGTATTTAAATAAATCATCTTTATAAAACTCATTTAAAGTTGTTGACACATATCGTGTATCCGCTTAAAAAGCGTTAAAATAAAAGTTGCTCTAAAAATTTTGAAAACATTCATATAAGCATTAAATATTAAATCATAGTATTACATATAATTTTTTCACACCAATTATATGTCTAAATATTATTTCTAATATTCACCAACGTTCATGTGACAGGATGCGTGTGTGACCCGATAATCCGCCTGATTACGGATGCATGTAATGAAATGAAATGAATGGACTTGCTATATGAAATATGTACTTAATTACTCTATAATTAAGTATGATGCAAGTGTAATCATGTGATTTAAAGTAATAGTCGGGTATGGATATTAACCTGAATTTGTCGGGTATCACAAATTCTAACTTGTGATTTTCTACCCATTTGACTAAGACCTTACAAAAACCTACCTTTTGAAACAACCAAAAAAAATTTCAAAAATTTTAAACCCTAAAACCAAAATCTCTTTGAGTTCGCACTTAATCGAGTAAAATGAAGACATAGCAAGTAGAAACAAATGGATATTATGCATAACAAATCACTAAACCCTATCCCATGCGTTTCCATGTGAGAATAATCTGAGCCTTTTCACGAGCATTGTTATCATTATTTTTTGCATGCTCTTTCATTTGGTATATTGAGAGTTTATTCGATCGGATTTTATGCATAATTAGAACTTGTGTGACTTATACATATTAAAACCATGAACTAATAGAAGTATGAAAGTGAATGAGCCACCTAGGACTTTATTACCCTTATATATTATACTTAAACCCAAAAATCCCAAAAATATTATCCGCCTAGATAGCCCTCTGAGCCTTAGCCTTTTCTTTTCTACTACCCACATTTATCAACCAACCAGTTTGGTGTTCCTGTTGACTTTTGAAAGTCAAACTCGTGACCTTGAATCTAAATTCAAACTCCATAACCGATTTATGTTTGAATAGGTAACTGAAAACACATTGAACACCATTAACGAGCATAATTAGGACTTTAATCATCGTTAATGTGTCGAGTTAAACCCAATTATGGGTATTCAATACATAACCGTCGACTATCATCGCATGTTCATCAAATTCGACCATTTTGCACACCTTACTCGAACTCCTCTGAACATGTTACACCATTCAATTTGACCGGAGATACAGCCGTAGACGCCGAAGAGTAGCAGTTGGAGCCGCAAATGATATTTAGTCGATCTCTACCTTTCTGATATCGTTTCAGGTAATTGGATACACCATTAGTTTCGTTTCCATCTCTAGATCATAAGCCCTAACCTTTTGGTGGCTTATAATAATGAATTGGTGATGAACTAATTCTAGGGTTCATCACGAATACGGGTTGATCGAACTACAGTCTAGACATGTTGGGACATGTTTTGCAACTGTTGATAAAATTATGTGTAAGTTCATAGAGAGGCGAACTTAATAAGTTCGCCTAAGCATCTTTAGGAGCGAACTTGTTAAGTTCGCCTGAGGAATTATGTACAAGTTGTAGGTCCCCGGGTGTCTCGGATCATTACGTGTGGGTGTGTGACTAGTCGGACCGGGTGCGGAATACCCATGACTAGGTGGAGAATCAAACAACACAAAGTAAACTGACAAAGAAATCACTTTAAAGTTCCTTCTATTATAAACTCGAACGGTTACAGAGAGAAAACACTGAGTGCAAATGTCTGCGTACATATCTTCTGTCAACCTATTCTATTTATACAAGACCTGATTTCTGCGCACTTAACAAGTGCGCAGGGCAAAATTTTCATACGTACTTAGCAAGTACGGAGAGTATTCTTGCGTAGTTGCTCAGTACGCAGGAACTAATCCTGGCACATGCTAAGTGCGCAAAACTGTAAGACCCCTTTTCCCGGGTAACCATTGTAGGTCCCTCGGGTGTGGCAGATCGTCACATGCAAGTGGGTCTACTAGTCGGACCGGGTGCGGAATACCCGTGACTAGGTGGAGAGTCTTACGAAACAAAATAATCCGATAAGATAATCACTATAAATGTTCGTCTATTATAAACACTTGAAGGTTATAGAGAGAAGTTCTGAGATTACAAAGTTCTGCGAATTTGCTAATTTGAATGTCTATGATTGCGTGATTTTCTACTGTCAACCATTCCTATTTATACATGACCTGATGCCTGCTCACTTAGCAAGTGCGCAGGGCAATTTGCTCATGTGTACTTAGCAAGTACGCAAAGGTATTCTTGCGTACTTGCTAAGTACGCAGGAACTATCTCCTGCGCACATACAAGTGCGCAAAACACTTAGAGAAAATTGCAACAATCAATATGTAAAAGTAAATACAACTCGATTACTAATACATACAGACACTTACAAACAAAGACAAATACATACATGAAAGTACTAAACTAAGACTCTATGAATCCATAATCTATCTAGAGTGTTTGTCACAGGAAAGTGCTTCAACAAACTCCCCCTTGACAACAACTCTGGATCATCTTCGATCTTTAGTCTTCGGTCTTCAGTCTTCACAACTATGCATCTTTAGCTTCCATCTTCTTCTTATAGTCAAGGCAGAACTTGATCACCTTGTCATATTTAGAAGCAAGGAATTTCGTCCACTCTTCTGTATGCATGCAATACCTATCTGCTAGTGCCTCCAGATCTTTCACAGAGAAGTTAATGAAGCAAACTTCATCAAATACTCTGATTAGTTCCCTCGGCACTAAGCATCCACTTTCTGACCGTACCTTTCCAATCACCACAGCCTCGCCCGTCATTGGATCTACGTACCAGTACCACATGTCATCAAGAATATACTGATATAACTTGCTAAGGGGAATCTTAGTTTCACATAGCACTGGCTTGTGTACCAATTTCTTTAAGAATTTCTTAGTCACAGGATGTCTTGTTGTCTTATCCTTGACTCTCTTGGGCACTTGAGGCTTGAGCATATCAAACTTCCCAGATATTGCTTCCCACTGTAGAACCACCCACAAACCCATCGCCATGCATGATTAGAATGACCCAGCAGCTCTCGGTTTGCTAGGTTCACAAGGTCGTATTTGGGTAAAGAGTTGAACGCTTCTCTGGTTGGTTTCAAGTATTGAACCCCCCAGATCTTTTGATTGCGAACAACAGCTTATCCTCCTCGAACCTTACAGCCAAGATCATCCCTGTTGCCCCTTGTTTGTCTATGATAGACGTCTTCTGCCAAACAGGAGCCGGACCCTTGGATGAAGTAGAAGGCATATCTTTTTCTTTTGGTGCCTTAGGATCCACATGTGTAGGGTCAACTAGGGAGGCTTCCACATTACTAGCATGCTCAACTGAACCTGTGTCGAGCTGAGCTTCGAAGGATGGAAATTCAAAGATCTCTCCATCTTCTAACTCGTACTCTCCTTCCCCGTCACCCTTAGGAACTTCTATCACTACATCCTCATCATCTTCATCCCAATCATCACCAGAGTCAATCTCTCCTTCTTCTAGATTAAAGAGATCATCGATATGTGCTTCCTTGGAATAGTCAGGCTCTAAGTATAAGATCTCATCATCAGATAGATCCTTAAGTACGTCAGCCGCTGACTTTCCTTTGTCACCACCACCAGAGGTATCACCACCCTCTTGATGAGTATACTCCCCCTGAGCCATTGGAATAGCAGAGATGGGCACAATTGCTAAAGCTTGGTGCTCACCTCCACTAGGACCGGCTTCGGGATCCTTGTCTTTGTCGTCATCCTTAGTCAGGTCAACAGGATGACAAGCCTCATCACCAGTAGTTTTCTCCTTCTCTTTCTCCTACTCTTTCTCCTTCTCCTTCTCTTTCTCCACCTAAGCATCAAGCTTCTTGTAGGTCCCTCGGGTGTGGCGGATCGTCACATGCAAGTGGGTCTACTAGTCGGACCAGGTGCGGAATACCCGTGACTAGGTGGAGAGTCTTACGAAACAAAGTAAACCGACAAGATAATCACTATAAACGTTCGTCTATTATAAACACTTGAAGGTTACAGAGAGAAGTTCTGAGATTATAAAGTTCTGCGTATTTGCTAATCTGAATGCCTATGATTGCGTGCTTATCTACTGTCAACCATTCTTATTTATACATGACCTGATGCCTGCGCACTTAGCAAGTGCGCAGGGCAATTTGCTCATGCGTACTTAGCAAGTACGCAAAGGTATTCTTGCGTACTTGCTAAGTACGCAGGAACTATCTCCTTCGCACATACAAGTGCGCAAAACACTTAGAGAAAATTGCAACAATCAATATGTTAAAGTAAATACAACTCGATTACTAATACATACAGACACTTAAAAACAAAGAAAAAAAATACATACATGAAAGTACTAAACTAAGACTCTATCTATCCAGAGTGTTTGTCACAGGAAAGTGCTTCAACAAATTCCCCCTTGACAACAGCTATGGATCATCTTCGATCTTTAGTCTTCAGTCTTAGGTCTTCAGTCTTCACAGCTATGCATCTTTAGCTTCCATCTTCTTCTTATAGTCAAGGCAAAACTTGATCACCTTGTCATATTTAGAAGCAAGGAATTTCGTCCACTCGTCAGTATGCATGCAATACCTGTCTGCTAGTGCCTCTAGATCTTTTATAGAGAAGTTAATGAAGCAGACTTCATCAAATACTCTGATTAGTTCCCTCGGCACTAAGCATCCACTTTCTGACCGTACCTTTCCAATCATCATAGCCTCGCCCGTCTTTGGATCTACGTACCAGTACCACATGTCACCAAGAATATCCTGAGATAACTTGCTCAGGGGAATCTTAGTTTCACATAGCACTGGCTTGTATACCAATTTCCTTAAGAATTTCTTAGTCACAGGATGTCATGCTGTCTTATCCTTGACTCTCTTGGGCACTTGAGGCTTGAACATATCAAACATCCCAGATCTTGCTTCCCGCTGTAGAACCACCCACAAACCCATCGGCACTGCATGATTAGAATGACCCTGTAGCTCTCGGTTTGCTAGGTTCACAAGGTCGTATTTGGGTAAAGAGTTGAACGCTTCTCTGGTTGGTTTCAAGTATTGACCCCCCCCCCAGATCTTTTGAATGCGAACAACTGCTTATCCTCCTCGAACCTTACAGCCAAGATCATCCCTGTTGCCCCTTGTTTGTCTATGATAGACGTCTTCTGCCAAACAGGAGCTGGACCCTTGGATGAAGTAGAAGGCATATCTTTTTCTTTTGGTGCCTCCGGATCCACAGGTGTAGGGTCAACTGGGGAGGCTTCAGTTGAGGCTTCCACATTACTAGCATGCTCGACTGAACCTATGTCGAGCTGAGCTTCGAAGGATGGAAATTCAAAGATCTCTCCATCTTCTAACTCGTACCCTCCTTCCCTGTCACCCTTGGGAACTTCTATCACTACATCCTCATCATCTTCATCCCAATCATCACCAGAGTCAATCTCTCCTTCTTGTAGATTAAAGAGATCATCGATATGTGCTTCCTTGGAATAGTCAGGCTCTAAGTATAAGATCTCATCATCAGATAGATCATTAAGTACGTCAGCCGCTGACTTTCCTTTGTCACCACCACCAGAGGTATCACCACCCTCTTGATGAGTAGACTCCCCCTGAGCCATTGGAATAGCAAAGATGGGCATAATTGCTAAATCTTGGTGCTCGCCTCCACTAGGACCGGCTTCGGGATCCTTGTATTTGTTGTCATCCTTAGTCAAGTCAACAGGATGACAAGCCTCATCACCAGTAGTTTTCTCCTTCTCTTTCTCCTTCTCCTTCTCTTTCTCCCCCGTGAGCATCAAGTTTCTTGGTCAGATCGGCAATTAGTTTGACCATCAGCTCATGCTCTTTCTGTTGAGTATCAAACCTGAGCTCTAGAGATGACCTGTGACCCAGAATCATTTCATTTGTCCTGATTAGAATCTCGTTCTGGGCCATGACGTTCTTCAGTCTCTCTTCAGTCCCCGTTCTCTGGCTTCTTAGAATCCTAACTTCATCCACCAACGAATTAATCTGTGCTTGTTGAGCGTCAGATTCCTCCTTTGACTTCCGAATAGTTTCCAGTAATCCAGCAACTTGGGTTTCCAGAACATCTATCCTTGCATCATTAGGATCAGGATGTCTGGATGATGACGCTTTGACATTGTGAATTGGGGAGGAGAAGATGGTGTCGAAGTCAAACCCTTGAGTAAATTCCCCAAAGTTAAAGGGTTGAATTAAAGGTTCAATGGTGGTTGTTGGGATTATGGATGTGATGACGGTTGTAGGTGTTATGGAAGGGGTGATGGTGACTGACTCCGTGAGAATTGGAGTAGTCACCGCCACCTGGGCAGATATGATAGGGAGGGTCACTATCACAGGAACCTCCTCTGTGATTGAAGTGACTGCCACGTCAGGTTGTACCTGTGGCCTCCTCCGTCTTCGGTATAACTGCTGTGAAGGTGGGGTGGAAGCTGAGTCTGAACTCGCAGCTGAAAGTTGTACTTGCTGCTGAGGACTCACCACCACCTCACTAGGAATAGGTTGTTGCTGCCTATCCCCCTGTTCTTATGAATGCTATCATGTCGTTGTCTCTGTATAGCAGCGTCAGAGTCAGAATCTGGCTCATATTCACTGCTTGAAGCTTGTCGCTTTCTCTTTGAGGACCACTCAGGAAGGGTGACCTTTGTCGTTCTCCTTGGGTGTGCCTGAGATGGTGCATCATCGAAATCAGAAGAATCAGACTCAGTCTCTTCTGAGTCGGATCCCTCAGCACCATCATGTCCTCCTTCTTCGTCTCCATTATCAGATGATCCATCTTCACTTTCATCATCCTCTTCTTGTTGTTGTTGTTGTTCATCTGAATGCTCACTCAATTCTAGCTCCGAATCGTGACTATACCATCTCTAGTCACCTGGTGCCACGTACGCTTCATTTATAAGGTGGCTAAAGAATGTTGTGTGCTCAGGGGTAGGATCTACACTGCCTGGCTTAAGGAATTGTGCGAACACCCTCTTGTCCACCCTTTTCACTTGCAATCTCTCCCCTGTAGCAGGTAGGTTTGGCAACGCATCGTTTATCAGAAGTTGCACAAACCTAGGGTATAATAAGAACTTGAACCTCTCAGCTGTGTTGATCTTGTCATTTATGGCTTTGAATATGTAGCGTGAGAAGTTGTAGCCCTTATTGAGAGATAAGCCAACCATGGCTGCAGCAAGGTCATGACCCATTGCATCCTTTCCAGCTTTTCTTGATGAGATGCACATGATCATGACGTGGGCAAAATATCTCCATTGGTCAAGCACCCACATTTTCTTATAAGAAGCATAGTCTCTCGCCCCGACATATCCCATTCTTTGCCTCCAACAGCCATCCACAAAGTCATCTGGATAGGCTGTAGGGTCGGTCGAGAGATCTCGGAATTACAGGACCCTTCTAATTGTATCTTCAGAGAAGGCGATGTCATGACCAGTCACGGTAGCCCTTATAACATTGGGGGTTACCATGCAATCATGCTCCGCAGTCTCCCAAAATTGCTCCAGATAAGGTCTTGAAACGATCGGGTTTGCAGAAATAGCGTAGCTGATTCTTGAACAGTTCAAGAAATTAACTATCTCGCGGTACTAAAGCGCTACACCCTTCCATTCCGGTTGAGTATTAGTTAACAGATTGAATTCGTTTGTAAACGCCCGAGCCAAATCAATTGATTGTTACACGATGATGATACTAGAGATGGGACAAGAAATCGGTTAGGAACACTCGGATTTTTGAGTAAAATTGCAGAGGGAAAATGAACAGGCGTTAAGTTTGAATGAGATAAATCTCTGAAATTTTCTAACTCCTGTTTATATACCCAACACCAAAAGGTCTTGCGTACTTACTAAGTGCGCAAGATTTAACTCCTGCGTACTTACAAGTGCGCAAGACTTAACTCTTGCGTACTTGTTAAGTACGCAGGGCTTACTTCATGCGTACTTATCAAGTACGCAGAAACACTTAAGTGCGCAAACTTTGAACTCAAATTATGAAGATTTCAAGTCAAATAACGAACAAGATAAAAAATAATCAATCAAGAGGATTCACAATCAATTCAGGAAGGTTAAACACAAATATTTTTGTCTTTTATGATTAAGATTGAACTGTTCATAAACTTAAAATCTTTTTGATCTTTTCTAGATAGAAATATACACGTATTTACACAAACTAATTTTGATCAAAGACACGAGCAGATGATCATATCAGGCTAACTTATAGCAAAAACGATACAATATAAACATCAAAGAATATGGGATCATGTCATGGATTACTATTTATTCATACATAATATGCACATAAACAAGTAATTCAAGTTAACAATATTATAAGATTTGAAACTATAAGCATCTTTGTATCACGTTCTTGTGTATTAAGGTATTAATTATAAGATATACAACGTGTACCCCACTAATATGCTACAATAATGTAAATTGCATTATCTCAAGGCATCTAAGATTTTCCCAATGATTTTCTAAATTTTCAGAATGAAATTACATCAATTAGCACAAGAAAAATCAAGCGTAATCCATAAGGATTATCAGGAATCATAAGATTCAGAATCGAGTGATTCATTTGTCTTGGTTTCATTTGTTTTTCTTCAGTGAATATCGGTATGATGATTTAGGATAATGAATATGATGTTTGAGGATTTAGGTAAGGGGATCCAACTTTTATCTGGATTTGAATTCAATGAATCAGGTATGATTCAAGGGTGAATACATGCTCAACGGTTGATGTAAAGACATGTCATGATTCAATCTCTCCTTGCATACTTATGAGTATGGGAAGTGAGATGAACCGCATTAATTGTGCTAGTGACATAACCCGAAACTGATCTCAAAAGAAAATTATTGCCAAAATCTAACATCATTTATCTGATAATGATCTTTTCTATTCTTTAACGCACACACACTAGCAAACATGGGTTCAAATCACAGTTGTAATTTTAGATTAAGTTTCAACACTACTAGTGATTCAAAGACGCATACAGCCTACTGACAATTCAAATTACTTGTAAATAAGCAGATTAAACACATAATAATTTAAACAATTAAGTAAGCATGATGCAATCATTTCCCATATGAGCAGTCTATGACGTTTAGATCATTTCTGATGTACTATCATTTCCTCTTTTCTCAAGTTAACTTTGAATTTTTCTCCATTTTCCATTTTGTTTTTGATTTTGTAAAATGTTTTTGAAAGTTAAAAGAACTATATAGAAAATTTAAAAGAAATAAAATTTAACTTTCATGAATTGAATTGATTTAAGAAAACAAGTTTTCACTCAGGATTGAACATTCCTATCAAGTTGACAAGATGCTCAAAACGGGATCGATCAAATGCCTTTGTGAAAAGGTCAGCAAGATTGTCATCCGTGTGAACTTTTTCAAGTTTAATTAAATGGTTTTCAGCACAATCACGGATGAAATGATGGCGAATTTCTATATGTTTAGTTTTGGAATGTTTCACCGGGTTATTTGTGATGGATATGGTGGCATTGTTGTCAATGAATAAAGGATTTCCAGAGAAGTTTAATCCGTAGTCTCTTAATTGCTGTTGAATCCACAATATCTGAGAACAACCACTCGCCGCAGCAATGTATTCTGCTTCACAAGTTGAGACAGAAACCTTTGACTGCTTCTTACACTGCCAGGAAACCAGTCTGTCTCCTAAGAATTGACATCCGACAGAAGTTGACTTTCTGTCAAGGTTACAACCGCCATAGTCTGAATCAGTATAGGCTTTGAAGTCAAATGACTACTGCTTAGAGTACCAAAGACCCAATCGGGGTTTCCCTTTCAGGTATCTGAAAATTCTCTTCACGTCTATCATGTGTGACTCCTTCAGTTGTGATTGAAACCTTGAGCACAAGAACACAGCAAACATTATATCGGGTCTTGAAGCTGTGAGATACATAAGTGATCCGATCATCCCACGGTACAATCTGCAATCCACATCCTTTCCATCTTTGTCAGGATGCAGACCATGATTGACTGGGATGGGTGTGCCATAAGTACTGCTATCATTCATCTTGTATTTTGACAAGATGTCCTGCACATACTTAGTTTGATGTAGATAAATGCCATCCTCTCTTTGACTGACTTGCAGACCCAGGAAGAACGAAAATTCACCCATGTTACTCATTTCAAACTTGGACTTCATCACCTGCTCGAATTCCCTACACATCTCTTCATTTGTAGATCCAAAAATAATGTCGTCGACATATACTTGTACAAGAAGAATGTCACCTCCTGCTTTCCTAATGAAGAGGGTCGAGTCAATCTGTCCACGGTCGAAACCATTAGACAGTAGATGTTTAGATCATGTCTCATACCATGCCCGCGGTGCTTGATGAAGACCATAAAGTGCTTTGTCGAGCTTATACACTTTATTGATATTATGCGGATCTTTAAAGTCGGGAGGTTGAGTGACATAGACCTCTTCATGAACTTTTCCATATAGGAAAGCACTCTTCACATCAAGTTTATAGACCTTGAAGCCGACATATGTGGCATAAGCCAAGAACAGTCGAATGGCCTCAATTCTAGCAACTATGGCATATACTTCCGTGTAATCCAACCCCTCTTGTTGGTAAAAACCCTGAACAACCAATCTTGCTTTGTTCTTCACAACCACATGACGATCACCCGTCTTGCATTTGAACACCCATCTGGTTCCATTGGCTGAAAGCCTTTCGGCAAGTCAACCAAATCCCACACATGCAACTTTTGGAATTGAGACAATTCATCTTGCATCGCCTCAATCCAGCAGTTGTCAGTGAGAGCCTCCTTCACATTCTTCGGCTCTAACTGGGACATGAATGCAGCATGCAGACATGTTTCCATGACACCAGTGTCAAGTATCTCCGAGTAAAAACTAGTGTTATCAGTGATAGTTCGATGACGAGTTTGAACACCGGCATGAGGATCACCAATAATGTTTTCAATTGGATGATTCTTATGCACTCTCGCCTCTGGTACATTCGGTTCCTGAATTTCTAAATCGAGATTCGTGCTTAACTCCCCCATTTCTTGTGTTCCAGAAGAAGAAGATTCAATGTTAATTGGATCAGCTGGAGCTTCATTTCCTACAATTGTGTTAGGATTAGCTTGAGCGTCATCTCCATTAACATGAATATCTTCACTGTCATCACCATTAAGAGTTCCAGATGCAGATGCAGCATTGGAATCAGGAGTTACAATCAGTACAGTAGCACGAGTAGAGAAACTAGAGTCATCGCTGCCACCCAATAATTCATAAACATTTGCGGCGTCAACTGCAGATAGATCAGGAAGATTGAATGACTTGAATAGCGCATCATAATCAAAACCCCAAGCTGGACCAGTTGGTTTTGGTGGAATGCTGTGTTTACAGCAATCCACTTCAAACCATTACTCGATAATACGAGTTCCTATATTGTACACTCTCTTGCAAGGCGAGTTGGCAACGTATCCTAAGAAGATGCCATCCACCGCTTTTGCATGAAACTTAGACTGGCGGTCTTTGTACTGCAGCAACAAGGAACAGGGACTACCAAAAGGAACTAGGTAATCAAGATTGGGAAGTCGATTGTTGATCAACTCGTAACAAGTCTTGTTGTGCCTTTTCACAACTAGAACTCTGTTTAAGACGTGACAAGTTGTATTAACTGCTTCTGCCCAGAACGTGACAGGAAGCTTTGCATCCGACAGCATAGTCCTTGCAGTCTCAATCAATGTTATGTTCTTCCGTTCTGCAACTCCATTCTGCTGCGGTGTGTACGGGGCGCTGAATTCGTGACGGATCCCCTTCTTGAGACAGAAAAGTTCCATCAAATTATTCTTGAACTCAGTTCCGTTGTCACTCCTTATTCTTCTAACCTTCAGCTTGCAAAGAGATTCCAAGCTCAGGATCAGGTATTGAAGAATATCAGCAGTCTCGTCCTTAGTACCTAAAAAATGCACCCAAGAAAAACGTGAGAAATCATCAGTTACAACCAAACAGAACGACTTACCTCCAATACTCCTGATACTTATGGGGCCAAACAGATCCATGTGTAATAGCTCCAAAGGGGTATCAATGGAGTTTTGGAGCTTGGGCTTGTGAGACTTCCGCTGCTGTTTGCCCTTTTTACAAGGCATACAGTCATCTGCAACGGTAAATCTCAGCTTAGGAACCCCAGTTACCAAACCGTTTCGGACAAGATGATTCATTTTACAATACGAAATATGTCCAAGTTTCCTATGCCACAAGAAAGAGTCAAGCTCTGTCGCTTTGGTAAGCAAACAAGTAGCAACTGATGAGGTGGTTGTTGCCACGCTCATATCAATCTGATAAGTGTCGTTTGTCCTTGGCGCTCTCATTAGAATCCAATCTTCAGGAACTTCAAAACCAGGCTTGAGAATCAAGCATTCATTCTTATCAAACATCACCGAGTACTCCTTATCGCACATTTGGGAGACACTCAGCAGGTTATGCTTCAGCTGCTCGCAAAAGTTGACATTGTCAAAACAGACACAACCATTTGATACCACGCCTTGACACGTGATACTACTGCCTTTCTCTCCAGCAAAGGCCACATAGCCGCCTCTGAATGGTTTCACGTCTTGAAGCAAGGCCATGTTTCCTGTCATGTGTCGGGAGCATCCACTATCTACATACCAGCGGTTAGAGATAGTACCCTTCGGACGTCCCTGCACGAGTCACAAAAAGAATTAGTTAGTTTTGGAGACCCAAGCCATAGTGGTCTTGGGTCGTCCATCCTTTTCAAAATAAACTACCTCTTTTAACTCACAGTCGTGATGACTGTTCGAAATGGATGAATCTTTAAAAGAATTAGGACTAGGAGATTAATAATTTTTGAATTTGTTAGTCCAGGACCTCTTCTGTTTCTTAACTGTAATAGTAGACTTAAGTTCAACAACAGTAGGTGAACCAGTGGAAGCTTCACCTGATTGAACTGCAGTCAGCTGCTCTAGCTTTCTCAACCTCTTATTCCTTCTCCTCCTTTGTGGCATAGAGAGTTTCACCACAGGTTTCTCACCAGTAGGTATACTACCAGAGGTAGATACACAAGGTGTAGTGGGTTGCTTTCCCTTCCTTGAAACAATTGGTTTAGCCTTAGAGGTTATCTTTGGCTTTACCATCGGTTTTACTGGTGGTTTCACCACATTTGCTTTTGGACTTTTGGGATGGTTCACTTGCGGTGACTTAGGTATGACAGGCGGTTGTAAAACAATAGGCCGTTTCCCTTGGTTCTTAGAAGGGCAGTTCACAAAAATGTGACCAACCATACCACAGTGAAAACAAGTTCTCTTGTCTGTGTAAATTCTCCTGTAAGGCTCATTAGATCTGGCATTAGATGACTCAGCATGATGAGCAGGAGGAGTTGGTTTGTGAACAGGAGTCTGACCCGATACAGATTGGTTCTTGGGAGTATAGTATTTTTGCAAATTTTCTTTGTAACCAAGCCCAAAGTGAGCTGAAAAAGCCTCTTTCTTTACTTGATTAAGATTTTTATACCCCCCATAAAGCATTACCTTTAACGTATCATTAAATTCAATGATATCGGGTTCAGTTAAAATACAATTATCACTATTAGTGATAATGTTTTTCTTGACTTTCTATTCAGATAACAACTCCTCAGATACTACTCCTTCAGGCAGGTGTTAACCGACCCATCATCAGAAGCAGTAAAGAATTCCTCATCAGATGCGGAGTTGGCCTTACTTGAGGAATCATCCCTTTTAGAGGAATCATCCTTTCCTGAGGACTCATCAAGACAAGTTAGATCAATGTCAACTAAGCTGTTGACAAACTTCCTGCTAACTGGTGGAGGAATGGCATTAGTACCCAACCCTAAGTCATTCATTTGCCTCACTACAGATTCGTAGTGTTCCACCACAAAATGAGAGTTTTTCAACTTCTCATTAGAACATTTCAACTGCAATATTTCATTTTGCAGCTTGTTAATTTCATTGTTCCTTTTCTCCAACCCCTTGTATGCAATATCCAAGTGAAGCTGTTGATCGCTCATTTTCAGTGAATACTCACGTTTTTCCTTTTTCAACGTTTCAATTGAATCTTTAAAACGTTTTTCATTTTCTTTATATCTTAGAGCTGCAATGCGAAGGGGTTCGACCTTGTCTTGAAGCTTAGAATTTTCAAGTTTTAAGCCTAGACATTTATAACAACAAATAACAGAAAAAGGATTAGAATCTACCTCAGTTGACGAACTTGTTGCCTCTCCAATAGCCATGAGAGCAGCATCAGTAGTAGATTCCTCTTGATCAGCTACAAAAGCTTCCTTTTCTTCGGCTTCCTTCTCTTCAGCTTCCTTTTTCTCAGCTTCCATCAACTCCATGATCTCAGCCATGAGACCAACCTGAGTTTGAGAAATGATGGCATCTTCCATATGAACACCCCAATCAAAGTTGTCATCCTGTTGAGCTACCAGTGCATTGGATGAGCCACTGTGGCTTTGATTGTGGTTGTTTGTGTTGTTGTAACCATGGCTGTTTCCTTGGCTAGGTCTGGTAAAACCCGAAGCCGGTGCTCTGTCTTTCTGACATTCACGAGCAAAGTGTCCAAAGTTTAGACATTTATAGCTTTTGGCCTTAGATTTGTCAAAACCAACCTTGGCATTAGAATGCCCGCCAATGAACTTTCTTCATGTTCTGTTCAGGAAACACTTGGCTCTCCTCAGTATCATGGCCATATTCCACTGAATATCCATGTCCTCCATGTCATCAGGATCCACTTGATTAAAATCTTCTTTAATCGTCTCGGGATCTGTAAGCTTGCCACCTATGAAGTTCTCGTAGGCCAGCATACAAGATGAAAATAGTGCTAAATGATCTTCAACTATTTTGGCTATAGCTGATTGGTTAGCTGAAGTTGTAGCGGGAGGATTTCTTGAGGTATGTTGTTGATGAGATCCAAAACCTGATCCAGATGCATAGCATGCATGACCACCATAACAAGTTGAGTGGTCTTCTTCAGTAGAGTTTCCAGAGAAAAGGGCAATTCTAGAGCCCGATGACTTGGTTGTAGAAGACGTCCCATGAGACATAGAAGGGTCTTGTATTTGAGGTCTTCCTGAGCTCTCCTTCTTTCTTAGGTTCATGTTATGAGCTTGAACCTTTCCAATTGCCTCCTCTACTGTCATCTCATAGAATTTTGGATTCTCTCTCAGCAGGGTTGTGTACATTTCAAACCTAGGTGGCAAAGCATCCAGAAACTTTTCCACCAACTCTTCATCGGGATACTTGAGATCAAAAGCTTTCAAATCTGTCTGCAGATGATAGAATCTAGAGATAAGATCATCTAAAGATTCATTCTCCAGAAATCTGAAGCACTCATACTGCTTCTTGAGAAGATCCCGTTTACTTTTCTTGATGTCACTATTCCCCTGGAATCTTTTCTGTAACGCCTTCCAAAGATCCTTAGAGTTGTCATATTCTCTAAAACTGTGGAACAATTCCCGAATCAATGCCATAGTGATAGAACCGTGAGCCTTCTTCTCTCGATCATAAACTTTCTTTTCTTCTTCATCGACTTTAGAAATAGGCTTAGGCAGTTCATCATCAAGGTAAATGTATGTGGGATGCTTATATCCCTCCATAATTGGTATCCATAACGAGGAATCGGTATAAGAAATGTAATGCTCAAAGCGTGCTTTCCAGTTGGAATAATCATTTACATTTAGCAGCTTTGGCGGTTTCTGAGGAGTACCGATCTCATTGTCATAGTTTAAGAGGTTTCCAAGGTTCTAAAGATTCGACATGGTGAACACTTAGTCAAATTTCAGAAAAATCAGATATACTTGCGCACTTGATATTGGCCTTGCGCATTTAGACGAATGGTCTTTGCGTATTTAAGATTTGCTCTTGCGTACTTGATAAGTATGCAGGAGTAAATGATAAGTACGCAGGATATAATTTAAGTACGCACAAGATTAGTCTTCCGTATTTAGTAAGTACGCAAGAGATTATTCTTGCGTATTTAGTAAGTACGCAGCAAGACTATAGTTTTTGCCAGATATGGTAAGTACGCAGAACACATTTTCACCAACTCTCACCAAACTATTCCGGTCACTGGAAAACACACCGGAGATGATGAAAATCGGATGGATGAACAATCAAAGTGAGCCAAAGGGTCAAAAACTTGTTTCTAACCAACTTTTGATGCTCAAAACACTCAAAATACACAACAAAAGTCGGTTTTTGAGTGATTTTTGCTTCTAAAATAGTGCTCAAGAGCTACCCCTATTTTATCACAAAAAACACCTCCTTTTGCTTGTAAAACTCTGTAGAAAACTCTCCAAACTCACTCATAACACTCAAAATCAAGAGAAACGCTCTGATACCACTTGTAGGTCCCTCGGGTGTGGCGGATCGTCACATGCAAGTGGGTCTACTAGTCGGACCGGGTGCGGAATACCCGTCACTAGGTGGAGAGTCTTACGAAACAAAGTAAACCAACAAGATGATCACTATAAACGTTCGTCTATTATAAACACTTGAAGGTTACAGAGAGAAGTTCTGAGATTACAAAGTTCTGCGTATTTGCTAATCTGAATGCCTATGATTGTGTGCTTATCTACTGTCAACCATTCCTATTTATACATGACATGATACCTGCGTACTTAGCAAGTGCGCAGGGCAATTTGCTCATGCGCACTTAGCAAGTACGCAAAGGTATTCTTGCGTACTTGCTAAGTACGCAGGAACTATCTCTTGCACACATACAAGTGCGCAAAACACTTATAGAAAATTGTAACAATCAATATGTAAAAGTAAATACAACTTGATTACTAATACATACAAACACTTACAAAAAAAGACAAATACATACATGAAAGTACTAAACTAAGACTCTATCTATCCATAATCTATCCAGAGTGTTTGTCACAGGAAAGTGCTTCAACAACCATACTTGTTGGATTTACTCATACACATAGTCATAATTACTGAACTTAAATTTAAAACATTCGAATTCAATCATTACATAACGTAACATGACATGACAGCGGAAGTCTTAACAAATAATAACACAACATTGTCTTAACATATATAAAAGTGGGATGTCAGTCTCGTGCCGGGTAACCATCACGCTTTCGCATGACCCTTCCTTTCTTTACCTAAAATGTATACTAAAAGTCAGCTAACGCTGGTGAGTTCTAGTTTAAAGACAATCATACATAGCATTTATCTTATCATGAGTATTATATGTATATAAAAATAATATACGTAACATTCGGGCTTTTGCATATTCTTTGCTTTACTTTTCTCACATAACATTCATACTGAGTATATGCATATGTACATACATACTTACTTTGGGGAGAATATTCATTGGCCATACACATAGGGGTGATCAACCCGTCATAATTTTCACGAGTGTCACAAAGACAACGCAGTGAGAACTACCGTCATAGCCCTTTTCATAAATCGTCCGGCTCTAGAAAATCGTCCGTCAGAACATAAATCCGTCCGGCAACCTTTGTCCGTCCGCTCTTAAACCGTCCTACCGTCGTAGTCCGTTCATTCGCCCGTCTACCCTAGGGCATCTGTTTCCCACGTGGCTATTTTATATGCAACCGTTCTACATGTAATAAGGCATTTGCTACGACCGTCCATGAGTGCCTTTTATACGTCCTAGCTTGCGAACGAACGTTTTTGTCCCGGTTACAAAATAGTCACGTGGTCGTCCGTCTACCGAAGTAGCCGTTGTCATCGAAGCGTCCATAATGTATTCATACATTCATAACATGCAATACATAAAATATAAAGCAAGATTTCATTCATTCACGTTATGTCATTCTTTCATTCATTCATTCATTATAATCATACGTTTCATTCTTTGTTCATAATTCATTTTCATATATATATAATATACTTATTTGTATATCACGTATGATCACATTAGCATTCATATCATTTATTCATTTAGTGTATACAGTTCAGCCCCAAAATATTTAAAATGATTTGCACATAACATAGAAGGGGGCACATAGAACTCACCTGATGAGCTAGTCTTGGTTGTCCTAAACAAAGGCCTAAAAACGTCACGTACGATCTGAATTAGGTAATTAAATACACATCAGACCCAATCCCGACTCTAACGGTTTAATCATACTAAATTAGGCGAACATACTGACTTCACTATCTAGCCTGATGCCTGAGCACTTAGCAAGTGCCTAGGGCCTGGTTCATGCGTATTTGACAAGTGCGCAGAACATTCTTCTTGCGTACTTGATAAGTACGCAGGATCTTCCTCATGCGTACTTGATAAGTACGCAAGACATCCTTCTTGCGTATTTGATAAGTACGCAAGACCTGCTTCCCCATCAAGTCCAAAATTCTTGCATGTTAACCTAATCATGCCAATCTTACAATTTTCTTTGATCAAAATGTGCGGTTTTCATTCTAGATGCTAGTTCTAAGCTTATTTTCAAGTTTCATCCATAAAAACGTCTCCTATTTAGCTAAAACCCGAAAAACCCAAAAATGAACAAAAACTCAGTTTAAGGTCGAATTGTTACCTTGATTGTGATTCTGATTCGGTGGTTTTGCTCACGAGCTCAGCAGTAACGTGCTCCTTCAATTTCGGGTCGATCCGTCAACTTTCTCTTTCTAGGCCCGAGCTCTCCTTTCTCTCTCTAGATTGCAAGTTGTGGAAGAAATGAGAGTCAAAGGCTGTCTTGACCTTTATATACTTGGGCTTCCCCCGGCCCATTGGAGCCGAGCCCAAGCCCATCCATTTTCCTTTCGTTTTTGACGGTTAAATCTCTATTGCGTTATTATTATTTATTTACTATTTTTGGGATGTTACAAAAACACTTAGAGAAATAATACAACAATAACATGCATTAGAAATTACAACTCGATAACCAATACATACAGACATTACAATTCAAAGACAAAACATACAAGACAAGCATAATAAACTAAGACACTATCTAGAGTGTTTGTCACACAAAAGTGCTTCAACAAACTCCCCCTTGACAACAGATCTGGATTGTCTTCGGTCTTCCCTGCTCCCCAACTTTAGCTTCCATCTTCTTCTTGTAGTCAAGGCAGAACTTGATCACCTTGTCGTATTTAGAAGCAAGGAACTTTGTCCACTCGTCCGTGTACATGCAGTACTTGTCAGCTAGTGCCTCCAGATTTTTCTCAGAGAAGTTTATGAAGCAGACTTCATCAAACACTCTGATCAGTTCCCTTGCCACTAAGCTTCCATTATCGGACCACACCTTTCCAATCACTACTGCCTCGTCCGTTTTAGGATCTACGTACCAGTACCATATGTTACAGAGGATATACTAAGATAACTTGCTCAGGGGAATCTTGTTTTCACATAGCACTGGCTTGTAAACCAGTTTCTTTAAGCTTTTCTTAGTCACAGGATGTCTAGCGTTCTTGTCCCTACCTCGCTTGGGCACTTGAGGCTTAAACATTTTGAATTTCCCAGATCTTACCTCTCGCTGTAGAACCTGCCACAAACCCATCACGACTGCGTTATTTGAGTGACCCAGTAGCTCTCGGTTTACTAGGTTCACGAGGTCGTATCTGGTAAGGAGTTGAAAGCTTCGCTGGTTAGTTTCAAGTATTTAACCCCCCCAGCTCGCTTGATTGCAAACAACTTCTTATCCTCATCGAACCTCATAGCTAAGATCATCCCTGTCGCTCCATGTTTGTCTATGATTGAAGTCTTTTGCCATACCGGAGCCGGATCCTTTGATGAACTTTCAGGCATATGTTTGTCTTTCTTTGCCTCTGGATCCACAGGTGTAGGGTGGCATGTGAGGCTTTAGTCGACGCCTCAACAGTACTAGCAGGCTCGACTAAACCTGTGTCAAGATGAGATTCAAAGGATGGAACTTCGAAGATCTCTCCATCTTCAAACTCATACTCTCCTTCCCCGTCGCCCTTGGGAACTTCTATCACCACATCATCATCTTCCTCATCCCAATCGTCACCAGAGTCGATCTCTCCTTCTTCAAGATTGCAGAGAGCCTCGATATGTGCTTCTTTGGAATAATCTGGCTCTAAGAATAAGATCGCATTATCCGACACGTCGTCAGATAGATCTTTCAAAACGTCAGCTACAGACTTTCCTTTATTTCCACCTGAAGCATCACCACCTTCCTGGTGAGTCGACTCCCCCTGCCATTGGAAAAGAAGAAATGGGCACTATCGCCAAAGCTTGTTGCTCACTTCCACTAGGACCGACTTCATGATCCTTGTCTTTGTCATCATCCTTTGTTAAATCAATCGGATGACAAGCCTCATCACCGGTAGATTTTGATGTCTTCTCCTTCTCTTTTTCTCTCTCCCCCTGAGCAGCAAGCTTCTTGGTCAGTTCAGCTACTAACATGACCATCATTTCATGTTCTTTCCGCTGCATGTCAAAACATACCTCTAAGGACGTTCCGTGTCCCAGAATCATATTATTCGTTTAAATCAGTAGTTCGTTCTGGGCTATCACATTTTCAAGTTTCTCTTCAATCCCAGTCCTCTGGCTTCTCAGAATAGTAACTTCGTCCACCAACGAATGTTGAGCCTCAGATTCTTCCCTTGATTTCCGAACAGTTTCAAGTAGACCAGCGACTTGTGTTTCCAAAGTGTCAATCCTGGCATTATTTGGATCAGGATTCCTGGACGTAGAGGCTTCAGCATTGTGGAGGGGAGATGAGAAGATCGTATCAAAGTCAAAACCCTAGGAAAAGTCTCCAAAGTTGTAGGGTTGATTGATGGTTCAATGGTGGTAGTTGGGATTGTGGATGGGATGGTGGTTGTCGGAGTGGTGGAAGGAGTGATGGTGACTGACTCGGTAAGAATCGGAGTGGTCACCACCACTTGGACAGATGGTATAGAGAGGGACACTATCACAGAAACCTCCTCTGTGATAGCAGTGACAGCCACATCAGGTGTAACCTGTGGCCTCCTCCGATGTCGCCGGTACAACTGTTGTGAAGGTGGGGTAGAAGCGGAATCAGTACTCACAGCCGAGACATGTACTTGCCTGTGAGCACTGATCGCTACCTCACGAAGGATAGCTTGTTGCGTCTTATTAATACTTTCTCTCCTACGTCTTTGTATACCAGTGTCTGAATCAGAATCGGGTTCGTATTCACTGCTAGTCGATTGTCGCTTTCTCTTAGAAGATGACTCGGGAAGGGTCACCTTCGCCAGTCTTCTTGGGTGTGCCTGTGATGGTGGATCATCAGAATCAGATGAATCAGACTCTGTATCTTCGGAGTCGGATTCTTCAGCACCAACACTACCCGCTTCGTCGTCTCCTCCTTCAGACAATTCATCCTCACTCACAACTTCCTCATCTTCTTGTTGCTCATCAGAATGTTCAGTGAGTTCTGGCTCAGACTCATGACTAAACCATCTCCAATCAGATGGTGCCACATACACTTCATTAATCAGGTAGCCAAAGAGTGGGGTATGCTCAGGGGTAGGTTCTACACTGCCTGGCTTTAGAAATTATGCAAACACTCTCTTGTCCACCCGTTTGACTTGCAGTCTCTCCCCAATAGCAGGCAGATTTGGCAACGAATCATTGATCAGTAGTTGCACAAATCTTAGGTATAACATGAATCTAAACCTCTCAGCCGTATTGATCTGATCAGTTAAGGCCTTGAGGATGTATCTTGAGAAGTTATTACCCCTGTTGAGAGACAAGCCAACCATGGCTGCTGCAAGATCATGTCCCATAGCATCCTTCCCCGCCTTCCTGGAAGAAATGCACATGATCATCACGTGGGCAAAGTACCTCCACTGATCTAGCACCCACATCTTCTTGTAGGAAGAGTAATCTCGTACACCGACGAATCCCATACGCTGCCTCCAACAGCCATCCACAAAGTAATCAGGATAGGCAGTTGGGTCGGTGGCGAGATCCCGAAACTGTAAGACCCTTTGAATTGTGTCCTCAGAAAAAGCAATGTCATGACCCTCCACAGTAGCCCGAATGACATTAGGGGTTACCGTGCAGTCATGATCCGCTGTATCCCAGAACTGCTCCAGGTACGGTCTTGAGACTATTGGATCTGCTGATATAGCATAGCTGATCTTTGAAAGATTCAAGAAATCAACTATCTCTTTGTATTGTATTGCAGCACCCTTCCATTCCGGTTCTGTAAGTGCAAAGAGATTGAACTCACTGGTAAAGGCACGAGCCAACACTGCAAACACAAACAGTAAACATAATAAGAACAAGAAAATTCATTGGAATTGAATACACATGACCAAGTATAATACATTCCCACTGAACTGAAAAACCAGACTTAGAAAAAATTTCAGAAAAAGCCTTCCTGCGTACTTGTCATGTATGCAGGGTTTAGGTCTTGCGTACTTAGCAAGTACGCATGACTAATGTCTTGCGTACTTGTTAAGTACGCAAGACTTAACACTTAGACAAATTTTGAAAATCCAAAATCAGAAGCTTGTGAATATGAAGTTGAATATGGTTGCCATTACGTCGAAAACAATGTTTACGACCAATGTAACCTATTTCAACCCCAATAAAGTACCATAAGATGGTCATTTTGACCTAAGTGTGAACCAACGGAAACCTTCGGTTCAAACACGAGATCAAAACCAAAATCAAGAGAAGTTAAGGGCGATTTCTTGAAGATTGAGGTTCGATTAATGCATTTAACCATGTTTTAGGTCACAATTTAAGTCAATAACAACCAAACATGGTCCAAAAAACATCATCAAACCCAAGTTCTTGAGGGCAAGAAATCAGTCCCAAACAGGCGATTTAGCGGATGAAATTCCTTAAGATTCTCACCAAATGTTGTTTATCCGTAGATGAAACAATGATCGGGACGAAAAAGCTCTTTTGAGCACACTAAATTTTTGAGGAAAAAATAAGCAGAGGGTATTCAACAGTGGTTCGAAGTTTGAATGAGAAAGTGATGAAAAAAACTCTAACACCTGTTTAAATACCCCGACACATTAGGTCTTGCGCACTTGATAAGTGCGCGGGAAGTAACTCCTGTGTACTTAGTAAGTACGCATGAATTATGTCTTGCGCACATGCTAAGTACGCAAGGTTGAACTTTTGCGCACTTAACAAGTACGCAGAAACTAGTGTTCACTCAAAATTTCAACTCAAATTATGAAGAAGTCAAATAAATTAACGAACAAGATAAGCACATTCAATCAAGAGGATTCAAAGTCAATTCAAGAAGGTTAAACACAAATATATTTGGTTTTTCTGATTAAAATTGAACTGTACACAAACTAAGAATCTTTTTGATCTTTTCTAGACAGAAATATACAAGTATATACAAACACACTATTTTTGCTCAAAGACACGAGTAGAGGATCATATCAGGCTAAACTTTAGCAAAAACGATACAAGATAAACGTCAAAGAATATGGTAACATGTCATGGATTACAAGTTATTCATACGTAATAAGCACATAAACAAGTAATTCAAGTTGGCAATATTATGATATTTGAAACCCTAAGCATCTTTGTATCACGTTCTTGTGTGTTAAGGTATTAATTTTAGGATATACAACGTGTACCCCACTGATATGCTACAGAAATGTAACTTGCACTATCTCAAGGCATCTAAGATTTTCCCAAAAATTTTCAAATCTCCAGAATGAAGTTACATCGTTTAGCAAAGAAAAATCAAGCAGAATCCAAAAGGATTATCAAGAATCATAACATTCAGAATCGATTGATTCGGATGTCTTGGTTTGATTGGATTTTCTTTTATGAATATCATATGATGAATCAGGTTAATAGATATGGAGTCTGAGGATTTAGGTAAGGTGATCCAACTTTTATCTAGATTTGATTTCAATAAATCAGGTATGATTCAAGGGTGAATACATGCTCAACGGTTGATGTAAAGACATGTCTTGATTCAATCTCTCATTACATACTTGTGAGTATGGGCAGTGAGATGAACCGCAGTAATTGTGCTAAAGACATAACCCGAAACTGGTCTCTTAAGAAAATATTTGCTAAAATCTTACATCCTTTATCTGATAATGATCTTTTTTGTATTCTTTTACTCACGCACACATGCATACATGGGTTCAAATCACAGTTGTAGTCTAGATTTAGTTTTCACACTACTAATGATTCAAAGACGCCTACAGCCTACTGACAATTCAAATTACTTGTAAATAAGCAGATTAAAAACATAACAATTTAAACAATCAAGTAAGCATGACGCAATCATTTCCCATATGAGCAGTCTATGGCGTTTAGATCATTTCTGATGTACTATCATTTCCTCTTTTCTCAAGATTACTTTGAATTTTTCTCCATTTTCTATTTTGTTTGAATTTTTGTAAAATATTTAAAAATTAAAAGAACTATACAGAAATCTTAAAAGAAATAAAATTTAACTTTCATGAATTGAATTGATTTAAGAAAAACAAGTTTTCACTCTGGATTGAACATTCCTATCAAGTTAACAAGATGCTCAAAACGGGATCGATCAAATGCCTTAGTGAAAAGGTCAACAAAGTTGTCATCCGTGTGAACCTTTACAAGTTCAATGAGATGCTTTTCAGCACAATCACGGATGAAATGATGGTGAATTTCAATATGTTTAGTTTTGGAATGTTTCACTCATGCAATTTGAAGTATAATCAAGATATGTACTTGACAACATCTGTCAAACATATACTAGCCCTTGGATCATATTGATAAATCATCTTTACTGATTCCATTGAATTCATAATCCAGATAACAGTTGGATCCACGTACCTGAATCTTATGATTCGACATATATAAGCCAAAACATTGAATCATTCGATTTTGAATCTCATTGATTCTTATACAATCCAATTTAGATTTTGCTATTCATGTGCTAAGTGATGTCTCCTCATTATGGAAATTCGGATAATCTTTAGTAAAATCTCATATGTCTTGAAGATAGTGCATTTACTTTCTGTTGGCATACTAGTGGGGTACACGTTGTATTTCATACTTAAATGGTACCTTAACTCACAAGAAAGTGGGAATGTGATGCTTTAGTTTCAAATCTTATAATATTGACAATTTGAATTTGTGTGTCATAGCCTGATCCTATTTTCTTTGAATGTTTATCGCGTATCATAACTTGCAATATGAAAGTCTTGAAAAGATAGAGTGTGATAATCTTAAAAGATATTGGTTTGATTGGTCAAGGCTTGAAAGAGTGACATAGGATACCATTTTATATTATATGGATTTTATATCTAAGATGTGTGATTGATATCTCATATATATACTGATATGATCTTCTTACTAGTGATGTTCGACCAAAAATATGTGATTTTGTGTTTTACATTTCAGTTTATATAGAGAAAAACCAAAAAGATTTTGTCTTTCTTATGTTTGAAAAACCAAAAAGATTTTATTTTTCCAGCTTCCATGGAAATTTTAATTGTTGGTTATTCTTAGTTGTTCTCCTTTGCATAAACTAAAAATTGCAGATAGAAGTTGAGAAGGGGTCCTTCTCCCAAGTTTTCTTCTAGATAGAAAGAGAAAGTGCAGATGAACAAGATGAAGACTACAATGTGTTTGATGATATATGAAGACGGATGACAATCTTCTAAAGCTGTTGTCAAGGGGGAGTCTGTTGGAGCATATTCTGGTGACAACGAGTTTGAAGATATTATGTCTTAGTCTTAGACTCTTTGACTTGTAATTGGTAGAATTGTTAGCAACAGTCAAAGGGGAGTCTGTTAGGACATGTTTTGTAACTGTTGATAAAATTTTGTGTAAGTTCATAGAGAGGTGAACTTAATAAGTTCGCCTAAGCATCTTTAGGAGTGAACTTGTTAAGTTCGCCTAAGGAATTCTGTACAAGTTCATAGAGAGGCGAACTTAACAAGTTCGTCTAAGCATCTTTGAGGCGAACTTGTTAAGTTCGCCTATAGCAGGTTTGTGTCTATAAATAGGAGTTTACAGATTCAGTGAAACAAGCAGCAGAGAGAGATTGAACGAACAAGTATTCTGTAAACTCTGTTTGGTGATATAAAAAGAGAAAGTTTATTTACCTGTTGTTTTCTATTGTCAATTGATATACATACGTTAACACGAAGGATTCCGCACTCCGTGTTATCGAGACGTCTTGTCACGAGATCGATCTGAGATGAGTCATGTGGACCTACTAGACACAACCTCAATTCAATTAACATGTACGGTTAGAATCGCAATCATTCACTTGTTAAAAGTCCTACGAATCCAACCGTTTTTATTATCAAATTCAACAGAATTGAATCTAGCTTCAAATCTAGGGTTTTTGGCTTTTCATATGAGAAATTAACTGTTCTAAACTCGATGTTTTTGCAGTTAAATTCACACACAGGTTCGCAAGCCTTCGATTATCAAAACCCATAATCAATTTTGCTCGCTTGTGGTCGAATTCGTTGGATCTGGGACAGGATTAGATTCGGTTTTTATGGGGGGGGGGGAAGAACTAAGTTGGTTTAGGAGTTATAATCAATTGGAATCGGGTGTTGTTGCGATTCCCTAGCGGGTGTGATGGTTAATTGGTTGTGCTGTGGGGGAGAAGACTCGGGTTCGAGTCCCTCCACCCCCAATTCTTTTTAAAAAAAATTTTAATTATTATTTTCAATATAAAAATTATCCCAATATTATTATATTATTATATTGATGTGTTTTGAGACCGTAAACCACTCGTAGGCTCGGGTTTGGTTTTATAACCCATTTTAATATTTTTTCCCACTTTTAAAATAATATATTTATATTATTTTCAACCCGTGACTCCAATTAAAGATAATATATTTATATATTATTTTTTCCATGTTTATAAACTCTATTTAACGTTTCAAACTTATAAATAATATAATTATTTATATTATTTACCCAATTTACATTCTCGAATAAAAATAATATATTTATTATTTTTGCCACATAAAATGATTATTTTATTAAACATGCGAACTTAAAAATAATATATTAAGTTATATTATTCTCTTAAACCATTTTTAGATGGTACAAACGCACGAATATATTTATTATATATTATTATTCGTAATTAGAAAACATTCGACACGAAATGTAATTTTCTTAATTAGCATATTAAGAAACCCTTATTCCAGTGGACACGTTCGTCTACTCGTTGATCCTTAGAATGTTTTAAGACGTTCAAATCTTTCGTATCGTCGTCACAAATCCCATTGTATCCCTAATTGTTATGTGTATAATTCTAGGGCATACGTAAACCGTTGCAGGCTAACAATTGTGGTCCCAATCTCATTCTTGTGTGAATCTACCACTACTCAACTCAGGTGAGTTTCACAGCCCCTTTTTACTCGTTTTCCTGTTGGGGGAGAAACATGTACACAAACCAACATCTTTTACTTGTTTTCCCGTTAGGGGAGAAACGTGCATGTAACATTCCTGATTTTCCGACCCTATTCTAACTTATTTTAATAACAATACAATGCTAAACCCTATACTTGTTCAAACCTACGCCTCATTAAATTGTTAGCCGATCATATTTTAATTCAAAGTTTTAGAACTCAAATCACATGGTAACACCTCCTAGAGTTAACTCAGTTAGTAATCCCGTTAGGCGTTCTGTTAAATTCTAACCAAGCTAATTCTGTCAAAGCTGAAGTTGCAAGGGCTGATGTTATAAATAACCAGAAACCCTAGTAGGCACGGTCGCGCCTCATGTTGGCACGGTCGCGCCTCATCTTGGCACGGTCGCGCCTTGTTTTGGCACGGTCGCGCCTCATGTCTGAGAAAACGTAACTGCAGCTTTATTCGCCCGATCGTTGGTTTCCCGTAACCGATTTCCACTTAATATCTCTTAACAAAACAATTACACTGTCATTTACAACCAATAGTCCCAGAAATCCGATTAGTCTCAGAAAAATAAACCTCCCTCCGTTTGAACCGAGATTCTTATATTCTGAAGTGAAGTTTCCTCAATCCATTGCACCATCGATCCTCATTGAAACTCGCGAGTACACTGGTTCAGCCGGAATTGCAGCAGGAGACGCCGGAGACCAAATTCGTCACGCCGGAACTCCTTCCTACCGTAAGCTACCAATCCATCATCGTACAGGGTAATTGAAATCTTCTAAACCTTATATTTATTCTATAGATCAATAGCCCCAATCTAATTTGGGCATTCAATATCAAAATCTACTCGAACCAGAAACCATATTTTCATTCAAAATAGTTTAATCGAATCCAGTCCTAAACATGTTTTAAACACAATTAATCTACACCAAAAGACTTTTAATGACCTTGTGAATGAAAGCCCTATCAATTCTGACACCATCAATATAAGGATCAATCAATTCGTTTCTGTTTTGAAAGAGACACGGTCGCGCTAATCATCTAGCGCGGTCGTGCCGACTTCCAGCGCGGTCGTGCCTCCTGCTCAGACCCAGTCATGCTCGTTGGCTTGACTTGGTCGTGCCTAGTGATTTTTCTAGCTATGTCCTCTGTTGATCAACACAGTCGCGCCCTGACTAGCGCGGTCGCGCCCGTGGCCCGAGCACGATCGTGCCCTGTCTAGGCACGGTCGTGTGTGTTCACAGAATCCTTAAAATTTCTATATTTTTAAACAATTAGTATTTCAAGTTAATTTTCAAAATAAAAATAGTTGAATTTATAAAAATGCGTATTATCTTTATTTAAAAAGATCAAGTATTTAATCTTAAAATAAATGGAAATTATTTAATTAAAGTTTCAACCTTTAAATTATAAACCCTACACCTAAATAATATTTTAATGTCTAAGTTACATTTTATAAATAGATGAATAAGGTAATAATTATGTATTTGATTTATAATTAAACAAAAACATTTATTTAGTTATACTTAATTACATCTAATACTTACATTATTCTCATAAACAATAATTAATTAATTTACTTATTTAATTATTCCAAACTCAAACCTTATTCAAAATGTTGTAAAAATATTCATTTCAAATCTTCCGTTTTATACAATACTTCCAAGTACCAATCACTAACTTTATCCAATTCAACATTAGACTTAGACTTAGACTATTGTGCATTATTAATGCAATATACATTACACTCTAGGTTAACGTTGTGCGATACAAGGATCACATTACTTTATAGTATCTCGTGTTAGCTACGCCTTCGAATCAAGTGAGTATACATAGCCCCTTTTACTCTTTTACATTTTTGGGGTGAGACATGAACATTATTCAAATTACATGTTTACATTTACACAAACAACACAAGTACAAATCCTATTTACATTCATGTGTGCAATTTGAGCTTTATGCCCGAGTGCTAGGTGTGCTAACCTTTGTATGCGATTATGTGCAATCATTAACTATTCAAGCCGACGGTTTTCAATGATAGATCTATTGAGTCTGACAAACCCACCCAGGTGCGCGGTGATTGAAACCGACAACACAATTTTTGCATGCTAGTTACAAAGGTTTGATTGTACTTGGTTACACAATAGCTGCTCCCCATAAATGCCTTATTTATCATGTTATGTAAAGGATTTGGTTTACAAATTATATGCTACCTATATACAAATCTGTGTTATACTCACCAACTTTTTAGTTGACCTTATTTTATTCATGTTTCAGGTGCTTTCATATGAGTTTGATCAAGACATGCTACACATAGGCTTCGGACCTAGTTAATCTTAATTCAAAAACAAATTGTATTTCATTATGTACTTTGAATTTGATTCATGTTTGTTTGAATGGAAATGGATTTAACATATTACAATTTAGTCAACCTTGAGCTCATGAACAGTCTACATGTCCCGTCCCGATGATTCCGCCGTCGATTGGGGTGTGACAGTGCACGCAAGCAATCATACTTTTACTTGTTTTCCCGTGGGAGAGGAACAGGCACGCAAACAAACATTATTTTACATGTTTTCCCGTTGGGGGAGAAAAAATGACGCAAACTCTTTTGGTTATTGTAATTCATATGTTATCATTGTTGAGGCTAAGCATAACACACTATCATGAAAGTCCTCACACACATCGGACCGTTAATATGGATATTAGCGGTAATGTTTAGTTGTACTACTGGGTTTGACAAGCCCCACCGCTTTAGTCGCGCTAACTCGATTGGAGGTCGAACGGATGAAATGTTAGCCTAAACACATTAGTCAGAGTTGATAGACTTGGCTGGAGGCAAACAAACAAACACACTCTCTGCTTCGGTGGCGAGCGCTTTAGTAACACATGAACATAGGTTAGCTACCTATAGATATACATATTGAATGTACATAATCTGGCAACGCTCTTATTACAAACTTGAACATAGGTTAGCTACCTATAGATATACATATTGAATGTACATATTGAATGTACATAATCTGGCAACGCTCTTATTACATATTGAACTAACCAACCTCGTGTTGACACTTTTTCTTATATGTTTTCTCAGGTCACTAAGGCACAGGTTGCACACCTAGGACATGCATGGAGTCCTACTGTGACAATCCGGACTTTTCAGTTAGTTTTGTTAACAATCCCGTTAAATATTCTATTAAATCCTAACCCGGTTAACCCAATATTAAATCCTAGGGACTATTTCTCTCAATTTCCAAACACAAACTACAAGGATTGGTTATGTAATTAGTCAAAACCCATTATGTTGACCTCTGATAGTCAAAATTAAATGAACCGAGTTCCGGTTGACTTTTGAAAGTCAAACAGACTTGTTCTTAACCCAAATTCAAACCTTAAGGACTAAATCCGTCAATTCCTAAACTTATATGCATGAAATCAGAGGGACTAGATCTGTAATTAACCTATTTTTGATTTCATTGACTTTGGAAAGTCAACCCGTTTATTCTTGATTCCAATTCACAGATTCTAACTGATTTTCGTTTGAAATAGTAACGGTTATACACGTTCACGACATTAACGACTATCATCGCAGCTTTAATCATCGATTTTATGTGTAATTAAACCCAATTATGGGTGAGTATGTTGTAACCGTCGACTTCATGGTCTACTACCAACAAAATCTGACCAATTCGTTTGTAACTCTCTCAATTGAACACATGCTCATGCTAGACGAGTCGTACGGAAGCTTTTGCGCACTTCTGCTTCGCCGGAAAAGCGGTCAAGCCAGCCAGAGATCAAACAACCCGAGGTTGGAACTTGCTCTAGGCGTACACCATCGATTCGCGCACCATTTCGGTAATTGATTATACCTTTAGTTTCGTTTTAACACCGTGAACAAAAGCCCTAACCTCTTTGTAAGGCCCCAAACCCGGGAGGCCCCACTTGTTGGATTTACTCATTCACAAACAGTTCTTAAACATGAATATCAAATAACGCAGCGGAACATTCATGATAATTAAAAACTTGTTCATACATGCGGAAGCGTAAACATAGTTTAAAACATATTTACATCATAACTAAACATAACGGGATGCCAGTCTTCATGATCAGCCGGGTAACTCTTCTCGCTTGCCAAGCATCACCGTCCATCCTCATAACCTACCTTAACCTGAATGTGCACACTTAAAAACGTCAGCTACGCTGGTGAGTTCTAGTTTTAACATAAACCTTAACTTCAAATAAATTGCCAAAAACATCACTTCATACTTCATTTAATAAAAAGCGTACGTAAATAATGCAATAACAAACATAACACTTCATAAGTCAACGAACATATAGAATCTGCGCCTTCTCGTAACCGTCAAATCAAAACGTTACATACTGGTTGAATAACTTAAGGATCACCACCACTAGGCCCATCATCACCGTACTGTCCTTCGGGTGAGGAACTCTTAGGGCCCGATACTTAGGTTATCCAACCCTTCAAGCACGGCGTCCCAAAGGATAGCGCGTACCAAACTTCAAGCACACTACATCCCGTCGGACACAAGTACTTAACTTCAAGCACGACTACCCCGTAAGGTAAATCGTACCAACTTCAAGGATCACGATAATCCCCTTGGCGACCGTCATCGCCCCAGTTGTACAACAGTTGGCCAGCCACAGAGGCCCCTAAAAGGTAAAGGCCCATAACATCCTTCCCATCCCTTAACCTTCATTCCCTAAGGAATATTGGCAGATTCGTTCGTTTGTGACTTTCGTAAACCTTCGCTTCTTTTACTTCAAAAACTTCAGTTAAAGCATTCGTACGTTTTATTAAAAACATTCTCTTCGTTAAAACACTTCGTAAACTTCGTAAACTTCTTTTGGCAAAATATTTCATAAACACTTCCTTCATAAACATCATTTTATAAAATGTTACATACTTCCTTCATAAACATCATTTTATAAAATGTTACATACTTCCTTCATAAACATCATTTTATAAAACGTTACATACAACCTTCGTAAATATCGTTTCATAAACACCGTTTCATAAACATCGTTTTATAAAATCATCACGTGTGCACACCAACCCAAAAACATTATTAAAACATTTAAAAGAGGGCTTCTAGAACTCACCTTATAAGCTAGTCTCGGTTATCCTAACAAAGGTCCAACAACTTCACTTCCGATCTGAATTGATTAGTTAATGCACATCAGACCAATACCGACTCTAACGGTTTAACCATTCTAACATACTGACTTCACTTAATCAGTTCTGATGTCTGCGCACTTAGCAAGTGCGCAGACCCTGCTGCCTGCGCACTTAGCAAGTGCGCAGACCATGCTTCCTGCGCACTTAGCAAGTGCGCAGGTCCTTCCTCCTGCGCACTTAGCAAGTGCGCAGGTTCCTCTTCCTGCGCACTTAGCAAGTGCGCAGGTCCCTCCTCCTGCGCACTTAGCAAGTGCGCAGGACCTGCTCCGTGCGCACTTAGCAAGTGCGCACGACCTGTTCTTCGCGAAAACCCTAACTTTCGCATTTCGGGTCTGATCATGTCAAGATCCCGAACCTGTTGCATTCAAAACGTTCGTTTTCCATTAAGGAACTCAAATCTATACTCATCTTCCAGTTTCATCCGTTCAAATATAACCTTTTTGCCCAAAACCCGAAAAACCCAAAAACGAACAAAAACTCAGATTTAGGTCGGATCGTTACCTGAATCGAGCTTCTGATCCGGAGGTTCTTCTCACGAGTTATGGAGCAACACACTTCTCAAATCTCGTGTTGATCCGACAACTTTCTCTCTCTACGGTTTCTCTCTCTAGAAGTTGCAAATAAGAGAAATGGGTTGTGACCTTGGCTATTTATAGGGGAGGCTCCCCTTCTAGCCCATCCGACCCGACCCGACATGCCTCGTTCGTTTATTTAGTCATTTTAACCGTCGTTTTATTTTTGGGATGTTAGAAGTCTACCCCCCTTACAATAGGTTTCGTCCCCGAAACCTATCATAAGTCAAATAGATGAGGGTACGACTCCCTCATTTCCTTCTCCGTTTCCCAAGTGGCTTCCGATCCCTTCCGATGTTTTCATTGGACTTTAACCAATTGGATAACCTTATTACGCAAACGTTTCTCCTTCCAATCAAGGATGGCCACGGGTTCTTCGATGTAATTAAGGCTGTTGTCGACCTCGATGTCGGTAAGCGGTACGTGAGTCAATTCATCCGCCAAACACTTTCGCAAGTGTGATACATGGAAGGTAGTATGAATCCCACTTAACTCATCCGGTAACTCCAACCTATAAGCGACTTCCCCAATCCGTGCCATTATCCTGAATGGTCCGATAAACCTCGGACTTAACTTTCCTCTCTTCCTGAATCGTATGATTCCCTTCCAGGGCGACACTTTCAACATTACTCTGTCCCCAACATCAAACTCGATAGGCCTTCGTCGTCTATCCGCATAGGACTTCTGACGATCTTGTGCGGCCTTCATTCGCGCTTTGATCTGATCAAACCTTTCCGATGTCTCTCTTACGACTTCGAGACTTCCTAATTCCTTCTGTCCAATCTCACCCCAACAAACCGGGGTCCTACATCTTCTCCCATACAACATTTCGTAAGGCGGCATGCCTATCGTCGTGTGATGACTATTGTTGTAGGAGAATTCAGCTAACGGCAGATGGCTGTCCCAACTGCCACCGAAGTCGATAATACAAGCACGGAGCATATCCTCCAACGTCTGAATAGTCCTTTCGGACTGACCATCCGTTTGCGGGTGGTATGCTATGCTGATATTAAGCCTCGTGCCCATCGCCTCGTGAAATCTTTTCCAGAACCTCGATGTGAATCGGGTGTCCCGGTCAGATACAATCGTCAGAGGCATCCCATGCCGTGCTACTACTTCATTAATAAACACTTCCGCTAACCTTTCCGACGAGAACGTCTCGCGAATAGGTAGGAAATGAGCACTCTTCGTCAATCGGTCCACAATTACCCAAATGGTGTCATGACCTTTAGCTGTGCGAGGTAGCTTGGTTATGAAGTCCATGGTAATGTGTTCCCACTTCCATTCTGGTATATCAAGTGGTTGAATCTTTCCATACGGTTTCTGGTGTTCAGCCTTTACTTGCGAGCAAGTCAAACACTTGCTTACATACTTCGTCACATCACATTTCATTCCAAGCCACCAGTAGTCCTTCTTCAGATCTTGGTACATTTTATTGGTACCAGGATGGATAGAGTAACGAGACTTATGAGCCTCATCCAAGATCTTGGTTCTAAGCTCGCCACCCATAGGTATCCATACCCGTCCAAAACGTGTCCTAACACCAAGAGTGTTATATTCCAACTTGTCATGTTGGCCAACCATCCTTTCCTTCTTTATGTTTTCTTCTTTAAGTGCCTCATCTTGAGCTCTTTCGATTTCGCTCATCACATCCGATGTTACCACCAACTGGCAAGCTTTCACTCTAATAGGAGTAGGCACATCCTTTCGGCTTAGAGCGTCAGCCACTACGTTTGCCTTTCCAGGATGGTACATTATTTCACAGTCATAGTCCTTCAGGAGTTCCAACCATCTCCTCTGCCTCATATTAAGCTCCTTTTGTTCGAAGAAATACTTCAAACTTTTGTGGTCGGAGTAAATAGTAAACTTTGCCCCGTACAGGTAGTGCCTCCAGATTTTCAATGCGAATACGACAGCAGCAAGTTCCAAATCGTGAGTCGGATAGTTGACTTCGTGAACTTTCAACTGCCGCGACGCATATGCAATTACTCTACCGCGTTGCATCAACACACACCCTAATCCCTGACCCGACGCGTCAGAGTATACCACCAGGTCTTCACTGCCCTCGGGAAGGGCCAAGACTGGAGCTTGTGTTAGTTTTTCCTTCAATTCCTTAAACGCCTCATCCTGGGTCGAACCCGATTCGTACTTTACTTCTTTCCGAGTCAACTTTGTCAATGGCGAAGCTATTTTCGAGAAATCCTGGATGAATCTCCGATAGTAGCCTGCCAATCCTAAGAAACTGCGGATTTCAGTTGGTGTCTTAGGAATGTCCCATTCACTTACCGTTACTATTTTTGCTGGGTCAACCATAATGCCGTTCGGGCCAATGACGTGACCTAGGAATTGGACTTCCCTAAGCCAGAACGCGCATTTGGAGAACTTAGCATACAACTTCTCCTTTTTCAGAGCTTCCAATACTTCTTTCAAGTGACACGCGTGATCACCCTCATTCTTGGAGTAGATAAGGATGTCATCGATGAACACTATTACCGATCGATCCAGCATCGGTCGACACACCCTATTCATTAAATCCATGAACGCTGCGGGGGCGTTCGTCAATCCGAAAGACATTACGCGGAACTCGAAATGTCCATAACGCGTGCGAAATGCAGTTTTCGGTATGTCTTCTTCCCTCACCTTCAACTGATGGTACCCGGACCGAAGGTCGATTTTTGAAAACCAACTCGCGCCTTGCAACTGGTCGAACAGGTCATCGATCCTTGGTAAAGGGTACTTGTTCTTCACCGTTCGTTTATTCAACTCGCGATAATCGATACACATTCTCATGGAACCATCTTTCTTCTTTACAAACAATACCGGAGCACCCCACGGCGAGATGCTCGGTTGGATAAATCCTTTCTCAAGCAACTCGTCTAATTGAACCATAAGTTCCTTCATCTCCACTGGTGCTAGTTGATATGGAGCCTTAGCCACGGGCTGGGCATCTGGTACTAAATCAATTCGGAACTCAATTTCTCTATCGCGTGGCATCCCAGGCAAATCCTCTGGAAACACCTCCGGGTACTCGCGTACCACGGGTACATCTTCTAGTTCCTTCACTTCCTTACACTTATCAATTACATATACCAGATAAGCCTCGCATCCGCGCCTCAAATAATTCGTTGCCTTAATCATTGAGATGACATTTGGCATCGGGGCGTCACGATCTCCAAAGACTTCGACTTTGCTACCATCCGGAGCCTTGAGTTGGATTATCTTTCGCTTACATATAATTTGCGCTTCATTGGCAGTTAGCCAATCCATACCCAACACCACATCGAACCCTCCCAAAACCATAACAAACAATCTGACAGGGAACCTATGTCCTTCTATTTTTATTGTGGAGTTCTCAACTACATTGGTCACTCTCGCAGTTCTACCCTCTGCGGTTTCTACGCTAAAGGCCCTTTCTAACTTACTGGCAGCGTACTTCATTCTCTTACAAAAAGACGCAGATATAAAACTCTTACCGGCACCCGAATCAAATAACACAGAAACAAGAGTGTTGTCAAGGACGAACGTACCTGACGCCACATCGGGATCCGCCCTGGCTTGTTCCTGCGTCAGTGCGTACGCACGAGTCTTTGCACGAGATCCCTCTCCCTTCTTTTCCGGGCCCTTTCCCTTCCCGGTTTCCCCCATCCTGGGCTTGGTGCATTCCCGACTCATATGACCATTTTCCCCACAATTGTAGCATTTGTAACCTTGCGGGCATTCACGGGAGTAATGTCTGGTCTTGCCGCATTTAAAGCACAGATTCGATCCTAACCGACATTCACCCGCGTGTCTTACCCCACATTTCCCACAGACTGTCATCTCGCCTACCCTGGCATGCTTGTCACGAGCCCCAAACAACTTCCCACCCGATCGTTTAGCGGGAAAACTCAACTTCTTCTTAGGCTCTTCAATGGTAACAACATTCAGTGCCAGATCATCGAATACCACGCCACTTAGCTCTACTGCCGAATCATAGGTAGTAGGGGCGTTTGCCTTAACATAGGTGCGGACCTGGTCCGGCAACCCTTGAATATAACAGGCAATCTTTCTCTCTTCAGTAGTGACAAGGTGTGGCACCAGACGTGCCAGTTCATTAAATCGGGTTGTGTACTGCCTGTGCGTCATGCTTCCGGCCTTCAAACCCAAAAATTCCCTCTCTACCTTCTCAATCTCGTTTCTTGGGCAGAAATTCTTGATCACCAAGGTTTTCAAGTCAGCCCACATCATCGCATCCACAATCTCGCTCCCCTTTGCCTGACGTATACCTTCCCACCAATGAGATGCTTCCTCCCTCAAGGAGTTAGCAGCAAACTTCACTACTTGATTAGCTCGACACTCGCTCAGACTGATGGCGGCTTCCATACGTATTACCCAATCAAAAGTAGCCACCGCGTCCTTCTTCCCAGTCAGGACCGGCGGGTCACATGCCTTAAAGGACTTATAATCACATCCGCGAGCAGGCGGTGCATTGTCGGTCTCATTGTTCTGAGCACCAACTGCCGCGCTAGACCCACCCGCCGCATTGACCTGCTTCAATGCTTCTGCCAACAGACCTGGCAGAGAAGTCCTCATCAACTCCGTAAACTCTCGAGCTATAGCTGCTCTCACTTCTGGTTCAAAGGTGAAGGGTTGTTCTTCAACCTGTGTCTGCTCGGCTTCATGCACACTAACCGCCGGTTCAGTGTGAACACTTCCCTCTTCACTATACTCTTGGCGCGCAGGGATCCTGCTACGCCCACCATTTCGACCGCCGGTACGACCACCGGTACGGCCACCACGCCTTCCGTTTCCTCTTCTTGCCATTACGTTCTATAAGACAAGAAATCCAATGTCATCACGCTAGTTAACAAATAGAATCCAATAAGCACTGTAAGATGTTAATATACACTGGCCATCTGTAATTAACCATTACACTACCTTTCGATTTCTATTTGACCACCTTTGTGATTCCATCAGAACACAAGTCCTTACTTAACCTCTTCTAAGGCATACTATATACGTAATATATATACTACCTTCATACCTGATGCTGTGGCTCGAGTTACCCGTACTGGCATCCGCTTTCGGTCCCATTCAAAGTTTAAGTTCAGACACTAGGAGTGTCCGAATCTCTCAAACTATTGCTCTGATACCAACTTGTAAGGCCCCAAACCCGGGAGGCCCCACTTGTTGGATTTACTCATTCACAAACAGTTCTTAAACATTAATATCAAATAACGCAGCGGAACATTCATGATAATTAAAAACTTGTTCATACATGCGGAAGCGTAAACATAGTTTAAAACATATTTACATCATAACTAAACATAACGGGATGCCAGTCTTCATGATCATCCGGGTAACTCTTCTCGCTTGCCAAGCATCACCGTCCATCCTCATAACCTACCTTAACCTGAATGTGCACACTTAAAAACGTCAGCTACGCTGGTGAGTTCTAGTTTTAACATAAACCTTAACTTCAAATAAATTGCCAAAAACATCACTTCATACTTCATTTAATAAAAAGCGTACGTAAATAATGCAATAACAAACATAACACTTCATAAGTCAACGAACATATAGAATCTGCGCCTTCTCGTAACCGTCAAATCCAAACGTTACATACTGGTTGAATAACTTAAGGATCACCACCACTAGGCCCATCATCACCGTACTGTCCTTCGGGTGAGGAGCTCCTAGGGCCCGATACTTAGGTTATCCAACCCTTCAAGCACGGCGTCCCAAAGGATAGCGCGTACCAAACTTCAAGCACACTACATCCCGTCGGACACAAGTACTTAACTTCAAGCACGACTACCCCGTAAGGTAAATCGTACCAACTTCAAGGATCACGATAATCCCCTTGGCGACCGTCATCGCCCCAGTTGTACAACAGTTGGCCAGCCACAGAGGCCCCTAAAAGGTAAAGGCCCATAACATCCTTCCCATCCCTTAACCTTCATTCCCTAAGGAATATTGGCAGATTCGTTCGTTTGTGACTTTCGTAAACCTTCGCTTCTTTTACTTCAAAAACTTCAGTTAAAGCATTCGTACGTTTTATTAAAAACATTCTCTTCGTTAAAACACTTCGTAAACTTCTTTTGGCAAAATATTTCATAAACACTTCCTTCATAAACATCATTTTATAAAATGTTACATACTTCCTTCATAAACATCATTTTATAAAATGTTACATACTTCCTTCATAAACATCATTTTATAAAACGTTACATACAACCTTCGTAAATATCATTTCATAAACATCGTTTCATAAACATCGTTTTATAAAATCATCACGTGTGCACACCAGCCCAAAAACATTATTAAAACATTTAAAAGAGGGCTTCTAGAACTCACCTTATAAGCTAGTCTCGGTTGTCCTAACAAAGGTCCAACAACTTCACTTTCGATCTGAATTGATTAGTTAATGCACATCAGACCAATACCGACTCTAACGGTTTAACCATTCTAACATACTGACTTCACTTAATCAGTTCTGATGTCTGCGCACTTAGCAAGTGCGCAGACCCTGCTGCCTGCGCACTTAGCAAGTGCGCAGACCATGCTTCCTGCGCACTTAGCAAGTGCGCAGGTCCTTCCTCCTGCGCACTTAGCAAGTGCGCAGGTTCCTCTTCTTGCGCACTTAGCAAGTGCGCAGGTCCCTCCTCCTGCGCACTTAGCAAGTGCGCAGGACCTGCTCCGTGCGCACTTAGCAAGTGCGCACGACCTGTTCTTCGCGAAAACCCTAACTTTCGCATTTCGGGTCTGATCATGTCAAGATCCCGAACCTGTTGCATTCAAAACGTTCGTTTTCCATTAAGGAACTCAAATCTATACTCATCTTCCAGTTTCATCCGTTCAAATATAACCTTTTTGCCCAAAACCCGAAAAACCCAAAAACGAACAAAAACTCAGATTTAGGTCGGATCGTTACCTGAATCGAGCTTCTGATCCGGAGGTTCTTCTCACGAGTTATGGAGCAACACACTTCTCAAATCTCGTGTCGATCCGACAACTTTCTCTCTCTACGGTTTCTCTCTCTAGAAGTTGCAAATAAGAGAAATGGGTTGTGACCTTGGCTATTTATAGGGGAGGCTCCCCTTCTAGCCCATCCGACCCGACCCGACATGCCTCGTTCGTTTATTTAGTCATTTTAACCGTCGTTTTATTTTTGGGATGTTAGAAGTCTACCCCCCTTACAATAGGTTTCGTCCCCGAAACCTATCATAAGTTAAATAGATGAGGGTACGACTCCCTCATTTCCTTCTCCGTTTCCCAAGTGGCTTCCGATCCCTTCCGATGTTTTCATTGGACTTTAACCAATTGGATAACCTTATTACGCAAACGTTTCTCCTTCCAATCAAGGATGGCCACGGGTTCTTCGATGTAATTAAGGCTGTTGTCGACCTCGATGTCGGTAAGCGGTACGTGAGTCAATTCATCCGCCAAACACTTTCGCAAGTGTGATACATGGAAGGTAGTATGAATCCCACTTAACTCATCCGGTAACTCCAACCTATAAGCGACTTCCCCAATCCGTGCCATTATCCTGAATGGTCCGATAAACCTCGGACTTAACTTTCCTCTCTTCCTGAATCGTATGATTCCCTTCCAGGGCGACACTTTCAACATTACTCTGTCCCCAACATCAAACTCGATAGGCCTTCGTCGTCTATCCGCATAGGACTTCTGACGATCTTGTGCGGCCTTCATTCGCGCTTTGATCTGATCAAACCTTTCCGATGTCTCTCTTACGACTTCGAGACTTCCTAATTCCTTCTGTCCAATCTCACCCCAACAAACCGGGGTCCTACATCTTCTCCCATACAACATTTCGTAAGGCGGCATGCCTATCGTCGTGTGATGACTATTGTTGTAGGAGAATTCAGCTAACGGCAGATGGCTGTCCCAACTGCCACCGAAGTCGATAATACAAGCACGGAGCATATCCTCCAACGTCTGAATAGTCCTTTCGGACTGACCATCCGTTTGCGGGTGGTATGCTATGCTGATATTAAGCCTCGTGCCCATCGCCTCGTGAAATCTTTTCCAGAACCTCGATGTGAATCGGGTGTCCCGGTCAGATACAATCGTCAGAGGCATCCCATGCCGTGCTACTACTTCATTAATAAACACTTCCGCTAACCTTTCCGACGAGAACGTCTCGCGAATAGGTAGGAAATGAGCACTCTTCGTCAATCGGTCCACAATTACCCAAATGGTGTCATGACCTTTAGCTGTGCGAGGTAGCTTGGTTATGAAGTCCATGGTAATGTGTTCCCACTTCCATTCTGGTATATCAAGTGGTTGAATCTTTCCATACGGTTTCTGGTGTTCAGCCTTTACTTGCGAGCAAGTCAAACACTTGCTTACATACTTCGTCACATCACATTTCATTCCAAGCCACCAGTAGTCCTTCTTCAGATCTTGGTACATTTTATTGGTACCAGGATGGATAGAGTAACGAGACTTATGAGCCTCATCCAAGATCTTGGTTCTAAGCTCGCCACCCATAGGTATCCATACCCGTCCAAAACGTGTCCTAACACCAAGAGTGTTATATTCCAACTTGTCATGTTGGCCAACCATCCTTTCCTTCTTTATGTTTTCTTCTTTAAGTGCCTCATCTTGAGCTCTTTCGATTTCGCTCATCACATCCGATGTTACCACCAACTGGCAAGCTTTCACTCTAATAGGAGTAGGCACATCCTTTCGGCTTAGAGCGTCAGCCACTACGTTTGCCTTTCCAGGATGGTACATTATTTCACAGTCATAGTCCTTCAGGAGTTCCAACCATCTCCTCTGCCTCATATTAAGCTCCTTTTGTTCGAAGAAATACTTCAAACTTTTGTGGTCGGAGTAAATAGTAAACTTTGCCCCATACAGGTAGTGCCTCCAGATTTTCAATGCGAATACGACAGCAGCAAGTTCCAAATCGTGAGTCGGATAGTTGACTTCGTGAACTTTCAACTGCCGCGACGCATATGCAATTACTCTACCGCGTTGCATCAACACACACCCTAATCCCTGACCCGACGCGTCAGAGTATACCACCAGGTCTTCACTGCCCTCGGGAAGGGCCAAGACTGGAGCTTGTGTTAGTTTTTCCTTCAATTCCTTAAACGCCTCATCCTGGGTCGAACCCGATTCGTACTTTACTTCTTTCCGAGTCAACTTTGTCAATGGCGAAGCTATTTTCGAGAAATCCTGGATGAATCTCCGATAGTAGCCTGCCAATCCTAAGAAACTGCGGATTTCAGTTGGTGTCTTAGGAATGTCCCATTCACTTACCGTTACTATTTTTGCTGGGTCAACCATAATGCCGTTCGGGCCAATGACGTGACCTAGGAATTGGACTTCCCTAAGCCAGAACGCGCATTTGGAGAACTTAGCATACAACTTCTCCTTTTTCAGAGCTTCCAATACTTCTTTCAAGTGACACGCGTGATCACCCTCATTCTTGGAGTAGATAAGGATGTCATCGATGAACACTATTACCGATCGATCCAGCATCGGTCGACACACCCTATTCATTAAATCCATGAACGCTGCGGGGGCGTTCGTCAATCCGAAAGACATTACGCGGAACTCGAAATGTCCATAACGCGTGCGAAATGCAGTTTTCGGTATGTCTTCTTCCCTCACCTTCAACTGATGGTACCCGGACCGAAGGTCGATTTTTGAAAACCAACTCGCGCCTTGCAACTGGTCGAACAGGTCATCGATCCTTGGTAAAGGGTACTTGTTCTTCACCGTTCGTTTATTCAACTCGCGATAATCGATACACATTCTCATGGAACCATCTTTCTTCTTTACAAACAATACCGGAGCACCCCACGGCGAGATGCTCGGTTGGATAAATCCTTTCTCAAGCAACTCGTCTAATTGAACCATAAGTTCCTTCATCTCCACTGGTGCTAGTCGATATGGAGCCTTAGCCACGGGCTGGGCATCTGGTACTAAATCAATTCGGAACTCAATTTCTCTATCGCGTGGCATCCCAGGCAAATCCTCTGGAAACACCTCCGGGTACTCGCGTACCACAGGTACATCTTCTAGTTCCTTCACTTCCTTACACTTATCAATTACATATACCAGATAAGCCTCGCATCCGCGCCTCAAATAATTCGTTGCCTTAATCATTGAGATGACATTTGGCATCGGGGCGTCACGATCTCCAAAGACTTCGACTTTGCTACCATCCGGAGCCTTGAGTTGGATTATCTTTCGCTTACATATAATTTGCGCTTCATTGGCAGTTAGCCAATCCATACCCAACACCACATCGAACCCTCCCAAAACCATAACAAACAATCTGACAGGGAACCTATGTCCTTCTATTTTTATTGTGGAGTTCTCAACTACATTGGTCACTCTCGCAGTTCTACCCTCTGCGGTTTCTACGCTAAAGGCCCTTTCTAACTTACTGGCAGCGTACTTCATTCTCTTACAAAAAGACGCAGATATAAAACTCTTACCGGCACCCGAATCAAATAACACAGAAACAAGAGTGTTGTCAAGGACGAACGTACCTGACGCCACATCGGGATCCGCCCTGGCTTGTTCCTGCGTCAGTGCGTACGCACGAGTCTTTGCACGAGATCCCTCTCCCTTCTTTTCCGGGCCCTTTCCCTTCCCGGTTTCCCCCATCCTGGGCTTGGTGCATTCCCGACTCATATGACCATTTTCCCCACAATTGTAGCATTTGTAACCTTGCGGGCATTCACGGGAGTAATGTCCGGTCTTGCCGCATTTAAAGCACAGATTCGATCCTAACCGACATTCACCCGCGTGTCTTACCCCACATTTCCCACAGACTGTCATCTCGCCTACCCTGGCATGCTTGTCACGAGCCCCAAACAACTTCCCACCCGATCGTTTAACGGGAAAACTCAACTTCTTCTTAGGCTCTTCAATGGCAACAACATTCAGTGCCAGATCATCGAATACCACGCCACTTAGCTCTACTGCCGAATCATAGGTAGTAGGGGCGTTTGCCTTAACATAGGTGCGGACCTGGTCCGGCACCCCTTGAATATAACAGGCAATCTTTCTCTCTTCAGTAGTGACAAGGTGTGGCACCAGACGTGCCAGTTCATTAAATCGGGTTGTGTACTGCCGGTGCGTCATGCTTCCGGCCTTCAAACCCAAAAATTCCCTCTTTACCTTCTCAATCTCGTTTCTTGGGCAGAAATTCTTGATCACCAAGGTTTTCAAGTCAGCCCACATCATCGCATCCACAATCTCGCTCCCCTTTGCCTGACGTATACCTTCCCACCAATGAGATGCTTCCTCCCTCAAGGAGTTAGCAGCAAACTTCACTACTTGATTAGCTCGACACTCGCTCAGACTGATGGCGGCTTCCATACGTATTACCCAATCAAAAGTAGCCACCGCGTCCTTCTTCCCAGTCAGGACCGGCGGGTCACATGCCTTAAAGGACTTATAATCACATCCGCGAGCAGGCGGTGCATTGTCGGTCTCATTGTTCTGAGCACCAACTGCCGCGCTAGACCCACCCGCCGCATTGACCTGCTTCAATGCTTCTGCCAACAGACCTGGCAGAGAAGTCCTCATCAACTCCGTAAACTCTCGAGCTATAGCTGCTCTCACTTCTGGTTCAAAGGTGAAGGGTTGTTCTTCAACCTGTGTCTGCTCGGCTTCATGCACACTAACCGCCGGTTCAGTGTGAACACTTCCCTCTTCACTATACTCTTGGCGCGCAGGGATCCTGCTACGCCCACCATTTCGACCGCCGGTACGACCACCGGTACGGCCACCACGCCTTCCGTTTCCTCTTCTTTCCATTACGTTCTATAAGACAAGAAATCCAATGTCATCACGCTAGTTAACAAATAGAATCCAATAAGCACTGTAAGATGTTAATATACACTGGCCATCTGTAATTAACCATTACACTACCTTTCGATTTCTATTTGACCACCTTTGTGATTCCATCAGAACACAAGTCCTTACTTAACCTCTTCTAAGGCATACTATATACGTAATATATATACTACCTTCATACCTGATGCTGTGGCTCGAGTTACCCGTACTGGCATCCGCTTTCGGTCCCATTCAAAGTTTAAGTTCAGACACTAGGAGTGTCCGAATCTCTCAAACTATTGCTCTGATACCAACTTGTAAGGCCCCAAACCCGGGAGGCCCCACTTGTTGGATTTACTCATTCACAAACAGTTCTTAAACATGAATATCAAATAACGCAGCAGAACATTCATGATAATTAAAAACTTGTTCATACATGCGGAAGCGTAAACATAGTTTAAAACATATTTACATCATAACTAAACATAACGGGATGCCAGTCTTCATGATCAGCCAGGTAACTCTTCTCGCTTGCCAAGCATCACCGTCCATCCTCATAACCTACCTTAACCTGAATGTGCACACTTAAAAACGTCAGCTACGCTGGTGAGTTCTAGTTTTAACATAAACCTTAACTTCAAATAAATTGCCAAAAACATCACTTCATACTTCATTTAATAAAAAGCGTACGTAAATAATGCAATAACAAACATAACACTTCATAAGTCAACGAACATATAGAATCTGCGCCTTCTCGTAACCGTCAAATCCAAACGTTACATACTGGTTGAATAACTTAAGGATCACCACCACTAGGCCCATCATCACCGTACTGTCCTTCGGGTGAGGAACTCCTAGGGCCCGATACTTAGGTTATCCAACCCTTCAAGCACGGCGTCCCAAAGGATAGCGCGTACCAAACTTCAAGCACACTACATCCCGTCGGACACAAGTACTTAACTTCAAGCACGACTACCCCGTAAGGTAAATCGTACCAACTTCAAGGATCACGATAATCCCCTTGGCGACCGTCATCGCCCCAGTTGTACAACAGTTGGCCAGCCACAGAGGCCCCTAAAAGGTAAAGGCCCATAACATCCTTCCCATCCCTTAACCTTCATTCCCTAAGGAATATTGGCAGATTCGTTCGTTTGTGACTTTCGTAAACCTTCGCTTCTTTTACTTCAAAAACTTCAGTTAAAGCATTCGTACGTTTTATTAAAAACATTCTCTTCGTTAAAACACTTCGTAAACTTCTTTTGGCAAAATATTTCATAAACACTTCCTTCATAAACATCATTTTATAAAATGTTACATACTTCCTTCATAAACATCATTTTATAAAATGTTACATACTTCCTTCATAAACATCATTTTATAAAACGTTACATACAACCTTCGTAAATATCATTTCATAAACATCGTTTCATAAACATCGTTTTATAAAATCATCACGTGTGCACACCAGCCCAAAAACATTATTAAAACATTTAAAAGAGGGCTTCTAGAACTCACCTTATAAGCTAGTCTCGGTTGTCCTAACAAAGGTCCAACAACTTCACTTTCGATCTGAATTGATTAGTTAATGCACATCAGACCAATACCGACTCTAACGGTTTAACCATTCTAACATACTGACTTCACTTAATCAGTTCTGATGTCTGCGCACTTAGCAAGTGCGCAGACCCTGCTGCCTGCGCACTTAGCAAGTGCGCAGACCATGCTTCCTGCGCACTTAGCAAGTGCGCAGGTCCTTCCTCCTGCGCACTTAGCAAGTGCGCAGGTTCCTCTTCTTGCGCACTTAGCAAGTGCGCAGGTCCCTCCTCCTGCGCACTTAGCAAGTGCGCAGGACCTGCTCCGTGCGCACTTAGCAAGTGCGCACGACCTGTTCTTCGCGAAAACCCTAACTTTCGCATTTCGGGTCTGATCATGTCAAGATCCCGAACCTGTTGCATTCAAAACGTTCGTTTTCCATTAAGGAACTCAAATCTATACTCATCTTCCAGTTTCATCCGTTCAAATATAACCTTTTTGCCCAAAACCCGAAAAACCCAAAAACGAACAAAAACTCAGATTTAGGTCGGATCGTTACCGGAGGTTCTTCTCACGAGTTATGGAGCAACACACTTCTCAAATCTCGGGTCGATCCGACAACTTTCTCTCTCTACGGTTTCTCTCTCTAGAAGTTGCAAATGAGAGAAATGGGTTGTGACCTTGGCTATTTATAGGGGAGGCTCCCCTTCTAGCCCATCCGACCCGACCCGACATGCCTCGTTCGTTTATTTAGTCATTTTAACCGTCGTTTTATTTTTGGGATGTTACACTCTTAGGGGCTTATATCATCGAATTGATTAAGAATACAATCTAGGGTTCATGCGAATACAGGTTTAATCGAACCACAATCTAATCACGCTTTCAATGCAATTAAAATATATGTTTAGGATCGCAATCTATTACTCATTGAAAGCCCTATGACAATTTGATCTCCTATCATCGATTTGAACATAATCTAGTATCTAGGGTTTGTTCTTAATCAAATTGGGGGTTTTGATCCTAAACACAACCTAAATGAAATTAATCTATACCAGCAGATCCGAAAACTCGCGTTTAGTAAAAGCCCTATGGTCTTGATCCATAATCTCATAGGATTCAATCGATTTGATTTCAAGTTCAACTTAGGGTTTTCGGGTAATTGAATCAGAAATTAAACAAACCTAAACCCGTTGATTTTGCAATTAAAACTCACCAAAGACTCGTAATATGTCGACTAACAAAACCCGCGTGTCTTTTGGTTTAAACGAAATCAAATTCATTGGATTTGGGATTGATTTTGGGTTCGGCTCATGCAAAGGGGAAAGGGCTCAGGATCTTGGATTGTTAAAACTGTTTCTAGTACCATTCTGTCGCGAATCACAAATGGGCAGAGATGGTTAAAGCACGGTACTCACACGTAGGAGACCCGGGTTCGAAACCGGTCTCCTGTAATTATATTTTTGGGACTTTTTCAATGATTTGTTTTTATAAAAAAAACTAATTCCTATATTATTATAATAATATATTTAAGTGTTCTGAACCCGTAAAACATCCGTAGGCTCGGGTTTGGTTTCACAACCTATTTTAATATTATTACCCACTTTTAAAATAATATAATTATATTATTTTCAAACCACGACTTCGAATAAAATGATATGTTTTCAAACCGTGACTCCTAGAATAAAATAATATATTTGTGTATTATTTCACCTCATTTATTTACCTCGTATAACGTTTTAAACTAATTAATAATATATTTGTTTATATTATTTACTCACGCCTATTATATCGAATAAAAATAATATATTTATTATTTTTCCACACAAATGATTATTTTGTTAATCATACGACTTAAAATAATATATATAGTTATATTATTTTCCTAACCATTTTAAATGGTAAGCGTACTATTTAATCATTTAATATTATTCGTTTAATATTATTCGTTATAAACGTTCGACACGTAACACGTTAATCTTAATTATTATATTAAGAAATATATTTCCGTAGACACGTTCGTCTGCTCATTGATCCTTAGAATGTTTTTGACATTCAAATCTTCCGTGTCGTCGTCACAAAATCCCATATGTCCCTAACTTATGTGTTTATAATTCTAGGGCATACGTAAGCCGTGCATGCTAACATTTGAGGTTCCAAATCTCATATTTGTGTTATACTACCTACTACGCAACGCAGGTGAGTATCACGGCCCCTTTTTACTTGTTTTACTATTGGGTGAGAAACATGCTTACACACAAACATATTTTACTTGTTTTCCTATTGAGGAGAAACAAACATGTACACAAACTATCATACTTTTACTTGTTTTCCCCGTGGGGGAGAAACAGGTACGCAAACAAACATTATGTTACATGTTTTTCCCGTTGGGGGAGAAAACATGACACGACTATTTTAGATTATTGTAATTCATATGTTATTACTGGTGAGGCTAAGCGTGACACACTATCACAGAAAGTCCTCATCATACATCGAACCGTTAATATGGATCTTAGCGAGGTAATGTTTAGTAGTACTACTGGGTTTGACAAGCCCCACCCGCGTTAGTCGCGCTAACTCGATTGGAGGTAGAACGGGTGAAATGTTAGCCTAGTTACATTTGCTAAAGTTGATAGACCTGGCAGGAGGCATAAAAACACAAACAGTCAGCTTCGGTTGCGAGCGCTTTAGTAAGACATGAACATAGGCTAGCTACCTATAGATATGCATATTGAACGTACATAATCTGGCAAACTGTAGGTCCAGGTAACTCAACTACTGATCGAACTCGTGATATGACGTTGCTATAACACGAAGTGCGGAATCCTTCGTGTTAACGTTTGTATACTAATCGACAATTCAAACAACATGCGTAAAGAAACTTCTCAAATATATTCAGATTCACAATGGTTTACAGACTCATTCAGACAAATCTAGTTCTCTCTGTTCTGTTCTATGTCTAATGACTCTGTAAACACATATATATAGAAACTAACCTGCTGTAAGCGAACTTATTAAGTTCGCCTGAAACAGACTAAGCGAACTTAACAAGTTCGCCTCAGTTAGACCTAAGCGAACTTATTAAGTTCGCCTCTAGTAGACCAGGCGAACTTAACAAGTTCGCCTCTAGGCTCATTAGTAAAAACACTTAGCAACTTTATACATTTACATATCAAAAACACAAAGACATAAAATCTAACTATTACAAGCTTTTTTCATTACAAATCTATGTCCTAACAGACTCCCCCTTGACAATAGCTTGATCTTCTGTCTTTAGTCTTTATCTTGAACTCTTCCAGTTGTCCAGTAGTCTGCTGCCAGCATGCACTCCATATCTTCTGCATATCTCCAAAACTCTTTTATACTGTAGACCTTGTTCTCTCCATTCATCAGTATACATGATCTCATTCTTTCGCAGCGTCCTCTGATCTTTCTTTGAAAAATTAATAAGATTCATTGCGTCATAGAAACACACAATGACCTTATTATCTTTATCTTCAACCCTTGCTTCACCAGTATTAACATCAACATACCACCATTTCATATTCCCAAGAAAGTCTTGAGGAATATTCTTTAATGGTATCTTGTGAATAGCACGCACTGGTCTATACTTGTATCTCCAGGTTACTTTCCCAGTCTTAGGATCTGTGTTCTTCACTCTCTTTCCCTTCTGTGGTTTCAGCCGTTCATACTTACCCGAACTACCTTCTTTCTTTATTAGGTTTGCTATCACATCAGCCAAACCATTCTTCGATCTATTTATGAGTGGCTTTGAAGCTAGACCATTTATTTCAAACCTCGGCAAGATGTTGAAATATTTGATCCTCGGCTTTAAGTATTGAACACCGTCAGATCGTTTGATTACAAATAATTTTGATTCACCATCATAGAACCAACTTATGATCCTTCCTACACACTGCTCTTTATTCACATATTTCTCTTTCTGAGCAGGTTGTGCTAGAGACTTGGGTAGCACCTTCATCCAACTGTTTACAACTTCTCTCCACTGTTCTCGTGTCATCCCTGTATCTCTGTACATCACAGGTTCTTCATTAATCTTCGGAGACTCAGTGTGAGTAGTTTCAGTTTCAGCACCCTTATTGAATTGAAGATACTCATCATCAGTATCCATCTTTGACTCAGCTGTATCATCAGGTAGTGTGACGTCTTCAATAGAGTCCATAGAGTCAGTTATTCCGTCATAAGAGAACTCAGGAACAACATCCTCTTGGATGAAGTTATACGGCACCTTAAGACCGTCACAACCTTCATAGGTAACACTGTCTTTATCTTTCTCTATTTCAATCTCTACTATTTCTCCTTCTTCTATCTCAGTAGCTGACATATCAGCTTCCATGTCATTGAATAAATCGTCAATGTCATCAAGACATTCAATCTTTTCAGCTTCCTCTTCTTCTGAATCTTGAAAGAATTCTAATAACAGAATTTCTTCGTCATTAGTACCCGAAGTATCTTTGTCTTTGTTTCCTTCAATTGATTGTGATGTCGACTCCCCCTGAACTCTAGATATAGGATTAGCGTCAGTGTATTAACGATCACCCTCAATATTTCCAGCAGGATCATTATCTTCATCATCACATCTTTGAATTGACTCTGTGTGACAAGTATCAGGTATCCTCAACTCCCCCTGAGCGTCAAGACGCTGAACGAGTTTGGAAACTAATGCTTGCATATCAGCAATCTGTTGAGCTTGATTCTGAATCACCAGCTGTCGTTGAGAATCAATAGTTACAAATGAATTAACTTGTGTTTGTAGAGACAACACTTGAGATTCAAGGAAAGTTATCCTGTCAGAATCAGAAGGCTTTGACGGACCAGCTGTTGATTGTGGAATAAAAGGACTTGAAGTAGTAGGAATCTCTGGAGGAACAGGAGATTGAACTGGAGATGGATCCTTAGATCTTGGAGGAGTAATGATTTGAGAAGCAACAAAATTAGCATCCTCAACTCCTTGAGAAGATATTGCAGCAGCAATCGACGCAGACATTAACTTTGGACGTGTAGGATCTGGATTAAAGTCACTATCAGTGTCAGAACTCTCATCGACCAAAGATCTTTTACCAAGTACTGATCCGGAAGGAGGATCCCGAACAGACCTGCGTCATGGTCATCTGGCTTGAGATTTAATGCGTTTTCCAGCATTAGCCAGTGGAATAGCAGCCAACCGTTCATAATGACCTGGAGAAAAATCCCTAGATTCATCAGAATCAGTGCTGTCATCATCAAATGATATTGTATCACTTGAACTGGAACTAGACTCAGCTTATGTCACCACATTCCCTTCTTGTTCATGAATGGGCGAGTTCACAGCATCATCAACAAAATCATCCATGTTCATTCCTAGATCTTGATTAGGGTCATGAACGACCTCTTCTTGAACTGGTTCCTGAATAGGAATATCAACTGCAGCTTGTGGAATAGGAACTTGTTCAAGAATAGGAATTTGAGGTTGTACAGGAACTTGTATTTGTGGAACTGGTATCTGTTGTTGTTGTGCGAGTTGTTGTGGTTGTACATTAACTCCTTGAGCTTGATCAAGTTCATTAGGATGAAACCAGTTGTCATTTGGTGGTGTAACATAATCAGGATTGATTAAGTGCCCAAACAGTGGAGTATTGACTGGAATCAATGTAGCATTCTGCTGTTTTACCTTAGTACAGTCGGTAAAAATACGTTTTGACATCGGAGTCAAAGTTAATCTTATAGCATGTTGTGGAAGATCCGGAATAAGATGATTGAGCATCATTTGAATAAACCGAGGATACATCAAGAAACCTTGACCTTCCGCTGGATTGATCTGCATTACCATCTCCCGATAAAAATAAAGAGGAAAATTGAATCTTTTATTCAATGTTAAGGCCACCATTGATGTTTGAAGAGCCATCTTCAATCCATCAGTACCAGCTTTTCGCGGAGAGATGCATTGAATAATCACATGCATAAAATACCTCCATTCACCTACTAATCCACCTTTCCGAGCTTGTGTATCATTTTGTCGTCCACGATAACCCATCCGTTGAAAACAACCCATAATAAGAGTGTTAGGATAAGATATTGGATTGTTACCATTTCCACCTAAATCAAGAGCAGCACGAATCGTCGCTTCAGAAATTGCAATCTCAGTGTTATTTACTGTTGCACGAAGTACATGCGGTTCCACGTCATTATCTTGATGTACCGTATCCCAGAATTGTTGTATGTACACCAAGCTGATATAGGGATCTGCAGATAAAGCAACATGCAGTCTTGATCGATTCAGAAAATTTATGATGCCTTGAAAATGAACTGCTTCTGGCATATTAGGATCTAACAACGCCACTTGATTATGCTTATATTCGACACGACGAGCCATCTGTGAAAATATCGGACAACACAACAAACATTAGTACACTTACACATATATGAAACACATATTTAATAATACACACAAACAAAACAAAAGAAAATTTAAAAAAATTTCAAACAAAACAAAAAAAATTTAAAAAAAATCACAAGTCCATTTCACTTCTGGCCCCTAGGCGAACTTAATAAGTTCGCTTAGTAGTGCAAGAGGCGAACTTATTAAGTTCGCCTGACAAGTTTGCTTGGAACAAGTTTGCCTGAACCTGAGACGTTTCAAATTCAAACACATATTTTCAAAACTACGGCAAATCAATAGAAATCGTGAAATAAGCTTTGAACAACAGTCGAATTCCAATTTACAACCAAAGATGATGATTAATTTTATATTTCATTCAAAAATTAGGTCAAAATTGTCCTTTGAATCGTTCGACGAAAACCGAGATTAAAAACCCCAAATACTCTCAATTTAGCGGATGAAAATCGACGAAAATACCTTTGTTAGATTCGCAATTCAATTTTGATCAAGATTCAACCAGAAAATAACACTTACAACACAGTTTTAAAGTTTTGAGAATTTTGGGCAAGTTCGCTTAAGTTCTGAGGAAGACGATGAAAACAGATAAGTTCGCCTGATTAAACCCTTATTCAGATTAAGTTCGTTTGATTAAGCGAACTTGTTAAGTTCGCTTAACAAGCCTTCGGCGAACAAGATAAGTTCGCTTCACCCTTAAGTTCGCTTCACCCCAGACTGTAGATTAAGTTCGCTTCACTGTACACAGGCGAACTTAATTATTTTTCAACCTTTTTGCCTTGAACACAAATTTTACCAACTTCATCCTGTCAAATCTTGAACTTCCGTCAGCAACACATATTTGATCCAATCCCGAACAATTTTAATAAAAGATTAGAATTTTCATGGAAAATAAAAATCAAAATCTTTTTGAGTTTTATCTATACAGACGGAAACACATATTTTTGGTTTTTCTCTGTACAAAATGAAATCACATATTTTTTGTTTTTATCTGAATAAACTGAAATCACATATTTTTGGTTTTTATCTGAATAAACTGAAATCACATATTTTTGGTTTGAACATCATGAGCAAGAAGATCATATCAGTATTCAATTAATTCATCACACATATTATCAATAACAAAGGGTAACCTATAGTAAGAGACCATTCAACTCAATTTTGTGCATTTTGCATATTTTTCATTTTGAAACTCATTCAACTTGAATAATATTTGAAATGATACGCGATAATTTTCAAAGTAAATAAGATCAGGTTATAAAATGCTCTTTTATTTATACCGAATTTGAAATATAAAGCCTGAATTCTTAAAATTGTCAATATTATATTATTTGAAACTATAAGCGTTTATTCTCCAAATTCATGTGATTTAGTACCATTTAAATGATAAACATCGTGTACCCCACATAAATGTCAAATAGAAAATAAATGTACTATCTTCAAGACATATATAAGATTTTACTGATTATCCGAATATTCAGAATGAGGAGACATCACTTAGCACATGAATAGCAGAATCCAAATTGGATTGTATAGGAATCAATGAGATTCAGAATCGAATGATTCAATGTTTTGGCTTATATTTGTGGAATCATAAGATTCAGGTACGTGGATCCAATTGTTATCTGGATTATGAATTCAATGGAATCAGTAAAGATGATTTATCAATATGATCATATGTTTGACAGATGATGTCAAGTACATATCTTGATTATACTTCAAATTGCATGCTTTTCGAGACATGGGCACTGAAGCAAATCGAATAAATAATGCTAAGGACATAACCCGAAACTGATCTCATAGAAAAATCCTTATTAAAAGCTAATATTCTTTATCTGATAGTGATCTTTTAACACACACACCCTGGCATATAATGGATTTAAATCACAGATGTAATCATATTATATTTGATTTTCACACTACTATTAGTTTCAAAACGCTTTTAGCCTATTGACAATTCAAGTTTCAAATTTTATACACAAATTTTAAAACAAATTATCAAGAATAGAGCATTCACAACATTATCATTTCTTATTTATGCAGACTTTGAAATTTAGATCAGATCAACTTATTTTAATCAACCATATATCAAGGTCTACTAAGGTCATGTGAAATGAACTAATCACTGATGTACTATCATTTCTTCTCAAACCTCAAATGATGTCAAATTTTATAATTTTCAATTTGTTTTGACTTTTTATAATTTAAACTTTTTGACTGAAAATGTAAATGCAGAAATGTAATAAAGCAATAAAAGAACCAAAAAAAAAATTTTATGAAATTCTGATTTTGAAAATCTTTTATTCAGGATTCATCATTCCAATCATTTTTATCAGGAATTCAAACCTGGTACGATCAAATGCCTTAGTAAACAAATCAGCAAAATTATCTTCAGTGTGTACCTTGACCAGCTCAATCAACCTTTTCTCTGCACAATCACGTATAAAATGATATCGAATTTCGATGTGCTTAGTTTTACTATGTTTAACAGGATTATTCGTTATGGACATAGTAGCATTGTTATCAATAAACATGGGGGTTTCTGTGAAATTCAAACCGTAATCTCTCAATTGTTGTTGTATCCACAGGATTTGTGAACAGCAACTTGCAGCAGCAATATATTCTGCTTCGCATGTTGAAATCGAGACTGTGGTTTGCTTTTTGCATTGCCATGATACAAGTCGATTTCCTAAGAACTGACAACCAACTGTTGTAGATTTCCAGTCCAGACAACAACCACCAAAATCAGAATCAGTATAAGCATTGAAATCAAAGTTAGAACCATGAGGATACCATAGCCCTAAACGTTGTTTTCCTTTTAAATACCGAAAGATTCTTTTCACAGCAATTAAGTGAGATTCTTTTGGCTTTGCCTGAAATCTGGAACAGATACACACGGCGAACATTATATCCGGCCTTGAAGCGGTTAAGTACATGAGGGATCCAATCATAGCTCTGTAAAGTCGACAATCCACATCTTTTCCTTCCGGGTCAGAATTTAACTTATGATTGACCGGAATTGGAGTATCGTATGGGGTACAGTCCTCCATCTTGAACCGGCTCAAGATGTCTTTGACATACTTGGACTGATGAATAAAGAAACCATCTTCCTTTTGATTTACTTCTAAAACTAAGAAAAACGATAACTCTCCCATAGCAGACATTTCAAATTTCGACTTCATAACACCCTCAAAGTCTTTGCACAACCCTTCATTTGTCGAGCCAAAAATAATATCATCCACATAAATCTGTACCAGTAGGTAATCTCCCCCTGATTTCTTTATGAATAAGGTCGAGTCTATCTTTCCACAAACAAAGTCATTCGCCAAAAGATGTGTGGATAATGTTTCATACCACGCACGAGGAGCCTGATGAAGACCATAGAGGGCCTTATCAAGATTGAAAACCATGTTCGGATTCAGTGGATCTTCAAACCCCGGCGGCTGACACACATAGACTTCCTCCTTGACCTTTCCATATAAAAATGCACTCTTGACGTCTAATTGAAACACCTTAAAACCTTTAAAGGAAGCAAAAGCTAGAAACAGCCTTATAGCTTCAAGCCGCGCAACCGGCGCATAAACCTCGGTGTAATCAATTCCTTCTTGTTGATTGAAGCCCTGGACAACTAATCTTGCTTTATTGCGTACCACGACACCTCGATCGTCTTTTTTACATTTAAACACCCATTTTGTTCCTATCGGATATGCACCTACCGGAAGATCAACAAGATTCCAAACCTTAAGTTTGTCAAATTGAGCAAGTTCTTCCTGCATAGCTTCTATCAAGTTATTGTCATTTAAAGCCATCTCAACATTCTTTGGTTCAACCTGTGAAATAAAGCATGAATGTGATCAATCATCAAGAACACCAGAATCTTTAATGCAAGTATACAAACAAGTATTGTCAACAAGAAAACGGGTTTTCACTCCATCCTGTAAATTTCCAATTATATTTGTTACTGGATGATCTTTGTGTTCCTTGATGGATGTGACCTCAGGAACTGGCAACACTTCAACTTGAGTAGATGCAGATTGATAAGAATAATCTTGAGGAATTAGAATTTTCGAGTCTAAATTTGATGGAATCTCCCTCTGATCCTGTGCCGAAGGTAATGGATCATCTCCCAACAACGGATCAGCAGACGAATCCTAAAAAATAGCATTATCCTCCTCACTCTCTGAATCTTGTGGACCTGAACAAGAAGCAACATTAGGATCGGGAGCAGAAGTAGATGGAATCGATGAATTTGGAACTGCATTTGGTAGAAATCCATTGTGCTGTGTATCTTGATAAGAATCATAAAGAACAGCAGCATCTTCATCAGAAATATCAGACGGTAAATGAAAAGACTTGAATAAGTTGTCATGATCAAATGCCCAATCCGGACCAATCGCCATTTATGGTAAAGACCGATTTGAACAGTCAATATGGAACCATTCTTCAACTTTGCGTGTCTCTTTGTTATAAACCCTCTTGGTTGTTGAATTAGCCACATACCCCAGAAAAATCCCTTCAATAACCTTTGCACTGAATTTTGTTGGGACATCTCGAACCTTCAGTAGGGTACACGGATTACCAAAAGGTAGTAAGTATTCCAGATCCGGCTTTCGATTATTCAACAATTCATAGCAAGTCTTGATATGTCGCTTGACGGTCAAGACCCTGTTCAAAACATGACACGCAGTATTCACAGCTTCAGCCCAAAAGGTGACTGGAAGCTTAGAATCTGCAAGCATCGTGCGAGCTGTTTCAACCAACGTCCTGTTCTTTCGTTCAACGACACCGTTTTGTTGAGGAACATATGGCGCACGGAATTCATGATGAATTCCTTTTTGTAGACAGAATAAGCCCATTTTGCTATTCTTAAATTCGCTGCGATTGTCACTCCTGATTCTTCTGACTTTCAGATTGAATAAATTCTCCAAACCCAGGATTAAGTATTGTACCAACTCAGTGGTTTCATCTTTAGAAGAAAGAAACTTAACCCATGAAAATCTGGAGTAATCATCAGTTACGACCAAGCAGTACGATTTCCCACCAATGCTCCTAATACTGATAGGACCGAACAAATCCATATGCAGCAACTCCAAAGGAGTTACGATAGAATTTGTCGATTTCGATTTGTGAGATTTCTTTCTTTGCTTCCCCTTCTTGCACGGAATACAATCATCAGGAACTGAGAATTTCATTTTCGGAATACCAAGCACAAGATCATTCCTAACAATGTAGTTCATCTTCCTGTAGTTAATGTGAGCTAACTTCCTGTGCCACAATATTGAATCAGATTCCGACGCCTTGGAGAGTAAACAAGTTGGAATTGAATCCGTTGTAGTGGCGACACTCATGTCAAGGACATACGTGTCATTTCTCCTTGGAGCCTTCATGAGAATCCATTCATCAGGAATCACAAAACCCGGTTTCAGAATATAGCATTCATGATCGTTGAAATGGAACGAAAACTTCTTGTCACAGACTTGTGATACGCTTAAAAGATTGTGTTCCAGCTGCTCAACATAATTCACTTTTTCAAATTTTACTTTGTCATTCTTTAACGTTCCCTGGCCTGTTATGTACCTGCCTTTATTACCCGCAAAAGAGACATAACCACCATCAATTTTAATCACATCCTCAAGCAATCTAACATTCCCTGTCATATGTCGAGAGCAACCACTATCCACATACCATGTATTATTGATAGTCCTCCTTGGTTGTCCCTACATAAACAACGAGAATCAGTTAGAAAGTGGAACCCAAGCCATCGTGGTCTTGGGTCGTCCGGATTGATCAAAATAAACAACTTCTTGTAATTTACAATCAATTTTATCATTCACTTTTGGAACAAAAGTTTGACAATCAGACCTTTGCAAAGAAGAATCATTTTTATTATTTTGAAAAACATTATGTGATATATTATTGTCAGATTCAGAAGTTTCCAAAATTTTCTTTAATTTTCTGTTTCTTCTTCTTCTTTGAGGTCTAGACAATTTAACCTCCTAAAAAGAATCTTTTGAAATTCCAACTTTTGGAATCTCAAGTTTCTCTTTGCAAACAAAGGATTTAGCATTCAATAAATTCTCTTGCTTAAATCCATGGGATTTAACAAAAGAATGACCAGTCATATTTTTCTCCAAACTAGAAGACGACTTTCCCTCATCGTTTCTTTTAAGAATCTTCACCACTTTCGGTTGTGAAGGAACAGTCTTCATTTTACCCTGGTTCTTGTATGGACAATTAATCAAAATATGACCAGCCTCATTGCAATGAAAACACACTCTTCTTTCATGATAACTTATGAAATAAGATGTTTTCTTTGAATTTGAAGAACCATTAGAAGAATAAGCTTCGGAGGAATGCCCAGAACAATTTATTGGCTTCTTTGGAACATAAGTCTGTTTTGGCACCTTTGAAGAATTCACTTTTTGAAAACCAGCCGCAACAAACCCACTTGACTGTAAGATTGGAGAAAGTTTAGTTGGAACCACTTTCACCTCTTCAGGTTCTGTCAAGATGCATCTATCCCGAGTAACATTCTTCACAACCTTTGATTCCTCAATTTTCACTTCTCTCGGAATGCCTTCAACCTTTGAATCATCAAACACTTCATCCTTTGTATCAGAATCATACACCATGTCTTCACCCGTCACTGGATTCACTTTAATATTGTCTTCGGATCAATCTCCTCTTCATGAATGATTTCAGGCTCAACCACATAATTTGCATTAAATGGAGGAGGAACAAATCCAATACCAGCAACTCTTTTTGTGGGATCAGCATTAGCATTGAAATAATCCAAAACTACAGATGAATTCTCAAACCATTCCAGTTTTCTATGTAACTTTATCACCTCAGATTCTTTTTCAGAAATCTCCTTGTTCTTTTGGGCAACTACTTCATTTCGTTTTTCGATTTCAGCATAAGCCATATCTAGATGATAACCCTGCTCTTTGTATTTTAACCCAAGAGAATTTAAGTCTCTTTTCAAAGACTCAATTCTATCAATGCACAGCTTATCATTATCTTTCAGTTTTTGATTAACTGAATGCATTGATTTCATGTCACAAATCAAATTTGTGTTATCATCCATGACTTTTTGCAGTTTATCTTTAACAGAAATACAATTAGAACAGTATATATGACAAACAGAGTCTTTTACCTTAGTCGGATCAGACATGTCTGCCATGAATACTTTGGCAATTGGAATATTCTCTGAATCTTCACCAACTGAAGCATTTTCTGTAAGAACAATTTCTTCCTCAGCAACCCCTGACACAGCATCAGAATCAATACTTTTCCCTCTTTCTTCCTCATCATCAACACTTGGAACACTATCACCATCACACGAATCATCACTAGAACTTTCATCATCAGTAGACTCTTCTGGTTTTTCTGAATGAATTTCTGCAACAAAAGCCTGACTCACAGCACCCACCAAATCTTCCAGATGAATGCCCCAATCATAATTTTTGTCGTTTTGAGCAACTAAAGCTGATGATGCAGATGCATGATTTGTATTTCCAGAAGGACCATGACTTTGATTACCAGATGAACTATGTGACTAATTCCTATTATGCTGAAAGTTAGATTGCTTCTTTTGAGAATCAAATTCTACCTTTGGCTTCACACACTCCTTAGCAAAGTGACCATACTCTTGGCAATTGTAACACCTAACTTTGCTCTTATCAAAACCCATACGCGATCGACTATTTGAACCAATATATTTTCTGCCAGTTCTCTTCAAGAAATCTTTAGCTTGTCGCATTAACATGGCCATATTCCATTGGATATTCATTTCTTCCAGATCAACAGGGTCAATCTGTCTGAAATCTTCTTCTATTACCTCAGGATCATGTATTTTACCTCCAATGAAATTTTCATATGATGCCATGAATGAAGAAAACATAGCAAGATAATCATCAGCAACTTTCTGATTCACATGAGATCCAGATGATGTTGTGTCACACCCCCATATTTTATTTACTTATTAAATAAATACAGGTTGTAACGATTGGTTCATTACACGATAGCGGAAACTGTAATAATGATTTCTAAGACTTGATTAAATATACAATTACTAAAGCTAAGTAATACTATGATTTAAGTTCCTCTAGATCAAAGATAGACTTGAGACTTGATATTCTACGTCCTTCCAGCCTTTAGGAATTGATCCAACATAGCTAGTCTATTCCAACCGCGCCATGGCTAAAGGTCACCTGAGAAACATACTTGAAAGTGTCAACACAAAGGTTGGTGAGTTCACAGAGTTAGTTATATTAGTGCTTATAGTTTTTCCCGAAAACATGTACATGACTTTACCGTCATAAAACTAAGTAGTTTTCCCCGAAAAACTATACATGACTTAACCGTCATAATAATAAGTAGTTTTCATTTGAAAACATGCCCATGACCTATCCGTCATGAAATAAGTAGTTTTCCTTTGAAAACATTACCATGACTTAGCCGTCATAAAATATGTTTAAACCTGATCATTTTAACTAATCAGAACCCTTTTGTATAAACATGATCACTTTAACCGGATCCAAAACTCTTTTGTTTAAATTCAATTGTTCGTAAATAGTTTCAGGTGTATGTGATAAACAGAATAAGAATTGTTGACCCATTTGTAAACTAGCTAGGAATACAAATAATATGTTCATACATGAGGCGTAACCAAACCATGACAATTGTACACGCCCCTAATTTCGTTATCCGGTTCTATGCGGCCATAAATCCTCCAGATTGTGGTTAGCGCGACTAACCATGACCGGGAGACGTCACTCTCCATAGTACTATTCATAGGACCCTAGGCTACAGTTAATGGTTACTACGTTGTTCCAGGGGACTTTTCCGGCCTCAAATTGTTGTTCTCATCTCATGTAAACATACAAGTCGTGTCTTATTCTCTTGTTATCCCATAAAATAGTTGTATGTATGTGTTTCCCCCAATCGTTGAGTGTTGTTCATCCGAACAATCGTTGTATGTTGTTCATCCGAACAATCGTTGTGTGTTGTTCATCCGAACAATCGTTGTATGTTGTTCATCCGAACAATCGTTGTGTGTTCTTGTGTCCAGCTGTTTAGTTGAGCAAGTTTTCTCCCCGTTTGTTTAAAAACAATTTAAAAACCAGTAGTAAAAGTGGGGCTGGGAGACTCACAAGAAGTTAAACCAAAATGTTCATATTGTCAAACGTATAAACAATGTAATTCATGTTTTCAAAACATAATAAGTAAGTATGTTTCTCCCCCGATGTTTACAAAACAGTAAAGAGTTAAAAGGGGGCCGTGAACTCACCTTGTGTCCGATGAAATCCTAGCAAACAAACTTGTGCTAGTTCTTGTATATCCGTACCCTAATCACACAAGGGTACTAATGTGTTAAAGCTACCCGTCTTATACATAAGTTGTTCATCCGACTTAACAGATCTGATTGCTTTTGTTTTAACTATCTTTTTAGTTTTTCCACAATTGTTTCGTTATAAAATAGTTCTAAGTTACTGCCCCATGGGACTGATGAATGGGTATCGAAACTACATAGTTTCGATTGAACAGAACAAATGTCGAAACTACCTAGTATCGATTGAGTAAATTGGGTATCGAAACTACCTAGTTTCGATTGGCAAGAATAGTATCGAAACTACCTAGTTTCGATTGGGCAATCGGTATCGAAACTACTTAGTTTCGATTGAGTAAACAGATATCGAAACTACTTAGTTTCGATTGAGTAATAGGTATCGAAACTCCTAGTTTCGATCAACAGGTATCGAAACTCCTAGTTTCGATTGAACAGCAGGTATCGAAACTCCTAGTTTCGATTGAACAGGTATCGAAACTCCTAGTTTCGATTACTGCACTTTGATTGACAGAATTCGTCCTGTATATTTTTATGTTCAAATCTTGAATTTGACACACTTTTCTTGTTATCTTACTTGCGATTGAACCTTTTGTAGGCTTAGATACGGTTTTAAAGAAAATAAAGTGGATAATATCGAGTTTTTACCTTAAAACCGAGATGAAGATGATGAAAGAAAACAGAGAAGAGTCTTGAATCTTCTGTTAAACTTTCTTTAGAACACTTGAAATCTTCTTAAAATACCGAATTGTGGTGGATTTCTGCCTTAAACTGGACTTCGACTAGAAGGAGAATTGGGAAATTGCCGTATGAAAATGAGAAGTATGGAAGGGATTGTGGGATTTCGACTGAGGAGGTATGGTTTTTATCTGAATTTGAGTGTATTAGCAAGTGGGGGAATGGCTTCTCTGAATTTCGGTCGAAAAGTCAAGCAAGTGGGTTGGGGTTAAATAAATCAAACCATTTGATTTAAGTGTAAATTTAACCACTAGTGTTCGTATTTAGTCGGGTTATCCTGGTACGTGAACCGGTAACTCCTAGAATTACCAAAATATGAAATGAGACCATGTACGGTTTTTGTTAGGCCTTAATGTCCTTGTTTGTGAAATTAAGTAAATCACAAAAACAATTATAATGTAAACTTGTTTATAACATGTACGGATATTGACCTGAATTGTCGGGTGTCACATGTTGAAGCAGTAGTAGCAGAAAATCCAGAATGACTTGAATGACCAGAATAAATTGGAACTCCAGAACACTGATCATTTGAAGACTCTTGAGCATCACCAGAAAAGAATGCCACTCCAGTACCAGATTTACCAACAGATTTGGTAAAATACATTGAGGGATCCTGGATATGCTCCATATTAGTCTCTTTCTTCTTCATATTCATGTCATGTGACTGAATCTTCCCTAGGACTTCTTCAAGAGACATGGTTTTGTACTTAACATTTTCTTTGATCAAAACCGTATACACATCAAACTTTGATGGTAAAGCCTCCAAGAATTTATCATTGATTTCCTCAGTCTCATATACCACAGATGCACTAGCCAGTTCACTAAGAAGATGATAGAATCTTGTTGCAAGATCATCCAAAGATTCATTTTGAAAATGTTTAAAGACTAGGAACTGCTTCTTTAGTAACTCTTTTCTACTTTTCTTCACATCTAAACTCCCTTCACACCTTTTCTGTAATGCTTCCCATAGTTGTTGAGAAGACTTGAACTGTTTAAAACTGTGATAAATTTCCTTTGGTAGAGACATCGAAATGCTAGCCATTGCTTTCTTTTCTCGATCAAATAGCAGCTTCTCTTCAGTAGTTAAAGCTGACACTGGTTTCGGAACATCATCCTTTCCCATCCATGAATAAGTAGGATGCGTATATCCTTCCAAAATCGGAATCCACAAACTAGTATCGGTAAAAGATACGAATTGGTCAAACCGATCTTTCCAATTTGAATAATCAGCTAGATTCAGCAACTTCGGAGGTTTTTGAGATGTACCAATCTCATTGTCATAATTGAACATGTTTGTGACTTGAACCATATTTGCCATGTTAAAAAAAATTTTCTGAAAAATTTCTAAGTATTGAGCAGTTTTACCCTCAGGCGAACTTAATAAGTTCGCTTTAGTGAGTACTAAGCGAACTTGATATCAGGAGAACAAGACAAGTTCGCTTAAGGAGGAAATCTGGTAAGTTCGCTTAAAAAATAAGTTCGCTTAAAATGTGAGAAGCGAACTTAATAAGTTCGCTTGCTAAGTTCGCCTGCACAGGAACTCAGCAAGTTCGCTTAAACTGCTGTAACAGATTCAGAGGAATCTTTTCTCAAACACGAACCAAGAACTTCAAAAATCATGATTTCTCAGCGAATTGATGGAATTTAAGGAAATTGATCCGTAGGATTATGAATTTTATCAAATAGAACAGTTCTATCGGACTAATTTCGTCAAGAACACTTCCAAAAACACGAATTCAGCAGAGAAACGATCTTCAAGAACTAGAAAAACTCCATTGTTGCAGAAAATTCAAAAATGTTGAATTTCTTGTCGAATTGTACACAAAAACCATCACTAATCACCGAGAATCGTACTTAATTCACGAGCATAAGCTCTGATACCACTTGTAGGTCCAGGTAACTCAACTACTGATCGAACTCGTGATATGACGTTGCTATAACACGAAGTGCGGAATCATTCGTGTTAACGTTTGTATACTAATCGACAATTCAAACAACACGCGTAAATAAACTTCTCAAATATATTCAGATTCACAATGGTTTACAGACTCAGTCAGACAAATCTAGTTCTCTCTGTTCTGTTCTATGTCTAATGACTCTGTAAACACATATATATAGAAACTAACCTGATGTAAGCGAACTTATTAAGTTCACCTGAAACAGACTAAGCGAACTTAACAAGTTCGCCTCAGTTAGACCTAAGTGAACTTATTAAGTTCGCCTCTAGTAGACCAGGCGAACTTAACAAGTTCGCCTCTAGGCTCACTAGTAAAAACACTTAGCAACTTTATACATTTACATATCAAAAACACAAAGACATAAAATCTAACTATTACAAGCTTTTGTCATTACAAATCTATGTCCTAACACAAACACCCTCTTATTACAAACTTGAAACCTGTGAACTCACCAACCTCGTGTTGACACTTTTTCTTACATGTTTCTCAGGTTGCTTTGGCACAGGTTGCGCACTTAGGAGATGCATGGAGTCCTACTATCATATCATTCATTTCAAATATTTTAAAAGGTTTATGTAATTACATTAATTGATGCTCGTTGCGTATAGTTATTTTTTACTTCATTTTTAACGTTTACGCTTCCGCATTAACTCTGAACTTTTATGTTATGACATTTCAAGTCCCGTATAGTTTCGTTTGATGTAACTAATGACTGAGATCCTGGTGTGTCACCTTCCAAACGGTAAAACTCCGTTAGTGGAATTTGGGGGTGTGACAGGTTGGTATTAGAGCCATTGGTTATAGAGAACTAGGATCGCATACTAGACTATAACCTCACACATTAGTTACACGGCACGGACACTTATACCGATACATATAGCACCTATACATACATTGCAGTGCAGGTATGTTAATACCATCCGTATCACCCTCAGTTGGCAAGGGACACATCACTTGCATTGCATCATCATTCCCAATGGCAACACTCGGGGGATCATCAGAACAGCATCCACCGTCCGAGGGCAACTAGACGAAGCCTTCGGAGGAGTCACTTACATCACCATCACCCGTTGGGTATGGTGAGCTTTCTCAGGTCCATGTTATGGACGACACTCAGCACTAACGCATATCTCTTTGGGAGTTGGGATCGTCGGAGGCGAGTCCCTACTGTAACCACTAGCAACAATACGCCGACCAAAGGCAGACCGTTACACACATTATTGCAGAATCCATTGACACGTATATGTCGTCACTTTCCCGAGCCATGGGCTCGCGTCTTTGGTCAATATTCTGTTGAGAATAGGTTGACCACAAATCTGAGAACGCATTGCTCAATAAAAACTCACACCCTATCTTGACTTAGTTGAAAGGACGGCTACCTTGTTGCTTCTTGTAACTTGTATACATGAATTAGTTTCATTTCTCGAAGTCGCATTTCATGTACATGTTTGTTACATGTTCTCATTTACAATCCGCTGGATTGGACTCCTGTATTGTGTTTCACTCGAGTGAATACTCGGATCAAACCATCCTCGACAACTCATCCTGATATGAGTCCTAGTTGATCAACTTATGATTGATGACTAAGCTTCTCAATGACTTATCATATCTGACAACACTCTGTACTCATCAATACATGCTAAAGGACATTATGACACAGGACAAGGAGAACCAGGGTGAGCATGCAAAGCAAATTATCATTACGGGTGCACACGTAATAGTAATTTGAGGTGCATGTAAGTCCTGGTGAAACCTAGTGTGTGGATAAATGGTCCAAATCTGTGATTTACAGACTGAAGTTTCCACCATCCGTAGAAATTCTCGCAACCCGCTCAACGACTAGTTGGTATCATTAAACTCGTTCAACAGTTGATAGACGCGACTATCAGGTTGAAGACGTTTACGGACACACTGAACTATCATTAATGGAATCCATCATGTTATTTCACTCATGTAATAGTCTTAGAGAACTAAAGACTCTCATCCAAACGTGACCATAGAAACCAACTCGATTGAATCTCTAGTAGAAGCTCATGGTAAACCCATCGACTCCAGGTATGTAAGCAGAATTGGAAGAATTCCTTCCTGTTAACATGTTATTCCTTACACTCCAACAATAAATTCCAATTAACCCTAATGCATTATCAGGTGACTAATTTTCAGATTAATTTGATTTATACCCCAGGGTATCAAACTCTGTAAACGAGGTTCTTCTTTCACAAAACGATCCAGTTGTTCTAATGACATTAGAAAACAAGGATTTCATCTAACTAATCATCAGCTGAACGCGAATACTTAAACAAACGTCCTATCCCTTGTACTCATGATATCTATATCTCATTAAAATCTTTCCTACATATGAACCTCTTAGCCTTTGTGTTGACCAATGCTTACCTCATAAGCACGGGTCTCACTAGAAGTCTCAGCATGACTTCATAAATTTCTTACTGGTGCAGTCGTACTCCAACCTTACTAGAAGCTAAGTGCACCATAGAAATAGCTGATGGACAGATAATTGAAGCAACTCACATTCTTAAGGATTGTAAACTTGGATTAACTGGTCATAAGCTTGAGATTGACCTCATGCCAGCCACACTTGGCAGTTTCGATGTACTTGTCGGTATGGATTGGTTATCTAAAAACCAAGCCGAAATTATCTGTCATGAGAAGATTGTTCGTATTCCTCTCCCGAGTGGAGAAACCCTTTCCATTCAAGGCGAAAGAGTTTGTGCAGTCATGGGCATCATATCTTTTATGAAAGCACAAAAGTGCCTTCGAAAGGGGCATACGGCTATTTTGGCTCTCGTTGCTAAGCAGCCATCAGAAGAGAAGAAGATCGAAGATATTCCCATCATGCGTGAATTTTTGGAAGTATTTCCCGAGGATTTTCCCGGTCTGCCACCGCACCATCAAGTTGAATTCCAAATTGATCTAGCTCCCGGAGCAGCACCGATTCACCTTATAGACTGGCACCCATTGAATTACAAGAGTTGTCCACTCAATTGCAAGATTTGTTGGATAAAGGTTTCATCCGACCTAGTTCATCATCGTGGGAGCTCCGGTACTATTTGTCAAAAAGAAGGATGGAACTTTCCGTATGTGTATAGACTACCGGGAACTGAATAAAGTCACAATCAAGAATCGATACCCTTTACCTCGCATAGATGACCTCTTTGATCAACTCCAAGGATCAAGTTGTTATTCCAAAATAGATCTTAGGTCTGACTACCATCAGTTGAGAGTCCGAGAAGAGGATATCTCTAAGACTGCATTCAGAACAAGGTACGGCCATTACGAGTTTATGGTCATGCCTTTCGGGTTAACTAACGCACCTGGGGTATTCATGGACCTCATGAACCGTGTGTGTAAGCCTTACCTTGACCAATTCGTTATCGTTTTCATCGACGACATCCTCATTTATTCCAAGAACATGAGGAACATCTACGCCTAATTTTGGAATTACTTAAGCGAGAGCAACTGTATGCTAAGTTTTCCATGTGTGAATTCTGGGTCCGGGAAGTTCAGTTTCTAGGGCATGTGGTTAACGAGAAAGGAATACATGTCGACCCATCAAAGATAGAAGCCATCAAGAATTGGGCCGCACCGACGACTCCGACTGAGGTGCGACAATTTCTGGGATTGGCTGGATATTACCGTCGATTCATCGAAGGATTTTCAAAACTTGCTCAACCTCTCACTGCTTTAACTCAAAAGGGTAAAGCCTATAATTGGGGCGATAACCAAGAGTCAGCATTCCAACATCTTAAACAGAAACTCTGCAGTGCACCTATTCTAGCCCTTCCAGAAGGAACCGATGATTTTGTAGTGTATTTTGATGCATCTATTCAAGGTCTGGGTTGCGTCTTAATGCAACGCGAAAAGGTGATCGCATACGCTTCACGACAACTAAAGGTCCACGAGAGAAACTACACCACTCATGACTTAGAGTTGGGAGCCGTAGTCTTCGCACTTAAGATATGGAGACATTACTTGTACGGTACCAAATGCACCATCTATACCGATCACAAGAGTCTTCAGCACATCTTCGAGCAGAAAGAGTTGAACATGCGTCAACGTCGTTGGGTCGAACTCTTAAACGATTATGACTGTGCGATCCGATACCACCCGGGTAAAGCTAATGATGTGGCTGATGCCTTAAGTCGAAAGGAAATGAAACCCAAATGAGTTAGAGCATTACAGCTTACTATTCACCCCGGATTACCTGACAAAATCCGTAGTGCTCAACTCGAAGCACTAAAAGAAGAAAATCTACCGCTGGAAAGTACACGCGGTATGGAAGCACAACTTGAAGTCAAATCTGACGGTATTCACTACTTTGCCGAGCGAATATGGGTTCCAGTATTCGGAAACCTAAGGGAACTAGTTATGGATGAGTCTCATAAATCTCGTTACTCGATACATCTAGGTTCCGACAAAATGTACCATGATCTAAGGTGCTATATTGGAGGCCGAAGATGAAGTCCGATATAGCCAACTATGTTAGTAAGTGTCTGACTTGCGCGAAGGTCAAAGTTGAATATCAAAAACCATCTGGTCTTCTGCAACAACTAGAAATTCCCATGTGGAAATGGAAACAAATCTCCATGGACTTCATCACCAAATTACCACGAACTCCTACCGGATGTGATACCATTTGGGTAATTGTTGATCGATTAACAAAGTCCGCTCACCTCTTAGCAATCAGAGAGACCGACCTCTTAGCAATCAGAGAGACCGAAAAAATGGATAAACTTACTCGTACTTACTTGAAAGAAATAGTCTCTCGGCACGGGGTGCCAATCTCTATCATTTCGGATCGTGATGCACGATTCACCTCTCGTTTCGGGCAGTCGTTACATAAAGCTTTAGGCACACGTCTAGATATGAGCACAGCATACCATCCTCAAACGGATGGCCAAACAGAACGTACTATTCAAACGCTGGAGGACATGCTGCGAGCTTGTGTGATTAATTTCGGTAACACTTGGGAGTCTCACCTACCGTTGGTGGAGTTCTCCTACAACAACAGTTATCACACTAGCATTAAGGCAGCTCCATTTGAAGCACTTTATGGACGGAAATTCCGTTCTCCTATTTGTTGGACCGAGGTTGGGGATAGCCAACTCACAGGTCCTGAACTTGTATTTAAAACTTCCAAAAAGATCGTTCAAATTAGAAACCGTATGGCGGCAGCTCGTGATTGTCAAAAGAGCTATGCCGACAAGCGTCGTAAACCCTTAGAGTTTCAAATAGGTGACATGGTCTTACTCAAAGTCTCACTTGGAAAGGTGTCATTTGTTTCGGGAAACGAGGCAAACTGAATCCTCGTTATGTTGGACCATTCAAGATAATGAAGAAAATCGGACCAGTTGCGTATCAACTGGACCTACCTGAAGGACTTAGTGGTGTACACAACGTCTTTCATGTCTCAAACTTGAAGAAATGCCTAGCAAACGAGTCACTCGCGGTTCCTCTTGAGGAACTACACATTGATGAACATTTGCGTTTCATCGAAGAACCTGTAGAAATCATGGATTGGGAGGTCAAAACGTTAAAACACAGTAAAATTCCATTTTCCAGAGTTCATTGGAACTCGAACGCGGACCGGAATTCACGTGGCAACGCGAGGATCATATGATGCGCAAATATCCAAACCTGTTCAAGCACTCCGCGTCAAATTCTTAAGGTACTATTTAATTTTCGGGACGAAAATTCTTTCAACTAGGGGATGATGTGACACCCCCAGGAAATTTTTTTATTTTTTTTATTTTTATTATTTAATTTTCGGGACGAAAATTCTTTCAACTAAGGGATGATGTGACAATCCGGACTTTTCAGTTAGTTCCGTTAACAATCCCGTTAAATATTTTATTAAATCCTAACCCGGTTAACCCAATATTAAATCCTAGGGACTATTTCTATCAATTTCCAAACTCAAACTACAAGGACTGGTTGTACAATTAGTCAAAACCCATTATGTTGACCTCTGAAAGTCAAAATTGAATGAACCGAGTTCCGGTTGACTTTTGAAAGTCAAACAGACTTGTTCTTAACCCAAATTCAAACCTTAAGGACTAAATCCGTCAATTCCTAAACTTATATACACAAAATCAGAGGGACTAGATATGTAATTAACCTATTTTTGATTTCATTGACTTTGGAAAGTCAACCCGTTTATTCTTTATTCCAATTCACAGATTCTAACTGATTTTCGTTTGAAATAGTAACGGTTATACACGTTCACGACATTAACGACTATCATCGCAGCTTTAATCATCGATTTTATGTGTAATTAAACCCAATTATGGGTGAGTATGTTGTAACCGTCGACTTCATGGTCTACTACCAACAAAATCCGACCAATTCGTTTGTAACTCTCTCAATTGAACACATGCTCATGCTAGACGAGTCGTACCGACGCTTTTGCACACTTCTGCTTCGCCGGAAAAGCGGTCAAGCCAGTCGGAGATCAAACCACCCGAGGTTGGAACTTGCTCTAGGCGTACACCATCGATTCGCGCACCATTTCGGTAATTGTTTATACCTTTAGTTTCGTTTTAACACCGTGAACAAAAGCCCTAACCTCTTAGGGGCTTATATCATCGAATTGATTAAGAATACAATCTAGGGTTCATGCGAATACGGGTTTAATCGAACCACAATCTAATCACGCTTTCAATGCAATTAAAATATATGTTTAGGATCGCAATCTATTACTCATTGAAAGCCCTATGACAATTTGATCTCATATCATCGATTTGAACATAATCTAGTATCTAGGGTTTGTTCTTAATCAAATTGGGGGTTTTGATCCAAAACACAACCTAAATGAAATTAATCTATACCAGTAGATCCGAAAACTCGCGTTTAGTAAAAGCCCTATGGTCTTGATCCATAATCTCATAGGATTCAATCGATTTGATTTCAAGTTCAACTTAGGGTTTTCGGGTATTTGAATCAGAAATTAAACAAAACTAAACCCGTTGATTTTGCAATTAAAACTTACCAAAGACTCGTAATATGTCGACTAACAAAACTCGCGTGTCTTTTGGTTTAAACGAAATCAAATTCATTGGATTTGGGATTGATTTTGGGTTCGGTTCATGCAAAGGGGAAAGGGCTCAGGATCTTGGATTGTTAAAACTGTTTCTAGTACCATTCTGTAGCGAATCACAAATGGGCAGAGATGGTTAAAGCACGGTACTCACACACAGGAGACCCGGGTTCGAAACCGGTCTCCTGCAATTATATTTTTGGGACTTTTTCAATGATTTGCTTTTATAAAAAACTAATTCCTATATTATTATAATAATATATTAAAGTGTTCTGAACCCGTAAAACATCCGTAGGCTCGGGTTTGGTTTCACAACCTATTTTAATATTATTACCCACTTTTAAAATAATATAATTATATTATTTTCAAACCACGACTTCGAATAAAATGATATGTTTTCAAACCGTGACTCTTAGAATAAAATAATATATTTGTGTATTATTTCACCTCATTTATTTACCTCGTATAACGTTTTAAACTAATTAATAATATATTTGTTTATATTATTTACTCACGCCTATTATATCGAATAAAAATAATATATTTATTATTTTTCCACACAAATGATTATTTTGTTAATCATACGACTTAAAATAATATATATAGTTATATTATTTTCCTAACCATTTTAAATGGTAAGCGTACTATTTAATCATTTAATATTATTCGTTTAATATTATTCGTTATAAACGTTCGACACGTAACACGTTAATCTTAATTATTATATTAAGAAATATATTTCCGTAGACACGTTCGTCTGCTCATTGATCCTTAGAATGTTTTTGACATTCAAATCTTTCGTGTCGTCGTCACAAAATCCCATATGTCCCTAACTTATGTGTTTATAATTCTAGGGCATACGTAAGCCGTGCATGCTAACATTTGAGGTTCCAAATCTCATATTTGTGTTATACTACCTACTACGCAACGCAGGTGAGTATCACGGCCCCTTTTTACTTGTTTTACTATTGGGTGAGAAACATGCTTACACACAAACATATTTTACTTGTTTTCCTATTGAGGAGAAACAAACATGTACACAAACTATCATACTTTTACTTGTTTTCCCCGTGGGGGAGAAACAGGTACGCAAACAAACATTATGTTACATGTTTTTTCCCGTTGGGGGAGAAAACATGACACGACTATTTTAGATTATTGTAATTCATATGTTATTACTGTTGAGGCTATGCGTGACACACTATCACAGAAAGTCCTCATCATACATCGAACCGTTAATATGGATCTTAGCGAGGTAATGTTTAGTAGTACTACTGGGTTTGACAAGCCCCACCCGCGTTAGTCGCGCTAACTCGATTGGAGGTCGAACGGGTGAAATGTTAGCCTACTCACATTTGCCAGAGTTGATAGACCTGGCAGGAGGCATATAAACAAAAAGAGTCAGCTTTGGTTGCGAGCGCTTAAGTAAGACATGAACATAGGCTAGCTACCTATAGATATGCATATTGAACATACATAATCTGGCAAACACCCTCTTATTGCAAACTTGAAACCTGTGAACTCACCAACCTCGTGTTGACACTTTTTCTTACATGTTTCTCAGGTCGCTTTGGCACAGGTTGCGCACTTAGGACATGCATGGAGTCCTACTGTCATATCATTCATTTCAAATATTTTAAATGGTTTATGTAATTACATTAACTGACGCTCGTTGCGTATAGTTATTTTTGACTTCATTTTTAACGTTTACGCTTCCGCATTAACTCTGAACTTTTATGTTTTGACATTTCAAGTCCCATATTGTCACACCCCGCCAAGGCGGAAACGCGAGGCGCGACGTTCATGGTTTCCAAAGCATATGATTACCGCAAACACATACATGATAAATGGATACATAAACAAATTTAAAGTTTTTCATTACAAAAATGTAATCTGAGTTTACAAAAAGTTAAGATTTCACAAAATATGACTCAATTCAATGAGTTATACAAGGGAAATCCTCCTTTAGTAGTATCCATCGTGCATGCATGTAATCTACATTGCTAACCTTGAAATCACGTTCAGTTACCTGAAAAACATACTTAAAATCGTCAACACAAGGTTGGTGAGTTCACAGGTTTAGTCAAATTGTTCTTTGTAAACTTCATTTGTTCATAAATAATTCAGTTGCATGAGATAAGCAGAATAAGAAGTGTTTGACCCATTTGTAAACTAGCTAGGAATACAAATAATATGTTCATACATGAGGCGTAACCAAACCATGACATGTGTGAGCCCCTAATAAGCGTTATCAGGTTCTATGCGGCCATAAATCCTCCAGATTGTGGTTAGCGCGACTAACCATGACCGGGAGACGTCACTCTCCATAGTACTATTCATAGGACCCTAGGCTACAGTTAATGGTTACTATGTTGTTCCAGGGGACTTTAGCGGCCTCCAATGTGTTGTTCTCATCCCATGTAAACATAAAGTCGTGTCTTATTCTCTTGTTATCCCATAAAATAGTTGAAGTATGTTCTTCCCCCAAATATTAGAAAAACAGTAAAAAGGGGCCGTGAAACTCACCTTGAGTTTGTGTATACTTGTATGATACTTGTTGTAGTCAACCTTGACTATTTGTACCCTAGATACCAAGGGTAAATTGTTGTTAAGACCAACGTCTTAATTGTAAATTGTTCACCGACCTTGTAACTCTGATTGTGTTTGTTTAAATATCGTTTTAGTTTTCTAACACATGTTTTGTTATAAAACAGTTTTGAGTTACTGCCCAACTGGGACTGTTGTACAGGTGTCGAAACTTCTTAGTTTCGATTGGGTATATGTGTGTCGAAACTACTTAGTTTCGATGGAGTGGTCAGGAGTCGAAACAACCTAGTTTCGATTGAGTAAAAGGTATCGAAACTCCTAGTTTCGATTGACCAACAGGTATCGAAACTCCTAGTTTCGATTGAGCAACAGGTATCGAAACTCCTAGTTTCGATTGAGAAACAGGTATCGAAACTCCTAGTTTCGATTACTGGACTTCTGTTTTGACATAATCAGTCCGGCATATTTTTATGTTTTAAACTTGAATTCGACACACTTTTCTTGTTATCTTTCTTGCGTTTAAATAAGATGTAAGTTTAGTTACGGTTTTAAAGAACATAATATGAAAAATATCGAGTTTTTACCTTAAAAACAGTGATGAAGATGATGAGAGAAAACAGAGAATGGTCTCGAATCTTCTGTTAAACTTTCTTTAGAAACACTTGAAATCTTCTTAAAACACTGGATTGTGGTGGATTTTTACCTTAAAACTTGGCTTCGATTTTGAAGAGAAATGAGAAGATTTTCGTACGAAAATGAGAGAGATAAAAGGTTTGTGAGAGTTTTGAGTGAAAGGGTATGGGTTATATCTGAAAATATGGTAAAATGGGATGTGAGAATGGGGGGAATGGTTTTCTCTGCATTTCGGCCGAATAGTCAAGGGTGGGTGGTTTGGGTCAAAATAAATCAAACAATTTGTTTTTACCACTAATTTATTAATGGTATTAACATCTATTAGAGTTTTAAAGGGGGTAAATAAATTCGGTTTCTATGACACGTGAACCAGTAACTCCTAGAATTACCAAAATATGAAATGAGACAATGTTCGGTTTTTGTTAGTCCTTCATGTCCTTGTTTGTGAATTTAAGTAAATCACAAGAATAATTATAATGTAAAATTGTTTAATACATGTACGGATATTGACCTGAAATGTCGGGTGTCACATTCTCCCCTTGTTAAAAGAATTTCGTCCCGAAATTCAATTCGTGTCATCTTGAACTGGTGTATCCTTAAACAAGGATGGGTATTTTGTTTTCATTTGGTCCTCTCGTTCCCATGTATACTCAGGACCACGTTTTGAGTTCCAACGTACTTTAACCAGTTTGATCCGACTACGTCTCAGCCTTTGAACTTTCCAGTCTGAAATCTCAATCGGTTCCTCGATGAAGTGAAGTTTATCATCAATGTGAATTTCATCAGGCGGTATGATCATAGTCTCGTCTGATAGACACTTCTTGAGATTTGATACATGAAACGTATCATGTACATTGCTTAGTTCTTGTGGCAACTTGAGCTTGTAAGCTACAGGGCCAATCCTAGCCAGTATTTCAAACGGTCCAACGTATCTAGGGTTGAGCTTACCACGGTTACCAAACCTCGCAACGCCTTTCCATGGTGAGACTTTTAACATTACTCGGTCACCAATTTGAAATTCTAATGGTTTTCGTCTGTTATCAGCATAGCTCTTTTGTCTATCTCGGGCCGCTTTCAGACGGTCCTTAATTTTGAAAATCTTATCAGTGGTTTCCTGGACAATCTCAGGGCCTGTCAAATGTTTTTCACCAACTTCCGCCCAACATAGCGGTGAGCGGCATTTACGACCATATAAAGCTTCAAACGGAGCTGCTTTAATGCTCGTTTGATAGCTGTTATTATAGGAAAACTCTGCTAATGGTAAATGAGTATCCCAATTTCCTCCGAAATCAATTACACATGCACGCAGCATATCCTCTAAAGTTTGAATGGTCCTTTCGCTTTGACCATCTGTTTGTGGGTGATATGTCGTGCTCATGTCAAGACGTGTGCCCATGGCTTCTTGTAATGATTTCCAGATTCTAGACACGAATTTGCTGTCTCTATCGGAGATAATAGAAATTGGTACTCCATGCCTAGCCACAATTTCCTTGATATAAAGTTTTGCAAGTTTCTCGGTTTTATCCGTCTCTTTGATAGGTAGAAAATGAGCTGATTTTGTTAAACGGTCGACAATTACCCATATGGTATCATAACCACTGGATGTCTTCGGTAATTTCGTGATAAAATCCATAGAAATCTGTTCCCATTTCCATTGGGGAATTTCAGGTTGTTGTAACAAGCCAGATGGTTTCTGATGTTCGGCTTTTACTTTTGAACACGCTAAGCATTTACTGACATATGTGGCAATATCTCCTTTCATATTGGGCCACCAATAATATTCTTTTAGATCTTTATACATCTTATCTGAACCTGGGTGAATGGAGTACCTGGACTTGTGGGCTTCGTCCATAACTAACTCCCGTAAGTTACCAAAACATGGCACCCAAATTCTATTCATGAAGTATAAAGTGTCATCTGACTCAGACTCCAAATGCTTTATCATTCCTCGTAGAGCTTCATTCTGAATGTTTTCTTCTATAATTGCCTCTTGTTGTGCCATCCGAATTTGAGTAGTGAGATTTGTATGAATTGTCAATTCTAGGGCACGAACACGGAGAGTTTTAACTCGTTCTTTGCGACTTAAGGCGTCTGCTACGACATTGGCTTTTCCGGGATGGTACTTGATATCACAATCATAGTCGTTTAGTAGTTCTACCCAACGACGTTGTCTCATGTTAAGTTCCTTTTGATCGAAGATATGTTGAAGACTCTTGTGATCAGTAAAGATAGTGCATCTTGTACCGTAAAGATAATGTCTCCAAATATTGAGCGCAAACACAACTGCACCCAATTCCAAGTCATGGGTCGTATAATTCCTTTCGTGTACTTTTAGTTGTCGTGAGGCATATGCGATGACTTTGTCTCTTTGCATTAACACACAACCAAGTCCTTGGTGTGATGCATCGCAGTATACAACAAAGTTGTCGATTCCCTCAGGAAGGGATAAGATTGGTGCACTACATAACTTCTGCTTCAGTAATTGAAAAGCTGACTCTTGTTTGTCACTCCAATCATACTTCTTTTCTTTCTGGGTTAATGTGGTTAAAGGCAAGGCTATCTTTGAAAAATTCTCGATGAATCGTCTGTAATAGCCAGCCAAACCCAAAAATTGACGCACTTCTGTCGGAGTCTTTGGTGCTTCCCAGTTTTTGATCGCTTCAATTTTTGATGGATCAACGTGAATTCCTTCCTTGTTGATGACGTGTCCAAGAAAATGCACTTCTCGGATCCAAAACTCACACTTAGAGAATTTAGCGTAAAGTTTCTCGTTACTGAGTAGTTCTAAAATTAATTTCAGATGATGTTCATGATCCTCCTTGGTTCGTGAATATATTAATATGTCATCGATAAATACAATCACGAATTTATCCAAGTATGGCTAGCACACGCGGTTCATGAGATCCATGAAGACAGCTGGTGCGTTCGTCAAACCAAATGGCATAACTAGGAATTCGTAGTGGCCATATCGAGTCCTAAATGCTGTCTTTGGTACATCTTCTTCTTGGATTCTTAATTGGTGATATCCCGAACGTAGGTCGATCTTAGAGTAGAAGCTAGAACCTTGTAGTTGATCGAACAAATCATCTATTCGAGGAAGTGGGTATCGATTTTTGATTGTAAGCTTGTTTAATTCTCGGTAATCAATACACATCCTAAAGGTTCCATCCTTTTTCTTTACGAATAGGACCGGAGCTCCCTAAGGTGAGAAACTCGGTCTTATAAAACCTTTATCAAGCAACTCTTGGAGTTGATTTGATAATTCCTGCATTTCAGAAGGTGCTAATCGATATGGTGATCGCGCAACCGGTGCGGCTCCTGGTACCAAGTCGATTCGGAATTCAACTTGCCTCGGTGGTGGTAATCCAGGTAAGTCTTCAGGAAAAACTTCAGGATAATCCTTAACAATTGGTATATTCTCAAGTCGACGTTCCTCGGGTTTCTTCTTGATTACGTGAGCCAGGAATACGTAATAGCCTTTACGTAGATACTTACGAGCTTTCATGCAGTTTATCATCCTTAACGTTACTCCACTCTTCTCACCTTGAATCGAAAGAATTTCTCCGTTTGGGAGTGGAATTTGGACAATCTTCTCAAAACAAACAATCTCTGCATGATTCTTTGACAACCAATCCATGCCAATAACAACGTCAAAGCTTCCTAAGTCAACAGGTAACAGATCTATACTAAATGTGTGGTTTTTAAGACATAAGGTACAACCTTGAATGACCTCCCCGGTATTAATTAATTTTCCGTTTGCTAATTCAATTGTATATTTTTGTTCTAGTTTGCTGGGTTTAATACCGAGTAGGGACTTAAAGTTATTTGACACAAAACTCATATCAGCACCCGTATCGAAAAGTATAGAGGCATAGTGATTATTTATCGGGAACGTACCAGTGACGATGTTTGGATCTTGTCGCGCGTCACCAGCTCCCATCACAAATGCTCTTCCACGGGCCTGATTGTCGTTTCGGTTCTTCAACTTTGGACAGTCTTTTCTGAAGTGCTTTGGATCTCCACACTCAAAGCATCCCTGATTCATCCTTTCTGTTCCTGGGTTGACTTTTCCTGCTACTTGATTCATCTTGTTAGGGTTCGCATTGCTCCTACAGTTATGGGCTAGATGTCCATACTTTTTACATTTTCCACATTGGGTACACTTTCCACTGTGATGATATCCACAGTTGTCACACCTTGGTCGTGCTCCAAGGTATCCATTTTGTTCCACAGTGTTGGCGACAAAGGCTTTCATAGTTTCAGGTCTCTTGTAAATTTGATTCTTGTTTTGATTAATTGGTTTTCTAAACCATTTCCTCTTTTCCCCAGACCTCCCTTCTTCGGTCTCCTTCTTCTCAAACAACCCATCACGTACAGCATTATCCCTTAGCTTGACTGCTAGAGTTATGGCGCTCTTGGCATCCATAGGGTTCGATGAAGTCACTAGACTTCAGATTTGAGGTGCGAGACCCCACAAGTATCTTTCAACCTTCTTGTATTCTGGGGTGACCATGTGTGGAACCAAGGTTGCTAACTCATTGAATCGGTCGGTGTAGCCAGCAACATCATCTTCTATCATTTGCAAATTCCACATTTCCGATTCGATCTTTTGCAACTCATTTCGAGGACAATATTCCTCGATCATCATGGCTTTTAGGTCTTCCCATGACAACTCATATGTTGTCTGCCTTCCCAAAGTCTTTACTTGTGAATTCCACCAAGTTAAAGCTTTATCAGTAAGTGAGCATGTAGAATACTTCACCATGCAGTCAGCGGTGCATTCACTAATATCAATCACCGATTCCATCTTCTCTATCCATCTCATTAGTCCCACTGCACCCTCGGTGCCATTGAAGTTACGGGGTTTGCAAGATAGAAAGGCCTTGTAGGAGCATTTCCTAATTGGAGCATCTGTAGAATTACAAGTCATAACGTCATTAATTCGGATCATGACTAGGTGTTACGGCTTATTTATTCTATTACCTCCAGAACCTCCGGAACCTCCGGCTGTACCGCTACCTCCTGCACCTCCTCCGCCGGTACCACTGCCGTTTCCTCCACCACTGTTTCGGTTTGCTTCATACTGCTCCATAGCAACAGCTACTCGTTGTGCTATGAGTTGTTCCACATTTGAGGAAATCGTCTCATTGTTGTCACCAGTAGTGTTCCGGGTTGTCCTACGCTTAGGTGCCATGACGTTCTTTCTAACATATCAATTAAAAAGAAACAACATTATATGACAATAATGATAGCACATGACATAAGGATACAACAACATCAAACGTAAATCACCATCATTACAATATAAACCATTGCATACATAGTTAAAACATATATAGTACATTGTTCCCAAAAGATAAGGATACAAAAGCGATGGGTTCACATGACCACATCAGTACTAAAGTTTTTAAACTACATAATGTACTACGGGCACAACCCGCCCGTAATAGGTTTAAAAGAAAAAGTGAGAGTACAATCCAATCATCATGGCAAGTCCCGCCATAACAAAGCTAGCTCTCGCCACAAATTCTGCAACCAACGTCCTTTCTTCCAACGCCTCCACCATGTCTCGGACCGTAACAGTGAACTGCCAGTCCATGTCAGCTCTCAACTCTAGATAGTTTGTGGCACCCTGTATGTCTCGGGTGCGGTCCTCCAGAGTCTGAACTCGAGATCCGAGCCCTAGACGAAGTCGCGTGGCTGTATCCCCATGTGCCCGGATGTCATCTAGGAGATCATCAAGACGCTCTTCGTGTGTACGAACGCGAGCTACCAAGGTAGGCACTGTGAGCTCCTTGGCTTCCCCAGTGTGGGGTAGGGGTGTTGGAGAATTGGAAGACTCTCCGAGCTCAAAGGTAGATGGAATGCTCTCCATCTCCCTCCATCGTGCCAAAGTACTGGGCATCCAACGGATAGTTCCCACAGTAGGGTGGTAACAGGGTCGTTTCCTAGATGGTTCCTCATCGGTCTCCAAGTCTTTCGGGTCACGGGCTGCCAAGTTTCTCTTGCACGGAAGTCGAAACTTTTTCCTAGCACTTTGCACCTTGACTGGTCCTCCGCTTTTCTTTCGATAAATGATAGGCGGTTCTCCCAAGGAGACATTAGGTGGTGTGGAGCTACGGGTTTGTACTCGATTTTTGGGATGTGAGGCGGAAAGTTCCTCGTTTGATTCAGTGTCGGAGACGAGATCAGAATGTGAATGTGACGACATGCTTGTGACTACAATATCCATATGACAAAATGACTGGTTATGCAAAACTTATGCAATGAAAACGCTTTAGTGAGTCAATTAGATTATAGACTAGGTTTCAATTTAGATTCCTAGTTCACTATAATCAATGGCTCTGATACCAAGTTCTGTCACACCCCGCCAAGGCGGAAACGCGAGGCGCGACGTTCATGGTTTCCAAAGCATATGATTACCGCAAACACATACATGATAAATGGATACATAAACAAATTTAAAGTTTTTCATTACAAAAATGTAATCTGAGTTTACAAAAAGTTAAGATTTCACAAAATATGACTCAATTCAATGAGTTATACAAGGGAAATCCTCCTTGAGTAGTATCCATCGTGCATGCATGTAATCTACATTGCTAACCTTGAAATCACGTTCAGTTACCTGAAAAACATACTTAAAATCGTCAACACAAGGTTGGTGAGTTCACAGGTTTAGTCAAATTGTTCTTTGTAAACTTCATTTGTTCATAAATAATTCAGTTGCATGAGATAAGCAGAATAAGAAGTGTTTGACCCATTTGTAAACTAGCTAGGAATACAAATAATATGTTCATACATGAGGCGTAACCAAACCATGACATGTGTGAGCCCCTAATAAGCGTTATCAGGTTCTATGCGGCCATAAATCCTCCAGATTGTGGTTAGCGCGACTAACCATGACCGGGAGACGTCACTCTCCATAGTACTATTCATAGGACCCTAGGCTACAGTTAATGGTTACTATGTTGTTCCAGGGGACTTTAGCTGCCTCCAATGTGTTGTTCTCATCCCATGTAAACATAAAGTCGTGTCTTATTCTCTTGTTATCCCATAAAATAGTTGAAGTATGTTCTTCCCCCAAATATTAGAAAAACAGTAAAAAGGGGCCGTGAAACTCACCTTGAGTTTGTGTATACTTGTATAATACTTGTTGTAGTCAACCTTGACTATTTGTACCCTAGATACCAAGGGTAAATTGTTGTTAAGACCAACGTCTTAATTGTAAATTGTTCACCGACCTTGTAACTCTGATTGTGTTTGTTTAAATATCGTTTTAGTTTTCTAACACATGTTTTGTTATAAAACAGTTTTGAGTTACTGCCCAACTGGGACTGTTGTACAGGTGTCGAAACTTCTTAGTTTCGATTGGGTATATGTGTGTCGAAACTACTTAGTTTCGATGGAGTGGTCAGGAGTCGAAACAACCTAGTTTCGATTGAGTAAAAGGTATCGAAACTCCTAGTTTCGATTGACCAACAGGTATCGAAACTCCTAGTTTCGATTGAGCAACAGGTATCGAAACTCCTAGTTTCGATTGAGAAACAGGTATCGAAACTCCTAGTTTCGATTACTGGACTTCTGTTTTGACAGAATCAGTCCGGCATATTTTTATGTTTTAAACTTGAATTCGACACACTCTTCTTGTTATCTTTCTTGCGTTTAAATAAGATGTAAGTTTAGTTACGGTTTTAAAGAACATAATATGAAAAATATCGAGTTTTTACCTTAAAAACAGTGATGAAGATGATGAGAGAAAACAGAGAATGGTCTCGAATCTTCTGTTAAACTTTCTTTAGAAACACTTGAAATCTTCTTAAAACACTGGATTGTGGTGGATTTTTACCTTAAAACTTGGCTTCGATTTTGAAGAGAAATGAGAAGATTTTCGTACGAAAATGAGAGAGATAAAAGGTTTGTGAGAGTTTTGAGTGAAAGGGTATGGGTTATATCTGAAAATATGGTAAAATGGGATGTGAGAATGGGGGGAATGGTTTTCTCTGCATTTCGGCCGAATAGTCAAGGGTGGGTGGTTTGGGTCAAAATAAATCAAACAATTTGTTTTTACCACTAATTTATTAATGGTATTAACATCTATTAGAGTTTTAAAGGGGGTAAATAAATTCGGTTTCTATGACACGTGAACCAGTAACTCCTAGAATTACCAAAATATGAAATGAGACAATGTTCGGTTTTTGTTAGTCCTTCATGTCCTTGTTTGTGAATTTAAGTAAATCACAAGAATAATTATAATGTAAAATTGTTTAATACATGTACGGATATTGACCTGAAATGTCGGGTGTCACACATATAGTGTCGTTTGATGTAACTAATGACTGAGATCCTGGTGTGTCACTTTCCAAACGGTAAAACTCTGTTAGTGGAAATTGGGGGTGTGACACCTACTGTCATTTCATTCATATGCAAACTTTTAAAACAATTCACTTACTTTATAAAACTAAACTTTGGTGCTTTTGTTTTACGCGGTAAATACTCGACATAAATCGCTTCCGCATTTAACTCTGAACACTTAATGGTTTTGTTTTAACTCATATAGTGTCGTTTGATGCAACTAATGACTGAGATCCTGGTTTGTCACACGCCAAACGATAAAACCCCGTTAGTGAAATTTGTTTTCATGTTAACTCGTTAACTAAATCCAGTTAAATTCCTAACCTAGTTAACCCTATCACAAACTCCAGGGACTATTTCTATCATTTCTAAAACTCTCTTGCACCTAAAACTACAAGGACTAGTCCTGCCAAGTCCCAAAACCTGATATGTTGACTTCCAAAGTAAAAATAGAGAGTTTGGTGTTCCTATTGACTTTTGAAAGTCAAACTCGTGACCTTGAATCTAAATTCAAACTCCATAACCAATTTTTGTTTGAATCAGTAACTGAAAACACATTGAACACCATTAACGAGCATAATTAGGACTTTAATCATCGTTAATGTGTCGAGTTAAACCCAATTATGGGTATTCAATACATAACCGTCGATTATCATCGCATGTTCATCAAATTCAACCATTTCAATCATCGAGCTCAAAAATTAATCACCTGCACACCTTACTCGAACTCCTCTGAACCTGTTACACCATTCAATTTGACCGGAGACATAGCCGTAGACGCCGGAGAGTAGCAGTTGGAGCAGCAACTGATATTTAGTCGATCTCTACCTTTCTGATATCGTTTCAGGTAATTGGATACATCATTAGTTTCGTTTCCATCTCTAGATCATAAGCCCTAACCTTTTGGTGGCTTATAACAACGAATTGGTGATGAACTAATTCTAGGTTTAATCCCGAATACGGGTTAATCGAACTACAGTCTAGACACAACCTCAATTCAATTAACCTGTACTGTTAGAATCGCAATCATCCACTTGTTAAAAGCACTATGAATCCAACCGTTTTTATTATCGAATTCAACAGAATTGAATCTAGCTTCAAATCTAGGGTTTTCGGCTTTTCATTTGAGAAATTAACATTTCTATACTTCATGTTTTTGCAATTAAATTCACACACAGGTTCGCAAGCCTTCGATTATCAAAACCCCTAATCAATTTTGCTCGCTTGTGGTTGAATTCATTGGATCTGGGACTGGATTGGATTCGGTTTTTAGGGGGGAAGAACTCAGTTGGTTTAGGTGTTATAATAAATTGGAATCGGGTCTTGTTATGATTCCCTTGTGCGTGGATAAATGGTCCTAATCTGTGATTTACAGACTTATGTTCCTACTGTCAACAATTGACAGTTAAACCTGTTCAATAGTTGATAGACGCGACTATCATGTCGGAGATATTTACAAACACACTGAACTATCATCCATAGAACCCATCATTTGATTCTACTCATGTAAGAGTCTTAGTGAACTTAAGACTCTTATCCAGACTTGATCAATGAAACCATCTCGATTGAAACTCTAATAGAACCTCATGGTAAATCCACCGAATCCAACTATGTAAGTGGAATTTGGGAATTTCTTCCTAAACTAACACGTTATTCCTTACACTCCAACAGTAGATTCCATTTGACCTTGTTACCTCATCCTGTGACTAATCCTTGGTCTAATTTGATTTATACCCCAGCATATCCAGTTATTTCAATGACCTCACAAATTTCATATTGGTACGGTCGTACTCCAACCTTACTAGAAAGTAAGTACACCGTAGAAATGGTTGATGCACAGATAATTGAAGCAACCCATATTCTTAAGGGTTATAAACTTGGATTGGCTGGTCATAAACTTGACATTGACCTAATGCTAGTCACACTCGGCAGCTTCGACGTAATTGTCGGAATGGATCGGTTATCTAAGAACCAAGCCGAGATTATATGTCGTGAGAAAATTGTTTGCCTTCCTCTCCTGAGTGGAGAAACCCTTTCTGTTCAAGGCGAAAAAAGTGGTGCTATCGTAGGCATCAGATCCTTCATGAAAGCACAGAAATGCTTGCGTAAAGGTCATACTGCCATTCTGGCTCTCGTCACCGAGCAGCCATCTGAGGGGAAGAAGATCGACGACATTTCGATCGTACGTGACTATTCGGAAGTATTTCCCGAAGACTTGCCTGGTCTTCAGCCACATCGTCAAGTCGAATTTTCAGATCGATCTAGCACCCGGAGCAGCGCTTATTGCTCGGGCACCCTACGGACTTGCACCCAGTGAATCACAAGAACTATATACAAAACTGCAAGAGTTGTTGGATAAAGATTCCATCCGATCTAACTCATCGCCATGGGGAGCTCTAGTCCTATTTGTCAAGAAGAAGGACGGGACTTTCCACATGTGCATCAATTACCGTGAGCTGAACAAAGTGACAATCAAGAACCGATATCCTCTACCCGCAATGATGATCTATTTAGGGATCAAGCTTCTATTCCAAGATAGAACTTAGATACGGATATCATCAGTTGGGAGTCCGATACGAATACATCTCAAAGACGGCATTCAGAACTAGGTATGGTCACTACGAATTCATGGTCATGCCATTCGGACTGACCAACGCACCAGGATAGTCATGCCATTCATGGGACTGATCAATTCGTCATCGTCTTCATTGACGATATCCTCATTTATTCCAAGAATAAGGAAGAACATGAGGAGCATCTACGTTTGATTCTGGAATTACTAAAACAAGAGCAATTGTATGCCAAATTTTTCTAAGTGCGAATTCTGGATTCGTGAAGTGTAATTCTTAGAACATGTAGTCAACGAGACGGGAATACATGTCGATCCATCCAAAATAGAAGCCATCAAGAATTGGGCGGCATCGACAACTCCGACTGAGGTGCGATAATTTATGGGATTGGCTGGCTATTATCGTCATTTCATCGAGGGATTCTCCAAGATTGCTCAACCCCTCACTGCCCTAACCCAAAAGGGTAAACCCTATAACTTGGGTGACACCCAGGAGTCAGCGTTTCAACTGCTTAAACAGAAACTCTACAGTGCACTCATCCTATATCTTCCTGAGAGAACGGATGAATTTGTAGTGTATTGCGATGCCTCCATTCAAGGCCTTGGTTGTGTGTTAATGCAGCGCGAGAAGGTTATTGCATACGCTTCTCGTCAATTGAAAGTTCATGAGAAAAACTACACGACCCATGACTTAGAGTTGGGAGCTGTAGTGTTTGCACTGAAAATCTGGAGACATTACTTATATGGTACCAAGTGCACCATCTACACGGATCACAAGAGTCTTCAGCACATTTTTTAACAAAAAGAGTTGAACATGCGACAGCGTCATTGGATCGAACTCTTGAATGGCAATGATTGTGCAATCAAGTACCATCCTTGCAAGGCTAATGTGGTAGCCGATGCCCTAAGTCGAAAGGAAACCAAACCCAAGCGAGTTCGAGCATTACAACTCACCATTCACACCGGACTGCCTAACAAAACCCGTAGTGCTCAACTCGAAGCACCAAAAGAAGAGAACCTACCGTTGGAAGCCACACGTGGTATGGAAGAACAACTTGAGGTGAAATCAGACGGCATTCGCTACTTCGCAGGGCGAATATGGGTTCCACGGTATAGAAACCTAAGGGAACTGGTAATGGATGAAGCTCACAAGTCTCGATACTCTACTCATCCAGGTTCCATCAAGATATACCATGACCTTAAAGTGCTATATTGGTGGCCAAAGATGAAAGCTGATATAGCACCTACGTGAGAAAGTGCCTGACCTGCTCAAGGGTCAAAGTGGAATACCAAAAGCCTTCTTGTATGCTTCAGCAACCATAGATCCCGATGTGGAAATGGGAACAAATCTCCATGGATTTTATCACCAAACTACCCCGAACTTCTAGCGGATGCGACACCATTTGGGTGATCGTAGATCGTTTCACGAAATCCGCTCACTTCCTAGCAATCAAAGAGACTGGTAAGATGGAGAAACTTACTCATATTTACTTGAAGGAAGTAGTCTCTCGGCACGGAGTGCCAATTTCTATCATTTCGGATCATGACGCTCGATTCACATCATGTTTCTTGCAATCTTTGCAAAAAGCTTTAGGCACGCGTCTAGATATGAGCACTGTGTGCCATCCTCAAACAAATGGCCAAACGGAACATACCATTCAAACCTTAGAGGACATGCTATGAGCTTGTGTGATCAATTTCGGTAAAACTTGGGAATCTCACCTTCCTCTGGTGGAGTTCTCCTACAATAACAGTTATCACACTAGCATCAAGGCACAACCATTGGAGGCATTGTACGGACGTAAATGCCGATCTCCTATGTGTTGGGCTGAAGTTGGGGATAGCCAACTTACGGGTCCTGAACTCGTTTTCAAAACCTCTGAAAAGATCATTCAAATTAGAAACCATATGGCGGCAGCTCGTGATCGTCAAAAGAGTTATGCGGACAAGCGTCGTAAGCCATTAGAATTTCAAGAAGGCGATATGGTCCTATTAAAAGTCTCACATTGGAAAGGTGTAATTCGTTTTGGGAAACGAGGCAAACTAAACCCTCGTTATGTTGGACCATTCAAGATAGTGAAGAGAATTGGCCCAGTAGCGTACCAATTGGACCTGCCTGAAGGACTGAGTGGTGTGCACAACGTCTTTCATGTCTCGAACTCGAAGAAATGTCTAGCAGACGAGACACTCACAGTTCCTCTTGAGGAACTACAAATCGATGAACAATTACACTTCATTGAAGAACCGATAGAAATCATAGATAGGGAAGTCAAAATTCTCAAACACAGTAAAATCCCTATTGTCAGAGTTCGTTGAAACTCGAAACGCGGACCGGAATTAACATGGGAGCACGAGGATCAGATGATGCGCAAGTATCCTCATCTGTTCAAGCACTCTGCGTCAAACACTTAAGGTACTATTCTAATTTTCAAGACGAAAATTCTTTCAACTATGGGATGATATGACACATCAAAAAAAATTTATTATTTTAATTTTCGGGACGAAAATTCTTTCAACTAGGGGATGATTTGACATCCGGACTTTTCAAGTTAACTCCGTTAACTAAATCCAGTTAAATTCCTAACCTAGTTAACCCTATCACGAACTCCAGGGACTATTTCTATCATTTCTCAAACTCTCTTGCTCCTAAAAGTACAGGGACTACTCCTGCCAAGTCCTAAAACCTGATATGTTGACTTCCAAAGTCAAAATAGAGAGTTTGGTGTTCCTGTTGACTTTTGAAAGTCAAACTCGTGACCTTGAATCTAAATTCAAACTCCATAACCGATTTCGGTTTGAATCAGTAACTGAAAACACATTGAACACCATTAACGAGCATAATTAGGACTTTAATCATCGTTAATGTGTCAACTTAAACCCAATTATGGGTATTCAATACATAACCGTCCACTGTCATCGCATGTTCATCAAATTCGACCATTTCAATCATCGAGCTCACAAATTAATCACCGGCACACCTTACTCGAACTCCTCTGAACCTGTTACACCATTCAATTTGACTAGAGACACAGCCGTAGACGCCGGAGAGTAGCAGTTGGAGCCGCAACTGATATTTAGTCGATCTCTATCTTTCTGATATCGTTTCAGGTAATTGGATACACCATTAGTTTCGTTTCCATCTCTGGATCATAAGCCCTAACCTTTTGGTGGCTTATAACAACGAATTGGTGATGAACTAATTCTAGGGTACATCACGAATACGGGTTAATCGAACTACAGTCTAGACACAACCTCAATTCAATTAACTTGTACGATTAGATTCGTAATCATTCACTTGTTAAAAGCCCTATGAATCCAACTGTTTTTATTATCGAATTCAACAGAATTGAATCTAACTTCAAATATAGGGTTTTCGGCTTTTCATATGAGAAATTAACGGTTCTATACTCGATGTTTTTGCAATTAAATTCACACACAAGTTCGCAAGCCTTCGATTATCAAAACCCCTAATCAATTTTGCTCGCTTGTAATTCGTTGGATCTGGGACTGGATTGGATTCGGTTTTTAGGGGGGAAGAACTCAGTTGGTTTAGGTGTTATAATCAATTGGAACCGGGTCTTGTTGCGATTCCCTAGCGGGTGTGATGGTTAATTGGTTGTGCTGTGGGGGAGGAGACCCGGGTTCGAGTCCCTCCACCCCCAATTCTTTTTAAACAAATTTTTAATTATTATTTTCAATTTAAAAATTATTCCAATATTATTTTATTATTATATTGATGTGTTTTGAGCCCGTAAACCACCCGTAGGGTCGGGTTTGGTTTTATAACCCATTTTAATATTTTTCCCCACTTTTAAAATAATATATTTATATTATTTTCAACACGTGACTCCAATTAAAGATAATATATTTATATATTATTTTTTCCATGTTTATAAACTCTATTTAACGTTTCAAACTTATAAATAATATAATTATTTATATTATTTACCCACGTTTACATCCTCGAATAAAAATAATATATTTATTATTTTTGCCACATTAAATGATTATTTTATTAATCATGTGAACTTAAAAATAATATATTAAGTTATATTATTCTCTTAGACCATTTTTAGATGGTACAAACGCACGAATATATTTATTATATATTATTATTTGTAATTAGAAAACATTCGACACGAAACGTAATTTTCTTAATTAGCATATTAAGAAACCCTTATTCCCTTGGATACGTTCGTCTACTCGTTGATCCTTAGAATGTTTTAAGATGTTCAAATCTTCCGTGTCGTCGTCACAAATCCCATTGTATTCCTAATTGTTATGTGTATAATTCTAGGGCATACGTAAACCGTTGCAGGCTAACACTTGTGGTCCCAATCTCATTCTTGTGTGAATCTACCACTACTCAACTCAGGTGAGTTTCACAACCCCTTTTTACTCGTTTTTCTGTTGGGGGAGAAACATGTACATAAACCAACATCTTTTACTTGTTTTCCCGTTGAGGGAGAAACATGCACACAAGCAATCATACTTTTAATTGTTTTCCCGTGGGGGAGAAACAGGCACGCAAACAAACATTATTTTACATGTTTTTCCCGTTGGGGGAGAAAACATGATGCAAACTCTTTTGGTTATTGTAATTCATATGTTATCACTGTTGAGGCTAAGCGTAACACACTATCATGAAAGTCCTCACACACATCGGACCGTTAATATGGATATTAGCGAGGTAGTGTTTAGTTGTACTACTGGATTTGACAAGCCCCACCCGCGTTAGTCGCGCTAACTCGATTGGAGGTCGAACGGGTGAAATGTTAGCCTAAACACATTAGTCAGAGTTGATAGACCTGGCTGGAGGCAAACAAACAAACACACACTCTGCTTCGGTTGCGAGCGCTTTAGTAAGACATGAACATAGGTTAGCTACCTATAGATATACATATTGAATGTACATAATCTGGCAACGCTCTTATTACAAACTTGAAACCTGTGAACTCACCAACCTCGTGTTGACACTTTTTCTTATATGTTTTCTCAGGTCGCTAAGGCACAGGTTGCACCCCTAGGACATGCATGGAGTCCTACTGTCAATTCAGTCATATGCAAACTTTTAAAACAATTCACTTACTTTTATAAAACTAAACTTTGGTACGTTTGTTTTGCGCAGTAAATACTTGACATAAATCGCTTCCGCATTTAACTCTGAACACTTAATGGTTTTGTTTAAACTTATATAGTGTCGTTTGACGTAACTAATGACTGAGATCCTGGTTTGTCACGCGCAAAACGGTAAAACCCCGTTATTGAAATTTGGGGGTGTGACACATTACCATTGAGGCAATTTTGGAAAGAATCTGTTTTATTCAAAAGAATTGGATTATACAGGAAAGTGGAAGTATTAGGAAGAAACAGCCGAAATATCTGCAAGGAATTTATGAAAATATTATTTCAAGGAAATTCAGGAAAAAGAATTATTGAAGAATTTGTCTTGATACAAAAAGAACAGAAAAAAATAGAAAAAGAAGAAAAGAAAAAGAAAGAAAGAAGTGGGTCTTTTACCGGCTAGATCTTAAAAAATTGGATATGCATTATTTTGATTTTAATTTGCTTTTCTGCCTTCATTTCGCAAAGCCTGAATTACCGCCCGAACTCCGAGAGAAAGTTTTCAAAGCAAAAATATATGGTAAGAAAATGGTGGCACAAGCAAGAACAATTGCCACCATTCTGCGGCCTGTCAAAAAGTGCCGCCAAAAGAAGAGCCAAAAGATATGACAAATGTGTGAAGTGTGACAACTGCAGCCACGATAGAAAGTGTAGCAAGAATCAAACTCATTCCCAGCATGAGTATACGCATCTGATCAAAGTAGGAGTTATTAGGCTACGTGCCGAAAGATCCATACGGAAAGCCAGTAATGTGTACTACGCAGTGAGGAAAGAGTTGAGAATGATAAGATATCTTGTTCTTAGAAATCTGACCATAAACGAGCCCTCGGATTAGTTATACCCTCATGATCTGAGTATTGTAGAGGGACCTACTAGTATTTTCCATTTTATGCCAGGAAGTCGTAGTTGTGTGTTCCACGATAGCTGCAGCCCTTCAAAACACCTTTTAAATCCCTAAAAATCCAAAAAACATTTTCATTTTCACCCTTTATTTTTCTTTTTCTTTTAGCCACATTACAACCCTTTTAAAGCCCTTTTGATTCATGCATACTACCTAATTAGTTGGTGGAGACTTAATTTGCATACAAGCTTATGAACATTGCATAGTTCGATTCGAACTTGAGTGTTCCACTTAACTTACATTATCTATACATATATAACCCTAGAGTTGAGTGAACAATGTGAGGAGCAAGGGATTATGCATAATTGAAGTTCTAGTATGGATTCCATCTTAGAAAAATACAAAAATATAATAAGCAACTCAAGAGTTATCCCGGGGTTTCCAACTACATGGAACTCCATTACCATTTGTAAAATTTTTAGTTGTGGGTATGATCATGCATGAGTTTGCTTGGGGACAAGCAAAAGCAAAGTTTAATTGTGGGGTATTATGATATGCCCTAAATTATACATGTTTTGCATGCATAATAATCCCCATATTATGGTACTAATCAAACAAAAGTCTTGCAATTGATACTTAAAGCGTTAATATTTCATAATTGCAGGTTATTCGGTGTCCCGAATTAAAAGAGCAAAAACCAGCTTAAAACATGAAGAAATCAAGCTTTTGGAGGACTAAACCCGAACTTTGACCCCCAAGAAGTCAAACCAGGTCAACAACCAGTCAAACAAGCAGCTAAAAGACAAAACAGGAGACAAGAAGGGGATGCACAGCCAAACTTGAGGGGGCTTAAGTTGTTGGTCAGATTCTCTGGGGCAAGTTTACGAGATCTAAATAGGGTCATCCATTGGATATAGTGTCTAAGCCTATTTCTTTCTGATTTAAGCTCTCATGTTTGCATGACCGTGCAATGCCCAACTTGCTCTCCAAGGGTCTAGTACACTGTCACTTGTACCCTGTTTGATTCCCGAGGTGTTTGCACGCCCGTGCAATCCAATGCACGGCCGTGCATTGCTCATTTTGAGGCCTATAAATAGATGGCTTGGGTTCTTCATTACATACACCTCAAAACACCACAACACAACCAAAGATAGAGATAATAGTTCGTTTCTAGCAGTATTAGAATAGTAGTAGTGAGTAGAGGACCTTTTCCTCCTTGTTCCACAATAGGGGAGCCTACGAAACTCAGTGTTACGCTAGTTTGTATGGCCATTCGTGGCTAAGCTTCTTGTATTGCTAGGGTGAAGATGATGTTTGGTGCATGTTAATGTTTAACGTATTAATCTAGTGGTATGTTTATGTCTTTAATTATTCATCCATAAAACCACCATTTGGTGGGCTTTTATTACTGTCTAAATCAATCTTTATATTTGTGAGTGTTCTTGATTTTAATGTGTAAGACCGTACGTCTTTATTACTGTCTAAACCTTTTTAATCAAACTTGCTTTGAAGCTTATACGTCTTTATACAAGCAGAGATTGATAAGCCAAGGCTTGGTTAACATTATTAAGGTCGTACGTCTTTATACGAACTTATTATGCGACCAAGAATTGGTGAACTCATGTTGGGAACGGTACGTCTTTATACTCGGTTCCATCGTTACACCACCTCTTGGTGAACAAAGTATAATCACATATTTAACTTTAATACAAAGCATTTACGTTCGATGTCTTAAACCAACCCGGAGATGACCATTCGAAGGGTTGAGGGTAACTGTTGTCCCTAACGGGAGGCACTACTATTTTAATTTAAAGATTTTAATTCGTGAATCAAATGTCGTGAGGACGAGGCTCTAGCGGTTACCCGGGTCACAAGTTTGTAGTAGTCATATCACTTGATTAGTCAACTTAACGTTATCACGTAACAAGCCAACTCAAAGCCCGAAGCAATACTCTTCGTGACCTGATCATTTTCGAGATATTTACTTTCTTGTTGTTTACTATTCTTCTATTTACATTCCTGTTACACACATCACGCACATTTTTACTTTTCTGTTATTTACTTTACCGTTATTTACTTTTCTATCATTTACTATTCTGCTTCACAAGCACACAAAACCCACTCACTAATTGATCCGGCAAAACAATAACGAAAGTTGAGTACTGGAACTCGACCGTGTCCATTGGTTCGAAACTTGGTTCTTACCTAAACTATATTACGCTGCGATGGGTACACTTGCCTATTGTGTGTGTTTTTAAATTAAAGTAATTATCATTGTATAAATTTAAAACCTGATCTCGTAAAACCGTCATAAAAATATATTATATTTTTATATATTAAAAACGACACATCAATCATGCATTGACAGGTTCAAGCTTCGAGCAAGAGGCCGAGTTGCAAAGCAAGGACGGAGACTTGACATATCCGGTGAGTTTCTAATCCCCTGTTCTTTTAAATGTTTTTACTATTTATGGGGCTTTCGGACATACTCGCAAGACGGGTTTACTTTATTAAACGTGTTTGGAGTTTCGGGATCTAACCTGATATGTTTATGCATTAAAACATTTGTAAATAAGTCGGATGGTCAGTAGGGTATTTACGGGATTGTGTAAGATAGAGTTGAGAGTTGTTGAAGGGCGAAGTGTTAAGGGTTAGTTGGGGTAAGTCGGGTTGTAAGCTAAATGCTTATGAATATGTGAATGATCCAGTATTATAGTGTTATATGTGGGGTGCAGGTGTAGTTCGTGGGTCATGTAAACAAAGATTTATATTATGTGTTTATATTTGTGTCATGTGTTTGTGTCGATGTCTTATGACATGACGGGTATTGTGTTTGCACCATTGTCATTATGACACGGCAAACAGGATTGTGAAGGACAAATTCCTTCGGGAAGTCACTTAAGGTGACAACATTCGACAGGTTAATGATGAGCTCATGGTGTGTTTAATGCCCTGACGAGGGTGTAGTGATGAGGTACGTGTTTGTGTGCTTATATATATATATGTTAAATTGCATGCAAGTATTGCATTGTAGTTATTGTGCGTGAGATATTATTAATGTGATGTGCAGGTAATATTAATGAGGTGAGTAGAGTTAGATTGACCATTGTGTCAGGATTGTGATGTGGTGTTTATAACTGTTGTGTCAGTTGATCTGTGGGAGCCTTGGTGAAAGTTACGAGGTTATGTTTGTGGGGTGAGTCTTGGGTGGTGAACCGTTTTGGGGTAACATATGATAAAAAGGGTCGTCTATGTGATAATAACTTATAAAAAGTAATTTATAAGGACCGAAGGGTCCTGAGTAAGTTTAAATAACTTTTGCGACGAATTGGTCTTTAAGTAAACTAAACTATTAGAACTCACTCAGCGTAGCTGAATTTGTGTGTATGTTAGATTATTTTCCAGATGAGTTTTGTGGTTGACATATCTTGGCTTAGGAGCGGCGCTACTCGGATTGGTGTGTAAGCATTCATGAGGTAAATTTATTGATAATATTAATTAATGTTTTTAGAAAGACTTCCGCTGTAGTTTAATATATCTAAAATGAATATCTTTTAAAGGGAATAACCCATTATGAGAACCAACTGTAGGATGCCCGGGTTAGGGTCTTACAGTGATGGTCCGTCACAGGTCTAAAACTCAAAATTTTCATTTTTATCCTTGAACTTTCATCTATCTTTACTCTACCCCCTTTGAGTTTCAATTATTGACTATTCGAGTCCCTCTACTCATATGTCTTATAAACTTTGGGGTGTTACAGCAATAGTAATGAACACACAAGGTAAATAAACCACTGTTGTATTGCTCCAAACTAAATATTTACAGACTCTTAGAATGTAAGTGTGCAAGTGTACATTCTATCATACAAACACACACACACACAGACATATATATATATATATATATATATATGTAACCATGTACCCACAAGAGAACTTGTCAAGTTCGCCACACACATGGCTAGGCGAACTTGCTAAGTTCGCCTGTTTACAAAACTTAACAAAACTTACAAATTCAAACTAGAACATTACAATGACAAAGACACATACAAAATACCTACAAGCTAATTGTCACAAAAACATGCTCTAACAGAGACCCTTACAAAGGGGTTGCGAGTTGACTTGTTACAAGTCTCGGTATATAGTATATAAATAAAAGACATGCGTTATCATGCAAAATGTAAAAAGACACTCAATGTAGTGCAAATCTAATTTGCAAAGTAGATTTCTTGAGCAAAAAGACATGCAATGTCGTGCTATAGGATTAAGTCAAAAGATATGTCTAAAGGCGTACATAAAAATATAGATGTATACAAAAAAAAATTTCTTTTGGGCCATGGTGACTGATCTAGAGGTTTCTTGATAAATTCAAGGCACGTAAGTCCGTCATGCTGTGTCCGTGGAAAAAATTTTAAAAGTCCTCAAATCAGTTCACAAACCTAGGCTAGTTATGCACAAATAGTTGTCTTTATCGAATTTGACGTTTTTGGATGTTCTCGGTATTCTGGGAATATACCGAGAACTCTTCATCTTCCCGTGAACTTTCAAAAGGCTGTGAACTTTTCAAAAGGGCCGTAAATTGTCATTTTTCCATGAACTTCTATTATGGGCGAATACTAGTGAATAGCCCGTGAACTATTCGTTCCTTGTGACCCGAATACTTATTTGGACTCATCCTGAATTAAAATTCATAATCTATTCTAACTTGTCCAGTTTTATGCAGATATGGCTACTGAGCTAAAATTCGTACCTGAACACAATGTTCCAGCTTATTTGATGGACCCACCAGAGGGTTGTGAAGAATTCAAGTCTATGATTATCGGTCTTAATACATCACCGATCAACTATGCCATCATGGAAAATCCAGTAACTTGTGCATCCTTCGTTAAGGAATTTTGGGCAATTGCTTCAATTCATCCTAATGCTAAGGGAGAGGAATTTATTCAAGGAACTGTGCGGAATAAAAGTGTGAGAATATCAGAGTCAATCCTGAGAGACATGCTGGGATTCAGTGACCTACCTGAATATCCAACAAAGTTTGGCAGAGGTGTTATTTCTCCTATCCTTCCAAGACTCAGCTATGAAGGAGAATACCCTCCTATGATCAAGAAGCTATTACATCCTTATTGGAGATAATTAGCACATGTTCTCTTAGTGTGTCTGTGTAAGGCCCCAAAACCGGGAGGCCCCACTTGTTGGATTTACTCATTCACAAACAGTTCTTAAACATGAATATCAAATAACGCAGCGGAAAAACTTCATTCATTCATGATAATTAAAAACTTGTTCATACATGCGGAAGCGTAAACATAGTTTAAAACATATTTACATCATAACTAAACATAACGGGATGCCAGTCTTCATGATCAGCCGGGTAACTCTTCTCGCTTGCCAAGCATCACCGTCCATCCTCATAACCTACCTTAACCTGAATGTGCACACTTAAAAACGTCAGCTACGCTGGTGAGTTCTAGTTTTAACATAAACCTTAACTTCAAATAAATTGCCAAAAACATCACTTCATACTTCATTTAATAAAAAGCGTACGTAAATAATGCAATAACAAACATAACACTTCATAAGTCAACGAACATATAGAATCTGCGCCTTCTCGTAACCGTCAAATCCAAACGTTACATACTGGTTGAATAACTTAAGGATCACCACCACTAGGCCCATCATCACCGTACTGTCCTTCGGGTGAGGAACTCCTAGGGCCCGATACTTAGGTTATCCAACCCTTCAAGCACGGCGTCCCAAAGGATAGCGCGTACCAAACTTCAAGCACTGCATCCCGTCGGACACAAGTACTTAACTTCAAGCACGACTACCCCGTAAGGTAAATCGTACCAACTTCAAGGATCATGATAATCCCCTTGGCGACCGTCATCGCCCCAGTTGTACAACAGTTGGCCAGCCACAGAGGCCCCTAAAAGGTAAAGGCCCATAACATCCTTCCCATCCCTTAACCTTCATTCCCTAAGGAATATTGGCAGATTCGTTCGTTTGTGACTTTCGTAAACCTTCGCTTCTTTTACTTCAAAAACTTCAGTTAAAGCATTCGTACGTTTTATTAAAAACATTCTCTTCGTTAAAACACTTCGTAAACTTCTTTTGGCAAAATATTTCATAAACACTTCCTTCATAAACATCATTTTATAAAATGTTACATACTTCCTTCATAAACATCATTTTATAAAATGTTACATACTTCCTTCATAAACATCATTTTATAAAACGTTACATACAACCTTCGTAAATATCGTTTCATAAACATCGTTTCATAAACATCGTTTTATAAAATCATCACGTGTGCACACCAGCCCAAAAACATTATTAAAACATTTAAAAGAGGGCTTCTAGAACTCACCTTATAAGCTAGTCTCGGTTGTCCTAACAAAGGTCCAACAACTTCACTTCCGATCTGAATTGATTAGTTAATGCACATCAGACCAATACCGACTCTAACGGTTTAACCATTCTAACATACTGACTTCACTTAATCAGTTCTGATGTCTGCGCACTTAGCAAGTGCGCAGACCCTGCTGCCTGCGCACTTAGCAAGTGCGCAGACCATGCTTCCTGCGCACTTAGCAAGTGCGCAGGTCCTTCCTCCTGCGCACTTAGCAAGTGCGCAGGTTCCTCTTCCTGTGCACTTAGCAAGTGCGCAGGTCCCTCCTCCTGCGCACTTAGCAAGTGCGCAGGACCTGCTCCGTGCGCACTTAGCAAGTGCGCACGACCTGTTCTTCGCGAAAACCCTAACTTTCGCATTTCGGGTCTGATCATGTCAAGATCCCGAACCTGTTGCATTCAAAACGTTCGTTTTCCATTAAGGAACTCAAATCTATACTCATCTTCCAGTTTCATCCGTTCAAATATAACCTTTTTGCCCAAAACCCAAAAACGAACAAAAACTCAGATTTAGGTCGGATCGTTACCTGAATCGAGCTTCTGATCCGGAGGTTCTTCTAACGAGTTATGGAGCAACACACTTCTCAAATCTCGGGTCGATCCGACAACTTTCTCTCTCTACGGTTTCTCTCTCTAGAAGTTGCAAATGAGAGAAATGGGTTGTGACCTTGGCTATTTATAGGGGAGGCTCCCCTTCTAGCCCATCCGACCCGATCCGACATGCCTCGTTCGTTTATTTAGTCATTTTAACCGTCGTTTTATTTTTGGGATGTTACAAGTCTACCCCCCTTACAATAGGTTTCGTCCCCGAAACCTATCATAAGTCAAATAGATGAGGGTACGACTCCCTCATTTCCTTCTCCGTTTCCCAAGTGGCTTTCGATCCCTTCCGATGTTTCCATTGGACTTTAACCAATTGGATAACCTTATTACGCAAACGTTTCTCCTTCCAATCAAGGATGGCCACGGGTTCTTCGATGTAATTAAGGCTGTTGTCGACCTCGATGTCGGTAAGCGGTACGTGAGTCGATTCATCCGCCAAACACTTTCGCAAGTGTGATACATGGAAGGTAGGATGAATCCCACTTAACTCATCCGGCAACTCCAACCTATAAGCGACTTCCCCAATCCGTGCCATTATCCTGAATGGTCCGATAAACCTCGGACTTAACTTTCCTCTCTTCCTGAATCGTATGATTCCCTTCCAGGGCGACACTTTCAACATTACTCTGTCCCCAACATCAAACTCGATAGGCCTTCGTCGTCTATCCGCATAGGACTTCTGACGATCTTGTGCGGCCTTCATTCGCGCTTTGATCTGATCAAACCTTTCCGATGTCTCTCTTACGACTTCGAGACTTCCTAATTCCTTCTGTCCAATCTCACCCCAACAAACCGGGGTCCTACATCTTCTCCCATACAACATTTCGTAAGGCGGCATGCCTATCGTCGTGTGATGACTATTGTTGTAGGAGAATTCAGCTAACGGCAGATGGCTGTCCCAACTGCCACCGAAGTCGATAATACAAGCACGGAGCATATCCTCCAACGTCTGAATAGTCCTTTCGGACTGACCATCCGTTTGCGGGTGGTATGCTGTGCTGATATTAAGCCTCGTGCCCATCGCCTCGTGAAATCTTTTCCAGAACCTCGATGTGAATCAGGTGTCCCGGTCAGATACAATCGTCAGAGGCATCCCATGCCGTGCTACTACTTCATTAATAAACACTTCCGCTAACCTTTCCGACGAGAACGTCTCGCGAATAGGTAGGAAATGAGCACTCTTCGTCAATCGGTCCACAATTACCCAAATGGTGTCATGACCTTTAGCTGTGCGAGGTAGCTTGGTTATGAAGTCCATGGTAATGTGTTCCCACTTCCATTCTGGTATATCAAGTGGTTGAATCTTTCCATACGGTTTCTGGTGTTCAGCCTTTACTTGCGAGCAAGTCAAACACTTGCTTACATACTTCGTCACATCACATTTCATTCCAGGCCACCAGTAGTCCTTCTTCAGATCTTGGTACATTTTATTGGTACCAGGATGGATAGAGTAACGAGACTTATGAGCCTCATCCAAGATCTTGGTTCTAAGCTCGCCACCCATAGGTATCCATACCCGTCCAAAACGTGTCCTAACACCAAGAGTGTTATATTCCAACTTGTCATGTTGGCCAACCATCCTTTCCTTCTTTATGTTTTCTTCTTTAAGTGCCTCATCTTGAGCTCTTTCGATTTCGCTCATCACATCCGATGTTACCACCAACTGGCAAGCTTTCACTCTAATAGGAGTAGGCACATCCTTTCGGCTTAGAGCGTCAGCCACTACGTTTGCCTTTCCAGGATGGTACATTATTTCACAGTCATAGTCCTTCAGGAGTTCCAACCATCTCCTCTGCCTCATATTAAGCTCCTTTTGTTCGAAGAAATACTTCAAACTTTTGTGGTTGGAGTAAATAGTAAACTTTGCCACGTACAGGTAGTGCCTCCAGATTTTCAATGCGAATACGACAGCAGCAAGTTCCAAATCGTGAGTCGGATAGTTGACTTCGTGAACTTTCAACTGCCGCGACGCATATGCAATTACTCTACCGCGTTGCATCAACACACACCCTAATCCCTGACCCGACGCGTCAGAGTATACCACCAGGTCTTCACTGCCCTCGGGAAGGGCCAAGACTGGAGCTTGTGTTAGTTTCTCCTTCAATTCCTTAAACGCCTCATCCTGGGTCGAACCCCATTCGTACTTTACTTCTTTTCGAGTCAACTTTGTCAATGGCGAAGCTATTTTCGAGAAATCCTGGATGAATCTCCGATAGTAGCCCGCCAATCCTAAGAAACTGCGGATTTCAGTTGGTGTCTTAGGAATGTCCCATTCACATACCGTTACTATTTTTGCTGGTTCAACCATAATGCCGTTCGGGCCAATGACGTGACCTAGGAATTGGACTTCCCTAAGCCAGAACGCGCATTTGGAGAACTTAGCATACAACTTCTCCTTTTTCAGAGCTTCCAATACTTCTTTCAAGTGACACGCGTGATCACCCTCATTCTTGGAGTAGATAAGGATGTCATCGATGAACACTATTACCGATCGATCCAGCATCGGTCGACACACCCTATTCATTAAATCCATGAACGCTGCGGGGGCGTTCGTCAATCCGAAAGACATTACGCGGAACTCGAAATGTCCATAACGCGTGCGAAATGCAGTTTTCGGTATGTCTTCTTCCCTCACCTTCAACTGATGGTACCCGGACCGAAGGTCGATTTTTGAAAACCAACTCGCGCCTTGCAACTGGTCGAACAGGTCATCGATCATTGGTAAAGGGTACTTGTTCTTCACCGTTCGTTTATTCAACTCGCGATAATCGATACACATTCTCATCGAACCATCTTTCTTCTTTACAAACAATACCGGAGCACCCCACGGCGAGATGCTCGGTTGGATAAATCCTTTCTCAAGCAACTCGTCTAATTGAACCATAAGTTCCTTCATCTCCACTGGTGCTAGTCGATATGGAGCCTTAGCCACGGGCTAGGCATCTGGTACTAAATCAATTCGGAACTCAATTTCTCTATCACGTGGCATCCCAGGCAAATCCTCTGGAAACACCTCCGGGTACTCGCGTACCACGGGTACATCTTCTAGTTCCTTCACTTCCTTACACTTATCAATTACATATACCAGATAAGCCTCGCATCCGCGCCTCAAATAATTCGTTGCCTTAATCATTGAGATGACATTTGGCATCGGGGCGTCACGATCTCCAAAGACTTCGACTTTGCTACCATCCGGAGCCTTGAGTTGGATTATCTTTCGTTTACATATAATTTGCGCTTCATTGGCAGTTAGCCAATCCATACCCAACACCACATCGAACCCTCCCAAAACCATAACAAACAATCTGACAGGGAACCTATGTCCTTCTATTTTTATTGTGGAGTTCTCAACTACATTAGTCACTCTCGCAGTTCTACCCTCTGCGGTTTCTACGCTAAAGGCCCTTTCTAACTTACTGGCAGCGTACTTCATTCTCTTACAAAAAGACGCAGATATAAAACTCTTACCGGCACCCGAATCAAATAACACAGAAACAAGAGTGTTGTCAAGGACGAACGTACCTGACGCCACATCGGGATCCGCCCTGGCTTGTTCCTGCGTCAGTGCGTACGCACGAGTCTTTGCACGAGATCCCTCTCCCTTCTTTTCCGGGCCCTTTCCCTTCCCGGTTTCCCCCATCCTGGGCTTGGTGCATTCCCGACTCATATGACCATTTTCCCCACAATTGTAGCATTTGTAACCTTGCGGGCATTCACGGGAGTAATGTCCGGTCTTGCCGCATTTAAAGCACAGATTCGATCCTAACCGACATTCACCCGCGTGTCTTACCCCACATTTCCCACAGACTGTCATCTCGCCTACCCTGGCATGCTTGTCACGAGCCCCAAACAACTTCCCACCCGATCGTTTAGCGGGAAAACTCAACTTCTTCTTAGGCTCTTCAATGGCAACAACATTCAGTGCCAGATCATCGAATACCATGCCCCTTAGCTCTACTGCCGAATCATAGGTAGTAGGGGCGTTTGCCTTAACATAGGTGCGGACCTGGTCCGGCAACCCTTGAATATAACAGGCAATCTTTCTCTCTTCAGTAGTGACAAGGTGTGGCACCAGACGTGCCAGTTCATTAAATCGGGTTGTGTACTGCCGGTGCGTCATGCTTCCGGCCTTCAAACCCAAAAATTCCCTCTCTACCTTCTCAATCTTGTTTCTTGGGCAGAAATTCTTGATCACCAAGGTTTTCAAGTCAGCCCACATCATCGCATCCATAATCTCGCTCCCCTTTGCCTGACGTATACCTTCCCACCAATGAGATGCTTCCTCCCTCAAGGAGTTAGCAGCAAACTTCACTACTTGATTAGCTCGACAGTCGCTCAGACGGATGGCGGCTTCCATACGTATTACCCAATCAAAAGTAGCCACCGCGTCCTTCTTCCCAGTCAGGACCGGCGGGTCACATGCCTTAAAGGACTTATAATCACATCCGCGAGCAGGCGGTGCATTGTCGGTCTCATTGTTCTGAGCACCAACTGCCGCGCTAGACCCACCCGCCGCATTGACCTGCTTCAATGCTTATGCCAACAGACCTGGCAGAGAAGTCCTCATCAGCTCCGTAAACTCTCGAGCTATAGCTGCTCTCACTTCTGGTTCAAAGGTGAAGGGTTGTTCTTCAACCTGTGTCTGCTCGGCTTCATGCACACTAACCGCCGGTTCAGTGTGAACACTTCCCTCTTCACTATACTCTTGGCGCGCAGGGATCCTGCCACGCCCACCATTTCGACCGCCGGTACGACCACCGGTACGGCCACCATGCCTTCCGTTTCCTCTTCTTGCCATTACGTTCTATAAGACAAGAAATCCAATGTCATCACGCTAGTTAACAAATAGAATCCAATAAGCACTGTAAGATGTTAATATACACTGGCCATCTGTAATTAACCATTACACTACCTTTCGATTTCTATTTGACCACCTTTGTGATTCCATCAGAACACAAGTCCTTACTTAACCTCTTCTAAGGCATACTATATACGTAATATATATACTACCTTCATACCTGATGCTGTGGCTCGAGTTACCCGTACTGGCATCCGCTTTCGGTCCCATTCAAAGTTTAAGTTCAGACACTAGGAGTGTCCGAATCTCTCAAACTATTGCTCTGATACCAACTTGTAAGGCCCCAAACCCGGGAGGCCCCACTTGTTGGATTTACTCATTCACAAACAGTTCTTAAACATGAATATCAAATAACGCAGCGGAAAAACTTCATTCATTCATGATAATTAAAAACTTGTTCATACATGCGGAAGCGTAAACATAGTTTAAAACATATTTACATCATAACTAAACATAACGGGATGCCAGTCTTCATGATCAGCCGAGTAACTCTTCTCGCTTGCCAAGCATCACCGTCCATCCTCATAACCTACCTTAACCTGAATGTGCACACTTAAAAACGTCAGCTACGCTGGTGAGTTCTAGTTTTAACATAAACCTTAACTTCAAATAAATTGCCAAAAACATCACTTCATACTTCATTTAATAAAAAGCGTATGTAAATAATGCAATAACAAACATAACATTTCATAAGTCAACGAACATATAGAATCTGCGCCTTCTCGTAACCGTCAAATCCAAACGTTACATACTGGTTGAATAACTTAAGGATCACCACCACTAGGCCCATCATCACCGTACTGTCCTTCGGGTGAGGAACTCCTAGGGCCCGATACTTAGGTTATCCAACCCTTCAAGCACGGCGTCCCAAAGGATAGCGCGTACCAAACTTCAAGCACTGCATCACGTCGGACACAAGTACTTAACTTCAAGCACGACTACCCCGTAAGGTAAATCGTACCAACTTCAAGGATCACGATAATCCCCTTGGCGACCATCATCGCCCCAGTTGTACAACAGTTGGCCAGCCACAGAGGCCCCTAAAAGGTAAAGGCCCATAACATCCTTCCCATCCCTTAACCTTCATTCCCTAAGGAATATTGGCAGATTCGTTCGTTTGTGACTTTCGTAAACCTTCGCTTCTTTTACTTCAAAAACTTCAGTTAAAGCATTCGTACGTTTTATTAAAAACATTCTCTTCGTTAAAACACTTCGTAAACTTCTTTTGGCAAAATATTTCATAAACACTTCCTTCATAAACATCATTTTATAAAATGTTACATACTTCCTTCATAAACATCATTTTATAAAATGTTACATACTTCCTTCATAAACATCATTTTATAAAACGTTACATACAACCTTCGTAAATATCGTTTCATAAACATCGTTTCATAAACATCGTTTTATAAAATCATCACGTGTGCACGCCAGCCCAAAAACATTATTAAAACATTTAAAAGAGGGCTTCTAGAACTCACCTTATAAGCTAGTCTCGGTTGTCCTAACAAAGGTCCAACAACTTCACTTCCGATCTGAATTGATTAGTTAATGCACATCAGACCAATACCGACTCTAACGGTTTAACCATTCTAACATACTGACTTCACTTAATCAGTTCTGATGTCTGCGCACTTAGCAAGTGCGCAGACCCTGCTGCCTGCGCACTTAGCAAGTGCGCAGACCATGCTTCCTGCGCACTTAGCAAGTGCGCATGTCCTTCCTCCTGCGCACTTAGCAAGTGCGCAGGTTCCTCTTCCTGCGCACTTAGCAAGTGCGCAGGTCCCTCCTCCTGCGCACTTAGCAAGTGCGCAGGACCTGCTCCGTGCGCACTTAGCAAGTGCGCACGACCTGTTCTTCGCGAAAACCCTAACTTTCGCATTTCGGGTCTGATCATGCCAAGATCCCGAACCTGTTGCATTCAAAACGTTCGTTTTCCATTAAGGAACTCAAATCTATACTCATCTTCCAGTTTCATCCGTTCAAATATAACCTTTTTGCCCAAAACCCGAAAAACCCAAAAACGAACAAAAACTCAGATTTAGGTCGGATCGTTACCTGAATCGAGCTTCTGATCCGGAGGTTCTTCTCACGAGTTATGGAGCAACACACTTCTCAAATCTCGGGTCGATCCGACAACTTTCTCTCTCTACGGTTTCTCTCTCTAGAAGTTGCAAATGAGAGAAATGGGTTGTGACCTTGGCTATTTATAGGGGAGGCTCCCCTTCTAGCCCATCCGACCCGACCCGACATGCCTCGTTCGTTTATTTAGTCATTTTAACTGTCGTTTTATTTTTGGGATGTTACAGTCTGACTGGGAGAAAAGGAGGTTTTTATGAGCACAATGCTATAGTTTCTTCAGCATTAGTGGACCTAATTGCTAAATGGAATTACAACTTTTCAAAGATGGTTTATGATGAGTTTAAAAGCAATCTGAAAGGAGCAAAGAAGGAGATCTATCTCGTGTTTCCAAGGTTTGTACAGATGGTAATTAACAAGAATCATAATGATCTGGTTCCAACCCTAGAGACTCTTAATCTCAAGGTTATGGAACCATCTATTTTTGCATACACGAAGGTGAATAAGAAGGGAAAGAATGTGTTCAGAGGACTTCATCTAATGGAAAAGTTCGGTCATTTCCCTGAGACTGAGATAGAAGAAGGAGAAGAAGAATAAATAGCAGTTGGTGATTGATGTTGGTCAAATGGTCTATAAAACTAAACACAAAACTAACCTAGACACTCTAGTTAAACTCTAGAAAAACCTACTAAACTAGACCACAAAGACAGGCAAGTGTACCTATCAATTGTAACACAGCTCAATGGAAGTCCGGATATCGAACCCACGAGACACTGACTCTAACACAATCTAGACTCTGACTAGGACTGAACTGTTTGATTTGATTGGGGGGGAGGATTCTACGAACTAAGGTTAACTAATGAACTTAAATAAACTGAATAAAGAAGACTACTAAGACACTTAACCAATCTAGCAAAGACTCGAATTAAATCAGTAAGGATGAAAGACACTACCTAGACTGTGAATCCGGTTTACCAAACTCGGGTTCTATCGGTTATAGAAGATGCATTGGAACTGGGATCCGAATATGTAACATCCTCAAACTATCTAATGGATTCCTGATCAATCTCAGAATGTGACCAGAAGGAAACTCAAAGGATAATATGCTCACCCGTGGTCGGATTACCTTTCGGTCTCACCTACTATGCTAAAGAACTCAATAGACAGCTCACCTCTCGGTTTCACTATCTCAATACATCAAAGATGCACAGAGCAACCTGAATTCAACTTGTTTAACACGAATTAACAACGATACTAAAACCCCTAAGGAAACGTCCTCTCAGACTGTTCACACTCAGAAACCCTAACACCGAAGACTAATCGATTATCTATCACTTTGCAAGTATTTAGATAAGAAGAACACATGGTTTATTAAACTGTTAATTGATATTCCTATGGTTACTGACGTCTAGCAAACCACACATGAATCACAAACACACAGTAAGCGATTTAGTACACACCTATTCATGAAAGACATTCATCAAGACATGTATGGAACAATCAACCAACATAAGATCAAAACTAAGCATGCATACTCATTAAACAATTGAAATTAGATCTGTACTGAAGCATAAAAACCAAAACAAGATCCAAAAACCAATAAAAATCCAAACTTTAGCAAACATTCATCTTTAACCTAGGTAGTTCTAAGGTTTTAGCCAACAATCATGATGAAACCAACAGATTCAAAGTTAAAAGTACTAAACATGGTTTCAAAATACTGAATAAAAAAGAAGAAAGATTAATCATGACCGGACGATTTGAATCTAACCACTTCGATCTCTCTAACTCCAGAAACTCGATCCCAAAGCTCTCCTCCTTGCCAAAATCGCCCAAGAACAGTGCTCTGACGGCAATATGTCGAATTGTGTGAATAATGGATGTTCAAAATAACTAAAACTTGAAATTAGAGATTTTTACGGATTAGTGGGTCTCCCGCGTACCGCGAAAGAAAGTGGCTGGTCCCTTGCGTACCGCGAGGGAAAATTTAGTCGGGTTGACTTCTGGGTTACCTCGCATACCGCAAGGGAATTGTCCTCCTTCCTCGCGTACCACGACGAGCATAAATCTCAGAAAAATGTTTTTTTTTCTCTTTTGCTTTCCACTCTTTTCCTGTGTGCTCGATTTCTCCAGGATTTAGCTTCGTTTTCCGTTTCCTTACAATACTATAACCTGCAATAATGACCCAAACTCAGAATGAACTTAAAACGATACAAAATGAGTACAAAACTATACAAATACGCACAATTACACTAGGATAAATACATGTGTTTTGCAACACATCAAACATCCCCACGCTTACACTTTTTTCCTCCTCGAAAAAGATAGCTGCAATGGAATCATAACTGGACACAGCTTTAACATTCTCAATTATTAATCAGCACAAATATAATCACGCGTTAAAGTGTAATAACCGGTATTTCTATCCGACTAAACCCAAAACCTAAATTTCAAGCCCCCAGCGTGTTCTAATATTATATTACCAAACATATGAATCCATCTATGGGTCTCACACTTAAAAGCTCCAATTCCATTTACTCCCGTCTCACGGTCATGTCTAGGCCCGGGTTAAATCATGTCTAGGCCTGGGTTAAATCATGTAGATCTTTCCACCAAAGTAAACTAAAAGTTATATGTTTTCAAAATGTAGGTGAATGATGAATGAATGGATGAATGAAGATGAGCGTTAAAAGTTAAAACAAATGAACTTTCTCTAGAGGCGTTTCAACCAATTCACTATCCCGGTAGGTAACATATAGACTCAGTTTTAAAACTGAAGCACATAAGAATCTAACCCAGTGGTGTTTCAATCAGGCTGGAACCCGACGTGTGACACGTAGGTGAAACTTAGATTTCTAAAATAATTGATCACTAAAGAATTAACCTAGTGGTGTTTTTTCCAATTCGCTATCCCGGAGGGTAACACATAGACTGTACTTAACTTCTCAATGCAATTAAGCTCATGATGGATGAAAATATGGAATGTGGGCGCCACCAACTCTCGGATTTATTTTCATAAAAAGAGAGTGGCGTGCCAAAAACATTTTAGAAACATATAAAATTTAGCTTACCGTGGTACCTATCACCCTATGTTGACAGTTTCCGTTTCACCGTTTCCCTAAGATGAGAACCCACAAGATTTCTTGATTTAATTCATTTAATTACCCTAATCAACACATTCAGGATATTTAAGCTTCAATATTGGCTAGGCCTACCAATTCATCACAAATTAGACACGCTTTCTATTGTTTATTTTATTTCAATTCAAATCACACAATGCCTAGTTTTATCTATCATCTTCCATGTGCGTGCAAGACTCTAATTCAAGGGACATTTTTCAAAAAAAAATTCTAAAAGTTACAATAACAGACTCAAAATACAAAACCTATATGAATGTCTCTCATCCCCACACTTAAAACTCACACTGTCCTCAATGTGGACCGAGAAACGATGGTAACATAAAAGAAATTTACAAAAATAAAAATAAGACATAAATAAAATAAAATAAAATAAAAATATACAAAAATCAGAACAGACTTCCCTGATATAACGCATAGCTGATCAAATTTCCAATAATTCCTCACGAACGAAAGCGGATGATTCTATCATACTAGAAAACAACTCAAACAACCAAAATAATATATAACAACACAACAACAATCAACCCTGCCGAGCCCCCAAAATGTACAATAATATATATATATCAGTGTTTATATACAGACCAAAATAAAACATAAATAAATACATAAAAAGAAATACATAAATAAAATATAGGGAAATAAAGTACAAACCGGCAAAAGGTGTTGCTGATAATCACTGCGGATCTCCACCTGTGTCTAGCTAGTCTGGCTTGTACTGGTCTGGAGCTCTGAAAAATGGTGGGATCTCGACGCCCTGCTGTGTCATCATATACCGAATCGCATCATCCTACCTGTCCAGCCTCACGAATAACTGATCTTGAAGCTCCTCAAGGGTGAGTGGTGTTGGTGGCCTCAGACGTAGTGGGTGCTGAACATGGGGGCGCTCTATGTGGTGTGGAATCCTCTGTCTAGCTGTGGGCGCCCCCATCTGTACCGCATGATCGGCAGGCGTCCCAACAGGCGGTGGAACCTGCGGACCCTGCCTAACAACCTTCCAACATGGCGGATCATCCATAGATATGATCCCCGCCAATCTCAACTCATATAAACCATACGGAATCGTATCCGGGCCCGGTGTGAGTAGACGGCCCGGATAATGCTCAAACACTCCCAAACCCTCCGTTATGCGGCTGATGTATGGCCCTAACTCTAACCTTGCCTCCGGCCCACCTCGACGACCCCTGGAAATAGATGAAATAAGAATGCTCGCCAGGTTGGCTTCTCGGTGGCCAACTATGCAAAATAGGCAGAAAAGATCTAGCTGGCTGCACTTCTCAATGCCGGATCGGCGTCCGATGAGAGTGTAGGCCAAGATACTATGAATGTAACGAATGAGGGGGTCGCGAATGGATGACTCCACGAGAGACGAGGAGCATGGTTCATCGGTGATGGAATGCCAAAAGTCACGCAACTGACTGTCGCTGACCCCCTGGTCGTGGCGCCTCCTGAATATACATCGCAAGCTCTGCAAGAATGGCTGCGCTGCCACCTCGGCCTCGGTATACCACCCTGTGGCCACCGCAAACTGTGGAACCGACATCTCATAAACATGTCGGCCCAATGAGAAGGACACGGTTGTCTGCTCCTCGAACTGGCCTGTGACGAAGAGGAAGGTAGAATGGAACTCGATAGTGAGCTTCCGGTACTGGATTGCATCATAGGCCAACGCCGCTGTCCATCGGTCACCTAGTAGCTCCTGCAGCCTTTGGTGCTGCCCTAACTCCTCCACAAGCCCCCCAGTCGATCCCACGGTGCTGATATGGCTCCATATCGACAAATCGCTCTAAACGGACAGACTCCTCCGTCATGAGCTCCAACCGCAGCAGGGTATGATGATGTAAAACTCTGGCGTCTAACAGAATCGGCTCCGCGTCGGCTGCTGGCCTGGCCTCTGGTACGGCGTACTGAAGGACACATGGTGCTCGACGTATCGGACGCGGCTCCTCTTGCTCTCCCCTAGGGTGGGGCACCGGCCCACGCCTGCGCTTGGCCCCACCGGCCGCGCTGGAAGATTGTCCTGGATCAGACTTATCTGCAATGACAAGTTAGTACAACAAATATACAATAACACATAAGATACCGGGCAGGAAGACCGTATAGCATTTCATTCGCGGTCATCCCTAGTTTTGGTAAACGATAAGACGCTACAAAAATTTTTAAAAAAATGAAAAATTCAGGATACCCTTTTTGTTTATTTAAAAACTAGACAACCTCGCCCGAATGGAGATTGAGTACGGGCGAGGCGGTCTAAACCTGTAAAAAAACCAGAGGCATATCACAAGACACAATTTACAATTAAAATACAACACTTAAATAAAGTATGTGACGCGATTGGCTCTAACCACAGATTTACTATAATTAACATTAAAATACATGAACTTGACTCATAGTATGCAAGAATTATCAACTCAAGTTACACCTACGACGCAAACATTGACTCACCATCCCAGCGTCGAAATTACACAAAATCTACAGGCTCGACAACCAGTTAGGTTCACACGAACAAATTACTCTAACCCTTATTCATCTATACATGAACATTGTTATCGACCCCATTCACACTAGACTAACCAATTTAAGTAGAGTACCCCTGCGACATCAATTTACAAGAACTACACACAAATTACAAGTACCTACTCAAAAAACTTGATGGCAATGGCCATGACTCAAAATACAAGAACTACTCAAATTACAAGTACTACATTACACAATTGCCTATATTGCACCACAATTCTACACAGCCAAATGGCAATGACTCAAAATACACTAATTAACATACTAGGACCCAAATTCTTCATAAAAAATGGGCTAATTTACATGTGAAACAGGGGAAACCATACCTGAATGGTGACAGATGAGTGGAGGGTGAAATGAATAGAACCGAACCCCCTTTAGAGCTCCCCAGAGAGATGGTGGTGACTGGCGGTGATCAGATGGTGGTGATCTAGGGTTTGGTTGTAAGACAAGTGATGGTGTGATGGTGGTTTTAGTGGCGTACTGGAAGTGGTGGCGGTGGTAACAGGGTAGGGTTAGGTGGTGATAGGTGGGTGCCGGTGATGGGTGGTGGATTTTGATGGTGTGAACAGTCAAGGGAGGGTGGTTATTGGCGGGCGGCCAACGGCGGCGGTGATGGGGATGGGTGATTTGAGAATGATGGTTGTTAGATGACGATGGTGAGAGGTGGTGGTGGTAGCTAGAATCGCCGAAGGAAGAGTGAATAGGGAAGACGATGACAAAGGGGATTTTTTGTTATTATTTTTTTTTCTGAATTTACTACGCTCTCACGTACCGCGGGAGCCTTGCTCAACCAGTCTCGCGTAGCGCGAGGGATACTTATTTCGGGGGTGACTCTTCAATGCCCCGCGTACCGCGAGGATCCTGATAAAACCTCTCGCGTACCGCGGGGGACAAGAAAAATGGGAAATGTCTTTTGTCTCTCGCGTATTGCGAGGAGACCCTCCCAATTGCCTCGCGTACCGCGAGGAGACCACATTCACATAAAGTTAAGGCCGTTTTTATACTTAGCATTAAAAAAAATTTTCTCCCAATTATTTCAAAACTTGTTCCAACCTTAGAATTTAATACAAACATACCTGGAACATTGATTTTGACGGTTTTCTGCTGTCACTTTAGTCGCAATTCCCTGAAACACATGAACACACAAGAACACACAAACCGAAAATACACGAAGAGTAAAAAAAATGACACGGACTCAAACTAAGTAATGCACACAAACTCTACATCCCGGGCACTTGCCCGAGACTCAAACAAGCCTATCAGGAGGCTTCTCCTTGATCCTAAACGGTACCGCCTTCATCCTACGCGGTCTACCAGTCCTCCACAAACCTAACAACCTCATACTCCTATCAAACCTCAAATGTATATCATATGCACCAATCCAGTCTTTCCACCACAACTTAAACCTACCAGGTTCAAAGATAACACGGTTCAAATACCCTAGCAAGCTGTCACCTCTAAACATCCCCACACTTGGGGTTTTGCCTCTCCCTATATCAACAAACTCACTCAAATCTCGAAGTTTCCTACGGGGCGGCCTAGATTTAGGGGATGAATCGGCTTCTATCCCCTCAGCATGGACACAAGTACAGGTTAAAGGTTCAATATGTGATATCACTAAAGGTGTGGCCTCTAACCTCTCGCCCAGATCATTAAAATCCTCTACATTCCCCTCAGTCATCCCCACACTTGGGGTTTTGCCTATGATCTAATCTAATTCTACCATCATCTCCAGCAAATCATCAGGCACCTCATCATCACCGTATTCATCTTGTTTATCTAACAACTTCTCCAACTTCAACGCCCATTCAGATATCTCTCCTAAGTTAGGGCGGGTTCATCAATTTCTCTCTCAGGATCAGAGTCTTGATGGTCACCTATGAGGGCATCAATCATGCAAACTAAATCGCTCTGCTCAGTAGACCCCTTCACAGGTTTCATAGCGTCGAATGTGATCATATCATCCCCCACACGAAGTGAGAGTTTCCCGTCAAAAACATCGATCAATGCCTTGGCGGTACGTAGGAACGGGCGTCCTAGGATGAGTGGGACTCTATCATCTACTTCCATATCCAGAATAACAAAATCCACGGGGAAGCCAAATTTGCAGACTTTCACTAACAGATTCTCCACAATTCCTGTGGATACTTGACTGAGCGGTCAGCCAAGTAAATGCTCATGCGCGTCGGCTGCGGTTCACCTAGGTCTAGCTGCGGTTCACCTAGGTCTAGCTGCTTATAAATGGAATAAGGCATCAGATTGACGCTAGCACCCAGGTCAGCCAACGCGTGGTTTAAGGGCAAACCGCCAAGCAGACACGGGATCGTGAAACGACCCGAATCTCCCAGTTTAGCTGGCAGTTAGTTCTAAACAACTGGAGAACATTAAACTAAGTGAGACTTCAGAGATCCCCTCTAGCTTCTTCTTGATGGAAATAAGATCTTTGAGGAACTTGCCATACTTAGGCATATGCTGGAGGACCTCTATGAATGGGAGATTGACCTTGAGTTGTTTAAACATATCAAGGAAGTGACCGTATTCCCTAGCGTGTTTATGTGGCAACAAGCGAGCTGGATCGGGAACACGACTCAAGTCAATCTCGGGGGTCTTACTCTCACCCCTACTCTTCTTCTCCTCCGCTTTCTCGGCAGCTTCTCCATCTCTATCTCCTCATCCACCGGCTCTTCTTCTTCTACCGGTGGGCTCTCCTTCTCTTCTGCCCTTCTACTCCTAGTTGACACAGCATTCAACTCGGGCTCCTCTAACATCCTTGCATCGATCTAAGAAAATCGAGCTCTCCAATCTACCTTCTTCACCTCTTCTACCGAAGGGATGCCATAGTCAGCGTCGTGGGAGGCTTCCTCTTCTACTCTCTCCTCCTCTCTATGACTCATGACTGAGATGGCCATCACTAAAGCATTAGGTGTAACGAACCAAAATCCGGGTTTCGTTTTCAAATAAATAAAGCATTTTAATAAATATTATGGTGAAAATAATATTTATGAAATAAGTTGAAATTAGTGGGTTTCAAGTTAATAATGAAGTTATGTTAGTTTTAACTAACTATGGAATGAAATGAGTGAAATGGAAGTGTAGAAGCATGTTTTGTAACCATAGATTAAATTCTATGTATCGGTGTACGTGGCTAGTACGTAGGAGGGTGTTCCTGAGTACTTAGCCCGCACACCAGTTTGGTCATGCGTACTTAGTAAGTACGCAAGGCTTTTGCCTTGCGTACTTAGTAAGTACGCAAGGCTTTTGCCTTGCGTACTTGTCAAGTACGCATGACCAAACCATGCGTACTTAGTAAGTACGCAGGGCTTTTGCCTTGCGTACTTGTCAAGTACGCATGAAGTGTTCTTGCCCCTATAAATAGAAGACTTGTCTTCATTTGTAGGTGGAACTCTGGAACTAGGTTTATCCGGGTCGGGAAGAGCTCTCCCGACCCCTGGACCGTGAGCTTAGATGAGAGATGTGTGTTCCTTCGGTATGTAGTCTGTAATACGGGATGACTTCTTTGTTATGGATTACGTTTCGTTTCATCGTCTTTTATCTGTGTTCGTGTTCTCTGTCTCGTTTCTTTGTTCCCACACAAATCGCAGAACAGATCGTGTTATTTTCCGCTGCACGACGAGGCTCCCGGGACCTACAAGTGGTATCAGAGCCTCGGTGTTCGTTGATTTGTGTTCCAGTTTTGATTTTTTAGGGTTTTGAGCAAAACGAGTTCGTAACCTAAAATCCTTAAAATCGAGTTTGTTATCAGTTCATTTGGTGTTTGGAAGGCTAAGGGTTTGTTAGATGATGTTTTCGAAGCTTTTGGAAGCATTAATTTCTCAGATCCGTCACTTTTCGAGCATTCTCCTCAAGATCCGTCAAGAACACTGCTGTACTGAACAAGTATGCAGAATCACCTTTTCTGCGTATTTGCTAAGTACGCATGGGTTAGCCCTGCGTACTTAGTAAGTACGCATGAGAAGTGACCTGCGTACTTAGCTAAGTACGCAAGAGCATTTCTCTGCGCACTTAGCAAGTACGCATGAGTACTTGGCTTTGCGAACTTACTAAATACGCAGCAACACCCTACATATGCGTATTTACTAAGTACGCATGGACTAGCATCTAGGATTCAAAAAAAAAAAAAAAGAAAAAAAAAGAAAAAAAAAAGTTTTTTGGCGAGAAAACCTTCCTTGTCCAAAATTTTGTGTGATCATCTGTACATGTGTTTCGGCCCATTCTTGAGAAGATAGTAATTTTGGTTTTTCCGGACCAGAATTTGTATACGATGTGGCTTGGCGAAACACGAACGAGATTTTTGTTGGATGATACCACTTGTCATACATTGTTTAAGGGTCCATACCTGAAAATGTAGGCTACGAGTATCCGGGATACTTATTTAGTAGGGTATGAATGCTGAACTAATGGGAGCAATTGGGTCGTCATCGGCTAAAGGTCTCGTTCTATTTGTGAAGATGTGGCTGCTTTGGGTCTTTCGGAAAAAGAATCATCTTGTTTAGGTATTCAAACCTGAAAATGTAGGCTACGAGTGTCCTCGGATACTTCTTTAATAGGGGATGAATACTGGAACAACTTGAACCCAAGGATGTGCTGTTTTGGATCTTTGCAAAGGAATAAATAATAAAATCCTGGAGTTGGCTAGTTGTGCTTTTTGAGGATTTGAGTGAAGTGGTGATGAAGCTGGTCATAGTTTACAGAGAAATGAGGGAGATAAATCTAGTATTCATGAGACATTAAAGAGGTGGTGGAAAAGTCGTTGGTACTTCCTATATATATACCTCTTTGACGTAACGTGGATCTCAACTATGATTTCTCGTGTAAACTATATTTTCGTGTTTGATTCTATCGTGTGTTTTCAATATGAAGCTGGATATTCGTTGGATTATTAGTTGAAGATGGAACCTTTTATCATTGGCCGATGGGATAGGAAACATACCCTTGTTTCTGGTCTAGTCAGATGGAGCTTAACCTGAAAGGGGATATTGGAAATGAACGTCTTCGGGATTTTGGTTGACTCGTGAAGATACATGATAGAGTTAGATACATCTGGTTGAAGACTTAAGTTTATCTTACTGGAATTCCTATGGGAGCTGATTAGTTTGATGCAGGTTATTGGAAACTCAAACTCTCTATCATATGCCAGCTGATTTGGAGTTGTCTTAGTCTGCTATTGTTACCTGTTTTGGAAGACATTGTAAGACTCAGAAGTCTAAGTCAGGGTGGAGGTTGCTACTGCTGAGAGGATGAACTACAATGAGTTGTGTTGGGTTAGTTGGTTCTTATTGAAGCACTTGGTTTGGTCTACAATGAAAGCTGCAGGTATGAGGGAGTCGGGTATGTCATCACTCGGCAACTGAAGACTGAAGTTTGAAGATTTGAAGATCTCAAGTGGAATGCCAGAAGATCAAGTCTCGCCAGAAGACACGTGATGTCATTAGTTTAGAGGGAGTCTGTTAGGACATTCTTTGTAAACTGATGTATATCAGTGTTAGAGATAGATAGAATTTGATGCTATAGTTAAGAGGGAGTTTGTAGAAGCATGTTTTGTAACTATAGATTAAATTCTATGTATCGGTGTACGTGGCTAGTACGTAGGAGGGTGTTCCTGAGTACTTAGCCCGCACACCAGTTTGGTCCTGCGTACTTAGTAAGTACGCAAGGCTTTTGCCTTGCGTACTTGTCAAGTACGCATGAAGTGTTCCTGCCCCTATAAATAGAAGACTTGTCTTCATTTGTAGGTGGAACTCTGGAACTAGGTTTATCCGGGTCGGGAAGAGCTCTCCCGACCCCTGGACCGTCAGCTTAGATGAGAGATGTGTGTTCCTTCGGTATGTAGTCTGTAATACGGGATGACTTCTTTGTTATGGATTACGTTTCGTTTCATCGTCTTTTATCTGTGTTCGTGTTCTCTGTCTCGTTTCTTTGTTCCCACACAAATCGCAGAACAGATCGTGTTATTTTCCGCATCACGACGAGGCTCCCGGGACCTACAGGAAGTTAAGGGGCCAAAAGTGTAAATGGCAAAATCTGCCATATTGACTAGCAAAAGTCAAAATAAACCTCATTTGGTTGTTTGGTCGTTCAAGAGAAGAGGAAGAAAAGAGAAAAGTGTGTTGAAGCCATTTTCGTGCAATTGAAGCTTGATTAGTGAAGGTTTTGGCTCACACAATACCTTTCTAACATCAAGTAAGTGATTCTCTTCCTCTTGATTTCACCATGTATGTGTTCTTTGTGGGTTTTGGGTGAAATCCGAAATTATGTATGCATGTGATGAAATGGTGTTAGATTATTGATAATCTAGCTAAACTAAAGTTAAAGAATGATGATTAACATCCTAGAACCCTTTGATTTTGATTTTGAAAAGTTAGGGTTCATATGGTGGAAATTGGGGGTGTTTGGATCATGATGCTAGAATGGTGAATTAATGAAGATTAAGTGTTTTTAAGATGCTAGACACTTGAACAAACACCAAATTAACTTAATAATAATTTTTGAAAGAAGAATTAGTGTTAAGATTAAGTTAATGAAACTCAAGTAGGTGAGTTTGTGGTGAAAGAGGGTGTTTGGCTATGAGGATAACCCAAACGGGTCAATTTGGGTTGGAATTGGGAAATTGGGTTGTGAACTCAATTGTAATGAAATGTTGGTATATGTTAGATTACTAAACTAGGCGAATGTGTTTAGGTAATCAAATTGCAAAGCTTGAGAGCGGTGCGGGATCTTCTAACCCGAAAGGTAAGTGCCTATGCACTTACTTAGTATTGATGATAAATGGTGAATGTTGTGAATTATGTGTTATGTGATTGTGTACATACTTACGATATGATAAATTGTGAATGATTTAGTATGTACAATGAATTAATGTAGTTATAGTGTTAAGCTATAATAGAAATGGATCATGTGTTGATCATAAATGAAACGGGGATAAATGAATTTTATGCAAGGTTGTATGTTTAATGTGTAAAGTTGCATAATTAGTTATGTGGTATGAATGAGCAAGAAATTGTATGCATAATTGAAGGAATGTAGTTATAGTATTTATACTATAATGGATATGTTGATATGGAGTTATGGTCTATGAACCATAATGGATAGAATGCATATGGAGTTATGGTCTATGAACCATAATGGATAGAGTGGATATGGAGTTATGGTCTAAGTACCATAATGGATAGATTAGTTATGGAGTTATGATCTCGTATCCTTTGGGATATGAAGTTATGGCCTACGTGCCATAATGGAAATGGAAAAGTGATAATGAAATGAAGAAAGTAACTTGTAGGTGATATACAAGTGTATGAAATCCTTAATTGGCCAAATGGGTGTTAACGGGTCAAATGGGTGAAAGGTGTGAAAACAAGTTGTAATCACTTGTTTGTTATGTTTAATACATTACAATGGTAATATGTTGACGGAATGCTAATGTATGGAACTATAATTGACCAAATAGAGGCAAACGGGTCAAATGGGTGAAAGGTGTGAAAACAAGTTGTAATCACTTGTTTGTTATGTTTAATACATTACAATGGTAATATGTTGACGGAATGCTAATGTATGGAACTATAATTGACCAAATAGAGGCAAACGGGTCAAATGGGTGAAAAGGATGAAAACAAGTTGTAAACACTTGTTGGATGTTTTATCTCATTACTAATGGTTATAAGTTTATGTGGTTATGCAGAGAAAGCTCCGAAATAGGTCAAGGTCAACGTCCAAGCTCGGAGGGTTCTCGTATGCATTTTTGGTATTTTGAGGATTTTCGTAAAATCCTTGTAAAGTGGTGTAATTTGGCACAAAAGTTATGTTTTGATGTAATCATATGTTGCCATGATGTTTTTAGTCAAAAAACTAAGTGTTGGTAAAGTTTTGATGTTAAGTAAAATGAAAAAGGTTGGAAAAATGGTTAAGTGTGAAAACTGCTGAAAGCTGGAAACATTCTGAGAGAAAGGGTTACTCGCGGGCCGCGAGAGTCCAGGAAGGATTCTCTCGCGGTACGCGAGAGGGTTTTAAAAAAAATAAAAAAATAAAAAATATCATGGGTTAAGACTTCCGCACGTTAAAGTTTTGTTTTTAAAAGTGGTGTGTTTCAACTTGGTATCAGAGCAATGGTTTGAGGGATTTGGTGTGCGAGACACTAAACTCAAACCGGATGCTCTTAATATGGGGGAATGATACGAGAATCCAAGAAGGACTTGACTAAGACTCGGAGCTTGCGGAAATGAAAGGTTAGTAATGATTTGATAAAATGATAATATATATATATGGTGTATGTATATATTTATGATGAATGTTGTTAAGGTTTTATGTGTGCCGAAACTTGTTTTGCGACCTGTTATATGGAGATGGTAATTACAATTGGGCATGGCATATTATTAAACATGTCTGGCCAATATGTTTAATAAGACGAAATGTGCAAGAGACTTTATGATAACCATATAACAATGAACATTTGCAAGGATTAGGTGAAGGTGGTTATGTATGTATGTATGTATGTATATAGGTAGGTATATATATACTTAATACATATAATAGTGAATGTGTAATGGATACCTAGGATATTGGAAGTGAAAGGGTATTAAGGTGTTTGTGGTTCATTTTCTCAGTTTAGAGATAGCAGAAGATACAAGTAATGAACCATTGGATCCAAGAATCCAAGATATGATAAAAGAGGAAGTGGCTAAGGCCTTCGAGCAAGCCACAACCTTGTTAATGGAAGAAATGAGAGGGGCTATCAAGCTTACCCTCGAAGACGTGTTAAAGGAGAAGGAAAGGGTGCCACAGGGATGTACCCTAAAAGAGTTTATGGTAATTAAGCCCAAGGAATATGACGGGCAAGTGGACCCGATTCTGAGCCACAGGTGGGTTGTGGATATGGAGTCTAATTTTGAGACTACTAAATGTAAGCCCGAGGATAGGGTGATGTTCAGTGTGCCTTTGTTGACTGGAAAGGCAAAGGAGTGGTTGTTGAATCTCCGCAAGGAGAGGGGTGTTTTGGGTGTGACCTCCATGTCTTGGGAGGAGTTTAAGGCGGCTTTTCTGAAGTATCATTGCCCGCAAGCCGCAGTTGATAGAATGACTGAGGAGTTTCTCCTCATGAGGCAAAAGAATGAGTCAATAGATGAGTTGGTTGGAGCTTTCTTTGATCGCGCCAAATTCTGTCCGGACGTGGTGTCGACCGAGAAGGCGAAGATTGACAGATTTTATGCTATGTTGACTGTGGAATTCAGAGATAGCATATCTCCATCTTCTTTCACCACGCTTGTGGATTTGATAAACAGGTGTCGGGAAAGGGAAGTGGAGTTGAAGAGGCAAGAAGCTAGAGGAGAGAAGAGGAAAAGGGAAATTGTAGAACAAGTGGTGAGCAAGATAAAGGGCGGGAGCCCTAGTAAGAAGCCTTTTACCAAGTTCTCTTCTCGAGGATGCAAAGTTTGTGGGAAGGAGCACTATGGGGATTGTAAGAAGGGAACGTCGAATTGTTACAAGTGTGGGAAGCCGGGGCATATGGCAAATCAGTGTCCAAGCCAGATTCGTATATGCTACAATTGTTATAAACCCGGGCACAATAGGGCGGATTGTCCCGAGTTAAAGCAAGGTGGAAGTGGAAAGAAAGTGGAGACGCCAAAACCAAAAGGAAGAGCCTTCCACATTTCGGCGGAAGAGGCAAAGAACAACTCGGAGGTGGTGTCAGGTACATTCAAGATTAACTCTTTACCTGCACTAGTTCTTTTTGACTCGGGGGCTAGTCGTTCGTTTGTGTCTTTGAAATTTGTTAAGCATTCTTCTTTTATAAGTAGCAAGTTAGATGAACCCTTAGAAATTGAGGCGGCAAATGATAAGAGCTTCCTAGTGTTTGATGTTTATAGGAATTGCAAATTAAAGGCGGGGGGTGAAACGTTCCATATCGATTTAATTCCTATGTCTATGGGGGAATTTGATGTGATAGTGGGGATGGATTGGTTAGCAAGGAACAAAGCGAATATTCTATGTGGGCCTAAAGCGATACGACTCGATTCCCCATCGGGCGAGTCCATTTACATAGAAGGTGAGAAGAAAGGTAATGTAAGAATGTGCTCTTATGTAAAGGCAACCAAGTTCATGGCGCGTGGGTGCAAGGCGTTCATGGCTTGTGTTGCGGTTGTGAATGAGAAAGTAAAGAACATTCGCGATGTTCCGGTTGTGAATCAGTTTGAAGATGTGTTTCCTGATGAGTTACCGGGGGTTCCTCCGGAGAGGGAAGTAGAGTTCGGGATTGATTTGATACCGGGTGCTAAACCGGTAGCTAAAGCGCCTTATAGATTGGCACCGCCAGAAATGAAAGAACTCATGGAGCAATTACAAGAGTTACTTGACAAGGGTTTCATACGCCCAAGTGTTTCACCTTGGGGTGCGCCCGTTCTCTTCGTCAAAAAGAAGGATGGGAGCATGAGAATGTGTATGGATTACCAGGAGTTGAACAAGTTGACAGTGAAGAATAGGTACCCATTGCCTATGATTGACGATCTTTTCGACCAATTGCAAGTGGCGTCATGGTTTTCTAAGATTGACTTGAAGTCCGGATATCATCAGTTGAAAGTGAAGGAAGAGGATGTTCATAAGACAGCTTTTCGCACTCGTTACGGTCACTATGAGTTTACGGTTATGCCTTTCGGTTTGACCAACGCACCTGCGATTTTCATGGATCTTATGAACCGGGTGTGTAGACCGTTCCTTGATCGTTCGGTCATTGTGTTTATTGACGATCTTCTCATCTATTCAAGGAGCGAAGGTGATCACGCTTGTCATTTGCGTGAGATTCTTGAAGTCTTGCAAAAGGAGAAGCTTTATGCTAAATTCTCCAAGTGTGCATTTTGGTTGCGCGAGATCCAATTCTTGGGTCATGTGATTAATGAAAGAGGAATTACCGTTGACCCATCCAAGATTATGGCGGTTAAAGAATGGTCATCACCGAAGACGCCTTCGGAGATTAGAAGTTTCTTGGGGTTAGCGGGTTATTATCGGAGGTTCATCGAAAACTTCTCTCGGATTGCTTTGCCGATGATGAAGTTGACTCGTAAGGAGACAAAGTTTGTTTGGAGTCCCGAGCAAGAGTCTGCCTTTCAACTCTTGAAAGAAAAGTTGACTAAGGCGCCTGTTTTATCCTTGCCGGACGGGACCGAGGATTTTGTTGTTTATTCGGATGCCTCGCATTCGGGGTTGGGGTGTGTTTTGATGCAAAGGGGGAAAGTGATTGCCTATGCATCTAGGCAATTAAAGACTCACGAGGTGAATTACCCAACCCATGATTTAGAGCTTGCAGCCGTGGTTTTCGCGCTCAAGATTTGGAGGCATTATTTGTATGGTGCTAAGTGTACGATCTACACGGATCACAAAAGTCTCAAATATTTCTTTGACCAAAAGGACCTCAATATGAGGCAAAGGCGGTGGCTTGAATTGGTTAAGGATTATGATTGTGAGATACTTTATCATCCGGGTAAAGCGAATGTTGTGGCGGATGCGCTTAGTAGAAAGTCAAGTCATTCACCTATCAAGGTGAAGTCATTCAAGATGACAATTTCATCATCTCTTATTGATGAAATCCGGGAGGCTCAAGTGTTAGCACTTGGTGGTGACTTGAAGAAAGAGCGGATGGTTGCTTATGTTGATAAGCTTGGTGAAAATAGCATGGGTTTGAAGACATGCTTTGATAGAATTTGGATACCTAGGTTGTCAAGTGTCTTGACAACTATTCTTGACGAGGCGCATAAATCCAAATATTCTATCCATCCGGGGGCCACGAAGATGTTTTATGATTTGAGGTGTCATTTTTGGTGGCCGGGTATGAGGCGTGATGTTGTTAAGTATGTTGAGAGGTGTCTCACGTGCTTAAGAGTAAAGGCGGAGCACCAAAAGCCGTATGGAAAGCTTCAACCGCTTGAAATACCGCTTTGGAAATGGGAAAATATAACCATGGATTTGATCACTAAACTACCAAAGACTCGAAAGGGTTATGATGCGATATGGGTAGTAGTGGATCGGTTGACAAAGAGTGCACATTTCCTTCCTATAAAGGAAACATATTCTTCGGATAGATTGGCGGAAATGTATGTGAAAGAAATTGTGTCACGCCATGGGGTGCCGGTGTCGATTATATCGGACCGGGATACGAGATTCACTTCTCGTTTTTGGAAGAAATTCCATGAGGATATGGGGACAAGGTTGAACCTCAGCACCGCTTATCATCCACAAACGGATGGGCAAAGCGAGCGTACGATTCAAACGCTCGAGGATATGTTACGCGCGTGTGCTTTGGATTTTGGTGGTAGTTGGGACGACCATCTACCGTTGGCGGAATTCTCTTACAACAATAGTTACCATTCTAGTATTGGTATGCCGCCTTTTGAGGCATTGTATGGGAGAAAGTGTCGAACACCCGTGTGTTGGGGTGAGATTGGTCAACGGGAGCTTGGTAGTGTCGAAGTGGTCAAGGAAACTAATGATAGTATTGACCAAATTAGAGCACGCTTGAAGGCGGCTCAAGATCGCCAAAAGTCTTATGCGGATAATAGGAAGTGGGCGATTGAGTTTCAAGTGGGAGACTTTTTGCTTTTGAAAGTCTCTCCTTGGAAAGGGGTGATACGGTTTAGGAAACGGGGGAAATTAAGTCCTCGTTTCATCGGGCCGTTTAAGGTGATAGCAAAGGTGGGTACGGTAGCTTATCGTTTGGAGCTACCGGAAGGACTAAGTAGACTTCATAACACATTTCATGTGTCTCATTTGCGGAAGTGTTTGGTGGATGAATCTACTTTTGTCCCTTTGGACGATATTGAATTGGATGAAAAGTTGAATTATGTTGAAGAACCGGTGGCAATCTTGGATAGAAAAGTGAAGCGTTTGCGCAATAAAGAGATTAGCCAAGTTTTGGTGAGGTGGAAACATAGAAAGGGAGCGGAAATGACTTGGGAAACCGAGGAAGAAATGCTTAAACATTATCCGAACCTTTTTATGTGAAGTCGGGTTTCGGGGACGAAACCCAAAAAGGGGAGGTGATTTGTAACGAACCAAAATCCGGGTTTCGTTTTCAAATAAATAAAGCATTTTAATAAATATTATGGTGAAAATAATATTTATGAAATAAGTTGAAATTAGTGGGTTTCAAGTTAATAATGAAGTTATGTTAGTTTTAACTAACTATGGAATGAAATGAGTGAAATGGAAGTTAAGGGGCCAAAAGTGTAAATGGCAAAATCTGCCATATTGACTAGCAAAAGTCAAAATAAACCTCATTTGGTTGTTTGGTCGTTCAAGAGAAGAGGAAGAAAAGAGAAAAGTGTGTTGAAGCCATTTTCGTGCAATTGAAGCTTGATTAGTGAAGGTTTTGGCTCACACAATACCTTCCTAACATCAAGTAAGTGATTCTCTTCCTCTTGATTTCACCATGTATGTGTTCTTTGTGGGTTTTGGGTGAAATCCAAAATTATGTATGCATGTGATGAAATGGTGTTAGATTATTGATAATCTAGCTAAACTAAAGTTAAAGAATGATGATTAACATCCTAGAACCCTTTGATTTTGATTTTGAAAAGTTAGGGTTCATATGGTGGAAATTGGGGGTGTTTGGATCATGATGCTAGAATGGTGAATTAATGAAGATTAAGTGTTTTTAAGATGCTAGACACTTGAACAAACACCAAATTAACTTAATAATAATTTTTGAAAGAAGAATTAGTGTTAAGATTAAGTTAATGAAACTCAAGTAGGTGAGTTTGTGGTGAAAGAGGGTGTTTGGCTATGAGGATAACCCAAACGGGTCAATTTGGGTTGGAATTGGGAAATTGGGTTGTGAACTCAATTGTAATGAAATGTTGGTATATGTTAGATTACTAAACTAGGCGAATGTGTTTAGGTAATCAAATTGCAAAGCTTGAGAGCGGTGCGGGATCTTCTAACCCGAAAGGTAAGTGCCTATGCACTTACTTAGTATTGATGATAAATGGTGAATGTTGTGAATTATGTGTTATGTGATTGTGTACATACTTACGATATGATAAATTGTGAATGATTTAGTATGTACAATGAATTAATGTAGTTATAGTGTTAAGCTATAATAGAAATGGATCATGTGTTGATCATAAATGAAACGGGGATAAATGAATTTTATGCAAGGTTGTATGTTTAATGTGTAAAGTTGCATAATTAGTTATGTGGTATGAATGAGCAAGAAATTGTATGCATAATTGAAGGAATGTAGTTATAGTATTTATACTATAATGGATATGTTGATATGGAGTTATGGTCTATGAACCATAATGGATAGAATGCATATGGAGTTATGGTCTATGAACCATAATGGATAGAGTGGATATGGAGTTATGGTCTAAGTACCATAATGGATAGATTAGTTATGGAGTTATGATCTCGTATCCTTTGGGATATGAAGTTATGGCCTACGTGCCATAATGGAAATGGAAAAGTGATAATGAAATGAAGAAAGTAACTTGTAGGTGATATACAAGTGTATGAAATCCTTAATTGGCCAAATGGGTGTTAACGGGTCAAATGGGTGAAAGGTGTGAAAACAAGTTGTAATCACTTGTTTGTTATGTTTAATACATTACAATGGTAATATGTTGACGGAATGCTAATGTATGGAACTATAATTGACCAAATAGAGGCAAACGGGTCAAATGGGTGAAAAGGATGAAAACAAGTTGTAAACACTTGTTGGATGTGTTTATCTCATTACTAATGGTTATAAGTTTATGTGGTTATGCAGGGAAAGCTCCGAAATAGGTCAAGGTCAACGTCCAAGCTCGGAGGGTTCTCGTATGCATTTTTGGTATTTTGAGGATTTTCGTAAAATCCTTGTAAAGTGGTGTAATTTGGCACAAAAGTTATGTTTTGATGTAATCATATGTTGCCATGATGTTTTTGGTCAAAAATCTAAGTGTTGGTAAAGTTTTGATGTTAAGTAAAATGAAAAAGGTTGGAAAAATGGTTAAGTGTGAAAACTGCTGAAAGCTGGAAACATTCTGAGAGAAAGGGTTACTCGCGGGCCGCGAGAGTCCAGGAAGGATTCTCTCGCGGTACGCGAGAGGGTTTTAAAAAATATATATATATATATATATATCATGGGTTAAGACTTCTGCGCGTTAAAGTTTTGTTTTTAAAAGTGGTGTGTTTCATTAGGGCCTGAGGATGGACCTCCATGTCTGTCCCTCAAGCTCTTCGCGATGTCTCCTACCGTGCATTGCAGGTCCTGGAATGCCGACTGCTGATTCTTCAATAAAGTTTCGTGGGCATCCAATCTTTGCTTAGCGTCCTTGTCCTACTGGACTAAGTGGGAAAGCATTTGTGTCTGATTCTCTATCATCTCTTCAATCTTCCTTGTGTTGACACTGCTTCCTGAACTCGTTCCTGCTTCCGCTCCTCCATACTGATGCAGGCGGGCATTAAACCCAGGTGGGTTGTTTCCAGATCTCCATCCCGAGGCAAAAGAATTGTTATATTTATTGTACCCTTGGTTCTGGTTTCCCACAAAGCTCACCTGCTCCTGATGATTCATGGGGCAATCTCTGGTGTCGTGGCCTCCCCTGCACACCTCACACCTAAGAGCACTGAGCTTTATCTCCTTGATCTCGTTTGCCATAGATGCAAGTGCAGCAACCATGCTAGTATCAGGAGTGAACTGATGCACACCTCTAGGAGAAGAGGCGGGTGCTCTAGCACTAGGAATGGAAGTCCTAGTAGATGGCTGCTGTTGTTCTGCCAGAGCGAAGCTATCGAACATGTCTTCACACTCAGCTGGCTCCAGCTTATCCATGATATGTATAACACCTGCCAAAAATTCCGATCTCAATTTCTACCCGGAACTCAAAAAAAATAAAAAATAACGGGAGTTAATGAGAACCCAAAAGTCAGAAAATAAATAAAGAAATTCTGATTGATAGGAGATATCGGACCGACATGTGATAAGATATCGGTCCGATATAGGAAGAGGTTGGATGTCGGACCGACATGGACTTAGATATCGGTTCGATATGAGAAGAAGTTAGATTTCCGACCGACATGGTCTAGAACACGGTCTGAAGTGCAAATCCCTAGAAACCCTCTACACCAGACACGTGTCGAGACACGTGTAGGGCATGCATCAGCATGTCAAAGGAATAGACGGACGTCGAACCGACATGGCTTGCCTACTCGTTCCGACATGGACGGGTGGCACACCGGGTTTGCATGGCTGCCATGTGGCGTGCATGCGAGAGAGGTGGGCGATAGCGGACCGACATCACCCTGGATAACGGTCCGCTATCGGGCAGTTATCAGCCTATAAATACAGAGCAAAAGGTTCTCATTTTCCACAAATTCACTGTCAAACCTCCTCTACTCCCGAGCCTTTCTCAACCCCTCCAGCCGTCCCGACTCCCGAGCCGCTCCTCCCGGTTCGACCGACGTTCGCTTATCAACCGGACTCGAGCATTTAAGAGCCGAAGAAACCTAAGGAACTCATAGAAGTGCAAGTTAAGGTGCTAGAGCCCTAAGAGTCAACTCTAAGAGCTACTTAGCACTAAGATTATTATCCTTCGATCTCCGACTTCAAACTGAAGGTGAATACTCGTCTATATCAAAGATACACGTTCTCAAGGTGAGAACGAGCTTTTCAAAACAATTTATAAGACGTGATTGTGCTATAGGCACCTTCACGCAAAACGAACAAACGATTTACGTTTACGAAAAGGGCAAAACACGATAATTAAATATTTACTCATAATAGTCCCAGATTAGGGATTGAGATCAATACCTCTAAACAAGATTAAATCCCAGAATTAGGGGTTCTACCCCTGGGGATATGATTACCCAAGAAGTGTATGTAAAGTTTGATCAAATATTTATGCTCGCTCCGGATCCAGTTGGGTCGGGCGGGGTTAGCTTGTATGTCGGGTGATTGCGTAAAACGCAGATGTGCCAGTTTGGCCGCGTAGCCCCCGTGTACTTGTCCAATGTATACAAATGGATAAATCGAAAGAAAGTGATGTGATCACTAGAATCCACCCATGAAATGTTTAACTGTTTAATTAAACTATTTTGCCATGTTTATGAAAATGATTTGAGGTCATAAAGTATTTACGAGCATGTAGCTGACGTTCATTTTCAAATGTTTTCAGGAAAAGAATGAAATGACCTCATCATACCAGGACCGGCTACGGCCTAAGTCCCGATGACAGTTTTGTTGCACAGCCGGGACAGGCCACACACCTAGACCCGGTGCAACCGAATATATGTTGTTACAGGTCGTGGATTGCACAGAAAGACCGTGAAGAGTAAAAAAGGTTTAGGTGACCGAAGGACTACATTTTCCTTAGGCAGATTACCTCCTTGTAATCCCACTGACTTTGCGTCAGAGTTTTGATTTGAAATCAAATGTACAAACGATCGGGTTTTCAAACCCAGATATTTAAATAAAGATAATCTTTGTCTACACGACAAGATTTCGATGTTTACAAAACCAACCTTTGAGGTTGAGATGAAACGATACAATTTCAAACGTTATTCCGCTGCACAAAAACAAACTCTGAAATCAAAGGAGGTACATAAGGTGCCAACTGACGTCACAACCCGGTAACGTCCCGGGGGTGCCCGGGGCGGGGTGTGACATTGGTTTGTATCGGAGCCTGAGGTTTTAGCGAATTTGATACTTGGGAATTAGTATCTAAGCTCTAACCAGATTAAGAAATGACTTGCCTACTAAGCAAAAGTAGGTAGACACTTGCCTTTAAGTTGATAGTGTCAAATCATGTAGGTAGTCTTATGTTAGGAGGACAAGGATACCATAGCTACTTTAACCCTAATGTTACGGTTAAACAAGAATCAATGGCAAATACATACGCGCCCATGGAAGTAGGAAACTTCTCATGGTATCATACTCTGCCAAAGGCTCCAATAAAAGAGGAATACGAATCAGATCACCTGAGCCAAATGGGTGGCTCTGACTTTAGCAACTGGAGATGTACACCACCACATTACCTAGTACCTCCTCCACCAAACTATTCTCCACCTCAAACACCTCCACCGCCCATGTATCCCCCTTCCACTAATCAATATGAGGCAGGGTCTAGCAAGAAGGCCACTAAACCTCGAATGAGGGTGAAAGAACATGTTGAGAAGCTTTCCATCACAGGAGCTAGTTTAGAGGAAATCTAAAAAAATATGGAGAACTACGAAAGTTCTGAATCCGAAGGATTCCTTCCTCTACCTCCAGTGGAAGCCTACTCACCTCAATCAGCTAGTTATGAACCGTTTGTTGATTACCTCAATTATCCTATCGTATCGGGTCCATACATGAGTAATAATTCGGACACCGATAGAAATTATGCTAACACAAGTTCTATAAGAGCCTACTCTGGAAGTTCTGGATCGTACATCGATTATGCAAATCATCCACAGTTCATGGATCCCTATATCCAGGATGAATACGATCTTATGACTGGATTTGAGGCCACATTTGACGATCCTAACACTATACCTGAGGACTTTAGCCCACGAGCTACCTTGAAACAGTATACCTGAAACCTACTCCCGCCTACGATAATGTCTACAATGACATAGTCTTAGGACTAAGAGACCCTCCACCGAAATTTGGATATCCCGCATCCACACCAGGATCTCCAATAGAGTGTCCCGATCGGTCGCTTCACGAAACCGATCAAGTCAAGAAATAGCTTATCTTGACTAGGGAAGTATTGATAGAGACCGAGAAGGATCTATCAAAGGCCAAATAGAAGTTAGCCCAAAAGGACAAGGAGCATAAGTCCTTCGCCAAAAGAATTTGGTTTCAAGGGAAAATCTTGATGAAGGATGCCAAGAGCATGGTCAAGAAATAGGCGTCCTACTATCGTTTTTTTTATGTAACCCAAATAAAATCTTGTAATCGTTTTACCCTATTAATAAAAGTATTTATTTTCCTTTCATTTTTCTAGAATGGCAGGAAAGGGAAAAGGACCTAACTTCATTCGTAAGTACGCACCACCTAGAAATAGCGAACGAAACACAAACTCAACCGAATCCTATTCTGGAACAAATTCCGAATACACTAGAGGAACCTTTCAAAATCTAGGGGAAATAGAAACATCCAAAAAATTCTATGAAACCCCAATGAGCTATTACGCCGCTCCAACACTCGTAAGCTATAACCAAACCTATGTAAACAGATATAGCTACCTAGAGAAACCACCCGAAATCCCATATGAACACCACTACACTTTGGAAGGTGAGGAAAGGGCTGACTCCAACAAACCCTACGGAACTTACCATTCCACCAATCCTACTCCAATCCATACTCCCCGGACTAACGAGGAAACCCCGGGAGAAGAAAGGATTGCAGCAATGCAAGCTCGCATAGCTAAATTAGAAAGGATTGAAGCTGAAAAAATGCCAAGATCACCGCTCTACAACAAGCGTTGATTAGAGCTAGGGGTCGTTAGAATATGTCTTATCTATGTTATTTTCAATTACCGTATTGTATTTTGAAGTTTGAAAATAATAAAAATCTTGTATTTCTCGTATCAAAAAGATCTTCAAATTCTAATGAATATTATGTCTTTCGTCTAGAATGTCAATAAGAACTTGACCATCCACACATACGCGTGGTCGAAAGAAACAAGCTGAAGAGGCCTTAGAAAAAGAGGCCCAAGCTACAGAAATGTAGAAAATGATAAACAAAGGAATTGAGGATGCAATTCCAACAATGCTGGAGGCATTTGAAAAGGCTCGGCTGCCAAAGCCGAGGCCAAAAATAAAGGAAAAGAAACGGAGCATACGCTTCATAAATCTGAGCATAACGAATCAAATCATACTATCTTCGTGAGAAGGGAACATTCAAAAACCCATACCCATCAAAGTTCCAAAACCAAGAGAACCCGAAATGAGGAACACTACTCCTCAAATGACAGTTATGCGGATAGTTACAAACCGCGTCACAAAAAGAGTAGACACATGGGTTGCTCATACAAGACTTTTCAAGCTTGTAAACCATATGACTTCTTTGGAAAGGAAGGCAGAGTAGCAACACTTCGATGGATAGAGAAAACAGAATCACTCTTGGCCATAAGTAAATGTGCGGAGGAAGACAAGGTCCTCTATGCCTCTAACCTCTTCAATAACTTCGCTCTTGAATGGTAGAATGCCCTGGTATCCGCCAAAGGAAGAGAAAGGACATATGAGATGAGTTGGGACTCATTTAAAGACCGAGTCAAGAGAACATTATGTCCTATCAATGAAATAGAGCAAATAGAACAAAAATTCCTGAACCTAAGAATGGTTGGCTCTAACCATCAAGATTACATGACCAAACTGCTAGAATATGCATGACTAGTGCCGCATCTAGCTACGCCTTAATCCAATATCATAAACAGATACATCCATGGGCTGGTCAGTGAGATCCGTGATATGGTAAAGGTTTCAAAACCTAAAACCATCGATGATGCCATGGATCTAGGTGCTCAATTAACGGACAGTATGGTCCGAACCTTGGAGGAAAATAAGAAAAAGGAAACCTTCAGCCGAGGGAAGGTAGACTTCAAAAAGACTAATCAAGGTTCTAGCACAAAGGAAAGACAACCTAGTTCTTCCGAGTGCAAAACATGCAAGAAAAGGCATTCAGGAAAATGTCGACTTCTTATCACATGCCCTGAATGTAAGTGTACAGGCTATCACAACAATCAGTGTCCGTGAAGGAAACTGGTCACATGCTACAACTGTGGCGAGACTGGCACTACAGGAGCGAATGCCCAAAACCAAAAGTCATTAGTGGCTCAGGTACTAAGCCGGCCACCGAAACTAAGAAGAATGCTAGAGCGTTTCACTTAAACGCCAAAGAAGCTGCCAATATGACCGATGTCATATATGGTACTTTTCTTGTCAATAATGCTTATGCTAAGGTGTTTTTTGACTCTGGGGCAACCTAAAGTTTTATAGATCATAAGTTCTGTAAACTAGTTAATAAGCCCTTAGCTAAGCTAGACAAAACTTACCAAGTTGAAACCGCGAACGGAGACCTAATCCTAGTCTCCAAATCTTTGAATGGTTGTTCAATTACGTTATCTTGACACGTCATACCCATACAACTCTTGCCAATGGATTTGGCTGGCTTCGATATAGTCCTTGGAATGAATTGGTTAGCAACTAACCAAGCCCATATCCTCTGCAACTCAAAAGTCATTGAATTACGCACACCTTCAGGAGAAGTAGTGACGATTAAAGGAGACGAATCAACCAACCCTATTGGTTTGATATCTATGATAAAAGCAACAAAGTATCTACAAAATGGATGCCTTGCTTATCTCATATCGGTGACCTGCAATACCGAGCAAGAACTAAAGGATGTACCAATCGTCTCCGAATACCCTGATATCTTCTCTGAAGAGTTACCTGGAACACCGCCAGATCGGGAAGTTGAGTTTCGGATAAATCTTGTACCAGGCACGGCTCCGACTGCCAAAGCCCCGTACAGATTAGCTCCTACCGAGATGGCTGAATTAAAGAAACAACTCGATGAGTTATTGGAGAAAGGATTTATAAGACCAAGTTCCTCACCATGGGGAGCTCCAATACTTTTTGTAAAGAAGAAGGACGGATCGATGAGGATGTGTATAGATTACCGAGAATTGAACAAGGTTACGATCAAGAACTGGTATCCACTTCCAAGAATCGACGACCTATTTAATCAGCTCCAAGGAGCAAGATGTTTTTTTTTTCCAAAATAGACCTACGATCATGCTATCATCAGTTGAAAGTCCAAGAAGATGACATTTCTAAAACTGCGTTCAGAACTAGATATGGTCACTTTGAGTTCACGGTTATGCCGTTCAGACTTATAAATGCTCCTGCAGCATTCATGGATATGATGAACCAAATCTGTAAACCCTACATGGATAAATTCATAATCGTGTTCATAGACGATATACTTATCTATTCCAAAAGTAAGGAAGATCATGCCAACAATCTAAGGACGATGCTTGAACTATTGAGAAATAAGAAACTTTACGCCAAATTCTCAAAGTGTGAATTTTGGTTGTCAAAAGTACAATTTCTCGGTCACGTCATAGACGAGAAAGGAATTCAAGTAGATCCAGTTAAGATTGAGGCTATATCCAATTGGGAAGTCCCGAAGACACCGACCGAAGTGAGAAGTTTCCTTAGATTGGCAGGATATTACCGAAGATTTATTAAGGACTTCTCAAGGATCGCCGTTCCTTTGACTGCACTAACCTGAAAGGCAATCAAATATGAATGGGGTCCAAAGCAGAATGAGGTATTTGAAATTCTAAAGTAGAAATTAACTCAAGCACCAATTTTAGCACTGCCCGAAGGCAACAAAGGTTTTGTAGTTTTCTGTGATGCATCACACACTAGTTTAGGATGTGTATTGATGCAAGGAAACAAAGTCATCGCTTATGCATCTCGACAACTTGAGACTCACAAAAAGAATTATGTGACTCATGACCTGGAGTTAGGTGCCATAATCTTCGCGCTAAAATTATGGATACATTATCTCTATGGAGTCAAATTCACGGTTTTCACAGATCACAAAAGTCTAAAGTATGTCTTTGGCTAGAAAGAGCAGAACATGAGGCAAGGTTAACGTAGTAGCCGACGCCTTGAGTCAAAAAGAACATGAAAAACCAAATCTAGTACGTGCCCTAAGACTCGACCTGCAAGTCAGTCTTATTTCTCAGATCAAAGAGGCACATAAATCAGCCTTGAAAGAGGCAAACCTCGAAAACGAGGGGATGATAGGAAGGAATGAACAGCGAATATGGGTTCCAATCTATGGAAATCTCCGAGGAAAAATTCTCGAGGAAGCCCATAAATCCAAGTACACAATGCACCCCGGTGGTGATAAGATGTACAAAAATCTGAAACCAGAATACTGGTGGATTGGCATGAAAAAGCACATAGCTGAATATGTGGCCAAATGTCTAACATGTTCCAAGGTTAAAGCCGAACACCGAAAGCCATCTGGGCTGTTGCAACAACTTGAGTTTCCAGTATGGAAATGGGAAATGATCACCATGGATTTCATTACTAAACTTCCCCGAACCAGTCAAGGAAATGACACAATATGGGTTATCATTGATCGTTTAACCAAATCCGCACATTTCCTACCAATGAAGGAAACTTTTAGTATGGATAAATTGGCACAATTATACGTTAACAAGATAGTATCTTTACACGGAGTGCCGTTATCCATCATATCAGATAGAGACAGTCGATTCACGTCTCGATTCTAGCAGAGCTTCCAAAAAGCTCTCGAAACTTGTTTAAACCTTAGCACTGCATACCATCCTCAAACGGATGGGCAGAGCGAGAGGACAATCCAAACCTTGGAGGATATGCTTCGAGCATGTGTTATTGACCTAGGAGGAAGTTGGGACGACCACTTACCTCTGATGGAATTCTCTTACAATAACAGCTACCACACAAGTATACAGGTTGCACCATTTGAAGCCTTGTATGGCAAAAAATGCAGAACTCCCGTGTGTTAGGCCGAAGTAGGAGAAAACCAGTTATCAGGACCTGAGATAGTCCAGGAAACCACAGATAAGATATTACAAATCAGGGAAAGATTGAAAATGGCTCGTGATCGCCAAAAAAGTTATGCCGACAAAAGGCGAAAGCCTTTATAATTTAACATTGGAGACAATGTTTTACTTAAGGTATCACCTTGGAAAGGTGTGGTACGATTTGGAAAGAAAGGGAAGTTAAGCCTAGATTTGTTGGGCCATTTAAAATCCTAGAACGAATCGGACGTGTGGCATATCGGTTGAAATTACCGATAGAGATGAATGGAGTATACGATGTGTTCCTTGTCTCCAACCTGCGTAAATGCTTAGCAGATGAAACCTTAGCCATGCAATTACAAGATGTAGTAGTGGATGAAAGGATTAAGTTTGTGGAACAACCGTTACAAATTGAGGACCGGTAGGAAAAGAAATTGAAGCGAAAGAAACTCGTGTTGGTCAAGGTGAAATGGAATTCCAGACGTTGACCCGAGTACACATGGGAACTGGAATCTGAAATAAAAAAGAAATACCCACACTTATTCAAAAAGTAATCTTGAGGACGAGATTTCAAAAAAGTTGGGGATGATATAACAGCTGCCAAAATTTCCGATCTCAATTTCTGCCCGGAACTCAAAAAAAAATAAATAACGGGAGTTAATGAGAACCCAAAAGTCAGAAAATAAATTAAGAAAATCTGAATGATAGGAGATATCGGACCGACATGTGATCATATAAAGGTCCGATATAGGAAGAGGTTGGATGCCTGACCGACATGGACTTAGATATCGGTCCGATATGAGAAGAAGTTAGATGTCGGACCGACATGGTCTAGAAAACGGTCCGAAGTGCAAATCCCTAGAAACCCTCTACACCAGACACGTGTCGAGACACGTGTAGGGCATGCGTTAGCATGTCGGACGCGTGGACGGACGTCGGACCGACATGGCTTGCCTACTTGGTCCGACATGGACGGGTGGCACACAGGGTTTGCATGGCTGCCATGTGGCGTGCATGCGAGAGAGGAGGGCGATACCGGACCGACTATGGGGCTGTTATCAGCCTATAAATAGAGAGCTCAAGGTTCTCATTTTCCACACCTTCACTCTCGAACCTCCTCTGCTCCCGAGCCTTTCTCAAGCCCTCCAGCCGTCCCGACTTCCGAGCCGTTCCTCCCGGTTCGACTGACGTTCGCTTATCAACCGGACTCGAGCATTTAAGAGCTGAAAACTCATAGAAGTGCAAGTGAAGGTGCTAGAGCACTAAGAGACAACTCTAAGAGCTACTTAGCACTAAGATTATTATCCTTCGATCTCCGACTTCAAACTGAAGGTGAATACTCGTCTATATCAAAGATACACGTTCTCATGGTGAGAACGAGCTTTTCAAAACAATTTATAAGACGTGATTGTGCTATAGGCACCTTCACGTAAAACGATCAATCGATTTACGTTTACGAAAAGGGCAAAACACGATAATTAAATATTTACTCATAATTGTCCCAGAATTAGGGATGGAGTTCAATCCTTCTAGACAAGATTAAATCCTAGAATTAGGGGTTCTACCCCTGGGGATATGATTACCCAAGAAGTGTACGTAAGGTTTGATCAAATATTTATACTCGCTCCGGATCCAGTTGAGCCGGGCGGGGTTGGCTTGTATGTCGGGTGATTACGTAAAACACAGATGTGCCAGTTTGGCCGCGTAGCCCCCGAGTACTTGTCCAATGTATACAAATGGATAAATCGGAAGAAAGTGATGTGATCACTAGAATCCACCCATGAAATGTTTAACTGTTTAATTAAACTGTTTTGCCATGTTTATGAAAATGATATGAGGTCATAAAGTATTCATCAGCATGTAGCTGACGTTCATTTTCAAATGTTTTCAGAAAAAGAATGAAATGACCTCATCATACCAGGACCGGCTTCGGCCTAAGTCCCGATGACAGTTTTGTTGCACAGCAGGGTCAGGCCACACACCTAGACCCGGTGCAACTGAATATATGTTGTTACAGGTCGTGCATTGCACAGAAAGACCCTGAAGAGTAAACAAGGTTTAGGTGACCGAAGGACTACGTTTTCCTTAGGCAGATTACCTCCTTGTAATACTACTGACTTTGCGTCAGAGTTTTGATTTGAAATCAAATGTACAAACGATCGGGTTTTCAAACCCAGATATTTAAATAAAGATAATCTTTGTCTACACGACGAGATTTTGGTATTTACAAAACCAACCTTTGAGGTTGAGATGAAACGATCCATTTTCAAACGTTATTTCGTTGCACAAAAACAAACTCTGAAATCAAAGCAAGTACAAAAGGTTCCAACTGACGTCGCAGCCTAGGAACGTCCCGGGAGTGCCCGAGGCGGGGTGTGACAATATAGCCTCCCGCATCAGTGTTAAACATTTGCTGCTTCTCAAAAGTGAGGCCATTATAGAACTTCTCCACAATTGCCCTGTTAGAAAGACAATGTTTGGGGCATCGGCTCAACAGCGCGTTAAACCGCTCCCAGGCTATGTGATAAGGCTCGTCAGGGTCCATCCAGAATGAATAGATTTGATCCCAAAGGTGAGCGGCCCTGGAAGGTGGATAGTACTTCTTGAAGAACTTAGCTTGAAGATCCTCCCATGTGGTGATAGAATTGTCGGGGATGGTGTCAAGCCAAGTAGATGCGCGACCAAAGAGCGAAAATGGAAAGAGATGCAAGTAAATAGCGTCCTTATACACACCCGTGATATTATAGGTATCACATATACGCACGAAGTGGGACAGATGTCCGGGTGCATCCTCATCCTCAAGGCCATGAAATTGAGTGGTATGAGTGATCGTGCTCATGACATGTGACGGGATCTGCCATGTATTGGTGTTCGAAATAGCGGGCGTGTGATCGAATATCTCGCCCCGGTGACCCCGTCACTGGCCCTCTGGTGTACCGTACGCCTCACTGGTGGGTCAGCATCGCCCATGATTTGAAATGGAATTGGGCTAGTAGAACGTACCTGGTTGCTGCAGAATGCTTTCAAACGCTCCCGGAAGTCGCGGGTGCACTCGTGCAGCTCTCGTTCAGGCTCTAAAGAAGCAGAATATGGTGGTGATCCCTGCGAACGAGTGTGGTGCATAAACTAACACAAGAATAAAAGAAAACAAATAAATACTCAAAAACAGAAAGACTCGATCCTATGTTAGACACTCAGATAGGACACACAAGTAGCAGATAAGACAAAGAAACGAATAAGACTCAAAAACAAAAGAAAGAAAATACACCAAAAATCACACAAAGGAACTAGTCAAAGCTAATATTGCTATTGCCAAGTGTCCCCGGCAACGGCGTCAAAAACTTGATATCGGTCAAACGGTCTATAAAACTAAACACAAAACTAACCTAGACACTCTAGTTAAAATCTAGACAAACCTACTAAACTAGACCACAAAGACAGGCAAGTGTACCTATCAATTGTAACAAAGCTCAATGGAAGTCCGGATATTGAACCCACAAGACACTGACTCTAACACAAACTAGACTCTGACTAGAACTGAATTGTTTGATTCGATTAAGGGGGGGGGGGGAATTCTATGAACTAAGGTTAACTAATGAACTTAAATAAACTGAATAAAGAAGACTACTAAGACACTTAACCAATCTAGCAAAGACTCGAATGAAATCAGTAAGGATGAAAGACACTACCTAGGCTGTGAATCATGTTTACTAAACTCGGGTTGTAAGACCCCAAACCCGGGAGGCCTCACTTGTTGGATTTACTCATTCACAAACAGTTATTAAACTTGAATATCAAATAACGCAGCGGAATCATTCATTCATCATAATTAAAACTTGTTCAAACATGCGGAAGCGTAACATTGTCAAATACATAAACATAACATAAACAACTCATAACGGGATGCCAGTCTTCATATCATCCGGGTAACTCTTCTCTCTTGCCAAGCATCACCGTCCATCACCATAACCTGCCCTTAACCTGAATGTGCATACTAAAAAGTCAGCTACGCTGGTGAGTTCTAGCTTTACATAAAACCTTAACATAAACATTTTACCAAAAACATAACATACATTTGTTTAACAAAAGCGTACGTAAAACATGCAATAACTTAACATCATCATAACATAACATCATAACATAAGTCAACATGAACCGAATCTGCGCCTTCTCGTAACCGTCAATTCCATACATCGCATACCAGCGGATGAACTTAAGGCTCGTTACCTCTAAGCCATCCGTCTCACAGGTCCCCTAAGGCTCGTTACCTCTAGGTGGACCAAACATATGTCTCCTAAGGCTCGTTACCTCTAGGTAGACCAAACATACGTCTCCTAAGGCTCGTTACCTCTAGGTAGACCAAACATATGTCTCCTAAGGCTCGTTACCTCTAGGTAGACAGAACTTAACTTAGGCACTATTTCCCCGCAAGGAATAGTACCTTCCATCAGGATCCCGATAATCCCATGGGTGACCGTCGTCACCCCATCGTCAACCAGTTGTACAACCGTTAGCCAGCCACAAAGGCCCCCCGTAAGGTGAGGCCAATACATACATACATACCTTAGCTCCCGTAGGAACTCGTGGCAGATTCGTTCATTCGTGACTTTCATAAAAACCTTTACCTCTTTTTAGTTAAAGCATTCGTACGTTTTATTAAACAAAACATCATCTCTTTCGTCAACCTTTCGTAAACTTCATTTGGCAAAACATTTCATAAACATCATCCCGTAACATCATTTCATAAACATCATATCGTAAACATCACATCGGAAACATTGTTTCGTAAACATCATTTCGTAAACATCGTTTTGTAAACCTCATTTCAAACCTCATTCTGTATGTATGCACACCAGCCCAAAAACATTTAATTAAAACATTTAAAGAAGGGCTTCTAGAACTCACCTTATAAGCTAGTCTCGGTTGCCCTAAACAAAGGCCCAACAACGTCACTTCTGATCTGAATTGATTAGTTAAATACACATCAGACCCAATCCCGACTCTAACGGTTAGGCCATTCTAAACATACTGACTTTACTTAACCTTCCTGATGCCTGCGCACTTAGCAAGTGCGCAGGGACTTGTTCTTGCGTACTTAATAAGTGCGCAGACTTTGCTTCATGCGTACTTGATAAATACGCAGTACCTTCTTCATGCGTACTTGATAAGTACGCATGACCCTCTTCATGCATACTTGATAAGTACGCAGGATCCTCTTCTTGCGTACTTGGTAAGTACGCAAGATCATCTTCATGCGTACTTGATAAGTACGCACGAACTGCTTATTCGCAAAAACCCTAACTTTCGCCTTCGGGTCTGATCACGTCAAGATCCCGAACCTGTTTACTTCAAAACGTTTGCTTTCCATTAAGGAACTCAAATCTATGTTTATCTTTCAGTTTTATCCGTGAAAACGTTACCTTTTCACCCAAAACCCGAAAAACCCAAAAACGAACAAAAACTCAGATTTAGGCCAAATCGTTACCTGAATCAAGTTTCTGATCCGGAGGTTCTTCTCACGAGCTCTGGAGCAACACACTTCTCAAATCTCGGGTCGATTCGCCAACTTTCTCCCTCTACGGTTTCTCTCTCTAGAAGTTGCAAATGAGAGAAATAGGTGGTGACTTTGGCTATTTATAGGGAAGGCTCCCCTTCCAGCCCGCCGGCCCATCTGGCCTGACCCGACATGCCTCGTTCGTTTATTCCGTTATTTTAACTGTCATTTTATTTTTGGGATGTTACACGGGTTCTATCGGTTATGGAAAATGCAATGGAACTGGGATCCTAAGATGTAACACCCTCAAACTACCTAATGGATTCCTGATCAATATCAGAATGTGACCAGAAGGAAACTCAAAGGATACTATGCTCACCAGTAGTCGGATTACCTTTCGGTCTCACCTACTATGCTAAAGAACTCAATAGACAGCTCACCTCTCGGTTTCACTATCTCAATACATCAAAGATGCACGGAGCAACCTGAATTCAACTTGTTTAACACGAATTAACAACGATACTAAAACCCCTAAGGAAACGTCCTCTCAGACTGTTCACACTCAGAAACCCTAACACCGAAGACTAATCGATTATCTATCACTTTGCAGGTATTTAGATAAGAAGAACACTTGGTTTATTAAACTGTTAATTGATATTCCTATGGTTACTAACGTCTAGCAAACCACACATGAATCACAAACACACAGTAAGCGATTTAGTACACACCTATTCATGAAAGACATTCATCAAGACATGTATGGAACAATCAACCAACATAAGATCAAAACTAAGCATGCATACTCATTAAACAATTGAAATCAGATCTGTACTGAAGCATAAAAACCAAAACAAGATCCAAAAACCAATAAAAATCCAAATTTTAGCAAACAATCATCTTTAACCTAGGTAGTTCTAAGGTTTTAGCCAACAATCATGATGAAACCGAAAGATTCAAAGTTAAAAGTACTAAACATGGTTCTAGAATACTGAATAAACAAAGAAGAAAGATTAATCATGACCGGACGATTTGAATTTAACCAGTTCGATCTCTATAACTCAAGAAACTCGATCCCAAAGCTCTCCTCCTTGCCAAAATCGCCCAAGAACAGTGCTCTGACGGTAATATGTCGAGTTATGTGAAGAATGGTCGTTCAAAATAATTAAAACTTGAAATTAGGGTTTTTTACGGATTAGCGGGTCTCCCGCGTATCGCGAAAGAAAGTGGCTAGTCCCTCGCGTACCGCGAGGGACACTTTAGTCGGGTTGACTTCTGGGTTACCTCGCGTACCGCGAGGAAATTGTCCTCCTTCCTCGCTGTAACATCCATGATTTTCAGTCAATAAAATTCTTCTTTGATTATTTTATTATTTAAACACTCGAAATCCCATACTTGTTCAACACAATATGACACAACCATTCACTATTTTAAACACGTAATTATTATTTCAACCTCACTTTTACATCCTATTTTCCATTACATATATGTTATACATACATATATATTTAGTTATAAACAAATGTATAAATACACATGCATTTAATTAAATGAACCATTTATACAATTTGTAATATTATTAAAATGAAAATCTATTTCCTAGATAAATAATAAAATTTGATTTTTACATAAATGTTATAAATAAATAAAAATTGAAATTTAATCAAATAATTAAAGTCTTGAACCCTATCTTGTTTCATTTGAACTCTCACTTAAACATTTGGACCCTCAAGCCTGAACCATCACCATTGAAAATTGACCCTTTGACCTCAATTTTGACCTTTCTTCATCAGTTTTGACTTTTTAAAGTCAAATAGCCCAAGAATCATACAAATCAAGATCGTAGGCGACCCAATCTGTTTGACCTTGGGTTCTCATGCGCAGGTAATCGATCGTATATCATCCCCATGTCCAATTTGAATTCAATTCGGTTAAATTACGCGCTCGAATTCAAAATCAAATGAACTTGACTCGGCAGAGTCAAACTAGGCTAAATCGGGAATAAATTCATGAAATTGAAACGCGTTTTTGACAGCAAATCATTCGTAGGCTAATTGCGCATGAATCCAGAACTTATCCATGACTCAATTCACTCCTAATTGATCGATTAACGTGAAATCCGCTCGGACAGCCGTCACAGTCAAGTCCCTAGTCGAATCCTATAAATTAAGTGGAATTGGTCCTTTTAAATCACTCCCACACTTGCGCAAATCCTCGCACAAACCTCCTACACCTCTGCAACCATCACATTTCTCCTCCTGAACTCCGGTGAGCTCAAGAACTTCCGAATCGGTGGTTCCAGTCGTTCTCCCTCAATCCGCAACCATTCGAGGTAAAAATAATGTCCTTAGTTTCGTTTTGATACGGGGATTAAAAGCCCCATAATCTTGTGGTCGATCTGTATCGAATCAGGTAAAATTATGGTTAGGGTTTAGGACAGGTTCGTTTGGGGAAGAAGGTGAAGTTGGGCTGCGAATTTTAAATTTGTTTTTCTAATTCCAAAAAAAGGCATTAGCCCAGATCAACTGGTTAGAGCTTATGACATATAGACGCAAGGTCTTGGGTTCGAGACCCGTCCCTGCCAAAAAAATTTATTGTTTTGTTATTTTATAGCAAAAAAATATTATTATTCCCTTGTTACACTCATACACACATTTATATATATATATATATATATATATATATATATATATATTTATATGTACACATTTATATAAAATCACATACAAACTTATAGAGAATAAGTGGAAAAAAAATACATATCATTTTTTTACAACCTTAAACATTTATACAAAAGTTTATTTTATAAACTTTTTACGAGCATCTAAACATATATACATATATTATTAAACAAGATTTTAATGTATAAAACTATTTTATAAAGTTATTTTATAAACGTTGGAATACTCAGATTTATTTTAATAATCTAAATCATTAAATTTTCAAGGGAAACAATTTTATTAGGATAAAAGAACCTAATAAATCTTAATTTATTTAATATACATCCTTTAAAAAAAATTATTTATTTAAAATCTCTAATTTATAAATTATATAAATGTAGTTATTTTTACAAACCCATTTCCTTATAAAGGTTTATACATTATTTTGTATAATTTATTTCTATCATTTAAAGCAAATTTCTATCTAGAATATAAAAGTAAATATTTTAAACCCATTACTTTATATAAAATTTTTACAATCTTTTATACGATCTATTTTTGAAAACATATTTCATGCCTTTAATTTAATAATTAATTATGACTTAATTAATTATTTAATTAGAAAAGTTACATTTCAAAATTTGGTTTAATTACTAAATATGAATTCTTAACACCTATTTTATACACAATTCAAAGTAAAATAAATAAGAGGTTTTATTTATTTATGATGTTAGGTTATTTATTTATTTGAACTATTTACCCTTTTAAATTGTATTTATTATTTAACCTAAACAAACAACTGAAAGATTATTCATTTACTACTACAAATACTTACACTTATATATATAACACAAATTGTCAAGACAAATGAAACCACATATTATTTGACATAGGGTCTCGCATCCATCTTTTAAAGCTCAAACAATTATACACTCACCTAACAAAGCCCTCACCCAATCCTATTATACATTAGAACTCTGTTTAGCCATTAGTGCATATCATTGATACATTTATACAAATTCAATCATAGGTTAACAATGTGGTTAGCAAATCACTAGTGCAACATCTTACCCGTTTGATCTTCAAGCTACTTATTACAAGTGAGTTTACATAGCCCTTTTTTTCTTATTTACATATTTAGAGTGAAACATGATTACATTCAAATACTATTTGCAATTACACACGTACAATTCTACAATATGATCATATGTGTTTATTTATGCTTTATGCTTGAATGCTAATTGTTAAGGCTACATATACATGATATACACGTGCAAACACAAATACATTACTTCAGGCTAACATGTGTTGTTATGCCCTACATTAGGATAACATGTGTTGTTATGCCCTATATTTACATCAGGATAACATGTGTTGTTATGCCCTACATTAGGATAACATGTGTTGTTATGCCCTTCAATTTCAATGTTCCATTTGTGCATCTAGCTTAACTTAGATTCTCCATAAATGCTTTATAAACCATGCATCATATGAATTGTATACAAAACATTTGAACTTTACTTGTGGTGTCAAAACCTATGTATGCTCACCAACTATTTATAGTTGACCCTCTCATTTTATCATGTTTCAGGTACAGTGTTTGGGTTAAGATTTCAAGTCGCTTCACCTAGGATTGAGGACCTAGTTTTAAATTTAATAAAGTTATTCATGTATTTTATTCTTGTAAGAGTTGTACTTGATTACTTGAGCTATGAAATGAAAGTTATTGTTTAATTATCACAACTTTAGTAAACCATGAGCTTATGAACAGTCTACATGTCCCGCCCCAACGTTTCCGCCGTCGGTTGGGGTGTGACACTCGCGTACCGCGAGGAGCATAAATCTCATAAAAATGATTTTTTCTCTTTTTCTTTCCACTCTTTTCCTGTGTCCTCGATTTCTCCACGACTCAGCTTCGTTTTCCGCTTCCTTAGCATACTATAACCTACAATTATGACCCGAACTCATAACGAACTTAAAACGATACAAAACGAGTACAAAACTATACAAATACGCACAATTACACTATGATAAATACATGTGTTTTGCAACACATAAGTGATGCAGTAATTGATGAAGAACATAATGTGCAGCCCAACAAAATGTGCCTGAGTCAGACGACATTGAAATAATACTTTCTGATAGTGAAGGCACTCCTGAACATGCACCTATACCACAGGCTGAGCACTAAATATTGAACAAGAGAAAGGTCATTGAGAATCCTCATCTCACTTCCTCTTCTCACAGTGAAGAAGCCGAAGCTAAAACTGATCCATCTATGGATCTAATATCTCATCCAAGAAAAAGAAGAGACCCAAGGCTAAGGGTACTGAGACCCGAAGTCAGACCCTCTCCCACACCAGTAATGCAACAGCAAAAACAGTTTTCACCACAAAGAACATCATCCACTTCACCTCAAACTCCACTATCAAACCCTACTGCTAAAATCTCTATGAATGACTATATTTCTACTCCACCTGAGTTGAGAACAGAGAAAGCCAAAGGGAAACTACCTATGGGGTCCACACAGCCTGTTCCGGTAGATATTCATCAGCTCCAAAATAGAGTATTTGAGTTAGAGCAGGAGTCAGTGGCTAAAGATAACAAGATAGAGGAGCTTAAGAATATTCAAGCGGTTCAAAATGAACAGATACAACGCTTAGAAGCTAATCTCGGTTATGTGATTACTTTACTGCACAACTTACAAAAGAAGGTTGAGGGAAACAGTAAAGGAAATGACGATGGTGGTAATGACAATGATGATGGTGGTAAAGAAAATAATGAAGATGAAAACCCTGGTGGAAACAACAATTCTGAAAAACAAGATTACCAGGGCAATCAAGGAGAAGGCAGCTCAGGAGGTCAAGATCTAGATGATGAAAATATAGACTTTGACTTTGAAGGTGACTTTGGTGGAAATCTTGATGATACAATTGCAGATGCTCAAGATAAACCTACAGAAGAAACTTTTGATGTAGAGGAGGAAGTTAAGGATATTCATAAAGTAACTGATGAGTCAAGCCAACCTACATCCTCTGCCTCTGATCCTCTAAGCAAGGGAAAGCCTTGGATGCTGCATCCTGGTCCTCCTACCGAAACTCACGTCACCACAAACATTGAAAGTTTTATTCAAAAAGGGGTGACAGGTCTGGAATTGCCTCATGGCAATTTGACAAGGAGAAGAACATGTTTGTGGTTAAAAGGAAGAGTGGAAGGCTGGAATACTATTCAAGTGCTAATGACTTTAGCTCCTGGACAAAGACTGATCTCTGGGAGTTAAATGAGACAAATTTTACAAACAGGGGAAACGTTGGAATGACTGACATGTTTTACAAGTTTTTAAATCAACAATGCCTGACCAATTTTGCCTGTATGAAGACAGCAGAGTCTAGATTGAAGAAAGCCAAGGGTGTTTAAGACCCTCATACTGGTAAAATCTAGTAAAATGTTATCTGGCCAGCTACAAAGACTACCAAGCAGGTCCCGGTTCATCAGAAGGTTCTGGTCAATTCACTCAAAAACTTTGAGTTTTGGGCTTATGATCCTGTCTCTGCCGAAGCAGTGATTAAAGCTGGAAACAAAGAGTTTAGAGTGCTTGATCCTTTTGATCTTTCAAAATTCAGTGAATTCAATATCAGGATTTTAGGACGTAGTCAAATATGTAGCGAGCGTTGTTTGAAGAACAGACTAAAGTTTTTACTGGAGCAGTTGCTGATATAATAAGAAAGAAGATTTATGCTGGTAGTGGTGACCACCATAAAGATATAAATTTCTGAAGTTTGTTTGATAGCATAATCCTAGGGGGAGATTGTAGGACCCTAGATGATTAGGATTCTGTATCAAACATAAATATGGGTGTATGCCGTGAACTTGGAGTTCACGGGTAAGGGTTGGGCCGGTCTAGTTGAGACCGAGAACCTAGTCACACAATGAGCTTTTGAACTAGTTTAAATACTTGTATCTCATTCGTGATTAGGTTAGCAGTTTCAGTGTTTCTTTCTCTCAAAGTGTAATCGGTTCACATTTGATAATATACATTCAAATATATTTGATTGAAACTGTTTGGTGTTTGTGTTCTTGAATAATTGTTACAACGATTTTCGCTAGTTGTAATCGTTGGTTTGGTATCGTGATTGAAGATCCATCGGGTGTTTTGGGACTTACAGGATTTGGTTGAAATTAATTTCAATTCCAATTCCTTTTTTAGCCGACCAAACATATAAGAGAATAGAATTTAAATTCCAATTCCACTAAAATCATATGAATTCCTGGTAACCAAATAAGCACTTAGCACATAAACTGGTAACCAAATAGACACTTTTTTTTAACGACAACACCTAGATATTCTAGAATAATTGAGTTTACTTGGGGCAACACCTAGAACATTGGAGAGATTTGGAGAGAAAAGAAAAGAAGAGAAAAGAAAAGAAAGGAAAAGAAAAGAAAGGGAAGGAACACTTTCTTTTCTTTTCTCCCCTTTAGTAAACTCGGGAACACAAACCCATGTCCCGATTTAAACAAAAGATGAAGGATAAGACACTAAAAACTAAAAATTTAAAAAAGAAAAGGTTGGGTTGGTGCCAATTAGGGGTGTTCAAAGTCGGATATCCGAAAATTTCGGATAGTGGATTTCACTATCCGTATCCGAATCCGAAATTTCGGATTCGGATAGTGAAAAGGATATCCGGTTTTTTTTTTAATTTTTCAACTTAAATATATTTTTAAAATTAAAATCTAAATATATAAAATATACTAAATAAACATCATCTTTATGAAATAATTAAAAAAACCAATTTTTGATTAATTTACGAAATTACGACGCGAATACGTTTTAGTTTTTAAAAAAAATAAGAAGGCTAAACACTAACATAAAAGCTATATACTTTATATATATTGTATATATAACACTTTCTAGGAAACAATATATAAATTTGACCAAAACAATATAATTTTCGAAATTACGACGCGAATACGTTTTATATTTAAAAAAAATAAGAGAGCTAAACACATAATATAAAAACCATATACTTTATATATATATTGTATTCATAACACTTTCTAGGAAATATATCTTAAAAAAAAAATTCGAATATAAATGCTATCCGAATCCGAATACGAATCAAAAAATTCGGATATCTGAATTTTCAGATAATTCGGATTCGGAATTTCAGATATTTCGGGTTCAATTTCGAATACGGATACTTTTAAACACCTATAGTGGCTATCGTTTTCTACAACTTTACGAAACCTCCCTCATTTACTCTTTCTTCCGTCATCGTGAAATTTGGCTGTTTTTCTTTTGCAACATGTAATCCCGCTTCATGTCAAAATTTCAAGACATCTGTCCGCCACCTCCTTAACCCTTCACCTAAATCCTTATCAATTTCAAGAATCATCGGTTTCAGTTCCCCAAAATTCACTCCAAAGGTACGGTTCTTCATTCGATTCCGACATCAGATAAGATTAATTTGATTTTCTTACACCTTTCGCAAATTGGGTGACGGTTCTATGTTAATTTTCATCTCATTGCCGATATAGGTTAGTTATGCAACATGAAATGCGGATTGAAGTATGAGTCGTATGTTTTGCGCATGAGCTTTGCGATTTCTGAATCTAGGGTTTCTAGTGAATGCCTTTATGAATCAGTGCCCTAAATTATTAGTTATTACTTATTTCTAGGGTTTGTATGAGTTCCAAGGCGTCACGGAATGTTTTGAAATTGGAATTTAAAGGATTGGAATGTGATAAAAATATCCCTTAAAATTAACAAAATATAGAACAAAGAACCAAACTCAAATATCTTTAAAAAATGTTTAAAAAAAAACCAAAAAACGTCTAGGGTTATTATGTAAATTATAAACATTAATACTGAGGTTTCGTTTTAAATGTTGAGGGATGTAGAATTCTATCAATTGAAGGATTTGGTTGAATTAATTACTTCTCTTAGCCAACCAAACATGCAAAGGAATGGAATTTAAATTCCAATTCCATTGAATTCCATGAATTTCTGCAAACCAAACAGCCCCCAAGAGTTCTAATGCTGAATGTGTTATACTATTGTGTGTTTTAGGTGTTTATAATGGTACATTTCATTCAAATTTTCTTGTGCAAATCAGTGTTTAATATTGTGATTGAATTATTGAAATTAACATGTGTCTTAGGCCATGGCTGGGAAGAAGGTGATTGCTATTTGCCAATTAGGTGGCATATTCAAGACTCTTTGTGATGGTTCATTGTCATATGATGGTGGGGAGGCTCATGCTATAGACATTGATGAGGATTCAAAGTACAATGATTTCTACATGGAGGTTGCAGAGATGTTTAATTGCATTCAGAGTTCTGTTTCTATCAAGTATTTTCTACCAGGAAACAGGAAGACGCTTATCACAATCTCCAATGACAAAGACCTTCAACGTATGATAAAGTTTCATGAAAATTCTAGCAGCATTGATGTGTATATCATGATGGAAGAAGTTGTTGCTCCTGATGTTTCAAACATGCCTGCCAGTAGGTAGTTTTCATCACCCATTCTACTTACTTTTTATAATATTGATTAGAAGGGAAAGTGTCAGCGTGCTTATGTGACATGGGGCAATTTGGGTCATATTTTATTGCCAACAGTCTAATAGGTGAAACTTGAAAGTTTAGCTGAAAATGAGACGGATGGAACAGGTTCTATGTAGCCCATGACATAATGAAATGCTTACAACTTCCAAAATTGTTTTATGAAAAAAAATTGGATATTTTTTAGTAATTGCTTAAATTATTTATTTAGGAAATTCGAGGACAAAAGGTGCTGCTTGATAAACCTAAGACACCTTGACCTGCCCTAAAATTTACCCCTTTTGATCAGAGCCTCCCTGACCCACACATTTTTCCACCTATAATATCGAGCTTTGTCCATACGGATCAGGTTGGGTAAGAGGTAAAGCTCTACTTTTTATTGCGGGTCAAAACTGGCTGGCTTTGGTTGACCTGCAAACACTTTTTTGTTCATGTATTTTTTCTAATTATATAATTAGCTTATGTTTTAAATCTAGTTAGAAAAATTTATAGCTACAATACCCCTTTATTACTTAAGCAATTTAGGAGTTTTTATACATTTTAAATGACTTTTTCTAGGTTCCCATTTGACCTGTCAAAGATAAAATATAACCAAATCAACCCTTTTGTAGGTAAATTGGTTGAAATTGTGACCATTAAACTGATCTTTAGGTTATCTTTATAACTTCGTACTTCACATTGGGTGTTGCAGGTCAAGTAGAACAACTTTATCAGAGGCTGGAATTCTTGCTGATACCACTCCATGTGTGTTGGATGATGACATGGATGAGATAAGTCCACGTGTTCTTCTAGATTCAACTTTTGATGTACCCGATGATCTTGCTAATGCTGATGAACACATTGTTAATGTCAATGAACACATGGGTATAGCTTCCGAGATCCCTCTTTCTATCTCTCTACCTCTTCCTGGTTCTTCTGAAGAAAAACACATAAAGGCTGCACAACAATGGCAGAACAAAATTACAGGTATTGGGCAGAGATTTAATAGTGTAAACGATTTCCGTGATGCCTTACGGAAATATTCAATCGCCCATCAATTTGGTTTTAAGTATAAAAAAAATGATAGTCATCGTGTGACTGTTAGATGCAAGGTCGAAGGTTGTCCATGGAGGATTCACGCATCAAGACTTTCCACCACCCAATTAATATGTATTAAAAAGATGAATCCAAAACACACGTGTGAAGGATCAGTTGTGACAACGGGTCATCAAGCAACTAGAAGTTGGGTGGCTGGTGTTATTAAGGAAAAATTGAAAGTATCCCCAAATTACAAACCAAAAGATATTGTCACTGACATTAAAGAACAATATGGAGTTCAGTTAAATTATTTTCAAGCATGGCGTGGTAAAGAAATTGCAAAAGAACAGCTTCAGGGTTCTTCTAAAGAAGCATACGGTCAATTACCCTATTTTTGTGAGCAGATAATGGAGACAAATCCTGGAAGTCTTGCTACATTCACTACTAAAGATGGCACAAGTTTCCACCGTTTGTTTGTATCATTTCATGCTTCATTGTACGGTTTCCAACAGGGTTGCAGACCGTTGCTATTTCTTGGAAGTGTACCATTAAAGTCAAAATACCAAGGAACTTTATTGGCTGCAACTGCTCCCGATGGGGATGATGATGTGTTTCCTGTTGCTTTTGCTGTTGTGGATACTGTTTCTGATGACAATTGGCTTTGGTTTCTACAGCAACTGAAGGCTTCATTGACCACATGCCATGGTTTGACGATTGTGGCTGACCGGGAAAAGGGTCTAAAAGAGTCGATTTCTGGTGTTTTTCATGATGATGGTGTATACCATGCTTACTGCGTACGGTTTCTCTCTGAACAACTCATTAGAGATTTAAAGGGACAGTTTTCCCATGAAGTAAAACGTCTCATTGTTGATGATCTTTATGCTGCAGCTTATGCACCGAGACCCGAAGGCTTTCAAAAATGTATTGAAAGCATTAAAAGTATTTCACTTGAAGCTTACAATTGGGTTATAGAAAATGAACCCATGCATTGGGCAAACACTTTTTTTCCTGGTGCAAGATATAATCACATTACATCAAATTTCGGTGAGTTGTTCTACAGTTGGGCATCAGAAGCTCATGAATTACCAATAACCCAAATGGTGGATACCATAAGGGGTAAGATAATGGAGTTAATTAACAATAGAAGAGCAGCTTCTAATCATTGGTTAACAAGGTTAACCCCGTTCAGAGAAGAGAGATTAGAGAAAGAAAGCATTAAAGTCTGTGCACTTCAAGTGTTTAACTCGGGTCCAACTGGAAACAAATTTGAGGTTCGTGGTGACTCCATCGAGGTTGTTGATATTAATAATTATGATTGTAGCTGTAAGGGGTGGCAGTTTACGGGGTTGCCTTGTTGCCATGCGATTGCGGTTATTGGTTGTCTTGGGCGGGACCCGTATGATTATTGTGCTAGATATTTCACATCTGAGAGCTATAGATTAACTTATTCAGAGTTGGTGCATCCTATTCCAAGTGAGGATAAGCCACTGCAGAAAGATTTCTCTCAGGCTATTGTGACTGTAACGCCGCCACCGACTCGGCGGCTGCCAGGGCGACCGCCTACTAAGAAACTTGGAACAATGGAGGCAAATAAACGTCAGCTTCAATGTAGCAGATGCAAGTGCACAGGGCACAACAAGTCAACTTGCAAGGAGTTTATCTGAAGGTGAAAAACTGAGAATTGAGTAAGTACATATATCCAAAAAGCTTTCTTTAGATAGAACTTTTGGCGCTAAACACCCCTTGAACTAATTTACAGTTCTAAATCTGGCCTTTTATTAAGTACTTATTTTATGTTTTGATGTCCATGCAGTTTTCTGTTAAAAAGTAGATATAGTCATATCATTTTTTAGCATTTATAGAAAAAGTAGGAAAACATATGGACAACAAAGGGAATATTGTTGTATTATAGTTATATTATATATATTTTTAGAAAATTAGTTTCATATGTGTCTTTCAAAATTTTCACAATATCATATTTATCTTTTGAACACACTAAAACAACATATTTTTACATATTTCATAGTAAATAAAAGAAGTGACCGATAACAGTCTATTTCATTGAATAAAAAAAATAGAATAACAACATTATTACGCTGAACCATCTCAACGTATAATAGTCTTTTTTTATTCAGCGAAACACGCCATAAGTAACTGATTTTATTTTTCTTACCACGGATTTGATAAATATGATATTGTGAAAACTAATATCACCCCCTAAGGCTGATAGAGAACACAAAAGACAACTATAAAGTGGAAAGTCAAACTAAATTTATATTCTATGTTCCTTTTCTTTTAATTCTTGTTAATATGATTAATGTAAGAAATCCGTTATATTTAGATTCATAGGCCAATCACCGTTGGACAACCATCAAGATATGTGAATATACAAAAGTGGCATTTATAAACAAAGCACCCCATGTGCGGATTTTTGTTGTGAGTAAACTTTTGTATGTGTTATATTTGTCTCCAACGGTCGAGTGACGAGTATAATTTCGGATGATGACACGGTATATCTACGACAACACGGTATGCACATGGCCATAAGAAAGAGAAGTGAGGAGATTTTGAAGTTGCTTTAGGCTTATAGCATGAGTTGATTTAGGACATTTTTATGTGATTACTGGTGTGTGTATTTCTTGGCCCTAAAATGTGTTCACTATTATTGAAATTTTACAGATCCCCCACTGCCACCCAAATTTACATAAATAAAGAGTAAGGACGACCTTATCGATTCAAATAAATAAATGAGGAGACTTTTATAGATAGTAAGCATATTATGTTATTCGAATTATGCCTATATATAATTCATGGATTTTTTTATTCTTTTCGATGTTTGGTCAATGCATTTAGATGTAACAAAATATGCGGGCTGGTAATGCTTCAAGATGTGTTCGGGTTGAAATGTGATGTTTAAGTACAGATTGGATTTGATGGGGTTAGGTTGACCCGAAGACATTCTTATGCCACCTTTCTCCCTTTATTTTATAAATAGTAATTTAATTTAATTTTAATAAATATAACGATTAGTGGTTGTAACTTGTAAGTAAAAAAATTAACTTTGCATTTCTTTAACTTGTTTGACCCATTTGACCTGTTCCCTTTTAACCCTTCTTTTTATTTGACTTGTTAAGGATAAACAATCACCCATATTGACCGAATTATAATTGTAAATTGGTATTGTATAAATGAAAGGTACAATAATACAAGAGAGGGGACTCCTCTATATATAGAGGAGGAAACCCAAAAGCGGGCCCATGGGCCAGACTTAAGAGGACTAATACAAATGAGCCCTAACTAGTACTGTTATTTACAATTAACACTTCTCAAGTTGGAGCATAGATATTAATCATGCCTAACTTGCTACGTATAAACTCTATTTGTGCCTTTCGGAGTGGTTTCGTGAATATATTTGCGAGTTGAAATTCTGTCTTGACATGAATCGGTTGGATGGATGGAGGATCAACTTGAGTGCCCACCACACGGTCCCTGTTAAGGTGACAATCGACCTCTATGTGCTTCGTTTTCCCATGAAATACTTGAATCTTGGCTATGCGTATAGCTGATTGGCTATCACAATATAACGTCATCAAGTCATTAGAAACTACCCCGAATTCTTTGAGAAGACGACGAATCCAAATCATCTCTAAAGTAACTTCTGCCATTGCTTTATATTCTGATTCCGCACTTGATCTAAATATCGTGTTGCTTCTTGCTCTTCCAAGATACCAGATTTCCTCCAAATATACAATATCCAGTTGTAGATCGTCGTGAAATAGGGCAACCTGCCCAATCAACATCTGAGAAACTTGATATTCGTCCATCTCCTTTTTTGTGTGAAAGCGCCCACACGATGATGGCCCTGGTCAGAATACAAGATTCCTAATCCCGGTGTAGTCTTAAGATATCTCAATACACGAAATGTGGCATCCCAGTGTCTAGTGTATGGTTTGGCCATGAACTGACACAGTATACTTACGACAAATGAAATATCAGGTCGAGTAACTAACAAATAGTTAAGTTTTCCAAATAAGTGTCTGTATTGTTTAGGATCCTTTAATAGGCTTCCGTCCTCTGGAAGGAGCTTCCCAGTAGGAAACATTAGGCTATCTACTGGTTTGCAACCTAGTAATCCACACTCAGTCAACATGTCAAGGACATACTTCCGTTAAGAGAGAAGTATTCCTTGTGGTGAACGAGATACCTCTATGCCAAGAAAGTATCGAAGTCGACCAAGGTCGCTAATCTGGAACTGAGACTGTAGGAACTGATTGAGATTGGTAATCCCGACCTCATCATCCCCTGTAATTATGATGTCATCCACATAAACATTTGCAATAATCCTTCGCCCCTGATGATGTCTAAAGAATACAAAATGATCATATGCACTACGAACCATCCCAAATTCTCCGATAACACTGGAAAACCAACCAAACCATGCTCTAGGACACTGCTTAAGGCCATATAAGGAACGACGTAATCTGCATACTTTTGGTGCCTCCTCCTCGATAATAAACCAGGTGGCTGCTCCATATATACCTCATTCTCAAGAACTCCATTAAGAAAGGCGTTCTTGACATCAAGCTGGTGTAGCGGCCAATGATTAATGGCGGCGAGAGTAATACAAATACGTACAGAGGGCATTTTGGCAACTGTGGAGAAAGTCTCATCATAATCGAAGCCATATGCCTGAGAATAGCCTTTAGCAACTAACCGGGCCTTCGGGCGATGAAGAGAACCATCGGGGTGTAGTTTAACCGTGAATTACATCGACACCCAATAATACGCTTTCCACAAGGAAGCGTTTCAAGATCCCATGTATGATTAGCCTTGAGAGCCCCAATTTCTTCTTCCATAGCCTGTCGCCATCCTGGGTGAGCAAGAGCTGTCCGCACATCCTTGGGAATCGGGTAGGAATCAATAGCAGTAGTATAGGCATGAGACTCAGTTGAGAGATGGGAATATGCAACATAATCCTGAATAGGATAACGAGTGGCAAGTCGAGGTTCTTTGCGAAAGGCAATCAGTATATCAGGAAAAGGTGCACCAGGAGGGTCATAAGCATGTGTGTCGGGTGTAATAATAGTAGTATCAGGTGTGTCAGGCTCAGGGGTAAAACAAAGGACGTACCAGGGTCATGGTTTGGTTGTGAATCAGGTGTCTCTGTTTTCTGAACCTTATGTCTGCGGGCATATGTGAAAATCAACGGTGGGAGCTCTGTTGGTAGGCCAGATGTAGCAGGAACGGGATCAGTGACGCCTGAGACCGGAGGCGCATATGTGGATGGAACATAGGATATATGAATGGTAGGAACGGTGATAGACTCGGGTATAACAGGACCATGATCAGGAAACAGATCGAACAAAGAAGTAGAGGACTTGGGAAAATAAGGACATGACTCATGAAAAGTAACATTAGCACTGGTGAAGTATTGACGAAGGGAGGTGCTGTAGTTCCAATACCCCTTCTGAACATGGGAGTAACCAAGAAAGACACAATGAATGGCCCGCGGGTCAAGCTTAGTGGTCCCTGAACCATGATCATGAACATATGTCACACCCTAAAAAAATCGGGGTGTGTGGGGAAAAGGAGTTCCCAAAGGGAATAGAACAGAAAACGGGGTTTTGCTATGAAGAACAAATGAGGGCATGCGATTAATTAGGTGGGCTGCAGTAAGAACATCACCCCAAAATCGATGAGGAACATGAGAGTGAATCATGAGTGTGCGAGTGACATCCAACAAATGGCGATTCTTGCATTCGGTAACACCATTCTGCTGAGATGTATACACGCAAGATGTCTCGTGAATTATACCATGTGTTTTTTATGATACGTGGAGAAATCAGTTAATAAATATTCTTTTGCATAATCAGTAGAGAGAGTTTTGATGGATGTATTGAATTAATTTTTGACATATGAATGGAAGTCACAACAGATTGAATTGATTTCACTCCGAGACTTCAGCAAATAAACCCAAGTAGTACGAGAATAATTATCGATGAAAGTAATAAAGCACTCAAAGCCTAAAGGGGTTTTGATAGGGGAAGGACCCCAAACATAGAATGCATAAGATCAAACACTTGACAAACTTTACTAGATACTTTTGGAGGATATGGACGTAGTTTATGTTCACCAAGCTGACATGACTCACATTAAAAATTATCTAGAGCAGAAAAGTCCGGTCTCATATGCCTTAAAACCGCTACAGAGGGATGGCCTAACCGACAATGAGCATCCCTGATATTGGAATCACATATATTTGTTGTAGGGCGTGACAACGGGGACAGACGGTAGAGACCTCCTGATTCAAAACCGGTGCCAATCACCCGTTTCGTTCCTAGTTTCTTAAGCACACAATGGGTAGGATAAAACGTTACTTTACAGTTACTTTGTTTAGTAGTCTGACTAATGGAACACAGGCTGGTAGGAAATTTAGGAACAAATAGGACAAAAGACATGTTTAGGTTTCTTGAGTTACCAATGGATCCGATGCCGTGAACGGGACATGAGGAACCATCAGCAAGTTGAACCGGTGGGTGAGAAGTATCAAGTAGGGTAGTAAAAATACCTCGATTCCCAGACATGTGATGTGTGGCTCTAGAATCAATCACCTATGACGACTCAAGGCTAGAAGATGTACCTGGGTGTGCTGAGTTGGTTTGAGGACTAGGCGATAACGAGGCAAGCAACCGTTGGAGCAAATCATATTCCTCCTTGGTGAGTGTACAAGCAACATTCTTTCTGTCTCCCATGTCCAACAAAAGGTAGTTCAAGAACAACAGTGAACAAGTCAAGTACGGGACAAAAATAGTGGTTCTGGCAAAATTATGTACTGGAATCCGAGCAGAAACAATAGGACAACAGGAAATAAGATAAAGAACCACAAGAAACAGGACAACACGAACAACAAGAGCTAGAGAGAAAACAAGTAGCAATAGGTACGTGGAGTCAACAGGTCTAGTTAATTAGCAAACGCCTGAACACACAACAGGCAACAGGCTCGAAAACGAGCAGTAATTGTTCTGGAATAGTAAAGGCAGCGGAAATAAGTCTCGGACTAGTAGAGTTTGCCTGTAAGTGGTATTTTTTGAAGGATAACAATATTGAAACCAGAACAAGAGCCACTACAGAACAAGAGTACATAACGAAACGTGTCCGACGTGAATGTTAATCTTTTAGGTGAGAACAACAGATTCTCGACAATAAACGGTAATAGAAACGTGGTAAAACGGTGTTAAACGTGATAAATAGGTATGAACATGTAACGAACCAAAATCCGGGTTTCGTTTTGAAATAATTAAATATTTATATTTAATATTATGGTGGAAATAATATTTTATAAATAAGTTGAAGCAAGTGGGTTTTAAGTTTGTAATGGGATTATGTTAGTTTTAACTAACTATAGAATGAAATGGGTGAAATGGAAAGTTGAGGGACTAAAGTTGTAATATGGCAAAATCTGCCATTTGACTAGTTAAAGTCAAAATTAACCTCATTTTGAGGTGTTGGTCGTTCAAGAGAAGAGGAGAAGAAGAGAAATTCGGTTTTGAGCTCAAATCGTGCATTAAGGCTTGTTTTGTGAAGGTTTTGGCTCACACAACACCTTCATAACATCAAGTAAGTGATTCTCTTTCTCTTGATTTCACCATGAATGTGTTCTTGGTGGGTTTTGGGTGAAATCCGAAATTATGTATGCATGTGATGAAATGGTGTTAGATTATTGATAATCTAGCTAAACAAAAGTTAAAGAATGATGATTAACATCCTAGAACCCTTTGATTTTGATTATGAGAAGTTAGGGTTCATATGGTGGAAATTGGGGGTGTTTGGATCATGATGCTAAAATGATGAATTAATGAAGATTAAGTGTTTTTAAGATGTTAGACACTTGAACAAACACCAAATTAACTTAATAATAATTTTGAAAGAAGAATTAGTGTTAAGATTAAGTTAATGAAACTCAAGTAGGTGAGTTTGTGGTGAAAGAGGGTGTTTGGTTATGAGGATAACCCAAACGGGTCAACTTGGGTTGGAAATGGGAAATTGAGTTGTAAACTCAATTGTAATGAAATTTTGGTATATGTTAGATTACTAAACTAGGTGTGTATGTTTAGGTAATCAAATTGTGGGTCTAGAAGGTGGAGCGGGATCTTCTAACCCGAAAGGTAAGTGCTTTTGCACTTACTTAGTTATGATGATAAAAGAGTTTTATGCAATGTTGTATGTATAATGTGTAAAGTTGCATAATTTGTTATGTGGTATGAATGAGCATAAAATTGTATGCATAATTGAAAGAATGTAGTTAAAGTAATTATACTATAATGGGTAGATTGGTTATGGAGTTACGATCTCGTATCCTTTGGGATACGAAGTTATGGCCTACGTGCCATAATGGAAATGGATCATGTGTTGATCATAAATGAAACGGAATTATAAATGATGAAAGTAACTTGTAGGTGATATACAAGTGTACGAAATCCTTAATTGGCCAAATGGGTGTTAACGGGTCAAATGGGTGAAAGGTGTGAAAACAAGTTGTGAATTTTGTGGATTATGTGTTATATTGTGCATAGTATAAACGATACATGAAATGAATTGATTATGCATAAGTGTACGTATGAATGTGAATATGGTTATAATACTATATTGAATATGTGGAGGTTATGATCAAAGAATCATAATGGAAAAGGATCATGGGTTGATCGGATCATGTGTTGATCATAAACGAAACGGAGTTATGGTCTTGTACCATAATGGAAAAGGATCATGGGTTGATCGGATCATGTGTTGATCATAAACGAAACGGAGTTATGGTCTTGTACCATAATGGAAAAGGATCATGGGTTGATCGGATCATGTGTTGATCATAAACGAAACGGAGTTATGGTCTTGTACCATAATGGAAAAGGATCATGGGTTGATCGGATCATGTGTTGATCATAAACGAAACGTAGTTATGGCCTTTGCGCCATAATGGAAATGGATCATGTGTTGATCATAATTGAAACTTGTAGTAAGGATGCAAGAATATGTAGCCTAAATGACAATTTGGGTGCAAACGGGTCAAATGGGTGAATGGGTGAAACAAGTAGAAATTTACTTGTTTGTTATGGATTTATCTCATTACTAATGGTGATATGTGTGGTGAATGTAGGAAAAGCTTCGAGGTAGTCAAAGTCAAGTCCAAGGCGTTGGCGGATCCTCGTATGCATATTTTCATGTTTTGATGATTTGGTGGAATTTCCCCTTTTTGATTGTAATTTGATAAACAAAACATGTTTTTGGGGTGTGATCATGTTGTTAAAGGATTTTTGGTTAAAACTCATGTGTTGGGCAAATTTGTTGTCTTGTATTTTGAAAAAAGATGGAAATTTGGCTAAGTATGAAAGCTGCAAAAACAGCTGAAACTTTCTGTGAAAAAGGGTCCCTCGCGGGCCGCGAGGGATGTGGCATGTATTAGTCGCGGGACGCGACAGGTAAAAAAAAATATATATTTTCTAGGTTTAAGACTTCCGCGCGTTAAAGTTTTGTTTTTAAAAGTGGTGTGTTTCAACTTGGTATCAAAGCAATGGTTTGAGGGATTTGGTGTGGTGGCACCGAACTCAAACCGGATGCTCTTGATATGGGGGAAAATGATACGAGAATCCATGAAGGACTTGACTAAGACTCGGAGCTTACGGAAACAAAAGGTTAGTAATGATTTGATAAGGTGGTTATGTATATGGTGTTTATGTATATATATGAATGATTGGTAAAGTGTTATGTGTGCCGAAACTTGTCTTGTGATTTGTTATATGAATATGATAATTGCAATTGGGCATAACGCATTATTAAACATGTCTGGCCAATATGATTAATAAGACGAGATGTGCAAGAGCTTTCATGATAACCATATGACAATGAACATTAGCAAGGAGTAGGTGAAGGTGGTTATATGTGTATGTATGTATGTATGTATGTATATGGATGATTAGATGGGTGTAATACATATACACATAGATAAAATATAGTGCCTTAGCAAGTGGGTAGATTAAAGACCTATAAGTAGGTAGAACATCTACAACTTAGTTAAAAAAAAATTGGTCGGGGAGACTAAGGGGCACTTGTGTAAGTAAAAGAAATGGTGGATGAAAGTCATCTTAAGGACTCAAGTATGTTAGAGTCTAGACGTGTATCACCTCGTGGGTGGTGAGGAACATGGAATAGGTTGGGAGAAAAAGAATGCATCAATCTAGCGGAGAATGGCTAGAGCTTTCTATCATGTTGTATCGATCTTCCTTCAAGGAAGATAGGGCTCTTTGAGGTGATCCTTGGGAGGAACAGTGTGAAGCCTAGAGAGCGGGAAGAACTACGGTTGGTGAACCGAAGTGGAAGGAAAACCTTGTTTTCACAAAAGGGTTCGTGGTGTGCGAACCAAAGGAGTTAAAGGGTGAGAGTTAATAGCTGATTAATTAACAATGAATCACTATGATGGTCTTGGCTTTTGAAGCAATCCATTGTGATTGGTAGATGGCGTATTACTCACGATGAGTAGACTCCGGGACGTGGAAGAGATGTAAATAAATCGGGTTTCCCGATTCTATCTGGTGACGTTATACAGTGAAGCTGGACCATTAACATTAAGGGTGTTATAATGTTGATGTTTATATGATTTAAATGCATGAGGTTGTGGATGAAACAATCACATGAATTTTAATCCTACGATGGAGAAAGAGGTGTTGGGTTACTTAGTAACCATATCATTGTCTAGTATGATAAAGGGGTGACGTGTTAATCTGTTCTCATTAGAGACAGTGAAACACGAGGTATACGGTCTGGTGTATATACATGGCTTGTGCCATTGACATCAACCGGGGATTTAAAAGGGATACTTAGTATTCCAGTTGAGAAAGAGGATTTGATAAGGGTCATTGAACCTGTGTGCCTTGTTCTAAAGCACATAAACTTTTCGGTGGAAAGGGAAATTGAAGAATGCGTTTTGTCACTGACAGTCAGGGGTAGGATGAAACTGACCAGAGGTCTCGTGGTTTGTAGACTTTATGGTTGAGGTGTGTAAAGCATAAGCTGCTCACAGGTGGTAGATTAATCGAAGATAGTCGTTTATATCTCCGAGCTAATGTTGTTTATACTCAATTTCGTTGTGAACTTATTGAGAAGTCCCAGAAGGAAGAGGTTTTACTTTGGAACGGCTGGGTATGCCGTTTTGGCCTTGGTAAAAATCCAATTTTTGGATGGGGTGGTGAATTCAGAAGAAATACTTGTGGACCCGTTAAAGATTGAATGGTTAGTGGGTGAATGTTAAAATGTTCATTGTACGCAAATAGTGATATACATAGGTAAAATATGTATATAAAGGGGTGAAAAGTGCATAGGTGAAATATGTACATGGATGGTGGATGAAGTCTTGGAACTTCATAAATGATGTTGGAAGTCTTTTGTACTTCACAAGCGGCGTCTGATAGCGAAGTCTTCAAACTTCAAAGGCGGATTTGGTGATTGAGATCCTTGAATCTCAAAGGATGACTTATGATTAAGTTATTGGAGATACTTAGAATGTTTGGGTCACGGATAGGGATCTTCCTTCCAGTGTTGTAAAAGAGGATTCAAGTAAGGAAATTGATGTATCCTTACTTGAGGAAGTCTCATGCTTTCTTGGTTAAGAAGGGGTTGAGTTGAAGACTCGAGCTTCAATGGGTGTTGGGATCCTCGAATCCCAATCGGTATGAACTTGAGAACTTGAGTCTCAATGGGTGGATTGGTGAGGTAATTTTGAAACATCCATTGTTGAGTTTCATGGTGGGTTATTATCGGCGATTTATTGAGAATTTTCTCTAGGATTGCCATGCCGATGACGAAGTTAACTCGTAAGGAGACAAAGTTTGTTTGGAGTCCCGAGCAAGAATCTGCCTTTCAACTCTTGAAAGAAAAGTTGACTAAGGCGCCTGTTTTATCCTTGCCGGACGGGACCGAGGATTTTGTTGTTTATTCGGATACCTCGCATTCGGGGTTGGGGTGTGTTTTGATGCAAAGAGGGAAAGTGATTGCCTATGCATCTAGGAAATTAAAGACTCATGAGGTGAATTACCCAACCCATGATTTAGAGCTTACAGCTGTGGATTTTCGCGCTCAAGATTTGGAGGCATTATTTGTATGGTGCTAAGTGTACGATCTACACGGATCACAAAAGTCTCAAATATTTCTTCGACCAAAAGGACCTCAATATGAGGCAAAGACGGTGGCTTGAATTGGTTAAAGATTATGATTGTGAGATACTTTATCATCCGGGTAAAGCGAATGTTGTGGCGGATGCGCTTAGTAGAAAATCAAGTCATTCACCTATCAAGGTGAAGTCATTCAAGATGACAATTTCATCATCTCTTATGGATGAAATCCGGGAGGCTCAAGTGTTAGCACTTGGTGGTGACTTGAAGAAAGAGCGGATGGTTGCTTATGTTGATAAGCTTGGTGAAAATAGCATGGGCTTGAAGACATGTTTTGATAGAATTTGGATTCCTAGGTTGTCAAGTGTTTTGACAGCTATTTTGGATGAGGCGCATAAATCCAAATATTATATCCATCCGGGTGCCACAAAGATATTTTATGATTTGGGGTGTCATTTTTGGTGGCCGGGTATGAGGAGTGATGTTGTTAAGTATGTTGAGAGGTGTCTCACGTGCTTAAGAGTAAAGGCGGAGCACCAAAAGCCGTATGGAAAGTTTCAACCGCTTGAAAGCGGCTCAAGATCGCCAAAAGTCCTATGCGGATAATAGGAGGCGGGCGATTGAGTTTCAAGTGGGGGACTTTGTGCTTTTGAAAGTCTCTCCTTGGAAAGGGGTGATACGGTTTAGGAAACGGGGGAAGTTAAGTCCTCGTTTCATCGGGCCGTTTAAGGTGATAGCAAAGGTGGGTGCGGTAGCTTATCGTTTAGAGCTACCGGAGGGACTAAGTAGACTTCATAACACATTTCATGTGTCTCATTTGCGAAAGTGTTTGGCGGGTGAATCTACTTTTGTCCCATTGGATGATATTGAATTGGATGAAAAGTTGAATTATGTGGAAGAACCGGTGGCAATCTTGGTTAGAAAAGTGAAGCGTTTACGCAATAAAGAGATTAGCCAAGTTTTGGTGAGGTGGAAACATAGAAGGGGAGCGGAAATGACTTGGGAAACCGAGGAAGAAATGCTTAAACATTATCCGAACCTTTTTATGTGAAGTCGGGTTTCGGGGACGAAACCCAAATAAGGGGAGGTGATTTGTAACGAACCAAAATCCGGGTTTCGTTTTGAAATAATTAAATATTTATATTTAATATTATGGTGAAAATAATATTTTATAAATAAGTTGAAGCAAGTAGGTTTCAAGTTTGTAATGGGATTATGTTAGTTTTAACTAACTATAGAATGAAATGGGTGAAATGGAAAGTTGAGGGACTAAAGTTGTAATATGGCAAAATCTGCCATTTGACTAGTTAAAGTCAAAATTAACCTCATTTTGAGGTGTTGGTCGTTCAAGAGAAGAGGAGAAGAAGAGAAATTCGGTTTTGAGCTCAAATCGTGCATTAAGGCTTGTTTTGTGAAGGTTTTGGCTCACACAACACCTTCATAACATCAAGTAAGTGATTCTCTTTCTCTTGATTTCACCATGAATGTGTTCTTGGTGGGTTTTGGGTGAAATCCGAAATTATGTATGCATGTGATGAAATGGTGTTAGATTATTGATAATCTAGCTAAACAAAAGTTAAAGAATGATGATTAACATCCTAGAACCCTTTGATTTTGATTATGAGAAGTTAGGGTTCATATGGTGGAAATTGGGGGTGTTTGGATCATGATGCTAAAATGATGAATTAATGAAGATTAAGTGTTTTTAAGATGTTAGACACTTGAACAAACACCAAATTAACTTAATAATAATTTTGAAAGAAGAATTAGTGTTAAGATTAAGTTAATGAAACTCAAGTAGGTGAGTTTGTGGTGAAAGAGGGTGTTTGGTTATGAGGATAACCCAAACGGGTCAACTTGGGTTGGAAATGGGAAATTGAGTTGTGAACTCAATTGTAATGAAATTTTGGTATATGTTAGATTACTAAACTAGGTGTGTATGTTTAGGTAATCAAATTGTGGGTCTAGAAGGTGGAGCGGGATCTTCTAACCCGAAAGGTAAGTGCTTTTGCACTTACTTAGTTATGATGATAAAAGAGTTTTATGCAATGTTGTATGTATAATGTGTAAAGTTGCATAATTTGTTATGTGGTATGAATGAGCATAAAATTGTATGCATAATTGAAAGAATGTAGTTAAAGTAATTATACTATAATGGGTAGATTGGTTATGGAGTTACGATCTCGTATCCTTTGGGATACGAAGTTATGGCCTACGTGCCATAATGGAAATGGATCATGTGTTGATCATAAATGAAACGGAATTATAAATGATGAAAGTAACTTGTAGGTGATATACAAGTGTACGAAATCCTTAATTGGCCAAATGGGTGTTAACGGGTCAAATGGGTGAAAGGTGTGAAAACAAGTTGTGAATTTTGTGGATTATGTGTTATATTGTGCATAGTATAAACGATACATGAAATGAATTGATTATGCATAAGTGTACGTATGAATGTGAATATGGTTATAATACTATATTGAATATGTGGAGGTTATGATCAAAGAATCATAATGGAAAAGGATCATGGGTTGATCGGATCATGTGTTGATCATAAACGAAACGGAGTTATGGTCTTGTACCATAATGGAAAAGGATCATGGGTTGATCGGATCATGTGTTGATCATAAACGAAACGGAGTTATGGTCTTGTACCATAATGGAAAAGGATCATGGGTTGATCGAATCATGTGTTGATCATAAACGAAACGGAGTTATGGTCTTGTACCATAATGGAAAAGGATCATGGGTTGATCATAAATGAAACGTAGTTATGGCCTTTGCGCCATAATGGAAATGGATCATGTGTTGATCATAATTGAAACTTGTAGTAAGGATGCAAGAATATGTAGCCTAAATGACAATTTGGGTGCAAACGGGTCAAATGGGTGAATGGGTGAAACAAGTAGAAATTTACTTGTTTGTTATGGATTTATCTCATTACTAATGGTGATATGTGTGTTGAATGTAGGAAAAGCTCCGAGGTAGTCAAAGTCAAGTCCAAGGCGTTGGCGGATCCTCGTATGCATATTTTCATGTTTTGATGATTTGGTGGAATTTCCCCTTTTTGATTGTAATTTGATAAACAAAACATGTTTTTGGGGTGTGATCATGTTGTTAAAGGATTTTTGGTTAAAACCCATGTGTTGGGCAAATTTATTGTCTTGTATTTTGGAAAAAGATGGAAATTTGGCTAAGTATGAAAGCTGCAAAAACAGCTGAAACTTTCTGTGAAAAAGGGTCCCTCGCGGGCCGCGAGGGATGTGGCATGTATTAGTCGCGGGACGCGACGGGTAAAAAAAATATATATTTTCTGGGTTTAAGACTTCCGCGCGTTAAAGTTTTGTTTTTAAAAGTGGTGTGTTTCAGAACAACAGATTCTCGACAATAAACAGGAACAGAAACGTGGTAAAACGGTGGTAAAACGTGGTAAACCGTACCTCAGGTGTTTTGGGAACAGAAACCAGTACCTTAGGTATTCCGAGGACAGAATACAGATCGATTCCGGTTAGGTTCAGGCGGCCGACGGCGGCGGACAAACATGGTTGATTGGAATTTCAAGGGGAATGCAATTGTGCCGGCGGTGTAGTGCCACTTGTCGAAAAACTGGCAGGATCTGGGAAAACAGGTAGCGGCTCGTGACGGCACGTGAAGTGGTGGTTCGCCGTGATTTTTTCAGGGTACCTTAACCGCACCGTTCTGAAAATGATGGTGGTGGCAGTGAGGTGCAACGGTCGTCGGAAAAAAGATTTCGTGTGGAAGCAGAGGTGTCAGCCTCTCAGGAATTCGGAGTCTAGACAGGGACTTGAACTTGAACGGGTTTGTACCTATGGCCTTAAATCTGATACCATGAAAATTGGTATTGTATAAATGAAAGGTACAATAATACAAGAGAAGGGACTCATCTATATACAGAGGAGGAAACCCAAAAGCGGGCCCATGGGCCAGACCTTCAAGGACTAATACAAATGAGCCCTAACTATTACTGTTAGTTACAATTAACAATAATTATCAAGATTGCTACTTATAGGCCCTAATGTTTAAACATTCCTTTAGGCATGGTGTTGCTGCCACTGAATATAAAGTTGCTGTTTTGTTCTCGATGCCGATGCATAAACACATACACACAGACATCAGACATGTGCATATATATATATATATATATATATAGAGAGGTGAGTTCACTAGAAAACTTATTTTTATAAGAAAATCAAAAAACTCCTCATTAAAGGTGCTGTATATGTGTAATACACCAAAAAACCTAACCCCCACCCAAAAACCTAAACCCCCCACCCCACCCCCACCCAAAAACCTAAACCACGTCGTCCTCTTTCCCAAAAAAAAAAAACACCAGCGCCCTACATGTGTGTAGTAGGGTTAGCTTTTGGGTTTAATTTTTTGGGTTTAGCTTAGCTTTTAGGTTAGGTTTTTGTAGGGGGGGTGGTTGGGGGTTTAGGTTTTTGGAGGGTGGGTGGGGTGGGTTTAGGTTTTTGGGTGGGGGTGGGGTGGGGGGTTTAGGTTTTTGGGTGTACTATACATATGCAGCACATTTAATGAAGAGTTTTTTTGGTATTCTCATAAAAATGAGTTTTTTAGTGAACTCACCCCTATATATATATATATAAATGGTTTTATTGGTTTCTTCTACCTTAAACGTGTTGGTTTCTTCACAACTTTGAAGGTCGTATGAACTGTAATCTATATCTTCCTGTTCGAACTTTAAAAATTCGAAATTTAACTCATCTTCACTGTCTTCTTCATTCTCTGTATCGTATATGGGTAACCCATATTCAGACTCATCATCTGATTCTATGTTCATGAAATTATATTCTCTTTCATTTCTATGATGTTCTGTGGTTGTATCATCTTGATAATTTGTTTGGTCGTCGGGTAAGGTACTTTCCTCATACCTATCCTCCTGTTTAAAATCTGTGAATCTAAGGCTTTGTATCCCATCTATTCCTTCATATATATGACTTTTCTTAGGGACTAAGTTTGAACTTTCTTTTTCTTTTAAATCTGTTATCTGCCATTCTAATCCTGCTAATTCTTCAGGATCTATTCTTATTGGTTCTATCATTTGTATAGATTTTGAAGCTATGGTGTTAACTATTCCTTCTATGTTAACTTTGTATTTCATCCCTGACCTATTACTGGCCTTTCCAAGGACTCCTACACTGATTACTATGTTGTTTCCTTCATAGTTCTCATATCCTTTGGTCTGTAGGGCAATTTTTAATTTTTGTAGATCTTTTATATCTTTTAATATTCCAGGTGTACAATAAAATAAGGCTGAATTACTACTCAAGTCTATTTCCATACCTGAGATTATGGCTTTCTTCATTTCTGTTTTCCAACTTTTATCTAATATTAAGGTTAACAGTTTGGTTCCTAAATCTTTTCTTCCTAGGGCTTTAATCCCTATTACTATAAGACCTGTATGTATAAACTGTTTTCCTGATTGTTTAATCTTCTGTATAGTTTCAGGTGAAAATAAATCTATCTCTATCATTTTATCTACTACTCTAAGGCTTTCTTCTCTACTACTTTGTATAAGTGTTGTGTTTACATTAAGTCTTCCTGTCTGGTATAAAGTTCTAGGGTTTAATATGTCTAATTGGTGTTGGTTATATAACGTGATGTTTCTGTCTACGTCTATTTCTTCTTCTAACTGTATAGTTTGGGGTGTACTTCTAGATGAAGATCCTCTTCTAAGGATTTTGTTTATAAAACTGTCTGATGTAATTATGTCTCTAATATTGCTAGTAGAGTTTCTAGCTTCTTGCCTGGTTTGTCTATTCATTTTTAATAGGCTGCCAATGTTTATAAGGCTTGGGACTATTATCACTTAAGTGTATTGTTTTTAACTTGTTTATAATACTATCTATTCCAACAGAGCTATCCTCTGTATTAATACTATTTTTATCTTTTTTAAGATTTTTTATTTCTAAAATAATCTGGTGATTTTGTTCTCGTATATAATCTAAGTTTTCAGCTAATTTTTTAATTTCTTCTGTGTTTTTATTTATATGATGTATAATTTTATCTAATAACTGTTTACTATAGGTAGTTTCTTTTTGTAAACTAAAACCAAGGTTTATAATAAGATCTGTAACACTATTTAAGTGTGTATTTTCTGTATGCAAACTATGTGTGTGTAATTCCTTAAATCTACAGGTGTGTTTATAGTAATTACTATTAACTTCTTTATTATCGCTTTTATCAGAAAATTCGAGATTTAAAAAATCGAGCTTCTTAAAGATTTTTGACGGATCAATATTTTTAAAGAAATCTGGTTTCTCAGAGGTTTTCACTTATCTTCTAAAGTTCTTCCATAAGTATATTTCTATATCCCAGTTAATTAAAGCGTAAAAATAAACATAATTAACAAACATAAAATAAACATAATCATCTAACATATATAAACAGAGTAATTCATAAAATTCTTATGATAACTTGACAAAATTTAGCAATCAAAGCAAAATTTTTCCCTAATCTTCACCTTAGCGTGTTTCCACATAAATAGGACTTAAGCATATCGAGCTGCCTGATATGGACCTGTCTAAGTCTTTTAGATATTAGGAAAGCCTTTGCTCTGATACCAACTTTTGGGGAGGTGATCAGAGAATTTTTATTTTTTGAAAAACATATTTTAGAAAAAACTTTTAAAAATAAAATAAAGATGGTACGTGCCGTTGTTTCATTCAGGGTTGCCTAGACTTTTGGTCCGAATCACGAATGATCTCATAGCAGGTTAGAGGCTTCCAGGCTATATACCAAAATTATTATTTTTTTTTTTTTTATTTTTTTTTTTTATCTTAAAGCAACCAACATGAAAGATACTTACAGTATGATTGCAGAAGATAGCAGCGGAAAGTATGATTGCAGAAGATAGCAGCGGAACTGTTAGACTGTTTTGGTCGAACGACCATTTTTTCTTTTCCTCTGTTTTTATCCATCTGCAAAAAGAAGTTTATTTATGTTTCGAGATAATAAGTCTGCTATCCCGTTATCTTTTCCATTTATATGTTCAAACTGTATAGTATAACCACATCCTTGGATTATATTTTGAAGGTTTACCCATCTTGTCCTGTTCATTTTCTTACTTTGATTATTTTTTATAAATTTAACTATTGCTTCACAGTCTGTTCTGACTGTGAAATCTTTGTGTAAAAATAGTTTAAACTTTTCTAAAGCGTTAATCAGTGCCTGTATTTCAAAATCTAGACTAGTCCAATTTGTTCCAGTCTTAAAGCTTCCACTTGAGTAGGAGCATATTTTTTCTTCCTTTTTATAACTGTGTATGTTTGGTTTGCAAAGGAGGACGGCTCCCCATCCTTCCTTGCATCCATCAACTTCTATTATTATGTAATCTGTAACAAGCGGTAGTTCTAATGGTTCTATCTTTTTCACTTGTTCTTTTATTTTTCTAATCAAAATGCTATCTTCTTGATTAAATTTTCTTTTAAACCCTAGAACTTTATACCAGACAGGAAGGCTTAATGTAAACACAACACTTATACAAAGTAGTAGAGAAGAAAGCCTTAGAGTAGTAGATAAAATGGTAGAGATAGATTTATTTTCACCTGAAACTATACAGAAGATTAAACAATCAGGAAAACAGTTTATACATACAGGTCTTATAGTAATAGGGATTAAAGCCCTAGGAAGAAAAGATTTAGGAACCAAACTGTTAACCTTAATATTAGATAAAAGTTGGAAAACAGAAATGAAGAAAGCCATAATCTCAGGTATGGAAATAGACTTGAGTAGTAATTCAGCCTTATTTTATTGTACACCTGGAATATTAAAAGATATAAAAGATCTACAATTTTGACGGATCAATATTTTTAAAGAAATCTGGTTTCTCAGAGGTTTTTACTTATCTTCTAAAGTTCTTCCATAAGTATATTTCTATATCCCAGTTAATTAAAGCATAAAAATAAACATAATTAACAAACATAAAATAAACATAATCATCTAACATATATAAACAGAGTAATTCATAAAATTCTTATGATAACTTGACAAAATTTAGCAATCAAAGCAAAAATTTTCCCTAATCTTCACCTTAGCGTGTTTCCACATAACATCACGTTATATAACCAACACCAATTAGACATATTAAACCCTAGAACTTTATACCAGACAGGAAGGCTTAATGTAAACACAACACTTATCTTAGCATAGCAGATATGAAGTATGTGAATGAATTCACATTAGATTTCACTAGATTAATAGCACAAACAGGACAGGCCATGGATGATAATCTATGCGATAAGTATTTTATAAAGTTACCAGGAGATCTAGGCAAAAATATACATGAAGAGTGGAAGAAACAGTATGGAAACTTAGAACATCTAGGTATAGGACCTAGAATTACCTTCACCTTTAGCATACTAGAAGAAAAATGCAAAGAGGTTGCATTACAAGAACAGCTAAAGAGAAACGCGTTTGCTTTCTGCAAAACCGCGATTTACACACCACAAGCCTACGGATATTACGATAAAAAGAAGAAAATTAGGAAAAGTACTTCTTACAGGAAAGAGTACAAACCATACAAAAAATACAAAGACAAATATGTTAAAAAACCCCAAACTAGAACATGTAAATGCTTCATATGCGGAGATCCGGAGCATTTAGCCAATAAATGTCCAAATAGAAATAAGAATATGGAAAGAAGTTGGACAAGGACTAATTAGAAAATCAGAAAGTCCACATAGGTCCTCAGCATTCATAGTAAAAAACCATAGTGAAATAAAAAGAGGAAAACCTATTCTCTGATCACCTCCCCAAAAGTTGGTATCAGAGCAAAGGCTTTCCTAATATCTAAAAGACTTAGACAGGTCCATATCAGGCAGCTCGATATGCTTAAGTCCTATTTATGTGGAAACACGCTAAGGTGAAGATTAGGAAAAAATTTTGCTTTGATTGCTAAATTTTGTCAAGTTATTATAAGAATTTTATGAATTACTCTGTTTATATATGTTAGATGATTATGTTTATTTTATGTTTGTTAATTATGTTTATTTTTACGCTTTAATTAACTGGGATATAGAAATATACTTATGGAAGAACTTTAGAAGATAAGTGAAAACCTCTGAGAAACCAGATTTCTTTAAAAATATTGATCCGTCAAAAATATTTAAGAAGCTCGATTTTTTAAATCTCGAATTTTCTGATAAAAGCGATAATAAAGAAGTTAATAGTAATTACTATAAACACACCTGTAGATTTAAGGAATAGTTAACACCATAGCTTCAAAATCTATACAAATGATAGAACCAATAAGAATAGATCCTGAAGAATTAGCAGGATTAGAATGACAGATAACAGATTTAAAAGAAAAAGAAAGTTCAAACTTAGTCCCTAAGAAAAGTCATATATATGAAGGAATAGATGGGATACAAAGCCTTAGATTCACAGATTTTAAACAGGAGGATAGGTATGAGGAAAGTACCTTACCCGACGACGAAACAAATTATCAAGATGATACAACCACAGAACATCATAGAAATGAAAGAGAATATAATTTCATGAACATAGAATCAGATGATGAGTCTGAATATGGGTTACCCATATACGATACAGAGAATGAAGAAGACAGTGAAGATGAGTTAAATTTCGAATTTTTAAAGTTCGAACAGGAAGATATAGATTACAGTTCATACGACCTTCAAAGTTGTGAAGAAACCAACACGTTTAAGGTAGAAGAAACCAATAAAGCCCTTGAACAAATAATAAATAGAAAATTTACAGAAACAAATATTCAGGATGAAGTAGATGACATGATAGTAGAATGCATGCTAAATTTAACCATGACATATGAAGAAAGCTATAATAAATTACAGGAAATCTTCAATTTGCCTTTAGTTAAAAGCATAGCAAAGGGAGACACGATGATCTCTGATTTCTACAAACAAGAAAGTATATTCGTAGACCAAGAGTACGATACGAAACCAAAAAGGCCATACGTAGACACAAATGTAGGAAATACAAAAGAGTCCATGGGAAGAGAACATTGGACCAAACCAACTACAAGTTATCAACAGGAATCCAGCTATAAAGGAAAAGGTAGTAGAATGCCTATAGGACATATTTACAGTGGAAATATGTTACTATTAGAACAACAGAAACCACAGTTATGGGCTGACAAAGTCCTGACATGGGAACAAACAGTTGTTAGAATGTGGGAAACTAATAAAAAAGAAAGTATGGATATGTTCTCCTACTTAGAAACCACACTAGGCCCAACAGCTTTAGGAATATGGCAGAGTAAAAAAGCCCATAGTCCAGACCAAATAAACAGACTTAAAGCCATAGGAGATAATCCTTACAACTTCACTTCTCAAATAAGAGTCCTTATTTTAGGAGTTGATCCAGCGAAAAACAACACTTTAATCCAAGATACAGCTATCAGAAATCTAGAACAGCTTAGCATAGCAGATATGAAGTATGTGAATGAATTCACATTAGATTTCACTAGATTAATAGCACAAACAGGACAGGCCATGGATGATAATCTATGCGATAAGTATTTTATAAAGTTACCAGGAGATCTAGGCAAAAATATACATGAAGAGTGGAAGAAACAGTATGGAAACTTAGAACATCTAGGTATAGGACCTAGAATTACCTTCACCTTTAGCATACTAGAAGAAAAATGCAAAGAGGTTGCATTACAAGAACAGCTAAAGAGAAACGCGTTTGCTTTCTGCAAAACCGCGATTTACACACCACAAGCCTACGGATATTACGATAAAAAGAAGAAAATTAGGAAAAGTACTTCTTACAGGAAAGAGTACAAACCATACAAAAAATACAAAGACAAATATGTTAAAAAACCCCAAACTAGAACATGTAAATGCTTCATATGCGGAGATCCGGAGCATTTAGCCAATAAATGTCCAAATAGAAATAAGAATATGGAAAGAAGTAATCTTATAGAACAGCTAAATGATTATGAAATCGAAGCTATAAACACAGATAATACAGACAATGAGTCAATATACAGCATCTATAGCGAAGAAGATGAGCCTATAGCGAAAATAGCTTACACTTACACAAATACAGAAGATTGTAAACACGAGTGGAATCACAGAAAAGGTAATAATTATATAAAATGCTACATATGTGAATATTATCCTAGTATAGAAAAAAGATCACAGTGCAATGTTTGTTTTAGAGAAATATGCCATATATGCTTAAAACATGTATTCTGCATAGAACCAGAAGCTAGCACTAGCAAAAATAAAAACAGTAGTGAATATGAGGATAAGTTCGAAAAAATAGAACTAGCCATAGAAGTTAACAAACTAAAAATAGAATTACTGTACAACAAAGTCAACAGGTTAGAAGAATTCATAGAAAAGAAAAAAGAAATAGAAATTCCTGAAATAAATAAGATGGCAACAGAACCAGAACAACCTGAACAAACCCTAATACAGACCAGTGGATCTATAAACATGATAAACATACAGTGTAGGTTATGGCTTGATAACAATACACCTATAGACTTAACAACCCTAGTTGATACAGGAGCTACAAAAAGTGTGATATCACATAGTTTAACAGATGAAAGATTTCACAAACCTCTTACATACAAATTAATGACAAGAACAGTAGAAGATAGACTAATAAACATAACACATTATTTAGAACCTACAAGTATACAATTTCTTGATTTTGCAGGAAATTACAGTATTAAATATGACATACCACAGATAAATATAAATCCAAAACATATTAAATCTAGAGATTTTGTTTTAGGATTAAATTTCATATTAGGATTAAATGGTGCTATCACCATTACTAAAAACTTCATAACAATTAGTAAGCAAATTTATAGTTTTCCTATCCTCAGGTACAACAATATGACTAAAATTGCTAATAAAAGAGGAGAAAAAGGAAACCTAGAATTCTTAAACAAGAATAGAAAGAAAAACCAAATAGAAAACGAAGCTATACAGTTACTTACAAGTTTCATTTACAAAGAATTAGAAAAAGGACAGGATGTTACGAAAAGTATAAACCATCCTACTATTCTTCACCTAGAAAAAATAGGTCTTATAGGAGAAGATGTTACACAGTCTAAAGTCAACTATGTCTGTAAATTTAAGATCAAAAATCCAGACATAACTATAAGAAATATAAACATAGACTATAGTCCCCTTGATAGAGAGGAATTTAGAAAACAGATTACAGAAATGATTACACAAGGACTAATTAGAAAATCAGAAAGTCCACATAGGTCCTCAGCATTCATAGTAAAAAACCATAGTGAAATAAAAAGAGGAAAACCTAGAATAGTTTATAATTACAAAAGGTTAAATGATAATACAGAAGACGATGGATATAACATTCCTAATAAAGATAGTCTTATACAGCTTATTCAAGACAACAAAATATTTTCAAAGTTTGATTTAAAATCAGGATATAATCAACTTCATTTAGAAGAAGATTTTAAAAAATGGATAGCCTTCACATGCTCAGAAGGATTATATGAATGGAATGTTCTTAGTTTTGGACTAAAGAATGCTCCATCGATTTTTCAAAGATATATGGACAGTTTATTTCTTAAATACAAATTTTGCCTTGTATACATTGATGATATACTTGTCGCCAGTAAAACAATTTCAGAACATGAACAGCATTTACAACAAGTATTTGAAGAAATAAAAAAGAATGGGATAGTAGTATCCAAGAGAAAAATGGAGCTTTTTAAACGAAAAATTTCATTTTAGGACTCGAGATTGGAAATGGAAAAATCGAGTTACAGCCACATATTTCTACAAAAATTCTGGACTTTCCAGAAAAACTTACAACTTTAAAACAGATTCAAGCCTTTCTGGGGTTGGTCAATTATGCTAGAAAATTTATTCCAAATTTGTCTAAACTAGTTGGTCCTCTTTATAGCAAGACCACTAAAAATGGACAAAGAAAATTTAATCAAGAAGATAGCATTTTGATTAGAAAAATAAAAGAACAAGTGAAAAAGATAGAACTACCGCTTGTTACAGATTACATAATAATAGAAGTTGATGGATGCAAGGAAGGATGAGGAGCCGTCCTCCTTTGCAAACCAAACATACACAGTTATAAAAAGGAAGAAAAAATATGCTCCTACTCAAGTGGAAGCTTTAAGACTGGAACAAATTGGACTAGTCTAGATTTTGAAATACAGGCACTGATTAACGCTTTAGAAAAGTTTAAATTATTTTTACACAAAGATTTCACAGTCAGAACAGACTGTGAAGCAATAGTTAAATTTATAAAAAATAATCAAAGTAAGAAAATGAACAGGACAAGATGGGTAAACCTTCAAAATATAATCCAAGGATGTGGTTATACTATACAGTTTGAACATATAAAGGGAAAAGATAACGGGATAGCAGACTTATTATCTCGAAACATAAATAAACTTCTTTTTGCAGATGGATAAAAACAGAGGAAAAGAAAAAATGGTCGTTCGACCAAAACAGTCTAGACAGAGCCCATCTCCGATGAGCACTTCTTCGAATGAAGAAGAAAAAACAGAAAAGCTTTTAAGCCAAGCCATAACAGCTGGACAAAAACAAAGTACTAGACAGATATCACAGCACTTTTTCTACACCCAACCTCCACAAAATCCTATACCACCATCTTACTTCCTCACACAACCTCAACCATCACCACAAAATCCCACAATCTACCCCAAAACACCCAAAAAACCTACACCCCAAAAACCTACAACAATACCCAAACCTTCAACATTATCATTTGGCTCTTATGCCTTACAAATTTGTACAGACCAACATACAAAATTCCGCCCTATTAGTGGCATAAAACCAACAGATAAGCAGCAATGCTTGTTAGACAACCTGTGGCATGTGCAGACTATGCCTCATGCCTCTGCCTTTAAAGTACAGATCTTAAATGCTTTGAGCATTTATTTTCATGAACAGCAGGCTAAAAGTCCTGAAACACAGATTACAAAGCCAAAGTTTACACACTACATCATTTTTAGAGGAACCAAGATTGGTATCTTCAATAAATGGGAAACAGTTATAAAACATATACAGTGTCCAGGACCAATTTACAAAGGCTATCAAAGCTTCTCTGACGCTTTAAAGACAGCCAGAGAACATTTTGGTATAGACAGTTTTTACATAGAACCTGAAGAAGTTCAGACGTTCTCACAGATTACACAGACTAGCCAAACACAAATTATAAAGGCACAAGAAGAAACAATTGCAAAGTTGCAAGAACAGCTTCTTGAACAAGGAAAAAATAAACAGTCTATACAAAGCCTTGTTGAAATTAACATTCTTAAACAGAAAGTTGGCATCCTTGAAGCCAACAATACACAGCTTTTACAGAAACTAGAAAGAAAAGAAGGAAGCTCTAGTAGCTCTAGAAGCTATGACGCCTTCAAAGCCAGAATGATGGACACTCCCTGGAAGACTTGCCTTTAAACCTTGATAGACCAGTTTCCAGAATTTGACAGCATTGTATCACAAAAAATCTGCTCAGAATTCCCCCTTGTGATATACGAGTTACAGCTTAGAGTAATGATGATTGCTCTAAATGAAGAAAAATATAAAGGAGTTACAGTGGTAGAAAGAACAGATAATGAAGGAAATGGAACCTGCCTTCTTCTCCTACAAATAAACCTGAAAACTACAGACATGCCACAAGATCTAATCCTACAGTTTTACCATAACGGAATGATAGATTATATCGAAATGGGTTTAGATCCAAAAACAGAAAGCATTATAAACCTTTTCGGTGAAAAATTTATTATTGCCACCGGAAACATCAGTACACACATATTCCCTCCATATATTGGATGTAAATTCTTTTCCTCCTTTCCTTATGCTAATGATCACACCTACAGACCCGCCAGAAAAAGGGTGTTCATCAGCCACAAACCCTCCAGAAAAGATTACCTTAAACAATTAGCAGTTAAACAAGAAATTATCTTCTCAGACTTATACTGGGTCGATAATTTAGCCAGCCTACAAACCAAAGCCACAAACACTAAAGATACTAAACATTTCATTACCCAAAACCAACAAACCCCCTATTTACCTTCAGGCTTTCATTGGGAAGATTTCCATCTTATAGCAGAAGGACACTATATACAGATATGGACACACAAAAATTGGAATATACTCATCCCCTTCACTGGAGAAGGAGATACCTTGGAATTACAGCACATAATTAATACAGAATGGGATCACGACATAGGTGATTCAGACGACACAGGAACGCCACCATCTCTACCAGACACACACAGAGACTTCTAGACAGAGAAATACGTAAGCAATGACGTTTCCGTCTCAATAATTTAAAGAAACGTAAGCACTTACGTCACTACACATTACAGACGCGTCTGGCCGACAAAAGTTAGCTTCTGGCCGACAAAAGTTGTAATTATTTTCTTTTACTGTAGAGAAATAGTGTAAAGATGTTTTGTTTTCTAGTCTCTTTAATTTAGGACCGTTTCTTTTGTTTGATTGTTTTCCTTTTCTCTGCCTATATAAGAGCAGATGAGTTTCATTTGTAAAACACACCGAAATATTATCATTGAATGCAATCAAGTTCATTCATGAGCAACTAATCTCTCTCTCTCTGGTTTCTTAAGAGTCAGTCCTTATCTTCATAGTTCTTCAAGTCCTTCATACTATACCCCAGATAAAAAAAAAAAAAAAAAAAGTGCTTAGATTCATATTTCTGCAAATATTTCAACAGTTCCGCTGCTATCTTCTGCAATCATACTTTCCGCTGCTATCTTTTGCAATCATACTGTAAGTATCTTTCATGTTGGTTGCTTTAAGATAAAAAAAAAATAAAAAATAAAAAATTTTGGTATATAGCCTGGAAGCCTCTAACCTGCTATGAGATCATTCGTGATTCGGACCAAAAGTCTAGGCAACCCTGAGTGAAACAACGGCACGTACCATCTTTATTTTATTTTTAAAAGTTTTTTCTAAAATATGTTTTTCAAAAAATAAAAATTCTCTGATCACCTCCCCAAAAGTCTCTCCAAAAGTTGGTATCAGAGCAAAGGCTTTCCTAATATCTAAAAGACTTAGACAGGTCCATATCAGGCAGCTCGATATGCTTAAGTCCTATTTATGTGGAAACACACTAAGGTGAAGATTAGGGAAAAATTTTGCTTTGATTGCTAAATTTTGTCAAGTTATCATAAGAATTTTATGAATTACTCTTTTTATATATGTTAGATGATTATGTTTATTTTATGTTTGTTAATTATGTTTATTTTTACGCTTTAATTAACTGGGATATAGAAATATACTTATGGAAGAACTTTATATTATCATTGAATGCAATCAAGTTCATTCATGAGCAACTAATCTCTCTCTCTCTGGTTTCTTAAGAGTCAGTCCTTATCTTCATAGTTCTTCAAGTCCTTCATACTATACCCCAGATAAAAAAAAAAAAAAAAAAAAAAAAAAAAGTGCTTAGATTCATATTTCTGCAAATATTTCAACAGTTCCGCTGCTATCTTCTGCAATCATACTTTCCGCTGCTATCTTCTGCAATCATACTGTAAGTATCTTTCATGTTGGTTGCTTTAAGATAAAAAAAAAATTAAATAAAAAAAAAAAACACACATAGTTTGCATACAGAAAATACACACTTAAATAGTGTTACAGATCTTATTATAAACCTTGGTTTTAGTTTACAAAAAGAAACTACCTATAGTAAACAGTTATTAGATAAAATTATACATCATATAAATAAAAACACAGAAGAAATTAAAAAATTAGCTGAAAACTTAGATTATATACGAGAACAAAATCACCAGATTATTTTAGAAATAAAAAAATCTTAAAAAAGATAAAAATAGTATTAATACAGAGAAAGAGAATATAATTTCATGAACATAGAATCAGATGATGAGTCTGAATATGGGTTACCCATATACGATACAGAGAATGAAGAAGACAGTGAAGATGAGTTAAATTTCGAATTTTTAAAGTTCGAACAGGAAGATATAGATTACAGTTCATACGACCTTCAAAGTTGTGAAGAAACCAACACGTTTAAGGTAGAAGAAACCAATAAAACCCTTGAACCTAGAAAAAATAGGTCTTATAGGAGAAGATGTTACACAGTCTAAAGTCAACTATGTCTGTAAATTTAAGATCAAAAATCCAGACATAACTATAAGAAATATAAACATAGACTATAGTCCCCTTGATAGAGAGGAATTTAGAAAACAGATTACAGAAATGATTACACAAGGACTAATTAGAAAATCAGAAAGTCCACATAGGTCCTCAGCATTCATAGTAAAAAACCATAGTGAAATAAAAAGAGGAAAACCTAGAATAGTTTATAATTACAAAAGGTTAAATGATAATACAGAAGACGATGGATATAACATTCCTAATAAAGATAGTCTTATACAGCTTATTCAAGACAACAAAATATTTTCAAAGTTTGATTTAAAATCAGGATATAATCAACTTCATTTAGAAGAAGATTTTAAAAAATGGACAGCCTTCACATGCTCAGAAGGATTATATGAATGGAATGTTCTTAGTTTTGGACTAAAGAATGCTCCATCGATTTTTCAAAGATATATGGACAGTTTATTTCTTAAATACAAATTTTGCCTTGTATACATTGATGATATACTTGTCGCCAGTAAAACAATTTCAGAACATGAACAGCATTTACAACAAGTATTTGAAGAAATAAAAAAGAATGGGATAGTAGTATCCAAGAGAAAAATGGAGCTTTTTAAACGAAAAATTTCATTTTTAGGACTCGAGATTGGAAATGGAAAAATCGAGTTACAGCCACATATTTCTACAAAAATTCTGGACTTTCCAGAAAAACTTACAACTTTAAAACAGATTCAAGCCTTTCTGGGGTTGGTCAATTATGCTAGAAAATTTATTCCAAATTTGTCTAAACTAGTTGGTCCTCTTTATAGCAAGACCACTAAAAATGGACAAAGAAAATTTAATCAAGAAGATAGCATTTTGATTAGAAAAATAAAAGAACAAGTGAAAAAGATAGAACCATTAGAACTACCGCTTGTTACAGATTACATAATAATAGAAGTTGATGGATGCAAGGAAGGATGGGGAGCCGTCCTCCTTTGCAAACCAAACATACACAGTTATAAAAAGGAAGAAAAAATATGCTCCTACTCAAGTGGAAGCTTTAAGACTGGAACAAATTGGACTAGTCTAGATTTTGAAATACAGGCACTGATTAACGCTTTAGAAAAGTTTAAACTATTTTTACACAAAGATTTCACAGTCAGAACAGACTGTGAAGTAATAGTTAAATTTATAAAAAATAATCAAAGTAAGAAAATGAACAGGACAAGATGGGTAAACCTTCAAAATATAATCCAAGGATGTGGTTATACTATACAGTTTGAACATATAAAGGGAAAAGATAACGGGATAGCAGACTTATTATCTCGAAACATAAATAAACTTCTTTTTGCAGATGGATAAAAACAGAGGAAAAGAAAAAATGGTCGTTCGACCAAAACAGTCTAGACAGAGCCCATCTCCGATGAGCACTTCTTCGAATGAAGAAGAAAAAACAGAAAAGCTTTTAAGCCAAGCCATAACAGCTGGACAAAAACAAAGTACTAGACAGATATCACAGCACTTTTTCTACACCCAACCTCCACAAAATCCTATACCACCATCTTACTTCCTCACACAACCTCAACCATCACCACAAAATCCCACAATCTACCCCAAAACACCCAAAAAACCTACACCCCAAAAACCTACAACAATACCCAAACCTTCAACCATATCATTTGGCTCTTATGCCTTACAAATTTGTACAGACCAACATACAAAATTCCGCCCTATTAGTGGCATAAAACCAACAGATAAGCAGCAATGCTTGTTAGACAACCTGTGGCATGTGCAGACTATGCCTCATGCCTCTGCCTTTAAAGTACAGATCTTAAATGCTTTGAGCATTTATTTTCATGAACAGCAGGCTAAAAGTCCTGAAACACAGATTACAAAGCCAAAGTTTACACACTACATCATTTTTAGAGGAACCAAGATTGGTATCTTCAATAAATGGGAAACAGTTATAAAACATATACAGTGTCCAGGACCAATTTACAAAGGCTATCAAAGCTTCTCTGACGCTTTAAAGACAGCCAGAGAACATTTTGGTATAGACAGTTTTTACATAGAACCTGAAGAAGTTCAGACGTTCTCACAGATTACACAGACTAGCCAAACACAAATTATAAAGGCACAAGAAGAAACAATTGCAAAGTTGCAAGACCAGCTTCTTGAACAAGGAAAAAATAAACAGTCTATACAAAGCCTTGTTGAAATTAACATTCTTAAACAGAAAGTTGGCATCCTTGAAGCCAACAATACACAGCTTTTACAGAAACTAGAAAGAAAAGAAGGAAGCTCTAGTAGCTCTAGAAGCTATGACGCCTTCAAAGCCAGAATGATGGACACTCCATGGAAGACTTTCCTTCAAACCTTGATAGACCAGTTTCCAGAATTTGACAGCATTGTATCACAAAAAATCTGCTCAGAATTCCCCCTTGTGATATACGAGTTACAGCTTAGAGTAATGATGATTGCTCTAAATGAAGAAAAATATAAAGGAGTTACAGTGGTAGAAAGAACAGATAATGAAGGAAATGGAACCTGCCTTCTTCTCCTACAAATAAACCTGAAAACTACAGACATGCCACAAGATCTAATCCTATAGTTTTACCATAACGGAATGATAGATTATATCGAAATGGGTTTAGATCCAAAAACAGAAAGCATTATAAACCTTTTCGGTGAAAAATTTATTATTGCCACCGGAAACATCAGTACACACATATTCCCTCCATATATTGGATGTAAATTCTTTTCCTCCTTTCCTTATGCTAATGATCACACCTACAGACCCGCCAGAAAAAGGGTGTTCATCAGCCACAAACCCTCCAGAAAAGATTACCTTAAACAATTAGCAGTTAAACAAGAAATTATCTTCTCAGACTTATACTGGGTCGATAATTTAGCCAGCCTACAAACCAAAGCCACAAACACTAAAGATACTAAACATTTCATTACCCAAAACCAACAAACCCCCTATTTACCTTCAGGCTTTCATTGGGAAGATTTCCATCTTATAGCAGAAGGACACTATATACAGATATGGACACACAAAAATTGGAATATACTCATCCCCTTCACCGGAGAAGGAGATACCTTGGAATTACAGCACATAATTAATACAGAATGGGATCACGACATAGGTGATTCAGACGACACAGGAACGCCACCATCTCTACCAGACACACACAGAGACTTCTAGACAGAGAAATACGTAAGCAATGACGTTTCCGTCTCAATAATTTAAAGAAACGTAAGCACTTACGTCACTACACATTACAGACGCGTCTGGCCGACAAAAGTTAGCTTCTGGCCGACAAAAGTTGTAATTATTTTCTTTTACTGTAGAGAAATAGTGTAAAGATGTTTTGTTTTCTAGTCTCTTTAATTTAGGACCGTTTCTTTTGTTTGATTGTTTTCCTTTTCTCTGCCTATATAAGAGCAGACGAGTTTCATTTGTAAAACACACCGAAATATTATCATTGAATGCAATCAAGTTCATTCATGAGCAACTAATCTCTCTCTCTCTGGTTTCTTAAGAGTCAGTCCTTATCTTCATAGTTCTTCAACTCCTTCATACTATACCCCAGATAAAAAATAAAAAAAAAATAAAAATAAAAAAGTGCTTAGATTCATATTTCTGCAAATATTTCAACAGTTCCGCTGCTATCTTCTGCAATCATACTTTCCGCTGCTATCTTCTGCAATCATACTGTAAGTATCTTTCATGTTGGTTGCTTTAAGATAAAAAAAAAAATAAAAAATAAAAAATTTTGGTATATAGCCTGGAAGCCTCTAACCTGCTATGAGATCATTCGTGATTCGGACCAAAAGTCTAGGCAACCCTGAGTGAAACAACGGCACGTACCATCTTTATTTTATTTTTAAAAGTTTTTTCTAAAATATGTTTTTCAAAAAATAAAAATTCTCTGATCACCTCCCCAAAAATTGGTATCAGAGCAAAGGCTTTCCTAATATCTAAAAGACTTAGACAGGTCCATATCAGGCAGCTCGATATGCTTAAGTCCTATTTATGTGGAAACACGCTAAGGTGAAGATTAGGGAAAAATTTTGCTTTGATTGCTAAATTTTGTCAAGTTATCATAAGAATTTTATGAATTACTCTGTTTATATATGTTAGATGATTATGTTTATTTTATGTTTGTTAATTATGTTTATTTTTACGCTTTAATTAACTGGGATATAGAAATATACTTATGGAAGAACTTTAGAAGATAAGTGAAAACTTCTGAGAAACCAGATTTCTTTAAAAATATTGATCCGTCAAAAATATTTAAGAAGCTCGATTTTTTAAATCTCGAATTTTCTGATAAAAGCGATAATAAAGAAGTTAATAGTAATTACTATAAACACACCTGTAGATTTAAGGAATAGTTAACACCATAGCTTCAAAATCTATACAAATGATAGAACCAATAAGAATAGATCCTGAAGAATTAGCAGGATTAGAATGGCAGATAACAGATTTAAAAGAAAAAGAAAGTTCAAACTTAGTCCCTAAGAAAAGTCATATATATGAAGGAATAGATGGGATACAAAGCCTTAGATTCACAGATTTTAAACAGGAGGATAGGTATGAGGAAAGTACCTTACCCGACGACGAAACAAATTATCAAGATGATACAACCACAGAACATCATAGAAATGAAAGAGAATATAATTTCATGAACATAGAATCAGATGATGAGTCTGAATATGGGTTACCCATATACGATACAGAGAATGAAGAAGACAGTGAAGATGAGTTAAATTTCGAATTTTTAAAGTTCGAACAGGAAGATATAGATTACAGTTCATACGACCTTCAAAGTTGTGAAGAAACCAACACGTTTAAGGTAGAAGAAACCAATAAAACCCTTGAACAAATAATAAATAGAAAATTTACAGAAACAAATATTCAGGATGAAGTAGATGACATGATAGTAGAATGCATGCTAAATTTAACCATGACATATGAAGAAAGCTATAATAAATTACAGGAAATCTTCAATTTGCCTTTAGTTAAAAGCATAGCAAAGGGAGACACGATGATCTCTGATTTCTACAAACAAGAAAGTATATTCGTAGACCAAGAGTACGATACGAAACCAAAAAGGCCATACGTAGACACAAATGTAGGAAATACAAAAGAGTCCATGGGAAGAGAACATTGGACCAAACCAACTACAAGTTATCAACAGGAATCCAGCTATAAAGGAAAAGGTAGTAGAATGCCTATAGGACATATTTACAGTGGAAATATGTTACTATTAGAACAACAGAAACCACAGTTATGGGCTGACGAAGTCCTGACATGGGAACAAACAGTTGTTAGAATGTGGGAAACTAATAAAAAAGAAAGTATGGATATGTTCTCCTACTTAGAAACCACACTAGGCCCAACAGCTTTAGGAATATGGCAGAGTAAAAAAGCCCATAGTCCAGACCAAATAAACAGACTTAAAGCCATAGGAGATAATCCTTACAACTTCACTTCTCAAATAAGAGTCCTTATTTTAGGAGTTGATCCAGCGAAAAACAACACTTTAATCCAAGATACAGCTATCAGAAATCTAGAACAGCTTAGCATAGCAGATATGAAGTATGTGAATGAATTCACATTAGATTTCACTAGATTAATAGCACAAACAGGACAGGCCATGGATGATAATCTATGCGATAAGTATTTTATAAAGTTACCAGGAGATCTAGGCAAAAATATACATGAAGAGTGGAAGAAACAGTATGGAAACTTAGAACATCTAGGTATAGGACCTAGAATTACCTTCACCTTTAGCATACTAGAAGAAAAATGCAAAGAGGTTGCATTACAAGAACAGCTAAAGAGAAACGCGTTTGCTTTCTGCAAAACCGCGATTTACACACCACAAGCCTACGGATATTACGATAAAAAGAAGAAAATTAGGAAAAGTACTTCTTACAGGAAAGAGTACAAACCATACAAAAAATACAAAGACAAATATGTTAAAAAACCCCAAACTAGAACATGTAAATGCTTCATATGCGGAGATCCGGAGCATTTAGCCAATAAATGTCCAAATAGAAATAAGAATATGGAAAGAAGTAATCTTATAGAACAGCTAAATGATTATGAAATCGAAGCTATAAACACAGATAATACAGACAATGAGTCAATATACAGCATCTATAGCGAAGAAGATGAGCCTATAGCGAAAATAGCTTACACTTACACAAATACAGAAGATTGTAACACGAGTGGAATCACAGAAAAGGTAATAATTATATAAAATGCTACATATGTGAATATTATCCTAGTATAGAAAAAAGATCACAGTGCAATGTTTGTTTTAGAGAAATATGCCATATATGCTTAAAACATGTATTCTGCATAGAACCAGAAGCTAGCACTAGCAAAAATAAAAACATTAGTGAATATGAGGATAAGTTCGAAAAAATAGAACTAGCCATAGAAGTTAACAAACTAAAAATAGAATTACTGTACAACAAAGTCAACAGGTTAGAAGAATTCATAGAAAAGAAAAAAGAAATAGAAATTCCTGAAATAAATAAGATGGCAACAGAACCAGAACAACCTGAACAAACCCTAATACAGACCAGTGGATCTATAAACATGATAAACATACAGTGTAGGTTATGGCTTGATAACAATACACCTATAGACTTAACAGCCCTAGTTGATACAGGAGCTACAAAAAGTGTGATATCACATAGTTTAACAGATGAAAGATTTCACAAACCTCTTACATACAAATTAATGACAAGAACAGTAGAAGATAGACTAATAAACATAACACATTATTTAGAACCTACAAGTATACAATTTCTTGATTTTGCAGGAAATTACAGTATTAAATATGACATACCACAGATAAATATAAATCCAAAACATATTAAATCTAGAGATTTTGTTTTAGGATTAAATTTCATATTAGGATTAAATGGTGCTATCACCATTACTAAAAACTTCATAACAATTAGTAAGCAAATTTATAGTTTTCCTACCCTCAGGTACAACAATATGACTAAAATTGCTAATAAAAGAGGAGAAAAAGGAAACCTAGAATTCTTAAACAAGAATAGAAAGAAAAACCAAATAGAAAACGAAGCTATACAGTTACTTACAAGTTTCATTTACAAAGAATTAGAAAAAGGACAGGATGTTACGAAAAGTATAAACCATCCTACTATTCTTCACCTAGAAAAAATAGGTCTTATAGGAGAAGATGTTACACAGTCTAAAGTCAACTATGTCTGTAAATTTAAGATCAAAAATCCAGACATAACTATAAGAAATATAAACATAGACTATAGTCCCCTTGATAGAGAGGAATTTAGAAAACAGATTACAGAAATGATTACACAAGGACTAATTAGAAATTAGAAAGTCCATTTTAACATATTTGTCTTTGTATTTTTTGTATGGTTTGTACTCTTTCCTGTAAGAAGTACCTTTCCTAATTTTCTTCTTTTTATCGTAATATCCGTAGGCTTGTGGTGTGTAAATCGCGGTTTTGCAGAAAGCAAACGCGTTTCTCTTTAGCTGTTCTTGTAATGCAACCTCTTTGCATTTTTCTTCTAGTATGCTAAAGGTGAAGGTAATTCTAGGTCCTATACCAAGATGTTCTAAGTTTCCATACTGTTTCTTCCACTTTTCATGTATATTTTTGCCTAGATCTCCTGGTAACTTTATAAAATACTTATCGCATAGATTATCATCCATGGCCTGTCCTGTTTGTGCTATTAATCTAGTGAAATCTAATGTGAATTCATTCACATACTTCATATCTGAAAAAATAAACAGTCTATACAAAGCCTTGTTGAAATTAACATTCTTAAACAGAAAGTTGGCATCCTTGAAGCCAACAATACACAGCTTTTACAGAAACTAGAAAGAAAAGAAGGAAGCTCTAGTAGCTCTAGAAGCTATGACGCCTTCAAAGCCAGAATGATGGACACTCCCTGGAAGACTTGCCTTCAAACCTTGATAGACCAGTTTCCAGAATTTGATAGCATTGTATCACAAAAAATCTGCTCAGAATTCCCCCTTGTGATATACGAGTTACAGCTTAGAGTAATGATGATTGCTCTAAATGAAGAAAAATATAAAGGAGTTACAGTGGTAGAAAGAACCAAGAGTACGATACGAAACCAAAAAGGCCATACGTAGACACAAATGTAGGAAATACAATCTTTTTCTTTTAAATCTGTTATCTGCCATTCTAATCCTGCTAATTCTTCAGGATCTATTCTTATTGGTTCTATCATTTGTATAGATTTTGAAGCTATGGTGTTAACTATTCCTTCTATGTTAACTTTGTATTTCATCCCTGACCTATTACTGGCCTTTCCAAGGACTCCTACACTGATTACTATGTTGTTTCCTTCATAGTTCTCATATCCTTTGGTCTGTAGGGCAATTTTTAATTTTTGTAGATCTTTTATATCTTTTAATATTCCAGGTGTACAATAAAATAAGGCTGAATTACTACTCAAGTCTATTTCCATACCTGATATTATGGCTTTCTTCATTTCTGTTTTCCAACTTTTATCTAATATTAAGGTTAACAGTTTGGTTATATGAAGGAATAGATGGGATACAAAGCCTTAGATTCACAGATTTTAAACAGGAGGATAGGTATGAGGAAAGTACCTTACCCGACGACCAAACAAATTATCAAGATGATACAACCACAGAACATCATAGAAATGAAAGAGAATATAATTTCATGAACATAGAATCAGATGATGAGTCTGAATATGGGTTACCCATATACGATACAGAGAATGAAGAAGACAGTGAAGATGAGTTAAATTTTGAATTTTTAAAGTTCGAACAGGAAGATATAGATTACAGTTCATACGACCTTCAAAGTTGTGAAGAAACCAACACGTTTAAGGTAGAAGAAACCAATAAAACCCTTGAACAAATAATAAATAGAAAATTTACAGAAACAAATATTCAGGATGAAGTAGATGACATGATAGAAATCAGAGATCATCGTGTCTCCCTTTGCTATGCTTTTAACTAAAGGCAAATTGAAGATTTCCTGTAATTTATTATAGCTTTCTTCATATGTCATGGTTAAATTTAGCATGCATTCTACTATCATGTCATCTATTTCATCCTGAATATTTGTTTCTGTAAATTTTCTATTTATTATTTGTTCAAGGGTTAGAATGTGGGAAACTAATAAAAAAGAAAGTATGGATATGTTCTCCTACTTAGAAACCACACTAGGCCCAACAGCTTTAGGAATATGGCAGAGTAAAAAAGCCCATAGTCCAGACCAAATAAACAGACTTAAAGCCATAGGAGATAATCCTTACAACTTCACTTCTCAAATAAGAGTCCTTATTTTAGGAGTTGATCCAGCGAAAAACAACTTTTGGGGAGGTGATCAGAGAATTTTTATTTTTTGAAAAACATATTTTAGAAAAAACTTTTAAAAATAAAATAAAGATGGTACGTGCCGTTGTTTCACTCAGGGTTGCCTAGACTTTTGGTCCGAATCACGAATGATCTCATAGCAGGTTAGAGGCTTCCAGGCTATATACCAAATTTTTTTTTTTTATCTTAAAGCAACCAACATGAAAGATACTTACAGTATGATTGCAGAAGATAGCAGCGGAAAGTATGATTGCAGAAGATAGCAGCGGAACTGTTGAAATATTTGCAGAAATATGAATCTAAGCACTTTTTTATTTTTTTATTTTTTTTATCTGGGGTATAGTATGAAGGACTTGAAGAACTATGAAGATAAGGACTGACTCTTAAGAAACCAGAGAGAGAGAGATTAGTTGCTCATGAATGAACTTGATTGCATTCAATGATAATATTTCGGTGTGTTTTACAAATGAAACTCGTCTGCTCTTATATAGGCAGAGAAAAGGAAAACAATCAAACAAAAGAAACGGTCCTAAATTAAAGAGACTAGAAAACAAAACATCTTTACACTATTTCTCTACAGTAAAAGAAAATAATTACAACTTTTGTCGGCCAGAAGCTAACTTTTGTCGGCCAGACGCGTCTGTAATGTGTAGTGACGTAAGTGCTTACGTTTCTTTAAATTATTGAGACGGAAACGTCATTGCTTACGTATTTCTCTGTCTAGAAGTCTCTGTGTGTGTCTGGTAGAGATGGTGACGTTCCTGTGTCGTCTGAATCACCTATGTCGTGATCCCATTCTGTATTAATTATGTGCTGTAATTCCAAGGTATCTCCTTCTCCGGTGAAGGGGATGAGTATGTTCCAATTTTTGTGTGTCCATATCTGTATATAGTGTCCTTCTGCTATAAGATGGAAATCTTCCCAATGAAAGCCTGAAGGTAAATAGGGGGTTTGTTGGTTTTGGGTAATGAAATGTTTAGTATCTTTAGTGTTTGTGGCTTTGGTTTGTAGGCTGGCTAAATTATCGACCCAGTATAAGTCTGAGAAGATAATTTCTTGTTTAACTGCTAATTGTTTAAGGTAATCTTTTCTGGAGGGTTTGTGGCTGATGAACACCCTTTTTCTGGCGGGTCTGTAGGTGTGATCATTAGCATAAGGAAAGGAGGAAAAGAATTTACATCCAATATATGGAGGGAATATGTGTGTACTGATGTTTCCTGTGGCAATAATAAATTTTTCACCGAAAAGGTTTATAATGCTTTCTGTTTTTGGATCTAAACCCATTTCGATATAATCTATCAATCCGTTATGGTAAAACTGTAGGATTAGATCTTGTGGCATGTCTGTAGTTTTCAGGTTTATTTGTAGGAGAAGAAGGCAGGTTCCATTTCCTTCATTATCTGTTCTTTCTACCACTGTAACTCCTTTATATTTTTCTTCATTTAGAGCAATCATCATTACTCTAAGCTGTAACTCGTATATCACAAGGGGGAATTCTGAGCAGATTTTTTGTGATACAATGCTGTCAAATTCTGGAAACTGGTCTATCAAGGTTTGAAGGCAAGTCTTCCAGGGAGTGTCCATCATTCTGGCTTTGATCGTATATGGGTAACCCATATTCAGACTCATCATCTGATTCTATGTTCATGAAATTATATTCTCTTTCATTTCTATGATGTTCTGTGGTTGTATCATCTTGATAATTTGTTTGGTCGTCGGGTAAGGTACTTTCCTCATACCTATCCTCCTGTTTAAAATCTGTGAATCTAAGGCTTTGTATCCCATCTATTCCTTCATATATATGACTTTTCTTAGGGACTAAGTTTGAACTTTCTTTTTCTTTTAAATCTGTTATCTGCCATTCTAATCCTGCTAATTCTTCAGGATCTATTCTTATTGGTTCTATCATTTGTATAGATTTTGAAGCTATGGTGTTAACTATTCCTTAAATCTACAGGTGTGTTTATAGTAATTACTATTAACTTCTTTATTATCGCTTTTATCAGAAAATTCGAGATTTAAAAAATCGAGCTTCTTAAAGATTTTTGACGGATCAATATTTTTAAAGAAATCTGGTTTCTCAGAGGTTTTCACTTATCTTCTAAAGTTCTTCCATAAGTATATTTCTATATCCCAGTTAATTAAAGCGTAAAAATAAACATAATTAACAAACATAAAATAAACATAATCATCTAACATATATAAACAGAGTAATTCATAAAATTCTTATGATAACTTGACAAAATTTAGCAATCAAAGCAAAATTTTTCCCTAATCTTCACCTTAGCGTGTTTCCACATAAATAGGACTTAAGCATATCGAGCTGCCTGATATGGACCTGTATATATATATATATATATATATAGTTATGAGGTTTACTTATGAAGTGGTACTAATTTCAGCTTGGTCTTCTTTCTTGCAGGAGAAATACAATAGTGTGTCGCTTTCATCCCGTTTGTTAGTGTTTGTTTCATTTCCTAGTGAGAATAAATTGTAGGGAGAACCGAAAAATCTTAGCAGGATGGTTGTACAGTTTTTTTCGTTCAGACGTGATAAGCACATGCAGATATAAATAAACATGGCGGTTTTATACTTTTGATTACCAAAATGAATTAATACATGTCATAATCATGTTGATTATAAGATATTAATACATGTCATAATCATGTTGATCATAAGATATTAAAGCCAAACTTTTGATTACCAAAATAAGGATGACGCTTTTTATACTTTTGATCATGGTTGTAAAAATCGTTAGGCGCTAGTCGGGCGGTGAGGTAGGGCCTAGGCCTAGGCGGGATTAATCGGGGCCTAGGCGGGATTAATTGGATTGTAATTTTTATATGTAATTTTCAGTTTTTTATGTATATACACACATTTTTATATGTAATTTTTATAAAAATATTCATTTTTAAACCACACCAAAGGTTTTCGCCGGAATTTGGCCAGAAATTTCAGGTTTTTGCCGGAATCTGGCCGCCTAGGCCCACCTAGACGCAATTTGGACCGCCTAGCGACTTTTGGACCGACTAGGCCAAAATTAGTCGTTAACGAGCCGCCTAACGACTAATCGACGCCTAGACGCGATTTTTACAACACTGCTTTTGATTACCAAAACGGCTTGCACTAGTTATAATCTCCAAATAGGATACGTAAAGTGGCCGTTTAAAAACTTATGATTACTATAACAGGGGGTTAAAAAAGTTATAATTATCATAATAGATAGTCGTAAAAAATATCTTTTTTATGCTTTTTTCCTTCAAAGAAAATTGTACAAGTCATAATCTTGTTGATCTAAACCTAAACTTACAATTACCAAACATGATTTTATAGAAACGGATAAAAAAATTATAATTACCATAATACACGGTTGTAAAATATTTTTCATATACTTCATCTCAACAAATTGGTACACATCAAAAAGTTGTACTAGTACCCTAGAATCATAATCACAAAAAATGTAAGCATTACAAATGTTTTTAGAATTGACAAGTTGTCTATGGTTTTAACTTAAATTACTCTTAAAAAGCGTATACTTTCCGTTAGCCGCCGCAAGATTTGCCGGAAAACCCCCTAGGCCGTTAAAAACAGCCGGAAAAATGCCAACCAATACGTCGCATCCTTCCGGACAATCGCTCCTCTGCCATTCAACCGTCCACAACCGCTGTTTCCCCTATATAACCGGGCACAACCGCACAAACACAAATCTTTGAATCGATTTGGAAAGCAACTTCGGCACCGTCCCTCCAACAGCCACAGCAACAGCAACTTCCCACGTCGTTGACCACCGTTTCAAACCTTATATAATCCTCAGCGCCACCACAAAACTCCGACAAACCAAAACAAGTAAGCGATTCACCAGGACCAAGACCAAGAAATCGAATTCATGAGAAATCCATTCGCCTCTTGCAATCGTTCACGACCCTCACGATTTTCTGAAAAGACTAGCAATTCTGTGATATTCCCCCTTGCGGTCGAATTGGAAACCTGTTGTTATCGGCAACCGGCGACCAGTGATTGAACAGGATTGAACGGTGGTTTTTGAATATGTAGTATCGATTGTAGATGAATCGGAAAAGAAAAAGTTTGAGTCGGAGAAGAACGGTGGTTTCTTGAAAATACTATCAGCATTTTGGTTATGATCGCTATCGTGGGAGATCGATTTGAATTATTTTCCGTGTGAGTCGAGTGACAGGCGGAAATCCGGTGGGGGTAGAGATGAACCTGAAAAATAGAATGATCACTTGGCGATAATAAGCTAAAAGTGGCCACGCAAAAATAAAGAATGTTTGAATTAAATAAATAGCTGAAAATAATTAACTTTAATTTATTTAAAGAATCATTAACAAGTTTTAAATTTTTGTAAAAGAATTATTTATCAATATAAATAACTTACATCATATTATATTACTAGGTTAGAATCCCGTGTATTACACGAGATTGTATATTAAAAAAGATAAAACTTATAAATTTGTAAATACGTCAAAACTTTTCAGACTATTATGATCGTTTCGAGATATATCAAGTGAAAATGTGTGTATGTATAACAAATTAGTATTTTTCTTTAATTAGTTATATTTTGATTTCCTATTATATATTCTTATTTAATATAATTAGTATTCTTTTTTAACAATATATTTATAATATCATTATTATTTAATAAGATAAATGCGCATTTATTAGGAGAGAGAGGCGGGAAAATCAATGTGAGGAGGCATGAGGAAGTGACAAGTGTCCACCTTAAACCTTTATTTATTAGTATAGATTTTACTAGATTAAATTTATACTATATTATACTTTATTAAAATATGTATTACCTTAATGTCATACAATATGCTTGCTATTAACATTCCATAAATTGTATGAACTTCCATTTTATTTGATATAATAATTTTAGTATTTATGTTAGATTTTTTCAATATATTTTGTATTATATGATTTTAAATTATTATAATGTTATCAGGTCAGTTTTACAAACAAATTTTTTTACCTTTTTTATTCTTATTATTATTCTTATTTAAAACAAATTATCACAATGGAAGCGTCCCCACCGTAATGCGTCTCTTTCAATAAATTTTGAAAATTTTAATTCAACACCCTTATGAGAAATAAATTCTTTAAGCCTTCTAATTTTTTTTAAGTCGGCCTCAACATGTTTCGAGCTTTGAAACGAATCTTAATCCGCCGCGACACGCAGGGCTCAATCTTTGTTACATCACAAAATAATAGAATCAAAAGGGCATAGGAGTATAGGACACTAAGAAAAATTATCAGGTGTATTACTGGAAATTGAAGTTGACCCACATGTTTCCAAATTATCATACCATACTAAAAGGCTCATTACTCGAGCCATATAGGGAAACATCGTAAGCAACTTCTATGTTAGTAATAGTGACATGTCATTAAATCTATAATAATAACATGTTTGATAATATATATGAACTTATAGATGTTAGGATGTGTGGGTGGAACCTTAAACTAGTGTGTTCAAGAAAATCTGAATTTGAAACCGAACCCGAATTATTCGAAATTCCGAATCCGAATTATCCGAAAATTTGGATATCCGAAATTTCGGATATCCGAATTTTCGGATTCGGATAATAATATTAGGAATTTTCAGATATCTGAATCCGAAATATTAAATTTAGTTATTTTTTAATTAATTATTATAATTAAATATATATATATATATATATATAGGAGAATAAGAAGGAGAAACCCAATTCCTAATTGAATTTCAATCTCCTTCTGCTTTGACGTCTTCGCCTCACCCCTACATCCGACCTCTGCATCCGATCTCTACATCCGACCTCTGATCGAACACCCCTACATCCGACCCCTGCTCGACATCTTCGCCTCACCGCATGTTCCGACTTCCGTCCCCGTTACAAGACCACCATCGGCTCGCCTTCATCATTTAACTAGACCACCACCGGCTCGCCTTCACCATTCAATCAAACCACCAGTGCACCACCGGCTCTACTTGGCTCGCTGATCGAATTCCCCAACATTGAAAGGTACTACATTTGAACAGTGGTATGTGAAGTTTTTCCCCTAAAAAGAGGGGGATTTGGGGATTTCTTTTGCTCATCCTTTAATATGTTTTTTTATGAACGTTAAAAGAGTTTCTGTACTTTCTTTGAAAGAACTGTATCAGATTTCAAAGAACTTTTTTTGACCTTGAATCTAGCTTAAAATGATCTGTTTGGAGGTATTTTTGTAACCATTCATTAAATGAAAGTCATGGTTAAGAACTTCATTTTTAGAGGAATCTTGTCCATTTTTGGTTTCCTAGTGGAAAGAATGGTTACAAAAATCAAAAGATGTAGAACAGATCTGTAGATGCTTCCGAGAACTCCATTTTGCGTTTTGTAATAGTGTGATTTTAATATAGTTATTGTTAGGGGTTATTTTACAACTAAGGATCCAGGATCTTCGACCTATTTCGGTATCCTGACAGGTTTCGGTATCCTTAACATCTATATTATTTAAACAACTCTACCTGGAATCCTTGATGATGCTCTTAGGAGAAAGGAGAATCATAACAGTCTAGGAAACCGGAATGAAGGAACAAATGGTGCTACACCCCGAACGAAAGATACCCTACATACCTCTCCGGTAGGAAACAATGCAGGCACCACCTGAACTCATGAAACAGTTGGAATGACAAACCAGAACACATGAATTCATGGCTACGGATGTAACTACAAGAATTCAGTGACTACCATCCCAAACCATTCAATGGAAAGAAGGATGCCATTGCAGCCTTGCAGTGGATCACCTCAATGGAAGCTGTTATAAAGATGAGCGAATGTAGAGCCGACCAAGCCGTAAAGTTTGCTGCACACTCATCCGAAGAGCAAGATCTTGACTGGTGGGAATCAGTCAAACAGACAAAGGGAGAAGCTGTAATAGATAGGATGATTTGGGAAGACCTCAAAGAGTTGATCGTCAAGAGGTACTGTCCACAGAATGCCGTGGACAAGATTGAATCTGAATTTCGACGGTTTAAAACTTGAACAATGACTCATCAGGAGTATACCACTAAATTTAATGAGATGGCTAAGCTGGTGGTTACTCCTGAATCACGAAGAGTCAAATGTTATATTCAAGGATTACCTCCTAAGGTTTGTACCTTAGTGAAATCTATCGCGCCCGAAACGACATATTTAGCCGTTGAAAAGAGTGCGGTAATGTTTGTTGAAGTGGCAGCTCAAGAGCCACCAAAAGTTGATCACAAACGGAAACCTGAAGAAGTTGTTTATAAATTTAAACCGGCAAATAGTAAATTTCCCATAAAGGGAGGATTTAACCCCAACCCTGATAGAACCACCCAGGGAGTAAAGTGCCAGACTTGTCAGAAGTTTGGTCACTCGGCAACTCTATGCACGAACGTTAAATGTTTTAACTGCGGAGAGAAAGGGCATTATATGTAACCTTCACGATTTTCTAGCATTATTCCATTCTATTTTAGATAATAATAACACTTCATTTCAAACCCGTACTTATCACATTAATTATTATTTTAACGAGTATTAATTCAAAGTTTCATTCTTATTGTAACACATTATTTTCTAATTGTACATATATAACATATATATATATATATATATATATATATATATATATATATATATATATATATATATATATATATAGAGATAGAGAGAGAGAGAGAGAGAGAGAGAATAGGGTTCCACTAGGAAGAGAAAAAAGTGTAGGAAAGATTTTGAGCCCTTGATCTTGGAGATAAAGTGTTTCTAAGAAGGCCACGTAAAAAGGAAGAGATTTTAATCCTTGGAGGGTATAATAGTAATTGCTTCCAACAGAGAGAAATAGCATACACATGCAAGTCACATGTATTTTTCACCCTTATTTTTTAAACGTTTATATTTTTTTAATACGTCATTATTTTTTTTTTAAAATTATACCATAAAATCGAGCGTTTTTTTATCTTTAAAACGAGTATGGTATATTAAAATAAAATCATTGAACTGGGTTTGTACGTTTTTAACAGGGTTTTCATGGCGTTTTTTCAAGACTTTTTTCACTTTGCTTTTTCATGGCGTTTTTTCAAGACTTTTTCATAACGTTTTTTATGATGTTTTTTTCACTGCGTTTTTTCACGTCGTTTTTTATGACTTTTTTCAATGCGTTTTTCATGATGTTTTTCACTGCGTTTTTTCATGATGTTTTTTTTTATGGTGTCTTTTTCATGGCGTTTTTTCAAGACTTTTTCATAACGTTTTTTAAGACTTTTTCATAACGTTTTTTTATGATGTTTTTTTCACTACGTTTTTTCATAGCGTTTTTTTTATGACTTTTTTAATTGCGTTTTTCATTGACGTTTTTCACTGCGTTTTTTCATAACGTTTTTTTCATGGTGTCTTTTTCATAGAGTTTTCTGGTGTTTTTGATAACCGATCGTGCGGAAAACAGAAAAACGCATGTGAAACTCGGCGTGTTATGGTGTTTTTAAACTGGGCAACTTTATGATGTGTTTTGAACCATGATTGTGTAGAAAACAGAAAATGTGTTTTAGGGTGTTTTTAAACTAGGCAACTTTATGGTGTGTTTTGAACGATGATTGTGTAGAAAACAGAAAATGTGTTTTTCAGATTCTCCAACACATCCGAGAAATTATTGTCTTTGGTGTTCAGCTCTATGAACGCGAGAGTTGCAGGAGCGCGTAGGCGATCAAGCCGAAAATAGAAAACGCATTTCTAGACGCCATTACCATAATGGTTTTAGGTGTTTTATTTATGGTGTTTTTTTTTCAGATAAAACAAGCTCTTTTAAAAATATCATAAACTCCTTCGGTTAAAAAACTTGCCCAGTTCTAAAAACACCATAACACGCTCACTTCAAAAACATCATAAAATGTCCAGTTTAAATTTTTTTATGATTTTTTTTCTAATTTATGACTTTTTTTATGGTATTTGTGCGTCGTTTTTTTGATGTTTTTATACAGTTTGTACAACCTAGTGCAAAAACACCATTAATAAAAAACCTCACTTAACACGTAATTTTTTTTAAAAATTTTATATAACAATATTGTACTCATATTAGAGATAAAAAACGCTCGTTATTATGGTGTAATTTTTCTTTTAAATAATAACGCATTAAAAAGTTATTAACGTTTAAAAAATATGGAGGAATTTGCATGTGACTTGCATGTGCATAATTTGAACATTTGAAAAATCAAGCGACTGTTTCTTTCACGAATTTGCCCTTCCCCCTTGGTCCCCTCCTTGGACACACGTCATTCCATGATGGCTTTCTACACTTTTTATCCTTCTTAGAATATCTTTCCCCTATATATATATACTTTGTTATAATAACTACGAGCTTTAAATCATGTATTTACATTTTATATATATATATAAGTATTTATTTATAAATATATGTAAATATATATTTTTTTTGCAATAAATAAATCATTTATACAACTTTATAAAAAAATAGAAATTTTTTCCTTTTATAAAATTAGTGTGATAAAACAAATAAGTATATAATTACATTTATCTAACACTTTAAATATGAATTATGTTGAAACATAAGATTAATGAGCACTTAAGTTAGAATATTAAAAACTATTATTCATCTTTTACATCCCAGTCCAATTATCTATTTAAATTTTGTGAATAAGTCCTAAGTCCCTAGTCCCACCCTATAAATAAAGTCCTTATTTCTCCATTATTCTTCGTATCTCAACGATCTTCTAGGGCTCTCTAGCTACTAAAGGTCGTTCTTCTCATCTTTTGGAAGATTCTAGCTTAAATCTTTCCATTCTAAGTAAGTTCTTCTTATGTTCTTGCTTGTTCATACTTTTCCTTTCAAAAATCCCTCATAACTAGCTAGGTCTATGATCCCTAACATGTTTATGTTATAATCATAAACCCATCCAAGATCAAAAGCCCTATTCTAATTAAATTTGTTGAAAACTTTTATTTAAAAGCTTGGTTTGATCTTTCTTGTTCTTTTAAATTTCAAAAATTATGTTTTTACTAAAACTCCTTATTTTCAAATTAAATTATTTAATATTCAATTTCTATCTTTACTAAACTCATATTTTCACTTTAGCCCATATACTTTCCAAACACACCATAAACTTGGTTAAGTATGCAAATAGAGTAAATTTCAAAACAGTATGTAGTTATCTAACAAACATTAAAGTTCTCGCTAGGAAAAGATGAGGTTTTGATCTGACCAACTCTTTCCTAGGAACTTTTCTGTTTGAGGTACTACTCTGGAATGATAACCATTCTAGTGTACAACAACCACTTTCAACAAATTATGATTATGTTTATAAACCCATTTCTTTGCAAATATTTATATAAACTTTTATATAATTTATTATTATTATTATATGAGAACATTTAAAACACAATTCCATACTTTTAATTAATAATTAATTATGGTTTAATTATTAATTAATTATAATATTATTATTATACTTTAAATTTTGGTTTAATTATCAATTAATTAAATCATTATTTTTAACATTTATTTTTCATAAATCAAATGAAAAGTTTTATTCATTTATTTATGTAGTAAATTATTTAATTACTCAACTAATAATTACTCATTTATTTATTTTTACTTATTTATTTATCCATTTATTAATTTATACGATTTCAAATAAAAGTAAACTACTAATTTATTTATTTGTATATTTATTTACAAACAAAAGAAACCTAATTATTTTTTTACACATTTATATAATTGTTACAAACAAACAAAATCCTTATTCATTCTTTTATATTTACAATACGATTATTTATCAAAGATTTACATAAAATATTATTTGCAACTCAAATAATTATTTTATTATTAAAATGAGGACACCCGCGTCAATATTCTCGCACATTAGGATTCCCTATTTCATTTGTACAGATCATTGATACATATTGTCCAACAAACATAGGTTAACCTTGTGGTTAGCTAGAACTTTTGTGCAACAAACAACATACTTCTGTGACATTCAAGCTACTCATTGCAAGGTGAGTTTACATAGCCCCTTTTTCATATTTACAACTTTGGGGTGAAACATGATTACATTAAAACTATTTGCAATTATTACAATTCAAATATTATGATCATGTGTGCAATTTGTGCCATATGCTTGAACACTATTTATGCAAACAACATTTACATACTTTTGTGCATAGTGCAAGTGCAATCAATAACTCTGTACAAGCCGACGATATACAATGATAGATCTATTGTGTCTGACCAACCCACCCGGTTAGGGTGATTGTTGTCGAAAACACTTAAGGATAACATTTGTGTTATGCCTATCAGTCACAAGGTTTGATTGGGCGCCCCAGTTTAAACTATAGTGGTTCTCCATAATTGCCTTATTAAACCATGATATCATATGAATTGTACACAAACTTTGAATATTACTTTGTGGTGTCAAAACCTATGTATGCTCACCAACTATTTTTAGTTGACCCTGTTTTCATCATGTTTCAGGTATTAGTGTATGAGATCATATACAAGGAACTACATACAAGATTTGGACTTAGTGAACAAAGAATTTAAACATGTTGATGTATTTGATTTTGGATGTTGATTGAACTTATGTAATGAAATCTTGATGAAATTAATATATGAAACTTTAGCTTGATCATGTGCTTATCAACACTCTACACGTCCGCCCCGACGTATTTCACCATCGGTTGGGGTGTGACATTATAAGACTTCTTGTCCTAAACCAGTTAAACCAAGAATGGGTGGTCAGAAGAACAAGGGAACATGACGAGTATTCGTCTTAGGAAGTGGAGATGAATAGAAAAATAAAGCTAAGGAAGTGGCAGGTACTTTCTTAGTTAATAATATTTACGCTAAGGTTTTATTTGATACAGAGGCGAATAGAAGTTTCATTTCATGTGCATTCACCCCATATTTAGGCGTAAAACCGATTCCGCTTATTCATGCCTATGTCGTTGAAACGGCAAGTGGCGAACATATTAGGAAAACTGAATCATACCCTGATTGTGTCATCAATTTTGGTGACGATAAGGTATTAGTTACACTAATGCCGATGAACTTGAATGAATATGAGGTTATCCAAGGGATAGATTGATTAAACCAATACCAAGCCCATATTGATTGTGACCAAAGAACGGTCAAGATTAAGAAATCAGATGAAACTAGTTTCATGATTCAGGGTGATAGTAATAAAAATAAGATTGAAATAACTTCCATTGCAAAAGCTAAGAAAGAATTAATTAAAGGAGACGGTATATTCATACTACATGCTTTAAACATTAAACCTGAAGGACAGATTGCAGATATTCCCATAGTTTGTGACCACCCGGATATTTTTCAGGAAGAATTACCCGGTCTTCCACCTGATCGTCAGATCGAGTTCCGAATCGAACTCATTCCTGGAGCTAAACCTGTTGCAAGTTCCCCTTATCGTCTAGCTCCTTCCGAACTGAAAGAATTGATGAAACAAATTCAAGAACTCTTAGACAAAGGGTTCATTCGTCCGATCACTTCACCTTGGGGAGTACCGGTACTATTTGTTAAGAAGAAAGATGGAAGCATGAGGATGTGCATTGACTACCGGGAATTGAACAAGCTAACTATAAAGAACAGATATCCATTGCCTAGAATAGATGAATCTGAATTTCGACGGTTTAAAACTTGAACAATGACTCATCAGGAGTATACCACTAAATTTAATGAGATGGCTAAGCTGGTGCAACATTTGGTTACTCCTGAATCACGAAGAGTCAAATGTTATATTCAAGGATTACCTCCTAAGGTTTGTACCTTAGTGAAATCTATCGCGCCCGAAACGACAAATTTAGCCGTTGAAAAGAGTGCGGTAATGTTTGTTGAAGTGGCAGCTCAAGAGCCACCAAAAGTTGATCACAAACGGAAACCTGAAGAAGTTGTTTATAAATTTAAACCAGCAAATAGTAAATTTCCCATAAAGGGAGGATTTAACCCCAACCCTGATAGAACCACCTAGGGAGTAAAGTGCCAGACTTGTCAGAAGTTTGGTCACTCGGCAACTTTATGCACGAACGTTAAATGTTTTAACTGCGGAGAGAAAGGGCATTATATGTAACCTTCACGATTTTCTAGCATTATTCCATTCTATTTTAGATAATAATAACACTTCATTTCAAACCCGTATTTATCACATTAATTATTATTTTAACGAGTATTAATTCAAAGTTTCATTCTTATTGTAACACATTATTTTCTAATTGTACATATATAACATATGTATGTATATTTATATATATATATATATATATAGAGAGAGAGAGAGAGAGAATAGGGTTCCACTAGGAAGGGAAAAAAGTGTAGGAAAGATTTTGAGCCCTTGATCTTAGAGATAAAGTGTTTCTAAGAAGGCCACGTAAAAAAGAAGAGATTTTAAGCTTTGAAGAGTATAATAGTAATTGCTTCCAACAGAGAGAAATAACATACACATGTAAGTCACATGTATTTTTCACCCCTATTTTTTAAACGTTTATATCTTTTTAATACGTCATTATTTTTAAAAAAAAATTATACCATAAAATCGAGCGTTTTTTTATCTTTAAAACGAGTATGGTATATTAAAAAAAAATCATTGAACTGGGTTTGTACGTTTTTAACAGGGTTTTCATGGCTTTTTTTCAAGACTTTTTTCACTTTGCTTTTTCATGGCGTTTTTTCAAGACTTTTTCATAACGTTTTTTTATGATGTTTTTTTCACTTCGTTTTTTCATGTCGTTTTTTTATGACTTTTTTCAATGCGTTTTTCATGGACGTTTTTCACTGCGTTTTTTCATGATGTTTTTTTTTCATGGTGTCTTTTTCATAGCGTTTTTTCAAGACTTTTTCATAGCGTTTTTTAAGACTTTTTCATAACGTTTTTTTATGATGTTTTTTTCACTACGTTTTTTCATGGCGTTTTTTTTATGACTTTTTTCACTGCGTTTTTCATTGACGTTTTTCACTGCGTTTTTTCATAACGTTTTCTTCATGGTGTCTTTTTCATGGAGTTTTCTGGTGTTTTTGATAACCGATCGTGCGGAAAATAGAAAAACGCATGTGAAACTAGGCGTGTTATAGTGTTTTTAAACTGGGCAACTTTATGGTGTTTTGAACCATGATTGTGTAGAAAACAGAAAATGCGTTTTATGATGTTTTTAAACTAGGCAACTTTATGGTGTGTTTTGAACGATGATTGTGTAGAAAACAGAAAATGTGTTTTTCAGATTCTCCAACACCTCCGAGAAATTATTGTCTTTGGTGTTCAGCTCTATGAACGCGAGAGTTGCAAGAGCGCGTACGCGATCACGCCGAAAACAGAAAACGCATTTCTAGACGCCATTACCATAATGGTTTTAGGTGTTTTATTTATGGTGTTTTTTTTTCCAGATAAAACAAGCTCTTTTAAAAATATCATAAACTCCTTCGGTTAAAAAACTTGCCCAGTTCTAAAAACACCATAACACACTCACTTCAAAAACACCATAAAATGTCCAGTTTAAATTTTTTTATGATTTTTTTCTAATTTATGACTTTTTTTATGGTATTTGTGCGCCGTTTTTATGATGTTTTTATACAGTTTGTACAACTTAGTGCAAAAAGACCATGAATAAAAAACCTCACTTAACACGTAACTTTTTTTAAAAATTTTATATAACAATATTGTACTCATATTAAAGATAAAAAACGCTTGTTATTATGGTGTAATTTTTCTTTTAAATAATAACGCATTAAAAAGTTATTAACGTTTAAAAAATATGGAGGAATTTGCATGTGACTTGCATGTGCATAATTTGAACATTTGAAAAATCAAGCGACTGTTTCTTTCACGAATTTGCCCTTCCCTCTTGGTCCCCTTCTTGGACACACGTCATTCCATGATGGCTTCCTACACTTTTTATCCTTCTTAGAATATCCTTCCCCTATATATATATATATACTTTGTTATAATAACTACGAGCTTTAAATCATGTATTTACATTTTATATATATATATATATAAGTATTTATTTATAAATATATGTAAATATATATTTTTTTGCAATAAATAAATCATTTATACAACTTATAAAAAAATAGAAATTTTTTCCTTTTATAAAATTAGTCTGATAAAACAAATAAGTATATAATTACATTTATCTAACACTTTAAATATGAATTATGTTGAAACATAAGATTAATGAGCACTTAAGTTAGAATATTAAAAACTATTATTCATCTTTTGCATCCTAGTCCAATTATCTATTTAAATTTTGTGAATAAGTCCCTAGTCCCACCCTATAAATAAAGCCCTTATTTCTCCATTATTCTTCGCATCTCAACGATCTTCTAGAGCTCTCTAGCTACTAAAGGTCGTTCTTCTCATCTTTTGGAAGATTCTAGCTTAAATCTTTCCATTCTAAGTAAGTTCTTATTATGTTCTTACTTGTTCATACTTTTCCTTTCAAAAATCCCTCATAACTAGCTAGGTCTATGATCCCTAACATGTTTATGTTATAATCATAAACCCATCCAAGATCAAAAGCCCTATTCTAATTAAATTTGTTGAAAACTTTTATTTAAAAGCTTGGTTTGATCTTTCTTGTTCCTTTAAATTTCAAAAATTATGTTTTTACTAAAACTCCTTATTTTTAAATTAAATTATTTAATATTCAATTTCTATCTTTACTAAACTCATATTTCCACTTTAGCCCATATACTTTCCAAACACACCATAAACTTGGTTAAGTATGCAAATAGAGTAAATTTCAAAACAGTATGTAGTTATCTAACAAATATTAAAGTTCTGGCTAGGAAAAGATGAGGTTTTGATCTGACCAACTCTTTCCTAGGAACTTTTCTGTTTGAGGTACTACTCTGGAATGATAACCATTCTAGTGTACAACAACCACTTTCAACAAATTATGATTATGTTTATAAACCCATTTCTTTGCAAATATTTATACAAACTTTTATATAATTTATTATTATTATTATATGAGAACATTTAAAACACAATTCCATACTTTTAATTAATAATTAATTATGGTTTAATTATTAAATAATTAGAATATTATTATTATACTTTAAATTTTGGTTTAATTACCAATTAATTAAATCATTATTTTTAACATTTATTTTTCATAAATCAAATGAAAAGTTTTATTCATTTATTTATGTAGTAAATTATTTAATTACTCAACTAATAATTACTCATTTATTTATTTATTTATCCATTTATTAATTTATACGATTTCAAATAAAAGAAAACTACTAATTTATTTATTTGTATATTTATTTACAAACAAAAGAAACCTAATTATTTTTTTATACATTTATATAATTGTTACAAACAAGCAAAATCCTTATTCATTCTTTTCTTTTATTACAATACGATTATTTATCAAAGATTTACATAAAATATTATTTGCAACTCAAATAATTATTTTATTATTAAAATGAGGACACCCGCGTCAATATTTTCGCACATTAGGATTCCCTATTTCATTTGTACAGATCATTGATACATATTGTCCAACAAACATAGGTTAACCTTGTGGTTAGCTAGAACTTTTGTGCAACAAACAACATACTTCTGTGACATTCAAGCTACTCATTGCAAGGTGAGTTTACATAGCCCCTTTTTCATATTTACAACTTTGGGGTGAAACATGATTACATTAAAACTATTTGCAATTATTACAATTCAAATATTATGATCATGTGTGCAATTTGTGCCATATGCTTGAACACTATTTGTGCAAACAACATTTACATACTTTTGTGCATAGTGCAAGTGCAATCAATAACTCTGTACAAGCCGACGATATACAATGATAGATCTATTGTGTCTGACCAACCCACCCGGTTAGGGTGATTGTTGTCGAAAACACTTAAGGATAACATTTGTGTTATGCCTATCAGTCACAAGGTTTGATTGGGCGCCCCAGTTTAAACTATAGTGGTTCTCCATAATTGCCTTATTAAACCATGATATCATATGAATTGTACACAAACTTTGAATATTACTTTGTGGTGTCAAAACCTATGTATGCTTACCAACTATTTTTAGTTGACCTTGTTTTCATCATGTTTCAGGTATTAGTGTATGAGATCATATACAAGGAACTACATACAGGATTTGGACTTAGTGAACAAAGAATTTAAACATGTTGATGTATTTGATTTTGGATGTTGATTGAACTTATGTAATGAAATCTTGATGAAATTAATATATGAAACTTTAGCTTGATCATGTGCTTATCAACAGTCTACACGTCCGCCCCGACGTATTCCACCATCGGTTGGGGTGTGACATTATAAGACTTCTTGTCCTAAACCAGTTAAACCAAGAATGGGTGGTCAGAACAAGGGAACATGACGAGTATTCATCTTAGGAAGTGGAGATGAATAGAAAAATAAAGCTAAGGAAGTGGCAGGTACTTTCTTAGTTAATAATATTTACGCTAAGGTTTTATTTGATACAGAGGCGAATAGAAGTTTCATTTCATGTGCATTCACCCCATATTTAGGCGTAAAACCGATTCCGCTTATTCACGCCTATGTCGTTGAAACGGCAAGTGGCGAACATATTAGGAAAACTGAATATGTAACATCCCAAAATGTCGAAAAAAATAAAGTTAGCGAGTTCAAGCGGGCCAAAATCGGGCCGGGTCAGTCGTGAACCGGGCTTGAGGAGGTCTCCCCTATAAATAGCCCAAGGCACTCATTCTTCTTCTCTTTGACATTCTAGAGAGAGAAAACCGTAGAGAGAGAAAGTCTCAGAATCGCACAAGATTGCACCAGATCGTGTCTCTTGCACTCGTGAAGGAAACCTCCACATCAGAAGCTCGATTCAGGTAACGATCCGACCTAAATCTGAGTTTTTGTTCGTTTTTGGGTTTTTTCGGGTTTTGGTTGAAAATAGGACGTTTTTCCGGATGAAACTTAAGAATAAGCTTAGGTTTAGTATCTACAATGAAAAACGGTTGTTTTGAGCAAAGAAGGTTGAAGTTTTGACATAATCGAACCCAAATCCGCGAATTTCGGGACTTTTGGGGAAGATGACTGATGTTGCAGGCGAACTTAGCAAGTTCGCCTGTCAAGTTCGCTTGGTGGAGGCGAACTTATCAAGTTCGCCTGATTATGTTCGCTTGGCAAGTTCGCTTGGCCGAGGTAAGCGAACTTAGTTAAGTTCGCCTAGCCACAAGGTAAGCGAACTTATTACGTTCGCCTGATTAAGTTCGCCTGGCCAAAGGGTAAGCGAACTTATTAAGTTCGCTTATAAGTTCGCCTAAGCCAGGGGAGGCGAACTTAGCATTAAGTTCGCCTATATCAGCTGAGTAGAGTGTGAATCGAGGTTAGGTCTGATATATGTGTTTTGTAACCAATTCAGATCGGAAGTGACGTGGTTGGGCCATTGATTAGGACAACCAAGACTAGCTTAAAAGGTGAGTTCTAGAAGCCCTCTTTTAAATATTTTAATAATGTTTTTGGGCTGGTGTGCACACGTGACGATTTTATAAAACGATGTTTATGAAGGTTGTATGTAACGTTTTATAAAATGATGTTTATGAAGGATGTTTTAGAAGGAAGGCTTATGAAGGAAGTGTTTATGAAATATTTTGCCAAAAGAAGTTTACGAAGTGTTTTAACGAATGAATAAATGTTTTTAATAAAACGTACGAATGCTTTAACTGAAGTTTTTGAAGTAAAAAGAAGCGAAGGTTTTACGAAAGTCACAAACGAACGAATCTGCCAATATTCCTTAGGGAATGAAGGTTAAGGGATGGGAAGTATGTTATGGGCCTTTACCTTTTAGGGACCTCTGTGGCTGGCCAACTGTTGTACAACTGGGGCGATGACGGTCGCCAAGGGGATTATCGTGATCCTTGAAGTTTGGTACGATTTACCTTACGGGGTAGTCGTGCTTGAAGTTTGGTACTTGCGCCCTACGGGGTGCAGTGCTTGAAGTTTGGTACGCGCTATCCTTTGGGACGCCGTGATTGAAGGGTTGGATGACCTAAGTATCGGGCCCTAGGAGTTCCTCACCCGAAGGACAGTACGGTGATGATGGGCCTAGTGGTGGTGATCCTTAGGTTATTCAGCCAGTTTGTAACGTTTGGATTTGACGGTTACAAGAAGGCGCATATTCGATATGTTCGTTGACTTATGTTTATGAAGTGTTATGTTTGTTATTGCATTATTTTACGTACGCTTTTTATTAAATGAAGTATGAAGTTATGTTTTTGGCAAATTATTTGAAGTTAAGGTTTTATGTTAAAACTAGAACTCACCAGCGTAGCTGACGTTTTAAGTGTGCACATTCAGGTTAAGGCAGGTTATGAGGATGGACGGTGATGCTTGGCTAGAGATGAAGAGTTACCCGACTGCTTTTGAAGACTGGCATCCCGTTATGTTTAGTTATGATGTAATTATGTTTTAATCAATGTTTACGCTTCCGCATGTATGAACAACGATTAAGTTATGTTTAAATGAAATTTTCTGCTGCGTTATTTGATACTCATGTTTAAGAACTGTTTGTAAATGAGTAAATCCAACAAGTGAGGCCTCCCGGGTTTAGGGTCTTACAAGTTGGTATCAGAGCAATAGTTTGAGAGATTCGGACACTCCTAGTGTCTGAACTTAAACTTTGAATGGGACCGAAAGCGGATGCCAGTACGGGTAACTCGAGCCACAGCATCAGGTATGAAGGTAGTATGTATTTACGTATATAGTATGCCTTAGAAAGGGTTAAGTAAGGACTTGTGTTCTGATGGAATCACAAAGGTGGTCAAATAGAAATCGAAATGTAGTGTAATGGTTAATTACAGATGGCCAGTGTATATTAACATCTTACATTGCTTATTGAATTTTATTTGTTAACTAGCGTGATGACATTGGATTTCTTGTCTTATAGAACGAAATGGCGAGGAGAGGAAACGGAAGGCGTGGTGGCCGTACCGGTGGTCGTACCGGCGGTCGAAATGGTGGGCGTGGCAGGATCCCTGCGCGCCAAGGGTATAGTGAAGAAGGAAGTGTTCACATTGAACCGGCGGTTAGTGTAGATGAAGCCGAGCAGACACAGGTTGAAGAACAACCTTTCACCTTTGAACCAGAAGTGAGAGCAGCTATAGCTCGAGAGTTCACAGAATTGATGAAGACTTCTCTGCCAGGTCTGTTGGCAGAAGCATTGAAGCAGGTCAATGCGGTGGGTGGGTCTAGCGTGGCAGTTGGTGCTCAGAACAATGAGACTGACAATGCACCGCCTGCTCGCGGATGCGACTACAAATCATTTAAAGAATGTGATCCACCGGTCCTTACTGGAAAGAAAGACGCGATAGCTACATTTGACTGGGTGATCCGTATGGAAGCTGCCATTCGTCTGAGCGAGTGTCGATCGGACCAGGTTGTAAAATTTGCTGCTAACTCCTTGAGGGAGGAGGCATCCCATTGGTGGGAAGGTGTACGTCAGGCAAAAGGGAGCGAGATTGTGGATGCAATGATGTGGGCTGACTTGAAAACTTTGGTGATTAAGAATTTTTGCCCAAGGAACGAGATCGAGAAGGTAGAGAGGGAATTTCTGGGTTTGAAGGCCGGGAACATGACGCACCGGCAATACACAACCCGATTCAATGAACTGGCACGTCTGGTGCCACACCTTGTCACTACTGAAGAGAGAAAGATTGCCTGCTATGTTCAAGGGTTGCCGGACCAGGTCCGCACCTATGTTAAGGCAAACGCCCCTACTACGTATGATTCGGCAGTAGAGCTAAGCGGCTTGGTATTTGACGATCTGGCACTGAATGTTGTTGCCATTGAAGAGCCTAAGAAGAAGTTGAGTTTTCCCGCTAAACGATCAGGTGGGAAGTTGTTTGGGGCTCGGGACAAGCATGCCAGAGTAGGCGAGATGACAGTCTGTGGGAAATGTGGGGTAAGGCACGCGGGTGAATGTCGGTTAGGATCGAATCTGTGCTTTAAATGCGGCAAGACCGGACATTACTCCCGTGAATGCCCGCAAGGCTACAAATGCTACAATTGTAGGGAAAATGGTCATATGAGTCGGGAATGCACCAAGCCCAGGATGGGGGAAACCGGGAAGGGAAAGGGCCCGGAAAAGAAGGGAGAGGGATCTCGTGCAAAGACTCGTGCGTACGCACTGACGCAAGAACAAGCCAGGGCGGATCCCGATGTGGCGTCAGGTACATTCATCCTTGACAACACTTTGGTTTCTGTGTTATTTGATTCGGGTGCCAGTAAGAGTTTTATATCTGCGAGTTTTTGTAAACGCGTGAAGTACACTGTCAGTAAGTTAGAAAGAGCCTTTAGCGTAGAAACCGCGGAGGGTAGAATTGCAAGAGTAACCGATGTAGTTGACAACTCCACGATAAAGATAGAAGGTCATAGATTCCCTGTCAGATTGTTCGTTATGGTTTTGGGAGGGTTCGATGTTGTGTTGGGTATGGATTGGCTAACTGCCAATGAAGCGCAAATTATATGTAAACGAAAGATAATCCAACTCAAGGCTCCGGATGGTAGCAAAGTCAAGGTCTTTGGAGATCGTGACGCCCTGATGCCAAACGTTATCTCGATGATTAAGGCAACAAATTACTTGAGGCGCGGATGCGAGGCTTATCTGGTGTATGTGATTGACAAGTGTAAGGAAGTGAAGAAACTAGACGATGTACCCGTGGTACGCGAGTACCCGGAGGTGTTTCCAGAGGATTTGCCTGGGATACCACCCGACAGAGAAATTGAGTTCCGAATTGACTTAGTACCAGATGCCTAGCCCGTGGCTAAGGCTCCATATCGACTAGCACCAGTGGAAATTGTCACACCCCGCATGGGCGGAAACGCGAGGCGCGACGTTCACTGGTTTCCAAAGCATATGATTACCGCAAACACATACATGTAATTGGATACATAATCGAGTTTAAAATATTTACATTACAAATATCAACTTGAGTTTACAAAAGTTTAAGATTTCGCAAATATGACTCAAGACCATGAGTTATACAAGAGAAATCCTCCCAAAAGCCGTATCCACGTGCATGCATGTATCCTACATTGCTAACCTGATGACCACGTTTAATTTCCTGAAAACATACTTAAAATTGTCAACACGAGGTTGGTGAGTTCACAAGTTATTATAAAGAGTTTTCATAAATCCAATGTTTAAATCTGATCATTTTCCGATCAAAACTCTTTACTTAGACCTGATCACTTTAACCTGATCAGTACTCTTTTGTTTAAACCTGATCACTTTAACCTGATCAGAACTCTTTACTTTAAAACCTGATCACTTTAGCCTGATCAGAACTCTTTTGTTTAAACTTGATCATTTTAACCTGATCAAAACCCTTTTGTTAAGCCTGATCACTTTACCCTGATCAGTACTCTTTTGTTTAAAACCTGATTACTTTACTCTGATCAGTACTCTTTTGTTTAAAACCTGATCACTTTACTCTGATCAGAACTCTTTTGTACAAAACCTGATCATTTTACCCTGATCAGAACTCTTTTGTATAAAACCTGATCATTTTACCCTGATCAGAACTCTTTTGTACAAAACCTGATCATTTTACCCTGATCAGAACTCTTTTGTATGTATTACCAATGAATAAGAATACTAATCCGATCTATTGACCCCATTTGTAAGCTTGCAAGGAATACAAAATAGTATGTAATGTACGAGACCGTAACCAAACCCCAACTTTCTGTGCCTCACCTCGCCTTTCTGCGAGTAAGACAATATGCGGTCATTCGGCCATTTGGACCCCTGGTTAGCGCGACTAACCATGACCGGAGGCGTCACCCCTAATAGTACTATTCATATAATCCCGGGCTAAATCCATAGCTAATGGTTACTAATTTATTCCGAGGACTTTAAGCGCTTTACTTTTCCCTCAATACACACATACGGTCAGATCATTAGTTCAATTCATTTATACACAAAAGTCTTTTACAAGTATGTTTCCACCCCAAATCATTTCAAAACTTTAGAAAAAAGGGGATTAGTGAAACTCACCTCGACAATATGAAAGCTAGCAAATATTTGAATATCAGCAGATTCGCCTATCCGTATCCTAATTATACAAGGATAACATACACGTTAAGACTACCCGTCTTAAGCGCAAGTTGTTCACCGACTTAGCAAATCTGATTGCTTTTTAAATATCTTTTTAGTTTTTCCAACCTTCGTTTTGTTATCAAAATAGTTCTGAGTTACTGCCCTATGGGGCTGATGAACAGGTATCTAAACTTTCTTAGTTTCGATTAAACAGAACAGACGTCGAAACTACCTAGTTTCGATTGAGTAAACTGGGTATCGAAACTACCTAGTTTCGATTGGCAAGAATAGTATCGAAACTACCTAGTTTCGATTGGGCAATCAGTATCGAAATTACTTAGTTTCGATTGAACAGGTATCGAAACTCCTAGTTTCGATTGAGTAATTAGGTATCAAAACTCCTAGTTTCGATTGACAGGTATCGAAACTCCTAGTTTCGATTGAATAACAGGTATCGAAACTATAGTTTCGATTACTGCACTTTGATTGACAGAATTCGTCCTGTATATTTTTATGTTCAAATATTGAATTTGACACACTTTTATTGTTATCTTACTTGCGTTTGAATGATTTGTATGTTCAGCTACGGTTTTAAAGAAAATGAAATGGATAATATTGAGTTTTTACCTCAAACAGAGAATGGTGATTTCTAGAGAAACAGAGAATGATCTTGAACTCCTTAGCTTGATTCTTGAGACAACACTTGGAACTCTTCTTATAGCACCGTAATATGGTGGATTTTTGCCTTAAACTGGACTTCGATTTGAAGGAGAATTGGGAATTTGCCGTAAGAAAATGAGAAAGCTTGAAAGGGATTGTGAGACTTCGACTGAGGAGGTATGGTTTTTATCTGAATTTGAGTGAATTAGCAAGTGGGAGAATGGTTCCCCTGACTCTCGGCCGAGAAAGTCAAGGAAGTGGTTCGGGGTTAATGATAACCAATTTTAAGCATTAATTTATTAATGGTATTAGTATCAATTAGAGTTTTATAGGGGTAATTTAATTCGGTTTAGATTCTTCACGGTATTATAATTTTAACCATTTTATGGCTTGTTGAAGAAATTATTAAACTCTTGGTTCAACGTAAATTTTGTATAATATATATATATATATATATTTTTCTGGTCATTTAATTTAACCATTAACGTTCGTATTTAGTCGGGTTATTCTGCTTACTTTTTCTAGTAATTCTTTAAGATTTACTAGACTTGGAATAAACTTCTTTGCTAGACTTCTTGACTTTACTTAGTCAAAATAAAATATCAGGAAATAATAATTATGAACGTGCGTTTATGAAATGTGGATATTGACCTGAAATGCTGGGTGTCACATTCTCCCCATGTTACAGAGAATTTCGTCCCGAAATTCAGTTCTTGTCACTCTGGCTTGAATTGTTTGTAAACAATGACGGGTACTTGGATTTCATTTTATCTTCCCGCTCCCACGTATACTCGGGGCCGCGCTTTGAATTCCAACGTACCTTGACCAGCTTAACACGGCTGCGCCTTGTTCTCTGAACCTTCCAATCTGTAACTTCCATAGGTTCCTCAATGTAGTGCAACTTGTCGTCTATGTGAATCTCATCAGGCGGTATAATTAATGTGTCGTCTGATAAGCACTTCTTGAGATTTGACACATGAAACGTATCATGTATATTGCTTAGTTCTTGTGGCAACTTGAGCTTGTAAGCTACAGGTCCAACCCTAGCCAATATTTCAAACGGTCCAACGTATCTAGGGTTAAGCTTGCCACGGTTGCCAAATCTTGCAACTCCTTTCCAAGGTGAGACCTTTAACATGACTTTGTCTCCTACTTGGAATTCTAAAGGTCTTCGTCTGTTATCCGCGTAACTCTTTTGTCTGTCACGGGCGGCCTTCAGATGATCCTTGATTTTGAAAATCTTGTCTGTGGTCTCTTGAATAACTTCAGGACCGGTTAAATGCTTGTCACCAACTTCTGCCCAACAAAGTGGTGAACGACATTTTCGACCATACAAAGCCTCAAACGGAGCGGCTTTGATGCTGGTGTGGTAACTATTATTGTATGAAAACTCAGCTAGCGGTAAATGAGTATCCCAATTTCCACCGAAGTCAATTGCACACGCACGGAGCATATCCTCTAAGGTTTGAATGGTTCTTTCACTTTGACCATCTGTTTGTGGGTGATATGCCGTGCTCATGTCAAGACGTGTGCCCATGGCTTCTTGTAATGATTTCCAGATTCTAGACACGAATCTGCTGTCTCTATCAGAGATAATAGAAATTGGTACTCCATGCCTAGCCACAATTTCCTTGATATAAAGCCTTGCAAGTTTCTCGGTTTTATCCGTCTCTTTGATAGGTAGAAAATGAGCTGATTTCGTCAGACGATCGACGATTACCCATATAGTGTCATACCCGCTCGACGTCTTGGGTAACTTTGTAATGAAATCCATGGAAATCTGTTCCCATTTCCATTGAGGTATCTCGGGTTGTTGTAACAATCCCGACGGTTTCTAATGTTCTGCCTTTACTTTTGAACATGTCAGGCATTTACCGACATAAATAGCAATTTCTCCTTTCATGTTCGGCCACCAGTAGAGTTCTTTCAGATTCTTATACATTTTATCCGAACCTGGGTGAATGGAGTACCTGGACTTGTGGGCTTCGTCCATAACCAACTCCCGTAAGTTACCAAAACATGGCACCCAATTTCTATTCATGAAGTATAAAGTGTCATCTGACTTTGGTTCCAACTGCTTTATCATTCCTCGTAAAGCTTCATTCTGAATGTTTTCTTCTTTGATTGCCTCTTTTTGTGCCATCCGGATTTGAGTTGTGAGGCTCATATGAATTGTCAATTCTAAGGCACCTCATTCTTTACGACTCAAGGCATCTGCCACGACGTTTGCCTTACCAGGTGTAACATCCCGAAAATAGTAAATAAGTAAATAATAATACGAAGGAGATTTATACGACATAAAACGAAATAAGAACGGATGGACTTGGGCTCGACTCCAACGGGCCGAGGGAAGCCCAGGTATAAAAGGGGCAAGACAACCCATTTGACCATTTCACCTCCATTTCACCAATTCTAGAGAGAGAAAGGGAGCCCGAGTCTAGAGATAGAAAGTCGACGGATCGCCACGAGATTTAAGGAGCACGTTACTACTGAGATCATGAGCAAAACCTCTGGATCAGAATTCCAATCCAGGTAATGATTCGATCATAATATGAGTTTTTGTTCATTTTGGGGTTTCTCGAGTTTTAGCTAAATAGGTGATGTTTTTACGGATGAAATTTGATAATAAGCTTAGAAATAGAATCTAGGATGAAAACCGCACGTTTTGATCAAAGAAAATTGTAAGATTAGCATGATCGGATTAACATGCAAGAATTCCAAAATTTTGGTCCAAGAACCAGGTACTGCGTACTTACCAAGTGCGCAGGAAGGAATCCCTGCGTACTTACTAAGTGCGCAGGCAGCAGTCCCTGCGTACTTACCAAGTACGCAGGAGGAAGACTCCTGCGCACTTACCAAGTGCGCATGAGCAAGTCCCTGCGCACTTACTAAGTGCGCAGGCAGCAGACAGTAGGCCACAGGTTGGTTAAGTAAAGTCAGTAAGTTTAGAATGATTAAACCATTAGAGTCGGGGTTGTGTCTAATGTGTATTTAACTACCTAATCCAGATCGGAAGTGACGCTGTTGGAACTTTGTGTAGGACAACCTAGAGTAGCTCATCAGGTGAGTTCTATGTGCCCCCTTTCTATGCTATGTGCAAATAATTTATAAATGTTTTGGGGCTGAAGTGTATACACTAAATGAATAAATGCTATAAGTGTCAATGTGATCATACGTATATATATATATAAATACTTATATATGTGAAAATGAATTATGAATAAAGAATGAAGCGTATGATGTAAAGAATGAATGAAAGAAGGACATAACGTAAAAGAATGAAATCTTGCTTTATATTACATATATATTGCTTGTTATGAATGAATATAAACGTTATAAACCCTTCTATGACAACGGCTACTTCGGTAGACGGACGACCACGTGACTATTTTGCAACCGGGACGAAAACGTTCCTACGTAAGATAGGACGTATGATAAGGTAAAAATGGACGGTCGAAGCAATTGCCTTAACTAATGTAGAACGGTTGCATACATAATGGTCACGTGGGAAACGGATGCCCTAGTGCAGACGGATTTAATGTTATGACGGACTACGACGGTAGGACGGTAAAGAGCGGACGGACAAAAGTTGCCGGACGGATTTAATGTTATGACGGACGGTTTTCTAGAGCCGGACGGTAATGAGAAGGGCTACGACGGTAGCTCTGACTGCGATGTCTTCGTGACATTCGCGACAAGTATGATGGGTTGATCTCCCTTAAGATTATGGCCAATATGTGTTCTCCCAAAGAAAGTATGTATGTACATATGTATATACCCTCAATGAATGTTATGTGAGAACAGTAAAGTAAAGAATATTTAAAAGTATGAATATACATGTATACATTATATTCAGGATAAGATAAATATTATGTATGATTGTCTTTAAACTAGAACTCACCAGCGTTAGCTGACTTTTAGTATACATTTCAGGTAACAAAGGAAAGGGTCGTGCGAAGGCGTGAAGGTTACCTGGCACAAGACTGACATCCCACTTTTGTTTGTTAAGAATATGTTATGCTTTTATTTGTAAAGACTTCCGCTGTTTTGATTATGTAATTGAATGACGAATGTTTTAATTTAAGTTCAGTATTTATGACTATGTTTATGAGTAAATCCAACAAGTGAGGTCACCCGGTTTAGGGGCCTTACAAGTTGGTATCAGAGCAATATTTTGAGAGATTCAGACATCCCTAAATGTCTGGACTCAAACTGATTATGGGACCAACGCACGGATGTCAGTATGGGTAACCAACGCCAACGCCAGCACGGTAAGTAAGTAATAAAGTTAATGCTCTTGCATAAGAATAGATACCATAACTTAGAACAAATAGATGTTAATGCCATGACTGATTTGAAGAGTTTTGAACCCGAAAAGCAATGTAAATTAGTAATCACAAACCGGTCACTGTAATTAAGAATTTACCTTGCTCGTACTGTTCCAAACTATGATATGAAGAAATGACATTGATGTATTCCCTTTATAAATATCAGGAAATTAAGAACTATGGCTGGCGGGGGAAGAATAGGACCTCGAGGTGGTCGCACTGGCCGACGAGGTAGACCTCCGTTGAACCCAAGATTTGAAGAAGAAGAGAGTGTACACGCAGAGCACACCGAAAGCGTGCACGAAACAGAAGTGACCCCAATTAGGGACGACAGTCCAGGGCCTATACAATTGGAACCTGAAGTCAGGGATGCTATTGCCCGTGAAGTGGTACTCACTCTGAAGCGAGTACTTCCTGATCTACTATCCAAGGCAATAAAGAAAAGTAAAGAGGAGGATGAAGGAGACCACGAAGAGAAAGTGTACGATAGTGATGGGGACGAAGTAAGAATAGTATCGAACAATCGTGGGTGTACTTATAAAGGTTTCAAGGATGGAGACCCACCTAAGTTTGATGGTAGCAAGGATTCGGTGGCTACTTTGGAATGGATTGAGAGAATGAACGCTGTAATCAACATCAGCGAGTGCCGACCGGACCAGACGGTTAAATATGTTGCTCATTCTTTCACCAATGAAGCACTAGGTTGGTGGAGAAATATTCAAAGAACAAAGTCACCACATGCTCTTGCCAGAATGACATGGGAAGACTTGAAAAAGCTCGTAATCCAAAAGTTCTGCCCACAGAATGAGATTGATCGTGTGGAGAACGAGTTCCTAAACTTCAAAGCTGGCGACAAGACTCATCGCCAATATACCTCAAGGTTCAACGAGCTGGCCTAACTGGTACCACACCTGGTGGAAACCGAAGAACGTATGATCAAATACTATGTCAAGGGTCTGCCGCAAAGGGTCCGTGTCCACATAAAAGCCAACCTACCCTCGACATTCGAGTCGGTAGTCAACCTGTCTGGAATCGTTTACGACGATTATGCCAAGGAGGACCCGGCACCTGTGACACAAAAGAGAAAGTGGGAGAATCCGTCTAGAGGCACCGGAAGAGGGAATGAAACAACTGAAATTAAGAAACCAAGGTTGGACGGATATGAGACGTGCAAGAAATGTGGAAAGCAACATATTGGCGAGTGTCGAATCGGCACCACCGTTTGTTATAAGTGCGGGAGGCCGGGGCACTACTCCCGAGATTGTTGGAAGGACGCCAAATGTCAAGTATGTGGATTGGTTGGGCATCTGACAAAGAACTGCAGGAAGGCCGGCCAATCTGGTTCGGGAAAGGAGAAGGAACAGGAACAACAAAAGGCAAGGACTCGGGCCTATGCCTTAACTGAGGAAGAAGCAAGGGGAAACCCTGCTGTCGTGTCAGGTACGTTTCTAGTTAATGATGAACGTGCTGCTATTTTATTCGATTCTGGTGCTAGTAAAAGCTTTATATCAAATGCATTTAGTCGTAAACTAGATTGCACTATCAACACCATAGTAAAGGCCTTTAGCGTACAAACTGCCGTTGGTAAAAATTCGGCAGTATTCCAAGTAACAGAGGATTGCATCATAGAAATAGAGGGTCATAAGTTCCCTTCTAGATTATTCCTTCTCACCTTAGGAGGATTCGATATAGTATTGGGTATGGATTGGCTAGCTGCCAATGAAGCTCAAATCATATGTAAACGTAAGAGGATACACCTCAAAGCTCCAAGCGGCAGTCCAATTACGGTTTATGGGGATTGGAATTGCACGATGCCGAACGTCATCTCGATGATTAAGGCCGAAAGTTATATGAGGCGCGGTTGCGAAGCTTATCTGGCGTATGTTATTGACGATAGAATGAAAACGAAAGAAATCAAGAATGTACCCGTGGTGTGCAACTTTCCGGAAGTGTTCCCTGAGGATCTACCTGGGTTGCCACCCGATCGGGAAATAGAATTTCAAATTGATTTACTGCCAGGAGCTGAGCCCGTTGCCAAAGCCCCCTACCGATTGGCTCCGTCAGAAATGAAAGAATTGATGTCTCAACTAGAGGAACTAACAGAAAAAGGATTTGTTAGACCGAGCATCTCACCATGGGGCGCTCCGGTATTATTTGTAAAGAAAAAGAACGGCAGCATGCGCATGTGCATTGATTACCGCGAATTGAACAAGAGAACAGTAAAGAACAAATACCCGCTACCTAGAATACACGATCTTTTTGATCAACTGCAAGGTGCGAGTTGGTTCTCAAAGATCGATCTTAGGTCGGGTTACCATCAGTTGAAAGTAAGAGAAGAAGACGTACCAAAGACCGCGTTTCGCACGCGTTATGGACATTATGAATTCCTCGTGATGTGCTTCGGATTGACTAACGCTCCAGCAGCGTTCATGGATTTGATGAATAGAGTATGTCGACCAATGTTGGATCGATCAGTGATAGTTTTCATAGACGACATACTGATATATTCGAAAAACGAGGGTGATCACCACTGTCACCTAAGAGAAGTTCTGGAAGTGTTAAAGCAGGAGAAGTTGTACGCGAAATTCTCCAAATGCGCGTTCTGGCTTAGGGAAGTCCAATTCCTAGGTCATGTGATAAACCCAAACGGCATCATGGTAGATCCTGCAAAGATAGAAACAGTAAAGGAATGGAACATCCCAAAGACACCAACAGAGATACGAAGTTTTCTTGGATTGGCAGGCTACTATCGAAGGTTCATTCAAGATTTCTCAAGGATAGCCTCGCGACTAACTAAACTGACACGGAAAGAAGTGAAATATGAATGGAGTCAAACCCAAAATAACGCGTTTGAGGAACTTAAGACACGATTAACCCAAGCTCCAGTCTTGACTCTACCTGAGGGAAATGAAGACTTGGTAGTCTACTCTGACGCTTCGGGGCAGGGTTTAGGTTGCGTACTTATGCAACGAGGAAAGGTAATTGCTTATGCCTCACGACAACTAAAGATTCACGAGGTTAACTACCCAACGCACGATCTCGAGTTAGCAGCAGTAGTTTTCGCATTGAAAATATGGAGGCACTATTTGTATGGAGTTAAATGCACCATCTACTCCGATCATAAAAGCTTGAAGTACTTTTTCGAGCAAAAAGAATTAAACATGAGGCAAAGGAGGTGGTTAGAGCTACTGAAAGACTATGACTGTGAAATATTGTACCATCCAGGCAAGGCAAATGTTGTGGCTGACGCTTTAAGTAGAAAGGAAGAATCGACACCTATCCGGATCAAAGCGTGTCAGCTGATTATAACACCAGATTTGATGGGCGAAATAACAAAGGCACAAGATGAAGCACTGTTAGAAAGAAATGTGAAATGGGAAAGAATAGTAGGACAACAAGGGAACTTAAGTGCAAATACATACGGTGTATGAACTAGGTTTGGCCGGATGTGGATACCTAAGATTGGCGAGCTTAGAGCCAAAATACTCGATGAGGCCCATAAGTCTCGTTATTCTATCCACCCCGGGACAAACAAAATGTATCAAGACTTGAAGAAAGAGTACTGGTGGCCTGGCATGAAGAATGATGTGACTGAATACGTGAGCAAGTGCTTAACGTGTTCACTAGTTAAAGCCGAGCACCAGAAACCATGCGGTAAAATGCAACCTTTACCTATACCAGAATGGAAGTGGGAAGAGATCACAATGGACTTCATTACCAAGCTACCGCGAACAGCTAAAGGCAATGATACCATTTGGGTGATCGTCGACTGTTTGACGAAAAGTGCTCACTTCTTGCCAATACGTGAGGCTTCTTCGTCGGAAAGACTAGCAGAAGTATTTATAAAGGAAATTGTGAGTAGACATGGTATGCCACTGTCGATTGTGTCCGACAGGGATACTAGATTCACCTCAAGGTTTTGGAAGAAATTCAATGAAGCGATGGGAACCAGACTGAACATCAGCACCGCTTACCACCCTCAAACCGATGGTCAATCTGAAAGGACCATTCAGACCTTGGAGGACATCATTGACTTCGGTGGGAGCTGGGACAGCCATCTACCATTGGCAGAATTTTCATATAACAACAGCTATCACTCAACTATTGACATGCCGCCATTTGAAATGTTGTATGGGAGGAAATGTAGGACCCCGGTTTGTTGGGGGGAAATTGGACAAAAGGATTTTGCAAGTCTCGAAGTGGTCAAAGCTACTTCCGAGAAATTTGACCAAATCAAGGCTCGAATGAAAGCCGCAAAGGACAGACAGAAATCATACGCGGACAAGAGAAGAAGGGATTTAGAGTTTCAAGTAGGGGACGTGGTACTGTTAAAGGTATCACCGTGGAAAGGAATCATCCGATTCAGGAAGCGTGGCAAACTGAGTCCAAGGTTTGTCGGACCTTTCAAGATTTTAGCAAGAGTGGGTCAAGTTGCTTACAAACTCGACCTACCCGTTGAGCTTAATGGAATACACCCTACGTTCCACGTGTCTCACCTACGCAAGTGCCTAGCCGATGACACAGCTCACATACCTTACGACGAGATCGAGGTGGATAACAGCCTAAATTACATAGAGGAACCAATAGCCATCCTTGACCGAGTTGAGAAACGACTACGCAACAAGTCGATACCGTTAGTCAAGATACAATGGAAACACAGAAAAGGGTCGGAAGCTACATGGGAAAAAGAAGATGAGATGAGGGAACTATACCCTCAATTGTTTGACGTATAAACAGTTTCGAGGACGAAACCTCTTTAAGGAGGGTAGACTTGTAACATCCCGAAAATAGTAAATAAGTAAATAATAATACGAAGGAGATTTATACGACATAAAACGAAATAAGAACAGATGGACTTGGGCTCGACTCCAACGGGCCGAGGGAAGCCCAGGTATAAAAGGGGCAAGACAGCCCATTTGACCATTTCACCTCCATTTCACCAATTCTAGAGAGAGAAAGGGAGTCCGAGTCTAGAGAGAGAAAGTCAACGGATCGCCACGAGATTTAAGGAGCACGTTACTACTGAGATCGTGAGCAAAACCTCTGGATCAGAATTCCAATCCAGGTAATGATTCGATCATAATATGAGTTTTTGTTCATTTTGGGGTTTCTCGAGTTTTAGCTAAATAGGTGATGTTTTTACGGATGAAACTTGATAATAAGCTTAGAAATAGAATCTAGAATGAAAACCGCACGTTTTGATCAAAGAAAATTGTAAGATTAGCATGATCGGATTAATATGCAAGAATTCCAAAATTTTGGTCCAAGAACCAGGTACTGCGTACTTACCAAGTGCGTAGGAAGGAATCCCTGCATACTTACTAAGTGCGCAGGCAACAGTCCCTGCGTACTTACCAAGTACGCAGGAGGAAGACTCCTGCGCACTTACCAAGTGCGCATGAGCAAGTCCCTGCGCACTTACTAAGTGCGCAGGCAGCAGACAGCAGGCCACAGGTTGGTTAAGTAAAGTCAGTAAGTTTAGAATGATTAAACCATTAGAGTCGGGGTTGGGTCTAATGTGTATTTAACTACCTAATCCAGATCGGAAGTGACGCTGTTGGGCCTTTGTTTAGGACAACCTAGAGTAGCTCATCAGGTGAGTTCTATGTGCCCCCTTTCTATGCTATGTGCAAATAATTTATAAATGTTTTGGGGCTGAAGTGTATACACTAAATGAATAAATGCTATAAGTGTCAATGTGATCATACGTATATATATATAAATACTTATATATGTGAAAATGAATTATGAATAAAGAATGAAGCGTATGATATAAAGAATGAATGAAAGAAGGACATAACGTAAAAGAATGAAATCTTGCTTTATATTACATATATATTGCTTGTTATGAATGAATATAAACGTTATAAACCCTTCTTTGACAACGGCTACTTCGGTAGACGGACGACCACGTGACTATTTTGCAACCGGGACGAAAACGTTCCTACGTAAGATAGGACGTATGAAAAGGTAAAAATGGACGGTCGAAGCAATTGCCTTAACTAATGTAGAACGGTTGCATACATAATGGTCACGTGGGAAACGGATGCCCTAGGGCAGACGGATTTAATGTTATGACGGACTACGACGGTAGGACGGTAAAGAGCGGACGGACAAAAGTTGCCGGACGGATTTAATGTTATGACGGGCGGTTTTCTAGAGCCGGACGGTAATGAGAAGGGCTACGACGGTAGCTCTGACTGCGATGTCTTCGTGACATTCGCGACAAGTATGATGGGTTGATCTCCCTTAAGATTATGGCCAATATGTGTTCTCCCAAAGAAAGTATGTATGTACATATGTATATACCCTCAATGAATGTTATGTGAGAACAGTAAAGTAAAGAATATTTAAAAGTATGAATATACATGTATACATTATATTCAGGATAAGATAAATATTATGTATGATTGTCTTTAAACTAGAACTCACCAGCGTTAGCTGACTTTTAGTATACATTTCAGGTAACAAAGGAAAGGGTCGTGCGAAGGCGTGAAGGTTACCTGGCACAAGACTGACATCCCACTTTTGTTTGTTAAGAATATGTTATGCTTTTATTTATAAAGACTTCCGCTGTTTTGATTATGTAATTGAATGACGAATGTTTTAATTTAAGTTCAGTATTTATGACTATGTTTATGAGTAAATCCAACAAGTGAGGTCACCCGGTTTAGGGGCCTTACAAGTTGGTATCAGAGCAATATTTTGAGAGATTCAGACATCCCTAAATGTCTGGACTCAAACTGATTATGGGACCAACGCACGGATGTCAGTATGGGTAACCAACGCCAACGCCAGCACGGTAAGTAAGTAATAAAGTTAATGCTCTTGCATAAGAATAGATACCATAACTTAGAACAAATAGATGTTAATGCCATGACTGATTTGAAGAGTTTTGAACCCGAAAAGCAATGTAAATTAGTAATCACAAACCGGTCACTGTAATTAAGAATTTACCTTGCTCGTACTGTTCCAAACTATGATATGAAGAAATGACATTGATGTATTCCCTTTATAAATATCAGGAAATTAAGAACTATGGCTGGCGGGGGAAGAATAGGACCTCGAGGTGGTCGCACTGGCCGACGAGGTAGACCTCCGTTGAACCCAAGATTTGAAGAAGAAGAGAGTGTACACGCAGAGCACACCGAAAGCGTGCACGAAACAGAAGTGACCCCAATTAGGGACGACAGTCCAGGGCCTATACAATTGGAACCTGAAGTCAGGGATGCTATTGCCCGTGAAGTGGTACTCACTCTGAAGCGAGTACTTCCTGATCTACTATCCGAGGCAATAAAGAAAAGTAAAGAGGAGGATGAAGGAGACCACGAAGAGAAAGTGTACGATAGTGATGGGGACGAAGTAAGAATAGTATCGAACAATCGTGGGTGTACTTATAAAGGTTTCAAGGATGGAGACCCACCTAAGTTTGATGGTAGCAAGGATTCGGTGGCTACTTTGGAATGGATTGAGAGAATGAACGCTGTAATCAACATCAGCGAGTGCCGACCGGACCAGACAGTTAAATATGTTGCTCATTCTTTCACCAATGAAGCACTAGGTTGGTGGAGAAATATTCAAAGAACAAAGTCACCACATGCTCTTGCCAGAATGACATGGGAAGACTTGAAAAAGCTCGTAATCCAAAAGTTCTGCCCACAGAATGAGATTGATCGTGTGGAGAACGAGTTCCTAAACTTCAAAGCTGGCGAGAAACTCGGGGCTCCCCATGGTGAGAAACTCGGTCTTATGAAACCTTTGTCAAGTAATTCTTGTAGTTGGCTCGACAGTTCTTGCATCTCGGAAGGGGCTAGACGATACGGTGATCGTGCAACTGGTGCGGCTCCTGGTACTAGGTCGATCCGAAACTCGACTTGTCTTGATGGTGGTATTCCTGGCAAGTCTTCGGGAAATACCTCCGAGTAATCTCTGACGATTGGTATGTCCTTAAGTCGACGTTCTTCGGGTTTCTTCTCGACGATGTGAGCCAGGAATGCACAATAACCCTTGCGTAGATACTTATGAGCTTCCATGCAGTTTATCGTCTTTAACATCGTTCTACACTTTTCGCCTTGAATTGAAAGAATTTCTCCGCTTGGTAGTGGGATACGTACAATCTTCTCGAAGCATACAATCTCGGCACGATTCTTTGTTAACCAATCCATGCCAATAACAACATCAAAACTCCCTAGTTCGACGGGTAGAAGGTCTATACTGAATGTATGGTTTTCTAAACATAAAGTACAACCCCTAATGACCTCTCCAGTTTCTATTAATTTCCCATTTGCTAATTCAATTGTATAATTTTGATCTAGTTTGCTGGCCTTAATACCGAGTAAGGATTTGAAATCATTCGACACAAAGCTCATATCCGCACCCGAATAAAAAAGTACAGAGGCATAGTGATTATTTATTGGGAACGTACCAGTGACGATGTTTGGGTCCTGGCGTGCGTCCTTTGCACCCATCACAAATGCCCTCCCTGGTGCCTGAGCGTTGTTCTGATTCTTCCACTTGGGACAATCCTTCTTGAAGTGTTTCAGGTCACCACATATGAAACATCCCGGTTTAATTCTCCCCATTCGGTTGTTAGTTCGACAAGTTTGAGTGGTGTGACCAAACTTGTCGCATTTTCCACACTTGATGCAAACACCGTCATGATGATTTCCACACCTCTTACATCTCGGTAGGCCCCTATCATACTCCTTTCTTTCCACTGTGTTGGCTGCAAAAGCCTTCAAAGTTCCTTGTTTCTTAAATTCTTGTTTTCCAGATTTGTTACTTGAATTTCCCATCCATTTCCTTTTCTCCCCAGATTTACCTTCCTCATTCTCCTTCCTCACAAACAATTCATTACGTACTGCATCATCTTTTAGTTTGAATGCTAAAGTTATAGCACTCTTGGCATCTATTGGATTAGATGATGTTACCATGCTACGAATCTGAGGCGCAAGGCCCCACAGATACCTCTCAACACGCTTATGTTCTGGTGTGACCATATGCGGTACCAAAAGTGCCAATTCATTGAAGCGGTCGGTGTATCCCGCTACATCATCTCCTATCATCTGTAGGTTCCACATCTCAGTTTCAATCTTTTGCAATTCGTTCCGAGGACAGTATTCCTCAATCATCATGTTTTTCAAATCTTCCCAAGATAATTGGTACGCCGTCTCTCTCCCCAAAGTCTTCATTTGAGTATTCCACCAAGTTAAAGCTTTATCAGTGAGCGTACATGTAGAATACTTCACCATGCAGTCAGCTGTGCATTCACTTATATCAATCACTGACTCTATATGTTCTATCCATCTCATTAGTCCTACTGCACCCTCGGTGCCATTAAAATTGCGGGGTTTGCAGGATAGGAAGGCCTTGTAGGTGCACTTCCTATTTGGAGCATCTGTAGGATCACAAGTCATAACGTCATTAATTCATATCATGACTATGTGTTATGGCTTAATTATTTTTATTACCTCCGGACCCTCCGGAACCTCCTGCTGTACCGCTCCCCCTGCTGTACCGCTACCTCCTGCACCTCCTGCACCCGTTTCCTCTGCCACTATTTCGATTTGCTTCATACTGTTCTATAGCGGCAGCTACTCGCTGTGCTATGAGTTGTTCCATGTTTGGAGAAATTGTCTCGTTGTTGTCACCAGTAGTGTTACGGGGTGTCCCACGCTTAGGTGCCATGACGTTCTTTCTAACATATCCATTAAAAAGAAACAACATTATATATCAATAATGATAGATCATGACATAAGGATACAACAACGTCAAATGCAAACAACCATCATCACAACATAAACCATCACATACATAGTTTAAACATACATGTTACATTGTTCCAAAAGACAAGGAGGTTCACATGACCACATCAGTACCAAAGTTTTAAACTACATAATGTGCTATGGGCACAACCCGCCCATAATAGGATTAAAAGAAGAAGTGAGAGTACAACCCAATCATCATGGCTAGTCCTGCCATGACAAAGCTAGCCCTTGCCACAAATTCTGCAGCCAAAGTCCTCTCCTCCAGTGCCTCCACCATGTCTCGGACCGTGAGAGTGAACTGCCAGTCCATATCAGCTCTCAACTCTAGGTAATCAGTGGCACCCTGTATGTTTCGGGTGCTATCCTCCAGAGTCTGTACTCGAGATCCGAGCCCTTGACGTAAGCGCATGGCTGCATCCCCCTACGCCCGAATATCATCTAGGAGATCATCAAGACGCTCTTCGTGCGTACGGACGCGTGCTACTAATGTAGGCACTGTGAGCTCCATGGCTTCCCTAGTGTGGGGTAGGGGTGTTGGAGAGTTGGAAGACTCTCCGAGCTCAAAGGTAGATGGAATGCTCTCCAACTCCCTCCATCGTGCCAGAGCACGAGGCATCCAACGGATAGTTCCCATAGTAGGATGGTAACAGGGTCGTTTCCTAGATGGTTCCTCATCGATCTCCAAATCTTTCGGGTTACGGGCTGCCAGGTTTCTCTTGCGCGGAAGTCGAACCTTCTTCCTAGCACTTTGTACTTTAATCGGTCCTCCGCTTTTCTTTCGGTAGACGATAGGCGGTTCTCCTAATGCAACATTAGGTGGTGTGGAGCTGCGAACTTGTACTCGATTTTTGAGACGTGAGGCGGAAAGTTCCTCGTTGGATTCAGAGTCAGAGACGGGGTCAGAGTGTGAATGTGACGGCATACTTGTGACTACAATATCCACATGACATGATGACTGGTTTTGAAATGCTTATGCAATGAAAACATTTTAGTGAGTCATTCAAATTATAGACTAGGTTCCATTTTTAGACACCTAGTTCGCTATAATCAATGGCTCTGATACCAAGTTCTGTCACACCCCGCCAGGGCGGAAAAGCGAGGCGCGACGTTCACTGGTTTCCAAAGCATATGATTACCGCAAACACATACATGTAATTGGATACATAATCGAGTTTAAAATATTTACATTACAAATATCAACTTGAGTTTACAAAAGTTTAAGATTTCGCAAATATGACTCAAGACCATGAGTTATACAAGAGAAATCCTCCCAAAAGCCGTATCCACGTGCATGCATGTATCCTACATTGCTAACCTGATGACCACGTTCAATTTCCTGAAAACATACTTAAAATTGTCAACACGAGGTTGGTGAGTTCACAAGTTATTATAAAGAGTTATCATAAATCCAATGTTTAAATCTGATCATTTTTCGATCAAAACACTTTACTTAGACCTGATCACTTTAACCTGATCAGTACTCTTTTGTTTCAACCTGATCACTTTAACCTGATCAGAACTCTTTACATTAAAACCTGATCACTTTAGCCTGATCAGAACTCTTTTGTTTAAACTTGATCATTTTAACTTGATCAAAACCCTTTTGTTAAACCTGATCACTTTACCCTGATCAGTACTCTTTTGTTTAAAACCTGATCACTTTACTCTGATCAGTACTCTTTTGTTTAAAACCTGATCACTTTACTCTGATCAGAACTCTTTTGTACAAAACCTGATCATTTTACCCTGATCAGAACTCTTTTGTATAAAACCTGATCATTTTACCCTGATCAGAACTCTTTTGTACAAAACCTGATCATTTTACCCTGATCAGAACTCTTTTGTATGTATTACCAATGAATAAGAATACTAATCCGATCTATTGAACCCATTTGTAAGCTTGCAAGGAATACAAAATAGTATGTAATGTACGAGACCGTAACCAAACCCCAACTTTCTGTGTCTCACCTCGCCTTTCTGCGAGTAAGACAATATGCGGTCATTCGGCCATTTGGACCCCTGGTTAGCGCGACTAACCATGACCGGAGGCGTCACCCCCAATAGTACTATTCATATAATCCCGGGCTAAATCCATAGCTAATGGTTACTAATTTATTCCGAGGACTTTAAGCGCTTTACTTTTCCCTCAATACACACATACGGTCAGATCATTAGTTCAATTCATTTATACACAAAAGTCTTTTACAAGTATGTTTCCACCCCAAATCATTTCAAAACTTTAGAAAAAAGTGGATTAGTGAAACTCACCTCGACAATATGAAAGCTAGCAAATATTTGAATATCAGCAGATTCGCCTATCCGTATCCTAATTATACAAGGATAACATACACGTTAAGACTACCCGTCTTAAGCGCAAGTTGTTCACCGACTTAGCAAATCTGATTGCTTTTTAAATATCTTTTTAGTTTTTCCAACCTTCGTTTTGTTATCAAAATAGTTCTGAGTTACTGTCCTATGGGGCTGATGAACAGGTATCGAAACTTTCTTAGTTTCGATTAAACATAACAGACGTCGAATCGAAACTACCTAGTTTCGATTGGTAAGAATAGTATCGAAACTACCTAGTTTTGATTGGGCAATTGGTATCGAAATTACTTAGTTTCGATTGAACAGGTATCGAAACTCCTAGTTTCGATTGAGTAATTAGGTATCGAAACTCCTAGTTTCGATTGACAGGTATCGAAACTCCTAGTTTCGATTGAATAACAGGTATCGAAACTATAGTTTCGATTACTGCACTTTGATTGACAGAATTCGTCCTGTATATTTTTATGTTCAAATATTGAATTTGACACACTTTTATTGTTATCTTACTTGCGTTTGAACGATTTGTATGTTCAGCTACGGTTTTAAAGAAAATGAAATGGATAATATTGAGTTTTTACCTCAAACAGAGAATGGTGATTTCTAGAGAAACAGAGAATGATCTTGAGCTCCTTAGCTTGATTCTTGAGACAACACTTGGAACTCTTCTTATAGCACCGTAATATGGTGGATTTTTTCCTTAAACTGGACTTCGATTTGAAGGAGAATTGGGAATTTGCCGTAAGAAAATGAGAAAGCTTGAAAGGGATTGTGAGACTTCGACTGAGGAGGTATGGTTTTTATCTGAATTTGAGTGAATTAGCAAGTGGGAGAATGGTTCCCCTGACTCTCGGCCGAGAAAGTCAAGGAAGTGGTTTGGGGTTAATGATAACCAATTTTAAGCATTAATTTATTAATGGTATTAGTATCAATTAGAGTTTTATAGGGGTAATTTAATTCGGTTTAGATTCTTCACGGTATTATAATTTTAACCATTTTATGGCTTGTTGAAGAAATTATTAAACTCTTGGTTCAACGTAAATTTTGTATAATATATATATATATTTTTCTGGTCATTTAATTTAACCATTAACGTTCGTATTTAGTCGGGTTATTCTGCTTACTTTTTCTAGTAATTCTTTAAGATTTACTAGACTTGGAATAAACTTCTTTGCTAGACTTCTTGACTTTACTTAGTCAAAATAAAATATCAGGAAATAATAATTATGAACGTGCGTTTATGAAATGTGGATATTGACCTGAAATGCTGGGTGTCACAGAAATGAAGGAACTTATGGTCCAACTAGACGAGTTACTTGATAAAGGATTTATCCAACCGAGCATCTCGCCGTGGGGTGCTCCGGTGTTGTTCGTAAAGAAGAAAGACGGTTCGATGAGAATGTGTATTGATTATCGCGAGTTGAACAAACGTACCGTGAAGAACAAGTACCCATTACCAAGGATCGACGACCTGTTTGATCAATTGCAAGGCGCACGTTGGTTTTCAAAAATCGACCTTCGGTCCGGGTACCATCAGTTGAAGGTGAGGGAAAAAGACATACCGAAAACTGCATTTCGCACGCGTTATGGACATTTCGAGTTCCACGTAATGTCTTTCGGATTGACGAACGCCCCCGCAGCGTTCATGGATTTAATGAATAGGGTGTGTCGACCGATGCTGGATCGATCGGTAATAGTGTTCATCGATGACATCCTTATCTACTCCAAGAATGAGGGTGATCACGCGTGTCACTTAAAGGAAGTATTGGAAGCTCTGAAGAAGGAGAAGTTGTATGCTAAGTTCTCCAAATGTGCGTTCTGGTTTAGGGAAGTCCAATTCCTAGGTCACGTCATTGGCCTGAACGGCATTATGGTTGACCCAGCAAAGATAGTAACGGTAAGTGAATGGGACATTCCTAAGACGCCAACTGAAATCCGCAGTTTCTTGGGATTGGCGGGCTACTATCGGAGATTCATCCAGGATTTCTCGAAAATAGCTTCGCCATTGACAAAGTTGACTCGGAAGGAGGTAAAGTACGAATGGGGTTCGACCCAGGATGAGGCGTTTAAGGAATTGAAAGAGAAGCTAACCCAAGCCCCAGTCTTGGCCCTTCCTGAGGGCAGTGAAGACCTGGTGGTATACTCTGACGCGTCAGGTCAGGGATTAGGGTGTGTGTTGATGCAACGCGGTAGAGTGATTGCGTATGCGTCGCGGCAGTTGAAAGTTCACGAAGTCAACTATCCGACTCACGATTTGGAACTTGCTGCTGTCGTATTTGCATTAAAAATCTGGAGGCACTACCTGTACGGGGTGAAGTTTACTATTTACTCCGACCACAAAAGTTTGAAGTACTTCTTCGAACAAAAAGAACTTAATATGAGGCAGAGGCGATGGTTAGAACTGTTGAAGGACTATGACTGTGAAATAATGTACCATCCTGGAAAGGCAAACGTGGTAGCTGACGCTCTAAGCCGAAAGGATGTGCCTACTCCTATTAGAGTGAAAGCTTGCCAGTTGGTGGTAACATCGGATGTGATGAGCGAAATCGAGAGAGCTCAAGATGAAGCACTTAAGGAAGAAAATATAAAGAAGGAAAGGATGGTTGGCCAACAGGACAAGTTGTAATATAACACCCTTGGTGTTAGAACACGTTATGGACGGGTATGGATACCTATGGGTGGCGAGCTTAGAACCAAAATCTTGGATGAGGCTCATAAGTCTCGTTACTCTATCCATCCTGGTACCAACAAAATGTACCAAGACCTGAAGAAGGACTACTGGTGGCCTTGAATGAAATGTGATGTGACGAAGTATGTAAGCAAGTGCTTGCCTTGCTCGCAAGTAAAGGCTGAACACCAGAAACCGTATGGAAAGATTCAACCACTTGATATACCAGAATGGAAGTGGGAACACATTACCATGGACTTCATAACCAAGCTACCTCGCACAGCTAAAGGTCATGACACCATTTGGGTAATTGTGGACCGATTAACGAAGAGTGCTCATTTCCTACCTATTCGCGAGACGTTCTCGTCGGAAAGGTTAGCAGAAGTGTTTATTAACGAAGTAGTAGTACGGCATGGGATGCCTTTGACGATCGTATCTGACCGGGACACACGATTCACATCGAGGTTCTGGAAAAGATTTCATGAGGTGATGGGCACGAGGCTGAATATCAGCATGGCATACCACCCACAAACGGATGGTCAGTCCGAAAGGACCATTCAGACATTGGAGGATATGCTCCGTGCTTGTATTATTGATTTCGGTGGCAGTTGGGACAGTCATCTGCCGTTAGCCGAATTCTCCTACAACAATAGTCATCACTCGACGATAGGCATGCCGCCTTACGAAATGTTGTATGAGAGAAGATGTAGGACCCCGGTTTGTTGGGGAGAGATTGGACAGAAGGAATTAGGAAGTCTTGAAGTTATAAAAGAAACGTCGGAAAGGTTTGATCAAATCAAAGCTCGAATGAAGGCCGCACAAGATCGTCAGAAATCATATGCGGATAAACGACGAAGGCCTATTGAGTTTGATGTTGGGGACAGGGTAATGTTGAAAGTGTCTCCCTGGAAGGGAATCATTCGATTCAGGAAGAGAGGAAAGTTAAGTCCGAGGTTTGTCGGACCTTTTAGGATAGCGGCACGGGTTGGTGAAGTCGCATATCGGTTTGAGTTTCCTGATGAGTTAAGTGGGATTCATCCTACCTTCCATGTATCACACTTGCGAAAATTTTTGGCGGATGAATCGGCTCACGTACCACTTACTGACATCGAGGTCGACAACAGCCTTAATTACATCGAAGAACCCGTGGCTATCTTAGACCGAAAGGAGAAGCGTTTGCGTAACAAAGTGATCCGATTGGTTAAAGTCCAATGGAGGCACCGAAAGGGATCGGAGGCTACATGGGAAGCAGAGGCGGAAATGAGAGAGTCGTACCCTCAATTATTTGACTTGTGATAGGTTTCGGGGACGAAACCTATTATAAGGGGGGTAGACTTGTAACATCCCAAAATGTCGAAAAAATAAAGTTAGCGAGTTCAAGCGGGCCAAAGTCGGGCCGGGTCAGTCGCGAACCGGGCTTGAGGAGGTCTCCCCTATAAATAGCCCAAGGCACTCATTCTTCTTCTCTTTGACATTCTAGAGAGAGAAAACCATAGAGAGAGAAAGTGTCGGAATCTCACAAGATTGCACCAGATCGTGTCTCTTGCACTCGTAAAGGAAACCTCCAGATCAGAAGCTCGATTCAGGTAACGATCCGACCTAAATCTGAGTTTTTGTTCGTTTTTGGGTTTTTTTGGGTTTTGGGTGAAAATAGGACGTTTTTCCGGATGAAACTTAAGAATAAGCTTAGGTTTAGTATCTACAATGAAAAACGGTTGTTTTGAGCAAAGAAGGTTGAAGTTTTGACATAACCGAACCCAAATCCGCGAATTTCGGGACTTTTGGGGAAGATGACTGATGTTGCAGGCGAACTTAGCAAGTTCGCCTGTCAAGTTCGCTTGGTGGAGGCGAACTTATCAAGTTCGCCTGATTATGTTCGCTTGGCAAGTTCGCTTGGCCGAGGTAAGCGAACTTATCAAGTTCGCTTGAGTTAAGTTCGCCTGGCCACAAGGTAAGCGAACTTATTACGTTCGCCTGATTAAGTTCGCCTGGCTAAAGGGTAAGCGAACTTATTAAGTTCGCTTATAAGTTCGCCTAAGCCAGGGGAGGCGAACTTAGCATTAAGTTCGCCTATATCAGCTGAGTAGAGTGTGAATCGAGGTTAGGTCTGATATATGTGTTTTGTAACCAATTCAGATCGGAAGTGACGTGGTTGGGCCATTGATTAGGACAACCAAGACTAGCTTAAAAGGTGAGTTCTAGAAGCCCTCTTTTAAATATTTTAATAATGTTTTTGCGCTGGTGTGCACACGTGACGATTTTATAAAACGATGTTTATGAAGGTTGTATGTAACGTTTTATAAAATGATGTTTATGAAGGATGTTTTAGAAGGAAGGCTTATGAAGGAAGTGTTTATGAAATATTTTGCCAAAAGAAGTTTACGAAGTGTTTTAACGAATGAATAAATGTTTTTAATAAAACGTACGAATGCTTTAACTGAAGTTTTTGAAGTAAAAAGAAGCGAAGGTTTTACGAAAGTCACAAACGAACGAATCTGCCAATATTCCTTAGGGAATGAAGGTTAAGGGATGGGAAGTATGTTATGGGCCTTTACCTTTTAGGGGCCTCTGTGGCTGGACAACTGTTGTACAACTGGGGCGATGACGGTCGCCAAGGGGATTATCGTGATCCTTGAAGTTTGGTACGATTTACCTTACGGGGTAGTCGTGCTTGAAGTTTGGTACTTGCGCCCTACGGGGTGCAGTGCTTGAAGTTTGGTACGCGCTATCCTTTGGGACGCCGTGCTTGAAGGGTTGGATGACCTAAGTATCGGGCCCTAGGAGTTCCTCACCCGAAGGACAGTACGGTGATGATGGGACTAGTGGTGGTGATCCTTAGGTTATTCAGCCAATATGTAACGTTTGGATTTGACGGTTACAAGAAGGCGCAGATTCGATATGTTCGTTGACTTATGTTTATGAAGTGTTATGTTTGTTATTGCATTATTTTACGTACGCTTTTTATTAAATGAAGTATGAAGTTATGTTTTTGGCAAATTTATTGAAGTTAAGGTTTTATGTTAAAACTAGAACTCACCAGCGTAGCTGACGTTTTAAGTGTGCACATTCAGGTTAAGGCAGGTTATGAGGATGGACGGTGATGCTTGGCTAGAGATGAAGAGTTACCCGACTGCTTTTGAAGACTGGCATCCCGTTATGTTTAGTTATGATGTAATTATGTTTTAATCAATGTTTACGCTTCCGCATGTATGAACAACGATTAAGTTATGTTTAAATGAAATTTTCCGCTGCGTTATTTGATACTCATGTTTAAGAACTGTTTGTGAATGAGTAAATCCAACAAGTGAGGCCTCCCGGGTTTGGGGCCTTACAGAATCATACCTTGATTGTGTCATCAATTTTGGTGACGATAAGGTATTAGTTACACTAATGCCGATGAAATTGAATGAATATGAGGTTATCCAAGGGATGGATTGATTAAACCAATACCAAGCTCATATTGATTGTGACCAAAGAACGGTCAAGATTAAGAAATCAGATGAAACTAGTTTCATGATTCAGGGTGATAGTAATAAAAATAAGATTGAAATAACTTCCATAGCAAAAGCTAAGAAAGAATTAATTAAAGGAGACGGTATATTCATACTACATGCTTTAAACATTAAACCTGAAGGACAGATTGCAGATATTCCCATAGTTTGTGACCACCCGGATATATTTCAGGAAGAATTACCCGGTCTTCCACCTGATCGTCAGATCGAGTTCCGAATCGAACTCATTCCTGGAGCTAAACCTGTTGCAAGTTCCCCTTATCGTCTAGCTCCTTCCGAACTGAAAGAATTGATGAAACAAATTCAAGAACTATTAGACAAAGAGTTCATTCGTCCGAGCACTTCACCTTGGGGAGTACCGGTACTATTTGTTATGAAGAAGGATGGAAGCATGAGGATGTGCATTGACTACCGGGAATTGAACAAGCTAACTATAAAGAACAGATATCCATTGCCTAGAATAGATGAATCTGAATTTCGGCGTTTTAAAACTTGAACAATGACTCATCAGGAGTATACCGTTAAATTTAATGAGATGGCTAAGCTGGTGCCACATTTGGTTACTCCTGAATCATTAAGAGTCAAATGTTATATTCAAGGATTACCTCCTAAGGTTTGTACCTTAGTGAAATCTATCGCGCCTGAAACGACAGATTTAGCCGTTGAAAAGAGTGCGGTAATGTTTGTTGAAGTGGCAGCTCAAGAGCCACCAAAAGTTGATCACAAACGGAAACCTGAAGAAGTTGTTTATAAATTTAAACCGGCAAATAGTAAATTTCCCATAAAGGGAGGATTTAACCCCAACCCTGATAGAACCACCCAGGGAGTAAAGTGCCAGACTTGTCAGAAGTTTGGTCAGTCGGCAACTCTATGCACGAACGTTAAATGTTTTAACTGCGGAGAGAAAGGGCATTATATGTAACCTTCACGATTTTCTAGCATTATTCCATTCTATTTTAGATAATAATAACACTTCATTTCAAACCCGTACTTATCACATTAATTATTATTTTAACGAGTATTAATTCAAAGTTTCATTCTTATTGTAACACATTATTTTCTAATTGTACATATATAACATATGTATGTATATATATATATATATATATATATATATATATAGAGAGAGAGAGAGAGAATAGGGTTCCACTAGGAAGGGAAAAAAGTGTAGGAAAGATTTTGAGCCCTTGATCTTAGAGATAAAGTGTTTCTAAGAAGGCCACGTAAAAAAGAAGAGATTTTAAGCCTTGGAGGGTATAATAGTAATTGCTTCCAACAGAGAGAAATAACATACACATGCAAGTCACATGTATTTTTCACCCTTATTTTTTAAACGTTTATATTTTTTTAATACGTCATTATTTTTTTTTTAAATTATACCATAAAATCGAGCGTTTTTTTATCTTTAAAACGAGTATGGTATATTAAAATAAAATCATTGAACTGGGTTTGTACGTTTTTAACAGGGTTTTCATGGCGTTTTTTCAAGACTTTTTTCACTGTGCTTTTTCATGGCGTTTTTTCAAGACTTTTTCATAACGTTTTTTATGATGTTTTTTTCACTGCGTTTTTTCACGTCGTTTTTTATGACTTTTTTCAATGCGTTTTTCATGGACGTTTTTCACTGCGTTTTTTCATGATGTTTTTTTTTCATGGTGTCTTTTTCATGGCGTTTTTTCAAGACTTTTTCATAACGTTTTTTAAGACTTTTTCATAACGTTTTTTTATGATGTTTTTTTCACTACGTTTTTTCATGGCGTTTTTTTATGACTTTTTTCACTGCGTTTTTCATTGACGTTTTTCACTGCGTTTTTTCATAACGTTTTTTTCATGGTGTCTTTTTCATAGAGTTTTCTGGTGTTTTTGATAACCGATTGTGCGGAAAACAGAAAAACGCATGTGAAACTCGGCGTGTTATGGTGTTTTTAAACTGGGCAACTTTATGGTGTGTTTTGAACCATGATTGTGTAGAAAACAGAAAATTTGTTTTAGGGTGTTTTTAAACTAGGCAACTTTATGGTGTGTTTTTAACGATGATTGTGTAGAAAACAGAAAATGTGTTTTTCAGATTCTCCAACACCTCCGAGAAATTATTGTCTTTGGTGTTCAGCTCTATGAACGCGAGAGTTGTAGGAGCGCGTACGCGATCAAGCCGAAAATTGAAAACGCATTTCTAGACGCCATTACCATAATGGTTTTAGGTGTTTTATTTATGGTGTTTTTTTTTCAGATAAAACAAGCTCTTTTAAAAATATCATAAACTCCTTCGGTTAAAAAACTTGCCCAGTTCTAAAAACACCATAACACGCTCACTTCAAAAACATCATAAAATGTCCAGTTTAAATTTTTTTATGATTTTTTTTCTAATTTATGACTTTTTTTATGGTATTTGTGCGTCGTTTTTTTGATGTTTTTATACAGTTTGTACAACCTAGTGCAAAAACACTATTAATAAAAAACCCCACTTAACACGTAATTTTTTTTAAAAATTTTATATAACAATATTGTACTCATATTAGAGATAAAAAACGCTCGTTATTATGGTGTAATTTTTCTTTTAAATAATAACGCATTAAAAAGTTATTAAAGTTTAAAAAATATGGAGGAATTTGCATGTGACTTGCATGTGCATAATTTGAACATTTGAAAAATCAAGCGACTGTTTCTTTCACGAATTTGCCCTTCCCCCTTGGTCCCCTCCTTGGACACACGTCATTCCGTGATGGCTTCCTACACTTTTTATCCTTCTTAGAACCCGAGGTCAGAGATACTATTGCCCGTGAGGTCGTGCTCACTTTGAAGAATGTATTGCCTGACCTACTATCAGAGGCATTGAAGAAAATCAAGGAAGATGGTGAAGGGAACAATGAGGAAAAGGTATATGACAGCGATGGGGATGAAATAAAGGTGGGATCAAGTAAACGAGGGTGATCACCACTGTCACCTAAGAGAAGTATTGGAAGTGTTAAAGCAGGAAAAGTTGTACGCAAAATTCTCCAAATGCTCTTTCTGGCTTAGGGAAGTCCAATTCCTAGGCCATGTGATAAATACGAAAGGCATCATGGTGGATACTGCGAAGATTGAGACAGTAAAGGAATGGAACATCCTGAAGACACCAACAGAGATACGAAGTTTTCTGGGATTGGCAGGCTACTATCGCAGGTTCATTCAAGATTTCTCAAGAATTGCCTCGCCACTAACCAAACTGACACGGAAGGAAGTAAAGTACGAATGGGGTCCAACCCAAAACAACGCGTTTGAGGAACTTAAGACACGATTAACTCAAGCTCCAGTCTTGACACTACCTGAAGGAAATAAAGACTTGGTAGTCTACTCTGACGCATCAAGCCAAGGTCTGGGATGCGTACTTATGCAACGAGGAAAGGTAGTTGCTTACGCCTCACGACAACTAAGGATTCACGAGGTTAACTACCCAACCCACGATCTAGAGTTAGCAGCAGTAGTCTTCGCCCTGAAAATATGGAGACACTACCTATATGGAGTTAAGTGCACCATTTACTCCGATCATAAAAGCTTGAAGTACTTTTTCAAGCAAAAGGAATTAAACATGAGGCAAAGGAGGTGGCTAGAACTACTAAAGGACTACGATTGTGAGATACTGTACCATCCAGGCAAGGCAAACGTAGTAGCTGACGCCTTAAGCAGAAAGGAGCAATCTGATCCTATCCGGATCAAGGCGTGTCAGCTGATATTAACACCAGATTTGATGAGTGAAATATCAAAGGCACAAGATGAAGCACTGTTAGAAAGAAATATAAAACGGGAAAGAATGGTAGGACAACCAGGGAACTTGGATGCAAATGCATACGGTGTACGAACTAGGTTTGACCGGATGTGGATACTAAGATTGGCGAGCTTAGAGCTAAAATACTCAGTGAGGCCCATAAGTCTCGCTATTCTATCCACCCCGGAACAAACAAAATGTATCAAGACTTGAAGAAAGAGTACTGGTGGCCTGGCATGAAGAATGATGTAACCGAGTACGTGAACAAGTGCCTAACGTGTTCACTAGTTAAGGCCGAGCACCAGAAACCATGCGGTAAAATGCAACCTCTACCAATACCGGAATGGAAGTGGGAGGAGATCACGATGGACTTCATTACCAAGCTACCGCGAACAGCTAAAGGCAATGATACCATTTGGGTGATCGTTGACCGCTTAACGAAGAGTGCTCACTTCTTGCCAATACGTGAGACTGCTTCGTCCGAAAAACTAGCGGAAGTTTTTATCAAAGAAATTGTGAGCAGGCATGGTATGCCGGTGTCGATTGTGTCCGACCGGGATACTAGATTCACATCAAGGTTTTGGAAGAAATTTAACAAAGCAATCACTAGATTGAACATCAGCACAGCTTACCACCCTCAAACCGATGGTCAATCTGAAAGGACAATCCAGACCCTAGAAGACATGCTCCGGGCTTGCATCATCGACTTCGGTGGGAGCTGGGACAGCCATCTACCATTGGCAGAATTTTCATACAACAACAGTTATCACTCAACGATTGGCATGTCGCCATTCGAGATGTTGTATGGAAGGAGATGTAGAACCCCGATCTGTTGGGGGAAAATTGGGCAGAAGGATTTTGCAAGTCTCGAAGTGGTCAAAGCTACTTCTGAGAAATTTGATCAAATCAAGGCTAGAATGAAAGCCGCAAAGGACAGACAAAAATCATACGCGGATAAGAGAAGAAGGGATTTAGAGTTTCACGTGGGGGACATGGTACTGTTAAAGGTATCACCATGGAAAGGAATCATTCGATTCAGAAAACGTGGCAAACTAAGTCCAAGGTTTGTCGGACCTTTCAAGATTTTAGCGAGAGTGGGTCAAGTTGCTTACAGACTCGACCTACCCGTTGAGCTAAGTGGAATACACCGTACGTTCCACGTGTCGCACTTACGCAAGTGCCTAGCTGACGACACAGCGCACATACCTTACGATGAAATCGAGGTGGATAACAGTCTGAATTATGTCGAGGAACCAATAGCCATCATTGACCGATCTGAGAAGCGACTACGCAACAAGTCAATCCCATTGGTCAAAGTTCAATAGAAGCACAGAAAGGGATCAGAAGCTACCTGGGAGAAAGAAGACGAGATGCGAGAACTATACCCTCGGTTGTTTAACGCATAACTGGTTTCGAGGACGAAACCTTTTTAAGGGGGGTAGACTTGTAACATCCTAAAATGACGAGAAATAAAGTTAACGAGTTCAAGCGGGCCGAAGTCGGGCCGAGTCAGTCGCGAACCGGGCTTGGGGAGGTCTCCCCTATAAATAGCATAAGGCCCTCATTGTTATCCTCTTTACAATTCTAGAGAGAGAAAAACCGTAGAGAGAGAAAGTGTCGGAATCGCACAAGATTGCACCCGCTCGTGTCTCTTGCACTCGTGAAGGAAACCTCCAAATCAGAATCGTCATCCAGGTAACCATTCGAGCCAAAACTGAGATTTTTGCTTAGGTTGGGTTTCCGGGTTTTCGGGTGAAAATAGGACGTTTTCACGAATGAAACTTGAGAATAAGCTTGGGTTTAGTATCTGGAATGAAAACTAGTTGTTTTGAGCAAAGAAAGATGAAGTTTTGACATAATCGAACCCAAATCCAAGAATTTCGGACTGTTTGGGGAAGATGACTGCTGGTGCAGGCGAACTTAGCAAGTTCGCTTGTTAAGTTCGCTAAGTTCGCCTGTTAAGTTCGCTTGGTGGAGGCGAACTTATCAAGTTCGCCTGATTAAGTTCGCTTGGCAAGTTCGCTTGGCCAAGGGTAAGCGAACTTATTAAGTTCGCCTAGGTCAGAGGAAGCGAACTTAGGAATTAAGTTCGCCTATAAGTTCGCCTAGGCCAGTGGAAGCGAACTTAGGCATTAAGTTCGCCTATGTCAGCTGTGTTAGGAATGTAACTTGGTTTAGATCTGATACGTGTATGATTAATTAATCCAGATCGTGTGCAACGCTCATCGGACCGCAGTTAGGACAGAACAAGACTAGCCGATCAGGTGAGTTCTATGTGCCCCCCTCTATGTTATCTGCAAAGGATTTATAAATATTTTTGGGGCTGAAGTGTATACACTAAATGAATAAATGTTATGAATGCCAATATGAACATACATGATATATAAATATATGAGAATGAATTATGAACAAAGATTGAAACGTATGTTTACAAAGTATGAATGAAATCTTGCCTTATATTATATATATACTGCATGTTATGAATATACGTGAATGTTATGGACGCTTCGATGCTAATGGCTACTACGGTAGACAGATGACCACGTGACTATCTTGCAACCGGGACAAAAACGTTCCTTCATCAACAAGGAAATAAAAAGGGGCATAAATGGGCGGTCGAAGCAAATGCCAAATCATATGTAGAACGGTTGCAAACATGGTAGCACGTGGGAAACGGATACCTTCGGGTAGACGGGCGAAAAGGACGGCCATCGACGGTAGGACGGTATGACGGACGGCCGAAGGTTGGCCGGACGTTTTTTTTTATGGCGGACGGTTTCTAGGACCGGACGAGTCAAAGGGATATGACGGTAGCTTCATGGCGTATGTCTTTTTGACATACGTAGTAAAAGATGGGTTGCTCACCCATATGTGTACGACCAAATGAATGTTAAGAAAAAAAATTAAGAATACGTATTTATGATCTTTATGTATAAACTTAAGAATACTTTTAAGGAAATAATGCTTATATCTAATCATTTTAAACTAGAACTCACCAGCGTTAGCTGACTTTTAGTATACATTTCAGGTAACAAAGAAAAGGGTCGTGCGAAGGCGTGAAGGTTACCCGGCTAAAGACTGACATCCCGATTTATGTTTTTGTTAAACACAGATGTATGTGTTAAATGTTAAGACTTCCGCTGTAATGTACTCAAATGTGAATGATTTTGGCTGTTAATTGAATATGTTAAATTTAAAGTTCAGTATTGATGACTTTGTTTATGAGTAAATCCAATAAGTGAGGTCACCCGGAAAAAGGGGCCTTACAAGTTGGTATCAGAGCAATAGTTTGAGAGATTCAAACATCCCTAAATGTCTGAACTCAAGCTGATTATGGGACCAACGCACGGGTGTCAGCCTTGGTAGCCAACGCCGACGCCATCACTGTAAGTAAGCACTAAAGTTCAAGTTTCTAGATAGGAATAGATGCCTTAACTTATAACCAATAGATGTCAATGTCTTGACCAATTTGAAGAGTTTGGAACCTGAAAAGCAATGTAAATTTCTAATCACAAACCGGTCACTGTAATTAAAAATTTACCTTGTTCGTACTGTTCTAAAACTATGATCTGAAGAAATGGCATTGATGTATTACCTTTATAACTATCAGGAAACTAGGAATTATGGCTGGTGGAGGAAGGACAGGACGCCGAGGCGGTCGTACGGGCCGAGTAGGTAGACCTCCACTGAATCCAAGACATCAAGAAGAAGAGGATGTGCACACATAAAACACTGAGAGCGTGCACCAAACTAATGTCACCCCAACTGGGGGCGACCATCAAGGGTCTCTACAGTTGGAACCCGAGGTCAGAGATGCTATTGCCCGTGAGGTCGTGCTCACTTTGAAGAATGTATTTCCTGACCTACTATCGGAGGCATTAAAGAAAATCAAGGAAGATGATGAAGGGAACAATGAGGAAAAGGTATATGACAGCGATGGGGATGAAATAAAGGTGGGATCAAGTAAACGAGGGTGATCACCACTGTCACCTAAGAGAAGTATTGGAAGTGTTAAAGCAGGAAAAGTTGTACGCAAAATTCTCCAAATGTGCTTTCTGGCTTAGGGAAGTCCAATTCCTAGGCCATGTGATAAATACGAAAGGCATCATGGTGGATCTTGCGAAGATTGAGAAAGTAAAGGAATGGAACATCCCGAAGACACCAACAGAGATACGAAGTTTTGTAGGATTGGCAGGCTACTATCGCAGGTTCATTCAAGATTTCTCAAGAATTGCCTCGCCACTAACCAAACTGACACGGAAGGAAGTAAAGTACGAATGGGGTCCAACCCAAAACAATGTGTTTGAGGAACTTAAGACACGATTAACTCAAGATCCAGTCTTGACACTACCTGAAGGAAATAAAGACTTGGTAGTCTACTCTGACGCGTCAAGCCAAGGTCCGGGATGCGTACTTATGCAACGAGGAAAGGTAGTTGCTTACGCCTCACGACAACTAAGGATTCACGAGGTTAACTACCCAACCCACGATCTAGAGTTAGCAGCAGTAGTCTTCTCCCTGAAAATATGGAGACACTACCTATATGGAGTTAAGTGCACCATTTACTCCGATCATAAAAGCTTGAAGTACTTTTTCGAGCTAAAGGAATTAAACATGAGGCAAAGGAGGTGGCTAGAACTACTAAAGGACTACGATTGTGAGATACTGTACCATCCAGGCAAGGCAAATGTAGTAGCTGACGCCTTAAGCAGAAAGGAGCAATCTGATCCTATCCGGATCAAGGCGTGTCAGCTGATATTAACGCCATATTTGAGGAGTGATATATCAAAGGCACAAGATGAAGCACTGTTAGAAAGAAATATAAAACGGGAAAGAATGGTAGGACAACCAGGGAATTTGGATGCAAATGCATATGGTGTACGAACTAGGTTTGACCGGATGTGGATACCTAAGATTGGCGAGCTTAGAGCTAAAATACTCGATGAGGCCCATAAGTCTCGCTATTCTATCCACCCCGGAACTAACAAAATGTATCAAGACTTGAAGAAAGAGTACTGGTGGCCTGGCATGAAGAATGATGTAACCGAGTACGTGAACAAGTGCCTAACGTGTTCACTAGTTAAGGCCGAGCACCAGAAACCAGGCGGTAAAATGCAACCTCTACCAATACAGGAATGGAAGTGGGAGGAGATCACGATGGACTTCATTACCAAGCTACCGCGAACAGCTAAAGGCAATGATACCATTTGGGTGATCGTTGACCGCTTAACGAAGAGTGCTCACTTCTTGCCAATACGTGAGACTGCTTCGTCCGAAAAACTAGCAGAAGTTTTTATCAAAGAAATTGTGAGCAGGCATGGTATGCCGGTGTCGATTGTGTCCGACCGGGATACTAGATTCACCTCAAGGTTTTGGAAGAAATTTAACAAAGCAATGGGCACTAGATTGAACATCAGCACAGCTTACCACCCTCAAACCGATGGTCAATCCGAAAGGACAATCCAGACCCTAGAAGACATGCTCCGGGCTTGCATCATCGACTTCGGTGGGAGCTGGGACAGCCATCTACCATTGGCAGAATTTTCATACAACAACAGTTATCACTCAACGATTGGCATGCCGCCATTTGAGATGTTGTATGGAAGGAGATGTAGAACCCCGATCTGTTGGGGGAAAATTGGGCAGAAGGATTTTGCAAGTCTCGAAGTGGTCAAAGCTACTTCCGAGAAATTTGATCAAATCAAGGCTCGAATGAAAGCCGCAAAGGACAGACAAAAATCATACGCGGATAAGAGAAGAAGGGATTTAGAGTTTCACGTGGGGGACATGGTACTGTTAAAGGTATCACCATGGAAAGGAATCATTCGATTCAGAAAACGTGGCAAACTAAGTCCAAGGTTTGTCGGACCTTTCAAGATTTTAGCGAGAGTGGGTCAAGTTGCTTACAGACTCGACCTACCCGTTGAGCTTAGTGGAATACACCCTACGTTCCACGTGTCGCACTTACGCAAGTGCCTAGCTGACGACACAGCGCACATACCTTACGATGAAATCAAGGTGGATAACAGTCTGAATTATGTCGAGGAACCAATAGCCATCCTTGACCGATCTAAGAAGCGACTACGCAACAGGTCAATCCCATTGGTCAAAGTTCAATGGAAGCACAGAAAGGGATCAGAAGCTACCTGGGAGAAAGAAGACGAGATGCGGGAACTATACCCTCGGTTGTTTAACGCATAACTGGTTTCGAGGACGAAACCTTTTTAAGAGGGGCAGACTTGTAACATCCTAAAATGACGAGAAATAAAGTTAACGAGTTCAAGCGGGCCGAAGTCGGGCCTAGTCAGTCGCGAACCGGGCTTGGGGAGGTCTCCCCTATAAATAGCCTAAGGCCCTCATTGTTCTCCTCTTTACAATTCTAGAGAGAGAAAAACCATAGAGAGAGAAAGTGTCAGAATCGCACAAGATTGCACCCGCTCGTGTCTCTTGCACTCGTGAAGGAAACCTCCAAATCAGAATCGTCATCCATGTAACCATTCGAGCCAAAACTGATATTTTTTCTTAGGTTGGGTTTCCGGGTTTTCGTGTGAAAATAGGACGTTTTCATGAATGAAATTTGAGAATAAGCTTGGGTTTAGTATCTGGAATGAAAACTAGTTGTTTTGAGCAAAGAAAGTTGAAGTTTTGACATAATCGAACCCAAATCCAAGAATTTCGGACTGTTTGGGGAAGATGACTGCTGGTGCAGGCGAAATTAGCAAGTTCGCTTGTTAAGTTCGCTAAGTTTGCCTGTTAAGTTCGCTTGGTGGAGGCGAACTTATCAAGTTCGCCTGATTAAGTTCGCTTGGCAAGTTCGCTTGGCCAAGGGTAAGCGAACTTATTAAGTTCGCCTAGGTCAGAGGAAGCGAACTTAGGCATTAAGTTCGCCTAGGCCAGTGGAAGCGAACTTAGGCATTAAGTTCACCTATGTCAGCTGTGTTAGGAATGTAACTTGGTTTAGATCTGATACGTGTATGATTAATTAATCCAGATCGTGTGCAACGCTCATCGGACCGCAGTTAGGCAGAACAAGACTAGCCGATCAGGTGAGTTCTATGTGCCCCCCTCTATGTTATGTGCAAATGATTTATAAATATTTTTGGGGCTGAAGTGTATACACTAAATGAATAAATGTTATGAATGCCAATATGAACATACGTGATATATAAATATATGAGAATGAATTATGAACAAAGATTGAAACGTATGTTTACAAAGTATGAATGAAATCTTGCCTTATATTATATATATACTGCATGTTATGAATATACGTGAATGTTATGGACGCTTCGATGCTAACGGCTACTACGGTAGACGGACGACCACGTGACTATCTTGCAACCGGGACAAAAACGTTCCTTCATCAGCAAGGAAATAAAAAGGGGCATAAATGGGCGGTCGAAGCAAATGCCAAATCATATGTAGAACGGTTGCAAACATGGTAGCATGTGGGAAACGGATACCTTCGGGTAGACGGGCGAAAAGGACGGCCTACGACGGTAGGACGGTATGACGGAGGGCCGAAGGTTGGCCGGACGGTTTTTTTTATGGCGGACGGTTTCTAGGACCGGACGAGTCAAAGGGCTACGACGGTAGCTTCATGGCGTATGTCTTTGTGACATACGTAGTAAAAGACGGGTTGATCACCCATATGTGTACGACCAAATGAATGTTAAGAAAAAAGTTAAGAATACGTATTTATGATCTTTATGTATAAACTTAAGAATACTTTTAAGGAAATAATGCTTATATCTAATCATTTTAAACTAGAACTCACCAGCGTTAGCTGACTTTTAGTATACATTTCAGGTAACAAAGAAAAGGGTCGTGCGAAGGCGTGAAGGTTACCCGGCTAAAGACTGACATCCCGATTTATGTTTTTGTTAAACACTGATGTATGTGTTAAATGTTAAGACTTCCGCTGTAATGTACTCAAATGTGAATGATTTTGGCTGTTAATTGAATTTGTTAAATTTAAAGTTCAGTATTGATGACTTTGTTTATGAGTAAATCCAATAAGTGAGGTCACCCGGAAAAAGGGGCCTTACAAGTTGGTATCAGAGCAATAGTTTGAGAGATTCAAACATCCCTAAATGTCTGAACTCAAGCTGATTATGGGACCAACGCACGGGTGTCAGTCTGGGTAGCCAACGCCGATGCCATCACTGTAAGTAAGCACTAAAGTTCATGTTTCTAGATAGGAATAGATGCCTTAACTTATAACCAATAGATGTCAATGTCTTGACCAATTTGAAGAGTTTGGAACCTGAAAAGCAATGTAAATTTCTAATCACAAACCGGTCACTGTAATTAAAAATTTACCTTGTTCGTACTGTTCTAAAACTATGATCTGAAGAAATGGCATTGATGTATTCCCTTTATAACTATCAGGAAACTAGGAATTATGGCTGGTGGAGGAAGGACAGGACGCCGAGGCGGTCGTACGGGCCGAGTAGGTAGACCTCCATTGAATCCAAGACATCAAGAAGAAGAGGATGTGCACACAGAAAACACTGAGAGCGTGCACCAAACTAATGTCACACCAACTGGGGGCGACCATCAAGGGTCTCTACAGTTGGAACCCGAGGTCAGAGATGCTATTGCCCGTGAGGTCGTGCTCACTTTGAAGAATGTATTGCCTGACCTACTATCGGAGGCATTAAAGAAAATCAAGGAAGATGATGAAGGGAACAATGAGGAAAAGGTATATGACAACGATGGGGATGAAATAAAGGTGGGATCAAGTAAACGAGGGTGATCACCACTGTCACCTAAGAGAAGTATTGGAAGTGTTAAAGCAGGAAAAGTTGTACGCAAAATTCTCCAAATGCGCCTTCTGGCTTAGGGAAGTCCAATTCCTAGGCCATGTGATAAATACGAAAGGCATCATGGTGGATCTTGCGAAGATTGAGAAAGTAAAGGAATGGAACATCCCGAAGACACCAACAGAGATACGAAGTTTTCTGGGATTGGCAGGCTACTATCGCAGGTTCATTCAAGATTTCTCAAGAATTGCCTCGCCACTAACCAAACTGACACGGAAGGAAGTAAAGTACGAATGGGGTCCAACCCAAAACAACGCGTTTGAGGAACTTAAGACACGATTAACTCAAGCTCCAGTCTTGACACTACCTGAAGGAAATAAAGACTTGGTAGTCTACTCTGACGCATCAAGCCAAGGTCTGGGATGCGTACTTATGCAACGAGGAAAGGTAGTTGCTTACGCCTCACGACAACTAAGGATTCACGAGGTTAACTACCCAACCCACGATCTAGAGTTAGCAGCAGTAGTCTTCGCCCTGAAAATATGGAGACACTACCTATATGGAGTTAAGTGCACCATTTACTCCGATCATAAAAGCTTGAAGTACTTTTTCGAGCAAAAGGAATTAAACATGAGGCAAAGGAGGTGGCTAGAACTACTAAAGGACTACGATTGTGAGATACTGTACCATCCAGGCAAGGCAAACGTAGTAGCTGACGCCTTAAGCAGAAAGGAGCAATCTGATCCTATCCGGATCAAGGCGTGTCAGCTGATATTAACGACAGATTTGATGAGTGAAATATCAAAGGCACAAGATGAAGCACTGTTAGAAAGAAATATAAAACGGGAAAGAATGGTAGGACAACCAGGGAACTTGGATGCAAATGCATACGGTGTACGAACTAGGTTTGACCGGATGTGGATACCTATGATTGGCGAGCTTAGAGCTAAAATACTCGATGAGGCCCATAAGTCTCGCTATTCTATCCCCGCCGGAACAAACAAAATGTATCAAGACTTGAAGAAAGAGTACTGGTGGCCTGGCATGAAGAATGATGTAACCGAGTACGTGAACAAGTGCCTAACGTGTTCACTAGTTAAGGCCGAGCACCAGAAACCATGCGGTAAACTGCAACCTCTACCAATACCAGAATGGAAGTGGGAGGAGATCACGATGGACTTCATTACCAAGCTACCGCGAACAGCTAAAGGCAATGATACCATTTGGGTGATCGTTGACCGCTTAACGAAGAGTGCTCACTTCTTGCCAATACGTGAGACTGCTTCGTCCGAAAAACTAGCAGAAGTTTTTATCAAAGAAATTGTGAGCAGGCATGGTATGCCGGTGTCGATTGTGTCCGACCGGGATACTAGATTCACGTCAAGGTTTTGGAAGAAATTTAACAAAGCAATGGGCACTAGATTGAACATCAGCACAGCTTACCACCCTCAAACCGATGGTCAATCTGAAAGGACAATCCAGACCCTAGAAGACATGCTCCGGGCTTGCATCATCGACTTCGGTGGGAGCTGGGACAGCCATCTACCATTGGCAGAATTTTCATACAACAACAGTTATCACTCAACGATTGGCATGCCGCCATTTGAGATGTTGTATGGAAGGAGATGTAGAACCCCGATCTGTTGGGGGAAAATTGGGCAGAAGGATTTTGCAAGTCTCGAAGTGGTCAAAGCTACTTCCGAGAAATTTGATCAAATCAAGGCTCGAATGAAAGCTGCAAAGGACAGACAAAAATCATACGCGGATAAAAGAAGAAGGGATTTAGAGTTTCACGTGGGGGACATGGTACTGTTAAAAGTATCACCATGGAAAGGAATCAATCGATTCAGAAAACGTTGCAAACTAAGTCCAAGGTTTGTCGGACCTTTCAAGATTTTAGCGAGAGTGGGTCAAGTTGCTTACAGACTCGACCTACCTGTTGAGCTTAGTGGAATACACCCTACGTTCCACGTGTCGCACTTACGCAAGTGCCTAGCTGACAACACAGCGCACATACCTTACGATGAAATCGAGGTGGATAACAGTCTGAATTATGTCGAGGAACCAAAAGCCATCCTTGACCGATCTGAGAAGCGACTACGCAATAAGTCAATCCCATTGGTCAAAGTTCAATGGAAGCACAGAAAGGGATCAGAAGCTACCTGGGAGAAAGAAGATGAGATGCGGGAACTATACCCTCGGTTGTTTAACGCATAACTGGTTTCGAGGACGAAACCTTTTTAAGGGGGGTAGACTTGTAACATCCTAAAATGACGAGAAATAAAGTTAACGAGTTCTAGCGGGACGAAGTCGGGCCGAGTCAGTCGCGAACCGGGCTTGGGGAGGTCTCCCCTATAAATAGCCTAAGGCCCTCATTGTTCTCCTCTTTACAATTCTAGAGAGAGAAAAACCATAGAGAGAGAAAGTGTCAGAATCGCACAAGATTGCACCCGCTCGTGTCTCTTGCACTCGTGAAGGAAACCTCCAAATCAGAATCGTCATCCAGGTAACCATTCGAGCCAAAACTGAGATTTTTGCTTAGGTTGGGTTTTCGGGTGAAAATAGGACGTTTTCATGAATGAAATTTGAGAATAAGCTTGGGTTTAGTATCTGGAATGAAAACTAGTTGTTTTGAGCAAAGAAAGTTGAAGTTTTGACATAATCGAACCCAAATCCAAGAATTTCGGACTGTTTGGGGAAGATGACTGCTGGTGCAGGCGAACTTAGCAAGTTCGCTTGTTAAGTTCGCTAAGTTTGCCTGTTAAGTTCGCTTGGTGGAGGCGAACTTATCAAGTTCGCCTGATTAAGTTCGTTTGGCAAGTTCGCTTGGCCAAGGGTAAGCGAACTTATTAAGTTCGCCTAGGTCAGAGGAAGCGAACTTAGGCATTAAGTTCGCCTATAAGTTCGCCTAGGCCAGTGGAAGCGAACTTAGGCATTAAGTTCGCCTATGTCAGCTGTGTTAGGAATGTAACTTGGTTTAGATCTGATACGTGTATGATTAATTAATCCAGATCATGTGCAACGCTCATTGGACCGCAGTTAGGACAGAACAAGACTAGCCGATCAGGTGAGTTCTATGTGCCCCCTCTATGTTATGTGCAAATGATTTATAAATATTTTTGGGGCTGAAGTGTATACACTAAATGAATAAATGTTATGAATGCCAATATGAACATACGTGATATATAAATATATGAGAATGAATTATGAACAAAGATTGAAACGTATGTTTACAAAGTATGAATGAAATCTTGCCTTATATTATATATATACTGCATGTTATGAATATACGTGAATGTTATGGTCGCTTCGATGCTAATGGCTACTACGGTAGACGGACGACCATGTGACTATCTTGCAACCGGGACAAAAACGTTCCTTCATCAGCAAGGAAATAAAAAGGGGCATAAATGGGCGGTCGAAGCAAATGCCAAATCATATGTAGAACGGTTGCAAACATGGTAGCACGTGGGAAACGGATACCTTCGGGTAGACGGGCGAAAAGGACGGCCTACGACGGTAGGACGGTATGACGGACGGCCGAAGTTTAGCCGGACGGTTTTTTTTATGGCGCACGGTTTCTAGGACCGGACGAGTCAAAGGGCTACGACGGTAGCTTCATGGCGTATGTCTTTGTGACATACGTTGTAAAAGACGTAAATGAGCAACATGGGTGAAATGTCCTTTTTCTTAGGACTACAAGTCAGTCAAAGGGAAGATGGCATTTATCTGCATCAAACTAAGTATGTCCAAGACATTTTGTCTAAATACAAAATGAATGATGGTACATCTTATGGCACACCTATTCCTGTCAATCACGGTTTACATCCTAATAAAGAAGGAAAGGATGTGGATTATAGATTGTACCGTGGAATGATTGGATCCCTTATGTATCTCACAGCTTCAAGACCCGACATTATGAATGTTAAGAAAAAAGTTAAGAATACGTATTTATGATCTTTATGTATAAACTTAAGAATACTTTTAAGGAAATAATGCTTATATCTAATCATTTTATACTAGAAATCACCAGCGTTAGCTGAATTTGTTAACATTTCCGATTTATGTTTCAGGTAACAAAGAAAAGGGTCGTGCGAAGGCGTGAAGGTTACCCGGCTAAAGACTGACATCTCGATTTATGTTTTTGTTAAACACTGATGTATGTGTTAAATGTTAAAACTTCCGCTGTAATGTACTCAAATGTGAATGATTTTTGGCTGTTAATTGAATATGTTAAATTTAAAGTTCAGTATTGATTTTGGCTGTAAATGGAATAGGTTATCCAAGGGATGGATTGATTAAACCAATACCAAGCCCATATTGATTGTGACCAAAGAACGGTCAAGATTAAGAAATCAGATGAAACTAGTTTCATGATTCAGGTTGATAGTAATAAAAATAAGATTGAAATAACTTCCATAGCAAAAGCTAAGAAAGAATTAATTAAAGGAGACGGTATATTCATACTACATGCTTTAAACATTAAACCTGAAGGACAGATTGCAGATATTCGCATAGTTTGTGACCACCCGGATATTTTTCAGGAAGAATTACCCGGTCTTCCACCTGATCGTTAGATCGAGTTCCGAATCGAACTCATTACTGGAGCTAAACCTGTTGCAAGTTCCCCTTATCGTCTAGCTCCTTCCGAACTGAAAGAATTGATGAAACAAATTCAAGAACTCTTAGACAAAGGGTTCATTCATCCGATCACTTCACCTTGGGGAGTACCGGTACTATTTGTTAAGAAGAAGGATGGAAGCATGAGGATGTGCATTGACTACCGGGAATTGAACAAGCTAACTATAAAGAACAGATATCCATTGCCTAGAATAGATGAATCTGAATTTCGGCGGTTTAAAACTTGAACAATGACTCATCAGGAGTATACCACTAAATTTAATGAGATGGCTAAGTTGGTGCCACATTTGGTTACTCCTGAATCACGAAGAGTCAAATGTTATATTCAAGGATTACCTCCTAAGGTTTGTACCTTAGTGAAATCTATCGCGCTCGAAACGACAGATTTAGCCATTGAAAAGAGTGCGGTAATGTTTGTTGAAGTGGCAGCTCAAGAGCCACCAAAAGTTGATCACAAACGGAAACCTGAAGAAGTTGTTTATAAATTTAAACCGACAAATAGTAAATTTCCCATAAAAGGAGGATTTAACCCCAACCCTTATAGAACCACCCAGGGAGTAAAGTGCCAGACTTGTCAGAAGTTCGGTCACTCGGCAACTCTATGCACGGACGTTAAATGTTTTAACTGCGGAGAGAAAGGGCATTATATGTAACCTTCACGATTTTCTAGCATTATTCCATTCTATTTTAGATAATAATAACACTTCATTTCAAACCCGTACTTATCACATTAATTATTATTTTAACGAGTATTAATTCAAAGTTTCATTCTAATTGTAACACATTATTTTCTAATTGTACATATATAACATATGTATGTATACTTATATATATATATATATATATAGAGAGAGAGAGAGAGAGAGAATAGGGTTCCACTAGGAAGGGAAAAAAGTGTAGGAAAGATTTTAAGCCCTTGATCTTGGAGATAAAGTGTTTCTAAGAAGGCTACGTAAAAAGGAAGAGATTTTAAGCCTTGGAGGGTATAATAGTAGTTGTTTCCAACAGAGAGAAATAACATACACATGCAAGTAACATGTATTTTTCACCCCTATTTTTTAAACGTTTATATCTTTTTAATACGTCATTATTTTTTTTTAAAAATTATACCATAAAATCGAGCGTTTTTTATCTTTAAAACGATTATGGTATATTAAAAAAAATCATTGAATTGGGTTTGTACGTTTTTAATTGGGTTTTCATGGCTTTTTTTCACGACTTTTTTCACTGTGCTTTTTCATGGCGTTTTTTCAAGACTTTTTCATAACGTTTTTTTATGATATTTTTTTCACTTCGTTTTTTCATGTCGTTTTTTTATGACTTTTTTCAATGCGTTTTTCATGGACGTTTTTCACTGCGTTTTTTCATGATGTTTTTTTTTCATGGTGTCTTTTTCATGGCGTTTTTTCAAGACTTTTTCATAACGTTTTTTAAGACTTTTTCATAACGTTTTTTATGATGTTTTTTTCACTACGTTTTTTTATGACGTTTTTTTTATGACTTTTTTCACTGCGTTTTTCATTGACGTTTTTCACTGCGTTTTTTATAACGTTTTCTTCATGGTGTCTTTTTCATAGAGTTTTCTGGTGTTTTTGATAACCGATCGCGCGAAAAACAGAAAAAAACGCATTTGAAACTAGGCGTGTTATGGTGTTTTTAAACTGGGCAACTTTATAGTGTGTTTTGAACCATGATTGTGTAGAAAACAGAAAATGCGTTTTATGGTGTTTTTAAACTAGGCAACTTTATGGTGTGTTTTGAACGATGATTGTGTAGAAAACAGAAAATGTGTTTTTCATATTCTCCAACACCTCCGAGAAATTATTGTCTTTGGTGTTCAGCTCTACGAACGCGAGAGTTGCAGGAGCGCGTACGCGATCAAGCCGAAAACAGAAAACGCATTTCTAGACGCCATTACCATAATGGTTTTAGGTGTTTTATTTATGGTGTTTTTTTTTTCAAATAAAACAAGCTCTTTTAAAAATATCATAAACTCATTCGATTAAAAAACTTGCCCAGTTCTAAAAACACCATAACACGCTCACTTCAAAAACACCATAAAATGTCCAGTTTAATTTTTTTTATGATTTTTTTTCTAATTTATGACTTTTTTATGGTATTTGTGCGCCGTTTTTATGATGCTTTTATACAGTTTGTACAACCTAGTGTAAAAACACCATGAATAAAAAACCCACTTAACACGTAATTTTTTAAAAAAAATTTATATAACAACATTGTACTCATATTAAAGATAAAAAACGCTCGTTATTATGGTGTAATTTTTCTTTTAAATAATAACGCATTAAAAAGTTATTAACGTTTAAAAAATATGGAAGAATTTGCATGTGACTTGCATGTGCATAATTTGAACATTTGAAAAATCAAGCGACTGTTTCTTTCACGAATTTGCCCTTCCCCCTTGGTCCCCTCCTTGGACACACGTCATTCCATGATGGCTTCCTACACTTTTTATCCTTCTTAGAATATCCTTCCCCTATATATATATATATATACTTTGTTATAATAACTACGAGCTTTAAATCATGTATTTACATTTTATATATATATAAGTATTTATTTATAAATATATGTAAATATATATTTTTTTGCAATAAATAAATCATTTATACAACTTTATAAAAAAATAGAAATTTTTTCCTTTTATAAAATTAGTGTGATAAAACAAATAAGTATATAATTACATTTATCTAACACTTTAAATATGAATTATGTTGAAACATAAGATTAATGAGCACTTAAGTTAGAATTATAAAAACTATTATTCATCTTTTGCATCCTAGTCCAATTATCTATTTAAATTTTGTGAATAAGTCCCTAGTCCCACCCTATAAATAAAGCCCTTATTTCTCCATTATTCTTCGCATCTCAACTATCTTCTAGGGCTCTCTAGCTACTAAATGTCGTTCTTCTCATCTTTTGGAAGATTCTAGCTTAAATCTTTTCATTCTAAGTAAGTTCTTCTTATGTTCTTGCTTGTTCATACTTTTCCTTTCAAAAATCCCTCATAACTAGCTAGGTCTATGATCTGTAACATGTTTATGTTATAATCATAAACCTATCCAAGATCAAAAGCCCTATTCTAATTAAATTTGTTGAAAACTTTTATTTAAAAGCTTGGTTTGATCTTTCTTGTTCCTTTAAATTTCAAAAATTATGTCTTTACTAAAACTCCTTATTTTCAAATTAAATTATTTAATATTCAATTTCTATCTTTACTAAACTCATATTTCCACTTTAGCCCATATACTTTCCAAACACACCATAAACTTGGTTAAGTATGCAAATAGAGTAAATTTCAAAACAGTATGTAGTTATCTAACAAACATTAAAGTTCTGGCTAGGAAAAGATGATGTTTTGATCTGACCAACTCTTTCCTAGGAACTTTTCTGTTTGAGATACTACTATGGAATGATAACCATTCTAGTGTACAACAACTACTTTCAACAAATTATGATTATGTTTATAAACCCATTTCTTTGCAAATATTTATACAAACTTTTTTATAATTTATTATTATTATTATTATATGAGAACACTTAAAAAACAATTCCATACTTTTAATTAATAATTAATTATGGTTTAATTATTAATTAATTAGAATATTATTATTATACTTTAAATTTTGGTTTAATTACCAATTAATTAAATCATTATTTTTAACATTTATTTTTCATAAATCAAATGAAAAGTTTTATTCATTTATTTATGTAGTAATTTATTTAATTACTCAACTAATAATTACTCATTTATTTATTTATTTATTTATCCATTTATTAATTTATACGATTTCAAATAAAAGAAAACTACTAATTTATTTATTTGTATATTTATTTACAAACAAAAGAAACCTAATTATTTTTTTATACATTTATATAATTGTTACAAACAAACAAAATCCTTATTCATTCTTTCATTTATTACAATACGATTATTTATCAAATATTTACATAAAATATTATTTGCAACTCAAATAATTATTTTATTATTAAAATGAGGACACTCGCGTCAATATTCTCGCACATTAGGATTCCCTATTTCATTTGTACAAATCATTGATACATATTGTACAACAAACATGTAACATCCCAAAAATAATAAAACGAATAAATATAGCGAGACCGGTGATTTAGTTGGAATATTTAAACAAAAAGGGAGCGGGCCTGGGCCCGGCTTCAATGGGCTGAGGGAAGCCCATGCGCATAAGAGGCAAGGCAGCCCTCTTCCCTGCTCATTTCCCCAACTCACGCAGCTTTTAGAGAGAGAAAGGAGAGCTCGGGTCTAGAGAGAGAAAGTGACGGATCAACTCGGGAATTCAGGAGAACGTTGCTGCTGTTCTCGTGATCATATCCTCTGAATCAGAAATCCAATCCAGGTAACGATTCGATCACATTATGAGTTTTTGTTCGTTTTTGGAGTTTTCGGGTTTTGGCTAAAAAGATAACGATTTTGCGGATGAAACTTGAAAGTGAGCTTAGGTATAGCATCTAGAATGAAAACCAAACGTTTTGATCTAAGAAAAATAGAGATTTTAGCTCGATCGGACTCGCATGCAAAAGAAACTGCAATTTTGGGGAAGACAATGTGCAGACCCATCGAAACTACTTAGTTTCGATATGTGCAGATCCATCGAAACTACATAGTTTCGATATGTGAAGTAGTTTCGATATATGCATACCTATCGAAACTACCATAGTTTCGATATGAGCCACGATCCGAAGCTAAGTTTACACCTAAATTACCTACCGAAACTACAAGTTTCGACAGAAGCAACCTATCGAAACTACAAGTTTCGACAGAAGCAACCTATCAAAACTACAAGTTTCGACAGAAGCAACCTATCGAAACTACAAGTTTCGACAGAGGCAGTCTATCGAAACTATCAAGTTTCGATATAAGTAAACCCATCGAAACTACTAAGATCAAGTATAGTAATATCTAATGCCATCTAGGAGCACTACCTTATGAGTATGACTTTATTACACAGATCGTGAGTAACATTAGTGACGCTCAGTTGCCAGCTAAGTGTACTTCGGAAACTACTCATCAGGTGAGTTCTATGTGCCCCCTTTTATGTTATATGCAAATGATTTATAAATGTTTAGGGGCTGAAGTGTATACACTAAATGAATAATTGTTATAAATGTCAATGCGATCATACGTATATATATATATATATATATAAATACTTATATATGAAAATGAATTATGAATAAAGAATGAAGCGTATGACTATAAAGAATGAATGAAAGAAGGACATAACGTAAAAGATTGAAATCTTGCTTTATATTACATATATATTGCATGTTATGAATGAATGTAAACGTTATAAACCCTTCTGTGACAACGGCTACTTCGGTAGACGGACGACCACGTGACTATTTTGCAACCGGGACAAAAACGTTTCTTCGCAAGCTAGGACGTATGAAAAGGTATTAATGGACGGTCGAAGCAAGCCTTAACTAATGTAGAACGGTTGCATACATAATGGTCACGTGGGAAACGGATGCCCTAGGGCAGACGGACAAAAATGACGAACTACGACGGTAGGATGGTAAAGAGCGGATGGACAATGGTTGTCGAACGGATTTAAGGATATGACGGACGGTTTTCTAGAGCCGGACGGTAATGAAACGGGCTACGGCGGTAGTTCTGACTGCGATGTCTTTGTGACATTCGCGACAAGTATGATGGGTTGATCTCCCTTAAGATTATGGCCAATATGTGTTCTCTCAAAGAAAGTATGTATGTACATATGTATATACCCTCAATGAATGTTATGTGAGAACAGCAAAGTAAAGAATATTTAAAAGTACGAATATATATATATACATTATATTCATGATAAGATAAATATTATGTATGATTGTCTTTAAACTAGAACTCACCAGCGTTAGCTGACTTTTAGTATACATTTCAGGTAACAAAGGAAAGGGTCGTGCGAAGGCGTGAAGGTTACCCGACACAAGACTGACATCCCACTTTAATATATGTGTTAAGACTTCCGCTGTTATGTTATGTAATTGAACGACGAATGATTTGTAATTGAATGATGAATGTTTTTAATTAAAGTTCAGTATTTATGACTATGTTTATGAGTAAATCCAACAAGTGAGGTCACCCGGTTTAGGGGCCTTACAAGTTGGTATCAGAGCTGTAGTTTGAGAGATTTAGACATCCCTAAATGTCTAGACTCAAACTGATTATGGGACCAACGCACGGATGTCAGTATGGGTAACCAACGCCAACGCTAGCACGGTAAGTAAGTCATAAAGTTAATCCTCTTGCATAGGAATAGATACCTTAACTTAGAACAAATAGATGTTAATGCCACGACTGATTTGAAGAGTTTCGAACCCGAAAAGCAATGTAAATTAGTAATCACAAACCGGTCACTGTAATTAAGAATTTACCTTGCTCGTACTGTTCCAAACTATGATCTGAAGAAATGACATTGACGTATTCCCTTTTTAACTATCAGGAAATTAAGAACTATGGCTGGTGGAGGAAGAACAGGACCTCGAGGCGGTCGCACTGGCCGACGAGGTAGACCTCCGTTGAACCCAAGATTTGAAGAAGAAGAGAGTGTGCACGCAGAGCACACCGAAAGTGTGCACGAAACAGAAGTGACCCCAATTAGGGACGACAGTCCAAGGCCTATACAGTTGGAACCTGAAGTCAGGGATGCTATTGCCCGTGAAGTTGTGCTCACTTTGAAGAAGGTATTGCCTGATCTACTATCCGAGGCAATAAAGAAAAGTAAAGAGGAGGATGAAGGAAACCATGAAGAAAAAGTATATGACAGCGACGGGGATGAGATAAAAGTGGGGTCATGCACTAAAGGGTGCACTTATAAAGGTTTCAAGGATGGAGACCCACCCAAGTTTGATGGTAGCAAGGATTCGGTGGCTACTTTGGAATGGATTGAGAGAATGAACGCTGTAATCAACATCAGCGAGTGCCGACCAGACCAGGCGGTTAAATATGTTGCTCATTCTTTCACCAATGAAGCACTAGGTTGGTGGAGAAATATTCAAAGAACAAAGTCACCACATGCCCTTGCCAGAATGACATGGGAAGATTTGAAAAAGCTCGTAATCCAAAAGTTCTGCCCACAGAATGAGATTGATCGTGTGGAGAACGAGTTCCTAAACTTCAAAGCTGGCGACAAGACTCATCGCCAATATACTTCAAGGTTCAACGAGCTGGCCCAACTGGTACCACACTTGGTGGAAACCGAAGAACGTATGATCAAATACTATGTCAAGGGTCTGCCGCAAAGGGTCCGTGTCCACGTAAAAGCCAACCTACCCTCGACCTTTGAGTCGGTAGTCAACCTGTCTGGAATCGTTTACGACGATTATGCCAACGAGGACCCGGCACCTGTGACACAAAAGAGAAAGTGGGAGAATCCGTCTAGAGGCACCGGAAGAGGGAATGAAACAACTGAAATTAAGAAACCGAGGTTGGACGGATATGAAACGTGCAAGAAATGTGGAAAGCAACAAAGTGGCGAGTGTCGAATCGGCACCACCGTGTGTTATAAGTGCGGGAGGCCGGGGCACTACTCCCGAGATTGTTGGAAGGACGCCAAATGCCAAGTATGTGGATTGTTTGGGCATCTGACAAAGAACTGCAGGAAGGCCGGCCAATCTGGTTCGGGAAAGGAGAAGGAGCAGGAACAACAAAAGGCAAGGACTCGGGCCTATGCCTTAACTGAGGAAGAAGCAAGGGGAAACCCTGCTGTCGTGTCAGGTACGTTTCTAGTTGATGATGAACGTGCTGCTATTTTATTCGATTCTGGTGCTAGTAAAAGCTTCATATCAAATGCATTTTGTCGTAAACTGGATTGCACTATCAACACCATAATAAAGGCCTTTAGCGTACAAACTGTCGTGGGTAAAAATTCGGCAGTATTTCAAGTAACAGAGGATTGCGTCATAGAAATAGAGGGACATAAGTTTCCATCTAGATTATTCCTTCTCACCTTAGGAGGATTCGATATAGTATTGGGTATGGATTGGTTAGCTGCCAACGAAGCTCAAATCATATGTAAACGTAAGAGAATACACCTAAAAGATCCTAGCGGCAGTCCAATTACGGTTTATGGGGATTGGAATTGCACGATGCCAAACATCATCTCGATGATCAAGGCCGAAAGTTACATGAGACGCGGTTGCGAAGCTTATCAGGCATATGTTATTGATGATAGAATAAAAACGAAAGAACTCAAGAATGTACCCGTGGTGTGCAACTTTCTGGAAGTATTCCCTGAGGGTCTACCTGGGTTGCCACCCGATCGGGAAATAGAATTTCAGATTGACTTACTGCCAGGAGCTGAGCCCGTTGCCAAAGCCCCCTACCGATTGGCTCCGTCAGAAATGAAAGAATTGATGTCTCAACTAGAGGAACTAACCGAAAAAGGTTTTATTGAGCATCTCACCATGGGGCGCTCCGGTACTTTTTGTAAAGAAGAAGGACGGCAGCATGCGTATGTGCATTGACTACCTCGAATTGAACAAGAGGACAGTAAAGAACAAATACCCATTGCCTAGAATAGACGACCTTTTTGATCAACTGCAAGGTGCGAGTTGGTTCTCAAAGATCGATCTTAGGTCGGGTTACCATTAGTTAAAAGTAAGGGAAGAAGACGTACCAAAGACCGCGTTTCGCACGCGTTATAGACATTATGAATTCCTCATGATGTCCTTCGGATTGACTAACGCTCCAGCAGCGTTCATGGATTTGATGAATAGAGTATGTCGACCAATGTTGGATCGATCAGTGATAGTTTTTATAGACGACATACTGGTATATTCGAAAAGCGAGTGTGATCATCACTGTCACCTAAGAGAAGTTCTAGAGGTGATAAAGAAGGAAAATTTGTACGCAAAATTCTCCAAATGCGCGTTTTGGCTTAGGGAAGTCCAATTCTTAGGTCATGTGATAAACCCAAACGGCATCATGGTGGATCCTGCAAAGATCGAGATAGTAAAGGAATGGAACATCCCAAAGACACCAACAGAGATACGAAGTTTTCTAGGATTGGCAGGCTACTATCGAAGGTTTATTCAAGACTTCTCAAGAATAGCCTCACCACTGACTAAACTAACACGGAAGGAAGAAAAGTATGAATGGGGTCAGACTCAAAACAACGCGTTTGAAGAACTTAAGACACGATTAACCCAAGCTCCAGTCTTGACTCTACCTGAGGGAAATGAAGACTTGGTAGTCTACTCTGACGCTTCGGGGCAGGGTTTAGGTTGCGTACTTATGCAACGAGGAAAGGTAATTGCTTATGCTTCATGACAACTAAAGATTCACGAGGTTAACTACCCAACACACGATCTAGAATTAGCAGCAGTAGTTTTCGCGTTAAAAATATGGAGGCACTACCTGTATGGAGTTAAATGCACCATCTACTCCGATCACAAAAGCTTGAAATACTTTTTCGAACAAAAGGAACTAAACATGAGGCAAAGAAGGTGGTTAGAGCTACTGAAAGACTATGACTGTGAGATATTGTACCATCCAGGCAAGGCAAACGTAGTGGCTGACGCTTTAAGTAGAAAGGAAGAATCGGCACCTATCCGGATCAAAGCGTGTCACTGATCATAACGCCAGATTTGATGGGTGAAATAACAAAGGCACAAGATGAAGCACTGTTAGAAAGAAATGTGAAACGGGAAAGGATAGTAGGACAACAAGGGAACTTAGATACAAATGCATACGGAGTACGAACTAGGTTTGGCCGGATGTGGATACCTAAGATTGGCGAACTTAGAGCCAAAATACTTGATGAGGCCCATAAGTCTCGTTATTCTATCCACCTCGGGGCAAACAAAATGTATCAAGACTTGAAGAAAGAGTACTGGTGGCCTGGCATGAAGAATGATGTGACCGAATACGTGAACAAGTGTCTAACATGTTCACTAGTTAAGGCCGAGCACCAGAAACCATGCGGTAAAATGCAACGTTTACCAATACCAGAATGGAAATGGGAGGAGATCACAATGGACTTCGTTACCAAGCTACCACGAACAGCTAAAGGCAATGACACCATTTGGGTGATCGTCGACCGCTTGACGAAAAGTGCTCACTTCTTGCCAATACGTGAGACTTCTTCGTCTGAAAAGCTAGCAGAAGTATTTATCAAGGAAATTGTGAGTAGACATGGTATGCCGCTGTCAATTGTGTCCGACAGGGATACTAGATTCATATCTAGATTTTGGAAGAAATTCAACGAAGCGATGGGCACAAGACTGAACATCAGCACCGCTTACCACCCTCAAACCGATGGCCAGTCTGAAAGGACCATTCAGACCTTGGAGGACATGCTCCGGGCCTGTATCATTGACTTCGGTGGGAGTTGGGATAGCCATCTACCATTGGCAGAATTTTCATATAACAACAGCTATCACACGACTATTGGCATGCCGCCATTTGAAATGTTATATGGGAGAAAATGCAGAACCCTTGTTTGTTGGGGGGAAATTGGGCAGAAGGATTTTGCAAGTCTCGAAGTGGTCAAAGCAACTTCTGAAAAATTTAATCAAATCAAGGCTAGAATGAAAGCCGCAAAAGACAGACAGAAATCATACGCGGATAAGAGAAGAAGGGATTTAGAGTTTCAAGTGGGGGACATGGTACTGTTGAAAGTATCACCATGGAAAGGAATCATCCGATTCAGAAAGTGTGGCAAACTAAGTCCAAGGTTTGTCGGACCTTTCAAGATTTTAGCAAGAGTGGGTCAAGTTGCTTACAGACTCGAACTACCCGTTGAGCTTAGTGGAATACACCCTACGTTTCACGTGTCGCACTTACGCAGGTGCTTAGCTGACGACACAGCTCACATACCTTACGACGAGATCGAAGTGGAAAACAGTCTAAATTATGTAGAAGAACCAATAGCCATTCTTGACCGAGCTGAAAATTGACTACGCAATAAGTCGATACCGTTAGTCAAGTTACAATGGAAGCACAGAAAAGGGTCAGAAGCTACATGGGAAAAGGAAGACGAGATGAGGGGACTATACCCTCAATTGTTTAACGTATGAACAGTTTCGAGGACGAAACCTCTTTAAGGAGGGTAGACTTGTAACATCCCAAAAATAATAAAACGAATAAATATAGCGAGACCGGTGATTTAGTTGGAATATTTAAACAAAAAGGGAGCGGGCCTGGGCCCGGATTCAATGGGCCAAGGGAAGCCCATGCGCATAAGAGGCAAGGCAGCCCTCTTCCCTGCTCATTTCCCCAACTCACGCAGCTTTTAGAGAGAGAAAGGAGAGCTCGGGTCTAGAGAGAGAAAGTGACGAATCAACTCGGGAATTCAGGAGAACGTTGCTGCTGTTCTCGTGATCATATCCTCTGAATCAGAAATCCAATCTAGGTAACGATTCGATCACATTATGAGTTTTTGTTCGTTTTGGGAGTTTTCGGGTTTTGGCTAAAAAGATAACGATTTTGCGGATGAAACTTGAAAGTGAGATTAGGTATAGCATCTAGAATGAAAACCAAACGTTTTGATCTAAGAAAAATAGAGATTTTGGCTCGATCAGACTCGCATGCAAAAGAAACTGCAATTTTGGGGAAGACAATGTGCAGACCCATCGAAACTACTTAGTTTCGATATGTGCAGATCCATCGAAACTACATAGTTTCGATATGTGCAGTAGTTTTGATATATGCATACCTATCGAAACTACCATAGTTTCGATATGAGCCACGATCTGAAGCTAAGTTTACACCTAAGTTACCTATCGAAACTACAAGTTTCGACAGAAGCAACCTATCGAAACTACAAGTTTCGACAGAAGCAACCTATCGAAACTACAAGTTTCGACAGAGGCAGTCTATCGAAACTATCAAGTTTCGATATAAGTTAACCCATCGAAACTACTAAGATCAAGTATAGTAATATCTAATGCCATCTAGGAGCACTACCTTATGAGTGTGACTTTATTACACAGATCGTGAGTAACATTAGTGACGCTCAGTAGCCAGCTAAGTGTACTTCGGAAACTACTCATCAGGTGAGTTCTATGTGCCCCCTTTTATGTTATGTGCAAATGATTTATAAATATTTAGGGGCTGAAGTGTATACACTAAATGAATAAATGTTATAAATGTCAATGTGATCATACGTATATATATATATATATATATAAATACTTATATATGAAAATGAATTATGAATAAAGAATGAAGCGTATGACTATAAAGAATGAATGAAAGAAGGACATAACGTAAAAGAATGAAATCTTGCTTTATATTACATATATATTGCATGTTATGAATGAATGTAAACGTTATAAACCCTTCTGTGACAACGGCTACTTCGGTAGACGGACGACCACTTGACTATTTTGCAACCGGGACAAAAACGTTCCTTCGCAAGCTAGGATGTATGAAAAGGTATTAATGGACGGTCGAAGCAAGCCTTAACTAATGTAGAACGGTTGCATACATAATGGTCACGTGGGAAATGGATGCCCTAGGGCAGACGGACAAAAATGACGGACTACGACGGTAGGACGGTAAAGAGCGGACGGACAAAGGTTTCCGGACGGATTTAAGGATATGACGGACGGTTTTCTAGAGCCGGACGGTAATGAAACGGGCTACGACGGTAGTTCTGACTGCGATGTCTTTGTGACATTCGCGACAAGTATGATGGGTTGATCTCCTTTAAGATTATGGCCAATATGTGTTCTCTCAAAGAAAGTATGTATGTACATATGTATATACCCTCAATGAATGTTATGTGAGAACAGCAAAGTAAAGAATATTTAAAAGTACGAATATATATATATACATTATATTCATGATAAGATAAATATTATGTATGATTGTCTTTAAAGTAGAACTCACCAGCGTTAGCTGACTTTTAGTATACATTTCAGGTAACAAAGGAAAGGGTCGTGCGAAGGCGTGAAGGTTACCCGACACAAGACTGACATCCCACTTTAATATATGTGTTAAGACTTCCGCTGTTATGTTATGTAATTGAACGACGAATGATTTGTAATTGAATGATGAATGTTTTTAATTTAAGTTCAGTATTTATGACTATGTTTATGAGTAAATCCAACAAGTGAGGTCACCCGGTTTAGGGGCCTTACAAAACATAGGTTAACCTTGTGGTTAGCTAGAACTTTTGTGCAACAAACAACATACTTCTGTGACATTCAAGCTACTCATTGCAAGGTGAGTTTACATAGCCCCATTTTCATATTTACAACTTTGGGGTGAAACATGATTACATTAAAACTATTTGCAATTATTACAATTCAAGTATTATGATCATGTGTGCAATTTGTGCCTTATGCTTGAACACTATTTGTGCAAACAACATTTACATACTTTTGTGCATAGTGCAAGTGCAATCAATAACTCTGTACAAGCCGACGATATACAATGATAGATCTATTGTGTCTGACCAACCCACCCGGTTAGGGTGATTGTTGTCGAAAACACTTAAGGATAACATTTGTGTTATGCCTATCAGTCACAAGGTTTGATTGGGCGCCCCAGTTTAAACTATAGTGGTTCTCCATAATTGTCTTATTAAACCATGATATCATATGAATTGTACACAAACTTTGAATATTACTTTATGGTGTCAAAACCTATGTATGCTCACCAACTATTTTTAGTTGACCCTGTTTTCATCATGTTTCAGGTATTAGTGTATGAGATCATATACAAGGAACTACATACAAGATTTGGACTTAGTGAACAAAGAATTTAAACATGTTGATGTATTTGATTTTGGATGTTGATTGAACTTATGTAATGAAATCTTGATGAAATTAATATATGAAACTTTAGCTTGATCATGTGCTTATCAACAGTCTACACGTCCGCCCCGACGTATTCCACCATCGGTTGGGGTGTGACATTATAAGACTTCTTGTCCTAAACCAGTTAAACCAAGAATAGGTGGTCAGAACAAGGGAACATGACGAGTATTCGTCTTAGGAAGTGGAGATGAATAGAAAAATAAAGCTAAGGAAGTGGCAGGTACTTTCTTAGTTAATAATATTTACGCTAAGGTTTTATTTGATACAGAGGCGAATAGAAGTTTCATTTCATGTGCATTCACCCCATATTTAGGCGTAAAACCGATTCCGCTTATTCATGCCTATGTCGTTGAAACGGCAAGTGGCGAACATATTAGGAAAACTAAATCATACCCTGATTGTGTCATCAATTTGGTGACGATAAGGTATTAGTTACACTAATGCCGATGAAATTGAATGAATATGAGGTTATCCAAGGGATGGATTGATTAAACCAATACCAAGCCCATATTGATTGTGACCAAAGAACGGTCAAGATTAAGAAATCAGATGAAACTAGTTTCATGATTCAGGGTGATAGTAATAAAAATAAGATTGAAATAACTTCCATAGCAAAAGCTAAGAAAGAATTAATTAAAGGAGACGGTATATTCATACTACATGCTTTAAACATTAAACCTGAAGGACAGATTGCAGATATTCCCATAGTTTGTGACCACCCGGATATTTTTCAGGAAGAATTACCTGGTCTTCCACCTGATCGTCAGATCGAGTTCCGAATCGAACTCATTCCTGGAGCTAAACCTGTTGCAAGTTCCCCTTATCGTCTAGCTCCTTCCGAACTGAAAGAATTGATGAAACAAATTCAAGAACTCTTAGACAAAGGGTTCATTCATCCGAGCACTTCACCTTGGGGAGTACCGGTACTATTTGTTAAGAAGAAGGATGGAAGCATGAGGATGTGCATTGACTACCGGGAATTGAACAAGCTAACCATAAAGAACAGATATCCATTGCCTAGAATAGATGAATCTGAATTTCGGTGGTTTAAAACTTGAACAATGACTCATCAGGAGTATACCACTAAATTTAATGAGATGGCTAAGCTGGTGCCACATTTGGTTACTCCTGAATCACGAAGAGTCAAATGTTATATTCAAGGATTACCTCCTAAGGTTTGTACCTTAGTGAAATCTATCGCGCCCGAAACGACAGATTTAGCCGTTGAAAATAGTGCGGTAATGTTTGTTGAAGTGGCAGCTCAAGAGCCACCAAAAGTTGATCACAAACGGAAACCTGAAGAAGTTGTTTATAAATTTAAACCGGCAAATAGTAAATTTCCCATAAAGGGAGGATTTAACCCCAACCCTGATAGAACCACCTAGGGAGTAAAGTGCCAGACTTGTCAGAAGTTTGGTCACTCGGCAACTCTATGCACGAACGTTAAATGTTTTAACTGCGGAGAGAAAGGGCATTATATGTAACCTTCACGATCTTCTAGCATTATTCCATTCTATTTTAGATAATAATAACACTTTATTTCAAACCCGTACTTATCACATTAATTATTATTTTAACGAGTATTAATTCAAAGTTTCATTCTTATTGTAACACATTATTTTCTAATTGTACATATATAACATATGTATGTATATTTATATATATATATAGAGAGAGAGAGAGAGAGAGAGAGAATAGGGTTCCACTAGGAAGGGAAAAAAGTGTAGGAAAGATTTTGAGCCCTTGATCTTGGAGATAAAGTGTTTCTAAGAAGGCAACGTAAAAAGGAAGAGATTTTAAGCATTGGAGGATATAATAATAATTGCTTCCAACAGAGAGAAATAACATACACATGCAAGTCACATGTATTTTTCACCCTTATTTTTTAAACGTTTATATCTTTTTAATACGTCATTATTTTTTTTTAAAAATTATACCATAAAATCGAGCGTTTTTTTATCTTTAAAACGAGTATGGTATATTAAAAAAGATCATTGGACTGGGTTTGTACGTTTTTAACAGGGTTTTCATGGCGTTTTTTCAAGACTTTTTTCATTGTGCTTTTTCATGGCGTTTTTTCAAGACTTTTTCATAACGTTTTTTTATGATGTTTTTTTCACTGCGTTTTTTCATTTCGTTTTTTTATGACTTTTTTCAATGCGTTTTTCATGGACGTTTTTCACTGCGTTTTTTCATGATGTTTTTTTTCAGGGTGTCTTTTTCATGGCGTTTTTTCAAGACTTTTTCATAACGTTTTTTAAGAGTTTTTCATATCGTTTTTTTGTGATTTTTTTTCAGTACGTTTTTTCATAGCGTTTTTTTTATGACTTTTTTCACTGCGTTTTTCATTGATGTTTTTCACTACGTTTTTTCATAACGTTTTTTTCATGGTGTCTTTTTCATAGAGTTTTCTGGTGTTTTTTATAACCGATCGGGCGGAAAACAGAAAAACGCATGTGAAACTAGGCGTGTTATGGTGTTTTTAAACTGGGCAACTTTATGGTGTGTTTTGAACCATGATTGTGTAGAAAACAGAAAATGCGTTTTATGGTGTTTTTAAACTAGTCAACTTTATGGTGTGTTTTGAACGATGATTGTGTATAAAACAGAAAATGTGTTTTTTAGATTCTCCAACACCTTCGAGAAATTATTATCTTTGGTGTTCAGCTCTACGAACGCGAGAGTTGCAGGAGCGCGTACGCGATCAAGCCGAAAACAGAAAACGCATTTCTAGACGCCATTATCATAATGGTTTTAGGTGTTTTATTTATGGTGTTTTTTTTTCAGATAAAACAAGCTCTTTTAAAAATATCATAAACTCATTCGATTAAAAAACTTGCCCAGTTCTAAAAACACCATAACACGCTCACTTCAAAAACACCATAAAATGTCCAGTTTAATTTTTTTTATGATTTTTTTCTAATTTATGACTTTTTTATGGTATTTGTGCGCCGTTTTTATGATGCTTTTATACAGTTTGTACAACCTAGTGTAAAAACACCATGAATAAAAAACCCCACTTAACACGTAATTTTTTAAAAAAAAATTTATATAACAACATTGTACTCATATTAAAGATAAAAAACGCTCGTTATTATGGTGTAATTTTTCTTTTAAATAATAACGCATTAAAAAGTTATTAACGTTTAAAAAATATGGAGGAATTTGCATGTGACTTGCATGTGCATAATTTGAACATTTGAAAAATCAAGCGACTCTTTCTTTCACGAATTTGCCCTTCCCCCTTGGTCCCCTCCTTGGACACACGTCATTCCATGATGGCTTCCTACACTTTTTATCCTTCTTAGAATATCCTTCCCCTATATATATATATATATATACTTTGTTATAATAACTACGAGCTTTAAATCATGTATTTACATTTTATATATATATAAGTATTTATTTATAAATATATGTAAATATATATTTTTTTGCAACAAATAAATCATTTATACAACTTTATAAAAAAATAGAAATTTTTTCCTTTTATAAAATTAGTGTGATAAAACAAATAAGTATATAATTACATTTATCTAACACTTTAAATATGAATTATGTTGAAACATAAGATTAATGAGCACTTAAGTTAGAATATTAAAAACTATTATTCATCTTTTGCATCCTAGTCCAATTATCTATTTAAATTTTATGAATAAGTCCCTAGTCCCACCCTATAAATAAAGCCCTTATTTCTCCATTATTCTTCGCATCTCAACTATCTTCTAGGGCTCTCTAGCTACTAAATGTCGTTCTTCTCATCTTTTGGAAGATTCTAGCTTAAATCTTTTCATTCTAAGTAAGTTCTTCTTATGTTCTTGCTTGTTCATACTTTTCCTTTCAAAAATCCCTCATAACTAGCTAGGTCTATGATCTGTAACATGTTTATGTTATAATCATAAACCTATTCAAGATCAAAAGCCCTATTCTAATTAAATTTGTTGAAAACTTTTATTTAAAAGCTTGGTTTGATCTTTCTTGTTCGTTTAAATTTCAAAATTATGTTTTTACTAAAACTCCTTATTTTCAAATTAAATTATTTAATATTCAATTTCTATCTTTACTAAACTCATATTTCCACTTTAGCCCATATACTTTCCAAACACACCATAAACTTGGTTAAGTATGCAAATAGAGTAAATTTCAAAACAGTATGTAGTTATCTAACAAACATTAAAGTTCTGGCTAGGAAAAGATGAGGTTTTGATCTGACCAACTCTTTCCTAGGAACTTTTCTGTTTGAGGTACTACTCTGGAATGATAACCATTCTAGTGTACAACAACCACTTTCAACAAATTATGATTATGTTTATAAACCCATTTCTTTGCAAATATTTGTAACATTCTGAAAATAGTAAAATAAGTAAATAAAATACGATGGAGATTTAAACGTCCTAAAGCGAAATAAGAACGGATGGGCTTGGGCTCGGCTCCAACGGGCCGAGGGAAGCCCAGGTATAAAAGGGGCAAGGCAGCCCACTAACTCATTTCACCCTCACTTGCACCATCTCAGAGAGAGAAAGGGAGCCCGGGTCTAGAGAGAGAAAGTCGACGGATCGTCACGAGATTTAAGGAGCACGTTACTACTGAGATCGTGAGCAAAACCTCCGGATCAGAATTCCAATCCAGGTAATGATTCGATCATAATATGAGTTCTTGTTCATTTTTGGGGTTTCTCGAGTTTTAGCTAAATAGGTGATGTTTTTACGGATGAAACTTGATAATAAGCTTAGAAATAGAATCTAGAATGAAAACCGCACGTTTTGATCAAAGAAAATTGTAAGATTAGCATGATCGGATTAACATGCAAGAATTCCGAAATTTTGGTCCAAGAACCAGGTACTGCGTACTTACCAAGTGCGCAGGAAGGAATCCCTGCGTACTTACTAAGTGCGCAGGCAGCAGTCCCTGCGTACTTACCAAGTACGCAGGAGGAAGACTCCTGCGCACTTACCAAGTGCGCATGAGCAAGTCCCTGCGCACTTACTAAGTGCGCAGGCAGCAGACAGCAGGCCACAGGTTGGTTAAGTAAAGTCAGTAAGTTTAGAATGATCAAACCATTAGAGTCAGGGTTGGGTCTAATGTGTATTTAACTACCTAATCCAGATCGGAGGTGACGCTGTTGGGCCTTTGTTTAGGACAACCTAGAGTAGCTCATCAGGTGAGTTCTATGTGCCCCCTTCTATGTTATGTGCAAATGATTTATAAATGTTTTGGGGCTGAAGTGTATACACTAAATGAATAAATGTTATAAATGTCAATGTGATCATACGTATATATATATATATAAATATTTACATATATGAAAATGAATTATGAATAAAGAATGAAGCGTATGAAAAAAAAAAGAATGAATGAAAGAAGGACATAACGTAAAAGAATGAAATCTTGCTTTATATTACATATATATTGTATGTTATGAATGAATGTAAACGTTATAAACCCTTCTGTGACAACGGCAACTTCGGTAGACGGACGACCACGTGACTATTTTGCAACCGGGACAAAAACGTTCCTTCGCAAGCTAGGACGTATGAAAAGGTATTAATGGACGGTCGAAGCAAGCCTTAACTAATGTAGAACGGTTGCATACATAATGGTCACGTGGGAAACGGATGCCCTAGGGCAGACGGACAAAAATGACGGACTACGACGGTAGGACGGTAAAGAGCGGACGGACAAAGGTTGCCGGACGGATTTAACGATATGACGGACGGTTTTCTAGAGCCGGACGGTAATGAAATGGGCTACGACGGTAGTTCTGACTGCGATGTCTTCGTGACATTCGCGACAAGTGTGATGGGTTGATCTCCCTTAAGATTATGGCCAATAAGTGTTCTCTCAAAGAAAGTATGTATGTACATATGTATATACCCTCAATGAATGTTATGTGAGAACAATAAAGTAAAGAATATTTAAAAGTACGAATACACATTTACTTATTATATTTATGCTAAGATAAATGTTATGTATGAATGTCTTTAAACTAGAACTCACCAGCGTTAGCTGACTTTTAGTATACATTTCAGGTAAGGGAAGAAAAGGTCGTGCGATGGCGTGAAGGTTACCCGGCACAAGACTGACATCCCACTTTTTTGTAAAGAATATGTTATGTTTTATTTGTAAAGACTTCCGCTGTTATGATTATGTGAATAAATGGATGAATGTTTTAATTTAAGTTCAGTATTTAAGACTATGTTTATGAGTAAATCCAACAAGTGAGGTCACCCGGTTTTGGGGTCTTACAATATTTATACAAACTTTTATATAATTTATTATTATTATTATATGAGAACATTTAAAACACAATTCCATACTTTTAATTAATAATTAATTATGGTTTAATTATTAATTAATTAGAATATTATTATACTTTAAATTTTGGTGTAATTACCAATTAATTAAATCATTATTTTTAACATTTATTTTTCATAAATCAAATGAAAAGTTTTATTCATTTATTTATGTAGTAAATTATTTAATTACTCAACTAATAATTACTCATTTATTTATTTATCCATTTATTAATTTATACGATTTCAAATAAAAGAAAACTACTAATTTATTTATTTGTATATTTATTTACAAACAAAAGAAACCTAATTATTTTTTTATACATTTATATAATTGTTACAAACAAACAAAATCCTTATTCATTCTTTCATTTATTACAATACGATTATTTATCAAAGATTTACATAAACTATTATTTGCAACTCAAATAATTATTTTATTATTAAAATGAGGACACCCGCGTCAATATTCTCGCACATTAGGATTCCCTATTTCATTTGTACAAATCATTGATACATATTGTCCAACAAACATAGGTTAACCTTGTGGTTAGCTAGAACTTTTGTGCAACAAACAACATACTTCTGTGACATTCAAGCTACTCATTGCAAGGTGAGTTTACATAGGACCTTTTTCATATTTACTACTTTGGGGTGAAACATGATTACATTAAAACTATTTGCAATTATTACAATTCAAATATTATGATCATGTGTGCAATTTGTGCCTTATGCTTGAACACTATTTGTGCAAACAACATTTACATACTTTTGTGCATAGTGCAAGTGCAATCAATAACTCTGTACAAGCCGACGATATACAATGATAGATCTATTGTGTCTGACCAACCCACCGGGTTAGGGTGATTGTTGTCGAAAACACTTAAGGATAACATTTGTGTTATGCCTATCAGTCACAAGGTTTGATTGGGCGCCCCAGTTTAAACTATAGTGGTTCTCCATAATTGCCTTATTAAACCATGATATCATATGAATTGTACACAAACTTTGAATATTACTTTATGGTGTCAAAACCTATGTATGCTCACCAACTATTTTTAGTTGTCCCTGTTTTCATCATGTTTCAGGTATTAGTGTATGAGATCATATACAAGGAACTACATACAGGATTTGGACTTAGTGAACAAAGAATTTAAACATGTTGATGTATTTGATTTTGGATGTTGATTGAACTTATGTAATGAAATCTTGATGAAATTAATATATGAAACTTTAGCTTGATCATGTGCTTATCAACAGTCTACACGTCCGCCCCGACGTATTCCACCATCGGTTGGGGTGTGACATTATAAGACTTCTTGTCCTAAACCAGTTAAACCAAGAATGGGTGGTCAGAACAAGGGAACATGACGAGTATTCGTCTTAGGAAGTGGAGATGAATATAAAAATAAAGCTAAGGAGTGGCAGGTACTTTCTTAGTTAATAATATTTACGCTAAGGTTTTATTTGATACAGAGGCGAATAAAAGTTTCATTTCATTTGCATTCACCCCATATTTAGGCGTAAAACCGATTCCGTTTATTCATGCCTATGTCGTTGAAACGGCAAGTGGCGAACATATTAGGAAAACTGAATCATACCCTGATTGTGTCATCAATTTTGGTGACGATAAGGTATTAGTTACACTAATGCCGATGAAATTGAATGAATATGAGGTTATCCAAGGGATGGATTGATTAAACCAATACCAAGCCCATATTGATTGTGACCAAAGAACGGTCAAGATTAAGAAATCAGATGAAACTAGTTTCATGATTTAGGGTGATAGTAATAAAAATAAGATTGAAATAACTTTCATAGCAAAATCTAAGAAAGAATTAATTAAAGGAGACGGTATATTCATACTACATGCTTTAAACATTAAACCTGAAGGACAGATTGCAGATATTCCCATAGTTTGTGACCACCCGGATATTTTTAAGGAAGAATTACCCGGTCTTCCACCTGATCGTCAGATCGAGTTCCGAATCGAACTCATTCCTGGAGCTAAACCTGTTGCAAGTTCCCCTTATCGTCTAGCTCCTTCCGAACTAAAAGAATTGATGAAACAAATTCAAGAACTCTTAGACAAAGGGTTCATTCGTCCGAAGCACTTCACCTTGGGGAGTACCGGTACTATTTGTTAAGAAGAAGGATGGAAGCATGAGGATGTGCATTGACTACCGGGAATTGAACAAGCTAACTATAAAGAACAGATATCCATTGCCTAGAATAGATGAATCTGAATTTCGGCGGTTTAAAACTTGAACAATGACTCATCAGGAGTATACCACTAAATTTAATGAGATGGCTAAACTGGTGCCACATTTGGTTACTCCTGAATCACGAAGAGTCAAATGTTATATTCAAGGATTACCTCCTAAGGTTTGTACCTTAGTGAAATCTATCACGCCCGAAACGACAGATTTAGCCGTTGAAAAGAGTGCGGTAATGTTTGTTGAAGTGGCAGCTCAAGAGCCACCAAAAGTTGATCACAAACGGAAACCTGAAGAAGTTGTTTATAAATTTAAACCGGCAAATAGTAAATTTCCCATAAAGGGAGGATTTAACCCCAACCCTGATAGAACCACCCAGGGAGTAAAGTGCCAGACTTGTCAGAAGTTTGGTCACTCGGCAACTCTATGCACGAACGTTAAATGTTTTAACTGCGGAGAGAAAGGGCATTATATGTAACCTTCACGATTTTCTAGCATTATTCTATTCTATTTTAGATAATAATAACAATTCATTTCAAACCCGTACTTATCACATTAATTATTATTTTAACGAGTATTAATTCAAAGTTTCATTCTTATTGTAACACATTATTTTCTAATTATACATATATAACATATGTATGTATATTTATATATATATATATATATATATATAGAGTGAGAGAGAATAGGGTTCCACTAGGAAGGGAAAAAAGTGTAGGAAAGATTTTAAGCCCTTGATCTTTGAGATAAAGTGTTTCTAAGAAGGCCACGTAAAAAGGAAGAGATTTTAAGCATTGGAGGGTATAATAGTAATTGCTTCCAACAGAGAGAAATAACATACACATGCAAGTCACATGTATTTTTCACCCTTATTTTTTAAACGTTTATATCTTTTTAATACGTCATTATTTTTTTTTTAAAATTATACCATAAAATCGAGCGTTTTTTTTATCTTTAAAACGAGTATGGTATATTAAAAAAAAATCATTAAACTGGGTTTGTACGTTTTTAACAGGGTTTTCATGGCGTTTTTTCAAGACTTTTTTCACTATGCTTTTTCATGGCGTTTTTTCAAGACTTTTTCATAACGTTTTTTTATGATGTTTTTTTCACTGCGTTTTTTCATGTCATTTTTTTATGACTTTTTTCAATGCGTTTTTCATGGACGTTTTTCACTGCGTTTTTTCATGATGTTTTTTTTCATGGTGTCTTTTTCATGGCGTTTTTTCAAGACTTTTTCATAACGTTTTTTTAAGACTTTTTCATAACGTTTTTTTATGATGTTTTTTTCACTACGTTTTTTCATGGCGTTTTTTTATGACTTTTTTCACTGCGTTTTTCATTGACGTTTTTCACTGCGTTTTTTCATAACGTTTTTTCATGGTGTCTTTTTCATAGAGTTTTCTAGTGTTTTTGATAACCGATCGGGCGGAAAACAGAAAAACGCATGTGAAACTAGGCGTGTTATGGTGTTTTTAAACTAGGCAACTTTATGGTGTGTTTTGAACCATGATTGTGTAGAAAACAGAAAATGCGTTTTATGGTGTTTTTAAACTAGGCAACTTTATGGTGTGTTTTGAATGATGATTGTGTAGAAAACAGAAAATGTGTTTTTCAGATTCTCCAACACCTCCGAGAAATTATTGTCTTTGGTGTTCAGCTCTATGAACGCGAGAGTTGCAGGAGCGCGTACGCGATCAAGCCGAAAACAGAAAACGCATTTCTAGACGCCATTACCATAATGGTTTTAGATGTTTTATTTATGGTGTTTTTTTTTCAGATAAAACAAGCTCTTTTAAAAATATCATAAACTCCTTCGGTTAAAAAACTTGCCCAGTTCTAAAAACACCATAACACGCTCACTTCAAAAACACCATAAAATGTCCAGTTTAATTTTTTTTATGATTTTTTTTTAATTTATGACTTTTTTTATGGTATTTGTGCATCGTTTTTATGATGTTTTTATACAGTTTGTACAACCTAGCGCAAAAACACCATGAATAAAAAACCCCACTTAACACGTAATTTTTTTTAAAAATTTTATATAACAATATTGTACTCATATTAAAGATAAAAAACGCTCGTTATTATGGTGTAAATTTTCTTTTAAATAATAACGCATTAAAAAGTTATTAACGTTTAAAAAATATGGAGGAATTTGCATGTGACTTGCATGTGCATAATTTGAACATTTGAAAAATCAAGCGACTGTTTCTTTCACGAATTTGCCCTTCCCCCTTGGTCCCCTCCTTGGACACACGTCATTCCATGATGGCTTCCTACACTTTTTATCCTTCTTAGAATATCCTTCCCCTATATATATATATATATTTTGTTAAATAACTACGAGCTTTAAATCATGTATTTACATTTTATATATATATAAGTATTTATTTATAAATATATGTAAATATATATTTTTTTGCAATAAATAAATCATTTATACAACTTTATAAAAAAATAGAAATTTTTTCCTTTTATAAAATTAGTGTGATAAAACAAATAAGTATATAATTACATTTATCTAACACTTTAAATATGATTTATGTTGAAACATAAGATTAATGAGCACTTAAGTTAGAATATTAAAAACTATTATTCATCTTTTGCATCCTAGTCCAATTATCTATTTAAATTTTGTGAATAAGTCCCTAGTCCCACCCTATAAATAAAGCCCTTATTTCTCCATTATTCTTCGCATCTCAACGATCTTCTAGGGCTCTCTAGCTACTAAAGGTTGTTCTTCTCATCTTTTGGAAGATTCTAGCTTAAATCTTTTCATTCTAAGTAAGTTTTTCTTATGTTCTTGCTTGTTCATACTTTTCCTTTCAAAAATCCCTCATAACTAGCTAGGTCTATGATCCGTAACATGTTTATGTTATAATAATAAACCTATCCAAGATCAAAAGCCCTATTCTAATTAAATTTGTTGAAAACTTTTATTTAAAAGCTTGGTTTGATCTTTCTTGTTCCTTTAAATTTCAAAAATTATATTTTTACTAAAACTCCTTATTTTCAAATTAAATTGTTTAATATTCAATTTCTATCTTTACAAAACTCATATTTCCAGTTTAGCCCATATACTTTCCAAACACACCATAAACTTGGTTAAGTATGCAAATAGAGTAAATTTCAAAACAGTATGTAGTTATCTAACAAACATTAAAGTTCTGGCTAGGAAAAGATGAGGTTTTGATCTGACCAACTCTTTCCTAGGAACTTTTCTGTTTGAGGTACTACTCTGGAATGATAACCATTCCAGTGTACAACAACCACTTTCAACAAATTATGATTATGTTTATAAACCCATTTCTTTGCAAATATTTATACAAACTTTTATATAATTTATTATTATTATTATTATATGAGAACATTTAAAACACAATTCCATACTTTTAATTAATAAATAATTATAGTTTAATTATTAATTAATTAGAATATTATTATACTTTAAATTTTGGTGTAATTACCAATTAATTAAATCATTATTTTTAACATTTATTTTTCATAAATCAAATGAAAAGTTTTATTCATTTATTTATGTAGTAAATTATTTAATTACTCAACTAATAATTACTCATTTATTTATTTATCCATTTATTAATTTATACGATTTCAAATAAAAGAAAACTACTAATTTATTTATTTGTATATTTATTTACAAACAAAAGAAACCTAATTATTTTTTTATACATTTATATAATTGTTACAAACAAACAAAATCCTTATTCATTCTTTCATTTATTACAATACGATTATTTATCAAAGATTTACATAAAATATTATTTGAAACTCAAATAATTATTTTATTTTTAAAATGAGGACACCCGCGTCAATATTCTCGCACATTAGGATTCCCTATTTCATTTGTACAAATCATTGATACATATTGTCCAACAAACATAGGTTAACCTTGTGGTTAGCTAGAACTTTTGTGCAACAAACAACATACTTCTGTGACATTCAAGCTACTCATTGCAAGGTGAGTTTACATAGCCCCTTTTTCATATTTACAACTTTGGGGTGAAATGTAAGGCCCCTAAACCGGGTGACCTCACTTGTTGGATTTACTCATAAACATACTCATAAATACTGAACTTAAATTAAAACATTCGTCATTCAATTACATAATCAAAACAGCGGAAGTCTTTACAAATAAAAGCATAACATATTCTTAACAAACAAAAGTGGGATGTCAGTCTTGTGCTAGGTAACCTTCACGCCTTCGCACGACCCTTTCCTTTGTTACCTGAAATGTATACTAAAAGTCAGCTAACGCTGGTGAGTTCTAGTTTAAAGACAATCATACATAATATTTATCTTATCCTGAATATAATGTATACATGTATATTCATACTTTTAAATATTCTTTACTTTACTGTTCTCACATAACATTCATTGAGGGTATATACATATGTACATACATACTTTCTTTGGGAGAACACATATTGGCCATAATCTTAAGGGAGATCAACCCATCATACTTGTCGCGAATGTCACGAAGACATCGCAGTCAGAGCTACCGTCGTAGCCCTTCTCATTACCGTCCGGCTCTAGAAAACCGTCCGTCATAACATTAAATCCGTCCGGCAACTTTTGTCCGTCCGCTCTTTACCGTCCTACCGTCGTAGTCCGTCATAACATTAAATCCGTCTGCCCTAGGGCATCCGTTTCCCACGTGACCATTATGTATGCAACCGTTCTACATTAGTTAAGGCAATTGCTTCGACCGTCCATTTTTACCTTTTCATACGTCCTATCTTACGTAGGAACATTTTCGTCCCGGTTGCAAAATAGTCACGTGGTCGTCCGTCTACCAAAGTAGCCGTTGTCATAGAAGGGTTTATAACGTTTATATTCATTCATAACAAGCAATATATATGTAATATAAAGCAAGATTTCATTCTTTTACGTTATGTCCTTCTTTCATTCATTCTTTATATCATACGCTTCATTCTTTATTCATAATTCATTTTCACATATATAAGTATTTGTATATAGTATGATCACATTGACACTTATAGCATTTATTCATTTAGTGTATACACTTCAGCCCCAAAACATTTATAAATTATTTGCACATAGCATAGAAAGGGGGCACATAGAACTCACCTGATGAGCTACTCTAGGTTGTCCTAAACAAAGGCCCAACAGCGTCACTTCCGATCTGGATTAGGTAGTTAAATACACATTAGACCCAACCCCGACTCTAATGGTTTAATCATTCTAAACTTACTGACTTTACTTAACCAACCTGTGGCCTGCTGTCTGCTGCCTGCGCACTTAGTAAGTGCGCAGGGACTTGCTCATGCGCACTTGGTAAGTGCGCAGGAGTCTTCCTCCTGCGTACTTGGTAAGTACGCAGGGACTGCTGCCTGCGCACTTAGTAAGTACGCAGGGATTCCTTCCTGCGCACTTGGTAAGTACGCAGTACCTGGTTCTTGGACCAAAATTTTGGAATTCTTGCATGTTAATCCGATCATGCTAATTGTAAGGCCCCTTTCCCGGGTGACCTCACTTGTTGGATTTACTCATAAACATAGCTATAAATACTGAACTTAAATTTAAAACATTCATCATTCAATTACATTACATAACAGCGGAAGTCTTAACAATTAAAAACACAACATTGTCTTAACAAACAAAAGTGGGATGTCAGTCTTGTGCCGGGTAACCTTCACGCCATCGCACGACCTTTTCTTCCTTTACCTGAAATGTATACTAAAAGTCAGCTAACGCTGGTGAGTTCTAGTTTAATGCAATTTGATATAAACATTCTATTCTTTACTTTATACGTATGCATTACTGTATAGTCATTCATATAAATACGTATTCATAACTTTTGTCTTTCTTTTCATCTTTCTTTTCTGTATTTTTGTGATTTCATATATATATATATGTATTCACCCTTTTCTTTCTTTTCTTTATTTCTTTAATTTCATGGGTCATACTATATAAGGGTGATCAACCCGTCATTTGCTTACGAATGTCACAAAGACAATCGCCGTGGTCCATCGTCATGGCCCACCTATACTTACAACCGTCCGGCAATTAGTGCCGTCCGTCATTTTATTCTTACAACCGTCCGGCAATCTTTGTCCGTCCGTCATGACTTACAACCGTCCTACCGTCGTAGGCCGTAATTCGCCCGTCTACCCGAAGGTATCCGTTTCCCATGCGACTATTATTTATACAACCGTTCTACTATAATATGCCAAATGCTTCGACCGTCCATTAATGGCATTCGTACGTCCTAGCCGATGAAGGAGCGCACTTGTCCCGGTTATAAAATAGTCACATGGTCGTCCGTCTACCGAAGTAGCCGTTATCATCGAAGCGTCCATAACATTTTCTGTACTTGGCAAGCAATATATACATGGATATAAAGCAGGATTTCATTCTTTCATATTGTGTTATACTTTCATTCATTCTTGATAATCATGCTTTTCATTCTTTATTCATAATTTCTCTTTCATGTATAGGTATATATATATATATACTTGTATAACACATATGATCACATTGGCATTCATAACATTTATTCACTTAGTGTATACATCTCAGCCCCAAAACATTTGAAAACATTTGCACATAACATAGAAGGGGGCACATAGAACTCACCTGATGAGTAGTTTCTGTAATACACTAAGCTGGCTACTGGGCTTCACTAATGTCACTCACGATCTGTATAATAAAGTCATACACATAAGATGGTGCTCCTAGATGACACTATACATTACTATGCTTGAACATAGTAGTTTCGATTGATTAGCTTATATCGAAACTTGGTAGTTTCGATAGGTTGTTTCTGTCCAAACTTTGTAGTTTCGATAGGTAGTTTCGATAGATAGTTTCGATAGGTAGTTTCGATAGATAGTTTCGATAGGTAGTTTCGATAGGTAGCTTATGTGTTATCTTAGCTTCGGATCGGGGGCTCATATCGAAACTATGGTAGTTTCGATTGGGCCTGCATATATCGAAACTGGGTAGTTTCGATAGGTCTGCACATATCGAAACTAAGTAGTTTCGATGGGTCTGCACTTATCGAAACTAAGTAGTTTCGATGGGTCTGCACTTATCGCCTTCCCCAAAAATCCGAATGTTCTGCATGCGAATCTGATCATGTCGATATCTAGATTTTCTTTGATCAAAACGTTCGTTTTTCATTCTAGATGCTATACCTAAGTTCACTTTCAAGTTTCATCCGCAAAAATCGTTATCTTTTAGCCAAAACCTGAAAATTCCCAAAACGAAGAAAAACTCATAATGTGATCGAATCGTTACCTGGATTGGATTTCTGATTCAGAGGATATGATCACGAGAACAGCAGCAACGTTCTCCTGAATTCCCGAGTTGATCCGTCACTTTCTCTCTCTAGACCCGAGCTCTCCTCTCTCTCTCTAAAAGCTGCGTGAGTTGGGGAAATGAGCAGGGAAGAGGGCTGCCTTGCCTCTTATGCGCATGGGCTTCCCTCGGCCCATTGAAGCCGGGCCCAGGCCTGCTCCCTTTTTGTTTAAATATTCCAACTAAACCACCGGTCTCGCTATATTTATTCGTTTTATTATTTTTAGGATGTTACAAGTCTACCCTCCTTAAAGAGGTTTCGTCCTCGAAACTGTTCATACGTTAAACAATTGAGGGTATAGTCCCTTCATCTCGTCTTCTTTTTCCCACGTAGCTTCTGACCCTTTTCTGTGCTTCCATTGTATCTTGACTAACGGTATCGACTTATTGCTTAGTCGTTTCTCAGCTCGGTCAAGAATGGCTATTGGTTCCTCAACATAATTTAGACTATTATCCACTTCGATCTCGTCGTAAGGTATGTGAGCTGTGTCGTCAGCTAGGCACTTGCGTAAGTGCGACACGTGGAACGTAGGGTGTATTCCACTAAGCTCGACGGGTAGGTCGAGTCTGTAAGCAACTTGACCCACTCTTGCTACAATCTTGAAAGGTCCGACAAACCTTGGACTTAGTTTGCCACGCTTTCTGAACCGAATGATTCCTTTCCACGGTGATACTTTCAACAGTACCATGTCCCCTACTTGAAACTCTAAATCCCTCCTTCTCTTATCCGCGTATGATTTCTGTCTGTCTTTTGCGGCTTTCATACGAGCCTTGATTTGATCAAATTTCTCAGAAGTAGCTTTGACCATTTCGAGACTTGCAAAATCCTTCTGTCTAATTTCCCCCCAACAAACCGGGGTCCTACATTTCCTCCCATACAACATTTCAAATGGCGACATGCCAATAGTCGAGTGATAGCTGTTGTTATATGAAAATTCTGCCAATGGTAGATGGCTGTCCCAACTCCCATCGAAGTCAATGATACAGGCCCGGAGCATGTCCTCCAAGGTCTGAATGGTCCTTTCCGATTGTCCATCGGTTTGGGGGTGGTAAGCGGTGCTGATGTTCAGTCTAGTGCCCATTGCTTCATTGAATTTCTTCCAAAACCTTGACGTGAATCTAGTATCCCTGTCAGACACAATCGACAGCGGCATACCATGTCTGCTCACAATTTCCTTGATAAATACTTCTGCTAGCTTTTCAGAAGAAGAAGTTTCTCGTATTGGCAAGAAGTGAGCACTCTTTGTCAAGCGGTCGACGATCACCCAAATGGTATCATTGCCTTTAGCTGTTCGCGGTAGCTTGGTAATGAAGTCCATTGTGATCTCTTCCCACTTCCATTCCGGTATTGGTAAAGGTTGCATTTTGCCGCATGGTTTCTGGTGCTCGGCCTTAACTAGAGAACACGTTAGGCACTTGCTCACGTATTCTGTCACATCATTCTTCATGCCAGGCCACCAGTATTCTTTCTTCAAGTCTTGATACATTTTGTTTGTCCCGGGGTGGATAGAATAGCGAGACTTATGGGCCTCATCGAGTATTTTGGCTCTAAGCTCACCAATCTTAGGTATCCACATCCGGCCAAACCTAGTTCGTACTCCGTATGCATTCGCATCTAAGTTCCCTTGTTGTCCTACTATTCTTTCCCGTTTCACATTTCTTTCTAACAATGCTTCATCTTGTGCCTTTGATATTTCACCCATTAAGTCTGGCGTTATAATTAACTGACACGCTTTGATCCGGATAGGTGCCGATTCTTCCTTTCTACTTAAAGCGTCAGCCACTACGTTTGCCTTGCCTGGATGGTACAATATCTCACAGTCATAGTCTTTCAGTAGCTCTAACCATCTTCTTTGCCTCATGTTTAGTTCCTTTTGTTCGAAAAAGTATTTCAAGCTTTTGTGATCGGAGTAGATGGTGCATTTAACTCCATACAAGTAGTGTCTCCATATTTTCAACGCGAAGACTACTGCTGCTAATTCTAGATCGTGTGTTGGGTAGTTAACTTCATGAACCTTTAGTTGCCGCGATGCATAAGCAATTACCTTTCCTCGTTGCATGAGTACGCACCCTAAACCTTGCCCTGAAGCGTCAGAGTAGACTACTCAGTCTTCATTTCCCTCAGGTAGTTTTAATACTGGAGCTTGAGTTAATCGTGTCTTAAGTTCCTCAAACGCGTTGTTTTGGGTTGGACCCCATTCATACTTTACTTCCTTCCGTGTCAGTTTGGTTAGCGGCGAGGCAATTCTTGAGAAATCTTGGATGAACCTTCGATAGTAGCCTGCCAACCCTAGAAAGCTTCGTATCTCTGTTGGTGTCTTTGGGATGTTCCATTCCTTTACTGTCTCGATCTTTGCAGGATCCACCATGATGCCGTTTGGGTTTATTACATGACCTAGGAATTGGACTTCCCTAACCCAGAACGCGCATTTGGAGAATTTTGCGTACAACTTTTCCTGCTTTAGCACCTCCAGAACCTCTCTTAGGTGACAGTGGTGATCACCCTCGCTTTTTGAATACACCAGTATGTCATCTATAAAGACTATCACCGATCGATCCAACATTGGTCGACATACTCTATTCATCAAATCCATGAACGCTGCTGGTGCGTTGGTCAATCCGAAGGACATCACGAGAAACTCATAATGCCCATAACGCGTGCGAAATGCGGTCTTTGGAACGTCTTCTTCTCTTACTTTCAACTGATGGTAACCCGACCTAAGATCGATCTTTGAGAACCAACTCGCACCTTGCAGTTGATCAAAAAGGTCGTCTATTCTAGGCAGTGGGTATTTGTTCTTTACTATTCTCTTGTTCAATTCGCGGTAGTCGATACATATGCGCATACTGCCGTCCTTCTTCTTTACAAATAGTACCGGAGCGCCCCATGGTGAGATGCTCGGCCTAATAAATCCTTTCTCGGTTAGTTCCTCTAGTTGGGACATCAATTCCTTCATTTCTGACGGAGCCAATCGGTAGGGGGCTTTGGCAACGGGCTCAGCTCCTGGCAGTAAATCAATCTGAAATTCTATTTCCCGATCGGGTGGCAACCCAGGTAGATCCTCAGGGAATACTTCCGGAAAATTGCACACCACGGGTACATTCTTGAGTTCTTTCGTTTTCATTCTATCATCTATAACATATGCCAGATAAGCTTCGCAGCCGCTCCTCATGTAACTTTCGGCCTTAATCATCGAGATGACGTTCGGCATTGTGCAATTCCAATCCCCATAAACCGTAATTGGACTGCCGCTAGGACCTTTGAGGTGTATCCTCTTACGTTTACATATGATTTGAGCTTCGTTGGCAGCTAGCCAATCCATACCCAATACTATATCGAATCCTCCTAAGGTGAGAAGGAATAATCTAGAAGGAAATTTATGACCCTCTATTTCTATTATGCAATCCTCTGTTACTTGGAATACTGCCGAATTTTTACCAACGGCAGTTTGTACACTAAAGGCCTTTACTACTGTGTTGATAGTGCAATTCAGTTTTCGACTAAAGGCATTTGATATAAAGCTTTTACTAGCACCCGAGTCAAATAATATAGCCGCATGTTCATCATTAACTAGGAACGTACCTGACACAACATCAGGATTTCCCCTTGCTTCCACCTCAGTCAGGGCGTAAGCTCGAGTCCTAGTCTTTGGTTGTTCCTGTTCCTTTTCTTTTCCCGAACCAGATTGTCTGGCTTTTCTGCAATCCTTAGTCAGGTGACCAAACAGTCCACATACTTGGCATTTAGTGTCTCTCAAGCAGTCACGAGAGTAGTGCCCCGCCTTCCCACACCTGTAACATGTGGTGGAGCCGACCCGACACTCGCCAAAATGTTGCCTTCCGCATTTCTTGCAGGTTTCATATTTGTCCGACCTTGGTTTCTTATTTTCAGTTATTACGTTCCCTCTTCCGGTGCCTCTAGACGGGTTCTCCCACTTTCTCTTTTGGGTTTCTGTTGGTGGGTCCTCATTGGCATAATTGTCGTAGACGATTCCGCTCAGATTCACTACCGACTCGAAGGTCGAGGGTAGGTTGGCTTTCACGTGGACACGGACCCTTTGAGGTAGGCCCTTCACATAATACTTGATCATTCGCTCTTCTGTCTCCACCAGGTGGGGGTACCAGCTGTGCCAACTCATTGAATCTAGAAGTATACTGGCGGTGTGTCTTGTTGCCAGCTTTAAGGTTTAGGAATTCATTTTCCACTCGATCAATTTCGTTATGGGGACAGAACTTTTGAATTACCAGCTTTTTCAGTTCTTCCCATGTCATTTTTGCAAGAGCGTTTGGGGACTTTGTCCTCTGAATGTTCCTCCACCTACCTAAGGCTTCGTTGGTGAAAGAATGAGCAACATATTTAACAACCTGGTCTGGTCGACACTCGCTGATGTTGATTACAGCACTCATCCTCTCAATCCATTCAAGCGTTGCCACTGAATCTTTGCTCCCATCGAACTTGGGTGGGTCTCCGTCCTTGAAACCTTTGTAAGTGCACCCACGATTGCTCGATCCAATCTTTATTTCATCCCCATCACTGTCATATACTTTCTCTTCATTGTCTCCTTCATCCTCCTCCTTACTTTTCTTTATTGCCTCGGATAGTAGATCAGGCAATACCTTTTTCAAAGTGAGCACAACTTCACGGGCAATAGCATCCCTGACTTCAGGTTCCAACTGTATAGGCCCTGGACTGTCGTTCATAATTGGGGTCACTTCTGTTTCGTGCACAGTTTCGGTGTGCTCTGCGTGCACACTCTCTTCTTCTTCAAATCTTGGGTTCAACGGAGGTCTACCTCGTCTGCCAGTGCGACCGCCTCGAGGTCCTGTTCTTCCTCCACCAGCCATAGTTCTTAATTTCCTGATAGTTAAAAAGGGAATACATCAATGTCATTTCTTCAGATCATAGTTTGGAACAGTACGAGCAAGGTAAATTCTTAATTACAGTGACCGGTTTGTGATTACTAATTTACATTGCTTTTCGGGTTCGAAACTCTTCAAATCAGTCGTGGCATTAACATCTATTTGTTCTAAGTTAAGGTATCTATTCCTATGCAAGAGTATTAACTTTATGACTTACTTACCGTGCTAGCGTTGGCGTTGGTTACCCATACTGACATCCGTGCGTTGGTCCCATAATCAGTTTGAGTCTAGACATTTAGGGATGTCAAAATCTCTCAAACTATTGCTCTGATACCAACTTGTAAGGCCCCTTTCCCGGGTGACCTCACTTGTTGGATTTACTCATAAACATAGCCATAAATACTGAACTTAAATTTAAAACATTCATCATTCAATTACATTACATAACAGCGGAAGTCTTAACAATTAAAAACACAACATTGTCTTAACAAACAAAAGTGGGATGTCAGTCTTGTGCCGGGTAACCTTAACGCCATCGCACGACCTTTTCTTCCTTTACCTGAAATGTATACTAAAAGTCAGCTAACGCTGGTGAGTTCTAGTTTAATGCAATTTGATATAAACATTCTATTCTTTACTTTATACGTATGCATTACTGTATAGTCATTCATATAAATACGTATTCATAACTTTTGTCTTTCTTTTCAACTTTCTTTTCTGTATTTTTGTGATTTCATATATATATATATATATGTATTCACCCTTTTCTTTCTTTTCTTTCTTTCTTTAATTTCATGGGTCATACTATATAAGGGTGATCAACCCGTCATTTGCTTACGAATGTCACAAAGACAATCGCCGTGGTCCATCGTCATGGCCCACCTATACTTACAACCGTCCGGCAACTAGTGCCGTCCGTCATTTTATTCTTACAACCGTCCGGCAATCTTTGTCCGTCCGTCATGACTTACAACCGTCGTAGGCCGTAATTCGCCCGTCTACCCGAAGGTATCCGTTTCCCATGCGACTATTATTTATACAACCGTTCTACTATAATATGCCAATTGCTTCGACCGTCCATTAATGGCATTCGTACGTCCTAGCCGATGAAGGAGCGCACTTGTCCCGGTTATAAAATAGTCACATGGTCGTCCGTGTACCGAAGTAGCCGTTATCATCGAAGCGTCCATAACATTTTCTGTACTTGGCAAGCAATATATACATGGATATAAAGCAGGATTTCATTCTTTCATATTGTGTTATACTTTCATTCATTCTTGATAATCATGCTTTTCATTCTTTATTCATAATTTCTCTTTCATGTATAGGTATATATATATATATACTTGTATAACACATATGATCACATTGGCATTCATAACATTTATTCACTTAGTGTATACATCTCAGCCCCAAAACATTTGAAAACATTTGCACATAACATAGAAGGGGGCACATAGAACTCACCTGATGAGTAGTTTCTGTAATACACTAAGCTGGCTACTGGGCTTCACTAATGTCACTCACGATCTGTATAATAAAGTCATACACATAAGATGGTGCTCCTAGATGACACTATACATTACTATGCTTGAACATAGTAGTTTCGATTGATTAGCTTATATCGAAACTTGGTAGTTTCGATAGGTTGTTTCTGTCAAAACTTTGTAGTTTCGATAGGTAGTTTCGATAGATAGTTTCGATAGGTAGTTTCGATAGATAGTTTCTATAGGTAGTTTCGATAGGTAGCTTATGTGTTATCTTAGCTTCGGATCGGGGGCTCATATCGAAACTATGGTAGTTTCGATTGGGCCTGCATATATCGAAACTGGGTAGTTTCGATAGGTCTGCACATATCGAAACTAAGTAGTTTCGATGGGTCTGCACTTATCGAAACTAAGTAGTTTCGATGGGTCTGCACTTATCGCCTTCCCCAAAAATCCGAATGTTCTGCATGCGAATCTGATCATGTCGATATCTAGATTTTCTTTGATCAAAACGTTCGTTTTTCATTCTAGATGCTATACCTAAGTTCACTTTCAAGTTTCATCCGCAAAAATCGTTATCTTTTAGCCAAAACCTGAAAACTCCCAAAACGAAGAAAAACTCATAATGTGATCGAATCGTTACCTGGATTGGATTTCTGATTCAGAGGATATGATCACGAGAACATCAGCAACGTTCTCCTGAATTCCCGAGTTGATCCGTCACTTTCTCTCTCTAGACCCGAGCTCTCCTCTCTCTCTCTAAAAGCTGCGTGAGTTGGGGAAATGAGCAGGGAAGAGGGCTGCCTTGCCTCTTATGCGCATGGGCTTCCCTCGGCCCATTGAAGCCGGGCCCAGGCCTGCTCCCTTTTTGTTTAAATATTCCAACTAAACCACCGGTCTCGCTATATTTATTCGTTTTATTAATTTTAGGATGTTACAAGTCTACCCTCCTTAAAGAGGTTTCGTCCTCGAAACTGTTCATACGTTAAACAATTGAGGGTATAGTCCCTTCATCTCGTCTTCTTTTTCCCACGTAGCTTCTGACCCTTTTCTGTGCTTCCATTGTATCTTGACTAACGGTATCGACTTATTGCTTAGTCGTTTCTCAGCTCGGTCAAGAATGGCTATTGGTTCCTCTACATAATTTAGACTATTATCCACTTCGATCTCGTCGTAAGGTATGTGAGCTGTGTCGTCAGCTAGGCACTTGCGTAAGTGCGACACGTGGAACGTAGGGTGTATTCCACTAAGCTCGACGGGTAGGTCGAGTCTGTAAGCAACTTGACCCACTCTTGCAACAATCTTGAAAGGTCCGACAAACCTTGGACTTAGTTTGCCACGCTTTCTGAACCGAATGATTCCTTTCCACGGTGATACTTTCAACAGTACCATGTCCCCTACTTGAAACTCTAAATCCCTCCTTCTCTTATCCGCGTATGATTTCTGTCTGTCTTTTGCGGCTTTCATATGAGCCTTGATTTGATCAAATTTCTCAGAAGTAGCTTTGACCACTTCGAGACTTACAAAATCCTTCTGTCTAATTTCCCCCCAACAAACCGGGGTCCTACATTTCCTCCCATACAACATTTCAAATGGCGACATGCCAATAGTCGAGTGATAGCTGTTGTTATATGAAAATTCTGCCAATGGTAGATGGCTGTCCCAACTCCCACCGAAGTCAATGATACAGGCCCGGAGCATGTCCTCCAAGGTCTGAATGGTCCTTTCCGATTGTCCATCGGTTTGGGGGTGGTAAGCGGTGCTGATGTTCAGTCTAGTGCCCATTGCTTCATTGAATTTCTTCCAAAACCTTGACGTGAATCTAGTATCCCTGTCAGACACAATCGACAGCGGCATACCATGTCTGCTCACAATTTCCTTGATAAATACTTCTGCTAGCTTTTCAGAAGAAGAAGTTTCTCGTATTGGCAAGAAGTGAGCACTCTTTGTCAAGCGGTCGACGATCACCCAAATGGTATCATTGCCTTTAGCTGTTCGCGGTAGCTTGGTAATGAAGTCCATTGTGATCTCTTCCCACTTCCATTCCGGTATTGGTAAAGGTTGCATTTTGCCGCATGGTTTCTGGTGCTCGGCCTTAACTAGAGAACACGTTAGGCACTTGCTCACGTATTCTGTCACATCATTCTTCATGCCAGGCCACCAGTATTCTTTCTTCAAGTCTTGATACATTTTGTTTGTCCCGGGGTGGATAGAATAGCGAGACTTATGGGCCTCATCGAGTATTTTGGCTCTAAGCTCACCAATCTTAGGTATCCACATCCGGCCAAACCTAGTTCGTACTCCGTATGCATTCGTATCTAAGTTCCATTGTTGTCCTACTATTCTTTCCCGTTTCACATTTCTTTCTAACAATGCTTCATCTTGTGCCTTTGATATTTCACCCATTAAGTCTGGCGTTATAATTAACTGACACGCTTTGATCCGGATAGGTGCCGATTCTTCCTTTCTACTTAAAGCGTCAGCCACTACGTTTGCCTTGCCTGGATGGTACAATATCTCACAGTCATAGTCTTTCAGTAGCTCTAACCATCTTCTTTGCCTCATGTTTAGTTCCTTTTGTTCGAAAAAGTATTTCAAGCTTTTGTGATCGGAGTAGATGGTGCATTTAACTCCATACAAGTAGTGTCTCCATATTTTCAACGCGAAGACTACTGCTGCTAATTCTAGATCGTGTGTTGGGTAGTTAACTTCATGAACCTTTAGTTGCCGCGATGCATAAGCAATTACCTTTCCTCGTTGCATGAGTACGCACCCTAAACCTTGCCCTGAAGCGTCAGAGTAGACTACTAAGTCTTCATTTCCCTCAGGTTGTGTTAATACTGGAGCTTGAGTTAATCGTGTCTTAAGTTCCTCAAACGCGTTGTTTTGGGTTGGACCCCATTCATACTTTACTTCCTTCCGTGTTAGTTTGGTTAGCGGCGAGGCAATTCTTGAGAAATCTTGGATGAACCTTCGATAGTAGCCTGCCAACCCTAGAAAGCTTCGTATCTCTGTTGGTGTCTTTGGGATGTTCCATTCCTTTACTGTCTCGATCTTTGCAGGATCCACCATGATGCCGTTTGGGTTTATTACATGACCTAGGAATTGGACTTCCCTAAGCCAGAACGCGCATTTGGAGAATTTTGCGTACAACTTTTCCTGCTTTAGCACCTCCAGAACCTCTCTTAGGTGACAGTGGTGATCACCCTCGCTTTTTGAATACACAAGTATGTCATCTATAAAGACTATCACCGATCGATCCAACATTGGTCGACATACTCTATTCATCAAATCCATGAACGCTGCTGGTGCGTTGGTCAATCCGAAGGACATCATGAGAAACTCATAATGCCCATAACGCGTGCGAAATGCGGTCTTTGGAACGTCTTCTTCTCTTACTTTCAACTGATGGTAACCCGACCTAAGATCGATCTTTGAGAACCAACTCGCACCTTGCAGTTGATCAAAAAGGTCGTCTATTCTAGGCAGTGGGTATTTGTTCTTTACTGTTCTCTTGTTCAATTCGCGGTAGTCGATACACATGCGCATACTGCCGTCCTTCTTCTTTACAAATAGTACCGGAGCGCCCCATGGTGAGATGCTCGGCCTAATAAATCCTTTCTCGGTTAGTTCCTCTAGTTGGGACATCAATTCCTTCATTTCTGACGGAGCCAATCGGTAGGGGGCTTTGGCAACGGGCTCAGCTCCTGGCAGTAAATCAATCTGAAATTCTATTTCCCGATCGGGTGGCAACCCAGGTAGATCCTCAGGGAATACTTCCGGAAAATTGCACACCACGGGTACATTCTTGAGTTCTTTCGTTTTCATTCTATCATCTATAACATATGCCAGATAAGCTTCGCAGCCGCGCCTCATGTAACTTTCGGCCTTAATCATCGAGATGACGTTCGGCATTGTGCAATTCCAATCCCCATAAACCATAATTGGACTGCCGCTAGGACCTTTGAGGTGTATCCTCTTACGTTTACATATGATTTGAGCTTCGTTGGCAGCTAGCCAATCCATACCCAATACTATATCGAATCCTCCTAAGGTGAGAAGGAATAATCTAGAAGGAAATTTATGACCCTCTATTTCTATTATGCAATCCTCTGTTACTTGGAATACTGCCGAATTTTTACCAACGGCAGTTTGTACACTAAAGGCCTTTACTACTGTGTTGATAGTGCAATTCAGTTTTCGACTAAAGGCATTTGATATAAAGCTTTTACTAGCACCCGAGTCAAATAATATAGCCGCATGTTCATCATTAACTAGGAACGTACCTGACACAACATCAGGATTTCCCCTTGCTTCCACCTCAGTCAGGGCGTAAGCTCGAGTCCTAGTCTTTGGTTGTTCCTGTTCCTTTTCTTTTCCCGAACCAGATTGTCTGGCTTTTCTGCAATCCTTAGTCAGGTGACCAAACAGTCCACATACTTGGCATTTAGTGTCTCTCAAGCAGTCACGAGAGTAGTGCCCCGCCTTCCCACACCTGTAACATGTGGTGGAGCCGACCCGGCACTCGCCAAAATGTTGCCTTCCGCATTTCTTGCAGGTTTCATATTTGTCCGACCTTGGTTTCTTATTTTCAGTTATTACGTTCCTTCTTCCGGTGCCTCTAGACGGGTTCTCCCACTTTCTCTTTTGGGTTTCTGTTGGTGGGTCCTCATTGGCATAATCGTCGTAGACGATTCCGCTCAAATTCACTACCGACTCGAAGGTCGAGGGTAGGTTGGCTTTCACGTGGACACGGACCCTTTGAGGTAGGCCCTTCACATAATACTTGATCATTCGCTCTTCTGTCTCCACCAGGTGGGGTACCAGCTGTGCCAACTCATTGAATCTAGAAGTATACTGGCGGTGTGTCTTGTTGCCAGCTTTAAGGTTTAGGAATTCATTTTCCACTCGATCAATTTCGTTCTGGGGACAGAACTTTTGAATTACCAGCTTTTTCAGTTCTTCCCATGTCATTCTTGCAAGAGCGTTTGGGGACTTTGTCCTCTGAATGTTCCTCCACCAACCTAAGGCTTCATTGGTGAAAGAATGAGCAACATATTTAACAGCCTGGTCTGGTCGACACTCGCTGATGTTGATTACAGCACTCATCCTCTCAATCCATTCAAGCGTTGCCACTGAATCTTTGCTCCCATCGAACTTGGGTGGGTCTCCGTCCTTGAAACCTTTGTAAGTGCACCCACGATTGCTCGATCCAATCTTTATTTCATCCCCATCACTGTCATATACTTTCTCTTCATTGTCTCCTTCATCCTCCTCCTTACTTTTCTTTATTGCCTCGGATAGTAGATCAGGCAATACCTTTTTCAAAGTGAGCACAACTTCACGGGCAATAGCATCCCTGACTTCAGGTTCCAACTGTATAGGCCCTGGACTGTCGTTCATAATTGGGGTCACTTCTGTTTCGTGCACACTTTCGGTGTGCTCTGCGTGCACACTCTCTTCTTCTTCAAATCTTGGGTTCAACGGAGGTCTACCTCGTCGGCCAGTGCAACCGCCTCGAGGTCCTGTTCTTCCTCCACCAGCCATAGTTCTTAATTTCCTGATAGTTAAAAAGGGAATACATCAATGTCATTTCTTCAGATCATAGTTTGGAACAGTACGAGCAAGGTAAATTCTTAATTACAGTGACCGGTTTGTGATTACTAATTTACATTGCTTTTCGGGTTCGAAACTCTTCAAATCAGTCGTGGCATTAACATCTATTTGTTCTAAGTTAAGGTATCTATTCCTATGCAAGAGTATTAACTTTATGACTTACTTACCGTGCTAGCGTTGGCGTTGGTTACCCATACTGACATCCGTGCGTTGGTCCCATAATCAGTTTGAGTCTAGACATTTAGGGATGTCTAAATCTCTCAAACTATTGCTCTGATACCAACTTGTAAGGCCCCTTTCCCGGGTGACCTCACTTGTTGGATTTACTCATAAACATAGCCATAAATACTGAACTTAAATTTAAAACATTCATCATTAAATTACATTACATAACAGCGGAAGTCTTAACAATTAAAAACACAACATTGTCTTAACAAACAAAAGTGGGATGTCAGTCTTGTGCCGGGTAACCTTCACGCCATCGCACGACCTTTTCTTCCTTTACCTGAAATGTATACTAAAAGTCAACTAACGCTGGTGAGTTCTAGTTTAATGCAATTTGATATAAACATTCTATTCTTTACTTTATACGTATGCATTACTGTATAGTCATTCATATAAATACGTATTCATAACTTTTGTCTTTCTTTTCATCTTTCTTTTCTGTATTTTTGTGATTTCATATATATATATATATATGTATTCACCCTTTTCTTTCTTTTCTTTCTTTCTTTAATTTCATGGGTCATACTATATAAGGGTGATCAACCCGTCATTTGCTTACGAATGTCACAAAGACAATCGCCGTGGTCCATCGTCATGGCCCACCTATACTTACAACCGTCCGGCAACTAGTGCTGTCCGTCATTTTATTCTTACAACCGTCCGACAATCTTTGTCCGTCCGTCATGACTTACAACCGTCCTACCGTCGTAGGCCGTAATTCGCCCGTCTACCCGAAGGTATCCGTTTCCCATGCGACTATTATTTATACAACCGTTCTACTATAATATGCCAATTGCTTCGACCGTCCATTAATGGCATTCGTACGTCCTAGCCGATGAAGGAGCGCACTTGTCCCGGTTATAAAATAGTCACATGGTCGTCCGTGTACCGAAGTAGCCGTTATCATCGAAGCGTCCATAACATTTTCTGTACTTGGCAAGCAATATATACATGGATATAAAGCAGGATTTCATTCTTTCATATTGTGTTATACTTTCATTCATTCTTGATAATCATGCTTTTCATTCTTTATTCATAATTTCTCTTTCATGTATAGGTATATATATATATATACTTGTATAACACATATGATCACATTGGCATTCATAACATTTATTCACTTAGTGTATACATCTCAGCCCCAAAACATTTGAAAACATTTGCACATAACATAGAAGGGGGCACATAGAACTCACCTGATGAGTAGTTTCTGTAATACACTAAGCTGGCTACTGGGCTTCACTAATGTCACTCACGATCTGTATAATAAAGTCATACACATAAGATGGTGCTCCTAGATGACACTATACATTACTATGCTTGAACATAGTAGTTTCGATTGATTAGCTTATATCGAAACTTGGTAGTTTCGATAGGTTGTTTCTGTCGAAACTTTGTAGTTTCGATAGGTAGTTTCGATAGATAGTTTCGATAGGTAGTTTCGATAGATAGTTTCGATAGGTAGCTTATGTGTTATCTTAGCTTCGGATCGGGGGCTCATATCGAAACTATGGTAGTTTCGATTGGGCCTGCATATATCGAAACTGGGTAGTTTCGATAGGTCTGCACATATCGAAACTAAGTAGTTTCGATGGGTCTGCACTTATCGAAACTAAGTAGTTTCGATGGGTCTGCACTTATCGCCTTCCCCAAAAATCCGAATGTTCTGCATGCGAATCTGATCATGTCGATATCTAGATTTTCTTTGATCAAAACGTTCGTTTTTCATTCTAGATGCTATACCTAAGTTCACTTTCAAGTTTCATCCGCAAAAATCGTTATCTTTTAGCCAAAACCCGAAAACTCCCAAAACGAACAAAAACTCATAATGTGATCGAATCGTTACCTGGATTGGATTTCTGATTCAGAGGATATGATCACGAGAACAGCAGCAACGTTCTCCTGAATTCCTGAGTTGATCCGTCACTTTCTCTCTCTAGACCCGAGCTCTCCTCTCTCTCTCTAATAGCTGCGTGACTTGGGGAAATGAGCAGGGAAGAGGGCTGCCTTGCCTCTTATGCGCATGGGCTTCCCTCGGCCCATTGAAGCCGGGCCCCGGCCTGCTCCCTTTTTGTTTAAATATTCCAACTAAACCACCGGTCTCGCTATATTTATTCGTTTTATTATTTTTAGGATGTTACACTAATCTTACAATTTTCTTTGATCAAAACGTGCGGTTTTCATTCTAGATTCTATTTCTAAGCTTATTATCAAGTTTCATCCGTAAAAACATCACCTATTTAGCTAAAACTCGAGAAACCCCAAAATGAACAAAAACTCATATTATGATCGAATCATTACCTGGATTGGAATTCTGATCCAGAGGTTTTGCTCACGATCTCAGTAGTAACGTGCTCCTTAAATCTCGTGACGATCCGTCGACTTTCTCTCTCTAGACTCGGGCTCCCTTTCTCTCTCTAGAATTGGTGAAATGGAGGTGAAATGGTCAAATGGGCTGTCTTGCCCCTTTTATACCTGGGCTTCCCTCGGCCCGTTAGTGTTGAGCCCAAGTCCATCCGTTCTTATTTCGTTTTATGTCGTATAAATCTCCATCGTATTATTATTTACTTATTTACTTTTTTCGGGATGTTACAAGTCTACCCTCCTTAAAGAGGTTTCGTCCTCGAAACTGTTTATACGTCAAACAATTGAGGGTATAGTTCCCTCATCTCGTCTTCTTTTTCCCATGTAGCTTCCGACCCTTTTCTGTGTTTCCATTGTATCTTGACTAACGGTATCGACTTGTTGCGTAGTCGTTTCTCAACTCGGTCAAGGATGGCTATTGGTTCCTCTATGTAATTTAGGCTGTTATCCACCTCGAACTCGTCGTAAGGTATGTGAGCTGTGTCATCGGCTAGGCACTTGCGTAGGTGAGACACGTGGAACGTAGGGTGTATTCCATTATGCTCAACGGGTAGGTCGAGTCTGTAAGCAACTTGACCCACTCTTGCTAAAATCTTGAAAGGTACGACAAACCTTGGACTCAGTTTGCCACGCTTCCTGAATCGGATGATTCCTTTCCACGGTGATACCTTTAACAGTACCATGTCCCCTACTTGAAACTCTAAATCCCTTCTTCTCTTGTCCGCGTATGATTTCTGTCTGTCCTTTGCGGCTTTCATTCGAGCCTTGATTTGGTCAAATTTCTCGGAAGTAGCTTTGACCACTTTGAGACTTGCAAAATCCTTTTGTCCAATTTCCCCCCAACAAACCGGGGTCCTACATTTCCTCCCATACAACATTTCAAATGGCGGCATGTCAATAGTTGAGTGATAGCTGTTGTTATATGAAAATTCTGCCAATGGTAGATGGCTGTCCCAGCTCCCACCGAAGTCAATGATACAGGCCCGGAGCATGTCCTCCAAGGTCTGAATGGTCCTTTCAGATTGACCATCGGTTTGAGAGTGGTAAGCGGTGCTGATGTTCAGTCTGGTTCCCATCGCTTCATTGAATTTCTTCCAAAACCTTGAGGTGAATCTAGTATCCCTGTCGAACACAATCGACAGTGGCATACCATGTCTACTCATAATTTCCTTTATAAATACTTCTGCTAGTCTTTCCGACGAAGAAGCCTCACGTATTGGCAAGAAGTGAGCACTTTTCGTCAAACGGTCGACGATCACCCAAATGGTATCATTGCCTTTAGCTGTTCGCGGTAGCTTGGTAATGAAGTCCATTGTGATCTCTTCCCACTTCCATTCTGGTATAGGTAAAGGTTGCATTTTACCGCATGGTTTCTGGTGCTCGGCTTTAACTAGTGAACACGTTAAGCACTTGCTCACGTATTCAGTCACATCATTCTTCATGCCAGGCCACCAGTACTCTTTCTTCAAGTCTTGATACATTTTTTTTGTCCCGGGGTGGATAGAATAACGAGACTTATGGGCCTCATCGAGTATTTTGGCTCTAAGCTCGCCAATCTTAGGTATCCACATCCGGCCAAACCTAGTTCGTACACCGTATGTATTTGCACTTAAGTTCCCTTGTTGTCCTACTATTCTTTCCCGTTTCACATTTCTTTCTAACAGTGCTTCATCTTGTGCCTTTGTTATTTCGCCCATCAAATCTGGTGTTATAATCAGCTGACACGCTTTGATCCGGATAGGTGCCGATTCTTCCTTTCTACTTAAAGCGTCAGCCACAACATTTGCCTTGCCTGGATGGTACAATATTTCACAGTCATAGTCTTTCAGTAGCTCTAACCACCTCCTTTTCCTCATGTTTAATTCTTTTTGCTCGAAAAAGTACTTCAAGCTTTTATGATCGGAGTAGATGGTGCATTTAACTCCATACAAATAGTGCCTCCATATTTTCAATGCGAAAACTACTACTGCTAACTCGAGATCGTGCGTTGGGTAGTTAACCTCGTGAATCTTTAGTTGTCGTGAGGCATAAGCAATTACCTTTCCTCGTTGCATAAGTACGCAACCTAAACCCTGCCCCGAAGCGTCAGAGTAGACTACCAAGTCTTCATTTCCCTCAGGTAGAGTCAAGACTGGAGCTTGGGTTAATCGTGTCTTAAGTTCCTCAAACGCGTTATTTTGGGTTTGACTCCATTCATATTTCACTTCTTTCCGTGTCAGTTTAGTTAGTGGCGAGGCTATCCTTGAGAAATCTTGAATGAACCTTCGATAGTAGCCTGCCAATCCAAGAAAACTTTGTATCTCTGTTGGTGTCTTTGGGATGTTCCATTCCTTTACTGTTTCTATCTTTGCAGGATCTACCATGATGCCGTTTGGGTTTATCACATGACCTAGGAATTGGACTTCCCTAAGCCAGAACGCGCATTTGGAGAATTTCGCGTACAACTTCTCCTGCTTTAACACTTCCAGAACTTCTCTTAGGTGACAGTGGTAGTCAACCTGGTTGGAAATGTAGGACCCCGGTTTGTTGGGGGGAAATTGGACAAAAGGATTTTGCAAGTCTCGAAGTGGTCAAAGCTACTTCCGAGAAATTTGACCAAATCAAGGCTCGAATGAAATCCGCAAAGGACAGACAGAAATCATACGCGGACAAGAGAAGAAGGGATTTAGAGTTTCAAGTAGGGGACATGGTACTGTTAAAGGTATCACCGTGGAAAGGAATCATCCGATTCAGGAAGCGTGGCAAACTGAGTCCAAGGTTTGTCGGACCTTTCAAGATTTTAGCAAGAGTGGGTCAAGTTGCTTACAGACTCGACCTACCCGTTGAGCTTAATGGAATACACCCTACGTTCCACGTGTCTCACCTACGCAAGTGCCTAGCCGATGACACAGCTCACATACCTTACGACGAGATCGAGGTGGATAACAACCTAAATTACATAGAGGAACCAATAGCCATCCTTGACCGAGCTGAGAAACGACTACGCAACAAGTCGATACCGTTAGTCAAGATACAATGGAAACACAGAAAAGGGTCGGAAGCTACATGGGAAAAAGAAGACGAGATGAGGGAACTATACCCTCAATTGTTTGACGTATAAACAGTTTCGAGGACGAAACCTCTTTAAGGAGGGTAGACTTGTAACATCCCGAAAATAGTAAATAAGTAAATAATAATACGATGGAGATTTATACGACATAAAATGAAATAAGAACGGTTGGACTTGGGCTCGACTCCAACGGGCCGAGGGAAGCCCAGGTATAAAAGGGGCAAGACAGCCCATTTGACCATTTCACCTCCATTTCACCAATTCTAGAGAGAGAAAGGGAGCCCGAGTCTAGAGAGAGAAAGTCGACGGATCGTCACGAGATTTGAGGAGCACGTTACTACTGAGATCGTGAGCAAAACCTCTGGATCATAATTCCAATCCAGGTAATGATTCGATCATAATATGAGTTTTTGTTCATTTTGGGGTTTCTCGGGTTTTAGCTAAATAGGTGATGTTTTTACGGATGAAACTTGAAAATAAGCTTAGAAATAGAATCTAGAATGAAAACCGCACGTTTTGATCAAAGAAAATTGTAAGATTAGCATGATCGGATTAACATGCAAGAATTTCGAAATTTTGGTCCAAGAACCAGGTACTGCGTACTTACCAAGTGCGCAGGAAGGAATCCCTGCGTACTTACTAAGTGCGCAGGCAGCAGTCCCTGCGTACTTACCAAGTACGCAGGAGGAAGACTCCTGCGCACTTACCAAGTGCGCATGAGCAAGTCCCTGCGCACTTACTAAGTGCGCAGGCAGCAGACAGCAGGCCACAGGTTGGTTAAGTAAAGTCAGTAAGTTTAGAATGATTAAACCATTAGAGTCGGGGTTGGGTCTAATGTGTATTTAACTACCTAATCCAGATCGGAGGTGACGCTGTTGGGCCTTTGTTTAGGACAACCTAGAGTAGCTCATCAGGTGAGTTCTATGTGCCCCCTTCTATGTTATGTGCAAATGATTTATAAATGTTTTGGGGCTGAAGTGTATACACTAAATGAATAAATGTCAATGTGATCATACGTATATATATATATATATATAAATACTTATATATGAAAATGAATTACGAATAAAGAATGAAGCGTATGACTATAAAGAATGAATGAAAGAAGGACATAACGTAAAAGAATGAAATCTTGCTTTATATTATATATATTGCATGTTATGAATGAATGTTGTCACACCCCGCCAAGGCGGAAACGCGAGGCGCAACGTTCATGGTTTCCAAAGCATATGATTACCGCAAACACATACATGATAAATGGATACATTAACAAGTTTAATGTTTTACATTACAAAACATAATCTGAGTTTACAAAAAGTTAAGATTTCACAAATATGACTCAACTCAATGAGTTATACAAGGGAAATCCTCCTTGAGTAGTATCCATCGTGCATGCATGTAATCTATATTGCTAACCTTGAAATCACGTTCAGTTACCTGAAAAACATACTTAAAATCGTCAACACGAGGTTGGTGAGTTCACAGGTTTAATCAAATAGTTCTTTGTAAAATTCAATTGTTCGTAAATAGTTTCAGTTGTATGTGATAAACAGAATAAGAATTGTTGACTCATTTGTAAACTAGCTAGGAATACAAATAATATGTTCATACATGAGGCGTAACCAAACCATGACATGTGTGAGCCCCTATTAAGCGTTATCAGATTCTATGCGGCCATAAATCCTCCAGATTGTGGTTAGCGCGACTAACCATGACCGGGAGACGTCACTCTCCATAGTACTATTCATAGGACCCTAGGCTACAGTTAATGGTTACTATGTTGTTCCAGGGGACTTTAGCGGCCTCCAATGTGTTGTTCTCATCCCATGTAAACATAAAGTCGTGTCTTATTCTCTTGTTATCCCATAAAATAGTTGAAGTATGTTTCTCCCCCAAATATTTGAAAACAGTAAAAAGAAAGGGGCCGTGAAACTCACCTTGTGTTTGTGTATATACTTGTAATAATATTTGTTGTAGTCAACCTTGACTGTTTGTACCCTAGATACCAAGGGTAAATTGTTGTTAAGACCAACGTCTTAATTGTAAATTGTTCACCGACCTTGTAAATCTGATTATGTTTGTTTAAATATCGTTTTAGTTTTCCAACACATGTTTTGTTATAAAATAGTTTTGAGTTACTGCCCAACTGGGACTGTTGTACAGGTGTCGAAACTTCTTAGTTTCGATTGGGCATATGTGTGTCGAAACTACTTAGTTTCGATGGAGTGGTCAGGAGTCGAAACAACCTAGTTTCGATTGAGTAAAAGGGTATCGAAACTCCTAGTTTCGATTGACCAACAGGTATCGAAACTCCTAGTTTCGATTGAGCAACAGGTATCGAAACTCCTAGTTTCGATTGAGAAACAGGTATCGAAACTCCTAGTTTCGATTGAGAAACAGGTATCGAAACTCCTAGTTTCGATTGAGAAACAGGTATCGAAACTCCTAGTTTCGATTGAGTATTTGCTATCGAAACTACCTAGTTTCGATTGAGAAAAGGTATCGAAACTACCTAGTTTCGATTGAGTTAACTGGTACCGAAACTCCTAGTTTCGAGTACTGGACTTCTGTTTGACAGAATCAGTCCTGCATATTTTTATATTTTAAACTTGAATTCGACACACTCTTCTTGTTGTCTTTCTTGCGTTTAAATAAGATGTAAGTTTAGCTACGGTTTTAAAGAAACTAATGTGAAAATGTCGAGTTTTTACCTTAAAACCGAGATGAAGATGATGAAATAAAACAGAGATGATCTCGACTCTTTTGCAGAAACACTTGAGATTCTTCTTAAAATAGCAAATTATGGTGAATTTCGCCTTGAAACTGGACTTCGAATTGAAGAGAATTGGAATGTTTGCCGTATGAAAATGAGAGATAAATGGGAATTGTGAGAATTTTGAATGTAGGGTATGGTTTTATCTGGGTTTTCACAAGTGGGAGTATGGGTCAATTTGAAAATACGTGAGATTGGGGATGGTTTCCCCTGCACTTCGGCCGAGAAGTCAAGGGTGGGTTAGGGGGTTTGGGTTATAATAATAAAACAATTAGATTTTTGGTATTAATATCAATTAGAGTTCTAAAGGGGTAGTTTAATTCGGTTTATTTTCCCCACGGTATTATAATTTTATTCTAAATATAATTTATGGTTCCACGTAAAGTTTGTGTAAAAATAATATATATATGTATATATATTTTTCTGGTTATTTATTTCAACCAATAGTGTTCGAATTAAGTCGGGTTATAAGTGTATGTGAACCGGAAATTCCCAGAATTACCAAAAATATAAAATGAGACAATGTTCGTTTTTTTTTTTTTTTTGTTAGACTTTCATGTCCTTGTTTGTGAAATTACGTAAATCACAAAAATAATTATAATGTAAACTCGTTTATTGTAATGTAAACTTGTTCATAATGTATACGGATATTGACCTGAAATGTCGGGTGTCACATTCTCCCCTTGTTAAAAGAATTTCGTCCCGAAATTCAATTCGTGTCCTCTTGAACTGGTGTATCCTTAAACAAGGATGGGTATTTTGTTTTCATTTGGTCCTCTCGTTCCCATGTATACTCAGGACCACGCTTTGAGTTCCAACGTACTTTAATCAGTTTGATCCGACTACGTCTCAGCTTTTGAACCTTCCAATCTGAAATCTCAATCGGTTCCTCGATGAAATGAAGTTTATCGTCAATATGAATCTCGTCAGACGGTATAATTAGTGTCTCGTCTGATAAACACTTCTTGAGATTTGATACATGAAACGTATCATGTATATTGTTTAGTTCTTGTGGTAGCTTGAGTTTGTAAGCTACAGGGCCAACCCTAGCCAGTATTTCGAACGGACCAACGTATCTAGGGTTGAGCTTACCACGGTTACCAAACCTTGCAACGCCTTTCCATGGTGAGACTTTTAACATTACTCGGTCGCCAATTTGAAATTCTAATGGTTTTCGTCTGTTATCAGCGTAGCTCTTTTGTCTATCTCGGGCCGCTTTCAAACGGTCCTTAATTTTGAAAATCTTATCAGTGGTTTCCTGGACAATCTCAGGGCCTGTCAAATGTTTTTCACCAACTTCCGCCCAACATAGCGGTGAGCGGCATTTACGACCATATAAAGCTTCAAACGGTGCTGCTTTAATGCTCGTATGATAGCTGTTATTATAGGAAAACTCAGCTAATGGTAAATGAGTATCCCAATTTCCTCCGAAATCAATTACACATGCACGGAGCATATCTTCTAATGTCTGGATAGTCCGTTCACTTTGACCATCTGTTTGTGGGTGATATGCCGTGCTCATGTCAAGACGTGTGCCCATTGCTTCTTGTAATGATTTCCAGATTCTAGACACGAATCTGCTATCTCTATCCGAGATAATAGAAATTGGCACTCCGTGTCTTGCCACAATTTCTTTAACATAGAGTCTTGTAAGTTTCTCTGTCTTGTCAGTTTCTTTCATTGGCAGAAAGTGAGCAGATTTTGTTAATCGGTCGACAATAACCCATATGGTATCATAACCACTGGAAGTCCTGGGTAATTTTGTGATGAAATCCATAGAAATCTGTTCCCATTTCCATTGGGGAATTTCAGGTTGTTGTAACAAACCAGACGGTTTCTGATGTTCGGCTTTTACTTTTGAACACGTTAAGCATTTACTGACATATGTGGCAATATCTCCTTTCATATTGGGCCACCAATATAATTCTTTTAGATCTTTATACATTTTATCTGAACCCGGGTGAATGGAGTACCTGGACTTGTGGGCTTCGTCCATAACTAACTCCCGTAAGTTACCAAAACATGGCACCCAAATTCTATTCATGAAGTATAAAGTGTCATCTGACTCAGACTCCAAATGCTTTATCATTCCTCGTAGAGCTTCATTTTGAATGTTTTCTTCTTTAATTGCCTCTTGTTGTGCCATCCGAATTTGAGTAGTGAGATTTGTATGAATTGTCAATTCTAAGGCACGAACACGAAGAGTTTTAACCCGTTCTTTGCGACTTAAAGCGTCCGCTACGACATTGGCTTTCCCGGGATGGTACTTGATATCACAATCATAATCGTTTAGTAGTTCTACCCAACGAAGTTGTCTCATGTTAAGTTCCTTTTGATCAAAGATATGCTGGAGACTCTTGTGATCAGTAAAGATAGTACATCTTGTACCGTAAAGGTAATGTCTCCAAATTTTGAGCGCAAACACAACTGCACCCAATTCCAAGTCGTGGGTCGTATAATTCTTTTCGTGCACTTTTAGTTGTCGTGAGGCATATGCGATGACTTTGTCTCTTTGCATTAACACACAACCCAGTCCTTGGTGTGATGCATCGCAGTATACGACAAAATTGTCGATTCCCTCAGGAAGGGATAGAATTGGTGCACTACACAGCTTCTGCTTTAGTATTTGAAAAGCTGACTCTTGCTTGTCATTCCAATCATACTTATTTTCTTTCTGGGTTAATTTGGTTAAAGGCAGGGCTATTTTTGAAAAATTCTCGATGAATCGTCTGTAATAGCCGGCCAAACCTAAAAATTGACGTACTTCTGTCGGAGTCTTTGGTGCTTCCCAGTTTTTGATCGCTTCAATTTTAGATGGATCAACGTGAATTCCTTCCTTGTTGATGACATGTCCAAGAAAATGCACTTCTTGGATCCAAAACTCACACTTAGAGAATTTAGCGTAAAGTTTCTCGTTTCTGAGTAGTTCTAAGATTAATTTAAGATGATGTTCATGATCCTCCTTGGTTCGTGAATATATTAATATGTCATCGATAAACACAATCACGAATTTATCCAAGTATGGTTTGCACACGCGGTTCATGAGATCCATGAAAACAGCTGGTGCGTTTGTCAAACCAAATGGCATAACTAGGAATTCGTAGTGACCATAACGAGTCCTAAATGCTGTCTTTGGTACATCTTCTTCTTGGATTCTTAGTTGATGATACCCTGACCGTAGATCGATCTTAGAGTAGAAGCTAGAACCTTGTAGTTGATCGAACAAATCATCTATTCGAGGTAGTGGGTATCGGTTTTTGATTGTAAGCTTGTTTAATTCTCGGTAATCTATACACATCCTAAAGGTTCCATCCTTTTTCTTTACGAATAAGACCGGAGCTCCCCAAGGTGAGAAACTCGGTCTTATGAAACCTTTATCAAGCAACTCTTGTAGTTGATTTGATAACTCTTGCATTTCAGAAGGTGCTAATCGATACGGCGATCGCGCAATCGGTGCGGATCCTGGTACCAAATCGATTCGGAATTCGACTTGCCTCGGTGGTGGTAATCCAGGTAAGTCTTCAGGGAAAACTTCAGGATAATCCTTAACGATTGGTATATCCTCAAGTCGACGTTCCTCGGGTTTCTTCTCGACGACGTGAGCCAGGAATACGCAATAGCCTTTACGTAGATACTTACGAGTTTTCATGCAGTTTATCATCCTTAACGCTACTCCACTCTTCTCACCTTGAATCGAAAGAACTTCTCCGTTTGGGAGTGGGATTTGGACAATTTTCTCAAAACAAACAATCTCGGCGTGATTCTTTGACAACCAATCCATGCCAATAACAACGTCAAAGCTTCCTAAGTCAACAGGTAACAGATCTATACTAAATGTGTGATTTTTAAGATATAAGGTACAACCTTGAATGACCTCTCCGGTATTAATTAATTTTCCGTTCGCTAATTCAATTGTATACTTTTGTTCTAGTTTGCTGGGCTTAATACCGAGTAGGGACTTAAAGTCATTTGACACAAAACTCAAATCAGCACCCGTATCGAAAAGTATAGAGGCATAGTGATTATTTATCGGGAACGTACCAGTGACAATGTTTGGATCTTGTCGTGCGTCACCAGCTCCCATCACAAATGCTCTTCCACGGGCCTGATTGTCGTTTCGGTTCTTCAACTTTGGACAGTCTTTTCTGAAGTGCTTTGGATCTCCACACTCAAAGCATCCTTGATTCATCCTTTCTGTTCCTGGGTTGACTTTTCCTGCTACTTGATTTATCTTGTTAGGGTTCGCATTGCTCCTACAGTCAAGGGCTAGATGTCCATACTTTTTACATTTTCCACATTGGGTACACTTCCCACTGTGATGGTATCCACAATTGTCACACCTTGGTCGTGCTCCAAGGTATCCTTTTTGTTCCACAGTGTTGGCGACAAAGGCTTTCATAGTTTCAGGTCTCTTGTAAATTTGATTCTTGTTTTGATTAATTGGTTTTCCAAACCATTTCCTCTTTTCCCCAGATTTCCCTCCTTCGGTCTCCTTCTTCTCAAACAAACCATCACGTACAGCATTATCCCTTAGCTTGAAAGCCAGAGTTATGGCGCTCTTGGCATCCATAGGGTTCGATGAAGTCACCAGACCTCGGATTTGAGGTGCGAGACCCCACAAGTATCTTTCAACCTTCTTGTATTCTGGGGTGACCATGTGTGGAACCAAGATTGCTAACTCATTGAATCGGTCAGTGTAGCCAGCAACATCATCTCCTGTCATTTGTAAATTCCACATTTCAGATTCGATCTTTTGCAACTCATTTCGAGGACAGTATTCCTCGATCATCATGGCTTTTAAGTCTTCCCATGACAACTCATATGATGTCTGCCTTCCCAAAGTCTTTACTTGTGAATTCCACCAGGTTAAAGCTTTATCAGTGAGTGAGCATGTAGAATACTTCACCATGCAGTCAGCGGTGCATTCACTAATATCAATCACCGATTCCATCTTCTCTATCCATCTCATTAGTCCAACTGCACCCTCGGTGCCATTGAAGTTACGGGGTTTGCAAGACAGAAAGGTCTTGTAGGAGCACTTTCTAATTGGAGCATCTGTAGAATTACAAGTCATAACGTCATTAATTCGAATCATGACTATATGTTATGGCTTATTTATTTTATTACCTCCGGAACCTCCAGCTGTACCGCTACCTCCTGCACCTCCGGAACCTCCAGCTGTACCGCTACCTCCTACACCTCCTCCACTATTTCGATTGGCTTCATACTGCTCCATGGCAGCAGCTACTCGTTGTGCTATAAGTTGTTCCACATTTGGGGAAATCGCCTCGTTGTTGTCACCAGTAGTGTTACGGGTTGTCCTACGCTTAGGTGCCATGACGTTCTTTCTAACATATCAATTAAAAAGAAACAACATTATATGACAATAATGATAGCTCATGACATAAGGATACAACAACGTCAAATGTAAACAACCACTATCACAACATAAACCATTACATACATAGTCAAAACATTCATAGTACATTGTTCCAAAAGACAAGGATACAAAAGAGATGGGTTCACATGACCTCATCAGTACTAAAGTTTTAAACTACTTAATGTACTACGGGCACAACCCGCCCGTAATAGGTTTAAAAGAAGAAGTGAGAGTACAATCCAATCATCATGGCAAGTCCTGCCATGACAAAACTAGCTCTCGCCACAAATTCTGCAGCCAACGTCCTTTCTTCCAGAGCCTCCACCATGTCTCGGACCGTAACAGTGAACTGCCAATCCATGTCAGCTCTCAACTCTAGATAGTTTGTGGCACCCTGTATGTCTCGGGTGTGGTCCTCCAGAGTCTGAACTCGAGATCCGAGCCCTTGACGTAAGCGCATGGCTGCATCCCTATGTGCCCGAATATCATCTAGGAGATCATCAAGACGCTCCTCGTGCGTACGAACACGAGCTACCAAGGTAGGCACAGTGAGCTCTATGGCTTCCCCAGTGTGGGGTAGGGGTGTTGGAGAGTTGGAAGACTCTCCAAGCTCAAAGGTAGATGGGATGCTCTCCATCTCCCTCCAACGGGCCAGAGTACGGGGCATCCAACGGATAGTTCCCACAGTAGGGTGGTAGCAGGGTCTTTGCCTAGGTGGTTCTTCACCAGCCACCAAGTCTTCTGGGTCACGGGCTGCTAGATTCCTTTTGCGTGGAAGTCGAACCTTCTTCCTAGCGCTTTGCACCTTAACTGGTCCTCCGCTTTTCTTTCGGTAGACGACAGGCGGTTTTCCCAAGGCGACTTTAGGTGGTGTGGAGCTACGGGTTTGTACTTGATTTTTGGGACGTGAGGCGGAAAATTCCTCATTTGATTCAGTGTCAGAGACGGGATCAGAATGTGAATGTGACGACATGCTTGTGACTACAATATCCATATGACAAAATGACTGGTCATGCAATGCTTATGCAATGAAAACGTTTTAGTGAGTCATTTAGATTATAGACTAGGTTCCAATTTAGATTCCTAGTTCACTATAATCAATGGCTCTGATACCAGTTCTGTCACACCCCGCCAAGGCGGAAACGCGAGGCGCAACGTTCATGGTTTCCAAAGCATATGATTACCGCAAACACATACATGATAAATGGATACATTAACAAGTTTAATGTTTTACATTACAAAACATAATCTGAGTTTACAAAAAGTTAAGATTTCACAAATATGACTCAACTCAATGAGTTATACAAGGGAAATCCTCCTTGAGTAGTATCCATCGTGCATGCATGTAATCTATATTGCTAACCTTGAAATCACGTTCAGTTACCTGAAAAACATACTTAAAATCGTCAACACGAGGTTGGTGAGTTCACAGGTTTAATCAAATAGTTCTTTGTAAAATTCAATTGTTCGTAAATAGTTTCAGTTGTATGTGATAAACAGAATAAGAATTGTTGACTCATTTGTAAACTAGCTAGGAATACAAATAATATGTTCATACATGAGGCGTAACCAAACCATGACATGTGTGAGCCCCTATTAAGCGTTATCAGATTCTATGCGGCCATAAATCCTCCAGATTGTGGTTAGCGCGACTAACCATGACCGGGAGACGTCACTCTCCATAGTACTATTCATAGGACCCTAGGCTACAGTTAATGGTTACTATGTTGTTCCAGGGGACTTTAGCGGCCTCCAATGTGTTGTTCTCATCCCATGTAAACATAAAGTCGTGTCTTATTCTCTTGTTATCCCATAAAATAGTTGAAGTATGTTTCTCCCCCAAATATTTGAAAACAGTAAAAAGAAAGGGGCCGTGAAACTCACCTTGTGTTTGTGTATATACTTGTAATAATATTTGTTGTAGTCAACCTTGACTGTTTGTACCCTAGATACCAAGGGTAAATTGTTGTTAAGACCAACGTCTTAATTGTAAATTGTTCACCGACCTTGTAAATCTGATTATGTTTGTTTAAATATCGTTTTAGTTTTCCAACACATGTTTTGTTATAAAATAGTTTTGAGTTACTGCCCAACTGGGACTGTTGTACAGGTGTCGAAACTTCTTAGTTTCGATTGGGCATATGTGTGTCGAAACTACTTAGTTTCGATGGAGTGGTCAGGAGTCGAAACAACCTAGTTTCGATTGAGTAAAAGGGTATCGAAACTCCTAGTTTCGATTGACCAACAGGTATCGAAACTCCTAGTTTCGATTGAGCAACAGGTATCGAAACTCCTAGTTTCGATTGAGAAACAGGTATCGAAACTCCTAGTTTCGATTGAGAAACAGGTATCGAAACTCCTAGTTTCGATTGAGAAACAGGTATCGAAACTCCTAGTTTCGATTGAGAAACAGGTATCGAAACTCCTAGTTTCGATTGAGTATTTGCTATCGAAACTACCTAGTTTCGATTGAGAAAATGTATCGAAACTACCTAGTTTCGATTGAGTTAACTGGTACCGAAACTCCTAGTTTCGAGTACTGGACTTCTGTTTGACAGAATCAGTCCTGCATATTTTTATATTTTAAACTTGAATTCGACACACTCTTCTTGTTGTCTTTCTTGCGTTTAAATAAGATGTAAGTTTAGCTACGGTTTTAAAGAAACTAATGTGAAAATGTCGAGTTTTTACCTTAAAACCGAGATGAAGATGATGAAATAAAACAGAGATGATCTCGACTCTTTTGCAGAAACACTTGAGATTCTTCTTAAAATAGCAAATTATGGTGAATTTCGCCTTGAAACTGGACTTCGAATTGAAGAGAATTGGAATGTTTGCCGTATGAAAATGAGAGATAAATGGGAATTGTGAGAATTTTGAATGTAGGGTATGGTTTTATCTGGGTTTTCACAAGTGGGAGTATGGGTCAATTTGAAAATACGTGAGATTGGGGATGGTTTCCCCTGCACTTCGGCCGAGAAGTCAAGGGTGGGTTAGGGGGTTTGGGTTATAATAATAAAACAATTAGATTTTTGGTATTAATATCAATTAGAGTTCTAAAGGGGTAGTTTAATTCGGTTTATTTTCCCCACGGTATTATAATTTTATTCTAAATATAATTTATGGTTCCACGTAAAGTTTGTGTAAAAATAATATATATATGTATATATATTTTTCTGGTTATTTATTTCAACCAATAGTGTTCGAATTAAGTCGGGTTATAAGTGTATGTGAACCGGAAATTCCCAGAATTACCAAAAATATAAAATGAGACAATGTTCGTTTTTTTTTTTTTTGTTAGACTTTCATGTCCTTGTTTGTGAAATTACGTAAATCACAAAAATAATTATAATGTAAACTCGTTTATTGTAATGTAAACTTGTTCATAATGTATACGGATATTGACCTGAAATGTCGGGTGTCACAAATGTAAACGTTATAAACCCTTCTGTGACAACGGCTACTTCGGTAGACGGACGACCACGTGACTATTTTGCAACCGGGACGAAAACGTTCCTACGTAAGATAGGACGTATGAAAAGGTAAAAATGGACGGTCGAAGCAATTGCCTTAACTAATGTAGAACGGTTGCATACATAATGGTCGCGTGGGAAACGGATGCCCTAGGGCAGAAGGATTTAATGTTATGACGGACTACGACGGTAGGACGGTTAAGAGCGGACGGACAAAAGTTGCCGGACGGATTTAATGTTATGACGGACGGTTTTCTAGAGCCGGACGGTTATGAGAAGGGCTACGACGGTAGCTCTGACTGCGATGTCTTCGTGACATTCGCGACAAGTATGATGGGTTGATCTCCCTTAAGATTATGGCCAATATGTGTTCTCCCAAAGAAAGTATGTATGTACATATGTATATACCCTCCATGAATGTTATGTGAGAACAGTAAAGTAAATAATATTTAAAAGTATGAATATACATTATATTCAGGATAAGATAAATATTATGTATGATTGTCTTTAAACTAGAACTCACCAGCGTTAGCTGACTTTAGTATACATTTCAGGTAAAGGAAGAAAAGGTCGTGCGAGGGCGTGAAGGTTACCCGACACAAGACTGACATCCCACTTTTGTTTGTTAAGACAATGTTGTGTTTTTAATTGTTAAAGACTTCCGCTGTTATGAAATGTAATTGAATGATGAATGTTTTTAATTTAAGTTCAGTATTTATGACTATGTTTATGAGTAAATCCAACAAGTGAGGTTACCCGAGAAAGGGGCCTTACAGCGTTTTTCATGGACGTTTTTCACTGCGTTTTTTCATGATGTTTTTTTTCATGGTGTGTCTTTCTCATGGCGTTTTTTCAAGACTTTTTCATAACGTTTTTTTAAGACTTTTTCATAACGTTTTTTTATGATGTTTTTTTCACTGCGTTTTTTCATGTCGTTTTTTTATGACTTTTTTCAATGCGTTTGTAACATCCCGAAAATAGTAAATAAGTAAATAATAATACGATGGAGATTTATACGACATAAAATGAAATAAGAACGGATGGACTTGGGCTCGACTCCAACGGGCCGAGGGAAGCCCAGGTATAAAAGGGGCAAGACAGCCCATTTGACCATTTCACCTCCATTTCACCAATTCTAGAGAGAGAAAGGGAGCCCGAGTCTAGAGAGAGAAAGTCGACGGATCGTCACGAGATTTGAGGAGCACGTTACTACTGAGATCGTGAGCAAAACCTCTGGATCATAATTCCAATCCAGGTAATGATTCGATCATAATATGAGTTTTTGTTCATTTTGGGGTTTCTCGGGTTTTAGCTAAATAGGTGATGTTTTTACGGATGAAACTTGAAAATAAGCTTAGAAATAGAATCTAGAATGAAAACCGCACGTTTTGATCAAAGAAAATTGTAAGATTAGCATGATCGGATTAACATGCAAGAATTCCGAAATTTTGGTCCAAGAACCAGGTACTGCGTACTTACCAAGTGCGCAGGAAGGAATCCCTGCGTACTTACTAAGTGCGCAGGCAGCAGTCCCTGCGTACTTACCAAGTACGCAGGAGGAAGACTCCTGCGCACTTACCAAGTGCGCATGAGCAAGTCCCTGCGCACTTACTAAGTGCGCAGGCAGCAGACAGCAGGCCACAGGTTGGTTAAGTAAAGTCAGTAAGTTTAGAATGATTAAACCATTAGAGTCGGGGTTGGGTCTAATGTGTATTTAACTACCTAATCCAGATCGGAGGTGACGCTGTTGGGCCTTTGTTTAGGACAACCTAGAGTAGCTCATCAGGTGAGTTCTATGTGCCCCCTTCTATGTTATGTGCAAATGATTTATAAATGTTTTGGGGCTGAAGTGTATACACTAAATGAATAAATGTCAATGTGATCATACGTATATATATATATATATAAATACTTATATATGAAAATGAATTACGAATAAAGAATGAAGCGTATGACTATAAAGAATGAATGAAAGAAGGACATAACGTAAAAGAATGAAATCTTGCTTTATATTATATATATTGCATGTTATGAATGAATGTAAACGTTATAAACCCTTCTGTGACAACGGCTACTTCGGTAGACGGACGACCACGTGACTATTTTGCAACCGGGACGAAAACGTTCCTACGTAAGATAGGACGTATGAAAAGGTAAAAATGGACGGTCGAAGCAATTGCCTTAACTAATGTAGAACGGTTGCATAAATAATGGTCGCGTGGGAAACGGATGCCCTAGGGCAGAAGGATTTAATGTTATGACGGACTACGACGGTAGGACGGTTAAGAGCGGACGGACAAAAGTTGCCGGACGGATTTAATGTTATGACGGACGGTTTTCTAGAGCCGGACGGTTATGAGAAGGGCTACGACGGTAGCTCTGACTGCGATGTCTTCGTGACATTCGCGACAAGTATGATGGGTTGATCTCCCTTAAGATTATGGCCAATATGTGTTCTCCCAAAGAAAGTATGTATGTACATATGTATATACCCTCCATGAATGTTATGTGAGAACAGTAAAGTAAAGAATATTTAAAAGTATGAATATACATTATATTCAGGATAAGATAAATATTATGTATGATTGTCTTTAAACTAGAACTCACCAGCGTTAGCTGACTTTAGTATACATTTCAGGTAAAGGAAGAAAAGGTCGTGCGAGGGCGTGAAGGTTACCCGACACAAGACTGACATCCCACTTTTGTTTGTTAAGACAATGTTGTGTTTTTAATTGTTAAAGACTTCCGCTGTTATGAAATGTAATTGAATGATGAATGTTTTTAATTTAAGTTCAGTATTTATGACTATGTTTATGAGTAAATCCAACAAGTGAGGTTACCCGAGAAAGGGGCCTTACAGCGTTTTTCATGGACGTTTTTCACTGCGTTTTTTCATGATGTTTTTTTTCATGGTGTCTTTCTCATGGCGTTTTTTCAAGACTTTTTCATAACGTTTTTTTAAAACTTTTTCATAACGTTTTTTTATGATGTTTTTTTCACTACGTTTTTTCATGGCGTTTTTTTATGACTTTTTTCACTGCGTTTTTCATTGACGTTTTTCACTGCGTTTTTTCATAACGTTTTTTCATGGTGTCTTTTTCATAGAGTTTTCTGGTGTTTTTGATAACCGATCGGGCGGAAAACAGAGAAACGCTTGTGAAACTAGGCGTGTTATGGTGTTTTTAAACTAGGCAACTTTGTGGTGTGTTTTGAACCATGATTGTGTAGAAAACAGAAAATGCGTTTTATGGTGTTTTTAAACTAGGAAACTTTATGGTGTGTTTTGAACGATGATTGTGTAGAAAACAGAAAATGTGTTTTTCAGATTCTCCAACACCTCCGAGAAATTATTGTCTTTGGTGTTCAGCTCTATGAACGCGAGAGTTGCAGGAGCGCGTACGCGATCAAGCCGAAAACAGAAAACGCATTTCTAGACGCCATTACCATAATGGTTTTAGGTGTTTTATTTATGGTGTTTTTTTTTTCAGATAAAACAAGCTCTTTTAAAAATATCATAAACTCCTTCGGTTAAAAAACTTGCCCAGTTCTAAAAACACCATAACACGCTCACTTCAAAAACACCATAAAATGTCCAGTTTAATTTTTTTTATGATTTTTTTTTTAATTTATGACTTTTTTTATGGTATTTGTGCATCGTTTTTATGATGTTTTTATACAGTTTGTACAACCTAGTGCAAAAACACCATGAATAAAAAACCCCACTTAACACGTAATTTTTTTTAAAAATTTTATATAACAATATTGTACTCATATTAAAGATAAAAAACGCTCGTTATTATGGTGTAAATTTTCTTTTAAATAATAACGCATTAAAAAGTTATTAACGTTTAAAAAATATGAAGGAATTTGCATGTGACTTGCATGTGCATAATTTGAACATTTGAAAAATCAAGCGACTGTTTCTTTCACGAATTTGCCCTTCCCCCTTGGTCCCCTCCTTGGACACACGTCATTCCATGATGGCTTCCTACACTTTTTATCCTTCTTAGAATATCCTTCCCCTATATATATATATATACTTTGTTATAATAACTACGAGCTTTAAATCATGTATTTACATTTTATATATTTATATAAAAGTATTTATTTATAAATATATGTAAATATATATTTTTTTGCAATAAATAAATCATTTATACAACTTTATAAAAAAATAGAAATTTTTTCCTTTTATAAAATTAGTGTGATAAAACAAATAAGTATATAATTACATTTATCTAACACTTTAAATATGATTTATGTTGAAACATAAGATTAATGAGCACTTAAGTTAGAATATTAAAAACTGTTATTCATCTTTTGCATCCTAGTCCAATTATCTTTTTAAATTTTGTGAATAAGTCCCTAGTCCCACCCTATAAATAAAGCCCTTATTTCTCCATTATTCTTCGTATCTCAACGATCTTTTAGGGCTCTCTAGCTACTAAAGGTCGTTCTTCTCATCTTTTGGAAGATTCTAGCTTAAATCTTTTCATTCTAAGTAAGTTCTTCTTATGTTCTTGCTTGTTCATACTTTTCCTTTCAAAAATCCCTCATAACTAGCTAGGTCTATGATCCGTAACATGTTTATGTTATAATAATAAATCTATCCAAGATCAAAAGCCCTATTCTAATTAAATTTGTTGAAAACTTTTATTTAAAAGCTTGGTTTGATCTTTCTTGTTCCTTTAAATTTCAAAAATTATGTTTTTACTAAAACTCCTTATTTTCAAATTAAATTATTTAATATTCAATTTCTATCTTTACTAAACTCATATTTCCACTTTAGCCCATATACTTTCCAAACACACCATAAACTTGGTTAAGTATGCAAATAGAGTAAATTTCAAAACAGTATGTAGTTATCTAACAAACATTAAAGTTCTGGCTAGGAAAAGATGAGGTTTTGATCTGACCAACTCTTTCCTAGGAACTTTTCTGTTTGAGGTACTACTCTGGAATGATAACCATTCTAGTGTACAACAACCACTTTCAACAAATTATGATTATGTTTATAAACCCATTTCTTTGCAAATATTTATACAAACTTTTATATAATTTTTTATTATTATTATTATTATTATATGAGAACATTTAAAACACAATTCCATACTTTTAATTAATAATTAATTATGGTTTAATTATTAATTAATTAGAATATTATTATACTTTAAATTTTGGTGTAATTACCAATTAATTAAATCATTATTTTTAACATTTATTTTTCATAAATCAAATGAAAAGTTTTATTCATTTATTTATGTAGTAAATTATTTAATTACTCAACTAATAATTACTCATTTATTTATTTATCCATTTATTAATTTATACGATTTCAAATAAAAGAAAACTACTAATTTATTTATTTGTATATTTATTTACAAACAAAAGAAACCTAATTATTTTTTTATACATTTATATAATTGTTACAAACAAACAAAATCCTTATTCATTCTTTCATTTATTACAATACGATTATTTATCAAAGATTTACATAAAATATTATTTGCAACTCAAATAATTATTTTATTATTAAAATGAGGACACCCGCGTCAATATTCTCGCACATTAGGATTCCCTATTTCATTTGTACAAATCATTGATACATATTGTCCAACAAACATAGGTTAACCTTGTGGTTAGCTAGAACTTTTGTGCAACAAACAACATACTTCTGTGACATTCAAGCTACTCATTACAAGGTGAGTTTACATAGCCCATTTTTCATATTTACAACTTTGGGGTGAAACATGATTACATTAAAACTATTTGCAATTATTACAATTCAAATATTATGATCATGTGTGCAATTTGTGCCTTATGCTTGAACACTATTTGTGCAAACAACATTTACATACTTTTGTGCATAGTGCAAGTGCAGTCAATAACTCTGTACAAGCCGACGATATACAATGATAGATCTATTGTGTCTGACCAACCCACCCGGTTAGGGTGATTGTTGTCGAAAACACTTGAGGATAACATTTGTGTTATGCCTATCAGTCACAAGGTTTGATTGGGCGCCCCAGTTTAAACTATAGTGGTTCTCCATAATTGCCTTATTAAACCATGATATCATATGAATTGTACACAAACTTTGAATAATACTTTGTGGTGTCAAAACCTATGTATGCTCACCAACTATTTTTAGTTGACCCTGTTTTCATCATGTTTCAGGTATTAGTGTATGAGATCATATACAAGGAACTACATACAGGATTTGGACTTAGTGAACAAAGAATTTAAACATGTTGATGTATTTGATTTTGGATGTTGATTGAACTTATGTAATGAAATCTTGATGAAATTAATATATGAAACTTTAGCTTGATCATGTGCTTATCAACAGTCTACACGTCCGCCCCGACGTATTCCACCATCGGTTGGGGTGTGACATTATAAGACTTCTTGTCCTAAACCAGTTAAACCAAGAATGGGTGGTCAGAACAAGGGAACATGACGAGTATTCGTCTTAGGAAGTGGAGATGAATAGAAAAATAAAGCTAAGGAAGTGGCAGGTACTTTCTTAGTTAATAATATTTACGCTAAGGTTTTATTTGATACAGAGGCGAATAGAAGTTTCATTTCATGTGCATTCACCCCATATTTCGGCGTAAAACCGATTCCGCTTATTCATGTCTATGTCGTTGAAACGGCAAGTGGCGAACATATTAGGAAAACTGAATCATACCCTGATTGTGTCATCAATTTTGGTGACGATAAGGTATTAGTTACACTAATGCCGATGAAATTGAATGAATATGAGGTTATCCAAGGGATGGATTGATTAAACCAATACCAAGCCCATATTGATTGTGACCAAAGAACGGTCAAGATTAAGAAATCAGATGAAACTAGTTTCATGATTCAGGGTGATAGTAATAAAAATAAGATTGAAATAACTTCCATAGCAAAAGCTAAGAAAGAATTAATTAAAGGAGATGGTATATTCATACTACATGCTTTAAACATTAAACCTGAAGGACAGATTGCAGATATTCCCATAGTTTGTGACCACCCGGATATTTTTCAGGAAGAATTACCCGGTCTTCCACCTGATCGTCAGATCGAGTTCCGAATCGAACTCATTCCTGGAGCTAAACCTGTTGCAAGTTCCCCTTATCGTCTAGCTCCTTCCGAACTGAAAGAATTGATGAAACAAATTCAAGAACTCTTAGACAAAGGGTTCATTCGTCCGAGCACTTCACCTTGGGGAGTACCGGTACTATTTGTTAAGAAGAAGGATGAAAGCATGAGGATGTGCATTGACTACCGGGAATTGAACAAGCTAACTATAAAGAACAGATATCCATTGCCTAGAATAGATGAATCTGAATTTCGACGGTTTAAAACTTGAACAATGACTCATCAGGAGTATACCACTAAATTTAATGAGATGGCTAAGCTGGTGCCACATTTGGTTACTCCTGAATCACGAAGAGTCAAATGTTATATTCAAGGATTACCTCCTAAGGTTTGTACCTTAGTGAAATCTATCGCGCCCGAAACGACAGATTTAGCCGTTGAAAAGAGTGCGGTAATGTTTGTTGAAGTGGCAGCTCAAGAGCCACCAAATTTGATCACAAACGGAAACCTGAAGAAGTTGTTTATAAATTTAAACCGGCAAATAGTAAATTTCCCATAAAGGGAGGATTTAACCCCAACCCTGATAGAACCACCCAGGGAGTAAAGTGCCAGACTTGTCAGAAGTTTGGTCACTCGGCAACTCTATGCACGAACGTTAAATGTTTTAACTGCGGAGAGAAAGGGCATTATATGTAACCTTCACGATTTTCTAGCATTATTCTATTCTATTTTAGATAATAATAACACTTCATTTCAAACCCGTAGTTATCACATTAATTATTATTTTAACGAGTATTAATTCAAAGTTTCATTCTTATTGTAACACATTATTTTCTAATTGTACATATATAACATATGTATGTATATTTATATATATATATATATATATATATATATAGAGAGAGAGAGAGAGAGAATAGGGTTCCACTAGGAAGGGAAAAAAGTGTAGGAAAGATTTTGAGCCCTTGATCTTGGAGATAAAGTGTGTCAGGCCCCTAAACCGGGTGACCTCACTTGTTGGATTTACTCATAAACATAGTCATAAATACTGAACTTAAATTAAAACATTCGTCATTCAATTACATAATCAAAACAGCGGAAGTCTTTACAAATAAAAGCATAACATATTCTTAACAAACAAAAGTGGGATGTCAGTCTTGTGCCAGGTAACCTTCACGCCTTCGCACGACCCTTTCCTTTGTTACCTGAAATGTATACTAAAAGTCAGCTAACGCTGGTGAGTTCTAGTTTAAAGACAATCATACATAATATTTATCTTATCCTGAATATAATGTATACATGTATATTCATACTTTTAAATATTCTTTACTTTACTGTTCTCACATAACATTCATTGATGGTATATACATATGTACATACATACTTTCTTTAGGAGAACACATATTGGCCATAATCTGAAGGGAGATCAACCCATCATACTTGTCGCGAATGTCACGAAGACATCGCAGTCAGAGCTACCGTCGTAGCCCTTCTCATTACCGTCCGGCTCTAGAAAACCGTCCGTCATAACATTAAATCCGTCCGGCAACTTTTGTCCGTCCGCTCTTAACCGTCCTACCGTCGTAGTCCGTCATAACATTAAATTCGTCTGCCCTAGGGCATCCGTTTCCCACGTGACCATTATGTATGCAACCATTCTACATTAGTTAAGGCAATTGCTTCGACCGTCCATTTTTACCTTTTCATACGTCCTATCTTACGTAGGAACGTTTTCGTCCCGGTTGCAAAATAGTCACGTGGTCGTCCGTCTACCGAAGTAGCCGTTGTCACAGAAGGGTTTATAACGTTTACATTCATTCATAACATGCAATATATATAATATAAAGCAAGATTTCATTCTTTTACGTTATGTCCTTCTTTCATTCATTCTTTATAGTCATACGCTTCATTCTTTATTCGTAATTCATTTTCATATATAAATATTTATATATATATATATACGTGTGATCACATTGACATTTATTCATTTAGTGTATACACGTCAGCCCCAAAACATTTATAAATCATTTGCACATAACATAGAAGGGGGCACATAGAACTCACCTGATGAGCTACTCTAGGTTGTCCTAAACAAAGGCCCAACAGCGTCACTTCCGATCTGGATTAGGTAGTTAAATACACATTAGACCCAACCCCGACTCTAATGGTTTAATCATTCTAAACTTACTGACTTTACTTAACCAACCTGTGGCCTGCTGTCTGCTGCCTGCGCACTTAGTAAGTGCGCAGGGACTTGCTCATGCGCACTTGGTAAGTGCGCAGGAGTCTTCCTCCTGCGTACTTGGTACGTACGCAGGGACTACTGCCTGCGCATTTAGTAAGTACGCAGGGATTCCTTCCTGCGCACTTGGTAAGTACGCAGTACCTGGTTCTTGGACCAAAATTTTGGAATTCTTGCATGTTAATCCGATCATGCTAATCTTATAATTTTCTTTGATCAAAACGTGCGGTTTTCATTCTAGATTCTATTTCTAAGCTTATTTTCAAGTTTCATCCGTAAAAACATCACATATTTAGCTAAAACCCGAGAAACCCCAAAATGAACAAAAACTCATATTATGATCGAATCATTACCTGGATTGGAATTATGATCCAGAGGTTTTGCTCCCGATCTCAGTAGTAACGTGCTCCTCAAATCTCGTGACGATCCGTCGACTTTCTCTCTCTAGACTCGCGCTCCCTTTCTCTCTCTAGAATTGGTGAAATGGATGTGAAATGGTCAAATGGGCTGTCTTGCCCCTTTTATACCTAGGCTTCCCTCGGCCCGTTGGAGTCGAGCCCAAGTCCATCCGTTCTTATTTCATTTTATGTCGTATAAATCTCCATCGTATTATTATTTACTTATTTACTATTTTCGGGATGTTACAAGTCTACCCTCCTTAAAGAGGTTTCGTCCTCAAAACTGTTTATACGTCAAACAATTGAGGGTATAGTTCCCTCATCTCGTCTTCTTTTTCCCATGTAGCTTCCGACCCTTTTCTGTGTTTCCATTGTATCTTGACTAACGATACCGACTTGTTGCGTAGTCGTTTCTCAGCTCGGTCAAGGATGGCTATTGGTTCCTCTATGTAATTTAGGTTGTTATCCACCTCGATCTCGTCGTAAGGTATGTGAGCTGTGTCATCGGCTAGGCACTTGCGTAGGTGAGACACGTGGAACGTAGGGTGTATTCCATTATGCTCAACGGGTAGGTCGAGTCTGTAAGCAACTTGACCCACTCTTGCTAAAATCTTGAAAGGTCCGACAAACCTTGGACTCAGTTTGCCACGCTTCCTGAATCGGATGATTCCTTTCCACGGTGATACCTTTAACAGTACCATGTCCCCTACTTGAAACTCTAAATCCCTTCTTCTCTTGTCCGCGTATGATTTCTGTCTGTCCTTTGCGGCTTTCATTCGAGCCTTGATTTGGTTAAATTTCTCGGAAGTAGCTTTGACCACTTCGAGACTTGCAAAATCCTTTTGTCCAATTTTCCCCCAACAAACCGGGGTCCTACATTTCCTCCCATACAAGATTTCAAATGGCGGCATGTCAATAGTTGAGTGATAGCTGTTGTTATATGAAAATTCTGCCAATGGTAGATGGCTGTCCCAGCTCCCACCGAAGTCAATGATACAGGCCCGGAGCATGTCCTCCAAGGTCTGAATGGTCCTTTCAGATTGACCATCGGTTTGAGGGTGGTAAGCGGTGCTGATGTTCAGTCTGGTTCCCATCGCTTCATTGAATTTCTTCCAAAACCTTGAGGTGAATCTAGTATCCCTGTCGGACACAATTGACAGTGGCATACCATGTCTACTCATAATTTCCTTTATAAATACTTCTGCTAGTCTTTCCGACGAAGAAGCCTCACGTATTGGCAAGAAGTGAGCACTTTTCGTCAAACGGTCGACGATCACCCAAATGGTATCATTGCCTTTAGCTGTTCGCGGTAGCTTGGTAATGAAGTCCATTATGATCTCTTCCCACTTCCATTCTGGTATAGGTAAAGGTTGCATTTTACCGCATGGTTTCTGGTGCTCGGATTTAACTAGTGAACACGTTAAGCACTTGCTCACGTATTCAGTCACATCATTCTTCATGTCAGGCCACCAGTACTCTTTCTTCAAGTCTTGATACATTTTGTTTGTCCCGGGGTGGATAGAATAACGAGACTTATGGGCCTCATCGAGTATTTTGGCTCTAAGCTCGCCAATCTTAGGTATCCACATCCGGCCAAACCTAGTTCGTACACCGTATGTATTTGCACTTAAGTTCCCTTGTTGTCCTACTATTCTTTCCCGTTTCACATTTATTTCTAACAGTGCTTCATCTTGTGCCTTTGTTATTTCGCCCATCAAATCTGGTGTCATAATCAGCTGACACGCTTTGATCCGGATAGGTGCCGATTCTTCCTTTCTACTTAAAGCATCAGCCACAACATTTGCCTTGCCTGGATGGTACAATATTTCACAGTCATAGTCTTTCAGTAGCTCTAACCACCTCCTTTGCCTCATGTTTAATTCTTTTTGCTCAAAAAAGTACTTCAAGCTTTTATGATCGGAGTAGATGGTGCATTTAACTCCATACAAATAGTGCCTCCATATTTTCAATGCGAAAACTACTGCTGCTAACTCGAGATCGTGCGTTGGGTAGTTAACCTCATGAATCTTTAGTTGTCGTGAGGCATAAGCAATTACCTTTCCTCGTTGCATAAGTACGCAACCTAAACCCTGCCCCGAAGCGTCAGAGTAGACTACCAAGTCTTCATTTCCCTCAGGTAGAGTCAAGACTGGAGCCTGGGTTAATCGTGTCTTAAGTTCCTCAAACGCGTTATTTTGGGTTTGACTCCATTCATATTTCACTTCTTTCCGTGTCAGTTTAGTTAGTGGCGAGGCTATCCTTGAGAAATCTTGAATGAACCTTCGATAGTAGCCTGCCAATCCAAGAAAACTTCGTATCTCTGTTGGTGTCTTTGGGATGTTCCATTCCTTTACTGTTTCTATCTTTGCAGGATCTACCATGATGACGTTTGGGTTTATCACATGACCTAGGAATTGGACTTCCCTAAGCCAGAACACGCATTTGGAGAATTTCGCGTACAACTTCTCCTGCTTTAACACTTCCAGAACTTCTCTTAGGTGACAGTGGTGATCACCCTCGTTTTTCGAATATATCAGTATGTCGTCTATGAAAACTATCACTGATCGATCCAACATTGGTCGACATACTCTATTCATCAAATCCATGAACGCTGCTGGAGCGTTAGTCAATCCGAAGGACATCACTAGGAATTCGTAATGTCCATAACGCGTGCGAAACGCGGTCTTTGGTACGTCTTCTTCTCTTATTTTCAACTGATGTTAACCCGACCTAAGATCGATCTTTGAGAACCAACTCGCACCTTGCAGTTGATCAAAAAGATCGTCTATTCTAGGTAGCGGGTATTTGTTCTTTACTGTTCTCTTGTTCAATTCGCGGTAATCAATGCACATGCGCATGCTGCCGTCCTTTTTCTTTACAAATAATACCAGAGCGCCCCATGGTGAGATGCTCGGTCTAACAAATCCTTTTTCTGTTAGTTCCTCTAGTTGAGACATCAATTCTTTCATTTCTGACGGAGCCAATCGGTAGGGGGCTTTGGCAACGGGCTCAGCTCCTGGCAGTAAATCAATCTGAAATTCTATTTCCCGATCGGGTGGCAACCCAGGTAGATCCTCAGGGAACACTTCCGAAAAGTTGCACACCACGGGTACATTCTTGAGTTCTTTCGTTTTCATTCTATCGTCAATAACATACGCCAGATAAGCTTCGCAACCGCGCCTCATATAACTTTCGGCCTTAATCATCGAGATGACGTTCGGTATCGTGCATTTCTAATCCCCATAAACCGTAATTGGACTGCCGCTTGGAGCTTTGAGGTGTATCCTCTTACGTTTACATATGATTTGAGCTTCATTGGCAGCTAGCCAATCCATACCCAATACTATATCGAATCCTCCTAAGGTGAGAAGGAATAATCTAGAAGGGAACTTATGACCCTCTATTTCTATGATGCAATCCTCTGTTACTTGGAATACTGCCGAATTTTTACCAACGGCAGTTTGTACGCTAAAGGCCTTTACTATGGTGTTGATAGTGCAATCTAGTTTACGACTAAATGCATTTGATATAAAGCTTTTACTAGCACCAGAATCAAATAAAATCGCAGCACGTTCATCATTAACTAGAAACGTACCTGACACGACATCAGGGTTTCCCCTTGCTTCTTCCTCAGTTAAGGCATAGGCTCGGGTCCTAGCCTTTTGTTGTTCCTGTTCCTTCTCCTTTCCCGAACCAGATTGGCCGGCCTTCCTACAATTCTTTGTCAGATGCCCAACCAATCCACATACTTGACATTTGGCGTCCTTCCAACAATCTCGGGAGTAGTGCCCCGGCCTTCCGCACTTGTAACACACGGTGGTGCCGATTCGACACTCGCCACTATGTTGTTTTCCACATTTCTTGCACGTTTCATGTCCGTCCAACCTCGGTTTCTTAATTTCAGTTGTTTCATTCCCTCTTCCGGTGCCTCTAGACGGATTCTCCCATTTCCTCTTTTGTGTCACAGGTGTCGGGTCCTCATTGGCATAATCGTCGTAAACGATTCCAGCCAGGTTGACTACCGACTCGAAGGTCGAGGGTAGGTTGGCTTTTACGTGGACACTGATCCTTTGCGGCAGACCCTTCACATAGTATTTGATCATACGTTCTTCGGTTTCCAGCAAGTGTGGTACCAGTTGGGCCAGCTCGTTGAACCTTGAAGTATATTGGCGATGAGTCTTGTCGCCAGCTTTGAAGTTTAGGAACTCGTTCTCCACACGATCAATCTCATTCTGTGGGCAGAACTTTTGGATTACGAGCTTTTTCAAGTCCTCCCATGTCATTCGGGCAAGAGCATGTGGAGACTTTGTTCTTTGAATATTTCTCCACCAACCTAGTGCTTCATTGGTGAAAGAATGAGCAACATATTTAACCGCCTGGTCTGGTCGGCACTCGCTGATGTTGATTACAACGTTCATTCTCTCAATCCATTCCAAAGTAGCCACCGAATCCTTACTACCATCAAACTTGGGTGGGTCTCCATCTTTGAAACCTTTATAAGTGCACCCTTTAGTGCTTGGCCCCACTTTTATCTCATCCCCGTCGCTGTCATATACTGTTTCTTCGTGGTTTCCTTCATCCCCCTCTTTACTTTTCTTTATTGCCTCGGATAGTAGATCCGGCAATACCTTCTGCAAAGTGAGCACAAGTTCACGGGCAATAGCATCTCTGACTTCAGGTTCCAACTGTATAGGCCATGGACTGTTGTCCCTAATTGGGGTCACTTCTGTTTCGCGCACACTTTCGGTGTGCTCTGCGTGCACACTCTCTTCTTCTTCAAATCTTGGGTTCAACGGAGGTCTACCTCGCCGGCCAGTGCGACCGCCTCGAGGTCCTGTCCTTCCTCCACCAGCCATAGTTCTTAATTTCCTGATAGTTAAAAAGGGAATACATCAATGTCATTTCTTCAGATCATAGTTTGGAACAGTACGAGCAAGGTAAATTCTTAATTACAGTGACCGGTTTGTGATTACTAATTTACATTGCTTTTCGGGTTCGAAACTCTTCAAATCAGTCGTGGCATTAACATCTATTTGTTCTAAGTTAAGGTATCTATTCCTATGCAAGAGCATTAACTTTACGACTTACTAACCGTGCTAGCGTTGGCGTTGGTTACCCATACTGACATCCGTGCGTTGGTCCCATAATCAGTTTGAGTCTAGACATTTAGGGATGTCTAAATCTCTCAAACTATTGCTCTGATACCAACTTGTCAGGCCCCTAAACCGGGTGACCTCACTTGTTGGATTTACTCATAAACATAGTCATAAATACTGAACTTAAATTAAAACATTCGTCATTCAATTACATAATCAAAACAGCGGAAGTCTTTACAAATAAAAGCATAACATATTCTTAACAAACAAAAGTGGGATGTCAGTCTTGTGCCAGGTAACCTTCACGCCTTCGCACGACCCTTTCCTTTGTTACCTGAAATGTATACTATAAGTCAGCTAACGCTGGTGAGTTCTAGTTTAAAGACAATCATACATAATATTTATCTTATCCTGAATATAATGTATACATGTATATTCATACTTTTAAATATTCTTTACTTTACTGTTCTCACATAACATTCATTGAGGGTATATACATATGTACATACATACTTTCTTTGGGAGAACACATATTGGCCATAATCTTAAGGGAGATCAACCCATCATACTTGTCGCGAATGTCACGAAGACATCGCAGTCAGAGCTACCGTCGTAGCCCTTCTCATTACCGTCCGGCTCTAGAAAACCGTCCGTCATAACATTAAATCCGTCCGGCAACTTTTGTCCGTCCGCTCTTAACCGTCCTACCGTCGTAGTCCGTCATAACATTAAATCCGTCTGCCCTAGGGCATCCGTTTCCCACGTGACCATTATGTATGCAACCGTTCTACATTAGTTAAGGCAATTGCTTCGACCGTCCATTTTTACCTTTTCATACGTCCTATCTTACGTAGGAACGTTTTCGTCCCGGTTGCAAAATAGTCACGTGGTCGTCCGTCTACCGAAGTAGCCGTTGTCACAGAAGGGTTTATAACGTTTACATTCATTCATAACATGCAATATATATAATATAAAGCAAGATTTCATTCTTTTACGTTATGTCCTTCTTTCATTCATTCTTTATAGTCATACGCTTCATTCTTTATTTGTAATTCATTTTCATATATAAATATTTATATATATATATATATATATATACGTATGATCACATTGACATTTATTCATTTAGTGTATACACTTCAGCCCCAAAACATTTATAAATTATTTGCACATAACATAGAAGGGGGCACATAGAACTCACCTGATGAGCTACTGTAGGTTGTCCTAAACAAAGGCCCAACAACGTCACTTCCGATCTGGATTAGGTAGTTAAATACACATTAGACCCAACCCCGACTCTAATGGTTTAATCATTTTAAACTTACTGACTTTACTTAACCAACTTGTGGCCTGCTGTCTGCTGCCTGCGCACTTAGTAAGTGCGCAGGGACTTGCTCATGCGCACTTGGTAAGTGCGCAGGAGTCTTCCTCCTGCGTACTTGGTAAGTACGCAGGGACTGCTGCCTGCGCATTTAGTAAGTACGCAGGTATTCCTTCCTGCGCACTTGGTAAGTACGCAGTACCTGGTTCTTGGACCAAAATTTCGGAATTCTTGCATGTTAATCCGATCATGCTAATCTTACAATTTTCTTTGATCAAAACGTGCGGTTTTCATTCTAGATTCTATTTCTAAGCTTATTTTCAAGTTTCATCCTTAAAAACATCACCTATTTAGCTAAAACCCGAGAAACCCCAAAATGAACAAAAACTCATATTATGATCGAATCATTACCTGGATTGGAATTATGATCCAGAGGTTTTGCTCACGATCTCAGTAGTAACGTGCTCCTTAAATCTCGTGACGATCCGTCGACTTTCTCTCTCTAGACTCGGGCTCCTTTTCTCTCTCTAGAATTGGTGAAATGGAGGTGAAATGGTCAAATGGGCTGTCTTGCCCCTTTTATACCTGGGCTTCCCTCGGCCCGTAGGAGTCGAGCCCAAGTCCATCCGTTCTTATTTCGTTTTATGTCGTATAAATCTCCATCGTATTATTATTTACTTATTTACTATTTTCGGGATGTTACAAAGTGTTTCTAAGAAGGCCACGTAAAAAGGAAGAGATTTTAAGCATTGGAAGGTATAATAGTAATTGCTTCCAACAGAGAGAAATAACATACACATGCAAGTCACATGTATTTTTCATCCTTATTTTTTAAACGTTTATATCTTTTTAATACGTCATTATTTTTTTTAAAAAATTATACCATAAAATCGAGCGTTTTTTTATCTTTAAAACGAGTATGGTATATTAAAAAAAATCATTGAACTGGGTTTGTACGTTTTTAACAGGGTTTTCATGGCGTTTTTTCAGGACTTTTTTCACTGTGCTTTTTCATGGCGTTTTTTCAAAACTTTTTCATAACGTTTTTTTATGATGTTTTTTTCACTGCGTTTTTTCATGTCGTTTTTTTATGACTTTTTTCAATGCGTTTTTCATGGACGTTTTTCACTGCGTTTTTTCATGATGTTTTTTTTCATGGTGTCTTTTTCATGGCGTTTTTTCAAGACTTTTTCATAACGTTTTTTTAAGACTTTTTCATAACGTTTTTTTATGATGTTTTTTTCACTACGTTTTTTCATGGCGTTTTTTTATGACTTTTTTCACTGCGTTTTTCATTGACGTTTTTCACTGCGTTTTTTCATAACGTTTTTTCATGGTGTCTTTTTCATAGAGTTTTCTGGTGTTTTTGATAACCGATCGGGCGGAAAACAGAAAAACGCATGTGAAACTAGGCGTGTTATGGTGTTTTTAAACTAGGCAACTTTATGGTGTGTTTTGAACCATGATTGTGTAGAAAACAGAAAATGCGTTTTATGGTGTTTTTAAACTAGGCAACTTTATGGTGTGTTTTGAACGATGATTGTGTAGAAAACAGAAAATGTGTTTTTCAGATTCTCCAACACCTCCGAGAAATTATTGTCTTTGGTGTTCAGCTCTATGAACGCGAGAGTTGCAGGAGCGCGTACGCGATCAAGCCGAAAACAGAAAACGCATTTCTAGACGCCATTACCATAATGGTTTTAGGTGTTTTATTTATGGTGTTTTTTTTTTTTCAGATAAAACAAGCTCTTTTAAAAATATCATAAACTCCTTCGGTTAAAAAACTTGCCCAGTTCTAAAAACACCATAACACGCTCACTTCAAAAACACCATAAAATGTCCAGTTTAATTTTTTTTATGATTTTTTTTTTAATTTATGACTTTTTTTATGGTATTTGTGCATCGTTTTTATGATGTTTTTATACAGTTTGTACAACCTAGTGCAAAAACACCATGAATAAAAAACCCCACTTAACACGTAATTTTTTTAAAAAATTTTATATAACAATATTGTACTCATATTAAAGATAAAAAACGCTCGTTATTATGGTGTAAATTTTCTTTTAAATAATAACGCATTAAAAAGTTATTAACGTTTAAAAAATATGGAGGAATTTGCATGTAACTTGCATGTGCATAATTTGAACATTTGAAAAATCAAGCGACTGTTTCTTTCACGAATTTGCCCTTCCCCCTTGGTCCCCTCCTTAGACACACGTCATTCCATGATGGCTTCCTACACTTTTTATCCTTCTTAGAATATCCTTCCCCTATATATATATATATATATACTTTGTTATAATAACTACGAGCTTTAAATCATGTATTTACATTTTATATATATATATATATATATAAGTATATATTTATAAATATATGTAAATATATATTTTTTTAGAATAAATAAATCATTTATACAACTTTATAAAAAAATAGAAATTTTTTCCTTTTATAAAATTAGTGTGATAAAACAAATAAGTATATAATTACATTTATCTAACACTTTAAATATGATTTATGTTGAAACATAAGATTAATGAGCACTTAAGTTAGAATATTAAAAACTATTATTCATCTTTTGCATCCTAGTCCAATTATCTATTTAAATTTTGTGAATAAGTCCCTAGTCCCACCCTTTAAATAAAGCCCTTATTTCTCCATTATTCTTCGCATCTCAACGATCTTCTAGGGCTCTCTAGCTACTAAAGGTCGTTCTTCTCATCTTTTGGAAGATTCTAGCTTAAATCTTTTCATTCTAAGTAAGTTCTTCTTATGTTCTTACTAAAGGCCCCTTTCTCGGGTAACCTCACTTGTTGGATTTACTCATAAACATAGTCATAAATACTGAACTTAAATTAAAAACATTCATCATTCAATTACATTTCATAACAGCGGAAGTCTTAACAATTAAAAACACAACATTATCTTAACAGACAAAAGTGGGATGTCAGTCTTGTGTCGGGTAATCTTCACGCCCTCGCACGACCTTTTCTTCCTTTACCTGAAATGTATACTAAAGTCAGCTAACGCTGGTCTGCCCTAAGGCATCCTACCGTCGGCCGTCCTTCTTTACCGTCCTACCGTCGTAGTCCGTCATATTCGCCCGTCTGCCCTAAGGCATCCGTTTCCCACTTGAACTAATTATGCAGCCGAATATTGATTTAGCGTCTTACTCCACCGTAGTGGCCTTTATTTAGTCTACCTTTCTAGACTTCCTTCTCTAGCTGCATAATAGTCAAGTGGTCGTCCGTCTACCGTAGTAGTCGTTAGCTTCGTTTCCATCCATAACGTATACTTACATTCTTCGCATGCAATATATATTTATAAAGCAAGGTTTCATTTATTTACGTCTTTACCATTCATTCATTCATTCTTTGCAAACATACGTATCGTTCTTTGTTCGTAATTCATTATTCGCATTCATATGTATCTACACATATACGTTAATATATCACGTATGATCACATTGACATTCATTTCATTTATTCATTTAGTGTATACACTTCAGCCCCAAAACATTTATAAATCATTTGCACATAACTTAGAAGGGGGCACATAAAACTCACCTGATGAGTAGTTTCTGTAATACACTTAGCTGGCTACTGAGCTTCACTAGTGTCACTCACGATCTGTATAATAAAGTCATATACATAAGGTAGTGCTCCTAGATGACACTAGACATTACTATGCTTGAACCTAGTAGTTTCGATTGATTAGCTTATATCGAAACTTGGTAGTTTCGATAGGTTGTTCCTGTCGAAACTTGGTAGTTTCGATAGGTAGTTTCGATAAGTAACTTATGTATTATCTTAGCTTCGGATCGGGGGCTCATATCGAAACTATAGTAGTTTCGATTGGGTCTGCATATATCGAAACTGGGTAGTTTCGATAGGTCTGCACATATCGAAACTAAGTAGTTTCGATGGACCTGCACATATCGAAACTAAGTAGTTTCGATGGGTCTGCACTTATCGCCTTCCCCAAAAATCCGAATGTTTTGCATGCGAATCTGATCATGTCGATATCTAAACTTTCTTTGATCAAAACGTTCGTTTTTCATTCTAGATGCTATACCTAAGTTCACTTTCAAGTTTCATCCGTAAAATCGTTATCTTTTAGCCAAAACCCGAAACTTCTCAAAACGAACAAAAACTCATAATGTGATCGAATCGTTACCTGGATTGTAATTCTGATTCGGAGGTTTTGCTCACGGGAACAGCAGCAACGTTCTCCTGAATTCCCGAGTTGATCCGTCACTTTCTCTCTCTAGACCCGAGCTCTCCTTTCTCTCTCTAAAAGCTGCGTGAGTTGGGGAAATGAGCAGGGAAGAGGGCTGCCTTGCCTCTTATGTGCAATGGGCTTCCCTCGGCCCATTGAAGCCGGCCCAGGCCCGCTCTCTTTTTGTTTAAATGTTTCGACTAAATCACTGGTCTCGTTATGTTTATTCGTTTTATTATTTTTTTGGGATGTTACAAGTCTACCCTCCTTAAAGAGGTTTCGTCCTCGAAACTGTTCATACGTTAAACAATTTGGGGTATAGTCCCCTCATCTCGTCTTCCTTTTCCCATGTAGCTTCTGACCCTTTTCTGTGCTTCCATTGTATCTTGACTAACGGTATCGACTTATTGCGTAGTCGTTTTTCAGCTCGGTCAAGAATGGCTATTGGTTCCTCTACATAATTCAGACTATTATCCACTTCGATCTCGTCGTAAGGTATGTGAGCTGTGTCGTCAGCTAGGCACTTGCGTAAGTGGGACACGTGGAACGTAGGGTGTATTCCATTAAGCTCAACGGGTAGGTCGAGTCTGTAAGCAACTTGACCCACTCTCGCTAAAATCTTGAAAGGCCCGACAAACCTTGGACTTAGTTTGCCACGCTTCCTGAATCGAATGATTCCTTTCCACGGAGACACTTTCAATAGTACCATACCCCCTACTTGAAACTCCAAATCCCTTCTTCTCTTATCCACGTATGATTTCTGTCTGCCTTTTGCGGCTTTCATTCGAGCCTTTATTTGATCAAATTTCTCGGAAGTAGCTTTGACCACTTCGAGACTTGCGAAGTCCTTTTGTCCAATTTCCCCCCAACAAACTGGGGTCCTACATCTCCTTCCATACAACATTTCAAATGGCGGCATGCCAATGGTTGAGTGATAGCTGTTGTTATATGAAAATTCTGCCAATGGTAGATGGTTGTCCCAACTCCCACCGAAGTCAATGATACAGGCCCGGAGCATGTCCTCCAAGGTCTGAATGGTTCTTTCAGATTGCCAATCGGTCTGAGGGTGGTAAGCGGTGCTGATGTTCAGTCTAGTGCCCATCGCTTCGTGAATTTCTTCCAAAATCTGGATGTGAATCTAGTATCCCTGTCGGACACAATTGACAGTGGCATACCATGTCTGCTCACAATTTCCTTGATAAATACTTCTGCTAGCTTTTCAGACGAAGAAGTCTCACGTATTGGCAAGAAGTGAGCACTCTTTGTCAAGCGGTCGACGATCACCCAAATGGTGTCATTGCCTTTAGCTGTTCGCGGTAGCTTGGTAATGAAGTCCATTGTGATCTCCTCCCACTTCCATTCTGGTATTGGCAAAGGCTGCATTTTATCGCATGGTTTCTGGTGCTCGGCCTTAACTAGTGAACACGTTAGGCACTTGTTCACGTACTCGGTCACATCATTCTTCATGCCAGGCCACCAGTATTCTTTCTTCAAGTCTTGATACATTTTGTTTGTTCCGGGGTGGATAGAATAGCGAGACTTATGGGCCTCATCAAGTATTTTGGCTCTAAGCTCGCCAAGCTTAGGTATCCACATTCGGCCAAACCTAGTTCGTACACCGTATGCATTTGCATCCAAGTTCCCTTGTTGTCCTACTATTCTTTCCCGTTTCACATTTCTTTCTAACAGCGCTTCATCTTGTGCTTTTGCTATTTCACCCATCCAATCTGGTGTTATAATCAGCTGACACGCTTTGATCCGGATAAGTGCCGATTCTTCCTTTCTACTTAAAGCGTCGGCCACTACGTTTGCCTTGCCCGGATGGTACAATATCTCACAGTCATAGTCTTTCAGTAGCTCTAACCACCTTCTTTGTCTCATGTTTAATTCCTTTTGTTCGAAAAAGTACTTCAGGCTTTTGTGATCGGAGTAAATGGTGCATTTAACTCCATACAGATAGTGCCTCCATATTTTCAACGCGAAAACTACTGCTGCTAATTCTAGATCGTGTGTTGGGTAGTTAACCTCGTGAATCTTTAGTTGCCGCGATGCATAAGCAATTACCTTTCCTCTTTGCATGAGTACGCACCCTAAACCTTGCCCTGAAGCGTCAGAGTAGACTACCAAGTCTTCATTTCCCTCAGGTAGTGTTAAGACTGGAGCTTGAGTTAATCGTGTCTTAAGTTCTTCAAACGCGTTGTTTTGGGTTGGACCCCATTCATACTTTACTTCCTTCCGTGTCAGTTTGGTTAGTGGCGAGGCAATTCTTGAGAAATCTTGAATGAACCTTCGATAGTAGCCTGCCAATCCTAGAAAACTTCGTATCTCTGTTGGTGTCTTTGGGATGTTCCATTCCTTTACTGTCTCGATCTTTGCAGGATCCACCATGATGCCGTTTGGGTTTATTACATGACCTAGGAATTGGACTTCCCTAAGCCAGAACGCGCATTTGGAGAATTTTGCGTACAACTTTTCCTGCTTTAGCACCTCCAGAACCTCCCTTAGGTGACGGTGGTGATCACCCTCGTTTTTCGAATATACCAGTATGTCGTCTATAAAAACTATCACAGATCGATCCAACATGGGTCGACATACTCTATTCATCAAATCCATGAACGCTGCTGGTGCGTTAGTTAATCCGAAGGACATCACGAGAAACTCATAATGCCCATAGCGCGTGCGAAACGCGGTCTTTGGTACGTCTTCCTCTCTTACTTTCAACTGATGGTCGCATGCTGCCGTCCTTCTTCTTTACAAATAGTACCGGAGCGCCCCATGGTGAGATGCTCGGTCTAATAAATCCTTTTTCTGTTAGTTCCTCTAGTTGGGACATCAATTCTTTCATTTCCGACGGAGCCAATCGGTAGGGGGCTTTGGCAACGGGCTCAGCTCCTGGCAATAAATCAATCTGAAATTCTATTTCCCGATCGGGTGGTAACCCAGGTAGATCCTCAGGGAATACTTCCGGAAAGTTGCACACCACGGGTACATTCTTGAGTTCTTTCATTTTCATTCTATCATCAATAACATATGCCAGATAAGCTTCGCAACCGCGCCTCATGTGACTTTCGGCCTTGATCATTGAGATGACGTTTGGCATCGTGCAATTCCAATCCCCATAAACCGTAATTGGACTGCCGCTAGGAGCTTTTATGTGTACCCTCTTACGTTTGCATATGATTTGAGCTTCGTTGGCAGCTAACCAATCCATACCCAATACTATATTGAATCCTCCTAAGGTAAGAAGGAATAATCTAGATGGAAACTTATGTCCCTCTATTTCTATGATGCAATCCTCTGTTACTTGGAATACTGCCGAATTTTTACCCACGGCAGTTTGTACGCTAAAGGCCTTTACTATGGTGTTGATAGTACAATCCAATTTACGACTAAATGCATTTGATATGAAGCTTTTACTAGCACCAGATTCAAATAAAATAGCAGCATGTTCATCATTTACTAGAAACGTACCTGATACGACATCAGGGTTTCCTCTTGCTTCTTCCTCAGTCAGGGCGTAGCCTCTAGTCCTCGCCTTCTGTTGTTCCTTTTCTTTTCCCGAACCAGATTGTCTAGTTTTCCTGCAATTCTTGGTTAGGTGTCCAAATAGTCCACAACCTTGGCATTTAGTGTCTCTTAAACATTCGCGAGAATAGTGCCCCGCCTTCCCACACCTATAACAGACGGTGGAACCAACTAGGCACTCGCCTTGGTGTTTCCTCAAACATTTCTTACAAGCTTCGTATTCTTCAGTTCTTGGCTTCTTAGCCTCAGCTATATAGTTCCCCTTTCCAGTTCCTTTAGACGCGTTTTCCCATTTCCTTTTATGTGTCTCAGGTAACAGACCAGGCAATATGCTCTTCAGTGTCAGTACAACCTCACGGGCAATAGCATCCTTAAGTTCGGGTTCCAATCGTAGTGCCCCTTCATTGTCACCTCCCGATGGGGTCACATTAGTGTCATGCACTCTCTCGGTGTATTTCCCGTGCATGCGTTCTTCTTTCTTTTTTCTTTGGTTCATTGGCGGTCTACCTACTCGGCCCGTATGGCCGCCTTGGCGTGCATTTCTTCTTCTACTTGCCATAGTTTTCTAGAAATTTCTGGTATGAAAAGGGAATACATCAATGTCATTTCTTCAGATCATAGTTTGGAACAGTACGAGCAAGGTAAATTCTTAATTACAGTGACCGGTTTGTGATTACTAATTTACATTGCTTTTCGGGTTCAAAACTCCTCAAATCAGTCATGGCATTAACATCTATTTGTTCTAAGTTATGGTATCTATTCTTATGCAAGAGCCTTAACTTCATTACTTACTTACCGTGCTGGCGTTGGCGTTGGTTACCCATACTGACATCCGTGCGTTGGTCCCATAATCAGTTTGAGTCTAGACATTTAGGGATGTCTAAATCTCTCAAACTATTGCTCTGATACCAACTTGTAAGGCCCCTTTCTCGGGTAACCTCACTTGTTGGATTTACTCATAAACATAGTCATAAATACTGAACTTAAATTAAAAACATTCATCATTCAATTACATTTCATAACAGCGGAAGTCTTAACAATTAAAAACACAACATTATCTTAACAGACAAAAGTGGGATGTCAGTCTTGTGTCGGGTAACCTTCACGCCCTCGCACGACCTTTTCTTCCTTTACCTGAAATGTATACTAAAGTCAGCTAACGCTGGTGAGTTCTAGTTTAATGCGTTTAGATATAAACATTCTTTTCTTTACTTCATAAGTAAAGAATAATATAAAGTCATTCATATAAATACGTATTCATAGCTTTTGCTTTTCTTTCATCTTTCTTTTCTTTATTAATGTGATTACATATATATATATATGCGTTCACCCTTTTTCTTTCACTTTTCTTAACATTCTTTCCTTATCTTTCTTACGTGATTACATAGATATGCATTCACCTTTACTTTCTTTACCATTTATTGGTCATACACATAAGTGTGATCAACTCATCTTACGGAAAGTATGTCACAAAGACATACGCCCTTGAGCTACCGTCGTAGCCCTTTTACTCGTCCGGTCCTAGAAACCGTCCGCCTTAACTTCCGTCCGACCAACCTTCGGCCGTCCTTCTTTACCGTCCTACCGTCGTAGTCCGTCATATTCGCCCGTCTGCCCTAAGGCTTCCGTTTCCCACTTGAACTAATTATGCAGCCGAATATTGATTTAGCGTCTTACTCCACCGTAGTGGCCTTTATTTAGTCTACCTTTCTAGACTTCCTTCTCTAGCTGCATAATAGTCAAGTGGTCGTCCGTCTACCGTAGTAGTCGTTAGCTTCGTTTCCGTCCATAACGTATACTTACATTCTTCGCAGGCAATATATATTTATAAAGCAAGGTTTCATTTATTTACGTCTTTACCATTCATTCATTCATTCTTTGCAAACATACGTATCGTTCTTTGTTCGTAATTCATTATTCGCATTCATATGTATCTACACATATACCTTAATATATCACGTATGATCACATTGACATTCATTTCATTTATTCATTTAGTGTATACACTTCAGCCCCAAAACATTTTTAAATCATTTGCACCTAACTTAGAAGGGGGCACATAAAACTCACCTGATGAGTAGTTTCTGTAATACACTTAGCTGGCTACTGAGCTTCACTAGTGTCACTCACGATCTGTATAATAAAGTCATATACATAAGGTAGTGCTCCTAGATGACACTAGACATTACTATGCTTGAACCTAGTAGTTTCGATTGATTAGCTTATATCGAAACTTGGTAGTTTCGATAGGTTGTTCCTGTCGAAACTTATTAGTTTCGATAGGTAGTTTCGATAAGTAACTTATGTATTATCTTAGCTTCGGATCGGGGGCTCATATCGAAACTATAGTAGTTTCGATTGGGTCTGCAGATATCGAAACTGGGTAGTTTCGATAGGTCTGCACATATCGAAACTAAGTAGTTTCGATGGACCTGCACATATCGAAACTAAGTAGTTTCGATGGGTCTGCACTTATCGCCTTCCCCAAAAATCCGAATGTTTTGCATGCGAATCTGATCATGTCGATATCTAAACTTTCTTTGATCAAAACGTTCGTTTTTCATTCTAGATGCTATACCTAAGTTCACTTTCAAGTTTCATCCGTAAAATCGTTATCTTTTAGCCAAAACCCGAAACTTCCCAAAACGAACAAAAACTCATAATGTGATCGAATCGTTACCTGGATTGTAATTCTGATTCGGAGGTTTTGCTCACGGGAACAGCAGCAACGTTCTCCTGAATTCCCGAGTTGATCCATCACTTTCTCTCTCTAGACCCGAGCTCTCCTTTCTCTCTCTAAAAGCTGCGTGAGTTGGGGAAATGAGCAGGGAAGAGGGCTGCCTTGCCTCTTATGTGCAATGGGCTTCCCTCGGCCCAGGCCCGCCCTCTTTTTGTTTAAATGTTCCGACTAAATCACTGGTCTCGTTATGTTTATTCGTTTTTATTATTTTTTTGGGATGTTACAGTTTATAAACCCATTTCTTTGCAAATATTTATACAAACTTTTATATAATTTATTATTATTATTATTATATGAGAACATTTAAAACACAATTCCATACTTTTAATTAATAATTAATTATGGTTTAATTATTAATTAATTAGAATATTATTATACTTTAAATTTTGGTGTAATTACCAATTAATTAAATCATTATTTTTAACATTTATTTTTCATAAATCAAATGAAAAGTTTTATTCATTTATTTATGTAGTAAATTATTTAATTACTCAACTAATAATTACTCATTTATTTATTTATCCATTTATTAATTTATACGATTTCAAATAAAAGAAAACTACTAATTTATTTATTTGTATATTTATTTACAAACAAAAGAAACCTAATTATTTTTTTATACATTTATATAATTGTTACAAACAAACAAAATCCTTATTCATTCTTTCATTTATTACAATACGATTATTTATCAAAGATTTACATAAAATATTACTTTATGGTGTCAAAACCTATGTATGCTCACCAACTATTTTTAGTTGACCCTGTTTTCATCATGTTTCAGGTATTAGTGTATGAGATCATATACAAGGAACTACATACAGGATTTGGACTTAGTGAACAAAGAATTTAAACATGTTGATGTATTTGATTTTGGATGTTGATTGAACTTATGTAATAAAATCTTGATGAAATTAATATATGAAACTTTAGCTTGATCATGTGCTTTTCAACAGTCTACACGTCCGCCCCGACGTATTCCACCATCGGTTGGGGTGTGACATTATAAGACTTCTTGTCCTAAACCAGTTAAACCAAGAATGGGTGGTCAGAACAAGGGAACATGACGAGTATTCGTCTTAGGAAGTGGAGATGAATAGAAAAATAAAGCTAAGGAAGTGGCAGGTACTTTCTTAGTTAATAATATTTACGCTAAGGTTTTATTTGATACAGAGGCGAATAGAAGTTTCATTTCATGTGCATTCACCCCATATTTAGGCGTAAAACCGATTCCGCTTATTCATGCCTATGTCGTTGAAACGGCAAGTGGCGAACATATTAGGAAAACTGAATCATACCCTGATTGTGTCATCAATTTTGGTGACGATAAGGTATTAGTTACACTAATGCCGATGAAATTGAATGAATATGAGGTTATCCAAGGGATGGATTGATTAAACCAATAACAAGCCCATATTGATTGTGACCAAAAGAACGGTCAAGATTAAGAAATCAGATGAAACTAGTTTCATGATTCAGTGTAACATCCCAAAAATAAAACGACAGTTATAATAACCGAATAAGCGAACGAGGCATGGCGGGTCGGGTCGGATGGGTCATCGGGCTATAAATAGCCTATGCCACCCCTTTTCTCTCATTTGCAACTTTTAGAGAGAGAAACCGTAGAGAGAGAAAGTTGGCGGATCGACCCGAGACTTCAGCAAAGTGTTACTCCATAACTCGTGAGAAGAACCTCCGGATCAGAAACTCGATTCAGGTAACGATCCGACCTAAATCTGAGTTTTAGTTCGTTTTTGGGTTTTTCGGGTTTTGGGTGAAAAGGTAAGGTTTGAACGGATGAAACTGAAAGATAATCATGGATTTGAGTTCCTTAATGGAAAACGAACGTTTTGAATGCAACAGGTTCGGGATCTTGACATGATCAGACCCGAATGCGAAAGTTAGGGTTTTTCGCGAATAACAGGTCGTGCGCACTTGCTAAGTGCACACGGAGCAGGTCCTGCGCACTTGCTAAGTGCGCAGGAAGAGGAGTCTGCGCACTTGCTAAGTGCGCAGGAAGAGGGTCCTGCGCACTTGCTAAGTGCGTAGGAGGAAGGGTCTGCGCACTTGCTAAGTGCGCAGACATCAGAACTGATTAAGTGAAGTCCGTATGTTAGAATGGTTAAACCGTTAGAGTCGGGATTGGTCTGATGTGTATTTAACTAATCAATTCAGATCGGAAGTGACGTGGTTGGACCTTCGTTTAGGACAACCCATATTAGCGTATCAGGTGAGTTCTAGAGCCCTCTTTTAAATGTTTTGTTAATGTTTTTGGGCTGGTGTGCATACTTACGAAATGGTGTTTAACGAAATGATGTTTTACGAAATGATGTTTAACGAAATGATGTTTTAACGAAACGATGTTTACGAAAGGAAAGGTTTTGAAGTGTTTTTGCCAAAAAGGGTTACGAATGTTTTACGAACGGTGTAAATGAGGAAATGTTTAATGAGAAGAGAAAGAGGAAAAGGTTTTAAAGAAGTCATTACAAATCTAATCTGTCGAATGAATGGAATTGACGAATGAAGTCTGGGAAATGAGATTCCCAGCCTTGTGGTAGATTATGGACAGCGAGCCATAGTTGCCACAAGAACAACAGGGGCATTGCCTCTGTGGCATGTCAATGGTTATGATGTTGTACAACTGGTAAAGGGAGTAACGACGGTTACTCAGGGGTTAACGTGACCCAATGTAAGGTTAAATTATGATCCGACGGTGTCATTGGCCGTGAGCCATGGCCGTCGATGGAAGTTGTCGGTTTATGGACATGAGAGCCATAAGGGCAACTGAATGGGTATTGTCGGTCCTCGCGCAGTTAGCCTTGGGGGCAATACCAAAAAGGGAATTGACGGAATGTATGGTATTGTCGGTCTTCGTGCAGTTAAGCCTTAGGGGCAATACCATACTAAATGACGGAACGAAGGGTAACACAGATTTAGATAATAATGTATGACTTAAATGAATGTTAAAAGTTTTAATGAACGATCCATTTAACGGTGTTTATGATTATGATGTTGATGATGATATGGGTACGAAACCTTTTTAAAGATGTTAGATTATTACATGCTTTTGTGAAAGGTTTTACTAAATGAATGATATGTTTTTGACAAATGTTGAGGTTAAAGTTTTTATGAAATGCTAGAACTCACCAGCGTAGCTGACTTTTTAGTATGCACATTCAGGTTAAGGCAGGTATGGACGATGGACGGTGATGCTTGGCAAGCGAGAAGAGTTACCCGGTCGATCATGAAGACTGGCATCCCGTTATGAGTTGTTTATGTTATGTTTATGTATTTGATAAAGTTACGCTTCCGCATGTATGAACAAGTTTTAATTATGATGAATGAATGAAATTTTCCGCTGCGTTATTTGATATTCATGTTTAAGAACTGGGTGTGAATGAGTAAATCCAACAAGTGAGGCCTCCCGGGTTTAGGGCCTTACAAGTTGGTATCAGAGCAATAGTATAAGAGATTCGGACACTCCCAGTGTCTGAACTTAAACTGTGAATGGGACCGAAAGCGGATGCCAGTACGGGTAACTCGAGCCACAGCATCAGGTATGAAAAGTAGAGTATATGTATGTAGTATGCCTTAGAAAGAGTTAGGAAAGGACTTGTGTTATGATGAAATCACAAAGGTGGTCAAATAGAAATCGAAAGGTAGTATAATGGTTAATTGCAGATGGCCAGTGTATATTAACATCTTACAGTACTTATTGAATTTTATTTGTTAACTAGCGTGATAACATTGGATTTCTTGTCTTATAGAACGAAATGGCGAGGAGAGGGAACTGAAGGCGTGGTGGCCGTACCGGTGGTCGTACCGGCGGTCGGAATGGTGGGCGTGGCAGTATCCCTGCGCGCCAAGAGAATAGTGAAGAAGGAAGTGTTCACACTGAGCCGGCGGTTAGTGTGCATGGAACTGAACAGACACAAGTGGCAGAACAACCTTTCACTTTTGAACCAGAAGTGAGAGCAGCCATAGCTCGAGAGTTCTCCGAGTTGATGAAGAATTCTCTGCCAAGTCTGTTGGCTGAAGCATTAAAGAAAGTTAGTGGGGAAGGCGGATCTAGTGCGGCAACTGGTGCCCAGAACAACAAGACCAACAACGCACCGCCTGCTCGCGGATGCGACTATAAGTCCTTTAAGGCATGTGACCCGCCGGTCCTGACTGGGAAGAAGGACGCGGTGGCTACTTTTGATTGGGTAATACGTATGGAAGCCGCCATCCGTCTGAGCGAGTGTCGAGATAATCAAGTAGTGAAGTTTGCTGCTAACTCCTTGAGGGAGGAAGCATCCCACTGGTGGGAAGGTGTACGTCAGGCTAAGGGGGATGAGGTTGTTGACTCGATGATGTGGGCTGACTTGAAAACTTTGGTGATCAAGAATTTCTGCCCGAGGAACGAGATTGAGAAGGTAGAGAGGGAATTTCTGGGTTTGAAGGCCGGGAGCATGACGCACCGGCAGTACACAACCCGATTCAATGAACTGGCACGTCTGGTGCCACATCTTGTTACGACGGAGGAGAGAAAAATTTCCTGCTACATTCAAGGGTTGCCGGACCAGGTCCGCACCTATGTTAAGGCAAACGCCCCTACTACCTATGATTCGGTAGTAGAACTGAACGGCGTAGTATTTGATGATCTGGCACTGAATGTCGTCGCCATCGAGGAACTAAAGAAGAGACCGAGCTTCTCAAACAAGCGAACTGGTGGAAAGATGTTTGGGGCTCGCGATAAAAGGGCTCGGGTGGATGAGCCGACTGTTTGTAAGAAGTGTGGAAAGGAGCATGTAGGTGAATGTAGACTGGGATCTAACCTGTGCTTTAAGTGTGGCAAGACCGGGCACTACTCCCGTGAGTGCACACAACACTACAAGTGCTATAACTGTGGGAATGCCGGTCATCTGAGCCGGGAATGCACCAAACCAAGAATGGGTGAAGCCGGGAAGGGGAAAGGCCCGGAGAAGAGGGAAGAGAGGCCCCGAGCAAAGACTCGTGCGTACGCGCTGACGCAAGACCAGGCCAGAATGGACCCCGACGTGGCGTCAGGTACGTTCGTCCTTGACAACACTCTTGTTTCTGTGTTATTTGATTCGGGTGCCAGTAAGAGTTTTATATCTGCGACTTTTTGTAAGAGAGTGAAGTACGCTGTCAGTATACTAGAAAGGGCCTTTAGCGTAGAAACCGCTGAGGGTAGAACTGCGAGAATGACCGAGGTAGTTGACAACTCTACAATAAAGATAGAAGGTCATAGGTTCCCTGTCAGATTGTTTGTTATGGTTTTGGGAGGGTTTGATGTCGTGTTGGGTATGGATTGGTTAACTGCCAACAAAGCACAAATCATATGTAAACGAAAGATAATCCGACTCAAGGCTCCGGATGGTAGCAAAGTCGAGGTTTTTGGGGATCGTGACGTCCCGATGCCAAACGTCATCTCGATGATTAAGGCAACAGATTACTTGAGGCGCGGATGCGAGGCTTATCTGGTGTACGTGATTGACAAGTGTAAGGAAGTGAAGGAACTAGACGATGTACCTGTGGTACGCGAGTACCCGGAGGTGTTTCCAGAGGATTTGCCTGGGATACCACCCGACAGAGAGATTGAGTTCCGAATCGACTTAGTACCAGATGCCCAGCCCGTGGCTAAGGCTCCATATCGACTAGCACCAGTGGAAATGATAGAACTTATGGTACAACTAGACGAGTTACTTGAGAAAGGATTTATCCAACCAAGCATCTCACCTTGGGGTGCTCCGGTGTTGTTCGTAAAGAAGAAAGACGGTTCGATGAGAATGTGTATTGATTATCGTGAGTTGAACAAACGTACCGTGAAGAACAAGTACCCGTTACCAAGGATCGACGACCTGTTCGATCAATTACAAGGCGTAAGTTGGTTCTCAAAGATCGACCTTCGATCCGGGTACCATCAGTTGAAGGTGAGGGAAGAAGACATACCGAAAACGGCATTTCGCACACGTTATGGACACTTTGAGTTCCGCGTAATGTCTTTTGGATTGACGAACGCCCTTGCAGCGTTCATGGATTTGATGAATAGGGTGTGTCGACCGATGTTGGATCGATCGGTAATAGTGTTCATCGATGACATCCTTATCTACTCCAAGAATGAGGGTGATCACGCGTGTCACTTAAAGGAAGTATTGGAAGCTCTGAAGAAGGAGAAGTTGTATGCTAAGTTCTCCAAATGTGCGTTCTGGCTTAGGGAAGTCCAATTCCTAGGTCACGTCATTAACCCGAACGACATTATGGTTGACCCAGCAAAGATAGTGACGGTAAGGGAATGGGACATTCCTAAGACGCCAACTGAAATCCGCAGTTTCTTGGGATTGGCAGGCTACTATCGGAGATTCATCCAGGATTTCTCGAAAATAGCTTCGCCATTGACAAAGTTGACTCGGAAAGAGGTAAAGTACGAATGGGGTTCGACCCAGGATGAGGCGTTTAAGGAATTGAAAGAGAAGCTAACCCAAGCTCCAGTCTTGGCCCTTCCCGAAGGCAGTGAAGACCTGGTGGTATACTCTGACGCGTCGGGTCAAGGATTAGGGTGTGTGTTGATGCAACGCGGTAGAGTGATTGCGTATGCGTCGCGGCAGTTGAAAGTTCACGAAGTCAACTATCCGACTCATGATTTGGAACTTGCTGATGTCGTATTTGCATTGAAAATCTGGAGGCACTACCTATACGGGGTGAAGTTTACTATTTACTCCGACCACAAAAGTTTGAAGTACTTCTTCGAACAAAAGGAGCTTAATATGAGGCAGAGACGATGGTTGGAACTCCTGAAGGATTATGACTGTGAGATCATGTACCATCCTGGAAAGGCAAACGTGGTGGCTGACGCTCTAAGCCGAAAGGATGTGCCTACTCCTATTAGAGTGAAAGTTTGCCAGTTGGTGGTAACATCGGATGTGATGAGCGAAATCGAAAGGGCTCAAGATGAGGCACTTAAAGAAGAAAACATAAAGAAGGAAAGAATGGTTGGCCAACAAGACAAGTTGGAATATAACACCCTTGGTGTTAGAACACGTTATGGACGGGTATGGATACCTATGGGTGGCGAACTTAGAACCAAAATCTTGGATGGGGCTCATAAGTCTCGTTACTCAATCCATTCCGGTACCAACAAAATGTACCAAGACCTGAAGAAGGACTACTGGTGGCCTGGAATGAAATGTGATGTAACGAAATATGTAAGCAAGTGTTTGACTTGCTCGCAAGTAAAGGCTGAACACCAGAAACCGTATGGAAAGATCCAACCACTTGATATACCAGAATGAAAGTGGGAACACATTACCATGGACTTCATAACCAAGCTACCCCGCACAGCTAAAGGTCATGACACCATTTGGGTAATTCTGGACCGATTAACGAAGAGTGCTCATTTCCTACCTATTCGCGAGACGTTCTCGTCGGAAAGGTTAGAAGAAGTGTTTATCAACGAAGTAGTAGCACGGCATGGGATGCCTTTGACGATCGTATCTGACCGGGACACACGATTCACATCGAGGTTCTGGAAAAGATTTCATGAGGCGATGGGCACAAGGCTTAATATCAGCACGGCATACCACCCGCAAACGGATGGTCAGTCCGAAAGGACCATTCAGACATTGGAAGATATGCTCCGTGCTTGTATTATCGACTTCGGTGGCAGTTGGGACAGTCATCTGCCGTTAGCCGAATTCTCCTACAACAATAGTCATCACACGACTATAGGCATGCCGCCTTACGAAATGTTGTATGGTAGAAGATGTAGGACCCCAGTTTGTTGGGGTGAGATCGGACAGAAGGAGTTAGGAAGTCTGGAAGTCATAAAAGAAACGTTGGAAAGGTTTGATCAAATCAAAGCTCGAATGAAGGCCGCACAAGATCGCCAGAAATCCTATGCGGATAGACGACGAAGGCCTATCGAGTTTGATGTTGGGGACAGAGTAATGTTGAAAGTGTCGCCCTGGAAGGGAATCATACGATTCAGGAAGAGTGGAAAGTTAAGTCCGAGGTTTGTCGGACCGTTCAGGATAATGGCACGGGTTGGGGAAGTCGCTTATCAGTTGGAGTTGCCTGATGAGTTAAGTGGGATTCATCCTACTTTCCATGTATCACACTTGCGAAAGTGTTTGGCGGATGAATCGGCTCACGTACCACTTACTGACATCGAGGTTGACAACAGCCTTAATTATATCGAAGAACCCGTGGCCATCCTTGATCGGAAGGAGAAACGTTTACGTAATAAAGTTATCCAATTGGTTAAAGTCCAATGGAAGCATCGAAAGGGATCGGAAGCCACTTGGGAAACGGAGAAGGAAATGAGGGAGTCGTACCCTCATCTATTTGACTTATGATAGGTTTCGGGGACGAAACCTATTGTAAGGGGGGTAGAATTGTAACATCCCAAAAATAAAACGACAGTTATAATAAACGAATAAACGAACGAGGCATGGCGGGTTGGGTCGGATGGGTCATCGGGCTATAAATAGCCTATGCCACCCCTTTTCTCTCATTTGCAACTTTTAGAGAGAGAAACCGTAGAGAGAGAAAGTTGGCGGATCGACCCGAGACTTCAGCAAAGTGTTACTCCATAACTCGTGAGAAGAACCTCCGGATCAGAAACTCGATTCAGGTAACGATCCGACCTAAATCTGAGTTTTAGTTCGTTTTTGCGTTTTTCAGGTTCTGGGTGAAAAGGTAAGGTTTGAACGGATGAAACTGAAAGATAATCATGGATTTGAGTTCCTTAATGGAAAACGAACGTTTTGAATGCAACAGGTTCGGGATCTTGACATGATCAGACCCGAATGCGAAAGTTAGGGTTTTTCGCGAAGAACAGGTCGTGCGCACTTGCTAAGTGCGCACGGAGCAGGTCCTGCACACTTGCTAAGTGCGCAGGAAGAGGAGTCTGCGCACTTGCTAAGTGCGCAGGAAGAGGGTCCTGCGCACTTGCTAAGTGCGCAGGAGGAAGGGTCTGCGCACTTGCTAAGTGCGCAGGCAGCAGGGTCTGCGCACTTGCTAAGTGCGCAGACATCAGAACTGATTAAGTGAAGTCCGTATGTTAGAATGGTTAAACCGTTAGAGTCGGGATTGGTCTGATGTGTATTTAACTAATCAATTCAGAACGGAAGTGACGTGGTTGGACCTTCGTTTAGGACAACCCATATTAGCGTATCAGGTGAGTTCTAGAGCCCTCTTTTAAATGTTTTGTTAATGTTTTTGTGCTGGTGTGCATACTTACGAAATGGTGTTTAACGAAATGATGTTTTACGAAATGATGTTTAACGAAATGATGTTTTAACGAAACGATGTTTACGAAAGGAAAGGTTTTGAAGTGTTTTTGCCAAAAAGGGTTACGAATGTTTTACGAACGGTCTAAATGAGGAAATGTTTAATGAGAAGAGAAAGAGGAAAAGGTTTTAAAGAAGTCATTACAAATCTAATCTGTCGAATGAATGGAATTGACGAATGAAGTCTGGGAAATGAGATTCCCAGCCTTGTGGTAGATTATGGACAGCGAGCCATAGTTGCCACAAGAACAACAGGGGCATTGCCTCTGTGGCATGTCAATGGTTATGATGTTGTACAACTGGTAAAGGGAGTAACGACGGTTACTCAGGGGTTAACGTGACCCAATGTAAGGTTAAATTATGATCCGACGGTGTCATTGGCCGTGAGCCATGGCCGTCGATGGAAGTTGTCGGTTTATGGAAGAAGGATGGAAGCATGAGGATGTGCATTGACTACCGGGAATTGAACAAGCTAACTATAAAGAACAGATATCCATTGCCTAGAATAGATGAATCTGAATTTCGACGGTTTAAAACTTGAACAATGACTCATCAGGAGTATACCACTAAATTTAATGAGATGGCTAAGTTGGTGCCACATTTGGTTACTCCTGAATCACGAAGAGTCAAATGTTATATTCAAGGATTACCTCCTAAGGTTTGTACCTTAGTGAAATCTATCGCGCCCGAAACGACAGATTTAGCCGTTGAAAAGAGTGCGGTAATGTTTGTTGAAGTGGCAGCTCAAGAGCCACCAAAAGTTGATCACAAACGGAAACCTGAAGAAGTTGTTTATAAATTTAAACCGGCAAATAGTAAATTTCCCATAAAGGGAGGATTTAACCCCAACCCTGATAGAACCACCCAGGGAGTAAAGTGCCAGACTTGTCAGAAGTTTGGTCACTCAGCAACTCTATGCACGAACGTTAAATGTTTTAACTGCGGAGAGAAAGGGCATTATATGTAACCTTCACGATTTTCTAGCATTATTCTATTCAATTTTAGATAATAATAACACTTCATTTCAAACCCGTACTTATCACATTAATTATTATTTTAACGAGTATTAATTCAAAGTTTCATTCTTATTGTAACACATTATTTTCTAATTGTACATATATAACATATGTATGTATATTTATATATATATATATATATATAGAGAGAGAGAGAGAGAGAATAGGGTTCCACTAGGAAGGGAAAAAAGTGTAGGAAAGATTTTGAGCCCTTGATCTTGGAGATAAAGTGTTTCTAAGAAGGCCACGTAAAAAGGAAGAGATTTTAAGCATTGGAGGGTATAATAGTAATTGCTTCCAACAGAGAGAAATAACATACACATGCAAGTCACATGTATTTTTCACCCTTATTTTTTAAACGTTTATATCTTTTTAATACGTCATTATTTTTTTTTTTAAATTATACCATAAAATCGAGCGTTTTTTTATCTTTAAAACGAGTACGGTATATTAAAAAAAATCATTGAACTGGGTTTGTACGTTTTTAACAGGGTTTTCATGGCGTTTTTTCAAGGCTTTTTTCACTGTGCTTTTTCATGGCGTTTTTTCAAGACTTTTTCATAACGTTTTTTTATGATGTTTTTTTCACTGCGTTTTTTCATGTCGTTTTTTTATGACTTTTTTCAATGCGTTTTTCATGGACGTTTTTCACTGCGTTTTTTCATGATGTTTTTTTTCATGGTGTCTTTTTCATGGCGTTTTTTCAAGACTTTTTCATAACGTTTTTTTATGATGTTTTTTTCACTACGTTTTTTCATGGCGTTTTTTTATGACTTTTTTCACTGCGTTTTTCATTGACGTTTTTCACTGCGTTTTTTCATAACGTTTTTTCATGGTGTCTTTTTCATAGAGTTTTCTGGTGTTTTTGATAACCGATCGGGCGGAAAACAGAAAAACGCATGTGAAACTAGGCGTGTTATGGTGTTTTTAAACTAGGCAACTTTATGGTGTGTTTTGAATCATGATTGTGTAGAAAACAGAAAATGCGTTTTATGGTGTTTTTAAACTAGGCAACTTTATGGTGTGTTTTGAACGATGATTGTGTAGAAAACAGAAAATGTGTTTTTCAGATTCTCCAACACCTCCGAGAAATTATTGTCTTTGGTGTTCAGCTCTATGAACGCGAGAGTTGCGGGAGCGCGTACGCGATCAAGCCGAAAACAGAAAACGCATTTCTAGACGCCATTACCATAATGGTTTTAGGTGTTTTATTTATGGTGTTTTTTTTTTCAGATAAAACAAGCTCTTTTAAAAATATCATAAACTCCTTCGGTTAAAAAACTTGCCCAGTTCTAAAAACACCATAACACGCTCACTTCAAAAACACCATAAAATGTCCAGTTTAATTTTTTTTATGATTTTTTTTTAATTTATGACTTTTTTTATGGTATTTGTGCATCGTTTTTATGATGTTTTTATACAGTTTGTACAACCTAGTGCAAAAACACCATGAATAAAAAACCCCACTTAACACGTAATTTTTTTTAAAAATTTTATATAACAATATTGTACTCATATTAAAGATAAAAAACGCTCGTTATTATGGTGTAAATTTTCTTTTAAATAATAACGCATTAAAAAGTTATTAACGTTTAAAAAATATGGAGGAATTTGCATGTGACTTGCATGTGCATAATTTGAACATTTGAAAAATCAAGCGACTGTTTCTTTCACGAATTTGCCCTTCCCCCTTGGTCCCCTCCTTGGACACACGTCATTCCATGATGGCTTCCTACAGTTTTTATCCTTTTTAGAATATCCTTCCCCTATATATATATATATGTAAGGCCCTTTCCCGGGTAACGTCACTTGTTGGATTTACTCATAAACATAGTCATAAAATACTGAACTTATATTAAAAACATTCGTCATCCAATTACATAATCATAACAGCGGAAGTCTTTACAATTAAAAACATAACATTGTTCGAAGACATATAAAACAAAAGAGGGATGTCAGTCTCGTGCCGGGTAACCTCCACGCCATCGCACGACCTTATCTTCCTTTACCTGAAATGTATACTAAAAGTCAGCTAACGCTGGTGAGTTCTAGTTTAATGCAATTAGGTATAAACATTCTTTTCTTTATAAGTATGCATAATTATATATATACACTTATATAAGTACACATTGACTTGAATTACTTCTCATTTATTATTCTTCGCAAATACATATAGATATATATTCACATCATTGGTCTCATTTATTTTCATAACTTTTGCTTCTCTTTCTTCTTTACTTCGTGATTACATATATATATGCATTCACCTTTTCTTTTCTTTACTTTACATTCATTGGTAATACTCTTAAGGGTGATCAACCCGTCTTTTGGTTGCGAAGGTCACAAAGACAATCGCCGCGGTCCATCGTCATGGCCCACCTATACTTACAACCGTCCGGCAACAAGTGTCGTCCGTCATTTTATTCTTACAACCGTCCGGCAACCTTTGTCCGTCCGTCATGACTTACAACCGTCCTACCGTCGTAGTCCGTAATTCGCCCGTATACCCGAAGGTATCCGTTTCCCATGCTACTATTATTTATACAACCGTTCTACTATAAAATGCCAATTTTTCTTATACCGTCCGTTAATAACTATAGTACGTCCTAGCTGATGAAGGAACGCACTTGTGGCATTCCTACGTCCTAGCTGATGAAGGAACGCACTTGTCCCGGTTGTACGATAGTCACGTGGTCGTCCGTCTACCGAAGTAGCCGTTATCATCGAAGCGTCCATAACGTTTTCTTATACTTGGCAAGCAATATATACATGGATATAAAGCAAGACTTCTTCTTTACACGTTATGTCATACTTTCGTTCATTCTTTAAGAATCATACGTTTCATTCTATATTCATAATTCTATTTCGTGTAAAGATATATATATATATATATATACGTATGATCACATTGACATTCATAACTGTTATTCATTTAGTGTATACATTTCAACCCCAAAACATTTAATAAGGTTTGCACATAACATAGAAAGGGGGCACATAGAACTCACCTGATGAGCAGTTTCTGTAATACACTAAGCTGGCTACTGAGCTTCACTAATGTCACTCACGATCTGTATAATAAAGTCATACACATAAGGTGGTGCTCCAAGATGACACTAGACATTACTATGCTTGAACATAGTAGTTTCGATTGATTAGCTTATATCGAAACTTGGTAGTTTCGATAGGTTGTTTCTGTCGAAACTTGGTAGTTTCGATAGGTAACTTATGTATTATCTTAGCTTCGGATCGGGGGCTCATATCAAAACTATTGGTAGTTTCGATTGGGTCTGCATATATCGAAACTGGGTAGTTTCGATAGGTCTGCATATATAGAAACTAAGTAGTTTCGATGGGTCTGCTCATATCGAAACTAAGTAGTTTCGATGGGTCTGCACATATCGCCTTCCCCAAAAATCCAAATGTTCTGCATGCGAATCTGATCATGTCGATATCTAAATTTTTCTTTGATCAAAACGTTCGTTTTTCATTCTAGATGCTATACCTAAGTTCACTTTCAAGTTTCATCTGCAAAATCGTTATCTTTTAGCCAAAACCCGAAACTTCCCAAAACGAACAAAAACTCATAATGTGATCGAATCGTTACCTGGATTGAAATTCTGATTCGGAGGTTTTGCTCACGGGCTCAGCTGTGTCGTGCTCCTCCAATCTCGTGATGATCCGACGACTTTCTCTCTCTAGACCCGAGCTTTCCTTTCTCTCTCTAGAAGTTGCGTGAGTGTGGAATGAGCAGGGAAGAGGGCCGCCTTGCCTTATATATATACCTGGGCTTCCCTCGGCCCATTGAAGCCGAGCCCAAGCCCGCTCCCTTTTGTTTAAATGTTCCGTCTAAATCACCGGTCTCGCTATGTTTATTCGTTTTATTATTTTTGGGATGTTACAAGTCTATCCTCCTTAGAATGGTTTTGTCCTCGAAACCTGCTAATCGTTAAACAATTGAGGGTATAGTCCCCTCATCTCGTCTTCTTTTTCCCACGTAGCTTCTGACCCTTTTCTGTGCTTCTATTGTATCTTGACTAACGGTATCGACTTATTGCGTAGTCGTTTCTCAGCTCGGTCAAGAATGGCTATTGGTTCCTCTACATAATTTAGACTGTTATCCACTTCGATCTCGTCGTAAGGTATGTGAGCTGTGTCGTCAGCTAGGCACTTGCGTAAGTGCGACACGTGAAACGTAGGGTGTATTACACTAAGCTCGACGGGTAGGTCGAGTCTGTAAGCAACTTGACCCACTCTTGCTAAAATCTTGAAAGGTCCGACAAACCTTGGACTTAGTTTGCCGCGCTTTCTGAACCGAATGATTCCTTTCCACGGTGATACTTTCAACAGTACCATGTCCCCCACTTGAAACTCTAAATCCCTTCTTCTCTTATCCGCGTACGATTTCTGTCTGTCTTTTGCGGCTTTCATTCGAGCCTTGATTTGATCAAATTTCTCGGAAGTAGCTTTGACCACTTCGAGACTTGCAAAATCCTTCTGCCCAATTTCCCCCCCAACAAACCGGGGTTCTGCATCACCTCCCATACAACATCTCAAACGGCGGCATGCCAATAGTTGAGTGATAGCTGTTGTTATATGAAAATTCTGCCAATGGTAGATGGCTGTCCCAGCTCCCACCAAAGTCAATGATACAGGCCCGGAGCATGTCCTCCAAGGTCTGAATGGTTCTTTCAGATTGACCATCGGTCTGAAGGAGGTAAGCGGTGCTGATGTTCAGTCTAGTGCCCATTGCTTCGTTGAATTTCTTCCAAAACCTTGACGTGAATCTAGTATTCCTGTCGGACACAATCGACAGCGGCATACCATGTCTGCTCACAATTTCCTTGATAAATATTTCTGCTAGCTTTTCAGAAGAAGAAGTTTCTCGTATTGGCAAGAAGTGAGCACTATTTGTCAAGCGGTCGACGATCACCCAAATGGTATCATTGCCTTTAGCTGTTCGCGGTAGCTTGGTAATGAAGTCCATTGTGATCTCTTCCCACTTCCATTCCGGTATTGGTAGAGTTTGCATTTTACCGCATGGTTTCTGGTGCTCGGCCTTAACTAAAGAACACGTTAGGCACTTGCTCACGTATTCTGTCACATCATTCTTCATGCCAGGCCACCAGTATTCTTTCTTCAAGTCTTGATACATTTTGTTTGTCCCGGGGTGGATAGAATAACGAGACTTATGGGCCTCATCGAGTATTTTGGCTCTAAGCTCGCCAATCTTAGGTATCCACATCCGGCCAAACCTAGTTCGTACTCCGTATGCATTTGCATCTAAGTTCCCTTGTTGTCCTACTATTCCTTCCCGTTTCACATTTCTTTCTAACAATGCTTTATCTTGTGCCTTTGATATTTCACCCATCAAGTCTGGTGTTATAATCAACTGACACGCTTTGATCCGGATAGGTGCCGATTCTTCCTTTCTACTTAAAGCGTCAGCCACTACGTTTGCCTTGCCTGGATGGTACAATATCTCACAGTCATAGTCTTTCAGTAGCTCTAACCATCTTCTTTGCCTCATGTTTAGTTCCTTTTGTTTGAAAAAATATTTCAAGCTTTTGTGATCGGAGTAGATGGTGCATTTAACTCCATACAAGTAGTGCCTCCATATTTTCAACGCGAAAACCACTGCTGCTAATTCTAGATCGTGCGTTGGGTAGTTAACCTCGTGAATCTTTAGTTGTCGTGAGGCATAAGCAATTACCTTTCCTCGTTGCATAAGTACGCACCCTAAACCCTGCCCTGAAGCGTTAGAGTAGACTACCAAGTCTTCATTTCCCTCAGGTAGTGTTAAGACGGGAGCTTGAGTTAATCGTGCCTTAAGTTCCTCAAACGCGTTGTTTTGGGTTGGACCCCATTCATACTTTACTTCCTTCCGTGTCAGTTTGGTTAGCGGCGAGGCAATTCTTGAGAAATCTTGAATGAACCTTCGATAGTAGCCTGCCAATCCTAGAAAGCTTCGTATCTCTGTTGGTGTCTTTGGGATGTTCCATTCCTTTACTGTCTCGATCTTTGCAGGATCCACCATGATGCCGTTTAGGTTTATTACATGACCTAGGAATTGGACTTCCCTAAGCCAGAACGCGCATTTGGAGAATTTTGCGTACAACTTTTCCTGCTTTAGCACCTCCAGAACCTCTCTTAGGTAACAGTGGTGATCACCCTCGCTTTTTGAATACACCAGTATGTCATCTATAAAAACTATCACTGATCGATCTAACATTGGTCGACACACTCTATTCATTAAATCCATGAACGCTGCTGGTGCGTTAGTTAATCCAAAGGACATCACGAGAAACTCATAATGACCATAACGCGTGCGAAACGCGGTCTTTGGTACGTCTTCTTCTCTTACTTTCAACGGATGGTAACCCGACCTAAGATCGATCTTTGAGAACCAACTCGCACCTTGCAGTTGATCAAAAAGGTCATCTATTCTAGGCAGTGGGTATTTGTTCTTTACTGTCCTCTTGTTCAGTTCACGGTAGTCAATGCACATGCGCATGCTGCCGTCTTTCTTCTTTACGAATAGTACCGGAGCGCCCCATGGTGAAATGCTCGGTCTAATAAATCCTTTTTCTGTTAATTCTTGTAGTTGAGACATCAATTCTTTTATTTCTGACAGAGCCAATCGGTAGGGGGCTTTGGCAACAGGCTCAGCTCCTGGCAGTAAATCAATCTGAAATTCTATTTCCCGATCGGGTGGCAACCCAGGTAGATCCTCAGGGAACACTTCCGGAAAGTTGCACACCACGGGTACATTCTTGAGTTCTTTCGTTTTCATTCCATCGTCAATAACATACGCCAGATAAGCTTCGCAACCGCGCCTCATATAACTTTCGGCCTTAATCATCGAGATGACGTTCGGCATCGTGCAATTCCAATCCCCATAAACCGTAATTGGACTGCCGCTTGGAGCTTTGAGGTGTATCCTCTTATGTTTACATATGATTTGAGCTTCATTGGCAGCTAGCCAATCCATACCCAATACTATATCGAATCCTCCTAAGGTGAGAAGGAATAATCTAGAAGGGAACTTATGACCCTCTATTTCTATGATGCAATCCTCTGTTACTTGGAATACTGCCGAATTTTTACCAACGGCAGTTTGTACGCTAAAGGCCTTTACTATGGTGTTGATAGTGCAATCTAGTTTACGACTAAATGCATTTGATATAAAGCTTTTACTAGCACCAGAATCAAATAAAATCGCAGCACGTTCATCATTAACTAGAAACGTACCTGACACGACATCAGGGTTTCCCCTTGCTTCTTCCTCAGTTAAGGCATAGGCTCGGGTCCTAGCCTTTTGTTGTTCCTGTTCCTTCTCCTTTCCCGAACCAGATTGGCCGGCCTTAAAGAGGTTTTGTCCTCGAAACTGTTTATACGTCAAACAATTGAGGGTATAGTTCCCTCATCTCGTCTTCTTTTTCCCATGTAGCTTCCGACCCTTTTCTGTGTTTCCATTGTATCTTGACTAACGGTATCGACTTGTTGCGTAGTCGTTTCTCAGCTCGGTCAAGGATGGCTATTGGTTCCTCTATGTAATTTAGGTTGTTATCCACCTCGATCTCGTCGTAAGGTATGTGAGCTGTGTCATCGGCTAGGCACTTGCGTAGGTGAGACACGTGGAACGTAGGGTGTATTCCATTAAGCTCAACGGGTAGGTCGAGTCTGTAAGCAACTTGACCCACTCTTGCTAAAATCTTGAAAGGTTCGACAAACCTTGGACTCAGTTTGCCACGCTTCCTGAATCGGATGATTCCTTTCCACGGTGATACCTTTAACAGTACCATGTCCCCTACTTGAAACTCTAAATCCCTTCTTCTCTTGTCCGCGTATGATTTCTGTCTGTCCTTTGCGGCTTTCATTCGAGCCTTGATTTGGTCAAATTTCTCGGAAGTAGCTTTGACCACTTCGAGACTTGCAAAATCCTTTTGTCCAATTTCCCCCCAACAAACCGGGGTCCTACATTTCCTCCCATACAACATTTCAAATGGCGGCATGTCAATAGTTGAGTGATAGCTGTTGTTATATGAAAATTCTGCCAATGGTAGATGGCTGTCCCAGCTCCCACCGAAGTCAATGATACAGGCCCGGAGCATGTCCTCCAAGGTCTGAATGGTCCTTTCAGATTGACCATCGGTTTGAGGGTGGTAAGCGGTGCTGATGTTCAGTCTGGTTCCCATCGCTTCATTGAATTTCTTCCAAAACCTTGAGGTGAATCTAGTATCCCTGTCGGACACAATCGACAGTGGCATACCATGTCTACTCACAATTTCCTTTATAAATACTTCTGCTAGTCTTTCCGATGAAGAAGCCTCACGTATTGGCAAGAAGTGAGCACTTTTCGTCAAACGGTCGACGATCACCCAAATGGTATCATTGCCTTTAGCTGTTCGCGGTAGCTTGGTAATGAAGTCCATTGTGATCTCTTCCCACTTCCATTCTGGTATAGGTAAATGTTGCATTTTACCGCATGGTTTCTGGTGCTCGGCTTTAACTAGTGAACACGTTAAGCACTTGCTCACGTATTCAGTCACATCATTCTTCATGCCAGGCCACCAGTACTCTTTTTTCAAGTCTTGATACATTTTGTTTGTTCCGGGGTGGATAGAATAACGAGACTTATGGGCCTCATCGAGTATTTTGGCTCTAAGCTCGCCAATCTTAGGTATCCACATCCGGCCAAACCTAGTTCGTACACCGTATGTATTTGCACTTAAGTTCCCTTGTTGTCCTACTATTCTTTCCCGTTTCACATTTCTTTCTAACAGTGCTTCATCTTGTGCCTTTGTTATTTCGCCAATCAAATCTGGTGTTATAATCAGCTGACACGCTTTGATCCGGATGGGTGCCGATTCTTCCTTTCTACTTAAAGCGTCAGCCACAACATTTGCCTTGCCTGGATGGTACAATATTTCACTGTCATAGTCTTTCAGTAGCTCTAACCACCTCCTTTGCCTCATGTTTAATTCTTTTTGCTCGAAAAAGTACTTCAAGCTTTTATGATCGGAGTAGATGGTGCATTTAACTCCATACAAATAGTGCCTCCATATTTTCAATGCGAAAACTACTGCTGCTAACTCGAGATCGTGCGTTGGGTAGTTAACCTCGTGAATCTTTAGTTGTCATGAGGCATAAGCAATTACCTTTCCTCGTTGCATAAGTACGCAACCTAAACCCTGCCCTGAAGCGTCAGAGTAGACTACCAAGTCTTCATTTCCCTCAGGTAGAGTCAAGACTGGAGCTTGGGTTAATCGTGTCTTAAGTTCCTCAAACGCGTTATTTTGGGTTTGACTCCATTCATATTTCACTTCTTTCAGTGTCAGTTTAGTTAGTGGCGAGGCTATCCTTGAGAAATCTTCAATGAACCTTCGATAGTAGCCTGCCAATCCAAGAAAACTTCGTATCTCTGTTGGTGTCTTTGGGATGTTCCATTCCTTTACTGTTTCTATCTTTGTAGGATCTACCATGATGCCGTTTGGGTTTATCACATGACCTAGGAATTGGACTTCCCTAAGCCAGAACGCGCATTTGGAGAATTTCGCGTACAACTTCTCCTGCTTTAACACTTCCAGAACTTCTCTTAGGTGACAGTGGTGATCACCCTCGTTTTTCGAATATATCAGTATGTCGTCTATGAAAACTATCACTGATCGATCCAACATTGGTCGACATACTCTATTCATCAAATCCATGAACGCTGCTGGAGCGTTAGTCAATCCGAAGGACATCACGAGGAATTCATAATGTCCCTAACGCGTGCGAAACGCGGTCTTTGGTACGTCTTCTTCTCTTACTTTCAACTGATGGTAACCCGACCTAAGATCGATCTTTGAGAACCAACTCGCACCTTGCAGTTGATCAAAAAGATCGTCTATTCTAGGTAGCGGGTATTTGTTCTTTACTGTTCTCTTGTTCAATTCGCGGTAATCAATGCACATGCGCATGCTGCCGTCCTTTTTCTTTACAAATAATACCGGAGCGCCCCATGGTGAGATGCTCGGTCTAACAAATCCTTTTTCTGTTAGTTCCTCTAGTTGAGACATCAATTCTTTTATTTCTGACGGAGCCAATCGGTAGGGGGCTTTGGCAACGGGCTCAGCCCCTGGCAGTAAATCAATCTGAAATTCTATTTCCCGATCGGGTGGCAACCCAGGTAGATCCTCAGGGAACACTTCCGGAAAGTTGCACACCACGGGTACATTCTTGAGTTCTTTCGTTTTCATTCCATCGTCAATAACATACGCCAGATAAGCTTCGCAACCGCGCCTCATATAACTTTTGGCCTTAATCATCGAGATGACGTTCAGCATCGTGCAATTCCAATCCCCATAAACCGTAATTGGACTGCCGCTTGGAGCTTTGAGGTGTATCCTCTTATGTTTACATATGATTTGAGCTTCATTGGCAGCTAGCCAATCCATACCCAATACTATATCGAATCCTCCTAAGGTGAGAAGGAATAATCTAGAAGGGAACTTATGACCCTCTATTTCTATGATGCAATCCTCTGTTACTTGGAATACTGCCGAATTTTTACCAACGGCAGTTTGTACGCTAAAGGCCTTTACTATGGTGTTGATAGTGCAATCTAGTTTACGACTAAATGCATTTGATATAAAGCTTTTACTAGCACCAGAATCAAATAAAATCGCAGCACGTTCATCATTAACTAGAAACGTACCTGACACGACATCAGGGTTTCCCCTTGCTTCTTCCTCAGTTAAGGCATAGGCTCGAGTCCTAGCCTTTTGTTGTTCCTGTTCCTTCTCCTTTCCCGAACCAGATTGGCCGGCCTTCCTGCAATTCTTTGTCAGATGCCCAACCAATCCACATACTTGACATTTGGCGTCCTTCCAACAATCTCGGGAGTAGTGCCCCGGCCTCCCGCACTTATAACACACGGTGGTGCCGATTCGACACTCGCCACTATGTTGCTTTCCACATTTCTTGCACGTTTCATATCCGTCCAACCTCGGTTTCTTAATTTCAGTTGTTTCATTCCCTCTTCCGGTGCCTCTAGACGGATTCTCCCATTTCCTCTTTTGTGTCACAGGTGTCGGGTCCTCATTGGCATAATCGTCGTAAACGATTCCAGCCAGGTTGACTACCGACTCGAAGGTCGAGGGTAGGTTAGATTTTACGTGGACACGGACCCTTTGCGGCAGACCCTTCACATAGTATTTGATCATACGTTCTTCGGTTTCCACCAAGTGTGGTACCAGTTGGGCCAGCTCGTTGAACCTTGAAGTATATTGGCGATGAGTCTTGTCGCCAGCTTTGAAGTTTAGGAACTCGTTCTCCACACGATCAATCTCATTCTATGGGCAGAACTTTTGGATTACGAGCTTTTTCAAGTCCTCCCATGTCATTCGGGCAAGAGCATGTGGCGACTTTGTTCTTTGAATATTTCTCCACCAACCTAGTGCTTCATTGGTGAAAGAATGAGCAACATATTTAACCGCCTGGTCTGGTCGGCACTCGCTGATGTTGATTACAGCGTTCATTCTCTCAATCCATTCCAATGTAGCCACCGAATCCTTGCTACCATCAAACTTGGGTGGGTCTCCATCTTTGAAACCTTTATAAGTGCACCCTTTAGTGCTTGGCCCCACTTTTATCTCATCCCCGTCGCTGTCATATACCGTTTCTTCGTGGTTTCCTTCATCCCCCTCTTTACTTTTCTTTATTGCCTCGGATAGTAGATCCGGCAATACCTTCTGCAAAGTGAGCACAACTTCACGGGCAATAGCATTCCTGACTTCAGGTTCCAACTGTATAGGCCCTGGACTGTTGTCCCTAATTGGGGTCACTTCTGTTTCGCGCACACTTTCGGTGTGCTCTGCGTGCACACTCTCTTCTTCTTCAAATCTTGGGTTCAACGGAGGTCTACCTCGCCGGCCAGTGTGACCGCCTCGAGGTCCTGTCCTTCCTCCACCAGCCATAGTTCTTAATTTCTTGATAGTTAAAAAGGGAATACATCAATGTCATTTCTTCAGATCATAGTTTGGAACAGTACGAGCAAGGTAAATTCTTAATTACAGTGACCGGTTTGTGATTACTAATTTACATTGCTTTTCGGGTTCGAAACTCTTCAAATCAGTCGTGGCATTAACATCTATTTGTTCTAAGTTAAGGTATCTATTCCTATGTAAGAGCATTAACTTTACGACTTACTTAACGTGCTAACGTTGGCGTTGGTTACCCATACTGACATCCGTGCGTTGGTCCCATAATCAGTTTGAGTCTAGACATTTAGGGATGTCTAAATCTCTCAAACTATTGCTCTGATACCAACTTGTAAGGCCCCTTTCTCGGGTAACCTCACTTGTTGGATTTACTCATAAATATAGTCATAAATACTGAACTTAAATTAAAAACATTCATCATTCAATTACATTTCATAACAGCGGAAGTCTTTAACAATTAAAAACACAACATTGTCTTAACAAACAAAAGTGGGATGTCAGTCTTGTGTCGGGTAACCTTCACGCCCTCGCACGACCTTTTCTTCCTTTACCTGAAATGTATACTAAAGTCAGCTAACGCTGGTGAGTTATAGTTTAAAGACAATCATACATAATATTTATCTTATCCTGAATATAATGTATATTCATACTTTTAAATATTCTTTACTTTACTGTTCTCACATAACATTCATGGAGGGTATATACATATGTACATACATACTTTCTTTGGGAGAACACATATTGGCCATAATCTTAAGGGAGATCAACCCATCATACTTGTCGTGAATGTCACGAAGACATCGCAGTCAGTGCTACCGTCGTAGCCCTTCTCATAACCGTCCGGCTCTAGAAAACCGTCCGTCATAACATTAAATTCGTCCGGCAACTTTTGTCCGTCCGCTCTTAACCGTCCTACCGTCGTAGTCCGTCATAACATTAAATCCGTCTGCCCTAGGGCATCCGTTTCCCACGCGACCATTATGTATGCAACTGTTCTACATTAGTTAAGGCAATTGCTTCGACCGTCCATTTTTACCTTTTCATACGTCCTATCTTACGTAGGAACGTTTTCGTCCCGGTTGCAAAATAGTCACGTGGTCGTCCGTCTACCGAAGTAGCCGTTGTCACAGAAGGGTTTATAACGTTTACATTCATTCATAACATGCAATATATATAATATAAAGCAAGATTTCATTCTTTTACGTTATGTCCTTCTTTCATTCATTCTTTATAGTCATACGCTTCATTCTTTATTCGTAATTCATTTTCATATATAAGTATTTATATATATATATATATATACGTATGATCACATTGACATTTATTCATTTAGTGTATACACTTCAGCCCCAAAACATTTATAAATCATTTGCACATAACATAGAAGGGGGCACATAGAACTCACCTGATGAGCTACTCTAGGTTGTCCTAAACAAAGGCCCAACAGCGTCACCTCCGATCTGGATTAGGTAGTTAAATACACATTAGACCCAACCCCGACTCTAATGGTTTAATCATTCTAAACTTACTGACTTTACTTAACCAACCTGTGGCCTGCTGTCTGCTGCCTGCGCACTTAGTAAGTGCGCAGGGACTTGCTCTTGCGCACTTGGTAAGTGCGCAGGAGTCTTCCTCCTGCGTACTTGGTAAGTACAAAGGGACTGCTGCCTGCGCACTTAGTAAGTACGCAGGGATTCCTTCCTGCGCACTTGGTAAGTACGCAGTACCTGGTTCTTGGACCAAAATTTCGGAATTCTTGCATGTTAATCCGATCATGCTAATCTTACAATTTTCTTTGATCAAAACGTGCGGTTTTCATTCTAGATTCTATTTCTAAGCTTATTTTCAAGTTTCATCCGTAAAAACATCACCTATTTAGCTAAAACCCGAGAAACCCCAAAATGAACAAAAACTCCTATTATGATCGAATCATTACCTGGATTGGAATTATGATCCAGAGGTTTTGCTCACGATCTCAGTAGTAACGTGCTCCTCAAATCTCGTGACGATCCGTCGACTTTCTCTCTATAGACTCGGGCTCCCTTTCTCTCTCTAGAATTGGTGAAATGGAGGTGAAATGGTCAAATGGGCTGTCTTGCCCCTTTTATACCTGGGCTTCCCTCGGCCCGTTGGAGTCAAACCCAAGTCCATCCGTTCTTATTTCATTTTATGTCGTATAAATCTCCATCGTATTATTATTTACTTATTTACTATTTTCGGGATGTTACAGAACAAAGAATTTAAACATGTTGATGTATTTGATTTTGGATGTTGATTGAACTTATATAATGAAATCTTGATGAAATTAATATATGAAACTTTAGCTTGATCATGTGCTTATCAACAGTCTACACGTCCGCCCCGACTTATTCCACCATCGGTTGGGGTGTGACATTATAAGACTTCTTGTCCTAAACCAGTTAAACCAAGAATGGGTGGTCAGAACAAGGGAACATGACGAGTATTCGTCTTAGGAAGTGGAGATGAATAGAAAAATAAAGCTAAGGAAGTGGCAGGTACTTTCTTAGTTAATAATATTTACGCTAAGGTTTTATTTGATACAGAGGCGAATAGAAGTTTCATTTCATGTGCATTCACCCCATATTTAGGCGTAAAACTGATTCCGCTTATTCATGCCTATGTCGTTGAAACGGCAAGTGGCGAACATATTAGGAAAACTGAATCATACCCTGATTGTGTCATCAATTTTGGTGACGATAAGGTATTAGTTACACTAATGCCAATGAAATTGAATGAATATGAGGTTATCCAAGGGAGGGATTGATTAAACCAATACCAAGCCCATATTGATTGTGACCAAAGAACGGTCAAGATTAAGAAATCAGATGAAACTAGTTTCATGATTCAGGGTGATAGTAATAAAAATAAGATTGAAATAACTTCCATAGCAAAAGCTAAGAGAGAATTAATTAAAGGAGACGGTATATTCATACTACATGCTTTAAACATTAAACCTGAAGGACAGATTGCAGATATTCCCATAGTTTGTGACCACCCGGATATTTTTCAGGAAGAATTACCCGGTCTTCCACCTGATTGTCAGATCGAGTTCCGAATCGAACTCATTCCTGGAGCTAAACCTGTTGCAAGTTCCCCTTATCGTCTAGCTCTTTTCGAACTGAAAGAATTGATGAAACAAATTCAAGAACTCTTATACAAAGGGTTCATTCGTCCGAGCACTTCACCTTGGGGAGTACCGGTACTATTTGTTAAGAAGAAGGATGGAAGCATGAGGATGTGCATTGACTACCGGGAATTGAACAAGCTAACTATAAAGAACAGATATCCATTGCCTAGAATAGATGATCTGTTCGATCAGCTACAAGGAGCCAAGTATTTTTCAAAGATCGATCTTAGATAAGGATATCATCAGTTGAAGGTACAAGAAGAAGATGCACCTAAGACTTCTTTCAGGACAAGATATGGTCACTATGAATTCCTGGTCATGTTATTCGGTCTAACAAATGGCCCCGCAGCATTTATGGACTTAATGAATCAAGTCTGTAAGCCTTTCCTTGAGAAATTCGGCATCGTTTTCATCAATGATATTCTTATCTATTCCCGAAGTCAAGAAGAACACACAGAGAATCTTAGAATCATTCTGGAAACCCTAAGAAAAGAAAGATTATACGCTAAGTTTTTCAAATGCGAATTTTGGAAACATAAAGTACAATTCTTGGGCACGTTGTGAACAGGCGTGGAATACAAGTGGACCCAAGTAAGATTGAAGCAGTTATGAATTGGGAAGCCCCAAAGACTCCAATAGAAATCAAAAGCTTTCTTGGATTAGCCGGTTACTACAGAAGGTTCATTCAGGACTTTTCCAAGGTTGCCACACCATTGACTGCTTTAACTCAGAAAGCAGCAAAGTTTGAATGTGGCACGAAACAAGAAGAAGCATTCCGTACTCTCAAAGATAAGCTCAGTCGTGCACCGATCTTAGCACTACTTGAAGGAAATGATGATTTTGTTATCTATTGTGACGCTTCCCGAACTAGTCTGGGTTGTGTGTTGATGTAGCGAGACAAGGTTATTGCCTACGCATCACGCCAACTTAAAATTCATGAGAAAAAACTATACCACGCATTTTTTAGAACTTGGAGCTATAGTGTTCGCTCTAAAGATCTGGAGACACTATCTGTATAGTACCAAATGGGTGATATATTCAGACCACAAAATCCTCTAACATATTTTTAATCAAAAGGATTTAAATATGTGGCAAAGGAGGTGGATGGAACTTATCAATGATTACGATTGTGAAATCAAATACCATCCCGGGAAGGCAAATGTAGTGGTAGATGCTTTGACTCGCAAGGAACGAAGCCAACCGATTAAAGTAAAAGCACTACGATTAGATCTAAAGTTAGATTTAATGGAACAAATCAAAGAAATCCAACCAAAATCCTTGGAAGAAGATAATATCAAGAAAGAACGTATGGTTGGGAAACAAAAATTGCTAACCAAAGGAAATGATGGAATCATGAGATTCGATCAAAGAATCTGGATTCCAAGACTTGGAGATATTCAAAAGAAGGTGTTAGATGAAGCGCATAAATCAAGATATTCCATGCATCCCGGTGCAAACAAGATGTATAAAGATCTGAAGACACACTACTGGTGGCCTAACATGAAGAGATCAACTGCCTAGTATATAGACAAATGCTTGACTCGTCTTCAAGTTAAGATTGAGCACCAGAAACCAGCAGGTCAATTACAACAATTAGAATTACCTGTTTGGAAATGAGATCGTATTACAATGGACTTCATCACTAAACTACCCAGAACTCGGAAAGGGCATAATACAATATGGGTCGTGGTCAATATACTGACCAATTCAGCCCATTTCATACCTACCAATGAAACATACTCGATGGATAAGTTGGCCAGAATCTATATCAATGAAATTGTGAGTCACCATGACATACCATTGTCTATTATTTCTGATAGAGACAGTCGGTTCATATCTAGATTTTGGACAAGTTTTCAGAAATAATTGGGAACTAGACTTACCATGAGTACTGCATATCATCCCAGACAGATGGACAGAATGAACGAACAATTCAAACTCTGGAATATATCCTCAGAGCTTGTATTATCGATTTCGGAGATAATTGGGATCATCACCTACCGTTAATCGAATTCTCCTACAATAACAGTTACCATTCAGGTACTAAAGCTGCACCTTTTGAATCACTATACGGAAGGAAGAGCAGAACTCCTATCTGTTGGATTGAAATAGGAGACAGTCAATTATCTGGACATGAAGTTATACAAGAAACAACAGATAAGATAGTCCAAATTAAACAACGGTTAAAAGCGGCTCAAGATCGACAAAAGAGTTATGCTGACAGAAGACGACGACCGTTAGAATTCCAAGTCAGAGATTATGTGATGTTAAAATTTTCACCTTCAAAAAGTGTTGTAAGGTTCAGAAAACGTGAAAAATTAGGACCAAGATATATCGCACCGTACAAAATCATTAAAAGGGTTGGAGCAGTAACCTACAAGTTAGATCTACCTGAAGCCTTACAAGGGATTCACAATACGTTTCACTTATCTTGCTTACGTAAATGTTTAGTTGATCCAAATCAAGCTATTACACTAGATGATGTACACGTAAATGACAAGATTCAATTCACTGAACAACCGATCAAGATTTTAGACACTCAGGAACAGAAATTGAGAAAGAAAGTTATACCAGTGGTGTTAGTCCAATGGCAAGGTCGGATCGGAGCAAAAAATACTTGGGAATTAAAGGAGCAAATGAGAACCAAATATCCTCATCTATTCACATCTTAATTTCGAGGACGAAATTTCTTAAAGGAGGGGAGATATGTAACACCCTGAAAATTTCCTAAGTAAATAAAGGAAAGATGGGAAGAACAAGGACCAAAAATGAAAATTTGAAAAAATGGCCTATAACGGACCGTCACTAGTCATAACAGTCCGGTACGCATCATGACAGACCGTCACCGGTCTTGACGGTCCGTTCCGCAATACCGGAGGCGGTTTTAGGGTTGCTGACATGTGTCTGATGACTCACCCTCATGACGGACCGTTACGTACCATAACGGTCCGTTACATCATTCTGAAATGCGTAGCTGCAAAGTCAAGGCGTGACGGACCGTCATGCCTGGTAACGGTCTGTCACGGACCCAATTCATGCCCTATAAATAGATGGACGAGTTTGAGCTTTTAGACACACTTCACACCATCGATTACACACACAAACATTCTTGAGATCCAATCCCAAGCCCCGGTTCGCGTACGAGAGTCCGGTTTCTGATCATTCGACTCTAAATTGCCGTATATAGTGCTGAGGTAAGGCTCCGAACTACTATTAAGCTTTGATTATACACCATTAATCTAGGATTATGTACTTAAGTAATATCATTGCATATCTAGGAGCTTTTTCCAAGGTGTTTGCCGTGGTGCATGAACCCAATCATGACCTTGTATGGCATGAGTAATTTATGAAAATATTTTGAGTATCTTGAAAAGATTGCACCGATTTATTATATATAACGTATTCTAAGCGTTTATTGTATTTCACTTGCCCGTGGAACGACATGTTGGACAGGACCCGTGGAACGACATGTTGGACAGGACCCGTGGAACGATCTTTGGTTATATATATATATATATTGAATGATTGTTCATAGTTGTCTATGAATTTGGGTGTTGAAGTCCATGAATGTGTTCAAGATACTCTGACGGGTCATTTTAATAAACTATTTTAGTTTATGAATTCACCAGCTTCATGCTGACCCATGTTTTACCAAATATTTTTGAACGCATCACAGGTAGTCAATAGATGAGGCATTTCCAGGACTAGATGATGAAATGATGAACAATCCAGATGATGGGCATGCCGGAAACTATAAGTCCTGAATGACTTGTTCCTTGTTAGGAACAGATGATTAAATTTTTATGAGAACATGATGTAAACACTATTTTAATGTTTAAATAAAATTTGATGATTTTAGTTTTCGCTGTGTGTTCTTGATATCAATGTCATAGTAACTAGAAGGCGACCTTCTGACCGGCATGTAGTTATCTGACAAACGAAATGTTCTGTCTAGGAAAGGACGGTGTATAAATATCTCCTAGACCCGTCGTTCTTTCCTGGGAACATCTCTGTTGGAGGTACTACTCTGGTTAGATGACCGTCCTGTGTTACATGTGTGACACATTGACCTTCCAAATAATAAATACCCGAGTGGTACTCGTTGGGTATTTCATAACAAAACAAATGAAAGAAATGTTGTGATCAAGATCAAAGCTCGTTTAGTGGTGTAAGGGTTTGTACAAGAAGAGGTAATTGATTATGAGGAGGTGTTTGCTCATGTTGCTCGTCTGGAAGCCATCAGAATTTTCTTGGCTTACACATGTCACAAGAATTTCATGGTCTATTAAATGGATGTAAAAATCATGTTCTTATATGGGAAGGTGAAGGAGGAAGTGTATGTGTGCCAGCCTCCCTGGTTTGAAGATCCAGATCATCCATGCCGAGTCTAAAAATTAGACAAATCCTTGTATGGACTTTATCAAGCCACAAGGGATTGGTATGATACTCTCTCTAAATATCTTCTACATAATGGCTTCGTACAGGGGAAGATTGATATGACTTTGTTCAAGAAGAAAATCAAAAAAGACATAATGCTTGTGCAGATTTATGTAGACGACATAATCTTTGGTTCTACTGATGAGACGTTGTGCATGGAGTTTGAGAACATGATGAAAGAAAAATTTGAAATGAGCAGAATGGGTGAGCTCAATTTCTTTCTTGGATTGGAGGTTAAAAAGTCAAATGAAGGAACACTGATTCATCAAGCTAAGCACGGTCAAGATATGCTCCAAAAGTTTCGGATGACTGATTGTAAGGCAACTTCAACACCATCTGCTGCTAAAAAACCATGGACTTCTAATCCTGAAGGGAAACCTGTTGATAGACATCATTACCGTTCAATGATTGGCTCCTTGTTGTATCTCACAGCCAGCCATCCAGATATTATGTTCACAGTTTTCTATTATGCTTGATATCAAGCTAATCCCAAAGAATCCCATGAGATCGCTGTTAAAAGAATCTTCCACTACTTGAAACGCACTCCCATGTTGGGGCTTTGGTACCCAAAGTCCAATAGCTTTGATTTGGTTGCTCACTCTGATAGCGATCATGGAGGATGTCAACTTAATAGGAAATCTGTATCAGGAGGATGTCAGTATTTGGGACACTGCTTAGTATCTTGGCAGTGCAAAAAACAAACTTCAGTCTCCATGTCATCCGCTGAAGCTGAGTATGTCTCTGCTTCTGTTTGCTGTTCTCAAATCCTATAGATCCAGCATCATGGATTATGGGATCAATTTAAAGCAGACTTCGATGTTTATTGACAATGAAGCGTGTGTGAAGATCGTCAAGAACCCCATTTATCATTCCAAAACAAAGCACATTGATGTGCGGCTTCATGCTATCAAGGATGCATATGATAAGGAATAAGTTCAAGTCTTTCCGGTGAATACAAATGATTAAAAGGCTGCCATATTCACGAAGGCATTTGATAAATCTAAGTTTCTGGATCTTGTTAAGAAACTGGGATTATTGAACTTTGCGTAACATCTTCTATCCCTTTCTTTTGTGTTTATTTGTACATATCTCTATTCATATTCATTCTAGAAACCCAAAAATATTTTGTTGACCAAAATTATTTGCAAAACGGGCTGCAAAAATATTGTTCTCTATATATATTGAAAATTCCATTTAAAGAAGGTTGTCTATAAATAAAGTTTTTGAGGGAAAGCTTGCTTAGAAAAGAAAAGGAATGAAAAATATAAGTTTATGTTGTTTTGCATAACTGTTAATGTGGGAAATGATAGTTAACCTGACTTGACTTGGTCACTACATGAATAGAACCGAAAGGAAGAAACAGTTATACTGCAAGGACATGTTGGTAGGCTCAGCATTTCAAACAAGTAGACAACAACACAATGACAAAGATAAAGATTGCTGATAAGTGTATACCCATCTTGTTTAGGATTGCACATAACCATAGTCCCGTCACAAAAGGGGTTGCGAGTTATTTTCTATCTATACTATATAATTAATAAAGATTTTGATGGGACACTTGTCACTCTCTCATGCATCCTCAAATTTTTTTTCCCACCTCTCTCTCATATTAATTATACAAATTTATTTAATTGTTTTTATAATTTTTTGTTTCCCGTCTCTCTCACCTATTAAATAATAATGATTTCTATAATTTTTTTTATAAAACACGCTTCTTAAATATGTTATATGTAAATCTTTATTACTAAAATACTAAGTATATTTAACATTGCATTTATTCAACCCGTGTAATACATCGGGTTTCTAAAGTTTAATATGAATTAACATGTATCAGTTACATAAAAAAATAATACTCAACTAAAAAAATGTTTTAAATATTAACTTAACAGAATTTATAACTGTCACATAATATTTTATTCAACTTGTGTAATACACGGGTTTTTTAAGATATAAATTTTTTATTACTAAGTATATAACATTACATTTATTCAACCCGTGTAATACATGGGATTCTAACCTAGTATATATATACAAAAAAAAAGATAAAAAATACACGTAATGATGTGCATTAGGTAAATAAAAGACACGCAATGTCGTGCACTTGCAAAAGACACCAATGTGTGCATCTTAGTACTGAATTGATCTACAAAGCAGAAACTCTTGAGCAAAAGGCACGTAATGTTAATTTCGTGCATTAGGAATCAAATCAAAAGATACATAATTTTAGTGTGTACATATATATACGTATATATTTTTCACTTTTGGGTTCTTGTAATTGTTTAAGGGTTTCTTGACAAAAAAAATGGCCTGTAAGTCCGATGTGCAACTGTCGTGCAATGTCCCTGAACCAAACTCCTTTTAGTAATTTCCTGAACAGTTCACAGACCCGTGCTAGTTAATGCTCAAATAGCTATATCTTAGGATTCCTGATGATCATCTTCTCCGATTATGCGATGGCATATACCTGAAGCTCTCATCATCAAACTCAAAAGACCATGAGGATGGTTAGGTTATTCCTGACAAGTGTGGGGACCACTGATTTCATCTTAAAATCACAAAAAAACATGATAAAGAATCACTGCTTGTACGTTGAAACTCATGGTGCATGGGCTTAAGAGGATAAGCATACCAACAATCGTTCATAAGCCGTGGACATCCAAATGCAAGAAGAAAATTTTGAGTGACAAGTTAAGTCGATATGATTTCACAAAACAGGTTTGCACGTTCTAAGTATTGTCTTGAAAGTTTCATCTTGAAATAACTTGTATTCTGCTTCTCAGTATGTTCAGAAGGTTTTTGTGGTCCTTATTTGCCCTTGTACGTACTTTTTTGGGCATTAAATCAAAATCCAGCTCGAAAAACAAGTCTTTTGGTCATAAATCTCAATTTTCTTTTATTTTTGTTTAAGCCGAGTCTTAGGGCCGACTGTTGAGTGTCGGCCCTCAAAATTTTGCGGGTATATATAGGTTTAAACGGTGTGTGTTTTTACACTTTTACCCTATTTTCCTTTTCATCTCCCTCACCTCCGGCGATTTTCTCTCAGACACCAATAGCATCATTTTCTCCGATTTACTGACTTGAAAGTGAATCACTGCTCATTTTAGGTATACATCTTGGTTATTAATCATTTGTGAGCTTGTGGTATCTTTATTACAGGTGTATTTTCTCAAATCATTAAGAAATTGAGATCTCGGGAAGTCTTTAGGGCTTCTATGTGTAAATCTTCATGGAGCGACTGTCTTTAGGTTGAAGACAACAAGTATCGGCACAAGGGCTGACACTCTCTGTATTGACAAACTTTATAGTGGCCGATTCTCATCAATGGCCGATTCTCTTGGCCGATTATCACAAATGAACGCAAGTTCAAATGTTGTGCCTAATTCTCCATGAATCTCCATGGGCCGACTGTCCAGATCAAATCTCTTGAGGAACGACCGACTATCAAATATTTCGCGCGGACTGTTATTAGTCTCAAGCGATTCTCCGGAGACTCTGAGGATTATTAGCCGATTATCTTTATTTATCCCAGCCGATACTCAACGGGCAGACTCTCTCTCGACTAAGCGGTTCTATGGCCGATTCTTTGAATTTTTAGCCAACTGTCTAATTTTATAAGTTTGATTAATTAATTTTTCTCGTACTCTTTTAATTTTTTCAATTAAAACTAAATTACTGATAATTTGTTTTCATTGATCACAGATCATGGCTGGAGAACTTCTTGCTAGTGATAGCCATCACAATATGGCTATTAGCTTTCCTGAACAAATTCTAGAAGAATTTAATGACGTGGTTAAATGGCTGATGCATAGCAGAATCTCATATGCAATTACCTGGAACGAGGTCGTACAAAAGTCTATGATTGAAGACTTCTGGGTTAACTCTGAGATCAAGGTAAATGAAGCTACAAAGATACAACACATTAGATCTACTGTCCATGGGAAGGAGGTGTTGATTACAAAAAACACAGTCAGAAAAGCACTAAGGTTTGGAGACAACCTGAATGATCCTCGTACAATAGATGAAGATGATGTTAGAAAACGTTTTGTTGAAGATCTTGGATATGAAGGTGTCACACCCCGTCTAGGGCGAAAACACGGGTTATGACAGTTGCATGGAAATCAAGAACACATTGTTTAAAAAGAGAATGTTACTACACATTCGTCATTTCCAAAATAATAGTTTACATGACATATAGTTTCAAAATACAAATTGATATTTTCTAACAAAAGCCATCCTAACAAAAGATTGTTTTTCCTAAAATATCCTTGCATTTGTATGCCATGCACCTCTAATTCCTTCACGGATTGCCTAAAACATATGCTAAAAGTGGTCAGCTATAAAGCTGGTGAGTTCATAGGTTTAAGTATAAAGCAAGAGTATAGACATTTGAACAATAGTTGCACATGAATAGTTGTTATGATATGTTGAATAAATATGCATGTGAATAAGATAATATAAACATTGAGCCCGCAACAAAACCCGATGACCTAGTATGTTTGCCCCTGCTTAATGCCTTATCACAGAGCATTAATTCTTGTTTCTAGAATCGAAAATAAACATTCACCACGTGTTCTGCTGTTTTAAATTCGTCAGTCAGAAGGATGAACGGGGCATCACCCCGATAGATCTATCAATATTTAACTGTCGGCTTAGCAAAATTAACTAGTTGCATTTCTAGAAAAAGGGGACTTAAAAAGTGATAATATTTCTAGTTCAACTCAAGTTATATGATCAAATAGATAAGCGAATAGTCAATATAGTAAATAATGAAAATAGTTGAGCATATTTTCCCCCCAAAAGTTTAAGAGAAAAAGGGGCTACAAAGAATCACCTAGTGTTGGTGAATTTGCGTTCTTTGCAGTTGAATTTTGTCCTACTCGGGTCCTACAATGGTGGGACTCTATGAGTTTTATGGTCTTAATATTGGATTAAGGTATCATTTTGTACAAATGTTAGTTCTTGGTTTCTTATAAATTATATAGGGACATGTTTGGATTTACGGCGGTAACCGCCAAGACAATAAGATTGACTTGTAATGGTAATGAGGTTTAGAAAAAAATGTCAAACTCTTGTTAGGGTTTAGAAAGATAGGATGGATGGAAATAAGTAGACGTCACACATGTTTAAAAAATAGTTCTTTTAAAAGTTTTGTTCTTGAAATTACGTAAACCGTTTTAATAATAGATGTAACGTTTTGTTGGTTAAACTTAGTAAAACTCATACCTTATGATCAAAAGTATATGTGTTAAGTTTTTTATAAGGTTTTGAACCCTCAAATAGTCTTGAAGAATGTTATTCCTAAAATTAGTCGTTTCACAACGGTTTTCGATGGATTAAACTTACAAAAATACTATGGTCGTGATTCTTATAAAATAGTAGTTTGATTACTCGAATAGACTTATTTTATTTATAAGAAGAGTTTCAAAAGTTGGTCGAGTCAAGAATGTGAGTTTAAGGACATTTTATCGTTTGCTTCGGTCTTAAATGCCCAAAATAAGTTGTAATTTCGAAAGTATAGCTATCCAACTCCAATCCTTTTAAAATTTGGTTTGTAGTTTGATAAATCATTAGGAGTTTGTTGGAATTTTTGTAAACTCATTTGAAATAGTTTAATATTTTTTCAAAAATCATTTAAGATAGCAAATTTTTGAAGGGATGGTTAATTATCTTAAAAAATTAAGATTATTATTTTATAACAACCTTAGGACCAGTAGGTCACTTGGTACAAATTTAAGATTTTTATAAAAAGTCTAAGTATAAAAACGACCTTTATTGAAGTAAGATTTAATTTATTAACATAGCTATTTAACTTCAAAAATCATAAAATTTAATAAGGAGTCTTTTTATAGTAGGTCAAAGTTATTTACAAAATATGGGAATTTTTAGAAGTTAAGAAGTTAAGAAGTTAAAGTCATATTTTTTGATTAAAAACCGGGTTTTTAAACGATGTACGTTCTTGTTTGAGTTGCATGTGACTATACTAAACTTATTTAACTCATTCAACCTTTTAAATATATGTTATATAATATAACAAAAGTAATTCTAATAAGTTTTTAAGTGTTTGACATGTTAGTGAAAAAAGTCACCACATGATGCATGGTTTCAAGTCAACACATGACATCTTGTGTTATTATTTTGTTATTAAGACTCTAGAGACTTGATTTTTATGTTTACCCAAACCATGTTATATCTATATAAATTATTAATAGTGTAAGAACAAGGAACTTGAAAAATAAAATGCATATAAAGTAAGTACATGAATTTAAATGGACTAGTTCTTGAGTGTTGAAGGTATGTTTATGGTTTGGCTCTAGCCATAGATTACCACTTGTTTACACAAGTATGATGGTATCACAACACCCATAAACCTTTTATTTATCAAGATCAAGATCTAGAGAAATATAAAGCAAAGACATAAAGTACATGGACTAGTTCTTTGATCTTTGAAGGTGTGTTTATGGTTTGACCTTAGTCATATATTTCCACTTGTTATCAGAAGTATATGGTATCATAAAACCCATAAACCTTTCAATTATCAAATATCATGATCTAGAATGAATGAAATAACAAAGAAAGATAGAAACTAGATGAAAGGAATGCTTACAAGCTTGAAAGATTCAAGGCTTTTGGATTTGGTCTTGCACCTCTTCCTTGGCCGAGATTTTAGAGAGAAGAGAGAGAGTGTTTTGTGAATTGGTGCAAGTGAGAATGGATGAATGAAGCTTGTATTTATAGTGGAAAAGGGGTATGGCTTGCTTATTATAAAAATGGTTCTTGAGATTTCATTAGGATAAGTTGTAAGAAATGGAATGATAGGTTGAGCGTGTGTGTGTTTGGCCGTAAATTGGGATGGGGGGGTGGAGTGTGTGGGTGAGTTTTGTAAGTGATTGGAATGATGGTTTTTATGTAGGTGGTTCTTGTACAAGGGTTTATAAATGGCGGGTTTTTATAAAAATGGAGGTGTTTTATAAATGTTGTAAGATTCTAGTCTTTCATATGTGTTTATATATATGGATGTTACATAAAATAGAAGGAAAGTGTATATATATATATATATATAGTCATATAAGAAAAGTTCATAAAATGATTTATATAAAAGTCTTTATATAAATATGACATGGAATAGATGAATTAGGGTTTTTAAATCATGTACATATGATATGGTTTTATAAAATATGGATGGACATAGTTTGGGTAATAATACCAAGTTTAATGAGATTACTGTAATAATTAGACATAGTTTAATTAATTATACCAAGATTAGGGTATAATTAGGTTAATTAGTATGGAATAAGACCAAATTAAGTTAATTGCACTATGATTAGTGTATAACTTAAGTAATTAGTGTAGGATTAGACATAGTTTAACCTATTATAGGTGATTTTATGTCATAGAGTCTTGAACTCTCATGTTTTCATGAAGTTAGCATAGTATAGATGGTAGACATAGTTTGTTGACCTAGTTTCATGTTAACTTAGTACTAATGGGTGTACATAGAATATTAAAGTATATGGATAATGTATGGACTATGAACCTGAATATTGAGCAGGTGTCACAGTCTCCCCCAGTTAAGAGAATTTCGTCCCGAAATTCAACTGGTACTTTCTTTGATGGATTCGTCTTTGAACAAGTGCGGGTATTTAAGCTTCATATTGTCCTCTCATTCCCAAGTGTATTCTGGACCTTGCTTTGAGTTCCATCTTACCTTGACTATCGGAATTCGGCTTTGTTTGAGCTTCTTTACTTCTCGATCCATAATCTCCATTGGTTCTTCAATGAAATGTAACTTGTTATCAATCTGAACCTCATCCAAAGGGATATGTAAAGACTCATCGGCTAAGCTTTTCGTAAGGTTTGATACGTGGAATGTATCATGTACACCGCTGAATCCTTGTGACAGTTTAAGCTTGTAGGCCACAGGGCCAACCCTATTGATGATTTCGAAGGGTCAGATATATCGTGGCGCAAGCTTGCCCTTTTTACCAAATCGGAACACTCCTTTCCATGGTGATACTTTCAACATGACCTTGTCACCTATATCAAACTCTAGAGGCTTTCGACGGTTGTCAGCATAGCTTTTCTAGCGGTCTCTGGTAGCTTTAATCCTTTCTTTTATTAGGGCAACCTTGTCAGTAGTTTCCTATATAATCTCTGGTCCTGTTACCTGACTGTCCCCAACTTCAGTCCAGCAGATAGGAGATCGTCACTTTCGTCCATAAAGAGCATCAAAAGATGCACACTTGAAACTCGTGTGGTAGCTATTGTTATATGAAAATTCGATTAAGGGTAGGTGGGAGTCCCAACTTCCACCAAAGTCTACCATGCAAGCCCGAAGCATATCTTCCAGAGTCTGAATTGTTCTTTCGCTCTGACCGTTGGTTTGGGGATGATATGTGATATGCCCTAAATTATACATTTTTTGCATGCATAATAATCCCCATATTATGGTACTAATTGATGAAAAGCCTTGGAAATGATACTTAATGCGTTAATATTTCACAATTGTAGGTTATTCGGTGTCCCAAGAAAAACAGAGCAAAAAACAGCTTAAAACATGAAGAAATCAAGCTTTCGGAGGACCAAACCCGAGCATTGACCCCCAAGAAGTCAAACCAGGTCAACAGCAAGTCAACCAACAGCTAAAAGAGGAAACAGGGAAGCAAGGGGGGATGCACGGCCGTGCATCCCATTGCACGGCCGTGCAATGGCCTCCTTGCTCCCCAAGGCTCTAGTACAATGTCATTTTGAGGCCTATAAATAGGATGTTTGGGTTCTTCATTCCACACACCTTACAACACCATTACACCCTTTAAGAACACACCAGAGAGAGCTTATTTCGTAGTTAGAGTAGTGAGTAGAGAGTGGAGAGGCTCTTCCTCCTTGTTCCACAATAGGGGAGCCTGCGAAACTCAGCGTTACGCTAGTTAGCATGGCTATCTGTGGCTAAGCTTCTTGTATTGCTAGGGTGAAGATGATGTTTGGTGCATGTTAATGTTGGATGTATTAATCTAGTGGTATTTTATGTCTTTAATTATTCGTCCTTAAAACCACCACTTGGTGGGCTTTTACTATTGTCTAAATCCGTCTTTATATTTGTGAGTGTTATTGATTTTAAAGTGTAAGATCGTAAAACCTTTTTAATTAACCTTTTTTTGAAACTTGTATGTCTTTATACAAGCAGAGATTGATAAGCCAAGGCTTGGTCAACATTATTATGGTCATACGTCTTTATACGAACTTCTTATGCGACCAAGAATTGGTGAACTCATGTTGGGAATGGTACGTCTTTATACTTGGTCCCATTGTTACACCACATCCCGGTGAGCAAAATATAATAAACTATTTAACTCTAATATAAATCATTTTAAGTTCGATGTCTTAAACCAACACAGAGATGACCATTCGAAGGGTTGAGGGTAAATGTTGTCCCTAATGGGAGGCACTACCATTTTAATTTAAAGATTATAATTCGTGAATCAAATGTCGTGAGGACGAGGCTCTAGCGGTGACCCGTCACAAGTTTTTAGTAGTCATACCACTAGATTAGTCAACTTAACATTATCACGTTCCAAGCGGATTCGAACCCCGAAGCAATACTCTCAGTGACCTGATCATCTCCGAGATATTTACTTTTCTGCTATTTACTATTCTGTTCGTTACATTTCTGTTACACACATAACGCACGTTATTACTTTTATGTTATTTACTTTATCATCATTTACTTTTCTGTCATTTACTATTCTGCTTCACAAGCACACAAAACCCACTTATCAGTTAATCCGGCTAAACGATAACAAAAGTTGAGTATTGAAACTCGACCGTGTCCACTGGTTCGATACTTGGTTCTTACCTATACTATTTTACGATGCGATAGGTACACTTGCCTATTGTGTGTGTTTTAAGTTAAAGTAATTATCATTTTATAAATTTAAAACCTGATCTCGTGAAACCATAATCTCTAAATATTATTATATAATATTTAAATAAATCAAAATTCACACATCAAGTTTTTGGCGTCGTTGCCGGGGACACGGTGATTTCAAGAAAAAATCGAGTTAACGGGTTAGCCTTTTTAACCTTAACGTTTAAGTTTACGGTTTGTTTTGATTATTCATTACATCAACTTTCATGGATGACAACTACGAGGGTTGTTATGGAGGATATCAAGACTACTATGAGCACCACTATTAGGAGGTTTGGTGTGAGATCTGTGGGGAACCACACTACACCCAAGATTGTTATCACTATCAATGGTATTCCACAGATTTTCACCAACCTTACTGGCAACCATATGAGGAAACCACACCGCCCCAAGATATTAAACACTCAGCTCTAGATTCCAACTCATGGACCCCAGGAAATCTGTTCCGTCATTTGGAAGAAATTAAGGTTCAACTCCTAAAGAGCTCTCCAATTGAACAACTAGTGTTTCGTCATTTGGAAGAAATTAAGGTTCAGATCCTAAAAAGCTATCCAAATAGACAACAAGATGATTCCTTCAAAGTCCAAGAATCGGAAGTTATAGTTCCAACATCTCTAGTAAGGTCGAGTGACTCTAAGGAACAAGAACCTTCTATTTTCACAAGCATGGATCAGTCGGAGGTGAGACCGGATGATTCGAAGGAGAGGGCTACTGCAAATTTACAATCACTTCCTAAATTTTCTGAGGGGCTGGAAGCTAAACAATCAAAGGAGTTAGAAGAAGAATTGGTGGGAATCCTAAATATGGAAGGAAAGGAAGATGTAATCACCAACAAACAAATGAAAATGGTGGCACCTCTTCCTTGCAACAGTGATAGTTGGCATGTGACCAAGCATATCAGTGAATCATTCCATGAATCACATAAGCCACAGGATAGGGCACATCACTCTGAGGACCACTTCTCATTGAAGAAGCAACGTTCATCTAACAAAAATTACGTGACAAAATTATCATACCGGGGTGATTGTCTCCTTCACTACATGAGTTTCTTGAAGTTTGGTCCAGAAAATTTCAAATGGTGGTGGTGTGATTTACTTACACTATTTTCTTTAGGTGCTCTTCTAGAGCATTCTAAATTTGGCAGGTTTACAAAAATTTTTAAAATTTCAAATTGATCCATCCAAACTAAAATTAAAACAAAAAATATACTTTGAAAATACATAAATCAATTATTCACCTGCTTTTAGCATAATAAGTTGAAGGTATTAAAAATAGAAAATTAGGGAAAATCTTTGATTTATGAAATTAGGTCACTTAATGGGGGATTTTTGCTCAGACCACTGGGATAAACCACCTACGGCATTTGCCACAAGATCCGGCTCGTCGAAACCTTTCTATCCCCTGGTCGGGGGCCCTCTAACTCCAAACGTAGCTCAAGTTATGCCCATTTCAAGTTGAAACACTTTTTACCCTGTTTTTCTCTGTCCAGCTGCTCCAGGATGAACTCCACTAATTCCTGGATCAGCTTATTATCATCGTACGCATGGTTATCAAATGGGCCGGATGAACCTCTCCATATTACAAGCCACCCATTTGACAGATTATTCCACCACGAGCACTAAATTAGAAATTCACAAAGCATGTACGGGTCTAGCCAACAACCCTTAAATAAACATGGCGTTTCCGGGAGGCAACCCGATGATCATGAATAAATTGAGAAGTTGGTGCATACGGGAGAACACATGGACCCCAGGTTTGTTTACAAATTCAAAAGTTTCACGTACTTCAGCCCCCAGGTATGCCTTCTCGATACTAGGACCTTAGTAGCTTAACTAGTACCTTTTATTTTCGTTATCTGCTTTTATGTTTTCCTTTGTGTGTCAGGTAGAATAGCATCACCAGATCATCTGTCTACTTTGAGGAGTTACACTCCACCTCTACAAGCTTGGAGCCGGAAACCACATCAAATTTCTAAGAAATTCAAGGAAGTCTTTGAAGCAACATGTTGACAAGCAGCTGATAGGTACCGCCTGACAGCAGCAATAAGTTTCGGCCTTAGGTTATACACCGAATTCACCGGGGGAGTACCAGTTTCTTTTCCCTTAAAACTTCATGCAATAAATTCCTGTATAGCATTTCATTACATGCATTTGTACATTGAGGGCAATGCACAGTTTTAAGTGTGGGGTGGGGAATTAGAGATTCAGGACTACTTGTATCCTCAAAGCAGTAAAACTTAACTTGTGATTTTCTACCCATTTGACTAAAATATTACAAAAATCTACTTTTTGAAACACCCAAAATTTTTAAAAATTTTTTAAATCTAGACTTCTTTGAGTTCGCACCTAATTAAATAAAATGAAGACATGACAAGTAGAAACAAATGGATATCATGTATAACAAATCGCTAAACCCTATTCCATATGTTTCCATGTGAGAATAATCTGAGCCTTAGCCTTTTCTTTTCTACTACCCACATTTATCACCCAACCAGCTTTTCGTAAACACCGGTTATTGGCTGAATGTCTTCAAAATGGGAAAATTATCTTATGTCGTCATTTCAAGTTTATTATCATTGAGACAATTTTGGAAAGAAATTTGTTTTACTCAAAAGAATTGGAATATATAAGAATGTGGATGTATTAGGAAGAAACAGCCGAACTATCTGGAAGGAATTTATGGAAACATTATTTCAAGAAGATTGAGGAAAAAGGATTATGGAAGAAATTGTCTTAATACAAAAAATGGAAATAGAGAAAAGAAAAAGAAAGGGAGAAGTGGGTCTTTTACCGGCAAGACCTTAAAGAACTGGACATGCATTCCTTTGATTTCAATTTGCGTTTCTGCCTTCATTTTGCAAAGCTTGAATTACCATCCGAACTCCGAGAAAATATTTTCCAAGAAACCAGTGATATAAGAAAACGGTGGCGCAAGAAAAAACAATTGCCACCATTCTGCGGCTTGTCAAAAAGTGCCTCCAAGAGAGGAGCCAAAAGATACGGCAAATGTGTGAAGTGTGGCAACTGGAGCCACGATGGAAAGTGCAGCAAGAATCAAACTTATTCCCAAAGTGAGTATACACACCTGATCCAAATAGGAGCTGTTAGGCTACAAGCCGAAAGATCCATGCGCAAAGGAAACAATGTGTATTACGAAGTAAGGGAAGAGTTGAGAATGATAAGAGATCTTGGTCTTGGCAATCTGTCCATAAACGAGCCCTCAGATTAGTTATACCTTCATGATCTAAGTACTGTAGAGGGACCTACTAGTATTTTCCATTTTAAGCCATGAGGCCGTAGCTGTGTGTTTCACGACAGCTGCAGCCCTTTAAACCCTTCAAAAATCCCTAAAAATCCAAAAAAGATTTTCATTTTCACCCTTTATTTTTATTTTAACCACATTACAACCCTTTAAAGTCCTCTTGATTCATGCATACTACTTAGTTAATTGATGGATACTTGATTTGCATACAAGCTTATGACCATTGCATAATTCGATTCGAACTTGAGTGTTCCACTTAACTTACATTATCCATACATATATAAACCTAAGAGTTGAGTGAACATTATGAGGAGTGATAGGTTATGCATAATTAAAGTTCTAGTAGACTTGACATGGATTCCATCATCTTGAAACAGAAACATACAAAAATAGAATAAGCAACTCAAGAGTTATCCCGGAGCTTCGACTTATTTGGAGTTCCATTACCTTTGTAAAGTTTTTAGTTATGGGTATGATCATGCATGAGTTTTCTTGAGGACAAGCAAAGTTTAAGTGTAGGGTATTATGATATGCCCAAAATTATACATGTTTTGCATGCATAATAATCCCCATATTATGGTACTAATTGATTAAAAGCCTTGCAAATAATACTTAATGCGTTAATATTTCACAATTGCAGGTTATTCGGTGTCCCAAGATAAACAGAGCAAAAACTAGCTTAAAACATGAAGAAATCAAGCTTTTGGAGGACCAAACCCGAGCATTGACCCCCAAGAAGTCAAACCAGGTCAACAACAAGTCAACCATCAGCTAAAAGACGAAACAGTGAAGCAAGGGAGGGATGTACGGCCATGCATCCCATTGCACGACCGTGCAATAGCCTCCTTGCTCCCCAAGGCTCTAGTATAATGTCCTTTGTACCCAGTTTGATTCCCGAGGTGTTTGCACGCCCGTGCAATCCAATGCACGGCCGTGTATTGCTCATTCTGAGGCCTATAATTAGGAGGCTTGGGTTCTTCATTCCACACACCTTACAACACCATTACACCCTTCAAGAACACACTAGAGAGAGCTTATTTCGTAGTTAGAGTAGTAAGTAGAGAGTGGAGAGGCTCTTCCTCCTTGTTCCACAATAGGGGAGCCTACGAAATTTAGCGTTACGCTAGTTAGCATGGCCATTTGTGGCTAAGCTTCTTGTATTGTTAGGGTGAAGATGATATTTGGTGCCTGTTAATGTTTGACGTATTAATCTAGTGGTATGTTTATGTCTTTAATTATTCATCCTTAAAACCACCACTTGGTGGGCTTTTACTATTTTCTAAATCTTACTTTATATTTGTGAGTGTTCTTGATTTTAAAGTGTAAGATCGTAAAACCTTTTTAATCAAACTTCTCTTGAAACTTTTACGTCTTTATACAAGCAGATATTGATAAGCAAAGGCTTGGTCAACATTATTAAGGTCGTACGTCTTTATACGAACTTCTTATGCGACCAAGAATTGGTGAACTCATGTTGGGAACGATACGTCTTTATACTTGGTCCTATTATTACACCGCCTCCCGGTGAGCAAAATATAATCACCTATTTAACTATAATATAAAACATTTTAAGTTTGATGTCTTAAACCAACCCGTAGATGACTATTCAAAGGGTTGAGGGTAAATGTTGTCCCTAACGGGAGGCACTACCATTTTAATTTAAAGATTACAATTCGTGAATCAAATGTCATGAGGACGAGGGTCTAGTGATGACCCGAGTCACAAGTTTGGTGTTGTCATACCACTAGATTAGTCAACTTAACATTATCACGTACCAAGCGGATTTGAATCCCGAAGCAATACTCTCCGTGACCTGATCATCTCCGAGATATTTACTTTTCTGCTATTTACTATTCTGTTTGTTACATTTCGTTTACACACATCATGCACGTTCTTACTTTTATGTTATTTACTCTATCATTATTTACTTTTCTGTCATTTACTATTCTGCTTCACAAGCACACAAAACCCACTTATCAATTAATCCAGCTAAACGATAACAAAAGTTGAGTATTGGAACTCGACCGTGTCCATTGGTTCGATACTTGGTTATTACCTAGACTATATTACGCTGCGATAGGTACACTTGCCTATTGTGTGTGTTTTAAGTTAAAGTAATTATCATTTTATAAATTTAAAACCTGATATTGTGAAACCATAATCTCTAAATATTATTTTATAATATTTAAATACATCAAAATTCACACATTAATATGTTGTGCTTAGATGAAGTCTAGTTCCGAGTGATTTTTGCAATGCCTGCCAAAATATTGAAATGAATCGTCCATCTCTATCTGAAATAATGGAGACAGGCACTCCATGTCTCGTCACCACTTCATTGATGTACAACTTGGCTAATTTCTCCATTTTGTAATCTTCACGGATGGCTAGGAAATGAGCTGATTTGGTTAGTCTATCTAAAATGACCCAAATAGAATTGTGACCACTGGATGTCCTTGGCATTTTTGTTATGAAGTCCATAGATATTTGCTCGCACTTCCATTGAGGAATATCTGGTTGAGTTAGTAACCCATATGGTTTTTGATGTTCAACCTTGACTTTTAGGCAGGTTAGACATTTGTTAACATACACAGCAATGTCTTTCTTCATACCTGGCCACCAATAGAATTCCTTGAGATCTTTATACATTTTGTCGGCTCCTGGGTGAATTGAGTATTTAGACTTATGAGCTTCATCCAATATTATTTTTCTTAGCTCATCAGATTATGGAATCCACATTCTATCCTTAAAGTAAAGAATTTCATCGGACCTTGATTCCAAGTGCTTTTCGGCACCACAAAGTAGTTCGTTCTTTAGATCACTCATTTATACAATTTCTTGTTGTGCCTAAAGGATTTGGGCTTTTAAGTTGGATTGAACTATCATCCCTAGTGCTCGTACTCGGATAGGTTTTGCTCTTTTCTTGCGACTTAGAGCGTCAGCCACAACGTTGGCCTTTCCTGGATTATATCGTATTTCACAATCGTAATCATTCAACAATTCTACCCATCTTTGCTGGCACATATTCAACTCCTTTTGATGAAATATATGTTGGAGACTCTTATGATCGGTGTAGATTAAACACTTCGTACCATAAAGGTAATGTCTCTAAATTTTTAATGCAAAAACCACCGCTCCTAGTTCTAGGTCATGAGTGGTGTAGTTCTTTTCATGAACTTGAGTGGTCGTGAATCATAAGAGATTACATTATCTCTCTACATCAATACACATCCAAGGCCATGATGGGATGCATCAGAGTATACTATAAAATTTTCAATACCTATGGGTAAAGCTAGAATGGGTGCGTGACACAGTTTCTGCTTCAATATAGTGAAGGCTTCTTCTTGCTTTTGCCCCCAATCAAATTTTCTATCCTTTTGGGTTAGCATATGTCACACCCCAACCGACGGCGGAATCGTCGGGGCGGGACATGTAGACTGTTCGTGAGCTCAAGGTTGACTAAATTGTAATGTATTAAATCCATTTCCATTCAAACAAACATGAATCAATTCCAAAGTACATAATGAAATACAATTTGTTTTCGAATTAAAATTAACTAAGTCCAAAGCCTATGTGTAACATGTCTTGATCAAACTCATATCATAGCACCTGAAACATTAATAAAATAAGGTCAACTAAAAAGTTGGTGAGCATACACAGGTTTGTATATAGATAACATATAGATTGTAAATAAACAAATCCTTACATAACATGATAAAATAAGGCATTTATGGAGAGCAACTATTGTGTAACCAAGTACAATCAAACCTTTGTAACTAGCATGCAAAATTGTGTTGTCGGTAACAATCACTCCAATCTGGGTGGGTTTGTCAGACTCAATAGATCTATCATTGTTTACCGTCGGCTTGAATAGTTAATGATTGCCCATAAATCGCACACAAAAGTTAGCACAACTAGCACTCAGACATAAAGCTCAAATTTGCACACATGAATGTAAAGAGGATTTGTACTTGTGTAGTTTGTGTAAATGTAAGCAATAGATTGTATATTGTTCATGTTCCACCCCAAAAAAGTGTAAAAGAGTAAAAGGGGCTATGTAATACTCACATTGATATTAAGGATGTAGCTAGCACAGGAGAATAGGTGGCAAAGAGATCCTTGTACTCACAAAGCTAACCTAGAGTGTAACGCGTATGAATTTGAATTAATAAAATGTCTAAGACAAAGTCTAGGGTTTCAAAGGGTGTGAGTATAGGGAATTGTACAATGAGTTCGTGTCGTATTATGTAAAAGGATTGTGTAGGAGTTTGCGTTTTGAATTCGAATAAGTGTTCTAAAATCATGAAGAGTTGAAGTATAAATAGGTGACTTAGGGTTTACGTTTGAATATCTAATTAAATTAAATAATTGTCATTTATTTATTTAATTAGAAAAAAAATAGTGTGAAATTATATTTATTCAAATATAATTTAAATAAATAACTTTACTTTATTTCTTTATTTACTTATAGTGTGTAAATAATTTGGTATAAAAATTAATGTTAAATATACTTTTAAATTCTAAGTTTAGATTATATAAATAATAAATAAATTTTATTTATTTATTTACCATTTAAAATAAGTATTTATTTGTTTTAAATAAAGTTAAAATCTTATAAAACTTTATAAACATGTTTTCAAGGAAAGGGTATTTTATAAAATTGTGTCATCATATTTATAACGTGGAAAAATTGTTACTTTGCAAAATGTCTTTATAAAATTTTTTTTGTTAATTAATTAAAATGACATTTCAACATAAATTTGTAAAAATAGTGATTTTATATTGAAAATTGAAAAACTTGGTTTTATTCTGTTCAAAATGTTGTAGGGTTTATAAAAATAATTTTTTTATATGAAATTTGGAGCTTTAAAACGATTTTTAAAATTATTTGTGGTCCACCTGGGTCGAACCCGGGTGACTTCTCTGAAGGAGTACACGCGCAACCAGCCGGACCAGACGTCCTATGTGTTCTAAATTCAGGGTCTAAATTCTTTAACAACAACTAACGTGGAGACGATTTCTATGACGATACACAACGCAAAAAGAGGGTGCCGGTTGTGGGTTTCGAACCCACACCATCTAGTCTAACCGCGTGCGTGATTAACCGATTGGACTAGATGGTTCGCTAGTCATATAGGCAACTAGAAATTTAAATATGTTTATCCCCATTGAATCAAGGATTCAAGTCTGCGTTTTCGTAAAACGATCGAAGGTCTAGGATCAATTGAGTTGAATCCCATCTGTCAACCGAAATTGACAACGGGCTTTCGATTGGGATGGAATGACAAAACTAATGTCACAAATTTTACCTAATTTGGTTACGAGACGAGGGTGAACGGTTGGAAGCTAGGTTTCGAAAGTCCTCGAGCTTGATTGAACTCCACAGACGTAATGCAGATCGATTTAGTGTTTAGAGAGTTTGTAATGGGGGTTGCGGAAGTGAGGGAGTGATTTTGATCGATCAATTCCATTTTGATTGCTCGAATTGATTCGGTTTTGCAGGAGACAGTTGTCAATACGTTTAACGTGTCAAATCGCTTAGTAGCAGATGAATCGGGTCGCGTTTGAGTGTTGAATACATACGGGGTCAATCAAGGAGTGATTTACGGGCTTTAATGCACTCCAATTACTTGATTTGGAGCGATTTGAACTCGGTTTGACCGTAATTGGTCAAATCATTTGAAATTTGAATTCGAACGCTTAATTAGTCAAATTTGTATGTAAATTTGGTTTGGAACTGATCGAGAATCCTTCAGTTATTCAAGGCAAGTCTATCGAATTCGGGTTTGATTGATTTCAAGGTCAATTTGCAAGAGTTCGTTTTTTTTTTGTTGACTTTTGGAAAGTCAAAGGGGACAGGCTATTGGGTCCAAAGACTTGATTAAGTGAAATTTGAGATACCAAGGTCCTAGTACAAAGGTGGGGTTTCGAATCCACATTCTTTTAGTTTTACATTCATTTTAAACATATACTACAATTGGTTTTATTTATAAAATTTATAAAACCTTAAATAATATTGATTTAGTTAAATATTTTTATAAGGAATTGCATTTTATATAAAAACATACAATTTGTGTAAATGGTTTTACAAAATATATATATACATATATATATATATATATATATTTATATTTGCTAAACCAAACTTTTGTGGTGTTCAATTAATGATTTCAAATACGCAATTATATTTGTTTACAATTATTTATAACTAAATATTCATACATATATGTATATATATATATATATATATAAATATATATATATATATATAAATAACAAACCGGTGTTATAGAAACGTAATGCAAGATTCTAATTTTTGAATAGATGTATTAAATTTAAAGTAACGATTTATTTGAAAAAAAATGCTTGAATAAATACCGGTTTTAAATGTGACATGATTATTGAAATCCTTAAAATAAAATGAATCCAGAGAATTTATGATCTGAAAATCATGGATGTTACAGTCTCCCATGTTAAGGGAATTTCGTCCCGAAATTTAATTAGTGGAGACTACTGAATTAGGAAGGAAGTGAGTTTGGGTTTTGATTGTTGGTTTTGAGGAGTATGGTAGGCAACAAGATTTAGGTCTAAAGTTCAAGTATGAATGATATCAGTGAATAAGAGAGTTAAGGAGAGATCTTTCGAAGAATCTAAGGTGAAATGCGTCACCTGGAATGGCTTTGATGGGGAACTTTGATATTCAAGATTTGTTTAAGATGTAGTCTAATATGCTCAAGATACGTTACAGGTCAAGAAGTTCCACAAAATATTGGTTTAGGTCAAAACTTTCACGTGATACGAACAACGCTACTTCTGATAATATGGTAGGGCACTTATATATAGGAAGTACCATTGGTGTATCCACCATGCCCTTGTCATATCACATCAGTTTCGTTGTTTACATATCATGATAAGTTTTAGGTCACAACACACGACAAAATTCACTATGTTTTTTCATGCGCTGATTTTTATAATTCCGTGTGCACCCGTAATTACTCAAATCATCGCATGGTCCGTATAGATCATTCCGTTGTGTGCGGGTCAAGAGGGGCACAATTTCACTCCGTTCATGTCTATTTTTTTTTATATAAAAGTTGTTAAAAAGTAACTATGTCCTCAGGTAGGCAGGTCAGTTAGCAACTAAGGAGTAATAAGGTAGTATAACTTAGAGTTTCTTAGTTTACTCGTGTTTGAACAAGAATACGTCAACCTCCGAGTAGTTTCAATGTGTTATGGTTTCCAAGTTTGGTGAACAAAGTGTATGACCATTCTTTGTGTATAATGTGCTCAATCATTTGTAACAATTGCAAGCAACTTAGTTTCGCGTATAATGTAAACACACAAGCCTCATGTATGATCTAGTATTATGTAGCTTGTAATCGAATAGGTTTCTTGTGTGATGTGAGCAACTTGATATCATGTATTTTGTAAATCAAAAAGCTTTCACGTGTAATGTAAACAAGGTAGTATCATGTGCATTGCAAGAAAAAGAATTTCATGTATGGTGTTAAACCTAGTATCATGTATTTTGTAAACCAATAATCTTTCATGTGTAATGTAAGTAATGTAGTATCATGTACTTCGTAACAAAATAAGTTTCGTGTTTAATATGATCAATCAAGTATTGTATATAAAACAATCAATTGTCATGTACCATATGTATTGTAAACAACTAAGTTTCATGTATTATGTGTTCAATCAAGTAGTATGTGTATTGCAAATAAACAGGTTTCATGGGTTATGTGGTCAATCCAGTAAATTGTGATTTTGCACATAAACTAGTTTCATGTATTATGTGATCGTGTTGTGTATCTTGTGGACGCGCATACGTAAGTTATTGAATTTCGTGTGTGACGTATACTAACGAGTTTTGTATGTGATCGAGTGTTGCGGACAAGCGTGTTATTTGGCGTTCATGTATAATGTGGTAGTCAGGTTCTAGCTCTTTAAATCTCGTTGAGGTTTTTAGGGATGGTTAATGTTTACGCGAAATGGGTCGTCTCTTGAAGCGGCAAGTAAAGGTAACGAGGAGGTTCAGAAAATATCATGGGAAATGGGTTTACAAGGAACTGATCTTTGTTTGAAAATAGGAAATTGTAACATGTTCTTGGTGGTAGATATATGAAGTAGTGAAACTATTGAGTCAAATAATCTAGATAAATAACCAATTTATAAGAAAAATCTTTTTATTAAATTTTCAATTATTATAAGAGGAACATTTTTAAGAGAACTTTATTGGTTAAACAAGCGGTTGTATATTAATTTAACCAGGGTTTAGAATTTATTGACTTAACGAGAAAAGTCATAATTATTTATCAATTTAAAATACTGCTTTTATAAGACAGGTCGTATTAAGTCTCCATATAGGGTGAAAAGGTTTATGGAAAATTTATATTTTTGATACTATCTAAAATTTTGACAAACATTTTGTTTGAACAAGATAACGAGGTTTGTTTAAATCTAATAATAGTATGATTCGTTTACGAAGGAGATTGTCGGTAGTGTCTTAAATCGTATTGAATGAAGAAGGTGATACTTGGGAAATTTTAATGAAAATATGATGGGTGTGATTTACACTCAACGAGCCAAATCAATGAATAATAACTTTAGAGTTGAAATATATATAAAATTGATTAAATGTTGAAATGTTAAACATTACTCAAAACATAGGGAAATGGTTCTCAAACTAAGAATTTAAAGACAATAAATAATGGAAAGATAATTTTGTTAACGTCTCTTGTAGCTTTCTATTAGAAGGAAGATAATTCCCAAGGCGAGCACCGCTATGATCACTCGGGTAGCCGATCTGGCTTCAGCTCTAGCTGTCTCCGTGCGCTGTTCCAGTATTTCTTTTTCAAGGATGGAGATTAATTCCTTTTGGTACCCTAATTGGTTTGCTAGGCTATCCATTCTTTGTCCTTGCAAGTCATGCATTACCTCATGCTCCATCCTTTGCCTCTCAAATTCTGTGATCCTCACATATTGGTGAATGTCATTGATTGGAATTCCCATAGCATTAGTGGGTGCCATGGTATGCCTTACCCAAGGGTTAGGATGGTACGAGTCGGGCATTAGATATGGGTCTCTTAGTGGGGGTGGTAATTGATTGTGGAGATGGGGTGTCTGATACGGGTTCGTGGGTGCGGGTGATCCAGATGTTCGAAGTCTTTGGCCGATGTTTCTAGCCCAATCTGCCCTTACATCAAACCTTGGCCTGGCAGCTGAGGGTGGTGGTGACCGATACACGGGTGACCTGATGTCTTCTTCCCAATCAGACTCTGGTCCGGGACGGTACACCGGGGAGGAGGGAGAGTAGGAGTCTATGTCTAACAGAGAAATAACGAAAAGGTTGTTAGTGATAATAAAATACTTAGTGTTAACTATAGGAGTTCTCATAGGTTTAGAGTTTGACTATTCATAACACCGAGTCTTCACAATAGTATTTCAGAAATACACTTGACCTATAAGCAATGCATCACTGAGGAGAATTCCCAGGAAAGAGGGGTGGGTCACTAAGACACACTTAAGTACCCTGTCTTTCCTTAGTCAGAATCCCTCATGGGCCTACACACTCTTCCAGCCATTATGTATTAATAACACTATTTTTAGGCTCATGTTTATGATGAGATTTGTTGTGGACTGGGCTTTGAGGCCCGAAAGTGAGGCCTATATGTTGTAGTAGGCTTCTTCTTCTTTGAGGGTAAGTGGGCTTCTAGTTTATTATTAATGGGCTTTAGGCCCAATAGTTTAGATTTAGATCAGAAGAGGTGGTGACATTATATGTGTGAGTTTACGGGTGCATGAAGAACTAAGTGTGTATGAGTGTCTGTGGAAACTTAGGATAGCATTTTAAATAAATCAAATAGGTAGTAATGAATAGGAGAAAAAAGTTGGCAGGTAATGTGACTCATAGACTATTAAGTATTGTATCATATGATGTAATTATATATTATAACATGTAAAAAATTCACATAAGAAATAATCATGTAGCATGTAGTAGCATGGCATTGTATGGGTGTCCTAAGGTTATAGTCTAGGTCAAGAGTGTCTAATAACCTAATTCCCTATAACCAAGGCTCTGATACCAATCTGTCACACCCCAACCGACGGCGGAATCGTTGGGGCGGGACATGTAGACTGTTCGTGAGCTCAAGGTTGACTAAATTGTTATATATTAAATCCATTTCCATTCAAACAAACATGAATCAATTCCAAAGTACATAATGAAATACAATTTGTTTTCGAATTAAAATTAACTAAGTCCAAAGCCTATGTGTAACATGTCTTGATCAAACTCATATCATATCACCTGAAACATGAATAAAATAAGGTCAACTAAAAAGTTGGTGAGCATACACAGGTTTGTATATAGATAGCATATAGATTGTAAATAAACAAATCCTTACATAACATGATAAAATAAGGCATTTATGGAGAGCAACTATTATGTAACCAAGTACAATCAAACCTTTGTAACTAGCATGCAAAATTGTGTTGTCGGTAACAATCACCCCAATCTGGGTGGGTTTGTCAGACTCAATAGATCTATCATTGTTTACCGTCGGCTTGAATAGTTAATGATTGCACATAAATCGCACAACTAGCACTCAGGCATAAAGCTCAAATTTGCACACATGAGTGTAAAGAGGATTTGTACTTGTGTAGTTTGTGTAAATGTAAGCAATAGATTGTATATTGTTCATGTTCCACCTCAAAATGTAAGCAAAATGTCTTTATAAATTTTTTTTTGTTAATTAATTAAAATGACATTTCAACATAAATTTGTAAAAATAATGATTTTATATTGAAAATTGAAAAACTTGGTTTTATTCTGTTCAAAATGTTGTAGGGTTTATAAAAATAATTTTTTTATATGAATTTTGGAGCTTTAAAACGATTTTTTAAATTATTTGTGGTCCACCTGGGTCGAACCCGGGTGACTTCTCTGAAGGAGTACACCCGCAACCAGCCGGACCAGAGGTCCTATGTGTTCTAAATTCAGTGTCTAAATTCTTTAACAACAACTAACGTGGAGACAATTTCTATGACGATACACAACGCAAAAAGAGGGTGCCGGTTGTGGGTTTCGAACCCACAGCATCTAGTCTAACCGCGTGCGTGATTAACCGATTGGACTAGATGGTTCGCTAGTCGTATAGGCAACTAGAAATTTAAATATGTTTATCCCCATTGAATCAAGGATTCAAGTCTGCGTTTCGCAAAACGATCGAAGGTCTAGGATCAATTGAGTTGAATCCCCTCTGTCAACCGAAATTGACAGAGGGCTTTTGATTGGGATGGAACGAAAAAACTAATGTCACAAATTTTACCTGATTTGGTTACGAGACGAGGGTGAACGGTCGGAAGCTAGGTTTCGAAAGTCCTAGAGCTTGATTGAACTCCACAAACGTAATGCAGATCGATTTAGTGTTTAGAGAGTTTGTAATGGGGGTTGCGGAAGTGAGGGAGTGATTTTGATCGATCAATTCCATTTTGATTGCTCGAATTGATTCGGTTTTGCAGGAGACAGTTGTCAATACGTTTCACGCGTCAAATCGCTTAGTAGCAGATGAATCGGGTCGCGTTTGAGTGTTGAATACATACGGGTTCAATCAAGGAGTGATTTACGGGATTTAATGCATTCCAATTACTTGATTTGGAGCGATTTGAACTCGGTTTGACCGTAATTGGTCAAATCGTTTGAAATTTGAATTCGAACGCTTAATTAGTCAAATTTGTATGTAAATTTGGTTCGGAACTGATCGAGAATCCTTCAGTTATTCAAGGCAAGTCTATCGAATTCGGGTTTGATTGATTTCAAGGTCAATTTGCAAGAGTTTGTTTTTTTTGTTGACTTTTGGAAAGTCAAAGGGGACAGACTATTGGGTCCAAAGACTTGATTAAGTGAAATTTGAGATACCAAGGTCTTAGTACAAAGGTGGGGTTTCAAATCCACATTCTTTTAGTTTTACATTCATTTTAAACATATACTACAAATGGTTTTATTTATAAAATTTATAAAACCTTAAATAATATTGGTTTAGTTAAATATTTTTATAAGGAATTGCATTTTATATAAAAACATACAATTTGTGTAAATGGTTTTACAAAATATATATATATATATATATATATATATATATATATTTATATTTGCTAAACAAAACTTTTGTGGGGTTCAATTAATGATTTCAAATACGCAATTATATTTGTTTACAATTATTTATAACTAAATATTCATACATATATGTATTTATATATATATATATATATATATATATATATATATATAAATAACAAACCGGTGTTATAGAAACGTAACGCAAGGTTCTAATTTTTGAATAAATGTGTTAAATTTAAAGTAACGGTTTATGTGAAAAAAAAATGCTTGAATAAATACCGGTTTTAAATGTGACGTGATTATTGAAATTCTTAAAATAAAATGAATCCAGAGAATTTATGATCTGAAAATCTTGGATGTTACAGCATAGTTAAAGGTTGAGCGATTTTGAGAAGTTCTCGATAAATCTCCGAAAATACTCTGCTAATCCCCGAAATTGTCGGATCTCGGTGGGTGTTTTTGGAGCTTCGCATTGCTTCACCGCTTCAGTCTTGCTTGGATCAACATGAATACCCTTTTCATTAATCACGTGTCCAAGGGACTATACTTCTCTTAACCAAAACTCACATTTTGAAAACTTTGCATATAGCCTTTCTTTTGTGAGTAGCCCTAGGATCATCTTGAGATGTTGTTCACGATCTGCTCATTTCCTTGAGTAGATTAGAATATCGTCAATGAATACGATCACAAAATTATCCAAATAAGGTTTGCAAACACGATTCATCGGGTCCATGAATACTGCCAGCGCATTGGTTAATCCGAAGGGCATCACTAAGAACTCATAATGTCCATACCTATTTCTGAAAGCAGTATTTGGTATATCATTCTCTTGAATCCTTAGTTGATGATATCCGGACCTGAGTTCAATTTTTGAGAAATAAGTAGACCCTTGTAGTTGGTCAAAGAGATCGTCAATTCTCGAAAGGAGGTACCGATTTTTTATGGTTAGCTTATTAAGCTCTCGGTAGTCAATGCATATTCGAAACGATCCGTCTTTCTTCTTGAAGAATAGGACCGGTGCTCCCTAGGGTGAGAAACTTGGTCGGATAAATCCTTTCTCCAAAAGTTCCTGTAGTTCACTTGATAGTTCTTGCATCTCTGATGGTGCTAATCGATAGGGGGATTTAGCAACTGGTGTGGCTCTAGGAACTAAGTCGATTTTGAATTCAATTTGACGTATTGGAGGAAGTCCTGGTAAATCCTCACGGAATACATCCTGGTAATCCCTTACAATAGGAATATCTTGGATGCGTTTTTCTTCCCGCTTCTTTTCTACTACATGAGCTAGAAAGGCATGGCACTGCTTCTTCAGACATTTCCGAGCCTTTATGCATGATATGATCCTTAATTCCTTCCTGGGTCGCTCTCCTTGGATGATAAGCGTCTCGCCATTTGGTAATAGAATCCAAATAGTTTTCTGGTGACACACTATCTCTGCTTGGTGATGTGAGAGCCAATCCATACCGATAACAATATCAAAACTTCCGAGTTCGAGTGGGAGTAAGTCTAAGATGAATGGCTGGTTCTCAAGAGTTAGGGTACAACCCTGGATTATATTCTTAGCTTCGAGTAGTTTGCCGTTAGCTAATTCTATGGTATAGGTATTTTGCAAGTCACTAGCAGGTAGTTCAAGTAATGGTGCAAAATCAGTGGATACAAAAGACTTATCTGCTCCCGTGTCGAACAAAATAGATGCGTATTGATGGTTAACAAGGAACGTACCCGTTACGACATTTAGGTCTAGTCGGGCCTCATTAGCTGCTAACATAAATGCTCATCCTTGAGCTTGATTCCCAGCATTTCCCTGTTTTTGTGCAAGCTTGGGGCAGGTGTTCCTCATGTGATTAATGCTACCACATTCGTAGCATGACCTGGTACCGTTGAACTTGCAGACATTAGCGATATGACCAAACCTTTTGCACTTAGTGCATCGAGTACAAGCTCCATTATGGTGTAGGGGACACTTGTTGCATTTAGGCAATGGTCCATTGTAAGGTTTTCTTTCAGGAACAACCGGTGTAATATCCCACATTGGTTGAGGGGGATAACCAAGCCTTCCTTATAAGGGGGTGGATACCTTCTCTATCAAGACGCGTTTTGCCTGGGCGAGCAACTCTTCGGGTGAAAAACAAAACCGTGAGTTCCTGGATGGGCAACCCATTGGGGTAAACCGGCCAATATCTTGATACGGTTTGCTTGGGCTGTTACAGATGGTATCAGAGCAAGGGGTCGGACTGGTTTGCTAGCGAGGACGCTGGGCTCCGTAAGGGGGTGGATTGTAATATCCCACATCGGTTGAGGGGGAGAACGAAGCTTTATTTATAAGGGGGTGGATACATTCTATATCAAGACGCGTTTTGCCTGGGCGAGCAACTCGTCGGGTGAAAAACAAAATTGTGAGTTCCTGGATGGGCAACCCATTGGAGGCAAAGCGGACAATATCTTGATACGATTTGCTTGGGCTGTTACAACCGCCACAAAAGATTTGGTAGTTTTGGGCTTTTTGTCAGCACCAAACTTCTTCTCAGCCCACTCTCTCTTCTTCAAGGAACCTTTCTTCACCAGAATTCCAGATCTCACCTTTTCATCTGTTAATTGACCAGCTAGAAGAATTGCAGCTTTCAAAGTGGCTGGTTCATTCGAGGTAACCATCCCATGCATCTAAGGAGCAAGACACCATATATAGCGGTCAATCTTCTTTTCTTCAGTTGGTACCATGTGAGTTACTAGGCAGGTTAACTCATGGAATCTGCTAGAGTAAGCTTGATGCTCTGCACCTTCCATGGTCAAGTTCTAGAATTCTGACTCCCATCGTTGCATCTCGTTTTTAGGACCTCTAGCAGTAAGGCTTTCAATTCTTCCCAAGTAATTTGTCCAATTGCTTCAGTGCCCCTTTCTTGAAATTGGGTATTCCACCATGTTAGTTCTTTTCCATAGAGAGAACAAACAATGTACTTCACCTTCTGGTTGTCAGCGCATTCACTGATGTTGATAACTGACTCCATCTTTTCAATCCATTTAAGTATTCTAAGGGCTCCTTCATGTCCATGGAATTCCTTTGGCTTACAGGCACTAAAGGCTTTGTAGGAACATCCCCTTTTAGCTCCATTTCTAGTACCTCCTTCTCCCTCATTTCGATGGCTTCTTTCGCTATCGTTTCTGTTGGAAGTATTTCCATTGTGTAAAGCGTTGCTAACTTGGGTAACTATGTCGGGTAGTGCGTTGTTCAATTGTTGAGCAAATATTTGCGCCATGGTAGGATTTTCATTGTTGTTATTAGTGGTGTGGCGTGTTTCACGTCTTGGAGGCATTTTCTAGATGCACATTTATGCATTTATTAGTATACAAATATTATAAAGACGCTACAACATTAGTCATCATAACATGCAATCATAAAAATATAATACATAGTTCTTGAAGTTACATAGTTCATACATGATTCTTGAAATACATAGTGCATAATTCTTGAAATACAAAGAGTCCTACTATAGACGAGAGCATATATGCTTATCGTCTAGTACATAGTTTCTAGATAGGGTAGTAGTGGCATTTCAAAGATCCAAGCGCCTCTAAATAAAGTAATGTATAATCAGGGAAACGAACACCATCAATGTCACGATTTTGCCCCATATGCGGTTCAGGTCCCGTGCCTCCTGTGCTTCTTCTCGTGCTGCCATGATCTGATCCTTGTCAGCCATCCTGTCCTACTCCAACAGCTCCATTGACTCAGTGATCCCTAAGATAGAGTAGTTTTGTTCAGTCACGTGACTCCAAACAGACGCTATCCGATCAGACAACTTCCCACGCTCCTCTTCTTGTCTAGCCTTCCACTGCTGATATTCCTCTAAGTAGTCTGCAGGCGTTTTAACTCTACGTGAGGGTTCTCAAGACTCTTGGAGAGATAATGGAAACACTACGCGGCAATCTTCAAACTTCACTCTCTTCCCTAGCCAGGTAGTCTTTCGGGCCATAGCCCTAGTGTCTCGGTGAGGTGTCTCCAGGTTGCGGTTCCTTATGGTAGGTGGTGTCGGCTTCTCTTCGGAAGAGGCGTCGTCAGATAGCTCAATGGGGTATCCAGTCACTGGGTGAGTGTTATCACTACTTGGCTCATAGCCTGACATCCGCACATGGCTTCCTCTTGGGCCAGAGATCTCTTGGATGCTAGGTGGTGACTCGGGGACCTCAGAGGGTTCTTCATCGTTGCTCTCTGCCGGTAGGAATCCGTTCCTATACACAGTCATGGTTGAGGTGGCTAAAATATAAGAAGAAATGTGAGTGTGAATTATATACATGCACTAAGTTCTACATGCAATGCATACTATAGTTTAGAGCTTAAGGTTATAGTCTAGGTTTTCTAATGACCTAATTCTCTATAACCAATGGCTCTGATACCAACTTCTGTCACACCCCGTCTAGGGCAGAAACACGGGTTATGACAGTTGCATGGAAATCAAGAACACATTGTTTAAAAAGAGAAAGTTACTACGCATTCATCATTTCCAAATAATAGTTTACATGACATATAGTTTCAAAATACAAATTGAGATTTTTTAACAAAAACCATCCTAACAAAATATTGTTTTTCCTAAAATCTCCTTACATTTGTATGCCATGCACCTCTAATTCCTTCATGGATTGCCTGAAAAATATGCTAAAAGTGGTCAGCTATAAAGCTGGTGAGTTCGTAGGTTTAAGTATAAAGCAAGAATATAGACATTTGAACAATAGTTGCACATGAATAGTTATTATGATATGTTGAATAAATATGCATGTGAATAAGATAATATAAACATTGAGCCCGCAACTATGTAGAGACTTGTTTGGATTTACGGCGGTAACCGCTAAGAAAATAAGACTGAAATGTAATGGTAATGAGGTTTAGAAAAATATGTCAAACTGTTGTTAGGGTTTAGAAAGATAAGATGTATGGAAATAAGTAGAAGTCACGCATGTTTAAAAAAGAATTCTTTTAAAAGTTTTGTTCTTGAAATTACGTAAACCGCTTTAATAATACATGTAACGTTTTATTGGTTAAACTTAGTAAAACTCATACCTTATGATCAAAAGTATATGTGTTAAGTTTTATAAGGTTTTGAACCCTCAAATAGTCTTGAAAAATGTTATTCTTAAAATTAGTCATTTAACGACGATTTTCGATGGATTAAACTTACAAAAATAATATGGCCGTGATTCTTGATAAATAGTAGTTTGATGACTCGAATAGATGTATTTTATTTATAAGAAGAGTTTCAAAAGTTGGTCGAGTCAATAATGTGAGTTTAAAGACATTTTATCGTTTGTTTCGGTTGTAAATGCCCAAAATAAGTTGTAATTTCGAAAGTATAGCTATCCAACTCCAATCCTTTTAAAATTTAGTTTGTAGGTTTGATAAATCATTAGGAGTTTGTTGGAATTTTTGTAAACTCATTTGAAATAGTTTAATATTTTTCCAAAACTCATTTAAGATAGCAAATTTTTTAAGGGATGGTTAATTATTTCCAAAAATTAAGATTATTATTTTATAACAACCTTAGGACCAGTAGGTCACTTGGTACAAATTTAAGAATTTTATAAAAAGTCTAAGTATAAAAACGACCTTTGTTGACTTAAGATTTAATTTATTAACATAGCTATTTAACTCCAAAAATCATAAAAATTAATATTGAGTCTTTTTATAATAGGTCGAAGTTATTTCCAAAATATGGGAATTTTTAGAAGTCAAGAAGTTAAAGTCACATTTTTGGGTTAAAAACCAGGTTTTAAACGATTTATGTTCTTGTTTGAGTTGCATGTGACTATACTAAACTTATTTAACTCATCCAACCTTTTAAATGTATATTATATAATATAACAAAAGTAATTCTAACAAGTTTTTAAGTGTTTGACATGTTAGTGAAAAAAGTCATCACATGATGCATGGTTTCAAGTCAACACATGAAATCTTGTGTTGATATTTTGTTATTAAGAATTTAGAGACTTGATTTTTATGTTTACCCAAACCATGTTATGTCCATATAAATTATTAATAGTGTAAGAACAAGGAACATGAAAAATAAAGTGCATATAAAGTAAGTACATGAATTTAAATAGACTAGTTTTTGAGTGTTGAAGGTATGTTTATGGTTTGACTCTAGCCATAGATTACCACTTGTTTACACAAGTATGATGGTATCACAACACCCATAAACCTTTTTGTTATCAAGATCAATGTGACAATCCGTACTTTTCATGTTAACCCCGTTAACATTCCCGTTAAATATTCTCTTAAAAACTTAACCCCGTTAACTGAAACCAGTTATGTAAGGCCCCTTTTCCCGGGTGACCTCACTTGTTGGATTTACTCATAAACATAGCCATAAATACTGAACTTAAATTTAAAACATTCTTCATTCAATTACATTACATAACAGCGGAAGTCTTAATAATTAAAAACACAACATTGTCTTAACAAACAAAAGTGGGATGTCAGTCTTGTGCCGGGTAACCTTCACGCCATCGCACGACCTTTTCTTCCTTTACCTGAAATGTATACTAAAAGTCAGCTAACGCTGGTGAGTTCTAGTTTAATGCAATTTACTGTAAACATTCTTTTCTTTATAGGTATAAGTATGCATTACTGTATGATCATTCATATAAATACGTATTCATAACTTTTGCCTTTCTTTCATCTTTCTTTTCTGTATTTCCTTTTCTGTATTTTTGGTGATTTCATACATAAATATATATATGCATTCACCCTTTTTCTTTCTTTATTTACATTCATGGGTCATACTCTGTAAGGGTGATCAACCCGTCATTTGTTTACGAATGTCACAAAGACAATCGCCGTGGTCCATCGTCATGGCCCACCTATACTTACAACCGTCCGGCAACAAGTGCCGTCCGTCATTTTATTCTTACAACCGTCCGGCAACCTTTGTCCGTCCGTCATGACTTACAACCGTCCTACCGTCGTAGGCCGTAATTCGCCCGTCTACCCGAAGGTATCCGTTTCCCATGCGACTATTATTTGTACAACCGTTCTACTATAATATGCCAATTGCTTCAACCGTCCTTTAATGGCATTCGTACGTCCTAGCTGATGAAGGAACGCACTTGTCCCGGTTGTAAAATAGTCACATGGTCGTCCGTCTACCGAAGTAGCCGTTATCATCGAAGCGTCCATAACATTTTCTGTACTTTGCAAGCAATATATACATGGATATAAAGCAGGATTTCATTCTTTCATTTTGTGTTATACTTTCGTTCATTCTTTATAATCATGCTTTTCATTCTTTATTCATAATTTCTCTTTCGTGTATAGGTATATATATATATATATACTTGTATAACACATATGATCACATTAACATTCATAAACTTTATTCACTTAGTGTATACACTTCAGCCCCAAAACATTTGAAAACATTTGCACATAACATAAAAAGGGGCACATAGAACTCACCTGATGAGTAGTTTCTGTAATACACTAAGCTGGCTACTGGGCTTCACTAATGTCACTCACGATCTGTATAATAAAGTCATACACATAAGATGGTGCTCCTAGATGACACTAGACATTACTATGCTTGAACTCAGTAGTTTCGGGAGGTGGGTCGCATCGAAACTATGGTAGTTTCGAGCTATGGTCTTACACTCGAAACTAGGTAGTTTCGAGTCATAATCCTTCTATCGAAACTAGGTAGTTTCGAGTCATGAGATCCTATCGAAACTATGGTAGTTTCGAGTCATTAACTTATGAAAAATCTTAGTTTAGGTTCAAGGTGACACTCGAAACTAGGTAGTTTCGAGTCCTGAGTTCCTATCGAAACTATGGTAGTTTCGAGTCATTGGCTGCTATCGAAACTAGATAGTTTCGAGTCAAACATGACTATCGAAACTAGAGTAGTTTCGACGGGTCTGTATGTATCGAAACTATAGTTTCGAGTCATGGGTCTGCATCTTCCCTGACCAGAACCTTGCTCCAGCCAACTTATTTCCAATCGATTAAACCTTGAGCATTTTACGTTAAACACCTTCCTTTATCGTTCTTGAGTTCAAATACGTGATTTGTTTCAAGTTTCGTATGCAAAAATCGTATCTTTATTTGATTTAAACCCGAGACATGCAAAGACTCATAATCAGAGGCGATGCTTACCTCAACAGGCCCGATTTCTGTTGCTATGCGTTGAAATGGTGGAGTCGGATGATTCCCGAGCCCTTGAGTCTTCTCCTTGCGGTTTTCTTCACAAGCCGATCGCTCTCTCTCTCTCTCTCTAGTATTCTTGCGCAGGAAGATGTAATGAGAGGGGTTTGGGTTGAAGCTGTTGTTTTGTAATGGGGTTTCCCCCTTTTCTTTTCGGCCCATGGGCCGAAATTTTGGCCAAGCCCACTTTATTTCCCTTTTCTATTTATCTTGTCATTATTTGGGATGTTACAAGTCTACCCTCCTTAATGAGGTTTCGTCCTCGAAACCTGTTACACGTTAAACAACTGGGGATACAGTTCCTTCATCTCGTCTTCTTTCTCCCAAGTAGCCTCGGACCCCTTTCTGTGTTTCCATTGTATTTTGACTAAAGGGATCGACTTATTGCGTAATCGTTTCTCAGCTCGGTCAAGAATGGCTATTGGTTCCTCTACATAATTTAGACTGTTATCCACTTCGATCTCGTCGTAAGGTATGTGAGCTGTGTCGTCAGCTAGGCACTTGCGTAAGTGCGACACGTGGAACGTAGGGTGTATTCCACTAAGCTCGACGGGTAGGTCGAGTCTGTAAGCAACTTGACCCACTCTTGCTACAATCTTGAAAGGTCCGACAAACCTTGGACTTAGTTTGCCACGCTTTCTGAACCGAATGATTCCTTTCCACGGTGATACTTTCAACAGTACCATGTCCCCTACTTGAAACTCTAAATCCCTCCTTCTCTTATCCGCGTATGATTTCTGTCTGTCTTTTGCGGCTTTCATACGAGCCTTGATTTGATCAAATTTCTCAGAAGTAGCTTTGACCACTTCGAGACTTGCAAAATCCTTCTGTCCAATTTCCCCCCAACAAACCGGGGTCCTACATTTCCTCCCATACAACATTTCAAATGGCGGCATGCCAATAGTCGAGTGATAGCTGTTGTTATATGAAAATTCTGCCAATGGTATATGGCTGTCCCAACTCCCACCGAAGTCAATAATACAGGCCCGGAGCATGTCCTCCAAGGTCTGAATGGTCCTTTCCGATTGTCCATCGGTTTGGGGGTGGTAAGCGGTGCTGATGTTCAGTCTAGTGCCCATTGCTTCATTGAATTTCTTCCAAAACCTTGACGTGAATCTAGTATCCCTGTCAGACACAATCGACAGCGGCATACCATGTCTGCTCACAATTTCCTTGATAAATACTTCTGCTAGCTTTTCAGAAGAAGAAGTTTCTCGTATTGGCAAGAAGTGAGCACTCTTTGTCAAGCGGTCGACGATCACCCAAATGGTATCATTGCCTTTAGCTGTTCGCGGTAGCTTGGTAATGAAGTCCATTGTGATTTCTTCCCACTTCCATTCCGGTATTGGTAAAGGTTGCATTTTACCGCATGGTTTCTGGTGCTCGGCCTTAACTAGAGAACACGTTAGGCACTTGCTCACGTATTCTGTCACATCATTCTTCATGCCAGGCCACCAGTATTCTTTCTTCAAGTCTTGATACATTTTGTTTGTCCCGGGGTGGATAGAATAGCGAGACTTATGGGCCTCATCGAGTATTTTGGCTCTAAGCTCACCAATCTTAGGTATCCACATCCGGCCAAACCTAGTTCGTACTCCGTATGCATTCGCATCTAAGTTCCCTTGTTGTCCTACTATTCTTTCCCGTTTCACATTTCTTTCTAACAATGCTTCATCTTGTGCCTTTGATATTTCACCCATTAAGTCTGGCGTTATAATTAACTGACACGCTTTGATCCGGATAGGTGCCGATTCTTCCTTTCTACTTAAAGCGTCAGCCACTACGTTTGCCTTGCCTGGATGGTACAATATCTCACAGTCATAGTCTTTCAGTAGCTCTAACCATCTTCTTTGCCTCATGTTTAGTTCCTTTTGTTCGAAAAAGTATTTCAAGCTTTTGTGATCGGAGTAGATGGTGCATTTAACTCCATACAAGTAGTGTCTCCATATTTTCAACGCGAAAACTACTGCTGCTAATTCTAGATCATGTGTTGGGTAGTTAACTTCATGAACCTTTAGTTGCCGCGATGCATAAGCAATTACCTTTCCTCGTTGCATGAGTACGCACCCTAAACCTTGCCCTGAAGCGTCAGAGTAGACTACTAAGTCTTCATTTCCCTCAGGTAGTGTTAATACTGGAGCTTGAGTTAATCGTGTCTTAAGTTCCTCAAACGCGGTGTTTTGGGTTGGACCCCATTCATACTTTACTTCCTTCCGTGTCAGTTTGGTTAGCGGCGAGGCAATTCTTGAGAAATCTTGGATGAACCTTCGATAGTAGCCTGCCAACCCTAGAAAGCTTCGTATCTCTGTTGGTGTCTTTGGGATGTTCCATTCCTTTACTGTCTCGATCTTTGCAGGATCCACCATGATGCCGTTTGGGTTTATTACATGACCTAGGAATTGGACTTCCCTAAGCCAGAACGCGCATTTGGAGAATTTTGCGTACAACTTTTCCTGCTTTAGCACCTCCAATACTTCTCTTAGGTGACAGTGGTGATCACCTTCATTCTTTTAATATATGAGGATGTCATCTATAAAAACTATTACTGATCGATCCAACATGGGTCGGCATACTCTGTTCATTAAATCCATAAATGCTGCTGGTGCGTTAGTTAATCCGAAGGACATCACGAGAAATTCATAATGCCCATAACGCGTACGAAACGCAGTTTTCGGTACATCCTTCTCCCTTACTTTCAATTGATGGTAACCCGACCTAAGATCAATCTTTGAGAACCAACTCGCGCCTTGCAGTTGATCAAAAAGGTCGTCTATTCTAGGCAGTGGGTATTTGTTCTTTACTGTTCTCTTGTTCAATTCGCGGTAGTCGATACACATGCGCATACTGCCGTCCTTCTTCTTTACAAATAGTACCGGAGCACCCCATGGTGAGATGCTCGGCCTAATAAATCCTTTCTCGGTTAGTTCCTCTAGTTGGGACATCAATTCCTTCATTTCTGACGGAGCCAATCGGTAGGGGGCTTTGGCAACGGGCTCAGCTCCTGGCAGTAAATCAATCTGAAATTCTATTTCCCGATCGGGTGGCAACCCAGGTAGATCCTCAGGGAATACTTCCGGAAAATTGCACACCACGGGTACATTCTTGAGTCTTTTCGTTTTCACTCTATCATCTATAACATATGCCAGATAAGCTTCGCAGCCGCGCCTCATGTAACTTTCAGCCTTAATCATCGAGATGACGTTCGGCATTGTGCAATTCCAATCCCCATAAACCGTAATTGGACTGCCGCTAGGACCTTTGAGGTGTATCCTCTTACGTTTACATATGATTTGAGCTTCGTTGGCAGCTAGCCAATCCATACCCAATACTATATCGAATCCTCCTAAGGTGAGAAGGAATAATCTAGAAGGAAATTTATGACCCTCTATTTCTATTATGCAATCCTCTGTTACTTGGAATACTGCCGAATTTTTACCAACGGCAGTTTGTACACTAAAGGCCTTTACTACTGTGTTGATAGTGCAATTCAGTTTTCGACTAAAGGCATTTGATATAAAGCTTTTACTAGCACCCGAGTCAAATAATATAGCCGCACGTTCATCATTAACTAGGAACGTACCTGACACAACATCAGGATTTCCCCTTGCTTCCTCCTCAGTCAGGGCGTAAGCTCGAGTCCTAGTCTTTGGTTGTTCCTGTTCCTTTTCTTTTCCCGAACCAGATTGTCTGGCTTTTCTGCAATCCTTAGCCAGGTGACCAAACAGTCCACATACTTGGCATTTAGTGTCTCTCAAGCAGTCACGAGAGTAGTGCCCCGCCTTCCCACACCTGTAACATGTGGTGGAGCCGACCCGGCACTCGCCAAAATGTTGCCTTCCGCATTTTTTGCAGGTTTCATATTTGTCCGACCTTGGTTTCTTATTTTCAGTTATTACGTTCCCTCTTCCGGTGCCTCTAGACGGGTTCTCCCACTTTCTCTTTTGGGTTTCTGTTGGTGGGTCCTCATTGGCATAATCGTCGTAGACGATTCCGCTCAGATTCACTACCGACTCGAAGGTCGAGGGTAGGTTGGCTTTCACGTGGACACGGACCCTTTGAGGTAGGCCCTTCACATAATACTTGATCATTCGCTCTTCTGTCTCCACCAGGTGGGGTACCAGCTGTGCCAACTCATTGAATCTAGAAGTATACTGGCGGTGTGTCTTGTTGCCAGCTTTAAGGTTTAGGAATTCATTTTCCACTCGATCAATTTCGTTCTGGGGACAGAACTTTTGAATTACCAGCTTTTTCAGTTCTTCCCATGTCATTCTTGCAAGAGCGTTTGGGGACTTTGTCCTCTGAATGTTCCTCCACCAACCTAAGGCTTCGTTGGTGAAAGAATGAGCAACATATTTAACAGCCTGGTCTGGTCGACACTCGCTGATGTTGATTACAGCACTCATCCTCTCAATCCATTCAAGCGTTGCCACTGAATCTTTGCTCCCATCGAACTTGGGTGGGTCTCCGTCCTTGAAACCTTTGTAAGTGCACCCACGATTGCTCGATCCAATCTTTATTTCATCCCCATCACTGTCATATACTTTCTCTTCATTGTCTCCTTCATCCTCCTCTTTACTTTTCTTTATTGCCTCGGATAGTAGATCAGGCAATACCTTTTTCAAAGTGAGCACAACTTCACGGGCAATAGCATCCCTGACTTCAGGTTCCAACTGTATAGGCCCTGGACTGTCGTTCATAATTGGGGTCACTTCTGTTTCGTGCACACTTTCGGTGTGCTCTGCGTGCACACTCTCTTCTTCTTCAAATCTTGGGTTCAACGGAGGTCTACCTCGTCGGCCAGTGCGACCGCCTCGAGGTCCTGTTCTTCCTCCACCAGCCATAGTTCTTAATTTCCTGATAGTTAAAAAGGGAATACATCAATGTCATTACTTCAGATCATAGTTTGGAACAGTACGAGCAAGGTAAATTTTTAATTACAGTGACCGGTTTGTGATTACTAATTTACATTGCTTTTCGGGTTCAAAACTCTTCAAATCGGTTGTGACATTGACATCTATTTGTTCTAAGTTAAGGTATCTATCCTTATTTAGAGCATTAGCTTTAGTACTTACTTACCGTGCTGCGTTGGCGTTGGTTACCCATACTGACATCCGTGCGTTGGTCCCATAATCAGTTTGAGTCCAGACATTTAGGGATGTCTGGATCTCTCAAACTATTGCTCTGATACCAACTTGTAAGGCCCCTTTTCCCGGGTGACCTCACTTGTTGGATTTACTCATAAACATAGCCATAAATACTGAACTTAAATTTAAAACATTCTTCATTCAATTACATTACATAACAGCGGAAGTCTTAATAATTAAAAACACAACATTGTCTTAACAAACAAAAGTGGGATGTCAGTCTTGTGCCGGGTAACCTTCACGCCATCGCACGACCTTTTCTTCCTTTACCTGAAATGTATACTAAAAGTCAGCTAACGCTGGTGAGTTCTAGTTTAATGCAATTTACTGTAAACATTCTTTTCTTTATAGGTATAAGTATGCATTACTGTATGATCATTCATATAAATACGTATTCATAACTTTTGCCTTTCTTTCATCTTTCTTTTCTGTATTTCCTTTTCTGTATTTTTGGTGATTTCATACATAAATATATATATGCATTCACCCTTTTTCTTTCTTTATTTACATTCATGGGTCATACTCTGTAAGGGTGATCAACCCGTCATTTGTTTACGAATGTCACAAATACAATCGCCGTGGTCCATCGTCATGGCCCACCTATACTTACAACCGTCCGGCAACAAGTGCCGTCCGTCATTTTATTCTTACAACCGTCCGGCAACCTTTGTCCGTCCGTCATGACTTACAACCGTCCTACCGTCGTAGGCCGTAATTCGCCCGTCTACCCGAAGGTATCCGTTTCCCATGCGACTATTATTTGTACAACCGTTCTACTATAATATGCCAATTGCTTCAACCGTCCTTTAATGGCATTCGTACGTCCTAGCTGATGAAGGAACGCACTTGTCCCGGTTGTAAAATAGTCACATGGTCGTCCGTCTACCGAAGTAGCCGTTATCATCGAAGCGTCCATAACATTTTCTGTACTTTGCAAGCAATATATACATGGATATAAAGCAGGATTTCATTCTTTCATTTTGTGTTATACTTTCGTTCATTCTTTATAATCATGCTTTTCATTCTTTATTCATAATTTCTCTTTCGTGTATAGGTATATATATATATATATACTTGTATAACACATATGATCACATTAACATTCATAAACTTTATTCACTTAGTGTATACACTTCAGCCCCAAAACATTTGAAAACATTTGCACATAACATAAAAAGGGGCACATAGAACTCACCTGATGAGTAGTTTCTGTAATACACTAAGCTGGCTACTGGGCTTCACTAATGTCACTCACGATCTGTATAATAAAGTCATACACATAAGATGGTGCTCCTAGATGACACTAGACATTACTATGCTTGAACTCAGTAGTTTCGGGAGGTGGGTCGCATCGAAACTATGGTAGTTTCGAGCTATGGTCTTACACTCGAAACTAGGTAGTTTCGAGTCATAATCCTTCTATCGAAACTAGGTAGTTTCGAGTCATGAGATCCTATCGAAACTATGGTAGTTTCGAGTCATTAACTTATGAAAAATCTTAGTTTAGGTTCAAGGTGACACTCGAAACTAGGTAGTTTCGAGTCCTGAGTTCCTATCGAAACTATGGTAGTTTCGAGTCATTGGCTGCTATCGAAACTAGATAGTTTCGAGTCAAACATGACTATCGAAACTAGAGTAGTTTCGACGGGTCTGTATGTATCGAAACTATAGTTTCGAGTCATGGGTCTGCATCTTCCCTGACCAGAACCTTGCTCCAGCCAACTTATTTCCAATCGATTAAACCTTGAGCATTTTACGTTAAACACCTTCCTTTATCGTTCTTGAGTTCAAATACGTGATTTGTTTCAAGTTTCGTATGCAAAAATCGTATCTTTATTTGATTTAAACCCGAGACATGCAAAGACTCATAATCAGAGGCGATGCTTACCTCAACAGGCCCGATTTCTGTTGCTATGCGTTGAAATGGTGGAGTCGGATGATTCCCGAGCCCTTGAGTCTTCTCCTTGCGGTTTTCTTCACAAGCCGATCGCTCTCTCTCTCTCTCTCTAGTATTCTTGCGCAGGAAGATGTAATGAGAGGGGTTTGGGTTGAAGCTGCTGTTTTGTAATGGGGTTTCCCCCTTTTCTTTTCGGCCCATGGGCCGAAATTTTGGCCAAGCCCACTTTATTTCCCTTTTCTATTTATCTTGTCATTATTTGGGATGTTACAAGTTAAATCTAACCCCAAGGGCCATTTCTGTCAGTCTTGTAGTTTAAACTACAGGGACTGAATCTGCCAAGTCCCAAAACCCAATCAATTGACTTATCAAAGTCAAAATCAAAGGATGTGGATTCCTTTTGACTTTGAAAAAGTCAAACCGAAAGCCTTTAACCCAAATTCGCATTCTTCAACCCATTTTCGTTCAAATTCGTAACTGCAAATCACATTAATCGTCATAATCGACCACTACTGCAGCAATTAACGAATCTTTAATCCGAATTAATCCCAATAATGATTAATTAAACTATAACCGTCGACTTCATTATCTTTAAGCACGAATCCACATCAATTCGATCGTCAACACTGAAATCAACCATATGCGCATCTAAATCGAGTCCCACAGAACCTATTGCATCCTCCAATTCGATCAAAAACTGAGCCTGTGTCGCCGGAGACCAAAATACGCGAAGTCGGAGTTCAACCTAACCGAGCACCATCAATCCGATCCCCATTCTGGTAATAAAACACTTCCGCAGTTTCTTTTTCATCTAGGGAACAAAATCCCTATGCTAATTTGTTCTCATAACATCGAATTGATCAAGACCCGTAATCTAGGGTTTATACGAAACCCAATTTGGGGCTTTTGATGCTAAACTCGATTAAAATTCAATTGAATTACATGGTTAGACTCGCGATTACCTACTCTTTGAAAACCCCATATCAATTGAATCGAATAATATCTAATTGATTATAAACCGAAAACTAGGGTTTGTTCATAATACGATTTGGGGGTTTCGACCCTAAACTCAATCTCAATCCAATTAACTTACACCCATGGTTTCGCAATGATCTATACAGTAAAATCCCCATGATTCCAGGAAGATTTAATATACAAATCGATCAATTTGATTCTTAGTTCATATCTAGGGTTTTGAATTACGAATCGGTAATTAAGCGATCCAAACCTTATTGTTTTTGCAATTATATGAGACTGAAGTTTCGAAATACCCCGACTATCAAAACCCTCATGTCATTTGGTGTAATCGATGTCGGATTCATCGGATTTGGGATGGGTTTGGTTCGGTTCACGACATAGGGGAAGAACACAGGGGTGTTGAGGATTAAAACCAATTGAATCCGTATGCTTGTGCGATACCCTAGCGGGCGGACTTGGTTAACACCCTTGGCTCAGACGCAGGAGACCCGGTGTGACACCCGACATTTCAGGTCAATATCTGTACATGTATTAAACAAGTTTACGTTATAATTATTTTTGTGATTTACTTAATTTCACAAACAAGGACATTAAGGTCTAACAAAGACCGTACATGGTCTCAATTTATATTTTGGTAATTCTAGGAGTTACCGGTTCACGTGTCATATAAACCGACTAATACGAACGTGATTGTTAAATTAAATAACCAGAAAAATATATATATTACACAAATTTTACAATCCAAGATTTCAATATTTTTCATCAACGAGACATAAAAGTGTTAAAATTTATAATACCGTGAGAAACCTAAACCGAATTAAAATTTCCTTTGTAAAACTATAATTGATATTAATACCCTTAATAAACTTACACTTAAATCCTATTATACAATTAACCCAACCCACCTTTTTGACTTTCTCGGCCGAAGCCAGAGAAGACCACCCCCCCATTCTCACGTCCCATTTTACTATACTTCCTAATTGACTATTTTAAAACCCATACCACCTCAATCATCTTTATCACAATTCCTTTTCATAATTCTCATTTTCATACGGCAAACATTCCAATTCTCTTCAATTCGAAGTCCAGTTTTAAGGCAAAATCCATCAAAAACTCGGTGTTTTAAGAAGAATTTCAAGTGTTCCTAAAGAGAGTTTAGCAAAAGATTCAAGATCATTCTCTATTTTCTCTCATCATCTTTATCTCAGATTTAAGGTAAAAACTCAATAATATCCACTTTATTCTCTTTAAAACCTTAGCTAAACATACAACTTATTCAAACGCAAGTAAGATAACAAGAAAAGTGTGTCGAATTCAAGGTTATAACATAAAAATATGCAGGACTGATTCTGTCAATCAGAATTGTAGTAATCGAAACTATAGTTTCGATACTTATTACTCAATTGAAACTAGGAGTTTTGATACTTATTACTCAATCGAAACTAGGTAGTTTCGATACCTGTCTACTCAATCGAAACTAGGAAGTTTCGATACCTATTGCCTAATCGAAACTAGGAAGTTTCGATACCCAGCTTACTCAATCGAAACTAGTAAGTTTCAACATCTGTTCTGTTCAATCGAAACTATGTAGTTTCGATACCTGGTCATCAGTCTCATTGGGCAGTAACTTGGAACTGTTTTTATAACAAAACAAGTGTTGAAAATCTAAGAAGACATTTAAACAAAAACAACCAGATTTACAAGGTCGGTGAATAATTTGCAATATAAGACGTTCGGTCTTAACACAATTTACCCTTTGGTATCTAGGGTACGAATAGTCAAGTTTGACTACAACAAATATCATGACAAGTATACACAAACTCGAGGTGAGTTTCACGGCCCCTTTTTACTATTTTCTATATTTGGGGGAGAAACATACTTACAACTATTTTATGGGATAACAAGAGAATAAGGCACGACTTTTATGTTTACATGAGATGAGAACAACAATTTGAGGCCGCTAAAGTCCCCTGGAACAACGTAGTATCCATTAACTATAGCCTAGGGTCCTATGAATAGTACTATGGAGAGTGACGTCTCCCGGTCATGGTTAGTCGCGCTGACCACAATCTGGAGGATTTATAGCCGCATAGAACCTGATAACGATTATTAGGGGCTCACACTTGTCATGGTTTGGTTACGCCTAATGTATGAAAATATTATTTGTATTCCTAGCTAGTTTACAAATGGGTCAACAATTCTTATTCTGTTTATCACATGCACCTGAAACTATTTACGAACAATTGAATTTTACAAAGAATCTATTTGATTTAAACCTGTGAACTCACCAACCTAGTGTAGACAATTTTAAGTATGTTTTTCAGGAAATTGACGTGATCACAAGGTTAGCAATGTAGATTACATGCATACAAGATGGATACAACTATTTGGGGGATTTCTCTTGTATAACTCATTGTAATAGAGTCATATTTGCGAAATCTTCACTTCTTGTAAACTAAATTTACATTTTGGAATGTAAAACTTTAAACTCGTTTATGTATCCATTTATCATGTATGTGTTTGCGGTAATCATATGCTTTGGAAACCATGAACGTCGCGCCTTGCGTTTCCGCCTTGGCGGGGTGTGACAGACTTGGTATCAGAGCCATTGATTATAGCGAACTAGGAATCTACAATGGAACCTAGTCTATAATTTAAATGACTCACTAAAACATTTTCATTGCATAAGCATTGCATAACCAGTCATCATGTTATATGGATATTGTAGTCACAAGCATGTCGTCACATTCACACTCTGACACTGAATCAAACGAGGAACTTTCCGCCTCATGTCCCAAAAATCGAATACAAGTTCGCGACTCCACACCACCTAATGTCGCCTTGGGAGAACCGCCTATCGTCTACCGAAAGAAAAGCGGAGGACCAGTTAAGGTGCAAAGAGCTAGGAAGAAGGTTCGACTTCCATGCAAAAGGACTCTAGCAGCCCGTGACCCGAAAGACTTGGAGACCGGTGAAGAACCGCCTAAACAACGACCCTGCTACCACCCTATTGTGGGAACTATCCGTTGGATGCCTCGTACTCTGGCACGATGGAGGGAGATGGAGAGCATCCCATCTACCTTTGAGCTCGGAGAGTCTTCCAACTCCCCAACACCCCTACCCCACACGGGGGAAGCCATGGAGCTCACAATGCCTACATTAGTAGCACGAGTTCTTACGCACGAGGAGCGTCTTGATGATCTCCTAGATGATATTCGGGCACATGGGAATGCAACCATGCGCTTACGTCAAGGGCTCGGATCTCGAGTACAGACTCCGGAAGACAGCACTCGAGACATACAGGGTGCCACTGACTACCTTGAGTTAAGAGCTGATATGGACTGGCAGTTCACTGTCACAGTCCGAGACATGGTGGAAGCATTGGAAGAGAGGACTTTGGCTGCAGAATTTGTAGCGAGAGCTAGCCTTGTCATGGCGGGACTTGCCATGATGATTGGATTGTACTCCCACTTCTTCTTTTAAACCTAGTGCGGGCGGGTTGTGCCCGTAGTACATTATGTAGTTCAAAACTTTAGTACTGATGTGGTCATGAGAACCCATCCCTATTGTATCCTTGTCTGTTGGAACAATGTACTATGTATGTTTTAACTATGTATGTAATGGTTTATGTTGCAATGATGGTTGTTTACGTTGATGTTGTTGTATCCTTATGTCATGATCTATCATTATTTTATATAATGTTCTTTCTTTTGAATTGATATGTTAGAAAGAACGTCATGGCACCTAAGCGTAGGACAACCTGTAACACTACTGGTGACAACAACGAGGCGATTTCCCCAAACGTGGAACAACTCATAGCACAACGAGTAACTTCTGCCATGGAGCAGTATGAGGCAAATCGAAATAGTGGAGGAGGAAACGGCGGTGGTACCGGCGAAGGAGGTGCAGGAGGTAGCGGTACAGTCGGAGGTTCCGGAGGTAATAGAATAAATAAGCCATAACACATAGTCATGATCCGAATTAATGACGTTATGACTTGTAATTTTACAGATGCTCCAAATAGGAAGTGCTCCTACAAAGCCTTTCTATCTTGCAAACCCCGTAACTTCAATGGCACTGAGGGTGCAGTAGGTCTAATGAGATGGATAGAAAAGATGGAGTCGGTGATTGATATTAGCGAATGCACCGCAGACTGCATGGTGAAGTATTCTACATGCTCACTCACTGATAAAGCTTTAACCTGGTGGAATTCACAAGTAAAGACTTTGGGAAGGCAAACAGCATATGAGTCATCTTGGGATGATCTGAAAGCCATGATGATTGAGGAATATTGTCCTCGAAATGAGTTGCAAAAGCTCGAATCTGAAATGTGGAATTTACAGATGATAGGAGATGATGTTGCTGGGTACACTGAACGATTCAATGAATTAGCAAGTTTGGTTCCACACATAGTTACCCCAGAATACAAGAAGGTTGAAAGATATTTGTGGGGTCTCGCACCTCAAATCCGAAGTCTAGTGACTTCATCGAACCCTATGGATGCCAAGAGCGCCATAACTCTAGCTTTCAAGCTGAGGGATAATGCTGTACGTGATGGTTTGTTTGAGAAGAAGGAGACCGAAGAAGGAAAATCAGGAGAAAAGAGGAAATGGTTTGGAAAACCAATTAATCAAAACAAGAATCAAATTTACAAGAGACCTGAAACTATGAAAGCCTTTGTTGCCAACACTGTGGAACAAAATGGATACCTTGGAGCACGACCAAGGTGTGACAAGTGTGGATATCATCACAGTGGAAAGTGTACCCAATGTGGAAAATGTAAAAAGTATGGACATCTAGTCCATAACTGTAGGAGTAATGCAAACCCTAATAAGATAAATCAAGTAGCAGGAAAAGTCAACCCAGGAACAGAAAGGATGAATCAGGGATGCTTTGAGTGTGGAGATCCAAAGCACTTCAGAAAAGACTGTCCAAAGTTGAAGAACCGAAACGACAATCAGGCCCGTGGAAGAGCATTTGTGATGGGAGCTGGTGACGCACGACAAGATCCGAACATTGTCACTGGTACGCTCCCGATAAATAATCACTATGCCTCTATACTTTTCGATACGGGTGCTGATATGAGTTTTGTGTCAAATGACTTTAAGTCCCTACTCGGTATTAAGCCCAGCAAACTAGACCAAAATTTTACAATTAATTTAGCAAACGGGAAATTAATTAAAACTGGAGAAGTCATTCAGGGTTGTACCTTATGTTTTAAGAACCACACATTTAGTATAGACCTGTTACCCGTTGACTTGGGGAGTTTTGACGTTGTTATTGGCATGGATTGGTTGTCGAAGAATCACGCCGAAATTGTTTGTTTTGAGAAGATTGTCCAAATCCCACTCCCGAACGGAGAAATTCTTTCGATTCAAGGTGACAAGAGTGGAGTAACATTAAGGATGATAAACTGCATGAAAGCTCGTAAGTATCTACGTAAAGGCTATTGCGTATTCCTGGCTCACGTCGTCGAGAAGAAACCCGAGGAACGTCGACTTGAAGATATACCAATCGTTAAGGGTTATCCTGAAGTTTTTCCTGAAGACTTACCTGGATTACCGCCACCGAGGCAAGTCGAATTCCGAATCGACTTAGTACCATGAGCCGCACCAGTTGCGCGATCACCATATCGATTAGCACCTTCTGAAATGCAGGAATTATCAAATCAACTCCAAGAGTTGCTTGATAAATGTTTCATAAGACCGAGCTTCTCACCTTGGGGAGCTCCGGTCCTATTCGTAAAGAAGAAGGATGGAACCTTTAGGATGTGTATTGATTACCGAGAATTAAACAAGCTTACAATCAAAAACCGATACCCACTTCCTCGAATAGATGATTTGTTTGATCAACTACAAGGTTCTAGCTTCTACTCTAAGATCGATCTATGTTCGGGGTATCATCAACTAAGAATCCAAGAAGAAGATGTACCGAAGACAGCATTTAAGACTCGTTATGGCCACTATGAATTCCTAGTTATGCCGTTTGGTTTGACAAACGCACCAGCTGTTTTTATGGATCTCATGAACCGAGTGTGCAAGCCATACTTGGATAAATTCGTGATAGTATTTATTGATGATATACTAATATATTCACGAACCAAGGAGGATCACGAACATCATCTGAAATTAATCTTGGAACTACTCAGGAACGAGAAACTTTACGCTAAATTCTCTAAGTGTGAGTTTTGGATCCGAGAAGTGCATTTTCTTGGACATGACATCAACAAGGAAGGAATTCACGTTGATCCATCAAAAATTGAAGCGATCAAAAACTGGGAAGCACCAAAGACTCCAACAGAAGTGCGTCAATTTTTGGGTTTGGCTGGCTACTACTGACGATTCATTGAGAATTTTTCAAAAATAGCCCTGCCCTTAACCACATTAACCCAGAAAGAAAAGAAGTATGATTGGAGTAACTAGCAAGAGTCAGCTTTCCAATTACTGAAGCAGAAGCTGTGTAGTGCACCGATCTTATCCCTTCCTGAGGGAATCGATAATTTTGTCGTATACTGCGATGCATCACACCAAGGACTTGGTTGTGTGTTAATGCAAAGAGACAAAGTCATCGCATATGCCTCACGACAACTAAAAGTACACGAAAAGAATTATACAACCCACGACCTGGAGTTGGGCGCAGTTGTGTTTGCGCTCAAGATCTGGAGACATTATCTTTACGGTACAAGATGCACTATCTTTACTGATCACAAGAGTCTTCAACATATCTTCGATCAAAAGGAACTTAACATGAGACAACGTCGTTGGGTAGAACTACTAAACGACTATGATTGTGATATCAACTACCATCCCGGGAAAGCCAATGTCGTGGCAGACGCCTTAAGTCGTAAAGAACGAGTTAAAACACTTCGTGTTCGTGCCCTAGGATTGACAATTCATACGAGTCTCACGACATAAATCCGGATGGCACAACAAGAGGCAATCAAAGAAGAAAACGTTCAGAATGAAGCTTTACGAGGAATGATCAGACAATTAGAACCAAAGTCAGATGACACTTTATACTTCATGAATAGAATTTGGGTGCCATGTTTTGGTAACTTACGGGAGTTGGTTATGGACGAAGCCCATAAGTCCAGGTACTCCATTCACCCAGGTTCAGACAAGATGTATAAGGATCTAAAAGAATTATATTGGTGGCCCAATATGAAAGGAGATATTGCCACATACGTCAGTAAATGTCTAACGTGTTCAAAAGTAAAAGCCAAACATCAGAAACCGTCTGGCTTGTTACAGCAACCTGAAATTCCCCAATGGAAATGGGAACAAATTTCTATGGATTTTATCATGAAATTACCGAAGACGTCCAGTGGTTATGATACCATATGGGTAATTGTAGACCGTTTAACAAAATCAGCTCATTTTCTACCTATCAAGGAGACGGATAAAACCGAGAAACTTGCAAAGCTTTATATCAAAGAAATTGTGGCTAGGCATGGAGTGCCAATTTCTATTATCTCTGATAGAGACAGCAGATTCGTGTCTAGAATCTGGAAATCATTACAAGAAGCCATGGGCACACGTCTTGACATGAGCATGGCATACCACCCACAAACAGATGGTCAAAGCGAAAGGACCATTCAAACTTTAGAGGATATGCTCCGTGCATGTGTAATTGATTTCGGAGGAAATTGGGATACTCATTTACCGTTGGCAGAGTTTTCCTATAATAACAGCTACCACACGAGCATTAATGCAGCTCCGTTTGAAGCTTTATATGGTCGTAAATGCCGCTCACCGTTATGTTGGGAGGAAGTTGGTGAAAAACATTTGACAGGCCCTGAGATTGTCCAGGAAACCACTGATAAGATCTTCAAAATTAAGGACCGTCTGAAAGCGGCCCGAGACAGACAGAAGAGTTACGCTGATAACCGACGAAGACCATTAGAATTTCAAATTGGTGACCGAGTAATGTTAAAAGTCTCACCATGGAAAGGCGTTGCAAGGTTTGGTAACCGTGGTAAGCTCAACCCTAGATACGTTGGACCGTTTGAAATACTGGCTAGGGTTGGCCCTGTAGCCTACAAGCTCAAGCTACCGCAAGAATTAAACAACGTACGACACGTTTCACATATTGAATCTCAAGAAGTGCTTGGCAGACGAGACCTTGATCATACCGCCAGATGAAATTCATATTGATGATAAACTTCATTTCATCGAGGAACCGATTGAGATTACAGATTAGAAAATTCAAAGGCTGAGACGCAGTCGAATCAAACTGGTTAAAGTATGTTGGAACTCAAAACGTGGTCCTGAGTATACATAGGAGCGGGAGGACTAAATGAAAACAAAATACCCCTCCTTGGTTAAGGATGCACCAGTTCAAGATGACACGAATTGAATTTCGGGACGAAATTCTTTTAACATGGGGAGAATGTGACACCCGACATTTCAGGTCAATATCCGTACATGTATTAAACAAGTTTACGTTATAATTATTTTTGTGATTTACTTAATTTCACAAACAAGGACATTAAGGTCTAACAAAGACCGTACATGGTCTCAATTTATATTTGGGTAATTCTAGGAGTTACCGGTTCACGTGTCATATAAACCGACTAATACGAACGTGAGTGGTTAAATTAAATAACCAGAAAAATATATATATTACACAAATTTTACAATCCAAGATTTCAATATTTTTCATCAACGAGACATAAAAGTGTTAAAATTTATAATACCGTGAGAAACCTAAACCGAATTAAAATTTCCTTTGTAAAACTATAATTGATATTAATACCCTTAATAAACTTACACTTAAATCCTATTATACAATTAACCCAACCCACCTTTTTGACTTTCTCGGCCGAAGCCAGAGAAGACCACCCCCCCATTCTCACGTCCCATTTTACCATACTTCCTAATTGACTATTTTAAAACCAATACCACCTCAATCATCTTTATCACAATTCCTTTTCATAATTCTCATTTTCATACGGCAAACATTCCAATTCTCTTCAATTCGAAGTCCAGTTTTAAGGCAAAATCCATCAAAAACTCGGTGTTTTAAGAAGAATTTCAAGTGTTCCTAAAGAGAGTTTAGCAAAAGATTCAAGATCATTCTCTGTTTTCTCTCATCATCTTTATCTCAGTTTTAAGGTAAAAACTCAATACTATCTACTTTATTCTCTTTAAAACCTTAGCTAAACATACAACTTATTCAAACGCAAGTAAGATAACAAGAAAAGTGTGTCGAATTCAAGGTTGAAACATAAAAATATGCAGGACTGATTCTGTCAATCAGAATTGCAGTAATCGAAACTATAGTTTCGATACTTATTACTCAATCGAAACTAGGAGTTTCGATACTTATTACTCAATCGAAACTAGGTAGTTTCGATACCTGTCTACTCAATCGAAACTAGGAATTTTCGATACCTATTGCCCAATCGAAACTAGGAAGTTTCGATACCCAGCTTACTCAATCGAAACTAGTAAGTTTCGACATCTGTTCTGTTCAATCGAAACTATGTAGTTTCGATACCTGGTCATCAGTCTCATTGGGCAGTAACTTGGAACTGTTTTTATAACAAAACAAGTGTTGAAAATCTAAGAAGACATTTAAACAAAAACAACCAGATTTACAAGGTCGGTGAACAATTTGCAATATAAGACGTTCGGTTTTAACACAATTTACCCTTTGGTATCTAGGGTACGAATAGTCAAGTTTGACTACAACAAATATTATTACAAGTATACACAAACTCGAGGTGAGTTTCACGGCCCCTTTTTACTGTTTTCTATATTTGGGGGAGAAACATACTTACAACTATTTTATGGGATAACAAGAGAATAAGGCACGACTTTTATGTTTACATGAGATGAGAACAACAATTTGAGGCCGCTAAAGTCCCCTGGAACAACATAGTAACCATTAACTGTAGCCTAGGGTCCTATGAATAGTACTATGGAGAGTGACGTCTCCCGGTCATGGTTAGTCGCGCTAACCACAATCTGGAGGATTTATGGCAGCATAGAACCTGATAACGATTATTAGGGGCTCACACTTGTCATGGTTTGGTTACGCCTCATGTATGAACATATTATTTGTATTCCTAGCTAGTTTACAAATGGGTCAACAATTCTTATTCTGTTTATCACATGCACCTGAAACTATTTACGAACAATTGAATTTTACAAAGAATCTATTTGATTTAAACCTGTGAACTCACCAACCTAGTGTTGACAATTTTAAGTATGTTTTTCACGAAATTGACGTGATCACAAGGTTAGCAATATAGATTACATGCATACAAGATGGATACAACTATTTGGGGGATTTCTCTTGTATAACTCATTGTAATAGAGTCATATTTGCGAAATCTTCACTTCTTGTAAACTAAATTTACATTTTGGAATGTAAAACTTTAAACTCGTTTATGTATCCATTTATCACGTATGCGTTTGCGGTAATCATATGCTTTGGAAACCATGAACGTCGCGCCTCGCGTTTCCGCCTTGGCGGGGTGTGACACCCGGGTTCGAGTTCGGTCTCCTGCATTCTTTTTTTGGGGACTTTTTACTTACATTTATTTATTAAAAATCAAACCTTATATTATTATAATAATATATTAACTTGTTTTAATCCCGAAAACCGCCCGTAGGCTCGTGTTTGATTTTATAACCCATTTTTATATTAATTATCCACTTTTAAAATAATATATTTATATTATTTTCAAACCATAACTTCGTATAAAATAATATATTTATATTATTTTCAACCCGTGATTCGTGTTATAAAATAATATATAATTTATATTATTTCGTATCGTTTTATAGCCCGTGTGAAGTTTCAAACCAATTAATAATATAATTGTTATATTATTTAACCACGTTTATATACTCGATTAAAAATAATATATTTATTATTTTTCCACACAAATGACTATTTTAGTTAATCCTTCGAACCTAAAAATAATATATTAAATTATATTATTTTCCTAACTTTTGTAAACGACTTTAACATACGAATGTATTTATTTATTTATTATTCGTTATTAACGTACGACACGTAACGCTTTTTCCTTAATGATTATATTAAGAAATTTATATAATCCCGTAGACACGTTCGTCTACACTTAAATCCTTAGAAAGCGTTAAGGTGTTCTAACTTCCGTGTCGTCGTCACAAATCTCATATGTCCCTAACTTATGTGTTATAATTATAGGGCATACGTAAGCCGTGCAGGCTAACACTTGAGATTCTAAATCTCATACTTGTGTGATACTACCTACTACGCAACGCAGGTGAGTTTCACGGCCCCTTTTTACTTGTTTTACTATTAGGGGAGAAACATGCTTACACACAAACGTATTTTACTTGGTTTCCTGTTGAGGAAGAAACAAACATGAACACCAACTATCATACTTTTACTTGTTTTCCCCGTGGGGGAGAAACAGGTACGCAAGCAAATATTATTTTACATGTTTTTCCCGTTGGGGGAGAAAACATGACGCAACAATTTGATTATGGTACTTTATATGATATCTCTGTTGAGGCTAAGCGTAACACACTATCACAGAAAGTCCTCATCTTATATCGGACCGTTAATATGGACCTTAGCGAGGTAATGTTTAGTAGTACTACTGGGTTTGACAAGCCCCACCCGCGTTAGTTGCGCTAACTCGATTGGATATCGAACGGGTGAAATGTTAGCCTACTCACATTTGCCAGAGTTGATAGACCTGGCAGGAGGCATACAAACACAGTCAGCTTCGGTTGCGAGCGCTTTAGTAAAACATGAACATAGGCTAGCTGCCTATCGATATGCATATTGAATGTACATAATCTGGCAAACACTCTCTTATTACAAACTTGAAACCTATGAACTCACCAACCTCGTGTTGACACTTTTTCTTACATGTTTCTCAGGTCGCTAAGGCACAGGTTGTACACCTAGGGCATGCATGGAGTCCTACTGTCAATTCCTTCATATGCAAACATTTGAGACAATTCACTTGTTTTTATTAAATTAAACTTAAGCGTATTTGTTTTGCACAACATCTATTTTGTTTAAACGCTTCCGCATTAACTCTGAACTTTTATGTTATGGATTTTTAAGTCCCATATAGTGTCGTTTGATGTAACTAATGAATGAGATCCTGGTGTGTCACCTTCCAAACGGTAAAACTCCGTTAGTGGAATTTGGGGGTGTGACAATCAAGATTTAGAGAAATATAAAGCAAAGACATAAAGTACATGGACTAGTTCTTTGATCTTTGAAGGTGTGTTTATGGTTTGACCTTAGTCATAGATTACCACTTGTTACCACAAGTATACGGTATCATAAAACCCATAAACCTTTTAGTTATCAAAGATCATGATCTAGAATGAATGAAAGAAGAAAGAAAGAAACTAGATGAAAGATTCAAGGTTTTTGGATCTGGTCTTGCACCTCTTCCTTGGTCGAGATTTAAGAGAGAAGAGAGTGAGAGCGTTTTGTGAATTGGTTCAAGTGAGAATGGATGAATGAAGCTTGTATTTATAGTGGAAAAGGGGTATGGCTTGCTTATTATAAAAATGGTTCTTGAGATTTCATTAGGATAAGTTGTAAGAAATCGAATGGGAGGTTGTGTGTGTGTGTTTGGCCGTAAATTTGGATGGGGGTGGAGTGTGTGGGTGAGTTTTGTAAGTGATTGTAATGATGATGTTTGTGTAGGTTGTTCTTGTACAAGGGTTTATAAATGGTAGGTTTTCATAAAAATGGAGGTGTTTTATAAATGTTGTCAGATTCTAGTCTTTCATAGGTGTTTATATATACGGATGTTACATAAAATAGAAGGAAAGTGTATATATATATATATATATATAGTCATATAAGAAAAGTTCATAAAATGATTTATATAAAAGTCTTTATGTAAATATGACATGGAATATTTGAATTAGGGTTTTTAAATCATGTACATATGATATGGTTTTATAAAATATGGATGGACATAGTTTGGGTAATAATACCAAGTTTAATGAGATTACTATAGTAATTAGACATAGTTTAATTAATTATACCAAGATTAGGGTATAATTAGGCAAATTAGTATGGAATAAGACCAAATTAAGTTAATTTCACTATGATTAGTGTATAACTTAAGTAATTAGTGTAGGATTAGACATAATTTAACCTATTATAGGTGATTTTATGTCATAGATCATAGCTTAGAGTCTTGAACTCTCATGTTTTTCATGAAGTTAGCATAATATAGATGGTAGACATAGTTTGTTGACCTGGTTTCATGTTAACTAAGTACTAATGGGTGCACATAGAATATTAAAGTATATGGATAATGTATGGACTATGAACCTGAAAATTACACAGGTGTCACAGAAGGACATTTTAGAAAGAATGAAATCATGAAACGTTATTTATCCAAAGATTGGAAAGCTATTGTGTATGTTTTTATCCACTCCTTGTCACACCGAAAAGGAGGATACGATGCATTGGGAATGTAGTGGGGTGGAATCAACGTGGATACCCAGAAATTGACGCACCTCAGTCAGAGTTCTTGGTGCTTTCCAGTTTTTGATTGCCTCAATCTTGGACGGATCTACGTGGATACCCTTTTTATTGATGACATGTCCAAGAAATTGAACCTCTCAGATCCAAAACTCACACTTAGAGAATTTGGCATATAGTTTCTCATTTCTGTGTAGTTCCAAGATTAATTTCAAATGATGTTCATGTTCCTCCTTGGTTCGTGAATATATCAATATATCATCGATAAACACAATCATGAATTTATCCAAGTATGGCTTGCACACGCGGTTCATGAGATCCATGAAAACTGCCAGTGCATTAGTCAAACCAAATGGCATAACCAGAAACTTGTAGTGACAATAACGAGTCCTAAAAGTCATCTTTGGTACATCTTCCTCCTGGATTCTCAGTTGATGGTACCCTGATCGTAGATCAATCTTAGAATAGAAGTCGGAACCTTGAAGTTGGTCGAATAAATCGTCTATTCGAGGAAGAGGATACCGGTTTTTAAATGTTAGTTTGTTCAACTCCCGGTAATCAATACACATTCTAAAGGTTCCATCCTTTTTCTTCACAAACAAGACCGGAGCTCCCCAGGGTGAGAAACTCGGTCTTACGAAGCCTTTATGAAGTAACTCTTGCAGTTGACTTAATAATTCTTGCATCTCAGATGGTGTTAGATGGTACGACGATCACGCAACAGGTGCGGCTCCTGGTACTAGGTCGATCCGGAACTCGACTTGTCTTGGTGGTGGTAAGCCAGGTAAGTCTTCGGGAAATACCTTGGGTAATCCCTAACGATCGGTATGTCTTCAAGTCGACGTTCCTCGGGTTTCTTCTCAACGACATGGGCTAGGAATGCGCAATAACCCTTACGTAGATACTTATGAGCTTTCATGCAGTTTATCATCTTCAGCATCGTTCTACACTTTTCACCTTGAATGGAAAGAATTTCTCCGCCTGGTAGTGGGACACGTACAATCTTTTCGAAGCATACCATCTCGGCATGATTCTTCGATAACCAATCCATTCCAATAACAATGTAAAAACTCCCCAGAGCGACATGTAGAAGGTCTATACTAAATGTATGGTTTTCTAGACATAAAGTACAACCCTTAATGACCTCTCCAGTTTCTATTAATTTCCCATTTGCTAATTCAATGGTATAACTTCGTTCTAGTTTGCTGGCCTTAATACCGAGTGAAGATTTAAAATCATTTGACACAAAGCTCATATCAGCACCCGAATCAAAAAGTACAGAGGCATAGTGATTATTTATCGGGAACATACGAGTGACAATGTTCGGGTCCCGGCATGCATCCCCTACACCCATCACAAATTCCCTCCCTGGTGCTGGAGCGTTGTTCTGATTCTTCCACTTAGGACAGTCCTTCCTGAAGTGCTTCAGGTCACCACACGTGAAACATACTGGTTTGGCTCTACCCGCGCGGTTGGTGTTAGTTCGACAACTCTGTTTGGTGTGACCAAATTTGTCACACTTGATGCACCCACCAACATGATGATATCCGCACTTTTTACACCTCGGTAGGACCCTTTCATACTCTTTCCTTTCCACGGTGTTGGTCGTAAAGGCCTTCGTAGTTTCTTGTTTCTTAAACCCTTGCTTTCCAGACTTGTTACTTGAATTTCCCATCCACTTCCTTTTCTCTCCAAATCTACCTTCCTCATTCTCCTTCTTCCCAAACTATCCATTACGTACAACATCATCTCTGAGTTTGAATGCTAAGATTATAGCACTCTTGGAATCCATTGGATTAGATGAAGTTACCATGCTGCGAAATTGAGGCGAAATATCTTTCCACACGCTTATGTTCTGGCGTGACCATGTGGGGTACCAGAATTTCTAGTTCATTGAAATGATCGGTGTACCCAGCCACATCATCTCTTACCATCTGTAGATTCCACATCTCAGCCTCGATCTTTTGTAAGTCGTTTCTAGGATAGTATTCCTCGATCATCATGTTTTTAAAATCTTCTTAAGACAATTGATACGCCGTCTGCCTTCCCAAAGTTTTCACTTGGGTATTCCACTAGGTCAATGCCTTATCAGTAAGCATACAAGTAGAATACTTCACCATGCAGTCAGCGGTGCACTCACTAATATCAATCACCGATTCCATCTTTTCTATCCACCTCATTAGGCCTACTGCACCCTCGGTGCCATTGAAGTTGCGAGTGTTGCAGGATATGAAGGCCTTGTAGGTGCACTTCCTGTTTGAAGCATCTGTAGGATCACAAGTCATTTATTTTAATAACGTCATTAATTCTGATCATGACTATGTGTTACGGATGTGATTACTCGTTCTTTACCTCCAGAACCTCTAGTTGTGCCGCTAACTCCTGCACCTCCTCCGCCGGTACCGCTGCCGTTCCCTCCGCCACTTTTTCGATTGGCTTCATATTGTTCCATGGCGGCAGCTACCCGTTGTGATATGAGTTGATCCACGTTTGGGGAAATCGTCTCGTTGTTGTCGCCAGTGGTGTCACGTGGCATCCTTTGCTTAGGTGCCATTGTGTTCTTTCTAACATAAGATTTAAAAAGAAACAACATTATATAGTAATAATGATATAGCATGACATAAGGATACAACAAAATCAAACGTAGACAACCATCATCACAACATATAATACACATACATAGTTAAAACATACATAGTACATTGTTCCAAAAGACAAGGATACAACATAGATGGGTTCTTTTGACCACATCCGTACCAAAGTTTCAAACTACATAATGTGCTACGGGCACAACCCGCCCGTAATAGGTCTAGAAGTAGGAAGGTACCCTCGGTGGAGCAGCAGCTGCGGTGATCATAGCCTCGATGCATGCCTTGGCTAAAGTGGCCCGGAGCTCAGCCTCAATCACCCTTTGCTCGACTGCCTCTGCTCTTTGTTCTGCGGCGGTGGTCCTCAACTCCGTATTTACAAGTCTCCTCTCGATCTACACAAATCGATTAGCTGCGTGCTCAATAGACTGGTCACACAGTACTTGGTCCTCAATCACCCTTAAAACGTGTGACTTCAGTTATTGCATACACGCCACGTCTTCCTGAAGATTTCCTACGTCAGTCTCCAGATAGCCGATCTTGTCCCGATGAGTATAGCTTCTTGTCACCGGTATGGGAATAGAATACTCCACGCAATCTCCCGTGAGTGGTACAGGTCATGATAAGCAAGATAGCCCAGCGGGGTCACATGTCGTTGGCAGATTCTCCTCTACCCTCTACATCCGAATAGCTCGGATCAACCAATCCCAGTAAGATACTATCACACCCCCAAATTCCACTAATGGAGTTTTACCGTTTGGTGCATGACAAACCAGGATCACAATTATTAGTTACATCAAACGACACTATATGGGATATAAATTTAATATCATAAAAGTTCAGAGTTAATGCAGAAGTGTTTAAATAAGAAAATAAATGCGCAAACCAAGCGCGCCCAAGTTTAGTTTAATAAAACAAGTGAATTGTTTTGAATGTTTGCATGAGGATGAAATGATAGTAGGACTCCATGCATGTCCTAAGTGTGCAATCTGTGCCTTAGCGACCTGAGAAACATGTAAGAAAAAGTGTCAACACAAGGTTGGTGAGTTCACAGGTTTACAAATAAATAGACTGTTTGAGTGTTATCCACATACGTAAGTCACACCTATTGCTAGCTAGACAATGAACAAGTTACTCTAAGCGTTCGCAACCGAAGCTGACTGTTTGTGTTTGGTTGCCTTCCGCCATTGCTAACATCAACAATGGCAAGTGTTTAGGACAATTTACACCCGTTAGACCTCCAATCAAGTTAGCGCGACTAACCCGTGTGGGGTTTGTCAAACCCAGTAGTACTACTCAAATTTCCTCGCTATACTCCATATATTAACGGTCCGAGTGTGTAAGGACTTTCCATGTTATGTTTGCACTTAGGTAAACAAGTGGTAGTGAAATACTATGTGATCCATGTCCGTTCATATGTATGCCTCTCCCCAGCGGGAAGACAAGTAAACGGATGTCTGTTCGTATGCATGTTTCTTCCCAACGGGGAAACAAGTAAAATGTTGTTTGTTTGTATGCATGATTCTCCCCAACGGGAAAACAAGTAAAATGATGTTTTTGTATATGCATGTTTCTCCCCCAATAGGAAAACAAGTAAAAAGGGGCCGTGAAACTCACCTGAGTATGCAGAGCGTAGTAATTAGCACCACACATGGACGCTACAAAACCACAAATAGTTTGCAAACGGACAGTCTATGAATGCCCTAGAATATGATCACGATAATTAGGACACGTAGGAGTATGTGACGATGACACAGAAAGATCGAACGTTCTAAAACACACTTATGATTAACAAGTAGACAAACGTGTCATCCGAATCAAGGATTTTTAGTTTATCATTTAATGTGAATACGACACGTATAATACGTCACCAAAATACAAGTTAATAATATAATATATATTATTGTTTTGGGTATTTGTTTGGGTTAAATAATAACAATAAATAATTATATTATTTTAAAACATGAGACTAATAATTAAAACGAGTTATAAAATGATTCTCAGATTTAAAATTATTGTTTGCGTGTATTTATATATTAAATAATGTTTTAAGAAATAATACAACTAATTATATTATTTTCAAAATGTAAATAATGTTAAAAATGATTTATAATTTTAATATTGAGCACACGGGTATTCTCGGGTGTCAAAACAATTTAATATGTTATTAAAATACCATAGGAACTTGTTTTGTAAAAAGTAAACAATCAAAATGTCCCTAAAAAAATTATCACAGGAGACCGGATTCGAACCCGGGTCTCCTGTGAATAAGCCACATGAACTAACCATCTGATCTTGGATGCAACTTAGGGCTTTTGTTCTAGGGATGAAAACAATCTGTAGGTTTGATTAATTACCTGAATTGAGTTCCAATTGATAGAGATTAATTTGGTTATGGTCGTGATTCTGACGAGTTGGTCCCCGGTAGCTTCCATCGCTTCTCCGGTGAAGTTGATGTTTGTAGAATGCTCAGAGGTGCGATTAGAGTGTTGGGAGTGTTTGATTTCACAAATGCCTTACCAAATGATCTAATTTAGGAGTTCTAGTGATAGGTTCGTCGGTTGCGGTTTGTAAATGAGAAATAGGATTAATTAGAATCATTATCACCCAATAATGCTTCTATGATGAATGAGAATGCCATTTACATGCATTTTAGTTATGAATTCGAACCATTCTTGAGAGTTATGGATTAATTTGGATCAATCTTACACGATTTTGACTTTGAAAAGTCAACAAATTGAGTTTTGGTTATTCACACAACTAGTCCTTGAAGTTTTAAGTGAATTACGGTTTGAGAATGGCAGAAATAGTCCCTGAGGTTTGAGATAGGCTAAGATTTAACAGAATTTGGTTAATGGGGTTAACCCTAAATTGCTGGGTGTCACATCATCCCCTAGTTGAAAGAATTTTCTTCCCAAAAATTAAAATAAAAAAAATTATGGGTGTCACATCATCCCTTAGTTGAAAAAATTTTCGTCCTGAAAATTAGAATAGTGCCTTTAGTGTTTGACATGGAGTGCTTGAACAGATGAGGATACTCTCGCATCTTCTGATTCTCGCACTTCCACGTGAATTCCGGTCCGCGTTTCGAGTTCAAATGAACTCTAACAGTTGGGATTTTACTAAGTTTAAGCGTCTTGACTTCCTTATCCATTTTTTCTACTTGTTATTTTAGTAAAATGCAATTGTTCATCGATTTGCAGTTCCTCAAGAGAAATAGTGAGTGACTCGTCTGCTAAACATTTCTTGAAGTTCGAGACATGAAAGACGTTGTGTACACTACTAAGTCCGTCTAGTAGGTCTAGTGGATACGCTACTGGGCCAATTCTCTTCACTATCTTTAACGGTCCAACATAATGAGGATTTAATTTGCCTCATTTCCCAAAGCGAATGACACCTTTCCAAGGTGAGACTTTTAACAAGACCATATCCCCTACTTGAAATTCTAACGGTTTACGACGCTTATCGGCATAGCTCTTTTGACGATCACGAGCTGCTGCCATAAGATTTCTGATTTGAAAAATTTTCTCAGAAGTTTCAAGTACAAGTTCAGGACCCGTAAGTTGACTATCCCCAACCTCGGCCCAACAAATAGGAGAACGACATTTCCATCCATATAGTGCCTCAAATGGAGCTGCCTTGATACTAGTGTGATAACTGTTGTTGTAGGAGAACTCCACTAGAGGTAGGTGAGACTCCCAAGTGTTACCGAAATCAATCACACAAGCTTGTAGCATATCCTCCAGCGTTTGAATTGTACGCTCCGTCTGACCATCAGTTTGGGGATGGTATGGTGTGCTCATATCTAGACTACTTCTTTCAAATAAATACGAGTAAGCTTCTCCATTTTGTCTTTTTCTTTGATTGCTATGAAGTGAGCGGACCTTGTTAAATGATCGACTATTACCCAAATGGTATCACATCCAGTACGAGTTCGTGGTAATTTTGTGATAAAGTCCATGGATATCTGCTCCCATTTCCACATGGGAATCTCCGGTTGTTAGAGTAGACCGGAAGGTTTTTGATATTCTACTTTGACCTTTGCGCAAGTCAGGCACTTGCTCACATAGGTGGCTATATCGGCCTACATCTTTGGCCACCAATAAAGCACCTTTAGGTCATGGTACATCTTTTCGGAACCTGGATGAATGGAGTAACGAGATTTATGAGCTTCATCCATGAATAGTTCCCTTAAGTTCCCGAATACTGGAACCCATATTCGCTTGGCGAAGTAGCGGATGCCGTCATATTTGACCTCGAGTTGTGCTTCCATACTGCGTGTGGCTTCCAGCGGTAGGTTTTCCTCCTTTAGGGCTCCGGGTTGAGCACTACGGATTCTGTCAGGTAATCCGGTGTGGATAGTAAGCTATAATGCTCGAAATCATTTGGGCTTGGTTTCCTTTTGACTTAGGGCATCAGCTACAACGTTAGCCTTACCCGGATGATACCGGATCGCACAGTCATAATCATTCAAGAGCTCGACCCAACGACGTTGTCCTATGTTCAGATATGCTGAAGACTCTTGTAATCGGTGTAGATAGCGCACTTGGTATCGTACAAGTAATGTCTCCATATCTTAAGTGGGAAAACTACTGCTCCCAACTCTTGATCATGAGTGGTGTAGTTTTTCTCGTGAATCTTTAGTTGACGCGAAGCATATGCGATCACCTTTTCTCGTTGAATTAACACACAACCCAGACCCTGAATGGATGCGTCGCAATACACCACAAAATCATCCGTTCCCTCTGGAAGAGCAAGAATAGGTGAACTGCAAAGTTTCTGCTTCAGGAGTTGGAATGCAGACTCCTGGTTGTCGCCCTAGTTATAGGCTTTACCCTTCTGAGTTAAGGCAGTGAGAGGTTGAGCAATCTTAGAAAATCCTTCGATGAATCAACGATAATAACCAGCCAATCCCATAAATTGTCGCACCTCTATCGGAGTCGTCGGTGCTGCTCAATTCTTAATGGCTTCAATCTTTGATGGATCGACATGCATTTCTTTCTCATTAACCACATGTCCAAAAAATTAAACTTCCCAAATCCAGAATTCACACTTGGAAAACTTAGCATACAGCTGCTCCTGCTTTAGTAATTCCAGAATTAAACGTAGAAGTTCCTCATGTTCCTCCTTGTTCTTTGAATAAATGAGTATGTCGTCGATGAAAACGATGATAAATTTATTAAGGTATGGTTTACACACACGGTTCATGAGGTCCATGAACACCACGGGTGCGTTGGTTAATCCGAAAGGCATGACCATAAACTCATAGTGGCCGTACCTTGTCCTGAAAGCAGTCTTGGAGATATCTTCATCTCGGACTCTCAATTGGTGGTAACCAGATCTATGATCTATCTTGGAATAGAAGCTTGTACCTTGGAGTAGATCAAACAGATCATCTATGCGGGGTAGAGGATAACGATTGTTGATCATCACTTTGTTCAGCTCATGATAGTCGATGCACATTGACCAGAGCTCCACATGGCGATGGGCTAGGTCGGATGAAACCTTTATCCAACAACTCTTACAGTTGTGTAGATAGTCCTTGTAATTCAGTAGGTGCAAGTTTATAGGGTACCCGAGCAAGAAGCACTGCTCCGGATGCTTGGTTAATTTGAAATTCAACTTGATGGTGAGGTGGAAGACCAAGTAGGTCTTTGGGAAATAATTCTGGAAATTCATGAACTATCGGGGTGTCATCTATCTTCTTTTCTTCGGATGGTTGCTCAGCGACAGTGTCAGAATAGCAGTATGGCCTTCCGCCAGCACTTCTGCGCTTTCATAAAAGGTATGATGCCCACGACTGCACCAATCCCTTGGCTTTGGACAGAAAGATTTTCTCCTCTAGGGAGAGGAAGGCGAATGATTTTGTCATGACAAATGATTTCGAGTCGGTTCTTAGGTAACCAATCTATGCTAATGATAACGTCAAAGATGCCAAGTGTGACTGTATGAGATCAATCTCAAGCTTAGGACATCCAATCCATGTTTACATCCCTTAAGAATGTGGGTTGCTTCAATTATCTGACCGTCTGCTATCTCAATAGTATCCATGGTTCTAATAGTGTTGGAGAACGACTGCACCAACTTGAAAATTGTGAAGTCATGCTGAGATTTCTAATGAGACCCATGCTTATAAGGTAAGCGTCGATCAATGCAAGGGTCAAGGAAAGACGTTCACATATAAAAAGGAAAATCTAATGAGGTATAGATTCCAGTAATACAAGGAATAGGTCGTCTGTTTAAGTAATCACATTAAACTGATGGTTGGTCAGATTAAATTCCCGTTTTCTAATGTTATTGGAACAACTGGATATGTTGAGGGTACAAATCAAATTAGACTAAGGATTAGTCACAGGATAAGGTAATAGAGTCAAAGGGAATTTATTGTTAGAGGAATAACATGTTAGCTTTGTAGGAATTCTTCCAATTCCGCTTTCATACTTGGGGTCGATGGGTTTGCCATGAGATTCTACCAGAGTTTCCATCGAGATGGTTTCTGTGATCACATTTAGATGAGTGTCTTAATTTCACTAAGACTCTCACATGAGTGAGAATAACATTGATGGATTCCATTGATGATAATTCAGTGTGTCCGTAAACATCTTCAACTTGATAGTCGCGTCTATCAAATTTTGAACAGGTTTAACGATACCAATTAGTCGTTGAGCGGGTTACGAGAATTTCTACGGACAGTGGAAACTTAAGTCTGTAATTCACCGATTAGGACCATTTATTCACACACTAGGTCTCACCAGGACTTACATGAACCTCAAATTACTATTACGTGTGCACCCGTAACGATAATTTGCTTTGCATGCTCACCCTAGTTTCCCCCTGTTCTGTGTCATAATGTCCTTTAGTTTGCATTGCGGAGTATAGAGTTTTGTGAGAGATGATAAGTTATCGGAAGGCTTAGTCATCAACCCTAAGTTGATCAACTAGGACTCATATCAGGATGAGTAGTCAGGAATCAGTTGATCCGAGTATTCACTCAAGTTGAAACATAATACAAGAGTCTAATCCAACGGATTGTAGATGCGAACATGCACATGAAATATGACTTCGAGAAGTGAAACTAATTCATGGACACGAGTTACAGGAAAAAGCAAAAGAGTCGTCATTCCAACTGAGTCAGGATAGGGTTTGAGTATGCAATGAGCATTGCGTTCTCAACTTTGTGGTCAATCTATCTTCAACAGAATATTGACCAAAGACGCGAGCCCATGGCTCGGGAAAGTGATTATATCTACGTGTCAATGGATTCTGCAATAATACGTGCAACGGTCTGCCTTCACTCGACGCATTGTTGCTAGTGGGTATAGTAGGAACTTGCTTCCGACAATCCCAGCTCCCAAAGAGACACGTGGTTGTGCTGAGTGTCGTCCATAATATGGACCTGAGAAAGCCCACCATACCCGACAGGTGATGGTGGTGTAAGTGACTCCTCCGAAGGCTCCGTCTCGCTGCCCTCGAACGGGAGTGGATGTTGTTTTGGTGATTCCATGAGTGTCGCCACTAGGAATGATGATGCAATGCAAATGATGTGTTCCTTGTCAGCAGAGGGTGGTATGAATGATGTCAACATGACTGCAATGCATTGTATGTCTGGATGTTATGTGTATCTTGTATGAGTGTATGTGTCATGTAACTAATGCATGTGTATGGTTATAGTCTAGTATGCAATCCTAGTTCTCTATAACCTGACTCTGATACCAATCTGTCACACCCCCAAATTCCACTAACGGAGTTTTACCGTTTGGTGTGTGACAAACCAGGATCTCAATCATTAGTTACATCAAACGACACTATATGGGACATAAATGTAATATCATAAAAGTTCAGAGTTAATGCGGAAGCGTTTAAATAAGAAAATAAATGCGCAAAACAAGCACGCCCAAGTTTATTTTAATAAAACAAGTGAATTGTTTTGAATGTTTGCATGAGGATGAAATGATAGTAGGACTCCATGCATGTCCTAAGTGTACAACCTGTGCCTTATTGACCTGAGAAACAAGTAAGAAAAAGTGTCAACACAAGGTTGGTGAGTTCACAGGTTTACACGTAAATAAACTGTTTGAGTGTTTGCAGGATCCACATACGTAAGTCACACCTATTGCTAGCTAGACAATGTACAAGTTACTCTAAGCGTTCGCAACCGAAGCTGACTGTTTGTGTTTGGGTGCCTTCCGCCATTGCTAACATCAATAATGGTAAGTGTTTAGGACAATTTACACCCGTTAGACCTCCAATCAAGTTAGCGCGACTAATCCGGGTGGGGTTTGTCAAACCCAGTAGTACTACTCAAATTTCCTCGCTATACTCCATATATTAACGGTCCGAGTGTGTAAGGACTTTCAATGTTATGTTTGCACTTAGGTAAACAAGTGGTAGTGAAATACTATGTGATCCATGTCCGTTCATATGTCTGCCTCTCCCCAGCGGGAAGACAAGTAAACGGATGTCTGTTCGTATGCATGTTTCTTTCCAACGGGGAAACAAGTAAAATGTTGTTTGTTTGTATGCATGATTCTCCCCAACGGGAAAACAAGTAAAATGATGTTTCTGTATATGCATGTTTCTCCCCAAATAGGAAAACAAGTAAAAAGGGGTCGTGAAACTCACCTGAGTGTGTAGAGCGTAGTAATTAGCCCCACGCATAGATGCTACAAAACCACAAATATTTTGCAAACGGACAGTCTATGAATGCCCTAGAATATGATCACGATAATTAGGACACGTAGGAGTATGTGACGATGACACCGAAAGATCGAACGTTCTAAAACACACTTATGATTAACGAGTAGACAAACGCGTCATCCGAATCAAGGATTTTTAGTTTATCATTTAATGTGAATACGACACGTATAATACGTCACCAAAATACAAGTTAATAATATAATATATATTATTGTTTCTGGTATTTGTTTGGGTTAAATAATAACTATAAATAATTATATTATTTTAAAACATAAGACTAATAATTAAAACGAGTTATAAAATGATTCTCGGATTTAAAATTATTGTTTGCGTGTATTTATATATTAAATAATGTTTTAAGAAATAATACAACTAATTATATTATGTTCAAAATGTAAATAATGTTAAAAATGCTTTATAATTTTAATCTCGAGCACACGGGTATTCTCGGGTGTCAAAACAATTTAATATGTTATTAAAATACCATAGGAACTTGTTTTCTAAAAAGTAAACTATCAAAAAGTCCCTTAAAAAATTATCACAGGAGACCGGACCCGGTCTCCTGTGAACAAGCCACATGAACTAACCATCTGATCTGGGATGTAACTTTTGAAGAAAACCCAGACCTATGGTTTTAATATTCACAAACAATAAGTCCCTTACCCTCAGTCGCGATTCGAATCCAATCCCACTCCAAAATCACCGAATTCGATCGCTATTAGACACAAGGATAGAGTTGTTTTGTTAGTCGCTCCATTTTGAACCTGTGGTGAGTTTTAATTGAAAAATCAAAAAGTTTAGGATAGATTAATTTCGTTTTTAAGAATTGAAACCCTAGTTTAAAACACAGATTTAAATTGATCAAATTCTATAAAATTATGGATTGAAAACATGGGGCTTTCAATAAACATAGGATTTCGAAACTACCCATGTAATTTGATTGGATTGTAATCGGGTGTAGAGTGGGGTTCTACTAAACCGTATTTGATAAGAACCCTAGAATTGGTTCTTGATAATTCGATGTTGTATGACCAAATTAAGTTAGGGCTTTTTTTCTAGGGATGAAAACGAATCTGTAGATGTGATTGATTACCTGAATTGAGTTCCAATTGATAGAGATCGAATAAGTTATCGTCGCGATTCCGACGAGTTGGTCCCCGGTGGCTTCCATCGCTTCTCCGATGAAATTGATGTTTACAGAATGCTCAGAGAGGTGCGATTAGAGTGTTGGGAGTGTTTGATTTCACAAATGCCTTACTAAATGATCGAATTTAGGAGTTCTAGTGTTAGGTTCGTTTCGGTTTGCAAATGATAAATAGGATTAATTAGAATCATTATCACCCAATAATGCTTCTATGATGAACGACAATGCCATTTACACGCATTTCAGTTACGAATTCGAACCATTCTTGAGAGTTATGGATTAATTTGGATCAATCATACACGATTTTGACTTTGAAAAGTCAACAAATTGAGTTTTGGTTATTCACACAACTAGTCCTTGAAGTTTTAAGTGAATTACGGTTTGAGAATGGAAGAAATAGTCCCTGAGGTTTGAGATAGGTTAGGATTTAACAGAATTTGGTTAACGGGGTTAACCCTAAATTGCTGGGTGTCACAGATACATCCACTCTAGGTACTCTGGCCGCAGGCACATCTGTAGGCTCAGCCATCTCGAGGACTACTTATGGAATCTAAGCGGTGCCTGGTCGTCTCGGGGTAGTGGACTGAAGTTAGAGTGGGGTTAGTGTGTGACATGATGTGACTACCCTATCCATATGACATGATGAATGGTTATGCAATGCTTATACAATGAAAATGTTTTAGTGAGTCATTCAAATTATAGACTAGGTTCAGTTTTAGACTCCTAGTTCGCTATAATCAATGGCTCTGATTGCAAGTTCTGTCACACCCTTCCAAGGCGGAAACGCGAGGCGTAACATCCACTGGTTTCCAAAGCATATGATTACCATAAATACATACATAATGATTGGATACATAATCGAGTTTAAAGTTTTACATCCCAAAATATCATTTTGAGTTTACAAAAGATTAAAATTTCGCAAATATGACCCATATGTAAGGAGTTATACAAGAGAAATCTCCCAAAAAGCCATATCCGTTCATGCATGCATGTAATCCTACATTGCCAACCTGAAGACAACGTTCAATTTCCTGAAAAAAGATACTTAAAAAGTGTCAACACGAGGTTGGTGAGTTCACAGGTTTTGATCAACTATTCTTGTAGTTCCAACGTTTAAAAACGTTCAATTGAATAAGTTTTTTCGATCAAACAGTATATATATAACCAATGAATTGAACATTTCCTGACCAATTGACCCATTTGTAAGCTTGCAAGGAATACAAATAATATGTAATGCACGAGACCGTAACCAAGCCATGACAAATGAATGCCCCTCCCTCGCTAAACCACGAGAATGAGACAATACGCGGTCATTCGGCCATGTGGACCCCTGGCTAGCGCGACTAACCATGACCGGGGGCGTCACCCCCAATAGTACTATTCACATAATCCCAGGCTAAGACCATAGTTAATGGTTACAAAATGTATTTGTTCCAGGGGACTTTACGGGCTCTATAATTGTTTCCTCAACGCACACATAATAGTCTGGTCTTTGTTCATTCATTTATATATAAAAACAGTTACAAGTATGTTTCCTCCCCAAAATATTTCAAAAACTTAGATAAAGGGGACAGTAAAACTCACCTCGTCAGTAGTGTACGCTAGTAAATATTTGTATAACTGTAGGCCCGCCTATCCGTATCCTAATTACACAAGGATACCTATATGTTAAGACTACCCATCTTAAACACAAGTTGTTCACCCGATGTAACACCCCGACCGATGGCAGAATCATCAGGGCGGGACATGTAGACTGTTCATGAGCACAAGGTTGACTAAACTGAAATATATTAATCGTTAAATTTCATTGCAAACGTTCAAACAAAACCAAATCCAAGAAAGAAACATAAATGTAATACATAGACTTCTTTATTTAATTTAGCTATGTCCAAAGCCTATGTGTAGCACATCTTGATCAAACTCACACATTAGTACCTGAACACATGAATAAAATAAAGTCAACTAAAAAGTTGGTGAGTATAACACAGGTTTGTATAATACTAGCATATAGATTGTAAAACAAATCCTTACATAACATGATAAATAAGGCATTTATGGAGAGCAGCTATTGTGTAACCAAGTACAATCAAACCTTTGTAACTAGCATGCAAAAATTGTGTTGTCTGTAACAATCACCCCAAACTGGGTGAGTTTGTTAGACTCAATAGATCTATCATTGTTTACCGTCGGCTTGAATAGTTAATGATTGCACATAATCGCATACAAAAGTTAACACACCTAGCACTCAGGCATAAAGCTCAAATTTGCACACATGAATGTAAAGAGGATTTGTACTTGTGTAGTTTGTGTAAGTGTAAGTAATAGTGTTGTATAGTGTTCATGTTCCACCCCAAAAATGTAAAAGAGTAAAAGGGGCTATGTAATACTCACTTGGTTTGAAGGCGTAGCTAACACGAAATACTAGCTAGAAATGAGATCCTTGTAATGCACAACGTTAACCTAGTGTGGAATGTATATAGGATTAATAGTATGCTCGATATTCTATGTTTAAGTCTAGGATTGAATTGGTTGTGTGTGTAAAGCTTGTGGTTTGTACTTGAATAGTGTTATATAAATTAGGGTTTGAGTTTTGGAATAACTAATAAAACAAAATTATTATTTATAAAAATAAGTTAAGTATTAGAGGTACCTAACTAAATGGTCTTTATTTAAATGTAAATTAAATAAATAATCGTTACCTTATGTATTTATTTGTAACTTAGTCATTTAGTTGTATTAGATGTTTTAAAATAATTATAAATGTCTTTATTTTATTCTCATAAAGATGTTTAAGTAAATGGTGTAAATAATATTTAAGTGTAGGGTTTAAATATGAATTTAATTTTTGTAAGTTTTAAATAATTAATTTCTATTTATTTATTTTATAAAATCAATTATTTTTATTTAAAAATTAATTTGAAATACTTATTGTTTTTAATTTATGGAAATACTTATTCTGCTAAGATTTTTCCCACACACGACCGTGCCTAGACAAGGCACGATCGTGCTAGGACCACGGGCGCGACCGTGCTTGTCAGGGACGCGACCGTGTTGACCAAACATAATGCATAATTAGGTTGTTCACTAGGCACGATCGTGTCTTGGGCCAGGCACGACCGTGCCTAGGGTTTTGAGGCATGACCAAGTCTAGCCAAGGGCATGACTGGGTCTGAGTGTGGGAGGCACGACCGCGCTGGTGTAACATTTCTGATTTTAGTATTCATATTTTCAATTCAATGTAATGCATTTCGAACTCAATACTCGTGCACTGTTTTGTGTTATTTTCTCGACATAAATTAAATGCAATGATTCAATACAAATTCGCAAGTTTTACTCGATTATATACATTTAAACACTATACAAGTAATTATTTCATTCAAACTTACCAAACCTGAAAAGTCAAGGACTAAAGTTGAAAAATGTCAAGAAACCCTAGTCTAGCACGGTCGTGCTTCGTCCTGGCACGGTCGCGCCAAGTGCATCGGCACGATCGCGCGACTGGTCCTGGAACGATCGCGCCCGGTGCCTAGGCACGGTCGCGCCATATTTGGGCACGGTCGCGCCTGTGTAACAGTTGAAACGTAAATGCAGTTTAATCACCCGATCGTTGAGAATCCGTAACAGTCCTACGTTTCTTTTCCCCTTAACGAGTGTATCACCATTTTCAAATTTTACAAACGTCTCAGTTTCATACTATCAACCTCGAAATCTCTCTCAAGCAATTCAAGCAAAAAAACTCGAATCCTCCTCTGAACCCAAATCCTCCCAATCAAGAAAGGAATTCGCATCTCCCGAATCTCGTCAAGTCTCTGGACTCTCTGGCCTAGCCTGAATTGCAGTCGAAGTCACCGGAAGCCGTTATCGACGACGCCAGAACTTTATTCTCCCGCTTTATATCAATCCGATACTCTTCAAGGTAATTATCACCTTTTTCTCAGTCGATTTATTCCTCATAACAAAAGCCCTATGTTAATTGGGGCTTCCATCACAGAAATCGTCCGAATCAGAATTATTATTTTAATAAGAAAAGATTTAATCGATTCCACTCTTAAACACGATTTACATACGATTAATTTATATAAATAGACTCGTAACAACTCCGTAATCAAAAGCCCTATTAATTCCAACGCTATAATACAAGATTTGCTCAATTCGTGTCTGATTTGGAAGAGACACGGTCGCGCTAATCATCTAGCTCGCCCGTGCCTCATGTAGCGCGGTCGTGCCGACTAGCAGCGCGGTCGTGTCCTCTTGTCCAGACCTAGTCATGCCCTTTGAGCTAGCCTCTGTTGTGTCTAAAAATCATAGACACGACCGTGCCGATCCATGACACGGTCGTGCCTGTTGACTTGTCTAGTTTGTGCCCTCTGTTGTTCAACCCGGTCGCGCCCCGACTAGCGTGGTCGCGCCCGTGGCTTGAGCACGATCGTGCCCTTCCGAGGCACGGTCGTGTGTGACTCAGAAATTTTAACAGAATTATAATTTTATATTTTTCAATGAATAAATGTTTCAAATTTTATAAAAATATGTTTTCTGTATTTGAAAAGATTTAAAGTTTAATCTGGAGATAAATATTATTTATTTAAAAGTTTATTTAAAAATTTATAAAAAAAAATTAAATTTATATTTATCTTACACTTAAATGATGTTTTAAATGATTAAGTTACAAAGTTTATAAATAAATAAGATAATAATTATTTATCTAATATTTAAACAAAAATCATTTATTTAGTTATACTTAATTACAATCAATATTTACATTATTTCATAAACTATAATCATTTATTTATTTATTAATTTACATTTAACACATGCATTATTTTCATAATCAACAATTTTATAAAAATTCTATTTTATTATTTAAATTCCAAACTTTAATCAAATGTTCCAAAAATGTTTACTACAACTTTATATATTTCATTTAATACTTTTTATACACAAATTCAACCTTCAATGTTAGACTTAAACTTTGTACACCGATTTGATTCAATATACATTATTATCTAGGTTAACTCGTGCGTATCAAGGATTCTCATTTTATCTATACTCTTTGTTAGCTACACTTCCATACCAAGTGAGTATTCACAACCCCTTTTCACTCTTTTACACTTTTGGGGTGGAACATGAACTTTATACACATTACACATTTACATTTACACAAACAACACAAGTGCAAAATCCTATTTACATACATGTGTGCAAAATTTGAGCTTTGTGCCCGAGTGCTAGTTGTGCTAATCTTTGTGAAAACTTATGTGCAATCATTAACTATACAAGCCGACGGTTTTCAATGATAGATCTATTGAGTCTGACAAACCCACCCAAGTGGAGGTGATTGATACCGACAATACAATTTGCATACTAGTTACAAAGGTTTGGTTGTACTTGATTACACAATAGCTGCTCCTCATAAATGCCTTATTTTATCATGTCTTGTAAAGGATTTGTTTTCAACTATATTCTATCTATATACAACTGTGTTATACTCACCAACTTTTTAGTTGACTTTATTTTATTCATGTTTCAGGCCTTAATATGTGAGAATGATTCAAGACGTGCTCAATATAGGATTTGGACTTAGCAATTTAAATCAAGAATGCTATGAGTTGTTTTATGTTTCTTTGTTTTAATTTGGGTTGTACTTGGATTATTTGTAATGGAAATTTGACTTTAATATATTTCAATTTAGTCAACTATGTGCTATGAACAGTCTACATGTCCCGCCCCGATGATTCCGCCATCGGTCGGGGTGTGACAGATTGGTATCAGAGCCTTGGTTATAGGGAAGTAGGTTATTAGACACCTTGACCTAGACTATAACTTTAGGACACCCACTTATACTATGTTTCATGATTTTTGTGCTATGTGTTACATGCTATGTGCTACATGCTTACCATGATTAATTATTATTATATTTGATACCTTACTTGTTAAAAATTCATGACTTAGTAGGATCTTCTTAAATAATAATATAAATAATATCCTTTCATATATCCTAATACCTCATAATATTTCTATTTTCTTTTCTATCTTTATCCTTCTTAGCATGTGGAAAAAAATTCTTGAAGCAAAAATCTCTAAAAAAATTTTATTTCTTCGTTAAGGTTTTTAAACTTGTTAAATTATTTGAGGACACGTGCAATCTGGAAGGGTGACACCTGTATTTTGGGTTTTCTGTCTAGGAAAGCATTTCGCATAAATCCCAATCAACCGAGGGACCCGTATGCTTTCCTGGGAATCCCCGAGATGAGTGTTTACTTATAGGCTAAAGCATGTCTCCTTGAAAAATTATATAAGTTTAATTAACCTTAATGTGCCATAGTATTCAAGTGATTTTGTCACTTTTGAGTACAATCCAAACTAAGAATATCTATTTTTATTATCTCATTCTATTAAATCCTATCAAATCTCATAAGTTCTTACAATCTTTCTTGTCTTGTGAAAATCTATAGAATGCCTCCTCGTCGTGTTCCCGCAACCAACGCCAACACCGACATTGCTACTATTCTTACTCAATTGGTGACACAACTCACCCAAGCCAATGGTGCCACCAATGGCAACAATGGTGGAAATGGAAGCAATAGTGGTAATAATGGTGGAAATGGTGGAAATGGTGGTAACAGTCCATCTCAATGCACCTTCAAGCACTTCAACTCGTGCAATCCCCTCAAGTTCTTTGGTACCGAAGGAGCTACTGGACTCCTTCAATGGTTTGAAAGCATTGAGAATACCTTTCTCAATAGTGACTGTCCCGACAATCTCCGTGTTCGTCATGCTACAAGTGTCCTACAAAAACGGGCACTTACATGGTGGAATGGGGAGAAAAGGAATAGGGGTGTTGATGTAGCTATGGCCTTACCTTGGGATGAGGTCAAAACGCTTATGACCGAGGAGTTCTGCCCTCGAAATGAAGTGAAAAAGTTAGAAGCTGAATTTTGGGATCTTGCCTAAGATAGTGGGAAAGCTTAGCATATACAACTCGGTTCCATGAGTTGAGTCTTCTCGTGCCCCACATGGTCACTCTTTTGTCCCGTTGTATCGAAAAGTATATTGGTGGGCTACCAAGACAAATCCAAGATACGGTCTTAGGTAGAAATCCTGCTACTCTGGAGGATGCCATTCGTATATCCGCTACCTTAACTGATAATCATGTGAAAGCTGGAACTCTTACCAAAAAGGGTTCTAAGAAAGTTTCTGAAACCGTAACCCCTCCTACTCACAGCAAAGAAACCACAACCGAGCCCTCTCGCAATAATAGAAAGAGGAAGGTTAGAAATTTTGCTGTGGTTACTCCTGTTGTTCCCGTCAACCTAGCTGCACCTATGGTTCAAGCGCCGGCTAAAAAGCCATATGTTGGGATCTACCCTCTTTGTGCCACCTGCAATCATCATCATCCTCAAACTATCCCATGTCGCCTTTGTACTCATTGTGGGAGATATGGTCATACTATCAATGTTTGTAGGGCCAAAGCTCTTGCGGGCCAAGTCCACCCTCTAAACCGAACCGTACCTCAAGTGGCTAATCAAGGTGCTCCCACCATTGCTAAGGGGCATGCTTGCTATGAGTGTGGTGACCCGAACCATTTTCGTGATCAATGTCCAAGACTTGCAAATGCTAGACAAGGTGGAGCTCGTGGGCGTGCGTTCAACATAAACGCCAACGAAGCTCAAGCCAACAACGACGTGGTTAATGGTACGTTCCTTGTTAATAGTCAATATGCCTCCATTTTGTTCGATACCGGTGCCGATAAAAGTTTTGTGTCACTTAATTTTGAGCCTTTACTTGCAAAGACACGATCCCAATTAGAGAAAACCTTCACCGTTGAAATAGCAAATGGTGACTCCCTTACCATTGAGTCCATTATTTATGATTGCTCCTTAGAACTAAATGACCATTCATTCCCAATCAACCTTGTTCCAATGCCACTAGGAAGCTTTGATATTATTATAGGTATGGATTGGCTATCAAATCATCATGCCGAAGTCATTTGCTTTGAAAAGTGTATCCGAATTCCGCTACCATCGGGAGAAACCTTAAGGGTTTTTGGTGAAAAGCCTTGCAAGGGACTTAAGTTGATGTCGTGTACTACCGCTCAAAAGTACTTACGAAAGAAGTACATTGCTTTCTTAGCTCATATTGTTCAAAAGGATGTCAAGGTAAAGAGTATCCAAGACATTCCGATCATTCGGGATTTCCCCGAAGTTTTTCCTAAGGATTTATCCGGTCTTCCTCCCGTTCATCAAGTAGAGTTCTGTATTGATCTTATACCTGGAGCTAACCCCGTTGCTAGAGCTCCTTATCGTCTTGCACCTTCCGAAATGCAAGAGCTTGCAAGTCAACTTCAAGAGCTCTCTGACAAAGGTTTCATTCGCCCAAGTCATTCACCGTGGGGTGCACCCGTCTTATTTGTTAAGAAGAAGGATGGATCATTTCGCATGTGTATTGACTACCGCGAACTCAACAAGCTTACTATCAAGAACCGTTATCCTTTGCCTAGAATCGATGATCTCTTTGATCAACTTCAAGGTTCTACTTGTTTCTCAAAGATTGATCTTCGATCCGGTTATCATCATCTTCGTGTTCAAGAAGATGACATTCCTAAGACTGCCTTCCAAACAAGGTATGGTCATTACGAGTTCATGGTTATGCCTTTCGGGCTAACCAATGCACCCGCAGTTTTCATGGATCTCATGAATCGTGTGTGCAAACCATACCTTGATAAATTCGTGATCGTCTTCATTGACGATATCTTAATCTATTCCAAGACTAAAGCCGATCATGAACAACACCTTAGATTGGTTTTGGACCTCTTGAGAAAAGAACAACTATATGCCAAATTCTCCAAATGTGAATTCTGGCTAAAGGAAGTTCAATTTCTTGCTCACATCGTCAACGACAAGGGTATTCATGTTGATCCTGCTAAGATTGAAACGGTTAAGAATTGGAATGCCCCGAAGACTCCTACCGAAGTTCGTTCATTTCTTGGTCTTGCGGGTTATTATCGTCGCTTCATCTCAAACTTCTCAAAGATTGTTGTCCCTCTTACCGCTTTGACCCACAAGGGTAAGACTTATGAATGGGGACCGAAACAAGAAGAAGCTTTCCAAACCCTTAAGAAAAAGTTGTGCAATGCTCCCATATTGACTCTCCCCGATGGAAATGATGATTTAGTTGTCTATTGTGATGCTTCTAACCAAGGTCTTGGTTGTGTTCTCATGCAACGAGGCAAAGTAATCGCTTATGCATCAAGGCAACTCAAAGTTCATGAGAAGATATATACGACGCACGATCTCGAGCTGGGTGCGGTCGTATTCGCATTAAAGATTTGGAGACATTACCTATATGGCACGAAATGTGTGGTGTTCACCGACCACAAAAGTCTTCAACATATTTTCAACCAAAAAGAACTCAATATGAGGCAACGACGTTGGGTCGAACTCCTTAACGATTACGACTGCGAGATTCGTTACCATCCCGGCAAAGCGAATGTTGTAGCCGATGCTTTGAGTCGAAAGGACCATGTTATGCTTCATTGTGCCCGTATTCAAACCGATATTCAAACCCGTATCTTAAAAGCTCAACACGTCTCGGTAACCGAGGGTAACATGTACGAAGAAATGTCATGTGGTGTTGAACTCCTTCTTGAATCAAAACCCAATGGCTTACTCTATTACTTGAACCGTATTTGGGTTCCCGATCGCGACGATCTCCGTGCACTTCTCATGAACGAGGCTCATAAGACTCGTTATTCTATTCATCCTGGTGCGGATAAAATGTACCAAGATCTTCGCCAACTTTATTGGTGGCCTGGTATAAAGAAAGACATAGCTCTTTATGTGGCCAAATGCTTAACCTGTTCCAAAGTCAAAGCCGAACATCAACGTCCATCCGGTTTACTCGAACAACCAGAAATTCCCGTGTGGAAATGGGAGAATATAACTATGGATTTCATTACCAAGCTCCCTCGCACCTCGAGTGGATATGATAGTATTTGGGTGATCATTGATCGTCTCACTAAATCCGCTCATTTCTTGCCTATCCGCGAAGACTTCAAAGTGGAGAAACTAGCCCGAATTTACATTGATGAAATTGTGAGCCGTCATGGTGTTCCCGTAAACATAATATCCGATAGAGACGCTCGGTTCACCTCTCGATTTTGGCAATCTCTCCAAAAGGCTCTTGGTACTCGATTGGATTTGAGCACGGCTTACCATCCGCAAACTGATGGTCAAACTGGGCGAACAATCCAAACTCTTGAACACATGCTTAGAGCTTGTGTAATCGATTTTGGTGGCAATTGGGATTCACATCTATCCCTCATTGAGTTTTCTTACAACAATAGCTACCACACAAGTATCAACATGGCTCCATTCGAAGCTCTCTATGGTCGCAAGTGTCGTTCTCCTATCTGTTGGAACGAGATTGGTGAAGCACAAATCACTGGTCCCGAGTTAATTCAAGAAACATCCGACAAGATTATTCAAATCCGTGACAATATTCGAGTAGCGAGGAGTCGGCAAAAGAGTTGTGCCGACAAACGTCGAAAACCCTTGGAATTCCAAATCGGTGACCTTGTTCTTCTAAAGGTGTCTCCATGGAAGGGCGTGATCCGTTTTGGAAAGAAAGGCAAGTTAGCACCTCGTTATGTTGGTCCATTCAAAATCCTTGAAAGGATTGGGAAAGTGGCTTACAAGCTCGAGTTACCTCCATCTCTTGGAAATGTGCATCCTACATTTCATATATCTAATCTGAAGAAGTGTCTCGCTGATGAAAATCTCCATATACCGCTTGACGACGTGCGCATTGATGAAACGATGCACTTTGTTGAGAAGCCGGTGGAAATTATGGATCGTGAAGTCAAACAACTCAAGCGCAGTCGCATTCCTATTGTCAAAGTTCGTTGGGAATCTAAGCGTGGTCCTGAGTTCACTTGGGAAAGAGAAGACCAAATGAAGCTCAAGTACCCTCATCTTTTTACCGATGCCGTCGCTTCCTCAAACTAAATTTCGGGACGAAATTCTCTCAACATGGGGAGACTGTAACATTTCTGATTTTAGTATTCATATTTTCAATTCAATGTAATGCATTTCGAACTCAATACTCGTGCACTGTTTTGTGTTATTTTCTCGACATAAATTAAATGCAATGATTCAATACAAATTCGCAAGTTTTACTCGATTATATACATTTAAACACTATACAAGTAATTATTTCATTCAAACTTACCAAACCTGAAAAGTCAAGGACTAAAGTTGAAAAATGTCAAGAAACCCTAGTCTAGCACGGTTGTGCTTCGTCCTGGCACGGTTGCGCCAAGTGCATCGGCACGATCACGCGACTGGTCCTGGAACGATCGCGCCCGGTGCCTAGGCACGGTCGCGCCATATTTGGGCACGGTCGCGCCTGTGTAACAGTTGAAACGTAAATGCAGTTTAATCACCCGATCGTTGAGAATCCGTAACAGTCCTACGTTTCTTTTCCCCTTAACGAGTGTATCACCATTTTCAAATTTTACAAACGTCTCAGTTTCATACTATCAACCTCGAAATCTCTCTCAAGCAATTCAAGCAAAAAAACTCGAATCCTCCTCTGAACCCAAATCCTCCCAATCAAGAAAGGAATTCGCATCTCCCGAATCTCGTCAAGTCTCTGGACTCTCTGGCCTAGCCGGAATTGCAGTCGAAGTCGCCGGAAACCGTTATCGTTTTTAATCAATTATTTCTATTTATTTATTTTATAAAATCAATTATTTTTATTTAAAAATTAATTTGAAATACTTATTGTTTTTAATTTATTGAAATACTTATTCTGCTAAGATTTTTCCCACACACGACTGTGCCTGGACAAGGCACGATCGTGCTAGGACCACGGGCGCGACCGTGCTTGTCAGGGACGCGACCGTGTTGACCAAACATAATGCATAATTGGGTTGTTCACTAGCCACGATCGTGTCTTGGGCCAGGCACGACCGTGTCTAGGGTTTTGAGGCATGACCAAGTCTAGCCAAGGGCATGACTGGGTCTGAGTGTGGGAGGCACGACCGCGCTGGTGTAACATTTCTGATTTTAGTATTCTTATTTTCAATTCAATGTAATGCATTTCGAACTCAATACTCGTGCACTGTTTTGTGTTATTTTCTCGACATAAATTAAATGCAATGATTCAATACAAATTCGCAAGTTTTACTCGATTATATACATTTAAACACTATACAAGTAATTATTTCATTCAAACTTACCAAACCTGAAAAGTCAAGGACTAAAGTTGAAAAATGTCAAGAAACCCTAGTCTAGCACGGTCGTGCTTCGTCCTGGCACGGTCGTGCCAAGTGCATCATCGTGTGACTGGTCCTGGAACGATCGCGCCCGGTGCCTAGGCACGGTCGCGCCTGTGTAACAGTTGAAACGTAAATGCCGTTTAATCACCCGATCGTTGAGAATCCGTAACAGTCCTACATTTCTTTTCCCCTTAACGAGTGTATCACCATTTTCAAATTTTACAAACGTCTCAGTTTCATACTATCAACCTCGAAATCTCTCTCAAGCAATTCAAGCAAAAAAACTCGAATCCTCCTCTGAACCCAAATCCTCCCAATCAAGAAAGGAATTCGCATCTCCCGAATCTCGTCAAGTCTCTGGACTCTCTGGCCTAGCCGGAATTGCAGTCGAAGTCGCCGAAAGCCGTTATCGACGACGCCAGAACTTTCTTCTACCGCTTTCTATCAATCCGATACTCTCCAAGGTAATTATCACCTTTTTCTCAGTCGATTTAGACCTCATAACAAAAGCCCTCTGTTAATTGGGGCTTCCATCACAGAAATCGTCCGAATCAGAATTATTATTTTAATAAGAAAAGATTTAATCGATTCCACTCTTAAACACGATTTACATACGATTAATTTATATAAATAGACTCATAACAACTCCGTAATCAAAAGCCCTATCAATTCCAACGCTATAAATACAAGATTTGCTCAATTCGTGTCTGATTTGGAAGAGACACGGTCGCGCTAATCATCTAGCGCGGCCATGCCTCATGTAGCGCGGTCGTGCCGACTAGCAGTGCGGTCGTGTCCTGTCCAGACCTAGTCATGCCCTTTGGGCTAGCCTCTGTTGTGTCTAAAAATCATAGACACGACCGTGCCGATCCAAGGCACGGTTGTGCCTGTTGACTTGTCTAGTTTGTGCCCTCTGTTGATCAACCCGGTCGCGCCCCGACTAGCGCGGTCGCGCCCGTGGCTTGAGCACGATCGTGCCCTTCCGAGGCACGGTCGTGTGTGACTTAGAAATTTTAACAGAATTATAATTTTATATTTTTCAATCAATAAATGTTTCAAATTTTATAAAAATATGTTTTCTGTATTTGAAAAGATTTAAAGTTTAATCTGGAGATAAATATTATTTATTTAAAAGTTTATTTAAAAATTTATAAAAAAAAATTAAATTTATATTTATCTTACACTTAAATGATGTTTTAAATGATTAAGTTACAAAGTTTATAAATAAATAAGATAATAATTATTTATCTAATATTTAAACAAAAATCATTTATTTAGTTATACTTAATTACAATCAATATTTACATTATTTCATAAACTATAATCATTTATTTATTTATTAATTTACATTTAACACATGCATTATTTTCATAATCAACAATTTTATAAAAATTCTATTTTATTATTTAAATTCCAAACTTTAATCAAATGTTCCAAAAATGTTTACTACAACTTTATATATTTCATTTAATACTTTTTATACACAAATTCAACCTTCAATGTTAGACGTAAACTTTGTACACCGATTTGATTCAATATACAATATTATCTAGGTTAACTCGTGCGTATCAAGGATTCTCATTTTATCTATACTCTTTGTTAGCTACACTTCCATACCAAGTGAGTATTCACAACCCCTTTTCACTCTTTTACACTTTTGGGGTGGAACATGAACTTTATACACATTACACACTTACATTTACACAAACAACACAAGTGCAAAATCCTATTTACATACATGTGTGCAAAATTTGAGCTTTGTGCCCAAGTGCTAGTTGTGCTAATCTTTGTGAAAACTTATGTGCAATCATTAACTATACAAGCCGAAGGTTTTCAATGATAGATCTATTGAGTCTGACAAACCCACCCAAGTGGAGGTGATTGATACCGACAACACAATTTGCATACTAGTTACAAAGGTTTGGTTGTACTTGATTACACAATAGCTGCTCCCCATAAATGCCTTATTTTATCATGTCTTGTAAAGGATTTGTTTTCAACTATATGCTATCTATATACAACTGTGTTATACTCACCAACTTTTTAGTTGACTTTATTTTATTCATGTTTCAAGCCCTAATATGTGAGAATGATTCAAGACGTGCTCAATATAGGATTTGGACTTAGCAATTTAAATCAAGAATTCTATGAGTTGTTTTATGTTTCTTTGTTTGAATTTGGGTTGTACTTGGATTATTTGTAATGGAAATTTGACTTTAATATATTTCAATTTAGTCAACCATGTGCTATGAACAGTCTACATGTCCCGCCCCGATGATTCCGCCATCGGTCGGGGTGTGACAGCTGGTATTTGGCGCGACCGTGTCTCATGAAGCACGACCGCGCTAGAATGCTAGCGCCGTGTCTATTCCAAACAGATTCAATTTGACTAATTCTTATATTGTTAATGTTGGAATTCATGGGGCTTTCACCCATTAGATCATCACGAGTCTTTTTGTATAAATTAATTGTATTTAAAACGTGTCTAAGGTTCGATTCGATTAAATCATTTTTAACGAAAATATAGGTTCGGGTTCGTGGTGATTTCCATAATGAAAGCCCAAATTAATATGGGGTTTTGATCTATGAACTGAATCTAGTGAGAAGAAGGTTTCAATTACCCGAAAGTGTAGCGAATTGATAGAGAACGGTCGAGAGGAGTTCTGGCGTCGGCGAGCTTGGTTTCCGACGTCTTTTGCTACGATTCCGGTTGTTTCAAGTGGGTCAGTAGCTTCTGGGAGGATCGTTTGTGCGTTTGCTTGGGAGAATTGCAAACAAATTGGGGAATTCGATGGTCTAGTGGACGATTATGATGATTATTAGATGAATTGATGTAATTCCGGTTATTTGTTGTAATTATGATGATCAAGTGGCTTAACTCTGTTTGTTAATGGTTGGAACGTGTAAAACGGTTACGAAATCGAACGTCTCTATGATTAAAGGCTGCATTTACGTTTCAACTAATGAGAGGCGCGTCCGTGCCAAGACACCAGGCGCGACCGTGCCAAGGCACCAGGCGCGACCGTTCCAAGGCAAGTCGCGCCACCGTGCCAGAACGAGGCGCGACCGTGCCTATTAGGGTTTCTTGTTACTTTTCAACATCAGACTTTGTAACTTTAGTCTTTGACATATTTGTATAAATAGATACTTATGTAGTGTTCTAGTAGGTTATAACCGAGTAAAATTTACGGATTTGCATTGAAATATAGTATTTAATTAATGTTACGAATAGAACAAAACAGTGCACTAGAATTGGGTTTGAAATGCATTACATTGAATTGAAATACGGATACTAAAAATTAGAAATGTTACAGTCTCCCCATGTTGAGGGAATTTTGTCCCGAAATTTAGCATTAGTAAAAAGATGGGGGTACTTGAGCTTCATTTGGTCCTCTCGTTCCCAAGTAAATTCAGGACCACGCTTAGATTCCCAACAAACTTTGACAATAGGAATACGACTTCGCTTGAGCTGTTTGATTTCACGATCAATGATTTCTACCGGTCTCTCAACGAAGTGCATCGTTTTGTCAATGCGCACGTCGTCAAGAGGTATATGGAGGTTTTCATCAGCAAGGCATTTCTTCAGGTTAGACACATGAAATGTAGGATGCACGTTACCAAGTGATGGAGGTAGCTCGAGTTTGTAAGCCACTTTCCCAATCCTTTCAAGGATCTTGAATGGGCCCACATAGCGAGGTGATAATTTGCCTTTCTTTCCAAAACGGATCACACCCTTCCACGGAGACACCTTTAGAAGAACAAGGTCACCGACTTGGAATTCCAAGGGTTTTCGTCGTTTGTCGGCATAACTCTTTTGCCGACTTCTCGCTACTCGAATGTTGTCACGGATTTGAATAATCTTGTCGGATGTTTATTGAATCAGCTCGGGACCGGTTATTTGTGCTTCACCAATCTCGTTCCAACAGATGGGAGAACGACACTTGCGACCATAGAGAGCTTCAAATGGAGCCATGTTGATACTCGTGTGGTAGCTATTATTGTAAGAGAACTCGATTAGGGATAGATGTGAATCCCAATTGCCACCAAAATCAATGATACAATCTCTAAGCATATCTTCAAGAGTTTGGATTGTTCGGGTCACACCCCGCCAAGGCGGAAACGCGAGGCGCAACGTTCATGGTTTCCAAAGAATATGATTACCGTAAACACATACATGATAAATGGATACATTAACAAGTTTGATGTTTTACATTACAAAACATAATCTGAGTTTACAAAAAGTTAAGATTTCACAAATATGACTCAATTCAATGAGTTATACAAGGGAAATCCTCCTTGAGTAGTATCCATCGTGCATGCATGTAATCTACATTGCTAACCTTGAAATCACGTTCAGTTACCTGAAAAACATACTTAAAATCGTCAACACGAGGTTGGTGAGTTCACAGGTTTAATCAAATAGTTCTTTGTAAAATTCAATTGTTCGTAAATAGTTTCAGTTGTATGTGATAAACAGAATAAGAATTGTTGACCCATTTGTAAACTAGCTAGGAATACAAATAATATGTTCATACATGGGGCGTAACCAAACCTTGACAATTGTACACGCCCCTAATTTTGTTTTTCAGTTCTATGCGGCCATAAATCCTCCAGATTGTGGTTAGCGCGACTAACCATGACCGGGAGACGTCACTCTCCATAGTACTATTCATAGGACCCTAGGCTACAGTTAATGGTTACTATGTTGTTCCAGGGGACTTTCGCGACCTCCAATGTGTTGTTCTCATCCCATGTAAACATAAAAGTCGTGTCTTATTCTCTCGTTATCCCATAAAATAGTTGAAGTATGTTCTTCCCCCAAATATTAGAAAACAGTAAAAAGAAAGGGGCCGTGAAACTCACCTTGAGTTTGTGTATATACTTGTAATAATACTTGTTGTAGTCAACCTTGACTATTTGTACCCTAGATACCAAGGGTAAATTGTTGTTAAGACCAACGTCTTAATTGTAAATTGTTCACCGACCTTGTAAATCTGATTGTGTTTGTTTAAATATCGTTTTAGTTTTCCAACACATGTTTTGTTATAAAATAGTTTTGAGCTACTGCCCAACTGGGACTGTTGTACAGGTGTCGAAACTTCTTAGTTTCGATTGGGCATATGTGTGTCGAAACTACTTAGTTTCGATGGAGTGGCAGGAGTCGAAACAACCTAGTTTCGATTGAGTAAAAGGTATCGAAACTCCTAGTTTCGATTGACCAACAGGTATCGAAACTCCTAGTTTCGATTGACCAACAGGTATCGAAACTCCTAGTTTCGATTACTGGACTTCTGTTTTGACAGAATCAGTCCGGCATATTTTTATGTTTTAAACTTGAATTCGACACACTCTTCTTGTTATCTTTCTTGCGTTTAAATAAGATGTAAGTTTAGCTACGGTTTTAAAGAACATAGTATGAAAATTATCGAGTTTTTACCTTTAAAACAGTGATGAAGTTGATGAGAGAAAACAGAGAATGGTCTTGAATCTTTTGTTAAACTCTTCTTCAGGAACACTTTAAAACACTGAATTTTGATGGATTTTGCTTTAAAACTTGACTTCAATCTTGAAGAGAATTGGAGAATTTGCCGTAAGAAAATGAGTGATAAAATGGGAATTGTGAGAAAAATGAGTGAGGTGGTATGGTTTTACTTGAGTTTTTCTCAGGTGAGGTATGGGTCGAGTAAGGGGGGGGGGGGTTTCTCTGGCTTTTTCGGCCAAAAGTCAAGGGGTGGTTTGGGGTTAATATAAATAATTAGATTTAGGTATTAGTTTATCAATTATAGTTTTAAAGGGGTAATTTAATTCGGTTTATTTTCCCCACGGTATTATAAACTTATTCTAAAAATAATTTATTGACCAACGAAAAATTTGTGTAACATATACGCCTGAATATTTAATTTATCCACTATTGTTCGAATTAGTCGGGTTATATGACACGTGATCCGGTAACTCCTAGAATTACCGAATATGAAATGAGACCATGTACGGTCTTTGTTAGACCTTAATGTCTTTGTTTGTGAAATTAAATAAATCACAAAAATAATTATAACGTAAACTTGTTTATAATGTGTACGGACATTGACCTGAAATGTCGGGTGTCACATTCTCCCCTTGTTAAAAGAATTTCGTCCCGAAATTCAATTCGTGTCATCTTGAACTGGTGCATCCTTAAACAAGGAGGGGTATTTTGTTTTCATTTGGTCCTCTCGTTCCCATGTATACTCAGGACCACGCCTTGAGTTCCAACGTACTTTAACCAGTTTGATCCGACTACGTCTCAGCTTTTGAACCTTCCAATCTGATATCTCAATTGGTTGCTCGATGAAATGAAGTTTATCGTCAATGTGAATTTCATCGTGCGGTATGATAAAAGTCTCGTCTGATAGACACTTTTTGAGATTTGACACATGAAATGTATTGTGTACGTTGCTTAGTTCCTGTGGTAGCTTGAGTTTGTAGGCTACAGGGCCAACCCTAGCCAGTATTTCAAATGGTCCAACGTATCTAGGATTGAGCTTACCACGGTTACCAAACCTTGCAACGCCTTTCCATGGTGAGACTTTTAACATTACTCGGTCGCCAATTTGAAATTCTAATGGTTTTCGTCTGTTATCAGCGTAGCTCTTTTGTCTATCCCGGGCCGCTTTCAGACGGTCCTTAATTTTGAAGATCTTATCAGTGGTTTCCTGGACAATCTCAGGGCCTGTCAAATGTTTTTCACCAACTTCCGCCCAACATAGCGGTGAGCGGCATTTACGACCATATAAAGCTTCAAACGGAGCTGCCTTAATGCTCGTATGGTAGCTGTTATTATAGGAAAACTCTGCTAATGGTAAGTGGGTATCCCAATTACCTCCGAAATCAATTACACACGCACGTAGCATATCCTCTAAAGTTTGAATGGTCCTTTCGCTTTGACCATCTGTTTGTGGGTGATATGCCGTGCTCATGTCAAGACGTGTGCCCATGGCTTCTTGTAATGATTTCCAGATTCTAGACACGAATCTGCTGTCTCTATCAGAAATAATAGAAATTGGCACTCCATGCCTAGCCACAATTTCCTTGATATAAAGCTTTGCAAGTTTCTCGGTTTTATCCATCTCTTTGATAGGTAGGAAATGAGCTGATTTTGTCAAACGATCGACAATTACCCATATGGTATCATAACCACTAGATGTCTTGGGTAATTTCGTGATAAAATCCATAGAAATTTGTTCCCATTTCCATTGGGGAATTTCAGGTTGTTGTAACAAACCAGACGGTTTCTGATGTTCGGCTTTTACTTTTGAACACGTTAAGCACTTACTGACATACGTGGCAATATCTCCTTTCATATTGGGCCACCAATATAATTCTTTTAAATCTTTATACATTTTATCTGAACCCGGGTGAATGGAGTACCTGGACTTGTGGGCTACGTCCTTAACCAACATTCGTAAGTTACCGTTACTCGGCACCCAGATTCTGTTCATGAAGTAAAATGTATCATCGGACTTAGGCTCCAATTGTTTGATCATTCCACGTAGTGCTTCACTTCGGATGTTCTTTTCTTTAAGTGCCTCTTGCTGGGCCATTCGGATTTGAGTAGTAAGATTTGTAAGAATTGTCAATCCTAGGGCACGAATACGAAGAGTTTTAACTCGTTCTTTGCGACTTAAGGCGTCTGCTACGACATTGGCTTTTCCGGGATGGTACTTGATATCACAATCATAGTCGTTTAGTAATTCTACCCAACGACGTTGTCTCATGTTAAGTTCCTTTTGATCGAAGATATGTTGAAGACTCTTGTGATCAGTAAAGATAGTGCATCTTGTACCGTAAAGATAATGTCTCCAAATCTTGAGCGCAAACACAACTGCACCCAATTCCAAGTCGTGGGTCGTATAATTCTTTTCGTGCACTTTTAGTTGTCGTGAGGCATATGCGATGACTTTGTCTCTTTGCATTAACACACAACCAAGTCCTTGGTGTGATGCATCGCAGTATACGACAAAATTGTCGATTCCCTCAGGAAGGGATAAGATTGGCGCACTACACAGCTTCTGTTTTAGTAATTGGAAAGCTGACTCTTGCTTGTCACTCCAATCATACTTCTTTTCTTTCTCGGTTAATGTGGTTAAAGGCAAGGCTATTTTTGAAAAATTCTCAATGAATCGTCTATAATAACCGGCCAAACCCAAAAATTGACGTACTTCTGTCGGAGTCTTTGGTGCTTTCCAGTTTTTGATTGCTTCAATTTTTGATGGATCGACGTGAATTCCTTCCTTGTTGATGACATGTCCAAGGAAATGCACTTCTCGGATCCAAAACTCACACTTCGAGAATTTAGCGTAAAGTTTCTCGTTGCAGAGTAGTTCCAAGATTAATTTCAGGTGATGTTCATGATCCTCCTTGGTTCGTGAATATATCAATATATCATCGATAAACAAAATCACGAATTTATCCAAGTATGGCTTGCACACTCGGTTCATGAGATCCATGAAAACAGCTGGTGCGTTTGTCAAACCAAACGGCATAACTAGGAATTCGTAGTGGCCATAACGAGTCCTAAACGCTGTCTTTGGTACATCTTCTTCTTGGATTCTTAGTTGATGATACCCTGACCGTAGATCAATTTTAGAATAGAAGCTAGAACCTTCTAGTTGATCGAACAAATCGTCTATTCGAGGAAGTGGGTATCGGTTTTTGATTGTAAGCTTGTTTAATTCTCGGTAATCAATACACATCCTAAAGGTTCCATCCTTTTTCTTTACGAATAGGACCGGAGCTCCCCAAGGTGAGAAACTTGGTTTTATGAAACCTTTATCAAGCAACTCTTGAAGTTGATTTGATAATTCCTACATTTCAGAAGGTGCTAATCGATACGGTGATCGGGCAACCGGGGCGGCTCCTGGTACCAAATCGATTCAAAATTCGACTTGCCTCGGTGGTGGTAAACCAGGTAAGTCTTCAGGAAAAACTTCAGGGTATTCCTTAACGATTGCTATATTCTCAAATCGACGTTCCTCGGTTTTCTTCTCGACGACGTGAGCCAGGAATACGCAATAGCCTTTACGTAGGTACTTACGAGTTTTCATGCAGTTTATCATCCTTAACGCTACTCCACTCTTCTCACCTTGAATCGAAAGAACTTCTCTGTTTGGGAGTGGGATTTGGACAATCTTCTCAAAACAAACAATCTCGGCATGATTCTTTGACAACCAATCCATGCCAATTACAACGTCAAAGCTTCCTAAATCAACAGGTAACAGATCTATACTAAATGTGTGATTTTTAAGACATAAGGTACAACCTTGAATGACTTCTCCGGTATTAATTAATTTTCCGTTCGCTAATTCAATTGTATACTGTTGTTCTAGTTTGCTGGGCTTAATACCGAGTAGGGACTTAAAGTCATTTGACACAAAACTCAAATCAGCACCCGTATCGAAAAGTATAGAGGCATAGTGATTATTTATCGGGAACGTACCAGTGACAATGTTTGGATCTTGTCGTGCGTCACCGACCCCCATCACGAATGCTCTTCCACGGGCCTGATTGTCGTTTCGGTTCTTCAACTTTGGACAGTCTTTTCTGAAGTGCTTTGGATCTCCACACTCAAAGCATCCTTGATTCATCCTTTCTGTTCCTGGGTTGACTTTTCCTGCTACTTGATTTATCTTGTTAGGGTTCGTATTGCTCCTACAGTTATGGGCCAGGTGCCCATACTTTTTACACTTCCCACATTGGATACACTTTTCGCTGTGATGATATCCACACTTGTCACACCTCGGTAATGTTCCAAGATATACATTTTGTCCCACAGTGTTGGCGACAAAGGCTTTCATAGTTTCAGGTCTCTTGTAAATTTGATTCTTGTTTTGGTTAATTGGTTTTCCAAACCATTTCCTCTTTTCCCCAGACCTTCCTTCCTCGGTCTCCTTCTTCTCAAACAAACCATCACGTACAGCATTATCCCTTAGTTTGAAAGCTAGAGTTATGGCGCTCTTGGCATCCATAGGGTTCGATGAAGTCACCAGACCTCGGATTTGAGGTGCGAGACCCCATAAGTATCTTTCAACCTTCTTGTATTATGGGGTGACCATGTGTGGAACCAAGATTGCTAACTCATTGAATCGGTCAGTGTAGCCAGCAACATCATCTCCTGTCATTTGTAAATTCCACATTTCAGATTCGATCTTTTGCAACTCATTTCGAGGACAGTATTCCTCGATCATCATGGCTTTTAGGTCTTCCCATGACAACTCATATGCTGTCTGCCTTCCCAAAGTCTTTACTTGTGAATTCCACCAAGTTAAAGCTTTATCGGTGAGAGAGCATGTAGAATAATTCACCATGCAGTCAGCGGTGCATTCACTAATATCGATCACCGATTCCATCTTCTCTATCCATCTCATTAGTCCAACTGCACCCTCGGTGCCATTGAAGTTACGGGGTTTGCAAGATAGAAAGGTCTTGTAGGAGCACTTCCTAATTGGAGCATCTGTAGAATTACATGTCATAACGTCATTAATTCGGATCATGACTATATGTTATGGCTTATTTATTCTATTACCTCCAGAACCTCCGGAACCTCCAGCTGTACCTCTTCCTCCTGCACCTCCTCCTCCGGTACCACTGCCGTTTCCTCCTCTACTATTTTGATTCGCCTCATATTGTTGCATAGCAGCAGCTACTCGTTGTGCTATAAGTTGTTCCACGTTTGGGGAAATCGCCTCGTTGTTGTCACCAGTAGTGTTACGGGTTGTCCTACGCTTAGGTGCCATGACGTTCTTTCTAACATATCAATTAAAAAGAAACAACATTATATGACAATAATGATAGCGCATGACATAAGGATACAACAACGTCAAATGTAAACAACCATTATCACAACATAAACCATTACATACATAGTCAAAACATACATAGTACATTGTTCCCAAAAGATAAGGATACAAAAAGAGATGGGTTCTCATGACCACATCAGTACTAAAGTTTTAAACTACTTAATGTACTACGGGCACAACCCGCCCGTAATAGGTTTAAAAGAAGAAGTGGGAGTACAATCCAATCATCATGGCAAGTCCCGCCATGACAAGGCTAGCTCTCGCCACAAATTCTGCAGCCAAGGTCCTTTCTTCCAGCGCCTCCACCCTGTCTCGGACCGTAACAGTGAACTGCCAATCCATGTCAGCTCTCAACTCTAGATAGTTTGTGGCACCCTGTATGTCTTGGGTGTGGTCCTCCAGAGTCTGAACTCGAGATCCGAGCCCTTGACGTAAGCGCATGGCTGCATCCCCCTGTGTTCGAATATCGTCTAGGAGATCATCAAGACGCTCCTCGTGCGGACGAACACGAGCTACCAAAGTAGGCACAGTGAGCTCTATGGCTTCCCAGTGTGGGGTAGGGGTGTTGGAGAGTTGGAAGACTCTCCGAGCTCAAAGGTAGATGGGATGCTCTCCATCTCCCTCCAACGGGCCAGAGTACGGGGCATCCAATGGATAGTTCCCACAGTAGGGTGGTAGCAGGGTCTTTGCCTAGGTGGTTCTTCACCAGCCTCCAAGTCTTCTGGATCACGGGCTGCTAGATTCCTTTTGCGTGGAAGTCGAACCTTCTTCCTAGCACTTTGCACCTTAACTGGTCCTCCGCTTTTCTTTCGGTAGACGATAGGCGGTTTTCCCAAGGCGACTTTAGGTGGCGTGGAGCTACGGGTTTGTACTTGATTTTTGGGACGTGAGGCGGAAAATTCCTCATTTGATTCAGTGTCAGAGACGGGATCAGAATGTGAATGTGACGACATTCTTGTGACTACAATATCCATATGACAAAATGACTGGTCATGCAATGCTTATGTAATGAAAATGTTTTAGTGAGTCATTTAGATTATAGACTAGGTTCCAATTTAGATTCCTAGTTCACTATAATCAATGGCTCTGATACCAGTTCTGTCACACCCCGCCAAGGCGGAAACGCGAGGCGCAACGTTCATGGTTTCCAAAGCATATGATTACCGCAAACACATACATGATAAATGGATACATTAACAAGTTTGATGTTTTACATTACAAAACATAATCTGAGTTTACAAAAAGTTAAGATTTCACAAATATGACTCAATTCAATGAGTTATACAAGGGAAATCCTCCTTGAGTAGTATCCATCATGCATGCATGTAATCTACATTGCTAACCTTGAAATCACGTTCAGTTACCTGAAAAACATACTTAAAATCGTCAACATGAGGTTGGTGAGTTCACAGGTTTAATCAAATAGTTCTTTGTAAAATTCAATTGTTCGTAAATAGTTTCAGTTGTATGTGATAAACAGAATAAGAATTGTTGACCCATTTGTAAACTAGCTAGGAAAATAAATAATATGTTCATACATGGGGCGTAACCAAACCTTGACAATTGTACACGCCCCTAATTTTGTTTTTCAGTTCTATGCGGCCATAAATCCTCCAGATTGTGGTTAGCGCGACTAACCATGACCGGGAGACGTCACTCTCCATAGTACTATTCATAGGACCCTAGGCTACAGTTAATGGTTACTATGTTGTTCCAAGGGACTTTCGCGGCCTCCAATGTGTTGTTCTCATCCCATGTAAACATAAAAGTCGTGTCTTATTCTCTCGTTATCCCATAAAATAGTTGAAGTATGTTCTTCCCCCAAATATTAGAAAACAGTAAAAAGAAAGGGGCCGTGAAACTCACCTTGAGTTTGTGTATATACTTGTAATAATACTTGTTGTAGTCAACCTTGACTATTTGTACCCTAGATACCAAGGGTAAATTGTTGTTAAGACCAACGTCTTAATTGTAAATTGTTCACCGACCTTGTAAATCTGATTGTGTTTGTTTAAATATCGTTTTAGTTTTCCAACACATGTTTTGTTATAAAATAGTTTTGAGTTACTGCCCAACTGGGACTGTTGTACAGGTGTCGAAACTTCTTACTTTCGATTGGGCATATGTGTGTCGAAACTACTTAGTTTTGATGGAGTGGTCAGGAGTCGAAACAACCTAGTTTCGATTGAGTAAAAGGTATCAAAACTCCTAGTTTCGATTGACCAACAGGTATCGAAACTCCTAGTTTCGATTGACCAACAGGTATCGAAACTCCTAGTTTCGATTACTGGACTTCTGTTTTGACAGAATCAGTCCGGCATATTTTTATGTTTTAAACTTGAATTCGACACACTCTTCTTGTTATCTTTCTTGCGTTTAAATAAGATGTAAGTTTAGCTACGGTTTTAAAGAACATAGTATGAAAATTATCGAGTTTTTACCTTTAAAACAGTGATGAAGTTGATGAGAGAAAACAGAGAATGGTCTTGAATCTTTTGTTAAACTCTTCTTCAGGAACACTTTAAAACACTGAATTTTGATAGATTTTGCTTTAAAACTTGACTTCAATCTTGAAGAGAATTGGAGAATTTGCCGTAAGAAAATGAGTGATAAAATCGGAATTGTGAGAAAAATGAGTGAGGTGGTATGGTTTTACTTGAGTTTTTCTCAGGTGAGGTATGGGTCGAGTAAGGGGGGGGGGGTTTCTCTGGCTTTTTCGGCCAAAAGTCAAGGGGTGGTTTGGGGTTAATATAAATAATTAGATTTAGGTATTAGTTTATCAATTATAGTTTTAAAGGGGTAATTTAATTCGGTTTATTTTCCCCACGGTATTATAAATTTATTATAAAAATAATTTATTGACCAACGAAAAATTTGTGTAACATATATGCCTGAATATTTAATTTATCCACTATTGTTCGAATTAGTCGGGTTATATGACACGTGATCCGGTAACTCCTAGAATTACCGAATATGAAATGAGACCATGTACGGTCTTTGTTAGACCTTAATGTCTTTGTTTGTGAAATTAAATAAATCACAAAAATAATTATAACGTAAACTTGTTTATAATGTGTACGGACATTGACCTGAAATGTCGGGTGTCACAGTTCGCTCGGTCTGACCATCAGTTTGAGGATGGTAGGCCGTGCTCAAATCCAATCGTGTACCAAGAGCTGTTTGGAGAGATTGCCAAAAGCGAGAGGTGAACCGAGCATCTCTATCGGAGATTATGTTTAAAGGAACACCGTGACGGCTCACAATTTCATCAATGTAAATTCGGGCTAGTTTCTCAACCCGATAGTCTTCACGGATAGGCAAGAAATGAGCAGATTTGGTGAGACGATCAATGATCACCCAAATGGTATCATAACCACTCGAGGTGCGAGGGAGTTTGGTAATAAAATCCATGGCTAAGTTCTCCCATTTCCACATGGGAATTTCCTGTTGTTCAAGTAATCCGGAAGGACGTTGGTGTTCGGCTTTGACTTTGGAGCACGTTAGACATTTCGAAACATAAAGAGCAATGTCCTTTTTCATACCGGGCCACCAATATTGTTGGCGAAGATCTTGGTACATTTTATCCGCACCAGGATGAATAGAATAACGAGTCTTGTGAGCCTCGTTCATAAGAAATGTACGGAGATCATCGCGATCGGGAACCCAAATACGGTTCAAGTAATAAAGTAAGCCATTGGGTTTTGATTCAAGTTGAAGTTCAACACCACATGACATTTCCTCATACATGTTACCCTCGGTGACTGAGACGTGTTGAGCTTCTAAGATGCGGTTTTGAATGTCGGTTTGAATTCGGACACATTGAAGCATGACATGTTCCTTTCGACTCAAAGCGTCGGCTACAACATTCGCTTTGCCGGGATGGTAACGAATCTCGCAGTCATAGTCGTTAAGAAGTTCTACCAAATGTCGTTGCCTCATATTGAGTTCCTTTTGGTTGAAGATGTGTTGGAGACTTTTGTGGTCGGTGAACACCACACACTTTGTGCCATAGAGGTAATGTCTCCAAATCTTCAATGCGAATACGACCGCACCCAACTCGAGATCGTGCATCGTATAATTCTTCTCGTGAATCTTGAGTTGTCTTGATGCGTAAGCGATTACTTTGCCTCGTTGCACGAGAACACAACCGAGACCTTGGTTGGAAGCATCACAGTAGACAACTAGATCATCATTCCCATCAGGGAGAGTCAAGATAGGACCATTGCACAACTTTTGCTTGAGAGTTTGGAAAGCTTCTTCTTGCTTTGGTCCCCATTCATAAGTTTTACCCTTGTGGGTTAAAGCGGTAAGAGGGACATCAATCTTAGAGAAGTTTGAAATGTATCGACGATAATATCCCGCAAGACCAAGAAATGAACGAACTTCGGTGGGGGTCTTCGGGGCATTCCAATTTTTAACCGCTTCGATCTTAGCAGGGTCAACATGAATTCCCTTGTCGTTAACGATATGACCAAGAAATTGAACTTCTTTTAGCCAAAATTCACATTTGGAGAATTTGGCATATAGTTGTTCCTTCTACAAGAGATCCAAAACCAATCTAAGGTGTTGCTCATGGTCGGCTTTAGTCTTGGAGTAGATTAAGATATCGTCAATGAAGACGATCACAAATTTATCAAGGTACGGTTTGCACACACGATTCATAAGGTCCATGAAGACTGCGGGTGCATTGGTTAGCTCAAAAGGCATAACCATGAACTCGTAATGACCATACCTTGTTCGGAAGGCAGTCTTTGGAATATCATCTTCTTGTACACGGAGTTGGTGATAACCGGATCGAAGATCAATCTTCGAGAAGCAAGTAGAACCTTGAAGTTGATCAAAGAGGTCATCTATTCTAGGTAAAGGATAACGGTTTTTGATAGTAAGCTTGTTGAGTTCGCGGTAGTCAATACACATGCGAAATGATCCATCCTTCTTTTTGACGAATAAGACGGGTGCACCCCACGGTGAATGACTTGGACGAATGAATCCCTTGTCGGAGAGCTCTTGAAGTTGACTTGCAAGTTCTTGCATTTCAGAAGGTGCAAGACGATATGGAGCTCTAGCCACAGGGTTAGATCCGGGCACAAGATCAATGCGAAATTCTACTTGTCCAACGGGTGGAAGACCGGATAGATCTTCGGGAAAATCCCGAATGATGGGATTATCTTGTATACTCTTCTTTTTGACATCTTTTTGAACAATATGAGCTAAGAAGGCCACGTACTTCTTTCGTAGGTACTTTTGGGCGGTAGTGCATGACATTAACTTAAGTCCTTTGCAAGGCTTTTCACCAAAGACTCTTAACGTTTCTCCCGCCGGTAGAGGTATTCGGATGCACTTCTCGAAACAGATGACTTCGACATGATGATTTGATAGCCAATCCATGCCTATGATTATATGAAAACTTCCTAATGGGATTGGTACAAGGTTGATTAGAAATGTATGTTCATTAAGTTCTAGAGAGCAGTCATAGATAATTGACTCAATTGTAAGTAAATCACCATTTTCTATTTCGACAGTGAAGGTTTTCTCTAATTGGGATCGTGTCTTTGCAAGTAAGGGTTCAAAGTTAAGTGACACAAAACTCTTATCGGCACCGGTATCAAATAAAATGGAGGCATATTGACTATTGACAAGGAACGTACCGTTGACCACATCATTGTTGGCTTGAGCCTCATTGGCGTTTATGTTGATAGCACGCCCACGAGCTCCACCTTGTCTAGCATTGACTAACATTGGGCACTTGGGTCGCCACATTCATAACAGACACGCCCATTTGCAATAGTGGGAACACCTTGATTAGCCACTTGCGGGTTGGTTCGGTTTGGTGGGTTGACCTGGCCCGCAAGAGCTTTGGCCCTACACACATTGACCGTATGGCCATATTTCCCACAATAAGTGCAAAGGCGACATGGGATGTTTAGAGGATGATGATAGTTGCATGTGGCACAGAGTGGGTAGATCCCAACATATGGCTTTTTGGCTGGTGCTTGAACCATAGGAGCAACTTGGTTAACAGGCATAGCAGGAGTGACCATAGCATAGTTTCTAGCCTTTCTTTTCTTATTATGTCGGGAGGGTTCAGTTATGTCTTCTTTGTTGTGGGTGGAAGGAGTTGCAGTGTCAGAGACTTTCTTTGTGCCCTTTTTTAGTAAGAGTCCCCGCCTTCACATGGTTATCGGTTAAGGTAGCGGATAAACGAATAGCATCTTCAGGTGTTGCGGGATTTCTCCCTAGAACAGTATCTTGAATTTGCCTAGGTAATCCACCAATATATTTTTCGATGCAGCAGGATAAAGGTGTGACCATGTGGGGCACGAGGAGACTCAACTCATGAAACCGAGTTGTATATGCCAAGCTTTGACCACTATCTTGGGCAAGATCCCAAAATTCGGCTTCGAGTTTCTTCCCTTCATTTCGAGGACAGAATTCCTCAGTCATTAGCCTTTTAACCTCATCCCGAGGCAAGGCCATTGCTACATCCACACCTCTATTTCTTTTCTCCCCATTCCACCACGTGAGTGCCCTTTTTTGTAAGACACTTGTGGCATGACGAACACGAAGGTTGTCGGGACAGTCACTATTGAGAAAGGTATTCTCAATACTTTCGAACCATTGAAGAAGTCCCGTAGCTCCTTCGGTACCATAAAACTTGATGGGATTGCACGAGTTGAAGTGTTTGAAGGAGCATTGAGATGGGTTGGCACCACCATTTCCACCATTACCACCATTAGCCCCATGGTTACCATTGGTGGCACCATTAGCTTGAGTGAGTTGAGTTACGAGTTGTGCAATGATAGTAGCGATGTCGGTGTTGGTGTTGGCCACGGGAGCACGACGAGGAGGCATTCTACAGATTTTCACAAGACAAGAAAAGATGTAAGAACTTATGAATGTTGTTTCGGTTTATAAGAATAAGATATCAAATAAAATAGTAATTCATAGTTGGGATTGTACTCAAATAGTGATATAATCACTTGAATACTATGACACATTAAGGTTAATTAAACTCATATAATTTTCAAGGAGACATGCTTTAGCCTATAAGTAAACACTCATCCTGGGAATTCCCAGGAAAGCATACGGGTCCCTCGGTTGATTGGGATTTATGCGAATGCTTTCCTAGACAGAAAACCCAGAAGCATGGCATAAGTGGGTGTCCTAAAGTTATAGTCTAGGTCATGGGTATCTAATAACCTAATTCCCTATAACCAAGGCTCTGATACCAATCTGTCACACCCCGACCGATGGCGGAATCATCGGGGCGGGACATGTAGACTGTTTATGAGCACAAGGTTGACTAAATTGAAATATATTAATCGTTAAATTTCATTGCAAACGTTCAAAAAAACCAAATCCAAGAAAGAAACATAAATGTAATACATAGACTTCTTTATTTAAATTAGCTAAGTCCAAAGCTTATGTGTAGCACATCTTGATCAAACTCACACATTAGTACCTGAAATATGAATAAAATAAAGTCAACTATAAAGTTGGTGAGTATAACACAGGTTTGTATAATACTAGCATATAGGTTGTAAAACAAATCCTTACATAACATGATAAATAAGGCATTTATGGAGAGTAGCTATTGTGTAACCAAGTACAATCAAACCTTTGTAACTAGCATGCAAAAATTGTGTTGTCGGTAACAATCACCCCAAACTGGGTGGGTTTGTAAGACTCAATAGATCTATCATTGTTTACCGTCGGCTTGAATAGTTAATGATTGCACATAATCGCATAGAAAAGTTAACACACCTAGCACTCAGGCATAAAGCTCAAATTTGAACACATGAATGTAAAGAGGATTTGTACTTATGTAGTTTGTGTAAGTGTAAGTAATAGTGTTGTATAGTGTTCATGTTCCACCCCAAAAATGTAAAAGAGTAAAAGGGGCTATGCAATACTCACTTGGTTTGAAGGCGTAGCTAACACGAAATACTAGCTAGAAATGAGATCCTTGTAATGCACAACGTTAACCTAGTGTTGAATGTATATAGGATTAATAGTATGCTCGATATTCTATGTTTAAGTCTAGGATTGAATTGGTTGTGTGTATAAAGCTTGTGGTTTGTACTTGAATGGTGTTGTATAAATTAGGGTTTGAGTTTTGGAATAACTAATAAAACAAAATTATTATTTATAAAAATAAGTTAAGTATTAGAGGTACCTAACTAAATGGTCTTTGTTTAAATGTAAATTAAATAAATAATCGTTACCTTATTTATTTATTTATTTATTTATTTATTTGTAACTTAGTCATTTAGTTGTATTATATGTTTTAAAATAATTATAAATGTCTTTACTTTATTTTCATAAAAATGTTTAAGTAAATGGTGTAAATAATATTTAAGTGTAGGGTTTAAATATGAATTTAATTTTTATAAGTTTTAAATAATTAATTTCTATTTAATTATTTTATAAAATCAATTATTTTTATTTAAAAATTAATTTGAAATACTTATTGTTTTTAATTTATGGAAATACTTATTCTGCTAAGATTTTTCCTACACACGACCGTGCCTGGACTAGGTACGATCGTGCTAGTACCACGGGCGCGACCGTGCTAGTTAGGGACGCGACCGTGTTGACCAAACAGAATGCATAATTGGGTTGGTCACTAGGCACGATCGTGTCTTGGGCCAGGCACGACCGTGTGTAGGGTTTTGAGGCATGACCAAGTCTAGCCAAGGGCATGACTGGGTCTGAGTGTGGGAGGCACGACCGCGCTGGTATTTGGTACGACCGTGTCTCATGAAGCACGACCGCGCTAGAATGCTAGCGCGACCGTGTCTGTTCCAAACAGATTCAATTTGACTAATTCTTATATTTTTAATGTTGGAATTCATGGGGCTTTCACCCATTAGATCATCACGAGTCTTTTTGTGTAAATTAATTGTATTTAAAACGTGTCTAAGGTTCGATTCGATTAAATCATTTTTAACGAAAATGTAGGTTCGGGTTCGTGGTGATTTCCAAAATGAAAGCCCAAATTAAAATGAGGCTTTTGATCTATGAACTGAATCTAGTGAGAAGAAGGTTTCAATTACCAGAAAGTGTAGCGAATTAATAGAGAACGGTCGAGAGGAGTTCCGGCGTCGGCGAGCTTGGTTTCCGGCGTCTTCTGCTATGATTCCGGTTGCTTCAAGTGGGTCAGTAGCTTCTGGGAGGATCGTTTGTACGTTTGCTTGGGAGAATTGCAAACAAATTGGGGAATTCGATGGTCTAGTGGACGATTATGATGATTATTAGATGAATTGATGTAATTCCGGTTATTTGTTGTAATTATGATGATCAAGTGGCTTAACTCTGTTTGTTAATGGTTGGAACGTGTAAAACGGTTACGAAATCGAACGTCTCTGTGATTAAAGGCTGCATTTACGTTTCAACTGATGAGAGGCGCGACCGTGCCAAGGCACCAGGCACGACCGTTCCAAAGCAAGTCGCGCGACCGTATCAAGGCACTTGGCGCGACCGTGCCTATTAGGGTTTCTTGTTACTTTTCAACATCAGACCTTGTAACTTTAGTGTTTGACATATTTGTATAAATAGATACTTATGTAGTGTTCTAGTAGGTTATAACCGAGTAAAATTTGCGGATTTGCATTGAAATATTGTATTTAATTAATGGTACGAATAGAACAAAACAGTGCACTAGAATTGGGTTTGAAATGCATTACATTGAATTGAAATACGGATACTAAAAATCAGAAATGTTACACCCGACTTAACGAATCCCGTTAAGTACGTCTTTGTTTAATAAAACAATGTTTTCATGTGACGACTCATTGTTGATTATTATTCTAGTCTAGACGTTTATATATTTTCCAAGAAAATATTAGGTTTCCATATTGGTGACTTGTTAGGTGTAGCAAAAATAAATATTTCTTTTTGCGATAACTCATAATATATTTATATTATGATCACATATGAACATATAACTATTTCTTATCAATAATTATATAAAATCACAAATATCGTTCAAGTATGTTCTACGCATGTCAATTTTCCTACGTGTAGATAAACTATGTTAACACGTCCGCAAGCAAATACTTGTTCCGAACGACATTTATTAACTTGTTTTTATTCAACATGCACTTAAATATGTTTTATGATAACATACGATCATTTATTTTAAACCAAACGTCTTTAGATTTCATGTACTCATGTCCACGTTCTATGTTATCAACTATAAACAGTTATAAACATATATACGATTTCAATTATTTAGTCGTTACATAACTCATTCCGAGTTAACACTTTTTCTATCATTTACACATATATATTTACATGCATATGTTTAACAACTTTTCATGTTCTACCATTTATGTTCAGACACATATATATCTATATGTGTCGGTTTCTAAACATGCATACATACACTTATTTAACAACTATGATCATGCATATTTATACTTATTTTGATCTCTTTATATGAATACCTTTTCATACTTAATAATCTTTTCAAATCACCAAACTTTAAACACATATATAAATATATATGTTTCATACGATTATATATATATATACTCATATATTTTACTTTTTCATCAAGTATTAATTTAGACTATTACTAATCTATAATTTATTAACATAATCATCCAAACATCAAGAATACATCCATATGTATATATACTAAATTAAAATTCTTATACATGTATCCACATATTTGATCATTTCCAAATCATTAATCAAATCAAATATGTATATATATGCATACATATCTCGGCCTTTATATATATATATATATGCATATTTTAGTTTTTCTTGTCTTGAATCTCAATATCACATGAATCAACAACAACTTGACATAACGATCAAAACAACTAATTAAGCATATAATCTCATTATTTTCGGCCCATATATGTATATTTATATAAAACATAGTTTTTAAACTTAATAAAGTTAAGCTTTTATAAAAACTTATTAAATATTTAGATTTCTTTGATTTTTGTGGTGAACAACATGTTTTGAACTAAAAATAAAGACAAAGATGAAATGTGGTGTCGGTTTCATACCTCTAGACAAGCTAGCTGGAGTTTTACGAGTAGGAAGTGAGAATAACTTGATATCCTAGCAAAAACCGACTCTTGAATCTTCAAGAACTCGTTGGATCTTCAAATCTCTAGCTAACTCTCTCTATCTTTGGTCTTGGATTGAAAGATGAAAATGTGTGCATATGTGTGTGTATGTCTATATATATAGAGAGAAAGAGGGTGAATGGATGAGTGTGAATCTCCTCAATCATCATTACAAATCTTAGTACTCGAGTGTTGATTTGATAGATTAAGGACTTGATTAGACAAGACTCTTACAACATCATCATTACGATTTGATGGCTTTCCAAGTGGGTAGCCCCATTTGGACTATTTCGGCCGAAACTAGGGGGTAGGGTAGGGCAGGGGGTTGGGTGTTGTCACTTCACATGTAATCATTCCAACGATTAAGTAGACGGTATTTAAGTAGTGTATACCCGGTAGGTGATCCCGTGATATAATACCCGGTGTATAACCCTTTTATGATTAAAAACTTATATATACTGTGTACCTTGATTAGTTTTAACAGCCTACTAGTTAAACCCGACCTAGTTATTACTTTAACGATTACATAAACGTTTTCACAAAAAAAAACAACTTAACGTCGTGTAATAAACATTTAGACGTCATCTTTTAAGAGTTTAGTCACCAATATTTAAGTTTTTATATTATAAAGAGTCACTAGACTTTATTTAAATAAAATCTTGTTAATCACCAACGAACGTACCTTGCGGGTTATCATTGTTTATTTCCTAGTAATTCTTAAAATTACTAAAACAATATGTGTTTTCCTTTGCTAGCCTCCTTGACAAAACTTTGTCAAACACTAAACCAGGAAATATAAATTATGAATGTGAAATCATGAATATGGATATTGACCAAAAATGCTGGGTGTCACATGTATTCATTGGACTCGTTTGTTTTGAATAAAGATCGGTTTCTGTTACATCTCTAGTCTTCAACAAGGTACAAGGATTCCTAAAAGGCAACAAATACTCTAAGTTTGGTTTTCGATTATTCAGCAGCTCATAACATGTCTTATTGTGCTTCGTCACAGTTAACACACGATTAAGCACATGACACGCAGTGTTGACCGCCTCTGCCCAAAAAGTAACTGGAAAGTTCGAGTCGGATAACAAAGTATGCGCCGTCTCAATCAAAGTGAAATTTTTTTCTTTCAGCAACACCGTTCTACTGAGGAACATACGGTGCACTGAATTTATGATGGATTCCCTTCTATAAACAGAAAAAACCCATATCTCCATTTTTGAACTCAGTTCCGTTATCACTTCTAATTCTCTAGACCTTCTTTTTCCATAAATTCTCATGTCCCAAAATTTAAACTTTAGAACTTCAGACGTCTTATCCTTTGAAGCAAGAAAATTTACCCAAGAAAATCTCGAAAAGTCGTCAGTCACCACTAAACAATATGATTTACCTCCCACACTCTTGACGCTAATAGGTTTGAACAAATCCATGTGCAACAACTCAAGAGGTGTCACAATAGAATTAATCAACTTCCGATGTTGATTTCCCTTTTTACACGGAAGACAGTCTTTGTTCACCGAAAATCTCATAGCTGGCACGCTGGTGACAAGCCCGTTCTTTACCAAATAAATCATTTTCCGAAAATTTATGTGAGCTATATTATGGTGCCATAAAGTTGACTCAGACTCTAAAGCTTTAGAAAGTAGACACGGTAGGACAGACGAATTTGTTGTCGTCGTGCTCATATCAAGCATGTACGCGCTGTTATTCCTTGGAGCTCTCATAAGTATCCAGTCTTCAAGAATCTCAAACCCTGGCATCAAAACCAAGCACTCAGATTTATTAAAATGAAATGAAAAATCTTTATCACATACTTGAGATACGCTTAACAGATTATGCTCAAGTTGTTCCATGTAATTCACTTTTTCGAAGGTGTCATTCTTTGTCTCCTGCTACTCTCCCCCTAAGCATCAATCCGCTCAACGAGAGATTGAACTAACGCTCGTATCGCTTGCATCTCAGATTGTTTACTATTGACTTTATCTTCATAAGCTCTGTTCTGAAAGATCATATGTTCAATAAACGTCAAGTGAAGCTCACGATGTCATGCAAAGCAGATATCTGTTCTTGTTCCCAACACACTGACTTCGCAAGCTTGTCATCTCATTGACAAGTGTGCTAACTTAGAATTCAAGATAAGCAATCTTAGCATCTCTCGGATCAGCCTGAGAAGATAAAGATGCTTCGGCACGAACAGGCTGCCTTGGAATATCCAACATAGTATGCAAATCAGCTCCCATTTCACTAAATGGAGTAGTAGCTTGGATAATACTAGGAGTGATCAAAGGAGTTGAGAAATGAATTGTAGTCTCTGGAACAGCAGATGAACTTGTCTCTTTTGCCTTCTTTCTTGGTTGGGACGCCGAGAATAATAAAGTAGCAGCCATTCTAGCTTGTTCAGCAGTATCAGATTTGTGCTCGGAACGCCTTTCACGATCCTCTGATACAAAATCAGAATCAGAAGTAGAATGATCCAGATCAAACTCTGAATCAGATTCAGAAGCCTTTCTCTTTCTTGAAGATGACTCGGGATGGGACTGATCATGCCCGTCATCTGAATCAGTCTCCTCGAAACCACTAGAACTCTCAGTAGATGATTCACCACCAACATCACCACCTTCTGGTGCGTCCTCTTCACTAACATGCTGATGTAGTGCAAAGTACACATCTTTATTGTAGGTCCCTCGGGTGTGGTGGATCGTCACATGCAAGTGGGTCTACTAGTCGGACCGGGTGCGGAATACCCGTGACTAGGTGGAGAGTCAAACAATACAAAGTAAACCAACAAGAGAATCACTTTAAACGTTCTTTCTATTATAAACACTTGAAGGTTACAGAGAGAAGTACTGAGATTACAATTTGCGTATTTGCTACTATGACTGCGTACCTAACTTCTGTCAACCATTCCTATTTAGACAAGACCTGATGCCTGCGCACTTAGCAAGTGCGCAGGGCAAAATGCTCTTACGTACTTAACAAGTACGCAAAGGTATTATTGCGTACTTGCTAAGTACGCAGGAGCTTTCTCCTGCGCACATACAAGTGCGCAAAACACTTAGAGAATTATGCAACATTCAATATGTAAAAGTAAATACAACTCGATAAACTAATACATAAAGACTCTTACATACAAAGACAATTACAAACATTACAGTACAAACTAAGACTCTATCTATCCAGAGTGTTTGTCATAGGAAAGTGCTTCAACAAACTCCCCCTTGACAACAGCTCTGGATAAACTTCAGTCATCAGTCTTCACATCTTCGGTCTTCACAGCACTTGATCTTTAGCTTCCATCTTCTTCTTGTATTCAAGGCAGAACTTAATCACCTTGTCATATTTAGAAGCAATAAGCTTTGTCCATTCATTAGTGTACACGCAATACCTGTCTGCTAGTGCCTCCAGATCTTTCACAGAAAAGTTGATGAAGCAGACTTCATCAAATATTCTGATCAGTTCCTTTGGCACTATGGTCCCACTCTCTGAACGTACCTTCCCCATAATCACAGCCTCGCCCGTCTTTGGATCTACGTACCAGTACCACATGTCACCAAGAATATCCTGAGATAACTTGCTCAGGGGAATCTTAGTTTCACATAGCACTGGCTTGTATACCAATTTCTTTTGTAACATTTCTGATTTTAGTATTCATATTTCAATTCAATGTAATGTATTTCAAATTCAATACCCGTGCACTGTCTTAATATTTTTCTCTCCATAAACTAAATGCAATGATTCGATACAAATTTACAAGTTTTCCTCGATTATATACACTTAAACGCTATACATGTAACTAATTATTTCAAACACATTAAACCTGAAAAGTCAAGGACTATAGTTGAAAAAATGTCAAGAAACCCTAGTTTAGCATGGCCGTGCTTCGTCCTGGCACGGTCGCGCCAAGTGCCTCGGCACGATCGCGCGACTGGTCCTGGAACGATCGCGCCCGGTGCCTAGGCACGGTCGCGCCTCTCTTGGGCATGGTCGCGCCTGCGTAACAGTTGAAACGTAAATGCAGTTTAATCACCCGATCATTTGAAATCCGTAACAGTCATCCGTTTCTTTTGCCCTTAACGAATGAATCACAATTATCGAATTCCTCAAACGTCTCAGTTTCATATTACCAATTTCGAAAAACTCTCTCAAGCTTTCCAAGAAACTAGAATCTGCTGTTCGATCCGAATCCTCTCAATCCAGCAGTAGAGTCTCGATACTCAATCATCCTTGAAGTTCTCAGGCTTTTTGGATTAGCCGGAGTTGTAGTAAAGATCGCCGGAACTCAATCCGTCGACGCCGGAACTCCTTCTTGCCGATCTCTATCAATCCTCTACTGTTTCGGGTAATTGAAATCATTTATTTCAGTTAATTAGTCTCTATATCGAAAGCCCCATAATAATTTAGGCTTCCATCATAGGATTTTCCCCGAATCAGAATCGATGTTTTTGTTTAAAATAATTTAATCGAATCCTCTGTTAAAAATGTTGTTAATACAATTAAAATATCCTAATAGACTCGTATCGACTCAGTAATCAAAAGCCCTATCAATTCCAACACTATAAATACAAGAATTGTTCAATTCGTGTCTGATTTGGAAGAGACACGGTCGCGCTAATCATCTAGCGCGGCCGTGCCTCATGAAACGCGGTCGTGCCGATTAGCAGCGCGGTCGTGTCCTCCTGTCCAGACCTTGTCATGCCCTCTGGGCTAGTCTCTATTGTGTCTAAAGATCATAGACACGACCGTGCCAGGCTAAGGCACGGTCGTGCCTGTTGACTTGTCTAAATTGTGCTCCTGTTGATCAACCCGGTCGTGCCCCGACTAGCGCGGTCGCGCCCGTGGCTTGAGCAAAATCATGCCCTTCCGAGGCACGGTCGTGTGAGATTCAGAACTTTTAACAGAATTTTAATTTTATATATTTTAATCAGTAAATGTTTCAGATTTTATAAAAATATGTTTTCTGTATTCAAAAATGAATTAAAAGTTTAATCTTGGCATAAATATAATTTATTTAAAAGTTTATGAAAATTAAATTCATATTTACTATCTTACACTTAAATGATATTTTAAATAATTAAGTTACAAAATTTATAAATAAATAAGATAATGATTATCTATTTAATTTACAATTTAAATCAAACTCATTTATTTATTTATACTTAATTACAATTAATATTTACATTATTTCATAAACTATAATTATATATTTATTCAATTATTCAATTCAAACCTAATCAAATTGTTTCAAAAATATTTTATTTCAAACTCTATATATTTTATTCAATGCTTTTTAAATACAAATCAATAGTTTTATACACAAATTCAACTTTCATTTTAGACTTAAACTTTATGCATCTATTTGATTCAATACACATTACTCTTTAGGTTAAATTGTGCATTTCGAGGATCATATTTGCTATCTATAATCTTTGTTAGCTACACTTCCATACCAAGTGAGTATTCACAACCCCTTTTACTCTTTTACACTTTTGGGGTGGAACATGAACTCTATACACATTACACATTACACATTTACATTTACACAAACAACACAAGTGCAAAAATCCTATTTACATACATGTGTGCAAAATTTGAGCTTTGTGCCCGAGTGCTAGGTGTGCTAACCTTTGTATGCTCTTATGTGCAATCATTAACTATACAAGTCGACGGTTTTCAATGATAGATCTATTGAGTCTGACAAACCCACCCATGGTGCGCGGTGATTGAAACCGACAACACAATTTTTGCATGCTAGTTACAAGGTTTGGTTGTAGATGGTTACACAATAGCTGCTCCCCACAAATGCCTTATTTTATCATGTTTTGTAAAAAATTTGTTTTCAACTATATGCTATCTACATACAACTGTGTTATACTCACCAACTTTTTAGTTGACTTTATTTTATTCATATTTCAGGCCCCAATATGTGAGATTGATTCAAGACGTGTTCAACATAGGATTTGGACTTAGCAATTTAAACCAAGAATTTTTATGAGTTGTTTTATGTTTCTTGTTTGGATTTGGTTTGAACTTGGATTATTTGTAATGGAAATTTGACTTTAATATATTTCAATTTAGTCAACCTTGTACTATGAACAGTCTACATGTCCCGCCCCGATGATTCCGTCATCGGTCGGGGTGTGACAGATTGGTATCAGAGCCTTGGTTATAGGGAATTAGGTTATTAGACACCTTGACCTAGACTATAACTTTAGGACACCCACTTATACTATGCTTCATGATTTTTGTGCTATGTGTTACATGCTAGATGCTATATGTTATATGCTACATGTTTAATATGATTACTTATTATTGCATTATGATGACTTATGTGTTTTAAATCCATGACTTATTAGGATATTCTTAAATAAATAATATCCTTTCCTATATTATAAAACCTCATAATATTTCTATTTTCTTTTCTATCTTTATCTTTTCTAAGCATGTGGAAAATTCTTGAAGCAAAAAAAAATCTTTAAAAATTTTTATTTCTTCGTTAAGGTTTTTAAACTTGTTAAATTATTTGAGGACACGTGCAATCTGGAAGGGTGACACTTGTATTTTGGGTTTTCTGTCTAGGAAAGCATTTCGCATAAATCCCAATCAACCGAGGGACCCGTATGCTTTCCTGGGAATTCCCGAGATGAGTGTTTACTTATAGGCTAAAGCATGTCTCCTTGAAAATTTTATAAGTTTAATTAACCTTAATGTGCCATAGAATTCAAGTGATTTTGTCACTTTTGAGTACAATCCAAACTATGAATATCTATTTTTTTATTTTGTTATCCTATTCTATTAAATCCTAGCAATTTTCATAAGTTCTTACAATCTTTCCTTGTCTTGTGAAAATCTGTAGAATGCCTCCTCGTCGTGCTCCCGCAACCAACGCCAACACCGACATTGCTGCTATTCTTATCCAATTGGTGACACAACTCACCCAAGCCAATGGTGCCACCAATGGTAATGGTGGAAATGGAAGCAATAGTGGTAATAATGGTGGTAATGGTGGAAATGGTGGTAATAATCCATCTCAATGCACCTTCAAACACTTCAATTCGTGCAATCCCCTCAAGTTTTATGGAACCGAAGGAGCTACTGGACTCCTTCAATGGTTTAAAAGCATTGAGAATACCTTTCTCAATAGTGACTGTCCCGACAACCTCCGTGTTCGTCATGCTACAAGTGTCCTACAAAAACGGGCACTTACTTGGTGGAATGGGGAGAAACGAAATAGGGGTGTTGATGTAGCTATGGCCTTACCTTGGGATGAGGTCAAAAGGCTTATGACCGAGGAGTTCTGTCCTAGAAATGAAGTGAAAAAGTTAGAGGCTGAATTTTGGGATCTTGCCCAAGATAGTGGTGAAAACTTGGCTTATACAACTCGGTTCCATGAGTTGAGTCTTCTTGTGCCCCACATGGTCACTCCTTTGTCCCGTTGTATCGAAAAGTATATTGGTGGGCTACCAAGACAAATCCAAGATACTGTCTTAGGTAGAAATCCTGCTACTCTGGAGGATGCTATTCGTCTATCTGCTACCTTAACTAATAATCATGTGAAAGCTGGGACTCTTACCAAAAAGGGTTCTAAGAAAGTTTCTGAAACCGTAACCCCTCCTACCCACAACAAAGAAGCCACAACTAAACCCTCTCGCAATAACAAAAAGAGGAAAGTTAGAAATTTTGTTGTGGTTACTCCTGTTGTTCCCGTTAATCAAGTTGCACCCGTAGTTCAAGCACCGGCCAAAAAGCCATATGATGGGATCTACCCTCTTTGTGCCACCTGGAATTATCATCATCCTCAAAATATCCCATGTCGCCTTTGTACTTATTGTGGGAGATATGGTCATACGGTCAGTGTTTGTAGGACCAAAGCTCTTACGGGCCAAGTTAACCCTTCAAACCGAACCGTACCTCAAGTGGCTAACCAAGGTGCTCCCGCCATTGCTAATGGGCTTGCTTGTTATGAGTGTGGTGACCCGAACCATTTTCGTGATCAATGTCCAAGACTTGCAAATGCTAGACAAGGTGGAGCTCGTGGGCGTGCGTTCAACATAAACGCCAACGAAGCTCAAGCCAACAACGACGTGGTTAATGGTACGTTCCTTGTTAATAGTCAATATGCCTCCATTTTGTTCGATACTGGTGCCGATAAAAGTTTTGTGTCACTTAATTTTGAGCCTTTACTTGCAAAGACGCGATCCTAATTAGAGAAAACCTTCACCGTTGAAATAGCAAATAGTGACTCCCATACAATTGAGTCTATTATCTATGATTGCTCCTTAGAACTTAATGATCATACATTCCCAATCAACCTTGTTCCAATGCCACTAGGAAGCTTTGATATTATCATAGGTATGGATTGGCTATCAATCATCATGCCGAAGTCATTTGCTTTGAAAAGTGTATCCAAATTCCGCTACCATCGGGAGAAACCTTAAGAGTTTTTGGTGAAAAGCCTTGCAAGGGACTTAAGTTGATGTCGTGTACTACCGCTCAAAAGTACTTACGAAAGAAGTACATTGCTTTCTTAGCTCATATTGTTCAAAAGGATGTCAAGGAGAAAAGTATCCAAGACATTCCGATCATTCGAGATTTCCTCGAAGTTTTTCCTAAGGATTTATCCGGTCTTCCTCCCGTTCGTCAAGTAGAGTTTCGTATTGATCTTGTGCCCGGAGCTAACCCCGTTGCTAGAGCTCCTTATCATCTTGCACCTTCCGAAATGCAAGAGCTTGTAAGTCAACTTCAAGAGCTCTCCGACAAAGGTTTCATTCGCCCAAGTCATTCACCGTGGGGTGCACCCGTCTTATTTGTTAAGAAGAACGATGGATCGTTTCGCATGTGTATTGACTACCGCGAACTCAATAAGCTTACTATCAAGAACCGTTATCCTTTGCCTAGAATCGATGATCTCTTTGATCAACTTCAAGGTTCTACTTTCTTCTCGAAGATTGATCTTCGATACGGTTATCATCAGCTTCGTGTTCAAGAAGATGACATTCCTAAGACTGCCTTTCGAACAAGATATGGTCATTACGAGTTCATGGTTATGCCTTTCAGGCTAACCAATGCACCCGTAGTTTTCATGGATCTCATGAATCGTGTGTGCAAACCATACCTTGATAAATTCGTGATCGTCTTCATTGACGATATCTTAATCTATTCCAAGACTAAAGCCGATCATGAACAACACCTTAGATTGGTTTTGGACCTCTTGAGAAAAGAACAACTATATGCCAAATTCTCCAAATGTGAATTCTGGCTAAAGGAAGTTCAATTTCTGGGTCATATTGTCAACGACAAGGGAATTCATGTTGATCCTGCTAAGATTGAAACGGTTAAGAATTGGAATGCCCCGAAGACTCCTACCGAAGTTCGTTCATTTCTTGGTCTTGCGGGTTATTATCGTCGTTTCATCTCAAACTTGTCAAAGATTGATGTCCCTCTTATCGCTTTGACCCACAAGGGTAAGACTTATGAATGGGGACCGAAACAAGAAGAAGCTTTCCAAACCCTCAAGCAAAAGTTGTGCAATGCTCCCATATTGACTCTCCCCGATGGAAATGATGATTTAGTTGTCTATTGTTATGCTTCTAACCAAGGTCTTGGTTGTGTCCTCATGCAACGAGGCAAAGTAATCGCTTATGCATCAAGGCAACTCAAAGTTCATGAGAAGAATTATACGCCACACGATCTCGAGTTGGGTGCGGTCGTATTCGCGTTAAAGATTTGGAGACATTACCTATATGGCACGAAATGTGTGGTGTTCACCGACCACAAAAGTCTTCAACATATTTTTAACCAAAAAGAACTCAATATGAGGCAACGACGTTGGGTCGAACTCCTTAACGACTACGACTGCGAGATTCGTTACCATCCCGGCAAAGCGAATGTTGTAGCCGATGCTTTGAGTCGAAAGGACCATGTTATGCTTCACTGTGCCCGTATTCAAACCGATATTCAAACCCGTATCTTAGAAGCTCAACACGTCTCGGTAACCGAGGGTAACATGTATGAAGAAATGTCGTGTGGTGTTGAACTTCTTCTTGAATCAAAGCCCAATGGCTTACTATATTACTTGAACCGTATTTGGATTCCCGATCGCGACGATCTCCGTACATTTCTCATGAACGAGGCTCATAAGACTCATTATTCTATTCATCCTGGTGCGGATAAAATGTACCAAGATCTTCGCCAATTTATTTGTGGCCCGGTATGAAGAAAGACATTGCTCTTTATGTGGCCAAATGCTTAACTTGTTCCAAAGTCAAAGCCGAACATCAACGTCCATCTAGTTTACTCGAACAACCAGAAATTCCCGTGTGGAAATGGGAGAATCTAGCTATGGATTTTATTACCAAACATCCTCGCACCTCAAGTGGATATGATAGTATTTGGGTGATCATTGATCGACTCACCAAATCTGCTCATTTCTTGCCTATTCGTGAAGACTATCGGGTTGAGAAACTAGCCCGAATTTACATCGACGAAATCGTGAGCCGTCATGGTGTTCCTTTGAACATAATATCTGATCGAGACGCCCGGTTCACTTCTCGATTTTGGTAATCTCTCCAAAAGGCTCTTGGTACACGATTGGATTTGAGCACGGCTTACCATCCGCAAACTGATGGTTAAACCGAGCGAACAATCCAAACTCTTGAAGACTGTAGGATCGTGAGATTACAAGGTGATTCTATTCTAGTTGATATTGGCGGAAACAATAGCAACCAACAAAGTAAACAAGTAAACAGCAAGAATACTGATAAATGCACTGTTGTATTAAACTTCTGAGGTTACAAGATTACAAGTAAAACTCTCTCAAAAAGCACTATCAAGACACACAAAAGATACTCTGAAAAGCACACCTGCTATGAAGTGTTTACAAGGTATTTATAGTAACTTAGAATCAAGACAGACCCTTGATTCTAAGGATCAGATCGAACACAGACCGTCGATCTTGTTTATTAATCTAAATTACACGCAAAGGCTAATCTAGATAACTTTATTGAAACGTCTTCTTTGGCATCATTGTTTGCATGCTTGGAGACGCACGACATTGTCCTTTATTGGTTGCACCACTGAGGTTCCTTCTGCTTGGAGTGTGGCAGTTGCTTTTGCAGAAAGGTGTCAGAGGCGCTTCACATGGATAGTCAGCTGCAACGTTTGGTCTTCAGTGAATAAGGCTGTCAGCATCAGAGATGAGAATAATGGTGCTGATAAGCCTATCAGCAGCAACTTGTGTTGAACGCTGCTGATAAGCCTATCAGCAACAACTTGTGTTGAATGCTGCTGATAAGCCTATCAGCAGCCATATGTGTTGAATGCTGCTGATAGGCCTATCAGCAGCATTTGTACTTAGAATAATTTGGTAGCAATCAGTCTTTGGTTCTACAAACTCCCCCTAGACTGATGCAACCAAAATTCTTCTAATTACTTTGCTGCTGAAGCTTTTGCATATTGCTAACTATCCTTTCAACCTCATAGCCTCTTGGATCCTTGCAGGGATTGTTCAGTGGAAGTTCAGACAGAGTCTTGATGTCTTTGTGTGGCATTTTGTAGATTGCTTTGCTTGAACATCTCATCTGCTGCTTCTTTACATCAATCAGAGTGAACTCATCCAAATCAGCATTGTAGGACCAAGATACAAATGGAGAGTGGGACTTGAGTGGTTTGACATCTAGGACCACATCTTTGCTAGGGTTGAAGTAATGTCTGATTGCTAGCATAAGACGTTTCCCACTCTCATTTGCAGGCTCATGAGCTTCACCCAGCTCCAAAATTCTTCTAAGGTCTGAATCTGGTAGTTGCAGAACCTCATCAACAGACCTGTATGTAGATCTTCTTCTTTCAGTTCTCCCCCTTAAGATCTTGAACCTTTGATCCTGTGGATTGTAGACCCATTCAACTATGTATCTTGAGTCTTCAGGTTCAGATGAGGGCTTGGATTTCTTAAGGGGAGGCTGTGGATGAAAGGGAGCTGGGTGGGATGATTTGGACTTGTTGGGTGGAGGAGTGGAAGGTTTGGGGAGGAGAGTGGAAGGATGATGGACTGAGGAAGAGGTAGGTGAGGGAGAAGGCTTGGGTTTCTTTGTTTTTGGTTTTTCTTCTTCTTTGATAAGTACCCTCTTCTTGGAGCCCTTCTTTCCTAATCTTTCTTCCTCATCCTTTTTAACTTTGAAGTAGAGGGCTTGCAGGTTCATGAAATTCATGGGACCTAGCCTCTTTCCACTATCTCCTCTAGCTTTAAGGAAGTCAATCATGACCTTCCTCTCTTCATGGGTCCGCCTATTGAAGGCAATGGTCTTTTTGGACAGTTGTTTGGCTTTTTCTTCTTCTTCAGCCTGTTTCTTCTTTGCCAACTGACCTTTCTGACCCATGAAGGCTCTGTAGACTTCTTTAGTTGATAGTTTCTCAAGGTAGTCTGCATCCTCACCTTGAGAGACTAGAGTCTTTATCCACTCCTCCCTTATCTCTTTAGCTAGTTCAGAATCAGTTATTCTGAACTTAGCTTCTTCTTTCTTCTTCTTCTCCAACTCTTCTTCTTCTTTATTGAATTATTCCTGCAGTTGAAGAGCAATAGCTGCATCTTCTTCAGTTCGGTCAACTGCAGGAATCTTTCTTTTCAGTTCATCCAGCTGTCTAGCATACAGCTGGATGGTTTGTTCTCTTAGGAGAATGGCTGCTTTTCTTTCTTGAGCTTTTTTTATGTCAGCCATCCCCTCTTCTTCTCTTTTTCTTCTTTTCTCTTCCATCTCTCTTTTCTCTTTAAGAAACCTCTCTTCATCTTCCGCTGTCATGACCCCCTTTCCTTTGTTTACAGTGGGTGCCTCTGCTTCAGCTTCACTGACCACAACAGCAGATGATGATGCTGCTATTGGGATCTCTGCCTCAGCTTTATTGGCAAGTTGAAAGATTGGTAAGGGACGGTCACCAGAATCAAGTTGATACTCAGAACCTTCTATTTCCCTCAGTTGATCCCTAATTGAAGATCTTGCGCCAAAAGCTGCAGATGTGATATCAACTTGTGGAGAATCTGAGTTGGAGTCATCATCAGAAGTTGACACAGACTCTTCCTGAGGAATCCGTCCTTCTTTTTCAAGATGGGCTCTGATAGTAGCTATCATCGCCTGGCTTTCAAGAGAGTTGACGTTGCAGATGTTTGCCCTGAGCTGAAAAATCTTGAATAGGAAGTCTGAGGGCAGCTGAAGGATGTTCCTGGTGTTGATGATGAGAGAGGAGCCGTTGCTGAGCAGAAGAGTGTGGTCAAGGGACTTAGTGCTCACGCAACCTAGCACGTCCAAGTCCTTGACCAGGAAGGCATACAGGAATCTTTGAAGGCCCAGAACTTCTTCTTCAGGGAGAAGACTGCTCCTTGTTATTTCAAGATTGCTAGGAGTCAGTCTCCTTTCTGCGGCCGCCGAGGATTCAGGATAAGCTACCCGTTGTGCTGCTTGTAGGAATCTTTGGAACCTGGGTAGATTATCCTCCATCAGGTCATGGAACCTGCCAATGGCAAGTTCTGCTGAGAGATCTGTTGAGGTGTTGATGCAGTTAGTTAAATGCAGATGTAGGACTTGGAGGGCATTGAGAGAGTTCCAGTTCAGCTCTTCTACTCCGCTGAACTCCCATCCAATCCAAAACCTCTCAGCTGATCCATCATACCCCCAAGCTAGAATAGAGTCAAACTCTAGCTTCTTTGAAAATTTGAAGATTTGGGGGGTAGTGGATTGACCTATGATGGTTGCTGCTTACGGGATGATGCTGACCAATGTAGATGTTTGATCTTTGCCTTCAACATCAGTCAGCACTTCATCCACAGCCCTGACAACCAACTTCCAGTCTTCAGAGATCTCTTCTTCTTCATCTTCTGATACTGGCAAGTCGTAGACCTGTACAAAAGTTGGCCTGTAAGTGAGGTTTGGAAGGCAGCCTGCTCCTGTATCCAGTCTTCAAGGCTGTCATCGTCTTCTTCCATGGAGACTTTCTCCCCCTTTTTGGTTGCATCAGTGGACATATAGGCATCTGTTTGAGTGCCCTCTGAGACAAGAGAGGGAGAAGTCGTGGAGGGACATTGATGGGCTTCATGCATCAAGACTTGGTGTCGTAGTTTGGACACTTCGACCTCAAGCATAGCCACCCTGGCCGTCAATTCCAAGTTGTGTAGTTTCAAACTGTCCTCATCCACAGTTGTGGAATCCTTGGACCCAGATGGGGCCGTAGGCCGAGCCTCAGCATCCCCATCACCCGTGGTTTCTTGGCTCCAGGGATTCCTCTCAGTGAGGGGAGTTTCCAGGGAAACACCCTCACCATGAGTTGCCGTGGTCGAGGTCTTAAAGATGTTGTCACTGTCCTCCTGGTCATTTGATGGACCAGCAGTAGTGACAGTCTCTTCCACATCCACTCTTTCAATACTCCCAGAGTGGACCTTCAAGGGTGAAGAACTTGGGCTGGGTGTGTCGGAAGCAAGACCAATCAGTACCTCCTTGATAGTGATAGTTGGAGAAGGTGCATCACTTTGGTCGGGTTCCTCAACACTTAAGTTCAAGGAAGACAGGAATGGCTCAACGGGCTGTTCTATGGATCCGGGAAGTGATCCTAATCCTAATGGAGAGACTTCCGAAGGAGTCTCCCTAACAATGTGGCTTTCCCTTATGGTATTCTCACCAGAATGTTGTGATTCTGAGTGAGGGATGTTGGCTTGGGTTTGGGCCTTGGAGGCACGAGAAGAAGAAGGAGTTCTCTTGCCCCCTTTTCTTGTATATTTGGCTGCAACTGGGGCCCTGTGTTCCGGTTGAGCAAGCAAACTGGGGGTGAGTAATGTATGTACCTGTACATCCTCAGTAGAATGCACAGGGGTTCGAGAAAGGGAAGCAGTAGTTTGAGTTTGTGGCAGTGAGGTGGACGGTGTGGGATCAGTATCAGCTGGGTTTGCTGAACTGTCACCCTGGGCACTCTGCGTGTTGAAATTGTAGATAACAATGGAACATCAGCCCCGGAGAACTTGGAAGAAACTGTTCTCATGCTTTGAAATATATTGTTCTTATGTCCCAGCATTACATAGATTCTTGTAGTTTTTGAAAGATCTTGGTGCTCAATGTTGAACACTTCCTGCAAGAATCTTGGGTACATAAAGAACTGAGATTTCACCCCTTCTTGAAGGTTGTATCTCAAACCTTCAAAAATGAGGTGGGAAAAATTAAAACCTGCCCCAGTTATCATACCGTGAATTGCCGACGCAAGTCCGGAGCTGAGTTGGTTCCAGCCACTTCTCTTCTGGGATATGCATTGGAGAAGAGTGTGGCAGAGATACTTCCATTTGGGACCCATGAGTGCCTTCTCTATCGTATACTCTGTTTGATTCTCAGTGTACCCTATGGATACAAAGGTCCTCATGTATACGTCTCTTGGGTAAGAGGTGGCGTCCCCTTCATCTTGAAGCTTGAGGTGTTGGCGGAGCTTTGCTTCAGTGATGATTATCTCTTTGCCGTCTACTGTTCCTTTGATTTGGGGAGTGCCCTGTTCAGTAGAATACACGGCTGAGCTCCAAAAATCTTCCATGTGGGAAGTGTAGATGGTTGGGTTGACTGTTAGGGCATGGAGGATTTTGGACCGACAAAGGAAGTCGATCATATCATTGAAACCATCAGATTTCTTGCCCTTTATTAGGCATGCAGTGAGGTTGTGATATGGGGAAAACTTGTCGTTGGGATTGTTAATGTCTGCGCCTACCATTTTTGTGGATTTGGAGGGAAGAGAGAAGGGTGTTTGAATGGTGGTTAATTATTTAGGGCTTTGAATGCTGTGGGGACGGGAGAGAGAGTGATGGGATTAGGGTTTGAAATTGAATATGAAGAGGCTGTGGGAACGTTTGAAATTGTGATATAACGGCAGACGAAGAAAAAGCAACCTTACTTGTACAGTACAACCTGTTTCACTTTTCATTGTTACAGCTGTAAAACACTCGAGCAGTCATGGTAAAGACTGAGAGTAGTTTTTACCGCAGGTAAAAGTTAATGTAGACTTGTTTTACCCATCAGCAGCAAACTTGGTTGCTGCTGATGGTGTGCTATCCGCTGCAAACTTGGTTGCTGCGGATAGTTAAGTCTTTCAGCAGCAGATTTGGTAGCTGCTGACTGTTGTATTCATTCCGCAGCAAAAAGGTTGCTGCTGACCGCCTTAAAGCTATCCGCAGGAAACTTGTTCCTGCTGATAACTTAAAGCGATCAGTGGCAAATGTTTTGCGGCTGAAGAGTAAAACTGTCAGCAGTGAAAAAGGTGCTGCTGACTAACCTTTTATTAAGAACAAAAACATAGACATAGTTACAAGGAAAGATAAAAAAAATTTGACACATGTCTTATTCAAAGTTCATCATGCCAATTGATTCAACTAGATATCGAAATCTTGCTTCATCAAAAGGTTTAGTGAACAAATCAGCATATTGCTCATTTGTGTGAACCTTGGATAGGACAATTCTCTTTTTCTCAGCTTGATTACTGATAAAGTGATACCTGATGTCGATGTGCTTAGTCTTGGAGTGCTGCACTGGATTATTCGTGATAGAGATTGCACTCATGTTGTCAATGTGAATTGGAGTCTGCATGAAGGTCATTCCATAGTCAAGCATTTGATTTTGGATCCAGATGACCTGTGCACAGCAGCTTGAATTCTGCTTCAGCTGTTGAGGTAGAGACACATGTTTGCTTTTTGCATTGCCATGAGATGAGCCTTCCTCCAAGAAATTGACATCCCCCAGATGTGGACTTTTTGTCCAAGTTACAACCCCCATAATCACTGTCAGTGTAGGCATAGAGATTTACATTTCCATTCTTTGGATACCATAGCCCAAGTTTTGGAGCTCCCTTTAGGTATCTAAGGATCCTTTTGACAGCTTGAAGATGAGACACTTTTGGAGCTGCTTGAAATCTTACGCAGAGACAAACTGCAAACATGATATCTGGTCTTGAGGCAATGAGATACATGAGGGAACCTATCATTGCTCTGTACTGATGTTGATCAGTGTCTTGTCCTTCTTTATCCGAAGATAATTGATGGTGCACTTGCATAGGAGTTCTTGCAGCAGAGCAGTCAGCCATTTTGAACCTCTCCAAGATGCTTTTGACATACTTGGATTGACTTATGAAGATTCCATTTGGTACCTGTTTGACTTGAAGTCCTAAAAAGAAATTTAGTTCACCCATTGAACTCATTTCAAATTTGGAATGCATCAGAACTTCAAAGTCTTTGCAGAGCTTCTTTCTTGTAGATCCAAAGATAATGTCATCAACATAAATCTGGACCAACAAAATTTCTCCCCCTTCATCTTTGATGAATAATGTCTGATCAATTGCCCCCCTTCTGAAGTTGTTGCTAAGTAGATATCCAGATAAAGTTTCATACCAGGCTCTTGGGGCTTGGTGTAAGCCGTAGAGAGCTTTGTCCAGTTTTAAGACTTTATTTGGATGTGCAAGATCTACAAAGCCTGGAGGCTGTTTGACATAGACCTCTTCACCAATTTTGCCATACAAAAAGGCACTCTTCACATCCATTTGATAGATCATAAAGTTTTTGGATGCTGCATATGCCAGAAAGATTCGGATGGCTTCCAGACGGGCAACAGGAGCAAAGACTTCATCATAGTCAATGCCTTCTTCTTGAGTGTAACCTTGAGCTACCAGTCTGGCTTTGTTCTTGATCACGATGCCCCTTTCATCTTGCTTGTTTCTGAAGACCCATCTTGTTCCAATTGCTGTTTGACCAGGTGGAAGATCAACAAGCTTCCAAACATCTTGTCTTTTGAATTGCAGCAACTCTTCCTGCATTGCTTCAATCCAGCTGTTGTGCTTGAGAGCTTCATCAATCTTCTTGGGTTCCACCTGAGATAGAAAACAAGAGAACAAACAAATGTTGGCTTCATGAGACTTACTTCTTGTCTGGATACCTGTGTGGACTTGGCCAATGATGTTTTCCAGAGGATGCTCTTTGTTTATTCTCTGTGCTGGAATCACATCCAGCCGTATTCCCTCTTCAAGATTACTTTGGTTTAGATCAAGATTGTCTTCAGTTGTGAGGAGAGGAGCTTGGAGGTTCTGATCATTGAGTTCCACATTGTCAGTAGTATTAGCATCAGAGGCCTCTTCAGCATGGATTGAGGAGGCTTCATTAAGAATTTCTTGGTCAGAGAGATTGCTGCTTGTGGTGTTGGAAGTACTGGCTTCACCTGTACCGGCTTCAATAGCTTCTGCCACTGATGGAGGATCAATGGATGGCCTTTTCATCCTGATGTAGGGACTGGGAAAATCCAGTCTGTTGTCAGTAGAGGAGGTTGAGGCAGAAGATGTTGATTTTGAAGAAGAACACTCCATATTTGAGAAAATGAGAGGCTCAAATATCTAGGTGAAGGAGTCTGTATCAAAGAGCCAGTTAGGACCTTTGCCTTGTTCACAGACAATGTGTTCCCTGCATTCCACATTGGCAGATTCTTCCATAATCCGAGTCCTAGAATTGAATACTCGGTAGGCCTTTGATTGAGAGGAGTAACCCACAAAGTATCCTTCATCAGACTTTGCACCGAATTTAGGAAGAACCCCATGTGTGATGAGAATGGTACATGGACATCCAAAGGGCTTCAGGAAGCCAATATAAGGAACTCTTTTGAGCCATAGTTCATAGGGTGTTTTCTGGAGAGGCTTAACAATAAGGACTCTATTCTGCACATAACAAGCTGTGCTTACTGCTTCAGCCCAGAAAGTAAGGGGCAGCTTTGAGTCAGCCAGCATAGATCTTGCTGATTCAATCAGAGTCCTATTTCTTCTTTCAGCAACCCCATTTTGTTGAGGTGTTCTTGGAGCACTGTATTGCCTTTCAATGCCCTTGCTCTCACAGAAACTGTTCAGAGTGTGATTTTTGAACTCTGTTCCTTGATCACACCTTATGATCTTTACCTTCAGATTGCTTTGATTCTCTACCCTAAGAATATAGGATTTGAGAATCTCAGCAGTTTCATCTTTTGTTCTTAGGAAGAATACCCATGAGAATCTGGAGAAGTCATCAGTTATCACCAGACAGTATGACTTTTTGCCCATTGACATGACATTCGTAGGACCAAAGAGATCCATATGCAGTAGCTGGAGAGGGGTGTCATTTGTGTTCAATGTCTTGGGCTTGTGGGAACTCTTGTGTTGTTTTCCCTTCAAGCAGGCAATGCAGTGATCATCTAGTTGGAATTCTTTGTCAGGAAGCCCTCTGACAAGATTGTCCTTCACTAATTTATTGATTGTTTTGATGTTAACATGGCTTAACCTCCTGTGCCAGAGAGCGGATTCATCAACTGATGCCTTTGACAGAAAACATGAAACACTACCAGAGGGAGTGACTTCATTCATGTCAAGCACATATAAGTTTTCCTTTCTATTAGCAGTTAGGAGAATCTTCTCTGGAGGGGGTTTAGATAGGCCAGGAGCTAACACGAAACATTCCTTGTCAGTGAAGAGCATCCAATGATTTTGATCACATACTTGGGAAACACTCATGAGATTGAAGTCAAGTTCTTTAACATAGTTGACTCTTTCAATACACATCCTTTCATTGGACACAGTTCCTTGTCCAGTGATAGATCCACCTTTTGAGTCACTCCCAAAGGCAACATATCCTCCATTAAAATGTCTGAAGTTAGAGAGGATGGACCTGTTGCCTATCATGTGCCTGGAACAGCCGCTATCTACCACCCAAGTATTGTGCTTGTTGCCTGGCTGTCCCTGCACATGGGAAAAATCTAATTAGTGGGAGGAACATTGTAGCTTGCAGCATTGTAGATAATCGTTTCTAATTTGCCATTTTCAGCAAGCTTGCAGTCAATGGAACCATTTGTTATGCTTGGAGATTGTTTGACCCTCCATTTCCGTGCTGGAGGTTTTCTAGCTTTCTTTACATTGTCGGCAGAAGATGTTGTGGCTGACAATTCTGGCTTATCCGCAGCCGATTTTGCTGCTGAAGGCTTTGCTGAAGCAGCAACAGTTTTTGCTGCTGGAAGCTTTGTTCTGGATTTTGCTGTGTCAGCAGCAGATACTTTTGCTACTGATGCCGTTGTTTTTGGTTGTGCTTTGTCAGCAGCACAGGATTTTGATGCTGAAGGCTTTGCCTTTGGTTTCCTGGATTTTACTCTATCAGCAGCGATTTTGTTTGCTGCTGATGGGTTGAACACAGATGAATGATTTGCAACTTGGTTAAAAGGGTAGAACTTGCATGTTGCAGCAAAGTGATTTGATTCCCCACATATGATGCAAGTTTGTTGAGGTTTCTGCATCTTCACTCTTTGAGGGAATAGAGATTCTCTGAACTTTGTTGCCTTTGCATCATAGCTTCTCACCTGTTTGTTTCTGTTTGTTTTCTCAAAGGCATGCTGCTTTGAGTTTCTTTGGTGTTCACGGTAGTGAAAGCAGGTGCTGGCAGTGTGATTGTATTTACCACACACAAAGCATGATACTACTATCTTGTCCCTGTGAGAGTCCACATAGTTCTTACTTTGAAACAAATCTTTGAAGTTCCAGGGATGAGCTTTGTTATGTTCAAAGGTGGCTTCTTCTAGTGTCCTTTGAACATATGGACCTTTTTCTCCAGGTGTATGAGAGAAATCAAACGCCTTTGACTTTGACTGAGATTTGGGGTTGGTGAAGCCTGATGTCTCTCCCTTTTCAATGTTTAGCTTTCTTCCACCTGGAGGATAGCTAATCTTGATTTGTTTGAATGGGATGGGAGCTGGAATGGTTGGAGTAACAACAGGACAACTGGCTTCAGAGAAAGGAGCAGATGGGACTGCACTGGTTTCACAGTGGTCTGAGCAGGTTGACTCAGATTCTGAAGAGGTGGAGCAGTCTTCCACAAAACATGCATCCATTGAAGGATCAAGATTTCGGTTTGCCATGTCAAGTTTTGCAGTATTGAAGCTTGGTTGGTGAATGGCAACATAATCAGCAGGAGGAGGAACTGTCTGGTACTCGTCACTATGATATCCAAGTCCAGTTTTTACCCTTTCATGGACTTGAATATCTAACAATCTTTGTAACTTTTTAGATGAAAATTCATATTTTTCAACATGAACTTTCTGTTCAGCCAGTTCAGCTCTGGTAGCTTTAAGTTTTACTAATAGATCATCAATCTGAGTTTCTAGAATGGTTTGTTCATGTTTTAATGAAGAAATCTCTTTCTTAAGGCAGTTAATTTTTTCTTTGTAAGTATCTTCTACCTTTTTGAATTCAGACTTCATTTGATGAAACTCTTCATTTTGATCTATCAGATTTTGGTTATGCTTTCTATAACCTAAAACTTTGTCAATGCAAGCTTGAGAGCAGAGATGTTCAAATACATGAGGTGGTATCTCTGCATTGTCTGCCATAAGTGCTTGGTTGGAGGCAGGAACATCTTCATATTGAAAACTCCAGTCAAAGTCTGAAGTTCCAACATTTGCACAGGCTGCAGTTTGTGCTGGAGGAGTTCCTTGTTGCTGCTGCTGCTGCTGCCTGGGCTGACCTTGGTAAGCTTGTCTTTGATGGCTTGTACCCTGATTGGCTTTAGGTGACTTGCATTCCCTAGCAAAGTGACCCATTTGGTTACAGTTGTAACATCGGATCTTGCTTTTATCAAGCCCAACTCTGGTGTTTGAGTTGTTGCCTGGAACTGATCTTCCGGTTCTAGAATAAAACCTTTTTGCTCTGAGGGAGAGCATGGCATATGAGTGCTGAATATCCATTTCTTCAAGATCATCTGGATGAAAGCATTCCAGATCCTCCTTTATGAAGTACATGCTGCTTGAGTTGTCAGAGACAAAAGCAGGAGAGGTTGGTTGTTGAGGAGGTGCCTCAAGAAGAAATGGTGATGAGATGGATTGTGAGGTAGTTGGTGTTTGAGGATGTGTAACAATGGGGGGATAGTAATTGCTTGCACTAGGACCGGAATGATCAGAGTGAAGCGCTGAGGTGGTGGTGGAGGAAGTGGTAGCTGATTTATAACTGGAGCTCCTTTCTTTGGCTTGGATCATTTCTAATTCATATGTTTTGAGCATGCCAAAGAGCTCAGTCATCTGAAGAGTCTTCAGATTTTCTATTCTTCTGATGGACACTGTATACAATGTCCAACAACTAGGCAGAGATCTTTTGAACTTCTTGAGAATGTCTTCATTCTCCAGCTTTACCTTGGAGCACAGCAGTTCTCCAACCAGGTACGTGTACCTGTTATACAAAACTGTTAGTGACTCACCTTCCTTCCAGACGAAGTTTTCATACTGTTGCTTGAGAATGTCACGTCTGTTCTCCTTGACCTCCTCAGATCCAGCAAACATCTTTTCCAAGGCTCCCCATAACTCCTTTGCAGTTTTGTGAGCCTTGAAGTTGTGAAAAACTTCATTTGGAAGGCACATTTGGATAGCTCCTAGTGCCTTGAAGTCCACCTCCATTTCCTTGATGTCTTTTTCAGAATACTTGGAGGGTTCCTTCGGAACTAGTGGTCCTCCGGAGTCAGCAGAGGCCACCATGGGAACATAAGGTCCATCCCTTATGGATTTCCACATTCCGTATTCATGGTAGCAGAAGAAGCTTTCCATACGGTTCTTCCACATATCATAGTCCTCCCCAGACATCAACCTCGGTGGTCGGTTGATACTGCCGATGTCTTCAGATCCATGACTCTGTGCCATTTTGTTTTGTGTGACTTGAAAAAGAATAGAGTTTTGAATAGAATCAGAAAGTGATTAAACAAATGTTAGTTTGTTTAATCTTGAGCCAAAGCTCTGATACCACTTGTAGGATCGTGAGATTACAAGGTGATTCTATTCTAGTTGATATTGGTGGAAACAATAGCAACCAACAAAGTAAAAAAGTAAACAGCAAGAATACTGATAAATGCACTGTTGTATTAAACTTCCGAGGTTACAAGATTACAAGTAAAACTCTCTCAAAAAGCACTATCAAGACACACAAAAGATACTCTGAAAAGCACACCTGCTATGAAGTGTTTACAAGGTATTTATAGTAACTTAGAATCAAGACAGACCCTTGATTCTAAGAATCAGATCGAACACAGACCGTCGATCTTGTTTATTAATCTAAATTACACGCAAAAGCTAATCTAGATAACTTTATTGAAACGTCTTCTTTGGCATCATTGCTTGCATGCTTGGAGACGCGCGACATTGTCCTTTATTGGTTGCACCACTGAGGTTCCTTCTGCTTGGAGTGTGGCAGTTGCTTTTGCAGAAAGGTGTCAGAGGCGCTTCACATGGATAGTCAGCTGCAACGTTTGGTCTTCAGTGAATAAGGCTGTCAGCAGCAGAGATGAGAATAATGCTGCTGATAAGCCTATCAGCAGCAACTTGAGTTGAACGCTGTTGATAAGCCTATCAGCAGCAACTTGTGTTGAACGCTGCTGATAAGCCTATCAGCAGCCATATGTGTTGAATGCTGCTGATAGGCCTATCAACAGCATTTGTACTTAGAATAATTTGGTAGCAATCAGTCTTTGGTTCTACAAAGACATGCTTAGAGCTTGTGTAATCGATTTTGGTGGCAATTGGGATTCACATCTATCCCTCATTGAGTTTTCTTACAACAATAGCTACCACACAAGTATCAACATGGCTCCATTCGAAGCTCTCTATGGTCGCAAGTGTCGTTCTCCTATCTGTTGGAGTGAGATTGGTGAAGCACAAATCACTGGTCCCGAGTTAATTCAAGAAACATCCGACAAGATTATTCAAATCCGTGACAATATTCGAGTAGCGAGGAGTCGGCAAAAGAGTTATGCCGACAAACGTCGAAAACCCTTGGAATTCCAAGTCGGTGACCTTGTTCTTCTAAAGGTGTCTCCATGGAAGGGTGTGGTCAGTTTTGGAAAGAAAGGCAAGTTAGCACCTCGTTATGTTGGTACATTCAAAATCCTAGAAAGGATTGGGAAAGTGGCTTACAAACTCGAGTTACCTCCATCTCTTGGCAATGTGCCTCCTACATTTCATATATCTAATCTGAAGAAGTGTCTCGCCGATGAAAATCTCCATATACCACTTGACGACGTGCGCATTGATGAAACGATGCATTTCGTTGAGAAGAAGGTGGAAATTATGGACCGTGAAGTCAAACAGCTCAAGCGAAGTCGTATTCCTATTGTCAAAGTTCGTTGGGAATCTAAGCGTGGTCCTGAGTTCACTTGGGAACGAGAAAACCAAATGAAGCTCAAGTACCCTCATCTCTTTATTGATACTGTTGTAACCTCTAGCTAAATTTCGGGACGAAATTCTCTCAACATGGGGAGACTGTAACATCTCGGAATTTAGTATTCATATTTCAATGCAATGTAATGCAATTTCAAATTCAATGTTCGTGCACTGCCTTATTATTTTGCTTACCTTAAACGAAATGCAATGATTCAATACAAATTTACAAGTTTTGCTCGATTATATACATTTAAACGCTATGCAAGAAACTATTTAATTCAAACACATTAAACCTGAAAAGTCAAGGACTAAAGTTGAAAAAATGTCAAGAAACCCTAGTTTAGCACGGTCGTGCTTCGTCCTGGCACGGTCGCGCCTCTCTTGGGCACGGTCGCGCCTGCGTAACAGTTGAAACGTAAATGCAGTTTAATCACCCGATCATTTGAAATCCGTAACAGTCATCCGTTTCTTTTCCCCTTAACGAATGAATCACAATTATCGAATTCCTCAAACGTCTCAGTTTCATATTACCAATTTTGAAAAACTCTCTCAAGCTTTCCAAGAAACTAGAATCCGCTGTTTGATCCGAATCCTCTCAATCCAGCAGCAGAGTCTCAATACTCAATCATCCTTAAAGTTCTCAGGCTTTTTGGATTAGCCGGAGTTGCAGTAAAGATCGCCGGAACTCAAGCCGTCGACGCCGGAACTCCTTCTTGCCGATCTCTATCAATCCTCTACTGTTTCGGGTAATTGAAATCATTTATTTCAGTTAATTAGTCTCTATATCGAAAGCCCCATAATAATTTAGGCTTCCATCATAGGATTTTCCCCGAATCAGAATCGATGTTTTTGTTTAAAATAATTTAATCGAATCCTCTGTTAAAATTGTTGTTAATACAATTAAAATATCCTAATAGACTCGTATCGACTCAGTAATCAAAAGCCCTATCAATTCCAACACTATAAATACAAGAATTGTTCAATTCGTGTCTGATTTGGAAGAGACACGGTCGCGCTAATCATCTAGCGCGGCCGTGCCTCATGAAAAGCGGTCGTGCCGATTAGCAGCGCGGTTGTGTCCTCCTGTCCAGACCTTGTCATGCCCTCTGGGCTAGTCTCTGTTGTGTCTAAAGATCATAGACACGACCGTGCCGGGCTAAGGCACGGTCGTGCCTGTTGACTTGTCTAGATTGTGCTCCTGTTGATCAACCCGGTCGCGCCCGTGGCATGAGCACGATCGTGCCATTCCGGGGCACGGTCGTGTGAGATTCAGAACTTTTAACATAATTTTAATTTTATATATTTTAATCAGTAAATGTTTCAGATTTTATAAAAATATGTTTTCTGTATTCAAAAATGAATTAAAAGTTTAATCTTGGCATAAATATAATTTATTTAAAAGTTTATGAAAATTAAATTCATACTTACTATCTTACACTTAAATGATATTTTAAATAATTAAGTTACAAATTTTATAAATAAATAAGATAATGATTATCTATTTAATTTTCAATTTAAATCAAACTCATTTATTTATTTATACTTAATTACAATTAATATTTACATTATTTCATAAACTATAATTATATATTTATTTAATTATTCAATTCAAACCTAATCAAATTGTTTCAAAAATATTTTACTTCAAAGTCTATATATTTTATTCAATGCTTTTTAAATACAAATCAATAGTTTTATACACAAATTCAACTTTCATTTTAGACTTAAACTTTATGCATCTATTTGATTCAATACACATTACTCTTTAGGTTAAATTGTGCATTTCGAGGATCATATTTGCTATCTATAATCTTTGTTAGCTACACTTCCATACCAAGTGAGTATTCACAACCCTTTTTACTCTTTTACACTTTTGGGGTGGAACATGTACTCTATACACATTACACATTACACATTTACATTTACACAAACAACACAAGTGCAAAAATCCTATTTACATACATGTGTGCAAAATTTGAGTTTTGTGCCCGAGTGCTAGGTGTGCTAACCTTTGTATGCTCTTATGTGCAATCATTAACTATACAAGCCGAAAGTTTTCAATGATAGATCTATTGAGTCTGACAAACCCACCCATGGTGCGCGGTGATTGAAACCGACAACACAATTTTTGCATGCTAGTTACAAGGTTTGGTTGTGCATGGTTACACAATAGTTGCTCCCCATAAATGCCTTATTTTATCATGTTTTGTAAAGGATTTGTTTTCAACTATATGCTATCTACATACAACTGTGTTATACTCACCAACTTTTTAGTTGACTTTATTTTATTCATGTTTCAGGCCCCAATATGTGAGATTGATTCAAGACGTGTTCAACATAGGATTTGGACTTAGCAATTTAAACCAAGAATTTTTATGAGTTGTTTTATGTTTCTTGTTTGGATTTGGTTTGTACTTGGATTATTTGTAATGGAAATTTGACTTTAATATATTTCAATTTAGTCAACCTTGTGCTATGAACAGTCCACATGTCCTGCCCCGATGATTCCGCCATCGGTCGGGGTGTGACATTCAGGGTAAGTATACTCTCCATCTCATTCATGTCAGCATCAATATCAAAAGCCCCCTGTTAATCTGGGCTTCCATTACAGAAATTATCCGGAACCGAAATCCCCATTTTTAATAAAAAGGATTTAATCGAATCCATTCTTAAACACGTTTTCCAGAAAGTTAATTTATATGAATAGACTCGTAACAACTCAGTAATCAAAAGCCCTAACAATTCCAACGCTATAAATACAAGATCTGTTCAATTCTTGTCTGATTTGGAAGAGACACGGTCGCGCTAATCATCTAGCGAGGCCGTGCCTCATGTAGCGCGGTCGTGCCGACTAGCAGCGCGGTCGTGTCCTCCTGTCCAGACCTAGTCATGCCCTTTGGGCTAGCCTCTGTCGTGTCTAAAAATCATAGACACGACCGTGCCGAGCCAAGGCACGGTCGTGCCTGTTGACTTGTCTAGATTGTGCCCTCTGTTGATCAACCCGGTCGCGCCCCGACTAGCGCGGTCGCGCCCGTGGCTTGAGCACGATCGTGCCCTTCCGATGCACGGTCGTGTGTGACTCAGAAATTTTAACAGAATTATATTTTTTTATTTTTCAATCAATAAATGTTTCAAATTTTATAAAAATATGTTTTCTGTATTTGAAGAGATAAATATTATTTATTTAAAATTTTATTTAAAAATTTATAAAAATTAAATTTATATTTATCTTACACTTATATGATATTTTAAATGATTAAGTTTCAAGTTTATAAATAAATAAGATAATAATTATTTATTTAATATTTAAACAAAAATCATTTAATTATTTATACTTAATTACAATCAATATTTACATTATTTCATAAACTATAATCATTTATTTAATTATTAATTTACATTTAACACAAGCATTATTTTCATAATCAACAATTTTATAAAAATTCTATTTTATTATTTAAATTCCAAACTTTAATCAAATGTTCCAAAAATGGTTACTACAACTTTATATATTTCATTTAATACTTTTTATATACAAACTCAACCTTCAATATTAGACTTAAACTTTGTACGCTATTTGATACAACATACATTACTCTTTAGGTTAATTTGTGCACTCGAGGATCTTTATTTGTCTATCTATTATCCTTGTTCGCTACACCTCCTTATCAAGTGAGTATTCACAACCTCTTTTTACTCTTTTACACTTTTGGGGTGGAACATGAACTTTATACACATTACACATTTACATTTACACAAACAACACAAGTGCAAAATCCTATTTACATACATGTGTGCAAAATTTGAGCTTTGTGCCCGAGTGCTAGTTGTGCTAATCTTTGTGAAAACTATGTGCAATCATTAACTATACAAGCCGACGGTTTTCAATGATAGATCTATTGAGTCTGACTAACCCACCCAAGTGGAGGTGATTGATACCGACAACACAATTTGCATACTAGTTACAAAGGTTTGGTTGTACTTGATTACACAATAGCTGCTCCCCATAAATGCCTTATTTTATCATGTCTTGTAAAGGATTTGTTTTCAACTATATGTTATCTATATACAACTGTGTTATACTCACCAACTTTTTAGTTGACTTTATTTTATTCATGTTTCAGGCCCTAATATGTGAGAATGATTCAAGACGTGCTCAATATAGGATTTGGACTTAGCAATTTAAATCAAGAATTCTATGAGTTGTTTTATGTTTCTTTGTTTGAATTTGGTTTGTACTTGGATTATTTGTAATGGAAATTTGACTTTAATATATTTCAATTTAGTCAACCATGTGCTATGAACAGTCTTACATGTCCCGCCCCGATGATTCCGCCATCGGTCGGGGTGTGACAGATTGGTATCAGAGCCCTGGTTATAGGGAATTAGGTTATTAGACACCTTGACCTAGACTATAACTTTAGGACAACCACTTATGCTATGATTCATGATTATGTGCTATGTGCTACATGTTATATGTTACATGCTTAGTATGATTTCTTATTATTTCATTTTGATGACTTATGTGTTTTAAATCCATGACTTATTAGGATATTCTTAATAATTAAATAAATAATATCCGTTCCTATATTCTAAAACCTCATAATGTTTCTATTTTCTTTTCTATCTTTATCTTTTCTAAGCATTTGGAAAATTCTTGAAGCAAAAATCTTTAAAAATTTTTATTTCTTCGTTAAGGTTTTTAAACTTGTTAAATTATTTGAGGACACGTGCAATCTGGAAGGGTGACACCTGTATTTTGGGTTTTCTGTCTAGGAAAGCATTTCGCATAAATCCCAATCAACCGAGGGACCGGTATGCTTTCCTGGGAATCCCCGAGATGAGTGTTTACTTATAGGCTAAAGCATGTCTCCTTGAAAAATTATATAAGTTTAATTAACCCTAATGTGCCATAGTATTCAAGTGATTTTGTCACTTTTGAGTACAATCCAAACTAAGAATATCTATTTTTATTATCTCATTCTATTAAATCCTATCAAATCTCATAAGTTCTTACAATCTTTCTTGTCTTGTGAAAATCTGTAGAATGCCTCCTCGTCGTGCTCCCGCAACCAAGCCAATGGAGCCACCAATGGCAACAATGGTGGAAATGGAAGCAATAGTGTTAATAATGGTGGAAATGGTGGAAATGGTGGTAACAATCCATCTCAATGCACCTTCAAGCACTTCAACTCGTGCAATCCCCTCAAGTTCTTTGGTACCGAAGGAGCTACTGGACTCCTTCAATGGTTTGAAAGCATTGAGAATACCTTTCTCAATAGTGATTGTCCCGATAATCTCCGTGTTCATCATGCTACAAGTGTCCTACAAAAACGGGCACTTACATGGTGGAATGGGGATAAAAGGAATAGGGGTGTTGATGTAGCTATGGCTTTACCTTGGGATGAGGTCAAAAGGCTTATGACCAGGAGTTCTACCCTCGAAATGAAGTGAAAAAGTTAGAAGATGAATTTTGGGATCTTGCCCAAGATAGTGGGGAAAGCTTAGCATATACAACTCGGTTCCATGAGTTGAGTCTTCTCGTGCCCCACATGGTCACTCCTTTGTCCCGTTGTATCGAAAAGTATATTGGTGGGCTACCAAGACAAATCCAAGATACGGTCTTAGGTAGAAATCCTGCTACTCTGGAGGATGCTATTCGTCTATCTGCTACTTTAACTGATAATCATGTGAAAGCTGGAACTCTTACCAAAAAGGGTTCTAAGAAAGTTTCTGAAACCGTAACCCCTCCTGCTCACAGCAAAGAAACCACAACTGAACCCTCCCGTAATAATAGAAAGAGGAAGGTTAGAAATTTTGCTGTGGTTACTCCTGCTATTCCCGTCAACCAAGCTGCACCTATGGTTCAAGCGCCGGCTAAAAATCCATATGTTGGGATCTACCCTCTTTGTGCCACCGGCAATTATCATCATCCTCAAGCTATCCCATGTCGCCTTTGTACTCATTGTGGGAGATATGGTCATACTATCAATGTTTGTAGGGCCAAAGCTCTTGCGGGCCAAGTCAACCCTCCAAACCGAACCGTACCTCAAGTGGCTAATCAAGGTGCTCCCGCCATTGCTAATGGGCGTGCTTGCTATGAGTGTGGTGACCCGAACCATTTTCGTGATCAATGTCCAAGACCTGCAAATGCTACACAAGGTGGAGCTCGTGGGCGTGCGTTCAACATAAACGCCAACGAAGCTCAAGCCAACAACGACGTGGTTAATGGTACGTTCCTTGTTAATAGTCATTATGCCTCCATTTTGTTCGATACCGGTGCCGATAAATGTTTTGTGTCACTTAATTTTGAGCCTTTACTTGCAAAGACGCGATCCCAATTAGAGAAAACCTTCACCGTTGAAATAGCGAATGGTGACTCCCTTACCATTGAGTCCATTATTTATGATTGCTCCTTAGAACTAAATGATCATTCATTCCCAATCAACCTTGTTCCAATGCCACTAGGAAGCTTTGATATTATCATAGGTATGGATTGGCTATCAAATCATTATGCCGAAGTCATTTGCTTTGAAAAGTGTATCCGAATTCCGCTACCATCGGGAGAAACCTTAAGGGTTTTTGGTGAAAAGCCTTGCAAGGGACTTAAGTTGATGTCATGCACTACTGCTCAAAAGTACTTACGAAAGAAGTACGTGGCCTTTTTGGCCCATATCGTTCAAAAGGATGTTAAGAAGAAGAGTATTCAATATATCCCCATTATCCGAGATTTTCCTGAAGTATTCCCCGAAGACTTATCCGGTCTTCCCCCCATTCGTCAAGTAGAATTACGTATTGATCTTATACCTGGAGCTAACCCCGTTGCTAGAGCTCCTTATCGTCTTGCACCTTCCGAAATGCAAGAAATTGCAAGTCAACTTCAAGAGCTCTCCGACAAAGGTTTCATTCGCCCAAGTCATTCACCGTGGGGTGAACCCATCTTATTTGTTTAGAAGAAGGATGGATCATTTCGCATGTGTATTGACTACCGCGAACTCAACAAGCTTACTATCAAGAACCGTTATCCTTTGCCTAGAATCGATGATCTCTTTGATCAACTTCAAGGTTCCACTTGTTTCTCCAAGATTGATCTTCGATCCGGTTATCATCAGCTTCGTGTTCAAGAAGATGACATTCCTAAGACAGCTTTTCGAACAAGGTATGGTCATTACGAGTTCATGGTTATGCCTTTCGGGTTAACCAATGCACCCGCAGTTTTCATGGATCTCATGAATCGTGTGTGCAAACCGTACCTTGATAAATTCGTGATCGTTTTCATTGATGATATCTTAATCTATTCCAAGACTAAAGCCGACCATGAAGAACATCTTAGACTGGTTTTGGATCTCTTGAGAAAAGAACAACTATATGCCAAAATCTCCAAATGCGAATTTTGGCTAAAAGAAGTTCAATTTCTTGGTCACATCGTCAACGACAAGGGTATTCATGTTGATCCTGCTAAGATTGAAACGGTTAAGAATTGGAATGCCCCGAAGACTCCTACCGAAGTCCGTTCATTTCTTGGTCTTGCGGGTTATTATCGTCGTTTCATCTCAAACTTCTCAAAGATTGCTGTCCCTCTTACCGCTTTGACCCACAAGGGTAAGACTTATGAATGGGGACCGAAACAAGAAGAAGCTTTCTAAACCCTCAAGCAAAAGTTGTGCAATGCTCCCATATTGACTCTCCCCGATGGAAATGATGATTTAGTTGTCTATTGTGATGCTTCTAACCAAGGTCTTGGTTGTGTCCTCATGCAACGAGGCAAAGTAATCGCTTATGCATCTACGCAACTCAAAGTTCATGAGAAGAATTATACGACGCACGATCTCGAGTTGGGTGCGGTCGTATTCGCGTTAAAGATTTGGAGACATTACCTATATGGCACAAAATGTGTGGTATTCACTGACCACAAAAGTCTTCAACATATTTTCAACAAAAAAGAACTCAATATGAGGCAACGACGTTGGGTCGAACTCCTTAACGACTACGACTGCGAGATTCGTTACCATCCCGGCAAAGCGAATGTTGTAGCCGATGCTTTGAGTCGAAAGGACCATGTTATGCTTCATTGTGCCCGTATTCAAACCGATATTCAAACCCGTATCTTAGAAGCTCAACACGTCTCGGTAACCGAGGGTAACATGTATGAAGAAATGTCGTGTGGTGTTGAACTTCTTCTTGAATCAAAACCCAATGGCTTACTATATTACTTGAACCGTATTTGGGTTCCCGATCGCGATGATCTCCGTACATTTCTCATGAACGAGGCTCATAAGACTCGTTATTCTATTCATCCTAGTGCGGATAAAATGTACCAAAATCTTCGCCAACTTTATTGGTGGCCCGGTATGAAGAAAGACATTGCTCTTTATGTGGCCAAATGCTTAACTTGTTCCAAAGTCAAAGCCGAACATCAACGTCCTTCTGGTTTGCTCGAACAACCAGAAATTCCCGTGTGGAAATGGGAGAATCTAGCTATAGATTTCATTACCAAGCTCCCTCGCACCTCGAGTGGATATGATAGTATTTGGGTGATCATTGATCGTCTCAATAAATCCGCTCATTTCTTGCCTATTCGCGAAGACTTCAAAGTGGAGAAACTAGCCCGAATCTACATTGATGAAATTGTGAGCCGTCATGGTGTTCCCCTGAACATAATATCCGATAGAGACGCTCGGTTCACCTCTCGATTTTGGCAATCTCTCCAAAAGGCTCTTGGTACTCGATTGGATTTGAGCACGGCTTACCATCCGCAAACTGATGGTCAAACCGAGCGAACAATCCAAACTCTTGAAGACATGCTTAGAGCTTGTGTAATCGATTTTGGTGGCAATTGGGATTCACATCTATCCCTCATTGAGTTTTCTTACAACAATAGCTACCACACAAGTATCAACATGGCTCCATTCGAAGCTCTCTATGGTCGCAAGTGTCGTTCTCCTATCTGTTGGAACGAGATTGGTGAAGGACAAATCACTGGTCCCGAGTTAATTCAAGAAACATCCGACAAGATTATTCAAATCCTTGACAATATTCGAGTAGCGAGGAGTCAGCAAAAGAGTTATGCCGACAAACGTCGAAAACCCTTGGAATTCCAAGTCGGCGATCTTGTTCTTCTTAAGGTGTCTCCATGGAAGGGCGTGATCCGTTTTGGAAAGAAAGGCAAGTTAGCACCTCGTTATGTTGGTCCATTCAAAATCCTTGAAAGGATTGGGAAAGTGGCTTACAAGCTCGAGTTACCTCCATCTATTGGAAATGTGCATCCTACATTTCATGTATCTAATCTGAAGAAGTGTCTTGCTGATGAAAATCTCCATATACCGCTTGACGACGTGCGCATTGATGAAACGATGCATTTCGTTGAAAAGCCGGTGGAAATTATGGATCGTGAAGTCAAACAGATCAAGCGAAGTCGCATTCCTATTGTCAAAGTTCGTTGGGAATCTAAGCGTGGTCCCGAGTTCACTTAGGAACGAGAAGACCAAATGAAGCTCAAGTACCCCCATCTTTTTACCGATGCCGTTGCTTCCTCAAACTAAATTTCGGGACGAAATTCTATCAATATGGGGAGACTGTAACATTTCTGATTTTAGTATTCATATTTCAATTCAATGTAATGTATTTCGAACTCAATACCCGTGCACTGTCTTAATATTTTTCTCGCCATAAACTAAATGCAATGATTCGATACAAATTTACAAGATTTGCTCGATTATATACACTTAAACGCTATACAAGTAACTAATTATTTCAAACTAATCAAACCTGAAAAGTCAAGGACTAAAGTTGAAAATTTATCAAGAAACCCTAATTAGCACGGTCGTGCTTCGTCCTGGCACGGTCGCGCCAAGTGCCTTGGCACGATCGCGCGACTGGTCCTGGAACGATCGCGCCCAGTACCTAAGCACGGTCGCGCCTCTCTTGGGCACGGTCGCGCCTGTATAACAACGGAAACGTAAATGCAGTTTAATCACCCGATCGTTGGAAATCCGTAACAGTCATCCGTTTCTTTTCCCCTTAATGAATGTATCACAATTTTCGAATTCCTCAAACGTCTCAGTTTCATATTACCAATTTTGAAAATTCTCTCTCAAAGCATTCCAAGAAAAATCAAGGATTCTCCCCTGCAATCCGTATTATCCCAATCAAGCAAGAAATTCGTGTCACTCGTCCCTCCCGAAAAGTTCTGGACTGTCTAATTTGGCCGGAGTGCAACAAGGATCACCGGAGCTCAATCTCTCCGTCGCCGGAACTTCCTTCTACCGTTTTCTATCAATTTAATACGCTTCCGGGTAAGTATACTCTCCATCTCATTCATTTCAGCATCAATATCAAAAGCCCCCTGTTAATCTGGGCTTCCATTACAGAAATTATCCGGAACCGAAATCCCCATTTTTAATAAAAAGGATTTAATCGAATCCATTCTTAAACACGTTTTCCATAAAATTAATTTATATGAATAGACTCGTAACAACTCAGTAATCAAAAGCCCTAACAATTCCAACGCTATAAATACAAGATCTGTTCAATTCGTGTCTGATTTGGAAGAGACACGGTCGCGCTAATCATCTAGCGCGGCCGTGCCTCATGTAGCGCGGTCGTGTCCTCCTGTCCAGACCTAGTCATGCCCTTTGGGCTAGCCTCTGTCGTGTCTAAAAATCATAGACACGACCGTGCCGAGCCAAGGCACGGTCGTGCGTGTTGACCTGTCTAGATTGTGCCCTCTGTTGATCAACCCGGTCGCGCCACGACTAGCGTGGTCGCGCCCGTGGCTTGAGCACGATCGTGCCCTTCCGAGGCACGGTCGTGTGTGACTCAGAAATTTTAACAGAATTATAATTTTTTTTTTCAATCAATAAATGTTTCAAATTTTATAAAAATATGTTTTCTGTATTTGAAGAGATAAATATTATTTATTTAAAAGTTTATTTAAAAATTTATAAAAATTAAATTTATATTTATCTTACACTTAAATGATGTTTTAAATGATTAAGTTACAAGTTTATAAATAAATAAGATAATAATTATTATTTAATATTTAAACAAAAATCATTTAATTATTTATACTTAATTACAATCAATATTTACATTATTTCATAAACTATAATCATTTATTTAATTATTAATTTACATTTAACACAAGCATTATTTTCATAATCAACAATTTTATAAAAATTCTATTTTATTATTTAAATTCCAAACTTTAATCAAATGTTCCAAAAATGGTTACTACAACTTTATATATTTCATTTAATACTTTTTATACACAAACTCAACCTTCAATATTAGACTTAAACTTTGTACGCTATTTGATACAACATACATTACTCTTTAGGTTAATTTGTGCACTCGAGGATCTTTATTTGTCTATCTATTATCCTTGTTCGCTACACCTCCTTATCAAGTGAGTATTCACAACCTCTTTTTACTCTTTTACACTTTTGGGGTGGAACATGAACTTTATACACATTACACATTTACATTTACACAAACAACACAAGTGCAAAATCCTATTTACATACATGTGTGCAAAATTTGAGCTTTGTGCCCGAGTGCTAGTTGTGCTAATCTTTGTGAAAACTATGTGCAATCATTAACTATACAAGCCGACGGTTTTCAATGATAGATCTATTGAGTCTGACAAACCCACCCAAGTGGAGGTGATTGATACCGACAACACAATTTGCATACTAGTTACAAAGGTTTGGTTGTACTTGATTACACAATAGCTGCTCCCCATAAATGCCTTATTTTATCATGTCTTGTAAAGGATTTGTTTTCAACTATATGTTATCTATATACAACTGTGTTATACTCACCAACTTTTTAGTTGACTTTATTTTATTCATGTTTCAGGCCCTAATATGTGAGAATGATTCAAGACGTGCTCAATATAGGATTTGGACTTAGCAATTTAAATCAAGAATTCTATGAGTTGTTTTATGTTTCTTTGTTTGAATTTGGTTTGTACTTGGATTATTTGTAATGGAAATTTGACTTTAATATATTTCAATTTAGTCAACCATGTGCTATGAACAGTCTTACATGTCCCGCCCCGATGATTCTGCCATCGGTCGGGGTGTGACATCTTTAAGTGCTTCTTAGTCACAGGATGTCTAGCGTGCTTATCCTTGACTCTCTTGGGCACTTGAGGCTTGAACATCTCGAATTTCCCAGATCTTGCTTCCCGGTGCAGAACCACCCACAAACCCATCGCCACTGCATGATTAGAATGACCCAGCAGCTCTCGGTTTGCTAGGTTCACAACGTCGTATTTGGGTAAGGAGCTGAACGCTTCACTAGTGGGTTTCAAGTATTGAACCCCGCCAGATCTTTTGATTGCGAACAACTGCTTATCCTCCTCGAAGCTTACAGCCAAGATCATCCCTGTTGCTCCTTGTTTGTCTATTATAGATGTCTTTTGCCACACAGGAGCTGGACCCTTTGATGAAGTAGAAGGCATATCTTTTTCTAGATTAAAGAGAGCATCGATCTGTGCTTCCTTGGAATAGTCAGGCTCTAGGTATAGGATCTCATCATCAGATTAGTCCTTAAGCACTTCAGCCGCTGACTTTCCTTTCTCACCACCACTACCAGATGTATCACCACCTACTTGGTGAGTAGACTTCCCCTGAGCCTTTGGAATAGCAGAGATGGGCACAACTGTCACACCCCAACCGATGGCGGAAACGTCGGGGCGTGAAGCGTGCAGACTGTTCATTGCTCATGGTTTGCTAAAGTTTGAATATTTAATTATTGTTTTCATTGCAATCAATAAGTTCAATCAAAACACAAACAATCCACAAAACAAAAATGTAAATTACATAGAATAAACTGGTTTAATTGAATTCTAGGTCCAAAAATCCTATGTGTAGCATATCCTGATCACTTCAAACATTGGTACCTGAAACATGGTTAAAACGAGAGGGTCAACTACAAAGAGTTGGTGAGAAAACATAGGTTTTGTTGTGTGATAGCAAAAATGTGATGTGTGCATACAGTTCATACAAAACATGTCAATAAAGGCATTTATGGAGAGAAACCATCGTGTGACCTGTGTATTCAATCAAACCTTTGTAACTGAAATCAAATCGTGTTGTCAGCAACAGTCACCCTACCTGGGTGGGTTTGTCAGACTCAATAGTACTATCACTGTATACTGTCGGCTAATAGTTAATGATTGTGAATAGCGTATATAGTCTACACACCTAGCACTCAAGCATAAGGCACAGAATTGCATACATGTATGTAGGATGGAAACTGTATTCGTGTATAATTGAAAACATAGTAATAGAACGCATGTTCCACCCCAAAAGTTGTAAATAGTTGAAAAGGGGGCTATGTAAACTCACATGTTATGTAGAGTGTAGATCACACAAGAAAGTATGTAATGGCGGTGTGTTGTAGATCGCTAAGTTCGACCTAATGAACAATGTATACGATTATGTATTATTGAGTTGCGTTATTCGATGTCGGAAGTAGATTAAGTTTAAGGTTTGTTTAGATAAAATAATAACTATTTTGTTTATTATTTATTTAAATATAAGTTTAAATAAATACTATTTGTTAAGGACAAAACGTATAGAATACATTGTTGTTTATAAAAATAATTATATAAACTTATAGTATTTTATTGATTTTAATTTAAAGAAAGATTAAATAGTCGATCTTTGATAAACAATAACTGGTTCTGGATATTTTATAAAATAATACTCTTTATAACATTAGAATATAATATATATTAGATTGGTTAAAATTAAGATTCTGCTTGAAATCGAACACGACCGTGCTCGTATAAGGCACGACCGCGCTCGTCAACGGGCGTGACCGTGGTGGTCTGAAGCGCGCCCGTGGTCGAGTCAGAAGGTTACAAAAGGGTCTGTTTACGAGACACGACCGTGCTCGTATCCGGCACGACCGCGCCTAGGTCAGGACTTGGTTTGATCGGCAACCACGACCGGGCCTCTCTCGGGGCACGACTGTGCTTGCTCAGGCACGACCGCGCTCGTAGGACAGCGTGACCGTGTCTGGTCGATTCCAGAAGCAATTTCGATTGTTCTTATATTAAAATCTGTTGGATTCAAAGGGTTTTCATTAAACAAGTGTTGGCGAATCCAATCACACCATTTAATTGGATTTATAAGGTGTTTATCGTGTAGTTCGATTAAAACCATTTATTTTCAAAAACTTAGATTCGAATCAGTTTAATCGTGTATTAATCTTCTGAATTAATTTAGGGCTTTTGTTTAGGATGGAGAAACGAACAAGTTGGACTACTACTTACCTGTTTAGATCGGGCAACAAGTGCAGACGGCTATGGGAGGAATATCGCGGCTTTTAGGAGATCGACAGAGGATTTGGGACGATGTTTAGACGAATTGAGAGTTGTGGAATGTTTATAGGAGTCGTACGAAGTCTGTATCGTGGTTTGATTTGTCTTGATTTGGTCTTAATTACGAGATTTGATTTAAAAAGGAAGTTGGTTTAAAGGTACGCGAATTCGGACGATTTGACGTGTATTTGGTCGGGTTTTAGGCTTAATTGGTCGAATAACTTATTCTACAAGTATCGCGATTTCTAAAACTCGTTTAAATCTATTTTTGGATAAGATTTGTGTCGGTTTGACTTTGCAGAGTCAAATTGTATCTCAGGCGCGATCGTGCTTAAAGTTAAGCACGACCGTGGTTGTGGCACAAGCGCGACCGTGCTTAGGACTAAGCACGACCGTGCTTGTGTAGGTTTTCGGGAATTTCAAGACTAGTCCTTGTAGTTTTGTAATATTTGATGTTGTTTTGAGTTTTTGTCAAGTTTGGTCCTTGAGGTTTGTAAGATGGTTTTAGTTAATATTGTAATATAATAAACGCGTGTATGCTTGTTATTGAACATGAAACAATGATCGTAAAAATTGGAATCGGAATCGTCTTTTATTGCACGGCATAGATTAAATAGGAAAACATGAAAATCATAAAGGTTACAACAATTGCTAAAGCTTGGTGCTCACCTCCACTAGGACCGGCTTTGGGATCCTTGTCTTTGTCGTCATCCTTAGTCAAGTCAACAGGATGACAAGGTTCATCACTAGTGGGTGTCTTTTCTTTCTCTTTCTCCTTCTCTTTGTCTTTCTCCCCCTGAGCATCAAGCTTCTTGGTCAGTTCGACAATTAGTTTGACATTCACTTCATGCTCTTTCCTGTACATCAAACCTCAGCTCCAAGGACGACCTGTGACCCAGAATCATTTCATTTGTCTTGATTAGGAGCTCATTCTGGGCCATGACGTTCTTCAGTCTTTCATCAGTCCCCGTTCTCTGGCTACGTAGGATTCTAACTTCGTCTACCAATGAATTAATCTGTGCTTGTTGAGCGTCAGACTCCTCCTTTGATTTCCGAATAGTTTCCAGTAATCCAGCTACTTGGGTTTCCAGAACATCTATCCTTGCAACATTCGGATCAGGATGTCTGGATGATGACGCCTCGGCATTGTGAATAGGGGAAGAGAAGATGGTATCGAAGTCAAACCCTTGTGTGAAATCTCCATAATTGAAGGGTTGACTTAGAGGATCAATGGTGGTTGTTGGGATTGAGGATGTGATGAGGGTTGTAGGAGTTATGGTAGGGGTGATGGCGATTGACTCCGTGAGAATTGGAGTAGTCACCGCCACCTGAGCAGATGTGGTAGGGAGGGTCACTATCACAGGAATCTCCTCTGTGATTGAAGTGACGGCCACTTCAAGTTGCACTTGTGGCCTCATCCTCCTATGGTATAGTTGCTGTGAAGGTGGGGTGGAGGCTGAATCAGGACTAGCAGCTGAAACTTGTACTTGCTGCTGAGCCTCCACCTTACTAGGGATAGAAAGCTGTTACCTATCGCCCCTGTTTTTATGAATGCTTTCTCGTCTTTGTCTCTGTATAGCAGCGTCAGAGTCAGAGTCTGGCTCATATTCGCTGCTAGAAGACTGTCGCTTTCTCTTGGAGGACGACTCAGGTAGGGTTACCTTTGTCGTTCTCCTTGGGTGTACCTGAGATGGTGCATCATCGGAATCAGAAGAATCAGACTCCGTCTCTTTCGAGTCGGATCCCTCAGCACCATCATTTCCTCCTTCTTCGTCTCTATTATCAGACGATCCATCTTCACTTTCCACTTCCTCCTATTGTTGTTGCTGTTGTTCATCGGAGTGTTCACTCAATTCAGGCTCCGAGTCGTGACTATACCATCTCCAGTCATCTGATGCCACGTATGCTTCATTGATTAGGTGGCCAAAGAGTTCTGTATGCACAGGAGTAGGTCCCTACACTGCCTGGCTTTAAGAATTGTGCGAACACCCTTTTATCCACCCTCTTCACTTGCAGTCTCTCCCCTATAGCAGGTAGGTTTGGCAACGCGTCGTTAATCAAAAGTTGCACAAACCTAGGGTATAATAAGAACCTAAACCTCTCCGCCGTGTTGAACTGGTCATTGATGGCTTTGAATATGTAGCGGGAGAAGTTGTAGCCCTTATTGAGAGATAGGCCAACCATGGCTACTGCAAGGTCATGACCCATGGCATCCTTTCCAGCTTTCCTTGAGGAAATGCACATGATCATGACGTGGGCGAAGTATCTCCATTGGTCTAGCACCCACATCTTCTTATATGAAGCATAGTCTCTCGCACCGACATATCCCATTCTTTGCCTCCAACAGCCGTCCACAAAGTAGTCTGGATAGGTTGTCGGGTCGGTCGAGAGATCTCTGAATTGCAGGACCCTTCTAATAGAATCTTCAGAAAAGGCGATAGCATGACCAGAAACGGTAGCCCTTATAACGTTAGGGGTTACCGTGCAATCATGCTCCGCAGTCTCCCAAAATTGCTCCAGATAGCGTCTTGATACGATCGGGTCAGCAGAAATAGCGTAGCTGATTCTTGAACGGTTCAAGAAATCAACTATTTCTCTATACTGCAGTGCTACACCCTTCCATTCTGGTTCAGTGTTAGCTAACAGATTGAATTGGTTAGTAAACGCCCGAGCCATGATCTGCACAAACACACAGAAAACATAATCAGAACAACAAGTATCATTGGAAATGAATAAAAATGACTTAGTATAGCAGTTATTCTTTGAACTGAAATTTCAGACTTAGAAGTTTTTCCCAAGTGTTGGTCCTGCGTACTTAACAAGTGGGCAGGAATTTCCTCTTGTGTACTTAACAAGTACGCATGAATTGATTCTTGCGTACTTGTTAATTGCGCAGGAAACGCACTTGGTGAAAAATTCTAGAATTTGAAAAATTCAAAACAACGGGTAGATTAGGTCGCCACTAGGTCGGAATCGATGATTCTAGCCTATGGGACGAAGAATCGGTTTAGGAACACTTTAATTTTTGAGTAAAAGTCGGAGGGAATTTGAACCGGTTTGAAAGTGATGAAACTCTGAAATTTTTCTAAGTCCAGTTTATATACCCCACGCAAAAAGGTCGTGCGTACTTAGCAAGTGCGCACGCTTTAACTCTTGCGTACTTACAAGTGCGCAAGGCTTAACTCTTGCGTACTTGATAAGTACGCAAGGCTTACTTCATGCACACTTACAAGTACGCACAAACCCTTAAGTGCACAAACTTTCAACTCAAATTTATGAAGATTTTCAAATCAAATAACGAACAAGATAAAAATATTCAATCATGAGGATTTAAATACAATTCAGGAAGGTTAAACAAAAATATTTTTGGCTTTTCTGAATGAAATTGAACTATGCATAAACTTAAAATCTTTTTGATCTTTTCTCATAGAAATATACAAGTATTCACACAAACTATTTTTGATCAAAGACACGAGCAGAGGATCATATCAGGCTATCTTATAGCAAAAACGATACAATATAAACATCAAAGAACATGGGATCATGTCATGGATTACTATTTATTCATACGTAATAAGCACATAAACAAGTAATTCAAGTTGACAATATTATAAGATTTGAAACTATAAGCATCTTTGTATCACGTTCTTGTGTATTAAGGTATTAATTATAAGATATACAACGCGTACCCCACTGATATGCTACAATAATGTAAATTGCACTATCTCAAGGCATCTAAGATTTTCCCAATGATTTTCTAAATTTTCAGAATGAAGCTACATCAATTAACACAGGAAAAATCAAGCAGAATCCATAAGGATTATAAAGAATCATAAGATTCAGAATCAAGTGATTCATTTGATTTTCTTCATTGAATATTGGTATGATGATTAAGGATAATGAGTATGGTGTTTTAATAAGGTAAGGGAATCCAACTTTTATCTAGATTTGATTTCAATGAATCAAGAGTGATTCAAGGGTGAATACATGCTCAACGGTTGATGTAGAGACATGTCTTGATTCAATCTCTCCTTGCATACTTGTGAGTATGGGCAGTGAGATGAACCGCATTAATTGTGCAAACGACATAACCCTAAAATGATCTCAAAAGAAAATTATTGCCAAATCTAACATCCTTTATCTGATAATGATCTTTTATATTCTTTTACGCACACACACTAGCAAACATGGGTTCAAATCACAGTTGTAATTTAGATTTAGTTTTCACATTACTAGTGATTCAAAGACGCATACAGCCTACTGACAATCTAAATTAATTGAAAACAGGCAGATTAAAAACATAACAATTTAAACAATTAAGTAAGCATGAAGCAATCATTTCCCATATAAGCAATCTATGACGTTTAGATCATTTCTGATGTACTATCATTTCCTCTTTTCTCAAGTTAACTTTGAAATTTTCTTCAATTTCTATTTTGTTGTTGATTTTGTAAAATATTTTAAAAACTAAAAGAACTATACAGAAAATTTAAAAGAAATAAAATTTAACTTCCATGAATTGAATTGATTTAAGAAAAAATAATTTTCACTCAGGATTGAACATTCCTATCAAGTTGACAAGATGCTCAAAACGGGATCGATCAAATGCCTTTGTGAAAAGGTCAGCAAGATTGTCATCCGTGTGAACTTTTACAAGTTCAATTAAATGCTTTTCAGCACAATCACGGATGAAATGATGGCGAATTTCAATATGTTTAGTTTTGGAATGTTTCACCGGGTTATTTGTGATGGACATGGTGGCATTGTTGTCAATGAATAAAGGAGTTCCAGTGAAGTTTAAGCCGTAGTCTCTCAATTGCTGCTGAATCCACAATATCTGAGAGCAACCGCTCGCCGTAGCAATGTATTCTGCTTCACAAGTTGTGACAGAAACCGTTGACTGCTTCTTACACTTCCAGGAAACCAGTCTGACTCCTAAGAATTAACAACCACTAGAAGTTGACTTTATGTCAAGGTTACAACCGCCATAATCTGAATCAGTGTAGGCTTTGAAGTCGAATGATTGTTGCTTAGAGTACCAAATACCCAATCAAGGTTTCCCTTTCAAGTATCTGAAAATTCTCTTCACGGCTATCATATGTGACTCCTTCGGTTGAGACTGAAACCTTGAGCACAAGCACACAACAAACATTATATCTGGTCTTGAAGCTATGAGATACATAAGTGATCCAATCATCCCACGGTAGAATCTCAATCCACATCCTTTCCATCTTTGTCAGGATGCAGACCATGATTGACTGGGATAGGTGTGCCATAAGTACTGCTATCATTGATCTTGTATTTTGACAAGATGTCTTGCACATACTTTGTTTGATGTAGATAAATCCCATCCTCTCTTTGACTGATTTGCAGACCCAGGAAGAATGACAATTCACCCATGTTACTCATTTCGAACTTGGACTTCATCACCTTTTTGAATTCCCTACACATCCCTTCATTGGTAGATCCAAAAATAATGTCATCGACGTAGACTTGTACAATGTCACCTGCTGCTTTCCTAATGAAGAGGTTCGAGTCAATCTGTCCACGGTCGAAACCATTAGATAGTAGATGCTTAGATAATGTCTCATACCATGCCTGCGGTGCTTGATGAAGACCATAAAGTGCTTTGTCGAGCTTATACACTTTATTGATATTATGCGGATCTTCAAAGCCGGGAGGTTAAGTGACATAGACCTGTTCATGTACCTTTCTATATAGGAAAGCACTCTTCACATCAAGTTGATAGATCTTGAAGCCGACATATGTGGCATAAGCCAAGAACAGTCGAATGGCCTCAATTCTAGCAACTGGGGCATATACTTCCGTGTCATCCAAGCCCTCTTGTTGATAAAAACCCTGAACAACCAATGTTGCTTTGTTCTTCACGACTACATGACGATCATCCGTCTTGCATTTGAACACCCATCTGGCTCCAATTGGCTGAAAGCCTATTGGCAAGTCAACAAAATCCCACATGTACAACTTTTGGAATTGAGACAATTCATCTTGCATCGCCTCAATCCAGCAGTTGTCAGTGAGAGCCTCCTTCACATTCTTCGGCTCTAACTGGGACACGAATGCAGCATGCAGACATGTTTCCATCACACCAGTGTCAAGTATCTCCGAGTAAAGACTAGTGTTCTCAGTGATTGTTTGATGACGAGTCTGAACACCGGCATAAGAATCACCAATAATGTTGTCGATTGGATGATTCCTATGCACTCTCATCTCTGGTACATTCGGTTCCTGAATTTCTGAATCGAGATTTGTGCTTAACTCCCCCATTTCTTGTGTTCCAGAAGAAGAGGATTCAATGTTAATTGGATCAGCTGGAGCTTCATTTCCTACAGTTGTGTTAGGATTAGCTTGAGCGTTATCTCCATCAACATGAACATCTTCACTGTTATCACCATTAAGAGTTCCAGATGCAGATGCAACATTGGAATCAGGAGTTACAATCGGTACAGTAGCACGAGTAGAGAAACTGGAGTCATCGCCGCCACCCAATAATTCATAAACATTTGCGCGTCAACTGCAGATAGATCAGGAAGATTGAATGACTTGAATAACGCATCATAATCAAAACCCCAAGCTGGACCTGTTGGTTCTGGTGGAATGCTGTGTTTACTGCAATCCACTTCAAACCATTCCTCGACAGTACGAGTTCCTATGTTGTACACTCTCTTGCAAGGCGAGTTGGCAACGTATCCTAAGAAGATGCCTTCCACCGCTTTTGCATGAAACTTAGACTGGCAGTCTTTGTACTGTAGCAACAAGGAACAGGGACTACCAAACGGAACAAGTTAATCAAGATTGGGAAGTCGATTGTTGATCAACTCGTAACAAGTCTTGTTGTGCCTCTTCACAACCAGAACTCTGTTTAAGACGTGACAAGCTGCATTAACTACTTCTGCCCAGAAAGTGACAGGAAGCTTTGCATCCGACAGTATAGTCCTTGCAGTCTCAATCAGTGTTCTGTTCTTCCGTTTAGCAACTCCATTCTGCTGAGGTGTATACGGGGCGCTGAATTCATGACGGATCCCCTTCTTGAGACAGAAGAGTTCCATCAAATTAATTTCAGCTTGCAAAGAGATTCCAAGCTCAGGATCAAGTATTGAAGAATATCAGCAGTCTCGTCCTTAGTACCTAAAAAATCCACCCAAGAAAAACGTGAGAAATCATCAGTTACAACCAGACAGAACGACTTACCTCCAATACTCCTGATACTTATGGGGCCAAATAGATCCATGTGTAATAGCTCCAAAGGGGTATCAATGGAGTTTTGGAGCTTGGGCTTGTGAGACTTCCGCTGCTGTTTGCCCTTTTTACAAGGCATACAGTCATCTGCAACTGTAAATCTCAGCTTAGGAACTCCGGTTATCAAACCGTTTCGGACAAGATGATTCATTTTACGATACGAAATATGTCAGAGTTTCCTATGCCATAAGATAGAGTCAAGCTCTGTCGCTTTGGTAAGCAAGCAAGTAGCAACTGATGAGGTGGTTGTTACCACGCTCATATCAATCTGATAGGTGTCGTTTGTCCTTGGCGCTCTCATCAGGATCCAATCATCAGGAACTTCAAAACCAGGCTTGAGAATCAAACATTCCTTCTTATCAAACCTCACCGAGTACTCCTTATCACACATTTGGGAGACACTCAACAGGTTATGCTTCAGTTGCTCGCAAAAGTTGACATTGTCAAAGCTGACACAACCGTTCGAAACCACGCCTTGACACGTGATACTGCCGCCTTTTTCTCCAGCAAAGGCCACATAGCCGCCTCTGAATGGTTTCACGTCTTGAAGCAGGGCCATGTTTCCTGTCATGTGCCGGGAGTATCCACTATCTACATACCAGCGGTTAGAGATAGTACCCTTCGGACGTCCCTACACGAGTCACAAAAGAATTAGTTAGATTTGGAGACCCAAGCCATTGTGGTCTTGGGTCGTCCATCCTTTTCAAAATAAACTACCTCTTTTAACTCACAGTTGTGATGACTGTTCAAAATTGATGAATCTTTAAAAGAATTAGAACTAGGAGATTGAGAATTTTTGGATTTGGCAGTCCAGGATCTCTTATGTTTATTAACCGGAACATGAGACTTTGATTCAACTACAACAGGTGAACTTGTGGAAGCTTCACCTGATTGAACTAAAGTCAGCTGTTCTAGCTTTCTCAACCTCTTGTTCCTTCTCCTTCTCTGTGGTTTAGAGAGTCTCGCCACAGGTTTCTCACCAGTACGTGTAGTACCAGAGGTAGATACACAAGGTACAGCAGGTTGCGTTACCTTTCTTGAAACAGATGGTTTAGCTTCAGATTTGATCTTAGGCTTTACCATCGGTTTGACTGGTGGTTTCACCACATTTTGTTTTGGACATTTGGGAGATTTCACTGATGGCGACTTAGGGATAACAACTGGTTGTGAAACAACAGGTCGTTTCCCTTGGTTCTTTGAAGGATAGTTCACAAAAATGTGACCAACCAAGCCACAGTGAAAACAATTCCTCTTGTTTATATAAGTTCTCTTGTAAGGCTCATTAGATGACTCAGCATGATGAGCAGGAGGAGTTGGTTTGTGAACAGAAGTTTGACCCGATATAGATTTGTTCTTGGGAGTATAGTATTTTTGCAAATTTTCTTTGTAACCAAGCCCAAAGTGAGCTAAAAAAGCATCTTTCTTTTCTTGATTAAGATTTTTTTACCCCCCATAAAGCATTACCTTTAATTTATCATTAGATTCAATGATATCGGGTTCAGTTAGAATACAGTTATCACTATTAGTGATAATGTTTTTCTTGACTGTCTATTAAGATAACAACTCCTCAGATACTACTCCTTCACGGCAAGTGTTAACCGACCCATCATCAGAAGCAGTAAAGAACTCCTCATCAGATGCGGAGTTGGCCTTACTTGAGGAATCATCCCTTTTAGAGGAGTCATCCTTTCTTGAGGACTCATCAAGACAGGTTAGATCAATGTCTACTAAGCCGTTGAGAAATTTCCCGCTAACTGGTGGAGGAATGGCTTTAGTACCCAACCCTAAGCCATTCATTTGTCTCACTACAGATTCGTAGTGTTCCACCACAAAACGTGAATTTTTCAACTTCTCATTAGTACATTTCAACTGCAAGATCTCATTTTACAGCTTGTTGATCTCATAGTTCCTTTTCTCTAACTCCTTGTTTGCAATATCCAAGTGAAGCTGTTGATCGCTCATTTTAAGTGAATAATCACGTTTTTCTTTCTTCAACGTTTCAATTGAATCTTTAAATCATTTTTCGTTTTCTTTGTAGCTTAAAGCTGCAATACGAAGGGGTTCGACTTTGTCTTGAATCTTAGAGTTTTCAATTTTTAAGCCTAGACATTTGGAACAAGAAATGACAGAAAAAGGATTAGAATCTACCTCATTCGATGAACTTGTTGCCTCTCCAATAGTCATTAGGGCAACAGCAATAGTACACTCTTCTAGGCTAGCCACAGAAGCTTCCTTTTCCTCAGCTTCCTTCTCCTTAGCTTCCTTTTTCTCAGCTTCCATCATCTCCATGATCTCAGCCATGAGGCCAACCTGAGTTTGTGCAATGATGGCATCTTCCAGATGAACATCCCAATCAAAGCCGTTGTCATGTTGAGCTACCAGTGCATTGGACGTTCCAGTTTGACTTTGATTGTGGTTGTTTGAGTTGTTGTAGCCATGGCTGTTTCCTTGGCTAGGTCTGGTGAAACCCGAGGCAGGTGCTCTGTCTTTTTGACATTCACGAGAAAAGTGTCCAAAGTTCAGACACTTGTAGCATTTGGCCTTGGATTTGTCAAAACCAACCTTGGCATTAGAATGCCCGCCAATGAACTTTCTTCCTCTTCTGTTTAGGAAACGCTTGGCTCTCCTCATTATCATGGCCATATTCCATTGAATATCCATGTCCTCCATGTCATTAGGATCCACTTGATTGAATACTTATTCTATTTTCTCAGGATCTGTAAGCTTACCGCCAATGAAGTTCTCATAGGCAAGCATACACGATGAGAATAATGCTACATGATCTTCAGCTATTTTGGCTATAACTTATTGGTTAGCTGAAGTTGTAGCGGGAGGGTTTCTTGAGGTGTGTTGTTGATGAGATCCACAACCTGATCCAGATGCTGCATAACATGCATGACCAGCACAAGTTTTTACTGTTTCTTCCACATGAGAGTTTCCAGAGAAAAGGGCAATTCCAGAGCCCGATGACTTGGTTGTAGAAGACGTCCCATGATACATAGAAGGGTCTTGTATCTTGGGTCTTCTTGAGCTCTCCTTCTTTCTTAGGTTCATGTTATTTGCTTGAACCTTTCCAATTGCCTCCTCCACTGTCATCTCATAGAATTTTGGATTCTCTCTCATCAAGGTTGTGTACATTTCAAATCTGGGTGGCAAGGCATCCAGAAACTTTTCCACCAACTCTTCATCGGGATACTTGAGCTCAAAAGCTTTCAATTCTGTCTGCAGATGATAGAATCTAGAGATGAGGTCATCTAAAGACTTATTCTCCAAAAATATTAAGCATTCATACTGCTTCCTGAGTAGATCCCATTTACTCTTCTTGATATCACTATTCCCTTTGAATCTTTTCTGTAACGCCTTCCAAAGATCCTTAGAGTTGTCATAACCTCTGAAGCTGTGGAACAACTCCCGAGTTAATGCCATAGTGATTGAACCAAGAGCCTTCTTCTCTCGATCATAAGCTTTCTTTTCCTCTTCATCGAGTTTAGAGATAGGCTTAGGCAGTTCATCATCAAGATAAATGTGTGTGGGATGCTTATATCCTTCTAGAATTGGAATCCATAACGAAAAATCAGTGTATGAAATGTAATGCTCAAAGTATGCCTTCCAGTTAGAGTAATCATTTACATTTAGCAGCTTTGGCGGTTTCTGAGGAGTACCGATCTCATTGTCATAATTTAAAAGGTTTCCAAGGTTCTGAAAATTCGACATGGTGAACACTTAGTAAAATTTTAGAAAAATCAGACACAGTTGCGCACTTGATATTGGCCTTTCCCACTTGAGAAATGGTCTTGCGTATTTAAGATTTGCTCTTGCGTACTTGATAAGTACGCAGGAGTAAATGATAAGTACGCAGGATATAACTTAAGTTCGCACAAGATCAGTCTTACGCACTTGTAAGTACGCAGGATATTAGTCTTGCGTATTTAGTAAGTACACAACAGAACTGTACTTTTTACCAGAAATGGTAAGTACGCACAACACCTTTTCAGTAACTCTCACCAAACTATTCCGGTCACTGGAAAATCGCCGGAGATGTTAAAAATTGGACTGATGAACAATGCAAATGAGCCAAAGGGTCAGAAATTTGTTTCTAACCAACCTTTGATACTCAAATCACTCAAATACACAGCAAAATTCGGTTTTTGAGGGATTTTTGCTTCTAAAATAGTGCTCAAGAGCTACCCCTATTTTATCACAAAAATCAACAAAAATACCTCCTTTTGCTTGTAAAATCTCTTTAGAAACTCTCCAAACTCATTCACAACACTCGAAATCAAGAGCAAAGCTCTGATACCACTTCTAGGTCCCTCGGGTGTGGCGGATCGTCACATGCAAGTGGGTCTACTAGTGGGACCGGGTGCAGAATACCCGTGACTAGGTGGAGAGTCAAACAACACAAAGTAAACCAATAAGAGAATCACTTTAAACGTTCTTTCTATTATAAACACTTGAAGGTTATAGAGAAAAGTATTGAGATTACAATTTGCGTATTTGCTACTATGACTGCGTACTTAATTTCTGTCAACCATTCCTATTTATACAAGACCTGATGCCTGCGCACTTAGCAAGTGCGGTGGGCAAAATGCTCTTGCGTACTTAACAAGTTTACAAAGGTATTCTTGCGTACTTGCTAAGTACGCAGGAGCTTTCTCCTGCGCACATACAAGTGTGCAAAACACTTAGAGAATTATGCAACATTCAATATGTAAAAGTAAATACAACTCGATAAACTAATACATAAAGACTCTTACATACAAAGACAATTACAAACATTACAGTACAAACTAAGACTCTATCTATCTAGAGTGTTTGTCACAGGAAAGTGCTTCAACATTTATTCCATTGTATTCGTGCGTTTTTAGATAGTTTTATATTTGGTTTGAGTCGTTTTTGTTTCGTATTGAGTGTTTGTTGTATTTTCAGGTGCTCGTGTGAATTTCAAGTCATATCCCGAAGAGATCGAGCACGAGAAGAAGTCCTAATAAATTAAATGCAAAAAGTTGGATTTTTATTCCCTCACGGTACGCGAAGGAGTAGAGTTAAGTTCTCGCGGTATGCGAGGAACTACAGAATGGCACCCGACTAGTTTGTCCCTAGCGGTACGCGAGGGGCTGGCCACATTCTCTCGTGGGACGCGAGAGGTTCGTAAATCCACAAAAAGCCCAAATTCAAGAATTAAAAGAATTATAATGCCATTAGGTTAGGAGTTCGACATTCAGCCGTCTAATGAGGGTTCTTAGGCAATTTCTGGAATTAGAGAGGCAATTGCAGCAAAAGATTGAGGCTTTTAGATCTGGATTGGTTAGACATAGCCTCTTCGGTTTTTTATCTTCTTTCGTTTGTCTTTGGTTTGTTGAATTGCTACCATGTTTCTGTTCTTTTACTTCTGTTTGAATGTTTTGAACATGTGTATTGGCTAGAACTCTGATACTACCTAGGTTAAAGATGATTTCTTCTTAAAGTTATGATTTTTATCGGTTTTTGGATTCGATTGATGGTTTAATGATTGTGTAAGGATCTTGGTTTGATAGTTGTGATGATTATGCATGCTTAAATCTGATGTATGATTGATTATAGTTTCGTATGCTGCTTGTGAATGTCTTTCAGTTTGAGTAGTATATCTAGATTACTGACTGTGTGTTTGTGATTGTTTGTGTGGTTTGCTAGACGTAATAATCCATAGGAATTGTGATTAAGAATAGGTTAGATCTGAGTGTTCATCTTATCTCGATACCCGAAAGGTGAGAGGTAATTGGTTAGTCTTCGTTATTAGGATTCTGAGTGTGAATTGTCTGAGAGGAGGTTCCCTTAGGTTCTTAGTGGTTGTTTCTAATCTTAGTCATAGTTGGTTGATCTGAGATTACCCCGTGCATCTCTGATGTATTGTGGACAATGAGACCGAGAGGTGATCTGTCTGTTGGGTACATTATCATGGTTGGAGAGACTGAAAGGTAATCCTACTATCTGGTGAGCGTTGTGCATCTTTAGAGTTTCCTTGTTGGTGACACCCTGAGGGTGATTAGGGATCCACTAGGTTGTCTTTAGTTGTTATCCTCAGATACCCAGATCCATCATTGTTTCCATAACCGGTAGAAGTTTTGGTTTTGCAAGTAGGATTCCGATCTAGGTAGTGTTCTTCTCATTCCTTATATTCCCGAGTCTTTGTCTGATAGTTAGAGCCGTTCATTTGTTTTCTCTTGATTTTATTAGTTTAATCAGTAGTTATAGAATGCCCCTAAAGCCAAATATCTTTAGTTCGAGTCAGTGTCTAATTTAGCTATTCAGTGTCTCTAGGGTTCGATAATCCGGTTTACCATTAAGTTGTGCTACACTCGATAGGTTCACTTGCCTGTCAGTGCGGTATAGTTCATAGGTATTCCATTTATTACGTAGGTGTTTAGATTAGGTTTTTATTATTATTTTTATAGACCGTCTGGGCGACATCACATGATCTTGTTCATGTTCCTGTTCAGGTTCTTGTTCAGGTTCTTGTTCCTCATCATCAGATTCACTGTCAACTTCCTCATTATCAGACTCAGGATGAAACCAATGATAATTCACCAGAGCGACATAATTAGGATTGATCAAGTGCCCAATGAGCTGTGTATGAATTGGTTCTCTATATTCTGTAGCATTAGAGTTTAAGAACTGTGCAAAAACCCTCTTGTGTATAATCTTTACTTGAATCATTGGAGCAACAACTGGTAAATTAGGTATCAAGAAGTTCAGAATCACTTGAATAAAACGGGGTACGACAGGAATCTAAACGTTGGTATATCATCAATTTGTGTATGTAGTTCTCTTAAGATGTATCTCGAGAAATTATAACCCTTGTTCAATGACAATCCAACCATAGCAGACGCTAAATCCGATGCCATTCCATTCTTTCTAGCTTTTCTAGATGATATACAGGAGATCATCATGTGAGCAAAGTACCTCCATTGATCAAGCTACCATCTTTTCCTATACTGACCATCACCTTCTACACCAACATGCCCCTTCATTATCTCCAGCAACCCTCAATCAATAGACCATTGTAGACAATAGGATCCGTACCAGCATCACCAAACTGTAAAGCCTGATGAACTGTATATTCAGAAATTGCCAGATCTTGATTATTGACACGAACCCGAATAACACTAGGTGTCACAGTACACTAAAATCGAGCAGACTCCCAAAATTAATCAATGTACGGTGTTGGTATCACAGGATTAACTGATAGAGAAAAAGTAATCCTTGATCGATTCAGAAATCAGTAATCTCTATGTATTCTAGAGCTGCACCCTTCCATTTCGGATTCAGTAAACCAATCTTGTTATGATCACTGAAAAATTCATGAGCCATGACAGTATAAACAACACACAACACATTAGAAATACAATCAAAGACTTAGAAAATTTCAAAATCAAATTCTGAAAATTTACTCAAGCGCATTTGGTAAGTGCTCTCTGATACCACATGTAGATCCTCAATCAGCCACATATCATATGAATCGATATCAACTAATCACGTTGTGCGAAATCCTACGAATCAGTCGTGAACACAAGATGACGAGTCAAACATAGTAGGAGTAAATACAAAATGAGTCTATATTCACTGATCACAAGTTTCGAGATTATAAACTTAACCAAATGACAAAATCTTACAAATGTAGAACAAGTTCAGCTATTTATAGACAACCAACCCAGGTCCAGCGCACATACTATCTGCGCTAGTAACAACTCTAGCGCAGATACAAGTGCGCTAGACCAGACTCTAGCGTACTTAACAACTACGCTAGCATTACATCTAGCACAATTGTCAAGTGCGCTAGACACAACACTTACAACCAAAACATGATTACAAATAGTATGAACCTATCAAACTATTACAATGATAAAAAAAAAGACTCAGACTGACTGTTACAAAACCTATTCTCCAACAGACTCCCCCTTGACAGCAGCTCTCGAGTCGTCTTGATCATCACTTCCACTTGTTCCGCAAAAGACTTCTAGCATTATTCCCATGCTTCAAACAAACTCTGACAATCTTCTCAAACTGTTCAGCCAAGTACAAAAAAATTAATCAAAGTTATTTGGATCATAGACTCTGATCAATTCCTTATCATCCACTTTAATCTCTCCTTCTTCACTAACAACAGACTCGTTCACATCCCTCTCAATCATAACAGCTTCACCTGTACACCAGTCTACATACCAATGCTTCGAATTCCCTAAGATGTCTTGAGAAATTTTCTTCATCGGAATCTTTTTCACGCACTCTACTGGATTGTACACAAACTTTTTATGATATTTCTCTGTTACAGGATCAAACTTTGTCTTATCCAACACCCTTCTTCCTTCGTGCGGCTTAAAATACTCAAACGCCTTCTTGTTAACTTCTTGCATCAACACCGACCACAAACCTTCAGCCACCCCATGAGTTCCCCTGATTATAGGGTTCCTCTGAGCTATACTACAAAGTTCAATATTCGGTAGTGAGCTAAAAGCATTAGCATTTGGCTTGAGATACTGAACTCCATCTAGCCTCTTCAAAGCAAATAATTTCAATTCTAGGTCAAACATAACCGACAAGATCATCCTCACAGATTCTTTTTTCTCAACATACTTTTTCTTTAAAACAAGAGATGGAGTTGGAACTGGAAGCTTCTTAAACCAAGACTTCTTCCATTCCAGCCGTTCTTCCTTAGTCTTATGATCTCTAAAGATTACTCTTTCAGTATTTTCAGGCTTAGGATTATCTTCATCAATCTGTTCCTCTTCCTGTGAAATTATAGTTTCCAGAATATCTTCCATCTCTATTTCTTTTACAAAAGCATCAACAATACCAGAGGAGATCTCGTTACCATTTTCAAGTAGGTACACAATCTATTCCTCATCCTTTTCAACCTCTATTTCAACATCTGAATCATCCACATTCCACTCTAACACCAAAACCTTTTTAACACCTTTCTCACCTCTAGTACTAGACCCTTCAACCTATCGAGTATAAAACTCCCCCCTGAACCATAAATATCGGTGTGACATCTAGCGGATCTTGATGCTCACCACCACCTCCTGATTCGGGATCATCATCTCTTTCTCTTGTAAGTTCTGTTTGATGACACACATCTGTCATTCTTGGTCTCCTTATAATCTCCCCGTGAGCATCAATCCGCTCAACGAGAGACTGAACTAACGCTTGCATCTCATATTGTTAAATATTGACTTTATCTTCATAAGCTATGTTCTGAGAGATCAAAGTGCAATTCCTAAGATCAAGTCTTACCAAGTGAAGTGATGACCTAGGATCATCAGTCAAGGGGGAGTCTGTTAGGATACACTTTGTGACTGATGAGTTATCAGTATTTGCTAGAATTATTAGCATCAGTTAAGAGGGAGTCTCTTAGGACATGTTTTGTAACTGTTGCTAACAATTCTAGCAAATACTGATAAATCATCAGTCACAAACTGTGTCCCAAGAGACTCCCCTTGACTGATGATCCTGGGTCTTCACTTCACTTGGTAAGACTTGATCATTGGAATTGCACTTTGATCTTCAACATGCAATGCTTCAATCTGGTGGCAATAGACTCCCCCTAGACTAATGCATTGTCCTTGAATCCCACTTTTTGATTCATAGCTGATGGTTGAAAACCACCATTCATCCTCACACCAGGTTAAACAAACCATGGTTTACTAGCTTCAAACCGAATACCAATGTTTGGACATGTTTTATAACTGTCGTAAAAATTCTACGTGTATATATAGAGAACTTACTATGTGCGCTTGAGTTGTCTAGCAAACTTAGTAAGTGTGCTAGAGTTTGTTGTTATACCCTCTGATCGTCTGGAATCAGGCAATCAAATCAGCAATTCACTCCTGGAAAGGCAGAATACAATCCAAGAGATAACGAGATCGAATACACCGGATCAAAACATCGAAATACGTATAATACGCCATAAGAACGAGATGAATCACAAATGATACTTGTATTGAACTTCAAAAAAGATTACCAGATGCTAATTATGTGTAAAACACACCAAAGTTAGAGTAATCACAATATTGCATCAGCTTAGACAAATGACAAAAGTTTAATTACATTCCAAACAAAAAACTATTTATATGTAAAAGTTTTCATCCAAAAAATTTTCTCGTTCGAAAACGTTTTCGACCGAAAACTAATGACTTATACAAAATAAGACTCAAGCAATTGTATTTGATGGACTACTAGATTCCAACAATATCCCCCTAGTCCATTGAATACCAATTCTTCATTCTTTTTCATCTGTAGGCTTAGCTTCAACTCCAGATCCTACAATATTTTCTTGATAATCTTTGCGTCAGCTCTCATAGAAAGACATCTTGCAACCACACGTATATACAACTTTGCTTCGGTCTTGATCAAAGCTACCATGTTACATTGGATGGTGTTATAATACAAAATCTTTAGATCCACATCTGGAAAGCTAGACAACTCCATAGGATCAAATATTCTACCTTCTAGAAGATCTTTGTGACACCCACATCCCGGCTCACCCGAGATGCCGGCCACTTGTCGGATTTACTCATGGACATATAGTAAACAGAGATCATACACAGCGGCAGACTTTAAAATACTATATTTATTTCATAAAACTTTTCTTAATGTACATTCTAAAGAAAGTATAAACATTTCTATTCTAAGGCCAACCTGCCCGAGAATTCTAGATAGTCCACCAGATACTTCTACTCTAGCCTCGTGCCTTTACTGCAAGAAGCTACATCTTTACCTGATACACATGTTTAAATATCTGTCAGCTTACGCTGGTGAGTACTAAGTGTTTAGTCAAAAATATCTTTGACCTCTGTCTCATTCATAAATGGATTTCTATGACATGCATTCAAAACATCACATTAACTTCTTGCCCAAACATAATACTTTAAACTTGTACACTTGTCTTCCGAGGTCACGTTAACCTCCAAGCGGTCGTCACCACTTATACATACCTTTTCATAAGGTGTCTATACTACATTCCACAAAGGAATGCAATACTTCTCTACGTCTTAATTTGCAAGATATTATGTGGCATTTGGCCAGATGTGGCAAAAATCTTTCTTTCTTTACAGACCAATATGGTCAAAATATTTAACATGACAAAACATGCCAAAACTCTCTCTTTCTCTTCCTTCTTTGTCAAGACCTCTGCTTAGTCAATCAAGAGGTTTCAAAAACAATTCAAGGAAGTTAAACACAAATATTTTTGGTTTTTCTTAACTTTTGATAAACTGTACTTAAAATCGTTTTGAGCTTTTCTGAATGAAGATAAAATGCACAAGATATAGATATGGATATACAGGAAATATACACACAAACTATTTTTGGCCAGAGTCATGAGCAGAGGATCATATCAGGCTATTATAGGCAAAATGATACACAATAAACATGAAAGAATATGGGATCATGTCATGGATTACTACTTATTTATACGTAATATGCAATACAAACAAGTTAAATCAAGTTGTCAATATTGTAAGATTTGAAACCATAAGTATCTTTGTATCACGTTCTTGTGTGTTAAAATATTAATTATAAGATATACAACGTGTACCCCACAGTTATGCTACAGAAATTTAAATTGCACTATCTCAAGGCATATAAGATTTTCCCAAAGATTTTCAAATCTCCAGAATGAAGTTACATCGTTTAGCACAGAAAAAATCAAGCAGAATACATAAGGATTATCAAGAATCATAAGATTCAGAATCGAGTGATTCATTTGTCTTAGTTTGATAGGTTTTTCTTCTGTGAATATCATATGATGATTCAGGTTAATAGATATGGAGTCTGAGGATTTTGGTAAGGGGATCCAACTTTTATCTAGATTTGATTTCAATGAATCAGGTATGATTCAAGGGTGAATATATGCTTAACGGTTGATGTCAAGACATATTTTGGTCCAACTTCCCATTGCATACTTGTGAGTATGGGCAGTGAAGTGAACCGAAAAATTGTGCTAAAGACATAACCCGAAACTGGTCTCATAAGAAAATGTTTGCCAAAATCTTACATCCTTTATCTGATAATGATCTTTTTGTATTCTTTTACACACACACACACATGCATAAAATGGGTTCAAATCACAGTTGTAGTATTGATTAAGTTTCAACACTATTAATGATTCAAAAATGCTTATAGCCTACTGACAATTCAAATTACTTGCAAATATTCAAACTAAAACTAAAACATCTTAACATACAAGTAATCATGACGCAACCATTTCCCGTATGTGCAGTCTAAGACGTTTAGATCACTTACTGATGTACTATCATTTCTCTTTTCTTCAAATGACTTTGAGAGTTTCATGATTTTCTATTTTGTTTTGATTTGTTTTTTATTTGAAATATTTTCTAAAAAGAAACGAACTGTACAGAAATAAAAAGAAATAAAATTTGACTTCCATGAAAATATTTTGATTTGAAAATGAGTTTTCTCACTATGGATTGAACATTCCTATCAAGTTGACCAGATGTTCAAAACGGGTACGGTCAAATGCCTTAGTGAAAAGGTCAGTAAAGTTGTCATCCGTGTGAACTTTGACAAGTTCAACCAAATGCTTTTCAGCACAGTCACGGATGAAATGATGGCAAATCTCTATATGCTTAGTTTTGAAATGTTCACCGGGTTGTTTGTAATAGACATCGTGGCATTACTGTCATCGAACAGAGGATTTCCAGTGTAGTTCAAGCCATAATCTCTCAAATGCTGCTAGATCCACAATATCAGAGAACAACAGCTCACGGCAGCAATGTACTCTACTTCACATGTTGAGACAGAAACCGTTGACTGCTTCTTACACTGCCAGGAGACCAGCCTGTCTCCCAAGAATTGACATCCACCTGAGGTTGATTTTCTATCTAGGTTACAACCGCCATAATCAGAATAGGTATAGGCTTTGAAGTCAAATGACTGCTGCTTCAAGTACCAAAGACCCAATCGGGGTTCCCCTTCAAGTATCTGAAGATCCTCTTAACAGCTATCAGATGAGACTCCTTTGGTTGTGACTGAAACCTCGAGCACAAGCAGACATTAAACATAATGTCGGGCCTTGAAGTTGTGAGATACATTAGAGAACCGATCATCCCGCAGTATAATTTACAGTCCACATCCTTTCCATCTTTGTCTGGCTGTAGACCATGATTGACTGGGATTGGTGTGCCATAAGTAGTACAATCATTCCTTTTGTATTTTGACAAGATGTCCTGCACATACTTAGTTTGATGCAGATAAATTCCATCCTCCCTTTGACTGACTTGCAGACCCAGAAAGAACGACAGTTCACCCATGTTGCTCATTTCAAACTTGGACTTCATCTCCTGTTTGAATTCCCTACACATCCCTTCATTTGTAGACCCAAAGATAATGTCGTCGACATAGACTTGTACAAGAAGATTATCACCTCCTGCTTTCCTAATGAAGAGAGTCGGGTCAATTTGTCTTCGGTCAAAACCATTGGACAGTAGATGTTTTTATAAAGTCTCATACCATGCTCTAGGTGCTTGATGAAGACCATAAAGTACTTTGTCGAGCTTGTACACTTTATTGATATTATGTGAATCTTTAAAACCTGGTGGTTGAGTGACATAGACCTCTTCATGAACTTTCCCATATAGAAAAGCACTCTTCACATCAAGTTGATAGACATTGAAGCCGACAAAGGAGGCATAAGCCAGAAACAGTCGAATGGCCTCAAGTCTCGTAACTGGGGCATACACCTCTGTGTAATCCAGGCCCTCTTGCTGATAAAAACCATGAAAAACCAACCTTACTTTATTCTTCACTACAACATGTCGATCGTCCGTCTTACGTTTGAACACCCATATGGTTCCAATCGGATGCATACCCTTCAGAAGGTCAACCAAATCCCACACGTGCAACTTTTGGAATTGAGACAATTCATGTTGCATATCCTCTATCCAGCAGTTGTCAGTGAGAGCCTCTTTTACATTCTTCGGCTCCAATTGGGATACAAAAGCAGCATGCAGACACGTTTCCATGACACTTGTGTCAAGTATCTCAGCGTACAGACTGGTGTTCTCAGTAATGGTTCTATGACGAGTTTGAACACCGGCATCAGGATCACCAATAATGTTCTTAATTGGATGATTCCGATGCACTCTCGTCTCTGGTACTTGCGGTTCCTGGATGTTTGAATCTAGATTCTTGCTCAACTCCCCCATATCCTGTGTTCCAGAAGAAGAAGATTCAATTTTGATTAGATCAACTGGAGCTTCATTTCCTACGTGATTGTTAGGATCAGCTTGAGCGTCATTTCCATCAATATGAACAACTTCAATGTCATCACTTTCTTGAGTTTCGAATGAAGAAGCAGCATTTGAATCGGGAGTTACAATAGGTACGGTGGCACGGGTTGAGAAGTTCGAGTCATCGCCGCCATTAACCAAATCGTACACATTTTCGGCATCATCGGTAGATAAATCAGGAAGATTAAAAGACTTGAACAGAGTATCATAATCAAACCCCCAAGCAGGACCAGTTGGTTCTGGTGGAATGCTGTGTTTACTCCAATCCACTTTGAACCATTCTTCCACAGACCTACTAACAATATTGTACACACTCTTGTATGGCGAGTTGACAACATATCCTAAGAAGATGCCTTCCACCGCTTTTGCATGAAATTTAGATTTATGATCTTTGTATTGTAACAATAAGGAACAGGGACTACCAAATGGGACTAGGTAGTCAAGATTGGGAGGTCGATTGTTGATCAGCTCATAACATGTTTTGTTGTGCCTTTTAACAACAAGGACTCTGTTCAAGACGTGACACGCTGTGTTGACTGCTTTTGCCCAGAAAGTGACAGGAAGCTTTGCATCTGACAGCATTGTCCTTGCAGTCTCGATCAAAGTTCTGTTCTTCCTTTCTGCAACTCCGTTCTGCTGAGGTGTGTACGGGGTACTAAATTCGTGACAGATACCCTTCTTGAGACAGAAAAGCTCCATCAAATTATTCTTGAACTCAGTTCCGTTATCACTCCTTATTCTTCTAACCTTCAACTTGCATAAAGATTCCAAGCTCAAGATCATGTATTGAAGAATATCAACAGTCTCATCCTTGGTACCTAAAAAATGCACCCAAGAAAAAAGTGAGAAATCATCAGTTACAACTAGACAGTATGACTTCCCTCCAATACTCCTGATACTTATGGGCCCAAACAGATCCATATGTAAGAGCTCCAAAGGGGTATCGATGGAGTTTTGGAGCTTGGGCTTGTGAGACTTCCTTTGCTGTTTGCCCTTTTTACAAGGCATACAGTCATCTGCAACGAAGAATCTCAGCTAAGGAACCCTGATAACTAAACTGTTTTGGACAAGATGATTAATTTTTCTGTAAGAAATAGTTTCCTATGCCACAAGATTGAGTCAAGCTCTGTCGCTTTGGTAAGCAAACAAGTAGCAACTGAAGATGTGGTTTTTGCCACGCTCATGTCGATCTGATAGGTATCATTCGTTCTTGGCGCACACATCAAAATCCAGTCTTTAGCATTCAGACTTGTCAAACATGACTGAGTACCCCTTATCACACATCAGAGAAACACTCAACAGGTTATGCTTTAGATGCTCGCAGTAGTTGACGTTGTCGAAGCTTACACATCCATTCGAAACTACGCCTTGACACGTAATACGGTCGCTTTTCTCGCCTGCAAAGGCCACATGGCCGCCTCTGAATGGTTTAATGTCTTGAAGCAGTGCCATGTTGCTTGTCATGTGCCGGGAGCATCAACTATCTACATACCAACGATTAGAGATAGTTCCCTACGGATGTCCCTACACGAGTCACAAGAAATTAATTAGATTTGGAGACCCAAGCCATAGTGGTCTTGGGTCGTCCATCTTTCTCAAAATAAACTACTTCAATTAATTCACAGTCATGACTATAAAAAATTGGTGAATACTTTGGAGATCTGGAATCAGAAGATTGAGAACTTTTAGATTTCTTGTTCCAGGACCTTTTCTTTTGTTTTACTGTAACAGTCGACTTGCATTCAGAAGCACCAGGTGAACTAGTAGAAGCTTCATCTGATTGAATTCCATCCAGCTGTTCCAACTTTCTCAATCTCTTGTTCCTTCTTCTCCTCTGTGGTTTGGAAAGGTTAACCACAGACTTTTCACCAGTTTGTGTACTACCAGAGGTAGATACACTAGGTTTAGCAGGTTGCTTTTCCCTTTTTGAAACAGATGGCTTAGCCTCAGATGTGGTCTTTGGCTTTACCATAAGTTTCACTAGTGGTTTCACCTCTTTTGATTTCAGACTTCTGGGTTGCTTCACTAATGGTGTCTTAGGGGAAATAGTTTGTTGTTGAACAACTGCCTGTTTCCCTTGGTTCTTATCAGGACATTTCACTAGGATGTGATCGACTATACCATAATGAAAACAAGCTCTTCTTTCCTTGTAAGTCCTCCTATAAGGCTCGTTAGATCTAGCATTAGATGACTCAACATGATGAGCAGGAGGAGTTGTTTGATGAACATGAGTAGTGGTTTTTGATGGACCTGATGTTGATTCATTTTTGGTAATGTAATATTTTTTCAAATTTGCTTTATAACCAAGCCCATAATGATTTGCAAAGGTTTCTTTCTTAACTTGGTTAATATTCTTATAACCCCCATAAAGCATTACTTTTAGTTTTTCATTTGTTTCAATGGTATCAGGCTCAGTCAAAATGCAATTATCATGATCCGTGACAATGTTTTTCACAACTTTATGTTCACCAGTCAACTCATCTGAGACAGCACCATCATGGATGGTGTTCTCCGAGCCTTCATCAGTGAAGAATTCCTCATCAGAAGTTGAGTCAGCCTTACTTGAAGAATCCTCTGTGTTAGAGGAATCGTCTAAAGATGAAAAATCATTGTCAATCAGACCGTTGAAAAATTTCCCTCTCACTGGTGGAGGAATGGCATTAGTACCCAACCCTAAGCCATTCACTTGTCGCACTACTGATTTATAATGTTCCATCACAAAGCGAGAATTCTTCAACTTCTCAATTTTACCATTCAACTGCAAAACCTCATTCTGCTGCTTGGTAATTTCATTATTTCTCTTTTCCAACCCTTGTACGCAAATCGAAATGAAACTGTTGTTCACTGATTTTAAGTGAAAAATCACGTGTTTCTTTCTTTAAAGTTTCAATTGAATCTTTGTAACGCTTTTCATTTTCTTTGTAGCTTAATGCTGCAATACGGAGGGGTTCGACTTTATCCTGAAGCTTAGAAATTTCATCTTTCAAGCCAAGAAATTTGGAACAAGAAATAACAGCAAAAGAATTAGAGTGTACCTCAGTTGACGAACTTGATGCCTCTCCAATAGCCATGAGAGCAAATGCAGTTGTAGACTCCATTTGGTCAGCTACAGAAGCTTCCCTTTCTTCTACTTCCATCATCTCAACGATCTCAGCCATGAGACCAACTTGTGTTTAAGCAATAAGGGCATCCTCCAAATGAACACCCCAATCAAAGCTTTCGTCCTGTTGAGCTACCAAAGCATTGGACGTTCCACCTTGACTTTGATTGCGGTTGTTAGAATTGTTATACCCTTGACCATGTCCTTGGTTGTTTCCCTGGCTTGGTCTAGTGAATCCTGAAGTAGGTGCTTTATCCTTCTAATATTCACGAGCAAAGTGTCCAAAGTTCTGACACTTGTAGCACTTGGCTTTGGATTTATCAAAACCCACCTTGGCATTTGAATGCCCACCAATGAACTTCCTGCCATTTCTATTCAAGAAACGCTTGGCCCTTTTCAAGATCATGGCCATATTCCACTGAATATCCATGTCCTCCATGTCATCTAGATCCACCTGATTAAAATCTTCTTCAATGGTTTCAGGATCTGTAAGCTTGCCACCGATGAAGTTCTCATAGGCAAGCGTACACGATGAAAACAATGCTACATGATCTTCAACTATCTTGGCTATAGCAGTCTGGTTAGCTGAAGATGTGGAGGCAGGATTCCTTGAGGAATGCTGGCGGTGAGGACCAGATCCAGATGTTGTAAAGCATGTATGATCCCCACAACCATTCGAGTTATCTTCTTCATGAGAGTTCCCTGAGAATAAGGCGATTCCTGAACCTGATGACTTAGCTATGGAAGACGTCCCATAATACATAGAAGGGTCTTGGATTTGAGGTCTCCCTGAGCTTTCTTTTCTTTTCAAGTTCATATCGTCTGCTTGAACCTTTCTAATTCCTTCTTCAATCGTCATCTCATAGAACCTGGGTTCTCTCTCAGTAGAGTGGTATACATCACAAACTTTGGTGGTAACACATCCAGAAACTTTTCAACTAATTCCTCATCAGGATACGTTAGCTCATAAGCTTTTAACTCAGTGTGCAGATGATAGAATCTAGATATAAGTTCATCTGTAGATTCATTCTCCAGGTATCTGAAGCACTCATACTGTTTTCTCAGGAGATCTCTTTTGCCCTTCTTGATGTCACTGTTCCCCTCAAATCTTTTCTGTAATGCCTTCCAGAGATCTTTCGAATTATCATATCCTCTGAAGCTGTGAAAAAGCTCTCTAGTAAGGGCCATTGTGATAGATATATGTGCCTTCTTTTCTCTATCGTAAACTTTCTTTTCTTCTTCTTCATCTAGCTTAGATATAGGCTTGGGAACAATCTCATCAAGATATGTATAAGTCAGATGCTTATAACCCTCAAGTATAGGTATCCACAAAGAGGAATCAATGTATGAGATATAATGCTCAAAGGGTGCTTTCCAATTCGAATAATCATTAACACTAAGCAGCTTTGGCGGTTTTTGCGGAGTACCTATCTCGTTATCATAATTAAGCAGGTTAACAAGATTCTGAAGAATTGCCATAGTGTAAAACTTAGTCAAAAACTCAGAAAGTCAAACAACTTGCGCACTTAAGAATGGCCTTGCGCACTTAAGAAAATGGTCTTGCACACTTACTATTTGCTCTTGCGTACTTAGCAAGTACGCATGAGTAAATGTTAAGTACGTAGGACAAAAAATTAAATACGCACAAGAATAGTCTTGCGTACTTAGCAAGTACGCACACAGACTGTCCTTTTTGCCAAAAAGGGTAAGTACGCAGAATGCTTTATCCACCTGCTCCACCAACTTTTTCCGATCGCCGGAAGTACCTCAGATCTTCAAATTTTGAAGATAAGAACAAATTGATCAAGCCAAAAGGTTAGAAACTTGTTTCTAACAAACCCTTGATGATCAAAACACTCAAACAAACAAGAAATATGTCGGATTTTGAAGGATTTTTTCTTTTAAAATAGCGCTCAAGAACTACCTCTATTTTATCACCAAAATTGGTCACTTTTCCTTGTAGAAAGGTTGTAGATTGTGTTGAAAATGCTCATAGCACACTCACAACACTCGAAATCAAGAGCAGATGCTCTGATACAACTTGTAGGTCCCTCGGGTGTCTCGGATCGTCACATGCAAGTGTGTTCCTAATCAAAACAGGGTGCGGAATGCCCGTGATTAGGTGGAGTATCAAGCAACACAAAGTAAACTGACAACAAAGACACAAGCTACTTTCAAACTTCGTCTATTGATAATCACAGCCGGTTACAGAGAGAATGAGTGCATACGTAATTCTGTCCCCAACTGGCTATATATACTAAGACCTGTTGCCAGCGCAGTTAGCAAGTGCGCAGGGCTTAACTCCTGCGTACTTAGCAAGTACGCAGAATTTGTTCTTGCGTACATGCTAAGTACGCAGGATATACATCATGCGCACTTGTTAAGTCCGCGCAACACTTAACAAAGACGAATACAAAGACAAGTACCTACGAACATGAATACAACTCGATAAACAAATACATACAGACGCTGATATACAAATACAAATACATAATGACAATACGTAAGTAAAAATAATCTTCAGAGTGCTTGTCACAAGAATTGCTTCAACAAACTCCCCCTTGACAGCAGCTCTAGAGATGTCTACAGTGTCTAACAGCTTCAGAGTAAACAGCTTCAGAGTGATTGTCACAAGAATTGCTTCAGCAAACTCCCCCTTGACAACAGCTCTGGAGTTGTCTTCAGTCTCTATCATCTTTATGCAAGTAGTATTTGTCTAACAACATCATATCAGAGGTTCCCCAAGGTCAGAATCCATGAGCTAAAGGATGACTATGTCAAGTTTGAGCTCCGTGACACCGACGCCAGCATGGCTAACGCGCTCCACGTTAGTAACTCAAAATGACGTATATAGAAATATTCAGGAAGGAATCCCTGAATAGTCCTATTCTTCCTTTTCTCAGTATCATGTTTAGGAACATACTTGTTGTCTGAATTCTTTCGTCCACGTCAGTAACTCAAAGTGTCGAAAATGCTCCTAGCACACTCACAACACTCTAAATCAAGAGCAGATGCTCTGATACCAGTTGTAGGTCCTGGGGCCTCGGTCGAGCAGCGGAAATACACGGATCTATTTAGTGATTTGTGTGGCAATAAAGAAGAATGAGACAGAGAGAAACATGAACATAAAGAAGAGAATCAACACAACAACGATACGCAATCCTTAACAACGAAGTCATCTCCCATTACATACCGAAGAAGTACACATCTCTCATCTAGGCTCACAGTCTAGGGGCGGGAGAGCTCATCCCGCCCGGACACCTCTCGACCTATTTCCCAAAAGTTCCACCTACAAATGAGGCCATCATCTCAATTTATATGGGAAGGAACAATATCTGCATACTTGGCTAAGTACGCAGGGCATTTGTCATGCGTACTTGATAAGTACGCTGGGCAAAAGCCTTGCGTACTTACAAAGTAAGCACCACCAATCTGGTGTACTTGCTAAGTACGAAGGGAACACCCTCCTGCGTACTAGCTAAGTGCACTGATACATAGAATTTAATCTATAGTTACTAAAACATGCTTGTACAGATTACAAGTTATAGAATGAGAGCGTACTTATCAACTTCTACAATCATCTATATATATTAACAGACCTGATGCCTGCGCACTTGCTAAGTGCGAAGGGCTTTGTTCATGCGTACTTAGCAAGTACGTAGAAAATGCTCTTGCGTACTTGCTAATTACGAAGGTTAAACAACCTACGCACTTGGTAAGTGCGCACAACACTTAACAAGACGAATCCAACGACAACTACCTACGAACATGATTACAACTTTATAAACCAATACACACAAAGTCAGAAATACAAGTACAAATACATCAAGAACAGTTACAAAAGCAGAGACAACATCCAGAGTGTTTGTCACACAAACGTGCTCTAACAAACTCCCACTTGACAACAACTCTAGATTGTCTTTAGTCTTTAAGCTCCTTCAGCTTTAGCTTCCCATATTCATCTTGTAGTCAAGGCAAAACTTGACTAGCTTGTTGTATCTTGATGCTAGAAGCTTCGTCCATTCGTCCGTGTATATGCAAAACTTGTCACTTAGAAACGTCAGATCTTTCATAGAGAAGTTAATGAAAGTGATCTCATCAAAAACTCTCATAATTTCTTTAGGCTCCAAGTTTCCAATTTTTGGACCTAGTCTTTCCCATTACCACCGCCTCGCCCTTCTTTGGGTCCACGTACCAGTACCACATGGAACCAAGGATATCATGAGATAACTTGCTCAAGGGAATCCTGGTCTCACACAGCACTGGGTTGTAAACCAGCTTCCTTAGGCTTTTGTTAGTCATGGGATGTCTGACATTCTTGTCCCAGACTCTTTTGGGCATCTAAGACTTAAAAATTTCAAATTTCCCAGATCTTCCTTCTCTCTGTAGTGCACCCCACAAACCCTTTGCTACCGCGTGACTTGTGTCACCAAGTAGCTCACAATTTGCTAAGTTTACTAGGTTGTACTTGGGCAAGGAGCTGAACGCCTCACTGGTTGGTTTCAGGTACTTAACCCCACCAGCTCGTTTGATTGCAAACAACTCCTTGTCGTCGTCAAACCTGACAGAAAGGATCATACCTGTTGCTCCATGATTGTCTAGAATTGAAGACTTTTGCCAAGCAGGAGGCTGACTCTTCTTGAACCATCCTGTAGGATACTTATTCATCTAGTCGTCAGCAGCAGCAGGTTGGGGATCGGTAGGAGAAGCTTCAGTCGAGGTTGCTGCACCACTAGCCTCAGCAACATTCTCGGGCTAGACTGAACCTGAATTAAAAGCAGCTTCAATGGCTAGAGCTTCAAAGATCTCTCCATCCTCAAGCTCATAAACTCCCTCCCCGTCACCCTTAGGGAATTCCACCATCACATCCTCATCATTCACATCCCAGTCGTCATCAGACTCGATCCTCCATCTTCCAGATTACTAAGAGCATTCATCTGTGCTTCCTTGGAATAGTCTGGCTCAATCATTAGTATAACCTCAGATAAGTCGTACAAAACATCAGCCGTCGACTTTCCTTGACCACTACCACCACCACCAGAAGTATTACCATCACTGCCGTGCTGAGTAAAATCCCCCTCAGCCATAGACACAGCAGAGATTGGAACAATAGCTAAAACATGTTGCTCACCTCCACTAGTACCGGCTTCAAGATCCTTGTCTTTGTCATCATCCTTTGTCAGATCGACAGGATGACAAGTGTAACATTCCTGATTTTCCGACACTATTTGAATTTATTTTAATTAATAAAATAACAATACGACATTTAAAACCTTCAAGGACTAGTTGTGTAATTAGTCAAATCTAATTATAATAAAGTTGAAAGTCAAAGAAAAATTGAGAAATTATGTTACCGTTAACTTTTAATAAATTAAATTAACAAATTCTTGACCAACTTAACTCGACTCAAACCCGAGGGACCAGTTCCGCCAGATTCAGAACTTTTGAACATGAAACTGCAGGGATCAATCTGTAATTAACTCATTTTCGATTTAGTTTGACTTCAGAAAGTCAAACTGCCGTTTTTGCTCGAATCCGAACCCCACACCCGGAATCTGTTGCAATTCGTAACCGTTATACACGTTGGTGTCATTATCGATCATTATAGAGCAATTAACAGCTTCGTCGTTACACGATTGAACTCCATTTACAGCAAATTAAACCGTGACCGTCGACCTATTTTCTTATTACCCACCAATTCACAACTATCGATCGTTTACACAGAAATCAATCACCTGCAAATCTCTAACGAATCCCCCAGAGCCTGTTACACTATCCAATTTCATCGAAGAAGGACGCAGAGTCGCCGGAAAACCGATCCGTCTCAGTCGGCATTCGTTTAGTCGATCGCGGTCAATTCGAACATCATTCCGGTAATTGAACCTATCATTAGCTTCGTTTTTATCACTACATTAAAAGCCCTATGCTTATTAGGGCTTACATTACAGAATCAAGCAAGATATGATTCTAGGGTTCTTAACAATTGCGGATTTAATCGAACCCTACCCCCGACTCTGTTTAAACCAAATTAATTCATACCAGTAGATTCTAAATCCATCTTTATTTGATAACCCTATGCCAATTCAGTCTCATATCATCGACTTAATCAAGACCCCGTAACTAGGGTTCGTTCATAAAGCAATTTGGGGGTTTCGACCCTAGACTTAATCATAATCCAATTAAAACATACTGATAGATTCGCAAGACCTTAATTAGTAAAAGCCCCATGTTTATATCGCATTCCATTATCAGAATCATTCAAATCAATTTTGAGTTTAAGCTTAGGGTTTCGGCTTTTGAATCCGTAATTTAACAATCCTAAATCCGTCGTTTTTGCAATTAAAACTCACCCCAGACTCGTTTGGGGTTAACAAACAAAACCCCTAAGATCTTGCAGTCGGTCGCTACCAGATTTGGTGGGATTGGGACTGAGTTCGATCGGCTCGGGTAAAGGGGAAGAACTCTCCGGGTTTGCTTGTTAAAACCATTTCGTCCCGGACTTGTGTGCGATACCCTAGCGGGCGGAGATGGTTGGGTGAGTGTGCTGGTGTGGGAGAGACTCGGGTTCGAGTCTCTCCACACCCTTTTAATTTTTAAAAAACATTTTTGAGTATTAATTTAATATAAAAACAATACCCCATATTATCATATTAATATATTAATGTGTTCTAGCCTCGTAAAACCACCCGTAGGCTCGGGTTTGGTTTATAACCTTTTTTTTTTCTCTTAAAAATACCAACTTTTAAAATAATATAGTTACATTATTTTCAAACCCCGACTTTGAATAAATAAAATATTTATATTATTCCCAACCCGTGAATCCCATTAAAAATAATATATATATTTAGATATTTTCCTTCGCCTCGTTTATAAACTCGTGTAACGTTTTCAAACTTATAAATGATATAATTATGTATATTAGTTACCCACGTTTATATCCCCGAATGAAAATAAATATATTTATTATTCATATAAATTGTAATTTCAACTCGCTTAGTGTTAGATGGTATACAACACTAATTTTTATAAACTAATATATATTTACCCAAAAATTGACGCATTTTCATGACTAAATAACTAAATGAGTATAGACTTAATTATTTTGTTTATATTTAAAGCAAATTAATTTCACACTACGTTTTAGATAAATAAATCTAATTTATCTAGTTAATTAACCCCAAGCTCTAAATCATTATTTTAAGGACACTATATCTCAACTTTAATAATTATAAGACAATTATCCAAGAATAAAACGCAATCACCTATACAACCCTTTTATATAATTCGACACGAACTCATTACACAATTTCCTATACTCACATCCTTTGAAGCCCTAGACTTCGATTTAGATATTTTATTAATTCATCTTCATACGCAATACACTCTAGGTTAACGTTGTGCGTTACAAGGATCACTTTGCCACCTAGAGTCTCGTGTTGAATACACATTTGATTCATGTGAGTATTCACAACCCCTTTTACCCTTTTTCACTTTTGGGGTGAAACATGAACTATATACCAATTACATGTTTACAATTACACAAACAACACAATTACAAATCCTATGTACATTCATGTGTGCAATTTGAGCTTTATGCCCGAGTGCTAGTTGTGCTAACTTTTGCATGCTATTTATGTACAATCATTAACTATTCAAGCCGACGGTTTTCAATGATAGATCTATTGAGTCTGACAAACCCACCCAAGTGGAGGTGATTGATACCGACAACACAATTTGCATACTAGTTACTAAGGTTTGATTGTACTTGGTTACACAATAGCGGCTCCCCATAAATGCCTTATTTTATCATGTTTTGTAAAGGATTTGGTTTACAAACTATATGTTATCTATGTACAAACTTGTGTTATACTCACCAACTTTTTAGTTGACCTTATTTTATTCATGTTTCAGGTGCTTTCATATGAGTTTGATCAAGACATGCTACACATAGGCTTTGGACCTAGATAATCTTAATTCAAAAACAAATTGTATTTCATTATGTACATCGAATTTTATTCGTATTTGTTTGAATGGAATTTGATTTAACATATTACAATTTAGTCAACCTTGAGCTCATGAACAATCTTACATGTCCCGCCCCGATGATTCCGCCATCGGTCGGGGTGTGACAGATTGGTATCAGAGCCTTGGTTATAGGGAGCTAGGTTATTAGACACTCTTGACCTAGACTATAACTTTAGGACACCCATACAATGCTATGCTACTACATGTTACATTATCAATTCATGTGTGATTATTTTTACATGCTATCCTAAGTATTTACACCATTTGATACAATACATGATGATTTATGTGTCACACTACTTGATAACTCTCATGCTTTCACTCATTACTACCTACATGCTATATGATTATTCCCTATGTGAATATCTTCATATGTTATACTATATGATTACATTACATGATACAATACTCAATAGTTTACGTGTCAACTTTTCCTTCTATTCATAGCTACCTACTTAAATTATTTAAAACACTATCCTAAGTTTAACACACACACATACACACCAAATTATTCATACACATTTAGACTCCCATACATGACACCATCACCTTTATGAACAAAGACTTGAATTATTGGGCCTAATGTCCACCAATAATAAACCAAGAAGCCCATCTATCCTACAAGAAGAAGAAGCCCACTAAAATGGATAAACCTTACTCTTGGAACTCAAGGCCCAGTTCACAACAATTCTCATCATAACCATGAGCCCAACAATAGTATTCTTAATACATGATGGCTGGAAGAGTGTGTAAGCCCACGAGGAATTCTGGCTAAGGAAAGATAGGGTACTTAAGTGTGTCTTAGTGACCCACCCCTCTTTCCTGGGAATTCTCCTTAGGGATACATTACTTATAGGTCAAGTGTATTTCTAAAATACTATCGTGAAGGTTCGGCGTTATGACTAGTCAAACTCTAAAACCCATAAGAATTTCTATATTTGACATTTCATATTTCATTGTCACTTACAACTTTTTCATTGTTTTTCTGCTAGACATGGACTCCTACCCTCCTCCCTCCCCGGTTTACCGTCCTGGATCAGAATCTGATTGGGAGGAAGACGCTGAGACACCCATGTATTGGTCACCAACACCCCCAACTGCTAGGCCAAGGTTCGATGTAAGGGCGTACGGGATTAGGAACACCGACCCGAGACTTCGAACACCTGGATCACCCGTACCCATAAACCCGTATCATACACCTCACCCCCATAATCAATTGCCACCCCCACTAAACGACCCATTCCTAATGCCCGACCTATACCATCCTAACCCTTGGGTAAGACAAACCATGGCACCCACTAGTGTCATGGGGATTCCAACCCACGACCTCCATCAATATGTAAGAACCTCAGAATTTGAGAGGCAAAGGATAGAGCAGGGAGTGATACACGACTTGCAAAGACAAAGAATGGATAGCATAGCAAACCAATTAGGGTACCAAAAGGAGTTAATCTCCATCCTCGAAAAGGAAGTACAAGAACATCGCACGGAGACCGCCAGGGCTGAAGCCAGATCTACTACTCGAGTGACCATAGCGGTGCTCATCTTGGCGATTATCTTCTTCCTAGTGGAAAGCTACCAGCGACGTTAGAAGAAGCTTCTACTGATTTCCTTTGAATTTTCGATTTGAGAACCCTTTTCCTTATGTTTTGAGTAATGTCTAACATTTCAGCATCTAGTCAATTCCATATATTTCAACTCTACAGTTATTTTTCATTGATTTGACCCGTGGAGCGTAAATTACACCTGTTATATTTTCATCAAACCTTCTCAAATATTACTTCTTTCACTCAACATGATTTAGTACATTACCAACAATCCCTTTTATAAATAAATCATCCTATTTGATGATCTAAATAAAACATCACTATTTTGTTTAACAAAATATTTATTGAATTTTTAGAACATAAATTTTCCATAAAACTTTTCACCTAATAAGGAAAATTAATGCAATCAATTTTATAAAAATATTTTTGTTTCTTCCTTTTGACTGATAAATAGTCATGATTTTTATTTCATTAAAGTAAATAATTTCAAATTTTGGCTAAATTAATATGCTACTACTTGTTTAACCAAAAGTTGAAATTTTAAATTTAAAAAATAAAAAATAAAAAAAATAAAAAAAAATAAAAATATTTTCTCATAAATTGCATATTCATTTAAAATATGCGATTCAATGATTTCACTACTTTATATGTGCACAACCAAAAACAATTTCTCACTTTTTATGTTCAAACAAAGACCCGTATTTGTAAACATAATTCCCGAATATTTTCAAAACCTCCTCGTTACCTCTCACTCGGCACTTCAAAAGACGAACCATACCACGTACACGTTAACCCTTGTCACCAACATCAATGAGATTTGAGGACTTGAACCTAACTACCACATGATGCAAGAACGCCAAACAACACGTTTGTCCGCAGCACTCGATCACATGCAAAACCCGTTAGTACACATCGCACGCGAAGTTCAATACTCACGTATACACGTTTACAATATATCCAACGCAACCACATGAAACTAAATTGATTACAAAGTACTTTATATTAAACGGTGTACACTATACAAGATACATGATACTACGTTGCTAACACTATATATGAGATCCATTTTCTTCAATACACATAATACTATGTTGTTTACATTACACGTTATAGTTTATCGATTACAAAATACAAGACGCTAAATTGTTTACTCTATATATATGAGACTTATTTGATTACGAACTACGTGACACTAGATCATACATGAGATTTGTGTGCTTACTATATACTCGAAACAAAATTTGCTTACCATTATTGCAATGGATCGATTTCATTATACACAAGACATGATCATGCACTTTGTACACCAAAGTAGAAGACCATGATACATTGAAACGCCTCGGGGTTAAACGTATTCTTGTTCAAACACGAGCAAACTAAGAAACTTTAAGTGTTACTACTTTACTACTCTTTAGTTGCAAACTGATCTGACTTGGGACATGATTAATTGTTAGCGACTTTTATGTGTAAATAATAGACGTGATAATAGTGAAATTGTGCCCTTTCCCACACACAACGAAACTATCTATACGGACCATACGATGATTTGAATAATTACGGGTGCACACGGAATTATAAAAATCAGCGTATGGAAACTATAGGGAAATTTTGTCGTGTGTTGTGACCTAAAACTTATCATGATATGTAACAACGAAACTGAAGTAATATGACAAGGGCATGGTGGATATGCCGATGGTACTTCCTATACATAAGTGTCCTCTCATATTATCATAAGTAGCGTTGTTCGTGTCACGTGAAGTTTTGACCCAGACCAAGGTTTTAGGAAATCTCGTACCCACTAACAACGTTGAGCATATTAGACTATATTTACACAAACTCTAAATGTCAAAATCCCATCAATTTCATTCCAAGTAATACGTTTCACATTTAGAAATCAAATTCTTATTCGACAATCTTCAATTCAAAACAAAATTTATTATCACTCTTCGTATTCAAAGTATCAGGCTTAAGTCATGTCAACGGTTACACACCACAGAATCCAATAGTCAAAGCTACATGAGAACCCAAAACTCCCTCCTCCATCTTGACTTTTGCAGCCTCCATTAATTAAATTTCGGGACGAAATTCCCTTAACAGGGGGAGACTGTAACATTCCTGATTTTTCGACACTATTTGAATTTAATTTAATTAATAAAATAACAATACGACATTTAAAACCTTCAAGGACTAGTTGTGTAATTAGTCAAATCTAATTATAATAAAGTTGAAAGTCAAAGAAAAATTGAGAAATTATGTTACCGTTAACTTTTAATAAATTAAATTAACAAATTCTTGACCAACTTAACTCGACTCAAACCCGAGGGACCAGTTCCGCCAGATTCAGAACTTTTGAACATGAAACTGCAGGGATCAATCTGTAATTAACTCATTTTCGATTTAGTTTGACTTCAGAAAGTCAAACTGTCGTTTTTGCTCGAATCCGAACCCCACACCCGGAATCTGTTGCAATTCGTAACCGCTATACACGTTGGTGTCATTATCGATCATTATAGAGCAATTAACAGCTTCGTCGTTACACGATTGAACTCCATTTACAGCAAATTAAACCGTGACCGTCGACCTATTTTCTTATTACCCACCAATTCACAACTATCGATCGTTTACACAGAAATCAATCACCTGCAAATCTCTAACGAATCCCCCAGAGCCTGTTACACTATCCAATTTCATCGAAGAAGGACGCAGAGTCGCCGGAAAACCGATCCGTCTCAGTCGGCATTCGTTTAGTCGATCGCGGTCAATTCGAACATCATTCCGGTAATTGAACCTATCATTAGCTTCGTTTTTATCACTACATTAAAAGCCCTATGCTTATTAGGGCTTACATTACAGAATCAAGCAAGATATGATTCTAGGGTTCTTAACAATTGCGGATTTAATCGAACCCTACCCCCGACTCTGTTTAAACCAAATTAATTCATACCAGTAGATTCTAAATCCACCTTTATTTGATAACCCTATGCCAATTCAGTCTCATATCATCGACTTAATCAAGACCCCGTAACTAGGGTTCGTTCATAAAGCAATTTGGGGGTTTCGACCCTAGACTTAATCATAATCCAATTAAAACATACTGATAGATTCGCAAGACCTTAATTAGTAAAAGCCCCATGTTTATATCGCATTCCATTATCAGAATCATTCAAATCAATTTTGAGTTTAAGCTTAGGGTTTCGGCTTTTGAATCCGTAATTTAACAATCCTAAATCCGTCGTTTTTGCAATTAAAACTCACCCCAGACTCGTTTGGGGTTAACAAACAAAACCCCTAAGATCTTGCAGTCGGTCGCTACCAGATTTGGTGGGATTGGGACTGAGTTCGATCGGCTCGGGTAAAGGGGAAGAACTCTCCGGGTTTGCTTGTTAAAACCATTTCGTCCCGGACTTGTGTGCGATACCCTAGCGGGCGGAGATGGTTGGGTGAGTGTGCTGGTGTGGGAGAGACCCGGGTTCGAGTCTCTCTACACCCTTTTAATTTTTAAAAAACATTTTTGAGTATTAATTTAATATAAAAACAATACCCCATATTATCATATTAATATATTAATGTGTTCTAGCCTCGTAAAACCACCCGTAGGCTCGGGTTTGGTTTATAACCTTTTTTTTTCTGTTAAAAATACCAACTTTTAAAATAATATAGTTACATTATTTTCAAACCCCGACTTTGAATAAATAAAATATTTATATTATTCCCAACCCGTGAATCCCATTAAAAATAATATATATATTTAGATATTTTCCTTCGCCTCGTTTATAAACTCGTGTAACGTTTTCAAACTTATAAATGATATAATTATGTATATTAGTTACCCACGTTTATATCCCCGAATGAAAATAAATATATTTATTATTCATATAAATTGTAATTTCAACTCGCTTAGTGTTAGATGGTATACAACACTAATTTTTATAAACTAATATATATTTACCCAAAAATTGACGCATTTTCATGACTAAATAACTAAATGAGTATAGACTTAATTATTTTGTTTATATTTAAAGCAAGTTAATTTCACACTACGTTTTAGATAAATAAATCTAATTTATCTAGTTAATTAACCCCAAGCTCTAAATCATTATTTTAAGGACACTATATCCCAACTTTAATAATTATAAGACAATTATCCAAGAATAAAACGCAATCACCTATACAACCCTTTTATATAATTCGACACGAACTCATTACACAATTTCCTATACTCACATCCTTTGAAGCCCTAGACTTCGATTTAGATATTTTATTAATTCATCTTCATACGCAATACACTCTAGGTTAACGTTGTGCGTTACAAGGATCACTTTGCCACCTAGAGTCTCGTGTTGAATACACATTTGATTCAGGTGAGTATTCACAACCCCTTTTACCCTTTTTCACTTTTGGGGTGAAACATGAACTATATACCAATTACATGTTTACAATTACACAAACAACACAATTACAAATCCTATGTACATTCATGTGTGCAATTTGAGCTTTATGCCCGAGTGCTAGTTGTGCTAACTTTTGCATGCTATTTATGTACAATCATTAACTATTCAAGCCGACGGTTTTCAATGATAGATCTATTGAGTCTGACAAACCCACCCAAGTGGAGGTGATTGATACCGACAACACAATTTGCATACTAGTTACTAAGGTTTGATTGTACTTGGTTACACAATAGCGGCTCCCCATAAATGCCTTATTTTATCATGTTTTGTAAAGGATTTGGTTTACAAACTATATGTTATCTATGTACAAACTTGTGTTATACTCACCAACTTTTTAGTTGACCTTATTTTATTCATGTTTCAGGTGCTTTCATATGAGTTTGATCAAGACATGCTACACATAGGCTTTGGACCTAGATAATCTTAATTTAAAAACAAATTGTATTTCATTATGTACATCGAATTTGATTCGTATTTGTTTGAATGGAATTTGATTTAACATATTACAATTTAGTCAATCTTGAGCTCATGAACAGTCTTACATGTCCCGCCCCGATGATTCCGCCATCGGTCGGGGTGTGACAACAAGCCTCATCACCACTCAGCTTAGGCTTCTCTTTTTCTTTCTCTTTCTCCTCTTGAGCAGCAAGCTTTGTGGTCAATTCACCCGCCAACTTAACCATCAATTAATGTTCTTTGCGTTGAGTATCCAATCTTAGCTCTATTGTCAACCTATGCCCCAGAATCATGTCATTTGTCTTGATAAGCAACTCATTCTGGGACATTAAGCTTTTATGCTGCTCCTGGGTTCCCTCACCTTGGTGCCTTAATCGGGTAACTTCATGCACCAAGGAGTTTATCTTAGCCTATTGAGCGTCTGACTCACTCCTTGATTTCTGAACTGTTTCAAGTAAACCGGCCACCTGAGTCTCTAGTGTGGTAATCCTCGCATCATGGGGATCAGGATACCTGGATGTAGAGGCTTCAGCAGTGGTATAGGTGGGAAAGGAGAACAGTTGATCAAAGTCAAACCCTTAAGTAACGTCCCCAAAGTTGTAGGGTTGACTGATGGGCTGAAGGGTGGTAGTTGGGATTGTAGTTGGGATTGAGGTTGGGATTGTGGTTGTTTCAACGGTGGTTGGGGTGATAGTAACCCACTCAGTCTGAACGGGATTCGTCACTATCACCTGATGGACAGGTTGGAGAGGGAGGGATACTATCTTAGGCACATCCTTTGAGACAGTAGTGGCAGCCACCTCAGCAGTAACACATAGCTGCCTCCTCCTCTGGTATAGCTGAGTTGAGGCTTGAGTTGTTGTAGTGATCGCCTGAGTCTGAGCACGAGATTCAAGATCTCTCATGATACCATCAAACGGCCTGTCATTCTTCTGCTTAACTCCTCTTTCTGTCCTCTGTCTCTGTACCTCAGTATCCGACTCTGGTTCATACTCACTGTCAGTACTATCCTGTCGTCTTTTCTTGGAGGACGACTTGGGAAGGGAAACCTTCGCCGTTCTCTGTAGGTCCAGGTAACTCAACTACTGATCAAACTCGTGATATGACGTTTCTATAACACGAAGTGCGGAATCCTTCGTATTAACGTTTGTATACAAATTGACAACTCAAACAACACGCGTAAATAACCTTCTCGTTATATTCCAAATCACTGTGGTTACAGACTCAATCAGACATGTTTCTCTCTTCTTGGATCGACTCCTTCTAATGACTCTGTAACACATATATATAGAAACACACCTGCTGTAAGCGAACTTGTTAAGTTCGCCTCCAACAGACCAAGCGAACTTAACAAGTTCGCCTCAGTTATACCTAAGCGAACTTATTAAGTTCGCCTCTGATAGACCAGGCGAACTTAACAAGTTCGCCTCTAGGCTCACTAGTTGAACACTTAGCAACTTTTAAACAATTACATACCAAAAACATAAAGACATAAAATCTAACTATTACAAGCTTTTGTTATTACAATTCTATGTCCTAACAGACTCCCCCTTGACAATAGCTTGATCTTCTGTCTTTATCTTGAACTCTTCCAGTTGTCTGGTAGTCTGCTGCCAGCATGCACACCGTATCTTCTGCATATCTCCAAAACTCTTTTATACTGTAGACCTTGTTCTATCCATTCATCAGTATACATTATCTCATTTTTTCACAGAGTCCTCTGATCCTTCTTTGAAAAATTAATAGGATTCATTGCGTCATAGAAACACACAATGACCTTATTATCTTTATCTTCAACCCTTGCTTCACCAGTATTAACATCTACATACCACCATTTCATATTCCCAAGAAAGTCTTGAGGAACCTTCTTTAATGGTATCTTATGAATAGCACCTACTGGTCTATACTTGTATCTCCAGGTTACTTTCCCAGTCTTAGGATCTGTAATCTTCACTCTTTTTCCCTTCTGTGGTTTCAGCCGTTCATACTTACCCGAACTACCTTCTTTCTTTATCAGGTTTGCTATCACATCAGCCAAACCATTCTTCGATCTATTTATGAGTGGCTTTGAAGCTAGACCATTTATTTCACACCTCGGCAAGGTATTGAAATATTTGATCCTTGGCTTTAAGTATTGAACACCATCAGATCGTTTGATTACAAACAATTTTGATTCACCATCATAGAACCAACTAATAATCCTTCCTATACACTGCTCTTTATTCACATATTTCTCTTTCTGAGCAGGTTGTACTGGAGAGACTTGGGTTGTACCTTCATCCAACTATTTACTACTTCTCTCCACTGTTCTCGTGTCATTCCTGTATCTCTGAACATCACAGGTTCTTCACTAATCTTTGGAGACTCAGTGTGAGTAGTTTCAGTTTCAGCACCCTTATTGAATTGAAGATTCTCATCATCAGTATCCATCTTTGACTCAGTTGTATCATCAGGCAATGTGACGTCTTCAATAGAGTCCATAGAGGCAGTTATTCCGTCATAAGAGAACTCAGGAACAACATCCTCTTGGATGAAGTTATACGGCACCTTAAGACCGTCACAGCCTTCATATGTAACACTATCTTTATCTTTCTCTATTTCAATCTCCACTATTTCTCCTTCTTCTATCTCAGTGTCTGACATATCATCTTCCATGTCATTGAATAAATCGTCAATGTCATCAAGAAATTCAATCTTTTCAGCTTCCTCTTCTTCTGAATCTTGAAAGAATTCTAATAACAGAATTTCTTCTTCATTAGTACCAGAAGTATCTTTGTCTTTGTTTCCTTCAAGAGATTGTGATGTCGACTCCCCCTGAACTCTAGATACAGGATTAGCGTCAGTGTATTGACGATCACCCTTAATATTTCCAGCAGGATCATTGTCTTCATCATCACGTCTTTGTATTGACTCTGTGTGACAAGTATCATGTATCCTCAACTCCCCCTGAGCGTCAAGACGCTGAACGAGTTTAGACACTAATGCTTGCATATCAGCAATCTGTTGAGCTTGAGTCTGAATCACCAGCGGTCATTGAGAATCAATAGACACAAGAGAGTTAACTTGTGTTTGTAAAGTAAGCACTTGAGATTCAAGGAAAGTAATCCTGTCAGAATCAGAAGGCTTTGATGGACCAGCTGTGGAGTGTGGAATAGAAGGACTTGAAGTAGTAGGAATCTCTGTAGGAATAGGAGATAGAACTGGGGATGGATCTTTAGATCTTGGAGGAGTAACTATCAGAGAAGCAACAAAATTTGCATCCTCAACTCCTTGAGAAGATTGTGCAGCAGCAATCGACGCAGACATTAACTTTTGACGTGAAGGATCAGGATTAAAGTCACTGTCAGTGTCAGAACTTTCATCTACCAACGATCTTTTTCCAAGTACTGATCCGGAAGGAGGATCCCGAACAGACTTGCGTCGTGGACGTCTGGATTGAGATTTAATGCGTTTTCCAGCATTAGCCAGTGGAATAGCAGCCAACCGTTCATAATGACCTGGAGAAAAATCTCTAGATTCATCAGAATCAGTGCTGTCATCATCAGATGATGTTGTATCACTTGAACTGGAACTAGACTCAGCGTCTGTCACCACATTCCCTTCTTGTTCATGAATGGGCGAGTGCACAGCTTCATCAACAAAATCATCCATGTTCATACCCAGATCTTGATAAGGATCATGAACGACCTCTTCTAGAACTGGTTCCTGAATCGGAATATTAACTGCAGCTTGTGGAATAGGAACTTGTTCAGGAATAGGAATTTGAGGATGTACAGGAACTTGTATTTGTGGTTGTTGAACTTGAATTTGTGGAACTGGTATCTGTTGTTGTTGTGCAGGTTGTTGTGGTTGTTGTTGTGCTGGAACGTTAACTCCTTGAACTTGAGCAAGTTCATTTGGATGAAACCAATTATCATTTGGTGGTGCAACATAATCAGGATTGATTAAGTGCCCAAACAGTGGAGTATTAACCGGAATCAACGCCGCATTTTGCTGTTTCACCTTTGTACAATCTGTAAAAATACGTTTTGACATCGGAGTCAAATTCAATCGTATGGCATGTTGTGGAAGATCCGGAATAAGATGATTGAGGATCAGTTGAATAAATCGGGGATACATCAAGAAACCTTGACCTTCAGCTGGATTGATCTACATTACCATCTCTCGATAAAAATAAAGCGGAAAATTGAATCTTTTATTCAAAGTTAAAGCCACCATCGCTGTTTGAAGTGCCATCTTCAAGCCATCGGTACCAGCTTTTCTCGGAGAGATGCATTGTATAATCACATGCATAAAGTACCTCCATTCTCCCACTAATCCACCTTTCCTAGCTTGTGTATCGTTTTGTCTTCCACAATATCCCATCCTTTGAAAACAACCCATAATGAGAGTGTTAGGATAAGATATTGGATCTTCAGCATTTCCACCGAAAACTAGAGCAGCACGAATTGTCTCTTCTGAAATGGCAATCTCTGTATTATTAACTGTTGCACGAAGGACATGTGGTTCCACATCAATATCTTGATGTACGGTATCCCAGAATTGTTGTATATACACCAAGCTGATATAAGGATCCGCAGATAATGCAACACATAGTCTTGATCTATTTAGAAAATTGATAATGCCCTGATAGTGAACTGCTTCAGGCAAATTTGGATCTAACAACGCCACTTGATTATGCTTGTATTCGACACGACGAGCCATCTGTGAAAATATTGGTCAACTTAACAAACATTAGAACACGTACACATATATGATACACATTTAATAAGACACACAAACAAAACAACAACAACAATGAAAAAAAATTTCAAACAAAAAATTTAAAAAAATTTCAAACACAAAAAAAAATCACAACTCTTTTTCACTTCTGACCCCTAGGCGAACTTAATAAGTTCGCTTAGTAGTGCTAGAGGCGAACTTATTAAGTTCGCCTGACAAGTTCGCTTCGAACAAGTTCGCTTGAACTTGAGACGTTTCAAATTCAAACACTGAAATTTCAAAATCCGGCAAACCAAGATCAAATCATGAAATAAGCCTATCTAATCAATCGAATATCACAATATGACCAAAAATGATACACAATTTGATATCTCGGTCAAAACTTAGGTCAAAATCGTCATGAAACAGTCCGACGAAACCCAAGATGAAAAACCATCGAATACGCTCAATATTGCGGATGAAATCCAACGAAAATACCTTTGTTAGATTCGCAATGTGATTTCGATCAAGAGACAACCAGAAATTAGCACTCACAACACAAATTAAAATTTTTGAGAAATTTGGGCAAGTTCGCTGGCAAGTTTGCTTGTTCTGAGGAAGACGACGATGAGCCAAGTTCGCCTGATTCAACACTTATTCAGGTTAAGTTCGCTTGATTAAGCGAACTTGTTAAGTTCGCTTAACAATCCTTCGGCGAACAAGATAAGTTCGCTTCACCATTAAGTTCGCTTCACCCGAGACTGAAAATTAAGTTCGCTTCATCGATTTAAGCGAACATATTAAGTTCGCTTCACTGTTCACAGGCGAACTTAATTACTTTTCCAACCTTTTTGCCTTGAACACAAAATTTACCAACTTCAACCTTTCAAATCTAGAACCTCCGTCAGCAACACATATTTGATCCAATCCCGAACAATTTTTAATAAAAGTTTAGAATTTTCATGGAAAGTAAAAATAAAATATTTTTGAATTTTATCTATACAGACGGAAATACATATTTTTGATTTTTCTCTGTACAAAACTGAATCACATATTTTTGATTTTTCTCTATACAAACAGAATCACATATTTTTGGTTTGAACATCATGAGCAAGAAGATCATATCAGTATTTAATTAATTCATCACACATATTATCAATAACAAAGGGAAACCTATAGTAAGAGACCATTCAACTCAATTTTGTGCATTTTGCATCTTTTTCATTTTGAAACTCATTCAATTTGAATAATATTTGAAATGATACGCGATAAATTTCAAAGTAAATAAGATCAGGTTATAAAATGCTCTTTTATTTATACCGAATTTAAAATATAAAGCCTGAATTCTTAAAATTGTCAATATTATATTATTTGAAACTATAAGCGTTTATTCTCCAAATTCATGTGATTTAGTACCATTTAGATGATAAACATCGTGTACCCCACATATATGCCAAATAGAAAATAAATGCACTATCTTCAAGACACATATAAGATTTTACTAAAGATTTTCCGAATATTCAGAATGAGGAGACATCTCTTAGCACATGAATAGCAGAATCCAAATTGAATTGTATAGGAATCAATGAGATTCAGAATCGAATGATTCAATGTTTTGGCTTATATTTGTGGAATCATAAGATTCAGGTACGTGGATCCAACTGTTATCTGGATTATGAATTCAATGGAATCAGTAAATATAATGTATCAATATGATCCAAGGGCTAGTATATGATTGACAGATGTTGTCAAGTACATATCTTGATTATACTTCAAATTGCATGTTTTTCGGGACATGGGCACTGAAGCAAATCGAATGAATAGTGCTAAGGACATAACCCGAAACTGATCTCATAGGAAAATCCTTATTAAAAGCTAATATTCTTTATCTGATAGTGATCTTTTAACACACACACCCAGGCATAAAATGGTTTTAAATCACAGATGTAATCATATTATATTTAATTTTCACACTACTATTAGTTTCAAAACGCTTTTAGCCTATTGACAATTCAAGTTTCAAATTTTATACACAAATTATAAAACAAATTATCAAGAATAGAACATTCATAACACTATCATTTCTTATTTATGCAGACTTTGAAATTTAGATCAGATCAACTTATTTTAATCACTCATATATCAAGGTCTACTAAGGTCGTGTGAAATGAACTAATCACTGATGTACTATCATTTCTTCCCTAACCTCAAATGATGTCAAATTTTATATTTTTCAATTTGTTTTGACTTTTTATAATTTAGACTTTTTGACTGAAAATGTAACTGCAGAAATGTAATAAAGCAATAAAAGAACCTAAAAGAAAATTTTTCCATGAATATCTGATTTTGAAAAATTTTTATTCGGGATTGATCATTCCAATCATTTTAATTAGGAATTCAAACCTGGTACGATCAAATGCTTTGGTAAACAAGTCAGCAAAATTATCTTCAGTGTGTACCTTGACCAGCTCAATCAACCTTTTCTCTGCACAATCACGTATAAAATGATATCGAATTTCGATGTGCTTAGTTTTACTATGTTTAACAAGATTATTCGTTATGGACATAGTAACATTATTATCAATAAACATTGGGGTTCCTGTAAAATTCAAACCGTAATCTCTCAATTGTTGTTGTATCCACAGGATCTGTGAACAGCAACTTGCAGCAGCGATGTATTCTGCTTCGCATGTTGAAATCGAGACTGTGGTTTGCTTTTTGCATTGCCAGGATACAAGTCGATTACCTAAGAACTGACAACCACCTGTTGTAGATTTCCTGTCCAGACAACAACCACCAAAATCAGAATCAGTATAAGCATTGAAATCAAAGTTAGAACCATGAGGATACCATAGCCCTAAACATTGTTTTCCTTTTAAATACCGAAAGATTCTTTTCACAGCAATTAAGTGAGATGCTTTTGGCTTTGCCTGAAATCTGGAACAGATACACACGGCGAACATTATATCCGGCCTTGAAGCTGTTAAGTACATGAGGGATCCAATCATAGCTCTGTAAAGTCGACAGTCCACATCTTTTCCTTCCGGGTCAGAATTTAACTTATGATTGACCGGAATTGGAGTATCGTATGAAGTACAGTCCTCCATCTTGAACCGGCTCAAGATGTCTTTGACATACTTGGACTGATGAATAAAGAAACCATCTTCCTTTTGATTTACTTGTAAATCTAAGAAAAACGATAACTCTCCCATAGCAGACATTTCAAATTTCGACTTCATAACACCCTCAAATTCTTTGCACAACCCTTCATTTGTCGAGCCAAATATAATATCATCCACATAAATCTGTACCAGTAGGTAATCTCCCCCTGATTTCTTTATGAATAAGGTCGAGTCTATCTTTCCACGAACAAAGTCATTCGCCAAAAGATGTGTAGATAAAGTCACATACCACGCACGAGGAGCCTGATGAAGACCATAGAGGGCCTTATCTAGCTTGAAAACCATGTTCGGATTTAGTGGATCTTCAAACCCCGACGGCTGACACACTTAGACTTCCTCCTTGACCTTTCCATATAAGAATGCACTCTTGACGTCTAATTGAAACACCTTAAAACCTTTAAAGGAAGCAAAAGCTAGAAATAGCCTTATAGCCTCAAGCCTTGCAACCGGCGCATAAACTTCGGTGTAATCAATTCCTTCCTGTTGATTGAAGCCCTGGACAACTAATCTTGCTTTGTTGCGTACTACGACACCTCGATCGTCCTTTTTACATTTAAACACCCATTTTGTTCCTATCGGATACGCACCAGTCGGTAAATGAACCAGATTCCAAACCTTCAGTTTGTCAAATTGAGCTAGTTCTTCCTGCATAGCTTCTATCCAGTTATTGTCATTTAAAGCCATCTCTACATTCTTGGGTTCAACCTGTGAAATAAAGCAAGAATGTGAGCAATCATCAAGAACACCAGAATCTTTAATGCAAGTATACAAACAAGTATTGTCAACAAGAGAACGGGTTTTCACTCCATCCTGTAAATTTCCAATTATATTTGTTACTGGATGATCTTTGTGTTCCTTGATGGATGCGACTTCAGGAACCGGCAACACATCAACTTGAGTAGAGTCAGATTGATAAGAATAATCTTGAGGAATTGGAATTTCCGAGTCTAAATTTGTTGGAATCTCCCCCTGAGCCTGTGTCGAAGGTAATGGATCATCACTCAACAACGGATCAGCAGAAGAATCTTGAAAAATAGCATTATCCTCCTCACTCTCTGAATCTTGTGGACCGGAACAAGAAGCAACATTAGGATCGGGAGCAGAAGTAGATGGAATCGATGAATTAGGAACTGCATTTGGTAGAAATCCATTATGCTGTGCATCTTGACAAGAATCATAAAGAACAGCAGCATCTTCATCAGAAATGTCAGAAGGTAAATGAAAAGACTTGAATAAGTTTTCATAATCAAATGCCCAATCCGGACCAATCGCCTTTTGTGGTAAAGACCGATTTGAACAGTCAATATGGAACCATTCTTCAACTTGGCGTGTCTCTTTGTTATAAACCCTCTTGGTAGTAGAATTTGCCACATACCCCAGAAAAATCCCTTCAATAGCCTTTGCACTGAATTTTGTTGGGACATCTCTAACCTTCAGTAGGGTACACGGATTACCAAAAGGTAGTAAGTATTCCAGATTCGGCTTTCGATTGTTTAACAATTCATAGCAAGTCTTGTTATGTCGTTTGACGGTCAAGACCCTGTTCAAAACATGACACGCAGTATTCACAGCTTCAGCCCAAAAGGTGACTGGAAGCTTAGAATCTGCAAGCATCGTGCGAGCTGTTTCGACCAACGTCCTGTTCTTTCGTTCAGCGACACCGTTTTGTTGAGGAACATATGGCGCACTGAATTCATGATGAATTCCTTTTTGTAGACAGAATAAGCCCATTTTGCTATTTTTAAATTCGCTGCCATTGTCACTCCTGATTCTTCTGACTTTCAGATTGAATAAATTCTCCAAACCCAGGATTAAGTATTGTACCAACTCAGTGGTTTCAGCTTTAGAGGAAAGAAACTTAACCCATGAAAATCTGGAGTAATCATCAGTTACGACCAAGCAGTACGATTTCCCACCAATGCTCCTAATACTGATAGGACCGAACAAATCCATATGCAGCAACTCCAAGGGAGTTACGATAGAATTCGTCGATTTCGATTTGTGAGATTTCTTTCTTTGCTTCCCCTTCTTGCACGGAATACGAATCATCAGGAACTGAAAATTTCATTTTCGGAATACCAAGCACAAGATCATTCCTAACAATGTAGTTCATCTTCCTGTAGTTTATGTGAGCTAGCTTCCTGTGCCACAATATTGAATCAGATTCCGACGCCTCGGAGAGTAAACATGTTGGAATTGAATCCGTTGTAGTGGCGACACTCATGTCAAGAACATATGTGTCATTTCTCCTTGGAGCCTTCATGAGAATCCATTCATCAGGAATCACAAAACCCGGTTTCAGAATATAACATTCATGATCGTTGAAATGGAACGAAAACTTCTTGTCACAGACTTGTGATACGCTTAAAAGATTGTGTTCCAGCTGCTCAACATAATTCACCTTTTCAAATTTTACTTTGTCGTTCATTAACGTTCCCTGGCCGGTTATGTACCCGCAAAAGCGACATAACCACCATCAATTTTAATCACATCCTCAAGCAATTTCACATTCCCTGTCATATGTCGAGAGAAACCACTATCTACATACCATGTATTGTTGATAGTCCTCTTTGGTTGTCCCTACATAAACAAAGAGAATCAGTTAGAAAGTGGAACCTAAGCCATCGTGGTCTTGGGTCGTCCGGATTGATCAAAATAAACTACTTCTTGTAATTGACAATCAAGTTTATCATTCACTTTTTGAACAAATGTTTGACAATCAGACCTTTTCAAAGAAGAACCATTTTTATTATTTTGAAAAACATTATGTGATATATTATTGTCAACTTCAGATGTTTCCAAAATTTTCTTTAATTTTCTGTTTCTTCTTCTTCTTTGAGGTCTAGACAATTTAACCTCTTGAAAAGTATCTTTTGAAATCCCAACTTTTGGAATCTCAAGATTTTCTCTGCATACAAAAGATTTAGCATGCACTGTATTCTGTTGTTTAATTCCAGGGGAATTAACAAAAGATCGTCCAGTCATATCTTTTCCCAAACTAGAAGACGATTTTCCCTCATCTTTCCTTTTCAGAATTTTCACCACTCTCGGTTGTGAAGGAACAGTCTTCAGTTTACCCTTGTTCACACTCTTCTTTCTTAATAACTTCTGAAATAAGATGATTTCTTTGAATTTGAAGAACCGTCAGAAGAATAAGCTTCAGAGGAATGCCCTGAACAATTTATCGGCTTCTTAGGAACATAAGTCTGTTTTGGCACCTTTGAAGAATTTACCTTTTGAAAACCAGCCACCACAAACCCACTTGACTGTAAGATTGGAGAAAGTTTAGTTTGAACCACTTTCACCTCTTCAGGTTTAGTCAAAATGCACCTATCCCGAGTAACATTCTTCACAACATTTGGTTCCTCAATTTTCACCTCTCTTGGAATGCCTTCAACCTTTGAACCATCAAACACTTCATCTTCTGTATCAGAATCATACACCATGTCTTCACCCGTCACTGGATTCACTTTTAATACTGTTTTGGGATCAATCTCCTCTTCATGAATGATTTCAGGCTCAACCACATAATTCCCATTGAACGGAGGAGGAACAAACCCAATACCAGCAACCCTTTTTGTGGGATCAGCATTAGCATTGAAATAATCCAAAACTACAGATGAATTCTCAAACTGTTCCAGCTTTCTATGTAACTTTATCACCTCAGATTCTTTTTCAGAAATCTCCTTGTTCTTTTGGGCAACCACTTCATTTCGTTTTTCAATTTCAGCATAAGCCATATCAAGATGATAACCCTGCTCTTTGTATTTTAACCCAAGAGAATTTAAGTCTCTTTTCAAAGACTCAATTCTATCAATGCACAGTTTATCATTATCTTTCAGTTTCTGATTAACTGAATGCATTGATTTCATGTCACAAATCAAATTGGTGTTATCATCCATGACTTTTTGTAGTTTATCTTTAATAGAAATACAATTAGAACAAAATATATGACAAACAGAGTCTTTTACCTTAGTCGGGTCAGACATGTCTGCCATGAATACTTTGGCAATTGGAATGTTTTCTGATTCTTCACCAACTGAAGCATTTTCTTTAAGAACAATTTCTTCCTCAGCAACCCCTGTCGCATCATCAGAATCAATACTTTGCCCTTTTTCTTCCTCATCATCCATGCTTGGAACACTATTATCATCACTAGAACTTTCATCATCAGTAGATTCTTCTGGTTTTTCTGAATGAATTTCTACAACAAAAGCCTGACTAACAGCACCCACCAAATCTTCCAGATGAATGCCCCAATCATAGTTTTCATCGTTTTGAGCAACTAGAGCTGATAATGCACATGCATGATTTGTATTACCAGAAGGACCATGACTTTGATTACCAGATGAACCATGTGGCTGATTCCTATTATGCTGAAAGTTAAATTGCTTCTTTTGAGAATCAAATTCTACCTTTGGTTTCAAACACTCCTTAGCAAAGTGACCATACTCTTGGCAGTTGTAACATCTAACTTTGCTCTTATCAAAACTTATACGCGATCGACTATTTGAACCAATATATTTTCTTCCAGTTCTCTTCAGCTTGTCTCATTAACATGGCCATATTCCATTTAATATTCATTTCTTCTAGATCAACATGGTCAATCTGTCTGAAATCTTCTTCTATTACCTCAGGATCATGTATTTTTCCTCCAATGAAATTTTCATATGATGCCATGAATGAAGAAAACATAGCCAAATAATCATCAGCAACTTTCTGATTCACATGAGATCCAGATGATGTTGAAGCAGTAGTAGCAGAAAATCCAGAATGGCTTGTATGACCAGAATATATTGGAACTCCAGAACACTGATCATTTGAAGACTCTTGAGCATCACCAGAAAAGAATGCCACACCAGTACCAGATTTACCAACAGATTTGGCAAAATACATCGAGGGATCCTGGATATGCTCTAAATTAGTCTCTTTCTTTTTCAAATTCATGTCATGTGACTGGATCTTCCCTAGGACTTCTTCAAGAGACATGGTTTTGTACTTAACATTTTCCTTGATCAAAACCGTATACACATCAAACTTTGATGGTAAAGCCTCCAAGAATTTATCATTGATTTCCTCAGTCTCATAAACCACAGATGCACTATCCAGTTCACTAAGAAGATGATAGAATCTTGTAGCAAGATCATCCAAAGATTCATTCTGAAAATGTTTAAAAACTAAGAACTGCTTCTTTAGTAACTCTTTTCTACTTTTCTTCACATCTAAACTCCCTTCACACCTTTTCTGTAGTGCTTCCCACAGTTGTTGAGAAGACTTGAACTGTTTAAAACTGTGATAAATTTCCTTTGGTAGAGACATCGAAATGCTAGCCATTGCTTTCTTTTCTCGATCAAATAACAGCTTCTCTTCAGTAGATAAAGCGGACACTGGTTTTGGAACATCATCTTTTCCCATCCATGAATAAGTAGGGTGTGTATATCCTTCCAAAATTGGAATCCACAAACTAGTATCGGTAAAAGATACGAATTGGTCAAACCGATCTTTCCAATTTGAATAATCAGCTAGATTCAGCAACTTCGGAGGTTTTTGAGATGTACCTATCTCATTATCATAATTGAACATGTTTGTGACTTGAACCATATTTGCCATGTTAAAAAAAATTTCTGAAAAATTTCTAAATCTTGAACTGTTTTACCCTCAGGCGAACTTAATAAGTTCGCTTTATTGAGTACTAAGCGAACTTAATATCAGGCGAACAAGACAAGTTCGCTTAAAGGAAATCCGGTAAGTTCGCTTAACAGCTAAGTTCGCTTGAAATGTGAGAAGCAAACTTAATAAGTTCGCTTGCTAAGTTCGCCTGCACAGGAACTCAGCAAGTTCGCTTAAACTGCTGTAACAGATTCAACAGATTCTTCACCCAAACACGAACCGAAACCTTCAAAATTCATGATTTCTCAGCGAATTGATGGAATTTAAGGAAATTGAACCGTAGGATTGTGATTTTTATCAAATAGAACAGTTCTATCGGACTAATTTCGTCAAAAACACTTCCAAAATCATGAATTCAGTAAAGAAACGATCTTCAAGAACTTGAAAAACTCCATTGTTGCAGAAACTTCAAAAATGTTGAATTTCTTGTCGAATTGTACACAAAAACCGTCACTAATCACCGAGAATCGTACTTAATTCACGAGCATAAGCTCTGATACCACTTGTAGGTCCAGGTAACTCAACTACTGATCAAACTCGTGATATGACGTTTCTATAACACGAAGTGCGGAATCCTTCGTATTAACGTTTGTATACAAATTGACAACTCAAACAACACACGTAAATAACCTTCTCGTTATATTCCAAATCATTGTGGTTACAGACTCAATCAGACAAGTTTCTCTCTTCTTGGATCGACTCCTTCTAATGACTCTGTAACACATATATATAGAAACACACCTGCTGTAAGCGAACTTGTTAAGTTCACCTCCACCAGACCAAGCGAACTTAACAAGTTCGCCTCAGTTATACCTAAGCGAACTTATTAAGTTCGCCTCTGATAGACTAGGCGAACTTAACAAGTTCGCCTCTAGGCTCACTAGTTAAACACTTAGCAACTTTTAAACAATTACATACCAAAAACATAAAGACATAAAATCTAACTATTACAAGCTTTTGTCATTACAATTCTATGTCCTAACATTCTCCTTGGGTGTGATTGGTCCGGTGCATCATCAGAGTAAGATGAATCAGATTCAGTTGCCTCTGAATCTGACTCTTCAGCACCATCTCCTCCTTCTTCTTCATCACCTCCATCACTAGATTCATCATCATCAGCACCAACTTCTTCTTCCTCCTTCTGTTCTTCCTATTGTTCATCCGAGTGTTCACTGAGCTCTGACTCAGAATCAGCACTAAACCATCTATCATTGGGAGGGGCCACATAAGCTTCGTTTATGAGGTGGCCAAAGAGGGGTGTGTGCTCAGGGGTAGGTTCTACACTGCCTGGCTTTAGAAATTGGACGAACACCCTCTTGACTTATAGTCTCTCTCCAATCTGAGGTAGATTGGCCACAACATTATTAATCAACAGCTGTACGTACCTTGGGTATAATAAGAATCTGAACCTATCAGCAGCATTAATCTGATCGGTCAAAAACGTGTAAATATACTTTGAAAAGTTGTACCCCTTGTTCAGAGATAGGCCCACCATTGCGGCTGCTAAGTCATGCCCCATAGCATCTTTACCTGCCTTCCATGCAGATAGGCACATGATCATGACGTGTGCAAAGTAAAGTCACTGATCAAGTACCCACATCTTTTTGTAGGTTGCATAGTTTGTCTTACTAACGTAACCCATTCGTTATCTCCAGCAACCGTCAACGAAGTAGTCAGGGTAGGCCAACGGATCAGTAGGTAAATCCCTGAACTGTAGCACTCTCCTGATAGTGTCTTCGGAAATGGCTATCTCATGACCAGCCACAGTAGCCCTAATGAGATTCGGGGTTACCGTGAAATCATGATTAGCAGTATCCCAGAACTGGTCCATGTAAGGTCGAGAAACAACTGGATCAGCAGAGATTGCATAACTGATCTTTGATCTGTTCAGGAAGTCCACAATCTCTCTATACTCTAGTGCGACACCCTTCCATTCTGGATGAGTGAGAGCTAACAGATTGAACTCATTATTGAACGCACGAGCCATCACTGCAAAAACACAAGATAAACAACATTAGAAGAAATAGAATCATTGGAATGGAACAAACATGACTTGGTATAGCACTTGCACATTGAATCAATTTTTCAGACTTAGAAAATATTCTGAGTTGCCCTTCATGCGTACTTAACAGGTACCCAGGAACTTGTTCTTGTGTACTTAGCAAGTACGCAGGAGTATCTTCATGCGTACTTACTAAGTGCGCATGAACTGGTACTTAGAACATTTTCAAATTCCAAAATCAGTAAGATGTGAGAAATTGCTGTGAATGATGGTCACCACAAGGTCAAAAAACATTTTTAGAACCTATGGGACCAACACCAACATCAAAATCTTGCTAAGACCCGGTCATTTTGACCTAGACATGGTCCGATGCAAACTTACGGCCTACCAAGAGGTCAAAAACAAAATCAAACCCCGTTAAGGACAACTTTGGTAACAAGAAGCTTCAAATAATTATTTACAACTACTTTTAGGTCTTAATTTGCATCAAGAACATCCAAACTTGGTCCAAAATTCATTATCAAAACCCTGAGTTCTTAAGTTCAAGTAACCGGTCCAAAAAGAGTGATGTTGATGATGAGATGGTCCAATATGCTCACCAAATGTTAGTTAGGTAAGGTTGAACCTAAGATCGAGACGAAAAAATTCTTTAGGAATACACAAAATTTTGAGGAAAAATCGAGCAGAGGGTATACAACAATGTTCTTGAGTTTGAAAGAGAGAACTGAGAAAAATTTCTAACACCTGTTTATGTACCCAACACAAACCAGCCGTGCGTACTTGTCAAGTGCGTAATACTTAACTCATGCGTACTTACTAAGTACGCATTACTTAAGGCTTGCGTACTTATTAGGTACGCAGGGTTTAACTCTTGCGCACTTGATAAGTACGCAGAAACCCTTGGCACTCAAAATTTCAACTCAAATTATGAAGATTGTCAAGCCAAATAGCGAATCGGATATGAACGTTCAATCACAAGGTTTTCAAAAACAATTCACGGAAGTTAAACAAAAATATTTATGTTTTTTCTTAAATTTAGATAAACTGTACTGAAAATATTTTTGTCATTTTGATAATGATTGAACTGTACAAAAACTAAGAATCTTTTTGGTGTTTTCTGAATAAAGATAAAATGTACATGACATAGATTCGGATATACATGATATACCCACAAGCTATTTTTGGTCAAAATCATAAGCATGGGATCTTATCAGGCTATAAATAGCAATAATGATATAGAATAAGCATCAAGGAATATGGGATCATATCATGAATTACTAGTTATTCATACGTAATATGCAATATAAGCAAGTGAATTCAAGTTGCCAACATTAGAAGATTTGAAACCATAAGCATTTTTGCTTCACTTTCTTGTGAGTTAAGGTATTAAATATAGATATACAACGTGTACCCCACAATTATGCTATACAAATTGAAATTGCACTATCTCAAGGCATATAAGATTTTCCCAATGATTTTCAAATCTCTAGAATGAAGTTACATCGTTTAGCACAGAAAAAAATCAAGCAGAATTCATAAGGATTATCAAGAATCATATGATTCAGAATCGAGTGATTCATTTGTCTTGGTTTGATAGGTTTTTCTTCTGTGAATATCAGATGATGATTCATGTTAATAGATATGGAGTCTGTGGATTTGGGTAAGGGGATCCAACTGTTATCTGGATATGTCTTCAATGAATCATGTGTGATCCAAGGGGTAGTATATGCTTGACGGTTGATGTCAAGACATATCTTGGCTCAACTTCTCATTGCATACTTATGAGTATGGGCAGTGAAGAGAACCGAAAAATTGTGCTAAAGACATAACCCGAAACTGGTCTCATAAGAAAATACTTGCCAAAATCTTACATCCATTGATAATGATCACAGTTGTAGTAAGTTACATTTAATTTTCACACTACTAATGATCCAAGAACGCTTATAGCCTATTGACAATTCAAATTACTTGCAAATATTCAAATTAAAACAAGATAATCAAATTTAAGGCTCAAGTAATCATGAAGCAATCATTTCCCATACGTGCAGTCCAAGATGTTTAGATCACTTACTGATGTACTATCATTTCCTCTTATCTTCAAATGACTTTGAAATTTTCTCAGTTTTCTATTTTGTTTGGATTTTTCTAAAAATTTTCAAAAAGAAACGAACTATACAGAAATTTTTTTTTTAAATAAAATGACAAAGTTTAATTTCCATGAAACGTTTTGATTTGGAAAAAGAAATTCTCACTCAGGATTGAACATTCCTATCAAGTTGACAAGATGTTCAAAATGGGTACGATCAAACGCCTTAGGGAAAAGGTCAACAAAGTTGTCATCCGTGTGAACTTTTACAAGTTCAACCAAGTGCTTTTCAGCACAATCACGGATGAAGTGGTGACGAATCTCAATGTGTTTAGTTTTGGAATGTTTCACCGAGTTATTTGTGAGGGACATGGTGGCATTGTTGTCAATGAACAGCGGATTTCCAGTGTAGTTCAAGCCATAATCTCTCAATTGTTGTTGAATCCACAATATCTGAGAACAACAGCTAGCGGCAGAAATGTAATCTGCTTCACATGTTGATACAGAAACTGTTGACTGCTTCTTACACTGCCAGGAGACTAGCCTGTCTCCCAAGAATTGACATCCACCCGAGGTTGATTTTCTATCAAGGTTACAACCGCCATAATCAGAATCGGTATAGGCATTGAATTCAAAAGATTGCTGCTTGGAGTACCAAAGACCAGTTGAGGTTTCCCTTTTAGGTATCTGAATATCCTCTTCACAGCTATCAAATAAGATTCCTTTGGTTGTGACTAAAACCTCGAACCCTAGTATACGGAAAACATAATGTCGGGTCTTGAAGCTGTGAGATACATTAGAGATTCGATCATCCCTCGGTACAATTTACAGTCCACATCCTTTCCATCTTTGTCTGGCTACAGACCATGATTGACTGGGATCGGTGTGCCATAAGTAGTACAAATATTAATTTTGAATTTTGATTAAATGTCCTGCACATATTTAGTTTGATGTAGATAAATGCCATCTTCCCTCTGACTGACTTGCAGACCTAGAAAAAATGACAGATCACCCATGTTGCTCATCTCAAACTTTAACTTCATCACCTTCTCGAAATCTCTACACATCTCTTCATTGGTAAACCCAAAGATAATGTCATCGACATACACTTGGACAAGTAGAATATCACCTCTTGCTTTCTAGATGAAGAGAGTCGAGTCAATTTGTCCACGATCGAAACCATTGGATAGTAGATGTTTTATAGAGTCTCATACCACGCCTTTGGTGCTTGATGAAGACCATAAAGTGCTTTGTCCAGTTTGTACACTTTATTAAGATGTTGCGGGTCTTCAAAACCAGTTGGTTGAGTGACATAGACCTCTTCATGAACTTTTCCATATAGGAAAGCACTCTTCATATCTAGTTGATAGACCTTGAAACCAACAAAGGAGGCATAAGCCCAAAACAGTCAGATGGCCTCAAGTCTAGCAACTGGGGCATACACCTCTGTGTAATCCAATCCCTCTTGCTGATAAAAACCCTGAACAACTAACCTTGCTTTGTTCTTCACCACAACGTGTCGATCGTCCGTTTTGCACTTGAACACCCATCTGGTTCCAATTGGATGCATACCTTTCGGTAGGTCAACCAAATCCCACACATGTAACTTTTGGAATTGAGACAACTCATCTTGCATTGCCTCTGTCCAGCAGTTGTCTGTGAGAGCCTCCTTCACATTCTTCGGCTCTATTTGGGACACAAATGCAGCATGCAAACATGTTTCCCTAATTCCTGTGTCAAGTATCTCAGCTTACAAGCTGGTGTTTTCGGTAATGGTTCTGTGACGAGTTTGAACACCGACAGTTCAATTGGATGATTATTATGCACTCTTGTCTCTGGTACTAATGGTTCTTGGATATTTGAATCGAGGTTTATGCTCAACTCCCCCATATCAAGTGTACTAGAAGAAGATTCAATGTTGATAGGTTCAACTGGAGCTTCATTTCCTACACCAATGTTTGGATCAACTCTAGCATCATTACCTTCATCATTTGTGTCTTCAACATTGTCACTGTTATGAGTCCCAGATGCAGATGCAGGATTAGGATTAGGGGTGGGGATAGGTACAGTTTCCCTAGTTGAGAAATTGGAGTCGTCGCCGCTGCTACAATGATTGTACATGTTGGCGGCATCTTCAACAGACAAATCAGGAAGATTGAAAGACTTGAAGAGAGCATCATAATTGAATCCCCAAGCTGGACCTGTTGGTTCTGGTGGAATACTATGTTTACTGCAGTTCAATTCGAACCATTCCTCGACTAAACAATTTCCTATATTGTACACTCTCTTGCATGGTGAATTGGCAATATATCCTAAGAAGATGCCTTTCACCGCTTTTGCATGAAATTTAGATTTACGATCTTTGTATTGTAACAATAAGGAACATGGACTACCAAATGGGACTAGGTAGTTAAGATTGGGAGGTCGATTATTGATCAGCTCATAACATGTTTTGTTGTGTCTCTTCACCACCAAAACTCTATTCAAAACGTGACAAACTGTGTTGACTGCTTCCGCCTAGAACGTTACAGGAAGCTTATCATTTGGCAGCATCATCCTTGCAGTTTCAATCAAAGTTCTATTCTTCCTTTCTGCAACTCCATTCTGCTGGGGTGTATACGGCGCACTAAATTCATGACGAATACCCTTCTTGAGACAGAAAAGCTCCATCATGTTGTTCTTGAACTCCGTGCCGTAATCACTCCTTATTCTTCTAACCTTCATGTTGCATAAAGATTCCAGGCTCAAGATCAGGTATTGAAGAATTTCAACAGTCTCATCCTTAGTACCTAAAAATTGCAGCAAAAAAATGTGAGAAATTATCAGTTACGACCAGACAGTATGACTTACCTCCAATACTCCTGATACTTATGGGCCCGAACAAATCCATATGTAGGAGCTCCAAAGGGGTATCAATGGAGTTTTGGGTCTTGGGCATGTGAGATTTCCGTTGCTGTTTGCCCTCTTTACAAGGTATACAGTCATCTGCAATGGTGAATCTCAGCTTAGGAACACCGCAAACCGTTTCAGACAAGATTATTCATTTTACAATAACAAATGTGTCCGAGTTTCCTATGCCACAAGATTCAGTCAACTTCTGTCGCTTTGGTAAGTAAACAGGTAGCAACTTATGAGGTGGTAGTTGCCACGCTCATACCAATCTGATAGGTGTCGTTTGTTCTTGGAGCTCGCATCAGAATCCAATCATCCAATCAAAACCAGGCTTGAGAACCAAACATTCTGACTTGTTAAACATAACTGAGCATTCCTTGTCGCACATTTGAGAGACACTCAACAGGTTATGCCTCAGCTGCTCACAGTAGTTGACATTGTCGAAGCTAATACATCCATTGAAAACCACGCCTTGATAAGTGATACTACCGCCTTTCTCTCCTTCAAAGGCTACATGGCCACCTTTGAATGGTTTAATATCTTGAAGCAGTGCCATGTTGCCTGTAACGTGCCGGGAGCAACCATTATCAACATACCAACGATTAGAGATAGTTCCCTTCGGATGTCCCTGCACGAGTCATAAGAAATTAATTAGTTTTGGAGACCCAAGCCATAGTGGTCTTGGGTCATCCGTTTTTCTCAAAATATACAACCTCAATTAATTCATAATCATGACTGTAAAAAATTGGTGAATCATTTGGAGATTTGGGATCAGAAGATTGAGAACTTTTAGCTTTCTTACTCCAGGATCTTTTCTTTTGTTTTTTTTGAACATTGGGCTTGCTCGTCTCAACCACAGGTGAACTAGAGGAGGCTTCACTTGGCTGACAACCAGCTACCTGCTGTTCAATTTTTCTTAACCTTTTCTTCTTTCTTCTCCTCTGTGGCTTAGAGAGTTTCACCACTGGTTTCTCACCAGTTTGTGTACTACTAGAGGCAGATACACTGGGTTTAGCATATTACTTTACTCGTTTTGGAACAGATGGTTCAGCCGCACGTTTTGCTGATGGCTTCTTAAACATTGGTTTCATTGGTGGTTTCACCACATTAGATATAGGACTCTTGGGTTGCTTCACTGTTGGTGTCTTAGGGACAGCAACTTGTTGTGGAACAACTGGCCGTTTCCCTTGGTTCTTATCATACCACAGTGAAAGCAAGCTCTTTTTTCTTTGTAATTCCTCCTCTAAGGCTCTTGGATTTTGGGAACAGATGACTCAACTTGATGAGCAATGGGAGTTGTTTGATGAACATTAACAGCATCTTGTGCTTGACCTGATTTTAATTGACTCATTGGGGTGTAATGTTTGTCCATGTTTTCTTGAAAATTCTTCCCTAAATGGTTTGCAAAAGCTTCTTTCTTTACTTGCTTTATGGATTTGAAACCTCCATAAAGCATCATTTTTAGTTTATCATTAGACTCAATTGTATCAGGTTCAGTTAAAATGCAATTGTCACGATTAGTGACTATGTTTTTCACAGATTTATGTTCATTAATCAACTCTTCTGAGACAACACCCTCGACCTTGGTGTTCTCATAGCCTTCATCAGAGAAGAACTTATCATCAGAAGCTGGCTCAGCCTTACTTGAGGAATCATCTTTGCTTGAGGAATCATCCAAAAAGGACAAATCAATGTCAATCGGCCCGTTAACAAACTTGTCGCTTACTGGTGGAGGAATGGCATTAGTACCTAAACCTTTGCCACTCGCTTTTCTCACTACTGACTCGTAGTGTTCCACCACAAAGCGAGAGTTTTCCAACTTCTCAAGTTTTCCACTTCACTGCAGGATCTTATTTTGCAGTTGGGCGATCTCAACATTTCTTTTCTCTAACCCCTTGTAGGCAACGTCTAAACGAAACTGTTGTTCACTGATTTTAATTGAAAACTCATGTCTTTCTTTCTTTAAATTTTCAATTGAATCTTTAAAACGTTTTTCATTTTCTTTGTAGTTTAGAGCTGCAGTACGTAGGGGTTTGAGTTGATCATGGATTCAATCTTCTCGTCCTTCTAGATAAGACATTTAGAATAAGAAACAACAACAAAAGAATTAGAATCTACCTTAATTGACGAACTGGATGCTTCTCCAATAGCCATGAGAGCAAATGCATATGTAGATTCTTGTTGGTCAGCTCCAGATGCTTCCCTGTCTTCTGTTTCCATCATCGCAACAATCTCTACCATCAAACCCATTTGAGTTTGTGCAATTATGGCATCTTCCAGATGAACACCCCAATCAAAGCTGTCATCCTGTTGAACAACTAATGCATTGGACGTTCCACCTTGACTCTGACTGCGATTGTTCGGATTGTTGTAGCTTTGGTTGTTTCCCTGGCTTGGTCTGTTAAAACCTGAAGCTGGTGCCTTATCCTTTTGACATTCATGAGCAAAGTGTCCAAAGTTCTGACACTTGTAGCACTTGGCTTTTGACTTGTCAAAACATACTTTGGCATTAGACTGCCTACCAATGAACTTTCTACCAGTTCTGTTCAAGAAACGCTTAGCCCTCCTTAAGATCATGTCCATGTTCCATTGAATTTTCATGTCCTCCATGTCATCTGGATCCACCTGATTAAAATTTTCCTCAATGGTTTCAGGATCCGTTAGCTTCCCACCTATGAAGTTCTTGTAGGCAAGCATGCAGGATGAGAACAGTGCCACATGATCTTCAACTATTTTGGCAATAGTAGATTGGTTTGTTGAAGGGGTAGAGTTAGGGCTTCTTGAGGAATGTTGGTGGTATGAACCAAATCCTGATGCAGCATAACAAGTATGACCACCACAACCATTAAAATTATCTTCTTCTCGAGGAGTCCCAGAAAACAAGGCAATTCCAGAACCCGATAACTTGGCTGTGGAAGACACCCCATAATACATAGAAGGATCTTGAATTTGAGGTCTTCCAGAGCTTTCTTTCTTTTTCAGGTTCATGTTGTGTGCTTGAACCTTTCCAATTGCCTCATCAATTATCATCTCATAAAACTTCGGGTTCTCTCTCAACAGTGTGGTATACATGTCAAATTTTGTTGGCAAAGAATCAAGAAACTTCTCCACCAACTCATTTTCAGGATACTTGAGTTCATAAGAGTTCAGCTCTATTTTCAGGTGATAGAATCTAGAAATAAGTTTATTGATAGATTCATTCTCTAAATATGTGAAGCACTCAAACTGCTTCCTCAGTAGCTCTTCTTGCTTTTCTTGACGTCACTGTTTCCCTAGAACCTCTTCTGCAAAGCCTTCCAATGATCCTTAGAAGTATCATAACCTCTGAAACTATGAAATAGATCCCTAGTTAAGTCCATAGTTATATAGCCATGTGCCTTCTTTTCTCGGTCATAAGCTTGGAGATAGGTTTGGGAACGATTTCATCAAGAAACAGATAGGTTGGATGTTTATATCCCTCAAGGATGGGTATCCATAATGAAGAATTAGTGTACGAGATATACTCATCAAAGCGTGCTTTCCAGTTCGAATAGTCATTTACATTAAGCAGTTTATGTGGCTTCTATGGAGTCCCTATCTCATTTACATAGTTCAGCATACTACTAATGTTCTGAGTATTTGACATGGTGATTAACTTAGTCAAAATTCAGAAATTTAAGCACAACTTGTGCACTTGAGAAATGGCCTTGCACACTTAAAAATTTGGTCTTGCGCACCTGTGATTTGCTCTTGCGTACTAAGTAAGTACGTAGGAGTAAATGTTAAGTACGCAGGAACAAAAATCAAATACGTAGAAAGTTGGTCTTGCATACTTAACAAGTACGTAGGAACAGGAAGAATTTTGCCAATTCAGGTAAGTACGCACGTCACTTTATCCACCTGCTCCACCAACCTTTTCTGATCGCCAAAAAAAGATCAGATCTTCAAATCTTGAAGCTATGAGCGAATTAATCAAACCAAAAGGTTAGAAACTTGTTTCTAACAAACCCTTGATGATCTAAACACTCAAACAAACACCAAAAAGGTTGAATTTTGAAGGATTTTTGTGTCTAAAACAGCACTCAAGAGCTACCTCTGTTTTATAACAAAAATCGACAAAATCGGTCACTTTTTCATGTATAAAGGTTGTAACTTGTGACGAAAATGCTTCTAACACACTCACAACACTCGAAATCATGAGCAAATGAACTTATACCACTTGTAGGTCCCCGGGTGTCTCGGATTGTCACATGCAAGTGTGCTGGCTAGTCGAACAGGGTGCGGAATGTCCGTGACTAGATGGAGTATCGTCAACAACAAGTAAACTGACAACAAACAAGAGTCACTTTAAAACCTCGTGTACTATTAATATCAGCCGATTACAAGTTATAGAATGAGAGCGTACTTATCAACTTCTACAATCAGCTATATATACTAACAGACCTGATGCCTGCGCACTTGCTAAGTGTGCATGGCTTTGTTCATGCGTACTTAGCAAGTACGCAGACAAAGCTCTTGCGTACTTGCTAAGTACGTAGGTTAAACAACCTGCGCACTTGGTAAGTGCGCACAACACTTAACAAGACGAATCCAACGACAAGTACCTACGAACATGATTACAACTCGATAAACCAATACATACAAAGTCAGAAATACAAGTACAAATACATCAAGAATAGTTGCAAAAGCAGAGAGAACATCTAGAGTGTTTGTCACATAAATGTGCTCCAACACAGATACAATTGAAACCGGCACTGCATGCCGTGAAACGATTTCTTTGATAAATGCCTATGCTAACCTTTCAGAAGAGTAAGCCTCACATATTGGTAAGAAGTGAGCACTCTTAGTTAGTCTATCAACTATCACCCATATGGTATCATAACTTTTAGCTGTTTTCGATAGCTTAGTTATGAAGTCCATAGTGATTTGCTCCCATTTCCATTCTGGAATATCTAGTGGCTGTAATCTGCCATAAGGCTTCTGATGCTCTGCTTTGAATTGAGAACAAGTCAAGCATTTAGCCACATATTTCATGATATCGAATTTCATACCGGGCCACCAACAATCTTGGTGTAGATCTCGGTACATTTTTGTAGTACCCGGATGAATCGAATATCGTGCTTTATGAGCTTCTTCCATAACTTTAACCCTGAATTCACCCATATGTGGTATACACATATGACCGAATCTAATCTTAACTCCATACTCATTTTCTTCCAAATATTTCTCTTGTCCAGCCATTCACTCATTTTTAACATTTTCTTCTTTCAATGTGTCACACCCCCATATTTTATTTACTTATTAAATAAATACAGGTTGTAACGATTGGTTCATTACACGATAGCGGAAGCTGTAATAATGATTTCTAAGACTTGATTACATATACAATTACTAAAACTAAGAAATACTATGATCTAAGTTCTTCTAGATCAACGACAGACTTGAGACTTGATATTCTACGTCCTTCCAGCTACTAGGAATTGATCCAACATAGCTAGCCTATTCCAACCGCGCCATGGCTAGAGGTCACCTGAGAAACATACTTGAAAGTGTCAACACGAAGGTTGGTGAGTTCACAGAGTTAGTTATATTAGTGCTTATAGTTTTTCCCCAAAAACCTGTTCATGACTTTACCGTCATAAAACTAAGTAGTTTTCATTTGAAAACATTATCATGACTTAACCATCATAAAATATGTTTAAACCTGATCGATTTAACTAATCAGAACCCTTTTGTATAAACATGATCACTTTATCCGGATCAAAACTCTTTTGTTTAAACCTGATCACTTTAACCTGATCAGAACCCTTTGTTTATACCTGATCACTTTAACCTGATCAGAACCCTTTGTTTAAATTCAATTGTTCGTAAATAGTTTCAGGTGTATGTGATAAACAGAATAAGAATTGTTGACCCATTTGTAAACTAGCTAGGAATACAAATAATATGTTCATACATGAGGCGTAACCAAACCATGACAATTTGTACATGCCCCTAATTTCGTTATCCGGTTCTATGCGGCCATAAATCCTCCAGATTGTGGTTAGCGCGACTAACCATGACCGGGAGACGTCACTCTCCATAGTACTATTCATAGGACCCTAGGCTACAGTTAATGGTTACTACATTGTTCCAGGGGACTTTAGCTCAACTCGTTGTTCTCATCTCATGTAAACATAAAAGTCATGCCTTATTCTCTTGTTATCCCATAAAATAATTGTAAGTATGTGTTTCCCCCAATCGTTGAGTGTTGTTCATCCGAACAATCGTTGTGTGTTGTTCATCCGAACAATAGTTGTGTGTTGTTCATCCAAACAATCGTTGTGTGTTGTTCATCCGAACAATCGTTGTGTGTTGTTCATCCGAACAATCGTTGTGTGTTGTTGTATCCAGCTGTTTAGTTGAGCAAGTTTTCTCCCCGTTTGTTTAAAAACAATTTAAAAACCAGTAGTAAAAGTGGGGTTGGGAGACTCACAAGAAGTTAAACCAAAATGTTCATATTGTCAAACGTATAAACAATGTAATTCATGTTTTCAAAACATAACAAGTAAGTATGTTTCTCCCCCGATGTTTACAAAACAGTAAAGAGTTAAAAGGGGGCCGTGAACTCACCTTGAGTTTGTGTATGCTTGCAATGATAATTGTTCTAGCCGAACTTGACTATTCATACCCTAGATACCAAAGGGTAAATTGTGTTAAGACCGAACGTCTCATATTGCAAATTGTTCAACGACCTAGTAAATCTAGTTGCTTTTGTTTAAATATCTTCTAAGATTTTCAACACTTGTTTTGCTATAAAAACAGTTCTAAGTTACTGCCCAATGTGACTGATGAACAGATGTCGAAACTTCCTATTTTCGATTGGGCAATTGAGTATCGAAACTTCATAGTTTCGATTGAGTAGTTAGGTATCGAAACTATCTAGTTTCGATTGAAACTATCTAGTTTCGATTGAGCAATATGTATCGAAACTACATAGTTTCGATTGAACAACTAGTATCGAAACTCCCAGTTTCGATTGAGTAAACTGGTATCGAAACTCCTAGTTTCGATTGAATATGTATCGAAACTCCTAGTTTTGATTGAATAACAGGTATCGAAACTCCTAGTTTCGATTGAACAGGTATCAAAACTCCTAGTTTCGATTACTGCACTTTGATTGACAGAATTCGTCCTGTATATTTTTATGTTCAAATCTTGAATTTGACACACTTTTCTTGTTATCTTACTTGCGATTGAACCTTTTGTATGCTTAGATACGGTTTTAAAGAAAATAACGTGGATAATATCGAGTTTTTACCTCTGGACAGAGATGACGATTTTTGAGAGAAAAAGAGAATGATCTTGACTTCTCCTGCTAAAACCCTTTGAGAAAACACTTGGAACTCTCCTTATAGCACCGAAATAAAGGATTCGAGTCTTCGATTATGGAAGAACCCCAAAAGAAAGTGGAGATAGGTATTCTTGTTGTTGTCGTAGAAGAAGAGAGAGATGACAGGGGTTGAGGGTTTTTGCTCTTGATGAATTGATAGAAAATGAGGTGGTATGGGAGATTGCTTAAGAAAGTAGAAGATGTTGAAATTTAGGGTGTGGGATGGACCCACATGGCCTTGAGGCGGAGATTTCTGGTCAATGGGAGTGGGTGGGGTTAAATAAATCAAACCATTTGATTTAAGTGTAAATTTAACCACTAGTGTTCGTATTTAGTCGGGTTATCCTGGTACGTGAACCGGTAACTCCTAGAATTACCAGAATGTGAAATGAGACCCTGTACGATTTTTGTTAGACCTTAATGTCCTTGTTTGTGAAATTAAGTAAATCACAAAACAATTATAATTTAAACTTGTTTATAACATGTACGGATATTGACCTGAAATGTCGGGTGTCACATTCTCCCCATGTTAAAAGAATTTCGTCCCGAAATTCAATTTGTGTCCTCTTGAACTGTTGTATCCTTAAACAAGGATGGGTATTTTTGTTTTCATTTGATCCTCTCATTCAAATGGTTCAACGTACCTAGGATTAAGCTTGCCACGGTTGACAAATTTTGCCACTCTTTTCCAAGGTGAGACCTTCAACGTGACTTTGTCTATCACTTGGAATTCTAATGGTTTTCGTCTGTTGCTAGCTCCACTCTCTTTCGTCTGTCTTGAGTGGCTTTCAGACGATCTTTTATTTCGACGATCTTGTCAGTGGTTTCCTTGCCAATATCAGGACCAGTCAAATGCTTTTCGCTAACCCCCGCCCAACATAGCGATGAGTGACACTTATAACCATACAAAGACTCAACGGAGCGGCTTTAATGCTGGTATGGTAGTTGATATTATATGAAAACTCATCCAACGGTGGTGAGTATCCCTATTTCTTCTGAAATCGATTACGCACACACGGAGCACATCTTTTAAAGTTTGGATAGTCCTTTTACTTTGACCGTTCATCTGGGGATGATATGCAGTGGTCATGTAAAGGCGTGTGCTCAAGGCTTCTTGTACAGACTGTCAGGTTCTTGACATGAATCGACTGTCCCTTTTTGTGAAAATGGAAACTGGCATACCATGCCTAGCCTTAATTCCCTTAATATTTAGCCTTGCACGCGTCTTACTTTTATCTGTCTCCTTTATTGGTAGGGAATGCGCGGATTTCGTCAAACGACTGACGATTATCATATAGTATCATAGTTGCTAGGTGTTCTGGGTAACTTTGAAATGAAATCCATTGAAATTTTTCCCATTTCCATTGAGGTATCTCGGGTTGTTATAACAATCCCGACGGTTTCTGATGTTCTGCCTTTACCTTTGAACATGTCAGGCATTTACCAATGTAAATATCGATTTCTCTTTTCATGTTCGGCCACCAGTAGAGTTCTTTCAGATCCTTATACATTTTATCCGAACCTGGGTGAATGGGGTACCTGGACTTGTGGGCTTCGTCCATAACCAACTCCTGTAAGTTACCAAAACATGGCACCCAAATTCTATTTGCAAAGTATAAAGTATCATCTGATTTTGGCTCTAATTGTCTGATCATTCCTCGTATAGCTTCACTCTGAATGTTTTCTTCTTTGATTGCCTCATGTTGTGCCATCCGGATTTGAGTCGTGAGACTCGCATGAATTGTCAATCCTAGGGCACGAACACGGAGAGTTTTAACCCGTTCTTTACGACTCAAGGCATCTGCTACGACATTTGCCTTACCAGGGTGATACTTGATATCACAGTCGTAATCATTCAGTAGTTCTACCCAACGAAGTTGACTCATGTTGAGTTCTTTCTGATTAAAGATGTACTGGAGACTCTTGTGGTTTGTAAAGATAGTACATTTTGTACCATATAAGAAATATCTCCAAATCTTGAGTGCAAACACGACAGCACCCAATTTCAGATCGTGAGTCGTATAATTTTTTTTTTTTTATTTATTTTTTTTTTTCCATGTACTCTTAGCTGTCTGGATGCATACGCTATGACTTTTTCTCTTTGCATCAATACACATCCCAGACCTTGGTGTGATGCGTCGCAGTACACGATGGAATTGTCAGTTCCTTCGGGAAGGGATATGATTGGTGCACTGCAAAGTTTTTGCTTCAACAATTGAAACGCTGATTCTTGTTTATCAGTCCAATCAAACTTTTTGTCCTTCTGAGTTAACGTGGTCAAAGGCAAGGCTATCTTTGAAAAATTCTCGATAAATCGCCTGTAATATCCCGCCGAACCCAGAAATTGACGCACCTCAGTCGGAGTTCTTGGTGCTTCCCAGTTTTTGATAGCTTCAATCTTGGTTGGGATTACGTGAATACCCTTCTTATTGATGACGTGTCCGAGAAAGTGAACCTCTTGAATCCGAAACTCACACTTAGAGAATTTGGCATAACGATTCTCATTCCGGAGTAGTTCCAAGATTGATTTCAAATGATGTTCATGTTCCTCATTGGTTTTTGAATATATTGATATGTCATCGATAAATACAATCACGAATTTATTCAAGTATGGCTTGCACACGCGGTTCATTAGGTCCATGAAAACGGCCGGTGCATTAGTCAAGCCAAATGGCATAACTAGGAACTCGTAGTGACCGTAACGAGTCCTAAAAGTCGTTTTTGGTATATCTTCTTCCTGAATTTTCAGTTGAGGATATCCTAATTGTAGATCAATTTTAGAATAGAAACTGGACCCTTGAAGTTGATCAAACAAATCGTCTACTCGAAGAAGAGGATACCGGTTTTTGATTGTCAGCTTGTTCAACTCCCGATAATTGATGCACCTTCTAAAGGTTCCATCCTTTTTCTTTACAAACAGGACCGGAACTCCCCATGGTGAGAAACTCGGTCTTATGAAAAAAAATTACTCGACGAGGTGTCCAAGTTTTTGTTGTATATTGGGTAGAAATGAAAAAGTATGAAAATGAAACTTTATGTTTGTCCCTCTTATGCTTTCCAAAAGCATTTTCCCGGACTAAGACTTTTCTCTTATTTCAGGTTTCATGTTTTCTAGGATTTTCCTCTCCATGTGCCTTCATGGAGCTAGGAATTGATGTTCCTCGGGAGCTCTTATTTGCAAACTTCGAGTCTAATCACTACTTTACCCCTTTGTTTGCACTACTTTTCAAGGCATACTAGCCTTTGGGTTGTAGCGTCTTGATATGTAAACTCATGTCTCGACTACCATACCTTCGAAGAATGTAAGCCATACGAAGTTTGATGTTTGTTTGGGATATTCATATTCCGTCTAGCTGAGGGAATGAATAATAATACTGTAAGAATGGTCTCATCGAATTAGTGTTTTCCCCAAAATGGGCTATGGGTTTGTCAACTCATTAAGTTGGCAGAAAGAGTTGATAGTCAACTATTAGTCATACGGTGTGTATGCACTCCCTTAGTGTTTGAATGGTACTTTGGTGACTTACCATTACGTATTCCACTCATTCAGGTTATAGCCTTAAAATCCTTAGCACAAGGATAAACTTGAGGTAATGAGTGTTGAACGTCGAGACTTTTGTATTCTAACTGAGTCTACTCTAAGAGATCATTTCTTAACAATAGATGCTCTAGAGCTTCCCAATTATAGAAAACTAGGAGTGAAAGATGCAATCACACCTCTCTTCTAGGCTAAATCTGGGATCCATCCAACAAGATGAACTTTGGGGAAGTGCGAGTATAAAAGAGTAATAAATTATTCTTCTCAACTCTTTGTGGACAGTGGCCTATTGTGAATAGTTCGAGTTTACGTCCTTTATGCATATCATGAGCTAATGAGATTAGCATGAGATTCCGCATTTGGGACTCCTTTAAGGGTTTTGCATGTCGTTTTGGTTAGTGCGACAATAGTCGTTAGTCCACACTTAGGTTTCTTTGGCATTCGCTCGAGCATCAAACCCGGCTTATCCATTACCGAGAGAATAGTTAGACTTAAAGGTATATTGAATGTCAATGGCTGCGAGAGCAATCCTGTTTGACCGATATTCTGAAATGTCCGATTTCCTACTTGTCTCATGTCGAGCTTCCACAATATCCATAGGTGCCATGTGTATGCGGGTCAGAATAATATCCTGCCCTATTACTGAAGTTAGTGCATAACACTCTTGGCGTAACTTTCAATCAATTGTGAGATTGAACTGTATGATGGATCATGAGATTATGCTATAATCTCCCACAATAGTTGTGCAATTACTGTAAGTGTTAGTTGTGGTAACACTCAATTTGAAGCATTCCTGACAAGTAGAATCTCAAAGAATGAATGTGCGAATTTCTTCGTCGTTCATGATTTACTAAGGATTGGTTGAATTCAATTTGAATTTCTCTCGTTCCTCCAAAACTAGGAGAATGCTTTGTGAGCACCTAATTGAGAAGTCTGATTTGTTGAGATCCAATCCTTAATCAAGTGATTGAGAACATGAGTTGATCATCAGCTTAGACAGCAAGACTCACTAAAGTTCCCATGCACTGCAAATTATGATTACGTGTGCACCCGTAATGATAATTTGCCTTGCCTGATCCCTATAGTGTTTCTTCTATCCCTAGCTTTTAATCAAAAGGGACTTGAAATAATCATTAGATTGCGTGTGCACATTTATACAGGAGTGTGTATTGTTTTATCGGATTACTGTTAATTATGTGTACCAATACTCATGAATCTGCCGAATATGGCAGTTGTCGGATGAGGCTAAGGGTAGAAAGGCACCACCAGTGTCTCTTAAAAAAATGTGCATGGTGAAATTCAGGCACTATGTGTTGGGCAGAGATCCTCAAACGAGTGTCGAGCAACTCATGCTCCAAGTCTGTATATATGCATGGATCCACATGATCCTGATGTATGTCTGGGTCTCCTGACCCTTGGAGTTCTCTCCCATTTAGTCCTGCTTATTCACCTTGAATTCCCTTCTGTCTGGGCAATCATGCCTGCCATACATCATGGCGAGAGTCTAGGCATCCGATCCGACAACTTATGAAGGAGATTATTTATACCGTACTTACGTTAGGAAGATAATTGCCTCCAAGGCTGGAGTAGTTGTGGTGCAGGTATAGGTACAGATTCTGGTACGAGTTCAGCCTGTTGTGATACCAAGATCGGTAACTGACGATCGTTGTCGTCGAAGTCCAAGCTCAGCTCGTAACTCGATCTTCTAAGGTTGCAGTATGTTGAGTACCCGTTATTCTTGACTCGTAATCCGAACAGTAACATGTTGTAAGTGTTTATTGTTTTCACATTGTTGTATGTGTTTAAGTGTTCATTACATGTGCTATGTAATTGTATTAGTGTAGCTAATGGTACCCTAGTGTAACTCCATACACTAATAGTCTACACAAATTGTTCGGCAACGGTTGGAATTCCTATGCTCAAGTCTTGGGTGTTTTTAGTGTGATGCAAGTCTTAGAAATCTTGGTCCCTAGATGAGTCCGGTTAGAGCCTAGGTATCACTAAGGACACCTAATTCGCTAAAACCATTGCTCTGATACCAATCTGTCACACCCCCATATTTTATTTACTTATTAAATAAATACAGGTTGTAACGATTGGTTCATTACACGATAGCGGAAGCAGTAATAATGATTTCTAAGACTTGATTACATATACAATTACTAAAACTAAGAAATACTATGATCTAAGTTCTTCTAGATCAACGACAGACTTGAGACTTGATATTCTACGTCCTTCCAGCTACTAGGAATTGATCCAACATAGCTAGCCTATTCCAACCGCGCCATGGCTAGAGGTCACCTGAGAAACATACATGAAAGTGTCAACACGAAGGTTGGTGAGTTCACAGAGTTAGTTATATTAGTGCTTATAGTTTTTCCCCAAAAACCTGTTCATGACTTTACCGTCATAAAACTAAGTAGTTTTCATTTGAAAACATTATCATGACTTAACCGTCATAAAATATGTTTAAACCTGATCGATTTAACTAATCAGAACCCTTTTGTATAAACATGATCACTTTATCCGGATCAAAACTCTTTTGTTTAAACCTGATCACTTTAACCTGATCAGAACCCTTTGTTTATTCCTGATCACTTTAACCTGATCAGAACCCTTTGTTTAAATTCAATTGTTCGTAAATAGTTTCAGGTGTATGTGATAAACAGAATAAGAATTGTTGACCCATTTGTAAACTAGCTAGGAATACAAATAATATGTTCATACATGAGGCGTAACCAAACCATGACAATTTGTACACGCCCCTAATTTCGTTATCCGGTTCTATGCGGCCATAAATCCTCCAGATTGTGGTTAGCGCGACTAACCATGACCGGGAGACGTCACTCTCCATAGTACTATTCATAGGACCCTAGGCTACAGTTAATGGTTACTACATTGTTCCAGGGGACTTTAGCTCAACTCGTTGTTCTCATCTCATGTAAACATAAAAGTCATGCCTTATTCTCTTGTTATCCCATAAAATAATTGGAAGTATGTGTTTCCCCCAATCGTTGAGTGTTGTTCATCCGAACAATCGTTGTGTGTTGTTCATCCGAACAATCGTTGTGTGTTGTTCATCCAAACAATCGTTGTGTGTTGTTCATCCGAACAATCGTTGTGTGTTGTTGTATCCAGCTGTTTAGTTGAGCAAGTTTTCTCCCCGTTTGTTTAAAAACAATTTAAAAACCAGTAGTAAAAGTGGGGTTGGGAGACTCACAAGAAGTTAAACCAAAATGTTCATATTGTCAAACGTATAAACAATGTAATTCATGTTTTCAAAACATAACAAGTAAGTATGTTTCTCCCCCGATGTTTACAAAACAGTAAAGAGTTAAAAGGGAGCCGTGAACTCACCTTGAGTTTGTGTATGCTTGCAATGATAATTGTTCTAGCCGAACTTGACTATTCGTACCCTAGATACCAAAGGGTAAATTGTGTTAAGACCGAACGTCTCATATTGCAAATTGTTCATCGACCTAGTAAATCTGGTTGCTTTTGTTTAAATATCTTCTTAGATTTTCAACACTTGTTTTGCTATAAAAACAGTTCTAAGTTACTGCCCAATGTGACTGATGAACAGATGTCGAAACTTCCTATTTTCGATTGGGCAATTGAGTATCGAAACTTCATAGTTTCGATTGAGTAGTTAGGTATCGAAACTATCTAGTTTCGATTGGCAAGAAGGGTATCGAAACTATCTAGTTTCGATTGAGCAATATGTATCGAAACTACATAGTTTTGATTGAACAACTAGTATCGAAACTCCCAGTTTCGATTGAGTAAACTGGTATCGAAACTCCTAGTTTCGATTGAATAGGTATCGAAACTCCTAGTTTCGATTGAATAACAGGTATCGAAACTCCTAGTTTCGATTGAACAGGTATCGAAACTCCTAGTTTCGATTACTGAACTTTGATTGACAGAATTCGTCCTGTATATTTTTATGTTCAAATCTTGAATTTGACACACTTTTCTTGTTATCCTACTTGCGATTGAACCTTTTGTATGCTTAGATACGGTTTTAAAGAAAATAAAGTGGATAATATCGAGTTTTTACCTCTGGACAGAGATAACGATTTTTGAGAGAAAAAGAGAATGATCTTGACTTCTCCTGCTAAAACCCTTTGAGAAAACACTTGGAACTCTCCTTATAGCACCGAAATAAAGGATTCGAGTCTTCGATTATGGAAGAACCCCAAAAGAAAGTGGAGATAGGTATTCTTGTTGTTGTCGTAGAAGAAGAGAGAGATGACAGGGGTTGAGGGTTTTTGCTCTTGATGAAGTGATAGAAAATGAGGTGGTATGGGAGATTGCTTAAGAAAGTAGAAGATGTTGAAATTTAGGGTGTGGGATGGACCCACATGGCCTTGAGGCCGAGATTTCTGGTCAATGGGAGTGGGTGGGGTTAAATAAATCAAACCATTTGATTTAAGTGTAAATTTAACCACTAGTGTTCGTATTTAGTCGGGTTATCCTGGTACGTGAACCGGTGACTCCTAGAATTACCAGAATGTGAAATGAGACCCTGTACGATTTTTGTTAGACCTTAATGTCCTTGTTTGTGAAATTAAGTAAATCACAAAACAATTATAATTTAAACTTGTTTATAACATGTACGGATATTGACCTGAAATGTCGGGTGTCACACAATGCGTCTATCTGGACATTTCAGGGTTGAGTCTTAAAGTCATGAGTTACAACTAACTTATATGACTTCACCTTAATAGGAGGATGTTGTTCCTTACAGCTTAGAGCATATGCCACCAGATTGGCTTTCCCTGGGTGATATAGGATTTCATAATCATAATCCTTTATCAGCTCTAACCATCTTCGCTGCCTCATGTTCAAATATTTTTGCTCAAAGAAATACTTTAAGCTTTTATGATCTGTGTAGATTTTGCACTTAACTCCATATAGATAGTGTCTCCATATTTTAAGTGCAAATACTACATCAGCTAACTCTAAATCACGGGTCGGGTAGTTAGTTTCATGGGGTTTGAGTTGTCGTGAAGCATAGGCTATAACCTTGCCTCTCTACATTAATACACACCCCAGTCACTGATGCGAAGCATCAGAGTAAACTACCAGATCCTCTGTCCCTTCCGGTAAAGACAATACCAGAGTCTGAGTCAATTTCTCCTTTAGCTTTTGAAAATCATTTTATTGTTCAGCTCCCCACACAAACTTTGTCTCTTTCTTCGTGAGTTTTGTCAATGGGGTAGCAATCTTAGAGAAATTCTGGATAAATCTTCTATAGTAACCAGGTAAACCTATGAAACTACGTATTTTCGTAGGTGACTTTGGTGATTTCCATATCAGTATAGTTTCTCTCTTTGAAGGATCTACAAGAATACCTTCTGCGTTTATCACATGACCCAAGAACTGAACTTCTCGGAGCCAAAACGCACATTAAGAAAATTTTGCATACAACTTCTCTTTTCTAAGTGTTTCCAGCACTTCCTTTAAATGACATGCAAGATCCCCTTCATTCTTTGAGTAAATTAGAATATCATCAATGAACACGATCACAGATCGGTCCAATATTGGTCGACAAAACTTATTCATGAGGTCCATGAATGCAGCGGGGGCATTAGTCAAACCAAATGACATTATTAAGAACTCATAATGTCTGTATCTCGTACGGAAGGCTGTTTTTAGAATATCTTCTTCTCTAACCTTCATCTGATGATAACCCGACCTTAGATCAATTTCTGAGAACCAGTTTGCTCCTGCTAATTCATCAAACAACTCATTGATCCTAGGTAATTGGTATTTGTTCTTGATTGTAAGCTTGTTCAGTTATCTGTAGTCTATGCACATACGCATACTACCATCTTTCTTCTTCACGAAAAGAGCCGGAGCAACCCAAGGCGAGATACTCAGTCTTATGAAACCTCTGTCTAACAAATCTTGCAGTTGTGACGTTAGTTCCTTCATTTCTGATGGAGCTAAACGATATGGTTCCTTAGCTACAGGCTTAGCACCTGGTATTCTTCATAATTCTTCTTGGAATATATCAGGAAAATCACAAACTAATGGCACATCTTTTAATTCCCTCGTTTTCACTTTGGAATCAATAACATATGCCTCGTAGGCCTCATTTCCTTAACTCATAAACTTCACAGCTTTCATCATGGAGATAATCCTGATAGATGATCTTATCTTATCACTGTAGATTGTAATCCAATTGCCGTCTGGAGTCTGCATCTGAACTACTTTCTAGTTGCAAATGATCTGGGCATCGTTTGCAGGCAACCAGTCCATTCCTAAGACTACATTAAATCCTTAGAGGATCATTGGATATAGTCTAACGGAAAATGTATGTCCTTCGATATCAATGAAACAACCTTGAATGACTTCTGCTACATTCATCGTATTCCCAATAGCCGTTTCGACTTCAAAAGTTTCGGCTAATCTTATGGTAGGTCTAGCTAAGGAATGATAGAAATCTAGAGATACAAAACTTCTACTAGCTCCCGAGCCAAATTACACGGTTGTAGGTACGTTATAAACGATAAGTGTATCTGATACTACGTCTGGAAGTGCCTTAGCCTCCTCCGTCGTCAAGGTATCGGCTGTACTCTTGGCCTTTGGGACTTCTTTCCCCTTTCCATCTTCAATCACTACTGGTGTTGAAATCTTCAGGGTTGGGCATTCTATAATTCGTTGTCCAAGTTCTCCACACTTGTAACACCTCAGTCCCGACTTATTTTTACAATTGGTGGCTATATGTCCTGGTTTACCACAATTGTAGCAAGTATATGTCCCATACCTGCATTCTCTAGTGTGTAGCTTACCACATTTAGTACATTTATAACCACCACTCTTTTCTTACTTCTTTCTGTAACATTTCTGATTTTAGTATTCATATTTCAATTCAATGAAATGGATTTCGAACTCAATACTCGTGCACTGTTTTTGTGTTATTTTCTCGCCATAAATTGAATGCAATGATTCAATACAAATTCGCAAGTTTTACTCGATTATATACATTTAAACACTATACAAGTAATTATTTCATTCAAACTTACCAAACCTGAAAAGTCAAGGACTAAAATTGAAAAATGTCAAGAAACCCTAGTCTAGCACGGTCGTGCTTCGTCCTGGCACGGTCGCGCCAAGTGCATCGGCACGATCGCGCGACTGGTCCTGGAACGATCGCGCCCGGTGCCTAGGCACGGTCGCGCCTGTGTAACAGTTGAAACGTAAATGCAGTTTAATCACCCGATCGTTGAGAATCCGTAACAGTCTTACGTTTCTTTTCCCCTTAACGAGTGTATCACCATTTTCAAATTTTACAAACGTCTCAGTTTCATACTATCAACCTCGAAATCTCTCTCAAGCAATTCAAGCAAAAAAACTCGAATCCTCCTCTGAACCCAAATCCTCCCAATCATGAAAGGAATTCGCGCCTGAAGTCGTTATCGCCGACGCCGGAACTTTCTTCTACCGCTTTCTATCAATCCGATACTCTCCAAGGTAATTATCACCTTTTTCTCAGTCGATTTAGTCCTCATAACAAAAGCCCTCTGTTAATTGGGGCTTCCATCATAGAAATCATCCTGAACCGGATTTCTCATTTTAAAAAAATGATTTAATCGAACCCATACTTAAACACGATTTACATGCAATTAAATTATATGAAAAGACTCGTAATAACTCAATAATCAAAAGCCCTATCAATTCCATCATTTAAAATACAAGATTTATCCAATTCGTGTCTGTTTTGGAAGAGACACGGTCGCGCTAATCATCTAGCGTGGCCGTGCCTCATGTAGCGTGGTCGTGCCGACTAGCAGCGCGGTCGTGTCCTCCTGTCCAGACCTAGTCATGCCCTCTGGGCTAATCTCTGTTGTGTCTTAGAATCATAGACACGTCCGTGCCGAGCTAAGGCACGGTCGTGCCTCGTGAATTGTCCAAGTTGGCCTCTGTTTGATCAAACCCGGTCGCGTCCCGTCTAGCGCGGTCGCGCCCGTGGTTCGAGCGCGGTCGTGTCCTTCCCAGGCACGGTCGTGTCTAGGTCAGAATCTTTGATCAGAATTATTGTTGTTTTATTTTAATCTGTAAAAATTCCAGATTAAGTTTTTAAATAAAAATAGTTAGTTTTATAAAAAGGTATTTGAAAAGATCAAATAATTAATCTTGGAATAAATGGAAAATCATTTAATTAAAAGTTTATAAAAAAATTAAATTTGTTATTAAACTTTTCATTTAAAACATTTTATTTGTAAGTTACATACTTTATAAATAAATAAATAAAGATTATTTATTCTTCATTTTAAATAAAAACATTTATTTATTTATTAAATTACATTTAACACATACTTTATTTTCATAATCAATGATTTTATAAATATTCTATTTTACTATTTAATTCCCAACCTTAATCAAAATGTTTCAAAAATATTTACTTCAAAACTTTATATATGTTATTCAATACTTTTAAATACAAATCAATAGTTTTATACACAAATTCAACCTTCATTTTTAGACTTAAACTTTGTGCACATATTTGATTCAATGTACATTATTATCTAGGTTAACTCGTGCGTATCAAGGATTCTTATTTTATCTATACTCTTTGTTAGCTACACTTCCATACCAAGTGAGTATTCACAACCCCTTTTTACTCTTTTACACTTTTGGGGTGGAACATGAACTTTATACACATTACACATTTACATTTACACAAACAACTCAAGTGCAAAATCCTATTTACATACATGTGTGCAAAATTTGAGCTTTGTGCCCGAGTGCTAATTGTGCTAATATTTGTGAAAACTTATGTGCAATCATTAACTATACAAGCCGACGGTTTTCAATGATAGATCTATTGAGTCTGACAAACCCACCCAAGTGGAGGTGATTGATCCCGACAACACAATTTACATACTAGTTACAAAGGTTTGGTTGTACTTGATTACACAATAGCTGCTCCCCATAAATGCCTTATTTTATCATGTCTTGTAAAGGATTTGTTTTCAACTATATGCTATCTATATACAACTGTGTTATACTCACCAACTTTTTAGTTGACTTTATTTTATTCATGTTTCAGGCCCTAATATGTGAGAATGATTTCAGACGTGCTCAATATAGGATTTGGACTTAGCAATTTAAATCAAGAATTCTATGAGTTGTTTTATGTTTCTTTGTTTGAATTTGGTTTGTACTTGGATTATTTGTAATGGAAATTTGACTTTAATATATTTCAATTTAGTCAACCATGTGCTATGAACAGTCTACATGTCCCGCCCCGATGATTCCGCCATCGGTCGGGGTGTGACAGATTGGTATCAGAGCCTTGGTTATAGGGAATTAGGTTATTAGACACCTTGACCTAGACTATAACTTTAGGACACCCACTTATACTATGTTTCATGATTTTTGTGCTATGTGTTACATGCTATGTGCTACATGCTTACCATGATTAATTATTATTATAATTGATACCTTACTTGTTAAAAATTCATGACTTAGTAGGATCTTCTTAAATAATAATTTAATAAATAATATCCTTTCATATATCCTAAAACCTCATAATATTTCTATTTTCTTTTCTATCTTTATCCTTCTTAGCATGTGGAAAAATTCTTGAAGCAAAAATCTCTAAAATTTTTATTTCTTCGTTAAGGTTTTTAAACTTGTTAAATTATTTGAGGACACGTGCAATCTGGAAGGGTGACACCTGTATTTTGGGTTTTCTGTCTAGGAAAACATTTCGCATAAATCCCAATCAACCGAGGGACCCGTATGCTTTCCTGGGAATCCCCGAGATGAGTGTTTACTTATAGGCTAAAGCATGTCTTCTTGAAAATTATATAAGTTTAATTAACCTTAATGTGCCATGGTATTCAAGTGATTTTGTCACTTTTGAGTACAATCCAAACTAAGAATATCTATTTTTTATTTTTGTTATCTCATTCTATTAAATCCTATCAAATCTCATAAGTTCTTACAATCTTTCTTGTCTTGTGAAAATCTGTAGAATGCCTCCTCGTCGTGCTCCTGCAACCAACGCCAACACCGACATTGCTACTATTCTTACTCAATTGGTGACACAACTCACCCAAGCCAATGGTGCCACCAATGGCAACAATGGTGGAAATGGAAGCAATAGTGGTAATAATGGTGGAAATGGTGGTAACAATCCATCTCAATGCACCTTCAAGCACTTCAACTCGTGCAATCCCCTCAAGTTCTTTGGTACCGAAGGAGCTACTGGACTCCTTCAATGGTTTGAAAGCATTGAGAATACCTTTCTCAATAGTGACTGTCCCGACTATCTCCGTGTTCGTCATGCTACAAGTGTCCTACAAAAACGGGCACTTACATGGTGGAATGGGGAGAAAAGGAATAGGGGTGTTGATGTAGCTATGGCCTTACCTTGGGATGACGTCAAAAGGCTTATGACCGAGGAGTTCTGCCCTCGAAATGAAGTGAAAAAGTTAGAAGCTGAATTTTGGGATCTTGCCTAAGATAGTGGGGAAAGCTTAGCATATACAACTCGGTTCCATGAGTTGAGTCTTCTCGTGCCACACATGGTCACTCCTTTGTCCCATTGTATCGAAAAGTATATTGGTGGGCTACCAAGACAAATCCAAGATACGGTCTTAGGTAGAATCCTGCTACTCTGGAGGATGCCATTCGTCTATCCGCTACCTTAACTGATAATCATGTGAAAGCTGGAACTCTTACCAAAAAGGGTTCTAAGAAAGTTTCTGAAACCGTAACCCCTCCTACTCACAGCAAAGAAACCACAACCGAGCCCTCTCGCAATAATAGAAAGAGGAAGGTTAGAAATTTTGCTGTGGTTACTCCTGCTGTTCCCGTCAACCAAGCTGCACCTATGGTTCAAGCGCCGGCTAAAAAGCCATATGTTGGGATCTACCCTCTTTGTGCCACCAGCAATTATCATCATCCTCAAACTATCCCATGTTGCTTTTGTACTCATTGTGGGAGATATGGTCATACTATCAATGTTTGTAGGGCCAAAGCTCTTGCGGGCCAAGTCCACCCTCCAAACCGAACCATACCTCAAGTGGCTAATCAAGGTGCTCCCGTCATTGCTAATGGGCGTGCTTGCTATGAGTGTGGTGAACCGAACCATTTTCGTGATCAATGCCTAAGACTTGCAAATGCTAGACAAGGTGGAGCTCGTGGGCGTGCGTTCAACATAAACGCCAACGAAGCTCAAGCCAACAACGACGTGGTTAATGGTACGTTCCTTGTTAATAGTCAATATGCCTCCATTTTGTTCGATACCGGTGCCGATAAAAGTTTTGTGTCACTTAATTTTGAGCCCTTACTTGCAAAGACACGATCCCAATTAGAGAAAACCTTCACCGTTGAAATAGCAAATGGTGACTCCCTTACCATTGAGTCCATTATTTATGATTGCTCTTTAGAACTTAATGATCATTCATTCCCAATCAACCTTGTTCCAATGCCACTAGGAAGCTTTGTGTAGAACCAAAGACTGATTGCTACCAAATTATTATAAGTACAAATGCTGCTGATAGGCTTATCAGCAGCATTCAACACTTGTTGCTGCTGATAGGCTTATCAGCAGCATTCAACACAAGTTGCTGCTGATAGGCTTATTAGCAGCATTCTGCACAAGTTGCTGCTGATAGGCTTATCAGCAGCAGTCTTCCATGTTTGCTGCTGATAGGCTTACCAGCAGCAACCTTCACTCTTTGCAGCTGATAGCTCTACTCGCTGAAGACCAAACGTTGCAGCTGACTATCCAGGCCAAGCGTTTCTGACACCTTTCTGCAAAAGCAACTGACAGACTCAAAGCAGAAGGAACCGCTATGGTCAACCAATGACGGACAACAATACACTTCTCCAAGCATGCAAACAATGATGCCTAAGAAGACGTTTCAATAAAGTTATCTAGATTAGCCTTTGCGTGTAATTTAGATTAATAAACAAGATCAACGGTCTGTGTTCGATCTGATCCTCAGAATCAAGGGTTTGTCTTGATTCTGAGTTACTATAAATACTGTGTAAACACTTCATAGTAAGTGTTTGTTGATAGTGCTTGTTATACTTATTCATTGAGTTTCTCACTTGTAATCTTTGCATTCACAAAAGCTTAATACAACAGTGTTTATCAGTATTCTTTGTGTTTACTTGATTATAAATTGTGTAGTTGATTTTGTTTCCGCCAACCTCAACTAAGAGCAGAACCATCTTGTATTCTCACGATCCTACAAGTGGTATCAGAGCTTTGGCTCAGATTAAACAAACTAACATTTGTCTAATCATCTCTGGTTCTATTCTAAACTATCTCTTTGATCAAGTCACCCAAAATCAAAACAAAAATGGCACAAAGCAACGAGCTTGAAGACATCCTGAAGCAGCAATACGAAAACTTTGTCTGCAATGAAGGTGAGTCACTAACCAGTGTGTATAACAGGTACACTTACCTGGTAGGAGAGCTGCAGTGCTCTAAGGTGAAACTGGAGAATGAAGACATTCTCAAAAGGTTCATCAGATCTCTTCCTAGTTGCTGGACACTTTACACAGTGTCAATAAGAAGAACTGAGAATCTGAAGACCCTGCAGATGACCGAGCTCTTTTGTATGCTAAAAGCCTATGAATTAGAAATAATTCAAGCCAAAGAAAGAAACTCAAGCCATCAATCAGCCTCGTCCACCACCTCTCCCGCGCTTCACTCTGACCACTCAGGTCCTAGTTCAAGCGACTACTATCCTACCAGACAAGCACACCAAGCTCAGCCAAGACACCAACAGCAGCAACAAGTCAATCCTCCAGCACAAACTGCAGCCTGTGCAAATGTTGGAACTACTGACTTTGACTGGAGCTTCCAGCCTGAGGATCTTTCTGCCAACAATCAAGCTCTCATGGCAGACACACTAGAGGTATCCTCTCTAACTTCAGACACATCAGAGGTACCACCAAAGGTATATGAAAATCTATGTACTCAAGAGTGCATTGATAAGGTCCTTGGATATAGGAAACATAACCAGAAGCTCATAGATCAAAATGAAGAATTTCACCAAATGAAATCTGAATTTAAAAAGGTTGAAAACAGTTACAGGGAAAAGAATGATTGTTTAAAGAAAGAAATTTCATCATTAAAACATGAACAAACAAACCTTGAAACTCAAATTGATGATATTCTGGTTAAGTTGAAAGCTGCAAGGGCTGAACTAGCAGACCAAAAGGTCCATTTGGAAAAATATGAATTTGCATCCAAAAAGCTGCAAAGACTTTTGGATATTCAAATCCATGAAAATGTAAAAACTGGGTTGGGATATCATGCTGACCAGTACAAAACCGTTGCACCTCCTGCTGATTACGCTGCCATCCATGAACCAAGTTTCAATCTAGCAAATCTTGACATGGCCAACCGAAATCTTGACCCTGCTGTCAAAGAAACCCCTGTGCAAGAATGCACTACTTCATCAGAGACTGAGTCAACTTGCTCAGACTCCACTGAAACAAGTAATGCCTTATCTTCTCCTGCCCCTCAAGTGATAGTCACTAAAGATGAAGTCCCTGTTATCCCTTCATTACCAGTTCCTAAACCCTTCAAACAAATCAGAATTAGCTATCCTCCAGCAGGAAGAAAGCTAACTATTGAAAAGGGACAGTCTTCCACCTCCACCAACTCAAAGCCTCCTTCCAATTCAGTCCAGCCAAGGAAGGTGTTTGACACATATCATGCGCCTGAAGAAAGGGTTCCATATGTTCAAAAAACATTGGAAGAAGCTACTTTTGAGCACAACAAAGCTCACCCTTGGAATGTCAAAGACCTTTTCAAAAGAAAGGATTATGTGCATCCTTCAAAGGATAAACTGGCAAAGTCATGTTTTGTCTGTGGGAAATATAACCACACTGCCAGCACCTGCTTCTACTACCTACAGCAGCAAAGAAACCTAAAGCAACATGCTTTTGAGAAGACAAGGAAGAACAAACAGGTAAGAAGCTTTGAAGCTAAGACAACTCAATTCAGAAAATCTCTTTCTCCACCATGGGAGCAGTTGTCAAAGCCTCAAAAATCTTGCATCATCTGTGGAGAATCAAACCACGATGCAGCAAACTGTAAGTTTAACCCTTTCAACCAGATTCTTCAACATGCCCCTCAAAGACAAAGGGTAAAGAAGGATCAACATACATCGGTTGTTAGTCCAGTTAAGCCCAAGAAAACGAAGGAGAAGCTTTCAGCAACAACCAAATCTGCAGCTGATAAGCTAACAAAGTCCGCAGCAAAAGTGTCCAATGCTAATAAAGCAAGATCCAAGGGAAAGCCTTCAACAGCAACACAGTCTGCTACTGCTCAATCAAAACCACCAGCAGCAACACCAGCTGCTGCAGCTATGCCAAAGTCATCAGCATTCACGCCAGCTGCTCATAGGTCAAAGAAAACTGGAAAACCTATACCTCAGCAATGGAAGGTGAAGATACCACCAAGCATCATCATTGGCTCCGTTGAATGTGCACATGCTGACACTAATAATCCAAGAACCTTTTTCTGCAAGAATGCAAGCTCTTGGATTTCTCCCACTGGTATGATGAACTTTGTTTAAAATCTTTCTCCAAAATCAGATTCTGTAAATATGTTGGTATCTTGTTGTAAATAAAAGTAATTAGTCAGCAGCACTTCTTCAATGCTGACAGATTTTCTCTTCAGCAGCAAAAGTTTTGCCACTGATCTCTTTAAGTTATCAGCAGGAACAAGTTTCCTGCGGATTGCTTCAAGGCGGTCAGCAGCAACCTTTTTGCTGCGGAAAGAATACAACAGTCAGCAGCTACCAAATCTGCTGCTGAAAGACTTAACTATCCGAAGCAACCAAGTTTGCAGCGGATAGCTCATCATCAGCAGCAACCAAGTTTGCTGCTGATGGGTAATCATAAGTCTAAATTAACTTTTACCCGCTGTAAAGTTTACCGTCAGTCCCTTCCATGACTGCCTTGGTGTATTACAACTGTAACAACGAAAAGTGAAACAGGTTGTACTGTACAAGTAAGGTTTCTTTTTCTTCGTCTGCCGTTATATCACCATCATAAACGTTCCTACCACCTCTTCATTTTCAATTTCAAACCCTAACCTTCCATCACTTTCTCTCCCGTCCCCACAGCATTCAAAGCCTTCCATAATCAACTACCATTCAAACACCCTTCTTTCTTCCCTCCAAATCCATAACAATGGCAGTCGTCGATATAAACATCCCCAACGACAAGTTTGCTCCCTACCACAACCTCACTGCATACCTAATAAAAGGCAAGAAGTCCGAGGGTTTCGACAGTATGATCGACTTCCTCTGTCGGTCCAAAATTTACCATGCCCTAACCGTCAACCCAACCATATATACTTCACACATGGAAGATTTTTGGAGCTCCGCCGTGTATTCTACTGAACAGGGCACTCCTCAAATCAGAGGCACAGTAGACGGTAAGGAAATGATCATCACTGAAGCAAAGCTCCGCCAACACCTCAAGCTTTAGGATGAAGGGGACGCCCTCTCTTACCCAAGAGACGTATACATGAGGACCTTTGTATCCATAGGGTACACTGGGAATCAAACAGAGTATACGATAGAGAAGGCACTCATGGGTCCTAAATGGAAGTATCTCTGCCACACTCTTCTCCAATGCATATCTCAAAAGAGGAGTGGCTGGAACCAAATCAGCTCCGGACTTGCGTCGGCCGTTCACGGTATGATAACAGGGGCAGGTTTCAATTTTTCCCACCTCATTCTTGAAGGTTTGAGATACAACCTTCAAGAAGGGGTGAAATCTCAGTTCTTCATGTACCCAAGATTCTTTCAAGAAGTGTTCAATATTGAACACCAAGATCTTTCTAAAACTGCAAGAATCTACTCAATACTGGGACATAAGAACAACATTTTTCAGAGCATGAGAACAGTTTCATCAAAGTTCTCAGGGGCCGATGTTCCATTGTTATCTACAATGTTGAACACACATAGTGCCCAGGGTGACAGTTCAGCAAACCTAGCTGATACTGATCGCACACCCTCCACCTCACTGCCACAAACTCAACCTACTGTTTCCCTTGATCGAACCCCTGTGCATTCTACTGAGGATGCACAGGCACATACATTACTCACCCCCAGGTTGATTGCTCAACCGGAACACAGGGCCCCAGTTGCAGCTAAGTATACAAGGAAGCGGGGCAAGAGAACTCCTTCTTCTCTTGCCTCCAAGGCCCAAACCCAAGCCAACATCCCTCACTCAGAATCACAACATTCTAGTGAGAATATCATAAGGGAAAGCCACATTGCTAGGGAGACTCTTTCGGAAGTCTCTCTATTAGGATTAGGATCACTTCCCGGATCCATAGAACAGCCCTTCGAGCCATTCCTCTCTTCTTTGAACTTAAGTGTAGAGGAACCTGACCAAAGTGATGTACCTTCTCCAACTACCACTATCAAGGGGGTACTGATTGGTCTTGCTTCCGAAACACCCAGCCCAAGTTCTTCAACCTTGAAGGTCCACTCTGGGAGTTTTGAAAGAGTGGATGTGGACGAGGCTGTCACTACTGCTGGTCCATCAACTGACCAGGAGGACAGTGACAACATCTTTAAGACCTCAACCACGGCAACTCACGGTGAGGGTGTTTCCTTGGAAACTCCCTTCACTGAGAGGAATCCCAGTCGCCAAGAAACCACGGGTGATGGGGATGCTGAGGCTAGGCCTACGGCCCCATCTGGGTCCAAGGATTCCACAACTGTGGATGAGGACAGTCTGAAACTACACAACTTGGAATTGACGGCCAGGGTGGCTATGCTTGAGGCCGAAGTGTCCAAACTACGACACCAAGTCTTGATGCATGAAGCCCATCAATGTCCCTCCACGGCTTCTCCCTCTCTTGTCTCAGTGGGCACTCAAACAGATGCCTATATGTCCACTGATGCAACCAAAAAGGGGGAGAAAGTCTCCATGGAAGAAGACGAAGACAGTCTTGACAACTGGATTCAAGAGCAGTTTGTTCTTCAAAGCTCACAATACAAGCCAGCTTTTGTCCAAGTTCATGACTTGCCAGCCCCAGATAACGAAGACGAAGAGATATCTGAAGACTGGCAGTTGGTTGTCAGGGCTGTCGATGAAATGCTGAATGATGCTGAAGACACAGAACAAACAAATGCATCATTCAGCATCCTTCCTCAAGCAGCAGCCATCATAGGTCAATCCACTACCCCCCAAATCTTAAAATCTTCAAGGAAGCTAGAGTTTGACTCTATTCTAGCTTGGGGGTATGATGGATCAGCTGAGAGGTTCTGGATTAGATGGGAGTTCAGCGGAGTAGAAGAGCTGAACTGGAACTCTCTCAATGCCCTCCAAGTCCTAGAACTGCATCTAAATGACTGCATCAACACTTCAGCAGATCTCTCAGCTGAACTTGCCATTGGCAGCCATCATAGGTCAATCCACTACCCCCCAAATCTTAAAATCTTCAAGGAAGCTAGAGTTTGACTCTATTCTAGCTTGGGGGTATGATGGATCAGCTGAGAGGTTCTGGATTGGATGGGAGTTCAGTGGAGTAGAAGAGCTGAATTGGAACTCTCTCAATGCCCTCCAAGTCCTAGAACTGCATCTAACTGACTGCATCAACACTTCAGCAGATCTCTCAGCTGAACTTGCCATTGGCAGGTTCCATGACCTGATGGAGGACAATCTACCCAGGTTCCAAAGATTCCTACAAGCAGCACATCGGGTAGCTTATCCTGAATCCTCGGCGGCCGCAGAAAGAAGACTGACTCCTAGCAATCTTGAAATAACAAGGAGCAGTCTTCTCACTGAAGAAGAAGCTCTGGGCCTTCGAAGATTCCTGTATGCCTTCCTGGTCAAGGACTTGGATGTGCTAAGTTGGGTGAGCACTAAGTCTCTTGACCACACTTTTCTGCTCAGCAACGGCTCCTCTCTCATTATCAACACCAAAAACATCCTTCATCTGCCCTCAGACTTTCTCTTCAAGATCTATCAGCTCAGAACCAACATCTGCAATGTCAACTCACTTGAAAGCCAGGCAATGATAGATACTGTCAGAGCCAAACTTGAACAAGTAGGAAGAATTACTGAGGCAGTATATGTGTCAAACTCTGACACTGACACTGACTCAGCTTCCCCTCGAGTTAACATCTGCACTGCAGCTTATGAGTCAAGATCAACTATCAAAGAAAAACTGAGAGAAATAGAAGGTCCTGAGTATCAACTTGATGAAGACGATGACCTTCCCTTATTCACATCTCAAATTGCCAATGAAGCTGAGGCAGAGATCCCAATAGCAGCATCACCATCTGCTGTTGTGATCAATGAAGCTGAAGCAGAGGCATCCAATGTAAACAAAGGAAAGGGAATCATGACTGATGAAGATGAAGAGAGGTTGCTAAAAGAGAAAAGAGAAAGGGAAGAGAAAAGAAGAAGAAGAGAAGAAGAGGAGATGGCTGACATAAAAAGGGTTCAAGAAAGAAAAACAGCCATTCTCCTAAGAGAAAAACAGCCATTCTCTCTGAAAAGAAAGATTCATGCAGTCGACCAAATTGAGAAAGATGAACAACTGGCCAGACAGCTGCAGGAACAGCTTGCTAAGGAAGAAGAAGAAAAAAATGAAAAGAAGAAGAAGAAGGATGCTAAGTTTCGAATCACTGATTCTAAATTAGCAAAAGAATGAAGGGAGGAGTGGACTGAAGCTCTGATCTCTCAAGGTGAGGATGCAGACTACCTTGAAAAACATTCAAACAAAGAGATCTACAGAGCCTTCATGGGTCAGCAAGGTCAGTTGGCAAAGAAGAAAAAGGCTGAAGAAGAAGAAAAAGCCAAACAACAGTCCAAAAAGACCATTGCCTTTAATAAAAGGACCCATGAAGAAAGGAAGGTCATGATTGACTTCCTTAAGGCCAGAGGAGATAGTGGAAAGAGGCTAGGTCCTATGAACTTCATGAACCTGCAAGCCCTCTACTTTAAAGTTAAAAAGGATGAGGAAGAAAGACTAGGGAAGAAGGGCTCCAAGAAAAGGGTACTTATCAAAGAAGATGAAGAACCAAAGACAAAGAAACCCAAGCCTTCTCCCTCACCTACCTCTTCCTCAGTCCATCATCCTTCCACTCTCCTCCCCAAACCTTCCACTCCTCCACCCAAAAAGTCCAAGTCATCCCACCCAGCTCCCTCTCATCAACAGCCTCCCTTGAAGATACCCAAACCCACTCCTAAACCAGAAGACTCAAGAAATATAGTTAACTGGTTCCACAATTCACAAGATCAAGTGTTTGAGATCTTTAGGGGAAGAACTGAGAGAAGAAGATCCACTTACAGGTCTGTTGATGAGGTTCTGCAACTACCTGATTCCGATCTTCAAAGAATTTTAGAGCTGGGTGAAGCTAATGAGCCTGCAAATGAGAGTGGGAAACGTCTTGTGCTAGCAATCAAACACTACTTCAACCCTAGCAAAGATGTGATCATAAACATCAAACCACTCAAGTCCCACTCTCCATTTGTATCTTGGACCAACAATGCTGATTTGGATGAGTTCACACTGACTGATGTAAAGAAGCAGCAGATGAGATGTTCAAGCAAAGCAATCTACAAAATGCAACACAAAGACATCAAGACTCTGTCTGAACTTCCACTGAACAATCCCAGCAAGGATCCAAGAGGCTATGAGGTTGAAAGGATAGTCAGCCACATGCGAAAGCTTCAGCAGCAAATCGATTAGAAGAATTTTTGGTTGCATCAGTCTAGGGGGGAGTTTGTAGAACCAAAGACTGATTGCTACCAAATTATTCTAAGTACAAATGCTGCTGATAGGCTTATCAGCAGCATTCAACACTTGTTGCTGCTGATAGGCTTATCAGCAGCATTCAACACAAGTTGCTGCTGATAGGCTTATCAGCAGCATTCTGCAAAAGTTGCTGCTGATAGGCTTATCAGCAACAGTCTTCCATGTTTGCTGCTGATAGGCTTACCAGCAGCAACCTTCACTCTTTGCAGCTGATAGCTCTACTCGCTGAAGACCAAACGTTGCAGCTGACTATCCAGGCCAAGCGTTTCTGACACCTTTATGCCAAAGCAACTAACAGACTCAAAGCAAAAGGAACCGCTATGGTCAACAAATGACGGACAACAATACACTTCTCCAAGCATGCAAACAATGATGCCTAAGAAGACGTTTCAATAAAGTTATCTAGATTAGCCTTTGCGTGTAATTTAGATTAATAAACAAGATCAACGGTCTGTGTTTGATCTGATCCTCAGAATCAAGGGTTTGTCTTGATTCTGAGTTACTATAAATACTGTGTAAACACTTCATAGTAAGTGTGTCTTGATAGTGCTTGTAGTGCTTGTTATACTTATTCATTGAGTTTCTCACTTGTAATCTTTGCATTCACAAAAGCTTAATACAACAGTGTTTATCAGTATTCTTTGTGTTTACTTGATTATAAATTGTGTAGTTGATTTTGTTTCCGCCAACCTCAACTAAGAACAGAACCATCTTGTATTCTCACGATCCTACACTTTGATATTATCATAGGTATGGATTGGATATCAAATCATCATGCCGAAGTCATTTGCTTTGAAAAGTGTATCCGAATTCCGCTACCATCGGGAGAAACCTTAAGAATTTTTGGTGAAAAGCCTTGCAAGGGACTTAAGTTAATGTCGTGTACTACCGCTCAAAAGTACTTACGAAAGAAGTACATTGCTTTCTTAGCTCATATTGTTCAAAAGGATGTCAAGGAGAAGAGTATCCAAGACATTCCGATCATTCGGGATTTCCCCGAAGTTTTTCCTAAGGATTTATCCGGTCTTCCTCCCGTTCGTCAAGTAGAGTTCCGTATTGATCTTATACCTGGAGCTAACCCCGTCGCTAGAGATCCTTATCGTCTTGCACCTTCCGAAATGCAAGAGCTTGCAAGTCAACTTCAAGAACTCTCCGACAAAGGTTTCATTCGCCCAAGTCATTCACCGTGGGGTGCACCCATCTTATTTGTTAAGAAGAAGGATGGATCATTTCGCATGTGTATTGACTACCGCGAACTCAACAAGCTTACTATCAAGAACCGTTATCCTTTGCCTAGAATCGATGATCTCTTTGATCAACTTCAAGGTTCTACTTGTTTCTCAATGATTGATCTTCGATCCGGTTATCATCAGCTTCGTGTTCAAGAAGATGACATTCCTAAGACTGCCTTCCGAACAAGGTATGGTCATTACGAGTTCATGGTTATGCCTTTCGGGCTAACCAACGCACCCGCAGTTTTCATGGATCTCATGAATCGTGTGTGCAAACCATACCTTGATAAATTCATGATCGTCTTCATTGACGATATCTTAATCTATTCCAAGACTAAAGCCGATCATGAACAACACCTTAGATTGGTTTTGGACCTCTTGAGAAAAGAAAAACTATATGCCAAATTCTCCAAATGTGAATTCTGGCTAAAGGAAGTTCCATTTCTTGGTCACATCGTCAACGACAAGGGTATTCATGTTGATCGTGCTAAGATTGAAGCGGTTAAGAATTGGAATGCCCCGAAGACTCCTACCGAAGTTCGTTCATTTCTTGGTCTTGCGGGTTATTATCGTCGCTTCATCTCAAACTTCTCAAAGATTGCTGTCCCTCTTACCGCTTTGACCCACAAGGGTAAGACTTATGAATGGGGACCGAAACAAGAAGAAGCTTTCCAAACCCTCAAGCAAAAGTTGTGCAATGCTCCCATATTGACTCTCCCCGATGGAAATGATGATTTAGTTTTCTATTGTGATGCTTCTAACCAAGGTCTTGGTTGTGTTCTCATGCAACGAGGCAAAGTAATCGCTTATGCATCATGGCAACTCAAAGTTCATGAGAAGAATTATACGACGCACGATCTCGAGTTGGGTGCGGTCGTATTCGCATTAAAGATTTGGAGACATTACCTATATGGCACGAAATGTGTGGTGTTCACCGACCACAAAAGTCTTCAACATATTTTCAACCAAAAAGAACTCAATATGAGGCAACAACGTTGGGTCAAACTCCTTAACGACTACGACTGCGAGATTCGTTACCATCCCGGCAAAGCGAATGTTGTAGCCGATGCTTTGAGTCGAAAGGACCATGTTATGCTTCATTGTGCCCGTATTCAAACCGATATTCAAACCCGTATCTTAGAAGCTCAACACGTCTCGGTAACCGAGGGTAACATCTACGAAGAAATGTCATGTGGTGTTGAACTCCTTCTTGAATCAAAACCCAATGGCTTACTCTATTACTTGAACCGTATTTGGGTTCCCGATCGCGACGATCTCCGTGCATTTCTCATGAACGAGGCTCATAAGACTCGTTATTCTATTCATCCTGGTGCGGATAAAATGTACCAAGATCTTCGCCAACTTTATTGGTGGCCCGGTATAAAGAAAGACATAGCTCTTTATGTGGCCAAATGCTTAACCTGTTCCAAAGTCAAAGCCGAACATCAACGTCCATCCAGTTTACTCGAACAACCCGAAATTCCCGTGTGGAAATGGGAGAATATAGCTATGGATTTCATTACCAAGCTCCCTCGCACCTCGAGTGGATATGATAGTATTTGGGTGATCATTGATCGTCTCACTAAATCCGCTCATTTCTTGCCTATCCGCGAAGACTTCAAAGTGGAGAAACTAGCCCGAATTTACATTGATGAAATTTTGAGCCGTCATGGTGTTCTCGTGAACATAATATCCGATAGAGACGCTCGGTTTACCTCTCGATTTTGGCAATCTCTCCAAAAGGCTCTTGGTACTCGATTGGATTTGAGCACGGCTTACCATCCGCAAACTGATGGTCAAACCGAGCGAACAATCCAAACTCTTGAAGACATGCTTAGAGCTTGTGTAATCGATTTTCGTGGGAATTGGGATTCAGATCTATCCCTCATTGAGTTTTCTTACAACAATAGCTACCACACAAGTATCAAAATGGCTCCATTCGAAGCTCTCTATGGTCGCAAGTGTCGTTCTCCTATCTGTTGGAACGAGATTGGTGAAGCACAAATCACTGGTCCTGAGTTAATTCAAGAAACATCCGACAAAATTATTCAAATCCGTGACAACATTCGAGTAGCGAGGAGTCGGCAAAAGAGTTATGCCGACAAACGTCAAAAACCCTTGGAATTCCAAGTCGGTGACCTTGTTCTTCTAAAGGTGTCTCCATGGAAGGGCGTGATCCATTTTGGAAAGAAAGGCAAGTTAGCACCTCGTTATGTTGGTCCATTCAAAATCCTTGAAAGGATTGGGAAAGTGGCTTACAAGCTCGAGTTATCTCCATCTCTTAGAAATGTGCATCCAACATTTCATGTATCTAATCTGAAGAAGTGTCTCGCTGACGAAAATCTCCATATACCGCTTGACGACGTGCGCATTGATGAAACAATGCACTTCGTTGAAAAGCCGGTGGAAATTATGGATCGCGAAGTCAAACAACTCAAGCGAAGTCGCATTCCAATTGTCAAAGTTCGTTGGGAATCTAAGCGTGGTCCTGAGTTCACTTGGGAACGAGAAGACCAAATGAAGCTCAAGTACCCTCATCTTTTTACCGATGCCGTCGCTTCCTCAAACTAAATTTCGGGACGAAATTCTCTCAACATGGGGAGACTGTAACATTTCTGATTTTAGTATTCATATTTCAATTCAATGTAATGTATTTCGAACTCAATACTCGTGCACTGTTTTGTGTTATTTTCTCGCCATAAATTGAATGCAATGATTCAATACAAATTCGCAAGTTTTACTCGATTATATACATTTAAACACTATACAAGTAATTATTTCATTCAAACTTACCAAACCTGAAAAGTCAAGGACTAAAATTGAAAAATATCAAGAAACCCTAGTCTAGCACGGTCGTGCTTCGTCCTGGCACGGTCGCGCCAAGTGCATCGGCACGATCGCGCGACTGATCCTGGAACGATCGCGCCCGGTGCCTAGGCACGGTCGCGCCATATTTGGGCACGGTCGCGCCTGTGTAACAGTTGAAACGTAAATGCAGTTTAATCACCCGATCGTTGAGAATCCGTAACAGTCTTACGTTTCTTTTCCCCTTAACGAGTGTATCACCATTTTCAAATTTTACAAACGTCTCAGTTTCATACTATCAACCTCGAAATCTCTCTCAAGAAAATCAAGCAAAAAAACTCGAATCCTACTCTGAACCCAAATCCTCCCAATCAAGAAAGGAATTCGCATCTCCCGAATCTCGTCAAGTCTCTGGACTCTCTGGCCTTGCCGGAATTGCAGTCGAAGTCGCCGAAAGCCGTTATCGCCGACGCCGGAACTTTCTTCTACCGCTTTCTATCAATCCGATACTCTCCAAGGTAACTATCACCTTTTTCTCAGTCGATTTAGTCCTCATAACAAAAGCCCTCTGTTAATTGGGGCTTCCATCATAGAAATCATCCTGAACCGGATTTCTCATTTTAATAAAAATGATTTAATCGAACCCATACTTAAACACGATTTACATGCAATTAAATTATATGAAAAGACTCGTAATAACTCAATAATCAAAAGCCCTATCAATTCCATCATTTAAAATACAAGATTTATCCAATTCGTGTCTGTTTTGGAAGAGACACGGTCGCGCTAATCATCTAGCGCGGCCGTGCCTCATGTAGCGCGGTCGTGCCGACTAGCAGCGCAGTCGTGTCCTCCTGTCCAGACCTAGTCATGCCCTCTGGGTTAATCTCTGTTGTGTCTTAGAATCATAGACACGACCGTGCTGAGCCAAGGCACGGTCGTGCCTCGTGAATTGTCCAAGTTGGCCTCTGTTTGATCAAACCCGGTCGCGTCCCGTCTAGCGCGGTCGCGCCCGTGGTTCGAGCGCGGTCGTGTCATTCCCAGGCACGGTCGTGTCTAGGTCAGAATCTTTGATCAGAATTATTGTTGTTTTATTTTAATCTGTAAAAATTCCAGATTAAGTTTTTAAATAAAAATAGTTTGTTTTATAAAAAGGTATTTGAAAAGATCAAATAATTAATCTTGGAATAAATGAAAAATCATTTAATTAAAAGTTTATAAAAAAATTAAATTTGTTATTAAACTTTTCATTTAAAACATTTTATTTGTAAGTTACATACTTTATAAATAAATAAATAAAAATTATTTATTCTTCATTTTAAATAAAAACATTTATTTATTTATTAAATTACATTTAACACATACTTTATTTTCATAATCAATGATTTTATAAATATTCTATTTTACTATTTAAATCCCAACCTTACTCAAAATGTTTCAAAAATATTTACTTCAAAACTTTATATATGTTATTCAATACTTTTAAATACAAATCAATAGTTTTATACACAAATTCAACCTTCATTTTTAGACTTAAACTTTGTGCACATATTTGATTCAATGTACATTATTATCTAGGTTAACTCGTGCGTATCAAGGATTCTTATTTTATCTATACTGTTTGTTAGCTACACTTCCATACCAAGTGAGTATTCACAACCCCTTTTTACTCTTTTACACTTTTGGGGTGGAACATGAACTTTATACACATTACACATTTACATTTACACAAACAACACAAGTGCAAAATCCTATTTACATACATGTGTGCAAAATTTGAGCTTTGTGCCCGAGTGCTAATTGTGCTAATCTTTGTGAAAACTTATGTGCAATCATTAACTATTCAAGCCTACGGTTTTCAATGATAGATCTATTGAGTCTGACAAACCCACCCAAGTGGAGGTGATTGATACCGACAACACAATTTGCATACTAGTTACAAAGGTTTGGTTGTACTTGATTACACAATAGCTGCTCCCCATAAATGCCTTATTTTATCATGTCTTGTAAAGGATTTGTTTTCAACTATATGCTATCTATATACAACTGTGTTATACTCACCAACTTTTTAGTTGACTTTATTTTATTCATGTTTTAGGCCCTAATATGTGAGAATGATTCAAGACGTGCTCAATATAGGATTTGGACTTAGCAATTTAAATCAAGAATTCTATGAGTTGTTTTATATTTCTTTGTTTGAATTTGGTTTGTACTTGGATTATTTGTAATGGAAATTTGATTTTAATATATTGCAATTTAGTCAACCATGTGCTATGAATAGTCTACATGTCCCGTCCCGATGATTCCGCCATCGGTCGGGGTGTGACACTTTCCTACCCTCCACCTCCTCTATTCTTCTTATTCTGATTTTTAGAAATGTCAGACCATTTTCTCTTTGATTCCACAGGGCGGGAACTGAATACTTTATCGTACATGGTCGAAGCAAGTTGTACGGAAGACCGATAGGTTTTCAGGTCTGAAGTCTTCACTAATCTCCGTATCTATGATGGCAAACCCTCTACGTATCGCTTGATGCGTACAGATTCAGGGTTTATCAGATGGGGTACTAAACGAGCCATTCGATTAAACTTGGTAGTATTCTCTCGGTGAGTCATACTACCAGCTTCCAGTCTAAGAAAATCTCTCTCGAGTTTGTCCATCTCGTTGTCTGGACAGAACTATTCTATCGGCAATCTCTTCAACTCTTCCCAAGTCATTCGGTCAATAGTTGTATTTCGCAAAGCTATGACTAAGTTTTCCCACCAGCATAAAGCTTCTGAGACAAATGAATGGGCTGCATACTTAACCTTCTGATCATCTCTGCATTCACTAATCTTGATAATTGCGTGTATCTCTCTTATCTACTGATGAGTAACAGTGGCATCCTTTGTTCCTTCAAACTTAGGAGGGTTTTCGCCTTTGAATGCCTTATAAGGACATCTCTTCTTCCCTTTCTTCCGAGGCCTTACCTCATATGAATCATAAGATTCATAATCATAATTGAAATCATCCTCATTCTCACTTTCTAGCTTATTAGTTCTTTCTGCTAATTGAGTCTCATCATTCTTCTTTCTATTTTCCTCTAAGCTTGTCAATGGGGTAGTAGTCTTAGAGAAATTCTGGATAAATCTTCTATAGTAACCAGCTAAACCTATGAAACTACGTATTTCCGTAGGTGTCTTTGGCGATTTCCATATCATTATAGTTTCTATCTTTGAAGGATCTACAAGAATACCTTCTGCGTTTATCACATGACCCAAGAACTGAACTTCTCGGAGCAAAAACGAACACTAAGAAAATTTTGCATACAACTTCTCTTTTCTAAGTGTTTCCAGCACTTCCTTGAGATGACATGCATGATCCCCTTCATTCTTTGAGTAAATTAGAATATCATCAATGAACACGATCACAGATCGGTCCAATATTGGTCGACAAAACCTATTCATGAGGTCCATGAATGCAGCGGGGGCATTAGTCAAACCAAATGACATTATTAAGAACTCATAATGTCTGTATCTCGTACGGAAGGCTGTTTTTTGAATATCTTCTCCTCTAACCTTCACCTGATGATAACCCGACCTTAGATCAATTTCTGAAAAACCAGTTTGCTCCTTGTAATTCATCAAACAACTCATCGATCCTAGGTAATGGGTATTTGTTCTTGATTGTAAGCTTGTTCAGTTCTCTGTAGTCTATGCACATACGCATACTACCATTTTTCTTCTTCACGAAAAGAACCGGAGCACCCCGAGGCGAGATACTCAGTCTTATGAAACCTCTGTCTAACAAATCTTGCAGTTGTGACGTTAGTTCCTTCATTTCTGATGGAGCTAAACGATATGGTGCCTTAGCTACAAGCTTAGCTACAGGCTTAGCACCTGGTATTCCTCGTAATTCTTCTTGGAATATATCAGGAAAATCACAAACTATTGGGACATCATTTAATTCCCTAGTTTTCAATTTGGAATCAATAACATATGCCAGGTAGGCCTCCTTTCCTTAACTCATAAACTTAACAGCTTTCATCATGGAGATAATCCTAATAGATGATGTGACACCTGACATTTCAGGTCAATATCCGTACATGTTATAAACAAGTTTACATTATAATTGTTTTTGTTTTTGTGATTTACTTAATTTCACAAACAAGGACATTAAGGTCTAACAAAAACCGTACATGGTCTCATTTCATATTTGGTAATTCTAGGAGTTACCGGTTCACGTACCAAGATGACCCGACTAAATACGAACGTTAGTGATTAAATTAAATAAATTTACACCTAAATCTAATTATTAGATCAAATTAACCCAACCCACCCCCTTGACTTTCTCGACCAAAATCCCAGGGAATACTCAATTCCCACTTCCTGCGACCCATACCTCATGCCTTGGAGAATTAGATAAAAACCATACCACTTCAATCAAAAATCTCACAAACCCTTTTTATCTCCATTCCTTCTACTGCCAACAACAAGAATAGCTATCTTCACTCTCTTTTGGTGATCTTCCATAATCGAAGGCTCAAATCCTCCATTTGAAAGTGTTCTAAGGAGTTTCAAGGATTTTCTCAAAGATTTCTAACCAAGCGAAGTCAAGATCATCTTCTTTTCTCTAAAAAATCATCATCTCTGTTTAGAGGTAACAAATCGATACCATCCATATTGGTTTCTTTAAAACCGTAGCTAAACACACAGTTTGCTCGAACGAAAGAAAAATAACCAGAAAAGTGTGTCGAATTCAAGTTTAAAACATAAAAATATGCAGGACTGATTTTGTCAAAAGGAAATAACAGTATCGAAACTGGGAGTTTCGATACCTGTTTACTCAATCGAAACTAGGTAGTTTCGATACCTGTTTACTCAATCGAAACTAGGTAGTTTCGATACCTGTTTACTCAATCGAAACTAGGTAGTTTCGATACCTATTACTCAATAGAAACTAAGTAGTTTCGATACCTATTACTCAATTGAAACTAGGTAGTTTCGATACCTTTCTTACCCAATCGAAACTAGGTATTTTCGATACCCAGTTTGCTTAATCGAAACTAGGAAGTTTCGACATCTGTTCTGTTCAATCGAAACTAAGAAAGTTTCGATACCTGTTCATCAGTCCCATGGGGCAGTAACTTAGAACTATTTTATAACGAAACAAGTGTTGAAAAACTAAAAAGATATTTAAACAAAAGCAATTAGATTTGCTAAGTCGGTGAACAATTTGCATATGAGACATTCGGTCATAACACGAATTACCCTTTTTGTAATTAGGGTACGAATAGTCAAGTTGACTAGAACAATTATCATTGCAAGCATACACAAACTCAAGGTGAGTTCACGGCCCCCTTTTAACTCTTTACTGTTTTGTAAACATCGGGGGAGAAACATACTTACTTGTTATGTTTTGAAAACATGAATTACATTGCTTATACATTTGACAATACGAACATTCTGGTTTAACTTCTTGTGAGTCTCACGGCCCACTTTTACTACTTGTTTTTAAATTGTTTTTAAACAAACGGGGAGAAAACTTGCTCAACTAAACAGCGGGACACAAGTACACTCACCGATTGTTCGGATGAACAACACACAACGATTGTTCGGATGAACAACACTCAACGATTTGGGGGAAGAATATACTTACAACAATTTTTATGTGATAACAAGAGAATAAGACTCGACTTTTATGTTTACATGAGTTAAACGATTTGAGGCCGCTAAAGTCCCCTGGAACAATTTAGTAACCATTAACTGTAGCCTAGGGTCCTATGAATAGTACTATGGAGAGTGACGTCTCCCGGTCATGGTTAGTCGCGCTAACCACAATCTAGAGGATTTATGGCCGCATAGAACTGGATAACGAAATTAGGGGCGTGTACAATTGTCATGGTTTGGTTACGGCTCATGTAGGAACATATTATTTTTATTCCTAGCTAGTTTACAAATGGGTCAACAATTTTTATTCTGATTATTACATGCAACCGGAACTATTTACGAACAATTGAATTTTAAACAAAGGGTTCTGATCAGGTTAAAGTGATCAGGTTTAAACAAAGGGTTTTGATCAGGTTAAAATGATCAGGTTTATACAAAGAGTTTTGATCAGGTTAAAATGATCATGTTTAAACATTGGATTTATGACGGTTAAGTCATGGTAATGTTTCCAAAGAAAAACTACATATTTTATGACGGTATAGTTATGGGCATGTTTTCAAATGAAAACTACTTATTATTTATGACGGTAAAGTCATGTACATGTTTTCGGGAAAAAACTATAAGCACTGATATAACTAACTTTGTGAACTCACCACCCTTTGTGTTGACATTTTCAAGTATGTTTCTCAGGTAACCTTTAGCCATGGCGCGGTTGGAATAAGCTAGCTATGTTAGATCAATTCCTAGTAGCTGGAAGGACGTAGAATATCAAGTCTCAAGTCTATCGTTGATCTAGAAGAACTTAGATCATAGTATTACTTAGTTTTAGTAATTGTATATGTAATCAAGTGTTAGAAATCACAATTACCGCTTCCGCTATCGTGTAATGAACCAATCGTTGCAACCTGTATTTATTTATTAAGTAAATAAATTTGGGAGTGTGACAGATTGGTATCAAAGCAATGGTTTTAGCGAATTAGGTTTCCTTAGTGACACCTAGGCTCTAACCGGACTCATTTAGGGACCAAGATTTCTAAGACTTGCATCACACTAAAAACACCCAAGACTTGAGCATAGGAATTCCAACCGTTGTCGAACAATTTGTGTAGACTATTAGTGTATGGAGTTACACTAGGGTACCATTAGCTACACTAATACAATTACATGGCACATGTAGTGAACACTTAAACGCATACAATAATGTGGAAATAATAAACACTTACAACAAGTTACGGTTCGGATTACGAGTCAAGAATAACGGGTACTCAGCATACTGCAACCTTGGAAGATCGAGTTACGAGCTGAGCTTGGGCGACGACGGCAGCAACCGTCAGTTACCGATCTTGGTATCATAATAGGCTGAACCCGTACAAGAATCTGTACCTATGCCTGCACCACAACTACTCCAGCCATGGAGGCAACTATCTTCCTAACGTATATACGGTATAAATACTCTCCTTCATAAGTTGTCGGATCGGATGCCTAGACTCTCGCCATGATATATGGCAGACATGATTGCCCAGATAGAAGGGAATTCAAGGTAAATAAGCAGGACTAAATGGGAGAGAACTCCAATGGTCAGGAGACCCAGACATACATCAGAATCATGTGGATCCATGCATATATACAGACTTGGAGCAGGAGATGCTCGACACTCATTTAAGGATCTTTACCCAACACATAGTACCTAAATTTCACCATACACATTTTATTTTAAGAGACACTGGTGGTGCCTCTCTACCATTAACCTCATCCGACAACAGCCATATTCGGCAGAGTCATGAGTATTGGTACACATAATTAAGAGTAATCCGATAAAACAATACACACTCCTGTACAAATGTGCAAACGCAATCTAATGATTATTTCAAATCCCTTTTGATTAAAAGCTAGGGATAGAAGAAACACTATAGGGATCAGGCAAGGCAAATTATCATTACGGGTGCACACGTAATCATAATTTGCAGTGCATGGGAACTTTAGTGAGTCTTGCTGTCTAAGCTAATGATCAAACCATGTTCTCAGTTAATTGATTAAGGATTGAATATTAACAAATCAGACTTCTCAATTAGGTGCTCACAAAGCATCCTCCTAGTTTTGGAGAAACGAGAGAAATTCAAATTGAATTCAACAAATCCTTAGTAAATCCTGAACGGCGAAGAAATTCGCACATTCATTCTTTGAGATTCTACCGGTCAAGATAGCTCTAAATTGAGCATTACCACAACCCACGCTTATAATAATTACACAATTATTGTGGGAGAATATAACATAATCTCAAGATCCATCATACAATTTAGTCTCACATATACTTGAAATTTTCGTCAGGAGTGCCAGGCACTAACTTCGGTAATGGGGCAGAAAATATTTCTGACCCTCATACACATAGTACCTATGAGGTATTGTGGAAGCTCTATGTGAGACAAGTAGCTAATCTGACATTTCAGAATATCGGTCAAACAGGGTTGCTCTCGCAGCCATTGACATTCAATATACCTTTAAGTCTAACTATTCTCTCGGTAATGGATAAGCCGAGGTTGATGCTCAAGCGGATGCCAAAGAAACCTAAGTGTGGACTAACAACTATTGTCGCACTAACAGGGAAACGACATGCAAAACTCTTAAAGGAGTCCCAAATGCGGAATTTCATTCTAATCTCATTAGTTCATGATATGCATAAGGGACGTAAGCTCGAGTTATTCACAACAGGCCACTGTCCACAAAGAGTAGAGAAGAATAATTTATTACTCTTTTGTACTCGCACTTCCCCAAAGTTCATCTTGTTGGATGGATCCCAGATTTTAGCCTAGAAGAAAGGTGTGATCGCATCTTTCACTCCTAGTTTTCTATAATTGGGAAGCTCTAGAGCATCTATTGTTAAGAAATGATCTCTTGGAGTAGGCTCAGTTAGAATACAAAAGTCTCGAAGTTCAACAGTCATTACCTCAAGTTTATCCTTGTGCTAAGGATTTTGAGGCTATAACCTGAATGAGTGGAATACGTAATGGTAAGTCACCAAAGTACCATTCAAACACTAAGGGAGTGCATACACACTGTATGACTAATAGTTGGCTATCAACCCTTTCTGCCAACTTAATGGGTTGACAAACCCATATCCCATTTTGGGGAAAGCACTAATTCGATGAGGCCATTCTCACAGTATTACTATTCATTCCCTCAGCTAAACGGAATGTGAATATTCCAAACAAACATCGAACTTCGTATGGCTTACATACTTTGAAGGTATGGTAGTCGAGACATGAGTTTACATATCAGGACGCTACAACCCAAAGGCTAGTCTGCCTCGAAAGGTAGTGCAAGCAAAGGGGTAAAGTGGTGACTAGACTCGAAGTTCGCAAATAAGAGCTCCCAAGGAACATCAATTCCTAGCTCCATGAAGGCACATGGAGAGGAAAATCCTAGAAAACATGAAACCTCAAATAAGAGAAAAGTCTTAGTCCGGGGAAAATGCTTTCGAAAAGCATAAGAGGGACAAACATAAAGTTTCATTTTCATACTGTTTCATTACTACCCAATGTACAACAAAAACTTAGACACCTCGTCGAGTAATCCTTTCATAAGACCGAGTTTCCCACCATGGGGAGCCTCGGTCCTGATTGTAAAGAAAAAGGATGGAACCTTTAGAATGTGCATTGATTATCGGGAGTTGAACAAGCTGACAATCAAAAACCGGTATCCTCTTTCTCGAATAGACGATTTGTTTGATCAACTTCAAGGTTCTAGTTTCTATTCTAAAATTGATCTACGATCAGGGTATCATCAACTGAAAATTTAGGAAGAAGATATACCAAAAACGGCTTTTAGGACTCGTTACGGTCACTACGAGTTCCTAGTTATGCCATTTGGCTTGACTAATGCACCGGCCGTTTTCATGGATCTCATGAACCGCGTGTGCAAGCCGTACTTGGATAAATTCGTGATTGTGTTTGTCAATGATATATTGATATATTCACGAACCAAGGAGGAACATGAACATCATTTGAAATTAATCTTGGAACTACTCAAGAATGAGAAGCTTTATGCTAAATTCTCTAAGTGTGAGTTTTGGATCCGAGAAGTTCACTTTCTCGGACACGTCATCAATAATAATGGTATTCACGTAGATCCATCCAAGATTGAAGCTATCAAAAACTGGGAAGCACCAAGAACTCCGACTGAGGTGCGTCAATTTCGGGGTTTAGCAAGATATTACAGGCGATTTATCGAGAATTTTTCAAAGATAGCCTTGCCTTTGACCACGTTAACTCAGAAGGACAAAAATTTTGATTGGACTGATAAACAAGAATCAGCGTTTCAATTGTTGAAGCAGAAGCTTTGCAGTGCACCAATCATATCCCTTCCCGAAGGAACTGACAATTTCATCGTGTACTACGACGCATCACACCAAGGTCTGGGATGTGTATTGTTGCAGAGAGAAAAAGTCATAGCATATGAATCCAGACAACTAAAAGTACATGAGAAAAATTATACGACTCACGATCTGGAATTGGGTGCTGTCGTGTTTGCACTCAAGATTTGGAGACATTATTTATACGATACAAAATGTACAATCTTTACAGACCACAAAAGTCTCCAGCACATCTTTAATCAGAAAGAACTCAACATGAGGCAACGTCGTTGGGTAGAGCTACTAAATGATTACGACGGTGATATCAAGTATCACCCTGGTAAGGCAAACGTCGTAGCAGATGCCTTGAGTCGTAAAGAACGGATTAAAACACTCCGTGTTCGTGCCCTAGAATTGAAAATTCATACGAGTCTCACGACTCAAATCCGGATGGCACAACAAGAGGCAATCAAAGAGGAAAACATTTAGAATGAATCTTTATGAGGAATGGTAAAGCAGTTGGAACCAAAGTCAGATGACACTTTATACTTGATGAATAGAATTCGGGTGCCATGTTTTGGTAACTTACGGGAGTTGGTTACGGACGAAGCCCACAAGTCCAGGTACTCCATTCACCCAGGTTCAGATAAGATGTATAAGGATGTAAAAGAATTATATTGGTGGCCCAATATGAAAGGAGATATTGCCACATATGTCAGTAAATGCTTAACGTGTTCAAAAGTAAAAGCCAAACATCAGAAAACGTCTGGCTTGTTACAACAACCCGAAATTCCCCAATGGAAATGGGAACAGATTTCTATGGATTTCATCATAAAATTACTCAAGACGTCGAGCGAGTATGACGCGATATGGGTAATTGTCGATCGTCTGACAAAATCAGCTCATTTTCTACCCATCAAAGAGACGGATAAAACCGAGAAACTTGCAGAGCTTTATATCAAGGAAATAGTGGCTAGGCAAGGAGTGCCAATTTCTATTATCTCTGATAGAGACAGCAGATTCGTGTCTAGAATCTGGAAATCATTACAAGAAGCCATGGGCACACGTCTTGACATGAGCACGACATATCACCCACAAACAGATGGTCAAAGTGAAAGGACCATTCAAACTTTAGAAGATATGCTACGTGCGTGTGCAATTGATTTCGGTGGAAATTGGGATACTCATTTGCCACTAGCTGAGTTTTCATATAATGATAGTTACCACACCAGCATCAAAGCCGCTCCATTTGAGGCTTTGTATGGTCGAAAATGTCGTTCACCGCTATGATTGGCAGAAGTTGGTGACAAGCATTTAACTGGTCCTGAGGTTATTCAAGAGACCACGGACAAGATTTTCAAAATCAAGGATCGTCTGAAGGCCGGCCGTAACAGACAAAAGAGTTACGCGGATAACAGACGAAGACCTTTAGAATTCCAAGTGGGAGACAAAGTCATGTTAAAGGTCTCACCTTGGAAAGGAGTTGTAAGATTTGGCAACCATGGCAAGCTTAACCCTAGGTACGTTGAACCATTTGAAATTTTGACTAGGGTTGGCCCTGTAGCCTACAAGCTCAAACGACCGCAAGAACTAAGCAACGTACACGATACATTTCATGTGTCTAATCTCAAAAAGTGTTTGTCAGACGAGACTTTGATCATACCGCCTAATGAAATTCACATTGATGATAAACTTCATTTCATCGAGGAACCGATTGAGATTTCAGATTGGAAAGTTCAAAGGTTGAGACGTAGTAGTATCAAACTGGTTAAAGTACGTTGGAACTCAAATCGTGGTCCTGAGTATACATGGGAACGAGAGGATCAAATGAAAACAAAATACCCATCCTTGTTTAAGGATGCACCAGTTCAAGATGGCACGAATTGAATTTCGGGACGAAATTCTTTTAACATAGGGAGAATGTGACACTCGACATTTCAGGTCAATATCCGTACATGTTATAAACAAGTTTACATTATAATTGTTTTTGTTTTTGTGATTTACTTAATTTCATAAACAAGGACATTAAGGTCTAAGAAAAACCGTACATGGTCTCATTTCATATTTGGTAATTCTAGGAGTTACCGGTTCACGTACCAGGATGACCCGACTAAATACGAACGTTAGTGATTAAATTAAATAAATTTACACCTAAATCTAATTATTAGATCAAATTAACCCAACCCACCCCCTTGACTTTCTCGACCAAAATCCCAGGGAATACTCCATTCCCACTTCCTGCGGCCCATACCTCATGCCTTGGAGAATTAGATAAAAACCATACCACTTCAATCAAAAATCTCACAAACCCTTTTTATCTCCATTCCTTCTAGTCCAACAACAAGAATAGCTATCTTCACTCTCTTTTGGTGATCTTCCATAATCGAAGGCTCAAATCCTCCATTTGAAAGTGTCCTAAGGAGTTTCAAGGATTTTCTCAAAGATTTCTAACCAAGCGAAGTCAAGATCATCTTCTTTTCTCTCAAAAATCATCATCTCTGTTTAGAGGTAAAAAATCGATACCATCCATATTATTTTCTTTAAAACCGTAGCTAAACACACAGTTTGCTCGAACGAAAGAAAAATAACCAGAAAAGTGTGTCGAATTCAAGTTTAAAACATAAAAATATGCAGGACTGATTCTTTCAAAAGGAAATAACAGTATCGAAACTGGGAGTTTCGATACCTGTTTACTCAATCAAAACTAGGTAGTTTCGATACCTGTTTACTCAATCGAAACTAGGTAGTTTCGATACCTGTTTACTCAATCGAAACTAGGTAGTTTCGATACCTATTACTCAATAGAAACTAAGTAGTTTCGATACCTATTACTCAACCGAAATTAGGTAGTTTCGATACCTTTCTTACCCACTCGAAACTAGGTATTTTCGATACCCAGTTTGCTCAATCGAAACTAGGAAGTTTCTACATCTGTTCTGTTCAATCGAAACTAAGAAAGTTTCGATACCTGTTCATCAGTCCCATGGGACAGTAACTTAGAACTATTTTATAACGAAACAAGTGTTGAAAAACTAAAAAGATATTTAAACAAAAGCAATCAGATTTGCTAAGTCGGTGAACAATTTGCATATGAGACATTCGGTCATAACACGAATTACCCTTTTTGTAATTAGGGTACGAATAGTCAAGTTGACTAGAACAATTATCATTGCAAGCATACACAAACTCAAGGTGAGTTCACGACCCCCTTTTAACTCTTTACTGTTTTGAAAACATCGGGGGAGAAACATACTTACTTGTTATGTTTTGAAAACATGAATTACATTGCTTATACATTTGACAATACGAACATTCTGGTTTAACTTCTTGTGAGTCTCACGGCCCCACTTTTACTACTTGTTTTTAAATTGTTTTTAAACAAACGGGGAGAAAACTTGCTCAACTAAACAGCGGGACACAAGTACACTCAACGATTGTTCGGATGAACAACACACAACGATTGTTCGGATGAACAACACTCAACGATTTGGGGGAAGAATATACTTACAACTATTTTTAAGTGATAACAAGAGAATAAGACTCGACTTTTATGTTTACATGAGTTAAACGATTTGTGGCCGATAAAGTCCCCTGGAACAATTTAGTAACCATTAACTGTAGCCTAGGGTCCTATGAATAGTACTATGGAGAGTGACGTCTCCTGGTCATGGTTAGTCGCGCTAACCACAATCTGGAGGATTTATGGCCGCATAGAACTAGATAACGAAATTAGGGGCGTGTACAATTGTCATGGTTTGGTTACGGCTCATATAGGAACATATTATTTGTATTCCTAGATAGTTTACAAATGGGTCAACAATTCTTATTCTGATTATTACATGCAACCGGAACTATTTACGAATAATTGAATTTTAAACAAAGGGTTCTGATCAGGTTAAAGTGATCAGGTTTAAACAAAGGGTTTTGATCAGGTTAAAATGATCAGGTTTATACAAAGAGTTTTGATCAGGTTAAAATGATCATGTTTAAACATTGGATTTATGACGGTTAAATCATGGTAATGTTTCCAAAGAAAAACTACATATTTTATGACGGTATAGTCATGGGCATGTTTTCAAATGAAAACTACTTATTATTTATGACGGTAAATTCATGTACATGTTTTCGGGAAAAACTATAAGCACTGATATAACTAACTCTGTGAACTCACCAACCTTTGTGTTGACATTTTTGTAGGATCGTAAGATTACAAGGTGATTCTATTCTAGTTGATGTTGGCGGAAACAATAGCAACCAACAAAGTAAACAAGTAAACAGCAAGAATACTGATAAATGCACTGTTGTATTCGACTTCTGAGATTACAAGATTGCAAGTAAAACTCTATCAAGAAGCACAAAAAGCACTATGAAGGCACACTTACAATTGAAGTGTTTACACATTATTTATACTAACTTAGAATCATGACAGACCCTTGATTCTAAGGATCAGATCTAACACAAGCCGTTGATCTTGTTTATTAATCTAAATTACACGTAAAGGCTAATCTAGTTAACTTTACTGAAACGTCTTCTTAGGCATCATTGTTTACATGCTTGGAGAAGAGCGTCATTGTCCTTTATTGGTTGCACCAGTGAGGTTCCTTCTGCTTGGAGTGTGGCAGTTGGTTTTGCAGAAAGGTGTCAGAAGCGCTTCGCATGGATAGTCAGCTGCAACGTTTGGTCTTCAGAGAATAAGGCTATCAGCAGCAGAGATGAGGACCAACAACAAGATTGATCTATCCGCTGCTGCTGAGGATATGCCTATCAGCAGCAACATGTGTTGAATGCTGCTGATAAGCCTATCCGCAGCTACTTTGGTCTTCAGCAGCAGACAAAGTATCAGCAGCTGTTTTGGTCAGCAGCAATCTTGTGTTGTCCGCAGCAGTTGTACTTAGAATAATTTTGTAGCAATCAGTCTTTGGTTCTACAAACTCCCCCTAGACTGATGCTACCAAAATTCTTCTAGTCCCTCTGTTGCTGAAGCTTTTTCATGTGGTCGACTATCCTTGCTACTTCATACCCTCGAGGATCCTTGCTGGGGTTGTCAAGAGGAAGTTCACACAGAGTCTTGATGTCCTTACTTGGCATTTTGAAGATTGCCTTGCTTAAACATCTCATCTGGTGACCCTTGACATCTGTGATGGTGAACTCATTCTTCTCAGCATTGTAGGACCATCGTGCAAATGGATAGTGGGATTGTAGAGGTCTAACATCTAAGACTGCATCTTTGCTGGGGTTGAAGTGATGTTTGATCACCAGCACAAGATGTTTCCCGCCATCATTTGCAGGTATGACTTCTTCACTCAGCTCCATGATTCTCTTGAGATCTGAATCTGGAAGTTGTAGAACCTCATCAACAGACTTGTAAATCGACCTTCTTCGTTCAGTTCTCCCCCTGAATACTTCAAACCACTGATCTTGGGTACTGTAAAACCATTGGACTATTTCTCTGGAGTCTTCATGTTTGGATATGGGTTTGGATTTCTTCAAGAGTGGCTGTTGATGAGAAGGAGCTGGGTGGGATGTTTTGGACTTTTTGGGTTGAGGAGAGGAAGGCTTGGGGATGTTTGTGGATGGTGTTTGGAAAGTGGAAGTAGTTTCTGGTGCAGAGGTTCTTTGTTTCTTGACTGGTCTCTTTCCCAGTCTTTCTTCCTCTTCCTTTTTCACTTTTGTATACAGGGCTTGTAGGTTCATGAAGGACATGGGACCTAACCTTTTTCCACTTTCTCCCCTTACCTTAAGGAAGTCAATCATCACCTTCCTTTCTTCATGGGTCCTTTGGTTAAGGGCAATGGCTTTCTTTGACTTTTGTCAAGCTTTCTCTTTTTCTTCATCTTTCTTCTTCTTTGCCAATTCCCTCTGCTAACCCATGAAGGCTCTGTAGATCTCTTTGTTTGAAATTTTTTCAAAGTAGTCTGCATCCTCACCTTGAGAGATCAGAGCTTCAGTCCACTCCTCCCTTAATTCTTTTGCTAATTTAGAATCAGTGATTCTAAACTTAGCATCTTCCTTCCTCTTCTTTTCATTCTCCTCTTCTACTTCCTTTGCAAACTGTTCCTGCAGCTGTCTGGCAAGTTGTTCATCTTCCTCAACTTGAGACCCTGCATGGATTTTAACTTTCATCTCATCCAGCTGTTTGGCATACAGCTGGATTGTCTGTTGTCTTAGGAGTATGGCTGCCTTTCTTTCTTGATGCCTTTAATTATGAGCCATCTCTTCAGCCATCTCTTCTTCTTCTCTTTTCCTTCTTCTTTCTTCTTTCTCCTTCTTTTCTTTTCGCAACCTCTCTTCATCCTCTTCTGTCATAATGCCCTTCCCTTTGTTAACATTGGATGCCTCTGCTCTGGCTTCACTGATCACAGAAACAGCTGATTGTTGTGCTGTTGGGATCTCTGCCTCGGCTTCATTGGCAAGTTGAGAAATTGACAAGGGACGGTCACTGTCTTCATCAAGTTGGTACTCAGGACCTTCTATTTCTCTCAGTTGATCCCTAAGTGAAGATCTTGTGCCAGATGCTACAGATGTGGCTTCAACTTGTGGAGTATCTGAGTTGGAGTCAGTATCAGAAGTTGACACAGACTCTTCCTGAGGAATCAGTCCTTTTTCTTCAAGATGGGCTTTGATGGTGACCATCATTGCCTGGCTCTCTAATGAGTTAATATTGCATATGTTGGCTCTGAGCTGAAAGATCTTGAATAGGAAATCTGAGGGCAGCTGGAGGATGTTCCTGGTGTTTATGGTGAGAGAGGTGCCGTTGCTTAGAAGGAAGTTATGGTCAAGGCACTTATTGCTTATCCATCCTAGCACATCTAAGTCCTTGACCATTAGTTTGTACAGGAGTCTTTTCAGGCTCAGAACTTCTTCTTCATTGAGAAGACTGCTCCTTGTGATTTGGAGATTGTTGGGAGACAGTCTTCTTTCTGCAGCCTAAGATGACTCAGGAGACTCTACCCGTTTTAGTTCTTTGATTAGTCTTATGAAGTTGGGTAGGTTGTCCTCCATCATAGCATAGAACATGTCAATGGAAAGGTCTGCTGAGAGGTCTGATGAGTTGTTGATGCAGATAAGATCATATAGGTCAAGGATTTCAAATGGATGAATTAAATCCCAGTCTATCTCTTCTACTCCGCTAAACTCCCGACCTATCCAAAACCTCTCAGTTTTCCCATCGTACCCCCAAGCTAGTATAATGTCAAACTCTAGCTGTGTTGATGTCAGTGGGAAGTGGGGGCAGCTGCATGACTTATGATGGCTGCAACTTCTGGGATGATGCTGAAGGATGTAGATGTTTCGTCTTGGTTGTTTTCATCCATCAGCACCTCATCTATAGCTCTGACAACTAGCTTCCAGTCTTCAGTAGATTCTTCTTCATTGTCATCTGAGACTGGCAAGTCATGAACTTGGACAAAAGCTGGTCTGTATAGAGTACTTTGGAAGGCAGCCTGCTCTTGAATCCAGTTGTCGAGACTTTCAGTATCTTCTTCCATAGGCACTTTCTCCCCCAATTTGGTTGCATCAGTGAACAAATAGGCATCTGTTTGAGTGCCCACTGAGACAAGAGAGGGAGAAGCCGTGGAGGGGCGTTGATGGGCTTTATGCATCAAGGCTTGGTGTCGTAGTTTGGACACTTCAGCCTCAAGCATAGCCACCCTGGCCGTTAATTCCAAATTGTTTAGTTTCAGACTGTCCTCATCCACAGTTGTGGAATCCTTGGACCCAGATGGGGCCTTAGGCCTAGCCTCTTCATCCCCATCACCCGTAGTTTCTTGGCGCCTGGGATTCCTTTCAGTGAGGGGAGTTTCCAAGGAAACACCCTCACCATGAGTTGCCGTGGTTGAGGTCTTAAAGATGTTGTCACTTTCCTCCTGGTCATTTGATGGACCAGCAGTAGTGACAGCCTCTACCACATCCACTCTTTCATTACTCCTAGAGTGGACCTTCAAGGGTGAAGAACTTGGGTTGGGTGTTTCGAAAGCAAGACCAATCAGTACCTCCTTGATAGTGGTAGTTGGAGAAGGTACATCACTTTGGTCAGGTTCCTCAACACTTAAGTCCAAAGAAGATAGGAAAGGCTCAAAGGGCTGTTCTATGGATCCGGGAAGTGATCCTAATCCTAATAGAGAGACTTCTGAAGGAGTCTCCCTAACAGTGTGGCTTTCCCTTATGATATTCTGACTAGAATGTTGTGATTCTGAGTGAGGGATGTTGGCTTGGGTTTAGGCCTTGGAGGCAAGAGAAGAAGGAGTTATCTTGCCCCTCTTCCTTGTATATTTGGCTGCAACGGGGACCCTGTGTTCCGGTTGAGCAATCAAACTGTAGGTGAGTAAAGTATGTGCCTGTACATCCTCAGTAGAATGCACAGGGGTTCGATCAAGGGAAGCAGCAGTTTGAGTTTGTGGTAGTGAGGTGGAGGGTGTGGGATCAGTATCAGCTGGGTTTGCTGAACTGTCACCCTGGGCACTTTGCGTGTTCAACATTGTAGACAACAATGGAACATCGGCCCCTGAGAACTTTGATGAAACTGTTATCATGCTTTGAAAAATGTTGTTCTTATGTCCCGGCATTATGTAGATTCTTGCAGTTTTTGAAAGATCTTGGTGCTCAATGTTGAACACTTCCTGCAAGAATCTTGGGTACATGAAGAACTGTGATTTCACCCCTTCTTGAAGGTTGTATCTCAAACCTTCAAGAATGAGGTGGGAAAAATTGAAACCCGCCCCAATTATCATACCGTGAATTGCCGACGCAATTCCGGACCTAAGTTGGTTCCAGCCACTCATCTTCTGGGATATGCATTGGAGAAGAGTGTGGCAGAGATACTTCCATTTGGGACCCATGAGTGCCTTCTCTATCGTATACTCTGTTTGATTCCCAGCGTACCCTATGGATACAAAGGTCCTCATGTATACGTCTCTTGGGTAAGAGATGGCGTCCCCTTCATCCTGAAGCTTGAGGTGTTGGCGGAGCTTTGCTTCAGTGATAATCATCTCCTTGCCGTCTACTGTGCCTCTGATTTGGGGAGTGCCCTGGTCAGTAGAATACACGACTGAGCTCCAAAACTCTTCCATGTGGGAAGTATAGATGGTTGGGTTGACTGTTAGGGCATGGTGGATTTTGGACCGACAAAGGAAGTCGATCATATCATCGAAACCTTCGGATTTCTTGCCCTTTATTAGGTATGCAGTGAGGTTGTGATATGGGGAAAACTTGTCGTTGGGGTTGTTTATGTCTGTGCCTGCCATTGTTATGGATTTGGAGGGATTATGGAGGGCTTTGAATGCTGTGGGGACGGGAGAGAAAGTGATGGGAGATAGGTTTAAAATTGAATATGAAGAGGTTGTGGGAACGTTTGAGATTGTGATATAACGGCAGACGAAGAAAAAGCAACTTTACTTGTACAGTACAACCTGTTTCACTTTTCATTGTTACAGCTGTAAAAGACTCGAGCAGTCATGGTAAAGACTGAGAGTAGTTTTTACCTCGGGTAAAAGTTAATGTAGACTTGTTTTACCCATCAGCAGCAAACTTGGTTGCTGCCGATGGTGAGCTATCCGCTGCAAACTTGGTTGCTGCGGATAGTGAAGTCTTTCAGCAGCAGATTTGGGTGCTGCTGACTGTTGTATTCATTTCGCAGCAAAAAGGTTGCTGCTGACCGCCTTAAAGCTGTCCGCAGGAAACTTGTTCCTGCTGATAACTTAAAGCAATCAGTGGCAAAGGCTTTGCTGCTGAAAAGTAAATCTGTCAGCAGTGAAAAAGGTGCTGCTGACTATAACCTTTTATTAAGAACAAAAACATAGACATATTTACAAGGAAAAAGATAAAAAAAAATTAGAGACATGTCTTATTCATAGTTCATCATGCCAATTGATTCAACTAGATATCGAAATCTTGCTTCATCAAAAGGTTTAGTGAACAAATCAGCATATTGCTCATTTGTGTGAAACTTGGATAGGACAATTCTCTTTTTCTCAGCTTGATCCCTGATAAAGTGATACCTGATGTCGTTGTGCTTAGTCTTGGAATGCTGCATTGGATTATTCGTGATAGAGATAGCACTCATGTTGTCAATGTGAATTGGAGTCTGCATAAAGGTCATTCCATAGTCAAGCATTTGATTTTGGATCCAGATGACCTGTGCACAGCAGCTTGAAGCTGCAATGTATTCTGCTTCAGCTGTTGAAGTAGAGACACGTGTTTGCTTTTTGCATTGCCATGAGATGAGCCTTCCTCCAAGAAATTAACATCCCCCAGATGTGGACTTTTTGTCCAAGTTACAACCCCCATAGTCACTGTCAGTGTAGGCATAGAGATTGACATTTCCATTCTTTGGATACCATAGCCCAAGTTTTGGAGCTCCCTTTAGGTATCTAAGGATCCTTTTAACAGCTTGAAGATGAGACACTTTTGTAGCTGCTTGAAATCTTGCGCAGAGACAAACTGCAAACATGATATCTGGTCTTTAGGCAGTGAGATACATGAGAGACCCTATCATTGCTCGGTACTGATGTTGATCAGTGTCTTGTCCTTCTTTATCCGGAGATAATTGATGGTGCACTTGCATAGGAGTTCTTGCAGCAGAGCAGTCAGCCATTTTGAACCTCTCCAAGATGCTTTTGACATACTTGGATTGACTTATGAAGATTCCATTTGGTACCTGTTTGGCTTGAAGTCCTAAAAAGAAATTTCGTTCACCCATTGAACTGATTTCAAATTTGGAATGCATCAGAACTTCAAAGTCTTTGCAGAGCTTCTTTCTTGTAGATCCAAAGATAATGTCATCAACATAAATCTGGACCAACAAAATTTCTCCCCCTTCATCTTTGATGAAAAGTGTCTGATCAATGGCCCCCCTTCTGAAGTTGTTGCTAAGTAGATATCCAGATAAAGTTTCATACCAGGCTCTTGGGGCTTGGTGTAAGCCATAGAGAGCTTTGTCCAGTTTTAAGACCTTATTTGGATGTACAGGATCCACAAAGCCTGGAGGCTGTTTGACATAGACCTCTTCACCAATCTTGCCATACAAAAAGGCACTCTTCACATCCATTTGATAGACCATAAAGTTTTTGGATGCTGCATATGCCAGAAAGATTCTGATGGCTTCCAGACGGGCAACAGGAGCAAAGACTTCATCATAGTCAATGCCTTCTTCTTGAGTGTAACCTTGAGCTACCAGTCTGGCTTTGTTCTTGACCACGATGCCCCTTTCATTTTGCTTGTTTCTGAATACCCATCTTGTTCCAATGGCTGTTTGACCAGGTGGAAGATCAACAAGCTTCCGGACATCTTGTCTTTTGAATTGCAGCAATTCTTCCTGCATTGCTTCAATCCAGCTGTTGTGCTTGAGAGCTTCATCAATCTTCTTGGGTTCCACCTGAGATAGAAATCAAGAGAACAAACAAATGTTGGCTTCATGAGACTTACTTCTTGTCTGGATACCTGTGTGGACTTGGCCAATGATGTTTTCCAGAGGATGCTCTTTGTTTATTCTTTGTGCTGGTATCACATCCAGCCGTATTCCCTCTTCAAGATTACTTTGGTTTAGATCAGGATTGTCTTCAGTTGTGAGGAGAGGAGCTTGGAGGTTCTGATCATTGTGTTCCACATTGTCAGCAGTATTAGCATCAGAGGCCTCTTCAGCATGGATTGAGGAGGCTTCATTAAAGATTTCTTGGTCAGAGAGATTGCTGCTTGTGGTGTTGGAAGTACCGACTTCACCTGTACTGGCTTCAATAGCTTCTGCCACTGATGGAGGATCAAGGGATGGCCTTTTCATCCTGATGTAGGGACTGGGAAAATCCAGTCTGTAGTCAGAAGAGGAGGTTGAGGCAGAAGATGTTGATTTTGAAGAAGAAGGCTCCATATTTGAGAATATGAGAGGCTCAAATATCTGGGTGAAGGAGTCTATATAAAAGAGCCAGTTAGGACCTTTGCCTTGTTCACAGACAACGTGTTCCCTGCATTCCACATTAGCAGATTCTTCCACAATCCGAGTCCTAGAATTGAACACTCGGTAGGACTTTGATTGAGAGGAGTAACCCACAAAGTAACCTTCATCAGACTTTGCACCGAATTTAGGAAGAACTCCATGTGTGATGAGGATGGTACATGGACATCCAAAGGGCTTCAAGAAGCCAATGTAGGGAACTCTTTTGAGCCATAGTTCATAGGGTGTTTTCTGTAGAGGCTTAACAATAAGGACTCTATTCTGCACATAACAAGCTGTGCTTACTGCTTCCGCCCAGAAAGTAAGGGGCAGCTTTGAGTCAGCCAGCATAGATCTTGCTGATTCAATCAGAGTCCTATTTCTTCTTTCAGCAACCCCATTTTGTTGAGGGGTTCTTGGAGCACTGTATTGCCTTTCAATGCCCTTGCTCTCACAGAAACTCTTCAAAGTGTGATTTTTGAACTCTGTTCCCTTATCACACCTTATGATCTTTACCTTCAGATTGCTTTGATTCTCTACCCTAAGAATATAGGATTTGAGAATCTCAGCAGTTTCATCTTTTGTTCTTAGGAAGAATACCCATGAGAATCTGGAGAAGTCATCAGTTATCACCAGACAGTAGGACTTTTTGCCCATTGACATGACATTCGTAGGACCAAAGAGATCCATATGCAGTAGCTGGAGAGGGGTGTCATTTGTGTTCAATGTCTTGGGCTTGTGGGAACTCTTGTGTTGTTTTCCCTTCAAGCAGGCAATGCAGTGATCGTCTAGCTGGAATTCTTTGTCAGGAAGCCCTCTGACAAGATTGTCCTTCACTAATTTATTGATTGTTTTGATGTTAACATGGCTTAACCTCCTGTGCCAGAGAGCGGATTCATCAACTGATGCCTTTGACAGAAAACATGAAACACTACCAGATGGAGTGACTTCATTCATGTCAAGCACATATAAGTTGTCCTTTCTATGAGCAGTTAGGAGAATCTTCTCTAGAGGGGGTTTAGATAGGCCAGGAGATAACACGAAACATTCTTTATCAGTGAAGAGCATCCAATGCTTTTGATCACATACTTGGGAAACACTCATGAGATTGAAGTCAAGTTCTTTAACATAGTTGACTCTTTCAATACTCATCCTTTCATTGGACACAGTTCCTTGTCCAGTGATAGATCCACCCTTTGAGTCACTCCCAAAGGCAACATATCCTCCATTGAAATGTCTGAAGTTAGAGAGGATGATCATGTTGCATGTCATGTGCCTGGAACAGCCGCTATCTACAACCCAAGTATTGTGTTTATTGCCTGGCTGTCCCTGCACATGGGAGAAATCTAATTAGTGGGAGGAACATTGTAGCATGCAGCATTGTAGAAAATCGTTGCTAATTTGCCATTTTCAGCATGCTTGCAGTCAATGGAACCAATAGTTATGCTTGGAGATTGTTTGGCCTTCCATTGCTGTGTTGGTGGTTTTCTAGCTTTCTTTACATTGTCGGCAGAAGATGTTGTTGCTGACAATTCTGGCTTATCCGCAGCCAATTTTGCTGCTGAAGGCTTTGTTGGAGCAGTAGCAGTTTTTGCTGCTGGAAGCTTTATTTTGGATTTTGCTTTGTCAGCAGCAGATACTTTTGCTGCTGATGCCGTTGTTTTTGATTTTGCTTTGTCAGCAGCAGAGACTTTTGCTGCTGAAGGCTTTGCCTTTGGTTTCCTGGACTTTACTCTATCAGCAGCGATTTTGTTTGCTGCTGATGGGTTGAACACAGATGAACGATTTGCAATCTGGTTAAATGGGTTGAACTTGCATGTTGCAGCAAAGTGGTTTGATTCCCCACATATGATGCAAGTTTTTTGAGGTTTCTGCATCTTCACTCTTTGAGGGGATAGAGATTCTCTGAACTTTGTTGCCTTTGCATCATAGCTTCTCACCTGTTTGTTTCTGTTTGTTTTGTCAAAGGCATGCTGCTTTGAGTTTCTTTGGTGTTCATGGTTGTGAAAGCAGGTGCTGGCAGTGTGATTGTATTTGCCACACACAAAGCATGATAGTGCTATCTTGTCTCTGTGAGAGTGCACATAGTCCTTTCTTTGAAACAAATCTTTGAAGTTCCAGGGATGAGCTTTATTATGTTCAAAAGTGGCTTCTTCTAGTGTCTTTTGAACATATGAAACTTTCTCTCCAGGTGTATGACATGTGTCAAACACCTTCCTCGGTTGGATTGATTTGGAAGGAGGCTTTTGAGTTGGTGGAGGTGGAAGACTGCCCCTTTTCAATATTTAGCTTTCTTCCTTCTGGAGGATAGCTAATTCTGATTTGTTTGAATGGGATGGGAGCTGGAATAGCTGGAGTAACAACAGGACATTCAGTTTTGTTCAGAACAGCTTCAGAGATAGGAGCAGATGGGACTACACTAGTTTCACAGTGGTCTGAGCAGGTTGACTCAGGTTCTGAAGAGGTGGAGCAGTCTTCCACAAAACATGCGTCCATTGAAGGATCAAGGTTTCGGTTTGCCGTGTCAAGATTTGCAGTATTGAAGCTTGGTTCGTGAATGGCAACATAGTCAGCAGGAGGAGGAACTGTCTTGTACTGGTCATTATGATATCCAAGTCCAGTTTTTACCTTTTCATGGACTTGAATATCTAACAATCTTTGTAACTTTTTAGATGAAAATTCATATTTTTCAACATGAACTTTCTGTTCAGCCAGTTCAGCTCTGGTAGCTTTAAGTTTTACTAATAGATCATCAATCTGAGTTTCAAGATTGGTTTGTTCATGTTTTAATGAAGAGATCTCTTTCTTAAGGCAGTTAATATTTTCTTTGTAAGTATTTTTGACCTTTTTGAATTCAGACTTCATTTGATGAAACTCTTCATTTTGATCTATCAGATTTTGGTTATGCTTTATATAACCTAAAACTTTGTCAATGCAAGCTTGAGAGCAAAGATGTTCAAATACCTGACGTGGTATCTCTGAATTGTCTGCCATAAGCGCTTGGTTGGAGGCAGGAACATCTTCATATTGAAAACTCCAGTCAAAGTCTGTAGTTCCAACATTTGCACATGCTGCAGTTTGTGCTGGAGGAGTTCCTTGCTGCTGCTGCCTGGGCTGACCTTGGTAAGCTTGTCTTTGATGGCTGGCACCCTGATTGGCTTTAGGTGCCTTGCACTCCCTAGCAAAGTGACCCATTTGGTTACAGTTGTAACATCGGATCTTGCTTTTATCAAGCCCAACTCTGGTGTTTGAGTTGTTGCCTGGAACTGATCTCCCGTTTCTAGAATAAAACCTTTTTGCTCTGAGGGAGAGCATGGCATATGAGTGCTGAATATCCATTTCTTCAAGATCATCTGGATGAAAGCATTCCAGATCCTCCTTTATGAAGTGCATGTTGCTTGAGTTGTCAGAGACAAAAGCAGTAGAGGTTGGCTGTTGAGGAGGTGCCTCAAGAAGAAATGGTGATGAGTTGGATTGTGAAGCAGTTGGTGTTTGAGGATGAGTAACAATGGGAGGATAGTAGTTGCTTGCACTAGGACCGGAATGATCAGAATGAAGCGTTGAGGTGGTGGTGGAGGAAGTGGTAGCTGATTGATAACTGGAGCTCCTTTCTTTAGCTTGAATCATTTCTAATTCATAGGTTTTGAGCATGCCAAAGAGCTCAGTCATCTGAAGAGTCTTCAGATTCTCTGTTCTTCTGATGGACACTGTATATAATGTCCAACAACTAGGAAGAGATCTTATGAACTTCTTGAGAATGTCTTCATTCTCCAGCTTTACCTTGGAGCACTGCAGTTCTCCAACCAGGTACGTGTACCTGTTATATAAAACTGTTAGTGACTCACCTTCCTTCCAGACGAAGTTTTCATACTGTTGCTTGAGAATGTCACGTCTGTTCTCCTTGACCTCCTCAGATCCAGCAAACATCTTTTCCAAGGCTTCCCATAACTCCTTTGCAGTTTTGTAAACCCTGAAGTTGTGAAAAACTTCATTTGGAAGGCACATTTGGATAGCTCCTAATGCCTTGAAGTCCACCTCCATTTTCGTGATGTCTTCTTCAGAATACTTGGAGGGTTCCTTCGGAACTAGTTGTCCTCCGGAGTCAGCAGAGGCCACCATGGGAACATAAGGTCCATCCCTTATGGATTTCCACATTCCGTATTCTTGGTAGCAGAAGAAGCTTTCCATACGGTTCTTCCACATATCATAGTCCTCCCCAGACACCAACCTTGGTGGTCGGTTGATACTGCCGATGTCTTCAGATCCATTACTTTGTCCCATTTTGTTTTGTGTGACTTGATTAAGAATAGAGTTTTGAATAGAATCAGAATGTGATTAAACAAATGTTAGTTTGTTTAATCTTGAGCCAAAGCTCTGATACCACTTGTAGGATCGTAAGATTACAAGGTGATTCTATTCTAGTTGATATTGGCGGAAAAAATAGCAACCAACAAAGTAAACAAGTAAACAACAAGAATACTGATAAATGCACTGTTGTATTCGACTTCTGAGATTACAAGATTGCAAGTAAAAATCTATCAAGAAGCACAAAAAGCACTATGAAGGCACACTTACAATTGAAGTGTTTACACAGTATTTATACTAACTTATAATCAAGACAGACCCTTGATTCTAAGGATCAGATCTAACACAAGCCGTTGATCTTGTTTATTAATGTAAATTACACGTAAAGGCTAATCAAGTTAACTTTACTGAAACGTCTTCTTAGGCATCATTGTTTGCATGCTTGGAGAAGAGCGTCATTGTCCTTTATTGGTTGCACCAGTGAGGTTCCTTCTGCTTGGAGTGTGGCAGTTGCTTTTGCAGAAAGGTGTCAGAGGCGCTTCGCATGGATAGTCAGCTGCAACGTTTGGTCTTCAGAGAATAAGGCTATCAGCAGCAGAGATGAGGACCAGCAGCAAGATTGATCTATCCGCAGCTGCTGAGGATATGCCTATCAGCAGCAACATGTGGCAGCTACTTTGGTCTTCAGCAGCAGACAAAGTATCAACAACTGTTTTGGTCAGCAGCAATCTTGTGTTGTCCGCAGCAGTTGTACTTAGAATAATTTTGTTGCAATCAGTCTTTGGTTCTACAATTTTCAAGTATGTTTCTCAGGTAACCTTTAGCCATGGCGCGGTTGGAAAAAGCTAGCTATGTTGGATCAATTCCTAGTAGCTGGAAGGACGTAGAATATCAAGTCTCAAGTCTATCGTTGATCTAGAAGAACTTAGATCATAGTATTACTTAGTTTTAGTAGTTGTATATGTAATCAAGTCTTAGAAATCACAATTACCGCTTCCGCTATCGTGTAATGAACCAATCGTTGCAACCTGTATTTATTTATTAAGTAAATAAATTTGGGAGTGTGACAGATGATCTTATCTTATCACTATAGATTGTAATCCAATTACCGTCAAGAATCTGCATCTGAACTGATTTCTAGTTACAAATGATCAGGGCATCGTTTGCTGCAAACCAGTCCATTACTAAGACTACATTAAATCCTTAGAGGATCATTGGATATAGTCTAATGGAAAATCTATGTCCTTCAATATCAATGAAACAAACTTAAATGACTTCTGCTACCTTCATCGTATTCCCAATAGCCGTTTCGACTTCAAAAGTTTCGGCTAATCTTATGGTAGGTCTATCTAAGGAAGGATAGAAATCTAGAGATACAAAACTTCTACTAGTTCCTGAGTCAAATAACACGGTTACAGGTACGTTATAAACGAGAAATGTATTTGATACTACGTCTGGAAGTGCCTTAGCCTCCTCTGTCGTCAAGGTATAGGCTGTACTCTTGGCCTTGGGGACTTCTTTCCCCTTTCCATCTTCAATCACTGCTGGTGTAGAAATCTTCAGGGTTGGGCATTCTATAATTCGGTGTCCAAGTTCTCCACACTTGTAACACCTCAGTCTCGACTTATTTTTACAATTGGTGGCTATATGTCCTGGTTTACCACAATTGTAGCAAGTATTTGTCCCATACCTGCATTCTCCAGTGTGTAGCTTACCACATTTGGTACATTTATAACCACCACTCTTTTCCTACTTCTTTCCTCCCCTCCACCTCCTCTATTCTTCTTATTCTGATTTTTAGAAATGTCAGACCGTTTTCTCTTTGATTCCACAGGGCGGGAACCAAAGACTTTATCATACATGGTCGAAGCAAGTTGTACGAAAGACCGATAGGTTTTCAGGTCTGAAGTCTTCACTAGACTCCGTATCTCTGATGGCAAACCCTGTACGTATCGCTTGATGCGTACAGATTCATGGTTTATCAGATGGGGGTACTAAACTAGCCATTCGATTAAACTTGGTAGTATTCTCTCGGTGGGTCATACTACCAGCTTCCAGTCTAAGAAAATCTCTCCCGAGTTTGTCTATCTCGTAGTCTGGACAGAACTCTTCTATCGGCAATCTCTTCAACTCTTCCCAAGTCATCCGGTCAATAGTTGTATCTCCCAAAGCTATGACTAAGTTTTCCCACCAGCATAAAGCTTCTGAGACAAATGAATGGGCTGCATACTTGACCTTCTGATCATCTCTGCATTCACTAATCTTGATTATTGCCTCTATCTCTCTTATCCACTGATGAGTAACAGTGGCATCCTTTGTTCCATCAAACTTAGGAGGGTTTCCGTCTTTGAATGCCTTATAAGGACATCCCTTCTTCCCTTTCTTCCAAGGCCTTACCTCATAAGAATCATAAGATTCATAATCATAATTGAAATCTTCCCCATTCTCATTTTCTAGCTTATTAGTTCTTTCTGCCGGTTGAATCTCATCATTCTTCTTTTTATTTTCATCTAAGCTTGTCAATGGGGTAGCAATCTTAGAGAAATTCTGGATAAATCTTCTAGAGAAAACATCTAAACCTATGAAACTACGTATTTCCTTAGGTGTCTTTGGCGGTTTCCATATCATTATAGTTTCTATCTTTGAAGGATCTACAAGAATACCTTCTGCGTTTATCACATGACCCAAGAGCTGAACTTCTCGGAGCCAAAAAGCACGTTAAGAAAATTTTGCATACAACTTCTCTTTTCTAAGTGTTTCCAGCACTTCCTTGAGATGACATGCATGATCCCCTTCATTCTTTTAGTAAATTAGAATATCATCAATGAACACGATCACAGATCGGTCCAATATTGGTCGACAAAACCTATTCATGAGGTCCATGAATGCAGCGGGGGCATTAGTCAAACCAAATGACATTATTAAGAACTCATAATGTCCGTATCTCGTACGGAAGGCTGTTTTTTTGAATATCTTCTTCTCTAACCTTCAGCTGATGATAACCCGACCTTTGATCAATTTCTGAGAACCAGTTTGCTCCTTGTAATTCATCAAACAACCCATCGATCCTAGGTAATGGGTATTTGTTCTTGATTATAAGCTTGTTCAATTCTCTATAGTCTATGCACATACGCATACTACCATCTTTCTTCCTCGCGAAAAGAACCGGAGCACCCCAAGGCGAGATACTTAGTCTTTTGAAACCTCTGTGTAACAAATCTTGCAGTTGTGACGTTAGTTCCTTCTTTTCTGATGGAGCTAAACGATATGGTGCCTTAGCTACAGGCTTAGCACCTGGTATTCCTCGTAATTCTTCTTGGAATATATCAGGAAAATCACAAACTAATGGCACATCTTTTAATTCCCAAGTTTTCACTTTGGAATCAGTAACATATGCTAGGTAGGCCTCATTTCCTTAACTCATAAACTTCACAGCTTTCATCATGGAGATAATCCTGATAGATGATCTTATCTTATCACTATAGATTGTAATCCAATTGCCGTCAGGAGTCTGCATCTGAACTGCTTTCTAGTTGCAAATGATCTGGGCATCGTTTGCTGCCAACCAGTCCATTCCTAAGACTACATTAAATCCCTAGAGGATCATTGGATATAGTCTAATGGAAAATCTATGTCCTTCAATATCAATGAAACAAACTTAAATGACTTCTGCTACCTTCATCGTATTCCCAATAGCCGTTTCGACTTCAAAAGTTTCGGCTAATCTTATGGTAGGTCTATCTAAGGAAGGATAGAAATCTAGAGATACAAAACTTCTACTAGTTCCTGAGTCAAATAACACGGTTACAGGTACGTTATAAACGAGAAATGTATTTGATACTACGTCTGGAAGTGCCTTAGCCTCCTCTGTCGTCAAGGTATAGGCTGTACTCTTGGCCTTTGGGACTTCTTTCCCCTTTCCATCTTCAATCACTGCTGGTGTAGAAATCTTCAGGGTTGGGCATTCTATAATTCGGTGTCCAGGTTCTCCACACTTGTAACACCTCAGTCTCGACTTATTTTTACAATTGGTGGCTATATGTCCTGGTTTACCACAATTGTAGCAAGTATTTGTCCCATACCTGCATTCTCAGTGTGTAGCTTACCACATTTGGTACATTTATAACCACCACTCTTTTCCTACTTCTTTCCTCCCCTCCACCTCCTCTATTCTTCTTATTCTGATTTTTAGAAATGTCAGACCGTTTTCTCTTTGATTCCACAGGGCGGGAACCAAAGACTTTATCATACATGGTCGAAGCAAGTTGTACGGAAGACCGATAGGTTTTCAGGTCTGAAGTCTTCACTAGACTCCGTATCTCTGATGGCAAACCCTGTACGTATCGCTTGATGCGTACAGATTCATGGTTTATCAGATGGGGGGTACTAAACTAGCCATTAGATTAAACTTGGTAGTATTCTCTTGGTGGGTCATACTACCAGCTTCCAGTCTAAGAAAATCTCTCCCGAGTTTGTCTATCTCGTTGTCTGGAAAGAACTCTTCTATCGGCAATCTCTTCAACTCTTCCCAAGTCATCCGGTCAATAGTTGTATCTCCCAAAGCTATGACTAAGTTTTCCCACCAGCATAAAGCTTCTGAGACAAATGAATGGGCTGCATACTTGACCTTCTGATCATCTCTGCATTCACTAATCTTGATTATTGCCTCTATCTCTCTTATCCACTGATGAGTAACAGTGGCATCCTTTGTTCCATCAAACTTAGGAGGGTTTCCGTCTTTGAATGCCTTATAAGGACATCCCTTCTTCCCTTTATTCCAAGGCCTTACCTCATAAGAATCATAAGATTCATAATCATAATTGAAATCTTCCCCATTCTCATTTTCTAGCTTATTAGTTCTTTCTGCCGGTTGAATCTCATCATTCTTCTTTTTATTTTCATCTAAGCTTGTCAATGGGGTAGCAATCTTAGAGAAATTCTGGATAAATCTTCTAGAGAAAACATCTAAACCTATGAAACTACGTATTTCCTTAGGTGTCTTTGGCGGTTTCCATATCATTATAGTTTCTATCTTTGAAGGATCTACAAGAATACCTACTGCGTTTATCACATGACCCAAGAGCTGAACTTCTCGGAGCCAAAAAGCACGTTAAGAAAATTTTGCATACAACTTCTCTTTTCTAAGTGTTTCCAGCACTTCCTTGAGATGACATGCATGATCCCCTTCATTCTTTTAGTAAATTAGAATATCATCAATGAACACGATCACAGATCGGTCCAATATTGGTCGACAAAACCTATTCATGAGGTCCATGAATGCAGCGGGGGCATTAGTCAAACCAAATGACATTATTAAGAACTCATAATGTCCGTATCTCGTACGGAAGGCTGTTTTTTTGAATATCTTCTTCTCTAACCTTCAGCTGATGATAACCCGACCTTTGATCAATTTCTGAGAACCAGTTTGCTCCTTGTAATTCATCAAACAACCCATCGATCCTAGGTAATGGGTATTTGTTCTTGATTATAAGCTTGTTCAATTCTCTATAGTCTATGCACATACGCATACTACCATCTTTCTTCCTCGCGAAAAGAACCGGAGCACCCCAAGGCGAGATACTTAGTCTTTTGAAACCTCTGTGTAACAAATCTTGCAGTTGTGACGTTAGTTCCTTCTTTTCTGATGGAGCTAAACGATATGGTGCCTTAGCTACAGGCTTAGCACCTGGTATTCCTCGTAATTCTTCTTGGAATATATCAGGAAAATCACAAACTAATGGCACATCTTTTAATTCCCAAGTTTTCACTTTGGAATCAGTAACATATGCTAGGTAGGCCTCATTTCCTTAACTCATAAAATTCACAGCTTTCATCATGGAGATAATCCTGATAGATGATCTTATCTTATCACTATAGATTGTAATCCAATTGCCGTCAGGAGTCTGCATCTGAACTGCTTTCTAGTTGCAAATGATCTGGGCATCGTTTGCTGCCAACCAGTCCATTCCTAAGACTACATTAAATCCCTAGAGGATCATTGGATATAGTCTAATGGAAAATCTATGTCCTTCAATATCAATGAAACAAACTTAAATGACTTCTGCTACCTTCATCGTATTCCCAATAGCCGTTTCGACTTCAAAAGTTTCGGCTAATCTTATGGTAGGTCTATCTAAGGAAGGATAGAAATCTAGAGATACAAAACTTCTACTAGTTCCTGAGTCAAATAACACGGTTACAGGTACGTTATAAACGAGAAATGTATTTGATACTACGTCTGGAAGTGCCTTAGCCTCCTCTGTCGTCAAGGTATAGGCTGTACTCTTGGCCTTTGGGACTTCTTTCCCCTTTCCATCTTCAATCACTGCTGGTGTAGAAATCTTCAGGGTTGGGCATTCTATAATTCGGTGTCCAGGTTCTCCACACTTGTAACACCTCAGTCTCGACTTATTTTTACAATTGGTGGCTATATGTCCTGGTTTACCACAATTGTAGCAAGTATTTGTCCCATACCTGCATTCTCAGTGTGTAGCTTACCACATTTGGTACATTTATAACCACCACTCTTTTCCTACTTCTTTCCTCCCCTCCACCTCCTCTATTCTTCTTATTCTGATTTTTAGAAATGTCAGACCGTTTTCTCTTTGATTCCACAGGGCGGGAACCAAAGACTTTATCATACATGGTCGAAGCAAGTTGTACGGAAGACCGATAGGTTTTCAGGTCTGAAGTCTTCACTAGACTCCGTATCTCTGATGGCAAACCCTGTACGTATCGCTTGATGCGTACAGATTCATGGTTTATCAGATGGGGGGTACTAAACTAGCCATTAGATTAAACTTGGTAGTATTCTCTTGGTGGGTCATACTACCAGCTTCCAGTCTAAGAAAATCTCTCCCGAGTTTGTCTATCTCGTTGTCTGGAAAGAACTCTTCTATCGGCAATCTCTTCAACTCTTCCCAAGTCATCCGGTCAATAGTTGTATCTCCCAAAGCTATGACTAAGTTTTCCCACCAGCATAAAGCTTCTGAGACAAATGAATGGGCTGCATACTTGACCTTCTGATCATCTCTGCATTCACTAATCTTGATTATTGCCTCTATCTCTCTTATCCACTGATGAGTAACAGTGGCATCCTTTGTTCCATCAAACTTAGGAGGGTTTCCGTCTTTGAATGCCTTATAAGGACATCCCTTCTTCCCTTTCTTCCAAGGCCTTACCTCATAAGAATCATAAGATTCATAATCATAATTGAAATCTTCCCCATTCTCATTTTCTAGCTTATTAGTTCTTTCTGCCGGTTGAATCTCATCATTCTTCTTTTTATTTTCATCTAAGCTTGTCAATGGGGTAGCAATCTTAGAGAAATTCTGGATAAATCTTCTAGAGAAAACATCTAAACCTATGAAACTACGTATTTCCTTAGGTGTCTTTGGCGGTTTCCATATCATTATAGTTTCTATCTTTGAAGGATCTACAAGAATACCTACTGCGTTTATCACATGACCCAAGAGCTGAACTTCTCGGAGCCAAAAAGCACGTTAAGAAAATTTTGCATACAACTTCTCTTTTCTAAGTGTTTCCAGCACTTCCTTGAGATGACATGCATGATCCCCTTCATTCTTTTAGTAAATTAGAATATCATCAATGAACACGATCACAGATCGGTCCAATATTGGTCGACAAAACCTATTCATGAGGTCCATGAATGCAGCGGGGGCATTAGTCAAACCAAATGACATTATTAAGAACTCATAATGTCCGTATCTCGTACGGAAGGCTGTTTTTTTGAATATCTTCTTCTCTAACCTTCAGCTGATGATAACCCGACCTTTGATCAATTTCTGAGAACAAGTTTGCTCCTTGTAATTCATCAAACAACCCATCGATCCTAGGTAATGGGTATTTGTTCTTGATTATAAGCTTGTTCAATTCTCTATAGTCTATGCACATACGCATACTACCATCTTTCTTCCTCGCGAAAAGAACCGGAGCACCCCAAGGCGAGATACTTAGTCTTTTGAAACCTCTGTGTAACAAATCTTGCAGTTGTGACGTTAGTTCCTTCTTTTCTGATGGAGCTAAACGATATGGTGCCTTAGCTACAGGCTTAGCACCTGGTATTCCTCGTAATTCTTCTTGGAATATATCAGGAAAATCACAAACTAATGGCACATCTTTTAATTCCCAAGTTTTCACTTTGGAATCAGTAACATATGCTAGGTAGGCCTCATTTCCTTAACTCATAAACTTCACAGCTTTCATCATGGAGATAATCCTGATAGATGATCTTATCTTATCACTATAGATTGTAATCCAATTGCCGTCAGGAGTCTGCATCTGAACTGCTTTCTAGTTGCAAATGATCTGGGCATCGTTTGCTGCCAACCAGTCCATTCCTAAGACTACATTAAATCCCTAGAGGATCATTGGATATAGTCTAATGGAAAATCTATGTCCTTCAATATCAATGAAACAAACTTAAATGACTTCTGCTACCTTCATCGTATTCCCAATAGCCGTTTCGACTTCAAAAGTTTCGGCTAATCTTATGGTAGGTCTATCTAAGGAAGGATAGAAATCTAGAGATACAAAACTTCTACTAGTTCGTGAGTCAAATAACACGGTTACAGGTACGTTATAAACGAGAAATGTATTTGATACTACGTCTGGAAGTGCCTTAGCCTCCTCTGTCGTCAAGGTATAGGCTGTACTCTTGGCCTTTGGGACTTCTTTCCCCTTTCCATCTTCAATCACTGCTGGTGTAGAAATCTTCAGGGTTGGGCATTCTATAATTCGGTGTCCAGGTTCTCCACACTTGTAACACCTCAGTCTCGACTTATTTTTACAATTGGTGGCTATATGTCCTGGTTTACCACAATTGTAGCAAGTATTTGTCCCATACCTGCATTCTCAGTGTGTAGCTTACCACATTTGGTACATTTATAACCACCACTCTTTTCCTACTTCTTTCCTCCCCTCCACCTCCTCTATTCTTCTTATTCTGATTTTTAGAAATGTCAGACCGTTTTCTCTTTGATTCCACAGGGCGGGAACCAAAGACTTTATCATACATGGTCGAAGCAAGTTGTACGGAAGACCGATAGGTTTTCAGGTCTGAAGTCTTCACTAGACTCCGTATCTCTGATGGCAAACCCTGTACGTATCGCTTGATGCGTACAGATTCATGGTTTATCAGATGGGGGGTACTAAACTAGCCATTAGATTAAACTTGGTAGTATTCTCTTGGTGGGTCATACTACCAGCTTCCAGTCTAAGAAAATCTCTCCCGAGTTTGTCTATCTCGTTGTCTGGAAAGAACTCTTCTATCGGCAATCTCTTCAACTCTTCCCAAGTCATCCGGTCAATAGTTGTATCTCCCAAAGCTATGACTAAGTTTTCCCACCAGCATAAAGCTTCTGAGACAAATGAATGGGCTGCATACTTGACCTTCTGATCATCTCTGCATTCACTAATCTTGATTATTGCCTCTATCTCTCTTATCCACTGATGAGTAACAGTGGCATCCTTTGTTCCATCAAACTTAGGAGGGTTTCCGTCTTTGAATGCCTTATAAGGACATCCCTTCTTCCCTTTCTTCCAAGGCCTTACCTCATAAGAATCATAAGATTCATAATCATAATTGAAATCTTCCCCATTCTCATTTTCTAGCTTATTAGTTCTTTCTGCCGGTTGAATCTCATCATTCTTCTTTTTATTTTCATCTAAGCTTGTCAATGGGGTAGCAATCTTAGAGAAATTCTGGATAAATCTTCTAGAGAAAACATCTAAACCTATGAAACTACGTATTTCCTTAGGTGTCTTTGGCGGTTTCCATATCATTATAGTTTCTATCTTTGAAGGATCTACAAGAATACCTACTGCGTTTATCACATGACCCAAGAGCTGAACTTCTCGGAGCCAAAAAGCACGTTAAGAAAATTTTGCATACAACTTCTCTTTTCTAAGTGTTTCCAGCACTTCCTTGAGATGACATGCATGATCCCCTTCATTCTTTTAGTAAATTAGAATATCATCAATGAACACGATCACAGATCGGTCCAATATTGGTCGACAAAACCTATTCATGAGGTCCATGAATGCAGCGGGGGCATTAGTCAAACCAAATGACATTATTAAGAACTCATAATGTCCGTATCTCGTACGGAAGGCTGTTTTTTTGAATATCTTCTTCTCTAACCTTCAGCTGATGATAACCCGACCTTTGATCAATTTCTGAGAACAAGTTTGCTCCTTGTAATTCATCAAACAACCCATCGATCCTAGGTAATGGGTATTTGTTCTTGATTATAAGCTTGTTCAATTCTCTATAGTCTATGCACATACGCATACTACCATCTTTCTTCCTCGCGAAAAGAACCGGAGCACCCCAAGGCGAGATACTCAGTCTTTTGAAACCTCTGTGTAACAAATCTTGCAGTTGTGACGTTAGTTCCTTCTTTTCTGATGGAGCTAAACGATATGGTGCCTTAGCTACAGGCTTAGCACCTGGTATTCCTTGTAATTCTTCTTGGAATATATCAGGAAAATCACAAACTAATGGCACATCTTTTAATTCCCAAGTTTTCACTTTGGAATCAGTAACATATGCTAGGTAGGCCTCATTTCCTTAACTCATAAACTTCACAGCTTTCATCATGGAGATAATCCTGATAGATGATCTTATCTTATCACTATAGATTGTAATCCAATTGTCGTCAGGAGTCTGCATCTGAACTGCTTTCTAGTTGCAAATGATCTAGGCATCGTCTGCTGCCAACCAGTCCATTCCTAAGACTACATTAAATCCCTAGAGGATCATTGGATATAGTCTAATGGAAAATCTATGTCCTTCAATATCAATGAAACAAACTTAAATGACTTTTGCTACCTTCATCGTATTCCCAATAGCCGTTTCGACTTCAAAAGTTTCGGCTAATCTTATGGTAGGTCTATCTAAGGAAGGATAGAAATCTAGAGATACAAAACTTCTACTAGTTCCTGAGTCAAATAACACGGTTACAGGTACGTTATAAACAAGAAATGTATTTGATACTACGTCTGGAAGTGCCTTAGCCTCCTCTGTCGTCAAGGTATAGGCTGTACTCTTGGACTTTGGGACTTCTTTCCCCTTTCCATCTTCAATCACTGCTGGTGTAGAAATCTTCAGGGTTGGGCATTCTATAATTCGGTGTCCAGGTTCTCCACACTTGTAACACCTCAGTCTCGACTTATTTTTACAATTGGTGGCTATATGTCCTGGTTTACCACAATTGTAGCAAGTATTTGTCCCATACCTGCATTCTCAGTGTGTAGCTTACCACATTTGGTACATTTATAACCACCACTCTTTTCCTACTTCTTTCCTCCCCTCCACCTCCTCTATTCTTCTTATTCTGATTTTTAGAAATGTCAGACCGTTTTCTCTTTGATTCCACAGGGCGGGAACCAAAGACTTTATCATACATGGTCGAAGCAAGTTGTACGGAAGACCGATAGGTTTTCAGGTCTGAAGTCTTCACTAGACTCCGTATCTCTGATGGCAAACCCTGTACGTATCGCTTGATGCGTACAGATTCATGGTTTATCAGATGGGGGGTACTAAACTAGCCATTAGATTAAACTTGGTAGTATTCTCTTGGTGGGTCATACTACCAGCTTCCAGTCTAAGAAAATCTCTCCCGAGTTTGTCTATCTCGTTGTCTGGAAAGAACTCTTCTATCGGCAATCTCTTCAACTCTTCCCAAGTCATCCGGTCAATAGTTGTATCTCCCAAAGCTATGACTAAGTTTTCCCACCAGCATAAAGCTTCTGAGACAAATGAATGGGCTGCATACTTGACCTTCTGATCATCTCTGCATTCACTAATCTTGATTATTGCCTCTATCTCTCTTATCCACTGATGAGTAACAGTGGCATCCTTTGTTCCATCAAACTTAGGAGGGTTTCCGTCTTTGAATGCCTCATAAGGACATCCCTTCTTCCCTTTCTTCCAAGGCCTTACCTCATAAGAATCATAAGATTCATAATCATAATTGAAATCTTCCCCATTCTCATTTTCTAGCTTATTAGTTCTTTCTGTCGGTTGAATCTCATCATTCTACTTTTTATTTTCATCTAAGCTTGTCAATGGGGTAGCAATCTTAGAGAAATTCTGGATAAATCTTCTAGAGAAAACATCTAAACCTATGAAACTACGTATTTCCTTAGGTGTCTTTGGCGGTTTCCATATCATTATAGTTTCTATCTTTGAAGGATCTACAAGAATACCTTCTGCGTTTATCACATGACCCAAGAGCTGAACTTCTCGGAGCCAAAAAGCACGTTAAGAAAATTTTGAATGCAACTTCTCTTTTCTAAGTGTTTCCAGCACTTCCTTGAGATGACATGCATGATCCCCTTCATTCTTTTAGTAAATTAGAATATCATCAATGAACACGATCACAGATCGGTCCAATATTGGTCGACAAAACCTATTCATGAGGTCCATGAATGCAGCGGGGGCATTAGTCAAACCAAATGACATTATTAAGAACTCATAATGTCCGTATCTCATACGGAAGGCTGTTTTTTGAATATCTTCTTCTCTAACCTTCAGCTGATGATAACCCGACCTTTGATCAATTTCTGAGAACCAGTTTGCTCCTTGTAATTCATCAAACAACCCATCGATCCTAGGTAATGGGTACTTGTTCTTGATTATAAGCTTGTTCAATTCTCTATAGTCTATGCACATACGCATACTACCATCTTTCTTCCTCGCGAAAAGAACCGGAGCACCCCAAGGCGAGATACTCAGTCTTTTGAAACCTCTGTGTAACAAATCTTGCAGTTGTGACGTTAGTTCCTTCTTTTCTGATGGAGCTAAACGATATGGTGCCTTAGCTACAGGCTTAGCACCTGGTATTCCTCGTAATTCTTCTTGGAATATATCAGGAAAATCACAAACTAATGGCACATCTTTTAATTCCCAAGTTTTCACTTTGGAATCAGTAACATATGCTAGGTAGGCCTCATTTCCTTAACTTATAAACTTCACAGCTTTCATCATGGAGATAATCCTGATAGATGATCTTATCTTATCACTATAGATTGTAATCCAATTGCCGTCAGGAGTCTGCATCTGAACTGCTTTCTAGTTGCAAATGATCTAGGCATCGTCTGCTGCCAACCAGTCCATTCGTAAGACTACATTAAATCCCTAGAGGATCATTGGATATAGTCTAATGGAAAATCTATGTCCTTCAATATCAATGAAACAAACTTAAATGACTTCTGCTACCTTCATCGTATTCCCAATAGCCGTTTCGACTTCAAAAGTTTCGGCTAATCTTATGGTAGGTCTATCTAAGGAAGGATAGAAATCTAGAGATACAAAACTTCTACTAGTTCCTGAGTCAAATAACACGGTTACAGGTACGTTATAAACGAGAAATGTATTTGATACTACGTCTGGAAGTGCCTTAGCCTCCTCTGTCGTCAAGGTATAGGCTGTACTCTTTGCCTTTGGGACTTCTTTCCCCTTTCCATCTTCAATCACTGCTGGTGTAGAAATCTTCAGGGTTGGGCATTCTATAATTCGGTGTCCAGGTTCTCCACACTTGTAACACCTCAGTCTCGACTTATTTTTACAATTGGTGGCTATATGTCCTGGTTTACCACAATTGTAGCAAGTATTTGTCCCATACCTGCATTCTCAGTGTGTAGCTTACCACATTTGGTACATTTATAACCACCACTCTTTTCCTACTTCTTTCCTCCCCTCCACCTCCTCTATTCTTCTTATTCTGATTTTTAGAAATGTCAGACCGTTTTCTCTTTGATTCCACAGGGCGGGAACCAAAGACTTTATCATACATGGTCGAAGCAAGTTGTACGGAAGACCGATAGGTTTTCAGGTCTGAAGTCTTCACTAGACTCCGTATCTCTGATGGCAAACCCTGTACGTATCGCTTGATGCGTACAGATTCATGGGTTGTCAGATGGGGGGTACTAAACTAGCCATTAGATTAAACTTGGTAGTATTCTCTCGGTGGGTCATACTACCAGCTTCCAGTCTAAGAAAATCTCTCCCGAGTTTGTCTATCTCGTTGTCTGGAAAGAACTCTTCTATCGGCAATCTCTTCAACTCTTCCCAAGTCATCCGGTCAATAGTTGTATCTCCTAAAGCTATGACTAAGTTTTCCCACCAGCATAAAGCTTCTGAGACAAATGAATGGGCTGCATACTTGACCTTCTGATCATCTCTGCATTCACTAATCTTGATTATTGCCTCTATCTCTCTTATCCACTGATGAGTAACAGTGGCATCCTTTGTTCCATCAAACTTAGGAGGGTTTCCGTCTTTGAATGCCTTATAAGGACATCCCTTCTTCCCTTTCTTCCAAGGCCTTACCTCATAAGAATCATAAGATTCATAATCATAATTGAAATCTTCCCCATTCTCATTTTCTAGCTTATTAGTTCTTTCTGCCGGTTGAATCTCATCATTCTTCTTTTTATTTTCATCTAAGCTTGTCAATGGGGTAGCAATCTTAGAGAAATTCTGGATAAATCTTCTAGAGAAAACATCTAAACCTATGAAACTACGTATTTCCTTAGGTGTCTTTGGCGGTTTCCATATCATTATAGTTTCTATCTTTGAAGGATCTACAAGAATACCTTCTGCGTTTATCACATGACCCAAGAGCTGAACTTCTCGGAGCCAAAAAGCACGTTAAGAAAATTTTGAATACAACTTCTCTTTTCTAAGTGTTTCCAGCACTTCCTTGAGATGACATGCATGATCCCCTTCATTCTTTTAGTAAATTAGAATATCATCAATGAACACGATCACAGATCGGTCCAATATTGGTCGACAAAACCTATTCATGAGGTCCATGAATGCAGCGGGGGCATTAGTCAAACCAAATGACATTATTAAGAACTCATATTGTCCGTATCTCGTACGGAAGGCTGTTTTTTGAATATCTTCTTCTCTAACCTTCAGCTGATGATAACCCGACCTTTGATCAATTTTTGAGAACCAGTTTGCTCCTTGTAATTCATCAAACAACCCATCGATCCTAGGTAATGGGTATTTGTTCTTGATTATAAGCTTGTTCAATTCTCTATAGTCTATGCACATACGCATACTACCATCTTTCTTCCTCGCGAAAAGAACCGGAGCACCCCAAGGCGAGATACTCAGTCTTTTGAAACCTCTGTGTAACAAATCTTGCAGTTGTGACGTTAGTTCCTTCTTTTCTGATGGAGCTAAACGATATGGTGCCTTAGCTACAGGCTTAGCACCTGGTATTCCTCGTAATTCTTCTTGGAATATATCAGGAAAATCACAAACTAATGGCACATCTTTTAATTCCCAAGTTTTCACTTTGGAATCAGTAACATATGCTAGGTAGGCCTCATTTCTTTAACTCATAAACTTCACAGCTTTCATCATGGAGATAATCCTGATAGATGATCTTATCTTATCACTATAGATTGTAATCCAATTGCCGTCAGGAGTCAGCATCTGAACTGCTTTCTAGTTGCAAATGATATGGGCATCGTCTGCTGCCAACCAGTCCATTCCTAAGACTACATTAAATCCCTAGAGGATCATTGGATATAGTCTAATGGAAAATCTATGTCCTTCAATATCAATGAAACAAACTTAAATGACTTCTGCTACCTTCATCGTATTCCCAATAGCCGTTTCGACTTCAAAAGTTTCGGCTAATCTTATGGTAGGTCTATCTAAGGAAGGATAAAAATCTAGAGATACAAAACTTCTACTAGTTCCTGAGTCAAATAACACGGTTACAGGTACGTTATAAACGAGGAATGTATTTGATACTACGTCTGGAAGTGCCTTAGCCTCCTCTGTCGTCAAGGTATAGGCTGTACTCTTGGCCTTTGGGACTTCTTTCCCCTTTCCATCTTCATTCACTGCTGGTGTAGAAATCTTCAGGGTTGGGCATTCTATAATTCGGTGTCCAAGTTCTCCACACTTGTAACACCTCAGTCTCGACTTATTTTTACAATTGGTGGCTATATGTCCTGGTTTACCACAATTGTAGCAAGTATTTGTCCCATACCTGCATTCTCCAGTGTGTAGCTTACCACATTTGGTACATTTATAACCACCACTCTTTTCCTCCCCTCCACCTCCTCTATTCTTCTTATTCTGATTTTTAGAAATGTCAGACCGTTTTCTCTTTGATTCCACAGGGCGGGAACCAAAGACTTTATCATACATGGTCGAAGCAAGTTGTACGGAAGACCGATAGGTTTTCAGGTCTGAAGTCTTCACTAGACTCCGTATCTCTGATGGCAAACCCTGTACGTATCGCTTGATGCGTACAGATTCATGGTTTATCAGATGGGGGTACTAAACTAGCCATTCGATTAAACTTGGTAGTATTCTCTCGGTGGGTCATACTACCAGCTTCCAGTCTAAGAAAATCTCTCCCGAGTTTGTCTATCTCGTAGTCTGGACAGAACTCTTCTATCGGCAATCTCTTCAACTCTTCCCAAGTCATCCGGTCAATAGTTGTATCTCCCAAAGCTATGACTAAGTTTTCCCACCAGCATAAAGCTTCTGAGACAAATGAATGGGCTGCATACTTGACCTTCTGATCATCTCTGCATTCACTAATCTTGATTATTGCCTCTATCTCTCTTATCCACTGATGAGTAACAGTGGCATCCTTTGTTCCATCAAACTTAGGAGGGTTTCCGTCTTTGAATGCCTTATAAGGACATCCCTTCTTCCCTTTCTTCCAAGGCCTTACCTCATAAGAATCATAATTGAAATCTTCCCCATTCTCATTTTCTAGCTTATTAGTTCTTTCTGCCGGTTGAATCTCATCATTCTTCTTTTTATTTTCATCTAAGCTTGTCAATGGGGTAGCAATCTTAGAGAAATTCTGGATAAATCTTCTAGAGAAAACATCTAAACCTATGAAACTACGTATTTCCTTAGGTGTCTTTGGCGGTTTCCATATCATTATAGTTTCTATCTTTGAAGGATCTACAAGAATACCTTCTGCGTTTATCACATGACCCAAGAGCTGAACTTCTCGGAGCCAAAAAGCACGTTAAGAAAATTTTGCATACAACTTCTCTTTTCTAAGTGTTTCCAGCACTTCCTTGAGATGACATGCATGATCCCCTTCATTCTTTTAGTAAATTAGAATATCATCAATGAACACGATCACAGATAGGTCCAATATTGGTCGACAAAACCTATTCATGAGGTCCATGAATGCAGCGGGGGCATTAGTCAAACCAAATGACATTATTAAGAACTCATAATGTCCGTATCTCGTACGGAAGGCTGTTTTTTGAATATCTTCTTCTCTAACCTTCAGCTGATGATAACCCGACCTTTGATCAATTTCTGAGAACCAGTTTGCTCCTTGTAATTCATCAAACAACCCATCGATCCTAGGTAACGGGTATTTGTTCTTGATTATAAGCTTGTTCAATTCTCTATAGTCTATGCACATACGCATACTACCATCTTTCTTCCTCGCGAAAAGAACCGGAGCACCCCAAGGCGAGATACTCAGTCTTTTGAAACCTCTGTGTAACAAATCTTGCAGTTGTGACGTTAGTTCCTTCTTTTCCGATGGAGCTAAACGATATGGTGCCTTAGCTACAGGCTTAGCACCTGGTATTCCTCGTAATTCTTCTTGGAATATATCAGGAAAATCACAAACTAATGGCACATCTTTTAATTCCCAAGTTTTCACTTTGGAATCAGTAACATATGCTAGGTAGGCCTCATTTCCTTAACTCATAAACTTCACAGCTTTCATCATGGAGATAATCCTGATAGATGATCTTATCTTATCACTATAGATTGTAATCCAATTGCCGTCAGGAGTCTGCATCTGAACTGCTTTCTAGTTGCAAATGATCTGGGCATCGTTTGCTGCCAACCAGTCCATTCCTAAGACTACATTAAATCCCTAGAGGATCATTGGATATAGTCTAATGGAAAATCTATGTCCTTCAATATCAATGAAACAAACTTAAATGACTTCTGCTACCTTCATCATATTCCCAATAGCCGTTTCGACTTCAAAAGTTTCGGCTAATCTTATGGTAGGTCTATCTAAGGAAGGATAGAAATCTAGAGATACAAAACTTCTACTAGTTCCTGAGTCAAATAACACGGTTACACGTACATTATAAATGAGAAATGTATCTGATACTACGTCTGGAAGTGCCTTAGCCTCCTCTGACGTCAAGGTATAGGCTGTACTCTTGGCCTTTGGGACTTCTTTCCCCTTTCCATCTTCAATCACTACTGGTGTTGAAATCATTAGGGTTGGGCATTCTATAATTCGGTGTCCAAGTTCTCCACACTTGTAACACCTCAGTCCCGACTTATTTTTACAATTGGTGGCTATATTTCCTGGTTTACCACAATTGTAGCAAGTATTTGTCCCATACCTGCATTCTCCAGTGTGTAGCTTACCACATTTAGTACATTTATAACCACCACTTTGTTCCTGCTTCTTTCCTCCCCTCCACCTCCTCTATTCTTCTTATTCTGATTTTTAGAAATGTCAGACCTTTTTCTCTTTGATTCCACAGGGCGGGAACCGAAGACTTTATCGTACATGGTCGAATCAAGTTGTACAGAAGACCGATAGGTTTTCAGGTCTGAAGTCTTCCCTAATCTCCATATCTCTGATGGCAAACCTGTACGTATCGCTTGATGCGTACAGATTCAGGGTTTATCAGATGGGGTACTAAACGAGCCATTCGATTAAACTTGGTAGTATTCTCTCGGTGAGTCATACTACCAGCTTCCAGTCTAAGAAAATCTCTCTCGAGTTTGTCCATCTCATTGTCTGGACAGAACTCTTCTATCAACAATCTCTTCAACTCTTCCCAAGTCATTCGGTCAATAGTTGTATCTCCCAAAGCTATGACTAAGTTTTCCCACCAGCATAAAGCTTCTGAGACAAATGAATGGGGTACATACTTGACCTTCTGATCATCTCTGCATTCACTAATCTTGATTATTGCCTCTATCTCTGTTAACCACTGATGAGTAACAGTGGCATCCTTTGTTCCATCAAACTTAGGAGGGTTTCCGTCTTTGAATGCCTCATAAGGACATCCCTTCTTCCCTTTCTTCTGAGGGCTTACCTCATATGAATCATCAGATTCATAATCATAATTGAAATCATCATCATTCTCATTTTCTAGCTTATTAGTTCTTTCTACCGGTGGAGTCTCATCATTCTTCTTTTTATTTTCCTCTAAGCTTGTCAATAAAATAAGCAAAGTCATATCTATCTCTTTGGCAATAGCCAAACCCGTAAGATTCTTAAGATGTGGATCTACCACAGGGTCTTCTACCCGTTCTTCTCTCTCTACATGTTCTATTTCTGGTTCGACATTGGCGGTAGACCACGTTTGCCTTGTAGGAGTATTGGGATTAATCCTTCCTCCTTTTCTGCCTTAACCTCTACCAACCATTTCTCTACAAAAAAGATATGGTGTGTTTTAGTATTCGCATTATGGATTGATTGCTAGAACACAAGTGTATTGTAAACATTAATAACTGTGGCCACAATGAAATTAATCATTTACGCTACTTTCGGTGCTTTAGTTATCCTTCTATTATGCTTCCTACTAAAACACTCATACCTTTCTCTTTTCCCTTGGCATCAGGCTATTTTGACTGGCATCTCTACTGGCATTCTTACTATCTCTTAACCCTAGTTTAAGTCTAGATACTTGGGCAAGTATCCAGATATCTCAAACTATCAGCTCTGATATCAACTTATGACACCCACATCCTGGCTCACCCGAGATGCCGACCACTTGTCAGATTTCCTCATGGACATATAGTAAACAGAGATCATACACAGCGAAAGACTTTAAAATACTATATTTATTTCATAAAACTTGTCTTAATGTACAATCTAAAGAAAGTACAAACATTTCTATTCTAATGTCAGCCTGCCCGAGAATGCCAGATAATCCACCAGATGCTTCTACTCTAGCCTCGTGCCTTTACTGCAAGAAGCTACATCTCTACATGATACACATGCTTAAATATCTGTCATCTTACGCTGGTGAGTTCTAAGTGTTTAGTCAAAAATATCTTTCACCTCTGTCTCATTCATAAATGGATTTATATGACACACATTCAAAATATCATTTTAACTTCTTGCCCAAACCTAATTCTTTAAACTTGCACACTTGTATTCCGAGGTCACGTTAACCTCCAAGCGGTCGTCACCACTTATACATACCCTTGCACAAGGTGTCTATACTACATTCCACAAAGGAATGCAGTACTTCTCTACGTCTTAAGTTGCAAGATATTATGTATCATTTGGCCAGACGTGGCAAAAATCTTTCGTTCTTTACAGACCAATATGGTCAAAATATTTGACATGGCAAAACATGCCAAAACTCTATCTCTTTCTCTTCATTATTTGTCAGGACAATAACTGTTAAGACCTCTGCTTAGTCAAGGTAAAATCTTCGCATCTCTACCATTACTTATCTGGGCACACCATGATAAGTTCTAAAACGTTTTACGTGTCAAAAAGATTTTCTTTCTGAAACTCTTTACTTTATGAATTCATGCCGAAAAACACAAGTATTCGTTTTCTTTCTTTCTTTCTCTTTCTCTTTCAAAATCATTCATTATCTTAAATCCTTGTAATGGTTTCTCCATGATATATCAGGAAGACAAGGTGGTTATCTTCCCAGAGTAGTACCTCCAACAGAGATGTTCCTAGGAAAGAATGACGGGTCCAGGAGGGATTTATACATCATTCTTTCCTTAGATAGAACATTTTGTATTCCAGATAGCTACATACTGGTCGGATGGTTACCCAACGCTTTCTTGATATTTCATTAATACTCCGTTACTTAGTTTTAAGATTTAAAACATCCTTCATACATAACCTCTTGCAACACATGAATGCTATCCCAAATATTTAAATCAAGGTATATAGCATTTATGTAAAATCTTCTAGCATGCATACTGGCCCAAAAACATTACAGTAAAACTTTAAAAAGGGCCTCATAGAACTCACCTCTAGGTTCCTTCTCTCTCAAATAATCTCTACGCGCTTTTATAAATAGCTCAACGACTTGGATCAGGATCCTAAGTCATTACAACATTATGTCACACCCCAACCGACGGCGAAAACATCGGGGCGTGACATGTAGACTGTTCATGAGCACAAGGTTGACTAGATTTCAATATTTTAATCATCAAATTTAACTTCAAATAATTCAACACAACCAAATTCAAACCAGTACATAAACGAAATACATAATAGTCTTTATTTAAATTTAACTAAGTCTAAAGCCTATGTGTAGCATGCCTTGATCAAACTCACTCATTAGCACCTGAAACATGAATAAAATAAAGTCAACTAAAAAGTTGGTCAGCATACACAGGTTTGTATATAGATAGCATAAAGATTATGAATAAACAAATCCTTACATAACATGATAAAATAAAGCCTATGTCGTGCTCGTGGCTTGAGCACGATCATGCCCTTCCGAGGCACGGTCGTGTGTGAGTCAGATTTTTGGCATAATTATAAATTTTATATTTTTCAATCAGTAATATATCAGACTTTATAAAAATGTGTTTTCTTTATTAAAAAAAAGATTAAATGTTTAATCTTGGAATAAATACTATTTATTTAAAGTTTATAAAAATTAAATTTATATTTATTGTAAAATCTTTCACTTAAATGGTATTTTAAATGTTTAAGTTACAAATTTTTTTATAAATAAATAAGATGATGATTATTTATTTAATTCATGTTTAAACAAAATCAATTATTTATTTATACTTAATTACATTTAAATACTTACATTATTTCTCATAACTAAATAAACAATAATTATTTAATTTATATATTTAGTTATTCGAACCCTAACCTTAATCAAAATGTTCTGAAAAGGTTTATTTTCAAATCGTTCATTTCACACAACACCTTCCAAGTACAAATCTCAAACTTCATACACTCATCCAATTCCACCCTAGACTTAGACATAGACTATTGTACACTATTAATTCAATATATATTCCACACTAGGTTAACGTTGTGCATTACAAGGATCACATTACTAGCTAGTATCTCGTGTTAGCTACGCCTTCGAATCAAGTGAGTATTCACAACCCCTTTTTACTCTTTTACACTTTTTGGGTGAAACATGAACACTATTCAAATTACATGATTACATTTACACAAACAACACAAGTACAAATCCTATTTACATTCATGTGTGCAATTTAAGCTTTATGCCCGAGGGCTAGGTGTGCTAACCTCTTGTATGCGATTATGTGCAATCATTAACTTTTCAAGCCGACGGTTTTCAATGATAGATCTATTGTGTCTGACAAACCCACCCAGGTGCACGGTGATTGAAACCGACAACACAATTTTTGCATGCTAGTTACAAAGGTTTGATTGTACTTGGTTACACAATAGCTGCTCCCCATAAACGCCTTATTTATCATGTTATGTAAAGGATTTGGTTTACAAATTATATGCTACCTATATACAAACCTGTGTTATACTCACCAACTTTTTAGTTGACTTTATTTTATTCATGTTTCAGGCCCTAATATGTGAGAATGATTCAAGACGTGCTCAATATAGGATTTGGACTTAGCAACTTAAATCAAAAATTCTATGAGTTGTTTTATGTTTCTTTGTTGAATTTGGTTTGTACTTGGATTATTTGTAATGCAAATTTGACTTTAATATATTTCAATTTAGTCAACCATGTGCTATGAACAGTCTTACATGTCCCGCCCCGATGATTCCGCCATCGGTCGGGGTGTAACACTTGAATAGTTAATGATTGCACATAAATTGCACACAAAAGTTAGCACAACTAGCACTCAGGCATAAAGCTCAAATTACACACATGAATGTAAAGAGGATTTGTATTTGTGTAGTTTGTGTAAATGTAAGCAATAGTTTGTATAGTGTTCATGTTCCACCCAAAAAAGTGTAAAATAGTAAAAGGGGCTATGTAATACTCACTTGATTCAACGGTGTAGCTAGCACGCAAGACTAGGTAGCAAAACGATCCTTGTAACTCACCACGTTAACCTAGTGCGTAATGTATATTAAGTTAATAGCGTGTACAAAAAGTCTATGTCTAAGTCTAGGGTTCAACGGGTTTTGATGTATGTGGATTTGTACCAAAAAGGTTTGTGTTATTCAATATAAAGGCATGCCATGCTTGTATAAGAATTTAATGTATAATATGAGTTCAAAGTATATATATATATATATATATATATATGAACTTAATAGCCATTGACTTAGGGTTTAATTTAAATAATTAAAATAAACGAATAATTTTATTTATTTATTTGTGAAAAATATGTCAAAATATATAGAATGTAAATATATATATATATATTTAGAAAAAGAAATTTTATTTGTGTAGGTAGGGTTTAATTTAAATGAAAAATTCTTAAATTAAAATTAAATAAATAATTTCTACTTTATTTATTTATTTATTTATTTATAAATATATGTAAATGGTGTTAATATATGAAATTAATAGTAATTATATATTTTTAGTGTAGATTAAAATAAGTAATTTATTTATTTATCATTTAAAATTAAGTATTTGTTTGTTTTAAATAAAGTTGAAATTTTTATAAACTTTATAAATTTGATTTTTAATGGGAGATATTTTTATAAAACAAATATCTTTTTTATAAAACAAATATTTTATTTGTTTACAATTATTTTATTTGTTTACAAATATTTGTTTTAAATGATTAATATACATTTTTAACAACAAAGTTCGTAATATAAATGAATTTATATTGAAAATTGACAATTTTTGTTTTTATTCTGTTCAAAATGTTGCAAGGTTTCTAAAAATATTTTTTTTATAAAATTTTAAAGTTGTTAAAAATTGTTTTAAAAAAATAACAAGCCACCCGGCTTGAACCCGGGTGATCCCTGTGTGAGTTGATGAAGTTACCACCGGACCAGGGGACATATTCGTTTAGTAAATCCGGTTTGAGGTCGTATTAACACAGAGAGGATAGGGAGCCGGGTCTAGTTCATGGTATGCGCAAAAAGGGAGCCGAATGTGTGGTCTGTGGGTTTCGAACCCACGCCACCCGATCCAACGGCGTAGTAACTTAACCGGTTGGACCAGGTGGGTTCGCTGGTCATATAGCTACCCGTTTAATTATATAGAAGAACAAGGATCGAGCCCCAAATTTCGTATAGCATGAACCCTAGATTTTAAATTAGTTTAATGCGATTTTGTTCTTACGAATTGATAAGGGGCTTTTGATAAGCATCCAGAAACGAATCGAAAGGTACGAAACTTACTTGTTTTGATTGATTGGAGAGTGCAGACGAATGGGTCAAAGCGCCCGCTGTTCTTGGTGTCCCATCGAGGATTCGACGTGATATGGGATTTGATTTTGGGTTCGAAGAGTTTGTGTGTGAGTATGTGAATGCGTGTGAGGGATTTGATTCGATTAATTTCATTCGTATAAGCTAATTCGATCTCAACTTGACCGTAATAGCCGTGGTCAATTGATTTCGCGTTAATTCATGGATTCGGGAATGGATTGGGTCCTGATAATGGTCTAGGTACATAAGAGTATAGGTTGTGCGTGATTTACGGGATTGAAACCGTGTTGATTTCACGAATTGAATGTTGGTTTGACACGGTTTGACTTTGATTAGTCAAACTGTTTCAATTTCGTTTGAATTTCAAATTCTTGGCCGCTCAAATTCTTAAATTGGGTCGCATTCAGGACTAGATTCATGCGGGAGTAATCATGGAAATGATGTGCAAGCCTTAAACGCGTTGATCCTCTGATTAGGAAAGGAGTTGGGATCGGTTTGACCCTAAAGAGTCAAATCTATTTGAAAGTTGGAATTTGCTGCTAAATTGGTCGATCAAAAATGGTTTGTGGGCTGGGACGAGGTCGGCAATGCTCCAGGCTCAACGTAGGTCCAACCCAACTGGGCTTGATCGATTTCACTATCCAAATTGCAAGGATTCTTCCCTGTTTGACTTTAGAAGTCAAATAGGGTCAAATTGATTGTAATGGTAATGAGTGGGGTCAACATTGGGTCAATTGGTTCAATTTCATAGGGTTTAAAGGAAATAAGGGGGTTCAATTTGGTTTACTTTATTTCGATTAAATAGTTATAACATTTTTATAATAATTTGTACATTTTCTTTTGTAAAATGAACATCACCTTTTTATTTGTTTTAAATTCATTTTATTTACTTAAAACTTTTATATAAAACAAATCTAATGTTATTATTTATAAAAGAAATAAATTTCATAAAAAAAATTTACAGATTGTATAAGTGTTTCATTCAATAAAATGTAGTGTATTATTGAAATAACTAAAGTAAAATAGAGCCGAAAAGTCATGGATGTTACAGTATCCCCATGTTGAGGGAATTTCGTCCCGAAATTTAGCTAGTTGAGGCGACTGAATCAGCAAAGAGGTGCGGGTACTTGAGCTTCATTTGGTCCTTACGTTCCCAAGTAAACAAGGGACCACATTTTGATTCCCAACGAACTTTGATAATAGGAATATGGCTTCGCTTGATCTTGCGATCCATGATCTCTACAGGTTTCTCAATGAAGTGCATCATTTCGTCAATGCGCACGTCGTCAAGAGGTATATGGAGATTCTTATCAGCAAGGCATTTCTTTAGGTTGGACACATGAAATGTACGATGCACATTGCCAAGTGATGAAGGTAACTCGAGTTTGTAAGCTACTTTCCCAATACTCTCAATGATCTTGAATGGACCCACGTAGCGAGGTGCTAACTTACCTTTCCTTCCACAACGGATCACACACTTCCACGAAGACACCTTTAGAAGAACAAAGTCACCGACTTAGAATTCCAAGGGTTTTCATCGTTTATCAGCATAACTCTTTTGCCGACTCCTCGCTACTCGAATGTTGTCACAGATTTGAATGGTCTTGTCGGATGTTTCTTGGATTAGCTCGGGACCGGTGATTTGTGCTTAACCAATCTCGTTCCAACAGATAGGAGAACGGCACTTACGGCCATAGAGAGCTTCAAAGGGAGCCATGTTGATACTTGTGTGGTAGCTATTGTTGTAAGAGAACTCAATTAGGGATAGATGTGAATCCCAATTGCCACCAAAATCAATTACACATGCTCTAAGTATGTCTTCGAGGGTTTGAATTGTACGCTCGGTCTGACCATCAGTTTGGGGATGGTAAGCCGTGCTCAAATCCAATCGTGTACCAATAGCAGTTTGGATAGATTGCCAGAAACGGGAGGTAAACCGAGCATCTCTATCGGAGATTATGTTTAAGGGAACACCGTGTCGGCTCACAATTTCGTCAATGTAGATTCGAGCCAAATTCCCAACCCTATAGTCTTCACGGATAGGCAAGAAATGAGCAGATTTGGTGAGGCGGTAAATGATCACCCATATGCTATCATAACCACTTAAGGTGCGAGGGAGTTTGGTAATAAAATCCATAGCTAAGTTCTCCCATTTCCACACGGGAATTTCTGATTGTTCAAGTAAACCGGAAAGGACGTTGATGTTCGGCTTTGACTTTGGAGCAAGTTAGACATTTGGCAACAAAGAGGGCAACGTCTTTCTTCATACCGGGCCACCAATATTAATGGCGAAGATCTTGGTACATTTTATCCGCACCTGGATGGATAGAATAACGAGTCTTGTGGGGCTCGTTCATGAGGAATGCACTGAGATCATCACGATCGGGAACACAAATATGGTTCAAGTAATAAAGTAAGCCATTGGGTTTTGATTCAAGCAGAATTCAACACCACACGACATTTCCTCGTACATATTACCCTAGGTGACCGAGACGTGTTTAGCTTCTAAGATGCAATTTTGAATGTCGGTTTGAATTTGGATACAATGAAGCATGACATGGTCCTTTCGACTCAAAGCGTCGGCTACAACATTCGCCTTGCTGGGATGGTAACGAATCTCGCAGTCATAGTCGTTAAGGAGTTCAACCCAACGTCGTTGCCTCATACTGAGTTGTTTTTGGTTGAAGATGTGTTGGAGACTTTTGTGGTCGGTGAACCACACATTTTGTGCCATAGAGGTAATGTCTCCAAATCTTCAATGCGAATACAACCGCACCCAACTCGAGGTCGTGCGTCGTATAATTCTTCTCATGAATCTTAAGTTGCCTTGATGCATAAGCGATTACTTTACCTCGTTGCATGAGGACACAACCGAGACCTTGGTTGGAAGAATCACAGTAGACAACTAGATCATCATTCCCATCAGGGAGAGTCAAAATAGGAGCATCGCATAACTTTTGCTTGAGAGTTTGGAAAGCTTCTTCTTGCTTTGGTCCCCATTCATAAGGTTTACCCTTGTGGGTCAAAGCGGTGAGAGGAACTGCAATCTTAGATAAATTTGAAATGAAACGACGATAATATCCCGCAAGACCAAGAAATGAACGAACTTCGGTGGGGGTCTTAGGGGCATTCCAATTCATAACAGCTTCGATCTTAGCAGGGTCAACATGAATTCCTTTTTTGTTGACGATATGACCCAGGAATTGAACCTCCTTTAGCCAAAATTCACATTTGGAGAACTTGGCATATAGTTGCTCTTTTCTCAAGAGGTCCAGAACCAATCTAAGGGGTTGCTCATGATCGGATTTAGTCGTGGAGTAGATTAAGATATCATCAATGAAGACGATCATGAATTTTTTGAGGTATGGTTTGCACACACGATTCATGAGGTCCATGAAAACCGCGGGTGCATTGGTTAGCCCAAAAGGCTTGACCATGAATTCGTAGTGACCATACCTTGTTCGGAAGGCAGTCTTTTGAATATCTTCCTCTTGTACACGGAGTTGGTGATAACCAGATCGAAGATCAATCTTCGAGAAACAAGTAGAGCCTTGAAGTTGATCAAAGAGATAATCAATTCTAGGCAATGGATAACGGTTCTTGATGGTAAGCTTGTTGAGTTCGCGGTAGTCAATACTCATGCGGAATGATCCATCCTTCTTCTTGACGAACAAGACAGGTGCACCCCACGGTGAATGATTTGGATGGATGAAACCCTTGTCGGAGAGTTCTTGGAGTTGGCTTGCAAGTTCTTACATTTCAGAAGGTGCAAGACGGTATGGAGCTCTAGCCACTGGGTTAGCTCCGGGTACAAGGTCAATGCGAAATTCTACTTGCCGAACGGGTGGAAGACCGGATAAGTCTTCGGGAAAGTCCCGGATGATGGGGATGTGTTGAATATTCTTCTCTTTGACATCCTTTTGAACAATATGAGCTAAGAAGGCCACGTACTTCTTTCGTAAGTACTTTTGAGCAGTAGTTCATGACATTAACCTAAGTCCTTTGCAAGGTTTTTCACCAAAGACTCTTAACATTTCTCCTGAAGGAAGGGGTATTCGGATGCATTTCTCAAAGCAGATGACTTCGGCATGGTGATTTGACAGCCAATCCATGCCTATGATGATATCAAAACTTCCTAGTGGCATTGGCACGAGGTTGATTGGAAATGTATGATCATTAAGTTCTAGAGAACAGTCGTGGATAACGGAGTCTATCGTAAGGGAGTCACCATTTTCTACTTCGACAGTGAAGGTTTTCTCTAATTTGGACCGTGTTTTTGCAAGTAAGGGTTCAAAGTTAAGTGACACAAAACTTTTATCTGCACCGGTATCAAATAAAATGGAGGAATATTGACTATTAACAAGGAACGTACCATTGACCACATCATTATTGGCTTGAGCTTCATTGGAGTTTATGTTGAAAGCACGCCCACGAGCTCCGCCTTGTCTAGCATTGATGAACTTCGGGCACTGGTCACGGAAATGATTTGGGTTGCCACATTCATAACAAGCACACCCATTTGCTATGGCGGGAACACCTTGATTAGTCACTTATTGATTGGTTCGGGTTGGTGGGTTGACTTGGCCTGCAAGTGCTTTGGCTCTACAAACATTGACCGTATGGCCATATTTCCCATAGTGAGTGCAAGGACGACAGGGAATATTTTGGAGATGGTGATAAATGCATGTGGCACAGAGTGGGTAGGTCCCCACATATGGCTTCTTGGCTGGTGCTTGAGCCATGGGAGCAACTTAGTTAACAGGCATAGCAGGAATGACCACAGCAAAATTTCTAGACTTTCTTTTTTTACTATGGTGGTAGGGTTCAGTTTTAGCTTCTTTGATGTGTACAGGAGTGGTTGTGGTGTCGGGAGCTTTCTTGGTGCCTTTTCTAGTCAGAGTACCTGCCTTCACATGGTTGTCGGTCAAAGTAGCAGATAATCGGATAGCATCTTCAAGTGTTGCAGGATTTCTCCCTAAGACAGTATCCTGAATCTGCCATATGGGGCACAAGGAGACTCAATTCATGGAACCGGGTTGTATAAGCCAGAATTTCACCACTGTCTTGAGTAAGATCCCAAAACCCGGCTTCCAGCTTCCTCACTTCATTCCGAGGACAGAACTCTTCGGTCATTAGTCTCTTAACCTCATCCCATGGTAAGGCCATGGTTGCCTCCATACCTCTAGTTCTCTTTTCCCCATTCCACCACATGGTTATCGGGGCAGTCACTATTGAGGAAGGTGCCCTCAATACTTTCGAACCATTGAAGGAGTCCCGTAGCCCCTTCGGTACCATAGAACTTAAGAGGATTACACGAATTGAAGTGCTTGAAGGTACATTGCGGTGGGTTGGCACCACCACCACCATTAGTTCCATGGTAACCATTTGTGGCACCATTAACTTGAGTGAGTTGAGTTACAAGTTATGTAAGGATAGCAGCAATATCGGTGTTGTTGTTGGCCACTGTAGCACGACGGGGAGGCATTCTACAGAGTTGCACAAGACAAGAAAAGATGTAAGAACTTATGAAAGTTATTTGGATTTAAAAGGATAAGATAGTAAATAAAATAGCTAATCATACTTTGGATTGTACTCAAATAGTGATAAGATCATTTGAATACTATGATACATTAAGGTTAATTAAACTCATATAATTTTTCAAGGAGACATGCTTTAGCCTATAAGTAAACACTCATCCCGGGAATTCCCATGAAAGCATACGGGTCCCTCGGTTGATTGGGATTTATACGAAATGCTTTCCTAGACAGAAAACCCAGAATACAGGTGTCACCCTTCTAGATTGCACGTGTCCTCAAATAATTAACAAGTCTAAAAACCTTAACGAGGAAATAAAGAAATTTTATAGATTTAGATTTATGAAGTTTCCACATGGTAGGAAGATGATGATAGAGAAATAGATAAGAAGGTTATGAGGCTTTAGGGTATAGGTAGGGATATTGTTTATTTAATTTATTATTTAAGTATATCTTAATAAGTCATGAAATTTTTTTTAACAAGGCATCAAAACGAAATAATAACTAATCACAGTAAGCATGTAGCACATAGCATGTAGCACATATCACATAATCATGAAGCATGGCATAAGTGGGTGTCCTAAAGTTACAGCCTAGGTCAAGGGTGTCTAATAACCTAGTTCCCTATAACCAAGGCTCTGATACCAATCTGTCACACCCCAACCGACGGCGGAAACGTCGGGGCGGGACATGTAGACTGTTCATGAGCACAAGGTTGACTAGATTTCAATATTTTAATCATCAAATTTAACTTCAAATAATTCAACACAACCAAATTCAAACCAGTACATAAACGAAATACATAATAGTCTTTATTTAAATTTAACTAAGTCCAAAGCCTATGTGTAGCATGCCTTGATCAAACTCACTCATTAGCACCTAAACACATGAATAAAATAAAGTCAACTAAAAAGTTGGTGAGCATACACAGGTTTGTATATAGATAGCATATAGATTATGAATAAACAAATCCTTACATAACATGATAAAATAAAGCATTTATGGAGAACAGCTATTGTGTAACCAAGTACAATCAAACCTTTGTAACTAGCATGCAAAATTGTGTTGTCGGTAACAATCACCCTAATCTGGGTGGGTTTGTCAGACTCAATAGAACTATCATTGTTTACCGTCAGCTTGATGTAACATTTCTGATTTTTAGTATTCATATTTCAATTCAATGCAATGCAATTTCGAATTCAATACTCGTGCACTGTTTTGTGTTATTTTTCTCGACATAAATTAAATGCAATGATTCAATACAAATTCTCAAGTTTTACTCGATTATATATACATTTAAACACTATACAAGTAATTATTTCATTCAAACATACCAAACCTGAAAAGTCAAGGACTAAAGTTGAAAAATTATCTAGAAACCCTAATTAGCACAGTTGTGCTTCGTCCTGGCACGGTCGCGCCAAGTGCCTCGGCACGATCGCGCGACTGGTCCTGGAACGATCGCGCCCGGTGCCTAAGCACGGTCGCGCCTCTATTGGGCACGGTCACGCCTGCGTAACTGTCGAAACGTAAATGAGATTTCAAAACGCTCAATCGCTCGAATTCAAGTCCGACTTACGTTTTACTTTTGTTATCAAGGAAAATATCTCCGTCGATTACCATTATCATTTTCAAAATACAAATTACTCTCAAGAAACAGTCCAAATTATCTCCCAAGCCTCAAACCTCCATTCTCGATCCGATTGCTACCAATTAATCAAGGAACTCGATCCTCCGATCATCTGTAAGGTTTCTGAAGGGTTGGAGCAACCGGAATCACAGCAGAAGCCGCCGGAAGCAAATCTTGCCGTCGCCGGAACTCCCTTCTACCGATCGCTATCAATTCCTTTCTGTTTGAGGTAATTGAATCATCCCTCCCTTTCGTTTCGGTCCATATATCAAAAGCCCCCTATCAATCTGGGCTTTCATTACAGAAATCGTCCGAATCAGAATTTATATTTTAATAAGAAAGGACTTAATCGATTCCACTCTTAAACACGTTTTCCATACGATTAATTTATATAAATAGACTCGTAACAACTCAGTAATCAAAAACCCTAACAATTCCAACGCTATAAATACAAAATTTGTTCAATTCGTGTCTGATTTGGAAAAGACACGGTCGCGCTAATCATCTAGCGCGCCCGTGCCTCATGAAACGCGGTCGTGCCGAGTAGCAGCGCGGTCGTGTCCTCCTGTCCAGACCAAGTCATGCCCTTTGGGCTAATCTCTGTGGTGTCTAAGAATCTTGGACACGACCGTGCCAGGCCAAGGCACGGTCGTGCCTGTTGACTGGTCTAGTTTGTTCCCTCTGTTGATCAACCCGGTCGCGCCCCGACTAGCGCGGTCGCGCCCGTGGCTTGAGAACGATCGTGCCCTTCCGAGGCACGGTCATGTGTGAGTCAGATTTTTGGCAGAATTATAAATTTTATATTTTTCAATCAGTAATATTTCAGACTTTATAAAAATGTGTTTTCTTTATTAAAAAAAAAAAAATTAAATGTTTAATCTTGGAATAAATATTATTTATTTAAATTTTATAAAAATGAAATTTATATTTATTGTAAAATCTTTCACTTAAATGGTATTTTAAATGTTTAAGTTACAAATTTTTTTATAAATAAATAAGATGATGATTATTTATTTAATTCATGTTTAAACAAAATCAATTATTTATTTATACTTAATTACATTTAAATACTTACATTATTTCTCATAACTAAATAAACAATAATTATTTAATTTATATATTTAGTTATTCGAACCCTAACCTTAATCAAAATGTTCTGAAAAGGTTTATTTTCAAATCGTTCATTTCACACAACACCTTCCAAGTACAAATCTCAAACTTCATACACTCATCCAATTCCACCCTAGACTTAGACATAGACAATTGTACACTATTAATTCAATATATATTCCACACTAGGTTAACGTTGTGCATTACAAGGATCACATTACTAGCTAGTATCTCGTGTTAGCTACGCCTTCGAATCAAGTGAGTATTCACAACCCATTTTTACTCTTTTACACTTTTTGGGTGAAACATGAACACTATTCAAATTACATGTTTACATTTACACAAACAACACAAGTACAAATCCTATTTACATTCATGTGTGCAATTTGAGCTTTTTGCCCGAGGGCTAGGTGTGCTAACCTCTTGTATGCGATTATGTGCAATCATTAACTTTTCAAGCCGACGGTTTTCAATGATAGATCTATTGTGTCTGACAAACCCACCCAGGTGCGCGGTGATTGAAACCGACAACACAATTTTTGCATGCTAGTTACAAAGGTTTGATTGTACTTGGTTACACAATAGCTGCTCCCCATAAACGCCTTATTTATCATGTTATGTAAAGAATTTGGTTTACAAATTATATGCTACCTATATACAAACCTGTGTTATACTCACCAACTTTTTAGTTGACTTTATTTTATTCATGTTTCAGGCCCTAATATGTGAGAATGATTCAAGACGTGCTCAATATAGGATTTGGACTTAGCAACTTAAATCAAGAATTCTATGAGTTGTTTTATGTTTCTTTGTTGAATTTGTTTGTACTTGGATTATTTGTAATGCAAATTTGACTTTAATATATTTCAATCTAGTCAACCATGTGCTATGAACAGTCTTACATGTCCCGCCCCAATGATTCCGCCATCGGTCGGGGTGTGACAGATTGGTATCAGAGCCTTGGTTATAGGGAACTAGGTTATTAGACACTCTTGACCTAGACTATAACTTTAGGACACCCATACGATGCCATACTACTACATGTTACATTATCAATTTCTGTGTGATTATTTTTACATGCTATCTTAAGTACTTACACTACATGACACAATACATAATGACCATGAGCCCAACAATAGTATTATTAATACATGATGGCTGGAAGAATGTGTAAGCCAATGAGGAATTCTGGCTAAGGAAAAACAGGGTACTTAAGTGTGTCTTAGTGACCCACCCCTCTTTCCTGGGAATTCTCCTCAGGGATACATTACTTATAGGTCAAGTGTATTTCTGTTATACTATCGTGAAGGTTCGGCGTTATGACTAGTCAAACTCTAAAACCCATAAGAACTTCTATATTTGACACTTCATATTTCATTATCACTTACAACTTTTTCATTGTTTTTCTGCTAGACATGGACTCCTACGCTCCTCCCTCCCCGGTTTACCGTCCTGGATCAGAATCTGATTGGGAAGAAGACACTGAGACACCCGTGTACCGGTCACCAACACCCCCAGCTACTAGGCCAAGATTTGATGTAAGGGCAGACTGGATTAGGAACACCGACCCGAGACTTCAAACACCTGGATCTCCCGTACCCGTAAACCCGTACCAAACACCTCACCTCCACAATCAATTGCCACCCCCACTAAGAGACCCATACCTAATGCCCGACCCGTACCTTCCTAACCCTTGGGTAAGGCATACCGTAGCACCCCCTGGTGTTATGGGAATTCCAACCAATGACTTCCATCAATATGTAAGAAATTCAGAATTTGAGAGGCAAAGGATAGAGCAGGGAGTAATACACGATTTACAAAGACAAAGAATGGATAGCCTAGCAAACCAATTAGGATACCAAAAGGAGTTAATCCCCATCCTCGGAAAAGAAATACAAGAACATCGCACGGAGACCGCCAGGACTGAAGCCAGATCTGCTACTCGAGTGACTATAGCGGTGCTCATCTTGGCGATTATCTTCTTCCTAGTGGAAAGCTACCAGAGACGTTAGAAGGAGCTTCTACTGATTTCCTTTTAAATTTTTGAGAACCATTTTCTCTATGTTTTGAATAATGTTTAACATTTCAGTATTTAATCAATTCCATATATTTCAACTCTACAGTTATTGTTCATTGATTTGACCCGTGGAGCGTAAATTACACCCGTTATATTTCCATCAAATTTTTTCAAGTATCACCTTATTCATTCAAATACGACTTAGTACACTACCAACAATCTCATTTATAAACCAATCATCCTATTTTATGATTTAAACAAAAACTTCGTTACCTTGTTTAATCAAAATGTTTATCAAATTTTTAGATAATATCAAAAACATAAATTTTCCATAAAACTTTTTCACCTGATAAGGAAAGTTAATACAACCAATTTTATAAAAACATTATTTCAAATTGATAAATAATTATGATTTTTCTTCATTAAAGTAAATATTTCTAAACTTTGGCTAAATTATAGACTACTTGTTTAGCCAATGGTTCCACTTAAAAATATTCTTTTATTAATAGTTGAAAGTTTAAATAAAAAAAAATACTTTTCCCATGAATTGCATATTCATTTAAAATATGCGGTTCAATGATTTCACTACTTTATATATCTACAATCAAGAACGAATTTCCCACTTTCTATGTTCAAACAAAGACCTGTATTTGTAAACACAATTCCCGAATATCTCCAAAACCTCCTCGTTACCTTTCACTTGACGTTTCAAGAAAACGACCCTTACCGCGTAAACGTTAACCCTTCCCACCAACCTCAATGAGATTTGAGGACTTGAACCTAACTACCACATTATGAAAGAGCGCCAAATGACACGTTTGTCCGTAGCACTCGAACCCATGCAAAACCCGTTAGTACACATCGCACGCGAAATTCAATACTCATGTTCACAATATATTCAATACAATCTTATGGTACATAAAACTCAATATTTCTCAATATATCCAATGCTACACAAATTACATAATACATGAAACTAGTTTGCCTACAAATCACAATTTGCTCGATTAATCACGTAATGCACGAAACATGTTTAATTGCAATACACATGCTACTGGTTTGAGCACATGATACACGAAACTTAATTGTTTGCAATATACGTGATACATAAGAATTGCGTCATTGATAAATAGTTCTAGATTGACCACACTATTCATGAAACTCATTTTGTTACAAAGCACTTTATACTAAACGGTGTACATTATACAAAATACATGATGCTAAGTTGCTAACACTATACATGAGATCCATTTCCTACAATACACAAAATACTATGTTGTTTACATTACACATTAGAGCTTATTGATTTACAAAATACAAGACGCTAAATTATTTACGCTATATATGAGACATGTTTGATTACAAACTACGTGACACTAGATCATACATTAGACTTGTGTGCTTACTATATACTCGAAAAAAAATTTGCTTACAATTATTGCAATGGATTGATTACATTATACACAAGACATGGTCATGCACTTTGTACACCAAAGTGAAGACCATAATACATTGAAACGACTCGGGGTTTGACGTATTCTTGTTCAAACACGAGCAAACTAAGAAACTTTAAGTGTTACTACTTTACAACTCTTTAGTTGCGAACTGACTTGATTAGGGACTTAGTTACTTGTTAGCGACTTTTTATGTGTAAACAATAGACGTGATCATAGTGAAATTGTGCCCCCCTTACCCGCACACAACGAAAATGATCTATACGGACCATACGATGATTTGAATAATTACGGGTGCACACGGAATTATAAAAATCAGCGCATGGAAACTATAGAGAAATTTTGTCGTGTGTTGTGACCTAAAACTTATCATGATGTGTAACAACGAAACTGGTGTGATATGACAAGGGCATGGTGGATACACCGATGGTACTTCCTATACATAAGTGTCCTATCATATTATCTTGAGTAGCGTTGCTCGTGTCACGTGAAGTTTTGACCCAGACCAGTGTTTATGAAACCTCTTACCCGCTAACAATTTTGAGCACGTTAGACTACATCTTACATAAACTCAAAATTTCAAAATCTCATCAAATTTGTTCCAAGTAATACATCTTACATTTAGAATTCAAATTGCTATTCGACAATCTTCTCCTTAAGTCCATTTCAAAAACTAAATTCATTGTCATTATTCATATTCAACCTCGATGATCAGGCCTAAGCCATGTCCTACAATCAAAGCTCACCGAGAACCCAAACTCCCACCTCTTTCTTGATTTAGTAGTCTCCATTAGTTAAATTTCGGGACGAAATTCCCTTAACATGGGGAGACTGTAACATTTCTGATTTTTAGTATTCATATTTCAATTCAATGCAATGCAATTTCGAATTCAATACTCGTGCACTGTTTTGTGTTATTTTTCTCGACATAAATTAAATGCAATGATTCAATACAAATTCGCAAGTTTTACTCGATTATATATACATTTAAACACTATACAAGTAATTATTTCATTCAAACTTACCAAACCTGAAAAGTCAAGGACTAAAGTTGAAAAATTATCTAGAAACCCTAATTAGCACAGTCGTGCTTCGTCCTGACACGGTCGCGCGAAGTGCCTCGGCACGATCGCGCGACTGGTCCTGGAACGATCGCGCCCGGTGCCTAAGCACGGTCGCGCCTCTCTTGGGCACGGTCGCGCCTGCGTAACTGTCGAAACGTAAATGAGATTTTAAAACGCTCAATCGCTCGAATTCAAGTCCGATTTACGTTTTACTTTTGTTATCAAGGAAAATATCTCCGTCGATTACCATTATCATTTTCAAAATACAAATTACTCTCAAGAAACCGTCCAAATTATCTCCCAAGCCTCAAACCTCCATTCTCGATCCGATTGCTACCAATTAATCAAGGAACTCGATCCTCCGATCATCTGTAAGGTTTCTGAAGGGTTGGAGCAGCCGGAATCACAGCAGAAGCCGCCGGAAGCAAATCTTGCCGTCGCCGGAACTCCCTTCTACCGATCGCTATCAATTCCTTTCTGTTTGAGGTAATTGAATCATCCCTCCCTTTCGTTTCGGTCCACATATCAAAAGCCCCCTATCAATCTGGGCTTTCATTACAGAAATCGTCCGAATCAGAATTTATATTTTAATAAGAAAGGACTTAATCGATTCCACTCTTAAACACGTTTTCCATACGATTAATTTATATAAATAGACTCGTAACAACTCAGTAATCAAAAACCCTAACAATTCCAACGCTATAAATACAAGATTTGTTCAATTCGTGTCTGATTTGGAAAAGACACGGTCGCGCTAATCATCTAGCGCGGCCGTGCCTCATGAAACGCGGTCGTGCCGAGTAGCAGCGCGGTCGTGTCGTCTTGTCCAGACCAAGTCATGCCCTTTGGGCTAATCTCTGTGGTGTCTAAAAATCTTGGACACGACCGTGCCAGGCCAAGGCACGGTCGTGCCTGTTGACTGGTCTAGTTTGTGCCCTCTGTTGATCAACCCGGTCGCGCCCCGACTAGCGCAGTCGCGCCCGTGGCTTGAGCACGATCGTGCCCTTCCGAGGCACGGTCGTGTGTGAGTCAGATTTTTGGTATAATTATAAATTTTATATTTTTCAATCAGTAATATTTCAGACTTTATAAAAATGTGTTTTCTTTATTAAAAAAAAGATTAAATGTTTAATCTTGGAATAAATATTATTTATTTAAAGTTTATAAAAATTAAATTTATATTTATTGTAAAATCTTTCACTTAAATGGTATTTTAAATGTTTAAGTTACAAATTTTTTTATAAATAAATAAGATGATGATTATTTATTTAATTCATGTTTAAACAAAATCAATTATTTATTTATACTTAATTACATTTAAATACTTACATTATTTCTCATAACTAAATAAACAATAATTATTTAATTTATATATTTAGTTATTCGAACCCTAACCTTAATCAAAATGTTCTGAAAAGGTTTGTTTTCAAATCGTTCATTTCACACAACACCTTCCAAGTACAAATCTCAAACTTCATACACTCATCCAATTCCACCCTAGACTTAGACATAGACTATTGTACACTATTAATTCAATATATATTCCACACTAGGTTAACGTTGTGCATTACAAGGATCACATTACTAGCTAGTATCTCGTGTTAGCTACGCCTTCGAATCAAGTGAGTATTCACAACCCCTTTTTACTCTTTTACACTTTTGGGGTGAAACATGAACACTATTCAAATTACATGTTTACATTTGTAGAACCAAAGACTGATTGCTACCAAATTATTCTAAGTACAAATGCTGCTGATAGGCTTATCAGCAGCGTTCATCACATGTTGCTGCTGATAGGCTTATCAGCAGCATTCAACACTTGTTGCTGCTGATAGCATTCAACACTTGTTGCTGCTTATAGGCTTATCAGCAGCATTCAACACTTGTTGCTGCTGATAGGCTTATCAGCAGCGTTCAACACAAGGTGCTGCTGATGGGCTTATCAGCAGTATTATTCTCATCTCTGCTGCTGATAGCCTTATTCACTGAAGACCAAACGTTGTAGCTGACTATCAATGTGAAGCGCCTCTGACACCTTTCTGCAAAAGCAACTGCCACACTCCAAGCAGAAGGAACCTCAGTGGTGCAACCAATAAAGGACAATGTCGCGCGTCTCCAAGCATGCAAACAATGATGCCAAAGAAGTCGTTTCAATAAAGTTATCTAGATTAGCCTTTGCGGTAATTTAGATTAATAAACAAGATCGACGGTCTGTGTTCGATCTGATCCTTAGAATCAAGGGTCTGTCTTGATTCTAAGTTACTATAAATACCTTGTAAACACTTCATAGCAAGTGTGCTTTTAAGTGTGTCTTTTATGTGCCTGGATAGTGCTTTTTGAGAGAGTTTTACTTGTAATCTTGTAACCTCAGAAGTTTAATACAACAGTGCATTTATCAGTATTCTTGCTGTTTACTTGTTTACTTTGTTGGTTGCTATTATTTCCGCCAATATCAACTAGAATAGAATCACCTTGTAATCTCACGATCCTACAAGTGGTATCAGAGCTTTGGCTCAAGATTAAACAAACTAACATTTGTTTAATCACTTTCTGATTCTATTCAAAACTCTATTCCTGATCAAGTCACACAAAACAAAAATGGCACAAAGCAACGGGCTTAAAGACATCCTGAAGCAGCAATACGAAAACTTTGTCTGCAATGAAGGTGAGTCACTAACCAGTGTGTATAACAGGTACACTTACTTGGTAGGAGAGCTGCAGTGCTCTAAGGTGAAGCTAGAGAATGAAGACATTCTCAAAAGGTTCATCAGATCTCTTCCTAGTTACTGGACACTTTATACAGTGTCAATAAGAAGAACTGAGAATCTGAAGACTCTGCAGATGACCGAGCTCTTTTGTATGCTAAAAGACTATGAATTAGAAATAATTCAAGCCAAAGAAAGAAGCTCAAGCCATCAATCAGCCTCGTCCACCACCTCTCCCGCGCTTCACTCTGACCACTCAGGTCCTAGTTAAAGCGACTACTATCCTACCAGACAAGCACACCAAGCTCAGCCAAGACACCAACAGCAGAAACATGTCAATCCTCCAGCACAAACTGCAGCCTGTGCAAATGTTGGAACTACTGACTTTGACTGGAGCTTCCAGCCTGAGGATCTTTCTGCCAACAATCAAGCTCTCATGGCAGACACATTAGAGGTATCCTCCCTAACATCAGATACATCAGAGGTACCACCAAAGGTATATGAAAATCTATGTACTCAAGAGTGCATTGATAAGGTCCTTGGATATAGGAAACATAACCAGAAGCTCATAGATCAAAATGAAGAATTTCACCAAATGAAATCTGAATTTAAAAAGCTTGAAAATAGTTACAAGGAAAAGAATGATTGTTTAAAGAAAGAAATTTCATCATTAAAACATGAACAAACAAACCTTGAAACTCAAATTGATGATATTCTGGTTAAGTTGAAAGCTGCAAGGGCTGAATTGGCAGACCAAAAGGTCCATGTGGAAAAATATGAATTTGCATCCAAAAAGCTGCAAAGACTTTTGGATATTCAAATCCATGAAAATGTAAAAACTGGGTTGGGATATCATACTGACCAGTATAAAACCGTCGCACCTCCTGCTGATTACGTTGCTATCCATGAAACAAGCTTCAATCTAGCAAATCTTGACATGGCCAACCGAAATCTTGACCTTGCTGTCAAAGAAACCCCTTTGCAAGAATCCACTACTTCATCAGTGGCTGAGTCAACTTGCTCAAACTCCACTGAAACAAGTAATGCCTCATCTCCTCATGCCCCTCAAGAGATAGTCACTAAAGATGAAGTCCCTATTATCTCTTCAATACCAGTTCCTAAACCGTTCAAACAAATCAGAATTAGCTATCCTCCAGAAGGAAGAAAGCTAACTATTGAAAAGGGACAGTCCTCCACCTCCACCAACTCAAAGCCTCCTTTCAATTCAGTCCAGCCAAGGAAGGTGTTTGACACATATCATGCACCTGAAGAAAGGGTTCCATATGTTCAAAAAACATTGGAAGAAGCTACTTTTGAGCACAACAAAGCTCACCCTTGGAACTTCAAAGACCTTTTCAAAAGAAAGGATTATGTGCATCTGTCAAAGGACAAACTGGCAAAATCATGCTTTGTGTGTGGCAGATATAACCACACTGCCAGCACCTGCTTCTACTACCTACAGCAGCAAAGAAACCTCAAGCAACACGCTTTTGAGAAGACAAAGAAGAACAAACAGGTAAGAAGCTTTGAAGCTAAGACAACTCAATTCAGAAAATCTCTTTCTCCACCAAGTGAGCAGTTGTCAAAGCCTCAAAATTCTTGCATCATCTGTGGAGAATCAGACCACTTTGCAGCAAACTGTAAGTTTAACCCTTTCAACCAGATTCTTCAACAAGTCCCTCAAAGACAAAGGGTAAAGAAGGATCAACATACATCGGTTGTTAGTCCAGTTAAGCCTAAGAAAACAGAGCAGAAGCCTTCAGCAACAACCAAATCCGCTGTTGATAAGCTAACAAAGTCCGCAGCAAAATTGTCCACTGCTGATAAAGCAAGATCCAAGGGAAAGCCTACAGCAGCAACAAAGTCTGCTGCTGCTCAAGCAAAGCCTTCAGCAGCTATGCCAAAGTTATCAGCATTCACGCCAGCTGCTGATAGGTCAAAGAAAGTTGGAAAACTACCAACTCAACAATGGAAGGCAAAGAAACCACCAAGCATCATCATCGGTTCAGTTGAGTGTATCTATCCTTTGATGTAAATATGTCTGTCTTTTATTGTGAATAAAAATTATAGTCAACAGCACTTTTTCACTGCTGACAGATTAACTCTTCAGCAGCAAAGCCTTTGCCACTGATCGCGTTAAGTTATCAGCAGGAACAAGTTTCATGCGGACAGCTTTAAGGCGGTCAGCAGCAACCTTTTTGCTGCGGAATGAATACAACTGTCAGCAGCTCCCAAATCTGCTGCTGAAAGACTTCACTATCCGCAGCAACCAAGTTTGCAGCGGATAGCTCATCATCGGCAGCAACCAAGTTTGCTGTTGATGGGTAAAACAAGTCTAAATTAACTTTTACCTGCTGTAAAAGTAAATATCGTCAGTCTTTACCATGACTGCTCGAGTGGTTTACAGCTGTAACAATGAAAAGTGAAACAGGTTGTACTGTACAAGTAAAGTTTCTTTTTCTTCGTCTGCCGTTATATCACAATCTCAAACGTTCCCACAACCTCTTGATATTCAATTTCAAACCTATCTCCCATCACTTTCTCTCCCGTCCCCACAGCATTCAAAGCCCTAAATACCAACCACCATTCAAACACCCTTCTCTCTTCCCTCCAAATCCATAACTATGGCAGGCGCAGACATAAACTACCCAAACGACAGGTTTTCCCCATATCACAACCTCACTGCATGCCTAATAAAGGGCAAGAAATCCGAAGGATTCGACGATATGATCGACTTCCTTTGTCGGTCCAAAATTCTCCATGCCCTAACAGTCAACCCAACCATCTACACTTCCCACATGGAATATTTTTGGAGCTCTGCCATGTATTCTACTGACCAGGGCACTCCCCAAATTAGTGGCATAGTAGACGGCAAAGAGATAATCATCACTGAAGCAAAGCTCCGCCAACACCTCAAGCTTCAAGATGAAGGGGACACCACCTCTTACCCAAGAGATGTATACATGAGGACCTTTGTATCCATAGGGTACACTGGGAATCAAACAGAGTATACGATAGAGAAGGCACTCATGGGTCCCAAATGGAAGTATCTCTGCCACACTCTTCTCCAATGCATATCCCAGAAGAGAAGTGGCTGGAACCAACTCAGCTCCGGACTTGCGTCGGCAATTCACAGTATGATAACTGGGGCGTGTTTCAATTTTTCCCACCTCATTCTTGAAGGTTTGAGATACAACCTTCAAGAAGGGGTGAAATCTCAGTTCTTTATGTACCCAAGATTCTTGCAGGAAGTGTTCAACATTGAGCACCAAGATCTTTCAAAAACTGCAAGAATCTATGTCATGCTGGGACATAAGAACAACATTTTTCAAAGCATGAGAACAGTTTCATCAAAGTTCTCAGGGGCCGACGTTCCATTGTTATCTACAATGCTGAACGTACAAAGTGCCCAGGGTGACAGTTCAGCAAACCCATCTGATACTGATCCCACACCCTCCACCTCACTGCCACAAACTCAAATTACTGTTTCCCTTAATCGAACCCCTGTGCATTCTACTGAGGATGCACAGGCACATACATTACTCACCCATAGTTTGCTTGCTCAACCGGAACACAGGGCCCCGGTTGCAGCCAAATATACAAGGAAAAGGGGCAAGAGAACTCCTTCTTCTCTTGCCTCCAAGGCCCAAACCCAAGCCAACATCCCTCACTCAAAATCACAACATTCTAGTGAGAATATCATAAGGGAAAGCCACACTGTTAGGGAGACTCCTTCGGAAGTCTCTCTATTAGGATTAGGATCACTTCCCGGATCCGTAGAACAGCCCCCTGAGCACTTCCTTTCACTTCTGAACTTAAGTGTTGAGGAACCTGATCAAGATGATGTACCTTGTCCAACTACCACAATCTCGGAGGTACTGATTGATCTTGCATCCAACACACCCAACCCAAGTTCATCTACCCTGAAGGTCCACTCTAGGAGTTATGAAAGAGTGGATGTGGAAGAGGCTGTCACTACTGCTGGTCCATCAAATGACCAGGAGAACAGTGACAACATCCTTAAGACCTCAACCACGACAACTCATGGTGAGGGTGTTTCCTTCGAAACTCCCCTCACTGAGAGGAATCCCAGGCGCCAAGAAACCACGGGTGATGGGGATGCTGAGGCTAGGCCTACGGCCCCATCAGGGTCCAAGGATTCCACAACAGTGGATGAGGACAGACTGAAACTTCATAATTTCGAATTAACGGCCAGGGTGGCTATGCTAGAGGCTGAAGTGTTCAAACTAAGACACCAAGTCTCTATACATGAAGCCCATCAATGCCCAACTTTAGCCACTCCCTCTCTTGTATCAGTAGGCACCCAAACTGATTCTTACCTGTCTGCTGATGCAACCAAAAAGGGGGAGATGGTTTCTATGGAAGAAGATAAAGACAGTCTTGATGACTGGATTCAAGAGCAGGTTCTACTTCAAAGCTCACTATTCAAGGCTGCTTTTGTACAAATTCATGACTTGCCAGCCACAGATAACGAAGACGAAGAGAAATCTGAAGACTGGAAGTTGGTCGTCAGGGCTGTCGATGAAATGCTGAATGGTACTGAAGATACAGAACAACCAAATACACCATTCAGCATCATCCCTGAAGCAGCAGCCATCATTGGTCAATCCTCTACCCCCCAACTACTCAGATCATCAAAGAAGCTAGAGTTTGACTCCATTCTAGCTTGGGGGTATGATGGATCAGCTGAGAGGTTTTGGATTGGATGGGAGTTCAGCGGAGTAGAAGAGCTGAACTGGAACTCTCTCAATACCCTCCAAGTCCTACAGCTATACGTATCAAACTGCATCAACAACTCAGCAGATCTCTCAGCAGAACTTGCCATTGGCAGGTTCTACGACCTGATGGAGGATAATCTACCCAGATTCCAAAGATTCCTACAAGCAGCACATCGGGTAGCTTATCCTGAATCCTCGGCGACCACAGAAAGGAGACTGACTCCTAGCAATCTTGAAATAACAAGGAGCAGTCTTCTCCCTGAAGAAGAAGTTCTGGGCCTTCGAAGATCCCTGTATGCCTTCCTGGTCAAGGACTTGGACGTGCTAGCTTGGGTGAGCACTAAGTCCCTTGACCACACTCTTCTGCTCAGCAACGGGTCCTCTCTCATCATCAACACCAGGAACATCCTTCAGCTGCCCTCAGACTTCCTGTTCAAGATTTTTCAGCTCACGGCAAACATCTGCAACGTCAACTCTCTTGAAAGCCAGGCAATGATAGCTACTGTCAGAGCCCATCTTGAAGAAGAAGGACTGATTCCTCAGGAAGAGTCTGTGTCAACTTCTGATGTTGACTCCAACTCAGATACTCCACAAGTTGAAGCCACATCTGCAGCATCTGGCACAAGATCTTCTCTTAGGGATCAACTGAGGGAAATAGAAGGTCCTGAGTATCAACTTGATGAAGAAAGTGATCATCCTTTGTCAATCCCTCAACTTGCCAATGAAGCTGAGGCAGAGATCCCAATAGCAGCATCATCATCTGCTGTTGAGATCAGTGAAGCTGAAGCAGAGGCATCCAATGTAAACAAAGGAAAGGGAATCATGACTGATGAAGATGAAGAGAGGTTGCAAAAAGAGAAAAGAGAGATAGAAGAGAAAAGAAGAAAAAGAGAAGAAGAGGTGATGGCTGACATGAAAAAGGCTTAAGAAAGAAAAACAGCCATTCTCCTAAGAGAATAAACCATCCAGCTGTATGCTAGACAGCTGGATGAGCTGAAAAGAAAGATTCCTGCAGTTGACCAGATTGAAGAAGATGCAGCCCTTGCTCGTCAACTGCAGGAACAGTTCAATAAAGAGGAGAAAGAATTGGAGAAAAAGAAGAAAGAAGAAGCTAAGTTCAGAATAACCGATTCTGAACTAGCTAAAGAAATGAGGGAGGAGTGGGTAAGACTCTAGTCTCTCAAGGTGAGGATGCAGACTACCTTGAGAAACTATCAACTAAAGAAGTCTACAGAGCCTTCATGGGTCAGCAGGGTCAATTGGCTAGCAAGAAAAAGGCTGAAGAAGAAGAAAAAGCCAAGCTACATGCCAAGAAGACCATTGCACTGAATAAAAGAACCCATGAAGAAAGGAAGGTCATGATTGACTTCCTTAAGGCTAGAGGAGATAGTGGAAAGAGGCTAGGTCCCATGAATTTCATGAACCTGCAAGCCCTCTACTTCAAAGTTAAAAAGGATGAGGAAGAAAGACTAGGGAAGAAGGGCTCCAAGAAAAGGGTACTTATCAAAGAAGAAGAAAAACCAAAGACAAAGAAACCCAAGCCTTCTCCCTCACCTACCTCTTCCTCAGTCCATCATCCTTCCACTCTCCTCCCCAAACCTTCCACTCCTCCACCCAACAAGTCCAAATCATCCCACCCAGCTCCCACTCATCAACAGCCTCCCTTAAAGAAATCCAAATCCTCATCTGAACCTGAAGACTCAAGAAAGATAGTTGAATGGGTCTACAATCCACAGGATCGAAGGTTTGAGATCTTCAGGGGGAGAACTGAAAAAAGAAGATCTACATACAGGTCTGTTGATGAAGTTCTGCAACTACCAGATTCAGACCTAGGAAGAATTTTGGAGCTGGGTGAAGCTCATGAGCCTGCAAATGAGAGAGGGAAACATCTTATGCTAGCAATCAGACATTACTTCAACCCTTGCAAAGATGTAGTCATGGATATCAAACCACTCAAGTCCCACTCTCCATTTGTATCTTGGTCCTACAATGCTGATTTGGATGAGTTCACTCTGATTGATGTAAAGAAGCAGCAGATGAGATGTTCAAGCAAACCAATCTACAAAATGCCACACAAAGACATCAAGACTCTGTCTGAACTTCCACTGAACAATCCCAGCAAGGATCCAAGAGGCTATGAGGTTGAAAGGATAGTCAGCCATATGCAAAAGCTTCAGCAGCAAAGTAATTAGAAGAATTTTGGTTGCATCAGTCTAGGGGGAGTTTGTAGAACCAAAGACTGATTGCTACCAAATTATTCTAAGTACAAATGCTTCTGATAGGCTTATCAGCAGCATTCATCACATGTTGCTGCTGATAGGCTTATCAGCAGCATTCAACACTTGTTGCTGCTGATAGGCTTATCAGCAGCATTCAACACTTGTTGCTGCTGATAGGCTTATCAGCAGCGTTCAACACAAGGTGCTGCTGATGGGCTTATCAGCAGTATTATTCTCATCTCTGCTGCTGATAGCCTTATTCACTGAAGACCAAACGTTGCAGCTGACTATCCATGTGAAGCGCCTCTGACACCTTTCTGCAAAAGCAACTGCCACACTCCAAGCAGAAGGAACCTCAGTGGTGCAACCAATAAAGGACAATGTCGCGCGTCTCCAAGCATGCAAACAATGATGCCAAAGAATTCGTTTCAATAAAGTTATCTAGATTAGCCTTTGCGGTAATTTAGATTAATAAACAAGATCGACGGTCTGTGTTCGATCTGATCCTTAGAATCAAGGGTCTGTCTTGATTCTAAGTTACTATAAATACCTTGTAAACACTTCATAGCAAGTGTGCTTTTAAGTGTGTCTTTTATGTGCCTGGATAGTGCTTTTTGAGAGAGTTTTACTTGTAATCTTGTAACCTCAGAAGTTTAATACAACAGTGCATTTATCAGTATTCTTGCTGTTTACTTGTTTACTTTGTTGGTTGCTATTGTTTCCGCCAATATCAACTAGAATAGAATCACCTTGTAATCTCACGATCCTACAACATTTACACAAACAACACAAGTACAAATCCTATTTACATTCATGTGTGCAATTTGAGCTTTATGCCCGAGGGCTGGGTGTGCTAACCTCTTGTATGCGATTATGTGCAATCATTAACTTTTCAAGCCGACGGTTTTCAATGATAGATATATTGTGTCTGACAAACCCACCCAGGTGCGCGGTGATTGAAACCGACAACACAATTTTTGCATGCTAGTTACAAAGGTTTGATTGTACTTGGTTACACAATAGCTGCTCCCCATAAACGCCTTATTTATCATGTTATGTAAAGGATTTGGTTTACAAATTATATGCTACCTATATACAAACCAGTGTTATACTCACCAACTTTTTAGTTGACTTTATTTTATTCATGTTTCAGGCCCTAATATGTGAGAATGATTCAAGACGTGCTCAATATAGGATTTGGACTTAGCAACTTAAATCAAGAATTCTATGAGTTGTTTTATGTTTCTTTGTTGAATTTGGTTTGTACTTGGATTATTTGTAATGCAAATTTGACTTTAATATATTTCAATTTAGTCAACCATGTGTTATGAACAGTCTTACATGTCCCGCCCCGATGATTCCGCCATCGGTCGGGGTGTGACACTTGAATAGTTAATGATTGCACATAAATTGCACACAAAAGTTAGCACAACTAGCACTCAGGCATAAAGCTCAAATTGCACACATGAATGTAAAGAGGATTTGTATTTGTGTAGTTTGTGTAAATGTAAGCAATAGCTTGTATAGTGTTCATGTTCCACCCAAAAAGGTGTAAAAGAGTAAAAGAGGCTATGTAATACTCACTTGATTCAAGGGTATAGCTAGCACGCAAGACTAGGTAGCAAAACAATCCTTGTAACTCACCACGTTAACCTAGTGCGTAATGTATATTGAGTTAATAGCGTGTACAAAAAGTCTATGTCTAAGTTTAGGGTTCAACGGGTTTTGATGTATGTGGATTTGTACCAAAAAGGTTTGTGTTATTCCATGTAAAGGCATGCCATGCTTGTATAAGAATTTAATGTATAATATGAGTTCAAAGTATATATATATATATATATATATTTATAAGAACTTAATAGCCATTGACTTAGGGTTTAATTTAAATAAAATAAATAAATAATTTTATTTATTTATTTGTGAAAAATATGTCAAAATATATAGAATGTAAATATATATATATATATATATATATATTTAGAAAAAGAAATTTTATTTGTGTATGTAGGGTTTATTTTAAATGAATAATTTATAAATATAAATTAAATAGATAATTTCTACTTTATTTATTTATTTATAAAGATATGTAAATGGTGTTAATATATGAAATTAATAGTAATTATATATTTTTAGTGTAGATTTAAATAAGTAACTTATTTATTTATCATTTAAAATTAAGTATTTGTTCGTTTTAAATAAAGTTGAAATTTTTATAAACTTTATAAATTTGATTTTTAATGGGAGATATTTTTATAAAATAAATATCTTATTTATAAAACAAATATTTTATCTGTTTACAAATATTTGTTTTAAATGATTAATATACATTTTTAACAATAAAGTTCGTAATATAAATGAATTTATATTGAAAATTGACAATTTTTGGTTTTATTCTGTTCAAAATGTTGCATGGTTTCTAAAAATAATTTTTTTATAAAACTTTGAAGTTGTTAAAAATTGTTTTAAAAAAAAACAGGCCACCCGGCTCGAACACGGGTGGTCCCTGTGTGAGTTGATGAAGTTACCACCGGACCAGGGGACATATTCGTTTAGTAAATCCGGTTTGAGGTCGTATTAACACAGAGAGGACAGGGAGCCGGGTCTGGTTCATGGAATGCGCAAAAAGGGAGCCGAATGTGTGGTCTGTGGGTTTCGAACCCACGCCACCCGATCCAACGGCGTAGTAACTTAACCGGTTGGACCAGGTGGGTTCGCTGGTCATATAGCAACCCGTTTAATTATACAGAAGAACAAGGATAGAGCCCAAAATTTCGTATAGTATGAACCCTAGATTTTAAATTAGTTCCATGCGATTTTGTTCTTACGAATTGATAAGGGGCTTTTGATAAGCATCCAGAAACGAATCGAAAGGTACGAAACTTACTTATTTTGATTGAGTGGAGAGTGCAGACGAATGGGTCAAAGCGCCGCTGTTCTTGGTGCCCGATCGAGGATTCGACGTGATATGGGATGTGATTCTGGGTTCGGAGAGTTTGTGTGTGAGTATGCGAATGCGTGTGAGGGAGTTGATTCGATTAATTTCATTTGTATAAGCCAATTCGATCTCAACTTGACCGTAATAGCCGCGGTCAACTGATTTCGCGTTAATTCATGGATTCGGGAATGGATTCGGGAATGGATTTGGTCCTGATAATGGTCTAGGTACATAAGAGTATAGGTTGTACTTGATTTATGGGATTGAAACCGTGTTGATTTCACGAATTGAATGTTGGTTTGACACGGTTTGACTTTGATTAGTTAAATTGTTTCAATTTTGTTTGAATTTCAAATTCTTGGCCGCTCAAATTCTTAAATTGGGTCGCATTCAGGACTAGATTCATGCGTGAGTAATCATGGAAATGATGTGCAAGCCTTAAACGCGTTGATGCTCAGATTAGGGAAGGAGTTGGGATCGGTTTGACCCTAAAGAGTCAAACCTATTTGAAAGTTGGTATTTTCCGCTAAATTGGTCGATCAAGAATGGTTTGTGGATTGGGACGAGGTCGGCAATGCTCCAGGCTCAACGCAGGTCCAACCCAACCGGGCTTGATCGATTTCACTATCCAAATTGCAAGGATTCTTCCCTGTTTGACTTTAGAAGTCAAATAGGGTCAAATTGATTGTAACGGTGATGAGTGGGGTCAACATTGGGTCAATTGGTTCAATTTCATAGGGTTTAAAGGAAATAAGGGGGTTCAATTTGGTTTAGTTTATTTCGATTAAATAGTTATAACATTTTTATAAAAATTTATACATTTTCTTTTGTAAAAAGAACATCACCTTTTTATTTGTTTTAAATTCATTTTATTTCCTTAAAACTTTTATATAAAACAAATCTAATGTTATTATTTATATAAGAAATAAATTTCATAAAAAAAAATTTACAGGTTGTATAAGTGTTTCATTCAATAAAATGTAGTGTATTATTGAAATAACTAAAGTAAAATAGAGCTGAAAAGTCATGGATGTTACACATTACTTAATCATAAATTCCTAACTAAGTGAAAATAACCAAGTCATTAAGAACTAGTTGGAACCTTACGGACCGATATTTCTATAGATGTTTGTCCGACATCTGTCTACTTTCATAAATTTTCACTTTTAGTCCCTGGACTTTGATTTAATAGCACTTTAACCCCTTATACTTTAATATAATGTGTTTTAACCTCCTAGGGTTTTATCAAATGACAACTATAGTCCCTCCACTTAAATTTCTTTAAAAATTGTGGTGTTACAATCTCGTTGTAATATAACAGCTTCATGACAATGAGCTTTGTAATAGAATAGGTCTTTGTATTGTCTTTATGTTTGGTGTTTGTCTTTTATATTTGAATGTGTTAAGTGTTGACTAAGTTTCGGAATACGTGAACTTAGCAAGTTCTCCTAGGACAAGTTTTGGCGAACTTGTTAAGTTCGCCTGTAGCAGATCTTTAGTCTATAAATAGGTGTTTACATGTTCTAATTGTAAGCTTTTTATCATTAAGTATTCTAAACACCCAGAGAAATAGAAGAAAGAGTTTATTTACATATAAGCATGCATACGTTGCTATTGTCATCTACATACAAGCATGCATACGTTGGATTCCGCACTCCGTGTGCATGTTGAGTCGCTCGTCTAGACCGATCCGTATTGACCTTACAGGGACCTACATGTGGTATCAGAGCTTATGCTCTTGATCGAGATCGACTAGTGAAATTTGTGTGAAGATCTGACATCAAAAGCTTGAGTTTTTACGAAGATTTCATATCAATGGAGTTTTTGGATTTTTAAGTTGATTTTTGGGTTGATTTCATCAAATTGGAAGTGTTTTTGAAGAAATTGATGTGTTCAAAGTCTTATTATTCATCATTTACACAATCCTACAGTTTATTTTGATCAAATTCCATCAAATCTACAAGATATGTTGATTTTCAGAAGCTCTGGTTCGTGTTTTGGTTGAATTTTCATCTTTCTGAAGTTTCAGCTATAACAGACGAACTTATTTTTTCAGTTACTGGCGAACTTATTATCTTCACTAGTATTCTGGTTTAGGCGAACTTGTTATGTTCGCTTGAACAGTTCGCTTAGGTTGAATTTTGTTCAATTTCCTTGTTTACTTGATATTTTCGTGTATACATGTTGTAATGACTAACATGGTGCAGGTTACTAACATGTTCAAATATGAAAATGAAATAGGAACTCCACAGAAACCAACGAAGCTCTTGAGTCTAGCTGACTATCCAAACTAGAAAGATAGTTTTGATCTCTTTGTTTCATACACCGATACTGGCTTGTGGATACCAATTCTTGAAGGCTATGTCCATCCGACTTATTCTTTTATGGACAATGATAATCTTCCTGTGACACCCACATCCTGGCTCACCCGAGATGCCGGCCACTTGTCGAAACTACTCATGAACATATAGTAAACAGAGATCATACACAGCGGAAGACTTTAAAAAAAAGATTTTATATCATAACTTTATTTAATGTACATTCAAAAGAAAGTACAAACACATCTATTCTAATGCTAGTTCATCAGAGAATGCCAGATAGCCCACGAGATGCCTCTACTCTAGCCTCATACCTTTACTGCAAGAAGCTACATTTTTACCTGATACACATGCTTAAACATATGTCAGCTTATGCTGGTGAGTTCTAAGTGTTTAGTCAAATATATCTTTGACCTCTGTCTCATTCATAAATGGATTTAAATGACACATATTTAAAACATCACATTAACTTCTTGTCCAAACATAATACTTTATACTTGCACACTTGTCTTTCTGAGGTCACGCTAACCTCTAAGCAGTCGTCACCACTTATACGTACCCATGTACAAGGTGTCCATACTACATTCCACAAAGGAATGCAGTACATCTCTGCGTCTATCTAAGTTGCAAGATATTATGTGGCATTTGGCCAGACGTGGCAAAATCTTTTCTTTCCTTACAGACCAATATGGTCAAAATATTTGACATGGAAAAATATGCCAAAACTCTATCTCTTTCTCTTTACTTTTTGTCAAGACGATAATTGTCAAGACCTCTGCTAGTCAAATTAAACCCTGACCTCTCTGCCTTTACTTATCTAGGCACACCATGATAAGTTCTAAAATGTTTTACGTGTCAAAACCATTTTCTTTCTTAAACTCTTTACTTTATGAATTTATGCCAAAAATGCAAGTATTCATTTCTTTCTTTCTCTTTCAAAATTAATCTTTATCTTAAATCCTTGTAAAGGTTTTCTTCAAGGTATATTAAAGAAGACAAGGTGGTTATCTTCCCAGAGTAGTGCCTCTAACAAAAATGTTCATAGGAAAGAATGACGGGTCCAGGAGGGAATTACACACCACTCTTTCCCTAGATAGAACATTATGTTTGCCAGATAACTACATCCTGGTCGATGGTTACCTAACACTTCTTTGATATCTCAAGAATACTCCATTACTTAGTTTTAAGATTCAGATAACTTTTATACATAACCTCTTGCAACATCAAGAATGCTATTAAAGGTATGTAACATTTATGTAAAATATTTCTGGCAAGCATACTAGCCCAAAACATTTAAAGCAAAACATTTAAAAAGGGACTCATAGAACTCACCTCTAACTTCCGTCTCTTTCACACAATCTTTTTGTGCTAATGTAAACAGCACAATGACTTGGATCAAGGTGCTAACTCATTATAACATCTCTTAATCACAAGTTTCTAGTTTAGTGGAAATAACCAAGTCCTTAGGAACTAGTTGGAATCTTACCTCGGAACTATCTACTGCGTATTGGGGCCGAAAGACTGGAAATCAGACTACTCTACGCGAACCAGGGCTCGGGAATACTTCTTAGATCTTAAGTGTTTGTTTAGGATGGTGTATTAGTGTATGGAGATGTGCTTAAACTCAAAATCTCAACCTTTCTATTTATAGTAAAGTCTCAGCCCCGTAACGGACCGTTACCAATGGTGACGGTCCGTCACCCAATTTCTTGTGGCGTCCGTAACGGACCGTTATCTCACGTGATGGCCCGTTATGAGTATGAGTCACCTGCCACACGTCATCATCCGGATGAGCGGTTTAATTTGCGGCAATGATGGACCGTTACCCCTCGTGACGATCCTTCATAGGGTTTCCACGCGTCTCCTAGTCAGCTGACACATGTCATTCCCTAAATAAATGCCGTGGACAAGCCGTAATGGACCGTTATGCCTTGTGACGGTATGTCACCGTCCGTAACGGACCGTTACCCGTCTATGACTGTCCGTAACAGGTCTATAAACGTAAATATCCATTTTTAATCCTTGAACTTTTATGCCTTTTCATTTTACCCCCTTGGGGTTTCATTTGACCATTTTAGTCCTTTTCTGTCTAATAAAAATTGGGGTGTTACAAATCTACCCCCTTATAAAAATTGGGGTGTTACAAATCTACCCCCTTAAAAATTGGGATACGATTGCCTCATCTCTTCCTCTGTCTCCCATGTGGTGTCAGATCCCTTTCAATGTTGCCACTGAATTTTCACTTGCTTGATTACTTTATTTCGTAATCTTTTTTCTTTCCGATCTAGTATAGCCACTGGCTCTTTGATATAATTCAATCTTTCGTCTATCTCTATATCATTTAGTGGTACATGAGAGGTTTCGTCTGCCAAGCACTTGCGTAAGTGAGATACATGGAATGTTGAGTGGATTCTACTCAACTCTTCTGGCAATTCCAGTCTATAATCAACCTTCCCTACTCGAGCCATAATCATAAATTGTCCAATGAATCTTGGACTCAACTTCCCTCTCTTTCTGAATCTAATGATTCCCTTCCACGAAGATACTTTCAACAGAACGTAATCCCCGACTTGAAATTCTATTGGTCTTCGCCATTTATCCGCGTAGGACTTTTGTCTATCCTGTGCAGCTTTTAAGCGAGTTTTAACCTGATCTAATTTCACACCTGTAGTTTGGACAATCTCTTTGCTTCCTAATTCTTTATGTCCAACCTCTCCCTAACATATGGGAGTTCTACATCTTCTTCCGTAAAACATTTCGTATGGCGGCATGCCAATACCTACATGATAGTTGTTGTTATACAAAAATTCTACCAAAGGTAGATGACTATCCCAACCTCCACTGAAGTCAATAATGCAAGCACGCAGCATATCCTCAAGTGTTTGTATTGTACTTTCACTTTGACCGGCTGTTTGAGGGTGATATGTCGTGCTAATCAATAACTTAGTTCTCATTTCTTCATGTAACTTCTTCCAGAAACGCAATGTAAAACGTGTGTCTCTATCAGATACAATTGAAACCGGCACTCCATGTCGTGAAACAATTTCGTTGATAAATGCCTCTGCTAACCTTTCTGAAGAGTAAGTCTCACGTATTGGTAAGAAGTGACCACTCTTAGTTAGTCTATCAACTATTACCCATATCATATCATAACCCTTAGCTGTTCTTGGTAGCTTTGTTATGAAGTCCATAATGATGTGTTCCCACTTCCATTCTGGAATATCTAGTGGTTGTAACCTGCCATATGGCTTTTCATGTTATGCTTTGACTTGAGAACAAGTCAAGCACTTAGCCACATATTTCATGACATCGTATTTTATACCGGGCCACCAATAATCTTGACGCCGATATTGGTACATTTTTGTAGTACCCGGATGAATCGAATATCGTGACTTATGAGCTTTATCCATAACTTTAACTCTAGATTAACCCATACGTGGTATCCACATATGGCCGAATCGAATCTTAACCTCATGCTTATTTTCTTCTAAGTATTTTTCTTGTCCAACCATTCTTTCTTTCTTATCATTCTCTGCTTTCAATGCGTTTATTTGAACATTCCTGAGCGGTGAATAAAGTCAGGAGTTATGTCTAACTTATATGTCTTCACCCTAATAGGAGGATGCTCTTCCTTATGGCTTAGAGCATCTGCCACCACATTGGCTTTTCCTGGGTGATATAAGATTTCACAATCATAATCCTTTATCAGCTCTAACCATCTTCGTTGCCTCATGTTCAGATCTTTTTGCTTAAAGAAATACTTTATGCTTTTATGATTTTTGTATATTGTGCACTTAACTCCATACAGATAGTGTCTCCATATTTTAAGTGCAAATAGTACAACACTTAACTTTAAATCATGGGTCGGGTAGTTAGCTTCATGGGGTTTGAGTTGTCATGAAGCATAGGCTATAACCTTTCCTCTCTGAATTATTACACACCCCAGTCCCTGATACGAAGCGTCAGAGTAAACTACCAGTTCCTCTGTCCCTTGCGGTAAAGATAAAACCGAAGCTTGAGTTAATTTCTCCTTTAGTTTTTGAAAAGCATTTTCTTGCTCCGCTCCCCATGCAAACTTTGTCTCTTTCTTAGTGAGTTTTGTCAATGGGGTAGCAATATTGGAGAAATCCTGAATAAATCTTCAATACTAACCAGCCAAACCTAAGAAACTGCGAATCTCTATAGGTGTCTTTGGCGGGTTCCATTTCATCATAGTTTCTATATTTGAAGGATCCACAAGAATTCCTTCTGTGTTTATCACATGACCCAAGAACTGAACTTCTCGGAGCCAAAAACGCACACTTGGAAATATTTGCATACAAATTTTCCTTTCTAAGTGTCTCTAGCACTTCCTTTAGATGACATGCATGATCTCCTTCATTCTTAGAGTAAATTAGAATATCATCGATGAACACGATCACCGATCAGTCCAACATTGGTCGACAAACCCTATTCATGAGATTCATGAATGCGGCAGGGGCATTAGTCAAACCAAATGATATCACTAAGAACTCATAATGTCCATATCTTGTACGGAATGTTGTTTTTGGAATGTCTTTGTCTCTTACCTTCATCAGACCGAGTATCTCACCTTGGGGTGCTCCGGTTCTCTTTGTGAAGAAGAAGGATGGTAGTATGCGGATGTGCATAGACTACAGAGAACTGAACAAGCTTACTATCAAGAACATATACATGTTACCAAGGATCGGTGACCTTTTCGATCAATTACAAGGAGCAAGCTGGTTCTCCAAGATCGATTTTGGAGAACCAGCTTGCTCCTTGTAATTGATCGAAAAGGTCACCGATCCTTGGTAACATGTATATGTTCTTGATAGTAAGCTTGTTCAGTTCTCTGTAGTCTATGCACATCCGCATACTACCATCCTTCTTCTTCACAAAGAGAACCGGAGCACCCCAAGGTGAGATACTCGGTCTGATGAAACCTCTGTCTAACAACTCTTTCAATTGTGACATTAGTTCCTTCATTTCTGATGGAGCTAATCGATACGGTGCATTCGCTACAGGCTTAGCACCAGGCACTAAGTCGATTCGAAACTCCAATTTTCTTTCAGGAGGTATTCGTGGTAATTCTTCGGGCAATATATCAGGAAAGTCACAGACTACTGGCACATTCTTTAATTCCTTAATTTTCACTTTGGAATCAATAACGTATGCCAGGTAGGCCTCACTGCCTTGACTCATAAATTTCTTAGCTTTCATCATAGAAATGATCCTAATGGCTGACCTTATTTTTTCGTCGTGGATGGTGATCCAATTACCGTTTGGAGTCTGTATCTGGATTGCTTTCTTATTACAAATGATCTGGGCATCGTTTTCTGCCAGCCAGTACATTCCCAAGACTATATTAAATCCTTCGAGGATCATAGGATATAGTCTAACAGGAAATTTGTGTCCTTCAAGATAGATGAAACAATCTTCAATGACTTATGTCGCTTTCATTGTCTTTCCAATAGCTGTTTCGACTTCAAAGGTTTCTATAGAAATAAAGACTGATGGCTACAAAATTCTCTAAGTACAAATGCTGCTGATCTCAAATATTGCTGCGGATCGACAAAGTTGTAGCTGATAGGCTTTATCCGTTGCTGACCAAAGCTGCACCTGATAAGTCTTATCAACTGCTGACCAAAGTTGTAGCTGATAGGCCATATCTGTTGTTGACCAAAGTTGCAGCTGATAGGCCTTATCCACTGAAGATCAAAGTTGCAGCGGATAGCCTTTTCACTGAAGATCAAACGTTGCAGCTGACTTTTCTTGATAAAGCAACCAATACCACTGACAACTTTCTGCTGTTATACTGACACACTCCACGCAGAAAGAATGTCATTGGCACAAGACAATAAAAGACAACGACGCTCTCCTTTTGAGTATTCACGCAATGATGCAAAGAAGGCGTTTGAATAAAGTTAACCTTTGTAGTTATTATTATTGTCTGTATATGTAGAATAGCTTCAATACAAGATCAACAGTCTATGTTAGATCTGATCCTTAGAATCAAGAGTCTGTCTTGATTCTAAGTTACTATATAAGTAGTACTTAGATTCATTATAAAAGTACTTTTTGCTTAAGAGTTTTCTCTGTAATCTTGTAACACTTGAAGCTTAATACAAATTGCATTTATCTGTATTCTTCTTGTCTACTTGTTTACTTTGCTTAAGTTGTGATTGTTTCCGCCAATCTCAACTGGAATAGAACCATCTTGTATTTACCGATTCAACAAGTGGTATCAGAGCTTTGGCTCACAGATTAAACAAACTCACATTTGTTTAATCATTCTCTGGTTCTATTCTTATCTATCTCTTTGCTACATTCACTCATTGTCTAAAAATCAAAATGGCACAAAACAATGGATTTGAAGACAATGGAAGCATCTCCAGACCATCAAGACTGGTGTCTAGAGAAGACTATGATATGTGGAAGAACAGGATGGAAAGTTTCTTCTGCTATCAAGAATATGGGATGTGGAAATCCATTAAAAATGGACCATACATACCCATGGTGGCCTCAGCTGATTCTGGAGGTACACTGGTTCCCAAAGAATCCTCCAAGTACTTTGATGAAGACATCAAGAAAATGGAGGTAGACTTAAAAGCCTTGGGAGCCATTCAAATGTGCTTACCAAATGAAGTTTTTCACAACTTCAGAGGTTACAAAACTGCTAAGGAGCTATGGGAGGCTCTTGAGAAGATGTTTGCTGGCTCAGAGGAAGTCAAAGAAAACAGAAGGGACATCCTGAAGCAGCAGTACGAAAACTTCGTCTGGAAGGAAGGTGAGTCCCTAATTGTTTTATATAACAGATTTACTTATCGTGTAGGTGAGCTGCAGTGCTCAAAGGTGAAGCTGGAGAATGAAGGTATTCTCAAAAATTTCATCAGGTCTTTACCTAGCTGCTGGACACTCTACACAGTGTCCATTAGAAGAACTAAGAATCTGAAGACTCTCCAAATGACTGAGCTCTTCGGTATGCTGAAAACCTATGAGCTAGAGATGATTCAGGCAAAAGAACGAAGCTCAATCTATCAAAATGCCTCAACATCCACCACCACCTCTGCCCTCCACTCTAACCACTCAGGTCCTAGTTCTAGCAAATACTATCCTCCCATTATCACCCATCCACAAACTTCAACCTCTCAAGCAAACACGTCACCATTTCTCCTAGAAGCTCCTCCTCAAACCTTAACATCTGCTGCTTTTGTTTCGGAAAACTCAAGCAACATGTCCTTTATCAAGGAGGATCTGGAATGCTTCCATCCAGATGACTTAGAAGAAATGGACATACAGCACTCGTATGCCATGCTTTCTATAAGAGCAAAAAGGTTCTACTCTAGAACCGGAAGACCCATTCCAAGCAACAACTCCAACACCAGAGTTGGATTGGATAAAAGCAAACTAAGATGTTACAACTGTAACCAACTGGGTCACTTTGCTAGAGAATGCAAGGCACCAAGAGCCAATCCAGCTACTCCTCAATCAAGACAAGTTCACGAAGCCCAACCCAGACAACAACAGCAATAAGCTACTCCTCCAGTTCAAACTGCAGCTTGTGCAACTATTGGAACTTCTGACGTCGACTGGAGCTTCCAGTATGAAGATATTCCTGCCAACAACCAAGCTCTTATGGCAGACACAACTGAGATACCGCCTCAGGTATATGAACATCTCTGTTCCCAAGCTTGTATTGATAAGGTGTTTGGCTACAGAAAGCATAATCAAAACCTTATAGATCAAAATGAAGAGTTTCATCAAATGAAATCTGAATTCATAAAGGTAGAAAACAGTTATAAAGAAAAAATTAACTGCCTAAAGAAAGAGATTTCATTACTAAAACATAAACAAAACAATCTTGAAACTGAGATTGATGATCTACTGGCTAGATTAAAAGCTACCAGAGCAGAATTGGCAGAATAAAAAGTTCATGTTGATAAATATGAATTTGCATCTAAAAAGCTGCAAAGACTTTTAGATGCTCAAATTCATGAAAAGGTAAAAACTGGTATGGGGTATCATGGTGAACAATACCAAGTCGTTGCACCTCCTGCTGACTACGTTGTCATCCATGAACCAAGCTTCAATCTCTCAAACCTTGAAACGGCCAAACGAGATCTTGATCCTTCAAGGCATGAACCGTTGGTACAAGAGTGCACTACCTCATCAGATTATGAGTCAACTTGTTCAGAGTCCACTAAAGCTGAGGAGGCCTCATCAATAGCTCAAGTACCAGCACCGCCTGTCTTGGAAGTCATTCAAACAAGTGCTCATGTTCCTTTCATTCCCTAAGTACAAGTACCAGCTGCTCCAGTTCCTATGCCTTTCAGCCAAATCAAAATCAGCTATCCTCCAGAAGGAAGAAAGCTAACTGTTGAAAAGGGACAGTCCTCAACTTCCATCAACTCCAAGCCTCAAAGGAAGGTGTTTGACGTATGTCATGCTCCTGGAGAAAGAGTTCCATATGTTCAAAAGACATTGGAAGAAGCCACTTTTGAGCACAACAAAGCTCACCCTTGGAGCTTCAAAGACCTTTTCAAAAGAAAGGATTATGTTTATCTTTCAAGGGACAAATTGGCTAAATCATTCTTTGTCTGTGGCAAATACAATCACACTACCAGTACCTGCTTCTACTACCTTCAACAGCAGAGGAATCAGCAACAAAGAGTTCAAAAACCACATGCTTTTGAGAAAACAAAAAAAAGCAAACAGGTTAGAATCTTTGAAGCAAAGGCAACTCAATTCCGAAACTCTCCTTCTCCACCAAGGAAGTAGCTGCCAAAATTTCAACAAACTTGCATCATCTGTGGTGAATCAGACCACTTTGCTGCAAAATGTCAATTTAACCCTTTCAACCAGATCCTTCATCAAGCCCCTCAAACACAAAAGGTAAAGAAGGATCAGCATACATCGGTTGTTAAACCATCAGCAACCAGAAAAAGTGTTGGTAATCAAGTGAAGCACAAGCAACCTAAAGACAAGCCTTCAGTAGCAACCAAATCTGCTGCTGCTCAAGCAAAACCATCAGCAGCAACAACATCTGCTGCTGATAAGCTTAATTCAGCAGCAACAAAATCTGCTGCTGAGAAGCCAAAGCCATCAGCAGCAACAAAACCTGCTGCTGATAAGCTAAAGTCCCCAGCAGCAAAATCTGTTGCTGTTAAAGAACATCCATCAGCAGCCAAAGCAAAATGAGCTGCTGACAGAGAAAAGAGAACTGGAAGACCATCTCCTCAATAATGGAAAGCCAAGATCCCAGTTTCTATCACTCCAAGAATCATCATTGGCTCTGTTGAATGCACACATGATGAATCTAACATTCCAAGAACCCTTTTCTTTAAGGATGCAAGCTCTTGGACTCCTCCCACTAACTAGATCTCTATCATGTGCAGGGACAGCCAGGTCACAAGAATAACACCTGGGTGGTAGACAGTGGTTGTTCCAGGCACATGACAGGCAACAGATCCATCCTCTCCAACTTCAGACACTTCAATGGAGGATATGTTGCCTTTGGAAGTGACTCAAAGGGAGGATCCATTACTGGACAAGGAACCGTGTCCAACAAAAGAATGAGCATTGATAAGGTCAACTATGTCAAAGAATTGGACTTCAATCTCATAAGTGTTTCCCAGGTCTGTGATCAAAAGCATTGGATGCTCTTCACAGATAAAGAATGCTTTGTACTTTCTCCAGGCTTATCCAAACCTCCTTCAGAAAAGATTTTATTAACTGCTCAGAGAAAAGAAAATCTCTATGTACTGGACATGAATGAAGTCACTCCATCTGGGAGTGTTTCCTGTTTTCTGTCAAAAGCCTCAGTTGATGAATCAGCTCTCTGGCACATGAGATTAAGTCATGTTAATATCAAAACTATTAACAAACTGGTGAAGGATAATCTTGTCAGAGGGCTTCCTGACAAAGAATTCCAGCTAGAAGACCACTACATTGCTTGCTTAAAGGGGAAGCAACACAAGAGTTCTCACAAGCCCAAGACCTTGAATACAAATGACACTCCACTACAGCTGCTGCATATGGATCTCTTTAGTCCTACAAATGTCATGTCAATGGGTAAGAAGTCATACTGTCTGGTGATAACTGATGACTACACCAGATTCTCATGGGTATACTTCTTGAGAACTAAAGATGAAACTGTTGAAATTCTTAAATCCTACATTCTTAGGGTAGATAATCAAAGCAATCAAAAGGTGAAGATCATAAGGTGTGATCAGGGCACAGTGTTCAAGAACCACACTTTGAACTGTTTCTGTGAAAGCAAGGGATAGAAAGACAATACAGTGTTCCAAGAACTCCTATGCAAGTGCACCATCAGCTGACTCCAGACAAAGATGGCCAAGACACTGTTCAACATTAGTACCGTGCAATGATAGAGTGTCTCATGTATCTCACTGCCTCAAGGCCAGATATCATGTTTGCAGTTTGTCTCTGTGCAAGATTTCAAGCAGCTCCAAAGGTTTCACATATTCATGCTGTCAAGAGAATTATTAGATACCTAAAGGGAGCCCCAAGACTTGGGCTTTGGTACTCTAAAAATGACAAGTTCAATCTGTATGCATACACTGACAGTGATTATGGGGGATGCAACTTGGACAAAAAGTCCACATCAGGGGGATGTCAGTTTCTAGGAGGGAGACTGATTTCATGGCAGTGCAAGAAGCAAACATGTGTTTCAACTTCTACAGCTGAAGCAGAATGCATTACAGCTTCAAGTTGCTGTGCACAAGTCATCTGAATACAAAATCAAATGTTGGATTATGGGATGACTTTCATGGCAACTCCAATTCACATTGACAACATGAGTGCTATATCAATCACAAACAATCCGGTGCAGCACTCCAAGACAAAGAACATTGACATCAGGTATCATTTCATAAGAGATCAAGCTGAGAAAAAGAGGATTATTTTAACCAAAGTTCATACCAATGAGCAATATGCTGATTTGTTTACAAAACCTTTTGATGAAGCTAGATTTAGATATTTAGTTGAATCCATTTGGTATGATGAACTTTGATTAAAATCTATCTCTAAAATTCTGTTTTAAAATGTGTTTTGTCTTTTGTTGTAAATAAAAGTTATGAGTCAGCAGCATTTTTGTCCTTCAGCTGCTGACAGGTTTAATCTTCAACAGCAAAGGATTTGCCACTGACTGCTTTAAGTTATCAACAGGAACAGGTTTCCTGCGGATAGCTTTAAGGCTGTCAGCAGCAATATCCTTGCTGCAGATCATTGAATCCATCAGCATCAATTGAGTTTGCTGCTGACAGACTTAATCTTCCGCAGCAACCAAGCTTGCAGCGGACAGGCTTATCCATCCACAGCAACCAAGTTTGCTGCTGATGGGTAAATTTAAGTCCAAATTAACTTTTACCCGCTGTAAAAATTAACGTCAGTCTTTACCATGACTGCCTCGGTGTATTACAGCTGTAACAGTAAAAAAGTGAATAAGGTTGTACTGTACAAGTCATTTTGCTTTTTCCATCCTCTGCCGTTACAAGAACAAATCAAATTTCCTTACCACCTCTTCACATTCAATTTCACCCTAAACCCACATCACTTTCTCTCAAGTCCCCACCACATTCAAAGCCTTCCATCCTTAAAACATTTAAAGCCTTCCATATTCTTAAACCTTCAAACCTTCCTTCCAAAATCAAACAACAATGGCAGACATCAATAACCCTGATGATAAGTTATCCCCATACCACAACCTTACAGCATACTTAACCAAGGGAAAGAAATCCGAAGGATTCGATGATGTGATCGACTTCCTATGCTGATCAAAGATCCATTTTGCCCTCACAACCAACCCTACCATATATATCCCTCATATGGAGGATTTCTGGAATACCGCCGTCTACTCTACCGAACAGGGGATTGCCCAAATAAAAGCCAAGGTAGACGGCAAGGACATCATCATCTCTGAAGCTACCCTCTGAAAACATCTTAAGCTTCTGGATGAGGGAGCAGCCATCTAATACTCAAAGGACGAGTACATGAGGACCTTTGTATCCATAGGGTACACTGGAAATCAAAATGAGTATACAATCGAGAAGGCGCTGATGGGCCCTCCATGGAAGTATCTCTGCCACACTCTTCTCCAATGCATATCTCAGAAGTGAAGTGGATGGCATCAAGTGAGCTCCGCACTTGCCTCTCCTTTCATGGTATGATTACTGGCCTAGGTTTCAAGTTTGCACACCTCATCTTTGAGGGCTTGAGATATAACCTTCAAGAGGGTGCAAAGCAACAATTTTTTATGTACCCAAGATTCTTGTAGGAGGTTTTCAACCAGAACTAAAAGAACTCTCAAAACCTGCAAGAATCTACATCATGTTGGGACATAAAAATAATATTTTTCAAAGTATGAGAACTGTTTCCAAAAAGTTCTCAGGGGTCAATGTTCAATGTGTAGGCCCTACTCTTGGCCTTTGAGGCTTATTTCTCCTTCCCATCCTTGATTACTACTGGTGATGATATTTTCAGGGTTGGGCATTCTATGATTCGGTGTCTAAGTTCTTCACACTCGTAACACCTCAGTCCTGACTTACTTGGGCAATTGGTGGCTATATGCCCAGGTTTACCATAACTGTAGCAAGTATAAGTTCCATACTTGCATTCTCCAGTGTGTAGTTTGCCATATTTGGTGCATTTTGAACCACTACTCTGTTCCTGCTTCTTTCCTCCTCCTCCATTCTTCTTGTTTTGATTTTTAGAAATGTCAGACCATTTTCTCTTTGGTTCCATAGGACGGGAACCGAAGACTTCATCGTACATTATCGAAGCAAGTTGTACGACACGCCGATAGGTTTTCAGGTTTGAAGTCTTCACTAATCTCTGTATCTCTGATGGCAAACCCTGTACGTACCGCTTGATGCGTATAGATTCAGGGGTTATCAGATGTGGTACGAAACAAGCCATTTTATTAAATTTGGTAGTATATTCTGGGTGAGTCATACAGCTTCTAGTCTAAGAAAATATCTCTCGAGTTTTTCCATCTCATTATCTGGACAGAATTCCTCTATCGACAATGTTTTCATCTCCTCCTAAGTCATCCTATCAATAGCTTTATCTCCCAAAGCTATGACCAAATTTTCCCACCAGCATAGAGCCTCTGAAACAAACGAGTGAGTTACATACTTGACCTTCTGAGCATCTCTACATTCACTGATCTTGATCACCGCTTCTATTTCTCTTATCCACTAATGAGTAACAGTGGCATCCTTCGTTCCTTCAAATTTTGGAGGGTTTCTGTCTTTGATGCTTTGTAAGGACATCGCTTCTTCCCTTTCTTACGAGGTCTCACCTCGTATGAATCATCAGATTCATAATTGTAATCAAAGTCATCTTTATCTGTATCATTAATAATTTCTTCTACCTGTTGAGTTTCATCTTGCTTCTTTCTTATTAATTGTAATCAAAGTCATCTTTATCTGTATCATTATTAATTTCTTCTACCTCTTCTAGGTTTGTCATTAAAATTGGCAAAGCCGTGTCTAATACTTTGGCAACAACCATGTTTATAAGATTTTTAAATTGTGGATCTACCACAGGCTCTTCTACCCGCTCTTCTCTCTCAACATGTTCTATCTCAGGTTCTGCATTGGCGGTAGACCGCGTCTGCCTTCTAGGAGTATTGGGTTTAACCCTTCCTCCTCTTCTGCCTCTACCTATACCAACCATTTCTACAATATACATGGAGTATTTTAGTATTCGCATGATGGATTGATAGCTAGAACACAAGTGTATTGTAAATATTAATAACTATGGCCACGAAGAAATTAATCATTTACGCCACTTTTGGTTATCCCTCTATCTTGTTCCTACTAAATATCCCTATCATTTTCCTTTCTCTATCCTTAGCATCAGGCTATCTTGACTGGCATCACTACTGGTATTCTTACTATCCCTTAATCTTAGTTTAAGTCTAGATACTTCGGCAAGTATCTAAATCTCTTAAACTATAGGCTCTGATACCAACTTGTGACACCCACATCCCGGCTCACCTGAGATGCCGACCACTTGTCGGATTTACTCATGAACATATAGTAAACAGAGATCATACACAGCGGAAGACTTTAAAAATACTATTTTATATCATAACTTTATTTAATGTACATTCAAAAGAAAGTACAAATACGTCTATTTTAATGCCAGTTTGTCAGAGAATGCTAGATAGCCCACCAGATGCCTCTACTCTACCCTCGTACCTTTATTACAAGAAGCTACATTTTTACCTGATACACATACTTAAACATATGTCAGCTTAAGTTGGTGAGTTCTAAGTGTTTAGTCAAAAATATCTTTGACCTCTATCTCATTCATAATTGGATTTATATGACACGAATTTAAAACATCACATTAACTTTTTGCCCAAACATAATACTTATATTTGCACACTTGCCTTTCCGAGGTCACGTTAACCTCTAAGCGGTCGTCACCACTTATACATACCCCTGTACAAGGTGTCCATACTACATTCCACAAAGGAATGCAGTACGTCTCTACGTCTATCTAAGTTGCAAGATATTATGTGGCATTTAGCTAGACGTGGCAAAATCTTTTCTTTCCTTACAGACCAATATGGTTAAAATATTTGACATGGCAAAATATGCCAAAACTCTGTCTCTTTCTCTTTACTTTTTGTTAAGACAATAATTGTCAAGACCTCTGCTAGTCAAGGTAAACCATGGCTTCTCTGCCTTTACTAATCTGGGCACACCATGATAAGTTCTAAAACGTTTTACATGTCAAAACTGTCACACCCCCAAATTCCACTAATGGAGTTTTTCCATTTGGCGCATGACAAACCAGGATCTCAGACATCAGTTACATCAAACAACACTATATAGGACTTAGAATGTCATAACATAAAAGTTCAGAGTTAATGCGAAAGCGTTTAAACAAGAAACTAAATGTGCAAAACAACGCGCCAAAGCTTAGTTTAATAAAAGTAAGTGAATTACTTTAACGGTTTGCAAATGAGTGAAATGATAGTAGGACTCCATGCATGTCCTAGTTGTGCAACCTGTGCCTTAGCGACCTGAGAAAACATGTACGAAAAGTGTCAACATGAGGTTGGTGAGTTCACAGGTTACAAGTTTGCAATAAGATACTGTTTGCCAGATTATGTACATTCAATATGCATATCTATAGGTAGCATGCCTATGTTCTTGTATACTAATGTGCTCGCAACCGTAAACTGACTGTTTATGTTTGAATGCCTCCCACCAGGTCTATCAACCATGGTGCATGTTTTAGGTCAATATTACACCTGTTCAACCTCCAATCGAGTTAGAGCGACAAACGCGGGTGGGGTTTGTCAAACCCAGTAGTACTACTCAACATACCTCGCTATTCTTACTATTTAAATGGTTCGATGTGAGGACTTTCATGATAAAGTTTACGCTTAGTCATAAAATTTATGAGTCAGCAGCATTTTTGTCCTTCAGCTGCTGACAGGTTTAATCTTCAGCAGCAAAGGATTTGCCACTGACTGCTTTAAGTTATCAACAGGAACAGGTTTCCTGCGGATAGCTTTAAGGCTGTCAGCAGCAACATCCTTGCTGCAGATCATTGAATCCATCAGCATCAATTGAGTTTGCTGCTGACAGACTTAACCTTCCGCAGTAACCAAGCTTGCAGCAGACAGGCTTATCCATCCACAGCAACTAAGTTTGCTACTGATGGGTAAATTTAAGTCCAAATTAACTTTTACCCACTGTAAAAATTAACGTCAGTCTTTACCATGACTGCCTCGGTGTATTACAGCTGTAACAGTAAAAAAGTGAATAAGGTTGTACTGTACAAGTCATTTTGCTTTTTCCATCCTCTGCCGTTATAAGAACAAATCAAATTTCCTTACCACCTCTTCACATTCAATTTCACCCTAAACCCACATCACTTTCTCTCAAGTCCCCACCACATTCAAAGCCTTCCATCCTTAAAACATTCAAAGCCTTCCATATTCTTCAACCTTCAAACCTTCCTTCCAAAATCAAACAACAATGGCAGACATCAATAACCCTGATGATAAGTTATCCCCATACCACAACCTTACAGCATACTTAACCAAGGGAAAGAAATCCGAAGGATTCGATGATGTGATCGACTTCCTATGCCGATCAAAGATCCATTTTGCCCTCACAACAAACCCTACCATATATATCCCTCATATGGAGGATTTCTGGAATACCGCCGTCTACTCTACCGAACAGGGGATTCCCCAAATAAAAGCCAAGGTAGACGGCAAGGACATCATCATCTCTGAAGCTACCCTCTGAAAACATCTTAAGCTTCAGGATGAGGGAGCAGCCATCTAATACTCAAAGGACGAGTACATGAGGACCTTTGTATCCATAGGGTACACTGGAAATCAAAATGAGTATACAATCGAGAAGGCGCTGATGGGCCCTCCATGGAAGTATCTCTACCACACTCTTCTCCAATGCATATCTCAAAAGTGTGTGGATGGCATCAAGTGAGCTCCGCACTTGCCTCTCCTTTAATGGTATGATTACTGGCCTAGGTTTCAAGTTTGCACACCTCATCTTTTAGGGTTTGAGATATAACCTTCAAGAGGGTGCAAAGCAACAATTTTTTATGTACCCAAGATTCTTGTAGGAGGTTTTCAACCAGAACTAAAAGAACTCTCAAAACCTGCAAGAATCTACATCATGTTGGGACATAAAAAAAATATTTTTCAATGTATGAGAACTGTTTCCAAAAAGTTCTCAGGGGTCAATGTTCAATGTGTAGGCCCTACCCTTGGCCTTTGAGGCTTATTTCTCCTTCCCATCCTTGATTACTACTGGTGATGATATTTTCAGGGTTGGGCATTCTATGATTCGGTGTCTAAGTTCTTCACACTCGTAACACCTCAGTCCTGACTTACTTGGGCAATTGGTGGCTATATGCCCAGGTTTACCATAACTGTAGCAAGTATAAGTTCCATACTTGCATTCTCCAGTGTGTAGTTTGCCATATTTGGTGCATTTTGAACCACTACTCTGTTCCTGCTTCTTTCCTCCTCCTCCATTCTTCTTGTTTTGATTTTTAGAAATGTCAGACCATTTTCTCTTTGGTTCCATAGGACGGGAACTGAAGACTTCATCGTACATTATCGAAGCAAGTTGTACGACACGCCGATAGGTCTTCAGGTTTGAAGTCTTCACTAATCTTTGTATCTCTGATGGCAAACCCTGTACGTACCGCTTGATGCGTATAGATTTAGGGGTTATCAGATGTGGTACGAAACAAGCCATTTTATTAAATTTGGTAGTATATTCTGGGTGAGTCATACAGCTTCTAGTCTAAGAAAATATCTCTTGAGTTTTTCCATCTCATTATCTGGACAGAATTCCTCTATCGACAATGTTTTCATCTCCTCCTAAGTCATCCGATCAATAGCTTTATCTCCCAAAGCTATGACCAAATTTTCCCACCAGCATAGAGCCTCTGAAACAAACGAGTGAGTTACATACTTGACCTTCTGAGCATCTCTACATTCACTGATCTTGATCACCGCTTCTATTTCTCTTATCCACTAATGAGTAACAGTGGCATCCTTCATTCCTTCAAATTTTGGAGGGTTTCTGTCTTTGATGCTTTGTAAGGACATCGCTTCTTCCCTTTCTTACGAGGTCTCACCTCGTATGAATCATCAGATTCATAATTGTAATCAAAGTCATCTTTATCTATATCATTAATAATTTCTTCTACCTGTTGAGTTTCATCTTGCTTCTTTCTTATTAATTGTAATCAAAGTCATCTTTATCTGTATCATTATTAATTTCTTCTACCTCTTCTAGGTTTGTCATTAAAATTGGCAAAGCCGTGTCTAATACTTTGGCAACAACCATGTCTATAAGATTTTTAAATTGTGGATCTACCACAGGCTCTTCTACCCGCTCTTCTCTCTCAACATGTTCTATCTCAGGTTCTGCATTGGCGGTAGACCGCGTCTACCTTCTAGGAGTATTGGGTTTAACCCTTCCTCCTCTTCTGCCTCTACCTATACCAACCATTTCTACAATATACATGGAGTATTTTAGTATTCGCATGATGGATTGATAGCTAGAACACAAGTGTATTGTAAATATTAATAACTATGGCCATGAAGAAATTAATCATTTACGCCACTTTTGGTTATCCCTCTATCTTGTTCCTACTAAATATCCCTATCATTTTCCTTTCTCTATCCTTAGCATCAGGCTATCTTGACTGGCATCACTACTGGTATTCTTACTATCCCTTAATCTTAGTTTAAGTCTAGATACTTCGACAAGTATCTAAATCTCTTAAACTATAGGCTCTGATACCAACTTGTGACACCCACATCCCGGCTCACCTGAGATGCCGACCACTTGTCGGATTTACTCATGAACATATAGTAAACAGAGATCATACACAGCGGAAGACTTTAAAAGTACTATTTTATATCATAACTTTATTTAATGTACATTCAAAAGAAAGTACAAATACGTCTATTTTAATGCCAGTGTGTCAGAGAATGCTAGATAGCCCACCAGATGCCTCTACTCTACCCTCGTACCTTTATTACAAGAAGCTACATTTTTACCTGATACACATACTTAAACATATGTCAGCTTAAGTTGGTGAGTTCTAAGTGTTTAGTCAAAAATATCTTTGACCTCTATCTCATTCATAATTGGATTTATATGACACGCATTTAAAACATCACATTAACTTTTTGCCCAAACATAATACTTTATATTTGCACACTTGCCTTTCCGAGGTCACGTTAACCTCTAAGCGGTCGTCACCACTTATACATACCCCTGTACAAGGTGTCCATACTACATTCCACAAAGGAATGCAGTACGTCTCTACGTCTATCTAAGTTGCAAGATATTATGTGGCATTTAGCTAGACGTGGCAAAATCTTTTCTTTCTTTACAGACCAATATGGTCAAAATATTTGACATGGCAAAATATGCCAAAACTCTATCTCTTTCTCATTACTTTTTGTTAAGACAATAATTTTCAAGACCTCTGCTAGTCAAGGTAAACCCTGGCTTCTCTGCCTTTACTAATCTGGGCACACCATGATAAGTTCTAAAACGTTTTACGTGTCAAAACTGTCACACCCCCAAATTCCACTAACGGAGTTTTTCCATTTGGCGTGTGACAAACCAGGATCTCAGACATCGGTTACATCAAACAACACTATATGGGACTTAGAATGTCATAACATAAAAGTTCAGAGTTAATGCGGAAGCGTTTAAACAAGAAAGTAAATGTGCAAAACAACACGCCAAAGCTTTGTTTAATAAAAGTAAGTGAATTGCTTTAACGGTTTGCAAATGAGTGAAATGATAGTAGGACTCCATGCATGTCCTAGTTGTGCAACCTGTGCCTTAGCGACCTGAGAAAACATGTACGAAAAGTGTCAACATGAGGTTGGTGAGTTCACAGGTTACAAGTTTGCAATAAGAGACTGTTTGCCAGATTATGTACATTCAATATGCATATCTATAGGTAGCATGCCTATGTTCTTGTATACTAATGTGCTCGCAACCGTAAACTGAATGTTTATGTTTGAATGCCTCCCACCAGGTCTATCAACCATGGTGCATGTTTTAGGTCAATATTACACCTGTTCGACCTCCAATCGAGTTAGCGCGACAAACGCGGGTGGGGTTTGTCAAACCCAGTAGTACTACTCAACATACCTCGCTATTCTTACTATTTAAATGGTTCGATGTGAGGACTTTCATGATAAAGTTTACGCTTAGTCATAACAAGTAATATCATACGAATTTCAATAACCAAGAGAGTTTGCGTCATGTTGTCTCCCCCAACGGGAAAACAAGTAAAAGATATTGATTTGTGTACATGTTTCTCCCCCAACAAGAAAACGAGTAAAAAGGGGCCGTGAAACTCATATGATTTGCATAGGAAGTAATCACACAAGAACGAGATTGAATTCTCAAGCGTTAGTCCGACACGGCTCACGGATGCCCTAGAATTACAACAAAGTTATTAGGAATAAAATTGGATATGTGACGACGACACGGAATGAGGAACGTCCTAAAAGAAACGTTATAATGACCATGAGTAGACGAACGTGTCCACGAGAATAAAGGATTCTTAAATTAACTAATTAAGATAATTACGATTTGTGACGAATGACAAATAATAATATATAATAAATATACTCGAGCGTCTTCGTCATTAAATAATGACCTAAGAAAATAATATAATATATATATTATTTTTAGATTTAACAAAGTATCACAGTAACAATTGCGTGACAAAAATAATAAGTGTATTATTTTATTCAAGGACATACACGCGTATAATAAATAAATATGTTATTTATACATTTGAAACGTCTCCCCATATTTACAAACGTAGTGAAACAATATTTAAATAACAAATATTTTAACCAGGGTCACAGATTGAAATATATTATTTTATTCGAAGACACGGGTTTAATAATAATATAATATATTATTATAATATTGCGAACAATAATAAAGATGCGTTAAAATCCCAAACCCGACCCTACAGGAGGTTTTTCCAGGTTTAAACATTTTATTATAGCATTATAACAACAAAGAAAAAATTTAATGTTTTTATTAACATAGTAAAAAGCTTCCAAAAATAAAACAAAGGAGACCGGTTTCGAACCTAGGTCTCCTATGTGTGAGTCCAAGGTCTTAACCATCAATGCCCGCTAGGTAATCGCGATATAAACCGAACCAGAATGGTTTTAATCATCACAAACATCCAACTCCTACCCCATTCGCGATTTCGAACTCAAATCCATCCCAAATCCCTTAGATTCGATTACGATTGGAAACAGGGGTATAGGGGTTTTGTTCGTCAACCAAATTCGAGTCTGAGGGTAGTTTTAATTTAAAAAACAATCAGTCTACAGTCGTTAATTACTCGATTAGAAACCCGAAACCTAGTTTTAAGAACACAAACTTGATTTGAATGAATTCGATAAGATTATGGCTTAAAATCATGGGGCTTTTTCTAAATAAAGGACTGCGAATCTGATGATGTAGTTTAATTGAATTGAGGTTAAGTCTAGGATTGAAACGCCCAAATCATCATTAGAACAAACCCTAGCTTCTGGATCTTGAACAAATCGATGTTGTATGATCAAATTATCATAGGGGTTTTAATGAATGATGATTTGCGAAGCTACCCATGCGATTTAATTGAATTGCAATCGTGTTTATGTTAGGGTTCGACTAAACCGTAATCGGATGAACCCTAGAAATTGGTTTGTAATTGATTCGATGTTATAAGCCCTAATTAGGTTAGGGCTTTCATACTAGAGATGAAAACGAATCGAGAGGTTCCATTACCAGAACAAGATGCGAAGTAATCGAGATCGACAAGGATGTAGGTCAATTTGTGACTAAGATGTTTGTACGCTCAATTTGTACTCCGGTGACTCAAGCAGCTTCTCTGATCGAATTGCGTAATGTAATAGGTTCCAACTGATGCGACTAAGATGTTTGTACGCTCAATTTGTGAGGATAATACATGAATCCGTTGAATTTGATGATAATCGATAAGGAGGTCGACGGTTACGAATGTAATTATCATAATTGGGATTTTATTCGTGAATAATGGTGGTGTAATGGTTCTAATGATGGTCGTTTATGACATGAATGCGTATTTAAGCTACAAACTCAAACGAATTCGATGATAAAGGATTCGAAATTGGATCTAATGATCATACGGGCTGACTTTCAAAAGTCAACAGGAATGCAACACTTTCAATTTTGACTTTGAAACTCCAAATTCGATTTTGGGACTTGGCAGATGTCACACCCCAACCGACGGCGGAATACGTCGGGGCGGGACATGTAGACTTTTCATGAGCACAAGGTTGACTAGATTTCAATATTTTAATCATCAAATTTCAATTCAAACACAACCAAATTCAAAACAAGTACGTAAATGAAATACATAATATTCTTTATTTAAATTTAACTAAGTCCAAAGCCTATGTGTAGCATGTCTTGATCAAACTCACACATTAGCACCTGAAACATGAATAAAATAAAGTCAACTAAAAAGTTGGTGAGCATACACAGGTTTATACATAGATAGTGTATAGATGTAAATAATCAAATCCTTACATAACATGATAAAATAAGGCATTTATGGGGAGCACCTATTGTGTAACCGAAGTACAATCAAACCTTTGTAACTAGCATGCAAATTGTGTTGTCGGTAACAATCACCCTAATCTGGGTTGGTTTGTCAGACTCAGTAGTTCTATCATTGTTAACCGTCGGCTTGAATAGTTAATGATTGCACATAAATTGCACACAAACAGTTAACACACCTAGCACTCAAACATAAAGCTCAAATTTTGCATTCATGAATGTAAAGAGGATTTGTGTTTGTATAGTTTGTGTAAATGTAAGCAATTGTGTGTATAGAGTTCATGTTTCACCCCAAAAAGTGTAACAGAGTAAAAGGGGCTATGTAATACTCACTTGATTCAAAGGTGTAGCTAGCACGCGAGACTAGATAGCAAAATGATCCTTGAAATCTTTCAATGTTAACCTAGTGTGTAAAGTATGTTGAATTAATAATGTGTACAAAAATCTATGTTTAAGACTATGATTTAATTGGATGAACACAAGGGATTCGAGATTGTAGGTGGTAATTTTGGTTTATACTTGATTTAATTGGATGAACTAAAGTTTGAAATGAATAATTTAAAAATGATTTAAATTAGAGTTTGGGTTTAAATAACTAAATAATTTAAATAGTTGATATTTATTTATTTAGTTACAAAAATAATGTGAATTATATTAGATAAAAATTAAATAAATAATTTTACTTATAAAGATATGTAAATAATGTTGATGCATAAAATTAATAGTAATTATATATTTTTAGTGTAGATTAAAATAAATAAATTTTTTTATTTTTTTATCATTTTGAAAATAAGTATTTGATTACTTTAAATAAAGTTGACATTTTATAAACTTTATAAAAACAATTCTCTTATTTTTAAATTAATTTAAATATTTAAAATTTTGTATTAAACCTTTAATATACAATTCTAATCATAATATCATAATAAAATGGATTTATATTGAAAATTAATGAATCTGGTTTTATTCTGTTAAAAATATTGTGAGGTTTTATAAAATACTTTTATAAAATTTTTAGAGCTTTAAAACTGATTTTTAAAAAATAAACAGGCCATAGGGACTCGAACCTGTAATATCCTATATTTTCCGACACACATTTTTTTTATTTAAAACCTTGAACGTATTCCCGACCACTTCCTAGATATTCGTGTAATCAATATAAAACATTTATACGCGGGAACCTATATATATATATATATATTTTTATGAGACTCATTGAAATATACATGTATATATATATAAAATACTTTTGAAACTTTATACGGTTAAACTTATCATTATAAAAGTAATATAACTACGAAGGTTATTTTACACAAGCTAAAACAATAAAACTTATAAAAACCTTAAAGGGATTTTATAAATAGAAACATATATATTTGTTTTATAAAGTCCAGGGACTAAAACTACCAACTTCAAAACTTGTCTTAAACTAAATCTATATTCTAACGCAAAACGATAAAAGCTTCAAACTTCAGGGACCGTTCGTGTAATTTAACTAAACACCCGGAACCCAAATCAAGTCCCAGGTTTGAAACCCGCAGACCCGGTTCCACCCCTATTTTCGCGAAAACGCGATCTCCCGTCCAGATTCGTTGAACCTTGGGTTCGCCTCCCGCGTGCGACCCGTCGCCAAGGTGCCTTAATGATCAATTTCTGCCGAGACCACGCGTGAAGCCGGATTTTAATCCGATCGGCTCAACCGTCCTCTTCCCACCCGTTCGCGCATTAAAAGACCAAATTGCCTATAAATACCGACCTCCATAGCTCATCAACATCATCCCAACACTCCTCCACTCTTCAATTTCACGCATTGGGTTCGCAGTTCACCGTTTTGGAGCCGCGACCGCCGACAAGCACCGTGAAGCCAATCTCCCTCTATTTCGCATCAATTCAGGTGAAATCAATGCTCAATCGACTCGAAATCACTTGGTGATCAAGAGCCCTCTGTTTAATTCCATTAACAGAGGGCTAATCGTGGTGTATTTGATGGATTAAATTTCTAGGGTTCATAGGGATTTAGGGACGAATTGGGTTTGTGTTTAAGAATTTGATTTTCTGAGTTATACTCAGCAAGATCCGTAGCCGGGACGGTTAAGTGCATGTGTGTGTGTTGGACCCGGACGGAACCCGAGTTCGATCCGGCCAAAGCCCCACTTTTTATTTTTCATTTTTTTTGTACTTTTATCCAATTCTAAAAAATTCTGATAATTTTTATAAATTACATTAAACTGTTATAAACGTTAAAATAAATTTTAATTGCACTTTCTTCTTTTGGAAACATTTTATTTAATTAAACTTAATTAAAATTTATAATAATAAATTATTAAAAATAGTTTTAAACATTTAAAAAGAATACATCCAAAAGTTATAAAACTTGGACATTCAATAGAAATCGTTTTATAAAATTTGAAACTTAATTCCTTATTCTTTTTATATATATAATAAACTTAATTTTGTTTAAAACTTTAATTTTCCATGTAAACAAGAAATCCAATTGTTTATTAAATTTAAAGCAATGAGAAAATAAATATACTTATCTATTTTAAACTTATAAACTTCATAAAGACTTTAAAACATTTATACTTTTAAAACATAAATGTTAAATTAAATACTTATACTTATAAACTTACCATTTGAAGTAAACATTATAAACTTATAATTTTATTTAAACTTTAAAGACTTATAATCAAAATACCAATTTGAAAAGAGAATTATTCATACTTTATTTATTTAATTGTTTATAAACTTATAAAACTTTATAAACTTGTAAACCTTGAAGCTTATAACTTAAAAATATATATGTTATCTTATTGAAACTACAAGATAATAAATATTTAATACATAAATGCTTTGATAAACCTTAAATGATTTATATTAATTAGATGAATATTTAGATAATTATCTATCCTTAATAGTCATGTATTCTTGAAGTAATTATTATACAACCTTGATTATTATTTATCCTTTAAAATAATAATTATCATTTTATATATTCTTTAAATAATTATTATAAATCTTTAATAATTATTTATTCTTTGAATAACTATGGTTAAACCTTAATAATTATTTAGTCTTTCATTTAACAAATACTTCAACTCCATTTACGAATACTTAGAAAACTATTTTGATTATTACATAACATGTGTGATTAATAGTAGTAAAGCTTTTGAATAATTATTTTAATTATTCTAAACTATAAACTATGTTAAACTTCAATACTCAAGTCTTGCGTCATTCATTTAAAACCTTTACTTTAAACTTGATTTTATGAACACAAATCATTCCCGCCTCCCATTTGGAACCCTAGTCGATCTTGAAATCATAGATCCTTACCATAAACTTATAGGATCATACTTAAATCTTTAAACTTGCATACTTAGGCTTATCGTGAGGATATTCTCCCTCCATGTCTTGCAGATACTTATCCGTGTCGGATACTATTCATCATCCAAGTGAGTATACTTAGTCCCTTTTTCCTTTCTATACTTTTGGGGTGAAACATGTCCAAAAACTTTAAACTTATACAATTCTTGTACAACTATGACTAGATGCTTATTCTTATGTTAAACTTGAAACTTGTATGCTTAGATTAAACTTAAAACTAGCACATTCATTAACTTTGATCAAGCCTATGGTAACACTGATAGATCTATTGTATTTGACCAATCCACCTTGATTGATTGACCCCTTCGGGGGGGAGCCCTTGGTGATTGTTACTGAATTAAACTTTAAACTTGAGACTTATAAGGGTAACCTGCGGGTTATGCCTAAACTTGGTTGGAGGGTTGATGTGCACAATGTTTAAGATACTTGTTTCTCATACTTACATTATAGAATGCATATATCATAGTGAATTGTAATTCTTTTCAAATACTTGTTAAACTGTGTCAAAACCTTTGTATCTCACCAACTATTTTGTAGTTGACAAATTCTTTCACATGTTTCAGGTTCTACATCATGAGACTTATTTGTGATCACATAGGATGCTTTAGACCTAGACTACTCATCAATTAAACGTTGTACTCTGGTTATGTTTCTTTGTATCAAATCTTAAATTATTTATTAATAAAATATCGAAACTTTAATAGTCAACCTTGTGCTATTGAACAACCGCGTCCGCCCCGACGTATAATCCGCCGTCGGTTGGGGTGTGACAGAACCCGGGTCTATGTTGTGGGGGTTGGACGAGTAAACCACTGGGTCAAGGGACTGATACTTGTAGTTTATGTGATTCGAGTTCGTATTAACATGAAAGAACAAGGGAGTCGGGACTCGCTTTATGGTCTGCGCAAAAAGGACAGGCCAGATATACGGGCCGTGGGTTTCGAACCCACACTACCGGGTCCGATGGAGCATAGACTTAACCAGTCGAACCGGGTGGTTCACTGGTCTTTACAGGAACAAAGAAAGTTAAATACACAAAATTGAATCACTCGATTTCCCCAAATCAAACTTCGAGTAAACGGTTAAGAACCCTAATCCCAATTGATTTCGATAGGTTATGTTAACTCGAGTTGATAAGGGGGTATCGTTTAGGACTCGATTACGAATCTAATGATGCTATTCTTACTTGAAATGATTGTGGCACGAATGCAGACGGCTGAGGGCTTGCTCCGACTGTTCTTCATGATCGACATGATTCTAGAGGCGAAATGCGGTTTGATTAAGGGTTGGGAGAGTTTGAGTGATATTTTACGAGAGTGGGAGGACAAGTGAATTCGATTAATTTTGCGTATAATAACCAATTTGATTTCAATTTGACCGTAATGGTTGCGGACAACTGATTACGCGTTAATCCATCGATTTGGTAATGAATTGGGTCCTGATAATGGTCCAGGTACACTCGAGATTGACTGGTGAGTGAATCGCGGGATTAGGACGCGTTAATTTCTTGAATTGAATGTGATTGATACGGATTTGACTATGCAAAGTCAAATTCTTTCAAATTTCAAATTGGCCGCGTGTTTGCTCGAATTGACTTGAGGTTTGGGCCTGGATTGGGTCGTTTGATGATCGTATAAGACATGGAAAACCCGTAGCACTTGATTGGGTCGATTCTTGATGTTGGATTTGTGAAATCGGCCCTGTTTGACTTTTAAAAGTCAAACAGGTCAATCTTAGGTGAATTGAGCCAACAAACGGGGTTAACCCTAAATGTCCGGATTGTCACATCATCCCCTAGTTGAAGGAATTTTTGTCCTGAAAATTAAAATAATAATAATAAAAAATTTCCGGATGTTACATCATCCCCTAGTTGAAAGAATTTTCGTCCCGAAAATTAAACTAGTACCTTAAGGGTTTGACGTGGATTGTTTGAACAGATGAGGATACTTGCACATCATTTGATCCTCGCGCACCCATGCAAATTCCGGTCCGCGATTCGAGTTCCAACGAACTCTAACAATAGGGATTTTACGGCGTTTGAGCGTTTTGACTTCCTTATCCATGATTTCTACCGGTTCTTCGAAAAAACGTAATTGTTCATCGATGTGTAGTTCCTCAAGAGGAACTTCGAGACGTGAAATACGTCGTGTACACCACTGAGTCCTTCAGGTAAGTCCAGTTGAAAGGCTACTGGGCCAATTCTCTTTACTATTTTGAATGGTCCAACATAACGGAGATTCAGTTTGCCTCGTTTCTCGAAGCGAATTACACCTCTCCAAGGTGAGACTTTCAGAAGAACCATGTCGCCTACTTGAAACTCTAACGGTTTACGACGCTTATCGGCGTAGCTCTTTTGACGATCCCAAGATGCTGCCATACGGTTTCTAATTTGAATGATTTTCTCAGAAGTTTCAAGTACGAGTTCAGGACCTGTAAGTTGACTATCCCCAACCTCGGCCCAACAAATAGGAGAATGGCATTTTCGTCCATATAGTGCTTCAAATGGAGTTGCCTTGATGCTAGTGTGATAACTGTTGTTATAGGAGAACTCCACCAACGGTAGGTGAGACTCCCAGGTGTTACCGAAGTCAATCACACAAGCTTGTAGCGTATCCTCCAGAGTTTGAATAGTACGTTCTGTCTGGCCATCAGTTTGAGGATGGTATGTTGTGCTCATATCTAGACGCGTGCCTAAAGCTTTATGTAATGATTGCCAGAAATGAGTGGTGAATTGTGCATCATGATCCGGAATGATGGAGATTGGCACCCCGTGCCGAGAGACTGCTTCTTTCAAGTAAATACGAGTCAACTTATCCATTTTGTCGGTTTCCTTGATTGCTAAGAAGTGAGCGAACTTTGTTAAACGATCGACTATTACCCAAATGGTATCACATCCGGTAGGAGTTCGTGGAAATTTTGTGATAAAGTTCATGGATATCTGTTCCCATTTCCACATGGGAATCTCTGGTTGTTGGAGAAGACCGGAAGGCTTTTGATATTCAACTTTGACCTTCGCGCAAGTCAGGCACTTGCTCACATAGGTGGCTATATCGGCCTTCATCTTTGGCCACCAATACAGCACCTTTAGGTCATGATACATCTTGTGGGAACCTGGATGAATAGAGTAACGAGATTTATGAGCTTCGTTCATGACTAGTTCTCTTAAGTTCCCGAATACTGGAACCCATATTCGCTCGGCGAAGTAGCGAATACCGTCAGATTTGACCTCGAGTTGTGCTTCCATACCGCGTGTACCTTCCAGCGGTAGGTTTTCCTCTTTCATGGCTTCAAGTTGAGCACTACGGATTTTTTCAGGTAATCTGGGGTGGATAGTAAGTTGTAGTGCTCAAACTCGTTTGGGCTTGGTTTCCTTTCTACTTAGGGCATCAGCTACAACATTAGCCTTACTCGGATGATACTAGATCGCACAGTCATAATCATTCAAGAGCTCGACCCAACGACGCCATCTCATGTTCAGCTCTATCTGCTCGAAGATGTGCTGAAAACTCTTGTGATCGGTGTAGATAGTGCACTTGGTACCGTACAAGTAGTGTCTCCATATCTTAAGTGCGAAAACTACAGCTCCTGACTCTAGATCATGAGTGGTGTAGTTTTTCTTGTTAATATTTAGTTGACGCGAAGAATATGCGATCACCTTTTCTCGTTGCATTAGAACACAACCCAAACCCTGAATGGATGTGTCACAATACACCACAAAATCATCCGTTCCTTCTGGAAGAGCTAAAATGGGTGCACTGCAAAGTTTCTGTTTAAGGAGCTGGAACGCTGACTCCAGGTTATCGCCCCAGTTGTAGGCTTTACCTTTTTGAGTTAAGGCAGTGAGAGGTTGTGAAATCTTAGAGAATCCCTCGATGAATCACCGATAATAACCAGCCAATCCCAGAAATTGTCGCACCTCAGTCGGAGTTGTCGGTGCTGCCCAATTCTTGATGCCTTCTATCTTTGATAGATCGACATGTATTCCTTTCTCGTTAATCACATGTCCTAAGAGTTGAACTTCCCGGATCTAGAATTCACACTTGGAAAACTTAGTATATAGCTGCTCCTGCTTAAGTAATTCCAGAATTAGGCGTAGATGTTCCTCATGCTCCTCCTTGCTCTTGGAATAAATGAGGATGTCGTCGATGAAAACGATGGCAAATTGATCAAGGTATGGTTTACACACACGGTTCATAAGATCCATGAATACCGCAGGTGCGTTGGTTAATCCGAAAGGCATGACCATAAACTCGTAGTGGCCGTACCTTGTCCTGAAAGCAGTCTTGGAGATATCCTCATCTCGGACTCTCAATTGATGGTAACGGGACCTAAGATCTATCTTGGAATAGAAGCTTGACCCTTGGAGTTGATCAAATAGATCGTCAATGCGGGGTAGAGACTAACGGTTCTTGATCATCACTTGTTCTGTTCCCGGTAATCGATACATATGCGGTAAGTCTCGTCCTTCTTCTTAACAAACAGGACTGGAACTCCCCATGGCGATGAGCAAGGTCAAATGAAACCTTTATCTAACAACTCTTGTAGTTGTGTAGATAATTCTTGCATATCACTAGGTGCAAATCTATACGGTTCCCGAGCAATAGGCGTTGCTCCGGGTGCTAAATCAATTTGGTACTCGACTTGTCGGTGTGGTGGAAGACCAGGCAGGTCTTCGGAAAATACTTCCGTATAATCACGAACGATCGGGATGTCGCCAATCTTCTTCTCCTCAGATGGGTGCTCGGTGACGAGAACCAGAAAGGCAGTATGACCCTTACGTAGACACTTTTGTGCTTTCATGAAAAAGATGGTGCCCATGACAGCACCACTCTTTTCGCCTTCGAAAGAAAGGGTTTCTCCACTCGGTAGAGAAAGGCGAACAATTTTCTCTTGACAAATAATTTCGGCTTGATTCTTGGATAACCAAATTTATATCGACAATTACGTCGAAGCTGCCGATTGTGACTGAAATAAGGTCAATGTCAAGTTCATGACCAGCCAATCCAAGTTTACACTGCTTAAGATCGATTTGCTTCAATTATCTGACCGTCTTTTATCTGTATAGTGTACTAAATGTCCACAAGAGTTGGAGTATGATTTTACCAATAGAAAATATGTGAGGTCACGCTGAGACTTCTAGTAAGATCCGTGCTTATAAGGTAAGCATTGGTCAACACAAGGGCTAAGGGATGAGTCATAAGATAAGGTAATAGGGTCAAATGGAATCTATTGTTGGAGTGTAAGGAATAACGTGTTAGCTTAGAAAGAATTTCTCAAATTCCGCTTGCATAGTTGGAGTCGATGGGTTTACCATGAGGTTCTACTAGAGTTTCAATCTAGGTGGCTTCATTGATCAAGTCTGGATGAGAGTCTTTAGGTCACTAAGACTCTTACATGAGTGACATAAAATAATGGGTTCCATTGATGATAGTTCAGTGTGTACGTAAGTCTCTTCAACCTGATAGTCACGTATATCAACTGTTGAACATGTTTAATGATACCAATTAGTCATTGAGCGGGTTTACAAGAACTTCTACTGATAGTGTAAGCTTAAGTCTGTAAATCATAGATTAGGACCATTTATCCACACACTAGGTTTCACCGGGACTTACATGCACCTCAAATTACTATTACGTGTGCACCCGTAATGATAATTTGCTTTGCATGCTCACCCTAGTTTCTCCCTTTCATGTGTTAAAATGTCCCTCAGTTTATTTACTGAGTACACAGTGTTGTTAGAGATGATCAGTTATCGAAAGGCTTAGTCATCAACTATAAGTTGATCAATTAGGACTCATATCAGGATGAGTAGTCAGGAATCGTTTGATCCGAGTATTCACTCAAGTTGAAATACACTACGATGGTACAATCCAATGGATTGTAGATGAAATCATGCATGCAAAATGCGACTTCGAGAACTAGTTCATGAATGTGCTACTGGAAGAGGCAAATTAGTCGTCTTTCCAACTGAGTTAGGATAGGGTTTGAGTATGCAATGTGCAAGGCGTTCTCAACCTTGTGGTCAATCTTTCTTCAACATAATATCGACCAAAGCGCGAGCCCACGGCTCGGGAAAGTGATGACATCAACATGTCAATGAATCCTGCAATGATGCGTGCAACAGTCTGCCTTCACACGTCGTATTGTTGCTAGTGGGTATAGTAGGGACTCGCCTTCGACGATCCCAACTTCCAAAGAGGCACGTGCTAGTTCTGTATGTCATCCCCAACATGAACTTGGGAAGAACCACCATTCCCTGATTGTGTCCTCGATTGGCTCAAGCCGGTGTTATCTTCGGCTCTGATGGTGTAAAAAAGGTGCAGATGATGGTGGGGTGAGCGACTCCTCCGAAGGCTTCGTCTCGCTGCCCACGGATGGGAGTGGATGTTGTTCTGATGATTCCCCTAGTGTCACCACTGGGAATGATGATGTAATGCGAACGACTTGTTCCTCGTCAATAGAGGGTGATATGAAAGATGTCAACATGCCTGTAATGAAATGTATGTGTAGATGCTACGTGTAGCATGTATGAGTGTCTGTGTTATGTAACTAATGTGTGTGGCTATAGTCTAGTATGCAGTCATAGTTCTCTATAACCAATGGCTCTGATACCAATCTGTCACAACCCCAAATTCCACTAACGAAGTTTTTCCGTTTGGCGTGTGACAAACCAGGATCTCAGACATCAGTTACATTAAACGACACTATATGGGACTTAGAATGTCATAACATAAAAGTTAAGAGTTAATACGGAAGCGTTTAAACAAGAAAGTAAATGCGCAAAACAACGCGCTAAAGCTTAGTTTAATAAAAGTAAGTGAATTGCTTTAACGGTTTGCAAATGAGTGAAATGATAGTTGGACTCCATGCATGTCTTAGTTGTGCAACATGTGCCTTAGCGACCTAAGAAAACATCTACGAAAAGTGTCAACATGAGGTTGGTGAGTTCACAGGTTTCAAGTTTGCAATAAGAGAGTGTTTGCCAGATTATGTACATTCAATATGCATATCTATAGGTAGCATGCCTATGTTCTTGTATACTAATGCGCTCGTAACCGTAAACTGATTGTTTAGGTTTGAATGCCTCCCACCAGGTCTATCAACCATGGCGCATGTTTTAGGTCAATATTACACCCGCTCGACCTCCAATCGAGTTAGAGCGACTAAAGCGGGTGGGGTTTGTCAAACCCAGTTGTACCACTCAACATACTCGCTATTCTTCATATTTAAACGGTTCGATGTGAGGAATTTCATGATAGAGTTTACGCATAGTCATAACAAGTAATATCATATGAATTACAATAACCAAAAGAGTTTGTGTCATGTTTTCTCCCCCAACGGGAAAAACATGTAAAATAATGTTTGTTTGCATACCTGTTTCTTCCCCGCGGGAAAACAAGTAAAAGTATGATTGCTTTCATATGTGTTTCTCCACCAACGGGAAAAGAAGTAAAAGATATTGATTTGTGTACATGTTTCTCCCCCAACCGGAAAACGAGTAAAAAGGGGCCGTGAAACTCACCTGATTTGCGTAGGAAGTAATCACACAAGAATGAGAGTGAATTCTTAAGCGTTAGCCCGACACGGCTCACAGATGCCCTAGAATTACAACATAGTTATTAGGAATAAAATGGGATATGTGACGACGACACGGAATGAGGAACGTCCTAAACGAAACGCTCTAATGACCATGAGTAGACAAACGTGTCAACGAGAATAAATGATTCTTAAATTAACTAATTAAGATAATTAAGATTTGTGACGAATGACAAATAATAATGTATAATAAATATACTCGAGCGTCTTCGTCATTAAATAATGACCTAAGAAAATAATATAATATATATATTATTTTTAGATTTAACAAAGTATCAAAATAACAATTGCGTGACAAAAATAATAAGTCTATTATTTTATTCAAGGACATACATGCGTATAATAAATAAATATATTATTTATACATTTGAAACATCTCCCCATATTTACAAACGTAGTGAAACAATATTTAAATAACAAATATTTTAACCAGGGTCACGGATTGAAATATATTATTTTATTTGGAGACCCTGGTTTAATAATAATATAATATATTATTATAATATTGCGAACAATAATAAAGATGCGTTAAAATCCAAAACCTGAGCCTACGGGAGGTTTTTCCCGGTTTAAACATTTTATTATAGCATTATAACAACCATGAAAAAATTTAATGTTTTTATTAACATAGTAAAAAAGCTCCCAAAAATATAACATAGGAGACCGGTTTCGAACCCGGGTCTCCTGTGTGTGAGTCCAAGGTCTTAACCATCCAAGCCCGCTAGAGAATCGTGATATAAACCGAACCAGAATGGTTTTAATCATCACAAACATCTAGCTCCTACCCCATTCGCGATTTCGAACTCAAATCCATCCCAAATCCCTTGAAATCGATTACGATTGGAAACAGGGGTATAAGGGTTTTGGTCGTCAACCAAATTCGAGTCTGAGGGTAGTTTTAATTTCAAAAACAATCAGTCTGCAGTCGTTAATTACTCGATTAGAAACCCAAAACCTAGTTTTAAGAACACAAAGTTGATTTGAATGAATTCGATAAGATTATGGCTTAAAATCATGGGGCTTTTACTAAAAAAAGGATTGCGAATCTGATGATGTAGTTTAATTGAATTGAGGTTAAGTCTAGGATCGAAACCCCCAAATCATCATATGAACAAACCCTAGCTTCTAGATCTTGAACAAATCGATGTTGTTTGATCAAATTGTCATAGGGGTTTCAATGAATGATGATTTGCGAAGCTACCCATGCGATTTAATTGAATTGCAACCGTGTTTAGGTTAGGGTTCGACTAAACCGTATTCGTATGAACCCTAGAAATTGGTTTGTGATTGATTAGATGTTATAAGCCCTAATTAGGTTAGGGCTTTCATACTAGAGATGAAAACGAATCTAGAGGTGTGTTCAATTACAAGAACCAGATGCAAATTGATCGAGATTGACTAGGATGCAGGTCCGGTTACGCGAGCTTATACTCCGACGACTCAAGCAGCTTCTCTGATCGAATTGAGTAATGTAATAGGTTCCAACTGATGCGACTAAGATGTTTGTATGCTCAATTCATGAGGATAATACATGAATCCATCGAATTTGATGATAATCGATAAGGAGGTCAACGGTTAAGAAAGTAATGATCATAATTGGGATTTTATTCGCGAATAATGGTGGTGTAATGGTTCTAATGATGGTCGTTTATGACATGAATGCGTATTTCAGTTACAAACTCAAACGAATTCGATGATAAAGGATTCGAAATTGGATCCAATGATCATACTGGTTGACTTTCAAAAGTCAACAGGAATGCAACACTTTCAATTTTGACTTTGAAAGTCCAAATTCGGTTTTGGGACTTGGCAGAACTAGTCCCTGCAGTTTGAGAGCAGTTTGAAATTAAGAAATGACAGAATAAATCCCTGGGATTCAAGATTAGATTAAACGGGTTAGGATTTAACAGAATAATTAACTGGATTGCTAATGGGGTTAACCCTAAAAGTCCGGATTGTCACAAAAACCATTTTCTTTCTCAAACTCTTTACTTTATGAATTTATGCCAAAAAGGCAAGTATTCATTTCTTTCTTTCTCTCTCTTTCTCTTTCAAAATTAATCTTTTTCTTAAATCCTTGTAAAGGTTTCTTCATGTTATATTAAAGAAGACAAGGTGTTTATCTTCCCAGAGTAGTGCCTCCAACAGAAATGTTCCCAGGAAAGAGTGACGAGTCCAGAAGGGATTTATACACCACTCTTTCCTTAGACAGAACATTTTGTTTGCCAGATAACTACATACTAGTCGGATGGTTACCTAACACTTGTTTGATATCTCATGAATACTCAGTTACTTAGTTTTTAGATTCAGTTATCTTTTATACATAACCTCTTGCAACATCAACAATGATATTAAGGGTATATGACATTTACGTAAATATTTCTAGCATGCATACTGGGCCAAAACATTTAAAGTAAAACATTTAAAAAGGGCATCATAGAACTCACCTCTAACTTTTGTCTTTTTCACACAATCTTTTTGTGCTAATGTAAACAGCACAATGACTTGGATCAAGGTCCTAAGTAATCATAACATCTCTTAATCACAAGTTCCTAGCTTAGTGAAAATAACCAAGTCATTAGGAAATAGTTGGAATCTTACCTCGGAACTATCTACTACGTATTAGAGCCGAAAGACTGGAAATCGGACTTCTCTACGCGAACCAGGGCTCGGGAAAACTTCTTAGATCTTAAGTGTGTGTTTAGGATGGTGAATTAGTGTGTGGAGATGTGCTTAAACTCAAAATCCCAACCTTTCTATTTATAGGCAAGTCTCAGTCCCGTAACAGACCATTACCAATGGTGATGGTCCGTCACCCAATTTCTTGTGGCGTCCGTAACAGACCGTTATCTCCCATGACTGCCCATTATGAGTAAGCGTCACCTGCCACACGTCATCATCCGGATGAGCAGTCTAATTTGCAGTCGTGACGGACCGTTACCCCTCGTGACGGTCCGTCATGTGGTTTCCACGCATCTCCTCATCTACTGACACGTGTCATTCCCTAAATGATTGTAGTAGTCAAGTTGTAACGGACCATTAGGCCTTGTGACGGTCTGTCACCGTCCGTAACGGACGGTTACCATATGACGGTCCGTCACATGTCGATAACTCTAAATTTCCATTTTTAATCCTTGAACTTTTATTCATTTTCATTTTACCCCCTTAGGGTTTCATTTGACCATTTTACCCCCTTATGGTTTTATTTTAGTCTTATAAAAATTGGGGTGTTACACTTCCAAAGACTGTTTCTGCTTTGAAAGCTGAAGAAAAATTAATCTTTGACAGAGAAAAGAAGGCAATGGCATGTATTTCGATGTCATTACCCAAAGAAATCTTTCATGGGTTCAAGCAGTTCAAGACTTCAAAACAATTATGGGAAGGTTTACAAAAAAGATGTGAGGGAAGCTTGGATGTTAAGAAAAGCCGAAAGGAATTACTGAAGAAAAAGTTTCTGGTGTTCAAACACTTTCAAAATGAAACTTTGGATGAGCTGGCAACAAGATTTTAGCATCTACTTAGTGAGCTTGCAAGTGCTAAAGTGGTTTATGAAATTGAAGAAATCAATGACAATTTCTTGGATGCCTTACCATAAAAATTTGATGTGTATTCTGTGCTTATCAAAGAAAGTGAGAAGTACAAGACAATGTCATTAGAAGATGTACTGGGGAAGATACAATCTCATGACCTGAACTTAAAAAAGAAAGAAACAAATATGGAGCATGTTCAAGATCCTTCAATGTATTTTGCAAAAGTTACTGCTAAATCTGGATCTGGAGTTGCTTTATTTACTAGAGATGGTCAAGAATGTAATGTGGAGAATTCTTCTGGATGTTCTTATCAATCTGGTTTTTCTGCAACAACTTCAACTTCATTTGGATCACAGTCAACAAGTTCTCATCCTGTAAATCAAAGAGTAGCTGAATATTATATGGCGATGTTTTCTTCGTTTATTGCATCTTATGAAAATTTTATTGGTGGGAAAATTCATGATCTGGAAGCTATTGAAGAAGATTATAAGAAGATTGATCTGGTTGATTTAGAAGAAATGAATATTCAGTGGAATATGGCTATGTTAATGAGGCAAGCTAAAGATTTCTTGAAGAATACATGAAGAAAGTATATTGGATCTAACAGCAGAACAAAGATAGGTCTTGACAAATCAAAAGTTTGTTGTTATAATTGACAGGAGTACGGTCATTTTGCCAAAGAACGCACTAAACCAAAAGTTGAGTTTGATTCTTAAAAGAAGAACAGTTATCAAGGAAACAGACAACATCAATATTAACAAGGTTCTGGAAATTCTAGAAATTTGGCAACCTCATCTGCCTTAGTTGCTCAAGGGGATGATAATTATGTTTGGGGAATTCATTTAGAAGACTTGGTAGGAGATGTGAGTCAAGCATTTGTTACTGAGATTCGTAAAACTGATTCATCAGAGGATGACAGTTCAAGCAGTTCTAGTGAAGAAGATTGTTCAGCAAGTAAAACTGAAAGTCAGAATGAAGCAGTTGAAGAGAGTACTTATGAAGATAATGTCTCTGTTGAAAGTCATTCTAATGATAAAGATTCAACTACAAGTTCTTCTGAGGATGAAACTTTTCTGAACATAAGAGATCCTGAAGTGAAAGGGAAGATTTCTACATCAAAGAAGCATGTATTCATGGCATACACATTCAATCCTAATAAGGTAAAAGATGTTATCTGTGAAATATATTGTTCTAACTGTGTTTCTGTGAAGGATAAAATGATGAGAGTTATGGAGGATAATACAAATCTCATTTGTGATATGAAATCTATGTATACGGTAAATCAAACCTTGAGGGGTAATGAAAAGTTGTGTGTTGAAAGGATTGACTCGTCGAAAAGAGATATCAATTCTCTGACCTTGAAGATAAAGGAGAAGGCGTATCAACTTCATATGTCATTTGCAGAAATTGAGAAAAGAAATGCAATTCTTGCTGAGACGAATAAGAAGCTTGTTGATTCTGAAGCAGAAGTGATTCAACTGAACAGAAAGATAGAACGTTTTGGAAATTCTTCATATTTGCTAGTATACTACAATGACAACATTGATCAAGATAAAAAAGTTGGCGGCGTTGGATTTGTACCTCCAACTTTTAATGGCAACTATACAGTTGAACCTGCAGTTGTGAAGGATGAGGATTTGGATCCTAAAACAGTGCTTAATGTAAATCCTGTAACTAGAGAAGACATGGTGTATGAGACTGACACTGATTATGAAGAGTTTGATGAAGCTAAAATTGAAGGTGTTCCTAAAGAGGTTACATTGAAGGAACAGAAAGTGGTTAAGCAAGTAACAAGAGATTGATGCATACTAACTGAACCTGATGAGGTTGTTCAATCAAAAGCAGTCATTGAGAAGAAAGTTTTTGTTAGTGCTGGTGATATTAAAGCCGAAGTTTCCAAAGTTGAGAACAAACCAACTATTGAGTTTATCAAACAAAAGGTGAATCTAGAGAAACCTAAAGTTGTTCAGGATCAAAGTCAAAAGGTTTATGTTGGTGAATCATCAAAAAAAAGTATATGTTCCAAAGAAGCAAGATGATAGTAAAGTGAAATCTTCTGAAGGTTATACATCGGGAAGTTCTTCTAATTCAAGAAGGGTTCCTTATGTCAGAGAATACAGAGAAAGGCGTATGTGTTTTCACTGCAATGAGATGGGGCATATCTTGGTGAACTGTCCTTACAAGAATAAGGAAAACAGTCCTATCATTCAAGAGAAACCAAAGTCCATTCTTAAGCCAGTTGTTAGTAAATCAAAACCTTAAGTAGTGAAGATTCTGAAAAGGCCTAGTGTGGTAAAGCCTACATCTGATAATGTGGTGCATCAATCAGTGAGACTGAATGTGCCAAAACAGACATTTGTTAAACCATCTGGGTTTAAACAAGAGTTGAGACATCATGTGGATGTTAGAGTTGGTGTGAGTAAACCAGGGTTTGTACAACCTGGTGGTAGAGAGCAAGTGGTTTATCCACACCCTGTTGAGAATCCGAAAGTTGGATTCAAAGAAAATTCACAATTTGAGGTTAAGCTTTCAAAACCTCAAAAAAGGAGACGGAAGAGACCATTAAAGAAACTTTTAGAAACTGATTAAAATACTTCTTTTTCACAAACTCGTGATTTTCAAAATAAATCTAATCTTGATAAGAAAAAGATTGTTTCTAAATCAAAGTTGTCTAGTTCTGAATCATCGCGTTAATCACCAAGGGTGGATGATAATAGAGATTGTGAATTGCTTGAAGTAGTTTATTTTGATGCTAATGGCAGACCCAAGACCACAATGGCTTGGGTACCTGTTATTAACTGATTTTTCTTGTTTATGTAGGGTCAACCAAGGAGGACTGTAAACAACAATTGGTATGTTGACAGTGGTTGCTCCCGACATATGACTAGAAATATACATTTGCTTGAAGATGTGAAAAAGATTGATGGTGGTTATGTCGCTTTTGCGGGTGATAAAGGCGGTTACATAACTGGTCAAAAAAAGCTGAAAAATGAAAAAGTGAAGTTTGAGAAAGTCAATTATGTTGAACAACTCGAGCACAATATAGGCAGTGTGTCCCAAGTCTGTGATAAAAAGTTTTCATTCCATTTTAATGATTCTGAAAGCTTTATTCTGAAGCTGGGATTTGTCATACCTGAGGAATGGATTCTGATGAAGGCACCAAGGAGAAATGACACATATGTCCTAGACATGAGTGTGGCTACTACAATGGATTTGTTATACCAAAGGAATGGATTCTGATGATTGTATTCCTTGCAAGAAGGGCAAACAGCACAGAAAGTCCCACAAATCAAAGAAAAAAAATTCAATTGTTACTCCTTTGGAGCTTCTACATATGGATTTGTTCGGGCCAATAAGTATTCAAAGTATTGGAGGAAAATCTTACTGTTTGGTGGTAACTGATGACTTCTCCAGATTCCCTTGGGTCAAGTTTTTGGCAACAAAAGATGAAACAACTAAGACTGTTCATTTATTGATTATTGGGTTGGAGAATCTATTCAAGCATAAAGTCAGGCGTATTAGAAGTGACAATGGCACTGAATTCAAGAACATCAAGATGGGAATATTTTGTTTTTAAAAGGATATTCATCACGAATTTAGCGTGCCATATGTTCCTTAACAGAATGGTGTAGCTGAGTGAAAGAACATAACGCTAGTTGAAACAGTAAGAACCATGCTTGCGGATTCTAAGCGACCTGTCACTTTCTGGGCCGAAGCTGCGAATACAGCTTGTCATGTCCTTAACCGTGTTCTTACCGTGAAGCGACATAACATGACGTGTTATGAGTTGTTAAACAATCGAAAGCCTAATTTGGATTATCTTTTTGTAGGTCCTGGTAGGCGTGACGGATCTCTAGACTCATGGTACGACACGATGATAACGTGCGGAATCAATGATCAACATGCAACGTGTAAAGCAATCAACAACAAGATGTAAATAAACTTCTTTTTATTTCCTTATCAACACTGTTTACAAGTTCTTGCACTCTGACTTTCAGATATGTTCTCTCCTACACTTAAGCTAAGACTTGTAAACCTATTTACAGGGAAACCACAAAAACTCCATGCACCACAGGCGAACTTAGTAAGTTTGCCCCTCAAGATGCTTAGGCGAAGTTGTTAAGTTCGCCTCTCTAAGAACTTATGCGAACCTAACAAATTCGCCACTTTACAATACATAATTTTATCAACAATTACAAAACATGTCCTAACAGACTCTCCCTTAACTGTTGCTAAAAATTCTATCAATTACAAGTCAAAGACTATAAGACTAAGACATAGAATCTTCAAGCTCGTTTTCACTAGAATATGCTCCAACAGACTCCCCCTTGACAACAGCTTCAGAAGATTGTCATCCGTCTTCAATATCATCAAATTGTAGTCTTCGTCTTGTTCATCTGCACACTCTCTCTTTCTATCTAGAAGAAAACTTGGCAGGAGGACCCCTTGTCAACTTCTGTCTACATTTTTTAGTTTAGGGAAAGAAGAACCATCAAGTATATTCAACAACTAATAGTTCCATGGAAGGTGGAAAAATAAAATCTTTTTAGTTTTTGTAAATGAAATAAAGCAAAAACAAAATAAAATCTTTTTGGAATATCTCTGTACAAACTGAAATGAAATGAATCGTACAACAATAAATCACATATTTTTGTTGAACATCATGAGCAAGAATATCATATCAGTATATGATATATCAATCACACATCATGGATAAAAATCGGTATATCAAGGTAATTTGGTATCCTATGCCATTCTTTCAAACCTTCATCAATTAAGCTAATATCCTTTAAAGATTATCATATATTGCACGTATTGATACGTGATTAACATTCAAAGAAAACAGGATCAGGCTATGACACACAAATTTAGATTGTCAATATTATAAGATTTGAAACCAAAAGCAGCTCATTCCCACTTTCTTATGAGTTAATGTACCATTTAAGTATGAAATACAACGTGTACCCCACTAGTATGCCAAAGAAAAAATAATTGCAACTATCTCAACACATACAAGATTTTACTAAAGATTATCCTAATTTCTAGAATGAGGAGACATCATTTAGCACATGAATAGCAGAATCCAAATTGGACTATATAGGAATCAATGAGATTTAGAATCGAATGATTCAATGTCTTGGCTTAAATATGTGGAATCAGAAGATTCGGGTACGTGGATCCAACTGTTATCTGGAGTATGAGTTTAATGGAATCAGTAAAGATAGAGTATCAATATGATCCAAGGGCTAGTATATGTTTGACAGATGTTATCAAAACATATCTTAGTTCAACATCAAATTGCATGCTTTTCGAGACATAGCCAATGAAGCAAACTGAATGAATTGTGCTAAGGACATAACCCGAAACTGGTCTCATATGATAATCCTTATTAAAAGCTATATTATTTATCTGATAGTATAATGGCAACACACACACCTAGGCATAAAATCGGTTCAAATCACAGTTGTAACATATGCAATTATGTTTTCACAGTACTAAGGGTTCAAAGACGCTTTTAGCCAACTAACAAGCCACATTATATGCATACACAACACTATCATTTCCTATTTGTACAATCTCTGAAGTTTAGATCAAAACATATATAATTCAGATATATTGAATAAACATAAACTACCAACCAGTTAATCTAAGGTCATGTGTGACTAAAAATCTACTGATGTACTATCATTTCTTCTCATTCTCAAATGATGTCAATTTTACGATTTTTCAATTTGTTCGGATTTTTCAAAATCCTTTTGAAAGAAAATAAAAACTTCCATGAAAATATTTTAAGAAAAACAATAGCTTCACCCTAGCAATACAAGAAGCTTAGCCACGAATGCCCATGCTAACTAGCGTAATACTAAGTTTCGTAGGCTCCCCTATTGTGGAACAACAAGGAAGAGGCCCTCTACTCACTACTACTACTCTAATACTGCTAGAAACGAACTATTCTATCTATCTTTGGTTGTGTTCTGGTGTATTGAGGTGTGTTAAGGTGTATGGAATGAAGAACCCAAGCCATTTATTTATAGGCCTCAAAATGAGTAATGCACGACCATTCATTGGTTTGCACGTGCTTGCAAACACCTCGGGAATCAAACAGGGTACAAGTGACAGTGTACTAGACCCTTGGAGAGCATGTTGGGCAATGCACGGTTATGCAATGGGATGCACGGCCGTGCATCCCCTTCTTGCCTCATGTTTTGTCTTTTAGCTGCTTGTTTGACTGGCTGTTGATCTGGTTTGACTTCTTGGGGGTCAAAGTTCGGGTTTGGTCATCCAAAAGCTTGATTTCTTCATGTTTTAAGCTGGTTTTTGCTTTGTTTACTTAGGGACAGCGAATAACCTGCAATTATGAAATATTAACGCTTTAAGTATCAATTGCAAGGCTTTTGTTTGATTAGTACCATAATATGGGGATTATTATGCATGCAAAAGATGTATAATTTAGGGCATATCATAATACCCCACACTTAAACTTTGCTTGTCCTCAAGCAAACTCATGCATGATCATACCCATAACTAAAAACATTACAAATGACAATGGAATTCCAATAGTTGGAAACCCCGGGATAACTCTTGAGTTTCTCATTCTATTTTTGTATTTTTCTATGCTGGAATCCATGACAAGCCTACTAGAACTTTAATTATGTATAATCTCTCACTCCTCATAATGATCACTCAACTCTAGGGTTATATATGTATAGATAATATAAGTTAAGTGGAACGCTCAAGTTGGAATCGAATTATGCAATGGTCATTTGCTTGTATGCAAATCAAGTCTCCACCAACTAACTAAGTAGTATGCATGAATCAAGAAGAATTTAAAAGGGTTTTAATGTGGCTAAAAGAAAAATAAAGGGTGAAAATGAAAATGTTTTTGGATTTTTAGGGATTTAAAAGGGGTTTTGAAGAGGGTTGTAGCTTCTGTGAAACACAGCTACGACTTCCTGGCTTAAAATGGAAAATACTAGCAGGTCTCTCTACAATACTCACATCATGAGACTATAACTTTTCTAAGGGCTCGTTTATGGTCAGATTGCCAAGACCAAGATCTCTTTTCATTCTCAACTCTTTCCTCACTGCGTAGTACACATTACCGCCTTTCCATATGGATCTTTCGGCATGTATCCTAACAACTCCTAGTTTGATCAGATACGTATAATCATGCTGGGAATGAGTTTTGATTCTTTCTACACTTTCCATCATGGCTCCAGTTGCCACACTTCACACATTTGTCGTATCTTTTGGCTCTTCTTTTGGCAACACTTTTTGACAAGCTGCGGAATGGTGGCAATTGTTCTTGCTTGCGCCACCGTTTTCTTACATCACTTGTTGCTTTGAAAACTTTCTCTCAGAGTTCGGGTGGTAATTCTAGCTTTGTGAAATGAAGGAAGAAAAGCAAATTAAAATCAAAAGAATGCATATCCAGTTCTCTAAGGTCTAGCCGGTAAAAGACCCACTTCTCTCTTTCTTTTTCTTTTCTTTTTGTATCAAGACAAATTCTTCAATAATTCTTTTTTTTTCTCAATTTCTTTGAAATAATATTTCCATAAATTCCTTGCGATTGTTCGGTTGTTTCTTCCTAATACATCCACCTTCTTGTATACTCTAATTCTTCTGAGTAAAACAGATTTTTTTCCAAAAGTGCCTCAATGGTAATGGACTTGAAATAATGACATAAGATAAGTTTCCCATTTTGAAGATATTCAGCCAATAACCGGTGTTTACGAAAAGCTGGTTGGTTGATAAATGTGGGTAGTAGAAAAGAAAAGGCTAAGGCTCAGAGGGCTATCTAGGCGGATAATATTTTTGGGATTTTTGGGTTTAAGGATAATATATAAGGGTAATAAAGTCCTAGGTGTCTCAATCACTTTCTGTAGGTCCCCTCGGGTTCTTAATGGATCTAACTCGAGACGTGACGTGTTTCAAACACACGGAGTGCGGAATCCAACCGTATGCATGATTGTGTATATGAGACAATATCAAGACTAGAGTCAACACAATATGTAAATAATATTCTCTTTGATTTCCACCAAACTCAGAGTTTACAGAACTTGAATAGAAATTGCAAAGACTAAGAAACTAACATGTAAACTCCTATTTATAGACTCACACAGCCATACAGGCGATCTTAACAAGTTCGCCTAAACTAGCAAGTTCGCCTAATACAAAACTTAACCAATTCATTCAAAACATAAACACATAAAAGATCTAATCAATTACAAGGCCTATTGTCACAAAACTATGTACTAACAGACTCCCCCTTGACAATAGCTTGATCATCTGTCTTCATGATGAATTCTTCCAATTCTTTGATAGTTTACTCCCTGCACACACTCCATGTCTGATGCAAATCTCCAAGACTCTCTTATACTGCAAACCCTGCTCACACCATTCACCAGTAAACATAATCTCTTTTCTCTTTAACATGTGCTGATCTTTCTTTGCGAAGTTAATAAGATTCATAACATCATAGAAACAAGTTATAACCTTATTGTCTTGATCTTCAATCTTTGCCTCTCCCATGTTCACATCTACATATCACCATTTCATATTACCCAGACAATCTTGTGGTATTTTCTTCAAAGATATCTTCTTTACATCTTTGACTACTTTAAACTTGTAACTCCAAATCAACTTACCAGTTTTAGAGTCAGTACTCTTTACTCTCTTGCCCTTCTGTGGTTTTAGCTTCTCATATTTCCTTGAACTACCTTCCACTCTAATCAACCTTGCTATATCATCAGCAATACCATTCTTTGAATTGTTGATTAAGGATTTAGTTACCAAACCATTCAGCTCACATATAGGCAAAGTATTAAAATACCTAAGTCTTGGTTTCAAAAATTGAACACCATCAGATCTCTTTAAGGCAAACAGATTGATTTCTTCATCAAAGAACCAACTGATAATTCTACCAACACAGCTTTCATTATTCACATATTTTTCTTTCAGAATAGTTGGTGATGAAGACTCAGGTAACACTTTCTTCCAGCTTTTTACCAATTCTAACCATTTTTCCTTCGTCATACTTGTATCCCTATACATCACAGGTTTTTCAGTTGTCTTTGACTGAGCATTATCTGAGTTAGAATAATGCATTGTGACATCTTCAGTAGAGTCCATAGAGTCAACCATTCCATCAGAATTTACTTCAGGAATAACATCCTCTAGGATGAAGTCAAAAGTCACATTAAGACCATCACACCCTTCATACATTAAACTTTTTGTATCTTTTGTAATCTCCACTTCTACAATCTCTCCTTCTTCTATCTCTGAGTTATTTTCTTCATCTTCTAAGTCATCAATCAACTCATCTATATCATCTAAGCAGTCAATCTTTTCAGCTTCATCCAAATCAGAATCATCTTTAAAAATTTCAAGAAGCAAAACCTCTTCATTCTCTCCTATAGCTTTATCACCTGAAGCTTCAACTTGAATTAATGTAGACTCCCCCTGAAACCGAGATACCGGAGCAACGTCAGAGTATTGTTGATCACCCTTATTCCCATTGGGATCATTATCTTAATCATCCTTTCTATGAATTGCCTCAGTATGACAAGTATCCTTAACTATGACAGGCATCTCCCCCTGAGCGTCAATACGCTCTATCAATTGTGAGATTATAATTTGCATCTCATAGATCTGCTTGCTTTGAGATTGAAGAGTTTGTTCTCTCTGAAAATCATTTGCCCTTGATACATCGACTTGACCTTGAAGACCCACAACTTCGGCTTCTAGGCAAGAGACTTTGCCTTGTAGAGAAACAACTATAGCATCCTTTGATGAACTAGATGAACCAGCTTGTGAAGATGTATGAGGAGGAACTGGAGCAGGAGTACCTTGAGGTGAAGTAGACTGAGACGGATGTGGAGATATAAGCAAAGAATCCACAAAATCCAAGTCTTCAGTTACTCGAGCAGTTGCAGCAGCAGTCATGGAAGCAGACAATAGCTTCTGTGACTTTGGAGTAGGAATATAACCAGAATAAGAAGAAGATTCATCTCTTAACGATCTTATGCCAAGTGTTGTTCCAGGAGGAAGACCTTGAACAGACTTGCGTCTTGGTTTAGTAGCCACCGACTTTAGTCTTTTACCAGCATTTACCAATGGAATACTAGCAAGTTTAGTATAATGATCTGGATCAAAATCCTGTGTAGCTTCAGAATCAACATCATTTGCTTTTTCAGAGGAACTTGAACTAGTATCATTTACAATTCCTTCTTGATTAACTTGGGAAGAATTTTCTTGTGCTTCTTCATTCACATTCTCATCTTCAACATTATGAACATCAGGTATATCAACATGAAACCTCTCCATGAACCTGTAAATTAGGTTCTATTACATTCTCTTGAGCAGCATCTTGAACTTGTATATGAATTTGTTCTGGTTGTACTTCAGGTGCAACTTGTTGTGGTTTAGGTTGCTGTTAAACTTGCGGTTGCGGTTGCGGTTGTTGTTGTTCTTATTCTTATTTTTTCTTCTTCTGGATGAATCCAGTTATCATTTGGAGGAGCAACATAATCAGGATTAATAATATGCCCAAACAAAGGAGTTGGGACAGTATCAAGGTTGGATTTTGTTGCTTGATGTTGTTACAATCATTGAAAATCCTTTTAGTCATTGGAGTGAGAGTAAAACGCTGTTGTAACTAAGGTAAATTAAGTATAAGATGATTCAGAATCATTTGAAGAAACCTAGGGTACAAAAGAAACCCTTGACCAGCAAGTGGAGTAATCTGGGTCACTAACTCCTTATAAAAATAGTGAGCAAAGTTAAACCCTCAGTTTAAAGTAAGAGCCACCATTGCAGATTGTAGTGAGGTCTTCAAACCATCAATTCTAGCTTTCCTAGGAGATAAAAATTGAATAATAACATGCATAAAGTATCTCCATTGTCCTACTAGACCACCCTTCCTTGCTTGAGTATCATTTGCTTGTCCTCTGTAACCCATTCTTTGAAAACAGCCCATAATCAATGTAGATGGTAACCCTAGAGGTTCTTCATCATTACCTCCAAGATGTAAGGCCTGATGTCAACAGATATTGCTACTTCAGTGTTGTTGACAGTAGCTCTAATAACATACGGATCCACAGCATAGTCATGTTGTGCTGTATCCCAGAACTGTTGAATGTAATTCAAGCTGATGTAGGGATTTGCAGAAACAACAACACTTATCCTTGATCTATTCAGAAAGCTAATGATTTCCCAGTAATTCACCGCTTTGGATAAATTTGGATCCACCAACGCCACTTGGTTATGTTTATATTCAACTCGACGATCCATCTGTAAAAATGACGTAGCAAAACCACACATAAAACATGTTAAAACACTATACAAATAAAAAAAATGAAAAAAACAAAAAAACACACAAAAAATTGCTGAGTCAAAATCACTTCTGTCCCCTGATGCGAACTTATTAAGTTCGCTTAGAGTTGCAAGAGGCGAACTTAATAAGTTGGCCTGAGCAAGTTCACTCCAAGCTCAGAAAAACCATCAGAAATAAAAAATCCTTTCAATCAATGAAATCCGATGTTAAAACCGAATCATCAATTTCAAGCATAGCATATATTATATCTAGGTTTAGATCCAAAACAGTCGTAGCGACATAAACCCGTAACCTAGATCTAAAGACAGCTTGAATCGATCAATTTGATGGATAAAAGATTGTGATTCTACCTTGGATTGATGCGCAATGCCTTGAATAACCTGAAAATATAAACAACAACACAAACCCAGACACTTCAATCACACTAGAAACAAGTTCGTATAAAACGGAATAAGTTCGCTTCAACCAAGTTTTCAGAGAATATGAACAAGTTCGCTTCCTTTAAACAATATAAGCTACAAACCTTAAGTTCGCTTACCAGGCGAACTTAACCTAGGCAAACACAATAAGTTCGCCTCTTCTCCACACTTAGAGAAATTTTTGAACTTTCAACTTTCTATACTTCTCTCTCTCAATTTTCCTTGTCTATCACCAGGAACCTGTTATCCGATCCAATCCCGAACCTTTTTTAAAAATAAAATTTGGAATTCTCACGGAAGCATGAAAAAAAATCTTTTTGGATTTTATCTACACAAACTTGAAAACACATATTTTTGGATTTTCTCTGTACATACAAAAGCATATATTTTTGGTTTTTCTCTGTACAAACTGAAATGAAATAAAACTGTAAAAACAATAAAGCAAATATTTTTGGTTGAACACCATGAGCAAGAAGATCATATCAGTATAAATGATATAACAATCACACATCTTGGATATAAAATCCGTATATCAAGGTAATTTGGTATCCTGCGTCATTCATTCAAGTCTCCATTTTTCAGACTTTCATATATTGCATGTAATGATACGTGATAAACATTCAAAGAAAATAGGATCAGGCTATGACACACAAATTTAAATTGTCAATATTATAAGATTTGAAACTAAAAGCATCTCATTCCCACTTTCTTGTGAGTTAATGTACCATTTAAGTATGAAATACAATGTGTACCCCACTAGTAAGCCAACAGAAAAGTAAATTGCACAATCTTTAAGACATATGAGATTTATGCAAAGATAATATCAATCTCCAGGATGAAACTATCTCAATTAGCATAGGAAAAAAACAGACCCCGAAGGATATAAGGAATCATAATGATTCAATGTCTTGGCATATATATATGGAATCTTGAGATTCGGGTACATGGATCCAACTGTTATCTGGATTATGAATTTAATGGAATCAGTAAAGATGATGTATCAATATGATCCAAGAGCGAGTATATGTTCCAACAGATGTTGTCAGAAACATATCTTAGTTCAACATCACATTGCATGTTTTTCGAGGCATAGGTAGTGAAGTGAACTAAAAAAATGTAATATAGTTCGATACTGGTCTCATGAAACACTTTAAGCCTCATATTCTATATCCGATAAAGATCTTTTAACACGCACACCCAGGCATAAAATGTGTTCAAATCACAGTTGCAATATATGCACTTATGGTTTCACACTACTAATGGTTCAAAGACGCTTTTAGCCTATTGACAAGCTAAATTATATGCATACACAACACTATCATCTCCTATTTGTGAAGTCTCTGAAGTTTAGATCAAAACATATATAACTCAGATATATTGAATACACATAAACTACCAACCAGTCAATCTAAGGTCATGTGTGAATAAACATCCACTGATGTACTATTATTTCTTCTCAAGCTCAAATGATGTCAATTTATAGATTTTTCAATTTGTTTGGGCTTTTTATAAATAACAAAGTTTTTGACAGAAAATTGAAATGCACAAATGAAAGAAAACAGTTAAAAACAAGAAAAATAAACCTCCATGAGAATTATTTTGAGCAGAAAAATTATTCGGGATTGATCATACCAATCATCTTTATCAGAAATTCAAAACTTGTACGATCAAATGCTTTGGTAAACAAATCTGCAAGATTGTCATAAGTATGAACTTTCACCAGCTCAATCAACTTTTTATCTGCACAATCATGAATAAAATGATATCTTATTTCAATGTGTTTTGTTTTACTGTGCTTAACTGGATTATTTGTTATAGACTTCATGGCATTATTATCAATGAACATGGGGGTGCAAGTGAAATTCAGACCATAATCTCTTAATTGTTGCTGAATCCACAAAATTTGTGAACAACAACTTGCAGCAGTGATCTATTCGGCTTCACATGTTGAAATTGAGACAGTAGTTTGCTTTTTACATCGCCATGACACTAGAAGATTACCCAGAAATTGGCAACCTTCTGTGTAGATTTCCTGTCCAAACAACAACCTCCAAAATCTGAGTCAGTATATGCATTAAATTCAAAATTAGAACCATGAGGAAACCATAATCCTAATCTCGGTTTCCCTTTCAGGTACCCAAAAATACGCTTGACTGCAATCAGATGTGGTTCCTTTGGTTTTGCTTGAAATCTGGAACAAAGACACACGGCAAACATTATATCTGGCCTTGATGCGGTTAAGTAGATGAGAGAACCAATCATTGCTCTGTATAATCGACAGTCAATATCCTTTCCTTCTGGATCCATATTCATCTTGTGATTTACAGGAATCTGAGTTTCATATGGGGTACAGTCTTCCATTTTGAACCGACTCAAAATGCATTTCACGTATTTTGACTGATGTATAAAGAAACCATCCTCTTTTTGGTTAACTTGTAATCCTAAAAAAATGACAACTTTCCCATAGCTGACATTTTGAATTTTGATTTATTGACGTTCTCAAACTCCTTGCATAACTCTTCTTTTGTTGAGCCAAAAATAATATCGTCCACATATATCTGAACCATCAGGTAATCTCCCCCTGCTTTCTTGATGAACAAGGTGGAATCAATTAGACCACAATCGAAACCATTGTCCAAAAGACGTTGCGACAATGTTTCATACCACGCACGGGGTGCTTGATGAAGACCGTAAAGAGCCTTATCTAGCTTGAACACTTTTGAAGGATACAGTGGATCCTCAAACCCTGGTGGCTGACACACAAAAACTTCCTCTTTCACCTTGCCAAACAAGAAATCACTTTTTACATCCAGTTGATAAACCTTGAAACCTTTGAATGATGCAAAAGCTAAAAATAAATGAATTGCTTCCAACCTTGCTACATGTGCGTACACCTCAGTATAATCAATTCATTCTTGTTGATTAAAGCCCTGTACTACCAATCTTGCTTTGTTCTTTACCACAACACCACTATCATCCTTTTTACATTTGTATACCCACTTGGTGCCAATCGAATACATTCCCTTTGGTAGATCAACTAAATTCCACACCTTTAGCTTATCAAATTGAGCAAGCTCTTCCTGCATTGCTTCTATTCACTTATTGTCTTGTAAAGCGATCTCCACATTTTTAGGTTCTATCTGAGAAATAAAACAAGAATGTAAGCAAACATTAATTACTCCAGTATCTCTAATGTATGAATATAAACAAGTATTTTCAGTTAAAGAACGAGTTTGAAGTCCATCTTGCAAATTCCCAATGATATTCGTCACCGGATGATCTTTGAGTTCTTTTATGGAAGCCACCTCCAGAACAGGTAAAATATCAACATGAGAAATCTCTGTTTTAGAATATTGATTAACTGGTATCTCTAAATCTAAATTTGTAGAAATCTCCCCCTGAACATGTGTAGTATTGTATGAATCATCAACAATTAATGGATCTGCCGAAGAATCATGAAAAATTTCTTCATCATCCTCACTATCAGTCTCGTGAGTCCCGAACTAGATGCAACATTAGGATCAGGGTGAACTGATGATGATGGAATGGAATATGGAACCGTTGATGTTGGAGTTAACCCACAATCTTGGTCACCATGACATGAATTGTATAGTAAAGCAACTTCTTCATTAGATAAGTCAGGAGAAAAGTTAAACGACTTGAACAAGCTGTCATAATCAAACACCCACTCTTGACCAACCACCTTCTAGGGAATAGATCGATTAGAGCAGTCGATATGAAACCATTCTTCGACCTGTCGTGTTTCCTTGTTATACACTCTTTTATTCAACGAATTGGAAACATAGCCCAGAAAAATTCCTTCAATCGCCTTTTCGCTAAACTTGGTAGAAACATCCTTGATCTTCAGAAGAGTAAACGGATTTCCAAAACGAAGAAGATAATTCAAATTAGGCTTTTGAGCATTTAACAACTCATAACACGTCTTGTTGTGTCGCTTAATGGTTAGAACTTGATTCAGGACATGGCATGCCATATTCACAGCTTCGGCCCAAAAGGTAACCGGTAGCTTAGAATCTGCCAACATTGTTCTAGCTGACTCAATTAGAGTTCTATTCTTTTGTTCAGCAACACCATTTTGCTGAGGAACATATGGCACGCTAAATTTCTATCTTTTCAAAAACAGCACGAAACACTAATATAAAGGTCCCCTCAAAATTTTGAAAAAGAAAATTTTTCCCGCCAAATTTTTAAGAAGAAATTTTTTTTATTCTCTAGCGAACAGGGTAAGTTCGGCTTAAAGGACCTCTAAGAGAACTTACTAAGATCATCTGGAACTGCCTATGTAAACTTGATAAGTTCGCCTGAACTGCACTTAGCGAACTTGATAAGTTCGCCTGCGACAAAATGATCAAGTTCGCCTGAAACAGCTGAAATCTCAGGAAGAACAAAAACACAAACTCAGACCTCTGAAAATCATGATTTCTGATGAGTATGATTAAATTATGAACACTTCTATCGGATCAAATTCTTCAAATGAATCCAAAATGATCAAAATTTATCCATTTTTGTCAAGAACACGAAAAAGATGAAAAAGTCTTCAAAATCAATGAACTTTGATGTTGATTGTACATGAAACACCATGAATCATATGCTAATCGAGAGCAAAAGCTCTTATACCAATTGTAGCTCCCGGTAGGGTGTGACGGACCTCTAGACTCGCAGTACGACACGGTGATAACGTGCGGAATCCATGATCAACGTGCAACGTGGAAAGCAATCAACAATACAGAGTTAATAAACCTCTTTGTATTTCCTTATGAACACTGTTTACAAGTTCTTGCACTCTGACTTTCAAATATGTTCTCTCCTACGTACTTAAGCTAAGACTTGTAAACCTATTTATAGGGAAACCACAAAGACTCCATGCACCACATGCGAACTTAGTAAGTTCGCCCCTCAAGATGCTTAGGCGAAATTGTTAAGTTCTCCTGTCTAAGAACTTATGCGAACCTAACAAGTTCGCCACTTTACAATACATAATTTTATCAATGGTTACAAAACATGTCCTAACACTTTTACCTTTTGGGAATCCGTGTACTCTTCTGAAGACCAGGATTGTTTCTACAAAGTTTAGCGAAAAGGCAATTGATGGGATTTTTCTTGGATATGTAGCCAATTCATTGAATGAAAGAGTGTATAACAAGGAATCATGATAGGTCGAAGAATAGTTCAATATCGATCTCATAAGGCGCTTGGTCCAGAGTGGACATTTGATTATGACAGCTTGTTCAAGTCTTTCAATTTTGCTCCTGAGTTGTCTACTGAAGAAGATACATTGTTATATGAGTGATGTGTGTTTTATATGTAGATAAAAATACAAATATATATATAACCCTAGAAACAACGCCAAAAACATGATGGCGTGTTTTTAGTAGTAATAAATATATTCTATTTAGAACTACACAAAATCAGGTTTTAAATTTATAAATTAAAATGATAATTACATCAACTAAATACACACAATAGGCAAGTGTACCTATCGCAGTGTAGTATAGTATGGGTAAGAACCAAGTATCGAACCATGGACACGGATCCCGTACTCAACCCTCGCTATTGTCTAACTAGGATAATAAGTTGGAAAATGGGTTTTGTTTTAAAAGGAAAATAAAAAGATAAGAAATGTAATTAGATGTATTACTCCGTTTAAGGTGTTACTCCGGTTGTTATCACTTGTTAATTAATGCTATATTTAAAGTAAGGTTGGTTATAGTTACTAGTACTAACCCTTTTGATAGGGGAGTTGGCATTTCATAACGGAATAGTGTTCCTTAAAGAATCTCCGGACCCTGAACGGGGTCTCAAGTCCACCGGTTATCCGTGATTCATTATTCGGACTAAGATTATCCAATGACTGACGTACGTCATGTCTTGTAACTTCCTTTGGAAAGTCAGAATGCGCAACTCCCTCCAGAGCTACTTTATGAACACTCGGACCTAACAAATTATGTTCTTAAATAGTGGTCTTTACTTATAATATTATTTTAAATAAATAAAACTTTCATTCTCAAGATCAAACCCCATGGCTCCCTCTAGAAGTCCTCTCCAAGCCGATACGAGAGAAGTAAATAAATATCGACACAAACCGCCCGGTCTGGTTAGGGCTCAAACAACATGCTGAATACCCAAACCTCCAATCAACCCATAATATTAAATCTATACTAACCGGCCGTTGCTAGAACCAATATTTGTATATAGACCGTACAAACTCGAATAAGCTTCCCAAACAAGAAGTCTTGCTTAAGTAACTTACAAGATTTAATATTATTATATTGGTTTAAAAATCACTTATTCTTGTCTTTTTAAGATAACTCATAGTAAAGACTTTAAAAACATAACATACTAAAAATACTTTATTAATTAATTAAAGTTCATCCAACCTGAGCAACACAAAAGAACTGGCCATGAATGACCATACTAGTGACTCCACTAACACTTAGATAATGTGTGGAAGTATTCCAACACCAAGGGAGAGTGGGTATAGGTTGCCTCTTGTTTTACTCGAACGAGAAGAAACATTCATATTACAAGACTTTAAAAAGGAAAATAAACAAGAAAGCTAAAACGGACCAAAACGAGAGAGTTCCGGCTCTTAGCAGAGCACTAAGGCCTTCCCTACTCTTGATCTTGGACATCTAAAACACAAGAATGAGCTTCCTATTTATACACAAAGATTTGGACAATGCACGGTCGTGCAAAGCACTCATTTCTTACACGTGAGGGAATTTGTCAGGTCTGGCAGGCTCAGGGCCCATTTTCACCATTTACACGGTCGTGCAATAGGATGCACGACCGTGCAATCCATTATTTTGACTTTTTATTGATTTTGACCTTCTGGGTTTACTCCTGGGGTGCACGAACGTCCGATTGGCTTCCGGATGCTGATTTTCCTTTGTTTTTAAGTGATTTCTTCATGTTTTTGTATGCAAGGGATAATTATCCTGTTGCAACACAATTAAGTAGATTAAGTATCATATCTTATCATTTTTATCTCTAATTGTGATATATTCGGGGATAATTATGCGTGCAAAACATGTATAATTTACGACATATCATAATACCCCATACTTAAACTTTGCTTGTCCTCACGCAAACTCATGCATGATTATACCCATAGATTAAAACATTGATTTAATGTTAATCCAAAGCCTTTGTCCCAAATGGTTAAAGGTCTTTTATCAAAAGCAATTATTAGATGTTTATACTTTTCGAGTGTTTCTCCACAATAGGGTAGTAAGCCTAACATACTTGATGGAACTATTATTATGCACAAAATTACAGTCTCACAAATGTTCACTCAACACTCAGGTTTAATATATGGATAAGGTATGTCAAGTAGTACACTCAATGTTATAATTAATGCTCACATAATCATAGGATTGTAAAAAAAATCAAATCTCCATCAATTGACATAAAATATGTGGATAAATCAAGAGGGCTTTGTAAATGGTTGTAATGATTGGCTTAGGGTTTGTGTAGGAAGTATTTGGGAAGAGTGACTAAACGTTAAAAATCCGGGTCTTGCCTAATTGGGCTATGAACAAAAGGACTATTGACAAATTTAGATTAGGATGTTGTAGCTAATCTAAGGACTCTTTTAAGGTCAGATCGTCAAGACCGAATCTCCTTCTTCAAGAACGTCACTTCCTCCTTGTTTTTGAAATACACATTACTATATTTTCTTATGGATCGTTCGGCTCTTATCCTAATAGCAACCATCTTGATTAGTTTTGTATACTCAAATTAAGAGTAAGTTTGATTCTTTCTTCCATTTTCTTCATGAGATCATTCCATAATTTTGGGCGGTTGTTGTATCTTTTTGCCCTTCTCTATTCTTTCTTCATATATATCCTTTTTTATTTTTAACACCAATTTCACAACTTGGGCATTTGTTGTAGCTTTTTGCCCCACTTTTCTTCATTCGTTCATAAACAGTTGGCTTCATAGTTACGTACTTGAAACGGATAGACGTCCATAAGTCCATGCCAATATGGCCAGAACCAGTTTTTTAACGGAAAAGGGTTAGAAATAAAAAGGCTAATTTTGGCTAAGTGGGTGTAAAATGTGGGTATTGAAACGAAAAAGGTTTAGGCTCAAAGGGGCTAACTAGGGGATAATGTTTAGGGTAGGTAAAAGAAAAAGGCTAAAGAAGATGGGTTAATCCTAATGCCTATATCATTTTTATACATTCTTTTAGTCCATTATTTTGAAATGTATATTTTACACAAGTTCTAACATGCAAAACAATAATTAGCAAACACTCTATCAAACGAAATGAGCATGTGAAATATGTAATAATCAACGGTGTCAAAAACTTGGTATGTTATGTGATAATGCTCGGATAGGCTCAGATTCTCACATGAAACGAAGGATAGGGGGTATAAAAGTGAAAATGTGCATAAACTTATTTCTTTCTTTTTGTTGTGCTTGCTATTCTTCCCTGTTTGTTTCCTTGATTCGTTTCGACGGTATTTCAAATTGTTGTTTTTATAAGCCCGTTTATGCCAAATGATTTTTAAAACTTTCGCTTTTAGATTATTTAAGAAGTTTTCATGCTTAAAGATTATTTTCTTTTTTAAAATGTTTTAACACTTCTATATTTTAATTTAATAGATTGGGTAGTTGTCAATCATGCATTTGTAATATTTGGGACAAAATTAGGCAGCCAATTTATTTCAGTGGGGTTCCACCCCACACTTAGATTCTGATAATATATGTGTATGCAACATGATATGTGTCATGAATAATAAGAATGTTGCGAAACTAATACTCCCCTGATGAGACATGATCACCATGCATGTGGTCGATTCCCACCATCGCCTAAAATGTATTTCCCAGCATGAACCAAAACTTGCCTTTACATGTTTTTTCAAAGCTCAAGACACAACTAATTACTGGAAATAAAAAGAACATTAAACTAATATTCGCCAACTAGGGCGGCCGAAAGTGGTGGTGGTGGCACCATATCAACGGTTATCTACATAACCGGTAAAAATGTAACATCCCAAAAATAATAAAACGAATAAACATAACGAGACCAGTGATTTAGTCGGAACAAGTAAACAAAAAGAGAGCGGGCCTGGGCCCGGCTTCAATGGGCCGAGGGAAGCCCATTGCACATAAGAGGCAAGGCAGCCCTCTTCCCTGCTCATTTCCCCAACTCACGCAGCTTTTAGAGAGAGAAAGGAGAGCTCGGGTCTAAAGAGAGAAAGTGACGGATCAACTCGGGAATTCAGGAGAACGTTGCTGCTGTTCCCGTGAGCAAAACCTCCGAATCAGAATTACAATCCAGGTAACGATTCGATCACATTATGAGTTTTTGTTCGTTTTGGGAAGTTTCGGGTTTTGGCTAAAAGATAACGATTTTACGGATGAAACTTGAAAGTGAACTTAGGTATAGCATCTAGAATGAAAAACGAACGTTTTGATCAAAGAAAGTTTAGATATCGACATGATCAGATTCGCAAGCAAAACATTCGGATTTTTGGGGAAGGCGATAAGTGCAGACCCATCGAAACTACTTAGTTTCGATATGTGCAGGTCCATCGAAACTACTTAGTTTCGATATGTGCAGGTCCATCGAAACTACTTAGTTTCGATATGTGCAGACCTATCGAAACTACCCAGTTTCAATATATGCAGACCCAATCAGTTTCGATATGAGCCCCCGATCCGAAGCTAAGATAATACATAAGTTACTTATCGAAACTACCTATCGAAACTACCTATCGAAACTACTTATCGAAACTACCAAGTTTCGACATAAGCAACGTATCGAAACTACCTATCGAAACTACCAAGATTCGACAGGAACAACCTATCGAAACTACCAAGTTTCGATATAAGCTAATCAATCGAAACTACTAGGTTCAAGCATAGTAATGTCTAGTGTCATCTAGGAGCACTACCTTATGTATATGACTTTATTATACAGATCGTGAGTGACACTAGTGAAGCTCAGTAGCCAGCTAAGCGTATTACAGAAACTACTCATCAGGTGAGTTTTATGTGCCCCCTTCTAAGTTATGTGCAAATGATTTATAAATGTTTTGGGGCTGAAGTGTATACACTAAATGAATAAATGAAATGAATGTCAATGTGATCATACGTGATATATTAAGGTATATGTGTAGATACATATGAATGCGAATAATGAATTACGAACAAAGAACGACACGTATGTTTGCAAAGAATGAATGAATGAATGGTAAGGACGTAAATAAATGAAACCTTGCTTTATAAATATATATTGCATGCGAAGAATGTAAGTATACGTTATGGACGGAAACGAAGCTAACGACTACTACGGTAGACGGACGACCACTTGACTATTATGCAGCTAGAGAAGGAAGTCTAGAAAGGTAGACTAAATAAAGGCCACTACGGTGGAGTAAGACGCTAAATCAATATTCGGCTGCATAATTAGTTCAAGTGGGAAACGGATGCCTTAGGGCAGACGGGCGAATATGACGGACTACGACGGTAGGACGGTAAAGAAGGACGGCCGAAGGTTGGTCGGACGGAAGTTAAGGCGGACGGTTTCTAGGACCGGACGAGTAAAAGGGCTACGACGGTAGCTCAAGGGTGTATGTCTTTGTGACATACGTACCGTAAGATGGGTTGATCACCCTTATGTGTATGACCAATAAATGGTAAAGAAAGTAAAGGTGAATGCATATCTATGTAATCACGTAAGAAAGATAAGGAAAGAATGTTAAGAAAAGTGAAAGAAAAAGGGTGAACGCATATATATATATATGTAATCACATTAATAAAGAAAAGAAAGATGAAAGAAAAGCAAAAGCTATGAATACGTATTTATATGAATGACTTTATATTATTCTTTACTTATGAAGTAAAGAAAAGAATGTTTATATCTAAACGCATTAAACTAGAACTCACCAGCGTTAGCTGACTTTAGTATACATTTCAGGTAAAGGAAGAAAAGGTCGTGCGAGGGCGTGAAGGTTACCCGACACAAGACTGACATCCCACTTTTGTCTGTTAAGATAATGTTGTGTTTTTAATTGTTAAGACTTCCGCTGTTATGAAATGTAATTGAATGATGAATGTTTTTAATTTAAGTTCAGTATTTATGACTATGTTTATGAGTAAATCCAACAAGTGAGGTTACCCGAGAAAGGGGCCTTACAAGTTGGTATCAGAGCAATAGTTTGAGAGATTTAGACATCCCTAAATGTCTAGACTCAAACTGATTATGGGACCAACGCACGGATGTCAGTATGGGTAACCAACGCCAACGCCAGCACGGTAAGTAAGTAATGAAGTTAAGGCTCTTGCATAAGAATAGATACCATAACTTAGAACAAATAGATGTTAATGCCATGACTGATTTGAGGAGTTTTGAACCCGAAAAGCAATGTAAATTAGTAATCACAAACCGGTCACTGTAATTAAAAAATTTACCTTGCTCGTACTGTTCCAAACTATGATCTGAAGAAATGACATTGATGTATTCCCTTTGTAACTATCAGGAAATTAAGAATTATGGCTGGGGGAGGAAGAACAGGACCTCGAGGTGGTCGCACTGGCCGACGAGGTAGACCTCCGCTGAACCCAAGATTTGAAGAAGAAGAGAGTGTGCACGTAGAGCACACAGAAAGCGTGCACGAAACAGAAGTGACCCCAATTAGGAACGACAGTCCAGGGCCTATACAGTTGGAACCTGAAGTCAGGGATGCTATTGCCCGTGAAGTTGTGCTCACTTTGAGGAAGGTATTGCCTGACCTACTATCTGAGGCACTAAAGAAAAGCAAAGAAGAGGATGAAGGGAACGATGAAGAGAAAATTTATGACAGTGACGGGGATGAAGTAAAAGTGGTATCAAGCAACCGTGGGTGTACTTACAAAGGTTTCAAGGATGGAGACCCACCCAAGTTTGATGGCAGCAAGGATTCGGTGGCTACGCTTGAATGGATAGAGAGGATGAGTGCTGTATTCAACATTAGCGAGTGTCGACCCGACCAGGCTGTTAAATATGTTGCTCATTCTTTCACCAATGAGGCCTTAGGTTGGTGGAGAAACATTCAGAGGACAAAGTCCCCAAATGCTCTTGCAAGAATGACATGGGAAGAACTGAAAAAGCTGGTAATTCAAAAGTTCTGTCCCCAGAACGAAATTGATCGCGTGGAAAATGAATTCCTAAACCTTAAGGCTGGCAACAAGACACACCGCCAGTACACTTCTAGATTCAATGAGTTGGCTCAGCTAGTACCCCACCTGGTGGAGACAGAAGAGCGAATGATCAAGTATTATGTGAAGGGCCTACCTCAAAGGGTCCGTGTCCACGTGAAAGCCAACCTACCCTCGACTTTCGAGTCGGTAGTGAACCTGAGCGGAATCGTCTACGACGATTATGCCAATGAGGACCCACCAACAGAAACCCAAAAGAGAAAGTGGGAGAACCCGTCTAGAGGAACCGGGAGAGGGAATGTAACAACGGAAACTAAGAAGCCAAGGTTGGATGAATATGAAACTTGCAAGAAATGTGGAAGGCAACATCTTGGCGAATGTAAATTGGCACCACCACATGCTATAAGTGCGGGAAGCCGGGGCACTTCTCCCGAGAATGTGTAAGAGACGTCAAGTGTCAAGTATGTGGATTGTTTAGACATTTGACAAAGAACTGCAGGAAGGCCGGCCAATCTGGTTCGGGAAAGGATAGGGAGCAGGAACAGCCTAAGGCAAGGACTCGTGCCTATGCCTTGACTGAGGAAGAAGCAAGAGGAAACCCTGATGTCGTATCAGGTACGTTTCTAGTAAATGATGAACATGCTGCTATTTTATTTGACTCTGGTGCTACTAAAAGCTTCATATCAAATGCATTTAGTCGTAAATTGGATTGCACTATCAACACCATAGTAAAGGCCTTTAGCGTACAAACTGCCGTGGGTAAAAATTCGGCAGTATTCCAAGTAACAGAGGATTGCATCATAGAAATAGAGGGACATAAGTTTCCATCTAGATTATTCCTTCTTACCTTAGGAGGATTCGATATAGTATTGGGTATGGATTGGTTAGCTGCCAACGAAGCTCAAATCATATGCAAACGTTAGAGGGTACACCTAAAAGCTCCTAGCGGCAGTCCAATTACGGTTTATGGGGATTGGAATTGCACGATGCCAAACGTCATCTCGATGATCAAGGCCGAAAGTCACATGAGGCGCGGTTGCGAAGCTTATCTGGCATATGTTATTGATGATAGAATGAAAATGGAAGAACTCAAGAATATACCCGTGGTGTGCAACTTTCCGAAAGTATTCCCTGAGGATCTACCTGGGTTACCACCCGATCGGGAAATAGAATTTCAGATTGATTTATTGCCAGGAGCTGAGCCCGTTGCCAAAGCCCCCTACCGATTGGCTCCGTCAGAAATGAAAGAATTGATGTCTCAACTAGAGGAACTAACAGAAAAAGGATTTATTAGACCGAGCATCTCACCATGGGGCGCTCCGGTACAATTTGTAAAGAAGAAGGACGGCAGCATGCGCATGTGCATTGACTACCGCGAACTGAACAAGAGGATAGTAAATAACAAATACCCACTGCCCAGGATAGACGACCTTTTTGATCAACTACAAGGTGCGAGTTGGTTCTCAAAGATCGATCATAGGTCGGGTTACCATCAGTTGAAAGTAAGAGAGGAAGACGTACCAAAGACCGCGTTTCGCACGCGTTATGGGCATTATGAGTTTCTCGTGATGTCCTTCGGATTAACTAACGCACCAGCAGCGTTCATGGATTTGATGAATAGAGTATGTCGACCCATGTTGGATCGATCTGTGATAGTTTTTATAGACGACATACTGGTATATTCGAAAAACGAGGGTGATCACCACTGTCACCTAAGGGAGGTTCTGGAGGTGCTAAAGCAGGAAAAGTTGTACGCAAAATTCTCCAAATGCGCGTTCTGGCTTAGGGAAGTCCAATTCCTAGGTCATGTAATAAACCCAAACGGCATCATGGTGGATCCTGCAAAGATCGAGACAGTAAAGGAATGGAACATCCCAAAGACACCAACAGAGATACGAAGTTTTCTAGGATTGGCAGGCTACTATCGAAGGTTCATTCAAGATTTCTCAAGAATTGCCTCGCCACTAACCAAACTGACACGAAAGGAAGTAAAGTATGAATGGGGTCCAACCCAAAACAACGCGTTTGAGGAACTTAAGACACGGTTAACTCAAGCTCCAGTCTTAACACTACCTGAGGGAAATGAAGACTTGGTAGTCTACACTGACGCTTCAGGGCAAGGTTTAGGGTGCGTACTCATGCAAAGAGGAAAGGTAATTGCTTATGCATCACGGCAACTAAAGATTCACGAGGTTAACTACCCAACACACGATCTAGAATTAGCCGCAGTAGTTTTCGTGTTGAAAATATGGAGGCACTATCTGTATGGAGCTAAATGCACCATTTACTCCGATCACAAAAGCCTGAGGTACTTTTTCGAACAAAAGGAATTAAACATGAGACAAAGAAGGTGGTTAGAGCTACTGAAAGACTATGACTGTGAGATATTGTACCATCCGGGCAAGGCAAACATAGTGGCCGACGCTTTAAGTAGAAAGGAAGAATCGGCACCTATCCGGATCAAAGCGTGTCAGCTGATTATAACACCAGATTGGATGGGTGAAATAGCAAAAGCACAAGATGAAGCGCTGTTAGAAAGAAATGTGAAACGGGAAAGAATAGTAGGACAACAAGGGAACTTGGATGCAAATGCATACGGTGTACGAACAAGGTTTGGCCGAATGTGGATACCTAAGATTGGCGAGCTTAAAGCCAAAATAGTTGATGAGGCCCATAAGTCTCGCTATTCTATCCACCCCGGGACAAACAAAATGTATCAAGACTTGAAGAAAGAATACTGGTGGCCTGGCATGAAGAATGATGTGACCGAGTACGTGAACAAGTGCCTAACGTGTTCACTAGTTAAGGCCGAGCACCAGAAACCATGCGGTAAAATGCAGCCATTACCAATACCAGAATGGAAGTGGGAGGAGATCACAATGGACTTCATTACCAAGCTACCGCGAACAGCTAAAGGCATTGACACCATTTGGGTGATCGTCGACCGCTTGACAAAGAGTGCTCACTTCTTGCCAATACGTGAGACTTCTTCGTCTGAAAAGCTAGCAGAAGTATTCATCAAGGAAATTGTGAGCAGACATGGTATGCCACTGTCAATTGTGTCCGACAGGGATACTAGATTCACATCCAGATTTTGGAAGAAATTCAACGAAGCGATGGGCACTAGACTGAACATCAGCACCGCTTACCACCCTCAGACCGATGGTCAATCTGAAAGAACCATTCAGACCTTTGAGGACATGCTCCGGGCCTGTATCATTGACTTCGGTGGGAGTTGGGACAACCATCTACCATTGGCAGAATTTTCATATAACAACAGCTATCACTCAACCATTGGCATGCCGCCATTTGAAATGTTGTATGGAAGGAGATGTAGGACCCCGGTTTGTTGGGGGGAAATTGGACAAAAGGACTTCGCAAGTCTCGAAGTGGTCAAAGCTACTTCCGAGAAATTTGATCAAATAAAGGCTTGAATGAAAGCCGCAAAAGACAGACATAAATCATACGCGGATAAGAGAAGAAGGGATTTAGAGTTTCAAGTAGGGGATATGGTACTATTGAAAGTGTCTCCGTGGAAAGGAATCATTCGATTCAGGAAGCGTGGCAAACTAAGTCCAAGGTTTGTCGGGCCTTTCAAGATTTTAGCGAGAGTGGGTCAAGTTGCTTACAGACTCGACCTACCCGTTGAGCTTAATGGAATACACCCTACGTTCCACGTGTCCCACTTACGCAAGTGCCTAGCTGACGACACAGCTCACATACCTTACGACGAGATCGAAGTGGATAATAGTCTGAATTATGTGGAGGAACCAATAGCCATTCTTGACCGAGCTGAAAAACGACTACGCAATAAGTCGATACCGTTAGTCAAGATACAATGGAAGCACAGAAAAGGGTCAGAAGCTACATGGGAAAAGGAAGACGAGATGAGGGGACTATACCCTAAATTGTTTAACGTATGAACAGTTTCGAGGACGAAACCTCTTTAAGGAGGGTAGACTTGTAACATCCCAAAAATAATAAAACGAATAAACATAACGAGACCAGTGATTTAGTCGGAACAAGTAAACAAAAAGAGAGCGGGCCTGGGCCCGGCTTCAATGGGCCGAGGGAAGCCCATTGCACATAAGAGGCAAGGCAGCCCTCTTCCCTGCTCATTTCCCCAACTCACGCAGCTTTTAGAGAGAGAAAGGAGAGCTCGGGTCTAGAGAGAGAAAGTGACGGATCAACTCGGGAATTCAGGAGAACGTTGCTGCTGTTCCCGTGAGCAAAACCTCCGAATCAGAATTACAATCCAGGTAACGATTCGATCACATTATGAGTTTTTGTTCGTTTTGGGAAGTTTCGGGTTTTGGCTAAAAGATAACGATTTTACGGATGAAACTTGAAAGTGAACTTAGGTATAGCATCTAGAATGAAAAACGAACGTTTTGATCAAAGAAAGTTTAGATATCGACATGATCAGATTCGCAAGCAAAACATTCGGATTTTTGGGGAAGGCGATAAGTGCAGACCCATCGAAACTACTTAGTTTCGATATGTGCAGGTCCATCGAAACTACTTAGTTTCGATATGTGCAGGTCCATCGAAACTACTTAGTTTCGATATGTGCAGACCTATCGAAACTACCCAGTTTCGATATATGCAGACCCAATCGAAACTACTATAGTTTCGATATGAGCCCCCGATCCGAAGCTAAGATAATACATAAGTTACTTATCGAAACTACCTATCGAAACTACCTATCGAAACTACTTATCGAAACTACCAAGTTTCGACATAAGCAACGTATCGAAACTACCTATCGAAACTACCAAGATTCGACAGGAACAACCTATCGAAACTACCAAGTTTCGATATAAGCTAATCAATCGAAACTACTAGGTTCAAGCATAGTAATGTCTAGTGTCATCTAGGAGCACTACCTTATGTATATGACTTTATTATACAGATCGTGAGTGACACTAGTGAAGCTCAGTAGCCAGCTAAGTGTATTACAGAAACTACTCATCAGGTGAGTTTTATGTGCCCCCTTCTAAGTTATGTGCAAATGATTTATAAATGTTTTGGGGCTGAAGTGTATACACTAAATGAATAAATGAAATGAATGTCAATGTGATCATACGTGATATATTAAGGTATATGTGTAGATACATATGAATGCGAATAATGAATTACGAACAAAGAACGACACGTATGTTTGCAAAGAATGAATGAATGAATGGTAAGGACGTAAATAAATGAAACCTTGCTTTATAAATATATATTGCATGCGAAGAATGTAAGTATACGTTATGGATGGAAACGAAGCTAACGACTACTACGGTAGACGGACGACCACTTGACTATTATGCAGCTAGAGAAGGAAGTCTAGAAAGGTAGACTAAATAAAGGCCACTACGGTGGAGTAAGACGCTAAATCAATATTCGGCTGCATAATTAGTTCAACTGGGAAACGGATGCCTTAGGGCAGACGGGCGAATATGACGGACTACGACGGTAGGACGGTAAAGAAGGACGGCCGAAGGTTGGTCGGACGGAAGTTAAGGCGGACGGTTTCTAGGACCGGACGAGTAAAAGGGCTACGACGGTAGCTCAAGGGCGTATGTCTTTGTGACATACGTACCGTAAGATGGGTTGATCACCCTTATGTGTATGACCAATAAATGGTAAAGAAAGTAAAGGTGAATGCATATCTATGTAATCACGTAAGAAAGATAAGGAAAGAATGTTAAGAAAAGTGAAAGAAAAAGGGTGAACGCATATATATATATGTAATCACATTAATAAAGAAAAGAAAGATGAAAGAAAAGCAAAAGCTATGAATACGTATTTATATGAATGACTTTATATTATTCTTTACTTATGAAGTAAAGAAAAGAATGTTTATATCTAAACGCATTAAACTAGAACTCACCAGCGTTAGCTGACTTTAGTATACATTTCAGGTAAAGGAAGAAAAGGTCGTGCGAGGGCGTGAAGGTTACCCGACACAAGACTGACATCCCACTTTTGTCTGTTAAGATAATGTTGTGTTTTTAATTGTTAAGACTTCCGCTGTTATGAAATGTAATTGAATGATGAATGTTTTTAATTTAAGTTCAGTATTTATGACTATGTTTATGAGTAAATCCAACAAGTGAGGTTACCCGAGAAAGGGGCCTTACAAGTTGGTATCAGAGCAATAGTTTGAGAGATTTAGACATCCCTAAATGTATAGACTCAAACTGATTATGGGACCAACGCACGGATGTCAGTATGGGTAACCAACGCCAACGCCAGCACGGTAAGTAAGTAATGAAGTTAAGGCTCTTGCATAAGAATAGATACCATAACTTAGAACAAATAGATGTTAATGCCATGACTGATTTGAGGAGTTTTGAACCCGAAAAGCAATGTAAATTAGTAATCACAAACCGGTCACTGTAATTAAGAATTTACCTTGCTCGTACTGTTCCAAACTATGATCTGAAGAAATGACATTGATGTATTCCCTTTGTAACTATCAGGAAATTAAGAATTATGGCTGGGGGAGGAAGAACAGGACCTCGAGGTGGTCGCACTGGCCGACGAGGTAGACCTCCGCTGAACCCAAGATTTGAAGAAGAAGAGAGTGTGCACGTAGAGCACACAGAAAGCGTGCACGAAACAGAAGTGACCCCAATTAGGAACGACAGTCCAGGGCCTATACAGTTGGAACCTGAAGTCAGGGATGCTATTGCCCATGAAGTTGTGCTCACTTTGAGGAAGGTATTGCCTGACCTACTATCTGAGGCACTAAAGAAAAGCAAAGAAGAGGATGAAGGGAACGATGAAGAGAAAATTTATGACAGTGACGGGGATGAAGTAAAAGTGGTATCAAGCAACCGTGGGTGTACTTACAAAGGTTTCAAGGATGGAGACCCACCCAAGTTTGATGGCAGCAAGGATTCGGTGGCTACGCTTGAATGGATAGAGAGGATGAGTGCTGTAATCAACATTAGCGAGTGTCGACCCGACCAGGCTGTTAAATATGTTGCTCATTCTTTCACCAATGAGGCCTTAGGTTGGTGGAGAAACATTCAGAGGACAAAGTCCCCAAATGCTCTTGCAAGAATGACATGGGAAGAACTGAAAAAGCTGGTAATTCAAAAGTTCTGTCCCCAGAACGAAATTGATCGCGTGGAAAATGAATTCCTAAACCTTAAGGCTGGCAACAAGACACACCGCCAGTACACTTCTAGATTCAATGAGTTGGCTCAGCTAGTACCCCACCTGGTGGAGACAGAAGAGCGAATGATCAAGTATTATGTGAAGGGCCTACCTCAAAGGGTCCGTGTCCACGTGAAAGCCAACCTACCCTCGACTTTCGAGTCGGTAGTGAACCTGAGCGGAATCGTCTACGGCGATTATGCCAATGAGGACCCACCAACAGAAACCCAAAAGAGAAAGTGGGAGAACCCGTCTAGAGGAACCGGGAGAGGGAATGTAACAACGGAAACTAAGAAGCCAAGGTTGGATGAATATGAAACTTGCAAGAAATGTGGAAGGCAACATCTTGGCGAATGTAAATTAGCACCACCACATGCTATAAGTGCGGGAAGCCGGGGCACTTCTCCCGAGAATGTGTAAGAGACGTCAAGTGTCAAGTATGTGGATTGTTTGGACATTTGACAAAGAACTGCAGGAAGGCCGGCCAATCTGGTTCGGGAAAGGATAGGGAGCAGGAACAGCCTAAGGCAAGGACTCGTGCCTATGCCTTGACTGAGGAAGAAGCAAGAGGAAACCCTGATGTCGTATCAGGTACGTTTCTAGTAAATGATGAACATGCTGCTATTTTATTTGACTCTGGTGCTAGTAAAAGCTTCATATCAAATGCATTTAGTCGTAAATTGGATTGCACTATCAACACCATAGTAAAGGCCTTTAGCGTACAAACTGCCGTGGGTAAAAATTCGGCAGTATTCCAAGTAACAGAGGATTGCATCATAGAAATAGAGGGACATAAGTTTCCATCTAGATTATTCCTTCTTACCTTAGGAGGATTCGATATAGTATTGGGTATGGATTGGTTAGCTGCCAACGAAGCTCAAATCTTATGCAAACGTTAGAGGGTACACCTAAAAGCTCCTAGCGGCAGTCCAATTACGGTTTATGGGGATTGGAATTGCACGATGCCAAACGTCATCTCGATGATCAAGGCCGAAAGTCACATGAGGCGCGGTTGCGAAGCATATCTGGCATATGTTATTGATGATAGAATGAAAATGGAAGAACTCAAGAATGTACCCGTGGTGTGCAACTTTCCGAAAGTATTCCCTGAGGATCTACCTGGGTTACCACCCGATCGGGAAATAGAATTTCAGATTGATTTATTGCCAGGAGCTGAGCCCGTTGCCAAAGCCCCCTACCGATTGGCTCCGTCAGAAATGAAAGAATTGATGTCTCAACTAGAGGAACTAACAGAAAAAGGATTTATTAGACCGAGCATCTCACCATGGGGCGCTCCGGTACTATTTGTAAAGAAGAAGGACGGCAGCATGCGCATGTGCATTGACTACCGCGAACTGAACAAGAGGACAGTAAAGAACAAATACCCACTGCCCAGGATAGACGACCTTTTTGATCAACTACAAGGTGCGAGTTGGTTCTCAAAGATCGATCTTAGGTCGGGTTACCATCAGTTGAAAGTAAGAGAGGAAGACGTACCAAAGACCGCGTTTCGCACGCGTTATGGGCATTATGAGTTTCTCGTGATGTCCTTCGGATTAACTAACGCACCAGCAGCGTTCATGGATTTGATGAATAGAGTATGTCGACCCATGTTGGATCGATCTGTGATAGTTTTTATAGACGACATACTGGTATATTCGAAAAACGAGGGTGATCACCACTGTCACCTAAGGGAGGTTCTGGAGGTGCTAAAGCAGGAAAAGTTGTACGCAAAATTCTCCAAATGCGCGTTCTGGCTTAGGGAAGTCCAATTCCTAGGTCATGTAATAAACCCAAACGGCATCATGGTGGATCCTGCAAAGATCGAGACAGTAAAGGAATGGAACATCCCAAAGACACCAACAGAGATACGAAGTTTTCTAGGATTGGCAGGCTACTATCGAAGGTTCATTAAAGATTTCTCAAGAATTGCCTCGCCACTAACCAAACTGACACGGAAGGAAGTAAAGTATGAATGGGGTCCAACCCAAAACAACGCGTTTGAGGAACTTAAGACACGATTAACTCAAGCTCCAGTCTTAACACTACCTGAGGGAAATGAAGACTTGGTAGTCTACACTGACGCTTCAGGGCAAGGTTTAGGGTGCGTACTCATGCAAAGAGGAAAGGTAATTGCTTATACATCGCGGCAACTAAAGATTCACGAGGTTAACTACCCAACACACGATCTAGAATTAGCCACAGTAGTTTTCGCGTTGAAAATATGGAGGCACTATCTGTATGGAGCTAAATGCACCATTTACTCCGATCACAAAAGCCTGAGGTACTTTTTTGAACAAAAGGAATTAAACATGAGACAAAGAAGGTGGTTAGAGCTACTGAAAGACTATGACTGTGAGATATTGTACCATCCGGGCAAGGCAAACGTAGTGGCCGACGCTTTAAGTAGAAAGGAAGAATCGGCACCTATCCGGATCAAAGCGTGTCAGCTGATTATAACACCAGATTGGATGGGTGAAATAGCAAAAGCACAAGATGAAGCGTTGTTAGAAAGAAATGTGAAACGGGAAAGAATAGTAGGACAACAAGGGAACTTGGATGCAAATGCATACGGTGTACGAACTAGGTTTGGCCGAATGTGGATACCTAAGATTGGCGAGCTTAAAGCCAAAATACTTGATGAGGCCCATAAGTCTCGCTATTCTATCCACCCCGGGACAAACAAAATGTATCAAGACTTGAAGAAAGAATACTGGTGGCCTGGCATGAAGAATGATGTGACCGAGTACGTGAACAAGTGCCTAACGTGTTCACTAGTTAAGGCCGAGCACCAGAAACCATGCGGTAAAATGCAGCCATTACCAATACCAGAATGGAAGTGGGAGGAGATCACAATGGACTTCATTACCAAGCTACCGCGAACAGCTAAAGGCATTGACACCATTTGGGTGATCGTCGACCGCTTGAAAAAGAGTGCTCACTTCTTGCCAATACGTGAGACTTCTTCGTCTGAAAAGCTAGCAGAAGTATTCATCAAGGAAATTGTGAGCAGACATGGTATGCCACTGTCAATTGTGTCCGACAGGGATACTAGATTCACATCCAGATTTTGGAAGAAATTCAACGAAGCGATGGGCACTAGACTGAACATCAGCACCGCTTACCACCCTCAGACCGATGGTCAATCTGAAAGAACCATTCAGACCTTTGAGGACATGCTCCGGGCCTGTATCATTGACTTCGGTGGGAGTTGGGACAACCATCTACCATTGGCAGAATTTTCATATAACAACAGCTATCACTCAACCATTGGCATGCCGCCATTTGAAATGTTGTATGGAAGGAGATGTAGGACCCCGGTTTGTTGGGGGGAAATTGGACAAAAGGACTTCGCAAGTCTCGAAGTGGTCAAAGCTACTTCCGAGAAATTTGATCAAATAAAGGCTCGAATGAAAGCCGCAAAAGACAGACAGAAATCATACGCGGATAAGAGAAGAAGGGATTTAGAGTTTCAAGTAGGGGATATGGTACTATTGAAAGTGTCTCCGTGGAAAGGAATCATTCGATTCAGGAAGCGTGGCAAACTAAGTCCAAGGTTTGTCGGGCCTTTCAAGATTTTAGCGAGAGTGGGTCAAGTTGCTTACAGACTCGACCTACCCGTTGAGCTTAATGGAATACACCCTACGTTCCACGTGTCCCACTTACGCAAGTGCCTAGCTGACGACACAGCTCACATACCTTACGACGAGATCCGAGTGGATAATAGTCTGAATTATGTGGAGGAACCAATAGCCATTCTTGACCGAGCTGAAAAACGACTACGCAATAAGTCGATACCGTTAGTCAAGATACAATGGAAGCACAGAAAAGGGTCAGAAGCTACATGGGAAAAGGAAGACGAGATGAGGGGACTATACCCTAAATTGTTTAACGTATGAACAGTTTCGAGGACGAAACCTCTTTAAGGAGGGTAGACTTGTAACATCCCAAAAATAATAAAACGAATAAACATAACGAGACCAGTGATTTAGTCGGAACATGTAAACAAAAAGAGAGCGGGCCTGGGCCCGGCTTCAATGGGCCGAGGGAAGCCCATTGCACATAAGAGGCAAGGCAGCCCTCTTCCCTGCTCATTTCCCCAACTCACGCAGCTTTTAGAGAGAGAAAGGAGAGCTCGGGTCTAGAGAGAGAAAGTGACGGATCAACTCGGGAATTCAGGAGAACGTTGCTGCTGTTCCCGTGAGCAAAACCTCCGAATCAGAATTACAATCCAGGTAACGATTCGATCACATTATGAGTTTTTGTTCGTTTTGGGAAGTTTCGGGTTTTGGCTAAAAGATAACGATTTTACGGATGAAACTTGAAAGTGAACTTAGGTATAGCATCTAGAATGAAAAACGAACGTTTTGATCAAAGAAAGTTTAGATATCGACATGATCAGATTCGCATGCAAAACATTCGGATTTTTGGGGAAGGCGATAAGTGCAGACCCATCGAAACTATTTAGTTTCGATATGTGCAGGTCCATCGAAACTACTTAGTTTCGATATGTGCAGGTCCATCGAAACTACTTAGTTTCGATATGTGCAGACCTATCGAAACTACCCAGTTTCGATATATGCAGACCCAATCGAAACTACTATAGTTTCGATATGAGCCCCCGATCCAAAGCTAAGATAATACATAAGTTACTTATCGAAACTACCTATCGAAACTACCTATCGAAACTACTTATCGAAACTACCAAGTTTCGACATAAGCAGCCTATCGAAACTACCTATCGAAACTACCAAGTTTCGACAGGAACAACCTATCGAAACTACCAAGTTTCGATAAAAGCTAATCAATCGAAACTACTAGGTTCAAGCATAGTAATGTCTAGTGTCATCTAGGAGCACTACCTTATGTATATGACTTTATTATACAAATCGTGAGTGACACTAGTGAAGCTCAGTAGCCAGCTAAGTGTATTACAGAAACTACTCATCAGGTGAGTTTTATGTGCCCCCTTATAAGTTATGTGCAAATGATTTATAAATGTTTTGGGGCTGAAGTGTATACACTAAATGAATAAATGAAATGAATGTCAATGTGATCATACGTGATATATTAAGGTATATGTGTAGATACATATGAATGCGAATAATGAATTACGAACAAAGAACGACACGTATGTTTGCAAAGAATGAATGAATGAATGGTAAGGACGTAAATAAATGAAACCTTGCATTATAAATATATATTGCATGCGAAGAATGTAAGTATACGTTATGGACGGAAACGAAGCTAACGACTACTACGGTAGACGGACGACCACTTGACTATTATGCAGCTAGAGAAGGAAGTCTAGAAAGGTAGACTAAATAAAGGCCACTACGGTGGAGTAAGACGCTAAATCAATATTCGGCTGCATAATTAGTTCAAGTGGGAAACGGATGCCTTAGGGCAGACGGGCGAATATGACGGACTACGACGGTAGGACGGTAAAGAAGGACGGCCGAAGGTTGGTCGGACGGAAGTTAAGGCGGACGGTTTCTAGGACCGGACGAGTAAAAGGGCTACGACGGTAGCTCAAGGGCGTATGTCTTTGTGACATACGTACCGTAAGATGGGTTGATCACCCTTATGTGTATGACCAATAAATGGTAAAGAAAGTAAAGGTGAATGCATATCTATGTAATCACGTAAGAAAGATAAGGAAAGAATGTTAAGAAAAGTGAAAGAAAAAGGGTGAACGCATATATATATATGTAATCACATTAATAAAGAAAAGAAAGATGAAAGAAAAGCAAAAGCTATGAATACGTATTTATATGAATGACTTTATATTATTCTTTACTTATGAAGTAAAGAAAAGAATGTTTATATCTAAACGCATTAAACTAGAACTCACCAGCGTTAGCTGACTTTAGTATACATTTCAGGTAAAGGAAGAAAAGGTCGTGCGAGGGCGTGAAGGTTACCCGACACAAGACTGACATCCCACTTTTGTCTGTTAAGATAATGTTGTGTTTTTAATTGTTAAGACTTCCGCTGTTATGAAATGTAATTGAATGATGAATGTTTTTAATTTAAGTTCAGTATTTATGACTATGTTTATGAGTAAATCCAACAAGTGAGGTTACCCGAGAAAGGGGCCTTACAAAAAAACCATTAGTGTCAATGTATCCAAATCATTCAACAAGTGTTTGGGGGTGAGGGTTTTAAGAAAATGAACATTCTGCCCCAATTCAACACCTGGCTGCACGGTCGTGCATTGCCCCTGTCTGACCAAGTTTAACTACTTTTTTTGTTTTTATAGGAAATAAGGAAGAAAATAAAATTTAAACACGTAAAAACCATCCGAAAGCGTTACACCTAAAAAGAAAATATTTTTTTGCTTTCGAATGGCGGTACTTATGTTTTTATATTTTTCTTAACAAAAATTTCGCGGTCGCGATTACTTGAAAGTTCCTTCAAAGATAGATTAGTTAACACAAGCACGAAAATAAAAATAAAAGGAAAATAAAGAGAAAATAGAAATAGTCAGTCCAACGATTTATATCTTTCACAGAATTACTGTGTCCTCGTCAACGGCGCCAAAAATTTGATGTGTGTTTTATATGTAGATAAAAATGTAAATATATATATAACACTGGCAACAATGCTAAAAACATGATGGCATTTTTTTAGTAGTAATAAATATATTCTATTTAGAGCTACACAAAATAAGGTTTTAAATTTATAAATTAAAATGATAATTACTTCAACTAAATACACACACAATAGGCAAGTGTACCTATCGCAGCGTAGTATAGTATGGGTAAGAACCAAGTATCTAACCATGGAAATGGATCCCGTACTCAACACTCGCTATTGTCTGAGTAGCATAATAAGTTGGAAAATGGGTTTTGTTTTAAAAGGAAAATAAAAAGATAAGAAATGTAATTAGAAGTATTATTGCATTTAAGGTGTTACTCCAGTTGTTATCACTTGTTAATTAATGCTATATTTAAAGTAAGGTTGGTCATAGTTACTAGTACTAACCCTTTCGATAGGGGAGTTAGCATTTCGTAACGGAACATTGGATACGGTTGGCCAATTGTTACTTAATGAATCTCCGGACCATGAACGGGATCTCAAGTCCGCCGGTTATCCGTGATTCATTATTCGGACTAAGATTACCCAATGACTGACGTACGTCACGTCTTGTAACTTCATTTGGAAAGTCGGAATGCGCAACTCCCTCCAGAGCTACTTTATGAACGCTCGGACCTAACAAATTATGTTCTTAAATAGTTGTCTTTACTTATAATATTATTTTAAATAAATAAGACTTTCATTCTCAAGATCAAACCCCGTGGCTCCCGCTAGAAGTCCTCTGTAAGCCGACACAAGAGAAGTAAATAAATACCGACACAAACCGCCCGGTCTGGTTAGGGCTCAAACGGCATGCTGAATACCCAAACCTCCAATCAACCCATAATATTAAATCTATACTATCCGGCCATTGCTAGAACCAAGATTTGTATATAGACCGTACAAACTCGACTAAGCTTCCCAAACAAGAAGTCTTGCTTAAGTAACTTACAAGATTTAAGATTATTAGATTGGTTTAAAGATCACTTATTCTTGTCTTTTTAAGATAACTCATAGTAAAGACTCTAAAAACATAACATACTAAATATACTTCATTAATTAATTAAAGTTCATCCAACCTGAGCAACACAAAAGAACTGGCCATGAATGACCATACTAGTGACTCCACTAACACTTAGATAATGTGTGGAAGTATTCCAACACCAAGGGAGAGTGGGTATAGGTTGCCTCTTGTTTTACTCGAACGAGAAGAAACATTCATATTACAAGACTTTAAAAAGGAAAATAAACAAGAAAGCTAAAGCGGACCAAAACCGAGAGAGTTCCAGCTCTTACTAGAGCACTAAGGCCTTCCCTACTCTTGATCTTGGACACCTAAAACACTAGAATGAGATTCCTATTCATAGGCAAAGATTTGGACGATGCACGGCCGTGCAATGGGATACACAGTCACGCAAAAGCACTCATTTCTTGCACGTGACGGATTCTGTCAGGTCTGGCAGGCTCAGGGCCCGTTTTCACCATTTGCATCGTCGTGCAATGGGATGCACGACTGTGCAATCCATTATTTTTAATTTTGCTTGATTTTTACTTTCTTTGTTGACTCCTTGGGTGTACGAACGTCCGATTGGCTTTCGAATGCTGATTTTCCCTTGTTTTTGAGTGATTTCTTCCTGTTTTTGTATACAAGGGATAATTATACTGTTGTAACACAATTAAGTAGATTAAGTATCATATCTTATCATTTTATCTCTAATTGTAATAAATTTGGGGATAGTTATGCATGCACAACATGTATAATTTACGTCATGTCAATGAGTCATGCAATGGTGATCAAGATTGCGGCTTTACACCAAGATCCGTGGTTCCATTATCAGTTCCATCATCAACTCCTGATCCGAATGTTGCTTCTTGTTCGAGTACTCATGAAAACAAGGTTCAATCAACAAGAAGTAATTGATTACACTGATGTGTACGCACCTGTAGCGTGGTTGGAAGCGTTCGGTTGTTTCTGGCTTTTGCTTCATTCAAGGAGTTTAAGATTTATCAATTGGATGTGAAGAGTGCTTTCTTGTATAGCAAGGTTAAAGAAGAAGTGTACGTTTGCTAGCCACCGGGCTTTGAAGATCCATTATATCCTTCAAGAGTGTTCAAGTTAGATAAAGCTTTATATGAACTTCATCAGGCGCCCAGAGCTTGGTATGAAACGTTGTCTCAACATCTTCTTGACAATTGCTTTGATCGTGGCCAGATTGAGTCAACCTTGTTCATAAAGAAAGTAGGGGGAGATTACCTGATGGTTCAGATTTACGAAGACGATATTACATTTGGTTCAACAAATGAAGAATTATACAAAGAGTTTGAGGGAGTCATGAAATCGAAGTTCGAAATGTCCGTTATGGGAGAGTTATCCTTTTTCTTAGGGTTGCAAGTTAACCAGAAGGAAGATGGCTTCTTTATTCACCAGTCTAAGTACGTAAATGACATCTTGAGCTGGTTCAATATGGAAGACTGTTCCCCATATGAAACTTCGATTCCATTGAATCACAAGTTAAATCCAAATCCAGAAGGGAAGGATATTGAAAGTCGATTGTACAGAGCTATGATTGGATCCCTCATGTACCTAACAGCATCAAGGCCAAGTATAATGTTTGTCGTGTGTCTCTGTTCCAGATTTCAAGCGAAACTGAAAGAATCTCATCTGATTGCAGTAAAAAGGATATTCCGGTACCTGAAAGGGAAACCGAGACTAGGACTTTGGTTTGTCATGGATCTAATTTTGATTTTGTTGCATATATAGATTCTGATTTTGGAGGATGCTGCTTGGACAGGAAGTCCACAACAGGTGGTTGCTAGTTCCTTGGTAATCGACTTGTATCATGGTAGTGTAAGAAGCAGACCACAGTCTCAATTTCAACATGTGAATCAGAGTACATTGCAGCTTCCAGTTGTTGACAAATTTTGTGGATCGAGTAACAATTAAAAGACTACAGTTTGAATTTTACATGCACCCCCATGTTCATAGATAACAATGCTACTATGTCAATTACTAATAACCCTGTCAAGCATAATAAAACTAAGCACATTGAAATCAGATATCATTTTATTCGTGATTGTGTAGATAAAAGGTTGATTGAGCTGGTGAAAGTGCATACTGATGACAACTTTGTTGATCTCTTCACCAAGGCATTTGATCGGACTCGCTTTAAGTTTTTGGTAAAAATGATCGGAATGATCACTCCCGAATAAAAGTTTTTCAAAAGCTATTTTCATGGAAGTGTTTATTTTTTATTATTTTATTTCTTTTATTTAGCATAGTTTTATTGCTTTTTAAGTTTCATGTATTTATTTTACTGTCAAAAGGTGTTATTTATAAAAATTCAAAACAAATTTAAAAAAGATAAAATCAACATCACTTGGAGTTATAGAAGAAATGATAGTACATCAGTAGGTGATCATACACATATGACCATAGAAAGACTACCTGGTTTCTGTATTTATGCTCAACGTTGTGTTTATATGATTTAATCTAAACTTTTTAGTTTGCACCAACAAGAAATGATAGCATCATGAATGCTTAATATTACATTTATATATTTTAATTTGGATATATGCATGTAATTTGAATTGTTAGTAGGCTAGAAGCGTGTTTAGACCATTAGTAGTGTGAAAACATAATGATTTGTCACAATTCTGATTTGAACCCGTATTATGCCAGGTGTGTGTTAAAATATCATTATCAGATATAGAATACGAGGCTTTAAGAATTTCATGAGACAAGTATCGGATTATGTTGATTAGCACAAATTTTTTAGTTCACTTCACTGCCCATGTCCCGAAAAAACATGCAATGTGATGTTGAATTAAGATATGTCTTGATATCGTTTGTCAAGCATATGCTAGCCCTTGGATCTAATCACTTGATTATCCTGATCCATTGAAGACATCCAGATAACAGTTGGATCCTCGTACCAGAATATTATGATTCCTCATATATAAGCCAAGCCATTTGAATCATTCGATTCTGAATCATCCTGGTTCCATATATATACTTTGGGATCTGCTTCTTTTCCTGTGCTATTTGATATAATTTCATCCTGGAGATTGATACACATATTCTCTTGCACAAAGTCTCATATGTCTTGAAGATAGTGCACATTACTTTCTGTTGGCATACTTTTGGGGTACACATTGTTTTCATATAAATGGTACTAACTCACAAGAAAATGGGATAAACATGCTTGTAGTTTCAAATCTTATAATGCTGACAACATGAATTCCGATGTAGTGTATTGCAAATTAGGTACGAATAAGTTAGCATGTCATGCTCTGATCTTGTTTACTTTGAAGTTTATCGCGTGTCATTTCATAATCTTTTGAAAAGAAATCTTTGATAATTTTGAGAGTTGTGAACTGTACTTGGATAGAAAGCCATAGGTCACCCTTAGATTTGCTAGGGATTTTATATTTGATATGTGTGTGATTCATCAATGATACTCATATGATATTCTTACTCGTGATGTATGATTCAAAAATATGTGATTTTAGTTTGTATAGATAAAAACTAAAAATATATTTTTTTGTTTTATGCTTTTTTTTATTTGAAAAATCCAAAAAGATTTTAAGTGTGTTTTAGCATAAAGTTTCAAAAATTCAAAAATATGTTCGTTATTTGATAGTTAGTGTTATTAAAAAAATCTAAAAATATTTTTCTTCCTTGCTTCCAGATAAGTCCCATTCGAGGGGGATCCAGTGCTATGATGATTCTAGTGATGATCTGATCAACAAATCACCTATAGATGAGCTGTTATTGATGAATCAAGAGAAAATGCAAGAAAAAGAGCATAAAAAGAACAAAAACCCACAAAACTGATTATTATTCCACTAAGATAATTACAATAAGCTCCTGGAATAATTACTAGGATCTACCACCGCCATCCACCACGGGTGAGCTCCCCCGTGATGGTCGAACGAACACAAACTGAAAACACCCTCTAGCTAGCTAAACAAAGAAAATAGCAGAGAAAAATGGTGGAGAAGAAGGTCTGATTGCTATGAAAATGGTAAGGTATAAATAGGAAACCTGAGAGAGTCGACGTGCAGATTGCCGACTCTCGCTGAGAGTCGGCCGTAACCGACCTAGCGACTCTCTGATAGTCGGTTGAAGCCAGCCTAGCGACTCTCATAGAGTCGGCTGAAGATGACCTAGCGACTCTCAGAGAGTCGGCTGAAACTAGCCAAGCGACTCTCAGAGTGTCGCTAGCGACCCTCAGACTCTCAGAGTTTCGCTGAAACCAGCCTATCGAACCTAAACTTCTCGTGATCGTATTAATTGATTACATCATTCTCAAACTAGACCCAACACTTTCATGAAAATTTTATTTTATAAATGTTCAGGATTGTATCTCTTACAGGTTCCTGATGGGAAGAAAGAAAGATCGAGAGTTTGAAAGTTGGATTGAAAAAGTTCAAAAATTCCCTAAATATGGAGCTTGAAGTGAACTTATCTTGTTCGCTTGGTTTGGTTATGTTCGCCTGGGAGCGAACTTATCAGGGAGTATATAATACACAGTGTAACATTTCTGATTTTTAGTATCCGTATTTCAATTCAATGTAATGCATTTCAAACCCAATTCTAGTGTACTGTTTTATTCTATTCGTACCATTAATTAAATACTATATTTCAATGCAAATCCGCATATTTTACTCGGTTATAACCTACTAGAACACTACATAAGTATCTATTTATACAAATATGTCAAAGACTAAAGTTACAAGGTATGATGTTGAAAAGTAACAAGAAACCCTAATAGGCACGGTCATGCCTCGTTCTGGCACGGTCGCGCGACTTGCTTTGGAACGGTCGCTCCTGGTGCCTTGGCACGGTCGCGCCTCATACTGGCACGGTCGCGCCTCTCATCAGTTGAAACGTAAATGCAGACTTTAATCACAGAGACGTTCGATTTCATAACCGTTCTACACGTTTTCACCATTAACAAACCCAATTAAATCTTTTAATCATAACAATTACAGCAAATAAACCAAATTTGGTCGATTCAACTCATAACCATCCAATCCTCTCGCAAGACCGTCGAATTTACCATTTTTGATTATGATTCTCCTAAGACAACATACTATCAATCCTCTTTGAAGCTCCCGGAAACACTGAGCCAGTCGGAATTGCAGAAGAAGGCGCCGGAAACCGAACCCGTCGTCGCCAGAATTTCTCTCTACCAAACACTATCAATTCGTCGTCCTTCTGGGTAATTGAAACCTCTCACACTTACGTTTTAGTCTATAAATCAAAAGCCCTAATCTAATTTGGGCTTACAATATGGGAATCATCACGAACCAGAATCTAGTTTTCGTTCAAAATAGATTTAATCGAACCCTGCTTTGAACACGTTTAAAGTACAATTAATATATCCCAAAATACTCGTAATAACTCTACAGATGAAAGCCCTATGAAATCCAACGTTAACATTATAAGAATCAGTCAATTCGTTCCTGTTTTGGAACAAACACGGTCGTGCTAGTCTTCTAGCGCGGTCGTGCTTCATGAGACACGGTCGCGCCAAATGACAGCGCGGTTGTGCCTCCCACAATCAGACCCGGTCATGCCCTTGGCTAGACTTGGTCATGCCTCAAAACCCTAGACACGGTCATGCCTGGCCCAAGACACGATCGTGCCTAGTGAACAACCCAATTATGCATTCTGTTTGGTCAACACGGTCGCGTCCCTGACTAGCACGGTCGCGCCCGTGTTCCTAGCACGATCGTGCCTTGTCCAGGCACGGTCGTGTGTGAGAAAAATCTTTGCAGAATAATTATTTCCATAAATTAAAAACAATAAGTATTTCAAAATATTTTTTAAATAAAAATGATTGATTTTATAAAATAAATAAATAGAAATTTATTATTTAAAACTTACAAAAATTAAATTCATATTTAAACCCTACACTTAAACATTATTTACACCATTTATTTAAACATCTTTATGAAAATAAAGTAAAGACATTTATAATTATTTTAAAACATCTAATGCAATTAAATGACTAAGTTATAAATAAATGAATAAGGTAAAGATTATTTATTTAATCCACATTTAAACAAAAACCATTTAGTTAGGTACCTCTAATACTTAACTTATTTTTATAAATAATAATTTTGTTTTATTATTTATTCCAAACTCAAACCCTAATTTATACAACACCATTCAAGTACAAACCACAAGCTTTATACACACAACCAACTCAATCCTAGACTTAAACATAGAATATTGAGCATACTATTAATCCTATATACATTCCACATTAGGTTAACATTGTGCATTACAAGGATCTCATTTCTAGCTAGTATTTCGTGTTAGCTACGCCTTCAAATCAAGTGAGTATTACATAGCCCCTTTTACTCTTTTAAACTTTTTGGGGTGGAACATGAAAATTATACAACACTATCACTTACACTTACATAAACTACACAAATACAAATCCTATTTACATTCATGTGTGCAAATTTGAGCTTTATGCCTGAGTGCTAGGTGTGTTAACTCTTGTATACGATTATGTGCAATCCTTAACTATTCAAGCCGATAGTAACAATGATAGATCTATTGAGTCTGACAAACCCACCCGGTTTGGGGTGATTGTTACCGACAACAAAATTTTTGCATGCTAGTTACAAAGGTTTGATTGTACTTGGTTACACAATAGTTGCTCTCCATAAATGCCTTATTTATCATGTTATGTAAGAATTTGTTTTACAATCTATATGCTAGTATTATACAAACCTGTGTTATACTCACCAACTTTTTAGTTAACTTTATTTTATTCATGTTTCAGGTGCTAATATGTAAGTTTGATCAAGACATGCTACACATAGGCTTGGGACTTAGTTAAATTTAAATAAAGACTATTATGTATTTCGATTATGTACTTGTTTGAATTTGGTTTTGTTGAATTATTTGAAGTTAAACTTGATGATTAATATATTGAAATCTAGTCAACCTTGTGCTCATGAACAGTCTACATGTCCCGCCCCGATGATTCCGCCGTCGGTTGGGGTGTGACAGATTGGTATCAGAGCCTTGGTTATAGGGAATTAGGTTATTAGATACCCATGACCTAGACTATAACTTTAGGACACCCATTTATGCCATGCTTCATGTTTATGTGATTATGTGTTACATGTTATGTGTTACATGCTATGTGTTACATGCTTACTATGATTAGTTATTATTTCGTTTTGATACCTTACTTATTAAAAATTCATGACTTATTAGACTATACTTAAATAATAAATTAAATAAAACAATATCCCTACCCTTACCCTAAACCTCATAACCTTCTTGCCTACTTCTTTATCATTATCATCTTTGCATGTGGAAACTCCATGGAACTAAATCTATAAAATTTCTTTATTTTCTCGTTAAGGCTTTTAAACTTTGTTAATTATTTGAGGACAGGTGCAATCTGGAAGGGTGACACCTGTATTCTGGTTTTTCTGTCTAGGAAAGCATTTTGCATAAATACCAATCAACCGAGGGACCCGTATGCTTTCTTGGGAATTCCCGGGATGAGTGTTTACTTATAGGCTAAAGCATGTCTCTTTAAAAATTATATGAGTTTAATTAACCTTAATGTGTCATAGTATTCAAGTGATTATATCACTATTTGAGTACAATCCCAACTATGAATTACTATTTTAATTGTTATCTTATTCTTTTAAATCCAAACAACATTCATAAGTTCTTACATATTTTCTTGTCTTGTGAAAATCTGTAGAATTCCTCCTCGTCGTGCTCCCATGGCCAACACCAACACCGACATCGCTACCATCCTTGCACAACTCATAACTCAACTCACTCAAGCTAATGGTGCCACCAATGGTAACTATGGGGCAAATGGTGGTAATGGTGGAAATGGTGTTGCCTACCCATCTCAATTGTCACACCCCGACCGATGGCGGAATCATCGGGGCGGGACATGTACGACTGTTCATAGCACAAGGTTGACTAAATCGAAATATATTAAAGTCAAATTTCCATTACACAAAATCCAAGTACAAAATCAAATTCAAACAAGAAACATAAATAGTTCATAAAATTCTTGATTCATATTGCTAAGTCCAAGTCCTATGTTGAACACATCTTGTATCAATCTCACATATTGGGGCCTGAAACATGAATAAAATAAAGTCAACTAAAAAGTTGGTGAGTATAACACAAGTTTGTACATAGATAGCATATAGTTTGTAAACCAAAATCCTTTACATAACATGATAAATAAGGCATTTATGGGGAGCCGCTATTGTGTAACCAAGTACAATCAAACCTTAGTAACTAGTATGCAAATTGTGTTGTCGGTATCAATCACCTCCACTTGGGTGGGTTTGTCAGACTCAATAGATCTATCATTGAAAACCGTCGGCTTGAATAGTTAATGATTGTACATAATAGCATGCAGAAGTTAGCACAAATAGTCCTTGGGCATAAAGCTCAAATTGCACACATGAATGTTATAGGATTTGTAATTGTGTTGTTTGTGTAAATGTAAACATGTAATTTGTATATAGTTCATGTTTCATCCCAAAAGTGTAAAAGAATAAAAGGGGTTGTGAATACTCACTTGGTATAGAAGTGAAGCTAACAAGGAATATAGATAGCAATAAGATCCTTGAAATGCACACTTTTACCTAAAGAGTAATATGTATTGAATCACATAGGTGCATAAAGTTTAAGTCTAAAATGAAAGTTGAATTTGTATATAAAACCATTGATTTGCATTTAAAAAGTATTGGATAAAATATATAAAGTTTGAGGTAAAATATGTTTGAAACAATTTAATTAGGTTTGAATTAAATAAATAAGTGTATAACTATAGTTTATGAAATAATGTAAATATTAATTGTAATTAAGTATAAATAAATAAATGATTTTGATTTAAAATGTAAATTGAATAAATCATCATTATTTATAAATTTTGTAACTTAATTATTTAAAATATCATTTAAGTGTAAGAATGAAAAATATAAATTTAATTTTTATAAACTTTTCAATAAATTACATTTATGCCAAGATTAAACTTTTAATCTATTTTTAAATACAGAAAACATATTTTTATAAAATCTGAAACATTTATTGATTAAAATATAAAAATTTTAATTCTGTTGAAAGTTCTGAGTCTAGCACGACCATGCCTCGGAAGGGCACGATCGTGCTCAAGCCACGGGCGCGACCGCGCTAGTCGGGGCGCGACCGGGTTGATCAACAGGAGCACAATCTAGACAAGTTTGACAGGCACGACCGTGCCTTAGCCCGGCACGGTCGTGTCTATGATCTTTAGACACAACAGGGACTAGTCCAGAGGGCATGACAAGGTCTGTTCAGGAGGCCACGACCGCGCTGCTAATCGGCACGACCGCGCTAAATGAGGCACGGCTGCGCTAGATGATTAGCGCGACCGTGTCTATTCCAAAACAGACACGAATTGACAGATTCTTGTATTTTAATTGGTGGAATTGTTTAGGCTTTTCATTTATGGGTTATTACGAGTGTTCTGAGATATTTTAATTGTATTAACAGCATGATTAGGAGCGATTCCGATTAAATCATTTTTCTTATAAAAAGGATTCTGGTTCAGAACGATTTCTGTAATGAAAGCCCGAATTGACAAAGGGCTTTTGTTACATGGACCGAAACGAAAGAGAGGGATGATTCAATTAACCTGAACAGTAGCGAATCGATAGGGAATGGTAGAACTTAGTTCCGGCGACGGCAAGACTGGCTTCCGGCAACCTCTGCTGCGGTTCCGAATGCTTCAGCGGCTTCGGATGATTCAGAGATGCTTTGGGAAAACGCTTGATAGGATTTCTTGAGGTAATTCCGGTCGAAAGAGCTTCGGAGAATTTTCTTGAATTGAGAGAGTTTTTTTCTTGAATTAATGAAATGAACTGAGGCGTTTGGAATTTGAAAAGTGGTAATACAATTGTTAAGGGAAAAGGAAACGTACGACTGTTACGGATTCAAACGATCGGGTGATTAAAGTTGCAGTTACGTTTCAGCTGTTACACAGGCGCGACCGTGCCAAGGAGAGGCGCGACCGTGCCTAGGCACCGGGCGCGATCGTTCCAGAGCAGGTCGCGCGACCGTGCCAAAGCACTTGGCGCGACCGTGCTAGAACGAAGCACGACCGTGCTAACTAGGGTTTCTTGATGTTTTTCAATTTTAGTCCTTGACTTTTCAGGTTTGATAAGTTTGTACCAAATAGTTTCTTGTATAGCGTTTAAATGTATATAATCTAGTAAAACTTGCGGATTTATATAGGATTATTGCATTAAATTTTACGACGAGAAAATAATGGGGCATTGCACGAGTATAGAACTTGAAATTGCATTACATTGAACTGAAATAGGCATACTAAAATCCGAAATGTTACAGTCTCCCCATGTTGAGAGAATTTCGTCCCGAAATTTAGCTAGAGGAAACAACATTATTAGTAAAAAGATGAGGGTACTTGAGCTTCATTTGGTCTTCTCGTTCCCAAGTGAACTCAGGACCACGCTTAGATTCCCAACGAACTTTAACGATAGGAATGCGACTTCGCTTGAGTTGCTTGACTTCACGATCCATAATTTCCACCGGTTTCTCAACGAAGTGCATCTTTTCATCAATGCGCACGTCGTCAAGCGGTATATGGAGATTTTCGTCGGCGAGACACTTCTTTAGATTAGATATATGAAATGTAGGATGCACATTGCCAAGAGATGGGGGTAACTCGAGCTTGTAAGCCACTTTCCCAATCCTTTCAAGGATTTTGAACGGACCAACATAACGAGGCGATAACTTGCCTTTCTTTCCGAAACGGATCACACCCTTCCATGGAGATACCTTAAGAAGAACGAGATCACCGACTTGGAATTCCAAGGGTTTTCGACGCTTGTCGGCATAACTCTTTTACCGACTCCTCGCTACTCGAATATTGTCACGGATTTGAATAATCTTGTCGGAAGTTTCTTGAATTAACTCAGGACCGGTGATTTGTGCTTCACCAATCTCGTTCCAACAGATAGGAGAACGACACTTGCGGCCATAGAGAGCTTCGAATGGAGCCATGTTGATACTTGTGTGGTAGCTATTGTTGTAAGAAAACTCAACGAGGGATAAATGTGAATCCCAATTGCCACCAAAATCGATTACACAAGCTCTAAGCATGTCTTCAAGAGTTTGGATTGTTCGCTCGGTTTGACCATCAGTTTGGGGATGGTAAGCCGTGCTCAAATCCAAACGAGTACCAAGAGCAGATTGGAGAGATTGCCAAAATCGAGAAGTGAACCGAGCGTCTCTATCGTATATTATGTTCAAGGGAACGCCATGACGGCTAACAATTTCATCAATGTAAATTCGGGCTAATTTCTCCACTTTGAAGTCTTCACGAATAGGCAAGAAGTGGGCAGATTTGGTGAGTCGATCAATGATCACCCAAATACTATCATAACCACTCGAGGTGCGAGGGAGCTTGGTAATGAAATCCATAGCTAAATTCTCCCATTTCCACACGGGAATTTCTGGTTGTTCGAGTAAACCAGAAGGACGTTGATGTTCGGCTTTGGAGCAAGTTAAGCATTTGGCCACATAAAGAGCAATGTCTTTCTTCATACCGGGCCACCAATAAAGTTGGCGAAGATCTTGGTACATTTTATCCGCACCAGGATGAATAGAATAACGAGTCTTATGAGCCTCGTTCATGAGAATTGCACGAAGATCATCGCGATCGGGAACCCAAATACGGTTCAAGTAATATAGTAAGCCATTGGGTTTTGATTCAAGAAGAAGTTCAACACCACACGACATTTCTTCATACATGTTACCCTCGGTTACCGAGACGTGTTGAGCTTCTAAGATACGGGTTTGAATATCGGTTTGAACACGGGCACAATGAAGCATAACATGGTCCTTTCGACTTAAGGCATCGGCTACAACATTCGCTTTGCCGGGATGGTAACGAATCTCGCAGTCGTAGTCGTTAAGGAGTTCGACCCAACGTTGTTGCCTCATATTGAGTTCTTTTTGGTTGAAGATATGTTGAAGACTTTTATGGTCGGTGAATACCACACATTTCGTGCCGTATAGGTAATGTCTCCAAATCTTTAACGCGAATACGACCGCACCTAACTCGAGATCGTGCGTCGTATAATTCTTTTCATGAATTTTGAGTTGTCTTGATGCATAAGCGATTACTTTTCCTCGTTGCATGAGGACACAACCAAGACCTTGGTTAGAAGCATCACAATAGACAACTAAATCATCATTTCCATCGGGGAGAGTCAAAATGGGAGCATTGCACAACTTATGCTTAAGAGTTTGGAAAGCTTCTTCTTGTTTCGGTCCCCACTCATAAGTTTTACCCTTATGGGTCAAAGCGGTAAGAGGGACAGCAATCTTTGAGAAGTTTGAGATGAAACGACGATAATAACCCGCAAGACCAAGAAATGAACGAACTTCGGTAGGAGTCTTCGGGGCATTCCAATTCTTAACCGTTTCAATCTTAGCAGGATCAACATGAATACCCTTGTCGTTGACGATGTGACCAAGAAATTGAACTTCTTTTAACCAAAATTCACATTTGGAGAACTTGGCATATAGTTGTTCTTTCTTTAACAGGTCCAAAACCAATCTAAGGTGTTCTTCTTGGTCGGCTTTAGTCTTGGAATAGATTAAGATATCGTCAATGAAAACGATCACGAATTTATCAAGGTACGGTTTGCACACACGGTTCATGAGATCCATGAAAACTGCGGGTGCATTGGTTAACCCGAAAGGCATAACCATGAACTCGTAATGACCATACCTTATTCGAAAAGCAGTCTTAGGAATGTCATCTTCTTGAACACGGAGCTAATGATAACCAGATCGAAGATCAATCTTCGAGAAGCAAGTAGAACCTTGAAGTTGATCAAAGAGATCATCGATTCTAGGCAAAGGATAACGATTTTTGATAGTAAGCTTGTTGAGTTCGCGGTAGTCAATACACATGCGAAATGATCCATCCTTCTTCTTAACAAATAAGACGGGTGCACCCCACGGTGAATGACTTGGGCGAATGAAACCTTTATCGGAGAGTTCTTGAAGTTGACTTGCGAGCTCTTGCATTTCGGAAGGTGCAAGATGATAAGGAGCTCTAGCAACGGGGTTAGCTCCGGGCATAAGATCAATACGGAACTCTACTTGACGAACAGGAGGAAGACCGGATAAATCTTTAGGAAATACTTCGGGAAAATCCCTAATGATAGGAATGTCTTGAATACTCTTCTCCTTGACGTCCTTTTGAACAATATGAGCTAGGAAGGCGATGTACTTCTTTCGTAAGTACTTTTGAGCGGTAGTACAAGACATCAATTTAAGACCCTTGCAAGGCTTTTCACCAAAAACCCTTAAGGTTTCTCCCGATGGTAGCGGAATTCGTATACACTTTTCAAAGCAAATGACTTCGGCATGATGATTTGATAGCCAATCCATACCTATGATAATATCAAAGCTTCCTAGTAGCATTGGAACAAGGTTGATTGGGAATGCATGATCATTAAGTTCTAAAGAGCAATCATAGATAATAGACTCAATTGTAAGGGAGTCGCCATTTGCTATTTCAACGGTGAAGGTTTTCTCTAATTGAGATCGTGTCTTTGCAAGTAAAGGCTCAAAATTAAGTGACACAAAACTTTTATCGGCACCGGTATCGAACAAAATGGAGGCATAATGACTATTTACAAGGAACGTACCATTAACCACGTCATTGTTGGCTTGAGCTTCGTTGGCATTTATGTTGAACGCACGCCCACGAGCTCCACCTTGTGTAGCATTTGCAAGTCTTGGACATAGATTACGAAAATGGTTCGGGTCACCACTCATAACAAGCACGCCTATTAGAAATGGCGGGAGCACCTTGATTAGCCACTCGCGGGTTGAGTTGATTCGGTGGATTGACTTGACCCGCAAAAGCTTTGGCCCTACAAATATTGATAGTGTGGCCATATATCCCACAATGAGTGCAAAGGCGACATGGGATATTTTGAGGGTGGTGAAAATTGCAGGTGGCACAAAGAGGATAAATCCCAACATATGGCTTTTTAGCCGGTGCTTGAACTATGGGTGCAACTTGATTAACGGGCACAGCAGGAGTAACCACAGCAAAGTTTCTAACCTTCCTCTTTTTGTTATTGCGAGAGGGTTCAGTTGTGGCTTCTTTGTTGTGGGTAGAAGAGGTTACGGCTTCAGCAGTTTTCTTAGAACCCTTTTTAGTAAGAGTTCCCGCTTTCACATGATTATCAGTCAAAGTTGCAGACAGGCGGATGGCATCTTCCAAGGTAGCAGGATTTCTACCTAAGACAGTATCTTGGATTTGTCTTGGTAGTCCACCAATATACTTCTCGATACAACGGGACAAAGGAGTTACCATGTGGGGCACTAGAAGACTCAACTCATGGAACCGAGTTGTATATGCTAAGCTTTCCCCACTATCTTGGGCAAGATCCCAAAATTCAGCTTCTAACTTTTTCACTTCATTTCGAGGACAGAACTCCTCGGTCATAAGCCTTTTGACCTCATCCCAAGGTAAGGCCATAGCTATGTCAACACCCCTATTCCTTTTCTCCCCATTCCACCATGTAAGTGCCCGTTTTTGTAGGACACTTGTAGCATGACGAACACGGAGGTTGTCGGGATAGTCACTATTGAGAAAGGTATTCTCAATACTTTCAAACCATTGAAGGAGTCCAGTAGCTCCTTCGGTACCATAGAACTTTAGGGGATTGCACGAATTGAAGTGCTTGAAGGTGCATTGAGATGGATTGTTTCCACCATTTCCACCATTACCACCATTATTACCACTATTGCTTCCATTTCCACCATTGCCATTTGTGGCACCATTGGATTGGGTGAGTTGTGTCACTAATTGGGTGAGAATAGCAGCAATGTCGGTGTTGGCGTTGGCGGCGGGAGCACGACGAGGAGGCATTCTACAGATTTTCACAAGACAAGAAAGATTGTAAGAACTTATGAGAATTGCTAGGATTTAATAGATGAGAAAACCAAATAAAAGATAGATATTCATAGTTTGGATTGTACTCAAAAGTGATAAAATCACTTTAATACTAAGGCACATTAAGGTTAATTTAAACTTATATAATTTTCAAGGAGACATGCTTTAGCCTATAGGTAAACACTCATCTCGAGAATTCCCAGGAAAGCATACGGGTCCCTCGGTTGATTGGGATTTATGCGAAATGCTTTCCTAGACAGAAAACCCAAAATAAAGGTGTCACCCTTCCAGATTGCACGTGTCCTCAAATAATTTAACAAGTTTAAAAACTTTAACGAAGAAATAAAAATTTTAGAGATTTTTGCTTCAAGAATTTTCCACATGCTTAGAAAGGATAAAGATAGAAAAAGAAGATAAAAATAATAAGAGGTTTAGGACATAGGGAAGGATATTATTTATTTAATTATTATTTAAGAATATCCTAATAAGTCATGCATTTCTAACAAAGAGGGTAGCAAATATAATAATAATTAATCATGGTAAGCATGTAACACATAGCACAAAATCATGAAGCATAGTATAAGTGGGTGTCCTAAAGTTATAGTCTAGGTCAAGATGTCTAATAACCTAATTCCCTATAACCAAGGCTCTGATACCAATCTGTCACACCCCGACCGATGGCGGAATCATCGGGGCGGGACATGTACGACTGTTCATAGCACAAGGTTGACTAAATCGAAATATATTAAAGTCAAATTTCCATTACACAAAATCCAAGTACAAAATCAAATTCAAACAAGAAACATAAATAGTTCATAAAATTCTTGATTCATATTGCTAAGTCCAAGTCCTATGTTGAACACATCTTGTATCAATCTCACATATTGGGGCCTGAAACATGAATAAAATAAAGTCAACTAAAAAGTTGGTGAGTATAACACAAGTTTGTACATAGATAGCATATAGTTTGTAAACCAAAATCCTTTACATAACATGATAAATAAGGTATTTATGGGGAGCCGCTATTGTGTAACCAAGTACAATCAAACCTTAGTAACTAGTATGCAAATTGTGTTGTCGGTATCAATCACCTCCACTTGGGTGGGTTTGTCAGACTCAATAGATCTATCATTGAAAACCGTCGGCTTGAATAGTTAATGATTGTACATAATAGCATGCAGAAGTTAGCACAAATAGTCCTCAGGCATAAAGCTCAAATTGCACACATGAATGTTATAGGATTTGTAATTGTGTTGTTTGTGTAAATGTAAACATGTAATTTGTATATAGTTCATGTTTCATCCCAAAAGTGTAAAAGAGTAAAAGGGGTTGTGAATACTCACTTGGTATAGAAGTGAAGCTAACAAGGAATATAGATAGCAATAAGATCCTTGAAATGCACACTTTAACCTAAAGAGTAATATGTATTGAATCACATAGGTGCATAAAGTTTAAGTCTAAAATGAAAGTTGAATTTGTATATAAAACCATTGATTTGCATTTAAAAAGTATTGGATAAAATATATAAAGTTTGAGGTAAAATATGTTTGAAACAATTTAATTAGGTTTGAATTAAATAAATAAGTGTATAACTATAGTTTATGAAATAATGTAAATATTAATTGTAATTAAGTATAAATAAATAAATGATTTTGATTTAAAATGTAAATTGAATAAATCATCATTATTTATAAATTTTGTAACTTAATTATTTAAAATATCATTTAAGTGTAAGAATGAAAAATATAAATTTAATTTTTATAAACTTTTCAATAAATTACATTTATGCCAAGATTAAACTTTTAATCTATTTTTAAATACAGAAAACATATTTTTATAAAATCTGAAACATTTACTGATTAAAATATAAAAATTTTAATTCTGTTGAAAGTTCTGAGTCTAGCACGACCGTGCCTCGGAAGGGCACGATCGTGCTCAAGCCACGGGCGCGACCGCGCTAGTCGGGGCGCGACCGGGTTGATCAACAGGAGCACAATCTAGACAAGTTTGACAGGCACGACCGTGCCTTAGCCCGGCACGGTCGTGTCTATGATCTTTAGACACAACAGGGACTAGTCCAGAGGGCATGACAAGGTCTGTTCAGGAGGCCACGACCGCGCTGCTAATCGGCACGACCGCGCTAAATGAGGCACGGCCGCGCTAGATGATTAGCGCGACCGTGTCTATTCCAACACAGACACGAATTGACAGATTCTTGTATTTTAATTGGTGGAATTGTTAGGGCTTTTCATTTATGGGTTATTACGAGTGTTCTGAGATATTTTAATTGTATTAACAGCATGATTAGGAGCGATTCCGATTAAATCATTTTTCTTATAAAAAGGATTCTGGTTCTGAACGATTTCTGTAATGAAAGCCCGAATTGACAGAGGGCTTTTGTTACATGGATCGAAACGAAAGAGAGGGATGATTCAATTAACCTGAACAGTAGCGAATCGATAGGGAATGGTAGAACTTAGTTCCGGCGACGGCAAGACTGGCTTCCGGCAACCTCTGCTGCGGTTCCGAATGCTTCAGCGGCTTAGGATGATTCAGAGATGCTTTGGGAAAACGCTTGACCGGATTTCTTGAGGTAATTCCGGTCGAAAGAGCTTGGGAGAATTTTCTTGAATTGAGAGAGTTTTTTTCTTGAATTAATGAAATGAACTGACGCGTTTGGAATTTGAAAAGTGGTAATACAATTGTTAAGGGAAAAGGAAACGTACGACTGTTACGGATTCAAACGATCGGGTGATTAAAGTTGCAGTTACGTTTCAGCTGTTACACAGGCGCGACCGTGCCAAGGAGAGGCGCGACCGTGCCTAGGCACCGGGCGCGATCGTTCCAGAGCAGGTCGCGCGACCGTGCCAAAGCACTTGGCGCGACCGTGCTAGAACGAAGCACGACCGTGCTAACTAGGGTTTCTTGATGTTTTTCAATTTTAGTCCTTGACTTTTCAGGTTTGATAAGTTTGTACCAAATAGTTTCTTGTATAGCGTTTAAATGTATATAATCTAGTAAAACTTGCGGATTTATATAGGATTATTGCATTAAATTTTACGACGAGAAAATAATGGGGCATTGCACGAGTATAGAACTTGAAATTGCATTACATTGAACTGAAATAGGCATAATAAAATCCGAAATGTTACATCAATGCACCTTCAAACACTTCAACTCGTGCAATCCCCTCAAGTTTTATGGTACCGAAGGAGCTACGGGACTTCTTCAATGGTTCGAAAGTATTGAGAATACCTTTCTCAATAGTGACTGTCCCGACAACCTTCGTGTTCGTCATGCCACAAGTGTCTTACAAAAAAGGGCACTCACGTGGTGGAATGGGGAGAAAAGAAATAGAAGTGTGGATGTAGCAATAGCCTTACCTTGGGATGAGGTTAAAAGGCTAATGACTGAGGAATTCTGTCCTCGAAATGAAGTAAAGAAACTCGAAGCCGAATTTTGGGATCTTGCCTAAGATAGTGGTGAAAACTTTGCATATGCAACTCGGTTCCATGAGTTGAGTCTCCTCGTGCCCCATATGGTCACGCCTTTATCCCGCAGCATTGAAAAATACATTGGTGGATTACCTAGGGAAATTCAAGATATTGTTCTAGGGAGAAATCCCGCAACACTTGAAGATGCTATCCGTTTATCCGCTACCTTAACCGATAACCATGTGAAGGCGGGGACTCTTACTAAAAAGGGCACAAAGAAAGTCTCCGACACTGCAACTCCTTCCACCCACAACAAAGAAGCCATAACTGAACCCTCCCGACATAATAAGAAAAGAAAGGTTAGAAACTATGCTATGGTCACTCCTGCTATGCCCGTTAACCAAGTTGCTCCTATGATTCAAGCACCAGCCAAAAAGTCATATGTTGGGATCTACCCACTCTGTGCCACATGCAACTATCATCATCCCCAAAACATCCCATGTCGCCTTTGCACTTATTGTGGGAAATATGGCCATACGGTCAATGTGTGTAGGGCCAAAGCTCTTGCGGGCCAGGCCAACCCACCAAACTGAACCAACCCGCAAGTGGTTAATCAAGGTGTTCCTGCTATTGCAAATGGGCGTGCCTGTTATGAATGTGGCGACCCAAATCATTTCCGTGATCAATGTCCAAGATTAGTCAATGCTAGACAAGGCGGAGCTCGTGGGCGTGCTTTCAACATAAACGCCAATAAAGCTCAAGCCAACAATGATGTGGTCAATGGTACGTTCCTTATCAATAGTCAATATGCCTCCATTTTATTTGATACCGGTGCCGATAAAAGTTTTGTGTCACTTAACTTTGAACCCTTACTTGCAAAGACAAGATCCCAATTAGAGAAAACCTTCACTGTCGAAATAGCAAATGGTGATTCACTTACAATTGAGTCTATTATCTATGACTGTTCTCTAGAACTTAATGTACATACATTTCCAATCAACCTTGTACCAATGCCACTAGGAAGTTTTGATATAATCATAGGCATGGATTGGCTATCAAATCATCATGACGAAGTCATCTATTTCGAGAAGTGCATCCGAATACCTCTACCGTCGGGAGAAACGTTAAGAGTATTTGGTGAAAAGCCTTGCAAAGGACTTAAGTTAATGTCATGCACTACCGCCCAAAAGTACATACGAAAGAAGTACGTGGCCTTCTTAGCTCATATTGTTCAAAAAGATGTCAAAAAGAAGAGTATACAAGACATTCCCATCATTCGGGATTTTCCCAAAGTATTTCCCGAAGATCTATCCGGTCTTCCACCAGTTCGACAAGTAGAATTTCGCATTGATTTTGTGCCCGGAGCTAACCCCGTGGCTAGAGCTCCATACTGTCTTGCACCTTCTGAAATGCAAGAACTTGCAAGTCAACTTCAAGAGCTCTCCGACAAGGGATTCATTCGTCCAAGTCATTCACCATGGGGTGCACCCGTCTTATTCGTCAAAAAGAAGGATGGATCATTTCGCATGTGTATTGACTACCGCGAACTCAACAAGCTTACTATCAAAAACCGTTATCCTTTACTTAGAATTAATGACCTCTTTGATCAACTTCAAGGTTCTACTTGCTTCTCGAAGATTGATCTTCGATCCGGCTATCACCAACTCCGTGTACAAGAAGATGATATTCCAAAGACTGCCTTTCGAACAAGGTATGGTCATTATGAGTTCATGGTTATGCCTTTTGGAATAACCAATGCACCCGTAGTTTTCATGGACCTCATGAATCGTGTGTGCAAACCGTACCTTGACAAATTTGTGATCATCTTCATCGATGATATCTTAATCTATTCCAAGACTAAAGCTGACCATGAGCAACACCTTAGATTGGTTTTGGACCTCTTAAGGAAGGAACAACTATATGCCAAGTTCTCCAAATGTGAATTTTGGCTAAAAGAAGTTCAATTTCTTGGTCATATCGTTAACGACAAGGGAATTCATGTTGACCCTGCTAAGATCGAAGCGGTTAAAAATTGGAATGCCCCGAAGACCCCCACCGAAGTTCATTCATTTCTTGGTCTTGCGGGATATTATCATCGATTCGTTTCAAACTTCTCTAAGATTGCTGTCCCTCTTACTGCTTTAACCCACAAGGGTAAAACTTATAAATGGGGACCAAAGCAAGAAGAAGCTTTCCAAACTCTCAAGCAAAAGTTATGCAATGCACCTATCTTGACTCTCCCTGATGGGAATGATGATCTAGTTGTCTACTGTGATGCTTCCAACCAAGGTCTCGGTTGTGTTCTCATGCAACGAGGCAAAGTAATCGCTTACGCATCAAGACAACTTAAGATTCATGAGAAGAATTATACAACGAACGATCTCGAGTTGGGTGCGGTTGTATTTGCACTGAAGATTTGGAGACATTACCTCTATGGCACGACATGCGTGGTGTTCACCGACAACAAAAGTCTCCAACACATCTTCAACCAAAAAGAACTCAGTATGAGGCAACGACATTGGGTTGAACTCCTTACCGACTATGACTGCGAGATTCGTTACCATCCCGGCAAAGCGAATGTTGTAGCCGACGCTTTGAGTCGAAAGAACCATGTCATGCTTCAATGTGTCTGAATTCAAACCGACATTCAAAACCGCATCTTAGAAGCTCAACACGTCTCAGTCACCGAGGGTAACATGTATGAGGAAATGTCGTGTGGTGTTGAACTTCAACTTGAATCAAAACCCAATGGCTTACTTTATTACTTGAACCGTATTTGGGTTCCCGATCGCGATGATCTCCATACATTTCTTATGAACGAGTCTCACAAGACTCGTTATTCTATTCATCCTGGTGCGGATAAAATGTACCAAGATCTTCGCCAACAATATTGGTGGCCCGGTATGAAAAAGGACATTGCTCTCTATGTTGCCAAATGTCTAACGTGCTCCAAAGTCAAAGCCGAACACCAACGTCCTTCTAGATTACTTGAACAACCGGAAATTCCCGTGTGGAAATTGGAGAACTTAGCTATGGATTTCATTACCAAACTTCCTCGCACCTCAAGTGGTTATGATAGCATTTGGGTGATCATTGACCGTCTCACCAAATCTGCTCATTTCTTGCCTATCCGTGAAGACTATCGGATTGAGAAACTAGCTCGAATTTACATTGATGAAATTATGAGCGGTCACGGTGTTCCCTTAAACATAATCTCCGATAGAGATGCTCGGTTCACCTATTGCTTTTGCCAATCTCTCCAAACAGCTCTTGGTACACGATTGGATTTGAGCATGACCTACCATCCTCAAACTGATGGTCAGACCGAGCGAACAATCCAAACTCTTGAAGATATATTTAGAGCTTGTGTAATTGATTTTGGTGGCAATTGGGATTCACATCTATCCCTAATCGAGTTCTCCTACAATAATAGCTACCACACGAGTATCAACATGGCTCCATTTGAAGCTCTCTATGGTCGCAAGTGTCATTCTCCTATCTGTTGGAACGAGATTAGTGAAGCACAAATCACCGGTCCCGAGCTAATTCAAGAAACATCCGACAAGATTATTCAAATCCGTGACAACATCCGAGTAGCGAGAAGTCGGCAAAAGAGTTATGCCGACAAACGACGAAAACCCTTGGAGTTCCAAGTCGGTGACCTTGTACTTCTAAAGGTGTCTCCGTGGAAGGGTGTGGTCCTTTTTTGAAAGAAAGGTAAATTATCACCTCGCTATGTGGGCCCATTCAAGATCCTTGAAAGGATTGGTAAAGTGGCTTACAAACTCGAGTTACCTCCATCACTTGGTAACGTGCATCCTACATTTCATATGTCTAACCTGAAGAAATGCCTTGCTGATGAAAACCTCCATATACCTCTTGACGACGTGCGCATTGACGAAACGATGCACTTCGTTGAGAGACCGGTAGAAATCATGGATCGTGAAATCAAACAACTCAAGCAAAGTCGTATTCCTATTATCAAAGTTCGTTGGGAATCTAAGTGTGGTCGTGAATTTACTTGGGAACGAGAGGACCAAATGAAGCTCAAGTACCCCCATCTTTTTACTGATGTCGTCGCTTCCTCTAGCTAAATTTCGGGACGAAATTCCCTCAACATGGGGAGACTGTAACATTTCTGATTTTTAGTATCCGTATTTCAATTCAATGTAAAGCATTTCAAACCCAATTCTAGTGCACTGTTTTGTTCTATTCGTACCATTAATTAAATACTATATTTCAATGCAAATCCGCAAATTTTACTCGGTTATAACCTACTAGAACACTACATAAGTATCTATTTAGACAAATATGTCAAAGACTAAAGTTACAAGGTCTGATGTTAAAAAGTAACAAGAAACCCTAATAGGCACGGTCGCGCCTCATTCTGGCACGGTCGCGCCAAGTGCCTTGGCACGGTCGCGCAACTTGCTTTGGAACGGTCACGCCTGGTGCCTTGGCACGGTCGCGCCTCATATTGGCACGGTCGCACCTCTCATCAGTTGAAACGTAAATGCAAACTTTAATCACACAGACGTTCAATTTCATAACCGTTCTACACGTTTTCACCATTAACAAACCCAATTAAATCTTTTAATCATAACAATTACAGCAAATAAACCAAATTTCGTCGATTCAACTCATAACCATCCAATCCTCTCACAAGACCGTCGAATTTACCATTTTTTATTACGATTCTCCTAAGCCAACATACTATCAATCCTCTCTGAAGCTCCCGGAAACACTGAGTCAGTCGGAATTGCAGAAGAAGGCGCCGGAAACCGAACCCATCGTCGCCCGAATTTCTCTCTACCGAACACTATCAATTCGTCGTCCTTCTGGGTAATTGAAACCTCCTACACTTACATTTTAGTCTATAAATCAAAAGCCCTAATCTAATTTGGGCTTACAATATGGGAATCATCACGAACCAGAATCTAGTTTTCGTTCAAAATAGATTTAATCGAACCCTGCTTTGAACACGTTTAAAATACAATTAATATATCCCAAAATACTCGTAATAACTCTACAGATGAAAGCCCTATGAAATCCAACGTTAACATTATAAGAATCAGTCAATTCGTTCCTGTTTTGGAACAAACACGGTCGCGCTAGTCTTCTAGCGCGGTCGTGCTTCATGAGACACGGTCGCGCCAAATGACAGCGCGGTCGTGCCTCCCACACTCAGACCCGGTCATGCCCTTGGCTAGACTTGGTCATGCCTCAAAACCCTAGACACGGTCGTGCCTGGCCCAAGACACGATAGTGCCTAGTGAACAACCCAATTATGCATTCTGTTTGATCAACACGGTCGCGTCCCTGACTAGCACGGTCGCGCCCGTGGTCCTAGCACGATCGTGCCTTGTCCAGGCACGGTCGTGTGTGAGAAAAATCTTAGCATAATAATTATTTCCATAAATTAAAAACAATAAGTATTTCAAAATAATTTTTAAATAAAAATGATTGATTTTATATAATAAATAAATAGAAATTTATTATTTAAAACTTACAAAAATTAAATTCATATTTAAACCCTACACTTAAATATTATTTACACAATTTATTTAAACATCTTTATGAAAATAAAGTAAAGACATTTATAATTATTTTAAAACATCTAATGCAACTAAATGACTAAGTTATAAATAAATGAATAAGGTAAAGATTATTTATTTAATCCACATTTAAACAAAAACCATTTAGTTAGGTACCTCTAATACTTAACTTATTTTTATAAATAATAATTTTGTTTTATTAGTTATTCCAAACTCAAACCCTAATTTATACAACACTATTCAAGTACAAACCACAAGCTTTATACACACAACCAATTCAATCCTAGACTTAAACAAAGAATATTGAGCATACTATTAATCCTATATACATTCCACACTAGGTTAACATTGTGCATTACAAGGATCTCATTTCTAGCTAGTATTTCGTGTTAGCTACGCCTTCAAACCAAGTGAGTATTACATAGCCCCTTTTACTCTTTTACACTTTTTGGGGTGGAACATGAACATTATACAACACTATCAGTTACACTTACACAAACTACACAAATACAAATCCTATTTACATTCATGTGTGCAAATTTGAGCTTTATGCCTGAGTGCTAGGTGTGTTAACTCTTGTATACGATTATGTGCAATCGTTAACTATTCAAGCCGACGGTAAACAATGATAGATCTATTGAGTCTGACAAACTCACCCGGTTTGGGGTGATTGTTACCGACAACACAATTTTTGCATGCTAGTTACAAAGGTTTGATTGTACTTGGTTACACAATAGCTGCTCTCCATAAATGCCTTATTTATCATGTTATGTAAGGATTTGTTTTACAGTCTATATGCTAGTATTATACAAACCTGTGTTATACTCACCAACTTTTTAGTTGACTTTATTTTATTCATGTTCCGGGTGCTAATATGTGAGTTTGATCAAGACATGCTACACATAGGCTTGGGACTTAGTTAAATTTAAATAAAGACTATTATGTATTTCGATTATGTACTTGTTTGAATTTGGTTTTGTTGAATTATTTGAAGTTAAACTTGATGATTAATATATTGAAATCTAGTCAACCTTGTGCTCATGAACAGTCTACATGTCCCGCCCCGATGATTCCGCCGTCGGTTGGGGTGTGACACACAGTGTTGTGAACTTATCATTTACCCTCTTTTCTGATATAGCGAACCTATTGAGCGAACTTAAGGGATATTGTGCGAACTTACTGATTTCGTATTTTCTATTGTTGGGAGGTGTTTTACTCAATTGATTCTTATTCCATTTCATTGTGTGAATCATTTGAATGTATTTTCTTTGATTATTATCCATTAAATTGATCAGGATCTTGTTTTTTTGAGGATTTGAGTTACGGGGTGTTTCATGTTGCTTCTGAGCATAGTTTGTTTGTTTAAGGTGAAATTTTTGCTACATAAGTCTTAATCGATGCTTGTGAATTTTGTTTCATGTACTTAATTGATTTGATATCATCTGATTTGGACTTAGAGTTTTCTGTCTGCATTTGAATCGTTTGAGCAAACTTGCTCAGACGAACTTATTAAGTTCGCCTATTACACTATAAGCGAACATAATAAGTTCGCCACAGGGGATAGTACTGATCTAGACTTAGCAAAAAAAAAATTCAAACTTTATTTTAGTTTTTTTATTTCTTTATTATTTTAATGCTGAGTCTAACAAATTTTATTCTTATACAGATGGATCATCGTGTGGAGTACAACCATAATCAAGTGGCACTTCTTGATCTGGAATTACCTGAAGCGGTCAATTACGGAGAGATTATTACATTTCTTAATCGATCAAGACTCAGGGTTGCTCTATCTACTAATCCCATTATTAGCATTTAATACATCCAACAATTCTAGGATTCGACTGAACATGACTGTATAGTGGAGCCAAATGTGATTCGTGCAACTGTAAACAATCAGGCTCTAGCTATATCGGTGGAGACTATTTGGGAAGCTTTATCACTTGGAGGAGTTAACACTGATCCAATTATGCTTCCATCTACTCTTACTACTAGATGTTTTCATCGTATGGGATATAGAGGCAAAGCTAATGATTCCCAAGCTAGGAAGGGCGGGCTTGTTGGTTAATGGAGATATTTTATGCACGTGATCATACAATGCTTATCACTAAGGAAGGCAAGTACAGATGGTTTGAAGTCTTCTCTTCAAGCTCTAATGGTGGCACTAACTCTGAATAGTGGGTTTAATTTTGCCCTATATATCTATAAACAGATTGTTGCATAGATTAAACCACCAGAGGGACAGGTTTCATAATGTATCCAAAGTTCTTACAAGTTATCATTAATCACTTGATTCTTGGTTTGCCACCAGTGGGACAAAGATTAACTCTTACTCCGATAACCAAGAGGATATTCACTAACTGTAACAATGTCAAGAGGGAGAATCCAACATTGATTCCGGTTCCTACACCGATGTTCGGGCACATTATCAATCCTGATTATGTTTCCCCTACTAATGATAATTGGATCAATCCAGATGAAGCACAAGCACAACAACAACAAGGGCAACAACAAAAACAACCTGTACAACCACTTCAACCTCAAGTTCAAGTTCCTGTTCAACCTCAACAACATGTTCGAGAACAAGTACAAGAGCCAGTACAGCGAGTAGAACAACCTAATCAAGATATTCTTGTTTATGATCCTATTCCTGATCCAGTTAATGATGAAATTCATGTTGAAAATGTTGATGTGAATGTCCCGTCACCCCCACAACAAGAAGATGCATTTGTAGAGTCTATAAGTTCAAGTAGTCAAGATGAAGGAGGTGATAAAGGGAAGGAAGTCAATTAAGAAGAAACTGAACTGGATTTTGGTTCAGATCATTATGAGCACTTGGAAAATAATCCAGGAGTACCTAAGAAGGCTCAAGGTAGAAAGAAATCCATTCCAAGACTCAAGTCAGTCTGAGGTCCTCCTTTCGGGTCTGTTCTTAGCAAGAGGAGCTTAAGAGATGAAAAGTCTGATTCAGATTATGTGCCTAACTCTCCAAACGGCAAGAAGAAAGTGACAAAAACAACTCAAGCTACTCAAGTTGATGAGGATGTTGCTTTTGTTGACTCTTTGTTAGTTACTCCTTCGCCATCCACTCAGAATACTCCTCAACCTACTCCATCTGTTCCTAAAAAGACAAGTCAAGCTGAACCTTCATCATCCACTGCTAAAGATACTCAGATTAAATCTTTAGAGGCTAGAGTTGCCAGCCTGGAAGCTCAAGTTGAAGGTTTACAAGGTCAGATAGATGTCCTTCAAGCTGTTGCGTTTAAAAGGCAATAGGAAATACAATCACAAAATCGTCAGTTAGATGAGATGCGTATATTAGTTTCTCAATTGTTAGAGTGTGTTGTTGCTCAGGGGGAGAAAGCTGTTGATGATACTTGTCATGGAGTTGAGATTCAAAGACATGATGATGATGACGATGAACCGAATGCAAGAGACAAGGGTGAGCGTCAAAACGCTGATGTGATCCTAACATCTTTAGCTCAGGGGGAGTCCACGTCTAGTCAAGCTGACAAGACTTGTGTTAAGGAAATGTCTAATGTTGAAGCTATTGATCTGTTAGAAAATTCATCATTCTTTAATGACTCTGACAATGATGAACATGATAAGATTAAATGTCTGCTCAACTCAGATGATATGAGTGATGATGATGTTGGTGATGATGTTGACTATGATCTGGAAGATGGAGAGATAGTCGAGTATGAAGTGAAAAAAGATGCAAAGTCTTTTACATATGAAGGACATGACGGGTTGAACATTTTAGTTGATTTTATTCAAGAAAATATAGTTCAAGAAGTAAGTTCTGGTGGAATTTTTTATTCAATTGAAGAAAAAGAGAATGAAGTGAACAAACCTCGTTCCCCGTGTAGAACCAGTATTGTATAAGGAAATTGGTATGACCAAGGAGAAATGGCTAGAGATGGTAAGAAGCTGGAGAAAAGCTTTACCAGTCACACCACCAAGACCTGTGCATAAGGAAAGATATGCCAATGATGTACATTGTGTTGGTAGAATCATCACTTGGTTTTATGATGATGAGTTCAAGTTATTTGTGATAAAAAGATATGACGGTGTTCAGTATTTGAAACCTAGATTGAAGTATTTTAACTCTTTGCCAAGGTGTGAATTGAATGGTCTAGCAACAAAACCATTGATAAACAGATCAAGAAATGGCATTGTAGATAGTATAGCAAGGCTGATTATTACTGAAGGGAGCACTGGAAAGTATGAAAAGTTGAAACCATAGAAAGGAAATAGAGTAAATAGTCGTGTGATAGATCCGATGACTCAGAAGGAAATCAAAAGATATAAGTATAAACCTGTGAAAGCACTTCAGAATATTCCTTTGAAAAGATTTGATCCAGATTGTATGGGAACTTGAAGTGGTGGTATGTTGATGTAGACATAGGTGAAGCAATAGTGGAAAACAAAGATGGATAGATTTTAGCTCGTCTATGATGCTACAAATCTTGTTAACTTTTCAAGGAAAGACTAGCTTATGCTTAGAAGAAAAGAAATCATGTATATAAAGGAGTGGAGAGAACAAACCATACAGTATAAGAGAGTTCTATATGTTGGCTGAGACAAAGGAGTATATGCTAGAAGTCAAGGACTGAAGAGTTAGATGAAAGCATGAAGACCAAAGACAAGAAGATCAAAGTGCAAGCTATTGTCAAGAGGGAGTCTGTAGAGAAATGTTTTGTGACAATGAATAATAGGTCTTTGTATTGTCTTTATGTTTGGTGTTTGTCTTTTATGTTTGAATTGTTGACTATGTTTTGGCTTAGGCGAACTTAGCAAGCGCACCTAGGACATGTTTTGGGTTAAGTTCGCATGTAGCATATCTTTAGTCTATAAATTGGTGTTTACATGTTCTAATTGTAAGCTTTTGAACATTTAGTATTGTAAACACTCAAAGCAATAGAAGAAAGAGTTTATTTACATCTTGTGTTCTCTACTGTTGCTATTGTCATGTACATACAAGCATGCATACGTTGGATTCCGCACTCCGTGTGCATGTCGAGTCGCTCGTCTAAACCGATCTGTATTGACCCTACAGGGACCTACACTTCATGTGTCATAATGTATACAGTCGATACTGTCTCAGCAGGTTGCATAATATACTGATATTTTCTTTTTCCAGACTCTCTTCTTCATCTTAGCACACTTCAGAACTTGAGGTTGAAAGCATGTAAATCTATCTTGACTGCATTGTTCTCGAAGGAATATCTCACAGTTATTTGCATATCGATCATTCTTAGGATTGATTAAGTCAAGATGACTTAAATCACGAACATCCCACCTTGGTATACTCTTCAGCTTATGACTTGATTCAAAATATTGAATATCACCCTCAACCCTCTTAATCACAAACATTCTCTTATCATGATCATACTTACATCTAAGTAATTGTCCAATCAGTGCTTTCTTTGGACTTCTTATCTTTTGAGTAATCCTTTCAACAATAGAAAGTTTCTCATATTTCTTCCACCACAAACTCTTGTCAACAACATCCTTCTTTGGTACTGAGTTAGTTTGAGATTCATCTTTTTCACTATCCTAAGTTGGAATCTCAAATGTATTTCTTTCATCAACAATGTTATCCATCTTGCTAATCACTGACCCATCTCCTTCAACATAAGTTTACTTTTGTTCGTACTCATACTTTGTATAATCTTTATCAGTCAGACCTTCATCATCTGACTCTGGTTCATTCAAACCAGTATCCATATTTCCAGTACCATCACAGCTATGATCATCATCTGAAGGTTTATCTTCATCTTTCTTTACACCAATGATTATAACTTCTTCGTCTTCCTCTTCTTCATTCTCGTTCTCTCCTTCCACTTTCTCTTTATCTTCTTCTTGGTTGTGAGTTTGACTATCAGTGATTTCTATTCCCCCACCTTGATAATTTAATAAAGAATCCACATCAAATTCATCCTGTGAACCGAATAAACTTGCTTCAATAACAGGAGATCGATCTTGTTGAGAAGGAACAGCAGTAGATGGTCCTTCTTGATTCACATCAATTTGTGATCCAGTAGGGTTGGGTTGAGGTTCAACATTGACATTATGAGTCCGAGCTCCTGTATTTTTCAGTAAGTCTTGCACCAAGCTTTGGAGTTGATTTAATTCAATTGTTCTTGTTATCGATTATACCCAGCTTTCAATTCTCTAATGTCCCTAGCACTCATTGCTTCTTTACTCTAAAGATTTTCTATTTGAGTCCTCATCAATCAAATTAAAGTCTCTCAAAGCTTTAAATTTTGCAGGTTCTGGTTTCTCTATGCCTTTGCCTTTACCAGTATCTCTCTTCGCCAGTCTTAAGATTTTTTTTCTTAGGATTCTTGAATACGATACCCTTACATGGAGGAGGTCTAGAAGGCACGTTCACTTCAGATTCAGGTTCCTTTCTTTTGTTTGGTTTTTCTGTTGCTGTTGCTTCTGAAGAAATTAACATCCGGTTCATTCTGAACTTGTTCTGTTTCAATCACATTTTCATTACCTTCCACATTAACATCTTCATTCACAACCTGATTAGCTCTTTTTATGACAGCTGGTTCTGTATTTTCAGGTACAACATTCTCTACATTCATTTCTTGCTCTTGATCAACTTGAGTGTTCACTGGTTGATTCACAACTTTATCCAGATTAGTCTGACTTTCACCACCATATCCATCTTCACCATCATCACTATCATTATCATCTACCCCACTACATAGTAAGTCATCTATTTCATCATCAATCCCAAAATCTGGATTTGGATTATCACCGAGCATACTAAGGAACAAAGGAGTGACTTGTCCACTAAACTTATTCTTCTTTTGAATAGAAATCATGCTACTGAAAATGGATTCCGACATGTGTGCAAGTGGTAACTCAACTCCATCTTTTGGTAAATCTAGTAAAAATGAGTTTATTATCATCTGGATGAATCTTGGTTATAATAAAAACTTGTGATTCTGTCTTGGTCCCACAAAGTTATTTATCATAGCTTCAAATATTATTCTTGAAAAATTAAACCTTCTATGAGTTGCCAGACGTACTAACGCCTGCTAAATTCTTCCCCAATTTGATCAAACCTTCTAGTCCTAGGGCCTAGACAGTGTATTGACCTAGCCCTGGCCCGACGTAGAACCACGGCATCATAGGGGGTTAAATCCAAAATCCAATCATGATAAGGACTAATCTTTGATACTTGAGCTTCGATTAATGATTTCAAACAAATTTTAGGTTGTAATTTGGGGCACAAACTCCTACAATCGGTCAAAAAATGATAACCAAAGCCCTAGTTCTTGAGAGTCAAGAAATCGGTCAAAAACGATCAATTTTGTGGATGGAATCAACAGAGAATCTCGCCAATTGTTAGTTAGGAGATGATGAAACTAGAAATGGGACGAAAAACGAGCTTAGGAACACACAAATTTTTGAGGAAATGTGAGCAGCGGGTAATAACACAGTGTTAGTCGTTTGAAATGAGATGAGGCCTTGAAAATTTTTCTAACTCGTGTATATATACCTTTCACAGATGGGTCGTGCATACTTAACATGTACACAGGACTTAACTCCTGTGTAATTAGCAAGTACGCATGACTTAAGTCTTGCGTACTTGTAAATTCGCAAGGTTTAATTCCTGCGTATATGTCAAGTACGCAGAAACCCTTGTGAGCTCAAATTTTAACTCAAATTATGAAGAAAATCAAGTCAAATAACGAAGAGGATAAGAACATTCAATCAAGAGGTTTCAAAACCATTTCAAGGAAGTTAAACACAAATATTTTTGGCCTTTTTTTTGAAAATAATTGAACTGTACATTAACTTAAAATCTTTTTGAGCTTTTCTGAATGAAGATAATATGCACAAGAATATACAAATAAGCTATTTTTGGTCAAAGTCATGAGCAGAGGATCATATCAGGCTATTATAAGAAAAAATTATACACAATAAACATCAAAGAATATGGGATCATGTCATGGATTACTACTTATTCATACGTAATATGCAATATAAACAAGTTAACTCAAGTTGCCAATATTATAAGATTTGAAACCATAAGCATCTTTGTATCACGTTCTTGTGTGTTAAGGTATTAAATATAAGTATACAACGCGTACCCCACTATTATGCTACATCAATTTAAATTTGCATTATCTCAAGGCATATAAGATTTTCCCAAAGATTTCCAAATCTCAAGAATGAAGTTACATCGTTTAGCACAGAAAAAATCAAGCAGAATCCATAAGGATTATCTAGAATCATAAGATTCAGAATCGAGTGATTCATTTGTCTTGGTTTGATAGGTTTTTCTTCTGTGAATATCATATGATGATTCAGGTTAATAAATATGGTGTCTGAGGATTTAGGTAACGGGATCCAACTTTTATCTGGATTTGATTTCAATGAATCATGTATGATTCAAGGGTGAATATATGGTCAACGGTTGATGTCAAGACATATTTTGGCCCAGCTTCCCATTGCATACTTGTATTCTTTTACACACATACACACATGCAAACATGGGTTCAAATCACAGTTGTAGTAATGATTTAGTTTCCACACTACTAATGATTCAAAAATGCTTATAGCCTACTGACAATTCAAATTGCAATATTCAAATTAAAACCGAAGCAACTTAAACTTTCAAGTAATCATGACGCGATTATTTCCCATATGTGCAGTCTAAGACGTTTAGATCACTTACTGATGTATTATCATTTCCTCTTTTCTTCAAATGACTATGAAATTTTTCATGATTTTCTATTTTGTTTGGATTTTCTAAAGATGTTAATTAAAGAGAAAACGAACTGAACAAAAGAAATTTAAAAGAAATAAAGTTTAACTTCCATGAAATGATTTGATTTGAAAAAGAGTTTTCACTCAGGATTGAACATTCCTATCAAGTTGACCAGATGTTCAAAACGGGTACGAAGAAACGCCTTAGTGAAAAGGTCAGCAAAGTTGTCATCTGTGTGGACTTTGACAAGTCCAATCAAATGCTTTTCAGCACAGTCACGGATGAAATGATGGCGAATTTCTATATGCTTAGTTTTGGAATGTTTCACCGGGTTGTTCGTGACACACATAGTGGCATTATTGTCAATGAATAAAGGAGTTCCAGTGTAGTTCAAGCCATAATCTCTCAATTGCTGCTGGATCCATAATATCTGAGAACAACAGCTCACGGCAGCAATGTACTCTGCTTCACATGTTGAGACAGAAACCATTGACTGCTTCTTACACTGCCAGGAGACTAGCCTGTCCCCCAAGAATTGACATCCACCTGAGGTTGATTTTCTATCGAGGTTACAATCACCATAATCAGAATCGGTATAGGCTTTGAATTCAAAAGTCTGCTGCTTAGAGTACCAAAGACCTAATCGGGGTTTCCCTTTCAGATATTTGAAGATCCTCTTCACAGCTATCAAGTGAGATTCCTTCGGTTGTTATTGAAACCTCGAGCATAAGCAGACAGCAAACATAATGTCGGGCCTTGAATCTGTGGGATAAATTAGAGAACCGATAATCCCACGGTATAATTTACAGTCCACATCCTTTCTATCTTTGTCCAGCTGCAGACCATGATTGACTGGGATTGGTGTGCCATAAGTAGTACAATCATTTATTTTGTATTTTGACAAAATGTCCTGTACATACTTAGTTTGATGTAGATAAATGCCATCCTCCCTTTGACTGACTTGCAGACCCAGAAAGAACGACAATTCACTCATGTTGCTCATTTCAAACTTTGACTTCATCTCCTTTTTGAATTCTCTACACATCACTTCATTGGTAGACCCAAAGATATTGTCGTCGACATAAACTTGCACTAGTATAATATCACTTCTTGCTTTCCTAATGAAGAGGTTCGAGTCAATTTGTCCACGGTCGAAACCATTGGACAATAGATGTTTTAATAAAGTCTTATACCATGCTCTAGGTGCTTGATGAAGACCATAAAGTGCTTTATCCAGCTTGTACACTTTATTGATATTATGCGGATCTTCAAAACCTGTAGGTTGAGTGACATAGACCTCTTCATGAACTTTCCCTTATAGAAAAGCATTCTTCACATCAAGTTGATAGAGCTTGAAGCCGACAAAGGAGGCATAAGCCAGAAACAGTCGAATGGCCTCAAGTCTAGCAACTGGGGCATACACCTCTGTGTAATACAAGCCCTCTTGTTGATAAAAACCCTGAATAACCAACCTTGCTTTATTCTTCACTACAACATGTCGATCGTCCGTCTTGCATTTGAACACCCATCTGGTTCCAATCGGATGCATACTGTCACACCCCCAAATTTCAACTAACGGAGTTTTACCGTTTGGTAAGTGACAAACCAGGATCTCAGTCATTAGTTACATTGAACGACTCTACATGGGACTCAAACGAAAATATCATATCAATCAGAGTTTAATGCGGAAGCGTAAAGAAATGTAAATGTACAAAACACACGCGCCCAAAAAGTCCAAAAGTCAAAACCAAACATAATTCAAAACAAAGTCCAAACAATTTAATAAAACATCAATCAATAGGAGAATCTCATGTATCTCCTATATGTGCACCTGTGCCTTATCTTAGCGACCTGAGAAAACATGTAAGAAAAGATGCCAACACAAGGTTGGTGAGTTCACAGGTTTCAGTATATAAATAAACGTTTACCAGATTTATTATACAATCAACATATGTGTATCAACGGGTAGCTAACCCATGGTCATGTTTTCTATTACGCTCGCAACCGTAAACTAACTGTTTGTATTGCCTCCCACCAGGTCTATCAACCTTGGTGCACGTTTAGGTCAATATTGCACCCGTTCGACATCCAATCGAGTTAACGCGACTAACGCGGGTGAGGTTTGTCAAACCCAGTAGTACTACCCAACATACCTCGCTATTCTCATATTTAAACGGTTCAATGTGAGGACTTTCATGATAGAGTTTACGATACGAAATAAAAATATATATTATTTAATAACATGAGTCCCGGGTTGAAAATAATATAAACGTATTATTTTATACGAAGTTACGATTTGAAAATAATATAACTATATTATTTTTATTCGATAGTAACAAGAGTATATTATTTTTAAAAGTGGGAATAATATGAAAAATAGTTTAATAAATCAAACCCGAGCCTACGGGTTGTTTTACGGGTTAAAACACATTTATATAATATAATAATAGTGGGATGGTTTTTATAATTAAATAATTCTTTAAAAATAAATAAAAACCAAAACAGGGGGAGGGAGATTCGAACCCGGGTCTCCTCATTGTTTGTACAAGTGCTTAACCAGTCAGCCCGCTAGGGTAATCTCATATAGAACCCGTTCAAATCGTTTAACATTCAAGTCCCGGGAGCATTCCTCCCCTACGCGTGCCGGCCCAAAATCCATCTCGAATCCAACGAAAACGATTTAGATTGATCAAAGTAACATAGGGTTTTTGTTAACCAAGTAATTACGAATCTGTAGGCGAGTTTGATTGCAAAAACAAATGAATTTGGGTCGTTAATTTAAAGATTGAAGGGTCGAAGCCCTAGCTTGTGAACACGGAATCATTTTGCTCAAATCTCATGTTAGAACTTGCTGAAATCATGGGGCTTTTACTAATTAAGATATTCCGAATCTGTTATTATAGTCTTATTTTGTTGAGGTGGTGTTTAGAATTAAAACCCCCAAATTAGTGCATGAATAAACCCTAGATCACAGATCGAGTTCAATTTAATGATGTTTGATAAAATCAACATAAATTGCGAAACTAATGAAAGGATTTAATTTGATTGAAATGGGGTTTGGATAGGGGTTCGATAAAACCACAATTGTATGAACCCTAGAATCAGGTTCATCCTGAATTCGATGATATAAGCCCTAATTAACATAGGGATTTCATTTTAAGGACATAAACGAAACTAAGGGTGAGACCAATTACCAGAATTGATATCGGATTGTAGGTGCTCGACTAAAACGGAGCCGATGGTGACGGGGTTTCTCTCCGGTGACTTTGACTGCTACTCCGGCCAATTTAGTATACGCAAAATCTTCTGAGAGGTTCATCTAACGTGTGCGGTTGTTTGATTTGAGAGAATGATAGACGAACTGATTGAATTGGTGCCGTATAGGGGGCTCGACGGTTTCAATACGAATTCCCATTATTGGGAATTAATTTCGAATCAATCCGTGCGATTACTGCGATAATGAAGATCGATTATGATTTGAACGTACATAACAGTCTTAGCATTGAACGGATTTCAGTTACAAATCGCGAATTGAATCAAGGATAAACGGATTTTTACTTTTTGAAGTCGACAAGAACAATTCAAACGAATTTTGACTTTTGGAAGGTCAACAGATAGGGTTTAGGTTAATTAAAGGTTTGGTCCTTGCTGTTTGAATTTAGATGTTGACAGGATTAGACCCTAGGGTTAGATTTTGTTAAATAAGTTAAGATTTAACTGGATTTAGTTAACGGGGTTAAGTTTTTATCAGAATATTTAACAGGATTGTTAACGGAGTTAACATGAAAAGTCGGATTGTCACATCATCCCCTAGTTGAAAGAATTTTCGTCCCGAAAATTTAATAATAAAAAAAATTTTCTGGATGTTACATTATCCCCAAGTTGAAAGAATTTTCGTCCCGAAAATTAAAATAGTATCTTAAGAATCTGACGTGGAGTGCTTGAACAGATTAGGATATTTTCGCATCATCTGATCCTCACGCTCCCACGTGAATTCCGGTCCGCGTTTCGAGTTCCAACGTACTCTGACAATAGGGATTTTACTGCGTTTTAACGTTTTGACTTGCCTATCTATAATTTCCACAGGTTCTTCGATGAAACGCAACCGTTTATCAATGTGTAGTTCCTCAAGAGGAGCCAAGAGTGACTCGTATGCAAGATATTTCTTCAAGTTTGAGACGTGAAAGACGTTGTGTACACCACTAAGTCCTTCAGGTAGGTCTAGTTGATACGCTACTGGACCAATTCTCCTCACTATCTTGAAAGGTCCAACATAACGAGGATTTAGCTTGCCTCATTTCCCAAAACGAATGACACCCTTCCAAGGTGAGACTTTTAACAAGACCATATCCCCTACTTGAAATTCTAACGGTTTACGATGCTTATCGGCATAGCTCTTTTGACGGTCACGAGCTGCTGCCATATGATTTCTAATTTGAATGATTTTCTCAGAAGTTTCAAGTACGAGTTCAGGACCTGTAAGTTAAATATCCCCAACTTCGGCCCAACAAATAGGAGAACGGCATTTTCGTCCATATAATGCTTCAAATGGAGCTGCCTTGATACTAGTGTGATAACTGTTGTTGTAGGAGAACTCCACCAACGGTAGGTGAGACTCCCAAGTGTTACCGAAATCAATCACACAAGCTCGTAGCATGTCCTCCAGAGTTTGAATTGTACGCTCCGTCTGGCCGCCAGTTTGAGGATGGTATGTTGTGCTCATAACTAGACGCGTGCCTAAAGCTTTATGTAACAACTGCCAGAAGCGAGAGGTGGATCGTGCATCATGATCCAAAATGATAGAGATTGGCACCCCGTGCCGAGATACTACTTCTTTCAAGTATATTCGAGTAAGTTTTTCCATCTCGTCGGTTTCCTTGATTGCTAAGAAGTGAGCGGAATTTGTTAAACGATCAACGATTACCCAAATGATATCACATCCGGTAGGAGTTCGAGGCAATTTCGTGATAAAGTCCATGGATATCTGCTCCCATTTCCACATGGGAATCTCTGGTTGTTGGAGAAGACCAGAAGGCTTTTGATATTAAACTTTGTCCTTCGCGCAAGTCAGGCACTTGCTCACATAGGTGGCTATATCGGCCTTCATCTTTGGCCACCAATATAGCACCTTTAGATCATGGTACATCTTGTCAGAACCTGGATGAATAGAGTAACGAGATATATGATCCTCATCCATGACTAGTTCCCCCAGGTTTCCGAATACTGGAACCCATATTCGCTCAGTGAAGTAGCGAATACCGTCAGATTTGACCTCAAGTTGCGCTTCCATACCGTGTGTACCTTCCAGCGTTAGGTTTTCCTCTTTCAGGGCTTCAAGTTGAGCACTACGGATTTTTTCAGGTAATCCGGGGTGAATAGTAAGTTGTAATGCTCGAACTCGTTTGGGCTTGGTTTCCTTTCGACTTAGGGCATCAGCTACAACGTTAGCTTTACAAGGATGATATCGGATCGCACAGTCATAATCATTCAAGAGCTTGACCCAACGACGCTGTCGCATGTTCAACTCTTTCTGCTCGAATATGTGCTGAAGACTCTTGTGGTCGGTGTAGATAGTGCACTTGGTACCGTACAAGTAATGTCTCAATATCTTAAGTGCGAAAACTACGGCTCCCAACTCTAGATCATGAGTGGTGTAGTTTTTCTCGTGAATCTTTAGCTGACGCGATGCATATGCGATCACTTTTTCTCGTTGCATTAACACACAACCCAGACCCTGAATGGATGCGTTACAATACACCACAAAGTCATCCGTTCCCTCCGGAAGAGCTAGTATAGGTGCACTGCAAAGTTTCTGTTTAAGATGTTGGAATGCTGACTCTTGGTTATCGCCCAGTTATAGGCTTTACCCTTCTGAGTTAAGGCAGTGAGAGGTTGTGCAATCTTAGAGAATCCCTTGATGAACCGACGATAATAACCAGCCAATCCCAGAAATTGTCGCACCTCAGTCAGAGTCGTCGGTTCTGCCCAATTCTTGATGGCTTCTATCTTTGATGGATCGACATGTATTCCCTTCTCGTTAATCACATGTCCTAAGAATCGAACTTCCCGGATCCAGAATTCACACTTGGAAAATTTAGCATATAGTTTCTCCTTTTTAAGTAATTCCAGGATTAAACTTAGATGCTCCTCCTTGTTCTTGGAATAAATGAGAATGTCGTCAATGAAAACGATGACAAATTGATCAAGGTATGGCTTACACACACGGTTCATGAGGTCCATTAACACCACGGGTGTGTTGGTTAATCCGAAAGGCATGACCATAAATTCATAGTGGTCGTACCTTATCCTGAAAGCACTCTTAGAGATATCCTCATCTCGGAGTCTCAGTTGATGGTAACCGGACCTAAGATCTATCTTGGAATAGAAACTTGATCCTTGGAGTTGATCAAAGAGATCATCTATACGAGGTAAATGATTACGATTCTTGATTGTGACTTTATTCAGTTCACGGTAGTCGATACACATACGGAAAGTCCCGTCCTTCTTCTTGACAAACAGGACCGGAGCTCCCCATGGCGATGAGCTAGGTCGGATGAAACCTTTATCCAACAATTCCTGTAACTGAGTGGATAGCTCTTGCAATTCCATAGGTTCTAGTCTATAAGGTGCCCGAGCGATCGGTGCCGCTCCTGGTGCTAGATCAATTTGCAATTCAACTTGACGGTGTGGTGGCAGACCAGGCAAGTCTTTGGGAAACACTTCCATAAAATCACGAACGATGGGAATATCATCGATTTTCTTCTCCTCCGATGGCTGTTAAGCAACGAGTGCCAGAATAGCAGTATGACCTTTACGCAGGAACTTCTGCGCTTTCATGAATGATATGATGCCTACGACTGCACCAACCTTTTCACCCTGAACGGAAAGGGTTTCTCCACTCGGGAGAGGAATGTGAACAATTTTCTCACGACAAAATGATTTCAGCTTGGTTTTTAGATAACTAATCCATGCCGACAATTACATCAAAACTACCAAGTGTGACCAGCATAAGATCGATATCAAGTATATGGCTAGCTAGTTCAAGCTTACATCCCTTAAGAATGTGGGTTGCTTCAATTATTTGGCCATCAACTATCTCTATTATATACTTAGCTTCTAACCGAGTTGGAGTTCCTTTTATCATATCACTAAGTTTCTTGGATATAAAACTCCTATCAGCACCGGTGTCAAAAAGGACAGAAGCAAAGTAATTATTTAAGGGAAACTTACTGGTGACCACATTATGATCATAACGAGCTTCTCCAGACCCTAGTATGAAGGCTCGTCCCTTCACGCCATTCCCTCCATTGTTTCTGTTGTTGCCACCATTGTTGTTATGATTATTGTTGTTGCCGTTACCATTACTATTTCCATTTCCATTCCCACCCTTCTTCAACTGAGGACAATCCCTTTGCATGTGTCCCTCCTTGCCGCACTGGAAACATCCTCTTGTAAATCCCTGAGGTCGGAATGGTTGCTTGTTTGGAAGTGCAACCCTACAGTCCTTCGCAGCGTGGCCCATATTACCACATCGATGGCAACGTTGTCGGTCATAAGTGCCTGTGTGGTAATACCCACATTTGTTGCACTTGGGATACCTCCCAGCATATTCACCTTGATTTGGACCTGAAGAGGTCGTCTGATTGAAGTTCTTAGCAGGCTCAAACTTTCGCTGCTGTTTATGAGGTTGATTAAACTGGGATCCCTTGGAGTTGGAGTGAGAGTTGGAGTTGTGATCAAACTTGCGCTTATGATTGTCGGTAGTTTTAGAAACTGAACCCTTCAGGGGTAGAGTCCCTTGAGTTACCGCCTGGTCAGTTAACTTGTGGGCAAGTCTAATCGTCTGCTGGATGGTAGTGGGGTTGGACGAAGTAACCATACTTTGAATCTGTGGAACTAGACCTCTAATATAGAACTCAATCCTCTTGTAGTCCGGAGTCACCAAGTGTGGGCACATGGTAGCAAGCTCATGGGAATGAGTGGTGTAAATCTCAATTTCTGAACCATCCATCTTTAGGTTCCAGAATTCTCCTTCCAACTTTTGAATTTCATCCCGAGGACAGTACTCCTCCTTCATCATTGTCTTAAACTAACGGAGTTTTACCGTTTGGGATGTGACAAACCAGGATCTCAGTCATTAGTTACATTGAACGACTCTACATGGGACTCAAATGAAAATATCATATCAATCAGAGTTTAATGCGGAAGCGTAAAGAAAAGTAAATGCGCAAAACACACGCGCCCAAAAAGTCCAAAAGTCCAAACCAAACATAATTCAAAACAAAGTCTAAACAATTTAATAAAACATCAATCAATAGGAGAATCCCATGCAAGTCCTATATGTACACCTGTGCTTTATCTTAGCGACCTATGAAAAATGTAAGAAAAGATGTCAACACAAGTTTGGTGAGTTCACAGGTTTCAGTATACAAATAACGTTTACCAGATTTATTATATAGTCAACATATGTGTATCAACGGGTAGCTAACCTATGGTCATGTTTGCTATTATTCTCGCAACCGTAAACTGACTGTTTGTATTGCCTCCCACCAGGTCTATCAACCTTGTGCACATTTAGGTCAATATTGCACCCGTTCGATATCCAATCGAGTTAGCACGACTAACGCAGGTGAGGTTTGTCAAAACCAGTAGTACTACCCAACATACCTCGCTATTCTCATATTTAAATGGTTCGATGTGAGGACTTTCATGATAGATTTTACGCATAGTCATAACAAGTGATATAATATGAAGTACAAAAATCAAAAAGAGTTTGCATCATGTTTTCTCCGCAAGTTTAAAACAGTAAAAGGGGCCGTGAAAACTCACCTTGGTTAAGTAGTGGATTGGATCACACAAAAGATAAGTTGGAACCACGAGTGTAAGTCTCAGACGACTTGCGTATGCCCTAAAATTATAAACACATAAATTAGGGACACGTTTGGATTTGTGACGACGACACGGAAGTTAGAACATCTTAACGCTTTCTAAGGATTTAAGAGTAGGCAAACGTGTCTACGGAATTATATAAATTTCTTAATATAATCATTAAGGGAAAAGCGTTTCGTGTCGAACATTAATAATGAATAATATTAAATAAATAAATAAATTCCTACGTTTGAGCCATTTACAAAAGTTAGGAAAATAATATAATTTAATATTTTATTTTTAGTTTCACCGGATTAACTAAATAATCATTGTGGCCAAAAATAATAATATATAATTTTTATTCGAGACAATAAACGTGAGTAAATAATATAAACAATTATATCATTATTTAGTTTCAAACGTGACACGAGGTTATAAAACGATATGAAATAAAAATATATATTATTTAATAACATGAGTCCCGGGTTGAAAATAATATAAACATATTATTTTATACGAAGTTACAGCATGAAAATAATATGAATATATTATTTTATTCGATAATAACAAAAGTATATTATTTTTAAAAGTGGGAATAATATGAAAAATAATTTAATAAATCAAACACGAGCCTACGGGTTGTTTTACGGGTTAAAACACATTTATATAGTATAATAATAATAGTTGGATGGTTTTTATAATTAAATAATGCTTTAAAAATAAATAAAAACCAAGACAGGGGGAGGGAGACTCGAACCCGGGTCTCCTCCCTGTTTGTACAAGTGCTTAACCAGTCCGCACGCTAGGGTAATCGCATACAGAACCCGTTCCAAATCGTTTTAACATTCAAGTCCTGGGAGCATTCCTCCCCTACGCGAGCCGGCCCAAAATCCATCCCGAATCCAACGAAAATGATTTAGATTGATCAAATTAACATAGGGTTTTTGTTAACCAAGTAATTACGAATCTGTAGGCGAGTTTGATTGCAAAAACAACTGAATTTGGGTCGTTAATTTAAAGATTGAATGGTCGAAGCCCTAACTTATGAACACGGAATCATTTTGCTCAAATCCGATGTTAGAACTTGCTGAAATCATGGGGCTTTTACTAATTAAGATATTCCGAATCTGTTATTATAGTCTAATTTCGTTAAGGTGGTGTTTCGAATCAAAACCCCCAAATTAGTGCATGAACAAACCCTAGATCACAGATCGAGTTCAATTTAATGATGTTTGATAAAATCAACATAGGGCTTTCATATCCCTGAGAATTGCGAAACTAATGAAAGAATTTAATTTGATTGAAATGGGGTTTGGATAGGGGTTCGATTAAACTCACAATTGTATGAACCCTAGAATCGGGTTCATCCTGAATTCGATGATATAAGCCCTAATTAACATAGGGCTTTCAATTTAAGGACATAAACGAAACTAAGGGTGAGACCAATTACAAGAATTGATATCAGATTGTTGGGGCTCGACTAAAACGGAGCCGACGATGACGGGGTTTCTCTCCAGCGACTTTGACTGCTACTCCGGCCAATTTAGTATACGCAAAATCTTCTAAGAGGTTTGTCTAACATGTGTGGTTGTTTGATTTGAGAGAATGATAGACGAACTGATCAAATTGGTGCCGTATAGGGGGCTCGACGGTTTCAATACGAATTCCCATTATTGGGAAATAATTTCGAATCAATGCGTGCGATTACTGTGATAAGGAAGATCGATTATGATTTGAACGTGCATAACAGTCGTAGCATTGAACGGATTTCAGTTACAACTCGTGAATTGAATCAAAGATAAACGGATTTTGACTTTTTGAAGTCAACAAGAACAATTCAAATGAATTTTGACTTTTGGAAGGTCAACAGATAGGGTTTAGGTTAATTACATGTTTGGTCCTTGCTGTTTGAATTTAGATGTTGACAGGATTAGACCCTAGGGTTAGATTTTGTTAAATTAGTTAAGATTTAACTGGATTTTGTTAACGAGGTTAAGTTTTTATCAGAATATTTAACGGGATTGTTAACGGAGTTAACATGAAAAGTTGGATTGTCACACATACCCTTCGGAAGGTCAACCAAATCCCACACATGCAACTTTTGGAATTCAGACTTTTCATCTTGCATCGCCTCTATCCAGCAGTTGTCAGCGACAACCTCTTTCACATTCTTTGGCTCCAATTGGGATACGAATGCAGTATGCAAACATGTCTCCATGATACCTGTGTCAAGTATCTCGGCATACAAACTGGTGTTCTCAGTATTGGTTCTGTGACGAGTTTGAGCACCGGCATCAGGATCACCAATAATGTTGTCAATTGGATGATTCCGATGCACTCTCGTCTCTGGTAATTGAGGTTCTTGAATTTCTGACTCAAGGTTTGTGTACAACTCCCCCATATCAATTGTACCTGAAGATGACTCAATGTTGAATGGATCAACTTGAGCATCATTTCCTACATGAACATTAGGATCAGCTTGAGCATTGTTTCCTTCAACATGAACTTCATCTCCATTGTCACTGTCAAGATTTCCAGATGCAGCATTGGAATCGGAAGTTAGGATAGGTACCGTTGCTCTGGTTGAGAAATTGGAGTCGTCGTCGCCACAACATAACTCATACAACTTGGCAGCATCTTCAGTAGATAAATCAGGAAGGTTAAAAGACTTGAACTGAGCATCATAATCAAATCCCCAAGAAGGACCAGTTGGTTCTGGTGGAGTGTTGTGTTTACTGCAGTCCACTTCAAAGCATTCTTCCACAGACCTGCTCTCAATATTGTACACTCTCTAGCATGGCGAATTGACAAAATATCCTAAGAAGATGCCTTCCACCTCTTTTGCATGAAATTTAGACTTGCGATCTTTGTACTGTAACAATAATGAGTAGGGACTACCAAAAGGAACTAGGTAGTCAAGATTTGGAGGACGATTGTTGATCAGCTCATAACAAGTTTTGTTGTGCCTCTTAACACCAGAACTCTATTTAAGACGTGACAAGCTGTGTTGACAGCTTCTACCAAGAACGTTACGGGAAGCTCGGCATCTGACAACATTGTCCTTGCAGTCTCAATTAGGGTTCTGTTCTTCCGTTCTGCAACTCCATTCTACTGGGGTGTATACGGTGCACTAAATTAATGACGAATGCCCTTCTTGAGACAGAAAAGCTCCATCATGTTGTTTTTTAACTCCGTGCCATTGTCACTCCTTATTCTTCTAACCTTCAGTTTGCATAAAGTTTCCAAGCTCACTATCAGGTATTGAAGAATTTCAGCAGTCTCATCCTTTGTACCTAAGAAATGCACCCAAGAAAATTGTGAGAAATCATCAGTTACATCTAGACAGTATGACTAACCTCCAATACTCCTGATACATATGGGCCCGAACAAATCCATATCTAGGAGCTCCAAAGGGGTATCGATAGAGTTTTGGGTCTTGAGATTTTGAGATTTCCGTTGCTGTTTGCCCTTTTTACAAGGCATACAGTTATCTGCAATGACAAATCTCAGCTTAGGAATCCTGGTTACGAAACCGTTTCGGACAAGATGATTCATTTTACGCTAAGAAATGTGTCCGAGTTTCCTATGCCACAAGATTGAGTCAAGTTCTGTCGCTTTTGTAAGCAAACAAGTAGCAACTGATGAGGTGGTTGTAGCCACGCTCATATCAATCTGATAGGTGTCGTTTGTCGTTGGCTCTCTCATCAGAATCCAATCGTCAGGAACCACAAAACCAAGTTTGAGAACCAAGCACTCTGACTTGTCAAACATAACTGAGTACTCCTTGTCACATATTTGAGATACACTCAACAAGTTATGCTTCAGCTGCTCACAGTAGTTGACATTGTCGAAGCTTATACATCCATTGGAAACCACGCCTTGACAAGTAATACTACCGCCCTTCTCGCCTGCAAAGGCCACATAGCCTCCTCTGAATGGTTTAACATCTTGAAGCAAAGCCATATTGCCTGTCATGTGCCTAGAGCATCCACCATCCACATACCAATGGTTAGAGATAGTTCCCTTCGGATGTCCCTGCACGAGTCACAAGAAATTAATTAGATTTGGAGACCCAAGCCATGGTGGTCTTGGGTCGTCCGTTTTTTCTCAAAATAAACTACCTCAATTACTTCACAATCATGACTATCAAAAATGGGTGAATCTTTAGAAGATTTGGGATCAGAAGATTGGGAACTTTTGGTTTTCTTGTCCAGGACCTTTTCTTCTTTTCCTTCTGAACATTAGGCCTGCTAGTCTCAACTTTGGGTGAACTAGTGGAAGCTTCACCTGGTTGACTACCAGCTAGCTGATGTTCAAGTTTTCTCAACCTTTTGTTCCTTCTTCTCCTCTGTGGCCTAGAAAGTTTCACCACAGGTTTCTCACCAGTTTGTGAACTACCAGAGGGAGATACACTGGGTTTAACAAGTTGCTTTACCCATTTAGGAACAGATGGTTCAGCCACATGTTTTGCTGGTGGCTTAACCAATGGTTTCACTGGTGGCTTCACCACATCAGATTTTGGACTCTTGAATTGCTTCACTGATGGTGTCTTAGGGGAAACAGCTTGTTGTTAAACAACTGGCCGTTTCCCTTGGTTCTTATCAGGACAGTTCACCAGGATGTGACTGACCATACCACAGTGAAAGCAAGCTCTTTTCTCTTTGTAAGCTCTCCGGTAAGGCTCATTGGTTTTAGAAGCTGATGATTCAGCTTGATGAGCATGAGTTGTTTGATAAACATCATTTTCAACTTTACCTTATTTGCTTTTGGGAGTAAAATGTTTTTCCATGTTTTCATGATGATTCTTACTCAAATGATTAACAAAAGCTTCTTTCTTTACTTTCTTTATGGACTTGAAACCTCCATAAAGCATCATTTTCAGTTTATCATTGGACTCAATTGTATCAGGTTCAGTTAAAATGCAATTGTCATGATTAGTGACAATGGTTTCCTCAGTTTTATGTTCATCAATCAACTCTTCTGAGACAATACCCTCGACCTTGGTGTTCTCAGAACCTTCATCAGAGAAGAACTCCTCATCAAAAACTGACTCAGTCTTACTTGAGGAATCATCCTTGTTAGAGGATTCTTCCTTGCTTGAAGAGTCATCCAAGAAAGACAAATCAATGTCCACCGGCCCATTGACAAACTTGTCGCTTACTAGTGGAGGAATGGAATTAGTACCTAAACCTTTGCCACTCACTTTTCTCACCACAGACTCGTAGTGTTCCACCACAAAGCGAGAGTTTTTCAACTTCTCAAGTTTGCCACTCAACTGCATGATCTCATTTCGCAGTCTGGCGATCTCGACATTTCTCTTCTCTAACCCCTTGTATGCAACGTCTAAATGAAACTGTTGTTCACTGATTTTAATTGAAAATTTCTGTGTTTCTTTCTTTAAGTTTTCAATTGATTCTTTAAAACGTTTTTCATTTTCTTTGTAGTTTAGATTTGCACTACGTAAGGGTTCAAGTTGATTAAGAATACGATCATTCTCATCCTTCAAGATAAGACATTTGGAACAAGAAACAAGAGCAAAAGGATTATAATCTACCTCAGTTGACGAACTGGATGCCTCTCCAATAGCCATGAGAGCAAACATAGATGTAGATTCTTATTGGTCAGCAGCAGATGCTTCCCTTTCTTCAGCTTTCATCAGCTCAACAATCTCTGCCATTAAACCCATTTGAGTTGGTGCAATGATGGTATCTTCCAGATGACTCCCCCAATCAAAGCTCTCGTCCTGTTGAACAACTAAATCACTGGACGTTCCACCTTGACTTTGACTGCGGTTGTTCTGATTGTTGTAGCCTTGGTTGTTTCCCTGGCTTGGTCTTGTGAAGCCTGAAGCTGGTCCCTTATCCTTTTGACATTCACGAGCAAAGTGTCCAAAGTTCTGACACTTGTAGCACTTGGCTTTATATTTGTCAAAACCCACTTTGGCATTAGAACGCCCACTAATGAATTTTCTACCAGTTCGGTTCAGAAAACGCTTAGCCCTCCTCAAGATCATGGCCATGTTCCATTGAATGTCCATGTCCTCCATGTCATCTGGATCCACCTGATTAAAGTCTTCTTCAATAGTTTCAGGATCCGTTAGCTTCCCGCCTATGAAGTTCTCATAGGCAAGCATGCAAAATGAGAACAGTGCCACATGATCTTCAGCAATCTTGGCAATAGCTGTTTGGTTGGCTGAGGATGTTGAAGTAGGGCTTCTTGAAGAATATTGGTGGTGTGAACTAGATCCCGATGCAGCAAAGCATGTATGACTACCGCAACTATTTGAATTTTCTTCTTCCTGAGGATTCCTAGAGAACAGGGTAATTCCAGATCCCGATGGCTTTGCAGTAGAAGACACCCCATAATACATAGAAGGGTCTTGAATCTAGGGTCTTCCAGCACTTTCTTTCTTTTTCAGGTTCATATCGTGTGCTTGAACCTTTCTTATTACTTCATCAACCGTCATCTCATAAAACCTGGGGTTCTCTCTCAGTAGGGTAGTATACATTTCGAACTTTGGTGGTAAAGCATCCAAAAGCTTTTCCACCAACTCATCATCAGGGTACTTTAGTTCATATGAGTTCAGATCAGTCTGAAGGTGGTAGAATCTAGAAATAAGTTCATCAATAGATTCATTCTCTAGGTATCTGAAACACTCATACTGTTTCCTCAACAACTCTCTCTTGCTCTTCTTGACATCACTGTCTGTAGGTCCCGGGAGCCTCGTCACGCAGCGGATATACACGGACCTGTTCTGTGATTTGTGTGGGAACAAAGAAAATGAAGCAGAGAAACACAAACATAGACAAAAGACAATGAAACGACACGTAATCCATAACATAGAAGTCATCCCGTATTACATACTACATACTGAAGGAGCACACATCTCTCATCTAAGCTCACGGTCCATGGGTCGGGAGAGCTCTTCCCGACCCAGACACCTCTCGACCTTGTTCCAGAGTTCCACCTACAATTGAAGAAAAGTCTTCTATTTATAGGTGAAGGAACATTACCTGCATACTTACTAAGTATGCATGGTTTGGTCATGCGTACTTAAGTATGCAGGACCAAACTGGTGTGCAGGCTAAGTACTCAGGAACACCCTCCTGCGTACTAGCCACGTACACCGACACATAGAATTTAATCTATAGTTACAAAACATGCTTCTACAAACTCCCTCTTAACTATAGAATCAAATTCTATCTATCTCTAACACTGATATACATCAGTTTACAAAGAATGTCCTAACAGACTCCCTCTAAACTAATGACATCAAGTGTCTTCTGGCGAGACTTGATCTTCTGGCATTCCACTTGAGATCTTCAAATCTTCAAACTTCAGTCTTCAGTCACCGAGTGATGACAAAAATCGATTCCCTCTAACTGTAGCTTTCATTGTAGACCAAACCAAGTGCTTCAATAAGAACCAAGTAACCCAACACAACTCATTGTAGTTCATCCTCTCAGCAGTAGCAACCTCCACCCTGACTTAGAACTCTGATTCTGACAATGTCTTCCTAAACAGGTAACAATAGTAGACTAAGACAACTCCAAATCAGCTGGCATATGATAGAGAGTTTGAGTTTCCAATAACCTGCATCAAACTAATCAGCTCTCATAGGAATTCCAGTAAGATAAACTTAAGTCTTCAACCAGATGTGTCCAACTCTATCCTGTATCTTCACGAGTCAACCAAATTCCCGAAGATGTTCATTTCCAATATCCCCTTTCAGTTTAAGCTCCATCTGACTAGACCAGAAACAAGGGTATGTTTCCTATCCCATCGGCCAATGATAAAAGGTTCCATCTTCAACTAATAATCCAACGAATATCCAGCTTCATCTTGAAAACACACGATAGAATCAAACACGAAAAATATAGTTTACACGAGAAATCATAGTTGAGATCCATATTACGTCAAAGAGGTATATATATAGGAAGTACCAACGGCTTTTCCACCAACTCTTTAATGTCTCATGAATACTAGATTTTATCCCCCTCATTTCTCTGTAAACTATGACCAGCTTCATCATCACTTCACTCAAATCCTCAAAAAGCACAACTAGCCAACTCCAGGATTTTATTCTTTTATTCCTTTGCAAAGATCCAAAACAGCAAATCCTTGGGTTCAAGTTGTTCCAGTATTCATCCCCTATTAAAGAAGTATCCCGGATACTCGTAGCCTACATATTCAGGTTTGAATACCTAAACAAGATGATTCTCTTTCCAAAAGACCCAAAGCAGCCACATCTTCACAAATAGAACGAGACCTTTAGCCGATGACGACCCAATTGCTCCCTTTAGTTCAGCATTCATACCCTATTAAATAAGTATCCCGGATACTCGTAGCCTACATTTTCAGGTATGGACCCTTAAACAATGTATGAAAAGTGGTATCATCCAACAAAAATCTCGTTCGTGTTTCGCCAAGCCACATCGTATACAAATTCTGGTCTGGAAAAACCAAAATTACTATCTTCTCAAAAATGGGCCGAAACACGCGTACAAATGATCACTAAATTTATTTATTTATTTTATATTTTGTTTTGAATCCCAGATGCTAGTCCATGCGTACTTAGTAAATACGCACATAAAGGGTGCTCATGCGTATTTAGTAAATACGCAAAGCCAAGTGCTCATGCGTATTTGATAAGTTTGCAAAGCCAAAATGCCCATGCGTACATGCTAAGTACGCAGAGTTAAATACTCATGCGTACTTAACAAGTACGCAGGACAACTTCTCTTACGTACTTAGTAAGTACGCAGGACAAAACCCATGCGTACTTAGTAAGTAAGCAGAAAAGATGAATTTGCGTACTTATCAAAAAGTAACAGCGTTCTTGACGGATCTTGAGGAAAATGCTCGAAAAGAGTTGGATCTGATAAATTGATGCTTCTAAAAGCTTAGAAATCATCTTCTAACAAACCCTCAGCCTTCCAAACACCAAATGAAGTGATAACAAACTCAGATTTGAGGATTTTTGCAAGAAAAAGTAGCGAACTTTTATAACTCAGATCTGCTCAAAAAACCCTAAAACCCAAAACTGGAACACAAATCAACGAACACCGAGGCTCTGATACCACTTGTAGGTCCCGGGAGCCTCTTCACGCAGCGGATATACACAGACCTGTTTTGTGATTTGTGTGGGAACAAAGAAAACGAAGCAGAGAAACACAAACATAGACAAAAGACAATGAAACGACACGTAATCCATAACATAGAAGTCATCCCGTATTACAGACTACATACCGAAGGAGCACACATCTCTCATCTAAGCTCACAGTCCATGGGTCGGGAGAGCTCTTCCCGACCCGGACACCTCTCGACCTTGTTCTAGAGTTCCACCTACTAATGAAGACAAATATTCTATTTATAGGTGAAGGAACATTACCTTCGTACTTGACAAGTACGCAAGGCAAAAGCCTTGCGTACTTACTAAGTACGCAGGACCAAACTGGTGTGCAGGCTAAGTACTCAGGAACACCCTCCTGCATACTAGCCACGTACACCGATACATAGAATTTAATCTATAGTTACAAAACATGCTTCTACACTGTTACCCTCAAAGCTTTTCAGCAGAGCTTTCCAAAGATCCTTAGAAGTATCGTAACTTCTTAAACTGTGAAATAACTCTCAGGTTAAGGCCATGGTTATAGAACCATGTGCCTTCTTTTCTCGGTCATAAATCTTCTTCTCCTCTTCATCTAGCTTGGAGATAGGTTTGGGAACAGTTTCTTCAAGAAACAAATATGTTGGATGTTTATATCCTTCAAGGATAGGTATCCATAAGGTGGAATCTGTATATGAGATATACTCCTCAAAGCATGCTTTCCAGTTAGAAAAATCACTTACGTTTAGCAGCTTTGGTGGTTTTTGTGGAGTACCAATCTCATTATCATAGTTCAGCAGACTACTAATGTTCTGAATGTTTGACATGGTGATTAACTTAGTCAAATGTCAGAAATTTCAGGACAACTTGCGCACTTAAAACTGGACATACGCACTTGAAATTTGGTCTTGCGCACTTGAGATTTCCTCCCGCGTACTTAGTAAGTACGCAGGAGTAAATGTTAAGTACGCTGGAAGCCAAGTTAAGTACGCACAAGAATGGTCTTGCGTACTTAGCAAGTACGCACGAAGACTGTCCTTTATGCCAAATAAGGTAAGTACGGAGTATGCTTTATCCACCTGCTGCACCAACTTTTTCCGGTCGCCGGAAATAGCTCAGATCTTCAAATTTGGAAGATATTAACAAATTGATCAAGCTAAAAGATTAGAAACTTGTTTCTAACAAACCCTTGATGATCAAAACACTTAAACAAACAACAAAAAGGTCGGATTTTGAAATATTTTTGCTTTTAAAATAGCACTCAACAGCTACCTCTATTTTATTATAAAAATCACCAAAATCGGTCACTTTTCCTTGTAGAAAGGCTGTAGATTGTGTCAAAAATGCTCCTAACACACTCACAACACTCGAAATCAAGAACTGACACTCTGATACCACTTGTAGGTCCCCGGGTGTCTCGGATCGTCACATGCAAGTGCGTTGGCTAGTCTGACCGGGTGCGGAATGCCCATGACTAGGTGGAGAATCGAACAATACAAAGTAAACCGACAACAATCACAAGATACTTTAAACTTCGTCTATTGATAATCACAGACGATTACATTGTGCAAAATGAGTGCGTACATAATTCTGTCACTAACTGGCTATATATACTAAGACCTGTTGCCTGTGCACTTAGCAAGTGCGCAGGGCTTAGCTCTTGCGTACTTAGCAAGTACGCAAAATTTGTTCTTACGTACTTGCTAAGTATGCAGGATGTACATCTTGCGCACTGGTTATGTGCGCACAACACTTTACAAAGACTAGACAAGTACAAGTACGTACATACATGATTACAACTCGATAAACCAATATATACAGATACTAAATACAAATACAAATACAGAAAATAAAGCACAAAAGCATAAGACAACATCTAGAGTGTTTGTCACACAAACGTGCTCCAAAAAAGTATCTCCATTGATCTAACAACCATCTCTTACGGTACTGACCATCCCCTTCAACACCGACATAACCCATTCTTTGCCTCCAGTAACCCTCAATTAAAACCCCATTATAAGCCACTGATCATTAGCAGCATCTCCAAATTGCAATGCCAGACGAACTGTCTCTTCAGAAATTGTCGAGTCTTGATTATTCACACGTCGAATCACACTTGGATTAACAGTGCACTCAAATCTAGCAGACTCCCAAAACTGATCTATATAAGGCCTTGATATAACTAGATCAATGGTCAAAGCATAAGCAATCCTCGATCTATTCAGAAACCCGATAATCTCCTTGTATTCCATCACCACTCCTTTACTTTTAGGATTCAACAATGCAATCTGATTATGATCATTAAAAAATTCATGAGCCATCACTGTAAACATGTTCAAAACAAACATCAGTACTGCAATTAATGACTTAGAAAATTTCAAAATCAAATCAGATAAAATACTCTGGCGCAATTAACAACTTCGATATAAGGACTGATAGCGCACTTATAACTACGCTAGGGTTTACTCAGGCACACTTGCGCATCTGCGCTAGACCAAAAACAGAGACTTTTTCAAAAAAATTGATCAGACGCAGATATCCAACTATAAATCACTCCCAATATGATCGAAAACATGTAATGACTCTTAAACATGCAACAATTTTGATTTTAACAATATTTTTGTTACACATTTTGATCACAAAGCATTGACACAGTCGAAAAGTAAAAGTTCGACACCCTGAGTAAAACCCTAATTAACCTCTCGAATCATGAATCAAAGATGATGATTATGATAACTTGATGATCGAAAAGATACTAGTAACACAATATGATGGAAATTTTTAACAAACACCGAGGAATTTTAGCACTGGTGTAGGTCCCGGTAGGTGTGACGGATCTCTAGACTCGCGGCACGACACGGTGATAACGTGCGGAATCCATGATCAGCGTGCAATGTGTAAAGCAATCAATAACACAAGGTAAATAATATCCTTTGTATTTCTCCACAAAACACTATTTACAAAGCTCTCTGGTTCTTGCACTCTATTCTTGACTACTGAACTCAGACATGTAAACACCTATTTATAGGGAAACCACAAAGACCACAGGCGAACTTAGCAAGTTCACCTAGAAACTCTTAAGCGAACTTAGCAAGTTCGCCTGAACATTCCCTCAGGCGAACTTGACTCGTTCGCTAACTTACAACACAGAATTTTAGCGACAGATTCAAAACATGTCCTAACAGACTCCCTCTTAACTGTTGCAAACAATTCTATGCAATTACAAGTCAAAAAATTTAAGACTAAGACATAGAATCTTCAAGCTCTTTATCACCAGATTATGCTCCAACAACAGGAATAAGTTTCACTCAAATACGCTAAGGCCGGGAATAACTTGTAAGAAATGTTACTGAATATTCAAACACCTGTAGGTCCCCGATGGTCTACGGATCGATCTCTCACGTATAACACACGACGTATACTCGTAGTGCAGAATCCAAACAAATAAACGCGTCTCGAACAGATAAGGACACAATACGAACACACAAGACGAGATTCTCTGAAAGCTCTCTGTATTACTCTACAAAATGTGCTTACAAGTACAGTTCTGTTTAAGTTCTACAACTAAGCACTATTTATAGGTAAACATAATCTGCCACAGACGCCCATGGCTAAGGCGAACTTGTTAACTTCGCCATTCACAAAACTTAACCATTCAAGACAAAATTACAATGATAAAGACTAAAAAAGACCTATTCTATTACACAAAGCTACATGTCACACAAAATACTCCAACATACTCCCCCTTGATATTAGCTTGGTCTTGTAATCTTTAATTGTTCTTCCGACTCTCCAGCACCTTGCTTCCAGCATGTACTCCTTTGTTTATACATACATGTAACACTCTTTTGTATTGCATGGCCTGTTCTCTCCATTCATCTGTATACATAATCTCTTTTCTCTTCAATATCAGATTCAATGCAACATAGAAACGAAACATAATCTTTCCTTCTTTATCCTCTATAACAGCCTCTCCAGTGTCCACATCTACAAACCACCACTTCATGTTTCCAATAAAATCTTGTGGGACTTTCTTCAATGGAATCTTCTTTAGTGCTTTCACTTGTTTGAACTTGTACTTCACGACTTTCTTGTTTGTCACTGGATCTTTAACTCTAACTATCACTCCCTTCTCAGGTTTTAAATATTCATACTTACCAGCCGTACCTTCTCTCCTTATAAGTCTGGCAATTGCATCAGCAATACCATCCCTTGATCTGTTAATCAATGGCTTAGTTGATAAACCATTAACTTCACATCTAGGCAAAGAGTTCAAATACTTCAATCTTGGCTTTAAGTACTGAACACCATCAGTACTCTTGATCACTATCAGCTTAAACTCCTCTTCATAGAACAAACTTAATATTCTTCCACTACAATGACCTTCATCCACTTATCTTTCCTTTTGAACCGGTGATGGTGATGCCACAGGCAATATCTTTTTCCAACTTCTTACTACCTCTAACCACCTTTTTTTTGTCATTCCAGTTTCTTTGTATAAAACAGGCTCTTCATTCATAATACTTGGAGTATTAGGCTTTGTAACTTCAGGTTCTTTATTCACAGACTCATTAAAATCATCAGAACTAGTCTCATGAATCATATTGTCTTGAACAAAGTATAGAGTAATAATTAACTCCATCACAGACTTGATATGAAATATCAGCTTCATCTTTGGTAACTTCTTCCTTATTCTTGGATGTTTAGCCAACCAAGCATAGTGCTCCGGGCTAAAGTATTGTTCAGTCTCTTCTGAGTCAGTTGACTCATTTCCTTTTTTAGCATATTCACCTGAACTTGAACTAGAACTAGTATCAACAGCTTCTACATTCTCAGCTAGACGGGGTGATGGAGGATTAACTTCCACATTCTCCACATTATCTATATTCACCTCATGTTCCATATCTTCAACATTATCAGCTTCAGCTTCATGTTCAATCACATTCTCATCAGCAGGTTCATTTTGTTAGGCAATTGCTTGATTAGGTTGTTCTTGTTGTGGCTGTTCTAAAGCATCATCAGCATGTATCTAGTTATCATTCGGTGGAGCTACATAATTAGGATTAACTATGTGTCCAAATAAAGCACTAGGCACTGGAATCAATGTTGGATTCTGTTTCTTCACATTATGATAGTCTATGAAAATTCTCTTTGTCATCAGATTCAAAGTAAGTCTTGAATTCAACAGTGGTAGATTAGGAATGAGATGGTTGAAAAAAACTTGTAAAAACCTAGGGTACATGATAAAATCCTGTCCCTCAGGTGGTGTGATTTTTGCAACCAACTCCTTGTAGTTATATAAAGAAAAATTGAATGGTCTGTTTAGTGTTAAGGCAACCATAGCTCCTTATAATGCAGACTTAAGACCATCAGTTCCTGCTTTCCTAGGTGACAAGCATTGAATGATGACATGCATCAAATACCTCCAATGACCAACGAGACCTCCTTTACGTGTCTGTGAATCATTAGCCCTGCCTCTATAACCCATTCTATTAAAGCATCATGTGATTAAAGTAGTAGGCAAGCCAATTGGATCTGTATCAGCACCTCCTAAGCTCAAAGCTTCTCTAATAGTTTCCACACAAATTGCAATATCTTGAGTGTTAATGGTAGATAGAATCACATTCGGGTCAAACAGTACAATCATGGTCACCTGTATCCCATAACTGATGGATGTATTGTAGACTGATCACTGGATTAGCAGATAAAGCCACTCTCAATCTTGATCTGTTAAAAAATATGATTATTTCTCTGTAGTTAACAACTTCAGGCAAATCCGCATCAAGTAAAGCCACCTGATTATGTTTGTACTCAACCCTTTTATCCATGATCTGCACAAGTTAATTGATTAGACTTGTGCAAGCAAAAAATAAACTAGAAATAAAACAAAACAAAACAAACTTGAATAAAATAAAAAAATGCTAAGTCTGAATCAGTAAAGGCCCTAGAGGCGAACTTAATAAGTTCGCTAAGAGTCCCTATGGCGAACTTATCAAGTTGGCCTGAACAAGTTCGCTAGAACTCTCAAGCAAACCAAAAAATCTGATAACTCCAATCAAGTGATAATCAACCGATCCAATGCATGAAATCCAATCACAAACACTCGATTAACACTGATATACAATCAATTTCAGTTTCAAATCCCAAACAACCCATTCAAGCACACAACAAACCTATCGCTGAAACCCTATGACTATATCCAATCAATTTGAGCTATTCAGTGGATGAAAACAACTGATTTTACCTTCAATCTGAGCACAAATCAAAATGGAGTAGGACACGAACACAACAAACACAAGTATCTCAGAAAATGAAGATCATAGAACAAGTTCACCAGAAAACTGAACAAGTTCGCTTTCACTGAGTTCACCCAAAACAAATAGGTAAAGTAACAAGTTCGCCAACCTGTTCATTAAATACCTCTCAACTAAGTTCGCCAACCAAGCGAACTTAATAAGTTCGCCACCCCTGGTGAACTTAAACAAACTCAAACATCACCAAGTTCGCTAGTTCAAGTTTCTAAGACAAAAATATGAACGTTTTCAAAATTCCAACTCAGTATTAAAACCGATCGTTTTCCAAACTGCAACCTGTAACAATGCAAATCCTGTAAGTTATGATTTCATGGAAGTTGAAAATAAAATCTTTTTGGATTTTTCAAAAAAAAGTAAAGCAGTAAAACAATAAAAGCAAATCTTTTTGGTTTTTATTTGTACATACTGAATCACATGTTTTTGCTTGAATACTGCGAGTAAGAAGATCATATCAGTATATATGACGAAACACACACACATTTCAGATATAAAATCCCTAGCAGATCTAAGGGTGACGTATGGTATTCTGTGTACATATGAGTCTTGACTCATCAATTATGTAACTTGTACAACTCACAGCACAAACTATAAAACCTTTTGAAAATCATGAAATGATACGCGATAAACTTCAAAGTAAACAGAATCAAATCATGACATGTTACCTTATTCGTACCAAATTTGCAATATAATACACGTAACTTTAAATTGTCCGCATTATAAAATTTGAAACCAAAAGCGTTTTTATCCCACGTTCTTGTGGGTTAGTACCAATTATATGAAAACAATGTGTACCCTACACATATGCCGACAGAAAGTAAATGTGTACTATCTTCAAGACATATAATGTAACATCCATGACTTTTTGCCTGTAATATTTTATTTTATGCCATAAAAACGTTTGTGACATGTCATGCTATTTCAACCTCGTTATAACATATATGTACATTTCATCGCGCTATATTAATTTCAAACGTGTAACGACTTGAATTTTTGATATTTTTTACTTTTTATTTTATATATTGTTTTATATCATATATTAAATAAATTAATTATAAACTTTTAAGTTTTATAAAAATGAGGTTTTATCTTATAAAAGAAAAATAAAGATATGTATATAAGTTTTATATTTTTATGGGTTTTATAAAAGAGAATTATATAACTTATCAATTTTAAATTAGAAAAGAAAAGGGCCTTGAACCTCTCATTCAGCTTTGAACCCCCCATTATGTTGCTTGAACCCCCCTCACTTTGAACCCTCCCTTCTTCCTCTTGAACCATGGACATCCCAACAACAGATTTTGACTTTCTAAAGTCAAAAATCGCATATCAATCTCACAAATCCGTTGATATCAAGAAAAATTGTTACCATATTCGGTCAAATTGTGATTCCTTAAATCACGCACACGTTTTTTGAGCTTTATAAGTTCTCTTTCAGTCATTAATCACAAAAATCAAAACCCGATTAAAAACCGGAAACCTTGAAACAGATCCGTAAATCAAGCCCAATCTCATGAATCTCATTCGATTTACTAGCATTAGACGCGTTTCTACTCACCCTATAAAAGCCCCTAACCATTTACAAGTCGAAATCACCATAAATCGTCCCTGTGGAGATCGAAGCAACTGATTCGGGGCTCACGCGATCTATAGCAACCTGTTTTCCTTTAATTCGTTATCGTATAACAACTCCAAGTAAATGTTGTTGCTGCTATTCGCTTCCTCTAATTCCATTGTTGAGTTCGAAATCATGTTGGGGATTTAGGGTTAAGATTTTCGTATCTGAGTTTTATGTTTGGAGAAGATGACATATCAGAACTATGTGTTAAATCTATTTTTCTGTTTTAAACCAACAAGGTAGGATAGACTAATTGGTTAAACCCTTTCACTCACACAGCCAAGGTCACAGGTTCTAACACTGTGACTGGCATTCTTTTTTTCTTTCTTTGTGTTAATAGATCTTTTGCTTAATTATACACACACACACACATAAACATGTTTACATGAATACATAAAGGAATAAGATACATATTTATAATTATAACAAAACACATACATATAATTTTGACATTTATTTAATATACTTTATATATATATATATATATATATATATATATATATATATATGTATGTTATAAGTAAACTATAATCATTATGTTATGGTTATAAAACCCACATTTTTTTATATATCAACTTTGAAAAGTTTTATAATTAATATCCCCATTAAATGAAAAGCATACATATAATTGTGTTTAATCATTTTCTAAAATCGTTTTGAATATACGAACATCATTATCTTATTCGTTCATTACTACTACATGTTTCAAAAGACTTGACAAACATTATTTTATTGTCATAAACCTTATAACCTTTAAAATTATAAAATAGTCGTATTTTGTAACGTCATAAGTTTTATTAATCCAAAAACGTTATAGTTATGTTAGTAACCTAAACCGTTAAAAAGACATATTATTTTATTAAGCATTACTAATAATATAAATTTTAATAATTGTGTTATTAGTATATTTATCATATTAATTAATACTTTCACAAATAATATGGTATTAGTAGTTATATTATTCATTTAGTAATTTATCTTACTAATTGGATTTTCATAAATAGAAATATTACAATTCCATAACTAAATTATTTATTTCAAGTCATATCCTTATAAATATCATTTTATATAATATTTCGAATTGATGATCATTTTAATATCTAGTTTTAAACACCTTTGACATCGTCTTGAAAATGTAAACATTGTACTAATATAATTATTATAATATTGTATTTGCAAATAATACTTATTGTTGACACATGTCCTCCTTTAATAGATAAACTTTATAAAACATCATTTAAAATTCTATTCATGTCATCGATCACTCGTCCATTCCTAAACCCTAAAGTCCCCAAATCATTTTCCTTGTTGTTTCTCTTGACCGTTTCTACATTATAATAACATATTTTATTCAATTTAGGATATCCTTAATAATTGTTGTGACAAGTTACAAGTCCAACCCTCTACTTATCAAGGTGAGTTACATAGCCCCTCTTTTTACTTTTTACACATTTTGGGGTGATTCATGATACATTGAAAACTATTTACAATACAATATATAATTCTACATTTATGATCATATGTGCAATTTGTGCTTTGTGCTTGAATGCTATGAGTTGAAACTACATATACATGACATATACGTGCAATCATTAACTCTGTACAAGCCAACGGTAACATTGATAGATCTATTGTGTCTGACAAACCCACCCAAGTAGGGTGATTGTTACTGACATTACATTAGGGTAACCTGCGTTGCCTCAGTTACAAGGTTTGGTTGTACACCTAGTTTAACTATAGTGACTCTCCATAAATTCCTTATTTGCCATTGTTCATATGAATTGTACACAAACATTTGGAAAAACTATTTGTGATGTCAAAACCTGTGTAGACTCACCAACTATTTTTAGTTGACCATGTTTTTATCATGTTTCTGGTATTATCATATGGGATGGTTTACAAGATGCTTCACATAGGATTGAGGATTTAGTAAATAATAAATTGAACATTGTTGGTGTACTTTGTTTCCTTTGATTGTACATGTTTTGTTGAACAAGTGTTATGAAAATTTGGATTCAATTAATATATGAAACTTTAGTTTGATCATGTGCTATTGAACAGTCTACATGTCCCGCCCCGACGTATTCCGAGGTCAGTTGGGGTGTGACAGATTGGTATCAGAGCCATGGTTATAGGGAATTAAGTTATTAGAAACCAATGACCTAGTCTATAACCTTAGGATACCCCCTTGTGTAATTATCCTACATGTTATCCTAGTTGTTACATTACATGATACAATATATGTTATATTATGTGCTACACTACTTAATAACTCACATGTTTATAAAATTGCTATCTATGTAATACGTTGTTTACCACATTGTTTGATTACATTCTACTTATTTGAGCCCATTAAATGTTATCCTAAGTCTTACCACACACTTATTCATATCTAAGTCTTTATACACCTTCACTCTCACACATTGAGAATTACATCATCATCATCATCACTTGTGAAGAATTTAAACTCTCAGGCCTAAAGCCTATTAAAATTTTAAAATCCCATCAAAGTTTTGAGTTCTGAAAATTAGTAAAGAACATGTGCAATGCGGAAGGGTGAATGCCTATACTTTGGGTCTTCTGTCTAGGAAAGCATTTCATATAAATCCAAATCAACCGAATGATCCGTATGCTTTCCTGGGAATTCCCGAAGTGAGTGTTCACCTATAGGCTAAAGCATGTCTTCTTGAAAGTATAAGAATTTGAATTACTTTGATTTGTCAGAGTACCCATTTGGTTATAATACTAAATGAGTACAATCTAAACACTATCATTTCGTTTATTGCAATTTAGTACGCATACCTAAGTCTTCTTTGTAAACTAATCATTTTACTATCTAATTTAAACAACATCGTTATTTTATTCAAATAAAGCGTTTATCAAACCTTTAGTTTATAAATATTATCTAGAATATAAACTTTCTATAAACCTTTTCACCTTGTAAGGAAAGTTAATACAACTTGTTTTATAAAAGCATTATCTTAATTAATAATTAATTATGACTTTTATTTCGTTAAATTAGTTATTTTAAAACTTGGCTTAATTATTAAATAATTTAGCCATTATTTTCCTTTGAAACATTCTCTTTTTATTTTATTTTATTTATCTATCTACCTAGTTATTCAACTTATTATTTTTACTATTTTATTAATTTACAAACAAGAATAAATTACAATTACTTGTTTATTTACAAACAAAAAGCACAAATCAGTTATTCGTAAGCACATAACTCTAAATACCTACAAAATCTTCTCGCTATCTTACACATTCGAAAATGTATGAGCACACTAGGCACTTCAATGAGATAAATCATTTCGCGTAGGCGTTAACCATCCATATAAACCTCAACGAAATTGAAAATTTAAAACCCAACTACCCACGTTACACATAAACGTCAAGCAACATGCTTGTCCGCAACACTAAAAAAATTCGATAGTTTACGCTACTCATGAGATTCAATAACATACATATGAATATTCACAAAATACATGATACTAAATTATTTATATCATACATGAAAACTTATTTACAAAATACATGATACTAAATTATTTACATTATACATGAAAACTTATTTATTTACAAAATACATTATACTAAATTGTTTACATTATACATGAAAACTTATTTACAAAATACATGATACTAAATTGTTTACATTATACATGAAAACTTATTTATTTACAAAATACATGATACTAAATTGTTTACATCATACATGATAACTGTGACATTTCGAAAATTTTCGTCGTGAAATTTATCATGTAAATATTAACAATTTTATATCAAAACATATACACGTATATTGGTGTACAATTTATGCATTTTTAAATTAAATATTTGAAGGTATAAACTATATAAATTATGCTATTAAATTAAAATATTTATATAAATACATTAATGGTTTTCAACTTTATTAAATTAACCATTCAAAATAATTGATTTTAAATAAAAACATAAGTTTTATAAAATTTTATATATACTTAAGTTTAATTAGTTTAAAAGAATTTAAGTAAAATAAACTCATTAATTTAGATAAATAATTTAATGTATTATTTCAATAAGATAATTTTTAAAAAAATAAAAAATAATTAGTTTTTAATAAAGAAAATGGATTTATAAAATATATAAGTATAATCTAAATTAATTAAAGTTTAAAAGAAATTAAATTTTGTAATTAAATTAAAGTCTGAGGGCTGTCTGGTCTTAAACAGAACTATAAGGGTTTATTTTGAAATGCCTCCAGGGTCTGTTTAAAACGTTTTCAAATCCCAGGGACCAAAATTGCCAAGTTGCATTTCGTTTTGCCGGTCACCTTGTAACATCCTAAAATGGAGAGAAATAAAGTTAACGAGTTCAAGCGTGCCGAAGTCGGGCCGAGTCAGTCGCGAAGCGGGCTTGGGGAGGTCTCCCCTATAAATAGCCCAAGGCCCTCATTTTTCTCCTCTCAGCAATTCTAGAGAGAGAAAACTGTAGAGAGAGAAAGTGTCGGAATCGCACAAGATTGCACCGGCTCGTGTCTCTTGCACTCGTGATCATCCCCTCCAAATAAGAAATCCAATCCAGGTAATCATCCGATCATAATCTGAGTTTTTGTGATATTTTAGGATTTTCGGGTGAAAATAGGACGTTTTACGGATGAAACTTGAGAATAAGCTTAGGATTAGTATCTACAATGAAAATCGGTTGTTTTGAGCAAAGAAAGTTGAAGTTTTGACATAATCGAACCCAAATCCGAGAATTTCGGACTGTTTGGGGAAGATGACTGCTGTTGCAGGCGAACTTAGCAAGTTCGCCTGTAAAGTTCGCTTGGTGGAGGCGAACTTATCAAGTTCGCCTGGTTAAGTTCGCTTGGCAAGTTCGCTTGGCCAAGGGTAAGCGAACTTATTAAGTTTGCTTGACAAGTTCACTTGGCCAAGGGTAAGCGAACTTATTAAGTTCGCCTATAAGTTCGCCTAGGTCAGAGGAAGCGAACTTAGGCATTAAGTTCGCCTAGGCCAGTGGAAGCGAACTTAGGCATTAAGTTCGCCTATGTCAGCTGTGTTAGGAATGTAACTTGGTTTAGATCTGATACGTGTAGGATTAATTAATCCAGATCGTGCGCAACACTCATCGGACCGCAGTTAGGACAGAACAGGACTAGCCGATCGGGTGAGTTCTATGTGCCCTCTTTATGTTATGTGCAAATGATTTATAAATATTTTTGGGGCTGAAGTGTATACACTAAATGAATAAATGTTATGAATGCCAATGTGAACATACGTGATATATAAATATATGAAAATGAATTATGAACAAAGATTGAAACGTATGTTTACAAAGTATGAATGAAATCTTGCCTTATATTATATATATACTGCATGATATGAATATACGTGAATGTTATGGACGCTTCGATGCTAACGGCTACTACGGTAGACGGACGACCACGTGACTATCTTGCAACCGGGACAAAAACGTTCCTTCATCAGCAAGGAAATAAAAAGGGGCATAAATGGGCGGTCGAAGCAAATGCCAAATCATATGTAGAACGGTTGCAAACATGGTAGCACGTGGGAAACGGATACCTTCGGGTAGACGGGCGAAAAGGACGGGCTACGACGGTAGGACGGTATGACGGACGGCCGAAGGTTGGCCGGACGGTTTTTATGGCGGACGGTTTCTAGGACCGGACGAGTCAAAGGGCTACGACGGTAGCTTCATGGCGTATGTCTTTGTGACATACGTAGTAAAAGACGGGTTGATCACCCTTATGTGTATGACCAAATGAATGTTTAGGAAAGTAAAGGTGAATGCACATCAGTGTAGTCACTCAAGAATGATGAAAGAAAATAAATAGTTAAGAATACGTAATTATTTTCTTATGTATAAACTTATGAATACTTTTAAGGAAATAATGTTTATATCTAATCATTTTAAACTAGAACTCACCAGCGTTAGCTGACTTTTAGTATACATTTCAGGTAAGAAAGAAAAGGGTCGTGCGAAGGCGTGAGGTTACCCGGCTAAAAGATTGACATCCCGATTTATGTTTTTGTTAAACACTGATGTATGTGTTAAATGTTAAGACTTCCGCGGTAATGTACTCAAACGTGAATGTATTTGGCTGTTAATAGAATATGTTAAATTTAAAGTTCAGTATTGATGACTTTTTTTATGAGTAAATCCAATAAGTGAGGTCACCCGAAAATAGGGGCCTTACAAGTTGGTATCAGAGCAATAGTTTGAGAGATTCAAACATCCCTAAATGTCTGAACTCAAGCTGATTATGGGACCAACGCACGGGTGTCAGTCTGGGTAGCCAACGCCGACGCCATCACTGTAAGTAAGTACTAAAGTTCATGTTTGTAGATAGGAATAGATGCCTTAACTTAGAACCAATAGATGTCAATGTCTTGACCAATTTGAAGAGTTTGGAACCTGAAAAGCAATGTAAATTTCTAATCACAAACCGGTCACTGTAATTAAAAATTTACCTTGTTCGTACTGTTCTAAAACTATGATCTGAAGAAATGGCAATGATGTATTCCCTTTATAACTATCAGGAAACTAGGAATTATGGCTGGTGGAGGAAGAACAGGACGCCGAGGCGGTCGTACTGGCCGAGTAGGTAGACCTCCACTGAATCCAAGACATCAAGAAGAAGAGGATGTGCACACAGAAAACACTGAGAGCGTGCACCAAACTAATGTCACCCCAACTGGGGGCGACCATCAAGGGTCTCTACAGTTGGAACCCGAGGTCAGAAATGCTATTGCCCGTGAGGTCGTGCTCACTTTGAAGAATGTATTGCCTGACCTACTATCGGAGGCATTAAAGAAAATCAAGGAAGATGATGAAGGGAACAATGAGGAAAAGGTATATGACAGCGATGGGGATGAAATAAAGGTGGGATCAAGTAAACGGGGGTGCACTTATAAAGGTTTCAAGGACGGAGACCCACCCAAGTTTGATGGGAACAAGGACTCGGTGGCCACCCTCGAGTGGATCGAGAGGATGAACGCTGTCATCAACATCAGCGAGTGTCGATCCGACCAAGCTGTTAAGTACGTTGCCCATTCCTTCACTAACGAAGCACTAAGTTGGTGGAGGAATGTTCAAAGAACTAAGTCACCAAATGCTATCAACAGAATGACGTGGGAAGACTTGAAAAAGCTTATAATCCAAAAGTTCTGCCCACAGAATGAGATCGATCGTGTGGAGAACGAATTCTTGAACTTCAAAGCTGGCAACAAGACTCATCGCCAGTATACTTCAAGATTCAATGAACTAGCTCAACTGGTACCCCACCTGGTAGAGACGGAAGAAAGACTGATTAGGTACTATGTGAAGGGCCTACCTCAAAGGGTCCGTGTTCATGTGAAAGCCAACCTACCCACGACCTTCGAGTCGGCAGTGAATCTGAGCGGAATCGTCTACGACGACTACGCCAATGAAGACCCGACACCTGAGACACAAAAGAGGAAGTGGGAGAACCCGTCTAGGGGCACCGGGAAAGGGAATGTGGTAGCTGAAATAAAGAAACCAAGGTTAGAGGAATATGAAACTTGCAAAAAGTGTGGAAAACGCCATTTTGGCGAGTGCCGAATCGGCACCACCATGTGTTATAAGTGCGGGAAGCCGGGGCACTTCTCTCGAGAGTGTTTAAAGGATGTCAAGTGCCAAAATTGTGGAAAATATGGACACCATACTAAGGATTGCTGGAAAACCGGGCAGTCCAGTTCGGGAAAGGGAAAGGAAGTTGCAAAGGAACAACCGAAGGCTAGGACTAGAGCCTACGCCCTGACTGAGGAAGAAGCAAGGGGAAACCCTGATGTCGTATCAGGTACGTTTCCAGTAAATGATGAACCTGCTGCTATCTTATTCGACTCTGGTGCTAGTAAAAGCTTTATATCCAATGCATTTAATCGTAAACTAGATTGCACTATCAACACCATAGTAAAGGCCTTTAGCGTATAAACTGCCGTTGGTAAAAATTCGGCAGTATTCCAAGTAACCGATGATTGTATCATAGAAATAGAGGGCCATAACTTCCCCTCTAGATTATTCCTTCTCACTTTAGGAGGATTCGATGTAGTACTGGGTATGGATTGGTTAGCTGCTAACGAAGCCCAGATCATATGTAAACGCAAGAGGATACACCTCAAGGCTCCAAGCGGCACTCCAATTACGGTTTATGGGGATTGGAATTGCACGATGCCTAACATCATCTCGATGATCAAGGCCGAAAGTTATATGAGGCGCGGTTGCGAAGCTTATCTGGCGTACGTTATTAACGAAAGGATGAAAACAAAGGAACTCAAGGATGTACCCGTGGTGTGCAACTTTCCGGAAGTATTCCCGGAGGATCTACCTGGATTGCCACCCGATCGGGAAATAGAATTTCAGATTGACTTACTGCCAGGAGCTGAGCCCGTTGCCAAAGCCCCCTACCGATTGGCTCTGTCAGAAATGAAAGAATTGATGTCTCAACTACAGGAATTAACAGAAAAAGGATTTATTAGACCAAGCATTTCGCCATGGGGCGCTCCGGTACTGTTTGTAAAGAAGAAGGACGGTAGCATGCGCATGTGCATTGACTACCGAGAACTGAACAAGAAGACAGTAAAGAACAAATACCCACTGCCTAGAATAGACGACCTATTTGATCAACTGCACGGTGCGAGTTGGTTCTCAAAGATCGATCTTAGGTCGGGTTATCATCAGTTAAAGGTGAGAGAAGAAGATGTACCAAAGACCGCGTTTCGTATGCGTTACGGGCATTACGAGTTTCTGGTAATGTCATTCGGGTTAACCAACGCACCAGCAGCGTTTATGGACTTGATGAATAGAATATGCCGACCGATGTTGGATCGCTCAGTGATAGTTTTCATTGACGACGTACTAGTTTATTCAAAAAATGAGGGTGATCACCACTGTCACCTAAGAGAAGTATTGGAAGTGTTAAAGCAGGAAAAGTTGTACGCAAAATTCTCCAAATGCGCTTTCTGGCTTAGGGAAGTCCAATTCCTAGGTCATGTGATAAACACGAAGGGCATCATGGTGGATCCTGCGAAGATTGAGACGGTAAAGGAATGGAACATCCCGAAGACACCAACAGAGATACGAAGTTTTCTGGGATTGGCAGGCTACTATCGCAGGTTCATTCAAGATTTCTCAAGAATTGCCTCGCCATTAACCAAACTGACACGGAAGGAAGTAAAGTACGAATGGGGACCAACCCAAAACAACGCGTTTGAGGAACTTAAGACACGATTAACTCAAGCTCCAGTCTTGACACTACCTGAAGGAAATGAAGACTTGGTAGTCTACTCTGACGCGTCAAGCCAAGGTCTGGGATGCGTACTTATGCAACGAGGAAAGGTAGTTGCTTACGCCTCACGACAACTAAGGATTCACGAGGTTAACTACCCAACCCACGATCTAGAGTTAGCAGCAGTAGTCTTCGCCCTAAAAATATGGAGACACTACCTATATGGAGTTAAGTGCACCATTTAATCCGATCATAAAAGCTTGAAGTACTTTTTCGAGCAAAAGGAATTAAATATGAGGCAAAGGAGGTGGCTAGAACTACTAAAGGACTACGATTGTGAGATACTGTACCATCCAGGCAAGGCAAACGTAGTAGCTGACACCTTAAGCAGAAAGGAGCAATCTGATCCTATCCGGATCAAGGCGTGTCAGCTGATATTAACGCCAGATTTGATGAGTGAAATATCAAAGGCTCAAGATGAAGCACTGTTAGAAAGAAATATAAAACGGGAAAGAATAGTAGGACAACAAGGGAATCTGGATGCAAATGCATACGGTGTACGAACTAGGTTTGGCCGGATGTGGATACCTAAGATTGGCGAGCTTAGAGCCAAAATACTCGATGAGGCCCATAAGTCTCGCTATTCTATCCACCCCGGGACAAACAAAATGTATCAAGACTTGAAGAAAGAGTACTGGTGGCCTGGCATGAAGAATGATGTAACCGAGTACGTGAACAAGTGCCTAATGTGTTCACTAGTTAAGGCCGAGCACCAGAAACCATGCGGTAAAATGCAACCTCTACCAATACCGGAATGGAAGTGGGAGGAGATCACAATGGACTTCATTACCAAGCTACCGCGAACAGCTAAAGGCAATGATACCATTTGGGTGATCGTTGACCGCTTAACGAAGAGTGCTCACTTCTTGCCAATACGTGAGACTGCTTCGTCTGAAAAACTAGCAGAAGTTTTTATCAAAGAAATTGTGAGCAGGCATGGTATGCCGGTGTCGATTGTGTCCGACCGGGATATTAGATTCACGTCAAGGTTTTGGAAGAAATTTAACGAAGCAATGGGCACTAGATTGAACATCAGCACAGCGTACCACCCTTAAACCGACGGTCAATCTGAAAGGACAATCCAGACCCTAGAAGACATGCTCCGAGCTTGCATCATCGACTTCGGTGGGAGCTGGGACAGCCATCTACCATTGGCAGAATTTTCATACAACAACAATTATCACTCAACGATTGGCATGTCGCCATTTGAGATGTTGTATGGAAGGAGATGTAGAACCCCAATCTGTTGGGGGGAAATTGGGCAGAAGGATTTTGCAAGTCTCGAAGTGGTCAAAGCTACTTCCGAGAAATTTGATCAAATCAAGGCTCGAATGAAAGCCGCAAAGGACAGACAAAAATCATACGCGGATAAGAGAAGAAGGGATTTAGAGTTTCACGTGGGGGACATGGTACTGTTAAAGGTATCACCATGGAAAGGAATCATTCGATTCGGAAAACGTGGCAAACTAAGTCCAAGGTTTGTCGGACCTTTCAAGATTTTAGCGAGAGTGGGTCAAGTTGCTTACAGACTCGACCTACCCGTTGAGCTTAGTGGAATACACCCTACGTTCCACGTGTCGCACTTACACAAGTGCCTAGCTGACGACACAGCGCACATACCTTACGATGAAATCGAGGTGGATAACAGTCTGAATTATGTCGAGGAACCAATAGCCATCCTTGACCGATCTGAGAAGCGACTACGCAAGAAGTCAATCCCATTGGCCAAAGTTCACTGGAAGCACAGAAAGGGATCAGAAGCTACATGGGAGAAAGAATACGAGATGCGGGAACTATACCCTCGGTTGTTTAACGCGTAACTGGTTTCGAGGACGAAACCTTTTTAAGGGGGGTAGACTTGTAACATCCTAAAATGGAGAGAAATAAAGTTAACGAGTTCAAGCGGGCCGAAGTCGGGCCGAGTCAGTCGTGAACCGGGCTTGGGGAGGTCTCCCCTATAAATAGCCCAAGGCCCTCATTTTTCTCCTCTCAGCAATTCTAGAGAGAGAAAACCGTAGAGAGAGAAAGTGTCGGGATCGCACAAGATTGCACCCGCTCGTGTCTCTTGCACTCGTGATCATCCCCTCCAAATCAGAAATCCAATCCAGGTAATCATCCGATCATAATCTGAGTTTTTGTGATATTTTAGGATTTTTAGGTTTTCAGGTGAAAATAGGACGTTTTACGGATGAAACTTGAGAATAAGCTTAGGATTAGTATCTACAATGAAAATCGGTTGTTTTGAGCAAAGAAAGTTGAAGTTTTGACATAATCGAACCCAAATCCGAGAATTTCGGACTGTTTGGGGAAGATGACTGCTGTTGCAGGCGAACTTAGCAAGTTCGCCTGTTAAGTTCGCTTGGTGGAGGCGAACTTATCAAGTTCGCTTGGCAAGTTCGCTTGGCCAAGGGTAAGCGAACTTATTAAGTTCGCTTGACAAATTCGCTTGGCCAAGGGTAAGCGAACTTATTAAGTTCGCCTAGGCCAGAGGAAGCGAACTTAGGCATTAAGTTCGCCTATAAGTTCGCCTAGGCCAGTGGAAGCGAACTTAGGCATTAAGTTCGCCTATGTCAGCTGTGTTAGGAATGTAACTTGGTTTAGATCTGATACGTGTAGGATTAATTAATCCAGATCGTGTGCAACACTCATCGGAGCGCAGTTAGGACAGAACAGGACTAGCCGATCGGGTGAGTTCTATGTGCCCTCTCTATGTTATGTGCAAATGATTTATAAATATTTTTGGGGCTGAAGTGTATACACTAAATGAATAAATGTTATGAATGCCAATGTGAACATACGTGATATATAAATATATGAAAATGAATTATGAACAAAGATTGAAACGTATGTTTACAAAGTATGAATGAAATCTTGCCTTATATTATATATATACTGCATGATATGAATATACGTGAATGTTATGGACGCTTCGATGCTAACGGCTACTACGGTAGACGGACGACCACGTGACTATCTTGCAACCGGGACAAAAACGTTCCTTCATCAGCAAGGAAATAAAAAGGGGCATAAATGGGCGGTCGAAGCAAATGTCAAATCATATGTAGAACGGTTGCAAACATGGTAGCACGTGGGAAATGGATACCGTCGGGTAGACGGGCGAAAAGGACGGCCTACGACGGTAGGACGGTATGACGGGCGGCCGAAGGTTGGCCGGACGGTTTTTATGGCGGACGGTTTCTAGGACCGGACGAGTCAAAGGGCTACGATGGTAGCTTCATGGCGTATGTCTTTGTGACATACGTAGTAAAAGACGGGTTGATCACCCTTATGTGTATGACCAAATGAATGTTTAGGAAAGTAAAGGTGAATGCACATCAGTGTAGTCACTCAAGAATGATGAAAGAAAATAAATAGTTAAGAATACGTAATTATTTTCTTATGTATAAACTTATGAATACTTTTAAGTAAATAATGTTTATATCTAATTATTTTAAACTAGAACTCACCAGCGTTAGCTGACTTTTAGTATACATTTCAGGTAACAAAGAAAAGGGTCGTGCGAAGGCGTGAGGTTACCCGGCTAAAAGACTGACATCCCGATTTATGTTTTTGTTAAACACTGATGTATGTGTTAAATGTCAAGACTTCCGCTGTAATGTACTCAAACGTGAATGTATTTGGCTGTTAATAGAATATGTTAAATTTAAAGTTCAGTATTGATGACTTTGTTTATGAGTAAATCCAATAAGTGAGGTCACCCGAAAATAGGGGCCTTACACACCTTTTTCCTTTGTCCGGCGGACCTAAAGCTTTCCGGCGAGCCCCGACAGCCCTGTCCCTCTACACCTCAACACCTAAAACCTGCACCATTGTACTCACCGCCCTCACGCGACCACGTTTCCCCGACCAATTTGCCTTCATATCATCAGAATTCCCGAGACGCCATTATCTAACCCAAAGTCAAACCCATGAAATTCGGCCGACACACAGTACCTCCACGGCTATAACCTAGCCCCTTCTGTTCGTCTGGTCGGTGCGCATGAACCCAAGCTATCAATTGCCGTGTGTACTATCGGGATTCTGATTCAAGTTAAAAGTCAACCCTGGACCTTCATCCGTTAATGGCACTCTCTCCGTCTATTCTCTCCTTAAATTGAGGTTACCGCGGTGTTCGTGATATCCAGGCGAAGCTCCCCAGCCCTTTTGAAGTTCCAATTCGACCCCAAAAGTCCGGTTCCAGTTCTGGGTACTCTCGGTTTCGTTCCCGACTTCGCAGACCCCCCCTTCGGTTCAGGTTTTATCACTACATTTCGTTCCTTAACATTCGTTTACTGTGGTGCTAACGATTACGATCATCAGCTAGACCATAGCCCACTGATTCCCGGCCAATCGAGGTTGCCCGGACACAAGTCCTGGTCGTTGCCGAGAACCCGTGGTCAAACCACTCATAGGTTATAAATTAATTTACATGTTCCTGACCAGCGATGGGCTATAGCCCGGCTGGTCAGTATCGTGTGCGATGAGTATAAGGTCCCGGGTTCGAGTCTTCTGGCCTCCGGCCCAACCCCATTTTGCTCCTGTTGTCATTTTTTTTATTTTATTAAATTTTCTTAACTTATTTTAATATTATTTTTATACACTAAAGACTAAAACGAGTTGGTTTGATCGTTCGTTTATTTTGAAACCGATTAAACAATCTTTTTATCTATAAACTAATCCATTTCTATAAATCTTGTAATATTATTTAAATACATTTTTTATATATAAAATATCACATATTTTTATAAATATTGTAATATTTTATAAACTTATTTAATTACATTTTTATATATAAAATGTCCTATATTTTTATAAATCTTGTAACATTTTTATAAACTTATTAAAATACATTTAATATATAAAATGTCTCATTTTTTTTTATATAAACACTAGCAATGTTTTTTTTTATAAACTTGTTAAAATAAATTTTAATATATAAAATATCAACATAATTAGTCAAATAAAGACTTATCTTTTTATTTATTATTATTGTTTAAATACATTAAACATAATGATAAATTATTTAAAAATGTAATATTTTATAAGTCAAAGTTTTACAAAACCGTATTCATTTTCTACCACATTTTATACAAATAAATATTAAGGATATTATTATAAAACCTATACTCATTTAAATACGAATACGCACATACATATAAACATACAATAATACCAATTTATCTACATAGGGTTTCATTGTGCTTAGACTTCAACATACTTATCACCTACACGCATGGACAAATACCCGCTTGCAAGGTGAGTTACATGGCCCCTATTTTACATTTTTATACGTTTTGGGGTGAAACATTATACATGCTACTCACATTGTTTATACGTGTTATACATGAGACTATATGCTTATTCTTTGGATGTACATACATTTAAACACAAGACAACCAACTGTAATATTGATAGATCTATTGTGCCTGACCAGCCCACCCGGTTAGGGTGTTTATTACTGCATACTCGGATATAACCGCGTGTTATATTCAAACATATCAGATATAGTGGGTAACTATATTCAAACATACCGGACTTAGCTGTTGTGCTCTGTTCAAGCGCGTCAAACTCGGTTTGAATTTTGATTAAATAAATGATACATCATATGTACTATGTTTAACAAGATAAACAATGAGTTGCAAAACGATTTACACTACTATTTACCGGAATTACTAAACCTATGTGCTCACCAACTTTTTAGTTGACACTTGATTTAAATAATGTTTCAGGTTTGGATATGTGACTGCTTGCCGAAGATTTCTCCACTTAGGAACTACGGACCTAGTTAAATAAATCAATGTTTCAAACTAGACTAGGTTATTTGAAATGTAATGTATTTGGATCTTGTTGTCTTTAAATTTAATTAATGAATTATGCAACCTTTTAGTTATCATGAGCTTTTGAACAATCATTCTATTGTCCGCCTCGATGATTCCGCCATCTGTCGGGGTGTGACAATAACTTATTCATTTACAAAATACATGATACTAAATTGTTTACATCATACACGAAAATTTATTTATTTATAAAATACATGATACTAAATTGTTTACATCATACATGAAAACTTATTTATTTACAAAATATATGATACTAAATTGTTTACATTATAAATGAGAACTTATTTGTTTACAATATATATGATACTAAATTGTTCACATTATACATGAAACCTATTTGTTTCCAATGTACATGACACTAGATCATATATGAAACTTAGGTGTTTACACTATACACGAAACTAGACTGTTACAATTGTTGCAATTAATTGATCACATTATACACAAGGCATGATCATTCACTTTATTCATAAAAGTTGGAAGCTATAAAACTTTAAAGCTACTCGGGGTTTGACGTATTCTTGTTCAAACACGAGGAAGCTGAAAAACTTTAAAACTACTCGGGGTTTGACGTATTCTTGTTCAAACACGAGGGAGCTGAAAAACTTTAAAACTACTCGAGGTTTGACGTATTCTTGTTCAAACATGAGGGAGCTAAAAAACTTTAAAACTACTCGGGGTTTGACGTATTCTTGTTCAAACACGACGAAGCTATGGAACTCTAAGTTATGCCACATTATAACTCTTTAGTTTTTCTGATTGACCTTACTACCTAGGGGCACAGTTATTTATTAGCAACTCATATGTGAAAACAATAGATATGAACTAAGAAATTTTGTGTCCTCTCTTGACCCGCACACAACGGAAGGATCTATACGGACCATCGAATAATAACCATATGTGAAGGTTAATATTGATTAGAATTGGGTTAATATTGGGTTAATATTCTTTAAAAATATTTATTAGCCCTTTTGAAGTTCCAAATGTTTTCAAAATTAATCGTCATAAAATAAGTAGTTTTCCTTTGAAAACATGCCCATGACTTTACCGTCATAAAATAAGTAGTTTTTCATTTGAAAACATGCCCATGACTTTACCGTCATGAAATAAGTAGTTTTCCTTTGAAAACATGCCCATGACTTTACAGTCATAAAATAAGTAGTTTTCATTTAAAAACATGCCCATGACTTCACCGTCATGAAATAAGTAGTTTTCCTTTGAAAAACATGTCCATGACTTACTGTCATAAAATAAGTAGTTTTCCTTTGAAAACATGTCCATGACTTAACCGTCATAAAATATGTAGTTTTCCTTTGAAAACATGTCCATGACTTAACCGTCATAAAATATGTAGTTTTCCTTTGAAAACATGTCCATGACTTAACCGTCATAAAATATGTAGTTTTCCTTCGAAAACATTCCCATGAATTTACCGTCATAAATCCAATGTTTAAACATGATCATTTTCCGATCAAAAGTCTTTGTATGTATTACCAATGAATCTGAATACTAATCCGATCAATTGACCCCATTTGTAAACTTGCAAGGAATACAAAACAATATGTAATGTACGAGACCGTAACCAAACCCCCACTTTCTGTGCCTCCCCTCGCCTTTCTGCGAGTTAAGACAATATGCGGTCATTCGGCCATTTGGACCCCTGATTAGCGCGACTAATCATGACCAGAGGCGTCACCCCCAATAGTAATATCCATAAAATACTGGGCTAAGTCCATAGCTAATGGTTACTAATTTATTCCGAGGACTTTAAGCGCTTTATTTTTCCCTCAATACACACATACGGTGAGATCATTAGTTCATTCATTTACAAACGAAAATTCTTTACAAGTATGTTTCCACCCCAAAATATTTCAAAAACTTAGAAAAAAGGGGTTAGTGAAACTCACAAAGAGTTAAACCAGAATGTTCATATTGTCAAACGTATAAACAATTTTATTTCATGTTTTCAAAACATAACAAGTAAGTATGTTTCTCCCCCGATGTTTACAAAACAGTAGAAATATAAAAGGGGGCCGTGAACTCACCTTGTGTTCGATGAAATCCTATCAAATAACCTTGTGCTAATAGTTCCTGTCTATCCGTACCCTAATCACACAAGGGTACTAATGTGTTAAGACTACCCGTCTTAAACGCAAGTTGTTCACCCAACTTAACTATTCCTGTTAAGTTCGTCTTTGTTTATTTAAAACATTGTTTTCTCATGACGACTCGTTGGTGATGATTATTCCAGTCTAGACGCTTTATTTATTTTCTGGAAAAATATTATATTTCCATATTGGTGACTTGTTATGTTTGTCAAAAATAAATATTATTTTTGCAACATCTTATAATATATTTATATTATAGTCCATGTATCATCATATAATTATTTTCTATCAATAATTATATAAATCACAAATATCGCTCAAGTTTGTACTAAGCATGTCGTTTATTCTACGAGCACATAAACCATGTTAGCACGTCACAAATTCTTGTTCCGAGCGACATTTAATAATTTTTCATGTATTCATATTCTTACCAAATACACACTAGTATGTTTATTACTTCTACATATATTTCAATATGCTTTACGATAACACGTATACATTTATACTTTTACCGAAACGTCTTTAGTTTCATTCACATAATTTCTCTACGATTACTCTATCATAATATGTGAATATATGATTGTTATAGTTACTAAATGTCTTAGACATATTAATCACAACAAATTTCGTGTCGATACATAACAATAACTTGCAAGTTCTAAATCTCTTAAATGTGTTGTTCATGATTTATTTTCAAGATACGAATGTATTTCATTATTTTACGTTTGATCGTGTTTCTAAGTCAACAATTTTGACAACTACATATATATATATATATATATAAACACCCACATATATCATGGTTTCCAAATGTATCTGTATATATATATATACACATACAACTTTTTATCAATTAATGATCATGCATATCTATTATGGTCACAAAATAATGTTTTAAACTACAATCTTACACATACATGCGTAACTCTCTATTTATATGTATGCATATACACTTTACAATTTTCCCAAACTAACAACTATAAACACACACATTTATATATATATAAATCATGATTTCTACACGTATGTATCCATGTTCAAGCCTTGTTATCTAGTGTTAATCATGCGTTTAATTTAATATTTACAACTATCATCATAAGATCAAAATAACAACATATCCCATACATACAAATTTCGGCCCTTTATATATATATTTATAAAACTTTTAGTTTTTAACTCATTAAAGTTAAACTGTATAAATATTCATTAACCCCTTAAATCTCTTTGATTTTTATTGTGAACAACATGCTTTAACCAAGAAATAAAGATGAGAGTAAAGTTTGTGTCGGTTTCTTACCACTAGACAAGATAGGTGGGGATTAACAAGTAGAAGGTGATAGCGGCTTGATTTTCTAGCAAAACCGACTCCTAGACTTCAAGAATTCCCTTAAATCTCCAAGCCTTCTAGTTAGTACTTCTATGTAACTTGTTCTTTGATTTTGAAAGAGTGATGTGTGTGTATGTTGTGTGTGTATGTTGTGTGTGTCATATATATGGTATGGAAACAAAAGAGATGGAGTGTTGGACTCATCATAATCATTACATATCTTGGAGGATTAGATGGATGTGACTCTTAGATGGATATTTGGTTGAATGGGCATGGGTCTAATTACACAAGGAGTGGTGGTGTTGAGGTCTAGGTGATGGTGTGTGGGTGGGCCCTCCCTTTCTCGGCCGAAATGGGTAGAAGGGTGGGGGTTTGGGTCTTGTTCCACTTCTAGTTGATTTCTAGGTGTTTAGTTAGATGGATTTTAGGTAGGGTATACTCGGTAGGTGTTCCCGTGATCTAATACCCGATGTACGAACTTTTATGATTAAAAGTATATATATATTTTGTATCTTGACTATTTTAATAGTCCACTAATTTAACCCGTTATGGTTAATGTTTTAACTAAAATAATACATGTATACATAAAATAATATAGAACCATGTAACGATTATTTATGTCAACTTTTATAAAAGTTTAGTCACCAATATTTATGTTTTTACATTAAAGCGTGTCCCTAGACTTTTGCTAGAATAAAATTCTTGTTAATCACCAACGAACGTTCAATGCGGTTTATTATCGTTTATATCGTAGTAATTCTTAAAAATTACTAAATATGACACTTGTCCCTTTGCTAGACTCCTGACAATACCATGTCAAAGATAATATTCCAAGAAATATAAAATAGGAATGTGCAAATATGACTATGGGTATTGACCTCGACTACTGGGTGTCACATTCTCCCCATGTTAGAGAGAATTTCGTCCTGAAATTCAGTTGATGTTATCTTGAATTGGTGTATTTGTGAACAAGGTCTGGTACTCGATTTTTCATTTGATCTTCGTGTTCCCATGTATCCTTAGGGTCACGCTTCGAGTCCTAACGTACCTTAACCAATTCAATACGATTACGCCCTGTTCCCTGGACTTTTTAGCCAGTGATTTCAATAGGTTCCTGAACAGAGTGTGGTTTGTCACCTATGTGAATCTCACCAGATGGTATGATTAACGTTTCGTCTAATAAACACTTCTTGAGATTTGACACATGAAACGCATCGTGTATATTGCTTAGTTCCCCGTGACAACGTAAGCTTGTAGGTTACTGGGCCAACCCTAGCCCGTATATCAAACGTTCTGATGTATTTATGGTTATGTTTAGTGAGACCTTTAACAAGGCTCGGTCTCCAATTTGGAATTCTAATGGATTTCGTCTGTTTCAAGTACAACTCTCTTTCGTCTGTCTTGAGTGGCTTTCAGACGATCTTTGATTTCGACGATCTTGTCAATTGTTTCCTGAGTCAAATGTTTTTCGCCAACCTCCGCCCAACATAGTGATGAGCGACACTTAAAACCATACAAAGCCTCAACGGAGCGGCTTTAATGGTAGTTGTTATTATATGAAAACTCAGCCAACGGCGGTGAGTATCCCTATTTCTTCTGAAATCGATTACACACACACGGAGCATATCTTTTAAAGTTTGGATGGTCCTTTTACCTTAACCGTTCATCTGGGGATGATATGCAGTGCTCATGTCAAGGCGTGTGCCCAAGGCTTCTTGTATAGACTGCCAGATTCTTGACATGAATCGACTGTCCCTATTAGATAAAATGGAAACTGGCATACCAAGCCTAGCCTCAATTTCTTTAATATTTAGCCTTGCACGCTTCTTACTTTTATCTGTCTCCTTGATTGGTAGGGAGTGAGCGGATTTCGTCAAACGAATGATGATTACCCATATAGTATCATAGCCGCTAGATGTTCTGGGTAGATTCGTAATGAAATCTATGGAATTCTCCTCCCATTTTCATTGAGGAATATGCGGTTGTTGTGTTCACTCAGGTGATTCCTAACATTCTACTTTCACTGTCGGGTATCTCCCAACATAGATAGCAGTTTCTCCTTTCATGTTTTGCCACATAATGGAGTTCCTCGGGATCCTTATACGTTTTAATCAATTCTGGACGAACGAAGTACTTGGGCTTATGGACTTCATCTATAACCTCCCACATAGGCTACCGATACCTGGTACCCAAATTCTATTTGTATCATCCAAATTAGGATTCAATTGTTTGATTCCATTTACTTGGTAGTCAGTATTCGAAAGCAAAGCGAATACTTCTCCGACTAACGATATTAAACGTGCAAGAACCCCTTTATTTGATTACCCTAAATATGGTAGGGTTATGTGATGCTCATTCCTGGTAATGAAAGGAATGTCGCCTGCGAATCTTAAGCGTATGTTGACACATACCCTCTATTCGTCTATGCACTTTGTTACAAAAGCAGATCTCTATAGATCTTAGGAAAGAATTACTCGACGAGGTGTGTAGGTTTTAGTTGAATATTGGGTAGTAATGACACAGTACAGAAATGAAACTTTATGTTTGTCCCTCTTATGCTTTTCGAAAGCATTTTCTCGGACTAAGACTTTATTCTTAATTCAGGTTTCGTGTTATCTATGATCTTCCATTAAAATGGGTCATAATTGATTTAATATTTCAAGATTCCTTGTGTGCTCTCACTAGCAAAGTTCGAGTCTAATCACCACTTTACCCTTTGTTGTACCACCTTTCTGAGGTAGACCAGCCTTTGGGTTGTAACGTCCTGATATGTAAACGCATGGCTTGACGACCATACTCTCGAAGTATGTAAGCCATACAAAGTTCTATGTGTGTTTGGAATATTCACATTTCGTCTTGGTGAGGAAATGAACAGTGATACTGTGAGTATGGTCTCATCGAATTAGTGCTTTCCCCAAAATGGGCTACGGGTTTGTCAACCCATTAAGTTGACAGAAAGAGTTGATGGCCAACTACTAGTCATACAGTGTGTCTGCACTTCCCTGGCGTTCGAATGGTACTTTGGTGACATACCATTACGTATTCCACTCTTGCCGGCCCTAGCCTGAAGTCCTTAGTACAAGGACTCAGGTCATAACATTGAGGTAATGAGTGTTAAACATCAAAATTTTGTATTTTTCTTGAGCCTGCGTTAAGAAGTCATTTCTTAACAATAGATGCCCTAGAGCTCCCTAATTCTAGAAAATTAGGAGTGAAAGATGTGATCACGCCTCTCCTCTAGGCTGAAATCTGGGATCCATTCAACAAGATGATCTTTGGGAAAGTGTGGGTACAAAGGGTATCAAACTATCCTTCTCGAATCTTCATGGACAGTGGTCTATAGTGAACAACTCATGCTTACGTCCCTTATGCATATCATGAGCTAATGAGATTAGCAAGAAATTCCGCAATTGGGAAACCCTCAAAAGTTTTGTATGTCGTTTTTCTGTCAGTGCGACAATAGTCATCAGTCGACACTTAGGTTTCTTTGGCATTCGCTTGAGCATCATCCCCGACCTATTCATCACCGGGAGAATAGTCAGACTTAAAGGTGTACTGAATGTCAATGGTTGCGAGAGCAACCCTGTTTGACCAATATTATGAAATGTCAGATTGCCTACTTGTCTCATGTCGAGCTTCCACAACACCCCATAGGTGCTATGTGTATGCGGGTCAAAAAGATTTTCTGCCCTATTACCGGAGCTAGTGCATAGCACTCCTGACGTAACTTTCAAGTAATTGTGAGACTAAATTGTACGATAGATCCCGAGATTACGCTATAATCTCCCACAATAATTTTGCAATTATTGTAATTATGGGTTGTGATAATTCTCAATTTGAAGTCATCTTGACAAGCAGAATCTCAAAGAATGAATGTGCGAAATCCTTCGCCGTTCAGGATTCACTAAGGATTGGTTGAATTCAATTTGAATTTCTCTCGTTCTTCCCGAACTAGTAGAATACTCTGTGGACACCTATTTGAGAAGTTCGATTTGTTAAGATCCAATCCTTAATCAAGTGACTGAGAACATGGGTTGATCATTAACTTGGACTGCAAGACTCACTAAAGTTCCCATACACTGCAAATCATGATTACGTGTGCACCCGTAATGATAATTTACTTTGCATGATCCCTGTAGTGTTTCTTCTATCCCCAACTTTTAGTTAAAAGGATTTGAAATGATCATTAGGTCGTGTTTGCACACTTGTGTAGGAGTGTGTATGGTTCTATCGGATTACTCTTGATTATGTGTACCAATACCCATGAGTCTGCCGAATCTGGCTGTTACCGGATGAGGTTAACGGTAGAGAGGCACCACCAGTTTCTCTCAAGAATAAAATGTTTACGGAAATCAGGCACTATGTGTAGGGCAGAGATCCTCAAATTAGTGTCGAGCAACTCACGCTCCAAGTATGTATGTACGTATGGATCCACATGATCCAGATGAATGTCTGGGTCTCCTGACCCATGGAGTTCTCCCCCGTTTAGTCCTGCTTATCCACCTTGGATTCCCTTCAGTCCGGGCAATCCCGTCTGCCACATCTCATGGTGAAAGTCTATTCGTTCGATCTGGCAACTCATGAATTAGAGTATTTATACCGCACATACGTCAGAAAAAAAGTTGCCTCCACGGCTAGAGTAGTTGTTGGTGTGGTGCAGGTATAGGTACAGATTCTGGTACGGGTTCAGCCTGTTGTGATACCAAGATCGGTAACTGACAGTTGCTGCCGTCGTCGCCCAAGCTCAGTTCGTAACTTGATCTTCTAAGGTTGCAGTATGCTGAATACCCGTTATTCTTGACTCGTAATCCGAACAGTAACATGTTGTAAGTGTTTATTATTTCCACATTGTTGTATGTGTTTTAGTGTTCATTACATGTGCCATGTAATTATATTAGTGTAGCTAATGATACCCTAGTGTAACTCCATACACTAATAGTCTACACAAATTTTTCGGCAACGGTTGGAATTCCTATACTCAAGTCTTGGGTGTTTTTAGTGTGCTGCAAGTCTTAGAAATCTTGGTCCCTAAATGAGTCCGGTTAGAGCCTAGGTGTCACTAAGGAAACCTAATTCGCTAAAACCATTGCTCTGATACCAATATGTCACACCCCCAGATTTATTTACTTAATAAATAAATACAGTTTGCAACGATTGGTTCATTACACGATAGCGGAAGCTGTAATACTGATTTCTAAGACTTGAATACATACACAAATACTAAGACTAAGTAGTACAATGATCTAAGTCCTGCTAGTTCAATGGTCGACTTGAGACTTGATAATCTATGCACGTCCGGTTACTAGGATTTGTTCCAACATAGCTAGCGTATTCCCACCGCGCCATGGCTAAAGGTTACCTGAGAAACATACTTGAAAGTGTCAACACAAAGGTTGGTGAGTTCACAGAGTTTGTTCATTTAGTACAGTTAGTTTTCCCCGAAAACATATACATGACTTAATCGTCATAAAATAAGTAGTTTTCCTTTGAAAACATGCCCATGACTTTACCGTCATAAAATAAGTAATTTTTCATTTGAAAACATGCCCATGACTTTACCGTCATGAAATAAGTAGTTTTCCTTTGAAAACATGCCCATGAATTTACCGTCATAAAATAAGTAGTTTTCATTTAAAAACATGCCCATGACTTCACCGTCATGAAATAAGTAGTTTTCCTTTGAAAAATATGTCCATGACTTACCGTCATAAAATAAGTAGTTTTCCTTTGAAAACATGTCCATGACTTAACCGTCATAAAATATGTAGTTTTCCTTTGAAAACATGTCCATGACTTAACCGTCATAAAATATGTAGTTTTCCTTTGAAAACATGTCCATGACTTAACCGTCATAAAATATGTAGTTTTCCTTCAAAAACATTCCCATGACTTTACCGTCATAAATCCAATGTTTAAACATGATCATTTTCCGATCAAAACTCTTTGTATGTATTACCAATGAATCCGAATACTAATCCGATCAATTGACCCCATTTGTAAACTTGCAAGGAATACAAAACAGTATGTAATGTACGAGACCGTAACCGAACCCCGACTTTCTGTGCCTCCCCTCGCCTTTCTGCGAGTTAAGACAATATGCGGTCATTCGGCCATTTGGACCCCTGGTTAGCGCGACTAATCATGACCGGAGGCGTCACCCCCAATAGTACTATCCATAAAATCCCGGGCTAAGTCCATAGCTAATCGTTACTAATTTATTCTGAGGACTTTAAGCGCTTTATTTTTCCCTCAATACACACATACGGTCAGATCATTAGTTCATTCATTTACGTACGAAAATTCTTTACAAGTATGTTTCCACCCCAAAATATTTCAAAAACTTAGAAAAAAGGGGTTAGTGAAACTCACAAAGAGTTAAACCAGAATGTTCATATTTGTAACATTTCAAAGATTTTCGTTGCGAAATTTATCGTGTAAATATTAACATTTTATTTCAAAACATATACACGTATATTTAATCAAATTTACACAAATCGGTGTATTGGAAAATTTCAATTTAGATATTTTTAATTTAAAAAAAAATATATATATTTGAAGGTTATAAACTATATAAATCATGTTATCAAATTAGATAATTTATATAAATAAATCAATGGTTTTCAATTTTATTAACCATTCAAAATGATTGATTTTAAATAAAAACATAAGTTTTATAAAATTTTATATGCTTAAGTTTTATTTGGTTTTATACAAATAGGTATCTTATTTTATGGATTTAAACTAATTAGAAATTTATAAATTTTAAAACTAATATAAAATTTTATATAAAAATCTAAGTAAAAAAAAAAAAGATACATATTTAATAAAATAACCCATTTGAATAAGATGAATAACCTTATAAAAATTATTTATAATAACAATAATAAGTAAGTTTATAAAAACATTTAAAATATAATGTTAAAGTAAATTGATTTAAAAGAAATTAAATTAATTTATTTAATAAAAAGTTTAGGGTTCGTTTTGTAATTAACTAAACTAGAAGGTTTTAAAACTAAAATCGTTTGATGGACTGTTTCTGGCCAATTTAAACTGCAGGGATCCATCCGTAATTATTTTAAGGGTTGTTTCGAATTAAACCAAACTCCAGGGACCAAAAATGTCAATCCCCAAATCGTTTTACCGGTCACCCTCTTCCTTTGTCCGGCGGACCAAAACCTTTCCGGCGAGCCCCGACAGCCCTGTCCTTCTACACCTCAACACCTAGAAACTGCACCATCGTACTCGCCGTCCTCACGCGACCACATTTCCCCGACTAATTTGTCTTCATATCATCAGAATTCCCGAGACACCATTGTCTAACCCAAAGTCAAACCCATAAAAATTCGGCCGACACACAGTACCTCCACGGCTATAACCTAGCCCCTTCTGTTCGTCTAGTCGGTGCGCGTGAACCCAAGCTATCAATTACCGTGTATACTATCGGGATTCTGATTCAAGTTAAAAGTCAACCCTGGACCTTCATCCGTTAATGGCACTCTCTCCGTCTATTCTCTCCTTAAATTGAGGTTACCGCAGTGTTCGTGATATCCAAGCGAAGCTCCCCAGCCCTTTTGAAGTTCCAATTCGACCCCAAAAGTCCGGTTCCAGTTCTGGGTACTCTCGGTTTGTTCCCGACTTCGCAGGCCCCCTTCGGTTCAGGTTTTATCACTACATTCCATTCCTTAACATTCGTTTACTGTGGTGCTAACGATTACGATCATCAGCTAGACCATAGCCCACTGATCCCCCGCCAATCGAGGTTGCCCGGACACAAGTCCTGGTCGTTGCCGAGAACCAGTGGTCAAACCACTCATAGGTTATCAATTAATTTACATGTTCCTGACCAGCGATGGGCTATAGCCCGGCTGGTCAGTGTCGTGTGCGATGAGTATAAGGTCCCGGGTTCGAAACCTATGGCCTCCGGCCCAACCCCCCTTTTTCTCACTTTAAACCTCTGGACCCGTTTGAACCCGGATTCGGGTCTGGGCCGACCCGGTCCGACCCATCTGACCAATTTAATCCTATTTGTTTATTATAAATATATTAAATAAGTAATTTAAAAATCAAATTGTATTTCTTTACTATTAATTATTTAAATTAAATGTTTTAAAACCCACTTAATTATTTCTAAATATTTATAACCCACTAAAAATTATTTCAAGACCGTTGACTCGGCCCGTTTATTTTAACCCGACTTTTGAACATATTCAAACCCGTTAAATTTATAAAGTAATAGAACCGACGTTTACATAAGCTATTTAATTATTTAAACTCACAAAAAAATAATAATAACAAAAATAGCATTTTTATAAATAAATAAAAATACGCGTTATTTAAAATATAATATTTTTATGAAATTCAAAATGGGTAAATTGTGATTTATAAAATGCAAGTGTTATTAAAAATATATGTATTTCAAGAAGTTTAAATATTTAAATTAGAAACTTTATAAAAATACCTGGTCTTACAAAATAATTAATATTTATTTGTACAATGATTTCAAAACATATGATTTTCCGCAAAGGTTAAATCCAATTACAAATCCACCTATATTTAAACAAATATACGCGTACACGAATATATATTTGATACATATTCATTTGCATAGGATTTCATCGTATATAACAACAATACAAATATCACCATCACGCGTGAAGTAAAACCCTCGCTACAGGTGAGTTACATAGCCCCTATTTTACATTTTTATAAGTTTTGGGGTGAAACATTATACATGCTACTCACATTGTTTATACGTGTTATACATGAGACTATATGCTTATTCTTTGGATGTACATACATTTATACACAAGACAACCAACTGTAATATTGATAGATCTATTGTGTCTGACCAGCCCACCCGGTTAGGGTGTTTATTACTGAATACTCGGATATAACCGCGTGTTATATTCAATCATACCGGATATAGTGGGTAACTATATTCAAGCATACCGGACTTAGCTGTTGTGCTCTGTTCAAGCGCGTCAAACTCGGTTTGGATTGTGATTAAATAAATGTTACATCATATACTATGTTTAACAATATAAACAATGAGTTGCAAAACGATTTACAACCACTATTTACAGGAAATACTAAACCTATGTACTCACCAACTTTTTAGTTGACACTTGATTTAAATAATGTTTCAGGTTTGGATATGTGACTGCTTGCCGAAGATCTCTCCATTTAGGAACTATGGACCTAGTTAAATAAATTAATGTTTTGAACTAGACTAGGTTATTTGAAATGTATTGTATTTGGAACTTGTTGTCTTTAAATTAAAGTAATGAATTATGCAACCTTTAGTATCATGTGCTTTTGAACAATCATCACATTGTCCGCCTCGATGATTCCGCCATCGGTCGGGGTGTGACAGATTGGTATCAGAGCCATGGTTATAGGGAATTAGGTTATTAGACACAATGACCTAGACTATAACCCTATGACTCCCTTTTTATGTGTTATGTGCTAAATGATTAATTGCTATGTGAATTATTTGTAGTTAGGAATTGTCTGAATTTTCCCGAGTTTGGTATATGAGACTTATACACATACATACAAGGCTTAAATACATGATACATACTTTACATACACATTTGACAAACAAACTCATGCAAACAAATACACTACTCATCCTTATCCATACTCTTTTCTAGACTATTAAAATCTTGAAAATCTCGCCAACGACTTAATTTCTTGAAACCAGTAAAGGACACGTGCAATCTGGAAGGGTGACACCTATACATTGGGTTTTCTGTCTAGGAAAGCATTTCGTATAAATCCAAATAAACGGACCCGTATGCTTTCCTGGGAATTCCTGAAGTGAGTGTTTACCTATCGGCTAAAGCATGTCTCTTTGAAAGTTCCGGGGAATTATTTAACGTTGATAAGTCAATGTATTCGCAAGGATACAATCCGAACTTGAACTCAAAATCTGGGGACATTATAGCAAAATAGGAAAAACTAGACGAACATGCAAACAAATCATTATTTCTGGTGCACACGTAATAACAATTTGTAGTGCGTGCAAGTCCCGGCAATTCCTATTACGCGAATAATGATCTATAACATCATGTTCTATCCGGAATAGATGACTTAATTTCCCCCATCAACCTAGAATAAATACACATGCACTGGCACGCGTCATGATGAATCCCGTTTTTCTGCTTACATTATTTCCCGCTATAACTCATATATATCCATCTTATCTAAAATATCATTGTCTTTTCTTATGGTGTTAGAATGCCTCCTCGACATGCTAACTCTAGCAACTCCAACGTTGACCTTGCTGCACTACTTACTCAACTAGTAGGCCAAATGATCCAAGCTAACAACAATGGTAATGGGTCTAATACGCAAGGGAAGGGTGCAAACCCACCATACTGCACATTCAAGCATTTCAATTCTTGCAACCCCACCAAATTCTTCGGGACGGAAGGTGCTACTAGCCTTCTTCAATGGTTTGAAAGTATGGAGAGTACTTTCCTAAACAGCGGTTGTCCCGACGTCCTCAAAGTCCGTTATGCTGCCAGCGTCTTCCAAAAACGAGCACTCACCTGGTGGAACGGTGGGAAGCGTACTCGAGGCAACGAATCTGCTATGTCCTTGTCTTGGGACGAAATGAGACGACTTATGACTGACGAGTTCTGTCCTCGCAACGAAATGAGGAAGCTCGAAGCTGAGTTTTGGGATCTCACCCAAGATAGCGGAGAAAATTTGGCTTACACCACTCGTTTTCAAGAACTAAGTCTGCTCGTGCCCCACATGGTTACTCCCTTAGCACGGAGAATTGAGAAATACATAGGTGGACTGCCTATGCCAATCCAAGACACCGTATCGGGAAGTGATCCCTCCACTCTCGGGGACGCTATCCGTTTATCTGCTGTATTGACTGACAATCACGTCAAAGCGGGTACCTTATCTAGGAAGAGTACCAAGAAGGTGGTCGACAAAGCTGCTACTTCTGTGTCCGACAAAGACGAAGAGCTCAAATCTTCCCATCATGATAGGAAGCGCAAGGCCCAAAACTTTGCGGCCATCATTCCTGCCGTACCTATGACCCAAGTTACTCCTACGGGTCAAATTCCAAGAAACTATGTAGGTTCATTTCCCCAATGCCCTACTTGCAAGTATCACCATGCCCCGCATGCTGCATGCCGTCTATGCTCAAAATGTGGACGCTATGGACACGTTGTTACTACTTGTCGTGCTCGCACTATCGTTAATCAAGCTACTCAAGGCAATCATCCAATGCCTCTCACTGTCACCTATGGACGGGCCTGTTACGAATGTGGAGACCCAAACCACTTTCGGAACCAATGTCTAAGACTTCAAAATCAAGGTGGTCCTCGTGGACGAGCCTTTAATATAAATGCTAACGAGACTCCGGCCAATGACGACACTGTTAACGGTATGTTCCTTTGTACACTATCTTTATACATCCGATTTAATCAATATTCATGCCAATAGAAAAATTGTGTCTCTTGCTTTTAACCAACTGTTTGCTAAACCATCAATCAATCTTGATAACTCGTATATCATGGAAATAGCGGATGGGAAATCCATTGCTATGAGTTTTATAACCCGTAATTGCATATAACAGCTATGCTATCACCATTCATCTCATTCCTATACTTTTGTGAGACAAACCTATTAGGTTTAAACTCGGTCATACAACTTGCTAGCTCTGTTAAAGTTTACCTAAATTGTTGAAGTTCCAAATCCTAGTAATTATGCGCGGGGAATCCCCGGTATATCAAAGGGGTGGTGGGTTAGCCGCTGGTACACCCTATACATAAACCCACTTGATATAACGAGTATAAACCGTGCATAAGTACTAAGAGGAGGACCGGTTTTAGAAAATGTTTTTGCAAAATTTGAAAATATGAACACCCGTAGGGTGGAGTTTTAAAGGAAAATGCCATGTCACAAAGTGATTGGCACCAATATTATTAAATCTGGGTTCTAGTAGTTTACATTCATGCATTGTACGAACAGTTGTATGCATAAATCTCATTATACTATTAGATCAACTAATTGACAACTCGACTCGAATTAGCATCGTCATCCGTTATCATACGATATTTCCCCGCTGAATCTTTCTCTTGTGAAGTAATTCCATTCTAAGTCTATTGGCACCCCTTTTCCCGTTCCCATAACCTTCGCTAATCGAATTTCGGGACGAAATTCCTTCAACTTGGGGAGACTGTGACATTTCAAAGATTTTCGTTGCGAAATTTATTGTGAGGACCCAAACCCGGGAGGCCTCACTTATTGGATTTACTCATTCACAAGCAGTTCTTAAACATGAATATCAGATAACGCAGCGGAAATTTCATTTAAACATAACTTAATCGTTATTCATACATGCGGAAGCGTAAACATAATTACATCATAACTAAACATAACGGGATGCCAGTCTTCAAAAGCAGTCGGATAACTCTTCATCTCTAGCCAAGCATCACCGTCCATCCTCATAACCTGCCTTAACCTGAATGTGTACACTTAAAAACGTTAGCTACGCTGGTGAGTTCTAGTTTTCGTTCGTTTTAAGAAATGGTTCATCATTCAAACATTCAATAGGGTTTAACATTCGTATAAGAAAACAGGGCCTTTCATTCGTAAACCTTCGCATATTTAAACACAATCATTTGTTTAAAACATTAACATTCATTTAAGTCATACATTATTATCTAAATCTGTATCGTTACGCGTCTCTATGTCCCCGTAGGAACCTTTAATGTTGTGGGCAACCGTTACGTATCGCCGTCATTGCCACAACCATATACTACGTGAGGTCAACCGTTACGTATCGCCGTCATTGCCCAACACGCATCTTTCCTTTGGAAATTAACCGTTACGTATCGCCGTCATTAATTTCCCATTACCATTCAATACGTGGGGTCAACCGTTACGTATCGCCGTCATTGCCCAACACGCATCTTTCCTTTGGAAATCAACCGTTACGTATCGCCGTCATTGATTTCCCATTACCTCGTTCGCTTAGGATGATCGTCATCACCCGAGTAACCGTCGTTACTCCCTTTACCAGTTGTACAACATCAAAACCATTGACATGCCACAAAGACATTGCCCATGTTGTTCTTGTGGTAACTATGGCTCACTGTCCATAATCTACCACAAGGCTGGGAATCACATTCCCAGACTTCATTCGTCAATTCCATTCATTCGACAGATTAGATATGTAATGACTTCTTTAAAACCTTTGCCCATATTTGTTTTCTTTTCATAAAACCTTTCCTTCACTTTCAAAACCCTTTACCTTTTCATTAAACCATTCTTTATAACATTCGTTCGTAAGCATTCCGTTCATAAACTTTCTTTCCATAAATCCTTCGTTCCAAATCATTTCCTTTCGTAAACGTAGTTTCATAAAAAATCATTTTATAAAACATCATTTCATAAAACATCATTTCATACGTGTACACACCAGCCCGAAAACATTATATAAAAACATTTAAAAGAGGGCTTCTAGAACTCACCTTATAAGCTAGTCTCGGTTGTCCTAAACAAAGGTCCAACAACGTCACTTCCGATCTGAATTGATTAATTAAATACACATCAGACCTAAATCCCGACTCTAACGGTTTACTCGTTCTGTTACAGGTGAATACACTGACTTCACTTACTGATGCAGACCTATCGAAACTACTTAGTTTCGACAGGTGCAGGCCCATCGAAACTTCTAGTTTCGATACCTGCAGGCCCCTCGAAACTTCTAGTTTCGACACCTGCAGGCCGCTCGAAACTTCTAGTTTCGACACCTGCAGGCCGCTCGAAACTCTAGTTTCGACACCTGCAGGCCGCTCGAAACTCTAGTTTCGATACCTGCAGAACTCAGCTATCTTCCCCGTGAAAAACCCTAACTTTCGCAATGCAGGTCCGACCTGGTCAAGATCCGGACTTTTTACATTCAAAACGTGTATTTTCCCTTCGTGATTCCAGATTTATAACCCTTTCCTCATTTGGTTTATAAAAACCCGTCATTTTCCCGAAAATACCCGAAAACCCAAAAACGAACAAAAACTCAGATTTGGTTCGGGTGTTACCTGATTTCGAGATTCTGATCCGGAGGTTTTGCTCACGAGCTCAGTAGCAACAAGCTCCTTCAATCTCGGGTCGATCCGCCAACTTTCTCTCTCTACGGTTTCTCTCTCTAGATTCTTGCAAATGAGAGAAATGGTGTGTGTGTTGGCTATTTAAAGGGAGGAAACCCCCCCTTCCTTCAAGTTTGCCGGCCCAACCGGCCCGGCCCGTTACGCCTCGTTCTTTTATCCCGTTCGTCCCGGTTCAACCCGTTATTTAAAATCCTCATTTATTTTGGGATGTTACAAGTCTACCCCCCTTACAATAGGTTTCGTCCCCGAAACCTATCATAAGTCAAACAGTTGAGGGTACGACTCCTTCATTTCCGTCTCCGTTTCCTATGTAGCTTCCGATCCCTTCCGGTGCTTCCACTGGACTTTAACCAACTGGATAACTTTGTTACGTAAACGTTTCTCTTTCCTGTCTAGGATGGCCACAGGTTCTTCGATGTAGTTAAGGCTGTTGTCGAACTCGATGTCCGTAAGTGGTACGTGAGCCGATTCATCCGCCAAACACTTTCGCAAGTGTGATACATGGAAGGTAGGATGAATCCCACTTAACTCATCAGGCAATTCCAACCGATATGCGACTTCACCAACCCGTGCCATAATCCTGAATGGTCCGATAAACCTCGGACTTAACTTTCCTCTCTTTCTGAATCGTATGATTCCCTTCCAAGGCGACACTTTCAACATTACTCTATCCCCAACATTAAACTCAATAGGCCTTCGTCGTTTATCCGCATAGGATTTCTGACGATCTTGGGCGGCCTTCATTCGTGCTTTGATCTGATCAAACCTTTCCGACGTCTCTCTTACGACTTCGAGACTTCCTAATTCCTTCTGTCCAATCTCACCCCAACAAACCGGGGTTCTACATCTTCTCCCATACAACATTTCGTAAGGCGGCATGCCTATCGTCGTGTGATGACTATTGTTGTAGGAGAACTCGGCTAACGGCAGATGGCTGTCCCAACTGCCACCGAAGTCAATAATACAAGCACGGAGCATATCCTCCAATGTCTGAATGGTCCTTTCGGACTGACCATCCGTTTGGGGGTGGTATGCCGTGCTGATATTCAGCCTCGTGCCCATCGCCTCGTGAAATCTTTTCCAGAACTTCGATGTGAATCGTGTGTCCCGGTCAGATACGATCGTCTATGGCATACCATGCCGTGCTATTATTTCATTAATAAACACTTCCGCTAACCTTTCCGACGAGAACGTCTCGCGAATAGGTAGGAAATGAGCACTCTTCGTTAAACGGTCCACAATTACCCAAATGGCGTCATGACCTTTAGCTGTGCGAGGTAGCTTGGTTATGAAGTCCATGGTAATGTGTTCCCACTTCCATTCTGGTATGTCAAGTGGTTGAATCTTTCCATACGGTTTCTGGTGTTCAGCCTTTACTTGCGAGCAAGTCAAGCACTTGCTTACATACTTCGTCACATCACATTTCATTCCAGGCCACCAGTATTCCCTCTTCAGATCTTGGTACATTTTATTGGTACCGGGATGGATAGAGTAACGAGACTTATGAGCCTCATCCAAGATTTTGGTCCTAAGCTCGCCACCCATAGGTATCCATATCCGCCCAAAACGTGTCCTAACACCAAGGGTGTTATATTCCAACTTGTCCTGTTGGCCAACCATCCTTTCCTTCTTTATGTTTTCCTCTTTAAGTGCCTCATCTTGAGCCTTTTCAATTTCTCTCATCACATCTGAAGTTACCACCAACTGGCAAGCCTTCACTCTAATAGGAGTAGGCACATCCTTTCGGCTTAGAGCGTCAGCCACCACGTTTGCCTTTCCAGGGTGGTATATGATTTCACAGTCATAATCTTTCAGAAGTTCCAACCATCGTCTCTGCCTCATATTAAGCTCTCTTTGTTCGAAGAAGTATTTCAAACTTTTGTGGTCGGAGTAAATAGTAAACTTCACCCCATAGAGGTAGTGCCTCCATATTTTCAATGCAAATACGACAGCAGTAAGTTCCAAATCATGAGTCGGATAATTGACTTCGTGAACTTTCAACTGCCGCGACGTATATGCAATCACTCTCCCGTTGACAGATCCTTGTGTAGTCTTGACTATACCTCTCTCGTTCTTGATAGACGTTATCTTTTTCAGCATCGTACATCCCTAGTCGGTCTTTCACATCTAACCGTTAGGGTTCTTATATCGTCATTCTATGTGAAATGTCTTATCAAACTCGGAGTCGTCCACAGAAGACTCCTTGGCCATAATTTCAACTCCTCGTTCAGGTTATCCACCTTTCCATCTGGACGGTTCCTATCGATCGTCTCTCAACTATTTGGATCATTGTGTATACCTCATAAGCTGTCCATGGTGCATTCGTCCTTGAAGGACCAAACCATGTCGTTCTCGAATGAATCATAATATCCCGTTCCTGAATGATTCCTACTATCAAGTTTCCTAAGGTACCGTACCATCTCATTCCCGAAGGAACCACATCGTCTCGTTCCCTAAGGAACCATATGCTTCATTCCAGAAGGAACCTTATCGCTTCGTTCCCGTAGGAACCATATCGCTTCGTCCCCGTAGGAACCGTATCGCTTCATTCCCGTTGGAACCGTATCGGGTATCCCCCAAACATATGAGGTATCCCTTATCACACTCAACTTGTCGGGAAGGTATTCATTCAGATGGCACACTAGTTACTCGAACTTTTCATTCATATCTTCATACACAATCTCCTTCTAGTCTTTCTTTCAAACGTACTTGTCAGGTTTTACATTTCACATCGTTGGTTCATTGAACACCCTTATTCCTACATATCACTGGATGGTCTTAGGGATTGGCATCCCATCTGACCGACAATATATATTCTCTAGCTACTCGTTTCCGTTAGCCTTTTCTGCATGCATTTCTTCTAAAGTCACATTCGTTGGTCTTACTATGGATAGATGACACGTACGGTGACACTTGTACTTTCATTTCCTTTCTAGTTTCAGTGGGTCCCTCAACGGCTTTCCAATTCTAGTAACACTCGCAGCTATTGATTAGACTTAGACATAGTAGAGCGTTCTCTGAGTCGCCTTGAATTTCTTCTTAGTGCCCATGCCTTGCTTCACATTGTTAGTCAAAACTTGTCCTTCACATTCATTCTAGACAAACAATCCTTGGGTCGGATCTGGTTTGGTTTGGTTTGGTTTAGTCTGCACGCCCTAATTAACATCGCGGTTTCCGTCTCTTGTTGTTGTTGGTATATCTATTTTCTCATTTCAGCAGATACCCTTATTAGTTGTCTTGGACTGTCTTCTACATGGAAAGATGCACTTTGTGCATTCGTGCACTCATATATTCTTTGGACATACACTAGTGTGGTTATTTCTTTCATGCTCATGCATACTTCAACAGTAGACCGATTCTTATTCATCAGAACGTGTTTGCGCTAAGCGTAGCCCATCCTAGCTCCTTGGCATCCTTCATACGTATGCTCGTCTGACTTAGGTAAACCGAAGTTTCATTCCTCCTCATCTTGTCTGTGGCTCGTACTTGCTGACATCATTCACCGTTGTAAGGTACACCGTCTTTGACATCATTACCATTACTAATGATGTTCATCAATCTCCTTAATCGTTACTCGGGTGACTAACATCTCGTAGTCGTGGTTGAGTAATTGGATCAACTCTGATACGTAAGCATTAATCAATACCATAAGATTCACCATCATGCACGTGCACCTGTAAATTCACAATTTCGCGGATCCAAACGAAATTACCAATTTACCTTACTCGAGCATTCTAGTTCCTCTTATAACACTTTCTAATACTCGCGTCCCTTCAAAGTTGAGATTTTGTCCCGGCATTCTCATCGACACCTCTTACCACTTTCGCTCTAAGTCAACACAACGGAGGACATTTCGCATCACACTCGTACGGTCTCATGCACACTACCTTCCGGTTCCGCAAGAACTCTTGCCTTTTCACTATAAACTTGGTGGGCGGGAATCCTACCGTGTCATCCGGTACGACCCTCACCACGCCTTCCGCCTATTCTTCCCTCCATTTCGTTCTTAAAAGACAAGGAATCTAATGTCATTACGCTAGTTAACAAATAAAATTCAATAAGTACTGTAAGATGTTAATATACACTGGCCATCTGTAATTAACCATTACACTACCTTTCGATTTCTATTTGACCACCTTTGTGATTCCATCAGAACACAAGTCCTTTCCTAACTCTTCCTAAGGCATACTACATACACATACTCTACTTTTCATACCTGATGCTGTGGCTCGAGTTACCCGTACTGGCATCCGCTTTCGGTCCCATTCAAAGTTTAAGTTCAGACACTGGGAGTGTCCGAATCTCTCAAACTATTGCTCTGATACCAACTTGTGAGGACCCAAACCCGGGAGGCCTCACTTATTGGATTTACTCATTCACAAGCAGTTCTTAAACATGAATATCAGATAACGCAGCGGAAATTTCATTTAAACATAACTTAATCGTTATTCATAAATGCGAAAGCGTAAACATAATTACATCATAACTAAACATAACGGGATGCCAGTCTTCAAAAGCAGTCGGATAACTCTTCATCTCTAGCCAAGCATCACCGTCCATCCTCATAACCTGCCTTAACCTGAATGTGTACACTTAAAAACGTCAGCTACGCTGGTGAGTTCTAGTTTTCGTTCGTTTTAAGAAATGGTTCATCATTCAAACATTCAATAGGGTTTAACATTCGTATAAGAAAACAGGGCCTTTCATTCGTAAACCTTCGCATATTTAAACACAATCATTTGTTTAAAACATTAACATTCATTTAAGTCATACATTATTATCTAAATCTGTATCGTTACGCGTCTCTATGTCCCCGTAGGAACCTTTAATGTTGTGGGCAACCGTTACGTATCGCCGTCATTGCCACAACCATATACTACGTGAGGTCAACCGTTACGTATCGCCGTCATTGCCCAACACGCATCTTTCCTTTGGAAATTAACCGTTACGTATCGCCGTCATTAATTTCCCATTACCATTCAATACGTGGGGTCAACCGTTACGTATCGCCGTCATTGCCCAACACGCATCTTTCCTTTGGAAATCAACCGTTACGTATCGCCGTCATTGATTTCCCATTACCTCGTTCGCTTAGGATGATCGTCATCACCCGAGTAACCGTCGTTACTCCCTTTACCAGTTGTACAACATCAAAACCATTGACATGCCACAAAGACATTGCCCATGTTGTTCTTGTGGTAACTATGGCTCACTGTCCATAATCTACCACAAGGCTGGGAATCACATTCCCAGACTTCATTCGTCAATTCCATTCATTCGACAGATTAGATATGTAATGACTTCTTTAAAACCTTTGCCCATATTTGTTTTCTTTTCATAAAACCTTTCCTTCACTTTCAAAACCCTTTACCTTTTCATTAAACCATTCTTTATAACATTCGTTCGTAAGCATTCCGTTCATAAACTTTCTTTCCATAAATCCTTCGTTCCAAATCATTTCCTTTCGTAAACGTAGTTTCATAAAAAATCATTTTATAAAACATCATTTCATAAAACATCATTTCATACGTGTACACACCAGCCCGAAAACATTATATAAAAACATTTAAAAGAGGGCTTCTAGAACTCACCTTATAAGCTAGTCTCGGTTGTCCTAAATAAAGGTCCAACAACGTCACTTCCGATCTGAATTGATTAATTAAATACACATCAGACCTAAATCCCGACTCTAACGGTTTACTCGTTCTGTTACAGGTGAATACACTGACTTCACTTACTGATGCAGACCTATCGAAACTACTTAGTTTCGACAGGTGCAGGCCCATCGAAACTTCTAGTTTCGATACCTGCAGGCCCCTCGAAACTTCTAGTTTCGACACCTGCAGGCCGCTCGAAACTTCTAGTTTCGACACCTGCAGGCCGCTCGAAACTCTAGTTTCGACACCTGCAGGCCGCTCGAAACTCTAGTTTCGATACCTGCAGAACTCAGCTATCTTCCCCGTGAAAAACCCTAACTTTCGCAATGCAGGTCCGACCTGGTCAAGATCCGGACTTTTTACATTCAAAACGTGTATTTTCCCTTCGTGATTCCAGATTTATAACCCTTTCCTCATTTGGTTTATAAAAACCCGTCATTTTCCCGAAAATACCCGAAAACCCAAAAACGAACAAAAACTCAGATTTGGTTCGGGTGTTACCTGATTTCGAGATTCTGATCTGGAGGTTTTGCTCACGAGCTCAGTAGCAACAAGCTCCTTCAATCTCGGGTCGATCCGCCAACTTTCTCTCTCTACGGTTTCTCTCTCTAGATTCTTGCAAATGAGAGAAATGGTGTGTGTGTTGGCTATTTAAAGGGAGGAAACCCCCCCTTCCTTCAAGTTTGTCGGCCCAACCGGCCCGGCCCGTTACGCCTCGTTCTTTTATCCCGTTCGTCCCGGTTCAACCCGTTATTTAAAATCCTCATTTATTTTGGGATGTTACATTTATCGTGTAAATATTAACATTTTATTTCAAAACATATACACGTATATTTAATCAAATTTATACAAATCGGTGTATTGGCAAATTTCAATTTAGATATTTTTAATTTAAAAAAAAAATATATATTTGAAGGTTATAAACTATATAAATCATGTTATCAAATTAGATAATTTATATAAATAAATCAATGGTTTTCAATTTTATTAACCATTCAAAATGATTGATTTTAAATAAAAACATAAGTTTTATAAAATTTTATATGCTTAAGTTTTATTTGGTTTTATACAAATAAGTATCTTATTTTATGGATTTAAACTAATTAGAAATTTATAAATTTTAAAACTAATATAAAATTTTATATAAAAATCTAAGTAAAAAAAAAAAAGATACATATTTAATAAAATAACCCATTTGAATAAGATGAATAACCTTATAAAAATTATTTATAATAATAATAATAAGTAAGTTTATAAAAACATTTAAAATATAATGTTAAAGTAAATTGATTTAAAAGAAATTAAATTAATTTATTTAATAAAAAGTTTAGGGTTCGTTTTGTAATTAACTAAACTAGAAGGTTTTAAAACTAAAATCGTTTGATGGACTGTTTCTGGCCAATTTAAACTGCAGGGATCCATCCGTAATTATTTTAAGGGTTGTTTCGAATTAAACCAAACTCTAGGGACCAAAAATGTCAATCCCCAAATCGTTTTACAGGTCACCCTCTTCCTTTGTCCGGCGGACCAAAACCTTTCCGGCGAGCCCCGACAGCCCTGTCCCTCTACACCTCAACACCTAGAAACTGCACCCTCGTACTCGCCGTCCTCACGCGACCACATTTGCCCGACCAATTTGTCTTCATATCATCAGAATTCCCGAGACACCATTGTCTAACCCAAAGTCAAACCCATAAAAATTCGGCCGACACACAGTACCTCCACGGCTATAACCTAGCCCCTTCTGTTCGTCTAGTCGGTGCGCGTGAACCTAAGCTATCAATTACCGTGTATAATATCGGGATTCTGATTCAAGTTAAAAGTCAACCCTGGACCTTCATCCGTTAATGGCACTCTCTCCGTCTATTCTCTCCTTAAATTGAGGTTACCGCAGTGTTCGTGATATCCAAGCGAAGCTCCCCAGCCCTTTTGAAGTTCCAATTCGACCCCAAAAGTCCGGTTCCAGTTCTGGGTACTCTCGGTTTGTTCCCGACTTCGCAGGCCCCCTTCGGTTCAGGTTTTATCACTACATTCCATTCCTTAACATTCGTTTACTGTGGTGCTAACGATTACGATCATCAGCTAGACCATAGCCCACTGATCCCCGGCCAATCGAGGTTGCCCGGACACAAGTCCTGGTCGTTGCCGAGAACCAGTGGTCAAACCACTCATAGGTTATCAATTAATTTACATGTTCCTGACCAGCGATGGGCTATAGCCTGGCTGGTCAGTGTCGTGTGCGATGAGTATAAGGTCCCGGGTTCAAAACCTATGGCCTCCTGCCCAACCCCCCTTTTTCTCACTTTAAACCTCTGGACCCGTTTGAACCCGGATTCGGGTCTGGGCCGACCCGGTCCGACCCATCTGACCAATTTAATCCTATTTGTTTATTATAAATATATTAAATAAGTAATTTAAAAATCAAATTGTATTTCTTTACTATTAATTATTTAAATTAAATGTTTTAAAACCCACTTAATTATTTCTAAATATTTATAACCCACTAAAAATTATTTCAAGACCGTTGACTCGGCCCGTTTATTTTAACCCGACTTTTGAACATATTCAAACCCGTTAAATTTATAAAGTAATAGAACCGACGTTTACATAAGCTATTTAATTATTTAAACTCACAAAAAAATAATAATAACAAAAATAGCATTTTTATAAATAAATAAAAATACGCGTTATTTAAAATATAATATTTTTATGAAATTCAAAATGGGTAAATTGTGATTTATAAAATGCAAGTGTTATTAAAAATATATGTATTTCAAGAAGTTTAAATATTTAAATTAGAAACTTTATAAAAATACCTGGTCTTACAAAATAATTAATATTTATTTGTACAATGATTTCAAAACATATGATTTTCCGCAAAGGTTAAATCCAATTACAAATCCACCTATATTTAAACAAATATACGCGTACACGAATATATATTTGATACATATTCATTTGCATAGGATTTCATTGTATATAACAACAATACAAATATCACCATCACGCGTGAAGTAAAACCCTCGCTACAGGTGAGTTACATAGCCCCTATTTTACATTTTTATAAGTTTTGGGGTGAAACATTATACATGCTACTCACATTGTTTATACGTGTTATACATGAGACTATATGCTTATTCTTTGGATGTACATACATTTATACACAAGACAACCAACTGTAATATTGATAGATCTATTGAGCCTGACCAGCCCACCCGGTTAGGGTGTTTATTACTGCATACTCGGATATAACCGCGTGTTATATTCAATCATACCGGATATAGTGGGTAACTATATTCAAGCATACCGGACTTAGCTGTTGTGCTCTGTTCAAGCGCGTCAAACTCGGTTTGGATTGTGATTAAATAAATGTTACATCATATACTATGTTTAACAATATAAACAATGAGTTGCAAAACGATTTACAACCACTATTTATAGGAAATACTAAACCTATGTACTCACCAACTTTTTAGTTGACACTTGATTTAAATAATGTTTCAGGTTTGGATATGTGACTGCTTGCTGAAGATCTCTCCATTTAGGAACTATGGACCTAGTTAAATAAATTAATGTTTTGAACTAGACTAGGTTATTTGAAATGTATTGTATTTGGAACTTGTTGTCTTTAAATTAAAGTAATGAATTATGCAACCTTTAGTATCATGTGCTTTTGAACAATCATCACATTGTCCGCCTCGATGATTCCGCCATCGGTCGGGGTGTGACAATATTGTCAAACGTATATGCAATTGTATTTCATGTTTTCAAAACATAACAAGTAAGTATGTTTCTCCCCCGATGTTTACAAAACAGTAGAAAGATAAAAGGGGGCCGTGAACTCACCTTGTGTCCGATGAAATCCTAGCAAATAACCTTGTGCTAATAGTTCCTGTCTATCTGTACCCTAATCACACAAGGGTACTAATGTGTTAAGACTACACGTCTTAAACGCAAGTTGTTCACCTAACTTAACTATTCCTGTAAAGTTCGTCTTTGTTTATATAAAACATTGTTTTCTCATGACGACTCGTTGGTGATTATTATTCCAGTCTATACGCTTTATTTATTTTCCGGAAAAATATTATATTTCCATATTGGTGACTTGTTATGTTTGTCAAAAATAAATATTATTTTTGCAACATCTTATAATATATTTATATTATAGTCCATGTATCATCATATAATTATTTCCTATCAATAATTATATAAATCACAAATATCGCTCAAGTTTGTACTAAGCATGTCGTTTATTCTACGAGCACATAAACCATGTTAGAACGTCACAAATTCTTGTTCCGAGCGACATTTAATAATTTTTCATGTATTCATAGTCTTACCAAATACACACTAGTATGTTTATTACTTCTACATATATTTCAATATGCTTTACGAAAACACGTATACATTTATACTTTTACCGAAACGTCTTTAGTTTCATTCACATAATTTCTCTACGATTACTCTATCATAATATGTGAATATATGATTGTTATAGTTACTAAATGTCTTAGACATTTTAATCACAACAAATTTCGTGTCGATACATAACAATAACTTGCAAGTTCTAAATCTCTTAAATGTGTTGTTCATGATTTATTTTCAAGATACGAATGTATTTCATTATTTTACGTTTGATCGTGTTTCTAAGTTAACAATTTTGACAACTACATATATATATATAAACACCCACATATATCATGGTTTCCAAATGTATCTATATATATATATACACATACAACTTTCTATCAATTAATGATCATGCATATCTATTATGGTCACAAAATAATCTTTTAAACTACAATCTTACACATACATGCGTAACTCTCGATTTATATGTATGCATATACACTTTACAATTTTCCCAAACTAACAACTATAAACACACACATTTATATATATATAAATCATGATTTCTACACGTATATATCCATGTTCAAGCCTTATTATCTAGTGTTAATCATGCGTTTAATTTAATATTTACAACTATCATCATATGATCAAAATAACAACATATACACCCATACATACAAATTTCGGCCCTTTATATATATATTTATAAAACTTTTAGTTTTTAACTCATTAAAGTTAAACTTTACAAATATTCATTAACTGTAACATCCCAAAAATAATAAAACGAATAAATATAGCGAGACCGGTGATTTAGTTGGAATATTTAAACAAAAAGGGAGTGGGCCTGGGCCCGGCTTCAATGGGCCGAGGGAAGCCCATGCGCATAAGAGGCAAGGCAGCCCTCTTCCCTGCTCATTTCCCCAACTCACGCAGCTTTTAGAGAGAGAAATGAGAGCTCGGGTCTAGAGAGAGAAAGTGACGGATCAACTCGGGAATTCAGGAGAACGTTGCTGCTGTTCTCGTGATCATATCCACTGAATCAGAAATCCAATCCAGGTAACGATTCGATCACATTATGAGTTTTTGTTCGTTTTGGGAGTTTTCGGGTTTTGGCTAAAAAGATAACGATTTTTCGGATGAAACTTGAAAGTGAGCTTAGGTATAGCATCTAGAATGAAAACCAAACGTTTTGATCTAAGAAAAATAGAGATTTTGGCTCGATCAGACTCGCATGCAAAAGAAACTGCAATTTTGGGGAAGACAATGTGCAGACCCATCGAAACTACTTAGTTTCGATATGTGCAGATCCATCGAAACTACATAGTTTCGATATGTGCAGTAGTTTCGATATATGCATACCTATCGAAACTACCATAGTTTCGATATGAGCCACGATCCGAAGCTAAGTTTACACCGAAGTTACCTATCGAAACTACAAGTTTCGACAGAAGCAACCTATCGAAACTACAAGTTTCGACAGAGGCAGTCTATCGAAACTACAAGTTTCGACAGAGGCAGTCTATCGAAACTACAAGTTTCGACAAAAGTAAACCCATCGAAACTACTAAGATCAAGTATAGAAATATCTAATGCCATCTAGGAGCACTACCTTATGAGTATGACTTTATTACACAGATCGTGAGTAACATTAGTGACGCTCAGTAGCCAGCTAAGTGTACTTCGGAAACTACTCATCAGGTGAGTTCTATGTGCCCCCTTCTATGTTATGTGCAAATGATTTATAAATGTTTTGGGGCTGAAGTGTATACACTAAATGAATAAATGCTATAAGTGTCAATGTGATCATACGTATATATATATAAATACCTATATATGTGAAAATGAATTATGAATAAAGAATGAAGCGTATGATATAAAGAATGAATGAAAGAAGGACATAACGTAAAAGAATGAAATCTTGCTTTATATTACATATATATTGCATGTTATGAATGAATGTAAACGTTATAAACCCTTCTATGACAACGGCTACTTCGGTAGACGGACGACCACGTGACTATTTTGCAACCGGGACAAAAACGTACCATCGCAAGCTAGGACGTATGAAAAGGTATTAATGGACGGTCGAAGCAAGCCTTAACTAATGTAGAAAGGTTGCATACATAATGGTCACGTGGGAAACGGATGCCCTAGGGCAGACGGACAAAAATGACGGACTACGACGGTAGGACGGTAAAGAGCGGACGGACAAAGGTTGACGGACGGATTTAATGATATGACGGACGGTTTTCTAGAGCCGGACGGTAATTAAACGGGCTACGATGGTAGCTCTGACTGCGATGTCTTCGTGACATTCGCGACAAGTATGACGGGTTGATCTCCCTTAAGATTATGGCCAATATGTGTTCTCTCAAAGAAAGTATGTATGTACATATGTATATACCCTCAATGAATGTTATGTGAGAACATCAAAGTAAAGAATATTTAAAAGTATGAATATACATATATACATTATATTCATGATAAGATAAATATTATGTATGATTGTCTTTAAACTAGAACTCACCAGCGTTAGCTGACTTTTAGTATACATTTCAGGTAACAAAGGAAAGGGTCGTGCGAAGGCGTGAAGGTTACCTGACACAAGACTGACATCCCACTTTAATATATGTGTTAAGACTTCCGCTGTTATGTTATGTAATTGAACGACGAATGATTTGTAATTGAATGATGAATGTTTTTAATTTAAGTTCAGTATTATGACTATGTTTATGAGTAAATCCAACAAGTGAGGTCACCCGGTTTAGGGGCCTTACAAGTTGGTATCAGAGCAATAGTTTGAGAGATTTAGACATCCCTAAATGTCTAGACTCAAACTGATTATGAGACCAACGCACGGATGTCAGTATGGGTAACCAACGCCAACGCTAGCATGGTAAGTAAGTCATAAAGTTAATCCTATTGCATAGGAATAGATACCTTAACTTAGAAGAAATAGATGTTAATGCCACGACTGATTTGAAGAGTTTCGAACCCGAAAAGCAATGTAAATTAGTAATCACAAACCGGTCACTGTAATTAAGAATTTACCTTGCTCGTATTGTTCCAAACTATGATCTGAAGAAATGACATTGATGTATTCCCTTTTTAACTATCAGGAAATTAAGAACTATGGCTGGTGGAGGAAGAACAGGACCTCGAGGCGGTCGCACTGGCCGACGAGGTAGACCTCCGTTGAACCCAAGATTTGAAGAAGAAGAGAGTGTGCACGTAGAGCACACCGAAAGTGTGCACGAAATAGAAGTCACCCCAATTAGGGACGACAGTCCAGGGCCTATACAGTTGGAACCTGAAGTCAGGGATGCTATTGCCCGTGAAGTTGTGCTCACTTTGAAGAAGGTATTGCCTGATCTACTATCCGAGGCAATAAAGAAAAGTAAAGAGGAGGATGAAGGAAACCACGAAGAAAAAGTATATGACAGCGATGGGGATGAGATAAAAGTGGGGTCAAGCACTAAAGGGTGCACTTATAAAGGTTTCAAGGATGGAGACCCACCCAAGTTTGATGGTAGCAAGGATTCGGTGGCTACATTGGAATGGATTGAGAGAATGAACGCTGTAATCAACATCAGCGAGTGCCGACCAGACCAGGCGGTTAAATATGTTGCTCATTCTTTCACCAATGAAGCACTAGGTTGGTGGAGAAATATTCAAAGAACAAAGTCACCACATGCCCTTGCCAGAATGACATGGGAAGACTTGAAAAAGCTCGTAATCCAAAAGTTCTGCCCACAGAATGAGATTGATCGTGTGGAGAACGAGTTCCTAAACTTCAAAGCTGGCGACAAGACTCATCGCCAATATACTTCAAGGTTCAACGAGCTGGCCCAACTGGTACCACACTTGGTGGAAACCGAAGAACGTATGATCAAATACTATGTCAAGGGTCTGCCGCAAAGGGTCCGTGTCCACGTAAAGGCCAACCTACCCTCGACCTTCGAGTCGGTAGTCAACCTGTCTAGAATCGTTTACGACGATTATGCCAACGAGGACCCGGCACCTGTGAAACAAAAGAGAAAGTGGGAGAATCCGTCTAGAGGCACCGGAAGAGGGAATGAAACAACTGAAATTAAGAAACCGAGGTTGGACGGATATGAAATGTGCAAGAAATGTGGAAAGCAACATAGTGGCGAGTGTCGAATCGGCACCACCGTGTGTTATAAGTGCGGGAGGCCGGGGCACTACTCCCGAGATTGTTGGAAGGACGCCAAATGCCAAGTATGTGGATTGTTTGGGCATCTGACAAAGAACTGCAGGAAGGCCGACCAATCTGGTTCGGGAAAGGAGAAGGAACAGGAACAAAAAAAGGCAAGGACTCGGGCCTATGCCTTAACTGAGGAAGAAGCAAGGGGAAACCCTGATGTCGTGTCAGGTACGTTTCTAGTTAATGATGAACGTGCTGTTATTTTATTCGATTCTGGTGCTAGTAAAAGCTTCATATCAAATGCATTTTGTCGTAAACTGGATTGCACTATCAACACCATAATAAAGGCCTTTAGCGTACAAACTGCAGTGGGTAAAAATTCGGCAGTATTTCAAGTAACAGAGGATTGCATCATAGAAATAGAGGGACATAAGTTTCCATCTAGATTATTCCTTCTCACCTTAGGAGGATTTGATATAGTATTGGGTATGGATTGGTTAGCTGCCAACGAAGCTCAAATCATATGTAAACGTAAGAGAATACACCTAAAAACTCCTAGCGGCAGTCCAATTACGGTTTATGGGGATTAGAATTGCACGATGCCAAACGTCATCTCGATGATCAAGGCCGAAAGTTACATGAGGCGCGGTTGCGAAGCTTATCTGGCATATGTTATTGATGATAGAATGAAAACGAAAGAACTCAAGAATGTACCCGTGGTGTGCAACTTTCCGGAAGTATTCCCTGAGGGTCTACCTGGGTTGCCACCCGATCGGGAAATAGAATTTCAGATTGACTTACTGCCAGGAGCTGAGCCCGTTGCCAAAACCCCCTACCGATTGGCTCCGTCAGAAATGAAAGAATTGATGTCTCAACTAGAGGAACTAACCGAAAAAGGATTTATTAGACCGAGCATCTCACCATGGGACGCTCCGGTACTTTTTGTAAAGAAGAAGGACGGCAGCATGCGTATGTGCATTGACTACCGCGAACTGAACAAGAGGACAGTAAAGAACAATTACCCACTGCGTAGAATAGACGACCTTTTTGATCAACTGCAAGGTGCGAGTTGGTTCTCAAAGATCGATCTTAGGTCGGGTTACCATCAGTTGAAAGTAAGGGAAGAAGACGTACCAAAGACCGTGTTTCGCATGCGTTATGGGCATTATGAGTTTCTCGTGATGTCCTTCGGATTAACTAACGCACCAGCAGCGTTCATGGATTTGATGAATAGAGTATGTCGACCAATGTTGGATCGATCAGTGATAGTTTTTATAGACGACATACTGGTATATTCGAAAAGCGAGGGTGATCATCACTGTCACCTAAGAGAAGTTCTGGAGGTGCTAAAGAAGGAAAAGTTGTACGCAAAATTCTCCAAATGCGCGTTTTGGTTAGGGAAGTCCAATTCCTAGGTCATGTGATAAACCCAAACGGCATCATGGTGGATCCTGCAAAGATCGAGACAGTAAAGGAATGGAACATCCCAAAGACACCAACAGAGATACGAAGTTTTCTAGGATTGGCAGGCTACTATCGAAGGTTTATTCAAGACTTCTCAAGAATAGCCTCACCACTGACTAAACTGACACGGAAGGAAGAAAAGTATGAATGGGGTTAGACTCAAAACAACGCGTTTAAAGAACTTAAGACACGATCAACCCAAGCTCCAGTTTTGACTCTACCTGAGGGAAATGAAGACTTGGTAGTCTACTCTGACGCTTCGGGGCAGGGTTTAGGTTGCGTACTTATGCAACGAGGAAAGGTAATTGCTTATGCTTCACGACAACTAAAGATTCATGAGGTTAACTACCCAACACACGATCTAGAATTAGCAGCAGTAGTTTTCGCGTTAAAAATATGGAGGCACTACCTGTATGGAGTTAAATGCACCATCTACTTCGATCACAAAAGCTTGAAATACTTTTTCGAACAAAAGGAACTAAACATGAGGCAAAGAAGGTGGTTAGAGCTACTGAAAGACTATGACTGTGAGATATTGTACCATCCAGGCAAGGCAAACGTAGTGGCTGACGCTTTAAGTAGAAAGGAAGAATCGGCACCTATCCGGATCAAAGCGTGTCAGCTGATCATAACGCCAGATTTGATGGGTGAAATAACAAAGGCACAAGATGAAGCACTGTTAGAAAGAAATGTGAAACGGGAAAGGATAGTAGGACAACAAGGGAACTTAGATACAAATGCATACGGAGTACGAACTAGGTTTGGCCGGATGTGGATACCTAAGATTGGCGAGCTTAGAGCCAAAATACTCGATGAGGCCCATAAGTCTCGTTATTCTATCCACCCCGGGGCGAACAAAATGTATCAAGACTTGAAGAAAGAGTACTGGTGGCCTGGCATGAAGAATGATGTGACCGAATACGTGAACAAGTGTCTAACATGTTCACTAGTTAAGGCCGAGCACCAGAAACCATGCGGTAAAATGCAACCTTTACCAATACCAGAATGGAAATGGGAGGAGATCACAATGGACTTCATTACCAAGCTACCGCGAACAGCTAAAGGCAATGACACCATTTGGGTGATCGTCGACCGCTTGACGAAAATTGCTCACTTCTTGCCAATACGTGAGACTTCTTCATCTGAAAAGCTAGCAGAAGTATTTATCAAGGAAATTGTGAGTAGACATGGTATGCCACTGTCAATTGTGTCCGACAGGGACACTAGATTCACATCTAGATTTTGGAAGAAATTCAACGAAGCGATGGGCACAAGACTGAACATCAGCACCGCTTACCACCCTCAAACCGATGGCCAGTCTGAAAGGGCCATTCAGACCTTGGAGGACATGCTCCGGGCCTGTATCATTGACTTCGGTGGGAGTTGGGATAGCCATCTACCATTGGCAGAATTTTCATATAACTACAGCTATCACACGACTATTGGCATGCCGCCATTTGAAATGTTATATGGGAGAAAATGCAGAACCCCGGTTTGTTGGGGGGAAATTGGGCAGAAGGATTTTGCAAGTCTCGAAGTGGTCAAAGCAACTTCTGAAAAATTTGATCAAATCAAGGCTAGAATGAAAGCCGCAAAAGACAGACAGAAATCATACGCAAATAAGAGAAGAAGGGATTTAGAGTTTCAAGTGGGGGACATGGTACTGTTGAAAGTATCACCATGGAAAGGAATCATCCGATTCAGAAAGCGTGGCAAACTAAGTCCAAGGTTTGTCGGACCTTTCAAGATTTTAGCAAGAGTGGGTCAAGTTGCTTACAGACTCGACCTACCCGTTGAGCTTAGTGGAATACACCCTACATTTCACGTGTCGCACTTACGCAAGTGCCTAGCTGACGACACAGCTCACATACCTTACGACGAGATCGAAGTGGATAACAGTCTAAATTATGTAGAAGAACCAATAGCCATTCTTGACCGAGCTGAAAAACGACTACGCAATAAGTCGATACCGTTAGTCAAGATACAATGGAAGCACAGAAAAGGGTCAGAAGCTAAATGGGAAAAGGAAGACGAGATGAGGGGACTATACCCTCAATTGTTTAACGTATGAACAATTTCGAGGACGAAACCTCTTTAAGGAGGGTAGACTTGTAACATCCCAAAAATAATAAAACGAATAAATATAGCGAGACCGGTGATTTAGTTGGAATATTTAAACAACAAGGGAGCGGGCCTGGGCCCGGCTTCAATGGGCCGAGGGAAGCCCATGCGCATAAGAGGCAAGGCATCCCTCTTCCCTGCTCATTTCCCCAACTCACGCAGCTTTTAGAGAGAGAAAGGAGAGCTTGGGTCTAGAGAGAGAAAGTGACGGATCAACTCGGGAATTCAGGAGAACGTTGCTGTTGTTCTCGTGATCATATCCACTGAATCAGAAATCCAATCAAGGTAACGATTCGATCACATTATGAGTTTTTGTTCATTTTGGGAGTTTTCGGGTTTTGGCTAAAAAGATAACGATTTTTCGGATGAAACTTGAAAGTGAGCTTAGGTATAGCATCTAGAATGAAAACCAAACGTTTTGATCTAAGAAAAATAGAGATTTTGGCTCGATCAGACTCGCATGCAAAAGAAACTGCAATTTTGGGGAAGACAATGTGCAGACCCATCGAAACTACTTAGTTTCGATATGTGCAGATCCATCGAAACTACATAGTTTCGATATGTGCAGTAGTTTCGATATATGCATACCTATCGAAACTACCATAGTTTCGATATGAGCCACGATCCGAAGCTAAGTTTACACCTAAGTTACCTATCGAAACTACAAGTTTCGACAGAAGCAACCTATCGAAACTACAAGTTTCGACAGAGGCAGTCTATCGAAACTACAAGTTTCGACAGAGGCAGTCTATCGAAACTACAAGTTTCGACATAAGTAAACCCATCGAAACTACTAAGATCAAGTATAGAAATATCTAATGCCATCTAGGAGCACTACCTTATGAGTATGACTTTATTACACAGATCGTGAGTAACATTAGTGACGCTCAGTAGCCAGCTAAGTGTACTTCAGAAACTACTCATCAGGTGAGTTCTATGTGCCCCCTTCTATGTTATGTGCAAATGATTTATAAATGTTTTGAGGCTGAAGTGTATACACTAAATGAATAAATGCTATAAGTGTCAATGTGATCATACGTATATATATATAAATACCTATATATGTGAAAATGAATTATGAATAAAGAATGAAGCGTATGATATAAAGAATGAATGAAAGAAGGACATAACGTAAAAGAATGAAATCTTGCTTTATATTACATATATATTTCATGTTATGAATGAATGTAAACATTATAAACCCTTCTATGACAACGGCTACTTCGGTAGACGGACGACCACGTGACTATTTTGCAACCGGGACAAAAACGTACCTTCGCAAGCTAGGACGTATGAAAAGGTATTAATGGACGGTCGAAGCAAGCCTTAACTAATGTAGAACGGTTGCATACATAATGGTCACGTGGGAAACGGATGCCCTAGGGCAGACGGACAAAAATGACGGACTACGACGGTAGGACGGTAAAGAGCGGACGGACAAAGGTTGCCGGACGGATTTAATGATATGACGGACGGTTTTCTAGAGCCGGACGGTAATGAAACGGGCTACGACGGTAGCTCTGACTGCGATGTCTTCGTGACATTCGCGACAAGTATGAGGGGTTGATCTCCCTTAAGATTATGGCCAATATGTGTTCTCTCAAAGAAAGTATGTATGTACATATGTATATACCCTCAATGAATGTTATGTGAGAACAGCAAAGTAAAGAATATTTAAAAGTACGAATATACATATATACATTATATTCATGATAAGATAAATATTATGTATGATTGTCTTTAAACTAGAACTCACCAGCGTTAGCTGACTTTTAGTATACATTTCAGGTAACAAAGGAAAGGGTCGTGCGAAGGCATGAAGGTTACTCGACACAAGACTGACATCCCACTTTAATATATGTGTTAAGACTTCCGCTGTTATGTTATGTAATTGAACGACGAATGATTTGTAATTGAATGATGAATGTTTTTAATTTAAGTTCAGTATTATGACTATGTTTATGAGAAAATCCAACAAGTGAGGTCACCCGGTTTAGGGGCCTTACATTAACCCCTTAAATCACTTTGATTTTTATTATGAACAACATGCTTTAACCAAGAAATAAAATGAGAGTAAAGTTTGTGTCGGTTTCTTACCTCTAGACAAGCTAGGTGGGGATTAACAAGTAGAAGGTGATAGCGGCTTGATTTTCTAGCAAAACCGACTCCTAGACTTCAAGAATTCCCTTAAATCTCCAAGCCTTCTAGTTAGTACTTCTATGGAACTTGTTCTTTGATTTTGAAAGAGTGATGTGTGTGTATGTTGTGTGTGTCATATATATGTTATGGAAACAAAAGAGATGGAGTGTTGGACTCATCATAATCATTACATATCTTGGAGGATTAGATGGATGTGACTCTTAGATGGATATTTGGTTGAATGGGCATGGGTCTAATGACACAAGGAGTGGTGGTGTTGAGGTCTAGGTGATGGTGTGTGGGTGGGCCCTCCCTTTCTCGGCCAAAATGGGTAGAAGGGTGGGGGTTTGGGTCTTGTTCCACTTCTAGTTGATTTCTACGTGTTTAGTTAGATGGATTTTAGGTAGGGTATACTCGGTAGGTGTTCCCGTGATCTAATACCCGATGTACGAACTTTTATGATTAAAACTATATATATATTTTGTATCTTGACTATTTTAATAGTCCACTAATTTAACCCGTTATGGTTAATGTTTTAACTAATATAATACATGTATACATAAAATAATATAGAACCATGTAACGATTATTTATGTCAACTTTTATAAAAGTTTAGTCACCAATATTTATGTTTTTACATTAAAGCGTGTCCCTAGACTTTTTCTAGAATAAAATTCTTGTTAATCACCAACGAACGTTCAATGCGGTTTATTATCGTTTATATCGTAGTAATTCTTAAAAATTACTAAATATGACACTTGTCCCTTTGCTAGACTCCTGACAATACCATGTCAAAGATAATATTCCAAGAAATATAAAATATGAATGTGCAAATATGACTATGGGTATTGACCTCGACTACTGGGTGTCACAGTAACGACTTGAACTTTTGATATTTTTAACTTTTGATTTTATATATTGTTTTATATCATATATTAAATAAATTAATTATAAACTTTTAAGTTTTATAAAAATGAGGTTTTATCTTATAAAAGAAAAATAAAGATATGTATATAAGTTTTATATTTTTATGGGTTTTATAAAGGAGAATTATATAACTTAATAATTTTAAATTAGAAAAGAAAAGGGCCTTGAACCACTCATTCAGCTTTGAACCCCCATCATGTTGCTTGAACCCCCCTCACTTTGAACCCTCCTTTCTTCCTCTTGAACCATGGACATCCCAACAACAGATTTTGACTTTCTAAAGTCAAAATCGCATATCAATCTCACAAATCCGTTGATATCAAGCAAGATTGTTACCATATTCGGTCAAATTGTGATTCCTTAAATCACGCACGTGTTTTTTTAGCTTTAAACGTTCTCTTTCAGTTATTAATCACCAAAATCAAAACCCGATTAAAAACCGGAAACCTTCAAACATATCCGTAAATCAAGCTCAATCTCGCGAATCTCATTCGATTTCCTAGCAGTAGATGCGTTTCTACTCATCCTATAAAAGCCCCTAAAAATTTACATGTCGAAATCACCATAAATCTTCCCGGTGGAGATCGAAGAAACTGATTCGGGGCTCACGCAATCGATAGAAACCTGTTTTCCTAAAATCCGTGATCGTATAACAACTCCAGGTAAATGTTGCTGCTGCTATTCGCCTCCTTTGATTCCATTGTTGAGTTCAAAATCTTGTTGGGGATTTAGGGTTAAAATTTTCTTATCTGAGTTTTATGTTTGGAGAAGATGACATATCAGAACTTTGTGTTAAATCTATTTTTCTGTTTTAAACCAACAAGGTAGGATAGACTAATTGGTTAAAGCCTTTCACTCACACAGCCAAGATCACAGGTTCTAACCCTGTGACTGGCATTCTTTTTTTCTTTCTTTGTGTTAATAGATCTTTTGCTTAATTATACACACACACATAAACATGTTTACATGAATAGATAAAGGAATAAGATACATATTTATAATTATAACAAAACACATACATATAATTTTGACATTTATTTAATATACTATATATATGTATGTTATAAGTAATCTATTATCATTATGTTATGGTTATAAAACTCAAGTCTTTTTTTTATATATATAAACTTTCAAAAGTTTTATAATTAATATCCCCATTAAATGAAAAGCATACATATAATTGTGTTTAATCATTTTCTAAAATCGTTTTGAATATACGAACATCATTATCTTATTCGTTCATTACTACTACATGTTTTAAAAGACTTGACAAACATTATTTTAATGTCATAAACCTTATAACCTTTAAAATTATAAAATAGTCGTATTTTTTAACGTTATAAGTTTTATTAATCCAAAAGCGTTATAGTTATGTTAGTAACCTAAATCGTTAAAACGACATATTATTTTATTAAGCATTACTAATAATATAAATTTTAATAATTGTGTTATTAGTATATTTATCATATTAATTAATACTTTCACAAATAATATGGTATTAGTAGTTATATTATTCATTTAGTAATTTATCTTACTAATTGGATTTTCATTAATAGTAATATTACAATTGCATAACTAAATTATTTATTTCAAGTCATATCCTTATAAATATCATTTTATATAATATTTCGAAATTGTGATCATTTTAATACCTAGTTTTAAACACCTTTGAAATCGTCTTAAAAATGTAAACATTGTACTAAGATAATTATTATAATATTATATTTGTAAATAATACTTATCATTGACACATGTCCTCCTTTTATAGATAAACTTTATAAAACATCATTTATAAACTCTATTCATGATCTCGGTCACTCGTCCATTCCTAAACCCTAAAGTCCCCAAATCATTTTCCTTGTTGTTTCTCTTGACCGTTTCTACATTATAATAAAATATTTTATTCAACTTAGGATATCCTTAATACTTGTTGTGACAAGTTACAAGTCCAACCCTCTACTTATCAAGGTGAGTTACATAGCCCCTCTTTTTTACTTTTTACACATTTTGGGGTGATTTATGATACATTGAAAACTATTTACAATACAATACATAATTCTACATTTATGATCATATGTGCAATTTGTGCTTTGTGCTTGAATGCTATGAGTTGAAACTACATATACATGACATACACATGCAATCATTAACTCTGTACAAGCCAACGGTAACATTGATAGATCTATTGTGTCTGACAAACCCACCCAGGTAGGGTGATTGTTACTGACATTACATTAGGGTGATCTGCATGTTATGACTCAGTCAAAAGGTTTGATTGTATACCTAGTTTAACTATATTGATTCTCCATAAATGCTTTATTTGCCATTGTTCATATGAATTGTAACAAACATTTGGAAAAAGTATTTGTGGTGTCAAAATCTATGTATACTCACCAACTATTTTTAGTTGACCTTGTTTTTATCATGTTTCAGGTACTATCATACGAGATAGGATTGAGGACTTAGTAAATAATAAATTAAACACTGTTGTTGTACTTTGTTTCATTGTATATGTTTTGTTGAACAAGTGTTATGAAAATTTGGATTCTATTAATATATGAAACTTTAATTTGATCATGTGCTATTGAACAGTCTACATGTCCCGCCCCGACGTATTCCGTCGTTGGTTGGGGTGTGACATATAAGACTTTGTGCAAAAGAATATGTGTATCAATCTCCAGGATGAAATTACATCTATTAGCACAGCAAAAGAAGCAGATCTCGAAGGATATAAACAATCATAAAGATTCAGAATCAAATGATTCATATCAGATTGGCTTGGCTTTGATGATTCTCAATGATATCATGTAACAGATGAAAGAATGAATAAAGAAACGATTGATTTAATAATTCAGGGTAATGTGGTCCAACTGGTATCTGGATCTCTTCAATGAATCAAGATAATCAAGTGATTTTGATTCAAGGGCTGGTATATGTTTGACAGATGTTATCAAGACATATCTTAGTTCAACAACACATTGCATGTTTTTCAGGGCATGGGCAGTGAAGTGAACTGAAAAATTGTGCTAATCAATATAGTTCGATACTTGTCTCATGAAATTCTTAAAGCCTCATATTCTATATCTGATAATGATCTTTTAACACACACACCCTACATAATATGGGTTCAAATCACAGTTGTGACATAGATCATTATGTTTTCACACTACTAATGGTCTAAAAACGCTTCTAGCCTACTGACAATTCAAATTACATGCAAATAATCAAATTAAAAAAATATAATCATGTAATGGTAAGTCATGAAGCTATCATTTCATGTTTGTGCAAACTAAGAAGTTTAGATCAAATCATATACGCACAAACTTTAATCATAAATACAGAAACTAGATAGTCATTCTATGGTCATGTGTATGTGATCACCTACTGATGTACTATCATTTCTTCTCTAACTTCAAGCAATGCCAATTTTGTCTTTTTCAAATTGTTTAGTTTTTCTAAAGAATATTTTTAGAAATAAAATAAATTTATCTACACTAAAAGAAAACACAAAATAAAAACTCCCATAAAAATCATTTTGAAAAACCTTTTTCAAGCAGGATTAAACATTCCAATCACTTGAGTAAAAAATTCAACCGTGAGCGATCAAACGCTTTGGTAAACAGATCAACAAAGTTGTTATCCATGTGAACTTTGACCAACTCAATCAATCTTTTCTCTGCACAATCTCGAATGAAATGATTACGTATCTCAATATGCTTCGTTTTTTAGTGCTTCACTGGATTGTTTGTGATGGACATCGTGGCAGTGCTGTCAATGAACATTGGTGTCTCTGTGAAGTTCAGACCATAATCCCTTAATTGTTGTTGAATCCACAGGATCTGGGAACAATAACTAGCTGCTGCAATGTATTCGGCCTCGCACGTTGAAATTGCAACTGATGTTTGCTTTTTGCATTGCCAGGACACGAGTCTGTTTCCCAAGAATTGACAACCACCAGACGTTGACTTCCTATCCAAACTGGAACCTCTATAATCTGAATCTATAAAAGCTTTGAAAACAAAGTCATAATTATTAGGATACCACAATCCCAACCTTGGTTTACCCTTTAAGTATCGAATGATCCGCTTTACAGCAATCAGATGAGATTCCTTCGGCTTGGATTGAAACCTCGAACACAAGCATACCGCGAACATAATATCAGGCCTGGACGTAGTCAAATATATTAAAGACCCGATCATTACTTTGTATAACCTACAATCCACTTCCTTCCCTTTCGAGTCAGAATCTAGCTTGTAATTTACAGGAATTGGAGTACTGAACGCTGAGGTATCTGACATCTCAAATTTCTTCAAAATATCTGACACATTGTTTGTTTGATGAATATAAAAGCCATCTTATTTCTGATCAACTTGAAGGCCCAAAAGAAATGATAACTCTCCCATGCTGCTCATCTCAAACTTCAGCTTCATCACTCTCTTAAAATCTTTACACATATTAACATTCGTCGACCCCAAAATTATGTCGTCCACATAAACTTGAACTAGTAAGATATATCCCCCTGCTTTTCTGATGAAAAGTATGAAATCGATCTGACCACACTCAAATCCATTCTCGAGTAAATGCACGGACAAACACGGGGAGCCTGATGAAGACCATATAACGCCTAATCAAGTTTAAACACTTTTTCTGGGAACTTGGAGTCTTCAAAACCAGGCGGTTGTTTCATGTATACATCTTCCTTCACCTTTCCATACAGAAAAGCACTTTTCACATCTAGTTGGAATACCTTGAACCCTTTGAAAGATGCATAAGCAAGAAATAAACGGATCGCCTCAATCCTCGCAACCGGAGCCTAAACTTTCGTGTAGTCAACACCTTCTTTTTGGTTAAATCCTTGAACAACAAGCCTTACCTTATAGCGTACCACCACGCCTCGATCATCACGTTTGCACTTAAACGCCCATTTCGTGCCAATTGATCTTGAACCTTTCGGCAACTCAACTAAATCCCAATCATGTAATTTGTCAAATGGAGCTAGCTTCTCTTGCATAGCCTCGATCCAACAATCTTCATCAAGCGCTTCAGCCACATTCTTTGCCTCTGTTTGAGAAATAAAGCAAGCATGCAGACATGTCTCCATAATACCTGTATCCATAATCCGTGCATATAAACATGAATTTTCAGCAAGTGAACGATGTCTAGTTTGAACACCTGCATTCAAATCACCAATAATTTTATCCGTCGGATGATGTTTATGCACACGGGATTGAGGAATATCAGAAGTTTGAATCACAGCATCAAGATTAGAAGGCATCTCCCCCTCAGACTGTGCCAGTGTAGATGAATCATCAACTATGTTCTGGATATCATTTGAAGACTCCTGAAACTCAGTTTCATCATCATCACTATCGCTAACGTGTGTTGTATCCGAGGTCAAAGCTACATTCGGATCAACGGGAGGAGAAACCACAATTGGAACAATTGATCGTGGCTCAACAACTGAATCATCGTTACAGCAAGACTGATACAAAATTTCTACTTCAACATGAGACACTACTGGAGAAACATTAAAAGATCTGAACAAAGCATCATAATCAAAAGCCCATGACGGTCCTTTGGCATCCTGAGGAACCGTGCAATTATCACAATCAATGTGAAACCACTCCTCATTTTGTATGCTCTCTTTATTGAACACCCGTTTTTTGTGAGAACTTGCAACATATCCCAAGAATATTCCTTCAATTGCCTTCACACTGAACTTCGTTCGAACATCTCTTGTCTTCCATAAAGTGCATGGATTTCCAAAGGGCAACAAATAATCTAGATTCGGCTTTCAATTGTTCAGCAATTCATAACACGTTTTGTTGTGTTTCTTCACGGTCAAAACACGATTAAGAACATGACACGTCGTGTTCACCGTCTCTGCCCAAAATGTCACTGGCAACTTCGAGTTGGATAACATTGTGCGAACCGTCTCAATCAGCGTTCGATTCTTCCGTTCAGCCACACCATTCTGTTGAGGAACATAAGGAGCACTGAATTCATGATGGATGCCATTTTGTAAACAAAATAAACCCATATTTCCATTCTTGAATTATGTCCCATTGTCACTACGAATCCTCCTGGCCTTCTGTTTAAATAATCTCTCAAGTCCCACTATCAGGAACTTAAGAATTGTAGCAGTCTCATCCTTTGAAATAAGAAACTTCACCCAAGAAAATCTGGAATAACCATCAGTCACCACCAAAAAGTATGATTTGCCGCCTTCACTTTTAACACTTATAGGTCCGAATAAATCCATATCCAACAACTCGAGAGGAGTCACAATTGAATTAATCAACTTAGATTTGTGAGATTTCCTGTGCTGCTTCCCCTTCTTGCATGGAATACAATCTTCATTCAAATGAAATCTCATGGCAGGGACACCAGAAACTAGCCCATTCTTCACTAAAAAGTTTATTTTTCTGAAATTTTTTTTAGCCATCTTCCGGTGCCACAAAGTTGATTCGGACTCAGAAGCTTTAAAAAGAAGACACGTCGGGACAGACGAAGTTGTCGTCACAATGCTCATATCGAGCATGTATGTATCATTCTTCCTTGGAGCTCGCATTAGGATCCAATCTTCAGGTATCTCAAATCCAGGCTTCAACACCAAACATTCAGACTTGTTAAAGTGAAATGAGAAATCTTTATCAAAGACTTGCGAAACAGATAACAGATTATGTTCAAACTGCTCCACATAATTGACTTTCTCAAAGCTCAGTCTTCCATTTGACACAGTTCCTTGACCAGAAATATTGCCTCCCTTCTTTCCTGCAAAGGCTACATATCCGCCTTGTATCTCTTTCACATTTTCCAATAAATTAAGATTTCGTGTCATGTGGCGAGAACATCCACTGTTGACGTACCAATGGTTGCCTACAGTCCTCCTTGGAGTTCCCTGCACACAGACATTAAGATTCAGTTAGTAATAGAGACCCAAGCCATTGTGGTCTTAGGTCGGGTTGGGTTATCAAAATAAACAATTTCTTTTAGAACACAATCAAATCTCTCCTCAATTTTAGGAGATTGTTTCATAGAATCAGACACTTGAAATTTTGGTATCTCTTTGATTGACCACTCGCACTTGGCTTGGAATTTTTAGAAGTTTCATCTATTTCTTTCTCAAAATGTTGTTCCAAAAGTTTCTTAAGCCTCTTGTTTCTTCTTCTTCTTTGCGGTCTTGACAATTTAACCTTTTCCTTTGTATCTCCACTTGATGATACACTAGATTTAACTCCAACTGAGTCAAACTTTGCCTTAACCTATGAAACTTTGACAACTGGTTTAACTTCAGCAAATTTCATCACAGATTTTGTCTTTGGCTCAACAAATGGTCTTCCCATCCTAGGATCTTCCAAACGCTTTCCAACATTCTTTTCTAGACAGTTCATCAGAATGTGACCAACTATTCCGCAATGAAAACATGCACATTTTTCCTTGTACACACGAGCATACCTTTCTTTCTGAACACTTCCTGAACCAAATGATTCACACTAAGAGACAGTGTAAGATGATTGAATAACCTTGGGTTTATTAGCTTCAACCTTCTCTTTTATAAACTCAACAGTTGAATTTTTTTGTATTTTATTAATTTCTTGAAAATCAAACCCAGCACTCACAAAAAATTTTAAAGATTTACGTTTTGGTTGCTCAATATCTTCATCAGGTTCTGTCAAGATACACCTATCACATGTAACTTTCTTGACAATAACCGGTTCATCAACCTTACATTCTTTGACTTTTCCTTCAATCTTCTCTGAATCAAAAAATTCATCCTCACTAGAGTCATCATAAACCATGTCTTCTCCTGTCACCGGATTAACATTGAGAATAGTTTTTGGCTCTAGATCTTCTTCAGTCACTGTCTCAATGCTATGAGTTGTGTAGTTTCCATTGAATGGAGGACAGAAACCGATTCCCCCAACAACTTTATCATCCTGTTGCGAACAATAACCAACCCCACCAACTACTTTCTCACTACTAGCTTTCTCAGTATAGTATTCCAACAAAAAACTGGAATTCTTATAACCCTCAAGCTTTCTAATCAATTTGGTTACTTCACTCTGTGATTGGGAAAGTTTATTTATTTTCTTTTCATACTCAGAGTATGCTACATCAATGTGAAAAGCTTGTTCATTTACTTTTGATTGTAAAACTTTGATATCATCTTTCAATGATTCAATTCTTTCATTTAAAAGTTTTTCATTATCTTTCAAAGTTTGATTTGTTAAGTAGCTTGCTTTCAAGTCACATATGAGGTTAGTATTGTCATCACACAATCCCATAATTTTCAAATCAGAATCAACACATTTAGAACAATGAACAGAAACAACCCCATTTACCTGTTTTGTATCTGCAATGAATCCATTTGATTAAAAAACTTTCTCTGTCACCTTTCCTGCAGCTACATTATCATTCATCAGCTCTTCATTTGTCACTTTTTCTTTCAGACTCTGACTTGCAGATTCATCGTTTTCAGTAACATTCCCAGAATCACTTGAGTCATTTTCTGAAGAACTATTATCAGAAGCAGCATTAGTATGAATTTCAGCAAGAAACGCTTGACTGACATGAGCAACAATATCTTCTAGATGAATTCCCCAATCTTAGTTTACATCATGTTGTGAAATCAATGCTGTAGAAGAACTCTGATTTTTCTGATTGTTCTGGTTCCCTGAAGAAGCATTTTGATGTTGAACTTTAGGTTTGGTACATTCCCTAGCAAAGTGTCCAAATTCTTGACAATTATAACACTTTACTTTAGGTTTATCCAACCCCATCTTTGTATTGCTTGTCGCTCCAATGAACTTCTTTCCTGTTTTCTTTAGATGTTCCTTGCCCTGTCTCATCCACAATGCCATGTTCCATTGAATGTTCATCTCTTCAAGAGCATTCTTATCCAATTGCTTGAAATCTTCTTCGATCATATCCGGATCAGTTATTTTTCCACCAATAAAGTTCTCATACGAAGTTAAAAACGAAGCAATCATGTCCATCTTGTCATCAGCAGCTTTAGAAGACACCTTTTGAGAACACGAATGAGTATTGTTGATGCACTTTCCTGTGACAACACTCTGGATAGAGTCTTAGTTTGTATTTCTAATGTCTGTAATTTGTCTTTGTATGTAAGAGTCGTTATGTAATAGTTTATCGAGTTGTATTTACTTTTACATAATGTATGTTGTTTTTCTGCTAAGTGTTTTGCGCACTTACATGTGCGCAGGAGAAAGCTCATGCGTACTTAGCAAGTACGCAAGAACACCTCTGCGTACTTGTTAAGTACGCAAGAGCAATTGGTCCTGCGCACTTGCTAAGTGCGCAGGAATCAAGTCTGTATAAATAGGATAGGTTCATAGAGACTAAGTACGCATAACCATTTGTTTAGACAAACTTAGTTCTGCTAAGTACGCAGCTTGTATTCTCTCTGTAACCGTCGAGTGTTTATAATACAAAGAACGTTTATTGTGACTCTCGTGTTTGGTTTACTTTGTTTAGTAAGACTCTCCACCTAGTCACGGGTATTCCACAACCCGGTTTGACTAGTAGACCACTTGCATGTGACGATCCGACACACACGAAGGGACCTACAAGTGGTATCAGAGCATTGCTCTTGAATTCGAGTGTTGTAAGTGAGTTTGGAGACGTTTTACTGAGTTTTACAAGCAAAAATAGGTATTTTTGTTGATTTTTGTGATAAAAAAGGGGTAGCTCTTGAGCACTTTTTTAGAAGCAAAAATCTCTCAAAAAACCGATTTTTGTTTGTGTATTTGTGTGTTTTGAGCATCAAAGGTTGGTTAGAAACTTGTTTCTGATCCTTTGGCTCGATTGCATTGATCATTAGCCTACTTTTCACTATCTCCGGCGATTTTCAGGTGACCGAAAAAGGTTGGTGAGAATTGCTGAAAAGGTGTCCTGCGTACTTACCATTTTTGGTAAAAAGTACAGTTTTCTGCGTACTTACTAACTACGCAAGAGTTATCTCCTGCGTACTTACAAGTGCGCAAGACTGAACTTGTGCGAACTTAAGTTATATCCTGCGTACTTAATATTTCCTCCTGCGTACTTAACAAGTACGCGAGAGTAAGTCTTAACTACGTAAGACCATTTCTCAAGTGCGCAAGGCCAAAACCAAGTGCGCAAAAGTGTCTGATTTTTCTGATTTTTGACCAAGTAATTCACTATGTCGAACCTTCAGAATCTTGGAAACATGTTAAATTATGATAATGAAATCGGTACACCTCATAAACCGCCTAAACTATTAAATGTAAACGATTATTCCAATTGGAAGGCGCGTTTTGAGCACTACATTTCATACACCGACTCATCATTATGGATACCAATCATTGAGGGATATAAGCATCCCACACACATCTATCTTGATGAAGAGGTGCCAAAGCCCATCTCTAAGCTTGATGAAGAACAAAAGAAAGCTTATGATCGGGAAAAGAAGGCTCTTGGCTCAATCACTATGTCATTAACTCGGGAATTGTTTCACAGTTTTCGAGGCTATGACACCTCCAAGGATCTTTGGAAAGCACTTCAGAAAAGATTTGAGAGGAACAGTGACATTAAGAAGAGTAAGAGGGATCTTCTCCGGAAGCAGTATGAATGCTTCAATTTCATGGAAAATGAATCGTTAGATGATCTCATCTCTAGATTCTATCATTTACAAACGGAGTTGAAATCTTTTGAACTGAAATATCCCAATGAAGAACTGGTGGAAAAATTTCTTGATGCTTTGCCACCAAAGTTTGAGATGTATACAAGCCTGATGAGGGAAAATCCTAAATTCTATGAGTTAACAGTAGATGAGGCTATTGGTAAGATTCAAGCTCATAAAATGAATCTTATCAAGAAGGAGAGCTCGGGAAGACCTCAGATACAGGACCCTTCCATGTATCATGGGACGACTTCCACTTCAAAACCATCGGGCTCTGGAATTGCCCTCTTTACTGGACACTCCAATGAAGAAGACCACTCAAATGGGTGTGATGGTCATGCTTGTTATGCATCCGGATCAGGGTTGGGAACTAATCATGAACACACCTCAAGAAATCCTCCAGCTACATCTTCAGCTAACCATTCTGCAATAGTCAAAATAGCTGAAGATCATGTAGCATTATTTTCATCATGTATGCTTGCGTATGAGAATTTCATAGGCGGCAAGCTAACGGATCCCGAAACTATTGAAGAAGACTTTAACCAAGTGGATCCTGATGATATTGAGGACATGGATATTCAATGGAATATGGCCATGCTTTTGAGGAGGGCCAAGCGTTTCCTGAACAGAACAGGAAGAAACTTCATTGGTGGGCATTCTAATGCCAAGGTTGGATTTGATAAATCCAAGGCCAAATGCTACAAGTGTCTGAACTATGGACACTTTGCTCGTGAGTGTCAAAAAGACCGAGCACCGGCCTCTGGTTTCACCAGACCTAGCCAGGGAAACAGCCACGGCCACAACAACACTAGCCACCACAATCAACACCAAGGTGGTTCGTCAAATGCACTGGTAGCTCAGCATCACAAAAACTTTGATTGGGGTGTTCATCTAGAGGACGCCATCATTGCTCAAACACAGGTTGGTCTCATGGCTGAGATCATGGAGCTGTTGGAGGCTGAGAGAAAAGAAGCTGAGGAGATGGAAGCTTCTGTAGCTGTTGAAAAGGAGTCTACCACTGCCGTTGCTCTCATGGCCATTGGAGAAGCACAGAGTTCATCATCTGAGGTAGATTCTAACCCTTTCTCTATTATTTCTTGTTCTAAATGTCTAGGGCTAAAGCTTGAAATTTCTAAGCTCCAAGACAAAATCGAACCCCTAACTAAGGCAGCTCATAATTACAAAGCAAACGAAAAACGTTTTAAAGAGTCTGTTGAAACGTTGAAAAAAGAAAAATGTGAATATTCTTTACAAATAAGTGAGCAACAAGCTCACTTGGATATTGCGTATAGGGGGTTAGAAAAATGGAACAATGAAATTAACAAACTGCAAAATGAGATCCTGCAGTTAAAATATACAAATGAGAAGTTGAAAAACTCTCGCTTTGTGGTGCAGCACTACGAATCAGTAGTGAGGAAAATGAAGGGTATAGGTCTTGGTACCAATGCCATTCCTCCACCAATAAGTGGGAAGTTTGTCAATAGCTTGATAGACATTGATCTCACCTGTCTAGATGAGTCCTCTGATAAGGATGATTCCCCTAAAAAGGATGAATCCTCAAGTAAGGCTAACTCCACATCTAGTGAGGAGTATGTTACTGCTTCTGAAGATGGGTCGGTTGACACTTGCCCTGAAGGAGTAGTCTCTGAGGAGTTGTTGACTGAACAGAAAGTCCACAAAAACATTATCACTAATGGTGATAACTGCATTTTAACTGAACCTTATATCATTGAAACAAATGATAAACTTAAGGTAATGCTTTACGGGGGTTATAAAAATATTAACCAAGTTAAGAAAGAGGCTTTTTCAGCTCATTATGGGCTTGGTTACAAAGAGAATTTGCAAAAGTATTATACCCCCAAAAACCAAACTGAAAAAGGTCAGACTTCTGTTCATAAACCAACTCCTCCTGCTCATAATGGAGAGTTATCTAAGGCCAGATCTAATGAGCCTTACAAGAGAGCTTATGTAGACAAGAGGAACTGTTTTCACTGTGGCTTGGTTGGTCACATTGTTGTGAACTGTCCTTCTAAGAACCAAGGGAAACGACATGTTGTTTCACAGCCTGCTGTTATCCCCAGGTCGCCACCAGTGAAACCATCTCCCAAAATTCCAAAGCAGAATGTGGTGAAACCACCAGTACAACCTATGGGAAAACCTAAGATTAAATCTGAGGCCAAACCATCTGTTGCAAGAAAGGTAAAGCAACCTGCTGTACCTCGTGTGTCTAAATTTGGTAGTACACGCACTGGTGAGAAATCTGTGGCTAGACTCTCTAAGCCACAAAGAAGAAGAAGGAATAAGAGGTTGAGAAAGCTAGAACAGCTGACTAAGACTCAATCAGGTGAAGCTTCCACAAGTTCACCGGCTGTGGTTGAGCCAAAGTCTACTGTTCTGGTTAAGAATCAAAAGAGATCCTGGAACAAGAAAGTTAAAGGTTCTCAATCTCCTGTTCCAAATTCATCCAAAGATTCACCAATTTTGAATAGTCATCATGACTGTGAGTTGAAAGAAGTAGTTTATTTTGAGAAGGATGGACGACCCAAGACCACAATGGCTTGGGTCTCCAAATCTAACTAATTCTTTTGTTACTCGTGCAGGGACGTCCGAAGGGTACTATCTCTAACCGTTGGTATGTAGATAGTGGATGCTCCCGGCACATGACAGGAAACATGGCCTTGCTTCAAGACGTTAAACCATTCAGAGGCGGCTATGTGGCCTTTGCCGGAGAAAAAGGCGGCAGTATCACGTGTCAAGGCGTGGTTTCGAATGGTTGTGTCAGCTTTGACAATGTCAACTTCTGCGAGCAGCTGAAGCATAACCTGTTGAGTGTCTCCCAAATGTGTGACAAGGAGTACTCGGTGATGTTTGACAAATCAGAATGCCTGATTCTCAAACCCGGTTTTGAGGTTCCCGAAGACTCGATTCTGATGAGAGCACCAAGATCAAACGACACTTATCAGATCGATATGAGCGTGGCAACAACCACCTCATCAGTTGCTACTTTTTTGCTTACAAAAGCGACAGAACTTGACTCCATCTTGTGGCATAGGAAACTCGGACATATCTCTTATCGTAAAATGAATCATCTTGTCTGAAACGGTTTGGTAACCGGGGTTCCTAAGTTGAGGTTTACCGTTGCAGATGACTGTATGCCGTGTAAAAAGGGCAAACAGCAACGGAAGTCTCACAATCCCAAGCTCCAAAACTCTATCGATACCTCTTTGGAGCTATTACACATGGATCTGTTTGGCCCCATAAGTATCAGGAGTATTGGAGGTAAGTCGTTCTGTCTAGTTGTAACTGATGATTTCTCACGTTTTTCTTGGGTGCATTTTTTAGGTACAAAAGACGAGACTGTTGATATTCTTCAATACCAGATCCTGAGCTTGGAATCTCTTTGCAAGCTGAAAGTTAGAAGAATAAGGAGTGACAACGAAACTGAGTTCAAGAATAATTTGATGGAACTTTTCTGTCTCAAGAGAGGGATTCGTCACGAATTCAGCGCGCCGTACACACCTCAGCAGAATGGAGTTGCTGAACGGAAGAACAGAACACTGATCGAGACTGCAAGGACTATGCTGTCAGATGCAAAGCTTCCTGTCACTTTCTGGGCAGAAGTAGTTAATACAGCTTGTCACGTCTTAAACAGGGTTCTAGTTGTGAAAAGGCACAACAAGACATGTTATGAGTTGATCAACAATCGACTTCCCAATCTTGATTACCTAGTTCCTTTTGGTAGTCCTTGTTCCTTGTTGCTACAGTATAAAGATCGTCAGTCTAAATTTCATGCGAAAGCGGTGGAAGGCATCTTCTTAGGATATGTTGCCAATTCGCCCTGCAAGAGAGTGTACAACATAGGAACTCGTACTGTCGAGGAATGGTTTGAAGTGGACTGTAGTAAACACAGCACTCCACCAGAACCAAAAGGTCCAGCTTGGGGTTTTGATTATGATGCGCTATTCAAATCCTTCAATCTTCCTGACTTATCTGCAGAAGACGCCGCAAATGTTTATGATTTATTGCGTGGCGACAATGACTCCAGTTTTTCTACTCGTGCTACTGCACCAATTATAACTCCTGATTCCAATGCTGCATCTGCATCTGGAACTCATGACAGTAATGACAGTGAAGATGTTCTTGTTGATGGAGATGACGCTCCAGCCAATCCTAACACAACTGTAGGAAATGAAGCTCCAGCTGATCCAATAAACATTGAAACTTCTTCCTCTGGAACACAGGAAATGGGGAAGTTAAGCACGAATCTAGATCCAGAAATTCAAGAACCGATTGTACCGGAGACGAGGGTGCATAGGAATCATCCAATCGACAACATTATTGGTGATCCTTATGCCGGTGTTCAGACTCGTCATAGAACCATCACTGAGAACACTAGTCTTTACACAGAGATATTTGACACTGGTGTCATGGAAACATGTCTGCATGCTGCATTCGTGTCCCAGTTAGAGCCGAAGAATGTGAAGGAGGCTCTCACTGACAAATGCTGGATTGAGGCGATGCAAGATGAACTGTCTCAATTCCAAAAGTTGCACGTGTGGGATTTAGTTGACTTGCCAAAAGGCTTTCAGCCAATTGGTACCAGATGGGTGTTCAAATGCAAGACGGATGATCGTCATGTAGTTGTGAAGAACAAAGCAAGATTGGTTGTTCAGGGTTTTTATCAACCAGAGGGCTTAGATTACAATGAAGTATATGCCCCAGTTGCTAGAATTGAGGCCATTCGACTGTTCTTGGCTTATGCCACATATGTCGGCTTCAAGGTCTATCAACTTGATGTGAAGAGTGCTTTCCTTTATGGTAAGGTGCATGAAGAAGTCTATGTCACTCAACCTCCCGGTTTTGAAGATCCGCATAATATCAATAAAGTGTACAAGCTCGACAAAGCACTTTATGGTCTTCATCAAGCACCGCGGGCATGGTATGAGACATTATCTAAGCATTTACTGTCTAATGGTTTCGACCGTGGACAGATTGACTCGACTCTCTTCATACGGAAAACAGGAGGTGACATTCTTCTTGTGCAAGTATATGTCGACGACATTATCTTTGGGTCGACCAATGAAGGGATGTGTAGGGAATTCGAGAAGGTGATGAAGTCCAAGTTTGAAATGAGCAATATGGGTGAACTGTCATTCTTTCTAGGTCTACAAGTCAGTCAAAGAGAGAATGGTATTTATCTACATCAAACTAAGTACGTGCAGGACATCTTGTCAAAATACAAGATGAGTGATAGCACTACTTATGGCACACCAATCCCAGTCAATCATGGTTTGCATCCCGACAGAGATGGAAAGGATGTGGACAGCAGGTTGTACCGTGGGATGATCGGATCACTTATGTATCTCACAGCTTCAAGACCCGATATAATGTTTGCTGTATGTTTGTGCTCAAGGTTTCAGTCTCAACCAAAGGAGTCACATATGATAGCTGTGAAGAGAATTTTCAGATATCTGAAAGGGAAACCCCGATTAGGTCTTTGGTACTCTAAGCAGCAGTCATTCGACTTCAAAGCCTACACTAATTCAGATTATGGCGGTTGTAACCTTGACAGAAAGTCAACTTCTGGTGGATGTCAATTCTTAGGAGACAGGCTGGTCTCCTGGCAGTGCAAGAAGCAGTCAACGGTTTCTGTCTCAACTTGTGAAGCAGAATACATTGCTGCAGCGAGCGGTTGTTCTCAGATACTGTGGATTCAGCAGCAGTTGAGAGACTACGGCTTAAACTTCACTGGAACTCCTCTATTCATTGACAACAATGCCACCATGTCCATCACAAATAACCCGGTGAAACACTCCAAAACTAAACATATAGAGATTCGCCATCATTTCATCCGTGATTGTGTTGAAAAGCATTTAATTGAACTTGTAAAAGTTCACACAGATGACAATCTTGCTGACCTTTTCACAAAGGCATTTGATCGATCCCGTTTTGAGCATCTTGTCAACTTGATAGGAATGTTCAATCCTGAGTGAAAACTAAGTTTTCTTAACTCAATTCAATTCATGGAGTGAAAACTAAGTTTTCTTAACTCAATTCAATTCATGGAAGTTAAATTTTTAATTCCTTTAAATTTTCTGTATAGTTCTTTTAGTTTTAAAATATTTTACAAAAATCAAAAACAAATTAGAAAATGGAGAAAATTTCAAAGTTAACTTGAGAAAAGAGGAAATGATAGTACATCAGAAATGATCTAAACTCCACAGACTGCTCATATAATGATTGCGTCATGCTTACTTATCTGTTTAAAATTATTATGTTTTTAATCTGTTTATTTACAAGTAATTTGAATTGTCAGTAGGTTGTATGCGTCTTTGAATCACTAGTAGTGTGGAAACTAAATCTAAATTACAACTGTGATTTGACCCATGTTTGCAAGCGTGTGTGAGTAAAAGATTAGAAAAGATCACTATCAGATAAAGGATGTTAGATTTTGACAATAATTTTCTTTTGAGATCAGTTTCGAGTTATGTTGTTAGCACAATTAATGCGGTTCATCTCACTGCCCATACTCACAAGTATGCAATGAGAGATTGAATCAAGACATGTCTCTACATTAACCGTTGAGCATGTATTCACCCTTGAATCATTCCTGGTTCATTGAAATCAAATCCAGATAAAAGTTGGATCCCCTTACCTTATAATCAAACACCATGTTCATTATCCCGAATCATCATACCGATATTCAAAGAAGAAAATCACATGAAACCAAGACAAAAGAATCACTCGATTCTGAATCTTATGATTCCTGATAATCCCTATGGATTCTGCTTGATTTTTCTGTGCTAATTGATGTAACTTCATTCTGAAAATTAAGAAAATAATTGAAAATAATCTTAGATGCCTTGAAGATAGTGCAAGTTATAATAGCATTTCAGTGGGGTACACGTTGTATATCTTATAATTAATACCTTAATACACAAGAACATGATACAAAGATGCATATAGTTTCAAATCTTATAATATTGTCAACTTGAATTACTTGTTTATGTGCTTATTACGTATGAATAAAGAGTAATACATGACATGATCCCATATTCTTTGATGTTTATATTGTATCGTTTTTGCTATAAGTTAGCCTGATATGATCCTCTGCTCGTGTCTTTGATCAAAAATAGCTTGTGTAAATGATTGTATATATCTATCTTGAAAAGAACAAAAAGATTTTAAGTTTTTAAGTTTATGCATAGTTCAAGTTTAAATCAGAAAAAGGCCAAAAATATTTTATGTTTAATCTTCATGAATTGTATTTGAATCCTCTTGGTTGAATATTTTTATCTTGTTCGTTATTTGACTTGAAAATCTTCATAAATTCTGAGTTGTAAATTGCGCAATTAAGGGTTGTGCGCACTTGTCAAGTACGCACGAAGTAACACTTGCGCACTTAACAAGTACGCAAGAGTTAAGCCGTGCACACTTGTTAAGTACGCAAGAGTTAACTCGTGCGCACTTAACAAGTACGCACGAACATTAAGTGAGGGGTATAAATCAGAGACTTAGAACATTTTTTAAGCTTTCACGCTTTCAAACCCAAAGTTTCCCTCTGCAATTTTACTCTCAAAATCGTTTGTGTCCAATCATCCTTTCGTCCCGTCCATACTTTCATCATCATATTTCATCTCTGTGGTGAGATTATAGGCCGATTTTATCCTTTTAATCGTCACTTTGGACCGAATTCTGACCTAGAATCTTTTTAGGTTAATGCCGACAAAATTTGGGGTAATATGGGGTTGTTTGGGTAACTTATTATCTGTAACAAGCTAATAGGAACCTTTAATCGACTCCCTAATCATCTCATGGTCCTCGATTGATCCGTCATTTGAAGTTGAACCGACAGTGGGTCGGCGACTGACCTAGGTCAAAAATTGAACGAGTGTAGTGTTGATAATGGTACCATAGGTTAGAATACTTGATTCCGACCTAGTGGCGACCTAATCAACACACATTTTGAACGAATTACAAGTTTCGGAAATTTTTGCTAAGGGTTGTTCTTGCGCACTTAGCAAGTACGCAAGAAATACTTCCTACGTACTTGCTAAGTACGCAAGAGGAAAATCCTGCGCACTTGCTAAGTGCGCAGGACCAACACTTAGAAATTTTTCTTAAGTTTGAAAATTTTTTCAAAGTGTAACTACTATACTATGTCCTGTGTGTCTACTTCCAGTGTTATAAGTTGTTCTGAATATGTTTTCTGTGTGTGTTTGCAGGCTATGGCTCGTGCATTCACTGACGAATTCAACCTAGTGGCTAACACCGAACCAGAATGGAAAGGCACAGCCTTGCAATATAGGGAGATTGTGGAGTTTCTGAACAGATCAAAAATAAGTTATGCAATCTCAGCAAACCCAACAGTCTCAAGACCTTACCTGGAGCAATTCTAGGAGACTGCAGAGCATGATTGCACGGTATCCCCGAATGTCATAAGGGCTACCGTTGACGGTCGGGCTATTGCTATCTCCGAGGATACAATAAGGAGAGTATTGCAGTTCGAAGACCTTGCCACCGACCCGACATCCTATCCAGATTACTACGTGGATGGGTGTTGGAGGCACAGAATGGGATATGTCGGGGCTAGTGACTATGCTTCCTACAAGAAGATGTGGGTATTGTATCAATGGCGTTACTTTGCCCACATCATGATCGTGTGCATCTCATCCAGGAAAGCGGGGAAAGATGCCATGGGTCATGACCTAGCAGCGGCCATGGTGGGCCTGTCTCTCAATCGGGGCTATAACTTCTCTCGCTATATCTTCAAAGCACTCAATGACCAGATAAGCACAGCAGAGAGGTTCAGGTTCCTTTTGTACCCGAGGTTTGTGCAGCTACTGATCGATGATGCACTACCAAACCTACGCGCTATCGGGGAGATACTGCAGGTAAAAAGGGTGGACAAGAGAGTCTTTGCTCAGTTTCTAAAGCCAGACAGTGTAGAACCTACGCCTGCGCACACTGACCTCTTTGGCCACCTACTGAATGAAGCATACGTCGCTCCTGAAGATTGGAACTGGTATAGTCCCAACTCAGCACCAGAGATGAGTGATGACTCTGGTGAAGAGCAAGAGGAAGAGCATGATGATGATGAAGGTGATGATGAAGGTAATGATGAAGGTGATGTTAGTGGTGCTGAGGAATCCGATTCGAAGGCAACATAATCAGATTCTTCTGATTCCGATGATGCACCATCACAGGCACATCCGAGAAGGTCGACACAGGTAACCCTGCCTGAGTCGTCTTCAAAAAGAAAACAACAAAGCTCCAGCAGCGAATATGAGCCGGCTTCCGACTCTGACGCTGCTCTACAAAGACGAAGGCGAGAGAAAGCCAACAAGATAAGGGGCGATAGGCAAGAGGTTGCTATCCCCAGGGTTGAAGAGATTCCGACTGTGCAGCCAGTACAAGTTGAAGCTGCCTGTCCAGAGTCAGAATCTACCACGCCAGCATGGCAACTGTTTAGAAGGAGGAGAAGGCCACTGGTACAAGCAGATGTGGCAGTCACGGCGGTCACAGAGGTGATTCCTGTGACGGTGACCCTCCCTACTCCAACCGTCCAGGTGACGGTGACTGCTCCACTTCTCACAGAGTCAGTCACCATCACCCCAACCATAACTCCCATCATTACATCCCCCATCCCAACACCCACCAAAGAGCCGTCAGGTCAACCCTTTAACTACGGTGATTTCTCACATTGACACGATCTTCTCTTCCCCCATCCACAACGCCGAAGCCTCATCATCTAGGCATCCGGATCCAAATGAAGCTAGGATCGATGTGCTAGAAACCCAAGTTGCTAGCTTGTTGAAGACTATTCAAAAGTCAAAAGAGGATTCTGATGCTCAACAAGCACATATAAACTCTATGGCGGATGAAGTTAAGATTCTACGTAGCCAGAGAACGGGGACTGATGAACGGTTGAAGAATGTCATGGCACAGAATGAACTGTTAATGAAGACTAACGAAATGATTCTAGGCCACAGAACTTCACTTGAGCTGAGGATGGACTTGCAGAGAAAAGAGCACGCAGCGATGGTCAAATTAGTTGGTGAACTGACCGCGAAGCTAGGTGCTCAGGGGGAGAAGGAGACAGAGAAAGAAAAAGACAAAGAAAAGAAATCCACTAGTGCCGAGTCTTGTCATCCAGTCGATCTGACTAAGGATGATGATAAAGACAAGGATCCTGAAGTCGGTCCTAGTGGAGGTGAGCACCTAGCTTTGGCGATTGTGCCCATCTCTTCTGTTCCATTGGCTAAGGGGGAGTCTACTCAGCAAGAGGGTGGTGATACCTCAGGTGGTGGTGGCGGAGATAAAGGGAAGTCAGCGGCTGACGTGCTCAAGGACTTATCTGATGATGAGATCCTCTATTTAGAGCCTGACTATTCCAAAGAGGCATAGATCGATGCTCTCCTTAATCTGGAAGAAGGAGAGATCGACTCTGGTGATGACTGGAATGAGGATGACGATGATGTGGTGATAGAGATTCCCAAGGGCGATGGGGAAGGAGAGTACGAGTTAGAGGATGGTGAGATCTTTGAAGTACCATCGCTCGAATCTCTGCTCGACACAGGCTCAGTTGACATGGCAAGTAATGTTGAAGCTACAACTGAAGCCTCCCCGGTCGACCCTATACCTATGGACCCCGAGGCACAAAAAGAGAAAGACATGCCTTCTGCATCTACAAAGGGTCCAGCTCCCGTGTGGCAAAAGACGTCTATCACAGACAAGCACGGAGCGACAGGTATGATCTTGGCTGTTAGGTTCGAGGAGGACAAACAGTTGTTCGCCATCAAAAGATCTAGGGGGGTTCAATACTTGAAACCCACCAGTGAGGCGTTCAACTCTTTGCCCAAGTACGACCTAGTAAACCTCGTAAACCGCGATCTGCTAAGTCACTCGAATAATGCAGTAGCAATGGGTTTGTGGGTAACACTACAGCGGGAAGCAAGATCAGGGAAATTTGAATACCTCAAGCCTCAGGTGCCCAGAAGAGTCAAGGATAATCACGCTGTGCATCCTGTGACTAAGAAGGCCATAAAGAGATTGGTATACAAGCCAGTACGATGTGAAACTAAGATTCCCCTGAGCAAGTTAACTCAGGATATTCTTGGTGACATGTGGTACTGGTACGTTGATCCAAAAACAGGCGAGGCTGTGGTAATGAATAAAGGTAAGTCAGCAAGTGGAAGCATGGTGCCAAAGGAAGTGATCAGGATTTTTGATGAAGTCTGCTTCATCAACTTTTCTGTGAACGATCTGGAGGTACTAGCCGACAAGTACTGCATCCACACTGACGAATGGACGAAGCTTCCCTCTGCCAAATACGACAAGTTGATCAAGTTCTGTCTTGATTACAAAAAGAAGATGGAAGCTAAGGAACAAGTGCTGTGAAGACTGAAGACGATGAAGATCCCGAGCTGTTGTCAAGGGGGAGTTTGTTGATGCACTTTCCTGTGACAACACTCTGGATAGAGTCTTAGTTTCTATTTCTAATGTCTGTAATTTGTCTTTGTATGTAAGAGTCGTTATGTAATAGTTTATCGAGTTGTATTTACTTTTACATAATGTATGTTGTTTTTCTGCTAAGTGTTTTCCGCACTTACATGTGCGCAGGAGAAAGCTCCTGCGTACTTAGCAAGTACGCAAGAACACCTCTGCGTACTTGTTAAGTACGCAAGAGCAATTGGTCCTGCGCACTTGCTAAGTGCGCAGGCATCAGGTCTGTATAAATAGGATAGGTTCACAGAGACTAAGTACGCAGAACCATTTGTTTAGACGAACTCAGTTCTGCTAAGTACGCAGCTTGTATTCTCTCTGTAACCGTCGAGTGTTTATAATACAAAGAACGTTTATTGTGACTCTCGTGTTTGGTTTACTTTGTTTAGTAAGACTCTCCACCTAGTCACGGGTATTCCGCAACCCGGTTTGACTAGTAGACCACTTCCATGTGACGATCCGACACACACGAAGGGACCTACAAGTATCATTGTGACAATTCTTTGAACATCAAGAACTACAAGCAACATAGTATGATGATTCACCACATGAACTTGACCTTCAGAAATTTCTCCTGAAAACAAAGCAACCCCAGACTTTGGTGTCGATGTTCCTTTTCCAAAATAAATGCTAGGATCTTGATAAACTATATCTTTTTTCTGCTTGTTCAAATAATATGATTGAATCTTTCCCATAAGATCTTCAAGACTCAATTCATCAAACCCAGGTTGTTCTTTAATCACTATGGAATACATCTCAAAGTGAGCATGCAATGCATCTAGAAATTTCTCAAGTACCTTCCTATTCTTGTAAGATATGTCATTATTCACCATTTCACTCAACAATTGATAATACCTAGACATCAACTCATAAATAGATTCTCCTTCAAAAGATTTAAAAACACTGAATTGTTTCTTCAGTAATTTCCTTCTGCTCTTCTTGATATATGTGCTTCCTTCACATCTCTTCTTCAAATCTTCCCAAATATCACGCGAGATTTTAAACTTTTTGAAAGTGTGATAGATGTCTAAAGGCAGACACATAGACAAAGCAGCAAGTGTCATTTTCTCTTGATGATACAAAGTTTTCTGTTCCACAGTAGGAGCTGAAACTTGTTTTTCTGCATCTGACACACCCATATGAGAATGAGTAGGATGTTTATATCCTTCTGCAATTGGAATCCACATACTAGAATCATTTGTGACAATCCGACTTTTTAGGTTAACTCCGTTATCTATTCCGTTAAGTTTTCTATTAAAAACTTAACCCCGTTAATCAAATCTAACCCCAAGGACTAATTCGGTCTCAATATCAACTCAAAACTGCAGGGACTAGTTGTGTGAATATGCCAAACCGAATAAATTGACTCGCCAAAGTCAAAATTGACAAAATTACTCCTGTTGACTTTTGGAAGTCAACACTTTGATCCCTTGATTTCAAATTCGCGAGTTATACCCGAAATTCGTTTGATTTCATAATTAATATGGACATTATTAACATTTTCGACCATCATTGAGCCTTAATCACCTTCATTACATTCGAATTAAACAAGTGACGGCCGTTCGTTCCATAACCGTCGATCCCCGTCCTTTGTACATCAAATTGATCGAACTCTTGTATCACATCCACAAATCAAACTCCTGTGTAGCTTGTACAAAACCCGAAGAAGCTTCTGCACACACCAATTCATTCGGAGGAAGAACTAGGATCGCCGAAGATCAACGCCTTTGGGTCGAGGCTGGGTTGTAATCGGGGACTAGCATTTAGAATACACTTCTAGTAATTTACTACTCTTATAGCTTCGTTTCAATCTCTAGAACAATAGCCCTAACCTAATTGGGGCTTTCTCTATCGAATCTAACATAATCCTAATCTAGGGTTCATCGCAAAAACCGATTTGGAGGTTCCGATCCTAACCTAATCTCAATCGAATTAACTTACATAAACAGTTTCGAAACCTTGTGTACAATAAAAACCCTCTACCAAGTTCAATTTATAACATCGAATTGTGTTTGAACTGTAAATTAGGGTTTATCTTTGATTCGATTTGGGGGTTTATATCCTAGATATAACAAAAATGGAATTAATCTATATAGACAAATTCGAAATTATTTCCTCTGTAAAAGCCCCATGAATTCGATGATTATCAATATCGAATTCAACAAATTTGATTGTTGGTTCTTAATCTAGGGTTTCGGCCGAATTCGTGTATCTAATCAATTCAAAAGCTGTAATTTTTTGCAATTAAACACCACCCACAGCTTCGAAATCTCCTAAAAACTAAAACCCCTATGTCAATTGTCTTAATCGAAGTCAAATTCGTCGAAATTGGGATGATCCGGGGCTTCGAAGTCGCGACTTTGTTCGGAAATAGGGACTCTCGGTAATGCTTGATTAAAAGCATTTCAGTTCAGAACATATCGCGATGACCCTAGCGGGCGGACTGGTTAAGACAGTATGCAAACAGGGAGGGGACCCGGGTTCGAGTCTCCCTCCCCCTGTTTTCGTTTTTAATTATTTTCTAAACATTATTTGATTATAAAACTTTTTCCTATATTAATATAATATTATATTAAAGTATTTTAACCCGGAAAACAACCCGTAGGCTCGGGTTTGATTTTATAGCTTATAATTATTAATAATTCCACTTTTAAAATAATATTGCTATATTATTTTCAAACCCCGACTTCGTCTAAAATAATATGTTTATATTATTTTTAACCCTTGACTCCTAGTGTAAAATAATATATATATTTTATATTATTTCGCCTCGTTTATTATTTCGTGTGACATTTTTAAACAAATTAATAATATAATTGTTTATATTATTTATCCACGTTTATTATATCGAATTAAAATAATATTAAGTTTATTATTATCTCCACACAAATGATTATTTTGTTAATCATACGACTTAAAAATAATATATAGTTATATTATTATCCTAACCATTTTAAATGGCAAACATACGAATTTATTTATTAATTAATATTATTCGTTATTAACGTTCGTCACGTAACCCATTGATCTTAATTATTACATTAAGAAATCTATTTTCCCGTAGACACGTTCGTCTACCCGTTAATCCTTAGAATGTTTTAAGACGTTCTAATCTTCCGTGTCGTCGTTTCAAACCCCATATGACCCTAACTTATATGTTTATAATTCTAGGGCATACGTAAGCCGTGCAGGCTAACAATTGAGATTCCAAATCTCTTAATTGTGTGATACTACCTACAACACAACGCATGTGAGTTTCACGACCCCTTTTTACTTGTTTTACTATTGGGGGAGAAACATGCTTACACACAAACGTATTTTACTTGTTTTCCTGTTAAGGAAGAAACAAACATGAACACCAACTATCATACTTTTACTTGTTTTCCCCGTGGGGGAGAAACAGGTACGCAAGCAAATATCATTTTACATGTTTTTCCCGTTGGGGGAGAAAACATGACGCAACTATTTGATTATGGTACTTTATATGATATCACTGTTGAGGCTAAGCGTAACACACTATCACAGAAAGTCCTCATCTTATATCGGACCGTTAATATGGATCTTAGCGAGGTAATGTTTAGTAGTACTACTGGGTTTGACAAGCCCCACCCGCGTTAGTCGCGCTAACTCGATTAGATATCGAACGGGTGAAATGTTAGCCTACTCACATTGGCCAGAGTTGATAGACCTGGCAGGAGGCATATATACACAGTCAGCTTCGGTTGCGAGCGCTTTAGTAAGACATGAACATAGGCTAGCTACCTATAGATATGCATATTAAATGTACATAATCTGGCAAACACTCTATTATTGCAAACTTGAAACCTGTGAACTCACCAACCTTGTGTTGACACTTTTTCTTACATGTTTCTCAGGTCGCTTTGGCACAGGTTGCGCACTTAGGACATTCATGGAGTCCTACTGTCATATCATTCATTTCAAATATTTTAAACAGTTTATTTAATTACATTAATTGACGCTTGTTGCGTGTAATTACGTTTGACTTCATTGTAACGTTTACGCTTCCGCATTAACTCTGAACTTTTATGTTATGACATTTTAAGTCCCATATAGTGTCGTTTGATGTAATTAATGACTGAGATCCTCGTGTGTCACCTTCCAAACGGTAAAACTCCGTTAGTGGAATTTGGGGGTGTGACAGATTGGTATTAGAGACATTGGTTATAGAGAACTAGGACTGCATACTAGACTATAACCTCACACATCAGTTACACGGCACAGACACTCATACCTGATACATATAGCACCTATACATAACTTGTAGTGCAGGCATGTAACACCATTTGTATCACCCTCAGTTGGCGAGGGACACATCATTTGAATTGCATAATCGTTCCCAGTGGCAACACTCGGGGGATCAGCAGAACAACATCCACTCCCGTCCGAGGGCAGCGAGACGGAGCCTTTGGAGGAGTCAGTTACATCATCATCTCCCATTAGGTATGGTGGGTTTTCTCAGGTCCATGTTATGGACGAAACTCAGCACTAACGCATATCTCTTTTGGGAATTGGGATCGTCGGAGGCGAGTCCCTACTGTAACCACCAGCAACAATACGATAAATGAAGGCAGACCGTTGCACGCATTATTTCAGAATCCATTGGCACGTAGATGTCATCACTTTACCAAGCCATGGGCTCGCGTCTTTGATCGATATTCTGTTGAGAATAGATTGACCACAAATCTGAGAACGCATTGCTCAATGCATACTCAAATCCTATCTTGACTCAGTTGAAAGGACGGCTACTTTGCTGCTTCCTGTAACTTGTATTCATGAATTAGTTTCATTTCTCGAAGTCGCATTTCATGTACATGTTTGTTCCATGTTCTCATCTACAATCCGCTGGATTGGACTCCTGTATTGTGTTTCAACTCGAGTGAATACTCGGATCAAACCATTCTCGACTACTAATCCTGATATGAGTTCTAATTGATTAAAGTATAGTTGATGACTAAGCTTTTCGACGACTTATCATATCTGAAAACACTCTGTACTCAGCAATACATGCAAAAGGACGTTATGACACAGGACAGGGAGAACAAGGGTGAGCATGCAAAGCAAATTATCATTACGGGTGCACACGTAATAATAATTTGAGGTGCATCTAAGTCCTGGTGAAACCTAGTGTGTGAATAAATGGTCCTAATCAGTGATCTACAAACTTAAACTTCCACTGTCAGTAGAAGTTCTTGTAACCCACTCAATGACTAGTTGGTATCGTTAAACCAGTTTAACAGTTGATAGACGCGACTATCATATTGAAGGTATTTACGAACACACTGAACTATCATCCATAGGATCCATCATTTGATTTCACTCATGTAAGAGTCTTAGTGAAATTAAGACTCTCATCCAAAAGTGATCATATAAATCCATCCTGATTGAAACCCTCATAGAATCTCATGGCGAACTTATCGACTCTAAGTATGTAAGCGGAATTTGTGGAACTCTTTCTAAGCTAACACGTTATTCCTTACACTCCAACAATGAATTCCATTTAACTCTAATACCTTATCATGTGACTAATCCTTAGTCTAATTAGATTTACATCTCAGCATATCCAGTTGTTCCAGTGACATTAGAGAACAGGGAGTTAATCTAACCTGCCAGCAGTTGAACGTGAATACTTAAACAGACGTCCTATCCCTTGTACTCCTGATATCTATATCTCATTAGACTTTTCTTCCCTACATGTGAACCTCTTCCCTTAGCCTATGCATTGGCTGACACTTGCTTTATAAGCGCGGGTCTCACTAGAAGTCTCAGCATGATTTCACAAATTCCATATCAGTGTGTCGTGCTCCAACTCCATTAAAAGCCAAGTATACTATTGAGATAGCAGACACTCAAAAAAATCGAAACAACTCGCATTCTTACAAGATGTAAACTAGTATTGGTTAGTCATAAACTTGACATTGACCTTCTGCCAGTTACACTTGGCAGTTTCGACTTTATTGTCGTTATGAATTGGTTATCTAAGAACCAATCTGAGGCCATCTGTTGTGACAAAAATTTTTGCTTTCCTCTCCTGAATGGAGAAACCCTTTCCGTCCAAGGCAAAAGAGTTGGTGCAGTCATGGGCATCATATCTTTCATGAAAGCACAAAAATGCCTTCGAAAGGGGCATACGGCTATTTTGGCTCTTGTTGCTGAGCAGCCCTCAGAAGAGAAGAAGATTAAAGCCCTTCCCAGCATACGTGATTGTCCGGAAGTATTTCCCGAAGACTTTCCTGGTCTTCAGCTTCACCGTCAAGTCAAATTACAGATTGATCTAACACCCGGAGCAGCGCTTATTGCTCGGGCACCGTATATACTTGCACCCAGTGAGCTGCCAGAAACATCCACACGACTGCCAGAGTTGTTGGATAAAGGTTTCATTCGACCTAGCTCGTCGCCATGGGGAGCTCTAGTCCCATTCGTCAAGAAGAAAGACAGGACTTTCCGTATGTGCATCGATTACCGTGAGCTGAACAAAGTAACTATCAAGAATCATTACCCTTTACCTCGCATAGATGACCTTTTCGATCAACTCCAAGGATCAAGTTTCTATTCTAAAATAGATCTTAGGTCCGGTTACCATCAGTTAAGAGTCTAAGAAGAAGATATTTCTAAGACTGCATTCAGGACAAGGTACGGCCATTACGAATTTATGGTCATGCCTTTCGGATTAACCAACGCACCTGCGGTATTCATGGATCTCATGAACCGTGTGTGTAAGCCTTACCTTGACCAGTTCGTTATCGTTTTCATCGACGACATCCTTATTTATTCCAAAAACAAGGAAGAGCATGAGGAACACCTTCGTCTAATTTTGGAACTACTTAAGCAAGAGCAACTTTATGCTAAGTTTTCCAAATGTGAATTCTGGATTCGAGAAGTTCAGTTTCTAGGGCATGTGGTTAATGAAAAAGGGATACATGTCGACCCATCCAAAATAGAAGCCATCAAGAATTGGGCAGCACCGACGACTCCGACTGAGGTGCGACAATTTCTGGGATTGGCTGGATATTACCGTCGATTCATGAAGGATTTTCCAAAATTGCTCAACCCCTCACCGCCTTAACTCAAAAAGGAAAAGCCTATAATTGGAGCGATAACCAAGAGTCAGCTTTCCAGCACCTCAAACAGAAACTTTTGCAGTACACCTATTTTAGCTCTTCCAGAAGGAACCGATGATTTTGTTGTGTATTGTGATGCATCCATTCAAGGCCTGGGTTGTGTCTTAATGCAACGCGAAAAGGTAATCGCATACGCGTCACGTCAGTTAAAGGTTCACGAGAAAAACTACACCACTCATGATCTAGAATTGGGAGCAGTAGTCTTTGCACTTAAGATATGGAGACATTACTTGTACGGTACCAAATGCACCATCTACACCGATCACAAGAGCCTCCAGCATATCTTCGAGCAGAAGGAGTTGAACATGCGACAACGTCGTTGGGTTGAACTTTTAAATGATTACGACTGTGCGATCCGGTATCATCCGGGTAAAGCTAACGTTGTGGCTGATGCACTAAGCCGAAAGGAAACGAAACCCAAACGAGTTCGAGCGTTACAACTTACTATTCACCCTGGATTGCCTGACCGAATCCGTAGTGCTCAACTTGAAGCCTTGAAAGAAGATAACCTACCGTTAGAAGGTACACGCGGCATGGAAGCACAACTTGAAGTAAAATCTGACGGAATTCGTTACTTCATCGAACGAATATGGATTCCAGTGTTCGGAAATTTAAGGGAACTAATCACGGGTGAAGCTCATAAATCTCGTTACTCCATTCATCTAGGTTCCGATAAGATGTACCATGATTTAAAGATACTATATTGGTGGCCAAAGATGAAGGCCGATATAGCTATTTATGTGAGTAAATGTCTGACATGCGCAAAAGTTAAAGTTGAATACCAAAAGCCTTCTGGTCTTCTGCAACAACCAGAAATTCCAATGTGGAAATGGGAATAAATATCCATGGATTTCATCACCAAATTACCACGAACCCCTACTGGATGTGATACTATATGGGTAATTATTGATCGATTAACAAAGTCTGCTCATTTCCTAGCAATCAAGGAAACCGAAAAAATGGATAAGCTTACTCGTACATACTTGAAAGAAATAGTCTCTCGGCACGGGGTGCCAATCTCCATTATTTTGGATCGTGATGCACGATTCACTTCTCGTTTCTGGCAATCATTGCACAAAGCATTAGGCACGCGTCTAGATATGAGCGCAGCATACCATCCTCAAACTGATGGCCAAACAGAACGTACTATCCAAACTCTGGAGGACATGCTACGAGCTTGTGTGATCGATTTCGGTAACACTTGGGAGTCTCACCTACCGTTGGTGGAGTTCTCCTACAACAACAGCTATCACACTTGCATCAAGGCAACTCCATTTGAAGCACTTTATGGACGGAAATGTCGTTCTCCCATTTTTTGGACCAAGGTTGGAGATAGCCAACTCACAGGTCCTGAACTTGTATTTGAAACTTCCGAAAAGATCGTTCAAATTAGAAACCGTATGGCGGCAGCTCGTGATCGTCAAAAGAGCTATGCCGACAAGCGTCATAAACCTTTGGAGTTTCAAATAGGTGACATGGTCTTACTCAAAGTCTCACCTTGGAAAGGTGTCATTCGTTTCGGGAAACGAGGTAAACTGAATCCTCGTTATGTTGGACCTTTCAAAATATTAAAGAGAATCGGACCAGTAGCGTATCAACTGGACTTACCTGAAGGACTGAGTGGTGTACGCAACGTCTTTCACATCTCAAATTTGAAGAAATGTCTAGCTGACGAATCTCTCGCGGTTCCTCTTGAGGAACTACACGTTGATGAACAGTTACGCTTCATCGAAGAACGCGTGGAAATTATGGATAGGGAAGTTAAAACATTAAAGCACAGTAAGATCCCTATTGTTAGAGTCCGTTGGAACTCGAAACGCGGACCGGAATTCACTTGGGAGCGCGAAGATCAGATGATGCGCAAATACCCAAATTTGTTCAAGCACGCCGCGTCAAATTCTTAAGGTACTATTTAATTTTCGGGACGAAAATTCTTTTAACTAGGGGATGATGTGACATCTAGAAAATTTTTTTATTATTTCAATAATTTTCGGGACGAAAATTCTTTCAACTAGGAGATGATGTGACAATCCGACTTTTTAGGTTAACTCCGTTATCTATTCCGTTAAGTTTTCTATCAAAACTTAACCCCGTTAATCAAATCTAACCCCAAGGACTAATTCGGTCACAATATCAACTCAAAACTGCAGGGACTAGTTGTGTGAATATGCCAAACCGAATAAATTGACTCGCCAAAGTAAAAATTGACAAAATTACTCATGTTGACTTTTGGAAGTCAACATTTTGATCCCTTGATTTCAAATTCGCAAGTTATACCCGAAATTCGTTTGATTTCATAATTAATATGGACATTATTAACATTTTCGACCATCATTGAGCCTTAATCACCTTCATTGCATTCGAATTAAACAAGTGATGGCCGTTCGTTCCGTAACCGTCTATCCCCGTCGTTTGTACATCAAATTGATCGAACTCTTGTATCAAATCCACAAATCAAACTCCTGTGTAGCTTGTACAAAACCCGAAGAAGCTTCTGCACACACCAATTCATTCGGAGGAAGAACTAGGATCGCCGAAGATCAACGCCTTTGGGTCGAGGCTGGGTTGTAATCGGGGACTAGCATTTCGAATACACTTCTGGTAATTTACTACTCTTATAGCTTCGTTTCAATCTCTAGAACAATAGCCCTAACCTAATTGGGGCTTTCTCTATCGAATCTAACATAATCCTAATCTAGGGTTCATCGCAAAAACCGATTTGGGGGTTCCGACCCTAAACCTAATCTCAATCGAATTAACTTACATAAACAGTTTCGAAACCTTGTGTACAATAAAAACCCTCTACCAAGTTCAATTTATAACATCGAATTGTGTTTGAAATGTAAATTAGGGTTTATCTTTGATTCGATTTGGGGGTTTATATCCTAGATATAACAAAAATGGAATTAATCTATATAGACAAATTCGAAATTCTTTCCTCTGTAAAAGCCCCATGAATTCGATGATTATCAATATCGAATTCAACAAATTTGATTGTTGGTTCTTAATCTAGGGTTTCGGCCGAATTCGTGTATCTAATCAATTCAAAAGCTGTAAATTTTTGCAATTAAACACCACCCACAGCTTCGAAATCTCCTAAAAACCAAAACCCCTATGTCAATTGTCTTAATCGAAGTCAAATTCGTCGGAATTGGGATGATCCGGGGCTTCAAAGTCGTGACTTTGTTCGGAAATAGGGACTCTCAGTAATGCTTGATTAAAAGCATTTCAGTTCGGAACATATCGCGATGACCCTAGCGGGCGGACTGGTTAAGACAGTATGCTAACAGGGAGGGGACCCGGGTTCGAGTCTCCCTCCCCCTGTTTTCGTTTTTAATTATTTTCTAAACATTATTTGATTATAAAACTTTTTCCTATATTAATATAATATTATATTAAAGTATTTTAACCCGAAAAACAACCCGTAGGCTCGGGTTTGATTTTATAGCTTCTAATTATTAATAATTGCACTTTTAAAATTATATAGCTATATTATTTTCAAACCCCGACTTCGTATAAAATGATATGTTTATATTATTTTTAACCCTTGAACCCTAGTGTAAAATAATATATATATTTTATATTATTTCGCCTCGTTTATTATTTCGTGTGACGTTTTTAAACAAATTAATAATATAATTGTTTATAATATTTATCTACGTTTATTATATCGAATTAAAATAATAAGTTTATTATTATCACCACACAAATGATTATTTTGTTAATCATACGACTTAAAAATAATATATAGTTATATTATTATCCTAACCATTTTAAATAGCAAACATACGAATTGATTTATTAATTAATATTATTCGTTATTAACGTTCGTCACGTAACCCATTGATCTTAATTATTATATTAAGAAATCTATTTTCCCGTAGACACGTTCGTCTACCCGTTAATCCTTAGAATGTTTTAAGACGTTCTTATCTTTCGTGTCGTCGTCACAAACCCCATATGACCCTAACTTATGTGTTTATAATTCTAGGGCATACGTAAGCCGTGCAGGCTAACAATTGAGATTCCAAATCTCTTACTTGTGTGATACTACCTACAACGCAACGCAGGTGAGTTTCACGGCCCCTTTTAACTTGTTTTACTAATGGGGGAGAAACATGCTTACACACAAACTTATTTTATTTGTTTTCCTGTTAAGGAAGAAACAAACATGAACACCAACTATCATACTTTTACTTGTTTTCCCCGTGGGTGAGAAACAGGTACGCAAGTAAATATCATTTTACATGTTTTTCCCGTTGGTGGAGAAAACATGACGCAACTATTTGATTATGGTACTTTATATGATATCACTGTTGAGGCTAAGCGTAACACACTATCACAGAAAGTCCTCATCTTATATCGGACCGTTAATATGGATCATAGCGAGGTAATGTTTAGTAGTACTACTGGGTTTGACAAGCCCCGCCCGCGTTAGTCACGCTAACTCGATTGGATATCGAACGGGTGAAATGTTATCCTACTCACATTGGCTAGAGTTGATAGACCTGGCAGGAGGCATATAAACATAGTCAGCTTCGTTTGTGAGCGCTTTAGTAAGACATGAACATAGGCTAGCTACCTATAGATATGCATATTGAATGTACATAATCTGGCAAACACTCTATTATTGCAAACTTGAAACCTGTGAACTCACCAACCTTGTGTTGAGACTTTTTCTTACATGTTTCTCAGGTCGCTTTGGCACAGGTTGCGCACTTAGGACATGCATGGAGTCCTACTGTCATATCATTCATTTCAAATATTTTAAACAGTTTATTTAATTACATTAATTGACGCTTGTTGCGTGTAATTACGTTTGACTTCATTGTAACGTTTACGCTTCCGCATTAACTCTGAACTTTTATGTTATGGAATTTTAAGTCCCATATAGTGTCGTTTGATGTAACTAATGACTGAGATCCTCGTGTGTCACCTTCCAAACGGTAAAACTCCGTTAGTGGAATTTGGGGGTGTGACATCATTGATGTTGACATAATTCTCAAAGCGACTTTTTCAGTTTGAGTAATCTTATAAATTCATCAACCTCAGTGTTTAGTAGGAGTACCAATCTCATTATCATAGTTGAGAATATTAGTCATGTTGTTCACACTAGCATTAGAAGTTGAAATCTTTGAAATATTGAAAAAATTCAACACTTAATAAAATTCTTGAACAAATTATGTCTTAAGCGAACTTAACAAGTTCGCCTGACTAGGAAGAAGCGAACTTAACAAGTTCTCTCTCTAACTGCCTGATTAAGTTCGCCTGTTTCAGCTGAAGAACATGGAGGAGTTGTTCTATCATCCAAATGCACGAACTTAACTGCAAATCATCATATTTTGCAATTTTGTAGGAATTAATCAAAATCAATCCGTAGGATTCTTCAATTTATGAAAAAGAACACTTCTAACGGATCAATTTTATCAAAACACTTCCACAAATGATCAAATCAGCCTCAATATGTTCGAAAATTAGCAAGAAACCCAGCAACGTGAAAAACTTCGAAAATCTCAATCTTTTGATACAAATCAGAAGGAAACGGTGTCACACGATGATCTCTAATCAAGAGCAAAGCTCTGATACCAATTGTTGGTGCCTGATGGTCTACAGATCGATCGATCTCTCACGTATAACACACGACGTATACTCGTAGTGCGGAATCCAAACGAATAAACGCGTCTCAAATAGATAAGAACATAATACGAACACACAAGACAAGATTCTCTTAAAGCTCTCTATATTACTATGCAAAATGTGCTTACAAGTACAGTTCTGTTTAAGTTCTATAACTAAGCACTATTTATAGGTAAACATAATCTGCCACAGGCGAACTTAACAAGTTCGCCACACCCATGGCTTAGGCGAACTTGTTAAGTTCGCCATTCACAAAACTTAACCATTCATGACAAAATTACAATAAAAAAGACTACAAAAGACCTATTCTATTACACAAAGCTTCATGTCACACAAAATACTCCAACAACACCCCTATTTATACCTTTTTCAAATTCCCACTGGCATACTTGCTAAGTACGCTAGACCCTTGGTTAAGCCCACTTACAACTACGCTAGGGCTTTCCTCTGTCGTAGTTGACCAGTACGCTAGACAAACGTAAGGCGCACTTGTTAACTGCGCTAACAATCAACAGTTAGCCAAAATTTTCAATTTCAATCATGTTCAAACACAAACTTCAACATTAATCCTGACAAACATGAAATTCCAGAATCTTGTGAAATAAAAGAATAAAATTTTCATGGAAGCCGAGAAATAAAATCTTTTTGGATTTTTGAAAGTTTATATTAAAACACGCCTAAAATATTTTTGGGTTTTTCAATTAACAAATGCAGAAAAGGTAAAAAGTAAAGAACAATATTTTTGTATTTTTTAAAAATAATCAAACATATAATATTTTTGGCATTTTTCTGTACAAACAGAATCAAATAGTTTTGGTCGAACACTGCGAGTAAGAAGATCATATCAGTATTTTTGATGAATCACACACACATTCCGGATATAAAATCCCTAGCAGATCTAAGGGTGACCTATGGCATTCTGTGTACATATATTTTCCACATATCAACAAACAAGCAACTTGTGCTACACTTTATGATATTTCAGTAATAAAATTCTCAGAACTAACACTTCAATCCTTCATAAACTACAATCTCAGTGATATCTCAACATTCTATTTCAGATTTTTCTTTTCAAAAATCTCAGAAATTCATGAAATGATACGCGATAAATTTCAAAGTAAACAGGATCAGATCAAGACTTGTTAACTTATTCGTACTGAATTTGCAATACACAACATGCTTGTGACAATCCAGACTTTTCAGTTTAACTCTGTTAAAAAAATCCAGTTAAAGTTAACCTAATTAACTTAACTCAAACTTCAGGGACTACTTCCGTCAATAATCTAAACTATATTACTTGAAACTTCAAGGACTAATTATGTAACTAGTCCAAACTTAATTCGGATTGACTTTGAAAGTCAAAGTTTGGTAATTGTATTCCGGTTGACTTTTGAAAGTCAACTAACAAGGTATCTAACTCCATCCAAACTTGAGGGACCAATTCTTTCTATTTCTAATCTTGTAAACATGAAACTGTCGGGACCAAAACTGAAATCCACCCAATCTTGATTTGGTTTGACTTATGAAAGTCAAACCGTTCTATTTTGATCGAATCGAATCCCACGATTTGGTTCTGTCTGAATTCTATAACTGAAACTGCTTGATTATAACATTAACAGTCTTAACAACTGAATTAAGCACCATCATGCCGAATTATACCAATTAAATGCCAATTATGGCATAACCGTCGACTCCCGCTATGAATTCATCAAATTCGGCGAATGCTCGTATTATTTCCACAAATCGAACACCTGCACATCTCAATCGAGCCTCATAGAACCTGTATTACACCTCAATTCAATCGGAAATAGCAGTTAAGGTCACCGGAGCTAAAGCTATTCAAAGTCGGAGTCTGTTTAATTGAACACCATCAAATCGAGCATCATTCTGGTAATCATTTACATCCCTGGTTTTGTTTAAGTGTCTAGATCAAAACCCCCTTATCAATTCGGGGTTACATTATCTAATTTATCATGTACTAATTCTAGGGTTCATACACATTCAGATTTGATCGAGCCATACCCTAGACACAATATAAATCCGATTAAACTATATAGATAGACTCGCCATCATCTAGTCTTTGAAAGCCCTAACCATTTGAAATCTTATAACATCGAATTAAACAAAACCAGAATCTAGGGTTCTTCGCGAATCCAGTTTAGTCCAAATCAATCCTAAACTCAGTTTAAATCCAATTAAACCGTATGGGTAGATTCGAAAACCCTCAATAATCAATAGCCCCATTAATTCAAAAACTTTCATTACTAGATTTCATCAAATCGATCTCGAGTTCATAGTATAGGGTTTCGGTGTTTCAAAACAAGAATTGATCGACCCTGACTTGATGTTTTTACAATTAAACGCATATACAGGTTCGAAAACATACGATTAACAGAACCCATATGTCTCTGATTTATATCGTAACCAAATTCGTTGATTTTGGGATGGAATTTGGATCAGGTAGCGATAGGGGGGGGGGAGAACCCATTTGACTCATATGATAAAAATATATGGAACCGGATCCTAATGCGATGACCCTAGCGGGAGGGACTGGTTAAGTGTGTTTGCTTGTGTGGGTGAGACCCGGGTTCGAGTCTCTCCACACTGTTTTATTTTTAAACATTTTTTCTTGCATTATTTTAATATAAAAATCAAACCCTATAATATTATATTATTATATAAATGTGTTTTAGTCCAGAAAACAACCCGTAGGCTCGGGTTTGAATTATTAACCTATTTTTTTATATTATTCCCACTTTTAAAAAAATATATATATTTATGTTATTATCGAATAAAAATAATATATTTATATTATTTTCAAACCGTAACTTCGTATAAAATAATATGTTTATATTATTTTCAACCCGTGGCTAATGTTATTAAATAATATATATTTATATTATTTCGTATCGTTTTATACTTCGTGTGACGTTTTAAATTATTTAATAATATAATTGTTATATTATTTACCCACGTTTATACATTCGATTAAAAATAATATATTTATTATTTTTCCACGCAAATGATTATTTAGTTAATCCAACGAGCCTAAAAATAATATATTAAATTATATTATTTTCCCAACTTTTGTAAACGACTTTAACGTACGAATGTATTTATTTATTTACTATTCGTTATTAATGTACGACATGTAACGCTTTTCCCTTAATTAGTATTTTAAGAAATGTATACATATTTCCGTAGACACGTTCGTCTACTCTTTAATCCTTAGAATGCGTTAAGACGTTCAATCTTCCGTGTCGTCGTCACAAATCCCAACTTGTCCCTAACTTATGTGTTTATAATTCTAGGACATACGTAAGCCGTGCAGGCTAACACTTGAGATTTCAAATCTCATACTTATGTGATACTACCTACTACACAATGTAGGTGAGTTTCACGGCCCCTTTTACTGTTTTTATTTAGGGGAGAAAACATGTCACAACCCTTTTTGGGTTATTGTAATTCATATGATATCACTGTTGAGGCTAAGCGTAACACACTATCATGAAAAGTCCTCACACACATCGGACCGTTAATATGGTATGAGCGAGGTAATTTTGGTAGTACTACTGGGTTTGACAAACACCACCCGCGTTAGTCACGCTAACTCTATTGGAGGTCGAACGGGTGTTATATTGACCTTAACACATTAGTCAGAGTTGATAGACCTGACTGGAGGCAAACAAACAAACACACTGTCAGTTTCGGTTGCGAGCGCTTTAGCAAAACATGAATATATGCATGCAACCTATTGATATATATTGAATGTATATAATCCGCAAACGGTTATTTGAAATGATTGAAACCTGTGAACTCACCAACCTAGTGTTGACTCGTTTTCTTACATGTTTTCTCAGGTTGGCACTCAGGATCACGTTAAGTCATGCATGTGTCTTGGACTTCAACTTAAATAATTATCTATTGAACAATCTTTATGTTTCGTTTGTATTTGAATTTGGGAGCGTTGTTTTGCGCATTTACTTTCGTTTAACGCTTTCGCATATACACTCTGAACCTTGATCTTTTATGTTATTACATTTCAAGTCCCATATAGTGTCGTTTGAAGTAACTGATGTCTGAGATCCTGGTATGTCACCTTCTAAAACGGTAAAACTCCGTTAGTGGAATTTGGGGGTGTGACAATGTCAATTTAAGTTGTCAGCATTATAAGATTTGAAACCAAAAGCGTTTTTATCCCATGTTCTTGTGAGTTAGTACCATTTTATATGAAAACAACGTGTACCCCACAAGTATACCAACAGAAAGTAAATTGCACTATCTTCAAGACATATGAGACTTATGGAAAGATAAAATCAATCACTAGGATGAAATTATCTCAATTAGCACAGAAAAAGAAGCAAATCCCAAAGGATATAAAGAATCAGAATGATTCATGTTGCTTGGTTTGGATGAAGTATCAAGATTCATATCAACAGAAAGATTGTACCAATGGAATTCTTCAATATAAGAATGATCAAGGAATCGATTGATTCAATGAAACAGGGTAGCGTGGTCCAACTGTTATCTAGATGTATTCAATGGAATCAAGATAATTGATCCAAGTGCTAGCATATGTTCTAACATATGTCGTCAGAAACATATCTTAGTCCAACTTCACATTGCATGTTTTTTGGGGCATGGTTAGTGAAGTGAACCGAAAAAATTGGGCTAATAAATATAATCTGATACTAGTCTCATGAAATACTTGAAGCCTCATATTCTATATCTGATAATGATCTTTTAACACCTGCACCCGGCATACCATGGGTTCAAATCATAGTTGTGACATAGAACATTATGTTTTCACACTACTAATGGTCTAAAAATGCTTCTAGCCTACTGACAATTCAAACCACATGCAGATATCCAAATTAATACATTATGAAGTCAATGTCAAGCAGTCTTGAAGCTATCATTTGCTGTTTGTGCAAACTAAGAAGTTTAGATCAAATCATATAAGCACAAACTGCGAACATAAATACAAAAACCAGGTAGTCATTCTATGGTCATGTGTGTACGATCACCTACTGATGTACTATCATTTCTTCTCTAACTTCAAGCAGTGTCAATTTTATCTTTTTCAATTTGTTTGGGTTTGTCAAAAAGCATGTAATAAAAACATAAAAAAAATTTAAAAATAAAAAATAAAAAGCTTCCATGAAAAACCTTTTGAGCACCACTTTCATGCAGGATTATGCATCCCAATAATTTGAGTATGAAATTCAAACTGTGAGCGATCAAATGCTTTGGTAAACCAATCAGCAAAGTTGTCATCAGTGTGGACTTTTACTAGCTCAATCAATTTCTTTTCAGCACAATCTCGGATGAAATGTTGCCTTATTTCAATATGCTTTGTTTTCGAGTGCTTCATTGGATTGTTTGTGATAGACATCGTGGCAGTGTTTTCAATGAACATCGGTGTCTCTATGAAGTTCAGACCATAATCCCTTAATTGTTGTTGGATCCAAAGGATTTGGGAACAACAACTGGTTGCAGCAATATATTCGGCCTCGCACGTAGAAATTGCAACCGAGGTTTGCTTTTTGCATTGTGTAAGGCCCCTTTCCCGGGTGACCTCACTTGTTGGATTTACTCATAAACATAGTCATAAATACTGAACTTAAATTTAAAACATTCATCATTCAATTACATAATCAAAACAGCGGAAGTCTTTACGAATAAAACATAACATATTCTTAACAAACAAAAGTGGGATGTCAGTCTTGTGCCGGGTAACCTTCACGCCATCGCACGACCTTTTCTTCCTTTACCTGAAATGTATACTAAAGTCAGCTAACGCTGGTGAGTTCTAGTTTAATGCGTTTAGATATAAACATTCTTTTCTTTACTTCATAAGTAAACATTATTATAAAGTCATTCATATAAATACGTATTCATAACTTTTGCTTTTCTTTCATCTTTCTTTTCTTTATTAATGTGATTACATATATATATATATGCGTTCACCCTTTTTCTTTTCTACTTTTCTTACCATTCTTTCTTTTTCTTTCTTACGTGATTACATAGATATGCATTCACCTTTACTTTCTTTACCATTTATTGGTCATACACATAAGGGTGATCAACCCATCTTACGGTACGTATATCACAAAGACATACGCCCTCGAGCTACCGTCGTAGCCCTTTTACTTAACCGTCCGGCACTAGAAACCGTCCGTCATATCTTTACCGTCCTACCGAAGTAGTCCGTCATATCTTTACCGTCCTACCGAAGTAGTCCGTCATATCTTTACCGTCCTACCGTCGTAGTCCGTCATATTCGCCCGTCTGCCCTAAGGCATCCGTTTCCCACTTGAACTAATTATGCAGCCGCATATTGTTTTAGCGACTTACTCCACCGTAGTGGCCTTTAATTAGTCTAACTTTCTAGACTTCCTTCTCTAGCTGCATAATAGTCAAGTGGTCGTCCGTCTACCGTAGTAGCCGTTAGCTTCGTTTCCGTCCATAACGTATACTTACATTCTTAGCATGCAATATATATATTTATAAAGCAAGATTTCATTCTTACACGTTATGTCATTCTTTTCATACTTGGCAAGCAATATATACATAGATATAAAGCAAGATTTCGTTCTTACACTTTGTGTCATTCTTTTCATACTTGGCAAGCAATATATACATAGATATAAAGCAAGATTTCGTTCTTACTCTTTGTGTCATTCTTTTCATACTTGGCAAGCAATATATACATAGATATAAAGCAAGATTTCATTCTTACTCTTTGTGTCATTCTTTTCATACTTGGCAAGCAATATATACATAGATATAAAGCAAGATTTCATTCTTATGTACTATGCCATGCTTTCATTTCTTTATTTAAAAACATACTTGTCATACCTATATTCAGCATGAATTGTCACATAGCACATAACATAACATTCATTCATATCATGTATACATTCTAGCCCCAAAACATTTAAAATCATTTGCACGTAGCACATAGGGGGCACATAGAACTCACCTGATAGGCGGGTCCTGAGATACTATCACTGGCCAGTAGGCGTCTCTAGATGTCACATACAATCTGTATAATCAAGTCATACCAGATAAGACAATGAACCTAAGCGACATTAAACATTTCTATTCTTAGGGTTATATCGAAACTTGGTAGTTTCGATCAGTGGATTATATCGAAACTTTAGTAGTTTCGATAGGTGGGTTATGTCGAAACTTGGTAGTTTCGATACATCAGTCTTATTTCCCGAACTTGTAAGGAGGACGTCTAAGTTGTAAAAATATACTTCTTTAATCTAACGAAGATCGGACAGAGTCCCGCTTGTTTTTATCTAAAACCCGACAATATTAATTGTCCATTTCTATTATCAAATCATAACCAATAATTATCCATAATGATCGGGTTCTAACTTCCATCATAAATATCCATTTTTCTATATTTATTAAATATTCATTTATCCAAATAATTGACCTCTTGTCGGTTATCCTTTATCATTTAAAGCCATTGCTATACGTCCTCAAATACGTTATTCGTAACCCGACTAATAATAACAATTAATGTCTACGAGTTATAAAGGATATACCTTCCCGAACACGATCCTGAAATATAACCGAGACCCGACCCGAACCGTATCCATTTTTTTATCATTATGTAATCATCATCATCATCATCTTACCATTATTATCATATCGAAACTACCATATCACATTACCATCATCGAAACTTCTATCATCATATCGAAACTACTCAGATTACCATCATCGAAACTCCTCATGAACACCATCATCGAAACTTCTCATGAACCCCATCATCGAAACTACATCATCGAAACTTCTGCTGCCATCAACACGCCACCATCTACGACCACCTTTATCACCCTCTTCTTTCCCTTCACGTGAGTCACTATTAACTGCCGTGAACCACCGATAACCACCCTTTACCTGAAAATACTATCATCACCCGAAACTACCGTTGCGGACACCACCCCTCGAAACTACCATTATCAGCCACTGCCGTGAACCGCCTTGTCGCTGCCATTACCATCACCCATCGTGAGCTTCCTGTTTGGCCATCATCACTGCTGTCAACCACCACTCGGACCATCACCATCCACCCAAATCAGCGAGTACTCGCCGGACCTGAGACAAACCACCATCTGTCGTCCCCGGCGACGAACCACCACTTCCAACACCATTTCCATCCTTTCGTAACCTCCATTGCCGCCGTGATCCTCCACCTAGCTCCCTTACCTCCGTCTCCTCCGGAAGACCCATACCTCATCATCACCGTGAAGCTTTAAACAACCCCCATTGCGCCACAAGTACTCATGGCTGCCACCGTGAGGTCACCATGTAGACCAACATCACCATCTCCGTCTTGACCTGATGTATACAAGCTCTCTCTGCTGCTGCCGGAGTTATGGCAGCAGCTCACGTATTCACTGTCATCGTCCTTTGTGATTTGAAATGGAGCCGAGCTTTCCCGTGTGAAACGAGCAGGTTAAGAAGGAAATTGGTCGGACTAGTGTTTCCTGGTGGCGATGTCGTGTGGAGTTGCAGGCGCAAGAAAATGAAGTAGGATAAATGTTGAGGTTGGCGGCTGTAAGCGATGGAACAGATTTTAGGTTTTAAGGAATTTTCATTTAAGGCCCCTCATCTTTTAAAAGAACTTACACTTTCACCCCTTTTTGTTTTAATTTGTTGTTGAACCATTGTAACGCACTTTAGTTCTTTGGCACCCATAATCCTAATAGAAATCCCGTGTTTTATGTTGTAGAGAATTTTGGGATGTTACAAGTCTACCCTCCTTATAAGAATTTCGTCCTCGAAATTCGGTGCCCCTTATACATGGTTAAACTATGTTTCTCATGATTGGGTTGTCTTTTAGGTTATTGTGAATTGGCATGACTCACGTTATGGTGACCATTCAATGCCATTTCTAGACTGCATGTAATTAGGGTTTCCATGTCCCTTCTTCTATGCAACTAACATCTCGTATGTTAGGGTGAATAGTTTAACCTACTTTACTCTTGAGCGTGTCTCATGGGTGGACTTAACCCGGATCCACCAAGCACTTGCGTGAATCTAACATGTTAAGCAAGCCATGGATTCCTCTCAACACTTGGAAGTGTCTCTTTGGTAGCATGGGATCTAGTTTAAATCGTCTACTTTGTGCCCTACACAGTTGTTATCATTCACTTTCTAAGCCGCTTTGGTTATTACGCGTACCTCATAAATTATTCTCCGTGCATTCGCCCACGAAGGGCCATACCATGTTGTTCCCGAATGAATCCCATCATCTTGTTCCCGAAGGAACCATATCAGTTTGTTCCCGAGGGAACCTTGTCATTTTGTTCCCGAAGGAACCGTATCATTTCGTCCCCAAAGGAACGTTTCGTTCACGAAGGAACCATTAGAAGCATTACTCTATCATACTTAACTTTCTGAGAAGGTATTCATTCAGACGGAATACTAGATATGCAATCCTTACATTCATACTCATGTACACGTAACTCTCTTCTTGCCTTTCTTTAAGACATAATCGTCATGGTTTCACATTTCTCATAATCAGTCTATTATGCACTATCCGTTCTTTGTACCATTGAATAGTCTTAGGGATTGGCATCCCTTATGACCAAAATATACATTTTCTACTTTTCGTGATCGTTAAAATTTTCTGTATGTGATTCCTTTTGAATTACGTTCCTAGGTTTCATTACAAATAGATGACACGTGCGGTGATACTCGATCATTCCTTTCATTTCTAGTCTCATTGTGTTCCTTATTGGCTTTTCAATTTGAGTAGTCACGTTCTATTGTCTTGTCTTAATCACTGTAGAGTGTTTTCTGACTCTTGAGTCCTTGCTAGTACTCATTTCTTTCTTCACATATTTGTTCGGAACTTGAACTTCACATTTATTCTAAACATTCAAACCCTAGGTTGGATCTGTTTTCATTTGGTTTTGCCTGCACGCCCTAATTAGCATCGTGGTTCCAGTCATTTGTTGTCGTTGATATATCTATTTTCTCATCTGAGTGAATACTCTTAGTAGTTTATCTAGGATTGTATTCTTCATGGAAGAATGTCATTTGTGCATTCGAGTACTCGTATTTTCTTTGAACATATAGTTGTGTGGTTATTTCCTTCACTTTTATGTACACTTGACCGTAGGTCCACGGTCATTCATCGTATCGCGTTTGCGTTAAGCATTGACAATTCATGTTCAGAAGCAGTTTCTAAACGTATGTTCATCTAACATATGTAGTACTCACATCTCGTGCTAACTTGTGATCCTTGACAGCTACTTTCTCAATTTGAATCAAACAAGTGTCGAGTTCTTCAAATTCTACTTAATCAGTCTCGTCGTTCGCGGTTTGTCATGCGAAGAAATTTTCTCACTGGGCTTGATAGACTCTCTTATCGTCCTCATACTAATTCTCTTTCTTTGAAATCTCTTCGTTCCTTTATCTTTGCTTGATTTACTGCTCTCATCACTGTTGCATCAGGTTCCAGACCAGGTTTCATTAGTCTTTCTAAACTTGTTCCTTAGTTTTAGTCGATTTCAGCGAACTTCATTCACGTTCTCATTTCTTCTCATTCCACCTTTGGTATGCAGTTGTTGTCATCATTCGTCTTACTAATTTATTACAATCATTATTACTTAAGTGACTAATCTCATAGTCCTGCTTGGAGTGATTTAATTGTTTTTGGTGACATGTGTATTAATCCACATGATAAGGTTCATCAGTATGCACAACCACATGTAAATTTACAATTACGTGGATCCTGACGTAATTGCCAACTTACCTTACTTGTGAATTCCTGACTCGTCTTATAATGATTCATAATTTAAATGTCTTCTATAAACAGTGCCTAATCCATGTATCCTTCTTCCCTTTCTAAACTCCTTGTTGAAGGAAGTCATTCATGAATATTCGTTACTAATCTACTCGGACCGTTGATATTTTGTCATCTTTCTTTCGTTTTAGTCTATCGAACTTCTGCTCGTTGTTTGTGATTCATTTCACATGGATCGCACCGTTCTTATCATTCGTGAGTCTTTCGTAGTACTATGCTAACACTTCTTTCACTCTCTGTGACTAATACATACGGCGGATGACAAATCGAGGCACACTTATACAGCAAAAGCTTAATAACAGTAGCTACGTGTTATTAAACATTTACTGTACTTATGTGTTCAAATCGTCTACCATCGTATGTGCTATGTGTAACTATTCATATTAGTAGTGACATTGATATTTAAGGCATGTGCTCTATGTTAGGGCATCTACCCTAAGCTACAGGTATTAACCATGCTACTTACTTACTGTTTTGGCGTTGGCGTTGGCTACCCAGACTGACATCCTTGCGTTGGTCCCATTATCAGCTTGAGTTCAGACATTTAGGGGTGTCTGAATCTCTCAAACTATTGCTCTGATACCAACTTGTAAGGCCCCTTTCCCGGGTGACCTCACTTGTTGGATTTACTCATAAACATAGTCATAAATACTGAACTTAAATTTAAAACATTCATCATTCAATTACATAATCAAAACAGCGGAAGTCTTTACGAATAAAACATAACATATTCTTAACAAACAAAAGTGGGATGTCAGTCTTGTGCCGGGTAACCTTCACGCCATCGCACGACCTTTTCTTCCTTTACCTGAAATGTATACTAAAGTCAGCTAACGCTGGTGAGTTCTAGTTTAATGCGTTTAGATATAAACATTCTTTTCTTTACTTCATAAGTAAACATTATTATAAAGTCATTCATATAAATACGTATTCATAACTTTTGCTTTTCTTTCATCTTTCTTTTCTTTATTAATGTGATTACATATATATATATATGCGTTCACCCTTTTTCTTTTCTACTTTTCTTACCATTCTTTCTTTATCTTTCTTACGTGATTACATAGATATGCATTCACCTTTACTTTCTTTACCATTTATTGGTCATACACATAAGGGTGATCAACCCATCTTACGGTACGTATATCACAAAGACATACGCCCTCGAGCTACCGTCGTAGCCCTTTTACTTAACCGTCCGGCACTAGAAACCGTCCGTCATATCTTTACCGTCCTACCGAAGTAGTCCGTCATATCTTTACCGTCCTACCGAAGTAGTCCGTCATATCTTTACCGTCCTACCGTCGTAGTCCGTCATATTCGCCCGTCTGCCCTAAGGCATCCGTTTCCCACTTGAACTAATTATGCAGCCGCATATTGTTTTAGCGACTTACTCCACCGTAGTGGCCTTTAATTAGTCTAACTTTCTAGACTTCCTTCTCTAGCTGCATAATAGTCAAGTGGTCGTCCGTCTACCGTAGTAGCCGTTAGCTTCGTTTCCGTCCATAACGTATACTTACATTCTTAGCATGCAATATATATATTTATAAAGCAAGATTTCATTCTTACACGTTATGTCATTCTTTTCATACTTGGCAAGCAATATATACATAGATATAAAGCAAGATTTCGTTCTTACACTTTGTGTCATTCTTTTCATACTTGGCAAGCAATATATACATAGATATAAAGCAAGATTTCGTTCTTACTCTTTGTGTCATTCTTTTCATACTTGGCAAGCAATATATACATAGATATAAAGCAAGATTTCATTCTTACTCTTTGTGTCATTCTTTTCATACTTGGCAAGCAATATATACATAGATATAAAGCAAGATTTCATTCTTATGTACTATGCCATGCTTTCATTTCTTTATTTAAAAACATACTTGTCATACCTATATTCAGCATGAATTGTCACATAGCACATAACATAACATTCATTCATATCATGTATACATTCCAGCCCCAAAACATTTAAAATCATTTGCACGTAGCACATAGGGGGCACATAGAACTCACCTGATAGGCGGGTCCTGAGATACTATCACTGGCCAGTAGGCGTCTCTAGATGTCACATACAATCTGTATAATCAAGTCATACCAGATAAGACAATGAACCTAAGCGACATTAAACATTTCTATTCTTAGGGTTATATCGAAACTTGGTAGTTTCGATCAGTGGATTATATCGAAACTTTAGTAGTTTCGATAGGTGGGTTATGTCGAAACTTGGTAGTTTCGATACATCAGTCTTATTTCCCGAACTTGTAAGGAGGACGTCTAAGTTGTAAAAATATACTTCTTTAATCTAACGAAGATCGGACAGAGTCCCGCTTGTTTTTATCTAAAACCCGACAATATTAATTGTCCATTTCTATTATCAAATCATAACCAATAATTATCCATAATGATCGGGTTCTAACTTCCATCATAAATATCCATTTTTCTATATTTATTAAATATTCATTTATCCAAATAATTGACCTCTTGTCGGTTATCCTTTATCACTTAAAGCCATTGCTATACGTCCTCAAATACGTTATTCGTAACCCGACTAATAATAACAATTAATGTCTACGAGTTATAAAGGATATACCTTCCCGAACACGATCCTGAAATATAACCGAGACCCGACCCGAACCGTATCCATTTTTTTATCATTATGTAATCATCATCATCATCATCTTACCATTATTATCATATCGAAACTACCATATCACATTACCATCATCGAAACTTCTATCATCATATCGAAACTACTCAGATTACCATCATCGAAACTCCTCATGAACACCATCATCGAAACTTCTCATGAACCCCATCATCGAAACTACATCATCGAAACTTCTGCTGCCATCAACACGCCACCATCTACGACCACCTTTATCACCCTCTTCTTTCCCTTCACGTGAGTCACTATTAACTGCCGTGAACCACCGATAACCACCCTTTACCCGAAAATACTATCATCACCCGAAACTACCGTTGCGGACACCACCCCTCGAAACTACCATTATCAGCCACTGCCGTGAACCGCCTTGTCGCTGCCATTACCATCACCCATCGTGAGCTTCCTGTTTGGCCATCATCACTGCTGTCAACCACCACTCGGACCATCACCATCCACCCAAATCAGCGAGTACTCGCCGGACCTGAGACAAACCACCATCTGTCGTCCCCGGCGACGAACCACCACTTCCAACACCATTTCCATCCTTTCGTAACCTCCATTGCCGCCGTGATCCTCCACCTAGCTCCCTTACCTCCGTCTCCTCCGGAAGACCCATACCTCATCATCACCGTGAAGCTTTAAACAACCCCCATTGCGCCACAAGTACTCATGGCTGCCACCGTGAGGTCACCATGTAGACCAACATCACCATCTCCGTCTTGACCTGATGTATACAAGCTCTCTCTGCTGCTGCCGGAGTTATGGCAGCAGCTCACGTATTCACTGTCATCGTCCTTTGTGATTTGAAATGGAGCCGAGCTTTCCCGTGTGAAACGAGCAGGTTAAGAAGGAAATTGGTCGGACTAGTGTTTCCTGGTGGCGATGTCGTGTGGAGTTGCAGGCGCAAGAAAATGAAGTAGGATAAATGTTGAGGTTGGCGGCTGTAAGCGATGGAACAGATTTTAGGTTTTAAGGAATTTTCATTTAAGGCCCCTCATCTTTTAAAAGAACTTACACTTTCACCCCTTTTTGTTTTAATTTGTTGTTGAACCATTGTAACGCACTTTAGTTCTTTGGCACCCATAATCCTAATAGAAATCCCGTGTTTTATGTTGTAGAGAATTTTGGGATGTTACACATTGCAAGGACACGAGTCTGTTTCCTAAGAATTGACAACCACCAGACGTCGACTTTCTATCCAAACCGCAACCTCGATAATCTGAATCTGTAAAAGATTTGAAATCAAAGTGAGAATTAATAGGATACCCCAACCCCAACCTTGGTTTACCCTTTAAGTATCGAAAGATCCGCTTTACATCAATTAGATGAGATTCCTTCTGTTTAGACTGAAATTTTGAACACAAGCATAATGCGAACATAATGTCAGGCCGTGACACCGTCAAATACATTAAAGACCCGATCATTCCTCTGTATAACCTATAATCCACTTCTTTCCCTTTTGAGATAGAATCAAGCTTGTGATTTACAGGGATTGGAGTACTGAACGCTGAGGTATCTGACATTTCAAATTTCTTCAAAATATCCGACACATACTTCGTTTGATGAATATAAAAGCCATCTTCTATCTGATCAACTTGAAGACCTAAAAAGAAAGATAACTCTCCCATGCTACTCATCTCAAACTTCAGCTTCATCACTCTCTTAAAGTTTTTACACATATCAACATTCGTCGACCCAAAAATTATGTCGTCTACATAGACTTGAACTAGAAGGATATCTCCCCATGCTTTTCGTATGAAAAGAGTGGAATCGATCTGTGTGACACCCGACAAATTTTAGTTTGATATCCACACCCGACCGAGATACATATTACCTTATTAGACATGTATCACACTTAGTTTTATAGTAATTAAGTCCATTTCACACTTAGCAAGTAAATCCGATTACACGTGTAGGTAATCTAGAAGATTACCATGTCAAACACGTGTCCTATAGCACAATCGTTGGTGATAATTTAAAACAAATACCTACACATATAATCTGTGTGTGAAAATTTTGTGTAACACAGTGATTTAATTAATCATGCCTATATGAATTTTTCGGTGATTTATAGAAATACTTTTATTTCCAACACAGTCCGATAGACACGCAGTGTGCACTAGCTAAGTCCATAATTCTAAGCACACATTTAGACATATATTTGGTGTGCACAAATTACATTTGGTAATGTGATATGTTATTTTAAAACTCTATGAATTTTTCAGGAATTTTCTAAGAAACTTTCTGTTTCAACGTTGTCCGGCCAGTCTGTAGTATGTACCGACATTTCCAAATAAAAATCTAAAAAATTTATATGTTAAACATACCAACATGAGTCAAATTATTTTTAAATAATTTCGTTCATACCTATTCGGGATTTTCGTCAATAAATCAGTTACTATTCATTTTTCACCACCCGGAGTCAAATAACCCTATAAATACCCCCATTCCCCCCCCCCAATTTCACCATTCACTCCATCTCTCCCCCTCTCCTCCCTCTTTTGGCCGAGAACCACACCCAACACCTCCATCTTCCATTTTTTTTTGTTCTTTGATCTTGTTTCTATCAAATCCAAGCTTCCAAGATCAAGAATCAAACATTTGCAAGAGATTTCATCCATCATTCCATCCATTTTCAAGTTTGGTAAGATCAAAACCCTCTTTTTCTTCATTTTTCATCTTCATGTTCATATGAACATGCATCAAAAGAAAACCCATTTTTATGAAAGATTAGCAATGGATTCTTAATGAAAATGTGTTTCATAACTCAAATGGTACATATTGTTGGTGATTTTGAACCCGGATTTTGTTCATAGGCTCGGTTTCCATTTAAGGAAACTTTATTATATGTGCATGTGCTAGAAGATGAGATTTTGTTGATTTGATGATGGATTATATTGTAATAATAGTTGTAGATGGATAATATGTGAAAACTTTGTTGTCAAAAGTGTTGGGTGATACATGCATTCTCGGTTTTGCTATTTTAGGACACTTTAATTTTGGGTTTCATGATAGATGCCATGTTTAAGGTGATTTGATGATGGAAAATGGTTAGATATGCATAAAAATAGATAATATGTGTAGATTTGCTATCGAGAACTTTTGGTCATTTGAGATTTCATGCTCGGTTCTATTTATAGTAACTTTAATTTTTGGGTTTTTGTTAAAAGAAGTTATGATGAGATTTGTTTGGTGGAAATGATGCATAAACACTAGTTATAGATATTGTATGATTTTTTTGGGTAAAATCACATGTCCATGGTGCTTTTAAGCTCGTTTTCTATTTTTAGAAACTTTATTTTTTAACATGTATGAAAACTTGATGTTTGGGTCTATTCAAAGCATGAAACTAGTGTAGTGAACATTAAGGAAGTATGATTGACCAAAATGATAGATTAAAATTCATGTGTATGAGTTTTAGAGCCCGGTTTCTAAATAAGGAAACTTTATCTTTCCAAAAGGTGTGTTGCAAGTTGTTAACACGATTAGAAGACTTAAATGACTTAGTAACACTTAACTAAGTGCATTATATGATAGTATGTGATGTTTATTCATGAACTTGACAATTTGACATGATCTTGCTATAATAGGAAACCTTACTTATCTGAAACTCGCATGTTTGTCTATTTTTAGCAAGTAAACCTTGGGATGTTCTATATGTGTTATAACATGCCTAATTTCATGTGTGAATATTAATTTTGCATAGTTTCCATGTTTAGGACTCAAAACTTGACTTTCCAATTAAGGAAACTTTAATGTATCAAAAGTTGTGTTTCAAGTTCTAAATTCCAATCGAATGTGCTAATGTGTTTATTAGATGGTAATAGACTATTTCAAAGGAGATTTGAATTCATATTAGGATTTGAATGTTTAAGTCCACGTGTCACCAACGGGTCGTCAAGTCAAAACATCTTTGAAACATCAAAGTCACTTTTTAATGAACTCTTTGAATGCATAGATTTGATAGTCAAGCATTTACAATACTTAGACCTTAAAGTCCTAAATGTTTCCTAGGGCAGGAGTAGGTCGTCCCATTTAGCCGTATTTTGCTAAGACTTGCATATCATTACCGCGTTATCAAGTAAGTTCTCACAGCCCCGTTTTACTCATTTTCCATTTTGGGGTGAGATACATGCTCAAGTACATTTTTCAAAAATCATATTTCCATGCTTACACAGTTACACTAATTATATAAGTTCTACTAGTGTGTACAAAGTCCTCACAGAGTCAACCGTTAATTTTTCCATAGCGAGGTGTTCATGAACAGTACTGTTGGGTTTAACAACCAGGCCCAGGTTAGTAGCGTTAACTTCGACCAGAGGTCGAACGGGTACATAATTGACCTAATCCATCCATGTGCATGGCACAAATAGGCGAACCACATCCTTTTCCTTTTTCAGTGACTACAGTTGAGCTTCGGTTGACGGACTTATGTTAATTTTTGGTTTTGTCTGATCTACAATGATTGTGTAGAGTACATATGCTTTTCCATGCATTTTCAACATATGCTTTTCCATGCATTGTCAATATATGATTTTCCAATACATTTCATGATATGATTTCCGTTACATTTAACCTGTGAACTCACCAACATTATGTTGACCCATTTTAGCATGTTTATCTCAAGTCGTTGAATGCATAGGATATGTGGCTAGGATGCACCTACAAGAGTAACACACTATTCATGCATGGCATCCTATTTTGGCAAACACTTTTAAATCATTTGTTAAGCGTTGTAAACTTTTAGACATTGCTTCCACACATTTACTTTGAACTTTGTCAAACTTATTTTGGGCTTGTTCGAGCTATGCATTAAAACAGGTATTTTGAAAACCATTTAGTGGTCGTTCAAAGTAATTCAATGGTAAAGATCCTCTCGAGTCACGCCCCTCAGGTATAGCCCGAAAGTGGAATTTGGGGGTGTGACAATCTGGCCACGTTCAAATCCATTCTCAAGTAAGTGCACCGGTAAAGTTTCATACCAGGCGCGAGGAGCCTGATGAAGACCATATAACGCCTTATCAAGTTTAAACACTTTGTTTGGAAACTTGCAGTCTTCAAAATAAGGTGGTTGTTTCACGTATACCTCTTCCTTCACCTGTCCATACAGAAACGCACTTTTCACATCTAGCTGGAATATCTTGAACCCCTTAAAAGAAGCGCAAGCAAGAAATAAATGGATCGCCTTAATCCTCACTACTGGAGCATAAACTTTCGTGTAGTCAACACCTTCTTGCTGGTTAAATCCTTGAATAACAAGTCTTGCCTTATTGTGTACCACCACGCCTCGATCATCTCGTTTGCACTTAAACACCCATTTTGTACCGATAGATCTTGAGCCTTTGGGCAATTCAACTAAATCCCAAACATGTAGTTTGTCAAATTGAGCTAGCTCCTCTTGCATAGCCTCGATCCAACAATCATCATCAAGTGCCTCAACCACATTCTTTGGCCCTGTTTGAGAAATAAAGCAAGCATGCAAACATGTCTCTATAATACACGTATCCACAATCTGTGCATATAAACAAGAATTTTCAGCAAGTGTACGATGTCTAGTTTGAAAACATGTATTCAAATCACCAATAATGTTATCAGTTGGATGGTGTTTATGCACACGAGTTTGAGGAATATCAGAAGTTTGAATCACAGCATCAAGATTAGAAGGAAATTCCCCCTTAAGCTGTGTTGGTGCTGATGAATCATCAACTATGTTCTTGATATCATTAGAAGTTTTTAGAAACACAGTTTTATCATCATCACTGTCACTCACTTGTGTTCTACCCAAGGTCGAAGCTACATTCGGGTCAATGGGAGGAGTAACCACAATTGGAACAACCGATCGTGGCTCAACAATTGAATCATCGTTACAGCAGGACTGATACAAAATTCCTGCTTCAACAGGATACACTGCAGGAGGAACATTGAACGATCTGAATAAAGCATCATAATCAAAAGCCTATGAAGGTCCTTTCGCATTCTGAGGAACCGAGCGATTATCACAATCAATGTGAAATCACTCCTCAATCTGTCTGCTCTCTTTATTGAACACCCTATTGTCATGAGAATTGGCAACATATCCCAAGAAAATTCCTTCTATTGCCTTCGCACTGAACTTCGTTGGAACATCTCGAGTCTTTAATAAAGTGCATGGGTTTCCAAAAGGCAAAAGATAATCCAAATTAGGTTTCTGGTTATTTAGCAATTCATAGCACGTCTTGTTGTGTTTCTTCACGGTCAAAACTCGATTAAGAACATGACAAGCCGTATTCACCACCTTTGCCCCAAAACGTTACTGGCAACTTCGAGTCGGATAAAATCGTAAGAGCTATCTCAATCAGAGTTTAGTTCTTCTATTCAGCCACACCATTCTGTTGATGAACATAAGGAGCGTTGAATTCATGATGTATGCCTTTTTGCAGATAAAAAAAACCCATATTTCCATTCTTGAATTCTGTCCCATTGTCACTACGAATTCTCCTGACCTTCTATTTGAATAAACTCTTAAGTCCCACGATTAGGAACTTAAGAATTTTAGCAGTCTCATCCTTTGAAATAAGAAAGTTCACCCAAGAGAATCTTGAATAATCATCAGTGACTACCAAACTGTATGATTTGCCTCCTTCACTCTTGACACTTATAGGTCTGAATAAATCAATATGCAACAACTCGAGAGGAGTCACAATTGAATTAATCAACTTAGATTTGTGAGATTTCCTGTGCTGCTTCCCCTTCTTGCATGAAATACATTCTTCGTTCACTTGAAATCTCATGGCAGGGACACCAGAAACTAGCACGTTCTTCACTAAATAGTTCATTTTCCTGACATTTATGTGAGCCATTTTCCGGTGCCACCAAGTTGATTCGGACTCAGAAGTTTTAGAAAGAAAACACGTCAAAACAGATGACGTTGTCTTCGTTGTGCTCATATCAAGCATATACGTATCATTCTTCCTAGGAGCTCGCATTAGGATCCAATCTTTCGGTATTTCAAATCCAGGCTTCAACACCAAACATTCTGACTTGTTAAAGTGAAATGAGTAATCTTTTTTATAAACTTGTGAAACAGATAGCAGATTATGTTCCAGCTGCTCCACATAGTTGACTTTCTCAAAGCTCAATCTTCCATTTGACACAGTTCCTTGACTGGAAATATTGCCTCCCTTCTTTCCTGCAAAGGCTACATATCCGCCTTGAATCTCTTTCACATTTTCCAATAAATTATGATTTCCTGTCATGTGGCGAGAACATCCGCTGTCGACATACCAATGGTTGCCTACAGTCCTCCTTGGAGTTCCCTGCACACAGACATTAAGATTCAGTTAGTAATAGAGATCCAAGCCATTGTGGTCTTGGGTCGGCCTGACTCATCAAAATAAACAATCTCTTTTAAAACACAATCAAATCTCTCCTCAAATTTCGGAGATTGTTTCTCAGAATCAGAAACTGGTTTCTTAGATTTCCATTTTGTTTGAATCTGAAAAATTTCATTTTGTTTTGACGATTCAAAAGATTCACAATTGTTTGTGAAAACCGGTTGCTATAAAAGCTTCTTCAATCTCTTGTTTCTTCTTCTTCTTTGAGGTCGTGACAATTTGACCTTCTCCTATTCAATCACAACTGGTGAACCACTCGGTTTAACTCCAGATGAATTAACCTTCTCAACCTTAGATTGGACAAATTTTGGTTTCACGGGAACATAATCAATATTTACTTCATGTTTAAAAACAACAGGTTTCTTCACAACTTTTGGTTTCACGTGTACAAGAAGATGATATTCCAAAGACTGCCTTCCGAACAAGGTATGGTCATTACGAGTTCATGGTTATGCCTTTTGGATTAACCAATGCACCCAGTGTTTTCATGGACCTCATGAATCGTGTGTGCAAACCGTACCTTGACAAATTTGTGATCGTCTTCATCGATGATATCTTAATCTATTCCAAGACTAAAGCTGACCATGAGCAACACCTTAGATTGGTTTTGGACCTCTTAAGGAAGGAACAACTATATGCCAAGTTCTCCAAATGTGAATTTTGGCTAAAAGAAGTTCAATTTCTTGGTAATATCGTTAACGACAAGGGAATTCATTTTGACCCTGCTAAGATCGAAGCGGTTAAAAATTGGAATGCCCCGAAGACCCCCACCGAAGTTCGTTCATTTCTTGGTCTTGCGGGATATTATCATCGATTCATTTCAAACTTCTCTAAGATTACTGTCCCTCTTACTGCTTTAACCCACAAGGGTAAAACTTATGAATGGGGACCAAAGCAAGAAGAAGCTTTCCAAACTCTCAAGCAAAAGTTATGCAATGAACCTATCTTGACTCTCCCTGATGGGAATGATGATCTAGTTGTCTACTGTGATGCTTCCAACCAAGGTCTCGGTTGTGTTCTCATGCAACGAGGCAAAGTAATCGCTTACGCATCAAGACAACTTAAGATTCATGAGAAGAATTATACAACGCACGATCTCGAGTTGGGTGCGGTTGTATTTGCACTGAAGATTTGGAGACATTACCTCTATGGCACGAAATGCGTTGTGTTCACCGACCACAAAAGTCTCCAACACATCTTCAACCAAAAAGAACTCAGTATGCGGCAACGACGTTGGGTTGAACTCCTTACTGACTATGACTGCGAGATTCGTTACCATCCCGGCAAAGCGAATGTTGTAGCCGACACTTTGAGTCGAAAGAACCATGTCATGCTTCAATGTGTCCGAATTCAAACCGACATTCAAAACCGCATCTTAGAAGCTCAACACGTCTTAGTCACCGAGGGTAACATGTATGAGGAAATGTCGTGTGGTGTTGAACTTCAACTTGAATCAAAACCCAATGGCTTACTTTATTACTTGAACCGTATTTGGGTTCCCGATCGCGATGATCTCCGTACATTTCTTATGAACGAGGCTCACAAGACTCGTTATTCTATTCATCCGGGTGCGGATAAAATGTACCAAGATCTTCGCCAACAATATTAGTGGCCCGGTATGAAAAAGTACATTGCTCTCTATGTTGCCAAATGTCTAACGTGCTCCAAAGTCAAAGCCGAACACCAACGTCCTTCCGGATTACTTGAACAACATGAAATTCCCGTGTAGAAATTGGAGAACTTAGCTATGGATTTCATTACCAAACTTCCTCGCACCTCAAGTGGTTATGATAGCATTTGGGTGATCATTGACCGTCTCACCAAATCTGCTCATTTCTTGCCTCTCCGTGAAGACTATCGGATTGAGAAACTAGCCCGAATTTACATTGATGAAATTGTGAGTGGTCACGGTGTTCCCTTAAACATAATCTCCGATACAGATGCTCGGTTCACCTCTCGCTTTTGGCAATCTCTCCAAACAGCTCTTGGTACACGATTGGATTTGAGCACGGCCTACCATCCTCAAACTGATGGTCAGACCGAGCGAACAATCCAAACTCTTGAAGATATGCTTAGAGCTTGTGTAATTGATTTTGGTGGCAATTGGGATTCACATCTATCCCTAATCGAGTTCTCTTACAATAATAGCTACCACACGAGTATCAACATGGCTCCATTTGAAGCTCTCTATGGTCGCAAGTGTCATTCTCCTATCTATTGGAACGAGATTGGTGAAGCACAAATCACCGGTCCCGAGCTAATTCAAGAAACATCCGACAAGATTATTCAAATCCGTGACAACAATCGAGTAGCGAGAAGTCGGCAAAAGAGTTATGCCGAAAAACGACGAAAACCCTTGGAGTTCCAAGTCAGTGACCTTGTACTTCTAAAGGTGTCTCCATGGAAGGGTGTGGTCCGTTTTGGAAAGAAAGGTAAATTATCACCTCGCTATGTGGGCCCATTCAAGATCCTTGAAAGGATTGGGAAAGTGGCTTACAAACTCGAGTTACCTCCATCACTTGGTAACGTGCATCCTACATTTCATATGTCTAACCTGAAGAAATGCCTTGCTGATGAAAACCTCCATATACCTCTTGACGACGTGCGCATTGACGAAATGATGCACTTCGTTGAGAGACCGGTAGAAATCATGGATCGTGAAATCAAACAACTCAAGCGAAGTCGTATTCCTATTGTCAAAGTTCGTTTGGAATCTAAGCGTGGTCCTGAATTTACTTGGGAACGAGAGGACCAAATGAAGCTCAAGTACCCCCATCTTTTTACTGATGTCGTCGCTTCCTCTAGCTAAATTTCGGGACGAAATTCCCTCAACATGGGGAGACTGTACCATTTCTGATTTTTAGTATCCGTATTTCAATTCAATGTAATGCATTTCAAACCCAATTCTAGTGCACTGTTTTGTTCTATTTGTACCATTAATTAAATACTATATTTCAATGCAAATCCGCAAATTTTACTCGGTTATAACCTACTAGAACACTACATAAGTATCTATTTATACAAATATGTCAAAGACTAAAGTTACAAGGTCTGATGTTAAAAAGTAACAAGAAACCCTAATAGGCACGGTCGCGCCTCGTTCTGGCACGGTCGCGCGACTTGCTTTGGAACGGTCGCGCCTGGTGCCTTGGCACGGTCGCGCCTCATATTGGCACGGTCGCGCCTCTCATCAGTTGAAACGTAAATACAGACTTTAATCACAAAGACGTTCAATTTCATAACCGTTCTACACGTTTTCACCATTAACAAACCCAATTAAATCTTTTAATCATAACAATTACAGCAAATAAACCAAATTTGGTCGATTCAACTCATAACCATCCAATCCTCTCACAAGACCATCGAATTTACCATTTTTGATTACGATTCTCCTAAGCCAACCTACTATCAATCCTCTATGAAGCTCCCGGAAACACTGAGTCAGTCGAAATTGCAGAAGAAGGCGCCGAAAACCGAACCCGTCGTCGCCGGAATTTCTCTCTACCGAATACTATCAATTCGTCGTCCTTCTGGGTAATTGAAACCTCTCACACTTACGTTTTAGTCTATAAATCAAAAGCCCTAATCTAATTTGGGCTTACAATATGGGAATCATCACGAACCAGAATCTAGTTTTCGTTCAAAATAGATTTAATCAAACCCTGCTTTGAACATGTTTAAAATACAATTAATATATCCCAAAATACTCGTAATAACTCTACATATGAAAGCCCTATGAAATCCAACGTTAACATTATAAGAATCAGTCAATTCGTTCCTGTTTTGGAACAAACACGGTCGCGCTAGTCTTCTAGCGCGGTCGTGCTTCATGAGACACGGTCGCGCCAAATGACAGCGCGGTCGTGCCTCCGACACTCAGACCCGGTCATGCCCTTGGCTAGACTTGGTCATGCCTCAAAACCCTAGACATGGTCGTGCCTGGCCCAAGACACAATCGTACCTAGTGAATAACCCAATTATGCATTCTGTTTGGTCAACACGGTCGCGTCCCTGACTAGCACGGTCGCGCCCGTGGTCCTAGCACGATCGTGCCTTGTCCAGGCACGGTCGTGTGTGAGAAAAATCTTAGCAGAATAATTATTTCCGTAAATTAAAAACAATAAGTATTTCAAAATAATTTTTAAATAAAAATGATTGATTTTATAAAATAAATAAATAGAAATTTATTATTTAAAACTTACAAAAATTAAATTCATATTTAAACCCTACACTTAAACATTATTTACACCATTTATTTAAACATCTTTATGAAAATAAAGTAAATACATTTATAATTATTTTAAAACATCTAATGCAACTAAATGACTATGTTAAAAATAAATGAATAAGGTAAAGATTATTTATTTAATCCACATTTAAACAAAAACCATTTAGTTAGGTACCTCTAATACTTAACTTATTTTTATAAATAATAATTTTGTTTTATTAGTTATTCCAAACTCAAACCCTAATTTATACAACACCATTCAAGTACAAACCACAAGCTTTATACACACAACCAATTCAATCCTAGACTTAAACATAGAATATTGAACATACTATTAATCCTATATACATTCCACACTAGGTTAACATTGTGCATTACAAGGATTTCATTTCTAGCTAGTATTTCGTGTTAGCTACGCCTTCAAACTAAGTGAGTATTACATAGCCCCTTTTACTCTTTTACACTTTTTAGGGTGGAACATGAACATTATACAACACTATCAGTTACACTTACACAAACTACACAAATACAAATCCTATTTACATTCATGTGTACAAATTTGAGCTTTATGCCTGAGTGCTAGGTGTGTTAACTCTTGTATACGATTATGTGCAATCGTTAACTATTCAAGCCGACGGTAAACAATGATAGATCTATTGAGTCTGACAAACCCACCCGGTTTGGGGTGATTGTTACCGACAACATAATTTTTGCATGCTAGTTACAAAGGTTTGATTGTACTTGGTTACACAATAGCTGCTCTCCATAAATGCCTTATTTATCATGTTATGTAAGGATTTGTTTTACAATCTATATGCTAGTATTATACAAACCTGTGTTATACTCACCAACTTTTTAGTTGACTTTATTTTATTCATGTTTCAGGTGCTAATATGTGAGTTTGATCATGACATGCTACACATAGGCTTGGGAGTTAGTTAAATTTAAATAAAGACTATTATGTATTTCGATTATGTACTTGTTTGAATTTGGTTTTGTTGAATTATTTGAAGTTAAACTTGATGATTAATATATTGAAATCTAGTCAACTTTGTGCTCATGAACAGTCTACATGTCCCGCCCCGATGATTCCGCCATCGGTTGGGGTGTGACACACAGTGTTGCGAACTTATCATTTACCTTCTTTTCTGATATAGCGAACCTATTGAGCGAACTTAAGGGATATTGTGCTAACTTACTGATTTCGTATTTTCTATTGTTGGGAGGTGTTTTACTCAATTGATTCTTATTCCATTTCATTGTGTGAATCATTTGAATGTATTTTCTTTGATTATTATCCATTAAATTGATCAGGATCATGTTTTTTTGAGGATTTGAGTTACGGGGTGTTTCATGTTGCTTCTGAGCATAGTTTGTTTGTTTAAGGTGAAATTTTTGCTACATAAGTCTTAATCGATGCTTGTGAATTTTGTTTCATGTACTTAATTGATTTGATATCATCTGATTTGGACTTAGAGTTTTCTGTCTACATTTGAATCGTTTGAGCAAACTTGCTCAGACGAACTTATTAAGTTCGCCTATTACACTATAAGAGAACATAATAAGTTCGCCACATGGGATAGTACTGATCTAGACTTAGCAAAAAAAAAATTCAAACTTTATTTTAGTTTTTTTTATTTCTTTATTATTTTAATGTTGAGTCTAACAAATTTTATTCTTATACAGATGGATCGTCGTGTGGAGTACAACCATAATCAAGTGGCACTTCTTGATCTGGAATTACCTGAAGCGGTCAATTATAGAAAGATTATTCATTTCTTAATCGATCAAGACTCAGGGTTGCTCTATCTGCTAATCCCATTATTAGCATGCAATACATCCAAAAATTCTAGGATTCGACTGAACATGACTGTATAGTGGAGCCAAATGTGATTCATGCAACTGTAAACAATCAGGCTCTAACTATATCGGTGGAGACTATTTGGGAAGATTTATCACTTGGAGGAGTTAACACTGATCCAATTATGCTTCCATCTACTCTTACTACTAGATGTTTTCATCGTATGGGCTATAGAGGCAAAGCTAATGATTCCCAAGCTAGGAAGGGCGGTCTTGTTGGTTAATGGAGATATTTTATGCACGTGATCATACAATGCTTATCACCAAGGAAGGCAAGTACAGATGGTTTGAAGTCTTCTCTTCAAGCTCTAATGGTGGCACTAACTCTGAATAGTGGGTTTAATTTTGCCCTATATATCTATAAACAGATTGTTGCATAGATTAAACCACCAGAGGGACAGGTTTCATAATGTATCCAAGGTTCTTACAAGTTATCATTAATCACTTGATTCTTGGTTTGCCACCAGTGGGACAAAGATTAACTCTTACTCCGATGACCAAGAGGATATTCACTAACTGTAACAATGTCAAGAGGGAGAATCCAACATTGATTCTGGTTCCTACACCGATGTTCGGGCACATTATCAATCCTGATTATGTTTCCCCTACTAATGATAATTGGATCAATCCATATGAAGCACAAGCACAACAACAACAAGGGCAACAACAAAAACAACCTGTACAACCACTTCAACCTCAAGTTCAAGTTCCTGTTCAACCTCAACAACATGTTCGAGGACAAGTACAAGAGCCAGTACAACGAGTAGAACAACCTAATCAAGATATTCTTGTTTATGATCTTATTCCTGATCCAGTTAATGATGAAATTCATGTTGAAAATGTTGAGAATGTTGATGTGAATGTCCCGTCACCCCCACAACAAGAAGATGCATTTGTAGAGTCTATAAGTTCAAGTAGTCAAGATGAAGGAGGAGATAAAGGGAATGAAGTCAATTTAGAAGAAACTGAACTGGATTTTGGTTCAGATCATTATGAGCACTTGGAAAATAATCCAGGAGTACCTAAGAAGGCTCAAAGTAGAAAGAAATCCATTCCAAGACGCAAGTCAGTCCGAGGTCCTCTTTTCGAGTCTGTTCTTAGCAAGAGGAACTTAAGAGATGAAAAGTCTGATTCAGATTATGTGCCTAACTCTCCAAACGGCAAGAAGAAAGTGACAAAAACAACTCAAGCTACTCAAGTTGATGAGGATGTTGCTTTTGTTGACTCTTTGTTAGTTACTCCTTCGCCATCCACTCAGAATACTCCTCAACTTACTCCATCTGTTCCTAAAAAGACAAGTCAAGCTGAACCTTCATCATCCACTGCTAAAGATACTCAGATTAAATCTTTAGAGGCTAGAGTTGCCTGCCTGGAAGCTCAAGTTGAAGGTTTACAAGGTCAGATAGATGTCCTTCAAGCTGATGCGTTTAAAAGGTAAATGGAAATACAATCACAAAATCGTCAGTTAGATGAGATGCGTATATTAGTTTCTCAATTGTTAGAGTGTGTTGATGCTCAGGGGGAGAAAGTTGTTGATGATACTTGTCATGGAGTTGAGATTCAAAGATATGATGATGATGACGATGAACCGAATGCAAGAGACAAGGGTGAGCGTCAAAATGCTGATGTGATCCTAACATCTTTAGCTCAGGGGGAGTCCACGTCTAGTCAAGCTGACAAGACTTGTGTTAAGGAAATGTCTAATGTTGAAGCTGTTGATCTGTTAGAAAATTCATCATTCTTTAAGGACTCTGACAATGATGAACATGATAAGAATAAATGTCTGCTCAACTCAGATGATATGAGTGATGATGATGTTGGTGATGATGTTGACTATGATCTGGAAGATGGAGAGATAGTCGAGTATGAAGTGAAAAAAGATGCAAAGTCTATAACATATGAAGGACATGACGGGTTGAACATTTTAGTTGATTTTATTCAAGAAAATATAGTTCAAGAAGTAAGTTCTGGTGGAATTTTTTATTCAATTGAAGAAAAAGAGAATGAAGTGAACAAACCTCGTTCCCCGTGTAGAACCAGTATTGTATAAGGAAATTGGTATGACCAAGGAGAAATGGCTAGAGATGGTAAGAAGCTGGAGAAAAGCTTTACCAGTCACTCCACCAAGACCTGTGCATAAGGAAAGATATGTCAATGATGTACATTGTGTTGGTAGAATCATCACTTGGTTTTATGATGATGAGTTCAAGTTATTTGTGATAAAAAGATATGACGGTGTTCAGTATTTGAAACCTAGATTGAAGTATTTTAACTCTTTGCCAAGGTGTGAATTGAATGGTCTAGCAACAAAACCATTGATAAACAGATCAAGAAACGGCATTGTAGATAGTATAGCAAGGCTGATTATTACTGAAGGGAGCACTGGAAAGTATGAAAAGTTGAAACCATAGAAAGGAAAGAGAGTAAATAGTGGTGTGATAGATCCGGTGACTCAGAAGGAAATCAAAAGATATAAGTACAAACCTGTGAAAGCACTTCAGAATATTCCTTTGAAAAGATTTGATCCAGATTGTATGGGAACTTGAAGTGGTGGTATGTTGATGTAGACACAGGTGAAGCAATAGTGGAAAACAAAGATGGATAGATTTTAGCTCGTCTATGATGCTATAAATCTTGTTAGCTTTTCAAGGAAAGACTAGCTTATGCTTAGAAGAAAAGAAATCATGTATACAAAGGAGTGGAGAGAACAAACCATACAGTATAAGAGAGTTCTATATGTTGGCTGAGACAAAGGAGTATATGCTAGAAGTCAAGGACTGAAGAGTTAGATGAAAGCATGAAGACCAAAGACAAGAAGATCAAAGTGCAAGCTATTGTCAAGGGGGAGTCTGTAGAGACATGTTTTGTGACAATGAGCTTTGTAATATAATAGGTCTTTGTATTGTCTTTATGTTTGGTGTTTGTCTTTTATGTTTGAATGTGTTAAGTGTTGACTAAGTTTTGGCATAGGCGAACTTAGCAAGCGCACCTAGGACATGTTTTGGCGAACTTGTTAAGTTCGCATGTAGCAAATCTTTAGTCTATAAATATGTGTTTACATGTTCTAATTCTAAGCTTTTGAACATTTAGTATTGTAAACACTTAGAGCAATAGAAGAAAGAGTTTATTTACATCTTGTGTTCTCTACTGTTGCTATTTTCATGTACATACAAGCATGCATACGTTGGATTCCGCACTCCGTGTGCATGTCGAGTCGCTCATCTAGACCGATCTGTATTGACCTTACAGGGACCTACACTTCATGTGTCATAATGTATACAGTCGATACTGTCTCAGCAGGTTGCATAATATACTGATATTTTCTTTTTCCAGACTCTCTTTTTCATCTTAGCACACTTCAGAACTTGAGGTTGAAAGCATGTAAATCTATCTTGACTGCATTGTTCTCGAAGGAATATCTCACAGTTATTTGCATATCGATCATTCGTAGGATTGATTATGTCAAGATGACTTATATCACGAACATCCCACCTTGGTATACTCTTCAGCTTATGACTTGATTCAAAATATTGAATATCACCCTCAACCCTCTTAATCACAAACATTCTCTTATCATGATCATACGCACATCCAAGTAATTGTCCAATCAGTGCTTTCTTTGGACTTCTTATCTTTTGAGTAATCCTTTCAACAATAGAAAGTTTCTCATATTTTTTCCACCACAAACTCTTGTCAGCGACATCCTTCTTTGGTACTGAGTCAGTTTGAGATTCCTCTTTTTCACTATCCTCAGTTGGAATCTCAAATGTATTTCTTTCATCAACAATGTTATCCATCTTGCTAATCACTGACCCATCTCCTTCAACATAAGTTTACTTTTGTTTGTACTCATACTTTGTATAATCTTTATCAGTCAGACCTTCATCATCTGACTCTGGTTCATTCAAACCAGTATCCATGTTTCCAGTACCATCACAGCTATGATCATCATCTGAAGGTTTATCTTCATCTTTCTTTACACCAATGATTATAACTTCTTCGTCTTCCTCTTCTTCATTCTCGTTCTCTCCTTCCACTTTCTCTTTATCTTCTTCTTGGTTGTGAGTTTGACTATCAGTGATTTCTATTCCCCCACCTTGATAATTTAATAAAGAATCCACATCAAATTCATCCTGTGAACCGAATAAACTTGCTTTAATAACAGGAGATCGATCTTGTTGAGAAGGAACAGCAGTAGACGGTCCTTCTTGATTCACATCAATTTGTGATCCAGTAGGGTTGGGTTGAGGTTCAACATTGACATTATGAGTCCGAGCTCCTGTATTTTTCAGTAAGTCTTGCACCAAGCTTTGAAGTTGATTTATCTGCATTTGTTGTTGATTCAATTGTTCTTGTTATCGATTATACCCAGCTTTCAATTCTCTAATGTCCCTAGCACTCATTGCTTCTCTACTCTGAAGATTTTCTATTTGAGTCCTCATCAATCAAATTAAAGTCTCTCAAAGCTTTAAATTTTGCAGGTTCTGGTTTCTCTATGCCTTTGCCTTTACCAGTATCTCTCTTCGCCATAGTCTTAAGTCTCTTTTTCTTAGGATTCTTGAATACGTTACCCTTACATGGAGGAGGTCTAGAAGGCACGTTCACTTCAGATTCAGGTTCCATTCTTTTGTTTGGTTTTTCTGTTGCTATTGCTTCTGGAGAAATAACATCCGGTTCATTCTGAACTTTTTCTGTTTCAATCACATTTTCCTTACCTTCCACATTAACATCTTCATTCACAACATGATTAGCTCTTTCTATGACAGCTGGTTCTGTATTTTCAGGTACAACATTCTCTACATTCATTTCTTGCTCTTGATCAACTTGAGTGTTCACTGGTTGATTCACAACTTTATCCAGATTAGTCTGACCTTCACCACCATATCCATCTTCACCATCATCACTATCATTATCATCTACCCCACTACATAGTAAGTCATCTATTTCATCATCAATCCAAAAATCTGGATCTGGATTATCACCGAGCATATTAAGGAACAAAGGAGTGACTTGTCCACTAAACGTATTCTTCTTTTGAATAGAAATCATGCTACTAAAAATGGATTCCGACATGTGTTCAAGTGGTAACTCAACTCCATCTTTTGGTAAATCTAGTAAAAGTGAGTTTATTATCATCTGGATGAATCTTGGATATAATAAAAACTTGTGATTCTGTCTTGGTCCCACAAAGTTATTTATCATAGCTTCAAATATCATTCTTGAAAAATTAAACCTTCTATGAGTTGCCAAACGTACTAACACATGCTAAATTCTTCCCCAATTTGGTCAAACCCTCTAGTCCTAGGGCCTAGATAGTGTATTGACCTAGCCCTGGCCCGACGTAGAATCACGGCATCATAGGGGGTTAAATCCAAAATCCAATCATGATAAGGACTAATCTTTGATACTTGAGCTTCGATTAATGATTTAAAACAAATTTTAGGTTGTAATTTGGGGCACAAACTCCTACAATCGGTCAAAAAATGATAACCAAAGCCCTAGTTCTTGAGAGTCAAGAAATCGGTCGAAAACGATCGATTTTGTGGATGGAGTCGACAGAGAATCTCGCCAATTGTTAGTTAGGAGATGATGAAACTAGAAATGGGACGAAAAACGAGCTTACGAACACACAAATTTTCGAGGAAATGTGAGCAGCGGGTAATAACACAGTGTTAGTCGTTTGAAATGAGATGAGGCGTTGAAAATTTTTCTAACTCCTGTATATATACCCTTCACAGATGGGTCGTGCGTACTTAACATGTACACAGGACTTAATTCCTGTGTAATTAGCAAGTACGCATGACTTAAGTCTTGCGTACTTGTAAATACGCAAGGTTTAATTCCTGCGTACATTTCAAGTACGCAGAAACCCTTGTGAGCTCAAATTTTAACTCAAATTATGAATAAAATCAAGTCAAATAACGAAGAGGATAAGAACATTCAATCAAGAGGTTTCAAAAGCATTTCAAGGAAGTTAAACACAAATATTTTTGGCCTTTGTTTTGAAAATAATTGAACTGTACATTAACTTAAAATCTTTTTGAGCTTTTCTGAATGAAGATAATATGCACAAAAATATACAAATAAGCTATTTTTGGTCAAAGTCATGAGCAGAGGATCATATCAGGCTATTATAAGCAAAAATTATAAACAATAAACATCAAAGAACATGGGATCATGTCATGGATTACTACTTATTCATACGTAATATGCAATATAAACAAGTTAACTCAAGTTGTCAATATTATAAGATTTGAAACCATAAGCATCTTTGTATCACGTTCTTGTGTGTTAAGGTATTAAATATAAGTATACAACGCGTACCCCAATATTATGCTACATCAATTTAAATTTGCATTATCTCAAGGCATATAAGATTTTCCCAAAGATTTCCAAATCTCAAGAATGAAGTTACATCGTTTAGCACAGAAAAAATCAAGCAAAATCCATAAGGATTATCAAGAATCATAAGATTCAGAATCGAGTGATTCATTTGTCTTGGTTTGATAGGTTTTTCTTCTGTGAATATCATATGATGATTCAGGTTAATAAATATGGTGTCTGAGGATTTAGGTAATGGGATCCAACTTTTATCTAGATTTGATTTCAATGAATCATGTATGATTCAAGGGTGAATATATGCTCAACGGTTGATGTCAAGACATATCTTGGCCCAGCTTCCCATTGCAGACTTGTGAGTATGGGCAGTGAAGTGAACCGAAAAATTATGCTAAAGACATAACTCGAAACGGGTCTCATAAGAAAATATTTTCCAAAATCTTACATCCTTTATCTGATAATGATCTTTTTGTATTCTTTTACACACATACACACATGCAAACATGGGTTCAAATCACAGTTGTAGTAATGATTTAGTTTCCACACTACTAATGATTCAAAAATGCTTATAGCCTACTGACAATTCAAATTACAATATTCAAATTAAAACCGAAACAACTTAAACTTTCAAGTAATCATGACGCGATTATTTCCCATATGTGCAGTCTAAGACGTTTAGATCACTTACTGATGTACTATCATTTCCTCTTTTCTTCAAATGACTATGAAATTTTTCATGATTTTCTAGTTTGTTTGGATTTTCTGAAGATGTTAATTAAAGAGAAAACGAACTGAACAAAAGAAATTTAAAAGAAATAAAGTTTAACTTCCATGAAATGATTTGATTTGAAAAAGAGTTTTCACTCAGGATTGAACATTCCTATCAAGTTGACCAGATGTCAAAACGGGTACGAAGAAACGCCTTAGTGAAAAGGTCAGCAAAGTTGTCATCTGTGTGGACTTTGACAAGTTCAATCAAATGCTTTTCAGCACAGTCACGGATGAAATGATGACGAATTTCTATATGCTTAGTTTTGGAATGTTTCACCGGGTTGTTCCTGACACACATAGTGGCATTATTGTCAATGAATAAAGGAGTTCCAGTGTAGTTCAAGCTATAATCTCTCAATTGCTACTGGATCCATAATATCTGAGAACAACAGCTCGCGGCAGCAATGTACTCTGCTTCACATGTTGAGACAGAAATCATTTACTACTTCTTACACTGCCAGGAGACTAGCCTGTCCCCCAAGAATTGACATCCACCTGAGGTTGATTTTCTATCGAGGTTACAATCACCATAATCAGAATCAGTATAGGCTTTGAATTCAAAAGACTGCTGCTTAGAGTACCAAAGACCCAATCGGGGTTTCCCTTTCAGGTATTTGAAGATCCTCTTCACAGCTATCAAGTGAGATTCCTTCGGTTATTACTGAAACCTCGAGCATAAGCAGACATCAAACATAATGTCGGGCCTTGAAGCTGTGGGATAAATTAGAGAACCGATCATCCCGCGGTATAATTTACAGTCCACATCCTTTCCATCTTTGTCCAGCTGCAGACCATGATTGACTGGGATTGGTGTGCCATAAGTAGTATAATCATTCATTTTGTATTTTGACAAAATGTCCTGTACATACTTAGTTTGATGTAGATAAATGCCATCCTCCCTTTGACTGACTTGCAGACCCAGAAAGAACGACAGTTCACTCATGTTGCTCATTTCAAACTTTGACTTCATCTCCTTTTTGAATTCTCTACACATCACTTCATTGGTAGACCCAAAGACAATGTCGTCGACATAAACTTGCACTAGTATAATATCACTTCTTGCTTTCCTAATGAAGAGGTTCGAGACAATTTGTCCACGGTCGAAACCATTGGACAATAGATGTTTTAATAAAGTCTTATACCATGCCCTAGGTGCTTGATGAAGACCATAAAGTGCTTTATCCATCTTGTACACTTTATTGATATTATGCGGATCTTCAAAACCTGGAGGTTGAGTGACATAGACCTCTTCATGAACTTTCCCATATAGAAAAGCATTCTTCACATCAAGTTGATAGAGCTTGAAGCCGACAAAGGAGGCATAAGCCAGAAACAGTCGAATGGCATCAAGTCTAGCAACTGGGGCATACACCTCTGTGTAATACAAGCCCTCTTGTTGATAAAAACCCTAAACAACCAACCTTGCTTTATTCTTCACTACAACATGTCGATCTTCCGTCTTGCATTTGAACACCCATCTGGTTCCAATCGGATGCATACTGTCACACCCCCAAATTTCAACTAACGGAGTTTTACCGTTTGGTAAGTGACAAACTATGATCTCAGTCATTAGTTACATTGAACGACTCTACATGGGACTCAAACGAAAATATCATATCAATCAGAGTTTAATGCGGAAGCGTAAAGAAATGTAAATGTACAAAACACACGCGCCCAAAAAGTCCAAAAGTCCAAACCAAACATAATTCAAAACAAAGTCCAAACAATTTAATAAAACATCAATCAATAGGAGAATCCCATGCATATCCTATATGTGCACCTGTGCCTTATCTTAGCGACCTGAGAAAACATGTAAGAAAAGATGCCAACACAAGGTTGGTGAGTTCACAGGTTTCAGTATATAAATAAACGTTTACCAGATTTATTATACAATCAACATATGTGTATCAACGGGTAGCTAACCCATGGTCATGTTTGCTATTACGCTCGCAACCGTAAACTGACTGTTTGTATTGCCTCCCACCAGATCTATCAACCTTGGTGCACGTTTAGGTCAATATTGCACCCGTTCGATATCCAATCGAGTTAGCGCGACTAACACGGGTGAGGTTTGTCAAACCCAGTAGTACTACCCAACATACCTCGCTATTCTCATATTTAAACGGTTCAATGTGAGGACTTTCATGATAGAGTTTACGCATAGTCATAACAAGTGATATAATATGAAGTACAAAAATCAAAAAGAGTTTGCATTATGTTTTCTCCCACAGTTTAAAACAGTAAAATGGCCCATAAAAACTCACGTGGGTTAAGTAGTGGATTGGATCACACAAGAGATAAGTTGGAACCACGAGTGTAAGTCTCAGACGACTTACGTATGCCCTAAAACTATAAACACATAAATTAGGGACAAGTTGGGATTTGTGACGACGACACGGAAGTTAGAACATCTTAACGCTTTCTAAGGATTTAAGTGTAGGCGAACGTGTCTACGGAATTATATAAATTTCTTAACATAATCATTAAGGGAAAAGCGTTACATGTCGAACATTAATAACGAATAATATTAAATAAATAAATAAATTCGTACGTTTGAGTCGTTTACAAAAGTTAGGAAAATAATATAATTTAATATTTTATATTTAGGTTCGCCGAATTAACTAAATAATTATTGTGTCCAAAAATAATAATATATAATTTTTATTCGAGACAATAAACGTGAGTAAATAACATAAACAATTATATCATTATTTAGTTTCAAACGTGACACGAGGTTATAAAACGATACGAAATAAAAATATATATTATTTAATAACATGAGTCCCGGGTTGAAAATAATATAAACGTATTATTTTATACGAAGTTACGGTTTGAAGATAATATAACTATATTATTTTTATTCGATAGTAACAAAAGTATATTATTTTTAAAAGTGAGAATAATATGAAAAATAGTTTAATAAATCAAACCCGAGCCTACGGGTTGTTTTACGGGTTAAAACACATTTATATAATATAATAACAGTGGGATGGTTTTTATAATTAAATAATTCTTTAAAAATAAATAAAAACCAAAACAGGGGGAGGGAGACTCGAACCCGGGTCTCCTCATTGTTTGTACAAGTGCTTAACCAGTCAGCCCGCTAGGGTAATCGCATATAGAACCCGTTCCAAATCATTTTAACATTCAAGTCCCGGGAGCATTCCTCCCCTACGCAAGCCGGCCAAAAATCCATCCCGAATCCAACAAAAACGATTTAGATTGATCAAAGTAACATAGGGTTTTTGTTAAGCAAGTAATTACGAATCTGTAGGCGAGTTTGATTGCAAAAACAAATGAATTTGGGTCGTTAATTTAAAGATTGAATGGTCGAAGCCCTAGCTTATGAACACGGAATCATTTTGCTCAAATATGATGTTAGAACTTGCTGAAATCATGGGGCTTTTACTAATTAAGATATACCGAAAGTTTTACCGTTTGGGATGTGACAAACCAGGATCTCAGTCATTAGTTACATTGAACGACTCTACATGGGACTCAAATGAAAATATCATATCAATCAGAGTTTAATGCGGAAGCGTAAAGAAAAGTAAATGCGCAAAACACACGCGCCCAAAAAGTCCAAAAGTCCAAACCAAACATAATTCAAAACAAAGTCTAAACAATTTAATAAAACATCAATCAATAGGAGAATCCCATGCATGTCCTATATGTGCACCTGTGCCTTATCTTAGCGACCTAAGAAAACATGTAAGAAAAGAAGTCAACACAAGTTTGGTGAGTTCACAGGTTTCAGTATACAAATAACGTTTACCAGATTTATTATATAGTCAACATATGTGTATCAACGGGTAGCTAGCCCATGGTCATGTTTGCTATTATGCTCGCAACCGTAAACTGACTGTTTGTATTGCCTCCCACCAGGTCTATCAACCTTGGGCACGTTTAGGTCAATATTGCACCCGTTCGATATCCAATCGAGTTAGCGCGACTAACGCGAGTGAGGTTTGTCAAACCCAGTAGTACTACCCAACATATTTAAATGCTTCGATGTGAGGACTTTCATGATAGATTTTACGCATAGTCATAACATGTGATATAATATGAAATACAAAAATCAAAAAGAGTTTGCATCATGTTTTCTCCGCCAGTTTAAAACAGTAAAAGGGGTCGTGAAAACTCACCTGGTTTAAGTAGTGGATTGGATCACACAAAAGATAAGTTGGAACCATGAGCGTAAGTCTCAGACGACTTACGTATGCCCTAAAATTATAAACACATAAATTAGGGACACGTTTGGATTTGTGACGACGACACGGAAGTTAGAACATCTTAACGCTTTCTAAGGATTTAAGAGTAGGCAAACGTGTCTACAGAATTATATAAATTTCTTAATATAATCATTAAGGGAAAAGCGTTACGTGTCGAACATTAATAATGAATAATATTAAATAAATAAATAAATTCCTACGTTTGAGTCATTTACAAAAGTTAGGAAAATAATATAATTTAATATTTTATGTTTAGTTTCGCCGGATTAACTAAATAATCATTGTGGCAAAAAATAATAATATATAATTTTTATTCGAGACAATAAACGTGAGTAAATAATATAAACAATTATATCATTATTTAGTTTCAAACGTGACACGAGGTTATAAAACGATATGAAATAAAAATATATATTATTTAATAACATGAGTCCCATGTTGAAAATAATATAAACATATTATTTTATACGAAGTTACAGTTTGAAAATAATAAAAATATATTATTTTTATTCGATAATAACAAAAGTATATTATTTTTAAAAGTGGGAATAATATGAAAAATAATTTAATAAATCAAACACGAGCCTACGGGTTGTTTTACGGGTTAAAACACATTTATATAGTATAATAATAATAGTGGGATGGTTTTTTATAATTAAATAATGCTTAAAAATAAATAAAAACCAAGACAGGGGGAGGGAGACTCGAACCCGGGTCTCCTCGCTGTTTGTACAAGTGCTTAACCAGTCCGCTCGCTAGGGTAATCGCATACAGAACCCGTTCCAAATCGTTTTAACATTCAAGTCCCGGGAGCATTCCTCCCCTACGCGAGCCGGCCCAAAATCCATTTCGAATCCAACGAAAACGATTTAGATTTATCAAAGTAACATAGGGTTTTTGTTAACCAAGTAATTACGAATCTGTAGGCGAGTTTGATTGCAAAAACAACTGAATTTGGGTCGTTAATTTAAAGATTGAATGGTCGAAGCACTAACTTATGAACACAGAATCATTTTGCTCAAATCCGATGTTAGAACTTGCTGAAATCATGGGGCTTTTACTAATTAAGATATTCCGAATCTGTTATTATAGTCTAATTTCGTTAAGGTGGTGTTTCGAATCAAAACCCCCAAATTAGTGCATGAACAAACCCTAGATCACAGATCGAGTTCAATTTAATGATGTTTGATAAAATCAACATAGGGCTTTCATATCCGTGAGAATTGCGAAACTAATGAAAGGATTTAATTTGATTGAAATGGGGTTTGGATAGGGGTTCGATTAAACTCACAATTGTATGAACCCTAGAATCGGGTTCATCCTGAATTCCATGATATAAGCCCTAATTAACATAGGTCTTTCAATTTAAGGACATAAACGAAACTAAGGGTGAGACCAATTACAAGAATTGATATCGGATTGCTGGGGCTCGACTAAAACGGAGCCGACGGTTACGGGGTTTCTCTCTGGCGACTTTGACTGCTACTCCGGCCAATTTAGTATACGTAAAATCTTCTAAGAGGTTCGTCTAACGTGTGTGGTTGTTTGATTTGAGAGAATGATAGACGAACTGATCAAATTGGTGACGTATAGGGGACTCGACGATTTCAATACGAATTCCCATTATTGGGAAATAATTTCGAATCAATGCGTGCGATTACTGCGATAATGAAGATCGATTATGATTTGAACGTGCATAACAGTCGTAGCATTGAACGGATTTCAGTTACAAATCATGAATTGAATAAAAGATAAACGGATTTTGACTTTTTGAAGTCAACAAGAACAATTCAAATGAATTTTGACTTTTGGAAGGTCAACAGATAGGGTTTAGGTTAATTACATGTTTGGTCCTTGCTGTTTGAATTTAGATGTTGACAGGATTAGACCCTAGGGTTAGATTTTGTTAAATAAGTTAAGATTTAACTGGATTTTGTTAATGAGGTTAAGTTTTTATCAGAATATTTAACGGGATTGGTAACGGAATTAACATGAAAAGTTGGATTGTCACACATACCCTTCGGAAGGTCAACCAAATCCCACACATGCAACTTTTGGAATTCAGACATTTCATCTTGCATCGCCTCTATCCAGCAGTTGTCAGCGACAGCCTCTTTCACATTCTTTGGCTCCAGTTGGGATACGAATGCAGCATGCAAACATGTCTCCATGATACCTATGTCAAGTATCTCGGCATACAAACTGGTGTTCTCAGTAATGGTTCTGTGACGAGTTTGAACACCGGCATCAGGATCAACAATAATGTTGTCAATTGGATGATTCCGATGCACTCTCGTCTCTGGTAATTGAGGTTCTTGAATTTCTTACTCAAGGTTTGTGTTCAACTCCCCCATATCAATTGTACCTGAAGATGACTCAATGTTGATTGGATCAACTGGAGCATCATTTCCTACATGAACATTAGGATCAGCTTGAGCATTATTTCCTTCAACATGAACTTTATCTCCATAGTCACTGTCAAGATTTCCAGATGCAGATGCAGCATTGGAATCGGAAGTTAGGATAGGTACCGTTGCTCTGGTTGAGAAATTGGAGTCGTCGTCGCCACAACATAACTCATACAACTTGGCATCATCTTCAGTAGATAAATCAGGAAGGTTAAAAGACTTGAACTGAGCATCATAATCAAATCCCAAAGAAGGACCAGTTGGTTCTGGTGGAGTGTTGTGTTTACTGCAGTCCACTTCAAAGCATTTTTCCACAGACCTGCTCTCAATATTGTACACTCTCTAGCATGGTGAATTGGCAAAATATCCTAAGAAGATGCCTTCCACCTCTTTTGCATGAAATTTAGACTTGCGATCTTTGTACTGTAACAATAATGAGTAGGGACTACCAAAAGGAACTAGGTAGTCAAGATTTGGAGGACGATTGTTGATCAGCTCATAAAAAGTTTTGTTGTGCCTCTTAACCACCAGAACTCTATTTAAGACGTGACAAGCTGTGTTGACTGCTTCTATCAAGAACGTTACGGGAAGCTCGGCATCTGACAACATTGTCCTTGCAGTCTCAATTAGGGTTATGTTCTTCCGTTCTGCAACTCCATTCTACTGGGGTGTATACGGTGCACTAAATTAATGACGAATGCCCTTCTTGAGACAGAAAAGCTCCATCATGTTGTTTTTGAACTCCGTGCCTTTGTCACTCCTTATTCTTCTAACCTTCAGTTTACATAAAGTTTCCAAGCTCACTATCAGGTATTGAAGAATTTCAGCAGTCTCATCCTTTGTACCTAAGAAATGCACCCAAGAAAAATGTGAGAAATCATCAGTTACATCTAGACAAATCCATATGTAGGAGCTCCAAAGGGGTATCGATAGAGTTTTGGGTCTTGGGATTATGAGATTTCCGTTGCTGTTTGCCCTTTTTACAAGGCATACAGTCATCTGCAATGACAAATCTCAGCTTAGGAATCCCGGTTACCAAACCGTTTCAGACAAGATGATTCATTTTACGCTAAGAAATGTGTCCGAGTTTCCTATGCCACAAGATTGAGTCATGTTCTGTCGCTTTTGTAAGCAAACAAGTAGCAACTGATGAGGTGGTTGTAGCCACGCTCATATCAATCTGATAGGTGTCGTTTGTCGTTGGCTCTCTCATCAGAATCCAATCGTCAGGAACCACAAAACCAGGTTTGAGAACCAAGCAGTCTGACTTGTCAAACATAACTGAGTACTCCTTGTCGCATATTTGAGATACACTCAACAAGTTATGCTTCAGCTGCTCACAGTAGTTGACATTGTCGAAGCTTATACATCCACTGGAAACCACGCCTTGACAAGTAATACTACCGCCCTTCTCGCCTGCAAAGGCCACATAGCCTCCTCTGAATGGTTTAAGATCTTGAAGCAAAGCCATATTGCCTGTCATGTGCCTAGAGCATCCACCATCCACATACCAACGGTTAGAGATAGTTCCCTTCGAATGTCCCTGCACGAGTCACAAGAAATTAATTAGATTTGGAAACCCAAGCCATGGTGGTCTTGGGTCGTCCGTTTTTCTCAAAATAAACTACCTCAATTAATTCACAATCATGACTATAAAAAATGGGTGAATCTTTAGAAGATTTGGGATCAGAAGATTGAGAACTTTTGGTTTTCTTGTCCAGGACCTTTTCTTCTTTTCCTTCTGAACATTAGGCCTGCTAGTCTCAACTTTGGGTGAACTAGTGGAAGCTTCACCTGGTTGACTACCAGCTAGCTGATGTTCAAGTTTTCTCAACCTTTTGTTCCTTCTTCTCTTCTGTGGCCTAGAAAGTTTCACCACAGGTTTCTCACCAGTTTATGAACTACCAGAGGGAGATACACTGGGTTTAACAAGTTGCTTTACCCCTTTAGGAACACAGCCACATGTTTTGCTGGTGGCTTAACCAATGGTTTCACTGGTGGCTTCACCACATCAGATTTGGGACTCTTGAATTGCTTCACTGATGGTGTCTTAGGGGAAACAGCTTGTTGTTGAACAACTGGCCGTTTCCCTTGGTTCTTATCAGGACAGTTCACCAGGATGTGACTGACCATACCACAGTGAAAGCAAGCTCTTTTCTCTTTGTAAGCTCTCCTGTAAGGCTCATTGGTTTTAGAAGCTGATGATTCAGCTTGATGAGCATGAGTTGTTTGATGAACATCATTTTCAACTTTACCTTATTTGCTTTTGGGAGTAAAATGTTTTTCCATGTTTTCATGATGATTCTTAGTCAAATGATTAACAAAAGCTTCTTTCTTTACTTTCTTTATGGACTTGAAACCTCCATAAAGCATCATTTTCAGTTTATCATTGGACTCAATTGTATCAGGTTCAGTTAAAATGCAATTGTCATGATTAGTGACAATGGTTTCCTCAGTTTTATGTTCATCAATCAACTCTTCTGAGACAATACCCTTGACCTTGGTGTTCTCAGAACCTTCATCAGAGAAGAACTCCTCATAAAAAACTGACTCAGTCTTACTTGAGGAATCATCCTTGTTAGAGGATTCTTCCTTGCTTGAAGAGTCATCCAAGAAAGACAAATCAATGTCCAACTGCCCATTGACAAACTTGTCGCTTACTGGTGGAGGAATGGAATTAGTACCTAAACCTTTGCCACTCACTTTTCTCACCACAGACTCGTAGTGTTCCACCACAAAGCGAGAGTTTTTCAACTTCTCATGTTTGCCACTCAACTGCAGGATCTCATTTCGCAGTCTGGCGATCTCAACATTTCTCTTCTCTAACCCCTTGTATGCAACGTCTAAATGAAACTGTTGTTCACTGATTTTAATTGAAAATTTATGTGTTTCTTTCTTTAAGTTTTCAATTGATTCTTTAAAACGTTTTTCATTTTCTTTGTAGTTTAGAGTTGCACTACGTAAGGGTTCAAGTTGATCAAGAATACGATCATTCTCATCCTTCAAGATAAGACATTTGGAACAAGAAACAAGAGCAAAAGGATTAGAATCTACCTCAGTTGACGAACTGGATGCCTCTCCAATAGCCATGAGAGCAAACACAGATGTAGATTCTTATTGGTCAGCAGCAGATGCTTCCCTTTCTTCCGCTTTCATCAGCTCAACAATCTCTGCCATTAAACCCATTTGAGTTGGAGCAATGATGGTATCTTCCAGATGACTCCCCCAATCAAAGCTCTCGTCCTGTTGAACAACTAAATCACTGGACGTTCCACCTTGACTTTGACTGCGGTTGTTCTGATTGTTGTAGCCTTGGTTGTTTCCCTGTCTTGGTCTTGTGAAGCCTGAAGCTGGTCCCTTATCCTTTTGACATTCACGAGCAAAGTGTCCAAAGTTCTGACACTTGTAGCACTTGGCTTTAGATTTGTCAAAACCCACTTTGGCATTAGAACGCCCACAAATGAATTTTCTACCAGTTCGGTTCAGAAAACGCTTATCCCTCCTCAAGATCATGGCCATGTTCCATTGAATGTCCATGTCCTCCATGTCATCTGGATCCACTTGATTAAAGTCTTCTTCAATAGTTTCAGGATCCGTTAGCTTCCCGCCTATGAAGTTCTCGTAGGCAAGCATGCAAAATGAGAACAGTGCCACATGATCTTCAGCAATCTTGGCAATAGCTGTTTGGTTGACTGAGTTTGTTGAAGTAGGGCTTCTTGAAGAATATTGGTGGTGTGAACTAGATCCCGATGCAGCAAAGCATGTATGACTACCGCAACCATTTGAATTTTCTTCTTCCTGAGGATTCCTAGAGAACAGGGCAATTCCATGTAGAGTCATATCTTATATATAAGCTGTTGTTATTTATTGTATGTTTAACCAGTTTTAGACTAGTTTACTTTATGTCATTTCATTAAGTGTAATTTCAGTTTTCTGTAATTTACTGCTTTATTAGCTAAGTCTGGGCCATCGAAACTACTTAGTTTCGATTGAGTTTGTTCAATCGAAACTAGTAGTTTCGATAGATGGTAGTTTCGACAGTCTGTGTATCACTTGTAAATGGTCAATCGAAACTAGTAGTTTCGATTGAACATAGTTTCGATAACTGTCACTACTATAAATAGCCTAGTTTGAGAATGTTTAGGGTCTGAGTAGCGGCTGTAACCCTGAACCTTCTCTTTCACATTGTTCTTGAATCAATACAATTTGCAGTTATTTATTCACTGTGTTCTTACATTTTCATACCATTTGCGTGTTGATTCATAGTGTGGTTAGCATGTTATCTTCACCAACACTGTTTCTATCATCTGCTTCACCACCATACACACAGTTTCCGCTTGTGTGTGTGTGTAATCGATCAAATTAGTGATTTCAAGTGAAATCTGGACCTACAATTGGTATAAGAGCATTATGCTCTAGTGTTTTTGAGTGTTATCAGGTTTTGTGATCGATTCTAGGTGATTTGTGAGATATTTTGAGGTTTTTGTTGAAATCTGCACATAACATCTCAGACATACTGTTTCATCGTTTTCAAGGATTTTTGTTCGTGATTTCAAGAATCAGAGGTTGGATTAGTGATCAGGAGTGTAAGCCGAAGGTTTTCGCTGGATTGGTTTGTCATTTCTGAACTATTGATTTCTGGAGCTTGTCATCAATGGAGTATTTCTGAGCTTGAAGAAGAAGGCATCGAAACTACTGGGGACAGTTTCTGATTTTTGTTGATCATCGAAACTTCTTGTCTACGTTTTGTCGGGAGAAGGTACTATCGAAACTAGATTTTTTGTCTTATATAGAAACTGTGGTTATCGAAACTTGTCTGTGAATTTTTCAGTATCGAAACTAGTTGTTTCGATTAAAGTTCGCTTATCGAAACTAGTTGTTTCGATAAAAGTTGTCCTATCGAAACTAGTTGTTTCGATAAAAGTTGTTCTATCGAAACTAGTTGTTTCGATAGAAGTTGTTCTATCGAAACTAGTTACTGTTTTAGTTTCGATTCCGAATATCATGGCCACTTCAAGTTCAACAGAACATTCTAGGGGAAATAGACCACCTGCTCTTGTGTCCACAAGAGAATTTGATGACTGATCTAAAAAGATGAAGCTTTTCTTTCAATTTCACGATTATACATTGTTGAGTTCTATCACCGATGGCCCCCACAAGCCCGTAACTACCACTGCTGATGTTCAACGACCTAAGTTAGTAACTGAGTATGATTAGAAAGATCTTGCCTTGATTGCCCGAGACAACAAGGCCTACGGGACTATTGCCATGGCTCTTCCTATGGATATTTTCAACATCTTTGCCGAGTACACAACTGCCAAAGACTTATGGGCTGCATTGTGCACAAGATATGAGGGAAGTGAGGATGTTAGGGAAAGCAAAAGAGATCTGATCAAGAAACAATATGCGATGTTCAGCAGTGTAAGAGGAGAATCAATATCTAATTTGATCAACCGTTTCTCAAGCATTGTATCAAGGTTGAAGGTAATGGGAGTTGAGTACCCTACTCTTGATCTAAATAAGAAACTCCTAGATTCTCTTCCCGAGGAATGGAATATGTATCGAATCATGATAAAAAAGACTGAGAATCTGAGTGCTCTGTCTCAACAGGAAGTCTATAGCATTCTTGAATCTTATGAAATTGAGATTAAGAAGGGAGCAGTCACCCCGTCAAATCAGTCTGGAAACACAGCTCTTATTGCTGGATCAAGCTCATCCGGTAGCCCATACTTTCAGACTGATGTCTCTCCTTCAGCTGCTGCAATTAATTCTACCAGCTCCTCTGCTCCTCAAAAGACTGTCACCATGATTCTTGATGATTATGTCCCAATCATGACTGCTTTCATGTCGTGCTATGATGCACTGATTTCTGGAAATCTAACACCGGTTAGCTTTCAACCTGATGACTTGGAGCAGATTAATCCTGATGATTTGGAGAAAATGGACATTGATTGGTGCATGGCCATGTTGACATTAAGAGCCAAAAGATTCATCAAAAGAACTGGCATAGACAGATTCAAGCAGGGAAAGACACTTGGGTTTGATATCAAGAAGGTGAGATGCTACAATTGTGATCAGCTGGGTCACTTTGCCAGAAACTGCAAAGAGCCGTCCTCCAAGGATCAGCAAGAAAAGAAGATTTCCTCTGGAAAACAAGCTGCCAATCCTCCAAAGACAAACACATCTTCAAGTTCCACAGCTCTTGTGTGTCAAGCTGATGGACATTATCATTGGGGAGACCAAGCTGAGGAAGCTGCTGATAAAGCCTTGATGGCTGATGTGGAGGACATGGGCAAGTGTGTCATGATTGAACCTGCTGAGGATCTCACTGCTATGCCTGCTGAGGTTATTTCTAAACTGTGTAATTCTAGATCTTGCTTGAATGAAATTCAAAAATACAGATTCATCAATCAAGCCTTGATTGATGAACGAAATCACATTAAGGTGATGTATGACTCTGTGGCCAAAAATGAGAAACTTTACTTAAAGAAAATTCGTGATATTTCTGGTGAAAACCGCTCTTTAATTGTGCAACTCAATACTCAAACCATTAATAATACAATTTTAACTGAAAGAGTCCAAAAGGCAGAAAAGGCCAAATTACAGGTTGACCACATGGATATGGATCAGAAGATTCTGTTTGGAATAATTGATAAACAATTTAATAGAAAAGGCACAGAAGGTCTTGGGTATAACTCTCATCCACCTCCTTATTCTAAACCAGGGAGATTTGCTGATATGCCAACTCCACATGTTTCCACACCTTTTGTTTGCACATTATCTCCTGATGATTATATTACATCCTCTGATTCTGATAGTTTTGCTTCTTGTGCAGAATCTAATTGTGTAAATTCCGAAGATGATTGTGATGAGAGTACCAATGACAGAACTATTTTAAAAGAACTTGAGTTGATGAATGTAATAATATGTCCGTGTCAAAACCAAATATTTGTGAACACGTTAAAAACTTGTATTTTGATTCTATGACTGCTGAGCATACGGGTTTGGGATGTGATGTTTCTAAATTTAAAGATGCTTTGCCTTTTGTTCCTAAATCTTTGAATGTTATGCCATGTGTTACCAAGTTTAAAAGTGCAGGAATTATTGTGAATGATGTACCACGTGAAACCATGAGCAACATGGACTTTTTCAGATTAAAGGAAGCACATCGTCTTCAAGACAAAGTTAATGATGAGAGAACTGTCTCATGTTCAGGCTCTTCAACATCACAATCATCTTCATCTTGTGATGACTATTATCAGGCTAAGATATCCTGTGAAAACGTTTGTTTTAGTTGTGGTGCCTCAAACCATGTTTCAAAAAGTTGTAAATTGACAACCACAAATTCTAATGAAGAATCGCCTTCCAAAAGTTCATTAAATTCATACGTGTTGCCTAAGTCTTCTCACAGTAGGAAATCTAGGCGTAAAAGAATTAAAAATGCTAAAAATTATTTAAAACGAACGTGGAAAATTAAAAAAAATGTTCTATTCGATGACCGTGCTTCTTCAAAGGATGGTTGTAATTCTGATTCCAATGAAATGTCATATCCTGACACTAAGATCTCTTGATTGAAACAATTTTGGTCAAAACGTATAAATGGTTCGTTGTGTATTGGGACAATCAAGAAGAACCGGCGATAACATCTGGCATGTAGATAGTGGATGTTCAAGACATATGACTGGCACTTTAACTTGCTGCAAGATTATCATCAAATTGATGGAGAGTATGTTGCTTTTGCTAGAAACCCAAGAGGAGGAAAGATTGAAGGACAAGGAACAGTATCAAATGGAGTAAATAGTCTAGAATTTGTCAACTTTGTTCCTCAGTTGAAATACAATCTGATGAGTGTTTCACAGATATGTGACAAGAACTTTTGTGCTTTATTCAATTCAAAAGAATGTCTTATCTTGAAGCCGGGAGTGGTGATTCCGGAAGAACTTATTCTCATGCGTGCTCCTAGAAGATACAACACATATAGCTTGGATATGAACAACCCATCGGGCATTGAATCGTGTTTTCTCTCAAAGGCTTCCGAAGATGAATCTTTCCTGTGGCATAAAAGGTTGGGACATGTCAATTTCAAAACAATGAACCGACTGGTTCAAGGCAACCTAGTCACCGGATTACCTCTCAAAGATTTCACTCCTATGGAACACTGTATCTCATGTTCTAATGGAAAACAACACAAATCTTCACATAAGCCTAAAACCACCAATTCCATTGACTCTCCTCTCCAATTGCTTCATATGGATCTTTTTGGTCCAGTGAGTGTCATGAGTCTTGGACGAAAGTCATACTGTCTGGTGGTAACAAATGATTTTTCTCGATTCACTTGGGTGTTTTTCTTAGCCAAGAAAGATGAGACGCTAGAGATTTTAAAAACCTATCTGCTTCAAATTGGGAACCTCTTCAATCTAAGTGTGAAGACTATATGCAGCGATCATGGAACAAAATTCAAAAATGCAATTCTTGATTCCTTCTATGAAAGCAAAGGAATTTCTCAACAATTTAGTGCACCTCGTACTCCTCAACAAAACGGTGTAGCTGAAAGAAGAAACCGCACTTTAATTGAAGCTGCACGAACTATGATTGTTGACTCTAAGCTTCCCGTGACTTTCTGGGCTGAGGCGGTCAACACTGCATGTTTTGTGCAAAATAGGGTTCTTATCACTAAAAGTTGCAACAAGACACCTTATGAAATCATGTACAAGCGCAAGCCAGTTATCGATTTCTTCAGAAAATTTGGGTGTGTGTGCACTATGCTTAACACTTCAGATCAGCTCAACAAGTTTGAAGCCAAAGCTGATGAATATTATTTTGTTGGTTACTCATCCAATCAACGTGCTTTTCATGTCTACCATAAGAAGAAAAGGATAGTGCTGGAGTCCATTGACATCAATTGGCATGAAAACAATCATACGGATGCACGAGATGGTCCCAATTGGCTCTTTGACGTCGATTCAGTTTTTAAGTCATTTAATCTTCCTGATTTCTCTATTGAAACAACTCATGCTAATCCTTACTTCTCTGTGAACAATCTAGGGAACATAAATGATCAAGGCTCTTCCTCATCTCCTCAGGTTGAAATTCCTGTGGTTGCTAATGCTGAATCTGATATGGAGTCTTCCGGTTCTGGTGCAACAAGTGAAACTGTTGAAGACAACTCTCTTCCAATAGTAGATGTTGCACCACAATCACCTGCTGAAGATCATGTTAATGATATTGCCGATCCTCCTGCTGAAAATCTTACTAATTTGGAGGAAGTCATAGAAGAAGATGAAATTCCTCAACTGCGAATTCACAAGATTCATCCCACCAATAACATCATTGGACCACTCAATGTGGGTGTTAGTACTCGAAGTGCCTGTGAAGCATTTGAAAACAGCATGTTTTCTTGCTTCATTTCTCAAGCTGAACCAAAGAACATCAAAGCAGCTCTACTAGAAAACAGCTGGGTGGAAGCAATTCAGGAAGAGCTACAGCAATTCTCAAAGCTGCATGTGTGGAATTTGGTAGATCTTCCCAAGAACAAAGTTCCAATCGGCACTCGTTGGGTTTTTCGCAACAAAAAGGATGAAGGCGGCACTGTGATTCGAAATAAAGCTCGTCTGGTGGTTCAAGGTTTTTATCAAGAAGAAGGGATTGACTATGAGGAAGTCTTTGCACCAGTGGCTCGTTTGGAAGCCATCCGAATGTTTCTCTCCTATGCAGCCTACATGGACTTCACCGTTCATCAAATGGATGTAAAAAGCGCATTTTTATATGGCAAAGTTCAAGAGGAACTTTATGTCAAGCAGCCGCCGGGTTTCATTGATCCTAATTTTCCAGACCGTGTTTACAAGTTAGATAAAGCATTGTACGGTCTTCACCAAGCACCTCGTGCGTGGTATGAAACTTTATCGAAGCATCTGCTTGAGAATGGTTTCACACGAGGAGCAATTGACCAAACTTTGTTCAAACGGAAGGATGAAAAGGATACAATCATGGTGCAAATTTATGTGGATGACATCATTTTTAGATCTACAAATCCCCGTCTCTGCAAAGAATTTGAAGAAGTGATGCGATCTAAGTTTGAAATGAGCTCCATGGGGGAAATGAAGTTCTTTTTGGGACTACAAGTTGATCAGTCTGAGTCAGGAATCCTTATCCATCAAGAAAAATACGTAAAAGAAATCTTGACCAAGTTCAAAATGGCTGATTCCCATCCAGTAAAAACTCCTGTGGAAGTTCGACATTGTTTGACTCCTGATGTGGATGGTGAAAGCGTCGATCAGCATCTCTATCGCTCTATGATAGGATCTCTCATGTATCTCACGGCCAGCAGACCCGACATCATGTTTGCAGTGTGCTTGTGTGCACGTTTTCAGGCTAATCCTAAACTCTCTCATTTATCTGCTGTCAAACGTATTTTAAGATATTTAAGGTATAAGCCATAATTGGGTCTGTGGTATCCTAAATCTGACTTGTTTGATCTTGTGGCATACTCAGATTCAGACTACGGGGGTTGCAACTTAGACCGAAAATCCACTTCTGGAAGCTGTCAATTCCTTGGCAACCGCTTTGTCTCATGGCAATGTAAGAAACAATCCACCGTTTCCCAATCCACCGCCGAAGCCAAATACATTGCCGCAGCCCTCTGTTGTTCCCAAGTCAGATGGATACAACATCAGATGCTTGACTATGGGATCACATTCCATGAGACACCCATTCTGTGTGACAACACTGCCGTTCCCCATATCACCAAAAACCCCATTCAGCATTCCAAAACAAAACACATTGAAATTAAACATCATATTATTCGTGACTGTGTTGAAAAGAAACATATTCAAATCGTTGAAGTCAAAACCAACAAACAAACCGCAGACATCTTCACAAAGGCTTTTGACTCTACCAGATTTGCCCAACTAGTAGAAATGCTTGGCATGATTAACTTTCAGTAAATTGTGTGAATAGTAGTTTATTCTCTAAATTTTGATTAATTAACAAAGAAAATTTCAAAAAGATTTTATTTTTATGTACAGTATGCACGCAAATCTTTTGGGGGAGAAATATAATATTTTAATGTTGAAAAGAATTGCTGTGTATATAATCTTACAAGTTGCAAAAAAAAAAAAAAAAATAAAAAATTGAATCTGATTTTTGAGAAATGATAGTGTCTGATCTCATCTCTTGGACATGGAATAGACCAAAAGTGATGGTGTTTACTGAGGTATAGCTGGTAGGCCCGACATATGGTTAAAACTTGTAAGTAGTGTGAAAACATAATATGTATCTCATACTTGTGTGTTTGAATCCATTATTGAAACATCTAACCCATTTTTATATCTAAGAAAACCGATTCAATCAGATACAGGCTTACGTATTGGATTCCTATTCATACGCCAAGTGACCGTCAATATAACGATATTTACCACCGATGATCCCGTATGTTTTGCTTACGCAAAGATCTCGGGTGCTCATCCTTTTCCCATCCACTTGGATGATTTGACTCCGTTTGTTTTGCTTACGCAAAGATCTCGGGTGTTCAACATTTTTCTATCTGCTTGGATAATTTTACGACTTCTTCCATTTTGCTTACGCAAAGATCTAGAATGCTCGTACCTTTTTAATATCTACTTGGATATATTTTATTTTAATTTTCTAAATCCACTTGGATATCTTATTTTATTTGGTGGTACTTTGACATTACTAAGACGGTACCTTGGTTAATCAGAAATAGATGATAGGATGAAGATTGGTACTTCTTGAGGATTGATAGGTTTTCAAAATCATTTTATTTTAATATGTGGGGTACACCTTGTATGTTGCTTAAATGGTACCTTCCAATCACATGAAATCTTTGTACAAACAAATGTTCGGGTTTACTTTGCACAAATACCAGCTATCTTCAGGGACTCACAGTAGTTAATTGCAAAAGGAAGTGTTTCAAGAGACTGACAAGATCTGATCTCATGTTGGATCTTTTTCAGGAAGATAAGTGTAAATATCTTGTGTACAATTTCATTTCTATATGTTAGTCTTGTTTCTGCTATTTGAACTATCAAAACTAGTTGTATATATCGAAACTACTTTGAACTATCAAAACTAGTTGTACATATCGAAACTAATTTGAACTATCGAAACTACTTTGAACTATCGAAACTAGTTGTACATATCGAAACTAATTTGAACTATCGAAACTACTTTGACATATTGAAACTACTTTGTGCATATCGAAACTACTTTGTGCACATCGAAACTAGTTTGTCCTATCGAAACTAGTTGTTTCAAGAGGGGCATTTTTGTCTTTTGTCTCACGAAAATTAAAAGCCTTCATGAGCAATCCCTCCCTTCATACTGATATTCACTCGTCTTTTTCAAACCCTCTTCGTCTTCTCTGTTATTCGCAAAATCTCTCAAACCATCGGTCTGAGTTGCAAGATATCAGCATTAATCACCTGATTTCCCCGTTGTCACCATCGTCTTCATCATCAGGTAACGTCTCACTACTTCATTTTGGATGATTTTTGCAAATCGGCTGACCTAGGATTTCAAAGTTTAAAATTTGTTCGACTAAATCTTCATAATAACAGTCGTTTTTGTGCTTATCCGTGTTTGCATACATCTCTATTATCTTTGAACTCACGATTAATGTGTATTCCTGCAGATAACAGCCTCACCTTCGGTAAGATGAAGTTCCGTCACTTACATGCCACTCTAAACCCTTCTTTAAATTGTTTATATTAGTCTGAGTATAACGAATCAGAGGGGTTTGGGTTTCAAACCATGTAGTTTCGATAAAGGGGTTCAACACTTTAAAAAATTTCTCAAAAGTTTTTCAATCGAAACTACCAGTTTCGACACCCAAACTTGCCCTAGTATCTCTGATCGAAACTAGATAGTTTCAATAAGTTCATCTCCATCGAAACTAGTTGTTTCAACAGTGTAGATTTAAATTTTTTTAAGTGTTGATCAAAGCTTATAGTCTCTATCGAAATTACTTGTTTCGATAAAGCTGTTTGTTAAATTAACCAAATTCATCTCAAATCGAAACTAGTTGTTTCGACCGTTAAGACTTCAAAATTTTTCTAAGTGTTGATATACCTTGTTTCGATTAAGTATTTTCTGAAATCTTACTTATTGTGCAAAATTGATGAATTTTACAGGTATGGATCTCTTATTTGTAAAAAGACACAATGTCTGTGCATTCCTTAATGCCAATGATCCAAAAGCTGCAGAGTTCATTCCTGTCTTAAACTTCCTGGCAAACTCCAACATCAGCTTTGCCATCAGCAACAATCTGCCGGTGTTTGAGACATCTATAAGAGAATTTTGGGAGACTGCAGAAATCATCACAGTTGAAAATATGGAGCACATTAGAGCAACTGTGCTTGGCCAAGAAGTCTTATTTTCTGAAGCTACAGTTAGAGAGGTGCTGCAGTTTAATGACAATCCAGATGCACCCATTGAATTTCCAATCTTCTATGTTAAAGAATGCTTCAGAAGATTGGGTCATCCACATGAATTCAAAAGTGGCCAGATAATCAAGAACTCCTTACCAAGCCACTGGAGATACATAGTGCACGTGTTTATTCACTGCCTATCAATCAGAAAAGGAGGGTTTGATTCAGCAAACAACACTCTGGGCTCAGCAATTTTGGGGATAATCAAGGGAAGAGATTACAATTTTTCTGGCTTCATCTTCAGACAGTTAAAGGACAATCTAACAGGAGCCGTGAAGGAGAAATTTCTGGCATATCCAAGATTTTTACAAATTATCATCAATCATCTTCATACTGAGCTGCAACAAGGTGGGAACATCTTTGTGTTCGACCATATGATTGCCATGACTCTCAGCTATATGAGAAGTACTAACAAGAGAACCAACAGGGCTATAGCTGACGTTCCCCTGTTTGGTCATATTATTGGTGAAGAAGAAGAATTTATCCCTGATATTGACCCTGATCTAGAAGAAGAGATCTTATCATCTGATGAAGAAGAAATGGAAGTTGAACAAGATCAAGGTAATCCACCTATTGATGAAGCTGAGATTGAGATAAACATTCCTATTGTTCAAGAAGAAGAACAACCCATAATTGAGCCTGTGATAGAGGCTCCTTTTGTTGAACAAATACAGATAATTCAAGAGCCAGCAGTTAATGTTGAAGCTGACATGCATGAAGCTGGGGAGGAAGTTACAGAATCAAGTGGAACTCTGGATGCAGGAATTTATGGATCTGACTACTACAAGTCTGATTCAGATGATAGAACAAAGCATCTTGCATCTTCCTCCAAACGACAAGTTGTGTCAGGTTCTGATTTTGAGGAAGAAGAGCCTAAGGCAAAGAAAATCAAGACTGGATTTGAAGATTTGTCATCCTCGTCATATTCTCTATTAGCTACTCCACAACCTACTCCACAGCCCACTCCACAACCAACTCTAGAACAAACTCCACAACAATCACCCATCCATACTACTCCCACATCACCAACTCATGATTCAACCTCTCCTGTACCAAGAGTTAAAACTTTAAGCCTTGAACTAAAGAAAATGCAGGATACGATTCAAAAGAAAGATAAAGAAATTGAAGGCTTAAAATCTAATTTGCATGATGTTCAGGAAGAAGTTAAAGACCTGAAGCTGGAAGTTGGGGGTCTACATACCCAGATTGACACTCAACAAACCCAACTTGAAACACAACATAAACTAATCTCAAAGCAAAAAGAAGAATTCAAGGCTTTAGCTGAAGTGGTGGAACAGCTCAAGGCCTCAATGGTAAAACCTGTACAACAACAACCAACCACTTCAACAGCTCAGGGGGAGACCACATCTGTAGTTGAACCCTCATCTCCTGATCTTGTGACTAATCCAGAGTCTGCACTAACTATCTTTGTTGGCCATGCTGAAAAGACAAAAGAGACAGTTGAAGTAAAGATTGAAGAACCAGAACTAAACCTTCCCTCAGCAAGTGAGAGAAGAGATGCTAGAAATAAAGGGAAAGGGACTTCTACTGAAATTGAGACCGTGATTCTGGATGAAGAAGATATCCCATCCGATGACGAGCTAAATGCCCTTTTAGATGAAATTGAAAACTATGGGTATAATGATCTTTATCCAGAGATTTTAACTACCGAAGAAAAGGAGACTGAGAGAACCAGATACTTCACAGAGGAAGGAGAGGAAATTCAAACCTTGTCTGATGAAGAAAAAGGCGAAGAAGATGTTCAAGTTAATCTTATCAAGACAGTCACTCCTGAACCAACCACTACAGTCTCCGAATCCAGTCCAGCACAAGATCCACCCTCTGTTGCTCCTGAACCTCCAATTTCAAGAAAGTCTTGGTTTAAGAAAATAATTCAGGAGGAAACTCCTAAAACATATGAATGGATAGCAGAGCATCAGGAACTAAAGAGGCCTCCAATTAGCTGGAAGTATGATGCTGAAAGGAAGCTCTTTATTATAAGAAGATATAGAGGGGGGGTTCAGCACTTTAAAAATATGACTGACTTCCAAACCCTTCCTTTCTATGACCTCAGGGATTTAGCCAAACTTCCCCTTTAAAACCCTGGGAAGGTCATGATGGCTTATGACTTTGAGAAATTTCTGTATTCTTAAGTCAACAATGATTTCAAGGGAATGAAGCCTAGGAAAACTCAAAAGAAAATCTCAAAGACTAGGTTTCATCCTAAGACTAACAAGTCATATGTGTTCTTGAGGTACAAACCTGCCCAAACTCACAAGAACATCACCATTCCAAAATATGTACCTGTCCAGCTGCAAACTTTCAGAAAATGGTACTATAACCCAATCATTGGCAGTGCAGTAATAGAGTGTGAGGGCAAGGAAGACATCACTATCTTTGAGCCTATGGAGCTGTTGAAATTTCAGCCTGAAGATCTGGAGATACTTTTTCAGAATCATATTCAGGCATACAGTGATGAAGATGAAGCTGATGCTAAGGCCTACCAACGGATTGTATCTCTCCATGTTAAACCTTTTATACCAAGGATAACTGAAGGACCAGCTGCTTGATGAAGAGCTGAAGACAGTAACGCAACAACTTAGGGGGAGATTGTAGAGTCATATCTTATATATAAGTTGTTGTCATTTATTATATGTTTAACCAGTTTTAGACTAGTTTACTTTATGTCATTTCATTAAGTGTAATTTCAGTTTTCTGTAATTTACTGCTTTATTAGCTAAGTCTGGGCCATCGAAACTACTTAGTTTCGATTGAGTTTGTTCAATCGAAACTACTAGTTTCGATAGATGGTAGTTTCAACAGTCTGTGTATCACTTGTAGATGGTCAATCGAAACTAGTAGTTTCGATTGAACATAGTTTCGATAACTGTCACTACTATAAATAGCCTAGTTTGAGAATGTTTAGGGTGTGAGTAGCGGCTGTAACCCTGAACCTTCTCTTTCACATTGTTCTTGAATCAATACAATTTGCAGTTGTTTATTCACTATGTTCTTACATTTTCTTACCATTTGCGTGTTGATTCATAGTGTGGTTAGCCTGTTATCTTCACCAACACTGTTTCTATCATCTGCTTCACCACCATACACACAGTTTCCGCCTGTGTGTGTGTGTAATCGATCAAATTAGTGATTTCAAGTGAAATCTGGACCTACATTCCAGATCCTGATGGCTTTGCAGTAGAAGACACCCCATAATACATAGAAGGGTCTTGAATCTAGGGTCTTCCAGCACTTTCTTTCTTTTTGAGGTTCATATCGTGTGCTTGAACCTTTCCTATTACTTCATCAACCGTCATCTCATAAAACCTGGGGTTCTCTCTCAGTAGGGTAGTATACATTTCGAACTTTGGTGGTAAAGCATCCAAAAGCTTTTCCACCAACTCATCATCGGGATACTTTAGTTCATATGAGTTCAGTTCAGTCTGAAGGCGGTAGAATCTAGAAATAAGTTCATCAATAGATTCATTCTCTAGGTATCTGAAACACTCATACTATTTCCTCAACAGCTCTCTCTTGCTCTTCTTGACATCACTGTCTGTAGCTCCCGGGAGCCTCGTCGCGCAGCGGATATACACGGACTTGTTCTGTGATTTGTGTGGGAACAAAGAAAACGAAGCAGAGAAACACAAACATAGACAAAAGACAATGAAACGACACGTAATCCATAACATAGAAGTCATCCCGTATTACAGACTACATACTGAAGGAGCACACATCTCTCATCTAAGCTCATGGTCCATGGGTCGGGAGAGCTCTTCCCGACCCAGACACCTCTCGACCTTGTTCCAGAGTTCCACCTACAATTGAAGACAAGTCTTCTATTTATAGGTGAAGGAACATTACCTGCATACTTACTAAGTATGCATGGTTTGGTCATGCGTACTTAAGTACGCAGGACCAAACTGGTGTGCAGGCTAAGTACTCAGGAACACCCTCCTGCGTACTAGCCACGTACACCGATACATAGAATTTAATCTATAGTTACAAAACATGCTTCTACAAACTCCCTCTTAACTATAGCATCAAATTCTATCTATCTCTAACACTGATATACATCAGTTTACAAAGAATGTCCTAACAGACTCCCTCTAAACTAATGACATCAAGTGTCTTCTGGTGAGACTTGATCTTCTGGCATTCCACTTGAGATCTTCAAATCTTCAAACTTCAGTCTTCAGTCACTGAGTGATGACAAACCCGATTCCCTCTAACTGTAGCTTTCATTGTAGACCAAACCAAGTGCTTCAATAAGAACCAAGTAACCCAACACAACTCATTGTAGTTCATCCTCTCTGCAGTAGCAACCTCCACCCTGACTTAGAACTCTGAGTCTGACAATGTCTTCCTAAACAGGTAACAATAGTAGACTAAGACAACTCCAAATCAGCTGGCATATGATAGAGAGTTTGAGTTTCCAATAACCTGCATCAAACTAATCAGCTCCCATTGGAATTCCAGTAAGATAAACTTAAGTCTTCAACCAGATGTGTCCAACTCTATCCTGTATCTTCACGAGTCAACCAAATTCCCGAAGATGTTCATTTCCAATATCCCCTTTCAGTTTAAGCTCCATCTGACTAGACCAGAAACAAGGGTATGTTTCCTATCCCATCGGCCAATGATAAAAGGTTCCATCTTCAACTAATAATCCAACAAATATCCAGCTTCATCTTGAAAACACACGATAGAATCAAACACGAAAAATATAGTTTACACGAGAAATCATAGTTGAGATCCATATTACGTCAAAGAGGTATATATAGGAAGTACCAACGGCTTTTCCACCAACTCTTTAATGTCTCATGAATACTAGATTTTATCCCCCTCATTTCTCTGTAAACTATGACCAGCTTCATCATCACTTCACTCAAATTCTCAAAAAGCACAACTAGCCAACTCTAGGATTTTATTCTTTTATTCCTTTGCAAAGATCCAAAACAGCAAATCCTTGGATTCAAGTTGTTCCAATATTCATCCCCTATTAAAGAAGTATCCCGGATACTCGTAGCCTACATATTCAGGTTTGAATGCCTAAACAAGATGATTCTCTTTCCAAAAGACCCAAAGCAGCCACATCTTCACAAATAGAACGAGACCTTTAGTCGATGACGACCCAATTGCTCCCTTTAGTTCAGCATTCATACCCTATTAAATAAGTATCCCGGATACTCGTAGCCTACATTTTCAGGTATGGACCCTTAAACAATGTATGACAAGTGGTATCATCCAACAAAAATCTCGTTCGTGTTTCGCCAAGCCACATCATATACAAATTCTGGTCCGGAAAAACCAAAATTACTATCTTCTCAAAAATGGGCCAAAACACGCGTACAAATGATCACTAAATTTATTTATTTATTTTATATTTTGTTTTGAATCCCAGATGCTAGTCCATGCGTACTTAGTAAATACGCACATAAAGGGTGCTCATGCGTATTTAGTAAATACGCAAAGCCAAGTGCTCATGCGTATTTGATAAGTTCGCAAAGCCAAAATGCCCATGCGTACATGCTAAGTACGCAGAGTTAAATACTCATGCGTACTTAACAAGTACGCATGAGTACTTCTCTTACGTACTTAGTAAGTACGCAGGACAAAACCCATGCGTACTTAGTAAGTAAGCAGAAAAGCTGAATTTGCGTACTTATCAAAAAGTAACAGCGTTATTGACGTATCTTGAGGAAAATGCTCGAAAAGTGTTGGATCTGATAAATTGATGCTTCCAAAAGCTTAGAAATCATCTTCTAACAAACCCTCAGCCTTCCAAACACCAAATGAAGTGATAACAAACTCAGATTTGAGGATTTTTGCAAGAAAAAGTAGCGAACTTTTATAACTCAGATCTGCTCAAAAAACCGTAAAACCCGAAACTGGAACACAAATCAACGAACACCGAGGCTCTGATACCACTTGTAGGTCCCGGGAGCCTCGTCGCGCAGCGGATATACACGGACCTGTTCTGTGATTTGTGTGGGAACAAAGAAAACGAAGCAGAGAAACACAAACATAGACAAAAGACAATGAAACGACACGTAATCCATAACATAGAAGTCATCCCGTATTACAGACTACATACCGAAGGAGCACACATCTCTCATCTAAGCTCACGGTCCATGGGTCGGGAGAGCTCTTCCCGACCCGGACACCTCTCGACCTTGTTCCAGAGTTCCACCTACAAATGAAGACAAGTATTCTATTTATAGGTGAAGGAACATTACCTTCGTACTTGACAAGTACGCAAGGCAAAAGCCTTGCGTACTTACTAAGTACGCAGGACCAAACTAGTGTGCAGGCTAAGTACTCAGGAACACCCTCCTGCATACTAGCCACGTACACCGATACATAGAATTTAATCTATAGTTACAAAACATGCTTCTACACTGTTACCCTCAAAGCTTTTCAGCAGAGCTTTCCAAAGATCCTAAGAAGTATCGTAACTTCTAAAACTGTGAAATAACTCTCAGGTTAAGGCCATGGTTATAGAACCATGTGCCTTCTTTTCTCATTCATAAATCTTCTTCTCTTCTTCATCTAGCTTGGAGATAGGTTTGGGAACAGTTTCTTCAAGAAACAAATATGTTGGATGTTTATATCATTCAAGGATAGGTATCCATAAGGTGGAATCAGTATATGAGATATACTCCTCAAAGCGTGCTTTCCAGTTAGAAAAATCACTTACGTTTAGCAGCTTTGGTGGTTTTTGTGGAGTACCAATCTCATTATCATAGTTCAGCAGACTACTAATGTTCTGAATGTTTGACATGGTGATTAACTTAGTCAAATGTCAGAAATTTCAGGACAACTTGCGCACTTAAAACTGGACATGCGCACTTGAGATTTGGTCTTGCGCACTTGAGATTTCCTCCTGCGTACTTAGTAAGTACGCATGAGTAAATGTTAAGTACGCTGGAAGCCAAGTTAAGTACGCACAAGAATGGTCTTGCGTACTTAGCAAGTACGCAGGAAGACTGTCCTTTATGCCAAATAAGGTAAGTACGGAGTATGCTTTATCCACATGTTCTACCAACTTTTTTCGGTCGCCGAAAATAGCTCAGATCTTCAAATTTGGAAGATATTAACAAATTGATCAAGCTAAAAGGTTAGAAACTTGTTTCTAACAAACCCTTGATGATCAAAACACTTAAACAAACAACAAAAAGGTCGGATTTTGAAAGATTTTTGCTTTTAAAATAGCACTCAAGAGCTACTTCTATTTTATCACAAAAATCACCAATTTCCTTGTAGAAAGGCTGTAGATTGTGTCAAAAATGCTCCTAACACACTCACAACACTCGAAATCAAGAACTGACACTCTGATACCACTTGTAGGTCCCCGGGTGTCTCAGATCGTCACATGCAAGTGCGTTGGCTAGTCTGACCGGGTGCAGAATGCCTATGACTAGGTGGAGAATCAAACAATACAAAGTAAACCGACAACAAACACAAGATACTTTAAACTTCGTCTATTGATAATCACAGATGGTTACAGTGTGCAAAATGAGTGCGTACATAATTCTGTCACTAACTGGCTATATATACTAAGACCTGTTGCCTGCGCACTTAACAAGTGCGCAGGGCTTAGCTCCTGCATACTTAGCAAGTACGCAAAATTTGTTCTTACGTACTTGCTAAGTATGCAGGATGTACATCTTGCGCACTGGTTATGTGCGAACAACACTTTACAAAGACTAGACAAGTACAAGTACCTACATACATGATTACAACTTGATAAACCAATATATACAGATACTAAATACAAATACAAATACAGAAAATAAAGCACAAAAGCATAAGACAACATCTAGAGTGTTTGTCACACAAACGTGCTCCAAAAAAGTATCTCCATTAATCTAACAACCATCTCTTACGGTACTGACCATCCCCTTCAACACCGACATAACCCATTATTTGCCTCCAGTGACCCTAAATTAAAACCCCATTATAAGCCACTGAATCATTAGCAGCATCTTCAAATTGCAATGCCAGACGAACTGTCTCTTCAGAAATTATCAAGTCTTGATTATTCACACGTCGAATCACAATTGGATTAACAGTGCAGTCAAATCTAGCAGACTCCCAAAACTGATCTATATAAGGCCTTGATATAACTGGATCAATGGTCAAAGCATAAGCAATCCTCGATCTATTCAGAAACCCGATAATCTCATTGTATTCCATCACCGCTCCTTTCCTTTCAGGATTCAACAATGCAATCTGATTATGGTCATTAAAAAATTCATGAGCCATCACTGTAAACATATTCAAAACAAACATCAGTACTGCAATTAATGACTTAGAAAATTTCAAAATCAAATCAGATAAAATACTCTGGCGCAATTAACAACTTCGATATAAGGACTGATAGCGCACTTATAACTACGCTAGGGTTTACTCAGGCGCACTTGCACATCTACGCTAGACCAAAAACAGAGACTTTTTCAAAAAATTGATCAGACGCAGATATCCAACTCTAAATCACTCCCAATATGATCGAAAACATGTAATGACTCTTAAACAAGCAACAATTTTGATTTTAACATTATTTTTGTTACACATTTTGACAAAGCAATGACACAGTCGAAAAGTAAAAGTTCGACACCCTGAGTAAAACCCTAATTAACCTCTCGAATCATGAATCAGAGATGATGATTATGACAACCTGATGATCGAAAAGATACTAGTAACACAATATGATGGAAATTTTTAACAAACACCGAGGAATTTTAGCACTGGTGTAGGTCCCGGTAGGTGTGATGGATCTCTAGACTCGCGGCACGACACGGTGATAACGTGCGGAATCCATGATCAACGTGCAACGTGTAAAGAAATCAATAACACAAGGTAAAGAATCTCCTTTGTATTTCTCCACAAAACACTATTTACAAAGCCATCTGGTTCTTGCACTCTATTCTTGACTACTGAACTCAGACATGTAAACACCTATTTATAAGGAAACCACAAAGACCACAGGCGAACTTAGCAAGTTCGCCTAGAAACTCTTAAGCGAACTTAGCAAGTTCCCCTGAACATTCCCTCAGGCGAACTTGACTCGTTCGCTAACTTACAACACAGAATTTTAGCGACAGATTCAAAACATGTCCTAACAGACTCCCTCTTAACTGTTGCTAACAATTCTATGCAATTACAAGTCAAAGACTTTAAGACTAAGACATAGAATCTTCAAGCTCTTTATCACCAGAATATGCTCCAACAACAGGAATAAGTTTCACTCAAATACGCTAAGGCCGGGAATAACTTGTAAGAAATGTTACTGAATATTCAAACACCTGTAGGTCCCCGATGGTCTACGGATCGATCTCTCACATATAACACACGACGTAAACTCGTAGTGCGGAATCCAAACGAATAAACGCGTCTCGAACAGATAAGGACACAATACGAACACATAAGACGAGATTCTCTGAAAGCTCTCTGTATTACTCTACAAAATGTGCTTACAAGTACAGTTTTGTTTAAGTTCTACAACTAAGCACTATTTATAGGTAAACATAATCTGCCACAGGCGAACTTAACAAGTTCGCCACGCCCATGGCTTAGGCGAACTTGTTAACTTCGCCATTAACAAAACTTAACCATTCAAGACAAAATTACAATGATAAAGACTAAAAAAGACCTATTCTATTACACAAAGCTACATGTCACACAAAATACTCCAACATACTCCCCCTTGATATTAGCTTGGTCTTGTAATCTTTAATTGTTCTTTCGACTCTCCAGCACCTTGCTTCCAGCATGTACTCCTTTGTTTATACATACATGTAACACTCTTTTGTATTGCATGGCCTATTCTCTCCATTCATCTGTATACATAATCTCTTTTCTCTTCAATATCAAATTCAATGCATCATAGAAACGAAACATAATCTTTCCTTCTTTATCCTCTATAACTGCCTCTCCAGTGTCCACATCTACAAACCACCACTTCATGTTTCCAATAAAATCTTGTGGGACTTTCTTCAATAGAATCTTCTTTAGTGCTTTCACTTGTTTGAACTTGTACTTCACGACTTTCTTGTTTGTCACTGGATCTTTAACTCTAACTATCACTCCCTTCTCAGGTTTTAAATATTCATACTTACCAGCCATACCTTCTATCTTTATAAGTCTAGCAATTGCATCAACAATACCATCCCTTGATCTGTTAATCAATGGCTTAGTTGATAAACCATTAACTTCACATCTAAGCAAAGAGTTCAAATACTTCAATCTTGGCTTTAAGTACTGAACACCATCAGTACTCTTGATCACTATCACCTTAAACTCCTCTTCATAGAACCAACTTAATATTCTTCCACTACAATGACCTTCATCCACTTATCTTTCCTTTTGAACCGGTGATGGTGATGCCACAGGCAATATCTTTTTCCAACTTCTTACTACCTCTAACCACCTTTTTTTTGTCATTCCAGTTTCTTTGTATAAAACAGGCTCTTCATTCATAATACTTGGAGTATCAGGCTTTGTAACTTCAGGTTCTTTATTCACAGACTCATTAAAATCATCAGAACTAGTCTCATGAATCATATTGTCTTGAACAAAGTTTAGAGTAATAATTAACTCCATCACAGACTTGATATGAAATATCAGCTTCATCTTTGGTAACTTCTTCCTTATTCTTGGATGTTTAGCCAACCAAGCATAGTGCTCCGGGCTAAAGTATTGTTCAGTCTCTTCTGAGTCAGTTGACTCATTTCCTTTTTTAGCATTTTCACCTGAACTTGAACTAGAACTAGTATCAACAACTTCTACATTCTCAGCTAGATGGGGTGATGGAGGATTATCTTCCACATTCTCCACATTATCTATATTCACCTCATGTTCCATATCTTCAACATTATCAGCTTCAGCTTCATGTTCAATCACATTCTCATCAGCAGGTTCATTTTGTTAGGCAATTGCTTGATTAGGTTGTTCTTGTTGTGGCTGTTCTAAAGCATCATCAGCATGTATCTAGTTATCATTCGGTGGAGCTACATAATTAGGATTAACTATGTGTCCAAATAAAGCAGTAGGCACTGGAATCAATGCTGGATTCTGTTGCTTCACATTATGATAGTCTGTGAAAATTCTCTTTGTCATCAGAGTCAAAGTAAGTCTTGAATTCAACGGTGGTAGATTAGGAATGAGATGGTTGAAAATAACTTGTAAAAACCTAGGGTACATGATAAAACCCTGTCCCTCAGGTGGTGTGATTTGTGCAACCAACTCCTTGTAGTTATACAAAGCAAAATTGAATGGTCTATTTAGTGTTAAGGCAACCATAGCTCCTTGTAATGCAGACTTAAGACCATCAGTTCCTGCTTTCCTAAGTGACAAGCATTGAATGATGACATGCATCAAATACCTCCAATGACCAACGAGACCTCCTTTACGTGTCTGTGAATCATTAGCCCTGCCTCTATAACCCATTCTATTAAAGCATCATGTGATTAAAGTAGTAGGCAAGCCAATTGGATCTGTATCAGCACCTCCTAAGCTCAAAGCTTCTCTAATAGTTTCCACAGAAATTGCAATATCTTGAGTGTTAATGGTTGATAGAATCACATTTGGGTCAAGAGTACAATCATGGTCACCTGTATCCCAGAACTGATGGATGTATTGTAGACTGATCACTGGATTAGCAGATAAAGCCACTCTCAATCTTGATCTGTTAAAAAATATGATTATTTCTCTGTAGTTAACAACTTCAGGCAAATCCGCATCAAGTAAAGCCACCTGATTATGTTTGTACTCAACCCTTTTATCCATGATCTGCACAAGTTAATTGATTAGACTTGTGCAAGCAAAAAATAAACTATAAATAAAACAAAACAAAGTTGAATAAAATAAAAAAAAATGCTAAGTCTGAATCAGTAAAGGCCCTAGAGGCGAACTTAATAAGTTTACTAAGAGTCCCTATGGCGAACTTATCAAGTTGGCCTGAACAAGTTCGCTAGAACTCTCAAGCAAACCAAAAAATCTGATAACTCCAATCAAATGATAATCAACCGATCCAATGCATGAAATCCAATCACAAACACTCGATTAACACTGATATACAATCAATTTCAGTTTCAAATCCCAAACAACCCATTCAAGCACACAACAAACCTATCGCTGAAACCCTATGACTATATCCAATCGATTTGAGCTATTCAGTGGATGAAAAAAACTGATTTTACCTTCAATATGAGCACAAATCAAAATGGAGTAGGACACGAACACAACAAACACAAGTATCTCAGAAAATGAAGATCATAGAACAAGTTCACCAGAAAACTGAACAAGTTTGCTTTCACTGAGTTCGCCCAAAGCAAATAGGTAAAGTAACAAGTTCGCCAACCTGTTCATTAAATACCTCTCAACTAAGTTCGCCAACCAAGCGAACTTAATAAGTTCGCCACCCCTGGTGAACTTAAACAAACTCAAACATCACCAAGTTCGCTAGTTCAAGTTTCTAAGACAAAAATATGAACGTTTTCAAAATTCCAACTCAGTATTAAAACCGATCGTTTTCCAAACTGTAACCTGTAACAATGCAAATCCTGTAAGTTATGATTTCATGGAAGTTGAAAATAAAATATTTTTGGATTTTTCAAAAAAAAAGTAAAGCAGTAAAACAATAAAAGCAAATCTTTTTGGTTTTTATTTGTACATACTGAATCACATGTTTTTGCTTGAATACTGCGAGTAAGAAGATCATATCAGTATATATGATGAAACACACACACATTTCAGATATAAAATCCCTAGCAGATCTAAGGGTGACCTATGGTATTATGTGTACATATGAGTCTTGACTCATCAATTATGTAACTTGTACAACTCACAGCACAAACTATCAAACCTTTTGAAAATCATGAAATGATACGCGATAAACTTCAAAGTAAACAGGATCAAATCATGACATGTTACCTTATTCGTACCAAATTTGCAATATAATACATGTAACTTTAAATTGTCCGCATTATAAAATTTGAAACCAAAAGCGTTTTTATCCCACGTTCTTGTGGGTTAGTACCAATTATATGAAAACAATGCGTACCCTACATATATGCCGACAGAAAGTAAATGTGTACTATCTTCAAGACATATAATGTAACATCCATGACTTTTTGCCTGTAATATTTTATTTTATGCAATAAAAACGTTTGTGACATGTCATGCTATTTCAACCTCGTTATAACATATATGTACATTTCATCGCGCTATATTAATTTCAAGCGTGTAACGACTTGAATTTTTGGTATTTTTAACTTTTTATTTTATATATTGTTTTATATCATATATTAAATAAATTAATTATAAACTTTTAAGTTTTATAAAAATGAGGTTTTATCTTATAAAAGAAAAATAAAGATATGTATATAAGTTTTATATTTTTATGGGTTTTATAACAGAGAATTATATAACTTATCAATTTTAAATTAGAAAAGAAAAGGGCCTTGAACCTCTCATTCAGCTTTGAACCCCCCATCATGTTGCTTGAACCCCTTCACTTTGAACCCTCCCTTCTTCCTCTTGAACCATGGACATCCCAACAACAGATTTTGACTTTCTAAAGTCAAAATCGCATATCAATCTCACAAATCCGTTGATATCAAGCAAAATTGTTACCATATTCGGTCAAATTGTGATTCCTTAAATCACGCACACGTTTTTTGAGCTTTATACGTTCTCTTTCAGTCATTAATCACAAAAATCAAATCCCGATTAAAAACCGGAAACCTTGAAATAGATCCGTAAGTCAAGCCCAATCTCATTCGATTTACTAGCATTAGACGTGTTTCTACTCACCCTATAAAAGCCCCTAACCATTTACAAGTCGAAATCACCATAAATCGTCCCTGTGGAGATCGAAGCAACTGATTCGGGGCTCACGCGATCTATAGCAACCTGTTTTCCTTTAATTCGTTATCGTATAACAACTCCAAGTAAATGTTGTTGCTGCTATTCGCTTCCTCTAATTCCATTGTTGAGTTCGAAATCATGTTGGGGATTTAGGGTTAAGATTTTCGTGTCTGAGTTTTATGTTTGGAGAAGATGACATATCAGAACTATGTGTTAAATCTATTTTTCTGTTTTAAACCAACAAGGTAGGATAGACTAATTGGTTAAACCCTTTCACTCACACAGCCAAGGTCACAGGTTCTAACCCTGTGACTGGCATTCTTTTTTTCTTTCTTTGTGTTAATAGATCTTTTGCTTAATTATACACACACACATAAACATGTTTACATGAATACATAAAGGAATAAGATACATATTTATAATTATAACAAAACACATACATATAATTTTGACATTTATTTAATATACTTTATATATATATATGTATGTTATAAGTAAACTATAATCATTATGTTATGGTTATAAAACCCACATCTTTTTTTTATATATAAACTTTGAAAAGTTTAATAATTAATATCCCCATTAAATGAAAAGCATACATATAATTGTGTTTAATCATTTTCTAAAATCGTTTTGAATATACGAACATCATTATCTTATTCGTTCATTACTACTACATGTTTCAAAAGACTTGACAAACATTATTTTATTGTCATAAACCTTATAACCTTTAAAATTATAAAATAGTCGTATTTTGTAACGTCATAAGTTTTATTAATCCAAAAGCGTTATAGTTATGTTAGTAACCTAAACCGTTAAAAAGACATATTATTTTATTAAGCATTACTAATAATATAAATTTTAATAATTGTGTTATTAGTATATTTATCATATTAATTAATACTTTCACAAATAATATGGTATTAGTAGTTATATTATTCATTTAGTAATTTATCTTACTAATTGGATTTTCATAAATAGTAATATTACAATTCCATAACTAAATTATTTATTTCAAGTCATATCCTTATAAATATCATTTTATATAATATTTCGAAATGATGATCATTTTAATATCTAGTTTTAAACACATTTGACATCGTCTTGAAAATGTAAACATTGTACTAAGATAATTATTATAATATTGTATTTGCAAATAATACTTATCGTTGACACATGTCCTCCTTTAATAGATAAACTTTATAAAACATCATTTAAAACTCTGTTCATGTCATCGATCACTCGTCCATTCCTAAACCCTAAAGTCCCCAAATCATTTTCCTTGTTGTTTCTCTTGACCGTTTCTACATTATAATAACATATTTTATTCAATTTAGGATATCCTTAATACTTGTTGTGACAAGTTACAAGTCCAACCCTCTACTTATCAAGGTGAGTTACATATCCCCTCTTTTTACTTTTTACACATTTTGCGGTGATTCATGATACATTGAAAACTATTTACAATACAATATACAATTCTACATTTATGATCATATGTGCAATTTGTGCTTTGTGCTTGAATGCTATGAGTTGAAACTACATATACATGACATATACGTGCAATCATTAACTCTGTACAAGCCAACGGTAACATTGATAGATCTATTGTGTCTGACAAACCCACCCAAGTAGGGTGATTGTTAACGACATTACATTAGGGTAACCTGCGTTGCCTCAGTTACAAGGTTTGGTTGTACACCTAGTTTAACTATAGTGACTCTCCATAAATTCCTTATTTACCATTGTTCATATGAATTGTACACAAACATTTGGAAAAACTATTTGTGATGTCAAAACCTGTGTAGACTCACCAACTATTTTTAGTTGACCATGTTTTTATCATGTTTCAGGTACTATCATATGAGATGGTTTACAAGATGCTTCACATAGGATTGAGGACTTAGTAAATAATAAATTGAACATTGTTGGTGTACTTTGTTTCCTTTGATTGTACATGTTTTGTTGAACAATTGTTATGAAAATTTGGATTCAATTAATATATGAAACTTTAGTTTGATCATGTGCTATTGAACAGTCTACATGTCCCGCCCCGACGTATTCCGAGGTCAGTTGGGGTGTGACAGATTGGTATCAGAGCCATGGTTATAGGGAATTAAGTTATTAGAAACCAATGACCTAGTCTATAACCTTAGGATACCCCCTTGTGTGATTATCCTACATGTTATCCTAGTTGTTACATTACATGATACAATATATGTTATATTATGTGCTACACCACTTAATAACTCACATGTTTATAAAATTGCTATCTATGTAATACGTTGTTTACCACATTGTTTGATTACATTCTACTTATTTGAGCCCATTAAATGTTATCCTAAGTCTTACCACACACTTATTCATATCTAAGTCTTTATACACCTCCACTCTCACACATTGAGAATTACATCATCATCATCATCATCATCATCACTTATGAAGAATTTAAACTATCAGGCCTAAAGCCTATTAAAATTTTAAAATCCCGTCAAAGTTTTGAGTTCTGAAAATTAGTAAAGAACATGTGCAATGCGGAAGGGTGAATGCTTATACTTTGGGTCTTCTGTCTAGGAAAGCATTTCATATAAATCCAAATTAACCGAATGATCCGTATGCTTTCCTGGGAATTCCCGAAATGAGTGTTCACCTATAGGCTAAAGCATGTCTTCTTGAAAGTATAAGAATTTGAATTACTTTGATTTGTCAGAGTACCCATTTGGTTATGATACCAAATGAGTACAATCTAAACACTATCATTTCGTTTATTGCAATTTAGTACACATACATAAGTCTTCTTTGTAAACTAATCATTTTACTATCTGTTTTAAACAACATCGTTATTTTATTCAAATAAAGCGTTTATCAAACCTTTAGTTTATAAATATTATCTGGAATATAAATTTTCTATAAACCTTTTCACCTTATAAGGAAACTTAATACAACTTGTTTTATAAAAGCATTATCTTAATTAATAATTAATTATGACTTTTATTTCGTTAAATTAGTTATTTTAAAACTTGTGTAACATCCCGAAAATAGTAAATAAGTAAATAATAATACGATGGAGATTTATACGACATAAAATGAAATAAGAACGGATGGACTTGGGCTCGACTCCAACGGGCCGAGGGAAGCCCAGGTATAAAAGGGGCAAGACAGCCCATTTGACCATTTCACCTCCATTTCACCAATTCTAGAGAGAGAAAGGGAGCCCGAGTCTAGAGAGAGAAAGTCGACGGATCGTCACGAGATTTGAGGAGCACGTTACTACTGAGATCGTGAGCAAAACCTCTGGATCATAATTCCAATCCAGGTAATGATTCGATCATAATATGAGTTTTTGTTCATTTTGGGGTTTCTCGGGTTTTAGCTAAATAGGTGATGTTTTTACAGATGAAACTTGAAAATAAGCTTAGAAATAGAACCTAGAATGAAAACCGCACGTTTTGATCAAAGAAAATTGTAAGATTAGCATGATCGGATTAACATGCAAGAATTCTGAAATTTTGGTCCAAGAACCAGGTACTGCGTACTTACCAAGTGTGCAGGAAGGAATCCCTGCGTACTTACTAAGTGCGCAGGCAGCAGTTCCTGCGTACTTACCAAGTACGCAGGAGGAAGACTCCTGCGCACTTACCAAGTGCGCATGAGCAAGTCCCTGCGCACTTACTAAGTGCGCAGGAAGCAGACAGCAGGCCACAGGTTGGTTAAGTAAAGTCAGTAAGTTTAGAATGATTAAACCATTAGAGTCGGGGTTGGGTCTAATGTGTATTTAACTACCTAATCCAGATCGGAGGTGACGTTGTTGGGCCTTTGTTTAGGACAACCTAGAGTAGCTCGTCAGGTGAGTTCTATGTGCCCCCTTCTATGTATGTGCAAATGATTAATAAATGTTTTGGGGCTGAAGTGTATACACTAAATGGATAAATGCTATAAGTGACAATGTGATCATACGTATATATATGAATATATAAATACTTATATATGTGAAAATGAATTATGAATAAAGAATGAAGCGTATGATATAAAGAAAGAATGAAAGAAGGATATAACGTAAAAGAATGAAATCTTGCTTTATTTTATATATATTGCATGTTATGAATGAATGTAAATGTTATAAACCCTTCTGTGACAACGGCTACTTCGGTAGACGGACGACCACGTGACTATTTTGCAACCGGGACGAAAACGTTCCTACGTAAGATAGGACGTATGAAAAGGTAAAAATGGACGGTCGAAGCAATTGCCTTAACTAATGTAGAACGGTTGCATACATAATGGTCGCGTGGGAAACGGATGCCCTAGGGCAGACGGATTTAATGTTATGACGGACTACGACGGTAGGACGGTTAAGAGCGGACGGACAAAAGTTGCCGGACGGATTTAATGTTATGACGGACGGTTTTCTAGAGCCGGACGGTTATGAGAAGGGCTACGACGGTAGCTCTGACTGCGATGTCTTCGTGACATTCGCGACAAGTATGATGGGTTGATCTCCCTTAAGATTATGGCCAATATGTGTTCTCCCAAATAAAGTATGTATGTACATATGTATATACCCTCAATGAATGTTATGTGAGAACAGTAAAGTAAAGAATATTTAAAAGTATGAATATACATGTATACATTATATTCAGGATAAGATAAATATTATGTATGATTGTCTTTAAACTAGAACTCACCAGCGTTAGCTGACTTTTAGTATACATTTCAGGTAACAAAGGAAAGGGTCGTGCGAAGGCGTGAAGGTTACCTGGCACAAGACTGACATCCTACTTTTGTTTGTTAAGAATATGTTATGCTTTTATTTGTAAAGACTTCCGCTGTTTTGATTATGTAATTGAATGACGAATGCTTTAATTTAAGTTCAGTATTTATGACTATGTTTATGAGTAAATCCAACAAGTGAGGTCACCCGGTTTAGGGGCCTTACAACTTGGCTTAATTATTAAATAATTTAGCCATTATTTTCCTTTGAAACATTCTCTTTTTATTTTATTTTATTTATCTATCTACCTAGTTATTCAACTTATTATTTTTACTATTTTATTAATTTACAAACAAGAATAAATTACAATTACTTGTTTATTTACAAACAAAAAGCACAAATAAGTTATTCGTAAGCACATAAGTCTAAATACCTACAAAACCTTCTCGCTATCTTACACATTCGAAAATGTATGAGCACACTAGGCACTTCAATGAGATAAATCATTTCGCGTAGGCGTTAACCATCCATATAAACCTCAGCGAAATTGAAAATTTAAAACCCAACTACCCACGTTACACATAAACGTCAAGCAACATGCTTGTCCGCAACACTAAAAAAATTCGATAGTTTACGCTACTCATGAGATTCAATAACATACATATGAATATTCACAAAATACATGATACTAAATTATTTATATCATACATGAAAACTTATTTACAAAATACATGATACTAAATTATTTACATTATACATGAAAACTTATTTATTTACAAAATACATTATACTAAATTGTTTACATTATACATGAAAACTTATTTACAAAATACATGATACTAAATTGTTTACATTATACATGAAAACTTATTTATTTACAAAATACATGATACTAAATTGTTTACATCATACATGATAACTGTGACTTTTTCGTCGTGAAATTTATCATGTAAATATTAACAATTTTATATCAAAACATATACACGTATATTGGTGTACAATTTATGCATTTTTAAATTAAATATTTGAAGGTATAAACTTATAAATTATGCTATTAAATTAAAATATTTATATAAATACATTAATGGTTTTCAACTTTATTAAATTAACCATTCAAAATAATTGATTTTAAATAAAAACATAAGTTTTATAAAATTTTATATATACTTAAGTTTAATTAGTTTAAAAGAATTTAAGTAAAATAAACTCATTAATTTAGATAAATAATTTAATGTATTATTTTAATAAGATAATTTTTAAAAAAATAAAAAATAATTTATTTTTAATAAAGAAAATGGATTTATAAAATATATAAGTATAATCTAAATTAATTAAAGTTTAAAAGAAATTAAATTTTGTAATTAAATTAAAGTCTGAGGGCTGTTTGGTCTTAAACAGAACTATAAGGGTTTATTTTGAAATGCTTCCAGGGTCTGTTTAAAACGTTTTCAAATCCCAGGGACCAAAATTGCCAAGTTGCATTTCGTTTTGCCGGTCACCTTGTAACATCCTAAAATGGAGAGAAATAAAGTTAACGAGTTCAAGCGGGCCGAAGTCGGGCCGAGTCAGTCGCGAACCGGGCTTGGGGAGGTCTCCCCTATAAATAGCCCAAGGCCCTCATTTTTCTCCTCTCAGCAATTCTAGAGAGAGAAAACTGTAGAGAGAGAAAGTGTCGGAATCGCACAAGATTGCACCCGCTCGTGTCTCTTGCACTCGTGATCATCCCCTCCAAATCAGAAATCCAATCCAGGTAATCATCCGATCAGAATCTGAGTTTTTGTGATATTTTAGGATTTTCGGGTTTTCGGGTGAAAATAGGACGTTTTACGGATGAAACTTGAGAATAAGCTTAGGATTAGTATCTACAATGAAAATCGGTTGTTTTGAGCAAAGAAAGTTGAAGTTTTGACATAATCGAACCCAAATCCGAGAATTTCGGACTGTTTGGGGAAGATGACTGCTGTTGCAGGCGAACTTAGCAAGTTCGCCTGTAAAGTTCGCTTGGTGGAGGCGAACTTATCAAGTTCGCCTCGTTAAGTTCGCTTGGCCAAGGGTAAGCGAACTTATTAAGTTCGCTTGACAAGTTCACTTGGCCAAGGGTAAGCGAACTTATTAAGTTCGCCTATAAGTTCGCCTAGGTCAGAGGAAGCGAACTTAGGCATTAAGTTCGCCTAGGCCAGTGGAAGCGAACTTAGGCATTAAGTTTGCCTATGTCAGTTGTGTTAGGAATGTAACTTGGTTTAGATCTGATACGTGTAGGATTAATTAATCCAGATCGTGTGCAACACTCATCGGACCGCAGTTAGGACAGAACAGGACTAGCCGATCGGGTGAGTTCTATGTATCCTCTCTATGTTATGTGCAAATGATTTATAAATATTTTTGGGGCTGAAGTGTATACACTAAATGAATAAATGTTATGAATGCCAATGTGAACATACGTGATATATAAATATATGAAAATGAATTATGAACAAAGATTGAAACGTATGTTTACAAAGTATGAATGAAATCTTGCCTTATATTATATATATACTGCATGATATGAATATACGTGAATGTTATGGACGCTTCGATGCTAACGGCTACTACGGTAGACGGACGACCACGTGACTATCTTGCAACCGGGACAAAAACGTTCCTTCATCAGCAAGGAAATAAAAAGGGGCATAAATGGGCGGTCGAAGCAAATGCCAAATCATATGTAGAACGGTTGCAAACATGGTAGCACGTGGGAAACGGATACCTTCGGGTAGACGGGCGAAAAGGACGGCCTACGACGGTAGGACGGTATGACGGACGGCCGAAGGTTGGCCGGACGGTTTTTATGGCGGACGGTTTCTAGGACCGGACGAGTCAAAGGGCTACGACGGTAGCTTCATGGCGTATGTCTTTGTGACATACGTAGTACAAGACGCGTTGATCACCCTTATGTGTATGACCAAATGAATGTTTAGGAAAGTAAAGGTGAATGCACATCAGTGTAGTCACTCAAGAATGATGAAAGAAAATAAATAGTTAAGAATACGTAAGTATTTTCTTATGTATAAACTTATGAATACTTTTAAGGAAATAATGTTTATATCTAATCATTTTAAACTAGAACTCACCAGCGTTAGCTGACTTTTAGTATACATTTCAGGTAACAAAGAAAAGGGTCGTGCGAAGGCGTGAGGTTACCCGGCTAAAAGACTGACATCCCGATTTATGTTTTTGTTAAGCACTGATGTATGTGTTAAATGTTAAGACTTCCGCGGTAATGTACTCAAACGTGAATGTATTTGGCTGTTAATAGAATATGTTAAATTTAAAGTTCAGTATTGATGACTTTTTTTATGAGTAAAACTACTCGAGGTTTGACGTATTCTTGTTCAAACACGAGGGAGCTGAAAAACTTTAAAACTACTCGGGGTTTGACGTATTCTTGTTCAAACACGAGGAAGCTATGGAACTCTAAGTTATGCCACATTATAACTCTTTAGTTTTTCTGATTGACCTTACTACCTAGGGGCACAGTTATTTATTAGCAACTCATATGTGAAAACAATAGATATGAACTAAGAAATTTTGTGTCCTCTCTTGACCCGCACACAACGGAAGGATCTATACGTACCATGTGACGATTCGAGTAATTACGGGTGCACACGTAATTATAAAAATTAGCGCATGAAAAACATAGTAAATTCTGTCGTGTGTTATGACATAAAACCATGTGGTAAAATGCAACCTCTACCAATACCGGAATGGAAGTGGGAAGAGATCACAATGGACTTCATTACCAAGCTACCGCGAACAGCTAAAGGCAATGATACCATTTGGGTGATCGTCGACCGCTTGACAAAGAGTGCTCACTTCTTGCCAATACGAGAAACTTCTTCTTCTGAAAAGCTAGCAGAAATATTTATCAAGGAAATTGTGAGCAGACATGGTATGCCGCTGTCGATTGTGTCCGACAGGGATACTAGATTCACGTCAAGGTTTTGGAAGAAATTCAACGAAGCAATGGGCACTAGACTGAACATTAGCACCGTTTACCACTCTCAGACCGATGGTCAATCTGAAAGAACCATTCAGACCTTGGAGGACATGCTCCGGGCCTGTATCATTGACTTTGGTGGGAGCTGGGACAGCCATCTACCATTGGCAGAATTTTCATATAACAACAGCTATCACTCAACTATTGGCATGCCGTCGTTTGAGATGTTGTATGGGAGGAGATGCAGAACCCCGGTTTGTTGGGGGGAAATTGGGCAGAAGGATTTTGCAAGTCTCGAAGTGATCAAAGCTACTTCCGAGAAATTTGATCAAATCAAGGCTCGAATGAAAGCCGCAAAAGACAGACATAAATCATACGCGGATAAGAGAAGAAGGGATTTAGAGTTTCAAGTGGGGGACATGGTACTGTTGAAAGTATCACCGTGGAAAGGAATCATTCGGTTCAGAAAGCGCGGCAAACTAAGTCCAAGGTTTGTCGGACCTTTCAAGATTTTAGCAAGAGTGGGTCAAGTTGCTTACAGACTCGACCTACCCGTCGAGCTTAGTGGAATACACCCTACGTTTCATGTGTCGCACTTACGCAAGTGCCTAGCTGACGACACAGCTCACATACCTTACGATGAGATCGAAGTGGATAACAGTCTAAATTATGTAGAGGAACCAATAGCCATTCTTGACCGAGCTGAGAAACGACTACGCAATAAGTCGATACCGTTAGTCAAGATACAATGGAAGCACAGAAAAGGGTCAGAAGCTACGTGGGAAAAAGAAGACGAGATGAGGGGACTAAACCCTCAATTGTTTAACGATTAGCAGGTTTCGAGGACGAAACCATTCTAAGGAGGATAGACTTGTAACATCCCAAAAATAATAAAACGAATAAACATAGCGAGACCGGTGATTTAGTCGGAACATTTAAACAAAAGGGAGCGGGCTTGGGCTCGGCTTCAATGCGCCGAGGGAAGCCCAGGTATATATATAAGGCAAGGCAGCCCTTTTCCCTGCTCATTCCACACTCACGCAACTTCTAGAGAGAGAAAGGAAAGCTCGGGTCTAGAGAGAGAAAGTCGTCGGATCGTCACGAGATTGGAGGAGCACGACACAGCTGAGCCCGTGAGCAAAACCTCCGAATCAGAATTTCAATCCAGGTAACGATTCGATCACATTATGAGTTTTTGTTCGTTTTGGGAAGTTTCGGGTTTTGGCTAAAAGATAACGATTTTACGGATGAAACTTGAAAGTGAACTTAGGTATAGCATCTAGAATGAAAAATGAACGTTTTGATCAAAGAAAAATTTAGATATCGACATGATCAGATTCGCATGCAGAACTTTTGGATTTTTGGGGAAGGCGATATGTGCAGACCCATCGAAACTACTTAGTTTCGATATGAGCAGACCCATCGAAACTACTTAGTTTCGATATGTGCAGACCTATCGAAACTACCCAGTTTCGATATATGCAGACCCAATCGAAACTACAAATAGTTTCGATATGAGCCCCCGATCCGAAGCTAAGATAATACATAAGATACTTATCGAAACTACCTATCGAAACTACCAAGTTTCGACAGAAACAACCTATCGAAACTACCAAGTTTCGACATAAACAACCTATCGAAACTACCAAGTTTCGATATAAGCTAATCAATCGAAACTACTATGTTCAAGCATAGTAATGTCTAGTGTCATCTAGGAGCACCACCTTATGTGTATAACTTTATTATACAGATCGTGAGTGACATTAGTGAAGCTCAGTAGCTAGCTTAGTGTATTACAGAAACTACTCATCAGGTGAGTTCTATGTGCCCCCTTTCTATGTTATGTTCAAACCTTATTAAATGTTTTGGGGCTGAAATGTATACACTAAATGAATAACAGTTATGAATGTCAATGTGATCATACGTGGTATACAAATATATATATATATATATATATATATATATATATATATATATCTTTACAGGAAATAGAATTATGAATATAGAATGAAATGTATGATTCTTAAAGAATGAACGAAAGTATGACATAACGTGTAAAGAAGAAGTCTTTCTTTATATCCATGTATATATTGCTTGCCAAGTATAAGAAAATGTTATGGACGCTTCGATGATAACGGCTACTTCAGTAGACGGACGACCACGTGACTATCGTACAACCGGGACAAGTGCGTTCCTTCATCAGCTAGGACGTACGAATGCCACAAGTGCGTTCCTTCATCAGCTAGGACGTACTATAGTTATTAACGGACGGTCTAACAAAAAGTGGCATTTTATAGTAGAACGGTTGTATAAATAATAGTCGCATGGGAAACGGATACCTTCGGGTAGACGGGTGAATTACGGCCTACGATGGTAGGACGGTTGTAAGTCATGACGGACGGACAAAGGTTGCCGGACGGTTGTAAGAATAAAATGACGGACGACACTTGTTGCCGGACGGTTGTAAGTATAGGTGGGCCATGACGATGGACCGCGGCGATTGTCTTTGTGAGCTTCGCAACCAAAAGACGGGTTGATCACCCTTAAGAGTATTACCAATGAATGTAAAGTAAAGAAAAGAAAAGGTGAATGCATATATATATGTAATCACGAAGTAAAGAAGAAAGAGAAGCAAAAGTTATGAAAATAAATGAGACCAATGATGTGAATATATATCTATATGTATTTGCGAAGAATAATAAATGAGAAGTAATTCAAGTCAATGTGTACTTATATAAGTGTATATATATAATTATGCATACTTATAAAGAAAAGAATGTTTATACCTAATTGCATTAAACTAGAACTCACCAGCGTTAGCTAACTTTTAGTATACATTTCAGGTAAAGGAAGATAAGGTCGTGCGATGGCGTGGAGGTTACCCGGCACGAGACTGACATCCCTCTTTTGTTTTATATGTCTTTGAACAATGTTATGTTTTTAATTGTAAAGACTTCCACTGTTATGATTATGTAATTGGATGACGAATGTTTTTAATATAAGTTCAGTATTTTATGACTATGTTTATGAGTAAATCCAACAAGTGAGGTTACCCGGGAAAGGGGCCTTACACAAATGAAGCTCAAGTACCCTCATCTCTTTTCTGATTCAGTAGCCTCCACCAGTTGAATTTCGGGAATGAAATTCCCTCAACTTGGGGATACTGTAACATCTATGACTTTTTGCTTGTAAAATTTTATTTTATGCAATAAAAACGTTTGTGACATGTCATGCTATTTCCACCTCGTTATAACATATCTGTACATTTCATCGCGCTATATCAATTTCAAACGTGTAACTGTCACACCCCCAGATTTATTTACTTAATAAAAATATACAGGTTGCAACGATTGGTTCATTACACGATAGCGGAAGCTGTAATAGTGATTTCTAAGACTTGAATACATACACAAATACTAAGACTAAGTAGTACAATGATCTAAGTCCTGCTAGTTCAATGGTCAACTTGAGACTTGATAATCTATGCACGTCCGGTTACTAGGATTTGTTCCAACATAGCTAACCTATTCCAACTGCGCCATGGCTAAAGGTTACCTGAGAAACATACTTGAAAGTGTCAACACAAAGGTTGGTGAGTTCACAGAGTTTGTTCATTTAGTACAGTTAGTTTTCCCCGAAAACGTATACATGACTTAATCGTCATAACATAAGTAGTTTTCCTTTGAAAACATGCCTATGACTTTACCGTCATAAAATAAGTAGTTTTTCATTTGAAAACATGCCCATGACTTTACCGTCATGAAATAAGTAGTTTTCCTTTGAAAACATGCCCATGACTTTACCGTCATAAAATAAGTAGTTTTCATTTAAAAACATGCCCATGACTTCACCGTCATGAAATAAGTAGTTTTCCTTTGAAAAACATGTCCATGACTTACCGTCATAAAATAAGTAGTTTTCCTTTGAAAACATGTCCATGACTTAACCGTCATAAAATATGTAGTTTTCCTTTGAAAACATGTCCATGACTTAACCGTCATAAAATATGTAGTTTTCCTTTGAAAACATGTCCATGACTTAACCGTCATAAAATATGTAGTTTTCCTTCGAAAACATTCCCATGACTTTACCGTCATAAATCCAATGTTTAAACATGTTCATTTTCCGATCAAAACTCTTTGTATGTATTACCAATGAATCCGAATACTAATCCGATCAATTGACCCCATTTGTAAACTTGCAAGGAATACAAAACAGTATGTAATGTACGAGACCGTAACCAAACCCCGACTTTCTGTGCCTCCCCTCGCCTTTCTGCGAGTTAAGAAAATATGCGGTCATTCGGCCATTTGGACCCCTGATTAGCGCGACTAATCATAACCGAAGGCGTCACCCCCAATAGTACTATCCATAAAATCCCGGGCTAAGTCCATAGCTAATGGTTACTAATTTATTCCGAGGACTTTAAGCGCTTTATTTTTCCCTCAATACACACATACGGTCAGATCATTAGTTCATTCATTTACATACGAAAATTCTTTACAAGTATGTTTCCACCCCAAAATATTTCAAAAACTTAGAAAAAGGGGTTAGTGAAACTCACAAAGAGTTAAACCAGAATGTTCATATTGTCAAACGTATAAGCAATTGTATTTCATGTTTTCAAAACATAACAAGTAAGTATGTTTCTCCCCCGATGTTTACAAAACAGTAGAAAGATAAAAAGGGGCCGTGAACTCACCTTGTGTCCGATGAAATCCTAGCAAATAACCTTGTGCTAATAGTTCTAGTCTATCCGTACCCTAATCACACAAGGGTACTAATGTGTTAGGACTACCCGTCTTAAACGCAAGTTGTTCACCCAACTTAACTATTCCTTTTAAGTTCGTCTTTGTTTATTTAAAACATTGTTTTCTCATGACGACTCGTTGGTGATTATTATTCCAGTCTAGACGCTTTATTTATTTTCCGGAAAAATATTATATTTCCATATTGGTGACTTGTTATGTTTGTCAAAAATAAATATTATTTTTGCAACATCTTATAATATATTTATATTATAGTCCATGTATCATCATATAATTATTTCCTATCAATAATTATATAAATCACAAATATCGCTCAAGTTTGTATTAAGCATGTCGTTTATTCTACGAGCACATAAACCATGTTAGCACGTCACAAATTCTTGTTCCGAGCGACATTTAATAATTTTTCATGTATTCATATTCTTACCAAATACACACTAGTATGTTTATTACTTCTACATATATTTCAATATGCTTTACGATAACACCTATACATTTATACTTTTACCGAAACGTCTTTAGTTTCATTCACATAATTTCTCTACGATTACTCTATCATAATATGTGAATATATGATTGTTATAATTACTAAATGTCTTAGACATTTTAATCACCACAAATTTCATGTCGATACATAACAATAACTTGCAAGTTCTAAATCTCTTAAATGTGTTGTTCATGATTTATTTTCAAGATACGAATGTATTTCTATATAAACACCCACATATATCATGGTTTCTAAATGTATCTATATATATATATATATATATATATACACATACAACTTTTTATCAATTAATGATCATGCATATCTATTATGGTCACAAAAAAATGTTTTAAACTACAATCTTACACATACATGCGTAACTCTCGATTTATATGTATGCATATACACTTTACAATTTTCCCAAACTAACAACTATAAACACACACATTTATATATATATATATAAATCATGATTTCTACACGTATGTATCCATGTTCAAGCCTTATTATCTAGTGTTAATCATGCGTTTAATTTAATATTTACAACTATCATCATACAATCAAAATAACAACATATACACCCATACATACAAATTTCGGCCCTTTATATATATATTTATAAAACTTTTAGTTTTTAACTCATTAAAGTTAAACTTTACAAATATTCATTAACCCCTTAAATCTCTTTGATTTTTATTGTGAACAACATGCTTTAACCAAGAAATAAAGATGAGAGTAAAGTTTGTGTCGGTTTCTTACCACTAGACAAGCTAGGTGGGGATTAACAAGTAGAAGGTGATAGCGGCTTGATTTTCTAGCAAAACCGACTCCTAGACTTCAAGAATTCCCTTAAATCTCCAAGCCTTCTAGTTAGTACTTCTATGGAACTTGTTCTTTGATTTTGAAAGAGTGATGTGTGTGTATGTTGTGTGTGTCGTATATATGGTATGGAAACAAAAGAGATGGAGTGTTGGACTCATCATAATCATTACATATCTTGGAGGATTAGATGGATGTGACTCTTAGATGGATATTTGGTTGAATGGGCATGGGTCTAATGACACAAGGAGTGGTGGTGTTGAGGTCTAGGTGATGGTGTGTGGGTGGGCCCTCCCTTTCTCGGCCGAAATGGGTAGAAGGGTGGGGGTTTGGGTCTTGTTCCACTTCTAGTTGATTTTTAGGTGTTTAGTTAGATGGATTTTAGGTAGGGTATACTCGGTAGGTGTTCCCGTGATCTAATACCCGATGTACGAACTTTTATGATTAAAACTATATATATATTTTGTATCTTGACTATTTTAATAGTCCACTAATTTAACCCGTTATGGTTAATGTTTTAACTAATATAATACATGTATACATAAAATAATATAGAACCATGTAACGATTATTTATGTCAACTTTTATAAAATAATATAGAAACATGTTAGAGAGAATTTCGTCTCGAAATTTAGTTGATGTTATCTTGAATTGGTGTATTCGTGAACAAGGTCTGGTACTCGTTTTTTCATTTGATCTTCGTGTTCCCACGTATCCTTAGGGTCACGCTTCGAGTCCTAACGTACCTTAACCAATTCAATACGATTACGCCCTGTTCCCTGGACTTTTTAGCCAGTGATTTCAATAGGTTCCTGAACAGGGTGTGGTTTGTCACCTATGTGAATCTCACCAGATGGTATGATTAACGTTTCGTCTAATAAACACTTCTTGAGATTTGACACATGAAACGCATCATGTATATTGCTTAGTTCCCCGTGACAACGTAAGCTTGTAGGTTACTGGGCCAACCCTACCTCGTATATCAAAAGGTCTGATGTATTTATAGTTATGTTTAGTGAGACCTTTAACAAGGCTCGGTCTCCAATTTGGAATTCTAATGGATTTCGTCTGTTTCTAGTACAACTCTCTTTCATCTGTCTTGAGTGGCTTTCAGACGATCTTTGATTTCGACGATCTTGTCAATGGTTTCCTGGTCAATCTCAGGACCAGTCAAATGTTTTTCGCCAACCTCTGCCCAACATAGTGATGAGCGACACTTACAACCATACAAAGCCTCAACGGAGTGGCTTTAATGCTGGTATGGTAGTTGTTATTATATGAAAACTCAGCCAACGGCGGTGAGTATCCCTATTTCTTCTGAAATCGATTACACACGCACGGAGCACATCTTTTAAAGTTTGGATGGTCCTTTTACCTTGACCGTTCATCTGGGGATGATATGCAGTGCTCATGTCAAGGCGTGTGCCCAAGGCTTCTTGTACAGACTGCCAGATTCTTGACATGAATCGACTGTCCCTATTAGAGAAAATGGAAACTGGCATACCATGCCTAGCCTAAATTTCCTTAATATTTAGCCTTGCACGCTTCTTACTTTTATCTGTCTCCTTGTTTGGTAGGGAGTGAGCGGATTTCGTCAAACGACTGATGATTACCCATATAGTATCATAGCCGCTAGATGTTCTGGGTAGATGTGACATTTCGAATTTTTATTCACGCATTTGTAATATATATCATGTAATCATTTTCTATTAAATGAAATGCAAGTGTTTTTATTTAATTTTGTACAAAATATATATTTTTATTTTATGGATTTAAAATAATTATAATTTTATAAGTTTTAAACTTATATAAAATTTTATATAAAAATCTAAATTAAAAAGGTTCGTATATAAATAAGATAACCTATTTAAATAAAATAATTAACTTTTATAAAAATATTTATAATAATAATAATAATATAAGTTTATAAAATAAAATTGAAATTAAAAAGAAATTTAATTAGTTTATTTTTAAAAGTTGAGGGGACTGTTTTGAAAATTTTTAAACTAAACGGTTTTAAAGTAAAAATAAATTAAGGGGCTGTTTCTGGACAAACTAAACCACAGGGACTAACGGGTATAAATCTCAGGGACTAAATATATACAAAAACAAACTCCAGGGACTAGTTTTGCCAAGTTCCAATTCGTGTTTCCGGTTATCTCCCCCATGGTCCGGCGGTCCAAGCTATTTTCCGACGAACTCATGACATCAGCCATATCCCCCACCCCCCCTCCTTTTCCTTTCCCTCTCGACTGAACAAACCCACTCTTCCATTTCTTTTGCAATTTCTCCACGTGAACAAACTACACTATATATTTATTTATTTGTTTGACTTCATCAAGTTCCCAGGTGACAAGAAAAGACTAATGCAAAGTCTACCTATTTACTTTGTATTTTCGGCGCCTCCCCATCACATAACATGTTTCCCATGCCACACAAGTCCATGAGTTAATACACACTAGTATGTTCATCTTCCATTGCTATATAAAGCTACATTCGAGCACCCACAAATCACACAATCCATTCCTCTTAGTTTTCTTCTGTCCACGACTCAACAAACCAAAACTTTTACTTTTTATTTCTTTTCTCCAATCCAAGATCACGAAAAGAAGGGTGGAGACTCAAATCTAGCGTTTCCAAGTGCATCTCAACGGGGTTTCAAGCCTCCAATTACTGCCATTCCTTCTTCTTGCTTGCTTTAAATGAGTGTTCATACTCTTAAGTCTTGATCTTTATTAATTATATTAGTTGTATTGTGTATAAGATCATCCAAATAGTGCTTATTTCAAAAGAAAACATACCATTGGAAACATTCATGTTGCTGGCAGATTTTTGTGTCCACTTTGGAAGGTCATATCTCGGTCAAAACTAAACCAAATCGAACGTTTCTTGAGTCTAAATTTAAGTTTAAAGAGTCCTCTATCCATCCCAAGTGGTTTCACGATTTTTGGTAGAGTTTTGATACCCCAAAGGAGTGATACAAGAAACCGGACCTAATCTGAGTTTTATAACAGAATTCTAAGCTTAACTTGATAAGTTCATAACTTGCTCAATAAGGGTCCAAATAACTTGATTCTTCTGTCAAAAGTTAGCATTTTGTGTCCTCTTTAAAACCCATATTCTTGTATTGAAACTTACATTTGGATCCCCAAACAGCCGTATTTCCGAGGCCTATCCAGCAAAACCGAATCTGTTAATATGCTTATGTTATTATGAATATTTGAAACCCTTGAACCCTTCCAAATATTGTAAACCCTACATTTTTATAGATCCGTGACCTATAGTTATACATATCTTGAACCCTGAAATTTATTGAATTTATTAAATAACTAAAAACATGTCTTAAGTGGACTTAAAAACCCGAGTATTTCCTAGATGACTAGTTTGATATCAAAAAGCTTTATTTCCAATAGTATGTATATTTAACCCTCAAACCTATTAATGATGATATAACACTATAATGACATGTTTTGAAATACATATCTTAGCATATTAAATGTATTTTGTTGTCACCAAACCGTCACCAACGATCGTCGTGTCAAACCACTTGGAAACCTAAAACGGGTTCATGTCAAGCCTAGTTGGGTGAATTGAATGCATGATCAACACGCGGTAGAATCATTACATAGACTTTAAGGTGTATTAAATGTTTAGGACACGAGTAGATCGGGATACACTATTGGACTTTGCTACATACCGCATCACTACCTTGTTTGCACAGGTGAGTTACATAGACCCTATTTTACATTTTTACATACTTTGGGGTGAAACATTATTTCATGCTACTCAATCAAATTGTTTATATGTGTTATTCATGTGGATTATATGCTTATTATCTTGGGTGTACAATCATTTACTTTAAACACAAGAAAACCAACAGTAATATTAATAGATCTATTGTGCCTGACCAGCCCACCCATGTAGGGTGTTTATTACTGCATACTCGGATATAGCCGCGTGTTATATTCAAACATATCGGATATAGTGGGTAACTATATTCAAACATACCGGACCTAGCTGTTGTGCTATGTTCAAGCGCGTCAATCAAGGTTTGAATTGTGCTTAGATTAATGATACAACCATGTATGCTATGTTTAACAAGATAAACAATGAGTTGCAAAACGTTTTTATCTACTATTTATCGGTTCCACTAAACCTATGTACTCACCAACTTTATAGTTGACACTTGATTTAAATAATGTTTCAGGTTTGGATATGTGATTGCTTGCTGAAGATTCTACCACTTAAGAACTTATGGACCTAGTTAATTAAATCAATGTTTTGAAATAGACTAGGTTATTTGAATTTGTATTGTACTTGAATGTTTGTTGTCTTTAATTAAATTAATGAATTATGCAATATTTTAGTTATCATGTGCTTTTGAACAATCATTCCATTGTCCGCCTCGATGATTCCGCCATCGGTCGGGGTGTGACAGATTGGTATTAGAGCCATGGTTATAGGGAATTAGGTTATTAGACACAATGACCTAGACTATAACCCTAGGACTCCCTTTTATGTGTTACGTGCTAAATGATTATCTGCTATGTGAATTATTTGTAGTTAGGTATTATTTGAATTTCCCCAAGTTTGGTACATGAGACTTATACACATACATACAAGGCTTTAAAACACATAATACATACTTTACACACACATTTGACAAACAAACGTATGCAAACAAATACACTACCCATCCTTATCCATACTCTTTCCATACTATTTGCAACATTCCTTCACATTTTATACTCATAGACTCTCAAGTCTATTAAAATCTTGAAAATCTCGTCAACGACTTAATTTCTTGAAACCAGTAAAGGACATGTGCAATCTGGAAGGGTGACACATGTACATTTGGTTTTCTGTCTAGGAAAGCATTTCGTATAAATCCAAATAAACGGACCCGTATGCTTTCCTGGGAATACCTGAAGTGAGTGTTTACCTATAGGCTAAAGCATGTCTCCTTGAAAGTTTTGAGGAATTACTTAACGTTGATAAGTCATTGTATTCGCAAGAATACGATCCGAACCTAAACTCAAAATTTTGGGGACATTATAGTAAGATAGGAAGAACTAGATGAACATGCAAAACAAATCATTATTACGGGTGCACACGTAATAACGATTTGTAGTGCATGCAAATCCCGGCGATTCCTATTACACAAATAATGATCTATGACATCATATCCTACCCGGAATAGATGGCTTACCTCCCCCATCTTCCCTGAATAAGTACACATACATTGGCACGCGACATGATGAATTCCGCATTTCTGCTTACATTATTCCCACTATAGCTCATGTATACCCACTTTATCTAAAATATCATTGTCTTTTCTTATGGTGTTAGAATGCCTCCTCGATGTGCAAACTCTAGCACCTCCAACCCGGATCTTGCTACTCTTCTTGCCCAACTGGTAGGAAAATGACCCAAGCCAATAACAATAGTGACGGGTCTCACAACATCCAAGGAAACGGTGGTACCAACATGCCTCAATGCACGTTTAAGCACTTTAACTCGTGCAACCCTACAAAATTTTACGGGACTGAAGGTGCTACCAGCCTACTACAATGGTTTGAAAGCATGGAAAGCACATTCCTAAACAGTGACTGTCCCGATAATCTTCGGGTTCGCTATGCCACAAGTGTACTACAAAAGAGAGCCCTCACCAGGTGGAACGGTGAGAAACGCACTCGTGGTGTTGAGGTTGCTACATCTTTATCATGGGATGATCTGAAGAAAGCCATGACTGATGAATTCTGTCCTCGAAATGAAATAAGGAAGCTCGAGACTGAGTTTTGGGATCTTACCCAAGACAGCGGGGATAATCTGGCTTACACCACCCGATTTCAAGAGCTAAGCCTACCGGTACCTCATATGATCACTCCCCTTGCTCGGGAAATTGAAAAATACATAGGCGGGCTGCCTATGCAAATTCAGGATGCTGTGTTAGGAAGTAATCCTCCTACACTTGAAGCTGCTATTTGTCTATCCGCTACGCTATCCGACAACCACGTCAAAGCCGGAACCTTAACAAGAAAGGGTTCCAAGAAGGTTGTTTCTACTCTTGCGGCCGTCAAAGATGTAAAGCCCGAGTCTTCTAACCGCAACAAGAAACGAAAGGGTCGAAACTTCGCAGCCGTAACTCCCACCGTACCTGCTATTCAAGTGGCCCCTTTGGGTCAAAACCCGAAACCTTATTTGGGTCCAAATCCCCAATGTCAGACCTGCAAGTACCACCATCCTGCCAACTTACCATGCCGATTGTGTTCAAGCTGCGGACGATATGGACACGTGGTCACTACATGCTGTACGCGTCCTTCCCGTCCATCAAGCTTCTCCAGCCAACTGTCCAAACTATCCGGCACCTCTCAATGGTCGGGCATGTTACGAATGTGGAGACCCAAACCATTTCCGTGACCGATGCCCAAAACTTCATCATCAAGGTGGTCCCCAAGGACGAGCATTTAATATAAACGCTAATGAGGCACAAGCAATCAACGACGTGATAAACGGTACGTTTCTCGTAAACAATCATTATGCATCCATTTTATTTGATACCGGTGCCGATAGGAGTTTTGTGTCTCTTACCTTTGAATCTCGACTTGCTAAACAAAGAACGAAACTTAACAAATCTTATTCCGTGGAGATAGCAAACGGAAAATCTATTACTATAAATTCTGTTATCCGCGACTACAATCTCGAGCTTAATAATCATGAATTCTCTGTTGATCTCCTTCCAATGCAATTGGGAAGCTTCGATATTATAATTGGCATGGACTGGTTATCCAAGCACCATGCCGAGGTTATTTGCTACGAAAAGTGCATTCGTATACCTCTCCCTTCGGGTGACTCGTTAGTTATTTTCGGTGAAAAACCGTGTCGTGGTCTTTAACTCATGTCTTGCACATTGGCACAAAAGTACTTGCGGAAAAAGTACGTTGCCTTCTTGGCCCACGTAGTTGACACGAAAGAAAAAGGTAAGAAATTGCAAGATATTCCGATCATTCGAGACTTTCCCGAGGTATTCCCCGAGGATTTACCCGGTCTTCCTCCCCCTAGACAAGTAGAGTTTCGTATTGACCTTGTGCCCGGAGCAACTCCCGTGGCAAAAGCTCCCTATCGTCTTGCACCTTCCGAGATGCAAGAACTCGCAAGTCAATTACAAGAACACTCATCCAAAGGATTCATCCGACCAAGCCATTCACCTTGGGGTGCTCCCGTGCTGTTCGTAAAGAAAAAGGATGGATCGTTTCGAATGTGCATTGATTATCGTGAACTCAACAAGCTTACAATCAAGAACCGTTATCCTTTACCCTGTATCAACGATCTCTTCGATCAACTTCAAGGTTCAACATGTTTCTCCAAGATTGACCTTCGTTCCGGATACCATCAACTTCGTGTTCTCGATGAAGACATTCCGAAGACTGCCTTTCGGACTAGATATGGTCACTACGAGTTCATGGTCATGCCTTTTGGCTTGACTAATGAACCTGCGGTTTTCGTGGATCTCATGAACCGTGTATGCAAACCTTATTTGGACAAGTTCGTGATCGTTTTCATTGACGACATTCTCATCTATTCTAAAACGAAAGCGGAGCATGAACAACATCTTCGTTTGATTTTGGAGCTCTTGAAGAAAGAAAAACTATACGCCAAGTTCTCCAAGTGTGAATTCTGGCTAAAGGAGGTTCAATTTTTGGGACACATAGTCAACGATAAGGGGATTCATGTGGACCCGGCAAAAATCGAAGCGGTAAAGAATTGGAGTACTCCTAAGACTCCTACCGAGATTCGTTCCTTCCTTGGACTAGCGGGTTACTATCGTCGCTTCATCTCAAATTTCTCCAAGATTGCGGTTCCGCTCACTGCCTTGACTCACAAAGGTAAACCTTACGAGTGGGGACCCAAACAAGAGGAAGCTTTTCAAACTCTCAAGCACAAGCTCTGCAACGCTCCTATTCTAACCCTTCCAAGTGGAAATGATGACTTTTTCGTTTACTGCGATGCATCTAACCAAGGTCTTGGTTGTGTTCTTATGCAGCATGTCCAAGTAATTGCATACGCATCATGTCAGCTCAAAATCCATGAGAAGAACTATACGACCCATGATCTCGAGCTTGGTGCTGTCGTTTTCGCCTTGAAAATTTGGAGACACTATCTTTATGGCACCAAATGCGTGGTTTTCACCGACCACAAAAGTCTCCAACATATTTTCAACCAAAAAGAACTTAATATGAGGCAACGACGATGGGTCGAACTTCTTAACAACTACAACTGCGAGATTCGCTACCACCCCGGTAAAGCAAATGTTGTAGCCGACGCCTTGAGTCGTAAGGAACGTATCATGCTTCATAGTGTTCATATTCATAACGATATCCAACCTCGCATTATCCAAGCACAACACACCTCGGTTACCGAGGGAAACATGTACCAAGAAATGGCATGTGGTGTAGAACTCTTGATAGAAACCAAAGCCAACGGCCTATTGTATTACTTGGATCGTATCTGGGTTCCCTATCGCGACGACCTTCGTATATTTTTGATGAACGAGTCCCACAAAACTCAATATTCGGTACATCCAGGAGCTGATAAGATGTACATGGGTCTTCGTCAACAATATTGGTGGCCCGACATGAAAAAGGATATTGCCCTCTTTGTGGCAAAATGCTTAACTTGTTCTAAAGTAAAGGCCGAACACCAGAAGCCTTCCGGACTCCTCGAACAACCTGAAATTCCCATGTGGAAGTGTGAGAACCTTGCTATGGACTTCATCACCAAACTCCCACGCACTTCTAGTGGGCACGATAGTATCTGGGTTATTATCGATCGACTTCCGAAGTCTGCTCATTTCTTGCCTATTCGTGAGGACTATCGATGTGACATTCCAGATTTTTATTCACGCATTTGAAATATATATCATGTAATCATTTTCAACTAAATGAAATGCAAGTGTTTTATTTAATTTTGTACAAAATATATATTTATTTTTATTTATTTTATGGATTTAAAATAATTAAAAATAAATACGTTTTAAACATATATAAAATTTTATATAAAAATCTAAATTTAAAAGTTTCATATTTAATAAAATAACCTATTTAAATAAGATAACAAACTTTTATAAAAATTATTTATAACAATAATAATAATAATAATATAAGTTTATAAAATATATTTGAAAATTAAAAGAAATTAAACTAATTATTTTTATAAAAGTTAAGGGGTTGTTTTGAAACTTTTCAAACTAGAAGGTTTTAAGCAAAAATCAGTTGAGGGACTATTTCTGTACAAATCAAACTACAAGGATTCATCCGTAATTATCTGAGGGGTCGAATTAAAACAAAATCAAACTACAGGGACTAAAACTGCCAAATTTCAAATCGACTTTCCGGTCACCCCCTACGTTTGTCCGGCGGTCCAAGCCAGTTTCCGACGAGCACCCCGACAAGCCTGTTCCCTGCACCTCGACAGCCGCTAAAGGCATCCCTGAACTCGTCGTTCCCACGCGAGCAAAAGCCCACGACCAATTGGTCTCCCCAACATACGGATCGTCTGATCCTGTTGGTGGCCGAGAACCCACGCCACGAATTCGAGCCCGACAGTCATCCTCCACGCATGCTTGATAGCTCGTTAGCTTCGTCTCGTCCAGACGAATGTCTGGACATATTCAATTTCACGTTTGGTCATAAGGTTTAAGCTCGGCTATAAATAGCCATCTTCGGACCTGCCCGAGCTCGCTACCCCTCTTCCACCTAATCTCACTTCAAATTGAAGACACCATTACATTCGTCGTCTCTGAGTGAAGCTGTGACCAAGATTTTAGAGGCTAATTCCATCCAGAAGCTCGATCCCCATTCTTGACATTTTCGGATTTAAGCTTCTGCCGACCAGACCCTTCGCGGCCAGGTTCGAGCCTCAATTTGGTTCCTTTACCTTCTGTTATCGCTTGTCAAACTACCCCAATCAAAATCGCGACCATCGCCCATGAGTTACCGGGCAAACCAGTGTCCTCGGACACGGTTTGCCGGTTGCCGAGGACCAGCGACCAACTTCCCACTTGTGTATTTAAATTAACAAGTACACACATAACCAGCGATGGGCAGTAGCCCGGCGGGTTATGCGTCTGTGTGTTTGATCCTGAGGTCGCGGGTTCCATCCCGGTTGGCCTTTGGCCCAAACTTTTTATTCTGTTTTTATTTTATTTATTTATTTTAACTTATTTTAATATTCTTTTTATACAATAAAAACTAAAACGAGCCGGTTTACTCGTTCGTTTATTTTAAAAACCATTAAATAACTTTTTATACACATTTAACCCGCCCAACTTTTATAAAATAATAAACCCTATATTTTTATAAACTTGTTAACATAAATTTTAATGAAAACAATGATAACATAATTAAACAAATAGAAATTTTCTTTTTATTATTATATATAAATACAATAAACATAATAACAAATTATTTTAAAATAAATCTTAATATATGATTAGACAAATGGAAACTTTTCTTTTTATATATAAATACAATAGACATAATAACAAATTATTTAAAATATAATATTTTAACAAAATTAAAATATAAATATATATATATATATATATATTTTTGATGTTAAGTTTTACAAAACCATTAACATCTTTTTTACCATATTTTATACCAATAAAGTTAAGAAATATTGTTATAAACATATACACATTTAAATACGAATTCACACATACAAAACATACAATAATACCTATCTGTCCACCTAGGGATTCAACGTGCTTAGTTCTCAACATCCTTATCACCCGCACTCGTGGATTAAAACATCCGCTAGCCAGGTGAGTTACATAGCCCCTATTTTACATTTTTGCACATTTTGGGGTGAAACATTATACATGCTACTCACATTGTTTATACGTGTTATACATGTGGACTATATGCTTATTATCTTGGATGTACATACATTTAAACACAAGAAAACCAACAGTAATATTAATAGATCTATTGTGCCTGACCAGCCCACCCGGTTAGGGTGTTTATTACTGCATACTCGGATATAGCCGCGTGTTATATTCAAACATACCAGATATAGTGGGTAACTATATTCAAACATACCGGACTTAGCTGTTGTGCTTTGTTCAAGCGCGTCAAACAAGGTTTGAATTGTGATTAGATAAATGATACACCATATATATACTATGTTTAACAAGATAAACAATGAGTTGCAAAACGTTTTTATCTACTACTTATCGGAACTACAAAACTGTAACATTTCTGATTTTCATCATGTAATCGTTTGATTTCAATAAACAAACACATTTCAGTTTCGATTCGTGTACAAACAAACTACGATGCAGTTACATATACAAACTATTCTATTACAATAACAAATTAAACAAAAACACCATTATCTCACAAGCCCCGAGGACCAAAACTGACAAAACTCAAAAACTACAAAACTAGGCAAGCACGGTCGCGCCTAGGACTAGGCACGGTCGCGCCTGCAGACCTAAGCACAGTCGCGCCTAAAGTAGGCACGGTCGCGCTGATGAACCCACTTGACTCTGCAGAAGTCAAACCATACCATACCCTCTGAATTCGCGAAATTTAAAATAGAGAAAAACCGGTTTTCACGCGTCAGACCTTACTCGACTGAATTCAACCTGCAACACGCCTAAATTGTCCTCCAATTTGCACAATTGTTTAATCCCATACCCACCACAACCAAGTCTCGCGAATTAAACAATTGAGAGCAAGTTGCAGGCTTCCTACACCCTCATATACACCCACTCAATCTCTCAGAACTCTCACTCGACACTCACAACACCTCTGTCGTCCGATTGATCGCCAAGAAACAAAGCCGCTCGACCCGTAGCCGACCGCATTCGATTGCCCACTTTCAGCAAGTAAGTAACACGTCTTCAGCTTTGTATCTACCTCTACTACGAAAGCCCTATATCAATTCGTAGTAGAAACACTCAAATCGATCCGATTTTGAACCAAAAAGCCGAAACATAAATTTTACTCGAACTACACTCTAGACAAGATATAAATACAATTAAACTATGTAGAAACATTCGTAATCATCCACTAAGTGAAAGCCCTAAGAATCCAGAAGCTATTAATATAAGAATCGATCGAATTGTGTCTGAAAAAGGCCCGACACGGTCGCGCTCATCCCTGAGCGCGGTCGTGCCTGACCAAGCACAATCGTGCCCCAGGTGTGGCCCGGTCGTGCTTACCGAGCAAACAAGTCTTGACCAAAAACAAAACACTAGACGCGGTCGTGCCAGATACGAGCACGGTCGTGCTCTATGTCCAGACCCTCTGTAGTGACTTCTGACTCGACCACGGGCGCGCTCAGACCACCACGGTCACGCCCGGCAACGAGCGCGGTCGTGCCCTACTTGAGCACGGTCGTGCTCCTTGACCAGAAACTTTAATTTTATTATTTTCAAACTTAATTTAATATGTTTTTATTTAAACATTTCAAAACTTGTTTATAAAAATTTAAGTTATAAAATCCCAAAACCCGGGAATCATTTATATACCAAATCGCTGATTTAGAAATTTAAAACGATTAATTCCCGATAGTTTCAAAACCGATGAAATAGTGAATTTATATAATCATTTTTATTTATACAAATATATATATATATTGATTTAAACAAATATCGTTTAATTAAATTTTATTTAAATAAATATATATATATATATATATCGCTACTAAATTATTATTCCAAAACCAACCCTAAACACACAAACCACCAACGAATCCACTTTGGACACAAGATAACACAAACAGTGACACGCGTTATACCCTCATTCAATAGGTCAAACGTAGCGACCTACAACACGCTTGGTATTTTTGTTGATCTGTGCAAACTACACGCCCCAACACAAGTGAGTTACATAGCCCCTCTTTTACTCTATTTACAAACTTTTGGGGTGGAACATGCGTTCTATTTACTATGTTTACAAACTACACAATATACAATTCCATCCTACAATCATGTGTTACAATTTTGAGCTTTGTGCTTGAGTACTAGGTGTGTAGACCAACGCGCAGTTAGCCATTCACGTGCAATCATTAACTATTTTATAGCCTACAGTAAACAGTGATAGATCTATTGAGTCTGACAAACCCACCCAGGTAGGGTGACTGTTACTACCAACACGCGTTTGTTTTGCATGCTAGTTACAAAGGTTTGATTGTACTACCAGGTCACACGATGGTATCTCTCCATAAATGCCTTAATTGCCATGTTTGTATGAATTGTATACACACAACACTATATTCTATTACATGACACGAAAACCTATGTATTCTCACCAACTTTTTAGTTAACTTTGTTTTTAACCATGTTTCAGGTGACAATGTTTGAAGTATTACAAGCTGCTACATATAGGATTTGGACCTAGCAATTAATCTAAACTATTTATATTTTGTAATCGCTACATTTGGTTCTTGTATGGTATGAACTTGCTACGTGTAATGAAAATGAATGTTTAAATTATTCAAACTTTAGCAACCATGAGCTATGAACAGTCTGCACAGCTTCACGCCCCGACGTTTTCCGCCGTCGGTCGGGGTGTGACAGATTGGTATCAGAGCCTTGGTTATAGGGAATTAGGTTATTAGACACCATTGACCTAGACTATAACTTTAGGACACCCAACAATGCCATGCTACATGTTTTATGTGATACGTGCTATTTGCTATATGCCACATGCCTTATGTGTTAGTTATTTGATACTTAAATTGTTTAGACTACAAGACTTAATAAGCATACGTAAATAATAAAATAAATCGTATCCATACCCGTATCCTAAGCCGCATATCCTCCTTAACTGCTTCTATGTCATCATCGCCATAACTTGTGGAAAAACTCATACTCGTGGACCTATGCCTATCAAAAATATTTTTCATACCCGTTAAGGTTTTAGACTCTGTTAATTATTAGAGGACACGTGCAATCTGGAAGGGTGACACCTGTATTCTGGGTTTTCTGTCTAGGAAAGCATTTCATATAAATCCCAATCAACCGAAGGATCCGTATGCTTTCCTGGGAATTCCCGGGATGAGTGTTTACCTATAGGCTAAAGCACGTCTCCTTGAAAATTATATGAGTCTAATTAACCTTAATATGTCATTGTGTTCAAGTAGAAATGTGATTACTTGAAAACAATCCGAACTATGAAATAAATATGTTATTTTTCCTCCTATCCTAAATTTCAACAGATTTTTATAAATTCTCACAACATTTTGGTATCATTCTCTTTTTATAGAATGCCTCCTCGTCGTAACATCAACCGCAACAACACCGACAACGCCAACGATAGCACCAACACCAATACCAGCAATGCCAACAACAACAATAATACCGACCTTGCTGCTCTCCTCACTCAGCTGGTAACTCAACTAACTCAAGCCAATAACAACAACAATGGGAACGCCAGTGGTAGTGCTAATACTGGTGGTGGCGGTGGTGCCAACCCGCCACAATGTACCTTCAAGCATTTCAACTCTTGCAATCCCCTGAAATTTTATGGTACCGAAGGAGCCACGGGACTCCTTCAATGGTTCGAAAGTATTGAGGGCACCTTCCTCAATAGTGACTGTCCGGACAATCTGCGTGTCCGCCATGCCACTAGTGTCTTCCAAAAACGGGCACTAACCTGGTGGAATGGGGAAAAGAGAACAAGGGGAGTAGAAGTAGCAATGGCTCTGCCATGGGATGAGCTGAAAAGGATCATGACCGAGGAATTCTGTCCTCGAAATGAGATGAAGAAACTGGAAGCGGAATTTTGGGATCTTACCCAAGATAGCGGTGAAAGCTTGGCGTACACTAACCGTTTCCACGAACTCAGCATGCTGGTACCGCACATGGTTACACCTTTGTCTAGGTGTATTGAAAAATATATCGGTGGTCTACCGAGACAAATCCAGGACACTGTTCTAGGAAGAAATCCTGCAACCTTAGAAGATGCTATTCGTCTAGCTGCCACACTGATCGATAATCACGTTAAAGCAGGTACTCTTACCAAAAAGGGGGCCAAGAAAGTTTCTGACACCACAACTCCTCCTACTCATGTCAAAGAAGTTCAAAACGAACAGTATCGAAACACCAGGAAGAGAAAGGCGAAGAATTTTGCAATAGTCACTCCAGCCGCCCCAATTAATCAAGTTGCACCCTTGGCTCAAAATCCAGCCAAGAAAGCTTATGGAGGTACCTACCCACTCTGCAACAACTGCAACTATCATCACCCACAAACTGTCCCATGTCGCCTTTGCAATCATTGTGGGAAACTTGGCCATATGGCCAATATCTGCCGACAAAAGGCACTTGCTACTCAAGCCAACCCGGTTAATCAACCCGGAGCTAATCAAGTGGTTCCAATCAATGCAAATGGGCGGGCATGCTATGAATGTGGCAACCCGAACCACTTCCGAAACCAATGTCCAAAACTTGTGAACAATAATCAGGGCGGAGCTCGTGGGCATGCTTTCAACATCAATGCCAATGAAGCTCAAGCCAATGATCATGTGGTCAACGGTACGTTTCTTGTAAATAAACAATTTGCATCTATACTATTTGATACCGGAGCCGATAAGAGTTTTGTGTCACTTAACTTTGAACCTTTACTTGCAAAAACACGATCCAAACTCGACAAAACTTTCACCGTTGAAGTAGCGGATGGAAACTCCATCACTATTGACTCCATCATTCATGACTGCTCACTAGAACTCAATGGTCACACGTTTCCAGTCAACCTTATACCAATGCCATTGGGAAGCTTTGACGTCATCATCGGCATGGATTGGTTATCTAAAAACCATGCCGAGGTCATGTGCTTTGAAAAGTACATCCGAGTACCTCTTCCATCGGGAGACATATTGAAAGTCTTTGGCGAGAAACCTTGCAAAGGACTCAAACTAATGTCATGCATAACTTCCCAGAAATACATTCGAAAGAAGTGCATGGTTTTCCTAGCTCATGTGATTCAAAAAGAAGACAAGGAGAGAAGAATAGAAGATATTCCCATCATTCGGGAGTTTCCCGAAGTCTTTCCCGATGACTTACCCGGACTTCCACCTATTCGAGAAGTAAAGTTTCAAATCGATCTTATACCCGGAGCAAACCCTGTGGCTAAAGCTCCATACCGGCTTGCACCTTTCGAATTGCAAGAACTTGCAAGTCAACTTCAAGAACTCGCTGACAAAGGTTTCATACGGCCAAGTCATTCACCGTGGGGTGCACCAGTCTTGTTTGTTAAAAAGAAGGATGGTTCATTCCGCATGTGTATTGACTATCGAGAGCTCAACAAGCTTACAATCAAAAACCGCTACCCGTTACCTAGGATTGACGACCTCTTCGATCAACTCCAAGGTTCTACTTGTTTCTCGAAGATTGATCTTCGATATGGTTATCACCAACTGCGTGTCCGAGAAGAAGATATTCCAAAGACCGCCTTCCGAACAAGATATGGTCATTACGAGTTCACGGTTATGCCTTTTGGGTTGACCAATGCACCTGCTGTCTTTATGGACCTCATGAACCGCATGTGCAAACCATACCTTGACAAATTCGTGATCGTTTTCATCGATGACATCTTGATCTATTCCAAGACTGAGGAAGAACATGAACAGCACCTTAGACTGGTTTTGGATCTCCTGAGAACCGAACAATTATACGCCAAGTTCTCCAAATGTGAATTTTGGCTAAAGGAGGTTCAATTTTTGGGTCATGTTGTCAATAAAAAGGGAATACATGTCGACCCTGCCAAGATCGAAGCTGTCAAGAATTGGAGTGCTCCTCAAACCCCTACCGAGGTTCGTTCGTTTCTTGGTTTAGCGGGTTATTACCGAAAGTTCATTTCTAATTTCTCCAAGATTGCTGTTCCCCTCACCGCCTTGACACATAAAGGTAAACCTTATGAATGGGGGCCAAAACAAGAAGAAGCTTTCCAAACTCTTAAACAGAAGTTATGTGATGCTCCTATTCTGACTCTTCCAGAAGGAAACGATGATCTAGTCATCTACTGCGATGCCTCTAACCTAGGCCTTGGTTGTGTTCTCATGCAACGAGGCAAGGTAATCGCTTATGCATCAAGGCAACTCAAGATCCATGAAAAGAACTATACGACGCACGATCTGGAGCTAGGTGCAGTCATATTTGCCTTGAAGATTTGGAGACATTATCTATATGGCACGAAATGTGTGGTATTTACCGACCACAAAAGCCTCCAACACATCTTCAATCAAAAAGAACTCAACATGAGGCAACGACGTTGGGTTGAACTCCTCAATGACTACGATTGTGAGATTCGTTATCATCCCGGCAAGGCTAATGTTGTAGCCGATGCGCTGAGCCGTAAAGAACGTGTCATGCTTCAAAGTGTCAAGATTCATTCCGACATTCAAACCCGTATTCTAGCAGCTCAACACGTCTCGATTACCGAGGGCAATATGTATGAGGAAATGTCGTGTGGTGCTGAATTCCAACTAGAGACTAAAAACAATGGCTTGCTTTATTTCTTGGATCGTATTTGGGTTCCCAATCGCAATGATCTCCGGGAATTCCTCATGACTGAAGCACACAAGTCTCGGTATTCTATTCATCCCGGTGCGGATAAAATGTATCACAATCTTCGACCACAATATTGGTGACCTGGTATGAAGAAAGACATTGCACTCTATGTTGCAAAATGTCTAACCTGCTCTAAAGTCAAAGCCGAACATCAACGTCCTTCCGGTTTACTTGAACAACTGGAAATCCCTGTATGGAAATGGGAAAATCTAGCCATGGACTTCATTACTAAACTCCCCCGTACTTCAAACGGCTATGATAGCATTTGGGTAATCATTGACCGTCTCACAAAGTCCGCACACTTCCTGCCCATCCGTGAAGACTATCGGGTTGAGAAATTGGCCCGAATCTATATTAACGAAATTGTGAGTCGACACGGTATACCTTTGAACATAATCTCCGACAGAGATGCTCGTTTCACTTCCAGATTTTGGCAATCTCTGCAAAAGGCACTTGGCACACGATTAGATTTAAGCACAGCCTACCATCCCCAAACTGATGGCCAGACTGAACGAACAATCCAAACCCTCGAAGACATGCTGAGAGCCTGTGTCATAGACTTTGGTGGCAATTGGGATTCACATCTAGCACTTATTGAATTCTCCTACAATAACAGCTACCACACCAGCATCAACATGGCTCCATTCGAAGCTCTTTATGGTCGCAAATGCCGTTCTCCTATCTGTTGGAACGAGATTGGTGAAGCACAAATCACCGGTCCCGAGTTAATTCAGGAAACATCCGACAAAATCCTTCAAATCCGTGACAACATCCGAGTAGCGAGAAGTCGACAAAAGAGCTATGCCGACAAGCGACGAAAACCCTTGGAATTCCAAGTGGGTGACCTTGTGCTTCTCAAAGTATCCCCTTGGAAGGGTGTGATCCGCTTTGGAAAGAAAGGCAAGCTAGCACCTCGTTACGTAGGCCCGTTCAAGATCCTTGAAAGAATCGGGAAAGTGGCTTACAAACTTGAGCTACCTCCAGCACTCAACAATGTTCATCCAACCTTCCACGTGTCCAACCTGAAGAAATGTCTTGCTGATGAGAACCTCCACATACCTCTTGACGACGTGCGCATTGATGAAACGATGCATTTCATCGAGAAACCAGTAGAAATCATGGATCGTGAAATCAAGCAACTCAAGCGCAGCCGCATCCCTATAGTCAAAGTCCGTTGGGATTCAAAACGCGGTCCTGGGTTTACTTGGGAACGTGAAGACCAAATGAAACTCAAGTATCCTCACCTATTCACCAATTCTGCAACCTCAACTAGTTGAATTTCGGGACGAAATCCACTCAACAAGGGGAGACTGTAACATTTCTGATTTTCATCATGTAATCGTTTGATTTCAATAAACAAACACATTTCAGTTTTGATTCGTGTACAAACAAACTACGATGCAGTTACATATACAAACTATTCTATTACAATAACAAATTAAACAAAAACACCATTATCTCACAAGCCCCGAGGACCAAAACTGACAAAACTCAAAAACTACAAAACTAGGCAAGCACGGTCGCGCCTAGGACTAGGCACGGTCGCGCCTGCAGACCTAAGCACGGTCGCGCCTAAAGTAGGCACGGTCACGCTGATGAACCCACTTGACTCTGCAGAAGTCAAACCACACCATACCCTCTGAATTCGCGAAATTTAAAATAGAGAAAAACCGGTTTTCACGCGTCAGACCTTACTCGACTGAATTCAACCTGCAACACGCCTAAATTGTCCTCCAATTTGCACAATTGTTTAATCCCATACCCACCACAACCAAGTCTCGCGAATTAAACAATTGAGAGCAAGTTGCAGGCTTCCTACACCCTCATATACACCCACTCAATCTCTCAGAACTCTCACTCGACACTCACAACACCTCTGTCGTCCGATTGATCGCCAAGAAACAAAGCCGCTCGACCCGTAGCCGACCGCATTTGATTGCCCACTTTCAGCAAGTAAGTAACACGTCTTCAGCTTTGTATCTACCTCTACTACGAAAGCCCTATATCAATTCGTAGTAGAAACACTCAAATCGATCCGATTTTGAACCAAAAAGCCGAAACATAAATTTTACTCGAACTACACTCTAGACAAGATATAAATACAATTAAACTATGTAGAAACATTCGTAATCATCCACTAAGTGAAAGCCCTAAGAATGCAGAAGCTATTAATATAAGAATCGATCGAATTGTGTCTGAAAAAGGCCCGACACGGTCGCGCTCATCCCTGAGCGCGGTCGTGCCTGACCAAGCACAATCGTGCCCCAGGTGTGGCCCGGTCGTGCTTACCGAGCAAACAAGTCTTGACCAAAAACAAAACACTAGACGCGGTCGTGCCAGATACGAGCACGGTCGTGCTCTATGTCCAGACCCTCTGTAGTGACTTCTGACTCGACCACGGGCGCGCTCAGACCACCACGGTCACGCCCGGCAACGAGCGCGGTCGTGCCCTACTTGAGCACGGTCGTGCTCCTTGACCAGAAACTTTAATTTTATTATTTTCAAACTTAATTTAATATGTTTTTATTTAAACATTTCAAAACTTGTTTATAAAAATTTAAGTTATAAAATCCCAAAACCCGGGAATCATTTATATACCAAATCGCTGATTTAGAAATTTAAAACGATTAATTCCCGATAGTTTCAAAACCGATGAAATAGTGAATTTATATAATCATTTTTATTTATACAAATATATATATATATTGATTTAAACAAATATCGTTTAATTAAATTTTATTTAAATAAATATATATATATATATCGCTACTAAATTATTATTCCAAAACCAACCCTAAACACACAAACCACCAACGAATCCACTTTGGACACAAGATAACACAAACAGTGACACGCGTTATACTCTCATTCAATAGGTCAAACGTAGCGACCTACAACACGCTTGGTATTTTTGTTGATCTGTGCAAACTACACGCCCCAACACAAGTGAGTTACATAGCCCCTCTTTTACTCTATTTACAAACTTTTGGGGTGGAACATGCGTTCTATTTACTATGTTTACAAACTACACAATATACAATTCCACCCTACAATCATGTGTTACAATTTTGAGCTTTGTGCTTGAGTACTAGGTGTGTAGACCAACGCGCAGTTAGCCATTCACGTGCAATCATTAACTATTTTATAGCCTACAGTGATAGATCTATTGAGTCTGACAAACCCACCCAGGTAGGGTGACTGTTACTGCCAACACGCGTTTGTTTTGCATGCTAGTTACAAAGGTTTGATTGTACTACCAGGTCACACGATGGTATCTCTCCATAAATGCCTTAATTGCCATGTTTGTATGAATTGTATACACACAACACTATATTCTATTACATGACACGAAAACCTATGTATTCTCACCAACTTTTTAGTTGACTTTGTTTTTAACCATGTTTCAGGTGACAATGTTTGAAGTATTACAAGCTGCTACATATAGGATTTGGACCTAGCAATTAATCTAAACTATTTATATTTTGTAATCGCTACATTTGGTTCTTGTATGGTATGAACTTGCTACGTGTAATGAAAATGAATGTTTAAATTATTCAAACTTTAGCAACCATGAGCTATGAACAGTCTGCACAGCTTCACGCCCCGACGTTTTCCGCCGTCGGTCGGGGTGTGACAAAAACCTATGTACTCACCAACTTTTTAGTTGACACTTGATTTAAATAATGTTTCAGGTTTGGATATGTGATTGCTTACCGAAGATTTCTCCACTTAAGAACTATGGACCTAGTTAAATAAATCAATGTTTTGAACTAGACTAGGTTATTGGAAATGTATTGTATTTGGGATCTTTGTCGTCTTTAAATTTAATTAATGAATTATGTAACACCTTAGTTATCATATGCTTTTGAACAATCATTCCATTGTCGGCCTCGATGATTCCGCCATCGGTCGGGGTGTGACAGATTGGTATCAGAGCCATGGTTATAGGGAATTAGGTTATTAGACTTAATGACCTAGACTATAATCCTAGGACTCCCTTTTATGTGTTATGTGCTAAATGATTAATTGTTATGTGAATTATTGTAGTTAGGTATTATTTGAATTTCCCCAAGTTTGGTACATGAGACTTATACACATACATACAAGGCTTTAAAACACATAATACATACTTTACACACACATTTGACAAACAAACGTATGCAAACAAATACACTACCCATCCTTATCCATACTATTTGCAACATTCCTTCACATTTTATACTCATAGACTCTCAAGTCTATTAAAATCTTGAAAATCTCGTCAACGACTTAATTTCTTGAAACCAGTAAAGGACATGTGCAATCTGGAAGGGTGACACCTGTACATTTGGTTTTCTGTCTAGGAAAGCATTTCGTATAAATCCAAATAAACGGACCCGTATGCTTTCCTGGGAATACCTGAAGTGAGTGTTTACCTATAGGCTAAAGCATGTCTCCTTGAAAGTTTTGAGGAATTATTTAACGTTGATAAGTCAATGTATTCGCAAGGATACGATCCGAACATAAACTCAAAATTTGGTGACATTATAGCAACATAGGAAGAACTAGACAAACATGCAAAGCAAATCATTATTACGGGTGCACACGTAATAACGATTTGTAGTGCATGCAAGTCCCGGCAATTCCTATTACGCGAATAATGATCTATAACATCATGTTCTATCCGGAATAGATGGCTTAGTTTCCCCCATCAACTTTGAATAAATACACATGCACTGGCACGCGTCATGATGAATCCCGCTTTTCTGCTTACATTATTTCCCACTATAACTCATATATATCCATCTTATCTAAAATATCATTGTCTTTTCTTATGGTGTTAGAATGCCTCCTCGACGTGCAAACTCTAGCACTCCCAACCCGGATCTTGCTACTCTCCTTGCCCAGCTGGTAGGGCAAATGACCCAAGCCAATAACAACAGTGACGGGTCTCACAACATCCAAGGAAACGGTGGTACCAACCCGCCCCAATGCACGTTTAAGCACTTTAACTCGTGCAATCCTACAAAAATTTTCGGGACTGAAGGTGCTACCGGCCTACTGCAATGGTTTGAAAGCATGGAAAGCACATTCCTAAACAGTGACTGTCCCGATAATCTTCGGGTTTGCTATGCCACAAGTGTACTTCAAAAGAGAGCCCTCACCTGGTGGAACGGTGAGAAACGCACTCGTGGTGTTGAGGTTGCTACATCTTTATCATGGGATGATCCGAAGAAAGCCATGACTGATGAATTATGTCCTCGAAATGAAATGAGGAAGCTCGAGACTGAGTTTTGGGATCTTGCCCAAGACAGCGGGGATAATCTGGCTTACTCCACCCGATTTCAAGAGTTGAGCCTATTGGTGCCTCATATTATCACTCCCCTTGCTCGTGAAATTGAAAAATACATAGGCGGGCTGCCTATGAAAATTCAAGATGCTGTGTTAGGAAGCAATCCTCCTACACTTGAAGCTGCTATCCGTCTATCCGCTACACTATCCGGCAACCATGTCAAAGCCGGAACCTTAACAAGAAAGGGTTCCAAGAAGGTTGTCTCCACTCTTGCTGCCGTCAAAGATGTAAAACCCTAGTCTTCTAACCGCAACAAGAAACGAAAATGTCGAAACTTCACAGCCGTAACTCCCGCTGTACCTGCTATTCAAGTGGCCCCTTTGGGTCAAAACCCGAAACCTTATCTGGGCCCGAATCCCCAATGTTAGACCTGCAAGTACCATCATCCTGCCAACTTACCATGCCGATTGTGTTCAAGCTGCGGACGATATGGACACGTGGTCACTACTTGCCGTACCCATCCTCCCGTAAATCAAGCTGCTCCAGCCAACCATCCAATCTATCCGGCACCTCTCAATGGTCGGGCATGTTACGAATGTGGAGATCCAAACCATTTCCGTGACCGGTGCCCAAAACTCCATCGTCAAGGTAGTCCTCAAGGACGAGCGTTTAATATAAACGCTAATGAGGCACAAGCAAACAACGACGTGATAAACGGTACGTTTCTCGTAAACAATCATTATGCATCCATTTTATTTGATACCGGTGCCGATAAGAGTTTTGTGTCTCTTACCTTTGAATCTCGGCTTGCTAAACAAAGAACGAAACTTGACAATTCTTATTCCGTGGAGATAGCAAATGAAAAATCTATTACTATAAATTCTGTTATCCGCAACCTTAAATCTCGAAGTTAATGATCATGTGTTCTCTGTTGATCTCCTTCCAATGCAATTGGGAAGCTTCGATGTTATAATTGGCATGGATTGGTTATCCAAGCACCATGCCGAGGTTATTTGCTATGAAAAGTGCATTCGTATACCTCTCCCTTCGGGCGACACGTTAGTTATTTTTGGTGAAAAACCATGTCGTGGGCTTCAACTCATGTCTTGCACATTGGCACAAAAGTACCTACGGAAAAAGTACGTTGCCTTCTTGGCCCACATAGTTGACACGAAAGAAAAGGGTAAGAAATTGCAAGATATTCCGATCATTCGAGACTTTCCCGAAGTATTCCCCGAGGATTTACCCGGCCTTCCTCCTCCTAGACAAGTAGAGTTTCGTATTGACCATGTACCCAGAGCAACTCCCGTGGCAAAAGCTCCCTATCGTCTTGCACCTTCCGAGATGCAAGAGCTCGCAAGTCAATTACAAGAACTCTCATCCAAAGGATTCATCCGACCAAGCCATTCACCTTGGGGTGCTCCCGTGCTGTTCGTAAAGAAAAAGGATGGATCGTTTCGAATGTGCATTGATTATCGTGAACTCAACAAGCTTACAATCAAGAACCGTTATCCTTTACCCCGTATCGACGATCTTTTCGATCAACTTCAAAGTTCAACAAGTTTCTCCAAGATTGACCTTCGTTCTGGATTCCATCAACTTCGTGTTCTCGATGAAGACATTCCAAAGACTTCCTTTCGAACTAGATATGGTCACTACGAGTTCATGGTCATGCCATTTGGCTTGACTAATGCACCTGCGGTTTTCATGGATCTCATGAACCGTGTATGCAAACCTTATTTGGACAAGTTCGTGATCGTTTTCATTGACGACATTCTCATCTATTCTAAAACGAAAGCGGAGCATGAACAACATCTTCGTTTGATTTTGGAGCTTTTGAAGAAGGAACAACTATACGCCAAGTTCTCCAAGTGTGAATTCTGGCTAAAGGAGGTTCAATTTTTGGGACACATAGTCAACGATAAAGGGATTCATGTGGACCCGGCAAAAATTGAAGCGGTAAACAATTGGAGTACTCCTAAGACTCCTACCGAGATTCGTTCCTTCCTTGGACTAGCGGGTTACTATCGTCTCTTCATCTCGAATTTCTCTAAGATTGCGGTCCCGCTCACTGCCTTGACTCACAAAGGTAAGCATTATGAGTGGGGACCCAAGCAAGAGGAAGCTTTTCAAACTCTCAAGCACCAAATGCGTGGTTTTCACCGACCACAAAAGTCTCCAACATATTTTCAATCAAAAAGAGCTTAATATGAGGCAACGACGATGGGTTGAACTTCTTAACGACTACGACTGGGAGATTCGCTACCACCCCGACAAGGAAAATGTTGTAGCCAACGCCTTGAGTCGTAAGGAACGTATCATGCTTCATAGTGTTTGTATTCATAACGATATCCAAGCCCGTATTCTTCAAGCACAACACACCTCGGTTACCGAGGAAAACATGTATCAAGAGATGGCATGTGGTGTAGAACTCTTACTAGAAACCAAAGCCAATGACTTATTGTATTACTTGGACCGTATCTGGGTTCCCGATCGCGACGACCTTCGTATATTTTTGATGAACGAGTCCCACAAAACTCGATATTCGGTACATCCCGGAGCTGATAAGATGTACATGGGTCTTCGTCAGCAATATTGGTGGCCCGGCATGAAAAAGGATATTGCCCTCTTTGTGGCAAAATGCTTAACTTGTTCTAAAGTGAAGGCCGAACACCAGAAGCCTTCCGGACCCCTCGAACAACCTGAAATTCCCATGTGGAAGTGGGAGAACCTTGCTATGGACTTCATCACCAAACTCCCACGCACTTCTAGTGGGCACGATAGTATCTGGGTTATTATCGACCGACTTACAAAGTCTGCTCATTTCTTGCCTATTCGTGAGGACTATCGAATCGAGAAATTGGCTCGGATCTACATTGATGAAATTGTGAGTCGTCACGGAATCCCTTTGAACATCATCTCCGATCGTGATTCGCGTTTTACTTCCCGATTTTGGCAATCATTACAATATGCGCTTGGTACTCGTTTGGACTTAAGTACGGCTTACCATCCTCAAACTGATGGACAAACCGAGCGAACAATCCAAACTCTCGAGGATATGCTTAGAGCTTGTGTCATTCACTTTGGTGGCAATTGGGATTCTCACCTACCACTAATCGAATTTTCCTACAACATCAGCTACCACACAAGTATTGACATGGCACCGTTTGAAGCTCTTTATGGACGAAAATGTCGTTCACCGATTTGTTGGAACGAAATTGGTGAAACACAAATCACCGGTCCCAAGCTTATCCAATAGACCACCGATAAAATCTCTCTTATTCGTGACAACATTCGAGTAGCAAGGAGTCGGCAAAAGAGCTATGCCGATAAACGATGAAAACCCTTGGAATTTCAAGTTGGGGATATGGTTCTTCTAAAGGTATCACCTTGGAAAGACGTAGTCCGATTTGGAAAGAAAGGAAAACTTGCACCTCGATATGTGGGTCCATTCAAGATACTCGAAAGGGTAGGAAAAGTGGCCTACAAACTCGATCTTCCTTCAGAACTCAACAACGTTCATCCGACCTTTCATGTATCTAATTTGAAAAAGTGCCTAGCCGACGAGAATCTCCACATCCCTCTTGATGAAGTACGTATTGACAAAAGAATGCACTTTGTTGAAAAACCCGTGGAAATAGTGGACCGTGAAGTCAAGAAACTCATACGTAGTCGCATCCCCATTGTCAAAATCCGTTGGGAGTCTAAACGTGGACCCGAGTTCACTTGGGAACGTGAAGACCAAATGAAGACCAAATATCCGCATCTCTTTTCATAGCCTCCATTAGTTGAATTTCGGGGCGAAATTCCTTTAACATGGGGAGACTGTGACATTTCAGATTTTTATTCATGCATTTGTAATATATATCATGTAATCATTTTCAACTAAATGAAATGCAAGTGTTTTATTTAATTTTGTACAAAATATATATTTATTTTTATTTATTTTATGGATTTAAAATAATTAAAAATAAATACGTTTTAAACTTATATAAAATTTTATATAAAAATCTAAATTTAAAAGTTTCATATTTAATAAAATAACCTATTTAAATAAGATAACAAACTTTTATAAAAATTATTTATAACAATAATAATAATATAAGTGTATAAATTATATTTGAAAATTAAAAGAAATTAAACTAATTATTTTTATAAAAGTTAAGGGGTTGTTTTGAAACTTTTCAAACTAGAAGGTTTTAAGCAAAAATCAGTTGAGGGACTATTTCTGTACAAATAAAACTACAAGGATTCATCCGTAATTATCTCAGGGGTCGAATTAAAACAAAATCAAACTACAGGGACTAAAACTGCCAAGTTTCAAATCGACTTTCCGGTCACCCCCTACGTTTGTCCGGCGGTCCAAGCCAGTTTCCGGCGAGCACCCCGACAAGCCTGTTCCCTGCACCTCGACAGCCGCTAAAGGCATCCCTGAACTCGTCGTTCCCACGCGAGCAAAAGCCCCCGACCAATTGGTCTCCCCAACATACGGATCGTCTGATCCTGTTGGTGGCCGAGAACCCACGCCACGAATTCGAGCCCGACAGTCATCCTCCACGCATGCTTGATAGCTCGTTAGCTTCGTCTCGTCCAGACGAATGTCTGGACATATTCAATTTCACGTTTGGTCATAAGGTTTGAGCTCGGCTATAAATAGCCATCTTCGGACCTGCCCGAGCTCGCTACCCCTCTTCCACCTAATCTCACTTCAAATTGAAGACACCATTACATTCGTCGTCTCTGAGTGAAGCTGTGACCAAGATTTTAGAGGCTAATTCCATCCAGAAGCTCGATCCCCATTCTTGACATTTTCGGATTTAAGCTTCTGCTGACCAGACCCTTCGCGGCCAGGTTCGAGCCTCAATTTGGTTCCTTTACCTTCTGTTATCGCTTGACAAACTACCCCAATCAAAATCGCGACCATCGCCCATGAGTTACCGAGCAAACCAGTGTCCTCGGACACGGTTTGTCGGTTGCCGAGGACCAGCGACCAACTTCCCACTTGTGTATTTAAATTAACAAGTACACACATAACCAGCGATGGGCAGTAGCCCGGCTGGTTATGCGTGTGTGTGTTTGATCCTGAGGTCGCGGGTTCCATCCCGATTGGCCTTCGGCCCAAACTTTTTATTCTGTTTTTATTTATTTATTTTAACTTATTTTAATATTCTTTTTATACAATAAAAACTAAAACGAGCCGGTTTACTCGTTCGTTTATTTTAAAAACCATTAAATAACTTTTTATACACATTTAACCCGCTCAACTTTTATATATAAATACAATAGACATAATAACAAATTATTTAAAATATAATATTTTAACAAAATTAAAATATAAATACATATATATATAAATATATATATATATATATATATATATATATATATATTTTTGATGTTAAGTTTTACAAAACCATTAACATCTTTTTGACCATATTTTATGCCAATAAATGTTAAGAAATATTGTTATAAACATATACACATTTAAATACGAATTCGCACATACAAAACATTCAATAATACCTATTTATCCACCTAGGGATTCAACGTGCTTAGTTCTCAACATCCTTATCACCCGCACTCGTGGATTAAAACATCCGCTAGCCAGGTGAGTTACATAGCCCCTATTTTACATTTTTGCACATTTTGGGGTGAAACATTATACATGCTACTCACATTGTTCATACGTGTTATACATGTGGACTATATGCTTATTATCTTGGATGTACATACATTTAAACACAATAAAACCAACAGTAATATTAATAGATCTATTGTGCCTGACCAGCCCACCCGGTTAGGGTGTTTATTACTGCATACTCGGATATAGCCGCGTGTTATATTCAAACATACCGGATATAGTGGGTAACTATATTCAAACATACCGGACTTAGCTGTTGTGCTTTGTTGAAGCGCGTCAAACAAGGTTTGAATTGTGATTAGATAAATGATACACCATATATATACTATGTTTAACAAGATAAACAATGAGTTGCAAAACGTTTTTATCTACTACTTATCGGAACTACAAAACCTATGTACTCACCAACTTTTTAGTTGACACTTGATTTAAATAATGTTTCAGGTTTGGATATGTGATTGCTTGCCGAAGAATTCTCCACTTAAGAACTATGGACCTAGTTAAATAAATCAATGTTTTGAACTAGACTAGGTTATTTGAAATGTATTGTATTTGGGATCTTTGTCGTCTTTAAATTTAATTAATGAATTATGGAACACTTTAGTTATCATGTGCTTTTGAACAATCATTCCATTGTCGGCCTCGATGATTCCGCCATCGGTCGGGGTGTGACAATCGAGTCAAGAAATTGGCTCGGATCTACATTGATGAGATCGTAAGTCGTCACGGAATCCCTTTGAACATCATCTCCGATCGTGATTCGCGTTTTACTTCCCGATTTTCGCAATCATTACAATCTGCGCTTGGTACTCGTTTGGATTTAAGTACGGCTTACCATCCTCAAACTGATGGACAAACCGAGCGAACAATCCAAACTCTCAAGGATATGCTTAGAGCTTGTGTCATTGACTTTGGCGGCAATTGGAATTCTCACCTACCACTGATCGAATTTTCCTACAACAACAGCTACCACACAAGTATTAGCATGGCACCGTTTGAAGCTCTTTATGGATGAAAATGTCGTTCACCGATTTGTTGGAACGAAATTGGTGAAGCACAAATCACCGGTCCCGAGCTTATCCAAGAGACCACCGATAAAATCTCTCTTATTCGTGACAACATTCAAGTAGCAAGGAGTCGGCAAAAGAGCTATGCCGATAAATGACGAAATCCCTTGGAATTTCAAGTTGGGGATATGGTTCTTCTAAAGGTATCACCTTGGAAAGGCGTAGTACGATTTGGAAAGAAAGGAAAACTTGCACCTCGATATGTGGGTCCATTCAAGATACTCGAAAGGGTAGGGAAAGTGGCCTACAAACTCGATCTTCCTTCAGAGCTCAGCAAACTCGATCTTCCTTCAGAGCTCAAGGTCCGTTGGGAGTCTAAACGTAGACCCGAGTTCACTTGGGAACGTGAAGACCAAATGAAATCCAAATATCCGCATCTCTTTTCATAGCCTCCACTAGTTGAATTTCGGGGCGAAATTACTTTAACATGAGGAGACTGTGACATTTCGAATTTTTATTCACGCATTTGTAATATATATCATGTAATCATTTTCTATTAAATGAAATGCAAGTGTTTTTATTTAATTTTGTACAAAATATATATTTTTATTTTATGGATTTAAAATAATTAAAATTTTATAAGTTTTAAACTTATATAAAATTTTATATAAAAATCTAAATTAAAAAGGTTCGTATATAAATAAGATAACCTATTTAAATAAAATAATTAACTTTTATAAAAATATTTATAATAATAATAATATAAGTTTTTAAAATAAAATTGAAATTAAAAAGAAATTTAATTAGTTTATTATTAAAAGTTGAGGGGACTGTTTTGAAAATTTTTAAACTAAACGGTTTTAAAGTAAAAATAAATTAAGGGGCTGTTTCTGGACAAACTAAACCACAGGGACTAACGGGTATAAATCTCAGGGACTAAATATATACAAAAACAAACTTCAGGGACTAGTTTTGCCAACTTCCAATTCGCGTTTCCGGTTATCTCCCCCATGGTCCGGCGGTCCGAGCTATTTTCCGGCGAACTCATGACATCAGCCATATCCCCCACCCCCCTCCTTTTCCTTTCCCTCTCGACTGAACAAACCCACTCTTCCATTTCTTTTGCAATTTCTCCACATGAACAAACTACACTATATATATATTTATTTGTTTGACTTCATCAAGTTCCCATGTGACAAGAAAAGACTAATGCAAAGTCTACCTATTTACTTTGTATTTTCGGCGCCTCCCCATCACATAACATGTTTCCCATGCCACACAAGTCCATGAGTTAATACACACTAGTATGTTCATCTTCCATGGCTATATAAAGCCACATTCGAGCACCCACAAATCACACAATCCATTCCTCTTAGTTTTCTTCTGTCCACGACTCAACAAACCAAAACTTTTACTTTTTATTTCTTTTCTCCAATCCAAGATCACGAAAAGAAGGGTGGAGACTCAAATCTAGCGTTTGCAAGTGCATCTCAACGGGGTTTCAAGCCTCCAATTACTGCCATTCCTTCTTCTTGCTTGCTTTAAGTGAGTGTTCATACTCTTAAGTCTTGATCTTTATTAATTATATTAGTTGTATTGTGTATAAGATCATCCAAATAGTGCTTATTTCAAAAGAAAACACACCATTGGAAACATACATGTTGCTGGCAGATTTTTGTGTCCACTTTGGAAGGTCATTTCTCGGTCAAAACTAAACCAAATCGAACGTTTCTTGAGTCTAAAATTAAGTTTAAAGAGTCCTCTATCCATCCCAAGTGGTTTCACGATTTTTGGTGGAGTTTTGATACCCCAAAGGAGTGATACAAGAAACCGGACCTAATCTGAGTTTTATAACATAATTCTAAGCTTAACTTGATAAGTTCATAACTTGCTCAATAAGGGTCCAAATAACGTGATTCTTCTGTCAAAAGTTAGCATTTTGTGTCCTCTTTAAAACCCATATTCTTGTCTTGAAACTAACATTTGGATCCCCAAACAACCGTATTTCCGAGGCCTATCCAGCAAAACCGAATCTGTTAATATGCTTATGTTATTATGAATATTTGAAACCCTTGAACCCTTCCAAATATTGTAAACCCTACATTTTTATAGATCCGTGACCTATAGTTGTACATATCTTGAACCCTAAAATTTATTGAATTTATTAAATAACTAAAAACATGTCTTAAGTGGACTTAAAAACCCGAGTATTTCCTAGATGACTAGTTTGATATCAAAAAGCTTTATTTCCAATAGTATGTATATTTAACCCTCAAACCTATTAATGATGATATAACACTATAATGACATGTTTTGAAATACATATCTTAGCATATAAATGTATTTTGTTGTCACCAAACCGTCACCAACGATCGTCGTGTCAAACCACTTGGAAACCTAAAACGGGTTCATGTCAAGCCTAGTTGGGTGAATTGAATGCATGATCAACACGCGGTAGAATCATTACATAGACTTTAAGGTGTATTAAATGTTTAGGACACGAGTAGGTCGGGATACACTATTGGACTTTGCTACATACCGCATCACTACCTTGTTTGCACAGGTGAGTTACATAGCCCATATTTTACATTTTTACATACTTTGGGGTGAAACATTATTTCATGCTACTCAATCAAATTGTTTATACGTGTTATTCATGTGGATTATATGCTTATTATCTTGGGTGTACAATCATTTACTTTAAACACAAGAAAACCAACAGTAATATTAATAGATCTATTGTGCCTGACCAGCCCACCCATGTAGGGTGTTTATTACTGCATACTCGGATATAGCCGCGTGTTAAATTCAAACATATCGGATATAGTGGGTAACTATATTCAAACATACCAGACCTAGCTGTTGTGCTATGTTCAAGAGTGTCAATCAAGGTTTGAATTGTGCTTAGATAATGATACAACCATGTATGCTATGTTTAACAAGATAAACAATGAGTTGCAAAACGTTTTTATCTACTATTTATCGGTTCCACTAAGCCTATGTACTCACCAACTTTATATTTGACACTTGATTTAAATAATGTTTCAGGTTTGGATATGTGATTGCTTGCTGAAGATTCTACCACTTAAGAACTTATGGACCTAGTTAATTTAATCAATGTTTTGAAATAGACTAGGTTATTTGAATTTGTATTGTACTTGAATGTTTGTTGTCTTTAATTAAATTAATGAATTATGCAATATTTTAGTTGTCATGTGCTTTTGAACAATCATTCCATTGTCCGCCTCGATGATTCCGCCATCGGTCGGGGTGTGACAGTAGATTTGCAATGAAATCTATGGAATTCTTCTCCTATTTCCATTGAGGAATCTGCGGTTGTTGTATTCACTCAGGTGATTCCTAACATTCTACTTTCACTGTCGGGTATCTCCCAACATAGATAGCAGTTTCTCCTTTCATGTTTTGCCACATAATGGAGTTCCTCGGGATCCTTATACGTTTTATTCGATTATGGATGAACGGAGTACTTGGGATTATGGACTTCATTTATAACCTCCCACATAGGCTACCGATACCTGGTACCCAAATTCTATTTGTATCATCCAACTTAGGCTTCAATTGTTTGATTCCATTTACTTGGTAGTCGGTATTCGAAAGCAAAGCGAGTACTTCTCCGACTAACGATATTAAACGTGCAAGAACCCCTTTATCTGATTACCCTAAATATGGTAGGGTTATGTGATGCTCATTCTTGGTAAAGAAAGGAATGGTGCCTGCGAATCTTGAGCGTATGTTGACACATACCCTCTATTCGTCTATGCACTTTGTCACAAAAGCAGATCTCTATAGATCTTAGGAAAGAATTACTCGACGAGGTGTCTAGGTTTTAGTTGAATATTGGGTAGTAATGACACAGTACAGAAATGAAAACTTTATGTTTGTCCCTCTTATGCTTTTCGAAAGCATTTTCTCGGACTAAGACTTTATTCTTAATTCAGGTTTCGTGTTATCTATGATCTTCCATTAAAATGGGTCATAATTGATTTAATATTTCAAGATTCCTTGTGTGCTCTCACTAGCAAAGTTCGAGTCTAATCACCACTTTACCCTTTGCTTGTACCACCATTCTGAGGCAGACCAGCCTTTGGGTTGTAACGTCCTGATATGTAAACGCATGGCTTGACGACCATACTCTCGAAGTATGTAAGCCATACAAAGTTCTATGTTTGTTTGGAATATTCACATTTCGTCTTGGTGAGGAAATGAACAGTGATACTGTGAGTATGGTCTCATCGAATTAGTGTTTTCCCCAAAATGGGCTACGGGTTTGTCAACCCATTAAGTTGGCAGAAAGAGTTGATGGCCAACTACTAGTCATACAGTGTGTCTGCACTTCCCTGGCGTTCGAATGGTACTTTGGTGACTTACCATTACGTATTCCACTCTTGCCGGCCCTAGCCTGAAGTCCTTAGTACAAGGACTCAGGTCATAACATTGAGGTAATGAGTGTTAAACATCAAAATTTTGTATTTTTCTGAGCCTGTGTTAAGAAGTCATTTCTTAACAATAGATGCCCTAGAGCTCCCTAATTCTAGAAAATTAGGAGTGAAAGATGTGATCACGCCTCTCCTATAGGCTGAAATCTGGGATCCATTCAACAAGATGATCTTTGGGAAAGTGCGGGTACAAAGGGTATCAAACTATCCTTCTCGAGTCTTCATGGGCAGTGGTCTATAGTGAACAACTCATGCTTACGTCCCTTATGCATATCATGAGCTAATGAGATTAGCAAGAAATTCCGTATTTGGGAAACCCTTAAAAGTTTTGTATGTCGTTTTTTTGTCAGTGCGACAATAGTCATCAGTCGACAATTAGGTTTCTTTGGCATTCGCTTGAGCATCATCCCCGACCTATTCATCACCGGGAGAATAGTCAGACTTAAAGGTGTACTGAATGTCAATGGTTGCGAGAGCAACCCTGTTTGACCAATATTATGAAATGTCAGATTGCCTACTTGTCTCATGTCGAGCTTCCACAACACCCCATAGGTGCTATGTGTATGCGGGTCAGAAAGATTTTCTGCCCCATTACCGGAGGTAGTGCATAGCACTCCTGACGTAACTTTCAAGTAATTGTGAGACTAAATTGTACGATAGATCCCGAGATTACGCTATAATCTCCCACAATAATTTTGCAATTATTGTAATTGTGGGTTGTGGTAATGCTCAATTTGAAGTCATCTTGACAAGCAGAATCTCAAAGAATGAATGTGCGAAATCCTTCGCCGTTCAGGATTCACTAAGGATTGGTTGAATTCAATTTGAATTTCTCTAGTTCCTCCCGAACTAGGAGAATACTTTGTGGACACCTATTTGAGAAGTCCGATTTGTTAAGATCCAATCCTTAATCAAGTGACTGAGAACATGGGTTGATCATTACCTTGGACTACAAGACTCACTAAAGTTCCCATACACTGCAAATCAGGATTACGTGTGCACCCGTAATGATAATTTACTTTGCATGATCCCTATAGTGTTTCTTCTATCCCCAACTTTTAGTTAAAAGGATTTGAAATGATCATTAGGTCGTGTTTGCACACTTGTGTAGGAGTGTGTATTGTTCTATCGGATTACTCTTGATTATGTGTACCAATACCCATGAGTATGCCGAATCTGGCTGTTACCGGATGAGGTTAACGGTAGAGAGGCACCACCAGTGTCTCTCAAGAATAAAATGTTTATGGAAATCAGGCACTATGTGTAGGGCAGAGATCCTCAAAATAGTGTCGAGCAACTCATGCTCCAAGTATGTATGTACGTATGGATCCACATGATCCTGATGAATGTCTGGGTCTCCTGACCCATGGAGTTCTCCCCTGTTTAGTCCTGCTTATCCACCTTGGATTCCCTTCAGTCCGGGCAATCCCGTCTGCCACATCTCATGGTGAAAGTCTATTTGTTCGATCCAGCAACTCATGAATTAGAGTATTTATACCGCACATACGTCAGAAAGAAAGTTGCCTCCACGGCTAGAGTAGTTGTCGGTGTGGTGCAGGTATAGGTACAGATTCTGGTACGTGTTCAGCTTGTTGTGATACCAAGATCGGTAACTGACGGTTGCTGCCGTCTTCGCCCAAGCTCAGTTCGTAACTCGATCTTCTAAATTTGCAGTATGCTGAGTACCCGTTATTCTTGACTCGTAATCCAAACAGTAACATGTTGTAAGTGTTTATTATTTCCACATTGTTGTATGTGTTTAAGTGTTCATTACATGTGTCATGTAATTATATAAGTGTAGCTAATGATACCCTAGTGTAACTCCATACACTAATAGTCTACACAAATTGTTCGGCAATGGTTGGAATTCCTATACTAAAGTTTTGGGTGTTTTTAGTGTGCTGCAAGTCTTAGAAATATTGGTCCCTAAATGAGTCCGGTTAGAGCCTAGGTGTCACTAAGGAAACCTAATTGGCTAAAACCATTGCTCTAATACCAATCTGTCACACCCACAGATTTATTTACTTAATAAATAAATACAGGTTGCAACGATTGGTTCATTACATGATAGCGGAAGCTGTAATACTGATTTCTAAAACTTGAATACATACACAAATACTAAGACTAAGTAGTACAATGATCTAAGTCCTGCTAGTTCAATGGTAGACTTGAGACTTGATAATCTATGCACGTCCGGTTACTAGGATTTGTTCCAACATAGCTAGCCTATTCCAACCGCACCATGGCTAAAGGTTACCTGAGAAACATACTTGAAAGTGTCAACACAAAGGTTGGTGAGTTCACAGAGTTTGTTCATTTAGTACAGTTAGTTTTCCCCGAAAACGTATACATGACTTAATCGTCATAAAATAAGTAGTTTTCCTTTGAAAACATGCCCATGACTTTACCGTCATAAAATAAGTAGTTTTTCATTTGAAAACATGCCCATGACTTTACCGTCATGAAATAAGTAGTTTTCCTTTGAAAACATGCCCATGACTTTACCGTCATAAAATAAGTAGTTTTCATTTAAAAACATGCCCATGACTTCACCGTCATGAAATAAGTAGTTTTCCTTTGAAAAACATGTCCAAGACTTACCGTCATAAAATAAGTAGTTTTCCTTTGAAAACATGTCCATGACTTAACCGTCATAAAATATGTAGCTTTCCTTTGAAAACATGTCCATGACTTAACCGTCATAAAATATGTAGTTTTCCTTTGAAAACATGTCCATGACTTAACCGTCATAAAATATGTAGTTTTCCTTCGAAAACATTCCCATGAATTTACCGTCATAAATCCAATGTTTAAACATGATCATTTTCCGATCAAAACTCTTTGTATGTATTACCAATGAATCTGAATACTAATCCGATCAATTGACCCCATTTGTAAACTTGCAAGGAATACAAAACAGTATGTAATGTACGAGACCGTAACCAAACCCTGACTTTCTGTGCCTCCCCTCGCCTTTCTGCGAGTTAAGACAATATGCGGTGATTCGGCCATTTGGACCCCTGATTAGCGCGACTAATCATGACCGGAGGCGTCACCCCCAATAGTACTATCCATAAAATCCCGGGCTAAGTCCATAGCTAATGGTTACTAATTTATTCCGAGGACTTTAAGCGCTTTATTTTTCCCTCAATACACACATACGGTCAGATCATTAGTTCATTCATTTACATACGAAAATTCTTTACAAGTATGTTTCCACCCCAAAATATTTCAACCCCAAAATATTTCAAAAATTTAGGAAAAAGGGGTTAGTGAAACTCACAAAGAGTTAAACCAGAATGTTCATATTGTCAAACGTATAAGCAATTGTATTTCATGTTTTCAAAACATAACAAGTAAGTATGTTTCTCCCCCGGTGTTTACAAAACAGTAGAAAGATAAAAGGGGGCCGTGAACTCACCTTGTGTCCGATGAAATCCTAGCAAATAACCTTGTGCTAATAGTTCCTGTCTATATGTACCCTAATCACACAAGGGTACTAATGTGTTAAGACTACCCGTCTTAAACGCAAGTTGTTCACCCAACTTAACTATTTCTGTTAAGTTCGTCTTTGTTTATTTAAAACATTATTTTCTCATGACGACTCGTTGGTGATTATTATTCCAGTCTAGACGCTTTATTTATTTTCCGGAAAAATATTATATTTCCATATTGGTGACTTGTTATGTTTGTCAAAAATAAATATTATTTTTGCAACATCTTATAATATATTTATATTATAGTCCATGTATCATCATATAATTATTTCCTATCAATAATTATATAAATCACAAATATCGCTCAAGTTTGTACTAAGCATGTCGTTTATTCTACGAGCACATAAACCATGTTAGCACGTCACAAATTCTTGTTCCGAGCGACATTTAATAATTTTTCATGTATTCATATTCTTACCGAATACACACTAGTATGTTTATTACTTCTACATATATTTCAATATGCTTTACGATAACACCTATACATTTATACTTTTACCGAAACATCTTTAGTTTCATTCACATAATTTCTCTACGATTACTCTATCATAATATGTGAATATATGATTGTTATAATTACTAAATGTCTTAGACATTTTAATCACAACAAATTTCGTGTCGATACATAACAATAACTTGCAAGTTCTAAATCTCTTAAATGTGTTGTTCATGATTTATTTTCAAGATACGAATGTATTTCATTATTTTACGTTTGATCGTGTTTCTAAGTCAACAATTTTGACAACTACATATATATATATAAACACCCACATATATCATGGTTTCCAAATGTATCTATATATATATATACACATACAACTTTTTATCAATTAATGATCATGCATATCTATTACGGTCACAAAATAATGTTTTAAACTACAATCTTACACATACATGCGTAACTCTCGATTTATATGTATGCATATACACTTTACAATTTTCCCAAACTAACAACTATAAACACACACATTTATATATATATATATATAAATCATGATTTCTACACGTATGTATCCATGTTCAAGCCTTATTATCTAGTGTTAATCATGCGTTTAATTTAATATTTACAACTATCATCATACGATCAAAATAACAACATATACACCCATACATACAAATTTCGGCCCTTTATATATATATTTATAAAACTTTTAGTTTTTAACTCATTAAAGTTAAACTTTACAAATATTCATTAACCCCTTAAATCTCTTTGATTTTTATTGTGAACAACATGCTTTAACCAAGAAATAAAGATGAGAGTAAAGTTTGTGTCGGTTTCTTATCACTAGACAAGCTAGGTGGGGATTAACAAGTAGAAGGTGATAGCGGCTTGATTTTCTAGCAAAACCGACTCCTAGACTTCAAGAATTCCCTTAAATCTCCAAGCCTTCTAGTTAGTACTTCTATGGAACTTGTTCTTTGATTTTGAAAGAGTGATGTGTGTGTATGTTGTGTGTGTCGTATATATGGTATGGAAACAAAAGAGATGGAGTGTTGGACTCATCATAATCATTACATATCTTGGAGGATTAGATGGATGTGACTCTTAGATGGATATTTGGTTGAATGGGCATGGGTCTAAAGACACAAGGAGTGGTGGTGTTGAGGTCTAGGTGATGGTGTGTGGGTGGGCCCTCCCTTTCTCGGTCGAAATGGGTATAAGGGTGGGGGTTTGGGTCTTGTTCCACTTCTAGTTAATTTTTAGGTGTTTAGTTAGATGGATTTTAGGTAGGGTATACTCGGTAGGTGTTCCCGTGATCTAATACCCGATGTACGAACTTTAATGATTAAAACTATATATATATTTTGTATCTTGACTATTTTAGTAGTCCACTAATTTAACCCGTTATGGTTAATGTTTTAACTAATATACATGTATACATAAAATAATATAGAACCATGTAACGATTATTTATGTCAACTTTTATATAAGTTTAGTCACCAATATTTATGTGTTTACATTAAAGCGTGTCCCTAGACTTTTGCTAGAATAAAATTCTTGTTAATCACCAACGAACGTTCAATGCGGTTTATTATCGTTTATATCGTAGTAATTCTTAGAAATTACTAAATATGACACTTGTCCCTTTGCTAGACTCCTGACAATACCATGTCAAAGATAATATTCCAAGAAATATAAATTAGGAATGTGCAAATATGACTATGGGTATTGACCTCGACTACTGGGTGTCACAGTAACGACTTGAACTTTTGATATTTTTAACTTTTGATTTTATATATTGTTTTATATCATATGTTAAATAAATTAATTATAAACTTTTAAGTTTTATAAAAATGAGTTTTATCTTATAAAAGAAAAATAAAGATATCTATATAAGTTTTATATTTTTATGGGTTTTATAAAGGAGAATTATATAACTTAATAATTTTAAATTAGAAAAGAAAAGGGCCTTGAACCACTCATTCAGCTTTGAACCCCCATCATCTTGCTTGAACGCCCCTCACTTTGAACCCTCCTTTCTTCCTCTTGAACCATGGACATCCCAACAACAGATTTTGACTTTCTAAAGTCAAAATCGCATATCAATCTCACAAATCCGTTGATATCAAGCAAGATTGTTACCATATTCGGTCAAATTGTGATTCCTTAAATCATGCACGCGTTTTTTTAGCTTTAAACGTTCTCTTTCAGTTATTAATCACCAAAATCAAAACCCGATTAAAAACCGAAAACCTTCAAACATATCCATAAATCAAGCTCAATCTCGTGAATCTCATTCGATTTACTAGCAGTAGATGCGTTTCTACTCATCCTATAAAAGCCCCTAACCATTTACATGTCGAAATCACCATAAATCTTCCCGGTGGAGATCGAAGCAACTGATTCGGGGCTCACGCAATCAATAGCAACCTGTTTTCCTAAAATCCGTGATCGTATAACAACTCCAGGTAAATGTTGCTACTGCTATTCGCTTCCTCTGATTCCATTGTTGAGTTCGAAATCTTGTTGGGGATTTAGGGTTAAAATTTTCGTATCTGAGTTTTATGTTTGGAGAAGATGACATATCAGAACTATGTGTTAAATCTATTTTTTTGTTTTAAACCAACAAGGTAGGATAGACTAATTGGTTAAAGCCTTTAACTCACACAGCCAAGATCACAGGTTCTAACCCTGTGACTGGCATTCTTTTTTTCTTTCTTTGTGTTAATAGATCTTTTGCTTAATTATACACACACACATAAACATGTTTACATGAATAGATAAAGGAATAAGATACATATTTATAATTATAACAAAACACATACATATAATTTTGACATTTATTTAATATACTATATATATGTATGTTATAAGTAATCTATTATCATTATGTTATGGCTATAAAACCCACGTCTTTTTTTATATATATAAACTTTCAAAAGTTTTATAATTAATATCCCCATTAAATGAAAAGCATACATATAATTGTGTTTAATCATTTTCTAAAATCGTTTTGAATATACGAACATCATTGTCTTATTCGTTCATTACTACTACATGTTTTAAAAGACTTGACAAACATTATTTTATTGTCATAAACCTTATAACCTTTCAAATTATAAAATAGTCGTATTTTTTAACGTTATAAGTTTTATTAATCCAAAAACGTTATAGTTATGTTAGTAACCTAAATCGTTAAAACGACATATTATTTTATTAAGCATTACTAATAATATAAATTTTAATAATTGTGTTATTAGTATATTTATCATATTAATTAATACTTTCACAAATAATATGGTATTAGTAGTTATATTATTCATTTAGTAATTTATCTTACTAATTGGATTTTCATAAATAGTAATATTACAATTGCATAACTAAATTATTTATTTCAAGTCATATCCTTATAAATATCATTTTATATAATATTTCAAAATGGTGATCATTTTAATACCTAGTTTTAAACACCTTTGACATCGTCTTAAAAATGTAAACATTGTACTAAGATAATTATTATAATATTATATTTGTAAATAATACTTATCATTGACACATGTCCTCCTTTTATAGATAAACTTTATAAAACATCATTTATAAACTCTATTCATGATCTCCGTCACTCGTCCATTCCTAAACCCTAAAGTCCCCAAATCATTTTCCTTGTTGTTTCTCTTGACCGTTTCTACATTATAATAAAATATTTTATTCAACTTAGGATATCCTTAATATTTGTTGTGACAAGTTACAAGTCCAACCCTCTACTTATCAAGGTGAGTTACATAGCCCCTCTTTTTACTTTTTACACATTTTGGGGTGATTCATGACACATTGAAAACTATTTACAAAACAATACACAATTCTACATTTATGATCATATGTGCAATTTGTGCTTGAATGCTATGAGTTGAAACTACATATACATGGCATACACATGCAATCATTAACTCAGTACAAGCCAACGGTAACATTGATAGATCTATTGTGTCTGCCAAACCTACCCAGGTAGGGTGATTGTTACTGACATTATATTAGGGTAACCTGCGTGTTATGACTCAGTCAAAAGGATTGATTGTACACCTAGTTTAACTATATTGATTCTCCATAAATGCCTTATTTGCCATTGTTCATATGAATTGTACACAAACATTTGGAAAAAGTATTTGTGGTGTCAAAATCTATGTGTACTCAACTATTTTTAGTTGACCTTGTTTTTATCATGTTTCAGGTAATATCATACGAGATCGTTTACAAGATACTTCACATAGGATTGAGGACTTAGTAAATAATAAATTAAACATTGTTGTTGTACTTTGTTTCATTGTACATGTTTTGTTGAACAAGTGTTATGAAAATTTGGATTCTATTAATATATGAAACTTTAATTTGATCATGTGCTATTGAACAGTCTACATGTCCCGTCCCGACGTATTCCGTCGTTGGTTGGGGTGTGACATATAAGACTTTGTGCAAAAGAATATGCGTATCAATCTCCAGGATGAAATTACATCTATTGGCACAGGAAAAGAAGCAGATCCCGAAGGATATAAACAATCATAAAGATTCAGAATCAAATGATTCATATCAGATTGGCTTGGCTTTGATGATTCTCAATGATATCATGTAACAGATGAAAGAATGAATAAAGAAACGATTGATGCAATAATTCAGGGTAATGTGGTCCAACTGGTATCTGGATCTCTTCAATGAATCAGGATAATCAAGTGATTTTGATTCAAGGGCTGGTATATGTTTGACAGATGTTATCAAGACATATCTTAGTTCAACAACACATTGCATATTTTTCAGGGCATGGGCAGTGAAGTGAACTGAAAAATTGTGCTAATCAATATAGTTCGATACTTGTCTCACGAAATTCTTAAAGCCTCATATTCTATATCTGATAATGATGTTTTAACACACACACCCGACATAATATGGGTTCAAATCATAGTTGTGACATAGATCATTATGTTTTCACACTACTAATGGTCTAAAAACGCTTCTAGTCTACTGACAATTCAAATTACATGCAAATAATCAAATTAAAAAAATATAATCATGTAATGGTAAGTCATGAAGCTATCATTTCCTGTTTGTGCAAACTAAGAAGTTTAGATCAAATCATATACGCACAAACTTTAATCATAAATACAGAAACCAGGTAATCATTCTATGGTCATATGTATGTGATCACCTACTGATGTACTATCATTTCTTCTCTAACTTCAAGCAATGCCAATTTTGTCTTTTTCAAATTGTTTAGTTTTTCTAAAGAATATTTTTAGAAATAAAATAAATTTATCTACACTAAAAGAAAACACAAAATAAAAACTCCCATAAAAATCATTTTGAAAAACCTTTTTCAAGCAGGATTAAACATTCCAATCACTTGAGTAAAAAATTCAATCGTGAGCGATCAAACGCTTTGGTAAACAGGTCAACAAAGTTTTTATCCATGTGAACTTTCACCAACTCAATCAATCTTTTCTCTGCACAATCTCGAATGAAATGATTACGTATCTCAATATGCTTCGTTTTTTAGTGCTTCACTGGATTGTTTGTGATAGACATCGTGGCAGTGCTGTCAATGAACATTGGTGTCTCTGTGAAGTTCAGACCATAATCCCTTAATTGTTGTTGAATCCACAGGATTTGGGAACAATAACTAGCTGTTGCAATGTATTCGGCCTCGCACGTTGAAATTGCAACTAATGTTTCTTTTTGCATTGCTAGGACACGAGTCTGTTTCCCAAGAATTGACAACCACCAGACGTCGACTTCCTATCCAAACTGCAGCCGCTATAATCTGAATCTGTAAAAGCTTTGAAAACAAGGTCATAATTATTAGGATACCACAATCCCAACCTTGGTTTACCCTTTAAGTATCGAATGATCCGCTTTACAGTAATCAGATGAGATTCCTTCGTCTTGGATTGAAACCTCGAACACAAACATACCGTGAACATAATATCAAGCCTGGACGTAGTCAAATATATTAAAGACCCGATCATTCCTTTGTATAACCTACAATCCACTTCCTTCCCTTTCGAGTCAGAATCTAGCTTGTAATTTACAGGAATTGGATTACTGAACGCTGAGGTATCTGACATCTCAAATTTCTTCAAAATATCCGACACATTTTGGTTTGATGAATATAAAAGCCATCTTATTTCTGATCAACTTGAAGGCGCAAAAGAAATGATAACTCTCCCATGCTGCTCATCTCAAACTTCAGCTTCATCACTCTCTCAAAATCTGTACACATATTAACATTCGTCAAAATTATGTCGTCCACATAAACTTGAACTAGTAAGATATCTCCCCCTACTTTTCTGATGAAAAGTGTGAAATCGATCTGACCACACTCAAATCCATTCTCGAGTAAATGCACGGACAAACACGGGGAGCCTGATGAAGACCATATAACGCCTAATCAAGTTTAAACACTTTTTCTGGGAACTTGGAGTCTTCAAAACCAGGCGGTTGTTTCACGTATACATCTTCCTTCACCTTTCCATAGAGAAAAACACTTTTCACATCTAGTTGGAATACCTTGAACCCTTTGAAAGATGCATAAGCAAGAAATAAACGGATCGCCTCAATCCTCGCAACCGGACCCTAAACTTTCTGTAGGTCCAGGTAACTCAGCTACTGATCAAACTCGTGATATGACGTTGAAATAACACGAAGTGCGGAATCCTTCGCGTTACAGATTTGTATACTAACCGACAATCCTAAACAACACGCGTAAATAAACTTCTCGATTATATTCAGAATAACAAAGGTTACAGACTCAATCAGACAATTGTTCACTTCTGTTCAACTCTTCTGTCTAATGACTCTGTAACAGATATATATAGAACCAAAACTGATGTAAGCTAACTTAGTTAAGTTCGCCTGAAACAGACTAAGCGAACTTAACAAGTTCGCCTCAGCTATGCCTAAGCGAACTTATTAAGTTTGCCTCTGATAGGTCAGGCGAACTTAACTAAGTTCGCCTCTAGGCTTACTACTAAAAACACTTAGCAACTTTACAATTTCATGACAAAACATAAAGACATAAAATCTAACTATTACAAGCTTTTGTCATTACAAATCTATGTCCTAACAGACTCCCCCTTGACAATAGCTTGATCTTCTGTCTTCAGTCTTTATCTTGAAGTCTTCCAGTTATCCGGTAGTCTGCTGCCAGCATGCACACCGTATCTTCTGCATATCTCCAAAACTCTTTTATACTGTAGACCTTGTTCTATCCATTCATCAGTATACATTATCTCATTCTTTCTCAGTGTCCTCTGATCTTTCTTTGAAAAATTAATAAGATTCATTGCGTCATAGAAACACACAATGACCTTATTATCTTTATCTTCAACCCTTGCTTCACCAGTATTGACATTAACATACCACCATTTCATATTCCCAAGAAAGTCTTGAGGAATATTCTTTAATGGTATCTTGTGTATAGCACGCACTGGTCTGTACTTGTATCTCCAGGTTACTTTCCCAGTCTTAGGATCTGTAATCTTCACTCTCTTTCCCTTCTGTGGTTTTAGCCGTTCATATTTACCCGAACTACCTTCTTTCTTTATCAAGTTTGCTATCACATCAGCCAAACCATTTTTCGATCTATTTATGAGTGGTTTTGAAGCTAGACCATTTATTTCACACCTCGGCAAGGTATTGAAATATTTGATCCTTGGCTTTAAGTATTGAACGCCATCAGATCGTTTGATTACAAATAATTTTGATTCACCATCATAAAACCAACTAATGATCCTTCCTATACACTGCTCTTTATTCACATATTTCTCTTTCTGAGCAAGTTGTACCGGAGACTTGGGTTGTACCTTCATCCAACTATTTACTACTTCTCTCCACTGTTCTCGTGTCATTCCTGTATCTCTGAACATCACAGGTTCTTCATTAATCTTCGGAGACTCAGTGTGAGTAGTTTCAGTTCCATCACCCTTATTGAATTGAAGATTCTCATCATCAGTATCCATCTTTGACTCAGCTGTATCATCAGGCACTGTGATGTCTTCAATAGAGTCCATAGAGTCAGTTATTCCGTCATAAGAGAATTCAGGAACAACATCCTCTTGGATGAAGTTATACGGCACCTTAAGACCGTCACAGCCTTCATATGTAACTCTGTCTTTATCTTTCTCTATTTCAATCTCCACTATTTCTCCTTCTTCTATCTCAGTGTCTGACATATCATCTTCCATGTCATTGAATAAATCGTCAATGTCATCAAGACATTCAATCTTTTCAGCCTCTTCTTCTGAATCTTGAAAGAATTCTAATAACAGAATTTCTTCTTCATTATTACCCGAAGTATCTTTATCTTTGTTTCCTTCAAGAGATTGTGATGTTGACTCCCCCTGAACTCTAGAGATAGAATTAACGTCAGTGTATTGACGATCACCCTCAATATTTCCAGCAGGATCATTATCTTCATCATCACGTCTTTGTATTGACTTAGTGTGACAAGTATCAGGTATCCTCAACTCCCCCTGAGCGTCAAGACGCTGAACGAGTTTGGACACTAACGCTTGCATATCAGCAATCTGTTGAGCTTGAGTCTGAATCACCAGCTGTCGTTGAGAATCAATAGACACAAGAGAGTTAACTTGTGTTTGTAAAGTAAGCACTTGAGATTCAAGGAAAGTGATCCTGTCAGAATCAGAAGGCTTTGATGGACCAGCTGTGGATTGAGGAATAGAAGGACTCGAAGTAGTAGGAATCTCTGTAGGAATTGGAGATGGAACTGGAGATGGATCTTTAGAACTTGGAGGAGTAACTATCAGAGAAGCAACAAAATTTGCATCCTCAACTCCTTGAGAAGATTGTGCAGCCGCAATTGAAGCAGACATTAACTTTTGTCGTGTAGGATCTGGATTAAAGTCACTGTCAGTGTCAGAACCTTCATCTACCAACGATCTTTTTCCAAGTACTGATCCGGAAGGAGGATCCCGAACAGACTTGCGTCGTGGTCTTCTGGCTTGAGATTTAATGCGTTTTCCAGCATTAGCCAGTGGAATAGCAGCCAACCGTTCATAATGACCTGGAGAAAAATCTCTAGATTCATCAGAATCAGTTCTATCATCATCAGATAATGTTGTATCACTTGAACTGGAACTAGATTCAGCATCTGTCACCACATTCCCTTCTTGTGCATGAATGGGCGAGTTCACAGCTTCATCAACAAAATCATCCATGTTCATACCCAGATCTTGATTAGGATCATGAACGACCTCTTCTAGAACTGGTTCCTGAATCGGAATATTAACTGCAGCTTGTGGAATAGGAACTTGTTCAGGAATAGGAATTTGAGGTTGTACAGGAACTTGTATTTGTGGAACTGGTATCTGTTGTTGTTGGGCAGGTTGTTGTGGTTGTTGCAGTTGTTGTTGTACTGGAACGTTAACTCCTTGAACTTGAGCAAGTTCATTTGGATGAAACCAATTATCATTTGGTGGTGCAACATAATCAGGATTGATTAAGTGCCCAAACAGTGGAGTATTTACTGGAATCAACGCAGCATTTTGCTGTTTCACCTTTGTACAATCAGTAAAGATACGTTTTGACATTGGTGTCAAAGTCAATCTGATAGCATGGTGTGGCAGATCCGGAATAAGATGATTGAGTATCATTTGAATAAATCTTGGATACATCAAGAAACCTTGACCTTCAGCTGGATTAATCTGCATGACCATCTCCCGATAAAAATACAGTGGAAAATTGAATCGTTTATTCAATGTTAAAGCCACCATTGCTGTTTGAAGTGCCATCTTCAAGCCATCCGTACCAGCTTTTCGTGGAGAAATACATTCTATAATCACATGCATAAAGTACCTCCATTCACCCACTAAACCACCTTTCCGAGCTTGAGTATCATTTTGTCGTCCACGATAACCCATCCTTTGAAAACAACCCATAATAAGAGTATTAGGATAAGAAATTGGATCTTCAGCATTTCCACCCAAAGCAAGAGCAGCACGAATTGTCGCTTCTGAAATTGCAATCTCGGTATTATTGACTGTGGCACGAAGGACATGCGGTTCCACGTCAATATCTTGATGTACGGTATCCCAGAATTGTTGTATATACACCAAACTGATATAAGGATCCGCAGATAATGCAACATGTAATCTTGATCGATTTAGAAAATTGATTATGCCTTGAAAATGAACAGCTTCCGGCAAATTAGGATCTAATAAAGCCACTGGATTATGGTTGTATTCGACACGTCGAGCCATCTGTGAAAAAATTAGACAACTTAACAAACATTAGAACATGTACACATATATGAAACACACTTTTAATAAGGCACACAAACAATAACAACAACAAAAAAATAAAAAAATTGCAAACAAAAAAAAATCACAACTCTTTTTCACTTCTGACCCCCTAGGCGAACTTAATAAGTTTGCTGACAAGTTCGCTTCGAACAAGTTTGTTTGGAACAAGTTCGCTTGAACCTGAGACGGTTCAAATTCAAACACAGAGAATTCAAAATTTGGCAAAACAAGATCAAAGCAAGAAATAATCCTATACAATCAATCGAATATCACAATCTAACCAACAATAAGGTTCAATTTTATATGACGGTCAAAAATTAGGTCAAAAGCAGGCTTGAAACAGTCCGACGAAAACCAAAATCAAAAACCATCGAATACGCACAATTTATCGGATGAAATCCAACTAAAATACCTTTGTTAGATTCGCAATGAGATTTCGATCAAGAAACAACCAAAAAATAGCACTCACAACACAGATTTAAATTTTGAGAAATTTGGGATAAGTTCGCTTGTTCTGATGAAGACGATGAACATGACAAGTTCGCCTGAATCAAATCTTAAACAGAATAAGTTCGCTTGACTAAGCGAACTTGTTAAGTTCGCTTAACAATCCTTCGGACAACAAGATAAGTTCGCTTCAACCTTAAGTTCGCTTCACCCAAGACTGAAAAATTAAGTTCGCCTCACCAATTTAAGCGAACATATTAAGTTCGCTTCACTGTACACAGGCGAACTTAATTGCTTTTTCAACCTTTTTGCCTTGAACAAAATTTACCAACTTCAAACTTTCAAATCCCGAACTTCCATCAGCAATATTCGATCCAATCCCGAACAATTTTAATAAAAGTTTAGAATTTTCATGGAAAATAAAAATAAAATCTTTTTGAATTTTTATCTATACAGACGGAAACACGTATTTTTGGTTTTTCTCTATACAAACAGAATCACATATTTTTGAATTTTCTCTGAATAAACTGAAATGACATATTTTTGGTTTTTCTCTGAATAAACTGAAATGACATATTTTTGGTTTTTCTCTGAATAAACTGAAATGACATATTTTTGGTTTGATCATCATGAGCAAGAAGATCATATCAGTATTCAATTAATTCATCACACATATTTTTAATAACAACGGGTAACCTGTAGTAAGAGACCATTCAACTCAATTTTGTGCATATTGCATCTTTTTCATTTTGAAACTCATTCAATTTGAATAATATTTGAAATGATACGCGATAAATTTCAAAGTAAATAAGATCAGGTTATAAAATGTTCTTTTATTTATACCGAATTTGAAATATAAAGCCTGAATTCTTAAAATTTTCAATATTATATTATTTGAAACTATAAGCGTTTATTATCCAAATTCATGTGATTTAGTACCATTTAGATGATAAACATCGTGTACCCCACATATATGCCAAATAGAAAATAAATGCACTATCTTCAAGACACATATAAGATTTTACTAAAAATTTTCCGAATATTCAGAATGAGGAGACATCACTTAGCACATGAATAGCAGAATCCAAATTGGATTGAATAGGAATCAATGAGATTCAAAATCGAATGATTCAATGTATTGGCTTATATTTGTGGAATCATAAGATTCAGGTACGAGGATCCAACTGTTATCTGGATTATGAATTCAATGGAATCAGTAAAGATAATGTATCAATATGATCCAAGGGCTAGTATATGAGTGACAGATGTTGTCAAGTACATATCTTGATTATACTTCAACTTGCATGCTTTTCGGGACATGGGCACTGAAGCAAATCGAATGAATAGTGCTAAGGACATAACCCGAAACTGATCTCATAGGAAAATCCTTATTAAAAGCTAATATTCTTTATCTGATAGTGATCTTTTAACACACACACCCAGGCATAAAATGGGTTTAAATCACAGATGTAATCATATTATATTTAATTTTCACACTACTATTAGTTTCAAAACGCTTTTAGCCTATTGACAATTCAAGTTTCAAATTTTATACACAAATTTTAAAAAAAATTATCAAGAATAGAACATTCATAACACTATCATTTCTTATTTATGCAAACTTTGAAATTTAGATCAGATCAACTTATTTTAATCATTCATATATCAAGGTCTACTAAGGTCGTGTGAAATGAACTAATCACTGATGTACTATCATTTCTTCTTTAACCTCAAATGATGTCAAATTTTATCTTTTTCAATTTGTTTTGACTTTTTGACAGAAATGTAAATGCAGAAATGTAATAAAGCAATAAAAGAAATTAAAGCACAAAATTTTCCATGAAATTCTGATTTTGAAAAGCTTTTATTCGGGATTGATCATACCAATCATTTTAATTAGGAACTCAAACCTGGTACGATCAAATGCCTTAGTGAACAAATCAACAAAATTATCGTCAGTGTGTACCTTGACCAGCTCAATCAACCTCTTCTCTGCACAATCACGGGTAAAATGATATCGAATTTCGATGTGCTTAGTTTTACTATGTTTAACAGGATTATTCGTTATGTACATAGTAGCATTATTATCAATAAACATAGGGGTTCCTGTAAAATTCAAACTGTAATCTCTCAATTGTTGTTGTATCCACAGGATCTGTGAACAGCAACTTGCAGCAGCGATGTATTCTGCTTCGCATGTTGAAATCGAGACTGTGGTTTGCTTTTTGCATTGCCAGGATACAAGTCGATTACCTAAGAACTAACAACCACCTGTTGTAGATTTCCTGTCCAGACAACAACCACCAAAATCAGAATCAGTATAAGCATTGAAATCAAAGTTAGAACCATGAGGATACCATAGCCCTAAACGTTGTTTTCCTTTTAAATACCGAAAGATTCTTTTCACAGCAATTAAGTGAGATTCTTTTGGCTTTGCCTGAAATCTGGAACAGATACACACGGTGAACATTATATCCGGCCTTGAAGCGGTTAAGTACACGAGAGATCCAATCATAGCTCTATAAAGTCGACAGTCCACATCTTTTCCTTCCGGGTCAGAATTTAACTTATGATTGACCGGAATTGGAGTATCGTATGAAGTACAGTCCTCCATCTTGAACCGGCTCAAGATGTCTTTGACATACTTGGACTGATGAATAAAGAAACCATCTTCCTTTTGATTTACTTGTAAACCTAAGAAAAACGATAACTCTCCCATCGCAGACATTTCAAATTTCGACTTCATAACACCCTCAAATTCTTTGCACAACCCTTCATTTGTCGAGCCAAATATAATATCATCCACATAAATCTGTACCGGTAGGTAATCTCCCCCTGATTTCTTTATGAATAAGGTCGAGTCTATCTTTCCACGAACAAAGTCATTCGCCAAAAGATGTGTTGATAAAGTCTCATACCACGCACGAGGAGCCTAATGAAGACCATAGAGGGCCTTATCTAGCTTGAAAACCATGTTCGGATTCAGTGGATCTTCAAACCCCGGCGGCTGACACACATAGACTTCCTCCTTGAACTTTCCATATAAAAATGCACTTTTGACATCTAATTGAAACACCTTAAAACCTTTAAAGGAAGCAAAAGCTAGAAACAGCCTTATAGCTTCAAGCCTCGCAACCGGCGCATAAACTTCGGTGTAATCAATTCCTTCTTGTTGATTGAAACCCTGGACAACTAATCTTGCCTTATTGCGTACCACGGCACCTCGATCGTCCTTTTTACATTTAAACACCCATTTTGTTCCTATCGGATACGCACCTTTCGGTAAATCAACCAGATTCCAAACCTTCAATTTGTCAAATTGAGCTAGTTCTTCCTGCATAGCTTCTATCCAGTTATTGTCATTTAAAGCCATCTCTACATTCTTTGGTTCAACCTGTGAAATAAAGCAAGAATGTGAGCAATCATCAAGAACACCAGAATCTTTAATGCAAGTATACAAACAAGTATTGTCAACAAGAGAACGTGTTTTCACTCCATCCTGTAAATTTCCAATTATATTTGTCATCGGGTGATTTTTGAGTTCCTTGATGGATGCAACCTCAGGAACAGGCAACACTTCAACTTGAGTAGATTCAGATTGATAAGAATAATCTTGAGGAATTGGAATTTCCGAGTCTAAATTTGTTGGAATCTCCCCCTGATCCTGTGTCGAAGGTAATGGATCATCACTCAACAGCGGATCAGCAGAAGAATCTTGAAAAATAGCATTATCCTCCTCACTCTCTGAATCTTGTGGACCGGAACAAGAAGCAACATTAGGATCGGGAGCAGAAATAGATGGAATCGATGAAATGGGAACTGCATTTGGTAGAAATCCATTATGATGTGCATCTTGACAAGAATCATAAAGAACAGCAGCATCTTCATCAGAAATGTCAGAAGGTAAATGAAAAGACTTGAATAAGTTGTCATAATCAAATGCCCAATCCGGACCAATCGCCATTTGTGGTAAAGACCGATTTGAACAGTCAATATGGAACCATTCTTCAACTTGGCGTGTCTCTTTGTTATAAACCCTCTTGGTTGTCAAATTAGCCACATACCCCAGAAAAATCCCTTCAATAGCCTTTGCACTGAATTTTGTTGGGACATCTCTAACTTTGAGTAGGGTACACGGATTACCAAAAGGTAGTAAGTAGTCCAGATTCGGCTTTCTATTGTTTAACAATTCATAGCAAGTCTTGTTATGTCGCTTGACGGTCAAGACTCGGTTCAAAACATGACACGCAGTATTGACAGCTTCAGCCCAAAAGGTGACTGGAAGCTTAGAATCTGCAAGCATCGTGCGAGCTGTTTCAACCAACGTCCTGTTCTTTCGTTCAGCAACACCGTTTTGTTGAGGAACATATGGCGCACTGAATTCATGATGAATTCCTTTTTGTAAACAGAATAAGCCCATTTTGCTATTCTTAAATTCGCTGCCATTGTCACTCCTGATTCTTCTGACTTTCAGATTTAATAAATTCTCCAAACCCAGGATTAAGTATTGAACCAACTCAGTGGTTTCAGCTTTAGATGAAAGAAACTTAACCCATGAAAATCTGGAGTAATCATCAGTTACTACCAAGCAGTACGATTTCCCACCAATGCTCCTAATACTTATTGGACCGAACAAATCCATATGCAGCAATTCCAAAGGAGTTACGATAGACTTTGTCGATTTTGATTTGTGAGATTTCTTTCTTTGCTTCCCCTTCTTGCACGGAATACAATCATCAGGAACTGAGAATTTCATTTTTGGAATACCAAGCACAAGATCATTCCTAACAATGTAGTTCATCTTCCTGTAGTTTATGTGAGCTAGCTTCCTGTGCCACAATATTGAATCAGATTCCGACGCCTTGGAGAGTAAACATGTTGGAATTGAATCCGTTGTAGTGGCGACACTCATGTCAAGGACATATGTGTCATTTCTCCTTGGAGCCTTCATAAGAATCCATTCATCAGGAATCACAAAACCCGGTTTCAGAATATAACATTCATGATCGTTGAAATGGAACGAAAACTTCTTGTCACAGACTTGTGATACGCTTAAAAGATTGTGTTCCAGCTGCTCAACATAATTCACCTTTTCAAATTTTACTTTGTCATTCTTTAACGTTCCCTGGCCTGTTATGTACCCGCCTTCATTACCCGCAAAAGCGACATAACCACCATCAATTTTAATCACATCCTCAAGCAATTTCACATTCCCTGTCATATGTCGAGAGCAACCACTATCCACATACCATGTATTGTTGATAGTCCTCCTTGGTTGTCCCTACATAAACAACGAGAATCAGTTAGAAAGTGAAACCCAAGGCAACGTGGTCTTGGGTCGTCCCGATTGATCAAAATAAACTACTTCTTGTAATTTACAATCAAGTTTATCATTCACTGTTGGAACAGAAGTTTGATAATCAGACCTTTTCAAAGAAGAACCATTTTTATTATTTTTAGAAACATTATTTGAAAAATTATTTTCAGATTCAGATGTTTCCAAAATTTTCTTTAATTTTCTGTTTCGCCGTCTTCTTTGAGGTCTTGACAATTTAACCTCCTGAAAAGTATCTTTTGAAATTCCAACTTTTGGAATATCAAGATTTTCTCTGCATACAAAAGATTTAACATGCAATGTATTCTGTTGTTTAATTCCAGGAGAATTAACAAAAGATCGTCCTGTCATATCTTTTCCCAAACTAGAAGACGATTTTCCCTCATCTTTCCTTTTCAGAATCTTCACAACTTTCGGTTGTGAAGGAACAATCTTCAGTTTGCCCTTGTTCTTGTATGGACAATTAATCAAAATATGACCAGGCTCATTGCAATGAAAGTACACACGTCTTTCTTGATATGTTCTGAAATAAGGTGTTTTCTTTGAATTTGAAGAACCATCAGAAGAAGAAGCTTCGGATTAATGCCCAGAACAATTTACCGGCTTCTTAGGAACATAAGTCTGTTTTGGCACCTTTTTAGAATTCACTTTTTGAAAACCAGCCGCAACAAACCCACTTGACTTTAATATTGGAGAAAGTTTAGCTTGAACCACCTTCACCTCTTCAGGTTCTGTCAAGATGCACCTATCCCGAGTAACATTCTTCACAATCTTTGGTTCCTCAATTTTCACCTCTCTCGGAATGCCTTCAACCTTTGAATCATCAAATACTTAATCCTCTGTATCAGAATCATACACCATGTCTTCACCCGTCACTGGATTCACTTTTAATACTGTCTTGGGATCAATCTCCTCTTCATGAATTATTTCAGGCTCAACTACATAATTCCCATTGAATGGAGGAGGAACAAACCCAATACCAGCAACCCTTTTTATGGGATCAGCATTAGCATTAAAATAATCCAACACTACAGATGAATTCTCAAACTGTTCCAGCTTTCTATGTAACTTTATCACCTCAGATTCTTTTTCCGAAATTTCCTTGTTGTTTTGGGCAACTACTTCATTTTGTTTTTCAATTTCAGCATAAGCCATATCAAGATGATAACCCTGCTCTTTGTATTTTAACCCAAGAGAATTTAAGTCTCTTTTCAAAGACTCAATTCTATCAATGCACAGTTTATCATTATCTTTCAGTTTCTGATTTACTGAATGCATTGATTTCATGTCACAAATCAAATTGGTGTTATCATCCATGACCTTTTGTAGTTTATCTTTAACAGAAATGCAATTAGTACAAAATATATGACAAACAGAGTCTTTTACCTTAGTCGGGTCAGACATGTCTGCCATGAATACTTTGGCAATCGGAATGTTTTCTGAATCTTCACCAACAGACGCATTTTCTGTAAGAACAATTTCTTCCTCATCAACCCCTGACACAGCATCAGAATCAGTATTTTCCCCTTTTTCTTCCTCATCATCAACACTTGGAACACTATCACCATCACACGAATCATCACTAGAACTTTCATCATCAGTAGACTCTTCTGGTTTTTCTGAATGAACTTCTGCAACAAAAGCCTGACTCACATTACCCACCAAATCTTCCAGATGAATGCCCCAATCATAGTTTTCATCGTTTTGAGCAACTAGAGCCGATGATGCAGATGCATGATTTGTATTACCAGAAGGGCCATGATTTTGATTACCAGATGAACCATGAGGCTGATTCCTATTATGCTGAAAGTTAGATTGCTTCTTTTGAGAATCAAATTCTACCTTTGGTTTCACACACTCCTTAGCAAAATGACCATACTCTTGGCAGTTGTAACACCTAACTTTGCTTTTATCAAAACCCATACGCGATCGACTATTTGAACCAATATATTTTCTCCCAGTTCTCTTCAAGAAATCTTTAGCTTGTCTCATTAACATGGCCATATTCCATTGGATATTCATTTCTTCCAGATCAACAGGGTCAATCTGTCTGAAATCATCTTCTATTACCTCAGGATCATGAATTTTTCCTCCAATGAAATTCTCATATGATGCCATAAATGAAGAAAACATAGCCAAATAATCATCAGCAACTTTCTGATTCACATGAGATCCAGATGATGTTGAAGCGGTAGTAGCAGAAAATCCAGAATGGCTTGTATGACCAGAATAAGTTGGAACTCCAGAACACTGATCATTTGTAGACTCTTGAGCATCACCAGAAAAGAATGCTACACCAGTACCAGATTTACCAACAGATTTGGCAAAATACATCGAGGGATCCTGGATATGCTCCAAATTAGTCTCTTTCTTTTTCAAATTCATGTCATGTGACTGGATCTTCCCTAGAACTTCTTCAAGAGACATGGTTTTGTACTTAACATTTTCCTTGATCAAAACCGTATACACATCAAACTTTGATGGTAAAGCCTCCAAGAATTTATCATTTATTTCCTCAGTCTCATATACCACAGATGCACTATCCAGTTCACTAAGAAGATGATAGAATCTTGTAGCAAGATCATCCAAAGATTCATTCTGAAAATGTTTAAAAACTAAGAACTGCTTCTTTAGTAACTCTTTTCTACTTTTCTTCACATCTAAACTCCCTTCACACCTTTTCTGTAGAGCTTCCCACAGCTGTTGAGAAGACTTGAACTGTTTAAAACTGTGATAAATTTCCTTTGGTAGAGACATAGAAATGCTAGCCATTGCTTTCTTTTCTCGATCAAATAACAGCTTCTCTTCAGTAGATAAAGCTGACACTGGTTTTGGAACATCATCTTTTCCCATCCATGAATAAGTAGGGTGTGTATATCCTTCCAAAATTGGAATCCACAAACTAGTATCGGTAAAAGATACGAATTGGTCAAACCGATCTTTCCAATTTGAATAATCAGCTAGATTCAGCAACTTCGGAGGTTTTTGAGATGTACCTATCTCATTGTCATAATTGAACATGTTTGTGACTTGAACCATATTTGCCATGTTAAAAAAAAATTCTGAAAAATTTCTAAGTACTGAACTGATTTTACCCTCAGGCGAACTTAATAAGTTCGCTTTAGGGAGTACTAAGCGAACTTAATATCAGGCGAACAAGACAAGTTCGCTTAAGGAGGAAATCCGGTATGTTCGCTTAACAGCTAAGTTCGCTTGAAATGTGAGAAGCGAACTTAATAAGTTCGCTTGCTAAGTTCGCTTGAACAGGAACTCAGCAAGTTCGCTTAAACTGCTGTAACAGAATCAATCAGTCTTCAACCAAACACGAACCGAAACCTTCAAAATTCATGATTTCTTAGCGAATTGATGAAATTTAAGGAAATTGATCCGTAGGATTATGAATTTTAACAAATGTAACAGTTTTATCGGTCTAATTTCGTCAATTACACTTCCAAAATCACGAATTCAGTCAAGAAACAGTCTTCAAGAACTTGAAAAACGCCATTGTTGCAGAAACTTCAAGAATGTTGAAAATCTTGTCGAATTGTACACAAAAACCGTCAATTATCACCAAGAATCGTACTAAATTCACGAGCACTTTGCTCTGATACCACTTGTAGGTCCAGGTAACTCAGCTACTGATCAAACTCGTGATATGACGTTGAAATAACACGAAGTGCGGAATCCTTCGCGTTACAGATTTGTATACTAACCGACAATCCTAAACAACACGCGTAAATAAACTTCTCGATTATATTCAGAATAACAAAGGTTACAGACTCAATCAGACAATTGTTCACTTCTGTTCAACTCTTCTGTCTAATGACTCTGTAACAGATATATATAGAACCAAAACTGATGTAAGCGAACTTAGTTAAGTTCGCCTGAAACAGACTAAGAGAACTTAACAAGTTCGCCTCAGCTATGCCTAAGCGAACTTATTAAGTTCGCCTCTGATAGGTCAGGCGAACTTAACTAAGTTCGCCTCTAGGCTTACTACTAAAAACACTTAGCAACTTTACAATTTCATGACAAAACATAAAGACATAAAATCTAACTATTACAAGCTTTTGTCATTACAAATCTATGTCCTAACACTTTCGTGTAGTCAACACCTTCTTGTTGGTTAAATCCTTGAACAACAAGCCTTACCTTATTGCGTACCACCACGCCTCGATCATCACGTTTGCACTTAAACGCCCATTTCGTGCCAATTGATCTTGAACCTTTGGGCAACTCAACTAAATCCCAAACATGTAATTTGTCAAATTGAGCCAGCTTCTCTTGCATAGCCTCGATCCAACAATCTTCATCAAGCGCTTCAGCCACATTCTTTGCCTCTGTTTGAGAAATAAAGCAAGAATGCAGACATGTCTCCATAATACCTGTATCCATAATCCGTGCATATAAACATGAATTTTCAGCAAGTGAACGATGTCTAGCTTGAACACCTGCATTCAAATCACCAATAATGTTATCCGTCGGATGATGTTTATGCACACGGGATTGAGGAATATCAGAAGTTTGAATCACAGCATCAAGATTAGAAGGCATCTCCCCCTCAGACTATGCCAGTGTAGATGAATCATCAACTATGTTCTGGATATCATTTGAAGACTCATGAAACTCAGTTTCATCATCATCACTATCGCTAACATGTGTTGTAACCGAGGTCAAAGCTACATTCGGATCAACGGGAGGAGGAACCACAATTGGAACAATCGATCGTGGCTCAACAATTGAATCATCGTTACAGCAGGACTGATACAAAATTTCTGCTTCAACAGGAGACACTACAGGAGAAACATTAAAAGATCTGAACAAAGCATCATAATCAAAAGCCCATGACGGTCCTTTGGCATCCTGAGGAACCGTGCAATTATCACAATCAATATTAAACCACTCCTCATTTTGTCTGCTCTCTTTATTGAACACCCGTTTTTTTGTGAGAATTTGTAACATATCCCAAGAATATTCCTTCAATTGCCTTCACACTGAACTTTGTTGGAACATCTCTTGTCTTCCATAAAGTGCATGGATTTCCAAAGGTCAACAAATAATCTAGATTCGGCTTTCAATTGTTCAGCAATTCATAACACGTTTTGTTGTGTTTCTTCACGGTCAAAACACGATTAAGAACATGACACGTCGTGTTCACCGTCTCTGCCCAAAATGTCACTGGCAACTTCGAGTTGGATAACATTGTGCGAGCCGTCTCAATCAGCGTTCGATTCTTTCGTTCAGCCACACCATTCTGTTGAGGAACATAAGGAGCACTAAATTCATGATGGATGCCATTTTGTAAACAAAATAAAACCATATTTCCATTCTTGAATTATGTCCCATTGTCACTACGAATCCTCCTGGCCTTCTGTTTAAATAATCTCTCAAGTCCCACTATCAGGAACTTAAGAATTATAGCAGTCTCATCCTTTGAAATAAGAAACTTCACCCAAGAAAATCTGGAATAACCATCAGTCACTACCAAAAAGTATGATTTGCCGCCTTCACTCTTAACATTTATAGGTCCGAATAAATCCATATCCAACAACTCGAGATGAGTCACAATTGAATTAATCAACTTAGATTTGTGAGATTTCCTGTGCTGCTTCCCCTTCTTGCATGGAATACAATCTTCATTCAAATGAAATCTCATGGCAGGGACACCAGAAACTAGCCCATTCTTCACTAAAAAGTTTATTTTTTTGAAATTTTTGTGAGCCATCTTCCGGTGCCACAAAGTTGATTCGGACTCAGAAGCTTTAAAAAGAAGACACGTCGGGACAGACGAAGTTGTCGTCGCAGTGCTCATATCTAGCATGTATGTATCATTCTTCCTTGGAGCTCGCATTAGGATCCAATCTTCAGGTATCTCAAATCCAGGCTTCAACAGCAAACATTCAGACTTGTTAAAGTGAAATGAGAAATCTTTATCATAGACTTGCGAAACAGATAACAGATTATGTTCAAGCTGCTCCACATAATTGACTTTCTCAAAGCTCAGTCTTCCATTTGACACAGTTCCTTGACCAGAAATATTGCCTCCCTTCTTTCCTGCAAAGGCTACATATCCGCCTTGTATCTCTTTCACATTTTCCAATAAATTAAGATTTCCTGTCATGTGGCGAGAACATCCACTGTTGATGTACCAATGGTTGCCTACAGTCCTCCTTGGAGTTCCCTGCACACACACATTAAGATTCAGTTAGTAATAGAGACCCAAGCCATTGTGGTCTTGGGTCGGCCTGGGTCATCAAAATAAACAATTTCTTTTAGAACACAATCAAATCTCTCCTCAATTTTAGGAGATTGTTTCATAGAATCAGACACTTGAAATTTTGGTATCTCTTTGATTGACCACTCGCACTTGGCTTGGAATTTTTATAAGTTTCATCTATTTCTTTCTCAAAATGTTGTTCCAAAAGTTTCTTAAGCCTCTTGTTTCTTCTTCTTCTTCTTTGCGGTCTTGACAATTTAACCTTTTCCTTTGTATCTCCACTTGATGATACACTAGATTTTACTCCAACTGAGTCAACCTTTGCCTTAACCTATGAAACTTTGACAACTGGTTTAACTTCAGCAAATTTCATCACAAATTTTGTCTTTGGCTCAACAAATGGTCTTCCTATCCTAGGATCTTCCAAACGCTTTCCAACATTCTTTTCTAGACAGTTCATCAGAATGACCAACTATTCCGCAATGAAAACATGCACATTTTTCCTTGTACACACGAGCATACCTTTCTTTCTGAACACTTCCTGAACCAGATGATTCACACTAAGAGACAGTGTAAGATGATTGAACAACCTTGGGTTTATTAGCTTCAACCTTCTCTTTTATAAACTCAACAGTTGAATTTTTTTGTATTTTATTAATTTCTTGAAAATCAAACCCAACACTCACAAAAGGTTTTAAAGATTTAGGTTTTGGTTGCTCAATATCTTCATCAGGTTCTGTCAAGATACACCTATCACATGTAACTTTCTTGACAATAACCGGTTCATCAACCTTACATTCTTTGACTTTTCCTTCAACCTCCTCTGAATCAAAAAATTCATCCTCACTAGAGTCATCATAAACCATGTCTTCTCCTGTCAACGGATTAACCTTGAGAACAGTTTTTGGCTCTAGATCTTCTTCAGTCACTGTCTCAATGCTACGAGTTGTGTAGTTTCCATTGAATGGAGGACAGAAACCGATTCCCCCAACAACTTTATCATCCTGTTGCGAACAATAACCTACCCCACCAACTACTTTCTCACTACTAGCTTTCTCAGTATAGTATTCCAACAGAAAACTGGAATTCTTATAACCCTTTCTAATCAATTTGGTTACTTCAATCTGTGATTGGGAAAGTTTATTTATTTTCTTTTCATACTCAGAGTATGCTACATCAATGTGAAAAGCTTGCTCATTTACTTTTGATTGTAAAACTTTGATATCATCTTTCAATGATTCAATTCTTTCATTTAAAAGTTTTTCATTATCTTTCAAAGTTTGATTTGTTAAGTAGCTTGCTTTCAAGTCACATATGAGGTTAGTATTGTCATCACACAATCTCATAATTTTCAAATAAGAATTAACACATTTAGAACAATGAACAGAAACAACCTCATTTACCTGTTTTGTATCTGCAATGAATCCATTTGATTCAACAACTTTCTCTGTCACCTTTCCTGCAGCTACATTATCATTCATCAGCTCTTCATTTGTCACTTTTGCTTTCAGACTCTGACTTGTAGATTCATCGTTTTCAGTAACATTCCCAGAATCACTTGAGTCATTGTCTGAAGAACTATTATCAGAAGCAGCATTAGTATGAACTTCAGCAAGAAACGCTTGACTGACATGAGCAACAATATCTTCTAGATGAATTCCCCAATCTTAATTTACATCCTATTGTGAAATCAATGCTGTAGAAGAACTCTGATTTTTCTGATTGTTCTGGTTTCCTGAAGAAGCATTTTGATGTTGAACTTTAGGTTTGGTACATTCCCTAGCAAAGTGTCCAAATTCTTGACAATTATAACACTTTACTTTAGGTTTATCCAACCCCATCTTTGTATTGCTTGTCGCTCCAATGAACTTCTTTCCTGTTTTCTTTATATGTTCCTTGCCCTGTCTCATCCACAATGCCATGTTCCATTGAATGTTCATCTCTTCAAGAGCATTCTTATCCAATCGCTTGAAATCTTCTTCAATCATATCCGGATCAGTTATTTTTCCACCAATAAAATTCTCATACGAAGTTAAAAACGAAGCAATCATGTCCATCTTGTCATCAGCAGCTTTAGAAGACACCTTTTGAGAACACGAATGAGTATCATTGTGACAATTCTTTGAACATCCAGAACTACAAGCAAATGAACTTGACCTTCAGAAATTTCTCCTGAAAACAAAGCAACCCCAGACTTTGGTGTCGATGTTCCTTTTCCAAAATAAATGCTAGGATCTTGATAAACTATATCTTTTTTCTGCTTGTTCAAATAATATGATTGAATCTTTCCCATAAGATCTTCAAGACTCAATTCATCAAACCCAGGTTGTTCTTTAATCACTATGGAATACATCTCAAAGTGAGCAGGCAATGCATCTAGAAATTTCTCAAGTACCTTCCTATTCTTGTAAGATATGTCATTATTCACCATTTCACTCAACAATTGATAATACCTAGACATCAACTCATAAATAGATTCTCCTTCAAAAGATTTAAAAACACTGAATTGTTTCTTCAGTAATTTCCTTCTGCTCTTCTTGATATATGTGCTTCCTTCACATCTCTTCTTCAAATCTTCCCAAATATCACGCCCGATTTTAAACTTTTTGAAAGTGTGATAGATGTCTAAAGGCAGACACATAGACAAAGCAGCAAGTGCCATTTTCTCTCGATGATACAAAGTTTTCTCTTCCACAGTAAGAGCTGAAACTTGTTTTTCTGCATCTGATACACCCATATGAGAATGAGTAGGATGTTTATATCCTTCTACAATTGGAATCCACATACTAGTTTCATTGATGTTGACATAATTCTCAAAGCGACTTTTTCAGTTTGAGCAATCTTATAAATTCATCAACCTCAGTGTTTAGTAGGAGTACCAATCTCATTATCATAGTTCAGAATATTAGTCATGTTGTTCACACTAGCATTAGAAGTTGAAATCTTTGAAATATTGAAAAAATTCAACACTTAATAAAATTCTTGAACAAATTATGTCTTAAGCGAACTTAATAAGTTCGCCTGATTAGGAAGAAGCGAACTTAACAAGTTCGCTCTCTAACTGCCTGATTAAGTTCGCCTGTTTCAGCTGAAGAACATGGAGGAGTTGTTCTATCATCCAAATGCATGAACTTGACTGCAAATCATCATATTTTGCAATTTTGTAGGAATTAATCAAAATCAATCTATAGGATTCTTCAATTTATGAAAAAGAACACTTCTAACGGATCAATTTTATCAAAACACTTCCACAAATGATCAAATCAGCCTCAATATGTTCGAAAATTAGCAAGAAACCTAGCAACATGAAAAACTTCGAAAATCTCAATCTTTTGATACAAATCAGAAGGAAACGGTGTCACACGATGATCTCTAATCAAGAGCAAAGCTCTGATACCAATTGTAGGTGCCCGATGGTCTACAGATCGATCGATCTCTCACGTATAACACATGACGTATACTCGTAGTGCGGAATCCAAACGAATAAACGCGTCTCAAATAGATAAGAACATAATACGAACACACAAGACAAGATTCTCTTAAAGCTCTCTATATTACTCTGCAAAATGTGCTTACAAGTACAGTTCTGTTTAAGTTCTATAACTAAGCACTATTTATAGGTAAACATAATCTGCCACAGGCGAACTTAACAAGTTTGCCACACCCATGGCTTAGGCGAACTTGTTAAGTTCGCCATTCACAAAACTTAACCATTCATGACAAAATTACAATAAAAAAGACTACAAAAGACCTATTCTATTACACAAAGCTTCATGTCACACAAAATACTCCAACAACACCCCTATTTATACCTTTTCAAATTCCCACTGACATACTTGCTAAGTATGCTAGACCCTTGGTTAAGCCCACTTACAACTACGCTAGGGCTTTCCTCTGTCGTAGTTAACAAGTACGCTAGACAAACGTAAGGCGCACTTGTTAACTGCGCTAACAATCAACAGTTAGCCAAATTTTTCAATTTCAACCATGTTCAAACACAAACTTCAACATTAATCCTGACAAACATGAAATTCCATAATCTTGTGAAATAAAAGAATAAAATTTTCATGGAAGCCGAGAAATAAAATTTTTTTGGATTTTTGAAAGTTTATATTAAAACACGCCTAAAATATTTTTGGGTTTTTCAATTAACAAATGCAGAAAAGGTAAAAAGTAAAGAACAATATTTTTGTATTTTTTAAAAATAATCAAACATATAATATTTTTGGCATTTTTCTGTACAAACAGAATCACATATTTTTGGTCGAACACTGCGAGTAAGAAGATCATATCAGTATTTTTGATGAATCACACACACATTCCGGATATAAAATCCCTAGCAGATCTAAGGGTGACCTATGGCATTCTATGTACATATATTTTCCACATATCAACAAACAAGCAACTTGTGCTACACTTTATGATATTTCAGTAATAAAATTCTCAGAACTAACACTTCAATCCTTCATAAACTACAATCTCAGTGATATCTCAACATTCTATTTCAGATTTTTCGTTTCAAAAATCTTAGAAATTCATGAAATGATACGCGATAAACTTCAAAGTAAACAGGATCAGATCATGACTTGCTAACTTATTCGTACTGAATTTGCAATACACTACATGTTTGTGACAATCCAGATTTTTCAGTTTAACTCTGTTAACAAAATCCAGTTAAAGTTAACCTAATTAACTTAACTCAAACTTCAGGGACTACTTCCGTCAATAATCCAAACTATATTACTTGAAACTTCAAGGACTAATTATGGAACTAGTCCAAACTCAATTCGGATTGACTTTGAAAGTCAAAGTTTGGTAATTGTATTCCGGTTGACTTTTGAAAGTCAACTAACAAGGTATCTAACTCCATCCAAACTTGAGGAACCAATTCTTTCTATTTCTAATCTTGTAAACATGAAACTGCCGGGACCAAAACTGAAATCCACCCAATCTTGATTTGGTTTGACTTATAAAAGTCAAACCGTTCTATTTTGATCGAATCGAATCCCACGATTTGGTTCTGTCTGAATTCTATAACTGAAACTGCTTGATTATAACATTAACAGTCTTAACAACTGAATTAAGCACCATCATGCCGAATTATACCAATTAAATGCCAATTATGGCATAACCGTCGACTCCCGCTATGAATTCATCAAATTCGGCGAATGCTCGTATTATTTCCACAAATCGAACACCTGCACATCTCAATCGAGTCTCATAGAACCTGTATTACACCTCAATTCAATCGGAAATAGCAGTTAAGGTCACCGGAGCTAGAGCTATTCACAGTCGGAGTCTGTTTAATCGAACACCATCAAATCGAGCATCATTCTGGTAATCATTTACATCCCTGGTTTTGTTTAAGTGTCTAGATCAAAACCCCCTTATCAATTCGGGGTTACATTATCTAATTTATCATGTACTAATTCTAGGGTTCATACACATTCAGATTTAATCGAGCCATACCCTAGACACAATATAAATCCGATTAAACTATATAGATAGACTCGCCATCATCTAATCTTTGAAAGCCCTAACCTTTTGAAAACTTATAACATCGAATTAAACGAAACCAGAATCTAGGGTTCTTCGCGAATCCAGTTTAGTCCAAATCAATCCTAAACTCAGTTTAAATCCAATTAAACCGTATAGGTAGATTCGAAAACCCTCAATAATCAATAGCCCCATTAATTCAAAAACTTTCATTACTAGATTTCATCAAATCGATCTCGAGTTCATAGTCTAGGGTTTCGGTGTTTCAAAACAAGAATTGATCGACCCTGACTTGATGTTTTTACAATTAAACGCATATACAGGTTCGAAAACATACGATTAACAGAACCCCTATGTCTCTGATTTATATCGTAACTGAATTCGTTGATTTTGGGATGGAATTTGGATCAGGTAGCGATGGGGGGGGAGAACCCATTTGACTCATGTGATAAAAAACATATGGAACCGGATCCTAATGCGATAACCCTAGCGGGCGGGACTGGTTAAGTGTGTTTGCTTGTGTGGGAGAGACCCGGGTTCGAGTCTCTCCACACAGTTTTATTTTTAAACATTTTTTCTTGCATTATTTTAATATAAAAATCAAACCCTATAATATTATATTATTATATAAATGTGTTTTAGCCCAGAAAACAACCCGTAGGCTCGGGTTTGAATTATTAACCTATTTTTTTATATTATTCCCACTTTTAAAAAAATATATATTTATGTTATTATCGAATAAAAATAATATATTTATATTATTTTCAAACCGTAACTTCGTATAAAATAATATATATTATTTTCAACCCGTGGCTAATGTTACTAAATAATATATATTTATATTATTTCGTATCGTTTTATACCTCGTGTGACGTTTTAAACTATTTAATAATATAATTGTTATATTATTTACCCACGTTTATACATTCGATTAAAAATAATATATTTATTATTTTTCCACGCAAATGATTATTTACTTAATCCGACGAGCCTAAAAATAATATATTAAATTATATTATTTTCCCAACTTTTGTAAACGACTTTAACGTACGAATGTATTTATTTATTTACTATTCGTTATTAATGTACGACATGTAACGCTTTTCCCTTAATTAGTATTTTAAGAAATGTATACATATTTCCGTAGACACGTTCGTCTACTTTTTAATCCATAGAATGTGTTAAGACGTTCAATCTTCCGTGTCCTCGTCACAAATCCCAACTTGTCCCTAACATATGTGTTTATAATTCTAGGGCATACGTAAGCCTTACAGGCTAACACTTGAGATTTCAAATCTCATACTTGTGTCATACTACCTACTACACAATGTAGGTGAGTTTCACGGCCCCTTTTACTGTTTTTATTTAGGGGAGAAAACATGTCACAACCCTTTTTGGGTTATTGTAATTCATATGATATCACTGTTGAGGCTAAGCGTAACACACTATCATGAAAAGTCCTCACACACATCGGACCGTTAATATGGTATGAGCGAGGTAATTTTGGTAGTACTATTGGGTTTAACAAACACCACCCACGTTAGTCGCGCTAACTCGATTGGAGGTCGAACGGGTGTTATATTGACCTTAACACATTAGTCAGAGTTGATAGACCTGACTGGAGGCAAACAAACAAACACACTGTCAGTTTCGGGTGCGAGCGCTTTAGCAAAACATGAATATATGCATGCAACCTATTGATATATATTGAATGTATATAATCCGCAAATGCATATTTGAAATGATTGAAACCTGTGAACTCACCAACCTAGTGTTGACTCGTTTTCTTACATGTTTTCTCAGGTTGGCACTCAGGATCACGTTAAGTCATGCATGTGTCTTGGACTTCAACTTAAATAATTATCTATTGAACAATCTTTATGTTTCGTTTGTATTTGAATTTGGGCGCGTTGTTTTGCGCATTTACTTTCGTTTAACGCTTCCGCATATACACTCTGAACCTTGATCTTTTATGTTATTACATTTCAAGTCCCATATAGTGTCGTTTGAAGTAACTGATGTCTGAGATCCTGGTATGTCACCTTCCAAAACGGTAAAACTCCGTTAGTGGAATTTGGGGGTGTGACAATGTCAATTCAAGTTGTCAGCATTATAAGATTTGAAACCAAATGCGTTTTTATCCCATGTTCTTGTGAGTTACCATTTTATATGAAAACAACGTGTACCCCACAAGTATGCCAACAGAAAGTAAATTGCACTATCTTCAAGACATATGAGACTTATGGAAAGATAAAATCAATCACTAGGATGAAATTATCTCAATTAGCACAGGAAAAGAAGCAAATCCCGAAGGATATAAAGAATCAGAATGATTCATGTTGCTTGGTTTGGATGAAGTATCAAGATTCATATCAATAGAAAGATTGTACCAATGGAATTCTTCAATATAAGAATGATCAAGGAATCGATTGATTCAATGAAACAGGGTAGCGTGATCCAACTGTTATCTAGATGTATTCAATGGAATCAAGATAATTGATCCAAGTGCTAGCATACGTTCTAACATGTGTCGTCAGAAACATATCTTAGTCCAACTTCACATTGCATGTTTTTTGGGGCATGGGTAGTGAAGTGAACCGAAAAAATTGGGCTAATCAATATAATCTGATACTAGTCTCATGGGTTCAAATCATAGTTGTGACATAGAACATTATGTTTTCACACTACTAATGGTCTAAAAATGCTTCTAGCCTACTGGCAATTCAAACCACATGCAGATATCCAAATTAATACATTATGAAGTCAATGTCAAGCAGTCTTGAAGCTATCATTTGCTGTTTGTGCAAACTAAGAAGTTTAGATCAAATCATATAAGCACAAACTGCGAACATAAATACAGAAACCAGGTAGTCATTCTATGGTCATGTGTGTACGATCACCTACTGATGTACTATCATTTCTTCTCTAACTTCAAGCAGTGTCAATTTTATCTTTTTCAATTTGTTTGGGTTTGTCAAAAAGCATGTAATAAAAACATAAAAAAAATTTAAAAATAAAAAATAAAAAGCTTCCATGAAAAACCTTTTGAGCACCACTTTTATGCAGGATTATACATCCCAATAATTTGAGTATGAAATTCAAACTGTGAGCGATCAAATGCTTTAGTAAACCAATCAGCAAAGTTGTCATCAGTGTGGACTTTTACCAGCTCAATCAATTTCTTTTCAGCACAATCTCGGATGAAATGTTGCCTTATTTCAATATGCTTTGTTTTCAAGTGCTTCATTGGATTGTTTGTGATAGACATCGTGGCAGTGTTTTCAATGAACATCGGTGTCTCTATGAAGTTCAGACCATAATCCCTTAATTGTTGCTGGATCCAAAGGATTTGGGAACAACAACTGGCTGTAGCAATATATTCGGCCTCACACGTAGAAATTGCAACCGAGGTTTGCTTTTTGCATTGCAAGGACACGAGTCTGTTTCCTAAGAATTGACAACCACCAGACGTCGACTTTCTATCCAAACCGCAACCTCGATAATCTGAATCTGTAAAAGCTTTGAAATCAAAGTAAGAATTAATAGGATACCACAACCCCAACCTTGGTTTACCCTTTAAGTATCGAAAGATCCGCTTTACATCAATTAGATGAGATTCCTTCGGTTTAGACTGAAATTTTGAAGACAAGCATAATGCGAACATAATGTCAGGCCATGACGCCGTCAAATACATTAAAGACCCGATCATTCCTCTGTATAACCTATAATCCACTTCTTTCCCTTTTGAGACAGAATCAAGCTTGGATTGGAGTACTGAACGCTGAGGTATCTGACATTTCAAATTTCTTCAAAATATCCGACACATACTTCGTTTGATGAATATAAAATCCATCTTCTATCTGATCAACGTGAAGACCTAAAAAGAAAGATAACTCTCCCATGCTGCTCATCTCAAACTTCAGCTTCATCACTCTCTTAAAGTCTTTACACATATCAACATCCGTCGACCCAAAAATTATGTCGTCTACATAGACTTGAACTAGAAGGATATCTCCCCATGCTTTTCGTATGAAAAGAGTGGAATCGATCTGTGTGACACCCGACAAATTTCAGTTTGATATCCATACCCGACCGAGATACATATTACCTTATTAGACATGTATCACACTTAGTTTTATAGTAATTAAGTCCATTTCACACTTAGCAAGTCAACCCGATTACACGTGTAGGTAATCTAAAAGATTACCATGTCAAACACGTGTCCTATAGCACAATCGTTGGTGATAATTTAAAACAAATACCTAGACATATAATCTGTGTGTGAAAATTTTATGTAACACTGTGATTTAATTAATCATGCCTATATGAATTTTTCGGTGATTTATAGAAATACTTTTATTTCCAACACAGTCCGATAGACACGCAGTGTGCACTAGCTAAGTCCATAATTCTAAGCACACATTTAGACATATATTTGGTGTGCACAAATTACATTTGGTAATGTGATATGTTATTTTAAGACTCTGTGAATTTTTCAGGAATTTTCTGAGAAACTTTCTGTTTCAACGTTGTCCGGCCAATCTGTAGTATGTACCGACATTTCCAAATAAAAATCTAAAAAATTAATATGTTAAACATACCAACATGAGTCAAATTATTTTTAAATAATTTCGTTCATACCTATTCGGGATTTTCGTCAATAAATCGGTTACTATTTATTTTCCACCACCCGGAGTCGAATGACGCTATAAATACCCCCATTCCCCCCCCACCATTTCACCATTCACTCCATCTCTCCCCCTCTCCTCCCTCTTTTGGCCGAGAACCACACCCAACACCTCCATCTTCCATTTTTTTTGTTCTTTGATCTTGTTTCTATCAAATCCAAGCTTCCAAGATCAAGAATCAAACACTTGCAAAAGATTTCATGCATCATTCCATCCATTTTCAAGTTTGGTAAGATCAAAACCCTCTTTTTCTTCATTTTTCATCTTCATGTTCATATGAACATGCATCAAAAGAAAACCAATTTTTATGAAAGATTAGCAATGGATTCTTAAAGAAAATGTGTTTCATAACTCATATGGTACATATTGTTGGTGATTTTGAACCCGGATTTTGTTCATAGGCTCGGTTTCCATTTAAGGAAACTTTATTATATGTGCATGTGCTAGATGATGAGATTTTGTTGATTTGATGATGGATTATGTTGTAATAATAGTTTTAGATGGATAATATGTGCAAACTTTGTTGTCAAAAGTGTTGGGTGATACATGCATGCTCGGTTTTGCTATTTTAGGACACTTTAATTTTGGGTTTCATGATAGATGCCATGTTTAAGGTGATTTGATGATGGAAAATGGTTAGATATGCATAAAAATTAGATAATATGTGTAGATTTGCTATCGAGAACTTTTGGTCATTTGAGTTTTCATGCTCGGTTCTATTTATAGTAACTTTAATTTTTGGGTTTTTGTTAAAAGAAGTTATGATGAGATTTGTTTGGTGGAAATGATGCATAAACACTAGATATAGATATTGTATGATTTTTTTCGGTAAAATCACATGTCCATGGTGCTTTTAAGCTCGTTTTCTATTTTTAGAAACTTTACTTTTTAACATGTATGAAAACTTGATGTTTGGGTCTATTCAAAGCATGAAACTAGTGTAGTGAACATTATGGAAGTATGATTGACCAAAATGATAGATTAAAATTCATGTGTATGAGTTTTAGAGTCCGGTTTCTAAATAAGGAAACTCTATCTTTCCAAAAGGTGTGTTGCAAGTTGTTAACATGATTAGAAGATTTAAATGACTTAGTAACACTTAACTAAGTGCATTGTATGATAGTATGTGATGTTTATTCATGAACTTGACAATTTGACATGAACTTGCTATAATAGGAAACCTTACTTATCTGAAACTCGCATGTTTGTCTATTTTTAGCAAGTAAACCTTGGGATGTTCTATATGTGTTATAACATGCCTAATTTCATGTGTGAATATTAATTTTGCATAGTTGCCATGTTTAGGACTCAAAACTTGACTTTCCAATTAAGGAAACTTTAATGTATCAAAAGTTGTGTTTCAAGTTCTAAATTCCAATCGAATGTGCTAATGTGTTTATTAGATGGTAATAGACTATTTCAAAGGAGGTTTGAATTCATATTAGAATTTGAATGTTTAAGTCCAAGTGTCACCAACGGGTCGTCAAGTCAAAACATCTTTGAAACATCAAAGTCACTTTTTAATGAACTCTTTGGATGCATAGATTTGATAGTCCAGCATTTACAATACTTAGACCTTAAAGTCCTAAATGTTTCCTAGGGCAGGAGTAGGTCGTCCCATTTAGCCGTATTTTGCTAAGACTTGCATATCATTACCGCGTTATCAAGTAAGTTCTCACGGCCCCGTTTTACTCATTTTCCATTTTGGGGTGAGATACATACTCAAGTACATTTTTCAAAAATCATATTTCCATGCTTACACAGTTACATTAATTATATAAGTTGTACTAGTGTGTACAAAGTCCTCTCAGAGTCAACCGTTAATTTTTCCATAGCGAGGTGTTCATGAACAGTACTGTTGGGTTTAACAACCAGGCCCAGGTTAGTAGTGTTAACTTCGACTAGAGGTCGAACGGGTACATAATTGACCTAATCCATCCATGTGCATGGCACAAATAGGCGAACCACATCCTTTTCCTTTTTCAGTGACTACAGTTGAGCTTCGGTTGACGGACTTATGTTAATTTTTGGTTTTGTCTGATCTACAATGATTGTGTAGAGTACATATGCTTTTCCATGCATTTTCAACATATACTTTTCCATGCATTGTCAATATATGATTTTCCAATACATTTCATGATATGATTTCCATTACATTTAACCTGTGAACTCACCAACATTATGTTGACCCATTTTAGCATGTTTATCTCAAGTCGTTGAATGCATAGAATATGTGGCTAGGATGCACCCACAGGAGTCACACACTATTCATGCATGGCATCCTATTTTGGCAAACACTTTTAAATCATTTGTTAAGCGTTGTAAACTTTTAGACATTGCTTCCACACATTTACTTTGAACTTTGTCAAACTTATTTTGGGCTTGTTCGAGCTATGCATTAAAATAGGTATTTTGAAAACCATTTAGTGGTCATTCAAAGTAATTCAATGGTAAAGATCCTCTCGAGTCACGCCCCTCAGGTATAGCCCGAAAGTGGTATTTGGGGTGTGACAATCTGGCAACGTTCAAATCCATTCTCGAGTAAGTGCACCGGTAAAGTTTCATACCAGGCGCGAGGAGCCTGATGAAGACCATATAACGCCTTATCAAGTTTAAACACTTTGTCTAGAAACTTGCAGTCTTCAAAATAAGGTGGTTGTTTCACGTATACCTCTTCCTTCACCTGTCCATACAGAAACACACTTTTCACGTCTAGCTGGAATACCTTGAACCCCTTAAAAGAAGCGCAAGCAAGAAATAAATGGATCGCCTTAATCCTCGCTACTGGAGCATAAACTTCGGTGTAGTCAACACCTTCTTGATGGTTAAATCCTTTAATAACAAGTCTTGCCTTATTGTGTACCACCACGCCTCGATTATCTCGTTTGCACTTAAACACCCATTTTGTACCGATAGATCTTGAGCCTTTGGGCAATTCAACTAAATCCCAAACATGTAGTTTGTCAAATTGAGCTAGCTCCTCTTGCATAGCCTCGATCCAACAATCATCATCAAGTGCCTCAGCCACATTCTTTGGCCTGTTTGAGAAATAAAGCAAGCATGCAAACATGTCTCCATAATACACGTATCCACAATCTGTGCATATAAACAAGAATCTTCAGCAGGTGTACGATGTCTAGTTTGAACACCTATATTCAAATCACCAATAATGTTATCAGTTGGATGTTGTTTATGCACACGAGTTTGAGGAATATCAGAAGTTTGAATCACAGCATCAAGATTAGAAGGAAATTCCCCCTCAAGCTGTGTTGGTGCTGATGAATCATCAACTATGTTCTTGATATCATTAGAAGTTTTCAGAAACACAGTTTTATCATCATCACTGTCACTCACTTGTGTTCTACCCGAGGTCGAAGCTACATTCGGGTCAATGGGAGGAGTAACCACAATTGGAACAGCCGATCGTGGCTCGACAATTGAATCATCGTTACAGCAGGACTGTTACAAAATTCCTGCTTCAACACGATACACCGCAGGAGGAACATTGAATGATCTGAATAAAGCATCATAATCAAAAGCCTATGAAGGTCCTTTCGCATTCTGAGGAACCGAGCGATTATCACAATCAATGTGAAATCACTCCTCAATCTGTCTGGTCTCTTTATTGAACACCCTCTTGTTATGAGAATTGGCAACATATCCCAAGAAAATTCCTTCTATTGCCTTCGCACTGAACTTCGTTGGAACATCTCGAGTCTTTAATAAAGTGCATGGGTTTCCAAAGTGCAAAAGATAATCCAAATTAGGTTTCTGGTTATTCAGCAATTCATAGCACGTCTTGTTGTGTTTCTTCACGGTTAAAACTCGATTAAGAACATGACAAGCCGTATTCACCACCTCTGCCCCAAAACGTTACTGGCAACTTCGAGTCGGATAACATCGTACGAGCTATCTCAATCAGAGTTTAATTCTTCTGTTCAGCCACACCATTCTGTTGAGGAACATAAGGAGCGTTGAATTCATGATGTATGCCTTTTTGCTGATAAAAAAACCCATATTTCCATTCTTGAATTCTGTCCCATTGTCACTATGAATTCTCCTGACCTTCTGTTTGAATAAACTCTTAAGTCCCACGATTAGGAACTTAAGAATTTTAGCAGTCTCATCCTTTGAAATAAGAAAGTTCACCCAAGAGAATCTTGAATAATCATCAGTGACTACCAAACAGTATGATTTTCCTCCTTCACTCTTGACACTTATAGGTCTGAATAAATCAATATGCAACAACTCGAGAGGAGTCACAATTGAATTAATCAACTTAGATTTGTGAGATTTCCTGCGCTGCTTCCCCTTCTTGCATGAAATACATTCTTCGTTCACTTGAAATCTCATGGCAGGGACACCCGAAACTAGCACGTTCTTCACTAAATAGTTCATTTTCCTGACATTTATGTGAGCCATTCCGGTGCCACCAAGTTGATTCGGACTCAGAAGCTTTAGAAAGAAAACACGTCAAAATAGATGAGGTTGTCTTTGTTGTGCTCATATCAAGCATATACGTATCATTCTTCCTAGGAGCTCGCATTAGGATCCAATCTTTCGGTATTTCAAATCCAGGCTTCAACACCAAACATTCTGACTTGTTAAAGTGAAATGAGAAATCTTTTTTATAAACTTGTGAAACAGATAGCAGATTATGTTCCAGCTGCTGCACATAGTTGACTTTCTCAAAGCTCAATCTTCCATTTGACACAGTTCCTTGACTGGAAATATTGCCTCCCTTCTTTCCTGTAAAGGCTACATATCCGCCTTGAATCTCTTTCACATTTTCCAATAAATTATTATTTCCTGTCATGTGGCGAGAACATCCACTGTCGACATACCAATGGTTGCCTACAGTCCTCCTTGGAGTTTCCTTCACACAGACATTAAGATTCAGTTAGTAATAGAGATCTAAGCCATTGTGGTCTTGGGTCGGCCTGACTCATCAAAATAAACAATCTCTTTTAAAACACAATCAAATCTCTCCTCAATTTTAGGAGATTGTTTCTCAGAATCAGAAACTGGTTTCTTAGATTTCCATTTTGTTTGAATCTAAAAAATTTCATTTTGTTTTGACGATTCAAAAGATTCACAATTGTTTGTGAAAACCGGTTGCTATAAAAGCTTCTTCAATCTCTTGTTTCTTCTTCTTCTTTGAGGTCGTGACAATTTGACCTTCTCCTATTCAATCACAACTGGTGAACCACTCGGTTTAACTCCAGATGAATTAACCTTCTCAACCTTAGATTGGACAACTTTTGGTTTCACGGGAACATAATCAATTTTTACTTCAGGTTTAAAAACAACAGGTTTCTTCACATACTTAGCCTCAACAGACTTTGCTTCCATAAATTTCTTCCCCGGCTTTACTGGTGGTTCAACAAAAGGTCTTCCCAGCCAGGGATCTTCTAGACACTTTCCCTGATTCTTCTCTAGACAATTTCCCAAGATATGTCCAACAATTCCGCAATGAAAATAAGCACGTCTTTCCGTGTACACCTTGACATACTTTTCTTTCTGAATACTCTTCGAACTTGATGATTCACACTGAGAATCAGTGGTAAACGATTGAACAACCTCGGCTTTTTCAGAATTAACCTTTTCTTGTATAAAATTCATAGTTGATGTTTTCTCAATTTTGTTAATTTCTTGAAAATCAAACCCAACACTCATAAAAGGATTTATTGGTTTAGGTTTTGGTTGCTTAATGTCTTCATCGGGTTCTGTCAAGATACACCTATCACGAGTGACTTTCTTGATAACAACGGATTCATAAATCTTACATTCTTTCACTATTCCTTCAGGTTTATCTAGATCAAACACTTCATCATCACTTGAGTCATCATAAACCATATCCTCTCCTGTAACATGATTTACCTTGAGGATGATTTTTGGCTCCAGATCTTCTTCTGTCACTTTTTCAACACTTCGAGTTGTGTAATTTCCATTGAATGGAGGATAGAAACTGACTCCCCCAATAACTTTATCATCCTGCTGTGAACAATAACCAACTCCACCAACTACTTTCTCACCATTAGCTTTCTCATTATAATATTCCAACAGAAAACTGGAATTCTTATAACCCTCAAGATTTCTCATCAATTTGGTGACTTCACTCTATGACTTGGCAAGTTCATTTATTTTCTTTTCATATTCAGAATAAGCCACATCAATGTGAAACGCTTGTTCATTTACTTTTGACTGTAAAACTTTGATATCATCTTTCAATTATTCAATTCTTGTATTTAAAAGCTCATCATTATCTTTCAAAGTTTGATTAGTTAAGTAGCTTGCCTTCAAGTCACACATAAGGTTAGTATTGTCATCACACAATCTCAGAATTTTTAAATCATAATCAATGTATTTAGAACATGAAATAGAAACAACCTCATTTACCGGTTTAGTATTAGCCATAAATCCACTGGCTTCAGCAAACATCTCAACTACTTTCTCTGTCACGTTCCCTGGAGCCACATTGTCTTTCATCAATTCTTCAGTAGAAATTTTAGCTTCAGTAGGCTGACTAATAGAATCTTCATTTTCAGTAACATTCCCAGAATCTGTCAGGTCACCATCAGAAGAACTACTATCAGTACCATCTTCAGAATGAACTTCAGCAAGAAACTCTTGGCTAACATGAGCAACAATATCGTCCAAATGAATACCCTAATCATAATTATTATCTTGTTGAGACATCAATGATGTGGAAGACTTCTGATTCATCTGATTATTCGATTTGCTTGAAGAATTCTGATTCTGAACTTTAGGCTTCGTGCATTCCCTAGAAAAATGTCCAAACTCCTGACAGTTATAACACTTCACCTTTGGTTTATCTAATCCCATTCTTGTCTTGCTAGACGTCCCAATAAACTTGTTTCCAGTTTTCTTTAGATGTTCCTTTCCTTGCCTCATCCACAATGCCATATTCCATTGGATATTCATCTCTTCAAGAGCATCTTTATCCAACTGCTTGAAATCTTCCTCTATCATGTCCAGCTCAGTTATCTTACCACCAATAAAATTTTCATAAGAGGTAAAAAATGAAGCAATCATAGCCATCATGTCATCTGCAGCTTTAGGAGACACCTTCTGAGAACATGAATTAGTTTCACACTTAGAATTCTTACATCCTAAACTTGAAGCAACAAAACATGAACCTTCATTACAAGAATTTTCCTTAGAACCTTCAGATATTTCCCTAGAAAACAAAGCAACCCCAAACTTTTGAGTAGATGTTCCCTTTTCAAAAATAAATACTTAGATCTTGATAAACTGTATCCTTCTTCTGTTTGTTCAATTCATACGATTGAATCTTTCCCATCAAGTCTTCTAGGCTCATCTCATCAAACTCAGGATGTTCTTTGATAACAATAGTATACGTCTCAATATGTGCAGGTAAAGCATCCAGAAACTTCTCAAGAAACTTCATGTTCTTGTATTCTATTTCATTGTTCACCATTTCACTTAATAGAAGATAATATCTGGACATTAGTTCATCAATTGTTTCACCATCAAAATGCTTGAACACACTAAACTGCTTCTTCAGCAACTCTCTCCTGCTTTTCTTTATATCTGTACTTTCTTCACATCTCTTGGCTAACCCTTCCTAAAGATCATGTGAAGTTTTATATTTTTTGAAAGTGTGGTAAATATCAAGAGGCAAACACATGGATAAAGCAGCTAGAGCCTTCTTTTCTCAATCATACACAGTTTTCTCTTCAACTGTGAGAGCTGAAACTTTTTTAGGTGAATCTGCTACTCCCAAATACGTATGAATAGGATGTTTGTATCCTTCACTAATTGGAATCCATAGACTTGTATCACTGATGTTCACATAGTTTTCAAACCAACTTTTTCCAGTTAGAATAATCTTTTAGATTCATCTGCCTCGGTGGCTTAGTTGGAGTACCGATCTCGTTATCATAATTCAACAGATGAGTCATGTTGTTCACTCTAGCATGATTAGAAGAAGATGTGAATCCCTCTGATCCGTCGATAAACAAGCCTCTAATCCGCAACAACACTTCTGGATAGGCAAAAACAATCCAGAATCCAACAATAACCGAGTAAATTGAATCAAACAATAACGAGAATGAAAACCGCCACGTAAACAAGATCAAGCATCAAACAAGTAGATTCCATTGATAAAATTGGTAATTACACTTGCTAAACCGAGAGAAAACTATTGATTACAATATGATCAGATCTAAGCACAATACCAACAAATTGATTCATTCCTTTAAGTGTTCAAAATACAACTATATATAGTAAAAAGATTTCGACCGAAATCTTTTGATCAAAAACTTTTTCGACCGAAAATGTTTTTGACAGAAAACGTTTTTGACCGAAAAGGTTTTCGACGAAAATTTTTTTACTTATATAATGAAAGCTTTAATCTTGATTTCTATGGACTACTAGGTTCCAACAATCTTCCCCTAGTCCATTGAATATCAAGACTTCAGTTGTTGTCTGCTGCCGGCTTGGTTTCAACTTTTACTCGCTTAGCTTCCGGATCTACTAATCTTTTCTTGATCATCTTTGCTTCATATCGCATCGAGAGACATCTTGCAACCACACGCATGTACAATTTTGCTTCAGTCTTTATCATAGTACTCATGTCACATTGGATTGGTTTGTGATAAAGAATCTTTAGATCTTCATCAGAGAAACTGAACAGATCCATCGGATCGAAGATTCTAACTTCAGGTAATTCTTTAGACTGTCATACTCCCATCTAATAAAAGCTTTGATAAAACATTCTCGTCTTGGAATGTACACATTTATCATCGTATCAACTGGATTGACTATGTATCTGAACTTTCTTTGAGCAGTTGATCTGAACTTTCTCTTTATATTTTCACACCTAGGAAATTATGGATTGAATGAAGTAAATCTATCTTGCTCACACTGATGCCTTAAGAATGTTTCAAATGCAGAAGAAATAGTGCAATTTGTTGGATTTATTAAGTTCAGGTGACTTAATTCTCTAATATCCCATCTTGGCAATGACTGCAGCTTATGACTTGTAGAAAAATATTGAATATCCCTATCAACCCTCTTGATAACGTACATCTTTTTCTCATTATCGTACATCCAACTAAGTATATGTCCACTCAATGCTTTCTTTGGATTACGAAACTTTTGAGTAACTTGTTCGAAAATAGATGGTTTCTCTCTAATCTTCCACCATAAATTTTTGTCACTAACATTGGCCTTTGGTGCTTCAGTTGATTTGTCTTCATTATCAGGAACATAAAATGATTCAGTATCACTAACAATCTTATCAATCCTTCCAATCACCAACCCATCATTTTCAACATGCATTTGCTTCTCTTCATACTCATACTCTTCATAAACTTTGTTCGAATCATTTTCATCACTTGAAACATTATCATTTGATTCACCACCAGTGTTACCAGTATCATCACTGCTACTATCATTGTCATCTGACGGCTTGTCATCATATTTCTTTTCTTTAGTAATAACCAATTCCTCCTCTTCCTCTTTATCATCATCTTCAACTTTTTTGGTTTGACATCAGAGATTTCTATTCCTTCACCTTGATTATTAAGTAGACAATCAACATCAAACATATCCTGTGATCCATATATAGTTGCTTCATTTACAGGAGATGAAACACTATGTGGTTCTGCTGTAGATGGTCCTTCCTAATTCACATCACTTTGATTTAAATGTTTGGTTGGAGGAATGACATTATCTGATTTTGACTACAGGCCAAGATGCCTAGGAATATCTTGTACAACATTCTGCAACTGATTTATTTGAATTTGTTGTTGTTCAGTTATTATCTTTTGTCGGCTACTCTCTGCACGAAGTTCTCTGCTTTCTCTTTAACTAACTGCTTCTCTGCCTTGTAAATTTGCAATCTGTGTCTTCAATTGGCTCACAGTATCAGTAGTCTCTAGTTTCATAGTTCATAAACTCTTCTCTACCAAGCTATAATCTCTCGATGACTTGACTTTAGGTTTCTCTCGAATCTCTTTTCCTTTGCCTTTACCATCTACATCTCTTTTAGCCATAGTTTTCATTCTCTTGCCTTCAGGATTTTTGAACACGATACCCTTAGACGGAGGAGGTCTAGAAGGCACGGTCTTTTCTGCTTCAGATTGATTCCTTTTCTTTGCTGGTGGGGTTTCTATTGCTTGTACTTCTAGAGTTTTAGCAGTATCATCATTGATAGCTTCTTCATCTTGAACCTTTGCATTAACTTCTTCATTCTGAGTTACAGCAGGTTCATTCACTTCAACATTCTCAGTTACTTCCACATTCTCTTTATTAACAACATCTTCCGGTTGCTCAAAATCTAAATTCTGATTTACTTGTTCAGCATTACAAACATCACCATTACCACCATCATTACCATCATTATCATCACCTTCATCATTATTGTCATCACCTTCAATATCCTCCACACCACTATCTAATAAATCATCAACCTCATCATCCACATTGAATTCCGGATCTGGGTCGTCAACGATCATATTTTGAAATAATGGAGTTTCAGTTCCACTGAACTTACTTCTCTTTCTAACAGTGTTCATGCTGCTAAATATAACTTCTGTCATTTTTTCCAAAGGTAATTCAACACCATTGATTGGTAAATCTGGCCGCAAGGTATTGATTATCATCTGAACGAATCTTGGATATAGTAAAAACTTATAGTTCTTTCTCAGACCAACAAAATTGCTTATCACGGCCTCAAAAATCATTCTTGAAAAGTTGAATCTTCTATGAGTTATAAGACAGACCAATGCACGGCTAAAAACTTCACCTATTTGATCAACAGATGTAGCTTTTGGACTCAAGTAGTGAATAAGAACATGAACTAGATATCTCCATTGCTTCCCAAGCATAGTCTTAGTAACTTGTCTTCTTTGGAATTCCCCTTCATAACCCATAGTTATTATATTTCCACAAACTCTTGTGTAGCTTATCTTGTATGGATAATCTGGTGAATCTCTAAAGTTTAACACATCTCTTATCATTTGCTCGGTTACTTTGATTTTCTTTCCTTCTACTGTGCTCTCAATCCAGATTTCTTTGTTCACATGGCGATAAACGACATTATCCCAGAATTCTCTAACATGATTCTCATACACTTGAACTTGAGTTGAAATTGACGTAAGAATTCTTGATCTGTTTAAGAACTTGACTATCTGTTCATGTGACAATCCGGACTTTTCCAGTTAACTTCGTTAACAAAATCCAGTTAAAGTTAACCTAATTAACTTAACTCAAACTTCAGGGACTAATTCTGTCAATAATCCGAACTTAAACTCCAAGGACTAGTTGTGTAATACCCTTAAACTATTCTGTTGACTTTTTAAAGTCAAAATCTTTTTTCTGTTGACTTTGAAAGTCAAACTAACCGGGTTCTAACTCCATCCAAACTTGAGGGACTGATTCTGCATAATTCCTAAACCCTAACCCAGAAACCACAAGGACTGAAACTGTAATTCGCCCAAATTCTATTTAGGTTGACTCTAGAAAGTTAAACCGTACATTCTTGAGTCCAATTCGTGAGCCACGATTGTTTTCTATTGGAAATTGTAACTGACTTCCCATGATCATGTCATTTACAGCCATAACCACCGTTTTAATCATCATCATTGTGTCGAATTAAACCAATTAATGACCAATCAAGACGTAACCGTCGAAACCCCCTCGATAATGATCAAATTCGCTCAAGTTATCTGTTATTCTCACGAATTAAACACTTGCGCACCTCATTCGAACTCCCCTGAAGCAAATGCACACACCAAGTTCGTCGAAAACGCAGCAGGAGACGCCGGAGATCAACCCCGTCACTGTCGACAATTGTTTTAGTCGAACCCTACTGAATTAACATTCATTCTGGTAATTTCTTACGCCATTAGTTTCGTGTTTATCTCTGGAATGAAAGCCCTATGTCAATTGGGGCTTACAACACCAAATTGATCAACACCCAGATTCTAGGGTTCATCATAAACCGGTTTGGTCGGACCCTAAATAAAACGTAATCTTAATCCAATTAAATACTATGCTTAGATTCGTAATTCCACACTCTTTAAAAACCCTAACCTAATTCAGATTTAAAACTTCGAATTATGTAAGATCTAGATTCTAGGTTTCATCCGAATACAGTTTAATCGATCCCTACTATAAACACAATCTCAATCCAATTAATTCATATGGGTAGCTTCGCAATCAGGCACTCATTCAAAGCCCTATACTAATTTAATCCTATAACATCGAATTTGTCACGACCCGTAATCTAGGGTTTGTTCATAAACGGAATTAGGGGTTTTGATCTTGAACACAGTTTCAATTAAATTAAACTATACCACTGGATCCGCATTGTCCTATTTAGTAAAAGCTCCCTGTTTTCAGCCGATTCTATTATCGAGTTTGATCAAATTGGATTCATGTTCTTAATCAAGGGTTCGGGTCTCTATTAAAGAATTTTAATGATCTTAAACCTGATGATTTTTCAAATTAAACTCGTACGCATACTCGACATTACTCGATTTTCGAAACCCCTATACACTTGTGTTGGATCTTGGTCAGATTTGATATTGGCTTGGGTTTCGATTGTGCGTGGGTTTTGGAAGGGGAGCACACTGGAACTCTTTGATAAAACAATATGAATCCGGGTTATATCGCGATACCCTAGCGGGCGGGACTGGTTAAGACAGTGTGCGTGTGTGGGAGAGACCCGGGTTCGAGACCGGGCACCCACATTTATTTTTGGGGAACTTTTAATTATATTTAATTATTAAAAATCAAACCCTATATTATTATAATATTAAATTAATATGTTTTAGCTGAGAAACAACCCGTAGGCTCGGGTTTGGTTTCATAACCTATTTTTATTAGTATTATTCTCACTTTTAAATAATGTGTATATTATATTCAAACCACAATTTCGATTAAAATAATATGTTTATATTATTTTTAACTCGTAACTCCCACCATTAAATAATATATATTTTTATATTATTCCACCTCGTTAAAATACTTTGTGTGACGTTTAAACTAAAAATAATACAATAGTTTATATTATTTACTCTCGTTTTCATACTCGATTGAAAATAATATAGTTATTATTTTCTTCACACAATGATAAATTAGTTAATCCGAAACTAAAAATAATGTATTAAATTATATTATTCTTCTAATCCTTGTAAACGACTTGTACGTACAAATATATGTATTTGTTTAATTATTTATTAACATACGACACGTAACGTTTCTCCCTTAACGAGCATGTTAAAAAGTTATATAATTCCGTAGACACGTTCGTCTACTCTTAAATCCTTAGAAAGCGTTAAGATGTTCTAACTTTTGTGTCGTCGTTACAACTCCCAACTTGTTCCTAATTTATGTGTTTATAATTTTAGGGCATTCGTAAGTCTTTTGAGACTTACACTCGTGGTTCCAACTTACCTCTTGTGTGATACTGCCTACGCTATTCAGGTGAGTTTTCATGGCCCCTTTTACTGTTTTAAACTGGGGGAGAAAACATGTCGTAAATGCTTTTGATTCTTGTAATTCATATATGATATCACTTGTATGACTATTCGTATACATTATCCTTTAAGTCCTCACATCAGACCGTTAATATGAACATAGCGAGGTAATTTGAGTAGTACTACTGGGTTTGACAAACCTCACACGCGTTAGTCGCGCTAACTCGATTGGAGGTCGAACGGGTGCAATATTGACCTAAACATGCACCATGATGGTGGGAGGCATATAAACAGTCAGCTGTCGGTTGCGAGCGCATTAGTTAGCATGTTTATGAGTTAGCTACCTATTGATTTATATATTGAATGTACATTAATCTGTTAAACGCTTCTATAAATTGAAACCTGTGAACTCACCAACCTCGTGTTGACATTTTCTTACATGTTTTTCTCAGGTCGCTTAAGATATGGTACAGGTGCACACAATAGGACATGCATGGAATTCTGCCTTTGATTTATGTTTAATTAAACTGTTTGGACTATTTTGAATTGTGTTTGGTTTGAACTTTTGGAGTATTCTTTTGGGCGCGTGTGTTTTGCGCATTTACTTTCTTTACGCTTCCGCATTAACTCTGATTGATATGATAATTTTCATTTGAGTCCCATGTAGAGTCGTTCAATGTAACTAATATCTGAGATCCTAGTTCGTCACTTCCCAAACGGTAAAACTCCGTTAGTTGAAATTTGGGGGTGTGACAGTTCATATCCCCTGGATTTCCTGGTTGAGGCAGTAAGACACGCACAGATATTGTGCCTTGGCTTGAACTTCAGTTGATTCATGACTGAAATAGCAAACATTAAAAATTAGAATATCTTAAAATTTAAAAAAAAACACAACTCCAAAGATTTCGATCGAAAACTCTTGGTTGAAAACACTTTTCGATCGAAAACTTAAATTTAACAAAAAATTTAAACTTTAAAGATTTCGATCGAAAACTCAATCTTAAAACACTTTTCGATCGAAAACTCATTTCGGACAGATCAGTGACTCCTCATTTCCATCCAAAAGATATTTTGGTCCATTCAACAACTTTTCGGTCGATTCAAGAGAGATTTTGGGCGATTCATATTCAAAATAAAAATTAAGTCCATGGATCTACCCTAGATACCTCTACGAGTTACGAAAACATACCTTGATGATCGAAAACACAGGAGAAACTTGATGACGTCACAAACTCATGAATTCGCTCGGAAACTTTTGACCAAGAAATTCGCCAAACAATCAATCGGAAACTAATGAAGGTGGTGAAACCATTTTCGTTCGAAATATCAATATATAAAGCTTTCACGATTTCAATCGGAATCGAATTCTGACACGACTTTGCAATCGGAAACAATTCCGGATAAGACTTTTCGGACAAAAGATTTTGGGCAAGAGATTTCGATCAAAAACTTTGTACTTGTAAAATTTCAAACATTTATTTTACTTGTCTAATTCTGATATCATTAAGACCTGTTCCATTCTTTTGAATATATTTCAGATACGAACAACAATTTACACTCAGCACATAGCACTTATTGATACTCCCACTTTCACAAACATACACACTTTCAGATTTTCAAAAAACACAACAGACGATAGCATTTATTCTGATGAAACTAAACACACTTATTTACAAAACACTTATGTTGAAACAAATATCACATATATGTACACCAACTATGAAATATTCCACATTCATTTATTCTTTTTGACTTTTTCTTTTATTTGATATTTTCATTATCTTTTGGTGAGCTGAAAATGACATAGGATCATAAATGCACACTTCTTAATCACACTGCATATCAAATCAGGATCTATATAGTTCAACATTGATTGCCAGTATAATTTTTCAGCATAAACTCATACATCATGTTTCAGCAGATACTGTGTGACATTTAGGGTAATATTAATCAATACAATGTGTACCCCACAATCGAGATGGAACGAACTAAGACTTAACACAAAATTTCACTAAATCATGATCCAATCACCAGCATGAGGGTTGCGTTCTTAGCACTGAAAAATAATCCAAGTAGATTTGATTTGAATCATTTTGATTCTTTTTGTCTTGGTTTCAGAGATTGTGCGCACGGAATCATATTGATTCATATGAGATGGAATGTGTCAAGAATCATGATTGATTCAGGTGAACGAATGTAGATGTGATGTTCTTTGATGAATATGTTTGAATCAGATTGATTCGGGCATACGGATATCCATAGGATATTGGATATGTCAATTGAAATCACGAATGATTCAATAGGCTGAACAGACTGACATCCTGGCTTCCATATGAGATTTTCACCTGAACCATCAACTGTATAAAAGGTGTTTAACTCTAAATCGTATATTTGACGAGTATAGTCAAAAGAGCAAACAAATTGTGCTAAGAACTCATCAAGATCCTTCTCTCATAGTATGACTAGATTCATTTTGCATTCGAATGATGGAAGTACCGATATTCGATGTGGGTAAAACATAAAGATTGCAATTTAGTTAATCACACAAATATTACTTAATTTACACATGCAGAGCCTACTAACATATCAATCATTGTAACCAATATCACCATCATATCCAATTCATGCGTAAGCTCAGTATACAAATATACTATCATTTCCTATTTGCATGTCAATCAGTCACACATTGTTCAGCACAATAACAAACAGCATAACAAAATTTTCAAATTTCAGTCCAATTTTCTAGATCTCATAACAATCACATAGTACCTCATAACAATCACATAGTACTAACACTTATTTTCTTATTTCATTAATTTTCAGTTTCTTTTATTCTCCCACTAAAATTGTGATTTACTATATAACAAAACACAATAACTACAAGATGTAACAAAACATGAAATACAAATACTCACAGCACAATTTTAACACTAAAAGAAAATCTTTTTGAGGAACATATATGGTCTTTCAATCAAAATCGGACTTTATTCAGAAAATTTATTTATTTATTTATTTTTTATTTTTAACATCAAACAACACTCAGAATGATATCATCCCAAACATTTCTACCAGAGAGTTAAACCGACCAGTTAAAAATGCTTTTATAAAAATGTCGGCTCTTTGCTCTAAGGTATCAACGTGGACCACCTTAATCAGACCATTATCAAAACAATCACGAATAAAATGTAACCTGATTGCGATATGCTTTGTTTTCGAATGCTGAATTGGATTCTTTACTATGCTCAGCACAACTTCATTGTCACAATAAATTGGAGTCTCCAAGAAATTGATTCCAAAATCCAAAAGTTGATGTTGAATCCAAATAACCTGTGAACAACAGCTCGAAGCGGCTGTGTATTCTGCCGTAGCAGTTGAAGTGGACACATTTGTTTGTTTCTTGCATTGCCACGACACTAACCTCTCCCCCAAAACCTGACATCCGCCAGATGTGGATTTTTTGTCTAAATTGCAACCACTATAATCAATGTCAGTAAGCATAAAATTAAATTCAGATTCAGACGGATACCACAAGCCAAGGTTACCATGACCCTTAAGATACCGAATTATCCTTTTGAGAGCAGATTCATGGGATTCTTTTGGAGCACACTAATATCGAGCACAAGAACAAACAGCAAACATTATATCAGGCCGACTTGAAGTTAGTGTATGTCCCAGCGGGTCTACGGATCGATCTCACACGTATAACACACAATGAATACTCGTAGTGCGGAATCCTAACAAATAAACGCGTCTCGTACGGATAAGAACACAAGATAAACACACAAGACAAGATTCACTGAAAGCTCCTTGTATTACTCAGATAAATGTGCTTACAAGATCACTAACTTTTACAAATGACAAGACTAAGCACTATTTATAGGTAACACAAACCTGCTACAGGCGAACATAGCAAGTTCGCCAACTTTAGTCTTAGGCGAACTTATTAAGTTCGCCACAACTACATCAGGCGAACTTGTTAAGTTCGCCTGTTACAAAAACTTAACAATTACATAGAAAACATTACATATAGAATATAAAGACCTATTCTATTACAAGGCTGGTTGTCATAAACAATGTTCCAACAAACTCCCCCTTGACAACAGCTTGATCTTTATCTTCATGTCTTGCTCTTCCAAGTCTCCGGTAGCTCACTTCCTACACACACTACATGTTTAATACACACATACAGAACCCTCTTGTACTGCATTTCTTGTTCTATCCATTCTTTTGTATACATGATTTCTCTACGCTTTAGCATCTTTTGATCAAATTTATAGAAATTGATAATATTCATAGCATCAAAGAATCTCATTAGAACTCTAACATTCATGTCTTCAACTACTGCCTCACCGGTAATGACATCCACATACCACCACTTTAATTCACTCAAAACATCTTTAGGAATCCTCTTCAAAGGAATTTTGACATGCTTAAATTTACATCTCTAGATATTTTTCTTAGAAATTGAATCTGTTTCCTTAAATCTATTTCCCTTCTATGGTTTCAGTCTTTCATACTTCCCTGATCCTCCTTCTATTCTTATCAGTATGGCAATTGACTTAGCTATTCCATTTCCTGAGGGATTAATCAAGGGCTTGGTTGATAACCCATTGATTTCACACCTTGGTAAAGAATTAAAATACTTTAATCTTGGCTTCAGATACTGAACACCGTCAGTTCTTTTTATGGAAAAAGGCTTGAATTCACCATCATAAAACCAACTAATAATTCTTCCAACACATTTGTCCTTGTTGACATATCATTCTTTTTGAATTGGAACTAATGGAGAAACTGGTAAAACCTTTTTCCAACTCTTTATCATTTCTAACCATTTAGTTCTCGTCATGCCAATATCTTTATATAACTCTTGATCTTTGGAATTATCTGCAGAAGTATCAGAACTAGGCTTGGAAGTTTCATAATATGATCCTTCTAACTTTGCAATTCCTTCAGAAATTTCATCAGGTATTACATTATCATGAATTAAATCCATATCAACATTCAATCCATCATAGCCTTCATAACTAATCTTATTTGTATATCTTTCAACTTCAAGTTCTGTTATCTCTCCTTCCTCAATCTCAGACCCATAATCAACATCTATCTCTTCATCTTCCATAAAATCATCAAGACCCATCAAACATTCTAACTTATCAACTTCATCTATATCAGAATCTTCAAAAATTGATTCATCTAACATATCAGCATCAGCTTGAACATCAGACTTTTCTTCAACAATTTTAGACTCAGCTTCAATGATCTTATTAGACTCCCCCTGAGCTAATGAGGTCATGGTAGAACCAGCGTTTTGACGCTCACCTGAACCACCACCAACATCTGGTTCATCATCATCTTTATTTGCTTTAGTAGTATGACAAGTATCTTTCTCAGCAATAAAATGTTTCTCCCCCTGAGCGTCAACACGCTCTATCATCTTAGATAACAGGATTTGCATTTCTGTAATCTGTCCATTTTAAAAATTAATAGCTTGATAATGTTGAGATTAACTTGCTTTAAGCACATCCACTTGAGTCTGCAAACTTGTTACTTGATTTTGTAAAGAACTGACAAGAGATTCTAATGCCTGAATTTTTCCATCCCTTGGATCAGAAGTAGTAGAAGGACCTGCTTCAGCATTATTCTGGGACACAACAGGAGTTCTTTGTGGAGTAGTCGACTTTGATGGAACTGGACTAATAATCAAAGAGTCCACAAAGTCCATATCAACTTGTGCAGCATTAATAACCAAAGCCATCAATTTAGGAACTTTAGGAGCTTGAGGAGCAAAATCAGAATCCGAAGATTCGTCTTGTAACGTTCTCTTCCCAAGAATTACACCGGGAGGAGGACCCCTGACAGTCTTGCGTCTAGGTAAATGCATCTTTTTCTTACCTAGAGACTTCTTCCTCTTAGATACCATCTTAGTCGGAAGAGATTCTTTCCGAGGAACCTTCTCCAATTGAGCATAATGCTCAGGACTGAAATCTGGTGAAACAACTCCTGTATGAGCATTATCATCTTCATCAGTTTCGGTAGCACTAGAATCAGTACTAGAACTTGAGCTAGTATTTTCAGCTTGAATTTATTCAGCCTGAGGTGGAGAGGGTATAATAACATTTTCTTCATTATCAACATTCTCCTCCTGATGTACTTCTTCATTAGCAATCACATTCTCATCATTTCCAGCATTATCATCATCATTACCATCATTGTCATCATTATCATCAGAATCATCATCACCTTCAGCTTCATCTTCTACATTATCATCTTGATTTTCATCAGGTGGTAGTTCTAACGTAGGATCATCATGAATCCAATTGTTATTTGGTGGAGCAACATAACCAGGATTGATTATGTGCCCAAACAATGGAGTAACCACAAGAATTAAAGCAGGATTCTGTTGTTTAATATTCATACAATCCGCGAAGATTCTTTTTGTCATAGGAGTTAGATTCAACCTTGGGTTCAAAGGTGGTAGATTAGGAATGAGATGATTGTGTATAACTTGCAGGAATCTAGGGTACATTAGAAAACCATGACCCGGATGTGGAGTAATCTGTGCTATCAACTCCTGATAGATATATAGATCAAAGTTGAATGGTCTATTCAATGTCAGAGCTACCTTAGCTTAATGTAATGAAGTCTTCAATCCATCCGTGCCAGCTTTCCTAGGAGATAGACACTGAATCATAACATGCATAAAATACCTCCATTGTCCCACAAGACCCCCTTTCCTTGCTTGAGAGTCATTTTGTCTTCCACGGTATCCCATTCTTTGAAAACAACCCACTATTAAAGGATTAGGCAAACTAATAGGGTCATTATTTACACCTCCCAATGCCAAAGTTTTTCTAATGGTCTGCACCGAGATTATCTTGATTATTTACCGTAGCCCTTATCACATGAGGTTCAACATCCGTGTCTTGTTGAGCTGACTCCCAAAATTGTTGAATGTATAACAAGCTAATATGAGGATTAGCTGACAAAGCTACACTTATCCGTGACCGGTTCAGAAAATTTATGATTTCTTGATAATTTGCTGCTTCTGCCATCTCTGAATCAAGTAACGCCACCTGATTATGTTTATATTCAACCCGACGATCCATGATCTGTTTAGAAAAAAATTATGTTTAGACATTTTGCAATTTTAAAACAATTAAAACAACAAAGAGAAAAAAAAATGTAACAATAAAAAAAACACAACAGAAATTTTCCAAGTCTGAAGACCTTAACCCTTTAGGCGAACTTAATAAGTTCGCTTAGAGTTACAAGAGGCGAACTTAAACATATGAACAACCACAGAAATTCAACTTGACGAATTTGATGATATAATCTCAAATCCAAGACATTCAGCAAATCACCAATAATGAGATATAGGCACAGAAACAATCAATTTCAGATAAAGCATCAATACACAAGTACACCACACCGAGAGACAATCCGACAAACACTCGATAAAAAATCAGTGATTCTGAATGAATCCATGGATGAAATGATGAATTGTTACCTTGATTTGAATCGCAACACAGTTTTGAATGAAATTCTAGAACAAAATATTACGATATCAAACAAGAATTTGAACTCAGAAAAGTTCGCCTAAACCTCGAAAAGTCGCTCGATAAGTTCGCTCGATTAAAAGATTAGGTAATGAAGAACAAGTTCGCTGAACCCATTATATACTCCTCATATTAAGTTCGCCAATATAAGCGAACTTAATAAGTTCGTCACGCAAGCGAACATATTAAGAAAACAAGCTAAGTTTGCCTAATCCATACTTAGCCAAAATTTTAAATTTTTTTACTTTTCAACTGTAACACTTGATCCAAACAATCTTCAACCTGTTCAACAATATCACCCAAAAAATAAGAATTTTCATGGAAGACAGAAATAAAATCTTTTTTTATATATTTTCTGATAAAGACTAACTAGAACAAATAAAAGATATATTTTTTTTGAAAATTTTAAACTTTTTGTTAAAACACACTAAAATCTTTTTGTATTTTTCAAAGTGAAATAAAGCAGTAAACAAAGAAAATAAATTCTTTTTGGATTTTGTCTATACATACTGAATCACATATTTTTGTTCGAACACTGCGAGTAAGAAGATCATATCAGTATCTTGATGAATCACCCACACAATCTGGATCTAAAATCCCTAGTAGATCTAAGGGTGACCTATGGCATGCAAACAAGCAAGCAACATTGTGCAACACAACATGATATCTCAGCAATGAAATTCTCAGAACCAATACACTTTTATCATTCACAAACTATCAAACTTTTTGAAAATCATGAAATGATACGCGATAAACTTCAAAGTAAGCAGGATCAGATCATGACATGCTAACTTATTCATACCAAATTTGCAATACACTACATGTCAATTCCAGTTGTCAGCATTATAAGATTTGAAACCAAAAGCATTTTTATCCCACTTTCTTGTGAGTTAGTACCATTTATATGAAAGCAATGCATACCCCACATATATGCCAACAGAAAGTAAATGTGGACTATCTTAAAGACAGATAAGACTCTGTGCAAAATAATATGTATATCAATCTCCAGGATGAAATTGCATCAATTAGCACAGGAAAAGAAGCAGACCCCGAAGGATATAAAGAATCATAAAGATTCAGAATCAAGTGATTCATATAGATTGGCTTGGCTTTGATGATTCTCAATGATATCATGTAACAGATGAACGATTGAATAAAGAATCGATTGATTCAATAATTCAGGGTAATGTGGTCCAACTGTTATCTGGATCTCTTCAATGAATAAGGATAATCAAGTGATTTTGATTCAAGGGCAAATATATGCTTGACAGATGTTATCAAGTCATATCTTAGTTCAACAACACATTGCATGTTTTTCGGGGTATGGGCAGTGAAGTGAACTGAAAAATTATGCTAATGACATAATCCGATACTAGTCTCATGAAATTCTTAAAGTCTCATATTCTATATATGATAATGATCTTTTAACACTCACACCCGGCATAATATGGATTCAAATCACAATTGTGGCATAGATCATTATGTTTTCACACTAACAATGGTCTAAAAACGCTTTTAGCCTACTGACATTTCAAATTACATGCATATATCCAAATTAATAAATTTTAGAGTCAATGTCAAGCAGTCATGAAGCTATCAGTTCGTGTTTATGCAAAGTAACAATTTTAGATCAAATCATATAAGTACAAACTTCAAGAATAAATACAGAAACCAGGTAGTCATTCTATGGTCATGTGTGTATGATCATCTACTGATTTACTATCATTTCTTCTCTAACTTCAAGCAGTACCGATTTTATCTTTTTCAATTTGTTTGGATTTTCTGAAAGCAAGTAAATTAATGAAACAAAAGCATGAAATTAAAAAAATAAAAATAAAAATAAAACTTCCATGAAAAACCTTTTTGAAAATCTTTTTCACCTAGGATTAATCATTCCAATCATTTGAGTAAGAAATTCAAACCGTGACCGATCGAATGCTTTGGTAAATAGATCAACAAAATTATTGTCCGTATGAACTTTCACCAACTCAATTAGTTTCTTCTCTTCACAATGTCGGATGAAATGATGTCGAATTTCAATATGCTTTGTTTTCGAGTGCTTCACAGGATTATTTGTGATGGACATCGTGGTAGTGTTGTCAATAAACATTGGTGTCTCTGTGAAATTCAGATCATAATCTCTCAACTATTGTTGAATCCAGAGAATTTGGGAACAACTGGCCGCAGCAATGTATTCGGCCTCGCAAGTTGAAATTGCAACCGATGTTTGCTTCTTGCATTGCCAAGACACAAGTCTGTTTCCCAAGAATTGACACCCACCAGACGTTGACTTTCTATCTAAACCGCAACCTCCATAATATAAATCTGTAAAAGCTTTAAAATCAAAATCAGAATTAATAGGATACCATAAACCCAAACTTGGTTTACCCTTCAAGTATAAAAAAATCCGCTTTACAGCAATCAGATGAGATTCCTTCGGTTTAGACTGAAACCTCGAACACAAGCATACCGCGAACATAATATCAGGTCTTGACACAGTTAGATACATTAAAGATCCAATCATTCCTCTGTATAATCTACAATCAACTTCCTTCCCTTTCGAGTCAGAATCTAATTTGTGATTAACAGGAATTGGAGTACTAAACGCTTAAGTATCTGACATCTCGAATTTCTTCAAAATATCCGACACATATTTCGTTTGATGAATGAAAAAACCATCTTCTTTCTGATCAACTTGAAAACCTAAAAAAAAGATAACTCTCCCATGCTGCTCATCTCAAATTTCAGCTTCATAACTCTCTCAAAGTCTTTACACATATCCACATTCGTTGACCCAAAAACTATGTCATCCACATAAACTTGAATTAGTAGAATATCTCCCCCTTTTTTTCTGATGAAAAGAGTGGAGTGAATTTGGCCACGTTCAAATCCATTCTCTAATAAGTGTACTGACAACGTTTCATACCAAGCTCGAGGAGCCTGATGAAGACCATATAACGCCTTATCAATTTTAAACACTTTGTCTGGAAACTTGTGATCTTTAAAACCAGACGGCTGTTTTACATAAACTTCTTTCTTCACCTTTCCATACAGAAAAGCACTTTTCACATCTAATTAGAAAACCTTGAATCCCTTGAACGATGTGTAAGCAAAAATAACCGTATAGCTTCCATCCTCGCAACCAGAGCATAAACTTCCGTATAGTCAATACCTTCTTGTTGGTTAAATCCTTAAACAATAGGCCTTGCTTTATTATGTACCACAACACCTCGATCATCACATTTGCATTTAAACACCCATTTTGTTCCAATTGATCTTGAGCCTTTCGGTAAGTCAACCAAATCCCAAACATGTAGTTTGTCAAATTGAGCCAGCTCCTCTTGCATATCCTCGATCCAACAATCTTCATCAAGCGCCTCAGCCACATTCTTTGGCTCTGTTTGAGAAATAAAACAAGCATTCAAACATGTCTCCATAATACCTGTATCCACAAGCTATGCATATAAACAAGAATTTTTAGCAAGTGAACGATGTCTCGTTTGAACACCTGCATTCAAATCACCAATAATGTTATCAGTCGGATGATGTTTATGCACACGAGTTTGAGGAATATCAGAAGTTTGAATCACAGCATCAAGATTAGAAGGTATCTCCCCCTCAGAATGTGCCGGTGTGGATGAATCATCAACTATTTTCTGGAAATCATTAGAAGATTCCTGAAACACGGTTTCATCATCCTTACTGTCACTGTCTTGTGTTGTACCCGAGGACGAAGCTCCATTTGGGTCAACCAGAGGAGGAACCACAATAGGAACAACTGATCATGGATCGACAATTGAATCATCGTTACAGTATGACTGATATAAAATATTTGCTTTGACATGGGACATCTCAGGATAAACATTAAACGATCTGAACAAAGCATCATAATCAAAAGCCCATATTGGTCCTTTAGCCTCTTGAGGAATAGAACGATTTTCACAATCAACATGAAACCATTCCTCAATCTGTCTGCTCTCTTTATTAAAAACTCGCTTTTTGTGAGAATTTGCAACATATCCCAAGAAAATTCCTTCAATTTCCTTCTCACTAAATTTGGTTTGAATGTCACGAGTCTTTAATAAAGTGCACGGGTTTCCAAAAGGCAACAGGTACTTCAAGTTAGGCTTCCGGTTATTCAGCAATTCATAGCATGTTTTGTTGTGTTTCTTCACAGTTAAAACACGATTAAGAACATGACAAGCTGTGTTTACTGCCTCTGCCCAGAAAGTCACGGGCAACTTCGAGTCAGATAACATTGTGTGAGCCGTCTCAATCAGCGTTATATTCTTCCGTTCAGCCACACCATTCTGTTGAGGAACATAAGAAGCACTAAATTCATGATGAATGCCTTTTTGTAAACAAAATAAACCCATATTTCCATTCTTGAATTCCGTTCCATTATCACTACGAATTCTCCTGACTTTCAGTTTGAACAAACTTTCAAGCCCGACAATTAAGAACTTAAGAATATCAGACGTCTTATCTTTCGAAACCAGAAATTTCACCCACGAAAATCTTGAATAATCATCAGTCACAACCAAACAGTATGATTTGCCACCTTCACTCTTGACACTAATAGGTCCGAATAAATCCATATGCAACAACTCTAGAGGAGTAACAAGTGAATTAGTCAACTTGGATTTGTGAGATTTCCTGTGCTGCTTCCCCTCCTTGCATAGAATACAGTCTTCGTTCACTTGAAATCTCATTGATGGGACACCAGAAACTAGCCCGTTCTTCACTAAGAGATTCATTTTTCTAAAATTTATATGAGCCATTTTCCGGTGCCACAAAGTTGACTCGGACTAAGAAGCTTTCGATAAAAGACACGTTGGCACAGACGAAGATGTCGTCGCCGTGCCCATATCGAGCATATACGTATCATTCTTTCGTGGAGCTCTCATAAGGATCCATTCTTCATGTATCTCAAAACCAGGCTTTAACACCAAACATTCTGACTTATTAAAGTGAAATGAGAAATCTTTATCACAAACTTGTGAAACAGATAAAAGATTATGTTCGAGCTGATCCACATAGTTGACTTTCTCAAAGCTCAATCTTCCATTGGACACAGTTCCAAGACTAGAAATGTTGCCGCCTTTTTTCCCCGCAAAGGCTACATATCCACTTTGTATTTATTTCACATTCTCCAATAAGTTAATGTTTCCTGTCATGTGTCGAGAACATCCACTATCAACATACCAGGGGTTGCCAACAGTCCTCCTTGGAGTCCCCCGTACCCAGACAGTAAAAATCAGTTAGTAATGGAGACCCAAGCCATAGCGGTCTTGGGTCGGCCCGACTCATCAAAATAAACAATCTCTTTTAAGACATAATCAAATCTCTCCTCTATTTTAGGAGACTGTTTTTCGGAATCAAAAACATGTTTCTTAGATTTCTTTGGTGGTTGATCCTTAACAGTTTCTTTTTGTGTTGATACTTCAGAAGGTTCACCAGACTCTTTTACAACCGATTGTTCTAAAAGCTTCTTTAATCTCTTGTTTCTTCTTCTACGTTGAGGTCTAGACAGTTTGACCTTCTCTTGTTCAATAACAACTGAGGAACCACTTTTCTTAATTCCAGAAGATTCAATCTTCTGATCCTTTGGTTTTCAAGAACTAGAACTTCAGATTTAAAAGCATATTTCTTCACAAACTTGACATCAGCATGTTTAGCTATCACCGGTTTCTTTGCCGGTCTTGTTGGTGGTTCAACTAAAGGTCTTCCCATCCTGGGATCTTCTAAACACTTTCCCTTATTCTTATCAGGACAATCTCTTATAATACGACCAACAACCCCACAATGAAACAAAGCACGTCGTTCTTTGTATATCCTGACATACCTTTCATTCTGACTTCCCTTTGAACTCGATGATTCACACTGAACGTGAGTGTTAGATGTTTGAACAACCTTGGATTTTACTGAATCAACTTTAGTTTTAATAAAATCAAGAGTTGAAGTTTGCTCAATTGTCTTAGTTTCTTGAGAATCAAAACCACTGCTCACAAAAGGTTTCACAATTTTAGGTTTTGGTTGTTCAATACCTTCATCTGTGTAACATCCCAAATAATGACAAGACAAATAGAAAAGAGAAATAAAGTGGGCTTGGCCAAAATTTCGGCCCATGGGCCGAAAAGAAAAGGGGGAAACCCCATTACAAAACAGCAGCTTCAACCCAAACCCCTCTCATTTCATCTTCCTGCGCAAGAATACTAGAGAGAGAGAGAGAGAGCGATCGGCTTGTGAAGAAAACCGCAAGGAGAAGACTCAAGGGCTCGGGAATCATCCGACTCCACCATTTCAACGCATAGCAACATAAATCAGGCCTGTTGAGGTAAGCATCGCCTCTGATTCTGAGTCTTTGCATGTCTCGGGTTTAAATCAAATAAAGATACGATTTTCGCATATGAAACTTGAAACAAATCACGTATTTGAACTCAAGAACGATAAAGGAAGGTGTTTAACGTAAAATGTTCAAGGTTTAATCGATTGGAAATAAGTTGGCTGGAGCAAGGTTCTGGTCAGGAAAGATGCAGACCCATGACTCGAAACTATAGTTTCGATACATGCAGACCCATCGAAACTACTCTAGTTTCGATAGTCATGTTTGACTCGAAACTATCTAGTTTCGATAGCAGCCAATGACTCGAAACTACTATAGTTTCGATAGGAACTCAGGACTCGAAACTACCTAGTTTCGAGTGTCACCTTGAACCTAAACTAAGATTTTTCATAAGTTAATGACTCGAAACTACCATAGTTTCGATAGGATCTCATGACTCGAAACTACCTAGTTTCGATAGAAGGATTATGACTCGAAACTACCTAGTTTCGAGTGTAAGACCATAGCTCGAAACTACCATAGTTTCGATGCGACCCACCTCCCGAAACTACTGAGTTCAAGAACAGTAATGTCTAGTGTCATTTAGGAGCCCTACCTTATATGTATGACTTTATTATACAGATAGTGGGTGACCTTAGTGACGTTTCGAAACCAGCTATTATACTTCAGGGACCCGCCTATCAGGTGAGTTCTATGTGCCCCCTTCTAAGTTATGTGCAAATGATTTATAAATGTTTTGGGGCTGAAATGTATACACTAAATGAATAAATGAAATGAATGTCAATGTGACCATACGTGATATATTAAGGTATATGTGTAGATACATATGAAAGTGAATAATGAATTATGAACAAAGAACAACACGTATGTTTACAAAGAATGAATGAATGAATGGTATAACGTAAATAAATGAAATCTTGCTTTATAAATATATATATTGCATGCTAAGAATGTAAGTATACGTTATGGACGGAAACGAAGCTAACGGCTACTACGGTAGACGGACGACCACTTGACTTTTATGCAGCTAGAGAAGGAAGTCTAGAAAGTTAGACTAATTAAAGGCCACTACGGTGGAGTAAGTCGCTAAAACAATATGCGGCTGCATAATTAGCTCAAGTGGGAAACGGATGCCTTAGGGCAGACGGGCGAATATGACGGACTACGACGGTAGGACGGTAAAGATATGACGGACTACTTCGGTAGGACGGTAAAGATATGACGGACTACTTCGGTAGGACGGTAAAGATATGACGGACGGTTTCTAGTGCCGGACGGTTAAGTAAAAGGGCTACGACGGTAGCTCGAGGGCGTATGTCTTTGTGATATACGTACCGTAAGATGGGTTGATCACCCTTATGTGTATGACCAATAAATGGTAAAGAAAGTAAAGGTGAATGCATATCTATGTAATCACGTAAGAAAGATAAAGAAAGAATGGTAAGAAAAGTGAAAGAAAAAGGGTGAACGCATATATATATATATGTAATCACATTAATAAAGAAAAGAAAGATGAAAGAAAAGCAAAAGTTATGAATACGTATTTATATGAATGACTTTATAATAATGTTTACTTATGAAGTAAAGAAAAGAATGTTTATATCTAAACGCATTAAACTAGAACTCACCAGCGTTAGCTGACTTTAGTATACATTTCAGGTAAAGGAAGAAAAGGTCGTGCGATGGCGTGAAGGTTACCCGGCACAAGACTGACATCCCACTTTTGTTTGTTAAGAATATGTTATGTTTTATTCGTAAAGACTTCCGCTGTTTTGATTATGTAATTGAATGATGAATGTTTTAAATTTAAGTTCAGGATTTATGACTATGTTTATGAGTAAATCCAACAAGTGAGGTCACCCGGGAAAGGGGCCTTACAAGTTGGTATCAGAGCAATAGTTTGAGAGATTCAGACATCCCTAAATGTCTGGACTCAAACTGATTATGGGACCAACGCACGGATGTCAGTATGGGTAACCAACGCCAACGCAGCACGGTAAGTAAGTACTAAAGCTAATGCTCTAAATAAGGATAGATACCTTAACTTAGAACAAATAGATGTCAATGTCACAACCGATTTGAAGAGTTTTGAACCCGAAAAGCAATGTAAATTAGTAATCACAAACCGGTCACTGTAATTAAAAATTTACCTTGCTCGTACTGTTCCAAACTATGATCTGAAGTAATGACATTGATGTATTCCCTTTATGACTATCAGGAAATTAAGAAATTATGGCTGGCGGAGGAAGAACTGGACGCCGAGGCGGTCGCACTGGCCGACGAGGTAGACCTCCGTTGAATCAAAGACTAGAAGAAGAAGAGAGTGTGCACGCGGAACACACCGAGAGTGTACACGAAACAGAAGTGACCCCAACTGGAGACGACAATCCAGGGCCGATACAGTTGGAGCCCGAAGTCAGGGATGCTATTGCCCGTGAAGTTGTGCTCACACTGAAGAAGGTATTGCCTGATCTACTATCTGAGGCAATAAAGAAAAGTAAAGAGGAGGATGAAGGGAACAATGAAGAGAAAATTTATGATAGTGACGGGGATGAAGTAAAAGTGGCATCAAGCAATCGTGGGTGTACTTACAAAGGATTCAAGGACGGAGACCCACCTAAGTTTGATGGAACCAAGGATTCGGTGGCCACGTTCGAATGGATCGAGAGGATGAACGCAGTCATCAACATCAGCGAGTGTCGACCAGACCAAGCTGTTAAATATGTTGCTCATTCTTTCACCAATGAATCACTAGGTTGGTGGAGAAATATTCAAAGAACAAAGTCACCACATGCTCTTGCCAGAATGACATGGGAAGACTTGAAAAAGCTCGTAATCCAAAAGTTCTGCCCACAAAATGAGATTGATCGTGTGGAGAACGAGTTCCTGAACTTCAAGGCTGGCAACAAGACTCATCGCCAGTATACATCAAGATTCAATGAACTGGCTCAACTAGTACCACACCTGGTGGAAACTGAAGATCGTTTGATCAAGTACTATGTTAAGGGATTGCCACAACGGGTCCGTGTTCATGTAAAAGCTAACCTACCCTCGACCTTCGAGTCGGTAGTGAATCTGAGCGGAATCGTCTACGACGATTATGCCAATGAGGACCCACCAACAGAGACCCAAAAGAGAAAGTGGGAGAACCCGTCTAGAGGCACAGGAAGAGGGAACGTAACAACTGAAACTAAGAAGCCAAGGTCGGACGAATATGAAACATGCAAGAAATGTGGAAGGCAACATCTTGGCGAATGTAAAATCGGCACCACCACATGCTATAAGTGCGGGAAGCCGGGGCACTTCTCTCGAGAATGTGTAAGAGACGTCAAGTGTCAAGTGTGTGGATTGTTTGGACATCTGACAAAGAACTGCAGGAAGGCCGGCCAATCTGGTTCGGGAAAAGAAAAGGAAAAGGAACAGCCAAAGGCTAGGACTCGGGCCTATGCTTTAACCGAGGAAGAAGCAAGAGGAAACCCTGACGTCGTGTCGGGTACGTTCCTAGTAAATGATGAACATGCTGCTATTCTGTTTGATTCTGGTGCTAGTAAAAGTTTTATATCCACTGCCTTTAGCCGCAAATTAGACTGCAAAATCACTAGCCTTTTAAGGGCCTTTAGCGTACAAACTGCTATTGGTAAAAACTCAGTAGTCATCCAAGTGACTGACGATTGCATGGTAGAAATAGAGGGCCATAAGTTTCCATCTAAATTGTACCTTCTAACCTTAGGAGGATTCGATGTAGTATTGGGCATGGATTGGTTAGCTGCCAACGAAGCTCAAATCATATGTAAACGAAAGATGATACATCTCAAGGCCACTGACGGCAGTCCGATTACGGTTTATGGTGACTGGAATAGCACAATGCCGAACGTCATCTCGATGATCAAGGCCGAAAGTTACATGAGGCGCGGTTGCGAAGCTTATCTGGCGTATGTTATTGACGATAGAATGAAAACGAAAGAGCTAAAAGATGTACCCGTGGTGTGCAATTTTCCAGAAGTGTTCCCAGAGGACCTACCTGGTTTGCCGCTCGATCGGGAAATAGAATTTCAGATTGACTTACTGCCAGGAGCTGAGCCCGTTGCCAAGGCACCATACCGATTGGCTCCGTCAGAAATGAAAGAATTAATGTCCCAACTTGAAGAATTAACAGAGAAAGGATTTATCAGACCGAGCATCTCACCATGGGGCGCTCCGGTATTATTTGTAAAGAAAAAGGACGGCAGCATGCGCATGTGCATCGACTACCGTGAATTGAACAAGAGAACAGTAAAGAACAAATACCCACTGCCTAGAATAGACGACCTCTTTGATCAATTACAAGGCGCGAGTTGGTTCTCAAAGATTGATCTCAGGTCGGGTTACCATCAATTGAAAGTAAGAGAGGAAGATGTACCGAAAACTGCGTTTCGTACGCGTTATGGGCATTATGAATTTCTCGTGATGTCCTTCGGATTAACTAACGCACCAGCAGCATTTATGGATTTAATGAACAGAGTATGCCGACCCATGTTGGATCGATCAGTAATAGTTTTTATAGATGACATCCTCATATATTCAAAGAATGAAGGTGATCACCACTGTCACCTAAGAGAAGTATTGGAGGTGCTAAAGCAGGAAAAGTTGTACGCAAAATTCTCCAAATGCGCGTTCTGGCTTAGGGAAGTCCAATTCCTAGGTCATGTAATAAACCCAAACGGCATCATGGTGGATCCTGCAAAGATCGAGACAGTAAAGGAATGGAACATCCCAAAGACACCAACAGAGATACGAAGCTTTCTAGGGTTGGCAGGCTACTATCGAAGGTTCATCCAAGATTTCTCAAGAATTGCCTCGCCGCTAACCAAATTGACACGGAAGGAAGTAAAATATGAATGGGGTCCAACCCAAAACCACGCGTTTGAGGAACTTAAGACACGATTAACTCAAGCTCCAGTATTAACACTACCTGAGGGAAATGAAGACTTAGTAGTCTACTCTGACGCTTCAGGGCAAGGTTTAGGGTGCGTACTCATGCAACGAGGAAAGGTAATTGCTTATGCATCGCGGCAACTAAAGGTTCATGAAGTTAACTACCCAACACATGATCTAGAATTAGCAGCAGTAGTTTTCGCGTTGAAAATATGGAGACACTACTTGTATGGAGTTAAATGCACCATCTACTCCGATCACAAAAGCTTGAAATACTTTTTCGAACAAAAGGAACTAAACATGAGGCAAAGAAGATGGTTAGAGCTACTGAAAGACTATGACTGTGAGATATTGTACCATCCAGGCAAGGCAAACGTAGTGGCTGACGCTTTAAGTAGAAAGGAAGAATCGGCACCTATCCGGATCAAAGCGTGTCAGTTAATTATAACGCCAGACTTAATGGGTGAAATATCAAAGGCACAAGATGAAGCATTGTTGGAAAGAAATGTGAAACGGGAAAGAATAGTAGGACAACAAGGGAACTTAGATGCAAATGCATACGGAGTACGAACTAGGTTTGGCCGGATGTGGATACCTAAGATTGGTGAGCTTAGAGCCAAAATACTCGATGAGGCCCATAAGTCTCGCTATTCTATCCACCCCGGGACAAACAAAATGTATCAAGACTTGAAGAAAGAATACTGGTGGCCTGGCATGAAGAATGATGTGACAGAATACGTGAGCAAGTGCCTAACGTGTTCACTAGTTAAGGCCGAACACCAGAAGCCATGCGGTAAAATGCAACCTTTACTAATACCGGAATGGAAGTGGGAAGAGATCACAATGGACTTCATTACCAAGCTACCGCGAACAGCTAAAGGCAATGATACCATTTGGGTGATCGTCGACCGCTTGACAAAGAGTGCTCACTTCTTGCCAATACGAGAAACTTCTTCTTCTGAAAAGCTAGCAGAAGTATTTATCAAGGAAATTGTGAGCAGACATGGTATGCCGCTGTCGATTGTGTCTGACAGGGATACTAGATTCACGTCAAGGTTTTGGAAGAAATTCAATGAAGCAATGGGCACTAGACTGAACATCAGCACCGCTTACCACCCCCAAACCGATGGACAATCGGAAAGAACCATTCAGACCTTGGAGGACATGCTCCGGGCCTGTATCATTGACTTCGGTGGGAGTTGGGACAGCCATCTACCATTGGCAGAATTTTCATATAACAACAGCTATCACTCGACTATTGGCATGCCGCCATTTGAAATGTTGTATGGGAGGAAATGTAGGACCCCGGTTTGTTGGGGGGAAATTGGACAGAAGGATTTTTCAAGTCTCGAAGTGGTCAAAGCTACTTCTGAGAAATTTGATCAAATCAAGGCTCGTATGAAAGCCGCAAAAGACAGACAGAAATCATACGCGGATAAGAGAAGGAGGGATTTAGAATTTCAAGTAGGGGACATGGTACTGTTGAAAGTATCACCGTGGAAAGGAATCATTCGGTTCAGAAAGCGTGGCAAACTAAGTCCAAGGTTTGTCGGACCTTTCAAGATTGTAGCAAGAGTGGGTCAAGTTGCTTACAGACTCGACCTACCCGTCGAGCTTAGTGGAATACACCCTACGTTCCACGTGTCGCACTTACGCAAGTGCCTAGCTGACGACACAGCTCACATACCTTACGACGAGATCGAAGTGGATAACAGTCTAAATTATGTAGAGGAACCAATAGCCATTCTTGACCGAGCTGAGAAACGATTACGCAATAAGTCGATTCCTTTAGTCAAAATACAATGGAAACACAGAAAGGGGTCCGAGGCTACTTGGGAGAAAGAAGACGAGATGAAGGAACTGTATCCCCAGTTGTTTAACGTGTAACAGGTTTCGAGGACGAAACCTCATTAAGGAGGGTAGACTTGTTTAACGTGTAACAGGTTTCGAGGACGAAACCCCATTACAAAACAGCAGCTTCAACCCAAACCCCTCTCATTTCATCTTCCTGCGCAAGAATACTAGAGAGAGAGAGAGAGAGCGATCGGCTTGTGAAGAAAACCGCAAGGAGAAGACTCAAGGGCTCGGGAATCATCCGACTCCACCATTTCAACGCATAGCAACAGAAATCGGGCCTGTTGAGGTAAGCATCGCCTCTGATTCTGAGTCTTTGCATGTCTCGGGTTTAAATCAAATAAAGATACGATTTTCGCATATGAAACTTGAAACAAATCACGTATTTGAACTCAAGAACGATAAAGGAAGGTGTTTAACGTAAAATGTTCAAGGTTTAATCGATTGGAAATAAGTTGGCTGGAGCAAGGTTCTGGTCAGGAAAGATGCAGACCCATGACTCGAAACTATAGTTTCGATACATGCAGACCCATCGAAACTACTCTAGTTTCGATAGTCATGTTTGACTCGAAACTATCTAGTTTCGATAGCAGCCAATGACTCGAAACTACTATAGTTTCGATAGGAACTCAGGACTCGAAACTACCTAGTTTCGAGTGTCACCTTGAACCTAAACTAAGATTTTTCATAAGTTAATGACTCGAAACTACCATAGTTTCGATAGGATCTCATGACTCGAAACTACCTAGTTTCGATAGAAGGATTATGACTCGAAACTACCTAGTTTCGAGTGTAAGACCATAGCTCGAAACTACCATAGTTTCGATGCGACCCACCTCCCGAAACTACTGAGTTCAAGAACAGTAATGTCTAGTGTCATTTAGGAGCCCTACCTTATATGTATGACTTTATTATACAGATAGTGGGTGACCTTAGTGACGTTTCGAAACCAGCTATTATACTTCAGGGACCCGCCTATCAGGTGAGTTCTATGTGCCCCCTTCTAAGTTATGTGCAAATGATTTATAAATGTTTTGGGGCTGAAATGTATACACTAAATGAATAAATGAAATGAATGTCAATGTGACCATACGTGATATATTAAGGTATATGTGTAGATACATATGAAAGTGAATAATGAATTATGAACAAAGAACAACACGTATGTTTACAAAGAATGAATGAATGAATGGTATAACGTAAATAAATGAAATCTTGCTTTATAAATATATATATTGCATGCTAAGAATGTAAGTATACGTTATGGACGGAAACGAAGCTAACGGCTACTACGGTAGACGGACGACCACTTGACTTTTATGCAGCTAGAGAAGGAAGTCTAGAAAGTTAGACTAATTAAAGGCCACTACGGTGGAGTAAGTCGCTAAAACAATATGCGGCTGCATAATTAGCTCAAGTGGGAAACGGATGCCTTAGGGCAGACGGGCGAATATGACGGACTACGACGGTAGGACGGTAAAGATATGAAGGACTACTTCGGTAGGACGGTAAAGATATGACGGACTACTTCGGTAGGACGGTAAAGATATGACGGACGGTTTCTAGTGCCGGACGGTTAAGTAAAAGGGCTACGACGGTAGCTCGAGGGCGTATGTCTTTGTGATATACGTACCGTAAGATGGGTTGATCACCCTTATGTGTATGACCAATAAATGGTAAAGAAAGTAAAGGTGAATGCATATCTATGTAATCACGTAAGAAAGATAAAGAAAGAATGGTAAGAAAAGTGAAAGAAAAAGGGTGAACGCATATATATATATATATGTAATCACATTAATAAAGAAAAGAAAGATGAAAGAAAAGCAAAAGTTATGAATACGTATTTATATGAATGACTTTATAATAATGTTTACTTATGAAGTAAAGAAAAGAATGTTTATATCTAAACGCATTAAACTAGAACTCACCAGCGTTAGCTGACTTTAGTATACATTTCAGGTAAAGGAAGAAAAGGTCGTGCGATGGCGTGAAGGTTACCCGGCACAAGACTGACATCCCACTTTTGTTTGTTAAGAATATGTTATGTTTTATTCGTAAAGACTTCCGCTGTTTTGATTATGTAATTGAATGATGAATGTTTTAAATTTAAGTTCAGGATTTATGACTATGTTTATGAGTAAATCCAACAAGTGAGGTCACCCGGGAAAGGGGCCTTACAATCTGGTTAAGTTAAAATACATCTGCCTCTGGTTACTTTCTTAACCATGACAGGTTCATCAACTTTGCATACTTTCACAATGCCTTCAACTTTTTCTGAATCAAAAATTTCTTCATCACTAGAGTCATCATAAACCATATCCTCTCCTGTAACAGGACTCACCTAAAGGACTGTTTTTTGGCTCTAGATCTTCTTCTGTCACTGTCTCAATGCTACGAGAAGTATATTTACCATTGAATGGAGGACAATAACCAACTCCCCCACCAATTTCCTTATCATAAAAAAAAGGACAATAACCTATACCACCCACCACTTTTTCAATTGTAGCTTTATCATTATAATATTCCAACAGAAAACTGGAATTTTTATATCCCTCAAGCTTTCTCATCAATTTGGTTACCAACGTCTGTGATTGGGAAAGTTCATTAATTTCTTTTCTTATTAAGAATATGCCACATCAAGATGAAATGCTTTATCATTTACTTTAATTTGTAAAGCTTTAATATCCTCTTTTAAAGATTCAATTCTAATGTTCAAAAGCTTTTCATTTTCTTTTAAAGTTTGGTTTGATGTGTGAATTACCTTCATATCACACATCAGATTTGTGTTATCGTCACACAATCTGGTAATTTTTAAATCAGATGCAATGCATTTAGAACAAGAAACAACCTTTTGTACCTTTTTAGAATCTGCCATGAATGCATTTGCTTCAGATAACATTTCAGCAATCTTCTCAGTCACCTTCCCAGCAGCTTTATTATTATCAAGTAATTCTTCAGTTGAAAACATAGATTCATCACTCTGAATAATACATTCTTCAACTTCATCAATACTTCCAGAATCAGTTGAGTCATCATTAGAAGAACTACTATCAGTAACATCCTTAGGATGAACTTTAGCAATAAATGCTTGATTGACATGACCAACAATATCATCCAAATGAAATCCCCAGTCATAATTTTCATCCTGTTGAGACATCAAAGCTGTGGAAGTATTCTGCTTATTCTGATTGTTCTTGTTACTTGAAGAATTTTGATTCTGAACTTTTGGTTTGTTGCATTCCCTTGAAAAGTGCCCAAACTCCTGACAATTGTAGCATTTTACATTTGACTTATCTAAACCCATCTTTGTTTTGCTAGATGCCCCCAATGAACTTCTTTCCAGTCTTCTTCAAATGTTCCTTTCCTTGCCGCATCCATAAAGCCATATTCCATTGTATATTCATTTCTTCCAAAACATCTTTATCCAATTGTTTAAAATCTTCCTCAATTATATCCGGATCAGTGATTTTGCCACCGATAAAGTTTTCATATGATGTTAGAAATGAAGCAATCATAGACATCATATCATCTGTAGCTATAGGAGACATCTTTTGATTACATGAGTGATTATCACATTTGGAATTTTGAGAACCTCCAGAAGTTGAAGCAACAAAACATGAACCTTCATTACAAGAGCTTTCTTTTGGACTATTAGAAATATCTCCAGAAAACAGTGTAACTCTAGATTTCTGTGTAGAAGTACCCTTACCAAAATAAATGCTTGGATCCTGATTAACTGTATATTTCTTTTGCTTATTCAAATCATATGACTGAATCTTTCCCATAAGATCTTCAAGACTCAGTTCATCAAACCCTGCCTGTTCTTTGATAACAATGGTATACATCTCAAAGTGTGCTGGTAACGCATCCAGAAAATTTTCAAGTACCTTTATGTTCTTGTATCCAATATCATTGTTTACCATTTCACTTAACAAATGATAGTATCTTGACATCAATTCATCGATGATTTCTCCATCAAAATGCTTGAACACACTAAACTATTTCTTTAACAATTTTCTTCTGCTCTTCTTTATATCTGTACTCCCTTCACATCTCTTGGCTCCCCTTCCCAAAGATCACGCGAAGTAGTAAACTTTTTGAAGGTCTGGTATATATCTATAGGAAAACACATGGATAAAGTAGCAAGTGCTTTCGTTTCTCGATCATACAGAAGTTTTTCTTCGGTAGTAAGAGCTGAAACATGTTTTGGTGTATCTGTAACACCCATATAAGTATATACTGGATGTTTGTATCCTTCACTGATTGGAATCCACATGCTTGTATCACTAATCTTAACATAGTTCTTAAACCAACTTTTCCAGTTAGAATAATCTTTCAAATTCATCAGTCTTTGTGGTTTGGTTGGAGTACCAATTTCATTATCATAGTTCAACAAATGAGTCATATTATTCACACTAGAATGATTTGAACTTGACATATTTGAAATCTTGAAAAAAAATTCAACACTTCGAAACTTTCTAAACAAGTTCTGCCTTAGGCGAACTTAGGTAAATTCGCATGACCAAGTATAAGCATACTTAATCAGTTAGCTGGTCAAGTTCGCCAGATTTGGAAAAGGCGAACTTAACAAGTTCGCTGAATCAAGTTCGCCTGTAACTGCCTGGACAAGTTCGTCTGTTTCAGCTGAAGAACAAAGAAGACTGTTCTATCACCCAAATGCTCGAACTAGACTGAGAATCAACATATCTTGCAATTTTGTAAGAATTAAACAAATTCTATCTGTAGGATTCTTAAAAACATGAATTCGAACACTTCTAACGGATGAATTTCAACAAAAACACCTCCACAATTGATCAAATCAGCCTCTCCATTATCAAAAACTTGTAAAAAACCCAGCAATACACAAAGCTTCAAAAATCTCAATCTTTTGATGTATATTAGAATGAAACGGTGTCACACGATGATCCCTAATCAAGAGCAATAGCTCTGATACTAATTGTAGGTCCCAACAGGTCTACGGATCGATCTCACATGTATAACACACAACGAATACTCGTAGTGCAGAATCCTAACGAATAAACGCGTCTCGTACGGATAAGAACACAAGATAAACATACAAGACAAGATTCACTGAAAGCTCCTTGTATTACTCAGATAAATGTGCTTACAAGATCACTAAATTTTACAAATTACAAGACTAAGAACTATTTATAGGTAACACAAACCTGCTACAGGCGAACATAGCAAGTTCGCCAACTTTAGTCTTAGGCGAACTTATTAAGTTCGCCACAACTACATCAGGCGAACTTGTTAAGTTCGCATGTTACAAAAACTTAACAATTACATAGAAAACATTACATATAGAATATAAAGACCTATTCTATTACAAGGCTGGTTGTCACAAACAGTGTTCCAACAGTTAGATACATCAACGAGCCAATCATGGAGCGATATAATTTTTGATTAACTTCAACACCTGACTGATCCGATGTGAGCGGTTCATGAGCAGCAATGGGGGTGGATGCTTCTTTGCAATCACTCATATTAAACTTTGTCAGAATATCCTTAACATATTTTGCATGATGAATGAGAATTCCAGCATCAGATTGTTCCACCTGCAACCCAAGAAAGAATTGCATTTGACCCATCAGACTCACTTCAAATTTTAGCTTCATGACCATCTCGAAATCACGATAAAGATTCTCATTTGTCGAGCCATAGATAATATCATCAACATAAACTTGAACTATTAACAGATCGGAATCAAACTTCTTCAAAAATAATGTCTTGTCAATGATTCCACGAACGAAACCATTTCTAATAAGATGTGTCGACAAGGTTTCATACCACGCACGAGGCGCTTGATGCAAAACACACAATGCCTTATCGAGTTTGTACACTTGGAACGGATGATCAGGATCTTCGAAACCAGGTAGTTGATTAACATATACTTCTTCTTTTACAACCACGTAAAGAAATGCAGTCTTCACATCCATTTGATAAACCTTAAACTTCATGTACGAAGCATAGGCTAAAAATATACGAATAGCTTCAATCCTGGCAACAGGAGCAAATACAACATCATAATCCAACCCTTCTTCCTGATAAAAACCTTGAACAACGAGCCGAGCCTTGTTCCAAACCACAATACCACGATCGTCTTTCTTATTTCTGAAAACCCACTTAGTACCGATTGGTTACATACCATCAGGAAGATCTACACGATGCCAAACATTAAGCTTTTTGAACTTAAGAAGTTCCTCTTGCATTGCTTCAATCAAGTTTGGATATTGAAGGGCAATTGTAACATTCTTTGGTTCTTCTTGTGATAAGAAGTAGGAATACAGACAAACATTAATATTTCCAGGTGGACTTCTTTTTTAACATCATCTTTAATTGACCCAATGGTATTTTCGACTGGATGAGCTGAATGAATTCTAAGAGTCGGAATATCATCAACCTGAACTGATTCTGGCATATTAGTATCATTGAGATCAGGGGATTGGTCACTTGAATCATTAACACTAGAAGAAATTGACAAATTAACATCCTTAGTTGAAACATTAGAATTCTCTGGCTGATCTTCAGATACAGCTGGTTCATCATAAGTAACAGGAACCTGTACCTCAGAATCAGCGTTTGTAACTGAATTTTCATTAGATTCTTCTTGTGTTTGTGTAGATGAAGTACCAGCTTCAAAACGTTCATTTTGATTTGGTACTAGTTGTGGACCAACCATGAAATCGTTAATGGTTTATCAAGCCTGGTTAAAGACTCATCGACTGAATTTGAAGAACTTGAATCAATAGAATCATGGTTGGTCAAGCCTGGTTAAAGACTCATCGACTGAATTTGAAGAACTTGATCAAAAGTCTTGAAAATAAAGTCCGCACCAAAGAACCATTCTGGCCCACTTTGAACCGGAGGAACATTCGATTCTTGCCATTCCACGTAATAAGATTCTTGAACAATCTTTGTTCTCTTGTTATAAACTCTGAACGCTTTCTGAAATGAAGAGTATCCCAAGAAATAACATTCATCGCCCACTACATTAAACTTTGGCAATGAATCTTGAGTGTTCAGAAGTGTACACGTGCATCCAAAAGCTCTGAAAAACCTGATATATGGCTTTCTCTTGAAAAATAACTCATACGAAGTCTTTGTATGCTGCTTCACCATGAGAATTCTATTCAATACATAACAAGCCGTGTTCACCGCTTCTGCCCAGAAAATATGGGTAACTATGAATCCACGAGCATTGTACGGGCAACTTCAATTAAAGTTTTATTCTTTCTTTCAGCCACTCCATTTTGTTGTGGAGTCCTTGCTGCACTAAATTGATGAGTTATGCCTTTTTTCTTCACAAAATGAATTTATCAGTTTATTTTTAAACTCGGTTCCATTATCATTGCGAATAATTGACACTTTGCTATCACATATGTTTTCGATTCGCTTTATAAATTCAATTATCGTTTCAGGTGTTTCATCCTTTGATGCAAGGAAGAACACCCAAGAAAATCAAGAAAAATCATCTATGATAACAAGACAATAAGATTTCTTCGCAATACTCTTAACTCGAACTGGACCAAATAAATCCATATGAATAAGAAATAAAGGTCGAGTAAATGTGGTCACAGTCTTGATTGGATGGGATTTCTCGTGTTGTTTACCCTTCGCACATGACATACAATTTTCTTGAATTATAAACTCTTTTCTAGGTAACCCTCACATCAGATCTTTATGAACCAGATTGTTCATATTTTTCAGATTCACATGACCCATTCGACGATGCCACAGATAAGATTTCGAGCCAGTGGCCTTTGACAACAAATAAGATACGCTTACTGGTGTTGAATGGTCATTCATATCTACCACCCAAGTGTTGAACTTTCTTGGAGCACCCATCAAAATCATATCTTCAGGAATAACCAGTCCTGGATTTAAGAACAAGCATTCTTTTGATGTAAAATGAACCGGTATATCCGTGTCGCATACTTGTGAAACACTAAGGAGATTGAATTCCAACTGAGACACAAAGTTGACTTTCTCAAGAGTGAATAGATCGTTTGAAACTGTTCCTTGACCAGTAATCTTTCCACCCTTTTTATCTCCGGCAAAAGCAACGAAAACCACCATCAAAGGATCAAAAATCATTCAGAATCTCTCTTTGTCCCGTCATATGCCTTGAGCAACCGCTATCAACATGCCAAGCATTATTAATAGTCCTCCCGGTTTAACTATGCACATTTTAATGAGAAATAGGTACCCAGATCATCTTTGACCCGGGTTGACTTTGACTTTTTACAGTCTTAGTCACCATGACTTGTTCCTTCAAATTCACAACATTCTTTGTTCCAACGATATGTGAAGTTTGTTCATTTTTAACTTTCCAAAAACAACCAACATTTTTCCATTTTTCTTAGTAAATTTTTCTTTAGCAAAATAGCTTGGTTAGTTAGTTTTTTTCACATATCTTGAACCGTTTTGAACCTTTTTATCCAAAAATTTTGGCAACACATAATTACGACAAGCATTTGAATAAAATTCACTACAATCTCTAGAAAGCAAGTAATCATAACTGTAACAAATAATCACTCCGGAATCAAACACACTGTCATTCTCTGACGACTTCTTGTACCACTTGTTGATACCGCTGTTGGTATGACTTTTTTATCGTTCTCTGTAAAATTTAGATTTTGATTCACTTGACTTGTGCTTGCAATTCCTAGCGAAATGTTTAACTTAACCACAAGTAAAACAATTGTTGCTTTTAAACTTTGACTGTGATTTGGACTTTGACGTTGAACACTCGCCTACTTCAACCATGAACTGTCCTTTATCACACTCTGACGGACACACATTCTTTACTAACGTCCCTTTTCTTTGAGCAGGCTTATCTTTGACATCAATGAACTTGTCTTTGACATCAACTGATTTGCCTTTGACACTCACTTTATTTGACACTTTGATCTCACTTTGAATCTTTGTCGGTGCACTGATTTTAGCTTGGACAGACCTTTTACTCTCTTGATCACTCATAAGTATATGATTCTCAAGAGCTATGAAATCATATTTCTTAGGCTTTTCATGAGAGAGGTCATCATCTTGAATTAATGGATTCCCAAATTCATCTAACACAACATCCTTAGCTAGACTTGAGACTTAATGAATTGGAACATAATCTCTAGCTGTGTGCACCACTTTTTCAAAGAAAGTAGATGTGGTCGACACTTCAGACACATAAACAGAGTTATCACAAACATAATTAATAGAACATGCAGAAACATTTGAAATATCAATATCAGAACAAGTATCTAAACCATGCTTATCACAAGCATTTACATATTTTTTCAGATTACAATCAAAATCTAGATATTGCCTGCAATCTCTTATGAATTCCCTAGTACACTATTTATTGAATGCTGAAAAACTATTAACACCATCAATGTCAATCTCATCCTCTACACAACATGTTTTCACATCTGCAATTACATACATATCATGAAAATTTGAATCACTCGCACTTATCAAATCATTTGATTCATGCGGTTCAGGAAATGGCACAAAGTTATCAGGATGAGGTACTTTGTTGTAACCTAGACCATCTTTGATGTACACAGTTCTTTGTTTATTCACACATTCATCAAAAATGTTTCTTTGTATTTTCCACTTTGCAATTATAACACGCTCTTTGATTAAATCAGTTTTGGAAGCAATCAATTTATCAGAAAGATCTTTGATTAAAACATCCTTTTTATCAAGATATTCTTTAAAATTTACAATGTCTTTTAACAAAGCTTTGATTTTTCTGGAGTAAGTGACCTCATTCTGTTTGATATCCTTATTTACTCTTTTCAATTTATCATTCTCAGCAATCAAGAACAAGTTTGCTGCATGATAATTCTGCATTTCCTTAACACAATCAGAAGAACAAATAAATGAATTATCATCAGAATTTACATCACTATCAGATGAAATTTTCTTAGAGGTAGATGTTGCTACCTTACCTTTGCCTTTATCATCAGTTTTCAAGGCATAACCACTTTCTTCTACAGCTGCCTTCCCAGATTCCTCAATTTCTACCAACAAAGCTTCATCAAAGTCTTCTTGAGCATCTTCAATTTCTAATTCCCACTCATAGTTGCTTAGCTGTTTTGACATCAAAGCTGTTAGAGCTTTCTTGTTTTTCATCCTCATCTATCATGTCAATCAGCTTTACTCCATTGCCATCCAATTTCTTCTTTTCTTCTTCGGACACTCACGAGCGAAGTGTCCAAGTTGCTGGCTATTGTAGCACCTCATTTTAGCTTTATCGAAACCAACCTTCCTTCCGAATTGAAGTTTATCCTTTCCAGTCTTTTGAAGGTACTTCTTTGCTCTTACAACAATCATTGTCTTTTGCCATTACAAATCCATGTACTCTAGATCATCAGGATTTATCTTCATAAGATCCTCAGCATCCAGAACAGTTGGTTGTAACTTTCCAGTAACGAATGCATCATAACTACTCATGAATGCACCGAACAAGGCAATTTGATCTTCTGGTATCTGACCAGTTGCTTTTCCCTTTTCACTAGCAGAACTCTTAGAACCACAACAACCCTTTTCCTTCTCATCCTTTGAACCACAATTGCTTCTTTCTTCACTACCTGAAAAAAATGTTGCATTAGCTGAACTTGTGCTATTTGGCTTGTCTGGATTTTTCAGCTCCCTCTTCTTTGCATCAAGTTCATAAGACTCTAACAAGCAAATTATATCATCAAGAGTCTTGCTTTTCAAATCGGGAGTAGTGTTCTTTATCAGCATGCATGATATGCTCAAGGAATCAGGTAATGAATCAAGCAGCTTCTTACACAAGTCATATTCCTCAAACTTTACACCCATCTTTCTCAACTTGTTAATCATGGTAGTAAAACGTGTGACTTGCTCACTCAGGGTTTCATTTTTCTTATGGCTGAACATATTATATTGATTCAATAACAGATCTGTGCGACTCTCTTGCAATGTTGCATTTCGCTCAAATCTTAGACACAATGCATTCCACAATCCATGAGTTGTCTCGTGCTGCTCAAAATTTAGATAAAGTTCAGTCGGAAGAGCTAGAATAATTGATCCCAACGTTCGATTGTCCCTTTCAATTAGTTTCTTATCCTCCTCAGAATACAGGTCTGGATCAGCAATTGGAACTAGTCCATCAGTGTCACACCCCCAAATTCCACTTCTGGGTTATACCCGAGGGGCATGACTTGAGAGGATCTTTACCATTGAATTACTTTGAACGACCACTAAATGGTTTTCAAAATACCTGTTTTATACATGACTAGAACGAGTCCAAAATAAAGTTTGACATAGTCCAAAGTAAAAGTGCGGAAGCAATGTTTAAATGTTTACAACATTTGAAAATAAGTGTAGGATCGGTGAATACAAGATGGTTCTATTCTTGTTGAGATTGGCGGAAACAATCACAACTAAGTAATGTAAAAAGTAAACAAGAAGAATACTGATAAATGCAATTTGTATTAAGCTTCAAAGATTACAAGATTACAGAGAAAACTCTTTTGGAAAAAGCACACGTATACAATGACTCTAAGTACTACTTATATAGTAACTTAGAATCAAGACAGACCCTTGATTCTAAGGATCAGATCTAACACAAGCCGTTGATCTTGTATTGAAACTATTCTACATGTAACGACAATAAAAACTACAAAAGTTATCTTTACTCAAACGTCTTCTTAGGCATCATTGCTTGATTCCTTGGAAGAACAGCGTCGTTGTCTTTTATTGTCTTGCACCAGTAACATTTTTTCTGCGTGGAGTGTGTCAGTGTTGCAGCAGAAAGTTGTCAGTGGTAATGGTTGCTTTATCGAAGCAAGTCAACTGCAACGTTTGATCTTCAGAGGGAATTGCTATCGGTAGCAATGTTGTTGATCAGCAGCAAGACACAACTGTCCACAGCTGCTGATGATTTGCCTATCAGCAGCAACTTTGGTCTTCAGCAGATAAGGCTATTCACAGCAGATTTGTTTTTTCAACAGAAGAACAAGTATCCGCAACAGTTTGTCGATCTGCAGCAAACTATGAGGTCCACAGCAGTTGTACTTAGAGAATTTTGTAGCCACCAGTCTTTATTTCTACAAACTCCCCCTAGACTAATGCTACCAAAACTCTCTTACTGCTTTTGCTACTTAAGCTTTTTCATGTTGCAGACTATCCTTTCTACCTCATAGCCTCTTGTGTCATGGCTTGAATTGTTTAGAGGAAGCTCAGATAGAGTCTTTATGTCTTTTCTTGGCATTTTGAAGATGGTCTTTTTTGAACATATCATCTTCTGTCCTCTAACATCAATCAAGATAAACGCGTTGGTATCAGCCTTGAAGGATCAACTGGTGAATGGAGAAAGGGTTTGAAGAGGTTTGGCGTCAATGATTACATCTTTACTAGGGTTGAAGTGATGTTTGATCACTAGCAAAAGATATCTCCCACCTTCATTCTCTGGCTCATGGGCTTCACCCAACTCCAATATTCTTCTTAGATCTGAGTCTGGAAGTTGCAGTGCCACATCAACATATTTATAGATAGATCTTTTCAGTTCTTCCTTTCCCCTGAAAACTTCAAACCATTTATCTTGACTGTTATAGAACCAGACAACTATTTCTCTTGAGTCTTCTGGTGTGATGGTAGGTTTGGTATTCTTCTTAGAAGGCTGCTGATGAGGAGGAGCTGGGTGGAGGGATTTGGACTTTGTGTGAAGAGAGGAATGAGGTCTAGGCTGGAGAGTGGAAGTATGGTGGGAGGAGGAAGTTGTGGATGAGGGAGAAGGCTTGGGTTTCTTTGATTTGTGTTCAGCAGTTTGAGTTATCACCCTTTTCTTGGAGCCTGTCTTCCCCAATCTTTCTTCTTCTTCCTTCTTGACTTTGGAGTACAAGGCTTGCAAGTTCATGAAACTCATGGGGCCTAGCCTTTTTCCACTTTCTCCTCTTGCCTTCAGGAAGTCAGTCATGACCTTCCTTTCTTCATGGGTCCTTATGTTGAATGCAATGGTCTTCTTGGATTTTTGCTTGGCTTCTTTTTCTTCTTCATCCCTTTTCTTATTTGCCAATTGACCTTGCTGACCCATGAAGGCTCTGTAGATTTCTTTATTTGATAGTTTCTCAAGGTAGTCTGCATCCTCACCTTGAGAAATCATAGCCGCTATCCATTCTTCTCTCATTTCTTTGGCTAGTTCAGAATCAGTTATTCTGAACTTAGCCTCTTCCCTTTTCTTCTTCTCCATTTTTTCTTCTTCTTTATTAAACTGTTCCTGCAGCTGAAGAGCTAGGGCTTCATCTTCTTGTAGTTGAGAAGCTATAGGAAATGTGGCTTTGAGTTCATCCAGTTGTTTAGCATTCAGTTGGATTTCTTGTTCTCTGAGGAGCATGGCAGCTTTTCTCTCTTGAATTTTTCTTAGCGCTGCCATCTCCTCTTCTTCTCTTCTTCTTCTTCTTGTTTCCTCCCTTTCCTTTTGCTCTTTCATCAGTCTCTTTTCCACCTCTTCAGTCATTATTCCCTTCCCTCTGGCTTTGGTTGATGCCTCTGCTCTAGCTTTATGGATCACAACAGCATATGTTTTAGATACTGTTGGGATCTCTGCTTCAGCTTCATTGGCAGTTTAGGGAGTGGATAGGGGAAGGTTTCTTGCTTCATCTTCTTCCCACTCACACCCAGTTACTTCCTTCAAACTTTTCCTTACATCCTCCAACTTTGTTCATCTAGATTCTGTTGCAGTGTTCAGAGTGGCGGTTGGTGAGGGGAGAAAAGAGAAATCTGAGTCAGAGGAGGCATCTTCTACAAGGCGTCCCTCCTTTTCAAGACGAGCTTTGATAGTCTTGATCATTGCTTGGCTCTCTAAGGAGTTGACAATGCAGTGAGTTGAGGAGTAGGATTTCTTTGATGAGGTTGAAGAAGACAGATGATCCATCACTCAGAAAGAAGTTGAAGCCAGAGGTCCCAGTGCATGACCATCCTAGCACTGCCAGTCCCCTGACCATCTCATTGTGGATGAAGCTTCTCCAGCAAATAACTTCTTCGTCAGTTAAAGTACTGCTCCTGATCAGGTCAAGTCTACTTGGAGCCAGTCTTTGTGCTGCTGTTTTAGAAGATTTTGCACGGTCTATAGGATATGCTACCCTGTTTGCTTCTTCTAACAGTGCTTCAAACCAGGGTAGATTTTCCTCCATTAAGTGTTCGAACCTGCAGATTGCAAGTTTTGCTGAGAGATCTGAAGAGGTGTTGATGCAGTTGGATAAAAATACAGTTCAAGCACTTGAAGAGGATTTAGTGCATCCCAGTTCAGCTCTTCTACTCCGCTGAACTCTTTCCCAATCCAGAATCTCACAGATTGACCATCATACCCCCAAGCTAGTATGGAGTCAAAATCTAGCTTGTCTGCAGTCCTTGTGAATTGGGGGGCAGTGGTTAGACTTATTATGGCCGCGGCTTCAGGAAGTATGCTGACTAATGGAGGTGTGTCTTCATTTTGACTTTCATTCTTTAACACCTCATCAATAGCTCGGACAACTAACTTCCAATCCTCATTGATATCTTCCTCTTCGTCTACTGAGTCTGGCAAGTCATGGATTTGAACAAAAGCAGGTTTGAAGAGAGAACTTTGAAAAGAAGCCTGCTCTTGTATCCATTCTTCGAGGCTGTCAGCATCATCTTCTATTGCGACTATCTCCCCCTTTTTGGTTGCATCAGTGTAAAGGGTTGTATCTGTTTGAGTTCCCACTGATACAAGGGAAGGAGTAGGCAAAGTTGGGCATTGATGGGCTTCATGCATAGAGACTTGGTGCCTTAGTTTGGACACTTCAGCCTCTAGCATAGCTACCATGGCCGTCAATTCCATATTTTTGAGTTTCAGACTGTCCTCATCCACGGTTATGGAATCCTTAGAGCTGGATGGAGCCTTAGGCCTAGCCTCTGCATCCCCATCACCCTGGTTTTCTTGGCACCTGGGATTCCTCTCAGTGAAGAGTGTTTCAACGGAAACATCCTCACTATGAGTTGCCATGGTTAGGGTCTTAGTGATGTTATCACTGTTCTCCTGGTCAGTTAGTGTACCAGGAGTAGTGACAGCCCTTTCCACATTCACTCTATCAGTACTCCCAGAGTGAACCTTCTTGGGTGATGAACTTGGGTTAGGTGCACTAGCAGCCAGGTCAATCAATACCTCCGAGATAGTGGTTGTTGGAGAAGGTATATCGTCTTGACAAGGTGCCTCTGCACTTAAGTTCAGAGAAGAAAAATAATGGAATGGCTCAGTGGGTTGTTCTATGGATCCGGGATGTGATCCTTATCCTAATAGAGAAGCTTCCAAGGAAGTCTCTCTAAAAATGTGGCTATCCCTTTTGATATTCTCATTAGAATTTTGGGATTCTGAATGAGGGATTTTAGGTTGGGATTGGGCCTTTGAGACAAGAAGAGAAGGAGTCTTCTTGCTCCTTTTTCTAGTATATTTTGCTGCAACTGGGGCCCTTTGTTCCAGTTGAACGATAACATCAAAAACAGGTGTAAGTAATTTATGTGCCTGTGCATCCTTAGTAGTATGCACAGGGGTTCGAACAGTGGAAGCAGATTGTTGTTCAGGATGTGAAGAGGAGGGTGTGGGATTAGTATCAACTGGGATTGCTGAACTGTCACCTTGGGTACTTTGTATGTTCATCATTGTAGATAACAGTAGAACGTTGACCCCTGAGAACTTTTTGGAAACAGTTCTCATACTTTGAAAAATGTTATTTTTATGTCCCAGCATAAGATAGATTTTTGCAGATTTTGAAAGATCTTTTAATTCGTTATTGAAAACATCCTGCAAGAATCTTGGGTACATAAAAAATGATTGCTTTGCACCTTCTTGAAGGTTATATCTCAAACCTTCAAAGATGAGATGTGCAAAGTTGAAACCCTGGCAAGAAACCATACCATGAACAGCAGAGGCGTGAGCAGAACTGACTTGATGCCATCCACTTCTCTTCTAGGATATGCATTGTAGAAGAGTGTGGCATAGAAACTTCCATGGAGGGCCCATCAGCGCCTTTTCGATTGTCTACTCGTTTTTATTTCCAGTGTACCCTATGGATACAAAGGTCCTCAAGTATTCTTCTTTTGAGTATGAAATGGCGGCCCCCTCGTCTTGAAGCTTGAGGTGTTTTCTGAGAGTAGCTTCAGTGACGATGATATCTTTGCCGTCTACCGTGGCTTGGATTTGGGGAATCCCATGTTCGATAGAGTAGACGGCGGTGTTCCAAAAATCCTCCATATGAGGGATATATATGTTAGGGTTGACGGTTAGTGCAAAATATATCTTTGATCGACAAAGAAAATCGATCATATCATCGAACCTTTTGGACTTCTTTCCTTTAACCAGGTATGCAGTGAGATTGTGGTAGGGAGAAAACTTGTCATTAGGATGGTTTATGTCTACCTCTGCCATTTTGTTGGGTTTGGAGGGTAAGAGGAAGGTTTTTGAAGGGTGGTTAAGGATGGAAAGCTTTGAATGTTATGGAGGCTTAAGAGAAAGAGATGGGAGTTAGGGTGAAATTGAATATGAAGAGCTGGTAAAGAAAATTGATTTGTGTTATAACAGCAGAGGAGGGAAAAAGCAAAATGACTTGTACAGTACAACCTTATTCACATTTTACTGTTACAGCTGTAATACACTAAAGCAGTCATGGTAAAGCCTGAAGGTAATTTTTACAGCGGGTAAATTTTAATTTGGACTTAGATTTACCCATCAGCAGCAAACTTGGTTGCTGTGGATGCTGAAGCCTATCCGCTGCAAGCTTGGTTGCTGCTGATGGTTAAGTCTGTCAGCAGCAAACTCAATTGCTGTTGATGGATGCAATGATAAAAATTCAAAACAAAATGAAAAATATAAAATTGACATCATTTGAAGTTAGAGAAGAAATGATAGTCCATCAGTGAGTAGTTCATTACACATGACTCATCTCAAATCGATCTCGTGACAGGACGTCTCGATAACACGGAGTGCGGAATCCTTCGTGTTAACGTATGTATATCAATTGACAATAGAAACAACATGTAAATAAACTTTCTCTTTGTATATCACCAAAACATAGAGTTTACAGAATATACTCGTTCAACTCTCTTCTCTCTTTCACTGAAACTGTAAACTCCTATTTATAGACACACATTCTGCAATAGGCGAACTTAACAAGTTCGCTTCTAAAGATGCTTAGGCGAACTTGTTAAGTTCGCCTCTCTATGAACTTGTACAATATTCGTTAGGCGAACTTAACAAGTTCGCTCCTAAAGATGCTTAGGCGAACTTGTTAAGTTCGCCTCTCAATGAACTTACACGGAATTTTATCAACAGTTACAAAACATATCCAAACAGATCTGCAGCAAGGATGTTGCTGATGACAGCCTTAAAGCTATCCGCAGGAAACTTGTTTCTGCTGATAACTTAAAGCAGTCAGTTGTAAATTCTTTGCTGCTAATGATTAAACCTGTCAGTAGCTAAAAAATGAAATTGCTGCTGACTTATAACTTTTATTTACAACAAGTGACAAACACATTTACAAAACAAAATTTTAGAGATAGATTTTAATCAAAGTTCATCATACAAATAGATTCAACTAAATATCTAAATCTAGCTTCATCAGACGGCTTTGTAAACAAATCAGCATATTGCTCATTGGTATGAACTTTGGTTAAAATAATTCTCTTTTTCTCAGCTTGATCTCTTATGAAGTGATACCTGATGTCAATGTGCTTTGTCTTGGAGTGCTGCACCGGATTGTTTGTGATTGATATAGCACTCATGTTGTCAATGTGAATGGGAGTTGCCATGAAAGTCATCCCATAATCCAGCATTTGATTTTGTATCCAGATGACTTGTGCACAACAACTGGAAGCTGCAATGTATTATGCTTCTGCTATAGAAGTTGAAACACATGTTTGCTTCTTGCACTGCCATGAAATCAGTCTCCCTCCCAGAAACTGACATTCCCCTGATGTGGAATTTTTGTCCAAGTTGCATCCCCCATATTCACTGTCAGTGTATGCATACAGATTGAACTTATCATTTTTAGAGTACCATAGCCCAAGTCTTGGGGCTCCCTTTAGGTATCTAAAAATTCTCTTGACAGCTTGAAGATGTGAATTTTTTGGAGCTTCTTGGAATCTTGCACAAAGACATACTGCAAACATGATATCTGACCTTGAGGCAGTGAGATACATGAGTGACCCTATCATTGCACAGTACTGATGTTGATCAGTGTCTTGACCATCTTTGTCTGGAGTCAGTTGATGGTGCACTTGCATAGGGGTTCTTGCAGCAGAGCAGTCAGCCATCTTGAATCTTTCCAAAATGCTCTTGTCATATTTGGTTTGGCTGATGAAGATTCCATTTGGAACTTGTTTGACTTGAAGACCCAGAAAGAAATTTAGTTCACCCATTGAACTCATTTCAAACTTTGAGTGCATCAGGATCTCAAAGTCTTTACACAACTTCTTCCTTGTTGATCCAAATATGATATCATCAACGTAGATTTGTACAAGTAAGATTTCTCCCCCTTCATCTTTGATAAACATGGTCTGCTCAATGGCACATCTTCTGAAGTTGTTGATTAGTATATATCCAGACAAAGTTTCATACCAGGCTCTTGCGGCTTGATGTAAGCCATACAGAGCTTTGTCTAGTTTGAACACTTGGTTAGGATGTGTGGGATCTACAAAGCCTGGAGGCTGTTTGACATATACTTCTTCACCAATCTTCCCATATAGAAAGGCACTCTTGACATCCATTTGATAGACCATGAAATTCTTGGATGCAGCATATGCCAGGAAGAATCTGATGGCCTCTAGCCTGGCAACAGGAGCAAAGACTTCATCATAGTCAATTCCCTCCTCCTAAGTGTAGCCTTGAGCTACAAGTCTGGCTTTGTTATTGACTACAATGCCTCTCTCATCTTGTTTGTTCCTGAATACCCATCTTGTGCCAATGGCATATTGACCAGGTAAAAGATCAACAAGTTTCCAGACATCTTGTCTCTTGAGTTGTAGCAACTCTTCCTACATTGCCTCAATCCAACTGCTGTGTTTCAGAGCTATATCTTCTTGGGTTCCACCTGAGATAGAAAACATGAAAACAAACATATATTGGCCTCATGAGATTTGCTTCTTGTTAGAACTCCTTGGTGAACTTGGCCAATAATATTTTCCCGATGATGTTCCTTATTGATCCTCTGTGCTGGTACCACCTCCAGCTGTATCCCTTGCTCAAGATTGCATTGATTTTGATCAGGGGTTTCTTCATTCATGGTTGAAGAATCTTTAATATCAACAGCTACATCAATATTATCAGCAATAGTATTTGCAGCATCAACATTTACCGAAGAGTCTTCATTCAAATTTTCATTTTCAGACAGGCTGCTGCTAGTGACATTGGAGAGTCTGGTTTCGGCTTCACTTGCTTCAATGGCTTCCATAACAGATGGAGGATCAATGGATGGTCTTTTCAGACAGATAGAAGATTTAGGAAAATCCAGTCTGTAGTCAGAGGAGAAAGTGGAAGCAGGTGCTTGTGAAGAGGTAGACTCCATATTTGAGAAGATGAGAGGCTCAAATATTTGGGTGAAGGAGTCTATGTCAAAGAGCCAGTTTGGGCCTTTTCCCTGTTCACATACAATGTGTTCTCTACATTCCACATTGGTTGATTCTTCCACAATTCTTGTTCTTGAGTTGGATACAATGTAGGCCTTGGATTGAGAGGAATAGCCCACAAAATATCCTTCATCAGATTTGGCACCAAACTTAGGAAGAACCCCATGTGTGATCAGAATTGTGCATGGACATCCAAAAGGTTTTAGAAATACAATGTAGGGAACTCTTTGCAACCATAGTTCATAAGGTGTCTTGTTGAGAGGCTTAACTATAAGAACTCTATTTTGCACATAGCAGGTTGTGCTTACTGCTTCTGCCAAGAATGTGAGAGGCAGTTTTGAGTCAGCCAACATAGATCTTGCTGACTCCATTAGAGTTCTGTTTCTTCTTTCAGCAATTCCATTTTGTTAAGGAGTTCTTGGAGCACTGTATTGTCTTTCTATTCCCTTGCTCTCACAGAAACAGTTGAAAGTGTGGTTCTTGAACTCTGTGCCCTGATCACACCTTATGATTTTTACCTTCTGATTGTTTTGATTCTCTATCCTAAGAATGTAGGATTTTAGAATTTCAATAATTTCATCTTTAGTTCTCAAGAAGTATACCCATGAGAATCTGGTGTAGTCATCAGTTATCACCAGACAGTATGAATTCTTACCCATTGACATAATATTTGTAGGACCAAAGAGATCCATATGCAGCAGCTGTAGTGGAGTGTCATTTGTTATCGATGTCTTGGGCTTGTGAGAACTCTTGTGTTGCTTCCCCTTCAAACAAGCAATGCAATGATCTTCTAGCTGGAATTCTTTGTCAGGAAGCCCTGTAACAAGATTATCCTTCACCAATTTGTTGATAGTTTTGTTCTTAATATGACTTAATCTCCTGTGCCAGAGAGCTGATTCATCAACTGAAGCTTTTGACAGAAAAGTGGATACACTACCAGATGGAGTGACCTCATTCATCTCAAGCAAATAAAGATTTTCTTTTCTCTGAGCAGTTAATAAAATCTTTTCTTGAGAAGGTTTGGATAAGCCAGGAGACAGTACAAAGCATTCTTTATCTGTGAAGAGCATTCAATGCTTTTGATCACAGACCTGGGAAACACTCATGAGATTGAAGTCCAATTCTTTGACATAGTTTACCTTTCATTGGACACAGTTCCTTATCTAGTAATAGATCCTCCTTTTGAGTCACTTCCAAAGGTGACATATCCTCTATTGAAATGTCTGAAGTTGGAGAGGATGGATCTGTTGCCTGTCATGTGCTTGGAACAAACACTATCTACCACCCAGGTGTTATTCTTGTGACCTGGCTGTCCCTGCACATGAGAGAGATCTAGTTAGTGGGAGGAATCCAAGAGATTGTATCCTTGTAAAAAAGGGTTCTCGGATTATCAGTATCAGCATGTGTGCATTTAACGGAACCAATGATGATTCTTGGAGGAATTTTGGCTTTCCAATGCTGAATTGGTGGTTTTCCAGCTCTCTTTACTTTGTCAGCAGCAGATGTTGCAACTGAGGACTTTGGCTTATCAGCAGCAGATTTTATTGCTACTGATGGTTTTACTTGAGCAGCAGCAATCTTGGTTGTTGCTGAAGACTTGTCTTTGGGTCGCTTGGGCTTTAATTGATCAGCAACATTTTTGTTGGCTGCTGATGGTTTAACTTAGGCAGCAGCAATCTTGGTTGCTGATGAAGGCTTTTCATTTGGTTGCTGGAGTCTTACTTGATCAGCAACAGTTTTGTTTGCTGCTGATGGTTTAATCTCCGAAGTATGCCTACCCTTCTTCATCTTACTGATAGTCTTTTGTTGAAGAGGAATTTGATAATGAACCTGGTTGAGAGGATTAAACTTACAATTTGCAGCAAAGTGGTCTGATTCACCATAGATGATGCAGGATTGTTGAGGTCTTGGCAGATGCTTTCTTGGTGGGGATAGAGAGTTTCTGAACTGAGTTGCTTTGGCTTCAAAGCTTCTTACCTTTTTGTTCTTGTTTATTTTTTCAAAAGCGTGTTGCTTTAGGTTTCTTTGTTGTTTAAGGTAATAGAAGTAGGTGATGGCAGTATGATTCTATTTCCCACACACAAAGCATGATTTAGCCAGTTTGTCTGTCATACCCCAACCGACGGCGAAAACGTCGGGGCGGGACATGTAGACTGTTCATGAGCATAAGGTTGACTAAATTAAAATATATTAATCATTCTAATTCATTGCAAATATTCAAGACAAAACAAAATCAAACCAAGTACATGAAATGAAATACATAATCCTTTATTTAAAATTATCTAGGTCCAAAACTTATGTGTAGCAAGCCTTGATCAAAATAACACATTAGCACCTGAAACATGAATAAAATAAGGTCAACTAAAAAGTTGGTGAGCATACATAGGTTTAATCATAAATAGGGTATTAATGTAAATAATCAAATCCTTACATAACATGATAAAATAAGGCATTTATGTGGAGTAGCTATTGTGTAACCAAAGTACAATCAAACCTTTGTAACTAGCATGCAAATTGTGTTGTCGGTAACAATCACCCCAATCTGGGTGGGTTTGTCAGACTCAATAGATTTGTCATTATTAACCGTCGGCTTGAATAGTTAATGATTGCACATAAATTGCACACAAACAGTTAACACACCTAGCACTCAAACATAAAGCTCAAATTTTGCATACATGAATGTAAAGAGGATTTGTGTTTGTGTAGTTTATGCAAATGTAAACAATTGTGTATAGAGTTCATGTTTCACCCCAAAAAAGTGTAAAAGAGTAAAAGGGGCTATGTAATACTCACATGAACCAAAGGTGTAGCTAGCACGATAGATTAGGTAGCAACGTGATCTTTGTAACGCACAACGTTAACCTAGAGTGTATTGCGTGTGAAAATTAATTAATAAAATGTCTAAATCAAAGTCTAGGGTTTCAATGGATGTGAGTATAGGGAATTGTGTAATGAGTTCGTGTCGAATTTATGAAAAAGGATTGTGTAGGAGTTTGCGTTTTGTTCTTGAATAAGTGTTTTATAATTATTAAAGTTAGGGTATAGTGTCCTTAAAATAATGATTTAGAGTTTAGGGTTAAATAACTAAATAATTTAGATTTATTTATTTAGAAAAGTAGTATGAAATTATATTGTTTCAAATATTAAATAAATAAGTTTATATTTATTTAGTTAATTAGTTATGAAAATGTGTCGAATTATGGTAAATATATATTAGTTTATAAAAAACTAATGATACATACAATTTAACACTAAGTGAGTTGCAAATGCAATTTTCTTATGAATAATAAATAAAGTAGATATGTTCTTTTAAGACTTTCGAAAAATTATATATTTAGATAAAATTTATTTGTTTTAAATATATCTTTAATTTTATAAAAATTTTGTAAACGTTGTTTCAAGGAGAAATAATTTTAGAGGATATTGGCACAACAATTATTAAATTAGGTAATTAATTATTTTTAATTATTTAAAAATAGTTAATATGAAATCTTAACAACTGAATTTGCAATAATAGTGAGTTTATGTTAAAAATTGTAAATTTTTGTTTCATTCTATTTAGAATAACATAAGTTTTATAAAATATTTTTTTTTATAAATTTTGGAGCTTCAAAACTGTTTTTAAAAAAAATAAACAGCCACCCGGGTGGTTTCTGTGTGTTCAGATTGTGTTTACCGCTAGAACAGGGGCAACACCTTGACATATATTCGGTTCGCACAAGTTCTTAAGGTGTACATACGGATGGGCCGGTCTAGGTTTAACATTTGCGCAAAAATGGGCTAGGTTGTGGATTTCGAACCCACGCCTCCCGGTTAAGGGTCCATGTGCATTGCCAGCTGAACTGGGAGGTTTCGCTGGTCTAGTATGGAATTAAAAATGTTAATGTGCTAGATCAATCGAACCAGAATCCGACTTTGAATCCGTATAAACAGATTATGGATTTCAAAGAGAAATCGAGTTCAATCCCCTCTGTCTTGTGAAATTGATAGAGGGCTTTTGATCGCCATGAGATTATGAAATGGTAGGCACAAAAATTACTTGATTTGATTGAGTGTCAGTGCTGTCGGCTAGAAAGTCAGACTCGAAGTTCTTGAAACCTGATCGGAGTCTAGAGATGAAATGCGGATCAAATGGGTATTGAGAGAGTTTGTAATGGTCTATGCGACGGTGAGTGGTGAATTAATATGATTAATTTTGTGTTAAAGGTGGGTTTCGGTCATTTGTTTGAAAATTGATAGCTGTGAACAAGTTACGCGTTTGTTCTAGTCGATTAGCAATGGATTTGGTTACGAATGGGGTCTACATTCATACTGGAACGGTTGCGCGTGATTTACGGCCTTCATAACATCATAATCCCTTGATTGGAGACTGATTGGGACACGGTTTGACTTAGGGAAAGTTAAACCGTTCGAATTTGAATTCTTGTCGCGGATTGATTGAATTGAGCTGTTACATGGGTCAGGGTAAGGTCGATTAACGATTTCGTGTGTAGGGGAATTCCTTATCAACAGGCTTAATCGATTTCACCAGTTAGATTTCATAGATTTGGGTCTGATTGATTTTTAAAGTCAAAATTGACGAATGGGGGGTTCCAAATTGAGTCATATGGGTTCTAATCTAGGCCAAAGGTTCACTTGTAAGGGTGGGGTTCGAGTTGAGGGTTCAAGACATATTTATTAATTTATTTTAGTTATTAACAACGTTGATTTAATAAAACTTATAAAGTTTTAAATATTGAACCCTATATATATATGATTGCATATATTTTTTTATAACTAGATATGTGTGTATATATATATATATATATATGACAATAGTTGTAAATATAGGATTAAAACTCGCCAATTATATGTATTGACTTGTTTATTAAAGCATACACATATATATACATAGATGTACATATATTAATCATTCAAATTCATTGCAAATATTCAAGACAAAACAAAATCAAACCATGTACATGAAATGAAATACATAATCCTTTATTTAAAATTATCTAGGTCCAAAACTTATGTGTAGCAAGCCTTGATCAAAATCACACATTAGCACCTGAAACATGAATAAAATAAGGTCAACTAAAAAGTTGGTGAGCATACATAAGATTAATCATAAATAGGGTATTGATGTAAATAATCAAATCCTTACATAACATGATAAAATAAGGCATTTATGGGGAGTAACTATTGTGTAACCAAAGTACAATCAAACCTTTGTAACTAGCATGCAAATTGTATTGTCGGTAACAATCACCACAATCTGGGTGGGTTTGTCAGACTCAATAGATCTATCATTGTTAACCGTCGGCTTAAATAGTTAATGATTGCACATAAATTGCACACAAACAGTTAACACACCTAGCACTCAAACATAAAGCTCAAATTTTGCATACATAAATGTAAAAAGGATTTGTGATTGTGTAGTTTATGTAAATGTAAACAATTGTGTGTATAGAGTTCAGGTTTCACCCATAAAAAGTGTAAAAGAGTAAAAGGGGCTATGTAATACTCACATGAACCAAAGGTGTAGCAAGCACGATAGATTAGGTAGCAACGTGATCCTTGTAACGCACAACGTTAACCTAGAGGGTATTGCGTGTGAACATGAATTTATGAAAAAGGGTTGTGTAGGTGTTTGTGTTTTGTTCTTGAATAAGTGTTTTATAATTATTAACGTTGGGGTATAGTGTCCTAAAAATAATGATTTAGAGTTTAGGGTTAAATAACTAAATAATTTAGATTTATTTATTTAGAAAAGTAGTATGAAATTATATTGTTTCAAATATTAAATAAATAAGTTTATGTTTATTTAGTTAATTAGTTATGAAAATGTGTCGAATTATGGTAAATATATATTAGTTTATAAAAAACTAATGTTACATACAATTTAACACTAAGTGAGATGCAAATGCATTTTATATGAATAATAAATAAAATAGATATGTTCTTTATATGAAAAATTATATATTTAGATAAAATTTATTTGTTTTAAATATATCTTTAATTTTATAAAAATTTTGTAAACGTCGTTTCACGGAGAAATATTTTTATAGGATATTGGCACAACAATTATTAAATTAGGTAATTAATTATTTTTAATTATTTAAAAATAGTTAATATGAAATCTTAACAACTGAATTTGCAATAATAGTGAGTTTATGTTTTGTTTCATTCTGTTTAGAATAACATAAGTTTTATAAAATATTTTTTTTATAAATTTTGGAGCTTCAAAACTGTTTTTAAAAAAAATAAACAGCCACCCGGTTCGAACCCGGGTGGTTTCTGTGTGTTCAGATTGTGTTTACCGCTGGAATAGGGGCAACACCTTGACAGATATTCGGTTCACACAAGTTCTTAAGGTGTACATACGGATGGGCCGGTTTGGATTTAACATTTGCGCAAAAATGGGCTAGGTTGTGGGTTTCGAACCCACGCCTCCCGGATAAGGGTCCATGTGCATTACCAGCTGAACTGGGAGGTTTCGCTGGTCTAGTATGGAATTAAAAATTTTAATGCGCTAGATCAATCGAACCAGAATCCGACTTTGAATCCGTATAAACAGATTATGGATTTCAAAGAGAAATCGAGTTCAATCCCCTCTGTCTTGTGAAATTGACAGAGGGCTTTTGATCGCCATGAGATTATGAAATGGTAGGCACAAAACTTTCTTGATTTGATTCAGTGTCGAGTGCTGTCGGCTAGAAAGTCAGACTCGAAGTTCTTGAAACCTGATCGGAGTCTAGAGATGAAATGCGGATCAAATGGGTATTGTAAGTGGTGAATTAATTTGATTAATTTTGTGTTAAAGTTGGGTTTCGGTCATTTGTTTGAAAATTGATAGCTATGAACGAGTTACGCGTTTGTTCCGGTCGATTAGCAATGGATTTGGTTACGAATGGGGTCTACATTCATACTGGAACGGTTGCGCGTGATTTACGACCTTCATAAAGTCAGAATCCCTTGTTTGGAGACTGATTGGGACGCGGTTTGACTTGGGGAAAGTCAAACCGTTCGAATTTGAATTCTTGTCACGGATTGATTGAATTGAGCTTGTAGGTCTCGGGAGCCTCGTCGCGCAGCGGATATACACGGACCTGTTCTGTGATTTGTGTGGGAACAAAGAAAACGAAGCAGAGAAACACAAACATAGACAAAAGACAATGAAATGACACGTAATCCATAACATAGAAGTCATCCCGTATTACAGACTACATACCGAAGGAGCACACATCTCTCATCTAAGCTCACGGTCCATGGGTCGGGAGAGCTCTTCCCGACCCGAACACCTCTCGACCTTGTTCCAGAGTTCCACCTACAAATGAAGACAAGTCTTCTATTTATAGGTGAAGGAACATTACCTGCGTACTTGACTGCCTTGCGTACTTACTAAGTACGCAAGGCAAAAGCCTTGCGTACTTACTAAGTACGCATGGTTTGGTCATGCGTACTTGACAAGTACGCAAGGAAAAAGCCTTGCGTACTTACTAAGTACGCAGGACCAAACTGGTGTGCAGGCTAAGTACTCAGGAACACCCTCCTTCGTACTAGCCACGTACACCGATACATAGAATTTAATCTATAGTTACAAAACATGCTTCTACAAACTCCCTCTTAACTATAGCATCAAATTCTATCTATCTCTAACACTGATATACATCAGTTTATAAAGAATGTTCTAACAGACTCCCTCTAAACTAATGACATCATGTGTCTTCTGGCGAGACTTGATCTTCTGGCATTCCACTTGAGATCTTCAAATCTTCAAACTTCAGTCTTCAATTGCCGGGTGATGACAAACCCGACTCCTTCTAACTGTAGCTTTCATTGTAGACCAAACCAAGTGCTTTAATAGGAACCAACTAACCCAGCACAACTCATTGTAGTTCATCCTCTCAGCAGTAGCAACCTCCACCCTGACTTAGAACTCTGAGTCTGACATTGTCTTCCTAAACAGGTAACAATAGTAGACTAAGACAACTCCAAATCAGCTGGCATATGATAGAGAGTTTGAGTTTCAATAACCTGCATCAAACTAATCAGCTCCCATAGGAATTCTAGTAAGATAAACTTAAGTCTTCAACCAGATGTGTCCAACTCTATCCTGTATCTTCACGAGTCAACCAAATTCCCGAAGATGTTCATTTCCAATATCCCCTTTCAGTTTAAGCTCCATCTGACTAGACCAGAAACAAGGGTATGTTTCCTATCCCATCGGCCAATGATAAAAGGTTCCATCTTCAACTAATAATCCAACGAATATCCATCTTCATCTTGAAAACACATGATAGAATCAAACACGAAAAATATAGTTTACACGAGAAATCATAGTTAAGATCCATGTTACGTCAAAGAGGTATACATATAGGAACTACCAACGGCTTTTCCACAACCTCTTTAATGTCTCATGAATACTAGATTTTATCCCCCTCATTTCTCTGTAAACTATGACCAGCTTCATCACCACTTCACTCAAATCCTCAAAAAGCACAACTAGCCAACTCCAGGATTTTATTCTTTTATTCCTTTGCTGTAATATCCCAAAATATAAAACGGCAAATATAATAACGGAATAAACGAATGAGGCATGACGGGCCGGGAAGGATGGGCCGGCGGGCTTGAACGGGTGAACATAGGGGAGCTTCCTCTATAAATAGCCTAAGTCACTCCACATTTCTCTCATTTACAAGTTCTAGAGAGAGAAACCGTAGAGAGAGAAAGTTAGCGGATCGACCTGAGATTGAAGAAGTGCGTTGCTCCATAGCTCGTGAGAAGAACCTCCGAATCAGAAGCTCGATACAGGTAACGATCCAACCTAGATCGAGTTCCTTAATGAAAGGCAAACTTTTTGAATGTAATCTTTTTGTTCGTTTTTGGGTTTTTCAAGTTTTAGGACGAAATGTGACGTTTTTACGGATGAAACTGGAAGAAAAACATAGATTTGAGTTCCTTAATGAAAGGCAAACTTTTTGAATGTAAACAAGTTCGGGATCTTGACGAGATCAGACCCGAATGCGAAATTTAGGGTTTTTACGGGGAAGCAGATCCTGCGTACTTATCAAGTACGCAGGAAGAGGGTCCTGCGTACTTATCAAGTACGCAGGAAGATAATCATACATACTTATCAAGTACGCATGAAGCGAGGTTTGCGCACTTGTTAAGTACGCAAGAGCAAGGCCATGCGCACTTGCTAAGTGCGCAGGCATCAGGCTGATTAGGTAAAGTCGGTATGTTTAGAAGGTTAAACCGTTAGAGTCGGGATTTGGTTTAATGTGTATTTAACTAATCAATTCAGATCGGCAGTGACGTAGTGGGACCTTTGTTTAGGACAACCCGGATTAGCTTATCATGTGAGTTCTAGAAGCCATCTTTTAAATGTTTTATATAATGTTTTCGGGCTGGTGTGCATACATATGAAATAATGTTTTACGAAACGATGTTTATGAAACTATATTTATGAAATGATGTTTTACGAAACGATGTTTAAGAAACTATGTTTACGAAACTATTTTTACGAAATGAAATGATTTGGAATGAACGGTTTATGGAAAGAGAGTTTTATGAATGGAATCTTTACGAACGAAATGATTATAAAGAAATGGTTTAAATGAAGGTAAAGGGTTTTGAAAATGAATGAAATGTTTTATGAAAAGAAAAGAAAAAGGGTAAAGGTTTTAAAGAAGTCATTACAAATCTAATATGTCGAATGAATGGAACTGACGAATGAAGTCTGGGAATGTAATTCCCAGCCTTGTGGTAGATTATGGATAGCGAGCCATAGTTTCCATAAGAACAACAGGGGTAGTGTCTTTGTGGCCTGCCAATGGTTATGATGTTGTACAACTGGTATGGGAGTAACGACGGTTACTCAGGGGTTAACGTGACCCTATAAAGGTTAAATTATGATCCGACGGTGTTATGGCCGTGAGCCATAGCCGTCGATGGAAGTTGTCGGTTTATGGACATGAGAGCCATAGGGGCAACTAAATGGGTATTGTCGGTTCTCGTGCAGTTAAGCCTTGGGGGCGTTACAAAAGGGAATTAACGGAATGTATTGTATTGTCGGTCTTCGTGCAGTTAAGCCTTAGGGGCAATACAATACTAAATGACGGGACGAATGGTAACACAAATTTAGATAGTAATGTATGACTTAAATGAATGTTAAATGTTTTAAATGAACGATCCGTTCAACGTGTTTATGATGATGATAAATGTTTGAAGGTTTTTAATGATGAACGAAAGGCCCTGTTTTCTTGTACATGATGTTAAACCCTAATGAATTATTGAATGATGAACCATTTATTAAATCGAATGAAAAACAGGAACTCACCAGCGTAGCTGACTTTTTAGTATGCACATTCAGGTTAAGGCAGGTATGGATGATGGACGGTGATGCTTGGCAAGCGAGAAGAGTTACCCGGTTGATCATGAAGACTGGCATCCTGTTATGATTAGTTTATGTTATGTTTATGTATTAGACAATGTTACGCTTCCGCATGTTGAACAATGTTATGAGTATGTTTTAATGAAATTTTCCGCTGCGTTATTTGATATTCAAGTTTAATAACTGTTTGTGAATGAGTAAATCCAACAAGTGAGGCCTCCCGGGTTTGGGGCCTTACAAGTTGGTATCAGAGCAATACTTTGAGAGATTCGGACACTCCTAGTGTCTGAACTTAAACTGTGAATGGGACCGAAAGCGGATGCCAGCACGGGTAACTCGAGCCACACCATCAGGTATGAAGGTAGTATATATTTAGATGTATAGTATGCCTTAGAAAGGGTTAGGTAAGGACTTGTGTTCTGATGGAATCACAAAGGTGGTCAAATAGAAATCGAAAGGTAGTGTAATGGTTAATTACAGATGGCCAGTGTATATTAACATCTTACATTGCTTATTGAATTTTATTTGTTACCTAGCGTGATGACATTGGATTCCTTGTCTTATAGAACAAAATGGGAAGGAGAGGAAACGGAAGACGTGGTGGGGGCCGTACCGGTGGTCGTACCGGCGGTCGAAATGGTGGGCGTGGCAGGACCCCTGCGCACCAAGAGTATAGTGAAGAAGGAAGTGTTCACACTGAACCAGTGGTTAGTGTGCATGGAATTGAGCAGACACAGATTGAAGAACAACCTTTCAGTTTTGAACCAGAAGTGAGAGCAGCTATAGCTCGAGAGTTCATAGAGTTGATGAAGACTTCTCTGCCAGGTCTGTTAGCTGAAGCATTGAAGAAGGTTAATGGGGAAGGTGGGTCTAACACGGCGGTTGACACCCCGAACACTGAGGCAATCAACGCACCGCTTAACCGTGGTTGCGACTATAAGTCCTTTAAGGCATGTGACCCACCGGTCTTGACTGGGAAGAAGGACACGGTGGCTACTTTTGATTGGGTAATCCGTATGGAAGCTGCCATTCGCCTGAGCGAGTGTTGAACAGATCAAGTTGTGAAATTTGCTGCTAACTCCTTGAGAGAGGAAGCATCCCATTGGTGGGAAGGTGTACGTCAAGCAAAAGGGAGTGAGGTTGTGGATGCGATGATGTAGGCTGATTTGAAAACTTTAGTGATCAAGAATTTCTGTCCAAGAAATGAGATCGAAAAGGTAGAAATGGAATTTCTGGGGATTAAGGCCGGGAGCATGACGCACCAGCAATACACTACACGGTTCAATGAACTGGCACGTCTGGTGCCACATCTTGTCACGACTGAGGAAAGAAAGATTTGTTGTTATATCCAGGGACTGTCGGACAAGGTCCGCACGTTTATCAAAGCAAACACCCCTAGCACCTATGATTCGGTGGTGGAACTCAGTGGTGTGGTGTATGATGATCTGGCATTAAACGATGCCGCCATTGAGGAACCAAAGAAGAGACCGAGCTTCTCAAACAAGCGAACTGGTGGAAAGATGTTTGGGACTCGTGATAAGAGAGCTCGGGTGAATGAGCCGACTGTTTGTAAGAAGTGTGGAAGGGAGCATGCAGGTGAATGTAGACTTGGATCTAACTTGTGCTTTAAGGCAAGACCGGGCATTACTCCCGTGAGGGCCTACAAAACTTCAAGTGCTATAACTATGGGGATGCCGGTCATCTGAGTAGGGAATGCCCGAAACCGAAGATGGGCAAATCTGGGAAAGGGAAGGGTGCCGAGAAGAAAGAAGAGAGGCCCCGAGCAAAGACTCGTGCGTACGCGCTGACGCAAGACCAGGCAAGGGTGGACCCCGAAGTGGCGTCAGGTATGTTCATCCTTGACAACACTTTTGTTTCTGTATTATTTGATTCGGGTGCCAGTAAGAGTTTTATATCTATGACTTTTTGTAAACGAGTGAAGTACACTGGCAGTAAGCTAGAAAGGGCTTTTAGCGTAGAAACCGCTGAGGGTAGGACTACGAGGGTGACCGATGTAGTTGACAATTCCACGATAAAAATAGAAGGTCATAGGTTCCCTGTCAGGTTGTTTGTTATGGTTTTGGGAGGGTTTGATGTCGTGTTAGGTATGGATTGGTTAACTGCCAACGAAGCACAAATCATATGTAAACGAAAGATAATCTGACTCAAGGCTCCGGATGGTAGCAAAGTCGAGGTTTTTGGAGATCGTGACGCCCCGATGCCAAATGTCATCTCGATGATTAAGGCAACAAATTACTTGAGGCACGGATGCGAGGCTTATCTGGTGTAAGTAATTGACAAGTGTAAGGAAGTGAAGGAACTAGACGATGTACCCATGGTACGCGAGTACCCGGAGGTGTTTCCAGAGGAGTTGCCTGGGATACCACCCGACAGAGAGATTTAACATTGAATCGACTTAGTACCAGATGCCCAGCCCGTGGCTAAGGCTCCATATTGACTAGCACCTGTGGAAATGAAAGAACTTATGGTCTAATTAGACGAACTACTTGAGAAGGGGTTTATACAACCGAGCATCTCGCCATGGGGTGCTCCGGTGTTGTTTGTGAAGAAGAAGGATGGTTCGATGAGAATGTGTATTGATTATCGTGAGTTGAACAAACGAACGGTGAAGAACTAGTACCCTTTACCAAGGATCGACGACCTGTTCGATCAATTGCAAGGCGCAAGTTGGTTCTCAAAAATCGACCTTCGATCCGGGTACCAACAGTTGAAGGTGAGGGAAGAAGATATACCGAAAACTGCATTTCGCACGCGTTATGGACATTTCGAGTTCCGCGTAATGTCTTTCGGATTGACGAACGCCCCCGCAGCGTTCATGGCTTTAATGAATAGGGTGTGTCGACCGATGCTGGACCGATCGGTAATTGTGTTCATCGATGATATCCTCATCTACTCCAAAAATGAGGGTGATCACGCATGTCAGTTAAAGGAGGTGTTGGAGGCTCTAAAGAAGGAAAAGTTGTATGCTAAGTTCTCTAAATGAGCGTTCTGGCTTAGGGAAGTCCAATTCCTATGTCACGTCATCAACCCGAACGACATTATGGTTGACCCAGCGAAGATAATGATGGTAAGGGAATGGAATATTCCTAAGACGCCAACTGAAATCCGTAGTTTCTTGGGATTGGCAGGTTACTATCGGAGATTCATCCAGGATTTCTCGAAAATAGCTTTGCCATTGACAAAGTTGACTCGGAAGGAGGTAAAGTACGAATGGGGTCGACCCAGGATGAGGCGTTTAAGGAATTGAAGGAAAAGCTCACCAAAGCCCCAGTCTTGGCCCTTCCCGAGGGCAATGAAGACTTAGTGGTATACTCTGATGCTTCGGGTCAGGGATTGGGATGCGTGTTGATGCAACGCGAAAGAGTGATCGCGTATGCGTCACGACAGTTGAAGATTCACGGAGCTATTTATCCAACCCACGATTTGGAACTTGCTGCTGTCGTAATCGCATTGAAAATCTGGAGGCACTACCTGTACGGGGTGAAGTTTACTATTTACTCCGACCACAAAAGTTTGAAGTACTTCTTCGAACAAAGAGAGCTTAATATGAGGCAGAGACGATGGTTGGAACTATTAAAAGACTATGACTGTGAAATCATATACCATCCTGGAAAGGCAAACGTGGTGGCTGACGCTCTAAGCCGAAAGGATGTGCCTACTCCTATTAGAGTGAAAGCTTTCCAGTTGGTGGTAACATCAGATGTGATGAGGGAAATTGAAAGAGCTCAAGATGAAGCACTTAAGGAAGAAAACATAAAGAAGGAAATGATGGTTTGTTGGGATTCAGTGGTGGTCAGATTGACTTTTTTTTTATCAAAAACGGATTTTGACAGAAAAATTAATTAATTCAGTTAATTGATAAATACGCAGCGGAAAATAAAATCATAACCTATTTAACAGCACTGACAAACCGAACAGGATCTGGTTATGAACACGCAAACACGAAAAAACAATTAATCTACTGATGAGATTAATTATACCTTTGTGGTTAATGATTAACCGGTTGAGACACCTAGGTACAACGAACCAATGCTAGATCACGAACCGAACGTGAGAGAACGGGTAGCGCCAGGGATGACCGGAACTTGCAAAGACAGGAGCAACCCGTTGCTAGATGGAACGAATGGAGAAAACTCCAAGAACCAAAAGCTTCCTTTCTTCTTTTCCATCTTATGCATCGACTGGTGTAAATGAGGGACAAGTCGGCTTCATTTTTGCTACTCCAATTAGTTGTGGGTTTTTAAAACATATTATTAGGTTATTATTATATAATAATAATAAACCCTACTAATTGTTTCCGGGCCCATAGTCTAATACGAGATGCAAAAGCCCCAACTCATTTAATTGTTTTAATTAAAGATTAAAACAATATATATAATTATTATTTATAAACTAGTAGAAATAATAATTCCCGTCAAACAAATATATATAAAATATATCGTCTCGCTAACAGTTCGTAATTACCAGTTAAGCAGGTTAAGTGGATTTAATGTTCGTTGCCCTACGGTTCATAGCTCGGTCAGCCGCGTTGTCCATCGGGTCGGTCCATAAAATCCAACAATCTCCCACTTGGATGATCCACGATAAATCAACGCAAACAGTCAGCGGCGCTCTAGCTGCACATGGCTGTCCCTAACAAGGTATGACGCTTTAAAGTCATTAACCAAATATCTCGGTGTTAGTAACAGCTAACTAAAGCAAGACAATAGACTTATGGCAATTGTTGTCATTCATCCTTTCTGTATAAAACATAAATTGAATCAATGAGACATGGATTTAGTTCATTCTCATATGGCGTTCAATTATTATTGTTCTCGATCAAGAATCAAAATGGTCCAATCAAACACACAGTAAGTTTGGGTAAGGCCTTACACTTCACCAGTTTGATTCAACGAGGGCGCCACGATGCTTATCTGTTACATATAATGCAAGAGTACAGAATCCCTTATTGACTACATACAACTCCCACTGAACTTCAGAACTATTCCTAATCAAAGTCTTTATGACTGGCAGTTACGCGACAGCGTTTGACAGTGATTAAAGAATGGTTCTTGGTAAACGGCAGTTCTAGTACGTATCTCAGGTCAGAGGATACTAATGAAAATACCAATAGCAAAACATCTTATGACAAAGATCCATGAAGATGATTTGATGCGAGTTACATCCAACGTCATTCAAAATGAGGCCTGTGAAGTTCGAAGTCACCTCCTTGAGCCGAAGTTCAGAATAGTCTTAATTCAGAGTCGTTCCCACGATTCTGATCGACTACGGATAATTAAGAATACAAGATTCATGGATTAAACGTATTAAAATCGAACACAGTTATAAGAATTCAGAATTGCATTTAAATCAGTAAACCAAAAGTATTCAAAAGTACAACTGTTTAAATGTTCGCACATTCAAAATACTAATTCAAAGTATATCGCTAGCAAAACTAAGACCGATAGCATTTATGTGCTGATCATGCTTTTCCTGAGTCATCGGCTTAGTGAACGGGTCCGCTAGGTTTTGATCTGTGTGTACTTTGCTTATCGCGACGTCTCCACGTTCCACAATTTCCCGTATATAGTGGAACTTCCTTTGAATGTGCTTGGCTTTGTGATGAGATTTAGGCTCTTTGGCTTGAGCTATAGCACCTGTGTTATCACAAAGTATCTCGATTGGTTGGCGAATACTCGGAACCACATCGAGGTCAGTAATGAATTTCTTCATCCAAGCAGCTTCCTTAGCAGCATCTGATGCGGCTATATACTCAGATTCAGTGGTTGAATCCGCCACTACACTCTGCTTGGAGCTTTTCCATGAGACAGCTCCTCCATTGAGAGTGAATACGAAACCTGACTGTGAGCGAGAGTTATCTCGGTCAGTTTGAAAGCTAGAATCAGTGTAACACCGTACAGTGAGCTCCTCTTTCACTCCTCCAAATATTAAGAACATGTCTTTGGTCCTTCTTAAGTACCTCAGGATGTTCTTGAATGCAATCCAATGGGCAATGCCAGGACTTTGGTGGAAACGGCTGGTCATCCTTAAAGCATACGAGACGTCAGGTCTAGTGCACAACATAGCATACATGATAGAACCAATCGCTGAGGCATATGGAATTGCTTCCATTTCCTTAATTTCAATGTCTGTGGAAGGAGATTGTGATTTGTTCAACACAGTGCCTTTAGTCATCGGAACACCTCCTTTCTTGGAGTTTTCCATCCTAAAGCGTGTCATCATTTTGTCTATGTAAGTACTCTGAATTAGCCCTAGAAGCCGCTTAGATCTATCCATGTAGATCTTGATTCCTAGAATGTAAGTAGCTTCTCCAAGATCTTTCATTGCAAAACAAGATCCTAACCATTGTTTGAATTTGTCAAACATAGGGATGTTGTTTCCAATGATCAGTATATCATCCACATACAAGATGAGAAATGATATAATGCTCCCACTAGCCTTTCTGTAAACACAAGGCTCATCTTCATTCTTGACAAAACCAAATTCTTTAATTTTCTGATCAAAATGAAGATTCCAGCTTTGAGATGCCTGTTTAAGTCCATAAATGGACTTATTCAGTTTGGAAATCCTACTAGGATACTTTGGATCAACAAAACCATCAGGCTGAACCATATAGACATCTTCAGAGAGATGTCCATTAAGAAAAGAGGTTTTGACATCCATTTGCCATATCTCGTAATCATGGTACGCGGCTATGGCAAACAGTATACTGATCGATTTGATCATAGCAACGGGTGAGAAAGTTTCATCATATTCAATACCTTGAGTTTGAGTGAAACCCTTTGCAACTAGCCGTGCTTTATAGGTTTGTATATTACCATGCATGTCGGTTTTTCTTTTGAAAATCCATTTGCTCCCTATTGCCCGAGAACCGGGGGGCAGCTCAATCAAGTCCCAGACCTGATTATCACGCATAGATTGCATCTCGGCGTTCATGGTTTCAAGCCATTTCTCGGATTCAGGATCTGAGATAGCAGATTTGTAGTTTATAGGTTCGTCATTTGACTCAGCTACTAACAGGACTTTAGAAGCTTCAAGATGCCATAGGTATCTATTAGGTTCTTTACGAGACCTGCTACTTCTGTGAACGCTTGTGTTTATATCTGATTCATCAGCAACAACTTCTTGTTGATCAGACGCTCCGACTTCCTCAGCGATTGTTTGTGTTTTTTGAATTTCTTCAAGATCCATAATATTATTTCCGGTTCCTCGATTTAGAAGATCTTCCTCGAGAAAGCGTCCTTTCCTTTTGATGGAAACAATGTTTGCATCAGGATGATTGAAATAATATCCGCTTTTGTTGTAGTAACCGACGAAAACAACTTTTTCGCCTCTGGGATCGAGCTTGTCATCAGAATCGCTGGTGACATATGCATCACATCCCCATACTCTAGGGTAAGACAAATTGGGTTTAGACCCATGCCATATCTCATATGGGGTTTTGTCCACCTTCTTAGTCGGCTCCAGATTTACAAGGCGGGCGGAGGTCATAAGAGCATAACTCCAGAAGGAGTGAGGCAAGTTAGTTCTACACATCATCGATCGAACCATATTAAGTAGGGTTTGATTTCTCCTCTCGCTCATGCCATTAAGTTGGGGTGTGACAGGAGGAGTTGGCAGAGAAATAATTCCGTGCTCCTTCAGATGATTAAGAAATTCTAAGCTGAGATACTCGCCACATCGATCTGATCCAAGTGTCTTGATAGATTTATCGAGTTGTTTCTCTACTTCATTTTGAAACTCTTTGAACTTTCAAATGTTTCATGCTTGTGTTTCATAAGATAGACATAAGCATATCGACTATAATCATCAATAAATGAAATAAAGTATCTTTCATGATTTCTAGACATGGTTCTGAAAGGGCCACACACATCAGTGTGTATAAGGCCTAGCAGATCCTTGGCTCGTTCACCGACATGGGTGAAGGGGTCCTTTGTGAGTTTGCCAGCTAAACAAGACTCGCAATTATCAAATGAGTCATGTCCAGTAGGTTCAAGAATTCCCTCGGATTGGAGTCTTTTAATGCGTGCCTTGCTTATGTGGCCAAGTCGACAATGCCATAGAAAAGTATCATTAATGCCAGATTTGATACGTTTAGAAAGATTATATATGTTATTGTCAGTTTGAACATCAATCTCATAAATACCGTTTTGAGGTTTAGCCTCAAAATAAAAGATATCATTTAAGTAGGCAGAAATAGCAATACCATTAAAAACGTACTTAAATCTTAGTTCAAACAATAAAGAAACTGAAATAATGTTTCTGGTTAAACCAGGTGCAAACAAACAATTGTTCAAAACAACCACAAGGCCAGAAGGACATGAGAGATGATATGTTCCAGTTGCAAGAACTGGTACTCTTTTCCCATCACCAACGATGAGCTCCATGTCGCCTTGTTTCAGCTTCCTCCAACTTTTAGGCTCCTGCAAGACATTAATGATGTGGTATCCACATCCGGTATCAAATAACCATGTGTTGCTAGAAACAATAAATATTTCAATAAATAAATGAGAATACCTAAAGAGGTGCCCTCACCACTGGCCCTCTGCAGCTTCATCTTGGCTAGATATTCAGGACAGTTACGTTTCCAATGCCCCATTTTGTTGCATTCAAAGCATTGGTGCTCCTCAGGAGAGGGTACTTTTGAAGCTTTCTTGTTATTGTTAGTGGCAGGCTTGGCAGCAACATTAACCTTCTTCTTGCCTTTGCTATTAAAACCTATTTTCTTGGGGTTAGGCTTTTTAACACCAGCAGATCTGACCATCAGAACTTGATTTTTCTTTCCTTGGATATTAATCTCGGCCGTTTTGAGCATACCATGTAGCTCGGCCACTGTCTTCTCCAAGCCATTCATGTTGAAATTCATTACGAATTGAGCTCAGTAGCCATGTCATCCTTCATGGGATATCCAAGTTTGTTCATCTGGTCGATGTACCCTTTCATCTGAAGTACATGAGTACTAATAGGCGTGCCTTCTTGCATCGTGCAACGAATGAGCTGAGACATGGTTTCATAGCGTTCTTGTTGGGCTTGTTTCAGGAACATGCCCTTAAGTTGCTCAATCATGTCAAAGGCACTCAGGTCCTCCATGCTCTTTTGGAGTTAACGGGACATGCAGGCTAGCATAAGGCAGGCCATCTCAGTGGCATCATCTCTTTGTTTTTCCCAGGCCTTACGAGCGGTAGCCGTGTTACCATCGGGTGCCTCAGGGACTGGTGCATTGAGAACACAGAGCTTCTTGGCCATCTTGAGAACTATTCTCAGATTGCACTGCCACGAGAGAAAGTTGGTGTTATCCAGCTTTTCATTCTCAAGGATAGACTTGAGAGCGAATGAGTTATTAGTATTATTATTTTCAGTAGACATCTGACAAGATAAGTAAAGAAAATAAATTAGTATAAAGAAAGTGAAAAGTCCTTATTAATTTATGACCCAATTACAGAAATTAGAATAAGGAGTGAGAATCTAGTTAAATCAGTCACTAATGGTAGCTGTGGCATACAACATTAGTAAGTGGGTAACTAGACTGACAATTAGTGCCAATTGTGGAAAGATGCACAACTCTCGTGTATGAGGCCGCTAAGACAAGACATGTCTATGCGTTGATACGTTTAGCCTCATTTATGCCCACTTTTAATCTCTTGACAGCTGGGGCATATAACAAGAGAGAAAAGTAATAGTGGTCCTAAAACAGGTACTTGCGGAAGGGTCGGATGTGTCAACGAAACCCTTGCGCCTTGGAAGGATAAACTACTCATCCAGTGCGGTGCTGTGGCTCCAAACACCGATGTTTCGTTTTATGCTCCAGGTGTTCCTTATAATAGGATGGCATAGACCATTGGTTTTAAATATGGGTTCCAATTTTAGTGTTTACCGAATAGGGTCAAACACAACGAATGATTAAATCATACGTGTGTTGTAAAAGCTAGTTTTACTATTTAAAGGCATGACAAATTTGATGAACCCTTTCATCTCTCAGGACACTTAATTTTAAATAACCTATTAAAACTAAGTTTGTCGCGACTTGAATAACCAGTTAATAGTTGAAAACTATTAAGTTATAAGTTTTGAAATTAACATTAGTTTAAATTACAAAACTTTAATGGTTATTTATTTTATAAAAACAAGCCAGTTGTTATTTTTTTTTTAAATTCTAGAAGTTGTAAAATTAGAACTTGTGGTGACAGATTGTGACATTTTAAAACGTTTGGCGTTTGGTTGGTTTATTTTAAACTTAAGTTATAAAAAAAAAATAAAAGCAACCATAAAGCAAATAAATATGTAAATCTTTTAGGGCCAAGATTGTTTGATCTTGCTAGAGCCAGTTACCAAGACCAAACGGGTCACGGGGTCCACAAAATTAAAACAACTACAAGGATGGACTTTCGTGCATCTAGTCATCTCGGATGACTCCCACTGACTCCATGATTCATGTTGCATCTTCAGATTTGTCTTCGGGTTTTTATTACATTACATAAAATAAATAAAAAAGTCTATTATATTACAACTTTGAGCCATCAAAAGGGGGCCAAAACCATAAAACCAAAAAACTGAATAATAAACACAAACAACTCAATCACATGGGTCGGGCCAGATTTACATATTCAACACAATCACATACGGGTAATAAATTTTGTCAAATAAAAAAATAAAAAATCGACCAAATTAATAAATAAAAATTGCCCCAAAAACAGATCAGAAACTTCAAGATAGTTAAAGTTTCTGATTAATCTAACCGGTGAATCCAGACCGGTTCCGATTTGTGTGTTATAACCCAAGATCTGATACCACTGTTGGGATTCAGTGGTGGTCAGATTGACTTTTTTTTTTTATCAAAAACGGATTTTGACAGAGAAATTAATTAATTCAGTTAATTGATAAATACGCAGCGGAAAATAAAATCATAACCTATTTAACAGCACTGACAAACCGAACAGGATCTGGTTATGAACACGCACACACGAAAAAACAATTAATCTACTGATGAGATTAATTATACCTTTGTGGTTAATGATTAACCGGTTGAGACACCTATGTACAACGAACCAATGCTAGATCACGAACCGAACGTGAGAGAACAGGTAGCGCCAGGGATGACCGGAACTTGCAAAGACGGGAGCAACCCGTTGCTAGATGGAACGAATGGAGAGAACTCCAAGAACCAAAAGCTTCCTTTCTTCTTTTCCCTCTTATGCATCGACGGGTGTAAATGAGGGACAAGTCGGCTTCATTTTTGCTGCTCCAATTAGTTATGGGTTTTTAAAACATATTATTAGGTTATTATTATATAATAATAATAAACCCTACTAATTGTTTCCAGACCCATAGTCTAATACGAGATGCAAAAGCCCGGACTCATTTAATTGTTTTAATTAAATATTAAAACAATATATATAATTATTATTTATAAACTAGTATAAATAATAATTCCCGTCTAACAAATATATATATATATAAAATATATCGTCTCGCTAACAGTTCGTAATTACCAGTTAAGCAGGTTAAGTGGATTTAATGTTCGTTGCCCTAGGTGTAACTCTTACGGGTCATAGCTCGGTCAGCCGCGTTGTCCATCGGGTCGGTCCATAAAATCCAACATGGTTGGCCAACATGACAAGTTGGAATATAACACCCTTGGTGTTAGGACACGTTTTGGACGGGTATGGATACCTATGGGTGGCGAGCTTAGAACCAAAATCTTGGATAAGGCTCATAAGTCTCGGTACTCTATCCATCCTGGTACCAATAAAATGTACCAAGATCTGAGGAAGGAATACTGGTGGCCTGGGATGAAACATGAGGTGACAAAGTATGTAAGCAAGTGCTTGACTTGCTCACAAGTAAAGGCCGAACACCAGAAACCTTATGGAAAGATTCAACCTCTTGATATACCGGAATGGAAGTGGGAACACATTACCATGGACTTCATAACCAAGCTACCTCGCACAGCTAAAGGTCATGACACCATTTGGGTAATTGTGGACCGTTTAACGAAGAGTGGTCATTTCCTACCTATTCGCGAGACGTTCTCATCGGAAAGGTTAGCGGAAGTATTTATTAACGAAGTAGTAGCACGGCATGGGATGCCTTTGACGGTCGTATCTGACTGGGACACACGATTCACATCGAGGTTCTGGAAAAGATTTCACGAGGCGATGGGCACGAGGCTTAATATCAGCACGGCATACCACCCACAAACGGATGGTCAGTCTGAAAGGACCATTCAGACATTGGAGGATATGCTTCGTGCTTGTATTATCGATTTTGGCGGCAGTTGGGACAGTCATCTGTCGTTAGCCGAATTCTCCTACAACAATAGTCATCAAACGACTATAGGCATGCCGCCTTACGAAATGTTGTATGGGAGGAGATGCAGGACCCCAATTTGTTGGGGTGAGATTGGACAAAAGGAATTAGGGAGTCTTGAAGTAGTAAGAGAAACGTCAGAAAGGTTTGATCAAATCAAAGCACGAATGAAGGCCGCACAAGATCGTCAGAAATCCTATGCAGATGAACGACGAAGGCCTATTGAGTTTGATGTTGGGGACAGAATAATGCTGAAAGTGTCACCCTCGAAGGGAATCATACGATTCAGGAAGAGAGGAAAGTTAAGTCCGAGGTTTGTCGGAACATTCAGGATAATGGCACGGGTTGGTGAAGTCGCTTATCGGCTAGAGTTGCCTGATGAGTTAAGTGGGATTCATCCTACCTTCCATGTATCACACTTGCGAAAGTGTTTGGCGGATGAATCGGCTCACATACCACTTACTGACATCGAAGTCGACAACAGCCTTAACTACATCGAAGAACCCGTGGCCATCTTAGACAGAAAAGGAGAAGCGTTTGCGTAATAAGATTATTCAATTGGTTAAAGTCCAATGGAAGCACCGAAAGGGATCGGAATCTACTTGGGAAACGGAGACGGAAATGAGGGAGTCGTACCCTCAACTATTTGACTTATGATAGGTTTCGGGGACGAAACCTATTGTAGGGGGGTAGACTTGTAACATCCCAAAATAAAAAACAGTAATTATAATAACGGAATAAACGAATGAGGCATGACGGGCCGGGCCGGATGGGCCGGCGGGCTTGAACGGGCGAACATAGGGGAGCTTCCTCTATAAATAGCCTAAGTCACTCCACATTTCCCTCATTTACAAGTTCTAGAGAGAGAAACCGTAGAGAGAGAAAGTTGGCGGATCGACCCGAGATTGAAGAAGTACGTTGCTCCATAGCTCGTGAGAAGAACCTCTGAATCAGAAGCTCGATACAGGTAACGATCCAACCTAGATCTGAGTTTTTGTTTGTTTTTGGGTTTTTCGGGTTTTTGGACGAAATGTGACGTTTTTACGGATGAAACTGCAAGAAAAACATAGATTTGAGTTCCTTAATGAAAGGCAAACGTTTTGAATGTAAACAAGTTCGGGATCTTGACGAGATCAGACACGAATGCGAAAGTTAGGGTTTTTGCGGGGAAGCAGATCCTGCGTACTTATCAAGTACGCATGAAGAGGGTCCTGCGTACTTATCAAGTACGCAGGAAGAGGATCATGCGTACTTATCAAGTACGCATGAAGCGAGGTTTGCGCACTTATTAAGTACGCAAGAGCTAGGCCCTGCGCACTTGCTAAGTGTGCAGGAATCAGGCTGATTAGGTAAAGTCGGTATGTTTAGAAGGTTAAACCGTTAGAGTCGGGATTTGGTCTGATGTGTATTTAACAAATCAATTCAGATCGGCAGTGACGTAGTGGGACCTTTCTTTAGGACAACCCGGATTAGCTTATCAGGTGAGTTCTAGAAGCCCTCTTTTAAATGTTTTATATAATGTTTTCGAGCTGGTGTGCATACAAACGAAATGATGTTTTACGAAACGATGTTTATGAAACTATGTTTATGAAAAGATGTTTTACGAAACGATGTTTATGAAACTATGTTTACGAAATGAAATGATTTGGAATGAACGGTTTATGGAAAGAGAGTTTTATGAATGGAATGTTACGAACGAAATGTTTATAAAGAAATGGTTTAAACTGAAGGTAAAGGGTTTTGAAAATGAATGAAATGTTTTTTGAAAAGAAAAGAAAAAGATCAAAGGTTTTAAAGAAGTCATTACAAATCTAATCTGTCGAATGAATGGAATTGAAGAATGAAGTCTGGGAATGTAATTTCCAGCCTTGTGGTAGATTATGTACAGCGTGCCATAGTTGCCATAAGAACAACAGGGGCAGTGTCTTGGTGGCCGGCCAATGGTTATGATGTTGTACAACTGGTATGGGAGTAACGACGGTTACTCAGGGGTTAACGTGACCCTATGAAGGTTAAATTATGATCCGACGGTGTTATGGCCGTGAGCCATAGCCGTCGATGGAAGTTGTCGGTTTATGGACATGAGAGCCATAGGGGCAACTAAATGGGTATTTTCGGTCCTCGTGTAGTTAAGCCTTGGGGACAATACAAAAGGGAATTGACGGAATGTATTGTATTGTCGGTCTTCGTGCAGTTAAGGCTTAGGGGCAATACAATACTAAATGACGGGACGAATGGTAACACAGATTTAGATAGTAATGTATGACTTAAATGAATGTTAAATGTTTTAAATGAACGATCCGTTCAACGTGTTTATGATGATGATAAATGTTTGAAGGTTTTTAATGATGAACAAAAGGCCCTGTTTTCTTGTATATGATGTTAAAGCCTAATGAATTATTGAATGATGAACCATTTATTAAATCGAATGAAAAAATGAAACTCACCAGCGTAGCTGACTTTTTAGTATGCACATTCAGGTTAAGGCAGGTATGGATGATGGACGGTGATGCTTGGCAAGCGAGAAGAGTTACCCGGTTGATCATGAAGACTGGCATCCCGTTATGATTAGTTTATATTATGTTTATGTATTAGACTATGTTACGCTTCCGCATGTTAAACAATGTTATGAGTACGTTTTAATGAAATTTTCCGCTGCGTTATTTGATATTCAAGTTTAATAACTGTTTGTGAATGAGTAAATCTAACAAGTGAGGCCTCCCGGGTTTGGGGCCTTACAATTTGGTATCAGAGCAATAGTTTGAGAGATTCGGACACTCCTAGTGTCTGAACTTAAACTGTGAATGGGACCGAAAGCGGATGCCAGTACGGGTAACTCGAGCCACACCATCCGGTATGAAGGTAGTATATATTTACATGTATAGTATGCCTTAGAAACGGTTAGGTAAGGACTTGTGTTCTGATGGAATCACAAAGGTGGTCAAATAGAAATCGAAAGGTAGTGTAATGGTTAATTGCAGATGGCCGTGTGTATTAACATCTTACAGTGCTTATTGAATTTTATTTGTTAACTAGCGTGATGACATTGGATTCCTTGTCTTATAGAACGAAATGGCAAGGAGAGGAAACGAAAGACGTGGTGGGGGCCGTACCGGTGGTCATACCGACGGTCGAAATGGTGGGCGTGGCAGGACCCCTGCGCGCCAAGAGTATAGTGAAGAAGGAAGTGTTCACACTGAACCGGCGGTTAGTGTGCATGGAACTGAGAAGACACAGATTGAAGAACAACCTTTCACTTTTGAACCAGAAGTGAGAGCAGCTATAGCTCGAGAGTTCACCGAGTTGATGAAGACTTCTCTGCCAGGTCTGTTAGCTGAAGCATTGAAGAAGGTTAATGGGGAAGGTGGGTCTAACATGACGGTTGACACCTCGAACACTGAGGCAATCAACGCACCGCTTAACCGTGGTTGCGACTATAAGTCCTTTAAGGCATGTGACCCACCAGTCTTGACTGGGAAGAAGGACGCGGTGGCTACTTTTGATTGGGTAATCCGTATAGAAGCTGCCATTCACCTGAGCAAGTGTCGAACGGATCAAGTTATGAAATTTGCTGCTAACTCCTTGAGAGAGGAAGCATCCCATTGGTGGGAAGGTGTACGTCAAGCAAAAGGGAGCGAGGTTGTGGATGCGATGATGTGGGCTGATTTGAAAACTTTAGTGATCAAGAATTTATGTCCAAGAAATGAGATCGAAAAGGTAGAAAGGGAATTTCTGGGGTCTAAGGCTGGGAGCATGACGCACCGGCAGTACACCACACGGTTCAATGAGCTGGCACGTCTGGTGCCACATCTTATCACGACTGAGGAAAGAAAGATTTGTTGTTATATCCGGGGACTTCCGGACATGGTCCGCACCTTTATCAAAGCAAACACCCCTAGCACCTATGATTCGGTGGTGGAACTCAGTGGTGTGGTGTATGATGATCTGGCATTAAACGATGCCGCCATTGAGGAACCGAAGAAGAGACCGAGCTTCTCAAACAAACGAACTGGTGGAAAGATGTTTGGGACTCGTGATAAGAGAGCTCGGGTGAATGAGCCGACTGTTTGTAAGAAGTGTGGAAGGGAGCATGCAGGTGAATGTAGACTGGGATCTAACTTGTTCTTTAAGTGTGGCAAGACCGGGCACTACTCCCGTTAGTGCCCACAACACTTCAAGTGCTATAACTGTGGGGATGCCGGTCATCTGAGTAAGGAATGCCCGAAACCGAAGATGGGCGAATCTGGGAAAGGGAAGGGTGCCGAGAAGAAAGAAGAGAGGCCCCGAGCAAAGACTCGTACGTACACGCTGACGCAAGACCAGGCAAGGGTAGACCCCGACGTGGCGTCAGGTACGCTCATCCTTGACAACACTTTTCTTTCTGTATTATTTGATTCGGGTGCCAGTAAGAGTTTTATATCTATGACTTTTTGTAAACGAGTGAAGTACACTGGCATTAAGCTATAAAGGGCTTTTACCTTAGAAACCGCTGAGGGTAGGACTACGAGAGTGACTGATGTAGTTGACAATTCCACGATAAAAATAGAAGGTCATAGGTTCCCTGTCAGGTTGTTTGTTATGGTTTTGGGAGGGTTTGATGTCGTGTTAGGTATGGATTGGTTAACTGCCAACGAAGCACAAATCATATGTAAATGAAAGATAATCCAACTCAAGGCTCCGGATGGTAGCAAAGTCGAGGTTTTTGGAGATCATGATGCCCCGATGCCAAACGTCATCTCGATGATTAAGGCAACAAATTACTTGAGGCGCGTATGCGAGGCTTATCTGGTGTACGTAATTGACAAGTGTAAGGAAGTGAAGGAACTAGACGATGTACCCGTGGTACGCGAGTACCCGGAGGTGTTTCCAGAGGAGTTGCCTCGGATACCACCCGAGGCTTATCTGGTGTACGTAATTGACAAAAGCGAGGTTTTTTTTTTTAATCCAAGAAGCTAGTCCATGCGTACTTAGTAAATACGCACATAAAGGGTGCTCATGCGTATTTAGTAAATACACAAAGCCAAGTGCTCATGCGTATTTGATAAGTTCGCAAAGACAACCATGCGTACATGCTAAGTACGCAGAGTCAAATACTCATGCGTACTTAACAAGTACGCAGGACAACTTCTCTTGCGTACTTAGTAAGTACGCACGACAAAACTCATGCGTACTTAGTAAGTACGCAGAAAAGCTGAATTTGCGTACCTATCAAAAAGTAACAGCGTTCTTGACGGATCTTGAGAAAAATGCTCGAAAAGTGATGGATCTGAGAAATTGATGCTTCCAAAAGCTTAGAAATCATCATCTAACAAACCCTTAGCCTTCCAAACACCAAACGAAGTGATAACAAACTCAGATTTGAGGATTTTTTCAAGAAAAAGTAGCGAACTTTTATAACTCAGATCTGCTAAAAAAACCCTAAAACCCGAAACTGGAACACAAATCAACGAATACCGAGGTTCTGATACCACTTGTAGGTCCCGGGAGCCTCGTCGCGCAGCGGATATACACGGACATGTTTTGTGATTTGTGTGGGAACAAAGAAAACGAAGCAGAGAAACACAAACATAGACAAAAGACAATGAAACGACACGTAATCCATAACATAGAAGTCATCCCGTATTACAGACTACATACCGAAGGAGCACACATCTCTAATCTAAGCTCACGGTCCATGGGTTGGGAGAGCTCTTCCCGACCCGGACACCTCTAGACCTTGTTCCAGAGTTCCACCTACAAATGAAGACAAGTCTTCTATTTATAGGTGAAGGAACATTACCTGCATACTTGACAAGTACGCAAGGCAAAAGCCTTGCGTACTTACTAAGTACGCATGGTTTGGTCATGCGTACTTGACAAGTACGCAAGGCAAAAGCCTTGCGTACTTACTAAGTACCAGGACCAAACTGGTGTGTAGGCTAAGTACTCAAGAACACCCTCCTGCGTACTATCCACGTACACTGATACATAGAATTTAATCTATAGTTACAAAACATGCTTCTACAGAACTGTTACATGGGTCAGGGTAAGGTCGATTAACGATTTCGTGTGTAGGGGAAGTCCTTATCAACAGGCTTAATCGATTTCACCAGTTAGATTTCATAGATTTGGGTCTGATTGACTTTTAAAGTCAAAATTGACGAATGGGGGGTTCCAAATTGAGTCATATGGGTTCTAATCTAGGCCAAAGGTTCACTTGTAAGGGTGGGGTTCGAGTTGAGGGTTCAAGACCTATTTATTAATTTATTTTATTTATTAACAACGTTGATTTAATAAAACTTATAAAGTTTTAAATATTGAACCCAATATATATATGATTGCATATATTTTTTTTATAACTAGATACGTATATATACATGACAATAGTTGTAAATATAGGATTAAAACTCGCCAATTATATGTATTGACTTGTTTATTAAAACATACACATATATATACATAGATGTACATATATTTGTTTATTTAAGTCTAACTAGGGAAATAATATGTTTATGTAAAGTTGGAACTCCAAGTTGCAACGTGTTAAAAAAAATTATTAGTGTTACATATGTTGTCAGGCAAAACAGGTTTGAAATAATGTGCCATTATCGTATAAAATAACTTAAAATGGTATCAGAAAATCATGGATGTTACATTGTCCCTTTGAAAGTACACATAGTCCTTTCTTTTGAACAAGTCTTTGAAGTTCCAGGGGTGATCTTTGTTGTGCTCAAAGGTGGATTCTTCCAATGTCTTTTGAACATATGGAGCTCTCTCTCCAGGCGCATGGCATATGTCAAACGCCTTCCTTTGTTGGATTGATTTGGATTGAGGCTTTGAGTTGGTGGAGGTTGAAGACTGTCCCTTTTCAGCAGTTAGCTTTCTTCCTTCTGGAGGATAGCTGATGCTGATTTGTTTGGTTGGTTGAGATACTGGTACTGTTTTTGAAGGGATGAAAGGGCTTGGATTGTTATTGGCTTTAATAACTTCACAGGTAGGTGGTGATGAAATATTGGTTTCAGTGGAGTCTGAGCATGTTGACTCAGACTCGGATGAAGTAGTGCATTCTTGCACAGGGGTTTCTTGGACAACAGGGTCAAGTTTTCGGTTGGTCATGTCAAGGTTGGAAAGATTGAAACTTGGTTCATGAATGGCTACATAGTCAGCGGGTGGAGGAACAGCATTGTAGGGTTGATCAGCTTGGATTCCAAGACCAGCAGTTACCTTTTCATGAATTTGAGCATCTAAAAGTCTTTGCAACTTTTTGGATGCAAACTCATATTTTTTCACATGGACCTTTTGGTCTGCTAATTCGGCCCTTGTAGCTTTTAACTTAACCAGAAGATCATCAATTTGAGTTCAAGATTTGTTTGTTCATGTTTTAATGATGAAATTTCTTTCTTTAAACAATCAATATTTTCCGTGTAACTGTTTTCAACCTTTTTAAATTCAGATTTCATTTGGTGAAATTCTTCATTTTCATCTATGAGATTCTGGTTATGTTTCATGTATCCAAGGACCTTATCAATACGAGCTTGAGTACAAAGATTTTCATATACCTGAGGTGGTACCTCTGATGTGTCTGCCATGAGAGCTTGATTGTTGCCAGGAATATCCTCATACTTGAAGCTCCAGTCAAAGTCAGCAGTTCCAACAGCTGCACAAGCTGCAGTTTGTGCAGGAGGAGTGGCCTGTTGTTGTTGTTGTTGTCTTGGCTGAGCTTGGTGAGCTTGTCTGGTATGAGCAGCAACTGGGTTTGCCTTTGGTGCCTTGCTTTCTCTAGAAAAATGACCAAGTTGGTTACATTTGTAACACCTCAATTTGCTTTTGTCCAAGCCAACCCTTGTGTTAGAGTTGTTGCTTGGAACGGGTCTTCCTGTTCTTGAGTAGAACCTTTTTGCTCTTAAAGAGAGCATGGCATAGGAGTGCTGTATATCCATTTCTTCTAGATAATCTAGATGAAAACATTCCAGATCTTCCTTGATAAAGGACATATTGCTTGAGTTTTCGGAGATAAAAGCAGCAGAGGTTGATGTTTGAGGTAGGGCTTCAAGAAGAAATGGTGAGTTGTTTGATTGAGAGGTTAGAGTTTGGGGATGAGTGACGATGGGAGGATAATAGTTGCTTGAACTAGGACCTGAGTGGTCAGAGTGGAGGGCGGAAGAGGTGGTGGTGGATGTTGAGACTGTTTGGTAGCTTGAGCTTCTTTCCTTGGCCTGAATCATCTCTAATTCATAGGTCTTTAGCATACCGAAAAGCTCAGTCATCTGTAGAGTCTTCAGATTCTCAGTTCTTCTGATGGACACTGTGTAGAGTGTCCAGCAACTGGGTAGAGACCTGATGAACTTCTTGAAATATCTTCATTCTCTAGCTTCACTTTTGAGCACTGCAGCTCACCTACAAAATAAGTATAATTGTTATATAAAACAGTTAGAGACTCACCTTCCTTCCTGGTGAAGTTTTCATATTGCTGCTTCAGGATGTCTCTTCTGTTTTCTTTTACTTCCTTTGAACCAGCAAACATCTTCTCAAGAGCCTCCCATAGATCCTTTGTAGTTTTGTATCCTCTGAAGTTGTGAAAAAATGCATTTGGCAAGCACATCTGGATGGCTTCCAAGGCCTTGAAATCTACCTCCATTTTCTTTATGTCTTCATCAGAGTATTTGGAGGATTCTTTGGGAACCAGTGTACCTCCGGAATCAGCGGAGGCCACCATGGGTATGTATGGTCCATTTTTAATGGATTTCCACATCCCATATTTTTGATAGCAAACGAAGCTTTCCATTCTGTTCTTCCTTTTGGTGGTCTGTTGATGCTTCCAATATCTTCAAGTCCATTGTTTAGTGCCATTTTTGATTTGTGATAATGGGTGACTTTAGCAAAGAGATAGTTTTGAATAGAACCAGAGAATGATTAAACAAGTGTGAGTTTGTTTAATCTGTGAGCCAAAGCTCTGATACCACTTGTAGGATCGGTGAATACAAGATGGTTCTATTCTAGTTGAGATTGGCAAAAACAATCACAACTAAGTAATGTAAACAAGTAAACAAGAAAAATACTGATAAATGCAATTTGTATTAAGCTTCAAATATTATAAGATTGCAGAGAAAAATCTTTTTGAAAAAGCACACGTATACAATGACTCTAAGTACTACTTATATAGTAACTTAGAATCAAGACAGACCCTTGATTCTAAGGATCAGATCTATCACAAGCCTTTGATCTTGTATTGAAACTATTCTACATGTAACGACAATAAAAACTACAAAAGTTATCTTTACTCAAACGTCTTCTTAGGCATCATTGCTTGAGTCCTTGGAAGAAGATCGTCGTTGTCTTTTATTGTCTTGCACCAATATAATTCTTTCTGCGTGGAGTGTGTCAGTGTTGCAGCAGAAAGTTATCAGTGGTAATGGTTGCTTTATCGAAGCCAGTCAGCTACAACGTTTGATCTTCAGAGGGAATGGCTATCAGCAGCAATGTTGTTGATCAGCAGCAAGACACAACTGTCCACAGCTGCTAATGATTTGCCTATCAGTAGAAACTTTGGTCTTCAACAGATAAGGCTATCCGCACCAGATTTGTTTTGTCAACATAAGAACAAGTATCCGGTTATCTGCAGCAGTTTGTCGATCTGCAACAAACTCTGAGGTCCACATCAGTTGTACTTAGAGAATTTTGTAGCCATCGGTCTTTATTTCTACAAACCCCCCTAGAATGATGCTACCAAAACTCTCTTACTGCTTTTGCTGCTGAAGCTTTTTCATGTTGCAGACTGTCCTTTCTACCTCATAGCCTCTTGGGTCTTGGCTGGGATTGTTTAGAGGAAGCTCAGATAGAGTCTTTATGTCTTTGCTTGGCATTTTGAAGATGGCCTTGCTTGAACATATCATCTTCTGTCCTCTAACATCAATCAAGATAAACTTAGACACAATAACAGATCTGTGCGACTCTCTTGCAATGCTGCATTTCGCTAAAATCTTAGACACGATGCATTCCACGATCCTTGAGTTGTCTCGTGCTGCTCAAAATTTAGATAAAGTTCAGTCGGAAGAGCTAGAATAATTGATCCCAACGCTCGATTGTCCCTTTCAATCAGTTTCTTATCCTCCTCAGAATACACGTCTGGATCAGCAATTGGAACTAGTCCATCAGTGTCACACCCCCAAATTCCACTTCCGGACTATACCCGAGGGGCGTGACTTGAGAGGAACTTTACCATTGAATTACTTTGAACGACCACTAAATGGTTTTCAAAATACCTGTTTTATGCATGACTCGAACGAGTCCAAAATAAAGTTTGACATAGTCCAAAGTAAAAGTACGGAAGCAATGTTTAAATGTTTACAACATTTGAAAATAAGGATGATAAAATATTGTTTTTCAAAATAGGATGCCATGCATGATGAGTGTGTGACTCCAGTGGGTGCATCCTAGCCACATATCCTATGCATTCAACGACCTGAGATAAACTTGCTAAAATAGATCAACATAATGTTGGTGAGTTCACATGTTATATGTAATGGAAATCATATCATGAAATGTTTTGGAAAATCATATATTGACAATGCATGGAAAAGCATATATTGAAAATGCATGGAAAAGCATATGTACTCTACACAATCATTGTTGATAAGACAAAACCAAAAATTATCATATTTTCGCCAACCGAAGCTCAACTGTAGCCACTGAAAAAGGAAAAGGATGTGGTTCGCCTGTTTGTGCCTTGCACATGAATGGATTAGGTCAATTATGTACTCGTTCGACCTCCAGTCGAAGTTAGCGCTACTAACCCGGGCAGGGGTTGTTAAACCCAACAATACTGTTCATGATCACCTCGCTTGTGAAAAAATTAACGGTTGACTCTGAGAGGAATTTGTACACACCAGTACAACTTATATAATTAATATAACTGTGTAAGTATGGAAATATGATTTTTGAAAAATGTACTTGAGCATGTATCTCACCCCAAAAGGATAATGAGTAAAACGAGGCTGTGAGAAATCACTTGATAAAGCGGTAATGATATGCAAGTCTTAGCAAATCCGGCTAAATGAGATGACCTACTCGTGCCCTAGGAAACATTTAGGACTTTAAGGTCTAAGTATTGTAAATGCTTGACTTTGAACTCTATGCATCCAAAGAGTTGTTTGAAAAGTGAGTTTGACGTTTCAAAGATGTTTTGACTTGAAGACATGTTGGTGACACGTTGGACTTAAGTATTCAAATCCTAATATAGAATTCAAACCTACTTTGAAATAGTCTATTATCATCTAATAAACACACTGGCACGTCCGATTGGAATTTAGAACTTGAAACACAACTTTTGATACATTAAAGTTACCTTAATTGGAAAGTCAGGTTGTTGAGTCCTAAACATGGCAACTATGCAAGGTCGATGCTCACACATGAAATAAGGCTTGTTATAACATATATAGAACATTTCAATGTTTACTTGCTATAAATAGACAAACATGCGAGTTTCGGATAATTAAAGTTTCCTATGATAGCAAGACTATGTCAAGTTGTCAAGTTTATGGATTAATAACATATATTATTGTAGGTCCCGATTCGGTGTGTGACGGATCTCTAGACTCGCGGTACTACACGGTCATAGCGTGCGGAATCCATGATCAACGTGCAACATGTAACTAAATCAACAACACGGTGTAAATAAACGCTTTGTATTACTATAATCCTTGATTACAACAGTTCTCTCCAAAACATACACATACACCTTTTTCTTCTCTAGTGTTCTATGGAATATGAACTTGTAACTCCTATTTATAGGAACACGCAGCACCTTAGGCGAACTTAACAAGTTCGCTCCTAAATATGCTTAGGCAAACTTGTTAAGTTCGCCTCTTTATGAACTTGAACAATATTCCTTAGGCGAACTTAACAAGTTCACTCCTAAAGATGCTTAGGCGAACTTGTTAAGTTCGCCTCTCTATGAAGTTATACCGAATTTTATCAACAGTTACAAAACATGTCCTAACAGACTCCCCTTTAACTGTTGCTAACAATTCTATCAATTACAAGTCAAAGACTCTAAGTCACCAGAATATGCTCCAACAGACACCCCCTTGACAACAGCTTTAGAAGATTGTCATCCGTCTTCATATATCATCAAACACATTGTAGTATTCGTCTTGTTCATCTGCATTTTCTCTTTCTATCTAGAAGAAAACTTGGGAGAAGGACCCCTTATCAACTTCTGTCTGCAAATTTTAGTTTTTGCAAAGGAGAACAACCAAGAATAACCAATCAATTAAGATTTCCATGGAAGCTGGAAAAATAAAATCTTTTTGAATTTTCAAACATAAGACTCACAAAATATTTTTGGTTTTTCTCTATATAAACTGAAATGTAAAATACAAAATCACATATTTTTGGTCAAACATCACGAGTAAGAAGATCATATCAGTAAAAACAATGCATCAATCACACATTTTGGATAAACATCCCTAAGCATTCTAAGGGTATCCTATCCAGATTCACTATTTCTTTATATCAGATAAGATCAACTCTTTTAAGCTTCAACCAAAACATGTAATGATACACGAAAAACTTCAAAAAAGATGGGAGCAGATCATAACATCCTTATAATAAATTACATACGAATTTGCAACACATAACATGTCAATCTAAGTTGTCAATATTATAAGAATTGAAACCATCAGTATCTTTATCCCATGTTCTTGTGAATTAAAGTGCCATTTATTTTGTAATACAACGTGTACCCCACAAATATGCCAATAGAAATTTAAATGTGCACTATCTTCAAGACATATAAGATCATTGCAAAATAATATTCAATCTCCAGGATGAATTATACCGATAAACACAGGAAAATATCATGCAGAGAATCAGAATGATTCAGAATCGAATGACTCAAATGTCTTGGTTTGGATGAAGTATCATGATTCATAGTAACAGAAAGATTGTACCAATAGAATTCTTCAACATAAGATTGATCAAGGAATCGATTGATTCAATGACATAGGGTAGCGTGATCCAACTGTTATCTGGATATGTTCAATGGAATCAGGATAATGATCCAAGGGCTAGTATATGTTCCAACAGATGTTGTCAGAAACATATCTTAGTCCAACTTCACATTGCATGTTTTTCGGGGCATGGGCAGTGAAATGAACTGAAAAAGTTGTGTTTAACGACATAACCGATACTGGTCTCATGAAGTACTTTAGATCTTATATTCTTTATCTGATAATGATCTTTTACACACACACCCGGCATACCATGGGTTCAAATCATAGTTGTCACAAAGATCATTACGTTGTCACACTACTAATGGACCAAAGATACTCATAGCCTATTAACAATTCAGACTACATTCTAGTATCCAAAATAAAAATATAAGCACCAAGCATCAATTTTTGTTAAGCATAAGCAGTTATGAAGCTATCATTTCCCATACTATGCAGTCTAAGAAGTTCTGATCAAAACATTTATCACATATATATTAGATAAGCATCATAAAGTCCAACTAAGGTCTTGTGTGAAAGAACATCTACTGATGTACTATCATCTCTTCTTTAACTTCAAGTAATGTCGATTTTATCTTTTTCAATTTGTTTGGCTTTTTCAAAATCTTTATGAAAGAAAGTAAAACAAACGAAAATAAAATCTTCCATGAAAACATTTTAAGAAAAACATTTTACTTGGTTACTCAAGATTAAGCAAGTCAATCAATTAAAAACTCAAACCGATGTAGTCGAATGTAATTGAATGCCTTTGTCTTTGTCACCAACACGGTTATGTACTCCCCATGTCCTATAGACTCCCCCTCAACTAGTCAAATGGTTGCATCAACGACTTTATGCTCACTATTGTCATCGTAATTTTCAGGTTGTCTTTTGGACTTTGTAAAACTCTTTCCAAAACATTGTGTGAGACATATTCTCCCCTTGAGCATCAAGTCATTAAATCAAATAGATTCTCAGTTATCAACAACTCTTTACTCTTGCAGATGTCATTCCCTGTCATGTGCTATGAAGAACTACTATCAACAAACCAAATGTTATTAATAGTCCCTCTTGGTTAATCCTACACATCTAACAAAAAAAACATTAATTTGAAATTGGGACCCAAGCCATGGTAGTCATGGGTCATCCATCTGTATCAAAATAATAAACCTCACTCCATTCACAATCGAATCTCTCATCGATTTTCGGTGATTGCTCCGATGAGTCAGAAACAGAAACTTTAGATTTCCAAACATACTTCTGTTCATTAAGTTCTTTTTGCTTAAAATGTGAAGTGTTTGAACACTCTTGTTCATTTGAAAAATGTTTAGATTGTGAAAACTCTTATTGTTCTAAAAGTTTTCTCAATGTTCTGTTTCTCCTCCGTCTTTGAGGTCTAGAAAGCCTAACCTCAGATTTTGAATTACCCTTTGGAGTATCACGAGGTTTAACCATATTTGGGTTAACATAAGGCTTACCATGAGTTCTTACCTTTCCTGGAGTAACATGTCGGTTACCTTTGGCGTTGTGAGGACAAACAATCCGAATATGACCCACAAGACCACAATAAAAGCAAGATCTCTCCTCACGATATTCTCTCATATAAGGAATCTTCACACGATAAGATGCACTTGAAGAAGATTCTCCTACATGAACTTCTTTTGGCTTTATTTTCTCTGGAACTCTAGATTTTGCAACAGGTTTTGATTCATGCTTCATCTTCTCAGGAAATACATGCTTCTCCCCTTTATTTTTGTAAGGACAGGTCACCACAATGTGTCCCATCTCATTACAATGAAAGCATGTACGCCTGTCTTTATAATCTCTGACATATGGAACTCTCCTTGAATTTGAAGAACTTCCAAATGTATAATTTCCAGATGAATTAGAATCAACCTTTGAGTCTTCTTTCTTAACCTCTTTCGGTATCCGCTCTACCTTAGCTTCATCAGAATATTCATCATCACACTCATCAGAATACACCATATATTCACCTGTGACTGGATTCACTTTCAACACAGTCTTAGGATCTAAATCCTCATCTTTTATAATCTCAGGTGCAACAGAATAATTTCCGTTGAATGGTGGAGGAACATAACCAATACCACTAGTTCCCTTCCTGTCACACCCCAACCGACGACGGAATAAGTCGGAGCGGGACATGTAGACTGTTCATGAGCTCGAGGTTGACTAACTTATAATATATTAATCATTAAATTCATTTCCATTCAAACAAACATAGCATAATTCAACAAGCACATAAATGAATATACAAATTGTTCCTTGAATTAAATTAACTAAGTCCAAAGCCTATGTGTAGCATGTCTTGATCAAACTCACATCTTATCAGTATTCTTTCTGTGTACTCGATTGTAATTGTGTAGTCGTTATTGTTTCCGCCAATCTCAACTAAGAACAGAACCATCTTGTAATTTCACGATCCTACTAGTGGTATCAGAGCTTTGGCTCAGATTAAACAAACTCACACTTGTTTAATCACTTCTGGTTCTGTTCTAAACTCTCTCTCCTTCAGAAAGTCACCAAGAAAAAAAATGGCACAAAGCAACGGGCTTGAAGACATCCTGAAGCAACAGTATGAAAACTTCGTCTGGAAGGAAGGTGAGTCTCTAACTGTTTCATACAACATCTTGTAGGGGAGCTGCAGTGCTCAAAGGTGAAGCTAGAGAATGAAGATATTCTCAAAAAGTTCATCAGGTCTTTACCTAGCTGCTGGACACTCTACACGGTGTCCATTAGAAGAACTGAGAATCTGAAGACTCTCCAAATGACTAAGCTCTTCGGTATGCTAAAAACCTATGAGCTAGAGATGATTCAGGCAAAAGAAAGAAGCTCAAGCTACCAAACAGCCTCAACATCTACCACCACCTCCTCTGCCCTCCATTCTGAGCACTCGGGTCCTAGTTCAAGTAACTACTATCCTCCCATCAACACCCATTCTGGAGAGTTCGACTGGAGCGTTCAATATGAAGAACTGCCCGTCAACAATCAAGCTCTAATGGCAGACACTACAGAGATACCACCTCAGGTATTTGAACATCTTTGCTCTCAAGACTGTATTGATAAAGTTTTGGGTTATAGAAAGCACAACCAAAACCTCATAGATCAAAATGAAGAGTTTCATCAGATGAAATCTGAGTTCAAAAAGGTTGAAAATACTTATAAAGAAAAGGTTAACTGCCTTAAGAAAGAGATTTTATCGCTAAAACATGAACAAACTAATCTTGAAACTCAGATTGATGATCTACTGGTCAAACTAAAAGCTACCAGAGCTGAACTGGCAGAACAGAAAGTTCATGTTGAAAAATATGAATTTTCCTCCAAAAAGTTATAAAGACTTTTAGATATTCAAGTACATGAGAAGGTAAAGACTGGACTTGGGTATAACAATGATCAGTACAAATCTGTTCCTCCTCCTGCTGACTATATTGCCATATACGAACCAAACTTCAATGTTGAAAATCTTGACACTGCAAACCGAAATCTTGATCCTTCAACGGATGAACCCTTCGTTGTAGAATGCACTACCTCATCAGAATCTGAGTCAACTCACTCAGACCATGATGAAACCAGTGCAGTCCCATCTGAAGCTGTTCTGAATAGAGTTGCAGTTCCTGCTGTTCTTCCAGCTGTTATAGCCCATGTGCCATTCAAACAGATCAAGATCAGCTATCCTCCATATGGAAGAAATCTAGAAAAGGGGCAGACATCAGAACCCACAAACCCCAAGCCTCAGTTCAAGCCAATCACAAAGAGAAAGGTATTTGATGTATGACATAAGCTTGAAGAAAATTTTCCATATGTTCAAAGGACCTTAGAAGAAGCCACCTTTGAACATAACAAAGCTCATCCATGGAACTTCACGGATCTGTTCCAAAGAAAGGACTATGTCTACCTTTCAAAAGACAAACTGGCAAAATCATGCTTTGTGTGTGGCATATATAACCACACTGCCAGCACCTGCTTTCATTACCTGGAATATCAAAGACATTCAAAGCAGCATGCCTTTGAAAAGACTAACAAAAATAAGAAGGTAAGAAGCTACGAAGACAAAGCAACAAAGTTCAAAAAGTCTCTATCTCCCTCAAAAGTGAAGCTGCCTAGATCTCAACAAACTTGCATCATCTGTAGAGAATCAGACCACTTTGCTGCAAACTGTAAGTTTAACCCTTTCAACCAGATTCTTCAACAAGACCCTCAAAGACAAAGGTTAAAGAAGGATCAACATACATCGGTTGTTTGTCCAGTTAAGCCCAAGAAAACGAAGCAGAAGCTTTCAGCAGCAACCAAATCTGCTGCTGATAAGCTAACAAAGTCCGCAACAAAATCTGCTGCTGATAAGGCAAAGCTATCAGCAGCAAAATTGTCCACTACTGATAAGGCAAGATCCAAGGCAAAGCCTTCAACAGCAACAAAGTCTGCAGCTGCTCAAGTAAAATCATCAGATACAACGCATGCTGCTGAAAAGACAAAGAAAGCTGGAAAACCACCAACTCAATAATGGAAGGTAAAGAAAACACCAAGCATCATCATCGGTTAAGCTGAATGCATCTATCTACTGTTGTAAATATGTCTGTCTAATGTTGTAAATAAAAGTTATAAGTCAGCAGCATCCTTTTTGGCTGCTGACAGGTCTGATCCTCTGCAGCAAAGGATTTGCCTCTGACTGCCTTAAGTTATCAGCAGGAACAAGTTTCCTGCAGATAGCTTTAAGGCCATTAGCAGCAATATCCCTGCTACATATCATTGCATCTATCAGTAGCAATTAAGTTTGCTGCTAACAGACTTAACCTTCCGCAGCAACCAAAGTTGCAGCGGACAGGCTTATTCATCCACAGCAACCAAGTTTGCTGCTGATGGGTAAACCTAAGTCCAAATTAACATTTACCCGCTGTAAAAGAAATTAACGTCAGTCTTTACCATGACTGTCTCGGTGTATTACAGCTGTAACAATGAAAAGTAAATAAGGTTGTACTGTACAAGTCATTCTGCTTTTTCTCTCATCTGTCGCTATAAGAACAAATCAAATTTTCCTTACCACCTCTTCACATTCAATTCAACCCTAACCAACTATCACTTTCACCCTAAGTCTCCACCACATTCAAAGCTCTCCATATTCTTCATACTCTCAAGTCTCCACCATATTCAAATCATCCCTCCAAAATCAAACGGCTATGGCAGATATCAACAACCCAGATGATAAGTTCTCCACATACCATAACCTAACAGCATACCTTACCAAAGGAAAGAAATCCGATGGTTTTGACGATATGATCGATTTCTTATGTCGATCAAAGATCTACTTTGCCCTCACCACCAACCCTACTATATATATCCCTCATATGGAGGATTTCTGGAGTACCGCCGTCTACTCAACCGAACAGGGGATTCCCCAAATCAAAGCCAAAGTAGACGGCAAGAATATCACCATCTTGGAAGCTACACTCAGAAAACATCTTAAGCTTCAAGATGAGGGAGCAGCCATCTCATACTCGAAGGACGAATACATGAGGACCTTTGTCTCCATTGGATACACTGAAAATCAAACCGAGTACACGATCGAGAAGGCACTGATGGGCCCTCCATGGAAGTATCTCTACCACACTCTTCTCCAATGCATATCTCAGAAGAGGAGTGGATGGCATCAGGTGAGCTCTGCACTGGCCTCCGCCTTCCATGGTATGGTCACTAACCAAGGCTTCAACTTTGCACATCTCATTTTTGAGGGTTTGCGATATAACCTTCAAGAGGGTGCAAAGCAGCAATTTTTCATGTACCCAAGATTCCTGCAGGAAGTTTTCAATCAAGAACTAAAAGATCTTTCAAAACCTGCAAGAATCTACATCATGTTGGGTCATAAAAATAACATTTTTCAAAGCATGAGGACTGTTTCCAAAAAGTTCTCAGGGGTCAACGTTCCATTGTTGTCTACAATGCTGAACGTCCAAAGTACCCTGGGTGACAGTTCAGCAATCCCGGCTGATACTGATCCCACACCCTCCACCTCACATCCTGAACAACAATCTGCATCCACCGTTCGAACCCCTGTGCATACTACTAAGGATGCACAGGCACAAAAATTACTTACACCTCTTTTGGATGTTATTGTTCAACCGGAACACAGGGCCCCGGTTGCAATAACATATACTAGAAAAAGGGGCAAGAGAACTCCTTCTTCTCTTGCCTCCAAAGCCCAAACCCAACCTAACAGCCCTCACTCAGAATCACAACATTCTGGTGAGAATATCATAAGGGAAAGCCAAATTATTAGGGAGACTCCTTCGGATGTCTCTCTATTAGGATCAGGATCACTTCCCGGATCCGTAGAACAACCCCCTGAGCACTTCCATTCTCTTATGAACTTAAGTGTTGAGGAACCTGATCAAGATGATGTACCTTCTCTAACTACCACTATCTCGGAGGTATTGATTGATCTTGCTTCCAACACACCCAACCCAAGTTCATCTACCCTGAAGGTCCACTCTCGGAGTTATGAAAGAGTGGATGTGGAAGAGGCTGTCACTACTGCTGGCCCGTCAAATGACCAGGAGGACAGTGACAACAGTATTAAGACCTCAACCATGGCAACTCACAGTGAGGATGTTTCCTTGGAAACTCCCCTCACTGAGAGGAATCCCAGGCGCCAAGAAACCATGGGTGATGGGGATGAAGAGGCTAGGCCTAATGCCCCATCTGGGTCCAAGGATTCCACAATTGTGGATGAGGACAGACTGAAACTTCATAACTTGGAATTGACGGCCAGGGTGGCTATGCTAGAGGCTGAAGTGTCCAAACTAAGACACCAAGTCTCTATGCATGAAGCCCATCAATGCCCAACTTTAGCCACTCCCTCTCTTGTATCAGTAGGCACCCAAACTGATGCTTACATGTCTACTGATGCAACCAAAAAGGGGGAGATGGTCTCTATGGAAGAAGACACAGACAGTCTTGACGACTGGATTCAAGAGCAGGTTGTAATTCAAAGCTCACTATTCAAGCCGGCTTTTGTACAAGTTCATGACTTGCCAATCTCAGATAACGAAGAAGAAGAGACATCTGAAGACTGGAAGTTGGTCGTCAGGGCTGTTGATGAAATGCTGAATGATGCTGAAGACACAGAACAAACAAATACATCATTCAGCATCCATCCTGAAGCAGCAGCCATCATAAGTCAATCCATTACCCCCCAACTCTTTCAAACTACACAGAAGCTAGAATTTGACTCCATTCTAGCTTGGGGGTATGATGGATCAGCTGAGAGATTTTGGATTGGATGGGAGTTTAGTGGTGTAGAAGAGCTAAACTGGAACTCTCTCAATGCCCTCCAAGTCCTACAACTGCATTTAACTAACTGCATCAGTACTTCATCAGATCTCTCAGCAGAACTTGCCATTGGCAGGTTCCATGACTTGATGGAGGATAATCTACCCCACTTCGAAAGACTAATACAAACAACAAAACGGGTAGCTTATCCTGAATCTTCGGCAGCAGCAGAAAGAAGACTGACTCTTAGAACACTTGACATTATAAGGAGCAGTCTTCTCACTAACGAAGAAATTTGCTGCTTAAGAAGATTTCTGTACTCCTTCATTGTCAAAGACTTAGATGTGTGCTGGGATGGACAAGAACTAAGTCTCTTGACCACACCTTCTTACTAAGCAACGGCTCCTCTCTCACCATCAACACTAGGAACATCTTGTCACTTCCTACAGACTTTCTCTACAAGATCTTTCAACTCAGGGCAAATATCTGAAATGTCAACTCACTTGAAAGCCAGGCAATGATAGCTACTGTCAGAGCCAAACTTGAACAAGTAGGAAGAATTACTGAGACAGTATATGTGTCAAACTCTGACACTGATACTGACTCAGCTTCCCCTCGAGTAGACATCCGTACTGCAGCATATGAGTCAAGATCAACTATCAAAGAAATGCTGAAAGAAGTCACAAGTCCTGAGTGCAAATCGAATGAGGCCAATGACCTTCCCATGTTCACATCCCAAATTGCCAATGAAGCCGAGGCAGAGATCCCAATAGCAGCACCATCATCTGCTGTTGTGGTCAGTGAAGTTGAAGCAGAGACATCCAATGTAAACAAAGGAAAGAGAATCATGACAGATGAAGATGAAGAGAGGTTGCTAAAAGAGAAAAGAGAGAGGGAAGAGAAAAGAAGAAGAAGAGAAGAAGAAGAGGAGATGGCTGACTTTAAAAAGGCTCAAGAAAGAAAAACAACCGTTCTCCTAAGAGAACAAACCATCCAGCTATATGCTAGACATCTGGATGAACTGAAAAGAAAGATTCCTGCAGTTGACCATATTGAAGAAGATGCAGCTCTTGCTCTTCAACTACAAGAACAATTCAACAGAGAAAAGGAAGAATTGGAGAAGAAGAAGAAAGAAGAAGCTAAGTTCAGAATAACCGATTCTGAACTAGCTAAAGAAATGAGGGAGGAGTGGGTAAAAACTCTAGTCTCTCAAGGTGAGGATGCAGACTACCTTGAGAAACTATCAAATAAAGAAGTCTACATAGCCTACATGGGTCAGCAAGGTCAATTGGCAAAGAAGAAACAGGTTGAAGAAAAAGAAAAAGCCAAACAACAGTCCAAAAAGACCATTGCCTTTAATAAACGGACCTATGAAGAAAGGAAAGTCATGATTGACTTCCTTAAGGCTAGAGGAGAGAATGGAAAGAGGCTAGGTCCTATGAACTTCATAAACCTGCAAGCCCTCTACTTCAAAGTCAAGAAGGATGAGGAAGAAAGAGTGGGCAAGAAGGGCTCCAAGAAAAGGGTACCTATTCAGGAAGAAGGAGAAACAAAAGCAAAGAAACCCAAGCCTTCTCCCTCACCTACCTCTTCCTCAGTCCAACAACCTTCCACTCTCCTCCCCAAACCTTCCACTCCTCCACCCAAAAAGTCCAAACCATCTCACCCAGCACCCACTCATCAACAGCCTCCCTTGAAGAAATCCAAACCCACACCTAAACCAGAAGACTCAAGAGACATAGTTGATTGTGTCTATAATCCACAGGATCAAAGGTTTGAGATCTTCAGGGGGAGAACTGAAAGAAGAAGATTTATCTACATATCTATTGATGAAATTCTGCAATTGCCAGATTCAGATCTTGGCAGAATTCTGGAGCTAGGTGAAGCTCATGAGCCTGCAAATGAGAGTGGGAAACTTCTTGTGCTAGCAATCAAACACTACTTCAACCCTAGAAAAGATGTGATCATTGACATCAAACCACTCAAGTCCCACTCTCCATTTGTAAGTTGGTCCTATAATGCTGATTTAGACGAGTTCACCTTAACTGATGTAAGGAAGCAGAAGATGAGATGTTCAAGCAAAATAATCTACAAAATGCCAAATAACGACATCAAGACTCTGTCTGCACTTCCACTTAACAATCCCAGCAAGGATCCAAGAGGCTATGAGGTTGAAAGGATAGTCATCCACATGCAAAAGCTTCAGCAGCAAAATGATTAGAAGAATTTTGGTTGCATCAGTCTAGGGGGAGTTTGTAGAACCAAAGACTGATTGCTACCAAATTATTCTAAGTACAAATGCTGCTGATAGGCTTATCAGCAGCATTCAACACATATGGCTGCTGATAGGTTTATCAGCAGCTTTCAACACATGTTGCTGCTGATAGGCTTATCAGCAGCATTCAACACTTGTTGCTGCTGATAGGCTTATCAGCAGCGTTCAACACAAGTTGCTGCTGATAGGCTTATCAGCAGCATTATTCTCATTCTTGCTGCTGATAGCTATGTTCCTTGAAGACAAATCGTTGCAGCTGACTATCCATGCCAAGCGTCACTGACAACTTTCTGCAAAAGCAACTGACACACTCAAAGCAGAAGGAACTTCAATGGTTCAACCAATGACGGATGACAATGCTCTTCCCCGAGCATGCAAACAATGATGAATAAAGTAAACGCTTCAATAAAGTTAGCTAGTTCAGCTTTAACGTGTATTATTAGCTTTTATATAAAAGATCAACGGTCTGTGTTCGATCTGATACTGAGAATCAAGGGTTTGTCTTGATTCTAAGTTAGTATAAATACCGAGTAAATACTTCATTGTAAGTGTGCTTGTTGTGCTTCTTAACTGAGTTTTCAATTGTAATCGTTTATTCACAAAAGATTAATACAAAAGTGTTCGTATCAGTATTCTTTCTGTGTACTCGATTGTAATTGTGTAGTTGTTATTGTTTCCGCCAATCTCAACTAAGAACAGAACCATCTTGTAATTTCACGATCCTACACATTGCCAAGTGATGGAGGTAACTCGAGTTTGTAAGCCACTTTCCCAATCCTTTCAAGGATCTTGAATGGACCCACATAGCGAGGTGCTAGCTTGCCTTTCTTTCCAAAACATATCACACCCTTCGATGGAGACACCTTTAGAAGAACAAGATCACCGACTTGGAATTCCAAGGGTTTTCGTCGCTTGTCGGCATAACTCTTTTGCCGACTCCTCGCTACTCGAATGTTGTCACAGATTTGAATGATCTTGTCGGATGTTTCTTGAATCAACTCAGGACCGGTGATTTGTGATTCACCAATCTCGTTCCAACAGATAGGAGAACGACACTTACGACCATATAGAGCTTCAAATGGAGCCATGTTGATACTTGTGTGGTAGCTATTGTTGTAAGAGAACTCAATTAGGGATAGATGTGTATCCCAATTGCCACCAAAATCAATTACACATGCTCTAAGCATGTCCTCAAGAGTTTGGATTATACGCTCGGTCTGACCATCAGTTTGGGGATGGTAAGTCGTGCTCAAATCCAATCGTGTACCAAGAGCAGTTTGGAGGGATTGCCAGAAACGGGAGGTGAACCAAGCGTCTCTATCGGAGATTATGTTTAATGGAACACCGTGACGACTCACAATTTCATCAATGTTAATTCGGGCCAACTTTTCAACCCTATAGTCTTCACGGATAGGCAAGAAATGAGCAGATTTGGTGAGGCGGTCAATGATCACCCAGATGCTATCATAACCACTTGAGGTGCGACGGATTTTGGTAATGAAATCCATAGCTAAGTTCTCCCATTTCCACACGGGAATTTCAGGTTGTTCAAGTAAACCGGAAGGACGTTGGTGTTCGGCCTTGAATTTGGAGCAAGTTAGACATTTGGCAACATAGATGTCTTTCTTCATATCGGGCCACCAATATTGTTGGCGAAGATCTTGCTACATTTTATCCGCACCAGAATGAATAGAATAACTAGTCTTGTGAGCCTCATTCATGAGAAATGCACGGAGATCATCGCGATCGTGAACCCAAATACGATTCAAGTAATAAAGTAAGCCATTGGGCTTGGATTCAAGCTGAAGTTCAACACCACACAATATTTCCATGTTACCCTCGGTGACCGAGACGTGTTGAGCATCTAGGATACGATTTTGAATGTCGGTTTGAATTCGGACACAATGAAGCATGACATGGTCCTTTCGACTCAAGGCGTCGGCTACAACATTCTCTTTGCCGGGATGGTAACGAATCTCGCAGTCATAGTCGTTAAGGAGTTCAACCCAACGTCGTTGCCTCATATTGAGTTCTTTTTGGTTAAAGATGTGTTGGAGACTTTTGTGGTCGGTGAACACCACACATTTTGTTGCATAAAGGTAATGTCTCCAAATCTTCAATGCGAATACGACTGCACCCAATTCGAGTTCGTGCGTCGTATAATTCTTCTCATGAATCTTAAGTTGCCTTGATGCATAAGCAATTACCTTGCCTCATTGCATGAGGACACAACCGAGACCTTGGTTGGAGGCATCACAGTAGACAACTAGATCATCATTCCCATCATGGAGAGTCAAAATAGGAGCATTGTACAACTTTTGTTTGAGAGTTTGGAAAGCTTCTTCTTGCTTTGGTCCCCATTCATAAGGTTTACCCTTGTGGGTCAAGGCGGTGAAAGGAACAACAATCTTAGAGAAATTTGAAATGAAACGACGATAATATCCCGCAAGACCAAGAAATGAACGAACTTCGGTGGGGGTCTTAGGGGCATTCCAATTCTTAACAGCCTCGATCTTAGCAGGGTCAACATGAATCCCCTTTTCATTGACGATATGACCCAGAAATTGAACCTCCTTTAGCCAAAACTCACATTTATAGAACTTGGCATATAGTTGTTCTTTCCTCAAGAGGTCCAAAACCAACCTAAGATGTTGCTCATGATCGGATTTAGTTTTGGAGTAGATTAAGATATCATCAATGAAGACGATCACGAATTTATCAAGGTACGATTTGCACACACGATTCATGAGGTCCATGAAAACTGTGGGTGCATTGGTTAGCCTAAAAGGCATGACCATGAACTCGTAGTGAGCATACCTTGTTCAAAAGGCAGTCTTTGGAATATCTTCCTCTTGTACACGGAGTTGGTGATAACCAGATCGAAGATCAATCTTCGAGAAACAAGTAGAACCTTGAAGTTGATCAGAGAGATCATCAATTCTATGTAAGGGATAACTTTTTTTGATGGTAAGCTTGTTGAGTTCGCGGTAGTCAATACACATGCGGAATGATCCATCCTTCTTCTTGATGAATAAGACGGGTGCACCCCACGGTGAATGACTTGGACGGATGAAGCCCTTGTCGGAGAGCTCTTTGAGTTGACTTGCAAGTTCTTGCATTTTAGAAGGTGCAAGACGGTATGGAGCTCTAGCCACGGGGTTGGCTCCGGGTACAAGGTCAATGCGAAATTCCACTTGTCGAACGGGTGGAAGACTGGATAGATCCTCAGGAAAAACTTTGAGAAATCTTGGACGATGGGGATGTCTTGAATACTCTTCTCCTTGACATCCTTTTGAACAATATGGGCTAAGAAGGCTACGTACTTCTTTCGTAAGTACTTATCGGCGGTAGTGCATGACATTAACTTGAGTCCTTTACAAGGCTTTTCACCAAAGACTCTTAGCGTTTCTCCCGACGATAGAGGTATTCGGATACACTTCTCAAAACCGATGACTTCAGCATGGTGATTCGACAACCAATCCATGCCTATGATGATGTCAAAGCTTCCTAGTGGCATTGGTACGAGGTTGATTGGAAACGTATGATCATTAAGTTATAGAGAGCAGTCATGGATAATGGAGTCAATTGTAAGAGAGTCACCATTTGCTACTTCGACGGTGAAGGTTTTCTCTAATCTGGATCGTGTTTTTGCAAGTAAGGGTTCAAAGTTAAGTGACACAAAACTCTTATCTGCACCGGTATCAAATAAAATGGAGGCATATTGAATATTAAAGAGGAACGTATCGTTGACCACATCATTGTTGGCCTGAGCTTCATTGGCGTTTAAGTTGAAAGCATGCCCACGAGCTCCGCCTTTTTTAGCATTGATGAACTTCGGGCACAGGTCACGGAAATGATTCGGGTTGCCACATTCATAACAAGCACGTCCATTTTCAATAGCTGGAACACCTTGATTAGCCACTTGTTGGTTGATTCGGGTTGGTGGGTTGACTTGACTTGCAAGTGCCTTGGCTCTACAAACATTGACCGTATGGCCATATTTCCCACAGTGGGTGCAAAGGCGACAGGGAATGTTTTGGAGGTGGTGATAATTGCATGTGGCACAGAGTGGGTAGATCCCAACATATGGCTTCTTGACTGGTGCTTGAGCCATGGGAGAAACTTGGTTAACAGGGAAAGCAGGAGTGACCACAGCATAGTTCTTAGCCTTTCTTTTCTTATTATTGTGGTAGGGTTCAGCTTTAGCTTCTTTGATAGGTGCAGAGGGTGTTGTGGTGTCTGGAGTTTTCTTGGTGCCCTTTCTAGACAAGGTTCCTGCTTTAACATGATTTTTGGTCCAAGTAGCAGATAGACGGATAGCATCTTCGAGTGTTGCGGGATTCCTCCCTAAGACAGTATCCTGAATCTGCCTAGGCAATCCACCAATGTACTTCTTAATGCAGCGGGATAAAGGTGAGACCATATGGGGCACAAGGAGACTCAACTCATGGAACCGAGTTGTATAAGCCAGACTCTCCACTTTCTTGGGCAAGATCCCAAAACTCAGCTTCCAGTTTCTTCACCTCATTCCGAGGACAGAACTCTTCGGTCATTAGTCCCTTAACCTCGTCCCATGGTAGGGCCATTGCTGCTTCTATGCCTCTAGTCCTTCTTTCCCCATTCCACCACATGAACGCCCGTTTTTGGAAGACACTAGTGGCATGACGAACATGAAGGTTATCGGGGCAGTCACTATTGAGGAAGGTGCCCTCAATACTTTCGAACCATTGAAGGAGTCCTATGGCTCCCTCGGTACCATAGAACTTGAGAGGATTACACGAGTTGAAGTGCTTGAAGGTGCATATCGGTGGGTTGGCACCGCCACCACCATTAGTTCCATGAGTACCATTAGTGGCTCCTTTAGCTTGGGTGAGTTGGGTCAAGATTTGCACAACACAAGAAAAGATGTAAGAACCTATGAAAGTTGATTGTAATTAAAGAGGATAATACAATAAATAAATAGTTAATCATAGTTTAGATTGTACTCAAATAGTGACATAATCACTTGAGTACTATGACACATTAAGGTTAGTTAAACTCATATAACTTTCAAGGAGACATGCTTTAGCCTATAAGTAAACACTCATCCCGGGAATTCCCAGGAAAGCATACGGGTCCCTTGGTTGATTGGGATTTATACGAAATGCTTTCGTAGAAAAAAAACCCAGAATACAGGTGTCACCCTTCCAGATTGCACGTGTCCTCAAATAATTAACAAAGTTTAAAAACCTTAACGAGGGAATAAAGAAATTTTATAGATTTAGATCCATGAAGTTTCCACATGCTATGATTATGATGATAGAGAAATAGGTAAGGATGTGATGTGGCTTAGGGTATGGGTAGGGATATATAGTTTATTTGATTTATTATTTAACTATAGTCTAATATATCATGAATTTTAACAAGTAAGGCATCAAATGATATAATAATTAACAAAGTAATCATGTAACACATAGCATGTAGCACATATCACATAATCATGAAGCATGGCATAAGTGGGTGTCCTAAAGTTATAGTCTAGGTCGAGGGTGTCTAATAACCTAGTTCCCTATAACCAAGGCTCTGATACCAATCAGTCACACCCCAACCTACGACGGAATACGTCGGGGCGGGACATGTAGACTGTTCATGAGCTCGAGGTTGACTAACTTATAATATATTAATCATTAAATTCATTTCCATTCAAACAAACATAGCATAATTCAACAAGTACATAAATGAATATACAAATTGTTCCTTGAATTAAATTAACTAAGTCCAAAGCCTATGTGTAGCATGTCTTGATCAAAGTCACATGTTAGCACCTGAAACATGAATAAAATAAAGTCAACTAAAAAGTTGGTGAGCATACACAGGTGTATTCATTGATAGTGTATAGATGTGAATAATCAAATCCTTATATAACATGATAAAATAATTCATTTATGGGGAGCAACTATTGTGTAACCAAAGTACAATCAAACCTTTGTAACTAGCATGCAAATTGTGTTGTCGGTAACAATCACCCCAATCTGGGTGGGTTTTTCAGACTCAATAGATCTATCATTGTTAACCGTCGGCTTGTATAGTTAATGATTGCACATGAATTTGCACACAAAATAGTTAACACACCTAGCACTCAAACATAAAGCTCAAGTTTGCACACTTGAATGTAAAATGGATTTGTGTTTGTGTAAATGTAAGTCATTGTATGTATAGTGTTCATGTTTCACCCCAAAAAGTGTAAAAGTGTGAAAAGGGGATATGTAATACTCACATCATTCAAAGGTGTAGCTAGCACGCGAGACTACATAGCAAAATGATCCTTGAAATCGCACAACGTTAACGTAGTGTGTAAAGTATATGGATTTTAATTAATGATGTGTATAATAGTCTTTGCCTAAGTCTAGAATTGAATTGGACGTGTGTACGAAGGGTTGTGTTTGTGGTTTGTACTTAAAACGGGTGTTGTATAACATGAAAGATTGAACCCAACATTTTTAGAATAATTGGATTTGGGTTTAAATAAAATAATTTAAACAATATTTATTTATTTAGTTAGAGAAATAGTATGAAAATTATGTTTAAGGTACAAATTAAATAAATAATCTTTCTTTATTTATTCATTTATAAAGTTTATGTAAAAATACTGGTGTATAATTTAAATAAATAATTTCTACTTTATTATTTATGTTTAAAGATTTGTAAATATAAAGTTGTGTAAATTATATTTATATATAAAATCTAACATTTAACTTTTTAAAGTAAATTTATGCTTGTTTGCTTTAAAGAAAGTTAATATTTTATAAATTTTATAAAATCAATTTTTTTTATTTTATCATTTAACTTTTTATTGTGGATTATAATAAATAAATTTTATTTATTTATCATCTAATAAATACTTGTTTGCTTTAAATAAAGTTAATATTTTATAAACTTTATAAAATCAATTGTTTTATCTGAATATTAATTTAAATACCTAAATTTTTATTTTAAATATTTAATATACCATTTTTTTAGCCATAAATTCATAATAAAATGAATTTATATTGGAAATTTGTAGATCTGATTTTATTCTGTTAAAAACATTGTATGGTTTATAAAAATAATTTTTATAAACATTGTATGGTTTATACGAATTGGTACGGGGTTTTCGATGTGCGGTCGAACACAAATCGAATCATGTAAAACTTACTTGAAATGATTTGGGCACAATTGAAGTCGGCTACGGTTTCAGACTCGATGTTCTCAAGTCTCGATCGACGTCCAGAAGCGTGTTAGGTATCAATTGAGTGCTTAGAAAGTTTGGAGTGGGACGTGCGAAGGTGAGAGATAGGTTTAATCAGATTGATTCTAACCTAATTGCTCAATTTAATTGCGAGTTTACGTGTAACAGTTGTTGGCTGAGATTACGCGTAAATTCGATCTGTTGTGAATTAATTGAGATGGGAAATAGGCTCTAAACCATGCGAGGTCAATCACTGAGTGATTTGCGGGTGATAATTGCAATAAATGTTTTGATTTGGAAAGGATTTACACACGGTTTTGACTATAGGGAGTCAAACTATTCGAAATTCAAATGAACCGCGTATGGGATTGGATTGGGCTAACAAAATGGTCATGACATGATCGATCAGTGATTTCTCAAGTCCTGGGAAGCCCATGGATTTGTTTTGATCTAGATTAGGGGCTTGGATTTGGTGGATTCGGCCATGTTTGACTTTTAAAAGTCAAACAGGTGACTTTGGTTTGAACTAGATACAATATGCGGTCCTAGGGTTCCAACCTAGTTGTAGTTCACGGTTTGAAGGTTCAAAATGGTTGGAGGTTAAATCCCAAGATGTTTAAATGGTTAGGGTCCAAACCATTGTGTGTTTATATACTTGTATGTACTTGTAAAAAAATGTTTAAATATAAATGCATATATATGAATTTTAGAATGAATGAGAATTGGAATTTGTGAATTCGTATCGATAATTAGGGTTTAGTTGTTTGCACAAATAACTTTAAACCATTGCACTAGATTTGAATTTGAAATGTGTTACATTGAGTTGAAAATAAAGATAATAAAAACAGAAATGTTACACTTCCCCTCTTCTGTATTATTAAAATATCCCAGTAGGAAGGATGAATTTCCAAAGCTTTCTAACTTTTTATGTAATCTGATCACCTCTGCTTTAGATTCAGCTAGTTCCTTATCTTTGTCAGCAAGATCATTATTTCTTTTCTCAATTTCTGCAAAGGACATATCCAGGTGATATGCCTGCTCTTTGATCTTCAAAGTCAGAGAACTTATATCCCTCTTCAGTGATTCTATCCTTTCAACACACACATTCTCATTATCTTTTAATTTATGATTTACCATGTGCATGGATTTCATATCACAAATGAGGTTGATGTTATCATCCATAACCCTCATCATTTTATCCCTCATTGAAATACAGTTAGAACAAAAAGTTTCAGAGTTTGAAACTACCTCAGTTTTTACTTCTGAAGAAGATGCACTAGGAGCCATGAATACGTCATCATCAGCTTCACCCTTTTGAGCAAAAATGACAGGCTCTGTATCAATTTCTGATTCACTCAGATCATCTTCAACTATCTGAAAGCTTTCTTCAGTCATCACATCAGTATCAGTAGATTAATACTTTCACCAGAACGAATACTCTCACTATCAATTAAATCTGTAGAAGAATCACTTTAAGAATCACCCTGCTTCTCCAATACTTCTTTAATCAAGACCACAAACGCTTGAGAAGTTCCTTCACCCTTTTTCTTCAATGCTTCCCATAGATCTCTTGAAGTTGGACACTTCCTGAGACTATGAATGATTTCTTTTGGTAAAGACATCGTTAAAGTTTCACACGTTTTCATCTCATGATCAAACTTCTGCTTTTCTACTTTAGTAAGAGCTGTCACTGGTTTAGGAACATTACGAAAATCCAGAAAGTCAAAAATAGGATGCACATATCCTTCTGTTATTGGTCTCCAAAATTTTTTATCAGTTTCTGATACGAACTGTTCGAACCGGACTTTCCAGCTACTGTACTGTGATATGCACAAAAGCCTCGGTGGCATAGTTTCAATCTCATTATCATCACACAAAATTGACATTTTGAAATTTTTGCGAAAATATCCGGAAAAAATTTCCCGCCAAAATACTTTTTAAAAAAAAAATTCAAGATTTCAAAAATGATTCAAAACAAGCATATAAGCTTTCCCTAAAAAATTTGGACAAGAACATATATCCCGCCTAAAATTAGTTCGCCTGATACTGCACGAGCGAAGTTAATAAGTTCGCGTGAACTTCACTGAGCGAACTTGTTAAGTTCGCCTAATTAAGTTTGCCTGATCTTCACCGAGCGAACTTATTAAGTTCGCCTCCCTAAGTTCCCCTGCAACTGAATCAGCAATTTCGCCTAAAACGCTGAAACTTCATAAAAACGAAAACACGAACTCAAACCTCTGAAAATCATGATTTCTGATGTATATGATGAAATTAGACAAATCTGAACCGTAGGAATGTGTAGGGACTGATTAGGAACACTTTTATCGGATCAATTTCATCAAAAGAATCCAAAATGATCAAAATTATTTCATTTTTATCAAGAACACGAAAAAGATGAAAAATCCTTCAAATCCTCATCAAATTCAGTGATATTTGATGTTGATTGTACACGAAAACACCACGAATCTTCTGCTAATTTAGAGCAATGGCTCTGATACCACTTGTAGGTCCCGATTCGGTGCGTGACGGATCTCTAGACTCGCGGTACTACACGGTGATAACGTGCGGAATCCATGATCAACTTGCAACGTGTAACTAAATCAACAACATGGTGTAACTAAACGCTTTGTATTACTATAATCCTTGATTACAACAGTTCTCTCCAAAACATACACTTACACCTTTTTCTTCTCTAGTGTTCTATGGAATATGAACTTGTATCTCCTATTTAAAGGAACACACAACACCTTAGGAAAACTTAACAAGTTCGCTCCTAAAGATGCTTAGGCGAACTTGTTAAGTTCGCCTCTCTATGAACTTGAACAATATTCCTTAGGCGAACTTAACAACTTCGCTCCTAAAGATGCTTAGGCGAACTTGTTAAGTTCGCCTCTCTATGAACTTATACAGAATTTTATCAACAGTTACAAAACATGTCCTAACAATTATCATACAATGCACTTAGTTAAGTGTTACTAAGTCATTTAAACCTTCTAATCATGTTAACAACTTGCAAACACATCTTGTGGAAAATTAAGTTTCCTTATTTAGAAATCGGCATCTAAAACTCATACACATGCATTTTAATCCATCATTTTGGTCAATCATTCTTCCATAATGTTCACTACACTAGTTTCATGCTTTGAATACGCCAAAACATCAAAATTTCATACATGTCAAGAAATAAAGTTTCTAGAAATAGAAAACGAGCTAAAAGCATCATGGACATGTGATTTTACTGAAAAAAAATCATACGATCTCTATATCTAGTGTTTATGCATCATTTCCACCAAACAAATCACATCATAACTCCTTTTAACAAAAACCCAAAAATTAAAGTTACTATAAATAGAACCGAGCATGAAATCTCGTATGACCAAAAGTTTTAGATAGCAAATCTACACATATTATCCAATCTTTATGCATATCTAACCATTTTCCATCATCAAATCTCCCTAAACATGGCATCTAGCATGAAACCCAAAATTAAAGTTTCCTAAAATAGCAAAACCGAGCATGCATGTATCATCCAACACTTTTGACAACAAAGTTTGCACATATTATCCATCTATAACTATTATTACAACATAATCCATCATCAAATCAACAAAATCTCATCATCTAACACATGCACATATAATAAAGTTTCCTTAAATGGAAACCGAGCCTTTGAACAAAATATGGGTTTAAAATCACCAACAATATGTACCATTTGAGTTTTAAAACACATTTCCTTTAAGAATCCATGGCTAATCTTTTATAAAACTGGGTTTTCTTTGGATGCATGTTCATATGAACATGAAGAAAAAATGGAGAAAAGTGGTTTTGATCTAACCAAACTTGAAGATATGAAGGAAATGGTGGATGATTCCTCTTGCAAACTTGATAATCTTGACTTAAATCTTGATTTGGATGGAAGAACAAGATCAAACAATGGAAAAATGGTGGAAATGGTGGTGTGGGGGTGGGTTTTGGCCGAAAAAAGAGAGGGAGAGGGAGGAGAGAGAGAATGGAGGAGTGGTGGTGGAAATGGGTGGAGTTAGGGGGTATTTATAGGCTCTCTTAACTCCGGGTGGTGGAAAACGAATAGTCACCGATTTATTGACGGAAATCCCGAATAGGTATGAATGAAATTATTTAAAAATAATCTGAATCTTATTGGTATGTTTAACATATAAAATTTTTGGATTTTTATTTGGAAATGTCGGAACATACTGCAGACTGGCCGGACAGCGTTAAAACAGAAAGTTTCTCAGATGATTCCCGAAAAATTCACAGAGTCTTGGAATAACATATCACAGTACTAAATGTAATTTGTGCACATCAAATATATGTCTAAGTGTTTGCTTAGAATTATGGACCTAGCTAGTACACACTTCGTGTCTACCGGACTTTGCTGAAAATAAAAGTATTTCCATAAATCACCGAAAAATTCATATAGGCATGATTAATTAAATCATAGTGTTACATATAATTTTTGCACACAGATTATATGTCTAGATATTTATTTTAAATTATCACCAACGATCGTGTTGTAGGACGCGTGTTTGACAGTGTAATCTTCCGGATTACCGACACGTGTAAACGGATTTACTTGCTAAGTGTGGAATGGACTTAATTACTATAAAATTAAGTGTGGTGCATGTCTAATAATGTAATATGTTTCTCAGTCGGGTATTGATATCAACCTGAAATTTGTCGGGTGTCACAATCAGCATTGGCTGTCTTTGGCACATGCGGACCTTTGACTATAGACTCCCACAGAGTATGCTCGGTAAATTTAAAGTAAGCTTTCATCATAATTTTCTAGTTTAAGAATTCAGAAATAGATTTCGGCATTGGTGGCGACTTTCCCACTACACGCTCAGTCTCGTATACCTTCCCAGCCATTGCACAAACACAATTGAACACAAGTCAAATTTCAGAAAAATCTTCCAAGTATGGAGTTTTCGATCGAAAACTATTTCAGACAGGACTTTTCGATTGAAAAGTCAAGATTTCAAACATTGGAGATTTTGGACACTTCTGAGATTTCGGACGCAACTTTTCGATCGTAAACTATCGACCAAAAAGACTTTTTGATCGAAATGAGATTTCGACTTCTTCAATAGACTTTCCGATCGCTTCTTCTCAAGAATAACCAAAACCAACCTGCAACTTCTCGGATGCAAAATTAGACGTCCAAATCGATAACAAACTTCATCTCCATCAAATTTGACTCAGAAAACACGAAAATGGCGAGAAATTTCACTCTGATTCGATTGCAATTGATGAAAAACGCTTGAATATCACGAGCTATAACCAACATCTCTGGTACCACTTGTGAATCCCTCTGATCCATCGATAAACAAGCCTCTAATCAGCAACAACACTTCTCGATAGGCGGAAACAATCCAGAATCCAACAATAAACGAGTAAATCGAATCAACCAATAACGAGAAAGAAAACCACCACATAAAAAAGATCAAGCATCAAACAAGTAGATTCCATTGATAAAACTGGTAATTACACTTGCTAAACTGAGAGAAAACTATTGATTACAATATGATCAGATATAAGCACAATACTGTCACACCTGTAACACAAGACATTTATCTAACCAGAGTAGTACCTCCAACAGATATGTTCCCAGGAAAGAACGACGAGTCTAGGAGAGATTTATACACTGTTCTTTCCTTAGACAGAATATTCCGTTTGTCAGATAACTACATACCGGTTAGAAGGTCGCCTTCTAGTTACTGTGACGTTGATACCAAAACACACAGCGGAAGCTAAACCATAATATATTTCATAACTAAATTATTTTATAGCATAAACCAAACTTCTATTACAAACTTAATTATCTGGCAGGACTTGTATGTCCCTCGGGTGTCTCGGATCATCACATGCAAGTGTGTTTCTAATCAAAACCGGGTGCGGAATGCCCGTGATTAGGTGGAGTATCAAGCAACACAAAGTAAACCAACAACAAACACAAGATACTTTCAAACTTCGTCTATTGATAATCACATCCGGTTACAGTAAGAATGAGTGCGTACATAATTCTTTCACTAACTGGCTATAGTGCGCAGGGCTTTGTTCCTGCATACTTAGCAAGTACGCAGCCTTTGTTCTTGCGTACTTGCTAAGTATGCACGTTAAGCAACCTGCGCACTTGTTAAGTGCGCACAACACTTAACAAAGACAAAACATTGACAAGTACCTACGAACATGATTAAAACTCGATAAACCAAAACATACAGACGCTGAAATACAAATACAAATACAGAAAGACAATACATAAGTAAAAACAATCTTCAGAGTGCATGTCACAAGAATTGCTTCAACAAACTCCCCCTTGACAGCAGCTCTGGAGATGTCTTCAGTCTCTATCAACTTCAGAGTGTTTTTCATAAGAATTGCTTTAGCAAACTCCCCCTTGACAGCAGCTCTAGAGATGTCTTCAGTTTCTTATGCATGTAGTATTTGTCTAACAACATCGTATCAGAGGTTCCCCAAGGTCAAAATCCATGAGCTAAAGGACGACTAAGTCAAATTTGAGCTCCATGACAAGAGGTTCCCCAAGGTCAAAATCCGTGAGCTCAAGGACGACTATGTCAAATCTAAGCTCATGAAACCGACGCCAGAATGGCTAACGCGCTCCATATCAGTAACTCAAAATGACGTATATAGAAAGATTCAAGAAGGGATCCCTGAATAATCCTATTTTTCCTCCTCTCAGTCTCATGTTCAGGAACATACTTATTATCTGAACTCTTTCATCTTTGTCTTTTGGAGGATGACTCGGGAATGGAAACCTTTGCCATTCTCCGTGGGTGTGTTTGGTCTGGTGCATCATCAGATTCAGATGAATCAGATTTAGTCGCCTCAGAATCTGACTCTTCAGCACCATCTCCTCCTTCTTCTTCTTCACCTCCATCACCGGTCATCTCTGCAAGAGCATGAGAGAAACAACATTAGATCAAACAGAATCATTGGAATGGATTAAACATGACTTGAAATAGAAATTACATAATGAACTGAATTTCAGACTTAGAAAATATTCAGAAGTGCCCTTTCTGCGTACTTAACAAGTACGCAGGAGTTTAATCTTACATACTTAGTCAGTACACAGAAGCTAAGTCTTGCGTACTTGCTAAGTGCGCAGGAACTAACACTTAAAGATTTTCAAATTCCAAAATCCAGGGACCCAAAGTTTTAGATGATAATATCGGTCACCACAATGTCGAAAAAAAAACATGTTTAAGACTTATGGGACCAAGACCAACACCGATGTAAAGCTAAAACCCGGTCATTTTGATCAAACCTCGGTCCGACGCAAAACCACGGACGCCCAGGGGGTCAAAACCAAAATCAACAACTGTTAAGGACAAATTTTGTATGCAAGAGAATCGATTGATGATCATAAACTAGGTTTAGGGCTTAATTTCACTTAAATACTCCCAAAACTGGTTTAAATTTCATCCCTAAAACCCTAAGCTCGAATGTTCAAGAAATCGGTCCTCAACAAGTGTAACATCCCAAAAATAATAAAACGAATAAATATAGCGAGACCGGTGATTTAGTCAGAATATTTAAACAAAAGGGAGCGGGCTTGGGCTCGGCTTCAATGGGTCAAGGGAAGCCCAGGTATATAAGAGGCAGGGCAGCCCTCTTCTCTGCTCATTCCCCACTCACGCAACTTCTAGAGAGAGAAAGGAGAGCTCGGGTCTAGAGAGAGAAAGGAGACGGATAGTCCCGGAATTGAGGGAGCACGTTACTGCTAAGATCGTGAGCAAAACCTCCAAATCACAACCCCAATCCAGGTAACGATTCGACTCTAAACTGAGTTTTTGTTTAATTTGGGATTTTCGGGTTTTGGCTAAAACGGTAACGATTTTGCGGATGGAACTTGAAAATGAGCTTAGGTATAGCATCTAGAATGAAAACCGAACGTTTTGATCTAAGAAAATTGAGATATTGACTCGATCAGACTCGCATGCAAAAACTTCAGATTTTTTTTGGGAAGACGATATGTGCAGACCCATCGAAACTAAGTTTCGATATGTGCAGACCCATCAAAACTACTCAGTTTCGATATGTGTAAGCCATTCGAAACTACTCAGTTTCGATATGTGCAGACCCATCGAAACTACTCAGTTTCGATATATGCATACCTATCGAAACTAACATAGTTTTGATATGAGCCCACGATCCGAAGCTAAGATTACACCTAAGTTACTTATCGAAACTACCAAGTTTCGACATAAGCAACCTATCGAAACTATCAAGTTTCTATATAAGCAAATCCATCGAAACTACTAGGTTTAAGCATAGTAATGTCTAGTGTCATCTAGGAGCACTACCTTACAAGTATGGCTTTATTATACAGATCGTGAGTGACATTAGTGACGCTCAGTAGCCAGCTAAGAGTATTTCAGAAACTACTTATCAGGTGAGTTCTAGAAGCCCTATTTTAAATGTTTTATATAATGTTTTCGGGCTGGTGTGCATACATATGAAATGATGTTTTTACGAAACGATGTTTATGAAACTATGTTTATAAAATGATGCTTATGAAACTATGTTTACGAAATGAAATGATTTGGAATGAACGGTTTATGGAAAGAAAGTTTATGAACGGAAGGTTTATGAACGAAATGTTTATAAAGAATTGGTTTAAACTAAAGGTAAAGGGTTTCGAAAATGAATGAAAGGTTTTATGAAAAGAAAAGAAAAAGGGCAAAGGTTTTAATGAAGTCATTACAAATCTAATCTGTCGAATGATTGGAATTGACGAACGAAGTCTGGGAATGAGATTCCCAGCCTTGTGGTAGATTATGGATAGCGAGCCATAGTTACCATAAGAGCAATAGGGGCAGTGTCTTGGTGGCCTGCCAATGGTTTGATGTTGTACAACTGGTAAGGGAGTAACAACGGTTACTCGGGTGATGACGATCATCCTAAGAGAATGAGGTAAGGGGAAATCAATGACGGCGATATGTAACGGTTGATTCCCAAAGGAAAGATTTGTATTGGGCAATGACGGCGATTCATAACGGTTGACCCCACGTATTGAATGGTTGTGGCAATGACGGCGATACGTAGCGGTTGCCCATGACATGAAAGGTTCCTTCGGGGACACAGAGACGCTTAAAGAAAGATACAGATTGTAGATAGTAATGTATGACTTAAATGAATGTTAAAAGTTTTTAACGAACGATCCATTCAAAGGCGTTTATGATGATGATAAAAGGTTTTAATGTTTTAATGATGAATGAAAGGCCCTGTTTTCTTATACGTGATGTTAAACCCTAACGAATGTTTTGAATGATGAACCATTTCTTAAATCGAACGAAAACTAGAACTCACCAGCGTAGCTGACTTTTTAGTGTGCACATTCAGGTTAAGGCAGGTATGGATGATGGACGGTGATGCTTGGCAAGTGAGAAGAGTTACCCGGTTGATCATGAAGACTGGCATCCCGTCATGACTTGATTATGATATGTTTATGTAATAGACTATGTTACGCTTCCGTTGTTAAACATTGTAATGGTTATGTTTTATTGAAGTATTTTCCGCTGCGTTATTTGATAATCAAGTTTAAGAACTGTTTGTGAAAGAGTAAATCCAACAAGTGAGGCCTCCCGGGTTTGGGGCCTTGTAGGTCCAGGTAACTCAACTTCTGATCGAACTCGTAATCTGACGTTGCTATAATACGAAGTGCGGAATCCTTCATGTTAACATTTGTATACTAACCGACAATTGAAACAACACGCGTAAATAAACTTCTCGTTATATTCAGATTCACAATGGTTTACAGACTCAATCAGACAATTCTTTCTCTCGGTTCTCTCTGTTATGTTCTATGTCTAATGACTCTGTAAACACATATATATAGAAAACTAACCTGCTGTAAGCGAACTTATTAAGTTCGCCTGAAACAGACTAAGCGAACTTAACAAGTTCGCCTCAGTTAGACCTAAGCGAACTTATTAAGTTCGCCTCTGATAGAGCAGGGGAACTTAACAAGTTCGCCTCTAGGCTCACTTGTAAAAACACTTAGCAACTTTATACAATTACATAACAAAAACATAAAGACATAAAATCTAACTATTACAAGCTTTTGTCATTAAAAATCTATGTCCTAACAGACTCCCCCTTGACAATAGCTTGATCTTCTGTCTTCTGTCTTTATCCTGAACTCTTCCAGTTATCTGGTAGTCTGCTTCCTGCATGCACACCATATCTTCTGCATATCTCCAAAACTCTTTTGTATTGTAGACCTTGTTCTCTCCATTCATCAGTATACATGATCTCATTCTTTCGCAGCGTCCTCTGATCTTTCTTTGAAAAATTAATAAGATTCATTGCGTCATAGAAACACACAATGACCTTATTATCTTTATCTTCAATCCTTGCTTCCCCAGTATTAACATCAGCATACCACCATTTCATATTCCCAAGAAAGTCTTGAGGAATATTCTTTAATGGTATCTTGTGAATAGCACGCACTGGTCTATACTTGTATCTCCAGGTTACTTTCCCAGTCTTAGGATCTATGTTCTTCACTCTCTTTCCCTTCTGTGGTTTCAACCGATCATACTTTCCCGAACTACCTTCTTTCTTTATCAGGCTTGCTATCACATCAGCCAAACCATTCTTCGATCTATTTATGAGTGGCTTTGAAGCTAGACCATTTATTTCACACCTCGGCAAGGTATTGAAATATTTGATCCTTGGCTTTACGTATTGAACATCGTCAGATCGTTTGATTGCAAACAATTTTGATTCACCATCATAGAACCAACTTATGATCCTTCCTACACACTGCTCTTTATTCACATATTTCTCTTTCTGAGCAGGTTGTGCTGGAGACTTGGGTAGCACCTTCATCCAACTGTTTACAACTTCTCTCCACTGTTCTCGTGTCATCCCTGTATCTCTATACATTACAGGTTCTTCATTAACCTTCGGAGACTCAGTGTGAGTAGTTTCAGTTTTAGCACCTTTATTGAATTGAAGATTCTCATCATCAGTATCCATCTTTGACTCAGCTATATCATCAGGCAGTGTGACGTCTTCAACAGAGTCCATAGAATCAGTTATTCCGTCATAAGAGAACTCAGGAACAACATCCTCTTGGATGAAGTTATACGGCACCTTAAGACCATCACAGCCTTCATATGTGACACTGTCTTTATCTTTCTCTATTTCAATCTCTACTATTTCTCCTTCTTCTATCTCATTATCCGACATATCATCTTCCATGTCATTGAATAAATCGTCAATGTCATCAAGACATTCAATCTTTTCAGCTTCCTCTTCTTCTGAATCTTAAAAGAATTCTAATAACAGAATTTCTTCGTCATTAGTACCAGAAATATCTTTGTCTTTGTTTCCTTCAATTGATTGTGATGTCGACTCCCCCTAAACTCTAGATAAAGGATTAGCGTCAGTGTATTGACGATCACCCTCAATATTTCAAGCAGGATCATTGTCTTCATCATCACGTCTTTGAATTGACTCTGTGTGACAAGTATCAGGTATCCTCAACTCCCCTGAGCGTCAAGACGATGAACGAGTTTGGAAACTAATGCTTGCATATCAGCAATCTGTTGAGCTTAAGTCTGAATCACCAGCTGCCGTTGTGAATCAATAGATACAAGAGAGTTAACTTGTGTTTGTAGAGAAAGCACTTGAGATTCAAGGAAAGTAATCCTGTCAGAATCAGAAGGCTTTGACGGATCAGCTGTTGATTGTGGAATAGAAGGACTTGAAGTAGTAGGGATGACTGGAGGAACATGAGTTTGAACTGGAGATGGATCCTTAGATCTTGGAGGAGTATTTATCAAAGAAGCGACAAAATTAGCATCCTCGACTCCTTGAGAAGATCTTCCAGCAGCAATCGACGCAAACATTAACTTTTGACGTGTCGGATCTGGATTAAAGTCACTGTCAGTGTCAGAACTTTCATCAACCAAAGATCTTTTACCCAGTACTGATCCGGAAGGAGGATCCCGAACAGACTTTCGTCTTGGTCGTCTGGCTTGAGATTTAATGCGTTTTCCAGCATTAGCTAGTGGAATAGCAGCTAACCGTTCATAATGACCTGGGGAAAAATCCCTAGATTCATCAGAATCAGTGCTTGCATCATCAGATGATACAGTATCACTTGAACTGGAACTAGAATCAGCATCTGTCACCACATTCCCTTCAGCTTCTGGAATTGGCGAGTTCACAGCATCATCAACAAAATCATCCATGTTCATTCCTAGATCTTGATTAGGATCATGAACGACCTCTTCTTGAACTGGTACCTGAATAGGTATATCAACATTAGCTTGTGGAATAGGAACTTGTTCAGGAATAGGAATTTGTGGAACTGGGATCTGTTGTTGTTGAACTTGTTGTTGTTGTGGAACTTGATGTTGTTGTTGTTGTTGTTGTGGTTGTACATTGACGCCTTGAACTTGAGCAAGTTCATCAGGATGAAACCAGTTATCATTAGATGGTGCAACATAATCAGGATTGATTAAGTGCCCAAACAGTGGAGTATTAACTGGAATTAATGCAGCATTCTGCTGTTTCACCTTTGTACAGTCGGTAAAGATACGTTTTGACATCGGAGTCAACGTTAATCGTATTGCATGTTGTGGAAGATCAGGAATAAGATGATTGAGTATAATTTGAATGAATTGAGGATACATCAAGAAACCTTGACCTTCAGCTGGATTGATCTGCATTACCATCTCCCGATAGAAATAAAGAGGAAAATTGAATCGTTTATTCAATGTTAAGGCCACCATAGCTGTTTGAAGAGCCATCTTCAATCCATCGGTACCAGCTTTTCGCGGAGAGATGTATTGAATAATCACATGCATAAAATACCTCCATTCACCAACTAATCCACCTTTCCGAGCTTGGGTATCATTTTGTTTCCCACGATATCCCATCCGTTGAAAACAACCCATAATAAGAGTGTTAGGATAAGATATTGGATCGTCAGCATTTCCACCTAAATCAAGAGCAATGAATCGTCTCTTCAGAAATTGCAATCGCAGTATTGTTTACTGTTGCACGAAGTACATGCGGTTCCACGTCAATATCTTGATGTACCGTATCCCAGAATTGCTGTATATACACCAAGCTGATATAGGGATCCGCAGATAAGGCAACATGCAGTCGTGATCGATTCAGAAAATTTATGATGCCTTGAAAATGAACTGCTTCTGGCATATTAGGATCTAACAACCCCACTTGATTATGCTTATATTCGACACGACGAGCCATCTGTGAAAGTATTGGACAATACAACAAACATTAGTACACGTACACATATATGAAACACACATTTAATAATACACACAAGAAAAATTTTAAAAAAAATTTCAAACAAAACAAAAAAAATTTCAGCAAAAAATCACAAGTCCAATTCACTTCTGACCCCTAGGCGAACTTAATAAGTTCGCTTAGTAGTGCAAGAGGCGAACTTATTAAATTCGCTTCGAACAAGTTCGATTCGAACAAGTTCGCTTGAACCTGAGACGTTTCAAATTCAAACACAGATTTTCAAAACTTCGGTAAATCGATAGAAAATCATGAAATAAGCATATAAAATCAATCAAATACCAATTTATAACCAAATATGATGATCAATTTTATATTTCGGTCAAAAATTAGGTCAAAATCAGCCTTAGAAAGGTTCGATGTAAAACCGAGACTAAAAGCTTCAAATTCACACGATTTAACGGATGAAATTCAACGAAAATACCTTTGATAGATTCGTAATTCAATTTTGATTAAGATTCAACCAGAAAACAACTACAACAACACAGTTTGAAATTTTTGAGAATTTTGGGCAAGTTCGCTTAAACCGGAGGAAGACGATGAAAATGACAAGTTCGCCTGATTAAACCCTTATTTAGATTAAGTTCGCTTGATTAAGTGAACTTGTTAAGTTCGCTTAACAATCGTTCGGCGAACAAGATAAGTTCGCTTCACCCCAGACTGTAGATTAAGTTCGCTTCACTGGTTTAAGCGAACTTATTAAGTTCGCTTCACTGTACACAGGCGAACTTAATTACTTTTCAACCTTTTTGCCTTGAACACAAATTTTACGAACTTCAACCTTTCAAATCTTGAACTTTCGTCAGCAACACATATTTGATCCAATCCCCAAACACGAACCAAGAACTTCAAAAATCATGATTTCTCAGCGAATTGATGGAATTTAGGAAAATTGATCCGTAGGATTATGAATTTTATCGAATAGAACAGTTCTATCGGACTAATTTTGTCAAAATCACTTCCAAAAATACGAATTCAGCAGAGAAACGATCTTCAAGAACTTGAAAAACTCCATTGTTGCAGAAATTTCAAAAATGTTGAATTTCTTGTCGAATTGTACACAAAATCGTCACTAATCATCGAGAATCGTACTTAATTCATGAGCGTAAGCTCTGATACCACTTGTAGGTCCAGGTAACTCAACTACTGATCGAACTCGTAATCTGACGTTGCTATAACACGAAGTGCGGAATCCTTCATGTTAACATTTGTATACTAACCGACAATTGAAACAACACGCGTAAATAAACTTCTCGTTATATTCAGATTCACAATGGTTTACAGACTCAATCAGACAATTCTTTCTCTCCGTTCTCTCTGTTCTGTTCTATGTCTAATGACTCTGTAAACACATATATATAGAAAACTAACCTGCTGTAAGCGAACTTATTAAGTTCGCCTGAAACAGACTAAGCGAACTTAACAAGTTCGCCTCAGTTAGACCTAAGCGAACTTATTAAGTTCGCCTCTGATAGAGCAGGCGAACTTAACAAGTTTTCCTCTAGGCTCACTTGTAAAAACACTTAGCAACTTTATACAATTACATAACAAAAACATAAAGACATAAAATCTAACTATTACAAGCTTTTGTCATTACAAATCTATGTCCTAACAGGCCTTACAACAAGAGATTTTGCGGACGAAATGGACCAAGATTCTCACCAAATGTTAGTAAGGTGAAGATGAAATTGTGACCGGGACGAAAAATCGGTTTAGGAATACTCGAAATTTTGAGTGAAATCGGAGCAGGGAGTACTAAATGTTAGAGAGGTTTGAATGAGATGAACTGATGAAAAATTTCTAACACCTGTATATATACCCCCACACATAGGTCGTGCGTACTTGTCAAGTGCACAGGATTTAACTCCTGCATACTTAGTAAGTACACATGACTTAAGTCTTGCGTACTTGATAAGTACGCAGGGTTTACCTCATGCGCACATAACAAGTACGCAGAGACCCTTGTGTACTCAAACTTTCAACTCAAATTATGAAGATGTCAAGTCAAATAGCGAACCGGTTATGAACATTCAATCAAGAGGATTCAAAAGCAGTTCAAGGAAGTTAAACCCAAATATTTTTGGCTTTTCTTAACTTTTAATAAACTGTACTGAAAATCTTTTTGTCATTTTCGATAATGATAGAAATGTACATGAACTTAAAATCTTTTTAAACTTTTCTAAATAAAGAGAATATGCACAAGATTCAAATCCGGATATACAAGAATGTACACACAAACTATTTTTGGTTAAAGTCATGAGCAGAGGATCATATCAGGCAAAGAATTTAGCAAAAATGATACAAAATAAACATCAAAGAATATGGGATCATGTCATGAGTTACTACTTATTCATACGTAATATGCAATATAAACAAGTTAACTCAAGTTGTCAATATTATAAGATTTGAAACCATAAGTATCTTTGTATCACGTTCTTGTGTGTTAAGGTATTAATTATAAGTGTACAACGTGTACCCCACAGTTCTGCTATAGAAATTTAAATTGCACTATCTCAAGGCATCTAAGATTTTCCCAAAGATTTCCAAATCTCCAGAATGAAGTTACATCGTTTAGCACAGAAAAAATCAAGCAGAATCCATAAGGATTATCAAGAATCATAAGATTTAGAATCTAGTGATTCATTTGTCTTGGTTTGATAGGTTTTTCTTCAGTGAATATCATATGATGATTCAGTTTAATAGATATGGAGTCTGTGTATTTGGGTAAGGGGATCCAACTTTTATCTGGATTTGATTTCAATGAATCATGTATGATTCAAGGGTGAATATATGCTTAACGGTTGATGTCAAGACATATCTTGGCCCAACTTCCCATTACATACTTGTGAGTATGGGTAGTGAAGTGAACCGATAAATTATGCTAAAGACATAACCCGAAACTGGTCTCATAAGAAAATATTTGCCAAAATCTTACATCCTTTATCTGATAATGATCTTTTTGTACTCTTTTACACACACACACATGCATACATGGGTTCAAATCACAGTTGTAGTATTGATTTAGTTTCCACACTACTAATGATTCAAAAATGCTTATAGCCAACTGACAATTCAAATTACTTGCAAATAATCAAATTAAAACTGAAACAACTAAACTTTCAAGTAATCATGACGCGATCATTTCCCATATGTGCAGTCTAAGACATTTAGATCACTTATTGATGTACTATCATTTCCTCTTTTCTTCAAATGACTATGAAATTTTCATGATTTTCTATTTTGTTTGGATTTTCCGAAGATGTTAATTAAAGAGAAAACGAACTTAACAAAAGAAATTCAAAGGAAATAAATATTAACTCCTATGAAATGATTTGATTTTGAAAAAGAGTTTTTACTCAGGATTGAACATTCCTATCAAGTTGACCAGATGTTCAAAACGGGTCCGATCAAATGCCTTAGTGAAAAGGTCAGCAAAGTTGTCATCTGTGTGAACTTTGATAAGTTCAATCAAATGCTTTTCATCACAGTCACGGATGAAATGATGGCGAATCTCTATATGCTTAGTTTTGGAATGTTTCACCGGGTTGTTCATGATAGACATCGTGGCATTGTTGTCAATGAACAGGGGAGTTCGAGTGTAGTTCAAGCCATAATCTATCAATTGTTTCTGGATCCACAATATCTGAGAACAACAGCTTGCTGCAGCAATGTACTCTGCTTCACATGTTGAGACAAAAAGCATTGACTGCTTCTTGCACTGCCAGGAGACCAGCATGTCTCCCACTAATTAACATCCACCTGAAGTTGATTTTCTATCAAGGTTACAACCGCCATAATCAGAATCGGTATAGGCTTTGAAGTCGAATGACTGCTGCTTCGAGTACCAAAGACCCAATCGGGGTTTCCCCTTCAAGTATCTGAAGATCCTCTTAACAGCTATCAGGTGAGACTCCTTTGGTTGTGACTGAAACCTTGAGCACAAGCATACAGAAAAGATTTTGTCGGGCCTTGAAGCTGTGAGATACATAAGAGATCCGATCATCCCACGGTACAATTTGCAATCCACATCCTTTCCATCTTTGTCTGGATGCAGACCATGATTGACTTGGATAGGTGTGCCATAAGTACTGCTATCATTCATATTGTATTTTGTCAAGATGTCCTGCACATACTTAGTTTGATGTAGATATATGCCATCCTCTCTTTGACTGACTTGCAGATCCAAGAAGAACGACAATTCACCCATGTTGCTCATTTCAAACTTGGACTTCATCACCTATTCGAATTTCCTACACATCCCTTCATTTGTAGACCCAAAGATAATGTCGTCGACATAGACTTGTACTAGTAGAATATCACCTCCTTCTTTCCTAATGAAGAGAGTCGAGTCAATTTGTCCTTGTTCGAAACCATTGGACAGTAGATTTTTTGATAAAGTCTCATACCATACCCTAGGTGCTTAATTAAGACCATAAAGTGCTTTGTCGAGCTTATACACTTTATTGATATTATCCAGATCTTCAAAGCCGGGTGGTTGAGTAACATAGACCTCTTCATGAACTTTATCGTATAGGAAAGCACTCTTCACATCAAGTTGATAGACCTTGAAGCCGACAAAGGAGGCATAAGCCAGAAACAGTCGAATGGACTCAAGTCTCGCAACTGGGGCATACACCTCTGTGTAATCCAGCCCTCTTACTGATAAAAATCCTAAACAACCAACCTTGCTTTATTCTTCACTACAACATGTCGATCGTCCGTCTTACATTTGAACACCCATCTGGTTCCAATTGGATGCATACCCTTCGGAAGGTCAACCAAATCCCACACGCGCAACTTTTGGAATTGAGACAATTCATCTTGCATCACCTCTATCCAACAGTTGACAGGGAGAGCCTCTTTTACATTCTTCGTCTCCAATTGAGATACGAATACAGCATGCAAGCAAGTTTCCATGATACCTATGTCAAGTATCTCAGCATACAAACTGGTGTTCTCAGTAATGGTTCTATGATGAGTTTGAACACCAGCATCAGGATCACTAATACTGTTGTCAATTGGATGATTCTTATGCACTCTCGTATCTGGTACATGTGGTTCCTGGATGTTGGAATCTAGATTCGTGCTCAACTCCCCCATATCCTGTGTTCTAGAAGAAGAAGATTCAATGTTGATTGGATCAGCTGGAGATTCATTTCCTACGTGAGTATTAGGATCAGCTTGAGCGTCATTTTCGTCAACATGAACAACTTCAATGTCATCACTATCATGAGTTCTATATGAAGAATCAGCATTTGAATCGGGAGTTTCTATCGGTACAGTTGCACCGATTGAGAAATTGGAGTCATCACCGCCACCAAAGAACTCGTTCACATTTGCGGCATCATCTTCAGATAGATCAGGAAGGTTGAAAGACTTGAATAGAGCATCATAATCAAAACCCCAAGCTGGACCTGTTGTTTCTGGTGGAATGCTGTGTTTGCTGCAATCTACTTCGAACCATTCTTTGATTGAACGAGTTCCTATATTGTACACTCTCTTGCATGGTGAGTTAGCAACATATCCTAAGAAGATGCCTTCCACCACTTTTGCATGAAATTTGGATTGACGATCCTTGTACTGTACCAATAAGGAACAGGGACTACCAAATGGGACTAGGTAGTCAAGATTTGGAGGTCGATTGTTGATCAGCTCATAACCAGTTTTATTATGCCTCTTAACCACCAGAACTCTATTTAAGACGTGACAAGCTGTGTTGACTGCTTCCACCCAGAACGTTACGGGAAGCCTAGCATCTGATAGCATTGTCCTTGCAGTCTCAATTAGGGTTCAGTTCTTCCGTTCTGCAACTCCATTCTGCTGGGGCGTATACGGTGCACTAAATTCATGACGAATACCCTTCTTGAGACAGAAAAGCTCCATCATGTTATTCTTGAACTCTGTGCCGTTATCACTCCTTATTCTTCTAACCTTCAGTTTGCATAAAGTTTCCAAGCTCACAATCAGGTATTGAAGAATATCAGCAGTCTCATCCTTTGTACCTAAGAAATGCACCCAAGAAAAACGTGAGAAATCATCAATTACAACTAGACAGTATGACTTACCTCCAATACTCCTGATACTTATGGGCCTAAACAAATCCATATGTAAGAGCTCTAAAGGGGTATCGATGGAGTTATGGAACTTGGGCTTGTGAGACTTCCGTTGCTATTTGTCCTTTTTACACGGCATACAGTCATCTGCAATGGAGAATCTCAGTTTAGGAACCCCGTTAACTAAACCGTTTCGGACAAGATGATTCGTTTTTCCGTATGAAAAATGCTTGAGTTTCCTATGCAACAAGAGTGAGTCAAGCTCTGTCGCTTTAGTAAGCAAACAAGTAGCAACTGATGAGGTGGTTGTAGGTCCACATGACTCATCTCATATCAATCTCGTGACAGGACGTCTCGATAACACGGAGTGCGGAATCCTTCGTGTTAACATATGTATACGAATTGACAATAGAAACAACAGGTAAATAAACTTTCTTTGTATTCCACCAAACACAGAGTTTACAGAATACACTTGTTCGATCAATATGCTACTTCTTTCTTGATTTCAGAACAGATTCTATAAACTCCTATTTATAGACACAAACTCTGCAATAGGTGAACTTAACAAGTTCTCTTCTAAAGATGCTTAGGCGAACTCTATGAACATGTACAATATTCCTTAGGCAAACTTAACAAGTTCGCTCCTAAAGATGCTTAGGCGAACTTGTTAACTTCGCCTCTGTATGAACTTCCACAGAATTTTATCAACAGTTACAAAACATGTCCTAACAGACTCCCCTTTAACTGTTGCTAACAATTCTATCAATTACAAGTCAAAGACTCTAAGACTAAGTCATAGTATGTTTAAGCTCGTTGTCACCAGAATATACTCCAACAGACTCCCCCTTGACAACAGCTTTAGAAGATTTTCATCCGTCTTTATATATCATCAAACACACTATAGTCTTCGTCTTGTTCATCTGCACTTTCTCTTTCTATCTAGAAGAAAACTTGGTAGAAGGACCCCTTGTCAACTTTTGTCTGTAATATTCAGTTTTTGCAAAAGAGAACAACCAAGAATAACCAACAGTTAAAATTTCCATGGAAGCTGGAAAAATAAAATCTTTTTGGTATTTCAAACATAAGAAACACAAAATCTTTTTGGTTTTTCTTTGTACAAACTAAAATGTAAAATACAAAATCACATCTTTTTGGTCGAACATCACGAGTAAGAAGATCATATCAATAAAAACAATGCATCAATCACACATGTTGGATAAACATCCCTAAACATTCTATGGGTATCCTGTGCAGTGTCATTCTTTCATTTCTTTCGTTTGAATTTCCAAACAATTATATGAAGTAACATCTTTTGAATCAAATAAGATCAAATCTTTTAAGCTTCAACCAAAACATGTAATGATACGCGAAGAACTTCAAAAAAGATGGGATCAGATCATAACATGCTTATAATATAAATTACATATGAATTTGTAACACATAACATGTCAATCTAAGTTGTCAGTATTATTGAAACCATCAGTATCTTTGTCCCATGTTCTTGTGAATTAATGTACCATTTATTTTGTAATACAACGTGTACCCCACAAATATGCCAACAAAAAAATAAATGTGTATTATCTTCAAGACATATAAGATTATTGCAAGATAATATTCAATGTCCAGGATGAAATTATACCGTTAAACACAGGAAAATATCAAGCAGAGAATCAGAATGATTTAGAATCGAATGATTCAAATGTCTTGGTTTGGATGAAGTATCACGATTCATAGTAACAGAAAGATTATACCAATAGAATTCTTCAACATAAGATTGATCAAGGAATCGATTGATTCAATGACATAGGGTAGCGTGATCCAACTGTTATCTGGATATATTCAATGGAATCAGGATAATGATCCAAGGGCTAGTATATGTTCCAACGGATGTTGTCAGAAACATATCTTAGTCCAACTTCACGTTGCATGTTTTTCGGGGCATGGGCAGTGAAGTGAATTGAAAATTTGTGTTTAACGACATAACCGATACTGGTCTCATGAAGTACTTTAGATCTTATATTCTTTATTTGCTAAATGATCTTTTACACACACCCCAGGCATACCATGGGTTCAAATCACAGTTGTCACAAAGATCATTATGTTGTCACACTACTAATGGACCAAAGATACTCATAGCCTATCGACAATTCAGACTACATGCTAGTATCCAAATTGAAATATAAGCACCAAGCATCAATTTTTGTTAAGCATAAGCAGTTATGAAGCTATCGTTTCACATACTGTGCAGTCTTAGAAGTTCTGATCAAAACATTTATCACAGATATATATGATAAGCATCATAAAGTCCAACTAAGGTCATGTGTGACTGAACATCAACTGATGTACTATCATTTATCCTTATAACTTCAAGTAATGTCGATTTTAACTTTTTCAATTTGTTTGGCGTTTTCAAAATCTTTTTCAAAGAAAGTAAAACAAACGAAAATAAACCTTCCATGAAAACATTTTATGAAAAACAATTTACTTGGTTACTTGGGATTAAGCAAGTCAATCAATTAAAAACTCAAACCGATGTAATCCTGTAATTGAATGCCTTTGCCTTTGTCACCAACACAAATCTGTACTCCCCCTGTCCTATAGACTCCCTCTTAACTAGTCAAATGGTTGCATCAATGAATTTATGCTCACCATCTTCATCCTAAGTTCCAGGTTGTCTTTTGGACTTGGTCAAACACTTTCCAAAACAAACATTGTGTGTGACATATTCTCCCCCTTGAGCATCAACTCATTGAATCAAATAGATTCTCAGTTATCAACAACTCTTTACTCTTGCAGATGTCATTCCATGTCATGTGCTTAGAACCACCACTATCAACAACCAAAATGGTATTAATAGTCCCTCTTGGTTAATCTTGCACATCTAAGAAGAAACATTAATTTGAAATTGGGACCCAAGCCATGGTAGTCATGGGTCGTCCATCTATATCAAAATAATAAACCTCACTCCATTCACAATGGAATCTCTCATCGATTTTCGGTGATTGCTCCGACGAGTTAGAAACAGAAACTTTAGATTTCCAAAAATGCTTCTGTTCATTAAGTTCTTTTTGCTTAAAATGTGAAGTGTTTGAACAATCTTGTTCATTTGAAAAGTGTTTAGATTTTGAAAACTCATGTTGTTCTAAAAGTTTTCTCAATCTTCTGTTTCTCCTCCGTCTTTGAGGTCTAGAAAGCCTAACCTCGGATTTTGAATTACCCTTTGGTTCACGAGGTTTAGCCACATTTGGGTTAACATAAGGCTTACCAAAAGTTCTTACCTTTTCTGGAGTAACATGTCGGTTACCTTTGTCGTTGTGAGGACAAGCAATCTGAATATGACCCACAAGGCCACAATAAAAGCGAGATCTCTTCTCACTATATTCTCTCATATAAGGAATCTTCACACGATAAGATGCACTTGAAGAAAATTCTCCAACATGAACTTCTTTTGGCTTTATTTTCTCTAGAACTCCATATTTTGTAACAGGTTTTGATTCAGGCTTCATCTTCTCAGGAAATACATGCTTCTCCCCTTTATTTTTGTAAGGACAGGTCACCACAATGTGTCCCATCTCATTATAATGAAAGCAGGTACGCCTGTCTTTATAATCTCTTACATATGGAAGTCTCCTTGAGTTTGAAGAACTTCCAAATGTATAATTTCTAGAGGAATTAGAATCAACCATTGAGTTTTCTTTCTTAACCTCTTTCGGTATCACCTCTACCTTAGCTTCATCAAAATATTCATCATCACTCTCATCAGAATACACCATATCTTCACCTATGACTGGATTCACTTTCAACACAGTCTTAGGATCTAAATCCTCATCTTTTATAATCTGAGGTGTAACAGAATAATTTCCGTTGAATGGTGGAGGAACATAACCAATACCACTAGTTCCCTTCCCCTCTTCTGTATTATTAAAATATCCCCGGAAGAATGATGAATTTCCAAAGCTTTCTAACTTTCTATGCAATCTGATCACCTTTGCTTTAGATTCAACTAGTTTCTTATCTTTTTCCGTAAGATCATTATTTCTTTTCTCAATTTCTGCAAAGGACATATCCAGGTGATATGCCTACTCTTTGATCTTCAAAGTCAGAGAACTTATATCCCTCTTCAATGATTATATTCCCTCAATACACACATTCTCATTATCCTTTAATTTATGGTTTACCGTGGGCATGGATTTCATATCACAAATGAGGTTGATGTTATCATCCATAACCCTCATCATTTTATCCTTCACTGAAATACAGTTAGAAAAAAACGTTTCAGAGTTAGAAACTACGGTATCCTTTTCTTCTAAAGAAGATGCACCAGGAGCCATGAATACGTCATCATCAGCTTCACTCTTTTGAGCAACAATGACAGGCTCTGCATCAGTTTCTAATTCACACAGATCATCTTCAACTATCTGGAAGCTTATGTCAGTCATCATATCACTCTCGGTAGACTGAGTACTTTCACCAGAACGAATACTCTCACTATCACTTAACTCTGCAGAAGAATCACTTTCAGAATAACTCGGCTTCTCCAATACTTCGTTGATCATGACAACAAACACTTGAGTAGTAGCTTCACCCTTTTTCTTCAAAGCTTCCCATAGATCTCTTGAAGTTGGACACTTCCTGAGACTATGAATGATTTCTTATGGTAAAGATAATTTTAAAGTTTCACACGTTTTCATCTCATGATTAAACTTCTGCTTTTCTACTTTAGTAAGAGATGTTACTGGTTTGGGAACATCACGAAATTCCAGAAAGTCAAAAGTAGGATGCACATATCCTTCTATTATTGGTCTCCAAAAATTTTCATCAGTTTCTGATACGAACTGTTCGAACCGATCTTTCCAGTTAGAATAATCTGCAAGACTTAACAATTTGGCTGGTTTCTGAGATGTACCAATCTCGTTATCGTAATTTAACATGTTAGTCACTTGCACCATATTTGCCATTTGTAGAAAAAATTTCCAAGTGTTGAACAAATACTCCCCTCAGGCGAAGATAATAAGTTCGCTTCAAAGCCAAACAAGCGAATTTGATATCAAGCGAATTTGATATCAAGCGAACTTGATAAGTTCGCTTAAAACAAGAAAATCCGGTAAGTTCGCCTACTGAATAAATTCGCTTAAAATGAGAGAAGCGAACTTGATAAGTTCTCTTGCTAAGTTCGCCTGCAACAAATATCAGCAAGTTCGCTTGCTTCAGCTGTAACAAACTCAGCAACTCAAACAGGAACAAATATCACCTAAAATCATCATTTCTCACAGATTAGAAGGAATTTGAAGAAATTGGACCATAGGATTTAGTATTTTATGAAATAGAACGCTTCTATCGGATTAATTTCAACAAAATCCACTTCAAATCCATGAATTTAGCAGTAAAATCAGCTTCAAGAACTTGAAAACTCCATGGATACAAAAACTTCTAAAAACGATAAATTTCTTGTCAAATTGTACACCAAAACGTCTCTAATCACCGAGAATCAAACACAAATCATGAGCAAAAGCTCTGATACCACTTGTAGGACCACATGACTCATCTCATATCGATCTCGTGATAGGACGTCTCGATAGCACGGAGTGCGGAATCCTTCGTGTTAACGTATGTATACGAATTGACAATAGAAACAACAGGTAAATAAACTTTCTCTTTGTATTCCACCAAACACAGAGTTTACAGAATACACTTGTTCGATCAATATGCTACTTCTTTTTCGATTTCAGAACAGATTCTGTAAACTCCTATTTATAGACACAAACTCTGCAATAGGCGAACTTAACAAGTTCGATTCTAAAGATGCTTAGGCGAACTTGTTAAGTTTGCCTCTCTATGAACTTGTACAATATTCCTTTGGCGAACTTAACAAGTTCGTTCCTAAAGACTCTCTATGAACTTACACAGAATTTTATCAACAGTTACAAAACATGTCCTAATAGACTCCCCTTTAACTGTTGCTAACAATTCTATCACTTACAAGTCAAAGACTCTAAGACTAAGACATAATATCTTTAAGCTCGTTGTCACCAGAATATGCTCCAACAGTGGTTGTAGCCACGCTCATATCAATCTGATAGGTGTCGTTCGTTCTAGGTGCACACATCAAAATCCAGTCTTCGGGAACCTCAAAACCAGGTTTGAGAATCATGCATTCAGACTTGTCAAACATAACCGAGTACTCCTTGTCACACATCTGAGAAACACTCAACATGTTATGCTTTAGCTGCTCGCAGTAGTTGACGTTTTCAAAGCTTACACATCCTTTTGAAACCACGCCTTGACCCGTAATACTACCACCTTTCTCTCCTGCAAAGGCCACATAGTCGCCCCTGAATGGTTTAACATCTTGAAGCAAAGCCATAATGCTTGTCATGTGCCTGGAGCATCCACTATCTACATACCAACGGTTAGAGATAGTTCCCTTCGGATGTCCCTGCACGAGTCACAAGAAATTAATTAGATTTGGAGACCCAAGCCATAGTGGTCTTGGGTCGTCCGTCTTTCTCAAAATAAACTACCTCAATCATTTCACAATCATTACTGCAAAAAATGGGTGAATCTTTAGAAGATTTAGGAACAGACGATTAAGAAATTTTAGATTTCTTTTTCCAAGATCTTTTCTTTTGTTTTACTGGAACAGTCGGCTTGCATTCAGAAGCACCAGGTGAACTAGTAGAAGCTTCACCTGATTGAATTCCAGCCAGCTGTTCCAGCTTTCTTAATTTTTTGTTCCTTCTTCTCCTTTATGGTTTGGAGAGTTTAACCACGGGCTTCTCACCAGTTGGTGCACTACCAGAGGTAGACACATAGGGTTTAACATGTTGCTTTTCCCTTTTTGGAACAAATGGATTAGCCTTAGATGTGGTCTTTGGCTTCACCATAGGTTTCACTAGTGGTTTCACCACATTTGGTTTGGGATTCTTGGGTTGCTTCACTGGTGGTGACTTAGAGATAACAGTCGGTTGTGAAACAATTGGCCGTTTCCCTTGGTTCTTAGCAAGGCAGTTCACAAGGATGTGACCAACCATACCACACCACAGTGAAAGTAAGCATGCTTTTCCTTATGAATCCTCCTATAGGGCTCGTTAGATCTAGCATTTGATGACTCAGCATGATGAGCAGGAGGAGTTGTTTGATGAACATGAGTAGTGGTTTTTGATGGACCTGATGTTGATTCATTTTTGGGGATGTAATATTTTTCCAAATTAGCTTTATAACCAAGCCCGTAATGATTTACATAGGCTTCTTTCTTTACTTTTCTAATATTCTTATAACCCATATAAAACATTACTTTTAGTTTTTCATTTATTTCAATGGTATCAGGCTCGGTCAAAATACAATTATCATGATCAGTGACAATGTTTTTCACAACTTTGTGTTCACCAATCAACTCCTCTGGCGCAGCACCATCAGGGATGGTGTTCTCAGAGCCTTCATCAGTGAAGAACTCCTGATCAGAAGCAGAGTCAGCCTTACTTGAGGAATCATCCTTGTTAGAGGAATCATCCTGACTTGAGGATTCATCAAGGTATGACAAGTCAATATCAATTAAGCCGTTGATAAATTTCCCGCTTACTGGTGGAGGAATGGCATTAGTACCCAACACTAAGCCATTCACTTGTCTCACTACTGATTCGTAGTGTTCCGCCACAAAACGAGAATTTTTCAACTTCTCAATTCTACCATTCAACATCAAGACCTCATTCTGCAGCTTGGTAATTTCATTATTTCTCTTTTCCAACCCCTTGTATGAAACATCCAAATGAAACTGTTGTTCACTGATTTTAAGTGAAAAATCACGTCTTTCTTTCTTTAAAGTTTCAATTGAATCTTTGTAACGTTTTACATTTTCTTTGTAGCTTAAAGCTACAATACTAAGGGGTTCGACCTTGTCCTGAAGCTTAGAATTTTCTTCTTTCAAGACAATACATTTGGAACAAGAAATAATAGAAAAAGAATTAGAGTCTACCTCAGTTGACGAACTTGATGCCTCCCCAATAGCCATGAGGGCAAATGCATATGTAGACTCCCTTTGGTCTGCTACAGAAGCTTCCCTTTCTTCTGCTTCCATCATCTCAACGATCTCAGCCATGAGACCAACTTGTGTTTGAGCAATAAGGGCATCCTCCAAATGAACACCCCAATCAAAGTTTTCGTCCAGTTGAGCTACCAAAGCATTGGACGTTCCACCTTGACTTTGATTGCCGTTGTTAGAATTGTTTACCCTTAACCATTTCCTTGGTTGTTTCCCTGGCTTGGTCTGGTGAAACCTGAAGCAGGTGCTTTATCCTTCTGACATTCACAAGCAAAGTGTCCAAAGTTCTGACACTTGTAGCACTTGGTTTTGGATTTATCAAAACCCACCGTGGCATTTGAATGCCCACCAATGAACTTCCTTCCAATTCTATTCAAGAAACGCTTGGCCCTTCTCAAGATCATGGCCATATTCCATTGAATATCCATATCATCCATGTCATCTGGATCCACCTGATTAAAATCTTCTTCAATGGTTTCAGGACCCGTAAGCTTGCCACCAATGAAGTTCTCATAGGCAAGCATACACGATGAAAGTAATGCTACATGATCTTCAGCTATCTTGGCTATAGCAGTCTGGTTAGCTGAAGATGTGGAGGAAGGATTTCTTGAGGAATGTTGGTGGTGAGAACCAAATCCAGATGCTGTAAAGCATGTATGACCACCACAACCATTTGAGTTATCTTCTTCATGAGAGTTCTCTGAGAATAAGGCGATTCCTGAACCCGATGACTTAGATGTGGAAGACGTCCCATAATACATAGAAGGGTCTTGGATTTGAGGTCTCCCTGAGCTTTCTTTCCTTTTCAAGTTCATATCGTGTGCTTGAACCTTTCCAATTGCTTCTTCAATCGTCATCTCATAGAACTTGGGGTTCTCTCTCAGTAGAGTGGTATACATCTCAAACTTTGGTGGTAACGCATCCAGAAACTTTTCAACTAATTCCTCATCAGGATACTTTAGCTCATAAGCTTTTAACTCAGTTTACAGATGATAGAATCTAGATATAAGTTCATTTGTAGATTCATTCTCCAGGTATCTAAAGCACTCGTACTGCTTTCTCAGGAGATCTCTTCTGCTCTTCTTGATGTCATTGTTCGCCTCAAATCTTTTTTGCAATGCCTTCGAGAGATCTTTCGAATTATCATATCCTCTGAATCTATGAAAAAGCTCTCTAGTCAGGGCCATTGTGATAGATCCATGTGCCTTCTTTTCTCTGTCATAAACTTTCTTTTCTTCTTCATCTAGCTTAGATATAGGCTTGGGAACAATCTCATCAAGATATGTATAAGTCGGATGCATATAACCCTCAAGTATAGGTATCCACAAAGAGGAATCAGTGTATGAGATATAATGCTCAAAGCGTGCTTTCCAATTCGAATAATCATTAACATTAAGCAGCTTTGGCGGTTTTTGCGGAGTACCTATCTTGTTATCATAGTTAGCAGGTTACCAAGATTCTGAAGATTTGCCATAGTGTAAAACTTAGTCAAAAACTCAGAAAGTCAACACAACTTGCGCATCTAAGAATGGCCTTGCTCACCTAAGAAATTGGTCTTGCGCACTTGAAATTTCCTCTTGCGTACTTAACAAGTACGCAGGAGTAAATGTGGAAGAAAAATTAAGTACACACAAGAATGGTCTTGCGTACTTAGCAAGTACGCACGAAGACTATCCTTTTTTCCAAAAAGGGTAAGTACGCAGAATGCTTTATCCACCTGCTCCACCAACTCTTTTCGGTAGCCGGAAATAGCTCAGATCTTCAAATTTTGAAGATATGAACAAATTGATCAAGCCAAAAGGTTAGAAACTTGTTTCTAACAAACCCTTGATGATCAAAACACTCAAACAAACAAGAAAAAGGTTGGATTTTGAAGGATTTTTGCTTTTAAAATAGCGCTCAAGAGCTACCTCTATTTTATCACCAAAATCAATCAGTTTTCCTTGTAGAAAGGCTGTAGATTGTGCCAAAAATGCTCCTAACACGCTCACAACACAAGAAATCAAGAGCAAAAGCTCTGATACCACTTGTAGGTCCCACGGGTGTCTCGGATCGTCACATGCAAGTGTGTTCCTAATCAAAACTGGGTGTAGAATGCCCGTGATTAGGTGGAGTATCAAGCAACACAAAGTAAACTGACAACAAACACAAGATACTAAGACATATTGCCTGCGCACTTGCTAAGTGCGTAGGGCTTTGTTCCTGTGTACTTAGCAAGTACACAGCCTTTGTTCTTGCGTACTTGCTAAGTATGTAGGTTAAGCAACCTGCGCACTTGTTAAGTGCGCACAACACTTAACAAAGACAAAACATTGACAAGTACCTACAAACATGATTACAACTCGATAAACCAAAACATACAGATGCTGAAATACAAATAAAAATACAGAAAGACAATACGTAAGTAAAAAAAATCTTCAGAGTGCATGTCACAAGAATTGCTTCAACAAACTCCCCCTTGACAGCAGCTCTGGATATGTCTTCAGTCTCTATCAGCTTCAGAGTGCTTGTCACAAGAATTGCTTCAGCAGGACGTATAGCTCTTCCAAGCGTGCCTTCACTTATCAGAGTTTTCAATCAACATTCATACATAGTTATCATCTATCTGGAATGCCATCTGCTAACCTGTCTAAAAGATTAGAAAATAATTGGGCCAACGTAAGCTGGTGAGTTCGCTTTTAAAATCATTTGGTTACGAAATCAGGGTTCAAAATGATATATGTTATCAATAACTAACGATCATCTTCTAGTAGAAACTACTATTGGATTACACAAACATTCCTGGGTTCACAATATCTTGAATTAAATCTTTATCACAGCTAGATAACAAGCATTTCCATCATCTGCCCTATAACTAAAAAAGATGGTAACTTGACCATACTGTCCACACTGGACAATAGTCTACTGTCGAAACTGAACAGTAGACCGCCTCGAAACAGAAGGCTTGGTCGACACAGGAATTACAATCATGATACACCCCACCACATGAAAGCTTTTATCTGACACATTGATAATAATCCAAGGTACTTGGTCTCAAAATATCGTTTCCATAATTCGTATTCAAATCTGGTTTCACATAAAATCATTTGATATATTTCTTTGCCCAAAACATATTTGATAGTATTTAAAATAGGGCATCATAACATTTCATGGAAAACATCTTATTTCATATCAAAACCATTTATAAAATATTTCCCAGTTAGATGAACTCACGTTCAAAACCCTTATAAAAACAGCTCCAAGTGTGTATGAACTCACCTCGATAGTATCTCAATTCGTATATATGAATTCAATACCTCGTACGATATCCTAGATCATAATAACCTTACTTAAAACATATCTAGGTCAATGGTAAATAACCAAATCGTACTGAACTAGTCAGAACCTTACCTTGGAACTATCTACGGCTTATTGCGGACGAAAGCTAGAAACTGGACTTTCGAACGTGTACAGGCACTTTGGCATAGATTCCTAGGCTAAGTATGTGTGTTTGAGTGTGTTTTTGTGTATGAATGATGTCTCAAACTCGTCTGCCATTGAAATCTATTTATAGGCCAATTTTGGACTCATGTTGAACCGACATGTACGACCATATCGGTCCGACATCATTTATGGCGGTTTATTTGGCTTGGTGTCCACACGTCAGACCGTCATCCAAACAATATCGGTCCGACTTTCGCATATCGGACCAACACCAAAATCATATCGGTCCGACTTCCAGCCGAGTCATCAGACACGCGTCGAAACTTAGAGCTGAGTCACCGGACATGTGTCATCACTTAATTTATTACTTCCTCTTCACATGTCGGACCGACAGTGTAGGTCCTCATGGCACTTTTACAGATCGTTCTCATGATAAGACGTGTCGTTAACTCGGAGTGCGAAATCTAATGAATCAACGATTAGATACACAAAAGACAATAGAGACAATCAAGTAAATAACATTCACACTTGTATTCTAATTCTCAATAGAGTTTACAGACTCAATCGTTTAACTCTGTTCGTTTTCTGATCTATCTCTTCTTGTAAACTGACTCTGTAAACATCTATATATAGACATCTGACCTGCATTAGGCGAACTTAACAAGTTCGCCTCTAACAGACTAAGAGAACGTATTAAGTTCGCCTCTGATAAACCACGCGAACTTGTTAAGTTCGCCTCTCTATGAACTTACACGGAATTTTATCAACAGTTACAAAACATGTCCTAACAGACTCCCCTTTAACTGTTGCTAACAATTCTATCAATTACAAGTGAAAGACTCTAAGACTAAGACATAATATCTTCAAGCTCGTTGTCACCAGAATATGCTCCAACAGACTCCCCCTTGACAACAGCTTCAGAAGATTGTCATCCGTCTTCATATATCATCAAACATGTTGTAGTCTTCGTCTTGTTCATCTGCACTTTCTCTCTTTATTTCTAGAAGAAAACTTGGGAGAAGGACCCCTTGTAAACTTCTATCTGTAATATTCAGTTTATGCAAAGGAGAACAACCAAGAATAACCAACAATTAAGATTTCCATGGAAGCTGGAAAAATAAAATCTTTTTGGTTTTTCAAACATAAGAAACACAAAATATTTTTGGTTTTTCTCTATATAAACTGAAATGTAAAATACAAAATCACATCTTTTTGGTCGAACATCACGAGTAAGAAGATCATATCAGTATATATGAGATATCAATCACACATCTTGGATATAAAATCCATATATTATCAAATGGTATCCTATGTCATTCTTTCAAGCCTTGACCAATCAAACCAATATCTTTCAAGATTATCACACTCTATCTTTTCAAGACTTTCATATTGCATGTTATGATACGCGATAAACATTCAAAGAAAATAGGATCAGGCTATGACACACAAATTCAAATTGTCAATATTATAAGATTTGAAACTAAAGCATCTCATTCCCACTTTCTTGTGAGTTAATGTACCATTTAAGTATGAAATACAATGTGTACCCCACTAGTATGCCAACAGAAAGTAAATGCACTATCTTCAAGACATATAAGATTTTACTAAAGATTATCCGAATTTCCAGAATGAGGAGACATCACTTAGTACATGAATAGCAGAATCCAAATTGGATTGTATAGGAATCAATGAGATTCATAATCGAATGATTCAATGTCTTGGCTTATATATGTGGAATCATAAGATTCAGGTACGTGGATCCAACTGTTATCTGGATTATGAATTCAACGGAATCAGTAAATATGATTTATCAATATGATCCAAGGGCTAGTATATGTTTGACAGATGTTGTCAAGTACATATCTTGATTATACTTCAAATTGTATGCTTTTCGGGACATGGGCACTGAAGCAAATCGAATGAATAGTGCTAAGGATATAACCCGAAACTGATCTCATACGAAAATCTTTATTAAAAGCTAATATTCTTTATCTGATAGTGATCTTTTAACACACACACCCAGGCATAAAATGGGTTCAAATCACAGTTGTAACATATGCAATTATGTTTTCACACTACTAATGGTTCAGTGACGCTTTTAGTCTACTGAAAATTCAAATTATATGCATACACAACACTGTCATTTCCTATTTGTGTAGTCTCTGAAGTTTAGATCAAAACATATAATTCAGATATATTAACATAAAGCACCAACCAGTCAATCTAAGGTCATGTGTGAAAAAACATCTACTGATGTACTATCATCTCTTCTTTAACTTTAAGTAATGTCGATTTTAACTTTTTCAATTTGTTTGGCTTTTTCAAAATCTTTTTCAAAGAATGTAAAACAAACAAAAATAAAATCTTCCATGAAAATATTTTATGAAAAACATTTTACTTGGTTACTCAGGATTATGCAAGTCAATCAATTAAAAACTCAAAGCGATGTAATCCTGTAAATGAATGCCTTTGCCTTTTGTCACCAACACAGTTATGTACTCCCTCTGTCCTGTAGACTCCCCCTCAACTAGTCAAATGATTGCAACAACGACTTTATGCTCACCATCGTCATCCTAAGTATCAGATTATCATTTGGACTTTGTAAAACTCTTTCCAAAACATTGTGTGTGACATATTCTCCCCCTTGAGCATCAAGTCGTTGAATCAAATAGATTCTAAGTTATCAACAACTCTTTACTCATGCAGATGTCATTCCCTGTCATGTGCTAAGAAGAACCACTATCAACAACCAAAATGGTATTAATAGTCCCTCTTGATAAATCCTGCATATCTAACAAGAAACATTAATTTGAAATTGGGACCCAAGCCATGGTAGTCATGGGTCGTCCATCTATATCAAAATACTAAACCTCACTCCATTCGTAATTGAATCTCTCATCTATTTTCGGAGATTGTTCCGACTAGTCAGAAACAGACACTTTAGATTTCCAAACATACTTCTATTCATTAATTTCTTTTTGCTTAAAATGTGAAGTGTTTGAACAATCATGTTCATTTGAAAAATGTTTAGATTGTGAAAGCTCTCGTTGCTCTAAAAGTTTTCTCAATCTTCTGTTTCTCTTCCATCTTTGAGGTCTAGAAAGCCTAACCTCAGATTTTGAATTACCCTTTGGTTTATCACGAGGTTTAACCACATTTTGGTTAACATAAGGCTTACCATGAGGTCTTACCTTTCCTGGAGTAACAAGTCGGTTAGCTTTGGCGTTGTGAGGACAAGCAATCTGAATATGACCAACAAGACCACAAGAAAAGCAAGATCTCTTCTCACGATATTCTCTCATATAAGGAATCTTCACACGATAAGATGTACTTGAAGAAGATTCTCCTACACGAACTTCTTTTGGATATATTTTCTCTGGAACTCCAGATTTTGCAACAGGTTTTGATTCAGGCTTGATCTTCTCAGGAACTACATGCTTCTTCCCTTTATTTTTGTAAGGACAGTTCACCACAATGTGTCCCATCTCATTACAATGAAAACATGTACGCCTGTCTTTAAAATCTCTAACATATGGAACTCTCCTTGAATTTGAAGAACTTCCAAATGTATAATTTCCAGATGAATTAGAATCAACCTTTGAGTCTTCTTTCTTAACCTCTTTGGGTATCCCCTCTACCTTAGCTTCATCAAAATATTCATCATCACTCTCATCAGAATACATCATATCATCACCTGTGACTGGATTCACTTTCAACACAGTCTTAGGATCTAAATTCGTTTATAATCTCAGGTGTAACAGAATAATTTCCGTTGAATGGTGGAGTAACATAACCAATACCACAGTTCCCTTCCCTTCTTTAGTATTATTATGATAATATTCTAATAAGAATGATGAATTTCCAAGGCTTTCTAACTTTCTATGCAATCTGATCACCTCTGCTTTAGATTCAGCTAGTTCCTTATCTTTCTCAACTAGATCATTATTTCTTTTCTCAATTTCTGCAAAAGACATATCCAGGTGATATGCCTGCTCTTTGATCTTCAAATTCAGAGAAACTATATCCCTCTTCAGTGATTCTATCCTTTCAATACACACATTTTCATTATCTTTTAATTTCTTATTTACCGTGTGCATCGATTTCATATCACAAATGAGGTTTACGTTGTCATCCATAACCCTCATCATTTTATCCTTCACTGAAATACAGTTAGAACAAAACTTTTCAGAGTTAGAAACAACCTCAGCTTTTACTTCTGAAGAAGATGCACCAGGAGCCATGAATACGTCATCATCAGCTTCACCATTTTGATCAACAATGACAGGCTCTGCATCAGTTTCGGATACACTCAAATCATCTTCAACTGTCTGAAAGCTTTCTTCATTCATCACATCAGTCTTAGTAGATTGAGTACTTTCACCAGAACAAATACTCTCACTATCAGTTAAATCTGCAGAAGAATCACTAGAAGAATCACCCTTCTTCTCCAATACTTCTTTGATCAAGACCACAAACGCTTGAGAAGTTGCTTCACCCTTTTTCTTCAAAGCTTCCCATAGATCTCTTGAAGTTGGACACTTCCCAAGACTATGAATTATTTCTTTTGGTAAAGACAATTTTAAAGTTTCACACGTCTTCATCTCTCGATCAAACTTCTGCTTTTCTACTTTAGTAAGAGCTGTCACTGGTTTAGGAACATCATAATATCCCATATAGTCATAAGTAGGATGCACATATCCTTCAAATATGAATGTCCAAAAGTTTTCATCAGTTTCTGATACGAACTGTTCGAACCGGACTTTCCAGCTACAGTAATCTGATATGCACAAAAGCTTTGGTGGCATAATTTCAATCTCATTATCATCACACGAAATTGACATTTTGAAATTTTTACGAAAATATCCGAAAAAAAATTTCCCGTCAAAATACTCTTTTTGAAAAATTTTGAAAATTCAAAATTTCAAAAATGATTCAAAACGACCATATAAGCTTTCCCTAAAAAATTTGAACAAGAAGAATTTCCCCGCCAAAACGACCATACTTTTTTTTTAATATCAAGCGAACTTAATAAGTTCGCCTGACAAAATTCACCTGAAACTGACCCGGGTGAACTTGACCCCAAGCGAACTTGACCCGAGCGAACTTGTTAAGTTCGCCTGATTAAGTTCTCCTAATCTGCACGAAGCGAACTTATTAAGTTTGCCTCTCTAAGTTCGCCTGCAACAGAATTGCTAAGTTCGCCTGCATCAGCTGTTCAACCAAACACGAACCAAAAATTCCGAAAATCATCATATCTTGTTGAATTGATGGAATTTGATTAAATTGAACCGTAAGAATGTGTAGGAACTGATTAGGAACACTTCTATCGGATCAATTTCATCAAAAGAATCCAAAATCAATCCAAAATTATCAAAAATTCTCCATTTTTATCAAGAACAAAAAAAAATAAAAAATCTTCAAAATCTCTGAAATTTGATGTTGATTGGACACGAAAACACCACGAATCATCTGATAATCAAGAGCAAAAGCTCTGATACCACTTGTAGGTCCTCATGGCACTTCTACAGATCGTTCTCGTGATAAGACGTATCGTTAACTCGGAGTGCGGAATCCAACGAATCAACGATTTCATACACAAAAGACAATAGAGACAATCAAGTAAATAACATTCACACTTGTATTCCAATTCTCAATAGAGTTTACAGACTCAATCGTTTAACTCTGTTCGTTTTCTGATCTATCTCTTCTTGCAAACTGACTCTGTAAACATCTATATATAGACATCTTACCTGCATTAGGCGAACTTAACAAGTTCGCCTCTAACAGACTAAGCGAACTTATTAAGTTCGCCTCTGATAAACCAGGCAAACTTGTTAAGTTCGCCTCTCTATGAACTTACACAGAATTTTATCAACAGTTACAAAACATGTCCTAACAGACAGGGCCTGAGATATCGGTTCGACATCCTCTCTATTTTCAGATTTTTCACTTTTAGTCCTCCATCTTTTGAGAACTTATAGTTCAACCCCTGAACTTTATATTTTGACACTTTTAACCCTTATATTCGATAGGAACTTTCGAGGTGTTACAAATCTCCCCTTCTTAAAGAGATTTTGTCCTCGAAATCGGTTAAGATTAATTTCTTACTAACAGTAAATAAGTCTTTTCATTCGTTCAGGTAATACTTACCTAATTATTTTGTCGAGTTTTAGGGCAATCGCTCTTGAAATACTCGGTTTCTTTGCAGTTGTGGCATCTAATTTTGGGACAATATCTTGATATGTGTCCTACTTGGTTGTACCGGTTACATTCAATTCCTTGAGCATCCTTTCAAAGTTGTCTACTTTTCTTCTTTTGTTATTATTTTCTTTGGTTTTAAACTCATACACCACTTCCTCTTGTTTCCTCTTCGTGCTTACTAATTGTGATTCTTGATGTGCAACTTCATCATACATCATAGCACTGAATGTCAAAGTTGCATCCATAGTCTATGGTGAAGAGGTTTTGTCACACCCCCAAATTCATTTACTTAATGAATAAATAAATAAATTAAGGATGCAACGATTGGTACATTACATAATAGTGGAAGCTAAAGTAAAGATTCTAAACTACTGAACACCATTACAAAAACTAAGAAAAACTAGTACATTATCCTAGAACCATACAGGTCAAAACTGTCTTGGGGTTTGAAAATTATGTTTCTTCGGCTTCTAGGGTTTAATCCAAATGGCAAACCTATTCCAACCGTGCCATGGCTATTTATTGCCTGAAAAACATACTTAAAAGTGACAACACAAATGCTGGTGAGTTCACAGGTTTAATTGTTGCAATGTAAAGTCGTTTTTTTCTTGAACATTGACATCATGTACATGGGCATAGTATAAAAGTGTTTTCCTCGAAAACATGAAATGAATTCATAGTCATAAAATGAGTAGTTTTCCCAACGAAAACATGTGATGACTTCATAGTCATAAAATGAGTAGTTTTCCCCATTAAAACATGCTAATGATTTTATGCCCATGACAAGCCATCTTTAAAGAAATTATTAAAGATCAGAACGTTAACCAAAACAAATAGTAGTTTCAGGTGTATATGATAAACAAAACAAGTAATGTTGACCCAGTAGACTAGCTAAGAATACAAATAATATGTTCATATATGAGGTATAACCAAACCAAGACACATGTATTTTGCCCCCAGCTCGTACCTCCCAAGCACACGTTTGAACACTATGCGGCCATTCGACCAAAACCGATCGAACCATGACCGGGGGTGTCAATCCCAAATAGTACTATCCATAGAATCCCAGGCTAAGTCCGTAGCTAATGGTTACTAAAATGTTTGCGTAGGGGACTTTACGAGCTCCCAATGTTAACTCATGCAAAAATAAAGGTCGGGTCTTGTTTTCTTGTTATCATATAAAAATAAATACGAGTATGTTTCATGTTTTCCAAACATATTAGGTAAGTATGTTTCATGTTTTCAAACGTATAAAGCAAGTATGTTTCTCCCCTGATGTTTCTAAAACAGTTGAAAAATTAAAAGGGGGTAATGAACTCACCTGACGTGTTAGGAATACTAATGTCCTTCTGATAGAAATGGAAACCAATGTCCACACGATATGATAGTCACGGGTTTACATTCTACTCATGTCATACGATACCTGTAGGTACTTATAGAGCTTTAAAGACTAACTCTAATATTTTAAAGTAAGTCTAAACTCGTGTCGAGTTATCATGTGTGCGGTTGAGCTCTATTGATTCTTAACAGCATTACTGATTTCGTATACGGTGTTGGTTTAACATTTGGTAATATTAGTTTCTTAATTCGAGTCTGTTTTCTCCACTCGACTATGTTTCAATAGTCATATTCAAAAATATTAGTTTGTCGTGGACACGTTCATATATAGCTATGTGTACGTATAATTATTAATAACAATAATATTTCATGTTCCTTACCGGTATTCGTTTGTCTTTACGTAACGTATACGCACAAATATACTTAGTTTATTCAATGAACATATTTTATTTATTCAAGCCTTAACTAAAAACATATATCTATATATTACTTCACACATTGAATATAATCATCTCGAGTAACAGTATACTCGTTTGTTTTCCTACAAAACATATCTTTATATTCTACGTACAAATATGTGAAATATCGATTAAGACGAGCTGTAAAAATACACAATTACATATTTATTTATACTTCATGTTCTTGATATCTTAACGTGTTATGTTTCGAAACTGTTCATATCAATATATATATATACATATATATATATTTATTTATTAATTTAAAAACGCCAAAATCATATATTTATTTGTACTTGTATTCGAATCTGTTATTCAACAAATAATCGTCTGACTTGTATAATAAGTACATATATATATATATATATCTTGAATATATATATATATATATAAATATATAAATGTGTTCGGATTCAAATACCGTATTATAAATAATTGTCTGATTTCTAAATAATTAACTTATAATGTCTATTTTCATACGTGACATAAGCATGTTTATCATCGTTGTCTAGGAAAGCCCTCATTTAGTTGATAATACTAAAGTATGATTTGTATAAGTTTTAAAAATGTCCAAATGTAATATCCAAGATACCAGTTTATACAAATTATACTTGTTATTCAAATTATCCTTAATAACAAATGTCAACGGTTTATTTATAACGAATATCTTGTAATCATTTATACGACTAAAGTGATAATTATTATTTGTATAAATTCATGTATATATACATATATATATATATATAACGGTCTATAGTCATATTAAATTTCTCGTCTTACTCATTATGTGTTCACGTTCTCGTTTATCGTTTAATTAATATTTACAAATATAAATTGGAAGGAAACCTCTTGCTGACAACACGTTAACCCGAATCTTTAATATTAATTGTTAGATTAATATTTATTTTTACCGTTTAATCGAATCATTTAGGCTCAACGTAACTTAATCGTGCACACACGTTTAAGTTTTTACGTAAATGAATATAGTCGTTTTAGTGTGCGTTTTTACCTTTACGCTCACTCGGTTCGCACACGCTGACCTGGTTTACTCTCGTTGACCAGATCTGTATGGTTTGACTTTAGTTGACTAGCGTTGACCAAGTTTGACCGAGGTCCGGGGTGACGTATCATGTCCAAAAACACACGGCTTATACTCGGGAATGGAACCCGGCAACCAAAAATCACTAGATCTAATTCTGAAAATGACTAACTATCCAATATAACCTAACATTTCAAACAAACCAAACCTTAAAGATTGTAGATCCGGACTATCGAGCACAAACTACAAGACGAGATCCGGTCGTCAGAGGTTCCCCGGAACCTTAAATAGAGGACAAACGTCAGATTGTAAGTGGGTTTATATCCGGAATGACACGAAAATTGGTAAAGGACTCACCAAGAAGAAGGGTTCGTCGGAACCCTAGCTCTATCGTCGGAATTTCTCGTCGAAAAGTCATTTTTGCCGGATCTTGGCCGGAAAACCAATTTGTTTTCAATGAAGAGGACTCACCAACATGAAGAGTTTTACCGGATCTTGCTGGAACCCTAGCGCCATGATCCGCCACTTCTAGGGCGGTAACCTAGCGCCACCGCCAGCTCCCGTTAGGCGCCGCCGCACGTGGCGATCTAAGCCATCGCCTTCTCCTTTGCCGTTTGTTCACAGGTCAGGGACCACCACAACCCGTTGCCGTCTTCTTGCTTGAACACCCCACCACTTTCAGCCTGCGTTTGACCTATGTCTTACTGGAAACCCAACCCCGAACTTCCACCGGTAGTGGCAAAAGAAGGAGAAAACGTGGTCGCCGCCACCGTTTGCGGCTGAACCCAAACCGTCGTCGTCTTTTAAGGTGGATTCCACCACCATCACCGAGATTTACCGAAAACCACTACCTCCATGGAAATAGGGATGTCACGATCTACTATCTGAGATGGTTCACTCGCCGGCACTCGTCGGAGCCGCCGTGTGCCGCCGCTGGAGGTGGCAAGAAAAAGGGGAGTTTGGGAAAGTCTCTCTCACACACACAAGTGTGTGGGTGGTGGATTGAATGAAAAATGAGGAGTGGAGAGAAAAAAAGTGTTTTTATACCTAGGGTTTTTAGGTGGGTGCACTCCTAGACAGTGTCGCTGTCTACACTGCGTATAGTATCGCTTACCGTCCTGGCTCCTCGTGGCATCTTGAGAAGCTTGAATTTTTATTTCGAAACTAAATTGATAAAAGGGGGGGGGGGTCCTAATAATAAATATTCTTAAAATATTTATTATTTGAACCTTGCGTTTAACAACCGACTAAACCGAAACGTGTCGCAGTCACGTCCCCTTACGCCTTTTGCTAAGATGAAACGTCTCACTTTCCAGATCAAATCATTTATTAATATTATATTTAAAATAAGTACCCACAACGTTTACTTTTCCAAAATTCGTGTTGATGGTATAATATTAACGTTGCTTTATCGCATGTCTAACAAGGTTTAGCATTTATATATGCGCACCTCGAGTGAGATAATCTAATCGCCTTCTCATATGGATATTAATCATTAATATTAACAATTTATTATCATAAATAATTGTCATACCGATTATTTCACGATAACCGTCGACTAACGCGTTAAATGTTTAACAACACCTCATGCCGATGTGTTCCGCATACAATCTTTTGTCCTTTCTCAAATTCACCTAATTGTGTTGTGAGTGCTTAAACAGAATCGAGCGCTTAGTTTGAGATTCGGATTCATGAAATTGGGCTTGAATCCTTATTGGGCCTAGTTGATACAGTCCCTAGAGCTATGTTTGTTTCTTGAAATTTATACAGGTGTCACATTCTCTCCTCCTTAAAGAAATTTCGTCCTCGAATTTTGTTATACTCCCTTAGATCATGATTTTGTATCCTTCCTCAGTTTTTGGTTCTTAGGGAGAGTTTTAACTCAATCCTTCAGTAGTCTGTATTCGAAGATAAAGCAAATATCTCATCAACTAATGATATTGGATGTGTAGGGATTCGAGAAACAATCATATCAATTAACAGTGTAACGTTATTGTTGAGCATACATTAAATCAATTGATAGTCTTACGGAAATTTCTTTGATCACGTCGTCAAGTGATCCTCATTAGCGAGGTCACATTCATGAAATGAGTGAGTCGTTAGAGAACGACTGGCTGATGTGCACTAAATATTGAGTTTTTGACATACCAAGTGAGCATTTCAAGGATTGGACGTCAAAGAATTTCATTACATGATCACCCTCCATCGGGCGGAATTCATATGATAGTTATCATTGGTAATGAAAAGGCGAAGGTGCCTTCGTGCACATGAATTCTGAAGGTATGTGGGCACATACTCTTTATTCATCCACGTGTTTTAACACATGAATAACCAAAACATGATGAAACCTAAATGAAAACTAGCAATAGTTCAGTAAAGATAAGTCAGGTAGTTTAATGATATGTTTATGTGTTAGTTCAAAATCAGAAAATTGACCATTCATCATAACTAGTCAATGCCTTTAAGTATTCAAGGTTTTCTAGAACAAAGACTTTTAACTGACATTTCATCTGTCTAATCAATATGTAGGTTAAACTTATACAAATGAGTTCCAGGAAATAATATCAGCGTATGCAATCTCTCACAAGGGAGCTGAAATGGTTTAGGGAAACTGTTAGTAGTTGTCTAAGTAGCGAATTAGACAACTATGTTATGGAGTAAGATTTCTATGGGTACTTGATCCTATGAGATTGATCTAGGTTTTATCCAATTATGTTACGAGTGACACCATCACGCATGTCATTCGTAACCTGGTTTAGATAGAGATCTTAACGAAATAGGTGTCGAACAATAATCTTAATGCAATACAATTTTCCTAATAATAGTGAATCATCTAGATTTTTGATTCGTCCAGATTTTTAAGATTCATCTAAAGATGGAGGTGAAATCTCAATGAAGAAAGAGAATGTCAAAGTATTTGGGAACAATCCAATTGATTTGACTCAGTAGATACTAAAGGTAAATGACTCCTCATGGGTTCAAAGAAAAGTGTTTGAGAATAGTCTAGCTTTCGTTTGGAAGAGTCACAGTTTGTCTAGATGAGGAAGTAAAAGTCATGTTGCGGAAATAACCTCATAGAAGTAGTGTCCCCCAAAAACGATTCCGGGTTTGCCAACAACTGGTAGTACAGTATGCCTGCAACTTCCTTGGCTTTCGAATGGTATTATTGTGACTTACCATTTCGTATTTCACCTATATCGGTTATAGTTATAAAATCCTTAGCACAAGGGCTTAAGCCATAAAATTGGGGTAATGAGTGTTAGATGTCAGAGATTTGTATTTTCCCTAACATGTTTAAGGGTTTGCATGTAAACCTCATACTTGTCTAACAATAGCCGACAGTTCACACTTAAGTTTCCTAGGAATTTGCTTGAGCATAAACATGGTTTATTTGGTTATCTGAAGAATGTCTAGGTTTAATAATGCCTTGGATGTCCAAGGGAATATGTTTTACAAAGCGCAAATGGATGAGGGAAGATCTTCGTTGCTCAAAATCCACTAAAGGGTTGATTAAATCAAAGTCGATTTTCTTTCGTTCCTTCCGAACTGCAAGAATGTTATATGCAGATCTAATAGGGAAATCAGAAATGTTAAAATCTGATTCATGTTAGACCGAAGATCAATAGCTTATGTTGCTAGATAAGTAACGAGATATAAAAGAGAAAAAACTTATGGCTGAACCTCAAAAGGTGAAATAATTCTTTATAAGAAATTTCCAAATTCGGCCCATGCACAGAGGTCAAATTAGCTAAGAATAAATATCTTCGGTGTTTATCAAAATTGTCTTGACAATGAAGTCTCGATAAAAGTTTTTTTTTCCCGCTCGGATTCAAAGATGAAAGGGACGATGTATATTCCCATTTCACCTGAGGTAGCCCATCGCGTCATTTGAAGTATTTGGCTCAACACTAGGGTTACAATAGTTTCGATTAATATTCGAGTGACTTGGAATCAGGATCAGAAATACAGATTAATCATGAACATTGACTCGAACAGTAAGACTCACTAGAGTTCATATGCACTACAAATTATGATTACGGGTGCACCCGCAATGATAATTTACTTTGCATGGTCCCTATAGTGTTTCTCCTATCCCAAGCTCTCAGTTAAAAGTGATCTGAAATGTTCATTAGATCGTGTTGCTCTCTCGTGCAAGAGTGTGTATGTTCTATCGGATTACTCTTAGTCATGTGTACCAATACTCATGCATCTGCCGATTAAGGTTGTTGTTGGATGGAGTTAATGACAGAGAGACACCATCGGTGTCTTTTAGGACGTGTGTGGTGGAAGTAAGGCACTATATTTAGGGAAGAGATCCTCAAATTAGTATCGAGCAACTCATGCTCCAAGTTTGTATGCACGTGTGGCTCCACATGATCTCGGTGACTATTTGGGTCTCCACACCCGTAAAGTTCTCTCCCGTTTAGTCCTGCTTCCCCACCTTGGGTTCCCAACAGATCAGGGAGTCCTGTCTATCATACCACATGGCAAAGGTTTTTTTCATCCAACCCAGCAAATCAAGAAAGAGAGTAATGTATACCGCACCAAGTGGAGGCAATCATATGACAGAAGAGAAAGCCGACTCCACATCTGGATTAGTTATAGGTGTGGTACAGCTATAGGTATGTTCTGGTACGGGTTCAGCCTATTGTGATACCAAGATCGGTGACTGGAGATTGCTACCGTCGTTGCCCAAGCTCAGCTCGTAACTCGATATTCTAAGGTTATAGTGTGCTGAGTACTCGCCATCCTTGATTCGTAATCCGAACAGTGACACTTTGTTGCGAAACGTTGTAGGTGGCCATTATTTTCCACCTTGTTGTACGTGTTAAGTGTTTGTTACATGTGCCATGTAATCGTATTAAGTACTAGTGTAGCTAATGATACCCTAGTGTAACCACATACACTAATGGTCTTCTCAAGTTGTTCGGCAAGGGTTGGAATTTCTATTCTCAAGTTTTGGGTGATGTAAGTCTTAGAAATCTTGGTCCCTAGATGAATCTGGTAGAGCCTAGGTGTCAATAAGGAAACCTAATTTGCTAAAACCATTGGCTCTGATACCAATCTGTCACACCCCCAAATTCATTTACTTAATGAATAAATAAATAAATTAAGGATGCAATGACTGGTACATTACACAACAACGGAAGCTAAAGTAAAGATTCAAAAGTACTGAACACCATTACAAAAAGTAAGATAAACTAGTACATTATCCTAGAACCATACAAGTCAAAACTGTCTTGGGGTTTGACAATTATGTTTCTTCGGCTTCTAGGGTTTAATCAAAATGGCAAACCTATTCCAATCGTGTCATGGCTATTTGTTACCTGAAAAACATACTTAAAAGTGTCAACACAAAGGTTGGTGAGTTCACAAGTTTCATTGTTGCAATGTAAAGTCGTCTTTCTTGAACATTGACATCGTGTACATGGGCATAGTATAAAAGAGTTTTCCTCGAAAACATGAGATGACTTCATAGTCATAAAACGAGTAGTTTTCTCGACGAAAACATGTGATGACTTCATAGTCATAAAATGAGTAGTTTTCCCATGAAAACATGTTAATAAATTTATGCCCATATCAAGCCATCAAGAAATTATTATAGATCGGAACGTTAACCAAAACAAATAGTAGTTTCAGGTGTATATAATAAACAAAACAAGTAATGTTGACCCATTTGTAGACTAGCTAAGAATACAAATAATATGTTCATACATGAGGTATAACCAAACCAAGACACATGTATTTTGCCCCCAGCTCGTACCTCCCAAGCACATGTTTGAACACTATGCGGCCATTCGACCAAAACCGATCGAACCATGACCGGGGGTGTCAATCCCAAATAGTACTATCCATAGAATCCCAGGCTAAGTCCGTAGCTAATGGTTACTAAAATGTTTGTGTAGGGGACTTTACAAGCTCCCAATGTTAACTCATGCAAAAATAAAGGTCGGGTCTTGTTTTCTTGTTATCATATAAAAATAAATACGAGTATGTTTCATGTTTTCCAAACGTATTAGGTAAGTATGTTTCATGTTTTCAAACGTATAAAGCAAGTATGTTTCTCCCCTGATGTTTCTAAAACAGTTGAAAAGTTAAAAGGGGGTAGTGAACTCACCTGGTGACGTGTTAGGAATACTAATGTCCTTCTGAGAGAAATGGAAACCAATGTCCACACGATATGATAGTCACGGGTTTACATTCTACTCATGTCATACGATACCTGTAGGTACTTATAGAGCTTTAAAGACTAACTCTAATATTTTAAAGTAAGTCTAAACTCGTGTCGAGTTATCATGTGTGCGGTTGAGCTCTATTGATTCTTAACAGTATTAGTGATTTCGTATACGGTGTTGGTTTAACATTTGGTAATATTAGTTGCTTAATTTGAGTCTGTTTTCTCCACTCGACTATGTTTCAATAGTCATATTCAAAAATATTAGTTTGTCGTGGACACGTTCATATATAGCTATGTGTACGTATAATTATTAATAACAATAATATTTCCTCTTCCTTAACAGTATTCGTTTGTCTTTACGTAACGTATACGCACAAATATAATTAGTTTATTCAATGAACATATTTTATTTATTCAAGCCTTAACTAAAAACATATATCTATATATTACTTCACGCATTGAATATAATCGTCTCGAGTAACCGTATGCTCGTTTGTTTTCCTACAAAACATATCTTTATATTCTACGTACAAATATGTGAAATATCGATTAAGACGAGCTGTAAAAGTACACAATTACATATTTATTTATACTACATGTTCTTGACATTTTAACTTGTTGTGTTTCGAAACCGTTCATATCAATATATATATATATATATATTCAAAAATGCCAAAATCATATATTTATTTATACTTGTATTCGAATCTGTTATTCAACAAATAATCGTCCGACTTGTATAATAAGTACATATATATATCTTGAATATATATATATATATAAATATATAAATGTGTTCGGATTCAAATACCGTATTATAAATAATTGTCTGGTTTCTAAATAATTAACTTATAATGTCTATTTTCGTAGGTGACATAAGCATGTTTATCATCGTTGTCTAGGAAAGCCCTCGTTTAGTTGATAGTGCTAAAGTATGATTTGTATAATTTTCAAAAATGTCCAAATGTAATATCCAAGATACTAGTTTATACAAATTATACTTGTTATTCAAATTATCCTTAATAACAAATGTCAACGGTTTATTTATAACGAATATCTTGTAATCATTTATACGACTAAAGTGATAATTATTATTCGTATAAATTCCTATATATATATATATATATATATATATATATATATATATATATATATATAACGGTCGATACTCATATTAAATTTCTCGTCTTACTCATTATGCGTTCACGTTCTCGTTTATCGTTTAATTAATATTTACAAATATAAATTGGAAGGAAACCTCTCGCTGACAACACGTTAACCCGAATCTTTAATATTAATTGTTAGATTAATATTTATTTTTACCATTTAATCGAATCATTTAGGCTCAACGTAACTTAACCGTACACACACGTTTAACTTTTTACGTAAATGAATATAGTCGTTTTAGTGCGCGTTTTTACCTTTACGCTCACTCGGTTCGCATACACTGACCTGGTTCACTCTTGTTGACCAGATCTGTTCGGTTTGAATTTTGTTGACCAGCGTTGACAAGTTTGACCAAGGTCCGGGGTGACGTATCCAGTCCAAAAACACACGGCTTATACTCGGGAATGTAACCCGGCAACCAAAAGTCACTAGATCAAATTCTGAAAACGACTAAGTATCCAATATAACCTAACCTTTCAAACAAACCTTAAAGATTGTAGATCCGGACTATCGAGCACACACTACAAGACGAGATCCGGTCGTCAGAGGTTCGCCGGAACCTTAAATAGAGGACAAACGTCAGATTGTATGTGGGTTTATACCCGAAATGACACGAAAATTGGTAAAGGACTCACCGAGAAGAAGGGTTCGTCGGAAACCTAGCTCTATCGTCGGAAAGTCGTTTTTGCCGGATCTTGGCCGGAAAACCGATTTGTTTTCAATGAAAAGGACTCACCAACATGAAGAGAACTCACCATGTTTTACCGGATCTTGCTGGAACCCTATCGCCATGATCCGCCACTGCTAGGGCGGTATACTAGCGCCACCGCCAGCTCCCGTTAGGCGTCGCCGCACGTGGCGATCTAAGCCGTCGCCCTCTCCTTTGCCGTTGGTTCATAGGTCGGGGACCACCACAACCCGTCGCCGTATTCTTGCTTGAACACCCCCACCACTTTCAGCCTTTGTTTGACCTGTGTCCCACTGGAAACCCAACCCCGAACTTCCACCGGTAGTGCCAAAAGATGGAGAAAACGGGTTCGTCGCCGCCGTTTGCGGCTGAACCCTAACCGTCGCCGCCATCATTTAAGGTGGATTCCACCACCATCACCGAGATTTACCAAAAACCACTACCTCCATGGAAACAAGAATGTCACGATCTACTATCTGAGATGGTGCACTCGCCGGCACTCACCGGAGCCGCCGTGTGCCGCCGCCGGAGGTGGCTGGAAAAAGGGGAGTTTGGTAGAGTCTCTCTCTCACACACACAAGTGTGTGGGTTGTGGCTTGAATGAAAAATGAGGAGTGGAAAGAAAAAAAAAGTTTTTTTAAACCTAGGGTTTTTAGGTGGGTGCACTCCTAGATAGTATCGCGTGTCTACACTGCGTATCGTCTCGCTTACCATCTTGGCTCCTCGTTGCATCTTGAGAAGCTTGAATTGTTATTTTGAAACTAAATTGATAAAGGGGGGTCCTAATAATAAATATTCTTAAAATATTTATTATTTGAACCTTGCGTTTAACAACCGACTAAACCGAAACATGTCGCAGTCGCGTCCCCTTACGCCTTTTGCTAAGATGAAACATCTCACGTTCCGGATAAAATTATTTATTAATATTATATTTAAAATAAGTACCCACAATGTTTACTATTCCAAAATTCGTGTTGATGGTATAATATTAACGTTGCTCTACCGCTTGTCTAACAAGGTTAAGCATTTATATATGTGCACCTCGAGTGAGATAATCTAATCGCCTTCTCAGATGGATATTAGTCATTAATATTAACAATTTATTATCATGAATAATTGTCATACCGATTATTTCACGATAACTGTCGACTGACGCGTTAAACGTTTAGCAACACCTCATGCCGATGTGTTCCGCATACATTCTTTTGTCCTTTCTGAAATTCACCTAATCGTGTTGTGAGAACTTAAACAGAATCGAGCGCTGAGTTTGAGATTTGGATTCTTGAAATTGGGCTTGAATCCTTATTGGGCCTAATTGGGCCTAATTGATACAATCCCAGAGTTATGTTTGTTTCTTGAAATTTGTACAGGTGTCTTGGGTTTTCACTAGGGTACGTATTTTTGGTGGTAAACCTCGAATAAAATGTTTGATTCTCCTAGGTTCAGGCGTCACTAGATGCGGCACTAGTTTTGACATCTCGTCAAACTTAGTTGCATAATCTTGATGCGTCATATTTCCAGCCTCCAAGCGCTGAAATTCTTCTTCAATCTTGTCAAGCTCGTTCTGAGGACAGAACCTTTGCAGAATTAATCCCTTAAACTCATTCCATTTCTTGTTATCAATTGCTTGCTCTCCCTTAGCTTGTTTCACAGATTCCCACCAGTCCAATGCCGTTGTCTTCAGAGAATTGGCAGCAAACTTAACTGCCTGGTCATTCCTACATTCACTAACTTTTATGACAGCCTCCATTTTGGTGATCCATTGAGTAGTATCAACGGCTCCCTTCTTTCCATTAAATGGCTTAGGATTGCATCCTCCAAAAGATTTATATGTGCATCCTTCCCTGTTCTCCGTTTTTATTAAGGAGTTCTGGTTTTCGTTCTTATTGGTGCCTCCGATATTATTGGTTTCTCTGTCAGTGACTCCAGTTCCCATTCTCCTTGTAAAGACTTCATCTAACAACCCAGGTAATGTGTTTCGCGGTGCTTTAGTGACTTCATTAGCTATTGCTTCTTGAATTTGGGTTTCGGTCATGACAACTTTCTCAACATGAGGACCTGTGTCATTAGTGTTATTGTTTATCTTGCGATTGACATTGGTTTCGATGTCATCGTTCGTCTGTCTATGAGACCTAGTATTAGGAGTCCTACCTTTTCATTTACCTCTTCCAGCCATTTAGTACCTATATGTTCAGAGGTATGACATCAGAATTCGTATAACTGGTGATAATCTAAAATAATCAGAAATTAAAAAATTTGATAATGAATGTAATTAATTCTCTGTTTCCTTGGTATTACCCGTTATAGGTCATAGTGATAATGAATTGCTTCAGCAGGACTATAGCTCTTCCAAGCGTGCCTTCACTTATCAGAGTTTTTAATCAACATTCATCCATAGTTATCATCTATCTGGAATGCCGTCTGCTAACCTGTCTAAAAGATTGGAAAATAACTGGGTCAACATAAGATGGTGAGTTCGCTTTTAAAATCATTTGGTTTCGAAATCAGGGTTCAAAATGATATCTGTTAGCAACAACTAACGATCATCTTCCAATAGCGACTACTATTAGATTACACAAACATTTCTGGGTTCACAATATCTTTAATTAAATCTTTATCACAGCTAGATAACAAGCATTTCCATCATCTGCCCTATAACTGAAACATATGGTAACTTGACCATAATGTCCACACTGGACAATAGTCTACTGCCGAAACTGAAAAGTAGACCGCCTCGAAACTGAAGGCTTGGTCGACACAAGAATTACAATCATAATACACCCCACCACATGAAAGCTTTTATCTGACACATTGATAATAATCCAAGGTACTTGGTCTCAAAATATCGTTTCCACAATTCGTATTCAAATCTGGTTTCACATAAAATCATTTGATATCTTTCTTTGCCCAAAACATATTTGATAGTATTTAAAATCGGGCATCATAACATTTCATGGAAAACATCTTATTTTATATCAAAACCATTTTTAAAATATTTCCCACTTAGATGAACTCACGTTCAAAACCCTTATAAAAACAATTCCAAGTGTGTATGAACTCACCGCGATAGTATCTCAATTCGTATATCTGAATTCAATACCTCGTATAATATCCTAGATCATAATAACCTTACTTAAAACATATCTAGCACAATGGTAAATAACTAAGCCGTAGTGAACTAGTCGGAACCTTACCTTGGAACTGTCTACGGCTTATTACGGACAAAAAGCTAGAAACTGGACTTTCGAACGCGTACTGGCACTTTGGCACAGATTCCTATGCTAAGTATGTGTGTTTGAGTGTGTGAATAATCTCTCAAACTCGTCTGCCATTGAAATCTATTTATAGGCCAATTTTGGACTCATATCGGACCGACATATAGTACCATATCGGTCCGACATCCGTTATGGCAGTTTATTTGGCTTAGTGCCCACACGTCGGACCGTCATCCAAACCATATCGGTCCGACTTCCGCACATCGGACCGACATCAAAAGCATATCGGTCCGACTTCCAGCCGAGTCATCAAACAAGCGTCGAAACTTATAGCTGAGTCACCGGACACGTGTCATCACCTAATTTATTCCTTCCTCTTCACATGTCGGACCGACATGGCTGAGATATCGGTCCGACATCCTCTCCATTTTCAGATTTTTCACTTTTAGACCTCTATCTTTGGAGAACTTATAGTTCAACCCCTGAACTTTATATTTTGACAATTTTAACCTTATATTCTATAGGAATTTTCGAGGTGTTACAAATACCAACAAAATGATTCATTCCTTTAAGTGTTCAAACATACAACTATATATAGTAAAAAGATTTCGACTGAAATCTTTTGACCGAAAACGTTTTCGACCAAAAAATTTTGACTTATACAATGAAAGCTTTAATCTTGATTTCTATGGACTACTAGGTTCCAACAGAAGACATATTTGAACAGGTCAGAAAATTCTCAATAGCGAACTTAGCTTCCTTGTAGCATATTTAGTAACTGCGCCAATCTCAACACTAGAGAACTTATCAAGTGTGCTTGAACAACTGATAGCGTACTTGTTACTGCGCTTGAAACTACAACTAGCGTACTTGCTAACTGCGCTAGAATAAATCTTAGCGAACTTATAACTACGCTAAGACTAGGTATAGCGTTGTTGATTAGGAGGGAAATCAACTACAACTTTCAGTCAAGAACACCAACCATTGACAAATTCAAATTCTTCAAAAACATGTTGTAATTGACTTAAAAATTGCACAATCAATCTCGAAAAACACTTGGAACAAATCCTCAAAGGTCAATTTCACAATTAAATCAACAACAAACTCCAATTTGATCAAAAACAGAACCGAAAATATGCCATTGTCACCATTGTCAACAGTTGAACTTAGAACTAGAAATCTCAGCATAATTCTATCCAATAATTGTTCAAAGCAATCGTAAACCTACTCCAAATCATGAGCAAAAGCTCTGATACCAATTGTAAGGTTCTAGATTCTCCAACAGTTCAATACGAAAGCTTCACAACCGAATACGTAGTGTGGAATCCTACGTAACAATTGTGAACACAAGATGAACAGAGAGTAAATACAAAACACGTCTATATTCACTAAGTAAAAGTTCCTGAGTTAAAAACTTGACAACTGATCAAAAGCTACAATACCATAACTAAAATCAACTATATATAGACCCCAACATCAGACATAGTGCACTTGTCATCTGCGCTATAAACATCTCTAGCGTGGTTAACAAGTGCGCTAGACCAAACTCTAGCGTACTTAACAATTACACTAGAACAACCTCTAGCGCAGTTGTCAAGTGCGCTAGGCACAATACAAAAACTAATAGCATGATTACAAGTTTAATCCTACCAAGCTATTACAAGATCAATACTAGACATAGACTGACTATCACAAAACATGTTCCAACAATATCCTTGGCATGTCGTACTTCCAAGAGATGATTTTGCTGGTTTCTTCCTTTTTCTTGTAACACCCTACTTTCAAAACACTAATTAAACACGCGGAAGCATTTATCCCAAAAAAAAAAATTTTAAGTCCCTCGTGTACCGCTAAAGACCAGACCCCTCCCCTCGCAAACCGCGAGGGAGCCTCGGAAAGCCAGCCAGAAACCAGGTCTCTCGCGTACCGCGAGGGACCTGTTTTCACATAGAGTTTCCAGGCTTCAGCAGGTTTCAACACTTAGCCATTTTTTCCAACTTTTTCATTTCAATTAGACACCAAAACCTCCCAACACTTGGGTTTTGACCAAAAAAACATTTCAACATCAAATACATACACCAAAACACAATTGTGAATCCAATTTACATCCATTTAAGGGATTTCTAATAAATCACCAAAACACATATACGCATACGAGAATCCCGCCAAATGCGTTTGACTTGAATTTGACTACATCGGAGCTTTTCCTACATAACACCACATATATCACCATTAGTAATGAAGATAAAACATAATAAACAAGTAAAATTCTACTTGTTTCACCCATTCACTCATTTGACCCGTTTCTACCCAATTTGAAATTAGGCTACATATAACTTGCATAATCACCTATAAGTTTCACTCTTTTCATTTTACATTCATGATCAACACGTTTTCCATTTCCATTATGGCACATAGGCCATAACTTCATCATCTCATTTCCATTATGATTCTTAGATCATAACTTCTTATCCACATATCCATTATGGTACTTAGACCATAACTCCATAACCACATATCCATTATAGTATAAATACTATAACTTCATTTCATTCACTTATTCATACACCTTATGCACATACAAACCACATAACACATTATGCAAATTAACACATTGTGCATACAACATTGCATATAGCACTTTTTATCAATCAATTACTAAGTAAGTGCAAAAGCACTTACCGTGTGGATTTGGAGGTCCCGTACCACCTTCAAGTTTTGCAATTTGATTACCTAAACATATACACCTAGTTTAGTAATCTAACATACATCAAAATCACATTATAATTGGGTTCACAACCCAATTTCCCATTTCCAACCCAAACTGACCCGTTTGAGTTATACACATATCTAAACACCCTCTTTCACCCCAAACTCACCTACTTGAGTTTCATTATCCTTACCTTAACACAAATTTTTTCATTAAATTTTATCATTAGGTTAATTTGGTGTTTGTTCAAGTGTCTAACATCTTATTAACACTTAATCATCATTAATTCATCAGCTTATCATCATAATCCAAAAACCCTCAATTTTCTCCATATGAACCCTAACTTCTCATAATCAAAATCAAAGGGTTCTAGGATGTTAATCACCATTCTTTACCTTTAGTTTAGCTAGATTATCAACAATCTAGCACTAATTATCAACATGCATCATAAATTTTGGATTTCTACAAAACCCACCAACTAACAAATCAATGGTGAAATCAAAAGGAAGATAATCACTTACTTGATGTTAGGAAGGTGATGTGCAAGCCAAAACCTTCACAATTTAAGCTTCAATTGCACAAATCGTGCTTCAACACTCTTTTCTCTCTTTTTCTCCTTTGCTCAAGAACGACGCAACACCAAATGAGACTAATTTTGACTTTCACTAGTCAATATGGCAGATTTTGCCATTTTACACTTTTAGCCCCTCAACTTCCATTTCACCCATTTCATTCCATAATTAGTTAAAAACTAATATAACCCCATTATTAACTTGAAACCCACTTGTTTCAACTTATTTCTAAAATATTGTTTTCACCATAATATTTATTTAGAACATTAATTTATTTAATAACGAAACCCGGATTTTGGTTCGTTACAAATCACCTCCCCTTATTTGGGTTTCGTCCCCGAAACCCGACTTCACATAAAAAGGTTCGGATAAAATTTGAGCATTTCTTCCTTGGTTTCCCAAGTCATTTCCGCTCCCTTCTTATGTTTTCACCTCACCAAAACTTGGCAAATCTCTTTATTACGTAAACGCTTCACCTTTCTATCCAAGATTGCCACCGGTTCCTCAACATAATTCAACTTTTCATCCAATTCAATATCATCCAATGGAACAAAAGTTGATTCATCCGCCAAACATTTTCGTAAATGAGACACATGAAACGTGTTATGAAGTCTACTTAGTCCCTCCGGTAGCTCCAAACGATAAGCCACCGCACCCACCCTTGCTATCACCTTAAACGGTTCGATGAAACGTGGACTTAACTTCCCCCGTTTCCTAAACCGTATCACCCCTTTCCAAGGAGAGACTTTCAAAAGCACAAAGTCCCCCACTTGAAACTCAATCGCCCGCTTTCTATTATCCGCATAGGACTTTTGGCGATCATGAGCCGCCTTCAAGCGTGCCCTTATTTGGTCAATACTGCTATTAGTTTCCTTGACCACCTCATTTCTACCGAGTTCCCGTTGACCAATTTCACCCCAACACATCCCATACAACGCCTAAAAAGGCAGCATACCAATACTATAATGGTAGCTATTGTTATAAGAAAATTCCGCCAACGGTAAATGGTCGTCCCAATTACCCCCAAAATTCAATGCACACGCTCGCAACATGTCCTCGAGCGTTTGAATCGTTCGCTCGCTATGACCATCCGTTTGTGGATGATAAGCGGTGCTAAGATTCAATCTAGTCCCCATATCCTCATGGAATTTCTTCCAAAAATGAGAAGTAAATCTCGTATCACGATTCGATATAATCGACACCGGCACACCATGACGTGACATAATTTCCTTCACATACATTTCCGCCAATCTATCCGATGAATATGATTCCTTAATAGGAAGGAAATGTGCACTCTTTCTCAACCGATCCACTACTACCCATATCGCATCATAACCCTTTCGAGTCCTTGGTAGTTTAGTGATCAAATCCATGGTTATCTTCTCCCATTTACAAAGCGGTTGAAGCTTTCCATACGGCTTTTGGTGCACCGCTTTTACCCTTAAGCATGTGAGACACCTTTCCACATACTTAACAATATCACGCCTCATACCCGGCCACCAAAAATGACACCTCAAATCGTAAAACATCTTTGTGGCCCCCGGATGGATAGAATACTTGGATTTATGTGCCTCGTCTAAAATAGTTGCAAAACACTTGACAACCTAGGAATCCAAATTCTATCAAAGCATGTCTTTAAACCCGTGCTATTTTCCCCAAGCTTATTAACGTAAGTAACCATATGTTCCTTCTTCAATTCACCACCAAGTGCTAACACTTGAGCCTCCTGAATTTCATCGATAAGAGATGATGAAATTGTCATCTTAAATGACTTCACCTTTACAGGTGAATGGCTCGTCTTCCGACTAAGAGCATCCGCCACCACATTCGCTTTACCCGGATGATAGAGTATCTCACAATCATAGTCCTTGACCAATTCAAGCCACCGCCTTTGCCTCATGTTGAGGTCCTTTTGGTCAAAGAAGTACTTGAGACTTTTGTGATCCGTGTATATCGTACACTTAGCCCCATACAAATAATGCCTCCAAATCTTGAGCTCAAAAACCACGGCCGCAAGTTCTAAATCATGGGTAGGGTAATTCACCTCGTGAGTCTTCAATTGCCTAGATGCATAGGCAATTACTTTCCCCCTTTGCATCAAAACACATCCCAACCCCGAATGCGAGGCATCCGAATACACCACAAAATCTTCAGTCCCGTCCGGCAAGGATAAAACATGCGCATTAGTCAACTTTTCTTTCAAGAGTTGAAAGGCGGATTCTTGCCCGGAACCCCAAACAAACTTAGTCTCTTTACGCGTCAACTTCGTCATCGAAAAAGCAACCCGAGAGAAGTTTTCAATAAACCGTCGATAATAACCCGCCAACCCCAAGAAACTTCTAATTTTCGAAGGCGTTTTCGGCGATGACCAATCTTTAACCGCCACTATCTTTGATGGGTCGACAGTAATCCCTTTCTCATTAATCACATGACCCAAGAATTGGATTTCGCGCAACCAAAATGCGCACTTAGAAAATTTTGCATAAAGCTTTTCCCTTTGGAGAACTTCAAGAATCTCACGCAAACGACAAGCATGATCACCTTCGCTCCTTGAATAAATGAGAAGATCGTCAATAAACACAATGACCGAATGGTCGAGGAACGGTCTACACACCCGGTTCATAAGATCCATGAAAACCGCGGGCGCGTTGGTTAAACCGAAAGGCATAACCGTAAATTCATAGTGACCGTACTGAGTGCGAAAAGCTGTCTTATGAACATCATCTTCTTTCACTTTCAATTAATGGTACCCGGACTTCAAATCGATTTTAGAGAACCATGACGCCCCTTGCAATTGATCGAAGAGGTCGTCAATCCGAGGTAAAGGGTATCGATTCTTCACCGTGAACTTATTCAATTCCCGATAATCCATACACATCCTCATGCTCCCATCCTTCTTTTTAACGAAGAGAACGGGTGCATCCCAAGGCGAGACGCTTGGGCGTATGAAACCTTTATCTAGTAGTTCTTGTAACTGCTCCATTAGTTCTTTCATCTCTGGCGGTGCCAACCGATAGCGTGCTTTGGCTACCGGCTTAGCACCCGGTATCAAATCAATTCCAAGCTCCACTTCCCTCTCCGGAGGAACCCTCAGTAATTCATCTTGTAGGTCCCTCGGGTGTGGCGGATCATCACATGCAAGTGCGTTGGCTAGTCGGACCGGGTGCGGAATACCCTTGACTAGGTGGAGAATCAAACAACACAAAGTAAACCAACAAAAGAATCACTTTAAAATTTCGTCTATTATAAACACTTGAAGGTTACAGAGAGAAAAATATTGAGTGCACACTAGTCTGCGTACTTATCTCCTGTCAACCTATCCTATTTATACAAGACCTGATCTCTGCGCACTTAGCAAGTCCGCGGGGCAAATTGCTCATGCGTACTTAGCAATTACGCATGGTATTCTTGCGTACTTGCTAAGTACGCAGGAACTAATTCCTGCGCACATACTAAGTGCGCAAAACACTTAGAGAATTAAGCAACTGACAACATGCATTAATAAATACAACTCGATAACTAATACATACAGACGCTTACAAACAAAGACAAATACAAACAACGAAAGTACATAAACTAAGACTCTATCCAGAGTTTTTTCACACAAAAGTGCTTCAACAAACTCCCCCTTGACAATAGCTCTGGATCGTCTTCATTCTTCACAGCTCTACATCTTTAGCTTCCATCTTCTTCTTGTAGTCAAGGCAAAACTTGATCACCTTATCGTCTTTAGAAGCAAGGAACTTTGTCCATTCATCTGTATGCATGCATTACCTGTCAGCTAGAGCCTCCAGATCTTTCACCAAGAAGTTAATGAAGCAGACTTCATCAAATACTCTGATCAGTTCCCTTAGCACTAAGCTTCCACTATCTGACCATACCTTTCCTATCACCACTGCCTAGCCCGTTTTTGGATCTACGTACCAGTACCATATGTTACCGAGGATATCCTGAGATAGCTTGCTCAGGGGAATCTTGGTTTCATATAGCACTAGCTTGTATACCAGTTTCTTTAAGCTTTTCTTAGTCACGGGATGTCTAGCTTTCTTATCCTTGACTCGCTTGGGCACTTGAGGCTTAAACACTTCAAATTTCCTAGATCTTACTTCACGCTGTAGAACCTACCACAAACCCATCGCTACTGTGTGATTTGAGTGACCCAACAGCTCTTGGTTTGCTAGGTTCACGAGGTCGTATCTAGGTAAGGAGTTGAAATCTTCACTGGTTAGTTTCAAGTACTGAACCCCCCCAGATCGCTTGATTGCGAACAACTGCTTATCTTCCTCGAACCTCACAGCTAAGATCATCCCTGTTGCTCCATGTTTGTCTATGATAGAAGTCTTTTGCCAGACTGGAGCTGGATCCTTTGATGAACTAGCAGGAATATCGTTGTTTTTCTGTGCCTCTGGATCCACAGGTGTAGGGTCGGCAGGGGAGGCTTCAGTCGATGCTTCAACATTGCTAGAAGTCTCAACTGAACCTGTGTCGAGCTGAGATTCAAAGGATGGAACTTCGAAGATCTCTCCATCTTCAAACTCATACTCTCCTTCCCCGTCGCCCTTGGGAATTTCAATAACTACATCATCATCATGTTCTTCCCAATCATCACCAGAGTCGATCTCTACTTCTTCAAGATTGTCGAGAACCTCGATCTGTGCTTCTTTAGAATAGTCAGGCTCTAAGAATAAGATCTCATCGTCAGATAGATCACTCAGAACATCAGCCACTGACTTTCCTTTATCACCACCACCGGAAGTATCACCACCTTCCTGATGAGTCGACTCCCCCTCAGCCATAGAAACCGCAGAAGTGGGCACTATCGCCAAAGCTTGATACTCACTTCCACTAGGACCGACTTCAGGATCCTTGTCTTTGTCATCATCCTTAGTTAAGTCAACCGGATGACAAGCCTCATCACCGGTAGGTTTAGATGCCTTCTCATTCTCTTTTTCTTTCTCCTTCTCCCCCTGAGCAGCAAGCTTCTCGGTCAGGTCAGTTACTAACTTGACAATCATTTCATGTTCTTTTCGCTGCATGTCAAACCGAAGCTCTAGAGACGACCTGTGACCTAGAATCATATTGTTTGTTTTGATCAGTAATTCGTTCTGGGCCATCACATTTTCTAGTCGCTCTTGCGTCCCAGCCCTCTGGCTTCTCAAAACAGTAACCTCGTCCACCAACGAATTTATCTGAGCCTGTTGAGCCTCAGATTCCTCCCTTCATTTCTGAACAGTTTCCAGTAGAGCAGCAACTTGGGTTTCCAATGTATCAATCCTTGCATCATTCGGATCAGGATTCCTTGACGTAGACGCTTCAGCATTATGAAGTGGGGATGAGAAGATCGTATCAAAGTCAAAGCCCTTATTAAAGTCTCCACAGTTGTAGGGTTGACTGATATGTTCAGTGGGGGTAGTAGGGATTGTGGATGGGATGATGGTTGTAGGAGTGATGGAAGGTGTGATGGTTACTGACTCTGTAAGAATCGGAGTTGTCACTGCCACATGGATAGATGGTACAGGGAGGGTCACTATCACAGGAACCTCCTCTGTGATAGAAGTGACCGCCACATCAAGTGTTACTTGTGGCCTCCTCCACTGTCGCTGGTACAGCTGTTGTGAAGGTGGGGTAGAGGCTGAATCAGTACTCGCAGCCGATACTTCTACTTGCCTCTGAGCACGATCCTCCACCTCACAAGGAATAGCTTGTTGCTGTCTATCCCCCCGGTTTTTGTTTATACTTTCACGTCTTTGTCTTTGTATAGCAGCGTTAGAGTCAGAATCTGGCTCGTATTCACTGCTCGTCGTTTGTCGCTTTCTCTTTGAAGATGGCTCAGGAAGGGTTACCTTTGTCAATCTTCTTGGGTGTACCTGTGATGGTGCATCATCAGAATCAGAGGAATCAGACTCTGTATCTTCGGAGTCGGATCCTTCAGCACCATCATTACCTGCTTCTTCGTCTCCTCCAGACAATTCATCTTCACTTTCAACGTCCTCCTCTTCTTGTTGCTCATCAGAATGTTCACTGAGTTCAGGCTCAGAGTCATGACTAAACCATCTCCAGTCATCTGGTGCCACATACGCTTCATTTATTAGGTGGCAAAAGAGTGTGGTGTGCTCAGGGGTAGGTTCTACACTGCCTGGCTTTAGGAATTGGGCAAACACTCTCTTGTCCACCCGTTTAACTTGCAATCTCTCCCTAGTAGCAAGCAGATTTAGCAATGCATCATTTATCAGTAGTTGCACAAATCTTGGGTATAACAGGAATCTAAACCTCTCAACCGTATTTATCTGATCATTTAAGGCTTTGAAGATGTATCTTGAGAAGTTATAGCCCCTGTTGAGAGATAAGCCAACCATGGCTGCTGCAATATCATGTCCCATTGCATCCTTCCCCGCCTTTCTTGAAGAGATGAACATGATCAACACGTGGGCAAAGTACCTCCACTGATCGAGCACCCACATATTCTTGTAGGAAGAATAACCTCGAACACCGACATATCTCATACGCTACCTCCAACATCCATCCACAAAGTAGTCAGGATAGGCTGTTGGGTCGGTGGCAAGATCTCGAAACTGTAAGACCCGTCTAATTGTGTCCTCAGAAAAGGCAACTTCATGACCCGCCACAGTAGCTCGTATAACATTAGGAGTTACTGTGCAATCATGTTCCGTTGTCTCCCAGAACTGCTCCAGGTACGGTCTTGATACTATAGGGTCTGCTGATATAGCATAGCTGATCCTTGAACGGTTCAAGAAGTGAACTATCTCTCGGTATTGTAGTGCAGCACCCTTCCATTTCGGTTTTGTATGTGCTAGGAGGTTGAACTCACTGGTAAAGGCACGAGCCATCACTGCAACAACACAGAAAACATAATAAGAACAAGAAGATTAATTGGAATTGAATACACATGAATAAGTATAGCAGTTACTTATTGAACTGAATTTCAGACTTAGAAAAATTTCACAAGTGTTGGTCCTGCGTACTTAGCAAGTACGCAGGGATTTCTTCTTGCGTACTTAACAAGTACGCAGGAATTACTTCTTGCGTACTTGTTAAGTGCGCAAGAATTGCACTTTGTTAAATTTTCTAGAAATCCAAATATTCAACAGATGATCAACATTGATGTGGATTAGGGTCACCACAAGGTCGAAATCCATGATTAAGACTTGTGGAACCAATATCAACATCAATGAACTGCTATTCTTGTCAAAGTTAGACCTAAAAGACATCCCAGACTAAACGACGGTCAATCGAGGGGTCAAGGTCAAAATCAAGAGTCATTAAGGACGATTAAGGACTGAATAAGGATCGATTGTTGATTCTAAGCAAGTTTTAATTATAGTGAGTTACCAAAACAACCAAAATTTTTTCCAAAAATCAAGATTCAACCATAAATATTCAAAGTTCTAAATCGGTTCTTAAGTCGAGATTTAATGGATGAAATGCTCTACGATTCTCACCAGATGATATTAAGACAATGATGATACTAGAATCGTGACGAAAAACCGGTTAAGAACACACAAAATTTTATGAGTAAAAGTGTGCAGAGGGAATTCAACAGTAGAAAAGGATTTGAATGAGATAAACTTCTGAAATTTTTCTATGTCCTGTATATATACCCAACACAAAATAGTCTTGCGTACTTGCTAAGTGCGCTGGACTTAACTCCTGCGTACTTACTAAGTACGCATGACTTAAGTCTTGCGTACTTGTTAAGTACGCAGGGTTTACCTCATGCGCACTTATCAAGTACGCAGAGACCATTGTGTGCACAAACTTTCAACTCAATTTATGAAGATTTCAAGTCAAATAACAAACAAGATAAAAGCATTCAATCATGAGGATTCAAAGTCAATTCAAGAACGTTAAACACAAATATTTTTGGCTTTTCTGATTAAAATTGAACTGTACACAAACTTAAAATCTTTTTGATATTTTCTAGATAGAAATATACACGTATATATAAACACACTATTTTTGTTCAAAGACACTAGCACAGGATCATATCAGGCTAACTTATAGCAAAAACGATACAAGATAAACATCAAAGAATATGGGATCATGTCATGTATTGCTATTTATTCATACGTAATAAGCACATAAACAAGTAATTCAAGTTGACAATATTATAAGATTTGAAACCATAAGCATCTTTGTATCACGTTATTGTGTGTTTAGGTATTAATTATAAAATATACACCGTGTACCCCACTGATATGCTACAGTAATGTAACTTGCACTATCTCAAGGCATCGAAGATTTTCCCAAAGATTTTCTAAATTTCCAGAATGAGGCTACATCAATTAGCACAGGAAAAATCAAGCAGAATCCATAAGGATTATCAGGAATCATAAGATTCAGAATCGAGTGATTCATTTGTCTTGGTTTCATTTGATTTCTTCATTGAATATCGGTATGATGATTTAGGATAATGAATATGGTGTTTGAGTATTAGGGTAGGGGAATCCAACTTTTATCTAGATTTGAATTCAATGAATCAGAAGTGATTCAAGGGTGAATACACGCTCCACGATTGATGTAGAGACATGTCTTGGTTCAATCTCTCATTGCATACTTGTGAGTATGGGCAGTGAGATGAACCGCATCAATTGTGCTAACGACCTAACCCGAAACTGGTCTCTTAAGAGAATTATTACCAAAATTCTAACATCCTTTATCTGATAATGATCTTTTTGTATTCTTTTACACACGCACACATGCATACATGGGTTCAAATCAGAGTTGTAGTCGAGATTTAGTTTCCACACTACTAGAGATTCAAAGACGCCTACAGCCTACTGACAATTCAAATTACATGTAAATAAGCAAATTAAAAACACAACAATTTAAACAATTAAGTAAGCATGATGCAATCATTTCTCATATGAGCAGTCTATGGCGTTTAGATCATTTCTGATGTACTATCATTTCCTCTTTTCTCAAAGTTACTTTGAAAATTTTCTCCATTTTCTATTTTATTTGAATTTTTATAAAATATTTTAAAATTAAAAGAACTATACAGAAAGTTTAAAAGAAATAAAATTTAACTTTCATGAATTGAATTGATTTAAGAAAAACAAGTTTTCACTCTGGATTGAACATTCCTATCAAGTTGACAAGATGCTCAAAACGGGATCGGTCAAATGCCTTTTGTGAAGGTCAGCAAGATTGTCATCCGTGTGAACCTTTACAAGTTCAATGAGATGCTTTTCAGCACAATCACGGATGAAATGATGGAGAATTTTAATATTTTCAGTTTTGGAATGTTTCACCGGGTTATTTGTGATGGAGATTGTGGCGTTGTTGTCAATGAACAGAGGAGTTCCAGTGAAGTTCAAGCCGTAGTCTCTCAATTGCTGCTGAATCCACAATATTTGAGAACAACCGCTAGCTGCAGCAATGTATTCTGCTTCACATGTTGAGACAGAAACCGTTGACTGCTTCTTACACTGCCAGGAAACCAGTCTGTCTCCTAAGAATTGACATCCACCAGAAGTTGACTTTCTATCAAGGTTACAACCGCCATAATCTGAATCAGTGTAGGCTTTGAAATCAGAAGACTGCTGCTTAGAGTACCAAATACCCAATCGGGGTTTCCCTTTCAAGTATCTGAAAATCCTCTTTACAGCTATCATATGGGACTCCTTCAGTTGTGACTGAAACCTTGAGCACAAGCATACAACAAACATTATATCTGGCCTTGAAGCTGTGAGATATATAAGTGATCCGATCATCCCATGGTACAATTTGCAATCCACATCCTTTCCATCTCTGTCAGGATGCAGACCATGATTGACTGGGATAGGTGTGCCATAAGTACTGCTATCATTCATCTTGTATTTTGACAAGATGTCCTGCACATACTTTGTTTGATGCAGATAAAAGCCATCTTCTCTTTGACTAACTTGCAGACCCAGGAAGAACGACAGTTCACCTATGTTACTCATTTCAAACTTGGACTTCATCACCTTTTCGAATTCCCTACACATCTCTTCATTTCTAGACCCGAAGATAATTTCATCAACATACACTTGTACAAGAAGAATATCACCTCCTGCTTTCCGCATGAAGAGGGTCGAGTCGATTTGTCCACGGTCGAAAGCATTAGACAGTAGATGCTTAGATAAAGTCTCATACCATTCCCGAGGTGCTTGATGAAGACCATAAAGTGCTTTTTCGAGCTTGTACACTTTATTGATATTATGCGGATCTTCAAAGTCGGGAGGTTGAGTGACATAGACCTCTTCATGTACTTTGTCGAGCATGACGATCATATACTTCTATGTAATGCTTTGTCGAGCATGAAGACCATAAAGTATATGCTTTGTCGAGCATATACTTCTGTGTAATCCAAGCCCTCTTGTTGATAAAAACCCTGAACAACCAACAATGCTTTGTTCTTCACCACAACATGACTATCATCTGTCTTGCATTTAAACACCCATATGGTGCCAATTGGTTGTACGCCCCTTGGCAAGTCAACCAAATCCCACACATGCAACTTTTGGAATTGAGACAGTTTGTCTTGCATTGCCTCAATCCAGCAGTTGTCAGCGAGAGCCTCTTTCACATTCTTCGGCTCTAACTGGGACACGAATGTAGCATGCAGACATGTTTCCATGACACCAGTGTCAAGTATCTCAGAGTAGAGACTAGTGTTCTCAGCAATGGTTCGATGACGAGTTTGAACACCGGCATTAGGATCACCAATAATGTTGTCAATTGGATGATTCTTATGCACTCTCATCTCTGGTACATTCGGTTCCTGAATTTCTGAATCAAGGTTCGTGCTTAACTCCCGCATATCATGTGTTCCAGAAGAAGAAGATTCAATGTTAATTGGATCAGCAAGAGCTTCATTTCCTACACAAGTGTTAGGATTAGCTTGAGCGTCATATCCGTCAACATGAACATCTTCACTGTTATCACCATTAAGAGTTCCAGATGCCGATGCAGCATGGGAATCAGGAGTTACAATCGGTACAGTAGCACGTGTTGAGAAACTGGAGTCATCACCGCCACCAAATAATTCTTATACATTTGCGGCATCATTTGCAGACAAATCTGGGAGATTGAAAGATTTGAATAGCGCATCATAATCAAAACCCCAAGTTGGATTAGTTGGTTCTGGTGGAATGTTGTGCTTACTACAATCCACTTCAAACAACTCCTCGACAGTACGAGTTCCTATATTGTACACTCTCTTGCAAGGCGAGTTGGCAACATATCCTAAGAAAATGCCTTCCACCGCTTTTGCATGAAACTTATACTTGCGGTCTTTGTATTGTATCAATAAGGAACAGGGACTACCAAAAGGAACTAGATAGTCAAGATTGGGAGGTTGATTGTTGGTCAACTCATAACAAGTCTTGTTGTGCCTCTTCATAACCAGAACTCTGTTCAAGACGTGACAAGTTATATTAACTGCTTCTGCCCAGAAAATGACAGGAAGCTTTGCATCTGACAGCATTGTCCTTGCAGTCTCAATCAATGTTCTGTTCTTCCATTCTGCAACTCCATTCTGCTGCGGTGTGTACGGGGCACTAAATTCGTGACGGATCCCCTTCTTGAGACAGAAAAGTACCATCAAATTATTCTTGAACTCAGTTCCGTTGTCACTTTTTATTCTTCTAACCTTCAGCTTGCATAGAGATTCCAAGCTCAGGATCAGGTATTGAAGAATGTCAGCAGTTTTGTCCTTCGTACCTAAAAAATGCACCCAAGAAAAGCATGAGAAATCATCAGTTACAACCAAACAGAATGAATTACCTCCAATACTCCTGATACTTATGGGGCCAAACAGATCCATATGTAATAGCTCCAAAGGGGTATCAATGGAGTTTTGGAGCTTGGGCTTGTGAGACTTCCGTTGCTGTTTGCCCTTTTTACAAGGCATACAGTCTTCTGCATTGGTAAATCTCAGCTTAGGAACACCGGTTACCAAACCATTTCGGACAAGATGATTCATTTTTCGATAAAAAATGTGTCCAAGTTTCCTATGCCACAAGATAGAGTCAAGTTCTGTTGCTTTGGTAAGCAAACAGGTAGAAACTGATGAGGTGGTTGTTGCCACGCTCATATCAATCTGATAGGTGTCGTTTGTCCTTGGCGCTCTCATCAGAATCCAATCTTCAGGAACCTCAAAACCAGGTTTGAGTATCAAGCATTCATTCTTGTCAAACATCACTGAGTACTCCTTGTCGCACATTTGGGAGACACTCAACAAATTATGCTTCAGCTGCTCGCAGTAGTTGACATTGTCAAAGCTCACACAACCATTTGACACCACGCCTTGACACTTGATACTACCACCTTTCTCTCCAGCAAAGGCCACATAGCCGCCTCTGAACGGTTTAACATCTTGAAGCAGGGCCATGTTACCTGTCATGTGCCGGGAGCATCCACTATCTACATACCAATGATTAGAGATAGTACCCTTCGGATGTCCCTACACGAGTCACAAAAATAATTAATTAGATTTGGAGACCCAAGCCATAGTGGTCTTGGGTCTTCTGTCTTTCTTAAAATAAACAACCTCAAATAACTCACAATCGTGACTGTTAAAAATGGATGAATCTTTAGAAGAATTGGGACTAGGAGATTGAGAATTTTTATCTTTGTTGTTCCAGGATCTCTTCTGTTTCTTAACTGCAACAGTAGACTTAGATTCAACAGTCACAGGTGAACTAGTGGAAGCTTCACCTGATTGAATTTTAGTCAGCTGTTCAAGCTTTCTCAACCTCTTGTTCCTTCTCCTTCTCTGTGGCTTGGAGAGTTTCACCACAGGTTTCTCACCAGTAGGTGTACTACCAGAGGTAGATACACAAGGTTTAGCAGGATGCTTTTCCTTTCTTGAAACAGATGGTTTAGCCTCAGATGTGATCTTTGGCTTTACCATAGGTTTTACTGGTGGTTTCACCACACTTGCTTTTGGACTTTTGGGATGCTTCACTAGTGGTGACTTAGGGATGACAGCCGGTTGTGAAACAATTGGCCGTTTCCCATGGTTCTTAGAAGGGCAGTTCACAAAAATGTGACCAACCATACCACAGTGAAAGCAAGTCCTCTTGTCTGTGTAAGTCCTCCTGTAAGGCTCATTGGATCTGGCATTTGATGACTCAGCATTATGAGCAGGAGGAGTTGGTTGGTGAACAGGAGTTTGACCCGATACTGATTGGTTTTTGGGAGTATATTATATTTGCAAATTTTCTTTATAACCAAGCCCATAATGAGCTGAAAAAGCTTCTTTCTTAACTTGATTAATGTGTTTATACCCCCCCAGAAAGCATTACCTTTAATTTATCATTTGATTCAATGATATCGGGTTCAGTCAAAATACAATTGTCACTGATCGTGATGATGTTTTTCTTAACTTTCTGTTCACATAACTCCTTAGATAATACTCCTTCAGGGCAGGTGCTTTCAGACCCATCATCAGAAGCAGTAAAGAACTCATCATTATATGCGGAGTCAGCCTTACTTAAGGAATCATCATTGTTAGAGGAATCATCCTTACCTGAGGACTCATCAAGGCAGGACAAATCAATGTATATTAAGCCGTTGACAAATTTCCCGCTAACTGGTGGAGGAACAACATTAGTACCTGTGACAACCCTGAATTAGGGTCGATAATCTTTAACAGTAATTTCACCATAAATGGGCTTAGCCTATTAGCGGCCCAGTAGTAGGCCCAATACGTGAGCTTGATACATAACCTTACTTGACGGATCACGGAATGATTCGAGATAACTTATTGCTAATACATAGGGTTTACATAGCTTTGCGACGAACAGATCAAATACAATTAACGTGTTCGTGGTTGGTAACCGGTACTTGATGCAATATCTAACTGATAATATTAAACATTAATAGTAATCAAAATCCTGTTATCCGTTATGTGCTATTATTAGATATCCAATATTATTAGTTATCATTAAATAATAATATTAATTTTCAAGTATACATTTGGGAAGTCTGTTCAACCAACTACACGTGAACAGCGAGGGACGTAAACATTAAACAGTGTGAGACACGAAGTAAGGAAAACATTGATGTTACGGATATTAACGATACGCAAAATTATCATTATAGGCATTATAAATATTTATTTTATGATACTAGAAAATAATAATAATAATAATAATAATAATACTAATAATAATAATAAGTAGGGTGTGTTAAACGTTAAATCCTTAAAACGGACTTTTGACATTCACCGTCAAAACCAACTCGGATTTCCTCCCGTTATAGGCTGTAACAAAATAAATAATTTGAATATTTATTTTAGAGTTAATATTTATGTTATGCATGAGAAATAATTAACGGAAACAATGGTGCAAGACGTTAAGTTTTTCGAAGCGTTTGGAGACGCGACTGAGGTGCGTACCGCCTATGTTGACTATTGAACGCGAAGTTTAAATAGTAGATATATATATATATATATTAAAAATGTATATTGTTATAAATCTCTTAATTAATTTAGTTACGAAATACTAATTTAAATTTATAAAGACGCAACGAAAATTCGGACGAGACGCAAGACGAGACGAAGTGTCAATACGCGATACTGGCTAGGAGTGCACCCACTCTATATAAAAAAACCCTATCTATAGAAGTCTCACTAAAACCAAACACCCCCATTTGCAAACCCTTGAAACAAAGAAAATGCTCTCATGAGACCCACCCCCCTTCACCAGTTGCAACCATCGAAGCAAGGGCTCCACGGCGGAGCTGCGGCGGCATCACAACGGTATCATGGCGGCGAATCCGTTTCCGGCGAGTGGAGTCCACAGACGATAGATCTCGATGTGTAGAAGACGATGGTGGTGGTGGTTCCCTCTGATTCGCGACGTTAATGGTGGGAAAACACCATCGGCGACGGCGGTGTGCTTCTAGACGACGAGCCGAAGGCCGCCAACAGCAGCAGTCACAACCCACACCTCGTTCCCTTGATTTTCGGCTAGATGCGGGTGAAACGAGGAAGATAATCAGCGTTAGAAGTCCGGCGGGTTGAACCAAAGTGTGGTGGCTACGGGGTCAGGCAGTCAACGTCCTTCCGGCGATGTTGTAAGGTTCCGGCCAGCCACGACTGTCCGACGAAGGTTTCGGTCAAACTAGCCATGGTTTCTGACGATTTCAACGGTGACCGGTGTTGTGGTGGTTTCCATAGGCAGCGGGTCTAGAGTCGTTATGGTGGTGGATCTAGCATTCAAATCCGTCTTCTTAGCAATCCTAGGTAAAAACCTGAACCCGAACTGTTTCTTGATAAATGAACTATTCTAAACCTCAGATCTGTTGCTATAGGTTATAAATCAAAAAAAAAATTGATAGTCTCGAGACTCGGTCAAATTTGGTCAACGCGAATCAACAAGTCAAATAGTCAGATCTGGTCAATACGCGTCAACGGGTTCGCTTATGCGAACCGAGTAAGCGAAAAGGTATAAAAACACTCGCTAAGATGGTTATAGTTATTTACGTGGAAGCATAACACGTGTGCGGTTAAGTTGGGTTGAGCTTGAATGATTCATTGGCGATAAAAAATATATATATAAATATTCGTGTGACGTTAACTAATAACGGGTGGTATTCACATGTTGTCAACAAATATATTAGTATTATTAAACGGAAAAATAATAACACGGACGTGTAAATAATTAAACGAGAATCTTGAATACAAGTAGAAATTGCTACATAGCTATGTTATTAGTAGATAATATTACTTGAACGTGAAAACAATTTTATTGTTATGTTAGTAATTTAAAGCGGTTTATATAAAATAAATATGATTGTGGTGTTTTGAATTTAAACTGTTTGTATAAAATGCCTATATATATGTTTTGACATGTCGCCAAACGGTATTCAAGGTATATCCAGACTCGTTAAACGGGGATTTCATAATTTGCAAGAATTATTACAATTATGTATTGAATAAATACATAAACCTTGATATATATATATATATATGAACTTGAACCAAAGACTTCGTCACATATATATAATTGTAATTATATATAAATATAAAGTCATAAATGTTTATTTTCATGTTATATAAAACGAGGTTTATTACAATCACATATACATTTATACGTAATAATATTAAGAGGATACATGTATCTTTTGCATAAACAGGAACGCATGATTTCGATTTACCATATGGTGCAAATATGATTCAAGGTTTTGAATGCAAATAAATACGTATAATTATATATATATATATATATATTATATTACTATTATTATTATTTTTATTAATTATACGTGTACCTAATTATAGTGTACATCACAAAGTAATATTTTGGAATATAACTATGGAAACATATTCGACTTGAGAAACCCGACTCTAATTAAGCAAATAATATTACCGAATGTTAAACCAACATCGTATACCGAATCGATAATACAGTTAAGAATCATCAGAGCTCAACCGTACACGTGATAACTCGATACGAGTTTAGACTCGCTTTACATCATTAGGGTTAGTCTATAAATCTCATTAAGTACCTACAGGTATCGTAGGACTCGAATAAGACGTAAGCCCGTGATTATCAAGTGGAAATTGGTTTTCATTTCTATCAGAAGGACATTAGTGTTCCTGACACGTCACAAGGTGAGTTTCACGGCCCCTTTTTACTATTTTCTATATTTGGGGGAAAACATGTTAAATTCAAATGGTATGATAACTAGAAAATGAAAAACAAGCATCTGATTCACTTGTGTGCATGAGTTAACACATAAAGGTCCTCAATATTTTGAACTATAACCATTAGTTATGGACTTAGCCGTAGATCGATATGAATAGTACTATTCGGGTTGACACCCCCAATCATGGTTAGTCGCGCTAACCACGACCAGCAGGGTCAAATGATTGCATATTAGGTCTTGTTTTTCTCATTGTTTAAAGGGACAATGGGCTGGGGCAAACTCTAGAATTCGTTAAAGGTTTGGTTATAGGCTTGTGCATCACATAATTCGTTTGTGCTAGCTAGACATCTATGAATCAACCGCTAACTTGTTTTGTTTATCATATGCATAAAGTAAATTTCGAGCAAAGGATTTTGCCAATGGTATACGTACCAATGGTTTTGTCAGTCAATTTCGAGAAAAAAACGGGTTTTGCCAATGGTATACGTATCAATGGTTTTGCAAGTAAATTTCGAGCAAAGGATTTTGCCAATAGTACCCGTACCAACAGTTTTGTCAATCATTTTCGTACAAATGGTTTTTGCCGAAGGATTTTGTATAAATTGTTTTTGTCAAATGATTTCATACAGATAATTTTGCCAATTGTATTCATTTAAAACCTGTGAATTCACCAACATTGCGTTGACATTTTGAGCATGTTTTTTCAGGCATCACATGACTTTTGGCACAGTTGGAATAGGTTAAGCATTTGGATTAAGCCCTTAGAAGATGAAGACTCAGGGTGTTCGACATATTTAGAAGTCTTTATTTAGCTTCCGCTGTTGTGTAATGTTACCAATAGTTACAACCTTAATTTATTTATTAAGTAAATAATTTGGGGGTGTGACAGTACCCAACCCTAAGCCATTAAATTGCCTCACTACAGACTCGTAGTGTTCCACCACAAAACAAGAATTTTTCAACTTCTCATTGGTACATTTCAACTGCAAGATCTCATTTTGCAGTTTGTTGATCTCATTGTTCCTTTTCTCTAACCCCTTATATGCAACATCCAAGTGAAACTGTTGATCGCTGATTTTAAGTGAATAATCACGTTTTTCTTTCTTCAACGTTTCAATTGAATCTTTAAATCGTTTTTCGTTTTCCTTGTAGCTTAACGCTGCAATACAAAGGGGTTCGACCTTTTCTTGAAGCTTAGAGTTTTCAACCTTAAAGCTTAGACATTTGGAACAAGAAATAACAGTAAAAGGATTAGAATCTACCTCATTTGATGAACAGGATACCTCTCCAATAGCCATGAGGGCAACAACAGTTGTAGACTCTTCTGGATCAGCCACAGAAGCTTCCATTTCCTCAGCTTCCATCATCTCTATAATCTCAGCCATGAGACCAACCTGAGTTTGTGCAATAAGGGCATCCTCCAGATGAACGCCCCAATCAAAGCTATCGTCCTGTTGAGCCACCAATGCATTGGACGTTCCACCTTGGCTTTGATTGTGGTTATTTGAGTTGTTGTAGCCTTGGCTGTTTCCTTGGCTAGGTCTGGAAACCCGAAGCCGGTGCTCTGTCCTTTTGACATTCACGAGCAAAATGTCCAAAGTTCAGACACTTGTAGCACTTGGCCTTGGATTTGTCAAAACCAACCTTGGCATTAGAATGGCCGCCAATGAACTTTCGGCCAGTTCTGTTCAGGAAACGCTTTGCCCTCCTCAAGATCGTGGCCATGTTCCATTGAATATCCATATCCTCCGTATCATCCGGATCCACCTGATTAAAGTCTTCTTCGATAGTTTCAGGATCCGTTAGCTTACCGCCAATGAAGTTTTCATAGGCAAGCATGCATGATGAGAATAGAGCCACATGATCTTCAGCTATCTTGGCTATTGCTGATTGGTTAGCTGAAGATATGGGAGAAGGATTTCTTAAGGAGTTCTGATGATAAGATCCAGAACCAGATGCTGCATAGCATGCATGACCACCACAAGCCTTTACAGTTTCTTCCTCATGAGAGTTTTCTGATAACAGAGCAATTCCAGAGCCCGATGACTTGGTTGTAGAAGACGTCCCATAATACATAGAAGGGTCTTGTAATTGAGGTCTTCCTAAGCTCTCCTTTCTTTTTAGGTTCATGTCATGTGCTTGAACCTTTCCAATTGCCGCGTCAATTGTCATTTCATAAAACTTAGAATTTTCTCTCATCAGGGTAGTATACATCTCAAATTTGGGTGGCAAAGCATCCAGAAATTTTTCAACTAATTCCTCATTTGGATAGATGAGGTCAAAAGCTTTCAACTCAGTCTGCAAATGATAGAATCTATAGATGAGTTCATCTATGGATTCGTTTTCCAGAAATCTGAAGCACTCATACTGCTTCCTGAGTAGATCCCGTTTACTTTTCTTGATGTCACTATTGCCCTCGAATCTCTTCTGTAACGCATTCCATAGATCCTTGGAGTTATCGTATCCTCTTAAGCTGTGGAATAACTCCCTAGTTAAGGCCATAGTGATAGATCCGTGTGCCTTCTTCTCTCTATCATAAACTATCTTTTCTTCTTCGTCAAGTTTAGAGATAGGCTTGGGAACTTCTTCATCAAGGTAAATGTATGTGGGATGCTTATAGCCCTCTAGAATGGGTATCCACAATGAAGAATCGGTATAAGAAATATAATGCTCAAAGCGTGCTTTCCAGTTTGAATAATCATTTACATTAAGCAGCTTTGGAGGTTTCTGAGGGGTTCCGATCTCGTTGTCATAGTTCAGAAGGTTATCGAGATTCTGAAGATTTGACATGGTGAACACTTAGTCAAATTTCAGAAAAATCAAAGACACTTGCGCACTTATAACTGGCCTTGCGCACTTAAAGAAATAGCCTTGCGCACTTATGATTTGCTCTTGCGTACTTGATAAGTACGCAGGAGTAGAAGATAAGTACGCAGGAGATAACTTAAGTACGCACCAAGATTGGTCTTGCGTACTTGGTAAGTACGTAGCAAAACTCTACTTTTTTCCAGAAAAGGTAAGTACGCAGATAACCTTTTCACCAACTCTCACCAAACTTTTCCGGTCACTGGAAACACAACGGAGATGGCAGAAATTCGAAAAATTGACCAAACAAAATGAGCCAAAGGGTCAGAAACTCGTTTCTAACCAACCTTTGATGCTCAAAACACTAAAATACACAACAAAAGTCGGTCTTTGAGTGATTTTTGCTTCTAAATTAGTGCTCAAGAGCTACCCCTAATTTATCAAAAAAATCAACAAAAATACCCACTTTTGCTTGCAAAAACTCTGTAGGATGTGAAGAAAATGCTCCAAACACACTCACAACACTCAAAATCAAGAGCAATGCTCTGATACCACTTGTAGGTCCCTCGGGTGTGGCGGATCGTCACATGCAAGTGCGTTGGCTAGTCGGACCGGGTGCGGAATACCCGTGACTAGGTGGAGAATCAAACAAAACAAAGCAAACCGACAAGAGAATTACTTTAAACTTTCGTCTATTATAAACACTGGAAGGTTACAGAGATAAAAATACTGAGTGCACAATAGTATGCATACTTATCTACTGTCAACCTATCCTATTTATACAAGACATGATCTCTGCGCACTTAGCAAGTGCGCAGGGAAAATTGCTCATGTGTACTTAGCAAGTACGCATAGTATTCTTGCGTACTTGCTAAGTACGCGGGAACTAATTCCTGCGCACATACTAAGTGCGCAAAAAACATAGAGAATTAAGCAACTAACAACATGCATTAGTATATACAACTCGATAACTAATACATACAGACGCTTACAAACAAAGACAAATACAAACAACGAAAGTACATAAACTAAGACTCTATCCAGAGTGTTTGTCACACAAAAGTGCTTCAACACATCCAGAAACACATCCTCAAACTGATTCACAACCGGAACATCGCGAATATCTTTCACTTTCTCGATCACATCCGCAACACAAGCCATGTATGTCTTGCACCCATGCGCCATGTACTTTGTTGCCTTCACATAAGAACACAATCTTACTTTACCTTTCTTCTCACCTTCAATGTAAATGGACTCACCCGACGTCGAGTCGAGTCGAATCGCCTTAGGTCCACATAAATATTCTCTTTGTTCCTAGACAATCAATCCATCCCCACTATCACATCAAAATCCCCCATTGTCATAGGAATTAAATCAATAAGGAACGTTTCACCCCCCGCTCTTAACTTGCAATTTCTAAAAATATCACACACTAGGAAACTCTTATCATTTGTCGCCTCGATTTCTAAGGGTTCATCTAACTTGCTACTTAGAAACGAATAATGCTTAACAAATTTCAAGGACACAAACAAACGACTAGCCCCCGAATCAAAAAGAACTAGTGCAGGTAAAGAGTTAATCTTGAATGTACCTAACACCACTTCCGAGTTATTCTTCACCTCTTCCGCCGAGATGTGGAAAGCACTACCCTTTGGCTTAGGTATTTCAACCTTCCTTTCACTTCCACCTTGCTTCAGCTCGGGGCAATCCACCCTATTGTGCCCGGGCTTGTAACAATTATAGCATATACGAATTTGGCTTGGACATTGATTAGCCATATGCCCCGGCTTCCCACATTTATAGCAATTTGATGTTCCCTTCCTACATTCCCCAAAATGCTCCTTTCCACAAACCTTGCATCCCCGTGGAGAAAACTTGACAAACAGCTTCTTGGTAGGGCACCCGCCCTTTATCTTCTTCACAACTTGATCCACAATTTCACGTTTTCTCTTTTCACCTCTTGCCTCTTGCCTCCTCAACTCCACCTCTCTTTCCTGACATATCAAGTCTACAAGTGTGGTAAAAGAGGATGGAGATATGCTATCTCTGAACTCCACAGTCAACATACCATAAAATTTGTCAATCTTCGCCTACTCGGTCGACACCACCTTCGGACAGAACTTGGCGCAATCAAAGAAAGCCCCAACCAATTCATATATTGACTCATTCTTTTGCCTCACGCGGAGGAACTCCTCAGTCATCCTGTCAACTGCGGCTTGCAGGCAATGATACTTCAGAAAAGCCGCCTTAAACTCCTCCCAAGACATAGAGGTCACACCCAATTCACCCCTCTCCTTTTGGAGATTCAATAACCATTCCTTTGCCCTTCCCTTCAGTAGAGGCACACTAAACATCACCCTGTATTCGGTCTTACATTTAGTCATTTCAAAGTTCGATTCCATATCCACCACCCATCTGTGGCTAAAGATCGGGTCCACCTGCCCATCATACTCTTTGGGCTTAATCACCATAAACTCCTTTAGGGTACAACCCCGTGGTTCCCTCTCCTTCTCTTTCCTAAACTCATCAAGAGTGAGCTTAATAGCCCCTCTCATTTCCTCCATCAACAAGGATGTGGCTTGCTCAAATGCCTTGGCCACTTCTTCCTTAATCATTTCTTGGATTTTTGGATCCAACGGTTCATTGTTCGCTTCTTCTGCCATCTCTGAACTGAAAATAGAACAAAACACTTTAACATCCTTACACTTTCATTACCTTAGGTATCTATCACACCTACATTCTTATATGTATTAAGTATATATATAAATTTATACCTATATACATACATACATATATAATCACCTTCACCTAATCCTTGCAAATGTTCAATGTCATATAGTTATCATAAAGACCCTTGCATATCTCGTATTATTAATCATATTGGCCAGACATGTTTAATAATACGTTATGCCCAATTGTAACTATCATATTCATATAACAAATCACAAAACAAGTTTCGGCACACATAACACCTTGGCATTCATTCATACATATACATATACACCATATAAATATATATATATATATATATATATCTACTTTATCAAATCATTACTAACCTTTCATTTCCGAAAGCTTCGAGTCTTAGGCAAGTCCTTCTTGGATTCTCGTATCATATCCCCCATATCAAGAGCATCATGTTTGAGTTTGGTTTCGCACACACCAAATCCCTCAAACCATTGCTCTGATACCAAGTTGTAACACCCTACTTTTAAAACACCGATTAAACACGCGGAAGCATTTATCCAAAGAATTTTTTTTAGTCTCTCGCGTACCGCGAAAGACCAGACCCCTCCCCTCGCGTACCGCAAGGGAGCCTCAGAAAGCCAGTCGGAAACCAGGTCTCTCGCGTACCGCGAGGGACCTGTTTTCACAGAGAGTTTCCAGGCTTCAGCAGGTTTCAACACCTAGCCATTTTTTCCAACTTTTTCATTTCAATTAGACACCAAAACCTCCCAACACTCGGGTTTTGACCAAAAAAATATTTCAACATCAAATACATACACCAAAACACAATTGTTAATCCAATTTACATCCATTTAAGGGATTTCTAATAAATCACCAAAACACATATACGCATACGATAATCCCGCCAAATGCGTTTGACTTAACTTTGACTACATCAGAGTTTTTCCTACATAACAACACATAATCACCATTAGTGTGATATCCCGGGAAATTTTTTATTTATTTATTTATTTTTCGGGACGAAAATTCTTTCAACTAGGGGATGATGTGACAATCCGGACTTTTCAGTTAGTTCCGTTAGTAATCCCGTTAAATATTCTTCTAAAACTTAACCCCGTTAACTAATTCCAGTTAAATCCTAACTTAGTTAACTTAACTCAAACTTCAGGGACTGTTTCTATCATTACCTAAACTTAAAACTACAAGGACTAATTGTGTCAATAAACAAAACCTATTTCTGTTGACTTTAGAAGTCAAAATCAGAGTGTTTTATTCCTTTTGACTTTGGAAAGTCAACTAACCGTGCCCCCTTAACTCAATTCAAACTACAAGGACCATTCCTGCCAATTCTTAAAATCAGATTCATGAAACTACAGGGACTGATCTTATAATTAACGATTTCTTGATTCTGTTTGACTTTTAGAAGTCAAACTCGCAGGTTTGATTCAAATTCAAACTCTATAATCGATTCCTGTTGAATTTGTAACCGTTCTACACGATTAGATCATTTACGATCATCATTAACACATTAAACACATACATTGATTCGGATTAAACTCAAATAATGAACATTAAACTTATAACCGTCGACAATGATTATTTGGCCCTCAAATTCGTCTAAACTATGTATTAATTTCAAAAACGAATCATCTGCATACACTAAACGAACACATTTGAAGCTGTTACACGAATCAATTCGTCCGGAGGAAGACCCAGACTCGCCAGAGATCAAGATCTTCTACAGTCGGCACCTGTTTACTCGTACACTACCAATTCGAGCATCATTCTGGTAAAATATTACGTCCTTAGTTTCGTTTTCATGCTTAGATCATAAGCCCTAAGATAATTGGGGCTTATACCATCCAATTCAATCAATCCAAAATCTAGGGTTCATCCGAATACAGTTTAATCGAACCCTGCTATAAACACAATCTCAATCCAATTACTTCATATGGGTAGCTTCGCAATCAGGCACTCATTGAAAGCCCTATGCTAATTGGGTCCTATAACATCGAATTGTTCAAGATCTGTAACTTAGGGTTTGTTCATTAACAATTTAGGGTTTTTGTTCTTAGACACGAATTCAATCAAATTAAATGGTATGATTAGTTTCGCAATCCCTCGTTTGATAAAAGCCCTATGCTAATTCAGTCCTGTATCATCGAATTTTTATAAATCCAGAACCTAGGGTTCATGAACTTCCTGGTCGATCGAATGCTAACCTAAACACGTTTTTAATCCAATTAAAATATATGATCAGTTTCGCAACCTTTTGTTTAGTAATAGTCCTATGAATCTAAGACATTTCAATATCAGGATCGATCAAATCGATTCAAGATCAGATTTAAGGGTTTTCGGACTTGGAACCTGAGATTAATCGATCTTAAACTCATTAGTTTTTCAATCAAACACACACACAGACGCGTATGGCCCCGATCAACAAAACCCCTAAACCAATTTGATCGATCAATATCAGATTCGAGAGAATTAACACTAGGATTGTAATAAGGGGGAAGAACACACTGGAGCTGGATGTTAAAACAATTTAATTCGGGTATCTAACGCGATACCCTAGCGGGCGGGACTGGTTGGATCAGTGTGCATGTGTGGGAGAGACCCGGGTTCGAGACCGGGCTCCCACAACTATTTTTTGAGCATTTTTCTGTTATATTTAATTAATAAAAATCAAACTCTATAATATTATATTATTATATAAATGTGTTTTAGCCCGGGAAACAGCCCGTAGGCTCGGGTTTGAATTATTAACATATTTTTATATTATTCTCACTTTTATAAATAAAATATTATTGTTATTATCAACTAAAAATAGTATGCTTATATTATCTTCGAACCGTAATTTCGTATAAAATAATATTTTTATATTATTTTCAAACCGTGACCCGTAATATTAAATAATATATATATTTATATTATTTCGAATCATTTTATAACATCGTGTATCGATTGAGACTAAATAATAATATAATTAGTTATATTATTTACTCGTATATATATTATTATTTTCTTAATTTTTATGAATGACAGAACACCCGGTTATATTTATTATTATTTATGTCATTCGTCGCGTAAAGTAATTCCTAACTCCGTGGACACTTTCGTCAACTCTCGAATATTAGAGCGTTTCTTTAGGATGTTTCTCATTCCGTGTCGCTGTCACAATTCCCATTTTTATCCCTAATTTATGTGTTTATAATTTTAGGGCATTCGTAAGTCTTTTGAGACTTACACACGTGGTTCCAACTTATCCTTTGTGTGATACTACCTACAACGCAACGCATGTGAGTTTTCACGGCCCCTTTTTACTATTTTAACTTGGGGGAGAAAACATGATTAAACGATTTTGAGATTTTGTAATTCGTATGATATCAATGTTAAAGCTAAGCGTAACACGCTATCACAGAAAGTCCTCATCTTATATCGGACCGTTAATATGGATCTTAGCGAGGTAATATTTAGTAGTACTACTGGGTTTGACAAATCCCACCCGCGTTAGTCGCGCTAACTCGATTAGAGATCGAACGGGTGAAATGTTAGCCTACTCACACCGCCAGTGTTGATAGACCTGGCAGGAGGCAAATAAACAAACAGTTAGCTTCGGTTGCGAGCGCTTGAGTTAAACATGAACATAGGTTAGCTACCTATAGATACATATTGAATGATCATAAATCTGGTAAACGCTTATTTATATATTGAAACCTGTGAACTCATCAACCTCGTGTTGACATATTTTCTTACATGTTTTCTCAGGTCGCTAAGATAAGGCACAGGTGCACATTAGGGCATGCATGGGATTCATCTATTTTGATTATTGCTTATTTATGTTTGTTTGGATTATTTTGTATTGTACTTGGCTTGGTTGGACGTTTGGACTTTTGGACTTTTGGTTTGGGCGCGTGTGTTTTGCGCATTTTCTTTTCTTTACGCTTCCGCATATGAACTCTGTTTATTATGATATTTTCATTTGAGTCCCATGTAGAGTCGTTCAAAGTAACTAATGTCTGAGATCGTGGTTCGTCACTTCCCAAACGGTAAAACTCCGTTAGTTGAAATTTGGAGGTGTGACAATTAGTAATGAAGATAAAACATAATAAACAAGTAAAATTTTACTTGTTTCACCCATTCACCCATTTGACCCGTTTCCACCCAATTTGACATTAGGCTACATATCACTTGCATAATCACCTACAAGTTTCACTATTTTCATTTTGCATTCATGATCAACACATTTTCCATTTCCATTATGGCACATAGGCCATAACTTCATCATCTCATTTTCATTTTGATTCTTAGATCGTAACTTCATATCCACATATCCATTATGGTACTTAGACCATAACTCCATAACCACATATCAATTATAGTATAAATACTATAACTACATTTCATTCACTTATTCATACACCTTATGCACATACAAACCACATAACACATTATGCAAATTAACACATTGTGCATACAACATTGCATATAGCACCTTTTATCAATCAATTACTAAGTAAGTGCAAACAACATTGCAATTTGATTACCTAAACATATACACCTAGTTTAGTAATCTAACATACATCAAAATCAAATTATAATTGGGTTCACAACCTAATTTCCCATTTCCAACCGAAACTGACCCGTTTGAGTTATACTCATATCCAAACACCGTCTTTCACCCCAAACACCGTCTTTCACCACAAACTCACCTACTTGAGTTTCATTATCCTTACTTTAACACAAATTTTTTTCATTAAATTTTATCATTAGGTTAATTTTGTGTTTGTTCAACTGTCTAACATCATATTAACACTTAATCATCATTAATTCATCATCTTATCATCATAATCCAAAACCCCCTAATTTTCTTCATATGAACCCTAACTTCTCATAATCAAAATCAAAGGGTTCTAGGATGTTAATCACCATTCTTTACCTTTAGTTTAGCTAGATTATCAACAATCTAGCACTAATTATCAACATGCATCATAAATTTCGGATTTCTACAAAACCCATCAACTAACACATCAATGGTGAAATCAAAAGGAAGATAATCACTTACTTGATGTTAGGAAGGTGATGTGCAAGCCAAAACCTTCACAATTTAAGCTTCAATTGTACGAATCTTGCTTCAACACTCTTTTCTCTCTTTTTCTCCTTTACTCAAGAACGACCCAACACCAAATGAGACTAATTTTGACTTTTACTAGTCAATATGGAAGATTTTTCCATTTTACACTTTTAGCCCCTCAACTTTTATTTCACCCATTTCATTCCATAATTAGTTAAAAACTAATATAACCCCATTACTAACTTGAAACCCACTTGTTTCAACTTATTTCTAAAATATTATTTTCACCATAATATTTATAACATTAATTTATTTAATAACGAAACCCAGATTTTGGTTCGTTACATTTCTTGACTTTAATATTCTGATAGAGTTGTAAAGGAACGGGTTTAACCGGTTTAGACCATCCATAGCTATCAATAGGAATTTCAGCATCAACATTCTTGCCATCGGTAGTTTCATATTCAGGCTTTTCAGTTTGACCTTCCTGATTGAAATCTGCTGGCATATCATCATCATTATCATCATCATCAATAACCTCCTCTTCATACCCAACTACACCGGAACCTCCTCCTCCATCATCAACCTTATCAGATTTTTCTTTTTGTTCACTTTCCTTCTCCTCCTCTTTCTCTTCCTCATTCTCTTCATCTATCTATTCTTCTCCTTCTTTCTATTCATTTTCTTCATCACCTCCATCACTTTCATCACCTTCATCATCATGTAGTAAATTTTCCCATCTCCCTTCTCCTTTTATATCAGCCAAACTTTTAAACATCTTGATTAATGCCTTCTTTTGAACCTCCATAACCTTTTTACTGTGACGTAATTAGCTTCTTCATCATTTCTATATCATTATCTGTGTCCTCCTCCCTGTCAAGTAAAGCCTTAACTTGTCCTCTTAACACTCTAATCTCTTCCGCCATCTCTTCTGGGTTTTCCAGAGAAACATCTTCAAACCTTTTTAATACTTTAGTTGGCCTGTGATGTTTAGATTCTAGCTCTTTGTCCCTGAATATCTTCTTGTGTGTGTGCATCTGAGAATGGGATCTTGACGCAGGCTGTGTAGGTGGAGGAGACCTAACACAAGCCCTCAAGGACTCCTGGGCTAATGCATCTTCTTCCGCTTCCTCCTCCGTAACGAAATGTGGTTCTAGGGTGGGAAATCTTTCCTTTCTTAGTTTCCTTCTTGCCTCTTCTCTCCTGCCACTCTCCCTTGCACTTTTCATAAACCCTTCTCGCGGTCTCTCACCACCTTCTCCCACAACTTTCTTTCCTTTACTAGCTCCTTCATCCACCATTTTACCTTTTCCTTTTCTGACTCTCTCAGCCTCTTCTTTTTTGCTTATTTTCAATTAATTCTTCTCTTTCACGATTTGCTGCCACTTGTCTGATAATTGTTAATCGTTCAACAGTGTACATGTTATCAAACAATGGAGTCCATTTTCCTAAAAAACTTGCATGACCTTTCTAAGAGTCAGTATAAATTATGTTGTTCATCCTTGTAAACATGAGTTGGTAACCTTCTTGCGGTAATTCCGGAAACTTGTCATTGATCATCATCTGGACGAACCTGGGATACATCAGCCATTCATTAGACTGTGAATTTCTACACAAATGGCTGAAGATGATATGTGAGATGTTGACGGGTTCATCTTTGCACAGTCTTAACATGGCGGCCGCCCATTCATCTTTAATTGCACCGTATCCTCCTTTTCGGTGAGATAGGCATACGACAAAGATATGCGTGATAAACCTCCATTCTCTTGATAGCAGGGTTTTCTTGATCTCTTTCTTTTTAAAATCTCCTTCATAACCCATACTCCCGAATTCAGCTTCAACAACACGGTTGTTAGCGTTGTAAGGATCATCCTCGTGATCTCCCAATTGTAGAACTGCTCTTACAGTGCTTTCTCGGATTTTGATATCTTTACCGCTTACAGTTGCTTTAATGTACAGTGGTGTAGAGGTAACTTTGAAGGCTGCGGATGTCGGTTGGTGGCAGCGACGATGGGGCGACAACGTACCTGTACATGTTAAAATAGAATTTAAATTTCAATTCTAATAAATTAAAAATAAAATTTAAATTTAAACTAACAAATTAAAAATGAAATTTAAATTCAAACCCAGACATCTGATTAATTATATGATGTCATTTATGAGTAGGAGGAGGCAAAATTTATCGTTAAAAAAACATGGTATTGCTAAAATTGTGTGGACCGAGTTCTGTATTGACTATTTCAATCAAACTGTCTCCGTTCCCATAAACCCTAAAAATCATTCCCTCGGATTCCAATACCCGTTAGGGTTCATGATTGATCCAACAATCCCTTATCGATGACGAAGCAAGACTCGAATCCAACCACCAACCACCCTACGTTACCCACCGTCTGCGGCCAGTGCGGCGTCGAGGAGCGCAAGTTCCTCCACAACGTCCGTCACCGAGGCAACTTCCGACGACTTTGCACCTCTTGCGTCCTCCGTCTCCACCCTCAGTGTTTCTGCCCCGCTTGTCTCGGCGTCTACGAACGATCCCCTCCGATTGACGCCGTCGTCTGCTACAAATGCTACTCATCTTCTCACCCTACCTGCGTACCCTCGCCCCCTGCCGGAACAATCACCTCTTCCCGTTGTTCGTCTCCGTGTTCATCTTGCTTAAACCCTAATCTGCTTGTTTTGAATCTCAATCGACCGGAGAACGGGAGTCGGAGGTCAATTGACAGTACCGCGGCCAGGCTATTACTTGCTGCTGGGAAGATTGCGTCGATGTCGATGAATAAGGCGGAGGTAGCGGCTGCCATGGAAGCAGAGAGGAGATCAAAGGAGGCGGCGTATACGAAGAAACGAGCAAAGGAAGCTCTTGATCATGTTGTGAGTTTCATGGTGAAGGAAAAGAGAAATGTTGTTGAGAGTAATAAGAAAGTTTGTTATGTTAACGACAGTGTTGTTGCCAATGCGCCGGTGGTGGTTGTGGATGATTCAAATGAGGTTTTGGAAGCTTTGAATGCAATAGGGTTGAAGGAGAATGGGGTTCAGGTTGAAAGTGTTGTGTCTGAACCACAGGTTAATGGTAAAGATTCAGGAGTCAATTCAATTGCTGAAAATGGTCAAGAACAGGACACGGTGGTGGAAAATATTGTGAGCAATTCTAAGAATTGAAGGCAAAAGCATGGAACTGGTATGTGGTTTTTGGTTAAAGGGTTGTTATGTTATTGTTGTAGTGATTTAACTTGTATTTTGTCTGGGTGATTGCAGGTGGTTAGATTGGGTTATGCTCTATGGTAAGAATGGACTGCTTGAACGCGTTTTAGATGACTGGATTTGGTAAAAGAGCATTCTTCGTGATTATAGTTTGTGAGAAATTGTGCTAGTGTATATGAGTGGTAGCTTCTTTTCTGGAAAGATTTAATATGCCTTCAATCTAGTTGTACATTTGATATCAGATTTCATTGTTCCTTTTTTTTAAAATGGTTTTCTTCTCTAGTTCCTGCAATTAGTGAATTTTATGTGTGTGTGTGTGTTTCTTCGTACAATGACTTATTCTGAATACGCGCTTTTTGGCTTTCATGTTTGGCAAATGGTCAAGAATTTGCAAATACCCAATAGGCCAAAACATCTGTAGAAATGTAATGGTGTAATTGGTTTTGTAAATATCCCACAAGTCAAAACATTAAATCTTCAACATCTTTTTGCAAGTTATACAGGGAGATCACAGGTGACTTAGAAGGTTGAACACACGCCAAATTACATCCATCCTTTTCAAATAAAACTTAGTATGTTACGTGTTTGACTATGGTCTTGTTAAGATTAAGGTATGAAGTCGATGCTAGTGCCATAATAGTAAAATTGTAATTTTCTTGTATTAACAATAAATTGTCTGTTAGAATTTGAAGTGTGTTTACTCTGAAATGAAATCTTTGACCTTTGGTCTGGTTTGTAAAAATTAAAAATTGTGCATCACCATATGTTAGTAATTCAGGAGTTACTTTATGGTAAGCAACATACAGGTAAACAGACTGATCTTCTGTGTGCAATGCATGGTTTTGAATGCAGATGTTTGATTTGTTGTAGAGGCTTTCAAATGCAATAGATGATTATAACTTCATTTCAAGGTAACATTAGTTCTTGATATTTAATAGTGACTTTGCCTCAGGACATGCCCATGTTACATGGATGATATGATGAACTTGATTATAAAAAAAAAGTTATTATATCTCAATGCTTGTTTGACCAATTGACAGAGATACGGTGGCAATTTCAACCCATGTGGGTCAATTTGGCTTATGTTTAATCTGAAAAGGGTCAATTATATCCAATTAAAAGAGTTGGCTAATAAAAGGCAACAGGTAAAAAATGTGAGAAGTCGTTAAAAGCCCATCTTTAATTCACTTGTAAATCGTTATTATCAAGAAATTAGATTTTATCATTGTTAATACTTTATTTATTAATAGAGAAAATTATAAAAGCTCGACAAAAATTGCAAAATTGTTCGTGGATAAACCCTTTTCACCGCCTGTTTCAACTTATAATGCTAAAAATTATTTGTTGGACCTGTTATTGATGTGCTCATCTTGCCAACTCTATTTGTTTTGCATGAACCTAATACCCTACTTTTTGCTATTGGAAAAGTGAAATTGACTTGCGATAGAGGTGCACATTCCCGGTTTTGGGCCGGGGCCGGGGCCGGAACCGGGTTGAAATCAGGTCGGGTCCTAGGAGGAACCAGGTAGGGTTCGGAACCGGGTTCGAGGTTGAAGGACTCTACTCTGTGGAACCGGGTCGGGATCAGGAACCGGTTCCAACTAGATCCAATTTTTTTTTAAATAATTATAATAACATTAAACAACATAAAATGTATTTTTTATTTATTTTTAATAGTTCCCAAACAAAAGAAATACACATTCCTTAAAAATAACACAATTTTAAACACTATCCTTTTATTTTTATTTTATTTGTCGTCTACATGGTCTTAGTCGTACCCCGTTGTCTCTGTCGGCCCAAATCTATTGCAAACGACCCGCTGCATCATATGCGAGTTCTTCGTCGAATATGCCGGAAGATTGTTCCACCATCCACCTCTTCGTCGTCTACTTTTGTTTCAAGCCTTAGCCCCCTCCTCCCCATTGCCGGTTCATTGATGTTTTCGTCTTGTACGCGTCCGTTTGTTTTTTAGTTCTTTTATTATTATTTTGTGTGTGTATACACACACGTTGTGAATTGAAGTTTAGACATGATTGGGCTCATGTCCTGGTGGTAAGCGCAACACTTCATGCGGTATCGATCCCCGCATTGCCGGTTCGTTGTTGTTTTCTTCTCCCATGTGGGCATATTTTGGTTCTCTTATAACTTTTAAAATATGATGTTGTGACGTACTTATTTTACCTACGTTTCGATATAAATTTCATTCAAAACCGAATTTTGTGATAATGTACAAGTCATCGAAGCACGCACGTACAATTCATTAAAGCTGCTTCAAGGTTTCGTTTATTTATAATTTTTTTTCGTTTTCCTCCTATAACCTTTAAAATATGAAATTTTATAAAGTTTCAGATTTGCCGTTTCGATGTGCTTATTTTTATTAGTGTTTAGACATGACTTTTTTTTTGCGGGGTGAATACCAATGTACAGGTTGTTGAAACCGAGCCTTGCAAATTTTAACACCCCGCCGCAGCGCGCGGGTAATATACCCCTAGTTATTTTTTATTTCTTAAAAGTACTTTAAAATTGAATTTTATTTTGTGTTTGAGTTTATAAAAATATTATTTTACCAAACTCATAATTTACATCTTTTATTTTATAAAATGACTTTAGTTATCTTAAATATACTAGATTCTCAACATACACAAAATAGCATGTAAATAATATATGAAAAGCTAAGCCAATAAAGTTTTGGTGCTTTCTTGAGTCATCAAAAACACCAAATGGTTCATAGACAACAAATATCCGAATGTGCTTGATCTTGAGTTCTCACCGGCTCAACACCTTGTTTACAGCAACGTGTCCTCCAATTTGAAACCCGTGAAATGGGTCGTCTTCATTTTGTTACATGTTGAAGTGAAAATACAAGCTACACTATATAATTTTACAACCCAAAAATAAATAAGTAGAAGACTTACAAAATATAAGTATTATATAATTAAACGAATGATAATTTCTCAAGGGACCCGGGTTCGATCCCTGCCACCACCATTAATTTATGTGGCATCGCAAATGAGGTCTAGCTCTTAGACCGATGCACCAGAGTTTTACCCACGCCGATCCAGGGTTCGAGCCTCGGCTCTCCCTCAAGCCCGGAAGTGGCCGTATTGAGTGGGGTTTTTCCTTGGAAGCTCTACAACTCTGACGCCAAGTGGGCCCGGTTAAGACAACATATTGGCCGGAGTTAGACGAGGTTCTCCCATGTGACGGGGGGTGCGACGTCACAACATTCAATGTTCGCCTTAAAAAAAACGAATGATAATTTCACAACCAAGTTGAATTCCAACACGTACAAACACAAATACAAAAGGCATGACTTGGTTTACGTTTTAACATGCAATACATAAATTTCATAATGACATATTATAGCAACATATTATCTCACAGCATGCATGTGGAAAATGTTAAGAAAAACTTTATAAAAAAAATTGCTTCCATATATATTATTTTTTTACTTAAAAAACAATATACTTTCGGCTTTAAATCTTTAAAACTGATTTGTCTAAAAATTAAAAAAAAAACTCACATATAGGCTCTAGATACCAATTGTTAGTTTTATGAGTGATGACGTGGGTAGGCAATTCTACAAGCCACGAAGCAAAGAAGCACAACAACTCGTTACAACAGCTACACAGCTCAGAAGGTAAAGAACATCAAGCTACAGTAGTGGAACAGTGCCGTGATCAGAGGTCAACACCCTAAAAAAAAGATCTAGGACCTAGGATTGTCGTGGAAAGAACCCAGCTGTAGGTCCCTCGAGTGTCTTGGATCGTCACATGCAAGTGTGTTCATAGTCGAACCGGGGTGCGAAATGCCCGTGACTAGGTGGAGTATCTAGCAACACAAGTAAACCGACAACAAAACACAAGATACTTTCAAACTTCATCTATTGATGATCACAGCCGGTTACAGTGAAAATGAGTGCGTAAATAATTCTGTCACTAACTGACTATATATACTAGACCTGTTGCCTGCGCACTTAGCAAGTGCGCAGGGCTTAACTCCTGTGTACTTAGCAAGTACGCAGACTTTGTTCTTGCGTACTTGCTAAGTACACAGGATATACATCCTACGCACTTACTAAGTGCGCACAACACTTAATAGAAACAAACAAGACTAAGTACATACATATGTGATTACAACTCGATAATCAATACATACAGATACTTAAATATAAATACAAATACATAAAGACAAGTATAAAAGCTAAGACAACAATCCAGAGTGTCTGTCACACAAACGTCCTTCAACAAACACCCCCTTGACAACAGCTCTGGATTGTCTTCGGTCTTCAAACTCCACGAGCTTTAGCTTCCATCTTCAGCTTGTAATCAAGGCAGAACTTGACCACCTTGTCATACTTTGATGCCAGAGGCTTTGTCCACTCGTCCGTGTACATACAGTATTTGTCCACTAGCACCTCCAGATCTTTCACAGAGAAGTTGATGAAGTTGATTTCATCAAAGACTCTGATCAGTTCTTTTGGCACTAAGCTTCCACAGTCTGACCTCACCTTTCCAATCACCACATCCTCGCCCGTTTTTGGATCTACGTACGAGTACCACATGTTACCGAGGATATCCTTAGATAACTTGCTCAGGGGAATCCTAGTTTCACACAACACTGGCTTGTATACCAATTTCTTTAAGCTTCTATTAGTCACGGGATGTCTGACATTCTTATCCCTGACTCTCTTGGGCACTTGAGGCTTAAATACTTCAAACTTCCCTGATCTTCCCTCACGCTGCAGTGTCTGCCACAAACCCAACGCCACCGCGTGACTTGAGTCACTTAGCAGTTCTCGGTTTGCAAGATCCACTAGGTCGTACTTAGGCAAGGAGCTGAAAGCTTCACTGGTTGGTTTCAAGTATTGAACCCCCAGCTGGCTTTATAGCGAACAGCTTCTTGTCGTCGTCAAACCTTACAGCTAAGATCATACCTGTAGCTCCGTGTTTGTGTATGATAGATGTCTTTTGCCAGACAGGAGCTTGATCCTTTGGAAACCATCTAGGCGGATATTTGCTTTTCCACACCTCTGGATCAACAGGTTTAGGGATGGTGGGAGAGGCTTCAGTTGACGCCTCAGCAGTACTTTCGGGCTCGACTGAACCTGTGTTAAGATTGGCTTCAAAGGCTGGAGCTTCGAATATCTCTCTATCCTCAAGCTCGTATTCTCCTTCACCGTCACCTTTTGGGAATTCAACCACCACATCCTCATCTTCTTCATCCCTGTCTTCACCAGATTCGATCTCTCCCTTTTCTAGATTGCTAAGATCATCGATCTGTGCTTCCTTAGAATAGTCTGGCTCTAGCAATAGGATCACATCGTTAGATAGATCTTTAAGTATGTCAGCTGGAGACTTTCCTTTGTCTCTACCCGAAGTATCACCTCCACCTACGCTCCGAGTGGACTCCCCCTCAGCCATAGGCACGGCAGAATAAGGAACAATCACCCATGCTAACGATTGCTGCTCACTTCCACTGGGACCGGCTTCATGATCCTTGTCCTGGTCGTCACCCTTAGACAGATCAACTAGGTGACAAGCCTCGTCACTGCTAGGATTCGGTGGCTGCTTTTCCAACAATTCTTTTAATCTCTCCCCATGAACAGCAAGCGTCTTGGCCATATCACATACCAGTTTGACCATTACATCATGCTCTTGACGCTGCTTTTCTTCAGCCCCCCTCTGTTTCCTCAACACGGCTACTTCATCAATCAAAGAGTTAATCTGACCTTGTTTCTTGTCAGACTCCTCCTTTGACTTCCGTATCGTCTAGAGAAGACCAGCTACCAGCGTCTCCAAGGTAGTGATCTTGGAATCCCGGGGATCAGGATCCCTGGATGTAGAGGCTTCAGCAGTATGGAGTGGAGATAAGAAGATCGCATCAAAGTCAAACCCCTGGGTAAAGTCCCCATAGTTGTAGGGTTGACTGATGGGTTCAAGTGTGGTAGTAGGGATTGTGGTGGTTTGAAAGGTGGTGGGTGTGATAGTGACCGACTCAGTCTGAATAGGATTCGTCACTATCAGTTGATGGACAGTCTCAATCGGTAGGGCTACTATCTCAGGCACCTCCTCTGAGATGGTAGCAGCAGCCACTTGACTTGTTACACGTGGCCACCTCCCCATTCTTTGATATAGCTGGGTGGAAGTTGACGTAGAGGTTGAAGCAGTGCTCACGGCCTCAATGACTTGTTGCCGTGAAACACTAGCTTCTACTTCTCTAGGGATAGCCGCAAATGCCCTATCCCCCCGACGTTTGTTAGTACTTTCTCGTCTTTGTCTTTATATAGCATCATCTGAATAAGATTCGGGTTCATACTCACTGCTTGTACTATCTTGTCTCTTTCTCTTAGAAGACGACTCAGAAGGGTCACCACTGTCGTTCTTCTCGGGTGTGATTGGTCTGGTGCATCATTAGAATCAGATTCTGTTGCTTCGGAGTCAGATTCTTCAGCACCATCACTTCCTTCTTCTTTATCTCCTTCATCTCCTTCATCTTCAGATTCATCATCACCTTCAACTTCCTCCTCTTCCTGCTCGTTAGAGTGTTCACTGAGTTCAGGCTCCGATTCGGGACTATACCATCTTAACTCATCTGGGGCCACATATGCTTCTTTGATTAAGTGTCCAAAGAGAGGAGTATGCACAGGGGTAAGTTCTACACTACCTGGCTTTAAAAATTGAGCAAATACTCTCTTGTCCACTCTCTTCACTTGTAATCTCTCCCCAATTGCCGGTAGATTTGGAAACGCATCATTGATTAGCAGCTGGATAAATCTTGGATACAACATGAATCTAAACTTTTCCGCCGTCAAGATCTGGTCGGTTATGGCCTTGTATACGTACTTAGAGAAGTTATAGCCCTTGTTGAGAGATAAACCCACCATTGCAGCCGCTAAGTGATGACCCATGGGGTCACACCCCCAAAATTATTCACTTACTAAATAAATAAATAAATCAAGGTTGCAACGATCGATAACATTACCCAACAGCGGAAGCTAAAGTAAAGACTTCTATATACATTGGACACCATTACAAATACTAAAATAAACTAGTACATTATCCTAGAACCATATAGGTCAAAACCGTCTTAAAGGGTTGACAATCACATTTCTTCGGCTTCTAGGGTTTAATCCATATGGCTAACCTATTCCAACCGTGTCATAGCTATGTGTTACTTGAAAAACATACTTAAAAATGTCAAGACAAAGATTGGTGAGTTCACAGGTTTAGTTGTCTCGATTTAAAGTAGTTTTCCTTGAAAACATTGATATCTTGTACATGGTCGTAATATAAAACCGTTTTTCTATTAAAATATAGAAAATGTGTACATGGCCATAATATGAAACCGTTTTCATGAAAACCTTGAAAATGTGTTCATGGGCTTAATATGGAACCGTTTTTCTCGAAAACATGTGATAACTTCATAGTCATAAAACGAGTCATTTTACCAAAGTAAACATGCGATGACTTAATAGTCATAAAATGGGTTGTTTTTTCCAATGAAAACATGTGAATGAGTTTATACCCGTGTTAAGCCCTTTTTAATGATGAGATCGATAACCAAAATGAGTAGCGGTTTCATGTGTATATGATAAACAGAACAAATAATGTTGACCCATTCGTAAACTAGCTAGGCATACAAATACAATGTTCATAAATGAGACATAACCAAACCATGACACATTATTTTGCCCCCAGCTCGTACCTCCCGAGCACACGTTTGAACACTATGCAGCCATTCGACCAAAACCGATCTAACCATGACTGGGGGTGTCAATCCTAATAGTACTATTCATAGAGTCTCAGGCTAAAACTATAGCTAATGGTTATAAAAATGTTTACGTAGGGGACTTTTAGTGAGCTATATGTTCGTTAACTCATGCAAACATAAGGTCGGGTCTTGTTCTCTTGTTACCATATGAAAATGTTCGTAAGTGTGTTCCATGTTTTCTCAAAATGTATTAAACATTGATGTTCCCAAATGTATTAAACAATGATTTTTCATGTTTTCAAACATGTAAAGTAAGTATGTTTCTCCCCCGATAGTTCTAAAACATTTAAAAAGTTAAAAGGGGTCGAGAACTCACCTGGTAATGTGTCAGGAACACTAATGTCCTTCTGATAGTAGTGGAAACTAATGTCCAGGTGATAGTCACGGGCTTACGTCTTATTCGAGTCCTACGATACCTGTAGATACTTAATAAGCTTTATAGACTAACCCTAATAATATAAAGCGAGTCTAAACTCGTATTGAGTTAACATTTGTACGGTTGAGCTCTGTTGATCCTTAACGGTATTATTGATTTAGTATACGATGTCGGTTTAACGATGGGTAATATTAGGTATTTCGATAGAGTCAGGACTCAGCTCACACGTGTTCCCATAGTTATGTTCAACAGTATTAGTTTGTCGCACACCCAAATGTGCATAACTATATACACTTATAATTAGTAATTATAACTCGTGTTCATGCGACTTTTAACAAGATGTGTGTAACTCTGGGTTTTAATAAAATCATTTCAGGACTCATAGTATATTTGTATAAGTATTATATATATATATATTTATTTATTTACAATTATGAATGTAGCAAAATATTCATTCAAGTTTAGAAAAAGATTTAAGTTTTCGTATTAAAACACTTCATGATTGATTTAAGTTTTGGATCACATGTATCATGCACTCAAAACTCTTAATGATATATATATATATTTATGTACATTATATATTTTGGTATATGAATATACATGTATGTACTCGAATCTAAATACCGAGTCACATAAAATTGTTTGATTTTATAAAATATGAATACTTATACACATAGGTATGTTTGTGCATTAATCATTAACATTTATAAAAACAGTGTTAAGTCGATAACGTTATAACTTGATTCGTATAGATTTAAGATGTCAAACGTAATATTCAAGGTACGGGCTTATACCAAATATAGTCATCATCCAAGTTATCTCAAATAATAATTATCAATGACTTATATAATACACGTATTATGTAAATGTTTATACGACTGAAATAGTAATCATCATTCGTATATATTTATACATATGATCGGGTCAAAACGTCATTTGTTACATAACCGTATGTTTTCGTAAAAAGCGTGAATATTTACATATACATACATTTATGTATACGAAGATAAATTTGTACCGATCATTACTTTTTGTCAAACTCTAATTTAATCCATATTGCTATACATTTATTCATAAAAAACGTCAATGTACTCTATAATATATTTACGAATTAAGCGTTAATTGTTTTAAAGTTTCGCTTCACCGTTGACAAGTTCAAGTTTATATTTATCGCCTAAAAACTTATATGTTTTGTTTGTACGGATCTCAATCACCAAATCATACGTTAACGCGAACTGTTAATATTAATGTCGTCTTAATATTTATTTTTGTTGTCGTCAAATATTTTAGGGCTCACGAGAATAACCGTTCACACGCGTTTAAGTTTTGTAATAAATAAATATAATCGTTTTAGCGGACGTTTATACCTTTCGTATGTTCCGCTCTCAACCAACGCTTTCTAAATCTCACGGATTACGTATTTGATCATATTTGACCGTTGTTGACCCGAGTTTGACTAGGGTTTGCCCAGTGTTGACTTTTGTCGACCGAAACCCGGGACTGTCGGGAACGACCCGAAAAGTCCCGCCTATCCGGGTGACATCCCGTCTTTGCCATACCTGTCCAAAAATCCAAAAGAGTACACGGGAATGAAACCCGGCCACCAAATGTCAATAAATCTATAACGTAGGCCAACGGATCTAAACGGTAAACGACCGAATGTTTAGAGTTACCTTAAATCTTAACAACTAACCTTGAGAACCCGTAGATGGGGACACTGAAATACCATACAAAACAAGATATGTTTGTTTAGGAGTTTTCGGAATGTCGGGTGTTGTCGGAAATGTCTGTTCGCCGGAATCATTCCAAACCCGAAAGTTTAACATCACTAATAAATAGATCTAAACGCGAACAGTCCATTAGATAAGAACGAGGGTGGGTTACCTGAGTCACCGGAAGAAACTGAGATGGCGCTGGTTTTCGGATTCGTACACCGGAATTACGGGACTCGTCGGAAAATGAAGGAGTAGTCTGAGTTCAAGGACAGAATGGCTGCCGATGGCGCTGATCTGCTCGTCCTTGCTGCCGATGCGTTCGGTTGGGTCACCAGAGCTCGTTTCCTCCTCCGATCCGGGTAGATCTACGTCGTGTAAGTCTGGATCTGGAGTCTTTAGTTTCGTCGGAACCCACCAACGCCGCCGTCGGCGTTTGTCGTCGCTTCAGTTCTCAAAACCGGCACCACCTGCTGCCGTCGTTCTCATCTCCTGCATCGTCGGGAAGGTCGCTGGTGTCTCTCGGCCATCGCGTACCTCCACCATCGTCACCCTAACGAGGAAACAGTCACCAACATTAGAACCGGGACGTCGAGATCTACCGAGTGGTGTATTACACTCGCCGGCACTCGCCAGAAGTGGTGGCCGGAGCCTCGTCGGAGCCGCCGCCGGCTCCCCTCGTCCTCTTTCCCTCTTCCGATCTCTCTCTAGATGTGAATGTGTGTGGGTTTGAATGAGGATGAGGAAGAGATAAAAGTCTATTTATATTTAGGGTTTTGAGTTGTTGAAAGAGTATGTGGTTGCCGCGTCTCAAACACGAAACGTTTAACTCAAACGTCACGTTTAAAATTTTTGAATTATTATTTATAATTTCTTAGAATTACACAATGCATATTATAATATTATTTAATCACTTGCTTTATGAGACCTACGCTCCTACTCTCGTCCAGGCCGGTAGTCGCAAGTATCGCGCGTTTAACACGTTCATTCGTTTAAACGTTATGTATTCCCGTTAATATTAATACTGCTTTAATATTATAATAATAATAGTAAATCAACAGTGATAACATAAAATAAATAATTACTTATGTTATTTACTTATTTCCAGGTAATAAATATCCGTCTTTCGTTTACATCAGTGTTTACCAGGGTATGACTCACGTGTTAATCTCCAAGTCATCGTCTTGAAGTAAATATTAATAGTCAGGTATCACGTTGCGTGTCGGTTACCAACCGTGCACGCGTTAATTCTTTTAACCGTAATCTGCGCGATTATGTAAAATCTATGTACTTATAATATGTTATCTTAAATCGTACTATGATCTGTCAACCAAAGTTAGAATTTTGGTTCACCTATTGGACCTGTAACTGTACCGCTAATGGGCCAAGCCCATTTACCGTGAATTAATTATCAAGAGCAAATGACTCTAATCTCAGGGTTGTCACATTCTCCCCTTGTTAAAGAAGTTTCGTCCTCGAAACTTAGTTTATGCTAAACTCTAGGATTGACTTAATTCATTCAGATGAGAGTTTCGTATTCACAGTTCATTTATGGTCCATAGGGAGGATTTAAACTCACTTCCCTTAGTAGTCGGTACTTGAAGGTAAAACGATTGCCTCGTCAACTAACGATATTGGATGTGTAAAGATTTGAGATATCATTGTATCATTTAATAGTGCAACGACATTGTCGAACATCCATTATTTCAAGGGAGTAGGTTTAGGAAAATTCTTTGAATATATCGACAACGGAATGACGTTGGCTATACCTTGAAGTGATAAATTCATCACCAGAGTCCCATGTACAATAGGGGTTACAGTCAGGGAGATCACATCCATGTAAAGAGTAAGTCATTTGGAGATTGTCTGGTTGATGTGAAATAAAATAATGAGATTTTCACAAACCAAGTGAACAACTCACACACCAAGTTAAATAATCAAGGATTAGATGTCGAAGAAGTCCATTATGTGATCACTCTCATTAGGTTGGAACTGTGTGATGATCATTATTGGTAATGAAAGACAAAGGTGTATTCGTGCACATAAATTCTGAAGACACGTGGGCACATATGCTTCTTTCCTATACGTGGTTTAACGTACGAATGACCAAATCACGATAGAATCTAAAAGAAAATTATCTGGAGTCCAGTAAGATATGTCAGGTGGTTTAATGAAATGTCCATGTGTGAGTTCGTAATCCGGTAATTGATCGTTCATCGTAATGTGTCAATGTCTCTGTGATTTTGACTTTTCTATAACAAAAGATTCTAATTGACATTTGATCTATCCAATCAGTAAGTAGGTTAAACTGATTCAATTAAGTTCTAAGAAATAATATTAGCGTGTGCAATTTCTCACAAGGGAGTTGGAATTGTTTAGAGAAGTCATTATTAGTTGTCTAGGTAGCGACTTAGACAGCTATGATATGTTGTAAGATTATGATCCTATGAGATTGATCTTGGTTTCATTTAAGGTCATTACTAGTGTTGTTATCACGCATGTCTTTCGTAACCTGATTTGGATATAGGTCTTAACTAAATAGATGTTGAACAATAAGCTTGATGCAATAAAAATTTCCTAGTAGCATTGAATCATTTAGATTTTTGAATTGTCCAGATTTCAATGACTTATCTAAAGATGAGGGTGAACCTAGATGAAGGAAGAAATACTAAAGTACTTGAGGATCGTCGAATTGATTTGGCTCGACGGTTAGTAAAGGTAAATGAATCTTCATGAGGTTCGGAGAAAAGTGTATGAGAATAGTCTAGCTTTTGGCGAGGATTGAGTTCTATACTCCATTAACCACCGTTTCCACCATACCTCTACTGCAGTCTAGCATTTAGGTTGTGATATCATGATTTGTGAATTCATGACTTCGCTATCATGTTCATGGGGTATGTAAGCCTTAAGAAGTTCTATGTTCGTTTAGAAAAGTCACAATTCGTCTAGGTGGGGAAATAAACGGTGGGACCGCGGAATAGTCTCATAGGAATAGTGTCCCCCAAAATCAATTACGGGACGTCATGTCCTCAGGTTCCTTAGAGAAAATATATAACTATCTAAGAAAGATCTTGATAAAAGAGCGAGTATAATAATAAAAGGAATTTGAGGAATCGCAATAGATGTAAGGGAGTAGTCCCTTGAGAGAGCATAGCCAGTTATGGTTCGTCATTTGTTCGTCCTCAGCACAAAGGTCTAAGCCGTAAAATTGAGGTAATAGTGTTAAGTGTTAGAGATTTGTATTTTCTCTAGGCACGTTTAAGAGTTTGTATGTAAGCCTCGAGCTTTGGTAGATAGGTAACGAAATTGAAAAGAGAATATTTGTAGCTGAATCTCAAAAGTTGAAGCAGTACCTTACAACGAATTTCCAAATTCGGTCTAAATACCGAGGTTAAATCAACTTAGAATAGACATTTTCAGTGTTTTCGGTCAAAATTGTTATGCCAATAAAGTCTCGATAAGAGTTTTAGATCCATTTGGATTCAAAGATGAAAGAGACGAAGTATACTCCCATGTCACCTGAGATAGCCCATTGCATCATTTGATGTCTTTGGCTCAATCCTAAGGTTACGATAGTTTCGATCAATATTCTAGTGATTGGGAATCGGGATTAGAAATACAGATTAATCATGAGCATTGACTCGGACAGTAAGACTCACTAGTGTTCTCATGCAGTGCAAATTATTATTACGTGTGCACCCGTAATGATAATTTACTTTGCATGGTCCCTATAGTGTTCCTCCTATCCCAAGCTCTCAGTTAAAAGGGATCTGAAATATTCATTAGATCGTGTCATCGTGTTGCACTCTCACATAAGAGTGTGTATGTTCTATCTGATCACTCATGATTATTAGTACTAATACTCATAGATCTGCCGACTAAGGTTGCTGTTGGATGGAATTAACGGTAGTGTGACACAACCGGTGTTTTCTATTAATAAAATGTGTGTGGTGGAAGCCAGACACTATGTTAGGGCAGAGATCCTTACATCCGTGTTGAGCAAATCATGCTCCAAGTTTGTATGTACGTGTGGATCCACATGATCTAGATGAGTCTATGGGTCTCCGAACTAGTGAAGTTCTTTCCCGTTTAGTCCTGCTTATCGACCTCGGGTTCCCTTCTGCTTGGGCAGTCCCGTCTGTCATATCTCATGGCGAAAGCTTTAGTCATCCAACCCAGTAGTTCATGAAAGAGAGTATACACACCACACCAAAAGAAGACAACATATGCCGAGAAAGAAAGTTGACTCCACGTGGAGAGTAGCTGCAGGTGTGGTGCAAAGACAGGTTCAAGTACGGGTTCAACCTGTTGTGATACCAAGATTAGTAATTTCTAATTTCTACCGTCGTCGCCCAGACTCAGTTCGTAACTCGATTTTTTTTCTCTTTAGGGTTATAGTGTGCTGAGTACCCGCATCCTTGATTCGTAATCCGAACAGTGATACTCTGTTGGGTTATGTTGATGGTGTTTATTATTTCCACATTATTGTACGTGTTAGATGTTTGTTACGTATGCCACGTAATTGTATTTGGTATTAATATAGGTAATGATACTTAAGTGTAACTATATACACTCATGGTTAATACAAGTTGTTCGACAACAGTTGGAATTTCTATGTTCAGGTCTTCGGTGTTCTTAGTGTAATGTAAGTTTTACAAACCTTGGTCCCTAAATGATCTTGGTTAGAGCCTAGATGTCACTAATGAAACCTAATTAGCTAAAACCATTGGCTCTGATACCAATCTGTCACACCCCCAAATTTATTCACTTAGTAAATAAATAAATAAATCAAAGTTGCAACGATCGATAACATTACCCAATAGCGGAAGCTAAACTAAAGACTTCTATATACATTGGACACAATTACAAATACTAAAATAAGCTAGTACATTATCCTAGAACCATATAGGTCAAAACCGCCTTGAAGGGTTGACAATCACATTTCTTCGGCTTCTAGGGTTTAATCCATAAGGCTAACCTATTCCAACCGTGTCGTAGCTATGTGTTACCTGAAAAACAAACTTAAAAATTTCAACACAAAGGTTGGTGAGTTCATAAGTTTAGTTGTCTCGATGTAAAGTAGTTTTCCTTAAAAACATTGATATCGTGTACATGGCCGTAATATAAAACCGTTTTTCTGTTAAAATATAGAAAAGGTGTACATGGCCATAATATGAAACCGTTTTCCTGAAAACCTTGAAAATGTGTTCATGTGCTTAATATGGAACCGTTTTCCTTGAAAACATGTGATGACTTCATAGACATAAAACGAGTCGTTTTACCAAAGTAAACATGCGACGACTTAATAGTCATAAAATGGGTTGTATTCCCCAATGAAAACACGTGAATGAGTTTATACCCGTGTTAAGCCCTTTTTAATGATGAGATTGATAACCAAAATGAGTAGCGGTTTCATATGTGTATGATAAACAGAACAAGTAATGTTGACCCATTTGTAAACTAGCTAGGCATACAAATAATATGTTCATACATGAGGCATAACCAAACCATGACACAAGTATTTTGCCCCGAGCTCGTACCTCCCGAGCACATGTTTGAACACTATGCGGCCATTCGACCAAAACTGATCGAACCATTACCGGGGGTGTCAATCCTAATAGTACTATTCATAAAGTCCCAGGCTAAAACTATAGCTAATGATTATAAAAATGTTTACGTAGAGGACTTTTAGTGAGCTCTATGTTCGTTAACTCATGCAAACATAAGGTCGGGTCTTGTTCTCTTACCATATGAAAATGTTCGTAAGTGTGTTCCATGTTTTCTCAAAATGTATCAAACATTGATGTTCCTAAATGTATTAAACAATCATTTTTCATGTTTTCAAACATGTAAAGTAAGTATGTTTCTCCCCCGATAGTTCTAAAACATTTAAAAAGTTAAAGGGGGTCGTGAACTCACCTGGTGATGTGTAAGGAACATTAATGTCCTTCTGATTGTAGTGGAAACTAATGTCCATGTGATAGTCACGGGCTTACGTCTTATTCGAGTCCTACGATACCTGTAGATACTTAATAAGCTTTATAGACTAACCCTAATAATGTAAAGCGAGTCTAAACTCGTATTGAGTTAACATTTGTACGGTTGAGCTCTGTTGATCCTTAACGGTATTATTGATTTAGTATACGATGTCGGTTTAACGATGGCTAATATTAGGTATTTAGATAGAGTCGGGACTCTTAGCTCACACGTGTTCCCATAGTTATGTTCAACAGTATTAGTTTGTCGCACACCCAAATGTGCATAACTATATGCACTTATAATTAGTAATTATAACTCAGGTTCATGCGACTTTTAACAGGATGTGTGTAACTCTGGGTTTTAATAAAACCATTTCATGACTCATAGTATATTTGTATGAGTATTATATATATATATATATATTTACAATTATGAGTGTGGCAAAATATTCATTCAAGTTCAGAAAAAGATTTAAGTTTTCGTTTTAAAACACTACATGATTTATTTAAGTTTTCGATCACATGTATCATGCACTTAAAACTCTTAATGATATATATATTTATGTACATTATATATTTTGGTATAAGAATATACAGGTATGTTTGTGCATTAATCATTATCATTAACATTTATAATGTAAAGCCCCAAACCCGTGAGGCCTCACTCGTTGGATTTACTCATTCACAAACAGTTATTAAACTTGAATATCAAATAACGTAGCGGAAAATTTCATTCAAACATAATGTCAATATTGTTTAAACATGCGGAAGCGTAAATATTGTCTAAAACATAAATACATCGTAACTAAATCATAACGGGATGCCATTCTTCATGATCAGCCGGGCAACTCATTTCGCTAGCCGAGCGTCCTCGTCCATCATCATAACCTGCCTTAACGTGAATGTGCATACTAAAAGTTAGCTACGCTGGTGAGTTCAAGTTTTCATTCGATTTAAGAAATGGTTCATCATTCAATAATTCATTAGGGTTTAACATCATGTATAAGAAAACCGGGCATTTCGTTCATCATTAAAAACATTTAAACATTTTATCATCATCATAAACACCGTTGAACGGATCGTTCGTTTAAAACATTTAACATTCATTTAAGTCATACATTATTATCCAAATATGTGTTACCATTCGTTCCGTCATTTAGTATTGTATTGCCCCTAAGGCTTAACTGCACGAAGACCGACAATACAATACATTCCGTCAATTCCCTTTTCTATTGCCCCCAAGGCTTAGCAGCACGAGGACCGCCAATACTGTAGGATCGTGAGATTACAAGGTGATTCTATTCTGGTTGATATTGGCGGAAACAATAACAACTACACAAATGTAATCGAACAGACAGAAAGAATACTAGTAAGATCACTGTTGTATTAAGCTTAGTGAATAAACGATTACAGATGAAAACTCTGAGAAGAAGCACATTCAAGCACACTTACTATGAAGTGTTTACACAGTATTTATAGTAACTCAGAATCAAGACAAACCCTTGATTCTGAGGATCAGATCGAACACAGACCGTTGATCTTGTTTATTAATCTAAATTATACGCAAAGGCTAATCTAGATAACTTTATTGAAGCGTCTTCTTAGGCATCATTGTTTGCATGCTTGGAGACGCGCAACAAGGTCCTTTATTGGTTGCACCACTGAGGTTCCTTCTGCTTGGAGTGTGGCAGTTGCTTTTGCAGAAAGTTGTCAGAGACGCTTGGCATGGATAGTCAGCTGCAACGTTTGGTCTTCAGTGAATAAAGCTATCAGCAGCAAAGTTGAGAATACTGCTGCTGATAAGCCCATCAGCAGCAACTTGTGTTGAAGGCTGCTTATAAGCCTATCAGCAGCAACAAGTGTTGAATGCTGCTGATAAGCCTATCAGCAGCAACAAGTGTTGACTGCTGCTGATAAGCCTATCAGCAACAATTGTACTTAGAATAATTTGGTAGCAATCAGTCTTTGGTTCTACAAACTCCCCCTAGACTGATGCAACCAAAATTCTTCTAATCACTTTGCTGCTGAAGCTTTTGCATGTGTCTGACTATCCTTTCAACCTCATATCCTCTTGGATCCTTGCTGGGATTGTTCAGTGGAAGTTCAGACAGAGTCTTGATGTCTTTGGGTTGCATTTTGAAGATTGCTTTGCTTGAACATCTCATCTGCTGCTTCTTGGCATCAGTTAGTGTGAACTCATCCAAGTCAGCATTGTAGGACCAAGATACAAATGGAGAGTGGGACTTGAGTGGTTTGATATCCATGACCACATCTTTGCTAGGGTTGAAGTAATGTCTGATTGCTAGCATAAGATGTTTCCCTCTCTCATTTGCAGGCTCATGAGCTTCACCCAGCTCCAAAATTCTTCTTAGTTCTGAATCTGGTAGTTGCAGAACCTCATCAACAGACCTGTATGTAGATCTTCTTCTTTCAGTTCTCCCCCTGAAGATCTCAAACCTTTGACCCTGTGGATTGTAGACCCATTCAACAATGTCTCTTGAGTCTTCAGGTTTAGATGAGGATTTTGATTTCTTCAAGGGAGGCTGTTGATGAGTGGGAGCTGGGTGGGATGATTTGGACTTGTTGGGTGGAGGAGTGGAAGGTTTGGGGAGGAGAGTGGAAGGATGATGGACTGAGGAAGAGGTAGGTGAGGGAGAAGGCTTGGGTTTCTTTGTCTTTGGTTTTTCTTCTTCTTTGATAAGTACCCTTTTCTTGGAGCCTTTCTTCCCTAGTCTTTCTTCCTCATCCTTTTTAACCTTGAAGTAGAGGGCTTGCAGGTTCATGAAATTCATTGGACCTAGCCTCCTTCCACTGTCTCCTCTAGCCTTAAGGAAGTCAATCATGACCTTCCTTTCTTCATGGGTTCTTTTATTCAGTGCAATGGTCTTCTTGGACTGTAGCTTGGCTTTTTCTTCTTCTTCAGCCTTTTTCTTGCTAGCCAATTGACCCTGCTGACCCATGAAGGCTCTGTAAATCTCTTTGTTTGAAAGTTTCTCAAGGTAGTCTGCATCCTCACCTTGAGAGATTAGAGCTTCAGTCCACTCTTCTCTTAATTCTTTTGCTAATTTAGAATCAGTGATTCTAAACTTAGCATCTTCCTTCTTCTTCTTTTCATTCTCTTCTTCTTCTTCCTTGGCAAACTTTTCCTGCAGCTGTCTGGCAAGTTTTTCATCTTCCTCAACTTGAGACCCTGTATGGATTTTAACTTTCATCTCATCCAGCTGTTTGGCATACAGCTGGATTGTTTGTTGTCTTAGGAGTAAGGCTGTCTTTCTTTCTTGATGCTTCGTTTGATAAGCCATCTCTTCAGCCATCTCTTCTTCTTCTCTCTTTCTTCTCCTTTCTTCTTTCTCCTTCTTTTCTTTTAGCAATCTCTCTTCATCCTCTTTAGTCATAGTGCCCTTTCCTTTATCAAAATTGGATGCCTCTGCTCTGGCTTCACTGATCACAGCAACAGTTGATTGTGGAACTGTTGGAATCTCAGCCTCGGCTTCATCGGCATCTTCGGAGATTGACAAGGAAAGCACATTTGGTTGGTTGGTTTGGGACTCATGATCTGTTATCTCTCTTAGTTGATCCTTAATTGATGATCTTAACCCATAGGCTGCAGAATTAATGTCAACTCTGGGAGAAGATGAGTTGGAGTCAGTGTCAGAGTTTGACACAGACTCATACCCCTCAATCCAACCTTCATTTACAAGATGGGCTCTGACAGTTTGCATCATTCCCTGACTCTCTGATGAATTGATGTTGCAGATGTTGAATCTTAGTTGGTAGATCTTTAGTAGAAAGTCTGAGGGTAGCTGAAGAATGTCCCTGGTGTTGATGGTAAGAGAGGTGCTGTTGCTTAGAAGAAGATTATGGTCAAAAGACTTATTGCTAGACCATCCAACCACATCTAAGTCCTTGACCATTGTCTTGTACAGGAGTCTTTTCAGGCTCAGAACTTCTTCTTCATTGAGAAGACTGCTCCTTGTGATTTGAAGATTGTTGGGAGACAGTCTTCTTTCTGCAGCCTGAGATGACTCAGGAGACTCTACCCGTTTTAGTTCTTTGATTAGTCTTATGAAGTTGGGTAGGTTGTCCTCCATCAAGTCATAGAACAAGTCAATGGAAAGGTCTGCTGAGAGGTCTGATGAGTTGTTGATGCAGATGAGATCATATAGGTCAAGGATTTCAAATGGATGAATTAAATCCCAGTCTAGCTCTTCTACTCCGCTAAACTCCCGACCTATCCAAAACCTCTCAGTTTTCCCATCGTACCCCCAAGCTAGTATAATATCAAACTCTAGCTGTGTGGATGTCAGTGGGAAGTGGGGGGCAGATGTATGACTTATGATGGCTGCTGCTTGTGGAAGGATGCTGAATGATGCATTTGTTTGTTCTGTGTCTTCAGCATCATTCAGCATTTCATCGACAGCCCTGACGACCAACTGCCAGTCTTCAGATATCTCTTCGTCTTCGTTATCTGGGGCTGGCAAGTCATGAACTTGGACAAAAGCTGGCTTGTATTGTGAGCTTTGAAGAACAAACTGCTCTTGAATCCAGTCGTCCAGACTGTCTGTATCTTCTTCCATAGAAACCATCTCCCCCTTTTTGGTTGCATCAGCAGACAGGTAAGCATCCGTTTGGGTGCCTACTGATACAAGAGAGGGAGTGGCTAGAGTTGGGCATTTATGGGCTGCATGCATAGCGACTTGGTGTCTTAGTTTGGACATTTCAGCCTCTAGCATAGCCACCCTGGCCGTCAATTCCAAGTTATGAAGTTTCAGTCTGTCCTCATCCACAGTTGTGGAATCCTTGGACCTAGATGGGGCCGTAGGCCTAGCCTCAGCATCCCCATCACCCATGGTTTCTTGGCGCCTGGGATTCCTCTCAGTGAAGGGAGTTTCCAAGGAAACACCCTCACCATGAGTTGCCGTGGTTGAGGTCTTAATGATGTTGTCACTGTCCTCCTGGTCAGTTGATGGACCAGCAGTAGTGACAGCCTCGTCCACATCCACTCTTTCAATACTCCCAGAGTGGACCTCCAAGGGTGAAGAACTTGGGTTGGGTGTTTTGGAAGCAAGACCAATCAGTACCTCCTGAATAGTGGTAGTTGGAGAAGGTACATCACTTTGGTCAGGTTCCTCAACACTTAAGTTCAAGGAAGATAGGAATGGCTCAAAGGGCTGATCTATGGATCCGGGAAGTGATCCTAATCCTAATAGAGAGACTTCCGAAGGAGTCTCTCTAACAATGTGGCATTCCCTTATGATATTCTCACTAGAATGTTGTGATTCTGAGTGAGGGATGTTGGCTTGGGTTTGGGCCTTGGAGGCAAGAGAAGAAGGAGTTCTCTTGCCCCTCTTTCTTGTATACTTGGCTGCAACTGGGGCCCTGTGTTCCAGTTGAGCAATCAAACTGTGGGAGAGTGATGTATGTGCCTGTGCATCCTCAGTAGAATGCACAGGGGTTCGATCAAGGGAAACAGTAGTTTGAATTTGTGGCAGTGAGGAGGAGGGTGTGGGATCAGTATCAGCTGGGTTTGCTGAACTGTCACCCTGGGCACTTTGCGTGTTCAACATTGTAGATAACAATGGAACATCGGCCCCTGAGAACTTTGATGAAACTGTTCTCATGCTCTGAAAAATGTTGTTCTTATGTCCCAGTATTGAGTAGATTCTTGCAGTTTTTGAAAGATCTTGGTGCTCAATATTGAACACTTCCTGCAAGAATCTTGGGTACATGAAGAACTGTGCTTTCACCCCTTCTTGAAGGTTGTATCTCAAACCTTCAAGAATGAGGTGGGAAAAATTGAAACCTGCCCCTGTTATCATACCGTGAACTGCCGACGCAAGTCCGGAGCTAAGTTGGTTCCAGCCACTCCTCTTCTGGGATATGCATTGGAGAAGAGTGTGGCAGAGATACTTCCATTTGGGACCCATGAGTGCCTTCTCTATTGTATACTCTGTTTGATTTCCAGTGTACCCTATGGATACAAAGGTCCTCATGTATACGTCTCTTGGGTAAGAGATGGCGTCCCCTTCATCCTGAAGCTTGAGGTGTTGGCGGAGCTTGGCTTCAGTGATGATTATCTCCTTGCCGTCTACTGTGCCTTTGATTTGAGGAGTGCCCTGTTCAGTGGAATACACGGCTGAGCTCCAAAAATTTTCCATGTGGGAAGTGTAGATGGTTGGGTTGACTGTTAGGGCATGGCGGATTTTGGACCGACAAAGGAAGTCGATCATATCATCGAATCCTTCGGATTTCTTGCCCTTGATTAGGTATGCAGTTAGGTTGTGATATGGGGAAAACTTGTCGTTGGGGTTGTTTATGTCCGCGCCTGCCATTGTTATGGATTTGGAGGGAAGAGGGAAGGGTGTTTGAATGGTGGTTAAGTATGGAGGGCTTGGAATGCTGTGGGGACGGGAGAGAAAGTGATGGAAGTTAGGTTTGAAATTGAATATGAAGAGGTTGTGGGGACGTTTGGGATTTTGATATAACGGCAGACGAGGGAAAAAGCAAATTTTCTTGTACAGTACAACCCTTTTTACTTTTCACTGTTACAGCTGTAAAACACTCGAGCAGTCATGGTAAAGACTGAGAGTAGTTTTTACCGTGGGTAAAAGTTAATGTAGACTTGTTTTACCCATCAGCAGCAAACTTGGTTGCTGCTGATGGTGAGCTATCCGCTGCAAACTTGGTTGCTGCGGATAGTTAAGTCTTTCAGCAGCAGATTTGGTAGCTGCTGATGGATGTATTCATCCGCAGCAAAGATGTTGCTGCTGACCGCCTTAAAGCTATCCGCAGGAAACTTGTTCCTGCTGATAACTTAAAGAGATCAGTGGCAAAGGCTTTGCTGCTGAAGAGTAAACCTGTCAGCAGTGAAAAAGTTCTGCTGATATTAACATTTTATTAAGAACAAAGACATAGACATATTTACAAGGAAAGATAAAAATTAGAGACATGTCTTATTCAAAGTTCATCATGCCAATTGATTCAACTAGATATCGAAATCTTGCTTCATCAAAAGGTTTAGTGAACAAATCAGCATATTGCTCATTTGTGTGAACCTTGGATAGGACAATTCTCTTTTTCTCAGCTTGATCCCTGATAAAGTGATACCTGATGTCGATGTGCTTAGTCTTGGAATGCTGGACTGGATTATTCGTGATGGAGATAGCACTCATGTTGTCAATGTGAATTGGAGTCTGCATGAAGGTCATTCCATAGTCAAGCATTTGATTTTGGATCCAGATGACCTGTGCACAGCAGCTTGAAGCTGCAATGTATTCTGCTTCAGCTGTTGAAGTAGAGACACATGTTTGCTTTTTGCATTGCCATGAGATGAGCCTTCCTCCAAGAAATTGACATCCCCCAGATGTGGACTTTTTGTCCAAGTTACAACCCCCATAGTCACTGTCAGTGTAGGCATAGAGATTGACATTTCCATTCTTTGGATACCATAGCCCAAGTTTTGGAGCTCCCTTTAGGTATCTAAAGATCCTTTTGACAGCTTGAAGATGAGACACTTTTGGAGCTGCTTGAAATCTTGCACAGAGACAAACTGCAAACATGATATCTGGTCGTGAGGCAGTGAGATACATAAGAGACCCTATCATTGCTCGGTACTGATGTTGATCAGTGTCCTGTCCTTCTTTGTCCGGAGATAATTGATGGTGCACTTGCATAGGAGTTCTTGCAGCAGAGCAGTCAGCCATTTTGAACCTCTCCAAGATGCTTTTGACATACTTGGATTGACTTATGAAGATTCCATTTGGTACCTGTTTGACTTGAAGTCCTAAAAAGAAATTTAGTTCACCCATTGAACTCATTTCAAATTTGGAATGCATCAGAACTTCAAAGTCTTTGCAGAGCTTCTTTCTTGTAGATCCAAAGATAATGTCATCAACATAAATCTGGACCAACAAAATTTCTCCCCCTTCATCTTTGATGAATAATGTCTGATCAATGGCCCCTCTTCTGAAGTTGTTGCTAAGTAGATATCCAGATAAAGTTTCATACCAGGCTCTTGGGGCTTGGTGTAAGCCATAGAGAGCTTTGCCCAGTTTTAAGACCTTATTTGGATGTGCAGGATCTACAAAGCCTGGAGGCTGTTTGACATAGACCTCTTCACCAATCTTGCCATACAAAAAGGCACTCTTCACATCCATTTGATATACCATAAAGCTTTTGGATGCTGCATATGCCAGAAAGATTCTGATGGCTTCCAGACGGGCAACAGGAGCAAAAACTTCATCATAGTCAATGCCTTCTTCTTGAGTGTAACCTTGAGCTACCAGTCTGGCTTTGTTTTTGACCACGATGCCCCTTTCATCTTGTTTGTTTCTGAAGACCCATCTTGTTCCAATGACTGTTTGACCAGGTGGAAGATCAACAAGCTTCCAAACATCTTGTCTTTCGAATTGCAGCAATTCTTCCTGCATTGCTTCAATCCAGCTGTTGTGTTTGAGAGCTTCATCAATCCTTTTGGGTTCTACCTGAGATAGAAAACAAGAGAACAAACAAATGTTGGCTTCATGAGACTTACTTCTTGTCTGGATACCTGTGTGGATTTGGCCAATGATGTTTTCCAGAGGATGCTCTTTGTTTATTTTCTGTGCTGGTATCACATCCAGCCGTATTCCCTCTTCAAGATTACTTTGGTTTAGATCAGGATTGTCTTCAGTTGTGAGGAGAGGAGCCTGGAGGTTCTGGTTATTGTGTTCCACATGGTCAGCAGTAGTAGCATCAGAGGCCTCTTCAGTATGAATTGAGGAGGCTTCATTATAGATTTCTTGGTTAGAGAGATTGCTTCTTGTGGTGTTGGAAGTGCCGGCTTCACCTGTACTGGCTTCAATAGCTTCTGCCACTGATGGAGGATCAATGGATGGCCTTTTCATCCTGATGTAGGGACTGGGAAAATCCAGTCTGTAGTCAGAAGAAGAGGTTGAGGCAGAAGATGTTGATTTTGAAGAAGAAAACTCCATATTTGAGAAAATGAGGGGCTCAAATATCTGGGTGAAGGAGTCTATATCAAAGAGCCAGTTAGGACCTTTGCCTTGTTCACAGACAACATGTTCCCTGCATTCCACATTGGCAGATTCTTCCACAATCCGAGTCCTAGAATTGAATACTCGGTAGGCCTTTGATTGAGAGGAGTAACCCACAAAGTAACCTTCATCAGACTTTGCACCGAATTTAGGAAGAACCCCATTTGTGATGAGGATGGTACATGGACATCCAAAAGGCTTTAGGAAGCCAATGTAGGGAACTCTTTTGAGCCATAGTTCGTAGGGTGTTTTCTGGAGAGGCTTAACAATAAGGACTCTATTCTGCACATAACAAGCTGTGCTTACTGCTTCCGCCCAGAAAGTAAGGGGCAGCTTTGAGTCAGCCAGCATAGATCTTGCTGATTCAATTAGAGTCCTATTTCTTCTTTCAGCAACCCCATTTTGTTGAGGGGTTCTTGGAGCACTGTATTGCCTTTCAATTCCCTTGCTCTCACAGAAACTGTTCAGAGTGTGATTTTTGAACTCTGTTCCCTGATCACACCTTATGATCTTTACCTTCAGATTGCTTTGATTCTCTACCCTGAGAATATAGGTTTTGAGAATCTCAGCAGTTTCATCCTTTGTTCTTAGGAAGAATACCCATGAGAATCTGGAGAAGTCATCAGTTATCACCAGACAATATGACTTTTTGCCCATTGACATGACATTCGTAGGACCGAAGAGATCCATATGCAGTAGCTGGAGAGGGGTGTCATTTGTGTTTAATGTCTTGGGCTTGTGGGAACTCTTGTGTTGTTTTCCCTTCAAGCAGGCAATGCAGTGATCATCTAGCTGGAATTCTTTGTCAGGAAGTCCTCTGACAAGATTGTCCTTCACTAATTTATTAATTGTTTTGATGTTAACATGGCTTAACCTCCTGTGCCAGAGAGCGGATTCATCAACTGATGCCTTTGACAGAAAACATGAAACACTACCAGAAGGAGTGACTTCATTCATGTCAAGCACATATAAGTTGTCCTTTCTATTAGCAGTTAGGAGAATCTTCTCTGCAGGGGGTTTAGATAGGCCAGGGGCTAACACGAAACACTCTTTGTCAGTGAAGAGCATCCAATGCTTTTGATCACATACTTGGGAAACACTCATGAGATTGAAGTCAAGTTCTTTAACATAGTTGACTCTTTCAATACTCATTCTTTCATTTGACACAGTTCCTTGTCCAGTGATAGATCCACCCTTTGAGTCACTCCCAAAGGCAACATATCCTCCATTGAAAAGTCTGAAGTTAGAGAGGATGGACCTGTTGCCTGTCATGTGCCTGGAACAGCCGCTATCTACCACCCAAGTGTTGTGTTTGTTGCCTAGCTGTCCCTGCACATGGGAGATATCTAATTAGTGGGAGGAACATTGTAGCTTGCAGCATTGTAGATAATCGTTGCTAATTTGCCATTGTCAGCAAGCTTGCAGTCAATGGAATCACTTGTTATGCTTGGAGATTGTTTGACCCTCCATTGCTGTGCTGGTGGTCTTCTAGCTTTCTTTACATTGTCGGCAGAAGATTTTGTTGCTAACAATTTTGGCTTATTTGCAGCCGATTTTGTTGCTGCTGATGCAGTTGTTTTTGATTTTCCTTTGTCAGCAGCAGAGACTTTTGCTGCTGAAGGCTTTGCTGGAGCAGTGGCAGTCTTTGCTTCTTGATGCTTTGTTTTGGATTTTGCTTTGTCAGCATCAGACACTTTTGCTGCTGATGTCGTTGTTTTTGATTTTCCTTTGTCAGCAGCAGAGACTTTTGCTGCTGAAGGCTTTGCTTTTGGTTTCCTGGACTTTACTTTATCAGCAGCGATTTTGTTTGCTGCTGATGGGCTGAACACAGATGGACGATTTGCAACTTGATTAAAAGGGTTGAACTTGCATGTTGCAGCAAAGTGGTTTGATTCCCCACATATGATGCAAGTTTGTTGAGGTTTCTGCATCTTCACTCTTTGAGGGGATAGAGACTTCCTGAACTTTGTTACCTTTGCATCATAGCTTCTTACCTGTTTGTTTCTGTTTGTTTTCTCAAAGGCATGCTGCTTTGAGTTTCTTTGGTGATCAAGGTAGTGAAAGCAGGTGCTGGCTGTGTGATTGTATTTGCCACACACAAAGCAAGATAGTGCTATCTTGTCCCTGTGAAAGTGCACATAGTCCTTTCTTTGAAACAAATCTTTGAAGTTCCAGGGATGAGCTTTGTTATGTTCAAAAGTGGCTTCTTCTAGTGTCTTTTGAACATAAGGAACCTTTTCTCCAGGTGCATGAAAGATATCAAACACCCTTCTCTTTGTGATTGGCTTTGACTGAGACTTTGGGTTGGTGAAACCTGATGTCTCTCCCTTTTCAATGTTTAGCTTTCTTCCACCTGGAGGATAGCTAATCTTGATTTGTTTGAATGGGATTGGTGCTGGAATAGCTGGAGTAACAACAGGAAATTCAGCTTTGTTTAGAACAGCTTCAGAGATAGGAGCAGATGGGACTGCACTAGTTTCACAATTGTCTGAGCAGGTTGACTCAGATTCTGAAGAGGTGGAGCAGTTTTCCACAACACATGCATCCATTAAAGGATCAAGGGTTTGGTTTGCCATGTCAAGGTTTGCAGTATTGAAGCTTGGTTGGTGAATGGCAACATAATCAGCAGGAGGAGGAACTGTCTGGTACTCGTCACTATGATATCCAAGTCCAGTTCTTACTCTTTCATGGACTTGAATATCTAACAATCTTTGTAGTTTTTTAGATGAAAATTCATATTTTTCAACATGAACTTTCTGTTCAGCCAGTTCAGCTCTGGTAGCTTTAAGTTTTACTAATAGATCATCAATCTGAGTTTCTAGATTAGTTTGTTCGTGTTTTAATGAAGAAATCTCTTTCTTAAGACAGTTAATTTTTTCTTTGTAAGTATCTTCGACCTTTTTGAATTCAGACTTCATTTGATGAAACTCTTCATTTTGATCTATCAGATTTTGGTTATGCTTTCTATAACCTAAAACTTTGTCAATGCAAGCTTGAGAGCAAAGATGTTCAAATACCTGAGGTGGTATCTCTGCATTGTCTGCCATAAGTGCTTGGTTGGAGGCAGAAACATCTTCATATTGAAAACTCCAGTCAAAGTCTGTAGTTCCAACATTTGAACATGCTGCAGTTTGTGCTGGAGGAGTTCCTTGCTGCTGCTGCTGCTGCCTGGGCTGTCCTTGATAGGCTTGCTGCTGATAGGCTTGTTTTTGATGGCTGGCACCCTGATTGGCTTTTGGTGCCTTGCACTCCCTGGCAAAGTGACCCATTTGGTTACAGTTGTAACACCGGATCTTGCTTTTATCCAAACCAACTCTGGTGTTTGAGTTGTTGTTTGGAACAGATCTTCCGGTTCTAGAGTAGAACCTTTTTGCTCTGAGGGAGAGCATTGCATAAGAGTGCTGAATATCCATTTCTTCCAGATCATCTGGATGAAAGCATTCCAAATCCTCCTTAATGAAGTACATGCTGCTTAAGCTGTCAGAGACAAAGGCAGTAGAGGTTGACTGTTGAGGAGGCGCTTCTAGAAGAAATGGAGATGAGTTGGATTGTGAAACAGTTGGTGTTTGAGGATGAGTGACAATGGGAGGATGGTAGTTGCTTGCACTAGGACCAGAATGATCAGAGTGAAGTGCTGAGGTGTTGGTGGAGGAAGTGGTGGCTGATTGATAACTGGAGCTCCTTTCTTTAGCCTGAATCATTTCTAATTCATAGGTTTTAAGCATGCCAAAGAGCTCAGTCATCTGGAGAGTCTTTAGATTCTCCGTTCTTCTGATGGACACAGTGTATAGTGTCCAACAGGTGGGAAGAGATCTTATGAACTTCTTCAGAATGTCTTCATTTTCCAGGGTCACCTTGGAGCACTGCAGTTCTCCTACCAGATACGTGTACCTGTTATATAAAACTGTTAGTGACTCACCTTCCTTCCAGGCGAAGTTCTCATACTGTTGCTTGAGGATGTCACGTCTGTTTTCTTTGACCTCCTCAGATCCAGCAAACATCTTCTCCAGGGCTTCCCATAACTCCTTTGCGGTTTTGTAAGCCCTGAAGTTGTGAAAAACTTCATTTGGAAGGCACATTTGGATAGCTCCTAATGCCTTGAAGTCCACCTCCATTTTCTTGATGTCTTCTTCAGAATACTTGGAGGGTTCCTTCGGGACTAGTGGTCCTCCAGAGTCAGCCGAGGCCACCATGGGGATATAAGGTCCATCCCTTATGGATTTCCACATTCCGTATTCTTGGTAGCAGAAGAAGCTTTCCATACGGTTTTTCCACATATCATAGTCCTCCCCAGACACCAACCTCGGTGGTCGGTTGATACTGCCGATGTCTTCAAATCCATTACTTTGTGCCATTTCTGTTTTGTGTGACTTGATTAAGAATAGAGTTTAGAATAGAATCAGAAAGTGATTAAACAAATGTTAGTTTGTTTAATCTTGAGCCAAAGCTCTGATACCACTTGTAGGATCGTGAGATTACAAGGTGATTCTATTCTGGTTGATATTGGCGGAAACAATAACAACTACACAAATGTAATCGAACAGACAGAAAGAATACTAGTAAGATCACTGTTGTATTAAGCTTAGTGAATAAACGATTACAGATGAAAACTCTGAGAAGAAGCACATTCAAGCACACTTACTATGAAGTGTTTACACAGTATTTATAGTAACTCAGAATCAAGACAAACCCTTGATTCTGAGGATCAGATCGAACACAGACCGTTGATCTTGTTTATTAATCTAAATTATACGCAAAGGCTAATCTAGATAACTTTATTGAAGCGTCTTCTTAGGCATCATTGTTTGCATGCTTGGAGACGCGCAACAAGGTCCTTTATTGGTTGCACCACTGAGGTTCCTTCTGCTTGGAGTGTGGCAGTTGCTTTTGCAGAAAGTTGTCAGAGACGCTTGGCATGGATAGTCAGCTGCAACGTTTGGTCTTCAGTGAATAAAGCTATCAGCAGCAAAGTTGAGAATACTGCTGCTGATAAGCCCATCAGCAGCAACTTGTGTTGAAGGCTGCTTATAAGCCTATCAGCAGCAACAAGTGTTGAATGCTGCTGATAAGCCTATCAGCAGCAACAAGTGTTGACTGCTGCTGATAAGCCTATCAGCAACAATTGTACTTAGAATAATTTGGTAGCAATCAGTCTTTGGTTCTACAAATACTCATTTAGTTACCCCTATGGCTCCCATGTCCATAAACCGAAAACTTCCATCGACGGCTATGGCTCACGGCCATAACACCGTCGGATCATAATTTAACCTTCGTAGGGTCACGTTAACCCCTGAGTTACTGTCGTTACTCCCTTACCAGTTGTACAACATCATAACCATTAACAGGCCACAAAGACACTGCCCCTGTTGTTCTTATGACAACTATGGCTCGCTTCCCATAATCTACCACAAGGCTGGGAATTACATTCCCAGACTTCATTCGTCAATTCCATTCATTCGACAGATTAGATTTGTAATGACTTCTTTAAAACCTTTGCCCTTTCTTTTCTTCTCATAAAACATTTCATTCATTTTCAAAACCCTTTACCTTCAGTTTAAACCATTTCTTTATAAACATTTCGTTCGTAAACATTCCATTCATAAAACTTTCTTTTCATAAACCGTTCATTCCAAATCATTTCATTTCATGAACATAGTTTCATAAGCATCATTTCGTAAACATAGTTTCATAAGCATCATTTCGTAAACATAGTTTCATAAGCATCATTTCGTAACATCGTTTCGTATGTATGCACACCAGCCCAAAAACATCATTAAAACATTCAAAAGAGGGCTCTAGAACTCACCTGATAAGCTAATCTGGGTTGTTCTAAACAAAGGTCCAACAATGTCACTTCCGATTTGAATTGATTAGTTAAATACACATCAGACCTAATCCCGACTCTAACGGTTTAACCATTCTGATTTAGGCGACTATACTGGCTTTACTAACCAGCCTGATGCCTGCGCACTTAGCAAGTGTGCAGGGCCTTCTTGCGTACTTAATAAGTGCGCAAACTTTGCTTCATGCGTACTTGATAAGTACGCAGGACCCTCTTCATGCGTACTTGATAGGTGCGCTGGATCTGTTTCCCCGCAAAAGCCCTAACTTTCGCGTTCGGGTCTGATCACGTCAAGATCCCGAACTTGTTTACATTAAAAATGTTTGCTTTTCATTAAAGAACTCAAATCTATGTTTTTCTTCCAGTTTCATCCGTAAAAAACGTTACCTTTTCATCCAAAACCCAAAAAAACCCAAAAACGAACAAAAACTTAGATCTAGGCTAGATTGTTGCCTGTATCGAGCTTCTGATTCAGAGGTTCTTCTCACGAGCTATGAAGCAACACTTTGCTGAAATCTCGGGTCGATCCGCCAACTTTCTCTCTCTATGGTTTGTCTCTCTAGATGTTGCAAATGAGATAAAGGGTGGTGACTTAGGCAATTTATAGGGGATGCTCCCCCTTTGTTCGCCCCTTCTAGCCCGCCGGCCCATCCGGCCCGGCCCGTCATGCCTTGTTCATTTATCCCGTTATTATCACTGTCATTTTATTTTTGGGATGTTACAAGTCTACCCCCCTTACAATAGGTTTCGTCCCCGAAACATATCATAAGTCAAATAGTTGAGGGTACGACTCCCTCATTGTCGTCTCCGTTTCCCAAGTAGATTCCGATCCCTTTCGGTGCTTCCATTGGACTTTAACCAATTGACTAATCTTATTACGCAAATGCTACTCCTTTTTGTCTAAGATGGCCACTGGTTCTTCGATGTAGTTAAGGCTGTTGTCGATCTCGATGTCAGTAAGTGGTACGTGAGCCGATTCATCCGCCAAACACTTTCGCAAGTGTGATACATGGAAGGTAGGATAAATCCCACTTAACTCATCAGGCAACTCTAACCGATAAGCGACTTCACCAACCCGTGCCATTATCCTAAATAGTCCGACAAACCTTGGACTTAACTTTCCTCTCTTCCTGAATCGTATGATTCCCTTCCAGGGTGACACTTTCAACATTACTCTGTCCCCAACATCAAACTCAATAGGCCTTCGTCATTTATCCGCATAGGATTTCAGACGATCTTGTGCGGCCTTCATTCTTGCTTTGATTTGATCAAGCGTTTTTGATGTTTCTCTTACGACTTCAATACTTCCTAATTCCTTCTGTCCAATCTCACCCCAACAAACCGGGTACCTGTATATTCTCCCATACAACATTTCATAAGGCGGCATGCCTATCGTCGTGTGATAACTATTGTTGTAGGAGAATTCGGCTAACGGCAGATGACTGTCTCAACTGCCGCCAAAATCGATAATACAAGCACGAAGCATATCCTCCAATGTTTGAATGGTCCTTTTGGTCTGACCATCCATTTGTGGGTGGTATGTCGTGCTGATATTAAGCCTCGTGCCCATCGCCTCGTGAAATCTTTTCCAGAACCTCGATGTGAATCGTGTGTTTCGGTCAGATACGATCGTCAAAGGCATCCCATGCCGTGCTACTACTTCGTTAACAAATACTTCCGCTAACCTCTCCGACGAGAACATCTCGCGAATAGGTAGGAAATGAGCACTCTTCGTTAAACGGTCCATAATTACCCAAATGGTGTCATGACCTTTAGCTGTGCGAGGTAGCTTGGTTATGAAGTCCATGGTAATGTGTTCCCACTTCCATTCCGGTATATCAAGTGGTTGAATCTTTCCATACGGTTTCTGGTGTTCGGACTTTACTTGTGAGCAAGTCAAGAACTTTCTTACATACTTTGTCACCTCATGTTTCATTCCAGGCCACCAGTATTCCTTCCTCAGATCTTGGTACATTTTATTGGTACTAGGATGGATAGAGTACCGAGACTTATGAGCCTCATCCAAGATTTTGTTTCTATGCTCGCCACCCATAGGTATCTGTAGAACCAAAGACTGATTGCTACCAAATTATTCTAAGTACAAATGCTGCTGATAGGCTTATCAGCAGCATTCATCACATATGGCTGCTGATAGGCTTATCAGCAGCATTCAACACATATTGCTGCTGATAGGCTTATCAGCAGCATTCAACACTTGTTGCTGCTGATAGGTTTATCAGCAGCGTTCAACACAAGTTGCTGCTGATAGGCTTATCAGCAGCATTATTCTCATCTCTGCTGCTGATAGCTTTATTCTCTGAAGACCAAACGTTGCAGCTGACTATCCATGCAAAGCGCCTCTGACACCTTTCTGCAAAAGCAACTGCCACACTCCAAGCAGAAGGAACCTCACTGGTGCAACCAATAAAGGACAATGACGCACTTCTCCAAGCATGCAAACAATGATGCCTAAGAAGACGTTTCAGTAAAGTTAACTAGATTAGCCTTTGCGTGTAATTTAGATTAATAAACAAGATCAACGGTCTGTGTTTGATCTGATCCTTAGAATCAAGGGTCTGTCTTGATTCTAAGTTAGTATAAATATTGTGTAAACACTTCATTGTAAGTGTGCTTGCCGTGCCTTGATAGTGCTTCTTGATAGTGTTTTACTTGTAAACTTGTAATCTCAGAAGTCTAATACAACAGTGCATTTATCAGTATTCTTGCTGTTTACTTGTTTACTTTGTTGGTTTCTATTGTTTCCGCCAATATCAACTAGAACAGAATCACCTTGTAATCTTACGATCCTACAAGTGGTATTAGAGCTTTGGCTCAAGATTAAACAAACTTACACTTGTTTAATCACTTTCTGATTCTATTCTGAACTCTATTCTTGATCAAGTCACACAAAACAAAATGGCACAAAGCAACGAGCTTGAAGACATCCTGAAGCAGCAATACGAAAACTTTGTCTGCAATGAAGGTGAGTCACTAACCAGTGTGTATTATAGACCCAATCAACTATGTCTCTTGAGTCTTCTGGTTTAGGTGTGGGTTTGGATTTCTTCAAGGGAGACTATTGATGAGTGGGGGCTTGGTGAGATGGTTTGGACTTTTTGGGTGGAGGAGTGGAAGTTTTGGGGAGGAGAGTGGAAGGTTGTTGGATTGAGGATGAGGTAGGTGAGGGAGAAGGCTTGGGTTTCTTTGTCTTTGGTTTTTCTTCTTCTTTGATAAGTACCCTTTTCTTGGAGCCCTTCTTCCCTAGTCTTTCTTCCTCATCCTTTTTAAATTTGAAGTAGAGGGCTTGCAGGTTCATGAAATTCAAGGGACCTAGCCTCTTTCCACTATCTCCTCTAGCCTTAAAGATGTCAATCATGACCTTCCTTTCTTCATAGGTTCTTTTATTCAGTGCAATGGTCTTCTTGGACTGTAGCTTGGCTTTTTCTTCTTCTTCAGCCTTTTTCTTGCTAGCCAATTGACCCTGCTGACCCATGAAGGCTCTGTAAATCTCTTTGTTTGAATGTTTCTCATGGTAGTCTGCATCCTCACCTTGAGAGATCAGAGCTTCAGTCCACTCCTCCCTTAATTCTTTTGCTAATTTAGAATCAGTGATTCTAAACTTAGCATCTTCCTTCCTCTTCTTTTCATTCTCTTCTTCTTCTTCTTCCTTTGCAAACTTTTCCTGCAGCTGTCTGGCAAGTTGTTCATCTTCCTCAACTTGAGACCCTGCATGGATTTTAACTTTCATCTCATCCAGCTGTTTGGCATACAGCTGGATTGTATGTTGTCTTAGGAGTATGGCTGCCTTTCTTTCTTGATGCCTTTGTTTATGAGCCATCTCTTCAGCCATCTCTTCTTCTTCTTCTTCTTCTCTTTTCCTTCTTCTTTCTTCTTTCTCTTTCTTTTCTTTTCGCAACCTCTCTTCATCCTCTTCTGTCATAATGCCTTTCCCTTTATTAACATTGGATACCTCTGCTCTGGCTTCACTGATCACAGCAACAGCTGATTGTTGTGCTGTTGGGATCTCTGCCTCGGCTTCATTGGCAAGTTGAGGAATTGACAAGGGACGGTCACTGTCTTCATCAAGTTGATACTCAGGACCTTCTATTTCCCTCAGTTGATCCCTAAGTGAAGATCTTGTGCCAGATGCTACAGATGTGGCTTCAACTTGTGGAGTATCTGAGTTGGAGTCAGTATCAGAAGTTGACACAGACTCTTCCTGAGGAATCAGTCCTTCTTCTTCAAGATGGGCTTTGATGGTGACCATCATTGCCTGGCTCTCCAATGAATTAATATTGTAGATGTTGGCTCTGAGATGAAAAATCTTGAATAGGAAGTCTGAGGGCAGCTGAAAGATGTTTCTGGTGTTGATGATGAGAGAGGAGCCGTTGCCAAGAAGAAGAGTGTGGTCAAGGGACTTAGTGCTCACCCAACCTAGCACGTCCAAGTCCTTGACCAGGAAGGCATACAGGAATCTTCGAAGGCCCAGAACTTCTTCTTCAGTAAGAAGACTGCTCCTTGTTATTTCAAGATTGCTAGGAGTCAGTCTCCTTTCTGCGGCCGCCGAGGATTCAGGATAAGCTACCTGATTTGCTTTTTGAATTAGTCTTTCGAAGTGGGTTAGATTATCCTCCATCAAGTCATGGAACCTGCCAATGGCAAGTTCTGCTGAGAGATCTGCTGAGTTGTTGATGTAGTTTGATAAGTATAGCTGTAGGACTTGGAGGGCATTGAGAGAGTTCCAGTTCAGCTCTTCTACTCCGCTGAACTCCCATCCAATCCAAAACCTCTCAGCTGATCCATCATACCTCCAAGCTAGAATGGAGTCAAATTCTAGCTTCTTTGATGATCTGAATAGTTAGGGGGTAGAGGATTGACCAATGATGGCTGCTGCTTCAGGAAGGATGCTGAATGATGTATTTGTTTGTTCTATGTCTTCAACATCATTCAGCATTTCATCAACAGCCCTGACGACCAACTTCCAGTCTTCAGATGTCTCTTCTTCTTCGTTATCTGAGGCTGGCAAGTCATGAATTTGTACAAAAGCCGGCTTGAATAGTGAACTTTGAAGTACAACCTGCTCTTGAATCCAGTCGTCAAGACTGTCTGTATCTTCTTCCATAGAGACCATCTCCCCCTTTTTGGTTGCATCAGTAGATAGGTAAGCATCAGTTTGGGTGCCTACTGATACAAGAGAGGGAGTGGATAAAGTTGGGCATTGATGGGCTTCATGCATAGAGACTTGGTGTCTTAGTTTGGACACTTCAGCCTCTAGCATAGCCACCCTGGCCGTCAATTCCATGTTATGAAGTTTCAGTCTGTCCTCATCCACAGTTGTGGAATCCTTGGACCCAGATGGGGCCGTAGGCCGAGCCTCAGCATCCCCATCACCCGTGGTTTCTTGGCGCCTAGGATTCCTCTCAGTGAGGGGAGTTTCCAAGGAAACACCCTCACCATGAGTTGCCGTGGTTGAGGTCTTAAAGTTGTTGTCACTGTCCTCCTGGTCATTTGATGGACCAGCAGTAGTGGCAGCCTCTTCCACATCCACTCTTTCATTACTCCTAGAGTGGACCTTCAAGGGTGAAGAACTTGGGTCGGGTGTTTCGGAAGCAAGACCAATCAGTACCTCATTGATAGTGGTAGTTGGAGAAGGTATATCACTTTGGTCAGGTTCCTCAACACTTAAGTCCAAAGAAGATAGGAATGGCACAAAGGGCTGTTCTATGGATCCGGGAAGTGATCCTAATCCTAATAGAGAGACTTCCGAAGGAGTCTCCCTAACAGTGTGGCTTTCCCTTATGATATTCTCACTAGAATGTTGTGATTCTGAGTGAGGGATGTTGGCTTGGGTTTGGGCCTTGGAGGCAAGAGAAGAAGGAGTTCTCTTTCCCCTCTTCCTTGTATATTTGGCTGCAACCGGGGCCCTGTGTTCCGGTTGAGCAATCAAACTATGGGTGAGTAAATTATGTGCCTGTACATCCTCAGTAGAATGCACAGGGGTTCGATCAAGGGAAGCAGCAGTTTGAGTTTGTGGCAGTGAGGTGGAGGGTGTGGGATCAGTATTAGCTGGGTTTGCTGAACTGTCACCCTGGGCACTTTACGTGTTCAACATTGTAGATAACAATGGAACATCGGCCCCTGAGAACTTTGATGAAACTGTTCTCATGCTTTGAAAAATGTTGTTCTTATGTCCCAGCATCACGTAGATTCTTGCAGTTTTTGAAAGATCTTGGTGCTCAATGTTGAACACTTCCTGCAAGAATCTTGGGTACATGAAGAACTGTGATTTCACCCCTTCTTGAAGGTTGTATCTCAAACCTTCAAGAATGAGGTGGGAAAAATTGAAACCCTCCCCAATTATCATACCGTGAATTGCCGACGCAAGTCCGGAGCTAAGTTGGTTCCAGCCGCTTCTCTTCTGGGATATGCATTGGAGAAGAGTGTGGCAGAGATACTTCCATTTGGGACCCATGAGTGCCTTCTCTATTGTATACTCTGTTTGATTCCCAGTGTACCCTATGGATACAAAGGTCCTCATGTATACGTCTTTTGGGTAAGAGATGGCGTCCCCTTCATCATGAAGCTTGAGGTGTTGGCGGAGCTTTGCTTCAGTGATAATCATCTCCTTGCCGTCTACTGTGCCACTGACTTGGGGAGTGCCCTGGTCAGTAGAATACATGGCTGAGCTCCAAAACTCTTCCATGTGGGAAGTATAGATGGTTAGGTTGACTGTTAGGGCTTGGTGGATTTTGGACCGACAAAGAAAGTCGATAATATCATCGAAACCTTCGGAGATCTTGCCCTTTATTAGGCATGCAGTGAGGTTGTGATATGGGGAAAACTTGTCGTTGGGGTTGTTTATGTCTGCGCCTGCCATTGTTATGGATTTGGAGGGAAGAGAGAAGGGTGTTTGAATGGTGGTTAATTATTTAGGGCTTTGAATGCTGTGGGGACGGGAGAGAAAGTGATGGGAGATAGGTTTGAAATTGAATATGAAGAGGTTGTGGGAACGTTTGAGATTGTGATATAACGGCAGACGAAGAAAAAGCAACTTTACTTGTACAGTACAACCTGTTTCACTTTTCATTGTTACAGCTGCAAAGCACTCGAGCAGTCATGGTAAAGACTGAGAGTAGGTTTTACCTCGGGTAAAAGTTAATGTAGACTTGTTTTACCCATCAGCAGCAAACTTGGTTGCTACCGATGGTGAGCTATCCGCTGCAAACTTGGTTGCTGCGGATAGTGAAGTCTTTCAGCAGTAGATTTAGGTGTTGCTGACTGTTGACTGTTGTATTCATTCCGCAGCAAAAAGGTTGCTGCTGACCGCCTTAAAGTTGTTCGCAGGAAACTTGTTCCTGCTGATAACTTAAAGCGATCAGTGGCAAAGGCTTTGCTGCTGAAGCTTTAAACCTGTCAGCAGCTGAGAGGCAAAAATGCTGCTGACTTATAATTTTTATTTACAACATAAGACAGACATATTTACATCAAAGGATAGATGCATTCAGCTTAACCGATGATGATGCTTGGTGTTTTCTTTACCTTCCATTGTTGAGTTGGTGATTTTCCAGCTCTCTTTTCCTTTTTAGCAGTGGAAGCTGCATCTGAGGGCTTTGACTGATCAGAAGCAGATTTTGTTGCTTCTGATGGTTTTACTTGAGCAGCTCCTGACTTTGCTACTGAAGGCCTTGCCTTGGATTTTGTCTTAACAGCAGTGGACACTTTTGCTGCTGATAGCTTTGCCTTATCAGCAGCAGATTTTGCTGCGGAGGATTTTAGCTTATCAGCAGCAGACTTGGTTGCCGCTGAAAGCTTCTGCTTTGTTTTCTTGGGCTTAGCTGGAATAACAACCGATGAATGATGATCCTTCTTTACCCTTTGTCTTTGGGGAGCTTCATGAAGGATCTGGTTGAAAGGGTTAAACGTACAGTTTGCAGCAAAGTGGTCTGATTCACCACAAATGATGCAAGATTGTAGAGGTTTTGACAACTGCTCCCTTGATGGAGAAAGAGAGTTTCTGAATTGAGTTGTCTTAGCTTCAAACCTTCTTACCTGTTTGTTCTTCTTTGTCTTCTCAAAAGCGTGTTGCTTGAGGTTTCTTTGCTGCTGTAGGTAGTAGAAGCAGGTGCTGGCAGTGTGGTTATATCTGCCACACACAAAGCATGATTTTGCTAGTTTATCTTTTGAAAGGTAGACATAGTCCTTTCTTTGGAACAGATCCTTGAAGTTCCATGGATGGGCTTTGTTATGTTCAAAGGTGGCTTCTTCTAGGGTCCTTTGAACATATGGAACCTTTTCTTTAGGTTTACAACATACATCAGATACCTTTCTCTTTGTGATTGGCATGAACTGAGGCTTGGAGTTTGTGGATCCTGATGTCTGTCCCTTTTCAATGTTTAGCTTTCTTCCACCTGGAGGATAGCTGATCTTGATCTGTTTGAATGGTACAGGGGCTGGAACAGCTGGGAGAACAGCAGGAACTGCAACTCTATTCAGAACAGCTTCAGATGGGGCTGTACTGGTTTCATCATGGTCTGAGTAGGTTGACTCAGATTCCAATGAGGTAGTGCAGTCTTCGACGAAAGGTTCATCCTTAGAAGGATCAAGATTTCTGTTGGCCATATCAAGATTTGCCAGATTGAAGCTTGGTTCATGGATGGCAACGTAGTCAGCAGGAGGAGGAACTGTCTTGTACTGGTCATTATGATATCCAAGTCCAGTTTTTACCTTTTCATGGACTTGAATATCTAACAATCTTTGTAACTTTTTAGATGAAAATTCATATTTTTTAACATGAACTTTCTGTTCAGCCAGTTCAACTCTGGTAGCTTTAAGTTTTACTAATAGATCATCAATCTGAGTTTCCAGATTAGTTTGTTCGTGTTTTAGTGATGAAATCTCTTTCTTAAGGCAGTTAGTCTTTTCTTTATAAGTGTCTTCGACCTTTTTGAACTCAGATTTCATCTGCTGAAACTCTTCATTTTGATCTATCAGATTTTGGTTATGCTTTCTATAACCTAAAACTTTGTCAATGCAAGCTTGAGAGCAAAGATGTTCAAATACCTGAGGTGGTATCACTGCATTGTCTGCCATAAGAGCTTGGTTGGAGGCAGGAACATCTTCATATTGAAAACTCCAGTCAAAGTCTGTAGTTCCAACATTTGCACAGGCTGCAGTTTGTGCTGGAGGATTGACATGTTGCTGTTGTTGGTGTCTTGGCTGAGCTTGGTGTGCTTGTCTGGTAGGATAGTAGTCACTTGAACTAGGACCTGAGTGGTCAGAGTGAAGCGCGGGAGAGGTGGTGGAAGAGGCTGATTGATGGCTTGAGCTTCTTTCTTTGGCTTGAATTATTTCTAATTCATAGGCTTTTAGCATACAAAAGAGCTCGGTCATCTGCAAAGTCTTCAGATTCTCAGTTCTTCTTATTGACATTGTGTAAAGTGTCCAGCAACTAGGAAGAGATCTGATGAACCTTTTGAGAATGTCTTCATTCTCTAGTTTCACCTTAGAGCACTGCAGCTCTCCTACCAAGTAAGTGTACCTGTTATACACACTGGTTAGTGACTCACCTTCATTGCAGACAAAGTTTTCGTATTGCTGCTTCAGGATGTCTTCAAGCTCGTTGCTTTGTGACATTTTGTTTTGTGTGACTTGATCAAGAATAGAGTTCAGAATAGAATCAGAAAGTGATTAAACAAGTGTAAGTTTGTTTAATCTTGAGCCAAAGCTCTGGTACCACTTGTAGGATCGTAAGATTACAAGGTGATTCTGTTCTAGTTGATATTGGCGGAAACAATAGCAACCAACAAAGTAAACAAGTAAACAGCAAGAATACTGATAAATGCACTGCTGTATTAGACTTCTGAGATTACAAGTTTACAAGTAAAACACTATCAAGAAGCACTATCAAGGCACAGCAAGCACACTTATAATGAAGTGTTTACACAATATTTATACTAACTTAGAATCAAGACAGACCCTTGATTCTAAGGATCAGATCAAACACAGACCGTTGATCTTGTTTATTAATCTAAATTACACGCAAAGGCTAATCTAGTTAACTTTACTGAAACGTCTTCTTAGGCATCATTGTTTGCATGCTTGGAGAAGCGCGTCATTGTCCTTTATTGGTTGCACCAGTGAGGTTTCTTCTGCTTGGAGTGTGGCAGTTGCTTTTCCAGAAAGGTGTCAGAGGCGCTTTGCATGGATAGTCAGCTGCAACGTTTGGTCTTCAGAGAATAAAGCTATCAGTAGCAGAGATGAGAATAATGCTGCTGATAAGCCTATCAGCAGCAACTTGTGTTGAACGCTGCTGATAAACCTATCAGCAACAACAAGTGTTGAATGCTGCTGATAAGCCTATCAGCAGCAATATGTGCTGAATGCTGCTGATAAGCCTATCAGCAGCCATATGTGATGAATGCTGCTGATAAGCCTATCAGCAACATTTGTACTTAGAATAATTTGGTAGCAATCAGTCTTTGGTTCTACAGTATCCATACCCGTCCAAAACGTGTCCTAACACCAAGGGTGTTATATTCCAACTTGTCCTGTCGGCCAACCATCCTTTCCTTCTTTATGTTTTCTTCCTTAAGTGCTTCATCTTGAGCTCTTTCAATTTCCCTCATCCCATCTGATGTTACTACCAACTGGCAAGCTTTCACTCTAATAGGAGCAGTCACATCCTTTCGATTTAGAGCGCCAGCCACCACGTTTGCCTTTCCAGGATGGTATATGATTTCACAGTCATAGTCTTTCAATAGTTCCAACCATCTTCTATGCCTCATATTAAGTTCCCTTTGTTCGAAGAAGTACTTCAAACTTTTGTGGTCAGAGTAAATAGTAAACTTCACCCCGTAAAGGTAGTGCCTCCAGATTTTCAATGCGAATACGACAGCAGCAAGTTCCAAATCGTGAGTCGGATAATTAGCTTCATGAATCTTCAACTGCCATGACGCATACGTGATCCCTCTCCTGCGTTGCATCAACACGCATCCCAATCCCTGACCCGAAGCGTCAGAGTATACCAATAAGTCTTCATTGCCCTCGGGAAGGGCCAAGACTGGAGCTTTGGTTAGCTTCTCCTTCAATTCCTTAAATGCCTCATCCTGGGTCGAACCCCATTCGTACTTTACCTCCTTCTGAGTCAACTTTGTCAACGGCGAAGCTATTTTCGAGAAATCCCGGATGAATCTCTAATAGTAGCCTGCCAATCCCAAGAAACTGCGGATTTCAGTTGGCGTCATAGGAATATTCCATTCCCTTACCGTTATTATCTTTGCTGGGTCAACCATAATGCCGTTCGGGTTAATGACGTGACATAGGAACTGGACTTCCCTAAGCCAGAGCGCGCATTTGGAGAACTTGGCATACAACCTTTCCTTCTTCAGAGCCTCCAACACCTCTTATAAGTGACATGCGTGATCACCCTCATTCTTGGAGTAGATGAGGATATCATCGATGAACACAATTTCTGATCGGTCCAGCATCGGTCGACATACCCTATTCATCAAATCCATGAACGTTGCGGGGTCGTTCGTTCCTCCGAAAGACATTACGCGGAACTCGAAATGTCCACAACGCGTGCGAATTGCTGTTTTCGGTATGTCTTCTTCCCTCACCTTCAACTGATGGTACCCGGATCGAAGGTCGATTTTTGAGAACCAACTTGCGCCTTGCAATTGATCGAATAGGTCGTCGATCCTTGGTAAAGGGTACTTGTTTGTAACATTTCAAATTTTTAGTATCCGTATTTCGATTCAATATAGCGCTTTTCAAACCTAATTCTAGTGCACTGATTTGTTCTATTCGTATCTACAATTAAATACAATGATTCAATACAAATACTCAAGTTTTACTCGGTTATATACTGCGACACCCAGTATTTCAGGTCAATATCCATATTACATAAATGCACGTTCATAACATATATTTCCTGAAGTTTTATTTTGACTAAGTAAAGTCAAGGAATCTAACAAAAGCGGGTATAAATCTCAGGTATTATACCACATCTAAAGATCACATCATCATCTGATTGCTTTGCTTACACAACACTCAAGCGTCATAATCATCATGATTATGACCAAAGATGCAAGCAACATAAAGATCACATCATCATCATGATTGCTTTGCTTACACAACACTCAGGCGTCATAATCATCATGATTATGACTAAAGATGCAAGCAACATAAAGATCACATCACCATCATTATATCCTTGCTTGTACTCCACTCCAAGGTCAAATAATGAGAATTTGACTTTATACAAGTGTGAACGCGACATCAAAAAAATCACATCGTCATAAATATGAAATTTATTTATGACAACACCCAACCTCCGTTTCATCTAATGTGTGTATATATATATGTATATATGAATGTCCCGCAAGATACGAACGTTGGTAATAAATAAAAAATAACCATTTCAACATTTAGGAATTCAAAATATATATGCAATATATTTTGAAAAACAAATAATTATAAAAGATCGTAAACACTCGTAGGAATTTGTAACGAACAACCTTTATAATACCAACTAATAACCTATTCGAGGTATACATATTAGGTGATTCAAATACCAGCTCTCTTGATGGAATACCCACTTTATCAACTAGAACACTCAAAGCCATCAATGACGACTTCCTTTGCTTCTTGCTTCACGCCATCACCAACCAACCACCTCACCATCATTGTCTTTTAACCAACAATTCACTCTAATGTCATAGTCATAATGATGATGATTATGGCAAAGATTACACTCCACCTAGTGTATATATAAGAGGGAAACTTAACACAAATCAAGAGTTCCAAGAACTCTATCTTTCTCTCCTCTCTTCTCGGCTCTCTAGCCACACACACACACGCACACCTCTTGCGATTCCAAGTGAAGATCAAGGTGATTCCAAGTGGTTATAAGGATTCAAGCCATTGTTCTTCCATCAAATCCTTCTCCTTGCTTGCTTTAGGTGAGTATTCACAACCCCTTTTTACTCTTTTACACTTTTGGGGTGGAACATGAACTCTATACTCATTACACATTACACATTTACATTTACGCAAACAACACAAGTGCAAAAATCCTATTTACATACATGCGTGCAAAAATTTGAGCTTTGTGCCCGAGTGCTAGGTGTGCTAACCTCTTGTACATTTGGTTACACAATAGCTGCTCCCCATAAACGCCTTATTTATCATGTCATGTAAAGGATTTGTTTTCAACTATATGCTATCTACATACAACTGTGTTATACTCACCAACTTTTTAGTTGACTTTATTTTATTCATGTTCCAGGTACTAATGTGTGACTTTGTTCAAGATGTGCTACACATAGGCTTTGGACTTAGTTAAACTAAATAAAGAATTTTATGTATTCCAATTATGTTTATTTCTTGGATTTTGGTTTGTGTTTGAATATTTGTAATGGAATTTGACATTTAATATATTTCAATTTAGTCAACCTTGTGCTATTAACAGTCTTCATGTCCCGCCCCGATGATTCCGCCACCGGTCGGGGTGTGACAGATTGGTATCAGAGCCTTGGTTATAGGGAACTAGGTTATTAGACACTCTTGACCTAGACTATAACTTTAGGACACCCATACAATGCCATGCTACTACATGTTACATTATCAATTCTTGTGTGATTATTTTTACATACTATCCTAAGTACTTACACTACATGATACAATACATAATGACTTATGTGTCACACTACTTGATAACTCTTGTGCTTACACTCATTACTACCTACATGCTATATGATTATTCTCCTATATGAATATTTTTACATGTTATACTATATGATTACATCACATGATACAATACCCAATAGTTTATGTGTCACGTTACCTGCCCACTTTTTCTTCTATTCATAGCTACCTACTTAATTTATTTAAAACACTGTCCTAAGTTTAACACACACACATATACACCAAAATTATTCATACACCTTTGGATCCAAATACATGATACCATCACCCATTATGAGCAAAGCATTGGGCCTAATGCCCAGCAACGATAAACCAAGAAGCCCATCTACCCTCCAAGAAGAAGAAGCCCACTGAAATGCATAAACCCTACTTTTGGGCCTCAAAGCCCAGTTCACAACAATTCTCATCTTAACCATGAGCCCAACAATGGTATTATTAATACATGATGGCTGGAAGAGTGTGTAAACCCATGAGGAATTCTGGCTAAGGAAAGATAGGGTACTTAAGTGTGTCCTAGTGACCCACCCCTCTTTCCTGGGAATTCTCCTCAGGGATACATTGCTTATAGGTCAAGTGTATTTCTAAAATACTATCGTGAAGGTTCGGCGTTATGACTAGTCAAACTCTAAAACCCATAAGACCTTATATATTTGACCCTTCATATTTCATTATCACTTACAACTTTTTCCAATGTTTTCCTGCTAAGCATGGACTCCCACTCTCCTCCCTCCCCGGTTTACCGTCCTGGAACAGAATCTGATTGGGAAGAAGACACTGAGATACCCGTGTATCGGTCACCAACACCCCCGGCTGCCAGACCAAGGTTTGAGGTAAGGGCGGACTGAATCAGGAACGCCGGCCCGAGAGTTCGAACACCTGAATCACCCGCACCCATAAACCCGTATCATACACCCCATCTCCACAATCAATTACCACCCCCACTGAGAGACCCACATCTAATGCCCGACTCGTACCTTCCTAACCCTTGGGTAAGGCATACCATGGCACCCACTGGTGTTATGGGAATTCCAACCAATGACTTCCCTCAATATGTAAGAACTTCAGAATTTGAGAGGCAAACGATAGAGCAAGGAGTATTACACGACTTGCAAAGACAAAGAATGGATAGCCTAGCAAACCAATTAGGGTACCAAAAGGAGCTAATCTCCATCCTCAAAAAGGAAGTACAAGAACATCGCACGGAGACTACCAGGACTGAAGCCAGATCTGTTACACGAGTGACCATAGCGGTACTCATCTTGGCGATTATCTTCTTCCTAGTGGAAAGCTACCAGAGACATTAAGCGAAAATTTTATTTATTATCTTTAAATTCTCGATTTGAGGACCATTTCCCTATGTTTTGAATAATGTTTAACATTTCAGCCTTTAATCGATTTCATATGCGTCAACTCTAAGGTTATTAATTGTTGATTTGACCCATGGAGCGTGAATTTTCCCATCATATTTTTTATAAAAAAAAAAAGTTCTCAAGTATCACCTTCTTCATTCAAATACGATTTAGTACACTACCAACAATCTTATTCAAATCATCCTATTCTATGATTTAAACAAAACTTCGTTACATTGTTTAATCAAAATGATTATCAAATTTTTAGATAATATCAAAAACATAAAATTTTCCATAAAACTTTTTCACCTGATAAGGAAAGTTAATACAACCAATTTTATAAAAATATATTTTTTTTACTGATAGATAATTATGGGTTTTCTTCATTAAAGTAATTATTTTAAAAACTTTGGCTAAATCTTGTTTAAGCCAATAGTTGAAAATTTAACTTAAAAATATTTTTTTTCCATAAATTGCATATTCATTTAAAATATGCGATTCAATGATTTCACTACTTTATATATCTACAACCAAGAACAATTTACCACTTTCTATGTTCAAACAATGACCAGTATTTGTAAACACAATTCCCGAATATTCCCAAAACCTCCTCGTTACCTTTCACTTGACGCTTCAAGAGACGATCCATACCGCGTAGACGTTAACCTTTCCCACCAACCTCAACGAGATTTGAGGACTCGAACCTAACTACCACATTATGCAAGAACGTCAAACAACACATTTGTCCGCAACACTCGATCACATGAAAAACCCGTTAATATACATCGCACGCGAAGTTCAATACTTACGTATACACGTTCATAATATATCCAACGCAACCACATGGTACATGAAACTCAAATATTCTCAATATATCCAATGCTACACAAATTACATGATACATGAAACTTATTTGGTTACGAAGTACATCACACTAAGCTGTGCACATTGTACAATATACATGATGCTAACTTGCCAACACCCTACATGAAATTCATTTCCTACTATACACAAAATACTATGTTGTTTACATTACACATCAGAGTTCATTGATTTACAAAATACAAGACGCTTAATTATTTACGCTATATATGAGACTTATTTGATTACGAGCTACGTGACACTAGATCATACATGAGACTTGTGTGCTTACTATATACTCGAAACAAAAATTTGCTTACAATTATTGCAATGGATTGATTACATTATACACAAGACATGGTCATGCACTTTGTACACCAAAGTTGAAGACCATAATACATTGAAACGACTCGGGGTTTGACGTATTCTTGTTCAAACACGAGCAAACTAAGAAACTTTAAGTGTTACTACTTTACTACTCTTTAGTTGCGAACTGACCTGATTAGGGACATAGTTACTTGTTAACGACTTTTTATGTGTAAACAATAGACGTGATCATAGTGAAATTGTGCCCCCCTTACCCGCACACAACGAAACAATCAATACGGACCATACGATGATTTAAATAATTACGGGTGCACACGGAATTATAAAAAATCAGCGCATGGAAACTATAGGGAAATTTTGTCGTGTGTTGTGACCTAAAACTTATCATGATGTGTAACAACGAAACTGATGTAATGTGACAAGGGCATGGTGGATACGCCGATGGTACTTCCTATATATAAGTGTCCTATCATATTATCATGAGTAGCGTTGTTCGTGTCACGTGGAGTTTTGACCCAGACCAATGTCTATGAAATCTCTTAACCACTGACAATCTTGAGCATATTAGACTACATCTTACGCAAACCCTAAATTTCAAAATCCCATCAAACTCATTCCAAATAATACAACTTACATCTAGAATTCAAAATTTTCTATTCGGCAAGCTCCCTCGCACCACGAGTGGTTATGATAGCATTTGGGTGATCATTGATCGTCTCACCAAATCTGCTCATTTCTTGCCTATCCGCGAAGACTATAGGGTTGAGAAACTAGCCCGAGTTTACATTGACGAAATTGTGAGCCGTCATGGTGTTCCCTTGAACATAATATCCGATAGAGATGCTCGGTTCACTTCTCATTTTTGGCAATCTCTCCAAACTGCTCTTGGTACACGATTGGATTTGAGCACGGCTTACCATCCCCAAACTGATGGTCAAACCGAGTGAACAATCCAAACTCTTGAAGACATGCTTCGAGCTTGTGTAATCGATTTTGGTGGCAATTGGGATTCACATTTATCCCTAATCGAGTTCTCTTACAATAATAGCTGCCACACAAGTATCAACATGGCTCCATTCGAAGCTCTTTATGGTCGCAAGTGTCGTTCTCCTATCTGTTGGAACGAGATCGGTGAAGCACAAATCACCGGTCCCGAACTAATTCAAGAAACATCCGATAAGATCATTCAAATTCGTGACAATATTTGAGTAGCGAGGAGTCGGCAAAAGAGTTATGCCGACAAACGTCGAAAACCCTTGGAATTCCAAATCGGTGACCTTGTTCTTCTAAAGGTGTCCCCGTGGAAGGGTGTGATCCGCTTTGGAAAGAAAGGCAAGTTAGCACCTCGCTATGATGGTCCATTCAAGATCCTTGAAAGGATTGGGAAAGTGGCTTACAAGCTCGACTTACCTCCATCTCTTGGCAATGTGCATCCTACATTTCATGTAGCTAATCTGAAGAAATGTCTCGCTGATGAGAATCTCCATATACCGCTTAATGACGTGCGCATTGATGAGACGATGCACTTCGTTGAGAAACCGGTAGAAATCATGGATCGCGAAGTTAAACAACTCAAGCGAAGTCGTATTCCTATTGTCAAGGTTCGTTGAGAATCTAAGCGTGGTCCTGAATTCACTTGGGAACGAGAAGACCAAATGAAGCTCAAGTACCCTCATCTTTTTACTGATGCCGTCGCTTCCTCTAGCCAAATTTCGGGACGAAATTCTCTCAACATGGGGAGACTGTAACATTTCTAATTTTTAGTATCCGTATTTCGATTCAATATAGCGCTTTTCAAACCTAATTCTAGTGCACTGATTTGTTCTATTCGTATCTACAATTAAATACAATGATTCAATACAAATACTCAAGTTTTACTCGGTTATATACGGCGACACCCAGTATTTCAGGTCAATATCCATATTACATAAATGCACGTTCATAACATATATTTCCTGAAGTTTTATTTTGACTAAGTAAAGTCAAGGAATCTAACAAAAGCGGGTATAAATCTCAGGTATTATACCACATCTAAAGATCACATCATCATCATGATTGCTTTGCTTACACAACACTCAAGCGTCATAATCATCATGATTATGACCAAAGATGCAAGCAACATAAAGATCACATCATCATCATGATTGCTTTGCTTACACAACACTCAGGCGTCATAATCATCATGATTATGACCAAAGATGCAAGCAACATAAAGATCACATCACCATCATTATATCCTTGCTTGTACTCCACTCCAAGGTCAAATAATGAGAATTTGACTTTATACAAGTGTGAACGCGACATCAAAAAAATCACATCGTCATAAATATGAAATTTATTTATGACAACACCCAACCTCCGTTTCATCTAATGTGTGTATATATATATGTATATATGAATGTCCCGCAAGATACGAACGTTGGTAATAAATCAAAAATAACCATTTCAACATTTAGGAATTCAAAATATATATGCAATATATTTTGAAAAACAAATAATTATAAAAGATCGTAAACACTCGTAGGAATTTGTAACGAACAACCTTTATAATACCAACTAATAACCTATTCGAGGTATACATATTAGGTGATTCAAATACCAGCTCTCTTGATGGAATACCCACTTTATCAACTAGAACACTCAAAGCCATCAATGACGACTTCCTTTGCTTCTTGCTTCACGCCATCACCAACCAACCACCTCACCATCATTGTCTTTTAACCAACAATTCACTCCAATGTCATAGTCATAATGATGATGATTATGGCAAAGATTACACTCCACCTAGTGTATATATAAGAGGGAAACTTAACACAAATCAAGAGTTCCAAGAACTCTATCTTTCTCTCCTCTCTTCTCGGCTCTCTAGCCACACACACACACGCACACCTCTTGCGATTCCAAGTGAAGATCAAGGTGATTCCAAGTGGTTATAAGGATTCAAGCCATTGTTCTTCCATCAAATCCTTCTCCTTGCTTGCTTTAGGTGAGTATTCACAACCCCTTTTTACTCTTTTACACTTTTGGGGTGGAACATGAACTCTATACTCATTACACATTACACATTTACATTTACGCAAACAACACAAGTGCAAAAATCCTATTTACATACATGCGTGCAAAAATTTGAGCTTTGTGCCCGAGTGCTAGGTGTGCTAACCTCTTGTACATTTGGTTACACAATAGCTGCTCCCCATAAACGCCTTATTTATCATGTCATGTAAAGGATTTGTTTTCAACTATATGCTATCTACATACAACTGTGTTATACTCACCAACTTTTTAGTTGACTTTATTTTATTCATGTTCCAGGTACTAATGTGTGACTTTGTTCAAGATGTGCTACACATAGGCTTTGGACTTAGTTAAACTAAATAAAGAATTTTATGTATTCCAATTATGTTTATTTCTTGGATTTTGGTTTGTGTTTGAATATTTGTAATGGAATTTGACATTTAATATATTTCAATTTAGTCAACCTTGTGCTATGAACAGTCTACATGTCCCGCCCCGATGATTCCGCCATCGGTCGGGGTGTGACATTGTTCTTCACCGTTCGTTTGTTCAACTCGCGATAATCAATACACATTCTCATCGAACCATCCTTCTTCTTCACAAACAACACCGGAGCGCCCCAAGGTGAAATGCTCGGTTGTATAAATCCCTTCTCAAGTAGTTCGTCTAATTGGGCCATAAGTTCTTTCATCTCCACTGGTGCTAATCGATATGGAGCCTTAGCCACGGGCTGGGCATCTGGTACTAAGTCGATTCAAAATTCAATCTCTCTGCCGGGTAGTATCCCAGGAAATCCTCTGGAAACACCTCCGGGTACTCGCGTACCACGGGTACATCGTCTAGTTACTTCACTTCCTTACACTTGTCAATTACGTACACCAGATAAGCCTCGCATCCGCGCCTCAAGTAATTTGTTGCCTTAATCATTGAGATGACGTTTGGCATCGGGGCATCATGATCTCTAAAGACCTCGACTTTGCTACCACCCGGAGCCTTGAGTCGGATTATATTCCATTTACATATGATTTGTGCTTCGCTGGCAGTTAACCAATCCATACCCAACACGACATCAAACCCTCCCAAAACCGTAACAAACAATCTGACAGGGAACCTATGACCTTCTATTTTTATCATGGAGTTGTTAACTACATCGGTCACTCTCGCAGTTCTACCCTCAGCGGTTTCTATGCTAAAGGCCCTTTCTAGCTTACTGATAGGGTACTTCACTCGTTTACAAAAAGTCAGAGATATAAAACTCTTACTGGCACCCAAATCAAATAACACAAAAATAAAAGTGTTGTCAAGGATTAACGTACCCGACGCTACATCGGGGTCCACCCTGGCCTGGTCTTGCGTCAGCGCGTACGCAAGAGTCTTTGCTCGGGGCCTCTCTTCTTTCTTCTCCGGGCCTTTCCCCTTCCCGGCTTCACCCATCCTGGGATTGGTGCATTCCCGGCTCATATGACCACTCTTCCCACAATTGTAGCATTTGAAGAGCTGGGGACATTCACGTGAGTAGTTTCCAGTCTTGCCACACCTGAAGCATAGATTGGATCCCAGTCTGCACTCACCCATATGTTCCTTCCCACACTTATTACACATCGCTATCTCCTCCACCCGAGCCCTCTTATCACGAACCCCCAAACATCTTTCCACATGTTCGTTTGTTTTGGAAGCTCGGTTTCTTTTTGGGTTCCTCAATGGCAACATCATTTAGTGCCAGGTCATCATACACTACACCTCTGAGTTCCACCACCGAATCATAGGTGCTAGGGGTGTTTGCTTTGATGAAAGTACGGATCTTATCCGGCAAACCTTGGATGTAGCAAGCAATCTTTCTCTCCTCAGTCCTGATCAGATGCGGCACCAGACGTGCCAATTCATTGAATCTGGTAGTGTATTGCCGATGTGTTTTACTTCCGGCTTTAAATCCCAGAAACTCTCTTTCCACCTTCTCGATTTCATTCCTCGGGCAGAAGTTCTTAATCACCAACGTTTTCAAATCGTTCCACAGCATTGCATCAACCGTCTCGTCCCCCTTAGCCTGACGTACACCTTCCCACCAATGGGATGCTTCCTCTCTCAAGGAGTTAGCAGCAAGTTTCACAACTTGATTTGCTCGACACTCGCTCAGACGGGTGGCGGCTTCCATACGTATCACCCAGTCAAAAGTAGCCACCGCGTCCTTCTTCCCAGTCAGGACCGGTGGGTCACATGCCTTAAAGGACTTATAGTCGCAACCACGGTTAAGCGGTGCGTTGATTGCCTCAGTGTTCGGGGTACCAACTGCCGTGTTAGACCCACCCGTCTCACTAGCCTTCTTTAACGCTTTTGCCAATAGTCCTGGCAGAGAAACCTTCATCAACTCAGTGAACTCACGTGCCAGAGCCGCTCTCACTTCCAGTTCGAAAATGAATTGTTGTTCTCCGACATGAGTCGGCTCAGTCCCGTGCACACTAATTTCTGGCTCAGTGTGAACACTTCCTTCTTCAATGTACTCTTGGCGTGCAGGGGTCCTGCCGTGACCACCGTTACGACCATCGGTACGACCACCGGTATGGCCCCCACCACGCCTTCCATTTCCTCTTCTTACCATTTCGTTCTATACGACAAGGAATCCAATGTCATCACGCTAGTTAACAATTAGAATTCAACAAGCACTGTAAGATGTTAATATACACTGGCCATCTGCAATTAATCATTACACTACCTTTCGATTTCTATTTGACCACCTTTGTGATTTCATTAGAACACAAGTCCTTACCTAACCCTTTCTAAGGCATACTATACATGTAAATATATACTACCTTCATACCTGATGCTATGGCTCGAGTGACCCGTACTTGCATCCGCTTTAGGTCCCATTCATAGTTTAAGTTCAGATACTGGGAGTGGTCCGAATCCCTCAAACTATTGCTCTGATACCAACTTGTAAAGCCCCAAACCCTGGAGGTCTCACTCGTTGGATTTACTCATTCACAAACAGTTATAAAACTTGAATATCAAATAACGCAGCGAAAAATTTCATTCAAACATAATGTCAACATTGTTTAAACATGCGGAAGCGTAAACATTGTCTAAAACATAAATACATCATAACTAAATCATAACGGTGTGCAAGTCTTCATGATCAGCCGGGTAACTCATTTCGCTAGTAGAGCATCCTCGTCCATCCTCATAACCTGCCTTAACCTAAATGTGCATACTAAAAGTCAGCTACGCTGGTGAGTTCAAGTTTTCATTTGATTTAAGAAATGGTTCATCATTCAATAATTCATTATGGTTTAATATCATGTATAAGAAAACCGGGCCTTTCGTTCATCATTAAAAACATTTAAACATTTTATCATCATCATAAACACCGTTGAACGGATCGTTCATTTAAAACATTTAACATTCATTTAATTCATACATTATTATCCAAATATGTGTTACCATTCGTTCCGTCATTTAGTATTGTATTGCCCCTAAGGCTTAACTGCACGAAGACCGACAATACAATACATTCCGTCAATTCCCTTTTCTATTGCCCCCAAGGCTTAGCTGTACGAGGACCGACAATACTCATTTAGTTGCCCCTATGGCTCCCATGTTCATAAACCGACAACTTCCATCGACGGCTATGGCTCACGGCCAAAACACCGTCGGATCTTAATTTAACCTTCGTAGGGTCACGTTAATCCCTGAGTAACTGTCGTTACTCCCTTACCAGTTGTACAACATCATAACCATTGATAGGCCACAAAGACACTGCTCCTGTTGTTCTTATGGAAACTATGGCTCACTGTCCATAATCTACCACAAGGCTGGGTCCCAGACTTCATTCGTCAATTCCATTCATTCGACAGATTAGATTTGTAATGACTTCTTTAAAACCTTTGCCCTTTCTTTTCTTCTCATAAAACATTTCATTCATTTTCAAAACCCTTTACCCTCAGTTTAAACCATTTCTTTATAAACATTTCGTTCGTAAACATTCCATTCATAAAACTTTCTTTTCATAAACCGTTCATTCCAAATCATTTCATTTCATAAACATAGTTTCATAAGCATCATTTCGTAAACATAGTTTCATAAGCATCATTTCATAAACATAGTTTCATAAGCATCATTTCGTAAACATCGTTTCGTATGTATGCACACCAACCCAAAAACATCATTAAAACATTCAAAAGAGGGCTCTAGAACTCACCTGATAAGCTAATCTGGGTTGTCCTAAACAAATGTCCAACAACGTCACTTCCGATCTGAATTGATTAGTTAAATACACATCAGACCTAATCCCGACTCTAACGGTTTAACCATTCTGATTTAGGCGACTATACTGATTTTACTAACCAGCCTGATGCTTGCGCACTTAGCAAGTGCGAAGGGCCTTCTTCTTGCGTACTTAATAAGTGCGCAAACTTTGCTTCATGCGTACTTGATAAGTATGCAGGACCCTCTTCATGCTTACTTGATAAGTACGCATGACCCTCTTCATGCGTACTTGATAAGTACGCAAGATCTGTTTCCCTGCAAAACCCAAACTTTCGCATACGGGTCTGATCACGTCAAGATCCCGAACTTGTTTACATTCAAAACATTTGCTTTTCATTAAGGAACTCAAATCTATGTTTTTCTTCCAGTTTCATCCGTAAAAACGTTACCTTTTCATCCAAAACCCGAAAAACCCAAAAACGAACAAAAACTCAGATCTAGGCTAGATCGTTACATGTATCGAGCTTCTGATTCAGAGGTTCTTCTCACGAGCTATGGAGCAACACTTTGCTGAAATCTCGGGTCGATTCGCCAACTTTCTCTCTCTACGGTTTCTCTCTCTAGATGTTGCAAATGAGAGAAAGGGTGGTGACTTAGGTATTTATAGGGGAGGCTCCCCCTATGTTCACCCTTCTAGTCCGCCGGCCCATCCGACCCTGCCCGTCATGCCTCGATCATTTATTCCGTTATTATCACTGTTGTTTTATTTTTGGAAAGTTACATATAAAACCCGTGTTTAGTCGATAACATTATAACTTGATTTGTATAGATTTAAGATGTCCAACGTAATATTCAAGGTACGGATAGTCATCATCCAAGTTATCTCAAATAATAATTATCAATGACTTATATAACACACGTATTATGTAAACGTTTGTACGACTGAAATAGTAATCATCATTCGTATAAATTTATACATATGATCGAGTCAAAACGTCGTTTGTTACATAACCGTTTGTTTTCGTAAATAGCGTAAATATTTACATTTACATACATTTATGTATACGAAGATAAATTTATACCGATCATTACTTTTTGTCAAACTCTAATTTAATCCATATTTCTATACATTTATTCATAAAAAACGTCAATGTAGTCTATAATATATTTACGAATTAAGCGTTAATTGTTTTAAAGTTTCGCTTCACCGTTGACACGTTCACGTTTATATTTATCGCCTAAAAACTTATACGTTTTGTTTGTACGGATCTCAATCACAAATCATACGTTAACGCGAACTGTTAATATTAATGTCGTCTTAATATTTATTTTTGTTGTCGTCAAATATTTTAGGGCTCAACGAGAATAACCGTTCACACGCGTTTAATTTTTGTAATAAATAAATATAATCGTTTTTGCGGGCGTTTATACCTTTCGTGTGTTTCGCTTTCAACCAACGCTTTCTAAATCTCACGGATTACGTATTTGATCATGTTTGACCGTTGTTGACCCGAGATGGCGCAGGTTGCCGGATTCGTACGCCGGAATTACGGGACTCGCCGGAAAATGAAGGAGTAGTCGGAGTTCAAGGAAAGAATGGCTGCCGATGGCGCTGATCTACTCGTCCTTGCTGCCGATGCGTTCGGTTGGGTCACCAGAGCTCGTTTCCTCCTCCGATCCAGGTAGATCGACGTCGTGTAAGTCTGGATCTAGAGTCTTTAGTTTCGCCGAAACCCACCAACGCCGCTGTCGGCGTTTGTCGTCGCCTTGGTTCTCAAAACCGGCATCACCTGCAGCCGTCGTTCTCATCACCTGCATCATCGGGAAGGTCACCGGTGTCTCTCGGCCGTCGCGTACCTCCGCCATCGTCACCCTAACAAGGAAAAAATCACCAACATTAGCACCCGGACGTCGAGATTTACCGAGCGGTGTAGTACACTCGCCGGCACTCGCCGGAAGTGGTGGCCAGAGCCTCGCCGGAGCCGCTGCCGACTCCCTTCTTCCCCTTTCCCTCTTCCGATTTCTATCTAGATGTGAATGTGTGTGGGTTTGAATGAGGATGAGAAGGAGATAAAAGTCTATTTATATTTAGGGTTTTGCGTTGTTGAAAGAGTAGGTGGTTAACGCGTCTTAAACACAAAACTTTTAACTCAAATGTCACGTTTAAAATTTCTGAACTATTATTTATAATTTCTTAGAATTACGCAATGCTTATTATAATATTATTTAAACACTTGCTTTATGAGACCTACGCTTCGACTCTCATCCAGGCTAGTACTCACAAGTATCGCGCGTTTAACACGTTCATTCTTTTAAACGTTATGTATTCCCGTTAATATTAATACTGCTTTAATAATAATAATAATAATAGTAAATCAACAGTGATAACATAAAATAAATAATTACTTATGTTATTTACTTATTTCCAGGTAATAAATATCCGTCTTTCGTTTACATCATTTTTACCAGGGTATGACTCACGTGTTAATATCCAAGTCATCGTCTTGAAGTAAATATTAATAGTCAGGTATCATGTTGCGTGTCGGTTACCAACCGTGCACGCGTTAATTCTTTTAACCGTAAGCTACGAGATTGTGTATACTCTATGTACTTATAATATGTTATCTTAAATCGTACTATGATCTGTCAATCAAAGTTAGAATTTGGTTCACCTATTGGGCCTGTAACTGTACCGCTAATGGGCCAAGCCCATTTACCGTGAATTAATTAACAAGAGCAAATGACTCTAATTTCAGGGTTGTCACACATGGCATCCTTGCCTGCTTTCCTTGAAGAGATGCACATGATCAAGATGTGGGCAAAGTAGCGCCATTGACCGAGTACCCACATCTTCTTGTACGAAGCATAATCCGTTGCACCGGCGTATCCCATTCTTTGCCTCCAACAACCATCGACAAAGTAATCAGGATTGGTAATTGGGTCAGTTGCAAGATCTCGGAATTGTAACACTCTCCTGATGGTGTCTTCTAATATGTCTTCCTGCGTACTTAGCAAGTACGCAGGGTTTATACCTTGCGTACTTAGTAAGTACGCAAGAGTTATATTTTGCGTACTTACTAAGTGCGCAAGGTCTAACACTTGAACAAAAAGCAGACATTTCCAAATCAATGAATGAACGAATTTGATGTTGTTAAAGGTCACCACAACTTTGAAAAACGCATTTAGAATTCATGGGACCAAGTCCAACACCAAAATCGGGCTAAAACCAGGTCAATTTTGACCTAGACTTGTCCTGACCTCAACCGACGGCCAGACCAAGGCTAGAGTCAAAATCAAACGATGTTAAGGATGATATTTGAGTGATTAGGGTTTCATTAAAGAACATAAACAAGATTTAGGTCTTAATTTCATTAAAGATCATCCAAAACTTGTCTCAATCTTGACATCCAACCCTAGGCTCAAGAACAGTCAAGAATCGGTCCAAAACATGATGATTTGTGGATGAAATCGGCTAAGATTCTCACCGAATGATTATTAAGTGAAGATGAAACAATGATCGGGATGAAAAAGTTGTTTGGAATCACACAAATTTTTTAAGGAAATACGAGGGAATAGCACAGTTGTTTGAAATGAGATAAAGTCTGAGAAATTTTCTAAGTCCACTATATATACCCACACATTCGGGTTTTGCGTACTTAACAAGTGCGTAAGACATAACTCTTGCGTACTTAGCAAGTACGCATGATTTAAGTCTTGCGTACTTATAAGTACGCAAGGTTTAATTCCTGCGCACTTAACAAGTACGCAGAAACCCTTGTGAAATCCAATTTCAACCCATATTATGAAGAATGACAAGTCAAATAACGAACCCGATAAAAACATTCAATCAAGAGGTTTCAAAACCAATTCAAGGAAGTTAAACAAAAATATTTTTGGCTTTTCTTAAGCTTTGATGAACTGTACTTAAAATCTTTTTGAGCTTTTCCTAATGAAGATAATATGCACAAGAATATACACACAAGCTATTTTTGGGTCAAAGTCATGAGCAGAGGATCATATCAGGCTATTGTAAGCAAAAATGATGCACAATAAACATCAAAGAATATGGGATCATGTCATGGATTACTACTTATTCATACGTAATATGCAATATAAACAAATAAATTCAAGTTGTCAATATTATAAGATTTGAAACCATAAGCATCTTTGTATCACGTTCTTGTGTGTTAAGGTATTAATTATAAGATATACAACGTATACCCCACAATTATGCTATAGAAAATTAAATTGCACTATCTCAAGTCATCTAAGATTTTCCCAAAGATTTTCAATTCTCCAGAATAAAGTTACATCGTTTAGCACAGAATAAATCAAGCAGAATCTATAAGGATTATCAAGAATCATAAGATTCAGAATCGAGTGATTCATATGTCTTGGTTTGATTGGTTTTTCTTATATGAATATCATATGATAATTCAGATTCAGAATCGAGTGATTCATATGTCTTGAATTGAAAATCTTTGGGAAAATCTTAGATGATTTAGGTAAGAGGATCCAACTTTTATCTGTATTTGATTTCAAAGAATCAGATATGATTCAAGGGTGAATATATGCTTAACGGTTGATGTCAAGACATATCTTTGCCCAACTTCCCATTGCATACTTGTGAGTATGGGCAGTGAAGTGAACCGAAAAATTATGCTAAAGACATAACCCAAAACTGGTCTCATAAGAAAATATTTTCCAAAATCTTACATCCTTTATCTGATAACGATATTTTTGTATTCCTTTACACACACATGCATACATGGGTTCAAATCACAGTTGTAGTCTAGATTTAGTTTCCACACTACTAATGATTCAAGAATGCTTATAGCCTACTGACAATTCAAATTACTTGCAAATATTCAAATTAAAACTGAAACTACTTAAAATTTCAAGTAATCATGACGCAATCATTTCCCATATGTGCAACCTAAGACGTTTAGATCATTACTGATGTACTATCATTTCCTTTTACCTTCAAAAGACTTTGAAATTTTTCAAGATTTTCTATTTTGTTTGGATTTTTCTGAAGATGTTAAATAAAGAGAAAAGGAATTGTACAAAAGAAATTTAAAAGAAATAAAGATTAACTTCTATGAATTGAATTGATTTTAGAAAATAGAAAGTTTCACTCAGGATTGAACATTCCTATCAAGTTGACAAGATATTCAAAACGGGTCCGATCAAACGCCTTAGTGAAAAGGTTAGCAAAGTTGACATCCGTGTGAACTTTAACAAGCTCAACCAAATGATTTTCAACACAGTCACGGATGAAATGATGGCGAATCTCTATATGCTTAGTTTTGGAATGTTTCACCGGGTTGTTCGTGATAGACATAGTGGCATTATTGTTAATGAATAAAGGAGTTCCGGTGTAGTTCAAGTCATAATCTCTCAATTGCTGTTGGATCCACAATATCTGAGAACAACAGCTCGCGAGAGCAATGTACTCTGCTTCACATGTTGAGACAGAAACCGTTGACTGCTTCTTACACTGCCAGGAGACCAGCCTGTCTCCCAAGAATTGACATCCACCTAAGGTTGATTTTCTATCAAGGTTACAACCGCCATAATCAGAATTTGTATAGGCTTTACTTTGAGTACCAAAGACCCAATCGGGGTTTCCCCTTCAAGTATCTGAAGATCATCTTAACAGCTATCAGGTGAGACTCCTTTGGTTGTGACTGAAACCTCGAGCACAAGCAGACAACAAACATAATGTCGGGCCTTGAAGCTGTGAGATATATTAGAGAACCGATCATCCCGTGGTACTATTTACAGTCCATATCCTTTCCATCTTTGTCTGACTGCAGACCATGATTGACTGGGATTAGTGTGTCATAAGTAGTACAATCATTCATCTTGTATTTTGACAAGATGTCCTGCACATACTTAGTTTCATGCAGATAAATGCCATCCTCCCTTTGACTGACTTGCAGACCCAGAAAGAACGACAGTTCACCCATGTTGCTCATTTCAAACTTGGACTTCATCACTTTTTCGAATTCTCTACACATCTCTTCATTGGTAGACCCGAAGATAATGTCGTCGACATAAAATTGCACTAGTAAAATATCACCTCCTGTTTTCCTAATGAATAGGGTCGAGTCAATTTGTCCTCGATCGAAACCATTGGACAATAGATGTTTTGATAAAGTCTTATACCACACTCTAGGTGCTTCATGAAGACCATAAAGTGCCTTATCCAGCTTGTACACTTTATTGATATTATGCAGATCTTCAAAACCTAGTGGTTGAGTGACATAGACCTCTTCATGAACTTTCCCATATAGAAAAACACTCTTCACATCAAGTTGATAGACCTTGAAGCCGACAAAGGAGGCATAAGCCAAAAACAGTCGAATTGCCTCAAGTCTAGCAACTGGGGCATACACCTCTGTGTAATCCAAGCCCACTTGCTGATAAAAATCCTGAATAACCAACCTTGCTTTATTCTTCACTACAACATGTCGATCGTCCGTCTTGCATTTGAACACCCATCTGGTTTCGATCGGATGCATACCCTTCGGAAGGTCAACCAAATCCCACACGTGCAACTTTTGGAATTGAGACAATTCATCTTGCATCGCCTCTATCCAGAAGTTGTCAGCGAGGGCCTCTTTCACATTCTTCGGCTCCAATTGGGATACGAAGGCAGCATGTAGACATGTTTCCATGACACCAGTGTCAAGTATCTCAGCTTACAGACTGGTGTTCTTAGTAATGGTTCTATGACGAGTTTGAACACCGGCATCAGGATCACCAATAATGTTCTCAATTGGATGATGCTGATGCACTCTCGTCTCTGGTAATTGTGGTTCTTGAATTACTGACTCAAGGTTAGTACTCAACTCCCCCATATCAAGTGTACCTGAAGATGACTCAATGTTGATTGCATCAACTGGAGCATCATTTCCTACATGAACATTAGGATCAGCTTGAGCATCGTTTTCTTCAACATGAACTTCATCTCTGTTGTCATTGTCAACAGTTTCAGATGCAGATGCAGCATTGAAATCGAAAGTTGGGATAGGTACCGTTGCTCTGGTAGAGAAATTGGAGTCGTCGCTGCCACCACAGAAATCATACAACTTGGCAGCGTCTTCAGCAGATAAATCAGGAAGATTAAAAGACTTGAACAGAACATCATAATCAAATCCCCAAGCAGGACTAGTTGGTTCTGGTGGGATGTTGTGTTTACTGCAGTCCACTTTGAACCATTCTTCTGCAGACCTACTCTTAATATTGTACACTCTCTTGCATGGCGAGTTGGCAACATATCCTAAGAAGATGCCTTCCACCGCCTTTGCATGAAATTTAGACTTTCGATCTTTGTACTGTAACAATAATGAGCAGGGACTACCAAAAGGAACTAGGTAGTCAAGATTTGGAGGTCGATTGTTGATCAGCTCATAACAAGTTTTATTGTGCCTCTTAACCACCAGAACTATATTTAAGACGTGACAAGATGTGTTGACTGCTTCCGCCCAGAATGTTACGGGAAGCTTGGCATCTGACATCATTGTCCTTGCAGTCTCAATTAAGGTTCTGTTCTTCCGTTCTGCAACTCCATTCTGCTGGGGTGTATACGTTGCACTAAATTCATGACGAATACCCTTCTTGAAACAGAAAAGCTCCATCATGTTGTTTTTGAACCTTGTGCCGTTGTCACTCCTTATTCTTCTAACCTTCAGTTTGCATATAGTTTCCAAGCTCACAATCAGGTATTGAAGAATATCAGCAGTCTCATCCTTTGTACTGAGTACTCCTTGTCACACATCTGAGAAACACTCAACAGGTTATGCTTTAGCTGCTCGCAGTAGTTGACGTTGTCGAAGCTTACACATCCATTCGAAACCACACCTTGACAAGTAATACTACCGCCCTTCTCGCCTGCAAAGGCCACATAGCCGCCTCTGAATGGTTTTACATCTTGAAGCAGGCCCATGTTGCCTGTCATGTGCCTGGAGCATCCACTATCTACATACCAATGGTTAGAGATAGTTCCCTTCGGATGTCCCTGCACAAGTCAAAAGAAATTAATTAGATTTGGAGACCCAAGCCATATTGGTCTTGGGTTGTCCGTTTTTCTCAAAATAAACTACTTCAATTAATTCACAATCATGACTATAAAAAATGGTTGAATCCTTAGAAGATTTGGGATCAGAAGATTGAGAACTTTTAGATTTCTTGTTCCAGGATCTTTTCTTTTGTTTTACTGGAACAACTGGCTTGCATTCAGAAGCACCAGGTGAACTAGTGGAAGCTTCACCAGATTGAATTCCAGCCAGCTGTTCCAGCTTTCTCAATCTCTTGTTCTTTCTTCTCCTCTGTGGTTTGGAAAGTTTAACCACAATTTTCTCACCAGTTTGTGTACTACCAGAGGTAGATACACTGGGTTTAGCAGGTTACTTTTCCCTTTTTGGAACAGATGGCTTAGCCTTAGATGTGGTCTTTGGCTTCACCATAGGTTTCACTTGTGATTTCACCTCTTTTGATTTCGGACTTCTGGGTTTCTTCACGGATGGTGTCTTAGGGGAAACAGTTTGTTGTTGAACAATTGGTTCTTATCAGGACAGTTCACTAGGATGTGACCGACCATACCACAATGAAAACAAGCTCTTCTTTCCTTGTAAGTCCTCCTGTAAGGCTCGATACTTTTGGATGCAGATGACTCGGCTTGATGAGTAACATGAGTTGTTTGATGAACATTACAAGCATCTTGTGCTTGACCTGATTTTAATTGACTATTTGGGGTGTAGTGTTTATCAATGTTTTCTTGAAAATTCTTCCCCAAATTATTAGCAAAAGCTTCTTTCGTAATTTTCTTAATGGATTTGAAACCACCATAAAGCATCATTTTTAGTTTATCATTTGTTTCAACAGTATCATGTTCAGTTAAAATGCAATTGTTACGATCAGTAACAATGGGTTTCTTGACATTATGTTTATCAAGCAACTCTTCTGAGACAACACCCTCAACTTTGGTGTTCTCAGAGCCTTCATCAGAAAAGAATTCCTCATCAAAAGATGAGTCAGCCTTACTTGAGGAATCATCCTTGTTAGATGAATCATCTTGACTTGAGGATTCATCAAGGCGTGGCAAGTCAATATCAATTAAGCCGTTGATAAATTTCCGGCTTACTGGTGGAGGAATGGCATTAGTACCCAACCCTAAGCCATTCACTTGTCTCACTACTGATTCACAATGTTCCACCACAAAGCGAGAATTCTTCAACTTCTCAATTTTACCATTCAACTGCAAAACCTCATTCTGCAGCTTGGCAATTTCATTATTTCTCTTTTCCAACCCCTTGTACGCAACATCCAAATGAAACTGTTGTTCACTGATTTTAAGTGAAAAATCACGTTTTTCTTTCTTTAAAGTTTCAATTGAATCTTTGTAACGTTTTTCATTTTCTTTGTAGCTTAAAGCTGCAATACGAAGGAGTTCGACCTTGTCCTGAAGCTTAAAATTTTCTTCTTTCAAGCCAAGACATTTGGAACAAGAAATAATAGCAAAAGAGTTAGAGTCTACCTCAGCTGATGAATTTGATGCCTCCCTAATAGCCATGAGGGCAAATGCAGTTGTAGACTCCCTTTGGTCAGCTACAGAAGCTTCCCTTTCTTCTGCTTCCATCATCTCAACGATCTCAGCCACGAGACCAACTTATGTTTGAGCAATAAGGGCATCCTCTGAATGAACACCCCAATCAAAGCTTTCGTCCTATTGAGCTACCAAAGCATTGGACGTTCCACCTTGACTTTGATTACGGTTGTTAGAATTGTTGTACCCTTGACCATTTCCTTGGTTGTTTCCCTGGCTTGGTCTAGTGAATCCTGAAGCAGGTGCTTTATCCTTCTTACATTCACGAGCAAAGTGTCCAAAGTTCTGACACTTGTAGCACTTGGATTTGGATTTATCAAAACCCACCTTGGCATTTTAATGCCCACCAATGAACTTCCTTCCAGTTCTATTCAAGAAACGCTTGGCCCTTCTTAAGATCATGGCCATATTCCATTGAATATCCATGTCCTCCATGTCATCTGGATCCACCTGATTAAAATCTTCTTCAATGGTTTCAGGATCCATAAGCTTGCCACCAATGAAGTTCTCATAGGTAAGCATACACGAAGAAAATAATGCTACATGATCTTCAGCTATCTTGGCTTTAGCAGTCTGGTTAGCTGAAGATGTGGAGGTAGGATTTCTTGAGGAATGTTGGTGGTGAGAACCAGATCCAGATGCTGTAAAGCATGTATGAACACAACAACCATTCGAGTTATCTTCTTCATGAGAGTTCCCTGAGAATAAGGCGATTCCTGAACCAGATGATTTAGCTGTGGAATACGTCCCATAATACATAGAAGGGTCTTGGATTTGAGGTCTCCCTGAGCTTTCTTTTCTTTTCAGGTTCATATCGTGTGCTTGAACCTTTCCGATTGCTTCTTCAATCGTCATCTCATAAAACTTGGGGTTCTCTCTCAGTAGAGTGGTATACATCTCAAACTTTGGTGGTAATGCATCCAGGAATTTTTCAACTAATTCCTCATGAGGATACTTCAGCTCAAAAGCTTTTAACTCAGTTTGCAGATGATAGAATCTAGATATAAGTTCATCTGTAGATTCATTCTCTAGGTATCTGAGGCACTCATACTGCTTTCTCAGGAGACCTCTTTTGCTCTTTTTGATGTCACTGTTCCCCTCAAATATTTTCTGCAATGCCTTCCAGAGATCTTTCGAATTATCATATCCTTTGAAGCTGTGAAAAAGCTCTCTAGTTAGGGCCATTGTGATAGATCCATGTGCCTTCTTTTCTCTGTCATAAACTTTCTTTTCTTCTTCATCTAGCTTAGATATAGGCTTAGGAACAATCTCATCAAGATATGTATAAGTCGGATTCTTATATCCCTTAAGTATAGGTATCCACAAAGAGGAATTAGTGTATGAGATATAATGCTCAAAGAGTGCTTTCCAATTCAAATAATCATTAACATTAAGCAGCTTTGGCGGTTTTTGCGGATTACCTATCTCGTTATCATAGTTAAGCAGGTTACCAAGATTCTGAAGATTTGCCATAGTGTAAAAATTTGTCAAAAACTCAGAAAGTCAATACAACTTGCGCACTTAAGAATGGCCTTGCGCACTTAAGAAATTGGTCTTGCGCACTTGAGATTTCCTCTTGCGTACTTAGTAAGTATGCAAGAGTAAATGTTAAGTACGCACGAGGCAAAGTTAAGTACGCACAAGAATGGTCTTGCATACTTGGCAAGTACGCACGAAGACTGTCCTTTTTGCCAAAAAAAGGTAAGTACGTAGAATGCTTTATCCACCTGCTCCACCAACTTTTTCGATCGCCAAAAATACCTCAGATCTTCAAATTTTGAAGATATGAACAAATTGATCAAGCCAAAAGGTTAGAAACTTGTTTCTAACAAACCCTTGATTATCAAAACACTCAAACAAACAAGAAAAAGGTCGGATTTTGAAGGATTTTTGCTTTAAATATAGCGCTCAAGAGCTACCTCTATTTTATGACAAAAATCACCAAAATCGGTCACTTTTCCTTGTAGAAAGGCTATAGATTGTGTCGAAAATGCTCCTAACACACTCACAACACTCGAAATCAAGAGCAAATGCTCTGATACCACTTGTTGGTCCCTCCGATGTCTTGGATCGTCACGTGCAAGTGTGTTCCTAGTCGAACCGGGTGCGGAATGCCCGTGACTAGGTGGAATATCTAGCAACACAAAGTAAACCGACAACAAAACACAAGATATTTTCTATTGATGATCACATCTGGTTACAGTGAAAATGAGTGTACATAATTCTGTCTAACTGGCTATATATACTAGACCTGTTGCCTGCGCACTTAGCAAGTGCACAGGGCTTAACTCCTGCGTACTTAGCAAGTACGCAGACTTTGTTCTTGCGTACTTGCTAAGTACGTTGGATATACATCCTGCGCACTTACTAAGTGCGCACAACACTTAACAGAAACAAACAAGACTAAGTACTTACATATGTGATTACAACTCTATAATCAATACATACATATACTTAGATACAATTACATAAGGACAAGTATAAAAGCTAAGACAACATCCAGAGTGTCTGTCACACAAACGTGCTTCAACACCAGCCCTCAGAAACATGAACTCTGGTGTCTACACCCTAGAGGCAAGGTCAACCTGCATTCGAGAAAGTAAGAGATAAGAAGTCCGGAAATAGACAACCCAGGCGCCAATTCCAACATGGGCGGGAAACCTCCTCTATAAAGGACGACCTTAGTCACTCATCAAGGGGATTCATTCACCATCGGTCCCATACTTACTCCTAAACTCTCTCTTTCTCTAATATCACCTCTCGAAAACACTTTAACTTATTCTCACATCGGTGGCTGATCACAGGAGACCACCTCCTGCGGTGAGACTAACAGTGCTTCACTTCTTAGCAGGTCTATACAAGCTGTTGTGCCTAGGAGACGTCCACACCTATTTCTAGTCCCATTCTTGTTATAGCAAGAAGTTGGCGCCCACTGTGGGGCTACGCTGCTTAGAACAAAAACTCAGGTAGTTCAGTTCCTGTTCCTAAGTTTTACTCTCTTTTTTGGCTGGGAAGGACGTTCCTCCTGGGATGACCGGTACTCCCATCATTCTCGAGGCGAGTCACACCTCGCAAGACATAACAACTAACACTTACGCAGGGATGGACGGGAACTCTGTCGAACTACCCCTACATGATAACTCTCAATTTCACTCTCCCTCATCCCACAGGGTGAGCAGCTCGCCTCAGACCAACATCCTACTCCCTATTGATCGGATGGATGTCATGCTAGAGGGAGTCAGGAAGAATTTTCTCCAACTTAGAGACCTCCTAAACAGGTATTCATGGGAGGAGCGTTCAAAAGGAGAAAGGGTCCGACTTGCCTATGATGAGGAGCTGGAGGTCACCTTCTCTCATATACCTCCTCCAGCAAACTTCGATCCTCCTTCAGAAACAGCAGGATACATCACCAGCCTAGGTCCTACATGTTTGGCTAGTGGTGTAGGACCTAGTTCCCAAGGAGGTGGTCAGATTTATAGCCCCTCTATCCTTACGAGCTCAAGAGCTCAATAGTATACTGTTGAGCAGCTGCTGCAGCTCTCCTAGCCAATAGTGCAACCCCCTGTGGCAATGACTTTCGAGAAAGCAATAGCTTCTCTACCTCTCGCCAGGAGCATGGCAGCCACTATGCCCTTGAGCATGAGCTATCTGGTACCTCCAGCGTATTCACATCCTGGGTTCACTTATCCGAACCTCATACATCCTCAGCTGGCAACTTATATGATGTCTCAATATGATCAGCCATGGTTCAGGGGATCCCCCAGGTCTCCAAATACGAATCTCCCTACGACAGGTCAACCAACGACCAGTAGGGCCCGAGAAGCTATAGAGGCAAGAAACAGAGCAGGCCTGCACGATCTTTTTAAGCCATACAAGTGTTAGAATACATCTATCTCTTGTAACCTTTTTGATGACTTTAGGTTCCTCAACTTTGACTTCTTTTGGAATGCCTTCAACTTGTGCATCATCAAAGCTTTCATCTTCACTATCATCCTCATACAACACAGTCTTTGGCTCTAAGTCCTCATCAGTTATAATCTCAGGAGCCATTGAGTAATTCCCGTTGAAAGGTGGTGGAACATAACCAACTCCACTTGTTCTTTTTTCCTTCCTCTGTGTGATCATGGTAGTAACTCAGCAAGAATGATAAATCATTAAAACCTTCAATTTTCCTGTGTTGTCTGATCACTTCTGCTTCAGACTCAGCTAATTCCTTGTTCTTTTTTGCAAGATCCTCATTTCTCTTTTCAATGTCAGCATAAGCCATATCAATATGAAAGGCTTTCTCCTTGATCTTTAGTGTAAGAGAATTGATGTCTCTTTTTAATGCTTCAATCCTTTCCACAAATATCTTTTCATTATCTTTCAAAGTTTGATTGACAATATTCATGGATTTCATGTCATAGATGAGGTTTGTATTGTCTTCCATCATTCTCTCAATCTTACCTTGCAAGTTAACACACTTAGCACAAAGAGTTTCAGAGTTAGAAACTACCTTAGCTTTTACCTCTAAAGAAGATGCAGTGTGAGCCATGAGTGTATGAGAATCAGCTTCTTTCTTTTCTTCAACTTTGACAGGCTCTGCATCAACTGTCTCTAAGTCCTCGTCAGTTATAATCTCAGGAGCCATTGAGTAATTCCTGTTGATAGGTGGTGGAACATAACCAACTCCACTTGTTCTTTTTCCTTCCTCTGTGTGATCATGGTAGTAACTCAGCAAGAATGACAAATCATTAAAACCTTCAATTTTCTTGTGTTGTCTGATCACTTCTGCTTCAGACTCAGCTAATTCCTTGTTCTTTTTTGCAAGATCCTCATTTCTCTTTTCAATGTCAGCATAAGCCATATCAATATGAAAGGCTTTCTCCTTGATCTTTAGTGTAAGAGAATTGATGTCTCTTTTTAATGCTTCAATCCTTCCACAAATATCTTTTCATTATCTTTCAAAGTTTGATTGACAGTATTCATGGATTTCATGTCACGTATGAGGTTTGTATTATCTTCCATCATTCTCCCAATCTTACCTTGCAAGTTAACACACTTAGCACAAAGAGTTTCAGAGTTAGAAACTACCTTAGCTTTTACCTCTAAAGAAGATGCAGTGTGAGCCATGAGTGTATGAGAATCAACTTCTTTCTTTTCTTCAACTTTGACTCTATGCATCAACTTTCCTTTCTGATTCACTCTGATCCTCTTCAACTGTCTGGAAGCTTTCTTTAGTCTTCACATCACTCTCGCTAGACTGAGTGCTTTCACCAGATCGAACACTCTCACCATCGCTTGATTCTGCAGAAATGTCACTTTCAGAATCACTATGCTTCTCTAATTCTTCTTTAGTCAAGGCCACGAACGCTTGAGTGGTAACTTCTTTATTGAGTACAACCTTGACACTCTCATCATCACTTTTGTCACTAACTTCAGTCACATCACCTTCTTCGTAAGATTGAACTTTACCAATCATGTCCGCTATACACATATCGATAAACTTTTCGTTTTCCTTGATGAGCACTGAGTACTTCTGAAACTTAGGTGGAAGAGCATCGAATAGCTTCTCATTCACCTCATTATTCTTGTAATAAACTTCATAGTTTACCAACTCACCCAATAGATGGTAGTATCTGGTAACGACATCATCAACAGATTCATTCTTCAAGTACTTGAAAACCATGAATTGTTTCTTCAGCAAGTCTCTCCTACTCTTCTTCACATTAAAATTACCTTCACATCGCATCATCAATGCTTCCCATAGATCTCTTGAAGTCTCAAAATTTTTGAAACTATGGAAGAGTTCTTTTATACAGACATCTTTAAAATCGCAAACAACTTCTTCTCTCGATAATATACTTTCTTCTCTTTTTCAGTTAGAGCTGACACTGGCTTAGATGCATTGGAGATAGTCGTACATGCATAAGTCAGATGAGTATACCCTACGCTGATGGGTATCCATAGACTTGTATCAGTGAATGAAACATACTACTCGAAACTGTTTTTCAAGTTAGAATAATCTTTTATGCTCATCAGTCTTGGTATTTCGATCTCATTATCATAGTTCATCATAGTCGAATCATCATAAAAATTGACATCTCGAGAATTTGTGTAAATGTTCACGAAATTTTTTTCCCCTCCAAATAAATATGGATTATAGTGAAGTAAAAATCCAAAATTACTCTCTTCTCAAACATAGCTTGAAACAAGCATATAAACGCTCCCTCAAATTTTTGAACAAGAAAAGTTTTCCCGTCAAAAAACACTTTTTTTATCAACTCTAGCGAACTTGGTAAGTTCACTTGAAACAACCTCTAAGCGAACTTGGTAAGTTCTCTTGAATCAGCAAACACTCAGAAAATCAGCTAATATGCTTAAGCGAACTTGATAAGTTCGCCCGGAACTGCACTGAGCAAACTTGTTAAAAGATAAGATGATACCTAAATCGATATTTATTCAATAACGAATACGTCATATGAATTCAAGACCGAAGGAGTACACATTTTCTTGTTTAAGCTCCATGTCCAACCTCTAGGTGTCACACCCCAACCGACGGCGGAAACATCGGGGCGGGACATGTAGACTGTTCATGAGCACATGGTTAACTAAATTGAAATAGATTAATACATTAAATTTCCATTCATAACTCCAACAAAATAATTTCCATAATACATGAGCATTGAAATACATAACATGTTCATTCTTGTTCAATTAACTAGGTCCACAACCTAAGTGAAGCAAACTTGATCAACTCATATTTTGTACCTGAAACATGATGAAAACGAGGTCAACTAAAAAGTTGGTGAGCATACATAGGTTTTGACTCTAAATAGTATCAAAGTATTGTGTGTAAACAAATCCATACAAGTCATGATTAATAAGGCATTTATGGGGAGTTACTATTGTGTAACCAGGTAGTACAATCAAACCTTTGTAACTAGCATGCAAAAAATTGTGTTGTCGGTAACAATCACCCCAATCTGGGTGGGTTTGTCAGACTCAATAGATCTATCATTGTTAACCGTCGGCTTGATTAGTTAATGATTGTACATGTAATTGCAAATAAGTAGTTAACACACCTAGCACTCAAACATAAAGCTCAAATTGCACACAAATTGTAAAGTGGATTTGTATTGTGTAGTTTCTGTAAATCATTGTAAGTTGTGATCATGTTTCACCCCAAAATGTAAAAATAGTGAAAAAATGGGCTATGTAAAACTCACCTGTATCAAAGATGTTGCTAGCACAAGTGTCTAGGTAGCAAACTGATCCTTGTAACTCACAACGTTAACCTAGAGTGTAATGTATATGAATCTAGATTAAAAATATGCACAATAGTCTAAGGCCAAGTCTCGGGTTTCATTGGGAGTGTGCTCGGGGATTTGCGCAAAGAGTTTGTGTTGTATTATGTAGATGGTTGTGTCAGTGATTGTGATTTGTATTTGAATACGTGTTTTATAACATGATAAGTTAAAATAAAAAGTTTTAAAATGAATGATTTTAGGGTTTGAATTTGAATAACTAATTAAATTAAATAATTGTCATTTATTTATTTAATAAGAAGGAAAATAGTGTGAAATTATATTTATTCAAATGTAAATAAATAACTTTACTTCATTTATTTATTTACTTATAAAGTTGTGTAAATAATTTTTGGTATAAAAATTAATATGCTTTTAAATCCTTAGTGTGGATTATATTGAGTATAAATTAAATAAATAATTTTTCTTTATTTATTTAGGTTTAAGGATGTGTAAATAGTGTAAATAATAATTACGTATAAAAATAAATATACATTTAACTTTTTAGTGGGTTTCAATAAATAAATCTATTTATTTATCATTTAGAAATAAGTATTTGATTAAATAAAGTTATCATTTCATAAACTTTATAAAAACAGATATTTTTATTTAAAAATTACTTTAAATATCTAAATATTTGTTTTAAAACTCCTAATATACATTTTTAACCATAAAATTCATAATGACATGAATTTTATATTGAAAATTAATAATTATGGTTTTATTCTGTTAAAGAATATTATAAGGTTTATAAAAATAATTTTTATAAAATTTTTGGGGCTTTAAAACTGGTTTAAAAAAAATAATGCGGACCACCCGGTTCGAACCCGGGTGGATCCGATGTAGCATCAAAGGTTTTTTTTTCCACTGGACCAAGGGTCTGATCATGTTACTGGTTTGCGTTCCTTGTGTTTTAGGCGTAGACTGGGAGGGCTCGGATTCGTGTATCAATAGGAGACAACAAAAATGAAGGTGCGGGTGTGGGTTTAGAACCCGCGACCTTTCGAAAATCGGGTTATGGACTTAACCATTTCAGCTGGGCTTATGCCTTGGTTAGTATTAGATACGAAATTGGTTTAACATCCAACTCCAGATCGTCTCCCTCCCAAATCGTTCCCGTCCAAACCCTAGTTACAAATCAGCCCGATTCGCCATTAATCGAATCCAAAAACATGGGGTTTTTAATCCTCCGACCAAAACGAAACTAGAGAGGTAAGGATTACCTGGAATGATCGCGAATTGAGGGCCAACGGCTTGCGGATCAGAGACGAAAATCTTGTTGTTCGATTGAGACGCAGGGGAGAAATGAGGGTCGATTGCGGGTGGGGAGAGTTTGTGAGGGGTTACGCGAATGTGAATGTAGTGTTTTGATTATCCAATTCCCTTGTAAATGCTCGATTCGATTGGGTTTTACAGGGCACAACTTTCGGAGTGTTTTACGCACGAATTCGTTTGATTGCGAAAGAATTGAGTCACGAAATTGGGTTGAATACATTAGAGAATCGTCTGTGCGTGATTTGCGGGCTTAAGCCGCGTTCAATTTCATGATTGGAGACTAGATTTGACTCGGTTTGACCCTGTAAAGTCAATCCGTTTGAATTGGTTTAAATTTCGAATTCTTGGCCGCTCAAATGTTAGTTTGAATGTGATTTGGTTTTTAGGAGTGGTCGATAACTGATTGTGTAAATATGGAAAGGTCTATATCAAACGAATCTGATTGATTTCAGTCTTGATTTTTGAGGTTCTTGAGTGGTTTGACTTTTAAAAAGTCAAAATTGGTCTCATGACTTGAATGTGGTCAAAATAGGATGAATGGGTTTAAATTTAGGAGTGGAGTTCAAAATAGGTTCAATTATTTTAAATATCTTGGTAATTATATATATATATATATATATATATATATATAAATTGAATTATTCTTTTATATATAAAAAAATAAAAATTAAAAACTAAATATATTATAAATTTAATATATATATAGTTGTTAAACAAATATTCTTATGGGGTTTATTAAACAAATTTAAATACATAAGGATATTTGTATACATATATTTGTAAATTATAGGCACACGAACATGTGTTATAGAAATAATTATGTAAACGCAAGTTTTAAAATTTGAATAGAATGTTAATTAGAGCAATAATTCATGTGACATAATGTGTTTGTACAATTATAGGGTTTAAATGTAGTGTTATTATTGAAGTAAATAAAATAAAATAGAACAAAAAAAAAATTATGGATGTTACAGTCTCCCCATGTTAAGGGAATTTCGTCCCGAAATTCAACTAATAGAGACTAATGAATCAGAAAGGAGATGAGAGCTTTTGGGTTCTAAATTTGTTCTGACGGTTGGTTTAAGGCGCATACCAGGTGGAAAGACATAGGTTCTGATTGTCACCGTTTGATAGGAATGCCGATATGAATTTTGATTTGAAATTAATTTAAGGAGTAAAATTGATGAATAATAATTTGGATTGTAGGGATGGAATGTATTTGATGGGAGTTTGGTGATTTGGGTTTGTTTGCGATCGTAGTCTAATATGCTCAAAATTGTTAGTGGATAAGAGATTTCGTAACCATTGGTCTAGGTCAAACTTCTCGTGACACGAACAGCGCTACTACTGATAATATGATAGAGCACTTATATATAGGAAGTACCATCGGCTTATCCACCATGCTCTCGTCATATCACACTAGTCTCGTTGTTACATATTATGAGAAGTTTTAGGTCACAACACACAACAAAATTCACTATGTTTTCCCATGCGCTGATTTTTTTATAATTCCGTGTGCATCCGTAATTACTCAAATCATCGCATGGTCAGTATAGATCCTCCCGTTGTGTGCGGGTCAAGGGGGGTACCAATTCACTTAGTTCATGTCTATTGTTTTCACATATTAGTTGCTAATAAGTAACTATGTCCCTAGTAGGCAAATCAGTTAGCAACTAAATTCCATAGTTTGCTCATGTTTGAACAAGAATACGTCAAACACCGAGTTGTTTTAAAGTGTTAAAGCTTCCTCGTGTTTGAACAAGTATACGTCAAACTCCGAGTAGCTTCAATGTGTTATGGTTTTCAAGTTTGGTGAACAAGGTGTATGACCATGCTTCACGTATATGGTGATCAATCAATTGCAACAATTGTAAGCAACTTAGTTTCATGTATAATGTAAATACACAAGTCTCATGTATGATCTAGTGTTATGTAGCTTGTAATTAAATAGGTTTTATGTGTAACGTAAACAACTTAGCATCACGTATAGCTCTCATGTGTAATGTAAGCAATATAGTGTCATGTGTATTGTAAACAATGTAATATCATGTATATTGCAAGAAATGGATTTCACGTATGATGTTACCAACTTAGTATCATGTATTATGTGATTGTGTTATGTATATTGTGAACGTGCATACATAAGTTATTGAATTTCGAGTGTGACGTATACTAACGAGTCTTGTATGTGATCAAGTGTTGCTGAGAAGCTTGTTGTTTGGCGATCATGTAAAATGTGGTAGTTAGGTTCTAGCTCTTTAAATATCGTTGAGATTGATGGGGATGGTTTACGTCTAATCGGTATGGATCGTTTTCTTGAAGCGGCAAGAGAATGATAACGAGGAGGTTCTGAAAACATTCGGGGGGATGTGTTTACAATTTCTGATCTTTGTTTGAAAATAGGAATTTGTAAATTGTTCTTGGTTGTAGATATATGGAGTAGTGAAATCATTGAATTACATTATTCAAGTAAATAGACAGTTTATAGGGAAAAACTTTTTAAATTTTCAATTATTATAAGGAGAATATTTTTAAGAGGAATTATTGGCAAATCAAGTAGTTGTATATTTAATTTAGCCACGATTTAGAAATAATTACTTTAATGAGGAAAATCATACTTGTTTAACAATTTGAAGTAATTTTTTTTATAAAATAGGTTGTATTAAATTTCCTTGCAAAGTGAAAATGTTTATTGGAAATTGATATTTCTGATACTCTTTTAAAAGTTTGATAAACATTTGGTTTGAAAGTAACAAGGTTGTTTAAATCTAATATGATGATTTGTTTACGAAGGAGATTAAATCGTATTGAATGAAGAAGGTGATACTTGAAGGATCTTGATGAAAATATGATGGGTGTAATTCACACTCAACGTGTTAAATTGATGAATAATAACTTTAGAGTTGGAATATATAAAATTGATTAAATGCTGAAATGTTAAACATTACTCAAAACATAAGGAAATGGTTCTCAAACTGAAAATTTAAAGACAATAAAAATTTCTGCTAACGTCTCTGGTAGTTTCCCACTAGAAGGAAGATAATCACCAAGACGAGCACCGCTATGGTTATTCGGGTAGCCGATCTGGCTTCAGCTCTAGCTGTTTCCGTGCGATTCTCAAGCATTTCTTTTTCGAGGATGGAAATTAACTCCTTTTGGTACCCTAATTGGTTTGCTAGGCTATCCATTCTTTGCCCTTGCAAGTCGTGTCTTATCTCGTGCTCCATCATCTACCTTTCAAACTCTGAGACCCTCACATATTGGTGAGTGTCACCGATTGGAATTCCCATAGTACTAGTTGGTGTCATGGTATGCCTTGCCCAAGGGTTAGGATGATACGGGTCGAGCACTAGATACGGGTCTCTTAGTAGGGGTGATCTAGGTGTTCGAAGTCTTGGGTCGGTGTTCCTTACGTTAAGCCTTTGCCCAGCAGCTGCGGGTGTTGGTGACCGATACACAGGTGACCCGGTGTCTTCTTCCCAATCAGATTCTACTCCGGGACGGTATACTAGGGAGGAAGGAGTGTAGGAGTCCATATCTAGTAGAGAAACAATTAAAAGGTTGTAAGCGATAATGAAATACCGAGTGTTAAATATAGGAGTTCTCATAGGTGTAAAGTTTGACTAGTCATAACACCGAGTCTTTCCAATAGTATTTTAGAAATACACTTGACCTATAAGCAATGTATCCCTGAGGAGAATTCCCAGGAAAGAGGGGTGGGTCACTAAGACACACTTAAGTACCCTGTCTTTCCTTAGCCAGAATCCCTCATGGGCCTACACACTCTTCCAGCTATTGTATATTAATGACACTATTGTTGGGCTCATGGTTATGATGAGAATTATTGTGGACTGGGCCTTGAGGCCCGAAAGTAAGGTTTATGCATTTCAGTGGGCTTCTTCTTCTTGGAAGTTAGATGGGCTTCTTAGTTTATTATTAATGGTCTTAGGCCCAATAGTTTAAGTTTAGAAAACAAGAGGTGATGGTATCATGTGTGTGAGTTCAAAGGTGTATGAAGAATTTGTTGTGTACGTGTGTGTGTTAAGCTTAGGATAGCACTTAATGAAACACATAGGTAGCATGCAGATAGTAATGAATGTAACCACAAAAGTTATCAGGTAGTGTGACACATAAGTCATCATGTATTGCATCATGTAGTGTAATTACTTATGATAGTATATAGAAATATTTCTACAAGAAGTAATCATGTAACATGTAGTAGCATGGTATTGTATGGGTGTCCTAAGGTTATAGTCTAGGTCAAGAGTGTCTAATAACCTAATTCCCTATAACCAAGGCTCTGATACCAATCTGTCACACCTCAACCAACGGCGGAAACGTCGGGGCGGGACATGTAGACTGTTCATGAGCACATGGTTAACTAAATTGAAATAGATTAATACATTAAATTTCCATTCATAACTCCAACAAAACAATTTCCATAATACATGAGCATTGAAATACATAACATGTTCATTCTTGTTCAATTAACTAGGTCCACAACCTAAGTGAAGCAAACTTGATCAACTCATATTTTGTACCTGAAACATGATGAAAACGAGGTCAACTAAAAAGTTGGTGAGCATACATAGGTTTTGACTCTAAATAGTATCAAAGTATTGTGTGTAAACAAATCCATACAAGTCATGATTAATAAGGCATTTATGGGGAGTTACTATTGTGTAACCAGGTAGTACAATCAAACCTTTGTAACTAGCATGCAAAAAATTGTGTTATCGGTAACAATCACCCCAATCTGGGTGGGTTTGTCAGACTCAATAGATCTATCATTGTTAACCATCGGCTTGATTAGTTAATGATTGTACATGTAATTGCAAATAAGTAGTTAACACACCTAGCACTCAAACATAAAGCTCAAATTGCACACAAATTGTAAAGTGGATTTGTATTGTGTAGTTTCTGTAAATCATTGTAAGTTGTGATCATGTTTCACCCCAAAATGTAAAAATAGTGAAAAAAGGGGCTATGTAAAACTCACTTGTATCAAAGATGTTGCTAGCACAAGTGTCTAGGTAGCAAAGTGATCCTTGTAACTCACAACGTTAACCTAGAGTGTAATGTATATGAATCTAGATTAAAAATATGCACAATAGTCTAAGGCCAAGTCTCGGGTTTCATTGGGAGTGTGCTCGGGGATTTGCGCAAAGAGTTTGTGTTGTATTATGTAAATGGTTGTGTCAGTGATTGTGATTTGTATTTGAATACGTGTTTTATAACATGATAAGTTGAAATAAAAAGTTTTAAAATGAATGATTTTAGGGTTTGAAATTGAATAACTAATTAAATTAAATAATTGTCATTTATTTATTTAATAAGAAGGAAAATAGTGTGAAATTATATTTATTCAAATGTAAATAAATAACTTTACTTCATTTATTTATTTACTTATAAAGTTGTGTAAATAATTTTTGGTATAAAAATTAATATGCTTTTAAATCCTTAGTGTAGATTATATTGAGTATAAATTAAATAAATAATTTTTCTTTATTTATTTAGGTTTAAGGATGTGTAAATAGTGTAAATAATAATTACGTATAAAAATAAATATACATTTAACTTTTTAGTGAGTTTCAATAAATAAATCTATTTATTTATCATTTAGAAATAAGTATTTGATTAAATAAAGTTATCATTTCATGAACTTTATAAAAACAGATATTTTTATTTAAAAATTACTTTAAATATCTAAATATTTGTTTTAAAACTCTTAATATACATTTTTAACCATAAAATTCATAATGAAATGAATTTTATATTGAAAATTAATAATTATGGTTTTATTCTGTTAAAGAATATTATAAGGTTTATAAAAATAATTTTTATAAAATTTTTGGGGCTTTAAAACCGGTTTAAAAAAAATAATGCGGACCACCCGGTTCGAACCCGGGTGGATCCGATGTAGCATCAAAGGTTTTTTTTTCCACTGGACCAAGGGTCTGATCATGTTACTGGTTTGCGTTCCTTGTGTGTTAGGCGTAGACTGGGAGGGCTCGGATTCGTGTATCAATAGGAGACAACAAAAATGAAGGTGCGGGTGTGGGTTTAGAACCCGCGACCTTTCGAAAATCGGGTTATGGACTTAACCATTTCAGCTGGGCTTATGCCTTGGTTAGTATTAGATACGAAATTGGTTTAACATCCAACTCCAAATCGTCTCCCTCCCAAATCGTTCCCGTCCAAACCCTAGTTACAAATCAGCCCGATTCGCCATTAATCGAATCCAAAAACATGGGGTTTTTAATCCTCCGACGAAAACGAAACTAGCGAGGTAAGGATTACCTGGAATGATCGTGAATTGTGGGCCAACGGCTTGCGGATCCGAGACGAAAATCTTGTTGTTCGATTGAGACGCAGGGGAGAAATGAGGGTCGATTGCGGGTGGGGAGAGTTTGTGAGGGGTTATGCGAATGTGAATGTAGGGTTTTAATTATCCAATTCCCTTGTAAATGCTCGATTCGATTGGGTTTGACAGGGCACAACTTTCGGAGTGTTTTACGCACGAATTCGTTTGATTGCTAAAGAATTGAGTCACGAAATTGGGTTGAATACATTAGAGAATTGTCTGTGCGTGATTTGCGGGCTTAAGCCGCATTCAATTTCATGATTGGAGACTTGATTTGACTCTGTTTGACCCTGTAAAGTCAATCCGTTTGAATTGGTTTAAATTTCGAATTCTTGGCCGCTCAAATGTTAGTTTGAATGTGATTCAGTTTTTAGGAGTGGTCGATAACTGATTGTGTAAATATGGAAAGGTCTATATCAAACGAATCTGATTGATTTCAGTCTTGATTTTTAAGGTTCTTGAGTGGTTTGACTTTTAAAAAGTCAAAATTGGTCCCATGACTTGAATGTGGTCAAAATAGGATGAATGGGTTTAAATTTAGGAGTGGAGTTCAAAATAGGTTCAATTATTTTAAATCTCTTGGTAATTATATATATATATATATAAATTGAATTATTCTTTTATATATAAAAAAATAAAAATTAAAAACTAAATATATTATAAATTTAATATATATATTTGTTAAACAAATATTCTTATGGGGTTTATTAAACAAAATTAAATACATAAGGATATTTGTATACATATATTTGTAAACTATAGGTACACGAACATGTGTTATAGAAATAATTATGTAAACGCAAGTTTTAAAATTTGAATAGAATGTTAATTAGAGCAATAATTCATGTGACATAATGTGCTTGTACAATTATAGGGTTTAAATGTAGTTTTATTATTGAAGTAAATAAAATAAAATAGAACAAAAAAATAAATTATGGATGTTACACTAGGTGAGCTCTACCTAGAGGTGGTGACTCACTTCACACAGAGACTCTCTCCCTCTTTGTGTATGTAACTCTACCATGCTTACCTAAAAATGAACAGTTGATGTTCTATTTATAGGCAGCTGAGTCCTGCAGGCGAACTTGTCAAGTTCGCCCATAACAACTTAGGCGAACTTACCAAGTTCGCTAGTCAAGTTCGCCCAAACATTCCCTTAGGCGAACTTGTCATGTTCGCTCCAAATACACTTAGAATTTTTGCTACATTTACAAAACATGTCCTAACAGACTCTCTTTTAAATGTTGCTAACAATTCTATCAAATTACAAGCCAAAGACTCTAAGAGTAAGACACAAAATCTTCAAACTCATTGTCACCAGAATATGCTCCAACAGACTCCCCCTTGACAACAGCTTCAGAAGATTGTCATCAGTCTTCAAAATATCAAACGAATTGTAGTCTTCGTCTTGTTCATCTGCACACTCTCTCTTTCTAGAAGAAAACTCAGGAGAATAACCCCTTATCAACTTCTATCTACAGTTTTCAGTTTAGGCAAAGAAGAACCAGCAAGTAAAATTTCCATCGAAGCTGGAAGAATAAAATCTTTTTGATTTTTCAAACAAAGAAACACATAACATCTTTTTGGTCTTTTGAAATATAAAAGAAAATAAAATCTTTTTGACTTTTATCTGTATAAACTGAAATGAAATGAACTGTAAAACAATAAAGCACATGTTTTTGTTGAACAACATGAGCAAGAAGATCAGATCATTATATGATATATCAATCACACATCTTAGATATAAAATCCGTATAACATCAAATGGTGTCCTATGTTATCCATATCAGTCTCCAAGCAACAAGTGCAAACATCAATAATCTTTCAAGATTTTCACATAATCCTTTTAGACTTTCCTATTGCATGTAATGATACGCGATAAACATAAAAAAAACAGGATCAGGCTATGACACACCAATTTAAATTGTCAATATTATAGGATTTGAAACTAAAAGCATCTCATTCCCACTTTCTTGTGAATTAATGTACCATTTAAGTATGAAATACAACATGTACCCCACTAGTATGCCAAAGAAAAATAATTGCAACCATCTCAAGACATACAAGATTTTACTAAAGATTATCTTAATTTTCAGAATGAGGAGACATCACTTAGCACATGAAAAGCATAATCCAAATTGGATTATAATGGAATCATTGACAATCAGAATCTTGTGATTCAATGTCTTGGCTTATATAAGTGGAATCATAAGATTCGGGTACGTGGATCCAACTGTTATCTGGATTATGAATTCAATGGAATCAGTATAGATAAAGTATCAATATGATCCAAGGGTAATATATGTTTGACATATGTTGTCAAGTACATATCTTAGTTTAACTTCAAATTGCATGCTATTCAGGACATGTGCAGTGAAGCAAACCGAATGAGTTGTGCTAAGTACATAACCCGAAACTGGTCTCATAGGACAATCTTTATTAAAAGCTAATATTCTTTATCTGATAGTGTAACTGCAACACACACACCCAAGCATAAAATGGGTTCAAATCACAGTTGTAGCATATGCAATTATGTTGTCACACTACTAATAGTTCAAAAACGCTTTTAGCCTTTTTGACAATTCAAATTATATGTATACACAACACTATAATTTCCTATTTGTGCAATCTCTGAAGTTTAGATCAAAACATATATAATTCAGATATATTGAATAAACATGAACTACCAACAGTCAATCTAAGGTCATGTGTGAAAGATAATTTACTAATGTACAATCATTTCTTCTCATACCTGAAATGATGACAATTTTAAAGTTTTTCAAATTTGTTTGGATTTTTCAAAGTCTTTTTGAAAGAAAATAAAACTTCCATGAATCAATGTTTAAAAAATATTTTACATGGTTACTCGGAATTTAACATTTCAAACCAGTGAAATCGAATGCCTTTGCCCTTGTCACCAACACAATAATGTACTCCCCCTGTCCTATAGACTCCCTCTCAACTAGTCAAATGGTTGCATCAACGAATTTATGCTCACCATTGTCATCCTAATTTTCAGGTTGTATTTTGGACTTGATCAAAATCTTTCCAAAACAACATTGTGTGTGACATTATTCTCCCACTTTTCTTTGCAAAGACCCAAATAGTATATCCTCATGAACAAACCGAGACATTAAGTCAATGACAACCCTTTTGTTTAAATTGGTTCAGTATTCATCCCCTAATAAAGAAGTATCCCAGATACTCGTAGTCCACATTTTCAGGTTTGAATACCTTAACAATAAGATTATTCATTCAAAAGTCATCATCCAACTCAAATGTCATCCTCATTTCGCCAAGCCATATAAAATATGAATTTTGGTCCTGAAAATAACCAAAATTACCATCTTTTCAAAAATGGCTCGAAACAAGCATATAGAAGTTCCCTCAAAATTTTGAATAAGAAAAGTTTTCCCGCCGAAAAACTCTCTTTTTTATCAACTCTAGTGAACTTGGTAAGTTCGCTTGAAACAACCTCTAAGCGAACTTGGTAAGTTCGCTTGAATCAGCAAACACTCAGAAAATCAGCGAAGATGCTTAAGCGAACTTGATAAGTTCTCCTGGAACTGCACAATGCGAACTTGTTAACAGATAAGATGATACAGAAATCGATCTTTATTCAATAACGAACAAGTCATACAAATACAAGACCGAAGGAGTACACATCTTCTCATTTAAGCTCCATGTCCAACCTCTAGGTGAGCTTTACCTAGAGGTGGTGACTCACTTCACATAGAGACTCTCTCCCTCCCTGTCTATGCTAACTCTAGCATGCTTACCCAAAAATGAACAGTTGATGTTCTATTTATAGGTAGCTGAGTCCTGCAGGTGAACTTGTCAAGTTCGCCCATAACAACTTAGGCAAACTTACCAAGTTTGCTTGGCATGTTCGCCCAAACATTCTGTTAGGCGAACTTGACATGTTCTGTGATACCCGACAATTTCAGGTTAATATCCGTACCTGACTATTCTCTGAGTTCACATGATTACACTTGCACCATACTTAATTATAGAGTAATTAAGTACATAATTCATATAGCAAGTCCATTCGTTTCATTTCAATTCATGCATCGGTAATCGGGAGGATTACCGGGTCACACACGCGTCCTGTCACGCGAATGTTGGTGAATTATAAAAATAATATTTAGACATATATTTGGTGTGTATAAGTTATATGTAATATTATGATTTAATATTTCATGCTTATATGAATTTTTTCAGAATTTTTAGAGAAACTTTTATTTTTAACGCTTTTAAGTGGATACGCGATATGTGCCAACAACATGTAAGGCCCCCTATCCCGGGTAACCTCACTTGTTGGATTTACTCATAAACATAGTCATAAATACTGAACTTAAATTAAAAACATTCATCATTCAATTACAAATCATTCGTCATTCAATTACATAATATAACATAACTTGACAGCGGAAGTCTTAACACATATATTAAAGTGGGATGTCAGTCTTGTGTCGGGTAACCTTCACGCCATCGTACGACCCTTTCTTCCTTTACATGAAATGTATACTAAAAGTCAGCTAACACTGGTGAGTTCTAGTTTTAAAGACAATCATACATAATATTTACCTTATCATGAATATAATGTATATATATATATTCATACTTTTAAATATTCTTTACTTTACTGTTCTCACATAACATTCATTGAGGGTATATACATATGTACATACATACTTTCTTTTTGAGAGAACACTTATTGGCCATAATCTTAAGGGAGATCAACCCGTCATACTTGTCGCGAATGTCACGAAGACATCGCTGTCAGAACTACCGTCGTAGCCCATTTCATTACCATCCGGCTCTAGAAAACCGTCCGTCATTCATTAATCCATCCGGCAACCTTTGTCCGTCCGCTCTTAAACCGTCCTACCTTCGTAGTCCATCATTTTATCCGTCTGCCCAAGGGCATCCGTTTCCCACGCGACCATTATGTATGCAACCGTTCTACTTTAGTTAAGGCATTTGCTTCGACCGTCCATTAATACCTTTTCATACGTCCTAGCTTGCGAAGGAACGTTTTTGTCCCGGTTGCAAAATAGTCACGTGGTCGTCCGTCTACCGAAGTAGCCGTTGTCATAGAAGGGTTTATAACGTTTACATTCATTCATAACATGCAATATATATGTAATATAAAGCAAGATTTCATTCTTTTACGTTATGTCCTTCTTTCATTCATTCTTTAAAATCATACGCTTCTTTCTTTATTCATAATTCATTTTCATATATAAGTATTTATATATATACGTATGATCACATTGACATTTATAACATTTAATCATTTAGTGTATACACTTCAGCCCCAAAACATTTAAAATGATTTACACATAACATAGAAGGGGGCACATAGAACTCACCTGATGAGTAGTTTCTGAGATACAGTTAGCTGGTTACTGAGCGTCACTAATGTCACTCATGATCTGTATAATGAAGTCATACTCGTAAGGTAGTGCCACTGGACATTACTATGCTTGAACCTAGTAGTTTCGATGGATTTGTTTATATCAAAACTTGATAGTTTTGATAGACTGCTTATGTCGAAACTTGGTAGTTTCGATAGGCTGCTTATGTCGAAACTTGGTAGTTTTGATAGGCTGATTATGTCGAAACTTGGTAGTTTCGATAGGCTGCTTATGTCAAAACTTGGTAGTTTCGATAGGCTGCTTATGTCGAAACTTGGTAGTTTCGATAGGCTGCTTATGTCAAAACTTGGTAGTTTCGATAGGTAACTTAGGTGTAATCTTAGCTTCGGATCGTGGGCTCATATCGAAACTATGGTAGTTTCGATAGGTAACTTAGGTGTAATCTTAGCTTCGGATCGTGGGCTCATATCGAAACTATGGTAGTTTCGATGGGTCTGCACATATCGAAACTGGGTAGTTTCGATGGGTCTGTACATATCGAAACTATGTAGTTTCGATGGTTCTGCACATATCGAAACTAAGTAGTTTCGATAGGTCTGCTCAGATCGTGTTCCCCAAAAAAATCCGAAGTTTTTGCATGCGCGTCTGATCGAGTCAATATCTCAATTTTCTTAGATCAAAACGTTCGGTTTTTATTCTAGATGCTAAACCTAAGTTCATTGTCAAGTTTCATCCGCAAAATCGTTACCTCTTTAGCCAAAACCCGAAAATCCTAAAAAGTCATAAATACTCAGATTATGATCGAACGCTTACCTGGATTGGATTTCTGATTCGGCGGAGATGATCACGAGCACAGCAGCAACGTTCTCCTGAATTCCCGAGTTAATCCGTCACTTTCTCTCTCTAGACCCGAGCTCTCTTCTCTCTCTCTAGAACTTGCGTGAGTGGGGAAATGAGCAGAGAAGAGGGCTGCCTTGCCTCTTATATGCCTGGGCTTCCCTCGGCCCATTGAAGCCGAGCCCAAGCCCGCTCCCTTTTGTTTAAATTTTCCGACTAAGTCACCGGTCTCGCTATATTTATTCGTTTTATTATTTTTGGGGTGTTACACAACTCTAAATGGGTTTTAATAAAAATGATTGTTTTATGCTTTGGGCTTAAATATTTCAGATTTTAATTATTATTAGACCATTAGGAGCCCGTTTTGATTTAAAGGTCTTGAAAGAATGTAAAAGCCCAACCCATTTTCATTAAAACTGTCATAAACACTCCCACACTCCACCATTTCTACCCTAAACCTAAAACACTCTCTCCCTCCCTCTCCTAAAATCACGGCCGCCACCCCCTCCTAGCCTCCACCTTCTTGTAACTTTTTTCATCCATTCTAAGCATCTCAAGGGTATCCCAAGGTGATTCAAGGTGCTAGGAGCTAGTTTCACAACCATTTCTTCATCATACATGCAATTGGTAAGAATCTATCCATTCTTTTTCATGATTTTTGGCCACGATATGGTACCACAACCATCCAAATGATTTTTCATGTTATAAGTGTTCTAATCGATGTTTTTATCAATGGTTTTTCATAATAAAGAGTTGTTGACACATATTGGTACATTTGGTGCATATAAATGCTTGTTTGTTATGTGTATTGCTCGTTTCTATATATAGAAACTATGTTGGTTATGATTTTGTAGAAATGTACATATCTTATGTTTAAAAGTTTGAATGATACACATGTTGGTAGAATGAGTAGGAATTATGATTTTTTTGTTGGAATGTTTGATTTACAACATTTTAGGTCGTTTCTATAAATAGAAACATTATTGTTTTGTATTTTGAGCTATTGAGTTATAATGGATAATAACATGATAGAATGGTTTTATAACATCTATTAACATGATATTTAAGGTTATTTGAAGTTACACATGTGGAGGAGGTCGTTTGGACCATTTTCCTAAAAAGGAAACTTTAATTGAACATATTTTGTACGTGTATGCTATAAATGTCCAAAATAGGTTAAATGACTTTACTATCATATGTATAGATGACTTATGCAAGAATATGTGAGTTAGAGTTTTGTTATGACATGTTTTGGAAGACCTTACTAATAAAGGAAACTTTATTGGTTTGGGAACTTCACCTTAGCTTTAAATGGAAAGTGTATGTATAGAACCATGTTTATATCATTTTACTAGTATGGTTTCATGTATAGTTTGTTCATTTGAGCTATGACACCTAAAGAGTACTAAAACCCTAAATGTCCAAAAATGGGAACTTCATTATGTTAGGAACTAGTATACAAGATGTCATGTTATGTTACTTGATTTAAATGTATTGAAATGATACTATTAAAGGAATAGCACAATAGCATGAGTTATGTTGATTGTTTTGTTAACATGTTACGGGGTATGCTATAGGGATGTACAAAAGCCTTACATGTTATTTACTTATGCAATTACTTGAGACTATGTGTTATTACTTATGACATGAACATATGCAAACCATGTTACTTATTATATGTTATCTACTTATGCAATTACTTGAAGCATGTGTGTTATGTCATAAGGTATTACTTATGTGAATATTTATGCATGTCTTCACCATATGTTACCAACGGGGCGTCGTGTCACATTTGGTCAAGGTTGGTCAACATTGGTCAAGGTTGGTCAATATTGGTCAAGGTTGGTCAACATTGGTCAAACATAGTCAAACTTGGTCAACATTGGTCAAACATAGTCAAACATGGTCAACATTGGTCAAACTTAGTCATACTTGGTCAACATTGGTCAAACTTAGTCAAACTTGGTCAACTTTGGTCAATCCTTTTCAAAACGTCAATGTAACCTTTCAACTTTGAGTCGTTTGGATGAATGTTGTTACATAAACCACGTTTACCTTACATAGACCTTATAGCCTTAATGTTTCTAGGGCTCGGATAGGTCGGTTGTCCGGACTTGCTAGGATTCTCGTATTTCCTTTTCATACTTCATTCACCTCATTCCCAAGTGAGTTTTCACGGCCCCGTTTTACTTACTTTTTCATTTGGGGGAGATACATGCTAAATCATTTTCCTTCTTAGTCGTATGACGTTACTTTGATTTCGCTTTAATATATATAAGTGGGTGCATTTCCCGTACATAAAGTCCTCTCATAGTCGAACCGTTAATTATTTCACAAAGCGAGGTGATCATGAATAGTACTATTGGGTTTAACAACCCCCACCCGGGTTAGTCGCGCTAACTCTGACTGGGAGTCAAACGGGTGCATCATTGACCTAATCCATTACGTGCTCGACACGTAAGAGGCAAAATGCTAGTTTCTGCATTCCTTCGTTGAGCTTCAGTTTCGGTGAGTTGCTTATATTATTAACGTTTATTGTAACATCCATGATTTTCTAGTACAATTTGTAACTTAAATAAAACTTATTCCCTTATTAAATAGTCATGGTTAAACAAATAATAATTTGGTTCATATATTTTGTAAAACAATTATTTTAGATAAAATAAAACAAATAATAACAAAAAGGAGATTTTAAAACAAATGCAACCTAGTTTTGAATCTCCTCACCAAACTTTGAACCCCCTAACCAATTGAACCCTCAATTTGAACCCCCACCTTTGAATTCGAACCCTTGATTTCAATATTGACCCTATTCGTTTTCTTTTTGACCCATTTTGACTTTAAAAGTCAAACAGTCCGAAATCCTTGCAAATCAAAACTGAGATCGATCAAACCTGACTTATTAGGACTTGCCTTGGATACTAGAATGTTTATCGACCGTCTCTAAACCAAATGGACGCGTTAATTCACCAAATTGCGCGGACTAATTCGATTTCAAACCAATTTGACTTCCCAGAGTCAAACTGAGCCAAATCCAATCCCCAGTCCTGAAATTGAACGCGTTTAAAGCCGTAAATCACGCCCTGATTGTTCTCGAATGAACCCAGACCATAAACGTGACCCAATTCATCATCAATCAAATGAATTAACGCGTAAAAACCTCTGAAACAACGGCCACATTCAAATCGTTAATCAAATCATGTGTTAAGATGGAATTAAGCGAATTGACTCACCACACACCTTCACAGAACACATTGCAAACGTTCTCAACCCTCTGTCGATCCTCGTTTCACCTCTGCATCTCAATCAAGCACCAAGATCTTCGTCCCTGTCCCGCAAGCCGTCGGCCCTCTATCCTCATCCATTTCAGGTAAATCTTGTACCCTTAGACTCGTGTTGATCTGGGGAATGAAAGCCCTATCATTATCGACGCGTATCAGTGCTTAACTAGAGTAATTTTGGGGATAGGGTTACGGGTACACGGATATGGGGAAGAAGAGTCTTCAGACTCTTGTGGTAAAACTGATAAAACCCCAAAAATCTATCAAGGCTTTAAGCCCAGATCTATCGGTTAGACTCAAGCCCCTCACAGACAAGGTCGCGAGTTCGAAACTGAGCTCGCACCTTTTTGCACCCTCTTCGTATCTGCGTTGAAACTGGCCCCTGTAACGTTAGTTTAAAACCTTTGGGACTCGATCTTGACACTGTCGGACCACTGGTCTAGTGGTGGCGTGTGTGTGCTTCATAGAACCCACCCGGGTTCGAGTCCCAGAACCTTTTTTTTATTTATTTTTAAACTCTTGTTTTTACATTAAATATGTTTATAAAACAAAAATTTAATTTATAAACAATCGAATGCTCATAACCAGATTTACAAATTGTTAAACTTTTAGGGAAAACGATTTATTATATTTAGCAATAAACCCAATAAGTCTTGATTAAAACAAATTTTGTGGCCAAAAATAAATTGTTTACAAATCTTTAATTTATAAATTGTATTTAGAATATAAATATGAGTATTTTATAAAAACCCTTTATCTGGTAAAAAATTTACTGTTCTTGTTAAAACAAAAGCATTTTTTTATTATTTATAAATGCGTACACGATTTCCATAAATTCGCTATCATTTTTGTAAAGATTTAATTTACGACTAAGTCATTTTACAACTAGAGCTATTTAGGGTTCAAATTTAAAATAAATCAATGTGATTTCCTAAACACATTTATACTCTCCTTTGTAAAACACGTTTTATAATCATAATTAAATAAATGAAAAGAATTTATTAAATTAAATCACATACCGATTTTGCAAACTCTAAAACAATTATTATTTATACATACTTGCTTTCACAATTTATTAGTTTAACCATAAACAAATACCATACTATACATTCTACACACAACCCTTATATATGACCACATAAGTACTTTTCGTACACAAATGAGCCCCCACACTCATTCGTTGGAACACTTGCCCAATTCATTTGGAACTTTAGATTTTTCTTTAGACTCTTGTGCATATCCTTAATAGATCATATAATTCAATTATAGGTTAACATCGTGATTAAACATATCACCTGCCCACCTATTGCTCGTGTTATCCACACAAATTTATACAGGTGAGTTTACATAGCCCCCTTTTCATTTTTGTACATTTTGGGGTGAAACATGATCTATTCTTTAAAACTTAAATAGAATTCAATAATATGATATTATGTGTTACGTGCTTTATGTTTGAATGCTATGAGTTAAGACTAAATATACATGACTTTAGTACAATCATTAACTACGTACAAGCCAACGATTAACATTGATGGATCTATTGTGTCTGACAAACCCACCCGGTTAGGGTGTTTGTTACCAACTTTACATAAGGGTAACCTGCGTGTTATGCCTCAGTCCAAGGTTTGATTGTACATACATAGTTTAACTATAGATTCTCTATAAATGCCTTATACACATGTATCGTATGAATTGTATAAAACATCTTAAACTTGTTGTGTGTCAAAACCTATGTATGCTCACCAACTTTTTAGTTGACCTTGTTTTCATCATGTTTCAGGTACTAATGCTTGAGAATAAGTACAAGTTGCTTCACTTAGGATCGAGGACCTAGAATGAAATTTAAAGAAACTATTTATGTATTTTCCTATTCTTATATTATGGATTTTTGATGTTTTAATGAAATTGGTTGTTTAAATACTTCAACTTTAGTAAACCTTGAGCTTTTGAACAGTCCGCATGTCCCGCCCCGACGTATTCCGCCGTCGGTTGGGGTGTGACAGATTGGTATCAGAGCCTTGGTTATAGGGAATTAGGTTATTAGACACTTTTGACCTAGACTATAACATTTGGACACCCACAATATGCCATGCTACTATATGATTACATGATTGATACTTGTGTGAACATTTTTACGTGTTATCCTAAGTAATTTCAATACATGCTACAATACATGATAGTTTATGTGTCACACTACTTGATAACCCTTGTGCTTACATTCATTACTATCTACATGCTACCTATGTGTTTCATTAAGTGCTATCCTAAGTTTTAAACACACAAACATAATTTTTCATACACCCTTAAACCCACACATATAATGTCACCACCCCTGTGATCTAAATCTAAACTATTGGGCCTAAGGCCCACCAATAATAAACTAAGAAGCCCATCTATCTTTCAAGAAGAAGAAGTTAACTGAAATGCATAAACCTTACTTTCGGGCCTCAAAGCCCAGTCCACAACAATTCTCATCATAACCATGAACCCAACAATAGTGTTATTAATACACGATGGCTGGAAGAGTGTGTAGGCCCATGAGGGATTCTGGCTAAGGAAAAACAGGGTACTTAAGTGTGTCCTAGTGACCCACCTCTCTTTCCTGGGAATTCTCCTTAGGGATGCATTACTTATAGGTCAAGTGTATTTCTAAAACACTATTGTGAAGGCTCGGTGTTATGACTAGTCAAACTCTAAACTTATGAGAACTCCTATGTCTACCACTCAATATTTCATTATCACTTACAACCTTTTCATTGTTTTCTGCTAGACATGGACTCCTACCCTCCACCCTCCCCGGTATACCGTCTCGGAGCAGAATCTGATTGGGAAGAAGACACTGGGTCACCCGTATATCAGTCACCAACACCCCTAGCTGCTAGACCAAGGTTTGATGTAAGGGCAAATTGGATTAGGAACACCGGCCCAAGACTTCGAACACCTGGATCACCCCCAGGAACCCGTATCAGACACCCCACTTACACACTCAACTACCATCCCCACTAAGAGACCCATATCTAATGCCCGACCCGTACCATCCTAACCCTTGGGTAAGGCATACCACGGCAACCACTAGTGTTATGGGAATTCCAACCAATGATATTCACCAATATGTAAGGACCTCAGAATTTGAGAGGCAAAGGATGGAGCAGGGTGTAATGCACGACTTGCAAGGACAAAGAATGGATAGCCTAGTAAACCAATTAGGGTACCAAAAAGAGTTAATCTCCATCCTCGAGAAAGAGATACTGGAGCATCGCATAGAGACAGCTAAAGCTGAAGCCAGATCAGCTACCAGAGTGACCATAGCGGTGCTCGTCTTTGGAATTATCTTCCTTCTAGTGGAAAGCTATAAGAGACGTTAACATAATTTTTTTATTGTCTTTAAATTTTCAGTTTGAGAACCATTTCCCTATGTTTTGAATAATGTTTACCATTTCATCATTTAATAAATTTTATATTTTTCCAACCCTAAAGTTATTATTCATTGATTTAATACAAAAATCATCCATCATATTTTCATCAAGATTTTCCAAGTATCACCTCCTTCATTCACCACGATTTAGTACACCATCGACAATCTCCGTCATAAATAACTCATCCTATTAGATGTAAACAACCTCGCTCTTTTGTTCAAACAAAACGTTTATCAGACTTTTAGATAATACTTGAAATATAAATGTTCTATAAACATTTTCACCATGTAAGGGAACTTAATACAACCTATTTTATAAAAAAAAAGTATTATTTCGAATTGATAAATAATTATGATTTTCTCCTTAAAGCAATTATTTCCTAAACTCTGGCTAAATTAATATACGACCACTAGTTTAGCCGATAATTCTTCTTAAAAATATTCTCTTATTAATAATTGAAAATTTAGATTAAAAGATTTTCTTATAAATTGTCTATTTATTTAGATTATCTAACTCAATATTTTCATTACTTTATATATCTACAACCAAGAACAATCTGTAATTTCATATTTTCAACTGTAGATCAGTATTTGTAAACACATTTCCCTGAATGTTTTCAGAACCTCCTCATTATCTTTCACTTGCTGCTTCAAGAGACGATCCATACCGCTTAGACATCAACCATCCCTAAAAACCTCAATAAGATAGAATCTAACCACCACATTTTACCTAAACGCCAAACAACACGCTTCTCCGCAACACTTGATCACATACAAAACTCGTTAGCATATGCCACACATGAAACTCAATAACTTACGTATACACATTTACAATGTACACAACACGATCACATGACACATGAAACTTAGTTATTTCCAATATACCCAAGGCTACACTGATTACACGATACTTGAAATTTGATTATTCTGCAATACACGTTCTACTAGATTGATTATGTAATACATGAAACATAACTGTTTGTAATATACGTATACCAAAATGATCACACAATACATAACAATCGTTTGTTTGATGCAAAATACTTGATTGACCACATTGAACATGAAACTTATTTGGTTACAAGGTACATGATATTACATTACTGACATTACACATGAAAGATTATTGGTTTACAAATACGTGGTACTAAGTTGTTAACACCATACATGAAATTCATTGCTTGCGATACACATGATGCTTCATTACTTACAATACAAATTTAGTTGATTTTACAAGAAACATGATGCTAAGCTGTTCACGTTACACATGAAACCTATTTGATTACTAACTACACAACACTTGATCATACTTGAGATTTGTGTGTTTACACTATACATAAAACTAAGTTGCTTACAGTTGTTGCAATTGATTGATCACAATATACATGAAGCATGGTCATACACTTTGTTCACCAAACTTGAAAACCATATCACATTGAAGCTACTCGGGGTTTGACGTATTCTTGTTCAAAAACAAGGAAGCTGAAACACTTAAAAACAACTCAGTGATTGACGTATTCTTGTTCAAACACGAGTAAACTATGGAACTTTAGGTTATACTGCCTTATTTCTCTTTATTTGCGACCTAAACTGTCTTATCTAGGGACATAATTACTTATTAGCAACTCTTATGTGAAAACAATAGATATGGACTAGATGAATTGTACCCCCCCTGTTTGACCCACACACAACAGAAGGATCTATACGGACCATGCGATGATTCGAGTAATTACGGGTTCACACGGAATTATAAGAATCAGCGCATGGAAAACATAGTAAATTTTGTTGTATGTTGTGACCTAAAACTTATCATAATATGTAACAATGAAACTGATGTGATATGACAAGGGCATGGTGGATTCGCCGATGGTACTTCCTATATATAAATGTTCTGTCATATTATCAGAAGTAGCGTTGTTCATGTCACGTGAAGTTTTGGTCTAGACCAATGACTGTGAAATATTAACAACTCTTGAGCATGTTAGACTACATCCTAAACAAAACCTAATTATCAAGTTTCCATCAAATCCATTCCATGTAAAGCATCCCACCTTTAGGATTCAAAATACCATTCAACAGTTCATTGCAAAACTTAATTCATCATCAACATTCATACCTGACCTCGATTATCAAAAACCTAAATCTTGCCACCAGTTATACTCCTTGAACCAACCGTCATAACATGTTGAGAATCCAAACCCTCACCTCTTTTCGGTTCAGTAGCCTCCATTAGTTAAATTTCGGGACGAAATACCCTTAACATGGGGAGACTGTAACATCCATGATTTTCTGGTACAATTTGTAACTTAAATAAAACTTATTCCCTTATTAAATAGTCATGGTTAAACAAATAATAATTTGGTTCATATATTTTCTAAAACAATTATTTTAGATAAAATAAAACAAATAATAACAAAAAGGAGATTTTAAAACAAATGCAACCTAGTTTTGAACCTCCTCACCAAACTTTGAACCCCCTAACCAATTGAACCCTTAATTTGAACCCCCCACCTTTGAATTCGAACCCTTGATTTCAATATTGACCCTATTCATTTTCTTTTTGACCCATTTTGACTTTAAAAGTCAAACAGTCCGAAATCCTTGCAAATCAAAACTAAGATCGATCAAACCTGACTTATTAGGACTTGCCTTGGATACTAGAATGTTTATCGACCGTCTCTAAACCAAATGGACGCGTTAATTCACCAAATTGCGCGGACTAATTCGATTTCAAACCAATTTGACTTCCCAGCGTCAAACTGAGCCAAATCCAATCCCCAATCCTGAAATTGAATGCGTTTAAAGCCGTAAATCACGCCCTGATTGTTCTCGCATGAACCCAGACCATAAACGTGACCCAATTCATCATCAATCAAACGAATTAACGCGTTAAAACCTCTGAAACAACGGCCACATTCAAATCGTTAATCAAATCATGCGTTAAGATGGAATTAAGCGAATTGACTCACCACACACCTTCACAGAACACATTGCAAACGTTCTCAACCCTCTGTCGATCCTCGTTTCACCTCTGCATCTCAATCAAGCACCAAGATCTTCGTCCCTGTCCCGCAAGCCGTCGGCCCTCTATCCTCATCCATTTCAGGTAAATCTTGTACCCTTAGACTCGTGTTGATCTGGGGAATGAAAGCCCTATCATTATCGACGCGTATCAGTGCTTAACTAGAGTAATTTTGGGGTTAGGGTTACGGGTACACGGATATGGGGAAGAAGAGTCTTCAGACTCTTGTGGTAAACTGTTAAAACCCCAAAAATCTATCAAGGCTTTAAGCCCAGATCTATCGGTTAGACTCAAGCCCCTCACAGACAAGGTCGCGAGTTCGAAACTGAGCTCGCACCTTTTTGCACCCTCTTCGTATCTACGTTGAAACTGGCCCCTGTGATGTTAGTTAAAAACCTTTGGGACTCGATCTTGACACTGTCGGACCACTGGTCTAGTGGTGGCGTGGGTGTGCTTCATAGAACCCACCCGGGTTCGAGTCCCAAAACCTTTTTTTTTTTTTAAACTCTTGTTTTTGCATTAAATATGTTTATAAAACAAAATTTTAATTTATAAACATTTGAATGCTCATAACCAGATTTACAAATTTTTAAACTTTTAGGGAAAACGATTTGTTATATTTAACAATAAACCCAATAAGTCTTGATTAAAACAAATTTTGTGGCCAAAAATAAATTGTTTACAAATCTTTAATTTATAAATTGTATTTAAAATATAAATATGAGTATTTTATAAAACCCTTTATCTGGTAAAAGAATTACTGTTCTTATTAAAACAAAAGCATTTTTTTTATTATTTATAAATGCGTAGACGATTTCCATAAATTCGCTATCATTTTTGTAAAGATTTAATTTACGACTAAGTCATTTTACAACTAGAGCTATTTAGGGTTAAAATTTTAAAAAAATCAATGTGATTTCCTAAACACATTTATACTCTCCTTTGTAAAACACGTTTTATAATCATAATTAAATAAATGAAAAGAATTTATTAAATTAAATCACATACCGATTTTGCAAACTCTAAAACAATTATTATTTATACATACTTGCTTCCACAATTTATTATTTTAACCATAAACAAATACCATACTATACATTCTACACACAACCGTTATATATGACCTCATAAGTACTTTTCGTACACAAATGAGCCCCCACACTCATTCGTTGGAACACTTGCCCAATTCATTTGGAACTTTAGATTTTTCTTTAGACTCTTGTGCATATCCTTAATAGATCATATAATTCAATTATAGGTTAACATCGTGATTAAACTTATCACCTGCCCACCTATTGATCGTGTTATCCACACAAATTTATATACAATTCAATAATATGATATTATGTGTTACGTGCTTTGTGTTTGAATGCTATGAGTTAAGACTAAATATACATGACTTTAGTACGATCATTAACTACGTACAAGCCAACGATTAACATTGATGGATCTATTGTGTCTGACAAACCCACCCGGTTAGGGTGTTTGTTACCGACTTTACATAAGGGTAACCTGCGTGTTATGCCTCAGTCCAAGCTTTGATTGTACACACATAGTTTAACTATAGATTCTCCATAAATGCCTTATACACATGTATCGTATGAATTGTATAAAACATCTTAAACTTGTTGTGTGTCAAAACCTATGTATGCTCACCAACTCTTTAGTTGACCTTGTTTTCATCATGTTTCAGGTACTAATGCTTGAGAATAAGTACAAGTTGCTTCACTTAGTATCGAGGACCTAGAATGAAATTTAAAGAAACTATTTATGTATTTTCCTATTCTTGTATTGTGGAATTTTGATGTTTTAATGAAATTGGTTGTTTAAATACTTCAAATTTAGTAAACCTTGAGCTTTTGAACAGTGCGCATGTCCCGCCCCGACGTATTCCGCCGTCGGTTGGGGTGTGACATTTATTGTTTGATCAACAATCGAATCACTAGTATACATGCGTACTATTACACTATTTTCATTTCTTTTCTGTTACTTAAACCTGTGAACTCATCAAACCCGTGTTGACACTTTTAAGCATGTTTATCTCAGGTCGCTAAACATTCATGCATGGAATAGGGTTGCACTTCAGGAGTCACATTTCATGTTTTCATTAGAAGCTTAGATTTATGGGAACCTAAATATTTATGCTTCTGTATTTTGATACTATTACTGTTGCTTCTGCACTTTACTTTCTGCATTTTCAAACTCTGTATTGTTTATTTATTTTGGTATGATGTTCAAACGGAAAGTCTTTTCGAAAAACATTTAGATATCGTTCGAAATGACCAGGACCGATTATCCTTGACAGTCACCACCCGCGGGTAAACCGATGTAGAATTTCAGGGTGTGACAGATTGGTATCAGAGCCCAGGTTATAGAGAACTAAGATGCATTAAGTGTGCTTAGACTATAACTATTGGCACACATAGTTCACATCACATCATACATGTATTTCATACATGAGTACACTGAATTACCGAATATTAACTTGTTACAGGATGTCAACAGCAATGGACCCTATTGTGATCTCTGACTCGGAGGAGGAGTACACTCCAGCCACACCACCATCACCTGCAGAGCCACTGACCCCACCGTCGTCACCACACTCTTCTAGTGAAGAGGAGCCGATGGAGGACTTCGATGAAGTCGAGGAGACGGACCCTGAGGAGGAGGCAGATGATGTACCAGCTCACGGGAGCGAAGGGGACGCTGAAGTGGGAAGTCACTCGGGCGAGTCTGTGCCCTACTCAGTATTACACAGGGAATCGTCATCCGATGACGGCTCTATTCTGCCTTCACCACCTTGCCAGGCGGACCCGGCGCCACCGTCTCCGTTGTTTGCACCTAAAGTAGCGAAGACCAAACTTACCGTTAGGAAGAGGAACATCCGCTTGGGTAAACGACCCATCCGACCATCTGACATTGCAGGACCATCAACCAAGAGGGCTCGGATTTCATCATCAGACGCCTCATCTACGGGAGGGTCATCTGGACCATCCTACCCACCACCCTACTGGCTCCGGCCTACGAGGGAGGTGCTACCGATACTTGCGACGCGTAGCAAGTTACATGATGCTGACATTTCATCCCTCAAGGACGAGATGGACTTGACCGACTAGGTACTTATGATTATGCGTGACCGGGTTGAGGCTACAGAGGATAGAGCTCGCGAGGCGGAGTAGAGGGCCGCAGCTACTGAGACCATGCTTCAGACCCTGCAGGGGCAGGTAGAAGAACTTATGGAGGACTGACAAAGAGAGACTGCCAGGATCACACCCTATCTAGCCGCCTGGCAGAGACAGAGGGACAGCTAGGGATGGCACATCAGAGAGTTGCTATAGCAGAGCACCGAGCATCACTTATTGATTCTACAGCCCTAGCAGCGTAGCTCAGGGAAAATACGGCCAGGGAGGAGTTGGAGCTCGCTAGGGTACCGTTTGATTAGCCTAACGTGAGCGGGTTGTGCTCACGCAATATTTTGAGATTTTACTTGTTTTGGAGGAGTGTTTGCTCCTGAAAATACTTTGTAATTCGTACAACTTATTTATCAAGTGTTTATCTTTTGATTATATTGTATGGTTGATTGATGGTTGTATGTTATCTTATGCACATGTTTTGGTTGTTATATATTACGCAATATCTAACCTTTGTATTCATTGTGACTATAAAGAATCATGCCGCCCAAGAGAACTAACCATAACTGGGGAGGAAGCGGAACATCCATGACCGCAGCCCAGATAGAGGCTCTCATCGCCCAATGCGTGGCAGACGCGATTGCAGACCAGGAAGCCCATCGATCCAGTGGAGGATCGGGTGGTAATGGCGGGAATGGAGGTACAATGCATGCCTAGAGGCAAAGTACATACTTACATATGATAAACTTTCTATCGCAGATAATTGAATCTAAAAGCAACCCACCTTGACTATACAAGATCCGGAAACGAGAACATAAATTGTTCCTTCAAGGACTTTATGAATTGCAAGCCGCATATTTACACTGGGGTAGAAGGAGCAGTGGGACAGCTAAGGTGGATCGAGAAGGTCGAATAAGTGTTCAACATGAGTCATTGTACACCAGAAAACCGAGTCATGTACCGACCTGGAACTTTTGAGGGTCAAGCCCTCTCCTAGTGAAACTTCTACGTCCAAACTCTAGGGTTGGACACTGCCAACGCCATTCCCTGGGAGGAATTCAAGGACATTCTATGTCACACCCCCAAATTTCAACTAACGGAGTTTTACCGTTTTGCGAAGTGACTAACCAGGATCTCAGACATTAGTTACTTTGAACGACTCTACATGGGACTCAAATGAACCTATCATATAAATTAGAGTTTAAATGCGGAAGCGTAAACGTTAGAATGAAATCAAAAGTAATTACACGCAACAAGCGTCAATTAATGTAAATAAGTAACACTGTTTAAAACGTTTGAAATGAATGATATGACAGTAGAACTCCATGCATGTCCTAAGTATGCAACCTGTGCCAAAGCGACCTGAGAAACATGTAAGAAAAGTGTCAACACAAGGTTGGTGAGTTCACAGGTTTGTATGTAAATAAACTGTTTGACTGTTGCAGGATCCACATACGTAAGTCACACCTATTGCTAGCTAGACAATGTACAAGTTACTCTAAGCGTTCGCAACTGAAGCTGACTGTTTGTGTTCGGGTGCCTTCCGCCATTGCTAACATCAACAATGGCAAGTGTTAAGGACAATTTACACCCGTTAGACCTCCAATCAAGTTAGCGCGACTAACCCGGGTGGGGTTTGTCAAACCTAGTAGTACTACTCAAATTTCCTCGCTATACTCCATATATTAACGGTCCGAGTGTGTAAGGACTTTGCATGTTATGTTTACACTTAGGTACACAAATGGTAATGAAATACTATGTGATCTATGTCCGTGTGTATGTCTCTCCCTGGCTGGGAGACAAGTAACGGGAAAACAAGTAAAATACTGTTTGTGTGTATGCATGTTTCTCCCCAACGGGAAAACAAGTAAAATACTGTTTGTGAGTATGCATGTTTCTCCTCAACAAGAAAACAAGTAAAATAATGTTTGTGTGTAAGCATGTTTCTCCCCCAATAGTAAAACAAGTAAAAATGGGCCTTGAAACTCATATGCGTTGCGTTGTAGATAGTTTCACACTAGAAGTAAGTTAGAACCACGAGTGTAAGTCTCAAAAGACCTACGAATGTCCTAAAATTATAAATACATAAATTAGGAATGATAATGGGAATTGTGACTGTGACACGGAAGGAACGTTTTAAAAGAACCGCTCCAATAAACGAGAGTGGACGAACGTGTCCACGGGTTTAGGAATTACTTTACGCGACGAACGACATAAATAATAATATATATACGAGGGGATAATATAATTAGTTATATTATTATTTAGTCTCGATTGATTTACGGCGTTATAAAATGATTTGAAATAATATATATTATTTAATAATACGGGTCACAATTTGAGAATAATATATTATTTTACACGAGTTTACGGCTTACGGCTTAAAAATAATATAAATATATTATTTTTTTACTTATTAATAATAATAATGTATAAATTATAAAAGTGGGTATAATTTATAAAAACAAACTAATATTTCAAACCCGAGCCTACGGGTTGTTTTCCGGGTTAAAACTCATTTATATAATAATACAATTTCAAAAGGTTTGATTTTTATTAATTTAATAATCCAGAAAAATGTTTTAAAAATAATTGTGGGAGCCCGGTCTCGAACCCGGGTCTTTCCCACACACACACATCGCTCTAACCAGTCCCGCCCGCTAGGGTATCGCAACCAAGTCCAGTTCGAATTTCTTTTAACATCCAAGCCAGACGTGATTTAATTCCCCATGGGTACCCAGATCAAATCCCGTCCCATACACCATGAATTCGATTGTGATTTGCCAAAGTATCGAGGGGGTTTTGTTAATCGGGGTATAGCGAATCTAGGGTTGGATTCAATTGAAAAACAATCAAGTTTTAATTCGTTAATTTCTTATTCGAAAAGCTGAAACCCTAGTTTAAGAACACAAATCAAATTCGTTGATTCTGATATTAACAGTGGCTGAATTCATGGGGCTTTCAAAGAGTGATGGATTGCGAACCTATCCCCATAAATTAATTGAATTGAGATTGTGCCGAGCTTAGAGTTTGAATAACCATTCTCGACGAAAAACCCTCATTATCCGTTAGTTATGAAATCGATGATAAATGTTCAAATTAGGATAGGGCTTTTAAAGTGTAACTGATTATGACACTAACCATGTAGTTCAATTTCATTTTGAATACTCCTAGGTTCGAAATCCCAAAATTGAATAAGGACGAACCCTAGAATTCGGGTTATGTAAAATTCGATGTTAGAATGTTAAATTGATAAAGGGTTTTCATTCTGAGAGTTGTTGCGAATCTACAGGTGTGAATTGATTTGATTAAGAACACATTTAGGATAGGGTTCGATTAAACTGGTTTCTTATGAACCCTAGAAATCGGTTCATGATTAAATAGATAATGTAAGCCCTAATTAGGTTAGGGCTTTCATTCTACAGACTGAAACGAATCAAAGGAATTCCTCAATTACCCGATTGGATGTCGGATTGATAGAGCCCGACTGAAACTGAGTCTGACGACGGCTGTAGTGTTCTCCGGCGATGTCTGCTGCTTCTCCGACTAATCTGGTTTGTGCGAAAGCTTCAGGGGGTTCGTTAAGTGATTGCAGCGTCTCAATTCGAGAAGGAAGTACAGGGATTTGCCGGATTTGATGATAATCGAATATGGGGTCGACGGTTACGAAACGAATGACCATATTTTGATTAATTCGCTAATAATGGATGATTTAATTGATGATTAAGGTCGTTAAAGATAAAAATCGAGCGATAACGGTTTCAATTTCCACAAAATTGATTTGCAATTTCGGATTTGATTGAATTTCTACGAGTTTGACTTCAAAAAGTCAAACAGAATTAAATTGATTTGATTTTGACTTTGGGGAGTCAATAATTCATGTATTGAGACTTGGCAGGACTAGTCCCTGCATTTCTGAGTTGGATTTGTGACAGAAACAGTCCCTGGGGTTAGATTTGGTTAACAGGGTTAAGTTTTTAATAGGAAACTTAACGCAATAGTTAACGGGGTTAACCTAAAAAGTCGGATTGTCACATTATCCCCTAGTTGAAAGAATTTTCGTCCCGAAAATTAAATAGTACCTTAAGAATTTGACGCGGAGTGCTTGAACAGATTAGGATATTTACGCATCATTTGATCCTCGCGCTCCCACGTGAATTCCGGTCCGCGTTTCGAGTTCCAACGAACTCTGACAATAGGGATCTTACTGTGCTTTAACGTTTTAACTTTCCTATCCATAATTTCCACAGGTTCTTCGATGAAACGTAACTGTTCATCAATGTGTAGTTCCTCAAGAGGATCCGTGAGAGATTCATCAGCTAGGCATTTCTTCAAATTTGAGATGTGAAAGACGTTGTGTACACCACTAAGTCCTTCAGGTAAGTCCAGTTGATACGCTACTGGTCCGATTCTCTTTATTATTTTGAAAGGTCCAACATAACGAGGATTCAGTTTGCCTCGTTTCCCAAAATGAATGACGCCTTCCAAGGTGAGAATTTTAATAAGACCATATCCCCTACTTGAAATTCTAACGGTTTACGACGTTTATCGGCATAGCTCTTTTGACGATCACGAGCTGCCGCCATACGGTTTCTAATTTGGACAATCTTTTCGGAAGTTTCAAATACAAGTTCAGGACCTGTGAGTTGGCTATCTCCAACCTCAGTCCAACAAATGGGAGAACGACATTTCCGTCCATATAATGCTTCAAATGAAGCTGCCTTGATGCTAGTGTGATAGTTGTTGTTATAGGAGAACTCCACCAACGGTAGGTGAGACTCCCAAGTGTTACCGAAATCAATCACATAAGCTCGTAGCATGTCCTCTAGAGTTTGGATAGTACGTTCAGTTTGGCCATCGGTTTGAGGATGGTATGCTGTGCTCATATCTAGACGTGTGCCTAAGGCCTTATGTAACGACTGCCAGAAATGAGAAGTGAATCGTGCATCACGATCCGAAATAATGGAGATTGGCACCCCGTGCCGAGAAACTATTTCTTTCAAGTAAGTACGAGTAAGTTTAACCATTTTATCAGTTTCCTTGATAGCTAAGAAGTGGGCAGATTTTGTTAAACGATCCACGATCACCCAAATGGTATCACATCCCGTAGGAGTTCGTGGTAATTTCGTGATGAAGTCCATGGATATCTGCTCCCATTTCCACATGGGAATCTCTCGTTTCTGGAGAAGACCGAAAGGTTTTTATATTCAACTTTGACCTTCGCGCAAGTCAGGCACTTGCTCATATAGGTAGCTATATCGGCCTTCATCTTTGGCCACCAATACAGCACCTTTAGATCATGGTACATCTTGTCGGAACCCGGATGAATGGAGTAACGAGATTTATGAGCTTCATCCATGACTAGTTCCCTTATATCCCCGAACACGGGAATCCATATTCGTTTAGCAAAGTAGCGAATACCATCTAATTTGACCTCCAGTTGTGCTTCCATACCGTGCGTACCTTTTAGCGGTAGATTTTCCTCCTTTAAGGCTTCGAGTTGAGCACTACGGATTTTGTCAGGTAATCCAGGATGGATAGTAAGCTGTAACGCTCGAACTCGCTTGGGCTTGGTTTCCTTTCAACTTAGAGCATCAGCCACAACATTAGCTTTACCCGGATGGTATCGGATCGCACAGTCATAATCATTTAAGAGATCGACCCAACGACGTTGTCTCATGTTCAGCTCTTTCTACTCAAAGATATGCTGAAGACTCTTGTGATCGGTGTAGATGGTGCATTTGGTACCATACAAGTAGTGTCTCCATATCTTAAGTGTGAAAACTACGGCTCCCAACTCTAGGTCATGAGTGGTGTAGTTTTTCTCATGAACTTTTAACTGACGCGATGCATATGCGATTACTTTCTCCCGCTGCATCAACACACAACCTAAACCCTGGATAGATGCGTCACAATACACTACAAAATCATCCGTTCCTTCCGAAAGGGCTAGTACAGGTGCACTGTAGAGTTTCTGTTTAAGGAGTTGAAATGCTGACTCCTGTTTATCACTGCAAATATAGGCTTTACCCTTTTGAGTCAAAGCAGTAAGGGCTTGTGCAATTTTAGGAAATTCTTCGATGAAGCGACGGTAGTAACCAGCCAATCCCAGAAACTGTCGCACCTCAGTCGGAGTTGACGATGCTGCCCAATTCTTAATGGCTTCTATCTTCGATGGGTCGACATGTATCCCTTTCTCGTTAACTACATGCCCTAAGAATTGAACTTCCCGAATCCAAAATTCACACTTGGAAAACTTGGCATAAGCTGTTCATTCTTAAGCAGTTCCAGAATTAATCGAAGATGTTCTTCATGTTCCTCTTCACTTTTGGAATAGATTAAGATATCGTCGATGAAAACGATGACAAACTGATCAAGATAAGGTTTACACACACGGTTCATGAGGTCCATGAATATCGCGGGTGCATTGGTTAACCCGAAAGGCATAACCATAAACTCATAATGGCCGTACCTTATCCTGAAAGCAGTTTTAGAGATATCCTCTTCTCGGACTCTTAACTGATGGTAACTGGGTCTAAGATATATCCTGGAATAGAAGCTTGATGCATGGAGTTGATCAAACAAATCATCGATGCGGGGTAAAGGTTAACGGTCCTTGTTGGTTACTTTATTAAGTTCACGGTAGTCGATGCACATGCGGAAGGTCCTGTCCTTCTTCTTGACAGATAGGACTGGAGCTCCCCATGCGATCAGTAGGTGCAAGTCTAGATCAATTTGGAATGCTCGCGACGAGAGCCAAAATGGCAGTATGACCTTTACGTAGATGATTTTGTGCTTTCACGAAAGATATGATGCCCACGACAGCATCACTCTTTTCGCCTTGGACAGAAAGGGTTTCTCCATTCGGGAGAGGTAGGCGAACAAATTTGCTCACGACAAATAATTTCAGCTTGGTTCTTAGATACCCAATCCATACCGACAATTACGTCGAAGCTGCCGAGTGTGACTGGCATAAGGTCAATGTCAAGTTCATGACTAATGAATTCAAGTTTACGACCCTTAAGAATGTGAGTTGCTTCAATTATCTGTCCATCAGCTATTTCTATGGTGTACTTAGCTTCTAGTAGGGTTGGAGTACGACTGCTCTAGTAAGAACTTCGTGAGGTCACTGAAATAACTGGATATGTTGGGGTATAAATCAAATTAGACCATGGATTAGTCACAGGATGAGGTAACAAGGTCAAATGGAATACATTGTTGTAGTGTAAGGAATAACGTGTTAGTTTAGGAAGAATTCCACAAATTCCGCTTACATAGTTGGGGTCGATAAGTTTGCCATGATATTCTATTAGAGTTTCAATCATGATGGTTTATGTGATCACGTTTGGATGAGAGTCTTAATTTCACTAAGACTCTTTCATTAGTGAGATATAATGATGGATCCTATTGATGACTATTCAGTGTGTCCGTAAACATCTTCAACCTGATAGTCGCGCCTATCAACTGTTGAATAGGTTTAATAATACCAACTAGTCGTTGAGCGGGCTACGAGAATTTCTATGCACAGTGAAAACTTAAGTCTGTAATTCACAGATTAGGACCATTTATCCACACACTAGGTTTCACCAGGACTTACATGCACCTCAAATTACTATTACGTGTGCACCCGTAATGATAATTTGTTTTGCATGCTCACCCTAGTTCTCCCTATCCTGTGTCATAATGTCCTTTAGTTTGTATTTCCGAATACAGAGTATTATTAGAGATGATAAGTCATTGAAAGGTGTAGTCATCAACCATAAGTTGATCGATTAGGACTCATATCAGGATGAGTAGTTAGAAATTGTTTGATCTGAGTATTCACTCGAGTTGGAACAGAATACAAGAGTCCAATCCAGTGAATTGTAGATGGGAACATGTACACGAAACAAACATGTACATGAAATACTGCTTCGATGAGCGAAACTAGTTCATGAATGTGTTACTGGAAGAAGGAAAGTAGTTGTCCTTCCCACTGAGTCAGAATAGGGTTTGAGTATGCATTGAACAATGCGTTCTAAAATTTATGGTGATCTATTCTCAACAGAATATCGACCAAAGACGCGAGCCCATGGCTCGGGAAAGTGATGACATCTACATGTCAATGGATTCTATAATAATGCGTGCAACGGTCTGCCTTCACTTGGCATATTGTTGCTAGTGGGTACAGTAGGGACTCGCCTCCGACGATCCCAACTCCCAAAGAGATATGTGCTAGTGCTGAGTGTCATCCATAACATGGACCTGATAAAGCCCACCATACCCAACAGGTGATGGTGATGTAAGTGACTCCTCCGAAGGCTCCGTCTCGCTGCCCTCGGATGGGAGTGGATGTTGTTCTGTTGATCCCCCGAGTGTTGCCACTGGGAACGATTATGCAATTCAAATGATGTGTCCCTCACCAACTGAGGGTGATACTGATGGTGTTACATGCCTGCACTACAATGTATGTATGGGTGCTATTTGTATCAGGTATGAGTGTCTGTGACTTATAACTAATGTGTGAAGTTATAGTCTAGTATGCAATCCTAGTTCTCTATAACCAATGGCTCTGATACCAATCTGTCACACCACCAAATTTCAACTAACGGAGTTTTACCGTTTTAGGAAGTGACTAACCAGGATCTCAGACATTAGTTACTTTGAACGACTCTACATGGGACTCAAATGAACCTATCATATAAATCAGAGTTTAAATGCGGAAGCGTAAACGTTAGAATGAAATCAAAAGTAATTACACGCAACAAGCGTCAATTAATGTAAATAAGTAACACTGTTTAAAACGTTTGAAATGAATGATATGACAGTAGGACTCCATGCATGTCCTAAGTATGCAACCTGTGCCAAAGTGACCTGAGAAACATGTAAGAAAAGTGTCAACACAAGGTTGGTGAGTTCACAGGTTTGTATGTAAATAAACTATTTGAGTGTTGCTGGATCCACATACGTAAGTCACACCTATTGCTAGCTAGACAATGTACAAATTACTATAAGCGTTCGCAACCGAAGTTGATTGTTTGTGTTTGGGTGCCTTCCGCCATTCCTAACATCAACAATGGAAAGTGTTAAGGACAATTTACACCTGTTAGACCTCCAATCAAGTTAGCGCGACTAACCCGGGTGGGGTTTCTCAAACCCAGTAGTACTAATCAAATTTCCTCGCTATACGCCATATATTAACGGTCCGAGTGTGTAAGGACTTTGCATGTTATGTTTGCACTTAGGTACACAAGTGGTAATGAAATACTATGTGATCCATGTCCGTGTGTATGTCTCTCCCTGGCTGGGAGACAAGTAACGGATGCCTGTTCGTATGCATTTTCTCCCCAACGGGAAAACAAGTAAAATACTGTTTGTGTGTATGCATGTTTCTCCCCAACGGGAAAACAAGTAAAATACTGTTTGTAAGTATGCATGTTTCTCCTCAACAGGAAAACAAGTAAAATAATGTTTGTGTGTAAGCATGTTTCTCCCCCAATAGTAAAACAAGTAAAAAGGGGCCGTGAAACTCACATGCGTTGCGTTGTAGGTAGTTTCACACTAGAAGTAAGTTGGAACCACGAGTGTAAGTCTCAAAAGACCTACAAATGTCCTAAAATTATAAACACATAAATTAGGAATGATAATGGGAATTGTGACTGTGACACGGAAGGAACGTTTTAAAAGAACCGCTCCAATAAACGAGAGTGGACGAAGGTGTCCACGGGTTTAGGAATTACTTTACGCGACGAACGACATAAATAATAATATATATACGAGGGGATAATATAATTAGTTATATTATTATTTAGTCTCGATTGATTTACGGCGTTATAAAATGATTTGAAATAATATATATTATTTAATAATACGGGTCACAATTTGAGAATAATATAAACATATTATTTTACACGAGTTTACGGCTTAAAAATAATATAAATATATTATTTTTTTACTTATTAATAATAATAATGTATAAATTATAAAAGTGGGTATAATTTATAAAAACAAACTAATATTTCAAACCCGAGCCTACGGGTTGTTTTTCGGGTTAAAACCCATTTATATAATAATACAATATTAAAAGGTTTGATTTTTATTAATTTAATAATCCAGAAAAATGTTTTAAAAATAATTGTGGGAGCCCGGTCTCGAACTCGGGTCTCTCCCACACACACACATCGCTCTAACCAGTCCCGCCCGCTAGGGTATCGCAACCAAGTCCAGTTCGAATTTCTTTTAACATCCAAGCCGGACGTGATTTAATTCCCCATGGGTACCCAGAGCAAATCCCGTCCCATACACCATGAATTCGATTGTGATTTGCCAAAGTATCGAGGGGGATTTTATAATCGGGGTATAGCGAATCTAGGGTTGGATTCAATTGAAAAACAATCAAGTTTTAATTCGTTAATTTTTGATTCGAAAAGCTAAAACCCTAGTTTAAGAACACAAATCAAATTCGTTGATTCTGATATTAACAGTGGCTGAATTCATGGGGCTTTCAAAGAGTGATGGATTGCGAACCTATCCCCATAAATTAATTGAATTGAGATTGTGCCGAGGTTAGAGTTTGATTAACCATTCTCGACGAAAAACCCTCATTATCCGTTAGTTATGAAATCGATGATAAATGTTCAAATTAGGATAGGGCTTTTAAAGTGTAACTGATTACGAAACTAGCCATATAGTTCAATTTCATTTTGAATACTCCTAGGTTCGAAATCCCCAAATTGAATAAGGACGAACCCTAGAATTCGGGTTATGAAAAATTCGATGTTAGAATGTTAAATTGATAAAGGGTTTTCATTCTGAGAGTTGTTGCGAATCTACAAGTGTGAATTGATTTGATTAAGAACACATTTAGGATAGGGTTCGATTAAACTGGTTTCTTATGAACCCTATAAATCGGTTCATGATTAAATAGATAATCTAAGCCCTAATTAGGTTAGGGCTTTCATTCTACAGACTGAAACGAATCAAAGGAATGCCTCAATTACCCGATTGGATGTCGGATTGATAGAGCCCGACTGAAACTGAGTCCGACGACGGCTTTAGTGTTCTCCGGCGATGTCTGCTGCTTCTCCGACTAATCTGGTTTGTGCGAAAGCTTCAGGGGGTTCGTTAAGTGATTGCAGCGTCTCAATTCGAGAAGGAAGTACAAGGATTTGCCGGATTTGATGATAATCGAATATGGGGTCGACGGTTACGAAACGAACGGCCATATTTTGATTAATTCGCTAATAATGGATTATTTAATTGATGATTAAGGTCGTTAAAGATAAAAATCGAGCGATAACGGTTTCAATTTCCACAGAATTGATTTGCAATTTCGGATTTGATTGAATTTCTACGAGTTTGACTTCAAAAAGTCAAACAGAATTAAATTGATTTGATTTTGACTTTGGGGAGTCAATAATTCATGTATTGAGACTTGGCATGACTAGTCCCTGCATTTCTGAGTTGGATTTGTGACAGAAACAGTCCCTGGGGTTAGATTTGGTTAACGGGGTTAAGTTTTTAATAGGAAACTTAACGCAATAGTTAACGGGGTTAACCTAAAAAGTCGGATTGTCACATTCTAAAGGAGGAATACTGTCCCCACAATGAGTTACAAAAGCTAGAACAGGAGTTCTCGAACTTGAATATGGAGGGTGCCGATATTGTGGTATACACCGCGAGGTTTCATGACCTGGCGCAGTTATTGCCAAACATGGTTACACCCGAATACAAGCGGATTGAGCGATATATTTGGGTTTGGCGCCTCGAATACAGAGTGTGGTCACTTCTGCTGAACCCACAACCATCCATAACGCTGTGAGACTGGCTCATAACCTCACTGACCAGGCTGTCCGTTAGGGACTAATTTCCAAGGAGAGAATTTTGTGAAAGTCTTTGATAACAAGCGAAAGTGGGACAACACCCCTGCTAAACCACATGTGCAAAATGTTAAAAAGAGTCAGGAACCGGCAAGGGTGTTTGTTGCTAATCAACCTGAGAAGAAAGAAAAGGGCGGGTACACCGTAACTCTACCGAAATGCAATAGGTGTCAATTTCATCATAATGGCACTTGTGAAGATTCCCAGCGCAAAAAATGCAAGCGTTTTAGCCACACGGCCCAAAACTGCTGGCTAGATGAACAAGCCCCGACTTGCGGGGGAAACCGCGGATGTTTTTGGTGCGGTGAGCCTGGTCATTTCCGCAAGGACTGTCCAAAGAACCGGAGGCCTGGAAGTGCAAATGCTTGGGGCAGGGCGTTTGTGATTGGAGCAGGCGAAGCTAGCAAGACCCCAATATTGTTACTGGTACGTTTCTTGTAAACAACTGTTATGCTTCTATCCTATTTGATACGGGTGCCGACAAAAGCTTTGTGTCCACCGAGTTTAGTTCGTTACTTGGTATTACACCGATTGCACTAGATTACCTGTACACGGTAGAACTAGCGGACGGTAAGTTAATTGAGATAGAACAAGTAATTCCCGGTTGTGTCCTAACGTTAGCCGACCACCCATTCACTATAGACCTATTGCCGGTAACACTTGGAAGTTTCAACATAGTCGTCGAAATGGACTGGTTGTCCAATAACCGAGCCAAGATCGTATGTCACGAGAAGATCGTCCGCATTCCACTTCCGAACGAAGAAACACTAGCGCTTCAAGGAGAAAAGAGCGGTACAACACTCAGGATCATTACCTGCATGAAGGCCCGAAAGTACTTACGAAAGGGTTACCATGCGATCTTAGCGCACTTAACGAAAAATAAAGCAGAAGAGAGGAAGATTGAAGATATACCGATTTTTCGAGACTATCCGGAAGTATTTCCCGAAGATTTGCCCGGACTTCCACCACAACGGCAAGTCGAGTTTCGGATCGATCTCACACCAGGAGCTGCTCCAATAGCAAGGTCACCCTACCGACTTGCGCTATCAGAAATGCATGAACTGTCTAATCAATTACATGAATTGTTAGACAAAGGCTTCATCAGACCAAGCTTCTCACCTTGGGGAGCACCGGTCTTATTTGGTAACAAGAAGGACGGATCGTTTCGTATGTGCATCGACTACCGAGAACTGAATAAAGTGATGATTAAGAACATATATCCACTACCAAGGATCGATGATCTGAGGTCAGGATACCATCAACTAAGAATTCAGGAAGATGACATTCCAAAGACCGCTTTCCGAACTCGTTATGACCACTATGAGTTCATGGTCATGCCATTTCTGTTAACCAATGCGCCAGCGGTATTCATGGACCTCATGAACCGAGTATGCAAACCCTGTAACATCTATGATTTTCTTATGCTTTGTTTTGTGCAATAACAACATTTCAACTTCAATTTTGGTTAATTTCATTGTGTCACATTAACCATAATTACAAAAGTGTATTAAACTAATAATTTCATTCATACAAATTTATCTTTTAGCCTTACAAAAAAATATATATATGTATGATGTGACATCCGACTATTTAGAGATAACTCCGTTAACTCAAGTTCTGTTATCTCGCACAAACACAATTAGTCCAGTTAGTCCAAGTTATCCAATCACAAACCCTAGGGACTAATTCTGCAATTCCTCAAACTCAAACACCAAACTACAAGGATTATTTCTGTATTTAATCAAAACTCAAGTAGACACGGTCACGCTAGTGCACGAGCACGGTCGCGCCAGTGCCCAAGCACGGTTGTGCCTAATTCCAGGCACGGTCGCGCCTCATGCACAGTCAAGACGCAAACTCAATCTGTAACGCCTCAAAACGTTCGAATTCGCAGCCTTAACTCGGCATTTGTTGATTCGGACATCTTTAGGCCGTTTCTAACCATTCATTGCTGCCAATTAACCCGAATTAATTCCAATTATGGACTTTAAGTCATAACTGTCGAAGCCCCCAACGATTACACTCAAATTCGCACCAACCCTCTTTTCATTATGCAATTAACCATCTTCACACCTCAAACGAGTTGCACGGAACCTGTAACATCATTCGATTTCACCGGAGAAGAAAACAGAGCCACCGGAGAACAAGCCACTCGAAGGCAAACCTTCTTTTGCTCGAACTCCATCAGTTCGATATCGTTAGAGGTAATTAAACATGTCCGCAGCTTCGTTTTCATTCATAGATTAAAATCCCTATGTTAATTGGGGCTTACATTATCGAAATTAACACAAACGAATTCTAGGGTTCATATTCATTCTGGTTTGATCGAACAGCACCCTAGAATAAATCTAAATTCAATGAAACTATATGGACAAATTCGCCATCACCTACTATTTGAAATCCCTATGATTCTTGCATTTAACCTTATAAGATTTAACCAATTTGTTTTCTGGAAAAGTTCAGACACGGTCGTGCTAATCGATTAGCACGGTCGTGCCTCGTGCCCAGGCATGATTGTGCCTCCTTGCAAGGCACGGTCATGTCCCATGCCTAAGCACGGTTGTGCCCATACCCTGGCACAGTCGTGTGTCCCCTGATCAGTTTTCTTTTAAAAAAAAAATTCATTTTAATACATTTTGTTTAAACCCAAATTTCTTTATAAAAATTATTTTATAAAACCCCAAGGAACGAAAATTGTTTTATAAACCCAACTATCAACTTGGAAATTTTAAAACATTTATTTGATCATTTCTAGCAGATATAAAACTAAAAATTCTAAATAAAAAGTTTATATGATTATTATATTCAAAACCTATACAAACTATTTATATACTAATATATATTTACAATATTTCTTAGCACATTATTATTAAATGAATAAATGAGATAGATTTATTTATTTACACCCTAAATGAATTTATTTATTTAAATTAATTAAAAATAAACCCTAAAGACAAATATTATTTTTCATATATACTTTGAACTTACAATTTTACATATCAAACTTTTCTCGACTTACATCCTGTCACATAAAATGACACAACCCTTGTACAAATCCACATATATCAAACCTATGAATATTTCATCGTGACATAGACTCCGTACACATTATTGTTCGTGCTATCTACACCATCTATACAAGTGAGTTTACATAGCCCCTTTTTACATCATTTACATTTTTGGGGTGAAACATGAATACTCAATAACACACTATTTACAATTACATACGTACAATTCTATAGTATGATCATATGTGTTTATTTGTGCTTTGTGCTTGAATGCTAACTGTTAAGGCTACATATACATGACATACTCGTGTAATCATTAACACATTACATCAGGAAAACATGTGTTGTTATGCCCCACATTTACATCAGGATAACATGTGTTGTTATGCCCTACATTTACATCAGGAAAACATGTGTTGTTATGCCCCACATTTACATCAGGATAACATGTGTTGTTATGCCCTACATTTACATCAGGATAACATGTGTTGTTATGCCCTTCAGTTACAAGGTTACATTTGTGCAACTAGCTTAACTTAGATTCTTCATAAATGCTTTATAAACCATGTATCATATGATTTCTACACAAAACATTTAAAATTTACTTGTGGTGTCAAAACCTATTTATGCTCACTAACTATTTTTAGTTGACACTGTTTTCATCATGTTTCAGGTACTATGGTAGGAGATCATATGCAAGATACTATATTTAGGTTTTGGTTGTTGATTTGAACTATTGTAATGAAATCTTGATGTAATTAATATATGAAACTTTAATTGATCATGAGCTTATTAACAGTCCACACGTCCGCCCCGACGTATTCCGCCGTCGGTTGGGGTGTGACAGGATTGGTATCAGAGCCTTGGTTATAGGGAATTAGGTTATTAGACACCTTTGACCTAGACTATAACCTTAGGACACCTATCTATGCCATGCTCTATGATTATATGATATATACTACATGTTATGTGCTTCATGTCTAATATATTATGTGTTAATTTATTTAATGCCTATTTTTTTAGACTTCATAACTTATTAGGCTATATCTAAATAATAAACTAAATCACAATATCCACACCCATATCCTAAGCCTCATATCCTTCTTGCCTACTTCTATATCATCATCATTATATCATGTGGAACGTCATACTCATAAGTCTCTTAAACATTCTTTTACACCTCATTAAGGTTTTAAACTTTGGTAATTAGTAGAGGACACGTGCAATCTGGAAGGGTGACACATGTATCCTGGGTTCTCTATCTAGGAAAGCATTTCATATAAATCCCAATCAACCGAGGGATCTGTATGCTTTCCTAGGAATTCTCGGGATGAATGTTTACTTATAGGCTAAAGCATGTCTCCTTGAAAGTTATATAAGTTTGATTAACCTTAATATGTCATAGTATTCATGTGGTTATATTACTATACGAGTGCAATCCAAAATACGATTCCTCATGTTTATTTATTCTCTTATTCCTTTTAATCCAAACATTCTCATAAATTCTTACCTCTCTCCTTATGTTGTTTAAATCTATAGCATGCATCCCCGTCGTGCCAACGAGACCAACAACAACAACAACACTGATCTTGCTGCTCTTCTCACCCAACTTGTGAACCAACTCGCTCAGGCCAACAACAACAATAGTGGTAGTGCTACTGGTGGAGGTGGAGGTGGTGGTGGTACCAACCCACCCCCATGCACTTTCAAGCACTTTATCTCGTGCAACCCCATCAAGATCTATGGCACCGAAAGAGCTACGTGTCTCCTTCAATGGTTTGAAGGCATTGAAAACACCTTCCTCAAAAGTGATTGCCCTTACAATCTCTGGGTTCCCTATGCCACCAGCATCTTTCAAAAACGGGCGCTCACTTGGTGGAATGGTGAGAAGAGGAACCAGGGTGTAGATGTGACCATGGCCTTGCCATGGGATGAAGTTAAGTGGCTCATGAACGAAGAGTTCTGTCCTCGCAATGAGATGAAGAAGCTCGAGGCTGAGTTTTGGGATCTTACCCAACACAGTGGTGAGAACTTGGTCTATACAACTCGTTTCCATAAGTTGAGTCTTCTTGTGCCTCACATGGTCACACCACTGAATCGGTGCATTGAGAAATACATCAGTGGCCTGCCCATGAAGATCCAGGATACTGTTCTAGGAAGAAATCCTACTACCCTTGAAGACGCTGTTCGCCTAGCTGCCACATTAACTGACAACCATGTGAAGGCGGGAACGTTAACAAGGAAATATGCAAAGAAATTCACTAACCCAGCAACCTCTTTTGAACCCTCTAAGGAAGACAAACCCAAACCTCCTCACAACAATAAGAAATGTAACCTTGCTGTCGTTACCCCTGCTGTACCGATCAACCAAGTTGCTCCCCAAGTCCAAAACCAGAATAAGAAACCATATGTGGGCAACAACCCTTTGTGCAACACATGCAATTACCATCACTTCCCAAACATGCCATGTCGTCTATGTGCCAATTGTGGAAAGTATGGTCATGTAGCAAACACTTGCCAATCCGGGCCACCTGTTGGTCAAGTCAACCAGGGAAACCGAGCCAATCAACATGTTGCCAATCAAGTTGTACCGGCTATTACTAATGGGCGTGTTTGTTATGAATGTGGTAATCCAAACCATTTCTGAAACCAATGTCTAAGGATAACCAATGAAAAGCAAGGTGGTGCTCGGGGGCGTACCTTCAAAACACCAACGAAACTCAAGTCAATACCGAGGCAGTGAATGAGACCAATTGAAGCTAGTGCCAGATGGAGTCAAATAGAGATCCAATCTAGAATAAATTACGCATTGTATTCATTTACGTTATCTTGTAATTGTTTGAACTATTTACGCCTATTACAGTTGTCACCATAAATTCGAGCTTGCTAGCCAACTTCAAGAAGACGAATCAATTCACCATTAACAATTCATATAAGCACTAATGAATTTTAAAAATATATATATAAAAACTCGACTACCCACATTATACATAAACACCAAACAACACGCTTGTCCGCAACACTCGACCATCTACAGAATTCGATAGTTTACATTACTCATAAGATTCAATAGCTTACACCTAAACATCCATAATACATATGAAACTTAGTTGTTTACAATATACATGATACGAGATTGATTACATTATACATGAAACTCAGTTGTTTACAATATACATGATATAGGATTGATTACATGATACATGCAACTCAGTTGTTTACAATATACATGATACAAGATTGATTACATGATACATGAAACTTAGTTGTTCACGATACACATGATATTTAATGTTTACATTATACATGAAAACTTGGTTGCTTACAAAATACATAAATATTAAATTGCTCACCTCATACATAAGACCCATTGTTTACTATATACATGGTACTACACTATTCACATTATACATGAAACCTATTCGTTTACAAGGTGCATAACACTAGATCATACATGAAGCTTGAGTGTTTACATTATACATGGGACTAAATTGTTTACAATTGTTACAATTGACTGATCTCATATTACGCAAGGCATGATCATACACTTTATTCACTAAAGTTGAAAGCTATAACACCTTGCAGCTACTCAGGGTTTGACGTATTCTTGTTCAAACACAAGGAGGCTGCAACTTTTTTAAACTACTTGGGGTTTGACGTATTCTTGTCCAAACACAAGTAAGCCATGAACTTTAGGATATACTACATTTTTACTCCTTAGCTTTCCTGATTGACCTTACTATCTAGGGACACGGTTATTCATTAGCATCACATACGTGAAAACAATAGATACGAACTAAGAAATTTTGTGACCTCCCTTGACCTACACACAATAGAACGATCTATACGGACAATGCGACAATTCGAGTAATTACGGGTGCACAAGTAATTATGAAAATCAGCGCATGGGAAAACATAGTAAATTCTGTCGTGTGTAATGATCTAAAACCTATCGTGATATATAGCAACGGAACTAATGTGATATGAAAAGGGCATGGTGGATACGCCGATGGTACTTCCTATATAAAAGTGCTCTGTCACATTATTAGAAGTAGCGTTGTTTGTGTCACGTGAAGTTTTGACCTAGACCAATGTTTGTGAAATCCCTTATCTACTAACAATTCTTGAGCATATTAGCCTACAATCTAAAACAAACCCTAATCATTAAATTCCCATCAAATCCCTTCCAAGTAATGCATTTCACCTTTAGGATCCAAATTATTATTCGACAGATTTTCTCCTTAAGTTCATTTCAAAACAAAATTCACAATCATCATTCATGACTGACTTTAAGTATCATACCTAAACCTTATTATCAATCGTACTCCCCAAACCAACATTTAAAGTTCGTAGGGATTCTAGACGCGGTCCCAAGTTTACTTGGGAACGAGAGGACCAAATGAAGCTTAAGTACCAACATCTTTTCCTGAGACAGTAGCTTCAACTAGTTGAATTTCAGGATGAAATTCCCTCAATTAGGGGATACTGTAACATCAATGATTTTTTTATGCTTTGTTTTGTGCAATAACAACATTTCAACTTCAACTCTGGTTAATTTAACTGTGTCACATTAACCATAATTACAAAAGTGTATTAAACTCAGAATTTCATTCATACAAATTTATCTTTTAGCCTTACAAATATATATATATATATATATATATATATATATATATGTATGATGTGACATCCGGCTATTTAGAGATAACTCCGTTAACTCAAGTTCTGTTATCTCGCACAAACACAGTTAGTCCACGTTATCCAATCACAAACCCCAGGGACTAATTCTTCCATTCCTCAAACTCAAACACCAAACTACAAGGGTTATTTCTGTATTTAATCAAAACTCAAGTAGACACGATCCCGCCAGTGCATGAGCACGGTCGCGCCAGTGCCCAAGCACGGTCGTGCCTAATTCCAGGCACGGTCGCGCCTCATGCACAGTCAATACGCAAACTCAATCTGTAACGCCTCAAAACGTTCGAATTCACAGCCATAACTCGACATTGATTGTTTCGGACATCATTAGGCCGTTTCAAACCATTCATCGCTGCCAATTAACCTGAATTAATTCCAAGTATGGACTTTATGTCATAACCGTCGAAGCCCTCAACGACTACACTCGAATTAACACCAACCCTCTTTTCATTAAGCAATTAACCATCTGCACACCTCAAACGAGTTCCACGAAACCTGTAACATCATTCGATTTCACCGGAGAAGAAAACAGAGCCACCGGAGAACAAGCCACTCGAAGGAAAACCTTCTTTTGCTCGAACTTCATCAGTTTGATATCGTTAGAGGTAATTAAACATGTCCGCAGCTTCGTTTTCATTCATAGATTAAAATCCCTATGTTAATTGGGGCTTGCATTATCGAAATTAACACAAACGAATTATAGGGTTCATATTCATTCAGGTTTGATCGAACAGCACCTAGAATCAATTTAAATTCAATTAAACTATATGGACAAATTCGCCATCACCTACTATTTGAAAGCCCTATGATTCCAGCATTTAACCTTATAAGATTTAACCAATTTGTTTTCTGGAAAAGTTCAGACACGGTCGTGCTAATCGATTAGCACGGTCGTGCCTCGTGCCTAGGCATGATTGTGCCTCCTGGCTAGGCACGGTCGCGTCCCATGCCTAAGCACGATCATGCCCATACCCTAGCACAGTCGTGTGTCCCCTGATCAGTTTTCTTTTTAAAAAAAAATTCATTTTAATATATTTTGTTTAAACCCAAATTTCTTTATAAAAATTATTTTATAAAACCCCAAGGCACGGAAATTGTTTTATAAACCCAACTATCAACTTGAAAATTTTAAACCATTTATTTGATCATTTCTAGCGGATATAAAACTAAAAATCCTAAATAAAAAGTTTATATGATTATTTTATTCAAAACCTATACAAACTATTTATATACTAATATATATATTTACAATATTTCTTGGCACATTATTATTAAATAAATAAATGAGATAGATTTATTTAGTTAAACCCTAAATGAATTTATTTATTTAAATTAATTAAACATAAACCCTAAAGACAAATATTATTTTTCATATATACTTTGAACTTACAATTTTATATATCAAACTTTTCTCGACTTACATCCTGTCACATAAAATTACACAACCCTTGTACAAATCCACACATATCAAACCGATGAACATTTGATCATGACATAGACACCGTACACATTATTAATTCAAGATCATACATTCTCACTCTAGGTTAACTTTGTGATTTACAAGAATCACTTTTACTACCTATTGTTCGTGCTATCTACACCATCTATACAAGTGAGTTTACATAGCTCCTTTTTACATTATTTACATTTTTGGGGTGAAACATGATACTCAATAACACACTATTTACAATTACATACGTACAATTCTATAGTATGATCATATGTGTTTATTTGTGCTTTGTGCTTGAATGCTAACTGTTAAGGCTACATATACATGACATACTCGTGTAATCATTAACACATTACATCAGGAAAACATGTGTTGTTATGCCCCACATTTACATCAGGATAACATGTGTTGTTATGCCCTACATTTACATCAGGAAAACATGTGTTGTTATGCCCTACATTTACATCAGGATAACATGTGTTGTTATGCCCTACATTTACATCAGGATAACATGTGTTGTTATGCCCTTCAGTTACAAGGTTACATTTGTGCAACTAGCTTAACTTAGATTATCCATAAATGCTTTATAAACCATGTATCATATGATTTGTACATAAAACATTTGAACTTTACTTGTGGTGTTAAAACCTATGTATGCTCACCAACTATTTTTAGTTGACACTTTTTTCATCATGTTTCAGGTACTAGGGTATGAGATCATATGCTAGATACTATATATATGACTTGGACTTAGTAAACAACGAAATTGAACATGTTGATGTATTTGAATTTGGTTGTTGATTTGAACTATTGTAATGAAATCTTGATGTAATTAATATATGAAACTTTAATTGATCATGAGCTTATGAACAGTCCACACGTCCGCCCTGACGTATTCCGCCATCAGTTGTGGTGTGACAAACCCTAGTTGGAAAATTTGTGATTGTGTTCATAGACGATATCCTAATCTACTCACGGAGTAAAGAGGAGAATTCTGAGCATTTGAAGTTAATCATGGAATTGCTAAAAGAAAAGAAATTATATGCCAAGTTCTCGAAGTGCGACTTCTGGATTCGTGAAGTGCAATTCCATGGACATGTGGTCAATGAGAAAGGCATACATGTTGACCCATCCAAAATCGAGGCAATTAAGAATTAGGAGGCACCCAAGACTCCTACTGAGGTGCGACAATTCTTAGGTCTTGCGGGCTACTATTGACGGTTTATCAAAAATTTCTCTAAGATAGCCCAACCCCTCACGACTCTGACACACAAGGACAAGAAATATGAATGGAATAACAAGGCAGAAACGGCTTTCCAAGTACTCAAATAGAATCTTTGCAGCGCACCGATCCTAACATTACCGGAAGGAACGGATAATTTCATGGTGTACTGCGATGCGTCCCATCAAGGACTCAGTTGCGTGTTGATGCAAATGGAAAAAGTCATAGCTTATGCTTCCCAACAACTGAAAGTGCAAGAGAAAAACTACACCACCCATGACTTAGAGTTGGGAGCCGTAGTATTCGCACTCAAAATCTGGAGACACTACTTGTATGGCACGAAATGCATGATTTTCACTGATCACAAAAGCCTTCACACATCTTCGATCAGAAGGTACTTAACATGAGGCAGCGTCGATAGGTCGAGTTGCTAAACGACTACGACTGCGCCATCTGTTACCATCCTGGAAAGGCAAGCGTCGTTGCTGATGCCTTGCGTAAGAAAGAACAATCAAAACCGCAACGAGTGCGAGCGTTACAGTTGGCCATCCACATGAATTTACCCATTCAAATCTGTGACGCTCTACTCGAAGCAATCAAAGAGGTGAACCTGTGCCATGAGTCCCTACGAGGTATGGACAAACAATTTGAGGTCAAATCCGATGAAATTCGTTACTTTATGGATCGGATTTGGTTACCGAGCTTTGGAAATCTAAGGGATCTAGCGCTGGACGAAGCACACAAGTCCAGGTACTCAATTCACCCCGGTGCCGACAAGATGTATCATGACCTCAAGGAGCACTATTGGTGGCCCAATATTTGCTACCTATGTCAGTAAATGCTTGACCTGTGCTAAGGTCAAAGTGGAGTATCAGAAAATAATCAGGGTTACTCCAACAACCCGAGATACCACAGTGGAAGTGGGAGCAGATTTTGATGGACTTCATCATGAAATTGCCTAGGACATCCAACGGTCATGGCACGATCTGGGTAATTGTCGACCGATTGACAAAATCTGCGCACTTCCTTCCCATTAAAGAAACCGACAAATTAGAAAAACTGACCAGAACTTACTTAAAGGAAGTAGTCTTGAGGCATGGAGTGCCGATTTCCATCATTTCAGATAGGGATAGTCGATTTACGTCCCGATTTTGGCAATCTTTGTAGAAGGCCCTGGGTACTCGTTTGGACATGAGTACCGCATATCATCCTCAAACGGATGGTCAGAGCGAAAGGACCATCCAGACTCTCGAGGACATGCTTAGAGCTTGTGTGACCGACTTTGGGAACGGTTGGGATGCTCATCTACCGTTAGTCGAGTTTTCATACAATAACAGTTACCACACTAGCATCAAAGTCGCACCATTCGAAGCACTTTACGGAAGAAAGTGTAGATCACCAATTTCCTGGACCGAGGTGAGTGATAGCCAACTCATTGGTCCGAAAATCATTCACGAAACTACATACAAGATCGTACAGGTACGCGAACGTATAAAAGCCGCGCGTGATCGTCAGAAGAGTTACGCTGACGTGAGACGCAAGCCATTGGAATTTCAAGTGGGAGACAGAGTCTTACTAAAAGTCTCTCCATGGAAATGAGTAATACAATTAGGCAAACGTGCAAAGCTAAACCCTCATTACATTGAACCCTTCGAACTCCTGATAAGGATTGGTCCCGTTGCTTACAAGCTTAACCTACCGGAAACCCTCAATGGCGTTCATGACGTGTTTCACGTGTCGAATATGAAGAAGTGCTTATCATATGAGACACTGGTTATACCATTGGAAGAGATTCAGAAAGACGATCAACTCCACTCCGTCGAGGAACCAGTTGAGATCATGGACCGTGAGGTCAAACAACGGAAACAAAACCGCATCCCCATAGTTAAGGTTCGTTGGAATTCTAGACGCGGAACAAAGTTCATTTGTGAGCGCAAGGATCAATTCAAGCGTAAATACCCCCACTTATTAAAAAAAATACACCGTCTACCAGTGACGCGAACTGAATTTCGGGACGAAATTCCATTTAACAGGGGGAGTATGTGATACCCGGCAATTTCAGGTTAATATCTGTACCCGACTATTATCTAAGTTCACATGATTGCACTTACATCATACTTAATTATAGAGTAATTAAGTACATACTTCATATAGCAAGTTCATTCGTTTCATTTCAATTCATTCATCGGTAATCGGGAGGATTACCAGGTCACACACGCGTCCTGTCACGCGAACGTTGGTGAATTATAAAAATAATATTTAGACATATATTTGGTGTGTATAAATTATATGTAATACTGTGATTTGATATTTCATACTTATATGAATTTTTCCGGAATTTTTAGTGCAACTTTATTTTTAACGCTTTTAAGCGGATACGCGATATGTGCCAACAACTCTAAATGGGTTTTAATAAAAATGATTGTTTTATGCTTTGGGCGTAAATATTTCAGCTTTTAATTATTATTAGACCATTAGGAGCCCATTTTCATTAAAACTCTCTTAAACACTCCCACACTCCACCATTTCTACCCTAAACCTAAAACACTATCTCCTCCCTCTCCTAAAATCATGGCCTCCACCCCCTCCTATCCTCCACCTTCTTTCAACGTTGTTCATCCATTCTAAGCATCTCAAGGCCATTACAAGGTGATTCATGGTGCTAAGAGCTAGTTTCACAACCATTTCTTCATCATACATGCATTTGGTAAGAATCTATCCATTCTTTTTCATGATTTTTGGCCATGATATGGTACCACAACCATCCAAACGATTTTTCATGTTATAAATCCAAGTTTTTATCAATGGATTTTCATAATAAAGAGTTGTTGACACATATTGGTACATTTGGTGCATAGAAATGCTTGTTTGTTATGTGTATTGCTCGTTTCTATATATAGAAACTTTGTTGGTTATGATTTTGTAGAAATGTACATATGATATGTTTAAAATTTTTAATGATACATGTGTTGGTAGAATGAGTAGGAAGTATGATTTTTTTGTTGGAATGTTTGATTTACACAATTTTTGGTCGTTTCTATAAATAGAAACTTTATTGTTTTGTATTTTGAGCTATTGAGTTATAATGGATAATAACATGCTAGAATGGTTTTATAATATCTATTAACATGATATTTAAGGTTATTTGAACTTTGAAGTTACACATGTGGAGGAGGTCGTTTGGACCACTTTCCTAAAAAGGAAACTTTAATTGAACATATTTTGTATGTGTATGCTATAAATGTCCAAAATAGGTTAAATGACTTTACTATCATATGTATAGATGACTTATGAAAGAATATGTGATTTAGAGTTTTGTTATGACTTGTTTTGGAATACCTTTCTAATAAAGGAAACTTTATTGGTTTGGGAACATCACCTTAGTTTTAAATGGAAAGTGTATGCATAGAACCATGTTTATATCATTTTACTAGTATGGTTTCATGCATAGTTTGTTCATTTGAGCTATGACACCTAAAGAGTACTAAAACCCTAATTGTCCAAAAATGGGAACTTCATTATGTTAGGAACTAGTATACAAGATGTCATTTTATGTTACTTGATTTAAATGTATTGAAATGATACTATTAAAGGACTAGCACAATAGCATGAGTTATGTGGATTGTTTTGTTAACATGTTATGGGGTATGCTATAGGGATGTACGCATGCCTTACATGTTACTTACTTATGCAATTACTTGAGACTATGTGTTATTACTTATGACATGAACATATGCAAACCATGTTACTTATTATATGTTATCTACTTATGCAATTACTTGAAGCATGTGTGTTATGTCATATGGTATTACTTATGTGATTATTTGTACATGTCTTCACCATATGTCACCAATGGGTCGTCGTGTCACATTTGGTCAAGGTTGGTCAACATTGGTCAAGGTTGGTCAACATTGGTCAAGGTTGGTCAACATTGGTCAAACATAGTCAAAATTGGCCAACACTGGTCAAACATAGTCAAACTTGGTCAACATTGGTCAAACTTAGTCAAACTTGGTCAACTTTGGTCAAACCTTTTCAAAACGTCAATGTAACCTTTCAACATTGAGTTGTTCAGATGAATGTGGTTACATAAACCACGTTTACCATTTATAGACTTTATAGCCTTAATGTTTCTAGGGCTCGGATAGGTCGGTTGTCTGGACTTGCTAGGATTCTCGTATTTGCTTTTCATATTTCATTCACCTCATTCCTAGGTGAGTTTTCACGGCTCCGTTTTACTTAATTTTCCATTTGGGGGAGATACATGCAAAATCATTTTCCTTCTTAGTCGTATGACGTTACTTTGATTTTGCTTTAATATATATATAAGTGGGTGCATTTCCAACACTTAAAGTCCTCTCATAGTCGAACCGTTAATTATTTCACAAAGCGAGGAGATCATGAATAGTACTATTGGGTTTAACAACCCCCACCCGGGTTAGTCGCGCTAACTCTGACTGGGAGTTAAACGGGTGCATCATTGACCTAATCCATCGCGTGCTCGGCACGTATGAGGCAAAATGCTAGTTTCTATATTCCTTCGTTGAGCTTTGGTTTCGATGAATTGCTTATATTATTAATGTTTATTGTCTGATCAACAATCGAATCACTAGTATACATGCGTACTGTTACACTGTTTTCATTTCTTTTCTGTTACTTAAACATGTGAACTCACCAACCTTGTGTTGACACTTTTAAGCATGTTTATCTCAGTTCACTAAACATTCATGCATGGACTAGGGTTGCACTTCAGGACTCACATTTCATGTTTTCATTAGAAGCTTAGGTTTGTGGGAACGTAAATATTTATGCTTCTGTATTTTGATACTATTACTATTGCTTCTACACTTTACTTTCCGCATTTTCAAACTCTGTATTGCTTATTTATTTTGGTATGATGTTCAAACGGAAAGTCTTTTCGAAAACCATTTAGAGGTAGTTCGAAATGACCAGGACCGATGATCCTTGACAGTCACAACCCGCGGGTAAACCGCTGTGGAATTTCAGGGTGTGACATGTTCTCCCAAAACACACTTAGAATGTTTGCTACAGTTACAAAACATATCCTAAAAGACCCCCTCTTAATTGTTGCTTACAATTCTATCAAATTACAAGCCAAAGACTCTAAGACTAAGACACAAAATCTTCAGGCTATGCTCGTTGTCACCAGAATATGCTCCAACAGACTCCCCTTTGACAACAGCTTCAGAAGATTGTCAGCAGTCTTCAAAATCATCACACGAATTGTAGTCTTCGTCTTGTTCATCTGCAGACTCTCTCTTTCTAGAAGAAAACTAGGGAGAAGGACCCCTTGTCAACTTCTATCTGTAATTTTCGGTTTAGGCAAAGAAGAACCACCAAGTATAACCAGCAAGTAAAATTTTCATGGAAGCTGGAAAAATAAATCTGTTGATTTTTCAAACAAAGACACATATAAAATCTTTTTGGTCTTTTGAAATATAAAAGAAAATAAACAATTTTGGCTTTTATCTATACAAACTGAAATGAATTGTAAAACAATAAAGCACATATTTTTGTTAAACAACATGAGCAAGAAGATCAGATCAGTATATGATATATCAATCACACATCTTGGATATAAAATCCGTATAACATCAAATGGTGTCCTATGTCATCCATATCAGTCTCCAAGCAACAAGTGCAAACATCAACATTCTTTCAAGATTATCACATAATCCTTTTAGACTTTCATATTACAAGTAATGATACGCGATAAACATTCAAATAAAATAGGATCAGGCTATGACACACCAATTTAAATTGTCAATATTATAGGATTTGAAACTAAAAGCATCTCATTCCCACTTTCTTGTGAGTTAATGTACCATTTAAGTATGAAATACAACGTGTACCCCACTAGTATGCCAAAGAAAAATAATTGCAACTATCTCAAGACATACAAGATTTTACCAAAGATTATCTTAATTTCCAGAATGAGGAGACATCACTTAGCACATGAAAAGCAGAATCCAAATTAGTTTATAATGGAATCATTGAGATTCAGAATCTTGTGATTCAATGTCTTGGCTTATATAAGTGGAATCATAAGATTCGGGTACGTGGATCCAACTGTTATCTGGATTATGAATTCAATGGAATCAGTATAGATATAGTATCAATATGATCCAAGGGTAATGTATGTTTGAAAGATTTTGTCAAGTACATATCTTAGTTCAACTTCTAATTGCATGCTGTTGCGGACATGGGCAATGAAGCAAACCGAATGAGTTGTGCTAAGGACATAACCCAAAACAGGTCTCATAGGCAATCTTTATTAATAGCTAATATCCTTTATCTGATAGTGTAACTGCAACACACACACCCAGACATAAAATGGGTTCAAATCACAGTTGTAACATATGCAATTTCTGTTTTCACACTACTAATGGTTCAAAAACGCTTTTAGCCTATTGACAATTCAAATTATATGCATACACAACACTATCATTTCCTATTTGTGCAATCTCTGAAGTTTAGATCAAAACATATATAATTCAGATATATTGAATAAACATGAACTACCAATAGTCAATCTATGGTCATGTGTTAAAGATAATCTACTCATGTACAATCATTTTTTCTCATACCTCAAATGATGACAATTTTAAAGTTTTTCAACTTTGTTTGGATTTTTCAATGTCTTTTTGAAAGAAAGTAAAACTTCCATGAATCAATGTTTAAAGAACATTTTACTTAGTTTCTTGGAATTTAGCATTTTAATCAATCAAAAACTGAAACCAGTGAAATAGAATGCCTTTTCCCTAGTCACTAACACAATACTGTACTCCCTCTGTCCTGTAGACTCCCTCTTAACTACTCAAATGGTCACATCAATGACTTTATGCTCACCATCGTCACCATTGTCACCCTAAGTTTTAGGTTTTATTTTGGACTTAGTCAAACTCTTTCCAAAACAACATTGTGTGTGACATATTCTCCCCCTGAGCATCAAGTCATTAAATCAAATAGATTATCAGTTATCAAACAACTTTTTGCTCCTGCGGATGTCATTTCCTGTCATGTGCTATGAACAACCACTATTAACGAACCAAATGGTATTAATAGTCCATCTTGGTTAATCCTACACATTAAAAAAGAAGCGTTAATTTGAAAGTGAGACCCAAGCCATGGTGGTCCTGGGTCATCCATCTGTATCAAAATAAATGACTTCAGACAATTCACAGTCGAATCTCTCATCAATTTTGGAGATTGCTCCGATGAATCTGAAACAGAAACTTTAGATTTCCAAACATTCTTCCGTTCATTAAGTTCTTTTTCTTAAAATGTTAAGTGTTTGAACTGTGAATCCCTCTGATCCGGTGATAATCAAGTATCTAACACTCTGTAACACTCATAGAAAGGCGGAATCAATCCAAGACCAACAATAACCGAGCAAATCGAATCAAGCACGAACAAGAACAAAAACCGCCACATAACCGAGATGTAACATCAAACACCATGATTCCATTGATAACCTTGTAATTACAATGACTACAACTAGAGATAATACAAGATTTCTGAGATATCCAATCTGATTGCAAAACATACAATGGAGTAATCTCTACATACAAGTTCAAAACAACAAACTATATATAGAATAAAGATTTCGACCAAAATCTTCTGATCGAAAACGTTTTCGACCTAAAACGCTTTCGACCAAAATAAATTTTGATCGAAAACTCTAAACTTGTACATTAAAGCCTAAAGTTTGTTTTCTATGGACTACTAGGTTCCAACAATCTCCCCCTAGTCCATAGAATATCAAGTCTTCAGTTGTTGTCAACAGTAGGCTTGGCTTCAACCTTCACTTTCTTTGATTCTAGCTCAGCATGTCTTTTCTTGATCACCTTTGCGTCATATCTCATTGAAATACACCTAGCAACAACCATCATATACTGCTTAGCTTCAGTCTTGATCTTAAAGCTCATGTCACATTGGATCGGGTTATGATACAGAATCTTTAGATCTTCATTAGAAAAACTAAAGACATCCATCGGATCGAAGACTCTAACCTCTTGCAAGTAATGTTGTGTGATCACAACTTCATGAGTTAAACTGTCATACTCCCATCTTTTAAATGCCTTGATAAAGACTTCTTTTTGTTGCTAGGATGTATACAGTAGTCACTATATCTGCAGGCTTGACAATGTACCTGAACTGCCTCTTACCATCTTTGTCTTTCTTCTTCAGCTTAACACATTTTGGCCTCTGAGGCTTGAAGCTCTCAAACTTATCCAACTCACATTGATTCCGTAAGAATTTCTCCAATTTTTTAGCATAATTATTCTTTGACCGATTGATCATCTTCAAATGACTTAATTCTCTAATATCCTAGGTTGGCAATGTGTTCAACTTACTACTGCTATCAAAGTACAAAATGTCACCTTCTCCCCTCTTAATCACATACATATTTTTCTCTTCATCATACATCCAACTTAGAATCTTACCAGTCAATGCTTTCTTTGGATTTCTGATCTTCTGTGTTATCTTTTCAACAATTGACGGTTGTTCTCGAACTTTCCACCACTGACTCTTATCTATACCAGTTGTCTTTGGAACTTCAGCAGTCTGTTCTACTTTTTCAGGAACTTGAAGTGATTCATGATCACTTATCAATCTGTCCATCATTCCAATTACAGACCCATCGCCTTCAACATATGTTTGCTTCTGCTCATACTCATACTTTTCATAAACTTTATGTCACACCCCAACCGACGCCGGAAACGTCAGGGCGGGACATGTAGACTGTTCATGAGCACAAGGTCAACTAAATTGAAATATATTAATCATTCAAATTCATTGTATAGATTTAAGACAAAACAAAATCAAACCAAGTACATAAAATGAAATACATAAATCCTTTATTAAAATTAACTAGGCCCAAAATTTATGTGTAGCGAGTCTTGATCAAAATCACACATTAGCACCTGAAACATGAATAAAATAAGGTCAACTAAAAAGTTGGTGAGCATACACAGCTTTATACATAAATAGTGTATAGATGTAAATAACCAAATCCTTACATAACATGATAAAATAAGGCATTTATGGGGAGCAACTATTGTGTAACCAAAGTACAATCAAACCTTTGTAACTAGCATGCAAATTGTGTTGTCGATAACAATCACCCCAATCTGGGTGGGTTTGTCAGACTCAATAGATCTATCATTGTTAACCATCACTTGAATAATTAATGATTACACATAAATTGCACACAAACAGTTAACATACCTAGCACTCAAACATAAAGCTCAAATTTTGCAACACATGAATGTAAAGAGGATTTGTGTTTGTGTAGTTTATGTAAATGTAAACAATTGTGTGTATAGAGTTCATGTTTCCCCCAAAATATTTAAAATAGTGTAAAAGGGGCCATGTAATACTCACTTGGATAAAGGGTGTAGCTAGCACGCGAGACTAGGTAGCAAAATGATCCTTGTAACTCACAACGTTAACCTAGTGGGTAATATATATTAAATTAATAATGTGTACCATAGTCTAGGTCTAAGTCTCAGATTTAATTAAATGTGTGTACAAAGAGTTGTGTCATAGAATGTATGAAAGTGTAGGAAATTGCGATTTGTACTTAAAGGTGTTGTATAAAATGAAAGATTTGAAATGAATAGTTTTAGAATATTTTAATTAGGGTTTGGGTTTGAATAACTAAATAAATTAAATAATTATTATTTATTTATTTAGTTATAAAAATAATGTATGCATTAGGTTTTGTTAAGTATAACCTAAATAACAATTTTTGTTTAAATATAAATTAAATAAATAATTGTTACTTTATTTATTTATAAAGGTATGTGATTTATTTAAATATAATTAAATTCTATGCATGATTTACAAAATGTAATTTGTATTTAAATGTAATTAAATTCTATGTATGATTTACAAAATGTAATAAATAATAATTTGATTTATTTATTTATTTATCATTTAAATTGAAAATGATAATTAATTGTTTTTAATTAGAAGATATAATTTTTTTTTAGTGTTAGAAATACAATTTAAATTTTATAAAACATTGTATAAAGTGTTTATAAGATTATCACCAATTTTATAAATAACATACTTAAAATAATTACATAATTTAAATTGAGTATTCAACAAATAATTTTATAAAAATAAAGATATTTGTGCAAAAATTGTAAAACTGGTTTCATTCTGTTCTAATAATTGTAAAGTTTATAAAAATAATTTTTTTATAATTTTTGGAGCCTTAAAAACGGTTTTTAAAAATTAAACAGACCACCGGGACTCGAACCCGGGTCTATGCTGGGTGGGCCAGACGAACAAACCACTGGACCAGGAGGCGGGTCCGGTGATTGATATGGGTTCCGAATCGATTTAACACGCGACAGAGATGGGACCGGTTTTGGTTTTTAATGTGGGCGCAAAAAGTCAGGCTGGTCGCGCGGGCCGTGGGTTTCGAACCCACACCGCCTAGTTCAGGTCCGAGTGTCTTAACCGGCTGAACTAGGTGGTTCGCTGGTCTTGTTAGTAACCCGGAAATTAAAATACGAAAAGTGAATTTTATCAAATCCCCAAATCAGAAAATACAATCATAAGAACAAGAACCCTAATTCGATTCGTGTTTGATGGGTTCTGTTCTTACAATTGAATATGAGGCTTTTGATAAAGACTCGAAAACGAGTCGAATGATACCAAAACTTACGAATTTGGTTTGGGCACGAATGCAGGCGGCTACGGGCTTGCTCCGACTGTTCTTCGTGATCGACAGGATTCTAGGGGAGAAATGAGATGCGATTATCGGTTCAGAAAGGTTGTAAGGGACTAGGCGATGGTGTACGCATGATTTAATTCATTTAATTTCACGCGGATTAGCTGTTTTGATTTTAATTTGACCGAAATGGACGGGGAGGATTGATTTTGCGTAAATTCATTGAATTAAGAGTGAATCGGGTCCTGTTAATGGTTTAGGTACGTACGTGATTCATCTGTGAGGTATTTACAGGATTAGGATGCGTTAGTTTTTCTGAATTGAATGCAATTGATACGGATTTGACTATGCAAAGTCAAATCCTTTCAAAATTCGAATTTGACCGCGAGTTTGAACGAATTGATTTGTTGATTGGGCCTGGATTGGGTCGATTTTTTTGTTTGTGTAACCATGAGGAGTCCAAACCAACCAGAAATCGTCAAAGGCAGCCTTGGATTGTCACGATTTGGGCTGCTTTGACTTTTGAAAGTCAACCGGATCATGGAAAGTCAAAATTGATGTTTCAAAGTCAAAATTGAAAGTGTAGGTTTAATTGCTTGAGAGTTCAAATGGTTTAGGATCCAATCTAATGTAAAATCACATGTAAATTGGGTGTAAATGTGTATATATATGTACACATTAGTCTAATTATATATATACACATATAGGGATTCTAAATTAAATGCTGGAAATTGTGAAGTTGCATTTGATAAAATTAGGGCTTGATATAACCATTTCACAAAGATTGAAATTCATACATTCTTTATTGTACTAAATTGAAAACATGAAAATTAGAAAGGTTACAGTATCCCCATGTTGAGGGGATTTCGTCCCAAAATTTAGCTAGTCGAGACGACCGGGTCAGCAAAAAGGTGCTGGTACTTGAGCTTCATTTGGTCCTCACGTTCCCAAGTAAACTCGGGTCCTCGCTTAGATTCCCAACGAACTTTGATAATAGGAATACGGCTTCGCTTGAGTTGTTTGATTTCACGATCCATAATTTCTACGGGTCTCTCAACGAAGTGCATCGTTTCGTCAATGAGCACATCGTCAAGAGGTATATGGAGTTTCTCATCAGCAAGACACTTCTTTAGATTGGACACATGAAATGTAGGATGCACATTTCCAAGTGATGGGGGTAACTCGAGTTTGTAAGCCACTTTCCCAATCCTTTCAAGGATCTTGAATGGACCCACATAGCGAAGTGCAAGCTTGCCTTTCTTTCCAAATTGGATCACGCCCTTCCATTGAGACACCTTTAGAAGGACAAGATCACCGACATGGAATTCCAAGGGTTTTTGTCATTTGTCGGCATAAATCTTTTGCCGACTCCTCGCTACTTAAATGTTGTCACGGATTTGGATGATCTTGTTGGATGTTTCTTGAATTAGCTCGGGACCGGTGATTTGTGCTTCACCAATCTCGTTCCAACAGATAGGAGAACGACACTTACGACCATAGAGAGCTTCAAATGGAGTCATGTTGATACTTGTGTGGTAGCTATTTTTGTAAGAGAACTCAATTAGGGATAGATGTGAATCCCAATTTCCACCAAAATCAATTACGCAAGCTCTAAGCATGTCCTCAAGAGTTTGGATTGTTCGCTCGGTCTGACCATCAGTTTGGGGATGGTAAGCCGTGCTCAAATCCAATCGTGTACCAAGAGCGGTTTGGAGAGATTGCCAGAAACGGGAGGTGAATCGAGCATCTCTATCGGATATTATGTTTAAGGGAACACCGTGAGGGCTCACAATTTAGTCAATGTAAATTCGGGCCAATTTCTCAACCCGATAGTCTTCACGGATGGGCAAGAAATGAGCAGATTTGGTGAGGCGGTCAATGATCACTCAAATGCTATCATAACCACTTGAGGTGCGAGGGAGTTTAGTAATGAAATCCATAGCTAAGTTCTCCCACTTCCACATGGGAATTTCCGGTTGTTCAAGTAAGCCGGATGGACGTTGGTGCTCGGCCTTGACTTTGGAGCAAGTTAGACATTTAGAAACATAGAGAGCAATGTCTTTCTTCATACCGGACCACCAATATTGTTGGCGAAGGTCTTGGTACATTTTATCTGCACAAGGATGAATAGAATAACGAGTCTTGTGAGCTTCGTTCATGAGAAATGTACGGAGATCATCGCGATCGGGAACCCAGATACAGTTCAAGTAATAAAGTAAGCCATTGGGTTTTGATTCAAGCTGAAGTTCAACACCACACGACATTTCCTCGTACATGTTACCCTCGGTGACCGAGACGTGTTGAGCTTCTAGGATGCGATTTTGAATGTCGGTTTGAATTCGGACACAATGAAGCATGATATGGTCCTTTCGACTCAAAGCGTCGTCTACAACATTCGCTTTGCCGGGATGGTAACGAATCTCACAGTCATAGTCGTTAAGGAGTTCAACCCAACGTCGTTGCCTCGTATTGAGTTCTTTTTGGTTGAAGATGTGTTGGAGACTTTTATGGTTGGTGAACACCACACATTTTGTGCCATAAAGGTAATGTCTCTAAATCTTCAATGCGAATACAACCGCACCCAATTCGAGGTCGTGCGTTGTATAATTCTTCTCATGGATCTTAAGTTGCCTTGATGCGTAAGCGATCACCTTGCCTCGTTGCATGAGGACACAACCGAGACCTTGGTTAGAGGCATCACAGTAGACAACTAGATCATCATTCCCATCAGGGGAGAGTCAAAATAGGAGCATTGCACAACTTTTGTTTGAGAGTTTGGAAGGCTTCTTCTTGTTTTGGTCCCCATTCATAAGGTTTACCCTTGTGGGTCAAAGCGGTGAGAGGAACATCAATCTTAGAGAAATTTGAAATGAAACGACGATAATATCCCGCAAGACAAAGAAATGAACGAACTTCGGTGGGGGTCTTAGGGGCATTCCAATTCTTAATAGCTTCGATCTTAGCAAGGTCAACATGAATTCTTTTTTCGTTGACGATATGACCCAGGAATTGACCCTCCTTTAGCCAAAATTCAAATTTGGAGAATTTAGCATATAGTTGTTCTTTCCTCAAGAGGTCCAAAACCAACCTAAGGTATTGCTCATGATCGGATTTAGTCATGGAGTAGGTTAAGATACCATCAATGAAGACGATCATGAATTTATCAAGGTACGGTTTGCACACACGATTCATGAGGTCCAAGAAAACCGCAGGTGCATTGGTCAGCCCAAAAGGCATGACCATAAACTCGTAGTGACCATACGTTGTTCGGAAGGAAGTCTTTGGAATATCTTCCTCTTGTACACGGAGTTGGTGATAACCAGATCGAAGATCAATATTCGAGAAACAAGTAGAACCTTGAAGTTGATAAAAAAGATCATCAATTCTAGGCAAGGGATAACGGTTTTAATGGTAAGCTTGTTGAGCTCGCGGTAGTCAATACACATACGGAATGATCCATCCTTCTTCTTGATGAATAAGACGGGTGCACCCCACGGTGAATGACTTGGACGGATGAAGCCCTTGTCGGAGAGCTCTTGGAGTTGACTTGCAAGTTCTTGCATTTCAGAAGGTGCAAGACGATAAGGAGCTCTAGCCACGGGGTTAGCTCCGAGTACAAGTTCAATGCGAAATTCTACTTGTCGGACGGGTGGAAGACCGGATAGATCTTTGGGAAAGTCTCGGATGATGGGGATGTCTTGAATACTCTTCTCTTTGACATCTTTTTGAACAATATGGGCTAAGAAGGCTACGTACTTCTTTCGTAGGTACTTTTGGGCGGTAGTGCATGACATTAATTTGAGTCCTTTGCAAGGCTTTTCACCAAAGATTCTTAACGTTTCCCCCGACGGAAGGGGTATTCGGATGCACTTCTCAAAACAGATGACTTCGGCATGGTGATTTGACAGCCAATCCATGCCTATGATAATATCAAAACTTCCTAGTGGCATTGGCACAAGGTTGATTGGAAATGTATTATCATTAAGTTCTAGAGAGCAGTCGTGGATAACGGAGTTAATTGTAAGACAGTCAACATTTGCTACTTCAACAATGAAGGTTTTCTCAAATTTGGATCGTGTTTTTGCAAGTAAGGGTTCAAAGTTAAGTGACACAAAACTTTTATCGACACCGGTATCAAATAAAATGGAGGCATATTGACTATTAACAAGGAACGTACCGTTGACCACATCATTGTTGGCCTGAGCTTCATTGGCTTTTATGTTGAAAGCACGCCCATGAGCTCCGCCTTGTCTAGCATTGATGAACTTCGGGCACTGGTCACGGAAATGATTTTGGTTGCCACATTCATAACAAGCACGCCCATTTGCAATAGCGGGAACACCTTGTTTAGCCACTTGTTGGTTGGTTCGGGTTGGTGGGTTGACTTAACCTGTAAGTGTCTTGGCTCTACAAACATGGACCGTATGGCCATATTTCCCACAGTGGGTGCAGAGGCGACATGGAATGTTTTGGAGATGGTGATAATTGCATGTGGCACAGAGTGGGTAGATCCCAACATACGGCTTATTGGCTGGTGCTTGAGCCATGGGAGCAACTTGGTTAACAGGGATAGCAGGAGTGACCACAGCATAATTCTTAGCCTTTATTTTCTTATTATTGTGGTAGGGTTCAGTTTTGGCTTCTTTGATGTGTGCAGGAGGGGTTGTGGTGTTGGGAACTTTCTTGGTGCCTCTTCTAGTCAGAGTCCCTGCTTTCACATGGTTGTCAGTTAAAGTAGCAGATAGGTGGATAGCATCTTCGAGTGTTACGGGATTTCTCCCTAAGACAGTATCCTGAATCTGCCTAGGTAACCCACCAATGTACTTCTCAATGAAGCGGGATAAAGGTGTGACCATATGGGGCACAAGGAGACTCAACTCATGGAACCGAGTTGTATAAGCCAGACTCTCACCACTGTCTTGGGTAAGATCCCAAAACTCAGCTTCCAGTTTCTTCACCTCATTCCGAGGGCAGAATTCTTCAGTCATTAGTCTCTTAACCTCATCCCGTGGTAAGGCCATTGCTACTTCCATGCCTCTAGTTCTCTTTTCCCCATTCTACCACATGAGTGCCCATTTTTGAAAGACACTTGTGGCATGATGAACACGAAGGTTATCGGGGCAGTCACTATTGAGGAAGGTGCCCTCAATACTTTCGAACAATTGAAGGAGTCTTGTGGCTCCCTCGGTACCATAGAACTTAAGAGGATTACATGAATTGAAGTGCTTGAAAGTGCATTGTGGTGGGTTGGCACCACCACTACCATTTGTTCCATGGTTACCATTTGTGGCCCCATTAGCTTGTGTGAGTTGAGTTACAAGCTGGGCAAGGATTGCTGCAATATCAGCGTTATTGTTGGTCACGGTAGCACGTCGGGGAGGCATTCTACAGATTTGCACAACACAAGAAAAGATGTAAGAACTTATGAAAGTTGATTGGATTTAAAGAGGATAAGTTAATAAATAGAATAGTTAATCATAGTCTGGATTATACTCAAATAGTGATAAAATCACTTGAATACTATGACACATTAAGGTTAATTAAACTCATATAATTTTCAAGGAGACATGCTTTAGCCTATAGGTAAACACTCATCCCGGGAATTCCCAGGAAAGCATACGGGTCCCTCGGTTAATTGGGATTTATACGAAATGCTTTCCTAGACAGAAAACCCAGAATACAGGTGTGTAGAAAAAAAGACTGATTGCTACCAAATTATTCTAAGTACAAATGCTGCTGATAGGCTTATCAGCAGCATTCATCACATATTGCTACTGATAGGCTTATCAGCAGCATTCAACACTTGTTGCTGCCGATAGGCTTATCAGCAGCATTCAACACAAGGTGCTGCTGATGGGCTTATCAGCAGTATTATTCTCATCTCTGCTGCTGATAGCTTTATTCTCTGAAGACCAAACGTTGCAGCTGACTATCCATGTGAAGCGCCTCTGACACCTTTCTGCAAAAGCAACTGCCACACTCCAAGCAGAAGGAACCTCAATGGTGCAACCAATAAAGGACAATAACGCGCTTCTCCAAGCATGCAAACAATGATGCCAAAGAAGACGTTTCAATAAAGTTATCTAGATTAGCCTTTACGTGTAATTTAGATTAATAAACAAGATCAACGGTCTGTGTTCGATCTGATCCTTAGAATCAAGGGTCTGTCTTGATTCTAAGTTACTATATATATCTTGTAAACACTTCAAACAAAGTGTGTCTTCATAGTGCCTTGATAGTGCTTCTTGATAGTGTTTTACTTGTAAACTTGTAATCTCAGAAGTCTAATATAACAGTGCATTTATCAGTATTCTTGCTGTTTACTTGTTTACTTTGTTGGTTGCTATTGTTTCCGCCAATATCAACTAGAACAGAATCACCTTGTAATCTTACGATCCTACAAGTGGTATCAGAGCTTTGGCTCAAGATTAAACAAACTAACACTTGTTTAATCACTTTCTGATTCTATTCAAAACTCTATTCTTGATCAAGTCACACAAAACAAAAATGGCACAAAGCAACGGGCTTGAAGACATCCTGAAGCAGCAATACGAAAACTTTGTCTGCAATGAAGGTGAGTCACTAACCAGTGTGTATAACAGGTACACTTACTTGGTAGGAGAGCTGTAGTGCTCTGAGGTGAAGCTGGAGAATGAAGACATTCTCAAAAGGTTCATCAGATCTCTTCCTAGTTGCTGGACACTTTACACAGTGTCAATAAGAAGAACTGAGAATCTGAAGACTCTGCAGATGACCGAGCTCTTTTGTATGCTAAAAGCCTATGAATTAGAAATAATTCAAGCCAAAGAAAGAAGCTCAAGCCATCAATCAGCCTCTTCCACCACCTCTCCCGCGCTCCACTCTGACCACTCAGGTCCTAGTTCAAGCGACTATTATCCTACCAGACAAGCACACCAAGCTCAGCCAAGACACCAACAACAGCAACATGTCAATCCTCCAGCACAAACTGCAGCCTGTGCAAATGTTGGAACTACTGACTTTGACTGGAGCTTCCAGCCTGAGGATCTTTCTACCAACAATCAAGCTCTCATGGCAGACACATTAGAGGTATCCTCTCTAACTTCAGACACATCAGAGGTACCACCAAAGGTATATGAAAATCTATGTACTCAAGAGTGCATTGATAAGGTCCTTGGATATAGGAAACATAACCAGAAGCTCATAGATCAAAATGAAGAATTTCACCAAATGAAATCTGAATTTAAAAAGGTTGAAAATAGTTACAAGGAAAAGAATGATTGTTTAAAGAAAGAAATTTCATCATTAAAACATGAACAAACAAACCTTGAAACTCAAATTGATGATATTCTGGTTAAGTTGAAAGCTGGAAGGGCTGAATTAGCAGACTAAAAGGTCCATGTGGAAAAATATGAATTTGCATCCAAAAAGCTGCAAAGACTTTTAGATGTTCAAATCCATGAAAATGTAAGAACTGGGTTGGGATATCCTGCTGACCAGTATAAAACCGTCGCACCTCCTGCTGATTACGTTGCCATCCATGAACCAAGCTTCAATCTAGCAAATCTTGACATGGCCAACCGAAATCTTGACCCTGTTGTCAAAGAAACCCATGTGCAAGAATGCACTACTTCATCAGAGAATGAGTCAACTTGCTCAAACTCCACTGAAACAAGTAATGCCTCATCTCCTCATGCCCCTCAAGTGATAGTCACTAAAGATGAAGTCCCTATTATCTCTTCAATACCAGTTCCTAAACCGTTCAAACAAATCAGAATTAGCTATCCTCCAGAAGGAAGAAAGCTAACTATTGAAAAGGGACAGTCTTCCACCTCCACCAACTCAAAGCCTCCTTTCAATTCAGTCCAGCCAAGGAAGGTGTTTGACACATATCATGCACCTGAAGAAAGGGTTCCATATGTTCAAAAAACATTGGAAGAAGCTACTTTTGAGCACAACAAAGCTCACCCTTGGAATTTCAAAGACCTTTTCAAAAGAAAGGATTATGTGCATCTGTCAAAGGATAAACTGGCAAAATCATGTTTTGTCTGTGGGAAATATAACCACACTGCCAGCACCTGCTTCTACTACCTACAGCAGCAAAGAAACCTCAAGCAACATGCTTTTGAGAAGACAAAGAAGAACAAACAGGTAAGAAGCTTTGAAGGTAAGACAACTCAATTCAGAAAATCTCTTTCTCCACCAAGGGAGCAGTTGTCAAAGCCTCAAAAATCTTGCATCATCTGTGGAGAATCAAACCACTTTGCAGCAAACTGTAAGTTTAACCCTTTCAACCAGATTCTTCAACAAGCCCCTCAAAGACAAAGGGTAAAGAAGGATCAACATACATCGGTTGTTAGTCCAGTTAAGCCCAAGAAAACGGAGCAGAAGCCTTCAGCAGCAACCAAATCTGCTGCTGATAAGCTAACAAAGTCCGCAGCAAAAGTGTCCACTGCTGATAAAGCAAGATCCAAGGGAAAGCCTTCAGCAGCAACATAGTCTGCTGCTGCTCAAGCAAAGCCTTCAGCAGCAACACAGTCTGCTGCTGCTCAATCAAAACCATCAGCAGCAACACCAGCTGCTGCAGCTATGCCAAAGTCATCAGCATTCACGCCAGCTGCTCATAGGTCAAAGAAAACTGGAAAACCTATACCTCAGCAATGGAAGGTGAATATACCACCAAGCATCATCATTGGCTCCGTTGAATGTGCACATGTTGACACTAATAATCCAAGAACCCTTTTCTGCAAGAACGCAAGCTCTTGGATTTCTCCCACTGGTATGATGAACTTTGTTTAAAATCTTTCTCCAAAATCAGATTCTGTAAATGTGTTGGTATCTTGTTGTAAATAAAAGTAATAAGTCAGCAGCACTTTTGCCTTTCAGCTGCTGACAGGTTTAATTTTCAGCAGCAGTGGATTTGCCACTGACTGCCTTAAGTTATCAGTAGGAACAAGTTCTCCTGCGGATAGCTTTAAGGCAATCAGCAGTAAAATCCCTGCTGCAGACCATTGCATCTATCAGCAGCAATTAAGTTTGCTGCTGACAGACTTAACCATCCACAGCAACCAAGTTTGCTGTTGATGGGTAAAATAAGTCTACATTAACTTTTACCCGCTGTAAAAGTAAATATCGTCAGCCTTTACCATGACTGCTTGAGTGCTTTACAGCTGTAACAATGAAAAGTGAAACAGGTTGTACTGTACAAGTAAAATTGCTTTTTCTTCGTCTGTCGTTATATCACAATCTCAATCCTTCCCACAACCTCTTCATATTCAATTTCAAACCTATCTCCCATCACTTTCTCTCCCATCCCCACAGCATTCAAAGCCCTAAACAATTAACCACCATTCAAACACCCTTCTCTCTTCCCTCCAAATCCATAACAATGGCAAGCGCAGACATAAACAACCCAAACGACAAGTTTTCCCCATATCACAACCTCACTGCATGCCTAATAAAGGGCAAGAAATCTGAAGGATTCAATGATATGATCGACTTCCTTTGTCGGTCCAAAATCCACCATGCCCTGACAGTCAACCCAACCATCTATACTTCCCACATGGAAGATTTTTGGAGCTCAGCCGTGTACTCTACTGACCAGGGCACTCCCCAAATCGGTGGCACGGTAGACGGCAAGGAGATGATTATCACTGAAGCAAAGCTCCGCCAACACCTCAAGCTTCAAGATGAAGGGGACGCCATCTCTTACCCCAGAGACGTATACACGAGGACCTTTGTATCCTTAGGGTACACTGGGAATCAAACAGAGTATATGATAGAGAAGGCACTCATGGGTCCCAAATGGAAGTATCTCTGCCACACTCTTCTCTAATGCATATCCCAGAAGAGGAGTGGCTGGAACCAACTTAGCTCCGGACTTGCGTCGGCAATTCACGGTATGATAACTGGGGCGGGTTTCAATTTTTCCCACCTCATTCTTGAAGGTTTGAGATACAACCTTCAAGAAGGGGTGAAATCTCAGTTCTTTATGTACCCAAGATTCTTGCAGGAAGTGTTCAACATTGAGCACCAAGATCTTTCAAAAACTGCAAGAATCTATGTCATGCTGGGACATAAGAACAACATTTTTCAAAGCATGAGAACAGTTTCATCAAAGTTCTCAGGGGCCGACGTTCCATTGTTATCTACAATGCTGAACATACAAAGTGCCCAGGGTGACAGTTCAGCAAACCCAGCTGATACTGATCCCACACCCTCCACCTCACTGCCACAAACTCAATCCGTTGCTTCCCTTGATCGAACCCCTATGCATTCTACTGAGGATGCACAGGCACATAATTTACTTACCCATAGTTTGCTTGCTCAACCGGAACACAGGGCCCCGGTTGCAGCCAAATATACAAGGAAAAGGGGCAAGAGAACTCCTTCTTCTCTTGCCTCCAAGGCCCAAACCCAAGCCAACATCCCTCACTCAGAATCACAACATTCTAGTGAGAATATCATAAGGGAAAGCCACACGGTTAGGGAGACTCCTTCGGAAGTCTCTCTATTAGGATTAGGATCACTTCCCGGATCCGTAGAACAGCCCCCTGAGCACTTCCTTTCTCTTCTGAACGTAAGTGTTGAGGAACCTGATCAAGATGATGTACCTTCTCCAACTACAACTATCTCGGAGGTACTGATTGGTCTTGCTTCCGAAACACCCAACCCAAGTTCTTCACCCTTGAAGGTCCACTCTAGGAGTAATGAAAGAGTGGATGTGGAAGAGGCTGTCACTACTGCTGGTCCATTAAATGACCAGGAGGACAGTGACAACATCCTTAAGACCTCAACCACGACAACTCATGGTGAGGGTGTTTCCTTGGAAACTCCCCTCACTGAGAGGAATCCCAGGCGCCAAGAAACCACGGGTGATGGGGATGCTGAGGCTCGGCCTAAGGCCCCATCTGGGTCCAAGGATTCCACAAATGTGGATGACGACAGACTGAAACTTCATAACTTGGAATTGACGGCCAGGGTGGCTATGCTAGAGGCTGAAGTGTCCAAACTAAGACACCAAGTCTCTATGCATGAAGCCCATCAATGCCCAACTTTAGCCACTCCCTCTCTTGTATCAGCAGGCACCCAAACTGATGCTTACCTGTCTACTGATGCAACCAAAAAGGGGGAGATGGTCTCTATGGAAGAAGATACAGACAGTCTTGACGACTGGATTCAAGAGCAGGTTCTACTTCAAAGCTCACTATTCAAGCCTGCGTTTGTACAAATTCATGACTTGCCAGCCACAAATAAAGAAGACGAAGAGAAATCTGAAGACTGGAAGTTGGTCGTCAGGGCTGTCGATGAAATGCTGAATGGTACTGAAGACACAGAACAAACAAATACACCATTCAGCATCATCCCTGAAGCAGCAGCCATCATTGGTCAATCCTCAACCCCCCAACTACTCAGATCATCAAAGAAGCTAGAATTTGACTCCATTCTAGCTTGGGGGTATGATGGATCAGCTGAGAGGTTTTGGATTGGATGGGAGTTCAGCGGAGTAGAAGAGCTGAACTGGAACTCTCTCAATGCCCTCCAAGTCCTACATCTGCATTTAACTAACTGCATCAACACCTCAACAGATCTCTCAGCAGAACTTGCCATTGGTAAGTTCCATGACCTGATGGAGGATAATCTACCCAGGTTCCAAAGATTCCTACAAGCAGCACATCGGGTAGCTTATCCTGAAACCTCGGCGGCCGCAGAAAGGAGACTGACTCCTAGCAATCTTGAAATAACAAGGAGCAGTCTTCTCCCTGAAGAAGAAGTTCTGGGCCTTCAAAGATTCCTGTATGCCTTCCTGGTCAAGGACTTGGACGTGCTAGGTTGGGTGAGCACTAAGTCCCTTGACCACACTCTTCTGCTCAACAACGGCTCCTCTCTCATCATCAACACCAGGAACATCCTTCAGCTGCCCTCAGACTTCCTATTCAAGATTTTTCAACTCAGGGCAAACATCTGGAATGTCAACTCACTTGAAAGCCAGGCAATGATAGATACTGTCAGAGCCCATCTTGAAGAAGAAGGACTGATTCCTCAGGAAGAGTCTGTGTCAACTTCTGATGCTGACTCCAACTCAGATACTCCACAAGTTGAAGCCACATCTGCAGCATCTGGCACAAGATCTTCTCTTAGGGATCAACTGAGGGAAATAGAAGGTCCTGAGTATCAACTTGATGAAGAAAGTGATCATCCCTTGTCAATCCCTCAACTTGCCAATCAAGCTGAGGCAGAGATCCCAATAGCAGCATCATCATCTGCTGTTGTGATCAGTGAAGCTGAAGCAGAGGCATCCAATGTAAACAAAGGAAAGCGAATCATGACTGATGAAGATGAAGAGAGGTTGCAAAAAGAGAAAAGAGAGACAGAAGAGAAAAGAAGAAAAAGAGAAGAAGAGGAGATGGCTGACATGAAAAAGGCTCAAGAAAGAAAAACAGTCATTCTCCTAAGAGAACAAACCATCCAGCTGTATGCTAGACAGCTGGATGAGCTGAAAAGAAAGATTCCTGCAGTTGACCAGATTGAAGAAGATGCAGCTCTTGCTCGTCAACTGCAGGAACAATTCAATAAAGAGGAGGAAGAATTGGAGAAAAAGAAGAAAGAACAAGCTAAGTTCAGAATAACCGATTCTGAACTAGCTAAAGAAATGAGGGAGGAGTGGGTAAAGACTCTAGTCTCTCAAGGTGAGGATGCAGACTACCTTGAGAAACTATCAACTAAAGAAGTCTACAGAGCCTTCATGGGTCAGCAGGGTCAATTGGCTAGCAAGAAAAAGGCTGAAGAAGAAGAAAAAGCCAAGCTACAGTCCAAGAAGACCATTGCACTGAATAAAAGAACCCATGAAGAAAGGAAGGTCATGATTGACTTCCTCAAGGCTAGAGGAGATAGTGGAAAAAGGCTAGGTCCCATGAATTTCATGAACCTGCAAGCCCTCTACTTCAAAGTTAAAAAGGATGACGAAGAAAGACTAGGGAAGAAGGGCTCCAAGAAAAGGGTACTTATCAAAGAAGAAGAAAAACCAAAGACAAAGAAACTCAAGCCTTCTCCCACACCTACCTCTTCCTCAGTCCATCATCCTTCCACTCTCCTCCCCAAACCTTCCACTCCTCCACCCAACAAGTCCAAATCATCCCACCCAGCTCCCACTCATCAACAACCTCCCCTAAAGAAATCCAAATACACATCTGAACCTGAAGACTCAAGAAACATAGTTGAATGGGTCTACAATCCATAGGATCAAAGGTTTGAGATCTTCAGGGGGAGAACTGAAAGAAGAAGATCTACATACAGGTCCGTTGATGAAGTTCTGCAACTACCAGATTCAGACCTAAGAAGAATTTTGGAGCTGGGTGAAGCTCATGAGCCTGCAAATGAGAGAGGGAAACATCTTATGCTAGCAATCAGACATTACTTCAACCCTAGCAAAGATGTGGTCATGGATATCAAACCACTCAAGTCCCACTCTCCATTTGTATCTTGGTCCTACAATGCTAATTTGGATGAGTTCACTCTGATTGATGTAAAGAAGCAGCAGATGAGATGTTCAAGCAAAGCAATTTACAAAATTCCACACAAAGACATCAAGACTCTGTCTGAACTTCCACTGAACAATCCCAGCAAGGATCCAAGAGGCTATGAGGTTGAAAGGATAGTCATCCACATGCAAAAGCTTCAGCAGCAAAGTAATTAGAAGAATTTTGGTTGCATCAGTCTAGGGGGAGTTTGTAGAACCAAAGACTGATTGCTACCAAATTATTCTAAGTACAAATGCTGCTGATAGGCTTATCAGCAGCATTCAACACTTGTTGCTGCTGATAGGCTTATCAGCAGCATTCAACACAAGGTGCTGCTGATGGGCTTATCAGCAGTATTATTCTCATCTCTGCTGCTGATAGCTTTATTCTCTGAAAACCAAACGTTGCAGCTGACTATCCATGTGAAGCGCCTCTGACACCTTTCTGCAAAAGCAACTGCCACACTCCAAGCAGAAGGAACCTCAATGGTGCAACCAATAAAGGACAATAACGCGCTTCTCCAAGCATGCAAACAATGATGCCAAAGAAGACGTTTCAATAAAGTTATCTAGATTAGCCTTTGCGTGTAATTTAGATTAATAAACAAGATCAACGGTCTGTGTTCGATCTGATCCTTAGAATCAAGGGTCTGTCTTGATTCTAAGTTACTATATATATCTTGTAAACACTTCAAACAAAGTGTGTCTTCATAGTGCCTTGATAGTGCTTCTTGATAGTGTTTTACTTGTAAGCTTGTAATCTCAGAAGTCTAATATAACATTGCATTTATCAGTATTCTTGCTGTTTACTTGTTTACTTTGTTGGTTGCTATTGTTTCCGCCAATATCAACTAGAACAGAATCACCTTGTAATCTTACAATCCTACAAGGTGTCACCCTTCCAGATTACACATGTCCTCAAATAATTAACAAAGTTTAAAAACCTTAACGAGGGAATAAAGAAATATATATATATATATATATATATATATATATAGATTTGGGTCCATGAAATTTCCACATGCTAAGAAGATGATGATGATAGAGAAATAGGTAAGAAGGTTATGAGGCTTTGGGGTATAGGTAGGGATGTTGTTTATTTAGTCTATTATTTAAGTATAATCTAATAAGTCATGAATTTTAACAAGTAAGGCATCAATAATAACTAATCATAGTAAGCATGTAACACATAGCATGTATCACATATCACATAATCATGAAGCATGGCATAAGTGGGTGTCTGAAAGTTATAGCCTAGGTCAAGGGTGCCTAATAACCTAGTTCCCTATAACCAAGGCTCTGATACCAATCTGTCACACCCCAACCGACGGCGGAAACGTCGGAGCAAGACATGTAGACTGTTCATGAGCACAAGGTCAACGAAATTGAAATATATTAATTATTAAAATTCATTGTATAGATTTAAGACAAAACAAAATCAAACCAAGTACATAAAATGAAATACATAAATCCTTTATTAAAATTAACTAGGCCCAAAACTTATGTGTAGCGAGTCTTGATCAAAATCACACATTAGCACCTGAAACATGAATAAAATAAGGTCAACTAAAAAGTTGGTGAGCATACACAGGTTTATACATAAATAGTGTATAGATGTAAATAATCAAATCCTTACATAACATGATAAAATAAGGCATTTATGGGGAGCAACTATTGTGTAACAAAAGTACATTCAAACCTTTGTAACTAGCATGCAAATTGTGTTGTCGGCAACAATCACCCTAATCTGGGTGGGTTTGTCAGACTCAATAGATCTATCATTGTTAACCGTCGACTTGAGTAGTTAATGATTGCACATAAATTGTACACAAACAGTTAACACACCTAGCACTCAAACATAAAGCTCAAATTTTGCATACATGAATGTAAAGAGGATTTGTGTTTGTGTAGTTTATGTAAATGTAAAAAATTGTGTGTATAGAGCTAATGTTTCCCCCAAAATATGTAAAATAGTGTAAATGGGGCTATGTAATACTCACTTGGATCAAGGGTGTAGCTAGCACGCAAGACTAGGTAGCAAAATGATCCTTGTAACTCACAACGTTAACCTAGTGGGTAATATATATTAAATTAATAATGTGTACCATAGTCTAGGTCTAAGTCTCGGATTTAATTAAATGTGTGTACAAAGAGTTGTGTCATAGAATGTATGGAAGTGTAGGAAATTGCGGTTTGTACTTAAAGGTGTTGTATAAAATGAAAGATTTGAAATGAATAGTTTTAGAATATTTTAATTAGGGTTTGGGTTTGAATAACTAAATAAATTAAATAATTATTATTTATTTATTTAGTTATAAAAATAATGTAGGTATTAGGTTTTGTTAAGTATAACCTAAATAACAATTGTTGTTTAAATATAAATTAAATAAATAATTGTTACTTTATTTATTTATAAAGGTATGTGATTTATTTAAATATAATTAAATTCTATGCATGATTTACAAAATGTAATTTATATTTAAATGTAATTGAGTTCTACGTATGATTTACAAAATGTAATAAATAATAATTTGATTTATTTATATATTTGCCATTTAAATTGAAAATGAAAATTAATTGTTTTTAATTAGAACTTTTTTTTTTTGAGTGTTAGAAATAAAATTTAAATTTTATAAAACTTTGTATAAAGTTTTTATTAAAATTGTCACCAATTTATAAATAATTTACTCAAAATAATTACATAATTTAAATTGAGTATTCAACAAATAATTTTATAAAAATAGAGATTTTTATGCAAAAATTGTAAAACTGGTTTCATTCTGTTCTAATAATTGTAAAGTTTATAAAAATAAATTTTTTATAGTTTTTGGAGACTTAAAAACGGTTTTTAAAAATTAATCAGACCACAGGGACTCGAACCCGGGTGTGTGCTGGGTGTGCCGGACGAACAAACCACTGGACCAGGAGGCGGGTCCGATCATTGAATTGGGTTCCAAATCGATTTAACACGCGACAAAGATGGGACCGGGTTTGGTTTTTAATGAGGGCGCAAAAAGTCAGGCCGGTCGCGCGGGCCGTGCGTTTTGAACCCACACCGCCTAGTTCAGGTCCTAGTGTCTTAACTAGGTGGTTCGTTGGTCTTGTTAGTAACCCGGAAATTAAAATACGAAAAGTGAATTTTATCAAATCCCCAAATCAGAAAATACAATCATAAGTACAAGAACCCTAATTTGATTCGTGTTTGATGGGTTCTGTTCTTACAATTGAATATGGGGCTTTTGATAAGGACTCGAAAATGAGTCGAATGATACCAAAACTTACGAATTTGGTTTGGGCACGAATGCAGGCGGCTACGGGCTTGCTCCGACTGTTCTTCGTGATCGACAAGATTCAAAAGGAGAAATGAGATGCGATTATCGGTTCAGAAAGGTTGTAAGGGACTAGGCGAAGGCGCACACATGATTTAATTCGTTTAATTTCACGCGGATTAGCTGTTTTGATTTTAATTTGACCGAAATGGACGGGGAGGCTTGATTTCGCGTAAATTCATTGAATTGAGAGTGAATCGGGTCCTGTCAATGGTTTAAGTACGTACGTGATTGATCTGCGAGGTATTTACGGGATTAAGACGCGTTAGTTTTTCTGAATTAAATGCAATTGATATCGATTTGACTATGCAAAGTCAAATCCTTTCAAAATTCGAATTTGACCGCGAGTTTGAACGAATTGATTTGTTGATTGGGCCTGGATTGGGTCAATTTTTTTGTTTGTGTAACCATGAGGAGTCTAAACCAACCAGAAATCGTCGAAGGCAGCCTTGGATTATCACGATTTGGGCTGCTTTGACTTTTGAAAGTCAACCGGATCATGGAAAGTCAAAATTGATGTTTAAAAGTCAAAATTGAAAGTGTAGGTTTAATTGCTTGAGAGTTCAAATGGTTTAGGGTCGAATCTAATGAAAAATCACTTGTAAATTGGGTGTAAATGTGTATATATATGTACACATAAGTCTATTTATATATATATATATACATATAGGGATTCTAAAATAAATGTGGGTGGAAATTGTGAAGCTGCATTTGATAAAATTAGGGCTTGATATAACCATTTTACTAAGATTGAAATTCATACATGCTTTATTGTACTAAAATGAAAACATTAAAATCAGAAAGGTTACACTTTATTCGACTTACCTTCATCACTTGACTCTTGTTCATTAGAACCATAACCAACATTACCAGTACCATCACTACTACTATTATCGTCATCAGAAGGCTTGTCATCATCTTTTCTTTCACCAGTAATAACAACTTTCTCTACTTCCTCTTCCTCCTTCTCTTTATCTTCCTCTTTCTCTTTCTCTGTGTCATCAGTAATCTCCATTCCTTCACCTTGATTATTAAGCAAAACATCCACATCAAACATGTCTTGTGATCCATACATTGTTGCTTCAATTATCGGTGAACTAATAGGTTCTGTTGCAGCAGGAATTTCTTGATTTTCAACATTTGTTGTAGGGGTGACATTCTCAGTAGTATTTTGAAGACCAAGATTATTAATCAAGTCTTGTACCATTCTTTGCTGTTGATCAATCTGTTGTTGTTGCTTGTGAATAACCTCTTGCTGTCGACTGCTTTCTACTCTTAGTTCTCTTATTTCTCTTGAGTTAGCAGCTTCTCTACTTTGAAAATTTGTAATCTGAGTCTTTAATTGACTCACAACATTTGTAGTTTCTCTTGTAGCATAGTTTAAGAATTCTTCATCAACAAGATTGTAATCTTTTGAAGGCTTATACTTCTGTTTCTCAGGAATCACCTTTTCTTTCCCTTTGCCTTTATCTGCTATATCTCTCTTAGCCACTGTCTTAAGACTTTTGCTTTCGTGAGTTTTGAACACAATACCCTTAGACGGAGGAGGTCTAAGAGGCATGGTCTTTTAAGTTTCTACTTCTTTTCGTTTCTTTGTTGGTGGTGTTTCAGTTGTTTGGAATTATGGAGTTTGCACATTTTCATCAATCAAATGATCTTCATTATGAACCTCTGACTCTACATTCTGTGTTTCAGTAGGTTTGTTGATAGCTTCACTCACTTCACCAATCGGTTGCTCAACATTTCCAGTTTCTTCTTGATTTGCTTGTTGATTAACCTCTAAATTTTGATTAGCTTGTTCCACATTTCCAGCATCATTGTCATTGTTGTCATTTCAATCGTCACCATCATCACCATTATCTTCATCTTCAACATTCTCTACATCAGTATCCATTATATCATCAAATTCATCATCTATATTGAAGTCTGGATCAGGATCTTCTACAATCATATTAGGAAACAACGGTGTTACGGTGCCACTGAACTTGCTTCTTTTCCTAACGTTGTTCATACTGCTGAAAATAACTTCTTGCATTTGTTCCAAAGGTAACTCAATCCCATCATTAGGTAAATCAAGCAATAAGGTGTTTATGACCATCTGTACAAATCTGGGATACATCAAGAATTTGTAGTTTTGTCTTGGACCAACGAAATTGCTTATCATAGCTTCAAAGATCATTCTTGAAAAGTTGAATCTTCGATGAGTAGCTAGACAGACTAATGCACGACTAAAAACTTCTCCAGTTTGATCAAAAACTGTTGTCCTTGGACTCATGCAGTGAATAAGGACATGAACTAGATACCTCCATTGCTTACCAAGCATTGTCTTTGTAACATGTCTTCTTTGAAAGTATCCTTCATACCTCATAGTCATAACAATCCAAGATACTCTTGTATAGCTCATTTTGTATGGGAAATTCAGTGAATCTCTGAAATTTAGCACCTCCCTGATCACTTGCTTTGTAATTTTAATTGTTTTCCCTCCAACTGTGCTTTCTATCCATATCTCTTTGTTGACATGACGGTACACAACTGTCACACCCCAACCGACGGCGAAATACGTCGGGGCGGGACACGGAGACTGTTCATAAGCACATGATCAAACCAGATTTCATATAATTATTAAATCAAGGTTTCATGACATAAGTTCAAACAAACATCCAAAACAAAAATACATCAAATTGTTCAATTCATTATTCAATCTAGGTCTAAATCCTAAGTGGAGCATCTTGCATATGATCTCAAATATTTGCACCTGAAACATGATGAAAACAAGGTCAACTAAAAATAGTTGATGAGCATACATAGGTTTTGACTCTACAAATAGTTTCAAATTGTTGTGTACAATTCACATGTAACATGGTATAAATAGGCAATTATGGAGAACCACTATAGTAAACCGGGTGCACAATCAAACCTTGTGACATGTTAGGCATAACACTCAATGTTACCCTTGTGTATTGTCGGTAAGCAATCACCCTACCTGGGTGGATTTGTCAAATGTAATAGATCCATCATTGTTACCGTTGGCTTGTACGGAGTTAATGATTGTACTTGTTATAAATGTAGTTTAGCTCATAATGTCCAAGCATAAGACACAAAGATACACACATGTACACGATGTTTGAATTGTATAAATTGCAAATAGTTCAATTGTAATCATGTTTCACCCCAAAAATATAAAAATGTAAAATATGGGGCTATGTAACTCACCTGGTATGAGTAGCGTAAGTACTAGATACGTGAAGATGCCCGAACTACACGTGTCCTAAAATATGTAAGAACGTAAGTTCTATGAAATGTTGTGCTTGATTATGCGATCAATCCACCCAACTCGACTCCTTATAAAAAGTGTTTATCTTTTTGGGTTCGACCACGTTTGACTTGACGACACGTTGGTGACTTGTTAGAATAGATAAAAAAATATATTTATTTCTTAAAAATAAATATTAATAATAGATTGTATGATGGAAATCATGCATGTCATACAATATTCCTTTGATATATTAAAATATAAATATTTTGATGATCTAAATATTATGCAAATATCCAAATGTTATTTACTCATGTTTAAAGACATATGCATGTAAATAAATAAAGTATTTTTAATCATCCATGAGTTAAAAATAAATGTATGAATAGTAATAAAAATTGTTTCATTATCAATACTATTGTAAAGATAAAAGAACCCGGTTTTTTATTCAACAAAGTTTCCTTAAATAGAAAACGATTCTAATGACTTTATGTAGTAAAAATGATGATCTAAATATAAAATATACTTATATTTTATATAGAAATAGTCTTTGTAAATTCAAATGAAAAAAGATCCATGTCTAGTATAAAACCCATTTTTGAAAACAATAAAGTTACTATTATTAGAAATACGATCCATCAACATGCATGTGATCAAAATGATGATCCATCAACATGCATGTATCATCTAAGATATATCAAAGCAAGAAATCATAAAAAGAAAGTATACAAACTAGTTTTTAGATGATGCATGTTACATATTTAGATTCTTTTTACAAAAGAATGTAAGTTTTTGTTGGGTGTTATGACTTAAACACAATAGCTTGAAACAAGTAAATAAAAGTTAAATAAGATGAGTTTCTTACTTAGAAGATTCGAAAAAGATGAAGACTTGATCCTAGCACTTGAGAAATCACCAAATGAGGCTTGAACACTTGAATCTTTGAAATAAAATGGTGGTTGTGTGTGTGTGTTTGTGGCCGAAAATAGCAAAGAGGGAGGGAGAAGAGAGCTTTGCTCTTGAGTAGGAGGAAGAAATGGTGTGGAAATGAAGTGAGGGTGAGGCGGTATTTATAGTGTGGGAGAAGAGAGAAATGAATGATTTTAAATAAATAAAAAGAAAATAGTTATTTAATGTGGGGTGGTGGATGGAAGTGGATTGGTGGTGTAAGGAGGTGGAGTGTGAGAAAAGAGATTTTAGAAATTTTCTAGAAATATGGTAATGATTATGTTGGATTATTAAAAGATATTTAGAAAATTAATTTTTTTTTATAATTAATTTTTAATTATTTGTAATAAATAATATTATTTTGTATGTATTAGTTAAATACAGTGTAATATACAGTGATATCCGGAATGTGTTTAAAAGAAAATGTTTGTTAAAAATTCTCAAACTTTTATTTTTGACTTGAAATATTAATTCGCAGTGTTACGTATAATTTTTATATTCAAAATCATACTTTTAGTTATCTGTCTTAGATATAACCAACGTTCGTGTGTGACCGGATTGGTGTGTGACCCGGTAATTTTCCAAATTACCGATGCATGATATGAATCGATCGACCTTTGATATGCAACAAATGGACTTAATTACTCTAAATTAAGTACGATATGCACAAGTTTACATGATTAAAAGTTCATAAGCTTTATCTTTGATTTATTTATTATAACCAAGTATAAATATATATATATATATATATATATTACGAAAATAATATGTAATTGCAAAGATTGGAACTTTGAATTTAATACTTATTGAAATAACAATTGGTGTGTCACAATGTATTGAACAAGAAAGTGAAATTGAATTTTCCATTATTGCATAAAACAAGGTACAGGAAAATCATGGATGTTACAACAATGTTGTTGCAGAACTCTCGAACATGATTTTCATATACTGGAACTTGAGTGGATATTGCTATGTGAATCCTGGATTGATTCAAGAATCTAACAATCTCCTCATATCCTCTTGACTTTCGTGTTGATGAAGTCAAGCAAGCACAGATGTTATGCCTTGGCTCGAACTTTAACTGATTCATATTTGCATTGACAAACAATCAGTATTAGAAAATTCTAAAAATTTCTGAAATTTTACAACTCCAAACATTTCGATCGAAAACTCTGAGTCGAAAACACTTTTCGATCGAAAACTCTGAACAAATCAAATCATAATGCATGACATTTTGATCGAAAACTCAAATGATCAAAAACTACATTTCGATCGAAAACTCTGAAATTCTGAAAAACTTTGAACTTTGAACTTTTCGATCAAAAACCCTTGAAAACACCATTTTTCGATCGAAAACTCAGATTTAATAAAATTTTCAAACTTAAAACTTTTCGATCAAAATCATGAATCAAAAACACTTTTCGATCGAAAACACTTTTCGATCGAAAACACATTTCGGACAGATCAGTGTCCCTTCATTTCCATCTGAAAGAGATTTCATTCCATTCAAACGAATTTTCGATCGATTCATCAGAGATTTCGGGCAATTCAAATTCAAACATTAAACTACGGCTTTAGATCTATCCTAGAATCCTCTAAGAGTCACGAAAAACATACCTTGATGATCGAAAACACAGGAGAAACTCGATGACGTCACAACCACGGGATTTTGCTCGAAAACTTTGGACTCGTGAAAATCGCCAAACAATCAATCATAAACTAAGAATGGTGGTGAAATGTTTTCGATCGAAATGTCCAAAATATATAGCATACAAGATTTCGACCGGAAACAATTTCGGACAAAGACTTTTCGATCAGAAACTATTTCGATCAAAACTTTTCGGACAAAACAAGATTTCCGACAAGAGATTTCGACCAAAAACTTTGTACTTATAAAAATTTAAAATTTTATTTTCTTTATCCAATCCTGATATCATTAAAACATGTTCCAAAATTTTAATGCTTTCAAATACAAACAACAACAAAGAAAAATAATTTATACTTCATACAAAACACTTAAAAACACACCCATATTTTCAGATAATCCAGCCTTTTCACATGTTGATAAACTGAATTGACATAGGATCATAAATGCACACTGTCTTAATCACACTTCATATCAAGTCAGGATCTACTCAGTTCAACATTGATTGCCAGTATATTTATCCACATAAACTCATGCATCATGTTTCAGCAAATACTGTGTGACATTTAAGGTAGGATTAATCAATACAATGTGTACCCCACAATCGAGATGGAAAGAACTGAGAATCAACACAAAATTTCACCAGATCATGATCCAATCACCAGCATGAAGGTAGCGTTCTTAGCACAGGAAAAACAATCCAAGTGGATTTAATTGTTATCATATAGCATCAGAATCATTTTGATTCATTGTCTTGGTTTCTGAGATAGTACGAAATCATATTGATTCATATGAGATGTGGAGAGTATATATGAAGAATCATGAATGATTCGGGTATGCGGATATCCGTAAGATATTGGATATGTCAATTGAAATCACGAATGATTCAAAGGGCTAAACATACTAACTTCCTGGCTTCTATCCGAGATTTCCACCAGAACCATCAGCTGTATAAAGATGTTTAACTCTAAATCATATATTTGACGAATATAGTCAATAGAGCAAACAAATTGTGAAAATAACTCATCAAAATCCTGGTCTCATGGTATGACTAGATTCACTTTGCATTCGAATGATGAAAGTACCGATATTCGATGTGGGTAAAACATAAATATTGCAATTTAGTTAATCACACAAATATCGCCTAATTTATACATGCAGAGCCTAATGACATATCAATAATCGTAACCAATGTCACCATCATATCCAATTCATGCGTAAGCTCAGTTTACAAATATACTATCATTTCCTATTTTCAAGTCAATTAGTCACATCATTTTCACAGTTAATCATCAAACTCCACAAATTTTAAAACACAATATATGCACACATTAACATTTTTCTCATATTTTCTCTTTTTCTTTTATTCTCCCCCTAAAATTGCGATGCAAATTATTGTAGAAATAAAGACGGATGGCTAGAAAATTCTCTAAGTACAAATACTGCTGATCTCAGAGTTTGCTGCTGACCAACAAACTGCTGCAGATAAGCTTATCTGCAGCGGATACTTGTTCTTCTGCTGAAGAACAAATTTGCTGCGGATATCCTTATCTGCTGAAGACCAGAGTTGCTGTAGATAGGCTTCTCAGCAGCATCAACACTTGATGCTGCTGATAGGCAAATCATCAGCAGCTTTGGATGGTTGCATCTTGCTGCTGATCAATAACTCTGCTGCTGATAGTTATTCATCCATTGAAGATCAAACGTTGTAGCTGACCAGCCTTCCAAAATCAAAAGCAACCATTACCACTGACAACTTTCTGCTGTACCACTGACACATTCCATGAAGAAAGAATGCCACTTGTGCAGACAATAAAGCACTACAACGCTCTTCTCCAAGCATGCAAGCAATGATTCCTAAGAAGACGTTTGAGTAAAGTTAACTTTTATAGTGTTTATTGTCATTATACGTAGAATAGCTTCAATACAAGATCAACGGTTTATGTTAGATCTGATCCTTAGAATCAAGGGTCTGTCTTGATTCTAAGTTACTATATAAGTAGTACTTAGAGTCATTGTATCTTAGTGCGTTTCTTAGAGTTCTCTCTGTAATCTTGTAACCATTGAAGCTTAATACAAATTGCATTTATCAGTACTTCTTGTGTTTACTTGTTTACTTTGATTAAGTTGTGATTGTTTCTGCCAATCTCAACTGGAATAGAACCATCTTGTATTTACCGATCCTACAATTGGTATCAGAGCTTTGGCTCACAGATTAAACAAACTCACACTTGTTTAATCTTTCTTCGGTTCTATTCTAAACTATCTCTTTGTTAAAAGTCTCTCACTATCACAAATCAAAACAAAATGGCTCAAAAAATGGATTTGAAGATATTGGAAGCATCAACAGACAAGACTACGATATGCGGAAGAACTGAATGGAAAGCTTCTTCTGCTATCAGGAATACGGGATATGGAAATCCATTAAAGATGGAACATACATACCCATGGTGTCCTCTGCTGATTCCGGAGGTGCACTGGTTCCCAAAGAACCCTCCAAGTACTCTGATGAAGACATCAAGAAAATGGAGGTAGACTTTAAAGCCTTGGGAGCCATCCAGATGTGCTTAACAAATGAAGTTTTTCATAATTTCAGAAGTTACAAAACTGCAAAAGAGCCATGGGAGGCTCTGGAAAAGATGTTTGTTGGTTCAGAAGAAGTGAAAGAAAACAGAAGAGACATCTTGAAGCAGTAATATGAAAACTTCGTCCGGAAGGAAGGTGAGTCTCTAACGGTTTTATATAACAGATTTACCTATCTTGTAGGTGAGCTGCAGTGCTCAAAGGTGAAGCTGGAGAATGAAGATATTCTCAAGAAGTTCATCAGGTCTCTACCGAGTTGCTGGACACTGTACACAGTATCCATCAAAAGAACTGAGAATCTGAAGACTCTCCAGATGACTGAGCTCTTTGGAATGCTAAAAAACTATGAGCTAGAGATGATTCAGGCAAAAGAAAGAAGCTCAAGCTACCAAACAGCCTCAACATCCACCACCACCTCCTCTGCCCTCCATTTTGACCACTCAGGTTCCAGTTCAAGCAACTATTATCCTCCCATCATCACTCATCCCCAAACTCCAACCTCTTAAACAAACACCTCACCATTTCTCCTAGAAGGTCCTCCTCAAACCTCAACCTCTGCTGCTTTTGTTTCTGAAAACTCAACCAACATGTCCTTTATCAAGGAGGATTTGGAATGCTTCCATCCAGATGACTTAGAAGAAATGGACATACAGCACTCGTATGCCATGCTATCTATAAGAGCAAAAAATTTCTACTCTAGAACCGGAAGACCCATTCCAAGTAACAACTCCAACACCAGAGTTGGCTTGAATAAAAGCAAATTAAGATGTTACAACTGTAACCAACTGGGTTATTTTGCTAGAGAATGCAAGGCACCAAGGGCAAACCCAACAGCTCCTCAATCAAGACAAGCTCACCAAGCCCAACCAAGACAACAACAGCAACACGCTACTCCTCCAGCTCAAACTGCAGCTTGTGCAGCCATTGGAACTTCTGACTTTGACTGGAGTTTCCAGTATGAAGATTTGCCTGCTAACAACCAAGCTCTTATGGCAGACACAACTGAGATACCGCCTCAGGTATATGAACATCTCTGTTCCCAAGCTTCTATTGATAAGGTGTTAGGCTACAGAAAGCACAATCAAAACCTTATATATCAAAATGAAGAGTTTCATCAAATGAAATCTGAATTCACAAAAGTAGAAAACAATTATAAAGAAAAAATTAACTGCATAAAGAAAGAGATTTCATTACTAAAACATGAACAAACCAATCTTGAAACTCAGATTGATGATCTACTGGCTAAATTAAAAGCTACCAGAGCAGAATTGGCAGAACAAAAAGTTCATGTTGACAAATATGAATTTGCATCCAAAAAGCTACAAAGACTTTTGGATGCTCAAATTCATGACAAGGTAAAAACTGGTCTGGGGTATCATGCTGAACAATATCAAGCCATTGCACCTCCTGCTGACTACGTTGCCATTCACGAACCAAGCTTCAATCTCTCAAATCTTGAAAAGGCCAACCGAGATCTTGATCCTTCAAGGCATGAACCATTGGTACAAGAATGAACTACCTCGTCAGAATCTGAGTCAACTTTCTCAGAGTCCACTAGAACTGAGGAGGCCTCATCACCAATACAAATACCTGCACCGCCTGTTCTTGAAGTCATTCAAACAAGTACTCCTGTCCCTTTACCAGCTGTTCCGATTCCTATGCCTTTCAAACAAATCAAAATCAGCTATCCTCCAGAAGGAAGAAAGCTAAATGTTGAAAAGGGACAGTCTTCAACCTCTAACAACTCAAAGCCTCAAAGAAAGGTGTTTGACATATGTCATGCGCCTGGAGAAAGATTTCCATATGTTCAAAAGACATTGGAAGAGGCCACCTTTGAGCACAACAAAGCTCACCCCTGGAACTTTAAAGACCTATTCAAAAGAAAGGACTATGTTTACCTTTCAAGGGACAAACTGGCCAAATCATGCTTTGTCTGTGGAAAATACAACCACACTGCCAGCACCTGCTTCTACTACCTTTAGCAGCAAAGAAACCTCAAACAACATGCTTTTGAGAAGACACACAAGAACAGAAAGGTAAGGAGTTATGAAGCCAGGGCAACTCATTTCAGAAACTCTCTTTCCCCACCAAGGAAGCAGCTGCCAAAGCCTCAACAATCTTGCATCATCTGTGGTGAATCAGACCACTTTGCTACAAATTGTGACTTTAATCCCTTCAACCAGATCCTTCATCAAGCCCCTCCTAAACAAAAGCCTATCAGTATAAGAACCTCTACAGAGAATCCCTCCATCAACAAGGTAAAGAAGGATAAGCATACATTGGTTGTTGAACCATCAGCAGCTAGCAACAATGTTGGTAATCAAGCCAAGCCCAAGAAACCAAAGGACAAGCCTTCAGCAGCAACCAAGTCTGCTACTGCTCAAGCAAAACCATCAGCAGCAACAAAATCTACTGCTGATAAGCCTAAGTCCTCAGCAGCAACAAAATCGGCTGCTGATAAGCTAAAGTCATCAGCAGCAAAATTTGCTGCTGATAAAGCAAATCCATCCGCAGCCAAGGCAACATCAGCTGCTGACAGACAAAGAGAACTGGAAAACCATCTCCTCAGCAATGGAAAGCCAAGATCCCAGCTTCTATCCCTTCAAGAATCATCATTGGTTCGGTTGATTGCACACATGCTGAATCTAATATTCCAAGAACCCTTTTCTTCAAGGATGCAATCTCTTGGATTCCTCCCACTAACTAGATCTCTCTCATGTGCAGGGGCAGCCAGGTCACAAGAATAACACATGGGTGATTGACAGTGGTTGTTCCCGACACATGACAGGCAACAGATCCATCCTCTCCAACTTCAGACACTTCAATGGAGGATATGTTGCCTTTGAGAGTGACTCAAAAGGAGGATCTATTACTGGACAAGGGACTGTGTCAAATGAAAGATTGAGTATTGATAAAGTAAATTATGTCAAAGAATTGGACTTCAATCTCATGAGTGTTTCCCAGGTCTGTGATCAAAAGCATTGGATGCTCTTCACCGATAAAGAATGCTTTGTACTATCTCCTGGCTTATCCAAACCTCCTCCATAAAATCTTTATGTGCTTGACATGAATGAGGTCACTCCATCTGGTAATGTATCATGTTTTCTGTCAAAAGCTTCAGTTGATGAATTAGCTCTCTGGCACAGGAGATTAAGCCATGTTAACATCAAAACTATCATCAAATTGGTGAAAGAAAATCTTGTCAAAGGGCTTCCTGATAAAGAATTCCAGCTAGAAGATCACTACATTGCTTGTTTGAAAGGGAAGCAACACAAGAGTTCTCACAAGCCCAAGACTTTGAATACAAATGATACTCCACTACAGCTGCTGCATATGGATCTCTTTGGTCCTACAAATATTATGTCAATGGGCAAGAAGTCATACTGTCTGGTGATAACTGATGACTACGCCAGATTCTCATGGGTATACTTCTTGAGAACTAAAGATGAAACTGCTGAGATCCTCAAATCCTACATCCTTAAGGTAGAGAATCAAAGCAATCAGAAGGTGAAGATCATAAGGTGTGATCAGGGCACAGAGTTCAAGAACCACACTTTGAACTGTTTCTGTGAGAGCAAGGGGATTGAAAGGCAATACAGTGCTCCAAGAACTCCTCAACAAAATGGAGTTGCTGAAAGAAGAAACAAAACTCTAATTGAGTCAGCAAGATCTATGTTGGCTGACTCAAAACTGCCTCTAACATTTTGGGCAGAAACATTAAGCACAGCCTGCTATGTGCAAAATAGAGTTCTCATAGTCAAGCTTCTCAACAAGACACCCTATGAACTATGGTTCCAAAGAGTTCCATACATTGGATTTCTAAAACCTTTTGGATGTCCATGCACAATTCTGATCACACATGGGGTTCTTCCTAAGTTTGGTGCTAAATCCGATGAACGATATTTTGTGGGCTATTCCTCTCAATCCAAGGCCTACAGAGTATTCAACTCCAGAATAAGAATTGTGGAAGAATCAGCCAATGTGGAATGCGGAGAACACATTGTCTGTGAACAGGGAAAATGCCCAAACTGGCTTTTTGACATAGACTCTCTCACCCAAATATTTGAGCCTCTCATCTTCTCAAATATGGAGTCTTCCTCTTCTCAAGCATATGCTTCCACCCCCTCTGACTACATACTGGGTTTTCCAAAATCCTCTATCAGTCTGAGAAGACCATCCATTGATCCTCCATCTATTATAGACGCCCTTGAAGCAAGTGCAGCCAGAACCACACTCTCTAATGTCACCAACAGCAACCTGCCAGAAAATGAAAAATTGAATGAAGACTCTTCGGTAAATGCTGTAGAGGCTGTAAATACCATTGCTGATAATACTGATGTAGCTGTTGATCTTGAAGACTCTTCAACCATGAATGAAGAAATCCCTGATCAAAATCAAAGCAATCTTGAGCAAGGGATACAACTGGAGGTGGTACCAGCACAAAGGATCAACAAGAAACATCCTCTGGAAAATATTATTGGCCAAGTTCACCAAGGAGTTCTAACAATAAGTAAATCTCATGAGGCCAATATATGTTTGTTTTCATGTTTTCTATCTCTGGTGGAACCAAAGAAGATAGATGAAGCTCTGCAACACAACAGTTGGATTGAGGCAATGCAGGAAGAGTTGCTACATATAAAGAGACATGATGTCTGGAAGCTGGTTGATCTTCCACCTGGTCAATCTTCCATTGGAACAAGAAGGGTAATCAGGAACAAGCAAGATGAGAGAGGCATTGTAGTCAAGAACAAAGCCAGACTTGTAGCTCAAGGCTACACTCAGGAAGAGGGAATTGACTATGATGAAGTCTTTACTCCTGTTGCCAGACTAGAGGCCATCAGAATCTTTCTGGCATATGCTGCATCCAAGAATTTTATGGTCTATCAAATGGATTTCAAGAGTGCCTTTCTGTATGGGAAGATTGGTGACGAAGTTTATGTCAAACAGACTCCAGGCTTTGTAGATCCTGCACATCCTAACCAAGTGTTTAAACTAGACAAAGCTCTATATGGCTTACATCAAGCCCCCAGAGCCTGGTATGAAACTTTGTCTGGATATCTACTAAGCAATAACTTCAGAAGAGGTGCCATTGACCAGACCTTGTTTATCAAAGATGAAGGGGGAGAAATCTTGCTGGTTCAAATCTACGTAGATGATATCATCTTTGGATCAACAAGGAAGAAGCTGTGTAAAGACTTCGAGATCCTGATGCACTCAAAGTTTGAATTGAGTTTAATGGGTGAGCTAAATTTCTTTCTGAGTCTTCAAGTCAAGCAAGTCCCAAATGGAATCTTCATCAGCCAATCCAAACATGTCAAGAGCATTCTGGAAAGATTCAAGATGACTGACTGCTCTGCTGCACGAACCCCTATGCAAGTGCACCATCAGCTGACTCCAGACAAAGATGGTCAAGACACTAATCAGCATCAGTACCGTGCAATGATAGGGTCTCTCATGTATCTCACTGCCTCAAGGCCAGATATCATGTTTGCAGTATGTCTCTGTGCAAGATTTCAAGCAGCTCCAAGGATTTCACATCTTCAAGCTGTCAAGAGAACTTTTAGATACCTAAAGGGAGCCCCAAGACTTGGGCTATGGTACTCTAAAAATGATAAGTTCAATCTGTATGCATACACTGACAGTGAATATGGGGGATGCAACTTGGACAAAAAGTCCACTTCAGGGGGATGTCAGTTTCTGGGAGGGAGACTGATTTCATGGAAGTGCAAGAAGCAAACATGTGTTTCAACTTCTATAGCAGAAGCAGAATACATTGCAGCTACAAGTTGCTATGCACAAGTCATCTGGATACAAAATCAAATGTTGGATTATGGGATGACTTTCATGGCAACTCCCATTCACATTGACAACATTAGTGCTATATCAATCACAAACAATCCGGTGCAGCACTCCAAGACAAAGCACATTGACATCAGGTATCACTTCATAAGAGATCAAGCTGAGAAAAAGAGAATTATTTTAACCATAGTTCATACCAATGAGCAATATGATTTGTTTATAAAACCGTTTGATGAAGGTAGATTTAGATATTTAGTTGAATCTATTGGTATGATGAACTTTGATTAAAATATGTCTCTAAATTTTTGTCTTTGTAAATATGTTTGTCTTTTGTTATAAATAAAAGTTACAAGTCAGCAGCATCCATTTTTGCTGCTGACAGGTATAATAATCAGCAGCAAAGATTTTGCCACTGACTGTTTTAAGTTATCAGCATGAACAAGTTTCCTGCGGATAGCTTTAAGGCAGTCAGCAGCAACTCCCTTGCTGCGGATCAATGCATCCATCAGCAGCAATAGTGTTTGCTGCTGACAGACGTAACTATCTGCAGCAACCAAGCTTGCAGCGGATAGGCTTAACCATCCGCAGTAACCAAGTTTGCTGTTGATGGGTAAAAATAAGTCTAAATTAACTTTTACCTGCTATAAAAATTCCTTTCAGTCTTTACCATGACTGCTATAGTGTATTACTGCTGTAACCGTAAAAAGGTGAATGAGGTTGTACTGTACAAGTCATTTTGCTTTTCCCTCCTCTGCCGTTATAAGAACAAATCAAATTTCTTCACCACCCCTTCACATTCAACTTTGCCCTAACTCCATCACTTTCTCTCAAGTCCCTACAACATTCAAAGTCTTCCATTCCTAACCACCCTTCAAAATCTTCCCCTTTCCCCCCAAACCAACAAAAATGGTAGACATAAACAATCCTGATGATAAGTTCTCCCCATATCACAACCTCACAGCATACTTAACCAAAAGAAAGAAGTCTGAGGGATTCAATGATATGATCGATTTTCTGTGCCGATCAAAGATACACTTTGCACTAACAGTCAACCCTACCATTTATATTCCTCATATGGAGGATTTTTGGAATACCACCGTCTACTCTACCGAACAGGGGATTCCCCAAATAAAAGCCAAGGTAGACGGCAAGGACATCATCATCTCTGAAGCTACTCTCCAAAAACATCTACAGCTTCAAGATGAGGGGGCAGCCATCTCATACTCAAAGGAAGAATACATGAGGACCTTTGTATCCATAGGGTACACTGGAAATTAAAATGAGTACACAATAGAGAAGGCACTGATGGGCCCTCCATGGAAGTATCTCTGCCACACTCTTCTACAATGCATATCTCAGAAGAGAAGTGGATGGCATCAAGTGAGCTCTGCATTTGCCTCTGCTTTCCATGGTATGGTTGCTGGCTAGACTTCAACTTTGCACACCTTATCTTTGAGGGTTTGAGATATAACCTTCAAGAGGGTGCAAAGCAACAATTTTTTATCTACCCCAGATTCTTGCAGGAGGTTTTCAACCAGGAACTAAAAGATCTCTCAAAACCTGCAAGAATCTACATCATGTTGGGTCATAAAAATAATATTTTTCAAAGTATGAGAATTGTTTCCAAAAAGTTCTCAGGGGTCAATGTTCCATTGTCATCTACAATGTTGAACATACAAAGTACCAAGGGTGACAGTTCAGCAATCCCAGCTGATACTGATCCCACACCCTCCACTTCAAATCCTGAACAACAAGCTGCTTCCATTGCTCGAACCCATGTGCAAACTACTAAGGATGCACAGGTACAAAAATCACTTACATCTGTTTTGGATGTTATTGTTCAACTGGAACAAAGGGCCCTAGTTGCAACGACATACACTAGAAAAATGAGCAAGAAGACTCCTTCTCTTCTTATCTCAAAGGCCCAATCCCAACCTCAAAGCCCTCATTCAGAATCCCAACATTCTGATGAGAATATCAAAAGGGATAGCTAAAATATTAGAGAGACCTCCTTGGAGGTTTCTCTATTAGGATCAGGATCACATCCTGGATCCATAGAACAACTGAGCCATATCATTATTTCTCTTCTCTTAACTTAAGTGCAGAGGCACCTAGTAAATATGATATACCTTCTCCAACTACCACTATCTCGGAGGTATTGATTGACTTGGCTGCTAATGCACCCAACCCAAGTTCATCACCCAAGAAGGTCCACTCTAGTGGTACTGACAGAGTGAATGTGGAAAGGGCTGTCACTACTCCTGGTACATCAACTGCCAGGAGGACAGTGACAACATCACTAAGACCCTAACCACGACAACTCACAGTGAGGATGTTTCCTTTGAAACGCTCTTCACTTAGAGGAATACTAGGTGCCAAGAAAACCAGGGTGATGGGGATGCAGAGGCTAGGCCTAAGGCCCCATCTAGCTCCAAGGATTCCAGAACTGTGGATGAGGACAGACTGAAACTTCATAATATGGAATTGATGGCCAGGGTAGCTATGCTAGAGGCTGAAGTGTCCAAACTAAGGCACCAAGTCTCTATGCATGAAGCCCATCAATGCCTAACTATGCCTACTCCCTCCCTTATATCAGTGGGCACTCAAACAGATAACACTCTATGCACTGATTCAAACAAAAAGGGGGAGGTAGTTACCAAGGAAGATGATGCGGACAACCTAGAAGAATGGATACAAGAGCAGACTGTGTTTCAAAGTTCACTATACAAACCTGCTTTTGTTCAAATCCATGACTTTCCAGACTCAGTAGATGAAGATGACGATATCACTGAGGATTGGAAGTTAGTTGTCCGAGCTGTTGATGAGGTGTTGCAAGATGAAACTCTCCATGAAGACACACCTCCATCATTCAGATAACTTCCTAAAGCTGCAGCCATAATAAGTCAAACATCTACTCCCCAATTCTCACTAACTTCAAACAAGCTAGAATTCGACTCCATTCTAGCTTGGGGGTATGATGGCATAGCTGAGTGATTCTGGATTGGATGGGAGTTTAGTGGAGTAGAAGAGCTAAACTGGAACACTCTTAATGCCCTCCAAGTTCTTAATCTGTATCTGACAAGATGTATCAACACATCATCAGATCTCTCAGCAGAACTTGCAATCAACAGGTTCTATGACTTAATGGAGGATAATATGCCCTGGTTTGAAAGACTACTAAAAGAAGCAAATAGGGTGGCTTATCCTGAATCTTCATCAACAGCAGAACAAAGACTGGCTCCAAGAAGACTTGACTTAATCAGGACTAGTGCTTTAACTGAAGAAGAAGTTATCTGCTGGCAAAGATTCATGTATAACATCATGGTTAGGGACATGGAAGTGCTAGGATGGGTGAGCACTGAGTCCTCTTATTTTACCTTCTTCCTAAGCAATGGATCTTCTCTCTCAATCAACATCAAAGAGATCTTACTCCTACCTTTAGACTTCCTACACAAGGTCTTTGAGCTCAGATCACTCATATGCAACATCAACTCCTTAGAAAGTCAAGAAATGATCAAACTCATCAAGGCTTCTCTTTATAAGGAGGAATCGCCTGCAATGAATGACTCTGACTCAGATCTATCCTTTCCCTCCTCAACAACTATCATACTGAACGCAGCGGAAGGGTCAAGAAAAATGGCTGCTCAGAATATCAAAGAGGCCTTTAAAGCTATATGTGGGAATGAATGGGAAAAGGAAGAGAGTGAAGCAGTCCCTTCCTCTGTGTCTACTGCTCATCATGCCAATGAAGCTGAATCTCAGATCCCAACAACATCTCTTACATCTGCTGTTGTGGTCCGTGAAGCTGAAGCAGAGGCATCGAGCAAAGACAAGGGGAAAAGACCTATGACAGAAGAAGATGAAGAAAAGTTATTGAAAGAGAAGAAGGAAAGAGAGGAAAGAAGAAAAAGAAGAGGAGATGGTTGAACTAAGAAAAGCTCAAGAAAGAAAAGCGGCCATTCTCCTTAGCGAACAACAGATCCAGTTGTATGCCAAATAACTGGATGATCTGAAGGTTAAGATTCCTACAGTCTATCAAATTCAAGAAGATGAAGCTCTTGCTCTTCAACTGCAGGAACAATTTAATAAAGAAGAAGAAGAAAGAAGAAGAAGGAAGAGTCTAAGTTCAGAATAACTGATTCTGAACTAGCCAAAGAAATGAGAGAGGAGTGGATAGAGGCTCTGATTTCTCAAGGTGAGGGTGCAGACTACCTTGAGAAACTATCAAATAAAGAAATCTACAGAGCCTTCATGGGTCAGCAAGGTCAATTGGGAAATAAGAAAAGGGCTGAAGAAGAAGAAAAAGCCAAACAGAAATCCAAGAAGACCATTACCTTTAACAAAAGAACCCATGAAGAAAGGAAGGTCTTGATTGACTTCCTAAAGACTAGAGGAGAGAGTGGAAAAAGGTTGGGTCCCATGAACTTCATGAACCTGCAAGCCCTTTACTTTAAAGTCAAGAAGGAAGAGGAAGAAAGATCGGGGAAGACAAGCTCCAAGAAAAGGGTAATCACTCTAGCTGATGACAGAGAACCAAAGAAACCCAAGCCTAGTTCCTCATCCTCCCTTTCCTCTATCCAACAACCTTCCTCTCTCCATCCTAGACCTCCCTCCTTTCCACCAATAAAGTCCAAATCCTCCAACCCTGCTCCTACTCATCAACAACCTCCCAAGAAGAAAAGCAAACCTACTACCAAACCAAAAGACTCAAGAGAAATTGTCAACTAGTTCTACAACACTCAAGATCAAAGGTTTGAAGTCTTCAGGGGAAGAACAAAAGAAAGAAGATCAATTTATACAACTGTTGATGAGGTATTGCAGCTTCCAGATTCTGATCTAAGAAGAATAATGGTGCTGGGTTAAGCTCATGAGCCCGAGAATGAAGGTGGGAGACATCAGTTGCTGGTGATCAAACATCACTTCAACCCCAGCAAAGATGAAATTATTGATGCAAAACCTCTCCAATCCCACTCTCCATTCATCAGTTGGTCCTACAATGCTGAAGAAAACGAGTTTACCTTGACAGACGTTAAAGGACAGAAGATGAGGTATCTAAGCAAGGCTATCTTCAAAATGCCAAGCAAAGATATCAAGACTCTATCTGAGCATCCTCTTAACAATCCCAGCAAGGACCCAAGAGGCTATGAGGTTGCAAGAATCGTCAGCCACATGCAAAAGCTTCAGCAACAAAAGCAGTAAGAGAGTTTTGGTAGCATCAGTCTAGGGGGAGTTTGTAGAAATAAAGACTGATGGCTACAAAATTCTCTAAGTACAAATGCTGCTGATCTCAGAGTTTGCTGCTGACCAACAAACTGCTGCGGATAAGCTTATCTACAGCGGATACTTGTTCTTCTGCTGAAGAACAAATCTGGTGCGGATAGCCTTATCTACTGAAGACGAGAGTTGCTGTGGATAGGCTTCTTAGCAGCATCAACACTTGATGCTGCTGATAGGCAAATCATCAGCAGCTTTGGATGGTTGCATCTTGCTGCTGATAGTTATTCATCCATTGAAGATCAAACGTTGCAGCTGACCAGCCTTGTAAAAGCAAAAGCAACCATTACCACTGACAACTTTCTGCTGCACCACTGACACACTCCATGCAGAAAGAATGTCACTGGTGCAGACAATAAATCACTACAACGCTCTTCTCCAAGCATGCAAGCAATGATGCCTAAGAAGACGTTTGAGTAAAGTTAACTTTTATAGTGTTTATTGTCATTATACGTAGAATAGCTTCAATACAAGATCAACGGTTTGTGTTAGATTTGATCCTTAGAATCAAGGTTCTGTCTTGATTCTAAGTTACTATATAAGTAATACTTAGAGTCATTATTTCTTAGTGCTTTTCTTAGAGTTCTCTATGTAATCTTGTAACCATTGAAACTTAATACAAATTGCATTTATCAGTACTTCTTATATTTACTTGTTTACTTTGATTAAGTTGTGATTGTTTCCGCCAATCTCAACTGGAATAGAACCATCTTGTATTTACCGATCCTACAATTATTTAATCTTTGACAAAACAACAAACATACATAACAACACAATTTTAAACACTAAAAGAAAATATTTTTGTGGAACAATATGGTCTTTCAATCAAAATCAATTTTTTATTTTTTATATATTTTATTAACAAACCAAGATACTTCAAAAAGATATTATCCCCAACATTTTCACCAGAGAGTTAAACCAATCAGTTGAAAATGTTTTTGTAAAAATATCTGCTTTTTGCTCTAAGGTATCAACGTGGACCACCTTAATCAGACCATTATCAAAACAATCACGAATAAAATGTAACCTGATGGCGATATGCTTTGTTTTCGAGTGCTGAATTGGATTCTTTACTATGCCCAGCACAGCTTCATTGTCACAGTAAATCGGGAGCTCCAAGAAGTTGATTCCAAAATCCATAAGTTAATGTTGAATCCAAATGACCTGTGAACAACAACTCGAAGCAGCTATGTATTCTACCTCAGCAGTTGAAGTTGATACATTAGTTTGCTTCTTGCACTGCCACGACACTAACCGCTTCCCCAAAAACTGACGTCCACCAGATGTGAATTTCCTGTCTAAATTGCAACCACCATAATCACTGTCAGTATAAGCATAAAAGTTAAGGTCAGAATCAGAAGGATACCACAATCCAAGGTTAACATGACCCTTAAGATACCGAAAGATTCTCTTGACAACTAATTCATGGGATTCTTTGGGAGCAGACTGATATCGAGCACAAGAGCAAAAAGCAAACATAATATCAGGCCTCCTTGTAGTCAAATACATAAATGAGCCAATCATGGAGCGACAACTTTTGATTAACTTCAACACCGGACGAATCCACTGTGAGAGGTTCATGAGGAGCAATGGGGGTGGAAGTTGCTTTGCAATCACTCATATTAAACTTTGTTAGAACATCCTTAACATATTTTTCCTGATGAATAAGAATTCCAGCATCAGATTGTTCCACCTGCAACCCCAGAAAGAATTGCATTTGACCCATCAAACTCACTTCAAATTTTAACTTCATGACCGTCTCAAACTCACAATAAATATTCTCATTGGTCGAACCGTCGATGATATCATCAACATAAACTTGATCGATTAACAGACCAGAATCATTCTTATTTAAGAATAAAGTCTTGTCAATGGTGCCACGAACAAAACCATTTGTTGTGAGATGTGTCGACAAGGTTTCATACCAAGCATGAGGCGCTTGATGCAAACCATATAAGGCTTTATCGAGTTTGTATACTTGAAACGGACGATCAGGATCTTCAAAACCAGGTGGTTGATTGACATATACTTCTTCCTTGACAACCCCATAAAGAAATGCAGTCTTCACATCCATTTGATAAACATTAAACTTCATGTACGAAGCGTAGGCTAAAAATATACGAATGGCTTCGATCCTAGCAACAGGAGCAAAAACATCATCATAATCCAACCCTTCTTCCTGATAAAAACCTTGAACAACAAGCCGAGCCTTGTTCCGAACCACAATACCCTGATCGTCTTTCTTGTTATGGAAAACCCCACTTAGTTCCAATCGGGTACTTGCCATCAGGAAGAACTACAAGATGCCAAACGTTAAGCTTTTTAAACTGAAGAAGCTTCTCTTGCATCGCTTCAATCCAATTTGGTTCTTGAAGAGCAATTATAATGTTCTTTGGTTCCTCTTGGGATAAGAAACATGAAAACAAACAAACATTTACATGTCCAGATTAACTTCTTGTTTTAACACCATCTTTAATTTGACCAATAATGTTTTCAACTGGATGAGCTGAATGAATTCTAAGAGTCAGAATATCATCAACCTGAACTGATTCTGGCATATTTGTATCATTAAGATCAGGGGATTGGTTACTAGAATCATCAACACTATAAGAATTCAATAGATTAGCATCCTCAGTTGGATCATTAGAACTCTTCGACTGATTTTCAGATACAACTGGTTCTTCATTAGTAACAGGAACTTGTACCTCAGAATCAGCATTTGTAAGTGAAATTTCAATAGATTCTTCTTGGTCTGAGTTGAGGAAGTAACAACATCAGAACTTTCGTTTTGAACTATCACTTGTTGAGGACCAACCATGAAGTCATGAACAGTTTGATCAAGTCTTGTTGAAGACTCGTCACTTGAATTTAAAGAACTTGCACCAGGCGAATCACATAAAGATTGTTGATCAAAAGTCTTGAAAATTACATCCGCATCAAAAAACCATTCTGGCCCACTTTGAACCAGAGAAACATTTGATTCTTGCCATTCCACGTAATAAGATTCTTGAACAATCTTTGTTCTCTTGTTATAAACTCTGAACGCTCTCTGATATGAAGAATATCCCAAGAAATAACATTCATCACCCACTGCAGCAAACTTTGGCAATGAGTCTCGAGTGTTCAGAAGTGTACACGTGCATCCAAAAGCTTTGAAAAACTTGATATATGGCTTCCTTTTGAAAAATAACTCATATGAAGTCTTCGTATGCTGCTTCACCGTTAGAACTCAGTTCAACACATAACACGCTGTGTTTACTGCCTCTGCCCAGAAAATAATGGGAAACTTTGAATCCACAAGCATTGTACGAGCAGCTTCAATTAAAGTTCTAATCTTTCTTTCAGCCACTCCATTTTGTTGCGGTGTCCTGGCTGCACTGAATTGATGAGTTATGCCTTTTTCTACACAAAACAAATTTATCAGTTTATTTTTAAACTCGGTTCCATTATCACTTCGAATAATTGACATTTTACTATCACAGATGTTTTCAATACGTTTGACAAATTCAATTATTTTTCAGGTGTCTCATCCTTTGTTGCAAGGAAAAACACCCAAAAGAAATCTAGAAAAGTCATATGTGATAACAAGACAGTAAGATTTCTTTGCAATACTCTTGACTCGAACAGGACCAAATAAGTCCATATGAATAAGAAATAAAGGTCGAGTAAATGTCGTCATGGTCTTCTTCGGATGGAATTTCTTATGCTGCTTTCCTTTTGCACACTACATGCAACTCTCTTGAATAATGAATTCTTTTCTTGGTAATCCTCGCACCAGATCCTTATGAACCAAATTGTTCATGTTTTTAAAATTTACATGTCCCAATCTTCTATGCCACAGATAAGACTCCGAGCCAGTGGCCTTTGAAGACAAACAAGATACGCTCACTGGTGTTGAATGGTCATTCATATCAACCACATAAGTGTTGAATTTTCTTGGAGCTTGCATCAAAATTATATCTTCTGGAATAACCAGTCCTGGCTTTAAGAAAAAGCACTCCTTTGCTGTAAAATGAACCGGTATAACCTTATCGCACACTTGCGACACACTAAGCAGATTAAACTCAAATTGTAACACATAGTTGACTTTCTCAAGAGTGATTAGATCATTTGAAACTGTTCCCTGACCTGTAATCTTCCCACCCTTTTTGTCTCCAGCAAAAGCAACGAAACCACCATCAAAGGATCGAAAATCATTAAAAATCTCTCTTTGTCTCGTCATATGCCTTGAGCAACCTCTATCAACATGCCAAGCATTATTAATAGTCCTCCCTATTTGACTCTGCACATTTTAAGACATTTTAATGAGAAACAGGTACCCAGATCATCTTTGACCAGGGCTGACTTTGACTTTTACAGTCTTAGTCACCAAGACTTGTTTATTCAAATTCACAACATTCTTTGTTCCAACGATATGCGAAGTTTGTTTATTTTTAACTTTCCAAAAACAACCAACAATCTCCCCCTAGGCCATTACGTATCAAAACACAAGAATTCTGCCAAGCTCCCCCATACACTTTGCATCATCAAAGTTAGATCTTGGACTCGAAGCTTTAACTCTCCAAACTTGTCTTGGTTTAGCTTTGACATGCCAATCTCATTTTGGTTTTGATGTCTAAAACATCTTCAACCAATTAAAAACTTTAACAACCTTTTCTTGAACCTTTCTCTGAGCTTGAGAAACGACCTTATTTTTAGGAAACTTGTAGGTCCCTTCGTGTGTGTCGGATCGTCACATGCAAGTGGCCTACTAGTCGCACCGGGTTGCGGAATACCCGTGACTAGGTGGAGAGTCTTACTAAACAAAGTAAACCAAACACGAGAGTCACAATAAACGTTCTTTGTATTATAAACACTCGACGGTTACAGAGAGAATACAAGTTGCGTACTTAGCAAAACTGAGTTCGTCTAAACAAATGGTTCTGCGTACTTAACCTCTGTGAACCTATCCTATTTATACAGACCTGATGCCTGCGCACTTAGCAAGTGCGCAGGACCAATTGCTCTTGCGTACTTAACAAGTACGCAAAGGTCTTCCTGCGTACTTGCTAAGTACGCAGGAGCTTTCTCCTGCGCACTTGTAAGTGCGTAAAACACTTAACAGAAATGCAACATACATTATGTAAAAGTAAATACAACTCGATAAACTATTACATAACGACTCTTACATACAAAGAAAAATTACAGACAATAGAAATACAAACTAAGACTCTATCCAGAGTGTTGTCACAGGAAAGTGCATCAATAAACTCCCCCTTGACAACAGCTCGGGATCTTCATCGTCTTCAGTCTTCATTCTTCATTCTTCACAGCACTTGTTCCTTAACTTCCATCTTCTTCTTGTAATCAATGCAGAACTTAATCACCTTGTCATATTTAGAAGCAAGGAGCTTCGTCCACTCATCCGTGTAGACGCAGTAGCGTTCTGCTAGTACCTCCAGATCTTTCACAGAAAAGTTGATGAAGCAGACTTCATCGAAGATTCTGATCAGTTCCTTTGGCACTATGTTCCCGCTCTCTGAACGTCCTTTACCCATGATCACAGCCTCACCCGTCTTTGGATCTACGTACCAGTACCACATGTCACCAAGAATATCCTGAGATAACTTGCTTAGGGGAATCTTAGTTTCACATCGCACTGGCTTGTATACCAATTTCTTTAGGTGCTTCTTAGTCACAAGATGCACAGCGTGCTTATCCTTGACTCTCTTGGGCACTTGAGGCTTGAAATATTCAAATTTCCCTGATCTTGCTTCCCGCTGTAGTGATACCTACAAACCCATTGCTACTGCATGACTCGAGTGACTCAGCAGGTCGCGGTTTGCGAGGTTCACAAGGTCGTACTTGGGCAAAGAGTTGAACGCCTCACTGGTTGGTTTCAAGTATTGAACCCCCCCAGATCTTTTGATGGCGAACAACTGTTTGTCCTCCTCGAACCTAACAACCAAGATCATACCTGTAGCTTTGTGCTTGTCTGTGATGGACGTCTTTTGCCACACGGGAGCTGGACCCTTAGATGATGCAGAAGGTATGTCTTTATCTTTTGGTGCCTCGGGGTCCACAGGTGTAGGGTCGACTGGGGAGGCTTCAGTTGTAGCTTCAACATTACTTGCCATGTCAACTGAGCCTGTGTCGAGCAGAGATTCGAGCGATGGTATTTCAAAGATCTCACCATCCTCTAACTCGTACTCTCCTTCCCCGTCGCCCTTGGGAATCTCTATCACCACATCCTCATCTTCATCATTTCAGTCATCACCAGAGTCGATCTCTCCTTCTTCTAGATTGAAGAGAGCATCGATCTGTGCTTCTTTAGAATAGTCAGGCTCTAGATATAGGATCTCATCATCAGATAAGTCCTTAAGTACTTCAGCCACTGACTTCCCTTTATCACCACCACCAGATGTATTACCACCCTCTTGTTGAGTAGACTCCCCCTCAGCCATTGGAACAGAAGAGATGGTCACAATCGCCAAAGCTTGGTGCTCACCTCCACTAGGACCGGCTTCAGGATCCTTGTCTTTATCATCATCCTTAGTCAAGTCGACTGGATGACAAGGCTCAGCACCAGTGGATTTATTTTCTTTCTCTTTCTCCTTCTCTTTCTCTTTTTCTTTCTCTTTCTCTTTCTCTTTCTCTGTCTCCCACTGAGCACCAAGCTTCTTGGTCAGTTCTTCAACTAATTTGACCATCGCTTCATGCTCTTTTCTCTGCAAATCCATCCTTAGCTCAAGTGAAGTTCTGTGGCCTAGAATCATTTCATTGGTTTTGACCGGCAGCTCGTTTTGTGCCATAACATTCTTCAGTTGCTCATTTGTCCCTGTTCTCTGGCTGTGGAGAATCCTAACTTCATCGGCCAGGGAATTAATCTGTGCTTGTTGAGCATCAGACTCCTCCTTTGACTTTTGAATGGTCTTCAACAGTTCAGCAACTTGGGTCTCTAGCACATCGATCCTTGCATCATTCGGATCAGGATGCCTAGATGATGAGGCTTCGGCATTAAGGATGGGGGAGGAGAAGATTGTGTCAAAGTCAAACCCTTGTGAGAAATCACCATAGTTGAAGGGTTGACCTGACGGCTTAGTGGTGTGAGGTTAGTGTGGGGATGTAATGATGGGAGTGGGTGTTATGGTTGGGGTGATGGTGACTGACTCTGCAAGAAGTGGAGTAGTCACCGTCACCGGGACGGTTGGAGTAGGGAGGGTCACCGTCACAGGAATCTCCTCTGTGACCGCCGTGACTACCACTTCAGCTTGAACTTGTGGTCTTCTCCTCCTACGGTATAGTTCCTGTGCTGGTGGGGTAGATTCTGATAGCAATCGTGCTAGTGGACTGTCAGCCGCAGGTTGTACTTGCTACACAGTCGGGATCTCTACAATCCTAGGGATAGCAACCTCTTGCCTATCGCCCCTCTTCTTGTTGGCTTTCTCTCGCCTTTGTCTTTGTAGAGTAGCGTCAGAGTCAGATGTTGGCTCATATTCCCCACTCGAGCTTTGTCACTTTCTTTTAGAAGACGACGCAGGCAGGGTTACCTATGCCAATCTCCTCGGGTGTGCCTGGGATGGTGCGTCACCGGAATCAGAAGAGTCTGATTCTGTTGCTATCTTACTGGAATTCCTACGAGAGCTGATTAGTTTGATGCAGGTTATTGGAAACTCAAACTCTCTATCATATGACAGCTGATTTGGAGTTGTCTTAGTCTACTATTGTTACCTGGTTAGGAAGACATTGTAAGACTCAGAGTCCTAAGTCAGGGTGGAGGTTGCCACTGCTGAGAGGATGAACTACAATGAGTTGTGTTGGGTTAGTTGGTTCTTATTGAAGCACTTGGTTTGGTCTACAATGAAAGCTACAGTTATGAGGGAGTCGGGTTTGTCATCACTCGGCAACTGAAGACTGAAGTTTGAAGATTTGAAGATCTCAAGTGGAATGCCAGAAGATCAAGTCTCGCCAGAAGACACTTGATGTCATTAGTTTAGAGGGAGTCTGTTAGGACATTCTTTGTAAAATGATGTATTTCAGTGTTAGAGATAGATAGAATTTGATGCTATAGTTAAGAGGGAGTTTGTAGAAGCATGTTTTGTAACTATAGATTAAATTCTATGTATCGGTGTACGTGGCTAGTACGTAGGAGGGTGTTCCTGAGTACTTAGCCCGCACACCAGTTTGGTCCTGCGTACTTAGTAAGTACGCAAGGCTTTTGCCATGCGTACTTGTCAAGTACGCATGACCAAACCATGCGTACTTAGTAAGTACGCAAGGCTTTTGCCTTGCGTACTTGTCAAGTACGCAGGAAGTGTTCCTGCCCCTATAAATAGAAGACTTGTCTTCATTTGTAGGTGGAACTTCTGGAACAGGTTGAGAGATGTCCGGGTCGGGAAGAGCTCTCCCGACCCCTGGACCGTGAGCTTAGATGAGAGATGTGTGTTCCTTCGGTATGTAGTCTGTAATACAGGATGACTTCTTTGTTATGGATTACGTTTCGTTTCAATATCTTTTGTCTTTGTTCTTGTTTATCTGCTTCGTTCTCTTTGTTCCCACACAAATCACAGAACAGATCGTGTTATTTTCGCTGCGCGACGAGGCTCCCGGGACCTACAAGTGGTATCAGAGCATTGCTCTTGAATTCGAGTGTTGTAAGTGAGTTTGGAGACGTTTTACTGAGTTTTACAAGCAAAAAGAGGAATTTTTGTGATAAAAAAAGGGGTAGCTCTTGAGCACTTTTTTAGAAGCAAAAATCTCTCAAAAAACCGATTTTTGTTGTGTATTTGTGTGTTTTGAGCATCAAAGGTTGGTTAGAAACTTGTTTCTGATCCTTTGGCTCGATTGCATTGATCATCAGCCTATTTTTCACTATCTTCGGTGATTTTCAGGTGACCGGAAAAGTTTGGTGAGAGTTGCTGAAAAGGTGTCATGCGTACTTACCATTTTTGGTAAAAAGTACAGTTTTCTGCGTACTTACTAACTACGCAAGAGTTATCTCCTGCGTACTTACAAGTGCGCAAGACTGAACTTGTGCGAGCTTAAGTTATATCCTGCGTACTTAATATTTCCTCCTGCGTACTTACAAGTACACAAGAGCAAGTCTTAACTATGCAAGACCATTTCTCAAGTGCGCAAGGCTAAAACCAAGTGCGCAACAGTGTCTGATTTTTCTAATTTTTTGACCAAGTAATTCACTATGTCGAACCTTCAGAATCTTGGAAACATGTTAAATTATGATAATGAGATCGGTACACCTCAGAAACCGCCTAAACTATTAAATGTAAACGATTATTCCAATTGGAAGGCGCGTTTTGAGCACTACATTTCATACACCGACTCATCATTATGGATACCAATTATTGAGGGATATAAGCATCCCACACACATCTATCTTGATGAAGAGGTGCCAAAGCCCATCTCTAAGCTTGATGAAGAACAAAAGAAAGCTTATGATCGGGAAAAGAAGGCTCTTGGCTCAATCACTATGTCATTAACTCGGGAATTGTTTCACAGTTTTTGAGGCTATGACACCTCCAAGGATCTTTGGAAAGCACTTCAGAAAAGATTTGAGGGGAACAGTGACATTAATAAGAGTAAGCGGGATCTTCTCCGGAAGCAATATGAATGCTTCAATTTCATGGAAAATGAATCGTTAGATGATCTCATCTCTAGATTCTATCATTTACAAACGGAGTTGAAAGCTTTTGAACTGAAATATCCCGATGAAGAACTGGTGGAAAAATTTCTTGATGCTTTGCCACCAAAGTTTGAGATATATACAACCATGATGAGGGAAAATCCTAAATTCTATGAGTTAACAGTAGATGAGGCTATTGGTAAGATTCAAGCTCATAACATGAATCTTATGAAGAAGGAGAGCTCGGGAAGACCTCAGATACAGGACCCTTCCATGTATCATGGGACGACTTCCACTTCAAAATCATCGGGCTCTGGAATTGCCCTCTTTACTGGACACTCCAATGAAGAAGACCACTCAAATGGGTGTGGTGGTCATGCTTGTTATGCATCCGGATCAGGGTTGGGAACTAATCATCAACACACCTCAAGAAATCCTCCAGCTACGTCTTCAGCTAACCATTCTGCAATAGTCAAAATAGCTGAAGATCATGTAGCATTGTTTTCATCATGTATGCTTGCGTATGAGAATTTCATAGGCGGCAAGCTAACGGATCCTGAAACTATTGAAGAAGACTTTAACCAAGTGGATCCTGATGATATTTAGGACATGGATATTCAATGGAATATGGCCATGCTTTTGAGGAGGGCCAAGCGTTTCCTGAACAGAACAAGAAGAAAGTTCATTGGTGGACATTCTAATGCCACGGTTGGATTTGATAAATCCAAGGCCAAGTGCTACAAGTGTCTGAACTATGGACACTTTGCTCGTGAGTGTCAAAAAGACTGAGCACCGGCCTCTGGTTTCACAAGACCTAGCCAGGGAAACAGCCACGGCCACAACAACACTAGCCACCACAATCAACACCAAGGTGGTTCGTCAAATGCACTGGTAGCTCAGCATGACGATAACTTTGATTGGGGTGTTCATCTAGAGGACGCCATCATTGCTCAAACACAGGTTGGTCTCATGGCTGAGATCATGGAGCTGATGGAGGCTGAGAGAAAAGAAGCTGAGGAGATGGAAGCTTCTGTAGCTGTTGAAAAGGAGTCTACCACTGCCGTTGCTCTCATGGCCATTGGAGAAGCACAGAGTTCTTCATCTGAGGTAGATTCTAACCCTTTCTCTGTTATTTCTTGTTCTAAATGTCTAGGGCTAAAGCTTGAAATTTCTAAGCTCCAAGACAAAATCGAACCCCTAACTATGGCAGCTCATAATTACAAAGAAAACGAAAAACGTTTTAAAGAGTCTGTTGAAACGTTGAAAAAAGAAAAATGTGAATATTCTTTACAAATAAGTGAGCAACAAGTTCACTTGGATGTTGCGTATAGGGGGTTAGAAAAACGGAACAATGAAATCAACAAACTGCAAAATGAGATCCTGCAGTTAAAATGTACAAATGAGAAGTTGAAAAACTCTCGCTTTGTGGTGGAGCACTACGAATCAGTAGTGAGGAAATTGAAGGGCCTAGGTCTTGGTACCAATGCCATTCCTCCACCAATAAGTGGGAAGTTTGTCAATAGCTTGATAGACATTGATCTCACCTGTCTAGATGAGTCCTCTGATAAGGATGATTCCCCTAAAAAGGATGAATCCTTAAGTAAGGCTAACTCCACATATAGTGAGGAGTATGTTACTGCTTCTGAAGATGGGTCGGTTAACACTTGCCCTGAAGGAGTAGTCTCTGAGGAGTTGTTGACTGAACAGAAAGTCCACAAAAACATTATCACTAATGGTGATAACTGCATTTTAACTAAACCTGATATCATTGAAACAAATGATAAACTTAAGGTAATGCTTTACGGGGGTTATAAAAATATTAACCAAGTTAAGAAAGAGGCTTTTTCAGCTCATTATGGGCTTGGTTACAAAGAGAATTTACAAAAGTATTATACCCCCAAAAACCAAACTGAAAAAGGTCAGACTCCTGTTCATAAACCAACTCCTCCTGCTCATAATGGAGAGTTATCTAAGGCCAGATCTAATGAGCCTTACAAGAGAACTCATGTGGACAAGAGGATGTGTTTTCATTGTGGCATGGTTGGTCACATTCTTGTGAACTGTCCATCAAAGAACCAAGGGAAACGGCATGTTGTCTCACAGCCAGCCGTTATCCCTAAGTCGCCAATAGTGAAACCTCCCAGAAGTCCAAAGCAGAATGTGGGGAAACCACCAGTACAACCTATGGGAAAACCTAAGATTAAATCTGAGGCCAAACCATCTGTTGCAAGAAAGGTAAAGCAACCTGTTGTACCTCGTGTGTCTACATCTGGTAGTACACGCACTGGTGAGAAATCTGTGGCTAGACTCTCTAAGCCACAAAGAAGAAGAAGGAATAAGAGGTTGAGAAAGCTAGAACAGTTGACTAAGACTCAATCAGGTGAAGCTTCCACAAGTTCACCGGCTGTGGTTGAGCCAAAGTCTACTGTTCTGGTTAAGAATCAAAAGAGATCCTGGAACAAGAAAGTTAAAGGTTCTCAATCTCCTGTTCCAAATTCATCCAAAGATTCACCAATTTTGAACAGTCATCATGACTGTGAGTTGAAAGAAGTAGTTTATTTTGAGAAGGATGGACGACCCAAGACCACAATGGCTTGGGTCTCCAAATCTAACTAATTCTTTTGTTACTCGTGCAGGGACGTCCGAAGGGTACTATCTCTAACCGTTGGTATGTAGATAGTGGATGCTCCCGGCACATGACAGGAAACATGGCCTTGCTTCAAGATGTTAAACCATTCAGAGGCGGCTATGTGGCCTTTGCCGGAGAAAAAGGTGGCAGCATCACGTGTCAAGGCGTGGTTTCAAACGGTTGTGTTAGCTTTGACAATGTCAACTTTTGCGAGCAGCTGAAGCATAACCTGTTGAGTGTCTCCCAAATGTGTGACAAGGAGTACTCGGTGATGTTTGACAAGTCAGAATGTCTGATTCTCAAACCCGGTTTTGAGGTTCCCGAAGACTGGATTCTGATGAGAGCACCAAGATCAAACGACACTTATCAGATCGATATGAGCGTGGCAAAAACCACCTCATCAGTTGCTACTTTTTTGCTTACAAAAGCGACAGAACTTGACTCCATCTTGTGGCATAGGAAACTCGGACATATTTCTTATCGTAAAATGAATCATCTTGTCCGAAACGGTTTGGTAACCGGGGTTCCTAAGTTGAGGTTTACCGTTGCCGTGTAAAAAGGGCAAACAGCAACGGAAGTCTCACAAGCCCAATCTCCAAAACTCTATCGATACCCCTTTGGAGCTATTACACATGGATCTGTTTGGCCCCATAAGTATTAGGAGTATTTGAGGTAAGTCGTTCTGTCTAGTTGTAACTGATGATTTCTCACGTTTTTCTTGGGTGCATTTTTTAGTACAAAAGATGAGACTGCTGATATTCTTCAATACCTGATCCTGAGCTTGGAATCTCTTTGCAAGCTAAAAGTTAGAAGAATAAGGAATGACAACGGAACTGAGTTCAAGAATAATTTGATGGAACTTTTCTGTCTCAAGAGAGGAATCCGTCATGAATTCAGCGCGCCGTACACACCTCAGTAGAATGGAGTTGCTGAACGGAAGAACAGAACACTGATCGAGACTGCAAGGACTATGCTGTCAGATGCAAAGCTTCCTGTCACTTTCTGGGCAGAAGCAGTTAATACAGCTTGTCACGTCTTAAACAGGGTTCTGGTTGTGAAAAGGCACAACAAGACATGTTATGAGTTGATCAACAATCGAATTCCCAATCTTGATTACCTAGTTCCTTTTGGTAGTCCTTGTTCCTTGTTGCTACAGTATAAAGACCGTCAGTCTAAATTTCATGCGAAAGCGGTGGAAGGCATCTTCTTAGGATATGTTGCCAATTCGCCCTGTAAGAGAGTGTACAACATAGGAACTCATACTGTCGAGAAATGGTTTGAAGTGGACTGTAGTAAACACAGCACTCCACCAGAACCAAAAGGTCCAGCTTGGGGTTTTGATTATGATGCGCTATTCAAGTCCTTCAATCTTCCTGACTTATCTGCAGAAGACGCCGCAAATGTCTATGATTTATTGCATGGCGACAATGACTCCAGTTTTTCTACTCGTGCTACTGTACCAATTATAACTCCTGATTCCAATGCTGCATCTGCATCTGGAACTCATGACAGTGATAACAGTGAAGGTGTTCATATTGTTGGAGATGACGCTCAAGCCAATCCTAACACAATTATAGGAAATGAAGCTCCAGCTGATCCAATTAACATTGAATCTTCTTCCTCTGGAACACAGGAAATGGGGGAGTTAAGCACAAATCTAGATCCAGAAATTCAAGAACCAATTGTACCAGAGACGAGGGTGCATAGGAATCATCTAATCGACAACATTATTGGTGATCCTTATGCCGGTGTTCAGACTCGTCATAGAACCATCACTGAGAACACCAGTCTTTACACAGAGATATTTGACACTGGTGTCATGGAAACATGTCTGCATGCTGCATTCGTGTCCCAGGTAGAGCCGGAGAATGTGAAGGAGGCTCTCGCTGACAACTGCTGGATTGAGGCGATGCAAGATGAACTGTCTCAATTCCAAAAGTTGCAAGTGTGGGATTTAGTTGACTTGCCAAAAGGCTTTCAGCCAATTGGTACCAGATGGGTGTTCAAATGCAAGACGGATGATCGTCATGTAGTTGTGAAGAACAAAGCAAGATTGGTTGTTCAGGGTTTTTATCAACAAGAGGGCTTGGATTACAATGAAGTATATGCCCCAGTTGCTACAATTGAGGCCATTCGACTGTTCTTGGCTTATGCCATATATGTCGGCTTCAAGCTCTATCAACTTGATGTGAAGAGTGCTTTCCTTTATGGTAAGGTGCATGAAGAAGTCTATGTCACTCAACCTCCCGGTTTTGAAGATCCGCATAATATCAATAAAGTGTACAAGCTCGGCAAAGCACTTTATGGTCTTCATCAACCACCGCGGGCATGGTATGAGACATTATCTAAGCATTTACCGTCTAATGGTTTCGACCATGGACAGATTGACTCGACTCTCTTCATACGGAAAGCAGGAGGTGACATTCTTCTTGTGCAAGTATATGTCGATGACATTATCTTTGAGTCGACCAATGAAGGGATGTGTAGGGAATTCGAGAAGGTGATGAAGTCCAAGTTTGAAATGAGCAATATGGGTGAACTGTCATTCTTTCTAGGTCTGCAAGTCAGTCAAAGAGAGAATGGTATTTATCTACATCAAACTAAGTACGTGCAGGACATCTTGTCAAAATACAAGATGAGTGATAGCACTACTTATGGCACACCAATCCCAGTCAATCATGGTTTGCATCCCGAGAGAGATGGAAAGGATGTGGACATCAGGTTGTACCGTGGGATGATCGGATCACTTATGTATCTCACAGCTTCAAGACCCGATATAATGTTTGCTTTGTGCTTGTGCTCAAGGTTTCAGTCACAACCGAAGGAGTCTCATATGATAGCAGTAAAGAGAATTTTTAGATACCTGAAAGGGAAACCCCAATTAGGTCTTTGGTGCTCTAAGCAGCAGTCATTCGACTTCAAAGCCTATACTGATTCAGATTATGGCGGTTGTAACCTTGACAGAAAGTCAACTTCTGGTGGATGTCAATTCTTAGGAGACAGGCTGGTCTCCTGGCAGTGCAAGAAGCAGTCAACGGTTTCTGTCTCAACTTGTGAAGCAGAGTACATTGCTGCAGCTAGCGGTTGTTCTCAGATATTGTGGATTCAGCAGCAGTTGAGAGACTACGGTGAAACACTCCAAAACTAAACATATAGAGATTCGCCATCATTTCATCCGTGATTGTGCTGAAAAGCATTTAATTGAACTTGTAAAAGTTCACACGGATGACAATCTTGCTGACCTTTTCACAAAGGTATTTGATCGATCCCGTTTTGAGCATCTTGTCAACTTGATAGGAATGTTCAATCCTGAGTGAAAACTAAGTTTTCTTAACTCAATTCAATTCATGAAAGTTAAATTTTTAATTCTTTTAAATTTTTCTGTATAGTTCTTTTAGTTTTTAAAATATTATACAAAAATCAAAAACAAAATAGAAAATGGAGAAAAATTTCAAAGTTAACTTGAGAAAAGAGGAAATGATAGTACATTAGAAATGATCTAAACTTCATAGACTGCTCATATGGGAAATGATTGCGTCATGCTTACTCATCTGTTTAAAATTATTATGTTTTTAATCTGTTTATTTACAAGTAATTTGAGTTGTCAGTAGGCTGTATGCGTCTTTGAATCACTAGTAGTGTGGAAACTAAATCTAAATTACAACTGTGATTTGAACCCATGTTTGCAAGCGTGTGTGAGTAAAAGATTAGAAAAGATCACTATCAGATAAAGGATGTTAGATTTTGACAATAATTTTCTTTTGAGATCAGTTTCGGGTTATGTTGTTAGCACAATTAATGCGGTTCATCTCACTGCCCATACTCACAAGTATGCAAGGAGAGATTGAATCAAGACATGTCTCTACATTAACCGTTGAGCATGTATTCACCCTTGAATCATTCCTGGTTCATTGAAATCAAATCCAGATAAAAGTTGGATCCCCTTACCTTATAATCAAACACCATGTTCATTATCCCGAATCATCATACTGATATTCAAAGAAGAAAATCACATGAAACCAAGACAAAAGAATCACTCGACTCTGAATCTTATGATTCCTGATAATCCTTATGGATTCTGCTTGATTTTTCTGTGCTAATTGATGTAACTTCATTCTGAAAATTAAAAAAATAATTGAAAAATCTTAGATGCCTTGAAGATAGTGCAAAATATCATAGCATCTCAGTGGGGTACACGTTGTATATCTTATAATTAATGCCTTAATACATAAGAACGTGATACAAAGATGCTTATAGTTTCAAATCTTATAATATTGTCAACTTGAATTACTTGTTTATGTGCTTATTACGTATGAATAAAGAGTATTACATGACATGATCCCATATTCTTTAATGTTTATATTGTATCGTTTTTGCTATAAGTTAGCCTGATATGATCATCTGCTCGTGTCTTTGATCAAAAATAGCTTGTGTAAATGATTGTATATATCTATCTTGAAAAGAACAAAAAGATTTTAAGTTTTTAAGTTTATGCATAGTAAGGCCAAAAATATTTTATGTTTAATCTTCATGAATTGCATTTGAATCCTCTTGGTTGAATAATTTTATCATGTTCGTTATTTGACTTGAAAATCTTCATAAATTCTGAGTTGAAAATTGCGCACTTAAGGGTTGTGCGCACTTGTCAAGTACGCACGAAGTAACACTTGCGCACTTAACAAGTACGCAAGAGTTAAGCCTTGCGCACTTGTTAAGTACGCAAGAGTTAATTCGCGCGCACTTAACAAGTACGCACGAACATTATTTGAGGGGTATAAATCAGAGACTTAGAACTTTTCTCAAGCTTTACGCTTTCAAACCCAAAGTTTCCCCCTTGCAATTTTACTCTCAAAATCGCTTGTGTCCAATCCATCGTTTCATCCCGTACACATTGTCATCTTCGTATTTCATCTCAGTGGTGAGATTATAGGCCAATTCCATCCATTGATTCATGACATTTGGACCGTTTTTCTGACTTAGAATCTTTTTAGGTTAATTCTGACAAAATTTGGGGTAATATGGGGTTGTCTGGGTAACTTATTGACACTAGATGCTAATAGGTCACTTAATCGATTCTATAATCATCCTTTTTTAGTCTTAGATTGTTCCACCGACAGTGGGTCGGAGACTGTCTAGGTCACAAAATAGTGTGTTTTGGTAGTTACTGGTGTCGATAATGGTCCCATGAGTTAGAATCGTTGATTCCGACTTAGTGGTGACCTACTCGACCTGGTATTAGAACAATCTGTGATGTTTTCAAGTTTCTGAAATTTTTGCTAAGGGTTGATCTTGAGCACTTAGCAAGTACGCAAGAAATACTTCTTGCGTACTTGTTAAGTACGCAAGAGGAAAATCCTGCGCACTTGCTAAGTGCGCAGGACCAACACTTAGAAATTTTTCATAAATCTGAAAATTTTTTCAATGTGTAACTACTATACTATGTCATGTGTGTCTACTTCCAGTGTTATAAGTTGTTCTGAATATGTTTTCTGTATGTGTTTGCAGGCTATGGCTCGTGCATTCACTGACGAATTCAACCTATTAGCTAACACCGAACCAGAATGGAAAGGCGCAACCTTGCAATACAGGGAGATTGTGGATTTTCTGAACAGATCAAGAATAAGTTATGCAATCTCAGCAAACCCAACTGTCTCAAGACTTTACCTAGAGCAATTCTGGGAGACTGCAGAGCACGATTGCACGGTATTCCCGAATGTCATAAGGGCTACTGTTGACGGTCGGGCTATTGCTATCTCTGAGGATACAATAAGGAGAGTATTGCAGTTCGGAGACCTTGCCACCGACCCGACATCCTATCCAGATTACTACGTGGATGGGTGTTGGAGGCACAGAATGGGATATGTCGGGGCTAGGGACTATGCTTCTTACAAGAAGATGTGGGTATTGGATCAATGGCGTTACTTTGCCCACATCATGATCGTGTGCATCTCATCCAGGAAAGCGGGGAAAGATGCCATGGGTCATGACCTTGCAGCGGCCATGGTGGGCCTGTCTCTCAATCGGGGCTACAACTTCTCTCGCTATATCTTCAAAGCACTCAATGACCAGATAAATACAGCAGAGAGGTTCAGGTTCCTTTTGTACCCGAGGTTTGTGCAGCTCTTGATCGATGATGCATTGCCAAACCTACGTGCTATCGGGGAGAGACTGCAGGTAAAAAGGGTGGACAAGAGAGTCTTTGCTCAGTTTCTAAAGCCAGGCAGTGTAGAACCTACCCCTGCGCACACTGAACTCTTTGGCCACCTACTGAATGAAGCATACGTCGCTCCTGAAGATTGGAACTGGTATAGTCCCAACTCAGAACCAGAGATGAGTGATTTGTGTGGGAACAAAGAGAACGAAGCAGATAAACAAGAACAAAGACAAAAGATAATGAAACGAAACGTAATCTATAACAAAGAAGTCATCCCGTATTACAAACTACATACCGAAGGAACACACATCTCTCATCTAAGCTCACGGTCCAGGGGTCGGTAGAGCTCTTCCCGACCCGGACATCTCTCAACCTGTTCCAGAAGTTCCACCTACAAATGAAGACAAGTCTTCTATTTATAGGGGCAGGAACACTTCCTGCGTACTTGACAAGTACGCAAGGCAATGGTTTGGTCATGCGTACTTGACAAGTACGCATGGCAAAAGCCTTGCGTACTTACTAAGTACGCAGGACCAAACTGGTGTGCGGGCTAAGTACTCAGGAACACCCTCCTACGTACTAGCCACGTACACCGATACATAGAATTTAATCTATAGTTACAAAACATGCTTCTACAAACTCCCTCTTAACTATAGCATCAAATTCTATCTATCTCTAACACTGAAATACATCATTTTACAAAGAATGTCCTAACAGACTCCCTCTAAACTAATGACATCAAGTGTCTTCTGGCGAGACTTGATCTTCTGGCATTCCACTTTAGATCTTTAAATCTTCAAACTTCAGTCTTCAGTTGCCGAGTGATGACAAATCTGACTCCCTCATAACTGTAGCTTTCATTGTAGACCAAACCAAGTGCTTCAATAAGAACCAACTAACCCAACACAACTCATTGTAGTTCATCCTCTCAGCAGTAGCAACCTCCACCCTGACTTAGGACTCTGAGTCTTACAATGTCTTCCTAACCAGGTAACAATAGTAGACTAAGACAACTCCAAATCAGCTGCATATGATAGAGAGTTTGAGTTTCCAATAACCTGCATCAAACTAATCAGCTCTCATAGGAATTCCAGTAAGATAAACTTAAGTCTTCAACCAGATGTGTCCAACTCTATCCTGTATCTTCACGAGTCAACCAAATTCCCGAAGATGTTCATTTCCAATATCCCCTTTCAATTTAAGCTCCATCTGACTAGACCAGAAACAAGGGTATGTTTCCTATCCCATCGGCCAATGATAAAAGGTTCCAACTTCAACTAATAATCCAACGAATATCCAGCTTCATCTTGAAAACACACGATAGAATCAAACACGAAAGATATAGTTTACACGAGAAATCATAGTTAAGATCCATGTTACGTCAAAGAGGTATATATATAGGAAGTACCAACGGCTTTTCCACCACCTCTTTAATGTCTCATGAATACTAGATTTTATCCCCCTCATTTCTCTGTTAACTATGACCAGCTTCATCACCACTTCACTCAAATCCTCAAAAAGCACAACTAGCCAACTACAGGATTTTATTCTTTTATTCCTTTGCAAAGATCCAAAACAGCAAATCCTTGGGTTCAAGTTGTTCCAGTATTCATCCCCTATTAAATAAGTATCCCAGATACTCGTAGCCTACATATTCAGGTTTGAATACCTAAACAAGATGATTCTTTTTCCGAAAGACGCAAAGCAGCCACATCTTCACAAATAGAACGAGACCTTTAGCCGATGACAACTGTAGGTCCAGGTAACTCAACTACTGATCGAACTCGTGATATGACGTTGCTATAACACGAAGTGCGGAATCCTTCGTGTTAACGTTTGTATACTAACAGACAATTCAAACAACACGCGTAAATAAACTTCTCCAATATATTCAGATTCACAATGGTTTACAGACTCAGTCAGACCAATCTAGTTCTCTCTGTTCTGTTTTCTATCGTTATGTCTAATGACTCTGTAAACACATATATATAGAAACTAACCTATTGTAAGCGAACTTGTTAAGTTCGCCTGAAACAGACTAAGCGAACTTAACAAGTTCGCCTCAGTTAGACCTAAGCGAACTTATTAAGTTCGCCTCTGATAGACCAGGCGAACTTAACAAGTTCGCCTCTAGGCATACCTGTAAAAACACTTAGAAACTTTAAACAATTACATATCAAAAACACAAAGACATAAAATCTAACTATTACAAGCTTTTGTCATTACAAATCTATGTCCTAACTGACTCCCCCTTGACAATAGCTTGATCTTCTGTCTTCAGTCTTTATCTTGAACTCTTCCAGTTGTCCGGTAGTCTGCTGCCAGCATGCACTCCATATCTTCTGCATATCTCCAAAACTCTTTTATACCGTAGACCTTGTTCTCTCCATTCATCAGTATACATTATCTCATACTTTCGCAGCGTCCTCTGATCTTTCTTTGAAAAATTAATAAGATTCATTGCGTCATAGAAACACACAATGACCTTATTATCTTTATCTTCAGCCCTTGCTTCACCAATATTAACATCAACATACCACCATTTCATATTCCCAAGAAAGTCTTGAGGAATCTTCTTTAATGGTATCTTGTGAATAGCACGCACTGGTCTATACTTGTATCTCCAGGTTACTTTCCCAGTCTTAGGATCTGTGTTCTTCACTCTTTTTCCCTTCTGTGGTTTCAGCCGTTCATACTTACCCGAACTACCTTCTTTCTTTATCAGGTTTGCTATCACATCAGCCAAACCATTCTTCGATCTATTTATGAGTGGCTTTGAAGCTAGACCATTTATTTCACACCTCGGCAAGGTGTTGAAATATTTGATCCTTGGCTTTAAGTATTGAACACCGTCTGATCATTTGATTGCAAATATTTTTGATTCACCATCATAGAACCAACTTATGATCCTTCCTATACACTGCTCTTTATTCACATATTTCTCTTTCTGAGCAGGTTGTACTGGAGACTTGGGTAGTACCTTCATCCAACTATTTACTACTTCTCTCCACTGTTCTCGTGTCATCCCTGTATCTCTATACATCACAGGTTCTTCATTAATCTTTGGAGACTCAGTGTGAGTAGTTTCAGTTTCAGCACCCTTATTGAATTGAAGATTCTCATCATCAGTATCCATCTTTGACTCGGCTGTATCATCAGGCAATGTGACGTCTTCAATAGAGTCCATAAAGTCATTTATTCCGTCATAAGAGAACTCAGGAACAACATCCTCTTGGATGAAGTTATAAGGCACCTTAAGACCGTCACAGCCTTCATATGTAACACTGTCTTTATCTTTCTCTATTTCAATCTCCACTATTTCTTCTTCTTCTATCTCAGTGTCTGACATATCATTTTCCATGTCATTGAATAAATCGTCAATGTCATCAAGACATTCAATCTTTTCAGCTTCCTCTTCTTCTAAATCTTGAAAGAATTCTTATAACAGAATTTCTTCTTCATTAGTACCAGAAGTATCTTTTTCTTTGTTTCCTTCAAGAGATTGTGATGTCGACTCCCCCTTAACTCTAGATATAGGATTAGCATCAGTGTATTGACGATCACCCTCAATATTTCCAGCAGGATCATTGTCTTCATCATCACGTCTTTGAATTGACTCTGTGTGACAAGTATCAGGTATCCTCAACTCCCCTGAGCGTCAAGACGCTGAACGAGTTTGGACACTAATGCTTGCATATCACCAATCTGTTGAGCTTGAGTCTGAATCACCAGCTGTCGTTGAGAATCAATAGACACAAGAGAGTTAACTTGTGTTTGTAGAGATAGCACTTGAGATTCAAGGAAAGTTATCCTGTCAGAATCAGAAGGCTTTGACGGACCAGCTGTTGATTGTGGAATAGAAGGACTTGAAGTAGTAGGAATCTCTGGAGGAACAGGAGATGGAACTGGAGATGGATCCTTAGATCTTGGAGGAGTAATTATCAGAGAAGCAACAAAATTAGCATCTTCAACTCCTTGAGAAGATCTTGCAGCAGCAATTGACGCAGACATTAACTTTTGACGTGAAGGATCTAGATTAAAGTCACTGTCAGTGTCAGAACTCTCATCTACCAATGATCTTTTTCCAAGTACTGATCCGGAAGGAGGATCCTGAAAAGACTTGCGTCGTGGTCGTCTGGCTTGAGATTTAATGCGTTTTCCAGCATTAGCCAGTGGAATAGCAGCCAGCCGTTCATAATGACCTTGGGAAAAATCCCTAGATTCATCAGAATCAGTGCTGTCATCATCAGATGATATTGTATCACTTGAACTGGAACTAGAATCAGCATCTGTCACCACATTCCCTTCTTGTTCATGAATGGGCGAGTTCACAGCTTCATCAACAAAATCATCCATGTTCATACCCAGATCTTGATTAGGATCATGAACGACCTCTTCTTGAACTGGTTCCTGAATCGGAATATCAACTGCAGCTTGTGGAATAGGAACTTGTTCAGGAATAGGAATTTGAGGTTGTACAGGAACTTGTATTTGTGGTTTTTGAACTTGTATTTGTGGAACTGGTATCTGTTGTTGTTGTGTAGGTTGTTGTTGTGGAACTTGTTGTTGTGCGGGTTGTTGTGGTTGAACATTAACGCCTTGAGCTTGAGCAAGTTCATTAGGATGAAACCAGTTGTCGTTAGGTGGTGCAACATAATCAGGATTGATTAAGTCCCCAAACAGTGGAGTATTAACTGGAATCAACGCAGCATTTTGCTGTTTCACCTTTGTACAATATGTAAAAATACGTTTTGACATCGGAGTCAAAGTCAATCTTATGGCATGTTGTGGAAGATCCGGAATAAGATGATTGAGTATCATTTGAATGAATCGGGGATACATCAAGAAACCTTGACCTTCAGCTGGATTGATCTACATTACCATCTCCCGATAGAAATAAAGAGGAAAATTGAATCTTTTATTCAATGTTAAGGCCACCATTGCTGTCTGAAGTGCCATTTTCAATCCATCGGTGCCAGCTTTTCGCGGAGAGATGCATTGTATAATCACATGCATAAAATACCTCCATTCACCCACTAATCCACCTTTCCTAGCTTGGGTATCATTTTGTTTTCCACGATATCCCATCCTTTGAAAACAACCCATAATAAGAGTGTTAGGATAAGATATTGGATCTTCAGCATTTCCACCCAAATCAAGAGCAACACGAATCGTTTCTTCTGAAATTGCAATCTCGGTATTGTTTACTGTTGCACGAAGGACATGCGGTTCCACGTCGATATCTTGATGTACCGTATCCCAGAATTGTTTTATATACACCAAGCTAATATAGGGATCCGCAGATAAAGCAACATGCAGTTTTGATCGATTCAGAAAATTTATGATTCCTTGAAAATGAACTGCTTCTGGCATATTAGGATCCAACAAAGCCACTTGATTATGCTTATATTCAACACATCGAGCCATCTGTGAAAATATCGGACAATACAACAAACATTAGTAGACTAACACATATATGAAACAACAAAAAATATCAAACAAAAAAAATTTTAAAAAAAAAATTTCAAACAAAAAAATGTCAAAAAAAAAAATATCACAAGTCCTTTTCACTACTGACCCCTAGGAGAACTTAATAAGTTCGCTTAGTAGTGCAAGAGGCGAACTTATTAAGTTCGCCTGACAAGTTCGCTTCGAACAAGTTCGCCTGAACCTGAGACGTTTCAAATTCAAACACTGATTTTTCAAACTTCGGCAAATCGATCGAAATAGTGAAATAAGCAAATACAATCAATCGAATATCACATTATAACCAAGAATGATGATCAATTTTATATTTAGGTCAAAACTTAGGTCAAAAACGGCCTTGAAACAGTTCGATGAAAACCGAGACTAAAACCCTCGAATACACTCAATTTAGCGGATGAAAATCGATGAAAATACCTTTGTTAGATTCGAAATTCAATTTTGATCAAGATACAACCAACAATTAACACTCACAACACAGTTTTAAATTTTTGAGAAATTTGGGTTAAGTTCGCTCGAGTCTGATGAAGACGATAAGAAGGACAAGTTCGCCTGATTCAACACTTAATCAGATTAAGTTCGCTTGATTAAGCGAACTTGTTAAGTTCGCTTAACAATCCTTCGGCGAACAAGATAAGTTCGCTTCACCATTAAGTTCGCTTCACCCTTAAGTTCGCTTCACCCTTAAGTTCGCTTCACCCTTAAGTTCGCTTCACCCCAGACTGTAGATTAAGTTCGCTTCACTGATTTAAGCGAACTTATTAAGTTCGCTTCACTGTACACAGGCTAACTTAATTAATTTTCAACCTTTTTGCCTTGAACACAAATTTTATCAACTTCAACCTGTCAAATCTTGAACTTCCGTCAGCAACACATATTTGATCCAATCCCGAACAATTTTAATAAAAGTTTAGAATTTTCATGGAAAATAAAAATCAAAATCTTTTTGAATTTTATCTATACAGACGGAAACACATATTTTTGATTTTTCTCTGTACAAACAGAATCACATATTTTTGGTTTGTACATCATGAGCAAGAAGATCATATCAGTATTCAATTAATTCATCACACATATTATCAATAACAAAGGGTAACCTATAGTAAGAGACCATTCAACTCAATTTTGTGCATTTTGCATCTTTTTCATTTTGAAACTCATTCAATTTGAATAATATTTGAAATGATACGCGATAAATTTCAAAGTAAATAAGATCAGGTTATAAAATGCTCTTTTATTTATACCGAATTTGAAATATAAAGCCTGAATTCTTAAAATTGTCAATATTATATTATTTGAAACTATAAGCGTTTATTCTCCAAATTCATGTGATTTAGTACCATTTAGATGATAAACATCGTGTACCCCACATATATACCAAATAGAAAATAAATGCACTATCTTCAAGACATATATAAGATTTTACTAAAGATTATCCAAATATTCAGAATGAGGAGACATCACTTAGCACATGAATAGCAGAATCCAAATTGGATTGTAAAGGAATCAATGAGATTCAGAATCGAATGATTCAATGTTTTGGCTTATATTTGTGGAATCATAAGATTCAGGTAAGTGGATCCAACTGTTATCTGGATTATGAATTCAATGGAATCAATAAAGATGATTTATCAATATGATCCAAGGGCTAGTATATGTTTGACATATGTTGTCAAGTACATATCTTGATTATACTTCAAATTGCATGCTTTTCGGGACTTGGGCACTGAAGCAAATCGAATGAATAGTGCTAAGGACATAACCCGAAACTGATCTCATAGGAAAATCTTTATTAAAAGCTAATATTCTTTATCTGATAGTTATCTTTTAACGCACACACCCAGGCATAAAATGGATTTAAATCACAGATGTAATCATATTATATTTAATTTTCACACTACTATTAATTTCAAAACGCTTTTAGCCTATTGACAATTCAAGTTTCAAATTTTATACACAAATTTTAAAACAAATTATCAAAAATAGAGCATTTACAACACTGTCATTTCTTATTTATGCAGACTTTGAAAATTTAGATCAGATCAACTTATTTTAATCATTCATATATCAAGGTCTACTAAGGTCGTGTGAAATGAACTAATCACTGATGTACTATCATTTCTTCTCTAACCTCAAATGATGTCAAATTTTATATTTTTCAATTTGTTTTGACTTTTTATAATTTAGACTTTTTGACTGAAAATGTAACTGCAGAAATGTAATAAAGCAATAAAAGAACCTAAAAGAAAATTTTTCCATGAAATTCTGATTTTGAAAAACTTTTATTTGGGATTGATCATACCAATCATTTTAATTAGGAATTCAAACCTGGTACGATCAAATGCCTTAGTAAACAAATCAGCAAAATTATCTTCAGTGTGTACCTTGACCAACTCAATCAATCTTTTATCTGCACAATCATGTATAAAATGATATCGAATTTCGATGTGCTTAGTTTTACTATGTTTAACAGGATTATTCGTTAAGGACATAGTAGCATTGTTATCGATAAACATGGGGGTTCCTGTGAAATTCAAACCGTAATCTCTCAATTGTTGTTGTATCCACAGGATCTGTGAACAGCAACTTGCAGCAGCGATGTATTCTGCTTCGCATGTTGAAATCTAGACTGTGGTTTGCTTTTTGCATTGCCAGGATACAAGTCGATTACCTAAGAACTGGCAACCACCTGTTGTATATTTCCTGTCCAGACAACAACCACCAAAATCAGAATCAGTATAAGCATTGAAATCAAAGTTAGAACCATGAGGATACCATAGCCCTAAACGTTGTTTTCCTTTTAATTACCGAAAGATTCTTTTCACAGCAATTAAGTGAGATTCTTTTGGCTTAGCCTGAAATCTGGAACAGGTACACACGGCCAACATTATATCCGGCCTTGAAGCGGTTAAGTACATGAGAGATCCAATCATAGCTCTGTAAAGTCGACAGTCCACATATTTTCCTTCCGGGTCAGAATTTAACTTATGATTGACCGAAATTGGAGTACCATCTTGAACCGGCTCAAGATGTCTTTGACATACTTGGACTGATGAATAAAGAAACCATCTTCCTTTTGATTTACTTGTAAACCTAAAAAAAACGATAACTCTCCCATAGCAGACATTTCAAATTTCGACTTCATAACACCCTCAAATTCTTTGCACAACCCTTCATTTGTCGAGCCAAATATAATATCATCCACATAAATCTGTACCAGTAGGTAATCTCCCCCTGATTTCTTTATGAATAAGGGCAAGTCTATCTTTCCACGAACAAAGTCATTCGCCAAAAGATGTGTAGATAAAGTCTCATACCACGCACGAAGAGCCTGATGAAGACCATAGAGGGCCTTATCTAGCTTGAAAACCATGTTCGAATTCAGTGGATCTTCAAACCCCGGCGACTGACACACATAGACTTCCTCCTTGACCTTTCCATATAAAAATGCACTCTTGACGTCTAATTGAAACACCTTAAAACCTTTAAAGGAAGCAAAAGCTAGAAACAGCCTTATAGCTTCAAGCCTCGCAACCGGCGCATAAACTTCGGTGTAATCAATTCCTTCTTGTTGATTGAAGCCCTGGACAACTAATCTTGCCTTATTGCGTACCACGACACCTCGATCGTCCTTTTTACATTTAAACACCCATTTTGTTCCTATCGGATATGCACCTTTCGGAAGATTAACCAGATTCCAAACCTTAAGTTTGCCAAATTGAACAAGTTCTTCCTGCATAGCTTCTATCCAGTTATTGTCATTTAAAGCCATCTCTACATTCTTGGGTTCAACCTGTGAAATAAAGCAAGAATGTGAGCAATCATCAAGAACACCAGAATCTTTAATGCAAGTATACAAACAAGTATTGTCAACAAGAGAACGAGTTTTCACTCCATCCTGTAAATTTCCAATTATATTTGTTACTGGATGATCTTTGTGTTCCTTGATGGATGCGACCTCAGGAACCGGCAACACATCAACTAGAGTAGAGTCAGATTGATAAGAATAATCTTGAGGAATTGGAATTTCCGAGTCTAAATTTGTTGGAATCTCCCCCTGATCCTGTGTCGAAGGTAATGGATCATCACTCAACAACGGATCAGCAGAAGAATCTTGAAAAATAGCATTATCCTCCTCACTCTCTGAATCTTACGGACCGGAACAAGAAGCAACATTAGGATCGGGAGCAGAAGTAGATGGAATCGATGAATTGGGAACTGCATTTGGTAGAAATCCATTGTGCTGTGCATCTTGACAAGAATCATAAAGAACAGCAACATCTTCATCAGAAATATCAGACGGTAAATGAAAAGACTTGAATAAGTTTTCATAATCAAAAGCCCAATCCGGACCAATCGCCATTTGTGGTAAAGACCGATTTGAACAGTCAATATGGAACCATTCTTCAACTTGGCGTGTCTCTTTGTTATAAACCCTCTTGGTTGTCGAATTAGCCACATACCCCAGAAAAATCCCTTCAATAGCCTTTGCACTGAATTTTGTTGGGACATCTCGAACTTTCAGTAGGGTACACGGATTACCAAAAGGTAGTAAGTATTCCAGTTTCGGCTTTCGATTGTTGAACAATTCATAGCAAGTCTTGTTATGTCGCTTGACGGTCAAGACCCTGTTCAAAACATGACACGCAGTATTCACAGCTTCAGCCCAAAAGGTGACTGGAAGCTTAGAATCTGCAAGCATCGTGCGAGCTGTTTCGACCAACGTCCTGTTCTTTCGTTCAGCGACACCGTTTTGTTGAGGAACATATGGCGCACTGAATTCATGATTAATTCCTTTTTGTAGACAGAATAAGCCCATTTTGCTATTCTTAAATTCGCTGCCATTGTCACTCCTGATTCTTCTGACTTTCAGATTGAATAAATTCTCCAAACCCAGGATTAAGTATTGTACCAACTCAGTGGTTTCAGCTTTAGAAGAAAGAAACTTAACCCATGAAAATCTAGAGTAATCATCAGTTACGACCAAGCAGAACGATTTCCCACCAATGCTCCTAATACTGATAGGACCGACCAAATCCATATGCAGCAACTCCAAGGGAGTTACGATAGAATTCGTCTATTTCGATTTGTGAGATTTCTTTCTTTGCTTCCCCTTCTTGCACGGAATACAATCATCAGGAACTGAGAATTTCATTTTCGGAATACCAAGCACAAGATCATTCCTAACAAAGTAGTTCATCTTCCTGTAGTTTATGTGAGCTAGCTTCCTGTGCCACAATATTGAATCAGATTTCGACGCCTTGGAGAGTAAACATGTTGGAATTTAATCTGTTGTAGTGGCGACACTCATGTCAAGGACATACGTGTCATTTCTCCTTGGAGCCTTCATGAGAATCCATTCATCAGGAATCACAAAACCAGGTTTCAGAATATAACATTCATGATCGTTGAAATGGAACGAAAACTTCTTGTCACAGACTTGTGATACGCTTAAAAGATTGTGTTCCAGCTGCTGAACATAATTCACCTTTTCAAATTTTACTTTGTCATTCTTTAACGTTCCCTGGCCTGTTATGTACCCGCCTTTATTACCCACAAAAGCGACATAACCACCATCAATTTTAATCACATCCTCAAGCAATTTCACATTCCCTGTCATATGTCGAGAGCAACCACTATCCACATACCATGTATTGTTGATAGTCCTCCTTGGTTGTCCCTACATAAACAAAGAGAATCAGTTAGAAAGTGGAACCCAAGCCATCGTGGTCTTGGGTCGTCCGGATTGATCAAAATAAACAACTTCTTGTAATTTACAATCAATTTTATCATTCACTTTTGGAACAGAAGTTTGACAATCAGACCTTTTCAAAGAAGAACCATTTTTATTATTTTGAAAAACATTATTTGATATATTATTGTCAGATTCAGATGTTTCCAAAATTTTCTTTAATATTCTGTTTCTTCTTCTTCTTTGAGGTCTAGACAATTTAACCTCCTGAAAAGTATCTTTTGAAATCCCAACTTTTGGAATCTCAATTTTTTCTCTGCATACAAAAGATTTAGCATGCAATGTATTCTGTTGTTTAATTCCAGGGGAATTAACAAAAGATCGTCCAGTCATATCTTTATCCAAACTAGAAGACAATTTTCCTTCATCTTTTCTTTTCAGAATTTTCACCACTTTCGGTTGTGAAGGAACAGTCTTCATTTTACCCTTGTTCTTGTATGGACAATTAATCAAAATATGACCAGGCTCATTGCAATGAAAGCACACTCTTCTTTCTTGATAACTTCTGAAATAAGATGTTTTCTTTGAATTTGAAGAACCATCAGAAGAACAAGCTTCAGAGGAATGCCCTGAACAATTTATCGGCTTCTTAGGAACATAAGTCTGTTTTGGCACCTTTGAAGAATTTACCTTTTGAAAACCAGCCACCACAAACCCACTTGACTGTAAGATTGGAGAAAGTTTAGTTTGAACCACTTTCACCTCTTCAGGTTCAGTCAAAATGCACCTATCCCGAGTAACATTCTTCACAACCTTTGGTTCCTTAATTTTCACTTCTCTCGGAATGCCTTCAACCTTTGAATCATCAAACACTTCATCTTCTGTATCAGAATCATACACCATGTCTTCACCCGTCACTGGATTCACTTTTAATACTGTCTTGGGATCAATCTCCTCTTCATGAATGATTTCAGGCTCAACCACATAATTCGCATTGAACGGAGGAGGAACAAACCCAATACCAGCAACCCTTTTAGTGGGATCAGCATTAGCATTAAAATAATCCAAAACTACAGATGAATTCTCAAACTGTTCCAGCTTTCTATGTAACTTTATCACCTCAGATTCTTTTTCAGAAATTTCCTTGTTCTTTTGGGCAACCACTTCATTTCGTTTTTTGATTTCAGCATAAGCCATATCTAGATGATAACACTGTTCTTTGTATTTTAACCCAAGAGAATTTAAGTCTCTTTTCAAAGACTCAATTCTATCAATGCACAGTTTATCATTATCTTTCAGTTTCTGATTAACTGAATGCATTGATTTCATGTCACAAATCAAGTTTGTGTTATCATCCATGACTTTTTGCAGTTTATCTTTAACAGAAATGCAATTAGAAAAGTATATATGACAAATAGAGTCTTTTACCTTAGTCGGATTAGACATGTCTGCCATGAATACTTTGGCAATTGGAATGTTCTCTGAATCTTCACCAACTGAAGCATTTTCTGTAAGAACAATTTCTTCTTCAGCAACTCCTGACACAGCATCAGAATCAATACTTTTCCCTCTTTCTTCCTCATCATCCACGCTTGGAACACTATCATCATCACACGAATCATCACTAGAACTTTCATCATCAGTAGACTCTTCTGGTTTTTCTGAATGAATTTCTGTAACAAAAGCCTGACTCACAGCACCCACCAAATCTTCCAGATGAATGCCCCAATCATAATTTTCATCGTTTTGAGCAACTAGAGCTGATGATGCAGATGCATGATTTGTATTACCAGAAGGACCATGACTTTGATTACCAGATGAACCATGTGACTGATTCCTATTATGCTGAAAGTTAGATTGCTTCTTTTGAGAATCAAATTCTACCTTTGGTTTCAAACACTCCTTAGCAAAATGACCATACTCTTGGCAGTTGTAACACCTAACTTTGCTCTTATCAAAACCCATGCGCGATCGACTATTTGAACCAATATACTTTCTCTCGGTTCTCTTCAAGAAATATTTAGCTTGTCTCATTAACATGACCATATTCCATTGGATATTCATTTCTTCCAGATCAACAGGGTCAATCTGTCTGAAATCTTCTTCTATTACCTCAGGATCATGTATTTTTCCTCCAATGAAATTTTCATATGATGCCATGAATGAAGAAAACATAGCAAGATAATCATCAGCAACTTTCTGATTCACATGAGATCCAGATGATGTTGAAGCAGTAGTAGTAGAAAATCCAGAATGGCTTGTATGACCAGAATAAATTGGAACTCCAGAACACTGATCATTTGAAGACTCTTGAGTATCACCAGAAAAGAATGCCACTCCAGTACCAGATTTACCAACAGATTTGGCAAAATACATCGAGGGATCCTGGATATGCTCCATATTAGTCTCTTTCTTTTTCATATTCATGTCATGTGACTGAATCTTTCCTAGGACTTCTTCAAGAGACATGGTTTTGTACTTAACATTTTCTTTGATCAAAACCGTATACACATCAAACTTTGATGGTAAAGCCTCCAAGAATTTATCATTTATTTCCTCTGTCTCATATACCACAGATGCACTAGCCAGTTCACTAAGAAGATGATAGAATCTTGTAGCAAGATCATCCAAAGATTCATTTTGAAAATGTTTAAAAACTAGGAACTGCTTCTTTAGTAACTCTTTTCTACTTTTCTTCACATCTAAACTCCCTTCACACCTTTTCTGTAGTGCTTCCCACAGTTGTTGAGAAGACTTGAACTGTTTAAAACTGTGATAAATTTCCTTTGGTAGAGACATAGAAATGCTAGCCATTGCTTTCTTTTCTCGATCAAATAACATCTTCTCTTCAGTAGTTAATGCTGACACTGGCTTCGGAACATCATCCTTTCTCATCCATGAATACGTAGGATGCGTATATCCTTCCAAAATCGGAATCCACAAACTAGTATCGGTAAAAGATACGAACTGGTCGAACCGATCTTTCCAATTTGAATAATCAGCTAGATTCAACAACTTTGGAGGTTTTTGAGATGTACCAATCTCATTATCATAATTGAACATGTTTGTGACTTGAACCATATTTGCCATGTTAAAAAAATTTTCTGAAAAATTTCTAAGTATTGAGCTGTTTTACCCTCAGGCGAACTTAATAAGTTCGCTTTAGTGAGTACTAAGCGAACTTGAGATCAGGCGAACAAGACAAGTTCGCTTAAGGAGGAAATCACGTAAGTTCGCTTAACAGTTAAGTTCGCTTAAAATGAGAGAAGCGAACTTAATAAGTTTGCTTGCTAAGTTCGCCTGCACAGGAACTCAGCAACTTCGTTTAAACTGCTGTAACAGATTCAAAAGAATCTTCACCCAAACACGAACCGAAAACTTCAAAATTCATGATTTCTCAGAGAATTGATGGAATTTAAGGAAATTGAACCGTATGATTATGAATTTTAGCAAATAGAACAGTTCTATCGGACTAATTTCGTCAAAAACACTTCCAAAATCATGAATTCAGCAAAGAAACGATCTTCAAGAACTTGAAAAACTCCATTGTTGCAGAAACTTCAAAAATGTTGAATTTCTTGTCGAATTGTACACAAAAACCGTCACTAATCACCGAGAATCGTACTTAATTCACGAGCATATGCTCTGATACCACTTGTAGGTCCATGTAACTCAACTACTGATCGAACTCGTGATATGACGTTGCTATAACACGAAGTGCGGAATCCTTCGTGTTAACGTTTGTATACTAACAGACAATTCAAACAACACGCGTAAATAAACTTCTCCAATATATTCAGATTCACAATGGTTTACAGACTCAGTCAGACCAATCTAGTTCTCTCTGTTCTGTTTTCTATCGTTATGTCTAATGACTCTGTAAACACATATATACAGAAACTAACCTGCTGTAAGCGAACTTGTTAAGTTCGCCTGAAACAGACTAAGCGAACTTAACAAGTTCGCCTCAGTTAGACCTAAGCGAACTTATTAAGTTCGCCTCTGATAGACCTGGCGAACTTAACAAGTTCGCCTCTAGGCATACTTGTAAAAACACTTAGCAACTTTAAACAATTACATATCAAAAACACAAAGACATAAAATCTAACTATTATAAGCTTTTATCATTACAAATCTATGTCCTAACAACGACCCAATTGCTCCCATTAGTTCAGCATTCATACCCTATTAAATAAGTATCCCGGATACTCGTAGCCTACATTTTCAGGTATGGACCCTTAAACAATGTATGACAAGTGGTATCATCCAACAAAAATCTCGTCCGTGTTTCGCGAAGCCACATCATATACAAATTCTGGTCTGGAAAAACCAAAATTACTATCTTCTCAAGAATGGGCCGAAACACGCGTACAAATGATCACACAAAATTTTGGCCAAGAAAACTTTTCCCGCCAAAAAACCTTTTTTTTTTTTTTTTCAAATCCCAGAGGCTAGTTCATGCGTACTTAGTAAATACGCACACAAAGGGTGCTCATGCATATTTAGTAAATACGCAAAGCCAAGTGCTCATGCGTATTTGATAAGTTCGCAAAATGCCCGTGCGTAGATGCTAAGTACGCAGAGGAAATACTCATGCGTACTTAACAAGTACGCAGGACAACTTCTCTTGCATACTTAGTAAGTACACAGGGCAAAACCCATGCATACTTAGTAAGTACGCAGAAAAGCTGAATTTGCGTACTTATCAAAAAGTAACAGCGTTCTTGACGGATTTTGAGGAAAATGCTCGAAAAGTGATGGATCTGAGAAATTAATGATTCCAAAAGCTTCGAAAACATCATCTAACAAACCCTTAGCCTTTCAAACACCAAATGGAGTGATAACAAACTCGGATTTGAGGATTTTTGCAAGAAAAAGTAGCGAACTTTTATTTTTCAGATCTGCTCGAAAACCCTAAAACCCGAAACTGGAACACAAATCAACGAACACCGAGGCTCTGATACCACTTGTAGGTCCCTTCATGTGTGTCGGATCGTCACATGCAAGTGGTCTACTAGTCGCACCGGGTTGCGGAATACCCGTGACTAGGTGGAGAGTCTTACTAAACAAAGTAAACCAAACACGAGAGTCACAATAAACGTTCTTTGTATTATAAAACTGAGTTCGTCTAAACAAATGGTTCTGCGTACTTAACCTCTGTGAACCTATCCTATTTATACAGACCTGATGCCTACCAATTGCTCTTGCGTACTTAACAAGTACGCAAAGGTCTTCCTGCGTACTTGCTAAGTATGCAGGAGCTTTCTCCTGCGCACTTGTAAGTGCGCAAAACACTTAACAGAAATGCAACATACATTATGTAAAAGTAAATACAACTCGATAAACTATTACATAACGACTCTTACATACAAAGACAAATTACAGACATTAGAAATACAAACTAAGACTCTATCCAGAGTGTTGTCACAGGAAAGTGCATCAACAAAACTTGTATTTCTTGATGCAGCAATCTCTTGATAAATGACCCTGCTTCCCACAGCTAAAACATTTTTTCAAAGCAGGACATGTTATTTGATAAGACCCCTTTCGAGATGCTGATTTGTCTTTAGACTTCTGTTCTTCAACTTTAGACTTTTCTGCTCCCTTTTTAACGAACATGAGTGGAGCAAATTTATTCAAAATGAACGACATGGCATTAGCATTGAGTGAACTATCTTTCTTGAACCCTAAGCCACCCTTATTGTCAAAATAATCCACACATTCTTGACTTTCTTTAGATTTGTCACTAACACAATCATCATCAGAAGCAAGATCACTTGAAATCTTTGATTCAACTTTATTTTCTTTGGAATTTCTCTTTGGGTCTAACGAAGGATAAACATTTGACACAAACGGCTCTGGAATGTATGGTTGATGCATATGTGAATAAAATCCATTTGTAGTAAATGGATGAGGAACATTTTTGTATCCAACTTCACTATTCACTTTATCATTAACTTGAGCCTCAATGTTTTCACCAGTGCTTTTATATCCAAGCCCAGACTTTACTTTGTCATGTATTTGAGCTTCAATGATCGCACTAGCCACTTTTCCTGAAATGTTTATTTTATCAACCTTAATTGCTGTATTTGCTACCTTTTCCATCTTCTCGGTCAGCAATTTGTTTTCTTTTTCTCTGTTAGCAATCAATAGTTGAATTTCATAATTCTTTCTCTTTAACTAAAACTTCATGTAACATCTCAAAAATAAAAAGACGAGTTATAATAATGGGATTAAACGCGAAACAAAAAGAATAAATGAACGAGGCTTGATGGGCCGGGTCAGATAGGCCGGCAAACGTAAGGGTGGCGATCAAGGGAGACGAGCCTCCCTATAAATAGCCAAAACCCTCCTCATTTCTCTCATTTTGACATCCTAGAGAGAGAAACCATAAAGAGAGAAAGTTAACGGATCGGTACGAGAAGCTAGCATCTTGTTCCTACACTACTCGTGAGCAGAACCTCCGATTCAGAAGCTCGAAAGAGGTAACAACTCAACCTAGAATTGAGTTTTTAGTTTTTGTTGGGTTCCTTGGGTTTTTGGATAAAAGATGGAATTTTTACGTATGAAATGTCACACCCCGACCGATGGCGGAATCATCGGGGCGGGACATGTAGACTGTTCATAGCACATGGTTGACTAAATTGAAATATATTAAAGTCAAATTTCCATTACAAATAATCCAAGTACAACCAAATTCAAACAAAGAAACATAAAACAACTCATAGAATTCTTGATTTAAATTGCTAAGTCCAAATCCTATATTGAGCACGTCTTGAATCATTCTCACATATTAGGTCCTGAAACATGAATAAAATAAAGTCAACTAAAAAGTTGGTGAGTATAACACAGTTGTATATAGATAGCATATAGTTGAAAACAAATCCTTTACAAGACATGATAAAATAAGGCATTTATGGGGAGCAGCTATTGTGTAATCAAGTACAACCAAACCTTTGTAACTAGTATGCAAATTGTGTTGTCGGTATCAATCACCTCCACTTGGGTGGGTTTGTCAGACTCAATAGATCTATCATTGAAAACCGTCAGCTTGTATAGTTAATGATTGCACATAATTTTTCACAAAGATTAGCACAACTAGCACTCGGGCATAAAGCTCAAATTTTGCACACATGTATGTAAATAGGATTTTGCACTTGTGTTGTTTGTGTAAATGTAAAAGTGTAATGTGTATAAAGTTCATGTTCCACCCCAAAATGTAAAAGAGTGAAAAGGGGTTGTGAATACTCACTTGGTATGGAAGTGTAGCTAACAAAGAGTATAGATAAAATAAGAATCCTTGATACGCACGAGTTAACCTAGATAATAATGTATATTGAATCAAATATGTGCACAAAGTTTAAGTCTAACATTGAAGGTTGAATTTGTGTATAAAAGGTATTAAAAAAAATATATGAGGTTGTAGTAAACATTTTTGGAACATTTGATTAAAGGTTGGAATTGAAAAATAGAATTTTTATAAAATTGTTGATTATGAAAATAATGCATGTGATAAATGTAATTTAATTAATAAACAAATCAATGATTATAGTTTATGAAATAATGTAAATATTGATTGTAATTAAGTATAAATAAATAAATGATTTTTGTTTAAATATGAATTAAATAAATAATTATTATCTTATTTATTTATAAACTTTGTAACTTAATCATTTAAAACATCATTTAAGTGTAAGATAATTATAAATTTGATTTTTATAAATTTTTAAATAAACTTTCAAATAAATAATGTTTATGTCCAGATTAAACTTTAAATCTTTTCAAGTACAGAAAACATATTTTTTTTTATAAAATTTGAAACATTTACTGATTGAAAAATATAAAAAAATTATAATTCTGTTAAAAGTTCTGAGTCACACACGACCGTGCCTCAGAAGGGCACGATCGTGCTCAAGCCACGGGCGCGACCGCGCTAGTCGGGGCGCGACCGGGTTGATCAACAGAGGGCACAAACTAGACAAGTCAACAGGCACGACCATGCCTTGGCTCGGCACGGTCGTGTCTTTGATTTTTAGACACAACAGAGGCTAGCCCAAAGGGCATGACTAGGTCTGGACAGGAGGACACGACCGCGCTGCTATTCGGCACGACCGCGTTTCATGAGGCACGGCCGCGCTAGAAGATTAGCGCGACGTGTCTCTTCCAAGTCAGACACGAATTAAACAATTTTTTGTATTTATAGCGCTGGGTTTGATAGGGATTTTGTTTACAGAGTTGTTACGAGTCAATTAATCTAATTTAATTGTATGGAAATCTTGTTTAAGAGTGGAATCGATTAAATCTTTTCTTATTAAAATAAAAATTCTGATTCGGACGATTTCTGTAATGAAAGCCCTGATTAATATGGGGCTTTTGATATTGATACTGAAACGAATGAGATGGAGAGTATACTTACCCTGAAGCGTATCGAATCGATGAAGGACGGTATAACGGAGTTCCGGCGACGGAGAAAATTGCTTCCGGCGACTTCGGCTGCAATTCCGGCAAGGCCAGAGAGTCCAGAGTCTTGGAGAGAGTCGGGAGATGCGTATTCCTTTCTTGGTTGGGAGGATTTGGGTTTCAGGAGAGGATTCGAGTTTTTCTTGAAAAGTTTGAGAGAGATTTCGAGTTTGATAGTATGAAACTGAGGCGTTGTGAAATTTTGAAAATGGTATAACTCTCCTTAAGGGGAAAAGAAACGGAGGACGGTTACAGATTCTCAGAAATCGGGCGATTAATTTACATTTACGTTTTGACAGTTACGCAGGCGCGACCGTGCTTAGGCACCGGGCACAATCGTTCCAGGACCAGTCGCGCGATCGTGCCGAGGCACTTGGCGCGACCGTGCCAGGACGAAGCACGACCGTGCTAATTTGGGTTTCTAGATAATTTTTAAACTTTAGTCCTTGACTTTTCAGGTTTGATAAGTTTGAATTAAATAGTTTCTTGCATAGCGTTTTAGTTGTATATGATCGAGTAAAACTTGCGAATTTGTATAGAATCCTTGCATTTAATCTACGGCGAGAGAAATATTAAGACAGTGCACGGGTATTGAGTTCGAAATACATTACATTGAATTGAAATATGAATACTAAAATCATAAATGTTACAGTCTCCCCATGTTGAGAGAATTTCGTCCCGAAATTTAGTTTGAGGAAGCGACAGCATCGGTAAAAAGATGAGGGTATTTGAGCTTCATTTGGTCTTCTCGTTCCCAAGTGAACTCAGGACCACGCTTAGATTCCCAACGAACTTTGACAATAGGAATGCGACTTCGCTTGAGCTGTTTGACTTCGCGATCCATAATTTCCACTGGCTTTTCAACGAAGTGCATTGTTTCATCAATGCGCACGTCGTCAAGCGGTATATGGAGATTTTCATCAGCGAGACACTTCTTCAGATTAGATACATGAAATGTAGGATGCACATTTCCAAGAGATGGAGGTAACTCGAGCTTGTAAGCCACTTTCCCAATCCTTTCAAGGATTTTAAATGGACCAACATAACGAGGTGCTAACTTGCCTTTCTTTCCAAAACGGATCATACCCTTCCACGGGGACACCTTAAGAAGAACAAGATCACATACTTGGAATTCCAAGGGTTTTCGACGTTTGTCGGCATAACTCTTTTGCCGACTCCTCGCTACTCGAATATTGTCACGGATTTGAATAATCTTGTCGGATGTTTCTTGAATTAGCTCGAGACCAGTGATTTGTGCTTCACCAATCTCGTTCCAACAGATAGGAGAACGACACTTGCGACCATAGAGAGCTTCGAATGGAGCCATGTTGATACTTGTGTGGTAGCTATTGTTGTAAGAAAACTCAATGAGGGATAGATGTGAATCCCAATTGCCACCAAAATCGATTACACAAGCTCTAAGCATGTCTTCAAGAGTTTGGATTGTTCGCTCGGTTTGACCATCAGTTTGCGGATGGTAAGCCGTGCTCAAATCCAATCGAGTACCAAGAGCCTTTTAGAGATATTGCCAAAATCGAGAGGTGAACCGAGCGTCTCTATCGGATATTATGTTCACGGGAACACCATGACGGCTCATAATTTCATCAATGTAAATTCGGGCTAGTTTCTCCACTTTGAAGTCTTCACGGATAGGCAAGAAATGAGCGGATTTAGTGAGACGATCAATGATCACCCAAATACTATCATATCCACTCGAGGTGCGAGGGAGCTTGGTAAAGAAATCCATAGTGATATTCTCCCTTTTCCACACGGGAATTTCTGGTTGTTCGAGTAAACCGGATGGACGTTGATGTTTGGCTTTCACTTTGGAACAGGTTAAGCATTTGGCCACATAAAGAGCAATGTCTTTCTTTATACCGGGCCACCAATAAAGTTGGCGAAGATCTTGGTACATTTTATCCGCACCAGGATGAATAGAATAACGAGTCTTATGAGCCTCGTTCATGAGAAATGCACGGAGATCGTCGCGATCGGGAACCCAAATACGGTTCAAGTAATAGAGTAAGCCATTGGGTTTTGATTCAAGAAGGAGTTCAACACCACATGACATTTCTTCGTACATGTTACCCTCGGATACCGAGACGTGTTGAGCTTCTAAGATACGGGTTTGAATATTGGTTTGAATACGGGCACAATGAAGCATAACATGGTCCTTTCGACTCAAAGCATCGGCTACAACATTCGCTTTGCCGGGATGGTAACGAATCTCGCAGTCGTAGTCGTTAAGGAGTTCGACCCAACGTCGTTGCCTCATATTGAGTTCTTTTTGGTTGAAAATATGTTGAAGACTTTTGTGGTCGGTGAACACCACACATTTCGTGCCATATAGGTAATGTCTCCAAATCTTTAATGCGAATACGACCGCACCCAGCTCGAGATCGTGCGTCGTATAATTCTTCTCATGAACTTTGAGTTGCCTTGATGCATAAGCGATTACTTTGCCTCGTTGCATGAGAACACAACCAAGACCTTGGTTAGAAGCATCACAATAGACAACTAAATCATCATTTCCATCGGGGAGAGTCAATATGGGAGCATTGCACAACTTTTGCTTGAGGGTTTGGAAAGCTTCTTCTTGTTTCGGTCCCCATTCATAAGTCTTACCCTTGTGGGTCAAAGCGGTAAGAGGGACAGCAATCTTTGAGAAGTTTGAAATGAAGCGACGATAATAACCCGCAAGACCAAGAAATGAACGAACTTCTGTAGGAGTCTTCGGGGCATTCCAATTCTTAACCGTTTCAATCTTAGCAGGATCAACATGAATACCCTTGTCGTTGATGATGTGACCAAGAAATTGAACTTCCTTTAGCCAGAATTCACATTTGGAGAATTTGGCATATAGTTGTTCTTTTCTCAAGAGGTCCAAAACCAATCTAAGGTGTTGTTCATGATCGGCTTTAGTCTTGGAATAGATTAAGATATCGTCAATGAAGACGATCACGAATTTATCAAGGTATGGTTTGCACACACGATTCATGAGATCCATGAAAACTGCGGGTGCATTGGTTAGCCCGAAAGGCATAACCATGAACTCGTAATGACCATACCTTGTTCGGAAGGCAGTCTTAGGAATGTCATCTTCTTGAACACGAAGCTGATGATAACCGGATCGAAGATCAATCTTTGAGAAACAAGTAGAACCTTGAAGTTGATCAAAGAGATCATCGATTCTAGGCAAAGGATAACGGTTCTTGATAGTAAGCTTGTTGAGTTCGCGGTAGTCAATACACATGCGAAATGATCCATCCTTCTTCTTAACAAATAAGACGGGTGCACCCCACGGTGAATGACTTGGGCGAATGAAACCTTTGTCGGAGAGCTCTTGAAGTTGACTTGCAAGATCTTGCATTTCGGAAGGTGCAAGACGATAAGGAGCTCTAGCAACGGGGTTAGCTCCTGGTATAAGATCAATACGGAACTCTACTTGACGAACTGGAGGAAGACCGGATAAATCCTTAGGAAAAACTTCGGGGAAATCCCGAATGATCGGAATGTCTTGGATACTCTTCTCCTTGACATCCTTTTGAACAATATGAGCTAAGAAAGCAATGTACTTCTTTCGTAAGTACTTTTGAGCGGTAGTACACGACATCAACTTAAGTCCCTTGCAAGGCTTTTCACCAAAAATCCTTAAGGTTTCTCCCGATGGTAGCGGAATTCGGATACACTTTTCAAAGCAAATGACTTCGGCATGATGATTTGATAGCCAATCCATACCTATGATAATATCAAAGATTCCTAGTGGCATTGGAACAAGGTTGATTGGGAATGAATGATCATTTAGTTCTAAGGAGCAATCATAAATAATGGAGTCAATTGTAAGGGAGTCACCATTCGCTATTTCAACGGTGAAGGTTTTCACTAATTGGGATCGTGTCTTTGCAAGTAAAGGCTCAAAATTAAGTGACACAAAACTTTTATCGGCACCGGTATCGAACAAAATGGAGGCATATTGACTATTAACAAGGAACGTACCATTAACCACGTCGTTGTTGGCTTGAGCTTCGTTGGCGTTTATGTTGAACGCACGCCCACGAGCTCCACCTTGTCTAGCATTTGCAAGTCTTGGACATTGATCACGAAAATGGTTCGGGTCACCACACTCATAGCAAGCACGCCCATTAGCAATGGCGGGAGCACCTTGATTAGCCACTTGAGGTACGGTTCGGTTTGGAGGGTGGACTTGGCCCGCAAGAGCTTTGGCCCTACAAACATTGATAGTATGACCATATCTCCCACAATGAGTACAAAGGAGACATGGGATAGTTTGAGGATGATGATAATTGCAGGTGGCACAAAGAGGGTAGATCCTAAGATATGGCTTTTTAGCCGGCGCTTGAACCATAGGTGCAGCTTGGTTGACGGGAACAGCAGGAGTAACCACAGCAAAATTTCTAACCTTCCTCTTTCTATTATTGCGAGAGGGCTCGGTTGTGGTTTCTTTGTTGTGAGTAGGAGGGGTTACGGTTTCAGAAACTTTCTTAGAACCCTTTTTGGTAAGAGTTCCAGCTTTCACATGATTATCAGTTAAGGTAGCGGATAGACGAATAGCATCCTCTAGGGTAGCAGGATTTCTGCCTAAGACAGTATCTTGGATTTGTCTTGGTAGCCCACCAATATACTTTTCGATACAACGGGACAAAGGAGTGACCATGTGGGGCACGAGAAGACTCAACTCATGGAACCGAGTTGTATATGCTAAGCTTTCCTCACTATCTTGGGCAAGATCCCAAAATTCAGCTTCTAACTTTTTCACTTCATTTCGAGGGCAGAACTCCTCGGTCATAAGCCTTTTGACCTCATCCCAAGGTATGGCCATAGCTACATCAACACCCCTATTCCTTTTCTCCCCATTCCACCATGTAAGTGCCCGTTTTTGTAGGACACTTGTAGCATGACGAACACGGAGATTGTCGGGACAATCACTATTGAGAAAGGTATTCTCAATGCTTTCAAACCATTGAAGGAGTCCAGTAGCTCCTTCGGTACCAAAGAACTTGAGGGGATTGCACGAGTTGAAGTGCTTGAAGGTGCATTGAGATGGATTGTTACCACCATTTCCACCATTCCCACCATTATTACCACTATTGCTTCCATTTCCACCATTGTTGCCATTGGTGGCACCATTGGCTTCGGTGAGTTGTGTCACCAATTGGGTAAGAATAGTAGCAATGTCGGTGTTGGGGTTGGTTGCGGGAGCACGACGAGGAGGCATTCTACAGATTTTCAAAAGACAAGAAAGATTGTAAGAACTTATGAGATTTGATAGGATTTAATAGAATGAGATAATAAAAATAGATATTCTTAGTTTGGATTGTACTCAAAAGTAACAAAATCACTTGAATATTATGGCACATTAAGGTTAATTAAACTTATATAATTTTTCAAGGAGACATGCTTTAGCCTATAAGTAAACACTCATCTCGGGGATTCCCAGGAAAGCATACGGGTCCCTCGGTTGATTGGGATTTATACGAAATGCTTTCGTAGACAGAAAACCCAAAATACAGATGTCACCCTTCCAGATTGCACGTGTCCTCAAATAATTTAACAAGTTTAAAAACCTTAACGAAGAAATAAAAATTTTAGAGATTTTTGCTTCAAGATTTTTTCCACATGCTAAGAAGGATAAAGATAGAAAAGAAAATAGAAATATTATGTGGCTTTAGGATATATGAAAGGATATTATTTATTAAATTATTATTTAAGAAGATCCTACTAAGTCATGAATTTTTATCAAGTAAGGTAACAAATATAATAATAATTAATCATGGTAAGCATGTAGCACATAGCATGTAACACATAGCACAAAAATCATGAAACATAGTATAAGTGGGTGTCCTAAAGTTATAGTCTAGGTCAAGATGTCTAATAACCTAATTCCCTATAACCAAGGCTCTGATACCAATCTGTCACACCCCGACCGATGGCGGAATCAACGCGGCGGGACATGTAGACTGTTCATAGCATATGGTTGACTAAATTGAAATATATTAAAGTCAAATTTCCATTACAAATAATCCAAGTACAACCAAATTCAAACAAAGAAGCATAAAACAACTCATAGAATTCTTGATTTAAATTGCTAAGTCCAAATCCTATATTGAGCACATCTTGAATCATTCTCACATATTAGGGCCTGAAACATGAATAAAATAAAGTCAACTAAAAAGTTGGTGAGTATAACACAGTTGTATATAGATAGCATATAGTTGAAAACAAATCCTTTACAAGACATGATAAAATAAGGCATTTATGGGGAGCAGCTATTGTGTAATCAAGTACAACCAAACCTTTGTAACTAGTATGTAAATTGTGTTGTCGGTATCAATCACCTCCACTTGGGTGGGTTTGTCAGACTCAATAGATCTATCATTGAAAACCGTCGGCTTGTATAGTTAATGATTGCACATAAGTTTTCACAAAGATTAGCACAACTAGCACTCGGGCACAAAGCTCAAATTTTGCACACATGTATGTAAATAGGATTTTGCACTTGTGTTGTTTGTGTAAATGTAAATGTGTAATGTGTATAAAGTTCATGTTCCACCCCAAAAGTGTAAAAGAGTGAAAAGGGGTTGTGAATACTCACTTGGTATGGAAGTGTAGCTAACAAAGAGTATAGATAAAATAAGAATCCTTGATACGCACGAGTTAACCTAGATAATAATGTATATTGAATCAAATATGTGCACAAAGTTTAAGTCTAACATTGAAGGTTGAATTTGTGTATAAAAGGTATTAAATAAAATATATGAGGTTGTAGTAAACATTTTTGGAACATTTTATTAAAGGTTGGAATTGAAAAATAGAATTTTTATAAAATTGTTGATTATGAAATAAAAATAATGCATGTGATAAATGTAATTTAATTAATAAATAAATAAATGATTATATTTTATGAAATAATGTAAATATTGATTGTAATTAAGTTTAAATAAATAAATGATTTTTGTTTAAATATGAATTAAATAAATAATTATTATCTTATTTATTTATAAACTTTGTAACTTAATCATTTAAAACATTATTTAAGTGTAAGATAATTATAAATTTGATTTTTATAAATTTTTAAATAAACTTTCAAATAAATAATGTTTATGTCCAGATTAAACTTTAAATCTTTTCAAGTACAGAAAACATTTTTTTTTTTATAAAATTTGAAACATTTACTGATTGAAAAATATAAAAAAATTATAATTCTGTTAAAAGTTCTGAGTCACACACGACCGTGCCTCGGAAGGGCACGATCGTGCTCAAGCCACGGGCGCGACCGGGTTGATCAACAGAGGGTACAAACTAGACAAGTCAACAGGCACGACCATGCCTTGGCTCGGCACGGTCGTGTCTATGATTTTTAGACACAACAGAGGCTAGCCCAAAGGGCATGACTAGGTCTGGACAGGAGGACACGACCGCGCTGCTATACGGCACGACCGCGTTTCATGAGGCACGGCCGCGCTAGATGATTAGCGCGACCGTGTCTCTTCCAAGTCAGACACGAATTGAACAATTTTTGTATTTATAGCGCTGGGTTTGATAGGGCTTTTGGTTACAGAGTTGTTACGAGTCAATTCATCTAATTTAATTGTATGGAAATCGTGTTTAGGAGTGGAATCGATTAAATCTTTTCTTATTAAAATAAAAATTCTGATTCGGACGATTTCTGTAATGAAAGCCCAGATTAATAGGGGGCTTTTGATATTGATACTGAAACGAATGAGATGGAGAGTATACTTACCCTGATGCGTATCGAATCGATGAAGGACGGTAGAACGGAGTTCCGGAGACGGAGAAAATGGCTTCCGGCGACTTCGGCTGCAATTCCGGCTAGGCCAGAGAGTCCAGAGTCTTGGAGAGAGTCGGGAGATGCGTATTCCTTTCTTGGTTGGGAGGATTTGGGTTTCAGGAGAGGATTCGAGTTTTTCTTGAAAAGTTTGAGAGAGATTTCGAGTTTGATAGTATGAAACTGAGGCGTTGTGAAATTTTGAAAATGGTATAACTCTCGTTAAGGGGAAAAGAAACGGAGGACGGTTACAGATTCTCAGAAATCGGGCGATTAATTTACATTTACGTTTTGACAGTTACGCAGGCGCGACCGTGCCAAGATAGCCGCGATCGTCCTTAGGCACCGGGCACAATCGTTCCAGGACCAGTCGCGCGATCGTGCCGAGGCACTTGGCGCGACCGTGCCAGGACGATGCACGACCGTGCTAATTTGGGTTTCTAGATAATTTTTCAACTTTAGTCCTTGACTTTTCAGGTTTGATAAGTTTGAATTAAATATTTTCTTACATAGCGTTTTAATTGTATATGATCGAGTAAAACTTGCGAATTTGTATAGAATCCTTTTATTTAATCTACGGCGAGAGAAATATTAAGACAGTGCACGGGTATTGAGTTCGAAATACATTACATTGAATTGAAATATGAATACTAAAATCATAAATGTTACATGAAACATGGAAATAAACATAGATCTAGCATCTAGAGTGGAAAACAAACGTTTTGAATGTAAAAAGTTCCAAACATGACGAACCAATCGATACAGATCTGAATCCCTGCAAAAACATGGTTTTTGAAAAAGTTCACGATTTTGGGAATTTCATGGTTTAGAAAGTTCATGGATTGTGAAGTTCACAGTTTGTGAAGTTCACGGTTGAGTGAAGTTCAAGGCTAGTGAAGTTCACGGCTGATGAAGTTTGCGGTTGGGTAAAGTTTACGGTAGGGTGAAGTTTGCGGATGGGTAAAGTTTGCGGTTAGGAATGTAATGTAATGAGTTGTATGAGAAGTTAAAACTAGGTTGCATACGTTGAGGTTAGAATATCCTTTAGAGACCTTTGACCCTGTTTATTTCAAGTGAGTTCTAGAAGCACTCTTTTAAATGTTTTAATAATGTTTTTGGGCTTGTGTGCATACGTAATGATGTGACCGTTTTATTAAATGATGTTTATGAATGATGTATGTGACATTTTATGAAACGATGTTTATGAACGATGTTTTGAAAGGAAAGGTTACGAAAGAAGTGTTTATGAAATATTTTGCCAAAAGAAGTTTACGAATTGTTTACGAATGAATGAATGATTTTTAATAAAACGTACGAATGCTTTAACTGAAGTTTTGAAGTAAAAGAAGTGAATTTTTACGAAGGTCACAAATGAACGAATCTGCCATTATTCCTTAGGGAATGAAGGTTAGGGTATGGGAAGTATGTTATGGGCCTTTACCTTTTATGGGCCTTTATGGCTGGCCAACTGTTGTACAACTGGGGTGATGACGGTCACCATGGGGATTACCATGATCCTTGAAGTTGGTACGATTTACCTTGTGGGGTAATCGTGCTTGAAGTTAGGTACGACTACTCCATGGAGTATCGTGCTGGAAGTTTGGTACGTGTCATCCTTGTGGTACCGTGCTTGAAGTTTGGTATGGATGCCCTATGTGGTACCGTACTTGAAGTTTGGTATGGATGCCCTATGTGGTATCGTACTTGAGGTTTGGAATTGACGGTTATGAGAAGGCGCAGATTTGATATGTTCGTTGACTTATGGGTTATGATGTGTTATGTTTTTGTTATTGCATTATTTTACGTACGCTTTTATTAAATGAAGTATGAAGTTATGTTTTTAGAAAATATTTGAAGTTAATGTTTTATGAAAAGCTAGAACTCACTAGCGTAGCTAACTTTTTAGTATGCACATTCAGGTTAAGGCAGGTTATGATGATGGACGGTGTTGCTGGGCGGCTTGATGAGTTACCCCGAATGATATGAAGACTGGCATCCCGTTATGAAGTTGGTTATGTTATGTTTATGTAATAGACAATGTTACACTCCCGCATGTTGAACGATGTTATGTTATGTTTGAAATGAAATTTTCCGCTGCGTTATTTGATATTCAAGTTTAAGAACTGTTTGTGAATGAGTAAATCCAACAAGTGAGGCCTCCTAGGCTTGGGGCCTTACACTTCACGTGAATTTTCTTTGACACAGTCATCAATCTTTCTTTTATACTCTTTCTCATGATCTTTTAGAATCTTGTTTGTAGTATGTCCATGATTCAATGCATCCATCAGATGTTGATTTCGTTTCTTGTAATCAACAATTTTCTCAAAACACTCCATAGAACACATGTTTTCGTTGAGCACTTCAGAATATGCTTTAAGTTCTTGTGATTCTTTCACTGCTTCAGCAGCCAAATCAGATTCTATACGTTTACAATTTCCTTGAAAATCATAACCATATCCACCTTTGATCACTATTCTGTTCTGATCCGCTTTGAGCGCATACATTCTGTTCTGATCCGCTTTGCACACAAATCCTCTAATGAATTAAACTTTAATCCTTTATTTCTGATGTTAAGTTTATAAATCTCCCATTCCCGTGATTGAGCATTGAGAAATTTATCCATGACTTCTGATTTTTCATATTCAATATCAACATCCTTTAGATCATTTATCAATCTCGCCTATCTGTGATACTGGTCAGTGAAAGATTCTCCTTCTGCGCGTGTGAATACTTGATATCTTTTCTTTAATGTTTCTTGTCTTGCTTTTCCTTTCACATCTTCCTTACAAAGATCTGGATGAACATACCCCAATCCATTTCCAAAGACCTTATGCACACATTCTCCATCACACACTTTTCGACCGAAAACTTTTCCGGATGAAAAAGATTTCGAACAAGGAGATTTCGGACAAGAGATTTCGGACCAAACTAGAGATTTCGATCGAAAAGTCTGATCGAAAACTTTTTCGATCGAAAAAGATTTCGACCCCTTCAAACAGATATTTCGAACGACGCAACTGAAACTCGTGAAATACCGACCTGCAACTCCTGAACGTCAAATTAAGCCTCGAAAATCATCCCAAACTTCATCTCCACTGTTGTACATGCTAAAATCTAAAAAATGGCACTGAAAACAATCAAATTTGATGACTTTTGAATCTTGAAAATTTGAAAACTTTTTGAAAACTTGAAACTTGCTAGAAAACCCCAAAACCGAGCACCGAAAGCTCTGATACCAATTGTAAATCCCTCTGATCCGGTGATAATCAAGTATCTAACACTCTGTAACACTCCTGGAAAGGCGGAATCGATCCAAGACCAACAATAACCGAGAAAATCAAATCAAGCATGAACAAGAACAAAAACCGCAACATAACCGTGGTGTAACATCAAACACCATGATTCCATTGATAAACTTGTAATTACAATGACTAAAACTAGAGATAATACCAGATTTTTGAGATATCTAATCTGATTGCAAAACATACAATGGATTAATCACTACAAACAAGTTCAAAACAACAAACTATATATAGAATAAAGATTTTGACCAAAATCTTCTGATCGAAAACGTTTTCGACCAAAAACGTTTTCGACTGAAATACATTTCGACCGAAAAGTCTAAACTTGTACATTTAAGCCTAAAGTTTGATTTCTATGGACTAATAGGTTCCAACATGAACATTCTGGTTCATTTGAAACATGTTTAGATTGTGAAACCTCTTGTTGTTCTAAAAGTTTTCTCAATATTCTGTTTTTCCTCCGTCGTTGTGGTCGAAAGAGACTAACCTTAGATTGTGAGTTACCTTTGGTACAACACTCGATTTAACCAGATTTGGTTTAACCTTAGCAGGTTTTACCACATATTTTACTCCAGGCTTCAACATCTTAGAAATTTCATGCCGCTTCCCCTTATTCTTGTATGGACAATTGATCAGAATACGACCCACTTCATTACAATGAAAGCATGCATGCCTTTACTTGAACTGCCTAACATATGGAACTTTAGAACTCTGTGGTTGAATATTCACCACTGATTTAATAACAGGTTTAACCACTGGTTGAATATTCTATGAGACGACATGCTTCTTGCCTTCATTCTTATAAGGACAATTTATCTTAATATGACCAATATCATTGTAATGGAAACAAGCACGTCTCTCTTTATATTGTCGAACATAAGGAATTCTCTTGGAACTTGATGAGCTTCCAGATATTGAACTCCCAGAAGAGTAATCAACCACAACTTCTTGCTTTTTTGGAACATAAGCACTCTTAGAAGATTCTCCAGCATACATCTTTGAAGAGTGAGTATGAACAACCAGATTTTTCCAAAATAACGTTTTCTTTTACAAAATTCAAATTTGTAGTTTTAGAAATCTTTGAAGCTTCGGAATCCATATCACTTGATTTTACAAAAACTGTGTTTGTTAAAACTGGTTTTGGTTGTTCAATCTCCTCATCCGATTCTGTTAGAATACATCTATCTATTGTAACCTTTTTGATGAATTTAGGTTCCTCAATTTTGACTTATTTTGGAACACATTCAACTTTTGGATCATCAAAGCTTTCATCCTCACTATCATCCTCATAAACCACATCCTCACAGGTTACAGGATTAACCTTGAGAACGGTTTTAGGCTCTAAATCTTCCTCACTCACTTTCTCAATACTACAAGGTGTATAATTCCTATTAAATGGAGCACAAAAACCAACACCCCCAACAACCTTATCACCCATAGCTTTGTCATTATAATATTCTAGAAGAAAACTAGAATTCTTATAACCTTTAAGCTTTCTCATCAATTTGGTAACTTCACTTTGTGACTGGACAAGTTCATCAATCTTTTTCTCATATTCAGAATAAGCAACATCAATATGAAAAGCTTGTTCATTAACTTTTATTTGTAAAACCTTGATATCATCCTTTAATGATTCAATTCTATCATTTAAAATCTTTTCATTTTCTTTTAAAGTTTGATTTGCTGTATGAATTGCCTTCATGTCACATATGAGGTTTGTGTTATCATCACATAATATCATGATTTTAAGATCAAAATAAACACATTTAGTACACAGAGGAAAAACAACCTTATCTACCTGCTTTGTGTCGGCCATGAACACTCTGGCTTCAGCAAATGATTCTGTTTCTTTCTCTATCACCTTCACTTCAGTTGCTTTATCTTCAGTCAACACTTCCTCTAACCATTGTTCTTTTGTCATTCCAGTATCTTTATACATCACAGGCTCTTTAGCTTGATTATCAGAAGCAGTACTAGGAATACAAGGTTTAGTGACTTCAAGATCATTATCCAAACATTCTGTAATTCTTTTAGAGCCTTCATATGTAATATCAGTTATATCTTTCTGTATTTCAAGTTCCACTATTTCTCCCTCTTCAACATCAGACAGATCATCTTCAACTACCTCATCTTCAACCAAATCACCCAAATCATCCAAATCAGATAAGCATTCAAGCTTGCCAGCCTCTTCCATATCATAATCTTCATAAAATGAATTATCTAACATATCAATAGCTTCCACAGCCTTATATTTTTCACTTGACTAGATAGTTTCAACAATAGATGTAGACTCCCCCTGAGTTAGAGATGTCGGGTTTACATCATCGTTTTGACGCTCCCCTAGTCACCTGCATCGGGTTCATCATCTTCATCATTATTCTAGTTCTGATCTGAAGTATGACAAGCATCATTTCCAGCCTTCTCCCCCTGAGTGTCAACACGCTCTAGCTGTTGAGTAATAAGAATTTGCATTTCAGCAATCTGTTTGTTCTGAGAATGAATTTCTTGCTGCCGTTGAAAATCATTTACTTGTAACACTATAAGGCCCCTTTCCCGGGTGACCTCACTTGTTGGATTTACTCATAAACATAGTCATCGATACTTAATTATAAATTTAAAACATTCAAAACACAGTGAAAACATTCATCATTCAAGTACATGACAACGGAAGTCTTAGCATTTATAAATGTAAACATTGTCTTAACATAAATTAAAGTGGGATGTCAGTCTCATGCCGGATAGCCTTCAAGCCTTCGCACGTCCTTTCTTCTTTTTACCTGAAGTGCATACTAAAAGTCAGCTAACGCTGGTGAGTTCTAGTTTAAAGAAAACAGGTATAAACATCATTTCTTTTATAAGTATTTATATATAAATGTATGTATAAATACACATTTAGCACATTCTTTGCTTTCCTTTATCGTTCATATGCGAGTACATTAAATATGTATACACCTTTACTTTCAGTAAACATTTAATGGTCATACACATAAGGGTGATCAACCCGTCTTTTACTACGTATATGACAAAGACATACGCCATTGAGCTACCGTGGTAACCATTTTACTTAACCATCCGGCCCTAAACCTTCGGCCGTCCGTCTAAACCGTCCTACCGTCGTAGTCCGTCATATTCCCCCATCTGCCCTAAGGCATCCATTTCCCACTTGAACAAACTATACAGCCATGGATCGATTGAGGGACTTACTCCACCGTAGTAGCCATTCTTTAGTCTACCTTTCTAGACTTTCATTTCTAGCTGCATAATAGTCAAGTGGTCGTCCGTCTACCGTAGTAGCCGTAAGCTTCATTTTCGTCCATAACGTTCATTCATACTTAGCAAGAAATATATACATTGATATAAAGCTAGATTTCATTCTAACACGTTATGTCATACTTGGAAAGTAATATATACATGGATATAAAGCAAGATTTCATTCTTATATGTTATGTCATTCTTTCATTTCATAACTTCATACATAGTTATCATTTATTGTATTCACAATTTATCATCACATAACACATAAGTCTACATATAGTATTCATATCTTTTATTCAATTCATGTATACACTTCAGCCCTAAAATATTTAAAATGATTTGCACATAACATATAGGGGGCACATAGAACTCACCTGATGAGCAGTTCCCGTAGGATACTTAGGGGCACCTGAGTTAAGCGGGTGCTAATGGATCTGTCAAGGGTCACGAATGGAACAAAGTTATAACCTACATGTTTCATCTGAAATCTATTGGCCCGAAATCCTCTTCAACCGAAATCTTTCTCGGTCGAAATCTATCTCGGTCGAAATCTCTCTCGGTCGAAATCACTTTTCGACCGAAAACTATTAGTTAAATATTTCATTCGAAATATTTTGTCCGAGAACTATTTCGTTCGAGATATTTTCTCCGAAATCATGCCGTTCGAAAATAATTTTCGGACGATTCATCCGATCTAGATCTCATTCTTCGTTTTTTATCCAATATTCAATCTTTTTACGTCCAAAACATGTATCTAGCTTCCATGAAGCTAGATACCTACTTTTTATGCTATTTCACACGTAAAAATCTTATCTTTTTGTGAAAGCTTGCTACAAACCATAAAACCCATTTTCAAACTAAAACTCAGATTTGAGCATGGAGGTTACCTGTTTTAGTTTCCTCTTTGTTGCTAGATGTTACTAAGATGTGGAGCAACATTTTTCGAGACTTTGAGCTTGATCCTTAGCTTTCTCTCTCTAACTCGTTTTCTCTCTTTCTCTCTATCTCTCTAGAAGTTGGTGAAGATGATGAAGATGGTAATGTATGAAAGGGAGGAAAAACTTGGGTTTTACTCTCCCCCCCCCCTTGCGCCACTTCAGCCCGGCCCAGGCCCGTTCACTTTAGTCCGTTACGTGTTTCGTCATTTCCCCGAGTCTTGTTCGTACATTCATTCTCCATTATTATTAATTTTATTATTTTCGGGATGTTACAAATCTACCCTCCTTAAAGGGGTTTGGTCCTCGAAACTCGTTACTAGTCAAACAACTACGGATACAGTTCCTTCATTTCGTTCTCTTTTTCCTACGTAGCTTCTGAACCTTTTCTATGTTTCCATTGTACTTTGACTAAAGGGATTGACTTATTGCGTAGTCGTTTCTCTGCTCGATCAAGAATAACTATTGGTTCTTCTATGTAGTTCAAACTGTTATCCACTTCAATCTCGTCATAGGGTATGTGAGCCGTGTCATCAGCCAGACACTTGCGTAAATGCGACACGTGGAATGTAGGGTCAATCCCACTAAACTCGTCGGGTAGGTTAAGTCTGTAAGCAACCTTCCCAACTCTTGCTAAGACCTTGAAAGGTCCGACAAACCTTGGACTTAGTTTGCCACGTTTTCTGAATTGGATAATCCTTTTCCAAGGCGATACTTTTAACAGTACCATGTCCCCTAATAGAAACTCTAAATCTCTTCTTCTCTTATCGGCATAGGATTTTTTTCTGTCCTTAGCGGCTTTCATGCGTGCGTTGATCTGGTCAAACTTCTTGGAAGTAGCTTTGACTACTTCGAGACTTGCAAAGTCCTTTTGCCCAATTTCCCCCCAATAGACTGGGGTTTGACATCTTCTCCCATACAACATCTCAAATGGCGGCATGTCGATGGTTGAGTGATAGCTGTTGTTATACGAAAAATCTACCAATGGCAAATGGCTATCCCAGCTCCCACCGAAAACAATGATAGAGGCCCGGATCATGTCCTCCAATGTCTGAATGGTCCTTTCCGATTGACCATCGGTCTGAGGGTGGTAAGCTGTACTGAGGTTTAGTCTAGTGCCCATTGATTCGTTGAATTTCTTTCAAAATCATGACTTGAATCGGGTGCCCCTGTCGGACACGATTGACACTGGCATACCATGTCTACTATCAATTTCGTTGATGAACAACTCTGCTAGTTTCTCAGACGAAGAAGCCTTACGCATTGGTAAATCAAGCGATCGACTATTACCCAAATGGTATCATTGCCTTTAGCTGTTCGCGGTAGCTTGGTAATGAAGTCCATTGTGATCTCTTACCACTTACATTCCGGTATCGGCAAGGGTTGCATTTTATCGCATGGTTTCTGGTGCTCGGCCTTAACTAGTGTACAAGTTATGCACTTGCTCACATATTCGGTCACATCATTTGTCACACCCCGACCGATGGCGGAATCATCGAGGCGGACAATGAAATGATTGTTCATAAGCACATGATCTACTAAGGTTGCATAATTCATTAATAAGATTTAAATACCAAATATCCAAATACAATTCAAGTTACAACACCCTATTCTAGAATATTACACATAATTATTTTACTCGGTCCAAAAGCCTTATGTGTAGCACCTTCAACACATAGTCACACAATCACATATCTTCACCTGAAACGTAATCCAAAACAAGTGTCAACTACGAGAGTTGGTGAGTTTACATATGTTTAAATAAGGTAAAAGTTTAGTTAAAAATGTTTATACAATTCATAGTTTGACATGGTATGATATGGCATAATGTGGAGAATTCACTATATGTATACCAATTGTAAGCATGTAATTATGTATATAAGCATAAAGGTTTAACGTGATAGGCATAGCATACCGCTACCCTAAAAGTGATAGGCATGGAATCAAGACTATGTGGGTTACACATAATTTAAACCATCCTAAAAGTATTCATAGCATAACAAGTGACCATGCACAAAAGCACAATAATCTACACATGTAAATACAAGTTGAATTGTATGTAAGTATGCACAGATTACGTTTCACCCCAAAATGTATAAAAATGTAAATAGGGGATATGTAACTCACCTTGCAACGAGGGTTTTACTTCACGCGCGATGGTGATGTTGGTATTGTTGTTATACACGATGAAATCCTATGCAAACGAATATGTATCAAATATGTATTCGCGTACGTATATATTTGTTTGAATATGTGTGGATTTGTAAATGGAATAACCTTTGTGGAAAATTATATGTTTTTAAATCATTGTACAAATAAATATTAATTTTTGTAAGACTTTGTATTTTTATAAAATTCTACATTAAATATTTAAACTTCTTGAAATATATATATATTTTTAATAACACTTGCATTTTATAAATCATAATTTACCCATTTTAAATCTCATGAAAATATTATATTTTAAATAACGCGCATTTTTATTTATTTATAAAAATGTTATTGTATTAATTTTCGTGGGTTCAAATAATTAAATAACTTATGAAAAACGTCGGTTTTATTTATTTTATAAAATTTAACGGGTTTGAATATGTTCAAAAGTTGGGTTAAAAATAAACGGGCCGAGTCAACGGACTGAGTCAACGGACTTGAAATAATTTTTAGTGGGTTATAAATATTTAGAAATAATTAAATGGTTTTTAAAACATTTAATTTAGATAATTAATAATAAAGAATATACAGATGGTTTTTAAATTAATTAATTTAATACATATACAATAAATGGAATAAGATTTTAATAGCCAAATGGGTCGGATCGGGTCGGCCCAGACCCGAATCCAGGTTCAGGAAGTGAAACGGGTCAGAGGGGGCTCAAAATGAGAAAAAAAGGGGGTTGGGCCGGAGGCCATAGGTTTCGAACCCGGGACCTTATACTCATCGCACATGACACTGACCAGCCGGGCTATATCCCATCGCTGGTCAGTAACACGCTAATTAATTGATAACCATTTCGAGGATTGCCCACTGGTTCTCGGCAACGACTAGGAGTCGTGTCCGGGTAATCTCGTTTGGCCGGGAATCAGTGGGCTATGGCCTGGATTATGCTCGGAATTTTTAGCACTAGGATAGACGAAGGTTAAGGGATGTAATGTGATGATAATACCTAAACCGAAGGGGGTTGGCGAAGTCGAGGACGAAGCCGAGAATACCCAGAGCTGGAACCAGACCTTGGGGTCGAATTGGAACTCCAATTTAGAGGTGGGGCTTCGGAAAAAGGGCACGAGTCTGAGGGTGATGCCAATTTAGGGAGAGAGAGCGATACGAGGGAGAATGGGGTTCAAGAGGGACCGGCAATGGTTTTTATACCCGAAGGAAATCCGTATGATGGAACCAGAAATTGGCTCCACAATTGGGTTCGGACAGGTCTTACGAAACTAACGAGCCCTCTTTTAGTCGTTGAGATACTGTGTGTCGGCCGAATTTCATTGGGTTGACTTCGGTTTCATTAATGGCGTCGTGGGAATCTGATGATGAAAAAGTAAATTGGTCGGGGGAACATGGTCGCACGAGGAAGGCGAGTACGATGGTGCAGGTTTTAGGTGTTGAGGTGTGGAGGGACAGGGCTGTCGGGGCTCGCCGGAAGGTTCTTGGTCCGCCGGACAAAGGGACAGGGAGACCGGAAACACGAATTGAAATCTGGCAATTTTGGTCCCTGGGGTTTGAAAACGTTTAAAACAGACCCTGGAAACATTTCAAAATAAACCCCTCTAGTTCTGTTAAATTCCAAACGGCCCTCCAACTTTAATTTATTTACAAACTTTAATTTCTTTTTAAACTTTAATTAATTTAAATTATATTTATATATTTTTATAAATCCATTTTCTTTATTAAAACTAATTATTTTTAAATAATTATCTTATTGAAAACAATACCTTAAGTTATTTATTTAAATTATTAAGTCTATTTAACTTAAGTTCTTTTAAATTAAATAAAACTTAAGTATACATATATTTTTGTAGAACTTATGTTTTTAAAATTAATCAATTTGAATGGTTAATTTAATAAAATTTAAAACCATTGATTTATTTATATAAATTATTTAATGTAATAACATAATTTATATAGTTTATAATCTTTAAATATTTTTTTTTAAATTAAGAATTACGTAAATTGTAATTTGTCAATACACCAATTTGTATAAATGTGATTAAATATGCGTGTATATGTTTTGAAATAAAATGTTAATATTTACGTAATAAATTTCACAATGAAAATTTTTGAAATGTCATAGTCTCCCCAAGTTAAAGGAATTTCGTCCCGAAATTCGATTAGCGAAGGTTATGGAAACGGGAAAAGGGATGCCAATGGACTTAGAATGGAATTATTTACCGTAGAAAGATTCAGCGGGAAAGTAGTGTATGATAACGGATGACAGGGTTAGTTCGAGTCGAGTTGACAATTAGTTGATCTAATAGTAAAATGAGATTTATGCATACAATTGTTCATACAACGCATGAATGTAAACTACTAGAAACCATACTTTGTAATATTGGTGCCAATCACCTTGTGACATGGCATTTTCCTTTAAAACTCCACCCCACGGGTGTTCATATTTGCAAATTTTATAAAAACATTTTCAAAAACCGGTCCTCCTCCTAGTACTTATGCATGGTTTATACTCGTTATATCAAGTGGGTTTATGTATAGGGTGTACCAGCGGCTAACCCACCACCCCTTTGATATACCGGGGATTCCCCGTGCATAATTACTAGGATTTGGAACTTCAACAATTTAAGTAAACTTTATCAGAGCTAGCAAGTTGTATGACCGAATTTAAACATAATAGGTTTGTTTCACAAAGTATAGGAATGAGATGAATGGTGATAGCATAGCTGTTATATGCAATCACGGGTTATAGAACTCATAGCAATGGATTTCCCATCCGCTATTTCCATGATATACGAGTTATCAAGATTGGTTGGTTGTTTAGCAAATAGTTGGTTAAAAGCAAGAGACACAATTTTTTTCTATTGGCTTGAATATTGAATAAAACGGATGTATAAAGATAGTGAACAAAGGAGCGTACCGTTGACAGTGTCGTCATTGGCCGGAGCCTCGTTAGCATTTATATTAAATGCTCGTCCACGAGGACCACCTTGATTTTGAAGTCTTGGACATTGGATTCGAAAGTGGTTTGGGTCTCCACATTCGTAACAGGCCCGTCCATAGGTGACAGTGAGAGGCACTGGATGATTGCCTTGAGTAGCTTGATTAACGATAGTGTGAGCACGGCAAGTAGTAACAACGTGTCCATAGCGTCCACATTTTGAGCATAGACGGCATGCAGCATGCGGGGCATGGTGATACTTGCAAGTAGGGCATTGGGGAAATGAACCTACATAATTTCTCAGAATTTGACCCGCAGGAGTAACTTGGGTCACAGGTACGGCAGGAATGATGGCCGCAAAGTTTTGGGCCTTGTGCTTCTTATCATGATGGGAAGATTCGGGCTCTTCGTCTTTGTCGGACACGGAAGTAGCAGCTTTGTCGACCACTTTCTTGGTACCCTTCCTGGATAAGGTACCCGCTTTGACGTGATTGTCAGTCAACACAGCAGACAAACGGATAGCGTCTTCGAGAGTGGAGGGATTACTTCCCAATACGGTGTCTTGGAGCGGCATAGGCAGTCCACCTATGTATTTCTCAATTCCCCGTGCCAAGGGAGTAACCATGTGGGGCACGAGCAGACTTAGTTCTTGAAAACGAGTGGTGTAAGACAAATTCTCTCCGCTATCTTGGGTGAGATCCCAAAATTCAGCTTTGAGCTTCCTCATTTCGTTGCGAGGATAGAACTCGTCAGTCATAAGTCGTTTCATTTCGTCCCAAGACAAGGACATAGCGGATTCGTTGCCTCGAGTACGTTTCTCACCATTCCACCAGGTGAGAGCTCGTTTTTGGAAGACGCTGGCAGCATAACGGACTTTGAGGTTGTCGGGACAATCGCTGTTTAGGAAAGTACTCTCCATACTTTCAAACCATTGAAGAAGGCCAGTAGCACCTTCTGTCCCGAAGAATTTGGTGGGGTTGCAAGAATTGAAATGCTTGAATGTGCAGTATGGTGGGTTTGCACCATTCCCTTGCGTATTAGACCCATCACTGTTGTTGTTAGCTTGGATCATTTGGCCTATTAGTTGAGTAAGTAGTGCAGCAAGGTCAGTGTTGGAATTGCTGGAGTTAGCATTAACTGCGCGACGGGGAGGCATTCTATAAAATACCACAAGAAGAGACAAAAATTTATAAGATTTCGGATAAAATGGGCATGTATGTGCCACAGTTGGTGGACTGTTCACAATAATGCAAGCAGGAGCACGAGATGACACTCATCATGTCGCGTGGTAATGTATGTATGTTCTGACTAAAACTGATCACATAATTCATTCAAAATTTTATAACACAAAAGGGATAGGGGAAATAAGCCATGAAATCTATTCCTGGGAGGATATGATAATATAGTTCATTATTCGCGCAATAGGAATGGCCGGGATTCTCATGCACTACAAATCGTTATTACGTGTGCACCCGTAATAATGATTTGTTTTGCATGTTCGTCTAGTTCTTCCTATCTTGCTATAATGTCCCCAAATTTTGAGTTTAGGTTCGGATCGTATTCTTGCGAATACAATGACTTATCAACGTTAAGTAATTCCTCAAAACTTTCAAGGAGACATGCTTTAGCCTATAGGTAAACACTCACTTCAGGAATTCCCAGGAAAGCATACGGGTCCGTTTATTTGGATTTATACGAAATCCTTTCCTAGACAGAAAACCCAATGTACAGGTGTCACCCTTCCAGATTGCACGTGTCCTTTACTGGTTTCAAGAAATTAAGTCGTTGACGAGATTTTCAAGATTTTAATAGTCTTGAGAGTCTATGAGTATAAAATGTGTAAGAATGTTGCAATTAATTTGGAAAGAGTATGGGTAAGGATGGGTAGTGTATTTGTTTGCATAAGTTTTGTTGTCAAATGTGTATGTAAAGTATGTATCATGTATTAAAGCCTTGTATGTATGTGTATAAGTCTCATGTACCAACTTGGGAAAATTCAAATAATACCTAACTACAAATAATTCACATAGCAATTAATCATTTAGCACATAACACATAAAAGGGAGTCCTAGGGTTATAGTCTAGGTCATTGTGTCTAATAACCTAATTCCCTATAACCATGGCTCTGATACCAATCTGTCACACCCCGACCGATGGCGGAATCATCGAGGCGGAATCATCGAGGCGGACAATGAAATGATTGTTCATAAGCACATGATCTACTAAGGTTGCATAATTCATTAATAAGATTTAAATACCAAATATCCAAATACAATTCAAGTTACAACACCCTATTCTAGAATATTACACATAATTATTTTACTAGGTCCAAAAGCCTTATGTGTAGCACCTTTAACACATAGTCACACAATCACATATCTTCACCTGAAACGTAATCCAAAACAAGTGTCAACTACAAGAGTTGGTGAGTTTACATATGTTTAAATAAGGTAAAAGTTTAGTTAAAAACGTTTATACAATTCATAGTTTGACATGGTATGATATGGCATAATGTGGAGAATTCACTATATGTATACCAATTGTAAGCATGTAATTATGTATATAAGCATAAAGGTTTAACGTGATAGGCATAGCATACCGCTACCCTAAAAGTGATAGGTATGGAATCAAGACTATGTGGGTTACACATAATTTAAACCATCCTAAAAGTATTCATAGCATAACAAGTGACCATGCACAAAAGCACAATAATCTACACATGTAAACACAAGTTGAATTATATGTAAGTATGCACAGATTACGTTTCACCCCAAAATGTATAAAAATGTAAATAGGGGATATGTAACTCACCTTGCAACGAGGGTTTTACTTCACGCGCGATGGTGATATTGGTATTGTTGTTATACACGATGAAATCCTATGCAAACGAATATGTATCAAATATGTATTCGCGTACGTATATATTTGTTTGAATATGTGTGGATTTGTAAATGGAATAACCTTTGCGGAAAATTATATGTTTTTAAATCATTGTACAAATAAAAATTAATTTTTGTAAGACTTTGTATTTTTATAAAATTCTACATTAAATATTTAAACTTCTTGAAATATATATATATTTTTAATAACACTTGCATTTTATAAATCATAATTTACCCATTTTAAATCTCATGAAAATATTATATTTTAAATAACGCGCATTTTTATTTATTTATAAAAATGTTATTGTATTAATTTTCGTGGGTTCAAATAATTAAATAACTTATGAAAAACGTCGGTTTTATTTATTTTATAAAATTTAACAGGTTTGAATATGTTCAAAAGTTGGGTTAAAAATAAACGGGCCGAGTCAACGGGCTTGAAATAATTTTTAGTGGGTTATAAATATTTAGAAATAATTAAATGGTTTTTAAAACATTTAATTTAGATAATTAATAATAAAGAATATACAAATGGTTTTTAAATTAATTAATTTAATACATATACAATAAATGGAATAAGATTTTAATAGCCAAATGGGTCGGATCGGGTCTGTCACACCCCGACCGATGGCGGAATCATCGAGGCGGACAATGTGATGATTGTTCAAAAGCACATGATAGCTAAAGGTTGCATAATTCATTAATTTAATTTAAAGACAACAAGATCCAAATACAATACATTCCAAATAACCTAGTCTAGTTCAAATCATTGATTTATTTAACTAGGTCCATAGTCCTTAAGTGGAGAAACCTTCGGCAAGTAGTCACATATCCAAACCTGAAACATTATTTAAATCAAGTGTCAACTAAAAAGTTGGTGAGCACATAGGTTTAGTAAATCCAGTAAATAGTAGTGTAAATCGTTTTGCAACTCATTGTTTATCTTGTTAAACATAGCATATGATGTAACATTTATTTAATCACAATTCAAACCGAGTTTGACGCGTTTGAACAGAGCACAACAGCTAAGTCCGGTATGCTTGAATATAGTTACCCACTATATCTGGTATGATTGAATATAACACGCGGTTATATCCGAGTATGCAGTAATAAACACCCTAACCGGGTGGGCTGGTCAGGCACAATAGATCTATCAATATTACAGTTGGTTGTCTTGTGTATAAATGTATGTACATCCAAAGAATAAGCATTTAGTCTCTTGTATAACACGTATAAACGATGTGAGTAGCATGAATAATGTTTCACCCCAAAACTTATAAAAATGTAAAATAGGGGCTATGTAACTCACTTTGCAAGCGGGTATTTGTCCACGCGTGTAGGTGATAAGTATGTTGAAGTCTAATGTAACATCCCAAAATAAATGAGGATTTTAAATAACGGGTTGAACCGGGACGAACGGGATAAAAGGGCGAGGCGTAACGGGCCGGGCCGGTTGGGCCGGCAAACTTGAAGGAAGGGGGGGTTTCCTCCCTTTAAATAGCCAACACACACACCATTTCTCTCATTTGCAAGAATCTAGAGAGAGAAACCGTAGAGAGAGAAAGTTGGCGGATCGACCCGAGATTGAAGGAGCTTGTTGCTACTGAACTCATGAGCAAAACCTCCGGATCAGAATCTCGAAATCAGGTAACACCCGAACCAAATCTGAGTTTTTGTTCGTTTTTGGGTTTTCGGGTATTTTTGTGAAAATGACGGGTTTTTATAAACCAAATGAGGAAAAGGTTATAAATCTGGAATCACGAAAGGAAAATACACGTTTTGAATACAAAAAAGTCCGGATCTTGACAAGATCGGACCTGCATGCGAAAGTTAGAGTTTTTGGAGAAGATAGCTGAGTTCTGCAGGTATCGAAACTAGAGTTTCGAGCGGCCTGCAGGTATCGAAACTAGAAGTTTCGAGCGGCCTGCAGGTATCGAAACTAGAAGTTTCGAGCGGCCTGCAGGTGTCGAAACTAGAAGTTTCGAGCGGCCTGCAGGTGTCGAAACTAGAAGTTTCGAGGGGCCTGCAGGTGTCGAAACTAGAAGTTTCGATGGGCCTGCACCTGTCGAAACTAAGTAGTTTCGATAGGTCTGCATCAGTAAGTGAAGTCAGTGTATTCACCTGTAACAGAACGAGTAAACCGTTAGAGTCGGGATTTAGGTCTGATGTGTATTTAATTAATCAATTCAGATCGGAAGTGACGTTGTTGGACCTTTGTTTAGGACAACCCAAGAGTAACTTATAAGGTGAGTTCTAGAAGCCCTTCTTTTAATGTTTTAATTAAATGTTTTGGGCTGGTGTGCATACATACGAAACGAGGTTTATGAAACGAGGTTTACGAAACGAGGTTTATGAAACGAGGTTTACGAAACGAGGTTTATGAACGATGCTTCCGAAAGGGGAAGACGAAACGAGTTAATGAGATGTTTACGAAACGAGGTTTACGAGATGATGTTTATAAAATATTTTGCCAAACGAAGTTGTGAAGGGTTTACGAATGAAGTGTTATTTAATAAAACGTACAAATGCTTTAACTAAAACGAGGTAAAGGTTTTTATGAAAGTCACGAATGAACGAATCTGCCACGAGTTCCTACGGGAGCTAGAGTATGTATGTATGTATGTATGTATTGGCCTTACCTTACGGGGGGCCTTTGTGGCTGGCTAACGGTTGTACAACTAGTTGAGGATGGGGTGACGACGGTCGCCCATGGGATTACCGGGATCCCGATGGAAGGTACTATTCCTTGCGGGGAAATATTGCCTATGGTATGTTTAGTCTTCCTAGAGGTAACGAGCCTTAGGAGACGTGTGTATGGTCTACCTAGAGGTAACGAGCCTTAGGAGACGTATGTTTGGTCCACCTAGAGGTAACGAGCCTTAGGAGACCTGGATGACGGATGACTTAGAGGTAGCGAGCCTTAAGTTCATCCGCTGGTATGCGATGTATGGATTTGACGGTTACGAGAAGGCGCAGATTCGGTTCATATTGACTATTGTTACGATGTTATGCTACGATGTTTTGATGATGTTAAGTTATTGCATGTTTTATGTACGCTTTTATTAAATGAAGTATGATGTTATGTTTTTGGCAAATATTTGATGTTAATGTTTTACGTTAAAACTAGAACTCACCAGCGTAGCTGACCTTCTTAGTATGCACATTCAGGTTAAGGGCAGGTTATGATGATGGACGGTGATGCTTGGCTAGCGATGAAGAGTTACCCGGCTGACACGAAGACTGGCATCCCGTTATGTTTTGATTATGTTATGTAATGAATGTTGTAAAAAAAGTTTTACGCTTCCGCATGTAGAACAGTTATGTTATGTAATGAACGAAATTTTCCGCTGCGTATTTTGATGTATGAGTTTAAGAACTGTTTGTGAATGAGTAAATCCAACGCGTGGGGCCTCCCGGGTTTAGGGGCCTCACAAGTTGGTATCAGAGCAATAGTTTGAGAGATTTGGACACTCCCTGTGTCTGAACTTAAACTGAGAATGGGACCGAAAGCGGATGCCAGTACGGGTAACTCGAGCCACAGCATCAGGTATGAAGGTAGTGTATATATATTTACATATATAGTATGCCTTAGGAAGTGTTAAGGTTAGGACTTGGGTTCTGATGGAAATCACAAAGGTGGTCAAATCGAAATCAAGAGGTAGTGTAATGGTTAATTGCAGATGGCCAGTGTATATTAACATCTTACAATGCTTGTTGAATTCTATTTGTTAACTAGCGTGATGACATTGGATTTCCTTGTCTTGTAGAACGGAATGGCAAGAAGAGGGAACGGAAAGCGTGGTGGGGGCCGTACCGGTGGTCGTACCGGTGGTGGCCGAGGTAGAACTCCTATTCACCAGGAGTACAGTGAAGAAGGAAGTGTTCACACTGAGCCAGAAGCTAGTGTGCACGGGACTGAGCCGACTCATGCTGAAGAACAACAATTCACTTTTGAACCGGAAGTAAGAGCGGCTCTGGCACGTGAGTTCACCGAATTGATGAAGGCTTCTTTGCCAGGACTACTGGCAGAAGCACTAAAGAAGGCTAATGAGGAGGGCGGATCTAAACTGACAACTGATATTCCAAACATTGAGGCCGTTAACGCACCGCCTGCTCGCGGCTGCGACTATAAGTCATTCAAGGTATGTGACCCGCCGGTTCTGACTGGAAAGAAGGACGCGGTGGCTACTTTTGACTGGGTAATTCGTATGGAAGCCGCCATTCGTCTGAGTGAATGTCGACCGAATCAGGTCGTGAAGTTTGCTGCTAACTCCTTGAGGGAGGAAGCATCTCACTGGTGGGAAGGTGTACGCCAGGCTAAGGGGAACGAGGTGGTTGATTCGATGATGTGGGATGATTTGAAAACTTTGGTGATCAAGAATTTCTGTCCAAGGAATGAGATCGAAAAGGTAGAAAGGGAATTTCTGGGTTTGAAGGCTGGGAGCATGACGCACCGGCAGTATACGACACGGTTCAATGAACTGGCACGTCTGGTGCCACACCTTATCACTACTGAAGGAAGAAAGATCGCTTGTTATATTCAAGGGTTGCCGGACAAGGTCCGCACATATGTTAAGGCAAACGCCCCTACTACCTACGATTCGGTAGTAGAACTGAGCGGCGTGGTATTTGATGATCTGGCACTGAATGTCGTTGCCATTGAAGAGCCTAAGAAGAAGCTGAGTTTTCCCGCTAAGCGATCGGGTGGGAAGTTGTTTGGGGCTCAGGACAAACGGGCCAGGGTAAATGAATTAGCAGTCTGTGGGAAGTGTGGGGGAAGGCATGCCGGTGAATGCCGGTTGGGATCAAATTTGTGCTACAAATGTGGCAAGACCGGGCACTACTCCCGAGAATGCCCGAACGGTATCAAATGCTACAACTGTGGGGAGAGTGGCCACATGAGCCGGGAATGCACTAAGCCCAGGATGGGCGAGACCGGGAAAGGGAAAGGCCCAGAGAAGAGGGAGGAAAGGCCCCGAGCGAAGACTCGAGCGTATGCACTAACGCAAGAACAGGCCAGGAATGACCCCGATGTGGCGTCAGGTACGTTCATCCTTGACAACACTTTTGTTTCAGTGTTATTCGATTCGGGTGCCAGTAAGAGTTTTATATCTGCAACTTTCTGTAAACGAGTAAAGTACACGGTTAGTAAAATAGAACGAGCCTTTAATGTAGAAACCGCTGAGGGTAGAACCGTAATGGTAACCGAAGTAGTTGACGATTCCACGATAAAGATAGAAGGCCATAGATTTCCCGTCAGATTATTTGTTATGGTTTTGGGAGGGTTTGATGTCGTGTTAGGTATGGATTGGTTAACTGCCAACGAGGCTCAAATTATATGCAAACGAAAGATAATCCGACTCAAGGCTCCGGATGGTAGCGAAGTGGAAGTACTTGGGGATCGCGATGCCCCGATGCCCAACGTCATCTCGATGATTAAGGCAGCAGATTACTTGAGGCGCGGATGCGAGGCTTATCTGGTATACGTAATTGACAAGTGTAAGGAAGTGAAAGAACTGGACGATGTACCCGTGGTACGCGAGTACCCGGAGGTGTTTCCAGAGGAGTTGCCTGGGATACCACCCGATAGAGAGATTGAATTTCGAATCGACTTAGTACCAGATGCCCAGCCCGTGGCTAAGGCTCCATATCGACTAGCACCAGTGGAAATGAAAGAATTAATGGCACAACTAGACGAGTTACTTGAGAAAGGATTTATCCAACCAAGCATCTCGCCGTGGGGTGCTCCGGTGTTGTTTGTGAAAAAGAAAGACGGTTCGATGAGAATGTGTATCGATTATCGCGAGTTGAACAAACGAACGGTAAAGAACAAGTACCCTTTACCAAGGATCGATGACCTGTTTGATCAATTGCAAGGCGCAAGTTGGTTCTCGAAAATCGACCTTCGGTCCGGGTACCATCAGTTGAAGGTGAGGGAAGAAGACATACCGAAAACTGCATTTCGCACGCGTTATGGACATTTCGAGTTCCGCGTAATGTCTTTCGGATTGACGAACGCCCCCGCAGCGTTCATGGATTTGATGAATAGGGTGTGTCGACCGATGCTGGACCGATCGGTAATTGTGTTCATTGATGATATCCTCGTCTACTCCAAGAATGAGGGTGATCACGCTTGTCATTTGAAGGAAGTGTTGGAAGCTCTAAAGAAGGAGAAGTTGTATGCTAAGTTCTCCAAATGCGCGTTCTGGCTTAGGGAAGTCCAATTCCTAGGTCACGTCATTAACCCGAACGGCATTATGGTAGACCCAGCAAAGATAACGACGGTAAGGGACTGGGATATTCCTAAGACGCCAACGGAGATCCGCAGTTTCTTAGGGTTGGCAGGCTACTATCGGAGATTCATTCAGGATTTCTCGAAAATAGCTTCGCCATTGACAAAGTTGACACGAAAGGAAGAAAAGTACGAATGGGGTCCGAAGCAGGATGAGGCATTTAAGGAGTTAAAAGAAAAGCTAACCCAAGCTCCAGTCTTGGCCCTTCCCGAGGGCAGTGAAGACCTGGTGGTATACTCTGACGCTTCGGGTCAGGGGTTGGGGTGTGTGCTGATGCAACGTGGAAGAGTGATCGCATACGCATCACGACAGCTGAAGGTTCATGAAGTCAACTATCCGACTCACGATTTGGAACTTGCTGCTGTTGTGTTTGCATTAAAAATTTGGAGGCACTACCTCTATGGGGTAAAGTTTACCATATACTCCGATCACAAAAGTCTGAAGTACTTCTTCGAGCAAAAGGAGTTAAATATGAGGCAGAGGCGATGGTTGGAACTTTTGAAAGACTATGACTGTGAAATCATGTACCATCCTGGAAAAGCAAACGTGGTGGCTGACGCTCTAAGCCGGAAGGATGTGCCTGCTCCTATTAGAGTGAAAGCTTGCCAAATGGTGGTAACGTCGGATGTGATGAGGGAAATTGAAAAGGCTCAAGAAGAGGCACTAAAGGGGGAAAACATAAAGAAGGAAAGGATGGTTGGCCAACAGGATAAGTTAGAATATAACACCCTTGGTGTTAGGACACGTTTTGGTCGAGTATGGATACCTATGGGTGGCGAGCTTAGGACCAAAATCTTGGATGAGGCTCATAAGTCTCGTTACTCTATCCATCCCGGTACCAACAAAATGTACCAAGATCTGAAGAAGGAATACTGGTGGCCTGGGATGAAACACGAAGTGACGAAATACGTAAGCAAGTGCTTGACTTGCTCACAAGTGAAGGCCGAACACCAGAAACCGTATGGGAAAATTCAACCACTTGAAATACCAGAATGGAAGTGGGAACACATTACTATGGACTTCATAACCAAGCTACCTCGCACAGCTAAAGGTCATGACACCATTTGGGTAATTGTGGACCGTTTAACGAAGAGTGCTCATTTTCTACCTATTCGCGAGACGTTCTCGTCGGAAAGATTAGCAGAAGTATTTATTAATGAAGTAGTAGCACGGCACGGGATGCCTTTAACGATTGTATCCGACCGGGACACACGATTCACATCGAGGTTCTGGAAAAGATTTCACGAGGCGATGGGTACGAGACTTAATATCAGCACGGCATACCACCCGCAAACGGATGGTCAGTCCGAAAGGACCATTCAAACATTGGAGGATATGCTTCGTGCTTGTATTATCGACTTCGGTGGCAGTTGGGACAGTCATCTGCCATTAGCCGAATTCTCCTACAACAACAGTTATCACACGACGATAGGTATGCCGCCTTATGAAATGTTGTATGGGAGAAGATGCAGGACCCCGGTTTGTTGGGGTGAGATTGGACAGAAGGAATTGGGAAGTCTCGAAGTCGTTAAAGAAACATCGGAAAGGTTTGATCAGATCAAAGCACGAATGAAGGCCGCCCAAGATCGTCAGAAATCCTACGCGGATAGACGACGAAGGCCTATTGAATTTAATGTTGGGGACAGAGTAATGTTGAAAGTGTCGCCCTGGAAGGGAATCATACGATTCAGGAAGAGAGGAAAGTTAAGTCCGAGGTTTATCGGACCATTCAGGATTATGGCACGGGTTGGTGAAGTCGCTTATCGGTTGGAATTGCCTGATGAGTTAAGTGGGATTCATCCTACCTTCCATGTATCACACTTGCGAAAGTGTTTGGCGGATGAAACGGCTCACGTACCACTTACTGACATCGAGGTCGACAACAGCCTTAACTACATTGAAGAACCTGTGGCCATCTTAGACAGGAAAGAGAAGCGTTTACGTAATAAGGTTATTCGATTGGTTAAAGTCCAATGGAAGCACCGGAAGGGATCGGAAGCTACATGGGAAACGGAGACGGAAATGAAGGAGTCGTACCCTCAACTGTTTGACTTATGATAGGTTTCGGGGACGAAACCTATTGTAAGGGGGTAGACTTGTAACATCCCAAAATAAATGAGGATTTTAAATAACGGGTTGAACCGGGACGAACGGGATAAAAGGGCGAGGCGTAACGGGCCGGGCCGGTTGGGCCGGCAAACTTGAAGGAAGGGGGGGTTTCCTCCCTTTAAATAGCCAACACACACACCATTTCTCTCATTTGCAAGAATCTAGAGAGAGAAACCGTAGAGAGAGAAAGTTGGCGGATCGACCCGAGATTGAAGGAGCTTGTTGCTACTGAACTCATGAGCAAAACCTCCGGATCAGAATCTCGAAATCAGGTAACACCCGAACCAAATCTGAGTTTTTGTTCGTTTTTGGGTTTTCGGGTATTTTTGTGAAAATGACGGGTTTTTATAAACCAAATGAGGAAAAGGTTATAAATCTGGAATCACGAAAGGAAAATACACGTTTTGAATACAAAAAAGTCCGGATCTTGACAAGATCGGACCTGCATGCGAAAGTTAGAGTTTTTGGAGAAGATAGCTGAGTTCTGCAGGTATCGAAACTAGAGTTTCGAGCGGCCTGCAGGTATCGAAACTAGAAGTTTCGAGCGGCCTGCAGGTATCGAAACTAGAAGTTTCGAGCGGCCTGCAGGTGTCGAAACTAGAAGTTTCGAGCGGCCTGCAGGTGTCGAAACTAGAAGTTTCGAGGGGCCTGCAGGTGTCGAAACTAGAAGTTTCGATGGGCCTGCACCTGTCGAAACTAAGTAGTTTCGATAGGTCTGCATCAGTAAGTGAAGTCAGTGTATTCACCTGTAACAGAACGAGTAAACCGTTAGAGTCGGGATTTAGGTCTGATGTGTATTTAATTAATCAATTCAGATCGGAAGTGACGTTGTTGGACCTTTGTTTAGGACAACCCAAGAGTAACTTATAAGGTGAGTTCTAGAAGCCCTTCTTTTAATGTTTTAATTAAATGTTTTGGGCTGGTGTGCATACATACGAAACGAGGTTTATGAAACGAGGTTTACGAAACGAGGTTTATGAAACGAGGTTTACGAAACGAGGTTTATGAACGATGCTTCCGAAAGGGGAAGACGAAACGAGTTAATGAGATGTTTACGAAACGAGGTTTACGAGATGATGTTTATAAAATATTTTGCCAAACGAAGTTGTGAAGGGTTTACGAATGAAGTGTTATTTAATAAAACGTACAAATGCTTTAACTAAAACGAGGTAAAGGTTTTTATGAAAGTCACGAATGAACGAATCTGCCACGAGTTCCTACGGGAGCTAGAGTATGTATGTATGTATGTATGTATGTATTGGCCTTACCTTACGGGGGGCCTTTGTGGCTGGCTAACGGTTGTACAACTAGTTGAGGATGGGGTGACGACGGTCGCCCATGGGATTACCGGGATCCCGATGGAAGGTACTATTCCTTGCGGGGAAATATTGCCTATGGTATGTTTAGTCTTCCTAGAGGTAACGAGCCTTAGGAGACGTGTGTATGGTCTACCTAGAGGTAACGAGCCTTAGGAGACGTATGTTTGGTCCACCTAGAGGTAACGAGCCTTAGGAGACCTGGATGACGGATGACTTAGAGGTAGCGAGCCTTAAGTTCATCCGCTGGTATGCGATGTATGGATTTGACGGTTACGAGAAGGCGCAGATTCGGTTCATATTGACTATTGTTACGATGTTATGCTACGATGTTTTGATGATGTTAAGTTATTGCATGTTTTATGTACGCTTTTATTAAATGAAGTATGATGTTATGTTTTTGGCAAATATTTGATGTTAATGTTTTACGTTAAAACTAGAACTCACCAGCGTAGCTGACCTTCTTAGTATGCACATTCAGGTTAAGGGCAGGTTATGATGATGGACGGTGATGCTTGGCTAGCGATGAAGAGTTACCCGGCTGACACGAAGACTGGCATCCCGTTATGTTTTGATTATGTTATGTAATGAATGTTGTAAACAAAGTTTTACGCTTCCGCATGTAGAACAGTTATGTTATGTAATGAACGAAATTTTCCGCTGCGTATTTTGATGTATGAGTTTAAGAACTGTTTGTGAATGAGTAAATCCAACGCGTGGGGCCTCCCGGGTTTAGGGGCCTCACATCTAAGCACGATAAAACCCTATGTAGATAAATGGGTATTATTGTATGTTTGTATGTATGTGCGTATTCGTATTTAAATGAGTATAGGTTTTATAATAATATCCTTAATATAAAATGTGGTAGAAAATGAATATGGTTTTGTAAAGCTTTGACTTATAAAATATTACATTTTTAAATAATTAATCATTATGTTTAATGTATTTAAACAATAATAATAAATAAACAGATAAGTCTTTATTTGATTAATTATGTTGATATTTTATATATTAAAATTTATTTTAATAAGTTTATTAAAAGTATTGCTAGGTTCATATAAAAATAATGAGAAATTTTATATATTAAATGTATTTTAATAAGTTTATAAAATGTTACAAGATTTATAAAAATATAGAACATTTTATATCTAAAAAAAATGTAATTAAATAAGTTTATAAAGATATTACAAGATTTATATAAATATGGACATTTTATATCTAAAAATGTAATTAAATAAGTTTATAAAGATATTACAAGATTTATATAAATATGGACATTTTATATCTAAAAATGTAATTAAATAAGTTTATAAAAATATTGCAAGATTTATAAAAATATAGGACATTTTATACCTAAAAATGTAATTAAATAAGTTTATAAAAATATTGCAAGATTTATAAAAGTGTGGGGTATTATAATGTATTTTAATAAAAAAAAAAAAAAAAATGGGATGGTTTGTAAAAATATAGTTTAATTGATTTTAAAATAAACGAACGAGTAAACCGACTCGTTTTAGTCTTTAGTGTAATAAAATAACATTGAAATAAGTTAAGAAAATTAAATAAAATAAAAAGAATAATAACAGAAGTAAAAAAAATTAGGCCGGAGGCCAACCGGGGTCGAAACCGCGACCTCAGACTCCACACACACACACGCATAACCAGCCGGGCTACTGCCCATCGCTGGTTATGTGTGTGTTGTTTAATTGATATACACACAGCCTTTAATGGTCGCTGGTCCTCGGCAACCGGCAACCCGTGTCCGAGGACTTGGGTTTGCCCGGTAATCGACGGATTTATGCCGCGATTTCGATTAGGATAGTTTGCCAAAGGGTAACAGAAGGTAATCGAATGGATTTGAGGTACCTATTTGGTCGCGAAGGGCCTGGTCGGCAGAAACTTAAGCCCGAAAATGTCACAAGTGGGAATCGACTTCTGGATGGAATTAGACTTCGAAACCTTGGTTGCAGCTTCACTTAGTAACGACGAAAGTGATGGAGTCTTCAATTTGGTGTGAGAGTGTGTGGAAAGAGGGTAACCAGTTCGTGCAGGGCCGACCATGGCCATTTATAGTCGGGCTTGATCCTGATAATGATACAAGCAATTGAGCATGCCCCGACACTCGTCAGGACGAGACGAAACTGTCGAGACCACTTGCAGGCGTGGAGGTTGACTGTCGGGGCCGTATTAGAGGTGTGAACTTTCGGCTACGAACACGATCAGACGATTGGGATGATGGGGAGACAAATTGGTCGAGGGGTATTGATCGCGTTGGGGAGACGAAGCCAGAGAAGCCTTTGTCGGCTGTTGAGGTGCAGGGAACAGCCCTGTCGGGTGGGTTCGCCGGAGAAAGCCTTGGACCGCCGGACAAATCGAAGGGGTGACCGGAAATACGAAATGGGTTTTGGCAGATTTAGTCCCTGTAGTTTGGTTTGATACGGAATAGCCCTTAAATTAAATACCGGATGAATCCCTGTGGTTTCATTTGACCAGAAACAGCCCCTCAACGATTTTAAATTTTAAATCCTTTTAGTTTGGTTAATTACAATATAACCCCTGAACTTTTATTTAAATAATTAATTAGATTTCTTTTTCAATTTCAATTAATTTATTTTATACTTATATATTTTATAAATCCACTTTCTTTAATAAAACTAATCTTTTTAAATAATTATCTTTTTGAAATAATGCATTAAATTATTTATTTAAATCATTAAGTTTATTTAACTTAAATTCTTTTAAACTAAAATGAAATTTAAGTTTATAAAATTTATAAAACTTATGTTTTTATTTAAAAATCCATCTTTTTAAATGGTTAATTTAATAAAATTGTAAACCATCGATTTATTTATATAAATTATTTAATTTAATAACATAATTTACATAGTTTATAACCTTAAAATATTTTTAAAATTTACTTTAAAAATACATAAATTGTACGCCAATTTGTATAAATTTGATTAAATATACGTGTATATGATTTGAAATAGAATGTTAATATTTATGTGACAATTATTACAACAAAAATTTTGAAAGGTCACAGTCTCCACAGGTTGAAGGAATTTCGTCCCGAAATTCGATTAGCGAAGGTTATAGAAGCGGGAAAGAGATGTCAAAAGGTTTAGGATGGAATTACTTCACAAGAGAAATATTCAGCGGGGAAATATCGTATGATAACGGATGACGATGCTAATTCGAGTCGAGTTTTTAAGTAATTGTTCTAATAGTATAAGGAGATTTATGCATACCATTGCTCATACAACGCATGAATGTAAACTACTAGAACCCAGATTTAACAATATTGGTGCCAATCACTTTGTGACATGGCATTTTCCTTTAAAACTCCACCCCACGGGTGTTCATATTTTCAAATTTTGCAAAAAAACATTTTCTAAAATCCGGTCCTCCTCTTAGTACTTATGCACGGTTTATACTCGTTATATCAAGTGGGTTTATGTATAGGGTGTACCAGCGGCTAACCCACCACCCCTTTGATATACCAGGGATTCCCCGTGCATAATTACTAGGATTTAGAACTTCAACAATTCAAGTAGACTTTAACAGAGCTAGCAAGATGTATGACTAAATTTAAACATAATAGATTTGTTTCGCGAAAGTATAGGAATGAGATAGCTGTTATATGCAATCACGGATTTTAGAATTTATAGCAATGGATTTCCCATCCGCTATTACCATGATATACGAGTTATCAAAATTGGTTGGTTGTTTAGCAAATAGATGGTTAAGAGCAAGAGACACAATTTTGAATATTGAATAAAACGGATGTATAAAGATAGAGAACAAGGGACGTACCGTTGACAGTGTCGTCATTGGCCGGAGTCTTGTTATCATTTATATTAAAGGCTCGTCCACGAGGACCACCTTGATTTTGAAGTCTTGGACATTGGTTCCGAAAGTGGTTTGGGTCTCCACATTCGTAACAGGCCCGTCCATAGGTGATAGCGAGAGGCATTGGATGATTGTCTTGAGTAGCTTGATTAACGATAGTGCGAGCACGGCAAGTAGTAACAACGTGTCCATAGCGTCCACATTTTGAGCATAGACGGCATGTAGCATGCGGGGCATGGTGATACTTGCAAGTAGGGCATTGGGGAAATGAACCTACATAATTTCTCAGAATTTGACCCTCAGGAGTAACTTGGGTCACAGGTACGGCAGGAATGACGGCCGCAAAGTTTTGGGCCTTACGCTTCCTATCATGATGGAAAAATTTGGGTTCTTCATCTTTGCCGGACACGGAAGTAGCAGCTTTGTCGACCACTTTCTTGGTACCCTTCCTAGATAAGGTACTTGCTTTGACATGAGTGTCAGTCAACACAGCAGACAAACAGATAGCGTCTTCGAGAGTGGAGGGATTACTTCCCAATACGGTGTCTTGGAGCGGCATAGGCAGTCCACCTATGTATTTCTCAATTCCCCGCGCTAAGGGAGTAACCATGTGGGGCACGAGCAGACTTAGTTCTTGAAAACGAGTGGTGTAAGCTAAATTCTCTCCGCTATCTTGGGTGAGATCCCAAACTTCAGCTTCGAGCTTCCTCATTTCGTTGCGAGGACAGAACTCGTCAGTCATAAGTCGTTTCATTTCGTCCCAAGACAAGGACATAGTGGATTCGTTGCCTCGAGTACATTTCTCACCGTTCCACCAGGTGAGTGCTCGTTTTTGGAAGACGCTGGAAGCATAACGGACTTTGAGGTTGTCGGGACAATCGCTGTTTAGGAAGGTACTCTCCATACTTTCAAACCATTGAAGAAGGCCAGTAGCACCCTCCGTCTCGAAGAATTTGGTGGGGTTGCAAGAATTGAAATGCTTGAATGTGCAGTATGGTGGGTTTGCACCATTCCCTTGCGTATTAGACCCATTACCATTGTTGTTAGCTTGGATCATTTGGCCTACTAGTTGAGTAAGTAGTGCAGCAAGGTCAACGTTGGAGTTGCTAGAGTTAGTATGTCGAGGAGGCATTCTAACACCATAAGAAAAGACAATGATATTTTAGATACGATGGATATATATGAGTTACAGCGGGAAATAATGTAAGCAGAAAAACGGGATTCATCATGACGCGTGCCAGTGCATGTGTATTTATTCTAGGTTGATGGGGAAAACTAAGTCATCTATTCCGGGTAGAACATGATGTTATAGATCATTATTCGCGTAATAGGAATTGCCGGGACTTGCATGCACTACAAATTGTTATTACGTGTGCACCCGTAATAATGATTTGTTTTGCATGTTCGTCTAGTTTTTTTTTTTTTTTTTTTTTTTTCTATTCTGCTATAATGTCCCCAGATTTTGAGTTCAAATTCGGATTGTATCCTTGCGAATACATTGACTTATCAACGTTAAGTAATTCCCCGAAACTCTCAAAGAGACATGCTTTAGCCTATAGGTAAACACTCACTTCAGGAATTCCCAGGAAAGCATACGGGTCCGTTTATTTGGATTTATACGAAATGCTTTCCTAGACAGAAAACCCAATGTACAGGTGTCACCCTTCCAGATTGCACGTGTCTTTTACTGGTTTCAGGAAATTAAGTCGTTGACGAGATTTTCAAGATTCTAATAGATTTGAGAGTCTATGAATATAAAATGTGTAGGAATGTTGCAATTTATAAGGATTAGGAGAGAGTATGGACAAGGATAAGTAGTGTATTTGTTTGCATAAGTTTGCTTGTCAAATGTGTATGTAAAGTATGTATCATGTATCAAAGTCTTGTATGTATGTGTATAAGTCTCATGTACCAAACTCGGGAAAATTCAAATAATACCTAACTACAAATAATTCATATAGCAATTTATCATTTAGCACATAACACATAAAAGGGAGTCCTAGGGTTATAGTCTAGGTCATTGTGTCTAATAACCTAATTCCCTATAACCATGGCTCTGATACCAATCTGTCACACCCCGACCGATGGCGGAATCATCGAGGCGGACAATGTGATGATTGTTCAAAAGCACATGATAGCTAAAGGTTGCATAATTCATTAATTTAATTTAAAGACAACAAGATCCAAATACAATACATTCCAAATAACCTAGTCTAGTTCAAATCATTGATTTATTTAACTAGGTCCATAGTCCTTAAGTGGAGAAATTCGGCAAGTAGTCACATATCCAAACCTGAAACACTATTTAAATCAAGTGTCAACTAAAAAGTTGGTGAGCACATAGGTTTAGTAAATCCAGTAAATAGTAGTGTAAATCGTTTTGCAACTCATTGTTTATCTTGTTAAACATAGCATATGATGTAACATTTATTTAATCACAATTCAAACCGAGTTTGACGCGCTTGAACAGAGCACAACAGCTAAGTCCGGTATGCTTGAATATAGTTACCCACTATATCCGGTATGATTGAATATAACACGCGGTTATATCCGAGTATGCAGTAATAAACACCCTAACCGGGTGGGCTGGTCAGGCATAATAGATCTATCAATATTACAGTTGGTTGTCTTGTGTATAAATGTATGTACATCCAAAGAATAAGCATTTAGTCTCATGTATAACACGTATAAACGATGTGAGTAGCATGAATAATGTTTCACCCCAAAACTTATAAAAATGTAAAATAGGGGCTATGTAACTCACTTTGCAAGCGGGTATTTGTCCACGCGTGTAGGTGATAAGTATGTTGAAGTCTAAGCACGATGAAACCCTATGTAGATAAATGGGTATTATTGTATGTTTGTATGTATGTGCGTATTCGTATTTAAATGAGTATAGGTTTTATAATAATATCCTTAATATAAAATGTGGTAGAAAATGAATATGGTTTTGTAAAGCTTTGACTTATAAAATATTACATTTTTAAATAATTAATCATTATGTTTAATGTATTTAAACAATAATAATAAATAAACAGATAAGTCTTTATTTGATTAATTATGTTGATATTTTATATATTAAAATTTATTTTAACAAGTTTATTAAAAGTATTGCTAGGTTCATATAAAAATAATGAGACATTTTATATATTAAATGTATTTTAATAAGTTTATAAAATGTTACAAGATTTATAAAAATATAGAACATTTTATATCTAAAAAAAAATGTAATTAAATAAGTTTATAAAGATATTACAAGATTTATATAAATATGGACATTTTATATCTAAAAATGTAATTAAATAAGTTTATAAAGATATTACAAGATTTATATAAATATGGACATTTTATATCTAAAAATGTAATTAAATAAGTTTATAAAAATATTGCAAGATTTATAAAAATATAGGACATTTTATACCTAAAAATGTAATTAAATAAGTTTATAAAAATATTGCAAGATTTATAAAAGTGTGGGGTATTATAATGTATTTTAATAAAAAATAAAAAAAAAAAAAATGGGATGGTTTATAAAAATATAGTTTAATTGATTTTAAAATAAACGAACGAGTAAACCGACTCGTTTTAGTCTTTAGTGTAATAAAATAACATTGAAATAAGTTAAGAAAATTAAATAAAATAAAAAGAATAATAACAGAAGTAAAAAAAAATTGGGCCGGAGGCCAACCGGGATCGAACACGTGACCTCAGACTCCACACACACACACGCATAACCAGCCGGGCTACTGCCCATCGCTGGTTATGTGTGTGTTGTTTAATTGATATACACACAGCCTTTAATGGTCGCTGGTCCTCGGCAACGGGCAACCCGTGTCCGAGGACTTGGGTTTGCCCGGTAATCGACGGATTTATGCCGCGATTTCGATTAGGATAGTTTGCCAAAGGGTAACAGAAGGCAATCGAATGGATTTGAGGTACCTATTTGGTCGCGAAGGGCCTGGTCGGCAGAAACTTAAGCCCGAAAATGTCACAAGTGGGAATCGACTTCTGGATGGAATTAGACTTCGAAACCTTGGTTGCAGCTTCACTTAGTAACGACGAAAGTGATGGAGTCTTCAATTTGGTGTGAGAGTGTGTGGAAAGAGGGTAACCAGTTCGTGCAGGGCCGACCATGGCCATTTATAGTCGGGCTTGATCCTGATAATGATACAAGCAATTGAGCATGCCCCGACACTCGTCAGGACGAGACGAAACTGTCGAGACCACTTGCAGGCGTGGAGGTTGACTGTCGGGGCCGTATTAGAGGTGTGAACTTTCGGCTACGAACACGATCAGACGATTGGGATGATGGGGAGACAAATTGGTCGAGGGGTATTGATCGCGTTGGGGAGACGAAGCCAGAGAAGCCTTTGTCGGCTGTTGAGGTGCAGGGAACAGCCCTGTCGGGTGGGTTCGCCGGAGAAAGCCTTGGACCGCCGGACAAATCGAAGGGGTGACCGGAAATACGAAATGGGTTTTGGCAGATTTAGTCCCTGTAGTTTGGTTTGATACGGAATAGCCCTTAAATTAAATACCGGATGAATCCCTGTGGTTTCATTTGACCAGAAACAGCCCCTCAACGATTTTAAATTTTAAATCCTTTTAGTTTGGTTAATTACAATATAACCCCTGAACTTTTATTTAAATAATTAATTAGATTTCTTTTTCAATTTCAATTAATTTATTTTATACTTATATATTTTATAAATCCACTTTCTTTAATAAAACTAATCTTTTTAAATAATTATCTTTTTGAAATAATGCATTAAATTATTTATTTAAATCATTAAGTTTATTTAACTTAAATTCTTTTAAACTAAAATGAAATTTAAGTTTATAAAATTTATAAAACTTATGTTTTTATTTAAAAATCCATCTTTTTAAATGGTTAATTTAATAAAATTGTAAACCATCGATTTATTTATATAAATTATTTAATTTAATAATATAATTTACATAGTTTACAACCTTAAAATATTTTTAAAATTTACTTTAAAAATACATAAATTGTACGCCAATTTGTATAAATTTGATTAAATATACGTGTATATGATTTGAAATAGAATGTTAATATTTATGTGACAATTATTACAACAAAAATTTTGAAAGGTCACAGGGTCGGCCCACACCCGAATCCAGGTTCAGGAAGTGAAACGGGTCAGAGGGGGCTCAAAATGAGAAAAAAAGGGGGTTGGGCCGGAGGCCATAGGTTTCGAACCCGGGACCTTATACTCATCGCACACGACACTGACCAGCCGGGCTATAGCCCATCGCTGGTCAGTAACTCGCTAATTAATTGATAACCATTTCGAGGATTGCCCACTGGTTCTCGGCAACGACTAGGAGTCATGTCCGGGTAATCTCGTTTGGCCGGGAATCAGTGGGCTATGGCCTGGATTATGCTCGGAATTTTTAGCACTAGGATAGACGAAGGTTAAGGGATGGAATGTGACGATAATACCTGAACCGAAGGGGGTCGGCGAAGTCGAGGACGAAGCCGAGAATACCCAGAGCTGGAACCAGACCTTGGGGTCGAATTGGAACTCCAATTTAGAGGTGGGGCTTCGGAAAAAGGGCACGAGTCTGAGGGTGATGCCAATTTAGGGAGAGAGAGCGATACGAGGGAGAATGGGGTTCAAGAGGGACCGGCAATGGTTTTTATACCCGAAGGAAATCCGTATGATGGAACCAGAAATTGGCTCCACAATTGGGTTCGGACAGGTCTTACGAAACTAACGAGCCCTCTTTTAGTCGTTGAGATACTGTGTGTCGGCCGAATTTCATTGGGTTGACTTCGGTTTCATTAATGGCGTCGTGGGAATCTGATGATGAAAAAGTTAATTGGTCGGGGGAACATGGTCGCACGAGGAAGACGAGTACGATGGTGCAGGTTTTAGGTGTTGAGGTGTGGAGGGACAGGGCTGTCGGGGCTCGCCGGAAGGTTCTTGGTCCGCCGGACAAAGGGACAGGGAGACCGGAAACACGAATTGAAATCTGGCAATTTTGGTCCCTGGGGTTTGAAAACGTTTAAAACAGACCCTGGAAACATTTCAAAATAAACCCCTCTAGTTCGGTTAAATTCCAAATGGCCCTCCAACTTTAATTTATTTACAAACTTTAATTTCTTTTTAAACTTTAATTAATTTAAATTATATTTATATATTTTTATAAATCCATTTTATTTATTAAAACTAATTATTTTTAAATAATTATCTTATTGAAAACAATACCTTAAGTTATTTATTTAAATTATTAAGTCTATTTAACTTAAGTTCTTTTAAATTAAATAAAACTTAAGTATACATATATTTTTGTAGAACTTATGTTTTTAAAATTAATCATTTTGAATGGTTAATTTAATAAAATTTAAAACCATTGATTTATTTATATAAATTATTTAATGTAATAACATAATTTATATAGTTTATAATCTTTAAATATATTTTTTTTAAAATTAAGAATTACGTAAATTGTAATTTGTCAATACACCAATTTGTATAAATGGGATTAAATATGCGTGTATATGTTTTGAAAAAAAATGTTAATATTTACGTAATAAATTTCACAATGAAAATTTTTGAAATGTCATATCGTTCTTCATGCCAGGCCACCAATATTCTTTCTTCAAGTCTTGATACATTTTTTTCGTCCTGGGGTGAATAGAGTAGCGAGACTTATGGGCCTCATTAAGGATTTTAGCCATAAGTTCACCAATCTTAGGTATCCACATCCGGCCAAAACGAGTTCGTACACCATACGCATTGTGCTCCAGATTTACCTGTTGTCCTACTATTCTTTCCCGTTTTACAATCCTTTCTAATAGTGCTTCATCTTGTGCCTTCGCTATTTCATTCATCAGATCTGGGGTTATAATCAACTGACATGCTTTGACCCGGATAGGTGTCGACTCCTCCTTTCTGCTTAAGGTGTCAGCCACTACGTTTGCCTTGCCCGGATGGTACAATATTTCACAGTCGTTGTCTTTTAGTAGCTCCAACCACCTTCTTTGTCTCATGTTTAATTCCTTTTGCTCGAAATAGTATTTCAGGCTCTTCTGGTCGGAGTAAATGGTGCATTTAACTCCGTACAAATAGTGCCTCCGTATCTTTAATGCGAAAACTACCACCGCCAACTCTAGGTCATGAGTCGGGTAGTTAACTTCATGAATCTTTAACTGTCACGAGGCATAAGCAATTACTTTTCCTCGTTGCATAAGCACACAACCTAATAATTGACCCGAAGCGTCAGAGTAGACTACAAAATCTTCGTTTCCTTCAGGTAAGGTCAAGACTGAAGGTTGGGTTAATCGTGTTTTCAATTCTTCAAACACATTGTTTTGGGTTGGACCCCCCATTCGTACTTTACTTCCTTACATGTCAGCTTCGTCAGTGGCGAGGCTACTCTCGAGAAATCCTGAATGAATCTCCGATAGTAGCCTGCCAATCCCAGAAAACTTCGAATTTCTGTTGGCGTTTTCGTGACGTTCCATTATTTTACCGTTTCGATCTTTGCAGGATCCACCATAACGCCGTCTAGGTTTATGACATGACCTAGGAATTGGACTTCCCTAAGCCAGAACGCGCATTTAGTTAATTTTGCATACAACTTATCCTGCTTCAGAATTTCCAATACCTCTCTTAGGTGACAGTGGTGATCACCCTCGTTCTTTGAGTAGATGAGAATGTCGTCGATGAAAACTATAACTGGCCGATCCAACTTTGGTCGGCATACTCTGTTCATTAAATCCATAAATGCTGCAGGTGCGTTGGTTAGTCCGAAGGACATCACGAGAAATTCATAATGTCCGTAACGCGTACGAAACACAGTTTTTGCTACATCTTCCTCTCTTACTTTCAATTGATGGTACCCCGACCTGAGATCGATCTTAGAGAACCAACTCGCACCTTTTAATTGATTAAATAGGTCGTCTATTCTAGGTAGTGGGTATTTGTTCTTTACTGTTCGTTTGTTCAATTCACGGTAGTCGATGCACATGTGCATACTTCCGTCTTTCTTCTTTACAAATAATGCCGGAGCGCCCCATGGTTAGATGGTCGGTCTAATAAATCCTTTCTCTATCAATTCTTAAAGTTGAGACATTAATTCTTTCATCTCTAACGGAGCCAATCGGTAGGGTGCTTTGGTGACGGGCTGAGCCCCTGGCAGTAAGTCAATTTGAAATTTTATTTCCCGATCGGGAGGCAAGCAAGGTAGGTCCTCTGGGAACACTTCTGGGAAGTTGCACACCACGGGCACGTCTTTGAGTTCTTTCATTTTCATTCTATCATCAAAAACATATGCCAAATAATGTCACACCCCGACCGATGGCGGAATCATCGGGGCGGGACATGTAGACTGTTCATAAGCACAAGGTTGACAAAATTGAAATATATTAAACTCCAAATTCCATAACAATCATTCAAACAAAACCAAATCCAAGACAGAAACAATAATTCAAAACATAGACTTCTGTATTTAAATTAGCTAAGTCCAATGCCTAAGTGTAGCACATCTTGATCAAACTCACACATTAGTACCTGAAACATGAATAAAATAAAGTCAACTAAAAAGTTGGTGAGTATAACACAGGTTTGTATATAGATAGCATATAGTTGTAAAACAAATCCATACATATCATGATAAATAAGGCATTTATGGGGAGCAGCTATTGTGTAACCAAGTACAATCAAACCTTTGTAACTAGCATGCAAATTGTGTTGTCGGTATCAATCACCCCAATCTGGGTGGGTTTGTCAGACTCAATAGATCTATCATTGAAAACCGTCGGCTTGAATAGTTAATGATTGCACATAGGTGTTCACAAAAGTTAGCACACATAGCACTCGGGCATAAAGCTCAAATTGCACACATGAATGTAAATAGGATTTGTATTTGTGTTGTTTGTGTAAATGTAAGCATGTAATTTGATAGAGTTCATGTTTCACCCCAAAAGTGTAAAAGAGTAAAAGGGGCTATGAAATACTCACTTGAATCAAAATGTAGTAGCTAACAAGAGCGTTGGGTAATTCAAGTGATTTGCAACTCACTAAGTTTGACCTAGAGTGAAATAGTATAAATTTGGATTAATAATATGTACAATGTCTAAGGACATTCTAAGGTTTTCAATAGGAATGGGAGCATGGATTTGAGCGAAGGGTTGGTGTATTCATTTGCGTTGGTATTTGAATGAATATGTAAGTTCAATTAAATAATGAAATATTTAAGGTTTAATTTGCATAAATTAACTAAAATAATAATTTAATTATTTTTATTTAGTTGTTCATGAAAATGTGTTAAGAGGCATTTTAAATATATATTAGAATATAAATAATTTGTGTAGGTTTGAATAAAACAATTATATGTAAAACTTTTATTTTAAATTTATTACTTTTTAATCCATTAGAAATGACTTAATTAATTTGTTTAATATTTCCAAGTTGATAATTTAGTTTATGAAAACAATTCTGGCTTTGGAGTTTTATAAAATAATTTTTATAAAAGAAAATGAGTTTATATTAAAATAACAGAAGAAATAGGTTCTGACCCAAGGTAGCACAACCGTGTCAAATGTACGGCGCGACCGCGCTTAGGCACGGGGCGCGACCGTGCTTAGGCATGGGGCGCGACCGTGCCTGGACAAGAGACACGACCGTGCTAATTGATTAGCACGACCGTGTCTGAATGTTCCAGAAGTTAATTTGTCTAAATCCTGTATTAATAGCGGGTGAATTCATGGGGCTTTTGATTGTTGATTGTTTTAGAATCTATCCATGTATTTTAATTGAGTGGAGATCGTGTCTAGGGTGTAGTTCGATTAAACTAAAATATAATGAACCCTAGATTTTATTCGTGTTCAATTCGATTGTATAAGCCCTGAATAGGTTAGGGCTTTCATTCACGGGATTGAAATGAGTATGAGGATGTATTTACTTACCTTAAACGATATCGAATTGGTAGAGTTCGACTAAACGGAGTTCCGATTTCGGTGCGTTGATCCTTGGCGTCTTCTGCTGGGATTCCGACACGATTGATGTGGGGAATGTGATTACAGAAGCTTGAAGAACATGCGCAGGGGTTTGATTTCGAGAGTGTTTCAAGAATTGGACGAGGTTGAGAGAAGGAGATGAAAATATGATGGTTTTGTTTTCTAATTACTAATGTGATTAATCAAGAGTGTTTGGTTATTGATGAACGGTCTGGAAACGGCACAAAAGACGTTACAATTGCAGACTCGAACAGACTTTGTGATTAAGGCAGTGTTTACATTTCAACTGAGTTTCAGGCGCGACCGTGCCAGTTCTCGGCGCGACCGTGTTTACGGGGCGCGACCGTGCCAGGTCATGGCGTGACCGTGCCAAGTGATATTTTGATAATTTTCAAGACTAGTCCTTGTAGTTTGTGAGATAGCGTAGGTTTGTTTCAGTTGTTATTGTAGCAATGTAAAATGTGTGTATGTACTTTTAACATTATGATAATACTCCTTAATTGCACATGAAAATAGTAAATGATGTGACACGACGTTTTGAATGTGAACATTAGATTGAAGTTGTCATTTATTGCACAATATGAAATACTAGGAAAAACATGGATGTTACAGTATCCCCTAGTTGAGGGAATTTCGTCCCGAAATTTAACTAGTCGAGGCTACTGAATCGGCAAAAAGATGGGGGTACTTGAGCTTCATTTGGTCCTCTCGTTCCCAAGTGAATTTAGGACCACGCTTAGACTCCCAACGAACTTTGACAATAGGAATACGACTTCGCTTGAGTTGTTTGATTTCACGATCCATAATTTCTATCGGTTTCTCAACGAAGTGCATCGTTTCATCAATGCGCACGTCATCAAGTGGTATATGGAGATTCTCATCAGCGAGACATTTCTTCAGATTAGATACATGAAATGTAGGATGCACATTGCCAAGAGATGGAGGTAACTCGAGTTTGTAAGCCACTTTCCCAATCCTTTCAAGGATTTTGAATGGCCTAACATAGCGAGGGGCTAACTTGCCTTTCTTTCCAAAATGGATCACATCCTTCGAAGGGGACACCTTAAGAAGAACAAGGTCACCGACTTGTAATTCCAAGGGTTTTCGTCGTTTATCGGCATAACTCTTTTGCCGACTTCTCGCTGTTCGGATGTTGTCACGGATTTGAATAATCTTGTCGGATGTTTCTTGAATTAGCTCGGGACCGGTGATTTGTGCTTCACCAATCTCGTTCCAACAGATAGGAGAACGACACTTGCGACCATAAAGAGCTTCGAATGGAGCCATGTTGATACTTGTATGGTAGCTATTATTGTAAGAGAACTCAATGAGGGATAAATGTGAATCCCAATTGCCACCAAAATCGATTACGCAAGCTCTAAGCATGTCTTCAAGTGTTTGGATTGTTCGCTCGGGTTGACCATCAGTTTGGGGATGGTAAGCCGTGCTCAAATCTAATCGTGTGCCAAGAGCAGTTTGGAGAGATTGCCAAAATCGAGAAGTGAACCGGGAATCTCGGTCGGATATTATGTTCAAGGGAACACCATGACGGCTCATAATTTCATCAATGTAAATTCGGGCTAGTTTCTCAACCCGATAGTCTTCACGGATAGGCAAGAAATGAGCAGATTTGGTGAGACGATCAATGATTACCCAAATGCTATCATAACCACTCGAGGTGCGAGGGAGTTTGGTAATAAAATCCATGGCTAAGTTCTCCCATTTCCACACGGGAATTTCCGGTTGTTCAAGTAATCCGGAAGGACGTTGGTGTTCGGCTTTGACTTTGGAACACGTTAGACATTTGGCAACATAGTGAGCAATGTCCTTTTTCATACCGGGCCACCAATATTGTTGGCAAAGATCTTGGTACATTTTGTCCGCACCAGGATGAATAGAATATCGAGTCTTGTGAGCCTCGTTCATAAGAAATGTACGAAGATCATCGCGATCGGGAACCCAAATACGGTTCAAGTAATAAAGTAAGCCATTGGGTTTTGATTCAAGCAGAAGTTCAACACCACACGACATTTCCTCGTACATGTTACCCTCGGTGACTGAGACGTGTTGAGCTTCTAAGATGCGGATTTGAATATCAGTTTGAATTCGGGCACAATGAAGCATAACATGGTCCTTTCGACTCAAAGCGTCGGCTACAACATTCGCTTTGTCGGGATGGTAACGAATCTCGCAGTCATAGTCGTTAAGGAGTTCAACCCAACGTCGTTGCCTCATATTGAGTTCTTTTTGGTTGAAGATGTGTTGGAGACTTTTGTGGTCGGTGAACACCACGCATTTCGTGCCATAGAGATAATGTCTCCAAATCTTCAATGTGAATACGACCGCACGAAACTCGAGATCGTGCGTCGTATAATTCTTCTCATGAATCTTAAGTTGCCTTGACGCATAAGCGATTACTTTGCCTCGTTGCATGAGGACACAACCGAGACCTTGGTTGGAGGCATCACAGTAAACAACTAGATCATCATTCCCATCAGGGAGAGTCAAAATGGGAGCATTGCATAATTTTTGTTTGAGGGTTTGGAAAGCTTCTTCTTGTTTTGGTCCCCATTCATAAGTCTTACCTTTGTGAGTCAAAGCAGATAGGGGGACAACAATCTTAGAGAATTTTGAGATGAAATGACTGTAATATCCTGCAAGACCAAGAAATGAACGTACTTCAGTGGGTGTCTTCGGGGCATTCCAATTCTTAACCTTTTCGATCTTAGCAGGGTCAACATGAATACCCTTGTCATTGACGATGTGACCAAGAAATTTAACTTCCTTTAGCCAAAATTCACATTTGGAGAATTTTGCATATAGTTGTTCTTTCTTCAAGAGGTCCAAAACTAATCTAAGGTGCTTCTCATGATCGGCTTTAGTCTTGGAATAGATTAAGATGTCATCGATGAAAACGATCACGAACTTATCAAGGTAAGGTTTGCACACACGATTCATGAGGTCCATGAAAACTGCGGGTGCATTGGTTAGTCCAAAAGGCATAACCATGAACTCGTAATGACCATACCTTGTTCGAAAGGCAGTCTTTGGAATATCGTCTTCTTGCACACGGAGTTGGTGATAACCAGATCAAAGATAAATCTTCGAGAAGCAAGTAGAACCTTGAAGTTGATCAAAGAGGTCATCAATTCTAGGTAGAGGATAACGGTTTTTGATAGTAAGCTTGTTGAGTTCGCGGTAGTCAATACACATGCGAAATGATCCACCCTTCTTTTTGACGAATAAGACGGGTGCACCCCACGGTGAATGACTTAGATGAATGAATCCCTTGTTGGAGAGCTCTTGGAGTTGACTTGCAAGTTCTTGCATTTCAGAAGGTGCAAGGCGGTAAGGAGCTCTAGCCACGGGGTTAGCTCCGGGCACAAGATCAATGCGAAATTCTACTTGTCGAACGGATGGAAGACCGGATAAATCTTTGGGAAAATCTCGGATAATGGGGATGTCTTGAATACTCTTCTTTTTGACATCTTTTTGAACGATGTGGGCCAAAAAGGCCACGTACTTCTTTCGTAAGTACTTTTGAGCGGTAGTGCATGACATTAATTTAAGCCCTTTGCAAGGCTTTTCACCAAAGACTCTTAGTGTTTCTCTCGATGGTAGAGGTATTCGAATACACTTCTCGAAACAGATGACTTCGGCATGATGATTTGATAGCCAATCCATGCCTATGATGATATCAAAACTTCCTAATGGCATTAGTACAAGATTGATTGGGAATGTATGTTCATTAATTTCTAGAGAACAGTCATAGATAATAGACTCGATTGTAAGTGAATCACCATTTGCTATTTCGACAGTGAAGGTTTTCTCTAATTGAGATCGTGTCTTGGCAAGTAAAGGTTCAAAGTTAAGTGACACAAAACTCTTATCGGCACAGGTATCAAATAAAATGGAGGCATATTGACTATTTACAAGGAACGTACCATTGACCACGTCATTGTTGGCTTGAGCTTCATTGGCGTTTATGTTGAAAGCACGCCCACGAGCTCCACCTTGTCTAGCATTGGCAAATCTTGGGCATTGATCACGGAAATGGTTCGGGTTGCCACATTCTTAACATGCACGCCCATTTGAAATAGCGGGAGTACCTTGATTAGTCACTTGGGTGTTGGTTTGGTTTGGTGGGTTGACTTGGCTCGCAAGAGCTTTGGCCCTACAAACATTGACCGTATGGCCATATCTCCCACAATGAGTGCAAAGGCGACATGGGATGCTTTGGGGATGATGGTAGTTGCAGGTGGCACAAAGTGGATAGATTCCAACATATTGCTTTTTGGCCGGTGCTTGAACCATAGGTGCAGCTTGGTTAACAGGAATAGCAGGAGTGACCACAGCAAAATTTCTAGCCTTTCTCTTCTTATTATGCCGGGAGGGTTCAGTTATGGCTTCTTTGTTGTGGGTGGAAGGAGTTGCAGTGACGGAAACTTTCTTGGTGCCCTTTTTAGTAAGAGTCCCCGCTTTCACATGGTTATCGGTTAAGGTGGCGGATAAGCGGATGGCATCCTCAAGTGTTGCGGGATCCCTTCCTAGGACAGTATCTTGAATTTGCCTAGGTAGTCCCCCAATATACTTTTCAATGCAGCGGGACAAAGGAGTGACCATGTGGGGCACAAGAAGACTCAACTCATGGAACCGAGTTGTATACGCCAAATTTTCACCACTATCTTGGGTAAGATCCCAAAATTCGGCTTCAAGTTTCTTCACTTCATTTCGAGGACAGAATTATTCGGTCATTAGTCTTTTAACTTCATCCCAAGTTAAGGCCATTGCTACCTCCACACCTCTATTTCTTTTCTCCCCATTCCACCACGTGAGTGCCCGTTTTTGTAGGACACTTGTAGCATGATGAACACGAAGGTTGTCGGGGCAGTCACTATTGAGAAAGGTATTCTCAATGCTTTCGAACCATTGAAGGAGTCCAGTAGCTCCTTCGGTACCATAGAACTTGGGAGGATTACACGAGTTGAAATGTTTGAAGGTGCATTGAGATGGGTTGTTACCACCATTTCCACCATTACCACCATTACCACTATTACTACCATTTCCACCATTGTTGCCATTGGTGGCACTATTAGCTTGAGTGAGTTGTGTCACGAGTTGTGCAAGAATAGCAGCAATGTCGGTATTGGCGTTGGCCGCGGGAGCACGACGAGGAGGCATTCTACAGATTATCACAAGACAAGAAAAGATGTAAGAACTTATGAGAATTGTTTGGATTTAATAGAATAAGATAACAAAATAAATAGATAATCATAGTTTGGATTGTACTCAAATAGTGATATAATCACTCGAATACTATGACACATTAAGGTTAATTAAACTTATATAATTTTCAAGGAGACATGCTTTAGCCTATAAGTAAACACTCATCTTGGGAATTCCCAGGAAAGCATACGGGTCCCTCGGTTGATTGGGATTTATGCGAAATGCTTTCCTAGACAGAAAACCTAAAATACAGGTGTCACTCTTCCAGATTGCACGTGTCCTTAAATAATTAACAAAGCTTAAAAACCTTAACGGGGAAATACATAAATTTTATAGATTTAGCTTCATGAAGATTCCACATGCTAAGAAAGATAAAGGTAGAGAAAGAGATAAGAGTATTATGGGGTTTTAGGATATAGGAAATGATATTGTTTATTTAATTTATTATTTAAGTATATATTAATAAGTCATGGATTTTTAATAAATAAGTCATCAAATAAAATAGTAACTAATCATAGTAAGCATGTAGCACATAGCATGTAGCACATAGCATGTAACACATAACATATAACATATAGCATGTAGCATATAACATGTAATCATGAAACATAGCATAGGTAGGTGTCCTAAAGTTATAGTCTAGGTCAAGGTGTCTAATAACCTAATTCCCTATAACCAAGGCTCTGATACCAATCTGTCACACCCCGACCGATGGCGGAATCATCAGGGCGGGACATGTAGACTGTTCATAAGCACAAGGTTGACTAAATGGAAATATATTAAACTCCAAATTTGATTACAATCATTCAAACAAAACCAAATCCAAGACAGAAACAACAATTCAAAACATTGACATCTTTATTTAAATTAGCTAAGTCCAATGCCTAAGTGTAGCACATCTTGATCAAACTCACACATTAGTACCTGAAACATGAATAAAATAAAGTCAACTAAAAAGTTGGTGAGTATAACACAGGTTTGTATATAGATAGCACATAGTTGTAAAAAAAATCCATACATATCATGATAAATAAGGCATTTATGGGGAGCATCTATTGTGTAACCAAGTACAATCAAACCTTTGTAACTAGCATGCAAATTGTGTTGTCGGTATCAATCACCCCAATTTGGGTGGGTTTGTCAGACTCAATAGATCTATCATTGAAAACCGTCGGCTTGAATAGTTAATGATTGCACATAAGTGTTCACAAAAGTTAGCACATATAACACACGGGCATAAAGCTCAAATTGCACACATGAATGTAAATAGGATTTGTATTTGTGTTGTTTGTGTAAATGTAAGCATGTAATTTGATAGAGTTCATGTTTCACCCCAAAAGTGTAAAAGAGTAAAAGGGGCTATGAAATACTCACTTGTATCAAAGTGTAGTAGCTAACAAGAGCGTTGGGTAATTCAAGTGATTTGCAACTCACTAAGTTTGACCTAGAGTGAAATAGTATAAATTTGGATTAATAATATGTACAATGTCTAAGGACATTCTAAGGTTTTCAATAGGAATGGGAGCATGGATTTGTGCGAAGGGTTGGTGTATTCATTTGTGTTGGTATTTGAATGAATATGTAAGTTCAATTAAATAATGAAAGATTTAATGTTTAATTTCCATAAAGTAACTAAAATAATAATTTAATTATTTTTATTTAGTTGTTCATGAAAATGTGTCAAGAGGCATTTTAAATATATATTAGAATATAAATAATTTGTGTAGGTTTGAATAAAACAATTATATGTAAAACTTTTATTTTAAATTTATTACTTTTTAATCCATTAGAAATGACTTAATTAATTTGTTTAATATTTCCAAGTTGATAATTTAGTTTATGAAAACAATTCTGGCTTTGGAGTTTTATAAAATAATTTTTATAAAAGAAAAAAAGTTTATATTAAAATAACAGAAGAAATAGGTTCTGACCCAAGGTAGCACAACCGTGTCAAATGTACGGCGCGACCGTGCTTAGGCATGGTGCGCGACCGTGCCTGGACAAGAGGCACGACCGTGCTAATTGATTAGCACGACCGTGTCTGAATGTTCTAGAAGTTAATTTGTCTAAATCCTGTATTAATAGCGGGTGAATTCATGGGGCTTTCGATTGTTGATTGTTTTAGAATCTATCCATGTATTTTAATTGAGTGGAGATCTTGTCTTGGGTGTAGTTCGATTAAACTAAAATATAATGAACCCTAGATTTTATTCATGTTCAATTCGAATGTATAAGCCCTGAATAGGTTAGGGCTTTCATTCACGGGATTGAAATGAGTCTGAGGATGTATTTACTTACCTTAAACGATATCGAATTGGTAGAGTTCGACTAAACGGAGTTACAATTTCGGCGAGTTGATCCTTGGCGTCTTCTGCTGGGATTCCGGCACGATTGATGTGGGGAATGTGATTACATAAGCTTGAAGAACATGCGCAGGGGTTTGATTTTGAGAGTGTTTCAAGAATTGGACGAGGTTGAGAGAAGGAGATGAAAATATGATGGTTTTGTTCTCTAATTACTAATGTGATTAATCAAGAGTGTTTGGTTATTGATGAACGGTCTGGAAACGGCACAAAAGACGTTACAATTGCGGACTCGAACAGACTTTGTGATTAAGGCAGTGTTTACGTTTCAAATGAGTTTCAGGCGCGACCGTGCCAGTTCTCGGCGCGACTGTGTTTACGGGGCGCGACCGTGCCAGGTCATGGCGCGACCGTGTTTACGGGGCGCGACCGTGCCAGGTCATGGCGTGACCGTGCCAAGTGATATTTTGATAATTTTCAAGACTAGTCCTTGTAGTTTGTGAGATAGCGTAGGTTTGTTTCAGTTGTTATTGTAGCAATGTAAAATGTGTGTATGTACTTTTAACATTATGATAATACTCCTTAATTTCACATGAAAATAGTAAATGATGTGACACAACGTTTTGAATGTGAACATTAGATTGAAGTTCTCATTTATTGCACAATATGAAATACTAGGAAAAACATGGATGTTACAGATAAGCTTCGCAACCGCGCCTAATATAACTTTCGGCCTTGATCATCAAGATGACGTTTGGCATTTTGCAATTCCAATCACCATGAACCGTAATCGGACTGCCTTCAGTGGCTTTGAGATGTATCATCTTTCGCTTACATACGATTTGTGCTTCATTGGCAGCTAGCCAATCCATGCCCAACACTAGGTCAAATCATCCTAAGGTTAGAAGGTACAATCGAGAAGGAAACTTATGGCCCTCTATCTCTATCATGCAATCGTTAGTCATTCGGATGACTACTGAGTTTCTGCCAACAGCAGTTTCTACGCTAAAGGCCGTTACGAGGTTTGTGATTGTGCAGTTCAATTTGCGACTAAAATCATTTGATATAAAACTTTTGCTTACACCAGAGTCAAATAAAATAGCAGCATGTTCATCATTAACTAGGAACATACCTGACACGACATCAGGGTTTCCTCTGGCTTCCTCCTCAGTTAGGGCATAGGCCCGAGTCCTAGACTTCAGCTGCTCGTTTTCCCTTTCTTTTTTCTTTTCCAGAACCAGATTGGCCGGTTTTCCTACAATCCTTAGTCAGGTGGCCAAACAATCCACATCCTTGGCACTTGACGTCCCTCAGACAGTCTTTGGAGTAGTGCCCTGCCCTCCCGCATCTATAGCACATTATGGAGCCAACTTTGCACTCACCGCAGTGTAGTTTTCCGCATTTTGTGCGTGTTTCATACCCATCTATCCTTTGCTTCTTAACTTCAGTTGCAAATGTTCCCCTTCGATTTCCTTTAGACGGATTTTCCCATTTTCGCTTTGGTGCCTCCGACACCGGGTCCTCATTAGCATAATCGTCATAGACGATTCCACTCAAATTCACTACCGACTGGAAGGTCGAGGGTAGGTTGGCTTTAACATGAACACGGACCTTTTGAGGCAGTCCCTAGACATATTACTTAATCAATCGTTCTTCAGTCTCTACCAAATGGGGTACCAGTTGAGCTAGCTCACTGAATCTGGAAGTGTACTGACGGTGAGTCTTGTTGCCAGCTTTGAAGTTCAGAAATTCATTCTCCACTCGATCTATCTTGTTCTGGGGACAAAATTTTTGGATTATCAGCTTTTTCATATCTTACCAAGTCATCCTTTTGAGAGCGTTTGGCGATTTAGTCCTTTGAATGTTCCTCCACCAACTCAGTGCCTTGTTGGTGAAAGAGTGAGCCACATACTTAACCGCCTTGTCAGGTCGACACTCGCTTCCATTCATCCTCCCAATCCATTCAAACGTAGCCACCGAATCCTTGTTCCCGTCAAACATAGGTGGGTCACCATCCTTGAATCCTTTGTAGGTACACCCACAGGTGTTCAGTTCCTCAGTCACCTCATCCCCATCGCTATCATATACTTTCTCCTCAAGGTTCTTTTCCTCCACCTCCTTGCTCTTCTTTAGTGCCTCAGATAACAGATCAGGCAGTACGTCCTTCAGAGTTAGAACAACCTCACGGGAAATAGCATCCCTAACTTCGGGTTCCAGTCGTAGAGATCCTTCGTTGCCTTCACCCGGTGGACTCACATTATTTTTGGGCACACTCTCAGTACGCTCTTCGTGCACGCTTTCCTCATCATTACGTCTTTGGTTCAATGGTGGTCTACCAACTCGGCTAGTGCGACCACCTCGGCATCCAGTTCCTCCTCTACGAGCCATAGTTTTCTATATTTCCTGATAAGCAAAAAGGGTATACATCAATGTCATTCCTTTAGATCATAGTTTTGAGCAATACGAGCAAGGTAAATTCTTAATTACAGTGACCGGTTTGTGATTAATAATTTTCTTCGCTTTTTGGGTTTGAAACTCTTCTCATCAGTAGTGACAATGACATCTAAGCGTTCTAAGTAAAGGCATCTATTCCTAACTACATGCATTAACTTTATTACTTACTTACTTACTGTACCTGCGTCGGCGTTGGCTACCCAGACTGACATCCATGCGTTGGTCCCATCATCATCTTGAGTTCAGACATTTAGGGATGTCTGATTCTCTCAAACTATTGCTCTGATACCAACTTGTAAGGCTACTTTCTCGGGTGACCTCACTTGTTGGATTTATTCATAAACATAGTTATCGATACTGAATTATAAATTTAAAATATTCAAAACACAGCGGAAACATTCATCATTCAAGTACATGACAGCGGAAGTCTTAGCATGTATAAATGTAAACATTGTCTTAACATAAATTAAAGTGGGATGTCAGTCTCATGTGGGTAGCCTTAAAGCCTTCACAGTCCTTTCTTCTTTTTACCTGAAGTGCATACTAAAAGTCAGCTAACGCTGGTGAGTTCTAGTTTAAAGCAAATAGGTATAAACATCATTTATTTTATAAGTATTTATATATAAATGTATGTATAAATACACATTTAGCACATTCTTTTCTTTCCTTTATCGTTCATATGCGAGTACATTAAATATGTATACACCTTTACTTTCATTAAACATTCATTGGTCATATACATAAGGGTGATCAACCCGTCTCTTACTACGTATATGACAAAGACATACGCCATTGAGCCACCGTCGTAACCCTTTTACTTAACCGTCCGGCCCTAGAAACCGTCCGTCATATCATAAAACCGTCCGGCAAACCATCGACCGTCCGTCTAAATCGTCCTACCGTCGTAGTCCGTCATATTCGCCCGTGTGCCCTAAGGCATCCATTTCCACTTGAACTAACTATACAGCCGTGCATCGATTGAGGGACTTACTCCACCGTAGTGGCCATTCTTTAGTCTACCTTTCTAGACTTTCATTTCTGGCTGCATAATAGTCAAGTGGTCGTCTGTCTACCATAGTAGCCGTTAGCTTCGTTTCCGTCCAAAACATTCATTCATACTTAGCAAGCAATATATACATAGATATAAAGCAAGATTTCATTCTTACATGTTATGTCATACTTTTCATACTTGGCAAACAATATATACATGGATATAAAGCAAGATTTCACTCTTATATGTTATGTCATTCTTTCATATCATAGCTTCATACATACTTGTCATTTATTGTATTCACAATTTATCGTCACATAACACATAAGTCTACATATAATACTCATATCTTTTATTCAATTCATGTATACACTTCAGCCTCAAAATATTTAAAATGATTTGCACGTAACATATAGGGGGCACATAGAACTCACCTGATGAGTAGTTCCCGTAGGATACTTAGGGGCTCCTGATTAAGCGGGTGCTAATGAATCTGTCAAGGGTCACGAATGGAACAAGGTTATAACCTACATGTTTCATCTGAAATCTATTGGCCCGAAATCTTCTTCGACCGAAATCTTTTTCATTCAAAATCTATCTCGGTCGAAATCTCTCTCAGTCGAAATCTCTTTTCGACCGAAAGCTATTAGTTAAATATTTCGTTCGAAATCTTTTTTCCGAGAACTATTTCGTTCGAGATCTTTTTTCCGAAATCATGCCATTCTAAAATACTTTTCGGACGGGAATAGTTTTCGGACCATTCATCTGACTTTTCGGACGATTCATCCGATCTAGATCTCATTCTTCGTTTTTGATCCAATCTTCAATCTTTTTATATCCAAAACTTGTATCTAGCTTCCATGAAGCTAGATACCTAATTTTTATGCTATTTCACATGTAAAAATCTCATATTTTTGTGAAAGCTTGCTACAAATCCTAAAACCCATTTTCAAACTAAAACTCAGATTCGAGCATGGAGGTTACCTGTTTTTGTTTCCTCTTTGTTGCTAGATGCTACTGAGATGTGGAGCAACGTTTTTCGAGACTTTGAGCTTGATCCCGAGCCTTTTCTCTCTAACTCGTTTTCTCTCTTTCTCTCTCTCTCTAGAAGTTGGTGATATGATGAAGATCGTAATGTATGAAAGGGAGGAAAAACTTGGGGTTTTACTCTCCCCCTTGCGCCACTTCAGCCAGGCCCAGGCCCGCTCCCGTTAGTCCGTTACGTGTTTCTTTATTTCCCCGAGTCTTGTTCGTACATTCATTCTCCATTATTATTATTTTTATTATTTTCGGGATGTTACAAACACATCAACCTGGCTGTAACCCTATCACCTAGGCTTCTAAACATGCTACTTTTGCTTCTAAGGCCTCAATCTTAGCATCTTTATTAGTAATTGAAGGCTCAGGATGATTAATTGATTTGGGAGGAATGGATGTAGTACCTTGTGGAGTAGTGGGATGTGACGGAGTTGGAGTAACAGTCAAAGTATCCACAAACTCAACATCAGCATCTATTGTTGCTCTTACCGTAGCCAATTTTTTTTTAGATCTTGGAGAATCAGGAACATATTCTGAATCTGAAGATTCATCACGTAACGTACTTTTACCAAGTGCAGCACCAGGAGAAGGACCCCGAGCTGACTTCCTTCTCGGAATTGATTTCTTTCTTCCCTTTGGTAAAGGAACTCCTTGAGCTTTAGCCAGTTGAGCGTAATACCCAGGGCTGAAATCATGTTCTGTTCCTTCAAACTCAGTTGACTCATCACCATTACCAACACCTTCACTTCAAGTTGAACTACTCGAACTTATACTTGTGTCCTCTGCTTAGACATTCTCACCCTGAGGTGGAGATGGAACAATAACATCAAAATTCTCTTGTACATGTTCATCAACATTCTCAAGTTGTGCATTATCTTAAATATTCTCAACATTCTGTGTAATCACTTGTTCAGGTTCTTGTTGTATGGGCTGTTGGTTGTGGTTGTTGTGCCTGACCTTGTGCTTGTGCCTGAGCTGGTTGTTCTAGTGTTGCATTAACATGAATCCAGTTGTCATTAGGTGGTGCAACATAATCTGGATTGATTAAGTGCCCAAACAATGGAGTAGGAACTGGAATCAAAGCTGGGTTTTGCTGTTTTACATTCTGACAATCTATAAAGATTCTCTTTGTCATTGGAGTCAGAGTTAATTGTTGTCCCACGGAAGGTAGATTCGATATTAAATGATTAATGATAAATTGGAGAAACCTAGGGTACATAATAAACCTTTGACCTTCTGGTGGTGTTATCTGGGCAACCAATTCTTTATAGATATATAGGGCAAAGTTGAACCCTCTATTCAAAGTCAATGCCACCATGACAGCTTGAAGAGAAGAGTTTAATCCATCAGTTCCCGCTGTCACACCCCCAAAATCCACTAACAGAGTTTTACCGCGAGGCGTGTGACAAACCAGGATCTCAGTCATTAGTTACGTCAAACGACACTATATCAATTTAAATAAAACCATAAATGTTCAGAGTAAATGCAGAAGCGATAAATAAAGTATTTAATGCGCTAAACAAACGCGCCCAAAAGTCAAGTTGAAGAAAAGCAGATAAATTGTTTAAATGTTTGAAATGATAAAAGGACTCCAATGCAAGTCCTAATTGTACACATATGCCTTAACGTCCTGAGAAAACATGTAAGAAAATGTGTCAACACTAGGTTGGTGAGTTCACAGGTTTCAGTTGGTAATAATGTTTGCCATATTATGTACATTCAATATATTGTTGAAGCACTTTCCTGTGACAAACACTCTGGATAGAGTCTTAGTTTGTATTTTCTTGTTTGTAATTGTCTTTGTATGTAAGAGTCTTTATGTATTAGTTTATCGAGTTGTATTTACTTTTACATATTGAATGTTGCAAAAATCTCTAAGTGTTTTGCGCACTTGTAAGTGCGCAAGAGAAAGCTCCTGCGTACTTAGCAAGTACGCAAGAATACCTTTGCGTACTTGTTAAGTACGCAAGAGCATTTTGCCCTACGCACTTGCTAAGTGCGTAGGCATCAGATCTTGTATAAATAGGTTAGGTTTACAAAAGTTAAGTAAGCAGGCATATTAGCAAATACGCAAATTGTAATCTCAGTGCTTCTCTCTGTAACCTTCAAGTGTTTATAATACAAAGAACGTTTAAAGTGTTTTCTCTTGTCAGTTTACTTTGTTTAGTTTGACTCTCCACCTAGTCACGGGTATTCCGCACCCGGTCCGACTAGTAGACCCACTTGCATGTGACGATCCGCCACACCCAACGGACCTACAAGTGTGTAGGATCGTGAAATTTCAAGATGGTTCTTTTCTTAGTTGAAATTGGCGGAAACAATAACAACTACACAAATGTAATCGAACAGGCAGAAAGAATACTTTTAAGAACACTGTTGTATTAAGTTTTTGCAGATAAACGATTACAAGTGAAACTCAATCAGAAAGCACAAAAAGCACACATACAATGAAATGTTTACAGATTATTTATACTCACTTAGAATCAAGACAGCCCCTTGATTCCAAGGATCAAATCTAACACAGACCGTTGATCTGTTGTATCTTGCTAACTATTACACGTTTTGTCTATATCTAGTTAACTTTATTGAAGCGTCTTCTTTATGCATCATTACTTGCATGCTTGGAGAAGAGCATTGTTGTCCGTCATTGGTTATGCCATTGAGGTTCCTTCTGCTTTGAGTGTGTCAGTTGCTTTTGCAAAAAGTTGTCAGTGACGCTTGGTATGGATAGTCAGCTGCAACGATTTTTCTTCAAGGCACAAGGCTGTCAGCAGCAAAGATGTTGATCAGCAGCAAGATGTAACCATCCAGAACTGCTGATGATTTGCCTGTCAGCAGCATCAAGTGTTGATGCTGCTGAGAAGCTTATCCGCAGCAACTTTGGTCTTCAGCAGATAAGGCTATCCGCAGCAGATTTGTTCTTCAGCAGGAGAACAAGTATCCGCAACAGATAAGCTTGTCCGCAGCAGATTGTTGGATAGCAGCAAACTCTGAGATCAGCAGCATTTGTACTTAGAGAATTTTGTAGCCATCAGTCTTTGGATCTACAAACTCCCCCTAGACTGATGCTACCAAAATTCTCTTATTGCCTTTGTTGCTGAAGCTTTTGCACATTTCTGACTATCCTTTCAACCAAAGGAAAAAGCTTCGAAAACAACCATCTTGTACTTTGAAATACAGCCTGCAGTCGTCAAAGCTGTCTGAGTCTTTCTCCATTGGGACCATCTCCCCCTTTTTGGTTGCATCAGTGGACAAATGTGCATCAATTTGGGTGCCCACTGATACAAAGGAGGTGTAACACCCATGATTTTTCCGGCTATATATATATATATTTTTTTTGTCTTACTTATTTATTTATAATTACACAACATTTAAATCCCGTACTTGCTCAACACATTATGCCACAAAAACTATTATTTTAATTAATATTTCCATTCAAAAATTTAAACCTTGCGTTTACATATTAATAACACATGTTTGTGTATGTATATATATATATATATATGTTTGAGTTTATCACACAAGAATATTTGTTTAACAAATATATATATTTGACATTGTAAATAAATCATTTTTAAATTTATAATATAATTAGTTTTTTTTTATAAAGTTTATAAAAGAATTAAAATAATTAAACCTAGTATGAACCCCCGCATGAACCCCATCAATTCAATTTGGACCCTCAACCCTCGATTTTGACTTTAAAAGTCAACATCTCATGAAATTCGTCACAAAATCCGCAAAATCGTGCGTATTAATTTGTTAGGATCGTGCTAGAACGTTACCACATCAGTTTCGTAGGTGTTTGATGACCCAATTACATCCATTTCACTGATTTGATTACGAATCGATTCCCGTAACCGTCCCTTAATCAAACAACAATCATTTCGAACGTTTACTTGAAATTGAATCTGTATAACGAGTCCAACACATACGAAACACCCCCTTTGAACTATCCGAACCCACAGATCCATCTCACTTTGTCTCTGGAACTTGATTCGAATATGAAGAACACCGAGTCGGAGATTTCAGTCGTCCTCCTTCTACACGCTATCTTTCCAGGTAATTCTTACACCTTTAGATTCGTTTTGATCCATAGAGAAAAAGCCCTATGTTTTGGGAGATGGCCTCTGCCTAATCGGGGATGATTAGAGGGCTAGGGTTTCGGGTGCGAATTGGGGAAGAAGAAGGTTTGAGCCCTGGTGTTAAAATCTATTCGCTTCAGTGTTTTGTCAAGGCAATTGCCCAGGTTAACCGGTTAAAACACATGACTAGTGCCGGAGAGGTTGCAGATTCGAAACCAAACCACACCTTTTTCCTCCTTTTCGTGCCTGCTGTGTACTGAACCCGGTCCCCCTACGCCTATGACTTTAAAGGGCGGGGCATATTACACTAATCGGGTCCTCGTCCAGTGGTTAGTATGTTGCTGCCATTCCAAATCGACCCGGGTTCGAACCCGAGGGAAACCATCTCCCTTTTGAATAGTTTTTAACCTATTTTATTTTATAGAAATTAACTTATAAAGCCTATAAAACCCAAAAAATTTTCTAACAATTTAATTGATATGCTTTTAAGGAAAAATAACTTGTTTTGTTATTATTAGATTAAAATCTAATAAAACTGAATAAATTGCAGCAAGTCTTTAACAAATTATGTATATAGATATTTCAAAAAAATTATAAGTTTATGTAACATAGAAATGAATATGTTTATAAAACCATTCGCCTTGTAGAGGTTTATACATTTTTTTTTATAAATATGTTAACTGTAGAAAATGCAAATTTTATTATATATATATATATATATGCTTCAATTAATTTTTGACTTAACCATCAATTAGTTAATATGAAATTTCTAAGAAACCCAAACTATAAATGAATAAGAGGATTATCCCTTTTAATTAGTCACCTATTTATTTTATAATTTATTAAATTAAGTACATTATACCCACTCGTTTATTTTCAAACAAAGACATAAACTATACAATCATTTATATATTGTTTGGTATTAAACACGCTCAATTACTTATTTTCCTACATAATCAATTCCCAACACTATAGTCCACTAGGGCTTACACGAATTTCATTAGAACCCAATCAACTATGGATCGTGTTAGACCAAGAACCCACACCATCCCTTTTATGCTTTAGGACCTCTTTTATACATTAGTCTTTTGGGTATGTCATTGATACATATATATATATTATTCAAACATAGGTTAACCTTGTGGTTACCCAAACAACTTGTGCAACTACTCGTACTTGTGATTTCAAGCTACAAATCTAATGTGAGTATTACATAGCCCCTTTTACCCTTTTACACTTTTGGGGTGGAACATGAACATTATACAGTACTATTGTTTACATTTACACAGACTACATAAATACAAATCCCCTTTACATTCATGTGTGCAATTTGAGCTTTATGCCCTAGTGCTAGTTGTGCTAACTTTTGTATGCGATTATGTGCAATCATTAACTATTCAAGCCGACGGTAAACAATGATAGATCTATTGAGTCTGACAAACCCACCCAGTTAGGGTGATTGTTACCGACAACACAATTTTTGCATGCTAGTTACAAAGGTTTGATTGTACTTGGTTACACAATAGCTGCTCCCCATAAATGCCTTATTTTATCATGATATGTAAGGATTTGTTTATTTACAAACTATATGCTATCTATATACAAAGTTGTGTATGCTCACCAACTTTTTAGTTGACCTTATTTTATTCATGTTTCAGGTACTAATGTGTGATTTGATCAAGATTTGCTTCACATAGGCTTTGGGACTTAAATAATTTGAATAAAGGATTTTATGTATTTCAATTATGTTCTTTCTTAGATTTGGTTGTGTTTGGAATATTTGAAATAAAATTGATGTTTAATATATTACAATTTAGTCAACCTTGTGCTCATGAACAGTCTACATGTCCCGCCCCGATGATTCCGCCATCGGTCGGGGTGTGACAGATTGGTATCAGAGCCTTGGTTATAGGGAACTAGGTTATTAGACACCCTTGACCTAGACTATAACTTTAGGACACCCATACAACGCCATGCTACTACATGTTACATTATTAGTTCTTGTGTAAATATTTTTACATGCTATCATAAGTATTTACACTACGTGATACAATACATAATGACTTATGTGTCACACTACTTGATAACTTTTGTGCTTACACTAATTACTATTTACATGCTATATGATTATTTTTTTATGTGAATATTCTTACATGTTATAATATATAACTACATCATATGATACAATACTTAATAATCTATGTGTCACATTACCTGTCAACTTTTTCTCCTATTCATTGCTACCTATTTAATTTATTTAAAAGTGCTATCCTAAGTTTCCACACACACTCATACACACTTAGTTATTCATGCACCCTAAACTCACATACATAATACCACACCTCTTGTGAACAACAAAATTTTAAACTATTGGGCCTAATGTCCATCAATAATAAACTAAGAAGTCCATCTATCCTCCAAGAAGCAAAAGCCCACTGAAATGCATAAACCTTACTTTCGGGCCACAAGGCCCAGTTCACAACAATTCTCATCATGACTATGAGCCCAACAATAGTGTTATTAATACATGATGGCTGGAAGGGTGTGTAGGCCCATGAGGGATTCTGGCTAAGGAAAGATATGGTACTTAAGTGTGTCCTAGTGACCCACCCCTATTTCCTGGGAATTCTCCTCAGTGATACACTACTTATAGGTCAAGTGTACTCCTAAAATACTATTGTGAAGACTCGGCGTTATGACTAGTCAAATTCTAAACCTATGAGAACTCCTATATTTGACACTCAGTATTTTATTATCGCTTACAACCTTTCCATTTTTTTCCTGCTAAGCATGGACTCCTACTGTCCTACCTCCCCGGTATACCGTCCCGAAGAAGAGTCTGATTGGGAAGAAAACATCGGATCACCCGTGCATCGATCACCAACACCCGCAGCTGCTAGACCAAGGTTTGATGTAAGGGCAGATTGGATTAGGAACACCGGCCCAAGACTTCGAACACCTGGATCACCCGCACCCAGAAACCCGTATCAGACACCCCATCTCCACAATCAGTTACCACCCCCACTAAGAGACCCATATCTAATGCCCGACCCGTATCACTCTAATCCTTGGGTAGGGCATATCATGGCACTCACTAGTACTATCGAAATTCCAATCAATGACACGCACCAATATGTAAGGACCTCAGAATTTGAGAGGCAAAGAATGGAGCAAGGGGTAATGCACGACTTGCAAGGACAAAGAATGGATGGCCTAGCAAACCAATTAGGGTACCAAAAGGAGTTAACCTCCATCCTCGAAAATGAAATAGTGGAGCATCGCACGGAGACAGCTAAAGCTGAAGCCAGATCGGCTACCCGAGTGACCATAGCGGTGCTCGCCTTGGGAATTATTCTCCTTCTAGTGGAAAGCTACAGGAGGCGCTAACATAATTATTTTTCTTATTTATTTCAGTTTGAGAACCATTTCCCTGTGTTTTGAATAATGTTTTACATTTTAGCATTTACTAAATTTTATATTTTCCAACTCTAAAGTTATTATTCATTAATTAAATACGTTGAGTGTAAATTACACCCATCATTTTTTCATCAAAATTCTCCAAGTATCATCTTTCTCAGTCACCACAATTTAGTACACTACCGACAATCTTCACCGTAAACAAATCATCATATTATTTGATTTAAACAACCTGGTTATTTTGTTCAAAAAAAACGTTTATCAAACTTTTAGATAGTATCAGAAATATGAGTTTTCTATAAACATTTTCATCTTGTGAGAAAACTCAGTACAACCGGTTTTATAAAAGCATCATTTCAAATTGATAAATAAATATGATTTTCCTCATTAAAGTAATTATTTCTAAAACCTGGCTAAATTGATGTACAACTACTTGATTAGCCAATAATTTCTCTTAAAAATATTCTCCTTATAACTATTGAAAATTTAAAAAGTTTTTCCTATAAACTGTCTATTTATTTAAATTATGTAACTCAATGGTTTCACTACTTTATATATCTACAACCAAGAACAATTTACCACTTTTCTATTTTCAAACAAAGATCAGTATTTGTAAACACATTTCCCTGAATGTTTTTCAGAACCTCGTTATCTTTCACTTACCACTTCAAGAGACGACCCATTTCGCGTAAACGATTAAACATCCCTACAAACCCCAACGAGAATTAAAGAGCTAGAACCTAACTACCACATCCTACACGAACATAAACCAACCCGCTGCTCCGCAACACCTGATCACATGCAAAACTTGTTAGTATATGTCACACAAAATTCAATAACTTATGTATGCACGTTCACAAGATACACATAACGATCACATAATACATGAAACTAGTTTATTTGCAAATAACAATTTACTAGATTGATCACATAACACATAAAACCATTTTATTTGCAATATACGTGATACATAACAATTGTTTGCTTGGTACAAAATACTAGATTGACTACATTGAACATGAAACTTATTGAGCTACAAAATACATGATGCTATGTTGTCAACACCATACATGAACTTCATTTCCTAAATACACATGACACTATGTTGTTTACATTACACATGAGAGCTTATTGATTTACAAAATACATGATGCTAAGTTGTTCACGCTACACATGAAACCTATTTGATTACAAGCTACGTGACACTAGATCATACATGAGACTTGTGTGTTTACATTATACGCGAAACTAAGTTGCTTGCAATTATTACAAATGATTGAGCACATTATACACAAAGAATGGTCATACACTTTGTTCACCAAACTTGGAAACCATAACACTTTAAACAACTCGGTGTTTGACGTATTCTTGTTCAAACACGAGTAAACTAAGAAACTTTAAGTTATACTACATGATTACTCTTTAGTTGCTAATTGAGCTGCTTAAGGACATAGTTATTTTTTTTTAGCAACTTTTATGTGAAAACAATAGACATGATCGGGGTGAAATTGTGCCTCTCTTGACCCGCACACAACGGAATGATCTATACGGACCATGCGATGATTCGAGTAATTATGGGTGCACACGGAATTATAAAAATCAGCGCATGGAAAACATAGTGAAATCTTGTCGTGTGTTGTGACCTAGAACTTATCATGATATGTAACAACGAAACTGATGTGATATGATAAGGGCATGGTGGATACGCCGCTGGTACTTCCTATATATAAATGTTTTTATCATATCGTCAGAAGTAGCGTTGTCCGTGTCACGTAAAGTTTTATGTTATTTTGACCTTGACCGATGTTTGTGAAATCTTTACCCGGTGATACTTTTGAGCAGGGTAGGCTACAATCTAAACAAGTTTTGATCATCAAATCCTCATCGCCCTCATTGCAAGTGAGGCATCCCATCTTTGAAGTCCAAATTATTCTTAGACAATTTTCTCCTAAATTCTTTCAAACTAAATCCATCATCATCATTCATACTTGACCTTGAGCATCAGACCTGAATTATCTAATCGATCGTACCCACTCAAACTGGCAGTCAAAGCTCGTTGGAAACTCAAACGTGACTCTGGGTTACTTGAAAACATAAAGATCAAGTGAAACCTAAGTGCCCTCATCCTTCCTATTTCAGTAGCCTCCATCAGTTGAATTTCGGGACGAAATTCCCTCAATTTGGGGATACTGTAACACCCATGATTTTTTCGGCTATATATATATATATATATTTTTTTTTCTTACTTATTTATTTATAATTACACAACATTTAAATCCCGTACTTGCTCAACACATTATGCCACAAAAACTATTATTTTAATTAATATTTCCATTCAAAAATTTAAACCTTGCGTTTACATATTAATAACACATGTTTGTGTATGTATATATATATATATATGTTTGAGTTTATCACACAAGAATATTTGTTTAACAAATATATATATTTGACATTGTAAATAAGTCATTTTTAAATTTATAATATAATTAGTTTTTTTTTATAAAGTTTATAAAAGAATTAAAATAATTAAACCTAGTATGAACCCCCGCATGAACCCCATCAATTCAATTTGGACCCTCAACCCTCGATTTTGACTTTAAAAGTCAACATCTCATGAAATCCGTTACAAAATCCGCAAAATCGTGCGTATTAATTTGTTAGGATCGTGCTAGAATGTTACCACATCAGTTTCGTAGGTGTTTGATGACCCAATTACATCCATTTCACTGATTTGATTACGAATCGATTCCCGTAACCGTCCCTTAATCAAACAACAATCAATTCGAACGTTTACTTGAAATTGAATCTGTATAACGAGTCCAACACATACGAAACACCCCCTTTGAACTATCCGAACCCACAGATCCATCTCACTTTGTCTCTAGAACTTGATTCGAATATGAAGAACACCAAGTCGGAGATTTCAGTCGTCCTCCTTCTACACGCTATCTTTCCAGGTAATTCTTACACCTTTAGATTCGTTTTGATCCATAGAGCAAAAGCCCTATGTTTTGGGCGATGGTCTCTGCCTAATCGGGGATGATTAGAGGGCTAGGGTTTCGGGTGCGAATTGGGGAAGAAGAAAGTTTGGACCCTGGTGTTAAAATCTATTCGCTTCAGTGTTTTGTCAAGGCAATTGCCCAGGTTAACCGGTTAAAACACATGACTAGTGCAGGAGAGGTTGCAGGTTCGAAACCAAACCACACCTTTTTCCTCCTTTTCGTGCCTGCTGTGTACTGAACCCGGTCCCCCTACGCCTATGAGTTTAAAGGGCGGGGTATATTACACTAATCGGGTCCTGGTCCAGTGGTTAGTATGTTGCTGCCATTCCAAATTGACCCGGGTTCGAACCCGAGGGAAACCATCTCCCTTTTGAATAGTTTTTAACCTATTTTATTTTATAGAAATTAACTTATAAAGCCTATAAAACCCAAAAATTTTTCTAACAATTTAATTGATATGCTTTTAAGGAAAAATAACTTGTTTTGTTATTATTAGATTAAAATCTAATAAAACTGAATAAATTGCAGCAAGTCTTTAACAAATTATTTATATAGATATTTCAAAAAAATTATAAGTTTATGTAACATAGAAATGAATATGTTTATAAAACCATTCGCCTTGTAGAGGTTTATACATTTTTTTTATAAATATATTAACTGTATAAAATGCAAATTTTATTATATATATATATATATATATATATATATGCTTCTATTAATTTTTGACTTACCCATCAATTAGTTAATATGAAATTTCTAAGAAACCCAAACTATAAATGAATAAGAGGATTATCCCTTTTAATTAGTCACCTATTTATTTTATAATTTATTAAATTAAGTACATTATACCCACTCGCTTATTTTCAAACAAAGACATAAACTATACAATCATTTATATAATGTTTGGTATTAAACACGCTCAATTACTTATTTTCCTACATAATCAATTCCCAACACTATAGTCCACCGGGGCTTACACGAATTTCATTAGAACTCAATCAACTATGGATCGTGTTAGACCAAGAACCCACACCATCCCTTTTATGCTTTAGGACCTCTTTTATACATTAGTCTTTTGGGTATGTCATTGATACATATATATACTATTCAAACATAGGTCAACCTTGTGGTTACCTAAACAACTTGTGCAACTACTCGTACTTGTGATTTCAAGCTACAAATCTAATGTGAGTATTACATAGCCCCTTTTACTCTTTTACACTTTTGGGGTGGAACATGAACATTATACAGTACTATTGTTTACATTTACACAGACTACACATATACAAATCCCCTTTACATTCATGTGTGCAATTTGAGCTTTATGCCCGAGTGCTAGTTGTGCTAACTTTTATATGCGATTATGTGCAATCATTAACTATTCAAGCCGACGGTAAACAATGATAGATCTATTGAGTCTGACAAACCCACCCAGGTAGGGTGATTGTTACCGACAACACAATTTTTGCATGCTAGTTACAAAGGTTTGATTGTACTTGGTTACACAATAGCTGCTCCCCATAAATGCCTTATTTTATCATGATATGTAAGGATTTTTTTATTTACAAACTATATGCTATCTATATACAAAGTTGTGTATGCTCACCAACTTTTTAGTTGACTTTATTTTATTCATGTTTCAGGTACTAATGTGTGATTTGATCAAGATTTGCTTCACATAGGCTTTGGGACTTAGTTAATTTGAATAAAGGATTTTATGTATTTCAATTATGTTCTTTCTTAGATTTGGTTGTGTTTGGATTATTTGAAATAAAATTGATGTTTAATATATTACAATTTAGTCAACCTTGTGCTCATGAACAGTCTACATGTCCCGCCCCGATGATTCCGCCATCGGTCGGGGTGTGACAGGAGGGAGTAAGAAAAGTTGGGCATTGATGTGCCTCTATCATATTCACCCTGGCCGTCAATTCCAAGATATGAAGTTTCAGTCTGTCCTCATCCACAGTTGTGGAATCCTTGGATCCAGATGGGGCCTTAGGCCTAGCCTCTTCATACCCATCACCCATTGTTTCTTGGCACCTGGGATTCCTCTCAGTGAGGGGAGTTTCCAAGGAAACATCCTCACTGTGAGTTGCCGTGGTTGAGGACTTAGCAATGTTGTCACTGTCCTCCTGGTTATTTGATGGACCAGCAGTAGTGACAGCCTCTTCCACATCCATTCTGTCATAACTCCTAGAGTGGACCTTCAGGGTAGAAGAACTTGGGATGGGTGTGTTGGAAGCAAGATCAATCAGTACCTCTGAGATGGTGGTAGTTGGAGAAGGTACATCATCTTGATCAGGTTCCTCAACACTTAAGTTCAGAAGAGAAAGGAAAGGCTCAGGGGGGGGCTGTTCTATAGATCCGGGAAGTGATCCTGATCCTAATAGAGAGACGTCCAAAGGAGTCTCCCTAATAATGTGGCTTTCCCTTATGATATTCTCACCAGAATGTTATGATTCTGAGTGAGGGCTGTTAGGTTGGGTTTGGGCCTTGGAGGCAAGAGAAGAAGGAGTACTCTTGCCCCTTTTCCTAGTATATGTCGTTGCAACCGGGGCCCTGTGTTCCGGTTGAACGATAACATCCAAAACAGGTGTAAGTAATGTTTGTGCCTGTGCATCCTTAGTAGTATGCACAGGGGTTCGAATGGTTGAAGCAGACTGTTGTTCAGGATGTGACGTGGAGGGTGTGGGATCAGTATCAGCTGGGATTGCTGAACTGTCACCCGGGGTACTTTGTATGTTCAGCATTGTATATAACAATTGAGCATTGACCCCTGAGAACTTTTTTGGAAACAGTTCTCATGTTATCACTTCAGATCGGCAAAAATGCAGATCTTCATGAAAACCCTAACGGGTAAGACGATCACGTTTGAGGTCGAATCCTTCGACATAATCGACAACGTGAAGGCAAAGATCCAAGACAAGGAAGGTATTCTGCCATATCAGCAGTGACTAATCTTTGCCGGAAAACAGCTCGAGGACGGCAGAACCCTAGCCGATTACAACATCCAGAAGGAGTCAAATCTTTTCCTCGTCCTTCTTCTCGGTGGTGGCGCTAAGAAGCGCAAGAAGAAGACCATGGATGACGGAGAAAAGTGCGGAGCTTACTTGATGACATCCGTTTCTTTTCTGAGATATGCATTGGAGAAGAGTGTGGCTTCCGAGATGGTGATATCCTTGCCGTCTTCCTTGGCTTTGATTTGGAAAATCCCTTGTTCGGTAGAGTAGACGGCGGTACTCCAGAAATCCTCCATATGAGGGATATGTGTGATATGGTTGGTTGTGAGGGAAAATTGGATCTTTGATCGACATAAGAAGTCGATCATATCATTGAATCCTTCGGATATCTTTCACTTGGTTGGGTATGATAGTGAGGGATGAAGGGCTTTGAAAGTGATGGGGGCTTGAAAGAAAGTGATGGGGACTTGAAGGAAAGTGATGTTGGTTTAGGGAGAAGTAGAAGGTAAAGAGGTGGAAATTTGACTTGTTTTATAACGGCAGAGGAGAGAAAAAGCAAAATGACTTGTACAGTACAACCCAATTCACCTTTTATTGTTACAGCTGTAATGCACCGAGGCAGTCATGGTAAAGACTGACGGGAATTTTAACAGCGGGTAAAAGTTAATTTGGACTTAAATTTACCAATCAGCAGCAAACTTGATTGCTGTGGATGCGGAAGGTTAAGTCTGTTAGTAGTAAACTTATCTGCTGCTGATGGATTTAATAATCCGCAGCAAGGATGTTGCTGCTGAAAGTCTTAAAGAAATCCGCAGGAATCCTGTTCCTGCTGATAACTTAAAGCAGTCAGCTGCAAATCTTTTGCTGCTGAGGATTAAACCTGTCAGCAGCTGAAGGACAAAAATGCTGCTTACTTATAACTTTTATTTACAACATAAGACAAAACACAAAAATAGAGTGGAGAAGAATTTTAATCAAAGTTCATCATACCAATTGATTCAACTAAATATTTAAATCTAGCTTCATCAAAAGGTTTTGTAAACAAATCAGCATATTGCTCATTCGTATGAACTTTGGTTAAAATAATCCTCTTTTTCTCAGCTTGATCTCTTATGAAATGATACCTGATGTCAATGTGCTTTGTCTTTGAGTGCTGAATCGGATTGTTTGTGATTGAGATAGCACTCATGGTGTCAATGTGAATTGGAGTTGCCATGAAAGTCATCCCATAATCCAACATTTGATTTTGTATCCAGATGACTTGTGCACAGCAACTTGAAGCTGCAATGTATTCTGCTTCAGCTGTAGAAGTTGAAACACATGTTTGCTTCTTGCACTGCCATGAAATCAATCTCCCTCCCAGAAACTGACATCCCCCTGAAGTGGGCTTTTTGTCCAAGTTGCATCCCCTATAGTCACTGTCAGTGTATGCATATAGATTAAACAAGTCATTTTTAGAGTACCATAGTCCAAGTCTTGGGGCACCCTTTAGGTATCTAAATATTCTCTTGACAGCCTGAAGATGTGAAACTTTTGGAGCTGCTTGAAATCTTGCATAGAGGCATACTGCAAACATGATATCTGGCCTTGAGGTAGTGAGATACATGAGAGACCCTATCATTGCATGATACTGATGTTGATCAGTGTCTTGGCCATCTTTGTTTGGAGTCAGTTGATGATGCACTTGCATGGGGGTTCTTGCAGTAGAGTAGTCAGCCATTTTGAATCTTTCCAGAATGTTCTTTAAATATTTGGATTGGCTGATGAAGATTCCATTTGAGACCTGTTTGACTTGTAGACCCAAGAAGAAATTTAGTTCACCCATTGAACTCATTTTAGACTTTGAGTGCATCAGAGTCTCAAAGTCTTTGCACAGCTGTTTCCTTATTGATCCAAAGATGATATCATCAACATAAATTTGAACTAGTAAGATTTCTCCCCCTTCATCTTTGATAAACAAGGTCTGGTCTATGGCACCTCTTCTGAAGTTGTTGCTTAGTAGATATCCTGACAAGGTTTCATACCAGGCTCTTGGTGCCTGATGTAGGCCATACAGAGCTTTGTCCAGTTTGAACACTTGAGTAGGATGTGCAGGATCTATAAAGCCTGGAGGCTGTTTGACGTATACTTCCTCACCAATCTTCCCATACAGAAAGGCAATTTTGACATCCATTTAATAGACAATGAAATTCTTGGATGCAGCATATGCCAGGAAGATTCTGATGGCCTCCAGTCTGGCAACAGGAGCAAAGACTTCATTATAGTCAATCCCTTCTTCCTGAGTGTAGCCTTGAGCTACAAATCTGGCTTTGTTCTTGACTACAATGCCTCTCTCATCTTGCTTGTTCCTGAAAACCCATCGTGTGCCAATATCATATTTACCTGGTGGAAGATCAACAAGTTTCCAGACATCATGCCTCTTGAATTGCAGCAATTCTTCCTGCTTTGCTTCAATCCAGCTGCTGTGTTTGAGTGCTTCATCTATCTTCTTGGGTTCCACCTGAGATAAGAAACAAGAAAACAAGCATATATTGGCCTCATGAGATTTGCTCCTTGTGAGAACTCCTTGGTGTATTTGACTAATAATATTCTCTTGAGGATGTTCTTTGTGGATCCTCCGTGTTGGTACCACCTCCAGATGTATCCCTTGCTCTAGATTGCTTTGATTTTGATCAGGGGCCTCTTCATTCATGGTGGAAGAGTCTTCAACCCCATTATCCACATCAATATTTTCAGCAAGATCATCAGCAGCATCTACAACATTTACCGAAGAGTCTTCATTTAGAATTTTAGTTTCAGACAGGCTGTTGCTGGTGGTATTAGACCATCTTGTTCCTGCTTCACTTGCTTCAATTGCTTCCACAACTGATGGATGATCAATTGATGGTCTTCTCAGACTGACAGAAGATTTTGGAAAATCCAGTCTATAGTCAATGGATGAAGTGGAGGCATGTGTTTGTGTAGACGTAGACTCCATATTTAAGAAGGTGAGAGGCTCAAATATTTGGGAGAATGAGTCTATGTCAAAGATCCAGTTTGGTCCTCTTCCCTGCTCACAGACAATGTGTTCTCTGCATTCCACATTTGCTGATTCTTCAACAATTCTTGTTCTTGAATTGAATACTCGATAGGCCTTTTATTGAGAGGAATAGCCTACGAAATATCCTTCATCGGATTTGGCACCAAACTTAGGAAGAATCCCATGTGTGATGAGAATGGTGCATGGACACCCAAAAGGTTTTAGGAACCCAATATAGGGAATTCTTTGAAACCAAAGTTCATAGGGTGTTTTGTTGAGGGATTTGACAATTAGAACTCGGTTTTGCACATAACAGGCTGTGCTAACTGCTTCTGCCCAGAATGTGAGTGGCAGTTTTGAGTCAGCTAACATAGATCTTGCTGACTCAATAAGAGTTCTGTTTCTTCTTTCAGCAACTCCATTTTGTTGAGGAGTTCTTGGAGCACTGTATTGTCTTTCTATCCCCTTTCTTTCACAGAAAGAGTTCAAGGTGTGGTTCTTGAACTCTGTGCCTTGATCACACCTTATGATCTTTACCTTTTGATTGCTTTGATTCTCTACCCTGAGAATGTAGGATTTGAGAATTTCAGCAGTTTCATCTTTAGTACTCAAGAAGTATACCCATGAGAATCTGGTGTAGTCATCAGTTATCACCAGACAGTACGACTTCTTGCCCATTGACATGACATTTGTAGGACCAAAGAGATCCATATGCAGCAGTTGTAGTGGAGTGGCATTTGTATTCAAGGTCTTGGGCTTGTGAGAGGTTTTGTGTTGCTTCCCCTTTAAGCATGCAATGCAGTGGTCTTCCAACTGAAATTCTTTGTCAGGAATCCCTCTGATAAGATTATTCTTCACCAGTTTGCTGATAGTTTTGATATTAACGTGGCTTAATCTCCTATGCCAGAGAGCTGATTCATCAACTGAGGCCTTTGATAAAAAGCAGGAAACACTCCTAGATGGAGTGACTTCATTCATGTCCAGTACATAGAGATTTTCTTTTCTCTGAGCAGTTAATAAAATGCTTTCTAGAGGAGGTGTGGATAAGCCTGGAGTCAGTACAATACATTCTTTATATCTGAAGAGCATCCAATGCTTTTGGTCGCAGACCTGGGAAACACTCATGAGATTGAAGTCCAATTCTTTAACATAGTTGACCTTATCAATGCTCATTCTTTCGTTGGACACAATTCCTTGTACAGTAATGGATCCTCCCTTTGAGTCACTTCCAAAGGCAACATATCCTCCATTGAAATGTCTGAAGTTTGAGAGGATGGATCTGTTGCCTGTCATGTGCCTGGAACAGCCATTGTCTACCACCCAAGTGTTATTCTTGTCACCTGGCTGTCCCTGCACATGATATATTTCTAATTAGTAGAAGGAACCCAAGAGTCTGCAGACTTGAAAAAGATGGTTGTTAGTTTATCCTTTTCAGTATGTTTGCAGTCAATGGAACCAACGACAGTGCTTGAAGATGATTTGGCTTTCCATTGCCTTGTTGGTGATTTTCTAGTTTTCCTCACACTATCAGCAGCAGATTTTGCTACTGGTGTTTCTGGCTTGTTGACAGCAGATCCTGCTGCTGATAGCTTTGTTGAAGTGTCAGCATTCTTTGCTACTGTAGGCTTTGACTTGGATTTTGCCTTATCAGCAGTGGACACTCTTGCTGCTGATGTCTTTGCCTTATCAGCAGCAGATTTTGCTGTGGAGGATTTTAGCTTGTCAGCAGCAGATTTGGTTGCTGCTGAAAGCTTTTGCTTTGTTTTCTTGGGCTTAACTGGACTAACAACCGATGTATGCTGATCCTTCATTACCCTTTGTCTTTGAGGGGCTTGATGAAGGATCTGGTTGAAAGGGTTAAACTTACAGTTTGCAGCAAAGTGGTCTGATTCACCACAAATGATGCAAGTTTGTTGAGATTTAGGCAGCTTCATTCTTGAGGGAGATAGAGATTTTCTGAACTTTGTTGCTTTGTCTTCGTAGCTTCTTACCTTCTTATTTTTGTTAGTCTTTTCAAAGGTATGCTTCTTTGAATGTCTTTGGAATTCCAGGTAATGAAAGCAGGTGCTGGCAGTGTGGTTATATCTGCCACACACAAAGCATGATTTTGCCAGTTTGTCTCTTGAAAAGTAGACATAGTCCTTTCTTTGGAACATATCCTTGAAGTTCCATGGATGAGCTTTGTTATGTTCAAAGGTGGCTTCTTCTAGGGTCTTTTGAACATATGGAACTTTTTCTTCAGGCTTACGACATATATCAAATACCTTTCTCTTTGTGATTGGCTTGAACTGAGGCTTGGGGTTTGTGGGTTCTGATGTCTGTCCCTTTTCTAGCTTTCTTCCATCTGGAGGATAGCTGATCTTGATCTGTTTGAATGGTACAGAGGCTAGAACAGCTGGAAGAACAGCAGGAACTGCAACTCTATTCAGAACATCTTCAGATGGGACTGCACTGGTTTCATCAAGGTCTGAGTGAGTTGACTCAGATTCCGATGAGGTAGTGCAGTCTACGATGAAAGGTTTATCCATTGAAGGATCAAGGTTTCGGTTTGTAGTGTCAAGATTTTCAACATTGAAGCTTGGTTCCTATATGGCAATATAGTCAGCAGGAGGAGGAACAACATTGTACTGATCATTGTTATACCCAAGTCCAATTTTTACCTTCTCATGGACTTTAATATCTAAAAGTCTTTGAAACTTTTTGGAGGAAAATTCATATTTTTCAACATGAACTTTCTGTTCTGCCAGTTCAGCTCTGGTAGCTTTTAGTTTGACCAGTAGATCATCAATCTGAGTTTCAAGATTAGTTTGTTCATGTTTTAGCGATGAAATCTCTTTCTTAAGGCAGTTAATCTTTTCCTTATAAGTATTTTCAACCTTTTTGAACTCAGATTTCATCTGATGAAACTCTTCATTTTGATCTATATGGTTTTGGCTGTGCTTTCTATAACCCAAAACTTTATCAATACAGGCTTGAGAGCAAAGATGTTCAAATACCTTAGGTGGTATCTCTGTAGTGTCTACCATTAGAGCTTGATTGCTGACGGGCAGTTCTTCATATTGAAAGCTCCAGTCAAACTCAGAAGTTCCAACAGTTGCACAAGCTGCAGTTTGAACTGGAGGAGTAGCTTGATGTTGTTGTCTGGGTTAGGCTTGGTGAGCTTGTCTTGACTAAGAAGTGACTGGATTTGGTCTTGGTGCCTTGCAATCTCTAGCAAAGTAACCCAGTAGGTTACAGTTGTAACATCTGATTTTGCTTTTATCCAAGCCAACTCTAGTGTTGGAGTTGTTACTTGGAATGGGTCTTCCGGTTCTAGAGTAGAACCTCTTTGCTCTTATAGAGAGCATGGCATATGATTGCTGTATGTCCATTTCTTCTAAATCATCTGGATGAAAGCATTCCAGATCCTCCTTGATAAATGACATATTATTTGAGCTTTCAGAAAAAAAAGCAGCAGAGGTTGATGTTTGAGGAGGAGCTTCTAGGAGAAATGGTGAGCTGCTTGTTTGAGAGATTGGAGTTTGAGGATGGGTGATGATAGGAGGATAGTAGTTACTTGACTAGGACCCGAGTGCTCAGAATGGATGGTAGAGGAGGTGGTGGTGGATGTTGAGGCTTTTTGGTAGCTTGAGCTTCTTTCTCTTGCCCGAATCATCTCTAGCTCATAGGTTTTTAGCATTCCAAAGAGCTCAGTCATCTGGAGAGTCTTCAGATTCTCCGTTCTTCTGATTGACACTGTGTAAAGTGTCCAGCAGCTTGGTAGAGAACTGATGAACTTCTTGAGAATATCTTCATTCTCTAGCTTCACCTTTGAGCACTGCAGCTCCCCTACAAGATAGGTAAATCTGTTGTATAAAACAGTTAGAGACTCACCTTCCTTCCAGACGAAGTTTTCATACTGCTGCTTCAGGATGTCTCTTCTGTTCTCTTTGACTTCCTCCGAGCCAGCACATATTTTCTCAAGAGCTTCCCAGAGCTCTTTGGCAGTTTTGTAACTTCCGAAGTTATGAAAAACTTCATTTGGAAGGCACATTTGGATAGCTCCTAGTGCCTTGAAGTCCCCCTCCATATTTTTTATATCCTCTTCTGAGTACTTGGAGGGATCCTTTGGAACTGATGGTCCTCCAGAGTCAGCAGATGCCACCATGGGAATGTAGGGTCCATCCCTGATGGATTTCCACATTCCGTACTCCTGATAGCAGAAAAAACTTTCCATGCGATTTTTCCACATGTCGTAGTCTTCTCCAGACACCAATCTTGGTGGTCGGTTGATGCTGCCGATGTCTTCAAACCCGTTGCTTTGTGCCATTTTTGTTCTTGGTGACTTGATGAAAGAGAGAGAGTTTAGAATAGAACCAGAAGTGATTAAACAAGTGTGAGTTTGTTTAATCTGAGCCAAAGCTCTGATACCACTTGTAGGATCGTGAAATTACAAGATGGTTCTGTTCTTAGTTGAAATTGGCGAAAACAATAACAACTACACAAATGTAATCGAACAGGCAGAAAGAATACTTTTAAGAACACTGTTGTATTAAGTTTTTGTAGATAAACGATTACAAGTGAAACTCAATCAGAAAGCACAAAAAGCACACATACAATGAAGTGTTTACAAATTATTTATACTCACTTAGAATCAAGACAGCCCCTTGATTCTAAGGATCAGATCTAACACAGACCGTTGATCTGTTGTATCTTGCTAACTATTACACGTTTTGTCTATATCTAATTAACTTTATTGAAGTGTCTTCTTTATGCATCATTACTTGCATGCTTGGAGAAGAGCATTGTTGTCCGTCATTGGTTGTGCCATTGAGGTTCCTTCTGCTTTGAGTGTGTCAGTTGCTTTTGCAGAAAGTTGTCAGTGACGCTTGGTATGGATAGTCAGCTGCAATGATTTGTCTTCAAGGCAGAAGGCTGTCAGCAGCAAAGATGTTGATCAGCAGCATGATGTAACCATCCAGAGCTGCTGATGATTTGCCTGTCAGCAACATCAAGTGTTGATGTTGCTGAGAAGCTTATCCGCAGCAACTTTGGTCTTCAGCAGATAAGGATATCCGTAGCAGATTTGTTCTTCAGCAGGAGAACAAGTATCCGCAGCAGATAAGCTTGTCCACAGCAGATTGTTGGATAGCAGCAAACTCTGAGATCAGCAGCATTTGTACTTAGAGAATTTTGTAGCCATCAGTCTTTGGTTCTACAAAGTGGTATCAGAGCATTGCTCCTGATTTCGAGTGTTGTGAGTGAGTTTGGAGAGTTTCTACCGACTTTTTACAAGCAAAAAGAGGTAAATTTGTTGATTTTTGTGATAAAATAGGGGTAGCTTTTGAGCACTATTTTAGAAGCAAAAATCACTCAAGAAAACTGATTTTTGTTGTGTATTTGAGTGTTTTGAGCATCCAAGGTTGGTTATAAACCATTTTCTGACCCTTTGGCTCATTTGCATTGATCATCAGTTTAATTTTTACCATCTCCGGCGACTTTCAGATGACCGAAATAGTTTGGTGAGAGTTGCTGAAAAAGTGTTGTGCGTACTTACCATTTCTGGAAAAAAGTACAGTTCTGTTGCGTACTTACTAAATACGCAAGACTAACCTCCTGCGTACTTACAAGTGCGTGAGACTGATCTTCTACGAACTTAAGTTATATCCTGCGTACTTATCATTTACTCCTGCGTACTTATCAAGTACGCAAGAGCAAATCTAAATACGCAAGACCATTTCTCAAGTGCGCAAGGCCAAAATCAAGTAAGCAACTGTGTCTGATTTTTATGAAATTTGACTAAGTGTTCACTATGTCGAATCTTCAGAATCTTGGAAATCTGTTAAACTATGATAATGAGATCGGTACACCACAGAAACCGCCAAAGTTGCTGAACGTGAACGATTATTCTATTTGGAAAGCACGTTTTGAGCACTACATTTCTTATACCGACTCATCACTATGGATACCAATCCTTGAGGGATATAAGCATCCCACACACATCTATCTTGATGAAACCGTGGCCAAACCTATCTCTAAACTTTCTGATGAAGAAAAGAAAGCTTATGATCGTGAAAAGAAGGCACTAGGTTCGATCACTATCACATTGACTTGGGAATTGTTCCACAGTTTCCGAGGTTATGACAATTCCAAGGATCTTTGGAAAGCTTTACAGAAAAGATTCGAAGGAAATAGTGACATCAAGAAGAGTAAGAGGGATCTTCTCAGGAAGCAGTATGAGTGCTTCAGATTTTTAGAGAACGAATCTTTAGATGACCTCATCTCTAGATTCTATCATCTACAGACTGAGTTGAAGGCTTTTGAACTCAGGTATCCGGATGAAGAGATGGTGGAAAATTTTTTGGATGCTTTACCACCCAAATTTGAGATGTACACAACCCCGATGAGGGAAAATCCAAAGTTCTATGAGTTGACTGTGGAGGAGGCAATAGGAAAGGTTCAAGCTCATGACATGAACCTAAAGAGAAAGGAGAGCTCAGGAAGACCCCAGATACAAGACCCTTCTATGTATCATGGGACGACTTCTACATCCAAGTCATCAGGCTCTGGAATTGCCCTTTTCACTGGAAAACCTACTGAAGAAGACCACTCAAATGGTTGTGGTGGTCATGCGTGCTATGCATCTGGATCAGGGTTGGGGTCTCATCATCAACATACCTCAAGAAATCCTCCTACTGCGTCTTCAGCTAACCAATCAGCTATAGCCAGAATAGCTGAAGATCATGTAGCGCTATTCTCATCTTGTATGCTTGCGTATGAGAACTTCATAGGTGGCAAGCTTACAGATCCCAAGATGATTGAAGAAGATTTTAATCAAGTGGATCCTGATGACATGGAGGACATGGATATTCAATGAAATATGGCCATGCTATTGAGGAGAGCCAAGCGTTTCCTGAACAGAACAGGAAGAAAGTTTATTGGCGGGCATCCTAATGCCAAGGTCGGGTTTGACAAATCTAAGGCCAAATGCTATAAGTGTCTAAATTTTGGACACTTTGCTCGTGAGTGTCAGAAAGACAGAGCACCGGCCTTTGGTTTTACCAGACCTAGCCAAGGAAACAGCCATGGCTACAACAACCCAAACCACCACAATCAAAGCCAAGGTGGAACGTCCAATGCATTGGTAGCTCAACAGGACGAAAGCTTTGATTAGGGTGTTCATCTGGAGGATGCCATCATCGCACAAACACAGGTTGGTCTCATGGCTGAGATCATGGAGATGATGGAAGCAGAGAAAAGGGAAGCTTCTATGGCTGACCTAGAAGAGTCTACTACTGCTGCTATAGAGGAAGAGAAGGAAGCTGAAGAAAAGGAAGCTTATGTAGCTGATAAGGAGGAATCGACCACTGCTGTTGCTCTCATGGCCATTGGAGAAGCAACACGTTCATCTTCTGAGGTAGATTCTAATCCCTTTTCTGTTATTTCATGTTCCAAATGTCTAGGGCTAAAACTTGAAAATTCTAGGCTCCAAGACAAAATCGAACCCCTAAGTATGGCAGCTCTAAACTATAAAGAAAAAGAAAAAAACGTTTTAAAGATTCTATTGAAACGTTGAAAAAAGAAAAATGTGAATATTCTCTAAAAATAAGCGATCAACAGCTTCATTTAGATGTTGCATACAAGGGGGTTGGAAAAATGGAACAATGAAATCAACAAACTGCAAAATGAGATCATGTAGTTAAAATGTTCTAATGAGAAGTTAAAAAACTCTCATTTTGTGGTGGAACACTACGAATCTGTAGTGAGACAAATGAATGGGTTAGGGCTGGGTACTAATGCCATTCCTCCACCAGTAAGCGGGAATTTTGTCAATAGCTTAATAGACATTGATCTCACTTGTCTAGATGAGTCCTCTGATAAGGATGATTCCCCTAAAAAGGATGAATCCTCAAGTAAGGCTAACTCCACATCTAGTGAGGAGTTCTTTACTGCTTCTAATGATGGGTCGGTTAACTCCTGCCCTGAAGGAGTAGTATCTGAGGAGTTGTTAACTGAACAGAAAGTAAAGAAAAACATTATCACTAATGGTGATAATTGCATTTTAACTGAACCCGATATCATTGACACTAATGATAAACTAATATGGGGGTTATAAAAGTCTTAACCAAGTAAAGAAAGAGGCTTTTTCTGCTCACTATGGGCTTGGTTACAAAGAAAATTTGGAAAACTACTATACTCCCAAAAACCAAACTGTAAAGGTTCAGACTCCTTTTCATAAACCAACTCCTCCTGCTCATAATGCTGAGTTATCTAAGGCCAGATCTAATGAGCCTTACAGGAGAACTTATGTAGACAAGAGTAATTGTTTTCATTGTGGCTTGGTTGGTCACATTCTTGTGAACTGTCCTTCAAAGAACCAAGGGAAACGGCATGTTGTTTCATAACCAGCTGATATCCCTAAGTCGCCATCAGTGACCCCTCCCAAATGTCCAAAGCAAAATGTGGTGAAACCACCAGTCAAACCGATGGTAAAGCCTAAGATCAAATATGAAGATAAACCATCTGTTTCAAGAAAGGTAACGCAACCTACTGTACCTCGTGTATCTACCTCTGGTAGTACACGTACTGGTGAGAAACCTATGGCAAGACTCTCTAAACCACAGATAAGAAGAAGGAACAAGAGGTTGAGAAAGCTAGAACAGCTGACTTCAGTTCAATCAGGTGAAGCTTCCACTAGTTCACCTGCTGTTGTTGAACCAAAGTCTCATGTTCCGGTTAAGAAACATAAGAGATCCTGGACTGCCAAATCCAAAACTTCTCAATCTCCTAATTCTAATTCTTTTAAAGATTCATCAATTTTGAACAGTCATCACGACTGTGAGTTAAAGGAAGTAGTTTATTTTGAAAAGGATGGACGACCCAAGACCACAATGGCTTGGGTCTCCAAATCTAACTAATTCTTTTGTTCCTCGTGCAGGGACGTCCGAAGGGTACTATCTCTAACCGCTGGTATGTAGATAGTGGATGCTCCCGGCACATGACAGGAAACATAGCCTTGCTTCAAGACATTAAACCATTTAGAGGCGGCTATGTGGCCTTTGCTGGAGAAATCATCACGTGTCAAGGCGTGGTTTCAAACGGTTGTGTCATTTTTGACAATGTCAACTTTTGCGAGTAGCTGAAGCATAACCTGTTGAGTGTCTCCCAAATGTGCAACAAGGAGTACTCGGTGATGTTTGACAAGTCAGAGTGCCTGATTCTCAAACCTGGTTTTGAAGTTCCCGAAGATTGGATCCTGATGAGAGCGCCAAGAACAAACGACACATATCAGATCGATATGAGCGTGGCAACAACCACTTCATCAGTTGCTACTTGCTTGCTTACAAAAGAGACAGAGCTTGACTCTATCTTGTGGCATAGGAAAATCGAACATATTTCGTATCGTAAAATGAACCATCTTGTCCGAAACGGTTTGGTAACCAGGGTTCCTAAGCTGAGATTTACCGTTGCAGATGACTGTATGCCTTGTAAAAAGGGCAAACAGCAACGAAAGTCTCACAAGCTCAAGCTCCAAAACTCTATTGATATCCCTTTGGAGCTATTACACATGGACCTGTTTGGCCCCATAAGTATCAGGAGTATTGGAGGTAAGTCGTTCTGTCTAGGTACTAAGGACGAGACTGCTGATATTCTTCAATACTTGATCCTGAGCTTGGAATCTCTTTGCAAGCTGAAAGTTAGAAGGATAAGGAGTGACCACGGAACTGAGTTTAAGAATAATTTGATGGAGCTTTTCTGTCTCAAGAAAGGGATCTGTCACGAATTCAGCGCGCCGTACACGCCTCAGCAGAATGGAGTTGCTGAACGAAAGAACATAACACTGATTGAGACTGCAAGGACTATGCTGTCGGATGCAAAGCTTCCTGTCACTTTCTGGGCAAAAGTAGTTAATACAGCTTGTCACGTCTTAAGCAGAGTTCTGGTTATGAAGAGGCACAACAAGACTTGTTACGAGTTGATCAACAATCGACTTCCCAATCTTGATTACCTAGTTCCTTTTGGTTGTCCTTGTTCCTTGTTGCTACCGTACAAAGACCGCCAGTCTAAGTTTCATGCTAAAGCGGTGGAAGGCATCTTCTTAGGATACGTTCCCAACTCGCCCCACAAGAGAGTGTACAACATAGGAACTCGTACTGTTGAGGAATGGTTTGAAGTGGATTGCAGTAAACACAGCATTCCACCCGAACCAACAGGTCCAGCTTGGGGTTTTGATTATGATGCACTATTCAAGTCATTCAATATTCCTGATCTATCTGCAGTTGACGCCGCAAATGTTTATGAATTATTGGGTGGCGACAATGACTCCAGTTTCTGTACTCGTGCTACTGTACCGATTATAACTCCTGATTCCAATGCTGCATCTGCATCTGGAACTCATGACAGTGATAACAGTGAAGATGTTCTTATCGTTAGAGATGACGCTCAAGCTAATCCTAACACAACTGTAGGAAATGAAACTCCAGCTTATCCAATTAACATTGAATATTCTTCCTCTGGAACACAGGAAATGGGGGAGTTAAGCACGAATCTCGATTCAGAAATTCAGGAACCGATTGTACCGGAGACGAGAGTGCATAGGAATCATCCAATCGACAACATTATTGGTGATCCTTATGCCGGTGTTTAGACTCGTCATCGAACCATCACTGAGAACACCAGTCTTTACACAGAGATACTTGACACTGGTGTCATGGAAACATGCCTGCATGCTGCATTCGTGTCCCAGTTAGAGCCGAAGAATATGAAGGAGACTCTCACTGACAACTGCTAGATTGGGGCAATGCAAGATGAATTGTCTCAATTCCAAAAGTTGCACGTGTGGGAATTGGTTGACTTGCCAAAAAGCTTTCAGCCAATTGGAACCAGATAGGTGTTCAAATGCAAGATGGAGGATCGTCATGTTGTTGTGAAGAACAAAGCAAGATTGGTTGTTCAGGGTTTTTATGAGCAAGAGAGCTTGGATTACACGGAAGTATATGCCCTAGTTGTTAGAATTGAGGCCATTCGACTGTTCTTCGTTTATGCCACATATGTTGGCTTCAAGGTCTATCAACTTGAGGTGAAGAGTGCTTTCCTTTATGGTAAAGTTCATGAAGAGGTCTATGTCACTTAACCTCCCGGCTTTGAAGATCCGCATAATATCAATAAAGTGTATAAGCTCGACAAAGCACTTTATGGTCTTCATCAAGCACCGTGGGCATGGTATGAGACATTATCTAAACATTTACTATCTAAGTGCTTTGTCGACTCACTTAATAAGTTCGCCTAGCCTATCAGAGGCGAACTTAATAAGTTCGCTTAGCCTATCTGAGGCGAACTTATTAAGTTCGCCTAAGCATCTATGAGGCGAACTTATTAAGTTCGCCTACTGCAGAACCAGTGTTTATAAATAGAGAACAGAGTCTGTGAAACAGTGTTCTGAGAAGTGAGACGATATCAGAGTAGACTTGATTAGAGACAGAATCTTGTAACCTGATATTGTGGTGGAAATACAAAGCGTTTATTTACACCGTTGTTGTTGATTGAGTTACACGAGCACGTTGATCATGGATTCCGCACGTTATCACCGTGTCGTACCGCGAGTCTAGAGATCCGTCACGCACCGAATCACAGACCTACAAGTGGTATCAGATCCTTTGCTCTTGATTAGAAGAAGATTCGTGGTGTTTTCGTGTCCAATCAACATCAAATTTTAGAGATTTTGAAGATTTTTCATCTTTTTTGGGTTCTTGATAAAAATGGAAGATTTTTGATCAATTTGGATTGATTTTTGATTGGTTTGAAGAAATTGATCCGATAGGATTGTTCCTAATCAGTTTCTACACAATCATACGGTTCAGAATTGCTTAATTTAATCATTTTGATCAGAAATCATGATTTTCAGCCGAGTTTGTTCGTGTTTGGGTTTCTGAGTTTGTTTCAGCTGTTTTAGGCGAACTTTGCAAGCGAACTTATTAAGTTCGCTTCTCACAGTTTAGGCGAACTTAATCAGTAGGCAAACTTAATCAGGCGAACTTAACAAGTTCGCTTGGGGTCAAGTTCGCTCGGGGTCAAGTTCGCTCGGGTCAACTTAAGTTCGCTTGAATTAAAAAAAAAAAAAAAAACCAAGAGTATTTTGGGAAAGTTTATATGCTTGTTTCGGATCATTTTTGAAATTTTGAATTTTAGAAATTTTTTAAAAAGAGTATTTTGGCGGGAAATTTTTTCCGGATATTTTCGCTAAAATTTCAAAATGTCAATTTCATGTGATGATAATGAGATTGGAACTATGCCACCGAGACTTTTATGCATATCAGATTTTCGTAGCTGGAAAGTCCGGTTCGAACAGTTTGTACCAGAAACTGATGAAAACTTTTGGACATCTATATTTGAAGGATATGTGCATCCTACTTATGACTATATGGGATATTATGATGTTCCTAAACCAGTGACAGCTCTTAGTAAACTAGAAAAGCAGAAGTTTGATCGAGAGATGAAGACGCGTGAAAAGTTAACGTTGTCTTTACCAAAAGAAATCATTCATAGTCTCGGGAAGTGTCCAACTTCAAGAGAATTATGGGAAGCTTTGAAGAAAAAGGGTGAAGCTACTTCTCAAGCGTTTGAGGTCTTGATCAAAGAAGTATTGGAAAAGCAGAGTGTTTCTGAATGTGATTCTTCTACCGAGTTAAGTGATAGTGAGAGTATTAGATCTGGTGAAAGTACTCAGTCTACCAAGAGTGATGTAGAGACTGAAGTAAGCTTCCAGACAGTTGAAGATGATTTGAGTGTATCAGACACTGATGTTGAGCCTGTCATTGTTGATCAAAAGAGTGAAGCTGATGATGACGTTTTCATGGCTCCTGGTGCATCTTCTTCAGAAGTAAAACCTGAGGTATTTTCTAACTCTGAAACGTTTTGTTCTAACTGTGTTTCAGTTATGGATAAAATGATGAGGGTTATGGATGACAACGTCAACCTCATTTGTGATATGAAATCGATGCACACGGTAAATCAGAAATTAAAAGATAATGAGAATGTGTGTATTGAGAGGATAGAATCACTGAAGAGGGATATAAATTCTCTAACTTTGAAGATCAAAGAGCAGGCATATCACCTGGATATGTCCTTTGCAGAAATTGAGAAAAGAAATAATGATCTTGTTGCGAAAGATAATGAACTAGCTGAATCCAAAGCAGAGGTAATCAAATTGCATAGAAAGTTAGAAAGCTTTGGAAATTCATCATTCTTATTAGGATATTATCATAATAATACTTAAGAGGGGAAGGGAACTAATGGTATTGGTTATGTTCCTCCACCATTCAACGGAAATTATTCTGTTACACCTGAGATTATAAACAAAGAGGATTTAGATCCTAAGACTGTGTTGAAAGTGAATCCAGTCACAGGTGAAGATATGGTGTATTCTGATAAGAGTGATGATGAGTATTTTGATGAAGCTAAGGTTGAAGGGATACTGAAAGCTGTTAAGAAAGAAGACTCAAAGGTTGATTCTAATTCATCTGGAAATTCTACATTTGGAAGTTCTTCAAACTCAAGGAGAGTTCCATATGTCAGAGATTATAAAGACAGGCGTACATGTTTTCATTGTAATGAGATAGGACACATTGTGGTGAACTGTCCTTACAAAAATAAAGGAAAGAAGCATGTAGTTCCTGAGAAGGTGAAGACTGAATCAAGACCTATTGAGAAAAAGTTTGTTCCGTCTCAAACTCCAAAAGAAGTTCATGTAGGAGAATCTTCTTCAAAAGCATCTAATTGTGTGAAGATATCTTATATGAGAGATTATCGTGAGACGAGATCTTGCTTTTACTGTGGTCTTGTTGGTCATATTTGGCTTGCTTGTCCTCACAACGCCAAAGGTAACCAACATGTTACTCCAGAAAAGGTAAGAACTCATGGTAAGCCTTATGTTAACCCAAATGTGGTTAAACCTCATGTTACACCAAAGGGTAATTCAAAATCTGAGGTTAGGCTTTCTAGACCTCAAAGACGGAGGAGAAACAGAAGATTGAGAAAACTTTTAGAACAACAAGAGTTTTCACAATCAAATCAATTTTCAAATGAAAGAAAATGTTCAAACATTTCACATTTTAAGCAAAAAGAACTTAATGAAAAGAAGTATGTTTGGAAATCTAAAGTTTCTGTTTCTGACTCGTCGGAACAATCTCCGAAAATCGATGAGAGATTCGATTGTGAATGGAGTGAGGTTGATTATTTTGATACAGATGGACGACCCATGACTACCATGGCTTGGGTCCCAATTTCAAATTAATGTTTCTTATTAGATGTGCAGGATTTATCAAGAGGGACTATTAATACCATTTTGGTTGTTGATAGTGGTGGTTCTAAGCACATGACAGGGAATGACATCTGCAAGAGTAAAGAGTTGTTGATAACTGAGAAATCTCTTTGATTCAATGACTTGATGCTCAAGGGGGAGAATATGTCACACATAATGTTTTGGAAACAGTTTTACAAAGTCCAAATGATAACCTGAAACTTAGGATGACAATGGTGACCATAAAGTCATTGATGCAACCATTTGACTAGTTGAGGGGAGTCTACAGGACAGGGGGAGTACAGAACTGTGTTGGTGACAAAGGCAAAGACATTCAATTACAGGATTACATCGGTTTGAGTTTTTAAATTGATTGACTTGCTTAATCCTGAGGATTTTAATTTGTTAAAAAAAGATAAAATCGACATTACTTGAAGATAAAGAAGAGATGATAGTACATCAGTAGATGTTCTTTCACACGTGACCTTAGATTGACTGGTTGGTGCTTTATGTTAATAGATCTGATGTTTATGTTTTGATCTAAACTTCAGAGACTGCACAAATAGGAAATGATAGTGTTGTGTATGCATATAATTTGAATTGTCAGTAGACTAAAAGCGTCACTGAACCATTAGTATTGTGAAAACATAATTTCATATGTTACAACTGTGATTTGAACCCATTTTATGCCTGGGTGTGTTTGTTAAAAGATCACTATCAGATAAATAATATTAGCTTTTAATAAAGATTTTCCAATGAGATCAGTTTCGGGTTATGTCCTTAGCACTATTCATTCGATTTGCTTCAGTGCCCATGTCTCGAAAAGAATGCAATTTGAAGTATAATCAAGATATGTACTTGAAAACATATGTCAAACATATACTAGCCCTTGGATCATATTGATAAATCATCTTTACTGATTCCATTGAATTCATAATCCAGATAACAGTTGGATCCACGTACCTGAATCTTATGATTCCACATATATAAGCCAAAACATTGAATCATTTGATTCTGAATCTCATTGATTCCTATACAATCCAATTTGGATTCTGTTATTCATGTACTAAGTGATGTCTCCTCATTCTGGAAATTCAGATAATCTTTAGTAAAATCTTATATGTCTTGAAGATAGTGCATTTACTTTCTGTTGGCATACTAGTGGGGTACACGTTACTAAAATGGTACCTTAAATCACAAGAAAGTGGAAATGAGATGCGTTAGTTTCAAATCTTATAATATTGACAATTTAAATTTGTGTGTCATAGCCTGATCCTATTTTCTTTGAATGTTTATCGCGTATCATAACATGCAATATGAAAGTCTTGAAAAGATAGAGTGTGATAATCTTGAAAGATATTGGTTTGATTGGTCAAGGCTTGAAAGAATGACATAGGATACCATTTGATATTATATGGATTTTATATCCAAGATGTGTGATTGATATCTCATATATACTGATATGATCTTCTTACTCGTGATGTTCGAACAAAAAGATGTGATTTTGTATTTTACATTTCAGTTTATACAAAGAAAAACCAAAAAGATTTTGTGTTTCTTATGTTTGAAAAACCAAAAAGATTTTATTTTTCCAGCTTCCATGGAAATCTTAATTGTTGGTTATTCTTGGTTGTTCTCTTTTACAAAAACTGAATATTGCAGACAGAAGTTGACAAGGGGTCCTTCTCCCAAGTTTTCTTCTAGAAATAAAGAGAGAGTGTGCAGAAGAACAAGACGAAGACTACAACTTGTTTGATGATATTTGAAGACGGATGACAATCTTCTGAAGCTGTTGTCAAGGGGGAGTCTGTTGGAGCATATTCTGGTGACAACGAGCTTGAAGATATTATGTCTTTGTCTTAGAGTCTTTGACTTGTAATTGATAGAATTGTTAGCAACAGTTAAAGGGGAGTCTGTTAGGACATGTTTTGTAACTGTTGATAAATGTAACACCCCAAAATGTTGAAAAATAAAGTTAGCGAGTTCAAGCGGGCCGAAGTCGGGCCGGGTCAGTCGCGAACCGGGCTTGGGGAGGTCTCTCCTATAAATAGCCCAAGGCACTCATTCTTCTTCTCTTTGACATTCTAGAGAGAGAAAACCATAGAGAGAGAAAGTGTCGGAATCGCACAAGATTGCACCAGATCGTGTCTCTTGCACTCGTGAAGGAAACCTCCAGATCAGAAGCTCGATTCAGGTAACGATCCGACCTAAATCTGAGTTTTTGTTCGTTTTTGGGTTTTCGGGTTTTGGGTGAAGATCGGACGTTTTTACGGATGAAACTTAAGAATAAGCTTAGGTTTAGTATCTACAATGAAAAACGGTTGTTTTGAGCAAAGAAGGTTGAAGTTTTGACATTACCGAACCCAAATCCGCGATTCTCAGGACTTTTGGGGAAGACGACTGATGTTGCAGGCGAACTTAGCAAGTTCGCCTGTCAAGTTCGCTTGGGGGAGGCGAACTTATCAAGTTCGCCTGATTATGTTCGCTTGGCAAGTTCGCTTGGCCAAGGTAAGCGAACTTATCAAGTTCGCTTGAATTAAGTTCGCCTGAGGGTAAGCGAACTTATTATGTTCGCCTGATTAAGTTCGCCTGGCCAAAGGGGTAAGCGAACTTATTAAGTTCGCTTATAAGTTCGCTTGGGCCAGAAGAGGCGAACTTAGCATTAAGTTCGCCTATATCAGCTGAGTAGAGTGTGAATCGAGGTTAGGTCTGATATATGTGTTTTGTAACCAATTCAGATTGGAAGTGACGTGGTTGGACCATTGATTAGGACAACCAAGACTAGCTAATAAGGTGAGTTCTAGAAGCCCTCTTTTAAATGTTTTAATAATGTTTTTGGGCTGGTGTGCACACGTGATGATTTTATAAAACGATGTTTATGAAGTTTGTATGTAACGTTTTATAAAATGATGTTTATGAAGGATGTTTTAGAAGGAAGGTGTATGAAGGAAGTGTTTATGAAATATTTTGCCAAAAGAAGTTTACGAAGTGTTTTAACGAATGAGAATGTTTTTAATAAAACGTACGAATGCTTTAACTGAAGTTTTTGAAGTAAAAGAAGCGAAGGTTTATGAAAGTCACAAACGAACGAATCTGCCAATATTCCTTAAGGAATGAAGGTTAAGGGATGGGAAGTATGTTATGGGCGTTTACCTTTTAGGGGCCTCTGTGGCTGGCCAACTGTTGTACAACTGGGGCGATGACGGTCGTCAAGGGGATTATCGTGATCCTTGAAGTTTGGTACGATTTACCTTACGGGGTAGTCGTGCTTGAAGTTTGGTACTTGTGTCCGACGGGGCGCAGTGCTTGAAGTTTGGTACGCGCTATCCTTTGGGACGCCGTGCTTGAAGGGTTGGATGACCTAAGTATCGGGCCCTAGGAGTTCCTCACCCGAAGGACAGTACGGTGATGATGGGCCTAGTGGTGGTGATCCTTAGGTTATTCAGCCAGTATGTAACGTTTGGATTTGACGGTTACAAGAAGGCGCAGATTCGATATGTTCGTTGACTTATGTTTATGAAGTGTTATGTTTGTTATTGCATTATTTTACGTACGCTTTTTATTAAATGAAGTATGATGTGATGTTTTTGGCAAATTATTTGAAGTTAAGGTTTTATATTAAAACTAGAACTCACCAGCGTAGCTGACGTTTTTAAGTGTGCACATTCAGGTTAAGGCAGGTTATGAGGATGGACGGTGATGCTTGGCTAAAGATGAAGAGTTACCCGACTGCTTTTGAACACTGGCATCCCGTTATGTTTAGTTATGATGTAATTATGTTTTAATCAATGTTTACGCTTCCGCATGTATGAACAACGATTAAGTTATGTTTAAATGAAATTTTCCGCTGCGATATCTGATATTCATGTTTAAGAACTGTTTGTGAATGAGTAAATCCAACAAGTGGGGCCTCCCGGGTTTGGGGCCTTACAAGCTGGTATCAGAGCAATAGTTTGAGAGATTCGGACACTCCTAGTGTCTGAACTTAAACTTTGAATGGGACCGAAAGCGGATGCCAGTACGGGTAACTCGAGCCAAAGTATCAGGCATGAAGGTAGTATATATATACGTATATAGTATGCCTTAGAAAGGGTTAAGTGAGGACTTGTGTTCTGATGGAATCACAAAGGTGGTCAAATAGAAATCGAAAGGTAGTGTAATGGTTAATTACAGATGGCCAGTGTATATTAACATCTTACAGTACTTATTGAATTTTATTTGTTAACTAGCATGATGACATTGGATTTCTTGTCTTATAGAACGTAATGGCAAGGAGAGGAAACGGAAGGCGTGGTGGCCGTACCGGTGGTCGAAATGGTGGGCGTGGCAGGATCCCTGCGCGCCAAGAGTATAGTGAAGAAGGAAGTGTTCACACTGAACCGACGGTTAGTGTGCATGGAGCTGAGCAGACACAGGTTGAAGAACAACCTTTCACCTTTGAACCAGAAGTGAGAGCAGCTATAGCTCGAGAGTTCACCGAATTGATGAAGACTTCTCTGCCAGGTCTATTGGCAGAAGCATTGAAGCAGGTCAATGCGGTGGGTGGGTCTAGCGTGGCAGTTGGTGCTCAGAACAATGAGACCGACAATGCACCGCCTGCTCGCGGATGTGATTATAAGTCATTTAAAGCATGTGACCCACTGGTCCTTAATGGAAAGAAAGACGCGGTAGCTACGTTTTATTGGGTGATCCGTATGGAGGCTGCCATTCGTCTGAGCGAGTGCCGAACGGATCAAGCCGTAAAATTTGCTGCTAACTCCTTGAGGGAGGAAGCATCTCATTGGTGGGAAGGTATACGTCAGGCAAAAGGGAGCGAGATTGTGGATGCAATGATGTGGGCTGATTTGAAAACTTTGGTGATTAAGAATTTCTGCCCAAGGAACGAGATTGAGAAAGTAGAGAGGGAATTTCTGGGTTTGAAGGCCGGAAGCATGACGCACCGGCAGTACACAACCCGATTCAATGAATTGGCACGTCTGGTGCCACATCTTGTTACAACGGAGGAAAGAAAGATTTCATGTTATATTCAAGGGTTGCCGGACCAGGTCCGCACCTATGTCAAGGCAAACGCCCCTACTACCTATGATTCGGTAGTAGAACTGAGCGGCGTAGTATTTGATGATCTGGCGCTGAATGTTGTTGCCATTGAAGAGCCTAAGAAGAAGTTGAGTTTTCCCACTAAACGATCGGGTGGGAAGTTGTTTGGGGCTCGGGACAAGCATGCCAGAGTAGGCGAGATGACAGTTTGTGGGAAATGTGGGGTAAGACATGCGGGTGAATGTCGGTTAGGATCGAATCTGTGCTTTAAATGTGGCAAGACCGGACATTACTCCCGTGAATGCCCGCAAGGCTACAAATGCTACAATTATAGGGAAAATGGTCATATGAGTCGGGAATGCACCAAGCCCAGGATGGGGGAAACCGTGAAGGGAAAGGGCTCGGAAAAGAAGGGAGAGGGATCTCGTGCAAAGACTCGTGCGTACGCACTGACGCAAGAACAAGCCAGGGCGGATCCCGATGTGGCGTCAGGTACATTCATCCTCGACAACACTTTGGTTTCTGTGTTATTTGATTCGGGTGCCAGTAAGAGTTTTATATCTGTGAGTTTTTGTAAACGCGTGAAGTACACTGTCAGTAAGTTAGAAAGGGCCTTTACGTAGAAACCGTGGAGGGTAGAACTGCAAGAGTAACCGATGTAGTTGACAACTCCACGATAAAGATAGAAGGTCATAGATTCCCTGTCAGATTGTTCGTTATGGTTTTGGGAGGGTTCGATGTTGTGTTGGGTATGGATTGGCTAACTGCCAATGAAGCGCAAATTATATGTAAACGAAAGATAATCCAACTCAAGGCTCCGGATGGTAGCAAAGTCGAGGTTTTTGGAGATCGTGATGCCCCGATGCCAAACGTCATCCCAATGATTAAGGCAACGAATTACTTGAGGCGCGGATGTGAGGCTTATCTGGTATATGTAATTGACAAGTGTAAGGAAGGGAAGGAACTAGACGATGTACCCGTGGTACGCGAGTACCCGGAGGTGTTTCCAGAGGATTTGCCTGGAATACCAACCGATAGAGAAATTGAGTTCCGGATTGACTTAGTACCAGATGCCCAGCCCGTGGCTAAGGCTCCATATCGACTAGCACCAGTGGAGATGAGGGAACTTATGGTTCAACTAGACGAGTTACTTGAGAAAGGATTTATCCAACCGAGCATCTCGCCGTGGGGTGCTTCGGTATTGTTTGTGAAGAAGAAAGACGGCTCGATGAGAATGTGTATTGATTATCGCGAGTTGAACAAGCGTACCGTGAAGAACAAGTACCCGTTACCAAGGATCGACGACCTGTTCGACCAGTTGCAAGGCGCAAGTTGGTTTTCGAAAATCGACCTTCGGTCCGGGTACCATCAGTTGAAGGTAAGGGAAGAAGACATACCGAAAACTGCATTTCGCACGCGTTATGGACATTTCGAGTTCCGCGTAATGTCTTTCGGATTGACGAACGCCCCTGCAGCGTTCATGGATTTAATGAATAGTGTGTGCCGACCGATGCTGGATCGATCGGTAATCGTGTTTATCGATGACATCCTTATCTACTCCAAGAATGAGGGTGATCACGCGTGTCACTTGAAGGAAGTATTTGAAGCTTTGAAGAAGGAGAAGTTGTATGCTAAGTTCTCCAAATGTGCGTTCTGGCTTAGGGAAGTCCAATTCCTAGGTCACGTCATTGGCCCGAACGGCATTATGGTTGACCCAGCAAAGATAGTAACGGTAAGTGAATGGGACGTTCCTAAGACGACAACTGAAATTTGCAGTTTCTTAGGATTGGCAGGCTACTATCGGAGATTCATCCAGGATTTCTCGAAAATAGCTTCGCCATTGACAAAGTTGACTCGGAAGGAGGTAAAGTACGATTGGGGTTCGACCCAGGATGAGGCGTTTAAGGAATTGAAAGAGAAGCTAACCCAAGCTCCAGTCTTGGCCCTTCCTGAGGGCAGCGAAGACCTGGTGGTATACTCTGACGTGTCAGGTCAGGGATTAGGGTGTGTGTTGATGCAACGCAGTAGAGTGATTGCATATGCGTCGCGGCAGTTGAAAGTCCACGAAGTCAACTATCCGACTCACGATTTGGAACTGGCTGCTGTCATATTTGCATTAAAAATCTGGAGGCACTACCTGTACGGGGTGAAGTTTACTATTTACTCCGACCACAAAAGTTTGAAGTACTTCTTCGAACAAAAAGAACTTAATATGAGGCAGAGGCGATGGTTAGAACTGTTGAAGGACTATGACTGTGAAATAATGTACCATCCTGGAAAGGAAAACGTGGTGGCTGACGCTCTAAGCCGAAAGGATGTGCCTACTCCTATTAGAGTGAAAGCTTGCCAGTTGGTGGTAACATCGGATGTGATGAGCGAAATCGAAAGAGCTCAAGATGAGGCACTTAAAGAAGAAAACATAAAGAAGGAAAGGATGGTTGGCCAACAGGACAAGTTGGAATATAACACCCTTGGTGTTAGAACGCATTATGGACGGGTATGGATACCTATGGGTGGCGAGCTTAGAACCAAAATCTTGGATGAGGCTCATAAGTCTCGTTACTCTATCCATCCTGGTACCAACAAAATGTACCAAGACCTGAAGAAGGACTACTGGTGGCCTGGAATGAAATGTGATGTGACGAAGTATGTAAGCAAGTGCTTGACTTGCTCGCAAGTAAAGGCTGAACACCAGAAACCGTATGGAAAGATTCAACCACTTGATATACCAGAATGGAAGTGGGAACACATTACCATGGACTTCATAACCAAGCTACCTCGCACAACTAAAGGTCATGACACTATTTGGGTAATTGTGGACCGATTAACGAAGAGTGCACATTTCCTACCTATTCGTGAGACGTTCTCATTGGAAAGGTTAGCAGAAGTGTTTATCAACGAAGTAGTAGCACGGCATGGGATGCCTTTGACGATCGTATCTGACCGGGACACACGATTCACATCGAGGTTCTGGAAAATATTTCATGAGGCGATGGGCACGAGGCTGAATATCAGCACGGCATACCACCCGCAAACGGATGGTCAGTCCGAAAGGACCATTCAGACATTGGAGGATATGCTCCGTGCTTGTATTATTGACTTCGGTGGCAGTTGGGACAGTCATCTGCCGTTAACCGAATTCTCCTACAACAATAGTCATCACTCGACGATAGGCATGCCGCTTTACGAAATGTTGTATGGTAGAAGATGCAGGACCCCCGTTTGTTAGGGTGAGATTGGACAGAAGGAATTGGGAAGTCTTGAAGTTATAAAAGAAACGTCGGAAAGGTTTGATCAAATCAAAGCTCGAATGAAGGCCGCAAAAGATCGTCAGAAGTCCTATGCGGATAGACGACGAAGGCCTATCGAGTTTGAGGTTGGGGACAGAGTAATGTTGAAAGTGTCTCCTTGGAAGGGAATCATTCGATTCAGGAAAAGAGGAAAGTTAAGTCCGAGGTTTGTCGGACCTTTTAGGATAGCGGCACGGGTTGGTGAAGTCGCTTATCGGTTGGAGTTTCCTGATGAGTTAAGTGGGATTCATCCTACCTTCCATGTATCACACTTACGAAAGTGTTTGGCGGATGAATCGGCTCACGTACCACTTACTGACATCGAGGTTGACAACAACCTTAATTACATTGAAGAACCCGTGGCTATCTTAGACCGAAAGGAGAAGCGTTTGCGTAACAAAGTGATCCGATTGGTTAAAGTCCAATGGAGGCACCGAAAGGGATCGGAGGCTACATGGGAAACGGAGGCGGAAATGAGAGAGTCGTACCCTCAATTATTTGACTTGTGCTAGGTTTCGGGGACGAAACCTATTATAAGGGGGGTAGACTTGTAACATCCCAAAATGTCAAAAAATAAAGTTAGCGAGTTCAAGCGGGCCGAAGTCAGGCCGGGTCAGTCGCGAACCGGGCTTGGGGAGGTCTCTCCTATAAATAGCCCAAGGCACTCATTCTTCTTCTCTTTGACATTCTAGAGAGAGAAAACCATAGAGAGAGAAAGTGTCGGAATCGCACAAGATTGCACCAGATCGTGTCTCTTGCACTCGTGAAGGAAACCTCCAGATCAGAAGCTCGATTCAGGTAACGATCCGACCTAAATCTGAGTTTTTGTTCGTTTTTGGGTTTTCGGGTTTTGGGTGAAGATCGGACGTTTTTAAGGATGAAACTTAAGAATAAGCTTAGGTTTAGTATCTACAATGAAAAACGGTTGTTTTGAGCAAAGAAGGTTGAAGTTTTGACATTACCGAACCCAAATCCGCGATTCTCGGGACTTTTTGGGAAGACGACTGATGTTGCAGGCGAACTTAGCAAGTTCGCCTGTCAAGTTCGCTTGAGGGAGGCGAACTTATCAAGTTCGCCTTATTATGTTCGCTTGGCAAGTTCGCTTGGCCAAGGTAAGCGAACTTATCAAGTTCGCTTGAATTAAGTTCGCCTGAGGGTAAGCGAACTTATTATGTTCGCCTGATTAAGTTCGCCTGGCCAAAGGGGTAAGCGAACTTATTAAGTTCGCTTATAAGTTCGCTTGGGCCAGAAGAGGCGAACTTAGCATTAAGTTCGCCTATATCAGCTGAGTAGAGTGTGAATCGAGGTTAGGTCTGATATATGTGTTTTGTAACCAATTTAGATCGAAAGTGACGTGGTTGGACCACTGATTAGGACAACCAAGACTAGCTAATAAGGTGAGTTCTAGAAGCCCTCTTTTAAATGTTTTAATAATGTTTTTGGGCTGGTGTGCACACGTGACGATTTTATAAAACGATGTTTATGAAGTTTGTATGTAACGTTTTATAAAATGATGTTTATGAAGGATGTTTTAGAAGGAAGGTGTATGAAGGAAGTGTTTATGAAATATTTTGCCAAAAGAAGTTTACGAAGTGTTTTAACGAATGAGAATGTTTTTAATAAAACGTACGAATGCTTTAACTGAAGTTTTTGAAGTAAAAGAAGCGAAGGTTTATGAAAGTCACAAACGAATGAATCTGCCAATATTCCTTAAGGAATGAAGGTTAAGGGATGGGAAGTATGTTATGGGCCTTTACCTTTTAGGGGCCTTTGTGGCTGGCCAACTGTTGTACAACTGGGGCGATGACGGTCGTCAAGGGGATTATCGTGATCCTTGAAGTTTGGTACGATTTACCTTACGGGGTAGTCGTGCTTGAAGTTTGGTACTTGTGTCCGACGGGGCGCAGTGCTTGAAGTTTGGTACGCGCTATCCTTTGGGACGCCGTGCTTGAAGGGTTGGATGACCTAAGTATCGGGCCCTAGGAGTTCCTCACCCGAAGGACAGTACGGTGATGATGGGCCTAGTGGTGGTGATCCTTAGGTTATTCAGCCGGTATGTAACGTTTGGATTTGACGGTTACAAGAAGGCGTAGATTCGATATGTTCGTTGACTTATGTTTATGAAGTGTTATGTTTGTTATTGCATTATTTTACGTACGCTTTTTATTAAATGAATTATGATGTGATGTTTTTGGCAAATTATTTGAAGTTAAGGTTTTATGTTAAAACTAGAACTCACCAGCGTAGCTGACGTTTTTAAGTGTGCACATTCAGGTTAAGGCAGGTTATGAGGATGGACGGTGATGCTTGGCTAGAGATGAAGAGTTACCCGACTGCTTTTGAAGACTGGCATCCCGTTATGTTTAGTTATGATGTAATTATGTTTTAATCAATGTTTACGCTTCCGCATGTATGAACAACGATTAAGTTATGTTTAAATGAAATTTTCCGCTGCGATATCTGATATTCATGTTTAAGAACTGTTTGTGAATGAGTAAATCCAACAAGTGGGGCCTCCCGGGTTTGGGGCCTTACAATAAAATTCTGTATAAGTTCTGCTAGAGGCGAACTTAATAAGTTCGCCTAGCCTATCAGAGGCGAACTTAATAAGTTCGCTTAGCCTATCTGAGGCGAACTTATTAAGTTCGCCTAAGCATCTATGAGGCAAACTTATTAAGTTCGCCTACTGCAGAACCAATGTTTATAAATAGAGAACAGAGTCTGTGAAACAGTGTTCTAAGAAGTGAGACGATATCAGGGTAGACTTGATTAGAGACAGAATCTTGTAACCTGATATTGTGGTGGAAATACAAAGCGTTTATTTACACTGTTGTTGTTGATTGAGTTACACGAGCACGTTGATCATGGATTACGCACGTTATCACCGTGTCGTACCGCGAGTCTAGAACTGTTGATAATATTCTGTATAAGTTCTGCTAGAGGCGAACTTAATAAGTTCGCCTAGCCTATCAGAGGCGAACTTAATAAGTTCGCTTAGCCTATCTGATTAAGTTCGCCTAAGCATCTATGAGGCGAACTTATTAAGTTCGCCTACTGCAGAACCAGTGTTTATATATAGAGAACAGAGTCTGTGAAACAGTGTTCTGAGAAGTGAGACGATATCAGAGTAGACTTGATTAGAGACAGAATCTTGTAACCTGATATTGTGGTGGAAATACAAAGCGTTTATTTACACCGTTATTGTTGATTGAGTTACCCGAGCACGTTGATCATGGATTCCACACGTTATCACCGTGTCGTACTGCGAGTCTAGAGATCCGTCACGCACCTAATCACAGACCTACAAATTCTTCTTGTACAAGTATACGTCGACGACATTATTTTTGGTTCTACCAATGAAGAGATGTGTAGGGAATTCGAGCGGGTGATGAAGTCCAAGTTTGAAATGAGTAATATGGGTGAACTGTCATTCTTCCTGGGTCTGCAAGTCAGTCAAAGAGAGGATGGCATTTATATACATCAAACCAAGTATGTGCAAGATATTTTATCAAAATACAAGATGAATGATAGCAGTACTTATGTCACACCTATCCCAGTCAATCATGGTCTGCATCCTGACAAAGATGGAAAGGATGTAGATAGCAGATTGTACCGTGCGATGATCGGATCACTTATGTATCTCACAGCTTCAAGACCCGATATAATGTTTGTTGTGTGCTTGTGCTCAAGGTTTCAGTCTCAACCGAAAGAGTCACATATGATAGCCGTGAAGAGAATTTTCAGATACCTGAAAGGGAAACCTCGATTAGGTCTTTGGTACTCTAAGCAGCAGTCATTCGACTTCAAAGCCTACACTGATTCAGATTATGGCGGTTGTAACCTTGACAGAAAGTCAACTTCTGGTGGATGTCAATTATTAGGAGACAGACTGGTCTCCTGGCAGTGCAAGAAGCAGCCAACGGTTTCTGTCTCACCTTGTGAAGCAGAATACATTGCTGCGGCGAGCGGTTGTTATCAGATATTGTGGATTCAGCAGCAATTGAGAGACTACGGCTTAAACTTCACTGGAACTCCTTTATTCATTGACAACAATGCCACCATGTCGATCACAAATAACCCGGTGAAACATTCTAAAACTAAACATATAGAAATTCGCCATCATTTCATCCGTGATTGTACTGAAAAGCATTTAATTGAACTTGTAAAAGTTCACACGGATGACAATCTTGCTGACCTTTTCACAAAGGCATTTGATTGATCTCGTTTTGAGCATCTTAACAACTTGATAGGAATGTTCAATCCTGAGTGAAAATTAATTTTTCTCAAATCAATTCAATTCATGGAAGTTAAACTTTATTTCTTTTAAATTTTCTGTATAGTTCTTTTAACTTTCAAAATATTTTACAAAATCAAAAACAAAATAGAAAATGGAGAAAAATTTCAAAGTTAACTTGAGAAAAGAGGAAATGATAGTACATCAGAAATTATCAAAACGTCACAGACTGCTCATATGGGAAATGATTGCGTCATGCTTACTTAATTGTTTAAATTATTATGTTTTTAATATGCTTATTCACAAGTAATTTGAATTGTCAGTAGGCTGTATACGTCTTTGAATCACTAGTAGTGTGGAAACTAAATCTAAATTACAACTGTGATTTGAACCCATGTCTGCAAGTGTGTGCGCGTAAAAGAATAGAAAAGATCATTATCAGATAAAGGATGTTAGATTTTGGCAATAATATTCTTTTGAAGTCAGTTTCTGGTTATGTCGTTAGCACAATTAATGCGGTTCATCTCACTGCCCATATTCACAAGTATGCTAGGAGAGATTGAATCAAGACATGTCTCTACATTAACCGTTGAGCATGTATTCACCCTTGAATCACTCCTGATTCATTGAAATCAAATCCAGATAAAGGTTGGATCCCCTTACCTTATTCAAACACCATATATATTATCCTGAATCATCATAACGATATTCTATGAAGAAAATCAAATGAAACCAAGACATATGAATCACTCGATTCTGAATCTTATGATTCCTGATAATCCTTATGGATTCTGCTTGATTTTTCCTGTGCTAATAGATGTAACTTCATTCTGAAAATTTAGAAAATCATTGGAAAAATCTTAGATGCCTTGAGATAGTGCAAGTTACATTATTGTAGCATATCAGTGGGGTACACGTTGTACATCTTATAATTGATACCTTAATACACAAGAACGTGATACAAAGATGCTTATAGTTTAAAATCTTATAATATTGTCAACTTGAATTACTTGTTTATGTGCTTATTACGTATCAATAAATAGTAATCCATGACATGATCCCATATTCTTTGATGTTTATATTGTATCGTTTTTGCTAAAAGATAGCCTGATATGATCCTCTGCTCGTGTCTTTGATCAAAAATAGTTTGTGTGAATACTTGTATATTTTTATTAGAAAAGATCAAAAAGATTTTAAGTTTATGCATAGTTCTATTTTTTCATAGTTCTATTTTATTCAGAAAAGCCAAAAATATTTGTGTTTACCCTTCCTGAATTGTATTTGAATCCTCCTGATTGAATATTTTTATCTTGTTCGTTATTTGACTTGAAAAACTTCATAAATTTGAGTTGAAAGTTTGCGCACTTAAGGGTTTGTGCGTACTTGTAAGTGCGCATGAAGTAAGCCCTGCGTACTTAATAAGTACGCAAGAGTTAAGTCTTGCACACTTGTAAGTACGCAAGAGTTAAGTCTTGCGCACTTGTAAGTACGCACAAGTTAAAACGTGCGCACTTGCTAAGTACGCACGGCCTTTTAGTGTTGAGTATAAAAGGAGTTTTTCATCACATTCAAGCTGACTTTTTCCCTCTGCAAACTAACTCAAAAATTCGTGTGATCCAGTCCGATTTTTCGTCTCATTACAAATTTCATCATCTTATAACATCGATTTGGTGAGAATCTAGGCTCATTCCATCCACAGAAAGTCGTGATTTTGGACCGATTCATCTTAGGTTTTTGTTAGAGATTTTTAGACAATTTTTGGGTTGTTTGGGTAAAACCTAATAATTAAAACTTGTTAACAATCATTAATCGATCACCTATGAGACCTTAATCATCCAATTTCGTCTTTGATTTTGTCCCTGTAGTTGAATTTGAACCGTTAGCGGGTTTGTTCGACTGTTAGGTCAAAATCGGTCAAGTTTAGCAGGTATTTGGTGTTGTTATTGGTCCCATAGGGTAGAATCTTCGATTCCGACTTAGTGGTGACCCAATATACACCGATTTTTGAACATCAATTGAATTTCAAACTTCTGAATTTTTTCACCAAGTACGTTTCCTACGCACTTAACAAGTACGCAAGAAGCACTTCATGCGTACTTGTTAAGTACGCAAGAGGAAAATCCTGCGTACTTGCTAAGTACGCAGGACCAACACTTAGCAAAAATTCCTAAGTCTGAAATTCAGTTCAAAGGGTAACTGCTATACTGAGTCATGTTTATCTATTTCCAATGATACATGTTGTTCTGATTCTGTTTTCTCTGTGTTTTTGCAGATCATGGCTCGGGCGTTTACTAACGAATTCAACTTGTTAGCTAACACTGAACCAGAATGGAAGGGTGCAACATTGTAGTACAGAGACATAGTTGATTTCTTAAACCGTTCATGAATCAGCTACGCCATTTCTGCAGACCCGATCGTGTCAAGACCCTACCTCGAGCAGTTTTGGGAGACTGCGGAGCATGACTGCACGGTAACCCCCAACGTTATAAGGGCTACCATTGCTGGTCATGCTATCGCTTTCTCTGAAGATACTATTAGAAGGGTCCTTCAATCCAGAGATCAATCGACCAACCCGACAGCCTATCCAGACTACTTTGTGGATGGCTGTTGGAGACAAAGAATGGGCTACGTCGGTGCGAGGGACTATGCTTCATACAAGAAGATGTGGGTGTTAGACCAATGGAGATACTTCGCCCACATCATGATCATGTGCATCTCATCAAGGAAAGCTGGTAAAGATGCCATGGGTCATGACCTTGCAGCAGCCATGGTTGGCCTTTCTCTCAATAAGGGCTACAACTTCTCCCGCTACATTTTCAAAGCCTTCAATGACCAGATCAACACAGCGGAGAGGTTCAGGTTCTTATTATACCCTAGGTTTATGCAACTATTGATTAATGACGCGTTACCAGACCTACCTGCTATAGGAGAGAGACTGCAAGTCAAGAGGGTGGACAAAAGAGTATTCGCCCAATTCCTAAAGCCAGGCAGTGTAGATCCTACCCCTGTGCATACAGAACTCTTTGGCCATCTCATCAATGAAGCATATGTGGCCCCAAGTGACTGGAGATGGTACAGTCACGACTCGGAGCCTGAATTGAGTGAACACTCTGACGAACAACAACAACAATAACAACAGGAGGAGATGGAGAGTGATGATGGATCGTCTGATGATGGAGACGACGAAGGAGGAAATGATGGTGCTGAGGGATCCGACTCGGAAGAGACTGAGTCAGATTCTTCTGATTCTGATGATGCACCGTCGCAGGTACACCCGAGGAGAACCGCTAAGGTAACCCTACCTGAGTCGTCCTCCAAGAAAAAGCGACAGTCTTCTAGCAGCAAATACGAGCCAGACTCTGACTCTGACGCCGCTATACAAAGACAACGACGAGAAAGCATTCACAAGAACAGGGGGGATAGGCAACAGCCTTCTATCCCCAGTGAGGTGGAGGCTCAGTAGCAAGTACAAGTGTCAGCTGCTAGTCCTGATTCAGCCTCCACCCCACCTTCACAGCAGCTTTACCGTAGGAGGAGGAGGCCACAAGTGCAACGTGAAGTGGCCGTCACTACAATCACAGAAGTGATTCCTGTGATAGTGACCCGTCCTACCACAACTACTCAGGTGATGGTGACTACTCCAATTCTCACGGAGTCAGTCACCATCACCCCTACCATTACCCTTACAACACTCATCACATCCTCAATCCCAACCACCACCACTGAGCCTTTAAGTCAACCCTTCAATCATGGAGATTTCACACAAGGGTTTGACTTTGATACCATATTCTCCTCCCCTATTCACAATGTCGAGGCGTCATCATCCAGACATCCTGATCCAAATGATGGAAGGATAGATGTTCTGGAAACCCAAGTTGCTGAACTACTGGAGACTGTTCAGAAATCAAAGGAGGAGTCTGACGCTCAACAAGCACAGATCAATTCTTTGGTAGACGAAGTCAGAATCCTTCGTACCCAGAGAACGGGGACTGATGAAAGATTGAAGAACGTCATGGCCCAGAACGAGCTCCTAATCAAGACGAATGAAATGATTCTGGGTCACAGGACGTCCTTGGAGCTGAGGTTTGATACTCAAAGGAAGGAGCATGAGCTGATGGTCAAACTAATTGCTGACCTGACCAAGAAGCTTGATGCTCAGGGGGAGAAAGAGAAAGAAAAGAGGACTACTGGTGATGAGGCGTGTCATCCTGTCGACTTGACTAAGGATGACGACAAGGACAAGGATCCTGAAGCCGGTCCTAGTGGAGGTGAGCACCAAGCTTTAGCAATCGTGCCCATCTCTGCTGTTCCAATGGCTCAGGGGGAGTCTACTCATCAAGAGGGTGGTGATACCTATGGTGGTGGTGGTGGTGGTGACAAAGGAAAATCAGTGGCTGAAGTTCTTAAGGACTTATCTGATGATGAGATCCTATATCTAGAGCCTGACTATTCCAAAGAAGCACATGTCGATGATCTCCTTAATCTAGAAGAAGGAGAGATCGACTCTGGTGACGATTGGGATGATGATGATGAGGACGTTGTGATCGAAATTCCCAAGGGTGATGGGGAAGGAGAGTATGAGTTAGAGGATGGAGAGATCTTTGAATTTCCATCCTTCGAAGCTCTGCTCGAAACAGGTTCAGTCGAGCATGCTGGTAATGTGGAAGCCTCAACTGAAGCCTCCCCAGTTGACCCTGCACCTATGGACCCAGAGGCACCAAAAGAAACAGAAATGCCTTCTACTTCATCAAAGGGTCCAGCTCCTGTGTGGCAAAAGACGTCTATAATAGACAAACACGGAGCAACAGGGATGATCTTGGCTGTAAGGTTCGAGGAGGATAAGCAGTTGTTCGCTATCAAAAGATCTGGCGGGGTTCAATACTTGAAACCCACCAGTGAAGCGTTCATCTCCTTACCTAAATACGACCTTGTGAACCTAACAAACCGAGAGCTGCTGGGTCATTCCAATCACGCAGTGGCGATGGGTTTGTGGGTGGTTCTGCAGCGAGAAGCAATATCTGGGAAATTCGAGATGTTCAAGCCTCAAGTGCCCAAGAGAGTCAAGGATAAGCACGCTAGACATCCTGTGACTAAGAAGCACTTAAAGAAATTGGTATACAAGCCAGTGCATTATGAAACTAAGATTCCCCTGAGCAAGTTATCTCAGGATATTCTTGGTGACATGTGGTACTGGTACGTAGATCCAAAGATGGGCGAGGCTATGATCATGGGAAAAGTACGTGCAGAGAGTGGGAACATAGTGCCAAAGGAACTGATCAGAATCTTTGATGAAGTCTGCTTCATCAACTTTTCTGTGAAAGATCTGGAGGTACTAGCAGAACGGTATTGTGTGTACATGGATGAATGGACAAAGCTCCTTGCTTCTAAATATGACAAGGTGATTAAGTTCTGCCTTGAATACAAGAAGAAGATGGAAGCTAAAGATCAAGTGCTGTGAAGACTAAAGATGTGAAGACTGAAGAATGAAGACCGAAGACGATGATAATCCAGAGCTGTTGTCAAGGGGGAGTTTGTTGAAGCACTTTCCTGTGACAAACACTCTGGATAGAGTCTTAGTTTGTATTTTCCTGTTTGTAATTGTCTTTGTATGTAAGAGTGTTTATGTATTAGTTTATCGAGTTGTATTTACTTTTACATATTGAATGTTGCAAAATTCTCTAAGTGTTTTGCGCACTTGTAAGTGCGCAAGAGAAAGCTCCTGCGTACTTAGCAAGTACGCAAGAATACCTTTGCGTACTTGTTAAGTACGCAAGAGCATTTTGCCCTGCGCACTTGCTAAGTGCGCAGGCATCAGGTCTTGTATAAATAGGTTAGGTTGACAGAAGTTAAGTACGCAGGCATATTAGCAAATACGCAAATTGTAATCTCAGTGCTTCTCTCTGTAACCTTCAAGTGTTTATAATACAAAAAATGTTTAAAGTGTTTTCTCTTGTCGGTTTACTTTGTTTAGTTTGACTCTCCGCTAGTCACGGGTATTCCGCACCCGGTCCGACTAGTAGACCCACTTGCATGTGACGATCCGCCACACCCGAGGGACCTACACATTTCCTCTGGTAATTCCAACTGGTAAGTGTTCGATTCGTTTTATGATCTTAAATGGTCCAACGAACCTAGGGATTAATTTCCCTTTCTCTCCGAATCGTACCACGCCTTTCCAAGGTGATACCTTAAGTTGTACCTTATCTTCTACATTAAATTCCAACGTCTTTCGCCTTTTATCGACGTAACTTTTCTGGCGATCACAAGCCGTTTTCAATATTTCTCTTATTTATAGGATCTTATCAGTGGTCTCTTGGACTATCTTGGGAACTAATAAGTGATTTTCTCCTATTTGTGACCAACATACAGGAGTCCTGCACTTTCTGTCATACAAGGCTTCAAACGGTGTAGTCTGGATGCTTGTGTGGTAACTATTGTTATAGGAGAATTCCATCAAAGGTAAGTGGTCATCCCAAGTTCCTCTAAGGTCTATGATTCACGCTCGGAGCATGTCTTCTAGTGTTTGGATTTTTCTTTCACTCTACCCTTCCGTTTAGGGATGACATGCAGCGCTGAGTTTTCGATGCATTCCTAGTGCTTTCTGGAAGCTCAGCCAGAATCAATACGTGAAACGACTATCTCTATCTGACACAATGTATAGCGGCACGCCGTGTAATGATATTATGTCATTTACGTATAGCTGTGCCAATTTGTCCATACTGTATGTTTCTTTCATGGGTTAGAAATGGACAGACTTGGTCAGCCTATCTATGATAACCCATACGGTATCATTCCCTCAACTTGTTTGGGGAAGTTTGGTGATGAAGTCCATGGTCATCATCTCCCATTTCCATACCGACAATTCCAACTTTTATAACAAGCCAGATGGCTTTTGGTGTTCGGCGTTAACTTTAGAACAAGTTAGACACTTTGCAACATACTCAGCTACATGCTTTTTCATGCCAATACACCAATAATTGGGCTTCAAGTTCTTGTACATCTTATCACCTCCTGGGTGCACATTGTACTTAGATTTGTGAGCTTCTTCGAGAATCTTTTCCCACAGGTTTCCATATATAGGTACCAAGATTCTCTTGTTCATTCTTAATATATTGTTATTTCCTTTGACGAGTTACTCGATCATTCCTTTCATGCCTTCTTCATTGAGATTTGTCTTTTCCAAAGCAAATCCATGTGCCTATTTGATTTGGGTCATAAGACTAACTTAAAGTTTGAGTTTTAAGGCACGGACCCGTCTAGGTTTCTCTCTTTCTTTTCGGCTTAAGGCGTCGGCTACGACATTGGCCTTGCTCTCATGAAAGAAATCTTCAAAGTCGTAGTCACTTAAAACTTCCATCCATCTTCTTTGCCTCATCTTTAGCTCTTTTTGGCTGAAGATGTATTTTAGACTTTTATGGTCTGTGAACACCGTGAGTTTGAATCCGTAGAGATAGTGTCTTCATAATTTTAGCACGAATATTATGGCACCTAACTCTAAGTTGTGAGCTGTGTAATTCTTCTCACGAGTCTTGAGTTGTCATGACACGTAGCCAATAACCTTATTTCCTTGCATCAGCACACAACCAAGTCTGGTGTGTAATGCATCACAGTAAACAACAAAGCTCTCATTGCCTTCTAGTAAGGCCAATATAGGTGCTTGCGTCAACTGCTATTTTAACGTCTTAAATGCCTCTTCTTGCTTCGGACCCCACTCATACTTGACTGATTTGCGAGTCAGTGAAGTTAGATTGGCAACATTTCTTGAGAAGTCCTTGATAAACCTTCTGTAATATCCAACCAAACCAAGACAGCTTCTTACATCGGTAGGCGTCTTCAGAATTTCCCACTTGGAAATAGCCTCAATCTTTGCAGGGTCTACTTTTATACCATTTGCGTTAATGACATGACTGAGAAATTGTAACTCTGACAGCCAAAATTCACATTTTGAGAACTTGACGTAGAGTTTCTCGTTACGCAAAAGTGAAGGTGAAGTCCTTAGATTTTTGGCGTGTTCCTCCTTACTCTTGTAGTAAATAAGTATATTGTCTATGAACACGACTACAAATTTATCCAAGTAAGGTTTGCATACATGATTCATCAAGTCCATGAATGCTGCTAGAGCATTCGTGTGACACCTAACATTTCAAGTCAATATCCGTATCTATCACAAACACGGTAACATTTTCATATTTCCGGAATCACTTGAAATCGTAAACTTGAGCATTAAAAGTCTAGCAAACATGGTACATTGATCATTTCATATCTTGGTAATTTTATGAATTACCGGTACATGCGTACGTAAAACTCGTATACCATGAACGTTGGTGATTAATTATTATAACAGAGAAATATCTAGAATTATATACAACATAAATTCTATGACTAGACACTTGAATTTCTTGACTGAAACTTAAAGTACACACAACAGTGCTTGATGAAACCCTTATAAAGTTATTATTGTATATTATCATATTTAGGCACTTATACATATGTATGATCACATCTACGAATAATATTATACATGACTTGAACGTTTTTCATCAAACAATCCTTTGACTAGTTAAACTGTGATTTTAGTATACAAAGAACGTAAACCAAATTACATAGTCATTTAAAATCCTAACCAAGATTTATACCACTACTAACCTAAACATCCAGCACCAACAACTACAACCTAACCAACTAACCACCCACCTAACCACCCTATTACGGCCGAGAAGAGCCTTGTGGGGTCGCAACACAACCCAAATCCTTTCACACTTGATGGTTTTGTACAAGATCATATCCATTCACTTAATTACACACTCAAACTCCAAATCTTCATGATGTTGTAAGAACAAGGCCATATGCAATCAACCACATCTACACTCAAAGCTATTTTCTTCATGATTAGTGTAAGATGAACCATATTCATTCAACTAGATTCCATCCAACTTTTCCATCATATATATCCAGCAAATCTCACTTACAAGATCACACTCCAATCTATCTCCTTCTCTTTACGGCTCACACATACAAACACAGACCACCCATTTTCATTTGAAGAACAACCTATTTCAAGCCTTAGAATTATCTATCTTGGTGTTCTTGGAAGCCCACGAGTGAATTCTCAAGAAGACTTGGCTAAAGATTCAAGAGATCATCACTTTTTTTTTCTCAAAATCATTTTTCCATTTGTGATTCTACCCTAGCTTGGCTAGTAGTAAGAACATGCTTCACCACCTTTACATCTTCAATATTTTCTTTGATTTATGATTAAAGAATGCATGTTGTTCATCTAATAAGGAAATGGTTTTATAAAACTCTTTAAACCATATAACTTAACAAGGAAAAAGGAACTAGATCTAGAAGATAATACATGTATATGTGTGTTTGTGCATGCCATACGTATATATATGTATGTATATATATGAGTTTTGTTCATAAAAGTTACTAAAGTATAAGTGTGTTAAAGCATGAATAGTTTAATGTTTAGATCTTGAAAGATTATGGGATTTGATCATCTAAAATTATGAAAAAAATATATAGATCTACTAATATGTGTGATCGTAAACATGTAAATATGTTGTATGCATGTGTATGCCAAAATCATGCATGTATATATATATATATATACATATAGTTTGTTTCATAAAAGTTTATTAAATAAAATATGCATGAATATAAGTAAGTATATATGTATATGTGTTCATAACATGTATATTGTTACAAATGGTTAAAAATATATATATGTATATGGATCCATACATTTATGCTTGAAAACATACATTACATAAAACTTGGATTGTTAAATATAGTTTCAAAAGAATACTTGATTATTTTGATAATATATATGTGTATATATATATATATAGATTGGTCGTCTCGAATAAAAGCGAGTTCTACAAAATATGGACTTTGTAACTATAAATATATTTTAGTAAAATCAGTAACTTGTACGTAATAATGGTGTTTTTAATAATAATACTTTAAATGTATAAAACCCACGTATGTATTTTTGATGAATATGGTTGTTAAACGGACTAAGATAGTTATTTTAAATAATTATATGTCATATGATAAATTATGGATTTTGAAGACATGATATATATAAATATATCAAATTATTAGTAAACATACATTTTGCTAAGAAACTTCTTTATGTCGAAACCCTAAATAGTTAGTGTTATTTGTCGAAATGAGTGTTTCTATGTGAATATATTCGTGTTAAACCCTAAACTTGATTGAAACGAGTATTAATAAATATAAATAATGAAATAATATAAGTTATATTATTTATGCTCATGCGACGAAAATGGAATATTTTTCTATAAATAATTATATATATATATATATATTTAGAAAGTATATAATTTCTTGATGAACATGACTTACAACTTTGTACTTATTTGTGTAAGTATAATAGTGTATAGATAGTTATATAAAGAAATAAATATTAGTCACCAACGGGCCGTAAAATACGACATTTTCTTAATCGAAAACCTTTCCCAACTAAAACTAGCATGTTGGGTGAACAACTTGCATTCGAGACGTCATTTCTCGACCCTAAGACATATCTTTTAATAAATAGGGCAGGAGTAGCCGATTCTCGCTCATACAAACATTTATTTGCTAGCATTACATAGTCTGAGGTGAGTTCACTGCCCTCTTTTAACTTTTAAATGTTTTAGAAACATCGGGGGAGAAACATACTTGCATAAACCTTATGAAAACATGAAATATTCTTCTTTGATACATTTGGAGACATAGTTGCTTGATGCATTTGGAAAACTTGAAACAAACTTGCTTTATACATTGAAATACAAGAAATTATGACCGACCACTTATGTTTAATTAGACATTTGTTCATTTGTTGAGATCTCGAAGTCCACTGTTACAGTTTATTAACCATTAACTCGTATAGCCGGGAAGATGTGAATAGTATTACTGGGATTGACACTCCTAGTCATGGTTAGTTGCGCTAACCAAGGGTCCATATGGCCCAATGGATGCACTTTATCATAACTCGTGAGCCCGTGGGGAATAGGCGAGGGGCGAATCACCTATGTTTGGTTTGGTTAACACTGACGTGAAATAAACTCGTATACGTAGGTAGTTACGAGGGGTCAACATGATGGGTCAAACTAGATACGAAAACTTTATTTCATTCCTTACATACTTGAAACTTGTTTTCGTACTAATCGTATCTCTTAGAACCTGATTTTTGTGAACATTGGAATCTTGAAACTTGACGTAACTAAACATGTGAACTCACCAACATTGTGTTGACACTTTTAAGTATGTTTTTCAGGAAACTAAATGCGGCAGCAAGAATACATCAACGTAGGAATCATGCGTACTGTTGGATACTATTTTGGGGATTTTTCTTGTATAACTCATCACCGATGGGTCATATTTGCCAAGTCTCATTTCTTTAGTAATTTCAAACAAATATTTTGGTTTGTAAACTTTAAAATTAATCAAGTATCAAACTTGTGTGTATGTGTTTGCAATAGTCATATGCTTTGGAAACCATGAGTGTTACGCCTCGCGTTTTCGTCTTGGTGGGGTGTGACATATTGTATCAGAGTTATTGATTATAGCGAACTAGGACTTTAAAATCGAACCTAGCCTATAATTAAAAATGTCTAATTAAAATGTGTATGACCCTATATGATTAGGATTTTGTATCAAACATAAATATGGGTGTATACCGTGAACTTGGAGTTCACGGGTAAGGGTTGGGCCGGCCTAGTTATGGCCGAGAACTTAGTCACGCAGTGGGCTTTTGAACTAGTTTAAATACTTGTATCTCATTCGTGATTAGGTTAGCCGTTTCAGTTTTTCTTTATCTCAAAGTGTAATCGTTTTGCAATTGATAATAAACACCTGAATTAGTTTGATTGAATCTGTTCGTGTTTATGTTCTTGGATAATTCATTTACAACCATTTCCGGTAGATGTAATCGTCGATTTGATATCGCGATTGAAGATCCGTCAAGGCAGGGGACTTACAATTTCGTTTACAACGATTTCCGCTAGTTGTAATCGTTGATTTGATATCGTGATTGAAGATCCGTCAAGGCTAGTGTGACGTTTCGGATTTTCATTCTCGTACTTGTATTAAAATTATCATGTGACCATTCTCTATTTAGATAAAGTGTAAGAATTTTATTTGGTTTTTATAACAATAGGTATGTTATGTTATGGATTTAATTTAATTAGAATTTTATAAATTTTAAAAACTAATATAAAATTCTATATAAAAATTCTACATTTAAAAAGTTGCATATTTAATAAAACAACATATTTTAATAAGATTAATAACTTTTATAAAGATTATTATTTATAAAATGATAATAAAATAAGTTTATAAAAACATTTTTAAATTAATTTGATTTAAAAAGAAATTTAAATTAATTTATTTATTTAAAAGTTCAGGGGTTGTATTGTAATAAATCGAACTCAAAGGTTTTAACAGAAAATAAGGGTTAATTCTAAGGGTTAATTCAGGGACCCATCCGTATTTATTTTAAGGGTTAATTCGAGTCAAACCAAACTCCAAGGACTAAAACTGTCAATTCGCAATTCGTTTATCCAGTCACCCCCTCCGACGGTCCGACGGGTAAAGGGACTTAACGGCGACGCCCGACAAGGCTGTTTCTCTGCACCTCAACACCCGATAAAGCCTTCTCTGGCTTCGTCTCTCCCACGCGAACAAGACCCCTCGACAAATTTGTTCCCCCAACATAAGAATCGACCAATCCTGTTGGTGGCCGAGATACCCATGTCCAAATTCGTGCCCGACAGGCCACCTCCACGCCTGTTGGATGTCGGGTTAGTTTCTCCTCGTCCAGACTAATGTCGGGACGTGTCCAATTACACGTTTGAGCATAGGAATCAAGCTCGCCTATAAATGACCGTTGTCGGCCCTGCACGAGCTTGCTACCCTTCGTCCACACACTCTCACTCCAAATTGAGGACTCCATCACCTTTGTCGACCCTGAGTGAAGCTGTGACCAGGATTACAGGAGCTAATTCCACTCAGAAATCGATCCCCGCTTGTGACATTTTCGAGTTCAAAGGTTGTGCCGACCAGACCCGTTTCGACTTGGTTCGAGTCTCGAATCGATTCCACTATCTTCTATTAATCCCTGGTAAGCAATTCAACTCGAAATCACGGCAATCGCACTAGAGTTACCGGGCAAACCCAGTGTCCTCGGACACTGTTTGCCGGTCACCAAGGTCCAGCGACCTGATTTGCCCTCGCTTATTTAATTTATCCGTTACACACATAACCAGCGATGGGCAGTAGCCCGACTGGTTATGCGTGTGTGTGTTTGAGCTTCAGGTCGCGGGTTCGAAACCGGTTGGCCTTCGTCCCAATTTTTTTACTTCTGTTTTCAGTTTATTTATTTTATATAATTATTTTAACTTAAATAAATATTCTTCTTATACAATAAAGACTAAAACAGTTCGGTTTACTCGTTCGTTTAATTCGGAAACTATTAAAATTCTTTTATACCTATTTAACTCACAAAAGTTTTATAAAATAATAAATACTATATTTTCTATAAATTTGTTAAAATAGTTTCAACTTGCAAAAAAAGTATATAATAATGATAAAAATGAATAAATAAATATAAACTTTTATAAAATACATAATAAACACTAAATTAAAAATATAAGATTTTTACAATATATATATATATATTTCTAAGTTAAAACTTTACTAAACTATTATCATTTTCTTACCGTATTTTATACAAATAAATATTAAGAAAAAATATATTAAAGCCAATATACATTTAAATACAAATACACACCTATACGCATACAATAATACCCATTTGTCTACATAGGGTATCAACGTGCGTAGGCTTCCACATACTTATCACCCACACGCGTGGAAAAATACCCGCTTGCAAGGTGAGTTACATAGCTCCTATTTTACATTTTTATACGTTTTGGGGTGAAACATTATACATGCTACTCACATTGTTTATACGTGTTATACATGAGACTATATGCTTATTCTTTGGATGTATATACATTTAAACACAAGACAACCAATTGTAATATTGATAGATCTATTGTGCCTGACCAGCCCACCCGGTTAGGGTGTTTATTACTGCATACTCGGATATGACCGCATGTTATATTCAAACATATCGGATATAGTGGGTAACTATATTCAAACATACCGGACTTAGCTGTTGTGCTCTGTTCAAGCGTGTCAAACTCGGTTTGAATTGTGAATTAAATAAATGATACATCATATGTACTATGTTTAACATGATAAACAATGAGTTGCAAAACGATTTACACTACTATTTACCGGGATTACTAAACTTATGTACTCACCAACTTTTTAGTTGACACTTGATTTAAATAATGTTTCAGGTTTGGATAAGTGACTATTTGCTGAAGATTTCTCCACTTAAGGACTATGGACCTAGTTAAATAGATCAATGTTTTGAACTAGACTAGGTTATTTGGATTGTATTGTACTTGGATCTTGTTGTTCTTAAACTTAATTAAAGAATTACGCAACCTTTAGTTACCATGTGCTTTTGAACAATCATTCTAATGTCCGCCTCGATGATTCCGCCATCAGTCGGGGTGTGACAGATTGGTATCAGAGCCATTGTTATAGGGAATTAGGTTATTAGACACAATGACCTAGACTATAACCCTAGGACTCCCTTTTATGTGCTATGTGCTAAATGATTAAATGATATGTAAATTATTTGTAGTTAGGTAATATTGAGTTTTCCCAAGTTTGGTACATGAGACTTATACACATACATGCAAGACCTTGATACATGAAACATACTTTACATACACATTTGACAAACAAACTTATGCAAACAAATACACTACCCATCCTTATCCATACTCTTTCCTAATCCGTATTAATTGCAACAATTCCTACACATTTTATACTCGTAAGTATATCAAAATCTTGAAAATCTCGTCAACGACTTAATTTCTTGAGACCAGTAAAGGACACGTGCAATCTGGAAGGGTGACACCTGTACATTGGGTTTTCTGTCTAGGAAAACATTTCATATAAATCCAAATAAACGGACCCGTATGCTTTCCTGGGAATTCCTGAAGTGAGTGTTTACCTATAGGCTAAAGCATGTCTCTTTGAAAGTTTTGAGGAATTATTTAACGTTGATAAGTCAATGTATTCGCAAGGATACGATCCGAACTTAAACTCAAAATTTGGGGACATTATAGCAAGATAGGAAGAACTAGACGAACATGCAAAGCAAATCATTATTACGGGTGCACACGTAATAACGATTTGTAGTGCATGCAAGTGCCGTCAATTCCTATTATGCAAATAATGATCTATAACATCATGTCCTACCCGGAAAAGATGACTTAGTTTCCCCTATCAACTTAGAATAAATACACATGCACTGGCACGCGTCATGATAAATCTCGTATTTCTGCTTACATTATTTCCCGCTATAACTCATATTTATCCGTCTTATCTAAAATATCATTGTCTTTTCTTATGGTGTTAGAATGCCTCCTCGACGTGCAAACTCTAGCACTTCCAACCCGGATCTTGCTACTCTCCTTGCCCAGCTAGTAGGGCAAATGACCCAAGCAAATAACAACAGTGACGGGTCTCACAACATCCAAGGGAACGGTGGTACCAACCCGCCTCATTGCACGTTTAAGCACTTTAACTCGTGCAATCCTACTAAATTCTTCGGGACTGAAGGTGCTACCGGCCTACTTCAATGGTTTGAAAGCATGGAAAGCACATTCCTAAACAGCGACTGTCCCGATAACCTTCAGGTTCGCTATGCCACAAGTGTACTCCAAAAGAGAGCCCTCACCTGGTGGAACGGTGAGAAACGCACTCGTGGTACTAGGTTGCTACATCCTTATCATGGGATGATCTGAAGAAGGCCATGACTGATGAATTCTGTCCTCGGAATGAAATGAGGAAGCTCGAGGCTGAATTTTGGGATCTTGCCCAAGACAGCGGGGATAATCTGGCTTACACCACCCGATTTCAAGTGCTAAGTCTGCTGGTGCCTCATATGATCACTCCCCTTGCTCGGGGAATTGAAAAATACATAGGCGGCCTGCCTATGCAAATTCAAGATGCTGTGTTAGGAAGCAATCCTCCTACACTTGAAGTTGCTATCCGTTTATCTGCTACACTATCCGACAACCATGTCAAAGCCGAAACCTTAACAAGAAAGGGTTCCAAGAAGGTCGTATCTACTCTTGCGGCCGTCAAAGATGTGAAACCCGAGTCTTCTAACCGCAACAAGAAACGTAAGGGTCGAAACTTCGCAGCCGTAACTCCCGCTGTACCTGCTATTCAAGCGGCCCCTTTGGGTCAAAACCCGAAGACTTATATGGGCCCGAATCCCCAATGCCAGACCTGCAAGTACCATCATCCTGCCAACCTACCATGCCGATTGTGCTCAAGCTGCGGGCGATATGGACATGTGGTCACTACTTTCCGTACTCGTCCTCCCGTCCATCAAGCTGCTCCAGCCAACCGTCCCGTCTATCCGGCACCTCCCAATGGTCGGGCATGTTACGAATGTGGAGATCCAAACCATTTCCGTGACCGATGCCCGAAACTTCATCATCAAGGTGGTCCTCAAGGACGAGCGTTTAACATAAACGCTAATGAGGCTCAAGCATACAACGATGTGATAAACGGTACGTTTCTAGTAAATAATCATTATGCATCCGTTTTATTTGATACCGGTGCCGATAGGAGTTTTGTATCCCTTACCTTTGAATCTCGACTTGCTAAACAAAGAACGAAACTGGACAATTCTTACTGCGTGGAGATAGCAAACGGAAAATCTATTACTATAAATTATGTTATTCGCGACTGCAATCTCGAGCTTAATAGTCACAAATTCTCTGTTGATCTCCTTCCAATGCAATTGGGAAGCTTCGATTTTATAATTGGCATGGACTGGTTATCCAAACACCATGCCGAGGTTATTTGCTACGAAAAGTGTATTCGTATACCTCTCTCTTCGGGCGACACGTTAGTTATGTTCGGTGAAAAACCATGTCGTGGGCTTCAAATCATGTCTTGTACCTTGGCACAAAAGTACTTGAGGAAAAAGTACGTTGCCTTCTTGGCCCACATAGTTGATACAAAAGACAAGGGTAAGAAATTGCAAGACATTCCAATCATCCAAGATTTTCCCGAGGTATTCACCGAGGATTTACCTGGTCTTCCTCCCCCTAGACAAGTGGAGTTTCATATCGACCTTGTGCCCGGGGCAACTCCCGTGGCAAAAGCCCCCTATCGTCTTGCACCTTCCGAGATGCAAGAGCTTGCAAGTCAATTGCAAGAACTCTCATCCAAAGGATTCATCCGCCCAAGCCATTCACCTTGGGGTGCTCCCATGCTGTTCGTAAAGAAAAAGGATGGATCATTTCGAATGTGCATCGATTATCGTGAACTCAACAAGCTTACAATTAAGAACCGTTATCCTTTACCCCGAATCGACGATCTTTTCGATCAGCTTCAAGGATCAACATGTTTCTCCAAGATTGACCTTCGTTCCGGGTACCATCAACTTCGTGTTCTCAATGAAGACATTCAAAAGACTGCCTTTCGGACTAGGTATGGTCACTACGAGTTCATGGTCATGCCATTCGGTTTGACTAATGCACATGCGGTCTTCATGGACCTCATGAACCGTGTATGCAAACCTTATTTGGACAAGTTCGTGATCGTTTTCATTGACGACATTCTCATCTATTCTAAAACGAAAGCGGAACATGAACAACATCTTCGTTTGATTCTAGAGCTCTTAAAGAAAGAACAACTATACGCCAAGTTCTCCAAGTGTGAATTCTGGCTAAAAGAGGTTCAATTTTTGGGACACATAGTCAACGATAAGGGAATTCATGTGGATCCAGCAAAGATCGAAGCGGTAAAGAATTGGAGTACTCCTAAGACTCCCACCAAGATTCGTTCATTTCTTGGACTAGCAGGTTACTACCGTCGTTTCATTTCAAATTTCTCCAAGATTGCGGTCCCGCTCACTGCCTTGACTCACAAAGGTAAGCACTACGAGTGGGGACCCAAACAAGAAGAAGCTTTCCAAACTCTAAAGCACAAGCTCTGCAATGCTCCTATTCTAACCCTTCCTAGTGGTAATGACGACTTTGTCGTTTATTGTGATGCATCCAACCAAGGTCTTGGTTGTGTCCTTATGCAACGTGGCCAAGTAATTGCATATGCATCACGTCAACTCAAAATTAATGAGAAGAACTATACGACCCATGATCTCGAGCTTTGCGCTGTCGTTTTCGCCTTGAAAATTTGGAGACACTATTTATATGGCACCAAATGCGTGGTTTTCACCGACCACAAAAGCCTCCAACATATTTTCAATCAAAAAAAGCTTAATATGAGGCAACGACGATGGGTCGAACTCCTAAACGACTACGACTGCGAGATTCGCTACCACCCCGGCAAAGCAAACGTTGTAGCCGACGCCTTGAGTCATAAGGAACGTATCATGCTTCATAGTGTTTATATCCATAACGATATCCAAGCCCGTATTCTCAAAGCACAACACACCTCGGTTACCAAGGGAAACATGTACCAAGAGATGGCATGTGGCGTAGAACTCTTGCTAGAAACCAAAGCCAACGGTCTATTGTATTACTAGGACCGTATCTCGGTTCCCGATCGTGATGATCTTCGTATATTTTTGATGAACGAGTCCCACAAAACTCGTTATTCGGTACATCCCGGAGCTGATAAGATGTACATGGGTCTCCGTCAGCAATATTGGTGGCCCGGCATGAAAAAGGATATTGCCCTCTTTGTAGCAAAATGCCTAACTTGTTCTAAAGTGAAGGCCGAACACCAAAAGCCTTCCGGACTCCTCGAACAACCTGAAATACCCGTATGGAAGTGGGAGAACCTTGCCATGGATTTCATCACCAAACTCCCACGCACTTCTAGTGGGCACGATAGTATCTGGGTTATTATCGACCGACTTACAAAGTCTGCTCATTTCTTACCTATTCGTGAGGACTATCGAGTCGAGAAATTGGCTCGGATTTACATTGATGAGATCGTAAGTCTTCACGGAATCCCTTTGAACATCATCTCCGATCGTGATTCGTGTTTTACTTCCCGATTTTGGCAATCATTACAATCAGCACTTGGTACTCGTTTGGATTTAAGTACGGCTTACCATCCTCAAACTGATGGACAAACCGAGCGAACAATCCAAACTCTTGAGGATATGCTTAGAGCTTGTGTCATTGACTTTGGTGGCAATTGGGATTCTCACCTACCACTGATTGAATTTTCCTACAACAACAGCTACCACACAAGCATTAACATGGCACCGTTTGAAGCTCTTTATGGACGGAAATGTCGTTCACCGATTTGTTGGAACGAAATTGGTGAAGCACAAATCACCGGTCCCGAGCTTATCCAAGAAACCACCGATAAAATCTCTCTTATCCGTGACAACATTCGAGTAGCAAGGAGTCGACAAAAGAGTTATGCCGATAGACGACGAAAACCCTTGGAATTTCAAGTTGGAGATATGGTTCTTCTAAAGGTATCACCTTGGAAAGGCGTAGTCCGATTTGAAAAGAAAGGAAAACTTACACCTCGATATGTGGGCCCATTCAAGATACTCGAAAGGGTAGGAAAAGTGGCCTACAAACTTGACCTTCCTTCAGAACTCAGCAACGTTCATCCGACCTTTCATGTGTCTAATTTGAAAAAGTGTCTAGCCGACGAGAATCTCCACATCCCTCTTGACGAAGTGCGCATTGACGAGAAAATGCACTTTATTGAGAAACCCGTGCAAATCATGGACCGAGAAGTCAAGAATCTAAAGCGTAGCCGCATCCCCATTGTCAATGTCCGTTGGGAGTCTAAACGTGGACCCGAGTTCACTTGGGAACGTGAAGACCAAATGAAGACCAAGTATCCACATCTCTTTTCATAGCCTCCACTAGTTGAATTTCGGGGCGAAATTCCTCTAACTTGGGGAGACTGTGACGTTTCGGATTTTCATTCTCGTACTTGTATTAAAATTATCATGTGACCATTCTCTATTCAGATAAAGTGTAAGAATTTTATTTGGTATTTATACAAATAGGTATGTTATGTTATGGATTTAATTTAATTAGAATTTTATAAATTTTAAAAACTAATATAAAATTCTATATAAAAATTCTACATTTAAAAAGTTGCATATTTAATAAAACAACATATTTTAATAAGATTAATAACTTTTATAAAGATTATTATTTATAAAATGATAATAAAATAAGTTTATAAAAACATTTTTAAATTAATTTGATTTAAAAAGAAATTTAAATTAATTTATTTATTTAAAAGTTCAGGGGTTGTATTGTAATAAATCGAACTCAAAGGTTTTAACAGAAAATAACCGTAGGGTCTGTTTCGGGAGAATTTAAACTTCAGGGACCCATCCGTATTTATTTTAAGGGTTAATTCGAGTCAAACCAAACTCCACGGACTAAAACTGTCAATTCGCAATTCGTTTATCCGGTCACCCCCTCCGACGGTTAAAGGGACTTACCGGCGACGCCCGACAAGGCTGTTTCTCTGCACCTCAACACCCGATAAAGCCTTCTCTGGCTTCGTCTCTCCCACGCGAACAAGACCCCTCGACAAATTTGTTCCCCCAACATAAGAATCGACCAATCCTGTTGGTGGCCGAGATACCCATGTCCAAATTCGTGCCCGACAGGCCACCTCCACGCCTGTTGGATGTCGGGTTAGTTTCTCCTCGTCCAGACTAATGTCGGGACGTGTCCAATTGCACGTTTGAGCATAGGAATCAAGCTCGCCTATAAATGACCATTGTCGGCCCTGCACGAGCTCGCTACCCTTCGTCCACACACTCTCACTCCAAATTGAGGACTACATCACCTTCGTCGACCCTGAGTGAAGCTGTGACCAGGATTACAGGAGCTAATTCCACTCAGAAATCGATCCCCGCTTGTGACATTTTCGAGTTCAAAGGTTGTGCCGACCAGACCCGTTTCGACTTGGTTCTCGTCTCGAATCGATTCCACTATCTTCTATTAATCCCTAGTAAGCAATTCAACTCGAAATCACGGCAATCGCACGAGAGTTACCGGGCAAACCCAGTGTCCTCGGACACGGTTTGCCGGTCACCGAGGGCCAGCGACCTGATTTGCCCTCGCTTATTTAATTTATCCGTTACACACATAACCAGCGATGGGCAGTAGCCCGGCTGGTTATGCGTGTGTGTGTTTGAGCTTCTGGTCGCGGGTTCGAAACCGGTTGGCGTTCGGCCCAATTTTTTTACTTCTGTTTTCAGTTTATTTATTTTATATAATTATTTTAACTTAATTAAATATTCTTCTTATACAATAAAGACTAAAACAGTTCGGTTTACTCGTTCGTTTAATTCGGAAACTATTAAAATTCTTTTATACCTATTTAACTCACAAAATTTTTATAAAATAATAAATACTATATTTTCTATAAATTTGTTAAAATAGTTTCAACTTGCAAAAAAAATATATAATAATGATAAAAATGAATAAATAAATATAAACTTTTATAAAATACATAATAAACACTAAATTAAAAATATAAGATTTTTACAATATATATATATATTTCTAAGTTAAAACTTTACAAAACTATTATCATTTTCTTACCGTATTTTATACAAATAAATATTAAGAAAAATTATATTAAAGCCTATATACATTTAAATACAAATACACACCTATAGGCATACAATAATACCCATTTGTCTACATAGGGTATCAACGTGCGTAGGCTTCCACATACTTATCACCCACACGCGTGGAAAAATACCCGCTTGCAAGGTGAGTTACATAGCCCCTATTTTACATTTTTATACGTTTTGGGGTGAAACATTATACATTCTACTCACATTGTTTATACGTGTTATACATGAGACTATATGCTTATTCTTTGGATGTACATACATTTAAACACAAGACAACCAACTGTAATATTGATAGATCTATTGTGCCTGACCAGCCCACCCGGTTAGGGTGTTTATTACTGCATACTCGGATATGACCGCATGTTATATTCAAACATATCGGATATAGTGGGTAACTATATTCAAACATACCGGACTTAGCTGTTGTGCTCTGTTCAAGCGTGTCAAACTCGGTTTGAATTGTGAATTAAATAAATGATACATCATATGTACTATGTTTAACAAGATAAACAATGAATTGCAAAACGATTTACACTACTATTTACCGGGATTACTAAACCTATGTACTCACCAACTTTTTAGTTGACACTTGATTTAAATAATGTTTCAGGTTTGGATATGTGACTATTTGCTGAAGATTTCTCCACTTAAGGACTATGGACCTAGTTAAATAAATCAATGTTTTGAACTAGACTAGGTTATTTGGATTGTATTGTACTTGGATCTTGTTGTTCTTAAACTTAATTAAAGAATTACGCAACCTTTAGTTACCATGTGCTTTTGAACAATCATTCTAATGTCCGCCTCGATGATTCCGCCATCGGTCGGGGTGTGACAGCTAGGGACTTACAATTGGTATCAGAGCTAAAAAGCTCTTTGAAGACTGTGATATCAAGATATTCAAGTTGTCTTTTTAAGTTCGAATCAAGCTTTTGGATCGTCTGGAAGTTGTTTACCTCTGTGTTTTGGCACTGTGGTTGATTTGGAAGACTAAAACTACGAAGAACATCCCCACTGTGTTCTTCGTGTTCATCGGATGCTTGAATTTTGAAATCTCGTAATTTTTGGTAATCTCCAAAATTATCAGAATTTCAAACTTGGAAACGTTGACTGAAGTTCACGGCTTAAGTACTTGGCTACCTCGGCAAAAATTCTAGGAAAATTGAAGTTTTTGGCAGTTGTTCATGGCTTAAGGACTCAGCTTAAATACTCAGAAAAATTGCACTCGACTTTAGTTCTCGGCATTTGGACTCGGCTTTCTTACTCGGGTTCAATATAGTTCTCCGATAATTCTAGTGGTTCTCGGTATACAAAAAGTACTCGGGAAATCCTAGTTCCCGGCCTCTTTTTTTTGTTCTTTTTCAGGTTAAGATCTCTTGGGATTTTTAACTCTGATTCAATAGGTCAAGATGTATTCGCAACACCAGAATTTGAATAACATTAATGCTGCTCTCAACTTGGACAGCGTAATTGGTACAAGCTCAAAGCCTCCTAGGCTAGTGTCTAAAGAAGACTTCTCTGACTGGAAATTTAGGTATAAACATTATGTCAAGTTCATTGACACCAAGATGTGGAAGTCAGTTGAGAAGGGTCCTTTCATTCCTACTTATCAGAAGGATGATGAAGAACATACCATTGCTCCTAAGGATCCTAATTTGTATACTGATGAAGAAATTTTGCTAGTTGAATAAGATGAAAAGGCACTTGCTTCACTCACTATGGCCTTGTCACCTAAAATTGCTCATGGTTTCAAGGAATGCACATCTGTAAAGCAACTTTGGGATGCTTTGATCCAAATGTATGAGGGAAATAAGGATATGAGCAGAAAAGACATGCTCAGACAAAGATTCAACATGTTTAAACACATTCTGGGAGAATCTTTGGAAACATAGATTAACTTGTTCGTTCATCTCATCACAGAAATAAGAAGTACCGAGATTGAAATGACAAATGGAGAAGTCAACAAGAAGCTTCTCAACTCCTTGCCCTACAATTGGAACATGAATGCAACATCAATCAAGAGATTAAAAGACATGTACAGATCAAGTCTTGTTGATTTGATTTCTACAATCAAATCTAATGAGATGGATGATAAGCAAAGAGTTCTTAATCAAGAAAACTCAATTAGAAATGTTGCAGCTCATGGAAACAATAGTGCTCTTATCTTAAACATATCACAAGAACAGCTAAAGTCCTTTTCTATGTTTGGCTTCACTCCTGCTGTAATGCCTTTGTAAGGTCCGTATTCCTGAGTATCTTCAATAAACGAATTCAACGGCGTGTTGAACCTGGCGGAAATAGACTTGATACGTGACTTGTAGGTAAACAAAGAGTACCAGCAAAGAATAACTATCAAACGATTGTTATATTACTGAAAAATATGATTGATTACAGTACAAACGTTCAACTACTCGTCTCCATTCGTCTAACCTAAATACTATTACAAAATAAGCTATTTATAACCAAACTAAAAGTATTCGGTGGGCTTGGGCTGGAACCACATACTTTTGTAGGTCCCTGGAGCCTCGTCGCGCAACGGAAATAACATGATCTGTTCTGTGATTTGTGAGGTGTCACACCCCGGCCGGCGGCGGATTATACGCCGGGGCTGACGCAGTTGTTCATAAGCACATGATCATCTATTAAATATAATAATATTTATTATTAAAATTAAAAGCATCCGTTACAGAGGAAATTGAAACGTTCAAAACATAATTTAAATTAATCTAGGTCCAAATCCTAGGTGAGCAAGTAGTCCTCAAACAGGTGCACCTAAAACATGTAAGTAACTGTCAACTACAAGTAGTTGGTGAGATACATAGGTTTTGACACCAAAAGAGTTAGTATAGATTACAATTCAATATGTTCAAAGCATGTCTAAAGCATTTATGTGAAAACATACAAGGTTCCAAGCGTACAATTCAAGCCTGATAATGGAAAACTAGATACGCAATCCCACTGGTTGCCATTTTGAAAAAGGGAGCAAGCGGATACTCCAAGTTATAGTTGATACCCAACAAAACCCGCCAAGGTCTTGTGGTAAGTTATAGGTTCAGTTTCCCATATAAATGATCATGTTAGGTACTACCTTAGGCTTGGGCTGCAAGTTAATGAATGTACTGGCATGAAACACATCCAATGGTCACCAAGTAGTTCAAATATAAAGCATAAAGATCAAGCACAAGAACATAGATATTGAAATGTTTAAATAGATAAAGTTGATAACATGTTTCACCCCAAAAGCAAAAACAGTAAAAAGGGGCTATGTAAACTCACTTTGGATTAGTAGCTTGAAATCACAAGTACGGGTAGTTGCACAAGTTGTTTAGCTAACCACAAGGTTAACCTATGTTTGCATGTATATATGTATCAATGACATGTTCAAAAGATTTAAATAGTAAGGGTTGAGCTAGGTTGGATGAGGGTGTAGCTATTTGTTGTGAATGATGAGTTTGTTAATACGACAATAATATGATTGTTTTAATAAGGAAAATAATAAGTTTGTCGATAAAGGATCGCATACAAGCTTATATATATATATATATAAGGTTGTTTATAAAATAATGATTAAGTGTTTAAACTAATATTTATGTGAATATATAGGTAATTAGATTAATAATAAATACGTTTTAATTAATTAAATAGTTAAATGAACAATAAAGAGCATAGATTATACTAAATAATTGTGTATTAAAAGTTGTTAATAATGGTTTTAAATAAAATGATTATGTAGTCTCTTAATTAGTTGTTAATTCTTTAAAACTATTAAATAATTATTTAAGATTAACAATTTGGTTCATAAAATATTCCCGAGTCTTGGGAGTTTTATAAAATAATTTTTATAAGAAGAATGAGGTTAAAATGTGGTTTAAAATCAAATAAAAAAAATATTGCAGACCACGGGACTCGAACCCGGGTCCTCTTGGAAAGAGCCAATCGCCCAAACCACTAGACCAGGTAGCGGGTAGTGGTTGAAATTGGGTTTCAGATTGTTTTAACAGAGGACCAGAAGGGAGTCGGGTTCCATGCGCGCAAAAGTGAAAAATCGGGTGTGGGACTGGTTTCGAACTCGCGACCTTCGCCTTATGAGACGAATGACTTAACCGGTTGACCTGGGCCTGAATATTGTTTATTGACAGGCGCACAATTGTTTTGTTTCTCACCAAGCCCTGGTTCATCTTCTTCCCCAAACATCCCATTCGAACCCTAGTTCTAATCCCCCCCGATTCGTATCCGATCGAACCCGAAAACATGGGGCTTTCAATCCTTACATAAAACCGAAACTAAAGACTCTAATTTTACCTCGAATGGTTAGCGATAGAGGGGGAACGGGACCGAGGCCGACTTCGGATTTCCTTGAGCTCGTCGGAGTTCTAGCGGAGCAATGCATCGAACACAAAGGTGTAGAAAGTTTGTGGCATCTGTAGTGAAGGTGTGGGTTCATTTTTATAGGCCAATTTCACGTTAAATGCACGAATTGATTACCCACTTTGATTAGGACGGTTATGTGACGATTAAGCTTACATTCGTTTAATTTTTGTTGTAATTAGCTCGTTAAAAACAGTTAGAACGGCCGCATGATTGATTATACATATTTATTCGAAGTTAAAACACACGAATTTGATTAATCTTGCACGAATTTGAAAGGATTGAGTTCGGTTTGACTTTCCAAAGTCAAACCCACATCAAATTGATTTCAAAAATTGATAAGGGTTCAAATTGAGGGGTCTAATGAGATCAAGGGGCTCAATGGTTCAAATTAATTGTTTCAAAACAAAAACAAAATCATTTTATTTACTTATAAAACAATTTATTTTATAAAAAAAAATTTAAATATCATTTGTTTAATTATTAGTAAATGTTACACTTATACTATATAACTTTTTGTAACTTACAATAGTTTTATTTCCATTAAAATCATTTACTTTAAAATAATGTACTTTTATAAACTCTATATTTATAGAATTTATAATTTAGATTTTATAGGTTTGTATATATATATATATATATATATTTATATAGGTTTAGAATATAACTTAACATACAAATTTCATATTATTTTTGAATATGCGTATGTTTGTATACTCATGAAATGCAATAGATAAATATTAGAATTTATTTAGACGGATTGATGCAAACCAAAAAGAAATTACAAGTGTCGGAAAAAGTAAAAATATAGGTCGGAATTTCCTAAGGATTACAGTCTCCCCTACTTTAGGAGATTTCGTCCCGAAATTGCTTAAGAAGAGGGTCCTGGAAACAAATGTGGGTATTTCGCTTTCATTTGATCCTCACGTTACCATGTGAACTCAGGGCCACGTTTGGATTCCCATCGAACCTTAACGATTGGAATTTGGCTTCGCTTGAGTTGTTTAACTTCTCGGTCCATGATCTCCACGGGCTTCTCCACGAAGTGCATTGTTTCGTCAATGTGAACCTCGTCAAGTGGTATGTGGAGATTTTCGTCAGCTAAGCATTTCTTTAGGTTCGAGACATGAAATGTCGGATGAACGTTGCTGAGTCCTTCAGGTAGATCCAATTTGTAGGCTACCTTCCCAATCCGCTCAAGGATTTTAAAAGGACCTACGAATCTTGGAGCAAGTTTCCCTTTCTTTCCAAAACGAACTACGCCTTTCCAAGGGGATACCTTGAGAAGAACCAGATCGCCAACTTGAAACTCTAAGGGTTTTCGACGTTTGTCGGCATAGCTCTTTTGCCGACTCCTTGCTACGAGAAGGTTGTCTCGGATTAACATTATCTTGTCGGAAGTCTCTTGAATAAGTTCAGGACCAGTGATTTGTGATTCACCAATTTCGGCCCAACAGATAGGAGAGCGGCACTTCCGGCCATAAAGTGCTTCAAAAGGAGCCATGTTAATACTCGTATGATAGCTGTTGTTGTACGAGAACTCGACTAGGGGTAGATGTAAACCCCAATTTCCCTTGAAGTCAATGACACAGGCTCTAAGCATATCTTCTAAAGTTTGAATCGTTCGCTCGGATTGACCATCAGTTTGTGGATGATAAGCCGTACTAAGATTTAGCTGAGTACCCAAAGCTGATTATAGGGATTGCCAGAAACGAGAGGTGAATCGTCCATCACGATCAGAAATAATGTTGAGAGGTACACCGTGACGACTAACAATCTCATCAATATAGATTCGAGCTAGTTTCTCAACTCGATAGTCTTCACGTATGGGTATGAAATGAGCAGATTTTGTCAGACGGTCGATGATTACCCAAATGCTATCATGACCACGTGATGTGTGTGGGAGTTTGGTTATAAAGTCCATGGCAATACACTCCCATTTCCACACAGGAATCTCGGGTTGTTCAAGTAAACCAGATGGACGTTGGTGCTCGGCTTTAACCTTCAAACAAGTAAGGCATTTGGACACATAGAGGGCAATGTCCTTCTTCATACCGGGCCACCAGTATTGGGTACGGAGATCCATGTACATTTTTTCTGCACCAGGATGCACAGAATAGCGAGTCTTGTGAGCCTCGTTCATGATAAAGGTACGAAGGTTGTCACGGTCCGGAATCCAGATACGATTTAGAAAGTAAAGTAACCCATCGGGTTTGGTTTCAAGTTGGAGTTCAGCACCACATGACATTTCAATGTACATGTTTCCTTCAGTGACAGAAAGATGTTGTGCTTCAAGGATGCGAGTTTGACTATCATTTTGGATTCGAATGCTATGAATCTTGATAGGTTCTTTACGACTAAGAGCATCGGCTACGACATTCGCCTTACCAGGGTGATAACGAATATTGCAGTCGTAGTCGTTTAGGAGTTCAACCCAACGCCTTTGCCTCATGTTGAGTTCTTTTTTATTGAAGATGTGTTGGAGACTCTTGTGATCGGTGTAAACCTCACATTTGGTACCATATAGGTAATGTCTCCAAATTTTAAGAGCAAATACGACCGCACCCAACTCAAGATCGTGCGTCGTATAATTCTTCTCATGGATTTTGAGTTGCCAGGATGCATAAGCAATCACTTTGCCTCTCTTCATTAGTACACAACCAAGGCCTAAGTGGGAAGCGTCACAGTAAACGACAAAATCTTCGGTTCCATCAGGAAGAGTCAGGATAGGAGCCTCACACAGTTTCTGTTTTAGGGTTTGGAAGGCTTCCTCTTGTTTTGGTACCCACTCATAGGGTTTGCCTTTGTGAGTTAAGGTTGTGAGAGGTACCGCGATCTTTGAAAATTTTGCTACAAAACGACGATAATAGCCCGCTAAACCTAAAAATGAGCGGACTTCGGTAGGGGTCTTTGGAGCTTGCCAGTTCTTCACCGCCTCAATCTTAGCGGGATCCACGTGAATACCTTTCTCGTTGACTATGTGTCCTAAGAATTGGACTTCCTTTAGCCAAAATTCACATTTGGAGAACTTAGCGTATAATTGCTCCTTCTTCAATAGATCCAAAACCAAACGCAAGGGTTCCTCATGTTCTGCTTTTGATTTTGAGTAGATGAGAATGTCGTCAATGAAGACGATTACAAACTTGTCCAAGTACGGCTTACACACGCGGTTCATAAGATCCATAAATACCGCAGGTGCATTGGTTAGTCCGAAGGGCATAACCATGAACTCGTAATGGCCATATCTTGTACGAAAGGCTGTTTTGGGGATATCGGATTCGAGGACTCGTAACTGGTGATAACCAGAACGAAGATCAATCTTAGAGAAATAAGTCGAGCCTTGAAGTTGGTCAAATAAATCGTCAATCCTCGGGAGTGGGTATCGGTTCTTCACGGTAAGCTTGTTGAGTTCCCGATAGTCGATGCACATCCGAAAAGAACCATCCTTCTTCTTGACGAATAGAACAAGTGCTCCCCAAGGGGAAACGCTAGGACGAATAAATCCTTTGTCAGAAAGTTCTCGAAGTTGACTTGAAAGTTCCTGCATCTCTGATGGTGCAAGACGATAAGGTGACTTGGCCACGGGGTTTGCTCCTGGTACTAAGTCAATACGGAATTCTACTTGACGTATAGGAGGAAGACCGGGTAAATCTTCGAGAAAAACTTCAGGAAAGTCTTTGATTACAGGAACGTCTTGGAGACTCTTATCTTTGCCTTTTCGTTCCACAATATGGGCCAAGAATGCCACACGTTTCTTCCGTAGGTACTTCTGTGCGGTAGTGCAAGACATAAGCTCTACTCCCTTTGACGGTTTCTCACCATAGATGTTCAAAATTTCACCCGAGTCAAGAGGGATACGAATATACTTGTCAAAACAGACAACTTCAGCATGGTGCTTAGTCAGCCAGTCCATGCCTACTATGATGTCAAAACCTTCGAGAGCCATAGGAATAAGATTGATTGAAAAATCATGATCGCTCAAGGTTAAGGTACAATCTCTAATAATGGTGTCACATGAGACAGAATAACCATCCGCTACTAAAATGTCAAAGGGTTTGTCTAGCTTAGCTCGACTCATAGCAAGTTGTGGTTCAAATTCAAAGGACACAAAACTCCTATCAGAACCAGTATCAAACAGGATAGAAGCATATTGGTGATTAATTGGGTACGTACCGTTCACCACATCGTTGTTAACTTGAGCCTCGTGGGCATTGATGTTAAAGGCACGTCCACGAGCAACAGGGTGTGCATTTCCCTGATTCACATTCCCTCGGTTCATATTCCCTTGGTTTATGTTTCCCTGAACCATGTTGCCCTGGTTTAGATTTGCTTGGTTCACAATGACTAGCCTAGGGCAACGGTTCCTGAAGTGATTAGGGTCACCACACTCGTAACAAGCACGACCCTGGGTGATAGCAGCAGGAACAGGAACAGGAGCAGCATGTTGGTAGACTTGATTAGTTGGTGGAATACGACAGGTGTTAGCCCAATGCCCATAACGTCCACAAGTAGTGCACAGAAGACATTGTGCATGGGCAGGGTGGTGGAGTTTGCAGGTATCACAAAGTGGCGAAGTTCCCGCATATGGTTTCTTGGTGGGGTTGAAGGCAGTAGGGGCCACTTGGGCTAAAGGAGTAGCGGGTGTGATAATGGCAAAATTTTTGCCCTTCCTTTTCCTGTTATTGAAGGAAGACTCAGACTTGGTCTCCTTGAGGGATTCAGTGGCGGCTTTCTCAAAGGTCTTCTTGGCACCCTTTTTAGATAGAGTCCCTGCCTTAACATGATTGTCTGACAGGGTTGCTGCAAGACGGATGGCTTCCTCGAAAGTGGCTGGGTTACTACCCAGAACAGTGTCCTGAATCTGCATGGGCAGACCATTGATGTACTTCTCAATGGCTCGTGAGAGAGGAGTGACCATATGGGGTACCGGTAGGCTAAGCTCATGAAAGCGAGTGGTGTAGGCCAGGCTTTCACCACTGTCTTGTTTGAGATCCCAGAATTCAGCTTCTAGTTTCTTGACCTCATTACGGGGGCAAAACTCATCTGTCATGAGTGTCTTCACATCAGCCCAAGGCAAGGCTAGTGCAACCTCTATCCCACGGTTACGTTTTTCTCCATTCCACCATGTGAGTGCCCTTTTTTGGAAGACACTAGTAGCATAACGAACCTTTAGGTTCTCAGGACAGTCAGCATTGATGAAGGTTCCCTCAATGCTTTCAAATCATTGGAGGAGTCTAGTGGCTCCTTCGTTCCCGTAGAACTTGGTGGGGTTGCAGGAGTTGAAGTGTTTGAATGTACACGTGGGATTCCTTGGTGCAGCATTCTGGTTCAGTTGGTTGACCATAGTTGGTAGGATCGTAGCCATTTGCTGGATGATCCTATCGGTGAGGTTGTTCCTACGCTCATGACGGGGAGGCATTCTACAAACGGGTGAATAAAAGTTCATAAGATGTGAATCATGTACAAGAGTTTGCAATTTAATGATGAGATGTTAGGTGAAACATAGATGGTACCCTAATGGGCACATTGGCTTATCAAGGTATTTTAAGTCTTTCTAATGTTTGAGAAGTCATGCGTTAGCCTATAAGTGGACACTCATCCCAAGAATTCCCAGGAAAGCATAACTGGTCCATCGGTTGATTTGGATTTATACGAAATGCTTTCCTAGACAGAACTCCTAGAATACAGGCATCCACCCTTCCGGATTGCACAAGTTCCCATTCATTAGTTAGAACTTACATACCTTTGACGAGAGTTTCATTCGGATTAGACTCTTAAGTCCAAGTGTAAGTTTCATGTAGTTCAAGTAGTTCCAAATAGTTTCATGTAGACTCTTGAATGTCGTAGTTCATGGAGTTGTATCAGGTAATTAAAAATAGATAGATGTAGGTAAGCATGCATAGTAAAGATAGTGTGGAGTTCCTAATAAAAGACACGGGTTAAACTCATGTTTGGGACTCATAGGTTATAGTCTAGGTTATGTGTCTAATAACCTAATTCCCTATAACCATGGCTCTGATACCAATCGGTCACACCCCGGCCGACGGCGGATTATACGCCGGGGCTGACGCGGTTGTTCATAAGCACATGATCATCTATTAAATATAATAATATTTATTATTCAAATTAAAAGCATCCGTTACATAGGAAATTGAAACGTTCAAAACATAATTTAAATTAAACTAGGTCCAAATCCTAGGTGAGTAAGTAGTCCTCAAACAGGTGCACCTGAAACATGTAAGTAACTGTCAACTACAAGTAGTTGGTGAGATACATAGGTTTTGACACCAAAAGAGTAAGTATAGATTACAATTCAATATGTTTAAAGCATGTCTAAAGCATTTATGTGAAAACATACAAGGTTCCAAGCGTACAATTCAAGCCTGATAATAGAAAACTAGATACGCAATCCCACTGATTGCCATTTTGAAAAAGGGAGCAAGCGGATACTCCAAGTTATAGTTGATACCCAACAAAACCCGCCAAGGTCTTGTGGTAAGTTATAGGTTCAGTTTCCCATATAAATGATCATGTTAGGTACTACCTTAGGCTTGGGCTGCAAGTTAATGAATGTACTGGCATGAAACACATGCAATGGTCACCAAGTAGTTCAAATATAAAGCATAAAGATCAAGCACAAGAACATAGATATTGAAATGTTTAAATAGATAAAGTTGATAACATGTTTCACCCCAAAAGCAAAAACAGTAAAAAGGGGCTATGTAAACTCACTTTGGATTAGTAGCTTGAAATCACAAGTACGGGTAGTTGCACAAGTTGTTTAGCTACCCACAAGGTTAACCTATGTTTGCATGTATATATGTATCAATGACATGTTCAAAAGATTTAAATAGTAAGGGTTGAGCTAGGTTGGATGAGGGTGTATCTATTTGTTGTGAATGATGAGTTTGTTAATACGACAATAATATGATTGTTTTAATAAGGAAAATAATAAGTTTGTCGATAAAGGATCGCATACAAGCTTATATATATATATATATATATATATATATATATATATATATATATATATATATATATATATAAGGTTGTTTATAAAATAATGATTAAGTGTTTAAACTAATATTTATGTGAATATATAGGTAATTAGATTAATAATAAATACGTTTTAATTAATTAAATAGTTAAATGGACAATAAAGAGCGTAGATTATATTAAATAATTGTGTATTAAAAGTTGTTAATAATGGTTTTAAATAAAATGATTATGTAGTCTCTTAATTAGTTGTTAATTCTTTAAAACTATTAAATAATTATTTAAGATTAACAATTTGGTTCATAAAATATTCCCGAGTCTTGGGAGTTTTATAAAATAATTTTTATAAGAAGAATGAGGTTAAAATGTGGTTTAAAATCAAATAAAAAAAATATTGCAGACCACGGGACTCGAACCCGGGTCCTCTTGGAAAGAGCCAATCGCCCAAACCACTAGACCAGGTAGCGGGTAGTGGTTGAAATTGGGTTTCAGATTGTTTTAACAGAGGACCAGAAGGGAGTCGGGTTCCATGCGTGCAAAAGGGAAAAATCGGGTGTGGGACTGGTTTCGAACTCGCGACCTTCGCCTTATGAGACGAATGACTTAACCGGTTGACCTGGGCCTGAATATTGTTTATTGACAGGCGCACAATTGTTTTGTTTCTCACCCAGCCCTGGTTCATCTTCTTCCCCAAACATCCCATTCGAACCTTAGTTCCAATCCCCCCCGATTCGTATCCGATCGAACCCGAAAACATGGGGCTTTCAATCCTTACATAAAACCGAAACTAAAGACTCTAATTTTACCTCGAATGGTTAGCGATAGAGGGGGAACGGGACCGAGGCCGACTTCGGATTTCCTTGAGCTCGTCGGAGTTCTAGCGGAGCAATGCAACGAACACAAAGGTGTAGAAAGTTTGTGGCATCTGTAGTGAAGGTGTGGGTTCATTTTTATAGGCCAATTTCACGTTAAATGCACGAATTGATTACCCACTTTGATTAGGACGGTTATGTGACGATTAAGCTTACATTCGTTTAATTTTTGTTGTAATTAGCTCGTTAAAAACAGTTAGAACGGCCGCTTGATTGATTATACATATTTATTCGAAGTTAAAACTCACGAATTTGATTAATCTTACACGAATTTGAAAGGATTGAGTTCGGTTTGACTTTCCAAAGTCAAACCCGCATCAAATTGATTTCAAAAATTGATAAGGGTTCAAATTAAGGGGTCTAATGAGATCAAGGGGCTCAATGGTTCAAATTAATTGTTTCAAAACAAAAACAAAATCATTTTAATTACTTATAAAACAATTTATTTTATAAAAAAAAATAAATATCATTTGTTTAATTATTATTAAATGTTACACTTATACTATATAACTTTTTGTAACTTACAATAGTTTTATTTCCATTAAAATCATTTACTTTAAAATAATGTACTTTTATTAACTCTATATTTATAGAATTTATAGGTTTATATATATATATATATATATATATATATATATATATATTTATATAGGTTTAGAATATAACTTAACATACAAATTTCATATTATTTTTGAATATGCGTATGTGTGTATACTCATGAAATGCAATAGATAAATATTAGAATTTATTTAGATGGATTGATGCAAACCAAAAAGAAATTACAAGTGCCGGAAAAAGTAAAAATATAGGTCGGAATTTCCTAGGGATTACATGTGGGAACAAAGAGAACGACGCAGATAAACAAGAACAAAGACAAAAGATAATGAAACGAAACGTAATCCATAACAAAGAAGTCATCCCGTATTACAGACTACATACCGAAGGAGCACACATCTCTCATCTAAGCTCACGGTCCAGGGGTCGGGAGAGCTCTTCCCGACCCGGACATCTCTCAACTTGTTCCAGAGTTCCACCTACAAATGAAGACAAGTCTTCTATTTATAGGCGAAGGAACACTACCTGCGTACTTGACAAGTACGCAAGGCAAAAGCCTTGCGTACTTACTAAGTACGCATGGTTTGGTCATGCGTACTTGACAAGTACGCAAGGCAAAAGCCTTACGTACTTACTAAGTACGCAGGACTAAACTGGTGTGCGGGCTAAGTACTCAGGAACACCCTCCTACGTACTAGCCACGTACACCGATACATAGAATTTAATCTATAGTTACAAAACATGCTTCTACAAACTCCCTCTTAACTATGGCATCAAATTCTATATATCTCTAACACTGATATACATCAGTTTACAAAGAATGTCCTAACAGACTCCCTCTAAACTAATGACATCACGTGTCTTCTGGCGAGACTTGATCTTCTGTCATTCCACTTGAGATCTTCAAATCTTCAAACTTCAGTCTTCAGTTGCCGAGTGATGACAAACCCGACTCCCTCATAACTGTAGCTTTCATTGTAGACCAAACCAAGTGCTTCAATAAGAACCAACTAACCCAACACAACTCATTATAGTTCATCCTCTCAGCAGTAGCAACCTCCACCCTGACTTAGGACTCTGAGTCTGACAATGTCTTCCTAACCAGGTAACAATAGTAGACTAAGACAACTCCAAATCAGTTGGCATATGATAGAGAGTTTGAGTTTCCAATAACCTGCATCAAACTAATCAGCTCCCATAGGAATTCCAGTAAGATAAACTTAAGTCTTCAACCAGATGTGTCCAACTCTATCCTGTATCTTCACGAGTCAACCAAATTCCCGAAGATGTTTATTTCCAATATCCCCTTTCAGTTTAAGCTCCATCTGACTAGACCAGAAACAAGGGTATGTTTCCTATCCCATCGGCCAATGATAAAAGGTTCCATCTTCAACTAATAATCCAACGAATATCCAGCTTCATCTTGAAAACACACGATAGAATCAAACACGAAAAATATAGTTTACACGAGAAATCACGGTTGAGATCCATGTTACGTCAAAGAGGTATATATATAGGAAGTACCAACGGCTTTTCCACCACCTCTTTAATGTCTCATGAATACTATATTTTATCCTCCTCATTTCTCTGTAAACTATGACCAGCTTCATCACCACTTCACTCAAATCCTCAAAAAGCACAACTAGCCAACTCCAGGATTTTATTCTTTCATTCCTTTGCAAAGAACCAAAACAGCAAATCCTTGGGTTCAAGTTGTTCCAGTATTCATCCCCTATTAAATAAGTATCCCAGATACTCGTAGCCTACATATTCAGGTTTGAATACCTAAACAAGATGATTCTCTTTCCAAAAGACCCAAAGCAGCCACATCTTCACAAATAGAACGAGACCTTTAGCCGATGACGACCCAATTGTTCCCATTAGTTCAGCATTCATACCCTATTAAACAAGTATCCCGGATACTCGTAGCCTACATTTTCAGGTATGGACCCTTAAACAATGTATGACAAGTGGTATCATCCAACAAAAATCTCGTTCGTGTTTCGCCAAGCCACATCGTATACAAATTCTGGTCTGGAAAAACCAAAATTACTATCTTCTCAAGAATGGGCCGAAACACGCGTACAAATGATCACACAAAATTTTGGCCAAGAAAATTTTTCCCGCCAAAAAACTTTTTTTTTCCGAATCCCAAAGGCTAGTCCATGCGTACTTAGTAAATACGCATATGTAGGGTGTTGCTGCGTATTTAGTAAGTTCACAAAGCCAAGTACTCATGCGTACTTGCTAAGTGCGCAGAGAAATGCTCTTGCGTACTTAGCTAAGTATGCAGGTCACTTCTCATGCGTACTTACTAAGTACGCAGGGCTAACCCATGCGTACTTAGCAAATACACAGAAAAGGTGATTCTGCGTACTTGTTCAATACAGCAGTGTTCTTGACGGATCTTGAGGAGAATGCTCGAAAAGTGACAGATCTGAGAAATTAATGCTTCCAAAAACTTCGAAAACATCATCTAACAAACCTTTAGCCTTCCAAACACCAAATGAAGTGATAACAAACTCGATTTTAAGGATTTTAGGTTACGAACTCGTTTTTCCTCAAAACCCTAAAAAATCGAAACTGGAACACAAATCAACGAACACCGAGGCTCTGATACCACTTGTAGGTCCCTAGAGCCTCGTCGCGCAGCGGAAATAACACGATCTGTTCTATGATTTGTGTGGGAACAAAGAGAACGAAGCAGATAAACAAGAACAAAGACAAAAGATAATGAAACGAAAAGTAATCCATAACAAAGAAGTCATCCCGTATTACAGACTACATACCGAAGGAGCACACATCTCTCATCTAAGCTCACGGTCCAGGGGTCGGGAGAGCTCTTCCCGACCTGGACATCTCTCAACTTGTTCCAGAGTTCCACCTACAAATGAAGACAAGTCTTCTATTTATAGGCAAAGGAACACTACCTGCGTACTTGACAAGTACGCAAGGCAAAAGCCTTGCGTACTTACTAAGTACGCATGGTTTGGTCATGCGTACTTGACAAGTACGCAAGGCAAAAGCCTTGCGTACGACCAAACTGGTGTGCGGGCTAAGTACTCAGGAACACCCTCCTACGTACTAGCCACGTACACCGATACATAGAATTTAATCTATAGTTACAAAACATGCTTCTACAACTTTAAGTATTTGGCCGGCCCATGAAGTATGCGGCCTGCTTGAAGTATGCAGCCGTATACTTCATCTCTTCATTCTTCTAAACAACTTGGTGAATCTTTGATGCGTCAGCCTATTATATTTGTTCCTTAAAATCTCCCCCTAGGCTGATGCACTCAATAAAGTCCTCATATTTCAAAATCGACTGAATGATCACCACCTCTCGCATATAACTTCTTTGCTAGAGCCATTCCCAAATCCTTCACGAACGACTTTGTGGTTAATGAGGTTGTTGTTTTGTTCACTTGATTTCGTTCTTTTCTTCGGAGTTCGATCTGCAAAAAGATCATAATCAGCATCATTAAAATCATCATCATGTTGAGAATAGTTGTTAGGAGGAGGATTCCCAATTTCTATGTTAATCTTTGAGTCATTTTATGTTTATCTTTGAGTCATTTTATGTTTGAGTCCTAAAAGTTCAAAAAGATTTTATTTCTATGTCTTATTTTATTATTGAGAAAATTGAGAATTCAGTCTACTGGGAAATGATAGTACATCATTTTAGAGGTTAGATCATCATATGTAAGGCATGTAGTTGAAAAGACTATGATCTTAGGGTGATATGTTGATAGGCTCAGCTAAAACTAAAGAGACAACATGATTGTGTTACACTTAAACATAAAGGTCATTGTCGAAGTGGGGAACATCTCATAGATCAGTTTAATAAGTTTTCCTGTTAATAATCGAGTACTTAAACATAAAGATTGGTGAACTGTGGATGAACACACTATACCTGGATTGCACAAACCGAGACCCTTCATAAAGGGGTTGCGAGTTGACTTGCTTCAAGTCATAGTATATATTAAGTACATAAAAGACATGCGTAGGCATGCAAGTTGCAAAAGACACTCAATGGATGGCAAAGCTGATCTGCAAAGCAGAAAATTATGAGCAAAAAGACACGCAATGTCGTGCTATAGGAATAAATAAAAGATATGCAATGTCATACCCCAAAAAGATATGTCAAAGTACATACATAGTCTTATATATGTAAATATTTTTTCTTTTGGGCCATGGTGACTATTTTAAGGGTTTCTTGACGAATTCAGGGACATAAGTCCATCGTGCTGTGTCCCTAGGCAAAATTTTGAATGTACTCTAATCAGTTCACAATCCCCGGCTAGTTATGCTCAAACAGTTAAAATTTAGGTACTCAAAAGATCATGAGGAAGGGAAGGTTTATCCGATAAGTCATGGGGTTCATTAAGTTCATCATAAATTCACCTAATTCATAGCAAATTAAATGCATGTTTCTGAGATATGACTGTGGGACCCACTATATCATGATTAATTATTACCCAAAAAACATGATACATTTATTCACTACTTGCTTGTCAACTAAGGTATAAAAGCTTGAGTTTAGAAGGATAATGTATATTGGCAATCACCGAGACCAATCAAAGGAACTGAATGGCTAATAAGTGTGCTTTGGTCTGCTCTAGAATGATATGATCCCATAACAGATTTTCTCTCAAAAATAATGTGTTTCTAAGTTAGATTGAGTCATTTTGTTTTTGTTTTTGTTTTTTGTTTTTGTCTTACTTTTGTGTTTATTTTGTTTTTCATAAAAAATTGACCATTCTTGTTTGATTCAATAATCGTGAAAAAGAGGCTTTATAAACAAATGGGTTTTATTGAAAAAGTTGGAAAGTTTCATAATTTTATAAGTTTGAGCATACTTGCATTTTTCATATACTTGTACTTAAATAAACTTTCAAGAGCAACAAGCTAACATTCCTTATCCAAGGGATGATGAAGAACAAATCAACACTGTTAGACTAAGTGTCATCACTTCCAAAAAGCACAATGTACATATGTTTCAAGAAAATGTCTTCCAAGAAGAAAATGAAGAAGAAAATGTTGATTCTACAGAAATCGAAAGTGATTGAGAGAAGGTACCGATCAACAAACAACAAAAAGCGATATTGCAAAAGAGAAAAGCTATTGGGAAACCTCCTCCTAACAACTATTCTCAACATGTTGATGATTTTAATAATGCTGATTTTGATCTTTGGACGGATTGAACTCCGAAGAAAAGAACGAAAGCTAGTGAACAAAACAACAGCCTCATCAACCGCAAAGTCGTTAGCGAAGGTTTTAGGAATGGCTCTGGCAAAGAAGTTATATGCGAAAGGTGGTGATCTTTCAGACGATTTTGAAATATGAAGACTGCTTTGAGTGTATCAGCCTAGGGAGAGTTGTAAGGACCAAATATAATAGGCTGACGCATCAAAGAATCACCAATTTGTTCAGAAGATTGAAGAGATGAAGTATACGGCCGCATACTTCAAGCAGGCCGCATACTTCATGGGCCAGCCGAGTACTTGAAGTATGCTGTTCCAGCCCAAGCCCACCAAATACTTTTAGTGTGGTTATAAATAGCTTATTTTGTAATAGTATTCGGGTTAGACTAGTGGAGACGAGTAGTTGAACGTTTGTACTGTAATCAGTCGTATTATTCAGTAATATTACATTCGTTTGACAGTTATTCTTTGCTTGTACTCTTTGTTTACCTACAAGTCACGTGTCGAGTCTGTTTCCGGCAGGTTAAACACGCCGTTGAATCCGGTTATTGAAGATACTCAGGAATACGGACCTTATAATTGGTATCAGAGCCTTAGCGCTCATTCGGTGAAGCTTACTACGGATTTCCCTGACTCGTGAGGTATCAAATTTACTTTTTTTGGTTTGAATTACTGAGTTTTCGTGTTTAAAAGTGTTTCCGGGCAGGTTCAATCGTATTGGTTCATACATTAGTCATCATTCATGAAGATACAAAGGTTGTTCTTTTATTTTCCGGGCTGATCGAATTGGAGACTTTTCCGGAGTGTTAGAGCATTTTTCAGAACTTGAAAGTATGCGGTCTTGAAGTATACGGTTTTGAAAGTATACGGTTTTGAAGTATACGGTTTTCAAAGTTTATGGTTTTTCAAAGTTTGAGGTTACAAGTTCACGGCTGCTCAAAGTTCTTGGTAACATTAAAGTTCTCATTTAACAATTAAAAATAATAATAATAAAAAATATCGGGTGTGAATATTTTTTTTGTTACTTATATTTCCATGTGAACTAGCGACATGGGATAAAGTAGAAAAGAGATGCTGAAGCAAGAGTTTAATATGTTCAATCATGTTAGAGGTGAAAATTTGGAGGCTCAAATTAACAGATTCATGCACTTGATGACGGATATGAAGAGTGCTGAAATAGAGTTGACAAAGGGAGAAATCAACAAAAGGTTACTCAACTCTTTACCAATAACCTGGAACTTCAATTGCACCGCCATCAAAAGAACCAAGGATATGTATCAGACATCCTTGAGAGAGCTGAGCTCTATTCTGTACTCTTATGATATGGATGATAAACAGTGTCATCTTAATCATATCAGTTCAATGGATGCTTCTAAATTGCTGGAGCTAGTACATCCACTTCAGGTGAATCAAAGGCACTTGTGTGCCAGCAGGACATGAGTCGTAAAAATCAAGATTTGGAAGTGAAACTACATCATGCCTTCGTGGCTGAAGTCACCGACACTGAGGTAGCCAAAGATCATTGCTCTGCTATTTGTATTGAGAAAGTCAATGTTAAAATATGATAACGATATCTTAAATCAGGAAATAACAAGGCTTAGATATTCCAAATCTAAACACAAACGCTCAGAGAAAATTTTTAAAGATAAAATTAAGGCAGAGAAAAATGATGTTTCAAAATTAAAAATGGAATTAAGAAATAAGTAATGTCTTTATACAGATGCTAAAAGAAGAATAGACGACCTAAGTAAACAACTCAACGATGTCTTAAATCAGTTGGCACACACCAAATTTACGATCGAGAAAATTGAACACTCTTGATTAGTGGTGTATGACATGATCGATTCCCAAATTAAAGAGAAAGGGGAATCCGGGGGTGGGTTATCATGCTGTGGAACATCAATTTAATGAAAAATTTTCATTTTTACCAAATGACTACCCTGAAGATGTTGAGATAGCTTACAGTCTTGGATGTGAGCCTTCGTCATCTAAGTAGTCAACTCCTGTGACTGCTAGTCCTGTTACCCCCTGTGTGAATATTGCTAATGATTCTAAGCCATGTGCAGAAGAAGATTTAGTAGAAAATGGGATACTGATGATGAAGATGTTAAGAAGTATGTCTCGAGAAAAACTGATGGTGTTTTTGGAAAAGGTAATCAAATTAAGTTTGTGAAGGGTAGTGAGTTTGAAAAAGAAGAACATATCTTTAAAGAAAGTAATCATGATTTTGTCAAAAACAAGGTTACAAGTTCTAGAAAGGTTAATCAAAGAAACTCAAAACTGTAGGGTCATGTCTTTATGTAAGCTATGTCATTAATGTAACTCTAAACAAATGTCTTTTGTTTATTATTCCTGTATTTTAGTTTCATGTAATTTACTGCTTTAATTAGTTTTTGTCTGGGCCATCGAAACTATAGTTTCGATAGATTGGTTGTTTCGACAAGAGGTTCTTAAATCTGATGTAAATGCTCAATCGAAACTAGTAGTTTCGATGAGCATAGTTTTGATACCTGTCAGCAGCCTATGTATAGCCTAGTTTGAGAATGTTTAGGGTGGGAGTGACGGCTGTAACCCTTGCAATTCTCTGTCACAGTTTTCCTTGAATCAATATAATCAGTGATTTTGTTCATTGTGTTTTTACACTTTCATATCAATTTGTATTGTGTTCTTGAGTGTGGTTAACCTGTTATCTTCACCATTCTCTGTTGTTTTAGTCTGTTTCACCACTCATACACACCTATTCCGCATGTGTAATCGATCTATATTGTGATTTTGGATAAAATCAGGACCTACAATTGGTATCAGAGCATTATGCTCTTGATTTCTGAGCATTATCAGGTTATTATGATCAATTTTAGGTGTATTTTCATCTCATATTGAAATTTTTCTGGTTCTGCAAGTTTGTGTACTGTTCCATTGGTTTTGAGCCCTGTTTCATCATTTTTCGGCTTATTTCTTCAAGATTCACGGATTTGAAGATTGGATTCTTGTTCTGGAACATCCTTGGAAGCTTTTCGCTGGATTAGATTGTTGTTTAATTATCTTTGATTTCTGAAGCTGTTCATCTATGGAGTCTACTGAAGCTTGAGGAAGAAGGTTGATGTGTCATTTTTAGTATATAAAAATATAATAAATATATTTTTAGGATGGTTTTACAAGATCATGTTTTAAATTTATAAAATGATAATTACTTTAAATTAAAAACACACACAATAGGCAAGTGTACCTATCGCAACATAATATAGTTTAGGTAAAAACCAAGTATCGAACCAATGGACACGGTCGAGTTCCAGTACTCAACTTTTGTTATCATTTAGCCGGATCAATTAGTGAGTGGGTTTTCTGTGCTTGTGAAGCAGAATAGTAAATGACAGAAAAGTAAATAACGGTAAAGTAAATAAATGAAAAGTAAAAACATGCGTGATTTGTGTAACAGAAATGTAACGAACAGAATAGTAAATAGCAGAAAAGTAAATATCTCGGAGATGATCATGTCACGGAGAGTATTGCTTCGAGATTCGAATCCGCTTGGTACGTGATAATGTTATGTTGACTAATCCAGTGATATGACTACTACAAACTTGTGAACCGGGTCACCGCTAGAGCATCGTACTCATGACATTTTATTTGCAAATTAAAATCTTTAAAAAGTAGTAGTGCCTCCCGTTAAGGACAACCGTTACCCTCAACCCTTCGAATGGTCATCTCTGGGTTGGTTTAAGACATCGAACGTAAAATGCTTTGTATTAGAGTTAAATAGTTGATTATATTTTGTTCACGGGGAGGCGGTGCAACAATGGGACCAAGTATAAAGGCGTACCATTCCCAACATGAGTTCACCAATTCTTGGTCGCATAATAAGTTCGTATAAAGACGTACAACCTTAATAGTGTTGACCAAGCCTTGGCTTATCAATCTCTACTTGTATAAAGACGTACAAGCTTCAAGAGAAGTTTAATTAAAAAGGTTTTACGATCTTACACTTTAAAATCAAGAACACTCATAAATATAAAGACGGATTTAGACAATAATAAAAGCCCACCAAAATGGTTATTTTAAGGACGAATGATTAAAGACATAAACACATCACTTGGATTAATACGTTAAACATTAACATGCACCAAACTTCATCTTCATCCTAGCAATACAAAGAGTCTAGCCACGAATGGCCATACTAACTAGCATAACGCTGAGTTTCGTAGGCTCCCCTATTGAGGAACAAGGAGGGAGAGCCCCTCTACTCACTACTACTACACTCTAACTACAAAATAAGCTTTCTCTTATGTGTTCTTGGGGTATGTAAGGGATATCTCAATAAAGAACTCAAACCATCTATTTATAGGCCTCAAAATGAGCAATGCACGGGCGTGCATTGGATTGCACGGGCGTGCAAACACCTCGGAAATCAAACAGGGTACAAAGGACAGTGTACCGGAGTCTGGGGAGGCCAGATAGCATTTGCACGACCGTGCAAAGGGATGCACGGCCGTGCATCTCCTTGTCTGCTCCCTAGGCTCGTCTTTTAGCTGCTGGTTGACTTGGTTTGACCTGGTTTGACTTCTTAGGGGTCAATACTCGGGTTTGGTCCTCCAAAAGCTTGATTTCTTCATGTTTTAGGCTGGTTTTTGCTCAGTTTATCTTGGAACACAGAATAACTTGCAATTGTGAAATATTAACGTTTTAAATATCAAATGCAAGGCTTTTAATCAATTAGTATTATAATATGGGGATTATTATGCATGCAAAACATGTATAATTTAGGGCATATCATAATACCCCACACTTAAACTTTAACTTGTCCTCAAGCAAACTCATGCATGATCATACCCATAACTAAAAACATTACAAAGGTAATGGAACTCCAAATAAGCCAAAGCTCTAGGATAACTCTTGAGTTGCTAATTCTATTTTTGTATTTTTCTGTTTCAAGATGATGGAATTCATGACAAGCCTACTAGAACTTTAATTATGCATAACCTATCACTGCTCACAATGTTCACTCAACTCTTAGGGTTATATATGTATGGATAATGTAAGTTAAGTGGAACACTCAAGTTCGAATCGAATTATTCAATGATCATAAGCTTGTATGCAGATCAAGTCTCCATCAATTAACTAAGTAGTATGCATGAGTCAAGAGGACTTTAAAGGGTTGTAATGTGGCTAAAGTAAAAATAAAGGGTGAAAAAGAAAATCTTTTTGGATTTATAGGGATTTTTAAAGGGTTTGAAGGGCTGCAGCTATCGTGAAACACACAGCTATGGCCTCATGGCTTAAAATGGAAAATACGAGCAGGTCTCTCTACAGTACTCAGATCATGAGGGTATAACTAATCTGAGGGCTCGTTTATGGTCAGATTGCCAGGACCAAGATCTCTTATCATTCTCAACTCTTTCCTTGCTGGGTAGTACACATTACTGCCTTTCCGTACGGATCTTTCGGCATGTAGCCTAACAGCTCCTACTTTGATTAGATGCATATACTCATGCTGGGAATGAGTTTGATTCTTGCTACACTTTCCATCTTGGCTCCAGTTGCCACACTTCACACATTTGTCGTATCTTTTGGCTCTTCTTTGGGCGGCACTTTTTGACAAGCCGCAGAATGGTGGCAATTGTTCTTGCTTGCGCCACCGTTTTCTTACATCACTAGTTTCTTTGAAAATCTTCTCTCAGAGTTCGGGAGGTAATTCGGGCTTTGCGAAATGAATACAAGAACGCAAATTGAAATCAAAAGAATGCATATCCAGTTCTTTAAGGTCTTGCCGGAAAAATACCCACTTCTCTCTTTCTTTTTCTTTTCTTCTTTTCTTTTTGTATCAAGACAAATTCTTCAATAATTCTTTTTCCTCAATTTTCTTGAAATAATTTTTCCATAAATTCCTTGCAGATAGTTCGGCTATTTCTTCCTAATACATCCACCTTTTGTATATTCCAATTCTTTTGAGTAAAACAGATTTCTTTCCAAAATTGTCTCAATGATAATAAACTTGAAATGACGACATAAGATAATTTTCCCATTTTGAAGACATTCAGCCAATAACCGGTGTTTACGAAAAGCTGGTTGGGTGATAAATGTGGGTAGTAGAAAAGAAAAGGCTAAGGCTCAGAGGGCTATCTAAGCGGATAATATTTTCAGGATTTTTAAGGTTTAAGGATAATATATAAGGGTAATAAAGTCCTAGGTGCCTCAATCATTTTCATACTTCCACTAGTTCATGATCTTGATATGTATAAGTCATACAAGTTCTAATTATGTATAAAATTTGATCGAATAAACACTCAATATACCAAACGAAAAAGCATGCGAAAATGGTAATAATGCTCGTGAAAAGGCTCAGATTATTCTCACATGGAAACAGATGGAATAGGGTTTACCGATTTGTTATGCATAAAATCCATTTGTTTCTACTTGACATGTCTTCGTTTTATATAATTAGGTGCGAACTCAAACAGGTTTAGATTTAAGGTTTAAAATTTTTGAAAATATTTCGGGTTTTTCAAAAGGTAGATTTTTGTAATGTTTTAGTCAAATGGGTAGAAAATCACAAGTTAAGTTTTACTGCTTTGAAGATACAAGTAGTACTGAATCTCTAATTCCCCACCTCACACTTAAAATTGTGCATTGCCCTCAATGTACATATGCATGTAATGAAATGCTATACAGGAATTTAATGCATGAAGTTTGAAGGGAAAAAAACTGGTACTCCCCCGATCAATTCGGTGTAAAACCTAAGGCCGAAACATATTACTGCTGTCAGGCGGTGCCTATCAGATGCTTGTCAAAATGTTGCTTCAAAGACATCATCGAATTTCTTAGAAATTTGATGTGGTTTTCAATTCCTCAAAGATGTAGAGAGACTATCTGGTGATGGAGTGTGATTCCTCAAAGAAGTAGAGAGACTATCTGGTGATGATATTCTACCTGACACAAAAAGGAAAACATAAAAGAAGACAAGGAAAATAAAAGGTAGTAGTTAAGCTACTAAGGTCCTAGTATCGAGAGGGCATACCTAGGGCTGAAGTATGAAAAACTTAGATTTGAAAAGTTAAACCTGAGGTCCATGATTCTGCCATATGCACCAACCTCTCAATTTATTCATGATCATCGGGTTGCCTCCCAGAAGCGCTACGTTTAATTAAGGGTCTTTAGCCCGACCCATACGTGTTGCATCAGTCTTTCTTCAAGTGGGGGCCATCAACTTCCCTCGTGTCTCCTGTCCCTTCATTCAAGTCCTTTAACTTTGGTAGCTTGTTGAAGTACTTATCGATCCAATTAGTGTTGTCAAGGTCCTTGCCAAGAACAAGTTTCTTTCCTTTGCTAAATTCCTTAGCTTTCTTAAGTTGGTAGTCCAGATTAGTATCGATGAATTATGCAATTTCAAAGGGAACATTTGAAAAGCATTCATTTCCTCCGATGTTGTAGGTTACTGATTGTTTTCCACCACGAAGTGTTAAGTTCCTTCATTCATGTCAATGACGGCTCCGACGGTAGTTGAAAATGGGTGACCTAAAATCAAGGGTACTGAATAATCGGGTCCCATTTCCAGTACCATGAAATCGGCAGGGAAGACAAACTTGCCAACTTTTACTAGTAAGTTTTCAATGACTCCTATAGGTGACTTAATTGATCCATCCGCGAGTTCGATAGTTGCATTAACTGGTCGCGGGTTTGCAATTTGGAGTTTTTGGAACATGTTATATGGCATAATGTTCACGCTTGCTCCTAGATCAGCTAGTCCAAAAGTAATCAGCAGTGGTCCGATAGAGCATGGTAGAGAGAATTTTCCAGGATCTGAAAGTTTCTTTGGAAGGCACCTTTCAATGAGAGTGACACAATGGTTAGTCCTCTTTACTGCTTCCTCCATGTTTCTCTTGTTTGTAAGGAAATCCTTCAACAAACTTCCATACTTAGGCATTTGTTGAATAATATCTAGGAAAGGAAGATTGACATGGATTTGACTCAAAAGCTCGATGAATTTTTCATATTGTTCGTCAGTCTTCTGCTTTACCAACCTTCCTAGATATGGTATGTGAGAATGGAATGTTCATCCATTGGAGGAGGTGGAATCAAATTTGATTATGACCCTTGAGTGGTTGTTTCTGTGATATGTGGACGAAGTGGTACTCCGGTGAATATTTCTCTCCTTGGTGATTAGACTTCTTCTCTTGGCATTTGTGGCTCTAGATAGAATTTGCTATTTCTCAGAGTAATAGCACTCACGTAAGCTTTTGGATTGGTTTTAGTGTTACTCGGAAGACTGTAACATCCCAGAAATCTAGAAGCATGCAATTCGTGTTGGTGGACGACCCGAATCCGTATTTATCAAAGTAATGAGTAGGGTTAGTCGAAGGAGGTACGTTTAATTACGGAAATGGACCCGAATGGTCATTATTAAACAATGCAGGTTAAAAACGCGTGGTTTAGAAAAGGTGAGGACCCGGATATAACTGTAGGAGGTATATAAGCAAACTATTGAAAAACCCTAAGCCATTTTTGGCTTGACCTTGTGCGACGGTAGTAAGAAACTGGGAGAGAGAGAGGAGTCGCCGGAGAAGGAAGGAGGGGCACGACAATGGTGGCACGTCGGACTCGCGGCGGCGTTAGCAAGGAAGAAGCACAACGGATCGTAAGGTAACCTCCGAACCTTGTTATTCTATTTCTTGCTTTGGGAATCGGCTAAGGTTTTGGGTTTCATGTTCACGGCCGGCGACATGGTGAGGGAGATGACGGTGATAGGATTTAGTGGTGGTACGGGCACGTTAGGTGGCCGGCTGCAAGGTGGTTACACGCGATAGGGACGGGCAGCAGCGAGGGGTTACGGTGGTGGCCAGTTGGAGTGATGATCGGGTTCCGGTAAAAGAAAGGGAAAAGAGGGGGATGAGCGGCAGGGGTGCGGCAGTTGTTACATGTGTGGTGTGCACTACGATGGTGTACGACAGCCGGTGATGGAAGTGGCGGAGCATCCACATTGGCGGTGAACTCGGGAATAGCCGGGGATGACGGAACCGTCTAAGAGATACGCGTCAAGGTGGGCTATGGTGGTGCATGACCGATTAAAGTTGCAGTTAGGCTGGGAAGACAATGGCAGAGCTTGGCGGTGTTACATGTGGGTGGTTCATGGTGGTGGACAGGGAGAGAAAAGGGTCGGGTTACACCCGATTAGGGTTTTTGGCACGTTTAGGGTTTGCACGCTTGCATGTATGCATGCATGCATGGGAACCCGGCTCAGGCATGCGCATGTTCGTGGAATTAGGGTTTGTATGGCACCTGCATGTGCCAGCATGCAAGCGGGGAAGAGACGTTGGGTTGACGAGATGAGTGTCAGGACTTAATTATAATTATATACAGTATTCGACATAAGTTTTGAACGTGTTCTGATCATGAGATCATGCGTTTTTCAGGTTTGGGATTCGAGCATAGAGGGACGAGTTGTATAGCAAGGACTGAGCCTCAGTATAACCTGTGAGTTTCTAATCCCCTCTTTAAAATATTTTTTTAAACCTTTTGGGGCTATCGTACATACTTTTGAGACATGTTTTTTTACAATAAATGAATATCGAGCTTTGGGGTGTAAACCGATGAGTTTACAAATTCAACTATTTAAATACAGGGCTAAGGGACTACGTGTTGTCCTTGAGAGGTGTAGGTTAAAGGTGGGTATATGATCATGGGTCGTATGGTGACCTAACAGTGGTGAGTCGGGATTGTTGTTACGGGTCGTACGGGTACGACTAGGAGGTGTCACAGGGTGTGCATGTACGTAGTATACACTTAGATAACGAGATATAGTATTTGTATGAGCGTTGATATAGTAGCAGTGTATTGTGTTATGTGTTAGTCGAGGTGAGTCGGGATATAAGCTAAACGCTTATGAATACGTGTAGGATATTTTATTCTAATGCTATGTGTGAGGTGCAGGTGCATTTAATGTGACATGTACATAGTGTATAATGTTATGTGTTTATACATGTGTTTTATGTATTGTGTCGTTGTCCTTATGACACGGCGGGTATTGTGTTGGCATTGTTGTCATTATGACATGGCAAACGGGATTATGGAGGACTAAGTCCTTCGGGAGGTCACCAATGGTGACGATGTCCAACAGGATAGTGATGAGCTCGGGGTGTGTCGAACGGCCTGACGAGGGTAACCCTGACGAGGGTGCAGTAATGAGGTATATGTTTGTGTGCTTATATATTTGTGTTAAATTGCATATAAGAGTGAGTTGTATTTATTATGCATGAGATAGTAATAATGTGGTGAGTCGAGTTAGATTGACCATTGTGTCAGGATTGTGATGTGATGCTTACAACTGTTATGTGAGTTGATTTATAAGAGCCTTGGTCAAGGCTGAGTAAGTTGATGCCTAGGGATTTGTTGTGTTAACCAAGTGTCGGGTTAATACATGTACTTGAGTATGAGTTATTATTGTAGGTAAGTTCGACCTATGTCGAAGAGACTGCTGGATTATTATTATTATGGGATGAGTCTTGGGTAATGAGCTATTATGGTATGAGTCTTGGGTAAGGAGCTATTATGGGATATCGGGTGATAACCGGAGTTATCTATTTGTTAATGAATTGTGGACCTATTTTATAAGGACCGAGGGTCCTGAGTAAAGTCTAAATAACTTTTGAGACGAGTTGGCTTTTAGTCAAACTAAACTATTAGAACTCACTCAGCGTAGCTGACTTTGTGTGTAAGACAGATTGTTTTGCAGGTAAGCGTTGCGTTGACGTATCTTAGCTTGGGAGCGGTGTTACTCGGATTGGTGTGCAAGCATTCGTGAGGTAAATTAATGACATTAAATACTAATTAATGTTTTTAGAAAACTTCCATTGTAGTTTAATACATCTAAAATGAGTATTTTCAAGGGAATAACCCGTTATGAGAACCAACTGTAGGGTGCCTGGTTTGGGGCCTTACAAGTTGGTATCAGAGCCGTGGTTTATGAGAAAACTGGTGTTTTTTTAAGCAAATAAAACGCCTTAACTTAAACTGAAAATGGGACAAGGGTGAAACGAATTCCACCACGAGTAACCGCGAGCCAAGAGGTACGTCTTTCGAGTTGAGCAGTAATTATTATTTACCGTTTGTGTAGTGTTACACTAGGTAAAGCGATTGGTGTGAGTATGTGATTTATGGTTTCGTGTGGGATCATGATGTGTGCTATGTGCTGTAGTAGTATGTATAACTAATTGGAGTTGTGTGGTGTGATTAAGTGAGATTATGTTGTGAGTTGAGTAATGCAGAGTAGCATTAATTGTAACTATGTGAGATAGTTTGGTGTGTCGATATGATTTAATGATTTTGCGTGTAACCTTGGATGGTGTGAAATTGTAATAAATTTGATGATTTGCTAGATTATTGTGTGATACTATGTGAGTTGTGTGGGATGCATGTGCATCCGTGGTGTGCGAAAGATAGAAAGCTAGCGTGAATATGATGGGGAAGGTTTAGAATCCGACCAGTAATGTGGACCACCAAATTGCATTTGATCATCGTGATTTGGCAGTCTATGATTACTCTCAAATTCTGAATTTGACGCCCATAGTAATCACTCCAACGTTCTATCTTGTGCAGGTACTGATGGCTAAGACAAAGCGTACCAAATCTGTCAGACGGGGAGCTCCGGCTGGGGGAAGAGCAGATCGTCAGAACAACAGGCGGCTCCTGCAGACAAGACGGACAGTGACATAGAAGTGGTGTTGGCGCTTCCCGCGTCAAGTGTGACTAGAGCTGAAAATGGCAGCATCCCGCGTGGGGCTGAGACCTGAATGACAGGATGGAAAAGGATGGCCGTGTCGACATTACACTATTTCCGTCCAGGATGTGGACCTGCATGGTTGAGAGATCAAGCACTTACTAAAGCTAAGGGAGCTCTATCTAGAGAGGAACTGGCTAATGACCTGGGATCTGATGAGGAGGAACCGGAGGAGGACACAGGAGATACCCCTAATGTGGTCCCATAGTAATCTTGCGAGCATTGTTCGAGATGTTGGACTTCTAGATGAGTTTTGGACGTGACGGTCGTCACGAGAGATTGTGGGGTGATTTAACATTTTGAGTGATTTGACGTTTACGTGGTGTGATGTTTATTTCAAATATTTACTATTTGATTTTAACATTTAGTGCGAGTTATACCGTGAGATGATTTGGGTATGATAAATGACAGTTGCATGCATGATAACTTGCTATTGGTGGTGCAGTGTTAATTATGTGTGATTAGGTGATTACCTTTGAACAACATGAGTTAACACCTAAATGTAATCATTAATATGATGCTAGAGCTTGGTTGATTTGACTATATGAGTAGACCAGTGTAGACCTGAGTTTTGATTGATTGTGTGTGTCTACGGTATTAAGATAGTGTCACCTATGTGTTATGCTTAGGTGATGTATGAAGTGTAAGGGGGTATGTTTAGCCTTACTATGATATTAAATGTCTTTATATCTTATGGCATAGATCTTCGCGAGCTAAAATATTTTGGTGCTTAAGGAAATGAAAGTGTTTTGTGAATTAACTTGTATGTCGTTAATTGAGTTGCAATGAGTACGACTTATTTGTGTCACGTACTTAATAGTCATGGCGGGAGATCAAGCGTAAGCTTGATATTGTGTCTGGCATTAGTCAGGCGGGAGATCAAGTGTAAGCTTGATATGGTGTTGACATTTGTCAACATGTTATTGTGTCTGACGAGTCAGGCGGGAGATCGTGTTTGCTTATGTCTTCGGGCTAGACAACATGATATATTTTTGTGTCTATAAATGACAAGGTCATATTGTATGCACATAGATTTACCCAGGTCTAGCTAGTTGTGTGTGTGCACTTTGTGCGAGTTAGAAGGTTGAGTTACTAGTACATGTGCAGAACAATGTATGTTCTGTAGTTATGTGTGTCCTTGTAGTACACGCTTAGTTATGCATAGGACGGATGGTCAGTATGCTCAAGTATAGTATTTCTATCTTGACGATTTTCTCGACGTTGATGCATCGAGGTGGTGCAAAGAGTTTTGACGTCTTCTAGGCGACCAGTGAGGTGCTCTTATGAGATGCCTACGCTTATATCTAGGGAATTCGGAGTACGAAGCCAATGGGCGGAGCTCTAAGAATAGATGATGAAAGCGTCTATGTGGACACTTGACCAGAAATGTTTATGATGAGATCGAGGTGATGACGCTGAAGATTTCAGCATAGTAGTTAACAAGGTGTCGAAGGAACCTCATGGAACACGTTCCATATAAAGAATTCAGTCGAGGCAAGACACTAGATGAATAGGGATGTTTTCCCTGGAAGAGACGACATATATCTGGGGCTTGTGACCAGGCGGACTTCTTGTTCGTACATGATAAATGAGATGCGGTCGGTGATCGCTTGGTAATGGTAGAGCAACGTTGAGGAAGGTGAAACCCAAGAGGGGCAAGTGTAGGATTGCACGTAAGTGACTAGGAAGGAAATGCCTATGCTGGTAAAAGTAAGACTAGCTTAAAGCGAGCTCCTGCAGAGCATTCAAGTAAGACTAGCTTAAAGCTAGCTTAAAACTAGCTTAAAGCGAGCTCTTGGTATTGAATGCGTGATAATGAAGTAAAGAGATATTTTGATAGAGAAATTTTGTGGAGACCAGTGTAGCTTTGCACAAGCTCCTGGAGATAATCAGAGAAGGAAAGAAGTGATATCTTTATGGGTAGGGCGGTGGGCTTCTGTTTGAGAAAATCATCACAGGATGGTGAAGGTATGAGATGAGAAGTCAGGGAACGTGTAGGTGAAATCTACAAGTCCCAATGTTGAAAGCGGGCAACGGAGATGACTCTCTTGAACGCCCAGGATGGTTGTGTTGCAAAGCAAGGTAAATGTTGGCACCGAATGAATTGGGTGCAAAATAATATGTTGTATTGATTTGTACCGACGTAGGATTCGAGGACGAATCCTCTTTTTAGGAGGGTAGACTTGTTACATCCCAGACATCTAGAAGCTTGCAATTCGGGTCGGTGGATGACTCGAATTTGTATTTATCAAAGTAATGAGTAGGGTTAGTCGAAGGAGGTACGTTTAATTACCGAAAGGACCCGAATGGTCATTATTAAGCAGTGCAAGTTAAAAACGCGTGGTTTAGAAAAGGCGAGGACCCGGATGTAACTGTAGGAGGTATATAAGAAAACTATTGAAAAATCCTAAGCCATTTTTGGCTTGACCTTGTGCGACGGCAGTAAGAAACCGAGAGAGAGAGAGAGGAGTCACCGGAGAAGGAAGGAGGGACACGGCGGTGGTGGCACGTCAGACCTACGACGACGTTAGCAAGGAAGAAGCACAACGGCGTGTAAGGTAACCTCCGAACCTTGTTATTCTATTTCTTGCTTCGGGAATCGGCTAGGGTTTTGAGTTTCATGTTCATGGCCGGAGACGTGGTGAGGGAGATGACGGTGGTCGGCTATAGTGGTGGTACAAGCACGTTAGGCGGCCGACAGTGAGGTGGTTGCATGCGACAGGGACGGGCAGTAGCGAGGGGTTACGACGGTGGCCGGTTGGAGTGATGATCGGGTTCGGGGAAAAGAAAGGGGAAACAGGGGGATAAGCGGTCGGGGTGCGGCAGTTGTTACAGGTGTGGTGGTGCACTAAGGTGGTGTACGGCTGCTGGTGATGGCAGTGGCGGAGCAGCCATAGTGACGGTGAACTCGGGAATAGCCGGGGACGATGGAACCGGCTAAGAGAGATTGTTTTATAAGCTATTATGGGATATCGGGTGACAACCGGAGTTATCTATTTGTTAATGAGCTATTATGGGATATCGGGTGATAACCGGAGTTATCTATTTGTTAAAGAATTGTGGACCTATTTTATAAGGACCGTGGGTCCTGAGTAAAGTCTAAATAACTTTTGAGACTAGTTGGCTTTTAGTCAAACTAATTTATTAGAACTCACTCAGCGTAGCTAACTTTGTGTGTACGATAGATTGTTTTGCAGGTAAGCGTTGCGTTGACGTATCTTGGCTTGGGAGCGGTGCTACTCGGATTGGTGTGCAAGCATTCGTGAGGTAACTTAATGACATTAAATACTAATTAATGTTTTTAGAAAGACTTCCGTTGTAGTTTAATACATCTAAAATGAGTATTTTTAAGGGAATAACCCGTTATGAGAACCAACTGGACGGTGCCTGGTTTGGGGCCTTACAGAGACATCCTGGTTGTCTTTCGGATAATAGTTTTGCAATTTGCTCTAATCACGTTTCAAGGGCTTGAAAATTTCCTTTTTCTGTCTTGAACTCAGCTTCATGAAGACTAAACCGTTCCTCATATCGTTTATGAAGGGAGTCCGCTAGAAGTGCTTGACTTTCAGTTGTATAGATCAACTTAATTACCGCTTCCTCTAGGCTTAACCCATTAATTTGCTTGTTAGCTCCTTGAAATTGTTAACGAGGCTGATAGTTCTGGGATTGTCTTTGTTGAAACTGTTGTTGTTGTCCGAAGCCAGATTGTCCCTGATTGTTATTATCCCTCCAGCTAAAATTCGGATGGTTCCTCCATCCAGGGTTGTAAGTATTGTTGTAGAGGTTGTTCTGCGGGCGATTTGTTCCGATAAAGTCAACCTGCTCAGCATCAACAGTGATGCTTTTTACTTCTTCAGTAGTTTCATGGGTTGCTTTGCCCTTGCTAAGTTGATTGAGTCGAGTGGTGAGGGCGTCCACTTAAGTAGAAAGTGAAGTGACAGTATCGACAAAGTGAACTCCTTGCCTTGCTCCCCTTTTACTCCTTGGATTGTACCATTCATAGCTATTCATTTCTATTTCCTCAATTAGGTTGTATGCTTATTATGGCCCCTTGTTTCCAAAAATACCATCTGCAGTAGCGTCAAGTGTCTAACGAGCTTGGTTGTGCAACCCATTGTAGAATGATGACACTTGTAACCAAACCTCTAACCCATAATGAGGACATTTTCTCAACATATCCTTAAAGCGTTCTCATGCCTCATACAGTGATTCACCATCATCCTGAGTGAATGTGGTGATATCATTTCTTAGTTTAGCAGTTTTAGCTGGCGGGAAGTATTTCGACAGGAATTTCTGAGCAAGATTGTCCCATGTAGTGATTGACCCAGTAGGAAGAGAATTTAGCCATTCCTTAGCTCGTTCCCTTAAGGAGAATGGAAACATTCGAAGACGAATTGCGTCATTCGAAACTCCGTTCAGTTTGAAAGTGTCACAAATTTTGAGGAAATTTGCAATGTGGGCATGTGGATCTTCATCGGGTAATCCATGGAAAGTGCATCATGACTGGATCATGTGGATAACATGAGACTTGATCTCAAAGTTGTTAGCGTCAACCGTTGGCCTTGTGATGCTAGACCCCAAATCTTCTAGTGACGGTCTTGCGAATTCCGAAATATTGCTGTTTTCAACTGCCATTTTTCTAGCACGGTTTTCTCGTATTCGACGGTGAAAGAATCTTTCGGGCTCTGCTAAAGGTCGATATAAACCAGTAGTGCAGCTATGGATCATACACTATTGCAACAAAATGTAAGAGGAAAACAGATGGAAAATGATAAGGCTAATCCGTTAACTCGAATTTTTCTTGAAATCACCGTGTCCCCAGCAACGGTGCCAAAAAATTGATGTGTCGTTTTTAGTATATAAAAATATAACAAATACATTTTTAGGATGGTTTTACGAGATCAGGTTTTAAATTTATAAAATGATAATTACTTTAACTTAAAAACACACACAATAGGCAAGTGTACCTATCGCAACGTAATATAGTTTAGGTAAGAAACAAGTATCGAACCAATGGACACGGTCGAGTTCCAGTACTCAAGTTTTTTATCGTTTAGACGGATCAATTAGTGAGTGGGTTTTGTGTGCCTGTATTTCAGTTTCATGTAATTTACTACTTTAATTAGTTTTTGTCTGGGCCATCGAAACTATCTAGTTTCAGTTGAGTTTGCTCAATCGAAACTAGTAGTTTCAATAGATTGGTTGTTTCTATAGGAGGTTCTTAAATATGATGTAAATGCTCAATCGAAACTAGTAGTTTCGATGATCATAGTTTCGATACCTGTCAGCAGCCTATATATAGCCTAGTTTGAGAACGTTTTGGTTGGGAGTGACGGTCGTGCAACCCTCTGTCTGCTCCCCAGGCTCGTCTTTTAGCTGCTGGTTGACTTGGTTTGACCTGGTTTGACTTCTTAGGGGTCAATGCTCGGGTTTGGTCCTCCAAAAGCTTGATTACTTCATGTTTTAGGCTGGTTTTTGCTCAGTTTATCTTGGAACAACGAATAACCTGCAATTGTGAAATATTAACATTTTAAGTATCAATTGAAAGACTTTTAATCAATTAGTGCCATAATATGGGTATTATTATGCATGCATAACTTGTTTAATTTATGGCATATCAAAGGTATCGAAACTACTGGGGGACAATTTCTGTTTTTCAGTTTCCAATCGAAACTTATTGTATGTACCTGTTGTCTGAGAAAAGGTATCATCGAAACTAGTGAATTTGTCTTTTCTTTATCAAAACTAACTCTTGCAGCGAAACTTCTTGCCTATCGAAACTAGTTTCAATCGAAACTTGTAGTTTCTGTTGTTCTCTCCATCATCGAAACTAGTTGTTTCGATCAAGTTGTTCCCTATCAAAACTAGTAGTTTCGGTCAGTCTATTCTCAATCGAAACTAGCTTCTGTTTAGTTGAAATTTTTCTGAGAAATGGCATCTTCAAGCAACAATGAGTACACTGGGTGAAACAAACCACCTGCCTTGGTGTATACTAGAGATTTTGATGATTGGACTAAGAAGATGTAGACCTTCTTTCAATTCCATGACCACACCCTTTTGAACACAATCATTGATGGTCCACAAAAGCCTGTGGTTACTACGGCAGATGTTTAGCGTCCCAAGACTGTTGCCGAATATGATGGGAAGGATATTGCATTGATTTCCAGAGACAACAAAGCCTATAGATCCATTGGTATGGCTCTTCCAATTGATGTGTTCAACATATTTGCTGAGTATACTACCGCCAAGGATCTTTGGGTGGCTCTGTGTACTAGATATGTAGGAAATGCTGAGGTTAAGGAAAGCAAAAGAGATTTGATCAAGAAATAGTATGAAATGTTTAGCAGTTCTCAAGCATTGTATCTATGTTGAAAGTTTTGTGAACTTAGTATCCAACTGTTGAGATGAACAAAAAGCTGCTTGACTCACTACCTGAGGAGTGGAACATGTACAGGATTATGATCAAAAAGACTGAGAAGCTAAGTGATCTGTCACAAACAAGAACTTTACAGCATTCTAGAATCTTCTGAGTTGGAGATAAAGAAAGGTGTCATCACTATAACAAATCAGTCAGGAAACACCGCTCTTCTTGCTGGTCAAAGCTCTTCCAGCCAATCCACAAAATCAAATATGGCATACTACTAGACTGATGTTCTACCGTCTGTATCGGGGATCCAGCCTTCCGGCTCCACTACCACATAGAAGCAGTCTCCCATTATTCCCGATGACTACTTGCCTATAATGACTGCTTTCAAGTCATGCTATGATGCCTTGATCTCAGGAACTTGACACCAGTCAGTTTCCAACCTCATGATCTGGAGTAGATCAATTCAGATGATCTGGAAGATTGATATTGATTAGTGCATGGCAATGCTAGCTCTGAGGACTAAGAGATTCATCAAGAGAATTGGGTTGGATAGATTCAGAATGGGAAAGAATTTGGGATTTGATATCAAGAAGGTGAGATGCTACAATTGTGATTAGCTGGGTCACTTTGCAAGAAACTGCAAGGAGCCATCTTCAAAGGAGCAACATGAGAAGAAGAACTCAAATAGGAAACAAGCTGCAAACTCTCCCAATTCCACTGTAACTTCCAGCTCTAAAGCTTTGGTCTGTCAGGCTGATGGGCATTATCACTGGGGAGATCAAGAGGAGGAAGCAGCTGACAAGGCTTTGATGGCTGATATTGAATAAAAGGATAAGCTTGTTATCATTCAACCAGCTGAGGATCTCACTGTTGTTCTAGCTGAGGTAATGTCTAGGATTTGCAAATCTCAATCCTGTTTAAATGAAATTCAAAAATATAGATTCATCAACCAAGCTTTGGTCGATGAAGGTGATCACATAAAAGTCATGTATGATCCTGTGGCTAAGAATGAAAAACTATAATTAAAGAAAATTTGTGACATTTCTGCTGAAAACCGATATTTAATTGTGCAACTTACCACCCAAAAGAATAATAATCCAGTTTTAACTGAAAGACTTCAAAAGACTGAGAAAGCAAATTTTCAAGTTGAAAACATGGGTATAGATCAGAAAATTTTGTTTGGAATCATTGATAAGCAAATCCATAAGAAAGTCACAGAAGGTATTGGATATAACACACATCCTCCGCCTTATTCCAAGTCAGGTAGATTCACTAATATGCCAGCTCCTCATGTTCCAACACCATTTGTTTGTACCTTATCTGCTGATAATTATATTAAAACTTCAGATTCTGATAATTTTGCTTCTTGTGTAGAGTCAGACTTTGTAAGTTCTGAAGATGATTGTGATGAGAGTACTAGTAAGAGAAGTATTTTAAATGAACATGAGTTGGATGAATGTAATAATATGTTCGTGTCAAAACCTGATATTTGTCAACACGTTGAAAACTTGTATTTTGATTTCATGCCTTTTGAGGATGATTGTTTGAGAAAGGACATTTCTAAGTTTAAGGATGCTTTACCTTTTCTTCCTAATTCTGTAAATGCTATGAGTTGTATTGAAAATTTTAAAAGTGCAAGAATTGTTATGACTAATCTTCCACAAGAAACAATGAGCAATCAGGAGTTTTTCAGATTATAAAAAAATCAAACTCTTTAAGAAAGATTTGAAGAAGACAGAGTTGCTTATTATTCTGATGCCTCATGATGGGAATGTAGATAAGTATATAAAATATATATAAATATATATTTGTTTTAGAAATGGTTTCACGATATCAGGTTTTAAATTTATAAAATGATAAATACTCAATCTTAAAACACACATAGTAGACAATTGTACCTATCGCATCGTAATATAGTTTAAGTAAGAACTAAGTATCGAACTAATGGACACGGTCGGGTTTTAATACTGAACTATTGTTATCATTTAGCTGGTTTAATTAGTGACTGGGTTTTGTGTGCTTGTGAAGCGGAAAAGTAAATGACAGAAAAGTAAATGACGGTAAAGTAAATGACAGGAAAGTAAATATGTGCGTGATGTGTGTAACATAAATGTAACTAACAGAATAGTAAATAGCAGGAAAGTAAATATCTCGGAAATGATCAGGTCACAAAGAGTATTGCTTTGGGCTTCGAATCCGCTTGGTACGTGTTAATGTTAAGTTGACTAATCAAGTTATATGACTACTACAAACTTGTGACCCGGGTCACAAGTAGAGCCTCGTCCTCACGACATTTGATTCACGAATTAAAATATTTAAATTAAATTAGTAAAGCCTCCCACTAGGGACAAAATTTACCCTCAACCCTCTGGTGTTATCTCCAGGTTGGTTTGAGACACTGAACTTAAATGCTTAATATTATTGGTAAATAGGTGATTATACTTTGCTCACCGGGAGGCGGCGTGACAATGGGACCGAGTATAAAGACGTACTGTTACTAACATGAGTTCACCAATTCTTGGTCGCATAATAAGTTCGTATAAAGATATACGACCTTAATAATGCTGACCAAGCCTTGGCTTATCTATCTCTACTCGTATAAAGACGTACAAGCTTTAAAGGAAGTTTGATTAAAAAGGTTTTATGGTCTTACACTTTAAAATCAAGAACACTCACAAATATAAAGATGGATTTAGACAATAATAAAAGTCCATTGAATGGTTGTTTTAAGAGCGAATAATTAAAGACATAAACATACCACTAGATTAATACGTCAAACATTAACATGCACCAAACTTCATCTTCACCCTAGCAATACATAGAGTTTAGCCATGAATGGCTATACTAACTAGCGTAACGCTGAGTTTCTTAGGCTCCCCTATTGTGACACCCAGCATTTCAGGTCAATATCCATGTTCATAATTTCACGTTCATAATTTATATTTCCTGAATTTTTATTTTGACAAAGTATCGTCAAGGAGTCTAGCAAAGGAACACGCGTCATGTTTTAGTAATTTAAGGAATTACTAGGAAATAGATATTTATAACTCGCAATGTACGTTCATTGGTGATTAGCAAGATTTTTACAAATAAATTCTAGAAACACGTTTTAATATAAAAACACATATACTGGTGACTAAACCTTTAAAAATGAACATAAAAATGTGTGTTACTTGGTCTTAAGTTATTTATATGTGTAAACATGAATGATATAGTTAAGACTATAACTATGTCGGGATCAACTAGTAAACTATGAAAACTAGTCAAGATACACAAAATATATAAGATTTTGATCTTAAAAGTTCAAACACCGGGTATTATATCACGGGATCATCTACCGGGTTACACCACCTAAAAAACCATCTAACTAACCATTAAATTTATACTAGTGAAATGACAACACCCAACCCCCCTACTCCCCTTTTGGACGAAGATGGCCAAGTGGGGCCACCCACTTACAAAAATCAACAACTTCTTCATGATTCATACAAAAACCATACCACTTCAAGTGTGGCTCAAGCCAAGAGTCAAATCCATCTTTTCATGTCATGTTTGTAATAATTATAGGTATTCCAACACTCCAACTCCTTTCTCTCTATCTATATGTACAATGCACACACTACACAAACACATTTAGCACATTCAAATCCAAGAACAAATTCTAGAGAGGTTTAGCTAGAGATTTGGAGATTCAAGGAAGTCTTGGAGGTTTAAGGATCGGTTTTGTTAGCAACACAAGTCTTTATTACTTTCTACTCGGGATTCTTCACCTAACTTTGTCTAGTGATAACTTTTTCTAGTGATATGAAACCGACACAATCTCTAGATTCATCTTTATTTTCTTGGTTAAAGCATGTAGTTCACCATAAAAATCATGGAGATTTGAAAAGCTAATGATTTTAATAAATGTTTAATATTATTAAGTTAAAAGGTAATGTTTTGTACAAATATACATAAATGGCCAAAAATTTAGTATACATATGTGTAGGTGTTGTTGTTTGATCATGTGATGATAAAATATAGGTATTGAGTTAAAAGCATGATGAATGATCTAAAAATATGAAAAACTTGATGAAAAATGAAGCATGTATATATATATATATAAATCGTAATATATGTATATTTGTATGTATGTATTCATAGTTGAATAACATGGAAATTTTAAGTATGTGTATGCATGTGTTTTAAGTTTATTAACTTGGAAGTTGTGAAAGTGTATGTATGCATGTATAAGAACCGAAATATATATATATATATGTGTGTGTGTGTATGCATATAGTATTGTCGTTAACTTGGAGATGTTAATTATATATATATATCTATATATATAGAAATCAAAAATGGATATAAATGCACATGATTATAATTGTCAGTTTAGAATTGACTAAGTATATGTGTACATGTATAAGGATCGATATATGTGAATGTATATATATAAGGATAGTTATGAAACTTGAGTAAAATGTTGTATATATATATGGAAATCAAAATATATATATGGATGCATAATTATAATCGTTATCTTGAAAATAAATTAGGGATAATATTATATGGTTTGAAACTTGGATGATGAAAGGTTTAGAACATTTAGTAAAGACATAAATTTGTGTACATGCTTGTTAACATTTAGGACTTGGATAAAAGTGTTAGATGTCAAATAATAAAAATGATTAATATAACTATGCATGACGAACGTAAACGAGTTAATAAATGTAATTAGGAACATAAGTATTTGCATGTGGACGTAGCATCGTGGTTTGTTTGTACATGGAATAATTAACATGCATAGAATATACTTGAACCATATTTGATATTTTATATAATTATTATTTTTAAGAAATAATTATATGACTATACGTGGACTCAAATGTGAATATATTATAAGTTATATAAAAAATAATATACGTGACAACTCACCAATATGGAAACATAATATTTTCGTGGAAAATAAGTAAGTGTCTAGACTGGAATAATATTCACCTACGAGTCGTCACATGAAAACACGGTTTTACTAAACAAAGATGTACTTAACGGGATTCGTTAAGTCGGGTGAACAACTTACGTTTAAGACGGGTAGTCTTAACATATAAGGTATCTTTGTGTGATTAGGATACGGATAAGCGGGGCATACATTTATTCAAATATTTGCTAGCATACACTCTTGTCGAGGTCAGTTTCACTGTCCCCTTTTCTTGTTTTTGAAATGTTTTGGGGAGGAAACATACTTGTACTTATTTTCATATATTAATGAACGAACAAAGACCAGACCGTTATGTTTGCATGAGGAACAATAAAGCGCTAAAAGTCCCCTAAACAACATCAATATTTTGTAACCATTAGCTATGGACTTAGCCTAGGATTTTATGAATAGTACCATTGGGGGCGACGCCCCCGGTCATGGTTAGTTGCGCTAACCTGGACTTGAAGGGTCAAATGGCCGCATATTGTCTCATTCCGTTCTCGTGGTACAGCGAGGGAGGGGCATTCACCAGTCATGGTTTGGTTACGGTCTCGTGTTTTACATATTATTTGTATTCCTTGCTAGTTTACAAATGGGGTCAATTGGTCATTCATTGTTCAATTAATTGGTTATATATATACTGTTTGATCAGAAAAACTTATACATTTGAATGTTTGTTAACGTTGGAACTACAAGAACATTTGATCAAAACCTGTGAATTCACCAACCTCGTATTGACACTTTTTAAGTATGTTTTTTTAGGAAATTGAACGTGGTCTCAAAGTTAGCAATGTAGGATTACATGCATGCATGATGGATACGGATTTTGGAGGATTTCGCTTGTATAACTCAATACACATGGGTCATATTTGCGAAATCTTAACTTTTGTATTCTTAAATGACATTTTGAGATGTAAAACTTTAAACTTGATTATGTATCCAGTTATCATGTATGTGTTTGCGGTAATCATATGCTTTGGAAACCATGACCGTTACGCCTCGCGTTTCCGCTGTGGCGGTGTAACATCTCTGATCTTTCCATGTATTTGTTTTAAGTGCAATAAACAGTGTTTCCATTTCCAACTTCTAGTACAATTCTCTATGTTATCTACACAAATATTATGGTTCAGATTTCTGCAATATTATCTTGTTTATATACAAGTTAGAATTTAAGGATTTCATATCCTTATTCCATATACATACTTATCCACATAAAACAAATATACATATATACATGTAAGTCAAGTTACCTATCTATATGTAAACAAATATATATATATATATATATATATACATGTATAATTACAATGTAACGGTACAACCCCCCCCCCCCCTTAAACATTGAACCTAATAATTAAATCCTCAATTGGACCTTTGGAAATTGAACCTTGACTTTCAATTTTGACCTACAACACCAAATGTGACCCTGTTTGACTTTTAAAAGTCAAACAGGCCAAAATCAATGCAATCCGACAGGAGGCTTGTTTAAGCCGGTTGGATTGGACCTGTTTTGAGTGTTAGACCAAGTACTAATCAGTCCCAGGCCCAAACAACAATCCAATTCGATCAAGTCGCGCGGTTAATTTCAAATCCAAACACGTTTGACTCGGCAGAGTCAAACCGAGCTAAATTAGGAATGAATTCGGGGAATTAAGGCGTGTTGATGACCGCAAATCATCCCTAACGGTTCGCGCATGACCCCAGACCACAATCTAGACCCAATACATTCCCAATTGACTGAATTAACGCGTAATTCGTCTAAACGGCTGTCATCCTCCAACTCCTAATCGAATTCTGCTATCTAGATGAAATCAAGCCAATTAGACCATACCCACACCTTCGCATACTCACCCACAAACTCTCCCGACCCCAATTCAATCGGCATTACACCTCTGAGACGCTGTCGAGCATCAGGAACCGCCGGAGCCAAGTCCTAGTCGTTCTCACCCGATCCTCCACTAAATCGAATAAGGTTAGTCTCGTTTGATTCGTCCTAGGATGTAGTCCGATAGCCCCATAACAATTTGGGATTTCAAATCGAATCGGGACCAAAGGGGGATTAAGGTTCATATCGATCGATTGGAATTAGGGCCGGGGACCGGGTGTTCTATTTAGAATTTCGGAATACATATTCAACCAGCGAAACCACCCGGCTCAACTGGTTACGACACTGCACCATTGAACCGGGTGGCACGGGTTCGAAACCCGTACACCGAAGCCTTTTTGCGCGTTTAAACCTGACCAGACCCGACCCCCTCTTCGCCCTCGATTAAGGTCCATTTGAACCGAGATGTTACACGGGATGGTGCCCTGGTCCGGCGGTAGAGCACGACCCACACACAGAACCCACCCGGGTTCGAACCGGGTGGAGTTCTTTTTATAAAAAAAAAATCATTTTTAAACAGTTTTATAAACAAAAAAATTCTATTATAAACCCCCACTTAAATTAAGTCAGTTTAAATCAGAAATTCGCAATTTTTAACTTAAAACAATAATTCTAATAAATTCAAATAGTTTAAAAAAATTCCATCTTATAATTATCAAAAGGAAATATACTATTTAATTAAATTCCTAAATTATAAAAATTATGACAAGATTTTTGTAAATCGCTTTATTGTAAAACGAACTTTTATAAACCATTCGTGTTATTAAATCAAATATAATAGTGTAGAAACCATATTCAAACGAATAAAACTTATTTCAAAACATATAAACTAATAAATAACTATTTTATATTTTGATACATTTTCATAAATAAATAAACAAAAAAATTTTATTTATTTATATTATATTTAAATAAATATATATACCACACTATTTCTTTAAAAGCAATATTCTAAATAAATAAATTATTTAATTTATTTATTCATTATTCTTACAAACCCTAAACTTATTTTATATAACCACCAACGAATCCATTTTTGACAAAGAATGACACAAACCATCAGCACAAGTCCTTACACTTATAAACCCACTAAAACCTTAGACTTTAGATCTTTGTACATAACAATAATACATGTTTATATATTTATTCATTAGGTCGCACCTAGTGACCTACAACTCACCGCTACTATCTATTTGATTGTGCAATCTACGTTCTTTATACATGTGAGTTACATAGCCCCTCTTTTACTCTATTTTACAAACTTTTGGGGTGGAACATGAGTTCAATCTATATGTTTACAAACTACACAATACAATTCCACCCTACATCCATGTGTTACAATTTTGTGCTTTGTGCTTGAGTACTAGGTGTGTAGACCATCTTTATGCTACTATACAATCATTAACTATTTAGCCGACGGTAAACAGTGATAGATCTATTGAGTCTGACAAACCCACCCAGGTAGGGTGACTGTTACTGCCAACACGCTTTTGTTTTGCATGCTAGTTACAAAGGTTTGATTGTATACTTAGGTCACACGATGGTATCTCTCCATAAATGCCTTAATTGCCATGTTTGTATGAATTGTATGCACACAACACTATATTCTATTACATGACACGAAAACCTATGTATTCTCACCAACTTTCTAGTTGACTTTGTTTTAAACATGTTTCAGGTACTAATGTTTGAGGTGCTTCAAGTCTTGCTACACTTAGGATTTGGCCTAGTATTAATTTGAACAATTTATCTTTTGTAATCTACTTCGTTGAGTTATTGGATTGAATGTTGGTGTTACTTGAATTGAAATGAAATGTGATTGATAATTATTCAAACGTTAGTACACCATGAGCTGTGAACAATCTACATGTCCCGCCCCGACGTATTCCGCCGTCGGTTGGGGTGTGACAGATTGGTATCAGAGCCTTGGTTATAGGGATTTAGGTTATTAGACACCATTGACCTAGACTATAACTTTAGGACACCCAACAATGTCATGCTACATGTTTTATGTGATACGTGCTATTTGCTATATGTCACATGTTTAATATTTTTTTATGTGTTAGTTTATTTGATACTTAACTTATTAAACTTCATGACTTATTAGGTAAACTCAAATAATAAATTAAATAACCAATATCCATACCCATACCCTAAACCACACATCCTTCTTGCCTGCTCCATATCATCATCATCATAGCTTGTGGAATCGTATTCCTAGACTTTAGTCTATTAAAATAAATTTTTTTTTCTCTCCATTAAGGCTTTTAGGCTTTGTTAATTATTAAAGGACATGTGCAATCTGGAAGGGTGACACCTGTATTCCGGGTTTTCTGTCTAGGAAAGCATTTCATATAAATCCCAATCAACCGAGGGATCCGTATGCTTTCCTGGGAATTCCCGGGATGAGTGTTTACTTATAGGCTAAAGCACGTCTCCTTGGTAATTATATGAGTCTAATTAACCTTAATATGTCATAGTATTCGAGTGATTATGTCACTTTTTGAGTACAATCCGAACTATGAAATACTTATGTTTTTATCACCCTTCTATGTAATTCAAGAATTCTTACAACTCTCATTGTGTTATTTAAATCTGTAGAATGCCTCCACATCGTATCAACAACAACAACAATAGCAACAACAATAGCAATTATCATGCTGCTCTGCTCACCCAGTTTGTGACTCAACTTACCCAAGCCAATAACAACAACAATAATGGGCACACCAGTGGTAGTGCAAATGGTGGAGGTGGTGGTGGTGCCAACCCGCCACAATGTACCTTCAAACACTTCAACTCCTGCAATCCCCTCAAATTTTATGGCATCGAAGGAGCCACGGGACTCCTTCAATGGTTCGAGAGTATTGAGGGCACCTTCCTCAATAGTGACTGTCCGGACAATCTGCGTGTCCGCCATGCCACCAGTGTCTTCCAGAAACGGGCACTAACCTGGTGGAATGGGGAGAAGAGAACCAGGGGAGTGGATGTAGCAATGGCTCTGCCATGGGATGAGCTAAAGAGGATCATGACCGAGGAATTCTGTCCTCGGAACGAAATGAAAAAGTTGTAAGCAGAATTTTGGGATCTTACCCAAGATAGTGGTGAGAGCTTAGCATACACCAACCGTTTCCACAAACTGAGCATGCTGGTACCGCACATGGTCACACCCTTGTCTAGGTGTATTGAGAAGTACATTGGTGGATTGCCTAGACAAATCCAAGATACTGTTTTGGGGAGAAATCCCGCTAGTCTGGAGGATGCGATTCGCCTAGCTGCTACTTTGACCGACAACCATGTTAAAGCGGGTACTCTTACCCGAAAGGGTGCCAAGAAAGTCCAAGACACCACAACCCCTCCTGCTCATGTCAAAGAAGTCCAAACCGAACCTTACCGAAACACTAGAAAGAGAAAGGTGAAGAATTATGCGGTGGTCACTCCGGTTAATCAAGTTGCACCTATGGCTCAACACCCAGCCAAGAAACCTTATGGGGGCACCTACCTACTCTGCAACAACTGCAACTATCATCACCCCCAAACTATCCCATGTCGCCTTTGCAACCATTGTGGGAAACTTGGCCATACGGCCAATATTTGCCGATCTAGGGCACTTGGTACCCAAGCCAACCCAACTAATCAACCAAGAGCTAATCAAGTGATTCCAGTCAACGCAAATGGACGGGCTTGCTTCTAATGTGGCGACTCGACTCACTTCCGGAACCAATGTCCGAAACTTGTGAATGCTAATCAAGCCGGAGCTCGTGGGCGTGCTTTCAACATCAACGCCAATGAAGCTCAAGCTAGCGATCATGTGGTTAACGGTACGTTCCTTGTAAATAAGCAATTTGCATCCATACTATTTGATACCGGAGCCGATAAGAGTTTTGTGTCACTTAACTTTGAACCCTTACTTGCAAAAACACGATCCAAACTAGAAAGAACCTTCACCGTGGAAGTAGCGGATAGAAATTCCATCACTATTGACTCCATTATTCTTGACTGCTCCCTAGAACTCAATGGTCACACATTCCCAGTCAACCTTATACCAATGCCACTAGGAAGTTTTGACGTCATCATCGGCATGGATTGGTTGTCTAAAAACCATGCCGAAGTCATGTGCTTTGAAAAATACATCCGAGTACCTCTTCCATCGGGAGACATAAAGAAAGTCTTTGGCGAGAAACCTTGTAAGGGACTCAAACTGATGTCATGCATAACTGCCCAGAAATACATTCGAAAGAAGTGCATGGTTTTCCTAGCCCATGTGATTCAAAATGAAGACAAGAAGAAAAGTGTACAAGATATTCCCATCATTCGGGAGTTTCCCGAAGTCTTTCCCGATGACTTGCCCGGTCTTCCACCTGTTCGGCAAGTAAAGTTTTGCATCGATCTTGTACCCGGAGCAAACCCAGTGGCTAAAACTCCATACCGACTTGCACCTTCCGAGATGCAAGAACTTGCAAGTCAACTTCAAGAACTCGCCGACAAAGGATTCATACGCCCAAGTCATTCACCGTGGGGTGCACCAGTTCTATTTGTTAAAAAGAAGGACGGTTCAATCCGCATGTGTATTGACTACCGAGAACTCAACAAGCTTACAATCAAAAACCGCTACCCTTTACCTAGGATTGATGATCTCTTCGATCAGCTCCAAGGTTCTACTTGTTTCTCGAAGATTGATCTTCGATCTGGCTATCACCAACTACGTGTACGAGGGGAAGATATTCCCAAGACCGCCTTCCGAACAAGATATGGTCACTACGAGTTCATGGTTATGCCTTTTGGGTTAACCAATGCACCTGCTGTTTTTATGGATCTCATGAACAGCGTATGCAAACCATACCTTGACAAGTTCGTGATTGTTTTCATCGACGACATCTTGATCTATTCCAAGAATGAGGAAGAGCATGAGCAACACCTTAGACTGATCTTGGACCTCCTGAAGACGGAACAATTATACGCCAAGTTCTCAAAATGTGAATTTTGGCTAAAGGAGGTTCAATTTTTGGGTCACGTTGTTAATAAAAAGGGAATTCATGTTGACCCCCGCCAAAATCGAAGCTGTTAAGAATTGGAGTGCTCCTAAAACCCCTACCGAGGTTCATTCGTTTCTTGGTTTAGCGGGTTATTACCGAAGATTCATTTCTAATTTCTCCAAGATTGCTGTTCCCCTCACCGCCTTGACGCATAAAGGTAAACCTTATGTATGGGGGTCAAAGCAAGAAGAAGCCTTCCAAACTCTTAACCAGAAATTGTGCAATGCTCCCATCTTGACTCTTCCTGAAGGAAATGATGATCTAGTCGTCTACTGTGATGCCTCTAACCTAGGTCTTGGTTGTGTTCTCATGCAACGAGGCAAGGTAATCGCTTATGCATCGAGACAACTTAAGATCCACGAGAAGAACTATATGACGCACGATCTGGAGTTGGGTGCGGTCATATTTGCTTTAAAGATTTGGAGACATTATCTCTTTGGCACAAAATGTGTGGTATTCACCGACCACAAAAGCCTCCAACACATCTTCAACCAAAAAGATCTCAACATGAGACAACGACGTTGGGTTGAACTCCTTAGTGATTATGATTGCGAGATTCGTTATCATCCCGGCAAGGCAAACGTTGTAGCCGATGCACTGAGCCGTAAAGAACATGTCATGCTTCAAAGTGTCAAGATTCACTCCGATATCCAAACCCGTATTCTAGCAGCTCAGCACATCTCGGTTACCGAGGGCAATATGTATGAGGAAATGTCTTGTGGTGCTGAATTCCAATTGGAGACTAAAAACAATGGCTTACTTTATTTCTTGGATCGTATCTGGGTTCCCAATCGCAATGATCTTCGGGCATTCCTCATGACTGAGGCACACAAGTCTCGGTATTCTGTTCATCCCGGTGCGGATAAAATGTATCACAATCTTCGACCACAATATTGGTGGCCTGGTATGAAGAAAGACATTGCACTCTATGTTGAAAAATGTCTAACATGCTCTAAAGTCAAAGCCGAACATCAACGTCCTTCCGGTTTACTTGAACAACCGGAAATCCCCGTGTGGAAATGGGAGAATCTAGCCATGGATTTCATTACTAAACTTCCCCGCACTTCAAGCGGCTATGATAGCATTTGGGTAATCATTGAACGTCTCACTAAATCTGCACACTTCTTGCCCATCCGTGAAGACTATCGGGTTGAGAAATTGGCCCGAATCTACATTGACAAGATTGTGAGCCGTCACGGTGTTCCTTTGAACATAATATCCGATAGAGATGCTCGTTTCACTTCCAGGTTTTGGCAATCTCTACAAAAGGCACTTGGCACACGATTGGATTTAAGCACGGCCTACCATCCACAAACTGATGGTCAGACCGAGCGAACAATTCAAACCCTTGAAGACATGCTGAGAGCCTGTGTCATAGACTTTGGTGGCAATTGGGATTCACATTTGACACTTATTGAATTCTCCTATAATAACAGCTACCACACCAGCATCAACATGGCCCCATTTGAAGCTCTTTATGGTCGCAAATGTCGTTCTCCTATATGTTGGAACGAGATTGGTGAAGCACCAATCACCGGTCCCGAGTTAATTCAAGAAACAACCGACAAAATCCTTCAAATCTGTGACAATATCCGAGTAGCGAGAAGTCGACAAAAGAGCTATGCCGACAAGAGACGAAAACCCTTGGAATTCCAAGTGGGTGACCTTGTGCTTCTAAAGGTATCCCCTTGGAAGTGTGTGATTCGCTTTGGGAAGAAAGGAAAACTAGCACCTCATTATGTAGGCCCGTTCGAAATCCTTGAAAGAATTGGGAAAGTGGCTTACAAACTCGACCTACCTCCGGAACTCAACAATGTCCATCCAACTTTCCATGTGTCCAACTTGAAGAAATGCCTTGCTGACGAGAATCTTCACATACCCCTCGACGATGTACGCGTTGATGAAACGATGCACTTCGTTGAGAAACCGGTAGAGATCATGGACCGTGAGATCAAACAACTCAAGCGAAGCCGAATTCCTATAGTCAAAGTCCGTTGGGATTCTAAACGTGGTCCTGAGTCCACTTGGGAACGTGAGGACCAAATGAAGCTCAAGTATCCTCACCTTTTCACCAATCCAGCAGCCTCCACTAGTTAAATTTCGGGACGAAATCCCCTCAACATGGGGAGACTGTAACATCTCTGATCTTTCCATGTATTTGTTTTAAGTGCAATAAACAGTGTTTCCATTTCCAACTTCTAGTACAATTCTCTATGTTATCTACACAAATATTATGGTTCAGATTTCCGCAATATTATCCTGTTTATATACAAGTTAGAATTTAAGGATTTCATATCCTTATTCCATATACATACTTATCCACATAAAACAAATATACATATATACATGTAAGTCAAGTTACCTATCTATATGTAAACAAATATATATATATATATATATATATATATATATACATGTATAATTACAATGTAACGGTACAACCCCCCCCCCCCCCCTTAAACATTGAACCTAATAATTAAATCCTCAATTGGACCTTTGGAAATTGAACCTTGACTTTCAATTTTGACCTACAACACCAAATGTGACCCTTTTTGACTTTTAAAAGTCAAACAGGCCAAAATCAATGCAATCCGGCAGGAGGCTTGTTTAAGCCGGTTGGATTGGACCTGTTTTGAGAGTTAGACCAAGTACTAATCAGTCCCATGCCCAAACAACAATACAATTCGATCAAGTCGCGCGGTTATTTTCAAATCCAAACACGTTTGACTCGGCAGAGTCAAACCGAGCTAAATTAGGAATGAATTCGGGGAATTAAGGCGTGCTGATGACAGCAAATCATCCCTAAATGGTTCGCGCATGACCCCAGACCACAATCTCGACCCAATACATTCCCAATTGACTGAATTAACGCGTAATTCGTCTAAACGGCTGTCATCCTCCAACTCCTAATCGAATTCTGCTATCTAGATGAAATCAAGCCAATTAGACCATACCCACACCTTCGCATACTCACCCACAAACTCTCTCGACCCCAATTCAATCGGCATTACACCTCTGAGACGCTGTCGAGCATCAGGAACCGCCGGAGCCAAGTCCTAGTCGTTCTCACCTGATCCTCCACTAAATCGAATAAGGTTAGTCTCGTTTGATTCATCCTAGGATGTAGTCCGATAGCCCCATAACAATTTGGGATTTCAAATCGAATCGGGACCAAAGGGGGATTAGGGTTCATATCGATCGATTGGAATTAGGGCCGGGGACTGGGTGTTCTATTTAGAATTTCGGAATAAATATTCAACCAGCGAAACCACCCGGCTCAACTGGTTACGACACTGCACCATTGAACCGGGTGGCACGGGTTCAAAACCCGTACACCGAAGCCTTTTTGCGCGTTTAAACCTGACCAGACCCGACCCCCTCTTCGCCCTCGATTAAGGTCCATTTGAACCGGGATGTTACACGGGATGGTGCCCTGGTCCGGCGGTAGAGCACGACCCACACACAGAACCCACCCGGGTTCGAACCGGGTGGAGTTCTTTTTATAAAAAAATCATTTTTAAACAGTTTTATAAACAAAAAAATTCTATTATAAACCCCCACCTAAATTAAGTCAGTTTAAATCAGAAATTCGCAATTTTTAACTTAAAACAATAATTCTAATAAATTCAAATTGTTTAAAAAAATTCCATCTTATAATTATCAAAAGGAAATATACTATTTAATTAAATTCCTAAATTATAAAAATTATGACAAGATTTTTGTAAATCGCTTTATTGTAAAACTAACTTTTATAAACCATTCGTGTTATTAAATCAAATATAATAGTGTAGAAACCATATTCAAACGAATAAAACTTATTTCAAAACATATAAACTAATAAATAACTATTTTATATTTTGAGACATTTTCATAAATAAATAAATAAACAAAAAAATTTTATTTATTTATATTATATTTAAATAAATATATATACCACACTATTTCTTTAAAAGCAATATTCTAAATAAATAAATTATTTATTTTATTTATTCATTATTCTTACAAACCATAAACTTATTTTATATAACCACCAACGAATCCATTTTTGACAAAGAATGACACAAACCATCAGCACAAGTCCTTACACTTATAAACCCACTAAAACCTTAGACTTTAGATCTTTGTACATAACAATAATACATGTTTATACATTTATTCATTAGGTCGCACCTAGTGACCTACAACTTACCGCTACTATCTATTTGATTGTGCAATCTACGTTCTTTATACATGTGAGTTACATAGCCCCTCTTTTACTCTATTTTACAAACTTTTGGGGTGGAACATGAGTTCAATCTATATGTTTACAAACTACACAATACAATTCCACCCTACATCCATGTGTTACAATTTTGTGCTTTGTGCTTGAGTACTAGGTGTGTAGACCATCTTTATGCTACTGTACAATCATTAACTATTTAGCCGACGGTAAACAGTGATAGATCTATTGAGTCTGACAAACCCACCCAGGTAGGGTGACTGTTACTGCCAACACGCTTTTGTTTTGCATGCTAGTTACAAAGGTTTGATTGTATACTTAGGTCACACGATGGTATCTCTCTATAAATGCCTTAATTGCCATGTTTGTATGAATTGTATGCACACAACACTATATTCTATTACATGACACGAAAACCTATGTATTCTCACCAACTTTCTAGTTGACTTTGTTTTAACCATGTTTCAGGTACTAATGTTTGAGGTGCTTCAAGTCTTGCTACACTTAGGATTTGGCCTAGTATTAATTTGAACAATTTATCTTTTGTAATCTACTTCGTTGAGTTATTGGATTGAATGTTGGTGTTACTTGAATTGAAATGAAATGTGATTGATAATTATTCAAACGTTAGTAAACCATGAGCTGTGAACAATCTACATGTCCCGCCCCGACGTATTCCGCCGTCGGTTGGGGTGTGACAGGCGGGGTGTGACAGATTGGTATCAGAGCTATTGATTGTAGCGAACTAGGAGTCTAAAACTGAACCTTGTCTATAATTTAAATGACTCACTAAAACGCTTTCATTGCATAACCATTCATCATGTCACATGGATATTGTGGTCACCTCATGTCACACACTAACCCCACTCTAACTTTAGTCCGCTACACCGACACGACAGTGCACCGTTTAGATTCCGTAGTAGTCGACGAGATGGCTGAGCCTACAGACGTGCCCGTGCCTAGAGGCCTAGAGTGGATATTTCCTATTGGGATTGGTTGACTCGAGCGATCCGGATGTTGAGGGTGGAGGAGGATCTTCCTACGACTTGCGACCCTGCCGGACTATCCTGCTTATCACGACCCATACCGCTCACATGGGAGTGCGTGGAGTGCACCATTCCATACTAGTCACTCGTAGCAATACACACGGGGAGAAGATCTGCCATCTGGAGACTGATGTAGGAAATATTCAGGAGGACATGGCGACAGTACAACACCTGAAGTTGTACGTTTTAGGGGTAATTGAGGATCAAGAGTTGTACGACCAGTCCCTTCATAACGTAGTTAACCGTTTGGTGGAGGTCGAGAGGAGACTAGCAGAGATGGAGTTGAGGACCACCGCCGCTGAGCGGAGGGCAGAGGAAGCCGAGCAGAGGGCGTTTGAGGCTGAGCTCCGAGCTACTTTAGCTGAGGCACGCATGGAGGCTATGATGACCTCAGCTACCGTTTATTCCAGGAACACTTTCCTATTTCTAGACCTATTATAGGCGGGTTATGCCCGTAACAAACTATGTAGTTTGAAACTTTGGTACTGATGTGGTCATATGAACCCATCTATTTTGTATCCTTGTCTTTTGGAACAATGTACTATATATGTTTTAACTATGTATGTGTAATATATGTTGTGATGATGGTTGTCTACGTTTGATGTTGTTGTATCCTTTATGTCATGTTATATCATTATTATTATATAATGTTGTTTCTTTTTAAATCTTATGTTAGAAAGAACACAATGACACCTAAGCAAAGGATGACCCGTGACACCACTGGTGACAACAACGACACGATTTTCACAAACGTGGAGCTCATATCACAAACGGGTAGCCGCCGCCATGGAGCAGTATGAAGCCAATTGAAAAAGCGGTGGAGGGAATGGTAGTGGTATCGGCGGAGGACGTGCAGGAGGCAGTGGCACAACCAGAGGTTCTGGAGATGCTTCGAGCAAGAAGTGCACCTATAAGGCCTTTCTATCCTGCAACCCTCATAACTTCAATGGCACTGAGGGTGCAGTAGGCCTGATGAGGTGGATTGAGAAGACGGAGTCGGTGATTGATATCAGTGAATGCACCGCTGACTGAATAGTGAAGTATTCTACTTGCACACTCACTGATAAAGCATTGACCTGGTGGAATTCTTAAGAAAGACATTGGGGAGGCAGACATCATATCAATTATCCTGGGAAGAACTGAAAAGTATGATGATTGAGGAATACCGTCCTCGAAACGAGTTACAAAAGATTGAGGCTGGGATGTGGAACTGGCAAACAATCGAAGATGACGTGGCTGGTTACACCGATCGTTTCAATGAACTGGCAATCCTAGTGCCACACATGGTCACACCAGAACATAAGTGTGTTGAGAGGTACTCAAATTCGTAGCATGGTAACTTCATCAAACCCTGTGGATGCCAAGAGTGCTGTAACTTTGCATTCAAGTTAAGGGATGATGCTGTGCGTAATGGATTGTTTGGGAAGAAAGAGTTTGAGGAAAGCAAATCTGGGGAAAAGAGGAAATGGCTGGGAAAGCCGAGTGGCAAGTCTGGAAAACACGAGTTCAAGAAGCAGGAAACCGTGAAGGCTTTGTGGCCAAGACGGTGGAGAGGAAGGAATATGATGGGGCACTGCCGAGGTGTAATAAGTGTGGATATCACCATGGTGGTTGATGCGTTAAATGTGGTAGGTTTGGACATACCACTCAAAATTGCCGAGCCAACACCAACCCCATGGGAAAAGCGAAGCAAGGATGTTTTAAATGTGGTGATCTGAAGCACTTCAAGAAAGACTGTCCCAAGTGGAAGAATCAGAACAACGCTCAGGAACCAGGGAGAGAATTTGTGATGGGTGCCAGGGACGCACGCCAGGACCCGAACATTGTCACTGGTACGTTCCCGATAAATAATCACTACGCCTCGGAACTTTTTGATTTGGGTGCTGATATGAGCTTTGTGTCAAATGATTTTAAATCTTTACTCGGTATTAAGGCCAACAAACTAGAACAAAATTATACAATTGAATTGGTAAATGGGAAATTAATTAAAACCGGTGAGGTCATTAAGGGTTGTACCTTATGTCTAGAAAACCATACATTAAGTATAGACCTCCTAGCTGTTGATCTAGGGTGTTTTGACATCGTCATTGGTAAGGATTGGTTATCGAAAAATCATGCCAAGATCGTATACTTCAAAAATATTGTACGTATCCCACTACCAAGACGAGAAATTCTTTCAATTCAAGGCGAAAAGAGTAGAACAATGTTGAAAATAATAAACTGCGTGAAGGCTCATACGTACATACGCAAGGGTTATTGTGCATTCCTGGCTCACATCGTTGAGAAGAAACCCGAGGAACGTCGACTGGAGGATATATCAATCGTTATGAATTAGCCTGAGGTATTTCCTGAAGACTTACCTGGATTACCACCACCAAGACAAGTCGAGTTCCGGATCGACCTACTACTAGGAGCCGCACCAGTTGCACGATCACCGTATCGTCTAGCACCTTCCGAGATGCAAGAATTATCAAGTTAACTACAAGCGTTGCTTGATAAAGGTTTCATAAGACCGAGTTTCTCACCCTGGGGAGCTCCGGTCTTGTTTATGAAGAAAAAGGATGGAACCTTTAGAATGTGTATTGATTACCGGGAGTTGAACAAACTTACAATTAAGAACCGGTGTCCGCTTCCTCGAATAGACGATTTGTTCGACCAACTTCAAGGTTCTAGCTTCTATTCTTAGATTGATCTACGATCAGGGTATCATCAACTGAGAATCCAGGAGGAAGATATACCAAAGACGGCTTTTAGGACTCGTTATGGTCATTGTGAGTTTCTAGTCATGCCGTTTGGTTTGAATAATGCACCGGCAATTTTCATGGATATCATGAACCGCGTGTGCAAGCCATACTTGGATAAATTCGTGACTGTGTTTATCGGTGACATATTAATACATTCACGAACCAAGGGGGAACATGAACATCATTTGAAGTTAATCTTGGAACTACTCAGGAATGAGAAGCTATATGCCAAATTCTCTAAGACGGGTATACACGTAGACCCGCCTAAGATTGAAGATATCAAAAACTGGGAAGCACCAAGAACTCCAACTGAGGTGCGTCAATTTCTGGGTTTGGCAGGCTATTACAGGCGATTTATCGAGAATTTTTCAAAAATAGCCCTGCCTTTGACGACGTTAACCTAGAAGGATAAAAAGTTTGATTGGACTGATAAACAAGAATCAGCTTTTCAATTGCTAAGCAGAAGCTTTGTAGTGCACCAATTCTATCACTTCCTGAGGGAACCAACAATTTCATCATGTACTGTGACCCATCACACCAAGGTCTGGGATGCGTGCTGATGCAGAAAGAAAACGTCATAGCATATGCATCCAGATAGCTAAAAGTCCATGAGAAAAATTATACGACTCATGATTTGGAATTGGGTGTCGTCGTGTTTGCACTCAAGATTTGGAGACATTACTTATATGGTACAAAATGTACTATCTTTACAGATCCATAAGAGTCTCTAGCACATCTTTAATCAGAAAGAACTTAACATGAGGCAGCGCCGTTGGGTAGAACTACTGAATGATTATGACTGCGATATCAAGTATCACCCTGGTAAGGCAAACGTCGTGGCAGACGCCTTGAGTCGTAAAGAACAGGTTAAAACTCTTTGTGGTTGTGCCCTGGGATTGACAATTCATACGATTCTCACAACTCAAATCCAAATCGCACAACAAGAGGCACTTTGTAACATCCCAAAAACGTAATGGGAGGGACCCGAAGCGAAACATTGGAAGGTTTAAATACCACATTTGTGCAAACCCTAGACCATAATCAGTCTAGGGAGGTTTACGGCAGCTAAGGGAGCCGCAAGGGAGACGCCGGCGATGACGGTGGTCGGACGGGGAGAACAAAGGCAGTGACGCGCAGGTTTTTACCCGGGAACTTCCATAACATGCTAAGGTAATGCTCGATCATTCTTTTTGCGTTTGTTTACTTGTGTGATGAGAAAACCGATTAGGGGTTTGGGGTTTCACGCCCATGGCCAGTGATGTATTGTTGATGGTTACGGTGTTTGGCTGAGGTGGAGGTCTTAGGGGGTAGCGAAGGACAACAGCGACGCGGATTAGGTGTTTGAAGGTGGCTCAAGTGGAGAGGTAGGCGGTGGTGTGCGATGGTATCATCGAAGAAGAAAGAGGAGCAAGGTGAAAGCCACAGGAGTGGCGCTGGATGAGGGTGACGTACCTGGCAGCGACGAAGGCAGCGGAGGGTGGTGCCCGGCAGCAGCCATAGACCACTGTGGTGGTGAATCACGGCGGCGGACGGAGGGTGGTGTTGGTGTTCGACGTGAAAAGATAAAGACATTAAGACAAGTTCAACGACAAATACCTACATACATGATTATAACTCGATAAACCAATACATACAGACACTGAAATACAAATACAAATACATAAAGACATTACATAGCCAAGAACAATCTTTAGAGTGCTTGTCACAAGAATTGCTTCAACAAACTCCCCCTTGACAGCAGCTCTGGAGATGTCTTCAGTCTCTAACCGCTTCAGAGTGCTTGTCACAAGAATTGCTTCTACAAACTTCCCCTTGACAGCAGCTCTGGAGATGTCTTCATTCTCTAATATCAGTATGTAAGTAGTATTTGTCAAACAGCATCATACTAGAGGTTCCCCAAGGTCAAAATCCGTGAGCTCAAGGACGACTACGTTAAGTTTGAACTCCATGACCATGTATGCGGGACCTTGTCTTTGTCTTTTGGAGGACGACTTGGGAAGGGAAACCTTCGCCATTCTCCGTGGGTGTGTTTGATCGGGTGCATCAGTAGAGTCAGATGAATCATATCCAGTAGCTTCTGAAGCCGACTCTTCAGCACCATCTCCTCCTTCTTCCTCGTCACCGCCATCACTATCCATCTCAAAGATTAGTAACATGAAGATGAAACTATGAACGGGATGAAAAAACGGTTTAGGAACACACGAAATTTTCGAGTGAAATCGGAGCAGTGGGTGTACACAGTGTTAGCGTTTGAAATGAGATGAAGCCTTGAAATTTTCTAACACCTGTATATATACCCTTCACAGTTGGGTCGTGCGTACATGTCAAGTATGCAAAAACCCTTGTGAGCTTAAATTTCAACTCAAAATATGAAGATTGTTAACTCAAATAACGAACCGGATATGAACATTCAATCAAGAGGTTTGAAAATCAATTCAAGGAAGTTATACACAAATATTTTTGGTTTTTCTTAACTTCTGATAAACTGCACTTAAAATCTTTTTGAGCTTTTCGGAATGAAGATAAAATGCACAAGATATAGATATGGATATACAGGAAATACACACACAAGCTATTTTTGGGTCAAAGTCATGAGCAGAGGATCATATCAGGTTATTGTGAGCAAAAATGATACACAATAAACATCAAAGAATATGGGATCATGGCATGGATTACTACTTAGTCATACATAATATGCAATATAAACAAGTTAATTCAAGTTGTCAGTATTATAAGATTTGAAACCATAGGCATCTTTGTATCACGTTCTTGTGTGTTAAGGTATTAATTTTAAGATTTACAACGTGTACTCCACAGTTCTACTACATAAACTTAAATTTGCACTATCTCAAGGCATCCAAGATTTTCCCAAGGATTTCTAAATCTTCGGAATGAAGTTACATCGTTTAGTTTCCACAGTTGTTTGAAAAACATGGGTTCAAATCACAGTTGTAGCATTGATTTAGTTTCCACACTACTAATGATTCAAAAATGCTTATAGCCTACTGACAATTCAAATTAATTGCAAATATTCAAATTAAAACTCAAACAACTTAAACTTTCAAGGAATCATGACACAATCATTTCCCATATGTGCAGTCCTAAGACGTTTAGATCTCTTACTGATGTACTATCATTTCCTCTTTTCTTCAAATGACTCTCAAATTTTCTCCATTTTCTATTTTGTTTTGACTTTTCTGAAATATTTTTCTAAAAAGAAACGAACTATACAAAAATAAAAAAGAAATAAAATTTGACTTCCATGAAAATATTTTGATTTGAAAACGAGTTTTCTCACTCAGGATTGAATATTCCTATCAGGTTGACTAGATGTTCAAAACGGGTATAGTCAAATGCCTTAGTGAAAAGGTCAGCAAAGTTGTCATCCGTGTGAACCTTGACAAGTTCAACCAAATGCATTTCAGCACAGTCACGGATGAAATGATGGCGAATCTCAATATGCTTAGTTTTGGAATGTTTCACTAGGTTGTTCATGATAGACATTGTGGCATTGTTGTCAATGAAAAGAGGAGTTCCAATGTAGTTCAAGCCATAATCTCTCAATTGCTGCTGGATCCATAATATCTGAAAACAACAGCTCGCGACAGCAATGTACTCCGCTTCACATGTTGAGAGAGAAACCGTTGACTGCTTCTTACACTTCCAGGAGACCAGCCTGTCTCCCAAGAATTGACATCCACCCGAGGTTGATTTTCTATCAAGGTTACAACCACCATAGTCAGAATCGGTATAGGCTTTGAAGTCGAATGACTACTGCTTCGAGTACCAAAGACCCCATCGGGGTTTCCCCTTCAAGTATGTGAAGATCCTCTTAATAGCTATCAGGTGAGACTCCTTTGGTTGTGACTGAAACCTTAAGCACAAGCATACAGCAAACATTATGTCGGGCCGTGAAGCTATGAGACACATAAGAGATCCGAACATCCCACGGTACAATTTGCAATCCACATCCTTTCCATCTTTGTATGGATGCAGACCATGATTGACTGGAATAGGTGTGCCATAAGTACTGCTATCATTCATCTTGTATTTTGTCAAGATGTCCTGCACATACTTAGTTTGTTGTAGATAAATGCCATCCTCTCTTTGACTGAATTGGAGACGCAGGAAGAACGACAATTCACCCATGTTGCTCATTTCAAACTTGGACTTCATCACCTGTTCGAATTCCCTACACATCCCTTCATTTGTAGACCCAAAGATAATGTCGTCGACATAGACTTGTACCAGAAGAATATCACCTCCTGCTTTCTTAATGAAGAGAGTCGAGTCAATTTGTCCTCGGTCAAAACCGTTGGACAGTAGATGTTTTGATAAAGTCTCATACCACACTCTAGGTGCTTGATGAAGACCATAAAGTGCTTTGTCAAGCTTGTACACTCTATTGATATTATGCAGATCTTCAAAACCTGGTGGTTGAGTGACATAGACCTCTTCATGAACTTTCCCATATAGAAAAGCACTCTTCACATCAAGTTGATAGATCTTGAAGCCGACAAAGGAGGCATAAGCCAGAAACAGTCGAATGGCCTCAAGTCTCGCAACTGGGGCATACAACTCTGTGTAATCCAAGCCCTCATGCTGATAAAAACCCTTAACAAACAACCTTGCTTTATTCTTCACTACAACATGTCGATCACCCGTCTTGAATTTGAACACCCATCTGTTTCTAATCGGATGCATACCCTTTGGAAGGTCAACTAAATCCCGCACGTGCAACTTTTGGAATTAAGACAATTCATCTTACAAAGCCTCTATCCAGCAGTTGTCAGCGAGAGCCTCTTTTACATTCTTTGGCTCCAATTGGGATACAAAAGCAGCATGCAGACACGTTTCCATGACACCTGTGTCAAGTATCTCACCATACAGACTGGTGTTCTCAGTAATGGTTCTATGACGAGTTTGAACACCGGCATCAGGATCACCAATAATGTTCTCAATTGGATGATTCCGATGCACTCTCGTCTCTGGTACTTGCGGTTCCTGGATGTTTGAATCTAGATTCTTGCTCAACTCCCCCATATCCTGTGTTGTAGAAGAAGAAGATTCAATGTTGATTGGATCAGCTGGAGCTTCATTTCCTACGCGATTGTTAGGATCAGCTTGAGCGTCATTTCCATCAATATGAACAACTTCAATGTCATCACTTTCTTGAGTTCCAGATGAAGAAGCAGCATTGGAATCAGGAGTTACAATAGGTACAGTGGCACGGGTTGAGAAGTTGGAGTCATCTCCGCCATTAACGAAATCGTACACATTTGCGACATCATCGGCAGATAAATCAGGAAGATTAAAAGACTTGAACAGAGCATCATAATCAAACCCCCAAGCAGGACCAGTTGGTTCTGTTGGAATGTTGTGTTTACTTCAGTCCACTTCAAACCATTCTTCCACAGACCTACTAACAATATTGTACACCTTTTGCATGGCGAGTTGGCAACATATCCTAAGAAGATGCCTTCCACCTCTTTTGCATGAAACTTAGACTTGCGGTGGTCTTTGTACTATAACAATAAAGAGCAGGGACTACCAAAAGGAACTAGGTAGTCAAGATTTGGAGGATGATTGTTCATCAACTCATAACAAGTTTTGTTGTGCCTTTTAATAACCAGGACTCTGTTCAAGACGTGACACGCTGTGTTGACTGCTTCTGCCCAGAAAGTGACAGGAAGCTTAGCATCTGATAGCATTGTCCTTGTAGTCTCGATCAAAGTTATGTTCTTCCTTTTGCAACTCCGTTCTGCTGAGGTGTGTACGGGGCACTAAATTCATGACGAATACCCTTCTTGAGACAGAAAAGCTCCATCAAATTTTTCTTGAACTCAGTTCCGTTATCACTCCTTATTCTTCTAACCTTCAACTTGCATAAAGATTTCAAGCTCAAGATCAGGTATTGAAGAATATCAGCAGTCTCATCCTTGGTACCTAAAAAATGCACCTAAGAAAAATGTGAGAAATCATCAGTTACAACAAGACAGTATGACTTCCCTCCAATACTCTTGATACTTATGGGCCCAAACATATCCATATGTAAGAGCTCCAAAGGGGTATCGATGGAGTTTTGGAGCTTGGGCTTGTGAGACTTCCGTTGCTGTTTCCCTTTTTACAAGGCATACAGTCATCTGCAACGGAGAATCTTAGCTTTGGAACCACGGTAACTAAACTGTTTTGGACAAAATGATTAATTTTTCTGTAAGAAATATATCCGAGTTTCCTATGCCACAAGATTGAGTCAAGCTCTGTCGCTTTGGTAAGTAAACAAGAAGCAACTGAAGATGTGGTTTTCGCCACGCTCATATCGATCTGATAGGTATCATTCGTTCTTAGCGCAAGCATCAAAATCCAATCTTAAGGAACCTCAAACCCAGGTTTGAGAATCATGCATTAAGATTTGTCAAACATGACTGAGGACTGCTTATCACACATATGAGAAACACTCAACATGTTATGCTTTAGCTGCTCGCAGTAGTTGACGTTGTCGAATCTTACACATCCATTCGAAACCACGCCTTGACACGTAATACTACCGCCTTTCTCGCCTGCAAAGTCCATATGGCCGCCTCTGAATGGTTTAATGTCTTGAAGCAGTGCCATGTTGCTAGTCATGTGCCGGGAGCATCCACTATCTACATACCAACGATTAGAGATAGTTCCCTTCGGATGTCCCTGCACGAGTCACAAGAAATTAATTAGTTTTGGAGACCCAAGCCATGGTGGTCTTGGGTCGTCCATTTTTTTCAACATAAACTACCTCAATTAATTCATAGTCATAACTATCAAAAATTGGTGAATCCTTTGGAGATCTGGAATTAGAAGATTGAGAACATTTGGTTTTCTTGTTCCAGGACGTTTTCTTTTGTTTTACTGGAACATTCGGCTTGCATTCAGAAGCACCAGGTGAACTAGTAGAAGCTTCACCTGATTGAATTCCAGCCAGCTGTTCCAGCTTTCTCAATCTCATGTTCCTTCTTCTCCTCTATGGTTTGGAGAGTTTAACCACAGGCTTCTCACCAGTTGGTGCACTACCAGAGGTAGACACACAGGGTTTAGTAGGTTGCTTTTCTCTTTTTGGAACAGATGGCTTAGCCTCAGATGTGGTATTTGGCTTCACCATAGGTGTCACTGGTGGTTTCACCTCATTTGGTTTGGGATTCTTGGGTTGCTTAACTGGTGGTGACTTAGAGATAACAATCGGTTGTGAAACAATTGGCCGTTTCCCTTGGTTCTTAGCAGGACAGTTCACCAGGATGTGACCAACCATACCACGATAAAAACAAGCTCTTCTTTCCTTATAAGTCCTCCTTTAAGGATCTCTGCTTTTGGATGCAGATGACTGGGCTTGATGAGTAATAGGAGTTGTTTGATGAACATTACAAGCATCTTGTGCTTGACCTGATTTTAATTGACTCTTTGGTGTGTAGTGTTTATCAATGTTTTCTTGAAAATTCTTCCCCAAATTATTAGCAAAAGCTTCTTTCGTAATTTGCTTAATGGATTTGAAACCTCCATAAAGCATCATTTTCAGTTTATCATTTCCATCAACAGTATCAGGTTCAGTTAAAATGTAATTTTACGATCAGTTACAATGGGTTTCTTGACATTATGTTTATCAAGCAACTCTTCTGAGACAACACCCTCAACTTTGGTGTTCTCAGAGCCTTTATCTGAAAAGAATTCCTCATCAGAAGCTGAGTCAGCCTTACTTGAGGAATCATCCTTGTTAGAGGAATCATCCAGACTCGAGGATTCATCAAGGCAAGATAAGTCAATATCAATTAAGCCGTTGACAAATTTCTCGCTCACTGGTGAAGGAATGGCATTAGTATCCAACCCTAAGCCATTCACTTGTCTCACTACTGATTCATAATGTTCCACCACAAAGCGAGAATTTTTCAACTTCTCAATTTTACCATTCGACTGCAAGACCTCATTCTGCAGCTTGGTAATTTCATTATTTCTCTTTTCCAACCCCTTGTACGCAACATCCAAATGAATGTAGGTCCCCATGGCACATCTACGGATCGATCTCGTGATAAGACGTGACGTTTACTCGGAGTGCGGAATCCAACGAGTCAACGTTTATACGCATAAAAGACAAAGCAAACACGCAAGTAAATAAACTTCTCAATTCGTATTCCAATCACAATGATGTTTACAGACTCAATCATATCTGATCTCTCTGGTTCGTTAACTTTGTTACTCTCTGTTACTATCGACTGACTCTGTAAACACACATATATATAACTAACTGACCTGATATAAGCGAACTTATTAAGTTCGCCTATAACAGCTTAAGCGAACTTAACAAGTTCGCCACAGTTAGACCTAAGCGAACTTATTAAGTTCGCCTCTGATAGACCAGGCGAACTTAACAAGTTCGCCTCTAGGCTCACTTGTAAAACACTTGGTAACTTTAGACATTTACATAACAAAAACATAAAGACATAAAATCTAACTATTACAAGCTTTTGTCATTATAATCTATGTCCTAACAGACTCCACCTTGACAATGGCTTGATCTTCTATCTTCAGTCTTTATCTTGAACTCTTCCAGTTATCCGGTAGTCTGCTACCAGCATGCACTCCATATCTTCTGCATATCTCCAAAACTTTTTTGTACTGTAGACCTTGTTCTCTCCATTCATCAGTGTACATGATCTCATTCTTTCTCAATGTCCTCTGATCTTTCTTTGAAAAATTAATAAGATTCATTGCGTCATAGAAACACACAATGACCTTATTATCTTTATCTTCAATTCTTGCTTCACTAGTATTAACATCAACATACCACCATTTCATATTCCCAAGGAAGTCTTGAGGAATATTCTTTAATGGTATCTTGTGAATAGCACGCACTGGTTTATACTTGTATCTCCAGGTCACTTTCCTAGTCTTTGGATCTGTGTTCTTCACTCTCTTTCCCTTCTGTGGTTTCAGCCGTTCATACTTTCCCGAACTACCTTCTTTCTTGATCAAGTTTGCTATCACATCAGCCAAACCATTCTTCGATCTATTTATGAGTGGCTTTGAAGCTAGACCATTTATTTCACACCTCGGCAAGGTATTGAAATATTTGATACTCGGCTTTAAGTATTGAACACCGTCAGATCGTTTAATAGCAAATAATTTTGATTCATTATCATAGAACCAACTTATTATCCTTCCTACGCACTGCTCTTTATTCACATATTTCTGTTTCTGAGCAGGTTGTGCTGGAGACTTGGGTAGCACCTTCATCCAACTGTTTACAACTTCTCGCCACTGTTCTCTTGTCATCCCTGTATCTCTATACATCATAGGTTCTTCATTAACCTTCGGAGACTCAGTGTGAGTAGTTTCAGTTTCAGCATCTTGATTGAATTGAATATTCTCATCATCATTATCCATCTTTGAATCAGTAGTGTCTTCAGGCAGTGTGATGTCTTCAACAGAGTCCATAGAATCTGTTACTCCTTCATAAGTGAATTCAAGAATAACATCATCCTGGATGAAGTTATAAGGCACTTTAAGACCATCACAACCTTCATAAGTAACACTATCTTTTTCTTTCTCTATTTCAATCTCTACTATTTCTCCTTCTTCTATCTCAGTATCCGACATATCATCTTCCATGTCATTGAATAAATCGTCAATGTCATCAAGACATTCAATCTTTTCAGCTTCCTCTTCTTCTGAATCGTGAAAGAATTCTAATAACAGAATTTCTTCGTCATTAGTACCAGTAGTATCTTTGTTTCCTTCAAGTGATTGTGATGTTGACTCCCCCTGAACCTTTGATACAGGATTAGCGTCAGTGTATTGACGATCACCCTCAATATTTCCAGCAGGATCATTGTCTTCATCATCACGTCTTTGAATTGACTCTGTGTGACAAGTATCAGGTATCCTCAACTCCCCCTGAGCGTCAAGACGCTAAACGAGTTTGGATACTAATGCTTGCATGTCAGCAATCTGTTGAGCTTGAGTTTGAATCACCAGCTGCCATTGGGAATTAATAGACACAAGAGTGTTTACCTAGGTTTGTAGAGAAAGCACTTGAGATTCAAGGTAAGTAATCCTTTCTGAATCAGAAGGCTTTGACAGACCAGCTGACGATTGTGGAATAGAAGGACTTGAAGTAGAAGGAATGACTGGAGGAACAGGAGTTCGAACTGGAGATGGATCCTTAGATCTTGGAGGAGTAATTATCAAAGAAGCAACAAAATTAGCATCCTCGACTCCTTGAGAAGATTTTGCAGCAGCAATCGACGCAGACATTAACTTCTGATTTTTAGGATCTATATTAAAGTCACTAACAGTGTCAGAACTCTCATCAACCAAAGATCTTTTACCAAGTACTGATCCGGAAGGAGGAACCCGAACAGACTTTCTTCTCGGTCGTCTGGCTTTAGATTTAATGCGTTTGCCAGCATTAGCCAGTGGAATAGCAACCAACCGTTCATAATGACCTGAGGAAAAATCCCTAGATTCATCAGAATCAGTGCTGTCATCATAAGATGATATCGTATCACTTGAGCTGGAACTAGAATCAGCATCTGTCACCACATTCCCTTCAGTTTCATGAATGGGTGAGTTCACAGCATCATCAATGAAATCTTCCATATTCATTCCTAGATCGTGATCAAGGTCATGAACGACCTCTTCGTGAACTGGTTCCTGAATAGGTATATCAACTGCAGCTTGTGGAATAGGAACTTGTTCATGAATAGGAATTTGTTGTTGTACTGGAACTTGTTGTTGTGGTGGAACTTGATGTTGTTGTGGAACTTGAACTTGTGGAATTTGTTGTTGTTGTTGTTGTTGTGGTTGTTGTTGTTGTTGAACATTTTGACCTTGAACTTGAGCTAACTCATTAGGATGAAACCAGTTATCGGTTGGTGGTTCAACATAATCAGGATTGATTAAGTGACCAAACATGGGAGCATTAACTGGAATCAACGCTTGATTCTGTTGTTTCACTTTAGTACAATCCGTAAAGATACGTTTAGACATCGGCGTCAATGTCAAACGAATCGGATGTTGTGGGAGAACAGGAAGAATATGATTTAGAATCATCTGGATAAATATTAGATACATTAAAAGTCCTTGACCTTCAGCAGGTGTAATTTGCATGACCATCTCCCTATAGATATATCTTGCAAAATTGAAGCGTTTGTTCAACGTCAAAGCGACCATTGCAGCTTGTAAAGCGGTTTTTAACCCATCGGTACCAGCTTTATGTGGAGAGAGACACTGAATAATCACATGCATGAAGTATCTCCATTCACCCACCAAACCCCCTTTACGTGCCTGAGTATCATTAGGGCGTCCACGGTAACCCATTCTTTGAAAACATCCCATTATCAAAGGATTAGGATAGGATATAGGATCTTCAACATCACCACCTAATGCAGGAGCTGCACGAATATCGTCTTCAGATATAGCAATCTCAGTATTGTTGACTGTTGCACGAAGAACGTGAGGTTCTACGTTAGTATCTGAATGTACGGTGTCCCAAAACTGTTGAATATACACCAGACTGATGTATGGATCAGAAGATAAGGCAACACGTAGTCGTGAGCGGTTCAGAAATCTTATAATTCCTTGAAAGTGTATGGCCTCTGACATGTGAGGATCTAACAATGCCACCTGATTGTGCTTGTATTCGACACGACGAGCCATCTGAAAAAGTTGGACAACAAACATATTAGACAAATAGCCAACACAAACAACACTAAAAACAATTTTGAAACAAAAACAAAATAAACAACCAAAATATTTTTTTTTTTAAATTCACACACAAAAAAAAAAAAATTTACAAGTCCAAAACCCTTACTGACCCCTAGGCGAACTTAATAAGTTCACTTAGTGTTTCAAGAGGCGAACTTATTAAGTTCGCCTTACAAGTTCGCTTGGAACAAGTTCGCCTGAACCTGTGACGTTTCAAATTCAAACACAGACAAACAAAAATCAACCAATCAAGATGAAATCATGGAATAAACATTTAATATCAGTCGAATATCAATTTAAAACCAAATAGGATGATCAATTTTACAAGTCCGGTCAAAATTAGGTCAAAAATTTTCCGTTGAAACTGTCGATGTAAAACCGAGATGAAAATCTTCAAATACTCACAATGTAACATTTCTGATTTTAGTATTCATATTTTCAATTCAATGTAATGCATTTCGAACTCAATACTCGTGCACTGTCTTATTATTTTTCTTACCGTAAACTAAACGCAATGATTCGATACAAATTCGCAAGTTTTACGCAATTATATACATTTAAAAACTATGCAAGAAACTATTTAATTCAAACTTATCAAACCTGAAAAGTCAAGGACTAAAGTTGAAAAATTATCTAGAAACCCAAATTAGCACGGTCGTGCTTCGTCCTAGCATGGTCGCGCCAAGTGCCTCGGCACGATCGCGCGACTGGTCCTGGAACGATTGTGCCCGGTGCCTAAGCACGGTCGCGCCTATCTTGGCACGGTCGGGCCTGCGTAACTGTCAAAACGTAAATGTAAATTAATCGCCCGATTTCTGAGAATCTGTAACCATCCTCCGTTTCTTTTCCCCTTAACGAGAGTTATACCATTTTCAAAATTTCACAACGCCTCAGTTTCATACTATCAAACTCGAAATCTCTCTCAAAATTTTCAAGCAAAACTCGAATCCTCTCCTGAAACCCAAATCCTCCCAACCAAGAAAGGAATACGCGTCTCCCGACTCTCTCCAAGACTCTGGACTCTCTGGCCTAGCCGGAATTGCAGCCGAAGTCGCTGGAAGCCATTTTCTCCGTCGCCGGAACTCCGTTCTACCGTTCTTCATCGATTCGATACGCTTCAGGGTAAGTATACTCTCCATCTCATTCGTTTCAGTATCAATATCAAAAGCTCCCTATTAATCTGGGCTTTCATTACAGAAATCGTCCGAATCAGAATTTTTATTTTAATAAGAAAAGATTCAATCGATTCCACTCTTAAACATGATATCCATACAATTAAATTAGATGAATTGACTCGTAACAACTCTGTAACCAAATGCCCTATCAAACCCAGCGCTATAAATTCAAAAATTGTTCAATTCGTGTCTGACTTGGAAGAGACACGGTCGCGCTAATCATCTAGCGCGGTCGTGCCTCATGAAACGCGGTCGTGCCGAATAGCAGCGCGGTCGTGTCCTCCTGTCCAGACGTAGTCATGCCCTTTGGGCTAGCCTCTGTTGTGTCTAAAAATCACAGACAAGACCGTGCCGAGCCAAGGCATGGTCGTGCCTGTTGACTTGTCTAGTTTGTGCCCTCTGTTGATCAACCCGGTCGCGCCCCGACTAGCGCGGTCGTGCCCGTGGCTTTAGCACGAGCGTGCCCTTCCGAGGCACGGTCGTGTGTGACTCAGAACTTTTAACAGAATTATAATTTTCAATCAGTAAATGTTTCAAATTTTATAAAAAAAAAATATGTTTTCTGTAGTTGAAAAGATTTAAAGTTTAATCTGGACATAAACATTATTTATTTGAAAGTTTATTTAAAAATTTATAAAAATAAAATTTATAATTATCTTACACTTAAATGATGTTTTAAATGATTAAGTTACAAAGTTTATAAATAAATAAGATAATAATTATTTATTTAATTCATATTTAAACAAAAATCATTTATTTATTTATACTTAATTACAATCAATATTTACATTATTTCATAAACTATAATCATTTATTTATTTATTAATTAAATTACATTTATCACATGCATTATTTTCATAATCAACAATTTTATAAAAAATCTATTTTTCAATTCCAAGCTTTAATCAAATGTTCCAAAAATGTTTACTACAACCTTATATATTTTATTTAATACCTTTTATACACAAATTCAACCTTCAATGTTAGACTTAAATTTTGTGCACATATTTGATTCAATATACATTATTATCTAGGTTAACTCGTGCGTATCAAGGATTCTTATTTTATCTATACACTTTGTTAGCTACACTTCCATACCAAGTGAGTATTCACAACCCCTTTTTACTGTTTTACACTTTTGGGGTGGAACATGAACTTTATACACATTACACATTTACATTTACACAAACAACACAAGTGCAAAATCCTATTTACATACATGTGTGCAAAATTTGAGCTTTGTGCCCGAGTGCTAGTTGTGCTAATCTTTGTGAAAACTTATGTGCAATCATTAACTATACAAGCCGACGGTTTTCAATGATAGATCTATTGAGTCTGACAAACCCACCCAAGTGGAGGTGATTGATACCGACAACACAATTTGCATACTAGTTACAAAGGTTTGGTTGTACTTGATTACACAATAGCTGCTCCCCATAAATGCCTTATTTTATCATGTCTTGTAAAGGATTTGTTTTCAATTATATGCTATCTATATACAACTGTGTTATACTCACCAACTTTTTAGTTGACTTTATTTTATTCATGTTTCAGGCCCTAATATGTGAGAATGATTCAAGACGTGCTCAATATAGGATTTGGACTTAGCAATTTAAATCAAGAATTCTATGATTTGTTTTATGTTTCTTTGTTTGAATTTGGTTGTACTTGGATTATTTGTAATGGAAATTTGATTTTAATATATTTCAATTTAGTCAACCTTGTGCTATGAACAGTCTACATGTCCCGCCCCGATGATTCCGCCATCGGTCGGTGTGTGACAGATTGGTATCAGAGCCTTGGTTATAGGGAATTAGGTTATTAGACATCTTGACCTAGACTATAACTTTAGGACACCCACTTATACTATGTTTCATGATTTTTGTGCTATGTTTTACATGCTATGTGCTACATGCTTACCATGATTAATTATTATTATATTTGATACCTTACTTGTTAAAAATTCATGACTTAGTAGGATCTTCTTAAATAATAATTTAATAAATAATATCCTTTCATATATCCTAAAACCTCATAATATTTCTAATTTCTTTTCTATCTTTATCCTTCTTAGCATGTGGAAAAATTCTTGAAGCAAAAATCTCTAAAATTTTTATTTCTTCGTTAAGGTTTTTAAACTTGTTAAATTATTTTAGGACACGTGCAATCTAGAAGGGTGACACCTGTATTTTGGGTTTTCTGTCTAGGAAAACATTTCGCATAAATCCCAATCAACCGAGGGACCCGTATGCTTTCCTGGGAATTCCCGAGATGAGTGTTTACTTATAGGCTAAAGCATGTCTTCTTGAAAATTATATAAGTTTAATTAACCTTAATGTGCCATGGTATTCAAGTGATTTTGTCACTTTTGAGTACAATCCAAACTAAGAATATCTATTTTTATTTTTGTTATCTCATCCTATTAAATCCTTTCAAATCTCATAAGTTCTTACAATCCTTCTTGTCTTGTGAAAATCTGTAGAATGCCTCCTCGTCATGTTCCCGTAACCAACGCCAACACCGACATTGCTACTATTCTTACTCAATTGGTGACACAACTCACCCAAGCCAATGGTGCCACCAATGGCAACAATGGTGGAAATGGAAGCAATAGTGGTAATAATGGTGGAAATGGTGGAAATGGTGGTAACAATCCATCTCAATGCACCTTCAAGCACTTCAACTCGTGCAATTCCCTCAAGTTCTTTGGTACCGAAGGAGCTACTGGACTCCTTCAATGGTTTGAAAGAATTGAGAATACCTTTCTCAATAGTGACTATCCCGACAATCTCCGTGTTCGTCATGCTACAAGTGTCCTACAAAACCGGGCACTTACATGGTGGAATGGGGAGAAAAGGAATAGGGGTGTTGATGTAGCTATGGCCTTACCTTGGGATGAGGTCAAAAGGCTTATGACCGAGGAGTTCTGCCCTCGAAATGAAGTGAAAAAGTTAGAAGCTGAATTTTGGGATCTTGCCCAAGATAGTGGGGAAAGCTTAGCATATACAACTCGGTTCCATGAGTTGAGTCTTCTCGTGCCCCACATGGTCACTCCTTTGTCCCGTTGTATCGAAAAGTATATTGGTGGGCTACCAAGACAAATCCAAGATACGGTCTTAGGTAGAAATCCTGCTACTCTGGAGGATGCTATTCGTCTATCCGCTACCTTAACTGATAATCATGTGAAAGCTGGAACTCTTACCAAAAAGGGTTCTAAGAAAGTTTCTGAAACCGTAACCCCTCCTACTCACAGCAAAGAAACCACAACCGAGCCCTCTCGCAATAATAGAAAGAGGAAGGTTAGAAATTTTGCTGTGGTTACTCCTGCTGTTCCCGTCAACCAAGCTGCACCTATGGTTCAAGCGCCGGCTAAAAAGCCATATGTTGGGATCTACCCTCTTTGTTCGACCTGCAATTATCATCATCCTCAAACTATCCCATGTCGCCTTTGTACTCATTGTGGGAGATATGGTCATACTATCAATGTTTGTAGGGCCAAAGCTCTTGCGGGCCAAGTCCACCCTCCAAACCGAACCGTACCTCAAGTGACTAATCAAGGTTCTCCCGCCATTGCTAATGGGCGTGCTTGCTATGAGTGTGGTGACCCGAACCATTTTCGTGATCAATGTCCAAGACTTGCAAATGCTAGACAAGGTGGAGCTCGTGGGCATGCGTTCAACATAAACACCAACGAAGCTCAAGCCAACAACGACGTGGTTAATGGTACGTTCCTTGTTAATAGTCAATATGCCTCCATTTTGTTCGATACCGGTGCCGATAAAAGTTTTGTGTCACTTAATTTTGAGCCTTTACTTGCAAAGACACGATCCCAATTAGTGAAAACCTTCACCGTTGAAATAGCGAATGGTGACTCCCTTACAATTGACTCCATTATTTATGATTGCTCCTTAGAACTAAATGATCATTCATTCCCAATCAACCTTGTTCCAATGCCACTAGGAAGCTTTGATATTATCATAGGTATAGATTGGCTATCAAATCATCATGCCGAAGTCATTTGCTTTGAAAAGTGTATCCGAATTCCGCTACCATCGGGAGAAACCTTAAGGATTTTTGGTGAAAAGCCTTGCAAGGGACTTAAGTTGATGTCGTGTACTACCGCTCAAAAGTACTTACGAAAGAAGTACATTGCTTTCTTAGCTCATATTGTTCAAAAGGATGTCAAGGAGAAGAGTATCCAAGACATTCCGATCATTCGGGATTTCCCCGAAGTTTTTCCTAAGGATTTATCCGGTCTTCCTCCCGTTCGTCAAGTAGAGTTCTGTATTGATCTTATACCTGGAGCTAACCCCGTTACTAGAGCTCCTTATCGTCTTGCACCTTCCGAAATGCAAGAGCTTGCAAGTCAACTTCAAGAGCTCTCCGACAAAGGTTTCATTCGCCCAAGTCATTCACCGTGGGGTGCACCCGTCTTATTTGTTAAGAAGAAGGATGGATCATTTCGCATGTGTATTGACTACCGCAAACTCAACAAGCTTACTGTCAAGAACCGTTATCCTTTGCCTAGAATCGATGATCTCTTTGATCAACTTCAAGGTTCTACTTGTTTCTCAAAGTTTGATCTTCGATCCGGTTATCATCAGCTTCGTGTTCAAGAAGATGACATTCCTAAGACTGCCTTCTGAACAAGGTATGGTCATTACGAGTTCATGGTTATGCCTTTCGGGCTAACCAATGCACCCGCAGTTTTCATGGATCTCATGAATCTTGTGTGCAAACCATACCTTGATAAATTCGTGATCGTCTTCATTGACGATATCTTAATCTATTCCAAGACTAAAGCCGATCATGAACAACACCTTAGATTGGTTTTGGACCTCTTGAGAAAAGAACAACTATATGCCAAATTCTCCAAATGTGAATTCTGGCTAAAGGAAGTTCAATTTCTTGGTCACATCGTCAACGACAAGGGTATTCATGTTGATCCTGCTAAGATTGAAACGGTTAAGAATTGGAATGCCCCGAAGACTCCTACAAAAGTTCGTTCATTTCTTGGTCTTGCGGGTTATTATCGTCGCTTCATCTCAAACTTCTCAAAGAATGTTGTCCCTCTTTCCGCTTTGACCCACAAGGGTAAGACTTATGAATGGGGACCGAAACAAGAAGAAGCTTTCCAAACCCTCAAGAAAAAGTTGTGCAATGCTCCCATATTGACTCTCCCCGATGGAAATGATGATTTAGTTGTCTATTGTGATGCTTCTAACCAAGGTCTTGGTTGTGTTCTCATGCAACGAGGCAAAGTAATCGCTTATGCATCAAGGCAACTCAAAGTTCATGAGAAGAATTATACGACGCACGATCTCGAGCTGGGTGCGGTCGTATTCGCATTAAAGATTTGGAGACATTACCTATATGGCACGAAATGTGTGGTGTTCACCGACCACAAAAGTCTTCAACATATTTTCAACCAAAAAGAACTCAATATGAGGCAACGACGTTGGGTCGAACTCCTTAACGACTACGACTGCGAGATTCGTTACCATCCCGGCAAAGCGAATGTTGTAGCCGATGCTTTGAGTCGAAAGGACCATGTTATGCTTCATTGTGCCCGTATTCAAACCCGTATCTTAGAAGCTCAACACGTCTCGGTAACCGAGGGTAACATGTATGAAGAAATGTCATGTCGTGTTGAACTCCTTCTTAAATCAAAACCCAATGGTTTACTCTATTACTTGAACCGTATTTGGGTTCCCGATCGCGATGATCTCCGTGCACTTCTCATGAATGAGGCTCATAAGACTCGTTATTCTATTCATCCTGGTGCGGATAAAATGTACCAAGATCTTCGCCAACTTTATTGGTGGCCCGGTATAAAGAATAACATAGCTCTTTATGTGGCCAAATGCTTAACCTGTTCCAAAGTCAAAGCTGAACATCAACGTCCATCCGGTTTACTCGAACAACCAGAAATTCCCATGTGGAAATGGGAGAATATCACTATGGATTTCATTACCAAGCTCCCTCGCACCTCGAGTGGATATGATAGTATTTGGGTGATCATTGATCGTCTCACTAAATCCGCTCATTTCTTGCTTATCCGCGAAGACTTCAAAGTGGAGAAACTAGCCCGAATTTACATTGATAAAATTGTGAGCCGTCATGGTGTTCCCGTGAACATAATATCCAATAGAGACGCTCGGTTCACCTCTCAATTTTGGCAATCTCTCCAAAAGGCTATTGGTACTCGATTGGATTTGAGCACGGCTTACCATCCGCAAACTGATGGTCAAACCGAGCGAACAATCCAAACTCTTGAAGACATGCTTAGAGCTTGTGTAATCGATTTTGGTGGCAATTGGGATTCACATCTATCCCTCATTGATTTTTCTTACAACAATAGCTACCACACAAGTATCAACATGGCTCCATTCGAAGCTCTCTATGGTCGCAAGTTTCGTTCTCTTATCTGTTGGAACGAGATTGGTGAAGCACAAATCACTGGTCCCGAGTTAATTCAAGAAACATCCGACAAGATATCCGTGACAATATTCGAGTAGTGAGGAGTCGGCAAAAGAGTTATGCCGGCAAACGTCGAAAACCCTTGGAATTCCAAGTCGGTGACCTTGTTCTTCTAAAGGTGTCTCCATGGAAGGGCGTGATCCGTTTTGGAAAGAAAGGCAAGTTAGCACCTCGTTATGTTGGTCCATTCAAAATCCTTGAAAGGATTGGGAAAGTGGCTTACAAGCTCGAGTTACCTCCATCTCTTGGAAATGTGCATCCTACATTTCATGTATCTAATCTGAAGAAGTGTCTCGCTTATGAAAATCTCCATATACCGCTTGACGACGTGCGCATTGATAAACAATGCACTTCGTTGAAAAGCCGGTGGAAATTATGGATTGTGAAGTCAAACAGCTCAAGCGAAATCGAATTCCTATTGTCAAAGTTCGTTGGGAATCTAAGCGTGGTCCTGAGTTCACTTGGGAACGAGAAGACCAAATGAAGCTCAAGTACCCTCATCTTTTTACCGATACCGTCGCTTCCTCAAACTAAATTTCGGGATGAACTTCTCTCAACATGGGGAGACTGTAACATTTCTAATTTTAGTATTCATATTTTCAATTCAATGTAATGCATTTCGAACTCAATACTCGTGCACTGTCTTATTATTTTTCTTACCGTAAACTAAACGCAATGATTCGATACAAATTCGCAAGTTTTACGCAATTATATACATTTAAAAACTATGCAAGAAACTATTTAATTCAAACTTATCAAACCTGAAAAGTCAAGGACTAAAGTTGAAAAATTATCTAGAAACCCAAATTAGCACGGTCGTGCTTCGTCCTGGCACGGTCGCGCCAAGTGCCTCGGCACGATCGCGCGACTGGTCCTGGAATGATTGTGCCCGGTGCCTAAGCACGGTCGCGCCTATCTTGGCACGGTCGCGCCTGCGTAACTGTCAAAACGTAAATGTAAATTAATCGCCCGATTTCTGAGAATCTGTAACCATCCTCCGTTTCTTTTCCCCTTAACGAGAGTTATACCATTTTCAAAATTTCACAACGCCTCAGTTTCATACTATCAAACTCGAAATCTCTCTCAAAATTTTCAAGCAAAACTCGAATCCTCTCCTGAAACCCAAATCCTCCCAACCAAGAAAGGAATACGCGTCTCCCGACTCTCTCCAAGACTCTGGACTCTCTGGCCTAGCCGGAATTGCAGCAGAAGTCGCTGGAAGCCATTTTCTCCGTCGCCGGAACTCCGTTCTACCGTTCTTCATCGATTCGATACGCTTCAGGGTAAGTATACTCTCCATCTCATTCGTTTCAGTATCAATATCAAAAGCCCCCTATTAATCTGGGCTTTCATTACAGAAATCGTCCGAATCAGAATTTTTATTTTAATAAGAAAAGATTCAATCGATTCCACTCTTAAACACGATATCCATACAATTAAATTAGATGAATTGACTCGTAACAACTCTGTAACCAAATGCCCTATCAAACCCAGCGCTATAAATTCAAAAATTGTTCAATTCGTGTCTGACTTGGAAGAGACACGGTCGCGCTAATCATCTAGCGCGGTCGTGCCTCGTGAAACGTGGTCGTGCCGAATAGCAGCGCGGTCGTGTCCTCCTGTCCAGACCTAGTCATGCCCTTTGGGCTTGCCTCTGTTGTGTCTAAAATCACAGACAAGACCGTGCCGAGCCAAGGCATGGTCGTGCCTGTTGACTTGTCTAGTTTGTGCCCTCTGTTGATCAACCCGGTCGCGCCCCGACTAGCGCGGTCGTGCCCGTGGCTTTAGCACGAGCGTGCCCTTCCGAGGCACGGTCGTGTGTGACTCAGAACTTTTAACAGAATTATAATTTTCAATCAGTAAATGTTTCAAATTTTATAAAAAAAAAATATGTTTTCTGTAGTTGAAAAGATTTAAAGTTTAATCTGGACATAAACATTATTTATTTGAAAGTTTATTTAAAAATTTATAAAAATAAAATTTATAATTATCTTACACTTAAATGATGTTTTAAATGATTAAGTTACAAAGTTTATAAATAAATAAGACAATAATTATTTATTTAATTCATATTTAAACAAAAATCATTTATTTATTTATACTTAATTACAATCAATATTTACATTATTTCATAAACTATAATCATTTATTTATTTATTAATTAAATTACATTTATCACATGCATTATTTTCATAATCAACAATTTTATAAAAAATCTATTTTTCAATTCCAACCTTTAATCAAATGTTCCAAAAATGTTTACTACAACCTTATATATTTTATTTAATACCTTTTATACACAAATTCAACCTTCAATGTTAGACTTAAATTTTGTGCACATATTTGATTCAATATACATTATTATCTAGGTTAACTCGTGCGTATCAAGGATTCTTATTTTTTCTATACACTTTGTTAGCTACACTTCCATACCAAGTGAGTATTCACAACCCCTTTTTATTGTTTTACACTTTTGGGGTGGAACATGAACTTTATACACATTATACATTTACATTTACACAAACAACACAAGTGAAAAATCCTATTTACATACATGTGTGCAAAATTTGAGCTTTGTGCCCGAGTGCTAGTTGTGCTAATCTTTGTGAAAACTTATGTGCAATCATTAACTATACAAGCCGACGGTTTTCAATGATAGATCTATTGAGTCTGACAAACCCACCCAAGTGGAGGTGATTGATACCGACAACACAATTTGCATACTAGTTACAAATGTTTGGTTGTACTTGATTACACAATAGCTGCTCCCCATAAATGCTTTATTTTATCATGTCTTGTAAAGGATTTGTTTTCAATTATATGCTATCTATATACAACTGTGTTATACTCACCAACTTTTTAGTTGACTTTATTTTATTCATGTTTCAGGCCCTAATATGTGAGAATGATTCAAGACGTGCTCAATATAGGATTTGGACTTAGCAATTTAAATCAAGAATTCTATGAGTTGTTTTATGTTTCTTTGTTTGAATTTGGTTGTACTTGGATTATTTGTAATGGAAATTTGATTTTAATATATTTCAATTTAGTCAACCTTGTGCTATGAACAGTCTACATGTCCCGCCCCGATGATTCCGCCATCGGTCGGTGTGTGACAGATTGGTATCAGAGCCTTGGTTATAGGGAATTAGGTTATTAGACATCTTGACCTAGACTATAACTTTAGGACACCCACTTATACTATGTTTCATGATTTTTGTGCTATGTTTTACATGTTATGTGCTACATGCTTACCATGATTAATTATTATTATATTTGATACCTTACTTGTTAAAAATTCATGACTTAGTAGGATCTTCTTAAATAATAATTTAATAAATAATATCCTTTCATATATCCTAAAACCTCATAATATTTCTAATTTCTTTTCTATCTTTATCCTTCTTAGCATGTGGAAAAATTCTTGAAGCAAAAATCTCTAAAATTTTTATTTCTTCGTTAAGGTTTTTAAACTTGTTAAATTATTTTAGGACACGTGCAATCTAGAAGGGTGACACCTGTATTTTGGGTTTTCTGTCTAGGAAAGCATTTCGCATAAATCCCAATCAACCGAGGGACCCGTATGCTTTCCTGGGAATTCCCGAGATGAGTGTTTACTTATAGGCTAAAGCATGTCTTCTTGAAAATTATATAAGTTTAATTAACCTTAATGTGCCATGGTATTCATGTGATTTTGTCACTTTTGAGTACAATCCAAACTAAGAATATCTATTTTTATTTTTGTTATCTCATCCTATTAAATCCTTTCAAATCTCATAAGTTCTTACAATCCTTCTTGTCTTGTGAAAATCTGTAGAATGCCTCCTCGTCGTGTTCCCGCAACCAACGCCAACACCGACATTGCTACTATTCTTACTCAATTGGTGACACAACTCACCCAAGCCAATGGTGCCACCAATGGCAACAATGGTGGAAATGGAAGCAATAGTGGTAATAATGGTGGAAATGGTGGAAATGGTGGTAACAATCCATCTCAATGCACCTTCAAGCACTTCAACTCGTCCAATTCCCTCAAGTTCTTTGGTACCAAAGGAGCTACTGGACTCCTTCAATGGTTTGAAAGAATTGAGAATACCTTTCTCAATAGTGACTATCCCGACAATCTCCGTGTTCGTCATGCTACAAGTGTCCTACAAAAACGGGCACTTACATGGTGGAATGAGGAGAAAAGGAATAGGGGTGTTGATGTAGCTATGGCCTTACCTTGGGATGAGGTCAAAAGGCTTATGACCGAGGAGTTTTGCCCTCGAAATGAAGTGAAAAAGTTAGAAGCTGAATTTTGGGATCTTGCCCAAGATAGTGGGGAAAGCTTAGCATATACAACTCGGTTCCATGAGTTGAGTCTTCTCGTGCCCCACATGGTCACTCCTTTGTCCCGTTGTATCGAAAAGTATATTGGTGGGCTACCAAGACAAATCCAAGATACGGTCTTAGGTAGAAATCCTGCTACTCTGGAGGATGCTATTCGTCTATCCGCTACCTTAACTGATAATCATGTGAAAGCTGGAACTCTTACCAAAAAGGGTTCTAAGAAAGTTTCTGAAACCGTAACCCCTCCTACTCACAGCAAAGAAACCACAACCGAGCCCTCTCGCAATAATAGAAAGAGGAAGGTTAGAAATTTTGCTGTGGTTACTCCTGCTGTTCCCGTCAACCAAGCTGCACCTATGGTTCAAGCGCCGGCTAAAAAGCCATATGTTGGGATCTACCCTCTTTGTGCCACCTGCAATTATCATCATCCTCAAACTATCCCATGTCGCCTTTGTACTCATTGTGGGAGATATGGTCATACTATCAATGTTTGTAGGGCCAAAGCTCTTGCGGGCCAAGTCCACCCTCCAAACCGAACCGTACCTCAAGTGACTAATCAAGGTGCTCCCGCCATTGCTAATGGGCGTGCTTGCTATGAGTGTGGTGACCCGAACCATTTTCTTGATCAATGTCCAAGACTTGCAAATGCTAGACAAGGTGGAGCTCGTGGGCATGCGTTCAACATAAACGCCAACGAAGCTCAAGCCAACAACGACGTGGTTAATGGTACGTTCCTTGTTAATAGTCAATATGCCTCCATTTTGTTCGATACCGGTGCCGATAAAAGTTTTGTGTCACTTAATTTTGAGCCTTTACTTGCAAAGACACGATCCCAATTAGTGAAAACCTTCACCGTTGAAATAGCGAATGGTGACTCCCTTACAATTGACTCCATTATTTATGATTGCTCCTTAGAACTAAATGATCATTCATTCCCAATCAACCTTGTTCCAATGCCACTAGGAAGCTTTGATATTATCATAGGTATGGATTGGCTATCAAATCATCATGCCGAAGTCATTTGCTTTGAAAAGTGTATCCGAATTCTGCTACCATCGGGAGAAACCTTAAGGATTTTTGGTGAAAAGCCTTGCAAGGGACTTAAGTTGATGTCGTGTACTACCGCTCAAAAGTACTTACGAAAGAAGTACATTGCTTTCTTAGCTCATATTGTTCAAAAGGATGTCAAGGAGAAGAGTATCCAAGACATTCCGATCATTCGGGATTTCCCCGAAGTTTTTCCTAAGGATTTATCCGGTCTTCCTCCCGTTCGTCAAGTAGAGTTCTGTATTGATCTTATACCTGGAGCTAACCCCGTTGCTAGAGCTCCTTATCGTCTTGCACCTTCCGAAATGCAAGAGCTTGCAAGTCAACTTCAAGAGCTCTCCAACAAAGGTTTCATTCGCCCAAGTCATTCACCGTGGGGTGCACCCGTCTTATTTGTTAAGAAGAAGGATGGATCATTTCGCATGTGTATTGACTACCGCAAACTCAACAAGCTTACCGTCAAGAACCGTTATCCTTTGCCTAGAATCGATGATCTCTTTGATCAACTTCAAGGTTCTACTTGTTTCTCAAAGTTTGATCTTCGATCCGGTTATCATCAGCTTCGTGTTCAAGAAGATGACATTCCTAAGACTGCCTTCTGAACGAGGTATGGTCATTACGAGTTCATGGTTATGCCTTTCGGGCTAACCAATGCACCCGCAGTTTTCATGGATCTCATGAATCTTGTGTGCAAACCATACCTTGATAAATTCGTGATCGTCTTCATTGACGATATCTTAATCTATTCCAAGACTAAAGCCGATCATGAACAACACCTTAGATTGGTTTTGGACCTCTTGAGAAAAGAACAACTATATGCCAAATTCTCCAAATGTGAATTCTGGCTAAAGGAAGTTCAATTTCTTGGTCACATCGTCAACGACAAGGGTATTCATGTTGATTCTGCTAAGATTGAAACGGTTAAGAATTGGAATGCCCCGAAGACTCCTACAAAAGTTCTTTCATTTCTTGGTCTTGCGGGTTATTATCGTCGCTTCATCTCAAACTTCTCAAAGATTTCTGTCCCTCTTACCGCTTTGACCCACAAGGGTAAGACTTATGAATGGGGACCGAAACAAGAAGAAGCTTTCCAAACCCTCAAGAAAAAGTTGTGCAATGCTCCCATATTGACTCTCCCCGATGGAAATGATGATTTAGTTGTCTATTGTGATGCTTCTAACCAAGGTCTTGGTTGTGTTCTCATGCAACGAGGCAAAGTAATCGCTTATGCATCAAGGCAACTCAAAGTTCATGAGAAGAATTATACGACGCACGATCTCGAGCTGGGTGCGGTCGTATTCGCATTAAAGATTTGGAGACATTACCTATATGGCACGAAATGTGTGGTGTTCACCGACCACAAAAGTCTTCAACATATTTTCAACCAAAAAGAACTCAATATGAGGCAACGACGTTGGGTCGAACTCCTTAACGACTACGACTGCGAGATTCGTTACCATCCCGGCAAAGCGAATGTTGTAGCCGATGCTTTGAGTCGAAAGGACCATGTTATGCTTCATTGTGCCCGTATTCAAACCAATATTCAAACCCGTATCTTAGAAGCTCAACACGTCTCGGTAACCAAGGGTAACATGTATGAAGAAATGTCATGTGGTGTTGAACTCCTCTTAAATCAAAACCCAATGGTTTACTCTATTACTTGAACCGTATTTGGGTTCCCGGTCGCGATGATCTCCGTGCACTTCTCATGAACGAGGCTCATAAGACTCGTTATTCTATTCATCCTAGTGCGGATAAAATGTACCAAGATCTTCGCCAACTTTATTGGTGGCCCGGTATAAAGAATAACATAGCTCTTTATGTGGCCAAATGCTTAACCTGTTCCAAAGTCAAAGCCGAACATCAACGTCCATCCGGTTTACTCGAACAACCAGAAATTCCCGTGTGGAAATGGGAGAATATCACTATGGATTTCATTACCAAGCTCCCTCGCACCTCGAGTGGATATGATAGTATTTGGGTGATCATTGATCGTCTCACTAAATCCGCTCATTTCTTGCCTATCCGCGAAGACTTCAAAGTGGAGAAACTAGCCCGAATTTACATTGATGAAATTGTGAGCCGTCATGGTGTTCCCGTGAACATAATATCCGATAGAGACGCTCAGTTCACCTCTCGATTTTGGCAATCTCTCCAAAAGGCTATTGGTACTCGATTAGATTTGAGCACGGCTTACCATCCGCAAACTTATGGTCAAACCGAGCGAACAATCCAAACTCTTGAAGACATGCTTAGAGCTTGTGTAATCGATTTTGGTGGCAATTGGGATTCACATCTATCCCTCATTGATTTTTCTTACAACAATAGCTACCACACAAGTATCAACATGGCTCCATTCGAATCTCTCTATGGTCGCAAGTTTCGTTCTCCTATCTGTTGGAACGAGATTGGTGAAGCAAAAATCACTGGTCCCGAGTTAATTCAAGAAACATCCGACAAGATATCCGTGACAATATTCGAGTAGTGAGGAGTCGGCAAAAGAGTTATGCCGGCAAACGTCGAAAACCCTTGGAATTCCAAGTCGGTGACCTTGTTCTTCTAAAGGTGTCTCCATGGAAGGGCGTGATCCGTTTTGGAAAGAAAGGCAAGTTAGCACCTCGTTATGTTGGTCGATTCAAAATCCTTGAAAGGATTGGGAAAGTGGCTTACAAGCTCGAGTTACCTCCATCTCTTGGAAATGTGCATCCTACATTTCATGTATCTAATCTGAAGATGTGTCTCGCTTACGAAAATCTCCATATACCGCTTGACGACGTGCGCATTGATAAACAATGCACTTCGTTGAAAAGCCGGTGGAAATTATGGATCGTGAAGTCAAACAGCTCAAGCAAAATCGTATTCCTATTGTCAAAGTTCGTTGGGAATCTAAGCGTGGTCCTGAGTTCACTTGGGAACGAGAAGACCAAATGAAGCTCAAGTACCCTCATCTTTTTACCGATACCGTCGCTTCCTCAAACTAAATTTCGGGACGAACTTCTCTCAACATGGGGAGACTGTAACATTTATGATTTTAGTATTCATATTTTCAATTCAATGTAATGCATTTCGAACTCAATACTCGTGCACTGTCTTATTATTTTTCTTACCGTAAACTAAACGCAATGATTCGATACAAATTCGCAAGTTTTACGCAATTATATACATTTGAAAACTATGCAAGAAACTATTTAATTCAAACTTATCAAACCTGAAAAGTCAAGGACTAAAGTTGAAAAATTATCTAGAAACCCAAATTAGCACGGTCGTGCTTCGTCCTGGCACGGTCGCGCCAAGTGCCTCGGCACGATCGCGCGACTGGTCCTGGAATGATTGTGCCCGGTGCATAAGCACGGTCGCGCCTATCTTGGCACGGTCGCGCCTGCATAACTGTCAAAACGTAAATGTAAATTAATCGCCCGATTTCTGAGAATCTGTAACCATCCTCCGTTTCTTTTCCCCTTAACGAGAGTTATACCATTTTCAAAATTTCACAACGCCTCAGTTTCATACTATCAAACTCGAAATCTCTCTCAAAATTTTCAAGCAAAACTCGAATCCTCTCTTGAAACCCAAATCCTCCCAACCAAGAAAGGAATACGCGTCTCCCGACTCTCTCGACTCTGGACTCTCTGGCCTAGCCGGAATTGCAGCCGAAGTCGCCGGAAGCCATTTTCTCCGTCGCCGGAACTCCGTTCTACCGTTCTTCATCGATTCGATACGCTTCAGGGTAAGTATACTCTCCATCTCATTCGTTTCAGTATCAATATAAAAAGCCCCGTATTAATCTAGGCTTTCATTACAGAAATCGTCCGAATCAGAATTTTTATTTTAATAAGAAAAGATTTAATCGATTCCACTCTTAAACACGATTTTCATACAATTAAATTAGATGAATTGACTCGTAACAACTCTATAACCAAAAGCCCTATCAAACCCAGCGCTATAAATACAAAAATTGTTCAATTCGTGTCTGACTTGGAAGAGACACGGTCGCGCTAATCATCTAGCGCGGCCGTGCCTCATGAAACGCGGTCGTGCCGAATAGCAGCGCGGTCGTGTCCTCCTATCCAGACCTAGTCATGCCCTTTGGGCTAGCCTCTGTTGTGTCTAAAAATCATAGACACGACCGTGCCGAGCCAAGGCATGGTCGTGCCTGTTGACTTGTCTAGTTTGTGCCCACTGTTGATCAACCCGGTCGCGCCCCGACTAGCGCGGTCGCGCCCGTGGCTTGAGCATGATCGTGCCCTTCCGAGGCACGGTCGTGTGTGACTCAGAACTTTTAACAGAATTATAATTTTCAGTCAGTAAATGTTTCAAATTTTATAAAAAAAAAATATGTTTTATGTACTTCAAAAGATTTAAAGTTTAATCTGGACATAAACATTATTTATTTGAAAGTTTATTTAAAAATTTATAAAAATCAAATTTATAATTATCTTATACTTAAATGATGTTTTAAATGATTAAGTTACAAAGTTTATAAATAAATAAGATAATAATTATTTATTTAATTCATATTTAAACAAAAATTATTTATTTATTTATACTTAATTACAATCAATATTTACATTATTTCATAAACTATAATCATTTATTTATTTATTAATTAAATTACATTTATCACATGCATTATTTTCATAATCAACAATTTTATAAAAATTCTATTTTTCAATTCCAACCTTTAATCAAATGTTCCGAAAATGTTTACTACAACCTAATATATTTTATTTAATACCTTTTATACACAAATTCAACCTTCAATGTTAGACTTAAATTTTGTGCACATATTTGATTCAATATACATTATTATCTAGGTTAACTCGTGCGTATCAAGGATTCTTATTTTATCTATACTCTTTGTTAGCTACACTTCCATACCAAGTGAGTATTCACAACCCCTTTTTACTCTTTTACACTTTTGGGTTGGAACATGAACTTTATACACATTACACATTTACATTTACATTTACACAAACAACACAAGTGCAAAATCCTATTTACATACATGTGTGCAAAATTTGAGCTTTGTGCCCGAGTGTTAGTTGTGCTAATCTTTGTGAAAACTTATGTGCAATCATTAACTATACAAGCCGACGGTTTTCAATGATAGATCTATTGAGTCTGACAAACCCACCCAAGTGGAGGTGATTGATACCGACAACACAATTTGCTTACTAGTTACAAAGGTTTGGTTGTACTTGATTACACAATAGCTGCTCCCCATAAATGCCTTATTTTATCATGTCTTGTAAAGGATTTGTTTTCAACTATATGCTATCTATATACAACTGTGTTATACTCACCAACTTTTTAGTTGACTTTATTTTATTCATGTTTCAGGCCCTAATATGTGAGAATGATTCAAGACGTGCTCAATATAGGATTTGGACTTAGCAATTTAAATCAAGAATTCTATGAGTTGTTTTATGTTTCTTTGTTTGAATTTGGTTGTACTTGGATTATTTGTAATGGAAATTTAATTTTAATATATTTCAATTTAGTCAACCATGTGCTATGAACAGTCTACATGTCCCGCCCCGATGATTCCGCCATCGGTCGGGGTGTGACACACAATTTACCGGATGAAATTTAACGAAAGTACCTTGGTTGAATTCACAATTCAATTTGGATTAATGCAGAACCGATAAACAACTCCAACAACAACGTTTAAGAATTTCTCAAAAATCAGTCAAGTTCGCCTAAAACTGAGGAAGACGATGAACTGATAAGTTCGCTTGTTCTAGATCCTTAAACCCATTAAGTTCGCATAATTAAGCGAACTTGTTAAGTTCGCTTAACAAGCCTTCGGCGAACAAGATAAGTTCGCTTCACCCCCAAGTTCGTTTCACTCCGGATAATCAGATTAAGTTCGTTTCACTATTTTTGAGCGAACTAATTAAGTTCGCTTCACTGTACACAGGCGAACTTAATAGCTTTTCAACCTTTTTGCCTTGAACAAAAATTTTAACAATTTCAACCTGTCAAATCTTGAACTTCAGTCAGTAACACGTATCCGATCCAATCCCGAACAAATTTAATAAAAGTTTAGAATTTTCATGGAAAATAAAAAACAAAATCTTTTTGAATTTTATCTATACAAACGAAATCACATATTTTTGAATTTTATCTGAATAAACTGAAACACATATTTTTGGTTTTTATCTGTACAAATGGAAATCACACATTTTTGGATTTTATCTGTACACAACGGAAATCACATGTTTTTGAATTAACACCATGAGTAAGAAGATCATATCAGTATCTGATTAATTCATCACACATTTTAGAAATAAAAGGTAACCTATAATATGAAATCATACAACTCAATTTTGTGTTTTTTGCACCTTTTTCATTTTGATATATTCTATTCAGTATTTATGATTTCAATATATTTGAAATGATACGCGATAAATTTCAAAGTAAATAAGATCAGGTAATAAAATGCTCTTTTATTTATACCGAATTTGAAATATAAAACATGAATTCTTAAATTTGTCAATATTATATTATTTGAAACTATAAGCGTTTATTCTCTAAATTCATGTGATTTAGTACCATTTAGATGAAACACATCGTGTACCCCACATATATGCCAAATAGAAAAAAAAAATTGCACTATCTTCAAGACATATATAGTATATGTTAAGATTAGATCAATTTCCAAGATGAAATTATCTCTTTTAGCACAAGAATAGAAGCAGATCCCAAAGGATATAAGAATCATGATGATTCAGAATCAGAAGATTCTAATAAATTGGTTGATAATGAGAATCAACAGATTCAGGTATGAGGATCCAACTATTATCTGGATAAACTTCAATGGAATCAGACTAGATGATGTATCTAACTGAACCAAGGGCGTATATATGTTTCAACAGATGTTTGAAAGCATATCTTAGTTCAACAACACCTTGCATGTTTTTCGGGGCATGGGCAGTGAAGTGAACTGAAATAGATTTGTGCTAAAGATATAATTCGATATTGGTCTCATGAAATTCTTTATAACCATATATTCTTTATCTGATAATGATCTTTTACACACACACAGAGACATATAATGGATTAAAATCACAGATGTAATCATATTATATTTAATTTTCACACTACTATTAGTTTCAAAACGCTTTTAGCCTATTGACAATTCAAGTTTCAAATTTTATACAAAAATTTTAAAACAAATTATCAAGAACAGAGCATTCACAACACTATCATCTCTTATTTATGCAGTCTTTGAAAGTTTAATCAATCATATATTAAGGTCAACTAAGGTCGTGTGAAATGAACTAGTCACTGATGTACTATCATTTCTTCTCTAACCTCAAATGATGTCAAATTTTATATTTTTCAATTTGTTTTGACTTTTTATAAATTAAACTTTTTGACTGAAAATGTAAATGCAGAAATGTAATAAAGCAATAAATGAATTTAAAAACAAAATTTTTCATGAAATTCTGATTTTGAAAAAATTTTATTCGGGATTGATCATACCAATCATTTTAATTAGAAATTCAAACCTGGTACGATCAAATGCCTTGGTAAACAAATCAGCAAAATTATCTTCAGTGTGTACCTTGATCAGCTCAATCAACCTTTTCTCTGCACAATCACGTATAAAATGATATCGAATTTCGATGTGCTTAGTTTTACTATGTTTAACAGGATTATTCGTTATGGACATAGTAGCATTATTATCAATAAGCATAGGGGTTCCTGTGAAATTCAAACCGTAATCTCTCAATTGCTGTTGTATCCACAAGATCTGTGAACAACAACTTGCAGTAGCGATGTATTTTGCTTCGCATGTTGAAATCGAGACTGTGGTTTGCTTTTTGCATTTCCAGGATACAAGTCGATTACCTAAGAACTGGCAACCACCTGTTGTAGATTTCCTGTCCAGACAACAACCACCAAAATCAGAATCAGTATAAGCATTGAAATCAAAGTTAGAACCATGAGGATACCATAGCCCTAAACGTTGTTTTCCTTTTAAATATCGAAAGATTCTTTTCATAGCAATTAAGTGAGATTCTTTTGGCTTTGCCTGAAATCTGGAACAGATACACACGGCGAACATTATATCCGGCCTTGAAGTGGTTAAGTACATGAGAGATCCAATCATAGCTCTGTAAAGTCGACAATCCACATCTTTTCCTTCCTGGTCAGAATTCAACTTATGATTGACCGGAATTGGAGTATCATATGGGGTACAGTCCTCCATCTTGAACCGGCTCAAGATGTCTTTGACATACTTGGACTGATGAATAAAGAACCATCTTCCTTTTGATTTACTTGTAAACCTAAGAAAAACGATAACTCTCCCATAGCAGACATTTCAAATTTCGACTTCATAACACCCTCAAAGTCTTTGCATAACCCTTCATTTGTCGAGACAAAAAATAATATCATCCACATAAATCTGCACCAGTAGGTAATCTCCCCCTGGTTTCTTTATGAATAAGGTCGAGTCTATCTTTCCACGAATAAAGTCATTCGCCAAAAGATGTGTGGATAAAGTCTCATACCACGCACGAGGAGCCTGATGAAGACCATAGAGAGCCTTATCAAGCTTGAAAACCATATTCGGATGCAGTGGATCTTCAAACCCCGGCGGTTGACAAACATAGACTTCCTCCTTGACCTTTCCATATAAAAACGCACTCTTGACATCCAATTGAAACACCTTAAAACCTTTAAATGAAGCAAAAGCTAGAAACAGTCGTATAGCTTCGAGCCTCGCCACTGGCGCATAAACTTTGGTGTAATCAATTCCTTCCTGTTGATTGAAGCCCTGGACAACTAATCTTACCTTGTTGCATACCACGACACCTCGATCGTCTTTCTTACATTTAAACACCCATTTAGTTCCTATCGGATACGCACCTTTCGAAGATCAACAAGATTCCAAACCTTAAGTTTGTCAAATTGAGCAAGTTCTTCCTGCATAGCTTCTATCCAGTTGTTGTCATTTAAAACCATCTCAACATTCTTGGGTTCAACCTGCGAAATAAAGCATGAATGTGAGCAATCATCAAGAACACCATAATCTTTAATGCAAGTATACAAACAAGTATTGTCAACAAGAGAACGTGTTTTCACTCCATCCTGTAAATTTCCAATTATATTCGTCATCGGATGATCTTTGAGTTCCTTGATGGATGCAACCTCAGGAACCGGCAACACGTCAACTTGGGTAGATTCAGATTGATAAGAATAATTTTGATTAATTGGAATATCCGAATCTAAATTTATAGGAATCTCCTCCTGAGCCTGTGTTGGAGGTAATGAATCATCACCTAACAACGGATCAACAGAAGAATCTTGAAAAATAGCATTATCCTCCTCACTCTCTGAATCTTGTGGACCGGAACAAGAAGCAACATTTGGATCGGGAGCAGAAGTAGATGGAATCGATGAATTTGGAACTGCATTTGGTAGAAATCCATTGTGCTGTGCATCCTGACAAGAATCATAAAGAACGGCAGCATCTTCATCAGAAATATCAGAAGGTAAGTGAAAAGACTTAAATAAGTTTTCATAATCAAATGCCCAATCCGGACCAATCGCCATTTGTGGTAAAGACCGATTTGAACAGTCAATATGAAACCATTCTTCAACGTGGCGTGTGTCTTTGTTATAAACCCTCTTGGTTGTTGAATTAGCCACATACCCCAGAAAAATCCCTTCAATAGCCTTCGCACTGAATTTAGTTGGGACATCTCGAACTTTCAATAGGGTGCAAGGATTACCAAAAGGTAGTAAATAATCCAGATTCGGCTTTCGATTATTCAGCAATTCATAACAAGTGTTGTTGTGTCGCTTGATGGTCAAGACCCTGTTCAAAACGTGACACGCAGTATTCACAGCTTCAGCCCAAAAGGTGACTGGAAGCTTAGAATCTACAAGCATCGTGCGAGCTATTTCGACCAACGTCCTGTTCTTTCGTTCAGCAACACCGTTTTGTTGAGGAACATATGGCGCACTGAATTCATGATGAATTCCTTTTTGTAGATAGAATAAGCCCATTTTGCTATTCTTAAATTCGCTGCCATTGTCACTCCTGATTCTTCTGACTTTCAGATTGAATAAATTCTCCAAACCTAGAATTAAGTATTGTACCAACTCAGTGGTTTCAGCTTTAGAAGAAAGAAACTTAACCCATGAAAATGTGGAGTAGTCATCAGTTACTACCAAGCGGTACGATTTTCCACCAATGCTCCTGATACTGATAGGACCGAACAAATCCATATGCAGCAACTCCAAAGGAGTTACAATAGAATTCGTCGATTTAGATATGTGAGATTTCTTTCTTTGCTTTCCCTTCTTGCAAGGAATACAATCATCAGGAACTGAGAATTTCATCTTTGGAATCCTAAGAACCAGATCAATCCTAACAATGTAGTTCATCTTCCGGTAGTTAATGTGAGCTAGCTTCCTGTGCCACATTATTGAATCAGATTCCGACGCCTTGGAGAGTAAACATGTTGGAATTGAATCCGTTGTAGTGGCAACACTCATGTCAAGGACATACGTGTCATTTCTCCTCGGAGCCTTCATAAGAATCCATTCAACAGGAATCACAAAGCCCGGTTTCAGAATATAGCATTCAGTATCGTTGAAATGGAACGAAAACTTCTTGTCACAGACTTGTGATACGCTTAAAAGATTGTGTTCCAGCTGCTCAACATAATTCACCTTTTCAAATTTGACTTTGTCATTCTTTAACGTTCCCTGTCCAGTTATGTACCCGCCTTTATTTCCCGCAAAAGCGACATAACCACCATCAATTTGTTTAACATCCTCAAGCAATCTAACATTCCCTGTCATATGTCGAGAGCAACCACTATCCACATACCATGTATTGTTGATAGTCCTCCTTGGTTGTCCCTACATAAACAACGAGAATCAGTTAGAAATAGGAACCCAAGCCATCGTGGTCTTGGGTCGTCCGGATTGATTAAAATAAACAACTTCTTGTAATTTACAATCAATCTTATCATTCACTTTTGGAACAGAATTTTGACAATCAGACATTTTCAAAGAAGATCCATTTTTATTTTGAAAAACATTATTTGATATATTATTGTCAGATTCAGATGTTTCCAAAATTTTCTTTAATTTTCTATTTCTTCTTCTTCTTTGAGGTCTAGACAATTTAACCTCCTGAAATGAATCTTTTGAAATCCCAACTTTTGGAATCTCAAGTTTCTCTTTGCATACAAAGGATTTAGCATTCAATGTATTCTGTTGTTTAAATCCAGAGGATTTAACAAAAGATCGACTAGGCATATTTTTCTCCAAACTAGAAAACGACTTTCCCTCGTCTTTTCTTTTTAGAATCTTCACCACTTTCGGTTGAGAAGGAACAGTATTCATTTTACCCTTGTTCTTATATGGACAATTTATTAAAATATGACCAGCCTCTTTGCAATGAAAACACACTCTTCTTTCCTGATAAGTTCTGAAATAAGAGGTTTTCTTTGAATTTGAGGATCCATCGGATGAATAAGCTTCGGATAAATGTCCAGAACAATTTATCGGCTGCTTTGGAACATAAGTTTGTGTTGGCACCTTTGCAGAATTCACTTTTTGATGACCAGCCGCAACAAACCCACTTGACTGTAAGATTGGAGAAAGTTTAGATGGAACAACTTTCACCTCTTAGGGTTCAGTCATAATGCATCTATCCCGGGTAACAGTTTTAACAACTGGTGGGTCATCAATTTTCACTTCTTTTGGAATTCCCTCAACCTTCTTTTCATCGAACATCTCATCTTCAGAATCTGACTCATACACCATATCCTCCCTAGTTACTGGATTCACCTTTAACACAGTTTTTGGATCTATCTCCTCTTCATTTATAATTTCAGGTTCCACCACATAATTTGCATTAAACGGTGGAGGAATAAATCCAATACCAGCAACACGCTTAGTAGGATCAACATTTGAGTTAAAATAATCCAAAACAACTGAAGAACTTTCAAATTGTTCCAACTTTCGATGGAGTTTGATCACCTCAGACTCTTTGTCAGATATATCTTTATTCTTTTGGGCAACAACTTCATTACGTTTTTCTATTTCAGCATAAGCCATATCTAGATGATAACCCTGCTCTTTGTATTTTAGCCCAAGAGAATTTAAGTCTCTTTTCAAAGACTCAATTCTATCAATGCACAGCTTATCATTATCTTTTAGTTTCTGATTAACTGAATGCATTGATTTCATGTCACAAATCAAGTTTGTGTTATCATCCATGACTTTTTGCAGTTTATCTCTAACAGAAATGCAGTTAGAACAGTAAATATGACAAACAGAGTCTTTTACCTTAGACGGATCAGACATGTCTGCCATGAATACTTTGGCAATGGGAATATTCTCTGAGTCATCACCAACCGAAGCATTTTCTGTAAGAACAATTTCCTCCTCATCAACCCCTGATTCAACATTAGAATCAATATTCTGCCCTCGTTCTACCTCATCATCAACACTTGGAACACTATCACCATCACACGAATCATCACTAGAACTTTCATCATCAGTAGACTCCTCTGGTTTTTCAGAATGAATTTCTGCAACAAACGCTTGACTCACAGCACCCACCAAGTCTTCCAGATGAATTCCCCAATCATAATTTTCATCGTTTTGTGCAACCAATGCTGAAGAAGCAGATGCATGATTTGTATTACCAGAAGAACCATGTGATTGATTCCTATTCTGCTGAAAGTTAGACTGCTTCTTTTGAGAATCAAATTCTACCTTCGGCTTCACACACTCCTTAGCAAAGTGACCATACTCTTGGCAGTTGTAACAACGAACTTTGCTCTTATCAAAACCCATACGAAATCGACTATTTGAACCAATATATTTTCTTCCAGTTATCTTCAAGAAATCTTTAGCTTGACACATTAACATGGCCATATTCCATTGGATATTCATTTCTTCCAGATCAACAGGGTCAATCTGTCTGAAATCTTCTTCTATAACCTCAGGTTCAAGTATTTTACCTCCAATGAAATTTTCATATGATGCCATGAATGAAGAAAACATAGCAAGATAATCATCAGCAACTTTCTGATTCAAATGAGATCCAGATGATGTTGAAGCTGGAGTCGCAGAAAATCCAGAATGGCTTGAATGACCAGAATAAATTGGAACTCCAGAACACTGATCATTTGAAGACTCTTGAGCATCACCAGAAAAGAATGTCACTCCAGTACCAGATTTACCAGTAGATTTGGCAAAATACATTGAGGGATCCTGGATATGCTCCATATTAGTCTCTTTCTTCTTCATATTCATGTCATGCGACTGAATCCTCCCTAGAACTTCTTCAAGAGACGAGACATGGTTTTGTACTTAATATTTTCTTTAATCAAAATCGTATACACATCAAACTTTGATGGTAAAGCCTCCAAGAATTTATCATTGATTTCCTCAGTCTCATATACCACAGATGCACTAGCCAGTTCACTAAGAAGATGATAGAATCTTGTTGCAAGATCATCCAAGGATTCATTTTGAAAATGTTTAAAGACCAGGAACTGCTTCTTTAGTAAATCCTTTCTACTCTTCTTCACATCCAAACTTCCTTCACACCTTTTCTGTAATGCTTCCCACAGTTGTTGAGAAGACTTGAACTGTTTAAAACTATGGTATATTTCCTTTGGAAGAGACATCGAAATGCTAGCCATTGCTTTCTTTTCTCTATCAAATAACAACTTCTCTTCAGTAGTTAATGCTGACACCGGCCTTGGAACATTGTCCTGTCCCATCCAAGAATAAGTCGGATGTGTATATCCTTCCAAAATCGGAATTAACAAACTAGTATCGGTGAAAGATACGAATTGGTCAAACCGATCTTTCCAATTAGAATAATCAGCTAGATTCAACAACTTTGGAGGTTTTTGAGATGTACCGATTTCATTATCATAATTGAACATGTATGTGACTTGAACAATATTTGCCATTTTTTTTTTTAAAAAAAAATTTCTGAAAAATTTTCAAGTGTTAAACTTCCTTTACCCTCAGGCGAAGATAATAAGTTCGCCTTTACTACACCCAAGCGAACTTAAGGAGAAGCGAACTTAATAAGTTCGCTTAACCCTGTGAGAAGCGAACTTGACAAGTTCACCTAATGCTAAGTTCGCCTGCACAGAATTCAGCATGTTCGCTTGCTGTAACAGAATCTTGATCAAGAACTTCCTCAGACCACAGCCGCGAACCAAAAACAATCAGAAATCATCATTAATCACTGAATTGAAGGAATTAAACAAAATTGGACCGTAGGATTGTGTAATTTGTCAATTAGAAGCTTTCTATAGGATCAATTTCATCGTAATCCTCTTCAAAAACACCAAATCAGATCAAAATCAGTCTTCAAAACTCCATTGAAATGAAAAACGCAAAAATGATGAATTTAATGTCAATTTGCCTATAAACCGTCTCAAATCAACAAGAATCACGAGCAATTTCTGTGATACCACTTGTAGGTCCCCATGGCGCATCTACGGATCGATCTCGTGATAAGACGTGACGTTTACTCGGAGTGCGGAATCCAACGAGTCAACGTTTATATGCATAAAATACAAAGCAAACACGCAAGTAAATAAACTTCTCAATTCGTATTCCAATCACAATGATGTTTACAGACTCAATCGTATCTGATCTCTCTAGTTCGTTAACTCTGTTACTCTCTGTTACTATCGACTGACTCTGTAAACACACATATATATAACTAACTGACCTGATATAAGCGAACTTATTAAGTTCGCCTCTAACAGCTTAAGCGAACTTAACAAGTTCGCCTCAGTTAGACCTAAGCGAACTTATTAAGTTCACCTCTGATAGACCAGGCGAACTTAACAAGTCCGCCTCTAGGCTCACTTGTAAAACACTTGGTAACTTTAGACATTTACATAACAAAAACATAAAGACATAAAATCTAACTATTACAAGCTTTTGTCATTACAATCTATGTCCTAACAATGAAACTGTTGTTCACTGATTTTAAGTGAAAAATCACGTTTTTCTTTCTTTAAAGTTTCAATTGAATCTTTGTAACGTTTTTCGTTTTCTTTGTATCTTAAAGCTTCAATACGGAGGGGTTCGACCTTATCCTGAAGCTTAGAATTTTTGTTTTTCATGCCAAGACATTTGGAATAAGAAATAACAGCAAAAGAGTTAGAGTCTACCTCATCTGATGAATGTGATGCCTCCCCAATAACCATGAGGGCAGATGTAGTTGTAGACTCCCTTTGGTCAGCTATAGAAGCTTCCCTTTCTTCTGCTTCCATCATCTCAATGATCTCAGCCATGAGACCAACTTGTGTTTGAGCAATAAGGGCATCCTCCAAATGAACACCCCAATCAAAGCTTTCGTCCTGTTAAGCTACCAAAGCAATGGACGTTCCACCTTGACTTTGATTGCCCTTGACCATTTCCTTGGTTGTTTCCTTGTCTTGGTCTAGTGAATCCTGAAGCAGGTGCTTTATCCTTCTGACATTCATGAGAAAAGTGTCCAAAGTTCTGACACTTGTAGCACTTGGCTTTGGGTTTATCAAAACCAACCTTGGCATTTGAATGCCCACCAATGAACTTCCTGCCAGTTCTATTCAAGAAACGCTTGACCCATCTCAAGATCATGGCCATATTCCATTGAATATCCATGTCCTCCATGTCATCTGGATCCACTTGATTAAAATCTTCTTCAATGGTTTCAGGGTCTATAAGCTTGCCACCAATGAAGTTCTCATAGGCAAGCATACACGATGAAAACAATGCTACATGATCTTCAGTTATCTTGACTATAGCAGTCTGGTTAGCTGAAGATGTGGAGGTAGGATTTCTTGAGGAATGTTGGTGGTGAGAACCAGATCCAGATGCTGTAAAGCATGTATGACCACAACAAACATTCGAGTTATCTTCTTCATGAGAGTTCCCTGAGAATAAGGCGATTCCTGAACCCGATGACTTAGCTATGGAAGACGTCAAATAATACATAGAAGGGTCTTGGATTTGAGGTCTCCCTAAGCTTTCTTTTCTTTTCAGGTTCATATCATGTGCTTGAACCTTTCCAATTGCTTCTTCAATCATCATCTCAATGAACTTTGGGTTCTCTCTTAGCAGAGTGGTATACATCTCAAACTTTGAGGGTAACGCACCCAGAAACTTTTCAACAAATTCCTCATCAGATACGTTAGCTCATAAGCTTTTGCAGACTTAGTTTGCAGATGATAGAATCTAGATATAAGTTCATCTGCAGATTCACTCTCCAGGTATTTGAAGCACTCATACTGCTTTCTCAGGAGATCTCTTTTGCTCTTCTTGATGTCACTGTTCCCTTCAAATCTTTTCTGCAATGCCTTCCAAAGATCTTTCGAATTATCATATCCTCTGAAGCTGTGAAAAAGATCTCTAGTTAGGGCCATTGTGATAGATACATGTGCCTTCTTTTCTCTATCATAAACTTTCTTTTCTTCTTCATATAGCTTAGATATAGGCTTGGGAACAATCTCATCAAGATATGTATAAGTTGGATGCTTATAACCCTCAAGTATAGGTATCCACAAAGACGAATCAGTGTATGAGATATAATGCTCAAAGCGTGCTTTCCAATTCGAATAATCATTAACAATAAACAGCTTTGGCCTTTTTTGTGGAGTACCTATCGCGTTATCATAGTTAAGCAGGTTACCAAGAATCTGAAAAGTTGCCATAGTGTAGAACTTAGTCAAAAACTATGAAAGTCAACACAACTTGCGCACTTAAGAATGACCTTGCGCACTTAAGAAATTGGTCTTTCGCACTTACTATTTGCTCTTGCGTACTTATCTAAGTACACAGGAGTAAAGTATAAGTACGCAGGAATGAAGTCAAGTACGCAGCAAGAATGGTCTTGCATACTTGCAAGACTGTACTTGTTGCCAAATATAGTAAGTACGCATGTCACTTTTTCACCTGCTCTCACCAAATTTTTTTGATCGCCGGAAATACCTCAGATCTTCAAATTCTGAAGATATGAACAAATTGATCAACCCAAAAGGTTAGAAACTTGTTTCTAACAAACCCTTGATGATCAAAACACTCAAACAGTCAACAAAAGGTCGAATTTTGATTGATTTTTGCTTCTAAAATAGCGCTCAAGAGCTACCTCTATTTTATCATAAAAATCACCAAAATCTATCACTTTTGCTTGTAAAAAGGTTGTAGATTGTGTTGAAAATACTCCTAACACACTCACAACACTCGAAATCAAGAGCAAATGCTCTAATACCACTTGTAGGTCCCTCGGTGTCTCGGATCATCACATGCAGGTGTGTTCCTAGTCGAACCGGGTGCGGAATGCCCGTGACTAGGTGGAGTATCAACCAACACAAAGTAAACTGACAACAAAGACACTTTCAAACTTCGTCTATTATAAACTTAGCCGGTTACAGAATTCTTACAAATGAATTCGTCTATTCGTAACTTTATATAAAATTCTATGTATCCGTGTACTTAGCTAGTACGAAGGAGGGTGTTCCTACATACTTAGCTTGTACACCAGATTGGTGTTGTGCACTTAGTAAGTACGCATGGCTTTTGCCTTGCGTACTTGATAAGTACGCATGACCAATGACCTGCGTACTTAGCCAAGTACACAGGTATTGTTCCTTCCCCTATAAATTGAGATGATGGCCTCATTTGTAGGTGAAACTTCTGGGAACTAGGTCGAGAGGTGTCCGGGCGGGATGAGCTCTCCTGCCCCTCGACCGTGAGCGTAGACGAGAGATGTGTACTTCTTCGGTATGTAATGTGAGATGACTTCGTTGTTATGGATTACGTATCGTTTTTGTGTTGATTCTCTTCTTTATGTTCGTGTTTCTCTCTGTCTTGTTCTTCTTTGTTCCCACACGAATCACTGAACAGATCTGTGTTTTTCCGCTGCTCGACGAGGCTCCCGGGACCTACAACTGGTACCAGAGCCTCGGTGTTCGTTGATTTGTGTTCCAAATTCGACTTTTTACGGTTTTGAGCAGATCTGAGTTCGTCACTGGTCGTAACTTTTTCTATCAAAAATCCTTAGATTCATCTTTTTTATCGCTTCATTTGGTGTTTTGAAGGCTGAGGGTTTGTTAGATGATGATTTCTAAGCTGTTAGAAGCATCAATTTCTCAGATCCAACACTTTTCGAGCATTCTCCTCAAGATCCGTCAAGAACACTGCTACTTTTTGATATGTACGCAAATTCAGCTTTTCTACATACTTACTAAGTACGCATGGGTTTTGCCCTGCGTATTTACTAAGTACGCAAGAGTAGTTGTCCTGCGTACTTGCTAAGTACGTATGAGTATTTGGCTCTGGAACTTAGCATGTACGCATGTGCATTTGGCTTTGCGAACTTATCAAGTACGCATGTAGACTAGGCTTTATGAACTTACTAAGTACGCAGGAACACCCTATATCTGGGTATTTGAGAAGTACGCATGAACTATCATCTGGGATTAAAAAAAATAAGATTTTTGGTGGGAAAAGTTTTCTTGGCCAAATTTTTAGGGATCATTTGTAAGCTTGTTTTGGGCCAATTTTGAGAAGATAGTGATTTTGGTTTTTCAGGACTGAAATTTGATGTGGCGGTGAATCACGGCGGCGGATGGCGGAAGGAAGGTGGTGTTGGTGTTCGACGTGAAAAGATAACCTGGTTAGGGTTTCTCGTGGTTAGAAATGTGACGGGAACACGGGGGTTACTTGAGGTGTCTAGCGTAATAGTGGCACTCGACGGGAGACGCAGGGTGGTGTTACACGGTGGTAATGAACTACGGTAATGGGCAGGGATGAGAACGATTAGGGCTTGCATGGTACTGCCATGTTCATGCATACATAGAACCCGGTTCTGGATTACAAGATGGACGTCAGGAATTATTTATAATTATTCCTGAGTATGCAATGTGTGCTTAGAACGTGTCTGATCCCGTGATCGAACGTTTTGGTAGGTTTGGGCTACGAGCGTGAATGGACGAGGTGCAGAGCCAGGATTCGGACTCAGTAACTGGTGAGTTTCTAATCCCCCTCTTTTAAAAGTTTTACTGTTTTTGAGGCTATCGTACGTACTTACCAGAGATTTTTAACGTAATAAACGTGTTAAAAGTTTTGGGTTTTAACCCGAGGTGTTTAGGAACAAATACACCCAGTAATGAGTCGGAGGGTCTACAGGGGTGTTTATGAGATCATGTGATCTAGGTCAAAAGGTGGTTATATGGTCGTGGGTCGTATGCTGACCAAACAGGGATGAGTCGGGATTGTAATTACAGGTTGTACGGGTACGACTAGGAGGTGTCATAGGGTGTGCATGTACGTGGTATGTGCTTAGATAATGAGATATAGTATTTGTATGAATGTTGATATATTAGAAGGGTATTGTGTTATGAGTTAGTCGGGGTGAGTTGGGGTATGAGCTAAACGCTTATGAATACGTGTAGGATATCTTATCCTAGTGCTATGTGTGAAGTACATGTGTAGTTAATGAGTCATGTACATAGAGTATAATATATGTGTTTATACATGTGTTGTGTGTATTGTGTCGTTGTCCTAGTGACACGGTGGGTATTGTGTTTGTATTGTTGTCATTATGACACGACAAATGGGATTGCGGAGGACTATGTCCTTCGGGAGGTCACCAAAGGTGACGATGTCCAACAGGACAGTGATGAGCTTGGGGTGTGTCGAACGCCCTGACGAGGGTAACCCTGACGAGGGTGCAGTAATGAGGTATGTGTTTGTGTGCTTATATATTTGTGTTAAATTGCATACCAGCGTTGAGTTATATTTATTGTGCATGAGATAGTATTGATGTGGTGAGTAGAGTTAGATTGACCGATGCGTCAGGATTGTGATATTGTGTTTATAAATGTTATGTTAGTTGATCTATAAGAGCTTTGGTCAAGGCTGAGTAAGTTGATGTTTAGGGATTTGTTGTGTTAACCAAGTGTCGAGTTAATACATGTACATGAGCACGAGTTATTAGTGTAGTAAGTTCGACCTATGTCGATGAGACTACTCGAATATTATTATTACGGGATGAGTAATGGGAAATGAGTTATTATGGGATATCGGGTGATAACAGGGGTTATCTAATGGTTAATGAATTGTAGATCTAATTTATAAGGACCGTGGGTCCTGAATAAAGTTGAAATAACTTTTGAGACGAGTTGGCTTTTAATTAAACTAAACTATTAGACCTCACTCAGCGTAGCTGACTTTGTGTGTATGATAGATTGTTTTACAGGTAAGCGTGGCGTTAAAGTATCTTGGCTTGGGAGCGATGCTACTCGGATTGGTGTGCAAGCATTCGTGAGGTAACTTAATGACATTAAATAGTAATTAATGTTTTTAGAAAGATTTCCGCTGTAGTTTAATATATCTATAATGAGTATTTTCAAGGGAATAACCCGTTATGAGAACCAACTGTAGGATGCCTGATTTGGGGCCTTAGACACTCAAGGAAGAGAATGTTCAAAATGAAGCTCTACGGGGAATGATCAGACAGTTGGAACCAAAGTCAGATAATACTTTATACTTCATGAATAGAATTTGGGTGCCACATACTGGTAATCTACGGGAGTTGGTTATGGACGAACCCCCAAGTCTAGGTACTCCATTCACCCAGGTTCGGATAAGATGTATAAGGATCTGAAGGAACTCTATTGGTGGCCAAACATGAAAGGAGAGATTGCTATCAATGGTGGCAAGTGTCTAATGTGTTCAAAAGTAAAAGCAGAGCATCAGAACCCGTCTGGGTTATTACAACAACCCGAGATTCCTCAATGGAAATTGGAACAGATTACCGTGGATTTCATTACAAAATTACCCAAGACGTCGAGCGAGTATGATACTATATGGGTAATCGTCGATCGTTTGACGAAATCCGCTCATTTCCTGCCCATCAAAGGGACAGATAAAACTGAGAAACTTGCAAAGCTTTATATCAAGGAAATTGTAGCTAGGCATGGAGTGCTAATCTCTATTATCTCTGATAGAGACAACCGATTCGTGTCAAGAATCTGGCAATCATGACAAGAAGCCTTGGGCACACGCCTTGACATGAGCACGACATATCATCCACAAATAGATGGTCAAAGTTTAGTACCATTCAAACTTTAGAGGATATGCTCCGTGCATGTGCAAATGATTTCGAAGAAAATTGGGATACTGTAGGTCCCTCGGGTGTGGCGGATCGTCACATGCAAGTGGGTCTACTAGTCGGACTAGGTGCGGAATGCTCGTGACTTGGTGGAAAGTCTAGCTAAACAAAGTAAACCCACAAGAGAAAACACTTTAAACGTTCTTTATATTATAAAAACTTGAAGGTTACAGAGAAAAGCACTGAAATTACAATCTGCGTACTTGCACTAAAGCCTACGTACTTAACTTCTGTCAACCCATCCTATTTATACAAGACCTGATGCCTGCGCACTTAGCAAGTGGGCAGGGCAAAATGCTCTTGCGTACTTAGCAAGTACGCAAAGTTACTCTTGCGTACTTGCCAAGTACGCAGGAGCTTTCTCCTGCGAACTTACAAATGCGCAAAACAGTTGGAGAATTCTGCAACAATCAATATGTAAAAGTAAATACAATTCGATAAACTAATACATAAGGACTCTTAAATACAAAGACAATTACAATCAAGACAAAACAACCTAAGACTAAGACTCTATCTATCCAGAGTGTTTGTCACAGGAAAGTGCTTCAACAAACTCCCCTTTGACAACAGCTCTGAATAATCTTCAGTCTTCGGGCTTCACATCTTTAGTCTTCACAGCGCTTGATCTTTAGCTTCCATCTTCTTCTTGTAATCAAGGCAGAACTTGATAACCTTGTCGTATTTAGAAGCAAGGAGCTTTGTCCACTCATCCGTGTAGACGCAATATTGTTCTGCTAGTACCTCCAGATATTTCATAGAAAAGTTGATGAAGCAGACTTCATCAAATATTCTGATCAGCTCCTTTGGCACTAGGTTCCCACTCTCTGAACGTCCTTTACCCATGATCACAGCCTCGCCCGTCTTTGGATCTACGTACCAGTACCACATGTCACCAAGAATATCCTGAGATAACTTGCTCAGGGGATACTTAGTTTCACATCGCACTGGCTTGTATACCAATTTCTTTAAGTGCTTCTTAGTCACAGGATGTACATCGTGCTTATCCTTGACTCTCTTGGGCACTTGAGGCTTGAACATCTTGAACTTCCCTGATCTTGCTTCTCCCTGCAGAACCACACACAAACCCATCGCCACTGCGTGATTGGAATGACCCAGCAGCTCTCGGTTTGCTAGGTTCACAAGGTCTTATTTGGGCAAGGAGCTGAACGCTTCACTGGCGGGTTTCAAGTATTGAACACCGCCAGATCTTTTGATAGCGAACAGCTGCTTGTCCTCCTCAAACCTTACAGCCAAGATCATCCTTGTTGCTCCGTGTTTGTCTATTATAGACGTCTTTTGCCACACGGGAGCTGGACCCTTTGATGAAGTAGAAGGCATGTCTATTTCTTTCGATGCCTCTGGGTCCACAGGTTCAGGGTCAACTGGGGAGGCTTTAGTCGAGGCTTCTACATTACTGGCCTGCTCGACTGAACCTATGTCGAGCGAAGCGTCGAAGGATGGAAATTCAAAGATCTCTCCATCTTCTAGCTCGTATTCTCCTTCCCCGTCACCCTTGGGAATTTCAATCACAACATCTTCGTCATCATCATCCAATCGTCACCAGAGTCGATCTCTCCTTCTTTTAGATTGAAGAGAGCATCGATCTGTGCTTCATTGGAATAGTCAGTCTCTAGATATAGGATCTCATCATCAGATAAGTCCTTAAGTACTTCAGCCACTGACTTTCCTTTCTCACCACCACCACCACCACCAGAGGTATCACCACCCTCTTGATAAGTCGACTCCCCTGAGCCATTGGAACAGCAGAGATGGGCACGATTGCTAAAGCTTGGTGCTCACCTCCACTAGGACCGGCTTCGGGATCCTTGTCCTTGTCATCATCCTTAGTCAAGTCGACCGTATGACATGCCTCATCACCAGTAGTCCTCTTCTCCTTCTCTTTCTCTTTTTCCTTCTCCCCCTGAGCATCAAGCTTCTTGGTCAGATCAGCAATCAGCATGACCATCAGCTGATGCTCCTTCTTTTGAGCGTCAAACCTCAGCTCCAAGGACGACCCATGACCCAGAAGCATTTCATTTGTCTTTATTAGGAGTTCATTCGGGGCCAGGACATTTTTCATTCGTTCCTCAGTCCCTGTTCTCTGGCTACGAAGGATTGTAACTTCATCTATCAAAGAATTGATCTGTGCTTGTTGAGCGTCAGACTCCTCCTTCGATTTCTGAATAGTCTTTAGTAATCTAGCAACTTGGGTTTCCAGAACATCTATCCTAGCATCATTCGGATCAGGATATCTGGATGAGGACGCCTCAGCAGTGTGAATATGGGAGGAGAATATGGTATCAAAGTCAAACCCTTGCGTGAAATCTCCATAATTGAAGGGTTGACTGAGAGGTTCAATGGTGGTAGTTGGTAAAGAAGATGTGACGAGAGTTGTTGGGGTAATGGTAGGGGTGATGGTGACTGACTCCGTGAGAATTGGAGTAGTCACCGCCACCTGAGTAGTTGTGGTAGGGAGGGTCAGATGCAGTTGTAGACATTTGGAATAAGAAATAACAGCAAAAGAGTTAGAGTCTACCTCATCTGATGAATGTGATGCCTCCCCAATAACCATGAGGAAAGATGCAGTTGTAGACTCCCTTTGGTCAGCTATAGAAGCTTCCCTTTCTTCTGCTTCCATCATCTCAATGATCTCAGCCATGAGACCAACTTGTGTTTGAGCAATAAGGGCATCCTCCAAATGAACACCCCAATAAAAGCTTTCGTCCTGTTAAGCTACCAAAGCAATGGACGTTCCACCTTGACTTTGATTGCGGTTGTTAGAATTGTTATACCCTTGACCATTTCCTTGGTTTTTTCCTTGTCTTGGTCTACTGAATCCTGAAGCAGGTGCTTTATCCTTCTGACATTCATGAGAAAAGTGTCCAAAGTTCTGACACTTGTAGCACTTGGCTTTGGATTTATCAAAACCCACCTTGGCATTTGAATGCCAACCAATGAACTTCCTGCCAGTTCTATTCAAGAAACGCTTGGCCCATCTCAAGATCATGGCCATATTCCATTGAATATCCATGTCCTCCATGTCATCTGGATCCACTTGATTAAAATCTTCTTCAATGGTTTCAGGGTCTGTAAGCTTGCCACCAATGAAGTTCTCATAGGCAAGCATACACGATGAAAACAATGCTACATGATCTTCAGTTATCTTAACTATAGCAGTCTGGTTAGCTGAAGATGTGGAGGTAGGATTTCTTGAGGAATGTTGGTGGTGAGAACCAGATCCAGATGCTGTAAAGCATGTATGACCACCACAAACATTCGAGTTATCTTCTTCATGAGAGTTCCCTGAGAATAAGGCGATTCCTGAACCCGATGACTTAGCTATGGAAGACGTCAAATAATACATAGAAGGGTCTTGGATTTGAGGTCTCCCTAAGCTTTCTTTTCTTTTCAGGTTCATATCATGTGCTTGAACCTTTCCAATTGCTTCATCGTCATCTCAATGAACTTTGGGTTCTCTCTTAGCAGAGTGGTATACATCTCAAACTTTGAGGGTAACGCACCCAGAAACTTTTCAACAAATTCCTCATCAGATACGTTAACTCATAAGCTTTTAACTTAGTTTGCAGATGAGAGAATCTAGATATAAGTTCATCTGCAGATTCATTCTCCAGGTATTTGAAGCACTCATACTGCTTTCTCAGGAGATCTCTTTTTCTCTTCTTGATGTCATTGTTCCCTTCAAATCTTTTCTGCAATGCCTTCCAGAGATCTTTCGAATTATCATATCCTCTGAAGCTGTGAAAAAGATCTCTAGTTAGGGCCATTGTGATAGATACATGTGCCTTCTTTTCTCTATCATAAACTTTCTTTTCTTCTTCATATAGCTTAGATATAGGCTTGGGAACAATCTTATCAAGATATGTATAAGTTGGATGCTTATAACCCTCAAGTATAGGTATCCACAAAGAGGAATCATTGTATGAGATATAATGCTCAAAGCGTGCTTTCCAATTCGAATAATCATTAACATTAAACAGCTTTGGCGTTTTTTGTGGAGTACCTATCTCGTTATCATAGTTAAGCAGGTTACCAAGAATCTGAAAATTTTCCATAGTGTAGAACTTAGTCAAAAACTATGAAAGTCAACACAACTTGCGCACTTAAGAATGACCTTGCGCACTTACGAAATTGGTCTTTCGCACTTACTATTTGCTCTTGCGTACTTATCTAATTACACAGGAGTAAAGTATACGTACGCAGGAATGAAGTCAAGTACGCAGTAAGAATGGTCTTGCATACTTGCAAGACTGTACTTGTTGCCAAATATAGTAAGTACGCATGTCACTTTTTCACCTGCTCTCACCAAATTTTTTCGATCGCCGGAAATACCTCAGATCTTCAAATTCTGAAGATATGAACAAATTGATCAACCCAAAAGGTTAGAAACTTGTTTCTAACAAACCCTTGATGATCAAAACACTCAAACAGTCAACAAAAGGTCAAATTTTGACTGATTTTTGCTTCTAAAATAGCGCTCAAGAGCTACCTCTATTTTATCATAAAAATCACCAAAATCTATCACTTTTGCTTGTAAAAAGGTTGTAGATTGTGTTGAAAATGCTCCTAACACACTCACAACACTCGAAATCAAGAGCAAATGCTCTAATACCACTTGTAGGTCCCTCGGTGTCTTGGATCATCACATGCAGGTGTGTTCCTAGTCGAACCGGGTGCGGAATGCCCGTGACTAGGTGGAGTATCAACCAACACAAAGTAAACTGACAACAAAGACACTTTCAAACTTCGTCTATTATAAACTTAGCCGGTTACAGAATTCTTACAAATGAATTCGTCTATTAGTAACTATATATAAAATTCTATGTATCCGTGTACTTAGCTAGTACGAAGGAGGGTGTTCCTGCATACTTAGCTTGTACACCAGATTGGTGTTGTGCACTTAGTAAGTACGCATGGCTTTTGCCTTGCGTACTTGATAAGTACGCATGACCAATGCCCTGCGTACTTAGCCAAGTACACAGGTATTGTTCCTTCCCCTATAAATTGAGATGATGGCCTCATTTGTAGGTAGAACTTCTGGGAACAAGGTCGAGAGGTGTCCGGGCTGGATCCCGCCCCTGGACCGTGAGCGTAGACGAGAGATATGTACTTCTTCGGTATGTAATGTGAGATGACTTCGTTGTTATGGATTACGTATCATTTTTGTGTTGATTCTCTTCTTTATGTTCGTGTTTCTCTCTGTCTTGTTCTACTTTGTTCCCACACGAATCACTGAACAGATCTGTGTTTTTCCGCTGCTCGACGAGGCTCCCGGGACCTACAACTGGTATCAGTGCCCCGGTGTTCGTTGATTTGTGTTCCAAATTTAAGTTTTTATGGTTTTGAGCAGATCTGAGTTCGTCACTGGTCGTAACTTTTTCTGTCAAAAATCCTTAGATTCGTCTTTTTTATCGCTTCATTTGGTGTTTTGAAGGCTGAGGGTTTGTTAGATGATGATTTCTAAGGTATTAGAAGCATCAATTTCTCAGATCCAACACTTTTCGAGCATTCTCCTCAAGATCCGTCAAGAACGCTGCTACTTTTTGATATGTACGCAAATTCAGCTTTTCTACATACTTACTAAGTATGCATGGGTTTTGCCCTACATATTTACTAAGTACGCAAGAGTAGTTGTCCTGCGTACTTGCTAAGTACGTATGAGTATTTGGCTCTGCGAACTTAGCATGTACGCATGGGCATTTGGCTTTGCGAACTTATCAAGTACGCATGTAGAGTAGGCTTTACGAACTTACTAAGTACGCAGGAACACCCTATATCTGCGTATTTGCGAAGTACGCATGAACTATCTTCTGGGATTATAAAAAATAAGATTTTTGGTGGGAAAAGTTTTCTTGGCCAAATTTTTAGGGATCATTTGTAAGCTTGTTTTGGGCCAATTTTGAGAAGATAGTGATTTTGGTTTTTCAGGACTGAAATTTGATGTGGCTTGGAGAAACAAGAACGAGATTTTTCTTGGATGATACCAATTGTCATACATTGTTTAAGTGTTCAAACCTGAAAATGTGGGCTAAGAGTATCTTGGATACTTCTTTAATAGGGAATGAATGCTGAATCAAGTTGAGCAACTAGGTTGTCATCAGCTAAAGGTCTCGTTTTATTTTGTGAAGATGTTGCTGCTTTGGGTCTTAAATCATACTGTTTAGGTATTCAAACCTGAATACGTAGGCTACGAGTATCTATGATACTTCTTTAATAGGGGATGAATACTGGAACAACTTGAACCTAAGGATTTGCTGTTTTGGATCTTTGCAAAGGAATTAAAAAAAAGAATAAAATCCTACATTTGACTAGTTGTGGTTTTGAAGGATTTGAGTGAAACGGTAATGAAGCTGGTCATAGTTTACAGAGAAATGAGGGGGATAAAAATCTAGTATTCATGAGACATTAAAGAGGTGGTGGAAAAGCCGTTGGTACTTCCTATATATATATATACTTTTTTGACATAACATGGATCTCAACTATGATTTCTCGTATAAACTATATTTTTCGTGCTCGTTGGTCAAGCCTGTGTTCAAGATTTGATGTGATTTAGTTATGATTGGATTTCTCATTTGGGATCTAGGTGGAATGCGAGATAGACAACCTAGTTATGGAACTTCACGCCATGGTGAATGTATATAGATTAGGAGGTGTTAACCAGGAATGAAGGTCTAATTGAAGAATGTTGGACTTTGGATACAGGATGATCACTGCCGAGCATGATTTTGTGTGTTGATTCTATCGAGTGTTTTTCAAGATGAAGCTGGATCTCCGCTGGATTATTAGTTGAAGATGGAACCTTAATCATTTTCCGACGGGATTGGAAACGCTCCCTTCTTTCTGGTCTAGTCGAGAGGAGCTTAAACTGAAAGGGGAAATTAGAAATGAACATCTTCGGGAATTTTGTTGACTCGTGATGATACAGGATAGAGTTGGACACATATGGTTTGAAGACTGGAGTTTATCTTACTTGAATTCCTATGGGAGAAAATAGTTTGATGCAGGTTATTGGAAATTCAAACTCTCTATCATATGCCAGTTGATTTGGAGATGTCTTAGTCTACTGATGTTACCTTGCGAGGAAGACGCGATCAAAATCAGATTCCTAAGTCAAGTTGGAGGAAGCTACTGCTAAGAGGATGAACTACAATGAGTTGCGTTGGGTTAGTTGGTTCTTATTGAAGCACTTGGTTTGGTCTACAATGAAAGCTACAGTTAAGAGGGAGTCGGGTTTGTTAGATCACTCGGCAACTGAAGACTGATGTTTGAAGATCTCAAGTGGAATTCCAGAAGATCAAGTCTTGCCAGCAGACACTAGATGTCATTAGTTTAGAGGGAGTCTGTTAGGACATTCTTTGTAAACTGATGATTATCAGTGTTAGTGATAAATAGAATTTGATGCTATAGTTAAGAGGGAGTCTGCAGAAGCATGTTTTAGTAACTATAGATAAAATTCTATGTATCCGTGTACTTAGCTAGTACACGGGAGGGTGTTCCTGCATACTTAGCTTGTACACCAGATTGGTGTTGCGCACTTAGTAAGTACGCATGGGTTTTGCCTAGCGTATTTGATAAGTACGCATGACCAATGCCCTGCGTACTTAGCCACGTACGCAGGTATTGTTCCTTCCCCTATAAATTAAGATGATGGCTTCATTTGTAGGTGGAACTTCTGGGAACTAGGACGAGAGGTGTTCGGGCAGAATGAGCTCTCCCGCCCCTGTACCGTGAGCGTAGACGAGAAATGTGTACTTCTTCGGTATGTAATGTGAGATAACTTCATTGTTATGGATTACGTATCGTTTTTGTGTTGATTCTATTCTTTATGTTCGTGTTTCTCTTTGTCTCGTTCTTCTTTGTTCCCACACGAATCATTGAACAAATCTGTGTATTTCCGCTGCTCGACCGAGGCCCCGGGACCTACAAGATCACCTGGATTATACAAAGAATGACGGCGAAAGTGCCCGTGAGTAAAATAGGAAAATGGGATAAACGAGCAGGTAGTTGATGGTGTCATGCCGTCTTAGTAATAATGGGAAGGACGAGTAACGAGGGAATGCATAGGTGAAACCTACAAGCCACAAAGTTGAAAGCAGGTAACGAAGAAGGCTTCTTTGGACACCAATGGGGATGGTCTTATTGCAAAGCAAAGTTATAAAACCAATGGTGTGAAGGTGAATTCTTGGCATCGAACGAATTTGGTGCCCATTGGAAAAAAGGGTATGTAAGGGTGGTTTGTACCGACACAAGATTCGAGGACGAATCCTCTTTTAAGGGAGGTAGACTTGTAACATCCCGAAAATCCAGAACTAATGACTCGGGTCAGTGGATAACCCGAATATATATATTCAATGTTAGAAAGGACGTGGGTTTTCACGTGAAACTATAAGTTAAAAAGGATTAGAGAACCCTGTTAGTCGTTTATTTCATGGTTTGAGATGGAAACGCGTTAAACGTAAGGGGAGGGGCCCGAAGCGAAACATTGGAAGGTTTAAATACCACATTTGTGCAAACCCTAGACCATAATCGGTCTAGGGAGGTTTACGGCAGCTAAGGGAGCCACAAGGGAGACGCCGGCGATGACAGTGGTCGGACGTGGAGAACAGAGGTAGTGAGGCGCAGGTTTTTACCCGGGAACTTCCATAACACGCAAAGGTAATGCTCGATCATTCTTTTCGCTTTTGTTTTCTTGTGTGAAGAGAAAAGATATTAGGGGTATGGGGTTCACGCCCATGGCCGGCGATGTATTGTTGATGGTTACGGTGTTTGGATGAGGTGGAGGTCTCGGGGGGTGGCGAAGGACAGCAGCGACGAGGAGTAGGAGTTTGATGGTGGCTCAAGAGGAGAGGTAGGCGGTGGTGTGCGATGGTGTCGTCGGAGAAGAAAGAGGAGCAAGGTGAAAGCCATGGGAGTGGTGTTGGATGAGGGTGACGGACCTGGCAGCGACGAAGGCAGCGGAGGGTGGTGCCCGGCAGCAGCCATAGACCGCTGTGGTGGTGAATCACGGCGGCGGATGGCGGAAGGAGGGTGGTGTTGGTGTTCGACGTGAAAAGATAACCTGGTTAGGGTTTCTCGTGGTTAGAAATGTGACGGGAACACGGAGGTTACTTGAGGTGTCTAGCGTAATAGTGGCACTCGACGGGAGACGCAGGGTGGTGTTACACGGTTGTAATGAACTAAGGTAATGGGCAGGGATGAGAACGATTAGGGCTTGCATGTTACTGCCATGTTCATGCATGCATAGAACCCGGTTCAAGATTACAAGATGGACGTCAGGAATTATTTATAATTATTCCTGAGTATGCAATGTGTGCTTCGAACGTGTCTGATCCCGTGATCGAACGTTTTGGCAGGTTTGGGCTACGAGCGTGAATGGACGAGTTGCAGAGCCAGGATTCGGACTCAGTAACTGGTGAGTTTCTAATCACCTCTTTTAAAAGTTTTACTGTTTTTGAGGCTATCGTACATACTTACCAGAGATTTTTAACGTATTAAACGTGTTAAAAGTTTTGGGTTTTAACCTGAGGTGTTTAGGAACTAAAACACCCAGTAATGAGTCGGAGGGTCTACAGGGGTGTTTATGAGATCATGTGATCTAGGTCAAAAGGTGGTTATATGGTCGTGGGTCGTATGCTGACCAATTAGGGATGAGTCAGGATTGTATTTACAGGTTCTACGGGTACGACTAGGAGGTGTCATAGGGGGTGCATGTACGTGGTATGTGCTTAGATAATGAGATATAGTATTTGTATGAATGTTGATATATTAGAAGGGTATTGTGTTATGAGTTAGTCGGGGTGAGTTGGGGTATGAGCTAAACGCTTATGAATACGTGTAGGATATCTTATCCTAGTGCTATGTGTGAAGTACAGGTGTAGTTAATGAGTCATGTACATAGAGTATAATATATGTGTTTATACATGTGTTGTGTGTATTGTGTCGTTGTCCTAGTGAAACGGCGGGTATTGTGTTTGCATTGTTGTCATTATGACACGGTAAATGGGATTGCGGAGGACTATGTCCTTCGGGAGGTCACCAAAGGTGACGATGTCCAACAGGACAGTGATGAGCTTGGGGTGTGTCGAACGCCCTGACGAGGGTGCAATAATGAGGTATGTGTTTGTGTGCTTATATATTTGTGTTAAATTGCATACAACCGTTGAGTTATATTTATTGTGCATGAGATAGTATTGATGTGGTGAGTAGAGTTAGATTGACCAATGAGACAGGATTGTGATATAGTGTTTATAAATGTTATGTCAGTTGATCTATAAGAGCCTTGGTCAAGGCTGAGTAAGTTGATGTTTAGGGATTTGTTGTTTTAACCAAGTGTCGAGTTAATACGTATACATGAGCACGCGTTATTAGTGTAGTAAGTTCGACCTATGTCGATTAGACTACGGGATTATTATAATTACGGGATGAGTCATGGGAAATGACTTATTATGGGATATCGGGTGATAACAGGGGTTATCTAATGGTTAATGAATTGTGGATCTAATTTATAAGGACCGTAGGTCCTGAGTAAAGTTGAAATAACTTTTGAGACGAGTTGGCTTTTAATTAAACTAAACTATTAGAACTCACTCAGCGTAGCTGACTTTGTGTGTATGATAGATTGTTTTACAGGTAAGCGTGGCGTTAAAGTATCTTGGCTTGGGAGCGATGCTACTCGAATTGGTGTGCAAGCATTCGTGAGGTAACTTAATGACATTAAATAGTAATTAATGTTTTTAGAAAGATTTTCGCTGTAGTTTAATATATCTATAATGAGTATTTTCAAGGGAATAACCCGTTATGAGAACCAACTGTAGGATGCCTGATTTGGGGCCTTACACACTCAAGGAAGAGAATGTTCAAAATGAAGCTCTACGGGGAATGATCAGACAGTTGGAACCAAAGTCAGATAATACTTTATACTTCATGAATAGAATTTGGGTGCCACATACTGGTAATCTACGGGAGTTGGTTATGGACGAAGCCCCCAAGTCTAGGTACTCCATTCACCCAGGTTCGGATAAGATGTATAAGGATCTGAAGGAACTCTATTGGTGGCCAAACATGAAAGGAGAGATTGCTATCACCGTTGGCAAGTGTCTAACGTGTTCAAAAGTAAAAGCAGAGCATCAGAACCCGTCTGGGTTATTACAACAACCCGAGATTCCTCAATGGAAATTGGAACAGATTACCATGGATTTCATTACAAAATTACCCAAGACGTCGAGCGAGTATGATACTATATGGATAATCGTCGATCGTTTGACGAAATCCGCTCATTTCCTGCCCATCAAAGGGACAGATAAAACTGAGAAACTTGCTAGGCTTTATATCAAGGAAATTGTAGCTAGGCATGGAGTGCTAATCTCTATTATCTCTGATAGAGACAACCGATTCGTGTCAAGAATCTTGCAATCATGACAAGAAGCCTTGGGCATACGCCTAGACATGAGCACGGCATATCATCCACAAATAGATGGTCAAAGTGAAAGTACCATTCAAACTTTAGAGGATATGCTCCGTGCATGTACAATTGATTTCGAAGGAAATTGGGATACTGTAGGTCCCTCGGGTGTGGCGGATCGTCACATGCAAGTGGGTCTACTAGTCGGACTGGGTGCGGAATGCCCGTGACTAGGTGGAGAGTCTAGCTAAACAAAGTATACCGACAAGAGAAAACACAAACCGAGGGTATAATAAGAACCGAAACCTCTCCGCTGTGTTGATCTGGTCATTGATGGCCTTAAAGATGTGCGGGAGAAGTTGTAGCCCTTGTTAAGAGAAAGTCCGACCATGGCTGCTGCAGGGTCATGACCCATGGCATCTTTCCCAGCTTTCCTTGATGAGATGCACATGATCATGACGTGGGCGAATTATCTCCATTGGTCTAATACCCACATCTTTTTGTATGAAGCATAGTCCCTTGCACCGGCATATCCCATTCTTTGTCTCCAACAGCCGTCCACAAAGTAGTCTGGATAGGCTGTCGGGTCGGTCGTGAGGTCTATGAATTGAAGGACCCTTCGTACAGTATCTTCAGAGAAAGCAATAGCATGACCAGCAACGGTAGCCCTTATAACGTTGGGGGTTACCGTGCAGTCGTGATCTGCAGTCTCCCAAAATTGCTCGAGGTAGGGTCTGGACACTATCGGGTCAGCAGAAATGGCGTAGCTGATTCTTGAGCGGTTCAAAAAATCAACTATGTCTCTGTGCTGCAATGCTGCACCCTTCCACTCAGGTTCAGTGTTAGCTAACAGGTTGAATTCGTTAGTAAACGCCCGAGCCATGATCTGCAAAAACACACAGAAAACATAATAAGAACAACACGTATCATTGGAAATGGATAAACATGACTCAGTATAGCAGTTACTCTTTGAACAGAATTTCAGACTTAGGAATTTTTGCCAAGTGCTGGTCCTGCGTACTTAGCAAGTACGCAGGAGTTTCCTCTTGCGTACTTAACAAGTACGCAGGAAGTGCTTCTTGCGTACTTGTTAAGTGCGCAGGAAACGTACTTGGTGAAAATTTCAGAAGTTTGAAATCCAACTTAATGTTCAAAAATTGGTGTGTATTGGGTCACCACTAGGTCGGAATCAATGATTCTAACCTATGGCACCAACAACAACACCAAATACTACTATAAAAATGTTCGACTGAACCACTGTCGGTTCAACTTCATGCACAAGGTCAAAATAGAAGATTAAAAAGGACGATTAAGGGTCGATTATGTGATCTAATCATGTTTAATGATAATAGGTTACCCAAACAACCCTCAAATTGCCCTAAAAACCACTGTTTGAACCTAGATTTACTTAGTCAAGAATCGGTCCAAAATCGAGAGTTTTTGTGGATGGATTAAGCCCAAAATCTCACCAAATCGATGTAATGAAGTGATGAAACTTGTAGTGGGACGAAAAATCGGATTGGAACACTTGAATTTTTGAGTAAATTTGCAGAGGAAAAAATCGGTTTGAATGTGGTGAAAAACCCTGAAAATTTCTAAGTCCTCTTTATATACTCAACACTAAAAGGCCGTGCGTACTTAATAAGTGCGCACGTTTTAACTCGTGCATACTTACAAGTGCGCAAGCTTTAACTCTTGCGTACTTACAAGTAGACTTAACTATTGCGTACTTGTTAAGTACGCAGGACTTACCTCATGCGCACTTACAAGTACGCACAAACCCTTAAGTGCGCAAACTTTCAACTCAAATTTATGAAGTTTTTCAAGTCAAATAACGAACAAGTTAAAAATATTCAATCAAGAAGACTCAAATACAATTCAGGAAGGTTAAACACAAATATTTTTGGTTTTTCTGAATAAAATAGAACTATGCATAAACTTAAAATCTTTGTGATCTTTTCTAATAAAAATATACAAGTATTCACACAAACTATTTTTGATCAAAGACACGAGCAGAGGATCATATCAGGCTATCTTTTAGAAAAAAACGATACAATATAAACATCAAAGAATATGGGATCATGTCATGGATTACTATTTATTCATACGTAATAAGCACATAAACAAGTAATTCAAGTTGACAATATTATAAGATTTGAAACTATAAGCATCTTTGTATCACATTCTTGTGTATTAAGGTATTATTTATAAGATATACAACGTGTACCCCACTGATATGCTAAAATAATGTAAATTGCATTATCTCAAGTCATCTAAGATTTTCCCAATGATTTTCTGAATGAAGTTACATCTATTAGCATAGGAAAAATCAAGCAGAATCCATAAGGATTATCAGGAATCATAAGATTCAGAATCGAGTGATTCATTTGTCTTGGTTTCATTTGATTTTCTTCATTGAATATTGGTATGATGATTCAGGATAATATATATGGTGTTTGAGTTTTAAGGTAAGGGGATCCAACTTTTATCTGGATTTGATTTCAATGAATCAGGAGTGATTCAAGGGTGAATATATGCTCAACGGTTAATGTAGAGACATGTCTTGATTCAATCTCTCCTTGCATACTTGTGAGTATGGGCAGTGAGATGAACCGTATTAATTGTGCTAACGACATAACCCGAAACTGACCTCAAAAGAAAATTATTTCCAAAATCTAACATCCTATATCTGATAATGATCTTTTCTATTCTTTTACGCACACACTCTTGCAAACATGGGTTCAAATCACAGTTGTAATTTAGATTTAGTTTCCACACTACTAGTGATTCAAAGGCGCATACAGCCTACTGACAATTTAAATTATGTGTAAATAAGCAGATTAAAAACATAATAAGTTAAACAATTAAGTAAGCATGACGCAATCATTTCCCATATGAGCAGTCTGTGACGTTTAGATCATTTCTGATGTACTATCATTTCCTCTTTCCTCAAGTTAACTTTGAAATTTTCTCCATTTTCTATTTTGTTTTTGTTTTTGTAAAATATTTTGAAACTTAAAAGAATTATACAGAAAATTTAAAAGAAATAAAATTTAACTTCCATGAATTGAATTGATTTAAGAAAAATTAATTTTCACTCAGGATTGAACATTCCTATCAAGTTGACAAGATGCTCAAAACGGGATCGATCAAATGCCTTTGTGAAAAGGTCAGCAAGATTGTCATCTGTGTGAACTTTTACAAGTTCAATTAAATGCTTTTCAGCACAATCACGGATGAAATGATGGCGAATCTCTATATGTTTAGTTTTGGAATGTTTCACCGGGTTATTTGTGATGGACATGGTGGCATTGTTGTCAATGAATAGAGGAGTTCCAGTGAAGTTTAAGCCGTAGCCTCTCAACTGCTGCTGAATCCACAGTATCTGAGAACAACCGCTCGCTGCAGCAATGTATTCTGCTTCACAAGTTGAGACAGAAACCGTTGACTGCTTCTTACGCTGCCAGGAGACCAGTCTGTCTCCTAAGAATTGACACCCACCAGAAGTTGACTTTCTGTCAAGGTTACAACCGCCATAATCTGAATCAGTGTAGGATTTGAAGTCGAATGACTGCTGCTTAGAGTACCAAAGACCTAATCGGGGTTTCCCTTTCAGGTATCTGAAAGTTCTCTTCACGGCTATCATATGTGACTCCTTCGGTTGAGACTGAAACCTTGAGCACAAGCACACAGCAAACATTATATCGGGTCTTGAAGCTGCGAGATACATAAGTGATCCGATCATCCCACGATACAATCTGCTTTCTACATCCTTTCCATCTTTGTCAGGATGCAGACCATGTTTGACTAGGATAGGTGTGCCATAAGTACTGCTATCATTCATCTTGTATTTTGACAAGATGTCATGCACATACTTAGTTTGATTTAGATAAATGTCATCCTCTCTTTGACTGACTTGCAGAACCAGGAAGAACGACAATTCACCCATATTACTCATTTCAAACTTGGACTTCATCACCTGCTTGAATTCCCTACACATCCCTTCATTGGTAGATCCAAAGATAATGTCGTCGACGTATACTTGTACAAGAAGAATGTCACCTCCTGCTTTCCTAATGAAGAGGGTCGAGTCAATCTGTCCACGGTCGAAACCATTAGACAGTAAATGCTTAGATAATGTCTTATACCATGCCCGCGGTGTCACACCCCGACCGATGGCGGAATCATCGGGGCGGGACATGTTGACTGTTCATAAGCACAAGGTTAACTAAATTGAAATATATTAAACTCCAAATTCCACTACAATCATTCAAACAAAACCAAATCCAAGACAGAAACAATATTTCAAAACATAGACTTCTTTATTTAAATTAGCTATGTCCAAAGCCTAAGTGTAGCACATCTTGATCAAACGCACACGTTAGTACCTGAAACATGAATAAAATAAAGTCAACTAAAAAGGCATATAGTTGTAAAACAAATCCATACATAACATGATAAATAATGCATTTATGGGGAGCAGCTATTGTGTAACCAAGTACAATCAAACCTTTGTAACTAGCATGCAAATTGTGTTGTCGGTATCAATCACCCCAATCTGGGTGGGTTTGTCAGACTCAATAGATCTATCACTGAAAACCGTCGGCTTGAATAGTTAATGATTGCACATAATCGCATAAAAAATTTAGCACAAATAGCACTCGGGCATAAAGCTCAAATTGTACACATGAATGTAAATAGGATTTGTATTTGTGTTGTTTGTGTAAATGTAAACATGTAATTTGATAGAGTTCATGTTTCACCCCAAGAATGTAAAAGAGTAAAAAGGGGCTATGAAATACTCACTTGTATCAAAATGTAGTAGCTAACAAGAGCGTTGGGTAATTCAAGTGATTTGCAACTCACTAAGTTTGAACTAGAGTGAAATAGTATAAATTTGGATTAATAATACGTACAATGTCTAAGGACATTCTAAGGTTTTCAATAGGAATGAGAGCATGGATTTGTACGAAGGGTCGGTGTATTCATTTGCGTTGGTATTTGAATGAAAATGTAAGTTCAATTAAATAATGAAAGACTTAAGGTTTAATTTGAATAATTAACTAAAATAATAATGTAATTCTTTTTATTTAGTTGTTCATGAAAATGTGTCAAGAGGCATTTTAAATATATATTAGAATATAAATAGTTTGTGTACGTTTGAATAAAACAATTATATATAAAACTTTTATTTTAAATTTATTACTTTTTAATCCATTTGAAACGATTTAATTAATTTGTTTAATATTTCCAATTTGATAATTTAGTTTATGAAAACAATTCTGGCTTTGGAGTTTTAAAAAAATAATTTTTATAAAAGAAAATGAGTTTATATTAAAATAACAGAAGAATAGGTTCTGACCCAAGGTATCACAACCGTGTCAAATGTACGGCGCGACCGCGCTTAGGCACGGTGCGCGACCGTGCTTAGGCATGGGGCACATCCATGTCTAGATAAGAGGCACGACCGTGCTAAGCGATTAGCACGATCGTGTCTGGATTTTCCAAGAACCAATTTTTGACAATTTTCTGTATTAACAAGGGTTGAATTTATAGGGCTTTCAATTGTTGATTGTTTTCGAATATAACCATATATTTTAATTGGATGGATATTGTGTCTAGAGTGAAGTTTGATTAAACCAAAAACGTAATAACCCTAGATTCTATTCGTGTTCAAATCGATGGTATAAGCCCTGAATAGGTTAGGGCTTTCATTCACAGGATTGAAATGAGTCTAAGGATGTGTTTACTTACCTTAAACGATATCAAATTGGTAGAGTTAGACTAAACGGAGTTCCGATTTCGGCGCGTTGATCCTTGGCGTCTTCTGCTGGGATTCCGGCACGATTGATGTGGGGAATGTGATCACAAAAGCTCGAAGATCATGCACAGAGGTTTGATTTCGAGGGTGTCACGCGAATTGGACGATATTGAGAGAAAGGAATGACTAAGTGATGGTTTTGGGTTTCTAATTGCAATTGTGGTTATTCAGGAGTTTGGTCATTGATGAATTAGTCTGGAAACGGCACAAAAGACGTTACAATCGCGGACTCAAACAGACTTTGTGATTAAGGCAGTGTTTACGTTTCAACTGAGTTTCAGGCGCGGCCGTGCTAGTTCTTGGCGCGACCGTGTTTACGGGGCGCGACCGTGCCAGGTCATGGCGCGACCGTGCCAAGTGATATTTTGATAATTTTCAAGACTAGTCCTTGTAGTTTGTGAACTAGCGTAGGTTTGTTTCAGTTGTTATTGTAGCAATGTAAAATGTGTGTATGTACTTTTAACATTATGATAATACTCTTTAATTGCACATGAAAATAGTAAATAATGTGACACAACGTTTTGAATGTGAACATTAGATTGAAATTGTCATTTATTGCACAATATGAAATACCAGGAAAAACATGGATGTTACAGTATCCCCTAGTTGAGGGAATTTCGTCCCAAAATTTAACTAGTTTAGGCTACTGAATCAGCAAAGAGATGGGGGTACTTGAGTTTCATTTGGTCCTCTCGTTCCCAAGTGAATTCAGGACCACGCTTAGACTCCCAACGAACTTCGACAATAGGAATACGACTTCGCTTGAGTTGTTTGATTTCACGATCCATAATTTCTACCGGTTTCTCAACGAAGTGCATCGTTTCATCAATACGCACGTCATCAAGTGGTATATGGAGATTCTCATCAGCGAGACATTTCTTCAGATTAGATACATGAAATGTAGGATGCACATTGCCAAGAGATGGAGGTAAGTCGAGTTTGTAAGCCACTTTCCCAATCCTTTCAAGGATTTTGAATGCGCCAACATAGCGAGGTGCTAACTTGCCTTTCTTTCCAAAATGGATCACACCCTTCCACGGAGACACCTTAAGAAGAACAAGGTCACCGACTTGGAATTCCAAGGGTTTTCGTCGTTTATCGGCATAACTCTTTTGCCGACTTCTCGCTGTTCGGATGTTGTCATGGATTTGAATAATCTTGTCGGATGTTTCTTGAATTAGCTCGGGACCGGTGATTTGTGCTTCATCAATCTCGTTCCAACAGATAGGAGAATGACATTTGCGACCATAGAGAGCTTCAAATGGAGCCATGTTGATACTCGTGTGGTAGCTATTATTGTAGGAGAACTCAATTAGGGGTAAATGTGAATCCCAATTGCCACCAAAATCAATTACACAAGCTCTAAGCATGTCTTCAAGAGTTTGGATTTTCCGCTCGGTTTGACCATTAGTTTGGGGATGATAAGCCGTGCTCAAATCCATTCGTGTACCAAGTGCAGTTTGGAGAGATTGCCAAAAGCGAGAGGTGAACCAAGCATCTCTATCGGAGATTATTTTTAAATGAACACCGTGACGGCTCACAATTTCATCAATGTATATTCGGGCTAGTTTCTGAACCCGATAGTCTTCACGGATGGGCAAGAAATGAGCAGATTTGGTGAGACGATCAATGATCACCCAAATGCTATCATAGCCACTCAAGGTGCGAGGAAGTTTGGTAATAAAATCCATGGCTAAGTTCTCCCATTTCCACACGGGAATTTCTGGTTGTTCAAGTAATCCGGAAGGACGTTGGTGTTCGGCTTTTACTTTGGAGTATGTTAGACATTTGGCAACATAGAGAGCAATGTCCTTTTTCATACCGGGCCACCAATATTATTGGCGAATATCTTGGTACATTTTATCCGCACCAGGATGAATAGAATAACGAGTCTTGTGAACCTCGTTCATAAGAAATGTACGGAGATCATCGCGATTGGGAACCCAAATACGGTTCAAGTAATAAAGTAGGCCATTGGGTTTTGATTCAAGTTGAAGTTCAACACCACACGACATTTCCTCATACATGTTACCCTCGGTGACTGAGACGTGTTGAGCTTCTAAGATGCGGTTTTGAATGTCGGTTTGAATGCGGACACATTGAAGCATGACATGATCCTTTCGACTCAAAGCATCGGCTACAACATTCGCTTTGCCGGGATGGTAACGAATCTCGCAGTCATAGTCGTTAAGGAGTTCGACCCAACGTCGTTGCCTCATATTGAGTTCCATTTGGTTGAAGATGTGTTGAAGACTTTTGTGGTCGATGAACACCACACATTTTGTGCCATAGAGGTAATGTCTCCAAATCTTCAATGCGAATACGACCACACATTTTCTTTTAGGTTCTTTTATTGCTTTATTACATTTCTGCAGTTACATTTTCAGTCAAAAAGTCTAAATTATAAAAAGTCAAAACAAATTGAAAAATATAAAATTTGACATCATTTGAGGTTAGAGAAGAAATGATTGTACATCAGTGATTAGTTCATTTCACACGACCTTAGTAGACCTTGATATATGAATGATTAAAATAAGTTGATCTGATCTAAATTTCAAAGTCTGCATAAATAAGAAATGATAGTGTTGTAAATGCTCTATTTTTGATAATTTGTTTTAAAATTTGTGTATAAAATTTGAAACTTGAATTGTCAATAGGCTAAAAGCGTTTTGAAACTAATAGTAGTGTGAAAATTAAATATAATATGATTACATCTGTGATTTAAATCCATTATATGCCTGGGTGTGTGTGTTAAAAGATCACTATCAGATAAAGAATATTAGCTTTTAATAAGGATTTTTCTATGAGATCAGTTTCGGGTTATGTCCTTAGCACTATTCATTCGATTTGCTTCAGTGCCCATGTCCCGAAAAGCATGCAATTTGAAGTATAATCAAGATATGTACTTGACAACATCTGTCAAACATATACTAGCCCTTGGATCATATTGATATATCATCTTTACTGATTCCATTGAATTCATAATCCAGATAACAGTTGGATCCACTTACCTGAATCTTATGATTCCACAAATATAATCCAAAACATTGAATCATTCGATTCTGAATCTCATTGATTCTTATACAATCCAATTTGGATTCTGCTATTCATGTGCTAAGTGATGTCTCCTCATTCTGAATATTTGGATAATCTTTAGTAAAATCTTATATATGTCTTGAAGATAGTGCATTCATTTTCTATTTGGTATATATGTGGGGTACACGATGTTTATCATCTAAATGGTACTAAATCACATGAATTTGGAGAATAAACGCTTATAGTTTCAAATAATATAATATTGATAATTTTAAGAATTCAGGCTTTATATTTCAAATTCGGTATAAATAAAAGAGCATTTTATAACCTGATCTTATTTACTTTAAAATTTATCGCGTATCATTTCAAATATTATTCAAATTGAATGAGTTTCAAAATGAAAAAGATGCAAAATGCACAAAATTGAGTTGAATGGTCTTTTACTATAGGTTACCCTTTGTTATTGATAATATGTGTGATGAATTAATTGAATACTAATATGATCTTCTTGCTCATGATGTTTAAACCAAAAATATGTCATTTCAATTTATTCAGATAAAAACCAAAAATATGTGATTCTGTTTGTATAGAGAAAAACCAAAAATATGTGATTCAGTTTGTACAGAGAAAAATCAAAAATATGTATTTCCGTCTGTATAGATAAAATTCAAAAAGATTTTGATTTTTACTTTCCATGAAAATTCTAAACTTTTATTAAAATTGTTCGGGATTGGATCAAATATGTGTTGCTGACGGAAGTTCAAGATTTGACAGGTTGAAGTTGATAAAATTTGTGTTCAAGGCAAAAAAAAAGGTTGAAAATTAATTAAGTTCGCCTGTGTACAGTGAAGCGAACTTAATAAGTTCGCCTAAATCAATGAAGCGAACTTAATCTACAGTCTGGGGTGAAGCGAACTTAAGGGTGAAGCGAACTTATCTTGTTCGCCGAAGGATTGTTAAGCGAACTTAACATGTTCGCTTAATCAAGCGAACTTAATCTGATTAAGTGTTGAATCAGGCGAACTTGTCCTTCTTATCGTCTTCATCAGACTCGAGCGAACTTAACCCAAATTTCTCAAAATTTTAAAACTGTGTTGTGAGTGTTAATTGCTATTTGTATCTTAATCGAAATTGCATTGCGAATCTATCAAAGGTATTTTCGTCAATTTTCATCTGCTAAATTGAGTGTATTTGATGGTTTTTCATCTCGGTTTTCGTCGGACTGGTTCAAGGACATTTTTGACCTAAGTTTTGACCTAAATATAAAATTGATCATCATTCTTGGTTATAATGTGATATTCGATTGATTGTATTTGCTTATTTCACTATTTCGATCGATTTGCCGAAGTTTGAAAAATCAGTGTTTGAATTTGAAACGTCTCAGGTTCAGGCGAACTTGTTCCAAGCGAACTTGTTCGAAGCGAACTTGTCAGGCGAACTTAATAAGTTCGCCTCTTGCACTACTAAGCGAACTTATTAAGTTCGCCTAGGGGTCAGTAGTGAAAAGGACTTGTGATATTTTTTTTGACATTTTCTTGTTTGAAATTTTTTAAAAAAATTTTTTTTGTTTGATATTTTTTTGTTGTTTCATATATGTGTTAGTCTACTAATGTTTGTTGTATTGTCCGATATTTTCACAGATGGCTCGACGTGTTGAATATAAGCATAATCAAGTGGCTTTGTTGGATCATAATATGCCAGAAGCAGTTCATTTTCAAGGAATCATAAATTTTCTGAATCGATCAAGACTGCATGTTGCTTTATCTGCGGATCCCTATATTAGCTTGGTGTATATACAACAATTCTAGGATACGGTTCATCAAGATATCGACGTGGAACCGCATGTCCTTCGTGCAATAGTAAACAATACCGAGATTGCAATTTCAGAAGAAACGATTCGTGTTGCTCTTGATTTGGGTGGAAATGCTGAAGATCCAATATCTTATCCTAACACTCTTATTATGGGTTGTTTTCAAAGGATGGGATATCGTGGAAAACAAAATGATACCCAAGCTAGGAAAGGTGGATTAGTGGGTGAATGGAGGTACTTTATGCATGTGATTATACAATTCATCTCTCCGCAAAAAGCTGGTACCGATGGCTTGAAGATGGCTCTTCAAACAGCAATGGTGGCCTTAACATTGAATAAAAGATTCAATTTTCCTCTTTATTTTTATAGGGAGATGGTAATGCAGATAAATCCGGCTGAAGGTCAAGGTTTCTTGATGTATCCTCGATTCATTCAAATGATACTCAATCATCTTATTCCGGATCTTCCACAACATGCCATAAGATTGACTTTGACTCCGATGTCAAAACGTATCTTTACAGATTGTACAAAGGTGAAACAGCAAAATGCTGCGTTGATTCCAGTTAATACTCCACTGTTTGGGCACTTAATCAATCCTGATTATGTTGCACCACCTAATGACAACTGGTTTCATCATAATGAACTTGCTCAAGCTCAAGGCGTTAATGTTCAACCACAACAACCCGCACAACAACAAGTTCCACAACAACAACAACAACCACAACAACCTGTACAACAACAGATACCAGTTCCACAAATACAAGTTCCTGTACAACCTCAAATTCCTATTCCTGAACAAGTTCCTATTCCACAAGCTACAGTTGATATTCCGATTCAGGAACCAGTTCAAGAAGCGGTCGTTCATGATCCTAATCAAGATCTGGGTATGAACATGGATGATTTTGTTGATGAAGCTGTGAACTCGCCCATTCATGAACAAGAAGGGAATGTGGTGACAGATGCTGATTCTAGTTCCAGTTCAAGTGATACAATATCATCTGATGATGACAGCACTAATTCTGATGAATCTAGGGATTTTTCCCCAGGTCATTATGAACGACTGGCTGCTATTCCACTGGCTAATGCTAGAAAATGCATTAAATCTAAAGCCAGACGACCACGACACAAGTCTGTTCGGGTTCCTCCTTTCGGATCAGTACGTGGAAAAAGATCGTTGGTAGATGAGAGTTCTGACACTGACAGTGACTTTAATCCAGATCCTTCACGTCAAAAGTTAATGTCTGCGTCAATTGCTGCTGCAAGATCTTCTCAAGGAGTTAAAGATGCTAATTTTGTTGCTTCTCTAATAATTACTCCTCCAAGATCTAAGGATCCATCTCCAGTTCCATCTCCTGTTCCTCCAGAGATTCCTACTACTTCGAGTCCTTCTATTCCACAATCAACAGCTGGTCCGTCAAAGCCTTCTGATTCTGACAGGATAACTTTCCTTGAATCTCAAGTGCTATCTCTACAAATACAAGTTAACTCTCTTGTGTCTATTGATTCTCAACGACAGCTGGTGATTCAGACTCAAGCTCAACAGATTGCTGATATGCAAGCATTAGTGTCCAAACTCGTTCAGCGTCTTGACGCTCAGGGGGAGTTGAGGATACCTGATACTTGTCACACAGAGTCAATTCAAAGACGTGATGATGAAGATAATGATCCTGCTGGAAATATTGAGGGTGATCTTCAATACACTGACGCTAATCCTATATCTAGAGTTCAGGGGGAGTCGACATCACAATCTCTTGAAGGAAACAAAAACAAAGATACTTCTGGTACTAATGAAGAAGAAATCCTGTTATTAGAATTCTTTCAAGATTCAGAAGAAGAGGAAGCTGAAAAGATTGAATGTCTTGATGACATTGACGATTTATTCAATGACATGGAAGATGATATGTCAGACACTGAGATAGAAGAAGGAGAAATAGTGGAGATTGAAATAGAGAAAGATAAAGACAGTGTTACATATGAAGGCTGTGACGGTCTTAAGGTGTCGTATAACTTCATCCAAGAGGATGTTGTTCCTGAGTTCTCTTCTGACGGAATAACTGACTCTATGGACTCTATTGAAGACGTCACATTGCCTGATGATACAGCCGAGTCAAAGATGGATACTGATGATGAGAATCTTCAATTCAATAAGGGTGCTGAAACTGAAACTACTCACACTGAGTCTCCAAAGATTAATGAAGAACCTGTGATGTATAGAGATACAGGGATGACACGAGAACAGTGGAGAGAAGTAGTAAATAGTTGGATGAAGGTACCACCCAAGTCTCCAGTACAACCTGCTCAGAAAGAGAAATATGTGAATAAAGAGCAGTGTGTAGGAAGGATCATAAGCTGGTTCTATGATGGTGAATCAAAAATATTTGCAATCAAACAATCAGACGGTGTTCAATACTTAAAGCCAAGGATCAAATATTTCAACACCTTTTCGAGGTGTGAAATAAATGGTCTAGCTTCAAAGCCACTCATAAATAGATCGAAGAATGGTTTGGCTGATGTGATAGCAAACCTGATAAAGAAAGAAGGTAGTTCGGGTAAGTATGAACGGCTGAAACCACAGAAGGGAAAAAGAGTGAAGAACACAGATCCTAAGACTGGGAAAGTAACCTGGAGATACAAGCATAGACCAGTGCGTGCTATTCACAAGATACCATTAAAGAAGATTCCTCAAGACTTTCTTGGGAATATGAAATGGTGGTATGTTGATGTTAATACTGGTGAAGCAAGGGTTGAAGATATAGATAATAAGGTCATTGTGTGTTTCTATGACGCAATGAATCTTATTAATTTTCAAAGAAAGATCAGAGGACGCTGCGAAAGTATGAGATAATGCATACTGATGAATGGAGAGAACAAGGTCTACAGTACAAAAGAGTTTTGGAGATATGCAGAAGATACGGTGTGCATGCTGGCAGCAGACTACCGGACAACTGGAAGAGTTCAAGATAAAGACTGAAGACAGAAGATCAAGCTATTGTCAAGGGGGAGTCTGTTAGGACATAGATTTGTAATGATAAAATCTTGTAATAGTTAGATTTTATGTCTTTGTGTTTTTGATATGTAATTGTTTAAAGTTGCTAAGTGTTTTTACAAGTATGCCTAGAGGCGAACTTGTTAAGTTCGCCTGGTCTATCAGAGGCGAACTTAATAAGTTCGCTTAGATCTAACTGAGGCGAACTTGTTAAGTTCGCTTAGTCTGTTTCAGGAGAACTTAACAAGTTCGCTTACAGCAGGTTAGTTTCTATATATATGAGTTTACAGAGTCATTAGTAAAAACACCGAACAGAGAGAACAGAGAGAACGATTTGTCTGATTGAGTCTGTAAACCATTGTGAATCTGAATATATTGGAGAAGTTTATTTACGCGTGTTGTTTGAATTGTCGGTTAGTATACAAACGTTAACACGAAGGATTCCGTACTTCGTGTTATAGCAACGTCATATCACGAGTTCGATCAGTAGTTGAGTTACCTGGACCTACAAGAGAAGGAGATAAGAGTATTATGGGGTTTTAGGATGTAGGAAAGGATATTGTTTATTTAATTTATTATTTAAGTATATACTAATAAGTCATGGATTTTTAATAAATAAGTCATCAAATAAAATAATAACTAATCATAGTAAGCATGTAGCACATAGCATGTTACACATAACATGTAACACATAACATGTAGCACATAATCATATAAACATGAAGCATGGCATAAATGGGTGTCCTAAAGTTATATTCTAGGTTAAAGTGTCTAATAACCTAATTCCCTATAACCAAGGCTCTAATACCAATCTGTCACACCCCGACCGATGGCGGAATCATCGGGGCGGGACATGTAGACTGTTCATAAGCACAAGGTTGACTAAATTGAAATATATTAAACTCCAAATTCCATTACAATCATTCAAACAAACCAAATCCAAGACAGAAACAATATTTCAAAACATAGACTTCTTTATTTAAATTAGCTAAGTCTAAAGCCTAAGTGTAGCACATCTTGATCAAACTCACACGTTAGTACCTGAAACATGAATAAAATAAAGTCAACTAAAAAGTTGGTGAGTATAACACAGGTTTGTATATAGATAGCATATAGTTGTAAAACAAATCCATACATAACATGATAAATAAGGCATTTATGGGGAGCAGCTATTGTGTAACCAAGTACAATCAAACCTTTGTAAATATCTTGCAAATTGTGTTGTCGTATCAATCACCCCAATCTGGGTGGGTTTGTCAGACTCAATATATCTATCATTGAAAACCGTTGGCTTGAATATTTAATCATTGCACATAATCGCATACAAAAGTTTGTACAACTAGCACTCGGGCATAAAGCTCAAATTGCACACATGAATGTAAATAGGATTTGTATTTGTGTTGTTTGTGTAAATGTAAACATGTAATTTGATAGAGTTCATGTTTCACCCCAAGAATGTAAAAGAGTAAAAAGGGGCTATGAAATACTCACTTGTATCAAAATGTAGTAGCTAACAAGAGCGTTGGGTAATTCAAGTGATTTGCAACTCACTAAGTTTGACCTAGAGTGAAATAGTATAAATTTGGATTAATAATATGTACAATGTCTAAGGACATTCTAAGGATTTCAATAGGAATGAGAGCATGGATTTGTACGAAGGGTTGGTGTATTCACTTGCGTTGGTATTTGAATGAAAATGTAAGTTCAATTAAATAATGAAAGACTTAAGGTTTAATTTGAATAATTAACTAAAATAATAATTTAATTCTTTTTATTTAGTTGTTCATTAAAATGTGTCAAGAGGCATTTTAAATATATATTAGAATATAAATAGTTTGTGTAGTTTTGAATAAAACAATTATATGTAAAACTTTTATTTTAAATTTATTTCTTTTTAATCCATTTGAAACGATTTAATTAATTTGTTTAATATTTCCAAGTTGATAATTTAGTTTATGAAAACAATTCTGGCTTTGGAGATAAAAGAAAATGAGTTTATATTAAAATAACAGAAGAAATAGGTTCTGACCCAAGGTAGCACAACCGTGTCAAATGTACGGCGCGGCCGCGCTTAGGCACGGGGCGCGACCGTGCTTAGGCATGGGGCGCGACCGTGCTTAGGCATGGAGCACAACCATGTCTGGACAAGAGGCACGACCGTGCTAAGCGATTAGCACGATCGTGTCTGGATTTTCCAGGAACCAATTTTTGACAATTTTCTGTATTAACAAGGGTTGAATTTATTGGGCTTTCGTTGTTGATTGTTTTCGAATATAACCATATATTTTAATTGGATGGATATCGTGTCTAGAGTGTAGTTTGATTAAACCAAAAACGTAATAACCCTAGATTCTATTCGTGTTCAAATCGATGGTATAAGCCCTGAATAGGTTAGGGCTTTCATTCATGGGATTGAAATGAGTCTGAGGATGTGTTTACTTACCTTAAACGATATCGAATTGGTAGAGTTCGACTAAACGGAGATCTGATTTCGGCGCGTTGATCCTTGGCGTCTTCTGCTGCGATTCCGGCACGATTGATGTGGGGAATGTGATCACAAAAGCTCGAATATCATGCGCAGGGGTTTGATTTCGAGGGTGTCACGCGAATTGGACGCTATTGAGAGAAAGGAATGACTAAGTGACGGTTTTGGGTTTCTAATTGCAATTGTGGTTATTCAGGAGTTTGGTCATTGATGAATTAGTCTGGAAACGGCACAAAAGACGTTACAATCGCGGACTCGAACAGACTTTGTGATTAAGGCAGCGTTTACGTTTCAACTGAGTTTCAGGCACGACCGTGCCAGTTCTCGCCGCGACCGTGCCAGGTAATGGCGTGACCGTGCTAAGTGATATTTTGATAATTTTCAAGACTAGTCCTTGTAGTTTGTGAGATAGCGTAGGTTTGTTTCAGTTGCTATTGTAGCAATGTAAAATGTGTATGTAGTTTTAACATTATGATAATACTCCTTAATTGCACATGAAAATAGTAGATGATGTGACACAACGTTTTGAATGTGAACATTAGATTGAAATTGTCAGTTATTGCACAGTATGAAATACCAGGAAAAACATGGATGTTACAGTATCCCCTAGTTGAGGGAATTTTGTCCTGAAATTTAACTAGTTGAGGCTACTGAATCAGCAAAGAGATGGGGGTACTTGAGTTTCATTTGGTCCTCTCGTTCCCAAGTGAATTCAGGACCACGCTTAGACTCCCAACAAACTTTGACAATAGGAATAAGACTTCGCTTGAGTTGTTTGATTTCACGATCCATAATTTCTACTGGTTTCTCAACGAAGTGCATCGTTTCATCAATGCGCACGTCATCAAGTGGTATATGGAGATTCTCATCAGCGAGACATTTCTCCAGATGAGATACATGAAATGTAGGATGCACATTGCCAAGAGATGGAGGTAACTCGAGTTTGTAAGCCACTTTCCCAATCCTTTCAAGGATTTTGAATGTGCCAACATAGAGAGGTGCAAACTTGCCTTTCTTTCCAAAACGGATCACACCCTTCCACGGAGACACCTTAAGAAGAACAAGGTCACCGACTTGGAATTCCAAGGGTTTTCGTCGTTTATCGGCATAACTCTTTTGCCGACTTCTCGTTGTTCGGATGTTGTCACGGATTTGAATAATCTTGTTGGATGTTTCTTGAATTAGCTCGGGACCGGTGATTTGTGCTTCAACAATCTCGTTCCAACAGATAGGAGAACGACATTTGCGACCATAGAGAGCTTCAAATGGAGCCATGTTGATACTCGTGTGGTAGCTATTATTGTAGGAGAACTCAATTAGGTGTAAATGCGAATCCCTATTGCCACCAAAATCAATTACACAAGCTCTAAGCATGTCTTCAAGAGTTTGGATTGTCCGCTCGGTTTGACCATCAGTTTGGGGATGATAAGCCGTGCTCAAATCCAATCGTGTACCAAGTGCAGTTTGGAGAGATTGCCAAAAGCGAGAGGTGAACCGAGCATCTCTATCGGGGATTATGTTTAAAGGAACACCGTGACGGCTCACAATTTCATCAATGTATATTCGGGCTAGTTTCTCAACCCGATAGTCTTCACGGATGGGCAAGAAATGAGCAGATTTGGTGAGACGATCAATGATCACCCAAATGCTATCATAGCCACTCGAGGTGCGAGGAAGTTTGGTAATAAAATCCATGGCTAAGTTCTCCCATTTCCACATGGGAATTTCTGGTTGTTCAAGTAATCTGGAAGGACGTTGGTGTTCGGCTTTGACTTTAGAGCATGTTAGACATTTGGCAACATAGAGAGCAATGTCCTTTTTCATACCGGGCCACCAATATTGTTGGTGAATATCTTGGTACATTTTATCCGCACCAGGATGAATAGAATAACGAGTCTTGTGAGCCTCGTTCATAAGAAATGTACGGAGATCATCGCGATCGGGAACCCAAATACGATTCAAGTAATAAAGTAGGCCATTGGGTTTTGATTCAAGTTGAAGTTCAACACCACACGACATTTCCTCATACATGTTACCCTCGGTGACTGAGACGTGTTGAGCTTCTAAGATGCGGTTTTGAATGTCGGTTTGAATGCGGACACATTGAAGCATGACATGATCCTTTCGACTCAAAGCGTCGGCTACAACATTCGCTTTGCCGGGATGGTAACGAATCTCGCAGTCATAGTCGTTAAGGAGTTCGACCCAACGTCGTTGCCTCATATTGAGTTCCTTTTGGTTGAAGATGTATTGAAGACTTTTGTGTTCGGTGAACACCACACATTTTGTGCCATAGAGGTAATGTCTCCAAATCTTCAATGCGAATATGACCGCACCCAACTCGAGATCGTGTGTCGTATAATTCTTCTCATGAATCTTAAGTTGCCTTGATGCATAAGCGATTACTTTGCCTCGTTGCATGAGGACACAACCGAGACCTTGGTTAGAAGCATCACAGTAGACAACTAGATCATCATTCCCATCAGGGAGAGTCAAAATGGGAGCATTGCACAACTTTTGCTTAAGGGTTTGAAAAGCTTCTTCTTATTTTGGTCCCCATTCATAAGTTTTACCCTTGTGGGTCAAAGCGGTGAGAGGGATAGCAATATTTGAGAAGTTTGAGATGAAACGACAGTAATATCCCGCAAGACCAAGAAATGAACGAACTTCAGTGGGAGTCTTCGGGGCATTCCAATTCTTAACCGCTTCCATCTTAGCAGGGTCAACATGAATACCCTTGTCGTTGACTATGTAACCAAGAAATTGGACTTCCTTTAGCCAAAACTCACATTTGGAGAATTTGGCATATAGTTGTTGTTTCTTCAAGAGATCCAAAACCAATCTAAGGTGTTGCTCATGATCGGCTTTAGTCTTGGAATAGATTAAGATGTCATCGATGAAAACGATCACGAACTTATCAAGGTATGGTTTGCACACACGATTCATGAGGTCCATGAAAACTGCGAGTGCATTGGTTAGTCCAAAAGGCATAACCATGAACTCGTATTGACCATACCTTGTTCGGAAGGCAGTCTTTGGAATATCGTCTTCTTGCACACGGAGTTAGTGATAACCAGATCGAAGGTTAATCTTCGAGAAGCAAGTAGAGCCTTGAAGTTGATCGAAGAGGTCATCAATTCTAGGCAAAGGGTAACGGTTTTTTATAGTAAGCTTGTTGAGTTCGCGATAGTCAATACACATGCGGAATGATCCATCTTTCTTTTTGACGAACAAGACGTGTGACCCCCACGGTGAATGACTTGGACGAATAAATCCCTTATCGGAGAGCTCTTGAAGTTGACTTGCAAGTTCTTGCATTTCAGAAGGTGCAAGACGGTATGGAGCTCTAGCCACGGGGTTAGCTCCGGGCACAAGATCAATGCGAAATTCTACTTGTCAAACGGGTGGAAGACCGGATAAATCTTCGGGGAACACTTCGGGAAAATCTCGGATAATGGGGATGTCTTGAATACTCTTCTTTTTGACATCTTTTTGAACGATATGGGCCAAAAAGGCCACGTACTTCTTTCGTAAGTACCTTTGAGCAGTAGTGCATGACATTAATTTAAGCCCTTTGCAAGGATTTTCACCAAAGACGCTTAGTGTTTCTCCCGATGGTAGAGGTATTCCAATACACTTCTCGAAACAGATGACTTCGGCATGATGATTTGATAGCCAATCCATGCCTATGATGATATCCAAACTTCCTAATGGCATTGGTACAATATTGATTGGGAATGTATGTTCATTAAGTTCTAAAGAACAGTCATAGATAATAGACTCGATTGTAAGTGAATCACCATTTGCTATTTCGACAGTGAAGGTTTTCTCTAATTGAGATCGTGTCTTGGCAAGTAAAGGTTCAAAGTTAAGTGACACAAAACTCTTATCGGCACCAGTATCAAATAAAATGGAGGCATATTGACTATTTACAAGGAACGTACCATTGACCACGTCATTGTTGGCTTGAGCTTCGTTGGCGTTTATGTTGAAAGCACGCCCACGAGCTCCACCTTGTCTAGCATTGGCAAATCTTGGGCATTGATCACGGAAATGGTTCGGGTTGCCACATTCATAACATGCACGCCCATTTGCAATAGCGGGAGTACCTTGATTAGTCACTTGGGTATTGGTTTGGTTTGGTGGGTTGACTTGGCCCGTAAGAGCTTTGGCCTTACAAACATTGACCGTATGGCCATATCTCCCACAATGAGTGCAAAGGCGACATGGGATGCTTTGGGGATGATGGTAGTTGCAGGTGGCACAAAGTGGGTAGATTCCAACATATGGCTTTTTGGCCGGTGCTTGAACCATAGGTGCAGCTTGGTTAACAGGAATAGCAGGAGTGACCACAGCAAAATTTCTAGCCTTTCTCTTCTTATTATGCCGGGAGGGTTCAGTTATGGCTTCTTTGTTGTGGGTGGAAGGAGTTGCAGTGTCGGAGACTTTCTTGGTGCCCTTTTTAGTAAGAGTCCCCGCCTTCACGTGATTATCGGTTAAGGTAGCGGACAAACGGATCGCATCCTCAAGTGTTGCAGGATTTCTTCCTAGGACAGTATCTTGAATTTGCCTAGGTAGTCCCCCAATATACTTTTCAATGCAGCGGGACAAAGGAATGACCATGTGGGGCACGAGAAGACTTAACTCATGGAACCGAGTTGTATAAGCCATATTTTCTCCACTATCTTGGGCAAGATCCCAAAATTCGGCTTCAAGTTTCTTCACTTCATTTCGAGGACAGAATTCCTCGGTCATTAGCCTTTTAACTTCATCCCAAGTTAAGGCCATTGCTACATCCACACCTCTATTTCTTTTCTCCCCATTCCACCACGTGAGTGCCCGTTTTTGTAGGACACTTGTGGCATGACGAACACGAAGGTTGTCGGGGCAGTCACTATTGAGAAAGGTGTTCTCAATGCTTTCGAACCATTGAAGGAGTCAAGTAGCTCCTTCGGTACCATAGAACTTGGGGGGGTTACACGAGTTGAAATGCTTGAAAGTGCATTGAGATGGGTTGTTACCACCATTTCCACCATTACCACTATTACTACCATTACCACCATTGTTGCCATTGGTGGCACTATTAGCTTGAGTGAGTTGTGTCACGAGTTGTGCAAGAATAGCAGCAATCTCGGTATTGGTGTTGGCCGCGGGAGCACGACGAGGAGGTATTCTACAGATTTTCACAAGATAAGAAAAGATGTAAGAACTTATGAGAATTGTTTGGATTTAATAGAATAAGATAGCAAAATAAATAGATAATCATAGTTTGGATTGTACTCAAATAGTGATATAATCACTCGAATACTATGACACATTAAGGTTAATTAAACTTATATAATTTTCAAGGAGACATGCTTTAGCCTATAAGTAAACACTCATCTCGGGAATTCCCAGGAAAGCATACGGGTCCCTCGGTTGATTGGGATTTATGCGAAATGCTTTCCTAGACAGAAAACCCAAAATACAGGTGTCACTCTTCCAGATTGCACGTGTCCTCAAATAATTAACAAAGCTTAAAAACCTTAACGAGGAAATAAAGAAATTTTATAGATTTAGCTTCATGAAGTTTCCACATGCTAAGAAAGATAAAGATAGAGAAGGAGATAAGAGTATTATGGGGTTTTAGGATATAGGAAAGGATATTGTTTATTTAATTTATTATTTAAGTATATACTAATAAGTCATGGATTTTTAATAAATAAGTCATCAAATAAAATAATAACTAATCATAGTAAGCATGTAGCACATAGCATGTAACACATAATATGTAGCACATAATCATATAAACATGAAGCATGGCATAAATGGGTGTCCTAAAGTTATAGTCTAGGTTAAAGTGTCTAATAACCTAATTCCCTATAACCAAGGCTCTGATACCAATCTGTCACACCCCGACCGATGGCGGAATCATCGGGGCGGGACATGTAGACTGTTCATAAGCACAAGGTTGACTAAATTGAAATATATTAAACTCCAAATTCCATTACAATCATTCAAAAAAATCCAAATCCAAGACAGAAACAATATTTCAAAACATAGACTTCTTTATTTAAATTAGCTAAGTCCAAAGCCTAAGTGTAGCACATCTTGATCAAACTCACACGTTAGTACCTGAAACATGAATAAAATAAAGTCAACTAAAAAGTTGGTGAGTATAACACTGGTTTGTATATAGATAGCATATAGTTGTAAAACAAATCCATACATAACATGATAAATAAGGCATTTATGGGGAGCAGCTATTGTGTAACCAAGTACAATCAAACCTTTGTAAATATCATGCAAATTGTGTTGTCGTATCAATCACTCCAATCTGGGTGGGTTTGTCAGACTCAATAGATCTATCATTGAAAACCGTCGGCTTGAATAGTTAATGATTGCACATAATCGCATACAAAAGTTAGCACAACTAGCACTCGGGCATAAAGCTCAAATTGCACACATGAATGTAAATAGGATTTGTATTTGTGTTGTTTGTGTAAATGTAAACATGTAATTTGATAGAGTTCATGTTTCACCCCAAGAATGTAAAAGAGTAAAAAGGGGCTATGAAATATTCACTTGTATCAAAATGTAGTAGCTAACAAGAGAGTTGGGTAATTCAAGTGATTTGCAACTCACTAAGTTTGACCTAGAGTGAAATAGTATAAATTTGGATTAATAATATGTACAATGTCTAAGGACATTCTAAGGTTTTCAATAGTAATGAGAGCATGGATTTGTACGAAGGGTTGGTGTATTCATTTGCGTTGGTATTTGAATGAAAATGTAAGTTCAATTAAATAATGAAAGACTTAAGGTTTAATTTGAATAATTAACTAAAATAATAATTTAATTCTTTTTATTTAGTTGTTCATGAAAATGTGTCAAGAGGCATTTTAAATATATATTAGAATATAAATAGTTTGTGTAGGTTTGAATAAAACAATTATATGTAAAACTTTTATTTTAAATTTATTACTTTTTAATCCATTTGAAACGATTTAATTAATTTGTTTAATATTTCCAAGTTGATAATTTAGTTTATGAAAACAATTCTGGCTTTGGAGTTTTATAAAAATGATTTTTATAAAAGAAAATGAGTTTATATTAAAATAACAGAAGAAATAGGTCCTGACTCAAGGTAGCACAACCGTGTCAAATGTATGGCGCGATCGCGCTTAGGCACGGGGCGCGACTGTGCTTAGGCATGGGGCGCGACCGTGCTTAGGCATGGGGCACAACCATGTCTAGACAAGAGGCACGACCGTGCTAAGCGATTAGCACGATCGTGTCTGGATTTTCCAGGAACCAATTTTTGACAATTTTTTGTATTAACAAGGGTTGAATTTATAGGGCATTCAATTGTTGATTATTTTCGAATATAACCATATATTTTAATTGGATGGATATCGTGTCTAGAGTGTAGTTTGATTAAACCAAAAACGTAATAACCCTAGATTCTATTCGTGTTCAAATTGATGGTATAAGCCCTGAATAGGTTAGGGCTTTCATTCAAGGGATTGAAATGAGTCTGAGGATGTGTTTACTTACCTTAAACGTTATCGAATTGGTAGAGTTTGACTAAACGGAGTTTCGATTTCGGCGCGTTGATCCTTGGCGTCTTCTGCTGGGATTCCGGCACGATTGATGTGGGGAATGTGATCACAAAAGCTCGAAGATCATGCGCAGGGGTTTGATTTTGAGGGTGTCACGCGAATTGGACGATATTGAGAGAAAGGAATGACTAAGTGACGGTTTTGGGTTTCTAATTGCAATTGTGGTTATTCAGGAGTTTGGTCATTAATGAATTAGTCTGGAAACGGCACAAAAGACGTTACAATCGCGGACTCGAACAGACTTTGTGATTAAGGCAGTGTTTACGTTTCAACTGAGTTTCAGGCGCGACCGTGCCAGTTCTCGGCGCGACCGTGTTTACGGGGCGCGACCGTGCCAGGTCATGGCGCGACCGTGCCAAGTGATATTTTGATAATTTTCAAGACTAGTCCTTGTAGTTTGTGAGATAGCGTAGGTTTGTTTCAGTTGTTATTGTAGCAATGTAAAATGTGTGTATGTACTTTTAATATTATGATAATACTCCTTAATTGCACATGAAAATAGTAAATGATGTGACACAACGTTTTGAATGTGAACATTAGATTGAAATTGTCATTTATTGCACAATATGAAATACCAGGAAAAACATGGATGTTACACGCGGTGCTTGATGAAGACCATAAAGTGCTTTGTCGAGCTTATACACTTTATTGATATTATGCGGATCTTCAAAACCGGGAGGTTGAGTGACATCAAGTTGATAGACCTTGAAGCCGACATATGTGGCATAAGCCAAGAACAGTCGAATGGCCTCAATTCTAGCAACTGGGGCATATACTTCCGTGTAATCCAAGCCCTCTTGCTGATAAAAACCCTGAACAACCAATCTTGCTTTGTTCTTCACAACCACCTAACGATCATCCGTCTTGCATTTGAACACCCATCTGGTTCCAATTGGTTGAAAGCCTTTTGGCAAGTCAACCAAATCCCACACGTGCAACTTTTGGAATTGAGACAATTCATCTTGCATCGCCTCAATCCAGCAGTTGTCTGTGAGAGCCTCCTTCACATTCTTCGGCTCTAACTGGGACACGAATGCAGCATGTAGACATGTTTCCATGACACCAGTGTCAAGTATCTCTGTGTAAAGACTGGTGTTCTCAGTGATGGTTCGATGACGAGTCTGCACACCGGCATAAGGATCACGAATAATGTTGTCGATTGGATGATTCCTATGCACTCTCGTCTCCGGTACAATCGATTCCTGAATTTCTGGATCTTGATTCGTGCTTAACTCCCCCATTTCCTGTGTTCCAGAGGAAGAAGATTCAATGTTAATTGGATCAGTTGGAGCTTCATTTCCTACAGTTGTGTTAGGATTGGCTTGATCGTCATCTACAACGACAATAACATCTTCACTGTCATCACTGTCATGAGTTCCAGATGCAGATGCAGCATTGGAATTAGGAGTTATACTTGGTACAGTAGCACGACTAGAGAAGCTGGAGTCATCACCGCCACCTAGTAATTCATAGACATTTGCGGCGTCAACTGCAGATAGATCAGGAAGATTGAATGACTTGAATAGCGCATCATAATCAAAACCCCAAGCTGGACCTGTTGGTTCGGGTGGAATGCTGTGTTTACTACAATCCACTTCAAACCATTCCTCGACAGTACGAGTTCCTATGTTGTACACTCTCTTGCAAGGCGAGTTGGCAACGTATCCTAAGAAGATGCCTTCCACCGCTTTTGCATGAAACTTAGACTGGCGGTCTTTGTACTGTAGCAACAAGGAACAAGGACTACCAAAAGGAACTAGGTAATCAAGATTGGGAAGTCGATTGTTGATCAACTCGTAACAAGTCTTGTTGTGCCTTTTCACAACTAGAACTCTGTTTAAGACGTGACAAGCTGTATTAACGACTACTGCCCAGAAAGTGACAGGAAGCTTTGCATCCGACAACATAGTCCTTGCAGTCTCAATCAGTGTTCTGTTCTTCCGTTCAGCAACTCCATTCTACTGAGGTGTGTACGGCGTGCTGAATTCGTGACGGATCCCTTTCTTGAGACAGAAAAGCTCCATCAAATTATTCTTGAACTCAATTCCGTTGTCACTCCTAATTCTTCTAACTTTCAGCTTGCAAAGATATTCCAAGCTCAGGATCAATTATTGAAGAATATCAGCAGTCTCGTCTTTAGTACCTAAACAATGCACCCAAGAAAAAACGTGAGAAATCATCAGTTACTACTAGACAGAACGACATACCTCCAATTTTCCTGATACTTATGGGGCCAAACAGATCCATGTGTAATAGCTCCAAAGGGGTATCAATAGAGTTTTGGAGCTTGGGCTTGTGAGACTTCCGTTGCTGTTTGCCCTTTTTACAAGGCATACAGTCATCTGCAACGGTAAATCTCAGCTTAGCAACCCCGGTTACCAAACCGTTTCGGACAAGATGATTCATTTTACGATACGAAATATGTCCGAGTTTCCTATGCCACAAGATGGAGTCGAGCTCTGTCGCTTTAGTAAGCAAACAGGTAGGAACTGATGAGGTGGTTGTTGCCACGCTCATATCGATCTGATAGGTGTCGTTTGTTCTTGGCGCTTTCATCAGGATCCAATCTTCGGGAACTTCAAAACCAGGTTTGAGAATCAGGCATTCTGACTTGTCAAACATCACCGAGTACTCCTTATCACACATTTGGGAGACACTCAACAGGTTATGCTTCAGCTGCTCGCAGAAGTTGACATTGTCAAAGCTCACACAACCGTTTGAAACCACGTCTTGACACGTGATGCTGCCGCCTTTTTCTCCGACAAAGGCAACATAGCCGCCTCTGAATGGTTTAACATCTTTAAGCAAGGCCATGTTTCCTGTCATGTGCCTGGAACATCCAATATCTACATACCAACGATTAGAGATAGTACCCTTCGGACGTCCCTGCACGAGTAACAAAAGAATTAGTTAGATTTGGAGACCCAAGCCATTGTGGTCTTGGGTCGTCCATCCTTTTCAAAATAAACTACTTCCTTTAACTCACAGTCATGATGACTGTTCAAAATTGATGAATCTTTAGAAGAAATAGAACTAGGAGATTGACAAGTTTTGGATTTGGGAGTCCAGTATCTCTTCTGTTTCTTAACCGGAACAGAAGACTTTGAATCAACAACAGCAGGTGAACTTGTGGAAGCTTCACCTGATTGAGCTGAAGTCAGCTGTTCCAGCATTCTCAACCTCTTGTTCCGTCTCCTCCTATGTGGATTAGAGAGTCTTGCCACCGGTTTCTCACCAGTACGTGTACTACCAGAGGTAGATATACGAGGTACAGCAGGTTGCGTTACCTTTCTTGGAACATATGGTTTAGCTTCAGATTTGATCTTAGGCTTTACCATCGGTTTGACTGGTGGTTTCACCACATTTTGCTTTGGATGTTTGGGAGATGGTTTCACTGGTGGCGACCTGGGGATAACAGTTGGTTGTGGAACAACATGCCGTTTCCTTTGGTTCTTAGAAGGACAGTTCACAAAAATATGACCAACCAAGCCATAGTGAAAACAGTTCCTCTTGTCTACATAAGTTCTCTTGTAAGACTCATTAGATCCGGCCTTATATAACTCAACATTATGAGAAGGAGGAGTTGGTTTATGAACATTAGTCTGAACCTTAACAGTTTGGTTTTTGAGAGTATAATATCTTTCCAAATTTTCTTTATACCCAAGCCCATAATGAGCTGAAAAAGCTTCTTTCTTTGCTTGGTTAAGACTTTTATAACCCCCATAAAGCATTACCTTTAGATTATCATTTGTTTCAATGATATCGGGTTGAGTTAAAATGCAATTATCACCATTAATGATAACGTTTTTCTTTACTTTTTGTTCAGTCAACAACTCCTCAGATACTACTCCTTCAGGGCAAGAGTTAACCGACCCGTCTTCAGAAGCAGTAACAAACTCCTCACTAGATGTGGAGTTACCCTTACTTGAGGATTCATCCTTTTTTGGGGAATCATCCTTATCAGAGGACTCATCTAGACAAGTGAGATCAATATCTATTAAGTTGTTGACAAACTTCCCGCTCACTGGTGGAGGAATGGCATTAGTACCCAAACCTAACCCATTCAGTTGTCTCACTACAGATTCGTAGTGTTCCACCACAATGCGAGAGTTTTTCAACTTCTCATTAGTGCATTTTAACTGCAAGATTTCATTTTGCAGTTTGTTGATTTCATTGTTCCGTTTTTCTAACCCCCTGTATGCAACATCTAAGTGAAGCTGTTGATCACTTATTTTTAAAGAATATTCACATTTTTCTTTTTTCAACGTTTCAATAGAATCTTTAAAACATTTTTCATTTTCTTTATAGTTTAGAGCCGCCAAACTTAGGGGTTCGATTTTGTCTTGGAGCCTAGAATTTTCAAGTTTTAGCCCTAGACATTTAGAACACGAAATAACAGAAAAAGGGTTAGAATCTACCTCAGACGATGAACTTGTTGCTTCTCCAATGGCCATGAGAGCAACAGCATTGGTTGATTCCTCTTCATCAGCTACAGAAGCTTCCTTTTCTTCAGCTTCCTTCACCTCCTCTGTAGCAGCAGTTGTAGATTCTTCTAGGTCAGCCATAGAAGCTTCCCTTTTCTCTGCTTCCATCATCTCCAAGATCTCAGCCATGAGACCAACCTGGGTTTGTGCGATGATGGCATCCTCAAGATGAACACCCCAGTCAAAGTTGTCGTCCTGTTCTGCTACCAGTGCATTGGACGTTCCACCTTGGCTTTGATTGTGGTGGTTTGGATTGTTGTGGTCGTGGTTGTTTCCTTGGCTGGGTCGGGTAAAACTAGAGGCAGGTGCTCTGTCTTTCTGAAACTCATGAGCAAAGTGTCCAAAGTTCAGACACTTGTAGCATTTGGCCTTGGATTTGTCAAACCCGACCTTGGCATTAGGATGCCCGCCAATAAACTTTCTTCCTGTTCTGTTCAGGAAACGCTTGGTTCTCCTCAATAGCATGGCCATATTCCATTGAATATCCATGTCCTCCATATCATCAGGATCCACTTGATTAAAATCTTCTTCAATCATCTCTGGATCAGTAAGCTTGCCACCTATGAAATTCTCATACGCAAGCATACAAGATGAGAATAGTGCTACATGATCTTCAGCTATTCTGGCTATAGCTGATTGGTTAGCTGAAGGCGTAGCAGGAGAATTTCTTGAGGTATGTTGATGATGAGATCCCAACCCTGATCCTGAAGCATAGCAAGCATGACCACCACACCCAGTTGAGTGGTCTTCTTCAGTAGGATTTCCAGTGAAGAGGGCAATTCCAGAGCCCGATGACTTGGATGTAGAGGTCGTCCCATGATACATAGAAGGGTCTTGTATCTGGGGTCTTTCGGAGCTCTCCTTTCTTCTTAGGTGCATGTCATGAGCCTGAACCTTTCCTATTGCCTCCTCAACTGTCAACTCATATAATTTAGGATTTTCCCTCATCAGGGTTGTGTACATCTCAAATTTGGGTGGTAAAGCATCCAAAAACTTTTCCACCATCTCTTCATCTGGATACCTGAGTTCAAAAGCCTTCAACTATGTCTGTAAATGATAGAATCTAGAGATGTGGTCATCTAAATATTCGTTCTCTAAGAATCTGAAGCACTCATACTGCTTCCTGAGAAGATCCCGCTTACTCTTCTTGATGTCACTATTTCCTTCGAATCTCTTCTGTAAAGCTTTCCAGAGATCCTTAGAATTGTCATAACCTCGAAAACTGTGGAACAATTCCCGAGTTAATGCCATAGTGATCGAACCAAGTACCTTCTTTTCACGATCATAAGCTTTCTTTTCTTCGTCAGAAAGCTTAAAGATAGGTTTGGGCATGGTTTCATCAAGATAGATGTGTGTGGGATTCTTATATCCCTCAAGGATTGGTATCCATAGTGATGAGTCGGTATACGAAATATAGTGCTCAAAACGTGCTTTCCAATTAGAATAATCGTTCACGTTCAGCAACTTTGGTGGTTTATGTGGTGTACCGATCTCATTATCATAATTCAACAGGTTTCCAAGATTCTGAAGATTCGACATAGTGAACAATTAGTCAAATTTCAGAAAAATCAGACACAGTTGCGCAATTGATTTTGGCCTTGCGCACTTGAGAAATGGTCTTGCGTATTTAGATTTCCTCTTGCGTATACGCAGGATTAAATGTAAGTACGCAGGATATAACTTAAGTTCGCACAAGTTCAGTCTTGAGCACTTATAAGTACGCAGGAGATAAGTCTTGCGTATTTAGTAAGTACGCACAAAACTGTACTTTTTGCCAGAAATGGTAAGTACGCAGAACACCTTTTCAGCAACTTTCACCAAACTATTCCGGTCACCTGAAAGTCGCCAGAGATGGTAAAAATTCATCTGATGATCAATGCAAATGAGCCAAAGTGTCAGAAACTTGTTTCTAACCAACATTTGATGCTCAAAACACTCAAATACACAACAAAAATCAGTTTTTGAGTGATTTTTGCTTCTAAAATAGTGCTCAAGAGCTACCCCTATTTTATCACAAAAATCAACAAAAATACCTCTTTTTGCTTGTAAAAACTCTCCAAACTCACTCACAACACTCGAAATCAGGAGCAAAAGCTCTAATACCACTTGTAGATCCCTCGGGTGTGGCGGATCGTCACATGCAAGTGGGTCTACTAGTCAGACCGGGTGCGGAATGCCCGTGACTAGGTGGAGAGTCTAGCTAAACAAAGTAAATCGACAAGAGAAAACACTTTAAACTTTCTTTGTATTATAAACACTTGAAGGTTACAGAGAAAAGCACTGAAATTACAATATGCGTATTTGCACTAAAGCCTGCGTACTTAACTTCTGTCAACCTATCCTATTTATACAAGACATGATGCCTGCGCACTTAGCAAGTGCGCAGGGCAAAATGCTCTTGCGTACTTAGCAAGTACGCAAAGTTACTCTTGCGTACTTGCCAAGTACGCAGGAGCTTTCTCCTGCGCACTTACAAGTGCGCAAAACACTTGGAGAAATCTGCAACAATCAATATGTAAAAGTAAATACAACTCGATAAACTAATACATAAAGACTCTTACATACAAAGACAATTACAAACAAGACAAAACAACCTAAGACTAAGACTCTATCTATCCAGAGTGTTTGTCACGGGAAAGTGCTTCAACAGATACTCATCTACCATTGGCTGAGTTTTCATATAATAACAACTACTATACCAGCATTAAAGCCGCTCCGTTTGAGGCTTTATATGGTCGTAAATGTCGTTCACCGCTATGTTGGGTGGAGGTTGGCGATAAACATTTAACTGGTCCTAAGGTTATTCAGGAAACATCCGACAAGATTTTCAAAATCAAAGATCGTCTGAAGGCCGCCCGTGATAGACAAAAGAGTTACGCGGATAACAGACAAAGACCATTGGAATTCCAAGTTGGAAAGTCTAACCTTGGAAAGGAGTTGCATGGTTTGGCAACCATGGCAAGCTTAACCCAAGGTATATTGGACCGTTTGAAATATTGGCTAGGGTTGGCCCAGTAGCATACAAACTTAAGTTGCCACAAGAACTAAACAATGTACATGATACGTTTCATGTGTAAAATCTCAAGAAGTGCTTATCAGACGAGACGTTAATTATACCACCTGATGAGATTCACATAGACGACCAACTGCACTTCGTTGAGGAACCTATTGAAATCACAGATTGGAAGGTTCAGAAAACAAAGCGTAGCCGAGTTAAATTGGTTAAGGTGCATTGGAACTCAAAGCGTGGCCCTGAGTATACATGGGAATGAGAAGATCAAATGAAAGTCAAGTACCCGTCCTTGTTCACGAACACTCCAAGTCAAGATAACAACAACTGAATTTCAGGACGAAATTCTCTTTAACATGGGGAGAATGTGACACCCAGCATTTCAGGTCAATATCCATGTTCATAATTTCACGTTCATAATTTATATTTCCTAAATTTTTATTTTGACAAAGTATTGTCAAGGAATCTAGCAAAGGAACACGCGTCATGTTTTAGTAATTTAAAGAATTACTAGGAAATAGATATTTATAACCCATAATGTACGTTCGTTGGTGATTAGCCAAATTTTTACAAATAAAGTCTAGAAACACGTTTTAATATAAAAAAATTTATATTGGTGACTAAACCTTTAAAAGTGAACACAAAAATGTGTGTTACTTGGTCTTAAGTTATTTATATGTGTAAACATGAATGATATAGTTAAGACTATAACTATGTCGGGATCAACTAGTAAACTATGAAAACTAGTCAAGATACACAAAATATATAAGATTTTATTTTAAAAGTTCAAACACCGAGTATTATATCATGGGATCACCTACCTGGATCACCTACCTGGTTGCACCACCTAAAAAAACATCTAACTAACCATTAAATTTAGACTAGTGAAATGACAACACCCAAACCTCCCCCCCCCCCCCTCCTACTCACCTTTTGGCTGAAGATGGCCAAGTGGGGCCACCCAAAAATCAACAACTTCTTCATGATTCATACAACAACCATACCACTACAAGTGTGGCTCAAGCCAAGAGTCAAATCCATCTCTTCATGTCATGTTTGTAATGATTATAGGTAGTCCAACACTCCAACTCCTTTCTCTTTATCTATATATACGATGCACACACCACACACACACATTTAGCACTTTCAAATCCAAGAACAAATTCTAGAGAGGTTTAGCTAGAGATTTGGAGATTCAAAGAAGTCTTGGAGGTTTAAGGATCGATTTTGTTAGTGTAAGTCCCAAATCAACGATGGATCTTCAAACACGAACACAAACACGAACGATATCAAAGTCTCACACGTAGTAGGCGAAATCTACACGTGTGGTGATTCAACAAAAGGATTCAATGCAACTACCGATTGTATTATTCAATAAACGCAATTACAAAGAAAGATGATTAAAGCCGTTAATCCTACTTGGTTAGAGGAAACATCTATATATACTTAGCAAACTAGAATAAGCCCATAACATGTTCTCGGCCCCCCATGGCCGGTCCAATACACCATAGCCGTGAACCCCTAGTTCACGGTTACATCCAAACACCTCACTAAAGCTTAATCATAATATGGTTCCTACAATCTCGCCCTAGGATTAAGCTTCCATTTAGTTATCAAAAGTTGATGACTTCATGGTGACTCCCACTTCCAGCATATAGTTTCTTGTTCAATATATCAGCAACTACTTTTGTGAAGACTTTTGCTTGTTGCTCAAAAACATCTTCACTTCTAATCTGACTGCTTGCCAACACATTGATATCTTGCTCACCAAATTTAGATAAATCGAATGGATCAATGATTTTGTACTCAGTATATCTAGTCACAATCATGGCTTCAGCATACACTAGATCATAAGCCCAGAACTCAAAGTCCTTTACGGAATTAACAGGCATCTTCTTTTTAAAGGGCACTTTCTTTGTGATCTTGGTAGGTGGCCAAACAACACTATATAAACTCGTTCCCGTACGAGAATCTTTTACATCCTTGGCTTTCTTCAATGTAGATTCAGCAGCCTTCATACTAGGAAAATTGGTCAGAAATTGTTGATTAAGGAAGTAATAGAACATATTCGCCATTGTATTGTTTCCTCGATTCACAAACAAAGCCTCATTTAGTTCCCGAAGATCAAGCTTTGTCCAGGAAGTGAAGTCATTGGCTTGCTTTTAATATTCAATTCGACTAGTTTTTCTTTTCACCACAAACATCTTTTTCTCATCATCAAATTGCCAGGCTGCAATTCCTGACCTGTCACCACTTTTTGAGTAGTATCCATCAATACTAGTAGTAACATGAGTTTTAGAAGGAGGACCTGGGGGGAACAGCCATGCAGGACATTTTTTTTAAGCCTTTGGGGTTAATGATTCATTAGCTTTATTTGTTGAACTAACGAGATTCACTTCATCATCGATATCTTGATGTAATCGTTCTAATTCAGAATCAGAAGACCTGTCAAACATTTCACCTGAGGCAGCTTCTGAAGGACTTGTATCTTTATCTTTGTTTAAGTCTCCATGATACATATTATCTGGAAAATCACCAAGATTCCCTTCAAAATCAAAAGTGAAATGTTCATCATCTTGATTCTCTCCAGTCTGATGGCCTTGATCATTTTCCCCGGTATATCCACCTCCCTGATTATCATCATCATCATCATCATTATTATCATTATCTCCTCTAGAATCTGTTGTCTTACAAATCTTTGACTCCAGATCTTCCAATTTCTTCTTGAGCTCAAACACAAGAGCTATAAGATAACCTTGATTTGCCTCTAGTGACATTATCTTTGCATTTTGAGTTTCTATCTGCTATTCCAGCATAAATACTCTTTCTTGAAGGACTTGTGGATCAACTGGTGCAGGTGTGGAGGAAACCACATGACTCTTGCCCTTATCTTTCTCGGCTTTGTATGCTTCGGCCGATGACACTAGGAATTGATTGGTGTTGAAAGCTTGAGAAGGACTCACCTGGGATGATGACTGAGGTAGGGTAGAAGTGAGTTGAGGTGAAAGTGGTGTCTGAGTAGACACAGAAGGTGCTGAACTGGGTGTTGGTGTTGGTGTTGTTCTTGCCATTCTCGGATCTCTTCTCTTTCTTGGTCTAGATTGAAGATCATGATCCGGTAGACAGCCAGGATTAGTGTCAGCTTGATTTGACGAAGAGGTAAGAGGAGGATTATCAACTCGACGTCGTTTACTTTCCATCTCCTTGACAAACAGATTAATTGGTATGATGGTCTATCAGGTGTGCCTTCACTGTCAGAAGAAGAAATAACTTCAGCATCCTCTGACTCTGGCACAATAGCATTCTGTAGTTCTTGTTCTGGTTCAATATGTTGTTCCAAATGTTGTGGATGAGGAAACATTTGTTCCTCAGCAACCTCGTCTTCAACGTTCACAGCCGGTTCTGCCACTTCTCCATTAACCAAGGCAGCAAATCTTCCAAACTTTTCTAGGGGATGCAGCCTTTGATATACTCTTTTTCCTTGCTTGTTGACATTCAAAAACTTGAAAATTAATGGACCCATAGCTTTTAGGTCCAATGTATCGATATTATGTTCCCGATTAGCATGATTCCTATTGAGAATGATCTGGAGAAACCTAGGATACATTAGAAAGATATCCTTCTTGCCCCCTTTTAGGTTGTTTTTCATCTCTTCAAACACCATCTTGAAAAAGTTGTAATTCCAGCTCATGGTCAGGGCAACCATAGCTGATGAGATAGTAGTGTTTATTTCATCAAAACCTCCCTTTCTTCCTGATAAGCAGTTCATGCACACGTGTGCAAGATATCTCCAATACGGATGTAGCAACTTCTTGTATAATGGTGGGTGGTTTCCTTCATAACCCGTTCTTAACAGAATTGGAATAACTGTATATGTAGCAAGCTTTGTGGGATAGCCAGGCTCATCTTCAAACTGTAGAGCAGTTCTGATGATAGCTTCTGAAACTCTGATCTCCTTGTGTGAACTGTTCCAATTATGCACTCTTCTCCGTTGTCATTTGGATGTATAGATGCAGTGGACCAAAACTCCTGAATGTGACTTCTGTAAATAACAGGATTTTCCATCATAGCAAAGTTGATGGGGGAAAGTGTCAACCCACAACCATAGACTTGAAGTACTCAAACTCATCTGGCGGGTTTAGAGTGAAAGCACACACGTTGTGATCAGGAAAAAACTTCATATTGGCCATATCTGCACAAAACTTATTAAGTTAATAACCCAATTAGTTTAAAGAAATAAGTTAATTTATTTAAAAGTTAAGATCAAAATTCTTGACATTCCAAGGGTTTACGGCCCCTATGAGGTTCTCGGCTAACAAGGTTTACAGTCTTCATACTTTACGCCTCGAAAGCTTCCTGACTTCACGACCTAACTAGGGTTTACGGTATATGAGGTTTACGGCTCGCTGTTGGCTTTCATTGCGATTCACGGTCTTTGGGAGATTCACGGCACACTCAACCGTATACGGGGAAGATCAAAGGTTTCACGGCTTCTTTGAATAAGAACCGTGAACCTGATTACGGATGACATCAAAAACAATTTCAATCCTTAAAATTGATCGATCTACCATTTAAATTATCCCTTCTTAATCCTTCACCTGCTATCGCCATTTAATCACGATTCTAAACAACCTTTTGATTTCACTTTCCACCGTCAAACACATAATCAGTAATCCTTAGTCTCGCTTGGGCTGGTTTACGGTTACTAAGCAGTTGAAGAGCAACACGAATAAGTGAGACGTACCTGTAACAACAATGGATTCTTGAAGGTAGATCAAATGCAAGAATCAGAAGCAAGAGATTTGAGAATGAAATAGTGAAATCGCCAAACAGATAGAGAGAGAGTTCATGAAACTACCGTGAACATAAAACCCACAATAGGGTTTATTTCAATCTTTCAAACATCCCGGTTCTTTCGAGAGTGGGGGCCCACCTTGAACCTTGGTGGGCCGCTCGATTAATCCAAAAACTCTCAACAAAATACTTAGTCCCTTAGATGTTTTATTTCAAAGATCAAACATGGTCATTATATCATTTAATTAAAAAAAAAATAAAACAAATAAAACATCCTTAACTAGACTCACAAAAAAAACATATAAACATACTTAAAATATATACATTATAACCAAAAACGAGCCTTTATGAAGTTTGTAATGGGATCATATCGTTCTATACGCAGACCAAGAAACATTTTTCAGCACGTATTTTTACTAAGACATGTCAGGTAGATTGTCAATATTCAGATCCTTCTAAACTCACTGTGATTTAAGTTATCATGTTTTGGGTAGAATTAATTTATGACGCAATGGGTCCCATACTCATATCTCAGAAACCTGTAATTAACAGAATGCAAATTATGTGAATTCTTGATGAACTTTAATGGACCCTACAACTTATCAGGTAAACCTTCCCTTCCTCATGATCTTTTGAGCACCAAAAAAATAACTAATTGAGCATAACTAGCACGGTTTTATGCAACTTTTTAGGAAATCTCTAACAAAATTTGGTCAGAAACATAGCACTACGGACTTACATGTTCAGAATCAGCAAGAGCTCAGGGTCATAGCACGACGGACTTACATGCCCTGACAAGAGATCCCTTTCCAGTCACATATTCCCAAAAAGGAAAAATATTTTCAAGTATATTTATATGTACGCCTTTAGACATATCTTTTTGAAATTTTCTATAGCACGACATTAACATTGCGTGTCTTTTTGCTCAGAATTCTACTTTGTAGAGTAGCTTTGACTATCATTGAGTGTCTTTTCACCTATTGCATGTCAATGCATGTCTTTTAACTATATATATATATATATAGACTTGTGTCAAGTCAGCTCGCAACCCCTTTGTGAAGGGTCTCGGTTAGTGCAATCCCAATAGAGCAAGGGTTATCCACAGAACATCAACCTTTATGTTTAAGTTTTCAATTATTAACAGGAAAGACATATTACACTAATCTATGAGATGTTCCCCACTAAGCCCATAAGATTATCTTGTTCAAGTATATCACATGCAGAGCCTATCAACATATCCAACAGTAATCCTAGTCATTTCAATTTAGTGCCTTACATGTGTTGATCCTAGCCTTAAGAAACGAACATTCATGTCTCTTCCCATTTAACGGCAAACGACCGACTCAAACAGAAACACATTCTTTTTGTATTTTTTTCTTGACTCTAATAAAAAATTGAAAGCAGACTCTTTTTGTAATTTTCTTATTTCTATTAAAAATTGAAAGCAGACTCTTTTTGTAATTTTCTTATTTTCTCCCCCTAAATTTGTGCAAAAAAAAATTTTAGAAGATAGAAATAAAATTGTACAAATTTAAACTATAAAGAAAAATCTTTTTTGTGACCTGTTCAATCTTTAAAACCAATCATTTTCAGGGACTCTACAAGCACATTGAATCGAGATGTATCAAATGCTTTTGTGAAGATATCGACAACATTGTTGTCAGAATCAACACGTTCAAGACAGATGAGATTTCTCTCAAAGCAGTACCGGATACAATGCACCTTGATATCAATATGCTTGGTTTTGGAATGTTGGACCATGTTTTTCACAATAAGCACAGCAGCCTCGTTATCACAGAAAATAACAGTATTTAGAAAGGTTAAACTATAATCCAGCAATTGATGTTGCATCCCGATGACTTGTGAACAACAAGCCGATGCAGCAACGTACTCAGCCTCAGCGGTGGAGGTGGAGGCTGTGTGTTGCTTCTTACCCTGCCATGAAATTAGCCTATCTCCCAAAAATTGGCATCCCCGGTTGTTGATTTCCTGTCAAGTTGACAACCTCCATAATCACTATCAGAAAAAGCTTACAAATCAAAATTAGAATCTTTGGGGTACCAAAGGCCAAGCCTGGGCTTGCCCTTAAGGAACCGAAAGATACGTTTATCAGCAGTTAGGTGGGACATCTTGTGACATTTCGGGTTTTTATTCACGAATTTATAATATATGTCATATAATCATTTTCTATTTAATGAAATGCAAGTGTTTTATTCAATTTTGTACAAAGTATATATTTTTAATTTATGGATTTAAAATAAAATAATTAAAATTTTATAAGTTTTAAACTTATATAAAATTTTATATAAAAGTATAAATCTAAAAGGTTCATAGGATGATCTATAAAGTAATAAACTTTTATAAAAATATATATATAATAATAATAATATAAGTTTATAAAATATAATTTAAACTAAAAAGAAATTTAATTAGTTTATTTTTAAAAGTTGAGGGGACTGTTTTGAAAATTTTTTTTAAACTAAAAGGTTTTAAAGTAAAAATAAGTTAAGGGGCTGTTTCTGGACAAACTAAACCACAGGGACTAACGGGTATAAATCTCAGGGACTAAATATATACAAAAAAAACAAACTCCAGGGACTAGTTTTGCCAACTTCCAATTCGCGTTTCCGGTTGTCTCCCCCATGGTCCGACGGTCCGAGCTATTTCCCGGCGAACTCACGACATCAGTGTTCATACCTTCTCCTATTGTTCCCCATGACATTGAAGTCCTTTGGTTTTTTATCTCCTCTCTAGACATGGATGTGATCCACCACTTACACAAGACAAGCATGATGTTCTGTTGTCCCCTACCACACCATCTTACAACTTTAGCATATAGTCAAGTCCATGTTCCCCACTCTTGGATGAACCCTTGGTCATTACATGAAGGAGCTTCCTTCATGGACTATAAATACATGACCAACCTCATTTGCAAAACACCCACTCTCACTCATCTCCTACCTCTACTCACGACATCAGCCATATCCCCCACCCCCTCTCTCTTGTTACGGCACACCATACACCCACACACACCTCATTTGTTTCCTTTTTGCTTCAAGAATCCAAGGGTGCTCTCAAGTGTCATTTAAGTGACTTTGCAAGTGTTCAAGCCTTCTACAATCATCTTACCTTCTCCTTGATTGCCTTAAGTGAGCGTTTTACTAAACCTTAGTATTGTTTGAATATTTCATGTTTATTTGTGTTGTATGTTCACCCAAGTAGTGCTTGTTTCAAAGAGAAATTCACTTCCTTTAACCAAACAGTAGCTGGCACAAATTTTGGTCTACTTTAGAGGGTCATATCTTGGTCAAAACTGAACCAAATTGAACGTTTCTTGAGTCTAAGATTAATGTTAAGGAGTCCTCTTTCCAATACAATTGGTTTCATAATTTTTGGAGAAGTTTTGATACCCCAAAAGGGTGATACAAGAAAATGTGTATATTTTGAGTTTTTATGGCAGAATGATTGAGTTAACTTGTTGGGGCCATAACTTGTTCAATAATATTCTAAAATTAGCATTTTGTGTTGGTTATAAAAACCATATGGCTTCTTGTATTGAAACTAACATTTGAATCCCAAACAGGCGTATTCCCGAGACCTATCTAGCAAAACCGAAACTGTTAACCTACTTATGTTATTATAAATATTTGAAACCCTTAAACCCCTCCAAATATTTTAAACCTTACATTTTTATGAACCAATGACATATAATTATCCATGTCAAGAACCCTGAAATTTATTGGATTTATTTAGTTAACTAAAAACATGTCTTAAGTGGACTTAAAAACCAAGTATTTTTCAAAATGACTAGTTTGATATCAAAAGACTTATTTTCTATAGTATGTATATTTAATTCCAACCCTCAAACCTAATGATGATACGATAATATAATGACATGTTTTGAAATACATATCTTAGCATATAAATGTATTTTGTGATCACAAACCGTCACCAACGATCGTCGTGTCAAAACACTTGGAAACTTAATAGGGATTCTTGTCGAGCCTAGTTGGGTGAATTGAATGCATGATCAACACACGGTAGAATCATTACGTAGACTTTAAGGTGTCTTAAATGTTTAGGACACGAGTAGGTCGGGATACACTATTGGACTTTGCTACATGCCGCATCACTACCTTGTTTGCACAGGTGAGTTACATAGCCCCTATTTTACATTTTTACATACTTTGGGGTGAAAAATTATTTCATGCTACTCAATCAAATTGTTTATACGTGTTATTCATGTGGATTATATGCTTATTATCTTGGGTGTACAATCATTTGCTTTAAACACAAGAAAACCAACAGTAATATTAATAGATCTATTGTGTCTGACCAGCCCACCCAGTTAGGGTGTTTATTGCTGCATACTCAGATATAGCCGCATGTTATATTCAAACATATCGGATATAATGGGTAACTATATTCAAACATACTGGACCTAGCTGTTGTGCTATGTTCAAGCGCGTCAATCAAGGTTTGAATTGTGCTTAGATAAATGATACAACCATATATGCTATGTTTAACAAGATAAACAATGAGTTGCAAAACGTTTTTATCTACTATTTATCGGTTCGACTAAACCTATGTACTCACCAACTTTATAGTTGACACTTGATTTAAATAATGTTTCAGGTTTGGATATGTGATTGCTTGCTGAAGATTCTACCACTTAAGAACTTATGGACCTAGTTAATTAAATCAATGTTTTGAAATAGACTAGGTTATTTGAATTTGTATTGTACTTGAATGTTTGTTGTCTTTAATTAAATTAATGAATTATACAATATTTTAGTTATCATGTGCTTTTGAATAATCATTCAATTGTCCGCCTCGATGATTCCGCCATCGGTCGGGGTGTGACAGATTGGTATCAGAGCCATGGTTATAGGGAATTAGGTTATTTGACACAATGACCTAGACTATAACCCTAGGACTCCCTTTTATGTGTTACGTGCTAAATGATTATCTGCTATCTGAATTTTTTGTAGTTAGGTATTATTTGAATTTTCCCAAGTTTGGTACACGAGACTTATACACATACATACAAGGCTTTAAAACACATAATACATACTTTACACACACATTTGACAAACAAACGTATGCAAACAAATACACTACCCATCCTTATCCATACTCTTTCCATACTATTTGCAACATTCCTACACATTTTATACTCATAGACTCTCAAGTCTATTAAAATCTTGAAAATCTCGTCAACGACTTAATTTCTTGAAACCAGTAAAGGACATGTGCAATCTGGAAGGGTGACACCTGTACATTGGGTTTTCTGTCTAGGAAAGCATTTCGTATAAATCCAAATAAACGGACCCGTATGCTTTCCTCGGAATACCTGAAGTGAGTGTTTACCTATAGGCTAAAGCAAGTCTCCTTGAAAGTTTTGATGAATTACTTAACGTTGATAAGTCATTGTATTCGCAAGAATACGATCCGAACCTAAACTCAAAATTTTGGGGACATTATAGTAAGATAGGAAGAACTAGATGAACATGCAAAACAAATCATTATTACGGGTGCACACGTAATAACAATTTGTAGTGCATGCAAATCCCGGCGATTCCTATTACGCAAATAATGATCTATGACATCATATCCTACCCGGAATAGATGGCTTACCTCCCCCATCAACCCTGAATAAATACACATACATTGGCACGCGACATGATGAATTCCGCATTTCTGCTTACATTATTCCCACTATAGCTCATGTATACCCACTTTATCTAAAATATCATTGTCTTTTCTTATGGTGTTAGAATGCCTCCTCGACGTGCAAACTCTAGCACTTCCAACCCGGATCTTGCTACTCTTCTTGCCCAACTAGTAGGACAAATGACCCAAGCCAATAACAACAGTGACGGGTCTCACAACATCCAAGGAAACAGTGGTACCAACCCGCCTCAATGCACGTTTAAGCACTTTAACTCGTGCAACCCTACAAAATTTTACGGGACTGAAGGTGCTACCGGCCTACTACAATGGTTTGAAAGCATGGAAAGCACGTTCTTAAACAGTGACTGTCCCGATAATCTTCGGGTTCGCTATGCCACAAGTGTACTTCAAAAGAGAGCCCTCACCTGGTGGAACGGTGAGAAACGCACTCATGGTGTTGAGGTTGCTACATCTTTATCATGGGATGATCTGAAGAAAGCCATGACTGATGAAATATGTCCTCGAAATGAAATTAGGAAGCTCGAGACTGAGTTTTGGGATCTTGCCCAAGACAGCGGGGATAATCTGGTATACACCACCCGATTCCAAGAGCTAAGCCTATTGGTACCTCATATGATCACTCCCCTTGCTCGAGAAATTGAAAAATACATAGGCGGGCTACCTATGCAAATTCAAGATGCTGTGTTAGGAAGCAATTCTCCCACACTTGAAGCTGATATCCGACTATCCGCTACGCTATCCGACAACCACGTCAAAGCCAGAACTTTATCAAGAAAGGGTTCCAAGAAGGTTGTTTCTACCCTTGCGGCCTTCAAAGAGGTAAGGCCCGATTCTTCTAACCGCAACGAGAAACGAAAGGGTCGAAACTTCACAGCCGTAACTCCCACCGTACCTGCTATTCAAGTGGCACCTTTGGGTCAAAACCCAAAACCTTATTTGGGTCCAAATCCCCAATGTCAGACCTGCAAATACCACCATTCTACCAACATACCGTGCCGATTGTGTTCAAGCTGCGGACGATATGGACACATGGCCACTACTTGCCGTACCCGTCCTCCCGTCCATCAAGCTGCTCCAGCCAACCGTCCAAACTATCCAGCACCTCTCAATGGTCGGGCATGTTACGAATGTGGAGACCCAAACCATTTCCGTGACCGATGCCCAAAACTTCATCAACAAGGTGGTCCTCAAGGACGAGCGTTTAATATAAACGCTAATGAGGCACAAGCAAACAACGACGTGATAAACGGTACGTTTCTCGTAAACAATAATTATGCATCCGTTTTATTTGATACCGGTGCCGATCGGAGTTTCGTGTCCATTACCTTTGAATCTCGACTTGCTAAACAAAGAACGAAACTTAACAATTCTTATTCCGTGGAGATAGCAAACGGGAAACCTATTACTATAAATTCTGTTATCCGCGACTGCAATCTCAATCTTAATAATCATGTATTCTTTGTTGATCTCCTTCCAATGCAATTGAGAGTCTAAACGTGGACCCGAGTTCACTTGGGAACGTGAAGACCAAATGAAGACCAAATATCCGCATCTCTTTTCATAGCCTCCACTAGTTAAATTTCGGGGCGAAATTCTTTTAACATAGGGAGACTGTGACATTTCGGGTTTTTATTCACGCATTTATAATATATGTCATGTAATCATTTTCTATTTAATGAAATGAAAGTGTTTTTATTTAATTTTGTACAAAGTATATATTTTTAATTTATGGATTTAAAATAAAATAATTAAAATTTTATAAGTTTTAAACTTATATAAAATTTTATATAAAAGTATAAATCTAAAAGGTTCATAGGATGATCTATAAAGTAATAAACTTTTATAAAAATATATATATATAATAATAATATAAGTTTATAAAATATAGTTTAAATTAAAAAGAAATTTAATTAGTTTATTTTTAAAAGTTGAGGAGACTGTTTTGAAAAAAAATTTTAAACTAAAAGGTTTTAAAGTAAAAATAAGTTAAGGGGCTGTTTCTGGACAAACTATACCACAGGGACTAACGGGTATAAATCTCAGGGACTAAATATATACAAAAAAACAAACTCAAGGGACTAGTTTTGCCAACTTCCAATTCGCGTTTCCGGTTGTCTCCCCCATGGTCCGGCAGTCCGAGCTATTTCCCGGCGAACTCACGACATCAGTGTTCATACCTTCTCCTATTGTCCCCCATGACATTGAAGTCCTTTGGTTATTATCTCCTCTCTAGACATGGATGTGATCCACCACTTACACAAGACAAGCATGATGTTCTGTTGTCCCCTACAACACCATCTTACAACTTTACCATATAGTCAAGTCCATGTTCCCCACTCTTGGATGAACCCTTGGTCATTACATGAAGGAGCTTCCTTCATGGACTATAAATACATGACCAACCTCATTTGTAAAACACCCACTATCACTCATCTCCTACCTCTACTCACGACATCAGCCATATCCCCCACCCCCCTCTCTCTTGTTACGGCACACCATACACCCACACACACCTCATTTGTTTACTTTTTGCTTCAACAATCCAAGGGTGCTCTCAAGTGTCATTTAAGTGACTTTGCAAGTGTTCAAGCCTTATACAATCATCTTACCTTCTCCTTGATTGCCTTAAGTGAGCGTTTTACTAAACCTTAGTATTTTTTTAATATTTCATGTTTATTTGTGTTATAAGTTCACCCAAGTAGTGCTTGTTTCAAAGAGAAAGTCACTTCCTTTAACCAAACAGTAGCTGGCACAAATTTGGGTCTACTTTAGAGGGTCATATCTTGGTCAAAACTGAACCAAATTGAACGTTTCTTGAGTCTAAGATTAATGTTAAGGAGTCCTCTTTCCAATACAATTGGATTCATAATTTTTGGAGAAGTTTTGATACCCCAAAAGGGTGATACAAGAAAACGTGTATATTCTGAGTTTTTATGGCAGAATGATTGAGTTAACTTGTTGGGGCCATAACTTGTTCAATAATAGTCCAAATAACTTGATTCCTTTTTCTAAAATTAGCATTTTGTGTTGGTTATAAAAACCATATGGCTTCTTGTATTGAAACTAACATTTGAATCCCAAACAGCCGTATTTCCGAGACCTATCCAGCAAAACCGAAACTGTTAACCTACTTATGTTATTATAAATATTTGAAACCCTTAAACCCCTCCAGATATTTTAAACCTTAAATTTTTATGAACCAATGACATATAATTATCCATGTAAAGAACCCTGAAATTTATTGGATTTATTTAGTTAACTAAAAACATGTCTTAAGTGGACTTAAAAACCAAGAATTTTTCTAAATGGCTAGTTTGATATCAAAAGCCTTATTTTCTATAGTATGTATATTTAATTCCAACCCTCAAACCTAATGTTGATACGATAATATAATGACATGTTTTGAAATACATATCTTAGCATATAAATGTATTTTGTGATTACAAACCGTCACCAACGATCGTCGTGTCAAAACACTTGGAAACTTAATAAGGATTCTTGTCGAGCCTAGTTGGGTGAATTGAATGCATGATCAACACACGGTAGAATCATTACATACACTTTAAGGTGTCTTAAATGTTTAGGACAAGAGTAGGTCGGGATACACTATTGGACTTTGCTACATACCGCATCACAACCTTGTTTGCACATGTGAGTTACATAGCCCCTATTTTACATTTTTACATACTTTGGGGTGAAACATTATTTCATGCTACTCAATCAAATTGTTTATACGTGTTATTCATATGGATTATATGCTTATTATCTTGGGTGTACAATCATTTGCTTTAAACACAAGAAAACCAACAGTAATATTAATAGATCTATTGTGCCTGACCAGCCCACCCGGTTAGGGTGTTTATTACTGCATACTCGGATATAGCCGCGTCTTATATTCAAACATATCGGATATAATGGGTAACTATATTCAAACATACCGGACCTAGCTGTTGTGCTATGTTCAAGCGCGTCAGTCAAGGTTTGAATTGTGCTTAGATAAATGATACAACCATATATGCTATGTTTAACAAGATAAACAATGAGTTGCAAAACGTTTTTATCTACTATTTATCGGTTCCACTAAACCTATTGTAACATTTCTGATTTTAGTATTCATATTTCAATTCAATGTAATGTATTTCAAACTCAATACTCGTGCATTGTTTTGTGTTATTTTCTCGCCATAAATTAAATGCAATGATTCAATACAAATTCGCAAGTTTTACTCGATTATATACATTTAAACACTATACAAGTAATTATTTCATTCAAACTTACCAAACCTGAAAAGTCAAGGACTAAAGTTGAAAAATGTCAAGAAACCCTAGTCCAGCACGGTCGTGCTTCGTCCTTGTGACCTTTCAAAATTTTTGTTGTAATAATTGTCACATAAATATTAACATTCTATTCCAAATCATATACACGTATATTTAATCAAATTTATACAAATTGGCGTACAATTTATGTATTTTTAAAGTAATTTTTAAAAATATTTTAAGGTTATAAACTATGTAAATTATGTTATTAAATTAAATAATTTATATAAATAAATCGATGGTTTTCAATTTTATTAAATTAACCATTTAAAAAGATGGATTTTTAAATAAAAACATAAGTTTTATAAATTTTATAAACTTAAATTTCATTTTAGTTTAAAAGAATTTAAGTTAAATAAACTTAATGATTTAAATAAATAATTTAATGCATTATTTCAAAAAGATAATTATTTAAAAAGATTAGTTTTATTAAAGAAAGTGGATTTATAAAATATATAAGTATAAAATAAATTAATTGAAATTGAAAAAGAAATCTAATTAATTATTTAAATAAAAGTTCAGGGGTTATATTGTAATTAACCAAACTAAAAGGATTTAAAATTTAAAATCGTTGAGGGGCTGTTTCTGGTCAAATGAAACCACAGGGATTCATCCGGTATTTAATTTAAGGGCTATTCCGTATCAAACCAAACTCCAGGGACTAAATCTGTCAAAACACAAATCGATTATCCGGTCACCTCTTCCCCCTTTGTCCGGCGGTCCGAGCCTTTCTCCGGCGAACGCCCGACAGGATTGTTCCCTGCACCTCAACGCCCGACAAAAGCACCTCTGGCTTCGTCTCCACCACGCGAACCAGAACCCTCAACCAATTTGTTCCCCCAACATAAGGATCATCCGATCCTGTTGGTGGCCGAGTTACCACATCCGAATTCGTGCCCGACAGGCCACCTCCACGCCTGTCGAATGTCGGGTTAGCTTCGCCTCGTCCATACTTATGTCGGGACGTGTCCAATTGCACGTTCGAGCATAAGAATCAGGCCCGGCCATAAATAGCCATTGTCGGCCCTGCTCGAACTCGTTACCCTCCGTCCACACATTCTCACTCCAAATTGAGACTACCATCGCATTCGTCGTCCCTGAAAGAAGCTGTGACCAAAGTTTCGAAGTTTAATTCCATCCAGAAGTCGATTCCCACTTGTGACATTTTCGAGTTCCGAAGCCTTGCCGACCGGACACTTCGCGACCAAGTTCGAGCCTCATTTCGGGTCCATTAGCTTCTGTCATCGTCAGGTAATCAATCCCCGACGAAATCTCAGCAATCGCTCGAGGATTACCGAGCAATCTCATGTCCTCGGACGCGGTTGCCGGATTGCCGAGGACCAGCGACCAACACGGGTTGCGTGTATATCAATTAAACGACACACACATAACCAGCGATGGGCAGTAGCCCGGCTGGTTATGCGTGTGTGTGTTTGTGTATCAGGTCGCGGGTTCGATCCGGGTGGCCTACGACCCAACCCCATTTTGCTCCTATTTTCGTTTTTTTTATTTTATTTAATTATCTTAACTTATTTTAATATTATTTTTATACACTAAAGACTAAAACGAGTCGGTTTGATCGTTCGTTTATTTTGAAATCTATTAAACAATCTTTTTATCTATAAACTATTCCAATTTTTTTTAAATCTTTTAATATTTTTATAAACTTATTCAAACACATTTTATATATAAAATGTCCAATATTTTTATAAAACTTACAATATTTTTATAAACTTGTTTAAACACATTTTTTATATATAAAATGTCCAATATTTTTATAAAACTTACAACATTTTTATAAACTTGTTTAAACACATTTTTATATATATATAAAATGTCCTATATTTTTATAAATCTTGTAACATGTTTATAAACTTATTAAAATACATTTAATATGTAAAAGGTCTCATTTTTATAAATCTTGCAATATTTTTAATAAACTTGTTAAAACAAATTTTAAACTATATAACATGATTAGTCAAATAAAGAATTTTCTTTTATTTGTTATTATTATTTATAAATACATTAAATATAATGAATACTTGTTTAAAACAATATATATATATATATTTTTAAGTTAAAGTTTTACAAAACCATTATCATATTCCTACCATATTTTATAAATAAATATTAAGGAATATTATTATAAAACCGATATACATTTAAATACGAATACGCACATACAAACATACAATAATACGTATTTATCTACATAGGATTTCATCGTGCTTAGTTTTCAACATCCTTATCACCCGCACTTGTGAATTTAAAAACATCCGCTAGCCAGGTGAGTTACATAGCCCCTATTTTTACATTTTTATACGTTTTGGGGTGAAACATTATACATGCTACTCACATTGTTTATACGTGTTATACATGAGACTATATGCTTATTCTTTGGATGTACATACATTTAAACACAAGACAACCAACTGTAATATTGATAGATCTATTGTTCCTGACCAGCCCACCCGGTTAGGGTGTTTATTACTGCATACTCGGATATAACCGCGTGTTATATTCAATCATACCGGATATAGTGGGTAACTATATTCAAGCATACCGGACTTAGATGTTGTGCTCTGTTCAAGCGCGTCAAACTCGGTTTGAATTGTGATTAAATAAATGTTACATCATATGCTATGTTTAACCAGATAAACAATGAGTTGCAAAACGATTTACACTACTATTTACTGGATTTACTAAACCTATGTACTCACCAACTTTTTAGTTGACACTTGATTTAAATAATGTTTCAGGTTTGGATATGTGACTACTTGCCGAAGGTTTCTCCACTTAAGGACTATGGACCTAGTTAAATAAATCAATGTTTTGAACTAGACTAGGTTATTTGGAATGTATTGTATTTGGATCTTGTTGTCTTTAAATTAAATTAATGAATTATGCAACCTTTAGCTATCATGTGCTTTTGAACAATCATCACATTGTCCGCCTTGATGATTCCGCCATCGGTCGGGGTGTGACAGATTGGTATCAGAGCCATGGTTATAGGGAATTAGGTTATTAGACACAATGACCTAGACTATAACCCTAGGACTCCCTTTTATGTGTTATGTGCTAAATGATAAATTGCTATATGAATTATTTGTAGTTAGGTATTATTTGAATTTTTCCGAGTTTGGTACATGAGACTTATACACATACATACAAGACTTTGATACATGATACATACTTTACATACACATTTGACAAGCAAACTTATGCAAACAAATACACTACTTATCCTTGTCCATACTCTCTCCTAATCCTTATAAATTGCAACATTCCTACACATTTTATATTCATAGACTCTCAAATCTATTAAAATCTTGAAAATCTCGTCAACGACTTAATTTCCTGAAACCAGTAAAAGACACGTGCAATCTGGAAGGGTGACACCTGTACATTGGGTTTTCTGTCTAGGAAAGCATTTCGTATAAATCCAAATAAACGGACCCGTATGCTTTCCTGGGAATTCCTGAAGTGAGTGTTTACCTATAGGCTAAAGCATGTCTCTTTGAGAGTTTCGGGGAATTACTTAACGTTGATAAGTCAATGTATTCGCAAGGATACAATCCGAATTTGAACTCAAAATCTGGGGACATTATAGCAAAATAGGAAAAAAAAAACTAGACGAACATGCAAAACAAATCATTATTACGGGTGCACACGTAATAACAATTTGTAGTGCATGCAAGTCCCGGCAATTCCTATTACGCGAATAATGATCTATAACATCATGTTCTATCCGGAATAGATGACTTAGTTTTCCCCATCAACCTAGAATAAATACACATGCACTGGCACGTGTCATGATGAATCCCGTTTTTCTGCTTACATTATTTCCCGCTATAACTCATATATATCCATCGTATCTAAAATATCATTGTCTTTTCTTATGGTGTTAGAATGCCTCCTCGACATACTAACTCTAGCAACTCCAACGTTGACCTTGCTGCACTACTTACTCAACTAGTAGGCCAAATGATCCAAGCTAACAACAATGGTAATGGGTCTAATACGCAATGGAATGGTGCAAACCCACCATACTGCACATTCAAGCATTTCAATTCTTGCAACCCCACCAAATTCTTCGGGACGGAGGGTGCTACTGGCCTTCTTCAATGGTTTGAAAGTATGGAGAGTACCTTCCTAAACAGCGATTGTCCCGACAACCTCAAAGTCCGTTATGCTTCCAGCGTCTTCCAAAAACGAGCACTCACCTGGTGGAACGGTGAGAAACGTACTCGAGGCAACGAATCCACTATGTCCTTGTCTTGGGACGAAATGAAACGACTTATGACTGACGAGTTCTGTCCTCGCAACGAAATGAGGAAGCTCGAAGCTGAATTTTGGGATCTCACCCAAGATAGCGGAGAGAATTTAGCTTACACCACTCGTTTTCAAGAACTAAGTCTGCTCGTGCCCCACATGGTTACTCCCTTAGCGCGGGGAATTGAGAAATACATAGGTGGACTGCCTATGCCGCTCCAAGACACCGTATTGGGAAGTAATCCCTCCACTCTCGAAGACGCTATCCGTTTGTCTGCTGTGTTGACTGACAATCATGTCAAATCAAGTACCTTATCTAGGAAGGGTACCAAGAAAGTGGTCGACAAAGCTGCTACTTCCGTGTTCGACAAAGACAAAGAGCCCGAATCTTCCCGTCATGATAGGAAGCGTAAGGCCCAAAACTTTGCGGCCATCATTCCTGCCGTACCTGTGACCCAAGTTACTCCTGCGGGTCAAATTCCGAGAAACTATGTAGGTTCATTTCCCCAATGCCCTACTTGCAAGTATCACCATGCCCCGCATGCTGCATGCCGTCTATGCTCAAAATGTGGACGCTATGGACACGTTGTTACTACTTGCCGTGCTCGCACTATCGTTAATCAAGCTACTCAAGGCAATCATCCAATGCCTCTCACTGTCACCTATGGACGGGCCTGTTACGAATGCGGAGACCCAAACCACTTTCGGAACCAATGTCCAAGACTTCAAAATCAAGGTGGTCCTCGTGGACGAGCCTTTAATATAAATGCTAACGAGGTTCCGGCCAATGACGACACTGTCAACGGTACGTTCCTTTGTTCACTATCTTTATACATCCGTTTTATTCAATATTCAAAATTGTGTCTCTTGTTTTTAACCAACTATTTGCTAGACAACCAACCAATTTTGATAACTCGTATATCATGGTAATAGCGGATGGGAAATCCATTGCTATAAATTCTAAAATCCGTGATTGCATATAACAGCTATCTCATTCCTATACTTTCGCAAAACAAATCTATTATGTTTAAATTTAGTCATACAACTTGCTAGCTCTGTTAAAGTCTACTTGAATTGTTGAAGTTCTAAATCCTAGTAATTATGCACGGGGAATCCCCGGTATATCAAAGGGGTGGTGGGTTAGCCGCTGGTACACCCTATACATAAACCCACTTGATATAACGAGTATAAACCATGCATAAGTACTAGGAAGAGGATCGGTTCTTGAATTGTTAGACATATTTGTGCTATGAAACCACTCATAGACGTGATAACATTTATAAATTGCACGCATTTCATTGTACAATTTTCAATTGAGAAAGGTGATTTGATTAAAATGATCTAAATCCTAGTAATTATGCACGGGGGATCCCCAGTATATCAAAGGGGTGGTGGGTTAGCCGCTGGTACACCCTATACATAAACCCACTTGATATAACGAGTATAAACCGTGCATAAGTACTAAGAGGAGGACCGGATTTTAGAAAATGTTTTTTTGCAAAATTTGAAAATATGAACACCCGTGGGGTGGAGTTTTAAAGGAAAATGCCATGTCACAAAGTGATTGGCACCAATATTGTTAAATCTGGGTTCTAGTAGTTTACATTCATGCGTTATATGAGCAATGGTATGCATAAATCTCCTTATACTATTAGAGCAATTAGTTGAAAACTCGACTCGAATTAGCATCGTCATCCGTTATCATACGATATTTCCCCGCTGAATATTTCTCTTGTGAAGTAATTCCATCCTAAACCTTTTGACATCTCTTTCCCGCTTCTATAACCTTCGCTAATCGAATTTCGGGACGAAATTTCTTCAACTTGGGGAGACTGTGACCTTTCAAAATTTTTGTTGTAATAATTGTCACATAAATATTAACATTCTATTTCAAATCATATACACGTATATTTAATCAAATTTATACAAATTGGCGTACAATTTATGTATTTTTAAAGTAAATTTTAAAAATATTTTAAGGTTATAAACTATGTAAATTATGTTATTAAATTAAATAATTTATATAAATAAATCGATGGTTTTCAATTTTATTAAATTAACCATTTAAAAAGATGGATTTTTAAATAAAAACATAAGTTTTATAAATTTTATAAACTTAAATTTCATTTTAGTTTAAAAGAATTTAAGTTAAATAAACTTAATGATTTAAATAAATAATTTAATGCATTATTTCAAAAAGATAATTATTTAAAAAGATTAGTTTTATTAAAGAAAGTGGATTTATAAAATATATACGTATAAAATAAATTAATTGAAATTGAAAAAGAAATCTAATTAATTATTTAAATAAAAGTTCAGGGGTTATATTGTAATTAACCAAACTAAAAGGATTTAAAATTTAAAATCGTTGAGGGGCTGTTTCTGGTCAAATGAAACCACAGGGATTCATCCGGTATTTAATTTAAGGGCTATTCCGTATCAAACCAAACTCCAGGGACTAAATCTGTCAAAACACAAATCGATTATCCGGTCACCTCTTCCCCCTTTGTCCGGCGGTCCGAGCCTTTCTCCGGCGAACGCCCGACAGGATTGTTCCCTGCACCTCAACGCCCGACAAAAGCACCTCTGGCTTCGTCTCCCCCACGCGGACCAGAACCCTCAACCAATTTGTTCCCCCAACATAAGGATCATCCGATCCTGTTGGTGGCCGAGTTACCACATCCGAATTCGTGCCCGACAGGCCACCTCCACGCCTGTCGAATGTCGGGTTAGCTTCGCCTCGTCCATACTTATGTCGGGACGTGTCCAATTGCACGTTCGAGCATAAGAATCAGGCCCGGCCATAAATAGCCATTGTCGGCCCTGCTCGAACTCGTTACCCTCCGTCCACACATTCTCACTCCAAATTGAGACTACCATCGCATTCGTCGTCCCTGAAAGAAGCTGTGACCAAAGTTTCGAAGTTTAATTCCATCCAGAAGTCGATTCCCACTTGTGACATTTTCGAGTTCCGAAGCCTTGCCGACCGGACACTTCGCGACCAAGTTCGAGCCTCATTTCGGGTCCATTAGCTTCTGTCATCGTCAGGTAATCAATCCCCGACGAAATCTCGGCAATCGCTCGAGGATTACCGAGCAATCTCAAGTCCTCGGACGCGGTTGCCGGATTGCCGAGGACCAGCGACCAACACGGGTTGCGTGTATATCAATTAAACGACACACACATAACCAGCGATGGGCAGTAGCCCGGCTGGTTATGCGTGTGTGTGTTTGTGTATCAGGTCGCGGGTTCGATCCGGGTGGCCTACGGCCCAACCCCATTTTGCTCCTATTTTTGTTTTTTTTATTTTATTTAATTATCTTAACTTATTTTAATATTATTTTTATACACTAAAGACTAAAACGAGTAGGTTTGATCGTTCGTTTATTTTGAAATCTATTAAACAATCTTTTTATCTATAAACTATTCCAATTTTTTTTAAATCTTATAATATTTTTATAAACTTATTCAAACACATTTTATATATAAAATGTCCAATATTTTTATAAAACTTACAATATTTTTATAAACTTGTTTAAACACATTTTTTATATATAAAATGTCCAATATTTTTATAAAACTTACAACATTTTTATAAACTTGTTTAAACACATTTTTATATATATATAAAATGTCCTATATTTTTATAAATCTTGTAACATGTTTATAAACTTATTAAAATACATTTAATATGTAAAAGGTCTCATTTTTATAAATCTTGCAATATTTTTAATAAACTTGTTAAAACAAATTTTAAACTATATAACATGATTAGTCAAATAAAGAATTTTCTTTTATTTGTTATTATTATTTATAAATACATTAAATATAATGAATACTTGTTTAAAACAATATATATATATATTTTTAAGTTAAAGTTTTACAAAACCATTATCATATTCCTACCATATTTTATAAATAAATATTAAGGAATATTATTATAAAACCGATATACATTTAAATACGAATACGCACATACAAACATACAATAATACGTATTTATCTACATAGGATTTCATCGTGCTTAGTTTTCAACATCCTTATCACCCGCACTTGTGGATTTAAAAACATCCTCTAGCCAGGTGAGTTACATAGCCCCTATTTTTACATTTTTATACGTTTTGGGGTGAAACATTATACATGCTACTCACATTGTTTATACGTGTTATACATGAGACTATATGCTTATTCTTTGGATGTACATACATTTAAACACAAGACAACCAACTGTAATATTGATAGATCTATTGTTCCTGACCAGCCCACCCGGTTAGGGTGTTTATTACTGCATACTCGGATATAACCGCGTGTTATATTCAATCATACCGGATATAGTGGGTAACTATATTCAAGCATACCGGACTTAGATGTTGTGCTCTGTTCAAGCGCGTCAAACTCGGTTTGAATTGTGATTAAATAAATGTTACATCATATGCTATGTTTAACCAGATAAACAATGAGTTGCAAAACGATTTACACTACTATTTACTGGATTTACTAAACCTATGTACTCACCAACTTTTTAGTTGACACTTGATTTAAATAATGTTTCAGGTTTGGATATGTGACTACTTGCCGAAGGTTTCTCCACTTAAGGACTATGGACCTAGTTAAATAAATCAATGTTTTGAACTAGACTAGGTTATTTGGAATGTATTGTATTTGGATCTTGTTGTCTTTAAATTAAATTAATGAATTATGCAACCTTTAGCTATCATGTGCTTTTGAACAATCATCACATTGTTCGCCTTGATGATTCCGCCATCGGTCGGGGTGTGACAGTCCTGGCACGGTCGCGCCAAGTGCATTGGCACGATCGCGCGACTGGTCCTGGAACGATCGCGCCCGGTGCCTAGGCACGGTCGCGCCATATTTGGGCACGGTCGCGCCTGTGTAACAGTTGAAACGTAAATGCAGTTTAATCACCCGATCGTTGAGAATCCGTAACAGTCCTACGTTTCTTTTCCCCTTAACGAGTGTATCACCACTTTCAAATTTTACAAACGTCTCAGTTTCATACTATCAACCTCGAAATCTCTCTCAAGCAATTCAAGAAAAAATTCGAATCCTCCTCTGAACCCAAATCCTCCCAATCAAGAAAGGAATTCGCATCTCCCGAATCTCGTCAAGTCTCTGGACTTTCTGGCCTAGCCGGAATTGCAGTTGAAGTCGCCGGAAGCCGTTATCGCCGACGCCGGAACTTTCTTCTACCGCTTTCTATCAATCTGATACTCTCCAAGGTAATTATCACCTTTTTCTCAGTCGATTTAGTCCTCATAACAAAAGCCCTCTGTTAATTGGGGCTTCCATCATAGAAATCATCCTGAACCGGATTTCTCATTTTAATAAAAATGATTTAATCGAATCCATACTTAAACACGATTTACATGCAATTAAATCATATGAAAGGACTCGTAATAACTCAATAATCAAAAGCCCTATCAATTCCATCATTTAAAATACAAGATTTATCCAATTCGTGTCTGTTTTGGAAGAGACACGGTCGCGCTAATCATCTAGCGCGGCCGTGCCTCATGTAGCGCGGTCGTGTCCTCCTGTCCAGACCTAGTCATGCCCTCTGGGCTAATCACTATTGTGTCTAAGAATCATAGGCACGACCGTGCCTAGCTAAGGCACGGTCGTGCCTCGTGAATTGTCCAAGTTGGCCTTCGTTTGATCAAACCCGGTCGCGTCCCGACTAGCGCGGTCGCGCCCGTGGTTCGAGCGCGGTCGTGTTCTTCCCAGGCACGGTCGTGTCTAGGTCAGAATCTTTGATCAGAATTATTGTTCTTTTATTTTAATCTGTAAAAATTCTAGATTAAGTTTTTAAATAAAAATAGTTAGTTTTATAAAAAGGTATTTGAAAAGATCAAATAATTAATCTTGGAATAAATGGAAAATCATTTAATTAAAAGTTTATAAAATTAAATTTGTTATTAAACTTATCATTTAAAATATTTTATTTGTAAGTTACATACTTTATAAATAAATAAATAAAGTTTATTTATTCTTCATTTTAAATAAAAACATTTATTTATTTATTAAATTACATTTAACACATACTTTATTTTCATAATCAATGATTTTATAAATATTCTATTTTACTATTCAATTCCCAACCTTAATCAAAATGTTTCAAAAATATTTACTTCAAAACTTTATATATGCTATTCAATACTTTTAAATACAAATCAATAGTTTTATACACAAATTCAACCTTCATTTTTAGACTTAAACTTTGTGCACATATTTGATTCAATATACATTATTATCTAGGTTAACTCGTGCGTATCAAGGATTCTTATTTTATCTATACTCTTTGTTAGCTACACTTTCATACCAAGTGAGTATTCACAACCCCTTTTTACTCTTTTACACTTTTGGGGTGGAACATGAACTTTATACACATTACACATTTACATTTACACAAACAACACAAGTGCAAAATTCTATTTACATACATGTGTGCAAAAATTTGAGCTTTGTGCCCGAGTGCTAGTTGTGTTAATCTGTGTGAAAACTTATGTGCAATCATTAACTATACAAGCTGACGGTTTTCAATGATAGATCTATTGAGTCTGACAAACCCACCCAAGTGGAGGTGATTGATACCGACAACACAATTTGCATACTAGTTACAAAGGTTTGGTTGTACTTGATTACACAATAGCTGCTCCCCATAAATGCCTTATTTTATCATGTCTTGTAAAGGATTTGTTTTCAACTATATGCTATCTATATACAACTGTGTTATACTCACCAACTTTTTAGTTGACTTTATTTTATTCATGTTTCAGGCCCTAATATGTCAGAATGATTCAAGACGTGCTCAATATAGGATTTGGACTTAGCAATTTAAATCAAGAATTCTATGAGTTGTTTTATGTTTCTTTGTTTGAATTTGGTTGTACTTGGATTATTTGTAATGGAAATTTGACTTTAATATATTTCAATTTAGTCAACCATGTGCTTTGAACAGTCTACATGTCCCGCCCCGATGATTCCGCCATCGGTCGCGGTGTGACAGATTGGTATCAGAGCCTTGGTTATAGGGAATTAGGTTATTAGACATCTTGACCTAGACTATAACTTTAGGACACCCACTTATACTATTTTTCATGATTTTTGTGCTATGTGTTACATGCTATGTGCTACATGCTTACCATGATTAATTATTATTATATTTGATACCTTACTTGATAAAAGTTCATGACTTAATAGGATCTTCTTAAATAATAATTAAATAAATAATATCCTTTCCTATATTCTAAAACCTCATAATATTTCTATTTTCTTTTCTATCTTTATCCTTCTTAGCATGTGAAAAAAATTCTTGAAGCAAAAATCTCTAAAATTTTTATTTCTTCGTTAAGGTTTTTAAACTTGTTAAATTATTTGAGGACACGTGCAATATGGAAGGGTGACACCTGTATTTTGGGTTTTCTGTCTAGGAAAGCATTTCGTATAAATCCCAATCAACCGAGGGACCCGTATGCTTTCCTGGGAATCCCCGAGATGAGTGTTTACCTATAGGCTAAAGCATGTCTCCTTGAAAAATTATATAAGTTTAATTAACCTTAATGTGCCATAGTATTCAAGTGATTTTATCACTTTTGAGTACAATCCAAACTAAGAATATCTATTTTTATTATCTCATTCTATTAAATCCTATCAAATCTCATAAGTTCTTACAATCTTTCTTGTCTTCTGAAAATCTGTAGAATGCCTCCTCGTCGTGCTCCCGCAACCAACGCCAACACCGACATTGCTACTATTCTTACTCAATTGGTGACGCAACTCACCCAAGCCAATGGTGCCACCAATGGCAACAATGGTGGAAATAGAAGCAATAGTGGTAATAATGGTGGAAATGGTGGTAACAATCCATCTCAATGCACCTTCAAGCACTTCAACTCGTGCAATCCCCTCAAGTTCTTTGGTACCGAAGGAGCTACTGGACTCCTTCAATGGTTTGAAAGCATTGAGAATACCTTTCTCAATAGTGACTGTCCCGACAATCTCCGTGTTCGTCATGCTACAAGTGTCCTACAAAAACGGGCACTTACATGGTGGAATGGGGAGAAAAGGAATAGGGGTGTTGATGTAGCTATGGCCTTACCTTGGGATGAGGTCAAAAGGCTTATGACCGAGGAGTTCTGCCCTCGAAATGAAGTGAAAAAGTTAGAAGCTGAATTTTGGGATCTTGCCCAAGATAGTGGGGAAAGCTTAGCATATACAACTCGGTTCCATGAGTTGAGTCTTCTCGTGCCCCACATGGTCACTCCTTTGTCCCGTTGTATCGAAAAGTATATTGGTGGGCTACCAAGACAAATCCAAGATACGGTCTTAGGTAGAAATCCTGCTACTCTGGAGGATGCTATTCGTCTATCCGCTACCTTAACTGGTAATCATGTGAAAGCTGGAACTCTTACCAAAAAGGGTTCTAAGAAAGTTTCTGAAACCGTAACCCCTCCTACTCACAGCAAAGAAACCTCAACCGAGCCCTCTCGCAATAATAGAAAGAGGAAGGTTAGAAATTTTGCTGTGGTTACTCCTGCTGTTCCCGTCAACCAAGCTGCACCTATGGTTCAAGCGCCGGCTAAAAAGCCATATGTTGGGATCTACCCTCTTTGTGCCACCTGCAATTATCATCATCCTCAAGCTATCCCATGTCGCCTTTGTACTCATTGTGGGAGATATGGTCATGCTATCAATGTTTGTAGGGCCAAAGCTCTTGCGGGCCAAGTCCACCCTCCAAACCGAACCATACCTCAAGTGGCTAATCAAGGTGCTCCCGCCATTGCTAATGGGCGTGCTTGCTATGAGTGTGGTGACCCGAAACATTTTCGTGATCAATGTCTAAGACTTGCAAATGCTAGACAAGGTGGAGCTCGTGGGCGTGCGTTCAACATAAACGCCAACGAAGCTCAAGCCAACAACGACGTGGTTAATGGTACGTTCCTTGTTAATAGTCAATATGCCTCCATTTTGTTCGATACCGGTGCCGATAAAATTTTTGTGTCACTTAATTTTGAGCCTTTACTTGCAAAGACACGATCCCAATTAGTGAAAACCTTCACCGTTGAAATAGCGAATGGTGACTCCCTTACAATTGACTCTATTATTTATGATTGCTCCTTAGAACTAAATAACCATTCATTCCCAATCAACCTTGTTCCAATGCCACTAGGAAGCTTTGATATTATCATAGGTATGGATTGGCTATCAAATCATCATGCCGAAGTCATTTGCTTTGAAAAGTGTATCCGAATTCCGCTACCATCGGGAGAAACCTTAAGGGTTTTTGGTGAAAAGCCTTGCAAGGGACTTAAGTTGATGTCGTGTACTACCGCTCAAAAGTACTTACGAAAGAAGTACATTGCTTTCTTAGCTCATATTGTTCAAAAGGATGTCAAGGAGAAGAGTATCCAAGACATTCCGATCATTCGGTATTTCCCCGAAGTTTTTCCTAAGGATTTATCCGGTCTTCCTCCCGTTCGTCAAGTAGAGTTCCGTATTGATCTTATACCTGGAGCTAACCCCGTTGCTAGAGCTCCTTATCGTCTTGCACCTTCCGAAATGCAAGAGCTTGCAAGTCAACTCAAGAGCTCTCCGACAAAGGTTTCATTCACCCAAGTCATTCACCGTGGGGTGCACCCGTCTTATTTGTTAAGAAGAAGGATGGATCATTTCGCATGTGTATTGACTACCGTGAATTCAACAAGCTTACTATCAAGAACCGTTATCCTTTGCCTAGAATCGATGATCTCTTTTATCAACTTCAAGGTTCTACTTGTTTCTCAAAGATTGACCTTCGATCCGGTTATCATCAGCTTCGTGTTCAAGAAGATGACATTCCTAAGACTGCCTTCCGAACAAGGTATGGTCATTACGAGTTCATGGTTATGCCTTTCGGGCTAACCAATGCACCCGCAGTTTTCATGGATCTCATGAATCGTGTGTGCAAACCATACCTTGATAAATTCGTGATCGTCTTCATTGACGATATCTTAATCTATTCCAAGACTAAAGCCGATCATGAACAACACCTTAGATTGGTTTTGGACCTCTTGAGAAAAGAACAACTATATGCCAAATTCTCCAAATGTGAATTCTGGCTAAAGGCAGTTCAATTTCTTGGTCACATCGTCAACGACAAGGGTATTCATGTTGATCCTGCTAAGATTGAAACGGTTAAGAATTGGAATGCCCCGAAGACTCCTACAGAAGTTCGTTCATTTCTTGGTCTTGCGGGTTATTATCGTCGCTTCATCTCAAACTTCTCAAATATTGCTGTCCCTCTTACCGCTTTGACCCACAAGGGTAAGACTTATGAATGGGGACCGAAACAAGAAGAAGCTTTCCAAACCCTCAAGCAAAAGTTGTGCAATGCTCCCATATTTACTCTCCCCGATGGAAATGATGATTTAGTTGTCTATTGTGATGCTTCTAACCAAGGTCTTGGTTGTGTTCTCATGCAACGAGGCAAAGTAATCGCTTATGCATCAAGGCAACTCAAAGTTCATGAGAAGAATTATACGACGCACGATCTGGAGCTAGGTGCGGTCGTATTCGCATTAAAGATTTGGAGACATTACCTATATGGCACGAAATGTGTGGTGTTCACCGACCACAAAAGTCTTCAACATATTTTCAACCAAAAAGAACTCAATATGAGGCAACGACTTTGGGTCGAACTCCTTAACGACTACGACTGCGAGATTCGTTACCATCCCGGCAAAGCGAATGTTGTAGCCGATGCTTTGAGTCGAAAGGACCATGTGATGCTTCATTGTGCCCGTATTCAAACCGATATTCAAACCCGTATCTTAGAAGCTCAACACGTCTCGGTAACCGAGGGTAACATGTACGAAGAAATATCATGTGGTGTTGAACTCCTTCTTGAATCAAAACCCAATGGCTTACTCTATTACTTGAACCGTATTTGGGTTCCCGATCGCGACGATCTCCGTGCATTTCTCATGAACGAGGCTCATAAGACTCGTTATTCTATTCATCCTGGTGCGGATAAAATGTACCAAGATCTTCGCCAACTTTATGGGTGGCCCGGTATAAAGAAAGACATTGCTCTTTATGTAGCCAAATGCTTAACCTGTTCCAAAGTCAAAGCCGAACATCAACGTCCATCCAGTTTACTCGAACAACCAGAAATTCCCGTGTGGAAATGGGAGAATATAACTATGGATGTCATTACCAAGCTCCCTCGCACCTCGAGTAGATATGATAGTATTTGGGTGATCATTGATCGTCTCACTAAATCCGCTCATTTCTTGCCTATCCACGAAGACTTCAAAGTGGAGAAACTAGCCCGAATTTACATTGATGAAATTGTGAGCCGTCATGGTGTTCCCGTGAACATAATATCCGATAGAGACGCTCGGTTCACCTCTCGATTTTGGCAATCTCTCCAAAAGGCTCTTGGTACTCGATTGGATTTGAGCACGGCTTACCATCCGCAAACTGATGGTCAAACCGAGCGAACAATCCAAACTCTTGAAGACATGCTTAGAGCTTGTGTAATCGATTTTGGTGGCAATTGGGATTCACATCTATCACTCATTGAGTTTTCTTACAACAATAGCTACCACACAAGTATCAACATGGCTCCATTCGAAGCTCTCTATGGTCGCAAGTGTCGTTCTCCTATCTGTTGGAACGAGATTGGTGAAGCACAAATCACTGGTCCCGAGTTAATTCTAGAAACATCCGACAAGATTATTCAAATCCATGACAATATTCGAGTAGCGAGGAGTCGGCAAAAGAGTTATGCCGACAAATGTCGAAAACCCTTGGAATTCCAAGTCGGTGACGTTGTTCTTCTAAAGGTGTCTCCATGGAAGGGCGTGATCCGTTTTGGAAAGAAAGGCAAGTTAGCACCTCGTTATGTTGGTCCATTCAAAATCCTTGAAAGGATTGGGAAAGTGGCTTACAAGCTCGAGTTACCTCCATCTCTTAGAAATGTGCATCCTACATTTCATGTATCTAATCTGAAGAAGTGTCTCGCTGATGAAAATCTCCATATACCGCTTGACGACGTGCGCATTGATGAAACAATGCACTTCGTTGAAAAGCCGGTGGAAATTATGGATCGCGAAGTCAAACAACTCAAGCGAAGTCGCATTCCTATTGTAAAAGTTCGTTGGGAATCTAAGCGTGGTCCTGAGTTCACTTGGGAACGAGAAGACCAAATGAAGCTCAAGTACCCTCATCTTTTTACCGATACCGTCGCTTCCTCAAACTAAATTTCGGGAAGAAATTCTCTCAACATGGGGAGACTATAACATTTCTGATTTTAGTATTCATATTTCAATTCAATGTAATGTATTTCGAACTCAATACTCGTGCACTGTTTTGTGTTATTTTCTCGCCATAAATTAAATGCAATGATTCAATACAAATTCGCAAGTTTTACTCGATTATATACATTTAAACACTATACAAGTAATTATTTCATTCAAACTTACCAAACCTGAAAAGTCAAGGACTAAAGTTGAAAAATGTCAAGAAACCCTAGTCCAGCACGGTCGTGCTTCGTCCTGGCACGGTCGCGCCAAGTGCATTGGCACGATCGCGCGACTGGTCCTGGAACGATCACGCCCGGTGCCTAGGCACGGTCGCGCCATATTTGGGCACGGTCGCGCCTGTGTAACAGTTGAAACGTAAATGCAGTTTAATCACCCGATCGTTGAGAATCCGTAACAGTCCTACGTTTCTTTTCCCCTTAACGAGTGTATCACCATTTTCAAATTTTACAAACGTCTCAGTTTCATACTATCAACCTCGAAATCTCTCTCAAGCAATTCAAGCAAAAACACAAATCCTCCTCTGAACCCAAATCCTCCCAATCAAGAAAGGAATTCGCATCTCCCGAATCTCGTCAAGTCTCTAGACTCTCTGGCCTAGCCGGAATTGCAGTCGAAGTCGCCGGAAGCCGTTATCGCCGACGCCGGAACTTTCTTCTACCGCTTTCTATCAATCCGATACTCTCCAAGGTAATTATCACCTTTTTCTCAGTCGATTTAGTCCTCATAACAAAAGCCCTCTGTTAATTGGGGCTTCCATCATAGAAATCATCCTGAACCGGATTTCTCATTTTAATAAAAATGATTTAATCGAATCCATACTTAAACACGATTTACATGCAATTAAATCATATGAAAGGACTCGTAATAACTCAATAATCAAAAGCCCTATCAATTCCATCATTTAAAATACAAGATTTATCCAATTCGTGTCAGTTTTGGAAGAGACACGGTCGCGCTAATCATCTAGCGCGGCCGTGCCTCATGTAGCGCGGTCGTGCCGACTAGCAGCGCGGTCGTGTCCTCCTGTCCAGACCTAGTCATGCTCTCTGGGCTAATCTCTGTTGTGTCTAAGAATCATAGACACGACCGTGCCTAGCTAAGGCACGGTCATGCCTCTTGAATTGTCCAAGTTGGCCTCTGTTTGATCAAACCCGGTCGCGTCCCGACTAGCGGGGTCGCGCCCGTGGTTCGAGCGCGGTCGTGTTATTCCCAGGCATGGTCGTGTCTAGGTCAGTATCTTTGATCAGAATTATTGTTGTTTTATTTTAATCTATAAAAATTCCAGATTAAGTTTTTAAATAAAAATAGTTAGTTTTATAAAAAGGTATTTGAAAAGATCAAATAATTAATCTTGGAATAAATGGAAAATCATTTAATTAAAAGTTTATAAAATTAAATTTGTTATTAAACTTATCATTTAAATCATTTTATTTGTAAGTTACATACTTTATAAATAAATAAATAAAGATTATTTATTCTTCATTTTAAATAAAAACATTTATTTATTTATTAAATTTCATTTAACACATACTTTATTTTCATAATCAATGATTTTATAAAAATTCTATTTTACTATTCAATTCCCAACCTTAATCAAAATGTTTCAAAAATATTTACTTCAAAACTTTATATATGCTATTCAATACTTTTAAATACAAATCAATAGTTTTATACACAAATTCAACCTTCATTTTTAGACTTAAACTTTGTGCACATATTTGATTCAATATACATTATTATCTAGGTTAACTCGTGCGTATCAAGGATTCTTATTTTATCTATACTCTTTGTTAGCTACACTTCCATACCAAGTGAGTATTCACAACCCCTTTTTACTCTTTTACACTTTTGGGGTGGAACATGAACTTTATACACATTACACATTTACATTTACACAAACAACACAAGTGCAAAATCCTATTTACATACATGTGTGCAAAAATTTGAGCTTTGTGCCCGAGTGCTAGTTGTGCTAATCTGTGTGAAAACTTATGTGCAATCATTAACTATACAAGCCGACGGTTTTCAATGATAGATCTATTGAGTCTGACAAACCCACCCAAGTGGAGGTGATTGATACCGACAACACAATTTGCATACTAGTTACAAAGGTTTGGTTGTACTTGATTACACAATAGCTGTTCCCCATAAATGCCTTATTTTATCATGTCTTGTAAAGGATTTGTTTTCAACTATATGCTATCTATATACAACTGTGTTATACTCACCAACTTTTTAGTTGACTTTATTTTATTCATGTTTCAGGCCCTAATATGTGAGAATGATTCAAGACGTGCTCAATATAGGATTTGGACTTACCAATTTAAATCAAGAATTCTATGAGTTGTTTTATGTTTCTTTGTTTGAATTTGGTTGTACTTGGATTATTTGTAATGGAAATTTGACTTTAATATATTTCAATTTAGTCAACTATGTGCTATGAACAGTCTACATGTCCCGCCCCGATGATTCCGCCATCGGTCGGGGTGTGACACCTATGTACTCACCAACTTTATAGTTGACACTTGATTTAAATAACGTTTCAGGTTTGGATATGTGATTGCTGGCTGAAGATTCTACCACTTAAGAACTTATGGACCTAGTTAATTAAATCAATGTTTTGAAATAGACTAGGTTATTAGAATTTGTATTGTACTTGAATGTTTGTTGTCTTTAATTAAATTAATGAATTATGCAATATTTTAGTTATCATGTGCTTTTGAACAATCATTCCATTGTCCGCCTCAATGATTCCGCCATCGGTCGGGGTGTGACACATCTTGGTATTGGCTTGATAACGAACACACTGATACACGACAAACATTATGTTTGGTCGACTTGCCGTTAAGTACATCAAAGAGCCGATCATAGATCAATATTGTTTTTTATCAACAGAAACCCTATTTAGATCAGCATCCAGAACTGGCCGAGCAGCCATGGGTGTGGATGCAGCTTGAGTATCAGTAAACTTGAACTTGTCCAGTATGTCATCCACATATTTGCCCTGATGAATGAGAGTTCCATCACCTGATTGTTGAACTTGCAACCCGAGAAAGAATGTCATTTCACCCAAAGCACTCATTTCGAACTTCTTATCCATAATCATCCTGAATTCTGTGTATAAGTCCTCATTTGTGGACCCGAAGATGATATCGACCATAAAAATTTGCAACAGAATTAGGTCATCATCCACCTGTCGAACGAACAACGTTTGATCAATTGCACCACGTGTGTAGCCATGAGCCAACAAATGATCTGTCAGAGTGGCATACCAAGCACGAGGTGTCTGATGTAAGCCATACAAGGCCTTATCTAGTTTATATACATACTCTGGTTGATCACAATCTTCAAATCCTTGAGGCTGACAGACATAAATCTCCTCTTTCACCTTCCCATATAGAAATGCGTTCTTTACATCCATCTGATAAACAGTAAAATTTATAAATGATGCATATGCCAAGAAAATCTTGATTGCCTCTAGACGAGCAACTGGTGCAAATACCTCCTCTTAATCAATTCCTTCTTGCTGATAGAATCCTTGCACAACCAGACAAGCTTTGTTTCGAATAATCACTTTGCTTTCATCCTGTTTATTTCTGAAAACCCAACGAGTGCCAATAGCTTTCTTGCCTGGTGGCAATGGCACTAGCTCCCAAACCTTGAGCTTTGGAAATTGATTCAGCTCCTCATGCATTGCATCAACCTAGCTAGGCTCAAGTAGATCCATTTTTATATTCTTCGGTTCAATTTGAGAGATGAAACATGAATATAAACATCTATTGATGTCTCTAGCAGTGCTTACGGTTTTTACGCCATCAGTTAATGACCCAATAATGCTATCCATCGGATGTTCCTTATTAATTCGATGAGATAGAGTTTCAGGAATCGGAACAGTGATAGGAAGATTTGTTACATTCTCATGTGTCTCCTCACTGGACTCTTCAGTATTATCGAAAAACGGCCTTTCGACTATACTTTCATCAGGAATCGGATCCTGGAATTTAGAGGCATCTGAAGTTTCAGGTGTAGAAGTACCTTCATTGACAATAGATGTAGTATCCTCTTTAGCGAATGGTGAATCCTCAGAGACATTTGTTACATCAGGATTCAACTCCTTAGTAGAAGAAGAAAAGCTGGATTTTGTTGCCGTAGAACTTCTGGTGGATCAACAGTTAACGATGGTCCGGTGTATGGCCTATCATCGTCGTCACTTAACTCAGAGTAATCATGCCCAGTTCCTACAATCACATCAGTGGAAACATAAAATGATTTAAAAATGAATGATAGTCAAATAACCATGCTCGACCGCATTCTTCATCAATAGGATTCTGCTCTTGCCAATCAACATATGTTGACTCCCTGATCTCTTTGGTAACCTTGTTGTAAACTCTGTAGGTGGTGGTGTTAGAACCATAACCCACAAAATAGCATTCATCAGCCTTCTCATTGAACTTTGGAGTAGATTCCATGTGTAGGATAGTGCACGGACATCCAAAGGCTCTAAAGTACCCAACCGTGGGTTTCTTAGTGTAAAGAATCTCATAAGGAGTCATTTGTAGACGTTTGTTGAGAAGAACCCGATTTAGCACGTAACAAGCTGTGTTAACAGCCTCAGCCCAAAAGAATAAAGGCAGCTTGGATTCAGAGAGCATTGTTCTAGCAGCCTCAATGAGGGTTTTGTTTTTTTGCTCTGCCACACCATTTTGTTGGGGTGTACGTGCTGCACTGTATTGCCTGGCTATCCTCTTTTCAGTGCAGAATTGATTCAAGACTGCATTCTTGAACTCCAATCCGTTTTCGCACTTGATAGTCTTTACTTTCACATCCCTTTGATTTTCAACCAGAATGATAAAATTCTTAATCAGCTCTGCAGTCTCACTTTTGTTAGCCAAAAAGAAAACCCATGAAAAACGTGAGTAATCATCAGTTATAACCAAACAATATGACTTCTGTCCAATGCTCATCACATTCACAGGACCAAAGAGATCCATATGAAGCAGATGAAGAATACAGTCAATTGAATTAAACAACTTTGACTTATGGGGCTTCCTGTGATGTTTCCCTTTGGCACATGCAACACATTTCTCGATAAAAAAGAATTTTTTTATAGGTAGATGACGTACATGATTACCTTTTGCAATACAATTGAGATTTTTCAAATTAACATGACCAAGACGACGATGCCACAACATAGCATCAAATTCAGCGGATTTTGACAAAAGACAAGTATTTTCATAAACAGGTTTACTGTTCATGTCAATAACATATGAATTTCCCTTACGGGGTGTCCTTAATAAAATCCATTCCTCAGGCCCCACGAAGCCCGGTTTAAAATCAAACATTCCTTGTTTGTGAAATGTGTTGAAAAATCTTTATCACAAATTTGGGAAACACTAAGCAAACTATGATTTAACTCAGAAACAAAACTAACATCATGAAAGCTTAAAGAACCATTAACCACAGTACCTTTCTTGCTGATTTTACCCCCTTTATCTCTCGCAAAGGACACATAACCTCCATCAAAATTTTTTAAGTAGTGAAGTAGAGACACGTCTCATGTCATATGCCTAGAACAACCACTATCAATGAACTAAAGGTTATTGATAGTCCTCCTTGGCTGTTCCTGCATGATATGCGAGATTAATTAGTAACTGGTACCCAGACCATAGTAGATCTGGGTATGCCTTTAGCATCAATGTATGACACTTCTTGCAAGCACATATCATTATTTGACTCAACTTTGGAATTTAATTCACCTTTATTCTTTGCTTTCCAGACAGGTTTAGAAAGAACAGATATTTTATTTTCTTTAAAAACATGAGATTTAGATTTCTCCCTTTGTTTACTCTGTTTAATCTTTTGCCTTTCATATTAAGCATGTCTGTTTTGCTTGGCAACATTCCAGTCTCCATCGGAAGACTTAACATAAGATGATTGACTCTTCATTGCCGTAGGCTGAGTAGCCTTCATTGGCTTGAAGTTGACCTTCTTATGTGTAGTCTTCTGATTCTTTTCAAAGTAAGGAATATAAGGACGATGGACATAATTTCTTGCTAGATGACTAGACTTTCCACAAGTATATCATGATTGTTTCTTTGCATATGGAGCAAATCCAAACTTGTCGGACCACTGATGATATGTATTAACCTGCTTGTAAACATGTTTGGGTTTCCTATGTTAATGAGCATGTTTTTGTTCAAACCTCAAATATTGATGATAATATTTATCATAAAATTGATTCTTTGTGAAATGCTTTGGTGAAGTATATGAGGTTTGACAAGAAACCTTTTGCTTAGTCACAGGTTTGTTTTTTCTGGAAAACATGCCTTTCAGATTTTCTGTTAGCTAATGGTTTAACAAAAAATGTACCTTTGTGCATATGCACATTCTTTGAAACAGATGATTTAAAGTTAGAGGCATTCAAACCAATAAAATCACGCACATAAGGTTTGGTGTTTTTCAAAACAGGAATAACAGAAACATTGTTTTTAATTGATTTAGAATTTAAATTCAAACTACAAACTTGTGACTCATCAACTTCATCATCCTCACTTGACCTGTCCTGTATTTCTACTTGTTCTGCACATGAGGTAGAAGCATTAGAACTATTCACACATTTAACATCTGAAGTCAAGGGTGATGATTTGGATCCATCAGTGCATGACTTGTTATTAGACGTTAAAGAGTTAAACTCCTTTACTTGTTCCTCAACAAGAGGAGGAACAGTGGTATAGTTTTCGTTGAACGGAGGAGGCACATTATTATACCCAAGTCCCTTGCTTCCATTAACCGGTTTGTGCAGTTGAGTTTCAAGAATATCAACTACCTTACTAGACTGACCAAATAATTCTACTTTGAATTTAGCTTCGGCAAAATTTGTTTTAGTCTTTTCTAATTCAGTGGTTAATCTAGCAATTTCTTGCTTAACATCGGTAAGCAAACAACATTGACTACTTAGTTGCGATTTTAGTAATGATACATCCTTTTTACTTTCTTCAATTGCTTATTTATAATCCTTTTCAGATTTAAGAAATTTCCTTTTGTGATATTTTAGATTATCCATTTCAAAAACAAGATCAGCATTATGTTTTCTGTAAAGTTCTACATTATCGATGCATAACTGAGAGCATAGATTAGCAGTTACCTCAGTGGAGTAGTAGAGGACGAGGGGGCAGAAGATCCTTCAAATATATTGACCATGAAAGCATGGTTCAGGTTTAATTCCTTGAGTTGATCTCCCTAGTCATATCCATCAGTTTGTTGCCTAATTAAAGCTTTGGAGTTGTCAGAATTCTTTCCTCCTGCAGATGTTCCAGTTTCATTACCCTTTTGCTCCCTTGGTTTGGTGAATTCCCTAGCAAAATGACCTGGTTCATGACAGTTGTAGCAACGAAGGTTTGACTTGTTAAAACCAATATTCTTCCCTCCATCTGAATTTTCCAGTCTTATTGATGAAATTTTTTGCTCTGAACACAGCCATGGCTAACGGCCAAGAAATATCTAACTTCTCCACATCATCTGGGTGAATTTGATTGAGCTCAGCAGTGAGTACTTCTGAAGGTGACAGATTGCCTGAAGCAAATGCTGCATAGCAATTCATAATTCCGGTACACAAGGAAGTATTTACTTCAATCAGTTTAGCCTGTTTGTGCAGAATATGCTTGTTCAGGTGTACGAGTTGTAGCTTTTGCAGTAGTACCAACGTTTCCATCTCCAGTTCCAGATCCTCCTTGTGTTACGCTAGATAGAAATGCACTATTGCTACTCTGTGCCCCAGCAGAATTAATTATGTTCACATGGTTAACCTTTCTCTACTGGTCATCCAGATCATAAGAGTTGATGATTGAAATAAAATCATTCAATAGGATTGAATTCAACTCTTTAGTCCTTTTTATCAAAGCAACATTCTAGTCCCAGCTTTGTGGTAAACTGTTCAGAAGTTTTCTATTTAGGTCATCATCACTAACCACAACCTATGCTCCCCTCATTTCAGACACTAGCTTAGTAAATCTCTACAACTGAACTTCCAGAGATTCCCCTAGAATATGGTTGAACATGTTGAACTTTTGTAGAATCATCTCTTTTCTACTAGCCTTCATATCATCATTTCCTTCAGAAGCTTTAGCAAGTGATTCCCAAAGCTGTTTAGCAGAAGTGCATTCTTTTAAGTTATGAGCTATATCAGGTGATAAAGCCATATTCAGAGATGCCAATGCCTTTAAATCTTTTTCAGATCAAAGTCTTCATATGTGTAATTTTCTATCTATTTTGGTGTTTTAGTTCCGTCTTCCTTGTCATACATAGGGATCTGTGGTCCCTTGAGTATGCTTCTCCACATTATTACCTCAAACAATAGTACATGCTTTTGATACCTAAACTTCCAATCTACATAATCTTTAGCATAAGTAAGTCTAGGTGGTTTGGTGCTTGTTCCAATTTGCAAATCTAACAAGTTGTTTAGATTCATGGTATGTTGTTGAGAGTTCATCTTATTAGAGTATGAGGTCCTTGATCAAACCTGGAAATTAATTAAAAGAAGAACCCGTGAAACAACTTTCACCCGTGAACTTGAGTATAGCCGTGAACCAGACTGTTTCCATGAACCAGACTGTTCATGTGAACCTGTCTCAGATGTGAACCAAAAAAAATGCCGTGATCTTATAGAAGCCGTGAACACAGAATCCCGTGTAAGCTAGTTGTAAAGCCTGAACCGAGTAGATTTCCAGTGAACCCTGTAGCCGTGACTCTAACCCGAGTAGAAATGCCATGAACTTGACCCTTAGTAAGAGAGCCGTGAACCTGAGCCCGAGTAACTTTGCCGTGAACTTACCCGAGAACTCAAATCTATTCCAACTTTCCGTTATTCTAGCCGTGAATCAAGCTTTGACTTGATTCTTAATTCCAAAAATAATCCCGCAAAATATGGAATTCAAATTTTGTATTCCATCTTTGACTCCAATGAAAATGAAGAATGATTCTTCACAGTTGCAAGATAACCCGAAGAACAAAAACCAAAATTGATAACTTTTTCCAACAACTCTTCTTCACAGCGGTAAACTATCAAAGTTTTCTTGATAAAACTTTGATTTATGACAGGAAAGTAATACCGATCTGTCACACAGCAACTTATTAGCAATAATAACCAACCAAAAAACACTTAAAAATACCTCAAATCCTTCGTCTTGAATCATTGATATCTAAAACCGAGCCTAAACTTCAATGGCTCTGATACCAATTGTAAGTCCCAAATCAACGATGGATCTTCAAACATGAACATAAACACGAACGATATCAAAGTCTCACACGTAGTAGGTTGAATCTACACGTGTGGTGATTCAAGAAAAGGATTCAATGCAACTACCGATTGTATTATTGAACAAACGCAATTACAAAGAAAGATGATTAAAGCCGCTAACCCTACTTGGTTAGAGGAAACATCTATACACCCTAGCCGTGAACCCCTAGTTCACGGTTACATCCAAACACCTCACTAAAGCTTAATCATAATATGGTTCCTACAGTTAGCAACACAAGTCTTTATCACTTTCTACTCGGGATTCTTCACCATGCTTTGTCTAGTGGTATGAAACCGACACAATCTCTAGATTCATCTTTATTTTATTGGTTAAAGCATGTTGTTTATCATAAAAATCAAGGAGATTTGAAAAGCTAATGAGTTTTTATAATAGTTTAATATTATTTAGTTAAAGGCTAATGTTTTGTACAAATATACATAAATGGCCAAAAATTTAGTACATATGTGTATGTGTTGTTTGATCATGTGATGATAAAATGTAGATATTGAGTTAAAAGCATGATGAATGATCTAAAAATATGAAAAACTTGATGAAAAATGAAGCATGTATATATATATATATATATATATATATATATATAAATCATAATATATGTATATATGTATGTGTGTATTCCTAGTTGATTAACATGGAAATTGTTAAGTATATGTATGCATGTGTTTTAAGTTTATTAACTTGGAAGTTGTGAAAGTGTATGTATGCATGTATAAGAACCGAAATATATATATATATATATATGTGTGTGTGTGTGTGTGTGCGTGTGTGTATGCATATAGTGTTGTCGTTAACTTGGAGATGTTAATTATATATATATGAAAATCGAAAATGGATATAAATGCACATGATTATAATTGTCAGTTTGGAATTGACTAAGTATATGTGTACACGTATAAGGATCGATATATGTGAATGTATATATATAAGGATAGTTATATGGATGCATAATTACAATCATTATCTTGAAAATAAATTATGGATAATATTATATGGTTTGAAACTTGGATGATGAAAGGTTTAGAACATTTAGTAAATACATAAATTTGTGTACATGCTTGTTAACATTTAGTACTTGGATAAAAGTGTTAGATGTCAAATAATAAAAAGGATTAATATAACTATGCATGACGAACGTAAACGAGTTAATAAATGTCGTTCGGAACATAAGTATTTGCATGTGGACGTAGCATCGTGGTTTGTTCGTACGTGGAATAAATAACATGCATAGAATATACTTGAACGCTATTTGAGATTTTATATAATTATTATTTTTAAGAAATAATTATATGACTATACGTGGACTCAAATGTGAATATATTATAAGTTATATAAAAAATAATATACGTGACAAGTCACCAATATGGAAACTTAATATTTTCACGGAAAATAAGTAAGCGTCTAGACTGGAATAATATTCACCAACGAGTCGTCACATGAAAACACAGTTTTACTAAACAAAGAAGTACTTAACGGGATTCGTTAAGTCGGGTGAACAACTTTCGTTTAAGACGGGTAGTCTTAACATATAAGGTATCCTTGTGTGATTAAGATACAGATAAGTGGGGCTTACATTTATTCAGATATTTGCTAGCATACACTCTTGTCGAGGTGAGTTTCACTGTCCCCTTTTTCTAGTTTTTGAAATGTTTTGGGGAGGAAACATACTTGTACTTATTTTCATATATTAATGAAATGAACAAAGACAAGATCGTTATGTTTGCATGAGGAACAATAGAGTGCTAAAAGTCCCCTGAACAACATCAACATTTTGTAACCCTTAGCTATGGACTTAGCCTAGGATTCTATGAATAGTACTATTGAGGGTGATGCCGCCGGTCATGGTTAGTCACGCTAACTGGGACTTGAAGGGTTAAATGGCCGCATATTGTCTTATTCCGTTCTCGTGGTACAGCGAGGGAGGGGCATTCACCAGTCATGGTTTGGTTATGGTCTCGTGTTTTACATATTATTTGTATTCCTTGCTAGTTTACAAATGGGGTCAATTGGTCATTCATTGTTCAATTCATTGGTTATATATATGTACTGTTTGATCATAAAAACTTATACATTTGAACGTTTGTAAACGTTGGAACTACAAGAACATTTGATCAAAACATGTGAACTCACCAACCTGTGTTAACACTTTTTAAGTATGTTTTTCAGTAAATTGAACGTGGTCTCAAGGTTAGCAATGTAGGATTACATGCATGCATGCATGATGGATACGTCTTTTGGAGGATTTCTCTTGTATAACTCATTACACATGGGTCATATTTGTGAAATCTTAACTTTTGTAATCTTAAATGACGTTTTGAGATGTAAAACTTTAAACTTGATTATGTATCCAATTATCATGTATGTGTTTGCGGTAATCATATGCTTTGGAAACCATGAACGTTAAGCCTCGCGTTTCCGCCGTGGCGGGGTGTGACACATATTCAGACAAAGAGGAGGAGCCTCTCTACTCTCTACTCTAACTACGAAATGCTCTCTCTAGAATAGTATCTTGAGGTATGAATAGTATCAAAATGAGCAATGCACGGCCATGCATTGGTTTGCATGGGCATACAAACACCTCAGGAATCAAACAAGGTACAAGTGACAGTGTACTAGAGCCTTGCAGAGCAAGTAGGGCTTTGCATGACCGTGCAATGGGATGCACGGTCGTGCATCCCCTATTTGCTTCCTAGTTTTGTCTTTTAGATTCTGGTTGACTTCTTGTTGTCCAATTTTGACTTCTTGGGGGTCAAAGCTCGGGAATGATCTTCCAAAAGGCTTGATTTCTTGGTGTTTTTTACTGGTTTCATCTTTGTTTATCTTTTCAATAGCGAATAACATGCAATTACAAAATATAGACGTTTTAAGTATCATTTGCAAGGTTATTATTCAATTAGTACCATAATATGGGGATTATTATGCGTGCAAAACATGTATAATTTAGGGCATATCACCTCAACATCATAATCATCTTCATTATCCTGTGATGACAATTATCAGGCTAAGCAGTCGTGTGATAAAACATGTTTCAGTTGTGGAGAACCTGGTCATGTTTTCAAAAGTTGTAATTTGTCCACATATCAGTTCAATGAAGAAAAAGGGTCATCCTTTGTTTTATGTCCAAATGAATGTGACTCAAACAGTTTACTAAATCCTAAAAAATGTTTCTAAATCAAAACATAGGAGAGATTTGAGGCGTAAAAGGATAAAGAAAGTTAAGAGTGGTTTGAGAAAAACATGGAAATTAAAAATAATGATCTTTTTGATGACCATACTTGATTAAAAGGGGATTCTGATTATGATTTTCGAGAAGTATCTTGTGATGTTAAGAAGTTCCAAGTCAGCAATGGCTTGGGAACCAAACTCTGATTGATTCGGTCTGTGCAGGGGCAATCAAGGAGGACTGGAGACATCATCTGGCATGTTGACAGTGGTTGCTCAAGGCACACGACTAGCCAGTTTTCGTTACTACAAGATTTTCAACTAATAGATGGAGAGTGTAGGATCGGTGTTTTACAAGATGGGTCTATTTAGTTGAGATTGGCAGAAACAATCACAACTATGCAATGTAAACAAGAAACAATGATAATACTGATAAATGCAAACTGTATTAATCTTCAAGGTTTACAAGTTACAGAGAAAACTCTAAGGAAGCACACTTGTGCAATAAGAAGATACAATACATATAAAGGAACTTAGAATCAAGACAGACCATTTATTCTAAGAATCAGATCAAACACCAGTCGTTGATCTTTGACAGTTACAAGTTACACTGCAATTGGTAGACAACTAAAAGACAAGTTGTAGCAAACAGTATGAATCAGGTCAAAAGTCTTCTTAGGAATCTTTGCAGGAGACTTCAAAAGTAGTAGCTTTGTTTTTAATCATCTGCACCAATAACATTCCTTCTGCTGATAGATGTGTCAATGTTGCAGCAAAAGGTGTCAGTAGCAAAGTCAAAGTTGCTGATGATTTGCCTATCAGCAGCATCAATGTTTGATGCTGCTGAGAATCCTATCAGCAGCAACTTTGGACTTCAGCAGATAAGGCTATCCGCATCATAGTTGTTCATCAGCAGTAGAACTTAACTATCCGCGGCATATGCCTTATCAACAGCAACTTGTAAGTCAGCAAAACTTTAGAGTCCGCAGCATCTGTACTTAGAGAGTTTTGTAGCCATCAGTCTTTATCTTTACAAACTCCCCCTAGACAGATGCTACCAAAACTTCTCTTACAGTCTTTGTTCCTGAATCTTTTGCATGTTCAGGACAATCCTTGCAGTCTCATAGCCTCTTGGATCCTTGCTTAGATTATCAAGAGGAATTTCAGATAGAGATTTTATGTCTTTGCTTGGCATATTGAAGATATCCTTGCTTGAACATCTTAACTTTTGTCCCCTGACATCTATCAGTGTATATTCATCCTGGATAGCATTATAGGACCATTTGACAATTGGAAAGTGAGATTGGAGAGGTTTAGCATCAATGACAACATCTTTGCTGGGGTTGAAGTGATGTTTGATTACTAGCAATAGATGTCTCCGACTTTCATTGTCAGGCTCATGAGATTCACCTAACTCCATCATTCTCCTTAAATCAAAATCTGGAAGTTGCATCACTTCATCCATAGACTTGTATGTTGATCTCTTCATTTCTGCCTTTCCCATGAACACTTCAAACCACTGATCTGGTTCATTGTAAAACCATGTCATAATTTCTCTTGATTCTTCAGATGTGGTGGGTGGTTTAGTTTTCTTTTTGGGAGGCTTTTGATGAGAGGGAGCTGGGTGGGAGGATTTGGACTCTTTGGGAGGGGAGGAGAGTGATCTAGGAGGGTGAGAGGGAAGATGTTGGATAGAAGGAGGAGAGGATGAGGGAGTACACTTGGGTTTCTTTGGTTTTCTTTCTTCAGTGTAGGAGTCTACCCTTCTTTTAGAGCCTATCTTCTTCAGCCTCTCTTCTTCTTCCTTTTTCACCTTAATGTAGAGGGCTTATAGGTTCATGAAGTTCATGGGACCCAACCTCTTTCCACTCTAACCTCTTGCCTTTAGGAAGTCCATCATGACCTTCCTTTCTTCATGGGTTCTAACATATAAGGCAATGGTTTTTTTCCTATATTTCATCCGGGCTTTTTCTTCTTCTTCAGCCCTCTTCTTCTTGGCTAGTACACTAGATTAACCCATGAAGGCCCTATGGATTTCTTTATTGGATAATTTCTCAAGGTAGTCGGCATCCTCATCTTGAGAAATCCGAACTGCCATCCATTCCTCCCTCATCTCTTTAGCAAGTTCAGAATCAGTAATTCTGAACTTGGCTTCCTCTTCTCTCTTTCTCTCTCTCTCTCTTTCTCTTCTTTATTGAATTGTGTATAGTCATATCTTATGTATAAGCTGTTGTCATTTATTGTTTGTTTAAACAGTTTTAGACTAGTTTACTTTCTGTCATTTCATTAAATGTAATTTCAGTTTTCTGTAATTTACTGTTTTTTATTTCTAAGTCTGGGCCATCGAAACTACTTAGTTTCGATTGAGTTTGTTCAATCGAAACTAGTAGTTTCGATAGATGGTAGTTTCGACAGTTGTGTATCACTTGTAAATGGTCAATCGAAACTAGTAGTTTCGATTGAACATAGTTTTGATACCTGTCACTACTATAAATAGCCTAGTTTGAGAATGCTTAGGGTGTGAGTAGCGGCTGTAACCCTGAACCTTCTCTTTCACATTGTTCTTGAATCAATACGATTTGCAGTTGTTTATTCACTGTGTTCTTACATTTTCATATCATTTGGTTGATTCATAGTGTGGTTAGCCTGTTATCTTCACCAACACTGTTTCTATCATCTGCTTCACCACCATACACACAGTTTCCGCCTGTGTGTGTGTGTAATAGATCAAATCAGTGATTTCAAGAGAAATCTGGACCTACAATTGGTATCAGAGCATTATGCTCTAGTGTTTTTGAGTGTTATCAGGTTTATTGATCAATTCTAGGTGATTACTGAGGGTATTCGAAGCTTATTTTGGGTTTTTGCACATCTATTCTCGGAAGTACTGATTTATTGATTGAAAGTTACTGTTTCATCGATTTCCAAGGGTTTTTGCTCGTATTTTCATAATCGAAGGTTGGATTAGTGATTAGGAGTGTTAGACGAAGGTTTTCGCTGGATTGGTTTGTCATTTCTACACTATTGATTTCTGGAGATTATCATTAATGGAGTATTTCTGAGCTTGGAGAAGAAGGCATCGAAACTACTGGGGACAGTTTCTGATTTCTGTTGATCATCGAAACTTCTTGTCTACAGTCTGTCGGGAGAAGGTACTATCGAAACTATATTTTTGTCTTATCTCTATCGAAATTGTGGTTATCGAAACTTGCCTTGAAAAATTTTCAGTATCAAAACTAGTTGTTTCGATAAAAGCTGTCCTATCGAAACTAGTTGTTTCGATAAACGTTGTCCTATCGAAACTAGTTGTTTTGATAAAAGTTGTTCTATCGAAACTAGTTGTTTCGATAGAAGTTGCTCTATCGAAACTAGTTGTTTCGATAGAAGTTGCTCTATCGAAACTAGTTACTGTTTTAGTTTCGATTCCGAATATCATGGCCACTTCAAGTTCAACAGAACATTCTGGGGGAAATAGACCACCTGCTCTTGTGTCTACAAGCGAATTTGATGACTGGACTAAAAAGATGAAGATTTTCTTTCAATTTCACGATTATACATTGTTGAGTTCTATCACCGATGGCCCCCACAAGACCGTAACTACCACTGCTGATGTTCAACGTCCTAAGTTAGTATCTGAGTATGATGAGAAAGATCTTGCCTTGATTGCCCGAGACAACAAGGCCTACGGGACTATTGCCATGGCTCTTCCTATGGATATTTTCAACATCTTTGTTAAGTACACAACTGCCAAAGACTTATGGGCTGCTTTGTGCACAAGATATGAGGGAAGTGAGGATGTCAGGGAAAGCAAAAGAGATCTGATCAAGAAACAATATGCGATGTTCAGCAGTGTAAGGGGAGAATCAATATCTGATTTGATCAACCGTTTCTCAAGCATTGTATCAAGGTTGAAGGTAATGGGAGTTGAGTACCCTACTCTCGATCTAAACAAGAAACTCCTAGATTCTCTTCCTGAGGAATGGAATATGTATCGAATCATGATCAAAAAGACTGAGAATCTGAGTGCTCTGTCTCAACAGGAAGTCTATAGCATTCTTGAATCTTATGAAATTGAGATTAAGAAAGGAGCAGTCACCCCGTCAAATCAGTCTGGAAACACAGCTCTTATTGCTGGATCAAGCTCATCCGGTAGCCCATACTTTCAGACTGATGTCCCTCCTTCAGCTGCTGCAATTAATTCTACCAGCTCCTCTGCTCCTCAAAAGACTGTCACCATGATACCTGATGATTATGTCCCAATCATGACTGCTTTCATGTCGTGCTATGATGCACTGATTTCTGGAAATCTAACACCGGTTAGCTTTCAACCTGATGACTTGGAGCAGATTAATCCTGATGATTTAGAGAAAATGGACATTGATTGGTGCATGGCCATGTTGACCTTAAGAGCCAAAAGATTCATCAAAAGAACTGGCATAGACAGATTCAAGCAGGGAAAGACACTTGGGTTTGATATCAAGAAGGTGAGATGCTACAATTGTGATCAGCCGGGTCACTTTGCCAGAAACTGCAAGGAGCCGTCCTCCAAGGATCAGCAAGAAAAGAAGATTTCCTCTGGAAAACAAGCTACAAATCCTTCAAGGACAAACACATCTTCCAGTTCCACAGCTCTTGTGTGTCAAGCTGATAGACACTATCATTGGGGAGAACAAGCTGAGGAAGCTGCTGATAAAGCCTTGATGGCTGATGTGGAGGATACGGGCAAGTGTGTCATGATTGAACCTGCTAAGGATCTCACTGCTGTGCCTGCTGAGGTTATTTCTAAACTTTGTAATTCCAGATCATGCTTAAATGAGATTCAAAAATACAGATTCATCAATCAAGCCTTGATTGATGAACGAAATCACATTAAGGTGATGTATGACTCTGTTGCCAAAACTGAGAAACTTTACTTAAAGAAAATTCGTGACATATCTGGTGAAAATCGTTCTTTGATTGTTCAACTAAATACTCAAACTATTAACAATACGATTTTAACTGAAAGAGTCCAAAAGGCAGAAAAAGCCAAACTACAGGTTGACCACATGGATATGGATCAGAAAATTCTATTTGGAATAATTGATAAACAATTTAATAGAAAAGGCACAGAAGGTCTTGGGTATAACTCTCATCCACCTCCTTATTCTAAATCAGGGAGATTTGCTGATATGCCAACTCCACATGTTTCCACACCTTTTGTTTGTACATTATCTCCTGATGATTATATTACGTCCTCCGATTCTGACAGTTTTGCTTTTTGTGCAGAATCAACTTGTGTAAATTCTGAAGATGATTGTGATAAAAGTGCTAATGATAAAACTATTTTAAAAGAACTTGAGTCGGATGCATGTAATAATATGTCCGTGTCAAAACCAAATTTGTGTGAACACGTTAAAAAACTTGTATTTTGATTTGATGCCTGCTAAGCATACGGGTTTGGGATGTGATGTTTCTAAATTTAAAAATGTTTTGACTTTTGTTCCTAAATCTTTGAATGTTATGCCATGTGTTACCAAATTTAAAAGTGCAGGAATTATTGTGAATGATGTACCACGTGAAACCATGAGAAACATGGAATTTTTCAGATTAAAGGAAGCACATCGTCTTCAAGACAAAGTTATTGATGAGAGAACTATCTCATGTTCAGATTCCTCAACATCACAATCATCTTCATCTTGTGATGACTATTATCAGGCTAAGATATCTTGTAAAAACGTTTGTTTTAGTTGTGGTGCCTCAAAACATGTTTCAAAAAGCTGTAAATTGACAACCACAAATTCTAATGAAGAATCGCCTTCCAAAAGTTCATTAAATTCATACGTGTGGCATAAGTCTTCTCACAGTAGAAAATCTAGGCGTAAAAGAATTAAAAATGCTAAAAATTATTTAAAACGAACGTGGAAAATTAAAAATAATGCTCTATTCGATGACCGTGCTTCTTCAAAGGATGGTTGTAATTCTGATTCCAATGAGATGTCATATCCTGACACTAAGATCTCTTGATTGAAACAATTTTGGTCAAAACGTATAAATGGTTCGTTGTGTATAGGGACAATCAAGAAGAACCGGCGATAACATCTGGCATGTAGATAGTGGATGTTCAAGACATATGACTGGGCACTTTAACTTGCTGCAAGATTATCATCAAATTGATGGAGAGTATGTTGCTTTTGCTGGAAACCCAAGAGGAGGAAAGATTGAAGGACAAGGAACAGTATCAAATGGAGTAAACAGTCAGGAATTTGTCAACTTTGTTCCTCAGTTGAAATACAATCTGATGAGTGTTTCACAGATTTGTGACAAGGACTTTTGTGCCTTATTCAATTCAAAAGAATGTCTTATCTTGAAGCCGGGAGTGATGATTCCGGAAGAACTTATTCTCATGCGTGCTCCTAGAAGATACAACACATATAGCTTGGATATGAACAACCCATCGGGCATTGAATCGTATTTACTCTCAAAAGCTTCCGAAGATGAATCTTTCTTGTGGCATAAGAGGTTGGGACATGTTAATTTCAAAACAATGAACCGACTGGTTCGAGGCAACGTAGTCACTGGATTACCTCTCAAAGATTTCACTCCTATGGAACAATGTATCTCATGTTCCAAAGGAAAACAGCACAAATCTTCACATAAACCTAAAACCACCAATTCCATTGACTCTCCTCTCCAATTGCTTCACATGGATCTTTTTGGTCCGGTGAGTGTCATGAGTCTTGGACGAAAGTCATACTGTCTGGTGGTAACAGATGATTTTTCTCGATCCACTTGGGTGTTTTTCCTAGCCACAAAAGACGAGACGCCAGAGATTTTAAAAACCTATATGCTTCAAATTGAGAACCTTTTCAATCTAAGTGTGAAGACTATCCGCAGCGATCATGGTACAGAATTCAAAAATGCAACTCTTGATTCCTTCTGTGAAAGCAAAGGAATCTCTCGACAATTTAGTGCACCTCGTACTCCTCAACAAAACGGTGTAGCTGAAAGAAGAAACCGCACTTTAATTGAAGCTGCATGAACTATGATTGTTGACTCTAAGCTTCCCGTGACTTTCTGGGCTGAGGCGGTCAACACTGCATGTTTTGTGCAAAATCGGGTTCTTATCACTAAAAGTTGCAACAAGACACCTTATGAGATCATGTACAAGCGCAAGCCATTTATTGATTTCTTCAGAAAATTTGGGTGTGTGTGCACAATGCTGAACACTTCAGATCAGCTCAACAAGTTTGAAGCCAAAGCTGATGAATGATATTTTGTTGGTTACTCATCCAATCAATGTGCTTTTCGTGTCTACCATAAGAAGAAAAGGATAGTGATGGAGTCCATTGATATCAACAGGCATGAAAACAATCATACGGACGCAGGAGACGGTCCCAATTGGCTCTTTGACGTCGATTCAGTTTTTAAGTCATTTAATCTTCCTGATTTTTCTATTGAATCAACTCATGCTAATCCTTACTTCTCTGTGACCAATCTAGGGAACATAAATGATCAAGGTTCTTCCTCATCTGCTCAGGTTGAAATTCCTGGTGTTGCTATTGCTGAATCTGATATGGAGTCTTCCGGTTCTGGTGTAACAAGTGAAACTATTGAAGACAACTCCATTCCAATAGTAGATGTTGCACCACAATCACCTGCTGAAGATCCTATTAATGATATTGCCAATCCTCCTGCCGAAAATCTTACCAATTTGGAAGAAGTCGTGGAAGAAGATGAAATTCCTCAACTGCGAATTGACAAGATTCATCCCCCCACTAATATCATTGGACCACTCCATGTGGGTGTTAGTACCCGAAGTGCCTGTGAAGCATTTGAAAACAGCATGTTTTCTTGCTTCATTTCTCAAACTGAACCAAAGAACATCAAAGCAGCTCTACTAGAAAACAGCTGGGTGGAAGCAATGCAGGAAGAGCTACATCAATTCTCAAAGCTGCATGTGTGGAATTTGGTAGATCTTCCCAAGAACAAAGTTCCAATCGGCACTCGTTGGGTTTTTCGCAACAAAAAGGATGAAGGCGGCACTGTGATTCGAAATAAAGCTCGTCTGGTGGTTCAAGGTTTCTATCAAGAAGAAGGGATTGACTATGAGGAAGTCTTTGCACCAGTGGCTCACTTGGAAGCCATCAGAATATTTCTCGCCTATGCAGCCTACATGGACTTCACCGTCCATCAAATGGATGTCAAAAGCGTATTTTTGTATGGAAAAGTTCAAGAAGAAGTATATGTCAAGCAGCCGCCGGGTTTCATTGATCCTAATTTTCCAGACCATGTTTACAAGTTAGACAAAGCATTGTACGGTCTTCACCAAGCACCTCGTGCGTGGTATGAAACTTTATCAAAGCATCTGCTTGAGAATGGTTTCACACGTGGAGAAATTGACCAAACTTTGTTCAAACAGAAGGAGGAAAAGGATACAATCATGGTGCAAATTTATGTGGATGATATCATTTTTGGATCTACAAATCCCCGTCTCTGCAATGAATTTGAAGAAGTGATGCGATCTAAGTTTGAAATGAGCTCCATGGGGGAAATGAAGTTCTTTTTGGGACTACAAGTTTATCAGTCTGAGTCAGGAATCCTTATCCATCAAGAAAAATACGTAAAAGAAATCTTGACCAAGTTCAAAATGGCTGATTCCCATCCAGTAAAAACTCCTGTGGAAGTTCGACATTGTTTGACTCCTGATGTGGATGGGGAAAGCGTTGATCCGCATCTATATCGCTTTATGATAGGATCTCTCATGTATCTCACGGCCAACAGACCCGACATCATGTTTGCAGTGTGCACGTTTTCAAGCTAATCCTAAACTCTCTCATTTATCTGCTGTCAAACGTATTTTAAGATATTTAAGGTATAAGCCAAAATTGGGTCTGTGGTATCCTAAAACTGACTTGTTTGATCTTGTGGCTTATTCAGATTCTGACTACGGGGGTTGCAACTTAGACCGAAAATCCACTTCTGGAGGTTGTCAATTCCTTGGCAACCGCCTTGTCTCATGGCAATGTAAGAAACAATCCACCGTTTCCCAATCCACCGCCGAAGCCGAATACATTGTCGCAGCCCTCTGTTGTTCCCAAGTCAAATGGATACACGATCAGATGCTTGACTATGGGATCACATTCCATGAGACACCCATTCTGTGTGACAACACTGTCGTTCCCCATATCACCAAAAACTCCGTTCAGAATTCCAAAACCAAACACATTGAAATTAAACATCATTTTATTCATGACTGTGTTGAAAAGAAGCATATTCGAATTGTTGAAGTCAAAACTAATAAACAAACCGCAGACATCTTCACAAAGGCTTTTGACTCTACCAGATTTGCCCAACTGGTGGAAATGCTTGGAATGATCAACTTTCAGTAAATTGTGTAAATAATTTTTTTTTTATTATTAATTCTGTTTAAATTGTCTATGAAAATTCCAAAAAGATTTTATTTTTATGTACAGTATTCACGCAAATCTTTTGGGGGAGAAATATAATATTTTAATATTGAAAAGAATTGTTGTGTATATAATCTTACAAGTTGCAAGAAAAATTGAATCTGACCTTTGAGAAATGATAGTGTCTGATCTCATCTCTTGGACATGGAATAGACCAAAAGCGATGGTGTTTACTGAGGTATAGCTGGTATGTAACATTTCTGATTTTTAGTAATTCGTATTTCAATTCAATGTAACGCATTTTAAACCAAATTCTCGTGCATTGTCTTATTATATCTTTCGCCATAAATTAAATGCAATGACTCAATACAAATACGCAAGTTTTACTCAGTTATACACAATTAATCTCTATACAAGTAACTATTTTATACAAACATGTCAAAACTAAAGTTACAAGGACTAAAGTTGAAAAATATCAAGAAACCCTAGGCAAGCACGGTCGCGTCTCGTCCTGGCACGGTCGCGCAAAGTGTTTCGGCACGGTCGCGCGACTTGCTTCAGAACGATCGCGCCCGGTGTCTAGGCACGGTCGCGCCTATCTTGGCACGGTCACGCCTGCGTACCAGTTGAAACGTACTTGTGACTTTAATCACCCGATCGTTTGAATTCAAAACCGTTTTACGTTTTATTCTCATTAACCAAGAAAATAATACTACCAATTATTCCCTTTACGACCAATTAATCCAGAATTCGTTTAGCCTCAAAGGATTTTATCTCAAGGCCACAAATCCTCTCTACAATCCGAATGCTCTCGAGCAATCCATCACTATACGATATACTACCCTCTCTGGGACACCCGAAGCCATTGAAGCAGTCGAAGTTGCAGCAGAAGGCACCGGAGACCACTCCTGTCATCGTCGGAAATCGTCCCTACCCTAGGCCATCAATTCATCGTCTTGCAGGGTAATCGAAACCTTCTAAACTATCTATTTATTCTTTAGATCAAAAGCCCTAATTCAATTTCGGCTTTCAATATCGAAATCTACTCGAACCCGAAACCGTATTTTCATTTAAAATAGTTTAACCGAATCCGGTTCTAAACCATGTTTTAAACAAAATTAACCTGTACCAAAAGACTCATAAGAACCTTGTTAATGAAAGCCCTATGCATTCCAGTTCTATAAATATAAAAATCATTCAATTCGTTCCTGTTTTGAAAGAGACACGGTCGCGCTAATCATCTAGCGCGGTCGTGCCTCGGGAGACGCGGTCGTGTCAACTTCCAGCGCAGTCGTGCCTCCTGCTCAGACCTAGTCATGCTCGTTGGCTAGACCCGGTCGCGCCCTGTCCAGAACGGTCGCGCCCGACCAAGCACGATCGTGCCCTTCCCTGGCACGGTCGTGTGTGTTGGCAGAATGTTTATATTTTTATATTTTTAAAACAATTAATATTCCAGAGTTGTTTTTAAAATAAAAGTAATTAAATTTAAAAATCTGTATTATCTTTATTTAGAAAAGATCAAATGTTTAATCTTAAAATAAAAGAGAAATATTTAAAGTCCAACATTTAATTTATAAACCCTACACTTAATAATATTTTAATGTCTAAGTTACACTTTATAAATAAATGAATAGAGTAATAATTATTTATTTGATTTATATTTGAACAAAAGCATCTATTTAGTTATACTTAAATACATCTAATACTTACATCATTTTCATAAACAATAATTATCTAATTTACTTATTTAATTATTTCAAATTCAAACCTTATTCAAAATATTCTAAAAATATTCATTTCAAATCTTCCATTTTATACAATACTTTCAAGTACCAATCACTAACTTTATCCAATTCAACCTTAGACTTAGACTATTGTGCATTATTAATGCAATATACATTACACTCTAGGTTAACATTGTGCAATACAAGGATCACATTACTATCTAGTATCTCGTGCTAGCTACACTCTTGATTCAGGTGAGTATACATAGCCCCTTTTACTCTTTTACATTTTTGGGGTGGAACATGAACATTATTCAAATTACATGTTTACATTTACACAAACAACACAAGTACAAATCCTATTTACATTCATGTGTGCAATTTGAGCTTTATGCCCGAGTGCTAGGTGTGCTAACCTTTGTATGCGATTATGTGCAATCATTAACTATTCAAGCCGACGGTTTTCAATGATAGATCTATTGAGTCTGACAAACCCACCTTGTTGAGGTGATTGATACCGACAACACAATTTGCATGCTAGTTATAAAGGTTTGAATGTACTTGGTTACACAATAGCTGCTCCCCATAAATGCCTTATTTATCATGTAATGTAAGGATTTGTTTTACAAACTATATGCTATCTATACACAAACCTGTGTTATACTCACTAACTTTTTAGTTGACCTTATTTTATTCATGTTTCAGGTACTATCATATGAGTTTTGATCAAGACATGCTACACATAGGCTTTGGACTTAGTTAATTTTAATTCAAAAACAAGTTGTATCTCATTTTGTACTTTGAACTTGTTTCATGATTGTTTGAATGGAAATGGATTTAACATATTACAATTTAGTCAACCTTGAGCTCATGAACAGTCTACATGTCCCGCCCCGATGATTCCGCCGTCGGTTGGGGTGTGACAGATTGGTATCAGAGCCTTGGTTATAGGGAACTAGGTTATTAGACACTCTTGACCTAGACTATAACTTTAGGGCACCCATACAATGCCATGTTACTACATGTTACATTAGAAATTCTTGTGCAAGTATTTTTATATGCTATTATAAGTAATTACACTACATGACACAATACATAATGACTTATGTGTCACACTTCTTGATAACTCTTGTGCTTACACTCATTACCACCTACATGCTATATGATTACTTTCTATGCAAATATTTTACATGTTATACTATATAATTACATTCAATGATACAACACTCAATAGTCGATGTGACACATTACCTGACAACTTTTCTACTATTTATTTCTACCTATTAGATTTATTTAAAGTACTACCCTAAGTTCAACACACACACATACACACCGAATTATTCATACACCATTGGACTCACATACATGATACCATCACCCTTTTATGAGCAAAGACTTAAACTATTGGGCCTAATTCCCACCAATAATAAACTAAGAAGCCCATCTATTTCCCAAGAAGAAGAAGCCCGTTGAAATGCATAAACCTTACCTTTGGGCCTCAAAGCCCAGTCCACAACAATTCCCATCATAACCATGAGCCCAACAATAGTATTATTAATACGTGATGGCTGGAAGAGTGTTTAATCCCATGAGGAATTCTGGCTAAGGAAAGATAGGGTACTTAAATGTGTCTTAGTGACCCACCCCTCTTTCATGGGAATTCTCCTTAGGGATACATTATTTATAGGTCAAGTGTATTTCTAAAATACTGTCGTGAAGGTTCGGCGTTATGACTAGTCAAACTCTAAAACCCATAAGAACTTCTATATTTGACACTTCATATTTCATTATCACTTACAACTTTTTCATTGTTTTCTGCTAGACATGGACTCCTACCCTCCTCCCTCCCCGGTTTACCGTCCTGGATCAGAATCTGATTGGGAAGAAGACACTGAGACACCTGTGTACAGGTCACCAACACCCCCAGCTACTAGGCCAAGGTTTGATGTAAGGGCGGACTGGATTAGGAACACCGACCCGAGACTTCAAACACCTGGATCTCCCGTACCCATAAACCCGTATCATACACCTCACCTCCACAATCAATTACCACCCCCACTAAGAGACCCATACCTAATGCCCGACCCGTACCTTCCTAACCCTTGGGTAAGGCATACCATGGCACCCCATGGTGTAATGGGAATTCCAACCAATGACTTCCATCAATATGTAAGGAATTCAGAATTTGAGAGGCAAAGGATAGAGCAGGGAGTGATACACGACTTGCAAAAACAAAGAATGGATAGCCTAGCAAACCAATTAGGGTACGAAAAGGAATTACTCTCCATCCTCGAAAAGGAAGTACAAGAACACCGCACGGAGACCGCCAGGGCTGAAGCCAGATCTACTACTCGAGTGACCATAGCGGTGCTCATCTTGGCGATTATCTTCTTCCTAGTGGAAAACTACCAGAGACGTTAGAAGAAGCTTCTACTGATTTCCTTTAAATTTTCGATTTGAGAACCATTTCCCTATGTTTTGAATAATGTTTAACATTTCAGCATTTGATCAATTCCATATATTTCAACTTTACAGTTATGGTTCATTGATTTGACCAGTGGGGCGTAAATTACACATGTTATATTCCCATCAAATTTTCCCAAATATCACTTCTTTCATTCAACATGGTTTAGTACATTACCAACAATCTCTTTCATTAAATAAATCATCCTATTTTGTGATTTAAACAAAACCTCATTATCTTGTTTAAACAAAATGTTTAACCAATTTTTAGATAATATCAAAAACATAAATTTCCCATAAAACTTTTTCACCTAATAAGGAAAGTTAATGCAATCAATTTTATAAAAATATATATTTTTTAAAAACTGATAAATAATTACGATTTATATTCATTAAAGTAAATATTTCTAAACTTTGGCTAAATTAATATACTACTACTTGTTTAACCAATAGTTGAAATTTTAAATTAAAAATATTTTCTCATAAAATTTCATATTCATTTAAAATATACGATTCAATGATTTCACTACTTTATATATCTACAACCAAGAACAATTTTCCACTTTCTATGTTTAAACAAAGACCCGTAATTGTAAACACAAATTCCCGAATATTTCCAAAACCTCCTCGTTACCTTTCACTTGACGCTTCAAAAGACGATCCATACCGCGTAAACGTTAACCTTTCCCACCAACCTCAATGAGATTTGAGGACTTGAACCTAACTACCACATTATGCAGGAACACCAAACAACACGTTTGTCCGCAGCACTCGAACACATGCAAAACCCGTTAGTACACATCGCACGCGAAGTTCAATACTCACGTTCACAATATATTCTATGCAATCTTATGGTACATAAAACTCAATTATTCTCAATATATCTAATGCTACACAAATTACATAATACATGAAACTAGTTTGCCTACAAATCACAATTTGCTCGATTAATCACGTAATGCACGAAACATGTTTAATTGCAATACACATGCTACTGGTTTGAGCACATGATACACGAAACTTAATTGTTTGCAATATACGTGATACATAAGAATTGCGTCATTGATACATAGTTCTAGATTGACCACACTATACATGAAACTCATTTTGTTACAAAGCACTTTATACTAAACGGTGTACATTATACAAAATACATGATGCTAAGTTGCTAACACTATACATGAGATCCATTTCCTACAATACACATAATACTATGTTGTTTACATTACACATTAGAGCTTATTGATTTACAAAATACAAGACGCTAAATTATTTACGCTATATATGAGACCTATTTGATTATAAACTACGTGACACTAGATCATACATGAGACTTGTGTGCTTACTATATACTCGAAACAAAATTTGCTTACAAATTATTGCAATGGATTGATTACATTATACACAAGACATGGTCATGCACTTTGTACACCAAAGTTGAAGACCATAATACATTGAAACGACTCGGGGTTTGACGTATTCTTGTTCAAACACGAGCAAACTAAGAAACTTTAAGTGTTACTACTTTACTACTCTTTAGTTGCGAACTGACCTGATTAGGGACTTAGCTACTTGTTAGCGACTTTTTATGTGTAAACAATAGACGTGATCATAGTGAAATTGTGCCCCCCCTTACCCGCACACAACGAAAACGATCTATACGGACCATACGATGATTTGAATAATTACGGGTGCACACGGAATTATACAAATCAGCGCATGGAAACTATAGTGAAATGTTGTCGTGTGTTGTGATCTGAAACTTATCATGATGTGTAACAACGAAACTGATGTAATGTGACAAGGGCATGGTGGATACGCCGATGGTACTTCCTATATATAAGTTTCCTAACATATTATCATGAGTGGCGTTGTTTGTGTCACGTGAAGTTTTGACCCAGACCGGTGTTTATGAAACCTCTTACCCGCTAGCAACTTTGAGCCTATTAGACTATATCTTACACAAACTTTAGATTTCAAAATCTCCTTAAACTCATTCTAAATAATACATCTCATATGAAGAATTCAAAATTTCTATTCGACAGTCTCCTCCTTAAATTCATCTTAAAACAAATTTCATTACCACCTTCGTATACAACTTTGAGTATCAGGCCTAAGCTATGTCAACGGTTACACTCCCAGAACCCAACAATCAAAATTCACCGAGAATCAAAAACTCCCTCCTCCTTCTCGATTTTGCAGCCTCCATTAGTTAAATTTCGGGACGAAATTCCCTTAACATGGGGAGACTGTAACATTTCTGATTTTTAGTAATTCGTATTTCAATTCAATGTAACGCATTTTAAACCAAATTCTCGTGCATTGTCTTATAATATCTTTCGCCATAAATTAAATGCAATGACTCAATACAAATCCGCAAGTTTTACTCAGTTATACGCAATTAATCTCTATACAAGTAACTATTTTATACAAACATGTCAAAACTAAAGTTACAAGGACTAAAGTTGAAAAATATCAAGAAACCCTAGGTAAGCACGGTCGCGTCTTGTCCTGGCATGGTCGCGCCAAGTGTTTCGGCACGGTCCCGCGACTTGCTTCGGAACAATCGCGCTCGGTGTCTAGGCACGGTCGCGCCTATCTTGGCACGGCCGCGCCTGCGTACCAGTTGAAACGTAATTGTGACTTTAATCACCCGATCGTTTGAATTCAAAACCATTTTACGTTTTATTCTCATTAACCAATAAAATAATACTACCAATTATTCCCTTTACGACCAATTAATCCAGAATTCGTTTAGCCTCAAAGGATTTTATCTCAAGGCCACAAATCCTCTCTACAATCCGAATGCTCTCGAGCAATCCATCACTATACGATATACTACCCTCTCTGGGACACCCGAAGCCATTGAAGCAGTCGGAGTTGCAGCAGAAGGCACCGGAGACCACTCCTGTCATCGTTGGAAATCGTCCCTACCCTAGGCCATCAATTCATCGTCTTGCAGGGTAATCGAAACCTTCTAAACTATCTATTTATTCTTTAGATCAAAAGCCCTAATTCAATTTCGGCTTTCAATATCGAAATCTACTCGAACCCGAAACCGTATTTTCATTTAAAATAGTTTAACCGAATTCGGTTCTAAACCATGTTTTAAACAAAATTAACCTGTACCAAAAGACTCATAAGAACCTTGTTAATGAAAGCCCTATGCATTCCAGTTCTATAAATATAAAAATCATTCAATTCGTTCCTGTTTTGAAAGAGACACGGTCGCGCTAATCATCTAGCGCGGTCGTGCCTCGGGAGACGCGGTCGTGTCAACTTCCAGCGCAGTCGTGCCTCCTGCTCAGACCTAGTCATGCTCGTTGGCTAGACCCGGTCGCGCCCTGTCCAGAACGGTCGCGCCCGACCAAGCACGATCGTGCCCTTCCCTGGCACGGTCGTGTGTGTTGGCAGAATGTTTATATTTTTATATTTTTAAAACAATTAATATTCCAGAGTTGTTTTTAAAATAAAAGTAATTAAATTTAAAAATCTGTATTATCTTTATTTAGAAAAGATCAAATGTTTAATCTTAAAATAAAAGAGAAATATTTAAAGTCCAACATTTAATTTATAAACCCTACACTTAATAATATTTTAATGTCTAAGTTACACTTTATAAATAAATGAATAGAGTAATAATTATTTATTTGATTTATATTTGAACAAAAGCATCTATTTAGTTATACTTAAATACATCTAATACTTACATCATTTTCATAAACAATAATTATCTAATTTACTTATTTAATTATTTCAAACTCAAACCTTATTCAAAATATTCTAAAAATATTCATTTCAAATCTTCCATTTTATACAATACTTTCAAGTACCAATCACTAACTTTATCCAATTCAACCTTAGACTTAGACTATTGTGCATTATTAATGCAATATACATTACACTCTAGGTTAACATTGTGCAATACAAGGATCACATTACTATCTAGTATCTCGTGCTAGCTACACTCTTGATTCAGGTGAGTATACATAGCCCCTTTTACTCTTTTACATTTTTGGGGTGGAACATGAACATTATTCAAATTACATGTTTACATTTACACAAACAACACAAGTACAAATCCTATTTACATTCATGTGTGCAATTTAAGCTTTATGCCCGAGTGCTAGGTGTGCTAACCTTTGTATGCGATTATGTGCAATCATTAACTATTCAAGCCGACGGTTTTCAATGATAGATCTATTGAGTCTGACAAACCCACCTTGTTGAGGTGATTGATACCGACAACACAATTTGCATGCTAGTTATAAAGGTTTGAATGTACTTGGTTACACAATAGCTGCTCCCCATAAATGCCTTATTTATCATGTAATGTAAGGATTTGTTTTACAAACTATATGCTATCTATACACAAACCTGTGTTATACTCACTAACTTTTTAGTTGACCTTATTTTATTCATGTTTCAGGTACTATCATATGAGTTTTGATCAAGACATGCTACACATAGGCTTTGGACTTAGTTAATTTTAATTCAAAAACAAGTTGTATCTCATTATGTACTTTGAACTTGTTTCATGATTGTTTGAATGGAAATGGATTTAACATATTACAATTTAGTCAACTTTGAGCTCATGAACAGTCTACATGTCCCGCCCCGATGATTCCGCCGTCGGTTGGGGTGTGACATGGTAGGCCCGACATATGGTTAAAACTTGTAAGTAGTGTGAAAATCTAATATATATCTCATACTTGTGTGTTTGAATCCATTATTGAAACATCTAACCCATTTTTATATCTAAGAAAACCGATTCAATCAGATACAGGCTTACGTATTGAATTCCTATTCATACGCCAAGTGACCGTCAATATAACGTTATTTACCACCGATGACCCCGTATGTTTTGCTTACGCAAAGATCTCGGGTGCTCATCCTTTTCCCATCCACTTGGATGATTTGACCCCGTCTGTTTTGCTTACGCAAAGATCAAGGGTGTTCAACATTTTTCTATCCGCTTGGATAATTTTACGACTTCTTCTGTTTTGCTTACGCAAAGATCTAGAATGCTTGTACCTTTTTAATATCTACTTGGATATATTTTATTTTAATTTTCTAAATCCACTTTGATATCTTATTTTATTTTATTTTGGTGGTACTTTGACATTACTAAGACGGTACCTTGGTTAATCAGAAAGAGATGATAGGATGAAGATGGGTACTTCTTGAGGATTGATAGGTTTTCAAAATCATTTTATTTTAATATGTGGGGTACACCTTGTATGTTGCTTAAATGGTACCTTCTAATTACATGAAATCTTTGTACAAACAAATGTTCGGGTTTACTTTGCACAAATACCAGCTATCTTCAGGGACTCATAGTAGTTAATTGCAAAAGGAAGTGTTTCACGAGACTGACCAGATCTGATATCATGTTGGATCTTTTTCAAAAAGAAAAGTGTAAATATCTTGTGTATAATTTTATTTATTAAATATCAAAACTAGTTGTACATATCGAAACTACTTTGAACTATCGAAACTAGTTGTACATATCGAAAGTAATTTGAACCATCGAAACTACTTTGAACTATCGAAACTAGTTGTACATATCGATACTAATTTGAACCATCGAAACTACTTTGAACTATCGAAACTAGTTGTACATATCGAAACTAATTTGAACTATCGAAATTACTTTGTGCATATCGAAACTACTTTGACATATCGAAACTACTTTGTACATATCGAAACTAGTTTGTCCTATCAAAACTAGTTGTTTCGACAGGGGCAATTTTGTCTTTTGTCTCACGAGAATTAAAAGCCTTCATAAGCAATCCCTCCCGTTATACTGATTCTTACTCGTATTTTTCAAAACCTCTTCGCCTTCTCCGTCATTCACAAAATCTCTCAAACCGACGGTCTGAGTTGCAAGATATTAGCTGATTTTCCCCGTTGTCTCTATCGTCTCCATCATCAGGTAACGTCTCACTACTTCTTTTTGATGATTTTTGCAATACGGCAGACCCAGGGTTTCAAAATTTAAAATTTGTTCGACTAAATCTTCATAATAACGGTCGTTTGTGTGCTTCTCTGTGTTTGCATACATTTCAATCATCTTAGAACTCACGATTATTGTGTATTCTTGCAGATAACGTCTCACATTCGGTAAGATGAAGTTCCGTCACTTACAGGCCACTCTAAACCTTTCTTTTAAATTGTTTATATTGGTCTGAGTATAACGAATAGAGGGGTTTGGGTTTCAAAACCAAGTAGTTTCGATAAAGGGGTTCAACACTTTCAAAATTATCTTAAAAAGTTTTCAATCGAAACTACTAGTTTCGACACCCAAACTTGCCCTAGTATCTCTGATCGAAACTAGATAGTTTCGATAAGTTCATCTCCATCGAAACTAGTTGTTTCGACAGTATTGATCTTCATCGAAACTACTTGTTTCGACAGTGTTGATCTCCATCGAAACTAGTTGTTTCGACATTGTTGATCTCCATCGAAACTAGTTGTTTCAACAGTGTCGATCTCAATCGAAACTAATTGTTTCGACAGTTAGGACTTCAAATTTTTTTCTAAGTGTTGATATACCTTGTTTCGATTAAGTATATTCAGAAATCTTACTTATTGTGCAAAATTGATGAATTTTACAGGTATGGATCTCTTATTTGTAAAAAGACACAATGTCTATGCATTCCTCAATGCCAATGATCCAAAAGCTGCAGAGTTCATTCCTGTCTTAAACTTCCTAGCAAACTCCAACATTAGCTTTGCCATCAGCAATAATCTGTCGGTGTTTGAGACAACTATAAGAGAATTTTGGGAGACTACAGAAATCATCACAATTGAAAATATGGAGCACATTAGAGCAACTGTGCTTGGCCAAGAAGTCTTATTTTCTGAAGCTACAATTAGAGAGGTGCTTCAGTTCAATGATAATCCAGATGCACCCATTGAATTCCCAATCTTCTATGTTAAAGAATGCTTCAGAAGATTAGGTCATCCAGATGAATTCAAAAGTGGCCAGATAATCAGGAAATCCTTACCAAGCCACTGGAGATACATAGCGCACGTGTTTATTCACTGCCTATCAATCAGAAAAAGAGGGTTTGATTCAGCAAACAGCACTCTGGGCTCAGCTATTTTGGGGATAATCAAGGGAAGAGATTACAACTTTTCTGGGTTCATATTCAGACAGTTAAAAGACAATCTAATAGGAGCCGTGAAGGAGAAATTCCTGGCATATCCTAGATTTTTACAAATTATCATCAATCATCTTCATCCTGAGCTGCAACAAGGTGGGAACACCTTTGTGTTCGATCATATGATTGCCAAGACTCTCAGCTATATGAGAAGTACTAACAAGAGAACCAACAGGGCTATAGCTGACGTTCCCCTGTTTGGTCATATTATTGGTGAAGAAGAAGAATTTATCCCTGATATTGACCCTGATCTTGAAGAAGAGAACTCATCATCTAAAGAAGAAGAAATGGAAGTTGAGCAAGATCAAGGTAATGCACCTATTGATGAAGCTGAGATTGAGATAAACGTCCCTGATGTTCAAGAACAAGAACAACCCATCATTGAGCCTGTGATAGAGGCTCCTTTTGTTAAACAAATTCAAATAATTCAAGAGCCAACAGTTAATGTTGAAGCTGGCATGCATGAAGCTGAGGAAGAAGTTGCAGAATCAAGTGGAACTCTGGATGCAGGAATTTATGGATCTGACTACTACAAGTCTGATTCAGATGATAGAACAATGCATCTTGCATCTTCCTCCAAACGACAAGTCGAGTCAGGTTATGATTTTGAGGAAGAAGAGCCTAAAGCAAAGAAAATCAAGACTGGATTTGAAGACTTGTCATCCTCATCAGATTCTCTATTAGCTACTCCACAACCATCTCCACAACCATCTCCACAACCCACTCCACAACCCACTCCACAACCATCTCCACAACAATCACCCATCCATACTACTCCCACATCACCAACTCATGATTCAACCTCTCCTGTACCAAGAGTTAAAACTTTAAGCCTTGAACTGAAGAAAATGCAGGATAAGATTCAAGAGAAAGATGAAGAAATTGAAGGATTAAAAACTAATTTTCATGATGTCCAGGAAGAGGTTAAAGACCTGAAGCTGGAAGTTGGAGGTTTACATACCCAGATTGAGGTCTAACAAACTCAACTTGAAACACAACAGAAACTACTCTCAAAGCAAAAAGAAGAATTCAAGGCCTTAGCTGAAGCAGTGGAGCAGCTCAAAACCTCAATAGTTAAACCCGTGCAAAAACAACCAACTACTTCAACAGCTCAGGGGGGGACTACATCTATAGTTGAACCCTCATCTCCTGACCTTGTGACTAATCCAGAATCTGCACTAACTATATTTGTTGGCCATACTGAAAAGAAAAAAGAGACAGTTGAATTCACGATTGAAAAACCATAACTAAATCTTCCCTCAGCAAGTGAGAGAAGAGATGCTAGAAAGAAAGGGAAAGGGACTTCTACTGAAATTGAGACTGTGATTCTGGATGAAGAAGATATCCCATCTGATGATAAGCTGAATGCCCTTTTAGATGACATTGAAAACTATGGGTATAATGATCTTTACCCAGAAATCCTGACCACTGAAGAAAAAGAGACTGAGAGAACTAGATACTTTACGGAAGACGGAGATGAAATTCAAACCTTATCTGACGAAGAAAAAGGTGAAGAAGATGTTCAGATTAATCTTATCAAAACAGTCACTCCTGAACCAACCACTACAGTCTCCGAATCCAGTCCAGCACAAGATGCACCCTCTGTTGCTCCTGAACCTCCAATGTCAAGAAAGTCTTGGTTTAAGAAAATAATTCAGGAGGAAACTCCTAAGACATATGAATGGATAGCAGAGCATCAAGAACTAAAAAGGCCTCCAATTGGCTGGAAGTATGATGCTGAAAGGAAGCTATTTATCATAAGAAGATATAGAGGGGGAGTTCAGCACTTTAAAAACATGACTGACTTCCAAACACTTCCTTTCTATGACCTCAGGGATTTAGCCAAACTTCATCTTCAAAACCCTGGGAAGGTCATGATGGCTTATGACTTTGAGAAATTTCTACACTCTCAAGTCAATAATGATTTCAAGGGAATGAAGCCTAGGAAAACTCAAAAGAAAATCTCAAAGACTAGGTTTCATCCTAAGACTAACAAGCCATATGTGTTCTTAAGGTACAAGCCTGCCCACACTCACAAGACCATCACCATTCCAAAATTTGTACCTGTCCAGCTACAAACTTTCAGAAAGTGGTATTATGACCCAATCATTGGCAGTGCAGTAATAGAGTGTGAGGGCAAGGAAGAAATCACCATCTTTGAGCCCATGGAGCTATTGAAATTTCAGCCTGAAGATCTGGAATTCCTTTTTCAGAATCACATTCAGGCATACAGTGATGAAGATGAAGCTGATGCTAAGGCCTACCAACGGGTTGTATCTCTCCATGTTAAACCTTTTATACCGAGGACAACTGAAGGACTAGCTGCTTGATGAAGAGCTGAAGACGGTAATGCAACAACTTAGGGGGAGATTGTAGAGTCATATCTTATGTATAAGTTGTTGTCATTTATTGTTTGTTTAAACAGTTTTAGACTAGTTTACTTTCTGTCATTTCATTAAATGTAATTTCAGTTTTCTGTAATTTACTGTTTTTTATTTCTAAGTCTGGGCCATCGAAACTACTTAGTTTCGATTGAGTTTGTTCAATCGAAACTAGTAGTTTCGATAGATGGTAGTTTCGACAGTTGTGTATCACTTGTAAATGGTCAATCGAAACTAGTAGTTTCGATACCTGTCACTACTATAAATATCCTAGTTTGAGAATGTTTAGGGTGTGAGTAGCGGCTGTAACCATGAACCTTCTCTTTCACATTGTTCTTGAATCAATACGATTTGCAGTTGTTTATTCACTGTGTTCTTACATTTTCATATCATTTGCGTGTTGATTCATAGTGTGGTTAGCCTGTTATCTTCACCAACACTGTTTCTATCATCTGCTTCACCACTATACACACAGTTTCCGCCTGTTTGTGTGTGTAATCGATCAAATCAGTGATTTCAAGAGAAATCTGGACCTACAAATTGTTCCTGCAGCTGTCGAGCTAAGGCTTCATCTTCTGTTATTTGTGAAGCTGCAGGAACTTGAACTTTTGTTCTATTATGTTGCCTTTCCTACAAAGGGTTTCAAGAATCCAATGTAAGGAACTCTTTTGAACCACATCTCATAAGGTGTTTTGTTGAGAGGCTTGACAATGAGAACTCTATTTTACACATAACAAGCTATGCTAACTGCCTCTGCCCAGAGTGTGAGAGGCAGTTTTGAGTCAACCAGCATTGATCAGGCAGACTCAATAAGAGTTCTGTTTATTCTTTCAGCAACCCCATTTTGTTGAGGAGTTCTTGGAGCAATGTATTGTCTTTCAATACCTTTGCTCTCATAAAAACAATTCAAGGTATGGTTCTTAAATTATGTACCTTGATCACACCTTATGATTTTGACTTTCTGATTAATTTGATTCTCAACCCTCAGAATGTAGTATTTAAGAATTTCAACAGCTTCATCTTTTGTTCTCAAGAAGTATACCCATGAGAATCTGGTATAGCGATCAGTTATTACCAGACATTATGACTTCTTGCCCATTGACATGACGTTTGTAGGACCAAAAAGATCCATATGCCGCAGGTGTCATTTGAATTCAATGTATTGGGCTTGTGAGAACTATTTTGTTGCTTCATCTTCAAGCATGCTATGCAATGATCTTCAAGCTGGAATTCCTTGCTAGGAAGACCTCTGACAAGATTTCCTTTCACCAACTTGTTGATAGTTTTTACATTCACATGGCTTAATCTCATGTGCCATAGAGCGGATTCATCAACTGATGCATTGGACAGAAAACAAGATACACTACCAGATGGAGTAACTTTATTCATGTCAAGCACATATAAGTTATCTTTTATAGAGGAGGTTTGCTTAGCCCAGGGGAGAGTGATGTAGTCCAAAGCACACATCTTTAACCCGTTGTTTCCGTGCGTTTTTAGTTATTTTTATCTTTCTTTTGAGTCATTTTTTGTATACTATTGAGTCTTTGTCTTGTTTACAGGTGCTCGTATGAAATACAAGTCATATTGGGAAGAAACCGAGCACGAGAATGAAGCTGGAGGATCAAAAGTGGAAAAAGCATAAGTTCAAGCCTTCACGGTACGTAAAAACTCAGAAGAAATCTTTCGCGGTACGCGAGAAACTTCAGGAGGGCGCGCGACTATTTTGTTTTTCGCGGTACGCGAGGAACCCTAACCATTTCTTTCGCGGTACGCGAGAAGCTGAAATTCCGCAAAACCCTAGTTTTTCAAATTAAATAGATTTTGATAGCCATTATGAAGGGAGTTCGATTTTTATCCATCTAGAGATAGACAAGAGGCGATTTTGGGAGATTGGAGGTTAATTTAAGGCTAAAGCTTGAATCTTTGGATCCCAGTTTTGTAGTTTTACGTATTCGGAATACAAGATTGGATTTTTATCTTTGTTTGAAACCATGAATCTTGTTTATACTTCTGTTTTTAGTTGTTTGAACATGATCCTAGGCTAAAAATTTGATATTACCTAGGTCAATTGATGAATACTTGTTAAAGTTTGGATTTTTATCGGTTTTTGGATTTAATTAATGGGTTTATGATTTTGTAAAAGATCTTGAGTTGATAATTGTGATGTTATTGCATGTTTAGATTTGATATTGTGTTTGATTTCAATTCCTTGCGTTGATTATGGTTGTCTGCCTGTTTGATTAGCGTATCTTTGTCATAGATCTTAGGGTTTGTGATTAGGGTGGTTTGCTAGACATAGTGACCCTAGGGATTGTGATTGATTGCTGATTAGAATTGAATGTATATCCTAGTTCAATACCCGAGAGGTGAGAATTAGTCGTTTAGTCTTCGTCATTAGGAATCCGAGTGTCAGTTGTCTGAGAGGAAGTCGGTATTAGGTGTCTAGTGATTGTTGCTATTCGTGTCATAGTTGTTATCTTGAGATTACCCCGTGCATTCTTTGAGTGTATTGGCGGACGGGGAGACTGAGAGGTAATATGTCTATTAGGGTACTTTATCATAGTTGGAAATACCTGAGAAGTGATCCAACAATCTGGTGAGTTAGTACATCTTTAGGTTCCTTAGTTGGTGACACCCTAAGAGTGATTAGGGATCCACTAGGCTGTCTAGAGTTGTTTCCTTAGAAACCCAGATCCATTATAGTTTCCGTAACCAGTAGAAGTTGTGCTTTGTAAGTAGGATTCCGACCTGGGTGATATTCTTCCCATTCTTGATATTACCTTTGTCTGGTTAGTTGAGTCGACCTTAGTTTGCTGCATTTTAGTTAATTCAGTAGTGTAGTAAACCCCCCAAACCAATACAATCTTTAGTGCGAGTCAGAGTCTAGTATAGTTATACAGTGTCTCTAGGGTTTGATAACTCGGTTTACCATTAAGCTATGCTACACTCGATAGGTACACTTGCATGTCAGTGCAGTTTAGTTGAAGGTACTCCTTTTATTACTTTGGTGTCTAGGTTAGGTTTTGTTATTATTTTAATAGACCGTCTGGGCGACATCAGAGATCATAAAACATTCTTTATCTGTGAAAAACATCTCATGCTTCTGATCACATATTTGAGACACACTCATGAGGTTGAACTCTAGTTCTTTTACATAGTTCACCCTTTCAATACTCATTCTTTCGTTGGACACAGTTCCTTGTCCAATGATAGATCCTCCCTTTGAATCACTACCAAATGCAACATATCCTCCATAAAAATTCCTGAAATATGAAAGGATGGATCTGTTGCCTGTCATGTGCCTGGAACAACCACTGTCTACAACCCATGTGTTATCATTATTACCTAGTTGTCCCTTCACATGAGAGAGATCTAGTTAGAGGGAGGGACCCAAGAGCTTGCAGACTTGGGTGAGTGTGTTTTAAGACCAAGATCATCAATATGTTGGCATTCAATGGATCCAAAGAAAATGCTGTGAGAGGGAGCCAATTTTGCTTTCCATTGTTGAGTAGGTTTTGCAGATCTTGTTACTCTATCGGCAGCATATATGATCTTAGCTGCTGATGGTTTTTACTGATCATCAGTGAACTTTGTTGTTGAAGATTTTGGCTGATCAGCAGCAAACTTGGTTGCCGCTGATGGTGTTAAATGATCATCAACAGATTTGGTTGCTGCTGAAGGCTTTGGTTTGTTTTTCATCTTTTTTGGCTTTATGTGATCAGCAGCAATGTTGATTACTACTGATTGTTCAGCAAACACTTGCTTCTCCTTCTTTACCATCCTGTTGAAAGTGGGTTTTTCTGTTGGAGTTCTTCTATAGGCCTGCTTCTGGTTAGGAAGAGTCTTCACTCCTGTTGAAGCTGATTGAGGGTTCTGGTTGAATGGATTGAATTTACAATAAGCAGCAAAATGGTCTGATTCACCACATATGATGCAAGATTGTTGAACTTTTGGGATCTGCTTCCTTGGTGGAGAGAGAGATTTTCTGAAATTAGTTTCTTTGGCTTCATAGTTTCTTACCTTCTTGTTCTTGCTGGTCTTCTTAAAAGCTTGTTGCTTGGGATTTCGTTGCTGCTGAAGGTAATAGAAGGAGGTGCTGGCGGTATGATTGTATTTTCCACAGACAAAGCCTGATTTAGCAATTTTATCCCTTTGAAAGTACACATAGTCCTTTCTTTTGAATAAGTCTTTAAAATTCCAGGGATGAGTTTTGTTATGCTCAAAGGTGGCTTCCTCCAATGTTTTCTGAACATATGGAGTTCTCTCTCCAAATGCATGACAGATGTCAAACACCTTCCTAGGTTTGTTTGCTTGATGATTTGTAGAGATTGAGGATTGTCCCTTTTCAATAATTAACTTTCTTCCTTCAGGAGGATAGCTAATTTTGATCTGTTTGGTGAGTTGAGGTACTGGTATAGAAGGAATAAAGGGACTTAGACCATTCGTTTGGATTACTTTACCAGATTTGGTAGTTTTGAGAATTATTTCATTGGTAGGGAGTAATGGGGCTTCACTGGTTTCAGTGGATTCTGAGCAAGTGGACTCAGATTCAGTTGAGGTAATGCATTCTTGCATAACTGTTTCTTACTTGGAAGAATCAAGGTTTTGGTTTGCATGGTCAAGGTTTGTGAGGTTGAAGTTAGGTTCATGGATAGCCACATAGTCAGCAGGTGGTGGTACAGATTTGTAAGTTTGCTCAGCTTGATACCCAAGACCAGCAGTTACCTTTTCATGAATTTGAGCATCCAAAAGTCTTTGCAGCTTTTTGGATGCAAATTCATATTTGTCAACATGAACCTTTTGTTCCGACAGTTCAGCTCTTGTAGCTTTTAGCTTAACCAATAGATCATCAATCTGAGTTTCAAGATTTGTTTGTTCATGTTTTAATGATGAAATCTCTTTCTTTAGACAGTTAATATTTTCTTTATAACTGTTTTCAACCTTTTTAAATTCAGATTTCATTTGATGAAACTCTTCATTTTGATCTATAAGATTTTGGTTATGCTTTCTATATCCTAGAACCTTATCAATGAAAGCTTGAGAACAGAGATGTTCATATACCTGAGGTGGTATCTCCTTGGTGTCTGCCATGAGAGCTTGGTTGTTGGTAGGAAGATCTTCATACTAAAAGCTCCAGTCAAAATCAGCTGTTCCAACATGTTGAGCTGCACATACTGCAGTTTGAGCAACTGGAGTGTTGCCTTGATTTGCTTGACCTTGATGGGCTTGTCTTGATTGTGCAGCAGCTAGGTTTGCCTTTGGTGCCTTGCATTCTCTAGCAAAGTGACCAAATTGGTTACAATTGTAACATCTTAGCTTACTTTTGTCCAACCCAATTCTAGTGTTAGAGTTGTTGCTTGGAATGGGTCTTCTAGTTCTATAGTAGAACCTTTTAGCTCTAAGAGATAACATAGCATAAGAGTGTTGTATGTCCATTTCTTCTAAGTCATCTGGATGGAAATACTCCAGATCTTCTTTGATAAATGACATATTGCTTGGGTTTTCAGAGACAAATGCAGCAGTGTTATTTTGAGGTGGGGCTTCAAGAAGAAAAGGTGAGTTGCTAGTTTGTGAGTTGGGAGTTTACGGATAGGTAACAATGGGAGGATAGTAGTTACTTGAACTTGGAAGTGAGTGGTCAGAGTATAGTGTAGAGGAAGTGGTGGTTAATGAGGATGAGGATGAATGACCTGAGCTTCTTTCTTTAGCTTGAATCATTTACAGCTCATATGTCTTTAGCATTCCAAACAGCTCAGTCATTTTGAGAGACTTCAGGTTTTCACTTCTTCTAATTGACACTGTGTAGAGTGTCCAGCAACTTGGAAGAGATCTAATAATTTTTTTGAGAATATCTTCATTCTCCAGCTTGACTTTAGAGCACTGTAGCTCTCCCACAAGATAGGTGTACCTGTTGTATAGAGTGGTAAGGGACTCACTATCCTTGTAGACAAAGTTTTCATAATGTTGCTTTAGAATGTGTCTTCTATTTTCTTTCACTTCTTTAGAACCAGCGAACATCTTTTCAAGAGCTTCCCATAGCTCTTTGGCGTTTTTGTATTCTCCGAAGTTATGAAACACTTCATTTGGTAAGCACATATGTATAGCTCCCAGAGCTTTAAAATCTACCTCCATCTTCTTGATGTCTTCTTCAAAATATTTGGAGGCTTCTTTAGGAACAGATGGACCTTCAAAGTCAGCAGAAGCCACCATAGGTACATACGGACCATCAATTATGGATCTCCACATTCCATATTATTGGTAGCAGAAGAAACTTTCCATTCTTTTCTTCCACATGCCATAATCTTCTCCAGACACCAGTCTTGGTGGTCTGTGAAGGCTTACAACATCATCAAATCCAGTATTCTGAGCCATACTTTGGATAGATGGTTTAGCAGCAAAGAGATAACAGAACCAGATAGTGATTAAACAAGTGTTAGTTTGTTTAATCTGAGAGCCAAAGCTCTGATACCACTTATAGGATCGGTGTTGTACAAGATGGTTCTGTTCAGTTGAGATTGGCTAAAACAATCACAACTATGCAATGTAAACAAGAAACAATGATAATACTGATAAATGCAAATTGTATTAATCTTCAAGATTTACAAGTTACATAGAAAACTCTAAGGAAGCACACGTGTGCAATAAGAAGATACAATACATATAAAGGAACTTAAGCACGACATCCCAAAGGATAGCACGTACCTTCACCTTAAGCATTGTTCCCTCGCTGGACCAGTACCTTCAATAGGGATCCCGGTAACCCCCATGGTTACCGTCGTCAAGGTTTACAAGTTATAGTGAAAACTCTAAGGAAGCACATTTGTGCAATAAGAAGATACAATACATATAAAGGAACTTAGAATCAAGACATACCCTTGATTCTAGGGATCAGATCAAACACCAGCCGTTGATCTTTGACAATTAAAAGTTACACTATAATTGTAGACAACTAAAAGACAAACTGCAGCAAACAGTATGAATCAGGTCAAAAGTCTTCTTAGGAATCTTTGCAGGAGACTTCAGGAGTAGTAGCTTTGTCTTTAATCATCTACACCAATAACATTCCTTCTGCTGATAGATGTGTCAGTGTTGCAGCAAAAGGTGTCAGTAGCAATGTCAAAGCTGCTGATGATTTGCCTATCAGCAACATCAATGTTTGATGTTGCTGAGAAGCCTATCAGCAACAACTTTGGACTTCGGCAGATAAGGCTATCCTCAGCATAGTTGTTCATCAGCAGTAGAACTTAACTATCCGCGGCATATGCCTTATCAGCAGCAACTTGTAAGTCAGCAAAACTGTGGAATCCGCAACATCTATACTTAGAGAATTTTGTAGCCATCAGTCTTTATCTTTACGGAGAGTTTGTTGCCTTTGAAGGCAATCCAAGAGGAGGAAAGATAGAAGGACAGGGAACCGTGTCCAATGGTGTAAATAGTCTGGAAAGAGTCAACTTTGTCCTCCAGCTGAAATACAATCTGATGAGTGTGTCCTATATTTGTGAGAAAGACTTCCCTACTCTTTTCAACTCCATGGAGTGTTTGATTCTGAAACCTGGAGTAGTTATTCCTTAAGACTTGATTCGTATGCGTGCTCCTCGAAGATTCAAAACCTACGGTCTGGATATGAACAATCCATCAGGAATCGAATCCTGCTTTTTCTCGAAAGCTTCAGAAGATGAGTCTTTCTTATGGCATAGAAGACTAGGACATGTCAACTTCAAACCAATGAATCGTCTTGTTTGAGGAAACCTTGTCACCGGTTTGCCTCTTAAAGACTTCTCTCCTATAGAACACTGTATTTCATGTTTTGAAGGAAAGCAACACAAATCCTCTCACAAACCCAAGACCATTAACTCCATCGACTCTCCTCTCTAATTGCTTCACATGGATCTCTTTGGTCCTGTGAGTGTCATGAGTCATGGTAGAAAGTCTTACTACTTGGTAGTAACCAATGATTTCTCTCGGTTTACTTGGGTATTCTTTCTGGCAAGAAAAGATGAGACGTCGAAAACTCTTAAGATTCATCTGCTGCAGATCGAGAATTTGTTCAATTTAAGGGTGAAGACTATCAGAAGTGATCACGGGACTGAGTTCAAGAATGCCATTCTGGATCTTTTTGTGAAACTAAAGGTATCTCCCCTGTCACACCCCGACCGATGGCGGAATCATCGAGGCGGACAATAGAATGATTGTTCAAAAGCTCATGATAACTAAAAGGTTGCATAATTCATTAATTAAATTTAAAGACAACAAGATCCAAATACAATACATTTCAAATAACCTAGTCTAGTTCGAAACATTGATTTATTTAACTAGATCCGTAGTTCCTAAGTGGAGAAATCTTCGGCAAGCAGTCACATATCCAAACCTGAAACATTATTTAAATCAAGTGTCAACTAAAAAGTTGGTGAGTACATAGGTTTAGTAATTCCAGTAAATAGTAGTGTAAATCATTTTGCAACTCATTGTTTATCTTATTAAACATAGTACATATGATGTATCATTTATTTAATCACAATTCAAACCGAGTTTGACGCGCTTGAACATAGCACAACAGCTAAGTCCGGTATGTTTGAATATAGTTACCCACAATATCCGATATGTTTGAATATAACACGCGGTTATATCCTAGTATGCAGTAATAAACACCCTAACCGGGTGGGCTGGTCAGGCACAATAGATCTATCAATATTATAGTTGGTTGTCTTGTGTTTAAATGTATGTATATCCAAAGAATAAGCATATAGTCTCATGTATAACACGTATAAACAATGTGAGTAGCATGTATAATGTTTCACCCCAAAACGTATAAAAATGTAAAATAGGGGCTATGTAACTCACCTTGCAAGCGGGTATTTGTCCACGCATGTAGGTGATAAGTATGTTGAAGTCTAAGCACAATGAAACCCTATGTAGATAAATGGGTATTATTGTATGTTTATATGTATGTGCGTATTCGTATTTAAATGAGTATAGGTTTGATAATAATATCCTTAATATTTATTTGTATAAAATGTGGTAGAAAATGAATACGGTTTTGTAAAACTTTGACTTATAAAATATTACATTTTTAAATAATTAATCATTATGTTTAATGTATTTAAACAATAATAATAAATAAAAAGATAAGTCTTTATTTGACTAAATATGTTGATATTTTATATATTAAAATTTATATTAACAAGTTTATTAAAAAAAACATTGCTAGTGTTTATATAAAAAAAAATGAGACATTTTATATATTAAATTTATTTTAATAAGTTTATAAAAATGTTACAAGATTTATAAAAATATAGGACATTTTATATATAAAAATGTAATTAAATAAGTTTATAAAATATTACAAGATTTATAAAAATATGGGATATTTTATATATAAAAAATGTATTTAAATAATATTACAAGATTTATAAAAATGGATTAGTTTATAGATAAAAAGATTGTTTAATCGGTTTCAAAATAAACGAACGATCAAACCGACTCGTTTTAGTCTTTAGTGTATAAAAATAATATTAAAATAAGTTAAGAAAATTTAATAAAGTAAAAAAAAATGACAACAGGAGCAAAGTGGGGTTGGGCCGGAGGCCAGAAGACTCGAACCCGGGACCTTATACTCATCGCACACGATACTGACCAGCCGGGCTATAGCCCATCGCTGGTCAGGAACATGTAAATTAATTTATAACCTATGAGTGGTTTGACCACTGGTTCTCGGCAACGACCAGGACTTGTGTCCGGGCAACCTCGATCGGCCGGGAATCAGTGGGCTATGGTCTAGCTGATGATCGTAATCGTTAGTACCACAGTAAACGAATGTTAAGGAACGAAATGTAGTGATAAAACCTGAACCGAAGGGGGGTCTGCGAAGTCGGGAACGAAACCGAGAGTACCCAGAACTGGAACCGGACTTTTGGGGTCGAATTGGAACTTCAAAAGGGCTGGGGAGCTTCGCCTGGATATCACGAACACCGCGGTAACCTCAATTTAAGGAGAGAATAGACGGAGAGAGTGCCATTAACGGATGAAGGTCCAGGGTTGACTTTTAACTTGAATCAGAATCCCGATAGTACACACGGCAATTGATAGTTTGGGTTCACGCGCACCGACCAGACGAACAGAAGGGGCTAGGTTATAGCCGTGGAGGTACTGTGTGTCGGCCGAATTTCATGGGTTTGACTTTGGGTTAGATAATGGCGTCTCGGGAATTCTGATGATATGAAGGCAAATTGGTCGGGGAAACGTGATCGCGTGAGGGCGGCGAGTACAATGGTGCAGGTTTTAGGTGTTGAGGTGTAGAGGGACAGGGCTGGCGGGGCTCGCCGGAAAGCTTTTGGTCCGCCGGACAAAGGAAAAAGGTGACCGGCAAAACGAAATGCAACTTGGCAATTTTGGTCCCTGGGATTTGAAAACGTTTTAAACAGACCCTGGAAACATTTCAAAATAAACCCTTATAGTTCTGTTTAAGACCAAACAGCCCTCAGACTTTAATTTAATTACAAAATTTAATTTCTTTTAAACTTTAATTAATTTAGATTATACTTATATAATTTATAAATCCATTTTCTTTATTAAAAACTAATTATTTTTATTTTTTTTTTAATAATTATCTTATTGAAATAATACATTAAATTATTTATCTAAATTAATGAGTTTATTTTACTTAAATTCTTTTAAACTAAATAAAACTTAAGTATATATAAAATTTTATAAAACTTATGTTTTTATTTAAAATCAATTATTTTGAATGGTTAATTTAATAAAGTTGAAAACCATTAATTTATTTATATAAATATTTTAATTTAATAGCATAATTTATATAGTTTATACCTTCAAATATTTAATTTAAAAATACATAAATTGTACACCAATATACGTGTATATGTTTGATATAAAATTGTTAATATTTACATGATAAATTTCACGACGAAAATTTTCAAAATGTCACAGTCTCCCCAAGTTGAAGGAATTTCGTCCGGAAATTCGATTTACGAAGGTTATAGAAGCGGGAAAGAGATAACAAAAGTCTTAGGATGGAATTACTTCACAAGAGAAAGATTTAGCGAGGAAATATCGTATGATAACGGATGACGGTGTTAGTTCGAGTCGAGTTGATAATTAGTTGATCTAATGGTGTAATGAGATTTATGCATACAATTGCTCGTACAACGCATGAATGTAAACTACTAGAAACCAGATTTAACAATATTGGTGCCAATCACCTTGTGACATAGCATTTTCCTTTAAAACTCCACTCCACGGGTGTTCATATTTTCAAATTTTGCAAAAAAACATTTTCAAAAACCGGTCCTCCTCCTAGTACTTATGCATGGTTTATACTCGTTATATCAAGTGGGTTTATGTATAGGGTGTACCAGCGGCTAACCCACCACCCCTTTGATATACCGGGGATTCCCCGTGCATAATTACTAGGATTTGGAACTTCAACAATTTAAGTAAACTTTAACAGAGCTAGCAAATTGTATGACCGAGTTTAAACATAATAGGTTTGTTTTACAAAAGTATAGGGATGAGATGAATGGTGATAGCATAGCTGTTATATGCGGTCACGGGTTGTAGAACTCATAGCAGTGGATTTCCCCATCCGCTATTTCCATGATATACGAGTTATCAAGATTGGTTGGTTGTTTAGCAGATAGTTGGTTAAAAGCAAGAGACACAATTTTCTATTGGCATGAATATTGAATAAAACGGATGTATAAAGATAGTGAACAAAGGAACGTACCGTTGACAGTGTCGTCATTGGCCGGAGCCTCGTTAGCATTTATATTAAATGCTCGTCCATGAGGACCACCTTGATTTTGAAGTCTTGGACATTGGTTTCGAAAGTGGTTTGGGTCTCCACATTCGTAACAGGCCCGTCCATAGGTGACAGTGAGAGGCACTGGATGATTGCCTTGAGTAGCTTGATTAACGATAGTGCGAGCACGGCAAGTAGTAACAACGTGTCCATAGCGTCCACATTTTGAGCATAGACGGCATGCAGCATGCGGGGCATGGTGATACTTGCAAGTAGGGCATTGGAGAAATGAACCTACATAATTTCTCATAATTTGACCCGTAGGAGTAACTTGGGTCACAGGTACGGCAGGAATGATGGCAGCAAGGTTTTGGGCCTTGCGCTTCCTATCATGATGGGAAGATTTGAGCTCTTCGTCTTTGTCGGACACAGAAGTAGCGGCTTTGACGACCACTTTCTTGGTACCCTTCCTGGATAAGGTACCCGCTTTGACGTGATTGTCAGTCAACACAGCAGACAAACGGATAGCGTCTTCGAGAGTGGAGGGATTACTTCCCAATACGGTGTCTTGGAGCAGCATAGGCAGTCCACCTATGTATTTCTCAATTCCCCGCGCTAAGGGAGTAACCATGTGGGACACGAGCAGACTTAGTTCTTGAAAACGAGTGGTGTAAGCCAAATTCTCTCCGCTATCTTGGGTGAGATCCCAAAATTCAGCTTCGAGCTTCCTCATTTCGTTGCGAGGACAGAACTCGTCAGTCATAAGTCGTTTCATTTCGTCCCAAGACAAGGACATAGCGGATTCGTTGCCTCGAGTACGTTTCTCACCGTTCCACCAGGTGAGTGCTCGTTTTTGGAAGACGCTGGCAGCATAACGGACTTTGAGGTTGTCGGGACAATTGCTGTTTAGGAAAGTACTCTCCATACTTTCAAACCATTGAAGAAGGCTAGTAGCACCTTCCGTCCCGAAGAATTTTGTGGGGTTACAAGAATTGAAATGCTTGAATGTACAGTACGGTGGGTTTGCACCATTCCCTTGCCTATTAGACCCATAACTGTTGTTGTTAACTTGGATCATTTGGCCTACTAGTTGAGTAAGTAGTGCAGCAAGGTCAGTGTTGGGATTGCTGGAGTTAGCATTAGCTGCGCGACGGGGAGGCATTCTATAAAATACCATGAGAAAAGACAAAATTTTATGAGACTTCGGATAAAATAGGCATGCATGTGCCACAGTTGGTAGACTGTTCACAATAATGCAAGCAGGAACGCGAGATGAACCTCATCATGTCGCATGATAATCTATGTAAGTTCTGACTAAAACTGATCACATAATTCATTCAAAATTTATAACACTAAAGAATAGGGGAAATAAGCCATGAAATCTATTCCTGGGAGGATATGATAACATGGATCATTATTCGCGCGATAGGAATGGTCGGGATTCGCATGCACTACAAATCGTTATTATGTGTGCACCCGTAATAATGATTTGTTTTGCATGTTCGTCTAGTTCTTCCTACCTCGCTATAATGTCCCCAAATTTTGAGTTTAAGTTCGGATTGTATCCTTGCGAATACATTGATTATCAACGTTAAATAATTCCTCAAAGCTTTCAAGGAGACATGCTTTAGCCTATAGGTAAACACTCACTTCAGGAATTCTCAGGAAAGCATACGGGTCCGTTTATTTGGATTTATACGAAATGCTTTCCTAGACAGAAAACCCAATGTACAGGTGTCACCCTTCCAGATTGCATGTGTCCTTTACTGGTTTCGAGAAATTAAGTCGTTGACGAGATTTTCAAGATTTTAATAGTCTTGAGAGTCTATGAGTATAAAATGTGTAGGAGTGTTGCAATTAATTAGGAAAGAGTATGGGTAAGGATGGGTAGTGTATTTGTTTGTATAAGTTTTGTTTGTCAAATGTGTATGTAAAGTATGTATCATGTATCAAAGTCTTGTATGTATGTGTATAAGTCTCATGTACCAAACTTGGGAAAATTCAAAATATTACCTAACTACAAATAATTCACATAGCAATTAATCATTTAGCACATAACACATAAAAGGGAGTCCTAGGGTTATAGTCTAGGTCATTGTGTCTAATAACCTAATTCCCTATAAGCATGGCTCTGATACCAATCTGTCACACCCCGACCGATGGCGGAATCATCGAGGCGGACAATAGAATGATTGTTCAAAAGCTCATGATAACTAAAAGGTTGCATAATTCATTAATTAAATTTAAAGACAACAAGATCCAAATACAATACATTTCAAATAACCTAGTCTAGTTCGAAACATTGATTTATTTAACTAGGTCCGTAGTTCCTAAGTGGAGAAATCTTCGGCAAGCAGTCACATATCCAAACCTGAAACATTATTTAAATCAAGTGTCAACTAAAAAGTTGGTGAGTACATAGGTTTAGTAATTCCGGTAAATAGTAGTGTAAATCCTTTTGCAACTCATTGTTTATCTTGTTAAACATAGTACATATGATGTATCATTTATTTAATCACAATTCAAACCGAGTTTGACGCGCTTGAACAGAGCACAACAGCTAAGTCCGGTATGTTTGAATATAGTTACCCACTATATCCGATATGTTTGAATATAACACGCGGTTATATCCGAGTATGCAGTAATAAACACCCTAACCGGGTGGGCTGGTCAGGCACAATAGATCTATCAATATTACAGTTGGTTGTCTTGTGTTTAAATGTATGTACATCCAAAGAATAAGCATATAGTCTCATGTATAACACGTATAAACAATGTGAGTAGCATGTATAATGTTTCACCCCAAAACGTATAAAAATGTAAAATAGGGGCTATGTAACTCACCTTGCAAGCGGGTATTTGTCCACGCGTGTAGGTGATAAGTATGTTGAAGTCTAAGCACAATGAAACCCTATGTAGATAAATGGGTATTATTGTATGTTTATATGTATGTGCGTATTCGTATTTAAATGAGTATATGTTTGATAATAATATCCTTAATATTTATTTGTATAAAATGTGGTAGAAAATGAATATGGTTTTGTAAAACTTTGACTTATAAAATATTACATTTTTAAATAATTAATCATTATGTTTAATGTATTTAAACAATAATAATAAATAAAAAGATAAGTCTTTATTTGACTAATTATGTTGATATTTTATAAATTAAAATTTATTTTAACAAGTTTATTAAAAAAAACAATGCTAGTGTTTATATAAAAAAAATGAGACATTTTATATATTAAATGTATTTTAATAAGTTTTTAAAAATGTTACAAGATTTATAAAAATATAGGACATTTTATATATAAAAATGTAATTAAATAAGTTTATAAAATATTACAAGATTTATAAAAATATGGGATATTTTATATATAAAAAATGTATTTAAATAATATTACAAGATTTATAGAAATGGATTAGTTTATAGATAAAAAGATTGTTTAATCGGTTTCAAAATAAACGAACGATCAAACCGACTCGTTTTAGTCTTTAGTGTATAAAAATAATATTAAAATAAGTTAAGAAAATTCAATAAAGTAAAAAAAATGACAACAGGAGCAAAATGGGGTTGGGCCGGAGGTCAGAAGACTCGAACCCGGGACCTTATACTCATCGCACACGATAGTGACCAGCCGGGCTATAGCCCATCGCTGGTCAGGAACATGTAAATTAATTTATAACCTATGAGTGGTTTGACCACTGGTTCTCGGCAACGACCAGGACTTGTGTCCGGGCAACCTCGATCGGCCGGGAATCAGTGGGCTATGGTCTAGCTGATGATCGTAATCGTTAGCACCACAGTAAACGAATGTTAAGGAACGAAATGTAGTGATAAAATCTGAACCGAAGGGGGGTCTGCGAAGTCGGGAACGAAACCGAGAGTACCCAGAACTGGAACCGGACTTTTGGGGTCGAATTGGAACTTCAAAAGGGCTGGGGAGCTTCGGCTGGATATCACGAACACCGCGGTAACCTTAATTTAAGGAGAGAATAGACGGAGATAGTGCCATTAACGGATGAAGGTCCAGGGTTGACTTTTAACTTGAATCAGAATCCCGATAGTACACACGACAATTGATAGCTTGGGTTCACGCGCACCGACCAGACGAACAGAAGGGGCTAGGTTATAGCCGTGGAGGTACTGTGTGTCGGCCGAATTTCATGGGTTTGACTTTGGGTTAGATAATGGCGTCTCGGGAATTCTGATGATATAAAGGCAAATTGGTCGAGGAAACGTGGTCGCGTGAGGGCGGCGAGTACAATGGTGCAGGTTTTAGGTGTTGAGGTGTAGAGGGACAGGGCTGTCGGGGCTTGCCGGAAAGCTTTTGGTCCGCCGGACAATGGAAAAAGGTGACCGGCAAAACGAAATGCAACTTGGCAATTTTGGTCCCTGGGATTTGAAAACGTTTTAAACAGACCCTGGAAACATTTCAAAATAAACCCTTATAGTTCTGTTTAAGACCAAACAGCCCTCATACTTTAATTTAATTACAAAATTTAATTTCTTTTAAACTTTAATTAATTTAGATTATACTTATATATTTTATAAATCCATTTTCTTTATTAAAAACTAATTATTATTTTTTTTTAATAATTATCTTATTGAAATAATATATTATATTATTTATCTAAATTAATGAGTTTATTTTACTTAAATTCTTTTAAACTAAATAAAACTTAAGTATATATAAAATTTTATAAAACTTATGTTTTTATTTAAAATCAATTATTTTGAATGGTTAATTTAATAAAGTTGAAAACCATTAATTTATTTATATAAATATTTTAATTTAATAGCATAATTTATATAGTTTATACCTTCAAATATTTAATTTAAAAATGCATAAATTGTACACCAATATACGTGTATATGTTTTGATATAAAATTGTTAATATTTACATGATAAATTTCATGACAAAAATTTTTGAAATGTCACATCCCCGCAGTTCAGTGCACCTCGTACTTCACAACAAATTGGTGTAGTTGATCGAAGAAATCGCACGTTGATAGAAGCAGCAAGAACAATGATTGTTGATTCTAAGCTTCTTATCACCTTTTGGGCTGTAAGGCGCCAAACCCGAGAGGCCTCACTTGTTGGATTTACTCATTCACAAACAGTTCTTAAACTTGAATATCAAATAACGCAGCGGAAAATTTCATTTCAAACATAACATAACATCATTCAACATGCGGAAGCGTAAACATTGTCTAAAACATAACATAACATAATCAAAACATAACGGGATTCCAGACTTCATAGATCGACCGGGTAACCCTTCATATCGTCCATACCTGTCCTTAACCTGAATGTGCAAACTAAAAGTCAGCTACGCTAGTGAGTTATATGATTTCATAAAAACTCTAACATTTACATTTGCCAAAAACATAACATTCATTCATTTAATAAAACCGTATGTAAAAACCTGCAATAACTTAACATCATCAAAACCTCGTAATCATATCATCATAACATAAGTCAACATGAACCGAATATGCGCCTTCTTGTAACCGTCAATTCCATACATCACATACTGGTGGAGAAACCCCAGGGCACGCCACCACTAGGCCCTTCAACACAGTACATTACCTGTAGGCGGAGATACCTAGGGCCCGATACCCCAAAGCCATTCAACACCAGAACCTTAGGAACGGTACCACACGGATATACGCACCTTCACCTTAAGCACGACATCCCAAAGGATAGCACGTACCTTCACCTTAAGCATTGTTCCCTCGCAGTGACCAGTACCTTCAATAGGGATCCCGGTAACCCCCATGGTGACCGTCATCACCCCTTTATCCACCGAGTCGTACAACAATTGGCCAGCCACAACGGCTCCTAAAAGGTAAGGCCCATAACATACATGCATACCTTAGTTCCCGAAAGAACTCGTGGCAGATTCGTTCATTTCGTGACTTTTTATAAAAACCGTTACCTCCTTTACATCATTTTAGTTAAAGCATTCGTACGTTTTATTATATAACATTTCCTTCGTAAACCATTCATAAACTTCTTTGGCAAAACATTTCGTAAACACATTTCAACTTTCCTTTCGTAAACATCATTTCATAAAACATCATTTTGTAAGTATGCACACCAGCCCCAAAATATTACTAAAACATTTGAATGAGGGCTCTAGAACTAACCTGGTAAGCTAGTCTCGTTGTCCGAAACCAAAGGCCCAATAACTTCACGTACGATCTGGATTGAGTAGTTAAATACACATCAGACCTAATCCCGACTCTAACGGTTTAACCATTCTGAATTAGGCGAACTTATGGCTAAGTTCGCCTTCTACCAACCTGGCGAACTTACTGGGGAACTTAAGCTAAGTTCGCCTGATTTTGCCAAACGAACTTGTCCTGCGACCTTAATCAAGTTCGCCCCTTAATGCCTTAGCGAAATTATTAAGTTTGCCACATCAGAGCCTGGCGAACTTAACAAGTTCGCCCTGCGGGCTGTATTCTTCCTCACAAAACCCTAACTTTTGCATGTAGATCTGAGTTCGCCAAGACCCGATCTTTTTATGTAAAAAACGTTCATTTATCATTAATGAAGCTAGATCTATGTCTAAAACATAGCATAACATAACATAATCAAAACATAACGGGATGTCAGACTTCATAGATCGACCGGGTAACTCTTCATCGCTTGCCAAGCATCACCGTCCATCGTCCATACCTGTCCTTAACCTGAATGTGCAAACTAAAAGTCAGCTACGCCGGTGAGTTCTATCATTTCATAAAAACTTTAACATTTACATTTGCCAAAAACATAACATTCATTCATTTAATAAAACCGTACGTAAAAACCTGCAATAACTTAACATGATTAAAACCTCGTAATCATATCGTCATAACATAAATCAACATGAACCGAATATGCGCCTTCTCGTAACCGTCAATTCCATACATCACATACTGGTGGAGAAACCCCGGGGCATGCCACCAGTAGGCCCTTCAACACCGTACATTACCTGTAGGAGGAGAAACCTAGGGCCCGATACCCTAAAGCCATTCAACACCAGAACCTTAGGAACGGTACCACAAGGATATACGCACCTTCACCTTAAGCACAGCATCCCAAAGGATAGCACGTACCTTCACCTTAAGCATTGTTCCCTCGCAGGGACCAATACCTTCAATAGGGATCCCGGTAACCCCCATGGTGACCGTCGTCACCCCTTTATCCACCGAGTTGTACAACAATTGGCCAGCCACAAAGGCTCCTAAAAGGTAAGGCCCATAACATACATGCATACCTTAGTTCCCGAAAGAACTCGTGGCAGATTCGTTCATTTCGTGACTTTTTATAAAAACCGTTACCGCCTTTACATCATTTTAGTTAAAACATTCGTTCGTTTTATTATATAACATTTCCTTCGTAAACCATTCATAAACTTCTTTGGCAAAACATTTCGTAAACACATTTCAACTTTCCTTTCGTAAACATCATTTCATAAAACATCATTTTGTAAGTATGCACACCAGCCCCAAAACATTAATAAAACATTTGAAGGAGGGCTCTAGAACTAACCTGGTAAGCTAGTCTTGTTGTCCTAAACCAAAGGCCCAATAACGTCACGTACGATCTAGATTGAGTAGTTAAATACACATCAGACCTAATCCTGACTCTAACGGTTTAACCATTCTGAATTAGGCGAACTTAAGGCTAAGTTCGCCTTCTACCAACCTGGCGAACTTACTGGGAAATTAAGCTAAGTTCGCCTGATTTGGCCAAACGAACTTGTCCTGCGAACTTAATCAAGTTCACCCCTTGATGCCTTAGCGAACTTATTAAGTTTGCCACATCAGAGCCCGGCGAACTTAACAAGTTCGCCCTGCGGGCTGTCTTCTTCCTCACAAAACCCTAACTTTTGCATGTAGATCTGAATTCGCCAAGACCCGATCTTTTTATGTCAAAAACGTTCATTTATCATTAATGAAGCTAGATCTATGTTTATTTTAAAGTTTCATATGTAAAAGTGTCAAATTTTTAGCCAAAACCCGAAAACCCCAAAATAACTAAAAACTCAGATCTAGATCAAGTCATTACCTTTTTCGAACTTCTGAATCGAAGGATCTACTCACGAGCAATGTAGGAACAAGATGCTAGCTTCACGGGTCGATCCAACACCTTTCTCTCTCTACAATTTCTCTCTCTAGAATGTGTAGAATGAGAGAAATGAGGTGGGCTAAGGTATTTATAGTGAGAGGCTCCCCCTTTTGAGCCCATTAGCGCCCAAGCCCAAAGGCCGGCCCATTCCTCGCTCATTTATTTCGTTCGTTTCACATCGTAACCCGCTCGTTATTCTTCTTTTATTTCTGGGATGTTACAAGTCTACCCCACTTACAATAGGTTTCGTCCTCGAAACCTGTCATAAGTCAAATGGTCGAGGGTACACTCCCCAATATCTGTCTTCGTGTCCCAAGTGGCTTCTGGTCCCTTTTGATGCTTCCAATGGACTTTAACCAATTAAACAATTTTATTATGTAAACGTTTCTCCTTCCGATCCAAGATGGCCATGGGTTCTTCGATGTAGTTAAGGTTGTTGTCCACCTCGATGTCGGTAAGTGGTACATGATTCGTTTCATCTGACAGACACTTTCTCAAGTGTGATACATGGAACGTCAGAGGAATCCCTCTTAGTTCATCAGGTAACTAAAGCCGATAAGCGACTTCACCAATCCCAGCCATTATTCTGAATGGTCCGACAAACCTCGGACTTAGATTTCCTCTCTTTCTGAATCGTATGATTCCTTTCCGGGGCGACACTTTCAACATTACTCTGTCCCTGACATCAAACTCAATAGGCCTTCATCGTTTATCCGCGTAGGATTTCTGACGATCTTGGGCGGCCTTCATTCGTTCCTTGATCTGATCGAACTTTTCTGACGTTTCCCTTACGACTTCAAGACTTTCTAATTCCTTCTGTCCAATCTCACCCCAGCAAACCGGGGTCCTGCATCTTCTCCCATACAACATTTCATAAGGCGGCATGCCTATCATCGTGTGATGGCTGTTGTTGTAGGAGAATTCGGCTAACTGTAGATGATTGTCCCAACTGCCGCCGAAATCAATAACACAAGCACGGAGCATGTCCTCCAACGTTTGAATGGTCCTTTTGGACTGGCCATGCGTCTGCGGGTGGTATGCCGTACTGATATTAAGCCTCATGCCCATCGCCTCATGAAATCTCTTCCAGAACCTCGATGTGAATCTTGTGTCCCGGTCAGATACGATCGTCAAAGGTATCCCATCCCGTGCTACTACTTCGTTAATAAATACTTCTGCTAACCTATCCGACTAGAACGTCTCACGAATAGGTAGGAAATGAGCTACTCTTCGTTAAACGGTCCATAATTACCCAAATGGTGTCATGATCTTTAGCTGTACGAGGTAGCTTGGTTATGAAGTCCATTGTAATGTGTTCCCATTTCCATTCCGGTATATCCAGTGGTTGAATCTTCCCATACGGTTTCTGGTGTTCGGCTTTCACTTGTGAGCAAGTCAAGCACTTGCTTACGTATTTCGTCACTTCATATTTCATTCCAGGCCACCAGTAGTCCTTCCTCATATCTTGGTATATTTTGTTGGTGCCGGGATGGATAGAGTACCGAGACTTATGAGCGTCATCCAGGATTTTGGTTCTAAGCTCGCCACCCATAGGTATCCATACCCGTCCAAAACGTGTCGTAACACCAAGGGTGTTATATTCCAACTTGTCGTGTTGGCCAACCATCCTCTCCTTCTTTATGTTTTCTTCTCTCAGTGCCTCATCCTAAGCCTGTTCAATTTCTCTCATCACATCCGGTGTTACCACCAACTGGCAAGCTTTCACTCTAATAGGAGCAGGCACATCCTTTCGGCTTAGAGCGTCAGCCACCACCTTCGCCTTTCCAAGATGGTATATGATTTCACAATCATAATCCTTTAAAAGTTCCAACCATCGCCTCTACCTCTACCTCATATTTAGCTCATTTTGTTTGAAGAAGTACTTCTAACTTTTGTGTTCGGAGTAAATGGTAAACTTCACCCCGTAAAGATAGTGCCTCCACATTTTCAATGCGAATATGACAATAGCAAGTTCCAAATCATGAGTCGGATGATTGACTTCGTGAACTTTCAGCTGTCGGGATGCATACGCGATCACTCTCCCACATTGCATTAGCACGCACCCCAATCCCTGACCCGAAGTGTCAGAGTATACCACCAAGTCTTCATTGCCCTCTGGAAGAGCCAAGACTGGAGCTTGGGTTAACTTCTCTTTCAGTTCCTTAAACGCCTCATCCTGGGTCGAACCCCATTCGTATTTTAACTCCTTCCGTGTCAACTTCGTCAACTGCGAAGCAATTTTCACGAAATATTGAATGAATCTTCGATAGTAGCCTGCCAATTCTAAGGAATTGTGGATTTCAGTCGGCGTCTTAGGAATATCCCAATCTCTTACCGTCATTATCTTTGCTGGGTCCACCATAATGCCGTTTAGGTTAATGACGTGACCTAGGAATTGGACTTCCCTAAGCCAGAACGCGCATTTGGAGAACTTAGCATACAGTTTCTCCTTCTTCAAAGCTTCCAACACCTCCTTCAAGTGACATGCTTGATCACCCTCGTTCTTGGAGTAGATAAGGATATCATTGATGAACATAATCACTGATCGGTCCAGCATCGGTCGATACACCCTATTCATCAAATCGATGAATGCCGCGGGGGCGTTTTTCAATCCGAAGGACATCACGCAGAACTCGAAATGTCCATAATGCGTGCGAAACACGTTTTCGGTATGTCTTCTTCCCTCACCTTCAACTGATGGTACCCGGATCGAAGGTCGATTTTTGAGAACCAACTTCCACCCTGTAATTGATCAAACAGGTCGTCGATCCTTGGTAAAGGGTACTTGTTCTTCACCGTTCGTTTGTTCAACTCACGATAATCAATACACATTCTCATCGAAACATCCTTCTTCTTCACAAACAACACCGGAGCACCCCAAGGCGAGATGCTCGGTTAGATAAATCCTTTCTCAAGTAATTCGTCTAGTTGTTCCATTAGTTCTTTCATCTCCACTGGTGTTAGTCGATACGGAGCCTTGGCCACAGGATGGGCATCTGATTCTAAATCAATTTGGAACTCAATCTCTTTGTTGGGTGGTATCCTAGGCAAATCCTCTGGAAACACCTCCGAGTACTCGCGTACCACGGGTACATCGTCTAGTTCCTTCACTTCCTTACACTTGTCAATCACGTACAACAGATAAGCCTCGCATCCCCGCCTCAGGTAATCTGCTGCCTTAATCATTGAGATTACGTTAGGCATCGGGGAGTCAAGATCTCCAAAAACCTCGATTTCGCTACCGTCTAGAGCCTTGAGTCGGATTATCTTTCGTTTACATATGATTTGTGCTTCGTTGGTAGTTAACCAATCCATACCCAACATGACATCAAACCCTCCTAAAACCATAACAAACAATCTGATAGGGAACCTATGGCTTTCTATTTTTATCGTGGAGTTGTTAACTACATAAGTCACTCTCGCAGTTCTACCCTCAGCGGTTTTTTCACTAAAGGCTCGTTCTATTTTACTAACCATGTACTTTACTCGTTTACAGAAAGCAGTTGATATAAAACTTTTATTGGAACCCGAATCAAATAACATGGAAACAAAAGTTTTGTCAAGGATGAACGTACCTGACGCCACATCGGGGTCTGCCCTGGCTTGGTCCTGCGTCAGTGCGTGCGCTCAAGTCCTTGCCCGGGGCCTTTCATCTTTCTTCTCGGTGCTCTTCCCTTTCCTAGTTTCCCCCATTCTTGGCTTTGTGCAGTCCCTACTCAGATGCCCAGTTCCCCCACAGTTATAGCACTTGTAGAGTTGGGGGCATTCACGTGAGTAATGTCCAATTTTGCCACACTTGAAGCATAGATTGGATCCCAGTCTACACTCACCCATATATTCCTTCCCACACTTATTACACATCGTTATCTCCTCCACCCGAGCCCTCATATCCCGAGCCCCAAACATCTTTCCACATGTTCGTTTGTTTTGGAAGCTAAGTTTATTCTTGGGTTCCTTAATGTCAACATCATTTAGTGCCAGATCATCATACACTACACCACTGAGTTCCACCATAGAATCATAGGTACTAGGGGTGTTTGCTTTGATGAAAGTGTGGACCTTATCCGGCAATCCTTGGATGCAGCAGGCAACTTTTCTCTCCTCAGTCGTGATCAGATGCGGCACCAGACATGCCAGTTCATTGAATCTGGTAGTGTATTGCCGATGTGTTTTACTTTCGACTTTAAATCCTAGAAACTCTCTTTCCACCTTCTCAATTTCATTCCTCGGGCAGAAGTTCTTGATCACCAATGTTTTTAAATTGTTCCACAGCATTGCGTCAACCGTCTCGTCCCCCTTAGCTTGACGTACACCTTCCCACCAATGGGATGCTTCCTCCCTCAACGAGTTAGCAGCAAATTTTACAACTTGATTCGCTCGACACTTGTTCAGACGAATGGCGGCTTCCATACGTATCACCCAGTAAAAAGTAGCTACCGTATCTTTCTTTCTAGTCAGAACCGGTGGGTCACATGCCTTGAAGGACTTATAGTCTCAACCGCGAGCAGGCAGTGCGTTAACTGCCTCAATGATCGGGGCATCAGTTGCCGTGTTGGACCCGCCCGCCTCATTAGCCCTCTTCAATGTTTCTGCCAGCAGATCTGGCAAGGTAGCCTTCATCGGCTAAGTAAACTCGCGTGCCAGGGCCACCTGCACTTCCGGTTCGAAAGTGAAGTGTTGTTCTTCCACGGGAGTCCGTTTAGTTCCATGCACGCTGACTTCCTGTTCCGTGTGGACCCTTCCCTCTTCCCTATACTCCTGACGAGTTGGAGTCCTACCATGACCACCGGTACGACCGTCGATACGGCCTCCACCATGCCTTCCGTTTCCTCTTCTCGCCATTTCGTTATATAAGACAACGAATCCAATGTCATCACGCTAGTTAACAACTAGAATTCACACCACCTTTTGACTTCCATTTGACCACCTTTGTGATTCCATCAGAACACAAGTCCTATCCTATCACTTCTAAGGCATACTATATATGTAAATATATTTACTACCTTCATACTTGATGCTGTGGCTCGAGTTACCGATACTGGTATCCGCTTTCGTTCCCATTCACATTTTAAGTTCAGACACCGGGAGTGTTCGAATCTCTCAAACTATTATTCTGATACCAACTTGTAAGCCCCTAAACCCGGGAGGCCTCACTTGTTGGATTTACTCATTCAATAACAGTTCTTAAACTTGAATATCAAATAACGTAGTGGAAAATTTCATTTCAAACATAACATAACATCATTCAACATGCGGAAGCGTAAACATTGTCTAAAACATAACATAGCATAATCAAAACATAACGGGATGCCAGAATTCATAGATCGACCGGTTAACTCTTCATCGCTTGCCAAGCATCACCGTCCATCGTCCATACCTGTCCTTAACCTAAATGTGCATACTAAATGTCAGCTACGCTAGTGAGTTCTAGCATTTCATAAAAACTTTATCATTTACATTTGCCAAAACCATAACTTTCATTCATTTATTAAAACCGTACGTAAAAACCAGCAATAACTTAACATCATCAAAACCTCATAATCATATCATCATAACATAAGTCAACATGAACTGAATCTGCGCCTTCTCATAACCGTCAATTCCATACATCACATACTGGTGGAGAAACCCTGGGGCACGCCACCACTAGGCCCTTCAACACCGTACATTACCTGTAGGCGGAGAAACCTAGGGCCCGATACCCCAAAGCCATTCAACACCAGAACCTTAGGAACGGTACCACCACACGCACCTTCACCTTAAGCATGGCGTCCCAAAGGATAGCACGTACCTTCACCTTAAACATTGTTTCCACGCAGGGACCAGTACCTTCAATAGGGATCCCGGTAACCCCCATGGTGACCGTCGTCACCCCTTTATCCACCCAGTTGTACAACAGTTGTCCAGCTACAAAGGCCCCTAAAAGTTAAGGCCCATAACATACATGCATACCTTAGTTCCCGAAAGAACTCGTGGCATATTCGTTCATTTCGTGACTTTTTTTAAAAACCGTTACCGTCTTTACATCATTTTAGTTTAAGCATTCGTATGTTTTATTATATAACATTTCCTTTGTAAACCATTCATAAACTTCTTTGGAAAAACATTTCGTAAACACATTTCAACTTTCCTTTCGTAAACATCATTTCATAAAACATCATTTTGTAAGTATCCACACCAGCCCCAAAACATTAATAAAACATTTGAAGGAGGGCTCTAGAACTCACCTGGTAAGCTAGTCTCGTTGCTCTAAACCAAAGGCCCAATAACGTCACGTACGATCTGGATTGAGTAGTTAAATACACATCAGACCTAATCCCGAATCTAATGGTTTAACCATTCTTAATTAGGCGAACTTAAGTCTAAGTTAGCCTTCTACCAACCTGGCGAACTTACTGGAGAACTTATGCTAAGTTTGCCTGATTTAGCCAAACGAACTTGTCCTGCGAACTTAATCAAGTTCTCCCCTTGGTGCCTTAGTGAACTTATTAAGTTTGCTACATCAGAGCCCTGCGAACTTAACAAGTTCGCCCTGCGTACTTAACAAGCTCGCCCTGCGTGCTGTCTTCTTCCCCACAAAACCCTAACTTTTGCATGTAGATCTGAGTTCGCCAAGACCCGATCTTTTTATGTCAAAAAAGTCCATTTATCATTAATGAATCTAGATCTATGTTTATTTTGAAGTTTCATACGTAAAAGTGTCAACTTTTTAGCCAAAACCCGAAAACCCCAAAATAACTAAAAACTCAAATCTAGATCAAGTCGTTAACTTTTTTAAAACTTCTGAATCGGGGGATCTACTCACGCGCAATGGAGGAACAAGATGCTAGCTTCACGGGTCGATCCAAACCTTTCTCTCACTATGGTTTCTCTCTCTAGAATGTATAAAATGAGAGAAATAAGGTGGGCTAAGGTATTTATAGGTAGAGGCTCCTCCCCTTTGAGCCCATTCGTGCGCAAGCCCAAAGGCCGGCCCATTCCTCGCTCGTTTATTTCGTTCGTTTCGCATCGTAACCCGCTCGTTATTCTTATTTTATTTTTAGGATGTTACATTGGCCGAGGCCGTCAATACATCATGGTTTGTTCAAAATCTTTTCCTCATTACCAAAAGTTGCAACAAGACCCCCTATGAGATCATGTACGAGCGAAAGCCTGTTATTGATTTCTTCAAAAAATTTGGATGTGTCTGCACTATGTTGAACTCTTCGGATCAACAGAACAAGTTTGAAGCTAAAGCTGATGAATGTTATTTTGTGGGCTACTCTTATAATCAAAGTGCTTTTCATGTCTACAACAAGAGAAGAAGAATCGTGCTGGAATCCATCGACATCAATTGGCACGAAAGCAATCACACGGACTCAGGGGACGGTCCTGATTGTCTTTATGACGTTGAATCTTTATTTAAATCATTTAATCTTCCTGTGTTTACTAATATATCTATTTTAGCTAATCCTCTCTTGTCTGTGAATAACCTAGGTCCCATAAATGACTCAAGCTCATCCTCAACCAGTCAGCAAGTAGATGTTCCTCCTATAATTTATGTTGACCCCACTTCGGGTCCTTAGTTTCTAGTGCAACAGGTGAAACTATTAAAGAACATACTCCTCCAATAGTGGATGTTGGTCAACAGTCCTCTACTGCAGATCTTGAAGTGGAAGAAGCAGTGATTCCAGACAACAATATCACAAATTTGGAAGACAATCTAGAAGAGGATGTGATTCCATAGTTATGAGTACACAAGAATCAACCTACTGATAATATCATTTTTCCTCTCAACGTGGGAGTTTGAACTAGAAGTGCCACAGAAGCAATGAATGACGGTCTTTTCACATGCCTCATCTTTCAAGTTAAACCAAAGAATATCAAAGCTGCTTTACTTGAGAATAGTTGGGTGGAGGCAATGCAGGAACAAAGTCCGCTTGGTACTCGTTGGGTATTTCGTAACAAAAAGAATGAAGGAGGGATCTTGGTTCGAAATAAAGCCCGTTTGGTAGTTTAGGGGCTTTACCAAGAAGAAGGAATTGATTTTGAGGAAGTATTTGCACCAGTGGCACACTTGGAAGCCATCAGAATGTTTCTCGCCTACGCATCCTACATGGACTTCACATTCTATCAAATAGATATTAAAAGCGCATTTCTATATGGAAAGGTCCAAGAAGAAGTTTATGTCAAGCAGCCAACGGGTTTCATTGATCCAACTTATCCAGACCGTGTCTACAAATTGGAGAAGGCAGTGTACGATCTTCATCAAGCACCTCATGCATGGTATGAAACCTTATCCAAGCATCTGCTTAATAATGGTTTTACAAAGGGAGCTATTGACCAAACTTTTTTTTAAGGAAGGATGGTGCGGATACCATTTTGGTGCAAATTTATGTTGATGATATCATTTTCGGATCCACTAATCCGAGGATGTGCAAAGAGTTTGAGGAAGTGATGCGTTCTAAGTTCGAAATGAGTTCCATGGGGGAAATGAAGTTCTTTCTTGGATTGCAAGTTGATCAGTCGGAGTCAGGGATTCACATTCATCAAGAGAAATACGTCAAAGAGATTCTGACCAAGTTCAAAATGACCGAGTCTCATCCATTCGAAACTCCCGTGGAAGTTTGACATTCTCTATCTCTTGATATGGATGGTGAAAGCGTTGATTAGCACCTCTACCGCTCCATGATAGGATCTCTCATGTATCTGATTACCAGCAGATCAGACATCATGTTTGCTGTGTGCTTATGTGCACGTGTAGAAGCATGTTTTAGTAACTATAGATTAAATTCTATGTATCGGTGTACTAGGCTAGTACGAAGGAGGGTGTTCCTGCGTACTTAGCTTGTTAACCAGTTGTTCCTACGTACTTAGTAAGTACGCAAGGCTTTTGCCTTGCGTACTTAGCAAGTACGCATGACCAATGCCCTGCATACTTAGCCAAGTACGCATGACCAATGCCCTGCGTACTTAGCCAAGTACGCAGGCAGTGTTCCTGTCCCTATAAATAGAAGACTTGTCTTCATTTGTAAGTGGAACTTCTGGGAACTAGGTCGAGAGGTGTCCGGGCGGGATGAGCTTTCGTTCCCCTGGACCGTGAGCTTAGATGAGAGATGTGTGCTCCTTCGGTATGTAGTCTGTAATACGGGATGACTTCTATGTTATGGATTACGTATCATTTCATTATCTTTTGTTTATGTTCGTGTTTCTCTGTCTCATTTCTTGGTTCCCACATAAATCACAGAACAGGTCCGTGTTATCTCCGATGCGCGACGAGGCTCCCGGGACCTACAAGTGGTATCAGAGCCTCGGTTTTCATTGATTTGTGTTCCAGTTTTGATTTTTTAGGGCTTTGAGCAGATCTGTGTTCATACGAGTTCATACTTTTTCAGACCTAAAATCCTTAAAATCGATTTTGTTATCACTTCATTTGGTGTTTGGAGGGCGAAGGGTTTGTTAGATGATGATTTCTACGCTTTTGGAAGCATCAATTTCTCAGATCCATCACTTTTCGAGCATTCTCCTCAAAATCCGTTAAGAACACTGTTGTACTGAACAAGTATGCAGAATCACCTTTTCTGTGAATTTGCTAAGTACGCATGGGTTAGCCATGCGTACTTAGTAAGTACGCATGAGAAGTGACCTGCGTACTTAGCTAAGTACGCACGAGCATTTCTCTGCGCACTTAACAAGTACGCATGGGTACTTGGCTTTGCGTATTTACTAAATACACATGAACACCCTTTATGTGCGTATTTACTAAGTACGCATGAACTAACATCTGGGATTCAAAAAAAAATTGGAAATGAACATCTTCGAGAATTTGGTTGACTCGTGAAGATACAGAATAGAGTTGGACACATCTGGTGTGAAGACTAAAGTTTATCTTACTGGATTTCCTATGGGAGCTGGTTAGTTTGATGCAGGTTATTGGAAATTCAAACTCTCTATCATATGCCAGCTGATTTGGAGGAATTCTAAGTCAGGGTGGAGGTTGCTACTGCTGAGAGGATGAACTACAATGAGTTGTGTTGAGTTAGTTGGTCCTTATTGAAGCACTTGGTTTGGTCTACAATGAAAGCTACAGTTAAGAGGGAGTCGGGTTTGTCATCACTTGACAATTGAAGACTGAAGTTTAAAGATTTGAAGATCTCAAGTGGAATGCCAGAAGATCAAGTCTCGCCAGAAGACACGTGATGTCATTAGTTTAGAGGGAGTATGTTAGGACATTCTTTGTAAACTGATGATTATCATGTTAGTGATAGATAGAATTCGATGTTATAGTTAAGAGGGAGTCTGTAGAAGCATGTTTTAGTAACTATAGATTAAATTCTATGTATCGGTGTACAAGGCTAGTACGCAGGAGGGTGTTCCTGCGTACTTAGCTTGTTCACCAGTTGGTCCTGCGTACTTAGTAAGTACGCAAGGCTTTTGCCTTGCGTACTTAGCAAGTACGGATGACCAATGCCCTGCGTACTTAGCCAAGTACGCAGGTAGTGTTCCTGCCCCTATAAATAGAAGACTTGTCTTCATTTGTAGATGGAACTTCTGGAACAAGGTTGAGAGGTGTCCAGGTCGGGACGAGCTCTCCCGACCCCTGGATCGTGAGCTTAGATGAGAGATGTGCGCTCCTTCGGTATGTAGTCTGTAATACGGGATGACTTTTATGTTATGGATTACATATCGTTTCATTATCTTTTGTCTTTGTTCGTGTTTCTCTGCTTCGTTTTCTTTGTTCCCACACAAATCACAGAACAGCTCCATGTAATTCCACTGCACGACGAGGCTTCTAGGACCTACAGCACGCTTTCAGACTAATCCTAAACTCTCCCATTTAACTGCTGCCAAACGTATTTTAAGATATTTAAAGTATAAGCCAAAACTTGGACTTTCGTATCCTAAAAATAACTTGTTTGATATTGTTGCATATTAAGATTCACACTATGGGGGACGCAACTTAGACCGCAAATCCACTTCTAGGGGTTGTCTATTTCTTGGCAATCGACTTGTGTCCTTGCAATGTAAGAAACAGACCACCGTTTCTCAGTCCACAGCAGAAGTTGATTACATTGTTGCAGCCCTTTGTTATTCACAAGACCGGTGGATACACCATCAGATGCTTGACTATGGCATCACATTTCATGAAATACCTATTCTGTGTGACAACACTATTGTTCCTCACATCACCAAAAATCCCTTTCAGCACTCCAAAACCAAACACATTGAAATCAATCACCATTCTTCCGTGACTGTGTTGAGAAGAAGCACATCAAAATTGTTGAAGTCAAAACCGACAAGCAAACCGCTGACATCTTCACTAAAGCATTCGATTCTGCCAGATTTGAGAAATTGGTGGAAATGCTCGGAATGCTCAATTTTCAGTAACCTTGTGCATAAGTCTTTTCTGTTTAAACTTGTTAATTGGGAAGATTTTCAAAAATATTTTACCTTCTATGTAGTTATTTTCTTTTACTTATATTCAAAAGCAAATCTTTTGTGGGAGAAAGTTGACAATGTCAGAAAGAAAAAGAATTGTTTTGTATATATCTGTGATTACTTTATAAAGTGTTATCCTCTATCTTACAGTTGTTATTGAAATTGTTTCAGGAAAATCTAATCCGACCCTGTGAGAAGTGATTGAGTTTGGTCATACCTCTTGAAGCATGGAATGGACCATAAGCGATGGTGCTTACTGAGGAATAGTCGATAGGCCCGACATATGGTTATAACTCTTCAGTAGTGTGAAAAATATAAATCTCAATCGTACACGTGTGTTTGAACCCACTTTTGAAATATCTAACCCATTTTAGCTAAGAAAACTGATTCAATCAGATATAGGCTTACGTGTTGGATTCTGATTCATGCGCCAGGTGACCGTCAAAGTAACAAAAGTTACCGTCGATGACCCCGTCTGTTTTGCTTACGCAAAGATCTCATGTGCTCATCTTTTTCCCATCCACTTGGATGATTTGACCTCGTCTATTTTTCTTACGCAAAGATCTCAGGTGTTCAACCTTTTTCTATCCACTTGGATAATTTTACGACTTCTTCTGTTTTGCTTACGCAAAGATCTAGATTGTTCGTACCTTTTAGTATCCACTTGGATATTTTTCATTTTACATCTTCTCAGTCAACTTGGATTTTATTTTTTACTTTGGTGATGAATTGACTTACCAAGATGGTACCCTGGTTAACCGGAAAGAGATGATAGGATGAATACGGGTATTTTTTGAGGATTGATATGCTTTCAAAACCATTTTATTTCAAAACGTGGAGTACGATGTGTTTCGTGCTTAAATGGTACCTTATAATCACATGAAATCTTGTACAAACAAATGCTCGGGTTTACCTTGCAAAAGTATTGGCTATCTTCACGGATTCGCAGTAGCTGATTGCAAAAGGAAGTGTTTCAAGAGTTTGAATCAGACATGATCTCACTTTGGATCTTTTCTAAGGCTAAGTGTACACATCCTTTTTATTTGGTTTTTGCATTTATTTTCCCATTGGTTTTTGCATTTCGGTAAGATGGAGTTTTGACACAACTCATAGGCTTTTCTTACATTTATCTGTTTATACTTAGTTTTTCTATTTTGCGATTACTATGTATATATATCTGCTTGTGTTTTTCTTGCTTTTTAGTGCTTGTGTACATATTCAGGTTGTGGGTATCGAAACTACCTGTTTCGGGAAAAGGGATCTTTTCATTAAATTAATGTTTTTTTTCTGTTTTTGAACAAAGTTCAGTCAATCAAAACTAGTTGTTTCGATACCCCTCTTGTTCAATCGAAACTAGTTGTTTCGATAGGTGTGTTTCAAATAGAAACTAGTAGTTTCGACAGGGTTTGTTCTACCGAAACCAGTTGTTTCGATTAGCCTGTCTCTAGAATTTTTCTAAGTGTTTTGCCGTAGTATTTCTGATGATCTGTAAATTCTATCATGTGTAGAATGGATCTCTTATTTGTCAAGAAGCACAATATTTGTGCATTTCTGAATGCGGCTGACCTAAAGAGTGAAGGCTTTGAGCCGGTGCTGAACTTTCTAGCTAACTCAAGAGTGAGCTTTGCTATAAGCCACAATCTTCCCATCTTTGAATCTTCTATCCAACAATTTTGGGCAACAACTGTTAGAGTGGTGATCAACAATGTGGAGCACATCAGAGCCACTGTCTTCAATCAAGAGATTCTTATTTCTTAAGTTGTCATACGATAAGTGCTAAGGTTCAATGACAACCATGCTGCTCCTACAGAGTTTCAAGTTTCTTCATCCGTGAAAGCTTTAGAAGAATGGGTCATCCAGATGAATTTAAAAGTGGCCAAATCACCAAAATCTTTCTTACCCCTCACTGGAGATACATAATGTGTGTGTTCATCCATTGCATCTCCATCATAAAAGGAGGGTTTGACTCTGCCAATGCACAGGTAGCCTCTGCCATTCTGGGCTTAATCAAAGGCAGAGACTATAATTTTTCAGGGCTTGTTTTCAGAAAAATGATGGAAAAAATAACTGAGAAGATCAAGGATAAATTCCTCGTATACCCAAGATTTCTCCAGATATCTTCTTCATCCAAACCTACCCCAAGAAGGAAACCTTTGAGTTCTTGACAAAATGATTTCAAAGACTCTCAGCTACATGAAGAGTACAAGCTCAAAGAGTAACAGGGTTATTGTAAATGTTCTTCTGTTCGGGAATTTCATTGGTGAACCCGAACATGATGTTCCAGATGTTGACCCAAAGAATGTCATTATCTCATCTGAAGAGGAAGAATATGTTTAGGATGAAGGTGATCAGGAACAAGAAATTGAGGTTGAGATTCATGTAGCTGTGAAAGAACGTAAGCATCTACTCAACTCGGATCAATAACAATTACTCTTAATTCATAGTGTAGAGATGTAAGCATGTGTCAATCATAACACAATATGAAACACAAACATAAACATAGATGAGATGAAACATAAACGATATTGATTTTCATTACAAATCCGCCATCCATCATACGAGTACATTACAGAAGGAGTTCACATCTATCTCGTTTAAGTTCATGTCCAACCCCTAGGTGAGCTCTACCTAGGGGTGGTGACTCATACCAAAACTAATCCCTCTTCTAGCTCTAGTTCTGAACTTTGTGCTCTCTTTAACTACAAATGAAATGACAAACATTTATTTATAGTTACACATGTGAGTCTTGTTCTAGCGACACTGAACATGTAGTTTCGCTAGACTTGCTATAGCGAAACTAATTAGTTTCGCCCTAGCTAATCTCAGCGAGACTACCTCTAGCTTCACCTATAGAATTGCAGCTTCATTCACAGGAATTGCACCAACAAACTCCCCTTTGAATGATGCTCTTAATTCTAACAATCTTTGATAAATCATCAGTCACAAATCTGTACTCTGCTCGGATCGATAACAATCACTCTTGAATCATAGCGTAGAAATGTAGTGTCGCGTCATTCATAACACAATATGAAACACAAACATAAACATAGATGAGATGAAACAGAAACGATATTGATTTTCATTACAAATCCGCCATCTCGTCATATGAGTACAGTACCGAAGGAGTTCACATCTATCTCATTTAAGTTCATGTCCAACCCCTAGGTGAGCTCTACCTAGGGGTGGTGACTCACACCAAAACTAAGCCCTCTTCTAGCTCTAGTTCTGAACTTTGTGCTCTATCTAACTACAAATGAAATGACAAACATCTATTTATAGTTACACAAGTGAGTCTTGTCCTAGCGACATTGAACATGTAGTTTCGCTAGACTTGCTATAGCGAAACTAATTAGTTTCACCCTAGTTAATCTCAGCGAGACTACCTCTAGCTTCGCCTATAGATTTGCAACTTCATTCATAGGAATTGCACCAAAAAGCTGATATAGAACCAGAGGCTCACCAAGAAAAAGAAGTTGAAGAGCCTATTCTAGAAGCTCCATTCTATGATCAAGATGTTGAGAACTTAGACCCATTAAACTTCCAACTACAACAAGGTGTCCAGGTTGAAAACCCTGAAGCTGAGGGACACATTAAGGGAGAAGAAGAGTCTGACAGTAAGACTCTTGATGAAGCAATTTACGAGTTAGAAGAAACTGAGTCTGAGGAGGTAGTTGATCTTCCTCAGTCTTCCTCCAAAAGACCAGTTGACACTGATTCTGACTACGAGCTTGAAGAGCCACTGACCAAGAAGATCAAGACTGGTCTGGAATCCTTGTCAACTTCATTTGTATCACTGTTTGCCTCACCTAAGCATTCAACACCTCCACCATCTCCCATTCACATAACCATTTATCCATCACCAAAGCAACATACACCACAACCAACTCCTCCCCAATCTCCAGCTGAAACCTCGTCACCCATTGAAGAAACATCATCATCTTCCACTCGAGTCAAGAAATTGAGCTTGAGTGTAAAGAAATTGAATGACCAATTATCAAAGAAAGATAAAGAAATCAAAAGTCTGAAATCTGATCTTGCAGAACAGACAGAGGAAGTTAAAGATCTGAAAGTTGAAGTTGTTACTTTAAAGAATCAAGTGGAAGTTCAACAAAATCAACTGGTCGAACAACAGGAGCAACTCTTAAAACAGCAACAAGCCTTATCAGATGCAACCGCTCTAGTAAACCAGTTGAAGAACTCCATGGTTCAATCCTCACATCAAACAAGCACCTCAAAGGTAAAGGATTCTCATGCTTAGGGGGAGTCAGCTGCATCACCCGTCATGGCAACTTGAGGTCCTCCCTCCCCTACCTTTATGACTAACCCCGAATCTATTCTAGTCCTTCATACAAGTACAGCTGCATCACCAAAGGAGAGAGCAGAAGTAAAATTGAAGAGCAGGAGTATGATCTTCCATCCCTAAGCCAAAGAAGAGCTGACAGAGGCAAAGGGAAGGCGAAAGATTCAGAAATTAAGGTGGTGATGCTTGATGAAGAAGAGATAGAATATGATGATGAGTTGGCTGAATTATTGAAACAAATCGATGATTATGGAACAAATCAAGATTTCCCAAAGATTGTTGCTCTTGGTGAAGAGCATGGAGAGAAGGTCTGGTACATCACTGAGACCGGAGAAGAAATTGAAGCATTATCATCTGATGAAGAAGAAACCCATGATATTCAGATTGCCTCTGCTGCGCTTTAAACCACTGTTGAGCCAGCAAGCACACCCTAAGAAGCTTCCACAACAACAGGAATAACTGGAACCCCATAAGGAACTGCACCCTCCTCTTAGACCTCCGACCCCAAGAGGGCCTGGTTTAAGAAAATGGAGCCTGAAGAACCACCAAAACGCTACAAATTATTTGCTGAGTACCAGGAGTTTAAGCGACCACAGGTTGGTTGGAAGTATGACAAGGAGAGGTCACTGTACATTTTCAGAGGGTACAAGGGTGGAGTTGAGCATTTCAAATCTCCATATGATTTCATTTCTCTTCCCAAATAGGACCTCAGGGCTCTAGCAAAGCTTCCTCTACAAAATCCAGGAAATGTTGGAGAAGCTAGAGATTTTGAAACCTTTCTTCAACCAAACCTTCAATGATTTCAGATCAATGACCACAACCAAGCCAAGGAGAGTTCTCTCCAAGACTAGGGTTCATCCTCAAACCCAGAAGCCATGGGTAAGTCTGCGGTACAAAGCCGACAACAACTATCAAAACCATTCAATTGCCAAGGTTTGTACATGTTCAGCTCCAAACATTCAGAAGGTGGTTCTACAATTCAACCATTGGTAGTGCAAAGATAAAATGTGAAGGAAAAGAAGACATTCTAATCTTTGAGCCCATGGAACTGTTGAAATTTCAACTTGAAAACCTGGAAGTTCTGTTCAACCACCCCATCTAGGTTTTCAATGAAAACGAAGAGGCTGATGCCAATGCATACCAAAGGGTTGTGACTATGAATGTTAAGCCTTTCTTTCCAAGATCTGAAGATGCACCTGCTGCATGAAGATCTTGAAGACATTGATGAAATAGCTTAGGGGGAGATTGTAGGGTCATGTATTTTTGTAAGCTATGTCATCAATGTAACTCTGAACAAATTTCTTTTGTTTATTATTCCTGTATTTCAGTTTCATGTAATTTACTGCTTTAATTAGTTTTTGTCTAGGCCATCGAAACTATCTAGTTTCGGTTGAGTTTGCTCAATTAAAACTAGTAGTTTCGATAGATGGGTTGTTTCGACAGGAGGTTCTTGTATCTGATGTAAATGCTCAATCGAAAATAGTAGTTTCGATGAGCATAGTTTCGATGCCTGGCAGCAGCCTATATATAGCCTAGTTTGAGAATGTTTAGGGTGGGAGTGACGGCTGTAACCCTTGCATTTCTCTTTCACATTTTTCCTTGAATCAATACAATCAGTGATTTTGTTCATTGTGTTCTTACATTTTCATATCAATTTGTATTGTGTTCTTGAGTGTGGTTAGCCTGTTATCTCCACCATTCTCTATTGTTTTAGTCTGTTTCACCACTCATACACCTATTCCGCAGGGGTGTGTGTGTAGTCGATATGTATTGTGATTTTGTACAAAATCAGGACCTACAAAAAACAATCTGTCAGTCAATTAAACCATAAACAATCTCCTCAGAAGTTTACAAAGAATGAGTTTTATTCAAAATTTGATAGTCATTATAGAGTTTTTGAACAAAAGTTTAGAAGAGAAGAGAAAGATTGTATCAGGGAAAATCATAGAGATTATGATAGAGTCTGTTAGGAGAGATGATAGATTCTATGATAGGAGAGATCTTAGGCACTCTAAGAATACAGGTTACTTGAGAAGGTCACCTCCTCGGTCATCATCATGGTTCGACAGATCGGGATATGCTCCTTATGCTAGGAGGCAGACATGCTGCACATGTGGAAAAGCTGGTCACATTGCAATAAATTGCATACATCGTCCTTATGAGCCCTATTATTTGCAAAATCAGAGGGCTACACCAAGGGAAAAGTATTATTCTAAGCCAATCAAGGTAAAATCAGAGGGCTACACCTAAGGTGATTGGAATACTGCTAAGAACAAACAAAAGGTGATTGGAATACTACTAAGAACACCTAAGGTGATTGGAATATTCTAAGCCAATCAAGGAGAAATCAGAGGGCTACACCTAAGCTGATTGGAATATTCTAAGCCAATCCCAAAGTTAAGCCTTCTGATGGTGATTGGAATATTGCTAAGAACAAACAAAAGGTTTTTCATGAAAACAAGCAATGTAACAAACCTAAATAGGAAGAGAAACCTAAAGTTGGTACTCCTAAAGTAACTAAAAAGTTTGTTAAACCTTCACCAATTTGGAAAACTGAATCAAAAGCAGTTGTGTGACACCTGCAAAATTTCAGAATCCAAAACCCAGTTGTTGGGCTAAAACCCAACTAGGCCCAATAAGGCCCAATAGGAAGTCAAGTCCATTTGAGGCCCGGTAAGGATCCAAGCCCGTTAGAAATCCAAATTTACACAATCCGAATATCATATTAGTCACACGATTTCATTTAATGACTCGTTACGCGATTCTGAGAATTTAAGAAAAGATATAAGAACGTACGCGGTTCAGAAATTCTAAACGTTAAACGTGTTAAACAACGGTTTTTACCGGGTATTCGACAGAACGATTAAATAAATTAATGAATTATTAATATTAAGTATTAATATTCATTTGAAAAGACTATTCGGATAAATACACGTGTAGTACGTGTATACGAATGTTAAACCACGTTAGATCCTCGTAAAACTAACGATAGCGGTACGGTTATTACCGATACGACAAATATTATAAATATTTGTTTATAATAAAAATGTTATTAATAACCGGAGAGTGAAACGATAAATCCGACGAACAGACTCACACACGCGTTGTCACCTCATACCGACTCGAATATTCTCCGGTAATAAGCTAATAAAATAAATTATTTGAATATTTATTTTAGTATTAATATTTATATTAGGAACGACAAATATTAATCGGGAACTAAATACATGACGATATTTTGGGTTTGACACGCGTTACTGGTAGGTAGCCTACCCACTTAAAACTCTAGATATATATATATAATCTTCTTATCTTTTTTCTCATTTGCACAACAATCACACACACTTGTGTGTGTTTCTAGAGAGAGAACCGAGAGGAAGAAGGGGGATGGAGGGGCCGGCCACCCTTCCGGCGGCCTCCTCTGGCGGACGAAGACGACAACACAGCGGCGAGCATGACGGAGGCGGAGTCCGGCCGAGCAGCCGGCGGCGCACAGCGGCGGATCACAGCGGACCGGCGAGTGGCGGCAAGTGCACCACCTCATCTGATAGATCTCGACGTCCTGAGTCCGATGGTGGTGGTGGTTTGCACTAGATCGCGACGGTGGTGGAGATTCCGGCCAAAAACACTTTTCTGGCGACCTCGACAAATGGGGCTTTTGCTAGAAAAGGGTTCCTAAAGGTCCGATCTACGCATACGAAGAAGTTTGGGTCGAAAAAGTGAAGCTTTCCGGCCAAAACCACCAAATCCGGCCACTGTCCGGTTTTCCGGCGGCGGAGACCGGCGGCGCTGGTGGGGCTTGGCGAGATGAGTTAATGGCCGCTTGAATCACCTCAATCGGAGTTCGTATGATCAAGTTATGAGCGAAACAAGTTTCTTCTCGCGTCGTGCTCAGCTTTTCGTACAAAACCGCTTAGAGCGGCTTGTAGGCTAAGGTATGACCCGAAACACTTATATATCTATTGTCGGGTAGTAGCACGGGACCTATAAATTTTGTCGGGGACGTCTTTTGAGAACGTTTTTCGGACACGTTAAATTGTATTATAATTATATAGTTTTTATATATTTATCAAATAATTGTCGAATTGAAGTATGACTTTAGTATTAGGATCTAAAGTGCGGTTTATTGGATTATTGGTGTAAGTTGATGTTGTAATTTGGACAATTGGATATTGTCGGGTTTAGCCAAAAACAAACGGGACTCTGCCCAATTTTCGTTAAAAATAAAGAATTTGGTTTCTACAACTTAGATGTCCTCAACATGGGTTGGGTTTAGATTTGAAACCGTAATGTTATGGCACGATCCTAGTTATATTGTTGTTGATATTGACAACACTTGTTTGAACAATAGGAACCGTTTAGGATCGTTGTGCTCACTTGTTGTCAGTTGAGCTTGTGATCGCATTAGCTGGACTTGAGGTGAGTTTCACGACACCATTTTAGCTTTTTAATGTTTTGTAAACATCGGGGGAGAAACATGCTTATACGACATATTTGAAAGAATGAAACATATTTGTTTACACTCTGGAAAAAAAGTAAACATTTTGGTTTAACTCCTTGTGAGTTTCACGACCCCATTTTAACTGTTTTCTATATTTGGGGGAAAAACATGTTAATTTCAAATGGTATGATAACTAGAAAACGAGAAACAAGCATCTGATTCCCTTGTGAGCATGAGTTAACACTAAAAGGTCCTCGGTATTTCGAACTATAACCATTAGCTATGGACTTAGCCGTAGATCGATATGAATAGTACTATTCGGGTTGACACCCCCAATCATGGTTAGTCGCGCTAACCACGACCAGCAGGGTCAAATGATTGCATATTAGGTCTTGTTTTTCTCATTGTTTAAAGGGACAATGGGCTGGGGCAAATTTCGAGAATTCGTTAAAAGTTTGGTTATAGGCTTATGCATCACATAATTCGTAAGTGCTAGCTAGACTTCGATGAATCAACCGCTAACTTGTTTTGTTTATCATATGCATAAAGTAAATTTCGTGCAAATGGTTTTTTTCAAAGGATTTCGCATAAATGGTTTTTGCCAATGGTATACGTACCAATGGTTTTGCCGGTCAATTTCGAGAAAAGGGTTCTGCCAATGGTATACGTACCAATGGTTTTGCCAGTAAAATTCGAGCAAAGGCTTCTGCCAATGGTATACGTACCAATGGTTTTGCCAGTAAATTTCGAGCAAAGGATTTTGCCAATGGTACCCGTACAAACAGTTTCGTCAAACGTTTTCGTGCAAATGGTTTTTCCCGAAGGATTTCGTATAAATGGTTTTTGTCAAACAGTTTCATACATATGGTTTTGACAAATGTATTCATTTAAAACCTGTGAACTCACCAACATTGCGTTGACATTTTTGAGCATGTTTCTCAGGTAATATATATACGGCACGGTTGGAATAGGTTAAACATTTGGATTAAGCCCTTAGAAGATGAAGACGCAGGGTGTTCGACATATTTAGAAGTCTTTGTTTAGCTTCCGCTGTTGTGTAATGTTACCAATTGTTACAACCTTAATTTATTTATTTATTTAATAAGTAAACAAATTTGGGGGTGTGATAGATTGGTATCAGAGCCAATGGTTTTAGCGAATTAGGTTTCCTTAGTGACACCTAGGCTCTAACCAGACTCATTTAGGGACCAAGATTTTTAAGACCTGCATCACACTAAGTACACCCAAGACCTGAGTATAGATATTCCAACCGTTGCCGAATAACTTGAGTTGACCATTAGTGTATGTAGTTACACTAGCAGTATTATTAGTTATATTAATACGAAGTATAATTATGTGGCATACGTAATAAACACCTACAACTACTCCAGCCGTGGAGTCAGTTTTCTTTTCCGACATATGTCGTCTTCATTCGGTGTGGTATATATATACCCCCTTTTATGATTTACTGGCTTGGATGACAAAAACCTTTGCCATGAGATATGGCAGACGGAACTACCCGATCTGATGGGAACCTGAGGTGGAGGAGCAGGGCCAAACGGGAGAGAACTATAAGGGTCAGGGGACCCATAGACTCATTGGGATCATGTGGATCCACACGTACAAACAAACTTGGAGCATGAGTTGCACGACACTGATTTGAGGGTCTCTACCCTGACATAGTCCATGACTTCCACCGCACACGTCCTGATATTAGAAGACACCGGTTGTGTCTCTCTACCATTAACACCATCCAACAACAGCTTTAGTCGGCAGATCCATGGGTGCTGATACCATGACTATGAGTAATCCGATAGAACATAGACACTCTTACGCAAGAGTGCAACACGATGACACAAACTAATGAACATTACAGATTCCTTTTAGTTGAGAGCTTGAGATAGAGAAAACACTAGAGGGACCATGCGAAATAAATTATCATTACGGGTGCACACGTAATCATAATTTACGGCGCATGAGAAGTCTGGTGAGTCTTACTATCCGAGTTAATGTTCATGATTAATCTGTATTCCTAATCTCAATTCACAGTCACTCGATTAATGATCGAAATTACCATAACCAAAGGGTTTAGCCTAAAGGCATAGGAGGATGCGATAGGCTATCACAAGTGATTGGAAGTATACATCATCTCCTTCATCTTCGAATCCTAATGGATCTAAAATTCTTATCGAGACTTCATGGGCATGTCGATCTTGACTGAGGCACTGAAGATGTCTATTCTCAGTTAATTTGACCTCAATACTCGGATCGAATTTAGAAATTCCTTGTAAACAATTGTTTCACCTTTTGAGGTTCAGCTATAAAAATTTTCTCTTTTCGATCTCATTACTTATCTACCAACGCTTGTGGCTGATCTTCGGTCTAGCTTGAGTCAGACCTTAACATTTTTGAGTTCCCTATTGAATTTTCATGTAACATTCTCGCAGTTCTGGAAGAACGGGAGAAATTCAATTGGATCTAACCAACTCTTAGTGGATCTTGAGCGACGAAGATTTTCACTTATCCATTTTTACTTGCTAATTCATGTCCTTTGAGATCTTACTTGCCACGAAAACCCCATGTTGACCCTTACAACGATCAACACTTGCAGTAATTGCACAACTATTATCGGAAAACACGGCATAATCTCAGGGTCTGTCTTACAATTAAGTATCACACTTACTGAAATTTACATCGGAAATGCTATGCACTAACTCCTGTAATGGGATGGAAATTTATTCTGACTCTCTTACGCGTGACACCTATAGGGTATTGTGGAAACCCGACTTGAGACTAATGGATAATCTTACAAACTTTTGTGCTTGTATTTTTCTAGGAATCATTTTGTTGGCTGAATCTCTGACTTCATACCGCAAGAGAGACGTATCCACATCTCTTACTCTCAGCCTTCTATAGTTAGAGAGCTCTAGAGCGCCTACTCTTAGGAAACGACTTCTTAACACATACTGAGGGAAAATACAAAGCTTTGACATTTAACACTCATTACCTCAATTTTATAGCTTAAACCCTTGGACTAGGGACTTAAAGGCTATAAACGATATGAGTGAAATACGTACTGGTAAGTCGTGACAATACCATTCGAATGCCAGGGAAGTTGCAGACAAACTGTAGTATCAGTTGTTAGCAAATTCTGAAACTCCGTGATCCATTCCGACCAACTTTGATAGGAAATAAAGAACCTAAGTCAAAATCCGAGGATTTAATTCTGTGTACGCTACCAGGAAGATGAACAAAGGACGAATCAATTCCGGAAGTTTTACTTGACTGTCGTCTATTTCCTAACATCCGCTTAATGAGAAGTCAAGCCTTTGATTAAACAAACCATGATTTCACATCGCAATCTACCAATTTAGTGGGTTAGCAAGCGCTGAATCAGTTTCGGGGAAACACCAATCTTATGAGGCTACTTCCACGATGCGACTGTTTACCTTCTCATCTAGACGAACCGTGACTTTTCCAAGCAAACATAGAACTTCTTAAGACTTATCTATTTCGTGGACATGATAGTCAGGTCATGAGTTCACAAATCAAGATATTACAGCCTAAATACCAGACTACAGTAGAAGTGCAGTGCAAACGATGGTAATGAGGTATTAAACTAAAACTTCGCCAGTGAAACCATACGAGAAATCTTGAAACCTTTAATCCGTTGTGACCAATGTTGATGGAAAAATCTCATATGGCACAGAACCTAATATGAGAGTATAACTTTAAGTCCCAGAAAATGCCTTCGTGGAGTATAAGGGAACAATCATAACGTTTCGTTTATGAATTCTGTCACTACTATCCGAGTACAAGAAGGTGATGGATATGCAGTTAGAAAACGAATAAGTGAAACTATGTCACTAACACTTAGCAACTGTTTGAGAGCCATTCTCACTTTTCCTTGAACCCCATGAAGATTATTAATCTTTAGTATTTGTTGAGCCTAGCCAACTAAAATATTCTCAAATACTTTGATATTATCTTTCTTCTTCATCTAGATTCACCTTCATCTTTAGATGAACCTTAAAAAAAAAAAAAAAAAAAATCTAGATGATTCAATGAGACTACGAGAATTTATTGTGGCGAGTTTGTTAATCGATATCCGTTTCGTTTAGATTTCAATCTAAATCAAATTACGGATAACATACATGATGATGTTATCAGTAATGGAATTTGATAAAAACTAGGATCAATCTCAGGAGATCATGTCTCCGTAAAATTTTATCCCATATCATAGTTGTTTAATTCGTTAACTAGACAACTACTGACGTTCCATTAAACCATTCCAGCTCCTTTGTGAGAAATTGTATACACTGACATTATTGTCTTGAACTCAATTGAATCAGTTTAACCTACATACTGATTAGACAGACAAAATGTCAAAATTAAAATCTTTCATTCTAGAAGATTGAATGCACCAAGATGTTGACCCGTCGCGATGAACGGTCGATTACCTGATTTGGACTAACACATGGACATCTCATTAAAGAATCTGACCTATCTTTACCAAATGCTTGATAATTTTCTTTTAGATCCTAGCACGATTTGGTTTTCTGGAGAGAAAACCCGAATATGAATAATGAAGTATGTACCTATATACTTTCGGAAATCCGTGTGCATGAACGCACTTTTGTCTTTCATTATGAATGATAATGATCATACAGTTCCACTCTGATGAGAATGATCACATAATGAAATGCTTCGTTATCTGATCCTTGATTGTTTATTTTGGTGTGTGAGTTGTTCACTTGGTTAGTGAAAACTCATTATTATAATTCACATCGACCAGGCAATTCTCTTGATGACTTACTCATTACATGAAAGTGACCCCACTGATTGTAATCCCTTTGTTCATGGGACTCTAGTAATGAGTTTATCACTTCAGGGTATAGCCAACGCCGTTCCCTTGACGATATATTCAAAGAAAATTCCTAAATCTACTCATTCGATTTAAGGTATACTCAACAGTAACGTTATACTGTTACATTATAAGAGAATATCTCAAATCCGTACTCATCCAATATCGTTAATTGGTGAGATATCCACCTTATCTTCGTATACCAACTGCTATTTGGAATGAGTCGACATTCTTCGTAAGAATCCAAAAATGGAAAAGGATACGAAATCCTAATCCATGTGTTAATATCAAATTTTGAGGACGAAATTTCTTTAAGGATGGGAGAATGTGACACCTGCAAAATTTCAGAATCCAAAACCCAGTTGTTGGGCTAAAACCCAACTAGGCCCAATAAGGCCCAATAGGAAGTCAAGTCCATTTGAGGCCCGGTAAGGATCCAAGCCCGTTAGAAATCCAAATTTACACAATCCGAATATCATATTAGTCACACGATTTCATTTAATGACTCGTTACGCGATTCTGAGAATTTAAGAAAAGATATAAGAACGTACGCGGTTCAGAAATTCTAAACGTTAAACGTGTTAAACAACTGTTTTTACCGGGTATTCGACAGAACGATTAAATGAATTAATGAATTATTAATATTAAGTATTAATATTCATTTGAAAAGACTGTTCTGATAAATACACGTGTAGTACGTGTATACGAATGTTAAACCACGTTAGATCCTTGTAAAACTAACGATAGCGGTACGGTTATTACCGATACGACAAATATTATAAATATTTGTTTATAATAAAAATGTTATTAATAACCGAAGAGTGAAACGATAAATCCGACGAACAGACTCACACACGCGTTGTCAGCTCATACCGACTCGAATATTCTCCGGTAATAAGCTAACAAAATAAATTATTTGAATATTTATTTTAGTATTAATATTTATATTAGGAACGACAAATATTAATCGGGAACTAAATACATGACGATATTTTGGGTTTGACACGCGTTACTGGTAGGTAGCCTACCCACTTAAAACTCTAGATATATATATATATAATCTTCTTATCTTTTTCCTCATTTGCACAACAATCACACACACTTGTGTGTGTTTCTAGAGAGAGAACCAAGAGGAAGAAGGGGGATGGAGGGGCCGGCCACCCTTCCGGCGGCCTCCTCTGGCGGACGAAGATGACAACACAGCGGCGAGCATGACGGAGGCGGAGTCCGGCCGAGTAGCCGGCGGCGGATCACAGCGGACCGGCGAGTGGCGGCAAGTGCACCACCTCATCTGATAGATCTCAACGTCCTGAGTCCGATGGTGGTGGTGGTTTGCACTAGATCGCGATGGTGGTGGAGATTCCGGCCAAAAACACTTTTCCGGCGACCTCGACAAATGGGGCTTTTGCTAGAAAAGGGTTCCTAAAGGTCCGATCTACGCATACGAAGAAGTTTGGGTCGAAAAAGTGAAGCTTTCCGGCCAAAACCACCAAATCCGGCCACTGTCCGGTTTTCCGGCGGCGGCCGGCGGCGCTGGTGGGGCTTGGCGAGACGAGTTCATGGCCGCTTGAATCACCTCAATCGGAGTTCGTATGATCAAGTTATGAGCGAAACAAGTTTCTTCTCGCGTCGTGCTCAGCTTTTCGTACAAAACCGCTTAGAGCGGCTTGTAGGCTAAGGTATGACCCGAAACACTTATATATCTATTGTCGGGTAGTAGCACGGGACCTATAAATTTTGTCAGGGACGTCTTTTGAGAACGTTTTTCGGACACGTTAAATTGTATTATAATTATATAGTTTTTATATATTTATCAAATAATTGTCGAATTGAAGTATGACTTTAGTATTAGGATCTAAAGTGCGGTTTATTGGATTATTGGTGTAAGTTGATGTTGTAATTTGGACAATTGGATATTGTCGGGTTTAGCCAAAAACAAACGGGACTCTGCCCAATTTTCGTTAAAAATAAAGAATTTGGTTTCTACAACTTAGATGTCCTCAACATGGGTTGGGTTTAGATTTGAAACCGTAATGTTAGGGCACGATCCTAGTTATATTGTTGTTGATATTGACAACACTTGTTTGAACAATAGGAACCGTTTAGGATCGTTGCGCTCACTTGTTGTCAGTTGAGTTTGTGATCGCATTAGCTGGACTTGAGGTGAGTTTCACGACCCCATTTTAACTGTTTTCTATATTTGGGGGAAAAACATGTTAATTTCAAATGGTATGATAACTAGAAAACGAGAAACAAGCATCTGATTCCCTTGTGAGCATGAGTTAACACTAAAAGGTCCTCGGTATTTCAAACTATAACCATTAGCTATGGACTTAGCCGTAGATCGATATGAATAGTACTATTCGGGTTGACACCCCCAATCATGGTTAGTCGCGCTAACCACGACCAGCAGGGTCAAATGATTACATATTAGGTCTTGTTTTTCTCATTGTTTAAAGGGACAATGGGCTGGGGCAAATTTTGAGAATTCGTTAAAGGTTTGGTTATAGGCTTATGCATCACATAATTCGTAAGTGCTAGCTAGACTTCGATGAATCAACCGCTAACTTGTTTTGTTTATCATATGCATAAACTAAATTTCGTGCAAATGGTTTTTGTCAAAGGATTTCGCATAAATGGTTTTTGCCAATGGTATACGTACCAATGGTTTTGCCAATCAATTTCGAGAAAAGGGTTCTGCCAATGGTATACGTACCAATGGTTTTGCCAGTAAAATTCGAGCAAAGGCTTCTGCCAATGGTTTACGTACCAATGGTTTTGCCAGTAAATTTCGAGCAAAGGATTTTGCCAATGGTACCCGTACAAACAGTTTCGTCAAACGTTTTCGTGCAAATGGTTTTTGCCGAAGGATTTCGTATAAATGGTTTTTGTCAAACAGTTTCATACATATGGTTTTGACAAATGTATTCATTTAAAACCTGTGAACTCACCAACATTGCGTTGACATTTTTGAGCATGTTTCTCAGGTAATATATATACGGCACGGTTGGAATAGGTTAAACATTTGGATTAAGCCCTTAGAAGATGAAGACGCAGGGTGTTCGACATATTTAGAAGTCTTTGTTTAGCTTCCGCTGTTGTGTAATGTTACCAATTGTTACAACCTTAATTTATTTATTTATTTAATAAGTAAACAAATTTGGGGGTGTGACAAGTTGAATCACCATTGTTAGAGAACGATAAGGATATGTGCTTGTAGGAAGTATCTTACATGGATACTTTAGGCATACCCAGGACCACCATGACTTGGGTACCTATTTCTAACTAACTTGCTTGAATCATGCAGGAACAGCCAAGGAGGAGTGTCAACAACCTATGGTACATTGACATTGGTTGTTCAAGACACATAATGCGGGACATCTCTGTACTGCTTGATATCAAACACTTTGATGGAGGGTATGTTTCCTGTGCAAGAGATAAAAGAGGTAAGATCAGCATGAAAGGTACGGTCACTAATGGTACTCTTTGCTTTGAGTATGATATTTATGTTTAAGATGTTTTTACAAAGCCTTTGATCTGACCAGATTCAATTTTTTGGTTCAGTGTTTCAAAATGTTTTGCTTTGATTAGCGAGTCACAAGTTCGGTCACCAAAAATATTTTTTGTTTATTTTGCCTTTCTTAGGTTACAATTTTGATTTATTTTACTTAGTTATAAATGCAAAACTTAAGGGGAGAAATTTCCTAAAAACACCAAAAATATTTTATCTTTGAGTCATTTTATGTTTATCTTTGAGTCATATTATGTTTGAGTCCTAAAAGTTCAAAAAAAAATTATTTCTATGTCTTATTTTATTATTGAGAAAATTGAGAATTCTGTCAATTGGGAAATAATAGTACATCATTTTAGAGGTTAGATCATCATATGTAAGGCCTGTATGTAGTTGAAAAGATTAGGATCTTAGGGTGATATGTTGATAGGCTCTACTAAAACTGAAAAAGACAGCATGATTGTGTTTCACTTAAACAAAAAGGTTATGGTCGAAGTGGGGAACATCTCAAAAATCAGTATAATAAGTTTTCATGTTAATAATCGAGCTTCTAAACATAAAGATTGGTGAACTGTGGATGGACATACTATATCTGGATTGCACAAACCGAAACCCTTCACAAAGGGGGTTGCGAGTTGACTTGCTGCAAGTCATAGTATATATTATGTAAATAAAAGACATGCATAGTCATGCAAGTTGCAAAAGACACTCAATGCACTGCAAAGCAGAAAATTATGAGCAAAAAGACACGCAATGTCGTGCTATAGGAATAAATAAAAGATATGCAATGTAATACACCAAAAAAATATGTCAAAGTACATACATAGTCTTATATATGTAAATATTTTTTTCTTTTTGGGCCATTGTGACCGCTCTAAGGGTTTCTTGACAAATTCAGGGTACATAAGTCCGTCGTGCTGTGTCTCTGGGCAAAATTTGAAATGTACTATAATCAGTTCACAAACCCAGACTAGTTAAGCTCAAATAGTTATAATTTAGGTACCCAAAATATCATGAGGAAGAGAAGGTTTATCCGATAAACTGTGGGATCCATTAAGTTCATCAAAAACTCATCTAAGTCACACTAAAATAAATGCAGGTTTCTGAGATATGAATGTGGGACCCACTAAGTCATGAATAATTCTTACCCTAAAAACATGAAAATTTTATTCACTGCTTGCTTGTCAACTGATGTATAAAAGCTTGAGTTTAGAAGGATACTGTATATTGGCAATCACCGAGACCTATCTAAGAAAATGAACGACTAATAAGTATGCTTTGCTATGCACTAGAATGATATGATCCCATAACAGAGTGTCTCTAAAAAATAATGTGTTTCTGTAAGTTCTTTTATTTTTATATATTTGTGGTCTGAGTAAGTGTCGTATTGTGTCAAAAGAACAAAAGGATTTTGTGTTTTTATATGACATCCGACAATTTCAGGTTAACTCCTTTAACACAAACACCGTTATCTTAAGCACTTGTTTATGCAAACTCTGTTATCTTAGTTAGTCATTGCACATTGCATTTAAGTAGGATTGATTAAAGGTGTCAATTACTTTACAAACACTCACGCAGCGGTAACTCGTAGAATTATCGGATCACACACGAGTCTAACCCGGATCGTTGGTGAACTAATAAGAATAATTGCGAACAACTATATTAATGTAAATTATGTAAATTTACATGTTATGTGACTTCTATGTGATTTATGTGAACCTTCGTGAAATCACGCATGTTGTCGGAAATAAATTGTGTTTGTTATTTTTATAAATGTTAGAATTTTATAAAAATAATAGTTAAGATTTTTATAAAAACCTCTTCATATCCATAACTTACTTCTAGTCTTTATGACACTAAATTAATAATTAAGATAATCATTAACCCACAATTAAATACATTCATGTAAAGGTTTAAAAAAAATAAACATAACTCTAATCTCTCTCTCTAAAGAATCGTAACCCAAACCCCTCCCCACCCCCTTTGAACCGAGATCAAGAAACACCCCAAACACCACCCATTTGATCTTTATTCTTGCAATTGAACTTGCATTTGGGCTATCCTAGGCATTGCTAACACTCCTATGTAAGTTATTCTATCCAATTTCGTTATTTTTATGATCCCATGGTTTAGAATGAAACCCTAGTTCATCCAAACATGAAATTTTGTAAAAATGTTGGTGACTTGTTATTTGTTTGATGTTATTGTATCTATTCTATGATTATGTTGTTAATGATGAAACCCTTGTATATGATTCATAACATGCCTAAAGAGGAAACTTTTTGATTATGTGAAGTTGTAGAAGTTCATGTTAGATGTAATTGATGATGTTTATGATTATAGTTATGCTAGTTAGGTTGTATGAATTTATTGTGATGCGTTGAATCTCGTTAACAAAGCTAGAAATCATAGGTTTTCCTAAAGAGGAAACTTTAGTAAAAAGTTGCAAATTGTGTATGAGCTTGATATGTGCATAATGATGTGGGGTGATACTAGTAGGTTATTATGAATGTATTAAAACATGCTAAAGAGTTGTTTTGTAAAAATCATGTAGATTGTGCCTAGTTTACTAAAAGTGGAAACTTTTAGGTTTTGGGGACTTGATTTCCTAGACTCGCATTACATGATGTAATGATCTATTATGCATTGGTATGATTACATAAACATATTAGGATCATGCAAACGTATTATAGAAACCCCATGATCATACATTACTGATAATAGTAACCTTGTTGGTAAAAATATAATGAATGTTCATAGCTTGCCATGTTAGGAAGTTTGTGAATCAAGTATGTATCGTGAAACATGAACTACTTGTATATTATGTGTATTAGTATACTAAACAAACAGTAAGTCACTATACGAGTCACCAACGGGTCGTCGGGTCAACTTGGTCAACAAAAGTCAAACTTGGGCAAACTAGTCAAACATGTTAATCTTTTCAAAACCTATAAACATGTAAGGCCCCAAACCCGGGAGGCCTCACTTGTTGGATTTACTCATTCACAAACAGTTATTAAACTTGAATATCAAATAACGCAGCGAAAAATTTCATTAAAACATACTCATAACATTGTTCAACATGCGGAAGCGTAACATAGTCTAATACATAAACATAAAATAAACTAATCATAACAGGATGCCAGTCTTCATGATCAACCGGGTAACTCTTCTCGCTTGCCAAGCATCACCGTCCATCATCCATACCTGCCTTAACCTGAATGTGCATACTAAAAAGTCAGCTACGCTGGTGAGTCCAGTTTTTCATTCGATTTAATAAATGGTTCTTCTAGTCAGACCAAATCCCGACCCTAATGGTTTAACCTTCTAAACATACCGACTTTACCTAATCAGCCTGATGCCTGCGCACTTAGCAAGTGGGCAGGGCCTTGCTCTTGCGTACTTAATAAGTGCGCAAACCTCGCTTCATGCGTACTTGATAAGTACGCAGGACCCTCTTCCTGCGTACTTGATAAGTACGTAGGACCCTCTTCTTGCGTACTTGATAAGTACGCAGGATTTGCTTCCTCGGAAAAACCCTAACTTTCACCTTCGGGTCTGATCACGTCAAGATCCCGAACTTGTTTACATTCAAAAAGTTTGCTTTTCTTTAAGGAACTCAAAACTATGTTTTTCTTCTAGTTTCATCTGTAAAAACGTCACATTTTCGTCCAAAACCCGAAAAACCCAAAAACGAACAAAAACTCAGATCTAGGTTGGATAGTTACTTGTATCGAGCTTCTGATCCGGAGGTTCTTCTCACAAGCTCTGGAGCAACACACTTCTTCAATCTCTGGTCGATTCGCCAACTTTCTCTCTCTACGGTTTCTCTCTCTAGAACTTGCAAATGAGAGAAATGTGGAGTGTGTTGGGCTATTTATAGGGGAGGCTCCCCTATGTTCGCCCCTTCAAGCCCGCCGGCCCGTCATGCTTCATTCGTTTATTCCGTTATTATAATTGTCGTTTTAAGTTTTGGGATGTTACAAGTCTACCCCCCTTACAATAGGTTTCGTCCCTGAAACCTATCATAAGTCAAATAGATGAGGGTACGACTCACTCATTTCCTCCTCCGTTTCCCAAGTAGATTCCGATCCCTTTCGGTGCTTACATTGGACTTTAACTAATGGAATAACTTTATTACGCAAACGCTTCTCCTTTCGGTCTAAGATGGCCACATGTTCTTTGATGTAGTTAAGGCTGTTGTCGACCTAGATGTCAGTAAGTGGTACGTGAGCCGATTCATACGCCAAACACTTTCGCAAGTGTGATACATGGAAGGTAGGATGAATCCCACTTAACTCATCAGGCAACTCTAGCCGATAAGCGACTTCACCAACCCGTGCCATTATCCTGAATGGTCCGACAAACCTCGGACTTAACTTTCCTCTCTTCCTGAATCGTATGATTCCCATCCAGGGTGACACTTTCAACATTACTCTGTCCCCAACATCAAACTCAATAGGCCTTCGTCGTTTATCCGCATAGGATTTCTAACGATCTTGTGTGGCCTTCATTCGTGCTTTGATTTGATCAAACCTTTCTGAAGTTTCTCACACTACATCAAGACTCCCTAATTCCTTTTGTCCAATCTCACCCCAACAAATCGGGGTCCTGCATCTCCTCCCATACAACATTTCGTAAGGCGGCACGCCTATAGTCGTGTGATGACTATTGTTGTAGGAGAATTCGGCTAACGGCAGATGACTGTCCCAACTGCCGCCAAAATCGATAATACAAGCACGAAGCATATCCTCCAATATCTGAATGGTCCTTTCGGACTGACCATCCGTTTGATATTAAGCCTCGTGCCCATCGCCTCATGAAATCTTTTCCAGAACCTCGATGTGAATCGTGTGTCCCGGTCAGATACGATCGTCAAAGGCATCCCATGCCGTGCTACTACTTCGTTAATAAATACTTCCGCTAACCTTTCCGACGAGAACGTCTCGGGAATAGGTAGGAAATGAGCACTCTTCGTTAAACGGTCCACAATTACCCAAATGGTGTCATAACCTTTAGCTGTGTGAGGTAGCTTGGTTATGAAGTCTATGGTAATGTGTTCCCACTTCCATTCCGGTATATCAAGTGGTTGAATCTTTCCATACGGTTTCTGGTGTTCGGCCTTTACTTATGAGCAAGTCAAGCACTTGCTTACATACTTTGTCACCTCATGTTTCATCCCAGGCCACCAGTATTCCTTCCTCAAATCTTGGTACATTTTATTGGTAACAGGATGGATAGAGTACCGAGAGTTATGAGCCTCATCCAAGATTTTGGTTCTAAGCTCGCCACCCATAGGTATCCATTCCCGTCCAAAACGTGTCCTAACACCAAGGGTGTTATATTCCAACTTGTCATGTTGGCCAACCATCCTTTCCTTCTTTATGTTTTCTTCCTTAACTGCTTCATCTTGAGCTCTTTCAATTTCCCTCATCACATCAGATGTTACCACCAACTGGCAAGCTTTCACTCTAATAGGAGCAGGCACATCCTTTCGGCTTAGAGCGTCAGCCACCACGTTTGCCTTTCCAGGATGGTATATGATTTCACAGTCATAGTCTTTTAACAGTTCCAACCATCGTCTCTGCCTCATATTAAGCTCTCTTTGTTCGAAGAAGTACTTCAAACTTTTGTGGTCGGAGTAAATAGTAAACTTCACCCCGTATAGGTAGTGCCTCCAGATTTTCAATGCGAATACGACAGCAGCAAGTTCCAAATCGTGGGTTGGATAATTAGCTTCGTGAATCTTCAACTGTAGTGACGCATACGCGATCACTCTTCCGCGTTGCATCAACACGCATCCCAATCCCTGACCCGAAGCGTCAGAGTATACCACTAAGTCTTCATTGTCCTCGGGAAGGGCCAAGACTGGGGCTTTGGTTAGCTTTTCCTTCAATTCCTTAAACGCCTCATCCTGGGTCAAACCCCATTCGTACTTTACCTCCTTCCGGGTCAACTTTGTCAATGGCGAAGCTATTTACGGATTTCAGTTGGCGTCTTAGGAATATTCCATTCCCTTATCGTCATTATCTTCGCTAGGTCAACCATAATGTCGTTCGGGTTGATGACGTGACCTAGGAATTGGACTTCCCTAAACCAGAACGCGCATTTAGAGAACTTAGCATACAACTTTTCCTTCTTCAGAGCCTCCAACACCTCCTTTAAATAATATGCGTGATCACCCTCATTCTTGGAGTAGATGAGGATATCATCGATGAACACAATTACCGATTGGTCCAGCATCAGTCGACACACCCTATTCATTAAATCCATGAACGCTGCGGGGGCGTTCCTCAATCCGAAAGACATTACGCAGAACTCGAAATGTCCATAACGCGTGCGAAATGCGGTTTTCATTATGTCTTCCCCCATCACCTTCAACTGATGGTACCCGGATCGAAGGTCAATTTTTGAGAACCAACTTGCGCCTTGCAATTGATCAAACAGGTCGTCGATCCTTGGTAAAGGGTACTTGTTCTTCACCGTTCGTTTGTTCAACTCGCAATAATCAATACACATTCTCATCGAACCATCCTTCTTCTTCACAAACAACACCGGAGCACCCCAAGGAGAGATGCTCAGTTGTATAAATCCCTTATCAAGTAGTTCATCTAATTGGGCCATAAGTTCTTTCATTTCCACTGGTGCTAGTTGATATGGAGCCTTAGCCACGGGCTAGGCATCTGGTACTAAGTCAATTTAAAATTCAATCTCTCTGTCGGGTGGTATCCCAGGCAAATCCTCTGGAAACACCTCCGGGTACTCGCGTACCACGGGTACATCGTCTATATCCTTCACTTCCTTACACTTGTCAATTACGTACACCAGTTAAGCCTCGCATCCGCGCCTCAAGTAATTTGTTGCCTTAATCATCGAGATGACGTTTGGCATCGGGGCGTCTCGATCTCCAAAAACCTCGACTTTACTACCATCCGGAGCCTTGAGTCGGATTATCTTTCGTTTGCATATAATTTGCGCTTCATTGGCAGTTAGCCAATCCATACCTAACACGACATCGAACCCACCCAAAATCATAACAAACAACCTAACAGGGAACCTATGACCTTCTATTTTTATCGGGGAGTTATAAATTACATCGGTCACTCTCGCAGTCCTACCCTCAGCGGTTTCTACGCTAAAGGCCCTTTCTAGCTTACTGCCAGTGTACTTCACTCGTTTACAAAAAGTCGTAGATATAAAAATCTTACTGGCACCCGAATCAAATAATACAGAAACAAAAGTGTTGTCAAGGATGAACGTACCTGACGCCATGTCGGGGTCCACCCTTGCCTGGTCTTGCGTCAGCGCGTACGCACGAGTCTTTGCTCGGGGCCTCTCTTCTTTCTTCTCAGCACCCTTCCCTTTCCCAGATTCGCCCATCTTCGATTTTGGGCATTCCCTACTCAGATGACCGGCATCCCCACAATTATAGCACTTGAAGTGTTGTGGGCACTCACGGGAGTAGTGCCCGGTCTTGTCACACTTAAAGCACAAGTTAGATCCCAGTCTACATTCACCTGCATACTCCCTTCCACACTTCTTACAAACAGTCGGCTCATTCACCCGAGCTCTCTTATCACGAGTCCCAAACATCTTTCCACCAGTTCGCTTGTTTCTGAAGCTCGGTTTCTTCTTCGGTTCCTCAATGGCGGCATCGTTTAATGCCAGATCATCATACACCACACCACTGAGTTCCACCACCGAATCATAGGTGCGGACCTTGTCCGACAGCCCTTGAATGTAACAGGAAATCTTTCTTTCCTCAGTCGTGATAAGGTGTGGCACCAAACGTGCCAGTTCATTGAACCGTGTGGTTTACTGCTGGTGCGTCATGCTCCCGGCCTTAATCCCCAGAAATTCCCTTTCTACCTTTTCGATCTCATTTCTTGGATAGAAATTCTTGATCACTAAAGTTTTCAAATCAGCCCACATCATCGCATCCACAACCTCGCTCCCTTTTGCTTGACGTACACCTTCCCAAGGGGTTAGCAGCAAATTTCACAACTTGATCCGTTCGACACTCACTCAGGCGAATGGCAGCTTCCATACGGATTACCCAATCAAAAGTAGCCACCGCGTCCTTCTTCCCAGTCAGGACCGGTGGGTCACATGCCTTAAAGGACTTATAGTCGCAACCACGGTTAAGCGGTGCGTTGATTGCCTCAGTGTTCGGGGTGTCAACCGCCGTGTTAGACCCACCTTCCCCATTAACCTTCTTCAATGCTTCAGCTAACACACCTGGCAGAGAAGTCTTCATCAACTCTGTGAACTCTCGAGCTATAGTTGCTCTCACTTCTGGTTCAAAAGTGAAAGGTTGTTCTTCAATCTGTGTCTGCTCAGTTCCATGCACACTAACCGCCGGTTCAGTGTGAACACTTCCTTCTTCACTATACTCTTGGCACGCAGGGGTCCTGCCACGCTCACCATTTCGACCACCGGTACGACCACCGGTACGGCCCCCACCATGTCTTCCGTTTCCTCTCCTTGCCATTTCGTTCTATAAGATAAGGAATCCAATGTTATCACGCTAGTTAACAAATAAAATTCAATAAGCATTGTAAGATGTTAATATACACTAGCCATCTGCAATTAACCATTACACTACCTTTCGATTTCTATTTGACCACCTTTGTGATTCTATCAGAACACAAGTCCTTACCAAACCCTTTCTAAGGCATACTATATATGTAAATATATACTACCTTCACACCTGATGCTGTGGCTCGAGTTACCCGTACTGGCATCCGCTTTCGGTCCCATTCACAGTTTAAGTTCATACACTAGGAGTGTCCGAATCTCTCAAACTATTGCTCTGATACCAACTTGTAAGGCCCCAAACCCGGGAGGCCTCACTTGTCACAAATAGTTATTAAACTTGAATATCAAATAACGCAGCGGAAAATTTCATTAAAACATACTCATAACATTGTTCAGCATGCGGAAGTGTAACATAGTCTAATACATAAACATAACATAAACTAATCATAACGGGATGCCAGTTTTCATGATCAACCGGGTAACTCTTCTCGCTTGCCAAGCATCACCGTCCATCATCCATACCTGCCTTAACCTGGATGTGCATACTAAAAAGTCAGCTACGCTGGTGAGTTCCAGTTTTTCATTCGATTTAATAAATGGTTCATCATTCAATAATTCATTAGGGTTTAACATCATGTACAAGAAAACAGGGCCTTTCGTTCATCATTAAAAACCTTCAAACATTTATCATCATCATAAACACGTTGAACGGATAGTTCATTTAAAACATTTAACATTCATTTAAGTCATACATTACTATCTAAATATTTGTTACCATTCGTCCCATCCATCCTTCTGTTCCGCCCTCTCCACCTACCAATAACTTCAAATCCGATCATCCACCTTTGATTTAGTATTGTATTGCCCCTAATGCTTAACTTCACGAAGACCGACAATACAATACATTCCGTCAATTCCCTTTTGTATTGCCCCCAAGGCTTAACTGCACAAGGACCAACAATACCCATTTAGTTGCCCCTATGGCTCTCATGTCCATAAACCGACAACTTCCATCGACAGCTATGGCTCACGGCCATAACACCGTCGGATCATAATTTAACCTTCATGGGGTCACGTAAACCCCTGAGTAACCGTCGTTACTCCCATACCAGTTGTACAACATCATAACCATTGGCAGGCCACCATGACACTGCCCCTGTTGTTCTTATGGCAACTATGGCTCGCTGTCCATAATCTACCACAAGGCTGGGAATTACATTCCTAGACTTCATTCGTCAATTCCATTCATTCGACATATTAGATTTGTAATGACTTCTTTAAAACCTTTACCCTTTTTCTTTTCTTTTCATAAAACCTTTCATTCATTTTCGAAACCCTTTACCTTTAGTTTAAACCATTTCTTTATAAACATTTCGTTCGTAAACATTCCATTCATAAAACTTCTTTCCATAAACCGTTCATTCCAAATCAATTCATTTCGTAAACATAGTTTCATAAGCATCATTTTATAAACATAGTTTCATAAACATCGTTTCGTAAAACATAATTTCATATGTATGCACACAAGCCCAAAAACATTATATAAAACATTTAAAAGAAGGCTTCTAGAACTCACCTGATAAGCTAATCCGGGTTGTCCTAAACAAAGGTCCCACTACGTCACTTTCGATCTGAATTGATTAGTAAAATACACATCAGACCAAATCCCGACTCTAATGGTTTAACCTTCTAAACATACCGACTTTACCTAATCAGCCTGATGCTTGCGCACTTAGCAAGTGCGCAGGGCCTTGCTCTTGCGTACTTAATAAGTGTGCAAACCTCGCTTCATGCGTACTTGATAAGTACGCAGGACCCTCTTCCTGCGTACTTGATAAGTACGCAGGATCTGCTTCCTCACAAAAATCCTAACTTTCACCTTCGGGTCTGATCACGTCAAGATCCCGAACTTGTTTACATTCAAAACGTTTGCTTTTCATTAAGGAACTCAAAACTATGTTTTTCTTCCAGTTTCATCCGTAAAAACGTCACATTTTCGTCCAAAACCCAAAAACGAACAAAAACTCATATCTAGGTTGGATCGTTACCTGTATCGAGCTTCTGATCCAGAGGTTCTTCTCACAAGCTCTGGAGGAACACACTTCTTCAATCTCGGGTCGATCTGCCAACTTTCTCTCTCTACGATTTCTCTCTCTATGATTTCTCTCTCTAGAACTTGCAAATGAGAGAAATGTGGAGTGTGTTGGGCTATTTATAGGGGAGGCTCCCCTATGTTCGCCCCTTCAAGCCCGCCAGCCCATCCGGCCTGGCCCGTCATGCCTCATTCGTTTATTCGGTTATTATAATTGTCGTTTTAAATTTTGGGATGTTACAAAACAATTTGGATTGTTTGGATACAACGGGTTCCACGAACCAACGCGAACACACACTCATAGACTTATACATGATAAGTAGCCTTTAGCGGGTCACCGGTACAACACTTGTAGTCTAGCATGCGCTCTAAGGTGAGTTTCACGGCCCCTTTTACTTATTTTCCTGTTGGGGGAGAAACATGCACACAAACAAACATGGATCACATAATATTTTATTACCACTTGTTTACTTAAGCGCAAACATAACATACTAAGTCTTTACATTCTCGAACCGTTAGTATAAGGTGTATAGCGAGGAAATTTGAGTAGTACTACTGGGTTTGACAAACCCCACCCAGGCTAGTCGCGCTAGCTCGATTGGAGGTCGAACGGGTGTAAATTGGCCTAAACATTTGACCAGTGTTGATGTTAGAAATGGCGGAAGGCATTCAAACACAAACAGTCAGCTTCGGTTGCGAACGCTTAGAGTAACTTGTAAATTGTCTTGCTAACAATAGGTGTGACTTATGTATGTGGATCCTGCTAACGCTCAAACAGTTTATTTACTTACAAACCTGTGAACTCACCAACCTTGTGTTGACACTTTAAGCATGTTTTCTCAAGTCACTATGATACACATCAGGACTAGGATGCATCATGGAGTCGCATTGGTTTTATCATTAAATGAACAATGATTTGTTACACATTATTTACATTACTTGGCGTTTTGTTTGCGCGTAATTACTGTTGGTTTTTATATTAATGTATGCTTCCGCAACTTAACTTATGAAACCGTGTTTTACCCATGTTGAAGGAGCAAACTCAGTATTTTCAAATTCATATAGTGTTCGTTCAGCTTGACCGATGACTACGATCCTGGTTTGTCACGCGCCTCGTGGTAGAATCCCGTGGGTGGAATTTGAGGGTGTGACAGATTGATATCAGAGACAGCAGTTATAGTGAACTAGGTTTGCATTAGAGAGTAGACTTAGTCTATAGCCTTAAGCACTGCATTAGTCCTACACTAACACAGACACTCATACATGATACACATAAACACATAGCAGCCATACATACATTGCATTACGGGCATGTTCACATCATCCACATCACCCTCTACTGACGAGGAACACGTCATTGTAATTGCACCATCATTCCCAGTGGCGACACCCGTGGAATCGCCAAAACATCATCCACTCTCGTCCGAGGGCAGCAAGACGAAGCCTTTGGAAGAGTCTCTCACACCAGCATCATCTGCACCCCTTTCCACACCACCAGAGCCGAAGAAGACACCCGCTTGAGCCAATCGTTGACATTGTCGAGTATAGTGGGCCTTCTCAGGTCCGCATTTGGGGCGACACCAGCACTGACACATGTCTCTTTGGGAGTTGGGTTCGTCGGAAGCGAGTCCCTCCTGCACCCACTAGCAACAATACCCCGACCTCACTAGCTTTACTCTACTTCAAGCCTGAACCAGTGGACCTTGTGTGAGGTACACCGTGTGGAGACAGAACGTTGCATGTACTATTGCAAAAATCCATTGACACATAAATGTCATCACTTTACCGAACCATGGGCTCACGCCTTTGGTCGATATTCTGTTGAAGATAGATTAACCACGAAGTTGAGAACGCTTTGCTCATTGCATACTCGAACCCTATTCTGAGTCAGTTGGAAGAACGACTACTTTGCTTCTTCCAGTAACTCATATCCATGAACTAGTTTCACTTCTCGAAGTCGCATTTCATGTGTATGTTTCCATCTACAATCCGTTGGATTGGACTCTCGTAGTGTGTTTCAACTCGAGTGAATACTCGGAACAAACGATTCCCGACTACTCATCCTGATATGAGTTCTAGTTGATCAATTTATTGTTGATGACTAAAAACTAAGGGACATTTTGACACAGGACAGGGAGAACTAGGGTGAGCATGCAAAGCAAATTATCATTACGGGTGCTCACGTAATAGTAATTTGAGGTGCATGTAAGTCCTAGTGAAACCTACTGTGTGGATAAATGGTCATAATCTGTGATTTACAGACATAAGTTTCCACTGTCAGTAGAAATTCTCCTAAATCGCTCAGCGATTAGTTGGTATCGTTAAACCTGTTCAACAGTTGATAGACGTGACTGTCAGTTGAAGATGTTTACGGACACCCTTAACTATCATCAACTGAATCCATCATTTTATTTTCACTCATGTAAGAGTCTTAGTGAACTTAAGACTCTCATCCAAACTTGATCAAGGAAACCATCTCGATTGAAACTCTAAAATAACCTCATGGCAATCCCATCGACTCCAAGTATGTAAGCGGAATTTGAAGAATACCTCCTAATCTAACACTTTATCTGTTACGCTCCAACAATAAATTCCCTTTTACCCTATTACTTCGCCATGTGGCTAATCCAGAGTCTAATTTTATTTATACCCCAGCATATCCAACTCTGCAATCGGATTTCTTTTTTTTACAAAATGATCCAGTTGTTTCAATGGCATTGGAAATCGGGGATTTAATATAACCAACCATCAGTTGAATGCGATAACTTAAACAATTATCATATCCCTTATATTACTAGAATCAATATCTCATAAGAATTTTTTTCTACATGTGAACCTCTTCCCTTAGCCTTTGCGTTGACCGACGCTTACCTTATAAGCGCGGGTCTCACAAGAAGTCTCAGCATGACCTCACAAATTTCCCTACTGGTGCAGTCGTACTTCAACTCTAATGAAAATTGATAACTTAGTGATGAAACCCCTTAACACGTATGGAAACATTCCTTTGACCTCGATGGTTACGTGACCCAAATCGTTAACAGTACCCCCACCTGTGATTGAGGATTCCTTATCCTCCTTTCCTAGGTAAATTTTTTTTTTTGGGTTTTGGATCAATGATTGTTAATCACCTGAGAAACACCTTAGTTGATCGAGAAAACTAATGATATAACTCATCCCATATGCTATTGTAACAACAATTTGGTACTTAATACAAAAGCTCAGTCACCGACACACCTCAGCTTGACTTCAACCTCTAATGGTTCAAGTATTTATTGAATGCCTTTTGTGTATAAAACCACATGATTTACCGATATTTTACTGGTATAAACTCAAACTCGCTATTGCCAATTGTTTGTGTGCGCATAATGAAGTGGTAAATCTCGAATCATTTCCCCGATTGGAACGGTGGAAAAACTTGACTCTAGCGGGACGATTGATTAGACTTTTCTTTCAAATAAACAATAAACGAAGTTGTTGACGCAATTCCGAATAACCGATCAAGCTCCTGTAGCGATCTTACCCGTGATGACCACATTTTTTTCCTTCTTTCATCTTTACACCATGAATGGTTTAACACTCTTTCTATCATGTTAGCTCGCTACATGACTAAAGCACTAGACTCATAGTGGATAGAGCATAAAATTCTATCAACGCCTCAGACTTACCAATTCAAAATCACCCTGGATTTTCCTAGTGTTTCGTACATCGGTTGTACAACTTCACGCTTGAACTTTGTACTCTTGATCACTACATGAGCCGATAATCTGTGAAGACATATACTTCAACTTAAAGTGTTGAAACCCCCCCCCCCCCCAATTGAGATATTTTTCAAATGATTCCTTCATTTAACCCTTGCATCAGTTGTTACCTTCCCCAAATAAATCCTAACAGAATTCGGCACGTCCTACAAGGTGGTTCACCCCGAATGCAGCATACTCTCTCATTGTGTATTTCATTGCTCCTCAGTATGGTGCGTAGACTTGAAGCTCTTTTGTGACAGTGCAATTCTTGGTCAAAGACCAAGCGACTGCTCTTCAGTGACTATTCTTCTTCTGGTCATAGGCCGAGTGACTACTACATGCCAAGTAATTACTCATGGGGTATTATTCAAGATCTGATGATGATTATGGCCCCATGCAAGATTTAACAAACAACAATTCTTTATCACCGATGTCCAATTGGGGATCCAACAGTATTGAAGATGATGGCTATTGTTTAGTTGCAAGCAAACAGATGGTTGGTGTTTTTCTTACTGTGTGGGTTAGGAGTGAATTGAGGGAGAATGTTACAAACATAAAAGTGTATTGGGTGTTGGCAGAGGATTAACGGGTTATCTTGGGAATAAGGTATAATAATATTTTTTTATAAGAAATATTTACAAATTTATTTATTGAATCATTTTAATACTCAATCCCGTGTAATACACGGGTCTATAACCTAGTACCCCATATATAAAAACATGTCGCAACAGCTGTTACCCCGTCGTAAAACCTTAAAACATAACCCGTCGTAAAACTTGAAAACGTAGTGCCAAAAAATCTTGAACGCAAATATAAACGCAATAATTAGAAAAAAAGAAAAGCTCAAAAAGTAAAAAAAAAACCTAACATGACAAAAGAGTTACTATTCATTTCATTCATCTTTAAATATAGATATAATTAGATTTTAATAATCCATACTATGACTCATACTGCCAATTTAACCAGTGATAGTCCTAACTTTTATTTTCGTTGTCAATAACAATCCCAGTAGCATAATCATTATAAATTTACACCTGATTTCGCTCACAATAATGATTATAAACGAAATAAAGAAACGTACAAACGAAATCGAGCGGAAATCAATTGTCAATCGATAGTGGTTATGCTAATGTGATTGCCATTAACAACAAAAATGAAAGATAAAACTATTACCGATCAAATTTTTAGATAATAGTTTGGATTATTAAACTCTAGCTTACCTAACAGTGGCAGAGCTAGGAATTTTTTCCAGCTGTGTTGTAACATCCCAAAATGAGGAAAAATAAAGTTAGCGAGTTCAAGCGGGCCGGAGTCGGGCCGGGTCAGTCGCGAACCGAGCTTGGGGAGGTCTCCCCTATAAATAGCATAAGGCCCCTCACTTCTCCTCTTTGCCATTCTAGAGAGAGAAAACCATAGAGAGAGAAGTGTCGGAATCGCACAAGATTGCACCAGATCGTGTCCCTTGCACTCGTGAAGGAAACCTCCAAATCAGAAGCTCGATTCAGGTAACGATCCGACCTAAATCTGAGTTTTTGTTCGTTTTTGGGTTTTTCGGGTTTTAGGTGAAAATAGGACGTTTTTACAGATGAAACTTGAGAATAAGCTTAGGTTTAGTATCTGCAATGAAAACTGGTTGTTTTGAGCAAAGAAAGTTGAAGTTTTGACATAACCGAACCCAAATCCGTGAATTTCGGGACTGTTTGGGAAGATGACTGATGGTGCAGGCGAACTTAGCAAGTTTGCCTGTCAAGTTCGCTTGGTGGAGGCGAACTTGTTCGCCTGGCAAGTTCGCTTGGCCAAAGGTAAGCGAACTTATCAAGTTCGCTTGAGTTAAGTTCGCCTGGCCAGAAGGGTAAGCGAACTTATTATGTTCGCTTGAGTTAAGTTCGCCTGGCCAGAAGGGTAAGCGAACTTATTATGTTCGCTTGAGTTAAGTTCGCCTGGCCAGAAGGGTAAGCGAACTTATTATGTTCGCCTGGGTTAAGTTCGCCTGGCTAAAGGGTAAGCGAACTTATTAAGTTCGCTTATAAGTTCGCCTAAGCCAGTGGAGGCGAACTTAGCATTAAGTTCGCCTATATCAGCTAAGTAAAAGTGAGAATTTAGGTTAGGTCTGATATATGTGTTTTGTAACCAATTCAGATCGGAAGTGACGTTGTTGGGCCTTTGATTAGGACAACCGAGACTAGCGTATAAGGTGAGTTCTAGAAGCCCTCTTTTAAATGTTTTATATAATGTTTTCGGGCTGGTGTGTATACATACGAAATGATGTTTTATGAAATGATATTTTATGAAACTATGATTACGAAATGAAATGATTTGGAATGAACGGTTTATGGAAAGAAAGTGTTATGAACGGAATGTTTACGAACGAAATGTTTATAAAGAAATGGTTTAAAGTAAAGATAAAGGATTTTGAAAGTGAAGGAAAGGATTTATGAAAAGAAAAGAAAAAAGGGCAAAGGTTTTAAAGAAGTCATTACAAATCTAATCTGTCGAATGAAAGGAATTGACGAATGAAGTCTGGGAATGAAATTCCCAGCCTTGTGGTAGATTATGGCCAGCGAGCCATAGTTGCCATAAGAACAACAGGGGTAGTGTCATAGTGGCCTGCCAATGGTTTTGATGTTGTACAACTGGTAAGGGAGTAACGACGGTTACTCGGGTGATGACGATCATCCTAAGAGAAAGAGGTAACGGGAAATCAATGACGGCGATACGTAACGGTTGATTCCCAAAGGAAAGATGCGTATTGGGCAATGCCGGCGATACGTAACGGTTGACCCCACGTATTGAATGGTTGTGGCAATGACGACGATACGTAGCGGTTGCCCACAACATCAAAGGTTCCTCCGGGGACACAGAGACGCGTAACGATACAGATTTTAGATAATAATGTATGACTTAAATGAATGTTAAATGTTTTAAACAAATGATCCGTTCAATGTGTTTAAATGTGCAAAGGTTTATGAATGAAAGGCCATGTTTTCTTATACGTGAATGTTAAACCCTAATGAATGTTTTGAATGATGAACCATATCTTAAATCGAACGAAAACTAGAACTCACCAGCGTAGCTGACCTTTTTAGTGTGCACATTCAGGTTAAGGCAGGTTATGAGGATGGACGGTGATGCTTGGCTAGAGATGAAGAGTTACCTGACTGCTTTTGAAGACTGGCATACCTTTATGTTTAGTTATGATGTAATTATGTTTTTAAATGTTTACGCTTCCGCATATATGAACAAGTTTTAATTGTGATGAATGAATGAAATTTTCCGCTGCGTTATTTGATATTCATGTTTAAGAACTGTTTGTGAATGAGTAAATCCAACAAGTGAGGCCTCCCGGGTTTGGGGCCTTACAAGTTGGTATCAGAGCAATAGTTTGAGAGATTCGGACACTCCCAGTGTCTGAACTTAAAATTTGAATGGGACCGAAAGCGGATGCCAGTACGGGTAACTCGAGCCACAGCATCAGGTATGAAGGTAGTATATATTTACGTATATAGTATGCCTTAGAAAGGGTTAGGTAAGGACTTGTGTTCTGATGGAATCACAAAGGTGGTCAAATAGAAATCGAAAGGTAGTGTAATGGTTAATTACAGATGGCCAGTGTATATTAACATCTTACAGTACTTATTGAATTTTATTTGTTAACTAGCGTGATAACATTGGACTTCTTGTCTTATAGAACGAAATGGCGAGGAGAGGGAACGGAAGGCGTGGTGGCCGTACCGGTGGTCGTACCGGCGGTCGAAATGGTGGGTGTGGCAGGATTCCTGCGCGCCAAGAGCACAGTGAAGAAGGAAGTGTTCACACTGAACCGGAGGTTAGTGTGCATGGAACTGAGCAGACACAAGTTGAAGAACAACCTTTCACTTTTGAACCAGAAGTGAGAGCTGCGATAGCTCAAGAGTTCACCGAGTTGATGAAGACTTTTCTGCCAAGTCTGTTAGCTGAAGCATTAAAGAAGGTTAATGGGGAAGGTGGGTCTAACCCGACGGTTGATACCCCGAACACTGAGGCAATCAACGCACCGCCTGCTCGCGGATGCGACTATAAGTCCTTCAAGGCATGTGACCCGCCAGTCCTTACTGGAAAGAAAGACACGGTAGCTACGTTTGACTGGATAATCCGTATGGAGGTTGCCATCCGTCTCAGCGAATGCCGAGCGGATCAAGTTGTGAAATTTGTTGCTAACTCCTTGAGGGAGGAAGCATCCCATTGGTGGGAAGGTGTACGTCAGGCAAAAGGGAGCGAGATTGTGGATGCGATGATGTGGGCTGACTTGAAAACTTTGGTGATCAAGAATTTCTGCCCAAGGAACGAGATTGAGAAGGTAGAGAGGGAATTTCTGGGTTTCAAGGTCGGGAACATGACGCACCGGCAATACACAACCCGATTCAATGAACTGGCACGTCTGGTGCCACACCTTGTCACTACTGAAGAGAGAAAGATTGCCTGCTATGTTCAAGGGTTGCCGGACCAGGTCCGCACCTATGTTAAGGCAAACGCCCCTACTACCTATGATTCGGTAGTAGAGCTAAGCGGCGTGGTATTTGACGATCTGGCACTGAATGTTGTTGCCGTTGAAGAGCAAAAGAAGAGACCGAGCTTCACAAACAAGCGAACTGGGGGAAAGATGTTTGGGGCTCGTGATAAGAAGGCTCGGGTGGATGAGCTGACTGTTTGTAAGAAGTGCGGAAGGGAGCATGTAGGTGAATGCAGACTGGGATCTAACTTGTGCTTTAAGTGTGGCAAGACCGGGCACTACTCCCGTGAGTGCACACAACACTACAAGTGCTACAACTGTGGGGATTTCGGTCATCTGAGTAGGGACTGCCCGAAGCCCAAGATGGGGGAAACCGGGAAGGGAAAGGGCCTAGAAAAGAAGGGAGAGGGATCTCGTGCGAAGACGCGGGCGTACGCACTGATGCAGGATCAGGCTAGGAAGGACCCTGATGTGGCGTCAGGTACGTTCATCCTTGACAACACTTTTGTTTCTGTGTTATTTGATTCGGGTGCCAGCAAGAGTTTTATATCTGCGACTTTCTGTAAACGAGTGAAGTACACTGTTAGTAAGCTAGAAAGGGCCTTTAGCGTAGAAACCGCTGAGGGTAGGACTGCAAGAGTAACCGATGTAGTTGACAACTCCACGATAAAGATAGAAGGTCATAGATTCCCTGTCAGATTGTTTGTTATGGTTTTGGGAGGGTTCGATGTTGTGTTGGGTATGGATTGGTTAACTGCCAATGAAGCACAAATCATATGTAAGCGAAAGATAATCCAACTCAAGGCTCCGGATGGTAGCAAAGTTGAGGTCTTTGGAGATCGTGACGCCCCGATGCCAAACGTCATCTCAATGATTAAGGCAACAAATTACTTGAGGCGCGGATGCGAGGCTTATCTGGTGTATGTAATTGAAAAGTGTAAGGACGTGAAGGAACTAGACGATGTACCCGTGGTACACGAGTACCCGGAGGTGTTTCTAGAGGATTTGCCTGGAATACCACCCGATAGAGAAATTGAGTTCCGAATTGACTTAGGACCAGATGCCCAGCCCGTAGCTAAGGCTCCATATCGACTAGCACCAGTGGAAATGAAAGAATTAATGGCACAACTAGACGAGTTACTTGAGAAAGGATTTATACAACCGAGCATCTCGCCATGGGGTGCTCCGGTGTTGTTTGTGAAGAAGAAAGACGGTTCGATGAGAATGTGTATCGATTATCGCGAGTTGAACAAACGAACGGTGAATAACAAGTACACTTTACCAAGGATCGATGACCTGTTTAACCAATTGCAAGCGCAAGTTGGTTCTCGAAAATCGACCTTCGGTCCGAGTACCATCAGTTGAAGGTGAGGGATGAAGACATACCGAAAACCGCATTTCGCACGCGTTATGGACATTTCGAGTTCCGCGTGATGTCTTTTGGATTGACGAACGCCCCCGCAGCGTTCATGGATTTGATGAATAGGGTTTGTCGACCGATGCTGGACCGATCGATAATCGTGTTCATCGATGATATCCTCATCTACTCCAAGAATGAGGGTGATCACGCGTGTCACTTAAAGGAAGTATTGGAAGCTTTGAAGAAGGAAAAGATGTATACTAAGTTCTCCAAATGCGCGTTCTGGCTTAGGGAAGTCCAATTCCTAGGTCACGTCATTAACCCGAACGGCATTATGGTTGACCCAGCAAAGATAGTGACGGTAAAATAATAGAATATTCCTAAGACGCCAACTGAAATCCGCAGTTTCTTGGGATTGGCAGGCTACTATAGGAGATTCATCCAGGATTTCTCGAAAATAGCTTCGCCATTGACAAAGTTGACTCGGAAGGAGGTAAAGTACGAATGGGGTTCGACCCAGGATGAGGCGTTTAAGGAATTGAAAGAGAAGCTAACCCAAACTCCAGTCTTGGCCCTTCCCGAGGGCAGTGAAGACCTGGTGGTATACTCTGACGCGTCGGATCAGGGACTAGGGTGTGTGTTGATGCAACGCGGTAGGGTGATTGCATATGCGTCGCGGCCGTTGAAGGTTCACGAAGTCAACTATCCGACTCATGATTTGGAACTTGCTGCTGTCGTATTTGCATTGAAAATCTGGAGGCACTACCTGTACGGGGTAAAGTTTACTATTTACTCCGACCACAAAAGTTTGAAGTACTTCTTCGAACAAAAGGAACTTAATATGAGGCAGAGGCGATGGTTGGAACTCCTAAAGGATTATGACTGTGAGATCATGTACCATCCTGGAAAGGCAAACGTGGTGGATGACGCTCTAAGCCGAAAGGATGTGCCTACTCCTATTAGAGTGAAAGCGTGCCAATTGGTGGTAACATCGGATGTGATGAGAGAAATCAAAAAGGCTCAAGATGAGGCACTTAAAGAAGAAAACATAAAGAAGGAAAGGATGGTTGGCCAATGGGACAAGTTGGAATATAACACCCTTGGTGTTAGAACACGTTTTGGACGGGTATGGATACCTATGGGTGGCGAACTTAGAAACAAAATCTTGGATGAGGCTCATAAGTCTCGTTACTCTATCCATCCTGGTACCAATAAAATGTACCAAGATCTGAGGAAGGAATACTGGTGGCCTGGAATGAAATATGATGTGACGAAGTATGTAAGCAAGTGCTTGACTTGCTCGCAAGTAAAGGCTGAACACCAGAAACCGTATGGAAAGATTCAACCACTTGATATACCGGAATGGAAATGGGAACACATTACCATGGACTTCATAACCAAGCTACCTCGCACAGCTAAAGGTCATGACACCATTTGGGTAATTGTGGACCGTTTAACGAAGAGTGCTCATTTCCTACCTATTCGTGAGACGTTCTCGTCGGAGAGGTTAGCGGAAGTGTTTATTAATGAAATGATAGCACGGCATGGGATGCCTTTGACGATAGTATCCGACCGGGACACCCGATTCACATCGAGGTTCTGGAAAAGATTTCATGAAGCGATGGGCACGAGACTTAATATCAGCACGGCATACCACCCGCAGACGGATGGTCAGTCCAAAAGGACCAATCAGACATTGGAAGATATGCTCCGTGCTTGTATTATCGACTTTGGTGGCAGTTGGGACAGTCATCTTCCGTTAGCCGAATTCTCCTACAACAATAGTTACCACACGACGATAGGCATGCCGCCTTACGAAATGTTGTATGGGAGAAGATGTCGGACCCCGGTATGTTGGGGTGTGATTGGACAGAAAAAATTAGGAAGTCTTGAAGTCGTAAAAGAAACGTCGGAAAGGTTTGATCAAATCAAAGCACGAATGAAGGCCGCACAAGATCGTCAGAAATCCTATACGGATAAACGACAAAGGCCTATTAAGTTTGATGTTGGGGACAGAGTAATGTTGAAAGTGTCACCCTGGAAGGGAATCATTCGATTCAGGAAGAGAGGAAAGTTAAGTCCGAGGTTTGTCGGACCTTTTAGGATAGCGGCACGGGTTGGTGAAGTCGCATATCGGTTGGAGTTGCCTGATGAGTTAAATGGGATTCATCCTACCTTCCATGTATCACACTTGCGAAAGTGTTTGGCGGATGAATTGGCTCACATACCACTTACTGACATCGAGGTCGACAACAACCTTAATTACATCGAAGAACCCGTGGCTATCTTAGACCGAAAGGAGAAGCGTTTGCGTAACAAAGTGATCCAATTGGTTAAAGTCCAATGGAGGCACCGAAAGGGATCGGAGGCTACATGGGAAACGGAGGCGGAAATGAGGGAGTCGTAACCTCAATTATTTGAATGTGATAGGTTTCGGGGATGAAACCTATTATAAGGGGGGTAGACTTGTAACATCCCAAAATGACGAAAAATAAAGTTAGCGAGTTCAAGCGGGCCGGAGTCAGGCCGGGTCAGTCACGAACCGAGCTTGGGGAGGTCTCCCCTATAAATAGCATAAGGCCCCTCACTTCTCCTCTTTGCCATTCTAGAGAGAGAAAACCGTAGAGAGATAAAGTGTCATAATCGCACAAGATTGCACCAGATCGTGTCTCTTGCACTCATGAAGGAAACCTCCAAATCAGAAGCTCGATTCAGGTAACGATCCGACCTAAATCTGAGTTTTTGTTCGTTTTTGGGTTTTTCGGGTTTTGGGTGAAAATAGGACGTTTTTACAGATGAAACTTGAGAATAAGCTTAGGTTTAGTATCTGCAATGAAAACTGGTTGTTTTGAGCAAAGAAAGTTGAAGTTTTGACATAACCGAACCCAAATTCGTGAATTTCGGGACTGTTTGGGAAGATGACTGATGGTGCAGGCGAACTTAGCAAGTTCGCCTGTCAAGTTCGCTTGGTGGAGGCGAACTTATCAAGTTCGCCTGATTATGTTCGCCTGGCAAGTTCGCTTGGCCAAAGGTAAGCGAACTTATCAAGTTCGCTTGAGTTAAGTTCGCCTAGCCAGAAGGGTAAGCGAACTTATTATGTTCGCTTGAGTTAAGTTCGCCTGGCCAGAAGGGTAAGCGAACTTATTATGTTCGCCTGGGTTAAGTTCGCCTGGCCAAAGGGTAAGCGAACTTATTAAGTTCGCTTATAAGTTCGCCTAAGCCAGTGGAGGCGAACTTAGCATTAAGTTCGCCTATATCAGCTGAGTAAAAGTGAGAATTTGGGTTAGGTCTGATATATGTGTTTTTTAACCAATTCAGATCGGAAGTGACGTTGTTGGGCCTTTGATTAGGACAACCGAGACTAGCGTATAAGGTGAGTTCTAGAAGCCCTCTTTTAAATGTTTTATATAATGTTTTCGGGCTGGTGTGCATACATATGAAATGATGTTTTATGAAATGATATTTTATGAAACTATGATTACGAAATGAAATGATTTGGAATGAACGGTTTATGAAAAGAAAGTGTTATGAACGGAATGTTTACGAACGAAATGTTTATAAAGAAATGGTTTAAAGTAACGGTAAAGGGTTTTGAAAGTGAAGGAAAGGATTTATGAAATGAAAAGAAAAAGGGCAAAGGTTTTAAAGAAGTCATTACAAATCTAATCTGTCGAATGAAAGGAATTGACGAATGAAGTCTGGGAATGAAATTCCTAGCCTTGTGGTAGATTATGGACAGTGAGCCATAGTTGCCATAAGAACAATAGGGGTAGTGTCTTAGTGGCCTGCCAATGGTTTTGATGTTGTACAACTGGTAAGGGAGTAACGACGATTACTCGGGTGATGACGATCATCCTAAGAGAAAGAGGTAACGGGAAATCAATGACGGCGATACGTAACGGTTGATTCCCAAAGGAAAGATGCGTGTTGGGCAATGACGGCGATACGTAACGGTTGACCCCACGTATTGAATGGTTGTGGCAATGACGGCGATACGTAGCGGTTGCCCACAACATCAAAGGTTCCTCCGGGGACACAGAGACGCGTAACGATACAGATTTTAGATAATAATGTATGACTTAAATGAATGTTAAATGTTTTAAACAAATGATCCGTTCAATGTGTTTAAATGTGCGAAGGTTTATGAATGAAAGACCATGTTTTCTTATACGTGAATGTTAAACCCTAATGAATGTTTTGAATGATGAACCATTTCTTAAATCGAACGAAAACTAGAACTCACCAGCGTAGCTGACCTTTTTAGTGTGCACATTCAGGTTAAGGCAGGTTATGAGGATGGACGGTGATGCTTGGCTAGAGATGAAGAGTTACCTGACTGCTTTTGAAGACTGGCATCCCGTTATGTTTAGTTATGATGTAATTATGTTTTTAAATGTTTACGCTTCCGCATATATGAACAAGTTTTAATTGTGATGAATGAATGAAATTTTTCGCTGCGTTATTTGATATTCATGTTTAAGAACTGTTTGTGAATGAGTAAATCCAACAAATGAGGCCTCCCGGGTTTGGGGCCTTACATGTGTCATTTTTTTCGATACTCGTGTTTAAAATAACCCGGAGTCAAAATTTTCGCATCGGGTCGGGTCGAATCACAAAATAAAAGCCAATATCATAATAAAAGTACAATGTTATTGAAAAAAAAAACAAATAATAAAAATGAAAAATAATTTGAAGTATATCAAAAAATACATTTTGTAGTCACTCCCAACGATTCATGTTTTCATTTTATAGTCGCTCCCTATGTGTACAATGTCAATCGCAACTTTCGCAGAGAACTCTTTTCCAATATAACAAATGCAAGCATCGTTAAAAAAATCATCACCCATCCGATTACGCAAATCCGTATTCGCATACTTCATAGTCTTTTCGCAAATGGGGTCAATTTTTTTTTTTCTAAAACCAATTGTGTCAATTGTAAATAAACAATGGTGTCGCTGAAAAATTTTCTATTACAGGTTATACATTAGACGTGAAATTTATCGGTTTTCAGCTAGTGTTAGCTAATTAAATTTACAAACTTTTAGACATTGATCGGAGCCTAGAAGTTTAAAAAAGGTAGGTTACCTTTCTTTGCCGTTTCCAAAAAAATAAAAAATAAAAAAATAAATAAATAGAAAGTATCGTTGGGTAAACCCGCTGTCGCCATTGCCACCATCGCCGCCTCCCTATGTTTGGAAACAGTCACCACCATGTACAGTCACCATGATAAATCACTCTCGTGAACCCTAGACATCCTCACATACCCAATTCACCTTTGCAAATTCGTTCATGGAACCCTAACTCAGTCCAGAGACGAATCATCAGTGTTATTTTATCCAAGGAAATCACAGCTGGTATGTGATCTGATCTCTGAGTTATTCTAATTGATTTGTTGAACAGATGATCATCTTTCAGTGTTTTGAAATTGAATGTGCTTGGCATGAAAAAAAGAAATTGGGTAATTTGGATTAGGTCATACACTATGTCTGGTGGTTCAATTATTGAATGTGCCAATTGAACTTTGGAACATCTAAATTTGTTAAGAGAATTGTTTATTCTAATGCTTGGGGTCCTTGTATTGGAATATGTTATTAATGGTTTCTCACATGCTATAATGATTTATCTTATGCTATATCTTATGCTTGGGGTCCATTCCTTGAATTAATGAAAAAAAACACCCCCCAACCCCAATGAATGAAAATCATTAAAAGGGAAAGAATCACATTTCTTATGTAATGGTCCATTCCATTCTTATGTGATTACCAGACATGTTTTGTTTCATTCCAAATTTCTAATGTAATGACTCATTCCATTCCACCATACATTCATGCATACCAAACACTACCAAACAACCTTGATGCATGGGCTAATATTTGTATCTCTGTATGGGTATCCCAAGTCTCCATAGGGAGAGAAATGTTATTATCTCATTCTTAATAGATATTTTATTTATGGCTTTATGCTTACATCACCTTTTTAGTCTAGGTGTGCCTTGCCTTAGTCATAGGTGTGTTTTTTAGTCTAAACTACTTTTAAACTAGGGATTTTTGTGCATTTCTACTCTTTTACCTTCGGCTTCTAATAAACTTTGTTTTGATGCTATGTCTTTATACTTTCTCGTATGTTCTCTGTTTTTTGTCTTTCAAAAAAGGCTTTTCCGAGCCGGGGTCTCTCTGGGAGCTTCTTCTTTATCCTATTGGATAGGGGTAAGGTTTACCCTCACCTAACCCTCCCCAGACCTCACTGTTGAGTGGGATTTTGTTGCGTATGTTTGTTTGTTATCACCTTTTTATAGTTACTGTCTTAGTGACCCGAGTGAGTCTATTGGTCTTTTGTCTTTTGAGTACCTCGAGAGTCAATGGTCCTCACAAAATTCCACTTCAGATATACTCCAACACATTGGCCTCCATCTAATAAGTGACTCCGGGTACATTAAGGAATTCTAGTTGCTCCAACTTTAGGAGTGTTAAGATATAGCAATATTATTGTTTAATAGATTATCTTCTTTTCTTAAGTATTCTATTGTTTAAAAAAGGTTAATAGTTTGAATATCGTATTGTATGCAGTTAACAACGTTTAATTTTTTTTGTGATAATTGGCCTGATGGAGATCGACCCTCCACATGAAAGTGATGGAAGTACCACCGGATCAAAGGAAAGTGAGATTAATCTTGTGTCTGATAAGCATTCGGGTGTTGGTTTGCCATATGCTCCTGAGGATTTCCCCAAATCTGGTGATAAGTGGGGATGGAAGGTGGGAAAAAGAGTTACTTTTTCAGGACACTTTGTGGACAGATATCTTTATCTTCCCGATCGTCTTTATAATGAATATAAGTCAGTGGGTTCCACTAACATTACTAGCAGCAGGGGTTTCGCCAGCAAGGCTGCAGTTAAGCGATTTTTGTTGGAAGCATTTCTTGAGATGGATATTAAGGCCTTCTTTGCCTCATTCACTTGGAAGATTCCATCTAGCAAAGTTAAAGGTAACCTTGATTACTCATTTTCTATAAAATGATCATATTATTTTGTAGTTATGTTTGTGGAGTCTTTTGGTGTTTATTTAAAAGGCAGTGATATATTGATGGTTTACATGTGATAATTAGGCTCCAAAGATAATGATTTAAAGTTTCTGAAAGTTATATGATGATGGTTAATGGAACACTAATAATGATTGATTTGGTTTTAGTGTTACACAAAATATAAATAGATCATAACTATGAAGATTGAGTTCATGTACACATATATAGGGATTATGATTTAAATGTGAACTACATCTTTGTGAAGGATTTGAAGTTGTTTGGATTTTAGTGGTTTGGTGTAAACATTTTTTTTAGCTTGCATACTTTTCATTATGGCTTGTCTTTTTGCACATCCTCACAAAGGAGATGATGTCTTATTTTAAATGAGTTATGCTAGAATGTAATGTAGGATATTTTATATGGCTTTATTAAATTTATATTGTTGTGTTTTAGAATGTGTTTCACTCATATAAGTTAGTAAATACTCGACCTCTATGTTTGTTATGGTGATGCACTTTTGTTTATTGGAGAACAAGATATGCTAAATCTTTTTTTTATTTGCACTTTTAAATTATAATTAGGTTATTTCATGTCTTAATCAAAGTAAAGTAGTATACAAATTAGAAAATATCTTAATGAATATTGTAGAAGAAGTTCAATTATTTCCAATCTAAATCGAGCAGAAAGATAAAATAATAATGCCGCAGTGCCCCTCAAAATATGCTTTGTTGCTTTGATGCATCTTCTTTGAATTAGGGTCTCATTATATACTGTTGTTTTTGTTGAATTTCAATTGGGACCAAATTTGAACTCAATAAGATTTTTATACTGTTGTTTTTGTTGAATTTCAATTGGGACCAAATTTGAACTCAATAAGATTTTCATTTTCATTGAAAGAGTTATTTGAGTAAAATGTCAGTAAATATAATGCCCATTCTTTTCTTTTATTTTTAGATGACAGAAAAAATCATAATCAAATAATCACAAAATAGTAAAAAGGGCGTACCCGGTGCCTGACTTAGCTCCCGCATTTGTGTAGGGGCCGGATTCATATTGTTCCATTTAGGTCACTTAATTTTAAAAATATTTACCATTTAGAAAAAAAAATTCACAAGATTGGAACAGCTAATGGAAGTTGAGTGACTTTAAAGAAACAAAAAAACTAAGTGACATTAGTGGAACACTTGAAAACTTGGTTACTACCCTCTTAGAGTGTAGGCTTCGGTCCAGAACAGGAGAAGGGGTCCGACCGGCCTAGGCTCCTAAGCGGGCCCAGTTTGTTTAACTTGTTGATTAAGGGTTCTAACCCTAATTTATGCCTATAAATTAATCTATTGTACGTGAAATTCATTATCACTCAATAAAAGAAAACCCTAGTTGCCCCCCGTGGATGTAGGTCACATTGACTGAAACAAGTAAATTCTTGTGTCGTTTACTTTTTCTGTTTGTGTGTTGCGTGTTTGATCCTAACAACTGGTATCAGAGCTTAGGCTCTTATTGGTTAAAGTTCTTCCACTTGATTCGCGGATCGCCCGAGAAACTTTTTTGGAAGATCATATCACACTCACAGCCGCCGTCGCCGCCACCGGAATCCTGGATTAGGGTTCCGCCGCCGCCACTGATTTTCCATTCAGATCTCCCGCCGTCACCAGAATTAGGGTTCCTGCCGCCGCTTTTCTTGTCAATTTTTTTTTGTTTTTGGTCTATTTTGGTCAAAGTAACTCAGGTGCGTTATCAACTTGCTTTGTTTTTCAACTTTTTGAAACTGACCCTACGGGTAGTGTGCGATATAACAACGCTCAAGTTTAGGCAGACGGCCAAATATGTGTTCGAACACTATTCCAGTTTTGATTTGATTGTTAAGCATTTGTAGTTGGATATTGTACGAGGAAGGAAAGACAAAAATAGAAAAGTTCGATGGCCAGAACTTTGGATGGTGGAAAATGCAAATCACAGATTTATTGATACATAAGGATTTGGATTCGGTGCTTGAAGCACCTCCCGCAGAGATAACACCAGCATGGTTAAGAAGGCTAAGTCAGCGATTAGACTAATGTTGCTTACAACATCTTAGAAGAAACCACAGCACGTGGAATCATGGCAGCATTGTTGAACATGTATGAAAAGCCATCAGCAGCAAACATGGTGTTTCTGATTCGGGAATTAGTAAACATACGCATGAAAGAGGGAGGTTCCGCTACTGACCACATAAATCTCTTTAACTCTCATCTGAGACGTTTGTCCTCAGTAAACTTTAAAATTGATGATGAATTACAAACCTGCTTACTTTTATCTTCATTACCTGACAGCTGGTCAGGAACAATCACTGCAGTCACCAGTTCAGTCGATTCTGACGCTTTAACTTTCAGTAAAGTTCGTGCTTTGAATCTAGAAGGAGAAGCACTGGAAAATCATCAAGCTCCTTGTTAAGCACTGAATCAAGGGGAAGGAAGAATGAGAGAGGGAGGAACAGAGGCAGATCCAAGTCGAGAAAGAGAGGTCAGTAAAAACAAAGGGCTGATATTGAATGTTGGAACTGCATGGAAAAGGGGCACTTCAAATACCAATGCTCTAAACCACCAACCGTAAAGTAACAGGTAAACAATGTAGCAGCTGAAGAATCAGATGAAAAATCTGATGACGCTCTTATCTGTTGTGTTGAGAGCTCTGAGGAATCCTGGATCATGAATTTAGGTGCATCATTTCACGCTGTCTCATGCCCAGATATGGTCAGAAATCTACGAACAGGTAATCACGGTAAGGTTCGTCTAGCTGATGACCAGGTACTTGATATTACTGGGATTGGTGACGTGGATTTAAAGACCTCCATCGGAAATACCTGGACATTGAAAAATGTCGAGGTTATTCCAAACCTCAGGAGGAAATTGATCTTAGTCGGTCAGTTGGATGACCAAGGTTGGATGTCCACTTTGGGGGTGGACAATGGAAAGTGACTAAAGGTAATTTGGTGATTGCCAGAGGTAACAAACAGGGTACTTTGCATATGATTGAGATTCTTGCAGGGAGCTCTAATGCAGTAACCAGTGGGTTGAGTCCTTCCATTTTGTGGCACCAGCGACTCGGCCACATGAGTGAAAAGCGTATGAAGATGCTTGTTGCCAGGGGAAAGCTTCAAGAATTAAAACGGGTAGAGTTTGAATTCTGTGATACGTGTGTTCTCGGGAAGAAAAAGAAGGTATGGTTTGTGAAGACCGGCAAAACACCTAAAGCTCAGAAATTGGAGTTTATCCATTCAGATGTATTTGAACCAATTACAGTTTCATCCTTGGGAGGCTCGAGATACTATGTGACTTTCATAGACGATGCTACACGCAAGGTATGGGTCTATTTTCTTAAAAATAAATTTGAAGTATTTGATGTTTTTAAGAAATGGAAATCTGTTGTTGAACTTGAAACTGATTTGAAGGTAAAGTGTTTGAAGTCGGACAATGAAGGGGATTACATTAGCACGGAGTTCATTGATTACTGTGCTGATCGTGGCATTCGGATAATAAAGACAGTTCCAGACACTCCTCAACAAAATGGAGTCGCAGAAAGGATGAACAGAACATTGAATGAAAGAGCTAGAAGTATGAGGTTAAATGCATGGCTTCCTAAGATGTTCTGGGCTGATGCAATTAACCCTGCGGCCTATCTTATCAACCGTGGGCTTTTAGTATCGTTAGGTTTCAAAGTGCCAGAAGAAGAATGGAAGGGTGAAGCGGTCAAATATGAGCACTTGAAAGTTTTCAGGTGTAGTGCTTATGATCTAAACAAAAAGATGGTGACAAATTGGATGCTAAAGCCAAGAAATACACTTTCATTGGCTATGAGGCAGACAAAATGGGCTACAGACTTTGGGATTTTGAAATAAGAAAGGTAATCAGAAGCAAGCTTGCTACATTCAACGAGGCTGAATTGTATAAAGACAGGAAAGAATCAAACTCGAAGGTTCAGAAAGAATATGTTGAGGTTGAGGTTGAAAACCAGAAACCGGCTACTGAACCGGTTATTGAACCTGAAGCTAATGCGAATGACGACACAACTCCTGAGTTTGTAGATAGTGGAAATGAAGAGTCAGTGGGAGCTTCGGACAATCGGAGCTCAGATTCTGAAGATGATCAGTCTCCACAGCAGCCTGGCCGGTCTGATAATTGGGTCAGGAGGTCTACCAGAGTCACTAAAAAGCGTGACAAGTACAATCCTTCAGTTAACTACATTCTCTTGACAGAAAACGGTGAACCAGAGAGTTATTCCGAGGCAGTCAAGATGAAAGATTCTCTCAACTGGAAGCATGCGATGAAGGATGATATGAGCTCTCTAGATAAGAACAAAACATGGGTCTTAGTCAAGCTTCTGCCAGATAAAAGAGCTCTACAGAATAAATGGGTCTTCAGGTCAAAGAAGAACATGATGGGTCTAAACGGTACAAAGCTCGTTTAGTGGTCAAGGGGCTTTAGCAGAAAAAGGGGGTTGATTATGATGAGATCTTCTCTTTTGTAGTGAAGATGACCACCATCAGACTAGTTCTGAGTCTTGTTGCGGTTGGGGGTTTACACTTAGAGCAACTAGATGTGAAGACAACATTTCTTCATGGTGATCTAGTTGAAGATATTTACATGGCATAACTTGAGGGGTTTCAGGTTGCCGGGAAAGAAAATTGGGTCTGCAAGTTGAAGAAAAGCTTGCATTGTTTAAAACAAGCACCCAAACAATGGTACCTGAAGTTTGACAACTTCATGGAGAGGTTAAGGTACAAAAAGTGTCAAATGGATCATTGCCGCTATTTGAGGAAGTTCAACAGTTCTTATATCATTCTACTTCTCTATGCAGATGATATGTTGATTGCAGGATCGGATATGGATGAAATCAAAAGGTTAAAGAAGCAAATGTCCAAGGAATTTGAAATGAAAGACTTGGGTCCAGCCAAACAGATACTTGGGATGCACATTGTCAGAAACAAGAAAGATGGCTCTTTAACACTGTCCCCGGAAAAATACATAGGGGAATTGTTGGAGAGATTCAAGATAAATGATGAAAAGACAAAGCCTAGGAACACACCATTGGGAAGTCACTTAAACCTTACCAAACATCAATCTCCAAAATCTGAAAAAGAAAGAACAGAGATGTCTAAGGTTCCATATGCATCAGCGGTCGGCAGTCTCATGTATGCCATGGTCTACACTCGACCATATATTGCTCATGCCGTTGGGGTTGTTAGTCGGTTTATGTCAGATCCGGGAAGAGAACACTGGGAAGCTGTTAAATGGGTGCTCAAATATTTAAAGGGTACATCTACAATGAGGCTATGTTTTAGAGGGAAAGATGCTATTCTCAGAGGTTACACCGATTCGGATTTGGGTGGATGTAACGGTACCTTTAAAAGCACTACTGGGTATGTTTTTACAGTAGGAGGAACAACAGTGAGCTGGATGTCCAGACTTCAGAAAAGTGTGGCTCTATCAACTACAGAGGCTGAATACATGGTTGTTGCTACAGCCAGTAAATAGTTAGTACGGTTGAAGACTTTTCTTGAAGAATTGGGAAAACGTCAGTCTGATTACTCATTGTACTGTGACAATGAGAATGCAGTAAAACTTGCCAAGAATCCAGTCTATCATGGGAATTCGAAGCATATTGGGATGAGATATCATGGGAAGACGAAGCACATTGGGATGAGAATTGATCAGTGAAGGAACAATCAGTTTGAAGAACATTGTCGGATGCGAAGAATCCAGCAGATATGTTTACCAAATCTATGGTGTTGGATAAGCTGAAGCTTTGCATAGCTTTAGCTGGTCTCTGGTAATAATGTTGAGGAGACCGGGGTAACTAGGGAGTACTAAAGATCAGAGGGGTTTTCATTTGCAGAAGTACAAAAGTGGAGCTGATCGTGTTTCGAAGCCTCCAAGTGGGAGATTATTGGATTGTAGGCTTCGACCTAGAACAAGGGAAGGGGTCCGGCCGGCCCTAGGCCCCTAAGCGGGCCCCGTTTGTTTAACTCTTGGATTAAGGGTTCTAACCCTAATTTCTGCCTATAAATTAATCTCTTGTACTTGTAATTCATTATCACACAATAAAATAAAACCCTAGTTGCCCCTTGTGGATCTAGGTCACATTAACCGAACCACATAAATTCTTGTGTCCTTACTTTTCCGTTTGTGTGTTGCGTGTTTGTTCCTAACATGCCCTTTTTTATTGTTAGGTTTCAGAGTCGGTAACGCAACGGAAAACCACACACAAACACTCACAAACGAAAGCAAATAGAAAGCAATAAACGACACAAGGAAATAATGTGGTTCGGCCAAAGTGACCTACATCCACTGCTGCAACTAGGGTTTCTTTTATTATTAGGTTCTACAAAATTTACAATTACATAAGCGGGTATATATAGTGACTAATTAGGGTTAATAACTTAGGTAACAAGAAACCGTAATTATGGAAACCAATCCATAACTTAGGTACATCTACAATGAGGCTATGTTTCAGAGGGAAAGATGCTATTCTCAGAGGTTACACCGATGCGGATTTGGGTGGATGTAACGGTACCTTTAAAAGCACTAATGGGTATGTTTTTACAGTAGGAGGAACAACAGTGAGCTGGATGTCCAGACTTCAGAAAAGTGTGGCTCTATCAACTACAGAGGCTGAATACATGGTTGTTGCTACAGCCAGTAAATAGTTAGTACGGTTGAAGACTTTTCTTGAAGAATTGGGAAAACGTCAGTCTGATTACTCATTGTACTGTGACAATGAGAGTGTAGTAAAACTTGCCAAGAATCCAGTCTATCATGGGAATTCGAAGCATATTGGGATGAGATATCATGGGAAGACGAAGCACATTGGGATGAGAATTGATCAGTGAAGGAACAATCAGTTTGAAGAACATTGTCGGATGCGAAGAATCCAGCAGATATGTTTACCAAATCTGTGGTGTTGGATAAGCTGAAGCTTTGCATAGCTTTAGCTGGTCTTTGGTAATAATGTTGAGGAGACCGGGGTAACTAGGGAGTACTAAAGATCAGAGGGGTTTTCATTTGCAGAAGTATAAAAGTGAAGTTGATCGTGTTTCGAAGCCTCCAAGTGGGAGATTATTGGATTGTAGGCTTCGACCTAGAACAAGGGAAGGGGTCCGGCCGGCCCTAGGCCCCTAAGCGGGCCCCGTTTGTTTAACTCTTGGATTAAGGGTTCTAACCCTAATTTATGCCTATAAATTAATCTCTTGTACTTGTAATTCATTATCACACAATAAAAGAAAACCCTAGTTGTCCCTTGTGTATCTAGGTCACATTGACCGAACCACATAAATTCTTGTGTCTTTACTTTTCCGTTTGTGTGTTGCGTGTTTGTTCCTAACATGCCCTTTTTTATTGTTAGGTTTCAGAGTCGGTAACGCAACGGAAAACCACACACAAACACTCACAAACGAAAGCAAATAGAAAGCAATAAACGACACAAGGAAATAATGTGGTTCGGCCAAAGTGACCTACATCCACTGCTGCAACTAGGGTTTCTTTTATTATTAGGTTCTACAAAATTTACAATTACATAAGCGGGTATATATAGTGACTAATTAGGGTTAATAACTCAGGTAACAAGAAACCGTAATTATGGAAACCAATCCATAACTTAGGTACATCTCCAATGAGGCTATGTTTCAGAGGGAAAGATGCTATTCTCAGAGGTTACACCGATGCGGATTTGGGTGGATGTAACGGTACCTTTAAAAGCACTAATGGGTATGTTTTTACATTAGGAGGAACAACAGTGAGCTGGATGTCCAGACTTCAGAAAAGTGTGGCTCTATCAACTACAGAGGCTGAATACATGGTTGTTGCTACAGCCAGTAAATAGTTAGTACGGTTGAAGACTTTTCTTGAAGAATTGGGAAAACGTCAGTCTGATTACTCATTGTACTGTGACAATGAGAGTGTAGTAAAACTTGCCAAGAATCCAGTCTATCATGGGAATTCGAAGCATATTGGGATGAGATATCATGGGAAGACGAAGCACATTGGGATGAGAATTGATCAGTGAAGGAACAATCAGTTTGAAGAACATTGTCGGATGCGAAGAATCCAGCAGATATGTTTACCAAATCTGTGGTGTTGGATAAGCTGAAGCTTTGCATAGCTTTAGCTGGTCTTTGGTAATAATGTTGAGGAGACCGGGGTAACTAGGGAGTACTAAAGATCAGAGGGGTTTTCATTTGCAGAAGTACAAAAGTGGAGTTGATCGTGTTTCGAAGCCTCCAAGTGGGAGATTATTGGATTGTAGGCTTCGACCTAGAACAAGGGAAGGGGTCCGGCCGGCCCTAGGCCCCTAAGCGGGCCCCGTTTGTTTAACTCTTGGATTAAGGGTTCTAACCCTAATTTATGCCTATAAATTAATCTCTTGTACTTGTAATTCATTATCACACAATAAAAGAAAACCCTAGTTGTCCCTTGTGGATCTAGGTCACATTGACCGAACCACATAAATTCTTGTGTCTTTACTTTTCCGTTTGTGTGTTGCGTGTTTGTTCCTAACATGCCCTTTTTTATTGTTAGGTTTCAGAGTCGGTAACGCAACGGAAAACCACACACAAACACTCACAAACGAAAGCAAATAGAAAGCAATAAACGACACAAGGAAATAATGTGGTTCGGCCAAAGTGACCTACATCCACTGCTGCAACTAGGGTTTCTTTTATTATTAGGTTCTACAAAATTTACAATTACATAAGCGGGTATATATAGTGACTAATTAGGGTTAATAACTTAGGTAACAAGAAACCGTAATTATGGAAACCAATCCATAACTTAGGTACATCTACAATGAGGCTATGTTTCAGAGGGAAAGATGCTATTCTCAGAGGTTACACCGATGCGGATTTGGGTGGATGTAACGGTACCTTTAAAAGCACTAATGGGTATGTTTTTACAGTAGGAGGAACAACAGTGAGCTGGATGTCCAGACTTCAGAAAAGTGTGGCTCTATCAACTACAGAGGCTGAATACATGGTTGTTGCTACAGCCAGTAAATAGTTAGTACGGTTGAAGACTTTTCTTGAAGAATTGGGAAAACGTCAGTCTGATTACTCATTGTACTGTGACAATGAGAGTGCAGTAAAACTTGCCAAGAATCCAGTCTATCATGGGAATTCGAAGCATATTGGTATGAGATATCATGGGAAGACGAAGCACATTGGGATGAGAATTGATCAGTGAAGGAACAATCAGTTTGAAGAACATTGTCGGATGCGAAGAATCCAGCAGATATGTTTACCAAATCTGTGGTGTTGGATAAGCTGAAGCTTTGCATAGCTTTAGCTGGTCTCTGGTAATAATGTTGAGGAGACCGGGGTAACTAGGGAGTACTAAAGATCAGAGGGGTTTTCATTTGCAGAAGTACAAAAGTGGAGCTGATCGTGTTTCGAAGCCTCCAAGTGGGAGATTATTGGATTGTAGGCTTCGACCTAGAACAAGGGAAGGGGTCCGGCCGGCCCTAGGCCCCTAAGCGGGCCCCGTTTGTTTAACTCTTGGATTAAGGGTTCTAACCCTAATTTATGCCTATAAATTAATCTCTTGTACTTGTAATTCATTATCACACAATAAAAGAAAACCCTAGTTGTCCCTTGTGGATCTAGGTCACATTGACCGAACCACATAAATTCTTGTGTCCTTACTTTTCCGTTTGTGTGTTGCGTGTTTGTTCCTAACATGCCCTTTTTTATTGTTAGGTTTCAGAGTCGGTAACGCAACGGAAAACCACACACAAACACTCACAAATGAAAGCAAATAGAAAGCAATAAACGACACAAGGAAATAATGTGGTTCGGCCAAAGTGACCTACATCCACTGCTGCAACTAAGGTTTCTTTTATTATTAGGTTCTACAAAATTTACAATTACATAAGCGGGTATATATAGAGACTAATTAGGGTTAATAACTTAGGTAACAAGAAACCGTAATTATGGAAACCAATCCATAATCTAAACTAGCCCTTAATAGCCCTAAGACCCCTAGGGCCGACTACCTTGTTGCGCAAGGCCTTCACAAACTCAACAATCTCCCACTTGAAGGCTTTGCACAATCGACGAAAGCCATCCAAACAAACCCGTATCCAGTAACTTTAGTAATCTTCAAAACAGGTCCTTCAAGCCCAAGCTATGTAGGTCGCGGGAGCCTCGTCGCGCAGCGGAGATAACACGGTCATGTTCTGTGATTTGTGTGGGAACTAAGAAAACGAGACAAAGAATACATGAACATAAACAAAAGATAATGAAACGATATGTAATCCATAACATAGAAGTCATCCCGTATTACAGACTACGTACCGAAGGAGCACACATCTCTCATCTAAGCTCACGGTCCAGGGGTCGGGAGAGCTCGTCCCGACCCGGACACCTCTCAACCTAGTTCCAGAGTTCCGCCTACAAATGAAGACAAGTCTTCTATTTATAGGGGCAGGAACATTACCTGTGTACTTGTCTAAGTACGCAGGGCATTGGTCATGCATATTTGCTAAGTACGCAGGACCAACTGGTGAACAAGCTAAGTACGCAGGAACACCCTCCTGCATACTAGCCTTGTACACTGATACATAGAATTTAATCTATAGTTACTAAAATATGCTTCTACAAGCTAAGACTTCATGTCAAACCCTCCTAGTTGCAGCGACCCTTCTCATCAGTTACCTGAAAGGCCCGTTGAAGCTCCACCAAGCTTCAACCCAATACCAGTCATACGAGACCTAGACGTGGCTATCTCCACCACCGACTCATCTTCTGTCTCAACCTGCTTATACACTCCACCGGCTCCAGAGATACACCGAAGACTATTATCACTCTCCAAACTCAGCAAACAATCCCAGGAAAGACTTTCTCATTCGGAACCTTAGTCTTTAAAACCCAACAGACTCTCGGAACTGTACCTGGAACATGTCCCGTGCTCCCACTTTTACTAAACCCCTCGTCCGAACACATTCAGCTGACATTCCAATAGCTCCAGGCTTCACGTTTGCAAAGTGAACCCTCTTAGCGCGAGATTTAGCGAACCCGACATTATCACTCTGAACCGGGACGGTCACACATCCCTCAGTAGGGACCTCAACCATGTACAACGATCCCCGTTTCTTTCCTCGAGCAATAACGAGATTTCCATTAATCACCTTCCACTTGCCACCACCAAACTTGACATCCAGTCCTAGTTCATCCAGTTGACTTACAGAAATAAGTTTCCTCTTTAAACCTGGAATTACTCTGACATTCTGTAAGTTCCATGTAGTTCCCAATGGAGTCTTCAGATTAACATCGCCCATGCCTGTAACCTTAAGAATCTTACCTTTTCCTAATCGCACCTTTCCAAAATCACCCTTTTTCAAATTCACCATCATTTCCCCGTTGTGCATAGCGTGAAACGAAGCTCCAGAATCCATGACCCAAGAGTCCACACTACAGACCAGTGCGTCATCATAATAGACGACCTCAGCAGTGTTCACTTCAATAGATTTTCCTTTTTTCCCTTTTGGACACTGGCTCTTAAAATGTCCAACTTCTTTGCAACCCCAGCATGTGACAGTCTTTGGAGTTCTAGATGAACTCCTACTCTTGCTCCCACTATCCCTGTTGTTCACTCTTCCCCTGCCTACATTCAACAACTCAGTAGAAGATGAACCTGTGTCTTACATCTTCTCCAAGAATCAAATCCCTCATCCCTACAAATGTAAACCCACTGGCTACAGAACTAGTAATAGCAGTTACCGTTCCGAACCAGCTATCCGACAGTGAACATAATAGCGATGGAGCCTGAATCTCATCGTCAAAATTGATTCTCACAAAACTTAATCTAGACAGAATCGAATTTATGTTATTGATATGATCCATCACTACGCTTCCTTTTTCATCATAGTCAAAAACAATTCTTTAAACAAGAACACTTTATTTGCCGCCAACGGTTTCTCATACATGTTCAACAGAGCTGACATCATGCCACGAGCCGTGGTTTCCGTCGTGATGTTGAATGCTACGCTCCTCGTCAAAGAGAGTGTAATAGCTGCCTTGGCTTTTTGGTCCTTCAAATCCCAATCAACTTGATCAATCTTATCCGTTTTTTCTTCCAATACCACATCCAAGTCTCTTTGACACAACAAGGCTATTATTTGCATCTTCCACCATGCAAAATCAATACCGTTGAACTTCTCAATCTGCACGTTCCCGTCTTCAGCCATCATAATAGCAAACATAAACAGATAAGCAAAAACAAACGAACCTGAACACAAAACCTAATCCGAAAAAAAAACTGATCTCGGTAAGAGAACCGGTTTCCGATCGATCCAATAGCAAACAAACAGTTTACTACGAACTTAACCTTTCGTCTCAAGGGTTTAGAACTATGCAGTTAATGCGGAAAGATATCGGTTATCGGTCAAGGACCGATATTTGAGATATCGGTAATTTTTATATCATGCATAAACTTATATATATATATATACATATATAATATTAATAGTCAAATCAAAAGTCAAAACTAAAAAGCGTCAATATTTTGTATTAGAAACATGATCTAGCAGGTGTGCGAAGTGCGAACATGGGTGTATTAGGGAGTTAGGGCATTTACTTCTATGGTTTTGGCTATGGGGACAAGGTATTGGGCAAACTTTTTTAAAGGGGAATAGGCTTTGAGGCAGAAAAATGTTAAAAAAAAGGGCCAGGATTAGTAAACCGAGAAACTCTGTGAGACAACCGATATTATGGAATCAAAATCTCGGCGATATCTCGGTAAATATCACCGATAATATCGGGACCGATATTTTTGCATAAGACCGATAACCGATATATCACCGATATATCGCCGATATTGACTGCATAGGTTTAGAAACCCTAATCGGCGATACAGAACCCCGCAGCAACCAAATCCCAGCAGCGCCCCAAAAAATCAGCAAAATCCAGTCACTTTAATCCCAACGACCACAACAAATCCGGCGGCCACCCAAAAACCCTAATCCTGCGGCGATTCCTTTTTCCGGCAGCCCTTGCGGCGACTCAGAAAACTCACCAGCAACCTTGCGACTTCAGCCAAGAAACTCAACAGATTGGTCCGGCACCAATCGGAATTATGTCAGCCCGTGCGAAAGATATGTGTAACAACGAGCCAAAGCTCTGATACCACTTGTTAGGTTTCAGAGTTGGTAACGCAGTGGAAAACCACACACAAACACTCACAAACGAAAGCAAATAGAAAGCAATAAACGACACATGGAAATAACGTGGTTCGGCCAAAGTGGCCTACGTCCACGGTTGCAACCAGGGTTTCTTTTATTATTAGGTGCTACAAAAATTACAATTACATAAGCGGGTATATATAGAGATTAATTAGGATCAATAACTTAGGCAACAAGAAACCGTAATTATGGAAACCATTCCATAATCACAACTAGCCCTTAATAGCCCTAAGACCCCTAGGGCCGGCTACCTTGTTGCCCAAGGCCTTCATAAACCCAACATTTATGTCACATGTTTGACCCGTTGGAGATATACATGACCCGAACTGACCCTTTTTTTAGTAAATGGGTCTAAGTTGCCATCTCTAAGATTGAGCAACTTTCTCAAAACTAATTGACGCTCAACATGGATTTGAATAGATTCTGCAATTACAAAATTCTGAATGTATTATTCATAAAGTTGAATAGGGAGTGTGCATAACCAAAGTTATGAAGTATTTATGTTCTCAGTTATCAAATGCCCGGACCAAAATCATGCAGGAAACACAGATATTGTCTTGGCTTGCACTCCAAAGTTTGATCCTGCAGGCTGCAAGGCTGGAAATATAAATTGCTCCAGTTTACTTGAAACAAACGATCCTGATCATTCAAACATAATGGCCTGTGATATTTGCTGCATTGAGCCTCGTTTCTGTCATGACTGTTGTTGTATACTTTGCTCTAAAACAGTCGACTCAGCAAATGGTGATCAAACTTTCATTAAATGTGAAGCCGTGGTCAAAGATGGGTTCATCTGTGGACACATTTGCCACATAGAATGTGGTATTCGGTCTTACATGGCTGGGACGGTTGGTGGAACCATTGGTCTGGATGCAGAGTATTACTGTAGGCGGTGTGATGCAACTACTGATTTGATTCCACATGTCAAGAATCTTCTTAGGAGCTGTGAGTCGATTAGTTATGGAGATAAAATGCAGAAAATGCTTAATCTTTGTGTTATTATATTGCGAGGATCCACCAAAACAAGTGCAAAGAGTTTGTTACATCGTGTTCAATCTGCTGTAGCAAAGGTATACGGCTACTTAGAGATGACAAAATGGATAAATTGGGCAGGTTGGGTAAGGGGGCCAAAATGGTAATATTTAGGTGGGCCGAGTTGTGAGTTCAAAACTTTTAGGAATAATTCATGTCTTAGATACAGGGGGTGTAAACGAGCCGATTTGAGCCCAAGATCGCCTAAGCTCGAGCTAGGCTCGCTTTTTATTTAATTACTTAATTATTTTATTTATAAATATCTATAATTATTTATATAAATATATAATTACAATTTTTATATATAACAATAATATATAATTATTTAATTATCTCTATCATAATTTATATTTACTAATAATAATTTTTATTTAACATATTAAATAAAAATAACAAATAAAAAGGCTCGTTTAGGCTTACATGCCTAGTGAACCTCGATATATGAAGCTCGGGCACGAGCTCGTTTATTAAATTAGCCCCGATAAAAGCTCGACCTCGTTTAAGCTGGGCTTGCTTCGTTTTTTTCACCAGCCGATATCGAGTAGTTCATGAGCGGCTCGGTTCGTTGACACCCGTACTCAGATATGATCACATGTTCTTTAGATGGGCAGGTTGGGTAAGGGGGCCGAAATGGTAATATTTAGATGGGCCGAGTTGTGAGTTCAAAACTTTTAGGAATAATTAATGTCTTAGATACAGGGGGTGTAAACGAGCCGATTTGAGCACAAGATCGCTTAAGCTCGAGCTAGGCTCGGGCTCGGCTCGCTTTTTATTTAATTATTTAATTATTTTATTTATAAATATCTATAATTATTTATATAAATATATAATTACAATTTTTATATATAACAATAATATATAATTATTTAATTATCTCTATCATAATTTATATTTACTAATAATAATTTATATTTAATATATTAAATAAAAATAACATAAATAAAAAGGCTCGTTTAGGCTTACGTGCCTAGTGAAGCTCGATATATGAAGCTCGGGCACGAGCTTGTTTATTAAATTAGCCTCAATAAGAGCTCGACCTCGTTTAAGTTGGGCTTGCTTCATGTTTTTAACCAGCCGATATCGAGTAGTTCACAAGCGGCTCGGTTCGTTTACACCCCTACTCAGATATGATCACAAAATTTGTAGTTTCAGTAATAATAATCCAACCGTTTGATTTAGGACATTTATGCATTAAAAATACATCTTGGGCAACTTTCCACCCTTTTCCTTTTAACTAACTTTTTTTGGTTTTACCTATTCGATATAAAACAAAAACCATTTGTTGAAAATTAGAAAATGTTTGCATCAACTAATTCGATTGTTGTTGTCAGCTCAAGGAAGGAAACACTCATGAAGATATATGGAAACAGGAAGACATATCAGCTGTTACCACAGGTACCTTTTCTGTACTCTCTTTACATATAAAATGGCAACCCATGAGCCCATTTGCTTCATGGTTTGCCCCAACCAGTGGCAAGTTGGGAACATGCCAGACACGGTTGGGTTAACCTGCAAACACTTGTATTTCCGTTTCATAAACAAAATTATTTCATTAAATGCGATTCAAATACAAAGTTATTGCAATAATAATCTACTTTATGCTGTAAAATTAGATTTTTTAAGACTCTCAAGTTTCAACCCGCTTGAGATAAAACAAGACCCCGATTGATGAGTAAACGGGTCAAACACATTTAATGTTTGTTTACTTAAGAAAATATTTTGATTGATGGCATCAGGAGAAGTTTCTCAGTGTGAAACATTGGAAGTTGAGACAATGACGGCTCCACCCGTGATAACATTTACAAATTTTGATTACCGAATAGAGTCTACAGAACTTGAGCAGAGGGTCGGGAAGACACTCACCTCACATAAAAAGTCTCAGGAAACCGAGTATAGAATTGCTGAGGATGTCCTCACAACTCAAAAAACCCATCTTCTAGACCTTTATCAAGAGCTGAAAAAAGAAAAAATAAAACTTGCAAAATGCTCCCCGTCAACCGACCCGTCACTAGTCCATACCGTCTTCAAGTTAATGGACCAAATCAAGAATGAATTTGAAAAGATCACTGCAATGCAAGGCGTGGGCAAAGGATTCGGGAAAACTTCTAAATATGTATTGAAAGAGCATTTTGGCGTGCAGGCAGATAGCTGAGACCGTATCTAATTTTGTCACCCTGTTGTTGTCAATTCTCTGGTTTTTACATGGTCGTGGGTGTGAATGCTTGAAAGGCTCAGTTCTTATAGCATTGCATTCAATATGATAATTTTTATTTTATCGTTTTCCAGAAACGTGTTTTGTATTTTGTTGCAGCTTGATATCTTATGTGTAACACAAGTTATTGTTCCTAAATATGGCTGTAAATATAACCAAGTTTTATTTATTTTTAAAAATGAAGTCAATGTTTCAACCTGATACCAGTCTGCAAAGAACTGAAATATATTTTTAAATTTTATGTTCTTTCAATAACCAAGTTGAATCTAAAGAATTGCCTGCCTTTCTCTATATATGCATGTATGTTATCTATCTTCAATCAAATTGAATTTAGAATAATTTCTTATCAACGTCACTAGGTTTTTGAAGATCAAGGTTCTTCATATCTAGGAATTTCAAACAGATATATTCATTTGTTCGGTTATGGAAGGCAATGCATAAGGTATCCGGGAGAACGCACATTACAGAACAGAACACACTTTAATAAAAACAAAATGATTTAAAGAGAGAAAGAATAAAAAAAAACTTTTTTCTTTAGTCAACTCTTGTTTCTAATAAAATCAGTTTACATAAATAGAATTTCAAACGATTTGATTGATAATTAAAAACTCAAACTAATCTAAATACTTTTTTATTTTAGATCAATACTTAGGTTGCTATTTACATACATTACGTTTAGTCCCCTCCTCCCCCCTCCCTCTCCCTTTCCGAGCCTAGCCGAGCCGGCTCCTTTATCTTAACGAGCTAAAATGGTGGGCTCGAGCTCGACTCGCGAGCCAAATCATTTATTTAAAAAAAATATGATTTTGTTATTTTTTTACACACACACACACACACACACACACACACATATATATATATATATATATATATATATATTAGGGAATGTATCATTTGAAAACTCCTAAATATTTTAAGAACTCGTCAAAAAACCAATCAAAACCATTTTTTTACTATCTTTATTATTTGAATACAACATAAAAAAATGAATTTATATATGTAAATTTACATGTATTCATATATTAAAAAAAATCTACACATGTGTAAGTTTACCACTTACACATGTATACGTGTTTAACATTTACACATGTGTATACATTTTTTTAAGAAAAATTTAGAGAGAATAAATGAATTAATTAGAGAGAGAAATCATTTTTTATGTTATATTTTAATAACAAACGTCATGAAAACAAAAAAAAATGCTATTTTAGGAAAAAGATCAAATGTGAACCATCTTTTTATGTATAAACCAATTAACACAATAAGAATATGACACCTAATTAATCATTTGTTTTATTAAAAAGGGTATTTTAGTACATTCACCATTCCCCACATTTTTTAATAATAAACATTCCAACTATTCAATTTTTCTCTCATTTTTTAAACATTCATAACTTTTTATAAAACATATTTTTTATAAAAATTACACCATTAAATAGAGATTTTTTTATCTTTAATTCGAATATAGTCTTGCAATTTTTTTTAACGTCAGGTATTACACATGGTGATAGAAAAACCACATATAAAATTGTTTGTAGTACACATCTTATATATAATGAACAATTACATAATAATATGAACATATATGTAATTGTTCATATTATGTAAATTAAAAAAAATTACATATATGTAGTATCTTATTATTACATATATGTAGTATCATATTATATACATGTAATATCATATTACATATATATAATAGAATAAACTGTAACTTGCTATTACAAGTTTTCATATAAATTTTACATATAAATATTAATTTAAAATATACAACTCTAATTTTAAAAGTCGCCAAATATATTAGTGTTATAAAACTTACTGTTAGTAATATGATATATCAAATAATCATACAAATTAAAACACAATAGCAAATATATTAGAATTTTAAGCTAAAGTTGGGCACGTAGATGTATTATAAGAAAAAATTCCAACTTTTATTTATTAAATCAATCGAGTTGGACCTATAGAAAAATGGAGGATTTAAACTAAAGAGAAGTATTTTTCTTTGTTTTCTTAAACACCATTTTTTTAAATGTATAAACTTTTATTTTTAATGTGAATAAATTATACATTTTAATCTATATTTCATTATAAATTTAAAACAATGTATTGCATGAGGTATGATACTTTCTTTCTTTTTTAACAACATACTTTTATTTATATTGTTGGAAAACAGTTGTTTCATAAACAATTTTTCTTATAATATAAGAACTTTGCAACATTCATAGTGACAAGAATTTAATGTAACGAGATATATGTTAGACATAAAATTTATCAAATTTGATATAACTCATTCATATCACATCGTAAATAATTTGATATTACAATTTCAATAATCAGGGGTGCAAGTATTGTATATAATTACTTCCGTATATGGAGTAGCCTACACATACGCTCAATCATGTCAAAAATACATCATTGTGACATAATAATAGGCTTGAAAGTTCTTGAGTTAATATATTTATATATATATGCGACAATATCAAAACCAATTCTCAAAGTAGAAATTTTACGAACATATAATTCTTTAACATGAAATATATATTTATATATATATATATATATATAGGGGGAGGTTCAAATAAGAAGTGTAATTTGGCTAAAAAGCTTAAGAAGTAATCTCATTCATTTAATTGGATGATCAATGGTAGATATTTAAATGTAAGAAAAATAAAGGGTGAAAGGGTATTTAAGTAATAGCCACTTTTGTTGAATTTTTTCAACTTCCCCCACTTTTTTAAACGTTCATAACTTTTTCATAGGACATTATTTTTTAAAAAAAAATTACACCATAAAATCGAGCGTTTTTTTATCTTTAATTTGAGTATAGTATTGCTATATTTTTTTGTAGAAACAAAATCGACACTTAATTAAATTGTGCTACTTTACGTAAATGTGCTGTTTTCTGGTAAAACAGCACAATTAACTCTCTCTCTCTCTCTCTATATATATATATATATATATATATGCGACAATATCAAAACCAAGTCTCAAAGTAGAAACTTTACGAACATATAATTCTTTTTTAACATGAAATATATATATATATATATATATATATATATATATATATATATATAGGGGAAGGTTCAAATAAGAAGTGTAATTTGGCTAAAAAGTCTAAGAAGCAATCTCATCCATTTAATTGGATGATCAATAGTAGATATTTAAATGTAAGAAAAATAATGGGTGAAGGGTATTTAAGTAATAGCCACTTTTGTTGAATTTTTTCAACTTCCCCCACTTTTTTTAAACGTTCATAACTTTTTCATAGGACATTATTTTTTTTTTAAAATTACACCATAAAATCGAGCGTTTTTTTATCTTTAATTTGAGTATAGTATTACTATATTTTTTTGTAAAAACAAAATCGACACTTAATGAAATTGTGCTACTTTACGTAAATGTGCTGATTTATGGTAAAACAGCACAATTTAGCAAATTAAAAATTTGCTGGTTAGTAAAACAGCACAATTTATGTAAATGTGCTGGTTTCTTTAATTTGTGCTACTTTTAGTCAATTATTATATGCCTAATTTGGTAGCATTCTTTAAAAATAAAAATTTAAAGCATCCATACACCAACAAAATGGTTCAGTGGTAGGAAACAAAAAGCTTATGCATCAAAATATTGTTTTGTGCTAGTTTGTTTTATGCTGGTTTGATATACTAGTTTTGTTGTGCTGGTTTTGTTTGTGCTTGGTTAGCTAAGAAGAGCAAGTTACATAATTAACCGTGTTGTTTTGGTGTTGTTTTATAGTAAAACAACACAATTAATTGTTATGTTTGGTGTTGTTTTATGATAAAGCAACACAGTTACATGTGCTGTTTTACAATGCAGCACAGTTAATTGTGCTGTTTTACTATAAATTAACACATTTACGTAAGTAGCACAATTTCATTAAATGTTGATTTTGTTTTTACAAAAAAATATAGCAATACTATACTCGAATTAAAGGTAAAAAAACGCTCAATTTTATGGTGTAATTTTTAAAAAAAAAACAAGGTCGTATAAAAAAGTTATGTACGTTTAAAAAAAGTGGGGGTGTTTGAAAAAAGTCAACAATTGTGGGTTTTTCAAAAATGCCCCTTCATCTCTTATTTTTCCTACAATTAAATCTCTACCTTTGATCATCTAATTGAATGGTCGAGATTGCTTCTTAGGCTTTTTAGCCAAATTGCACTTCTTAAGGGAACCATCCCCTATATATATACATATATATATATATATATACATATATATATATACATACATATATATATATACATATACATATATATATATATATATAAATGAAGGGTGTGACAATCCGACTTTTCAAAGTTAACGCCGTTAGCAATCCCGTTAAGTATTCCGTTAAATCCTAACCCAGTTAATCTAATCTAAAACTTCAGGGACTATTTCTGTCACATGTTTAATCTTAAACAACAGGGACTAGTCCTGCCAAGTCCCAAAACTTGAATTGTTGACTCTGAAAGTCAAAATCAAGATATTTGAATCCTGTTTGACTTTGTAAAGTTAAAATCGTGACTTTTGGCTTCAAATTCAAATTCAAGAACAAATCTTCGTGTGATTTTGTAACTGAAACACACGACCATGCCATTAACGATCATCATTAGGGCAATTAACAGCTGCATTCATCGCGAATTAACCCAATTATGGGTAATTAAACCATAACCGTCGACCCAATGCCGATATCAATCGAATTCACCGAATTCTTGTGTCATTCTCACAAATTGACCCCCTCTACACGCTCGACGGACACTCCAGGAGCAATACCACCTGTCAATTTCGCCGGAGACGCAGTCGAAGTTACCGGAGACCAAGACACTCGGAGTCGGACCTCTATCTGACCGATCTCTATCAATCTAACATCATTAGACGTAATTGATCATACCCATAGATTCGTTTTTATCCATATATTGAAAGCCCTATATTATTGAGGTTTATAACATTAACCCAATCAAGATCGAATTCTAGGGTTCTTATCATTTTCGGTTTAATCGAACCCTACCTTAAAACGTGTTTAAATTCAATTAACTTATATCTTTAGACTCGTAATCATCTGTGTAGTGAAAGCCCTATATCAATTTAATCTTAGAATATCGAATCTGTCATGATCTGAATTCTAGGGTTTGTTCATATTCGGAATTGGGGGTTTTGATCTTAGGTTTAATCTCAATGCAATTAATCTATTTCATTAGTTTCGAACCCTTCTGTTTAGTAAAAACCCTATGAATCCAACAATTTTTAACATCGAATTCAACTGAATTGATTCTAGGTTCGTACCTAGGGTTTCGACTCTTGAATTTGCAACTAGTCGATCTTACTCTCTAGTTCGATCGTGGTCGGAATCTCTGGATTTGGGATTGGATTTGGGTCAGATCGCGATTAAGGGAAAAGGGGTTGGGGCTTGGAAACATTAAAACCATTTCGGAAACATACCAGTCTCGATTATTCTAGCGGGCGGGACTGGTTAAAGCTGTGTGCGTGTGTGGGAGAGACCCGGATTCGAGTCTCTCCACACCCTTTTGTTTTTAAAAATTGTTTTTATTATTATTTTAATATAAAATCAGTACCCCACATTATTATATTAATATATTAACGTGTTTTAGCCCGAAAAACCACCCGTAGGCTCGGGTTTGGGTTGTAAACCATATTTACTATTAAAAACTCATTTATAAAATAATATTTATATTATTTTCAACCCAAAACTTCAATTAAAAATAATATATTTATATATATATTATTTTTATCATGTTCATAAACATTTTTGTAACGTTTCAAAGTTATAAATAATATAATTATTTGTATTATTTACACTCGTTACATCCTCGAATAAAAATAATAAATTATTATTTTTGTCACGCAAGTTAATTGTTTACGTTACTTCGCTAAACTTAAAAATAATATAATAAATTATATTATTTTCCTAGACTTTTAGTTAACGACAAAACGTTCGAATATATTTATTGTATATTATTTTGTCATTCGTCGCGTAACGTATACATCTTAATTACTAATTAAAGAATTCTTTTTCCCGTGGACACGTTCGTCTACTCTTGATTATTAGAGCGTTACTTTAGGACGTTCAATCACCCGTGTTGTCGTCACATATTCCATTGTATCCCTTATTGTTATGTGTATAATTCTAGGGCATACGTAAGTCGTTGCAGGCTAACACTCGTGGTTCCAATCGTATTCTAGTGTGAACTACCTACGCCGTTCAGGTGAGGTTTCACGGCCCCTTTTTACTGTTTTATCTTGGAGGAGAAAGCTTGACGCAAATTATTTTTGGAATATTGTATTCATATGTTATCAATGTTAAAGCTAAGCGTAACACGCTATCACTGAAAGTTCTCAACACACATCGAGCCGTTAATATGGATCTTAGCGAGGTAATGTTTAGTAGTACTACAGGGTTTGACAAATCCCACCCGCTTAGTCGCGCTAACTCGACTTGATGTCGAACGGGTGAAATGTTAGCCTACTCACATCGCCAGAGTTGATAGACCTGGCAGGAGGCAAATAAACAAACAGTCAGCTTCGGTTGCGAGCGCTTAAGTTAAACATGAACATAGGTTAGCTACCTATAGATACATATTGAATGATCAATAATCTGGTAAACATTTATTTATATACTAAAACCTATGAACTCACCAACCTCGTGTTGACATCTTTTCTTACATGTTTTCTCAGGTCGCTAAGATAAGGCACATGTGCACATATAGGACATGCATGGGATTCTCTTTGATTGATGTTTTATTAAGTTGTTCGAACTATTTTGAATTATGTTTGGTTTGGACTTTTGGACTTTTTGGGCGCTTGTCTTTTGCGCATTTACCTTTCTTTACGCTTCTGCATTAAACTCTGATTAATATGATATTTTCATTTGAGTCCCATGTAGAGTCGTTCGATGTAACTAATGACTGAGATGCTGGTTTGTCACTTCCCAAAACGGTAAAACTCCGTTAGTTGAAATTGGGGGTGGGACAGATTGATATCAGAGCCATTGGTTATAGAGAACTAGGATTGCATACTAGACTATAACCTCACACATTAGTTACATGTCATAAACCTTGGATGTTTGGCACTTATATGTTATATTACAGGATCATGTCGTCAACTCCACCACCATCACCTAAGGCACCTATCTTATCATCCCCATAGCCCAAAAGGCGCCGGACTAGTTCTAGTGATAACTCGGTGGAACAGGGTGAGCCAAATAGTGTACGAGCAAGGAAATGTTCCAAAGATGATCCGAAGATGGATCGAAAGGTGGATCGAGATGGGAAATGATCCATCGCCTTACTTTGGTTCCACATCCTCATCCTCTACTTTGCCAAGCTTGCCATGCACCATGGAACAAGCTTTTGCAGCTTTTGTGTTCATCATAACTAAGGAGTTAAAGGAGATGAAGGGGTCCACTGATGAGATACCCGGCATTCTAGAACGAGAGCCACAAATGGAAGAAAACAAGGAACAAATAGAGCATCTGACCACTGAACTAGCAACAACAGATCAAGTCCATAACCTTTTGGTGGATCGGGTTACACATTTAGAGACGAGGGTGGACACCTCGGACCAGGATGTAGGAGGGATTCTGGAGAGAGTGACTCATCTGGAAGCCCAACTACAAGTAGCAGACCATGCTGCTGAAGGACTTCGAGAGAGAGTGACCCACTTAGAAGCCCAACTACAAGCAGCCCTATTTACAGAGGACATTCCACTTTCGGACGACGAAGAGGAGCCCTTCGAGGATGAGCCCTTAGAGGAGGAGCCACCCGAGGAGGAACCGGTGGAGATCGACGATGCGCAATCATACGTTTCTTCTGATAACGATGATGCTTGATGATCTTTCTATTCTATCTTTCCTTTTCATTCATGCTTCGTTTATGTTATTTCTCTTTTCAAACCTAGATGGGTAAGGTTGTTCCCATTCAATAAAAGAATGAGAAGTTTAATGTTTTGAGTTATTTATTTTGTAGCCTTACAATTTATTTAATTTTCAAAATGTTAGATGTTGTATTTCCTTACTTGTACATAAATAGTGTTTAATATGCGATATATTTCTCATTGTTTTGTATTTGTGAATGTGAAGAATCATGTCGGGAAGAGGACGTGGAGGTCGTGCTGGTGGCCGAGGTACCATCAACATGACAGCAGCTGAGCTGGCGGCACTAATCAACGATAGTGTGGTTGAGGCTCTAGCAGCACAGAACGCTGCAAGTAAGTGCTATAACTATTTGACTGGTGAAGTCAATTCATCTCTCAAAGCGCCTTTCCCAAGCTTTATAACCTCAATCCTATATTATGTTTCTAAATCCAGGTCAGCAGAATCAGCAACCAGCCTGCACCTTCAAATATAAGCCCCACACCTTTAGTGGAGCCGAAGGAGCTATCGAACTACTCTGGTGGTTCGAAAAAGTAGAATTAGTATTTGCCATGTGCAACTGCCCATTGACCAATCAGGTCAAGTTCGCTTCTGGAACTTTAGAGGGCCCGACTCTCACTTGGTGGAATGCACAGGTCCAGAAGTTGGGTTTGGCTATGGCCAATGCACTGCCGTGGGAGGAGTTTAAGACAATGATGAAGGAGGAGTACTGTCCCCTGGATGAAATTCAAAAGTTGGAAGGAGAATTCTGGAACCTAAAGATGAAAGGTTCAGAAATTGAGCTTCATACCACTTGCTCCCATGAGCTTGCTACCATGTGCCCACACATGGTGACTCCGGACTACAAGAGGATAGAACTGTACATTGGAGGCTTAGTGCCTCAGATTCAGAGTATGGTCACCTCATCTAACCCTGCCACCATCCAGCAGACGATCAGACCAGCCACAAGTTAACCGATCAGGCGGTGACTCAAGGGACTCTACCTCCGAGGGGTTCAGTTTCTAAATCCACCGAAAATCACAAGCGCAAGTTTGATCACCACTCCAACTCTCACTCCAGCTCCAAGGGACCCCAGTCCAATCAACCCCAGCAACAGCAGTGAAAGTTTGAGCCTGCTAAGAACTTTAACCAGATGACCTCTTCCGGTCAAAATCATGGTGGTTATGCGGGAAAATCTCCTAAGTGTAACAAGTGTAACTTCCATCACTTCGGGGTTTGAAACCGTTGTCAGCGATGTGACAACATAGGTCATGCTGCCAAAGATTGTAGGGGTGAGTTGCAAGCCAAGCAGCCTTTTCAATAGCCTGGGTCTACAAAGGGTTGTTTCGAGTGTGGGAAGGAGGGACATTTTCGGAAGAATTGTCCTCAATTAAAGAAGGGAGGTTAATGGAAACCACAACCCTAATCAGAATAACAACAATGGCAACAACGGCAACAACAACGGAAATAACGGAGGAAATGGTGCGAAGGGACGAGCCTTCGTGCTAGGATCTGGAGAAGCTCGTTATGATCATAATGTGGTCACCGGTAAGTTTCTCTTAAATAATTACTTTGCTTCTGTCCTTTTTTACACTGGTGCTGATAGGAGTTTTATATCTAAGAAACTTAGTGATATGATAAAAGGAACTCCAACTCTGTTAGAAGCTAAGTATATAATAGAGATAGCCGATGGCCAAATAATTGAAGCAACTCACATTCTTAAGGGATGTAAGCTTGAACTAGCTAGTCATATACTTGAATCGACCTTATGCCGGTCACACTTGGTAGTTTTGATGTAATTGTTGGCATGGATTGGTTATCTAAAAACCAAGCTGAAATCATCTGTCGTGAGAAAATTGTTCCATTCCTCTCCCAAGTGGAGAAACCCTTTCCGTTCAGGGCGAAAAGGTTGGTGCGGGCATGGGCATCATATCCTTTATGAAAGCACAGAAATGCCTTCGAAAAGGGTATAATGCTATTTTGGCTCTCATTGCTGAGCAGCCATCAGAAGAGAAGAAGATTGATGATATTCCCATCGTTCGTGAATTTCTGGAAGTATTTCCCGAGGATTTGCCTGGTTTGCCATCACACCGTCAAGTTGAATTTCAAATCGATCTAGCACCCGGAGAGGCACCGATCGCTCGGGCACCTTACAGACTAGCACCTAGTGAATTGCAAGAGCTTTCCACTCAGTTATGGGAATTGTTGGATAAAGGTTTCATCCTCCGGTCCTGTTTGTCAAGAAGAAGGACGGGACTTTCCGTATGTGTATCGACTACCGTGAACTGAATAAAGTCACAATCAAGAATCGTTATCCTTTGCCTCATATAGATGATCTCTTTGATCAACTCCAAGGATCAAGTTTTTATTCCAAGATAGATCTTAGGTCCGGTTACCATCAATTGAGAGTCCGAGATGAAGATATCTCTAAGACTGCTTTCAGGACAAGGTACGGCCACTATGAGTTTATGGTCATGCCTTTCGGATTAACCAACGAACCTGCGGTATTCATGGATCTCATGAACCGTGTGTGTAAACCATACCTTGATCAATTTGTCATCGTTTTCATCGACGACATCCTTATTTATTTCAAGAACAAGGAGGAGCATGAAGAACATTTACGCCTAATTCTGGAATTACTTAAGCAGGAGCAGCTATATGCTAAGTTTTCCAAGTGTGAATTCTGGATCCGGGAAGTTCAATTCTTAGGACATGTGGTTAACGAGAAAGGAATACATGTCGATCCATCAAAGATAGAAGCCATCAAGAATGACAACTCCGACTGAGGTGCGAGAATTTATGGGATTGGCTGGTTATTATCGGCGATTCATCGAGGGATTCTCTAATATTTCACAACCTTTCACTGCCTTAACTCAAAAGGGTAAAGCCTACAACTGGGGCGATAACCAGGAGTCAACGTTCCAGCTCCTTAAACAGAAACTTTGTAGTGCACCCATTCTAGCTCTTCCAGAAGGAACGGATGATTTTGTGGTGTATTGTGACGCATCCATTCAGGGCCTGGGTTGTGTTCTAATGCAACGAGAAAAGGTGATCGCATATGCTTCGCATCAACTAAAGATTCACGAGAAAAACTACACCACTCATGATCTAGAGTTGGGAGCTGTAGTTTTCGCACTTAAGATATGTAGACACTACTTGTACGGTACCAAGTGCACCATCTACACCGATCATAAGTGTCTTCATCATATCTTCGAGCAGAAAGAGCTGAACATGAGACAGCGTCGATGGGTCGAGCTTTTGAATGATTATGACTGTGCGATCCGGTATCATCCGGGTAAAGCTAACGTTGTAGCTGATGCCCTAAGTCGAAAGGAAACCAAGCCCAAACGAGTTCGAGCATTACAACTTACTATTAACCCCGGATTACCTGACAAAATCCGTAGTGCTCAACTTGAAGCCCTGAAAGAGGAAAACCTACCGCTGGAAGGTACACGTGTGTGGAAGCACAACTCGAGGTCAAATATGACGCTATTCGCTACTTCGTCGAGTGAATATGGGTTCCAGTATTCGGGAACTTAAGAGAACTAGTCATGGACGAAGCTCATAAATCTCGTTACTCTATTCATCCAGGTTCTGACAAGATGTATCATGACCTAAAGGTGCTGTATTGGTGGCCAAAGATGAAGGCCGATATAGCCACCTATGTGAGCAAGTGCCTGACTTGCATGAAGGTTAAGGTAGAATATCAAAATCCTTCTGGTCTTCTCCAACAACCAGAGATTCCCATGTGGAAGTGGGAACAGATATCCATGGACTTTATCACAAAATTGCCACGAACTCCTACAGGATGTAATACCATTTGGGTAATCGTTGACCGTTTAACAAAGTCCGCTCACTTCTTAGCAATCAAGGAAACAGACAAGATAGCAAAACTTACTCGTATTTACTTGAAAGAAGTAGTCTCTCGGCACGGGGTGCCAATTTCTATCATTTCGGATCGTGATGCACGATTCACCTCCCGTTTCTCGCAATCGTTACATAAAGCTTTAGGCACACGTCTAGATATGAGCACATCATACCATCTTCAAACTGATGGCCAGACAGAACGTACTATTCAAACTCTAGAGGACTTGTTATAAGCATGTGTGATTGATTTCGGTAACACTTGGGAGTCTCACCTACTGTTGGTGGAGTTCTCCTACCATAACAGTTATCACACTAGTATCAATGCAGCTCCATTTGAAGCATTATATGGACGGAAATGCCGTTCTCCTATTTGTTGGGCCGAGGTTGGGGATAGTCAACTTACAGGTCCTGAACTCGTATTGGAAACTTCTGAGAAAATCATTCAAATTAGAAACCGTATGGCAGCAGCTCGTGATCGTCAAAAGAGCTATGCCGATAAGCGTCGTAAACCGTTAGAATTTCAAGTAGGGGATATGGTTTTGTAAAAAGTCTCACCTTGGAAGGGCGTCATTCGTTTTGGTAAAAGGGGCAAACTGAATCCTCGTTATGTTGGACCATTCAAGATAGTGAAGAGAATTGGTCCAGTGTCATACCAATTGGACCTACCTGAAGGACTTAGTGGTGTACACAACGTCTTTCACATCTCAAACTTGAAGAAGTGTCTAGTAGACGAGTCACTCGCGGTTCCTCTTGAGGAACTACACAATGATGAACAGTTACGTTTCATCGAAGAACCCGTGGAAATTATGGATAGGTAAGTCAAAACGTTAAAACGCAGTAAAATTCCTATTGTTAGAGTCCGTTGGAACTCGAAACATGGACCGGAATTCACGTGGGAGCGTGAGGATCAGATGATGCGCAAATATCCTAATCTGTTCAAGCATTCCACGTCAAATTCTTAAGGTACTATTTTAATTTTCGGCACGAAAATTCTTTCAACTAGGGGATGATGTGACATCCAGAAATATTTTTTTTATTATTTTAATTTTTGGGACGAAAATTCTTTCAACTAGGGGATGATGTGACGATCCAACTTTTCAAAGTTAACGCCGTTAGCAATCCCGTTAAGTATTCCGTTAAATCCTAACCCAGTTAATCTAATCTAAAACTTCAGGGACTATTTCTGTCACATGTTTAATCTTAAACAACAGGGACTAGCCCTGCCAAGTCCCAAAACTTGAACTGTTGACTCCGAAAGTCAAAATCAAGATATTTGAATCCTGTTTGACTTTGTAAAGTCAAAATCGTGACTTTTGGCTTCAAATTGAAATTCAAGAACAAATCTTCGTGTGATTTTGTAACTGAAACACACGACCATGCCATTAACGATCATCATTAGGGCAATTAACAGATGCATTCATCGCGAATTAATCCCAATTATGGATAATTAAACCATAACCGTCGACCCAATGCCGATATCAATCGAATTCACCGAATTCATGGGTCATTCTCACAAATTGACCCCCTACACACGCTCGACGGATACTCCAGAAGTAATACCACCTGTCAATTTCGCCGGAGACGCAGTCGAAGTTGCCGGAGACCAAGACACTCGGAGTCGGACCTCCATCTGACCGATCTCTATCAATTTGACATCATTAGAGGTAATTGATCATACCCACAAATTCGTTTTATCCATATATTGAAAGCCCTATGATTATTGAGGTTTATAACATCAACCCGATCAAGATCGAATTCTAGGGTTCTTATCATTTTCGGTTTAATCGAACCCTACCTTAAACCGTGTTTAAATCCAATTAACTTATATCGTTAGAGTCGTATTCATCTGTGTAGTGAAAGCCCTATATCAATTTAATCTTAGAACATCGAATCTGTCATGATCCAAATTCTAGGGTTTGTTCATATTCGGAATTGGGGGTTTTGATCTTAGGTTTAATCTCAATGCAATTAATCTATTTCATTAGTTTCGAACCCTTCTGTTTAGTAAAAACCCTATGAATCCAACCATTTTTAACATCGAATTCAACTGAATTTTCTAGGTTCGTACATAGGGTTTCGACTCTTGAATTTGCAACTAGTCGATCTTAAACTTGATAGTTTTTCAATTAAACTTAACCTCAGAATTGCCTATACTCGATTAGCAAAACCCCTATACTCTCTGGTTCGATCGTGGTCGGAATCTCTGGATTTGGGATTGGATTTGGGTTCGGATCGCGATTAAGGGAAAAGGGGTTGGGGTTTGGAAACGTTAAAACCATTTCGGAAACATACCAGTCTCGATTATTCTAGCGGGCGGGACTGGTTAAAGCTGTGTGCGTGTGTGGGAGAGAACCGGGTTCGAGTCTCTCCACACCCTTTTATTTTTGAAAATTGTTTTTATTATTATTTTAATATAAAATCAATACCCCACATTATTATATTAATATATTAATGTGTTTTAGCCCGGGAAACCACCCGTAGGCTCAGGTTTGGGTTGTAAACCATATTTACTATTAAAAACTTATTTATAAAATAATATTTATATTATTTTCAACCCAAAACTCCAACTAAAAATAATATATTTATATATATATTATTTTCATCACGTTCATTACCATTTTTGTAGCGTTTCAAAGTTATAAATAATATAATTATTCGTATTATTTACACTCGTTACATCCTCGAATAAAAATAATAAATTATTATTTTTGTTACGCAAGTTAATTGTTTACGTTACTTCGATAAACTTAAAAATAATATAATAAATTATATTATTTTCCTAGACTTCTAGTTAACGAAAAAACGCTCGAATATATATATTATATATTATTTTGTCATTCGTCGCGTAACGTATACATCTTAATTACTAATTAAATAATTCTTATTCCCGTGGACACGTTCGTCTACTCTTGATTATTAGAGCGTTACTTTAGGACGTTCAATCTCCCGTGTTGTCGTCACATATTCCATTGTACCCTTAATTGTTATGTGTATAATTCTAGGGCATACGTAAGCTGTTGCAGGGTAACCCTTGTGGTTCCAATCGTATTCTAGTGTGAACTACCTACGCCGTTCAGGTGTGTTTTCACGGCCCCTTTTTATTGTTTTATCTTGGGGGAGAAAGCATGATGCAAATTATTTTTGGAATATTGTATTCATATGTTATCAATGTTAAAGCTAAGCGTGACACGCTATCACTGAAAGTTCACAACACACATCGAACCGTTAATATGGATCTTAGCGAGGTAATGCTTTCTAGTACTAATGGGTTTGACAAATCCCACCCGCGTTAGTCGTGCTAACTCGACTTGAGGTCGAACGGGTAAATTTTTAGCCTACTCATATCACCAGAGTTGATAGACTTGGCAGAGGCAAATAAACAAACAGTCAGCTTCGGTTGCGAGCGCTTAAGTCAAACATGAACATAGGTTAGCTACCTATAGATACATATTGAATGATCAATAATCTGGTAAACGTTTATTTATATACTGAAACCTGTGAACTCACCAACCTCGTGTTGACATCTTTTCTTACATGTTTTCTCAGGTCGCTAAGATAAGGCACAGGTGCACATATAGGACATGCATGGGATTCTCTTTGATTGATGTTTTATTAAGTTGTTCGAACTATTTTGAATTATGTTTGGTTTGGACTCTTGGACTTTTTGGGCGCGTGTGTTTTGCGCATTTATCTTTCTTTACGCTTCCGCATTAAACTCTGATTAATATGATATTTTCATTTGAGTCCCATGTAGAGTTGTTCGATGTAACTAATGACTGAGATCCTGGTTTGTCACTTCCCAAAACGGTAAAACTCCGTTAGTTGAAATTGAGGGTGTGACAAAGGGAAAGTTTGAACACTTACATATATGTAAATGTATTTTACATATATATAATAAAAGACGTTAAAAAAATATTAAAAAAAACTTCGAGACTATAACCGAATTAAAGATAAAAAATGCTCATTTTTATGGTATAATTTGTTTATAAAAATAACAATGTATAAAAAAGTTATTAAAGTCTAAAGAAAGAGGGGGAATTAGTTTTTAAAAAAATAATTAAAAAATAAATAGGCATAATGTCTCTTATACCCCTTAATCATTTTCAGCCACTCATTTCTAAAAAAAATCAGAATTAATTTCATCCACTAATTATTATATGTTGAAATTAAATTAGTGGCTCAAAATTGGTTATTTGGTTTACACAATAAAAAGTGGTTAACAAATGATCCTTTTCTATATATATATATATATATATATATAGAGAGAGAGAGAGAGAGAGAGAGAAGGTTTTGAATACAAAGGGTTTTTTTGGTGCGAAGCGTACGAACGATTTTGAAACGTTGATTTAGGAAATCAATGTTTAAGATCAAATATAATTGTTTTACGTGTGAAAATATTATGAAAAAAGTAAAATTGTAATAGCCTACCTTTATTGACTTTTTACAAGTTCCCCCATATTTTTAAAACAAGCATAACTTTTTTATACGACATTATTTTTTTTTAAATTACACCATAAAATCGAGCATTTTATTCTCTTTAATTTGAGTGTAGGTTTGCTATACTTATATTTAAAAAAAATAAACCTTTTTTTTTAAATGTCGTTGAGCTGTGCGTATAACATACGCGATTATAGTTATGCGTTATTATACAACATGCGCAATTATGCGTATAACATGCGTGATTGCGCGAATATGTATCATGAGTTATTATAAAGCACGCGTGATTGCGTGAATATGGTCATGTATTATTATAAAACATACGTGATTATGGTCATGCGTTATTATCATTTTACACATGCGTTATTATAAACTTGCGTTATTATTATGAAGCAGATGCATTTACCCCTCGCCCATTGAACACGTGTCGCATGCTGGTGCCTTCGTACGCTAAAAGCCCTTTGTACAATGACCGGAACCTATATATATATATATATATATACATATAGGGGGAGGTTCAAATAAGAAGTGAATTTTCGCTAAGAAACCTAAGAAATGATTTCTTTTTTAACCAAAACCGGGTCAAACGAACTACGATTGAGCTCTTTCCAACGGCGTTGAATCCGGCTCGTCGAGATTTTTGGGGGGTGGGGGGTGAGGGGATTTAGGTTTTTTGGGCGGTGGGGGGATTTACATTTTTTGGGGGGTGTGGTGGGTATGTTTAGGTTTTTTTAGGGTGGGGGGGTGGGGGTTGGAGGATTTAGGTTTTTGGGGGGTGGGGGTGGGGTGGTTAGGTTTTTGGATTTAGCTTTAGCGTTTAGCTTTAAGGGTTTAGCTTTAGGGTGTAGGGTTTAGCTCTAGGCTTTATTTCGACGAGCCGGTTCCAACGCCTCTAGAATCAGGTCAATCGGAGTTCGTTTGACCCAGTTTCTTAGGTTTTGAAAGGACCTAAACATGGTACCTCTCATAGTTGGCAAACATAGCATAACATAGTTCTTAAACTTTGAATTAACATATCAACAACGGAAGTTTTTTCATTTTGGAGTTAACTAAAACTTTTAATTCGACCTTGTTCAACGTTCATAACCTTAAAACTATTAGGATGTCATCCTTAGTCAGCAGTAGCCAGCAACCATTCATTCCTACTTAATCAACATCAAGCATGCTTCTTTTCTTTGTTACCTGATGTGCTGTAAGGACCAAAAATATAATAGGCTGACGCATCAAAGAATCACCGAGTTGTTCAAAAGTTCGGATGACGAAGATTGGAAGAAGCAAGAAAGTATCCGGCAGCATACTTCATGCAGCAACATACTTCATCCAGCAGCATACTTCAGAGCTAGCAACATACTTGAAGTATGCGGTTCCCGGCAGCATATTTGAAGTATGCGGCCGCATACTTCGGTCCCGGCATGCGGCCGCATACTTGAAGTATGCGGTCCAGGCCCTGGCCCACCGAATACTTTTGTCTTGGTTATAAATAGCTTATCTTGTAACAGTATTCAGGTTAGATAAGTTGGACGACTGAGACAGTCAGAGAGTGAACAAGTCAGAGGGTTAGACGAGTTATTGAGCGACATTTGTATTGTGTTTTCAGTATTTATCAATATACGAATCGTTTGATAGTTGATTGTGTCTCGTCCTTATTGTTTATACCTACAAGTCATGTGTCGAGTCTGTTTCCGGCAGGTTCAACACGTCGTTGAATCCGTTGATTGAAGTTCCTCATGAATCCGGACCTTAGATGCCCGGTTTGGGGCCTTACAGTAGACTTGTAACATCCCGAAAATAACAAGAAAGAATAAAACGAAAGAAGATGGGTCTCAAGAAGGGAACGTTAAAAGAAAAGAAATGACGAACAAAGGACCAACGGGCTCGTGCGCTTGGGCCTCGGGCCGGGCTGAGGAGAAGCAAGGGAGGGCTTGATAACATTTGTCTCCTCAGGAATCTGGTCCAGCCCGAGGCCCATGCCCACCAGCTCGTTGGTTCTTCGTTCGTCATTTCTTTTCTTTTAACGTTCCCTTCTTGAGACCCATCGTCTTTCGTTTTATTCTTTCTTGTTATTTTTGGGATGTTACAAGTATACTGTAAGGCCCCAAACAGGGCATGTAAGGTCCGGATTCATGAGGATCTTCAATCAACGGATTCAACGACGTGTTGAACCTGGCGGAAACAGACTCGACACGTGACTTGTAGGTATAAACAACAAGGGCGAGACACAATCAACTATCAAACGATTCGTATATTGATAACCACTGAAAACACAATACAAATGTCTCTCAATAACTCGTCTAACCCTGTGACTCGTTCACTCTCTGACTGTCTCAGTCGTCTAACTTGTCTAACCTGAATACTGTTACAAGATAAGCTATTTATAACCAAGACAAAAGTATTCGGTGGGCCTGGACCGCATACTTCAAGTATGCGGTCGCATACTTCATGTACGCGGCCTCATACTTCAAGTATGCTGCCGGGAACCATATACTTCAAGTATGCTGCTGGCTCTGAAGTATGATGCTGGATGAAGTATGCTGCTGCATGAAGTATGCTGCTGGACGAAGTATGCTGCTGCATGAAGTATGCTGCTGAACTCTTTCTTGCTACTTCCAATCTTCGCCTTTCGAACTTCTGAACAACTCGGCGATTCTTTGATGCGTCAGCCTATTATATTTTTGGTCCTTACAATCTCCCCACTAGGCTGATGCACTCAAAGCAGTCTTAATATTTCAAAAACGACTGAATGATCTGAAGTATGATGCTGGATGAAGTATGCTGCTGCATGAAGTATGCTGCTGGACGAAGTATGCTGCTGCATGAAGTGTGCTGCTGGACTCTTTCTTGCTACTTCCAATCTTCGCCTTTCGAACTTCTGAACAACTCGGCGATTCTTTGATGCGTCAGCCTATTATATTTTTGGTCCTTACAATCTCCCCACTAGGCTGATGCACTCAAAGCAGTCTTAATATTTCAAAAAATGACTGAATGATCACCACCTCTTGCAATAACTTCTTTGCTAGAGCCATTCCCAAAACCTTCACGAACGGCTTTGCGGTTGTTGGGGCTGTTGTTTTGTTCACTTTCTCTTTTTTTGAAGTTCGATCCTCAAAAAGATCATAATCAGCATCATTAAAATCATCATTATGTTTAGAATAGTTGTTAAGAGGAGGATTCCCAATAGCCTTTCTCTTTTGCAATATCGATTTGTGATGTTTGTTGATCGGTACTTTCTCTCTGTCACTTTTGATTTCTGAAGAGTCAACATCTTCTTCTTGGAAGATATTGTGCTTTTCGACAGTGATGACACTTGGTGCAACAGTGTTGATCTGTTCTTCATTATCCCTTGGATAAGGAATGTTATCTTGTTGCTCCTGAAAGTTTACTCAAATACAAGTATGCGCAAAATGCAAGTATACTCAAACTTATAAAACTTTGAAACTTTCCAAATTTTTATTTATAAAAACCTCCCTTTCACGATTATTGAATCAAACAAGAACGGTAAATTTTTAATGAAAAACAGAATAAACACAAAAGTAAGACAAAAACAAAAATGACTCAAACTAAGTTAAAAACATAAAATCTTTTTGTTCTTTTGACAACATATGACACTTACTAAAACACATTATTTTTGAGAAAAAACTTTGTTATGGGATCATATCACTCTAGTGCAGACCAAAGCATACTTATTAGCCGTTCATTTTCTTAGATAGGTCTCGGTGATTGCCAATATATTGTATCCTTCTATACTCAAACCTTTATACCTTAGTTGACAAGCAAGCAGTGAATGATGTTATCATGTTTTTCAGGTAATAGTTATTCATGACTTAGTGGGTTCCACACTCATATCTCAGAAACCTGCATTTATTTTAATGAGAATTAGATGAGTTTTTGATGAACTGAATGGACCCCACAACTAATCGGATAAACCTTCCCTTCCTCATGATCTTTTGAGCACCTAAATAATAACTAAAAGAGCATAACTAGCACGGGTCAATGAATTGTTCAGGATATCTCTGACAAATGTGATAAAAAACATAGCACGACGAACTTACATGCTTTGCTAAGAAGTTCCTTCCCAGTCACATATTCCCAAAGAGAAAAATATTTACAAGTATACTTATATGTACGTCTTTAGACATATCTTTTTGAAATTTTACTATAGCATGACATTAACATTGCGTGTCTTTTTGCTCAGAATTCTACTTTGCAGAGTAGCTTTGCACTATCATTGAGTGTGTTTTCACCTATTGCATGGCAATGCATGTGTTTTATCTATATATATAAATATGTACAGACTTGTATCAAGTCAGCTCGTAACCCCTTTGTGAAGGGTCTCGGTTTGTGCAATCCAGATATATTATGTTCATCCACAGTTCACTAATATTTATGTTTAAGTGCTCGATTATTAACAGGAAATAATTATTCTACCAATCTATGAGATGTTCCCCACTTTAAAAATGACCTTTATGTTTAAGTAAAACACTATCATGCTGTCTTTCCAGTTTTAGCAGAGCCTATCAGCATATCACCATAAGATCCTAATCTTTTCAACTACAGGCCTTACATATGATGATCCAACCTCTAAAATGATGTACTATCATTTTCCAATTGACAGAGTTCTTCAATTTTCATAGTAATAAAATAAGACATAAACATGAAATGTTTTGTATTTTTCTAGACTTTAAAAATCGAAAAACTCAAAGATAAAATCTTTTTGGTAATTTTTTTTGAATTTTCTCCCCCAAAACTTTTGCTTTTGTATAACTAATAAACAAAACAAAATTATATCCTAAGAAAGACAAAATAAACAAAAAATATTTTTGGTGACCGAACTTGTGACTCGTTAATCGAAGCAGAACATTTTGAAACACTAAACCAGAAAAATGAATCTGGTCAGATCAAAGGATTTTGTAAAAACATCTTAAACATAAGTTTCATCCTCAAAGCAAAGATTACCATTAGTGATCGTAACTTTAATGCTAATCTTACATCATTTATCTCATGCAAAGGAAACATACCCTCCATCAAAGTGTTTGATGTCATGTAGTAGAAAGATGTCCCGCATTATGTAACTGGAACAACCACTATCAACGTACCATAGGATGTTGATAGTCCTCCTTGGCTGTTCCTGCATGATTCAAGCAAGTTAGTTAGACATAGGTATCTAAACCATAGTGGTCCTGGGTACGCCCAAAGCATCAATGTAAGATACTTCCTATAAACACATATCCTTATCGTTCTCTAACACTGGTGATTCAACTTCTTTTGATTTAGTTTCTAATTTGGTGTAGGTTTAACAAACTTTTTAGTTTCTTTAGGAGTACCAACTTTAGGTTTTTCTTCCTGTTAGGTTTTTTACATTGCTTGTTTTCACGAAAACCTTTTGTTTGTTCTTAGCAGCATTCCAATCACCATCAGGAGGCTTAACTTTGGGATGCTTATTCCTCATTGCCTTAGGTTTTTCAACCTTCATTGGATTAGAATAACACTTTTCCCTTGGTGTAGCCCTCTGATTTTGCAAATAATAGGGCTCATGAGGACGATGTCTGTAATTTCTTGCAATGTGACCAGCTTTGCCACATGTATAACATGTCCGTTTCCTAGCATAAGGAGCATATCCCGATCGTTCGAACCATGATGATGACTGAGGAGGTGACGTTTTCAAGTAACCTGTATTCTCAGTGTGCCTGTGATCTCTTCTATCATCTCTCCTAACAAACTCTATATCATATTCTCTATGATTTCTCCTGATACAATCTCTCTCTTCTCTTCTAAATTTTTGTTCAAAAACTCTATGATGATTATCAAATTTTGAATAAAATTCATTCTATGTAAACTTTTGAGGAGATTGTTTATGGTTTAATTGACTGACAGATAGTTTTTGAGTTTCTTTGATTAACCTTTCTAGAATTTGTAACCTTATTTTTGACAAATTCATGATTACTTTCTTTAAAGATATTTTCTTCTTTTTCAAACTCACCACCCTTCACAAACTTAATTCGATTCCCTTTTCCAAAAGTATTATCAGTTTTGCTAGGGACAAACTTCCTAACACTCTTAGGCTCTTTTTCCTTACTCTCTTCCTCATCATCCGTATCCCAATCTTCTACTAAACATTCTTCTGCACAAGGCTTAGAAACTAGCAATATTCACACAGGGGGTTACGGGATTAGCAGTAGTAGGATTTAACTGCTTTGATGATGAAGGCTCACATCCTAGACCGTAAGCCATCTCAACATTTTCAGGGTAGTCATTTGGTAAAGATGAAAATTTTTCATTATATGGATGTTCAACAGCATGATAACCCACCCCTGGATTCCCTTTCTTTCTAACTTGGGAATCTAACATGTCATAAACAACTGATCGAGAATGGTCAATTTTCTCGATTGTTAGTTTAGTATTTGCCAATTGAGTCACAACATCATTTAATTTTAAGCTAAGGTCTATCCGTTTTAATGCATCACGATAAAGATATTCCTTATTTCTAAAGTCCAATTCAAGTTTTGAAAAATCATTTTTGCTTGCTTCAATTTTATCTTTGAAAATCTTTTCTGATCGTTTGTGTTTTGAGCTGGAATATCTAAGCTTTGCTATTTCTTGATTTAAGATATCGTTATCATGTTTGTAACGATTGACTTTCTCAATACAAACAACAGAGCAAAGATCTTTGGTTACCTCAGTGTCGGTGACCTCAACCACGAAGGCATGATGTTGTTTCACTTCTAAATCTTGAACTTTATCACTCCTGTCCTGCTGGCTCACAAGTGCCTTTGATTCACTTGAAGTAGATGTACTAGCTTCAACAATTTCAGAAACATCCATTGAACTGATATGATTAAGGTGACACTGTTTATCATCCATATCATAAGAGTACAGAATAGAGATCAACTCACTCAAGGATGTCTGATACATATCCTTGGTTCTTTTGATGGTGGTGCAATTGAAGTTCCAGGTTATTGGTAAAGAGTTGAGTAGTCTTTTATTGATTTCTCCCTTTGTCTACTCTATTTTAGCACTCTTCATCTCCGTCATCAATTGCGTGAATCTATTGATTTGAGCTTCCAAATTTTCACCCCGAACATGATTGAACATATTAAAATTTTGCTTCAGTATATCCTTTCAACTTTTTCCCATGTCGTAAGTTCACGTAACAAAAAGTATTCGCACCCGATGACAAGTACTTTGAAAAATTGCAAACTTTGAAAAACCACGAACTTTCAAAACCGCAAAATTCCAAAACCGCAAACTTTCAAGACCGTATACTTCAATACCGCAAACTTTCAAGACCGTATACTTCAATACCGCAAACTTCGAATACCGTATACTTCAAATACCACAAACCTGAGTGACCGCAAACTTGAGTGACCGCAAAATTGAGTAACCGCAAACTTGAGTGACCGCAAACTTGAGTGACCACAAACTTTTGTAACCGCAAACCTGAGTAACCGCAAACTTCCAGATGAAGAAATTGACCGAAAACTTTGATTTTCAAGCCGAAAAATCAACTAATCAACCGTAAACTTCAACAAACATGAATGAAACAAGGTCCAATACCTGTCAATCTGTCTAGAAACTCTTCCAAACACAAGTCAGTTCAAATAAAAGCAAAATCAGTAAATTTGATACCTCACGAGTCAAATAAACCGTTGCAAGCTTCACCGAATGAGCGCTAAGGCTCTGATACCAATTGTAAGGTCTGGATTCCTAAGGATCTTCTATCAATGGATTCAACAGCGTGTTAAACCTGGCTGAAACACACTCGACACATGACTTGTAGGTATAAACAATAAGGACGAGACACAATCAACTATCAAACGATTCGTATATTGATAAACACTAAAAACACAATACAAATGTCGCTCAATAACTCATGTAAACCTCTGACTCGTTCACTCCCTGACTGTCTCAGTCGTCCAACTTGTCTAACCTGAATACTGTTACAAGATAAGCTATTTATAACCAAGACAAAAGTATTCGGTGGGCCTGGGCCTCGACCGCATACTTCAAGTATGCTGCCGGGACCACATACTTCAAGTATGCTGCCGGGAACCGCATACTTCAAGTATGTTGCTGGCTATGAAGTATGCTGCTGGATGAAGTATGCTGCTGCATGATGTATGCTGCTGCATGAAGTATGCTGCCGAATACTTTCTTGCTTCTTCCAATCTTCGTCATCCGAACTTTTGAACAACTCGGTGATTCTTTGATGCATCAGCCTAGGGGGAGATTGTAAGGACCAAAAATATAATATGCTGACGCATCAAAGAATCACTGAGTTGTTCAAAAGTTCGGATGACGAATATTGGAAGAAGCAAGAAAGTATCCGACAGTATACTTCAGAGCCAGCAACATACTTGAAGTATGCGGTTCCCGGCAGCATACTTGAAGTATGCGATCTAGGCCCAGGCCCACCGAATACTTTTGTCTTCGTTATAAATAGCTTATCTTGTAATAGTATTCAGGTTAGACAAGTTGGACGACTGAGACAGTCAGAGAGTGAACGAGTCAGAGGGTTGGACGAGTTATTGAGCTACGCTTGTATTGTGTTTTCAGTGTTTATCAATATACGAATCGTTTGATAGTTGATTGTGTCTCGTCCTTATTGTTTATACCTACAAGTCACGTGTCGAGTCTGTTTCCGCAAGGTTCAACACGTCGTTGAATCCGTTGATTGAAGATCCTCAGGAATTCGGACCTTACATGGCACCCTACAATTGGTTCTCATCACTAGGTATTCTCTTTGAAAGTACTCGTTTACTAAATCACAACTACAGCGGAAGTCTTTCTAAAATAATAATTACTCTTTAATGTCGTTATCGACATTAAGTTTATCTCACGAATTCATGCACACCGATCCGAGTAGCACCGCTCCCAAGACAAGATACGTCAACCACGAAACTTACCTGTAAAACAATCTAACATATACACAAAGTCAGCTACGCTGAGTGAGTTCTAATAGTTTAACTTAAATAAAAGTCATCTCGTCGCAATTAATGTTTATGTCCATCCCGGACACCCTCCGGTCCTTATAAAATAGTTTCACACCTTAATATTATATAGATAACCTCTGTCATCTTATGATATCCCAATAGGATCACCACCTGACTCATCCTGCACAAACATAACCTCATAAACCTCACCGACATGAATCGAACTTACTACACTGAATACTCGTAATCTACCACCCGATTACCCGAAAACCTGGTTAACACAATCAATCCCTAGACATTGACTTACTCAGCCTTGACCAGGGCTCTCACAATTCAACTGACACGACAGTTGTAAACACCACATCACAATCCCGACACAACGGTCAATCTAACTTTAATCACCTCATTAATATCATCTACACAGCGTAATAATATCATGTCACGCAAAACAATTATAATTCAACACTTGCATGCAGTTTAACACGTAAATACGCACACAAACACATATCTCGTCAATACACCCTCGTCAGGGTTACCCTTGTCAGGGCGTTCGACACACCCCTAGCTCATCTTTAACCTGCTGAATATTGTCACCTTAAGTCACTTCCCGAAGGACCTCGTCTTCCATAATCCCGTTTCCCATGTCATAAAGACAATGATGCAAACACAATACCCGCCGCTTCACAAGGACAACGACACAAAACACACAACATCAAGCACATAAGCCACAAAAATCTACTACCATTTACATGACTCGTTAACTACACCTGCACACCACACATAGTACTAGGATAAGATATCCTACACATAATCATAAGCGTTTAGCTTTTATCCCAACTCACCCGATTAACTCGTAGCACAATACACCGCTAATATAGCAACACATATATAAATACTATGTCCCGTTATCTATGCACACACCATGTACATGCACACCCAATAACACCTCCTGGTCGTACCCGTACGACATGTAAATACAATCCCGACTCACCCTTACTAGATAACTAAACCCTTAGTCTCGTATTTAGATATTCAAATACATAGCTCACTATTTTAAAACTCAAAACTCGTAATACGTAGAGTTTCACAAACACGTTTTCCCACACACTCTAAGGACCTCATGTAGACCTTTAGATAATTATTATATAATTATCCCATATACACTTCTAAATCACATAATGACTTGTGTCATGTTTAGTCAATAGCATATAATGCATGAGTATGTACGATAGCCCAAAAAGTTTAAAACATTTAAAAGAGCGGATTAGAAACTCACCAGTTGCGGAGGTCCAAGCCTAGCTCTGCAACCGTCCTCTCGCTCGAAACACGAACCTGTCAATGTATGATCACATGATCAGAGTACGTTCAAAACGCACATCGAATAGCGTAAATAAATAAATCCCGACACTCGTCTTATCTGCTCGTCCGTCCGATTCACCGAACCCTTCTCTCCACGAATACTCATATCGACTCGCCCTTGACCTGTTTAGAACCTGAGTACACGAACCAGGCTACATGCATGCATGTAACCATGCCATGTAAAACCCTAATCGCATGAGATCACACATACCCAAACCGGGTTGTATACACTAATGCATGTCATACACGAAGAACCTTAACCATGCGTAACGTATGAATTCGTGTCGGGTTTCCTTCGCGCGCACAAGCCATGCATGACTCTACTTAGAAATTGCTCTATCCGGGTTCCCATCCATGCACGTATCTGTCATGCAAATCCCTTGTCGGGAAACTATAGCCGGCTCCCGCTTCCGCCCCTTGCCTTCTCCACCGTACACCACCGCCAAGTTACCGCCGTCTTCGTCATAAAATCCTTGATGAGCCCTAATAGAGTCAATACCACCTTCATACTCCGCCGTTGGCCACCATGATGTACCACCATGATCAGTAGTCACCATCACTTTCCGTTGTAGTCTCCCTGCCGTGCATCAAGAACACCCACCGATCGGCCGATTCGCGTCATCCCGATCCGACCCCACTTACCTCACCATCACAGCCACCTCCTGACCGTCGGCGCTCACCGTATAACACCTTTGCTAGCTTCTCCGGCCACCATGACACACCGCCGTATCGCCATAGCCTCCCCGTGTCATTGCCGGCTTCTCGCTACGCCACCACGTCCACCACCATGGTTGCTGTCACGTACCACCACCATCGTGGTTACTTCCATCCGACCACCATCAACGTTCTCGTCTCTACTCCAATGACCAAGAACAAACGCTAAAACCCTAATCAGGTTTTTCAAGCAAAACACTAACAGAAACTAGAAAAAGGATACGAATGAGGATTACCTTGATATGAATGGAGTTCGTGCTCGGAATCACCTTGTAACCACCCTCTCCGGCTCCACCCCGATTGCCCCTCCCTTTCTCGTCCCTTTCCTTGCCGCTGCGCACACACCTAGGTCGAATGGCCTAGGGTTTCTTCCAACAAAGTTTTTAAACCCTTGCATGTTCCACTCGGGCGCTTACGTTTCCTCTATCGTGCACTTCGATCTCTGTAGGTCCCAGCGGGTCTATGGATCGATCTCAGACGTATAACACGCAACGCGTACTCGTAATGCAGAATCCTAACTAATAAACGTCTTGAACAGATACGAACACGAGATGAACACACAAGAAAAGATTCACTGAAAGCTCCTTGTATTACTCAGATAAATGTGCTTACAAGATATCAGATCTCTACAAAAATAAAGACTAAGCACTATTTATAGGAAATACTAACTGCCACAGGCGAACTTAACAAGTTCGCCACAGGCGAACTTATTAAGTTCGCCACACACATGGCATAGGCGAACTACTCAAGTTCGCCTTTTACAACACTTCACTAAATAAAGAATAATTACAATACTAAAGATTACAAAAGACATGTTCTATTACATAAAGCTAAATGTCACAAAAAATACTCTAACAGACTCCCCATTGACATTAGCTTGGTCTCTTAATCTTCAATTGTTCTTCTGACTCTCCAGCATCTTGCTTCCAGCATGTAATTCTTGATTAATACATAACTGTAACACCCTCTTGTATTGCATAGCCTGTTCTCTCCATTCATCTGTATACATGATCTCTTTTCTATTCAAAGTCTTCTGATCTCTCATTGAAAAATTAATCAGATTTAAAGCATCATACAATCTATACAAATTCTTCCCATCTTTATCTTCAATCACAGCTTCTCTAGTGTCAACATCTACAAACCACCACTTCATATTCCCTAAGAAATCTTGTGGAACATTCTTTAACATAATCTTCTTCAAAGTCTTTACCGGTTTGTATCTGTATTTAATCACTTTATTGTTTAACACTGGATCATTAACCTTCTTTCTTACTCCTTTCTGCGGTTTTAAGTATTCAAACTTTCCAGAAGTACTCTCTTTCCTTATCAATCTGGCTATTGCATCAGCAACACCATTCCCAGATCTGTTTATCAATGGTTTAGAAGATAATCCATTCATCTCACATTAAGGTAAAGAATTTAAATACTTCAATCTTGGCTTCAAATATTGAACACCATCAGTTCTTTTTATCACAATCAGCTTAAACTCTTCCTCATAAAACCAACTGAGTATCCTTCCATTGCAATGACTATTGTTCACGTACTTCTCTTTTTGAACAGGTGACGGTGGTGACACATGCAATACCTTCTTCCAGCTTTTAACAAATTCTATCCACCTCCCCTTAGTCATTCCAGAGTTTTTATATAAAATAAGCTCTTCAGGCTCAACACTTGGAATAATAGGCTTACTAAACTCAGGTTCTTTATCCATAGACTCTTCAAGATCATCAGAACTCATCTCATAAATCATGTTGTCTTGAACAAAGTCTAAAGTTACAGTCACACCACTACATCCTTCATATATCACATTGGTTTCATCCTTCTCTAACTCTACCTCCACAATCTCACCCTCTTCAATATCAATTAAATCTTCATCATCATCAAGCAACTCATCAAGATTAGATAAACACTCAAGCTTGTCAGCATTCTCCAAATCATCATCAGAATCTTCATAGAATGAATCATCTAACATGTCTGTAATAGCTTGAATATCTTTGTCTTGTTCACTATCCTTTGATGCTTCTTCTCTAGAACCAGAATCACTGTGAACTATGGATATTGGAACTATATCAAGAACACCTCCAGTAAGACCACCAGCGTCTTGACGTTCACCTCTTTGTCTATCCATGTCTGGTTCATCATCATCATTATTCTTTTGAATTTCAACAGTATGACAACTATCCTTCCTAGGATTCTCTGATATTTCCCCCTGAGCGTCAAGGCGCTCTATCACTTGAGATAACAAAATTTGCATATCAACAATTTTCCCATTCTGGGAGTTTATCTATTGTTGATGTTGATAATCACTAGCTTGTAACATATCTATTTGATCTTGAAGCCCGAAAACCTGTGCTTCTATGGTAGATACTTTCTGTTCCAAAGCTTGTATCTTTTTATCTTTCTTACTAGAAGAATGCTATGCTTGTGATGTAGATTGATGAGCTAAGGATGGAGTAGTAGCTGGAGTAGGATTATGTGATATTGTAGGAGTGATAAGAAAAGTATCAACGTCCATAAATTCAATATCATCATTCACATTAGAAACACTTGCTGTAGCTTTTATTTTCTTTGTAACTGGAGGATCAAGAACAAAGTCGGAATCCAAAGATTCATCTTGTAATTGTCTCTTTCCATGCACAGCACAAGGAGGAGGACCCCTAGCTGACTTTCTCCTAGGTAATTACTTCTCAACTCTAGGATGTTTAGCCAACTGAACATAGTGTTCAGGGCTAAAGTCTGGTATAGTCTCCTCTGAGTCAGTTGACTCATTCTCTTTCTCAACTTCTTCACCTGAACTAGAACTTGAACTAGTATAAAAAACTTCTACATTCTCAAGCTGAGGTGATGGTGGATTCACATCCATATTCTCAATATGCACCTCATGTTTTACGTGCTCATCAACAGGTTCATTTTGTTGTTCAATTTCAGGATGAGCTTGTTCCTGTTGTAGCTGTTTTGGTTGTTGTTGTTGCTGCAGTGCATGTTGTTGTTGTTGCTGTGCTTGTTGTTGTTGTTGTTGTTGCTGAGCTTGTTGTGGTTGTTGGGTAGGTTGTTCTAAAGCAACATCAGCATGTATCCGGTTATCATTCGGAGGAGTCACATAATTAGGGTTAACTATGTGTCCAAATAAAGGAGTTTGAACAGGTATCCATGCAGGATTATCTATTTTAATATTGTAACAATTAGAAAATATCCTTTGTCATTGGAGTCAAAGTGAGTCTCGGATTCAATGGTGGCAAATTAGGAACGAGGTGATTGATGATGACCTATAGAAATCTAGGGTACATAATGAAACCCTGACCCTCAGGTGGTGTTATCTGTGCAACCAACTCCCTGTAAATATATAAAGCAAAGTTGAACGGTCTGTTCAAAGTCAAAGCAACCATGGCTCCTTGTAAAGAAGACTTCAACCCATCTGTTCTAGCTTTCCTTGGTGACAAGCATTGGATTATAACATGCATAAAATACTGCCATTGTCCAACAAGACCTCTCTTTCTAGCTTGTGAATCATTTGCTTTGCCCCTATATCCCATCCTATGAAAACAACCCGTTATCAATGGATTAGGCAAGCTAATTGGACCTTCAGCAGCACCTTCCAAGCTTAAAGCTTCTCTGATTGTTTCCACATATATTGCTATTTCTTGGTTATTCACAGTAGCCCGGGTTACATTTGGATTAACCGTACAGTCATGGTCAGCTGTATCCCAGAATTGATGAATGTATTAAAGACTGATCACATGATTAGCAGATAAAGCCACTCTTAATCTTGATCTGTTCAAAAATGTAAACCTTTTTGGTTTTTATCTGTACATACTGAATCACATGTTTTTGGTCGAATACTGCATATAAATTCCCTAGCAGATCTAAGGGTGACCTATGGTATTATGTGTACAGATCAATCTTGACACATCAATTATTTGTACAACTCACAGCATAAACTATCAAAATTTTTGAAAATCATGAAATGATACGCGATAAACTTCTAAGTAAACAGGATCAGATCATGACATATTACCTTATTTGTACCGAATTTGTAATACACTACATGTTAATTCAAGTTGTCAGCTTTATAAGATTTGAAAAAGCGTTTTTATCCCACGTTCTTGTGAGTTAGTACCATTTATATGAAAACAACATGTACCCCACAAGTATGCCAGTAGAAAGTAAATTGCACTATCTTCAAGACATATAAGACTTTGTACAAAAGAATATGTATGTCAATCTCCAGGACGAAATTACATCAATTAGCACAGGAAAAGAAGCAGATCCCGAAGGATATAAAGAATCATAAAGATTCATATAAGTTTGGCTTGGCTTTGATGATTCTCAATAATATCATGTAACATATGAAATATTGAATAAAGAATCGATTGATTAAATAATTCAGGGTAATGTGGTCCAACTGTTATCTGGATCTCTTCAATGAATCAGGATAATTAAGTGATTTTGATTCAAGGGCTAGTATATGCTTGAGAGATGTTATCAAGACATATCTTAGTTCAATAACACATTGCATGTTTTTCGGGGCATGGGAAGTAAAATGAACTGAAAAATTATGCTAATGACATAATCCGATACTGGTGTCATGAAATTCTTAAAGCCTCGTATTCTATATCTGATAATGATCCTTTAACACACACACCCGGCATATCATGGGTTCAAATCACAGTTGTGACATAGAACATTATGTTTTCACACTACTAATGGTCTAAAAACACTTCTAGCCTACTGACAATTCAAATTACATGAAAATATTCAAATTAAAATTATAAACATGTAATGGTAAGTCATGAAGCTATCATTTCCTGTTTGTGCAAACTAAGAATTTTAGATCAAATCATATACGCACAAACTTCAAACATAAGTACAGAAACCAGGTAGTCGTTCTATGGTCATGTGTCTATGATCACCTACTGATGTAATATCATTTCTTCTCTAACTTCAAGTAGTGTCGTTTTTATGTTTTTCAATTTGCTTGAATTTATCTACACTAAAAAAGAGAAAATTTTGTTTTTTCATGAAAATCATTTTGAAAACCTTTTTCAAGCAGGATTAAACATTCCAATCATTTGAGTAAGAAATTCAAACCGTGAGCGATCAAACGCTTTGGTAAACAAGTCAACAAAGTTGTTATCCGTGTGGACATTCACCAACTCAATCAATCTTTTCTCAGCACAATCTCGAATGAAATGATGACGTATCTAAATATGCTTTGTTTTTGAGTGCTTCGCTGGATTGTTTGTGATGGACATTGTGGCAGTGTTGTCAATGAACATTGGTGTCTCTGTGAAGTTCAGACCATAATCCCTCAATTGTTGCCGAATCCACAGGATTTGGGAACAACAACTGTCTGCTGTGATGTATTCGGCCTCACATGATGAAATTGCAACCGGTGTTTGCTTTTTTTGCATTGCCAGGATACGAGTCTGTTCCCTAAGAATTGACAACCACCAGACGTCGATTTTCTATCCAAACTGCAACCTCCATAATCTGAATCTGTAAAGGCTTTGAAATCAAAGTCAGAATTATTAGGATACCCCAACCCCAACCTTGGTTTACCCTTTAAGTATCTAAAGATCCGCTTTACATCAATCAGATGAGATTCCTTCGGCTTGGACTGAAATCTCGAACACAAGCATACTGTGGACATAATATTAGGCCTGGACGCAGTCAAATACATTTACAACCCAATCATTCCTCTATATAACCTACAATCCACTTCCTTCCCTTTCAAGTCAGAATCTAGCTTGTGATTTACAGGAATTTGAGTACTGAACACTGAGGTATCTGACATCTCAAATTTCTTCAAAATATCTGACACATACTTTGTTTGATGAATATAGAAATCATCTTCTTTCTGATCAACTTGAAGACCCAAAAAGAATGACAATTCTCCCATGCTGCTCATCTCAAACTTCAGCTTCATAACTCTCTCAAAGTCTTTACACATATCCACATTCGTCGACCCAAAAATTATGTCGTCCACATAAACTTGAACTAGTAAGATACTCCCCCTGCTTTTATATGAAAAGAGTGGAATCTATCTGACCACGCACAAATCCGTTCTCGAGTAAGTGCACGGACAAAGTTTCATTCGAGGCAGGAGGAGCCTGATGAAGACCATATAATGCCTTATCAAGTTTAAACACTTTGTCTGGAAACTTGGAGTCTTTAAAACCAGGCGGCTGTTTCACGTAAACCTCTTCCTTCACCTTTCTATATAGAAAAGCACTTTTCACATCTAGCAGGAATACCTTGAGCCCTTTTGAAAGATGCGTAAGCAGGAAATAAACGGATCGCCTCAATCCTCGCAACCGGAGCATAAACTTCCGTGAAGTCAACACCTTCTTGTTGGTTAAATCCTTGAACAACAAGCCTTGCCTTATTGTGTACCACCACGCCTCTATCATCACGTTTGCACTTAAACACCCATCTTGTGCCAATTGATCTTGAACCTTTGGGCAAGTCAATTAAATCCCAAACATATAATTTGTCAAATTGAGCTAGCTCCTCTTGCATAGCCTCAATCCAACAATCTTCACCAAGCGCTTCAGCTACATTCTTTGGCTCTGTTTGAGAAATAAAACAAGCATTCAAACATGTCTCCATAATACCTGTATCCACAATCTGTGCATATAAACATGAATTTTCAGCAAGTGAACGATTTCTTGTTTGAACACCTGCATTCAAATCACCAATAATGTTATCAGTCGAATGATGTTTATGCATACTAGTTTGAGGAATATCAGAAGTTTGAATCACAACATCAAGATTAGAAGGCATCTCCCCTTCAGACTGTGCCGGTGAAGACGAATCATCAACTATGTTCTGGATATCATTAGAAGATTCCTGAAACACAGTTTCATCATTTTCCCTGTCACTGTCTTGTGTTGTACCCGAGGTCGAAGCTACATTCGGATCAACAGAAGGAGTAACCACAATTGGAATAACCGATCATGGCTCGACACTTGAATCATTGTTACAGCAAGACTGATACAAAATTTCTGCTTCAACAGGAGACACTGCTGGAGGAACATTAAAGGATCTGAACAAAGCACCATAATCAAAAGCCCATGATGGTCCTTTAGTATCCTGAGGAACCGTCCGATTATCACAATCAATGTGAAACCGCTCCTCAATTTGTCTGCTTTCTTTATTGAACACCCGTTTGTTGTGAGAATTTGAAACACATCCTAAGAAAATTCCTTCAATTGCCTTCGCACTTAACTTCATTGGAACATCTCTTGTCTTCAATAAAGTCCATGGATTTCCAAAGAGAAACAAATAATCTAGATTCGGCTTTCGATTATTCAGCAATTCATAACATGTTTTGTTGTGTTTCTTCATAGTCAAAACACGATTAAGAACATGACACGCCGTGTTCACCGCCTCTGCCCAAAATGTCGCTAGCAAATTCGATTCGGATAACATTGTGCGAGCCGTCTCAATCAGCGTTCGATTCTTCCGTTCAGCCACACCATTCTGTTGAGGAACATAAGGAGCACTGAATTCATGATGAATTCCTTTTTGTAAACAAAATAAACCCATATTTCCATTCTTGAATTTTGTTCCATTGTCACTACGAATCCTCCTGACCTTCTGTTTAAACAAACTCTCAAGTCCCACGATCAGGAACTTAAGAATTTCAGCAGCCTCATCCTTTGAAATAAGAAACTTCACCCAAGAAAATCTGGAATAATCATCAGTCACTACCAAACAGTATGATTTGTCACCTTCACTCTTAACACTGATAGGTCCGAATAAATCCATATGCAACAACTCGAAAGGAGTCATAATTGAATTAATCAACTTAGATTTGTGAGATTTCTGGTGCTGCGTCCCCTTCTTGCATGGAATACAGTCTTCGTTCACATGAAATCTCATGGCAGGGACACCAGAAACTAGCCCATTCTTCACTAAAAAGTTCAATTTTCTGAAATTTATGTGAGCCATCTTCCGGTATACAAGTTGATTCGGACTCAGAAGCTTTCGAAAGAAGACATGTCGGAACAGACGAAGTTATTGTTACCGTGCTCATATCGAGCATGTATGTATCAATCTTCCTTAGAGCTCGCATTAGGATCCAATCTTCAGGTATCTCAAATCCAGGCTTCAATACCAAACATTCAGACTTGTTAAAGTGAAATGAGAAATATTTATCACAGACTTCCGAAACAGATAACATATTATGTTCAAGCTGCTCCACATAATTGACTTTCTCAAAGCTCAATGTTCCATTTGATACAGTTCCTTGACCAGAAATATTTCCTCCCTTCTTTCCTGCAAAGGCTACATATCCGCCTTGTATCTCTTTCGCATTTTCAAATAAATTAAGATTTCCTGTCATGTGATGAGAACATCCATTGTCGACGTACCAATGGTTGCCTACAGTCCTCCTTGGAGTTCCCTGCACACAGACATTAAGATTCAATTAGTAATGGAGACCCAAGCCATTGTGGTCTTGGGTAGGCCTGATTCATCAAAATAGACAATTTCTTTTAATACACAATCAAATCTCTCCTCAATTTTAGGAGATTGTTTCATAGAATCAGACACTTGAAATTTTGGTTTCCACTTTGACTGACCACTTGCACTTGGCTTGGAATTCTCAGAAGTTTCACCTATTTCTTTCTTAACATGTTGTTCCAAAAGTTTCTTAAGCCTCTTGTTTCTTCTTCTTCTTTGCGGTCTTGACAATTTAACCTTTTACTTTGTATCTCCACTTGACGATACACTAGATTTAACTTCAGTTGAGTCAAACTTTGCCTTAACCTGAACCTCTGAAACTTTGAAAACTGGTTTAACTTCAACATATTTCATCACAGATTTAGTCTTTGGCTCAACAAATGATCTTCCCATCCTAGGATCTTCCAAACGCTTTCCAACATTCTTGTCTGGACATTTCATCAGAATGTGACCAACTATTCCGCAATGAAAACATGCATGTTTTTCCTTGTATACACGAGCATACCTTTCTTTATGAACACTTCCTGAACTAGATGATTCACACTGAGAGACAGTGTTAGACGATTGAACAACCTTGGGTTTATCAGCTTCAACCTTTTCTTTTATAAACTCAACAGTTGAAATTTTCTCAATTTTATTAATCTCTTGAAAATCAAACCCAACACGAACAAAAGGTTTTAAAGATTTAGGTTTTGGTTGCTCAATGTCTTCATCAGGTTCTGTCAAGATACACCTATCACATGTAACTTTCTTGACAATAACCGGTTCATCAGTTTTACAATCTTTGACTTGTCCTTCAATCTTCATTGAATCAAAAAATTCATCCTCACTGGAGTCATCATAAACCATGTCTTCTCCTGTCACCGGATTAACCTTGAGAATAGTTTTTGGTTCAAGATCTTCTTCAGTCACTATTTCAATGCTACGAGCTGTGTAGTTTCCATTGAATGGAGGATAGTAACCAACTCTCCCAACAACTTTATCATCATGCTGTGAACAATAACCAACTCCACCAACTACTTTCTCAGCACTAGCTTTCTCATTATAATATTCCAATAAAAAGCTTGGTTACTGGGCAAGTTCATTTATTTTCTTTTCATACTCAGAGTATGCCACATCAATGTGAAAAGCTTGTTCATTTACTTTTGATTGTAAAACTTTGATATCATCTTTCAATGATTCAATTCTTATATTTAAACTCATTTTCTTTCAAAGTTTGATTCGTTAAGTAGCTTGCCTTCAAGTCACAGATGAGGTTAGTATTGTCATCACACAATCTCATAAATTTTAAATCAGAATCAATGCATTTAGAACAAGAAACAGAGACAACCTCATTTACCTGTTTAGAATCATCCATGAATCCACTGGCTTCAGTAAATATCTCAGCTACTTTCTCTGTCACCTTTCCAGATCTACTTTATCATTCATCAGCTCTTCATTTGTCACTTTTGCGTTCACACTCTGACTTGTAGATTCATCATTTTCAGTAACATTCCTAGAGTCACTCGAGTCACTGTCTGAAGAACTATTATTAGAACCAGCATCAGTATGAACTTCAGCAAGAAAAGCTTGACTAACATGAGCAACAATATCTTCTAGATGAATTCCCCAATCATAATTTTCATTGTGAAATCAATGCTGTAGAAGAACTCTGATTGTTCTGGTTTCTTAAAGAAGCACTTTGATGTTGAACTTTAGGTTTGGTACATTCCCTAGCAAAGTTTCCAAATTCTTGACAATTATAACACTTGACTTTAGATTTGTCCAACCCCATCTTTGTCTTGCTTGTCGCTCTAATGAACTTCTTTCCTATTTTCTTTAGATGTTTCTTGCCCTGTCTCATCCACAATGCCATGTTCCATTGAATGTTCACCTCTTCAAGATCATCCTTATCCAATTGTTTGAAATCTTCTTCGATCATATCCAGATCAGTAAATTTTCCACTAATAAAATTCTGATACGAAGTTAAAAACGAAGCAATCATGGCCATCATTTCATCAGCAGCTTTAGAATACACCTTTTGAGAACACGAATGAGTATCATTGTGACAATTCTTTGAACATCCAGAACTAGAAGCAACATAGCATGATGATTCTCCACATGAACTCTCTTTTGAACCTTGACCTTCAAAAATTTCTCATGAAAACAAAGCAACCCCAGACTTTGGTGTCGATGTTCCTTTTCCAAAGTAAATGCTAGGATCTTGATAAACTGTATCTTTCTTCTTCTTGTTTAAATCGTATGATTGAATCTTTCCTATAAGATCTTCAAGACTCAATTCATCAAACCCCGGTTGGTCTTTAATCACTATGGAATACATCTCAAAGTGAGCAGGCAATGCATTCAGAAATTTCTCAAGTACCTTCCTATTTTTGTAAGATATGTCTGTAGGTCCAAAAAATCTAACGCGAATCCGTAGAAACCCAAATCAAGAGGCGGAATCTCTTGATTTGGTGAAGAAAACACAAGAACAATATATGAACAATAAAAACCTTGTATTGATTTGAATCAAAAGCTATTACAATGAAAACCCTCAAATCTCTCTTGAATGTGTGCTCATGATGATGAAACAAAAATCTCTAAGAAAAACCCTGATGTGTGCACACACTAAACCCTAGAAAAAATATTCTATTTATAGGTCAAGACTAGGTTTGTGTCACACCCCCAATTTCAACTAACGGAGTTTTACCGTTTGGGAAGTGACAAACAAGGATCTCAGTCATTAGTTACATTGAACGACTCTACATGGTACTCAAATGAAAATATAATAACAATCAGAGTTTAATGCGGAAGCGTAAAGAAAAGTAAATGCGCAAAACACACGCGCCCAAAAAGTCCAAAAGTCCAAACCAAACACAATTCAAATTAGTCCAAACAATTTAATAAAACAACAATCAATAGAAGAATCCCATGCTTGTTCTAATGTGCACCTGTGCCTTATCTTAGCGACCTCAGAAACACATGTAAGAAAAGATGTCAACACGAGGTTGGCGAGTTCACAGGTTTCAGTATATAAATAAATATTTACTAGATTATTGATCATTCAATATGTATCTATAGGTAGCTAACCTATGTTCATGTTATCTCCCCCAAGATAAAAAACAGTAAAAGGGGCCGTGAAAACTCACCTGAGTTGCGTAGGTAGTAATCACACAAGTACGAGGTTGGAATCTCAAACGTTATCCTGAAACGGCTCACGGATGCCCTAGAATTACAACATAACAATTAGGGATAAAATGGGAATTGTGATGACGACACGGAAGGTTAGAACGTCTTAACGCATTCTAAGGATTTAAGAGTGGACGAACATGTCTACGGGAATAAAGATTCTTAATACAAAAATTACGATCGAAGCGTTACGTGTCATACGTTAATAACGAATATATTTAAACAAATACATAAATACGTACGTTCGAGTCGTTTACAAAAATTAGGAAAATAATATAATTTAATATATTATTTTTAGGTTCGCAGGATTATCAAAATAATCATTTGTGTGGAAAAATAATAAATATATTATTTTTAATCGAGAATATAAACGTAGGTAAATAATATAACAATTTATATTATTTATAGTTTTAAAACGTCACACGAGGTAATTAAACCAGCCGAAATAATATAACTTATATATTATTTTATAATATTAATCACGGGATGAAAATAATATAAATATATTATTTTTTACGAGGTTATGGCTTGAAACTAATATAAATATGCTATTTTTTTAAAGTGGAAAATAATAATGAAAATAGGTTATAAATCCAAAACCGAGCCTACAGGTCGTTTCCCGGGCTAAAACACTTTAATATAATATTTTAATAATATAGGGTTTGATATTTAATAATTAAATATAATCAAAAATGCCTCAAAAATAAAATGTGGGAGCCCGGCCTCGAACCCGGGTCTCTCCCACACACGCACACAGTCCTAACCAATCCCGCCCACTAGGGTATCGCGTTAGATACCGGTTCCAATTGGTTTTAACAATCAAGCCTCGTGGGTTCTTCTCCCCCACTCAAGCTAAGCCAAACCAGTCCCGATTCCTTCGATTTCGATTACGATAAATCAAAGATTCAAAGGGGTTTTGTTTGATGGCTTCAAGCGAACCTGTGGTCAATTTTAATTGTAAAAACAACAGGTTTAAGATCGATTATTTACAAAAGTTAACACCGAAACCCTAGACATGAACTCCGAATCAATTTGGTCAAATTGTGATGTAATCATGGGGTTTTTACTAAACAATAGATTCCGAATCTGACCCTGTGGTTTAATTTGATTGAAACAGTGTTTAAGATCGAAACCCCCAAATTGGAATATGAACAAACCCTAGATTCCGGATCGCCATCAATTCGATGTTATCAGCCGTGGATTTCATAGGGCTTTCAATCCAGGCATATAGGCGACTCTAAGGGTGTGTTCAATTTCATAATTGGACATAGAATTGATAGGGTTCGACCAAACTGGAAATGTATGAACCCTAGATTACTGGATCGATTCAGTTCGATGTTGTAAGCCCTGGAATTGATAGGGATTTCAATCCACAGGTGAAACCGAAACTAAGGGTGTAGAAATTTACCAAAATAGTTGACGAATTAATGGGGTTCGAGTGGATGCTGTTGCCGACTGTGAATAGCTTGATCTCTGACGACCTCTACTCCGAATCCGATCCAATTGCTGTGTGTAAAAGCATCAATAGAGTTCGAATAAGGTGTGGAGAGTGCTCAATTGAGAGGATAACAGATGAAAACGATCGAATTTGATGATTAGTCTTAATGTGTCGACGGTTATAGTTTGATTACCCAAAATTGGGGTTTAATTCGATTAATGTCGGGTTTAAACTAGTTAATGATGGGCATTTAGGTTGTTAACAGGCATTTCGGTTACAAATTCACGCATATCTTCGATTATGGATTCGAATTGGGATCAAAGGATTACGGGTTAGACTCCTAGAAGTCAACAGGAACAAAATTCGTTTGATTTTGACTTTGAGAAATCAACTGATAGAGTTTTGGGACTTGGCAGATTCAGTCCCTGTAGTTTCATGTGAATTGGAGTTTTAGAGTTTGACAGAATTAGTCCTTGGGGTTTGTATAGAGTTAAGAACTAGTTTGTTTGACTTTCAAAAGTCAAAAGAATAACAATTTTGACTTTGAAAAGTCAACATATTTGATTTACGAGTATTTACATAACTAGTCCTTGCAGTTAGAGTTTGAAGGAATGACAGAAACAGTCCCTGAAGTTTGAGTTTGGGTTACAAAGGTTAGGATTTAACTAGATGTAGTTAACAGAGTTAATCTGAAAGTCCGGATTGTCACATCATCCCCTAGTTGAAAGAATTTTCGTCCCGAAAATTAAAATAATAAAAAAAATTTATCAGGTGTCACATCATCCCCTAGTTGAAATGATTTTCGTCCCGAAAATTAAAATAGTACCTTAAGAATTTGACGTGGATTGCTTGAACAGATGAAGATACTTACGCATCATCTGGTCCTCGCGCTCCCAAGTGAATTCCGGTCCGCGTTTCGAGTTCCAACGAACTCTGACAATAGGGATTTTACCGCGTTTTAACGTTTTGACCTCCCTATCCATGATTTCGACTGGTTCTTCGATGAAACGTAGTTGTTCAACAATGAGTAGTTCCTCAAGAGGAACCGCGAGTGACTCGTCTGCCAGAAATTTCTTCAGGTTTGAGACGTGAAAGACGTTGTGTACACCACTAAGTCCTTCAGGTTGGTCCAGTTGATACGCTACTGGCCCGATTCTCTTCACTATCTTGAATTGTCCAACATAACGAGGATTCAGCTTGCCTCGTTTCCCAAAACGAATGACACCCTTCCATGGTGAGACTTTTTACAAAACCATATCCTCTACTTGAAATTCTAACAGTTTACGACGCTTATCGGCATAGCTCTTTTGATGATCACGAGCTGCTGCCATACAATTTCTAATTTGGATGATTTTCTCAGAAGTTTCAAGTACGAGTTCAGGACCTGTAAGTTGACTATCCTAACCTCGGCCCAGCAAATAGGAGAATGAAATTTTCGTCCATATAGTGCTTCAAATGGAGCTGCCTTGATGCTAGTGTGATAACTGTTATTGTAGGAGAACTCCACCAACGGTAGGTGAGACTCCCAAGTGTTACCGAAATCAATCACACAAGCTCGTAGCATGTCCTCTAGAGTTTGAATTGTACGCTCCGTCTGGCCATCAGTTTGAGGATGGTATGCTGTGCTCATATCTAGACGCGTGCCTAAAGCTTTATATTGCCACAAACGAGAGGTGAATCGTGCATCACGATCCGAAATGATAGATATTGGCACCCCGTGCCGAGAGACTACTTCTTTTAAGTAAATACGAGTAAGCTTATCCATTTTGTCAGTTTCCTTGATTGTTAAGAAGTGAGCGGACTTTGTTAAACAGTCAACGATTACCCAAATGGTATCACATCCTGTAGGAGTTTGTGGCAATTTTGTGATAAAGTCCATGGATATCTGTTCCCATTTCCACATGGGAATCTCTGGTTGCTGGAGAAAACCAGAAGGCTTTTGATATTCAACTTTGACCTTCGCGCAAGTCAGGCACTTGCTCACATAGGTGGCTATATCGGCCTTCATATTTGGCCACCAACACGTCACCTTTAGGTCATGATACATCTTGTCAGAACCTGGATGAGTAGAGTAACGAGATTTATGAGCCTCATCCATGACTAGTTCCCTTAAGTTTCTGAATACTGGAACCCATATTCACTCGACGAAGTAGCGAATACCGTCACATTTGACCTTGAGTTGTGCTTCCATATCGCGCGTACCTTCTAGCGGTAGGTTTTCCTCTTTCAGGACTTCAAGTTGAGCACTACGGATTTTGTCGGGTAATCCGAGGTGAATAGTAAGCTGTAATGCTCGAACTCGTTTGGGATTGGTTTCCTTTCAACTTAGGGCATCAGCTAAAACATTAGCCTTACCCGGATGATACCGGATCGCACAGTCAAAATCATTCAAGAGCTCGACCCAATGAAACTGTCTCATGTTCAACTCTTTTTGCTCGAAGATATGCTGAAGACTCTTGTGATCGGTGTAGATGGTGCACTTGGTATCGTACAAGTAGTGTCTCCATATCTTAAGTGCGAAAACTAAAGCTCCTAACTCTAGATCATGAGTGGTGTATTTTTTCTCATGAATCTTTAGCTGACGCGACGCATATGCGATCACTTTTTCTCTTTGCGTCAACACACAACCAAGACCCTGAATAGACGCGTCACAATACACCACAAAGTCATCCGTTCCTTCCAGAAGAGCTAGAATGGGTGCACTGCAAAGTTTCTGTTTAAGATGTTGGAATGCTAACTCTTGTTTATCCCCTAGTTATAGGCTTTACCCTTTTGAGTTAGGGTAGAGGTTGTGTAATTTTAGAAAATCCCTCGATGAATCGACGGTAATATCCAGCCGATCCTAGAAATTGTCGCACCTCAGTCGGGGTCGTCGGTGCTGCCCAATTCTTGACGGCTTCAATATTTTATGGATCGACATGTATTCCCTTCTCGTTAACCACATGTCCTAAGAATTGAACTTCTCGAATCCAGAATTCACACTTGGAAAACTTAGCATACAGCTGCTCCTTTTTAAGTAATTCTAGGATTAAACGTAGATGTTCCTCAAGTTTCTCCTTGTTCTTGGAATAAATGAGAATGTCATCGATGAAAACAATGACAAATTGATCAAGGTATGGTTTACACACACGGTTCATGAGGTCATGAATACTGCAGGTGCGTTGGTTAATCCGAAAGGCATGACCATAAACTCGTATTGGCCGTACCTTGTCCTGGAAGCAGTCTTAGTGATATCCTCATCTCGGACTCTCAATTGATGGTAACCGGACCTAAGATCTATGTTGGAATAGAAACTCGATCCTTGGAGTTGATCAGAGAGATCATCTATACGAGGTAAGGGATAACGATTCTTGATTGTAACTTTATTTAGTTCACGGTAGTCGATACACATACGGAAAGTCCCGTCCTTCTTCTTGATAAACAGGACCGGAGCTCCCCATGGAAATGAGCTAGGTCGGATGAAACCTTTATCCAACAATTCCTGTAACTGAGTGGACAACTCTTGTAATTCACTTGGTGCCAGTCTATAAGGTGCCCGAGTGATCGATGCCGCTCTGGGTGCTAGATTGATTTGAAATTCCACTTGACGATGTGGTGGCAGACCAGGAAAATCCTCGAGAAATACTTCCAAAAATTCACGAATGATGGGAATATCATCAATCTTCTTCTCTTCGGATGGCTGCTCAGCAACAAGAGCCAAAATAACAGTATGCCCTTTTCGAAGGCATTTCTGTGCTTTCATAAAGGATATGATGCCCATGACTGCACCAACCTTTTCGCCCTAAACGGAAAGGGTTTCTCCACTCAGGAGAGGAATGCGAATAATTTTCTCATGACAGATGATTTCGGCTTGGTTTTTAGATAACCAATCCATGCCGATAGTTACATCAAAACTACCAAGTGTGACCGACATAAGGTCGATATCGAGTATATGACTAGCTAGCTCAATCTTACATCCCTTAAGAATGTGAGTTGCTTCAATTATTTGACCATAAGCTATCTCTATTATATACTTAGCTTCTAACAAAGTTGGAGTTCCTTTTATCATATCACTAAGTTTCTTATATATAAAACTCCTATCAGCACCAGTGTCAAAAAGGACAGAAGCAAAAAAATTATTTAAGAGAAACTTACCGGTGACCACATTATGATCATAACGAGCTTCTCCAGATCCTAGCACGAAGGCTCGTCCCTTCGCACCATTCCCTCCGTTATTGCTGTTGTTGCCACCATTGTTGTTATTCTGATTAGGGTTGTGGTTTCCATTACCTCCCTCTTTCCCTACAATCTTTGGCAGCATGACCTATTTTGCCATACCGCTGACAACGGTTGCAAACCCCAAAGTGATGGAAGTTGCACTTGTTACACTTAGGAGATTTTCCTGCATAACCACCTTGATTTTGACCTGAAGAGGTCGTCTGATTGAAGTTCTTAGTAGGCTCAAACCTACGCTGCTGCTGCTGGGGTTGGTTGGGTTGGGGTCCTTTGGAGCTGGAGTGAGAGTTGGAGTTGTGATCAAACTTGCGCTTATGGTTGTTGGTGGATTTAGAGACCGAACCCCTCGGAGGTAGAGTTCCTTGAGTTACTGCTTGGTCCGTTAACTTGTGGGCTAGCCTGATCGTCTGCTGGATGGTAGTAGGGTTGGATGAAGTATTTATACTTTGAATTTGTGGCACTAGACCTCCAATATACAATTCAATCCTCTTGTAGTCTAGAGTCACCATATGTGGGCACATGGTAGCAAGCTCATGGGAACGAGTGGTATACAACTCAATTTCAGAACCTTCCATTTTGAGGTTCCAAAATTCACCTTCCAACTTCTGAATTTCATCGCAAGGACAATACTCCTCCTTCATCATTGTCTTAAACTCTTCCCACGGGAGTCCATTTGCCATGACTAGACCCAACATCTGGACCTGAGCGTTCCACCATGTGAGAGCCGGGCCCTCCAAAGTTCCAGCGGTGAACTTGACCTGATTGGCCACTGGACAGTTGCACATGGCAATCACCGATTCTAGTTTTCAAACCAACGGAGTAGTCTGAAAGCTCTTTCAGCTCCACTAAAGGTGTGGGGTTTACAGTCCATAAATGTTTTGAAGGTGCAGGCTGGCTGCTGATTCTACTGACCTACAGCATTCTGTGCTGCGAGAGCCTCTGCCACACTATCGTTGATTAGTGCCGCCAGCTCAGCTGCTGTCATGTTGATGGTACCTCGACCACCAGCAAGACCTCCACGTCCTCTTCCCGACATGATTCTTCACATTCACAAATACAAAACAATGAGAAATTTATCGCATATTAAACATTATTTATGTACAAGTAAAGAAATACAACATCTAACATTTTGAAAATTAAATAAATTGTAAGGCTACAAAATAAATAACTCAAACATTAAACTTCTCATGCTTTTATTGAATGGGAACAACCTTACCCATCTAGGTTTTAAAAGAGAAATAACATAAGCGAAACATGAATGAAAAGGAAAGATAGAATAGAAAGATCATCAAACATCCTCGTCATCGGAAGAAACGTATGATTGTGCATCGTCGATCTCCACCGGTTCATACTCGGGTTGCTCCTCCTCTAAGGGCTCATCCTCAAAGGGCTCCTCCTCGTCCTCCGAAAGTGGAATGTCCTCCGGAAATAGGGCTGCTTGTAGTTGGGCTTCTAAGTGAGTCACTCTCTCCCAAAGTCCTTCAGCAGCATGGTCTGCTACTTGAAGTTGGGTTTCCAGATGAGTCATTCTCTCCAGAATTCCTCCTACATCCTGGTCCGAGGTGTCCACCCTCGTCTCCAAATGTGTAACTCGATCCACCAAATGGTTATGGACTTGGTCCGTCACTGCTAGCTCAGCCGTCAAAAGCTCAATTCCTACCTTGTTTTCTTCCACTTGTGGCTCTCGCTCTAGAATGTGTTAGGACATAGATTGTATGACAAAAGATTTGTAATAGTTTAGGTCTTATTATCTTTATGTTTTTATGTAATTGTTTAGTTTTGTCTAAGTATTAGTACAAGTTCTGCTATAGGCGAACTTGATAAGTTCGCCTAGTCTATTAGAGGCAAACCTAAGCATCTTTTAAGCGAACTTGTTAAGTTCTCCTATTGCAGAACGTGTGTCTATAAATAGAGAGTTTACAGAGTTTGGTTAATATGGATAGAAGAAAAACAATCAAGTATTCTATAAACTCTGTTTGGTGATATAAAAGAGAAAGTTTATTTACCTGTTGTTTCTAATGTCAATTGATATACAAAACATTAATACGGTAGTATTCCGCACTCCGTGTTAAGACGTCTTGTCACAAGATCGATCTGAGATGAGTCATGTGGACCTACAAGTGGTATCAGAGCTTTTGCTCATGATTTGCGTTTGATTCTTGGTGATTAGAGACGTTTTTGTGTACAATTTGACAAGAAATTGATCAATTTTGAAGTTTTTGTATCCATGGAGTTTTCAAGTTCTTGAAACTGATTTTACTGCTGAATTCATGGATTTGAGGTTGATTTTGGTGAAATTAATCCGATAGAAGTGTTCTAATTCATAAAATACTAAATCCTACGGTTCAATTTCTTCATATTCCTTCTAATTTGTGAGAAATGATAATTTTTGGTGCTGTTTGTTCGTGTTTGGGTTAAAGTTCTTACTGAGTTTGTTTCAGCAGCTGTAAGCGAACTTGCTGAAAGTTGTTGCAGGCGAACTTAGCAAGTGAACTTATTAAGTTCGCTTCTCTCAGTTTAAGCGAACTTAATAGGCGAACTTAATCAGTAGGCGAACTTACTGGATTTCTTGGGTAAGAGAACTTATCAAGTTCGCTTGATATCAAATTCACTTGTTGGTTGTGAGGCGAACTTATTATGTTCGCCTAAGGGGATTTTTGTTCAACACTTGGAAATTTTTTCTGAAAATGGCAAATATGGTGCAAGTGACTAATATGTTAAATTATGACAACGAGATTGGTACATCTCAGAAACCGCCCAAATTGTTAAGTCTTGCAGATTATTCTAACTGGAAAGATCGGTTTGATTTGTTCGTATCTTTTACTGATACAAGTTTAAGGATTCTAATCTTGGAAGGTTATACGCATCCGACATATACTTGGATGGGAAAGGATGATGTTCCTAAATCAGTGTCTGCGTTAACCACAGAAGAAAAATTATTGTTTGATAGAGAAAAGAAGGCAATGGCTAGTATTTCAGTGTCTCTTCCTAAAGAAATTTATCACAGCTTTAAACAATTCAGGACTTCTCAACAATTGTGGGAAGCGTTGCAAAAGAGGTGTGAAGGTAGTTTGGATGTTAAGAAAATCCGAAAAGAATTACCGAAGAAGCAGTTTTTAGTATTCAAGCACTTTCAAAATGAATCTTTAGATGACCTTGAAACGAGATTCTATCATTTGCTGAGTGAGTTGTCAAGTGCTTCAGTGGTTTATGAGACTGAAGAGATAAATGATACGTTCTTGGAGGCATTACCATCTAAATTTGATGTGCATACGGTTTTGATAAAAGAGAATGTCAAGTATAAAACTATGTCTCTTGAAGAGGTTCTTGGCAAGATTCAATCACATGATTTGAATATGAAGAAGAAGGAAACCAATATAGAGCATATTCAAGATCCTTCAATGTATTTTGCTAAGTCTTCTGGCAAAACTGGTGCAGGGGTTGCGTTCTTTTCTGGTGATACTCAAGTTGTTTCTCATGATCATTGTTCTAGGGTTTCAAGTCATACATGTTTCTCTATAAATACAACTTCTTCATCATCTGGAACACATAATATGGCTATGCTGAGGCGACAAGCAAAGGATTTTTTGAAGAAGACTGGAAGAAAGTATATTGGGTCTAACAGTCGTTGTATGGGATTTGATAAAACCAAAGTTTGTTGCTATAATTGTCAGGAGTATGGTCATTTTGCCAAAGAATGTGTGAAACCGAAAGTTGAATTTGATTCTCAAAAGAAGCCTAATAACTTTCAGAACAATCGTAATTAGTCAGATGGCTCCTCTGGATCTGGAAATTCTAATCATGCATCTGCATCATCTGCTTTGGTTGCTCAGAATGATGACAATTATGACTGGGGTATTCATCTTGAAGATTTGGTTGGTTCGGTAAGTCAAGCGTTTGTAGCTGAGATTCATTCTACAAAATCTGAAGAGTCAACTGATGATGATAGCTCAAGTGATGGTGAGAGTTTGCCAAATGCTTATGAAGATCGTGATCAAGTACAAAATGGTGAGAATAATATTGCATCTGGTGTATCTAAAGATGATATTGTTTTAACTCAAAATTCTTCTGATGGTGCTGATTCTGAAAATATTCCAATTGCAAAAGTCTTCATGGCAGACATGTCAGATCCTTCAAAGGAAAAAGATTATGTCTGTCACATTTATTGTTCTAATTGCATCAGTATAAAAGATAAAATGCAAAAAAATAATGGATGATAACCCAAATTTAATCTGTGATATGAAATCAATGCATTCAGTTAATCAAAAATTGAAAGATAATGTTAATTGTGTATAGATAGAATTGAATCTTTGAAAAGAGATTTGAACTCTTGGGATTGAAATATAAGGAACAAGCATATCATCTGGATATGGCTTATGCTGAGATTGAGAAGCGAATTGAAAGAAGAACAAAGAAATTTTTGATAATAAATCTGAAGTGATCAAATTACATAGAAAGCTGGAAAAATTTGAAAATTCATCTGTGGTATTGGATTACTTTAATGCTAATGCTGATCCTACTAAGAGGATTGCTGGAATTGGATTTGTTCCTCCACCATTCAATGCAATTATGTGGTTGAACCCGAAATTATTCATGAAGAGGAAATTGATCCAAAGACAGTGAATACAGTAACTTGTGAAGATATGATCTATGATTCTGATTCTGAGGCTGAGGTTTTTAATGATAATAAGGTTGAAGGCATTCCAAAGGAAGTGCAGATTGATGAACCAAAGGTAGTGAAAAATGTTACCTGTGATAGATGCATTTTAACAGAACCGGATGAGGTGAAAGTTGAACATAAACTTTCCAAAATGCTACAATCAAGTGGTATAGTTGCTGCTGGTTATCAGAAGAAGAATATATCAACGGTGACTAAACAAGTGTTTGTTCCAAAGAAGCCAGTCAACTTTTCAGAAAAATCTTCTGAATCTTGTTCATCAGACGGGTCATCAAATTCAAGAAAAACTCTTTATATCAGAAATCATCAAGATAGAAGAGTTTGTTTTCATTGTAATGAGGCTGGTCATATTCTGATTCACTGTCCTTATAAGAATCAAGACAAATTAAAGTGTGATCCCTCACAAAAACAAGTGGTAACGATCTGAAAAGACAAAATGGGGAAAAGCCTACGTCTAGTGTTGAAAAGAATATGCCTTGTCAATCATTTGCTAAATCTTCTGGATTTAAGCAACATGATAAGCGTATTTTTAAACCCGTTGTTTTTCAAAAGAAGTTTGAGATTCCACATGTTGGAATTCCAAAGAGTCTCAACCCGAGGTCAAAATTCTTGACCACAACGAAGAAGACGTAACAGAAAACAAAAGAAATTTTTGGAAATACCTGAATCTGATAATCATAAATCTAATAATGTTTTTCCAATAAATCAAAATATGTCTTCTTTGAGAAGGTCTAATTGTAAATCTTATGTTCCAAAGGTTGATGACAATGTTGATTGTGAATTGCTTGAAGTTGTTTATTTTGATCCATCTTGACGACCCAAGACCACAATGGCTTGGGTTCCAATTTCTAACTGATTTTCTTTGTTTATGTAGGGACAACCAAGGAGGACTATCAACATTACGTGGTATGTGGATGGTGGTTGTTCTCGACATATGATAGGGAATATTCGTTTATTGGAAGATGTGATTAATATTGATGGTCGTTATCTCGCTTTTGCTGGAAATAAAGGCGGGTACATAACTGGTCAGGGTACTTTAAAGAACGAAAAAGTCAAATTTGAGAAAGTGTGGAGTAACTTGAACATAATCTTTTAAGTAACATTTCTGTATTTTAACTTTCTGTCAAAAATTGTTATTTATAAAAATTCAAAACAAAATGAAAAATAAAATTGACATCATTTGAAGTTATAGAAGAAATGATAGTACATCAGTGAATAGTTCATTACACATAACCTTAGTAGACCTTTGATATATGATAGTTTAAAGTAATTTGATTTGATCTAAATTTCAAAGTCTGCATAAATGAGAAGTGATAGTGTTTTGAATGCTCTAATCTTGATAATATGTTTTAATTTGAATATGAGTTTGAAACTTGAATTGTCAATAGACTAGAAGCGTTTTTGAACCAATAGTAGTGTGAAAATTAAATATGATATGATTACATCTGTGATTTGAATCCATTATATGCCTGAGTGTGTGTGTAAAAGATCATTATCAGATATAGAATATATGGTTTTAAGAATTTCATGAGACCAATATCGAATTATGTCTTTAGCACAATCTCTTTCAGTTCACTTCACTGCCCATGCCCCGAAAAACATGCAATGTGTTATTGAACTAAGATATGTTTCTGACAACATCTGTTAGAACATATATTCACCCTTGGATCAGTTAGATACATCATCTATTTTGATTTCATTGAAATTTATCCAGATAATAGTTGGATCCTCCTACCTGAATCTATTGATTCTCATTATAAAGCCAATTCATTAGAATCTTTCGATTCCGAATCATTCTGATTCTTATATCCTTTGGGATCTGCTATTCTATACTTGTGCTAATAGAGATAATTTCATCTTGGAGATTGATCTAATCTTTCAATAAACTGTGTATGTCTTGAAGATAATGCAAATTTAATTTCTGTTGGCATATATATGGGGTACACGATGTTTTTCATCTAAATGGTACTAACTCACATGAATTTGGAAGAAAAATGCTTATAGTTTCAAATTATATAATATTGACAATTTAAAAATTCATGCTTTGTATTGCAAATTCAGAATGAAAAATTGAGCATTTCATAACCTGATCTTGTTTACTTTGATATTTATCGCGTATCAGTTCAAGTATTATTCAAATAGATTGCAAAAGTTACATAAAATTGGAAAAAGTATTGAGTTACATAAGTATGAGTTTGATTATTTCATATCATAGGTTAACCATAGTTGATAATAAACTGTGTGATGAATTGCTCATATACTGATATGATCTTCTTGCTCATGATGTTCATTCAAAAATATGTGTTTCAGTTTGCTCGGATAAAAACAAAAAATATGTGATTCCGTTTGTATAGATAAAATCCCAAAATATTTTGTTTCTATCTTCCATGAGAATTTTATTTTTCATTAAAATGATTCGGGATTGGATCGAATACATGCTACAGATGGAAGTTCAGAAGAATGTGTCGTGTTGAAAATGAAGATTTTTGTTCAAAGGAAAAGGTTTGGAGCGAATTTAATATGTTCGCCTGGTTCTGAGTAAGCGAACTTAATATGTTCGCCTGAGGCTTGTTAAGCGAACTTAACAAGTTCGCCTAATGAAGCGAACTTAATTGTGATTTAATATTGTGTTCAGGCGAACTTATTCATTTATCTTGTTCACTATGAGAGCGAACATACGGACTGTTTAGCGAACTTGTGATTTCTGATCTAGGGTTTCTAATTTGAACTTTGTGTGTTTGTTTCTGAATCGGTTTTTGATTGCGAGTATTTCTAAGGTAATTTCAACGAATTTTATCCATTAAATCGTCTGGAAATTGTCCTTTTGACTCTGAGTTCTTCGATTTGAAAGTTTTTCCACTTTTTCTGAGATTTGAAAAATTTTATGGATTAAAACTTGAAATTGATGATTAAACTTGTGTAGTGAGTGTTAATCGATGCTAGTGTTATGTTTGAATTGAGATTTTATCCATGTTTAGACATGTTTGTGATTCTGATGTGGAAGTTGTATCGACAAAACTGGTTTAGGCGAACTTGTTCAGGCGAACTTGTTCAATCGAACTTGTTTAGGCGAACTTATTATGTTCGCCTCTTGCAACACTAAGCGAACTTAGTAAGTCGCCTAAGGGCTCAGGAATGTTTTAGACTTGTGATTTTTTTGTGTTGAAAATTTTTATGTTGATTTTTTTTTCTTTTTGTTTGTTTTGATTACTAATGTGTTTTTGTCCTCTACATTTACAGATGGCTCGTCGTGTTGAGTACAAACATAATCAAGTGGCACTATTAGATCCGAATATGTCTGAAGCTGTTAATTTTCAAGGAATTATCAACTTTCTGAATCGTTCACGATTGCATGTGGCTTTATCTGCTAATCCGTACATCAGATTACCATATATTCAACAATTCTGGGATACCGTTCATCAAGATACAGATGTTGAACCTCACGTACTTCGTGCTACAGTAAACAATACGGAGGTAGCTATTTCAGTGGAAACTATTCGTGCTGCGTTGGCATTAGGAGGTGCTGTTGATGATCCTATGTCATATCCTCGAACACTGATTATGGGGTGTTTTCAGCGGATGGGTTATAGAGGAAGACCAAATGATACACAAGCAAGAAAATGAGGTTTAGTTGGCGAATGGAGATATTTTATGCACGCCATCATACAATGTCTGTCTCCAAGAAAGGCTGGTACTGATGGTCTGAAGAGTGCATTACAAGTTGCTATGGTTACTTTGACCCTCAACAAACAGCTTAACTTTGCTTTATATATCTACCGTGATTTGGTCATGCAAATCAATCCTATAGAAGGTCAAGGGTTCCTTATGTATCCTAGGTTCGTGCAAATGATTCTGAACCATTTAATTCCGGATTTACCTCAGCATCCAATCCGTTTGACTTTGACTCCTATGTCAAAAATAATCTTTACTGATTGTATTAAGGTGAAACAACAAAATGCTGCTCTAATTCCTGTTCCAACTCCTTTGTTTAGTCACATAATCATTCCTGATTATGTTGAGCCAGCTAATGATCAATGGTTTCATCCTGAGGAGTTAGTACAAGGACAAGTCCAGAATCAAGTTCCAATTCAACAACAAGCTCAAGTACAACAAGTTCCAGTTCAACAACAAGTTCCCGCTCAACAACAACAACAACAATTTCCTGCTCAACAACAACAACAAGTTTCTATTCCATAAGAACAGGTTCACATTCCTGTTAATGAACCCGTTCAAGAAGAGATTGCTCAAGATAATGATCAAGATTTGGGTATGAATATGGATGATTTTGATCATGAAGCTGTGAACTCACCTATTCATGAAGCTGAAGGCAATGTTTTAGATACGAGTTTCGGTGATACTATCTTACCTGATTCTGAAGCTGCTGAGTCTGATTCATTTAGAGATTTTAGCTCAGATCATTATGAGAGATTGGCTACGTTACCATTGGCTAATGCGGGGAAACGTATTAAATTTAAAGCCAAAAAACTGAGGCGTAAGTCTGTTCGGAATCCTCCTTCTGGATAAGTACTTGGCAAGAGAACATTAATAGATGAAAGTTCTGACTCGGATAGTGATGCTATTCCAGTTCCTAAAGCTCAGAAGCTTATGTCTGCTTCTATTGCTGCCGCTCATTCATCTCAAGGTGTTGAGGATGCTAATTTTGTTGCTTCTTTATTGATTACACCTCCTACATCTAAACATACATCTCCAGTGCTTTCTCCACATATTCCACACACATCTGAAGCTGGTCCTTCAAAGCCATCCGATTTTGAAATAATTACATTCCTTGAATCACAGGTGCTAGCTTTATAGACTCAAGTAGATACTCTTGTGTCTACTGATTCTCAGAGACAGTTGGTCCTTCAAGCTCAAGCTACACAGATTGCTGACATGCAGTTATTGGTGTCTAAACTTGTTGAGCATCTTGACGCTCAGGGGGAGTTAAGGATACATGATACGTGTCATGCTGAATCAATTCAACGAAAAGATAATGATGACAATGATCCTAGTGGTAATGTTGAGGGTGATCGTCAATACGCTGACGTGAATCCAATATCAAGAGCTCAGGGGGAGTCGACATCACATACTATTGAAGGAACCAAGCATGATTCTGGAGTGAATGAAGAAATATTATTATTGGAATTCTTTCAGGATTCTGAAGAAGAAGAAGCTGAGAAATTAGAATGTTTGGATGATATAGACGAATTATTTGATGATGATGAAGAAGATGTGTTGGACAACGAAGTTGAAGAAGGAGAGATTGTAGAGATTGAGATAGAAAAGGGTAAATCTAAGGTTACATACGAAGGAAGTGATGGTCTGAATGTTCCGTATAACTTCTTCCAAGATGATGTTATTCCTGAGTTTTCTTATGATGGAGTAACAGATTCTATGGACTCTATTGAAGACATCACTACACCTGATGATACTGCTCAATCCAAGATAGATTCTGATGTTGATACTACTCATATTGTGTCTCCTAATCTGAATGAAGAACCTGTGATGTATAGAAATACAGGAATGACTAGAGAACAGTGGAGAGATGTATTTAACAGTTGGATGAAAGTACTACCAAAGTCACCTATACAACCTGCTCAGAAAGAAAGATATGTGAATAAAGAGAGGTGTATTGGAAAGATCATAAGTTGGTTTTATGATGATGATACTAAGTTGTTTGCTCTTAAAAGATCTGATGGTGTTCAATACTTAAAGCCTAGGATCAAGTATTTCAATACCTTGCCAAGGTGTGAAGTGAATGGTCTAGCTACGAAACCATTGATTAATAGATTTAAGTGTGGATTAGCCGATGTGATTGCCAATTTGATAAAGAGAGAAGGTGGATCAGGGAAGTATGAAAGGTTAAAACCACAGAAGGGAAAAAGAGTGAAGCTTGTAGATCAAAAGACTAAGAATGTGACTTGGAAGTATAAGTTCAAGCCAGTATGTGTTGTACAGAAGATACCATTGAAGAAAATTCCACAAGATTTTCTGGGGAATATGAAATGGTGGTATGTAGATGCGAAGACTGGTGAAGCTAAGATTGATGATAAAGTTAATAAGGTCATTGTTAGTTTATATGATGCAATGAATCTTATTAACTTCTTAAAGAATGATCAGAGGACGTTAAGAAAGAACGAGATTATGTTCACTGATGAATGGAGAGAACAAAATTGTAGTATAAAAGAGTGTTGGAGATATGTCAGAGATATGGAGTGCATGCAGGAAGCAGATTACCAGATAATTGGAAGAGCTCGTCATAAAGACTGAAGACAGAAGATCAAGCTATTGTCAAGGGGGAGTCTGTTAGGAAATAGATTGTATGACAAAAGCTTTGTAATAGTTTAGGTCTTATTGTCTTTGTGTTTTTATGTAATTGTTTAGTTCTGCTAGAGGCGAACTTGATAAGTTCGCCTAGTCTATTAGAGGCGAACTTGTTAAGTTCGCCTAAGCATCTTTTAAGCGAACTTGTTAAGTTTGCCTATTGCAGAACGTGTGCCTATAAATAGAGAGTTTATAGAGTCTGGTTTATACAGATAGAAGAAAAACGATCAAGTATTCTGTAAAATCTGTTTGGTGATATAAAAGAGAAAGTTTATTTACCTGTTGTTTCTATTGTCAATTGATATACAAAGCGTTAATACGATAGGATTCCGCACTCCGTGTTAACGAGACGTCTTGTCATGATATCGATCTGAGATGAGTCATGTAGACCTACAGAATGCCCGGTATCTCGTCAGTGGAATCCTTCATCTCCTTTAACTCCTTAGTTATGATAAACACAAAAGCTGCAAAAGCTTGTTCCATGGTGCATGGCAAGCTAGGTAAAGTAGCGGATGAGGAAGTAGAACCAAAGTATGGTGATGGAACATTTCCCATCTCGATCCACCTTTGGATCATCTTCGGATATGCACTCCAATTAGGTGTCGTGTTCCTTGCTCGTGCACTACTAGGTTCATTCTGTTCCACCGAGTTGTTACTAGAACTAGTCCGACGCCTTTTGGGCTCCGGGGACGATACGGTAGGTGCCTTAGGTGACGGTGGTGGAGTTGACGACATGATCCTGTAATATAATATATAAGTGCCAAACATCCAAGGTTTGTGACATGTAACTAATATGTGAGGTTATAGTCTAGTATGCAATCCTAGTTCTCTATAACCAATGTCTCTGATACCAATCTGTCACACCCCCAATTTCAACTAACGAAGTTTTACCGTTTAGGAAGTGACAAACCAGGATCTCAGTCATTTGTTACATTGAACGACTCTACATGGGACTCAAATGAAAATATCATAACAATCAGAGTTTAATTAGGAAGCGTAAAGAAAAGTAAATGCGCAAAACACACGCGCCAAAAAAGTCCAAAGTCCAAACCAAACACAATTCAAAATAGTCCAAACAATTTAATAAAACAACAATCAATTGAAATATCCCATGCATGTCCTAATGTGCCCCTGTGCCTTATCTTAGCGACCTGAGAAAAACATGTAAGAAAAGATGCCAACACGAGGTTGGTGAGTTCACAGGTTTCAGTATATAAATAAACGTTTACCAGATTATTGATCATTCAATATGTATCTATAGGTAGCTAACCTATGTTCATGTTTTCTCCCCCAAGATAAAACAGTAAAAGGGCCGTGAAAACTCACCTGAGTTGCGTAGGTAGTAATCACACAAGTACGAGGTTGGAATCTCAAACGTTAGCCTGAAACGGCTCACGGATGCCCTAGAATTACAGCATAACAATTAGGGATAAAATGAGAATTGTGACGACGACGCGGAAGGTTAGAACGTCTTAACGCATTCTAAGGATTTAATAGTGGACGAACGTGTCTACGGGAATAAAGATTCTTAATACAAAAATTACGAGTTAATTAAACGAGCCAAAATAATATAACTTATATATTATTTTATAATATTAATCACAGGTTGAAATTAATATAAATATATTATTTTATACGAGGTTATGGATTGAAACTAATATAAATATGCTATTTCTTTAAAAGTGGAAAATAATAATGAAAATAGGATATAAATCCAAACCCGAGCCTACATGTGGTTTTCCGGGGTAAAACACATTAATATAATATTGTAATAATATAGGGTTTGATTTTTAATAATTAAATATAATAAAAAATGCCTCAAAAATAAATTGTGGGAGCCCGGCCTCGAATGCGGGTCTCTCCCACACACGCACACAGTCCTAACCAATCCCGCCCGCTAGGGTATCGCATTAGATACCGGTTCCAATTGGTTTTAACAATCAAGCCTCGTGGGTTTTCTCCCCCACTCAAGCCGAGCCAAACCAGTCCCGATTCCTTCGATTTCGATTACGATAGATCCAAGATTCAAAGGGGTTTTGTTTAATGGATTCAAGCGAACCTGTGGTCGATTTTAATTGTAAAAACAACAGGTTTAAGATCGATTATTTACAAAAGTTAACTCCGAAACCCTAGACATGAACTCAGAATCAATTTGGTCAAATTGAATATTAGAACTTGATGTAATCATGGGGTTTTTACTAAACAATAGATTCCGAATCTGACCATGTGGTTTAATTTGATTGAAACGGTGTTTAAGATCGAAACCCCCAAATTGGAATATGAACAAACCTTAGATTTCGGATCGCTAGCAATTCGATGTTACCAGCCGTGGATTTCACAGGGCTTTCAATCCAGGCATATAGGCGACTCTAAGGGTGTGTTCAATTTCATAATTTGACATCGAATTGATAGGGTTCGACCAAACTGGAAATGTATGAAACCTAGATTACTGGATCGATTCAATTCGATGTTGTAAGCCTTGGAATTGATAGGGATTTCAATCCACATGTGAAACCGAAGCTAAGGGTGTAGAAATTTACCAGATTAGTTGACGAATTATCGGGGTTCGAGTGGATGCTCTTGCCGACTGTGAATAGCTTGATCTCTGATGACCTCTACTCTAAATCCGATCCAATTGCTGTGTGCAAAAGCTTCAATAAAGTTTGAATGAGGTGTGGAGAGTGCTCAATTGAGAGGATAACAGATGAAAACGATCGAATTTGATGATTAGTCTTAATGTGTCGACGGTTATAGTTTGATTACCCATAATTGGGGTTTAATTCGATTAATGTCGGGTTTAAACGAGTTAATGATGGGCATTTAGGTTGTTAACATGCATTTCAGTTACAAATCCGTGCATATCTTCGATTATGGATTCGAATTGGGATCAAAGGATTACGGGTTTGACTCCTAGAAGTCAACAGGAACCAAATTCGTTTGATTTTGACTTTGATAAATCAACTGATAGAGTTTTGGGACTTGGCAGATTCAGTCCCTGTAGTTTCATGTGAATTGGAGTTTTAGAGTTTGACAGAATAAGTCCTTGGGGTTTGTATAGAGTTAAGAACTAGTTTGTTTGACTTTCAAAAGTCAACAGAATTAAAATTTTGACTTTATAAAGTCAACAGATTTTATTTATGAGTATTTACATAACTAGTCCTTGCAGTTAGAGTTTGAAGGAATGACAGAAACAGTCCCTGAAGTTTGTGTTTGGGTTACAAAGGTTAGGATTTAACTGGATATAGTTAACAGAGTTAATCTGAAAGTGCGGATTGTCACATCATCCTCTAGTTGAAAGAATTTTCGTCCCGAAAATTAAAATAATAAAAAAAAATTTCTGAGGTGTCACAGTTTGACAATATTATAAAAATGCCACTAAACTATTAATTCTTCATTTAACCGCAACTGCCACTGTTAATCGAAACTAGCACGTCAATCGTATGTATACTTGTGATTGAACCTTGAAATTTTGATCAATCTTTGATTTTTACTTGAACTTGATCTTTCGTCTGAATCTTGACTATTTTGGTAAGCGTCAACCTTAATAATACCCTACAATCTCCCCCTAGGCTGATGCTTCCAAAATCTTTCATTATCATTTCCATTATGATCAACAACTTCAGTATCAACAATCTCCCCCATTTATGGTTGCATCAGATGTTAGATTTGAAATAAGACGAACATTGAGGTTACTCCCCCTGCGAAGCAGATCCTCACGAGGGTGGAGTTTGAAATGGCATTTGTAGATTCTGGATAGACTTTCCATCTCTCTTTTGCTTGATGAATTAGAAGATCTATGAGGAGGTTTCCGAGCATGTTATTTTCTGCACGAGTGAGGAATATGTTCTTTTAATTTGGTAACTTTGCTCAACTGATGATCGACCATCATTGCAGCAAATTCTTCAAGTGAGGTGGTGAAGCTGCTGGTCAGCTTCTAGAATACTTCACCTCATGACTTTGTCAACAAAATTTGTTCATAAACACAAACACAACTCCGAATTCCCTTTAGACAGTTCAAATTATAAATAAAACTGTATTCATCTGCAATATCATGTTGATTTCTCAAAACCAGTTCAATGTGGAAGATGAAAAACAAATAACAAAACTTTATAGTACAAAGGAATTTTTTTTTATTCTTTTAACTTTGAAACTATCTAATATATCACAAAATGAACAACTTGCTTCTTTTTGGGAGAAAAGATCTGACATGAGATCATACTAGGCTAGCATCCTAAGTCACACTTCAATTTTGAACTCTGAACAAGTAGGTCAAAAGCGATTGCCAATATTCTGTGTCCACTTTAAACTTAAGCATAATTGTTTCCTTCAATGCTTTGTAATAGTTTATCATGTTTTGGTAATTTTAGTTTGAAGCTAGTGGTTCCCACACTCAAGAAGCCACATTAAGAACCTATCCATCCTCAAGATGTTTTGAGATTTCGGGTCATCACAACTTGACTTGGCCACCAACCATTGATAATAAAATACCATAAATCTTAAGATATATCTATTAGAGCAAAACTAGCACGGGCCTATGAAATGTTCAGGGAATCTCTAACAAGTTTGATCAAGAACATAGCACTACAGACTTACATGTTCAAGAACAAGAAATGCTCAAGGTTATAGCACAAGGGACTTATATACCCTGACAAGAAATCCCTTACCAGTCACATATTCCCAAAAGAGAAAAATATGTATAAAAATACTAGTATGTACGCGCTAACATTGCGTATCTTTTACATTTTATTCCTATTGCATGTCTTTTTGCTCTTTTTTTCACTTATTGCATGTCATTGCATGTCTTTTGGATTTTGCATGTCATTGCATGTCTTTGGGATTTTGCATGTCATTGCATGTCTTTTATTTTGTATATATGTATATAGATCTATAAATGGAAAGATTATATATCGATGGTAGTTGGTGTGTGTATGACAAGAATATAGCTCTCAATCTACTGTTGGATAATACTAAGCCTTAAACCGCGAAAACTGAGATGGCTAATCCACTCATTCATAAGGCTTTAAGTTTTATCACTCAGTAAAGTTTTCAAGTTGGATGCTAAGCCTATTGACATATCACATATCGAGTCTACCATTGTTCTACTCTATTCATGTGCTAGAAGTATCAGTCTAGTTCCTATCAATTCTCATACAGTCAAATCAATCTTCACAATTTTCATTTTCTCAAACTGTACAAACATAAAATCTTTTTGTCATTTTCTGTTCTTTTCATATACTCCCCCCCTAAATTTTTGTTTTTGTATAACCATTAAAAAAAATACACAAAACAGAAATTTACTAAGGCAAAGTCTTCCACACTAAATGAATTTTTTTTTAAGAAATGTCATCAAGAAAAGTTATAGTGAACATGCCATGAAAGTTTGTGATTGTGTAGCAATCTATGAAATAATACCATGAACTGTGATGTTACCTCCTCAAACATGTACCTGGAACAACCATTGTCAATAACCGTTGTTACTAACAAACCTCCTAGGTTGTTCCTGCACTCATCAACAAATCAGTTAGAGAGTGGAACCCAAGCCATGATGATCTTGGGTTGTCCTTGATAATCAAAGATGGTAACTTCTCGATAACCAAAATCTCCTGCATTATCACAGAAATTTGTTGGTTTAGTTGAAATCTGTGGATTTGGTTGAGTTTTTACTTGCCAAATTTGCTTAAGTTTTACAAATTTCTGTCTTCCACCTTTTGGTCTAGTAAAACTCTTTTGTTTCAACTTTGGTTCATTAGATTTTGGAGTGTAATTTCTACTTCCCTGTGAAGCACAACCCTGAATTTCTGAAACAGATACAGTTGGTGATTTATGAATCACTTTGGGTTTGTTTGAAACCATACCTGGTTTCACTTTACACTTCTCACCATTCTTTTTTGTGGAGGAATAAATGCACTTCTTTGCTAAGTGTCCCTCCTTTCCACAAGCAAAACATGCTTTGACCCGAGATAATTGTCTTTGATTATTCCGTTGAGAGAAATTGTCACAACATGATTATGAAAACTGTGATGTTGAGGCCCTTGATGAAGATCGTGTAACTACAATATTCTCTTCAATGTTAACCTGCTGAATACTCTGATTTTGACAAGCCTGATGTGATTGAGTCTGTTTCAAGGCAAAGAATTCTCTATTACTCATGCTTTCATGAGGAACACCGGTAACAATAGTTCCTGCACCTATGAAGTTAGTGAAAACTCCTTTTGGATTAACATATCTAGGAACACATGGCAAAACATTATTAGTTTTTAAACAAGCATCTTGTGTGACACACGACGAACCAACATTGTTTTCAAAATCGGGTTTTGTCATAAAAGTATCATTAACACTCTCAGGTTTCTCATTCTCATCACAATCATCCTTAGATGAGCTGAAGGATCCAGATTCTGCACATGAAGTAAAACTATCAGAATCATCTGAAGTTTTCACATAGTCAGAGTAAGATATGTTAGAAACGAAAGGAGTAGGGACATGTGGTTTAGGCATGTCAGCATACCTACCTGATTTGGAGTGGGGTGGAGGAGCAGTGTTACACCCTATACCTTCTGTGACTTTCTTATGGATTGGCTTATCAATGATTCCAAATAAAATTTTCTGACCTATACCAATGTTTTCAACATGAAAATTTGCTTTTTCAGCCTTTTGAAGTTTCTCAGTTAAAATTTGATTAATTTTCTTTTGGGTGATAAATTGCACAATTAAAGATCGGTTTTCAGCAGAAATGTCATGAATTTTCTTTAAATAAAGTTTTTCATTCTCAGCCATAGAATCATACATGACTTTTATATGATCACGTTCATCTACCAGAGCTTGGTTGATGAATCTATATTTCTGAATTTCATTTAAACAAGATTGAGATTTGCAGAGTCTAGAAATTACCTCAGCTGGAACAGCAGTGAGGTCCTCAGCAGGTTGGATGAGAACAAGCTTGTCTTTCTCTTCAATGTCAGCCATGAGTGCATGATTGTGTGCCGTTGTGGATGTGGAGGTTGGGGTTTGATTTTCACTTTCTGTTGACTTCAAAGTAGCTGGCCTCTGTTGCTTGTGATCTCTGGTCAGTGATAAATTCTCTTCATGCATCTTTGATTGATCCATTTCGCAAGCGACCAAATTTGATTCAATATGTACACAATTCTCATTGAAATCGTATCCATATCCTCCTTTGATCACTATCAAGTGCTGATCCAAGAGTTCTTCTTTTAATTGAAGCTTCCCATACATTTCTTTCAATGGAATGGTCCTTAGATCCGTACTCAATATGCGGTTCTCAATTATTTGAGACCATGAAGCCGGTTGAGAATTCAAATACTTTGCTATTATCCTTATATTCTCAATCTTGACACCAATATCTTGAAGTTCACTAATCAACCTTGTATATCTGTTGTATTGATCAGTCAAACATTCTCCTTTTGCACGTGCAAACTGTCGATATCTTAGCATTAACATGACTTTTCTTTCAGCTGAACTTAGAAAAGTCATCTTGCAGTCTTGAGTTCGACCAACAGATAATATAAACCAACTGGACTTACCGACACCAACTGATAAAAAATTTATTCAAAATTCTCTTTCTTTTTCCTTTTTTTTAACAAAAAAAAAATAGAATTGTATTTTGAAGTCCAAATTCCTTGAAATCTCTAACTGCAAAAATTGATTACAAAATCAATTAATTTGTGGCCCAAATAATTCTTGTGTATAAAAGAACTAATTTGCCAGCCCATGAATGTTTCTTGTTGAAAGAACTAGTCCGCCCACACACACATTTCAATTGCAATGCTAGTGGCATATATATTAATGAGATCAGATTTATTGGTTTAAGTGGGCTTCTGTGACACCCGACATTTCCACGTCAATATTCGTACATAACATAAACGCGATTACATATTCCGGATTGACTTAGTTGCATGAATTAGGTCCTAAAGTCTAGTAATAGCCATACATTGACCCATTTCATACTTTGGAAATTTTAGGAATTACGGGGTCACGTATACGCATAACCCGACTAATACGAAAGTTGGTGACTAACCTAAATATCCAAATTAATGTCCAAAGATCCATAATACATGAAATATATGTTTATACATTCAAATATATGTTTCAAAGTCCGCATTTCATTAAACGATTCGTAACGGCGAAAATCGAAGGTTTCACCGTCTACCGACAATACTAAACGTAACTACACGCAATAAAACATATATACAACCCATACAATAAATGAATTAAGTGTTTTTCAAGTTTTCATCCATTATCAAGCTTAAACCCTCCATCTTTTGGTGAATCAAGAAGAATTCCAAGTGTTTTCTTAAGGAATCAAGCCAAAGAGTTCAAGATCTTGCTATTTCTCTCCATAAATCATCATCTAAGTTGTTATCTTCCCTAGCTTGTCTAGTGGTAAAGACTCCCTCTATTTCATCTTTATATTCATATTATTTTCTTTAAATCATGGTTTAAAATGTATAAGGATCACCCAAAGTAAAATGTTTTCTTCAAACTTTTAAACAAGAGCTAAAACTTTGTACAAAAAAGTTTTATATGAAAAGTGGTCAAAAAGAAAGTTTGTTGGTGACTTTCCTATCGATATGTAAAGATATTAGATTTTTGGGTTATAAAAACATGTGTATAGACATTATAATTATTATGAACAACTACTGTGTGTATATATGTATAATAAATAAGTCACACATGTAAATAAACTTGAAATGAAGAGAAATCAACTCATAAATGTGTGAAAAAGCTAGATCTACAAGCATGAAAACCCCAATTTTCAGATCTTGGATATATATAGATTTATAGATATAAAGCATATGGAACAAAGTGAACCCTTGAAAAAAAACCTAACTTGGGACTTCTAAATAAGTTAGACAATATATAAACATCAACTAGTTTGGTAACCAAGAAGTCAAACAAGTACAAATCTAAAGTGGTTGGTAAGATTGAGTATTCTTGAAGCAAACAGTGAGCTGGCAGAAATTTAGCCCGACTTTGGTGACCCATATCTCAGTCCAAACCTAACCAAATGGGACGAGTATTAGGTCTAAAACCAAGTACAAAGACTCAGTAATCCAATCCAAGTCGTTTGATAAACTTTCGTTGAGTTGTGATACCCCAAAATGGTCATACAAGAAAAGGTATCAAGGCTGTCTTTTTTGGCAGAATTTTTGTGTCACTTTTGAGGGTCATAACTTGGCCATAACAATTCCAAACAAGTTGATTCCACTTTCTAAAGTTAGTATTTTATGTACATAGTAAAAATTGTAGGATCTTGGGTCATGAAAATGGGTTTAGGTCGGTCAATTAAAAGGAATCCCCAAGACACTCCAGAACGGAATGCTGCTGCCTTCTCTTGTACGAACAAATATTTAAAAATACTTAAACATGTCATAAGTTGTTGATTAGTATATCCCTGTAACCCTAAGACATGTAGGTATCTTATAAATTTTCATGACTAAACGAGTTCATTTGGTTAATCAAAAAGATGACGCACGAACGACTTAAAATTATGGAAAGCACTCTAAGCAAAGGTTTATTGTAATCGTATAGTTTAAGGCAAATAACTATCAAAACCCGAACGCGATCTATATACCACACCCTATGGAGATATATCTATACATATAACATCAATAATGTATATATTTTATGTTTAAACAAGTATACACGTTATGAAATTCAAAGTCAAGTCACCAACGATTCGTCGGGTCACGCTTTCAAAGTAAAACATACATCATCGAGTCTAACATTTTGGGTGGATCTTATACACGTCCAACTTATATGTTGGCATCATAATATAAGGACTTAAGACAACCGTAACTGTTAGGTCATGGTTAGGGCAGTCATGCATACACATCGGCTTTGCTAGCACTTACGCATTGAAATCATACCAGGTGAATTCATGGCCCCTTTCGCTTTTTTAAGTTTCGTAAACTGCGGGGGAGAAACATACTTACATTAAGTATTACAGTATTGTTTAATATATGTCGAAACATTGTTGTTTTATACAATTGGGAAAGCATTGCAAACATTTTTATATGATTACAAGGAAACAAGACACTAACACTATGTCATACATGGTGAACAATATAGCGCTTAAAGTCCCCGGATTAACACACTTTTGTAACCATTAGCTATGGACTTAGCATGAGATTCTATGGATAGTACTATTCTGGGTGACGCTCCCGGTCATGGTTAGTCGCACTAACCAGGTGTCCAAATGGCTGAATGACCGCATATTATCTTACTCGCAGAAAGGCGAGGAGGGGCATTAAATTGTTGGGGTTTGGTTACGGTTTCATGTATGGACATAGGTATTTGTAAGCCTAGTTAGCTTACGAATGGATCAATAACACTTGTTTCGTTTACCATAGGCTTTTAGAATTATTTACTTATTTATGACGGTAATGTCATGGGCAATGTTTTCGGGTAAAACTACTTATTTGATGACGGTTAAGTCATGTATATGTTTTCAAAGGAAAACTACTTATTTTATGACGGTAAAGTCATGGGCATGTTTTCAAAGGAAAACTACTTATTTTATGACGGTAAAGTCATGGGCATATTATCAAAGGAAAACTACTTATTTTATGACGGTAAATTCATGGGCATGTTTTTAAAGGAAAACTACTTATTTTATGACGGTAAAGTCATGGACATGTTTTCAAAGGAAAACTACTTATTTTATAACGGTTAAGTCGTGTCTAGTTTTTCGGGGAAACTAACTGTACTAAATTAACAAACTCTGTGAACTCACAAACCTTTGTGTTGACACTTTCAAGTATGTTTCTCAGGTAACCCTTAGCCATGGCGCTGTTGGAATAGGCTAGCTATAATTGGATAAATTCCTACTAGCTGGAAGGACATAGATTATCCGGTCTCAATTCTGTCGTTGATCTAGAAGAACTTAGATCATTGTACTACTTAGTCTTAGTATTTGTGTATGTATTCAAGTCATAGAAATCACTATTATAGTTTCCGCAATCGTGTAATGAACCAATCGTTGCAACCTTTATTTATTTATTAAGTGAATAAATTTGGGGGTGTGACAGATTGGTATCAGAGCAATGGTTTTAGCGATTTAGGTTACCTTAGTGACACCTAGGCTCTAACCAGAATCATTTAGGGACCAAGATTTCTAAGACTTGCATCACACTAAAAACACCTAAGACTTGAGTATAGGAATTCCAACCGTTGTCGAACAATTAGTGTAGACTATTAGTGTATGGAGTTACACTAGGGTATCATTAGCTACACAAATACGATTACATGGCTCATGTAATGAACACTTAGCACGTACAAATAAACACCTACGATGTTTCTCAACAAAGTGTCAATATTCGGATTACGAATCAAGGATGACGGGTACTCAGCACACTATGACCTTAGAAGATCGAGTTACGAGCTGAACTTAAGCGAAGATGATAGTAATCGCCAATTACTGATCTTAGTATCACAACATACTGAATCCGTACCAGAACCTGTACCTGTACCTACACCACACCTACAACTACTCCAGCCAGGGAGGCAGCTTTCTTTCTGACGTATGTGCGGTATAAATACTCTAATTCGTAAGTTTTCGGATCGGATGCCTAGACTTTCGCCATGAGATATGACAGACAGGATTGCCCAGACAGAAGGGAATCCAAGGTGGATAAGCAGGACTAAATGGGAGAGAACTCCAAGGGCCAGGAGACCCAGACATACATCAGGATCATGTGGATCCATGCATATATACAGACTTGGAGCATGAGTTGCTCGACCCTCATTTAAGGATCTCTGCCCAACAAATAGTGCCTGACTTCCACCATACACATCATGTTATTAGAAGACACTGGTTGTGTCTCTCTACCATTAACTCCATCCAACAATAGCCTTAGTCGGCTAATTCTTGAGTATTGGTACACACGATTAAGAGTAATCCGATAGAACATACACACTCCTGCGTGAGAGCGCAACTCATATAATGAACATTTCAGATCCCTTTTAACTAAGAGCTTGGGATATGAGAAACATTATAAGGACCATGCAAAGTAAATTATCATTGCGGGTGCACACGTAATCATAATTTGTAGTGCATGAGAACTCTAGTGAGTCTTATTGTCCTAGCCAAGGTTCATGATTAATTTGTATCCCTAAAATGCTCAGTCACTCAATTAATGATTGAAATCACCATAACCATAAGGGTTGAGCCAACAGGCATCAGATGATGCGATGGGCTATCACAAGTGACGTGGAAATGTACATCATCTCCTTCATCTTCAAATTCTAATGAATCCAAAACTCTTAGCAAGACTTCATTGGCACGACAATTTTTAACCAAAACCTTGAAGGGATCTATTCTTGGTGATTTTACTGCAGTATTTAGACTGAACTTGGAAATTCCTTGTGAAATACTACTTCAAATTTTGAGATTACGCTATAGATTGCCTCTTTTTGATTTCGCTACTTATCAATCAACTATGGGGCCGATTTTCAGTCTAGCATGAATCAGACCTTAACAATTCGGACTCCTCGATTAAAAGTTCATGAAACATCCTCATGGTTCTGGAGGAACCAGATAAATTCAAATTGGATCTATCCAACCCTTAGCGGATCTTGAGCAATGCAGGATATCACTCACCTATTTCTACTTGATAAATCATATCTCTTAATATTTTACTTCAACTTCATGTTGATTCTTACAATAATCAACACTTGCAGTAATTGCATGATTATTATGGGAAATCATGGCGTAATCTTAGGATCTACCCTACGATCTAGAATTACATTCACTTGAAGTTTACAATCGGAAGTGCGTTTCACTAACTCTGGTAATAGGATGAGAATTTATTCTGAAACTTTTATGCATGAAACCTATGGGATATTGTGGAGACTCGACCTGAGACAAGTAGGTAATCCGACTTTCCATAATATATGTCGAACGGGGTTGTTCTTACAGCCTTTGACATTCAGTACATCATCAGACCTGAATATTTTTCCGATGTTAAATAAGCTGTAATTTATGCTCAAGCGAATGCAAAGGAAATCTAAGTATGAACTATCGGCTATGGTTGGACCAACAGGAGAACGACATGCAAAATCCTTAAAGGAGTCCCAAGTGCGTGTTTTCTTGCTAATCTCAATAGTTCATGTTATACAAGAGGGACATAAGCATGAGTTGTTTACAACAACCCATTGTCCACAAAGATCCGAATATGATAATCTTATACCCTTTTTGTACTCGCACTTACCCAAGGATTATCTTGTTGGTTAGATCTCTGACTTTAGCCTACAAGAGAGACACACTCACATCTCTTACTCCCAGACATCCATATATAAAAAGGCTCGAGAACACTAAATGTTAGGAAACGACTTCTTAACATACGTTCAGGGAAAATACAAAACTTTGACATTTAACACTCATTGCTTCAATTTCATAACTTAAATCCTTACTCTAAGGACTGTAAGGCTATGATCGAACGCCAGGGAATTGCAGACACACTGTATGACTAATGGTTGACAGATTTTGAAAATTTCTGAACCTTTCCTACCAACTTAATGGGTTGGCATAGCCCATCTCGGGGAAACACTAATTCTATGAGACCATCCCCACAGTCTCACTGTTTAATTCCTTACCTAGATAGAATGTGACTATTCCAAGCAGACATAGAACTACTAATGGCTTATATAACACGAGGGTATGATAGTCAAGTCATGAATTTACAAATCAGGATGATACAACCTAAACGCTAGTATGTCGTGGGAAGGTAGTGTAAGCAATAGGTAAAGTGGTGATTAAACTCAACCTTCGCTAGTGGGAGGCCACAAGAAATCCTAAACTCTTAATCCTGTTGCGACCTATGTCAATGGAAGATTTTATACTACACGAAACCTAAAATGAGAGTTGATAAGACCAAAGTCAATCTTAGGAGATCGCGTCTCGGAAGAATCCTATTTCTAGAGCTGTCTCATTCTCCACCCAGACCGCTAAAGATGGCTCTTATAAACCATTCCGAGTTAATTAAGAGAAATAGCATACGAAGATTGTTATTTTCTGGAACTCAATTGAAGCAACTCAACCTACATACGGATTTCACATATGAAATACCAGCCAGAATCTTTTATTCTGAAAAGAATGAATGCATACATGCATTCACTGATTATGAGAAGCAAGCAAGTATCTGATTTCAAGCTAAAGCATGTACACCTCGTCAAATAATTTCGTTTAAAGATCTATAGTGATTTGGCCTTCGTGCATTAAAAAGCATAGACAAATGAAGGGTATGCGCCAGCATACATTCAAAATTCACATGCACTATTTCCTTTCGGTACGAGTTATGAGTATTACACGACTCCACCCTGATGAAAGTGACCAAATAAGAAAATGCTTCGACATCTAATTCGGGATTCTAATTACTCACTCATGCCAGGGAGTGACTTCACTGAGTGTAGTCCATCTGGTTCATAGGGTTCTGACAATGACTTTGTCCCCTAAGGGTATAGCCAACAATGTTCAATTGTTAAGACATTCAAGGAATTTATCTAATGCCATTTAGATTGAGATAACCAATGTTCAACGACACCAATACATTGTTACATTATACCATAATATCATGAATCCTTACACATCCAATATCGTTACTCGGTGAAGTATTCGCTTTACCTTCGAATACCGACAACTAAGTGGATTAAACCAAAAATTCTCCCTATGATCTAGAAATGAACTTAGAATACAAAACTCCTATCTGAATAGATTTAATCAATCCTAGAGCTTAAACTAAGTTTCGAGGACGAAACTTCTTTAACAAGGGGAGAATGTGACACCTGACATTTCCACGTCAATATTCGTACATAACTTAAACGCGATTACATATTCCGGATTGACTTAGTTGCATGAATTAGGTCCTAAAGTCTAGTAATAGCCATACATTGACCCATTTCATACTTAGGTAATTTTAGGAATTACGAGGTCACGTATATGCATAACCCGACTAATACGAAAGTTGGTGACTAACCTAAATGTCCAAATTAATGTCCAAAGATCCAGAATACATGAAATATATGTTTATACATTCAAATATATATTACAAAGTCCGCATTTCATTAAACGATTCGTAACGGCGAAAATCGAACGTTTCACCGTCTACCGACAATCATAAACGTAACTACACGCAATAAAACATATATACAACCCATACAATACATGAATTAAGTTTTTTTCACTAAATTAGCCATAAACTAGTAAACTATAATTTAAAATGTCATTAAAGAATCGAAATCCGCATTAAATTTCCGTTTCGAGCCCTAATCGCGATTAACGCACCTAATGACCTAAATATCCACACTAAATAATTATCTAATCACCTAACTACCCCAACCCCACCCCCCATTGACCTTTGGCTGAGATTTCCCTTGTGGGTCCCACCTATCACCCAAACTCCTTCATACTTGATTTTTATATGTACAAGCCATGTTCATTCACCCAAACCCACACTCCAAGTCTCCATGATTGTTGTAAGGACAATACCACTCTCATTCAACCACTATAACACTCAACCCATCTTAAACACTCAATATATTTATCCAATATACTCATTTGAATGAATCCGACATTCCATCCACCTCTCTCTCTCTCTCTCTTCTACGGCTCAACAACAACAATCTACACCTTCATCTTTTCATTCAAGTTTCCATCCATTATCAAGCTTAAACCCTCCATATTTTGGTGAATCAAGAAGAAGTCCAAGTGTTTTCTTAAGGAATCATGCCAAAGAGTTCAAGATCTTGCTATTTCTCTCCATAAATCATCATCTAAGTTGTTATCTTCCCTAGCTTGTCTAGTGGTAAAGACTCTCTCTATTTCATCTTTATATTCATATTATTTTCTTTAAATAATGGTTTAAAATTTATAAGGATCACCCAAAGTAAAATGTTTTCTTCAAACTTTTAAACAAGAGCTAAAACTTTGTACAAAAAAGTTTTATATGAAAAGTGGTCAAAAAGAAAGTTTGTTGGTGACTTTCCTATCGATATGTAAAGATATTAGATTTTTGGGTTATAAAACCATGTGTGTAGACATTATAATTATTATGAACAACTACTGTGTATATATATATGTATAATAAAAAAGTCACACGTATAAATTAACTTGAAATGAAGAGAAATCAACTCATAAATGTGTGAAAAAGCTAGATCTATAGATTTATAGATATAAAGCATATGGAACAAAGTGAACCCTTGAAAAAAAAACCTAACTTGGGACTTCTAAATAAGTTAGACATTATATAAACATCAACGAGTTTGGTAACCAAGAAGTCAAACAAGTACAAATCTAAAGTGGTTGGTAAGATTGAGTATTCTTGAAGCAAACAGTGAGCTGGCAGAAATTTAGCCCGACTTTGGAGATCCATATCTCAGTCCAAACCTAACCAAATGGGACGAGTCTTATGTCTAAAACCAAGTACAAAGACTCAGTAATCCAATACAATTGGTTTTTTATACTTTCGTTGAGTGTTGATACCCCAAAATGGTCATACGAGAAAAGGTATCAAGGCTGTCTTTTTTGACAGAATTTTTGTGTCACTTTTGAGGGTTATAACATGGCCATACCAAGTAAAAACAAGTTGATTCCACTTTCTAAAGTTATTATTTTATGTACATAGTAAAAATTGTAGGGTCCTGGGTCAAGAAAATGGGTCTAGGTCAGTCAATTAAAAGGAATCCCCAAGACACTCCAGAACGGAATGTTGTTGCCCTCTCTTGTCCGAATAAATATTTAAAAATACTTAAACATGTCATAAGTTGTTGATTAATACATCCATGTAACCCTAAGACATGTAGGTATATTGGTAAAAAATTTCATGACTAAACGAGTTCATTTGGTCAATCAAAAAGATGACGCACGGACGACTTAAAATTATGGAAAGCACTCTAAGCAAGGGTTTATTGTAATCGTATAGTTTAAGGCAAATAACTATCAAAACCCGAACACGATCTATATACCACACCCTATGGAGATATATCTATACATATAAAATCAATAATGTATATATTTTATGTTTAAACAAGTATACACGTTATGAAATTCAAAGTCAAGTCACCAACGATTCGTCGGGTCACGCTTTCAAAGTAAAACATACATCATCGAGTCTAACATTTTGGGTGGATCTTATACACGTCCAACATATATGTTGGCATCATAATATAAGGACTTAACACAACCGTAACTGTTAGGTCACGGTTAGGGTAGTCATGCATACACAGCTTTGCTAGCACTTACGCATTGAAAGCATACCAGGTGAGTTCACGACCCCTTTCGCTTTTTACAGTTTTGTAAACTACGGGGGAGAAACATACTTACATTAAGTATTACATTATTGTTTAATATATGTCGAAACATTGTTGTTTTATACAATTGTGAAAGCATTGCAAACATTTTTATATGATTACAAGGAAACAAGACACTAACACTATGTCATATATGGTGAACAATATAGCGCTTAAAGTCCCCGGAATAACACACTTTTGTAACCATTAACTATGGACTTAGCCTGAGATTCTATGGATAGTACTATTGGGGGTGACGCTCCCGGTCATGGTTAGTCGCGCTAACCAGGGGTCCAAACGGCTGAATGACCGCATATTATCTTACTCACAGAAAGGCGAGGAGGGGCATTAAATTGTTGGGGTTTGGTTACGGTTTCATGTATGGACATAGGTATTTGTAAGCCTAGCTAGCTTACGAATGGATCTATAACACTTGTTTCGTTTATCATATGCTTTTAGAATTATTTGTAGTTATTTATGACGGTAATGTCATGGGCAATGTTTTCGGGTAAAACTACTTATTTGATGACGGTTAAGTCATGTATATGTTTTCAAAGGAAAACTACTTATTTTATGACGTTAAAATCATGGGCATGTTTTCAAAAGAAAACTACTTATTTTATGACGGTAAAGTCATGGGCATGTTTTCAAAGGAAAACTACTTATTTTATGACGTTAAATTCATGGGCATGTTTTTAAAGAAAAACTACTTATTTTATGACAGTAAAGTCATGGCATGTTTTCAAAGGAAAACTACTTATTTTATGACGGTTAAGTCATGTCTAGTTTTTCAGGGAAAACTAAATGTACTAAATTAACAAACTCTATGAACTCACCAACCTTTGTGTTGACACTTTCAAGTATGTTTCTCGGGTAACCCTTAGCCATGGCGCTGTTAGAATAGGCTAGCTATAATTGGATAAATTCCTACTAGCTGGAAGGACATAGATTATCCGGTCTCAATTTTGTCGTTGATCTAGAAGAACTTAGATCATTGTACTACTTAGTCTTAATATTTGTGTATGTATTCAAGTCTTAGAAATCACTATTACAGATTCCGCAATCTTGTAATGAACCAATCGTTGCAACCTTTATTTATTTATTAAGTGAATAAATTTGGGGGTGTGACAGCTTCCCACACAACATCAGTCCATCTTTAAGAAACCGTACCATCCGAAATTAAATATGAAATTCAAATCGCGGACCTCAAATATTATAGAATCGGATTTCAAAGCATCTAAAATGCTCTGTTGACTTTTTTCCTTTCTTCATTCCTTTCACGTAAAAGAACGAAAACCCTAGTATCCATAGTTTTGTTCGTCACTTTTTCTGCCGCAAACACAAAAACCAAAGAAAATTTCTTTCTTCCTGTATCACAATATTAAATCCCTAATTTCTTTTATCTGCCTTTCTTTGTTAAACACAGCAAGTAATCTCAAGCCCGAAGTCGTGTTCTTCCTATTCGTTTGCAACTCACGCAAAAAGAACACTTTGTCAAAAGTTTTAGTACTTTCGATGATGTAGTTTCGATTAGGGATTCTCATATCGTAGTTTCGATGGCAAGCTAGTTTCGATTTCAACCTAGTTTCGATGGTAATAAAGTTTCGATGGCCTAGTTTCGATTTCAACCTAGTTTCGAAGGCAATAAAGTTTCGATGGCCTAGTTTCGATTTCAACCTAGTTTCGATGGCAATCTGAAGAATAGCAAGCTTTCTCTGTCTACGCTCTCACACACACTACTACGTGTGTTCTTGGTGAAAAATGAACAAGATGAAAAAGAAATATAATGAGTTTTACCTTTGTATAAATTATTTGTAACAATCGGAATGTATTAGCAGATTAATCCAATCTTTTGTATAAAATTTGAATGATGATGATGCAACTCAGATCCTCTTTATCTTTCTAACCTTCTGCCTCACTCTCTAGAAATTGTTCACCAAAACAGATCCGAAAAAGAATTTGATGATGAAAATCAGCAAAAACGAGCCCCGTGGCTCTGATACCAATTGTAGGTCCAAAAAATCCAACACGAATATGTAGAAACCCAAATCAAGAGGCGGAATCTCTTGATTTGGTGAAGAAAACATAAGAACAATAAAAACCTTTTTGTATTCATTTGAATCAAAAGCTATTACAATGAAAACCCTCAAATCTCTCTTGATTGTGTGCTCACGATGATGAAACAAAAATCTCTAAGAAAAACCCTGATGTGTGCACACACTAAACCCTAGAAAAAATATTCTATTTATAGGTCAAGACTAGGTTTGACAATATTACAAAAATGCCACTAAACTATTAAATATTCATTTAACCGCAACTGCCACTGTTAATCGAAACTAGCACGTCAATCGTAAGTATACATGTGATTGAACCTTGAACTTTCGATTAATCTTTGATTTTTACTTGAACTTGATCTTTCGTCTGAATCTTGACTATTTTGGTAAGCGTCAGCCTTAATAATACCCTACAATGTCATTGTTTACCATTTCACTCAGCAAGTGATAATACCTAGACATCAACTCATCAATAGATTCTCCTTCAAAAGATTTAAAAACACTGAATTGTTTCTTTAGTAATTCCCTTCTGTTGTTCTTGATATCTGTACTTCCTTCACATCTCTTCGCCAAACCTTCCCAAAGATCACGCGATGTTTTAAACTTCTTGAATGTGTGATTGATGTCTAAAGGCAGACACATAGACAAAAGCAACAAGTGCCTTTTTCTCTCGATCGTACAAAGTTTTCTCTTCCATAGTAAGAGCTGAAACTGGTTTTTCCGCATCTGATACAACCATATGAGAATGACTAGGATGTTTATATCCTTCTACAATTGGAATCGACATACTCGTATAATTGATGTTGACATAATTCTCAAAGCGACTTTTCTAGTTCGAGTAATCCTTTAGATTCATCAACCTCGGTGGTTTAGTTGGAGTGACAATCTCATTGTCATAGTTCAGAATATTAGTTATATTGCTCACACTAGCATTGGAAGTTGATATCTTTGAATTCTTGAAAAAGTTCAACACTTAGAGAAATTTTGAACAAATTCTACCTTAAGCGAACTTAGGCAAGTTCGCCTGATCAAGAAGAAGTGAACTAAATAAGTTCGCTGGTTAAGTTCGCCTTCTAAAAGAATCCTTAAGTTCGCCTATATCAGCTGAAGAACAAGGAGGAATTGTTCTAAAACCCAAACGCACGAACTTTGCTGTAAATCATCATATTTTGCAAAATTATAGGAATTAATCAAATTGAATCCGTAAGATTCTTCAAAACATGAATTAGAACACTTCTAATGGATCAATTTCAACAAAACACCTCCACCAGTGATCAAATCAGCCACTCCGTGATTGAAAACATGTAGAAAACCTAGCAATACTCAAAACTTTGAAAATCTCAATCTTTTGATGCAAATCATAATGAAAAGAGCAATAGCTCTGATACCAATTGTAGGTCCCAGCGGGTCTACAGATTGATCTCAGACGTATAACGCGTCTCGTAGTGCGGAATCCTAACGAGTAAACGCGTCTCGAACAGATAAGAACACAAGATGAACACACAAGACAAGATTCACTGAAAGCTTCTTGTATTACTCAGATAAATGTGCTTACAAGATATCAGATCTCTACAAAAAACAAAGACTAAGCACTATTTATAGGAAATACTAACTGCCACAGGAGAACTTAACAAGTTCGCCACAAGCGAACTTGCTAAGTTCGCCACACACATGGCATAGGCGAACTAGTCAAGTTCGCTTGTTACAACACTTAACTAACTAAACACTAATTACAATATGATGTCGTCCAAACGGTCTATAAAATAAACTACTAAACCTAACCTAAACTCCTAAGTAATAAAAGGAAAACCTCTGAACTAGACCGCACTGATAGGCAAGTGTACCTATCTAGTGTAGCACAGCTTAACGGTAAACCTAGTTATCGAACCCTAGAGACACTATGTAGCAATACTAAACTCTGACTCGGACTAAGGAATGATTTATGGGGGGGTTTACTACACTAAGGATTGTAACTAAAAATGCAATAAACTAAGGTCGACTTAAACTTTCAGGACAAGAGCTAAGGAAGATATTAGAATGGGAAGAATACCACCTAGGTCGGAATCCTACTTGCAAAGCTCAACTTCTATCGGTTCTGGAAACTAAGATGGATCTGGGTTTCTAAGGATAACAACTAAATACTACCTAGTGGATCCCTAATCACTCTCAGGGTGTCACCAACTAAGGAACCTAAAGCATAGTAAACTCACCAGATGGTTGGATCACCTCTCGGTCTCTCCAACTATGACAATGTACCCTAAAGACATATCACCTTTCAGTCTAACTATCCACGATACATTCAAAGAATGCACGGGGTAATCTCAGGATAACAACTATGATTTGAACTAGCAATAATCACTAGACACCTAATACTAACGTCCTCTCAGACTGTCAACACTCGGATTCCTAATGACGAAGACTAGACAACTAGCTCTCAGTTCTCGGGTATTGAACTAGGATACACATTCAAATCTAAGGATACTCAATCACAAATCCTATGGGCTACTATGTCTAGCAACTCATACAAACAACAACAAACCCTAAGGTATATTATCTAGATACGCTAATCAAACTTGCAGACAACCACAATCAACACATGGAGACATAATCAAGCATACTTCAAATCAAAACATGCATATTCATCATAATAATTAAGCTAAGACCTTTTACAAAGTCAACAAACCATCAAATATAATCCAAAACCAGTAAAAATCGAAACTTTAACAAGTAATCATCATGTACCATAGGCAGTATCAATGTTCTAGCCAATAATCTTACTCTAAACATCCATAACAGAAGTAAAACACAGAAACATGGTATCAAATATAGCAATAAAAGAATAAATATCAAAGCTTGATAACCGAATACGCTATTACTAACGAACCCGGATTCGAAATCTCCACTATTGCACTTCAATTGACCTCTCTACTCTAGAAATTGCCCTTAAGAACTGCTCTGACGGCCAAAAATCAATTTTTTAAAGAATGAGTCCCAACCTTTTATACCATGAAAATAGGCAAAAATACCCGTATCTGGGGTCTCTCGCGTACCGCGAGAGGTTCTAGCAAGTCTCTCGCATACCGCGGGAGACAAAATAGTCGCGCAAGATTTTTGGTCCCTCGCGTACTGCGAGAAAAATGCCTCCATCTCTCGCGTACCGCAAGAGATTACTGAATTTTCGAATTCTTCTTATCGAAATACCCCAAATCGATATATTATGGGCCTCGTAACTAACTTTTTAGCCCGAGATATGCCTCTTCTAAGTTTGGACTTTTTCCTGACTTTTGCCGTCCTCATCCCGGGTTCTCGTGTGCTCGTTTCTTCACACGTCTTGATTGTTTAAGCTCCAATTATTCCCCAAATACCTACAAAACATAACATAACTAAGTACAAGCTATAAATGACTCAAAACAATCATAAAACTATACGAAAACGCTACAAAATACAAGGGAAATGCATGTGTGCTTTGCAACACATCAAACATCCCCACACTTAACCTTTTTTTGTCCTCGAAAAAGTCTACAATGGAATCAATACTCAGATCTAACAAACATCAGTTACCAATTAACAAAACATACTCACGCGTTAAAAAGTAATAATTAGTATTTCTGTCCGATTAAACCCAAACACCAACTTTCAAGCCCCCATTACGTTTCTAATATTACATTACCAAGCATATCAATCAATCTATGTGACTCACACTTAACAGTTACAACTCTACCTAATCCCGTCTCACGGTCATGTTTAGGCACAGATCAAACCATATAGATTTACCCTACCACGTTAAACCAAAATTTACAGGTTTCAGAAATCAGATGAAATCATGAATGAATGGATGATAATGAGCATTAATAATAAAATTAAACTTCATCTAGAGGCGTTTCAACCAGGTCACTATCCCGGAAGGTAACACATAGACTAAGTTATAATCAATAAAGCACATAAGTATCACTTAGGGGTGTTTTCTCCAAGTGGCCATCCCGGAGGGTAACACATAAGCAAAACTCAGTATTCTAACAAATAAGCTCATGAATTATGGATGCGGGCGCCACCAAACTCGGATTTATTCTCATAAAAAGAGAATGGTGTGCCAAAAACTTCAAAAACCTCTAATTTTTAACTTAACGTGGTACCTATCACCCTATGTTGACAGTTTCAGTATTACCGATACTCTAAGATGAATACCCACAATATATCATGATTTTAAAATTCAATCAATTTCTAAACAACATAAACAAGATATTTAAGCTTTACTAGCTAGCTGGGTCTACTAAAACATCACTAATTAGACACGTTTTCAATTATTTACATCATTTAAACTCACAAATAGATCCAGTTGTACTATCATTTCCAAGTATAAGCAGTTATTTCCAAGGACATTCTTCAAAAATTTTTAATTTTTTTTGTATTTTTGAATTTTTATAAACAAGACAAACTAGCTAAACTAGACACTCACATCCCCACACTTGAAAGACACATTGTCCTCAATGTGAAGGAAGACACAATTAAAAAATAAAATTACAAAAAAATAAAAATAAAACAGGAAGCGACTTTGCTGGTAATGTAGCTATGAATTGTAAATCAAGCTTCCTTCTTCCTTGTGTGCAATGTATAGCATTTCGGTCGCGGTTGCACAGACTGCCGGGCTGCCTTTAAAAATTGTGTATAAGTGATGATCGATCCCACCCGAATGGAGATTGAGTACGGGCGGAATGATAAAACCTGCAAAATAAACCTCACAACAAACCCGCAACATTATACTTATTCAAATTAAAAATAAAAACTCAACTGACTCAAACTGACTAACTAAAAACTTAAAGACTCAAGGTAGAAAGATGCAGAGAAACATACTCAATGGGTGGCAAACACATAGACATGAATGCCACAGCAAGGTTGGTCATCGGTCTCGAACGGTTTCAATTTCCCCATGGTCGTGGTGGTCGGTGGTTTTGTTTGAAGGTGAATGGTAGTGATATGGTGATAGTCGATGATGGATGATATTGGTGTGAATGAGTGGATAATGAACGTATGGATGATGAATGAATGAATGATGATGGATGTATTAGGTAATAGATGATGGGTGATGATGATATGGTAGATGGTGGATAGAGGATAGAGTGATGATGGTGGTGGTCGATACGGGTGAACGGTGAACGAAACCATAGGAAAACAAGGAAGAAGGGTGAAAACAGCTTGTCCCCGCGTACCGTGAGAGAACCAGCAGCATTCCTCGCGTACCGCGAGCAGGCAAAAATTAAGCCGGCCGATTGGTTTGTCCTTCGCGTACCGTGAGAGGACTCCCCAAATGCTTCACGTACCGCGGGAACTCGTTGGTAACAGAAAGTTTAGAAATTTTTCCAACTTTTATACTTAGAAAATTTTTTATCATTTAAAATTTTTTTCACCCAAATTCTTTAAAAAACCTATTCTAAGCATAAAAACATGTGTAAAAATACCTGGAACTTCATTCTCGACGATTTTCCTCACCGAATCAAGTACGAATCCATGCAAAACATGACACAAACAAAACACACATCGAAAAACACAAAATTGACACGGACTCAAACCAAGTAGTGCACACAAACTCTATATCCCGGGCACTTGCCCGAGACTCAAGCAAGCCTATCAGGAGGCTTCTCCTTAACCTTGACCGGTACCGCCTTCATCCTACGCGGTCTCCCGGTCCCCAAACGCTTCAACATCCTCATACTTCTGTCAAACAGTGGACCTCTATCACGCAGGTCCTTTCACTATAGCTTATACCTGCCCGGTCCGAAGATGATATGCATCAAATACCCTAGCAGCTTCTTACCCATCGACGCCCCCCATCTTGGGGTTTGCATTTCCCTAAACTCACATGGATCTTTCAACACACGGGTTCTCTTACAGGGTGACCTAGACTTAGGGGTACTAGAATTATGCCTCGGCTCAGGAATTCTCCCCTCAGAATGAGCAACTACGGTGGGCAAAGGCTCGGGTAAGGGTATTTCTAAAGATGTGACCTCTAAGCCTTCACTAGGATCTTCGAGATCCTCTACACTCTCCTCTATCCCCACACTTGGGGTTTTTCCTATGATCTCATCTAATTCAGCCATCATCTCGAGCAGATCATCAGGCACCTCTTAGCTGTATTCATCTGGCTCATCTAATAATCTCTCCAACTCTACCACCCAATCAGACGGTTCTTCTAAATTCCTGGCGGGTTCACCTACTTCTATCACCGGATCAGAGTCCTGATGGTAGTCCATGGAGGAATCAAGCATGCACACGGAGTGGATATGCTCGCCAAAATCCTTCATGGATTTTGTGGCATCAAAGGTAACCGACTCACCCCCCACATGAAGTGTGAGTTTTCCGTCAAAGAAATCAATCAATGCCTTGGCGGTGCACAAGAATGGGCGCCCGAGGATGAGCGGGACTCTGTCATCCACATCCATGTCCAGAATAATGAAAGCCACGGGGAAAACAAATTTGCCTACTTTTACTAATAAGTTTTCCACAATTCCCCGTGGATACTTGACTGAGTGGTCAGCCAAGGAAATGCTCATGCGCGTTGGCTGGGGTTCACCAAGGTCTAGCTGCTTATATATGGAATAAGGCATAAGATTAATGCTAGCACCTAGGTCGGCCAACACGTGGTGCAAGGGCAAACTGCCTAGGAGACATGGGATCGTGAAACGACCTGAATCTCCCAATTTCTCGGGCAGTTTGTTCTGAACCACTGCAGAACATTGCTCACTAAGTGAGACTTTAGAGACCATCTCCAGCTTCTTCTTGTTGGAAAGAAGATCTTTGAGGAATTTTCCATACCTAGGCATGTGCTGGAGGGCCTCTATGAATGGGAGATTGACCTTGAGCTGTTTGAACATATCAAGGAAGTAACCGTATTCCCTAGCGTGTTTATGTGGCAGCAAGCGCGCTGAATAGGGAACACGACTCAAGTCAATCTCGGGGGTCTTCATCTCTGCCCCCTTCTTCTTCTCCTCTTCCTTCTCGGTAGGTATCTCAACTACTATCTCCTCGTCTGCCTGCTCCTCGGCCATCTTAGCATCGATCTCAGCGAATCGAGCTCTCCAGTCAATCTTCTTGACCTCTTCAGGTGACGGAATATCATGATCAATGAAGTGGGAGCCATCCTCTGCAACCTCTTTCTCCTCCTCACTCCTAACTGACACGACCATCACTGAAGCTTGGGAGCCTGAAGATGGACCTCCCTGTCGATCCTTCAGACTCTTAGCGATGTCCTGTACCGTGCGCTGTAGATCCTGGAATGCCGACTGCTGATTCTTCAATAGGGTGTCGTGGCTATCCAGTCTCTGCCTAGCATCTCTATCCCTCTTCACTAAATGTGCAAGCATTTGTGTCTGGTTTTCAATCATCTCTTCGATCTTCTGAGTATCGACACTGCTTCCCGAGCTAGCTCCTGCTTCTCTTCCTCCATCCTGATAAGGGCGGGCATTAAACCCAGGTGGGTTCCCTCCAGATCTCCATCCCGAGCCAAAGGAATTGTAATTGTTGTACCCTCGGTTCTAGTTCTGGTTGCCCGCAAAGCTCACCTGCTCCTGATTATTGATGGGGCAATCTCTGGTGTCGTGGCCTCCCTTGCACACCTCTCACCTAAGAGCACTGAGCTTCAGCTCCTTTATCTCGTTAGCCATCGCTGCGAGTGCAGCAACCACGCTAGTATCAGGAGTGACCTGATGCACACCTCTAGGAGAAGAGGCGGGTGCTCTAGCAGTAGGAATGGAATTCCTAACAGAACGTGGATGCTGTTGTTCCGTGAGAGCGAAGATCTCGAACATATCCTCACAGTCAGATGGCTCAAGCTTATCCATGATATGGCCTCCCGCAGCTGTATTGAACATTTACTGCTTCTGGAAGGTGAGACCATTGTAGAACTTCTCCACTTTTGCCCAGTCCGACAGATCGTGCTGGGGACATCAGCTTAACAGCGCGTTGAACCGCTCCCAGGCCATGTGATAGGGCTCGTCGGATCCATCTGAAAGGAGTGGATTTGATCCCTAAGGCGAGCAGTCCTAGAAGGTGGATAGTACTTTTTGAAGAACTTGGCTTCGAGATCATCCCATGTGGTGATCGAGTTGTCTGGGAGAGTGTCGAGCCAAGTAGATGCACGCCCATAGAGGGAGAATGGGAAGAGACGCAAGTAGATTGCGTCCTTAGACACACCCGTGATGTTAAAGGTATCACATATACGTGCGAAGCGGGACACGTGTTCGGGTGCATCCTCATCCTCGAGGCCATGAAATTGGGTGGCATGAGTAATAGTACTCATGACATGTGATGGGATCTGCCATGTATTTGTAATTGGAATGGTAGGGCTTGTGATCGAAGATCTAGCCCCTGTGACCCCAACACTAGCTTTCTGGTGCACAGTACGTCTCGCTGGTGGGTTAGCGTCGTCCATATTAGGAAATGGAATTGGGCTAGTAGGACGTACCTTGGTGCTGCACAACGCTTTCAAATGCTCCCGAAAGTCGCGGGTGCGCTCGTGAAGCTCTCGTTCAAGCTCTGAAGAAGCTGAGAATGATGGTGATCCATGCGAACGAGTATTGTGCATAAACTGACACAAGATAAAAGGAAAATAAAATAAAGACTCAAGGAGGGAAAGACTCGATTCTAAGTTAGACACACAAGTGGCATAGAAGACAAGCACACAAACAAGACTCAAAATAAAAGAAAAGACTCAATTAAACTAAAAATCAAACAAAGAACTAGTCAGAGTTAATATTGCTATTGCCAAGTGTCCCCGGCAACGGCGCCAAAAACTTGATGTCGTCCAGATGGTCTATAAAATAAACTACTAAACCTAACCTAGACTCCTAAGTAATAAAATGAAAAACTCTGAACTAGACCGCACTGACAGGCAAGTGTACTTATCGAGTGTAGCACATCTTAACGGTAAACCGAGTTATCGAACCCTAGAGACACTATGTAACAATACTAAACTCTGACTCGGACTAAGGAATGATTTATGCGGGGGTTTACTACACTAAGGATTGTAACTAATAATACAATAAACTAAAGTCGACTCAAACTATCAGGACAAGAGCTAAGGAAGATATCAGAATGGGAAGAATACCACCTAGGTCGGAATCCTACTTGCAAAGCTCAACTTCTATCGGTTCTGGAAACTAAGATGGATCTGAGTTTCTAAGGATAACAACTAAAGACTACCTAATGGATGCCTAATCACTCTCAGGGTGTCACCAACTAAGGAACCTAAAGCGTAGTAAACTCACCAGATGGTTGGATCACCTCTTGGTCTCTCCAACTATGACAATGTACCCTAAAGACAGATCACCTTTCAGTCTCACTGTCCACGATACATTCAAAGAATGCACGTGGTTATCTCAGGATAACAACAATGATTTGAACTAGCAACAATCACTAGACACCTAATACTAACGTCCTCTTAGACTGTCAACACTCGGATTCCTAATAATGAAGACTAGACAACTAGCTCTCACTTCTCGGGTATTGAACTAGGATACACATTTAAATCTAAGGATACTCAATCACAACTCCAATGGAATACTATGTCTAGCAACTCATACAAACAACCACAAACCCTAAGGTATATGATCTAGATACGCTAATCAAACTGGCAGACGACCACAATCAACGCATGGAATCATAATCATGCATACATTAACTCGAAACATGCATATTCATCATAATAATTAAGCTAAGATCTTTTTCAAAGTCAACAAACCATCAAATAGAATCCAAAACCAGTAAAAATCAAAACTTTAACAAGTAATCATGATGTATCCTAGGTAGTATTAATGTTATAGCCAAGAATCATACTCAAAACACCCATAACAGAAGTAAAATACAGAAACATGGTATCAAACATAGCAATCAAAGAATAAAAATCAAAGCTTGATAACCGAATACGCTATTACTAACGAACCAGGATTCAAAAGCTCTAATCTTGCACTTCAATTAACCACTCAACTCTAGAAATCGCCCTTAAGAACTGCTCTGACGGCCAAAAATAGATTTTTTAAACCCTAGAAAGAGTCCCAACCTTTTATACCATGAAAATACGTAAAAATACCCGTATCTGGGGTCTCTTGCGTACCGCGCGAGGTTCTGGAAAGTCTCTCGCGTACCGCGGGAGAGAAAATAGTCGCGTAGGACTTCCGGTCCCTTGCGTACCATGAGATAAATGCCTCCGTCTCTCGCGTACCGCGAGAGATTACTGAATTTTTGAATTCTTCTCATCGAAATACCACAAATCGATTTATTATGGGCACCGAAACTAATATTCTAGCCCGAGATATGCCTCTTCTAAGTTTGGACTTTTTCCTGACTTTTTCCGTCCTCATCCCGGGTTCTCGTGTGCTCGTTTCTTCACACGTCTTGATCGTTTAAGCTCCAATTTTTTCTGAAACACCTACAAAACATAACATAACTAAGTACAAGCTATAAATGACTCAAAACAACTATAAAACTATACGAAAACGCTACAAAATACAAGGGAAATGCATGTGTGCTTTGCAACACATCACAATACTAAATATTACAAAAGACCTGTTCTATTACATAAAGCTAAATGTCACACAAAATACTCTAACAATCTCAAACCGTACGTTAAATGGTAAACCGTTCCCTTTACTGTAGTTAAAACACCATTTTCGTGAAGTCCTTGCTCCATAATAACTTTTGATATGCCCTAAATTATACATGTTTTGCATGCATAATAATCCCCATATTATGGTACTAATTGATTAATAACCTTGCAATTGATACTTAAAACATTTATATTTTGTAAATGCAGGTTATTCGGTGTTTAAATATAAATCAAGAGAAAATCTATCAAAAACACCAAGAATTCAAGCTTCTAGAAGGATCATTCTCGAGCTTTGACACCCAAGAAGTAAAAATTGGTTAACAAGAGTCAACCAGCAGCTAAAAGACAAAAGTGGGCAGCAGACAGGGGATACACGGTCGTGCATCCCAATGCACGGGCGTACATTGGCCCTGCTTGCTCCCCATGGCTCCCAGTATACTGCCACTCGTATCCTATGATTCCCTAGGTGTTTTCATGCCCGTGCAATCCAACGCATAGCCGTGCATTGCTCAATCTGAGGCCTATAAATAAGAGGCTTCGGTTCTTAATTCCACCACCTCAAGAACAGCAAATACACTATCCAGAGAGAGATAACTTCATAGTTAGAGTAGAGTAGAGAGTAGAGAGGCTCCTCCTCTTTGTTCCGCAACAGGGGACCCTACGAAACTCAGCGTTACGCTAGCTAGGGCAATTGATGGCTAAACTTCCTTGTATTGCTAGGGTGAAGATGATGTTTGCTGCATGTTAATGTTTGTTGGGTATAAATTTGAGACTGAAGCTGTTAATAGAAACTACAGTATCGAAACTACTATTTTCGGTTGAACATTTGTTCAATCGAAACTACCTAGTTTCGATACCTGTTTTTCACGCCCATTTGGCGGTGGCTTGGAAAACAAGGCACATGTGATTGGCCACCTATATATAGTAGAATACCTCATAGGAGGAGGGTGTGTCTGTAGAGGGAATCACCACCCCAGGGGGAGCTCACCCTAGGGTGAGACTAATTGTGAGTGTGTGAGGAGCATCATGTTTATATCAATGAAAGAATCATACGTTTTATGCTTTCAATTATCTGTTCTTTTTCACTTTTATATATTTCTGTCTGTGTATGTGATTCCCGCACCCGTCTCTACCTTTTTCTAATTCGAGAGTGATACCGGATCAAGGGATACCACCTCTTGATTCAGAACGGTTGAAGATTTTCTCCGCAGATTTGTGTTTGCGGATCTGCTCAGGACCTACAATGTTTGACGTATTAATTTAGTGGTATGTTTATGTCTTTAATTATTCGCTCTTAATACCGCTAATTGGTGGGCTTTTATTATTGTCTAAATCCGTCTTTATATTTGTGAGTTTCTTGATTTTAAAGCGTAAGATCGTAAAACCTTTTTAATAAAACTTCCATTGAAGCTTGTACGTCTTTATACAAGCTGAGATTGATAAGACAAGGCTTGGTCTACACTATTAAGGTCGTACATCTTTATACGAAGTTATTATGCGACCAAGAATTGGTGAACTCATGTTGGGAACGGTACGTCTTTATACTCGGTCCCATTGTTACATCGCCTCCCGGTGAACAATATTTAATCACCTATTTAACTTTAATACAAAGCATTTAAGTTCGATGTCTTACACCAACTCGGAGATAACACCAAAGAGTTGAGGGTAAATGTTGTCCCTAACGGGAGGCACTACTATTTTAATTTAAAGATTTTAACTCGTTAATCAAATGTCGTGAGGACGAGGCTTTAGCGGTGACCCGGGTAGCAAGTTTGTAGTAGTTATACCACTGGATTAGTCAACTTAACATTATCATGTACCAAACGGATTTGAAGCCTAAAGAAATACTCTTTGTGACCTGATTAGTTCCGAGATATTTACTTTTCTACTATTTACTATTCTAATCGTTACATTTCTGTTACACACATCACACACGTTTTTACTTTTCTGTTATTTACTTTACCGTAAATTACTATTCTGCTTCACAACAATGCAAAACCCACTCACTATTTAATCCGGCTAAACGATAACAAAAGTTGAGTATTGGAACTCGACCGTGTCCATTGGTTCGATACTTGGATCTTACCTAAACTATATTACGCTGCGATAGGTACACTTTCCTTTTGTGTGTGTTTTAAGTTAAAGTAATTATCATTTTATAAATTTAAAACCTGATCTCGTGAATCCAATATCTATAAATATATTATTATTTAATATATTTTCTATATACTTGACAAGACACGCATCAAGTTTTTGGCGCCGTTGCCGGGGACACGGTGATTTCAAGAAAGATTCGAGTTAACGGATTAGCCTTTTTAACCTTAACATTTATTTTTATGGTTTGTTTTTATTGTTCTTTACAACAACTTTCATGGATTACAACTACGAGAGTTGTTATGGAGGATACCAGGACAACTATAAGTACCGCTATTTGGAGCTTTGGTGTGAGGTCTGTGGGAAAGCCCACTACACTCAAGATTGTTATCACTATCAAGGGTATTCCACATATTTTCACCAACCCTACTGGCAACCGTATGAGGAAACCACACCGGCCCAAGAAATTCAACACTCAACTCTAGATTCCGACTCATGGACCCTAGGAAATCTGTTTCATCATTTGGAAGAAATTAAGGTTCAAATCCTAAAGAGCTCTCCAACTGAACAACAAGTGTTTCATCATTTGGAAGAAATTAAGGTTCAAATCCTAAAGAGCTTTCCAACTGAACAACAAGATGATCTACTCAAAGTCCAAGAATCGAAAGTTATAGCTTCAACATCTTTAGTAGGGTCAAGTGACTCTAAGGAGCAAGAACCTTCCAACTTCATAAGCATGGATCAGTCAGAAGTGAGACCGGATGATTCAGAAGAGAGGGTTACTGCGACTTTACAATCACTTCTTGACTTTTCTGAGAAGCTGGAAGCTAAACAATCATAGGAGCTAGAAGTGTGAAGATCTAAAGAAGAACTGGTGGGAATCCTCAATGTGGAAGCTCAAGAAGGATGTATGGAACAGTATGGAGTTCCTATCACTTCAGAGAGAACATCATATGAAGAACCAGATTGTGAGACCTACATCCAGGAGGAGATTATACAGGAGAATGTGATCACCAATAAACAAATGACAATGTTGGCACCTCTTCCTTGCAACAGTGATAGCTGGTCTGTGACCAAGCATATCAGTGAATCATCCCATGAATCACATATGCCACGGATATGGCACATCACTCTGAGGACCACTTCTCATGGAGGAAGCAATGTTCATCCAATGAAAATTACGTGACAAAATTATCATACCGGGGTGACCGTCTCCTTCACTACATGGGTTTATTAAAGTTCGGTCCAGAAAAATTCAAGTGGTCGTGGAGTGATTTAATTACATTGTTTTCTTTAGGTGCTCTTCTATAGAGCATTCTAAATTTGGCAGGTTTACCAAAATTTTCGTCGAACAAGTATTGATAGTATCAGTCTAGGGGGAGATTGTTGGGTATAAAATTGAGACTGATGCTATCAATAGAAACTACAGTATCGAAACTACTAGTTTTGATTGAACAATTGTTCAACCGAAACTCGGTTGAACATTTGTTCAGTCGAAACTACTAGTTTCAGTTGAACAATTGTTAAATCGAAACTACGTTTACAGGAACCAGTAACAAAAAAAGATAAGGTGATAGAGGATCTAAAGACTGAACTAAGAGAATGCAATGAAGAAGTAAAAGATCTAAGGCTGGAAGTTGGTGGCTTACATACCCAACTTGATACCCAACAGAAGATAATCTCTCAGCAACAACAAGATTTCAATGCTATATCTGATATTGTTGAGCAAATCAAGGCTTCAATGGTTAAATCTACTCAACAAGGAATCCCTTCCACAGCTCAGGGGGAGACCACTTCTGCTGGTGGACCCTCTTCCCCTGCCTTTGTTATAAATCCTCTGTCTGCATTGACAATCTTCATTGGTCAAGTTGCCAAGACAAAGGAATATGTGGAAGTAAAAATCGAGGAAACTAATTATGATCTCCCATCAGCCAGTGAAAGGAGAGCTATTAGAGAAAGAGGAAAATGAAAAGAATAAAGTGTTGATGTTGTTATTCTTGATGAAGAAGAAATTGGGTCAGATCATGAGCTGAATGCTCTTTTGGATGAGATTGACAATTATGGATTTAATGATGATTATCTAGAGATTTTGGCTACAGAAGATCTGCATGAAGAAAATGTGAGATACTTCACAGAGAAAGGAGAAGAGATCTAGGCACTCTTTGATGATGATAAAGATTAAGCTAGTGTTAAAGTTGATCTGGTAAATACTGAACCAACCCTCACTGAACCAACTCAAACAACTCACACTGAATCCACCCTAACTAAACCAATCCAAGCTTCTAAACCAAATCCAGATTATCCCGATCCTAAAAGGCCTTGGATGAGGAAGCTGCCTGTAGAGGAGCCTCCCAAATACTATGAATGGTTCGCTGAGTATCACGAGCTGAAAAGACCCCCTGTGGGATGGAAATATGACAATGAAAGAGGTCTGTATATTGTGAGGAGATATAAGGGAGGAGTAGAAAACTTTAAAACTCCTCATGAGTTCAGCTCACTCCCTAGATATGATCTTAAGACACTTTCCAAATTACCTCTACAGAATCCTGGTAAAGTCAATGAGGCACGTAACTTTGAGTTGTTCCTGAAACAACAAGCCCTCAAAGACTTCAGGTCAATGAAGACCACTCTTCCAAAAAGAATTATATCTAAAACTAGGATTCATCCTAGAACACAAAAGCCCTGGGTAAGCCTTCGGTACAAGCCAGCAGAAACTGTCAAATCAGTCATACTGCCATGATCAGTACCAGTCTAGCTACAAAATTTCATAAAGTGGTTTTACAACTCAACCATTGGAAGTGTTGTAATCGAGTGTGAAGGCAAAGAAGACATTCATATTTTTGAGCCCATGGAGGTTTTAAAATTTCACCCTGAGGATCTTGAAGTATATTCAACAACCCCATCAAGCTCTTTCAAGGAGATGATGAAGCTGATGCTAAGGGCTATCAAAGAGTGGTGTCTTTGAATGTCAAGCCATTTTTAAAGAAACCAAGTCAAGAGCCAACTGCTTAGTGAAGAGTTGAAGACATTGATGCAGTAGCTTAGGGGGAGATTGTAGAGTCTTATATTTTGTATAAGATGTTGTCATCAATGTATTTCTTTTGAACAATGTTTAGTTAAGTCTTGATTACTTGTAATTTCATTTTATGTAATTTCCTATTTTTATTCCAAGTCTGGGCTATCGAAACTACCTAGTTGCGATTGAGGTTTGTTCAATCGAAACTAATAGTTTCGATAGATAGGAAGTTTCGATAGGAGGTTCATTTATTGTAAATGCTCAACCGAAACTACTCGTTTCGGTGAGAATAGTTTTGATGCCTGTCAGCTTCCTATAAATAGCCTAGTTTGAGAATGTTTAGGTGTGGATAGCGCCTGTAACCCTGAAATTCTCTCTTTCACAGTTTTTCTGAATCAATACACATTTGGTGTTATTTCATCTGTTGTTCTTACAATTTCATATCTTATTTGTGTTGATTCCTGTGTGGTTTACCTGTTTATCTTCACCAATTCTGTTTCTACCCTCTGTTTCACCACCAAACACACAGATTCCGATTGTGTGTGTAATTGATCTGTTGAGTTATTTTTGATTGAAATCTGGACCTACAGAATTTCAAATCAATCCATCCAAATTAAAATTAAAACTAAAAATAGACTTTTAAAATACATAAATCAATGATTCACCCGTTTTAGCACAAAAAATTTGAAATTATTAAAAATAGAAAACTGTGGAAAATCTTTGATTTGTGAAATTGGGCCACTTAATGGGGGGAAATTGGCTCGGACCACTGGGACGGGGGCCCTCTAACTCCAAACGTAGCTCAAGTTATGACTGTTTCAAGTTTGAAAACTTTTTATTCTATTTTTCTCTGTCCAGCTAGTCTAGGATAGACTCCACTAATTCTTGGATCAGCTTATTATCATTGTACGCATGGTTATCAAATGGGTTGGATGAACCTTTCCATATTACAAGCCACCCATTTGTCAGATTATTCCACCACTTGCACTAAATTGGAAATTCACGAAACACGTACAGGTCTGGCCAACGAACCTTAAATAAACGTGGCACTTCTGGGAGGTAACCCCATGATCATGAATAAATTGAGAAGTTGTTGCATACGGCAGAAAAACATGGACCCCAGATTTGTTTACAAATTCAAAAGTTTCACGTACATCAGCCTCCAGGTATGCCTTCTCGATACTAGGACCTTAGTAGCTTAACTACTACCTGTTATTTCTGTTTCTGTTTTTATGTTTTTCTTTGTGTGTTAAGTAGCGTAGCATCACCAAGTAGTTTCTTTATTTATTTGAGGAGTTTCGCTTTACCTCTACAAGCTTGGACGACAGCAAACCACGTCAAATTTGTGAGAGATTCGAAGGAAGTTTTTGGCGTAACACTGACTAAAATCACAAGGTTTGGCCATAGGTTATACACCAAATTGACCGGGGGAGTACCAGTTTCTTTTCCCTTAAAACTTCATGCATTTAAATTTTTGCATATCATTCCATTACATGCATTTGTACATTGATGACAATGCACAGTTTTAAGTGTGGGGTGGGGAATTAGAGATTCATGACAAACTTGTTTCCTCAAAGAAGTAAAACCAAACTCATGATTTTCTACCCATTTGACTAAAACTTTACTTTCATCAAACTTATTTTCTTAAAAACCCTAAAAATTTGGAAATTTGAAAACCCTAAATCTAAACCTCTTTGAGTTCGCGTTTAAATAAACTAAAGGAATAAATGAAAAATGGCAAGTAGAAACAAATGGATATTATGCATAACAATTCACTAAATATTATCCCATCCGTTTCCATGTGAGAATAATCTAAGCCTTTTCACAAGCATTATTATCATTGTTTTTCACATGCTCTTTCGTTTGGTATACTGAGTGTTTATTCGATCGGATTTTATGCATAATTAGAACTTGTGTGACTTATACATATCGAGATCATGAACAAGTAGAAGTATGAAAATGATTGTGGCACCTAGGACTTTATTACCCTTATATATTATCTGTAAACCGAAAATCCCAAAAAAAAAATATTTCCGCCTAGATAGCCCTCTGAGCCTTAGCCTTTTCTTTTCTATTACCCACATTTATCACCCAACTAGCTTTTCGTAAACACCGGTTATTGGCTAACTGTCCTTAAAATGGAAAAATTATCCAGTGTCGTTATTTGAAGTTCATTACCATTAAGGCAATTTTGAAAATAATTTGTTTTACTCAAAAGAATTGAAATATACAAGAAGATGGATGTATTAGGAAGACATAGCCAAAATATTTGCAAGAAATTTATGGAAATATTATTTCAAGGAAATTGAGAAAAAAGAATTATTGAAGAATTTGTCTTGATACAAAAAGAAAAGAAAAAAAAATAGAAAAAGAAAGAGAGAAGTGGGTCTTTTACCGGCTAGACCTTAAAGAACTGGATATGCATTCTTTTGATTTTAATTTGCTTTTCTTCCTTCATTTCGCAAAGCCTGAATTACCAACCGAACTCCGAGAGAAGATTTTCAAAGCAACTAGTGATGAAAGAAAATGGTGGTGCAATCAAGAACAATTGCCACCATTCTGCGGCTTGTAAAAAAACGCTAAAAGAAGAGCCAAAAGATACGACAAATGTGTGAAGTGTGGCAACTGGAGCCACGATGGAAAGTGTAGCAAGAATCAAACTTATTCCCAACATGAGTATACGCATCTGATTAAAGTAGGAGCTATTAGGCTACAAGCCGAAGGAACCATACGAAAAGGCAGTAATGTGTACTACGCAGTAAGGGAAGAGTTAAGAAAGATAAGAGATCTTGGTCTTGGCAATCTGACCATAAACGAGCCCTCATATTAGTTATACCATCATGATCTGAGTACTGTAGAGGGACCTGCTAGTATTTTCCATTTTAAGCCATGAAGTCATAGCTGTGTGTTTCACGATAGCTGCAGCCCTTTTCAAACCCTTTAAAATCCCGAAAAATCTAAAACATTTACATTTTCACCCTTTATTTTTATTTTAGCCACATTACAACCCTTTTAAGTCCTCTTGATTCATGCATACTACTTAGTTAGTTGGTGGAGACTTGATTTGCATACAAGCTTATTACCATTGCATAATTCGATTCGAACTTGAGTATTCCACTTAAATTACATTATCCATACATATATAACCCTAGAGTTGAGTGAATATTGTGAGGAGTGATAGATTATGCATAATTGAAGTTGTAGTAGGCTTCCCATGGATTCCACCATCATAAAGAGAGAAAAGCACAAAAAATAGAATAAAGAGACTCAGGAGTTATCCCGGAGTGTCCAACTATTTGGAGCACCATTACCTTTGTAAAGTTTTTAGTTATGGGTATGATCATGCATGAGTTTGCTTGAGGACAACCAAAGTTTAAATTATACATGTTTTGCATGCATAATAATCCCCATATTTTGGTACTAATTGATTAATAACCTTGCAATTGATAGTTAAAACGTTTATATTTTGTAAATGCAGGTTATTCGGTGTTAAAAATATAAATGAAGAAAAAATCTATCAAAAACACCAAGAATTCAAGCTTCTAGAAGGATCATTCCCGAGTTTTGACCCCCAAGAAGTCAAAATTGGTCAACAAGAGTCAACCAGCAGCTAAAAGACAAAAGTGGGCAGCAGGCAGGGGATGCACGACCATGCATTGGCCCTGCTTGCTCCCCACGTCTCCCAGTACACTGCCACTGGTACCCTATGATTCCCTAGGTGTTTGCACGCCCGTGCATTGCTCAATTTGAGGCCTACAAATAGGAGGCTTGGGTTCTTCATTCCACACACCTTAAGAACAGCAAGTACACTATCCAAAGAAAGAACTTCGTAGTTAGAGTAGAGTAGAGAGTAGAGAGACTCCTCCTCCTTGTTTAGCAATAGGGGAGCCTACGAAACTCAGCGTTACGCTAGCTAGTATGGCCATTCGTGGCTAAACTTTCTTGTATTGCTAGGGTGAAGATGATGTTTGGTGCATGTTAATGTTTGACGTTTTAATTTAGTGGTTTGTTTATGTCTTTAATTATTCGCTCTTAAAACCACCATTTGGTGGGCTTTTATTATTGTCTAAATCCGTCTTTATATTTGTAAGTGTCTTGATTTTAAAGCGTAAGATAGTAAAACCTTTTTAATCAAACTTACTTTGAAGCTTGTACGTCTTTCTACAAGGTGAGAATGATAAGCCAAGGCTTGGTCTACACTATTAAGCTCGTACGTCCTAATACGAACTTATTAGGCGACCAAGAATTGGTGAACTCATGTTGGGAACGGTACGTCTTTATACTCGGGGCCATTGTTACACCGCCTCCCGGTGAGTAAAATATAATCACCTATTTAACTTTAATATAAAGCATTTAAGTTCGATATCTTAAACCAACTCGGAGATAACACCAACGAGTTGAGGGTAAATGTTGTCCCTAATGAGAGGAACTACTATTTTAATTTAAAGAATTTAATTCGTGAATCAAATGTCGTGAGGAAGAGGCTCTAGCGGTGACCCGGGTCACAAGTTTGTAGTAGTTATACCACAGGATTAGTCAACTTAACATTATCACATACCAAACGGATTCGAAGCCCAAAGCAATACTCTCCGTGACTTGATCATTTCCGAGATATTTACTTTTCTGCTATTTACTATTCTGTACGTTACATTTCTGTTACACACATCACACATGTTTTTACTTTTCTGTTATTTACTTTACCGTCATTTACTTTTCTGCTTCACAAGCACACAAAACCCACTCACTATTTAATCTAGCTAAACGATAACAAAAGTTGAGTATTGGAACTCTACCGTGTCCATTGGTTCGATACTTGGTTCTTACATAAACTATATTACGCTGCGATAGGTACATTTGCCTATTGTGTGTGTTTTAAGTTAAAGTAATTATTATTTTATAAATTTAAAACCTGATCTCATGAAACCAATATCTCTGAATATATTATTATTTAATATATTTTCTATATACTAAATAGAACACTAACTCGAGCCATTGTCTACCTCCCTTAAAAGAGGATTCGTCCTTGAATCCTGCGTCGGTACTAACCATCCCAACATATCCTTCCATTCTTACTCGTGCACCAAATCCATTCAGTGCCAAGAATTCACCCTCACCCTATTTGTTTTCATCACTTTGCTTCGCAATACGACCACCCTCCTTGGTTTTAAACGAAGTCTTTACGTTACCCGCTTTCAACCTTGGTACTTGTAGGTCTCACCTACACATTCCCTTATCTCCCATCCCTCCAGCCATTAGTCAAACAGCTGCATTTCCAACTTTCGCTACCCGACACCTGCTGGAAGTTGCCTTCCATGATTGCCTTGATTACTAATCCTTTTACGAAGGTTTCGTTGTCATTGTCCTTGACAATACCTCGTCACTCACATTATTCTTAAGAACATCGTACGTATCATATCTAGTTCTACGTAGCATAACACTGTTTATTGCCCGCTCACCTATCACATTTTCACTTCATCTCACGGGAACAATTGCCTTTGTCTCTTGTATGATCCTGGTGATCCCATCACCTCGACAGTCATCTTCCAAAATAGGCTTCTTGCTATCACGTCTATAAAAATTCGCCAGGCTTCCAAATTGAGGTCGTCATACTTCTCGCCTCATACCCTAAACGCCATTTTACGATGATTTCTCAAAACTCAGGCATCACTGCTTTACCCATATAAGTATTACACATGTCTCTCTCTGATAATCTCTAGGAGCTTGTGCAAAGCTACACTGGTCTCAACCAAATCTCTCTACCATTGTATCTTTTTACTTCATTAATACGTGTTTAATACGCCTCTTAAGTACATACATACACCCAACACTAAGGCCATCTTCATCAGCTCTCGATGTTCCTCAAAAGCACATTTACCACCGTCATGTCCGTTTCAACAGCCAATGCATTTATCTCACTTAGATTCTCCACATGAGCTCACTTTAAGCTAGTCATACACTTACCATCGTAGGCATTTCCTTCCCAGAAACTTATGTGCAATCCTGCACTTACCCCCCCTTTGAACTTCACCTTCCTTGTCATTGCTATGAAATTTACAAACATGAAGTTTGCCCTATCATAAGCCTCAGCTATCCGCCTCCTCGTTTTGATAGAAAATCACCACTCTTTTGCCAACACATGTTGACCCAACCCTTCGTTTGGAATACAACCATGCAGTCCATCACGTCGCGTCATTAATCTGTGCTGAAATCTCCAGCGTCGTCACAAATATAAGCAAATGCTCCAACGTCCACGCAAATGCTTTCAGCATCAACTCTCACAACTCCGCCCTTTGGCTTTGTTCTCCGAATTCCTGAGATATAAGCATAGGCATCTCATAAGAGCACCTCACCGATCATCTAGAAAGACGTCAGAACTCCTCGCATCACCTCGATGTATCAACACCGAGAAAATTCGTCAAGATAGAAATACTATGCTTAAGCACACCGACCACCCATCCTATGCACGACTAATCGTGTATTACAAGGACACACACCGACCCAACATAACGACTAAACACACAATGTTCTACATACGTACTAGTAACTTAACTTTCTAACTCACACAGAGTGCGCACAGAACTAGGTAGACCTGAGCAAATCTACGTGTATATAATATGACCTCGTCATTTATAGACACACAACTGCTGAACTCCACCTTTCATTCATCATAACGGTAGCCCCTACCACACATCATCACGTACTCACACAGAGTTCACACAGTCGTACCCCGCACGGGTTGTACCAATGGTTCAGGACGACACACTACTCAACCTAGATATAAGTTATCACTCTACACATTCACACACATAATATTTATAATCATAATATCCCACAAGATCCTATCCTGAACATTTATACCTAGACACAAGGTATATAACTACAAATTCCCACAGGACCTCGTCCAGAACACTCACACAAGGTGCAATGCACCCATTGCAATCCAAACATCACCTACACATTAACACATAGGTGACACTATCTCATGATCGTAGACATAGACAAATTCAAAACTCATGTCTATATAAGTCTACTCATACATCTAATCAACCATACCCTAGTTATCACTACAAAGATCGCATTTAGTGCTAGCTCACGTCATTTAGAATGTAATCACACAATCACACCATATCATTATATATGTTCTAATCACCATGCGGTAAGACTCACAATAAATGTCAAAATCAAATAATCAATATTTGAATTGAGCATCACCCTACGTAAACGTGTAATCAGTCATAGCATCAAATCACCCCGAAATCTCTCGTGACAACTGCCACACTAACTAATCATCAAGCAATCGAGCATCTCGAACACTGTCTCCAAAATCACTGCTAGACCACGTTGGCGTGTCTTCCCTTGGTTCCTGCTCATCACTCCCCGAATCATCCACTGGGTCCTCCTTAAATGAAGCTCCCATAGCTGCCGCAAGTGGTCGATCCCTCGACCATGCAAGTCCACATCCTGAAGGGAAATCGTGTATTGCTGACATTGCTCTCCTTTTCCATCACGTCTTTCCAATTATAGCTCCACGCGGTATGTCGTTGACCGAAGTTCTAGTCACACTTGGCGTAAGAAGCGCTAACACCACTCCCATCTCACTAGTAGTGTCATCCGCATCAGTCGTCGTCTTGACTGGTCGATCTGCGTTTCCCCCTATCAAAAGCTCCACGCTTTACCGATCTCGCATGCTTCATCTTAACCCTCTAATCCTACTCAAGATAGAGCGTTGGAGTGGTTACTATGGGCAACAAATTCAGAATCGGAGAGTAATCATAGACTACCAAATCACGGTGATCAAATGCAATTTGGTGGTCTACATTACGGCTCGGATTCTAAACCTTTCCCATCTTACTCACACTAATTTTCTACCTTTCACACACCCCGGATGCACATGCATCCACACAACTCACATATCACCACGAAACAGTCTAGCAATTATCATATTTATCACAGTTTCACACCACATATAGTTACACACAAAATCACTAAGCCATGCCGACACACCAAACTATCTCATATAGTTACAAGTAATGCTACTCCGCAATATCTAACTCACAAAACACCTAAGCATACCACATAATCACAACTATCTAACACGCAGCTTACGCAACATGATTCCACACGGAACCATAAATCATTTACTCACACCAACTACTTCACCCAGTGTAACATTACACAGACGATAATTAATAATTACTGCTCAACTCAAAGGACGTACCTCTTTGCTCGCGGTCACCCTCATCCCATTTTCAATTAAAGTTAAGGGATTTTATTTATTTAAAAACACCAGTTTTCTCTTAAAGCTCGGCTCTGATACCAACCTGTAAACAGTTGGTTCTCATCACTAGGTATTCTCTTAAAAAGTACTCGTTTAATAAATCAAAACTACAGCTGAAGTCTTTCTAAAATAATAATTACTCTTTAACATCGTTATCGACATTAAGTTTACCTAATGAACGCCTGCACACTGATCCGAGTAGAACCGCTTCCAAGCCAAGATACGTCAACCACAAAACTCACCTGCAAAAACAATCTAACGTACACACAAAGTAAGCTACGTTGAGTGAGTTCTAATAATTTAATTTAAATAAAAGCCATTTCATCGCAATTAATGTTTATGTCCATCCAGGACACCCTCTGGTCCTTATAAAATAGTTTCACACCTTATTATCATATAGATAACCCCTGTTATCTTATGATATCCCAAAAGGATCACCACCCAGACTCATCCCACACAAACATAACCTCATAAACCTCACCGACATGAACCGAACTTACTACACTGAATACTCGTAATCTACCACCCGTATTACCCGAAAACCTGGTTAACACAACCAATCCCTAGACATTGGCTTACTCAGCCTTGACTGTAGGGTTGTGATTTTTGTAAGCTAATGTCATCATTATAACTTTTGAATAATTTGTACTTTGTTTCATTTCCTTGTATTTCTGTTATTTCAGTTGATGTAATTTTATGTTTTTAGTCTAAGTCTGGGCCATCGAAACTACCTTGTTTCAGTTGAGGTTGTTCAACCAAAACTAGTAGTTTCGATAGATGGGAAGTTTCGATAGGTTGATCTTTGATGTAAATACTCAACCGAAACTAGTAGTTTCGGTGAGTATAGTTTCGATACCTATCAGCTTCCTATAAATAGCCTAGTTTGAGAATGTTTAGGGTGTGGATAGCGGTTGTAACCCTGCATTATCTCTTTCATAGTTTTTACCTTGAACCAATACAAGCTTTGAGTTATTCATTGTGTTCTTGCATTTTCACATCATTGTGTATTGTTATTCAAGTTTGGTTAGCCTATTATCTTCACCAATCTTCTGTTTCGTACCTCGGTTTCACCACCATACACACCCATTCTGCTGGTGTGTGTGTGTGTAATCGATCTGTATTGTTGATTCTGCCTAGAATCTGGACCTACAATTGGTCTTGTGATTGATTTTAGGTGTTTCTAGCCTCTGTTTGAAGTTTTTCTGGATTTTGAAGTTCTGTGCACTGTTCCATTGAAGTTTCGAGTACTGTTTCATTGTATTCGGGTACTTTTGTTCGAGTTTGTCAATTTGAAGACTGGATTCATAATCAGTAGCGATTTTAGAAGATTTTCATTGGATTGGATCTCTATTATCATTACTTTGTTTATTGAAGTTGTTCATCAATGGTGTTTTTGTGAAGCTTGGTGAAGAAGGCATCGAAACTACCAGTGGACAATTTTTGTTTTCTGTTGTGTATCGAAACTTCCTGTCTGAGAAAAGGTATCTTCGAAACTAGTAATTTTGTCTTATCTATATCGAAACTAACCTTTGTAGCAGTCTCACCCGAAACTACTGGTCAACGGAAACTTCTGTTCACCCGAAACTAGTTTCTATCGAAACTTGTAGTTTCTGTTGGTTCTCCTTGGTGTTTATTCTAGTTTCTCATCATCGAAACTAGTTTTTCAGGCTCTTGTTCTTCTATCGAAACTAGGAGTTTCATGTAGTGTTTCTCCAATCGAAACTAGTTGTTTCAGTCAGTATTCTGTCACCCGAAACTAGCTTCTGTTCAAAATTTGTAAGTTCTGAAAATGCCATCTTCAAGCAACAATGATTATGCTGGGGGAAACAAACGACCTGTCTTGGTGTCCCCTAGAGACTTTGATGATTGGACTAAGAAGATGAAGACTTTTTTTCAATTCCATGACCACAATCTTTTGCTGTCAATCACTGATGGTCAACACAAGCCAGTTACTACCACTGCAGATGTTCAGCGTCCTAAGATTGTTGCTGAATATGATGAGAAGGATGTTGCTCTAATTGTCCCAGACAAAAAATCTTATAGATCTATTGCTATGACTCTTCCTATGGATGTGTTCAACATATCTGTTGAGTATACTACCACTAAGGATCTTTAGGTGGCCTTATGTACTAGGTATGAAGGAAGTGCTGAGGTTAGGGAAAGTAAGAGAGATATGATCAAGAAGCAGTATGAGATGTTTAGTAGTGTTCCTGGAGAGCCTATGTCTGACTTAATCAACCGGTTCTCAAGCATTGTTTCAAAGTTGAATGTTTTAGGAACTGAGTATCCAACTGTTGAGCTGAACAAGAAGCTGCTTGATTCACTGCCCGAGGAATGGAATATGTATAGATTTATGATCAAGAAAACTGAGAAGCTAAGTGATTTATCACAGCAAGAACTCTATAGCATTCTAGAGTCTTATGAGTTGGAGATAAAGAATGGTGCAGTCACTCCAACAAATCAGTCAGGAAATACCGCTCTTCTTACTGGTCAAAATTCCTCCACTGCATTCAGTAAAACCACTATGGCATACTTTCAGACTGATGTCCCACCTTCTGTTTCTAGATGGATATTGACTGGTGTATGGCCTTGCTGACTTTGAGGGCTAAAAGATTCATAAAGAGGACTAGGATGGATAGGTTCAAGCAAGAAAAGACTATGGCTTTTGACATCAAGAAGGTGAGATGCTAAAATTCTGACCAACTAGGTCCTTTTGCAAGAAATTGCAAGGAGCCATCATGAAAGGAGCATCATGAGAAGAAGAACTCATTTGGAAAGCAAGATGCTAATTCTCCAAAATCCACCACATCTTCAAGCTCAACAGCTCTGGTCTGTCAAGCTGATGGACAGTATCACTGGGGAGAACAGAATGAGGAGGCAGCAGATTAGGCATTGATGGCAGACATTGAAGAGAAGGAGAAGTGTGTTATGATTGAGCCAGCTGAGGATCTCACCATTGTACCAGCTGATGTAATGTCTAGACTTTGTAAAGCTCAATTTTGTTTAAATGAAATTGAAAAATATACATTCATTAACTAAGCCTTGGTAGATGAACGTGATCATATAAAGGTGATATATGATTCTGTGGCTAAAAATGAGAAATTATACTTAAATAAAATTTATGACATTTCTAGAGAAAACCAATCTTTAATTGTGCAACTTACTACCCAAAAGAACAATAATCAAATTTTAACTGAAAGACTTCAAAAGGCAGAAAAGGCAATTTTTCAAGTTGAACACATGGGTATGGATCAGAAAATTTTGTTTGGAATCATTGATAAGCAAATGCATAAGAAAGTCACAGAAGGCATTGGGTATAACTCTCACCCACCACCTTATTCTAAGTCTGGTTGATTTGCCAATATGCCAGCTCCTCATGTTCCCACACCTTTTGTTTGCACTTTATCTGCTGATGATTATATTAAAAATTCAGATTCTGACAGTTTCGCTTCTTGTGCATAGTCAGATTGTGTAGGTTCCGAAGATGATTATGATGGGAGTTCTAGTAAGGGAAATGTTTTAAATGAACTTAAGTCGGATGAATGTAATATGCACAAGATATTTGTGAACACGTTGAAAATTTGTATTTTGGTTCTATACCTTCTGAGCATGACAGTTTGATAAATGACATTTCTAAGTTTAAGAATGCTTTACCTTTTTGTTCCTAAATCTGTAAATGCTATGAGTTGTATTGCAAATTTTAAAAGTGTAGAGTTGTTGTGACGGATGTTTCACAAGAAACCATGAGCAATCTAGAATTTTTCATATTAAAAGAGGATCAAAGTCTTCAAGAAAGATTTGTTGAAGAGAGAGTTAGCTCTAATTCTGATGCCTCAACATCACAATCATCTTCATCATATTGTGATGAAAATTATCAGGCTAAGCCGTCATGTGATAAAATTTGTTTTAGCTGTGGAGAATCCAATCATGTTTTCAAAAGTTGTAATTTGACTACATATCAATTCAAAGAAGAAAATATACCATCTTCTGTTCTAAATTCAGCTGAATGTGATTCAAATGCTTTTTCTAAGTCACAACATAGAAGAGATTTGAGACGTAAAAGGATTAAAATTGCTAAAAATCGTTTGAAAAGGACATGGAAAATTAAGATAATGATCTTTTTGATAACCGTACTTCATTAAAAGAGGATTCTGATTTTGATTTCAGATAAGTATCTTGTGATGTTAAGAAGTTGCAAGTCAGTAATGGCTTGGGTACCAAAATCTGATTAACTTGGTCTGTGTAGGGGCAATCGAGGAGGACTTGAGACAATATCTGGCATGTCGACAATGGTTGCTCAAGACATATGACCGGTCATTTTTCTTTGCTGCAAGATTATCATCCAATAGACGGAGATTTTGTCGCCTTTGCAGGCAATCTAAGAGGAGGAAAGATAGAAGGACAAGGAACCATGTTCAATGGTGTAAATAGCTTGGAGCATGTCAACTTTGTCCCACAGCTGAAATATAATCTGATGAGTGTGTCCCAGATTTGTGATAAAGATTTTTGTGCCCTTTTCAACTCAAGAGAGTGTTTGATTCTAAAGCCTGGAGTGGTTATTCCCGATGACCTAATCCATATGCGTGCTCCTCGAAGATTCAATACTTACAGTCTGGACATGAATAACCCATCAGGAATCGAATCGTGTTTTCTTTCAAAAGCTTCTGAAGATGAGTCCTTCCTCTGTCACAAAAGATTAGGACACGTGAATTTCAAGACTATGAACCATCTTGTTCGAGGAAACCTTGTCAAAGGTTTGCCTCTCAAAGATTTCTCTCCTGTGGAGCATTGTCTCTATTGTTCCAAGGGTAAACAACACAAATCCACTCACAAGCCCAAAACCACCAATTCCATTGACTCTCCTCTTCAATTGCTTCACATGAATCTTTTTGGTCCTGTGAGCGTCACGAGTCATGGTCGAAAATCCTATTGCTTGGTAGTAACCGATGACTTCTCTCGGTTTACTTGGGTATTCTTCCTGGCAAGAAAAGATGAGATGCTCGACACTCTGACGATTCATTTGCTGCAGATCGAGAATTTGTTCAATCAAAGTGTGAAAATTATCCGAAGTGATCATGGCTCAGATTTCAAGAATTCCATTCTGGATTCTTTTTGTGAAAGTAAAGGTATATCTCGGCAGTTCAGTGCACCTCGTACTCCGCAACAAAATGGTGTCGTTGAATGAAGAAATCATACGTTGATAGAAGCTTCTAGAACTATGATCGTTGACTCTAAGCTTCCTGTCAAGTTTTGGGCCGAGGCAGTTAATACCGCATGTTTCGTTCAGAATCGAGTTCTTATTACTAAGAGCTGCAACAAGACCCCCTATGAGATAATGTACAAGTGAAAGCTTGTTATTGATTTCTTTAGGAAATTTGGGTGTTTTTGCACAATGCTGAATACTTTGGACCAGCTGAACAAGTTTGAAGCTAAAGCTACTAAATGTTATTTTGTGGGCTATTCTTCTAATCAAAGAGCATTTAATGTTTACAACAAGAGAAGGAGAATCGTGCTGGAGTCCATTGATATCAATTGGCATGAAAGCAATCCGAAACTCCCAACTCACCCGAAACTACCAGACAACCCGAACCCTACCCTATCGAAACTAAGTAGTTTCGAAAGGGGTATTTTGGTATTTTATGCAGCTTTAAATTGAATTTCACCATATTCAGTTTCACTTTCATGCTTTTCATCCGAATCTCTCTACTCCCACATTCCACACTCACAGAATCTTTCTTTTTCATCGGTCTAAGTTTGTAAACATCAGATTGCATTTTCTGATTTCCCCTGTCGTCTTCGTCATCAGGTTTGAATATTTCTTCTTTTTGTCATAGTTTCATAAAGTGAAACTAGGGTTTTGTTGATATGGTTTTTACGATCAAATATGTGTTTATGGGGTCGTTTCTTGCTTAAATAATGTATATAGTCTCACCATTGTCAATATCTTACACTTTGATGTATATATTTACATATTACTTCAAATATTTTGGTAAGATAGTGTTTCGACACATTACAAGCCTTTCTTAACCTTTTTATGTTTTATTTATGCTATTTCTGATCTGTACATAGTTTATATATAGTTTTAATTTGTTATGATCTGTTTTTAACTTAGTTTTTCTGCTTTTTGAATCATTATTTACCTGTTCAGGGTTTTGGCATTGAAACTAGTAGTTTCAGAAAAAAGGATCTTTGTTTTTAAAATTATTATTATGAATTTGAACAAGTTTTGTTTACCTAAAACTAGTTGTTTCTCAACCGAAACTAGTAGTTCGGTCAGGCATTTCTGAAATTTTTCTAAGTGTTGACTGACTTTTTGATAATTTTGTTTTTGGCAGAAATGGACCTACTATTTGTGAAGAAGCACAATATTTGTGCATTTCTTAATGCTGCTGATCCCAAGAGTGACGGATTTGTACCCGTGCTTAATTTTCTAGCTAACTCTAATGTGAGCTTTGCTATAAGCCATAACTTGCCCATCTTTGAAGCCACAATCACACCGTTCTAGGCTACAGCTACAAGAGTAACCATAAAAAACGTGGAGCATATCAGGGCAACTGCGTACAACCAAGAAGTCCTTATTTCTGAGCCCCTCCTTTTCTCATCCCTTTCTTTGCCGCTGCGCACACACCTAGGCCGAATGACATAGGGTTTCTTCCAACAAAGTTTTTAAACCCTTACATGTTACACTCGGGCCCTTACGTCTCCTTCCATCTCCAGAGTTAAAAGAGTGAGTTTAGTTGTCAGGAAGCTTAGTGACCAACTAACCAAAAAGGATAAAGAAATCAAGATTCTGAAATCCAAACTTGCAGAACAAATAGATGAAGTAAAGGACTTGAAGGTAGAAGTTGTGACCTTGAAGAACCAGCTCGAGATCCAGCAATCACAACTTGCTGTGCAACAGGAACTATTGTTAAAGCAACAACAAGAACTCCTTGCTATAACTTCTTTGTTTAATCAAATCAAAGCTTACATGGTGCAATCTTCACAGCAGACAGAAACTCAAAGGGAACCCGACTCTCAGGTTCAGGGGGAGACTCATGTATCCCTAACCACAGCAACTGGTGGTCCCTCCTCCCCTTCCTTTATAACTAACCCTGAATTCCGCTATGATTGTTCATTCAGGAGAAGCTGAAAAGCCAAAGGACTCAGTAGAAGTAAAGGTGGAACAAATGGAATATGACTTACCTTCTACTAGTCAAAGAAAGGCCGATAGAGGAAAGGGAAAGGCTAAGGAAACTGATTGAGTTAGTAGTCCTTGATGAAGAAGAGGTGGGGTCTGATCATGAACTTGATGAGCTTCTAAAACAAATTGATGATTTTGGAACCATAGATGATTTTCCTGAAATTATAACACTCGGAGAAGGGCCTGGAGAAAAGATCAGATACTTCACAGAAGGAGGATATGAGATAGAGGCTCCGTCTGACACTGAGCAAGATGATCCAAATGTGAAAGTTGCCTTTGTTGAGCCTGTAACCACTGCTGGGCCAACATGCACTCATAAAGAAGCTCATCAAATTACAACAACAGTAACACCAACAATAATTGTAACACCACAAGAAACTACTCCCTCCCACCAAGCCTCAGATCCTAGGAGGTCTTGGTTCAAGAAGCAACAAGTAGAAGAACTACCAAAACATTTATGAGTGGTTTGCAGAATACCAAGAATTGAAAAGGCTACCAGTCGGCTGGAAATATGATAAAGAAAGATTATTGTTCATCGTCAGGAGATACAAAGGAGGAGTGGAGCACTTCAATACTCCTCATGACTTCAGCGCCCTTCCTAAGTATGACTTAAGAGCCCTAGCCATGTTGCCTCTTCAAAACCCTGGAGATGTAGGGATTGCCAGAGACTTTGAGACTTTTCTAAGGAACCAGACCTTCAATGACTTCAGGTCTATGACCACTGCAAAACAAAGAAGAGTTCTCTCAAAGACCCGGATCCACCCTAAAACTCAAAATCCTTGGGTAAGCCTTAGGTACAAACCGGCAGAAACTGTCAAATCTATCTTACTTGCAAGGTCTGTACCTGTTCAACTCCAGAAGTTTAGAAGGTGGCTTTATAATTCAATAATTGGAAGTGCTGTCATTGAATGTGAAGGAATGGAAGCCATCCATATATTTGAGCGCATGGAGCTATTAAAATTTTAACCTGAAGATTTGGAGGTTTTGTTCCACCATCCCATCCAAATTTCACATGAAGATGATGAGGCGGATGCAAAGGCATATCAGAGAGTTGTGACTGTGAATGCAAAGCCTTTCTTCCAGAAAGCAAGTGATGCAGTAGCTGCATGATGAGCTGAAGACAATGATGCACTAGCTTAGGGGGAGATTGTAGGGTTGTGATTTTTGTAAGCTAATGTCATTATTGCAACTTTTGAACAATCTGTACTTTGTTTCATTTCCTTGTATTTCTGTTATTTCAGTTGATGTAATTTTCTGTTTTTAGTCTAAGTCCGGGACATTGAAACTACCTAGTTTCGGTTGAGGTTGTTCAACCGAAACTAGTAGTTTCGATAGATGGGAAGTTTTGATAGGTTGATCTTTCATGTAAATGCTCAACCGTAGTAGTTTCAATGAGTATAGTTTCGATACCCGTCAGCGTCCTATAAATAGCCTAGTTTGAGAATGTTTAGCGTGTGGATAGCGACTGTAACCCTGCATTATATCTTTCATAGTTTTTACCTTGAATCAATACAAGCTTTGAGTTACTCATTGTGTTCTTGCATTTTCACATCGTTGTGTATTGTTATTCAAGTTTGGTTAGCCTGTTATATTCACCAATCTTCTGTTTCATACCTCAGTTTCACCACCACACACACCCATTCCGCAAGTATGTGTGTGCGTGTTTGATTTGTATTGTTGATTCTGCCTAGAATCTGGACCTACTTTGACCAGGGCTCTCACAATTCAACGGACACGATAGTTGTAAACACCACATCATAATTCTGAAACAACGGTCAATCTAACATTAATCACCTCATTAATATCATCTACACAACGTAATAATATCATCTTATGCATAGCAAATATAACTCAACACTTGCATGCAGTTTAACACATAACTACGCACACAAACACATAGCTCGTCAATACACCCTCGTTAGGGCGTTCAACACACCCCGATGTTTAGCATGATGAATATTTTCACCTTAGGTGACTTCTGGAAGGACCTCGTCCTCCACAATCCCATTTTCCGTGTCATAAAGACAACGATGCAAACACAATACCCACCGTGTCACAAGGACGATGACACAAAACACACAACATCAAGCACATAAGCCACAACAATCTACTACCATTTACATGACTCTTTAACTACACCTGCAACCCACACATAGTACTAGCATAAGATATCCTACACGTAATCATAAACGCCTAGCTCTGCAACCGTCCTCTCTCTCAAAACCTGAACTTGTTAATGTATGATCAAGTGATCAGAGTACGTTCAAAACACACATCGACTAGCGTAAATAAATAAATCCTGACACTCGTCTTATCTGCTCGTCCGTCCGATTCATCGAACCCTTCTCTCCATGAATACTCGTATAAACTCGCCCTTGACCTGTTTGGAACCTGAGTACACGAAACAGGCTACATGCGTGCATGTAACCATGCCATGAAAAACCCTAATCCCATGAGAGCACACGTACCCGAACCGGTTGTATACACTTATGCATATCATACACGAAGAACCTTAACCATGCGTAACGTATGAACTTGTGTCAGGTTTCATTCGCACGCACAAGCCATGCATGACTCTACTCAGAAATGGCTCTATCCGGGTTCCCATGCATGCACATATGTATCATGCAAAACCCTTCTCGAGAAACCATAGCCGGTTCCCGCTTCCGCCCGTTGCCTTCTCGACAGTACACCACCGCCAAGTTACCGCCGTCTTCGTCGTTCATAAAATCCTAGTCGAGCCCTAATCAGTCAATACCACCTTGGTACTCCGCCGTTAGCCACCGTGATGCACCACCATGACCGGTAGTCACCATCACTTTCCGTTGTAGTCTCCCTGCTGTGCACCCAAAACACCCACCGGTCGGCCAAATCGCGTCATCCCTATCCGGCCCCACTTACCTCACCATCATAGCCACCTCCTGACCGTCGTCACTCACCGTCGAACACCTTTGCTAGCTTCTCTAGCCACCATGACACACCGTCGTATCGCCATAGCCTCCCCGTATCATTGCTGGCTTCTCGCTACGCCACCACGACCACCACCATGGTTGCTGTCACGTACCACCACCCTCACTGTTACTTCACCGCCATTAACGTTCTCATCTCTACTCCGATGACCAAGAACAAACGCTAAAACCCTAATAGCAATTTTCAAGCAAAACACTAACAGAAACTAGAAAAAAGGATACGAACTAGGATTACCTTGGTAGGAATGGAGTTCGTGCTCGGAATCGCCTTATAACCACCCTCTCCGGTTTCTCCCCAGTCACCCTTCCCTTGCTCGTCCCTTTCCTTGCCACTACGTACACACCTAGGCCGAATGGCCTAGGGTTTCTTCCAACAAAGTTTTTAAAAACCTTACATGTTACACTCAGGCCCTTATGTTTCCTCTATTGTACGCTTCGATCTCAAACCGTATGTTAATGGAAAATTATTCCCTTTACTGCAGTTAAAACACCCTTTTCGTGAAGTGCTTGCTCCATAATACCTTTACATATGATCCGGGCAGTCCACTAACCCGAGCCATTGCCTTTAAGATTTTCGAGATGTTACATCTGCCCCTGTAATTATAGGTTTCGTCCTTGAGACCTATTATAGGTCAAATAACCGAGGGTACAACTCCCTCATTTCTAATTCAGTCTCCTACGTGGTTTCAGACCCCTTTCGATGTTTCCACTGAACTTTGACTAGTGGAATGACTTTGTTGCATAGTCATTTATCTTTGAAGATCCAAAATTTATAGGGGCTCGTCAATATAATTAAGGTTATTGTTTACTTCGATGTCATCGAGTGACACCTGAGCCGACTCGTCCGCTAAGCAGTTACGCAAGTGCAACACGTGAAAAGTAGGATGTATTCCACTTAATTCTTTTAGCAGCTCTAAATGATATGCTACTTCCCCAACTCGTGCCGCAACTTTAAACGGTCCGACAAACCTCGGACTCAACTTTCCCCTTTTCTGAAATCGTATTATTCCCTTCCAAGGGGACACTTTTAACAGTACCATATCCCCAACTTGAAACTCGATATCTCTCCTTCTTCTATCTGCGTAAGACTTCTGCCTATCCTTACCGGCTTTCATAAGAGCTTTGATCTGGTCACACGTCAAGACTTGCAAAGTCTTTCTCCTAATTTCACACCAAAAGACGAGCGTCCTACACTTCCTACCATACAACATCTCAAAAGGTGGCATGCCAATAGTTGTATGATAGCTGTTGTTTTAGGAGAACTCCGCCAGTGGTAAGTGACTGTCCCAGCTACCATCGAAGTCAATGATACATGCCCATAGCATGTCCTCAAGAGTTTGAATGGTCCTATTGGACTAACCATCGGTTTGTGGGTGGTACGCTGTGCTTATGTTGAGTCTAGTACCCATTGTCTCATCGAATATTTTCCAGAACCTCGATGTGAATCGTGTGTCCCGGTCCGACATAATTGGCAAGGGCATACCGTGTCTGGTTACAATCTTGTTCATGAAAAATTATGCTAGCTTCTCAAATGAAAAAGTCTCTCATATAGGTAAGAAGTGATCACTTTTTGTTAATCGATCCATAATCACCCATATGGTATCATGACCCTTAGCTGTTGATGTACCATCATTTATACATATTTTACATGCATAATTATCCCCATATTAATCACAATTATAGACAAAATGATAAGAATTGATACTTAATCTATTTAATTGTGTTATAACAAGATAATTATCCTTGGTTTGTAAAAGCATGAAGAAATCACTCAAAATCAAGGAGAAGTCAGCATTTGGGAGTCAATTGAACGAACCTAGAACCAGAAAGTCAAAGTAGGAAGTCAAAAGTCAACAGGGAGCAGAAAAGTCCCAATGCACGGGCGTGAATTCCAATGAAAGGTCGTGCAAAGGTCCAAATCTGCCCCTGTGCTCCCTAAATCTGCCAGATTCCATCACGTGCAAGAAAAGGGCACTTTGCACGCCGTGGAATCCAATGCACAGTCGTGCATTGCCAAAATCTCAGCCTGTAAATAGCAATCTCATTCTAGTGTTTTAGGTGTCCAAGACCAAGGGTTGTGAAGACCCTAGTACTCTGCTAGAGCCGGAACTCTCTTGGTTTTGGTCCATTTTAGCTTTTTCGTTTTTATTTTCCTTTTAAAGTCTTGTAATTTGAAATGATTCTTCTCGTTCGAATAAACAAGAGGGAAGCTATACCCACTCTCCGTTGGTGCGGGAATACTTCCACACATTGTCTGAGGGTTAGTGGAGTCACTTGTATGGTCATTCGTGGCTAGTCCTCTTGCGTTGCTCGGGTTGGTTGAACTTTAATTAATGAAGTATTTTTAGTATGTTATGTTCTTAAAGTCTTTCCATTAATCTATCTTAAAAAGACAAGAATAAGTGTTCTTTAAACCAACTTAATAATTTTAAATCTTGTGTGTTTCTTAAACAGGGCTTCTTATTTTGAAAGCTTATTCGAGTTTGTACGGTCTATATACAAATCTTGGTGCTAGCAACAGCCGAGTTAGTATAGATTTAAGTTTATGGGTTGATTGGAGGTTTAGGTATTCAACGAGTAGTTCGAGTCCTGACTGGACCTTATCAAACGTGTCGGTATTTCTTTATTTCTCTTGTGTTAGCTTGTAGAGGACTTTTAGCGGGAGCCATGAGGGTTGATCTTGAGAATGAAAGTTATATTTATTTAAAATCTTATTATAAGTAAAGACAACTATTTTAAGAATATAAAATGTTAGGTCCGAGCTTTTATAAAGTAGCTCTGGAGGGAGTTCTGCATTCCAACTTTACAAAGGAAGTTACACGACTTGACGTACGTCAGTCGACAGGATAATCTTAGTCCGAAAATAATTCACGGGATAACCGATGGATTTGAGACCCCGTTAGGATCCCGGGGATTATTAGTAATAGTTGGCCGACCGTATCCACTGTTCCGTTATGAAATACTAACTCCCCTTTCGAAAGGGTTAGTACTTGTCACACCCCGACCGATGGCGGAATCATCGGGGCGGGACATGTAGACTGTTCATAGTACATGGTTGACTAAATTGAAATATATTAAAGTCAAATTTGCATTACAAATAATCCAAGTACAACCAAATTCAAACAATGAAACATAAAACAACTGATAGAATTCTTGATTTAAATTGCTAAGTCAAAATCCTATATTGAGCACGTCTTGAATCATTCTCACATATTAGGGCCTGAAACATGAATAAAATAAAGTCAACTAAAAAGTTGGTGAGTATAACACAGTTGTATATAGATAGCATATAGTTGAAAACAAATCCTTTACAAGACATGATAAAATAAGGCATTTATGGGGAGCAGCTATTGTGTAATCAAGTACAACCAAACCTTTGTAACTAGTATGCAAATTGTGTTGTCGGTATCAATCACCTCCACGTGGGTGGGTTTGTCAGACTCAATAGATCTATCATTGAAAACCGTCGGCTTGTATAGTTAATGATTGCACATAAGTTTTCACAAAGATTAGCACAACTAGCACTCGGGCACAAAGCTCAAATTTTGCACACATGTATGTAAATAGGATTTTGCACTTGTGTTGTTTGTGTAAATGTAAATGTGTAATGTGTATAAAGTTCATGTTCCACCCCAAAAGTGTAAAAGAGTAAAAAGGGGTTGTGAATACTCACTTGGTATGGAAGTGTAGCTAACAAAGAGTATAGATAAAATAAGAATCCTTGATACGCACGAGTTAACCTAGATAATAATGTATATTGAATCAAATATGTGCACAAAGTTTAAGTCTAAAAATGAAGGTTGAATTTGTGTATAAAACTATTGATTTGTATTTAAAAGTATTGAATAACATATATAAAGTTTTGAAGTAAATATTTTTGAAACATTTTGATTAAGGTTGGGAATTAAATAGTAAAATAGAATATTTATAAAATCATTGATTATGAAAATAAAGTATGTGTTAAATGTAATTTAATAAATAAATAAGTGTTTTTATTTAAAATGAAGAATAAATAATCTTTATTTATTTATTTATAAAGTATGTAACTTACAAATAAAATGTTTTAAATGAAAAGTTTAATAACAAATTTAATTTTATAAACTTTTAATTAAATGATTTTCCATTTATTCCAAGATTAATTATTTGATCTTTTCAAATACTTTTTTATAAAACTAATTATTTTTATTTAAAAATTTAAATCTGGAATTTTTACAGATTATAATAAAACAACAATAATTATGATCAAAGATTCTGACCTAGACACGACCGTGCCTGGGAAGGACACGACCGCGCTCGAACCACGGGCGCGACCGCGCTAGTCGGGACGCGACCGGGTTCGATCAAACAGAGGCCAACTTGGACAATTCACGAGGCACGACCGTGCCTTAGCTCGGCACGGTCGTGTCTATGATTCTAAGACACAACAGAGATTAGCCCAGAGGGCATTACTAGGTCTGGACAGGAGGACACGACCGCGCTACTTGAGGCAAGGGCGCGCTAGATGATTAGCGCGACCGTGTCTCTTCCAAGTCAGACACGAATTGAACAATTTTTGTATTTATAGCGCTGGATTTGATAGGGCTTTTGATTATTGAGTTATTACGAGTCTTTTCATATAATTTAATTGCATGTAAATCGTGTTTAAGTATGGATTCGATTAAATCATTTTTATTAAAAATGAGAAATCCGGTTCAGGATGATTTCTATGATGGAAGCCCCAATTAACAGAGGGCTTTTGTTATGAGGACTAAATCGACTGAGAAAAAGGTGATAATTACCTTGGAGAGTGACTTCCGGCGACTTCGACTGCGATTCCGTCTGCTTCAACGGTTCCGAAGCTTCAGGAGAGATCGAATGGCGTGACGATGTTGCTGGATTAAGAGGGTTCTGATCGAATTGCTTGAGAGAGTTTTCTTGGAAAATATTTGAGAGAGAGTTCTTTAAGGTTGACGAATTCTGGTTAATTGGTCGTAAAGAGGATGTTTTGGTAGTATTATTTCTTAGTTAATGGGAGCAAAACGTATAACGGATTCGAATTCGAACGATCGGGTGATTAAACTGCATTTACGTTTCAACTGTTACGCAGGCGCGACAGTGCCAAAAATAGGCGCGACCGTGCCTAGGCACCGGGCGCGATCGTTCCAAAGCAAGTCGCGCGACCGTGCCAAAGCACTTGGCGCGACCGTGCTAGGACAAAGCACGACCGTGCTAGACTAGGATTTCTTGATATTTTTCAACTTTAGTCCTTGACTTTTCAGATTTGGTAAGTTTGATTAACATAGTCTCTTGTATAGCGTTTTAATTGTATATGATCGAGTAAAACTTGCAAATTTGTATAGAATCCTTGCATTTAATCTACGGCGAGAAAAATATTAAGACAGTGCACGGGTATTGAGTTCGAAATACATTACACTGAATTAAAATATGAATACTAAAAATCAGAAATGTTACAGTACTCGTAACTATGATCAACCTTACTAAAATACAACGTTAATTAACAAGTGATAACAACCGGAGTAACACCTTAAATGAGATAATATTTCTAATTACTTTTCTTTTTCCTTTTTCCTTTCTTTTTAACAAAACTCTCTTTTCCAACTTATTATCCTAGTCAGACAATAGCGAGGGTTAAGTAAGGAATCCGTGTCCATGGTTCGATACTTGGTTCTTACCCAGACTATATTACGATACGATATGTACAATTACCTATTGTGTATGTTAAAAGTTGAAGTAATTATCATTTTAATTTATAAATTTAAAACCCGATTTTGTGTAACTCTAAACAGAACATTACTAAAGATATATATTATGTTTCTTGTAGTTGGTATCAAGTTTTTGGAGCCATTACCAGCAACATGTATAAATATATTTTTACACACTAAAACACGCTATCAAATTGTTGGCGCCGTTGCCGGGGACACGGTAATTCTGCGAAAGATTTAAGCCGTTGGACTGACTATCAAATTGTTGACTATTTCTATTTCATCTTTCTGCGAAACAAAATTGGTCAACAGGGGGCAATGCACGGCTGTGCATCCCAATGCATGCCCGTGCATTGGGGTCCGGGTGCTCAGATCTTAAATTGGGGCAGAAATCAGCATTTCCTCAAAACCTCAACTCTCAAACATGCTCGGAACCCACCAAACTCACCCAAAAACGCCCGATTTTTGCCCGTTTCTTCCAATTTTTGCTTCTAATCTCACAAAGGTATGTAAGCTTGTATATTATCATTTTAAGGTGATTTCTGCTTCAAATATGACAGATTTTGTTCAAATAGGGCTAGGGTTTCATTTGATATCTTGGTTTGAATATGCTTGAATATGAACTCAATGCTTAATCTAGATGCATATTTGACTATGTAGGATCATAATGTAACACTTTTTGGTCATGTTTGGGTAAGATTTGTTCAACTAGTATGAATGGGTTTTTGAATTTTGACGTAGAACTCTTGAACTTGGTAATACAAATTGAAGCATGAATCTTGTATATATGTGTTTAGGATTTAGTTTAGATTGTGGGAAATTATTGATTAACTGAAATAGGTCAAGAATTTTGACGGGTTTGACTTTTCTGAAGTTAACATTTTGACCATCTATGTTTATAGTCTTATTGCACCGTTCAAATTTGCACCTTGTTTGATTAATTATAATATACCATTTTTGGACTCGAGAAACATAATCATGCTATAACCATGCGCGGATTTGTGTTTCTTTTATGTGGTCCTAAAAATAAAAATATATAGTTCATATCAATATCAAGCTTTTGCCTAGTTCACAATCAAGTTCTTGGCATTGTGTTGACGCTATCAAGTTTTTGGCGCCGTTTCTATATGTGTTTAATGAAGCAATCTTACTTCTTGGTACTAACTTTTTCAAATTGGTAATTATGTAGGATATGGTAGAAAAAGGAGAAACACCCGTACAGATTCTAGTTCATCTTCATCTATACCACCAGAAGATGCTCCACCTACTCCACCATCACCACCTCCACCCTACCATCCAACACCAATGCTAGAAAACCCGCCAAATATGCATCCTTGGTTAAATTTTGATCCCGAAAATGCTATTGAGGCTCATGATTTCCATACCTTTCCTAGTCTTATGAAACATGAATTTGGAGCTCACAAGACAATCTACTATGCCACTCTGGAAGGTATTGGTCTGTTAGAAGAAGCATTGCCACTAATCACGAGACCATGGATCAAGTTCTTCGAGATCCAACAGCCAACCTACTGTGAGAGGACCCTAGAGTTCTTGGAATCTTTTCAATTTGATAGGCCCATGCTTAGCAAATTAAAGCACGACTGTGTACAGTTTAGGTTGGCTCGACAATGGTTTGAGACGTCTTTGGCTGACTTTGGGATTCAGATGAGATTGTACAGGCATCGAGAGTTGCGTCTCCCGGTGTTCGCAGATAGCATCCTTGAGTTTGGAGAGGGTGAGGCACAACAGGTATGTGCAAGGATTGGTTCGGGTCATTACGACCCGCATAAGCAAAAGAGCACGAATATTCTCCATCCATACACCGATATCTGCACCAAGTGATCGTCCACACCATTGGTGGGTATAAGGATAGTACGAGAGTTTTGACAGTCAGGGACATGTTCCACTTACACTGCCTCATTGATCAAGTCCCTATAATTTGGCCTACAGTCTTGCCAAATTCTTCACCCGTGCTTAAAGATACTCTTCCAGCAGCCATATCTATGGAGGTCCCTATATCACTAACTTAACAGCATACTTAGGGTTCCTAAGTCCTATAAACCTTGTTTTGCTTACCAGTATGGACCTACCAATAGAGGAGGTAAACAAGCAAATGTTGATCAACATGAGGATGATGAGGAAGATACAGGGGGTGTATAGACCGGTAGACCACCGGGGCAATCCTTAGCAATGAGCGGTTATTCCATCAGATGAAAAAGGGAACCGGTACTACAGCTGCAACATCAGGCAGAGGAGCCAGGTACGTACTATACCACTGCTGACCCCACCATGCTTGATATCATGATCTGTATGGGTCAATTGGGGACCACTATGGATGGCATACGATAGGACTTTCATGATCATACCCACGACCCATGTAGGTCCCTGGAGCCTCATTACGCAGCAGAAAAACAAAGATCTGTCTGTCGATTCATGTGGGAACAGTGAAGAACAGATCAAGAAAGGAACAAATAAAAGACAATAGAATCAAACGATACGTAATCCATAACTAAGAAAGTCATCTCACATTACATACCGAAGAAGTACACATCTCTCATCTAAGCTCACGGTCCAGGGGCGGGAGAGCTCATCTAGCCCGGACACCTCTCAACCTTGTTCCAGAAGTTCCACATACAAATGAAGACAAGTCTTCTATTTATAGGGGCAGGAACTCTTCATGCGTACTTACTAAGTACGCAAGGCAAAAGCCATGCGTACTTACTAAGTATGCAGGAACAATGTGGTGTACTTGCTAAGTACACAGGAACACCCTCCTGCGTACTAGCCTAGTACACCAATACATAGAATTTTATCTATAGTTACTAAAACATGCTTCTACAGACTCCATCTTAACTATAGCATCAAATTCTATCTATCACTAACACTGATAATCATCAGTTTACAAAGAATGTCCTAACAGACTCCCTCTAAACTAATGATATCACGTGTCTTCTAGCGAGACTTGATCTTCTGGCATTCCACGTGAGATCTTCAAATCTTCAAACTTCAGTCTTCAGTTGCTGAGTAATGACAAACACGACTCCCTCTTAACTGTAGCTTTCATTGTAGACCAAACCAAGTGTTTCAATGAGTACCAACTAACCCAACACACCTTAGTAGTAGCAACCTCCACCCCGACTTAGACTTCCTCCAAATCAGCTGACATATGATAGAGAGTTTGAATTTCCAATAACCTGCATCAAACTAATCAGCTCTCATACTAATTCCAGTAAGATAAACTTCAGTCTTCAAACCAGATGTGTCCAAATCTATCATGTATCTTCACGAGTCAGCTAAATTCCCGAAGATGTTCATTTTTAATTTCTGTAACAATCTTGAATTACCGACCCTATTTTAATCTATTTTAATTAATAAAATAACGATACGACATAAAATCCTACAAGGACTAGTTGTGTAATTAGTCAAATCTAATTATAATTAACTTCGAAAGTCAAAAAAAAAAAAAAATTTGAAGAATTATGTTTCCCGTTGACTTTTAACAAATTAAACTAACAAATCCTTAACCAATTTAACTCAACTCAAACCTAAGGGACCAGTTCCGCCAAGTTCAAAAATTTGAAACTTGAAACTACAGGGATCAAATCTGTAATTAAACCATTCTTGATTTGGGTTGACTTCAGAAAGTCAAACGGATTGGTCTTCACTCAAATCCGAACCCCACGCCCGAATTTCGTACAATCCGTAACCGTTATGCATGTTGGGGTCATTAACAACCAGTGTAGATCAGTAAACAGCTCATCATTACACGATTCAATCCGGTTTATGGCTAATCAACCGTAACCGTCGACCTCCATCGTATTACTCGCCAATTCGCATAATATCGATCGTTTACACAGAAATTGATCACCTGCAAATCTCAAACGAATCCCCTCGACCCTGTTACACCATCCAATTGCATCGAAGAAGGACGCAGAGTCGCCGGAAAACCGATCCAGTCACAGTCGGCATTCGTTTAGTCGATCTCAGTCAATTCGGACATCATTCTGGTAATTAAACCAATCTTTAGCTTCGTTTTCATCTTCAGATTAAAAGCCCTATGCTTATTAGGGCTTACAGTACATAATCAATCATGATCCGATTCTAGGGTTCTTGGCAATTTCGGATCTAGTCGAACCCTACCCCCGACTCTGTTTAAATCAAATTAATTCATACCAGTAGATTCGAAATCCATTTTTAATTGATAGCCCTATGCAAATTCATTCTCATATTATCGGTTTAATCAAGACCCCGTAACTAGGGTTCATTCATAAAACGATTTGGGGGTTTCGACCCTAAACTTAATCATAATCCAATTAAACCATTCTGACAGATTCGCAAGACCCTAATTAATAAAAGCCCCATGTTTCTATCACATTCCATTACCAGGATCATTCAAAACAATTTTGAGTTCAAACCTAGGGTTTCGGCATTTGAATCCGTAATTAAACAATCCTAAACCCGTTGTTTTTGCAATTAAAACCCACCCCAGACTCGTTTGAGGGTAGCGAACAAAACCCCTATGATCTTACAACCGGTCGCTACCAGATTTGGTGGGATTGGGACTGGGTTCGATCGGCTCGGGTAAAGGGGAAGAACTCACTGGGTTTCCTTGTTAAAACCATTTCGGGCCGGACTTGTGTGCTATACCCAAGCGGGCGGAGTTGGCTAAGTGAGTGTACCGGTGTGGGAGAGACCCGAGTTCGAGTCTCTCCACACCCATTTATTTTTAAAACATTTTCTTTGCATTATTTTAATATAAAAATAATACCCTATATTATTATATTAATATATTAATGTGTTCTAGCCTCGTAAAACCACCCGTAGGCTCGGGTTTGATTTGTAACCCTTTTTCATTTAAAAATACCAACTTTTAAAATAATATAGTTATATTATTTTCAAACCCCGACTTGGAATAAATAAAATATTTATATTATTTTCAGCCCGTGACCCCAATTAAAAATAATATATATATTTAGATATTTTCTTCGCCTCGTTTACAAACTCGTGTAACGTTTCAAACATATAAATAATATAATTATTTATATTAGTTACCCACGTTTATATCCCCGAATAAAAATAGATATGTTTATTATTCATATAAGTTGCAATTTCAACTCACTTAGTGTTAAATGGTATGTAACACTAGTTTTTATAAACTAATATATATTCACCCAAATTCGAGGCATTTCCATGACTAAATAACTAAATAAGGATAGACTTATTTATTTTATTATATTTAACGCAATATAATTTCATACTACGTTTTAAATAAATAAATCTAATTTATTTAGTTAATTAACCCCAAACTCTAAATCATTATTTTAAGGACACTATATCCCGACTTTAATAATTATAAAACACTTATCCAAGAATAAAACGCAAACACCTACACAATCTTTTTACATAATCCGACACGAACTCATTACACAATTCCCTATACTCACATTCATTGAAGCCCTAGACTTCGATTTAGATATTTTATTAATTCATCTTCATACGCAATACACTCTAGGTTAACGTTGTGCGTTACAAGGATCACTCTGCTACCTAGAGTCTCGTGTTAGCCACACATTTGTTTCAGGTGAGTATTTCATAGCCCCTTTTACTCTTTTACACTTTTGGGGTGAAACATGAACTATATACAAATTACATGTTTACATTTACACAAACAACACAAGTACAAATCCTATTTACATTTATGTGTACAAATTTGAGCTTTATGCCCGAGTGTTATGTGTGCTAACTTTTGTATGCTATTATGTGCAATCATTAACTATTCAAGCCGACGGTTTTCAATGATAGATCTATTGGGTCTGACAAACCCACCCAGATTGGGGTGATTGATACCGACAACACAATTTTGCATGCTAGTTACAAAAGTTTGATTGTACTTGGTTACACAATAGTGGCTCCCCATAAATGCCTTATTTATCATGTTATGTAAAGGATTTGGTTTACAAATTATATGCTATCTATATACAAACCTGTGTTATACTCACCAACTTTTTAGTTGACCTTATTTTATTCATGTTTCAGGTGCTTTCATATGAGTTTGATCAAGACATGCTACACATAGGCTTTGGACCTAGTTAATCTTAATTCAAAAACAAATTGTATTTCATTATGTACTTTGAATTTGATTCATGTTTGTTTGAATGGAAATGGATTTAACATATTAAAATTTAGTCAACCTTATGAACAGTCTACATGTCCCGCCCCGGTGATTCCGCCGTCGGTCGGGGTGTAACAGATTGGTATCAGAGCCTTGGTTATAGGGAACTAGGTTATTAGACACTCTTGACCTAGACTATAACTTTAGGACACCCATACAATGCCATGCTACTACATGTTACATTATCAATTCCTATGTGATTATTTTTACATGCTATCATAAGTATTTACACTACATGATCCAAAACAATGACTTATGTGTCACACTACCTAATAACTTTTGTGCATATACTCATTACTACCTACATGCTATATGATTATTTCCTAGGCGAATATTTTTACATGTTATACTATACGATTACATCACATGATACAATACTCAATAGTTTATGTGTCACATTTCCTGCCAAGTTTTCTTCTATTCATTGCTACCTACTTAATTTATTTAAAGCACTATCCTAAGTTTAACACACACACATACACACCAAATTATTCATACACCTTTGGACTCCCAAACATGACACCATCACCCTTTATGAACAAAGACTTAAACTATTGGGCCTAATGCCCACCAATAATGAACTAAGAAGCCCATCTATCCTCCAAGAAGAAAAAGCCCACTGAAGTCCTCATAAACCCTACTTTTGGGCCTCGAAGCCCAGTCCACAGAAATTCTCATCATACCCATGAGCCCAACAATAGTATTATTAATACATGATGGCTGGAAGAGTGTGTAAGCCCACGAGGAATTTTGGCTAAGGAAAGATAGGGTACTTAAGTGTGTCTTAGCGACCCACCCCTCTTTCCTGGGAATTTCTCCTCAGGGATACATCGCTTATAGGTCAAGTGTATTTCTAAAATACTATCGTGAAGGTTCGGTGTTATGACTAGTCAAACTCTAAAACCTATAAGCACTCCTATGTCTAACCCGCAATATTTCATTATCACTTACAACTTTTTCATTGTTTTATGCTAGACATGGACTCCTACCCTCCTTCCTCCCCGGTATACCATCCCGGAACAGAATCTGATTGGGAAAAAGACACCGAGACACCCGTGTATCGGTCACCAACACCCCCAACTGCCAGGCCCAGGTTTGATGTAAGGGCGGACTGGATTAGGAACACCGGCCCGAGACTTCGAACACCTGGATCACCCACACCCAGAAACCCGTACTAGACACCTCAACTCCACAATCAATTACCACCCCCACTAAGAGACCCATACCTAATGCCCGACCCATACCTTCCTAACCCTTGGGTAAGGAATACCATGGCACCCACTGGTGTTATGGGAATTCCAACCAATGACCTCTATCAATATGTAAGAACTTCAGAATTTGAGAGACAAAGGATTGAGCAGGGAGTAATGCACGACTTGCAAGGGCAAAGAATGGATAGCCTAGCAAACCAATTAGGATACCAAAAGGAGTTAATCTCCATCCTCGAAAAAGAGATACTGGAGCATCGCACGGAGACATCTAGAGCTGAAGCCAGGTCGGCTACCCGAATGACCATAGCGGTACTCATCTTGGTGATTATCTTCTTTCTAAATGAAAGCTACCAGAGACGTTAAGCGAAGATTTCTATTTATTATCTTTAAATTCTCGATTTGAGGACCATTTCCCTATGTTTTGAATAATGTTTAACATTTCAGCCTTTAATAAATTTCATATGTTTCAACTCTAAGGTTATTAATCTTGGATTTGACCCGTGGAGCATGAATTTCCCCATCATATTTTTACCAAAAGAAAAAAAAAATTCTTTCAAATTGATAAATAATTATGATTTTTCTTCATTAAAGTAAACATTTCTAAACTTTGGCTAAATTAATATGCGACTACTTGTTTAGCCAATAGTTGAGAATTGAAATTAAAAATACTTTTTTTTATAAATTGCATATTCATTTAAAATATGCGATTCAATGATTTCACAACTTTATATATCTACAACAAAGAACAATTTACCACTTTCTATGTTCAAACAAAGACCAGTATTTGTAAACATAATTCCCGAATGTTTTCAAAAAACCTCCTCGTTACCTTTCACTTGACGCTTCAAGAGACGATCCTTACCGCGTAGACGTTAACCCTCCCCACAAACCTCAATGAGATCTAAAGAACTAGAACCTAACTACCACATTTTACATGAACGCCAAACAACGTGCTTCTCCGCAACACTTGATCACCTACAAAACTCGTTAGTATACGTCACACACGAAATTCAATAAATTACGATCACATAATACAAGAAACTAGTTTATTTACAAATCACAATTTACTGGATTGATCACATGACCCATGAAACATGTCTATTTGCAATACACATACTACTTGCTTGAACACATAGTACCTGAAACTTAGTTGTTTACAACATACATAGTACATGACAATTGATTGTTTTATGTACAATACTTGATTGATCATATTGAACACGAAACGTATTTGGTTACAAAGTACATGATACTACATTACTTACATTACACATGAAAGATTATTGGTTTACAAAATACATGATACTAGGTTTAACACCATACATGAAATAATCCCTTTCCTACAATACACATGATACTGTTTTGTTTACACTACACGTGAGGGCTTAGTGATTTACAAAATACATAATGCTAGATGTCCACACTACACGAAAGACTTGTATGTTTACTATATACTCGAAACAAAATTTGCTTACAATTAGTACAATTGATTGATTACATTATACACAAGACATGGTCATGCATTTTGTTCACCAAAGTTGAAGACCATAATACAGTGAAACGACTCGGGGTTTGACGTATTCATGTTCCAAACACGAGCAAACTAAGAAATTTTAAGCTATACTACTTTTTAGTTGCGAACTGAAGAGATTAGGAACATAATTACTTGCTAACGAATTTTATGTGAAAGCAATAGACATGATTAGAGTGAAATTGACCCTTACCCGCACACAACGAAATGACCTATACGGACCATACGATGATTTGAATAATTACGGGTGCACACGGAATTATAAAAATCAGCGCATGGAAACTATAGTGAAATTTTGTCGTGTGTTGTGACCTAAAACTTATCATGATATGTAGCGACGGAACTGATGTGATATGACAAGGGCATGCTGGATACGCCGATGGTACTTCCTATACATAAGTGTTCTATCATATTATCATGAGTAGCGTTGCTTGTGTCACGTGAAGTTTGACCCAGACCAATGTTTTTGAAACCTCTTACCCACTAGCAATTTTGAGCATATTAGAATATATCGTACACAAACTTTAGATTTCAAAAGCCCATCAAACTCATTCCAAATAATACAACTCACATCTAGATTACAAAATTTCTATTCGGCGATCTCCTTCCTAAATTCATTTCAAACAAAATTCATTATCACTCCTCATATTCAACTTTGAGTATCAGGCCTAAGCCATATCAGCGGTTACACTCCCCCCCCCCCCAAAAAAAAAAAAAAAAATCCAGCTGTCAAAACTCACTGAGAACCCAAAACCTTCACCTTCTTCTTGATTTTGCAGCCTCCACTAGTTAAATTTCGGAACGAAATTCCCTTAACATGAGGAGACTGTAATATTCTTGAATTACCGAGCCTATTTTAATCTATTTTAATTAATAAAATAATGATACGACATAAAATCCTACAAGGACTAGTTGTGTAATTAGTCAAATCTAATTATAATTAACTTCGAAAGTCCAAAAAAAAAAAAAAGAATTTGAAGAATTATGTTTCCCGTTGACTTTTAACAAATTAAACTAACAAATCCTTAACCAATTTAACTCAACTCAAACCTGAGGGACCAGTTCCGCCAAGTTCAAAACTTTGAAACTTGAAACTACAGGGATCAAATCTGTAATTAAACCATTCTTGATTTGGGTTGACTTCAGAAAGTCAAACGGATTGTTCTTGACTCAAATCCAAACCCCACGCCCGAATTTCGTACAATCCGTAACCGTTATGCATGTTGGGGTCATTAACAACCAGTGTAGATCAGTAAACAGCTCATCACTACACGATTCAATCCGGTTTATGGCTAATCAACCGTAACCGTCGACCTCCCTCGTATTACTCGCCAATTCGCATAATATCGATCGTTTACACAGAAATTGATCACCTGCAAATCTCAAACGAATCCCCTCGACCCTGTTACACCATCCAATTGCATCGAAGAAGGACGCAGAATCACCGGAAAACCGATCCAGTCACAGTCGGCATTGGTTTAGTCGATCTCAGTCAATTCGGACATCATTCTGGTAATTAAACCTATCTTTAGCTTCGTTTTCATCTTCAGATTAAAAGCCCTATGCTTATTAGGGCTTACAGTACAGAATCAATCATGATCCGATTCTAGGGTTCTTGACAATTTCGGATCTAGTCGAACCCTACCCCCGACTCTGTTTAAATCAAATTAATTCATACCAGTAGATTCGAAATCCATTTTTAATTGATAGCCCTATGCAAATTCATTCTCATATTATCGGTTTAATCAAGACCCTGTAACTAGGGTTCATTCATAAAACGATTTGGGGGTTTCGACCCTAGACTTAATCATAATCCAATTAAACCATTCTGACAGATTCGCAAGACCCTAATTAATAAAAGCCCCATGTTTCTATCACATTCCATTACCAGGATCATTCAAAACAACTTTGAGTTCAAACTTAGGGTTTCGGCATTTGAATCCGTAATTAAACAATCCTAAACCCGTTGTTTTTGCAATTAAAACCCACCCAGACTCGTTTGAGGGTAGCGAACAAAACCCCTATGATCTTACAACCGGTCGCTACCAGATTTGGTGGGATTGGGACTGGGTTCGATCGGCTCGGGTAAAGGGGAAGAACTCACTGGGTTTCCTTGTTAAAACCATTTCGGGCCGGACTTGTGTGCGATACCCTAGCGGGCGGAGTTGGCTAAGTGAGTGTACCGGTGTGGGAGAGACCCGGGTTCGAGTCTCTCCACACCCATTTATTTTTAAAACATTTTCTTTGCATTATTTTAATATAAAAACAATACCCTATATTATTATATTAATATATTAATGTGTTCTAGCCTCGTAAAACCACCCGTAGGCTCGGGTTTGATTTGTAACCCTTTTTCATTTAAAAATACCAACTTTTAAAATAATATAGTTATATTATTTTCAAACCCCGACTTGGAATAAATAAAATATTTATATTATTTTCAACCCGTGACCCCAATTAAAAATAATATATATATTTAGATATTTTCTTCGCCTCGTTTACAAACTCGTGTAACGTTTCAAACTTATAAATAATATAATTATTTATATTAGTTACCCACGTTTATATCCCCGAATAAAAATAGATATGTTTATTATTCATATAAGTTGCAATTTCAACTCACTTAGTGTTAAATGGTATGTAACACTAGTTTTTATAAACTAATATATATTCACCCAAATTCGACGCATTTTCATGACTAAATAACTAAATAAGGATAGACTTATTTATTTTATTATATTTAACGCAATATAATTTCATACTACGTTTTAAATAAATAAATCTAATTTATTTAGTTAATTAACCCCAAACTCTAAATCATTATTTTAAGGACACTATATTCCGACTTTAATAATTATAAAACACTTATCCAAGAATAAAACGCAAACACCTACACAATCTTTTTACATAATCCGACACGAACTCATTACACAGTTCCCTATACTCACATTCATTGAAGCCCTAGACTTCGATTTAGATATTTTATTAATTCATCTTCATACGCAATACACTCTAGGTTAAAGTTGTGCGTTACAAGGATCACTCTGCTACCTAGAGTCTCGTGTTAGCCACACATTTGTTTCAGGTGAGTATTTCATAGCCCCTTTTACTCTTTTACACTTTTTGGGTGAAACATGAACTATATACAAATTACATGTTTACATTTACACAAACAACACAAGTACAAATCCTATTTACATTCATGTGTACAAATTTGAGCTTTATGCCCGAGTGCTATGTGTGCTAACTTTTGTATGCTATTATGTGCAATCATTAACTATTCAAGCCGACGGTTTTCAATGATAGATCTATTGAGTCTGACAAACCCACCCAGATTGGGGTGATTGATACCGACAACACAATTTTGCATGCTAGTTACAAAGGTTTGATTGTACTTGGTTACCCAATTGTGGCTCCCCATAAATGCCTTATTTATCATGTTATGTAAAGGATTTGGTTTACAAATTATATGCTATCTATATACAAACCTGTGTTATACTCACTAACTTTTTAGTTGACCTTATTTTATTCTTGTTTCAGGTGCTTTCATATGAGTTTGATCAAGACATGCAACACATAGGCTTTGGACCTAGTTAATCTTAATTCAAAAACAAATTGTATGTCATTATGTACTTTGAATTTGATTCATGTTTGTTTGAATGGAAATGGATTTAACATATTAAAATTTAGTCAACCTTGAGCTCATGAACAGTCTACATGCCCCGCCCCGATGATTCCGCCGTCGGTCGGGGTGTGACAATTTCCCCTTTTAATTTAAGCTCCATCTGACTAGACCAAAAACAAGGGAATGTTTCATATCCTGTCGGCCAATGATAAAGGTTCCATCTTCAACTAAAAATCCAGCGGAGATCCAGCTTCATCTCGAAAACACTCGATAGAATCAAACACAAAATCATGCTCGGCGGAGATCACCCTGTATCCAAAGTCCAACATTTTTGAATTAAATCTTCATTCCTGGTTAACACCTCCTAATCTGTATACATTCACCACGGTGAAGTTCCATAACTAGGTTGTCTATCTAGATTCCGTCCAGATCCTAAATGAGAAATCCCATCATAATTAAGTCACATAAAATCTTGAACACATGCTTGACCATAGAGCACGAAAAAATATAGTTTAGACGAGAAATCTCAGGATCACAGATGAATTTTTTATCCCCCTCATTTCTCTGTAAACTATGACCAGCTTCATCACCACTTCACCCGATTCCTCAAAAACCACAACTAGTCAAATCTAGGATTTTTATTCTTTTTATTCCTTTGTAAAGATCCAAAACAGCAAAACTTTGGGTTCAAGTTGTTACAGTATTCATCCCCTATTAAAGAAGTATCATACATACTCGTAGCCTACATATTCATGTTTGAATACCTAAGCAGTGTGATTCTTTTTGCAAAGACCCAAAGAAACAACATCTTCACAAATAAAACGAGACCTTTAGCCGATGACGACCCAGTTGCTCAACTTGATTGAGCATGCATTCCCTATTAAAGAACTATCTCGGATACTCGTAGCCTACATTTTCAGTTTGAACAATTAAACAATGTATGACAATTGGTATTATCCAACAAAAATCTCGTCCTTATTTCGCCAAGCCACATCAAATACAAAATTTGGTCCTGAAAAACGAAAACAGCTATCTTCTCAAAAATGGCCCGAAACAAGCGTACAAACGATCCCTAAAAAATTTGGCCAAGAAAAGTTTTCCCGCCAAAAAAAACTTTTTTTTAAATCTCAGATGATAGTTCATGCGTACTTGATAAATACGCAAATATAGGGTGTTCCTGCGAATTTAGTAAGTTTGCAAAGCCAAGAGTACATGCGTACTTAGTAAGTACGCTGGTCAACTCCTCGTGCGTACTTAGTAAGTACGCAGGGCAAAACCCATGCGTACTTAGTAAGTACACAGAAAATGTGATATTGCGTACTTAGTAGACAGTAGCAACGCACTTGACTGATCTTGAGGAGAATGCTCTAAAAGTGTTGGATCTGCTAAATTGATTCTTCCAAAAGCTTAGAAATCATCTTCTAACAAACTCTCAGCCTTCCAAAAACCAAATGAAGCGATAACAAACTCAAATTTAAGGATTTTTGTCTGAAAAAGTTACGACGAGTGTAAATTCAGATCTGTAAAAAACCCTAAAAACTCGAATTTGGAACACAAATGAACAAACATCGAGGCTCTGATACCAGTTGTAGGTCCCTAAAGCCTCGTCGTGCAGCAGAAAAACAAAGATATGTCTGTCGATTCATGTGGGAACAGTGAAGAACAGATAGAGAAAAGCACAGATAAAAGACAATAGAATTAAACGATACGTAATCCATAACTAAGAAAGTCATCTCACATTACATACCGAAGAAGTACACATCTCTCGTCTACGCTCACGGTCCAGGGGCGGGAGAGCTCATCCCGCCCAGACACCTCTCAACCTTGTTCCAGAAGTTCCACCTACAAATGAAGACAAGCCTTCTCTTTATAGGGGGCATGAACTATTCATGCGTACTTACTAAGTACGGAAGGCAAAAGCCATACGTACTTACTAAGTATGCAGGAACAATGTGGTCTACTTGCTAAGTACGCCAGAACATCCTCCTGCGTACTAGCCTAGTACATCGATACATAGAATTTTATCTATAGTTACTAAAACATTCTTCTACAACCCGTATGCCCACCAGAGGTACCATCAGCAGCCTCCCAGTCCTTACCAGTAGTGGCAGCATCCTCCATTCCAGTAGCAGCTCTATCCTCCTTCATTCCTGGATATTTGTGGTTCTTTTCTGATGTAATTTGTGGTTCTTAATGTTTGTTTGTTTGTTGACTAGACACAATACCATTTTTACCGGTTACAGGGGTAATCGTTGACATGGTGGCACCACCACCACCACCATTTTCGGCCGCCTTATTGGGCGAATATTAGTTTAACTCTTTTTATTTTCAGTACTTGTTTTATATTTTGAGCATTGCATAGCTTTACAGGCAATACAGATTTTGGTTCGTGCCCGGATATATGATCTAGGCAATGATGAGAACCTACCACATGCATGGCGATGACGTCTCATCAGGGGAGTATTAGTTTCCTTTCACCCTTATTTTACCCATGACATTTACTACATATCATATTTTCGTACAATGAGTACATTATCAAATTTTAAGTGTGTGGTGGAAGCTTACCAATACATTGACTACCTGATTTTGTCCTAAGTATTACAAGTGCATATAGAAGTAATAAAAAAAATTTCAAAAATAATCTGTAAGCATAACAGTTTCTTAAATAATCTAAAAAGCAAAGTCTTAAAAATCATTTGGTGTAAACATGCTTATAAAACAGCAATTTGAAATACCGTCGAAGTGAATCAAAGAAACGAATAGGGAAGATTAGTAAGCACAACGGAAAGAAAGAAATAAGTTTATGCATATTTTTACTTTTATACCCCCTATCTTCCGTTTCATGTGAGAATTTGAGCCTATCCGAGTATTATTACATAACACATCAAGTTTTTGACGCCATTAATAATTACATATTTCACATGCTCGTTTCATTTGATAGAGTGTTTGCTAATTATTGTTTTGCATGTTGGAACTTGTGTAAGATATACATTTCAAGATCATGGACTAAAAGAATGCATAAAAATGATTGAGGCATTAGGATTAACCTAATTTCTGTAGCCTTTTTATTTTCTTTCACCTACCCTAACTATTACCCCGTAGTTACCCCTTTGAGCCTAAACCTTTTCATTTCTAAACCCACATTTTACACCCATAAACCCGAAAAATTAGCCTTTTATCTTTTTAACCCTTTTCGTTGAAAATCAACTTTGCTATGATTTAAGGAGTAGTTGTCCATTAGAAGTATATAGATTCATCTTATGTTTGAAGAATGAAACTCATTCAATTAGTATGAAAAGAAGGATTATTGTAAAAAAGAAAAAAGGGGCAACAAAAAGAAATTCGTAAATTGCCCAATTTATTAACGAAATCTCATCAAAAGAGAATCAAACTTACTCGAAAAATTGGAGTATGCAAAACTGATCAAAGTGGGTGTATTAGGAAGAAACAACTGAATGATCCATGAGGAATTGATAGTAATGTATATTACAAAGATAAGAAGGAGTCGACATTCTTGAAGAAGGGATTTAGTCTTGACGATCAGACCTTAAAAGGGTCCTTAGATTAGTCACAATGTCTAATCTATGTTGAATAAAGAAGTTGTTTACCTTTAAAATCATTAAGCCAAGTCAGATTTTAAACCATTAGTCACTTTTCCCAAATATTTCCTACCCTAATCCTAAGCCAATCACTACAACCCTTACAAAGCCCTCTTGATTTATGTACATATTTTATGTCGTTTGGTGGGGATTTGATTTTTATACAAGACTGTGATTACGTAAGCATTAATTGTAGCATTGAGTGTTCTTCTTAACATACATTATCCATATATTCAACCCGAGTGTTGAGTGAACATTCGTGAGACTTTAAATTTGTGCATAATCATAGTTTCATTAAGTATGTTGGGCTTGTTACCCTTTTATGGAGAAACACTCGAAAGGTATAACCAACAAATCATTGTTTTTAAGAGGGCCATTCAGCCATTTAGGACAAAAACTTTGGATTAACGTTTTATCAATACTTTACTTCTATGGGTATAATCATGCATGAGTTTGCTTGAGAATAAGCAAAGTTTAAGTGTGGGGTGTTATGATGTACCATCATTTATACATATTTTACATGCACAATTATCCCCATATTAATCACAATTATAAACAAAATGATAAGAATTGATACTTAATCTATTTAATTGTGTTATAACATGATAATTAACCTTAGTTTGCAAAAATATGAAGAAATCACTCAAAATCAAGGAGAAATCAGCATTCGGGAGTCAATTGAACGAATCTGGAACCATAAAGTCAACGTAAGAAGTAAAAAGTCAACAGGGAGCAGAAAAGGCCCAATACACGTATGTGCATTCCATTGCACGGTCGTGCAAAGGGCCAAATGTAACATCCCAAATAATGACAAGACAAATAGAAAAGGGAAATAAAGTGGGCTTGGCCAAAATTTCGGCCCATGGGCCGAAAAGAAAAGGGGGAAACCCCATTACAAAACAGCAGCTTCAACCCAAACCCCTCTCATTTCATCTTCCTGCGCAAGAATACTAGAGAGAGAGAGAGAGAGAGCGATCGGCTTGTGAAGAAAACCGCAAGGAGAAGACTCAAGGGCTCGGGAATCATCCGACTCCACCATTTCAACGCATAGCAACAGAAATCGGGCCTGTTGAGGTAAGCATCGCCTCTGATTAGGAGTCTTTGCATGTCTCGGGTTTAAATCAAATAAAGATACGATTTTTGCATATGAAACTTGAAACAAATCACGTATTTGAACTCAAGAACGACAAAGGAAGGTGTTTAACGTAAAATGCTCAAGGTTTAATCGATTGGAAATAAGTTGGCTGGAGCAAGGTTCTGGTCAGGGAAGATGCAGACCCATGACTCGAAACTATAGTTTCGATACATATAGACCCGTCGAAACTACTCTAGTTTCGATAGTCATGTTTGACTCGAAACTATCTAGTTTCGATAGCAGCCAATGACTCGAAACTACCATAGTTTCGATAGGAACTCAGGACTCGAAACTACCTAGTTTCGAGTGTCACCTTGAACCTAAACTAAGATTTTTCATAAGTTAATGACTCGAAACTACCATAGTTTCGATAGGATCTCATGACTCGAAACTACCTAGTTTCGATAGAAGGATTATGACTCGAAACTACCTAGTTTCGAGTGTAAGACCATAGCTCGAAACTACCATAGTTTCGATGCGACCCACCTCCCGAAACTACTGAGTTCAAGAATAGTAATGTCTAGTGTCATTTAGGAGCCCTACCTTATATGTATGACTTTATTATACAGATTGTGGGTGACCTTAGTGACGTTTCGAAACCAGCTATTATACTTCAGGGACCCGCCTATCAGGTGAGTTCTATGTCCCCCTTTTTATGTTATGTGCAAATCATTTTAAATGTTTTGGGGCTGAAGTGTATACATTAAATGAATAAATGTTATGAATGCCAATGTGATCATATGTGATACTTATATATATATGAATGTTAATATGATCATACGTAAAATAATGATGAACAAGGATGAAACGAATGTATACAAAGAATGAATGAACGAACGACATAACGAAAAAGAAGAAAATCTTGCTTTATATTTTATATATTGCTTGTTACGAATGCATGTAAATGTATGGACGCTTCGATGATAACGGCTACTTCGGTAGACGGACGACCTCGTGACTATTTTGCAATCGGGACAAACACGTTCCTTCATTAGCTAGGACGTGTGAAAGGCACTAATGGACGGTCGAAGCAATTGCCTTATCAATGATAAGTAGAACGGTTGCATATATAATAGTTCACGAGGGAAACGGATGCCTTAGGGCAGACGGGCGAATATGACGGACTACGACGGTAGTACGGTTAAGACGGACGGCCGAAGGTTTGCCGGACGGTATAGCATAACAGATGGCCGAAGGTTTGCCGGATGTTGTGGAGGACGGACTACGACGGTAGGACGGGCGTATTGTCTTCGTGACTTACGCATAAATGAATGTTGGCTGATCACTCTTATGAGTATGACCAATAAATGTTAATGAAAGTAAAGGTGAATGCATATTTATGTGCTCACATACGAATGATAAAAGAAAGCAAAGGATATGTAAATGTGTATTTATATTTATATATTTATACGTAAGTATTTATAAATGAATAATGTTCATACCTAAATGTTTTTAACTAGAACTCACCAGCGTTAGCTGACTTTTAGTATACATTTCAGGTAAAAAGAAGAAAGGTCGTGCATTGGAGTGAAGGCTATCCCGATCAAGGGCTGACATCCCATCCACTTTAATTTTTGTTAAAGCAATGTGTTATGTTTAAATGATTAAGACTTCCGCTGTTATGGCTATGTAATCGAATGATGTAAGCTCACGCTACGTTTAGAAAGTATTCAATGTAATTATTCAGTATCTATGGCTATGTTTATGAGTAAATCCAACGAGTGAGGTCACCCGGTAAAAGGGGCCTTACAAGTTGGTATCAGAGCAATAGTTTGAGAGATTCAGACATCCCTAAATGTCTGGACTCAAGCTGATAATGGGACCAACGCACGGATGTCAGTCTGGGTAGCCGACGCCAACGCCAGTGCAGTAAGTAAGTCATAAAGTTAATGCCTATAGTTAGGGATAGATACCTTAACTTAGAACGCTTAGATGTCAATGTCACTACTGATGTGAAGAGTTTCGAACCCGAAAAGCAAAGCAAATTATTAATCACAAACCGGTCACTGTAATTAAGAATTTACCTTGCTCGTACTGTTCTAAACTATGATCTGAAGGAATGACATTGATGTATACCTTTTTACTCAACAGGAAATCTAGAAAACTATGGCTCGTAAAAGAGGAACTGGACGCCGAGGCGGTCGCACTGGCCGAGTCGGTAGACCGCCATTGAACCAAAGATATGAGGAAGAGGAGAGTGTGCACGTGGAACACACTGAGAGCGTGCATGAAACAAATGTAACCCCACCAGCTGAGGGCAATGAAGGATCTCTACGACTGGAACCCGAAGTTAGAGATGCTATTGCCCGTGAGGTCATACTAACTCTGAAGAAAGTACTGCCTGATCTGTTATCTGAGGCACTAAAGAAGAGCAAAGAGGAGGAGGAAGACAACCATGAGGAGAAAGTTTATGATAGTGATGGGGATGAAGTGACAGTGAGACTGAACACCCATGGGTGTACCTACAAAGGATTTAAGGACGGTGATCCGCCCAAATTTGATGGAAACAAGGATTCGGTGGCTACGTTTGAATGGATCGAGAGGATGAATGGGGTAATCAACATAAGCGAATGCCGACCTGACCAGGCTGTAAAATATGTGGCTCACTCTTTCACCAACGAGGCACTAAGTTGGTGGAGGACAATCCAAAGAACTAAATCGCCAAACGCTCTCAAAAGAATGACTTGGGAAGATCTGAAAAAGTTGATAATCCAGAAGTTCTGCCCACAGAACGAGATTGATCGAGTGGAAAACGAGTTTCTAAATTTCAAGGCTGGCAACAAGACTCATCGCCAGTACACTTCAAGATTTAATGAGCTAGCTCAACTGGTACCCCACCTGGTAGAGACTGAGGAGCGATTGATTAAGTATTATGTCAAAGGCCTACCCCAAAAGGTCCGTGTTCATGTGAAAGCTAACCTACCCTCGACTTTCGAGTCGGTAGTGAATCTGTCCGGAATCGTCTATGACGATTATGCCAATGAGGACCCGGTGCCGGAGGCACCAAAGAGGAAGTGGGAGAACTCGTCTAAGGGGACTGGAAGAAGAAATGTTACTGCTGAGGCAAAGAAGCCAAGGAATGATGAGTACGAAATATGCACAAAATGCGGGAAACAGCACCGCGGTGGATGTTTGGCCGGCTCAACCATGTGTTTTAAATGTGGAAGACCGGGGCACTACTCGAAGGATTGTACTAAGGGCATCAAGTGCCAGAACTGTGGTTGGTATGGGCACGCTACTAAGGATTGTAGGAAGACCGGACAATCTGGTTCGGGGAAAGAAAAAGAAAAGGAACAGCCAAAGGCTAGGACTCGGGCCTATGCTTTAACCGAGGAAGAAGCAAGAGGAAACCCTGACGTCGTGTCGGGTACGTTCCTAGTAAATGATGAACATGCTGCTATTCTGTTTGATTCTGGTGCTAGTAAAAGTTTTATATCCACTGCATTTAGCCGCAAATTAGACTGCACAATCACTAGCCTTATAAGGGCCTTTAGCGTACAAACTGCTATTGGTAAAAACTCAGTAGTCATCCAAGTGACTGACGATTGCATGGTAGAAATAGAGGGCCATAAGTTTCCATCTAAATTGTACCTTCTAACCTTAGGAGGATTCGATGTAGTATTGGGCATGGATTGGTTAGCTGCCAACGAAGCTCAAATCATATGTAAACGAAAGATGATACATCTCAAGGCCACTGACGGCAGTCCGATTACGGTTTATGGTGACTGGAATAGCACAATGCCGAACGTCATCTCGATGATCAAGGCCGAAAGTTACATGAGGCGCGGTTGCGAAGCTTATCTGGCGTATGTTATTGACGATAGAATGAAAACGAAAGAGCTAAAAGATGTACCCGTGGTGTGCAATTTTCCAGAAGTGTTCCCAGAGGACCTACCTGGTTTGCCGCTCGATCGGGAAATAGAATTTCAGATTGACTTACTGCCAGGAGCTGAGCCCGTTGCCAAGGCACCATACCGATTGGCTCCGTCAGAAATGAAAGAATTAATGTCCCAACTTGAAGAATTAACAGAGAAAGGATTTATCAGACCGAGCATCTCACCATGGGGCGCTCCGGTATTATTTGTAAAGAAAAAGGACGGCAGCATGCGCATGTGCATCGACTACCGTGAATTGAACAAGAGAACAGTAAAGAACAAATACCCACTGCCTAGAATAGACGACCTCTTTGATCAATTACAAGGCGCGAGTTGGTTCTCAAAGATTGATCTCAGGTCGGGTTACCATCAATTGAAAGTAGGAGAGGAAGATGTACCGAAAACTGCGTTTCGTACGCGTTATGGGCATTATGAATTTCTCGTGATGTCCTTCGGATTAACTAACGCACCAGCAGCATTTATGGATTTAATGAACAGAGTATGCCGACCCATGTTGGATCGATCAGTAATAGTTTTTATAGATGACATCCTCATATATTCAAAGAATGAAGGTGATCACCACTGTCACCTAAGAGAAGTATTGGAGGTGCTAAAGCAGGAAAAGTTGTACGCAAAATTCTCCAAATGCGCGTTCTGGCTTAGGGAAGTCCAATTCCTAGGTCATGTAATAAACCCAAACGGCATCATGGTGGATCCTGCAAAGATCGAGACAGTAAAGGAATGGAACATCCCAAAGACACCAACAGAGATACGAAGCTTTCTAGGGTTGGCAGGCTACTATCGAAGGTTCATCCAAGATTTCTCAAGAATTGCCTCGCCGCTAACCAAACTGACACGGAAGGAAGTAAAGTATGAATGGGGTCCAACCCAAAACAACGCGTTTGAGGAACTTAAGACACGATTAACTCAAGCTCCAGTATTAACACTACCTGAGGGAAATGAAGACTTAGTAGTCTACTCTGACGCTTCAGGGCAAGGTTTAGGGTGCGTACTCATGCAACGAGGAAAGGTAATTGCTTATGCATCGCGGCAACTAAAGGTTCATGAAGTTAACTACCCAACACATGATCTAGAATTAGCAGCAGTAGTTTTCGCGTTGAAAATATGGAGACACTACTTGTATGGAGTTAAATGCACCATCTACTCCGATCACAAAAGCTTGAAATACTTTTTCGAACAAAAGGAACTAAACATGAGGCAAAGAAGATGGTTAGAGCTACTGAAAGACTATGACTGTGAGATATTGTACCATCCAGGCAAGGCAAACGTAGTGGCTGACGCTTTAAGTAGAAAGGAAGAATCGGCACCTATCCGGATCAAAGCGTGTCAGTTAATTATAACGCCAGACTTAATGGGTGAAATATCAAAGGCACAAGATGAAGCATTGTTAGAAAGAAATGTGAAACGGGAAAGAATAATAGGACAACAAGGGAACTTAGATACGAATGCATACGGAGTACGAACTAGGTTTGGCCGGATGTGGATACCTAAGATTGGGGAGCTTAGAGCCAAAATACTCGATGAGGCCCATAAGTCTCGCTATTCTATCCACCCCGGGACAAACAAAATGTATCAAGACTTGAAGAAAGAATACTGGTGGCCTGGCATGAAGAATGATGTGACAGAATACGTGAGCAAGTGCCTAACGTGTTCTCTAGTTAAGGCCGAGCACCAGAAACCATGCGGTAAAATGCAACCTTTACCAATACCGGAATGGAAGTGGGAAGAGATCACAATGGACTTCATTACCAAGCTACCGCGAACAGCTAAAGGCAATGATACCATTTGGGTGATCGTCGACCGCTTGACAAAGAGTGCTCACTTCTTGCCAATACGAGAAACTTCTTCTTCTGAAAAGCTAGCCGAAGTATTTATCAAGGAAATTGTGAGCAGACACGGTATGCCGCTGTCGATTGTGTCTGACAGGGATACTAGATTCACGTCAAGGTTTTGGAAGAAATTCAATGAAGCAATGGGCACTAGATTGAACATCAGCACCGCTTACCACCCCCAAACCGATGGACAATCGGAAAGGACCATTCAGACCTTGGAGGACATGCTCCGGGCCTGTATCATTGACTTCGGTGGGAGTTGGGACAGCCATCTACCATTGGCAGAATTTTCATATAACAACAGCTATCACTCGACTATTGGCATGCCGCCATTTGAAATGTTGTATGGGAGGAAATGTAGGACCCCGGTTTGTTGGGGGGAAATTGGACAGAAGGATTTTGCAAGTCTCGAAGTGGTCAAAGCTACTTCTGAGAAATTTGATCAAATCAAGGCTCGTATGAAAGCCGCAAAAGACAGACAGAAATCATACGCGGATAAGAGAAGGAGGGATTTAGAGTTTCAAGTAGGGGACATGGTACTGTTGAAAGTATCACCGTGGAAAGGAATCATTCGGTTCAGAAAGCGTGGCAAACTAAGTCCAAGGTTTGTCGGACCTTTCAAGATTGTAGCAAGAGTGGGTCAAGTTGCTTACAGACTCGACCTACCCGTCGAGCTTAGTGGAATACACCCTACATTCCACATATCACACTTACGCAAGTGCCTTGCTGACGATACGGCTCACATACCTTATGACGAAATCGAAGTGGATAACAGCTTGAACTATGTAGAAGAACCAATAGCTATTCTTGACAGAGCCGAGAAACGATTACGCAATAAGTCGATCCCTTTAGTCAAAATACAATGGAAACACAGAAAGGGGTCCGAGGCTACTTGGGAGAAAGAAGACGAGATGAAGGAACTGTATCCCCAGTTGTTTAACGTGTAACAGGTTTCGAGGACGAAACCTCATTAAGGAGGGTAGACTTGTAACATCCCAAATAATGACAAGACAAATAGAAAAGGGAAATAAAGTGGGCTTGGCCAAAATTTCGGCCCATGGGCCGAAAAGAAAAGGGGGAAACCCCATTACAAAACAGCAGCTTCAACCCAAACCCCTCTCATTTCATCTTCCTGCGCAAGAATACTAGAGAGAGAGAGAGAGAGCGATCGGCTTGTGAAGAAAACCGCAAGGAGAAGACTCAAGGGCTCGGGAATCATCCGACTCCACCATTTCAACGCATAGCAACAGAAATCGGGCCTGTTGAGGTAAGCATCGCCTCTGATTAGGAGTCTTTGCATGTCTCGGGTTTAAATCAAATAAAGATACGATTTTTGCATATGAAACTTGAAACAAATCACGTATTTGAACTCAAGAACGACAAAGGAAGGTGTTTAACGTAAAATGCTCAAGGTTTAATCGATTGGAAATAAGTTGGCTGGAGCAAGGTTCTGGTCAGGGAAGATGCAGACCCATGACTCGAAACTATAGTTTCGATACATACAGACCCGTCGAAACTACTCTAGTTTCGATAGTCATGTTTGACTCGAAACTATCTAGTTTCGATAGCAGCCAATGACTCGAAACTACCATAGTTTCGATAGGAACTCAGGACTCGAAACTACCTAGTTTCGAGTGTCACCTTGAACCTAAACTAAGATTTTTCATAAGTTAATGACTCGAAACTACCATAGTTTCGATAGGATCTCATGACTCGAAACTACCTAGTTTCGATAGAAGGATTATGACTCGAAACTACCTAGTTTCGAGTGTAAGACCATAGCTCGAAACTACCATAGTTTCGATGCGACCCACCTCCCGAAACTACTGAGTTCAAGAATAGTAATGTCTAGTGTCATTTAGGAGCCCTACCTTATATGTATGACTTTATTATACAGATTGTGGGTGACCTTAGTGACGTTTCGAAACCAGCTATTATACTTCAGGGACCCGCCTATCAGGTGAGTTCTATGTCCCCCTTTTTATGTTATGTGCAAATCATTTTAAATGTTTTGGGGCTGAAGTGTATACATTAAATGAATAAATGTTATGAATGCCAATGTGATCATATGTGATACTTATATATATATGAATGTTAATATGATCATACGTAAAATAATGATGAACAAGGATGAAACGAATGTATACAAAGAATGAATGAACGAACGACATAACGAAAAAGAAGAAAATCTTGCTTTATATTTTATATATTGCTTGTTACGAATGCATGTAAATGTATGGACGCTTCGATGATAACGGCTACTTCGGTAGACGGACGACCTCGTGACTATTTTGCAATCGGGACAAACACGTTCCTTCATTAGCTAGGACGTGTGAAAGGCACTAATGGACGGTCGAAGCAATTGCCTTATCAATGATAAGTAGAACGGTTGCATATATAATAGTTCACGAGGGAAACGGATGCCTTAGGGCAGACGGGCGAATATGACGGACTACGACGGTAGTACGGTTAAGACGGACGGCCGAAGGTTTGCCGGACGGTATAGCATAACAGATGGCCGAAGGTTTGCCGGATGTTGTGGAGGACGGACTACGACGGTAGGACGGGCGTATTGTCTTCGTGACTTACGCATAAATGAATGTTGGCTGATCACTCTTATGAGTATGACCAATAAATGTTAATGAAAGTAAAGGTGAATGCATATTTATGTGCTCACATACGAATGATAAAAGAAAGCAAAGGATATGTAAATGTGTATTTATATTTATATATTTATACGTAAGTATTTATAAATGAATAATGTTCATACCTAAATGTTTTTAACTAGAACTCACCAGCGTTAGCTGACTTTTAGTATACATTTCAGGTAAAAAGAAGAAAGGTCGTGCATTGGAGTGAAGGCTATCCCGATCAAGGGCTGACATCCCATCCACTTTAATTTTTGTTAAAGCAATGTGTTATGTTTAAATGATTAAGACTTCCGCTGTTATGGCCATGTAATCGAATGATGTAAGCTCACGCTACGTTTAGAAAGTATTCAATGTAATTATTCAGTATCTATGGCTATGTTTATGAGTAAATCCAACGAGTGAGGTCACCCGGTAAAAGGGGCCTTACACCAAATCTGCCCCTTTACTCCCTAAATCTGCTAGATTCCCACACGTGCAAGAAAAGGTCACTTTGCACGCCCGTGCAATCCAATGCACGGCCGTGCATTTCCAAAATCTCAGCCTGTAAATAGCAAGCTCATTCTAATGTTTTAGGTGTCCAAGACCAAGGGTTGTGAAGGCCTTAGTGCTCTACTAGAGCCGGAACTCTCTCGGTTTTGGTCCATTTTAGTTTTTCTTTGTTTATTTTCATTTTAAAGTCTTGTAATATGAAATGATTCTTCTCGTTCTAGTAAACAAGAGGCAACCTATACCCACTCTCCCTTGGTGCTGGAATACTTCCACACATTGTCTAAGGTTTTGTGGAGTCACTTGTATGGTCATTCGTGGCTAGTCCTCTTGCGTTGCTCGGGTTGGTTGAACTTTAATTAATTAATGAAGTATTTTTAGTATGTTATGTTCTTAAAGTATTTCCTTTAATATATCTTAAAAAGAAAAAAATAAGTGATCTTTAAACCAACTTAATAATCTTAAATCTTGTGAGTTTCTTAAACAAGGCTTCTTGTTTTGGAAGCTTATTCGAGCTTGTACGGTCTATATACAAATCTTGGTGCTAGCAACGGCCGTTTTAGTATAGATTTAACTTTATGGTCGATTGGAGGTTTGGGTATTCAACGAGTCGTTCGATTCCTGACTGGACCTTATGAAACGTGTCGATATTTCTTTACTTCTCTTGTGTTAGCTTGCAGAGGACTTCTAGCGGGAGCCATGAGGCTTGATCTTGAGAATGAAAGTTATATTTATTTAAAATCTTACTAAAAGTAAAGACAACTATTTTAAGAATATAAAATGTTAGGTCTGGGAGTTCATAAAGTAGCTATGGAGGGAGTTGTGCATTCCAACTTTCCAAAGGAAGTTACATGACTTGACGTATGTCAGTCGACAGGATAATCTTAGTCCGAATAATAATTCACTGGACAACCGACGGACTTGAGACCCCGTTAGGATCTCGGGGATTATTAGGAACAGATGGCCGACCGTATGCACTGTTCCATTACGAAATACTAACTCCCCTATCGAAAGGGTTAGTACTATTAACTATGACCAACCTTACTAAAATACAATGTTAATTAACAAGTTATAACAACCGGAGTAACACCTTAAATGAAATAATATTTCTAATTACTTTTCTTTTCCTTTTTCCTTTCTTTTAACCAAAACCCCTTTCCAACTTATTATCCTAGTCAAACAATAGTGAGGGTTATGTAAGGAATTCGTGTCCATGGTTCGATACTTGGTTTTTACCCAGACTATATTATGCTACGATATGTACACTTGCCTATTGTGCATGTTTTAAGTTGAAGTAATTATCATTTTAATTTATAAATTTAAAACCTGATTTTGTGTGACTCTAAACAGAACATTATTAAAGATATATACTATGTTTCTCGTAGTTGGCATCATGTTTTTGGAGCCGTTACCAGGAACATGTATATATATATATATATTTTTACACACTAAAACACGCTATTCTTTCTTGCTTAATGTTTTCTTCTTTCAAAGCTTCATCTTGAGCACGCTCAATTTCTGTCATAAAGTCTATTAATTTTTATCATTTTTTTTCTCTCATCTCTCCTATTAAATAATGGACTAAACTCATGTTTTAGTCCATGTGGTTTGCACCAATTCCCTATTTTAATCCAATAGTTTAAATTTCTCTTTTTAGTCACTGGGGTTTTATCTCGATAGGAGTTATCGTTTCCTTTCGACTCAAGCCGTCGGCCACCACATTTGCCTTCCCGGGGTGGTAAAGGATTTCACTGTCATAGTCTTTAAGTAGTTCTAACCACCGCCGTTATCTCATGTTAAGCTCCTTTTGCTCAAAGAAATACTTCAAGCTTTTATGGTTAGAGTAGATGGTGCACTTGACTCCATAGAGGTAATGCCTCTAAATCTTTAAGGCAAATACAACCGCCGCGAGCTCAAGATCGTGAGTCGGGTCGTTGACTTCGTGAGTCTTTAATTGTCGTGACGCATGTGCGATCACGTTCCCTCGTTGCATTAACACACAGCCTAACCCTTGACCTGAAGCATCGGAATACACCACTAGGTATTCGTTACCTTCGGGTAGCGTCAATACTGGTGCTTGAGTCAATCTTTTCTTCAATTCTTCAAAGGCATCAGTCTGGGCATGGCCCCATTCATATTTTACCTCCTTGCGTGTCAATTTGGTTAAAGGCGAGGCTATCTTTGAAAAGTCCTGGATGAACCTTCAGAAGTAGCCTACCAATCCTAGGAAACTCCTTATGTCAGTTAGTGTCCTTGGGATTTCCCAATTCCACACTACATCGATCTTTGCTGGGTCTACCGTGATGCCTTCAGCGTTAATCAAATGACCTAGGAACTGAACTTCCTTTAGCCAGAACACGCATTTTAAAAACTTAGTGTGCAACTTTTCTCCCTTCAGTGTGTCCAAAACTTCTCATAGGTGACACGTGTGATCACCTTTGCTTTTATAGGTGACGATAATATCGTCGATGAAGACTATTACTGACCGGTCTAGCATTGGTCGACATACCCTGTTCATCATATCCATGAATGCTACGGGAGCATTTGTCAACCCAAAGGACATTACATGAAGCTCGTAGTGTCCATACCGGGTGCGGAATGCGGTCTTGGGTATGTCTTCCTCCCTTACATTCAGTTGATTATAACACGACCGCAGGTCAATTTTCGAAAACCATTTCGCGCCTTGCAGTTGGTTGAACAAATCTTCGATCCTGGGTAGCGGGTACTTGTTCTTCACAGTTCTTTTATTTAGTTCTCTGTAATTGATTCACATTCTCTTGGCACCATCTTTCTTCTTGAAAAACAGCACCGGAGCACACCATGGTGAAATGCTCGATCTGATAAATCCTTTTTCCAAAAGTTCTTCTAGTTGGGCCATCAGCTCTTTCATCTCAAGTGGCGCTAGTCGGTAAGGTGCTTTGGCAATGGGCCGGGCAGCTGGCATCAAATCAATTTGGGATTCCGTTTCTCGATCAAGCGGTAATCCATGCAATTCCTCAGGGAACAATTCTGGATAATGGCACACCACGGGTACATCGTTTATCTCTTTCACTTTCACATCTTTATCAACCACATAATCCAGGTACGCCTCACATCCCCGCCTCATATACTTTTCTTCTTTCATCATTGAGATTACATTTTTCAACAAGATTTCACGATCCCCGTAAATTACAACCTCGCTACCATAAGGAGCATTTGAGCTGTATCACCTTTCATTTACACAAAATTTAGGCTTCATTGGTAGCTAGAAAATCCATTCCCAATACTACATCGAATCCTCCTAAGACCATAACGAATAATTTAACATGGAATCTATGGCCTTCTATTTTTATGGTAAGGTCGTCTACCAGCACTTCAACTTTAGTTTTTCTACCTACAGCGGTCTCCATACTAAAAGCCCTTTCTATCTTGGAGGTTTTGCATTTCATTCTTTTACAGAATGAGGAGGATATAAAACATTTACTAGCACCTGAATCGAACAGAACAGAAACAAAGGCATGGTCAAGGATAAATGTACCAGACACCACGTTGGGATCTCCCCTTGCTTCTTCCGGTGACAGGGCATAGGCTCTGGTCACGACTATCTTTGGAGAAATGCCCTGATTCACCACAGTTGTGACATTTCCCATAGTTGGCAGAACCCGGGGCATTGGTACAATCACGGGATATGTGTCCCGTCTTGCCTCAATGATAGCACAGATTCAATCCATACTTGCACTCCCCCAAGTGCGTCTTGCCACACTTGCCACGGATGTTTCTTTCCTCAACCCTTGGCTTCTTACTCTTTAAGGCAGACCAATCACCACCTGAGTGCTTACTGGCGCTAGACTGTAAGGCCACAAACCCGGGAGGCCTCACTTGTTCGATTTACTCATTTACAAACAGTTCTTAAACTTGAATATCAAAATAACGCATCGGAAAATACTTCATTAAACATAACCATTACATTGTTCAACATGCGGAAGCGTAACATAGTCTAATACATGAACACAACATAAATCAATCGTAACGGGATGCCAGTCTTCACGATCAACCGGGTAACTCTTCTCGCTTGCCAAGCACCACCGTCCATCATCCATACCTGCCTTAACCTGAATGTGTATACTAAAAAGTCAGCTACGCTGGTGAGTTCTAGCTTTACATAAAACCTTAACATAAACATTTTGCCAAAAACATAACATACATTTGTTTAACAAAAGCGTACGTAAAAACATGCAATAACTTAACATCATCATAACATCGTAACATAACGTCATAACATAAGTCAACATGAACCGAATCTGCGCCTTCTCGTAACCGTCAATTCCATACATCGCATACCAGCGGATGAACTTAAGGCTCGTTACCTCTAAGCCATCCGTCACACAGGTCCCCTAAGGCTCGTTACCTCTAGGTGGATCAAACATATGTCTCCTAAGGCTCGTTACCTCTAGGTAGACAGAACATAACTTAGGCTCTATTTCCCCACAAGGAATAGTACCTTCCATCGGGATCCCGGTAATCCCATGGGTGACCGTCGTCACCCCATCATCAACCAGTTGTACAACCGTTAGACAGCCACAAAGGCCCCCCGTAAGGGTGAGGCCAATACATTCATACATACCTTAGCTCCCGTAGGAACTCATGGCAGATTCGTTCATTCGTGACTTTCATAAAACCTTTACCTCATTTTAGTTAAAGCATTTGTACGTTTTATTAAACAAAACATGAAATCTTTCGTAAACCTTTCGCAAACTTCATTTGGAAAAACAATTCATAAACATCATCTCGTAAACATCATTTCGTAAATGTCATATCGTAAACGTCGTTTCGTAAACATCATATCGTAAACGTCGTTTCGTAAACATCATTTCGTAAACCTCATTTTAAAAACATCATTCCGTATGTATGCACATCAGCCCAAAATCATTTAATTAAAACATTTAAAGAATGGTTTCTAGAACTCACCTTAAAAGCTAGTCTCGGTTGTCCTAAACAAAGGCCCAACAACGTCACTTTCGATCTGAATTGATTAGTTAAATACACATCATACCCAATCCCGACTCTAACGGTTTAACCTTCTAAACATACTGACTTTACTTAACCAGCCTGATGCCTGCACACTTAGCAAGTGCGCAGGGCCCTGCTCTTGCGTACTTAATAAGTGCGCAAACTTTGCTTCATGTGTACTTGATAAATACGCAGTACCTGCTTCATGCGTACTTGATAAGTACGCATGACCCTCTTCATGCGTACTTGATAAGTACGCAGGATCCTCTTCTTGCGTACTTGGTAACTACGCAGGATCATCTTCATGCGTACTTGATAAGTATGCAGGAACTGCTTCTTCACAAAAACCCTAACTTTCGCCTTCGGGTCTGATCACGTCAAGATCCCGAACTTGTTTACTTCAAAACATTTGCTTTCCATTAAGGAACTCAAATCTATGTTTATCTTTTAGTTTTATCCATGAAAACGTTACCTATTCACCCAAAACCTGAAAAACCCAAAAACGAACAAAAACTCAGATTTAGGCCTTATCGTTACCTGAATCGTGTTTCTGATCCGGAGGTTCTTCTCACGAGCTATGGAGCAACACTTTGCTGAAATCTCAGGTCGATCCGCCAACTTTCTCTCTCTACGGTTTCTCTCTCTAGAAGTTGCAAATGAGAGAAATAGGTGGTGGCCTTGGCTATTTATAGGGGTGGCTCCCCTTCCAGCCCGCCGGCCCATCCGGCCCGACCTGACATGCCTCGTCCGTTTAATTCCGTTATTATAATTGTCATTTTATTCTTTTTGGGATGTTACAAGTCTACCCCCTTACAATAGGTTTCGTCCCCGAAACCTATCATAAGTCAAATAGTTGAGGGTAAGACTCCCTCATTTCCGTCTCCGTTTCCCAAGTGGCTTCCGATCCCCTTTGATGCTTCCATTGGACTTTAACCAATTGAATAATCTTATTACGCAAACGCTTCTCCTTTTTGTCTAAGATGGCCATGGGTTCTTCGATGTAGTTAAGGCTGTTGTCGACCTCGATGTCAGTAAGTGGTACGTGAGCCGATTCTTCCGCCAAACACTTTCGCAAGTGTGATACATGGAAGGTAGGATGAATCCCACTTAACTCATCAGGCAACTCTAACCGATAAGCGACTTCACCAACCCGTGCCATTATCCTGAATGGTCCGACAAACCTTGGACTTAACTTTCCTCTCTTCCTGAATCGTATGATCCCTTTCCAGGGTGACACTTTCAACATTACTCTATCCCCAACATCAAACTCAATAGGCCTTCGTCGTTTATCTGCGTAGGATTTCTGACGACCTTGAGCGGCCTTCATTCTTGCTTTGATTTGATCAAACCTTTCAGACGTTTCTCTTACGACTTCAAGACTTCCTAATTCCTTCTGTCCAATCTCACCCCAACAAACCGGGGTCCTGCATCTTCTCCCATACAAAATTTCGTAAGGCGGCATGCCTATCGTTGTGTGATGACTATTGTTGTAGGAGAATTCGGCTAACGACAGATGACTGTCCCAACTACCGCCGAAATCGATAATACAAGCACGAAGCATATCCTCCAATGTATGAATGGTCCTTTCGGACTGACCATCCGTTTGTGGGTGGTATGCCATGCTAACATTGAGTCTCGTGCCCATCGCCTCATGAAATATTTTCCAGAACCTCGATGTGAATCGTGTGTCCCGGTCAGATACGATCGTCAAAAGCATCTCATGCCGTGCTACTACTTCGTTAATAAACAATTCTGCTAAACTTTCCGACGAGAACGTCTCACGAATAGGTAGGAAATGAGCACTCTTCGTTAAACGGTCCACAACTACCCAAATGGCGTCATGACCTTTAGCTGTGCGTGGTAGCTTAGTTATGAAGTCCATGGTAATGTGTTTCCACTTCCATTCCGGTATATCAAGTGGTTGAATCTTTCCATACGGTTTCTGGTGTTCGGCCTTTACTTGTGAGCAAGTCAAGCACTTGCTTACATACTTTGTCACCTCATGTTTCATCCCAGGCCACCAGTGTTCCTTCCTCAGATCTTGGTACATTTTATTGGTACCAGGATGGATAGAGTACCGAGACTTATGAGCCTCATCCAAGAATTTGGTTCTAAGCTCGCCACCCATAGGTATCCATACCCATCCAACACGTGTCCTAACACCAAGGGTGTTATATTCCAACTTGTCCTGTTAGCCAACCATCCTTTCCTTCTTTATGTTTTCTTCTTTAAGTGCTTCATCTTGAGCTCTTTCAATTTCTCTCATCACATCTGATATTACTATCAACTGGCGAGCTTTCACTATAATAGGAGTAGGCACATCCTTTCGGCTTAGAGCGTCAGCCACCACGTTTGCCTTTCCATGATGGTACTTGATCTCACAGTCATAATATTTCAGGAGTTCCAACCATCGTATCTGCCTCATATTAAGCTCTCTTTGTTCGAAGAAGTACTTCAAACTTTTGTGGTCGGAGTAAATAGTAAACTTCACCCCGTAGAGGTAGTGCCTCCATATTTTCAATGCAAATACGACAACGGCAAGTTCCAAATCATGAGTCGGATAATTAGCTTCGTGAATCTTCAACTACCGTGACGCATACGCGATCACTCTCCCGTGTTGCATCAACACGCATCCCAATCCCTGACCCGAAGCGTCAGAGTATACCACTAAGTCTTCATTTCCCTCGGGAAGGGCCAAGACTAGGGCTTTGGTTAGCTTCTCCTTCAACTCCTTAAACTCCTCATCCTAGGTCGAACCCCATTCGTACTTTACCTCCTTCCGAGTCAACTTTGTCAATGGCGAAGCTATTTTTGAGAAATTCTGGATGAATCTCCGATAGTAGCTTGCCAATCCCAAGAAACTATGGATTTCAGTTGGCGTCTTAGGAATATTCCATTCCCTTACCGTCACTATCTTTGCTGGGTCAACCATAATGCCGTTCGGGTTAATTACGTGACCTAGGAATTGGACTTCCCTAAGCCAGAACGCTCATTTGGAGAACTTAGCATACAACTTTTCCTTTTTCAGAGCCTCCAACACCTCCTTTAAGTGACATGCGTGATCACCCTCATTCTTGGAGTAGATGAGGATATCATCGATGAACACGATTACCGATCGGTCCAGCATCGTTCGACACACCCTATTCATCAAATCCATGAACGCTGCGGGTGCGTTCGTCAATCCGAAAGACATTATGCGGAACTCGAAATGTCCATAACGCGTGCGAAATGCAGTTTTCGGTATGTCTTCTTCCCTCACCTTCAACTGATGGTACCCGGACCGAAGGTCGATTTTTGAGAACCAACTTGCGCCTTGCAATTGATCGAACAGGTCATCAATCCTCGGTAAAGGGTACTTGTTCTTCACCGTACGTTTATTCAACTCGTGATAATTAATACACATTCTCATCGAACCGTCTTTCTTCTTCACTAACAACACTGGAGCACCCCACGGCGAGATGCTCGGTTGGATAAATCCCTTCTCAAGTAACTCGTCTAGTTGTGCCATTAACTCTTTCATCTCCAATGGTGCTAGTCGATATGGAGCCTTAGCCACGGGCTGGGCATCTGGTACTAAGTCGATTCGAAACTCAATCTCTCTGTCGGGTGGTATCCCCGACAAATCCTCTGGAAACACCTCCTGGTACTTGCGTACCACGGGCACGTCGTCTAGTTCCTTCACTTCCTTACACTTGTCAATCACATACACCATATAAGCCTCGCATCCATGCCTCAGGTAATCTGCTTCCTTGATCATTGAGATGACATTAGGCATCGGGGCGTCACGATCTCCAAGAATCTCGACTTTGCTACCATCCGGAGCCTTGAGTCGGATTATCTTTCGTTTGCATATAATTTGCGCTTCATTGGCAGTTAGCCAATCCATACCTAACACGATATCGAACCCACCCAAAACCATGACAAACAACATGACAGGGAACCTATGACATTCTATTTTTATCGTGGAGTTGTCAACTACATCGGTCACTCTCGCAGTTCTACCCTCATCGGTTTCTACGCTAAAGGCCCTTTCTAACTTACTCACAGTGTACTTCACTCGTTTACAAAAGGTCGCAGATATGAAACTCTTATTAGCACCCGAATCAAATAACACAGAAACAAAAGTGTTGTCAAGGATGAACGTACCTGACGCCACATCGGGGTCTGCCCTGGCTTGTTCTTGCATCAGTGCGTACGCACGAGTCTTTGCTCGGGGCCTCTCTTCTTTCTTCTCCGGGCCTTTCCCTTTCCCGGCTTCACCCATCCTGGGATTGGTGCATTCCCGGTTCATATGACCGCTTTCACCACAATTATATCATTTAATGCTATGCCTGTATTCACCGGAGTAGTGCCCAGTCATGCCACATTTGTAGCACAGATTTGTCCCTAGCCGACATTCACCCGTATGTCTTACCCCACATTTTCCACAGACTGTCGTGTCGCCTACCCTGGCCTGTTTGTCCCGCGCCCCAAACAACTTCCCACCTGATCGCTTAGCGGGAAAGCTCAGCTTCTTCTTGGGCTCTTCAATGGCAACGACATTCAGCGCTAGATCATCAAACACCACTCCGCTCAGTTCTACTACCGAATCGTAAGTAGTAGGGGCATTTGCTTTAACATAGGTGCGGACCTGGTCCGACAGCCCTTGAATGTAGCATGCAATCTTTCTTTCCTCAGTCGTGACAAGATGTGGCACTAGACGTGCCAGTTCATTGAACCCTGTGGTGTACTGCCGGTGCGTCATGCTCCCGGCCTTCAAACCCAGAAATTCCCTCTCTACCTTCTCAATCTCGTTCCTTGGGTAGAAATTCTTAATCACCAAAGTTTTCAAGTCAGCCCATAACCTCGCTCCCTTTTGCTTGACGTACACCTTCCCACCAATGGGATGCGTCCTCTCTCAAGGAGTTAGCAGCAAATTTTACAAATTGATCCGTTCGACATTCGCTCAGACGAATGGCAGCTTCCATACGGATCACCCAATCAAAGGTAGCCACCGCGTCTTTCTTTCCAGTGAGGACCAGTGGGTCACATGCTTTAAAGGACTTATAGTCACAACCACGGTTAAGCGATGCGTTGATTGCCTCAGTGTTCGGGGTATCAACCGCCGTGTTTGACCCACCTTCCCCGTTAACCTTCTTCAATGCTTCAGCTAACAGACCTGGCAGAGAAGTCTTCATCAACTTTGTGAACTCTCGAGCTATAGCTGCTCTCACATCAGGTTCAAATGTGAAAGGTTGTTCTTCAACCAGTGTCTGCTCAGTTCCATGCACACTAACCGCCGGTTCAGTGTGAACACTTCATTCTTCACTATATTCTTGGCGCGCAGGGGTCCTGCCACGCCCACCATTTCGACCGTCGGTACGACCACCGGTACGGCCCCCACCACGTCTTCCGTTTCCTCTCCTTGCCATTTCGTTCTATAAGACAAGGAATCCAATGTCATCACGCTAGTTAACAAATAAAATTCAATAAGCACTGTAAGATGTTAATATACACTGGCCATCTGCAATTAACCATTACACTACCATTCGATTTCTATTTGACCACCTTTGTGATTCCATCATAACACAAGTCCTTACCTAACCCTTTCTAACGCATACTATACATGTAATTATATACTACCTTCATACATGATGCTGTGGCTCGAGTTACCCGTACTGGCATCCGCTTTCGGTCCCATTCACAGTTTAAGTTCGACACTAGGAGTGTCCGAATCTCTCAAACTATTGCTCTGATACCAACTTGTAAGGCCCCAAACCCGGGAGGCCTCACTTGTTGGATTTACTCATTTACAAACAGTTCTTAAACTTGAATATCAAAATAATGCAGCGGAAAATACTTCATTAAACATAACCATTACATTGTTCAACATGTGGAAGCGTAACATAGTCTAATACATGAAGATAACATAAATCAATCATAACGGGATGCTAGTCTTCATGATCAACCGGGTAACTCTTCTCGCTTGCCAAGCACAACCATCCATCATCCATACCTGCCTTAACCTGAATGTGCATACTAAAAAGTCAGCTACGCTGGTGAGTTCTAGCTTTACATAAAACCTTAACATAAACATTTTGCCAAAAGCATAACATACATTTGTTTAACAAAAGCGTACGTAAAAACATGCAATAACTTAGCACCATCATAACATCGTAACATAACATCATAACATATGTCAACATGAACCGAATCTGCGCCTTCTCGTAACCGTCAATTCCATACATCGCATACCAGCGGATGAACTTAAGGCTCGTTACCTCTAAGCCATCCGTCACACAGGTCCCCTAAGGCTCGTTACCTCTAGGTGGACCAAACATATGTCTCCTAAGGCTCGTTACCTCTAGGTAGACAGAACATAACTTAGGCTCTATTTCCCCACAAGGAATAGTACCTTCCATCGGGATCCCGGTAATCCCATGGGTGACCGTCGTCACCCCATCATCAACCAGTTGTACAACCGTTAGCCAGCCACAAAGGCCCCCCGTAAGGGTGAGGCCAATACATACATACATACCTTAGCTCCCGTAGGAACTCGTGGCAGATTCGTTCATTCGTGACTTTCATAAAACCTTTACCTCATTTTAGTTAAAGCATTTGTACGTTTTATTAAACAAAACATCATCTCTTTAGTAAACCTTTCGTAAACTTCATTTGGCAAAACATTTCATAAACATCATCTCGTAAACATCATTTCGTAAACATCATGTCGTAAACGTCGTTTCGTAAACATCATATCGTAAACGTCGTTTCGTAAACATCATTTCGTAAACCTCATTTTAAAAACATCATTCCGTATGTATGAACACCAGCCCAAAAACATTTAATTAAAACATTTAAAGAGTGGCTTCTAGAACTCACCTTATAAGCTAGTCTCGGTTGTCCTAAACAAAGGCCCAACAACGTCACTTCCGATCTGAATTGACTAGTTAAATACACATACTGACTTTACTTAACCAGCCTAATGCCTGTGCACTTAGCAAGTGCACAGGGCCTTGCTCTTGCGTACTTTATAAGTGCGTAAACTTTGCTTCAAGCGTACTTGATAAATACGCAGTACCTGCTTCATGTGTACTTGATAAGTACGCATGACCCTCTTCATGCGTACTTGATAAGTACGCAGGATCCTCTTCTTGCGTACTTGGTAAGTACGCAAGATCATCTTCATGCGTACTTGATAAGAACGCACGAACTGCTTCTTCGCAAAAACCCTAACTTTCGCCTTCGGGTCTGATCACGTCAAGATCCCGAACTTGTTTACTTCAAAACGTTTGCTTTCCATTAAGGAACTCAAATCTATGTTTATCTTTCAGATTTATCCGTGAAAACGTTACCTATTCACCCAAAACCCGAAAAACCTAAAAACGAACAAAAACTCAGATTTAGGCCCGATCGTTACCTGAATCGTGTTTCTGATCCGGTGGTTCTTCTCACGAGCTATGAAGAAACACTTTGCTGAAATCTCGAGTCGATCCGCCAACTTTCTCTCTCTACGGTTTCTCTCTCTAGAAGTTGCAAATGAGAGAAATAGGTGGTGGCCTCGGCTATTTGTATGGGAGGCTCCCCTTCCAGCCCACCGGCCCGACCCGACATGCCTCGTCCGTTTAATTCCGTTATTATAACTGTCGTTTTATTCTTTTTGGGATGTTACATAGACCACTTCTTTTGAGTTTCTGCTATATATCCATGATTTTTTAATATTATATTATATTAATTGATACAATAATGACATTTCATTTCAATGCTGTACTTGCTCAGCACAATATGTCACATTAATTATTAATTTTAACATGTATCAATTCAAATTTTCAACCTTGAATCTACGTATTATTTCTCTATTAAATATATAACGCATGTAAGTGTATTTATACATATATATATATATATACTTTATTATAATAAATATATATATCAAAACAAAGCATGTGAGTTTTAACTCTCTAATTACATCTTTTATCTTTTTCATTTGTAAGTATATATATATATATATATATATATATATATATATATATATATATATATATATATATATATATATATATATATATATATATATATATATATGATCATACTAAATAAATCAATTAAACAAATTTTAATATTATATAAAACTTATACATCTTTAATCACGTCTTTCCAACCTTTTTATACAAATATATGTATTTATTTATAAATATATATATGTAATTATATGTATTTGATGTTATTAAACAAATTATTTATGCAATTCGTAAGTTTATAAAAAAAATAGAAGTTTTCCTTATACAATATTTATAATAAAACAAATAATATTTAATATTTTATAAAGTTATAGAAACATTTTTATAAATAATTAAAATGAATTAAAACCAAATAAATTGAGCTTTAAACCCCCTTTCAATAACAAATGAACCTATCTTTTGCATTGAACCCCATTTTTACACCACCTTTCTTCTCCTTGAACCCTGGACACACAATCATGCCAATGTTAACTTCAAAAGTCAAAACTCGTAAACCCCTTCCCAAATCCCCTCAATTCCTCGATCTAATTCTCCTAATTTACTTCCAAATCATTATCAATCAATTAGAGTTAACGTATCCTTCCTTAATTAGAAATTTTGAAACCGAATTCAATGAGATTTGAAAATAATTCTGGTTGTTGCTAAAATGGGTAAAAACACATGACTCAATGATGTAATCCCCGCAAATATCGTCGGGTACAAGCCGTTACAAGCGTTTTCTATTATCCCTTGTACTTCCCTATCACATTTCAACCCAAAACAAGCCTCAAACCTGCCCTTTTCCCCGTTCCGGTCACGATCGGCATCGGAGAAGAACTCACTAATCTTCATGAAATCAAGTCCAATAACAGGTAATTTTCGTACCCTCATACTTGACTTAATCCGTATTGCAAAAGCCCCAATGATTCTGCTCGCAATTTGTGTTTGGGTTGGGGATTAGGGTTTGCGATTGAGAGATTGGGGAAGAGAGTGCCTGGGAGCTTTATGGTAAAACTTAAACAATGCCACCCCTTAACAAGGCAAGTGCCCAGATCAAATGGTTAAACCACTTCACCCTTCTAGTGCAGGTCGCGGGTTCGAGCCCCGTTTCGCCTGTTCTTTTAAAAAAAAATCATTTTTATGCTTAGAAATTGTTCTATAAAAATAATTTTATAAAACATATGTAACTCAGAATCATGTTATTTATTTGAATTGTTAAGTTTACAAGGAAAATCATGTTATTCATTATTATTAGAAGAAAACCTAATAAATTCTAATTTAATTAAAACTAATTATTGACAAATTATTTCTTTAAAATCTCAAACTTATAGTTTGCATTTGGGACGTAAATGATGCTATTTGTTTCCCATTGCCTTGTAAAGTTTTATACAATCTTTTATATAAATTGTTTCTCTTATATATAAATGTGTTAAATCAAATATTATATCTTTAATTAATAAATTATTAATTTGATCAATAATATTTTACATTTAATATTTTTTATGGAATATTAACTATAAACAAATAAAGGAAGATATTTATTTATTCATTTACTTATGCATTTATTTATTCAAGTAATTATTATTCATTTATACAATTATTGATTTTCACATTTACAAATAAAAAGGAAGCAAATTATTCATTTCTTTATTCGTTTATTTTCAAAACAAAAGACACTAATTATTCTTTCATATATACATTTATTCATTTATTTATAAAAGGGGAAAATCCTTTATTTATTCACGCAACAATTCAAATTGAAACACAATTATTTTCATAAATATTATTTGAAACCCAAATAATTATTCTATTACTAAAATGAGGACACCTACATCAATCCCTTTACGCATTAGGATTCCCTATTTCATTTGTACAAATCATTGATACACTTATATCTTCAAACGTATGTTAACCTTGTGGTTAGCAATAACATTTGTGCAACCACAAATTACTTGTGTGACATCCAAGCTTCTTATTGCAAGGTGAGTTACATAGCCCCACATTTTACATTTTTATATTTTTGGGGTGAAACATGATTAAATTGAACTATTTACAATTTATACAATACAAACATCATGTACATTTGTGTATTTTGTGCCTTATGCTTGAACACTATGAGTTAAACTACATTTATAACAAGTACAATCATTAACTCCGTACAAGCCAACGGTAACAATGATAGATCTATTGCATTTGAAAAATCCACCCAGGTAGGGTGATTGCTTACCGACAATACACAAGGGTAACATTTAGTGTTATGCCTCACATGTCACAAGGTTTGATTGTGTGCCGGTTTACTATAGTGGTTCTCCATAATTACCTATTTATACTATGTCACATGTGAATTGTACACAACAATTTGAAACTATTTGTATAGTCAAAAACTTTGTATGCTCACCAACTATAGAGCTTGTTTTCATCATGTTTCAGGTGCTAATGTTTGAGATCATATGCAAGATGCTCCACTTACGATTTGGACTTATTTTTAGTTGACCTTGTTTTCATCATGTTTCAGGTGCTAATGTTTGAGATCATATTTTGTTTTTGGATGTTTGTTTGAACTCATGTTATGAAACTTTGGTTTAATTAACATATGAAATCTAGTTTGATCATGTGCTTATGAACAGTCTCCAAGTCCCGCCCCGACGTATTCCGCCGTCGGTTGGGGTGTGACAGATTGGTATCAGAGCCATGGTTATTGGGAATTAGGTTATTAAAAACCAATGACCTAGTCTATATTCTTAGGATATCCCTTGTGTGATTATCTTACATGTCATTTTATGTGTTATATTGCATCTTACAATACATGTTAATCTTATATGCTATGTTATCTTATATTTTGTATGTATACATTAATTGCTACTTATGTGAAATCTTATTTGCTATAATATTTTATTAGTCTACACGTTACCTATTTGATTACACTAAATGTTATCCTAAGTATACCATATCAAACACTTATTCTTATTTAAGTCCTTATACTCCTTCATTCTTATGCCTTGGGAATTATGTCGTCATCATCATCATCACTTGTGGAAGATTCAAACTCTTAGGCCTAATGCCTATTAATTTTTTTGTAAATCCCGTCAAAGTTTTGAGTTCTGATAATTAGTAAAGAACATGTGCAACCCGGAAGGGTGAATGCCTGTATTTTGGGTCTTCTTTGTAGGAAAGCATTTCATATAAATCCAAACCATAGGATCTGTATGCTTTCGTGAGAATTCCCGAAGTGAGTGTTCACCTATAGGCTAAAGCATGTCTTATTAAAAGTATATGAATTTAAATCACTTTGATTTGTCAAAGTATCCATTTGGTTATGTTACCAAATAAATACAATCTAAACATCATTCTTTTATTTATTACAATTTGGTACACATGTCTAAAACTCTCTATTTGATCACTCCATCCATAACCTAAGTTTCATGATCCTTTATTTTCATTTTGTTACTCTTTTTATAGATTTCCTCCTCGTCGTGTGAACAATCCCAACAACAATAGACTTGCTGCTTTTATAGCCCAACAAATGATTGTTGTTCTTTCCAGTTTAGTTACCCAACTCAATCAAAATTGTTAACCCCGATGGTGTTAGTAATTCTGGTGTTGTGAGTAATCCCAGTAGTAATGCTAACCTTCCTCAATTCACTTTCAAACATTTTAACTCCTACAACCCTCAATGCAACATTTACAAGTATCACTATTCCCAAAATGTATCGTGCCATTTATACACAAGTTGTTGAAAGTACGGTCATTTGGCCAATACCTGCCGATCTAGACCTCCCGTTAACCAAGCCAACCAAGGAAACCGAGTTAATCAAGTCAACCAAACCCATCAACAAGACAATCATCTAATTGTTGCCCTTTATCCACTAGCCATAACCGATGGGCGTCCTTGCTTTGGAATATGGTGACCCGAACCACCTTCGAGATTAATTACGTTTTCTTGTTTGTTTATTTTCTCTTATGTTCGAACCACTTACATCTATTCTGTTTGTCATCGGTGTCGATAAGAGTCGTGTTCTTTGAATTGTAGCCATTCCTTGTTAAAAACGATGAACGAAACTAGAGAAAACAGTTACGGTAGAAGTTGCGAGTGGAAACCCCACCATTATTGATTCTATCATTCACGATTGCCTTCTTGACCTTAATGAACATACTTCCACATTTGACCTCATACCTATGAAACTTAGGAGCTTTGATATCATAATAAGACAAGGTTTGGATACCTAAACATCATACCAAAATTACTAGTTTTGAGAACTATATTCCAAACCCTCTTCTATTGAGTAGCACATTGTAAATCCTTGAAGAGGATTTTTTCTAGTAGGTTTGAAACCCATATCATGTACCATATCGCAAGAACACTTACAAGAGAATTATGTAGCCTTTTTAGCTCATGCGGTGGAAAAGAGGGACAAAAGGAGGAGAAATCAAGACATTTCTATCATACGAGACCTTCCGGATGTGTTCCCCGAAGATCTATCCTATCCTCCTCTTGTTCGTCAATTTGAATCCCGTATCGTCTAGTACCTGGATCTAACCCCGTAGCCAAACCTCCTCATCGTGTTGCACCCTCGGTTATGTAAGAGCTTGCTAGATATTTTCAAGAAAATGGATCATTCCATATGTGCATTGACTATCCATATTAACGTCGAAGAATTCAAAAATTCAAAGCTCGACCACCTACGAAATTCGAATGTTTACATTACCCATGAGATTCGATTATTTACATTTTATTGTTCACATTATCGACTCGATTGTTTACATTATACACGAAACTCGATTATTTAAAAATTGGTTGTTTACATTATGCATGAAACTCGGTTGTTTGCAATTGATCGTTTACATTATACATGAGCCATGATTATTCATTTTATCTATGAAAGTTGATTGTTATAAGAAGTTTGACTTTTGTACACCATCTAGGAAATTTGATTACACGAATCATCTGTGAACATGAACATGATTGTGTATATTACTCACGAACTATAGTACTAATAAAACCTCAGGTTTAATGTATATGATGTGCGTGAGTGTGAGAGACTATGAACTCGGTTACCAGTAGGGTATCTATGGACATAGCTATTTATTAGCAACACATATGTGAAACAATAGTTATGATTTAAGTGAATTTGTGTTCCCATCTTGACCCGCACACAATGGGATGATCTATACAGACCATGCGACGATATGAGTAATTACGGGTCCACACGTAATTATAAAAGTCAGTGCATGGAAAACATAGTGAATTTTGTCGTGTGTTATGACATAAAACCTATCGTGATATATAGTAAGGAAACTAATGTGATATGATAAGGGCATGGTGGATACGTCACTGGTACTTCCTATATAAGTGTTCCTGTCATATTGTCAGAAGTAGCGTTGTTCGTGTCACTTGAAGTTTTATGTTATTTTGACCTTGACCAATGTTTGTGAAATCTCTTATCCAGTGACATTTCTTGAAGATATTAGACTACATCTTAAACAAGTTTGATCATCAAATTCTCATCGTTCTCATTTCAAGTGAGGCATTCCATCTTTGTAGTCCAAAATATTTTTCGACAGTTTCCTCCTCAAATTCACTTCAAACTAAATCCACTATCATCATTCATGCCTGACTTTAAGTATCAGACCTAAATCTTGCGATCGATTGTACTCTTCAAACCAGAAGTCAAAGTTCATTGAGAATCCAAACGTGGCCCAGAGTTTACTTGGGAACGTGAGGACCAAACGAAACTCAAGTACCCTCATCTTTTTCCTGATTCAGACGAAATTTCCTCAACTTGGGGATATTGTAACATCCATGATTTTCTAATAATATATTATTTTAATTGATACAATAATTACATTTCATTTCAATCTCGTACTTGCTTAGCACAATGTCATTAACTATTATTATTAAAATGTATCAATTCAAATTTTCAAACTTGCATCTACGTATTATTTCTCTATTAAATATATAACGCATGTAAGTATATTTATATATATATATATAAATACTTTATTATAATAAATATATATATATATCAAAACAAAGCATGTGAGTTTAACTCTGTAATTACATCTTTTATCTTTTACATTTTTAAACATACATATATACATACATATATATATATACATACACACACACACACATATATATATATGATCATACTAAATAAATCAATTAAACAACTTTTAATGTTATATAAAACTTATACATCTTTAATCATATCTTCCCAACCTTTTTATATAAATATGTATTTATTTATAAATATAAATATATATATATATATATATGTAATTATATGTATTTGATGTTATTAAACAAATCATTTATATAATTCATAAGATTATAAAAAAATGGATCTTTTCCTTATAAAACAATTATAATAAAACAAATAATATTTAAGATTTTATAAAGTTATAAAAACATTTTTATAAACAATTAAATGAGTTAAAACCAAATAAATTGAGCTTTAAACCCCCTATCCATAACAAATGAACCCCCCCTCTTTTGCATTGAACCCCCATTTTTGCACCCCCTTTCTTCTCCTTGAACCCTGGACACACAATCTTGCCAATGTTGACTTCAAAAGTCGAAACTCATAAACCCCTTCCCAAATCCCCTCAATTCCGCAATCTAATTCTCCTAATTTACTTCCAAATCATTATCAATCAATTAGAGTTAACGTATCCGTCCTTAATTCAAAATTTTGAAACCGAATTCAAGGAGATTTGAAAACAATTCTCGTTGCCGCTAAAATGGGTAAAAACGCATGACTCAATGATGTAATCCTCACAAATCTCGTCAGGTACAAGCCGTTACAGGCGTTCTCTATTATCCCTTGTACTTCCCTATCACATTTCAACCCGAAACAAGCCTCAAACCTGCCCTTTTCCCCGTTCCAGTCACGATCGGTATAAGAGAAGAAAAACTCACTAATCTTCGTGAAATCAAGCCTAATAACAGGTAATTATCATACCCTCATACTTGACTTAATCCGTATTGCAAAAGCCCAAATGATTCTGCTCGCAATTTGTGTTTTGGTTGGGGATTAGGGTTTGCGATTGAGAGATTGGGGAAGAGAGTGCCTGGGAGCTTTATGTTAAAACTTAAACAATGGCACCACTTAACAAGGCAAGTGCCCATATCAAATTGTTAAACCACTTCACCCTTCTAGTGCAGGTCGTGGGTTTGAGTCCCGTTTCCCCCTTTTTTTTTTAAAAAACCATTTTTATTGTAGGTCCACGGGTGTCTCGGATCGTTACGTGTGGGTGCGTGACTAGTCGGACCTGGTGCGGAATAACCTTGACTAGTGGAGAATCAAACAACACAAAGTAAACCGAACAACAAAATCACTTTAAAGTTCCTTCTATTATAAACTCGAACGGTTACAGAGAGAAAATACTGAGTGCAAATGTCTGCGTACATATCTTCTGTCAACCTATTCTATTTATACTAGACTTGTTGACTGCGCAGGGCTTTGTTCCTGCGTACTTAGCAAGTACGCAGACAATGTTCTTGCGTACTTGCTAAGTACGCAGGTTAAGCAACCTGCGCACTTGTTAAGTGCGCACAACACTTAACAAAGTCGAATACAATGACAAGTACCTACGAACATGATTACAACTCGATAAACCAATACATACAGATGCTGATATACAAATACAAATACATAAGGACAATACATAAGTAAAAACAATCTTCAAAGTGCTTGTTAGAATTGCTTCAACAAACTCCCCCTTGACAGCAGCTCTGGAGATGTCTACACAGCTTTAGAGTAAACAGCTTCAGAGTGATTGTCACAAGAATTGCTTCAACAAACTCCCCCTTGACAGCAGCTCTGGAGTTGTCCTCAGTCTCTATCATCTGTATGCAAGTAGTATTTGTCTAACAACGTCGTAGTAGAGGTTCCCCAAGGTCAAAATCCATGAGCTCAAGGATGACTATGTCAAATTTGAGCTCCGTGACCAGAGGTTCCCTAAGGTCAAAATCCGTGAGCTCAAGGACGACTATGTCAAATTTGAGCTCCGTGACAAGAGGTTCCCCAAGGTCAAAATCCGTGAGCTCAAAGACGACTATGTCAAATTTGAGCTCCGTGAAACCGACGCCAGCATGGCTAACGCGCTCTCAGTCTCATGTTCAGCAACATACTTATTGTCTGAATTCTTTCGTCTTTATCTTTTGGAGGATGGCTCGGGAAGGGATACCTTCGCCATTCTCCGTTGGTGTGATTGGTCTGGTGCATCATCAGAGTCAGATGAATTAGATTCAATAGCCTCATAATCTGACTCTTTAGCACCATCTCCTCCTTCTTCTTTATCACCTCCATCATCAGCCATTTCTGCAAGAACATAAGAGAAGCAACATTAGATCAAACATAATCATTGGAGTAGAAGAAGTATGACATGGTATAGCACATGCACTATGAATTCAATTTCAGACTTAGAAAAATTCTAAGTGGCCCTTCCTGCGTATTTAACAAATACGCAGTAATTTGTTCTTGCGTACTTAGTAAGTGCGCAGAAGCTAATTCTTGCATACTTACTAAGTGCGTAGGAACTAACACTTAGAACTTTTACAAAATCCAAGATCAAGAGATTAAATGATTTAGATGATGATATCGGTCACCACATTGTCAAAAAACCTGTTTAAGACTTGTGGGACCAAAACCAACACCAATGCAAAGCTAAAACCATGTCATTTTGACCTAACCTCGGTCCGACGCAAAACCACAGACACCAAGCGGTCAAACCCAAAATCAAGAGCAGTTAAGGACGAAATTAGCATGTTAGAACTTCGATTGATGAACATAACTAGTTTTAGGGCTTAATTTCACTTAAACAACACCCAAAACCAGTTTAAATTTCAACACCAAAACCCTAATCTCGAAAATCAAGAAATCGGCCCTCGACAAGAGATTTTGCTGATCAAATAGACCAAGATTATCACCAAATGTTAGTAAGGTGAAGATGAACCTATGATTGGGACGAAAAATCGGATTAGAAACAAACGAATTTTTTTTTGTTTTGAGTGAAATCGAGCAGAGGATGCAAACAGTGTTAAAACGATTGAATGAGATGAAACTTAGATAAAAATTCTAACACCTGTTTATATACCCAACACATTTGGGTCGTGCGTACTTGTTAAGTGCGCAAGACTTAACTCCTGCGTACTTACTAAGTACGCATGACTTAAGTCTTGCGTACTTGTTAAGTACGCAGGGTTTACCTCATGCACACTTATCAAGTACGCAGAGACCCTTGTGTGCTCAAACTTTCAACTCAAATTATGAATATTTCAAGTCAAATAACGAACAAGATAAAAGCATTCAATCAAGAGAATTCAAAGTCAATTCAAGAAGGTTAGCACAAATATTTTTGGTTTTTCTGATTAAAAAGAACTATACACAAACTTAGAATCTTTTTGATCTTTTCTAGATAGAAATATACAAGTATATACACACACTATAATTGTTCAAAGACACGACCAAAGGATCATATCAGGCTAAACTATAGCAAAAACAATACAAGATAAACGTCAAAGAATATGGGATCATGTCATGAATTACAATTTATTCATACGTAATAAGCACATAAACAAGTAATTCAAGTTGGCAATATTATAAGATTTGAAACCATAAGCATCTTTGTATCACGTTCTTGTGTTTTAAGTTATTAATTTTAGGATATACAACGTGTACCCCACTGATATGCTACAGAAATATAAATTGCACTATCTCAAGGCATCTAATATTTTTTCAGAGATTTTCCAAATCTCCAGAATGAAGTTACATCGTTTACCACCGAAAAAATCAAGCAGAATCCATAGGGATTATCAAGAATCATAAGATTCAGAATCGAGTGATTCAGATGTCTTGGTTTGATTGGATTTTCTTATATGAATATCATATGATGATTCAGGTTAATAGATATGGAGTCTGAGGATTTAGGTAAGGTGATCCAACTTTTATTTAGATTTGATTTTAATGAATCAGGAATGATTCAAGGGTGAATACATGCTCAACGGTTGATGTAAAGACATGTCTTGATTCAATCTCTCATTACATACTTGTGAGTATTGGCAGTGAGATGAACCGCAGTAATTGTGCTAAAGACATAACCCGAAACTGGTCTCTTAAGAAAATATTTGCTAAAATCTTACATCCTTTATCTGATAATGATCTTTTTGTATTCTTTTACACACGCACACATGCATACATGGGTTCAAATCACAGTTGTAGTCTATATTTAGTTCCACACTACTAATGATTCAAAGACGCCTACAGCCTACTGACAATTCAAATTACTTGTAAATAAACAGATTAAAAAACATAATAATTTAAACAATCAAGTAAGCATGACGCAATCATTTCCCATATGAGCAGTCTATGCCGTTTAGATCATTTCTGATGTACTATCATTTCCTCTTTTCTCAAGATTACTTTGAAATTTTCTCCATTTTCTATTTTGTTTGAATTTTTGTAAAATATTTGAAAATTAAAAGAACTATATAGAAATCTTAAAATAAATAAATTTAACTTTCATGAATTGAATTGATTTAAAAAAAACAAGTTTTCACTCTGGATTGAACATTCCTATCAAGTTGACAAGATGCTCAAAACGGGATCGATCAAATGCCTTGGTGAAAAGGTCAGCAAAGTTGTCATCCGTGTGAACATTTACAAGTTCAATGAGATGCTTTTCAGCACAATCACGGATGAAATTATGGCGAATTTCAATATGTTTAGTTTTGAAATGTTTCACCAGGTTGTTTGTGATAGACATGGTGGCATTGTTGTCAATGAACAGAGGAGTTCCAGTGAAGTTCAAGCCGTAGTCTCTCAATTGCTGCTGAATCCACAATATCTGAGAACAAACGCTAGCTGCAGCAATGTATTCTGCTTCACATGTTGAGACAGAAACCGTTGACTGCTTCTTACACTGCCAGGAAACCAGTCTGTCTCCCATGAATTGACATCCACCAGAAGTTGACTTTCTATCAAGGTTACAACCGCCATAGTCTGAATCAGTGTAGGCTTTGATGTCAAATGACTGCTGCTTAGAGTACCAAAGACCCAATCAGGGTTTCCCTTTCAAGTATCTGAAAATCCTATTTACAGCTATCATATGGGACTCCTTCGGTTGTGACTGAAACCTTGAGAACAAGCATACAGCAGACATTATATCTGGCCTTGAAGCTGTGAGATACATAAGAGATCCGATCATCCCACGGTACAATTTGCAATCCACATCCTTTCCATCTTTGTCAGGATGCAGACCATGATTGACGGGGATAGGTGTGCCATAAGTACTGCTATCATTCAACTTGTATTTCGACAAGATGTCCTGCACATACTTTGTTTGATGCAGATAAATGCCATTCTCTGTTTGACTGACTTGCAGACCTAGGAAGAATGACAGTTCACCCATGTTACTCATTTCAAACTTGGACTTCATCACCTGTTCGAATTCCCTACACATCTCTTCATTTGTAGACCCAAAGATAATGTCATCGACATACACTTGTACAAGAAGAATATCACCTCCTTCTTTCCGTATGAAGAGGGTCGAGTCAATCTGTCCACGGTCGAAACCATTAGACAGTAGATGTTTAGATAATGTCTCATACCATGCCCGTGGAGCTTGATGAAGACCATAAAGTGCTTTGTCGAGCTTATACACTTTATTGATATTATGCGGATCTTCAAACCCGGGAGGTTGAGTGACATAGACCTCTTCATGAACTTTTCCATACAGGAAAGCACTCTTCATATCAAGTTGATAGACCTTGAAGCCAACATATGAGGCATAAGCCAGAAACAGTCGAATGGCTTCAAGTCTAGCAACTGGGGCATAAACTTCTGTGTAATCCAAGCCCTCTTGTTGATAAAAACCCTGAACAACCAACGTTGCTTTGTTCTTCACCACAACATGACGATCATCCGTCTTGCATTTGAACACCCATCTGGTGCCAATTGGTTGTACGCCCCTTGGCAAGTCAACCAAATCCCACACATGCAACTTTTGGAATTGAGACAGTTGTTCTTGCATTGCCTCAATCCAGCAGTTGTCAGCGAGAGCCTCTTTCACATTCTTCAGCTCTAACTGGGACACGAATGCAGCATGCAGACATGTTTCCATGACACCAGTGTCAAGTATCTCAGAGTAGAGACTCGTGTTCTCAGCAATGGTTTGATGACGAGTTTGAACACCGGCATGACGATCACCAATAATGTTGTCAATTGGATGATTCTTATGCACTCTCATCTCTAGTACATTCGGTTCCTGAATTTCTGAATCGAGGTTCGTGCTTAACTCCCCCATATCCTGTGTTCTAGAAGAAGAAGATTCAATGTTGATTGGATCAGCTGGAGCTTCATTTCCTACACGAGTGTTAGGATTAGCTTGAGCGTCATTTCCGTCAACATGAACATTTTCACTGTTATCACCGTCAAGAGTTCCAGATGCAGATGCAACATAGGAATCAGGAGTTACAATTGGTACAGTAGCATGTGTTGAGAAACTGGAGTCATCACCGCCACCAAATAATTCATATAGATTTGCGGCATCATTTGTAGACAAATCAGGAAGATTGAAAGATTTGAATAGCGCATCATAATCAAAACCCCAAGCTGGACCCGTTGGTTCTAGTGGAATGCTGTGTTTACTACAATCCACTTCAAACCATTCCTCGACAGTACGAGTTCCTACATTGTACACTCTCTTGCAAGGCGAGTTTGCAACATATCCTAAGAAGATGCCTTCCACCGCTTTTGCATGAAACTTAGACTTTCGGTCTTTGTATTGTAGCAATAAGGAACAGGGACTACCAGAAGGATCTAGATAGTCAAGATTGGGAGGTCGATTATTCATCAACTCATAGCAAGTCTTGTTGTGCCTCTTCACAACCAGAACTCTGTTCAAGACGTGACAAGTTGTATTAAATGCTTCTTCCCAGAAAGTGACAGGAAGCTTTGCATCTGACAACATTGTCCTTGCAGTCTCAATCAAGGTTCTGTTCTTCCGTTCTGTGACTCCATTCTACTGAGGTGTGTACGGGGCACTAAATTTGTGACGGATCCCCTTCTTGAGACAGAAAAGTTCCATCAAATTATTCTTGAATTCAGTTCCGTTGTCACTCCTTATTCTTCTCACCTTCAACTTGCAAAGAGATTCCAAGCTCAAGATCAGGTATTGAAGAATATCAGCTGTTTCATCCTTCGTACCTAAAAAATGCTTCAGCTGTCAAACATCACTGAGTACTCCTTATCGCACATGTGGGAGACACTCAACAAGTTATGCTTCAGCTGCTCGCAGTAGTTGACATTGTCAAAGCTGACACAACCATTTGAAACCACGCCTTGACACGTGATACTACCGCCTTTCTCTCCAGCAAAGGCCACATAGCCGCCTCTGAATGGTTTCACATCTTGAAGCAAGGCTATGTTACCTGTCATGTGCCGGGAGCATCCACTATCTACATACCAACAATTAGAGATAATACGCTTCGGATGTCCCTGCACGAGTCACAAAAAGAATTAATTAGATTTGGAGACCCAAGCCATAGTGGTCTTGGGTCGTCCGTCTTTCTCAAAATAAACAACCTCAATTAACTCACAGTTGTGACTGTCAAAAATGGATGAATTTTTAGAAGATTTAGGATCAGGAGATTGAGAACATTTGCATTTGTTATTCCAGGATCTCTTCTTTTTCTTAACTGGAACAGTAGACTTAGTTTCAACAGTAGCAGGTGAACTAGTGGAAGTTTCACCTGATTGAATTTTAGTCAGTTGTTCTAGCTTTCTCAATTTCTTGTTCCTTCTTCTCCTCTGTGGCTTTTAGAGTTTCACCATAGGTTTCACACCAGTTTGTGCACTACCAGAGGTAGATGCACTAGGTTTAGCTGGTAGCTTTCCCTTTTTTGAAACAATGGTTTAGCCTCGGAAGAAATCTTTGGCTTTACCATAGGTTTTACTGGTGGTTTCACCACATTTACTTTTGGACTTTTGGAATGCTTCACTAGTGGTGACTTAGGGATAACAGCCGGTTGTGAAACAATTGGCCGTTTCCCTTGGTTCTTAGTAGGACAGTTCACAATAATGTGACCAACCAAACCACAGTGAAAGCAGGTTCTCTTTTCTCTGTTAGTCCTCCTGTAAGGCTCATTTAATTTGGCATTAGATGACTCAGCATGATGAGCAGGAGAAGTTGCTTGGTGAACAATGGTTTGACCCGATGATGATTGGCTTTTGGGAGTATAAATTTTTTGCAAATTTTCTTGATAACCAAGCCCAAAATGAGCTAAAAAAGCTTCTTTCTTAACATGATTATTGTTTTTATATCCTCCATAAAGCATCACTTTCAATTTCTCATTAGATTCAATGATATCGGGTTCAGTCAAAATACAATTATCACTATTAGTGTTGATGTTTTTCTTAACTTTCTGTTCACTTAACAACTCCTCAGAGACTACTCCTTCAGGGCAGGTGTTCTCAGACCCATCATCAGAAGTAGTGAAGAACTCTTCATTAGATGCAGAGTCAGCCTTACTTGAGGAATCATCCTTGTTAGAGGAATCATCCTGGCTTGGGGACTCATCAAGATAAGTCAATGTCAATTAAGCCGTTAACAAATTTCCCGCTAACTGGTGGAGGAATGGCATTAGTACCCAGCCCTAAGCCATTCACTTGCCTCACTACAGACTCGTAGTGTTCCACCACAAAACGAGAATTTTTCAACTTCTCAATATTACCTTTCAACTACAAGATCTCATTTTGCAGCTTGTTGATCTCATTGTTTCTTTTCTCCAACTCCTTGTACGGAACATCCAAATGAAACTGTTGATCGCTGATTTTAAGTGAATAATCACGTTTTTCTTTCTTCAATGTTTCAATTGAATCTTTATAACGTTTTTCATTTTCCTTGTAGCTTAACGCTGCGATACGAAAGGGTTCGACTTTGTCTTGAAGCTTAGAATTTTCAACCTTTAAGCTTAGACATTTGGAACAAGAAATGACAGAGAAAGGATTAGAATCTACCTCATTTGATGAACATGATGCCTCTCCAATAGCCATGAGGGCAAATGCAGTTGTAGACTCTTCTAGATCAGCCATAGAAGCTTCCCTTTCCTTAGCTTCCATCATCTCCATAATCACAGCCATGAGACCAACCTGTGTTTGTGCAATAAGGGCATCCTCCAAATGAACACCCCAATCAAAGCTATCGTCCTGTTGAGCCACCAATGCATTGGATGTTCCACTTTGACTTTGATTGCGGTTGTTAGAGTTGTACCCTTGGTTGTTTCCCTGGTTGCTTCCCTGGCTTGGTCTTGTGAATCCAGAGGCATGTGCTTTGTCCTTCTGACATTCATGAGCAAAGTGTCCAAAGTTCAGACACTTGTAGCACTTGGCCTTGGATTTGTCAAAACCAACCTTGGCATTAGAATGGCCACCAACGAACTTTTGGCCAGTTCTGTTCAGGAAACGCTTCGCCTTCCTCAAGATCATGGCCATATTCCATTGAATATCCATATCCTCCATATCATCCGGATCCACCTGATTGAAGTCTTCTTCGATGGTTTAAGGGTCCGTGAGCTTACCGCCAATGAAGTTCTCATAGGAAAGCATGCATGATGAGAATAAAGCCACATGATCTTCAGCTATCTTGGCTATTGCTGATTGGTTAGCTAAAGATGTGGGAAAAGGATTTCTTGAGGAGTTCTGGTGATGAGATCCAGAACCAGATCCATATGGTGCATAACACGCATGACCACCACAAACCTTTGTAGTTTCTTCCTCATGAGAGTTTCCTGAGAAAAGGGCAATTCCAGAGCCCGATGACTTGGTTGTAGAAGACGTCCCATAATACATAGAAGGGTCTTGTATTTGAGGTCTTCCTGAGCTCTCCTTTCTTTTTAGGTTCATGTCATGTGCTTGAACCTTTCCAATTGCCTCATCAATTGTCATCTCATAAAACTTAGAATTCTCTCTCATCAGGGTAGTATACATCTCAAATTTGGGTGGCAAAGCATCCAGAAATTTTTCAACTAATTCCTCATTTGGATAGATGAGGTCAAAAGCTTTCAACTCAGTCTGCAAATGATAGAATCTAGAGATGAGCTCATCTATGGATTCGTTTTCCAGATATCTGAAGCACTCATATTGCTTCCTGAGAAGACCCCTTTTACTCTTCTTGATGTCACTGTTACCCTCGAATCTCTTCTGTAATGCCTTCCAGAGATCCTTGGAGTTATCGTATCCTCTAAAGCTGTGGAATAACTCCCTGGTCAAGGCCATAGTGATGGATCCGTGTGCCTTCTTCTCTCTATCATAAACTTTCTTTTCTTCTTCATCAAGTTTAGAGATAGGCTTGGGAACTTCCTCATCAAGGTAAGTGTATGTGGGATGCTTATAGCCCTCTAAAATGGGTATCCACAACGAAGAATCGGTATAAGAAATATAATGTTCAAAGCGTGCTTTCCAGTTTGAATAATCATTTACATTAAGCAGCTTTGGGGGTTTCTGTGGGGTTCCGATCTCATTGTCATAGTTCAGAAGGTTACCGAGGTTCTGAAGATTTGACATGGTGAACACTTAGTCAAATTTCAGAAAAATCAAAGAAACTTGCGCACTTGTCTCTGGCCTTGCGCACTTAACAAAACTAGTCTTGCGTATTTAGGATTTGCTCTTGCGTACTTGATAAGTACGCAAGAGTAAATGATAAGTACGCAAGAGATTAAGTAAGTACACAGTAATTATGGTCTTGCGTACTTGGTAAGTACGCAGCAAGACTGTACTTTTTGCCAAATAAGGTAAGTACGCAGGTCACCTTTTCACCAACTCTCACTAACCTTTTCCTGTCACTGGAAACTCACCGGAGATGGCAGAAATCGAAAATGTGACCAAACAAAATGAGCCAAAGGGTCAGAAACTCGTTTCTAACCAACCTTTGATGCTCAAAACACTCAAATACACAACAAAAGTCGGTTTTTGAGTGATTTTTGCTTCTAAAATAGTGCTCAAGAGCTACCCCTATTTTATCATAAAAATCAACAAAAACACCCACTTTTGCTTATAAAAACTCTGTAGGATGTGTAGTAGATACTCCTAACACACTCACAACACTCGAAATCAAGATCTAAGCTCTGATACCACTTGTAGGTCCCCGGGTGTCTCGGATCGTTACGTGTGGGTGCGTGACTAGTCAGACCGGGTGCGGAATACCCGTGACTAGGTGGAGAATCAAACAACACAAAGTAAACCGAACAACAAAATCAATTTAAAGTTCCTTCTATTATAAACCTGAACGGTTACAGAGAGAAAATATTGAGTGCAAATGTCTGCGTACATATCTTCTGTCAACCTATTCTATTTATACTAGACCTGTTGACTGCGCACTTATTAAGTGCACAGGGCTTTGTTCCTGCGTACTTAGCAAGTACGCAGACAATGTTCTTGCGTACTTGCTAAGTACGCAGGTTAAACAACTTGCGCACTTGTTCAGTGTGCACAACACTTAACAATGACGAATACAATGACAAGTACCTACGAACATGATTACAACTTGATAAACCAATACATACAGATGCTGATATACAAATACAATTACATAAGGACAATACATAAGTAAAAACAATCTTCATAGTGCTTGTCACATAGAATTGCTTCAACATTTATGCTTAGAAATTGTTCTATAAAAATAATTTTATAAAACATATGTAACTCAGAATCGTGTTATTTATTTGAATTGTTAAGTTTACAAGGAAAATCATTTTATTCATTATTATTGAAAGAAAACCTAATAAATTCTAATTTAATTAAAATGAATTCTTGACAAATTATTTATTTAAAATCTCAAACTTATAGTTTGCATTTAGGACGTAAATGATGTTATTTTTTTCCAATTGCCTTGTAAAGTTTTATACAATCTTTTATATAAATTTTTTCTCTAATATATAAATTTGTAAAATCAAAATTTATATCTTTAATTAATAATTAATTATGACTTATTTATTTATTAATTTGATCAATAATATTTTACATTTAATATTTTTCATGGAATATTAACTATAAATAAATAAAAGGATATATTATTTATTCATTTCTTTATTCAAGTAATTATTATTCATTTATTCAATTATTAATTTTCACATTTATAAATAAAAAGTAAGCAAATTATTCATTTCTTTATTTGTTTATTTTCAAAACAAAAGATACTAATTATTCCTTAATATATACATTTATTCGTTTATTTACAAAAGGGGAAAATCCTTTATTTATTCACTCAACTGTTTAAATTGAAATACAATTATTTACATAAATATTATTTGAAATCCAATTAATTATTCTATTACTAAAATGAAGACACCCACATCAATCTCTTTACGAATCAGGATTCCCTATTTTATTTATACAAATCATTGATACACTTATACCATCAAACATAGGTTAACCTTGTGGTTAGTAAGAACATTTGTGCAACAACAAATTACTTATGTGACATCCAAGCTTCTTATTGCAAGGTTAGTCACACAGCCCCAGATTTTACATTTTTACATTTTTGGGGTGAAACATAATTAAAGTGAACTATTTGCAATTTATACAATTCAAACATCAAGTACATGTGTGTATTTTTATGCCTTATGCTTGAACACTATGAGTTAAACTACATTTATAACAAGTATAATTATTAACTCCGTACAAGCCAACGACAACAATGATAGATCTATTGCATTTGACAAATCCACCCAGGTAGGGTGATTGCTTACTGACAATACACAAGGGTAACTTTTAGTGTTATGCCTCATATGTCACAAGGTTTGATTGTGTGCCGATTACTATAGTGATTCTCCATAATTGCCTATTTATAATATGTCACATGTGAATTGTACACAACAATTTGAAACTATTTGTAGAGTCAAAACTTATGTATGCTCACCAACTATTTTTAGTTAACCTTGTTTTAATCATGTTTCTGGTGCTAATGTTTGACATCATATGCAAGATGCTCCACTTAGGATTTGGACCTAGTTTTAATAAAGAATTGAACTTTTGATGTATTTTTTTTTTGATGTTTGTTTGAACTCATGTTATGAAACTTTGGTTTAATTAATATATGAAATCTAGTTTAATCATGTGCTTATGAATAGACTCCAAGTCCCGCACCGACGTATTCCGCCGTCGGTTGGGGTGTGACATATGCGGGGGTTGGGCCTTAAGTGGCCACATCATCAAAAACTTTCCACTTAATGCCACCATAGACTCAAAGTCACTAGGAATGTTATCATTAATAATTGTACGAACTCTTGGTGGTAATTTTTGGATATAACACTTGATCCTTCTTTCCTCAGTATTCACTAAGTGTGGAACCAGTTGTGTTAGCTCATTAAATTTCGAGGTGAACTGCCGGTACATCATGCTACCGGCCTTGTGTTCCACGAAGGCATCCTCTATTTTATCAATTTCATTTTGAGGATAGAACTTTTGAATGATCAACGCCTTCAGATCTTCCCACTTCATCTTATCGATATCCCTTTCAGATTTAGCTTTCTTAACATTCTCCACCAGCTAAGTGCCTCGAATGCAAAAGAATGCGCGACAAATCTTACCGCCTGGTCAGCATGGCATTCACTTATCTTGATAACCACAGTCATGCGGTCGATCCAGTAGTATGCAGAAATAGCATCTTGTAGGTCCCGGTAGGTGTGACGGATCTCCACACTCGCGATACAACACGGTGATAACGTCCGGAATCCATGATCATCATGCAACGTGTAAAGCAATCAACAACACAGAGTAAATAATCTTCTTTGTATTTATCTACAAAACACTGTGTACAAATCTCTTTGGTTCTTGCACTCTATTCTTGACTACTGAACTCAGACATATAAACACCTATTTATAGGGAAACCATAAAGACCACAGGCGGACTTAGCAAGTTCGCCCTAGAACCTCTTAACCGAACTTACAAAGTTCGCCTCTCAAGTTCGCCTAAACATTCCCTCAGGCGAACTTGACTAGTTCGCTATGTTACAACACATAATTTTAGCGACAGATACAAAACATGTCCTAACACATCTTTCTTGCCGTCAACACTTGGCGGGTCACAGTTTCGGAAGGATTGTTGTCACAACCGTGTCTCGCATCATAATCCAAGTCTTCGCTCTCAGATTCAGTTTCGATCGTGTCCCTGTTCTCGCCCTGTAGGCCCCTCATCTTTCTTCCTCCACAGTCTTCAGAGCCTCAGTTAGTGCTGCTGGTAGAGTGCTCTTTAGAACTGCAGCTACCTCATCAGCAATTGCTTTCTTGACAATTGGCTCCAAGACTAAGCCGTCTTCATCATGTGCTCCAGAGTTTCTCGGAGCATCATTATTTGCAGTATGGACCGATACTTATCCATGGAAGTTGGAAAAATAAAATATTTTTGGTTTTTCAAACTTAACAAACACAAAATCCTTTTGGTTTTTCTCGGTACAAACTAAAATGAAATGAACTGTAAAACTGTAAATCACATATTTTTATTAAACATCATGAGCAAGAAGATCAGACCAGTATATGATATATCAATCACACATCTTGGATATAAAATCCGTATAACATCAAATGGTATCATATGTCATTCATTTAAACCTTGATCAATTATGCTAATATCCTTTCAAGATTATTACATTTCATGTAATGATACACGATAAACATTCAAAGAAAACATGATCAAGCTATGACACACAAATTCAGATTGTCAATATTATAATATTTAAAACTAAGAGTATCTCATTCCCATTTTCTTGTGAGTTAATGTACCATTTAAGTATGAAATACAACGTGTACCCCACAAATATGCCAACAGAAATGTAAAATGCATTATCTTCAAGACATATGAGACTTTGTGCAAGAGAATATATATCAATCTCCAGGATGAAATTACATCAATTAGCACAGGAAAAGAAGCAAATCTTGAAGGATATAAAGAATCAGAATGATTCAGAATTGAATGATCCATATTGCTTGGTTTGGATGAAGTATCAAGATTCATATCAACAGAAAGAATGTACCAATGGAATTCTTCAATATAAGAATGATCAAGGAATCGGTTGATTCAATGAAACTGGGTAGCGTGATCCAACTGTTATCTGGATGTATTCAATGGAATCAAGATAAATGATCCAAAGGCTAGCATATGTTCGAACAAATGTCGTCAGAAACATATCTTAGTCCAAGTTCACATTGCATGTTTTTCAGGGCATGGGCAGTGAGTGAACCAAAAAATTGTGCTAATCAACATAATCCGATACTGGTCACATGGAATTCTTAAAGCCTCATTTTCTATATCTGATAATGATCTTTTAACACACACACCCGGAATACCATGGGTTCAAATCACAGTTGTAACATATGCAATTATGTTTTCACACTATCGATGGTTTAAAGACGCTTTTATCCTATTGACAAGCTAAATTATATGCATACACAACACTATCATTTCCTATCTGTGTAGTATTTGATGTTTAGATCAAAACATATATAGTTAAGATAAATCAAATAAACATAAAGCACCAACAGTCAATCTAAGGTCATGCGTGACTGATAATCTACTGATTTACTATCATTTCATCTCTAACCTCAAATGATGTCAATTTTATCTTTTTCAATTTTGTTTGGATTTTTTAAATTATTTTTGAAAGAAAATAAAACTTCGATGAATCAATTTTTTTTAAAACAATTTTACTTGGTTACTCAGGATTTAGCATTTCAATCAATCAAAAACTCAAACCAGTGTAATCGAATGCCTTTGCCTTTGTCACCGACATAATACTGTACTCCCCATGTCCTGTAGACTCCCCCTCAACTCGTGAAATGGTTGCATCAATGACTTTATGCTCACCATCGTCACCACAAGTTTTAGGTTGTCTTTTGGACTTGGTCAAACGCTTTCCAAAACATCATTGTGTGGGACATTATCTCCCCTGAGCATCAAGTCGTTGAATCCATGATAGATTTACCAGTTATCTAAATAGCTCCTGCAGATGCCATTCTCTGTTAAGTGCTATGAACAACCACTATTAACAACCCAAATGGTATTAATAGTCCCTCTTGGTTAATCCTGCACATCTAACAAGAAACATTAATTTGACAATGAGACCCAACCCATGGTGGTCCTGGGTCGTCCATCTATATCAAAATAAATGAATTCACGCAATTCACAGTCGAAGCTCTCATCATTTTTTGGAGATTGCTCCGACGAATCCGAAACAGAAACTTTAAATTTCCAAACACTGTTCTGTTCATTAAGTTCTTTCTTCTTAAAAAGTGAAGTGTTTGAACATTCTGGTTCATTTGAAACATGTTTAGATTGTGAAACCTCTTGTTGTTCTAAAAGTTTTCTCAATATTCTGTTTCTCCTCCGTCGCTGAGCTCTAGAGAGCCTAACATCAGATTGTGAACTACCCTTTGGTACAACACTCGGTTTAACCACATTTGGTTTAACCTTAGCATGTTTTACCACATATTTTACTCGAGGCTTCATCTTCTCAGGAATGTCATGTCGCTTTCCCTTATTAATGTAAGGACAATTAATCAGAATATGACCCACTACATTACAATGAAAGCACACATGCCTTTCCTTGAACTGCCTCACATACGGGACTCTCCTTAAACTTGAAGAACTCCAACATGTATAACCTCCGACTCTGCCGTGCAATGATTGGATCTCTCATGTACTTAACCGCTTCAAGGCCAGACATAATGTTCGCTATGTGTATTTGTTCCAGGTTCCAAGCAAAACCAAAAGAGTCTCATTTGATTGCAGTAAAGAGAATCTTTCGTTATCTGAAAGGAAAACAAAGATTGGGACTATGGTTTCCTCATGGTTCTAACTTTGAATTAAAGGCTTACACTGATTCTGATTTTAGTGGTTGGTTTTTGGACAGGAAATCTACTACAGGTGGTTGTCAGTTCTTGGGTAATCGTCTAGTTTCCTGGCAATGCAAAAAGCAAACTACGGTCTCCATTTCAACATGTGAAGCAGAATACATTGCCGCTGCAAGTTGTTGTTCACAGATCTTGTGGATCCAACAGCAATTAAGAGACTACAGTTTGAATTTTACAGGAACCCCCATGTTTATTTATAATAATGCTACAATGTCTATTACAAATAATATTGTTAAGCACAGTAAAAGAAAACACATTGAAATTAGATATCATATTATTCGTGATTGTGCAGATAAGAAGTTGACTGAGCTGATAAAGGTACATACAGATGATAATTTTGCTGATCTTTTTACCAAGGCATTTGATCGTACAAGGTTTGAATTTCTGATCAAAATGATCGGTAAGATCAATCCCGAATAAAAGTTTTTCAAAACAATTTTCATGGGAGATTTTGTTTTAAATTTCTTTTAAAGCTTTATTACGTTTCTGCATTTTAAATTTCAGTCAAAAAGTGTTATTTATAAAAATTAAAAACAAAATGAAAAATATAAAATTGACATCAGTTGAAGTTATAGAAGAAATAATAATACATCAGTGAATAGTTCATTACACATGACCTTAGTAGACCTTTGATATATGATAGTTTAAAGTAATTTGATTTGATCTAAATTTCAAAGTCTGTATAAATGAGAAATGATAGTGTTTTGAATGCTCTAATCTTGATAATATGTTTTAATTTGAATATGAGTTTGAAACTTGAAATTGTCAATAGACTAGAAGCGTTTTTGAACCAATAGTAGTGTGAAAATTAAATATGATATGATTATATCTGTGATTTGAATCCATTATATGCCTGGGTGCGTGTGTAAAAGATCATTATCAGATATAGAATATATGGTTTTAAGAATTTCATGAGACCAACATCGAATTATATCTTTACCACAATCTCTTTCAGTTCACTTCACTACCCATGCCCTGAAAAACATGCAATGTGTTGCTGAACTAATATATGTTTCTGACAACATCTGTTAGAACATATATTCACCCTTAGATCAGTTAGATACATCATCTATTCTGATTTCATTGAAATTTATCTAGATAATAGTTGGATCCTCCTAACTGAATCTATTGATTCTCATTATAAAGCCAATTCATTAGAAACTTTCCATTCTGAATCATTCTGATTCTTATATCCTTTGGGATCTGATATTCTATACTTGTGCTAATAGAGATAATTTCAACTTGGAGATTGATCTAATCTTTCAATAAACTGTGTATGTCTTGAAGATAATGCAAATTTTATTTCGGTTGGCATATATGTGGGGTACACGATGTTTTGCATCTAAATGGTACTAACTCACAAGAATTTGGATGAAAAATGCTTATAGTTTCAAATTATATAATATTGACAATTTAAAAATTCATGCTTTGTACGGCAAATTCGGAATGAAAAATTAAAAGTATTGAGTTACATTAGTATGAGTTTGATTGTTTCATATCATAGGTTACCCATAGTTTATAATAAATTGTGTGATGAATTGCTCATATATTTATATGATCTTCTTGCTCATGATATTCAACCAAAAATATGTATTTTACCTTGCTTATATAAAATCCAAAAATATGTGTTTTCAGTTTGCTCAGATAAAAACCAAAAATATGTGATTTCGTTTGTACAGATAAAATCCAAAAATATTTTGTTTCTATCTTCCATGAGAATTTTATTTTTAATTAAAATGAATCGGGATTGGATCGGATACATGCTACAGATGGAAGTTCACAAGAATGTGTCGTGTTGAAAGTGAAGAATTTTTTTCAAAGGAAAAGGTTTGGAGCGAACTTAATATGTTCGCCTGTTTCTGTTTAAGCGAACTTACTATATTCACATGAGGCTTGTTAAGCGAACTTAACAAGTTCGCCTAATGAAGCGAACTTAATTGTGATTTAATATTTTGTTCAGGCGAACTTATTCATTCTATCTTGTTCACCGTGAGAGCGAACTTATCGAGCGAACATAAGGCGTTTTTTTGCGAACTTGTGATTTTCTGATCTAGGGTTTTTGATTTGAACTTTTTGTGTTTGTTTCTAGATCGGTTTTTGATTGCGAGTATTTCTAAGGTAATTTCAAAGAATTTTATCCGTTCAATCATCTGGAATTTGTAATTTTGTCTCTGTGTTCTTCGGTTTTTGAAAGTTTTTAATTTTTCTGAGACAACCTAGATTTTCTGGATTAAAACTTGAAATTGATGCTTAATCTTGTGTCATTATTGTTAATCGATGCTAGTGTTATATTTGAATTAAGCTTTTATTCATGATTTAGACATTTTTGAGATTCTGATGTAGAAGTTGTATCGACAAACTGGTTCAGACGAACTTGTTCAGACGAACTTGTTCAGGCGAACTTGTTTAGGCGAACTTGTTCAAGCGAACTTGTTTAGGCGAACTTATTATGTTCGCCTCTTGCAACACTAAGCGAACTTATTAAGTTCACCTAAGGGCTTAGGAGTGTTTTGGACTTGTACTTTTTTTTTTGTTAATTTTTTTTTTAATTTCTTGTGCATCTTTTTGTTTGTTTGATTACTAATGTGTGTTTTTGTCCATTACATTTACAGATGGCTCGTCGTGTTGAGTACAAACATAATCAAGTGGCGTTATTGGATCCAAATATGTCTGAAGCTGTTAATTTTCAAGGAATTATAAATTTTCTGAATCGTTCACGCTTACATGTGGCCTTATCTACTAATCCGTACATCAGTTTACCGTATATTAAAAAATTATGGGATACCGTACATCAAGATACAGATGTTGAACCTCACGTACTTCGTGATACAGTGAATAATACGGAGGTAGCTATTTCAGTAGAAACTATTCGTTCTGCTTTGGGATTAGGAGGTGCTGTTGATGATCCTATGTCGTATCCTGGAACACTGACTATGGGGTGTTTTCAGAGGATGGGTTATAGAGGAAGACCAAATGATACACAAGCAAGAAAAAGAGGTTTAGTTGGCGAATGGAGGTACTTTATGCACGTCATCAAACAATGTTTATATCCAAGAAAGGCTGGTACTGATGGTTTGAAGAATGCATTACAAGCTGCAATGGTTGTATTGACCCTCAACAAATGGTTTAACTTTGCTTTATATATCTACCGTGAGTTGGTCATGCAAATCAATCCTCTAGAAGGTCAAGGGTTCCTTATGTATCCTAGGTTCGTGCAAATGATTCTGAAACATTTAATTCCAGATTTACCTCAGCATCCAATCTGTTTGACTTTGACTCCTATGTCAAAAAGAATCTTTACTCATTGTACTAAGGTGAAACAACAACATGCTGCTCTAATTCCTGTTCCAACTCCTTTGTTTGGTCACTTAATCAATCCTGATTATGTTGAACCACCTAATGATCATTGGTTTCATCCTCATGAGTTAGTACACGGACAAGTCCATAATCAAGTTCCAATTCAACAACCAGTTTAAGTACAACAAGTTCCAGTTCAACAACAAGTTCCTGCTCAACAACAACAAGAACAACAAGTTCCTATTCCACAAGAACAGGTTCACATTCCTGTTAATGAACCATTTCAAGAACAGATTGCACAAGATAATGAACAAAATTTGGGTATGATTTTGCTCAAGGCAATGTTGTAGATACGAGTTCCGGTGATACTATCTTACCGGATTCTGAAGCTACTGAGTCTGATTCGTCTAGAGATTTTAGCTCAGATCATTATGAGAGATTAGCTACGTTACCATTGGCTATTGTGGGGAAACATATTAAATCTAAAGCCAGAAAACCGAGGCGTAAGTCTGTTCGGAATCCTCTTTCTGGATCAATACTTGGCAAGAGAACTTTAATTGATGAGAGTTCTGACTTAGATAGTGATGCTATTCCAGTTCCAAAAGCTTAAAAGCTTATGTCTGCTTCTATTGCTGCTGCTCATTCATCTCAAGGTGTTGAGGATGCTAATTTTGTTGCTTCCTTACTGATTACACCTCCTGCTTATAAACATTCATCTCCGGTGCTTTCTCCACATGTTCCACACATATCTGAAGCTGGTCCATCAAAGCCGTCTGATTCTGAAAGAATTACATTCCTTAAATCACAGGTGCTAGCTTTGCAGACTTAAGTAGATACTCTTGTGTCTACTGATACTCAGAGAAAGTTGGTCCTTCAAGCTCAAGCTACACAGATTGCTGACATGCAGTTATTGGTGTCTAAACTTGTTGATCGTCTTGACGCTCAGGGGGAGTTAAGGATACATGATACGTGTCATGCTGAATCAATTCAACGAAAAGATAATGATGACAATGATGCTAGTGGTAATGTTGAGGGTGATCATCAATACGCTGACGTGAATCCAATATCAAGAGCTCAGGGGGAGTCTACATCACATACTATTGAAGGAACCAAGCATGATTCTGGAGTAAATGAAGAAATATTATTATTGGAATTCTTTCAATATTCTGAAGAAGAAGAAGCTGAGAAATTAGAATGTCTGGATGATATAGACGAATTATTTGATGATGATGAAGAGGATGTGTTGGATAATGAAGTTGAGGAAGGAGAGATTGTAGAGATTGAGATAGAAAAGAGTAAATCTAAGGTTACATATGAAGGAAGTGATGGTCTAAATGTTCCGTATAACTTCATCCAAGATGATGTTATTCCTGAATTTTCTTATGATGGAGTAACAGATTCTATGGACTCTGTTGAAGATATCACTACACTTGATGATACTGCTCAATCCAAGATAGATTCTGATGTTGATACTACTCATACTATGTCTCCTAAGCTAAATGAAGAACCTGTGATGTAGAGAAATACAGGAATGACTAGTGAACAGTGAAGAGATGTAGTTAACAGTTGGATGAAAGTACTACCAAAGTCACCTATACAACCTGCTCAGAAAGAAAGATATGTGAATAAAGAAAGGTGTATTGGAAAGATCATAAGTTGGTTGTATGATGACACTAAGTTGTTTGCTCTTAAAAGATATGATGGTGTTCAATACTTAAAGCCTAGGATCAAGTATTTCAATACCTTGCCAAGGAGTGAAATGATTGGTCTAGCTACGAAACCATTGATTAATAGATCAAAATGTGGATTAGCCAATGTGATTGCCAATTTGATAAAGAGATTAGTGAAGTATGAAAGGTTAAAACCACAGAAGGGAAAAAGAGTGAAGATTGTAGATCTAAAGACTAAGAATGTAACTTGGAAGTATAAGTTCAAGCCAATACGTGCTGTACAGAAGATACCATTGAAGAAAATACCACAAGATTTTCTAGGGAATGTGAAATGGTGGTATGTAGATGTGAATTGGTGAAGCTAGGATTGATGATAAAGATAATAAGGTCATTGTTAGTTTCTATGATGCAATGAATCTTATTAACTTCTCAAAGAAAGATCAGAGGACGTTAAGAAAGAATGAGATTATGTTCACTGATGAATGGAGATAACAAGGATTGCAGTATAAAAGAGTGTTGGAGATATGTTAGAGATATGGAGTGCATGCAAGAAGCAGATTACCAGATAACTGGAAGAGCTCGTCATAAAGACTGAAGACAGAAGATCAAGCTATTGTCAAGGGAGAGTCTGTTAGGACATAGATTGTATGACAAAAGCTTTGTAATAGTTTAGGTCTTATTGTCTTTATGTTTTTATGTAATTGTTTAGTTTTTGTCTAAGTATTAGTACAAGTTCTGCTAGAGGAGAACTTGATAAGTTCGCCTAGTCTATTAGAGGCGAACTTGTTAAGTTCGCCTAAGCATCTTTGAAGCGAACTTGTTAAGTTCGCCTATTGCAGAACGTGTGTCTATAAATAGAGATTTTACAGAGTCTGTTGAGTACGAATGAATGAACAAGTATTCTGTAAACTTTGTTTGGTGATATATAAGAGAAAGTTTATTTATCTGTTGTTTCTATTGTCAATTGATATACATACGTTAACACGAAGGATTCCGCACTCCGTGTTATTGAGACGTCCTATCACGAGATCGATTTGAGATGAGTCATGTGGACCTACAAGTAGTATCAGAGCTTTTGCTCATGATTTGTGTTTGATTCTTGGTGATTAGAGACGTTTTTGTGTACAATTTGACAAGAAATTGATCATTTTAGAAGTTTTTGTATCCATGGAGTTTTCAAGTTCTTGAAACTGATTTTACTGCTGAATTCGTGGATTTGAAGTTGATTTTGGTGAAATTAATCCGATAGAAGTGTTCTAATTCATAAAATACTAAATCTTACGGTTCAATTTCTTCAAATTCCTTCTACTCTGTGAGAAATGATGATTTTTGGTGTTGTTTGTTCGTGTTTGGGTTAAAGTTCTTGCTGAGTTTGTTTCAGCTGCTGTAAGCGAACTTGCTGAAAGTTGTTGCAGGAAAACTTAGCAAGCGAACTTATTAAGTTCGCTTCTCTCAGTTTAAGCGAACTCAGTAGGCGAACTTAATCAGTAGGCGAACTTACTGGAATTTCTTGGGTAAGCGAACTTATCAAGTTCGCTTGATATCGAATTCGCTTGTTTGGCTTTGAAGCGAACTTATTATCTTCGCCTAAGGGGAGTATGAGTTCAACACTTGAAATTTTTTCTGAAAATGGCAAATATGGTGCAAGTGACTAATATGTTAAATTACGACAACGAGATTGGTACATCTCAGAAACCGCCCAAATTGTTAATTCTTGCAGATTAATCTAACTAGAAAGATCGGTTTGATTAGTTCGTATCTTTTACTGATACAAGTTTATGGATTCCAATCTTGGACGGTTATACGCATCCGAAATATACTTGGATGGGAAAGGATGATGTTCCTAAATCAGTATTTGTGTTAACCACAGAAGTAAAATTATTGTTTGATAGAGAAAAGAAGGCAATGGCTAGTATTTCTATGTCTCTTCCTAAAGAAATTTATCATAGCTTTAAACAATTCAGGACTTCTCAACAATTGGGGGAAGCGTTGCAAAAGCGGTGTGAAGGTAGTTTGGATGTTAAGAAAAGCTGAAAAGAATTACTGAAGAAGCAATTCTTAGTATTCAAGCACTTTCAAAATGAATCTTTAGATGATCTTGGAACGAGATTCTATCACTTGCTGAGTGAGTTGTCAAGTGCTTCAGTGGTTTATGAGATTGAAGAGATAAATGATAAGTTTTTGGAGGCATTACCATCTAAATTTGATGTGTATACGGTTTTGATAAAAGAGAATCTCAAGTATAAAACTATGTCTCTTGAAGAGGTTCTTGGCAAGATTCAATCACATGATTTGAATATGAAGAAGAAGGAAACCAATATGGAGCATATTCAAGATCCTTCAATGTATTTTGCTAAGTCTTCTGGCAAAACTGGTGCAGGGGTTGCGTTCTTTTCTGGTGAAACTCAAGATGTTTCTCATGATCATTTTTTTGGGGTTCCAAGTCATTCAAGTTTCTCTACAAATACAACTTCTTCATCATCTGGAACACATAATATGAATCAAAGAGTTGTCGATGATTATTTCCTTTATGGCTTCTTATGAAAATTTTATTGGAGGAAAGATTCATGATCCAGATGTTATTGAGGAGGATTTCAGACAGATTGATCTTGATGATTTGGAAGAGATGAACATTCAATGGAACATGGATATACTGATGCGATAAGCAAAGGATTTTTTGAAGAAGACTGGAAGAAAGTATATTGGGTCTAACAGTCGTTCACGTATGGGATTTGATAAAACCAAAGTTCGTTGCTATAATTTCCAGGAGTATGGTCATTTTACCAAAGAATGTATGAAACCAAAAGTTGAATTTGATTCTCAGAAGAAGCCTAATAACTTTCAGAACAATCGTAATCAGTCACATGGCTCCTCTGGTTCTGGAAATTCTAATCATGCATCTGCATCATCTGCTTTGGTTGCTCAGAATGATGACAATTATGACTGGGGTATTCATCTTGAAGATTTGGTTGGTTTAGTAAGTCAAGCTTTTGTAGCTGAAATTCATTCTGAAAAATCCGAAGAGTCAACTGATGATGATAGCTCAAGTGATGGTGAGAGTTTGCCAAGTGCTGATGAAGATCGTGATCAAGTACAAAATGGTGAGACTGATATTGCATCTGGTGTATCTGAAGATGATATTGTTTTAACTCAAAATTCTTCTGAAGGTGCTGATACTGAAAGTATTCCGATTGCAAAAGTCTTCATGGCAGATATGTCAGATCCTTCAAAGGTAAAAGATTATGTCTGTCACATTTATTGCTCAAATTGCATAAGTATAAAAGATAAAATGCAAAAAGTAATGGATGATAACACAACTTTAGTTTGTGATATGAAATCGATGCATTCAGTTAATCAAAAATTGAAAGATAATGATAAATTGTGTATAGATAGGATTGAGTCTTTGAAAAGAGATTTAAACTCTTTGGGATTGAAATATAAGGAACAAGCATATCATCTGGATATGGCTTATGCTGAGATTGAGAAGCGAAATGAAATTGTCGCTCAGAAGAACAAAGAAATTTCTGATAAAGAATATGAAGTAATTAAATTACATTGAAAGCTGGAAAATTTTGAAAATCCATCTGTGGTATTGGATTACTTTAATGCTAATGCAGATCCTACTAAGAGGGTTGCTGGAATTTGATTTGTTCCTCCACCATTCAATTCAAATTATGTGGTTGAACCAGAAATTATTCATGAAGAGGAAATTGATCCAAAGACATTGTTGAAAGTAAATTCAGTAACTGGTGTAGATATGATCTATGATTCTGATTCTGAGGATGAGGTTTTTGATGATAATAAGGTTGAAGGCATTCCAAAGGAAGTGCAAATTGATGAACCAAAGGTAGTGAAAAATGTTACCCGTGATGCATTTTAACAGAACCGGATGAGGTGAAAGTTGATCAACATAAACTTTCCAAAATGTTATAATCAAGTGGTTTTGTTGTTGCTTGTTATCAGAAGAAGAATTCATCAACGGTGACTAAACAAGTTTTTGTTCCAAAGAAGCCAGTCAATTGTTCAGAAAAATCTTCTAAAGCTTGTTCATCAGACGGGTCATCAAATTCAAGAAAAACTCCTAATATCAGAAATCATCAAGATAGAAGAGTTTGTTTTCATTGTAATGAGGCTGGCCATATTCTGATTCATTGTCCTTATAAGAATCAAGGAAAATTAAATAGTGATCCCTCACAAAAACAAGTGGTGACGATTCTGAAAAGACAAAATGGGGAAAAGCCTACGTCTAGTGTTGAAAAGAATATGCCATGTCAATCATTTGCTAAATCTTTGGGATTTAAGCAACATGATAAGCGTATTGTTAAACCCGTTGTTTTTCAAAAGAAGTTTGAGATTCCCCATGTTGGAATTTCAAAAGTGTCTCAACCTGAAGTCAAACTTTCTAGACCACAACGATGAAGACGTAACAGAAAACTAAAGAAAATTTTGGAAATACCTGAATCTGATAATCATAAATCTAATAATATTTTCCAATAAATCAAACTATGTCTTCTTTGAGAAGGTCTAATTGTAAATCTTATGTTCCAAAGGTTGATGACAATGTTGATTGTGAATTGCTTGAAGTTTTTTATTTTGATCCATCTGGACGACCCAAGACCACAATGGCTTGGGTTCCAATTTCTAACTGATTTTCTTTGTTTATGTAGGGACAACCAAGGAGGACTATCAACAATACGTGGTATCTGGATAGTGGTTGTTCTCGACATATGACAGAGAACATTTGTTTGTTGGAAGATGTGATTAATATTGATGGTGGTTATGTCGCTTTTGCTGGAAATAAAGGCGGGTACAAAACTGGTCAGGGTACTTTAAAGAACCAAAAAGTCAAATTTAAGAAAGTGAACTATGTGGAGCAACTTGAACATAATATTTTAAGTGTATCCCAAGTGTGTGACAAGAAATTTTCATTTCATTTCAATGATTCTGAGTGTTATATTTCTTGAAACCGGACTTTGTGATTCCTGACGAATGGATTCTAATGAAGGCTCCAAGGAGAAATGACACATATGTCCTAGACATGAGTGTTGCTACTACTACGGATTCAATTCCTACATGTCTACTCTCCAAGGCGTCTGAGTCGGATTCTATTTTGTGGCACATGAAACTTGCTCACATCAATTATCGGAAAAAGAATTATCTTGTGAAGAATGATCTGGTTTTTGTTGTTTCGAAAATGAAATTTTCAGTTCCTGATCACTGTATTCCTTGCAAGAAGGGGAAACAACACAAGAAGTCCCATAAATCTAAGACAAAGAATTCTACATAAACAAAGTAACTCCTCTGGAGCTACTCCATATGGATTTGTTCGGACCAATTAGTATCAGGAGCATTGGAGGTAAATCTTACTGTCTGGTAGTAACAGATGATTTCTCTAGATTTTCATGGGTTATGTTCCTTGCTTCTAAAGCCGAAACCACATAGTTGGTACAATTCTTAATCCTGGGTTTAGAGAATTTGTTCAAACAGAAAGTCAGAAGAATTAGGAGTGACATTGGCAGTGAATTTAAAAATAGTAAGATGGGTTTATTCTGTCTTCAAAAGGGAATTCATCATGAATTCAGGGCGCCATATGTACCTCAACAAAATGGTGTTGCTGAACGAAAGAACATGACTTTGGTTGAAACGGCACGTACGATGCTTGCTGATTCTAAGCCTCAGTAACTTTTTGGGATGAGGCTGTGAATACCGCGTGTCATGTTTTGAACAGAGTCTTGTCCGTTAAGCGACACAACAAGACATGCTATGAGTTGCTTAATAATCGTAAGCCAAATCTGGAATATTTACTACCTTTTGGTAATCCATGTACTCTTTTGAAAGTTCGAGATGTCCTAACCAAGTTCAGTGCTAAGGCGATTGAAGGGATCTTTCTGGGGTATGTTGCAAATTCTACTACCAAGAGGGTTTATAACAAAGAGACTCGCCAGGTTGAAGAATGGTTTCATATTGACTGTTCTAATCGGTCTTTACCTCAAATGGCGATTGGACCAGACTAGGCTTTTGATCATGAGAATTTATTCAATTCTTTTCATTTACCTTCTGATATTTCTTCCGAGGAAGCTGCTGTATTATATGATTCTTGTCAGGATGCACAGAATAGTAGTTTTCTACCGACTGCGGTTCCACAATCATCTGTTCCTTCTACATCTGTTCCAGATCTTAACGCTGCTTTGTAGGATCGTGAAACTACAAGATGGTTATATTCTTAGTTGAAATTGGCGGAAACAATAACAACTACACAGATGTAATCGAACAGACAGAAAGAATACTGATAAGAACACTGTTGTATTAAGCTTAGTGAATAAACGATTACTAATGAAAACTCTTTTTAAGAAGCACACTTACAATGAAGTGTTTACACAATATTTATACTAACTTAGAATCAAGACAGACCCTTGATTCTAAGGATCAGATCGAACACAGACCGTTGATCTTTTATACAAAAGCTAATAATACACGTTAAAGCTAAACTAGCTAACTTTATTAAAGCGTTTACTTTATTCATCATTGTTTGCATGCTCGGGGAAGAGCATTGTCGTCCGTCATTGGTTGCACCATTGAGGTTCCTTCTGCTTTGAGTGTGTCAGTTGCTTTTGCAAAAAGTTATCAGTGACGCTTGGCATGGATAGTCAGCTGCAACGATTTGTCTTCAAGGAACATTGCTATAAGCAGCAAGAATGAGAATAATGCTGCTGATAAGCCTATCAGCAGCAACTTGTGTTGAATGCTGCTGATAAGCCTATCAGCAGCAACATGTGTTGAATGCTGCTGATCAGCCTATCAGCAGCATTTGTACTTAGAATAATTTGGTAGCAATCAGTCTTTGGTTCTACAAACTCCCCCTAGACTGATGCAACCAAAATTCTTCTAATCACTTTGCTACTGAATCTTTTGCATGTGGCTGACTATCCTTTCAACCTCATAGCCTCTTGGTTCCTTCCTGGGATTGTTCATTGGAAGTGCAGACAGAGTCTTGATGTCTTTATTTGGTATTTTGTAGATTGTTTTGCTTGAACATCTCATCTTCTGCTTCCTTACATCGGTTAAGGTGAACTCGTCCAAATCAGCATTATAGGACCAACTTACAAATGGAGAGGGGGATTTGAGTGGTTTGATGTCAATGATCACATCTTTGCTAGGGTTGAAGTAGTGTTTGATGGCTAGCACAAGAAGTTTCCCACCCTCATTTGCAGGCTCATGTGCTTCACCCAACTCCAAAATTCTGTCAAGATCTGAATCTGGCAATTGCAGAACTTCATCAACAGATTTGTAGATAGATCTTCTTTCAGTTCTCCCCCTGAAGATTTCAAAACTTTGATCCTGTGGATTATAGACCCAATCAACTATGTCTCTTGAGTCTTCTGATTTAGGTGTGGGTTTGGATTTCTTCAAGGGAGGCTGTTGATGAGTGGGGGCTGGGTGAGATGGTTTGGACTTTTTGGGTGGAGGAGTGGAAGGTTTGGGGAGGAGAGTGGAAGGTTGTTGGACTGAGGAAGAGGTAGGTGAGGGAGAAGGCGTGGGTTTCTTTGCTTTTGTTTCTCCTTCTTCCTGAATAAGTACCCTTTTCTTGGAGCCCTTCTTGCCCACTCTTTCTTCCTCATCCTTCATGACTTTGACGTAGAGGGCTTGCAGGTTCATGAAGTTCATAGGGCCTAGCCTCCTTCCATTCTCTCCTCTAGCCTTAAGGAAGTCAATCATGACCTTCCTTTCTTCATGGGTCCATTTATTAAAGGCAATGGTCTTTTTGGACTGTTGTTTGGCTTTTTCTTCTTCTTCTTTAGCCTGTTTCTTCTTTGCCAAATGACCTTGCTGACCCATGTAGGCTCTGTAGACTTCTTTATTTGATAGTTTCTCAAGGTAGTCTGCATCCTCACCTTGAGAGACTAGAGTCTTTACCCACTCCTCCCTCATTTCTTTAGCTAGTTCAGAATCGTTTATTCTGAACTTAGCTTCTTCTTTCTTCTTCTTCTCCAATTCTTCCTCTTCTTTGTTGAATTGTTCCTGCAGTTGAAGAGCAAGAGCTGCATCTTCTTCAATCTGGTCAACTGCAGGAATCTTTCTTTTCAGTTCATCCAGCTGTCTAGCATACAGCTGGATGGTTTGTTCTTTTAGGAGAATGGCTGTTTTTCTTTCTTGAGCCTTTTTAAGGTCAGCCATCTCCTCTTCTTCTCTTCTTCTTGTTTTCTCTTCCCTCTCTCTTTTCTCTTTTAGCAACCTCTCTTCATCTTCATCTGTCATGATTCCCTTTCCTTTGTTTACATAGGATGCCTCTGCTTCAACTTCACTGACCATAACAACAAATGATGGTGCTGCTATTGGGATCTCTGCTTCAACTTCATTGGCAATTTGGGATGTGAACATGGGAAGGTCATTGGCTTCATTCGATTTGCACTCAGGACTTGTGACTTCTTTCAGCATTTCTTTGATAATTGATCTTGACTCATATGCTGCAGTACAGATGTCTACTCGAAGGGAAGCTGAGTCAGTATCAGTGTCAGAGTTTGACACATATACTGCCTCAGTAATTCTTCCTACTTGTTCAAGTTTGGCTCTGACAGTAGCTATCATTTCCTGGCTTTCAAGTGAGTTGACATTGCAGATATTTTCACTGAGTTGAAAGATCTTGTAGAGAAAGTCTGTAGGAAGTGACAAGATGTTTCTGGTGTTGATGGTGAGAGAGGAGCCGTTGCTTAGTAAGAAGGTGTGGTCAAGAGACTTAGTGCTTGTCCATCCCAGCACATCTAAGTCTTTGACAATGAAGGAGTACAAAAATCTTCTTAAACAACAAATTTCTTCGTTAGTGAGAAGACTGCTCCTTATAATGTCAAGTCTTCTATGAGTCAGTCTTCTTTCTGCTGCTGCCGAAGATTCAGGATAAGCTACCCGTTTTGCTGTTTTTATTAGTCTTTCGAAGTGGGGTAGATTATCCTCCATCAAGTCATGGAACCTGCCAATGGCAAGTTCTGCTAAGAGATCTGATGAAGTGTTGATGCAGTTAGTTAAATGCAGTTGTAGGACTTGGAGGGCATTGAGAGAGTTCCAGTTTAGCTCTTCTACACCACTAAACTCCCATCCAATCCAAAATCTCTCAGCTGATCCATCATACCCCCAAGCTAGAATGGAGTCAAATTCTAGCTTCTGTGTAGTTTGAAGGAGTTGGGGGTTAATGAATTGACTTATGATGGCTGCTGCTTCAGGAAGTATGCTGAATGATGTATTTGTTTGTTCTGTGTCTTCAGCATCATTTAGCATTTCATCAACAGCCCTGACGACCAACTTCCAGTCTTCAGATGTCTCTTCTTCTTCGTTATCTGAGACTGGCAAGTCATGAACTTGTACAAAAGCCGGCTTGAATAGTGAGCTTTGAATTACAACCTGCTCTTGAATCCAGTCGTCAAGACTGTCTGTGTCTTCTTCCATAGAGACCATCTCCCCCTTTTTGGTTGCATCAGTAGACAGGTAAGCATCAGTTTGGGTGCCTACTGATACAAGTGAAGGAGTGGCTAGAGTTGGGCATTGATAGGCTTCATTCATAGAGACTTGGTATCTTAGTTTGGACACTTCAGCCTCTAGAATAGCCACCCTGGCCGTCAATTCCAAGTTATGAAGTTTCAGTCTGTCCTCATCCACAGTTGTGGAATCCTTGGACCCAGATGGGGTCTTAGGCCTGGCCTCTTCATCCCCATCACCCATGGTTTCTTGGCACCTGGGATTCCTCTCAGTGAAGGGAGTTTCCAAGGAAGCATCCTCATTGTGAGTTGCTGTGGTTGAGGTCTTAACAATGTTGCCACTGTCCTCCTGGTCATTTGATGGACCAGCAGTAGTGACAGCCTCTTCCACATCCACTCTTTCATAACTCCGAGAGTGGACCTTCAGGGTAGATGAACTTGGGTTGGGTGTGTTGGAAGTTATAGAAGAAATGATAGTACATTAGTACATCAGTCAAAAAGTGTTATTTATAAAAATTCAAAACAAAATGAAAAATATAAAATTGACATCAGTTGAAGTTGAAGTTATAGAAGAAATGATAGTACATTAGTGAATAGTTCATTACACATGACCTTAGTAGACCTTTGATATATGATAGTTTAAAGTAATTTGATTTGATCTAAATTTCAAAGTCTGTATAAATGAGAAATGATAGTGTTTTGAATGCTCTAATCTTGATAATATGTTTTAATTTGAATATGAGTTTGAAACTTGAAATTGTCAATAGACTATAAGCGTTTTTGAATCAACAGTAGTGTGAAAATTAAATATGATATGATTACATCTGTGATTTGAATCCATTATATGCCTGGGTGCGTGTGTAAAAGATCATTATCAGATATAGAATATAGGTTTTAAGAATTTCATGAGACCAATATCGAATTATATCTTTAACACAATCTCTTTCAGTTCACTTCACTTCCTATGCCCCGAAAAACAAGCAATGTGTGCAGAACTAAGATATGTTTTTGACAACATCTGTTAGAACATATATTCACCCTTAGATCAGTTAGATACATCATCTATTCTGATTTCATTGAAATTTATCCAAATAATAGTTGGATCCTCCTACCTGAATCTATTGATTCTCATTATAAAGCCAATTCATTAGAATCTTTCCATTCTGAATCATTCTGATTCTTATATCCTTTGGGATCTGATATTCTATACTTGTGCTAATAGAGATAATTTAATCGTGGAGATTGATCTAATCTTTAAATAAACTGTGTATGTCTTGAAGATAATGCAAATTTAGTTTCTGTTGGCATATATGTGGGGTACACGATGTTTTTCATCTAAATGGTACTAACTCACATGAATTTGGAAGAAAAATGCTTATAGTTTCAAATTATATAATATTGACAATTTAAAAATTCATGCTTTGTATTTCAAATTCGGAATAAAAAATTAAAAGTATTGATTTACATTAGTATGAGTTTGATTGTTTCATATCATAGGTTACCCATAGTTGATAATAAATTGTGTGATGAATTGCTCATATACTGATATGATCTTTTTGCTCATGATGTTCAACCAAAAATATGTATTTTAGCTTGCTTATATAAAATCCAAAAATATGTGTTTTCAGTTTTCTTAGATAAATACCAAAAATATGTTATTCCGTTTGTACAGATAAAATCCAAAAATATTTTGTTTCTATCTTCCATGAGAATTTTATTTTTAATTAAAATGATTCAGGATTGGATCGGATACATGCTATAGATAAAAGTTCACAAGAATGTGTCATGTTGAATGTGAAGAACTTTGTTCAAAGGAAAAGGTTTGGAGCGAACTTAATATGTTCGCCTGGTTCTGTTTAAGCGAACTTACTATGTTCGTCTGAGGCTTGTTAAGAGAACTTAACAAGTTCGCCTAATGAAGCGAACTTAATTGCGATTTAATATTTTGTTCAGGCGAACTTATTCATTCTATCTTGTTCACTGTGAGAGCGAACTTATCGAGCGAAAATAAGGCGTTTTTTGCGAACTTGTGACTTTCTGATCTAGGGTTTCTGATATGAACTTTTTGTGTTTGTTTCTGGATCGGTTTTTGATTGTGAGTATTTCAAAGGTAATTTCAAAGAATTTTATCCGTTCAATCGTCTGGAATTTGTAATTGTCTCTATGTTCTTCTGTTTTTGAAAGTTTTTAATTTTTCTGAGACAACCTAGATTTTCTGGATTAAAACTTGAAATTGATGCTTAATCTTGTGTCGTGATTGTTAATCGATGCTAGTGTTATGTTTGAATTAAGCTTTTATTCATGATTTAGACATTTTTGAGATTCTGATGTAGAAGTTGTATCGACAAACTGGTTCAGGCGAACTTGTTTTGGCGAACTTATTATGTTCGCCTCTTGCAACACTAAGCGAACTTATTAAGTTCGCCTAAGGGCTCAGGAGTGTTTTGGACTTGTAATTTTTTTTTTGTTAAATTTGTTTTTAATTTGTTGTGCATCTTTTTGTTTGTTTGATTACTAATGTGTGTTTTTGTCCATTACATTTGCAGATGGCTCGTCGTGTTGAGTACAAACATAATCAAGTGGCGTTATTGGATCCAAATATGTCTGAAGCTGTTAATTTTCAAGGAATTATAAATTTTCTGAATGGTTCACGTTTGCATGTGGACTTATCTACTAATCCGTACATCAGTTTACCGTATATTCAACAATTCTGGGATACCGTACTTCAAGATACAGATGTTGAACCACACGTACTTCGTGCTACAGTGAATAATACGGAGGTAGTTATTTTAGTAGAAACTATTTGTGCTGCTTTGGCATTAGGAGGTGCTGTTGATGATCCTATGTCGTATCCTGGAACACTGATTATGGGGTGTTTTCAGAGGATGGGTTATTGAGGAAGACCAAATGATACACAAGCAAGAAAAGGAGGTTTACTTGGCGAATGGAGGTATTTTATGCACGTCATCATACAATGTCTGTCTCCAAGAAAGGCTGGTACAGATGGTTTGAAGAGAGCATTACAAGCTGCAATGGTTGCATTGACCCTCAACAAACGGTTTAACTTTGCTTTATATATCTACCATGAGTTGGTTATGCAAATCAATCCTCTAGAAGGCTAAGGGTTCCTTATGTATCCTAGGTTCGTGCAAATGATTCTGAACCATTTAATTCCAGATTTACCTCAGCATCCAATCCGTTTGACTTTGACTCCTATGTCAAAAAGAATCTTTACTGATTGTACTAAGGTGAAACAACAAAATGCTGCTCAAATTCATGTTCCAACTCCTTTGTTTGGTCACTTAATCAATCCTTATTATGTTGAACCACCTAATGATCATTGGTTTTATCTTGAAGAGTTAGTACAAGGACAAGTCCAGAATCAAGTTCCAATTCAATAACTAGTTCAAGTTTAAGTACAACAAGTTCCAGTTCACCAACAAGTTCCTGCTCAACAACAATAACAAGTTCCTATTCCACAAGAACAGGTTCACATTCATATTAATGAACCAGTTCAAGAAGAGATTGCTCAAGATAATGAACAAAATTTGGGTATGAATATGGATGATTTTGATCATGAAGATGTGAACTCACCTATTCATGAAGCTGAAGGTAATGTTGTAGACACGAGTTCCGGTGATACTATCTTACATGATTCTGAAGCTACTGAGTCTAATTCGTCTAGAGATTTTAGCTCAAATCATTATGAGAGATTGGTAACGTTACCATTGGCTATTGTGGTTAAACGTATTAAATCTAAAGCCAGAAAACCGAGGCGTAACTCTGTTCGGAATCCTCCTTCTGGATCAATACTTGGCAAGAGAACTTTAATTGATGAGAGTTTTGACTCGGATAGTGATGCTATTCCAGTTCCAAAAGCTCAAAAGCTTATGTCTGCTTCTATTGCTGCTGCTCATTCATCTCAAGCTGTTGAGGATGCTAATTTTGTTGCTTCCTTACTGATTACACATCCTGCTTATAAACATTCATCTCCGGTGCTTTCTCCACATGTTCCACACATATCTGAAGCTGGTCCTTCAAAGTCGTCTAATTCTGAAAGAATTACATTCCTTAAATCACAGGTGCTAGCTTTGCAGACTCAAGTAGATACTCTTGTGTCTACTGATACTCAGAGACAGTTGGTCCTTCAAGCTCAAGCTACACAGATTGCTGACATGCAGTTACTGGTGTCTAAACTTGTTGAGCGTCTTGACGCTCAGGGGGAGTTAAGGATACATGATACGTGTCAGGCTGAATCAATTCAACGAAAAGATAATGATGACAATGATCCTAGTGGTAATGTTGAGGGTGGTCGTCAATACGCTTACGTGAATCCAATATCAAGAGCTCAGGGGAGTCGACATCACATACTATTGAAGGAACCAAGTATGATTCTGGAGTGAATGAAGAAATATTATTATTGGAATTCTTTCAAGATTCTGAAGAAGAAGAAGCTGAGAAATTAGAATGTCTGGATGATATAGACGAATTATTTGATGATGATGAAGAGGATGTGTTGGATAATGAAGTTAAAGAAGGAGAGATTGTAGAGATTGAGATAGAAAAGAGTAAATCTAAGGTTACATATGAAGGAAGTGATGGTCTAAATGTTCCGTATAACTTCATCCAAGATGATGTTATTCCTGAATTTTCTTATGATGGAGTAACAGATTCTATGGACTCTGTTGAAGATATCACTACACCTAATGATACTGCTTAATCCAAGATAGATTCTGATGTTGATACTACTCATACTATGTCTCCTAAGTTGAATGAAGAACCTGTGATGTATAGAAATACAGGAATGACTAGAGAACAGTGGAGAGATGTAGTTAACAGTTGGATGAAAGTACTACCAAAGTCACCTATACAACCTGCTCAGAAAGAAAGATATGTGAATAAAGAGAGGTGTATTGGAAAGTTCATAAGTTGGTTTTATGATGACGACACTAAGTTGTTTGCTCTTAAAAGATCTGAAGATCTGATGTACTTAAAGCCTAGGATCAAGTATTTCAATATCATGCCAAGGTGTGAAATGAATGGTCCAGCTACGAAACCATTGATTAATAGATCAAAGTGTGGATTAGCCGATGTGATTGCCAATTTGATAAAGAGATAAGGTGGATCAGGGAAGTATGAAAGGTTAAAACCACAGAAGGGAAAAAGAGTGAAGATTGTAGATCAAAAGACTAAGAATGTGACATGGAAGTATAAGTTCAAGCCAGTACGTGCTGTACAGAAGATATCATTGAAGAAAATACCACAAGATTTTCTGGGGAATATGAAATGGTGGTATGTAGATGTGAATACTGGTGAAGCTAGGATTGATGATAAAGATAATAAGATCATTGTTAGTTTCTATGATGCAATGAATCTCTTAACTTCTCAAAGAAAGATCAGAGGACGTTAAGAAAGAATGAGATTATGTTCACTGATGAATGGAGAGAACAAGGATTGCAGTATAAAAGAGTGTTGGAGATATGTCAGAGATATGGAGTGCATGCAGGAAGCAGATTACCAGATAACTGGAAGAGCTCGTCATAAAGTCTGAAGACAGAAGATCAAGCTATTGTCAAGGGGGAGTCTGTTAGGACATAAATTGTATGACAAAAGCTTTGTAATAGTTTAGGTCTTATTGTCTTTATGTTTTTATGTAATTGTTTAGTTTTTGTCTAAGTATTAGTACAAGTTCTGCTAGAGGCGAACTTGATAAGTTCGCCTAGAGGCGAACTTGTTAAGTTCGCCTAAGCATCTTTGAAGCGAACTTGTTAAGTTCGCCTATTGCAGAACGTGTGTCTATAAATTGAGATTTTACAGAGTCTGTTGAGTACGAATGAACGAACAAGTATTCTGTAACTCTGTTTGGTGATATAAAAGAGAAAGTTTATTTACCTGTTGTTTCTATTGTCAATTGATATACATATGTTAACACGAAGGATTCCGCACTCCGTGTTATCTAGACGTCCTGTCACGAGATCGATCTGAGATGAGTCATGTGGACCTATAACAACAATCTCTTGCTTCCTGAAACATAAGAACTCTTTGAATTGACAACAGGCTTAACCACTAGTTGAATGTTTTCTGGGATGACATGCTTCTTAACTTCAATCTTATAAGGACAGTTTATCTTAATATGACCAATATTATTGCAATGGAAACAAGCACGTCTCTCTTTATATTGTTTAACATAAGGAACATTCCTTGAACTATTCTGACTTCCAGACGATTCACCAGCATAAAATCCTGATTGCTTTTGACAAAAAGAACCCCCAGAGGTTTGAGTATGAGCAGACTCAGATTTCTCCAAATTTACTTTCTCTTTTATAATATCCAGCGTGGTTTTGTTTAAAATTTTTGGAATTTCTGCATTGATATCTCTAAATTCGATAAAACAATGTTGACTCCAAACTGGTTTTGACTGCTCAAGCTCATCAGGTTCTGTCAAAATGCATCGATCACTTGTAACTTGCTTCACCACTTTTTCTTCTTCAATCTTTACTTCTTTAGGAATACCCTCAACTTTGGCTTCATCAAAGCATTCATCTTCACTATCATCCTCATACACCATGTCCTCACCAGTAACTGGATGAACCTTGAGGATGGTTTTTGGTTCCAACTCTACTTCAGTCACTGTCTCAATGCTACGAGCTGTGTAGTTTCCATTGAATGGAGGAAAGAAACCAATCCCTTAACAACTTTATCATCCTGCTGTGGACAATAACCAACTCCCCTAACTACTTTCTCACCACAAGCTTTCTCATTATAATATTCCAACAGAAAAATGGAATTTTTATAACCCTCAAGCTTTCTCATCAAGTTGGTGACTTCACTCTTTGACTTGGCAAGTTCATTTATTTTCTTTTCATACTCAGAATGTATCATCTTTCAATGATTCAATTCTTACATTTAAAAGCTTCTCATTTTCTTTCAAAGTTTGATTAGTTAAGTAGCTTGCATTCAAGTCACAGATGAGATTAGTATTGTCATCACACAATCTCAGAATTTTAAATCAGAATCAATGCATTTAGAGCATGGAATAGAGACACCCTCATTTACCTGTTTAGAATCAGCCATGAATCCACTGGCTTCAGCAAACATCTCAGCAACTTACTGTATCACCTTCCCTGCAGCTACATTGTCATTCATTAATTCTTCACTGGTCACCTTTGCTGTATTTACTTTGTCTTCAGCAACCACTTCCTCATTCATACTATCCTCTTCAACTGTGTGGAAGCTTTCTTCAGTCTTCACATCAATCTCGGTAGACTGAGTGCTTTCACCAGATTGAACACTCTCACTATGGCTTGATTCTGAAGAAATGTCACTTTTGGAATCACTCTGCTTCTCTAAGTCTTCTTTAATCAAGGCCACGAACATTTGAGTAATAACTTCTTCATTTAGTACAACCTTGACACTCTCGTCAGCACTTTTGCTACTAACTTCAGTCACATCACCTTCTTCTTAAGATCGAACTTTACCAACCAGGTCCGCTATAGACATATCGGAAAACTTTTCATTTTTCTTCATGATAATTGAGTAGTTCTAAAACTTAGGTGGAAGAGCATCCAACAGCTTCTCATTCACCTCAGTATTAGTGTAAGAAACATCACAGTTTACCAAATCACCCAAAATATGGTAATATCTTGTAACGATATCATCAACGGTTTCATCCTCCAAATACTTGAAAACCATGAATTGTTTCTTCAGCAAGTCTCTCCTACTCTTCTTCACATCGTATCATCAATGCTTCCCATAAATCTCTTGAAGTCGTAAGCGTCTTGAAACTACGAAGGATTTCTTTTGGTAAAGACATCGTTAGAGTCTAAAGCGTCTTCATCTCTCGATCATAGAGTACCCTACACTGATTGGTATCCATAGACTTGTATCAGTGTGTTACACGAACTGTTCAAAATGTTTTTTCCAGTTAGAGTAATCTTCTATGCTCAAAAGCCTTTGTGGGTTCTGGGGTATTTCGATCTCATTTTTTAAAAAGTAAAAAAAATAGTAATAATTTCCCTCTAAAAATATGATTTTTTTAGTGAATAAAATATCCAAAATTACTATTTTTTCATAAATAGCTCGAAATACGCATATAAACTCCCCCTCAAATTTTTTTTAATTTTTTTTAAACTCTAGCGAACTTGATAAGTTCGCCTGCTAAGTTCGTCTGATTAAGTTCGCCTTTAACTGAATCAGCAAGTTCGCCTGAAACGCTAAAACTCCAAAATCAACAAATTTCACGAACTCAGACCTCTGAAAGTCATGATTTCTGATGTATATGATCGAATATGACAATTCTGAACCGTAGGAATGATCATGGGATGATTAGGAACAATCCTATCAGATCAAAATCTTCAAACGAGTCCAAAATCAATCCAAAATGATCAATATCAATCCATTTTTGTCAAGAAATTGAAAATTATGAAAACCTCTTCAAAATCAGTGAACTTTGATGTTGATTGTACACGAAAACACCATGAATCTGCTTCTAATCGTGAGCAAAAGCTCCGATACCACATGTAGGTCCCGATTGGTGTGACGGATCTCTAGACTCGTGGTACGACACGGTGTTAACGTGCTGTATCCATGATCATCGTGCAACGTGTAAAGCAATCAACAACACAGAGTAAATAATCTTCTTTGTATTTATCCACAAAACATTGTTTACAAATCTCTCTAGTTCTTGCACTCTGTTCTTGACTACTGAACTCAGACATATAAACACCTATTTATAAGGAAACCACAAAGACCACAGGAGAACTTAGCAAGTTCGCCCTAGAACCTCTTAAGCGAACTTACCAAGTTCTCCTAAAGATTCCCTCAGGCGAACTTGACTAGTTCGCTAAGTTACAACACATAATTTTAGCGACAGATACAAAACATGTCCTAACACATCTTTCTTGCCATCAACAGTTGGTGGGTCACAGTTTCGGAAGGACTTGTAGTCACAACTGTGTCCTGCATCATAATCAGAGTTATCGCTCTCAGATTTAGTTTCAATCATGTTCCTGTTCTCGGCCCATTGGTCCCTCCTCTTTCTTCTTCCACAATCTTCAGAGCCTGTAGGCCCCCAGGTGTCTCGGATCATTACGCATGGGTGTGTAATTAGTCGGACCGGGTGCGGAATGCCCGTGACTAGGTAGAGAATCAAGCAACACAAAGTAAACCGACAACGAAATCACTTTCAAAATCCGTCTATTATAAACTTGAAGGTTACAGAGAGAATACTACTGAGTGCAAATGTCTCCGTACATAAATTCTATCAACCTAACCTATTTATACTAGACCTGATCTCTGCGCACTTAACAAGTGCGCATGGCAAATTGTTCATGCGTACTTAGCAAGTACGCAGAGTATTCTTGCATTCTTGCTAAGTACGCAGGAAGTAACTCATGCGCACATGCTAAGTGCGCCAAACACTTAGACAAAATATACAACAATAACATGCATTAGAAATTACAACTCGATAACTAATACATACACACAGTAACATACAAAGACTAATACATACAAGACAAGTACAAAAGCTAAGACACTATCCAGAGTGTCTGTCACACAAAAGTGCTTCAACAAACTCCCCCTTGACAACAACTCTGGATTATCTTCAGTCTTCACAGCTCCCCAGCTTTTGCTTCCATCTTCTTCTTGTAGTCAAGGCATAACTTGATCACCTTGTCGTATTTATAAGCAAGGAACTTTGTCCACTCGTCCGTGTACATGTAGTACTTGTCAGCTAGCGCCTCCAAATCTTTCACAAAGAAGTTTATGAAGCAGACTTCATCAAACACTCTGATCAGTTCCCTTGGCACTAAGCTTCCACTATCGGACCACACCTTTCCAATCACCACTGCCTCACCCGATTTAGGATCTACGTACCAGTACCATATGTTACCGAGGATATCCTGAGATAACTTGCTCAGGGGAATCTTGGTTTCACACAGCACTGGCTTTTATACCAGTTTCTTTAAGCTTCTTTTAGTCACAGGATGTCTAGCGTTCTTGTCCCTGACTCGCTTGGGCACTTAAGGCTTAAACATTTCGAATTTCCCAGATCTTACCTCTCGTTGTAGGAACTGCCACAAACCTATTGCTACTGCATGATTTGAGTGACCCAACAGCTCTCGGTTTACTAGGTTCACGAGGTCGTATCTTGGCAAGGAGTTGAAAGCTTCGCTAGTTGGTTTAAAGTATTGAACCCCCCCAACTCGCTTGATTGCAAACAACTTCTTATCCTCCTCGAACTTCATAGCTAAGGTCATCCCTGTCGCTCCGTGTTTGTCTATGATTGAAGTCTTTTGCCAGACAGGAGCCGGATCCTTCGATGAACTTGCAGGCATATGTTTGTCTTTATATGCCTCTGGATCCACAGGTGTAGGGTCGGCATGAGAGGCTTCAGTTGACGCCTCAACAGTACTAGCAGTTCGACTGAACCTGTGTCAAGATGAGTTTCAAAGGATGGAACTTCGAAGATCTCTCCATTTTCAAACTCATACTCTCCTTCCCCGTCGCCCTTGGGAACTTCAATTACCACATCTTCATCTTCCTCATCCCAGTCGTCACCAGAGTCGATCTCTCCCTCTTCCAGATTGCAGAGTGCCTCGATCTGTGCTTCTTTGGAATAGTCTGGCTCTAAGAATAAGATCACATCATCCGACACATCGTCAGATAGATCTTTCAGAACCTCAGCCACCGACATTCCTTTATTACCACCTGAAGCATCACCTCCACCTTCACTCTGAGTTGACTCCCCCTCAGCCATAGGCACTGCAGAAATGGGAACAATCGCCCAAGCCGACGATTGCTGCTCACTTCCGCTCGTTCCGGCTTTAGGATCCTTAGTCAGATCAACTAAGTGACAAGCCTCTTCACTGCTAGGCTTAGGTGGTTGCTTCTCCACCAGCTCCTTCAACTTCTCCCCCTGAGCAGTAAGCATCTTGGCCATATCACAGACCAGTTTAACCATAGTAACATGCTCTAACCACTACTTTTCATCAGCCGCCCGCTGTTTCTTCAACGCGTCTACTTCATCAATCAAAGAGTTGATCTGGCCCTGTTGCTTGTCAGATTCTTCTCTTAATTTCTATACAGTTTCAAGAAGACTCGCGACTTGAGTTTCTAGGGTAGTGATCCATGTATCATGAGGATCAGGTCCCCTGGAAGACGATGCTTCGGCTTGATGAGTTGGGAATGTGAAGATTTCATCGAAATCAAATCCATGAGTAAAATCTAACTCATGAAATGGTTCACTGATGTGTTGAAGAGTGGTTGTGGGGATTGAGGTAGGGATGGTGGTTGATTGGATGGTGGTAGGGGTGATGGTGACAGACTCGGTTAGAATAGGAGTTGTCACCGTCAGTTGGACAGATTGCACAGGGAGGGACACTATCACATGAACCTCTTCTGTGATAGCAGTGATAGCCACAACATGTGTTACACGTGGCCTCTTCCGCTGTCTCCTTTAAAGCTGTTGTGAAAGTGAGGTAGAAGTGGAATCAGTACTCGCAGCCGTTAAGTGTGCTTGCCTCTGAGCACTGACTTCTACTTCACGAAGGATAGCTTGTTTCGGCCTATCCCCCTGTTGCTTATTTATACTTTCTTTTCTGCGTCTCTGTATAGCAGCGTCCGAATCAGAATCAGGCTCGTATTCACTGCTAGTCTCTTGTCGCTTTCTCTTGGAAGATGACTCGGGAAGGGTCACCTTCGTCAGTATTCTTGGGTGTGCCTGGGACAGTGCATCATCAAACACAGAGAAATCTGACTCGGTCGATTCAGAGTCAGAATCTTCAGCACCTCCAACTTCCTGTTCTTCATCTCCTTCTTCTTCAGACATTTCTTCTACAGATTCAACTTCCTCTTCTTCCTGTTGTTCATCACTGTGTTGGCTGAGTTCTGGCTCAGACTCGGCACTATACCATCTGAAGTCAGCAGGGGCCACATATGCTTCATTGATCAGGTGGCCAAAGAGTGGAGTATGCTCAGGGGTAGGTTCTACACTGCCTGGCGTTAAGAACTGTGAGAAGACTCTCTTTGTCACCCACTTCACTTGCAGTCTCTCCCCAATAGCAGGTAGATTTGGCAATGCATCATTGATCAATAGTTGCACAAATCTTGGGTATAACAGGAATCTAAATCTCTCTACCGTATTGATCTGATAAGTTAAGGCTTTGAAGATGTATCTTGAGAAGTTGAAACCCCTATTGAGAGACAAACCAACCATGGCTGCTGCAAGATCATGTCCCATGGCATCTTTCCCTGCCTTCCTGGAATAAATGCACATGATCATAACGTGGGCAAAGTACCTCCACTGATCTAGCACCCACATCTTCTTGTAAGATGAATAATCCTGTACACCGACGTATCCCATACGCTGCCTCCAACACCCATCCACAAAGTAATCAGGATAGGCAGTTGGGTCGGTGGCAAGATCCTGGAACTTTAAGACTCTTCTAATTGTGTCCTCAGAAAAAGCAATGTCATGACCCGCAACGGTAGCCCGAATGACATTAGGGGTTACAGTGCAATCATGATCCGTTGTGTCCCAGAACTGCTCCAGATACGGTCTTGAAACTATCGGATCTGCCGAGATAGCACAGCTGATCTTTGAACGGTTTAAGAACTCAACTATCTCCCTGTATTGAAGTGCAGCACCCTTCCTTTCTGGTTCAGTAAGTGCCAGTAGATTGAACTCACTAGTAAAACACGAGCCATCACTGCAAAAACACACAATGAACACAATAAGAACAAGAAGATTCATTGGAATTGAAAGAACTGAACAGGGTATAACAAATGCACATAGACTGAGTTTCTAGACTTAGGAATTTTTCCAAAATGTCCTTCCTACGTACTTAGCAAGTACGCAGGCAGTTGTTCTTGCGTACTTAGCAAGTACACAGGAGGAATACCCTGCGTAGTTGCTAAGTGTGCAAGTACTGACACTTAGAACCATTTCAAAATCCAAAAATTCATTCGACGTGAGTCTTTGCTGTGGATTAAGGTCACCACAAGGTCGAAATGCTAGATTATAACCTATGGAACCAACACCAATAGCAATGACATGCTACACCTGGTCAGTCTTGACCTCGAACAGGTCCGAAGCTTAGTCTCGGCACCTCAGTGGGTCAAAACCAAAATCACTACATGATAAGGACGATTACGAGATCAAAGAGCTTCGATTAATGATTTAAAACAAATTTTAGGCAATAATTTAGGTTAACTACAACCTAAAACGGTCACAAATCTGAAAAACAAAACCCTAGTTCAAGATCAAGAATCGGTCCACATTTGTCGATTTTGTGGATGAAATGCTCTGAGATTCTCTCCAAACGTTAGATGGATGATGATGAAACTAGAATCGGGATGAATAATCTCTTTGGAACACACCAAATTTCGAGTAAAAAAATGAGCAGAGGTATTCAACAGTGTGAAACGTTTGAAATGAGATGAAACCAAAGAAAAATTTTAACTACTTTATATATACCCAACACAAACAGGTCCTGCGTACTTATTAAGTGCGCATGACTTAAGTCTTGCGTACTTGTTAAGTATGCAGGGTTTACCTCATGCGCACTTAATAAGTACGCAGAGACCCTTGTGTGCTCAAACTTTCAACTCAAATTATGAAGATTTCAAGTCAAATAACGAACAAGATAAACACATTCAATCAAGAGGATTCAAAGTCAATTCAAGAAGGTTAAACACAAATATTTTTGGCTTTTCTGATTAAAATTGAACGGTACACAAACTTAGAATATTTTTTATCTTTTCTAGATAGAAATATACAAGTATATACACACACACTATTTTTGTTCAAAGACACGAGCAGAGGATCATATCAGGCTAAACTATAGCAAAAACGATACAAGATAAACGTCAAAGAATATGGGATCATGTCATGGATTACAATTTATTCATACGTAATAAGCACATAAAAAAGTAATTCGAGTTGGTAATATTATAAGATTTGAAACAATAAGCATCTTTGTATCACGTTCTTGTGTGTTAAGGTATTAATTTTAAGATATACAACGTGTACCCCACTGATATGCTACAGAAATGTAAATTGCACTATCTCAAGGCATCTAAGATTTTCCCAAAGATTTTCAAATCTCCATAATGAAGTTACATCGTTTAGCATAGAAAAAATCAAGCAGAATCCATAAGGATTATCAAGAATCATAAGATTCAGAATCAAGAGATTTAGATGTCTTGGTTTGATTGGATTTTCTTCTATGAATATCATATGATGATTCAGGTAAATAGATATGGAGTCTGAGGATTTAGGTAAGGTGATCCAACTTTTATCTGGATTTGATTTCAATGAATCAAGTATGATTCAAGGGTGAATACATGCTCAACGGTTGATGTAAAGACATGTCTTGATTCAATCTCTCATTTCATACTTGTGAGTATGGGAAGTGAGATGAACCGTAGTAATTGTGCTAAATACATAACCCGAAACTGGTCTCTTAAGAAAATATTTGCTAAAATCTTACATCCTTTATCTGATAATGATCTTTTTGTATTCTTTTACACACGCACACATGCATACATGGGTTCAAATCACAGTTGTAGTCTAGATTTAGTTTCCACACTACAGGTGATTCAAAGACGCCTACAGCTTACTGACATTTCAAATAACTTGTAAATAAGCAGATTAAAAACACAACAATTTAAACAATCAAGTAAGCATGACGCAATCGTTTCCCATACATGCAGTCTATGGCGTTTAGATCATTTCTGATGTACTATCATTTCCTCTTTTCTTCAAATAACTTTGAAATTTTCTCCATTTTCTATTTTGTTTGGATTTTGTAAAATATTTGTAAAATTAAAAGAACTATACAGAAAACTTAAAAGAAATAAAATTTAACTTTCATGAATTGAATTGATTTAAGAAAAACAAGTTTTCACTTTGGGTTGAACATTCCTATCAAGTTGACAATATGTTCAAAGCGGGTTCTATCAAACACCTTAGTGAAATGGTCAGAAAAGTTGTCATCCGTTTGAACCTTTACAAGTTCAATGAGATGCTTTTCAGCACAATCATGGATGAAATGATAGCGAATTTCAATATGTTTAGTTTTGGAATGTTTCACCGGGTTGCTTGTGATGGACATGGTGGCATTGTTGTCAACGAACAGTGGAGTTCTAGTGAAGTTTAAGCCATAGTCTCTCAATTGCTACTGAATCCACAATATCTGAGAACAACCGCTCGCTACAGCAATGTACTCTGCTTCACATGTTGAGACAGAAACCGTTGACTGCTTCTTACACTTCTAGGAAACCAGCATGTCTCCCAAGAATTGACATCCACCTGAAGTTGACTTTCTATTAAAGTTACAAACGCCATAGTCTGAATCAGTATAGGCTTTGAAGTCAAATGACTGCTGCTTTGAATACCAAAGACCCAATCGAGGTTTCCCTTTCAAGTATCTGAAAATCCTCTTCACAGCTATCATATGAGACTCCTTCGGTTGTGACTGAAACATTGAGCACAAGCATACAGCAAACATTATGTTGGGACTTGAAGCTGTGAGATATATAAGAGATCCGAGCATCCCACGGTACAATTTGCAATCCACATCCTTTCCATCTTTGTCTGGATGCAGACTATGATTGACGGGGATAGGTATGCCATAAGTACTGCTATCATTCATCTTGTATTTTGACAAGATGTCCTGCACATACTTAGTTTGATGCAGATAAATAACATCCTCTCTTTGACTGACTTGTAGACCCAGGAAGAACGGCAATTCACCCATGTTACTCCTCTCAAACTTGGACTTCATCACCTGTTCAAATTCCTTACAAATCTCTTCATTTGTAGACCCAAAGATAATGTCGTCGACATACACTTGTACAAGAAGACTATCACCTCCTGCTTTCTGAATGAAAAGGGTCGAGTCAATCTGTCCACGATCGAAACCATTTGACAGTAGATGTTTTGATAACGTCTCATAACATGCCCGAGGTGCTTGATGAAGACCATAAAGTGTTTTGTCGAGATTATACACTTTATTGATATTATGTTGATCTTCAAAGCCGGGAGGTTGAGTGACATTGACCTCTTCATGAACTTTTCTATACAGGAAAGCACTCTTCACATCAAGTTGATAGACCTTGAAGCCGACATAGGAGGCAGAAGCCAGAAACAGTCGAATGGCCTCAAGTCTAGTAACTGGGGCTATACTTCTGTGTAATCCAAGCCCTCTTGTTGATAAAAACCCTGAACAACCAACCTTGCTTTATTCTTCACTATGACATGACGATCATCCGTCTTACACTTGAACACCCATCTGGTTCCAATTGGTTGTACGCCTCTTAGAAAGTCAACCAAATACCACACATGCATCTTTTGGAAATGAGATAGTTCTTCTTGCATCGCCTCAATCCAGCAGTTGTTAGTGAGAGCCTCCTTCATATTCTTCGGCTCTAACTGGGACACGAATGCAGCATGCAAACATGTTTCCATGACACCAATGTCAAGTATCTCAGAGTACAAACTAGTGTTCTCAGCGATGGTTCTATGACGAGTCTAAACACCGGCAAGAGGTTCACTAATAATGTTGTCAATTGGATGATTCTTATGCACTCTCGTCTCTGGTATATCTGGTTCCTGAATTTCTGAATCGAGGTTCATGCTGAACTCCCCCATATCCTGTGTTCCAGAAGAAGAAGAAGATTCAATGTTGATTGGATCAGCTGGAGCTTCATTTCCTATACGAGTGTTAGGATTACCTTGAGCGTCATTTCCATCAACATGAACACCTTCAATATTATCACTATCATGAGTTCCAGATGCAGATGCAGCATTGGAATCGGGAGTTACAATCGGTACAGTTGCACGGGTTGAGAAACCGGAGTCATCACTGCCACCAAATAATTCATACACATTTGCGGCATCATCGGCAGAAAAATCAGGAAGGTTGAAAGATTTGAATAGCGCATCATAAACAAAACCCCAAGCTGGACCAGTTGGTTCTGGTGGAATGCTGTGTTTACTGCAGTCCACTTCGAACCATTCCTCGACAGTACGAGTTCCTATATTGTACACTATCTTACAAGTGAGTTGGCAACATATCCTAAGAAGATGCCTTCCAACGCTTTTGCATGAAACTTAGACTTTCGGTCTTTGTATTATAGCAATAAGGAATAGGGACTACCAAAAGGAACTAGATAGTCAAGATTGGGAGGTCGATTGTTGATCAACTCATAGCAAGTCTTGTTGTGCCTCTTCACAACCAGAACTCTGTTCAAGACGTGACAAGCTGTATTAACTGCTTATGCCCAGAAAGTGATAGGAAGCTTTGCATCTGACAGCATTGTCCTTGCAGTCTCAATCAAAGTTATGTTCTTCCATTCTACAACTCCATTCTGCTGAGGTGTGTATGGGGCACTAAATTCGTGACGGATCCCCTTCTTGAGACAGAAAAGTTCCATCAAATTATTCTTGAATTCAGTTCTGTTATCACTCCTTATTCTTTTAACCTTGAACTTGCAAAGAGATTCCAAGCTCAGGATCAGGTATTGAAGAATGTCAGCAGTTTCATCCTTTGTACCTAAAAAATGCACCCAAGAAAAACGTGAGAAATCAGCAGTTACAACTAGACACTATGACTTACCTCCAATACTCCTGATACTTACGGGGACAAACCGATCCATATGTAATAGCTCCAAAGGGGTATCGATAGATTTTTGGAGTTTGGGCTTGTGCGTCTTCTGTTGTTGTTTGCCCTTTTTACAAGGCATACAGTCATCTGCAATGGAGAATCTCAGCTTAGGAACACCGGTTACCAAACCGTTTCGGACAAGATGATTCATTTTTCTATAAGAAATGTGTCTGAGTTTCCTATGCCACAAGTAGCAACTGATGAGGTGGTTGTAACCACGCTCATATCAATCTGATAAGTATCGTTTATCATTGGTGCTCGCATCAGAATCCAGTCTTCAGGAACCTCAAAACCAGGTTTGAGAATCATGCATTCAGTCTTGTCAAACAAAATGGACTACTCCTTGTCGAACATCTGGGAGACACTCAACAGGTTATGCTTTAGCTGCTCGCAGTAGTTGACGTTGTGGAATCTGACACAACCATTTGAAACCACGCCTTGACACGTGATACTACCGCCTTTCTCTCCAGCAAAGACCACATAGCCGCCTCTAAATGGTTTCAGATCTTGAAGCAGGGCCATGTTACCTGTCATGTGTCGGGAGCATCCACTATCTACATACCAACGATTAAAGATAGTACCCTTCGGATGTCCCTGCACGAGTCACAAGAAATTAATTAGATTTGGAGACCCAAGCCATAGTGGTCTTGGGTCGTCCTTCTTTCTAAAAATAAAGAACCTCAATTAATTCATAGCCGTGACTGTCAAAAATGGATGAATCTTTCGAAGACTTAGGACTAGGAGATTGAGAACTTTTGGATTTCTTGTTCCAGGACCTCTTCTTTTTCTTAACCGGAACAGTAGACTTAGATTCAACAGCAACATGTGAACTAATGGAAGCTTCACCTGATTGAATTCCAGCCAACTGTTCCAGCTTTCTCAATCTCTTATTCCTTCTTCTCCTCTGTGGTTTGGAGAGTTTTACCACAGATTTCTCACCAATAGGTGTACTACCAGAGGTAGATGCACAAGGTTTAGCAGGTAGCTTTCCCCGTTTTGAAACAAATGGTTTAACCTCATATGTGATCTTTGGATTTTCCATAGGTTTTACTGGTGGTTTCACCACATTTTCTTTTGGACTTTTGGAATGCTTCACTGGTGGTGACTTAGGGATGATAGTCGGTTGTGAAACAATTGGCCGTTTACCTTGGTTCTTAGCAGGGCAGTTCACAAGGATGTGACCAACCATACCACAGTGAAAGCAAATCCTCTTTTCTTTGTAAGTCCACCTGTAAGGCTCATTAGATCTGGCATTAGATGACTCAGCATGATGAGCAGGAGAAGTTGTTTGGTGAACATGAGTTTGACCCGATGAAGATTGGTTTTTGGAAATATAATATTTTTGCAAATTTTCTTGATAACCAAGCCCATAATGAGCTGAAAAAGCTTCTTTCTTAACTTAATTAATGTTTTTATATCCCCCATAAAGCATCATTTTTAATTTTTCATTTTATTCAACGATATCGGGTTCAGTCAAAGTACAATTATCATACTCGGTGATAATGTTTTTCTTAATTTTCTGTTCACCGACCAACTCCTCAGAGACTACTCCTTTAGGGCAGGTGTTCTCAGACCCATCATCAGAAGCAGTAAGGAACTCTTCATCAAATGCAGAGTCAGCCTTACTTAAGGAATCATCCATGTTAGAGGAATCATCCTGACTCGAGGACTCATCAAGGCAAGAAAAATCAATGTCAATTAAGCCGTTGACAAACTTCCCGCTAACTAGTGAAGGAATGGCATTAGTACCCAGCCCTAAGCCATTCACTTGTCTCACTACAGACTCGTAGTGTTCCACCACAAAACGAGATTTTTTCAACTTCTCAATATTACCTTTCAACTGCAAGATCTCATTTCGCAGCTTGTTGATCTCATTGTTCCTTTTTTCTAACCCCTTGTACGCAACATCCAAATGAAACTGTTGATCGCTGATTTTAAGTGAATAATCACGTTTTTCTTTCTTCAACATTTCAATTGAATGTTTGTATCATTTTTATTTTTCTTTGTAGCTTAAAGCTGCAATACGAAGGGGTTCGAATTTGTCTTGAAGCTTAGAATTTTCAACCTTTAAGCTTAGACATTTGGAACAAGAAATGACAACAAAAGGATTAGAATCTACCTCATTCGATGAACATGATGCCTCTCCAATAGCCATGAGGGTAAAGGCAGTTGTAGACTCCTCTTGGTCAGCTACAGACGCTTCCCGTTCTTCTGCTTCCATCATCTGCATAATCTCAGCCATTAGACCAACCTGATTTTGAGCAATAAGGGCATCCTCTAAATGAACACCCCAATCAAAGCTTTCATCCTGTTTAGCTACCAATGCATTGGACGTTCCACCTTGATATTGATTGCGGTTGATAGAGTTGTTGTACCCTTAATTGTTTCCTTGGTTGTTTCCATGGCTTGGTCTGGTGAATCCCGAGGCCGGTGCTTTGTATTTTTGACATTCTCTTCCAAAATTCCCAAAGTTATTGCATTTGTAGCACTTGGCCTTAGTTTTATCAAATCCCACCTTGGCATTTGAATGTCCTCCAATAAAATTTCTTCCTGTTCTGTTCAGGAAACGCTTTGCCCTTCTCAAGATCATGGCTATATTCCACTGAATATCCATGTCGTCCATATCATCCGGATCCACCTGATTGAAGTCTTCTTCTATGGTTTCAGGGTTCGTGAGCTTACCGCCAATGAAGTTATCATAGGCAAGCATGCATGATGAGAATAAAGCAACATGATCTTCAGCTATCTTGGCTATTGCTGATTGGTTAGCTGAAGAAGTCGGAGAAGGATTTCTTGAGGAATTCTGGTGATGAGATCCAGAATCAGAAGCAGATCCAGGTGCAGCATAGCAAGCATGACCACCACAGACATTTGAGTTATCCTCCTCATGAGAGTTCCCTGAGAAAAGGGCAATTCCAGAACCCGATGACTTGGCTATGGAAGACGTCCCAAAATACATAGAAGGGTCTTGTATTTGAGGTCTTCCTGAGCTGTCCTTTCGTTTTAGGTTCATATCATGTGCTTGAACCTTTCCAATTGCTTCATCAATAGTCATCTCATAAAACTTTGAGTTCTATCTCATCGAAGTAGTGTACATCTCAAATTTTGGTGGTAGGGCATCGAGAAATTTTTCAACCAGCTCCTCATTCAGATAGATCAAGTCATAAGCTTTCAGCTCAGTTTCCAGATGATAGAATCTAGAGATACGCTCATCTATAGATTCATTCTCCAGATATCTGAAGCACTCATACTACTTCCTAAGAAGATCCCTCTTACTCTTCTTGATGTCGTTGTTTCCCTCGAATCTCTTCTTCAAAGCCTTCTAGAGATACTTGGAGTTATCATATCCTCTAAAGCTGTGGAATAACTCCCTGGTCAAGGCCATAGTAATAGATCTGTGTGCCTTCTTCTCTCTGTCATAAACTTTCTTTTCTTCTTCATCAAGTTTGGAGATAGGCTTGGGAACTTCCTCATCAAGATATGTATATATGGGATGCTTATAACCCTCTAGAATGGGTATCCAAAGTGAAGAATCGGTATATGATATATAGTGCTCAAAGCGTACTTTCCAGTTTGAATAATCATTTACATTAAGCAGCTTTGGTGGTTTCTGTGGGGTTCCAATCTCATTGTCATAATTAAGAAGGTTACCGAGGTTCTGAAGATTTGCCATGGTTAAACACTTAGTCAAATTTCAGAAAAATCAAGACAACTTGCGTACTTGAATCTGGCCTTGCACACTTAAAGACCTGGTCTTGCGTATTTAGAATTTGCTCTTGCGTACTTGACAAGTACGTGGGAGTAAATGATAAGTACGCAAGAGATCAATTAAGTACGCAGCAAATATGGCCTTGCGTACTTGTTAAGTACGCAGCAAGACTTTATTTGTTGCCAAATATGGTAAGTACGCAGATCACTTTTTCACCAACTCTCACCAACTTTTTCCGGTCACTAGAAGCTCACCGGAGATAGAAAAAATTGAAGATATGACCAAACAAAATGAGCCAATCGTTTCTAACCAACCTTTGATGCTGAAAACACTCAAATACACAACAAAAGTTGGTTTTTGAGTTATTTTTGCTTCTAAAATAGTGCTCAAGAGGTACCCCTATTTTATCACAAAAATCAACAAAAACACCCACTTTTGCTTGCAAAATCTCTGTAGGAAGTGTAGAAGATGCTCCTAACACACTCATAACACTCGAAATCAAGAGCTAAGCTCTGATACCACTTGTAGGTCCCCGAGTGTCTCGAATCGTTACGTGTGGGTGTGTGACTAGTGAATGCCCGTGACTAGGTGGAGAATCAAGAAACACAAAGTAAACCGACAACGAAATCACTTTTAAAATCCGTCTTTTATTAACTTGAAGGTTACAGAGAGAATACTACTGAGTGAAAATGTCTGCATACATAAATTCTGTCAACCTAACCTATTTATACTAGACGTGATCTCTGCACACTTAACAAGTGCGCAGGGGAAATTGTTCATGCGTACTTAGCAAGTACGCAGAGTATTCTTGCGTACTTGCTAAGTACGCAGGAAGTAACTCCTGCGCACATGCTAAGTGTGCAAAACACTTAGAGAAAATATACAACAATAACATGCATTAGAAATTACAACTCGAAAACTAATACATATACAGTCACTAACATACAAAGACTAATACATACAAGACAAGTACAAAAGAAAAGTCACTATCCAGAGTGTCTGTCACAAAAAAAGGTGCTTCAACAGAGCCTCAGTTAGTGCTGCTGGTAGAGTGCTCTTTAGAACTGTAGCTACCTCATCAGCTATTGTTTTCTTGATAATTAGCTCCAAGACAAAGCCTTCTTCATCATGTGCTCTAGGGTTGCTCAAAGCAACCTCATTTGTAGTATGGACCGACACCAATCCATGAACATAGGGTTCGCTTTATTCTCACTCAACTCGGTTGACACGGGGTCTACCCCTACGTCCAGTACCTGCTCCCCTCTTTGCACCTCTCTTTCCGGCCATTTCGTTTTCTAACTACAGACAAGGAACACTCGTGTTATCATGATAGGTAATGATTTAGAACACCTCGACTAATGTAAATTACTATTTATAGGGACCGGTATGAAATTATTAATTTACTTTACTACTCGGGTTCTCAATATTTCTTATCAGAGTAACAGTTGCATTCAAGTTCAAAGTTTCTACGTTAAGGAACAATATGTCTACTTTTTATTCTAAGGAATTTACTGTCTATGTTCTATACTAGGACATGGACGACCTTCTATACTAAGGCCTTTACTGTTTACCGTTTCTATTGTCTACCGTTTCTGACTGACATCCCATTTTTCTATCCCATTCTCAGTTTAAGTTCAGAAATTTTGGCGAATGTCCAAATCTCTCAAACTGTGGCTCTGATACCAACTTGAAAGGACCCAAACCGGGTACCTCTCATAGTTGGCAAACATAGCATAACATAGTTCCTAAACCTTGAATAGACATAATAAAATCAACAGCGAAAGTCTTTACATTTTGGAGTTAATTAAAACTTGTAATTCGACCTTGTTCAACACTCATAACCTTAAAACTATTAGGATGTCAGCCTTAGTCAGTAGCAGCTAGCAGCCGTTCATTCCTACTTGATTAGCATCAAGCATGCTTCTTTGCTTTGTTACCTGATGTGTATACTAAAATAGTCAGCTAACGCTGGCGAGTTCACATTTTTCTTTATCATTATGAAAAGTTATTCTTAAAGAAAAAATTCTTTAAACATACATATCATTTTATACACATAATAGAATAAAATCTTCCTTTCTTCTTTCAAGTACAAACATATTTACTTTGTGCTCTTTTCTTTAAGTCATACAATAACATCTTATAATTTGTTTTCATCTGTAAGTGTCTCTATGTGCCCGAAAGAACCGAGGCAAGTGTTGTTCCCTAAGTCTCAACGTCCAAAGACTAACACCGCCTCTCTGTGTTCCCGAAGGAACTTCTATTAACATGTATTGTTCCCTAAGGCTCAACGTCTAAAGGCCGATACCCACATTCTGTGCCCCCAAGCAGGCTTCTTCATTTTTTCAAAGCGACCGTCGCCGCTAGAGTAACCGTCGTTACTCATCTTAACTAGTTGTACAACATCCTCGTTACAATGACCTGCCGAGCACTGCCCTAATTTTTCTCATGGTACGTCATCGTCTCGGTCCATGACGCAACAGTGGCTTCAGGTAGCACTGGTCTCAAGGACCATACTCATAGCTCAAGACTTGCTACTATGCTTAGGGTAGCACCAGCCTCTAGGACTACGCTACTACCTCGAGTCTTTTCTTATCTGGGTATCATACTCTAACAGATTAGACAATGTATTTGTCTTATTCTTCTTCTATTTGTTTATAAAACATATAGTTAAATAAACCATTCTTTCTTCTCTTTCTGTTTATAAAAAATACAGTTAATTAAACCGTTATTTCTTATCTTTCTGTTTATAAAACATATAGTTGAATAAACCATTCTTTCTTATTTTTCTGTTTATAAAACATATAGTTGAATAAACCATTCTTTCTTATCTGTCTTATAAAATATTCGGTTAAACAACAGTTATCTTTCTTTCTTACAAAACGTTTGTTTACATAAACCGTTTTTGTTCGTTTTTTCTTTGCAAACGTTTAAGTTATAAAATACATTTATTATAAATGTCAAATTCTTGATATGCACACCAGCCTAAAACAATAAAATAGGGATTCTTGAACCCACCAGTCTATCGATACTCAATCCGAAGTTGATGTCGTATCTATTGCTTAAGCGTATACCGATCTGCACATAAGTCAAAGTGTGGATTCTATCATTTGTACGAGACTCGACCAAACTATTACTAGCGACACTCGAGCGTCGACCGAGACAGTCGCCAGCAGTATTCTTTCTTTAGGTCAAAGTACATCTTGTTGGTTCCGGGATGGATAGAGTATCCAGACTTGTGAGCCCTGTCAAGGATCTTGGCCCAAAGTTCACCACTCTTGGGTATCCATATTCTCCTGAACCATGTCCGTACTCCATAAGTATTTGTTCCTAACTTCTCTTGCTGACCCAACATTCTTTCTTACTTAATGTTTTCTTCTTTCAAAGCTTCATCCTGAGCAATCTTAATTTCTGTCATAAATTCTGGAGTCACAACTAACTGATATGTCTTAATCTCGATAGGAGTTGTCGTTTCCTTTCAACTCAAGGCGTCGGCCACCACATTTGCCTTCCCGGGGTGGTAAAGGATTTCCCTGTCATAGTATTTAAGTAGTTCTAACCACCGCCGTTATCTCATGTTCAACTCCTTTTGTTTAAAAAAATACTTCAAGCTTTTATGGTCGGAGTAGATGGTGCACTTGACTCCATAGAGTTAATGCTTCCAAATCTTTAAGGCAAATACAACCGCCGCGAACTCAAGATCGTGAGTCGCTTGAATTTTCGTGACACATACGTGATCACCTTCCCTCATTGCATTAGCACACAGCCTAACCCTTGACCTGAAGCTTCGAAATACACCACTAGGTCTTCGTTACCGCCGGGAAGGGTCAATACCGGTGCATGAGTCAATCTTCTCTTCAATTCTTCAAAGGCATCAGTCTGGGCCTGGCCCCATTCATATTTTACCTCCTTGCGGGTCAATTTGGTTAAAGGCGAGGCTATCTTTGAAAAGTCCTGGTTGAACCTTTGGAAGTTTCCTGCCAATCCTAGGAAACTTCTTATGTCAGTTTGTGTCCTTGGGATTTCCCAGTTGCACACTGCATCGATCTTTGCTGGGTCTACCATGATGCCTTCATTATTAATCACATGACCTAGGAACTGAACTTCCTCAGCCAGAACGCGCATTTTGAAAACTTAGCATGCAACTTTTCTCCCTTCAGTGTGTCCAAAACTTCTCGTAGGTGACACTCGTGATCACCTTTGCTTTTAGAGTAGACGAGAATATCGTCGATGAAGGCTATTACTGACCGGTCTAGCATTGGTCGACAGACTCTGTTCATCATATCTATGAATGTTGCATGAGCATTTGTCAACCCAAAGGACATTACACGAAACTCATAGTGTCCATACCTGGTGCAGAATGCGGTCTTGGGTATGTCTTCCCCTCTTACCTTTAGTTGATGATAACCCGACCACAGGACGATTTTCGAAAACCATTTCGCGCCTTGTAGTTGGTCGAACAAATTGTCGATCCTGGGTAGCGGGTACTTGGTCTTCACAGTTCTTTTATTTAGTTCTCTGTAATCGATTCATGGCACCATCTTTCTTCTTGACAAACAGCAGCAGAGCACCCCATAGTGAAATGCTCGGTCTGATAAATCCTTTTTCCAAAAGTTCTTCCAGTTGGGCCATCAGCTCTTTCATCTCAAGTGGCGCTAGTCGATAAGGTGCTTTGGCAACGGGCTGGGCAGCTGGCATCAAATCAATTTGGAATTCCGTTTCTCGATAAGGTGGCAATCCATGCAATTCCTTAGGGAACAATTCCGGATAATGGCACACCACGGGTACATCGTTTATCTCTTTCAATTTCACATCTTTATCAACCACATAAGCCAGGTACGCCTCACATCCTCGCCTCATATACTTTTCTTCTTTCATCATTGAGATTACATTTGTTAACGAGATTTCATGATCCTCGCTGGTAGCTACCATCAGGAGCGTTGAGCTGAATCACCTTTCGTTTACACATAATTTGGGCTTCACTGGTAGCTAGCCAATCCATTCCCAATACTACATCGAATCCTCGTAAGACTATAACGAATAATTTAACATGGAATCTATGGCCTTCTATTTTTATGGTAAGGTCGTATACCAGCTCTTCTACTTTAGTTTTTCTACCTACATCGGTCTCCACACTAAAAGACCTTTCTATCTTTGAGGTTTTGTATTTCAGTCTTTTACAGAGTGACGAGGATATAAAACTTTTACTAGCACATTAATCGAACAAAACAAAAACAAAGGCATGGTCAAGGATAAACGTACCAGACACCACGTTGGGATCTCCCATTGCTTCTTCCTGTGACAGGGCATAGGCTATGGTCCTCGCCCTCCCTTTCTCAGCCTCTTTCTTCTTGTCAGCGTTAGTGGCCTTTGGTTTACGACAATATTTGGATAAATGCCCTGATTCGCCACAGTTGTAACATTTCCCATAGTTGGCAGAACCCGGGCCATTGGTACAATCATGGGATATGTGTCCCATCTTGCCACAATGGTAACACAGATTCAATCCATACTCACACTCCCCCAAGTGCGTCTTGCCACATTTGCCACATATGTTTCTTTCCTTAACCATTGGCTTCTTACTTTTTGAGGAAGACCAAACACCACCTGAGTGCTTAGTGGCGCTAGACCACTTCTTTTAAGTTTCTGCGGGAGTTGGGCCTTCAACGGCCACATCATCAAAAATCTTTCCACTTACTGGCACCACGGACTCAAAGTTGCTAGGAGTGTTGGCATTGATAATCGTGCGAACTCTTGGTGGTAATTTATGGATATAACACTTGATCCTTCTTTCCCCAATATTCACTAAGTGTGGAACCAGTTGTGTTAGCTCATTAAATTTTGAGGTGAACTGCCGGTACGTCATGCTACCGGCCTTGAATTCCATGAAGGCTTCCTCTATTTTATCAATTTCATTTTAAGGACAGAACTTTTGAATGATCAACACCTTCAGATCTTCCCACTTCATCATGTCGATATGTGTAGGTCTCGGTAGGTATGACGGATCTCTAGACTCGTGGTACGACATGGTGATAACGTGCAGAATCCATGATCATCGTGCAGCGTGTAAAGCAATCAACAATACAGAGTAAATAATCTTCTTTGTATTTCTCAACAAAACACTGTTTACAAATCTCTCTTGTTCTTGCACTCTGTTCTTGACTACCGAACTCAGACATGTAAACAACTATTTATAGGGAAACCACAAAGATCACAGGTGAACTTGTCAAGTTCGCCCTAGAACCTCTTAAGTGAACTTACCAAGTTTGCCTGACAAGTTCGCCTAAACATTCCCTCAGGAGAACTTGACTAGTTCGCTAAGTTACAACACAAAATTTTAGCGACAGATAGAAAACATGTCCTAACAAAGATGCCAATGGTAATCCCATCCCATGCAATGTTTATGTGGTGTGTTCGAATGCCAGCACTGGGTGATTTTTATTTTTATTTTTTATTTATTTTTACACAGAAGGTGTGGCTGAGAATGGTTTCCTCTTTTTTCTTGTTTCCTCTTTGAACCTTCCTATATATATATATATATATAGGGGAATGTTCTGGTAAGAAGTGAATTTTTGCTAAGAAACCTATAACATCCCGAAAATAAAGAAATAATAAAACAAAAGACGATGGGTCTCGAGAAGGGAACGTTAAAAGAAAAAGAAACGATGAACGAATGACCAACTGGCTCGTGGGCTTGGGCCTCGAGTCGGGCTGAGGAGCAAGGGAGGGCTTGATAACCCTTTCCATCCTCCTCTTTTTTACCTCATTCCATCATCTTCATCAAATTCATCAAGAGAGAGAAAGGAAGAACTTCTAGACAGAGAAAGCTCAAGAAACAACATCCAAGCTTTGATTTATGTTCCATATTGCTTCTCCAACATCCCTGATCGATTCTACATGAAGAACCACGTGTTTTGATGTAAGGATCGACCTCAGATTTGAGTTTTTGTTTCAAAATGGGATTTTAGGGTTTTCATGGGTTTTTAAGATAAAGATCGGATTTTTACGTGTAAAAGGGGGAATAAAGTATAGATATAGCTTCATGGAAGCTAGATAGAGGTTTTTGACGTAAAAGATTTTAGTTTTTGGATCAAAACTAACCTGTTGGAAAATGTTGTTCTTGAGCCGACACTCCAGAGTCGACACCTGCAATGTGCCAACTCTCAGCGAGGAAGAAGAAGGGGAATATCGACCATAGAGAGAATCGGCCCTCAGAGAATCGACACCTGAGAGTCGGCCCTCTGAGAGTCGGCCCTCTGAAGAACACGCTGAGAATCGGCTCCCTATCACAACGCAAAGTCCTGAACGCAAGTTCGGGTGACCCTTATTAGTGTGGCTGGCGACTCTCCCAGCCGACACTCAAGAGTGCATGCCGACACTCTTGGGTCGCTTGCGACTGTCTCGGCCGACACTCGAGTGTCGCTAGTAATAGTTTGGCCAACTCTTGTACAAATGATAGAATCCGCACTTTGACTTATGTGCATATCGGTATACGCTTAAGCAATAGATACGACATTAACTTCGTATTGAGTATCAATAGACTGGTGAGTTCAAGAATCCCGATTTTACTGTTTTATGCTGGTGTACTTAATAATTTCACATTTATAATAAATGTATTTTATTACTTAAACGTTTGGAAAGAAAGAAAAGAACAGAAACGGTTTATGTAAACGAATGTTTTGTAAGAAAGAAAGATAACGGTTGTTTAACCGAATGTTTTATAAGATAGATAAGAAAGAATGGTTTATTCAAGTATATGTTTTATAAACAGAAAGATAAGAAAGAATGGCTTGTTCAACTATATGTTTTATAAACAGAAAGATCAGAAAGAACGGTTTAATTAACTATATTTTTTTTAAAATAGAAAGAAAAGAAAGAATGGTTTATTTAACTATAAGTTTTATAAACAAAGAAAAGAAAAATAAGTCAAATACATTGTCAAATCTGTCATAGTATGAGACCCAGATAAGAAAAGACTCGGGGTAGTAGCATAGTCCTAGAGGCTGGTGCTACCCTAAGCATAGTAGCAAGTTTTGAGGTATTATTATGGTCCTTGAGACCAGTGATACCCGAAGCCAATGTTGCATCATGGACCTAGACCATGACGTAACATGAGAAAAATCGGGGCAGTGCTCGGCATGTCATTGTAACGAGGATGATGTACGACTAGTTAAGATGAGTAACGATGGTTACTCTAGCGGTGACGGTCGCTATGTAAAAATGAAGAAGCCCGCTTAGGGGCACAGAAAGTGGGTATCGGCCTTTGGACGTCGAGTCTTAGGGAACAATACATGCTAACAGAAGTTCCTTCGGGAATACAGAGGGGCGGTGTCAGCCTTTGGACGTTGAGCCTTAGGGAACAACACTTGCCTCGGTTCCTTCGGGGACACAGAGACACTTACAGATGAAAACAAATTATAAGACGTTAAAGTATGACTTAAAGAAAATAGCACAAAGTAAATACGTATGTACTTGAAAGAAGAAAGAAAGATTTTATTATATTATGTGTATAAAATGATATGTATGTTTAAAGAATGTTTTCTTTAAGAAAAACTTTTCATAATGATAAAGAAAAATGTGAACTCACCATCGTTAGCTGACTATTTTAGTATGCACATCAGGTAACAAAGGAAAGAAGCATGCTTGATGCTGATCAAGTAGGAATGAATAGCTGCTAGCTGCTACTGACTAAGGCTGACATCCTAATAGTTTTAAAGTTATGAATGTTGAACAAGGTCGAATTAAAAGTTTTAATTAACTCCAAAATGTAAAGACTTCCGATGCTGGTTTTATTATGTTTATTCATGGTTTAAGAACTATGTTATGCTATGTTTGCCAACTATGAGAGGTACCCAGTTTGGGTTCTTTCAAGTTGGTATCAGAGCCACTGTTTGAGAGATTCGGACATTCGCCAAAATTTCTGAACTTAAACTGAGAATGGGACATAAAAATGGGATGTCAGTCAGAGCAGCCAAGCCATGAAAGAAGAACAGTAAGGCCTTAGAATAAAAAGTAGACAGAATGTGCCTTAACGTAGAAACTTTTAACATGAATGCAACTGTTACTCTGACAGGAAATGTTCAGAACCCAAGTAGTAAAGTAAATTAGTAATTTCATACCGGTCTCTGTAATTAGTAATTTACATTACTCGAGGTGATCTAAATCATTACATACCATGATAACACGAGTGTTCCTTGTTCCTAGTTGGAAAACGAAATCGTTGGAAATTGAGGTGCAAAGAGGGGAGCAGGTACTGGACGTAGGGTAGACCCCGTGTCATCCGAGTTGAACGAGAATAAAGTGAACCCTTTGTTCATGGATAGGTGTCGGTCCATACTGCATATGAGGATGCTACGAGCAACCCTGGAGCACATGATGAACAAGGCTTAGTATTGAAGCCAATTGTCAAGAAAGCAATAGCTGATGAGGTAGTTGCAGTTCTAAAGAGCACTCTACAAGCAGCACTAACTGAGGCTCTAGAAACTATGGAGGAAGAAAGAGGGAGGGGCCTATGGGCCGAGAGCAGGAACGTGATTGAAACTGAATCTGGGAGCAATGACTTTGACTATGATGCAAGACACGGTTGTGACTACAAGTCCTTCCGGAATTGTGACCCGCCAACTTTTGACGACAAGAAAGATGCTATTGCCGCATACTACTGGATTGACCGCATGACTGTGGTTATCAAGATGAGTGAATATCGTGCTGACTAGGCGGTAAGATTTGCCGTGCATTCTTTTGCCTTCGAGGCACTAAGCTGTTGGGAGAATGTGAAGAAAGCTAAATCCGAAAGGGATATTGTTGAAGCATATTCTGGTGATAACGATTCTGTGTCTTAGTCTTAGAGTCTTTGACATGTAATTGGATAGTATTGTTAGCAACAGTTAAGAGGGAGTCTGTTAGGGCATGTTTTGTATCTGTCGCTAAAATTCTGTGTTGTAACTTAGCGAACTAGTCATGTTTGCTTGAGGGAATGTTTAGACGAACTTGAGAGGCGAACTTGGTAAGTTCTCTTAAGTGGTTCTAGGGAGAACTTGCTAAGTTCGCCTGTGGTCTTTGTGGTTTCCCTATAAATATGTGTTTACTTGTCTGAGTTCAGTAGTCAAGAACAGAGTGCAAGAACCAGAGAGATTTGTAAATAGTGTTTTGTGGAGAAATACAAAGAAGATTATTTACTCTGTGTTGTTGATTGCTTTACACGTTGCACGATGATCATGGAATCCGCACGTTATCACCATGTCATACCGCGAGTCTAGAGATCCGTCACAAAACCTTTTTTTCTCCAAAAGCTCCTTGTATTGCTCTGATAAATGTGCTTACAAGTAAAACATAGAAGTTACCAATGAAACAAACTAAGCACTATTTTTCGGCAAATACCTCACACAGGTGAACTTATTAAGTTCGCCATAACTAGGGTAGGCGAACTTATTAAGTTCGCCATTTCCAAAACTTATCTACACACTTACAAAAACATTACAAACTTAAACATAAAGACCTAATCTATTACAAGGCTGGATGTCACACATCATGTTCCAACAAAATCCCCCTTGACATCAGCTTGGTCTTCATTTTCTAGTCTTGCTCCTCTAATTTTCTGGTAACGAGCCAATGTTCATTGACAACACTGCCATGATTTCCATCACAAACAATCCAGTGAAGAACTCAAAAATAAAGCATATTGAGATACGTCATCATTACATTAGATATTGTGAAGAGAAGATTGATTGAGTTGGTGAAAGTCCACATTGATGACAACTTTGCTGAAGTGCTTACCAAAGCGTTTGATTGCTCATGGTTTGAATTCCTTACTTAAATGATTGGAATGTTTAATGATTGCTTCATGACTGCTTGACATTGACTCCACAATTTATTAATTAGGATATCTGCATATAATTTGAATTGTCAATAGGATAAAGCGTCTTTGAACCATCAGTAGTGTGAAAACATAATTACATATGTTACAACTGTGATTTTAACCCATGGTATGCTGGGTGTGTGTGTTAAAAGATCATTATCAGATATTGAATATGAGGCTTTAAGAATTTCATGAGACCAGTATCGGATTATGTTGATTAGCTTAACTTTTCGGTTCACTTCACTGCCCATGTCCCGAAAAACATGCAATGTGAAGTTGGACTAAGATATGTTTCTGATGACATTTGTTAGAACATAAGCTAGCCCTTGGATCATTTATCTTGATTCCATTGAATACATCAGATAACAGTTGGATCACGCTACCATGTTTCATTGAATCAATCGATTCCTTGATCATTCTTATATTGAAGAATTCCATTCATACAATCTTTCTGTTGATATGAATCTTGATATTTCATCTAAATCAAGTAATATGAATCATTCGATTATGAATCATTCTCAAGATCTGCTTCTTTCCCTTTGATAATTGGTGTAATTTCATCCTGGAGATTGATATATATATTCTCTGGCACAAAGTCTAATATGTCTTGAAGACAATGCAATTTACATTTCTGTTGGCATATTTGTGGGATACACGCTGTATTTCATACTTAAATGGTACATTAACTCATAAGAAAGTGGGAATGAGATGCTTTTAGTTTCAAAAATTATAATATTGACAATCTGAATTTGTGTGTCATAGCCTGATCCTGTTTTCTTTGAATATTTATCGTGTATCATTACATGAAATATGATAATCTTGAAAGGATATTAGCATAATTGATCAAGGTTTGAATGAATGACATAGAATACCATTTGATGTTATATGGATTTTATATCCAAGATGTGTGATTGATATATCATATACTGATCTGATCTTCTGCTCATGATGTTCAACAAAAATATGTGATTTATAGTTTACAGTTCATTTCATTTCAGTTTGTACACAGAAAAACCACAAATATTTTTGTGTTTCTTATGTTTGAAAAACCAAAAAGATTTTATTTTTCCAACTTCCATAGAACTTTTACCTGTTGGTTATACTTGGTTGTTCTTTTTTGCCATAACTGAAATTTGCAGACAGAAGTTGACAAGGGGTCCTTCTCCCAAGTTTTCTTATAGAAAGAGAGAGTGTGCAGATGAACAAGATGAAGACTACATTTCATTTGGAAATTTTGAAGACTGATGACAATCTTTAGAAGTTGTTGTCAAGGGGGAGTCTGTTGAAGCATATTCTGGTGACAACGAGGTTGAAGATTCTGTGTCTTAGTCTTAGAGTCTTTGACTTGTTACTGGATAGAATTGTTAGCAACAGTTAAGAAGGAGTCTGTTAAGACATGTATTGTATATGTCGCTAAAATTCTGTGTTGTAACTTAGTGAACTAGTCAAGTTTGCCCGAGGGAATGTTTAGGCGAACTTGATAGGCGAACTTGGTGAGTTTGCTTAAGAGGTTCTAGGGAGAACTTGCTAAGTTCGCCTGTGGTCTTTGTGGTTTCCGTATAAATAGGTGTTTACTTGCCTGAGTTCAGTAGTCAAGAGCAGAGTGTAAGAACCAGAGAGATTTGTAAACAGTGTTTTGTGGAGAAATACAAAGAAGATTATTTACTCTGTGTTGTTGATTGCTTTACACGTTGCACGATGATCATGGAATCAGCACGTTATCACCGTGTCGTACCGCGAGTCTAGAGATACGTCACACCTACCGGGACCTACAATATTTTAATTCCATTTCGATTCAAATATATCTAAACCATTGGTTCGCTTTATTTTTTTTGTTTTTTGTTTTGTTTATCTCCGGTTTTAGTTTTTATAGTTTAGTTTTTAGGGTTTAGCTTTTAGTTTTTTGCGTTTAGCGTTTAGCTTTTACGATTTGGCTTTAACGGTTATCTTTACGGTTTAGCCTTTTGTCTTTAGGGTTTAGCTTTTAGCTTTTAGTATTTAGCTTTTACGGTTTAGCTTTTAGTGTTTAGTTTTTACGGTTTAATTTTTAACATTTAGCTTTTACAGTTGCAGCTCTTAGCTTTTAGCATTTAAGTTTAGGGTTTAACTTTTAGCATTTAAGTTTAGTGTTTAGCTTTTAGCATTTAAGTTTAGGGTTTATATTTTAGCATTTAGCTTTTACGGTGTAGTTTTTAGCATTTAGCATTTAGTTTTTAGCTCGTTTTTTCCTTCTTTGAAATGTGTGGTTAAGAATTGTTCCCAAGTTCCCTCTTTTTTTGAGGTTCCCCATTGAACCCTCCCATATATATATATATATACATATAGGGGAGAGTTCAAATGATAACCAATTTTTTAGGTGATAACCATAATAACCACCATCTAACCAATCACATAATTTGTAATTTATTTAATTTTCTAATTATCAAAAGGGTATTTAAGTAAAGTTTACACATTTTATTTTAGGTATTTATATGTTTTTTTAATTTAAAACTCCTTAATTATCTCATTTTCTATCTTAACACAACCGTTCACCATTTTTCCTCATTCAAACGACAAAGTCAATTCCACCACCACTGCCCTCAACGATGATCCCATCTTGATACCTTCTTCGGATTCAGGCGAACCGAAGACATCTCCAACCGTTTTTTGTTGTGTGTGCGTTCTTCCACTTGTGTGTTTTGCTCCCGTCAACAACCGTTTTTTGCTGCTAACCGAAACCATCTGTGGAGGAGGTACGATGGCAAGCATTGGCAAAAATTGAAATTTGTTTAATTGATATTTGTTGCGAACCGAAATCATCTATGAAGTTCCTTAATTGATATTTGTTTTTGAAAATTTCAAATTATGCAGGTATGATGGCAAGCGATGGCGACCCCCGGTCCGGCGAACTAGCGAAGGAACAAGCGGTGGGCTACCAAGGGTTTCAAGTCTCAACATATTTTAATTGTTAGGTCTAAATAGTAGTCTAATGTTATCAAGTCAAAAATCCAAAGTCAACGTCAACAAGTCGAAGTTAACACGAGAAGTTCGGGCGACAGATTGAAAGTGGTTGTTCCAAGTACAGGTTTGGATATGGTATTTAATTCGGTTACACAATCAACAATTCCATGACACACTCATTTTTCTTGATAACTTATTTCACACTCTTTGTTTGCCTGATGTGGAAGACTTTGTTTTTAGTAAAGTTTTGTTTTGTAGGTCTATATATTGTCATTGCTGTTATGAAAATTGTCAAAAAAATATATATAGCGGTTTGTACATAGTTCTTGCTATTATGAAAAAGAAAATCTTCACAAAAAGCGTTATGGTTGAAATAATAAAATATATTGGTGCTTATTGAAAATGGTTGTGATTTGATATGAGAAATGATAGGAACCGATTTGATCATGTCTTCATGTGGATAGGAACTGAAGGACGTTATGGTTTCAAGCAAGGATATGTTGGTAGATTCAGCACTTCAGATAAGTAAACTGCATCTTGGTGATAAACATAACGATCGAATGAAATAGTGGATACCCATCTCATTCAAGGTCTACACAAAATGAAAACCTTCACAAAGGGGTTGCGAGTTGATTTCTTGAAGTCCTATATTATACTTCTAAAAGACATGCAAAGACATGAAAAAGCAGAAGATACTCAATATAGTGCAAATTGATCTGTAAAGCATAAACTTTTGAGCAAAACGACACGCAATGTCGTGCGTTAGGAATAAATTTAAAAGATATGCAATGTTAGTGCGTACATACTAGTTATTTGTATATATTTTCTCTGTTAGGTTCCTATGACTGGTAAGGGATTTCTTTTCAGGGTATGTAAGTACGTTGTGCTATGACCCTGAGCATTTCTTGTTCTTGAACATGTAAGTCCGTAGTGCTATGTTCTTGATCAAACTTGTTAGAGATTCCCTGAACAGTTCATAGAACCATGCTAATTATGCTCAATAGTTATATCTTAAGTTTTTGCAGTGATAATCTCCTCTGTTTTATATGGAAACATATGCCTGAAGCTCTCATCACCCTGTAACATCCCGAGAATCTGTAAGATAGTTGTTCGGGTTAGTGCACGACTCGAATACGTATTTAATGTAATGATAAGCAGGGTTGATCAAATGAGGTGCGTTTAACTACCGAAATAGACACATTTAGCCGTCTAAAGAGGGTCTGAGATCGATACACGTAAGATGGAGCTAAAGGGACCCGGATGTAACACTTAAAGGTTTAAATACTTTGTTAGGGAAAAACCCTATACCATTTGGCCTAGGTATCATGCGACGACAAGGAAGGAGGAAGAGAGACGCCGGGATCAGAGTAGGCTGGCGAAGGGGAGAGTTCAACGGTTGTTCGAGTGGGAATTTCATGTCTAACCAAGGTATTCCTTATTCACTCTTTTACGTGCTTTGTTATGTGTTTGGTTGGAGAGAAACCCGATTAAGGTTTTAGGGGTTTCTCTGCTTTGGACAATGACAAAGCGGGTAGGATGGAGTGGGCCGAGAGTAGCCATAGGAGACGCTTAATGGTGGAGGCGTTGATCGGAAAAAGAGAACCAGCGGAGGGGACAGCTAGCATGGGCTACGGCAAGGGTGGCGATGGGTATGGCCATGCGACAGGCACCCGGCGGTAGTCGGCAGTGGTTGAGTCCGATAGGGAGGACAATGATGGTGGATACAACAGGTAGTTGGTGACAACGTGAAAGGTGGGGACTGTGATCGGAAGCCGTGAGCAACAAGGAGGTGAGGAAGACCGATCGAGATGACGACAAGGACGGCGGCGTTGTGGCCTGAGAAGATGACCATGATTGTGGCCGGCAAGAGAAGTGGAGGTCTGCTGTTTCGGATGTCCACTAGGATGGTGTAGGGTGATCGGTGGGCAGGCTCGGTGGCCACGGCAAACGACGAGTAGCCAGGGTGGTGGTCGGGTGCAATGGTGATGATTTCAAACACGTCTTCGGTGGCCATGGAGGCAAGACGGTGGCTGCTAAGGTGACCGGGATGGAGACACGTGAAGGTACACGGTGGTGAAACCGGATTTCGGTAATGATGACATGCGAGGGTGTGCATGAGATAATATTATGAATTAGGGTTTGCATGAGTGTGCACGCACGTGTGCATGCATGGGAGGAGAACGACTTGGTTACACGTGTAGTCGTGAGACTAGGGCTTATTCATGGCCGTGTGTACGTACGTGCATGCTTGGAAACCAAGCTCGGGTATTCGGATCTCTAAACGGGTCAAGGGCGATCCGATTCGGGCAAACATGTGGAACCAGAGTTTGGTAGGGACGAGCAGATAAGACCGAGCTTCGAGATTTATTTATTGTCATACGTTACTCGACATATGGTTAGAACGTATTCTGATCGTGTGATCATACGTTTGACAGGTTTGGGATTTCGAGAGTGAAGGAACAAGTTGTAGAGCAAGGACTGAGACTCAGCATATCCGGTGAGTTTCTATTCCCCCACTTCTTAAATATTTTACTGCTTTTGGGGCTATCGTACACACTTACGAGACAAGTATGTTTTATAAAACATATTAATAGTTTTGGGTTTTAACCTGAAGTGGTTATGAACTATAATACGAATCAGAGGGTCTATGGGGTGTCTATGGGAATAGGTGAGCTAGAGATAGGAGTTATTAATGGGAATTGTGTTAGGGGTTAGTCGGGGTGAGTCGGGATATAAGCCAAACGCTTATAAATACGTTTAGGATACGTTATCTTAGTGCTATGTGTGGGGTGTAGGTGCAGTTAATGACTCATGTAAATAGAGTATGATGTTATGTGTTTAATACTTGTGTTGTGTGTATTGTGTCGTTGTCCTTGTGACACGGCGGGAATTGTTATTGTATCGTTGTCTTTATGACACGATAAACGGGATTGTGAAGGACGTAGTCCTTTGGGAAGTCACTAAAGGTGACAATATTTAGCAGGTTAATGATGAGGTCGGGGTGTGTTAAATGCCCTGATGAGGGTGCAGTGATGAGGTATGTGTTTGTGTGCATATATATGTGTGTTTAATTGCATACAAGTGTTGAGTTATATTTATTGTGCGTCAGATGATATAATAGTGATGTGTAAATGATATTAATGTGATGTGTAGAGTTAGATTGACCGTTGTGTCAGGATGAGGGCGTTGCGTTTATAATTGTTGTGCCAGTTGGCTTGTGAGAGTCTTGGTTAGGGCTGGTTAAGTCGGTGTCTAGAGGTTGGTTTAGATAACTAGTGTATGGTTAATATATGTGGTAAATTTTGACTTATCAGAGTTGTATGCTCGATCCATGTCGGAGAGACTTACTGAGTTATAATAGCGGGACTAGTCTGGGGTGGTGAACCCTTTGGGGTATTATATGATAGCAGTGGTTATCTATATGATGATAATTTGTAAAACTATTTTATAAGGACCAGAGGGTCCTGAGTGGAGATAAATATTAATTGTGACGAGTTGGCTTTTGTTTAAATTAAACTATTAGAACTCACTCAGCGTAGCTGACTTTGGGTGTAGGTTAGATTGTGTTGCAGGTGAGCTTTAGGGTCGGCGTATCTTGGCTTGGGAGCGGTGCTACTCGGATTGGTGTGTAGGCATTCATGAGGTAAACTTAACGATGATAACGTTATTAAACAGTAATTAATGTTTTTGTGAAAGACTTTCGCTGTATTTAATTAATAACACAAGGGTTTTAAAGTGATTAGCCAGTTATAAGAACCAACTGTAGGATGCCCGGGTCAGGATCTTACAAGTTGGTATCAGAGCTGTGGTTTAAGAGAAAACCGGTGTTTTTATTAAAAAAATTCCGTAACATAAACTGAAAATGGGACGAGGGTGAAACGAATGCCACCACGAGTAACCGCAAGCCAAGAGGTACGTTGTTGAAGCACTTTCCTGTGACAACACTCTGGATAGAGTCTTAGTTTGTATTTTCATGTCTGTAATTGTCTTTGTATGTAAGAGTCTTTATGTATTAGTTTATCGAGTTGTATTTACTTTTACATATTGAATGTTGCATTTCTTACTAAGTGTTTTACGCACTTACATGTGCACAGGAGAAAGCTCCTGCGTACTTAGCAAGTACGCAAGAATACCTTTGCGTACTTGTTAAGTACGCAAGAGCATTTTGAACTCAGGTATCCGGATGAAGAGATGGTGGAAAAGTTTTTGGATGCTTTACCACCCAAATTTGAGATGTACACAACCCTGATGAGGGAAAATCCTAAATTCTATGAGCTGAAAGTTGAGGAGGCAATAGGAAAGGTTCAAGCTCATGACATGAACCTAAGAAGAAAGGAGAGCTCTGGTAGACCCCAGATACAAGACCCTTCTATGTATCACGGGACGACTTCTACATCCAAGTCATCAGGCTCTGGAATTGCCCTCTTCACTGGAAATCCTACTGAAGAAGACCACTCAACTGGGTGTGGTGGTCATGCTTGCTATGCTTTAGGATCAGGGTTGGGTTGGGATCTCATCATCAAAATACCTCAAGAAATCCTCCTGGGAGGTCTTCAGCTAACAACTCAGCCATAGCCAGAATAGCTGAAGATCATGTCGCACTATTCTCATCTTGCATTCTTGCATATGAAAACTTCATAGGTGCTAAGCTTACTGATCCAGAGACGATTGAAGAAGATTTTAATCAAGTGGATCCTGATGACATGGAGGACATGGATATTCAATGGAATATGGCCATGCTATTGAGGAGAGCCAAGCGTTTCCTGAACAGAACAGGAAGAAAGTTTATTGGCAGGCATCCTAATGCCAAGGTTGGGTTTGACAAATCCAAGGCCAAATGCTACAAGTGTCTGAACTATGGACACTTTGCTCGTGAGTGTCAGAAAGACAGAGCACCTGCCTCTGGTTTCACCCAACCCAGCCAAGGAAATAGCCATGGCCACAACAATCCAAACCACCACAATCAAAGCCAAAGTGGAACGTCCAATGCACTGGTAGCACAACAGGACGACAGCTTTGACTGGGGTGTTCATCTTGAGGATGCCATCATCGCACAAACCCAGGTTGGTCTCATGGCTGAGATCATGGAGATGATGGAAGCAGAGAAAAGGGAAGCTTCTATGGCTGACCTAGAAGAATCTACAACTGCTGCTACAGAGGTGGTGAAGGAAGCTGAAGAAATGGAAGCTCCTGTAGCTAATGAAGAGGAATCGACCACTGCTGTTGCTCTCATGGCCATTGGAGAAGCAACAAGTTCATCGTCTGAGGTAGATTCTAACCCTTTCTCTATTATTTCATGTTCTAAATGTCAAGGGCTAAAACTGGAAAATTCTAGGCTCCAAGACAAAATCGAACCCCTAAGTTTGGCAGCTCTAAACTATAAAGAAAATGAAAAACGTTTTAAAGATTCTATTGAAACGTTAAAAAAGGAAAAATCTGAATATTCTTTAAAAATAAGTGATCAACAGCTTCACTTAGATGTTGCATACAGGATGTTAGAAAAACGGAACAATGAAATCAACAAACTGCAAAATGAGATCTTGCAGTTAAAATGCACTAATGAGAAGTTGAAAAACTCTCGCTTTGTGTTGGAACACTACGAGTCTGTGGTGAGACAACTGAATGGGTTAGGTTTGGTTACTAATGCCATTCCTCCACCAGTGAGCGGGAAGTTTGTCAATAGCTTAATAGACATTGATCTCACTTGTCTAGATGAGTCCTCTGATAAGGATGATTCCCCTAAAAAGGATGAATCCTCAAGTAAGGCTAACTCCACATCTAGTGAGGATTTTGTTACTGCTTCTGAAGACGGGTCGGTTAACTCTTGCCCTGAAGGAGTAGTATCTGAGGAGTTGTTGACTGAACAAAAGGTAAAGAAAAACGTTATCTCTAATGGTGATAACTGCATTTTAACTGAACCCGACATCATTGAAACAAATGATAAACTAAAGGTAATGCTTTACGGGGGATATAAAAGTCTTAACCAAGTAAAGAAAGAGGCTTTCTCAGCTCACTATGGGCTTGGTTATAAAGAAAATTTGGAAAAATATTATACTTCCAAAAACCAAACTGTAAAGGTTCAGACTAATGTTCATAAACCAACTCCTCCTTCTCATAATGATGAGTTATCTAAGGCCAGATCTAAGGAGCCTTACAAGAGAACTTATGTAGACAAGAGGAACTGTTTTCACTGTGGCTTGGTTGGACACATCTTTGTGAACTGTCCTTCTAAGAACCAAGGGAAACGGCTTGTTGTTTCACAACCAGCTATTATCCCCAGGTCGCCACCAGTGAAACCATCTCCCAAACATCCAAAGCAAAATGTGGTGAAACCACCAGTCAAACTGATGGTAAAGCCTAAGATCATATCTGAAGCTAAACCATCTGTTCCAAGAAAGGTAACGCAACCTGCTGTACCTCGTGTATCTACCTCTGGTAGTACACGTACTGTCACACCCCGACCGATGGCGGAATCATCGGGGCGGGACATGTAAGACTGTTCATAGCACAAGGTTAACTATATTGAAATATATTAAAGTCAAATTTCCATTACAAATAATCCAAGTACAAACCAAAACCAAACAAGAAAATAAAACAACTCATAAACTTCTTGATTCAATATTGCTAAGTCCAAATCCTATATTGAGCACGTCTTGAATCATTCTCACATATTAGGGCCTGAAACATGAATAAAATAAAGTCAACTAAAAAGTTGGTGAGTATAACACAGTTGTATATAGATAGCATATAATTGTAAACAAATCCTTTACAAAACATGATAAAATAAGGCATTTATGGGGAGCAGCTATTGTGTAATCAAGTACAACCAAACCTTTGTAACTAGTATGCAAATTGTGTTGTCGGTATCAATCACCTCCACTTGGGTGGTTTTGTCAGACTCAATAGATCTATCATTGAAAACCGTCGGCTTGTATAGTTAATGATTGCACATAGTTTTCACAAAGACTAGCACAACTAGCACTCGGGCACAAAGCTCAAATTTTGCACACATGTATGTAAGTAGGATTTTGCACTTGTGTTGTTTGAGTAAATGTAAATGTGAAATGTGTAATGTGTATAAAGTTCATGTTCCACCCCAAAAGTGTAAAAGAGTAAAAAGGGGTTGTGAAAACTCACTTGGTATGGAAGTGTAGCTAACAAAGATTATAGATAGCAAATATGATCCTCGAAATGCACAATTTAACCTAAAGAGTAATGTGTATTGAATCAAATAGATGCATAAAGTTTGAGTCTAAAATGAAAGTTGAATTTAAGTATAAAACTATTGATTTGTATTTAAAAAGTATTGAATAAAATACATAGAGTTTGAAATAAAATATTTTTGAAACAATTTGATTAGGTTTGAATTGAATAATTGAATAAATATATAATTATAGTTTATGAAATAATGTAAATACTAATTGTAATTAAGTATAAATAAATAAATGATTTTGATTTAAAATGTAAATTAAATAAATAATCATTATCTCATTTATTTATAAATTTTGTAACTTAATTATTTAAAATATCATTTAAGTGTAAGGTAATAAATATAAATTAAATTTTCATAAACTTTTAAATAAATTATATTTATGCCAAGATTAAACTTTTAATCCATTTTTAAATACAGAAAACATATTTTTATAAAATCTGAAATATTTACTGATTAAAATATAAAAATTTATAATTTTGTTAAAAGGTTCTGAGTCTCACACGACCGCGCCTCGGAAGGGCACGATCGTGCTCGAGCCACGGGCGCGACCGCGCTAGTCGGGGCGCGACCGGGTTGATCAACAGGAGCACAATATAGACAAGTCAACAGGCACGACCGCGCCTTAGCCCGGCACGGTCGTGTCTATGATCTTTAGACACAACAGAGACTATCCCAGAGGGCATGACAAGGTCTGGACAAGAGGACACGACCGCGCTGATATTCGGCACGACCGCGCTACATGAGGCACGGGCGCGCTAGATGATTAGCGCGACCGTGTCTCTTCCAAATCAGACACGAATTGACAATTTCTTGTATTTTAAACGCTGGCTTTGTTAGGGCTTTTGATTAATGGGTTATTACGAGTCTTTTAATGTAACTTAATTGTAAGAAAATCGCGTTTAAGTAGGGATTCGATTAAATCATTTTCAATAAAATATGACTTCTGATTCGGATCGATTTCTATAATGGAAGCCCAAATTGAATAGGGGCTGTCGATACTGATACAGAAGAGAATGAAATAGAAGATTCAATTACCCGGAATAGAAGCGAATCGTTAGAGAATGGTAGGAAGGAATCCCGTCGGCGGCAAGCTTGGTTTCCGGCGACCTATGCTGCGGTTCCGAATGTTTCAGCGGCTTCGGATGGTTCAGAGATGGTCTGGAAATGCTTGACTGGATTGCTTTGAGCAAATTGAGAGAATTTGGGTTCTCCTTGAAATGTCCAAGCGTTTGGAATTTGGTAGGATAAAACCGAAGTGATTTCGAGTAATGGAAATGTTTATTGTGTTTGTTAATGTGAATAAAGTGTGTTGATGTTACGAATTTGAACGATCGGATGATTAAAGTCACAATTACGATTCAACTGTTACGCAGGCGCGACCGTGCCAAGATAGGCGCGACCGTGCCTAGGCACCGGGCGCGATCGTTCCAAAGCAAGTCGCGCGACCGTGCCAAAGCACTTGGCGCGACCGTGCTAGGACGAAGCACGACCGTGCTAGACTAGGGTTTCTTGACTTTTTTTTTCAATTTTAGTCCTTGACTTTTCAGATTTGATAAATTTGAATAAAATAGTTTCTTGTATAGAGTTTAAATGTATATAATCGAGTAAAACTTGCGAACTTGTATAGAATCATTGCATTTAATTTACGGCGAGAAAATAATGAGACAGTGCACGAGTATTGAATTCGAAATTGCATTACATTGAATTGAAATATGAATACTAAAAATCAGAAACGTTACAGTCTCCCCATGTTGAGAGAATTTCGTCCCGAAATTTAGCTAGAGGAAACAACATTATTAGTAAAAAGATGAGGGTACTTGAGCTTCATTTGGTCTTCTCGTTCCCAAGTGAACTCAGGACCACGCTTAGATTCCCAACAAACTTTAACGATAGGAATGCGACTTCGCTTGAGCTGCGTGACTTCACGATCCATAATTTCCACCGGCTTCTCAACGAAGTGCATCGATTCATCAATGCGCACGTCGTCGAGCGGTATATGGAGATTTTCATCGGCGAGACACTTCTTTAGATTAGATATATGAAATGTAGGATGCACATTGCCAAGAGATGGAGGTAACTCGAGCTTGTAAGCCACTTTCCAAATCTTTTCAAGGATTTTGAATGGACCAACATAACGAGGTGCTAACTTTCCTTTCTTTCCAAAACGGACCACACCCTTCCACGGAGACACCTTTAGAAGGACAAGGTCACCGACTTGGAATTCCAAGGGTTTTCGACGTTTGTCGGCATAACTCTTTTGCCGACTCCTCGCTACTCGAATATTGTCACGGATTTGAATGATCTTGTCGGATGTTTCTTGAATTAACTCGGGACCGGTGATTTGTGCTTCACCAATCTCGTTCCAACAGATAGGAGAACGACACTTACGACCATAGAGAGCTTCGAATGGAACCATGTTGATACTTGTGTGGTAGTTATTGTTGTAAGAAAACTCAATAAGGGATAAATGTGAATCCCAATTGCCACCAAAATCAATTACACAAGCTCTAAGCATGTCTTCAAGGGTTTGGATTGTTCGCTCGGTTTGACCATCAGTTTGGGGATGGTAAGCCGTGCTCAAATCTAATCGAGTACCAAGAGCCTTTTGGAGAGATTGCCAAAATCGAGAAGTGAACCGGGCATCTCGATCAGATATTATGTTCAAGGGAACGCCATGGCGACTCACGATTTCATCAATGTAAATTCGGGCTAATTTCTCCACTTTGAAGTCTTCACGAATAGGCAAGAAGTGAGCGGATTTAGTGAGACGATCAATGATCACCCAAATACTATCATATCCACTCGAGGTGCGAGGGAGCTTGGTAATGAAATCCATAGCTAGATTCTCCCATTTCCACACGGGAATTTCAGGTTGTTCGAGTAAACCAGAAGGACGTTGATGTTCGGCTTTGACTTTGGAGCAAGTTAAGCATTTGGCAACATAAAGAGCAATGTCTTTCTTCATACCGGGCCACCAATAAAGTTGGCGAAGATCTTGGTACATTTTATCCGCACCAGGATGAATAGAATAATGAGTCTTATGAGCCTTGTTCATGAGAAATGCACGGAGATCATCGCGATCGGGAACCCAAATACGGTTCAAGTAATATAATAAGCCATTGGGTTTTGATTCAAGAAGAAGTTCAACACCACACGACATTTCTTCATACATGTTACCCTCGGTTACCGAGACGTGTTGAGCTTCTAAGATACGGGTTTGAATATCGGTTTGAATACGGGCACAATGAAGCATAACATGGTCCTTTCGACTCAAAGCATCGGCTACCACATTCGCTTTGCCGGGATGGTAACGAATTTCGCAGTCGTAGTCGTTAAGGAGTTCGACCCAACGTCGTTGCCTCATATTGAGTTCTTTTTGGTTGAAGATGTGTTGAAGACTTTTGTGGTCGGTGAACACCACACATTTCGTACCATATAGGTAATGTCTCCAAATCTTTAACGCGAATACGACCGCACCCAACTCGAGGTCGTGCGTCGTATAATTCTTTTCATGAATTTTGAGTTGTCTTGTTGCATAAGCGATTACTTTTCCTCGTTGCATGAGGACACAACCAAGACCTTGGTTAGAAGCATCACAATAGACAACTAAATCATCATTTCCATCGGGGAGAGTCAAAATGGGAGCATTGCACAACTTATGCTTAAGAGTTTGGAAAGCTTCTTCTTGTTTCGGTCCCCACTCATAAGTTTTACCCTTATGGGTCAAGCGGTAAGAGGGACAGCGATCTTTGAGATGTTTGAGATGAAATGACGATAATAACCCGCAAGACCAAGAAATGAACGAACTTCGGTAGGAGTCTTCGGGGCATTCCAATTTTTAACCGTTTCGATCTTAGCAGGATCAACATGAATACCCTTGTCGTTGACGATGTGACCAAGAAATTGAACTTCTTTTAACCAAAATTCACATTTGGAGAACTTGGCATATAGTTGTTCTTTCTTTAAAAGGTCCAAAACCAATCTAAGGTGTTCTTCATGGTCGGCTTTAGTCTTGGAATATATTAAGATATCGTCAATGAAAACGATCACGAATTTATCAAGGTACGGTTTGCACACACGATTCATGAGATCCATGAAAACTGCGGGTGCATTGGTTAACCCGAAAGGCATAACCATGAACTCATAATGACCATACCTTGTTCGAAAAGCAGTCTTAGGAATGTCATCTTCTTGAACACGGAGCTGATGATAACCAGATCGAAGATCAATCTTCGAGAAGCAAGTAGAACCTTGAAGTTGATCAAAGAGATCATCGATTCTAGGCAAAGGATAACGATTCTTGATAGTAAGCTTATTGAGTTCGCGGTAGTCAATACACATGTGAAATGATCCATCCTTCTTCTTAACAAATAAGACGGGTGCACCCCACGGTGAATGACTCGGGTGGATGAACCCTTTGCCGGAGAGTTCTTGAAGTTGACTTACGAGTTCTTGCATTTCCGAAGGCGCAAGACGATAAGGAGCTCTAGCAACGGGGTTAGCTCCGGGCACAAGATCAATACGAAACTCTACTTGACGAACGGGGGGAAGACCGGATAAATCCTTAGGAAACACTTCGGGAAAATCCCTAATGATAGGAATGTCTTGGATACTCTTCTCCTTGACGTCCTTTTGAACAATATGAGCTAGGAAGGCGATGTACTTCTTTCGTAAGTACTTTTGAGTGGTAGTACAAGACATCAATTTAAGACCCTTGCAAGGCTTTTCACCAAAAACCCTTAAGGTTTCTCCCGATGGTAGCGGAATTCGAATACACTTTTCAAAGCAAATGACTTCGGCATGATGATTTGATAGCCAATCCATACCTATGATAATATCAAAGCTTCCTAGTGGCATTGGAACAAGGTTGATTGGGAATGTATGATCATTAAGTTCTAAGGAGCAGTCATAGATAATAGACTCAATTATAAGGGAGTCACCATTTGCTATTTCAACGGTGAAGATTTTCTCTAATTGGGATCGCGTCTTTGCAAGTAAAGGCTCAAAATTAAGTGACACAAAACTTTTATCGGCACCGGTATCGAACAAAATGGAGGCATATTGACTATTAACAAGGAACGTACCATTAACCACGTCGTTGTTGGCTTGAGCTTCGTTGGCGTTTATGTTGAAAGCACGCCCACAAGCTCCACCTTGTCTAGCATTTGCAAGTCTTGGACATTGATTACGAAAATGGTTCGGGTCATCACACTCGTAACAAGCACGTCTATTAGCAATGACGGGAACACCTTGATTAGCCACTCGCGGGTTGGGTTGGTTCGGTGGATTGACTTGTGTCACACCCTGAAATTCCACAGCGGGTTACCCGCGGGTTGTGACTGTCAAGGATCATCAGTCCCGGTCATTTCGAACGACCTCTAAATGGTTTTCGAAAAGACATCCCGTTTGAACATCATACACAAAAATTAAGTAATACAGAGTTTGAAAATGCGGAATGTAAAGTGCGGAAGCAATAAAAATGTAGCAAAATACAGAAGCATAACAAATTAGGTTCCCATAAACCTAGCTTCTAATGAAAACATGATATGCGACTCCAGACATGCAGTCCTAGTCCGTGCGTGAATGCTTAGCGACCTGAGATAAACATGCTTAAAGTGTCAACACAAGGTTGGTGAGTTCACAGGTTTAAGTAACAGAAACAGAAATGAAAACAGTGTAACAGTACGCATGTATACTATTGATTCGATTGTTGATCAGACAATAAACATTAACTATATAAGCAACACCGAAACCGAAGCTCAACGAAGGAATGCAGAAACTAGCATTTTGCCTCTTACGTGCCCAGCACGCAATGGATTAGGTCAATTATGCACCCGTTAGACTCCCAGTCAGAGTTAGCGCGACTAACCCGGGTGGGGGTTGTTAAACCCAATAGTACTATTCATGAATCACCTCGCTTGTGTAATAATTAACGGTTCGAATATGAGAGGACTTTATGTGCGGGAAATGCACCCACTTATATAAATTAAAGCGAAATCAAAGTAATTGTCATACGACTAAGTAAGAAAATGGTTTAGCATGTATCTCCCCCAAATGGAAAAGTAAGTAAAATGGGGCCGTGAAAACTCACCTGGAAATGCGGTGATTGAGAAATGAAAGCAACAAGAGAAATCGAGTAACTCCGGGTAACCGACCTAACCGAGCCCTAAGAATTAATAAGGCTATAAGGTCTATGAAAGTAAACATGGTTTATGTAACCACATTCATCCAAACGACTCAACGTTGAAAGGTTACATTGACGTTTTGAAAAAGGTTTGACCAAAGTTGACCGAGGGTTGACCAAGGTTTGACCAAAGTTGACCGAGGTTTGACCAAGGTTTAACCAACTTTGACCAAGGTTTGACCAACTTTGACCAAGTTTGACTAATGTTGACCAATGTTGACTAATGTTGACCAATGTTGACTAATGTTGACTAATGTTGACCAATGTTGACTCATGTTGAAGTCATGCATAAACAACACACAAGTAACATATAAGTTGTAAACATGTAACACATAAGCATCATACAAGTTGTACATGTGTAACACCTAAGTAGCACATAAGTCATACATGTGTGACACATAAGGAACATACAAGTTGTACCTAAGTAATGTATAAGTAATACCTTGTGACATAACATGCTTGTTTCAATTAGTTGCATAAGAAATCAACATGTGACAAGTAATTTAACATTTGCACATCTTTATGGCACATTTCATATATGTCAACCATTCCTACACATAACTCATGTCATCATATTAATAACCTATTAGTATCAATTCAACACTTTTAAACAAGTAGCATAACATGTCATAGAAATTCCATAACTCTTATCATAACAAAGTTTCCATTCTTTGACAATTAGGGTTTTAGTGTACTTTAAGTGTAATGGCTCAACTAAACAAGTTACACATGAATTTATACTAGTGACATACCATAAACATGATTCTACACACAAACTTTCTATTCTAAGCAAAGTTGAAGTTCACAAATTAATAAAGTTTCCTTATTTAGCAAGGTTCACCAAAACACGTCATAACACAACTCCAAATTACATATTCATGCACAAGTCATCTATTCATATGATAATGAAGCTATATAATCCATTTTAAACATTTATAACCTACACATACAAAATATGAACAAATAAAGTTTCCTTTTTAGGAAAGTGGTCCAAACGACCCTATTGCACATGTGTAACCCCAAATAACTCTTTTTACTACTTTGATATACATTATAGAACAATAATATCAAGTTTTTATCCATGAGAAACTCATAACACAAAATATGCAAAATTAAAGTTTCCTTATATAGTAAGTGGTCCATAACCGAGTGAAAAACGACATTTCAACCAAAAAAATTATATTTCCTATCTATTCTACTATTATGTGTACCATTTAAACCAACAAACATATCATACATCAAGTTTTGCAAAAATGCATCCAACAAAGTTTCTATAAATAGAAACGAGCAAATATCCACATAAACAAGCATTTCTAAACATAAAAAGTGCATATATGCATCAACAACTCATTATTATGAAAACATTTGATTAAAACATGGATTTAGACACTATTAACATGGAAAATCGTTTGGATACATGGGTTTGCCATTTTTGGCCGAAAAAATAAAGAAAAGATGGATGGATTTGTACCAAAATCAAGTATGATGGAAGGATGGATGTGTTGTTTGCTTGTTTCACCTTGAATCACCTTGAATGCACCTTGTAATCACTTGGAATGGATGAAGAAGATTGGAAGGATGGTGGCTAGGGGGAGAGAGGTGCGGCCGAGAGAAAAGAGAGGAGAGGGAGGGAATTAGGTTTAGGGTTTTTGTGTTAAATGAGTTAAGGGTGGGTTTAGGAGGGTTTTAGTCAAATGGGTTTGGGCTTTTTAAGTCTTTTAAGGCTTTTTTTAAACCAAATGGGCTCCTAATATGAATTAAAATAAGAAATGGCTGAATTATCAAGCCCAAATTTATAAACCATTGTTTTTATAAAATTAAATCTAGTGTTGTTGACACATATCGCGTATCCGCTTAAAAAGCGTTAAAATAAAAGATGCTCAATAAATTCCGGAAAAATTCACATAAGCATAAAATATTAAATCACAGTATTACATATAATTTTTACACACCAAGTATATGTCTAAATATTATTTCTAATATTCGTTAATGTTCGTGTGACAGGACGCGTGTGTGACCCGGTAATCCGCCCGATTACCGATGCATGAAATGAAATGAACCGAATGGACTTGCTATATGAAATATGTACTTAATTACTACATAATTAAGCATGAAGCAAGTGTAATCACGTGAATTCAGGTAATAGTCGGGTATGGATATTAACCTGAATTTGCCGGGTGTCACATACTCCCCCTGTTAAAAGGAATTTCGTCCCGAAATTCAGTTCGCGTCACTGATAGACGGTGTAGTTTTGAACAAGTGAGGGTATTTACGCTTGAATTGATCCTCGCGCTCCCAAGTGAACTCTGGTCCACGTCTAGAATTCCAACGAACCTTAACTATGGGAATGCGGCTTTGTTTTAACTGTTTGACCTCGCGGTCCATGATCTCGACTGGTTCTTCGACGAAGTGAAGCTGATCGTCTATTTGAATTTCCTCCAATGGTATGACTAGTGTCTCGTCTGACAAGCACTTCTTCATATTTGACACGTGAAACACGTCATGAACGCCACTGAGGGTTTCTGGTAGGTTGAGTTTGTAAGCAACAGGACCAATCCTTTTCAGAATCTCAAAAGGTCCAATGTAACGAGGATTGAGCTTTCCACGCTTGCCGAAACGTATCACTCCTTTCCATGGCGAGACTTTCAGTAGTACTTTGTCTCCCACTTGAAATTCTAATGGTTTGCGTCTCACGTCAGCGTAACTCTTTTGACGATCACGCGCGGCCTTGATACGTTCGCGTATCTGTACAATCTTCTCTGTAGTTTCATGAATAATTTCTGGACCTGTGAGTTGGCTATCTCCCACTTCTGTCCAGCAAATCGGCGATCTACACTTTCGTCCGTAAAGTGCTTCGAATGGTGCAGCCTTAATGCTAGTGTGGTAGCTGTTGTTATATGAAAATTCGACCAACGGTAGATGGGCATCCCATCCGTTCCCAAAGTCAACCACACAAGCTCTGAGCATGTCCTCCAGGGTCTGGATGGTCCTTTCACTTTGACCGTCCGTCTGGGGGTGGTATGCAGTACTCATATCTAGCCGAGTACCCAAGGCTTTCTGTAAGGATTGCCAAAATCGGGATGTGAATCGACTATCCCTATCTGAAATGATGGAGATTGGCACTCCATGTCTTGTGACTACTTCCTTTAAGTAAGTTCTGGTTAGTTTATCCATCTTGTCCGTTTCTTTAATGGGAAGGAAGTGCGCAGATTTGGTTAGTCTGTCGACAATTACCCAGATTGTGTCACAGCCATTAGAGGCTTTGGGCAATTTCGTGATGAAGTCCATTGAAATCTGTTCCCACTTCCACTGTGGGATCTCTGGTTGTTGGAGTAACCCTGATGGCTTCTGATACTCTACCTTGACCTTAGCACAGGTCAAGCATTTACTGACGTAGGTAGCAATTTCGGCTTTCATGTTAGGCCACCAATAATGTTCCTTGAGGTCATGGTACATCTTGTCAGCACCGGGGTGGATCGAGTACCTGGACTTGTGTGCCTCGTCCATCACCAGATCCCTTAGATCCCCAAAGCTTGGTACCCAAATCCGATCCACGAAATAACGGATGTCATCGGATTTGACCTCAAATTGCTTGTCCATACCACGTAAGGACTCATGGCATAGGTTTACCTCCTTGATTGCTTCGAGTTGGGCGTCGCGGATTTGCATGGGTAAGTTCGTGTGGATGGTCAACTGTAACGCCCGCACTCGTCGCGGTTTGGGTTGATCCTTCCTGCTCAAGGCATCAGCCACGACGTTTGCCTTTCCAGGATGGTAACGGATAGCGCAGTCGTAGTCGTTTAGCAATTCGACCCATCGACGTTGCCTCATGTTAAGTTCCTTCTGATCGAAGATGTGTTGAAGGCTCTTATGATCGGTGAAAATTGTGCACTTCGTGCCATACAAGTAGTGCCTCCAGATTTTGAGAGCGAATACTACCGCTCCCAGCTCCAAATCATGGGTAGTGTAGTTCTTCTCGTGCACTTTCAGTTGTCGAGAAGCATAAGCTATGACCTTCTCTCTTTGCATTAACACGCATCCGAGCCCTTGATGTGACGCATCGCAGTACACCACGAAATCGTCTGTTCCTTCTGGTAACGATAGGATCGGCGCGCTGCAAAGTTTCTGTTTGAGTAATTGAAAAGCGGTTTCTGCCTTGTCATTCCATTCGTATTTCTTATCCTTGTGTGTCAGTGTGGTGAGAGGTTGGGCTATCTTAGAGAAATTTTCGATGAATCGTCGATAGTAGCCCGCAAGACCTAAGAACTGTCGCACCTCAGTCGGAGTCTTAGGTGCTTCCCAATTCTTAATCGCCTCGATTTTGGAGGGGTCAACATGTATGCCCTTCTCGTTGACCACGTGTCCAAGGAACTGTACTTCGCGAATCCAGAAGTCGCATTTCGAGAACTTGGCGTACAGTTTCTCGGCTTTCAGCAATTCCATAATTAACTTCAAATGCTCGGCATGCTCCTCTTTGTTCTGTGAGTATATCAGGATATCATCTATGAACACAATCACAAACTTGTCCAAGTAGGGCTTGCACACTCGGTTCATGAGGTCCATGAATACCGCTGGTGCATTGGTTAACCCAAATGGCATGACCATGAACTCGTAGTGACCGTAACGAGTTCGGAAGGCGGTCTTTGGAATATCGTCTTCCTGAATCCTTAGCTGGTGGTATCCCGACCGTAGATCGATCTTTGAGTAATAGCTCGACCCTTGCAATTGATCGAACAGGTCATCGATCCTTGGTAGTGGATATCGGTTCTTGATCGTTACCTTGTTCAGTTCTCTGTAATCGATACACATACGGAATGATCCGTCCTTCTTCTTAACGAACAAGACTGGTGCTCCCCAAGGCGAGAAGCTTGGTCTGATAAAGCCTTTGTCTAACAGTTCCTGTAATTGGTTAGACAACTCCTGCATTTCTGATGGCGCCAGTCGGTAAGGTGACCTCGCTATCGGAGCAGCTCCGGGTGTGAGATCAATCCGGAACTCGACTTGTCGCTGCGGTGGAAGTCCGGGCAAGTCGTCAGGAAATACTTCCGGATAGTCTCGGACGATCGGTATGTCTTTAATCTTCCTTTCTTCTTCTTCCTTTTCCGTTACGTGTGCTGGGATCGCGTGATAGCCCTTCCGCAAGTACTTTCGGGCTTTCATGCAGGTAATGATCCTTAACGTAGCACCACTCCGTTCTCCTTGAATGGTCAGTGTTCCTCCGTCCGACAGTGGGATGCGGACTATTTTCTCGTGACAAACGATTTCGGCTCGGTTCTTGGACAACCAGTCCATACCGACAACTATGTCGAAGCTTCCCAATGTTACTGGCAATAGGTCTATAGTGAAAGGATGGTCGGCTAATGTTAAGACACAACCGGGAATCACTTGTTCTGTTTCTATCAGCTTACCGTCTGCTAGTTCTACCGTGTATAAGTAATCTAAGGCGATGGGAGTAACACCAAGTAATGAGCTAAACTCAGTGGATACAAAACTCTTATCGGCACCCGTGTCAAATAAGATAGAAGCATAGCAGTTGTTTACGAGAAACGTACCAGTAACAATGTTGGGATCCTGCCTAGCCTCGCCGGCTCCAATAACAAATGCTCTGCCCCGAGTGTTTGTATTTCCAGGCTTCCGATTCTTTGGGCAGTCCTTGCGGAAATGTCCGGGATCACCGCACCCGAAACATCCGCGGTTTCCCCCGCCAGCCGGGGTTTGTTCGACTGATCGGCAGCTCTGGGCAGTGTGGCCAAAACGTTTACACTTCTGGCATCGAGAATCTTCACAAGTACCATTGTGGTGAAACTGGCACTTGTTGCACTTAGGTAGGGTTCCAGTGTATGTCCCTCTTGGCCTTTTATCCGGTTGGTTAGCCACAAACACCCTGGCCGGTTCCTGCTTCTTCTGGTTACTAGGCACATAGGACTTGGCAGGGGCATTTTCCCACTTTCTCTTGTTGTCAAAGGTTTTCACAAAACTTTCTTTCTTGTTGAACAGTCCCTGACGGACTGCCTGATCCGTGAGATTATGTGCCAGCCTCACTGTGTTGTGGATAATTGTGGGTTCTGCAGAAGTAACCATGCATTGTATTTGAGGTGCCAAACCCCAAATGTACCGCTCAATTCGTTTGTACTCCGGTGTAACCATGTGCGGTAGTAGTCTTGCTAAGTCGTGGAATCTTGCGGTATATCCCGCGATGTCAGCACCCTCCATCCTTAGGTTCCAAAACTCCTGTTCCAACTTTTGGAGTTCGTTACGAGGACAGTACTCCTCTTTCAAGTCGCACCTTTTCTAGACGTTCTATATGCTTTACCGGTAGACCTGGGCCGTAAGCCTTTTCCTCCGCGGCCTCGATCCGGTCTCGTACTATCAGTAGTGCCTGGTCTGTCAGTGCCAACTCATCCTGGAGAGATGATATGTCAGCGTCATGTAACCTGCTGCGCGTCGCAAGTATCGGTAGTACCTCCCGGGTAGGCCGGAGCCAATAGGGTGGTGGGTAGGATGGTCCAGATGACTCTCCTGTAGATGAGGTGTCTGATGATGCAATCCGAGCCCTTTTGGCCGATGGTCCAGTAATGTCAGGGGAGTGGGCTGGTCGCTTTCCTCTACGAATGTTCTTCTTCCGAGCTGTGAGTTTGGTCTTCGCTCCCACCGGTGCAAGTAATGGTGATGGCGGCGTCGGGTCCGCCAGACGAGGTGGTGAAGGTAGTATGGAGCCGTCGTCGGACGATGAGTCCCCGTGTAGTACGGAGTAGGGCACCGTCTCGCCCAAGTCGCTCCCCTCGCCGGCGTCTCCGTCACCTCCGGGGGCTGGTGCGTCGTCTTCCTCCTCCTCTAGATCCTCCTCAGGATCCTCCTCCGGGTCCTCCTCAGGATCCTCCTCAGGATCCTCCTCAGGATCCTCTTCAGAATCCAACTCTACAAGATCCACTGAATCATGTGTCTGTTCCTCATCCGTGGATGAGTGGGGTGATGAGGGTGGGGTGAATGGCTCCACTGATGATGATGGGGTAGCCGGTGTGTACTCCTCAGAGTCCGAGATCACAATGGGGTCCGATGAGGTCGACATCCTGTAACAAGTCAATATCCAGTAATCCATTGTATTCATGTATGAAAATGCATGTATGATGTGATGTAACTATGTGAGCCTACAGTTATAGTCTAAGTATACTAAATGCAACTTAGTTCTCTATAACCAGGGCTCTGATACCAATCTGTCACACCCTGAAATTCCACAGCGGGTTACCCGCGGGTTGTGACTGTCAAGGATCATCAGTCCCGGTCATTTCGAACGACCTCTAAATGGTTTTCGAAAAGACATCCCGTTTGAACATCATACACAAAAATTAAGTAATACAGAGTTTGAAAATGCGGAATGTAAAGTGCGGAAGCAATAAAAATGTAGCAAAATACAGAAGCATAACAAATTAGGTTCCCATAAACCTAGCTTCTAATGAAAACATGATATGCGACTCCAGACATGCAGTCCTAGTCCGTGCGTGAATGCTTAGCGACCTGAGATAAACATGCTTAAAGTGTCAACACAAGGTTGGTGAGTTCACAGGTTTAAGTAACAGAAACAGAAATGAAAACAGTGTAACAGTACGCATGTATACTATTGATTCGATTGTTGATCAGACAATAAACATTAACTATATAAGCAACACCGAAACCGAAGCTCAACGAAGGAATGCAGAAACTAGCATTTTGCCTCTTACGTGCCCAGCACGCAATGGATTAGGTCAATTATGCACCCGTTAGACTCCCAGTCAGAGTTAGCGCGACTAACCCGGGTGGGGGTTGTTAAACCCAATAGTACTATTCATGAATCACCTCGCTTGTGTAATAATTAACGGTTCGAATATGAGAGGACTTTATGTGCGGGAAATGCACCCACTTATATAAATTAAAGCGAAATCAAAGTAATTGTCATACGACTAAGTAAGAAAATGGTTTAGCATGTATCTCCCCCAAATGGAAAAGTAAGTAAAATGGGGCCGTGAAAACTCACCTGGAAATGCGGTGATTGAGAAATGAAAGCAACAAGAGAAATCGAGTAACTCCGGGTAACCGACCTAACCGAGCCCTAAGAATTAATAAGGCTATAAGGTCTATGAAAGTAAACATGGTTTATGTAACCACATTCATCCAAACGACTCAACGTTGAAAGGTTACATTGACGTTTTGAAAAAGGTTTGACCAAAGTTGACCGAGGGTTGACCAAGGTTTGACCAAAGTTGACCGAGGTTTGACCAAGGTTTAACCAACTTTGACCAAGGTTTGACCAACTTTGACCAAGTTTGACTAATGTTGACCAATGTTGACTAATGTTGACCAATGTTGACTAATGTTGACTAATGTTGACCAATGTTGACTCATGTTGAAGTCATGCATAAACAACACACAAGTAACATATAAGTTGTAAACATGTAACACATAAGCATCATACAAGTTGTACATGTGTAACACCTAAGTAGCACATAAGTCATACATGTGTGACACATAAGGAACATACAAGTTGTACCTAAGTAATGTATAAGTAATACCTTGTGACATAACATGCTTGTTTCAATTAGTTGCATAAGAAATCAACATGTGACAAGTAATTTAACATTTGCACATCTTTATGGCACATTTCATATATGTCAACCATTCCTACACATAACTCATGTCATCATATTAATAACCTATTAGTATCAATTCAACACTTTTAAACAAGTAGCATAACATGTCATAGAAATTCCATAACTCTTATCATAACAAAGTTTCCATTCTTTGACAATTAGGGTTTTAGTGTACTTTAAGTGTAATGGCTCAACTAAACAAGTTACACATGAATTTATACTAGTGACATACCATAAACATGATTCTACACACAAACTTTCTATTCTAAGCAAAGTTGAAGTTCACAAATTAATAAAGTTTCCTTATTTAGCAAGGTTCACCAAAACACGTCATAACACAACTCCAAATTACATATTCATGCACAAGTCATCTATTCATATGATAATGAAGCTATATAATCCATTTTAAACATTTATAACCTACACATACAAAATATGAACAAATAAAGTTTCCTTTTTAGGAAAGTGGTCCAAACGACCCTATTGCACATGTGTAACCCCAAATAACTCTTTTTACTACTTTGATATACATTATAGAACAATAATATCAAGTTTTTATCCATGAGAAACTCATAACACAAAATATGCAAAATTAAAGTTTCCTTATATAGTAAGTGGTCCATAACCGAGTGAAAAACGACATTTCAACCAAAAAAATTATATTTCCTATCTATTCTACTATTATGTGTACCATTTAAACCAACAAACATATCATACATCAAGTTTTGCAAAAATGCATCCAACAAAGTTTCTATAAATAGAAACGAGCAAATATCCACATAAACAAGCATTTCTAAACATAAAAAGTGCATATATGCATCAACAACTCATTATTATGAAAACATTTGATTAAAACATGGATTTAGACACTATTAACATGGAAAATCGTTTGGATACATGGGTTTGCCATTTTTGGCCGAAAAAATAAAGAAAAGATGGATGGATTTGTACCAAAATCAAGTATGATGGAAGGATGGATGTGTTGTTTGCTTGTTTCACCTTGAATCACCTTGAATGCACCTTGTAATCACTTGGAATGGATGAAGAAGATTGGAAGGATGGTGGCTAGGGGGAGAGAGGTGCGGCCGAGAGAAAAGAGAGGAGAGGGAGGGAATTAGGTTTAGGGTTTTTGTGTTAAATGAGTTAAGGGTGGGTTTAGGAGGGTTTTAGTCAAATGGGTTTGGGCTTTTTAAGTCTTTTAAGGCTTTTTTTAAACCAAATGGGCTCCTAATATGAATTAAAATAAGAAATGGCTGAATTATCAAGCCCAAATTTATAAACCATTGTTTTTATAAAATTAAATCTAGTGTTGTTGACACATATCGCGTATCCGCTTAAAAAGCGTTAAAATAAAAGATGCTCAATAAATTCCGGAAAAATTCACATAAGCATAAAATATTAAATCACAGTATTACATATAATTTTTACACACCAAGTATATGTCTAAATATTATTTCTAATATTCGTTAATGTTCGTGTGACAGGACGCGTGTGTGACCCGGTAATCCGCCCGATTACCGATGCATGAAATGAAATGAACCGAATGGACTTGCTATATGAAATATGTACTTAATTACTACATAATTAAGCATGAAGCAAGTGTAATCACGTGAATTCAGGTAATAGTCGGGTATGGATATTAACCTGAATTTGCCGGGTGTCACAACTTGGCCCTCAAAAGATTTGGCCCTACAAACATTGATAGTGTGACCATATCTCCCACAATGAGTACAAAGGCGACATGGGATATTTTGAGGATGATGAAAATTGCAGGTGGCACAAAGAGGGTAGATCCCAACATATGGCTTTTTGGCCGGTACTTGAACTACGGGTGCAACTTGATTAACGGGAACAGCAGGAGTAACCACAGCAAAATTTCTAACTTTCCTCTTTTTGTTATTGCGAGAGGGTTCAGTTGTGGCTTCTTTGTTGTGGGCAGGAGGGGTTACAGTTTCAGCACCTTTCTTAGAACCCTTTTAAGTAAGAGTCCCCGCTTTCACATGATTATCAGTTAGAGTAGCAGACAGGCGGATGGCATCTTCCAAAGTAGCAGGATTTCTACCTAGGACAGTATCTTGGATTTGTCTTGGTAGCCCACCAATGTACTTTTCGATACAACGGGATAACGGAGTGACCATGTGGGGCACGAGAAGACTCAACTCATGGAACCGAGTTGTATATGCTAAGTTTTCCCCACTATCTTGGGCAAGATTCCAAAATTCGGCCTCTAACTTTTTCACTTCATTTCTAGGAGAGAATTCCTCGGTCATAAGCCTTTTGACCTCATCCCAAGGTAAAGCCATAGCTACATCAATACCCATATTCCTTTTCTCCCTATTCCACCATGTAAGTGCCCGTTTTTGTAGGACACTTGTAGCATGACGAACACGGAGGTTGTCGGGACAGTCACTATTGAGAAAGGTATTCTCAATACTTTCAAACCATTGAAGGAGTCCAGTAGCTCCTTCGGTTCCATAAAACTTTAGGGGATTGCACGAATTGAAGTGCTTGAAGGTGCATTGAGATGGATTGTTTCCACCATTTCCACCATTACCATCATTATTACCACTATTGCTTCCATTTCCACCATTGCCATTAGTGGCACCATTGGCTTGGGTGAGTTGTGTCACCAATTGGGTAAGAATAGCAGCAATGTCGGAGTTGGCGTTGGTTGCGGGAGCACGACGAGGAGGCATTCTACAGATTTTCACAAGAAAAGAAAAGATTGTAAGAACTTATGATAATTGCTAGGATTTAATAGAATGAGATAACCAAATAAAAATAGATATTCATAGTTTGGATTGTACTCAAAAGTGATAAAATCACTTGAATACTAAGGCACATTAAGGTTAATTTAAACTCATATAATTTTCAAGGAGACATGCTTTAGCCTATAAGTAAAAACTCATCTCGGGAATTCCCAGGAAAGCATACGGGTCCCTCGGTTGATTGGGATTTATGCGAAATGCTTTCCTAGACAGAAAACCCAAAATACAGGTGTCACCCTTCCAGATTGCATGTGTCCTCAAATAATTTAACAAGTTTAAAAACCTTAACGAAGAAAAAAAAAATTTAAAGATTTTTTTGCTTCAAGAATTTTTCCACATGCTTAGAAAGGATAAAGATAGAAAAGAAGGTAGAAATATTATAAGGTTTTAGGATATAGGAAAGGATATTATTTATTAAATTATTATTTAAGAAGATCCTAATAAGTCATGAATTTCTAACAAGTAAGGTATCAAATATAATAATAATTTAGCATGGTAAGCATGTAGCACATAGCATGTAGCACATAGCACAAAATCATGAGATATAGCATAAGTGGGTGTCCTAAAGTTATAGTCTAGGTCAAGGTGTCTAATAACCTAATTCCCTATAACCAAGGCTCTGATACCAATCTGTCACACCCCGACCGATGGCGGAATCATCGGGGCGGGACATGTAAGACCGTTCATAGCACAAGGTTGACTAAATTGAAATATATTAAAGTCAAATTTCCATTACAAATAATCCAAGTACAAACCAAAACCAAACAAGAAAATAAAACAACTCATAAACTTCTTGATTCAATATTGCTAAGTCCAAATCCTATATTGAGCACGTCTTGAATCATTCTCACATATTAGGGCCTGAAACATGAATAAAATAAAGTCAACTAAAAAGTTGGTGAGTATAACACAGTTGTATATAGATAGCATATAGTTGTAAACAAATCCTTTACAAAACATGATAAAATAAGGCATTTATGGGGAGCAGCTATTGTGTAATCAAGTACAACCAAACCTTTGTAACTAGTATGCAAATTGTGTTGTCGGTATCAATCACCTCCACTTGGGTGGGTTTGTCAGACTCAATAGATCTATCATTGAAAACCGTCGGCTTGTATAGTTAATGATTGCACATAGTTTTCACAAACACTAGCACAACTAGCACTCGGGCACAAAGCTCAAATTTTGCACACATGTATGTAAGTAGGATTTTGCACTTGTGTTGTTTGAGTAAATGTAAATGTGAAATGTGTAATGTGTATAAAGTTCATGTTCCACCCCAAAAGTGTAAAAGAGTAAAAAGGGGTTGTGAAAACTCACTTGGTATGGAAGTGTAGCTAACAAAGATTATAGATAGCAAATACGATCCTCGAAATGCACAATTTAACCTAAAGAGTAATGTGTATTGAATCAAATAGATGCATAAAGTTTAAGTCTAAAATGAAAGTTGAATTTGAGTATAAAACTATTGATTTGTATTTAAAAATTATTGAATAAAATACATAGAGTTTGAAATAAAATATTTTTGAAACAATTTGATTAGGTTTGAATTGAATAATTGAATAAATATATAATTATAGTTTATGAAATAATGTAAATATTAATTGTAATTAGGTATAAATAAATAAATGATTTTGATTTAAAATGTAAATTAAATAAATAATCATTATCTCATTTATTTATAAATTTTGTAACTTAATTATTTAAAATATCATTTAAGTGTAAGGTAATAAATATAAATTAAATTTTCATAAACTTTTAAATAAATTATATTTATGCCAAGATTAAACTTTTAATCCATTTTTAAATACAGAAAACATATTTTTATAAAATCTGAAATATTTACTGATTAAAATATAAAAGTTTATAATTCTGTTAAAAGGTTCTGAGTCTCACACGACCGCGCCTCGGAAGGGCACGATCGTGCTCAAGCCACGGGCGCGACCGCGCTAGTCGGGGCACGACCGGGTTGATCAACAGGAGCACAATCTAGACAAGTCAACAGGCACGACCGCGCCTTAGCCCGGCACGGTCGTGTCTATGATCTTTAGACACAACAGAGACTAGCCCAGAGAGCATGACAAGGTCTGGACAAGAGCACACGACCGCGCTGATATTCGGCACGACCGCGCTACATGAGGCACGACCGCGCTAGATGATTAGCGCGACCGTGTCTCTTCCAAATCAGACACGAATTGACAATTTCTTGTATTTTAAACGCTGGATTTGTTAGGGCTTTTGATTAATGGGTTATTACGAGTCTTTTCATGTAACTTAATTGTAAGAAAATCGCGTTTAAGTAGGGATTCGATTAAATCATTTTCAATAAAATATGAGTTCTGATTCGGATCGATTTCTATAATGGAAGCCCAAATTGAATAGGGGCTTTCGATACTGATACAGAAGAGAATGAAATAGAAGATTCAATTACCCAGAATAGAAGCGAATCGTTAGAGAATGGTAGAAGGAATCCCGTCGGCGGCATGCTTGGTTTCCGGCAACCTATGCTGCGGTTCTGAATGTTTCAGCGGCTTCGGATGGTTCAGAGATAGTCTGGAAATGCTTGACTGGATTGCTTTGAGCAAATTGAGAGAATTTGGGTTCTCCTTGAAATGTCCAAGCGTTTGGAATTTGGTAGGATAAAACCGAAGTGATTTCGAGTAATGGAAATTTTTATTGTGTTTGTTAATGTGAATAAAGTGTGTTGATGTTACAAATTTGAACGATCGGATGATTAAAGTCACAATTACGATTCAACTGTTACGCAGGCGCGACCGTGCCAAGATAGGCGCGACCGTGCCTAGGCACCGGGCATGATCGTTCCAAAGCAGGTCGCGCGACCGTGCCAAAGCACTTGGCGCGACCGTGCTAGGACGAAGCACGACCGTGCTAGACTAGGGTTTCTTGACTTTTTTTTTCAATTTTAGTCCTTGACTTTTCAGATTTGATAAATTTGAATAAAATAGTTTCTTGAATAGAGTTTAAATGTATATAATCGAGTAAAACTTGCGAACTTGTATAGAATCATTGCATTTAATTTACGGCGAGAAAATAATGAGACAGTGCACGAGTATTGAATTCGAAATTGCATTACATTGAATTGAAATATGAATACTAAAAATCAGAAACGTTACACGTACTGGTGAGAAACCTGTGGCAAGACTCTCTAAGCCACAGAGGAGGAGACGGAAAAAGAGGTTGAGAAAGCTTGAACAGCTGACTTCAGTTCAATCAGGTGAAGCTTCCACAAGTTCACCTGCTGTAGTTGAACCAAAGTCCCCTGTTCCTGTTAAGAAACAGAAGAGATCCTGGACTGCCAAATCCAAAACTTCTCAATCTCCTAGTTCTATTTCTTCTAAAGATTCATCAATTTTGAACAGTCATCATGACTGTGAGTTAAAGGAAGTAGTTTATTTTGAAAAGGATGGACGACCCAAGACCACAATGGCTTGGGTCTCCAAAACTAACTAATTCTTTTGTGACTCGTGCAGGGACGTCCGAAGGGTACTATCTCTAACCGCTGGTATGTAGATAGTGGATGTTCCAGTCACAAGATAGGAAACATGGCCCTGCTTCAAGACGTTAAACCATTCAGAGGCGGCTATGTGGCCTTTGCCGGAGAAAAAGGCGGCAGCATCACGTGTCAAGGCGTGGTTTCGAACGGTTGTGTCAGCTTTGACAATGTCAACTTCTGTGAGCAGCTGAAGCATAACCTGTTGAGTGTCTCCCAAATGTGTGATAAGGAGTACTCGGTGATGTTTGACAAGTCAGAATGCCTAATTCTCAAACCCGGTTTTGAAGTTCCAGAAGATTGGATCCTGATGAGAGCGCCAAGAACAAACGACACCTATCAGATCGATATGAGCGTGGCAACAACCACCTCAACAGTTCCTACCTGTTTGATTTCTAAAGCGACAGAGCTTGACTCCATCTTGTGGCATAGGAAACTCGGACATATTTCGTATCGTAAAATGAATCATCTTGTCCGAAACGGTATGGTAACCGGGGTTCCTAAGCTGAGGTTTACCGTTGCAGATGACTGTATGCCTTGTAAAAAGGGCAAACAGCAACGGAAGTCTCACAAGCCCAAGCTCCAAAACTCTATTGATACCCCTTTGGAGCTCTTACACATGGATCTGTTTGGCCCCATAAGTATCAGGAGTATTGGAGGTAAGTCGTTCTGTCTAGTAGTAACTAATGATTTCTCACGTTTTTCTTGGGTGCATTTTTTAGGTACTAAAGACGAGACTGCTGATATCCTTCAATACTTGATCCTGAGCTTGGAATCTCTCTGCAAGCTGAAAGTTAGAAGGATAAGGAGCGACAACGGAACTGAGTTCAAGAATAATTTGATGGAGCTTTTCTGTCTCAAGAAAGGGATCCGTCACGAATTCAGCGCGCCGTACACGCCTCAGCAGAATGGAGTTGCTGAACAGAAGAACAGAACACTGATTGAGACTGCAAGGACTATGCTGTCGGATGCAAAGCTTCCTGTCACTTTCTGGGCAGAAGCCGTTAATACAGCTTGTCACGTCTTAAACAGAGTTCTGGTTGTGAAGAGGCACAACAAGACTTGTTACGAGTTTATCAACAATCGACTTCCCAATCTTGATTACCTAGTTCCTTTCGGTAGTCCTTGTTCCTTGTTGCTACTGTACAAAGACCGTCAGTCTAAGTTTCATGCAAAAGCAGTGGAAGGCATCTTCTTAGGATACGTTGCCAACTCTCCTTGCAAGAGAGTGTACAATATAGGAACTCGTACTGTCGAGGAATGGTTTGAAGTGGATTGCAGTAAACACAGCATTCTACCCGAACCAACAGGTCCAGCTTGGGGTTTTGATTATGATGCGCTATTCAAGTCATTCAATCTTCCTGATATATCTGCAGTTGACGCCTCAAATGTTTATGAATTATTGGGTGGCGGCGATGACTCCAGTTTCTCTACTCGTACCACTGTACCGATTGTAACTCATGATTCCAATGCTGCATCTGCATCTGGAACTCATGACAGTGATAACAGTGAAGATGTTCATATTGTTAGAGATGACGCTCAAGCCAATCCTAACACAACTGTAGGAAATGACGCTCCAGCTGATCCAATTAACATTGAATCTTCTTCCTCTGGAACACAGGAATTGGGGGAGTTAAGCACGAATCTTGATCCAGAAATTCAGGAACTGATTATACCGGAGACAAGAGTGCATAGGAATCATCCAATCGACAACATTATTGGTGATCCTTATGCCGGCGTTCAGACTCGTCATCGAACCATCACTGAGAACACCAGTCTTTAAACAGAGATACTTGACACTGGTGTCATGGAAACATGTATGCATGCTGCATTCGTGTCCCAGTTAGAGCCGAAGAATGTGAAGGAGGCTCTCACTGACAACTGCTGGATTGAGGCGATGCAAGATGAATTATCTCAATTCCAAAAGTTGCACGTGTGGGATTTGGTTGATTGCCAAAAGGCTTTCAGCCAATTGGAACCAGATGGGTGTTCAAGTGCAAGACGGATGATCGTCATGTTGTTGTGAAGAACAAAGCAAGATTGGTTGTTCAGGGTTTTTATTAGCAAGAGGGCTTGGATTACACGGAAGTATATGCCCCAGTTGCTAGAATTGAAGCCATTCGACTGTTCTTGGCTTATGCCACATATGTCGGCTTCAAGGTCTATCAACTTGATGTGAAGAGTGCTTTCCTTTATGGTAAAGTTCATGAAGAAGTATATGTCACTCAACCTCCCGGTTTTGAAGATCAGCATAATATCAATAAAGTGTATAAGCTCGACAAAGCACTTTATGGTCTTCATCAAGCACCGCGGGCATGGTATGAGACATTATCTAAGCATTTACTATCTAATGGTTTCGACCGTGGACAGATTGACTCGACTCTCTTCATTAGGAAAGCAGGAGGTGACATTCTTCTTGTACAAGTATACGTCGACGACATTATCTTTGGATCTACCAATGAAGGGATGTGTAGGGAATTCGAGCAGGTGATGAAGTCCAAATTTGAAATGAGTAACTTGGGTGAATTGTCGTTCTTCCTGGGTCTGCAAGTCAGTCGAAGAAAGGATGGCATTTATCTATATCAAACTAAGTATGTGCAGGACATCTTATCAAAATACAAGATGAATGATAGCAATACTTATGGAACACCTATCCCAGTCAATCATGGTCTGCATCCTGACAAAGATGGAAAGGATGTAGACAGCAGATTGTACCGTGGGATGATCGGATCACTTATGTATCTCACAACTTCAAGACCCGATATAATGTTTGCTGTGTGCTTGTGCTCAAGGTTTCAGTCTCAACCGAAGGAGTCACATATGATAGCCGTGAAGAGAATTTTGGAATACCTGAAAGGGAAACCCCAATTAGGTCTTTGGTACTCTAAGCAGCAGTCATTCGACTTCAAAGCCTACACTGATTTAGATGATGGCGGTTGTAACCTTGACAGAAAGTCAACCTCTGGTGGATGTCAATTCTTAGGAGACAGACTGGTCTCCTGGCAGTGTAAGAAGTAGTCAACGGTTTCTGTATTAACTTGTGAAGTAGAATACATTGCTGCAGCGAGCAGTTGTTCTCAGATACTGTGGATTCAGCAGCAGTTGAGAGACTACGGCTTAAACTTCACTGGAACTCCTCTATTCATTGACAACAATGCCACAATGTCCATCACAAATAACCCGGTGAAACATTCCAAAACTAAACATATAGAGATTCGCCATCATTCCATCCGTTATTGTGCTGAAAAGCATTTAATTGAACTTGTAAAAGTTCACACGGATGACAATCTTGCTGACCTTTTCAAAAAGGCATTTGATCGATCCCGTTTTGAGCATCTTGTCAACTTGATCGGAATGTTCAATCCTGAGTGAAAATTAATTTTTCTTAAATCAATTCAATTCATGGAAGTTAAACTTTATTTCTTTTAAATTTTCTGTATAGTTCTTTTAAGTTTCAAAATATTTTACAAAAAAAAATAAAAATAAAATAGAAAATGGAGAAAATTTCAAAGTTAACTTGAGAAAAGAGGAAATGATAGTACATCAGAAATGATCTAAACGTCGCAGGTTGCTCATATGGGAAATGATTGCGTCATGTTTACTTAACTGTTTAACTTATTGTGTTTTTAATCTGCTTATTTACAAGTAATTTAAATTGCCAATAGGCTGTATACGTCTTTGAATCATGTAACATTTCTGATTTTAGTATTCATATTTCAATTCAATGTAATGCAATTTCAAACTCAATACTCGTGCACTGTCTTCTTATTTTTCTCGCCCTAAATTAAATGCAATGATTCAATACAAATCCACAAGTTTTGCTCGATTATATACACTTAAACATTATACAAGTAACTATTTAGTTCAAACTTATAGAACCTGAAAAGTCAAGAATTAAAGTTGAACAAAATACCAAGAAACCCTAATTAGCACGGTCGTACTTCGTCCTGGCACGGTCGCGCCAAGTGCCTCGGCACGATCGCGCGACTGGTCCTGGAACGATCGCGCCCGGTGCCTAAGCACGGTCGCGCCTATCTTGGCACGGTCGTGCCTGCGTAACAGTCGAAACATAAATGCAGTTTCAAAACGCCCGATCGTATGAAATTCGAAACCGATTATGTTTCATTTTCTTTGACAAAGAAAAATATCTCAGTCCATTACGAAGTTTTATCAATCCAATTACGTTTTCCTCTCAAGAAACCGTCAAGTTCCTCCCAAGCCTCGAATCCTCAAAATCGACCCGAATACTCTCGAGCAATCCATCACCATACGATATTCAACCCTCTTTGGAACGACCGAAGCCGTTGAAGCAGTCGGAATCGCAGCAGAAGTCACCGGAGGTTAATCTTGTCGTCGTCGGAATTCTATTCTACCGTTCTTCATAGATTCGATACGCTTCAGGGTAAGTATACTCCCCATCTCATTCGTTTCAGTATCAATATCAAAAGCCCCCTATTAATCTGGGCTTTCATTACAGAAATCGTCCGAATCAGAATTATTATTTTAATAAGAAAAGATTTAATCGAATCCATACTTAAACACGATTTACATGCAATTAAATTATATGAAAGGACTCGTAATAACTCAATAATCAAAAGCCCTATCAATCCCGTCATTTAAAATTCAAGATTTATCCAATTCGTGTCTGCTTTGTAAGAGACACGGTCGCGCTAATCATCTAGCGCGGCCGTGCCTCATGTAGCGCGGTCATACCGGCTAGAAGCGCGGTCGTGTCCTCCTGTCCAGACCTAGTCATGCCCTCTGGGCTAATCTCTGTTGTGTCTAAGAATCATAGACACGACCGTGCCGAGCTAAGGCACGGTCGTGCCTCTTGAATTATCCAAGTTGGCCTCTGTTTGATCAAACCCGGTCGCGTCCCGACTAGCGCGATCGCGCCCGTGGTTCGAGCGCGGTCGTGTCCTTCCCAGGCACGGTCGTGTCTAGGTCAGAATCTTTGATCAGAATTATTGTTGTTTTATTTTAATCTGTAAAATTCCAGATTAAGTTTTTAAATAAAAATAGTTAGTTTTATAAAAAGGTATTTGAAGAGATCAAATAATTAATCTTGGAATAATGGAAAATCATTTAATTAAAAGTTTTATAAAATTAAATTTGTTATTAAACTTTTCATTTAAAACATTTTATTTGTAAGTTACATACTTTATAAATAAATAAATAAAGATTATTTATTTATTCTTCATTTTAAATAAAAATATTTATTTATTTATTAAATCACATTTAACACATACTTTATTTTCATAATCAATGACTTTATAAATATTCTATTTTACTATTCAATTCCCAACCTTAATCAAAATGTTTCAAAAATATTTACTTCAAAACTTTATATATGTTATTCAATACTTTTAAATACAAATCAATAGTTTTATACGCAAATTCAACCTTCATTTTTAGACTTAAACTTTGTGCACATATTTGATTCAATATACATTATTATCTAGGTTAACTCGTGCGTATCAAGGATTCTTAATTTATCTATACTCTTTGTTAGCTACACTTCCATACCAAGTGAGTATTTCATAGCCTCTTTTGCTCTTTTACATTTTTGGGGTGAAACATGAACTCTATCAAATTACATGTTTACATTTACACAAACAACACAAGTACAAATCCTATTTACATTCATGTGTACAATTTGAGCTTTATGCCCGAGTGCTATGTGTGCTAACTTTTGTATGCTATTATGTGCAATCATTAACTTTTCAAGCCGACGGTTTTCAATGATAGATCTATTGAGTCTGACAAACCCACCCAGGTGCGCGGTGATTGAAATCGACAACACAATTTTTGCATGCTAGTTACAAAGGTTTGATTGTACTTGGTTACACAATAGCTGCTCCCCATAAATGCCTTATTTATCATGTTATGTAAGGATTTGTTTTACAAACTATATGCTATCTATATACAAACCTGTGTTATACTCACCAACTTTTTATCATGTTATGTAAAGGATTTGGTTTACAAATTATATGCTACCTATATACAAACCTGTGTTATACTCACCAATTTTTTAGTTGATCTTATTTTATTCATGTTTCAGGTGCTTTCATATGAGTTTGATCAAGACATGCTACACATAGGCTTTGGACCTAGTTAATCTTAATTCAAAAACAAATTGTATTTCATTATGTACTTGGAACTTGATTCATGTTTGTTTGAATGGAAATGGATTTAACATATTACAATTTAGTCAACCTTGAGCTCATGAACAGTCTACATGTCCCGCCCCGATGATTCCGTCGTCGGTTGGGGTGTGACAAATCACTAGTAGTGTGGAAACTAAATCTAAATTACAACTGTGATTTGAACCCATGTTTACAAGTGTGTGTGCGTAAAAGAATAGAAAAGATCATTATCAGATATATGATGTTAGATTTTGGCAATAATTTTCTTTTGAGGTCAGTTTCGGGTTATGTCATTAGCACAATTAATGCGGTTCATCTCACTGCCCATACTCACAAGTATGCAATGAGAGATTGAATCAAGACATGTCTCTACATTAACCGTTGAGCATGTATTCACCCTTGAATCATTCCTGATTCATTGAAATCAAATCCAGATAAAAGTTGGATCCCCTTACCTTATTCAATCACCATATATATTATCCTGAATCATCATTCCGATATTCAATGAAGAAAATCAAATGAAACCAAGACAACTGAATCACTCGATTCTGAATCTTATGATTCCTGATAATCCTTATGGATTCTGCTTGATTTTCCTGTGCTAATAGATGTAGCTTCATTCTGAAAATTTAAAAAATCATTGGAAAAATCTTAGATGCCTTGAGATAGTGCAAGTTAGAATAGCATATCAGTGGGGTACACGTTGTATATCTTATAAAAATACCTTAATACACAAGAATGTGTTACAAAGATGCTTATAGTTTCAAAACTTATAATATTGTCAACTTGAATTACTTGTCTATGTGCTTATTACGTATGAATAAATAGTAATCCATGACATGATCCCTTATTCTTTGATTTTACATTGTATCGTATCGTTTTTGCTAAAAGATAGCCTGATATGATCCTCTGCTCGTGTCTTTGATCAAAAATAGTTTGTGTGAATACTTGTATATTTTTATTAGAAAAGATCAAAAAGATTTTAAGTTTATGTATAGTTCAATTTTATTCAGAAAAGCCAAAAATATTTGTGTTTAACCTTCCTGGATTGTATTTGAAACCTCGTGAGTGAACATTTTTATCTTGTTCGTTATTTTCCTTGAAATCTTCATAATTTGAGTTGAAAGTGTGCGCACATAAGGGTCTCTGCGTACTTGATAAGTGCACATGAGGTAAACCCTGCGTACTTAACAAGTACGCAAGACTTAAGTCATGCGTACTTAGTAAGTACGCAGGAGTTAAGTCCTGCGCACTTAGTAAGTACGCACGACCAATATGTGTTGGGTATAAATACAGGACTTAGAAAATTTTTTAGAGATTATCACTTTCAAACCGTTTCTCCTGTGATATTCCCTCCGACCATTTTCCTCAAAAATTTTGAGTGTTCCAACCGGATTCTTCGTGCCGCTCATTGTTTAATCATCATCTAACATTTATTTGGTGAGAATCTCGGTCCGTATCATCCACTAAATCACATGTTTTCGACCGATTCATCGACGGTTTGAGTGTGAAATTATTGACCTATTTTGGTGTTCTAAATGCAAATTAAGACCTAAAACTTGTTAATAATCACTAATTGAAACCTATTGACTGATAATTTGTCCTTAACATGGTTCGATTTTGCCCTTGACCCTCGATTGCCCACTGGTTCAACTGGGTCGTCATCTAGGTCAAAAATTTTACGGGTTTAGCGGTTAGTTGCGGTGGATAGTGGTCCCATAGGTCTTAATCAAGTATTTCGACCTTGTGTGACCATAATCCACGACAATGCCTCTCTTCTGATTGACAGTTGAAATTTCTGGAATTTTGGCCAATTGTGTTTCCTGCGCACTTAACATGTACGCACGAAGCACTTCATGCGTACTTGTTAAGTACGCAAGAACAAACTCCTGCGTACTTGCTAAGTACGCAGGACCAACACTTATCAAAAATTCCTAAGTCTGGAATTCAGTTCAAAGAGTAACTGATATACTGAGTCGTTTTTATTCATTTCCAATGATACGTGTTGTTTTGATTGTGCTTTACGTGTGATTTTGCAGATTATGGCTCGGGCGTTTACTAACGAATTCAACCTGTTAGCGAACACTCAACCCGAATGGAAAGGTGCAGCATTGCAATATAGGGAGATAGTTGACTTCTTGAACTGCTCAAGAGTCAGCTATGCTATCTCAGCTGACCCGACCGTGTCAAGACCTTACTTGGAACAATTCTGGGAGATGGAGAAGCACGACTGCACGGTATCCCCCAATGTCATTAGGGCTACCGTTGCAGGTTAGGGTATTGCCTTCTCTGAAGATACTATACGAAGGGTCCTACAGTTCAGAGACCTCGCTACCGACACGACAGCCTATCCAGACTACTTTGTGGATGGCTGTTGGAGGCAAAGAATGGGATACGTCGGAGCGAGGGACTATGCTTCTTATAAAAATATGTGGGAATTAGACCAATGGAGGTATTTCGCCCATGTCATGATCATGTGCATCTCGTCAAGAAAAGCTGGTAAAGATGCCATGGGTCATGACCTTGCAGCAGCCATGGTGGGCTTGTCTCTTAATAGGGGCTACAACTTCTCACGCTACATCTTCAAAGCATTCAATGACCAGATCAACACAGCGGAGAAGTTTAGATTCTTATTGTACCCTAGGTTTGTGCAACTCTTGATCGATGACGCGTTGCCAAACCTTCCTGCTATAGGGGAGAGACTGTAAGTCAAGCGGGTGGACAAAAGAGTATTTGCTCAATTCCTGAAGCCAGGCAGTGTAGAACCTACCCCTGTGCACACAGAACTCTTTGGCCACCTTCTAAATGAAGCTTATGTGGCACCTGAAGACTGGAGATGGTACAGCCACGACTCGGAGCCTGAAATGAGTGAACACTCTGATGAGCAACAGGAACAACAACAGGAGGAAATGGAAAGTGATGATGGATCGTCTGAGGATGGAGACGACGAAGGCGGTGATGGTGGTGCTGAGGAATCCGATTCAGAAGCAACAGAATCAGATTCTTCTGATTCCGATGACGCACCATCGCAGGTACATCCATGGAGAACGGCTAAGGTAACCTTACCTGAGTCATCCTCCAAAAGAAAGCGACAAAGCTCAAGCAGTGAATATGAGCCAAATTTTAACTCTGACGCTGCTGTACAAAGACAAAGAAGGGAAAGCATTCATAAGAACAGGGGAGATAGGCAAGAGGTTGCTATCCCCAGGGTAGTAGAGGTCTCGACTGTGCAGCAAGTACAAGTTCCAGCTGCCAGTCCCGATTCAGCCTCTACCCCACCAGAACAACAATTGCACCGAAGGAGGAGAAGGCCACAAGTTCAAGTTGACGTGGCAGTCACGACAGTCACAGAGGAGGTTCCTGTGATGGTGACCCTCCCTACTACATCCGTCCAGGTGGCGGTGACTACTCCAATTGTTACGGAGTCTGTTACCATCACCCCTACCATAACACCCACTCCCATCATCTCATCCCAAATCCCAACACCCACCATTGATCCTCCAAGTCAACCCTTCACTTATGAAGATTTCTCACAAGGGTTTGACTTTGGTACCATCTTCTCCTCCCCTATCCATAATGCCGAAGCGTCATCGTCTAGGCATCCGGATCCGATGATTTGCTAATTGTTAGAGTATTAATTGTGTAGTGTAATACTACGTGGGGTTGTGTGGGATTATGTTTTGTGAGTTGACTATGGTGGAGTAGCAGTAATTGTAACTATGTGAGATAGTTTGGTGTGTCAGCATGGTTTAGTGATTTTGTGTGTAACCATGTGTGGTGTGAAATTGTGATTAATATGATGATTTGCTAGATTATTGCATGGTGCTATGAGAGTTATGTGGGAGAGTCGGAGAAGATACCCACGACTGTGGCCGGAAGGATAAGTGGAGGCCGGCTGTTCTTGACGTACACTGTGGTGGTGTAGGGTGATCGATGGGCAGGCTCGGTGGCCACGACAAACGATGATTTGCCAGGGTGGTGGTCGGGTGCAATGGCGATGGTTTCAAACACGTCTTCGTTGGCCATAGGGGCAACACAGTGGCTGCTAAGGTCATCGGGATGGAGACACGTGATGGTATACTGATGTAGTGCAAAGCACACATCTTTATTTCATTGTATTCGTGCGTTTTTAGATAGTTTTGTATTCGTTTTTACTCGTTTTTGGTTCGTATTAAGTCTTTGTTATGTTTACAGGTGTTCGTGTGAAATACAAGTCAAATCCTGAGGAGATCTAGCACAAGAACAAGTCCCAAGAAATTAAAGTCAAAAAGTGGGAATTTCAGTCTTTTGCGATACGCGAAGACTCAACATCAATCTCTCGCGGTATGCGAGAGATCCCAGAAAAGGGCCCCGACTAGTTTGTCCCTCGCGGTACGCGAGGGGCTGGCCACATTCTCTCGCGGTACGCGAGAGGCCTATTAATCCGCAAAATTCCTAATTTGAGAATTAAAAAAGTTGGATAGCCATTAGGTCAAGGAGTTGGAGTTTTAGCCGTCTACAAAGCATCTTGAGGCGATTTTGTGTCAAGGAGTTCGTTAGTATTAGTTTAATCGGTTTCCAAGTTCTGATTTTTTTCTTTGGTTTGTTAGATTGAAACCATGTTTCTGTTTATTACTTCTGGTTTGAATGTTTTGAACATGTTTCTTGGCTAGATCTTTGATACTGCCTAGGTCAAAAGATGATTTCTTGTTAAAGTCCTAGTTTTTATTGGTTTTTGGATCTATTGAAGGATTAATGATTTTGTAAACAATCTTGGTTTAATAATTATGATGATTCCGTATGCTATTTGTGAATGTCTTTCAGTTTGGATAGCGTATCTAGATCATAGACTGTGTGTTTGTGATTGCTTGTATGGTTTGCTAGACGTAGTATTCCATTGGAGCTGTGATTGAGAGTAGGTTAGACTCAGTGTTCATTTTATCTCGATACCCGAAAGGTGAGAGGTAATCGGTTAGTCTTCGTTATTAGGATTCCGAGTGTTAACTGTCTGAGAGGAAGTTGCCTTAGGTTCTTCGTAATTTTTGCAAGTCCGAGTCATATCTTGTGGATCTGAGATTACCCCGTGCATCCTTGATGTATTGTGGACAGTGAGACTGAGAGGTGATCAGTCTGTTGGGTATATTGTCATTGTTGGAGAGACTAAAAGGTAATCCGACTATCTGGTGAGCATTGTGCATCTTTAGAGTTTCCTTGTTGGTGACACCCTCAGAGTGATTAGGGATCCACTAGGTTGTCTAGAGCTGTTATCCTTGGATACCCAGATCCATCATTGTGTCCATAACCGGTAGAGGCCTTAGCTTTGTAAGTAGGATTCCAACCTAGGTAGTGTTCTTCTCATTCCTGGTATTTCCCGAGTTCTTTTTTTGATAATTAGAGTCGTTCGTCTGTGATTTCTTGATTTCTTTAGTAGTTTAATTGGTAGTGTAGAAAACCCCCCAAACCAATATTCATAGTTCGAGTCAGAGTCTAGTTTAGCTATTCAGTGTCTCTAGGGTTCGATAATCCGGTTTACCATTAAGCTGTGCTACACTCGATAGGTTCACTTGCCTGTCAGAGCGGTCTAGTTCATAGGTATTCCATTTACTACTTAGGTGTCTAGATTAGGTTTTTATTAGTATTTTTATAGACCATCTGGGTGACATCAAGTTTTTGGCACCGTTGCCGGGGACACTTGGCAATAGCAATATTAGCTTTGATTAGTTCTTTGTGTGATTTTTGATTTAGTTTCTTTCTCTCTTTTATTGTAGGTCGTAATTGTGTGTTTGTCCTATTTGCTACTTGTGTGTCTTAATTTAGGATTGAGTCTTTCTATGTCTTGAGTCGTTACTTATTTGTTTTGTTTTCTATCAGTTTATGCAACGTACTCGTTCATAGGGATCACCATAGTATTCAGCTTATGAAGAGCCTGAACGAGAGCTACACGAGCGCACCTGAGACTTCCAGGAGTGTTTAAAAACATTGTGTAAAAACCAGGTACATGATACTAGCCCTATCCCTTTTCCTAAAATGGGCGACGCTGACCCACCAAAGATACGTACCATACGCCAGAGAGCCAGTGATGGGGTTACTGGGGCGAGATCTTCGATCACCCGCCCGACTGTGCCAAACACAAACAGTTGGCAAGTCCCATCACATATCATGAGTACCATAAATCCTTCTACTCAATTTCATGGCCTAAAGGACGAGGATGCACCAGGACATTTGTCCCACTTCGTGCGAATCTACGATACCTTCAATATCACGGGTGTGTCTTGGGACGTAATCTACTTACGTCTCTTTCCATTCTTGCTCTCTGGGCGTGCTGTTACTTAGCTATATACCATCCCTTATAACTCTATCACCACCTGGGAGGATCTACAAGCCAAGTTTCTTAAAAAGTACTATCCACCTTCCAAGGCCGCTCGTCTTAGGGACTAGATCCATTCTTTCCGCATGGACCCGGATGAGCCTTATCACATGGCCCGGGAGCAGTTCAACGCACTGTTGAGCTGATGTCCCCAGCATGGTCTTTCTGACTAGGCGATAGTGGAGAAGTTCTACAATGGTCTCACCTTCGAGAAGCAGCAAATGTTCATCACTGCTGTGGGAGGCCATATAATGGATAAGAAAGAGCCTGCTGAATGTGAGGAGATGTTCGAGAGCTTCGCTCTTGTTAAGCAACAGCAGCCACGTTCTGTTAGGAATTCCATTCCTACTGCTAGGACACCAACCCTTTCTACTAGAGGTGCTCATCAGCTCACCCCTGATGCTAGCGTGGCAGGTGCACTTGCAACCATGGCTAAAGAAATCAAAGAGTTGAAGCTAAGTTCTCAAAAGTGTGAGGTGTGTAGAGTAGGCCACGACACCAGGGACTGCCCCGTCAGTCAACAGGAGCATATTGATTTTGTGGGCAACCAGAACCGAGGATTCAATTACTATAACAATTCTTATGGCTCGGGATAGAGATCTGGAAGTAACCCCCATGGGTTTAATGCCCACCCAAATCAGCAAGCTCGAGGTGAAGCAGGACCGAGTGGGGGAATCAGCATGAATACAAAGAGGATTGAGGAGATGTTGGAGACTCAAACCCAAATGCTTCCCCATTTGGTGGTGAAGGTTAAGGAGACTCAGCAGTGTCACACCCCAACCGACGGCGGAATCATCGGGGCGGGACATGTACACTGTTCATGAGCTCAAGGTTGACTAAATTGTAATATGTTAAATTCATTTCCATTCAAACAAACATGAATCAAATTCAAAGTACATAATGAAATACAATTTGTTTTTGAATTAAGATTAACTAGGTCCAAAGCCTATGTGTAGCATGTCTTGATCAAACTCATATGAAAGCACCTGAAACATGAATAAAATAAGGTCAACTAAAAAGTTGGTGAGTATAACACAGGTTTGTATATAGGTAGCATATAATTTGTAAACCAAATCCTTTACATAACATGATAAATAAGGCGTTTATGGGGAGCAGCTATTGTGTAACCAAGTACAATCAAACCTTTGTAACTAGCATGCAAAAAATTGTGTTGTCAGTTTCAATCACCGCGCACCTGGGTGGGTTTGTCAGACTCAATAGATCTATCATTGAAAACCGTCGGCTTGAATAGTTAATGATTGCACATAATCGCATACAAAGGTTAGCACACTTAGCACTCGGGCATAAAGCTCAAATTGCACACATGAATGTAAATAGGATTTGTACTTGTGTTGTTTGTGTAAATGTAAACATGTAATTTGAATAGTGTTCATGTTTCACCCCAAAAATGTAAAAGAGTAAAAGGGGCTATGTATACTCACTTGATTCGAAGGCGTAGCTAACACGAGATACTAGAAAGTAATGTGATCCTTGTATCGCACAACGTTAACCTAGAGTGTAATGTATATTGCATTAATAATGCACAATAGTCTAAGTCTAAGTCTAAGTCTAAGGTTGAATTGGATAAAGTTAGTGATTGGTACTTGGAAGTATTGTATAAAACGGAAGATTTGAAATGAATATTTTTACAACATTTTGAATAAGGTTTGAGTTTGGAATAATTAAATAAGTAAATTAATTAATTATTGTTTATGAGAATAATGTAAGTATTAGATGTAATTAGGTATAACTAAATAAATGTTTTTGTTTAATTATAAATCAAATAAATAATTATTACCTTATTCATCTATTTATAAAATGTAACTTAGACATTAAAATATTATTTAGGTGTAGGGTTTATAATTTAAAAGTTGAAACTTTAATTAAATAATTTCCATTTATTTTAAGATTAAATACTTGATCTTTTTAAATAAAGATAATACGCATTTTTATAAATTCAACTATTTTTATTTTGAAAATTAATTTGAAATACTAATTGTTTAAAAATATAGAAATTTTAAGGATTCTGTGAACACACACGACCGTGCCTAGACAGGGCGCGACTGTGTTGATCAACAGAGGACATAGCTAGACAAATCACTAGGCACGACCAAGTCTAGCCAACGAGCATGACTGGGTCTGAGCAGGAGGCACGACCGCGCTGGAAGTCGGCACGATCGCGTCTCCCGAGGCACGACCGCGCTAGATGATTAGCGCGACCGTGTCTCTTTCAAAACAGAAACGAATTGATTGATCCTTATATTGATGGTGTCAGAATTGATAGGGCTTTCATTCACAAGGTCATTAAAATTCTTTTGGTGTAGATTAATTGTGTTTAAAACATGTTTAGGACCGGATTCGATTAAACTATTTTGAATGAAAATATGGTTTCTGGTTCGAGTAGATTTTGATATTGAATGCCCAAATTAGATTGGGGCTATTGATCTATAGAATAAATATAAGGTTTAGAGGATTTCAATTACCCTGTACGATGATGGATTGGTAGCTTACGGTAGGAAGGAGTTCCGGCGTGACGAATTTGGTCTCCGGCGTCTCGTGCTGCAATTCCGGCTGAACCAGTATACTCGCGAGTTTCAATGAGGATCGGTGGTGCAATGGATTGAGGAAACTTCACTTCAGAATATAAGAATCTCGATTCAAACGGAGGGAGGTTTATTTTTCTGAGACTAATCGGATTTCTGGGACTATTGGTTGTAAATGACAGTGTAATTGTTTTGTTAAGAGATATTAAGTGGAAATCGGTTACGGGAAACCAACGATCGGGCGATTAAAGCTGCAGTTACGTTTTCTCAGACATGAGGCGTGACCGTGCCAAAACAAGGCGCGACCGTGCCAAGATGAGGCGCGACCGTGCCAACATGAGGCGCGACCGTGCCTACTAGGGTTTCTGGTTATTTACAAAATCAGCCCTTGCAACTTCAGCTTTGACAGAATTAGCTTGGTTAGGATTTAACAGAACACCTAACGGGATTACTAACTGAGTTAACTCTAGGAGGTGTTACCTTGTGATTTGAGTTCTAAAACTTTGAATTAAAATATGAACGGCTAACAATTTAATGAGGCGTAGGTTTGAACTGGTATAGGGTCTAGCATTGTATTGTTATTAAAATAAGTTAGAATAGGGTCGGAAAATCAGGAATGTTACAGTCTCCCCATGTTAAGGGAATTTCATCCCGAAATTTAACTAATGGAGACTACTAAATCAAGAAAGAGGTGGGAGTTTGGGTTCTCGGTGAGCTTTGATTGTTGGACATGGCTTAGGCCTGATCATCGAGGTTGAATATGAATGATGACAATGAATTTAGTTTTTGAAATGGACTTAAGGAGAAGATTGTCGAATAGCAATTTGAATTCTAAATGTAAGATGTATTACTTGGAACAAATTTGATGAGATTTTGAAAATTTGAGTTTGTGTAAGATGTAGTCTAACGTGCTCAAAATTGTTAGTGGGTAAAAGATTTCAAAAACATTGGTCTAGGTCAAAACTTCACGTGACACGAACAATGCTACTCCTGATAATATGATAGGACACTTATATATAGGAAGTACCATCGGCGTATCCACTATGCCCTCGTCACATTACATCTGTTTCGTTGTTACACATCATGATAAGTTTTAGGTCACAACACACGACAAAATTTCACTATAGTTTCCATGCGCTGATTTTCATAATTCCGTGTGCACCAGTAATTATTCAAATCATCGTATGGTCCGTATAGATTGTTTCGTTGTGTGTGGGTAAGGGGGCACAATTTCGCTAAGATCACGTCTATTGTTTACACATAGAAAGTCGCTAACAAGTAACTAAGTCCCTAATCAGGTCAGTTCGCAACTAAAGAGTAGTAAAGTAGTAACACTTAAAGTTTCTTAGTTTGCTCGTGTTTGAACAAGAATACGTCAAACCCCGAGTCGTTTCAATGTATTATGGTCTTCAACTTTGGTGTACAAAGTGCATGACCATGTCTTGTGTATAATGTAATCAATCCATTGCAATAGTTGTAAGCAAATTTTGTTTCGAGTATATAGTAAGCACACAAGTCTCATGTATGATCTAGTGTCACGTAGTTTGTAATCAAATAGGTCTCATATATAGCGTAAATAATTTAGCGTCTTGTATTTTGTAAATCAAAAAGCTCTAATGTGTAATGTATACAAAATAGTATTATGTGTATTGTAGGAAATGGATCTCATGTATAGTGTTAGCAACTTAGCATCATGTATTTTGTATAATGTACACCGTTTAGTATAAAGTGCTTTGTAACCAAATGAGTTTCATGTATAGTGTGGTCAATCTAGAATTATGTATCAATGAAGCAATTCTTATGTATAACATATATTACAAACAACTAAGTTTCGTGTATCATGTGCTCAATCCAGTAGCATATGTATTGCAAGTAAACATGTTTCGTGCATTACGTGATCAATCGAGCAAATTGTGATTTGTAGGCAAACTAGTTTCATGTATTATGTAGTTTGTGTAGAATTGGATATATTGAGGATAATTGAGTTTCATGTACCATGAGATTGCGTTGAATATATTGTGAACGTGTATACATGAGTATTGAACTTCGCGTGCGATGTGTACTAACAGGTCTTGCATGTGATCGAGTGCTGCGGACAAACGTGTTGTTTGGCGTTCTTGCATAATGTGGTAGTTAGGTTCAAGTCCTCAAATCTCATTGAGGTTGGTGGGAAGGGTTAACGTCTACGCGGTATGGATCGTCTCTTGAAGCGTCAAGTGAAAGGTAATGAGAAAGTTCTGAAAACGTTCGGGGAAATGTGTTTACAAATACGGATCTTTGTTTGAAATTTGAAAGTGGTAAGTCGTCCTTGATTATAGATATATAACGTAGTGAATCCATTGAGTCACATAATTCAAATAAATAGACAAATTATGGGAAAAATCTTTTAATTTAAATCTTCAGCTATTTAATAAGAGAATATTTTTAAGCGAAATTATTGGCTAAAAAATTAGTCGTATATTAATTTAGCCAGGGTTTAGAAATATTTACTTAAACGAGGAAAACCATAATTATTTATCAATTCGAAATAATATATATATATATATATATATTTTTATAAAATCGGTTGTATTAACTTTCCTTATCAGGTGGAAAGTTTTATGGAAAAATTATGTTTTTTGATACTATCTAAAAGTTTGATAAACATTTTGTTTGAATAAGATAACGAGGTTTTGTTTAAATCGAACAATAGGATGATTTGTTTATGAAGGAGATTGTTGGTAGTGTACTAAATCGTATTAAATGAAGAAGGTGATACTTGAGAAATTTTGATGAAAATATGATGGGTGTAATTCACACTCAACGTATTGAATTTATGAATAATAACTTTGGAAAATATAAAATTTAGAAATGCTGAAACGTATTGAAAACACAGGGAAATGGTTATCAAACTGAATAAATAAGAAAAATAATCCTGTCAACGCCTCCTATAGCTTTCCACTACGAAGAAGATAATCGCCAATATGAGTACCGCTATGGTAACTCGTGTAACAGATCTGGCTTCAGTCCTGGCGGTCTCCGTGCGATGTTCTTGTACTTCCTTTTTGAGGATGGAGATTAGCTCCTTTTGGTACCCTAATTGGTCTGCTAGGCTATCATTCTTTGTCTTTGCAAGTCGTGTAATACTCCTTGCTCTATCCTTTGCCTCTCAAATTCTGAAGTTCTTACATATTGAGGGAAGTCATTGGTTGGAATTCCCATAACACCAGTGGGTGCCATGGTATGCCTTACCCAAGGGTTAGGAAGGTACGGGTCGGGCATTAGATATGGGTCTCTCAGTGGTGGTGGTAATTGATTGTGGAGATGGGGTGTATGATACGGGTTTATGGGTGCGGCTGATCCAGGTGTTCGAAGTCTTGGGCCGGTGTTCCTAATCCAATCTACCCTTACATCAAACCTTGATCTAGCAGTTGCGGGTGTTGGTGATCAATGTACGGGTGATCCGGTGTCTTCTTCCCAATCAGACTCTTCTTCGGGACGGCATACCGGGGAGGTAGGAGGGTAGGAGTCCATGCTTAGCAGGAAAACAATGGAAAGGTTGTAAGCGATAAATAAATACTGAGTGTCAAACATAGGAGTTCTCATAGGTTTAGAGTTTGACTAGTCATAACGCCGAGTCTTCACAATAGTATTTTAGGAGTACACTTGACCTATAAGTAATGTATCCCTGAGGAGGATTCCCAGGAAAGAGGGGTGGGTCAATAAGACACACTTAAGTACCCTATCTTTCCTTAGCCAGAATTCCTCATGGGTCTACACACTCTTCCAGCCATCATGTACTTAATAATACCATTGTTGGGCTCATGGTCATGATGAGAATTGTTGTGGACTGGGCTTTGAGGCCCAAGAGTAAGGTTTATGCTTTTCAGCGGGCTTCTTCTTCTTGGAGGATAGATGGGCTTCTTGGTTTATTATTGGTGGGTATTAGGCCCAATAGTTTAAGTCTTTGCTCATAAAGGGTGATGGTATCATGTATTTGGGTCCAAATGTGTATGAATAATTTTGGTGCGTATGTGTGTGTGTTAAACTTAGGATAGTGTTTTAAATAAATTATGTAGGTAGCTATGAATAGAAGAAGAAGTGGGCAGGTAACGTGACACATAAACTATTGGGTATTGTATCATGTGATGTAATCATATAGTATAATATGTAAAAATATTCACATAGGTGAATAATCATATAGCATGTAGGTAGTAATGAGTGTAAGTACAAGAGTTATCAAGTAGTGTGACACATAAGTCATTATGTATTGTATCAGGTAGTGTAAGTACTTAGGATAGCATGTAAAAATATTTACACAAGAACTAATAATGTAACATGTAGTAGCATGGCATTGTATGGGTGTCCTAAAGTTATAGTCTAGGTCAAGGGTATCAAATAACCTAGTTCCCTATAACCAAGGCTCTGATACCAATCTGTCAGACCCCAACCGACGGCGGAAACATCGGGGCGGGACATGTAGACTGTTCATGAGCTCAAGGTTGGCTAAATTGTAATATGTTAAATCCATTTCCATTCAAACAAACATGAATCAAATTCAAAGTACATAATGAAATACAATTTGTTTTTGAATTAAGATTAACTAGGTCCAAAGCCTATGTGTAGCATGTCTTGATCAAACTCATATGAAAGCACCTGAAACATGAATAAAATAAGGTCAACTAAAAAGTTGGTGAGTATAACACAGGTTTGTATATAGGTAGCATATAATTTGTAAACCAAATCCTTTACATAACATGATAAATAAGGCGTTTATGGGGAGCAGCTATTGTGTAACCAAGTACAATCAAACCTTTGTAACTAGCATGCAAAAAATTGTGTTGTCGGTTTCAATCACCGCGCACCTGGGTGGGTTTGTCAGACTCAATAGATCTATCATTGAAAACTGTCGGCTTGAATAGTTAATGATTGCACATAATCGCATACAAAGGTTAGCACACCTAGCACTCGGGCATAAAGCTCAAATTGCACACATGAATGTAAATAGGATTTGTACTTGTGTTGTTTGTGTAAATGTAAACATGTAATTTGAATAGTGTTCATGTTTCACCCCAAAAATGTAAAAGAGTAAAAGGGGCTATGTATACTCACTTGATTCGAAGGCGTAGCTAACACGAGATACTAGAAAGTAATGTGATCCTTGTATCGCACAACGTTAACCTAGAGTGTAATGTATATTGCATTAATAATGCACAATAGTCTAAGTCTAAGTCTAAGTCTAAGGTTGAATTGGATAAAGTTAGTGATTGGTACTTGGAAGTATTGTATAAAACGGAAGATTTGAAATGAATATTTTTACAACATTTTGAATAAGGTTTGAGTTTCGAATAATTAAATAAGTAAATTAATTAATTATTGTTTATGAGAATAATGTAAGTATTAGATGTAATTAAGTATAACTAAATAAATGTTTTTGTTTAATTATAAATCAAATAAATAATTATTACCTTATTCATCTATTTATAAAATGTAACTTAGACATTAAAATATTATTTAGGTGTAGGGTTTATAATTTAAAGGTTGAAACTTTAATTAAATAATTTCCATTTATTTTAAGATTAAATACTTGATCTTTTTAAATAAAGATAATACGCATTTTTATAAATTCAACTATTTTTATTTTGAAAATTAACTTGAAATACTAATTGTTTAAAAATATAGAAATTTTAAGGATTCTGTGAACACACACGACCGTGCCTAGACAGGGCACGATCGTGCTCGGGCCACGGGCGCGACCGCGCTAGTCATGGCGCGACTGTGTTGATCAACAGAGGACATAGCTAGACAAATCACTAGGCACGACCAAGTCTAGCCAACGAGCATGACTGGGTCTGAGCAGGAGGCACGACCGCGCTGGAAGTCGGCACGATCGCGTCTCCCGAGGCACGACCGCGCTAGATGATTAGCGCGACCGTGTCTCTTTCAAACCAGAAACGAATTGATTGATCCTTATATTGATGGTGTCAGAATTGATAGGGATTTCATTCACAAGGTCATTAAAAGTCTTTTGGTGTAGATTAATTGTGTTTAAAACATGTTTAGGACCGGATTCGATTAAACAATTTTGAATGAAAATATGGTTTCTGGTTCGAGTAGATTTTGATATTGAATGCCCAAATTAGATTGGGGCTATTGATCTATAGAATAAATATAAGGTTTAGAGGATTTCAATTACCATGTACGATGATGGATTGGTAGCTTACGATAGGAAGGAGTTCCGGCGTGACGAATTTGGTCTCCGGCGTCTCCTGCTGCAATTCCGGCTGAACCAGTGTACTCGCGAGTTTCAATGAGGATCGATGGTGCAATGGATTGAGGAAACTTCACTTCAGAATATAAGAATCTCGGTTCAAACGGAGGGAGGTTTATTTTTCTGAGACTAATCGGATTTCTGGGACTATTGGTTGTAAATGACAGTGTAATTGTTTTGTTAAGAGATATTAAGTGGAAATCGGTTACGGGAAACCAACGATCGGGCGATTAAAGCTTCAGTTACGTTTTCTCAGACATGAGGCGCGACCGTGCCAAAACAAGGTGCGACCGTGCCAAGATGAGGCGCGACCGTGCCAACATGAGGCGCGACCGTGCCTACTAGGGTTTCTGGTTATTTACAAAATCAGCCCTTGCAACTTCAGCTTTGACAGAATTAGCTTGGTTAGGATTTAACAGAACACCTAACGGGATTACTAACTGAGTTAACTCTTGGAGGTGTTACCATATGATTTGAGTTCTAAAACTTTGAATTAAAATATGATCGGCTAACAATTTAATGAGGCGTAGGTTTGAACAAGTATAGGGTCTAGCATTGTATTGTTATTAAAATAAGTTAGAATAGGGTCGGAAAATCAGGAATGTTACAAGCAGAGACTGGATGCTCATGATACCTTACTGAAGAATCAGCAATATGCATTCCAGGATCTACATCGCATGGTGGGAGACATCGCTAAGAGCTTGAAGGATAGATAGAGAGGTCCGTCTTCAGGCCCCAATGTATCAGTGATGGCCGTTTCTACTAGAAGTTGAAGGGAAGAAGAGAGAGTATAGCCACCGGTAGAAGAGGATGAAGAGCCGGTGGACGAGGAGATAGTACTAGAGAAGCCTGCAGATAAGGTAGTGGAGAAGAAGAAAGGGGTGGAGATGCAGACTCCCGAGATTGACTTAAGCCGTGTTCCCTATCCAGCGCGCTTGCTGCCACATAAGTATCCTAGGGAATACGGTAACTTCCTTAACATGTTTAGATAACTCAAAGTCAATCTTCCATTCATTAATATCCTCCAGCATATGCCTAAGTATGCTACGTTCTTGAAAGATCTGCTTTTGAACAAAAAGAAGCTGGAGGAAGTTTCAAAAGTCTCACTAAGTGAGCGATGCTCTGCGGTGGTTTGCCTATGAACCACGCGTTGGCCGACCTGGGTGCTAGCATTAATCTGATTCCGTATTCTATATACAAGCAGCTACACCTAGGTGAAGCGAATCATACGCACATGAGCATATCCTTGGTTGACCACTCAGTCAAGTATCCACGGGGAATAGGGGAGATTCTCTTAGTGAAAGTAGATAAATTTGTCTTCCTCGTGGATTTTTGTCATTATAGACATGGATGTGGATGAAAGAGTCCCACTCATACTCGGGCGCCCATTTCGGCGCACCGCCAAGGCATTGATCGATGTCTTTGACAGAAAGTTCACACTTCGTGTGGGGGATGAGTCTGTTACCTTTGATGCTGCAAAGTCCATGAAGGAGGCTGATGAGGAAAGCCAGTCTGTTTGCATGATTGATGCCTTCATAGACGACTATCGGGACTCTGATGCAAAAGAGACAGAAGTTGGTGAACCCGCCCCTGAATTAGGAGAGTTATCTGATTGGGCGTTGGAGTTAGAAGGTTTGTTGGATGTGCCGAATGATTACGGTGATGAGGTACCCAGTGATCTGCAGGAGAAGATGGCAGAACTGGAGGAGATCATGGGCAAGATCCCAAGTGTGGGGATGATGGAGAAGGTAGAGGATCATGAAGATCTGGATGAGAGCTTAGAGGTCGTATCCGTAGAAACACCCAATCCTGAGCCCTTGTCCATTCCTATTGTTCATGCTGAGGGGGTAGAAACTGAGCCAATCCCTAGTTTTAGGTCCCCTAAGTCTAGGCCACCCCGTAAGAGAACCCGAGAGTTGAAAGATACATTTGATTTGAGGATTATGCCAACCCTAAGTGTGGGGACGTCTAAGGGTGATAAGTTTCTAAGGTACTTGAACCATGTTGTTTTCGGGCCTGGTAGATTTATGTTTTGGTGGAAGGATCGAAGTGATAGATGTAACAGAGGTTCAGAGGTTGTTATTTGTTTGTTGATGGTATGGAGAGCTAGGACACCGTGCAGGATGAAGACGACACCATTTAGAATCAAGGAGAAGCCTCCTGATAGGTTTATTTTAGTCTCGGGCAAGTGCCCGAGATGTATAGTTTTTATAAATCTTGGTTTATGTTCGTGTCTTATTTTTTTGTGCTTTTCGGTTTAAGTGTCTTTGTGTGTTTCATGTTTTGCAGGGATTCGTGCTTGATTCGATGAGGAAAATCATTAGCAATGAAGTTTCAGGTATTTTTTACATTGGCTTTTATATTTGGAACAGTTTTTTAGAAAATTTGGGAGGAAAAGTTTTAATGGGTGAAAATTTGGCTAAGTATAAAAAACCCTATAAACTTTCTCTGAAGAAGGGTCCTTCGCGGTACGCGAAGCCCAGTAGGAGTTCTTTCGCGGTACGTGAAGGACAAGGATTGTTGTCGGCCTATAATCCATCTCCTCGCGGCGAGCAATGGCTCAACTTCTTTCGCGGTACGCGAGGGGACCTTGGATCATCCCTTTTTCCTTTGTTTTCCCATGGTTTCCCATACACGTCACCACCATCGGCCACCACCTATCTTTATTCATCATCCACTATACACACACCATCCTTCATCACCATCATCCCATTACCTCATCTATCGTCACACATACCACCGACTACCATCACCATGGGAAACTTAAGGACCGTTCGTTCTTGATTTTCCTTTCTTATGGCACTCATGTCTATGTGTTTGTCAATCACGGGGTACGATTCCCTATTCTATCTAGAGTCGAGTCAGTTAAGTCTCTTATTTTATTTTTGAGTCTGTATTTTGAGTCAGTGTAATGCTAAGGGTTTGTTTGTGGTTCATTGTGAAGGTATTGATCGTTACGTCCGTACTCAATCTCCATTCGGGCGGAGTCGATTCTAATCATTATATTCTTATAAAGGCAACCCGACAGTCGATTGTGCAACGGCGACCGAAATACTATACGGTGCACACGTGGAAGAGTGAAGCTGGACCATTCACTGCTACATTAACAGCTAAGTCTTCCTTGTTTCCTTTTGTATTTTTATTTTTTCGTTGTTTTTCTGTTCACATTGGGGATAATGTTTGTTTCAAGTGTGGGGATAGGATACTTGTCTTTCTTAGGTTTAGTGAGTCTATGTAGGTTGTTTTTCTTTTAAAAAAAGATACAAAAAAAATTGAAAAATTTGAAAAAAAATATCCTTCGAAATTAAAAGTTTTTGCATAATAAATGGAAAATGATAGTAGAACTAGATCTGCTGTTGAGTTTAAATGAATATAAATAATAGAAAACGCGTCTGAATTGTGATGTTTTGGTAGATCTAGCCAACTAGTAGAGCTTAAATAGTCTGTGAGTGTTGTTTAGGATTAATAATTGAAATAAATCATGATATCTTGTGGTTACTCATCTTAGGGGTAATCGGTAAAGCTGAAACTTTCAACATAGGGTGATAAGTACCACGTTCAGCTAAAATTTAAAGTTTTTTGAAATTTATTGACACACCACTCTCTTTTTATGAGAATAAATCCGAGTTTCGGTGGCGCCCGCAATCCAGAATTCCATTATTCATGAGCTTAATTAACTAAAATTTTAAGTTTTGCTTATGTGTCACACGTCGGGTTCCAGCCTAGTTGAAACACCACTAAGTGATTCTTAAGTGCTTCATTGTTAGAACTGTAGTCTATGTGTTACCCTCCATGATAGCGACTTGGTTGAAACGCCTCTAGACGAAGGTTCAATTTTGTTTAATTTAATGCTCATTTACATCCATTCATTCATAGATCGCCATAATTTCTAAACTCTGTGAATTTTAGTTTAACGTGGTGGGAAATCTATATGGTTTAACCCGAGCCTAGACATGACCATGAGACGATATTAGGTAGAGTTGTTGCTTTTAAGTGTAAGTCCCATGGATTGATTGATATGTTGTATAAAATGGAATTGGAACACAAAGCGGGGGCTTGAAAGTTGGTGGTTGGGTTTAATTGGACAGAAATACCGATTATTGCTTTTAACGCGTGAGTATATTTGTGCTGATATAAAATTGATTGTTAAAAGCTAGATTCGAGTTATGATTCAATTGCATAATTTTTCGAATACGAAAAAAGGTTAAATGTGGGGATGTTTGATTTAGTGCAAAGCACACATCTTTATTCCATTGTATTCATGTGTTTTAGATAGTTTTGTATTCGTTTTTGGTTCGTATTGACTCTTTGTTATGTTTACAAGTGTTCGTGTGAATTACAAGTCAAATCCCGAGTAGATCGAGCACAAGAACGGGTCCCAAGAAATTAAAGTCAAAACACGTTCCAATTACCTAAACTCAAAAATAAATGGTAAAATGCTAGAAAAAGAAAATAAAAACAGGAAAATAAAAATAGAAATAAAATCTAAGAAATGTTACCAAAGATGGTACCAAAACAGGCTAAGTTTATTAACGAGTCGTTAGCTAGACTCAAGTCCCCGAATTTATGGGGTGGAGGTCAACTACCTCCAATGCCGGGTCAACCGGTTCGTCAATGTATGGTTTGAGACGATGACCGTTGACTTTGAAGATTCTCCCATCTACATGTTCAATCTCGACGGTCCCATAAGGAAACACCTCCCTAACCGTGTAGGGACTCGTCCATCGGGACTTCAACTTCCCGAGAAACAACTACAACCTAGAGTTGTAAAGCAACACATGACCACCCACTCGAAATTCCTTCTTGTCCTTCAAGCGTCGGTCCTGCAAACTCTTGGTGCGCTCCTTGTAAGTCGTGGAGTTTGCACAGGCTTGATTCCTCAACTCATCAAGCTCGGGAATTTGAGTGAAACGATTCTTACCCGCACTCACCAAGTCAAGATTCACCGCCTTCAATGCCCAATAAGCCTTGTGCTTTAACTCCACCGGAAGATGGCACGATTTCCCATAGATCAACCTAAATGGTGTGGTACCAATAGGTGTCATATATGCAGTCTGAAAAGCCCAAAGTGCATCATCTAACCTGTCAGACCAATCCTTACGGTTCTGACCAACCGTTTTCTACAGAATCCGCTTTATGCCCGGGTTCGTGACCTCTACCTGTCCACTGGTATGTGGATGGTAGGCTGTGGAGAATCTATGGTTCACACCATATCGTGATAGCGCCTTCTCTAACTGGGAGTTGCAGAAGTGGGTCCCACGGTTACTAATAAGAGCTTTGGGGGCACCAAAGCATGAGAACAGCTTCTTCAAGAATCGAACAATAACCCTAGCATCATTAGTGGGCAAGGCTTGAGCCTCGACCCACTTAGAGACATAATCAACAGCCACTAGGATATACCGGTTGCCACGAGAAGCTGGGAAAGGTCCCATGAAATCAATACCCAGTCCTCAAAAATCTCACAAATCTGGATGTTGTTCTGGGGCATCTCATTCCTCGACGAAATGTTGCTCGCCCTCTGGAAAGCATCACAAGAACGGATCATCTCATGAGCGTCCCGGAAGATGGTAGGCCATAAGAAACCGGCGTCAAAGATCTTCTTCGCGGTCAAGGCAGCTCCATGGTGTCCGCCTGTCGGGCCCTCATGGCAGTGTCTAAGCACATGACGTGCCTCATCACCAAACACACACCTGTGCAAGATTTGATCAGCCACGACTCGAAACAGATAGGGATCCTCCCAAAGACAGTGCTTCACATCCGCAAAAAACTTTCGCTTATGCTGATGCGTTAAACCCGTAATCACAATCCCACTAGCAAGAAAGTTTGCGAAATCAGCAAACCAAGGACGCTCCTCATCCTGTGTTTGTATGTGCATGAGAGACTCGTGGGGGAAGTTGTCATTTATGGATGACCCCACAAGCTCAGATGAAGCTGAGCACTCAAGACGGGATAAGTAGTCCGTAGCGACATTCTCCGCGCCCTTCTTATCATGGATTTCAATGTCGAACTCCTGAAGCAGCAAAACCCACCGAATCAGTCGGGGTTTGGCATCCTGCTTGCTGAACAGATGCCGAAGAGCTGCATGGTCAGTGAATACAATGGTCTTTGATAGGACGAGATATGACCGGAATTTATCAAAAGTGAAGAAAATGGCTAGGAGCTCCTTCTCAGTCGTGGTGTAGTGCTCTTGTGAGTTATTGAGCGTCTTGCTCGCATAATAAATTGGGTGCAACTGCCTCTCTCTCCTCTGTCCTAAGACCGCCCCAAGAGCGAAGTCACTCGCGTCACACATAATCTCAAATGGAAACTTCCAATCAGGAGCCACCATGATAGGGGCATTCACCAACTTCTCCTTCAACAGCTTAAATGCACTAAGGCACTCGTCGGAGAACACAAACTGGGCTTCCTTCTCAAGAAGCTGGGTCATCGGTCGGGTAATCTTAGAAAAATCTCAAATAAAGCGTCTATCAAAGCCCGCGTGACCAAGGAAACTCCGAATAGATTTCACAGAAGTGGGCGGGGTAGCTTAGATATGGTATCAAGCTTAGCTCGATCAACCTCAATCCCCGTTCGTGAACCCTTGTGCCCAAGCACAATGCCTTCCTTCACCATGAAGTGGCACTTCTCCCAATTCAACACCAGGTTGGCCTCCTCGCACCTGGCCAACATCCTCTTAAGATTCCTGAGACAATGATCGAAGGAACTCCCAAACACAGAAAAGTCATCCATGAAAACCTCCATGGAGTCCTCGATCATATCATGCAAAATGGCCACCATGCAACGGTGGAAGGTGGCCGAAGCATTACACAATCCAAAGGGAATCTGCCGGTAAGCAAATGTGCCATAGGGATATGTGAATGTCGTCTTCTCCTAGTCCTCAGGAGCAATCAGGATCTGAAAATAGCCAGAGAAGCCATCCAGGAAACAGTAGAACATCTTCCACGATAATCTCTCCAACATCTAATCAATGAACGGGAGGGGAAAATGGTCCTTCCTGGTAGCATCATTGAGTTTGCGGTAATCGATGAAAACTCTCCAACTTGTGGCTGTATGAGTAGGAATCAGCTCATTCCTCTCATTGATGATAACAGTCATGCCTCCCTTCTTGGGAACAACCTGAACCGGGCTAACCCATGGTGAATCAGAGATGGGATAAATCAAACCAGCGTCGAGTATCTTAATCACCTCTTTCTTCACCACCTCCTGCATGTACAGGTTCAACATCCTCTGGTGCTACACAACCGGCCTAAAATCATCCTCCATAAGGATCTTATGGGTGCAAAAAGAGGGATTAATTCCCTTAATGTCCATAATCCTCCATGCAATGGCCTGCTTATGCTGCTTCAACACCTCCAACAGCCTCTTCTTCTCATCACTCGTCAAATCAAAGGCGATAATAACTGGTAATCGAGACTCACCATCTAAAAAGGCATACTCCAAATCGCTCGGGAGCTCCTTAAGCTCAACAGGTGGTGGTTCCTCAACAGAAGGCCGCTCTTTCGGCTCAGACTCTCTATCCACAATCTTAAACACCTCTAGACACGGTGGGATCTCATAGCCCTTTAGGCCATACAGCTGCTCCTCAAACTGATCCTCACCGACTGGATCAAATGTCTCCCCCCTACAATCTGCGTGTCCAGGGACTCCTCTTCAACTATGTCCTGGTGATGATCACTAACACAAGAATAGACGGTCTCAACAAAGTAGAGTGAATCATCCTGATTCTGGATGTGCTGCATGGATCTCCAAACATCAAATTTCCAAAGTACTAATGAACCGAGGCGAAGGTGACAGTAACCAAGCCTTGGCTCGATCGCGTAAGGAAAACGGGAACAAACGAAGCCGAATAGCATCGTCGGTAGCGTCAAGGATTTTGAATGTGGCGCAAATCTCTAAGAAACCGGCCAGATGAGAATTGGGATCCTCGTGAACCTTACCGTCAAAGTGCCACATGTTCTGCACCACCTAGATGATGCTGGATTTGATCTCGAACTTATGCGCTCTAACAGTCAGCCTATTGATGCTCGACTCCAAACCCTCAAGTATCGGTTTGCCAAAATCCGAAAGCATCCGACCGGCATCCGCGTCCGCCATCTCTTCTACCTCGTCAAAAACAACCTCGTCAAGCTCGAGTAACTAGGCCACAAATCGGGAACTGGCCCGCAGTCTCTGATGAAGATCGCGTTCCGGCTCGGAAGACGGCTCAATAACCTCCTCGGCGGGAGCTGAGGACATACACGATCTGCAAGACAAGTTAGATTTAAACGGACGAACCTAGGAAAAAGGAAACACAAGTTAGACAAATAAAAATAAAAATGAAGAATAAAATGAAAATAAAATTAACTAAAAATATATATACAAATGAACTAAAAATAACAAATAAAAATGAAAAAATATCTATACATGAAAATTGCAAATAACAAACAAGAAGATGCGATATGCACAAATATTTATTAAATGACTAAAAATCAATTCCAATCGTTCTCGCAAAACCGTATCCCCGGCAACGGCGCCAAAAACTTGATGTGTTGAAAGTATATATATATTTTTATAAAGATTTTTACACAACTAGTTTTAAAAAGGGTTTTCACCAAAGACTAATCACACACACACACCAGGCAAGTGTACCCGTCGGATAGCAACATAGCAAAGGTAAAAACCGGATATCAATCCGTGGACACGGTGGAATGCGATAATAAACCGGAACTAAGATTCAATCAAGTGTTGGTAAAAATATATTTTGAAGAGTATGTTTAATTAACTAGCATGCAATTTATATAAAACTAAACTAAAATCACAAGTTAAACAATCAAGGAGAAAAGATCACTTCGGTGTTGAATACATCTATAATACATTCAATACACTCATAGAAACATGGCAAATACACGAAACATAGATTGACCAAATTCTCGTCAAAGACATTCAATCAAATGAACATTCGGAAAGCTAGAATGAGAGACACAAACTAACCACCTAAAATCATACAATAAAGCTCACGTGTTGTAATCATGTCAATGTTTATAAAGATTGAACTAGCTCTCGATTAAGGTACACCAATCCAACAACTAGTTGGAGATAATATGAAAAACACACTACCCAACTCAAGTTGATTTAATTAGACAATCACATGCATTTCTTCAACATACAATGTTCATACAAAGTTCATACAAATTAGGAGATTGTGTCAACAAATCCTAAATAAACATAAAACTAAGCATGAAACACCATAACAAACACTTTGTCTTTCCAAACAGAAGCATAAGGATACACATACAAGAATAATAAGTCATAAACAAGACTTCATTCACCATTCCTAGTCAAATGCCATAAACTAGCATAAATACATATACCAATCCATGAATACAAGCATAGACCATAAGTTTTCCAGCATGATATGGCATACACACATACAAGTCTTGTAAACAACTCAAAATACTTGAATACATAATTTCACTGAAAAATAATCATACGATTGTCATAACATTAACACAATAATTGCCAATAATCCATGAATGTTGTCAAATGTATCTAAACTTCATCTAAACCAAAGTGAACAAGAGTTTTAGCTCATCATGAGCACAAGAATGACAAATAAGCAGGGAAAAATAGTAAGAGACATGCTATAAAAACAAGAATCAAACCACTCCTACAAGTCTAGATGTTGTTGTTGATGTATGGTGATCCTCTTGATGTTGTAATCCCTTCAAGATGCTAGAAATATGGCTGGAACAAGGTTGATTTAGAGCTCAAACAGTAGGTTTTTGCTATGGTTGCTGAATATCTAAATGAGAAATAAACTTCTGTATTTATAGACTGAAGGGGGCACGACCGCGCCAGGAGGGAAGGCGAAACCGTGCCTGTCACTGGGGCGCGACCGTGCCAAAGAACTAGCACGGTCATGGTGCAGAGGGTTGACCGATCCGAAGCTTCTATTGGGTCCCATTGAACGAAGAAGTACGGCTTTGAGGTCACGGGTCAGACTCACGGGATTACACGTGGCCGTGGGGTGTTGGAGCACGGTTGTGCTCGAGGAAATGGCTTGGCACGGTCGTGCAAGATGCGGGGCGCGACCATGCCTAGGGTTTGGAAAACTATCATGACCGTACCAGGTAGGGAGCACGACCGTGCCTTCAACTCAGAAACCCTAAAACTCCAACTTTTATCCTGGAATTCCCTTGTTTGTTCACTCAGCTTCACAAAAACCTATAAAACTGGAAATGAAGCAAATAAGTGTCTAAACGTTGAAAATAACCAAGAATTGATTGTGAAATGAGTGAAGTTTTGTGCAAAAAGATGTGTAAATTCTAACACATCAGACTTCCTCCTCTACTCTCTCCTCCTCTCTATGACTCCTGATCGACATGGCCATCACTGAAGCGTTAAAGCTCTTATAGGCCGCAGATGCTTCACCCTGTTTCTCCTTCAAACTCTTAGCGATGTCCTCTACCGTGCAATGTTGTAGGTCCCTCGGGTGTGGCGGATCGTCACATACAAGTGGGTCTACTAGTCGGACCGGGTGAGGAATGCCCGTGACTAGGTGGAGAGTCTAGCTAAACAAAGTAAACCGACAAGAGAAAACACTTTAAACGTTCTTTGTATTATAAACACTTGAAGGTTACAGAGAAAAGCACTGAGGTTACAATCTGCGTATTTGCATTAAAGCCTGCGTACTTAACTTCTGTCAACCTATCCTATTTATACAGGACCTAGCAAGTGCGCAGGGCAAAATGCTCTTGCGTACTTAGCAAGTACGCAAAGTTACTCTTGCGTACATGCCAAGTACGCAGGAGCTTTCTCCTGCGCACTCACAAGTGCGCAAAACACTTGGAGAATTCTGCAACAATCAATATGTAAAAGTAAATACAACTCGATAAACTAATACATAAAGACTCTTACATACAAATACAATTACAAACAAGACAAAACAACCTAAGACTAAGACTCTATCTATCTAGAGTGTTTGTCACAGGAAATTGCTTCAACAAACTCCCCCTTGACAATAGCTCTGGATAATCTTCAGTATTCGGGCTTCACATCTTCAGTCTTCACAGCGCTTGATCTTTAGCTTCCATCTTCTTTTTGTAATCAAGGCAGAACTTGATCACCTTGTCGTATTTAGAAGCAAGGAGCTTTGTCTACTCATCCATGTAGACGCAATAGTGTTCTGCTAGTACCTCCAGATCTTTCACAGAAAAGTTGATGAAGCAGACTTCATCAATTATTCTGATCAGCTCCTTTAGCACTAGGTTCCCACTCTCTGAACGTCCTTTACCCATGATCACAGCCTCGCCCATCTTTGGATCTACGTACCAGTACCACATGTCGCCAAGAATATCCTGAGATAACTTGCTCAGGGGAATCTTAGTTTCACATCGCACTGGCTTGTATACCAATTTCTTTAAGTGCTTCTTAGTCACAGGATGTACAGCGAGCTTATCCTTGACTCTCTTGGGCACTTGAGGCTTGAACATCTCGAACTTCCCTGATCTTGCTTCTCGCTGCAGAACCACCCACAAACCCATCGCCACTGTGTGATTGGAATGACCCAGCAGCTCTCGGTTTGCTAGGTTCACAAGGTAGTTTTAGGCAAGGAGCTGAACGCTTCACTGGTGGGTTTCAAGTATTGAACCCCGCCAGATCTTTTTATAGCGAACAGCTGCTTGTCCTCCTCGAACCTTAAGGACAAGATCATCCCTGTTGCTCCGTGTTTGTCTATTATAGACGTCTTTTGCCACACAGGAGCTGGACCCTTTGATGAAGTAGAGGGCATGTCTGTTTCTTTCGGTGCCTCTGGGTCCACAGGTTCAGGGTCAACTAGGGAGGCTTCAGTCGAGGCTTCTACATTACTGGCCTGCTCGACTGAACCTGTGTCGAGCGGAGCGACGGAGGATGGAAATTCAAAGATCTCTCCATCTTCTAGCTCGTACTCTCCTTCCCCGTCACCCTTGGGAATTTCGATCACAACATCTTCGTCATCATCATCCCAATCGTCACCAGAGTCGATCTGTAACATTTCTGATTTTTAGTATTCGTATTTCAATTCAATGTAACGCATTTTAAACCAAATTCTCGTGCACTGTCTTATTATATCTTCGCCATAAATTAAATGCAATGATTCAATACAAATCCGCAAGTTTTACTCAGTTATATACAATTAATCTCTATACAAGTAACTATTTTATACAAACATGTCAAAACTAAAGTTACAAGGACTAAAGTTGAAAAATATCAAAAAACCCTAACTAAGCACGGTCGCGTCTCGTCCTGACACGGTCGCGCCTATCTTGGCACGGTCACGCCTTCGTACCAGTTGAAACGTAATTGTGACTTTAATCACCCGATCGTTTGAATTCAAAACCGTTTTACGTTTTATCCTCATTAACCAAGAAAATAATACTATCAATTATTCCCTTTACGACCAATTAATCTAGAATTCGTTCAGCCTCAAAGGATTTTCTCTCAATGCCACAAATCCTCTCTACAATCCGGATACTCTCGAGAAATCCATCACTATATGATATACTACCCTCTCTGGAACACCCGAAGCCATTGAAGCAGTCGGAGTTGCAGCAGAAGGCACCGAAGACCACTCCTGTCATCGTCGGAAATCGTCCCTACCCTAGGCCATCAATTCATCGTCTTACAGGGTAATCGAAACCTTCTAAACTATCTATTTATTCTTTAGATCAAAAGCCCTAACTCAATCTCGGCTTTCAATATCGAAATCTTCTCGAACCCGAAACCATATTTTCATTCAAAATAGTTTAATCGAATCCGGTTCTAAACATGTTTTAAATACAATTAATCTACACCAACAGATTCGTAATAACCTTGTGAATGAAAGCCCTATAAATTCCAGCACTATAAATATAAGAATCAATCAATTCGTCCCTGTTTTGAAAGCGACACGGTCGCGCTAATCGTCTAGCGCGGTCGTGCCTCGGGAGACGCGGTCGTGCCTCCTGCTCAGACCCAGTCATGCTCGTTGGCTAGACTTGGTCGTGCCCTGAAGCATAGACACGGTCGTGCCTGTACAAGGAACGGTCGTGCCTAGTGATTTGTCTAGCTATGTCCTCTATTGATCAACACAGTCGCGCCCTGACTAGCGCGGTCGCGCCCGTGGCCCGAGCACGATCGTGCCCTGTCTAGGCACGGTCGTGTGTGTTCACAGAATCCTTAAAATTTCTATATTTTTAAACAATTAGTATTTCATATTAATTTCTAAAATAATAATAATTGAATTTATAAAAAAAATATGTATTATTTTTATTTAGAAAAGATCAAATATATAATCTTAAAATAAATGGAAATTATTTAAAGTTCAACATTTAATTTATAAACCCTACACTTAAATAATATTTTAAATGTTTAAATTACATTATATAAATAAATGAATAAGGTAATAATTATTTATTTGATTTATAATTAAACAAAAACATTTATTTAGTTATATCTAACACTTACATTATTTTCATAAACAGTAATTATTTGGTTTACATATTTAATTATTCTAAACTCAAACCCCATTCAAAAATATTCTAAAAATATTCATTTCAAATCTTCTATTTTATACAATGCTTTCAAGTACCAAACACTAACTTTATCCAATTTAATTTTAGATATAGACTTAGACTATTGTGCATTATTAATGCAATATACATTACACTCTAGGTGAACATTGTGCAATACAAAGGATAACATTACTATCTCGTATCTCGTGTTAGCTACGCTTTCGAATCAAGTGAGTATACATAGCCCCTTTTACTCTTTTATACTTTTGGGGTGAAACATGAACTCTATCAAATTACATGTTTACATTTACACAAACAACACAAGTACAAATCCTATTTACATTCATGTGTACAAATTTGAGCTTTATGTCCGAGTGCTATGTGTGCTAACTTTTGTATGCGATTATGTGCAATCATTAACTATTCAAGCCGACGGTTTTCAATGATAGATCTATTGAGTCTGACAAACCCACCCAGGTGCGCGGTGATTGAAACCGACAACACAATTTTTGCATGCTAGTTACAAAGGTTTGATTGTACTTGGTTACACAATAGCTGCTCCCCATAAATGCCTTATTTATCATGTTATGTAAGGATTTGTTTTACAAACTATATGCTATCTATATACAAACATGTGTTATACTCACAAACTTTTTAGTTGACCTTATTTTATTCATGTTTCATGTGCTTTCATATGAGTTTGATCAATACATGCTACACATAGGCTTTAGACCTAGTTAATCTTAATTCAAAAACAAATTGTATTTCATTATGTACTTGGAACTTGATTCATGTTTGTTTGAATGGAAATGGATTTAACATATTACAATTTAGTCAACCTTGAGCTCATGAACAGTCTACATGTCCCGCCCCGATGATTCCGCCGTCGGTTGTGGTGTGACACGATCTCTCCTTCTTCTAGATTGAAGAGAGCATCGATCTGTGATTCATTGGAATAGTTAGGCTCTAGATATAGGATCTCATCATCAGATAAGTCCTTAAGTACTTCAGCCACTGACTTTCCTTTCTCACCACCACCACCAGAGGTATCACCACCCTCTTGATGGGTCGACTCCCCCTGAGCCATTGGAACAGCAGAGATGGGCACGATTGCTAAAGCTTGGTGCTCACATCCACTAGGACCTGCTTCGGGATCCTTGTCCTTGTCATCATCCTTAGTCAAGTCGACCGAATGACACGCCTCATCACCAGTAGTCATCTTCTCCTTCTCTTTCTCTTTGTCCTTCTCCCCCTGAGCATCAAGCTTCTTGGTCAGATCAGCAATCAGCTTGACCATCAGCGCATGCTCCTTCCTTTGAGCATCAAACCTCAGCTCTAAGGACGACCCATGACCCAGAAGCATTTCATTTGTCTTGATTAGGAGTTCATTCTGGGCCAGGACGTTTTTCAGTCGTTCCTCAGTCCATGTTCTCTGGCTACGAAGGATTGTAACTTCATCTATCAAAGAATTGATCAATGCTTGTTGAGCGTCAGACTCCTCCTTCGATTTCTGAATAGTCTTCAGTAATCCAGCAACTTGGGTTTCCAGAACATCTATCCTAGCATCATTCGGATCAGGATGTCTGGATGAGGACGCCTCGGCAGTGTGAATAGGGGAGGAGAATATGGTATCAAAGTCAAACCCTTGCGTGAAATCTCCATAATTGAAGGGTTGACTGAGAGGCTCAATGGTGGTAGTTGGGATGGAAGATGTGACGAGAGTTGTTGGGGTAATAGTAGGGGTGATGGTGACTGACTCCATGAGAATTGGAGTAGTCACCGCCACCTGAGTAGTTGTGGTAGGGAGGGTCACTATCACAGGAATCACTTCTATGATTGTAGTGACGGCTAATTCACTTTGTACCTGCGGCCTCCTCCTCCTACGGTAAAGCTGCTGTGAAGGTGGGGTGGAGGCTGAATCTGGACTAGCAGCTGATACTTGTACTTGCTGCTGAGCCTCCACCACACTGGGGATAGAAGGTTATTGCCTATCGCCCCTGTTTTTGTGAATGCTCTCCCTTCTTTGTCTTTGTATAGCAGCGTCATAGTCAGAGTTTGGCTCGTATTCGCTGCTAGAGGAATGTCGCTTTCTCTTGGAGGACGACTCAGGTAGGGTTACCTTAGCCGTTCTCCGTGGGTGTACCTGCGATGGTGCATCATCGGAATCGGAAGAATCTTACTCAGACGCTTCCGAATCGGATCCCTCAGCACCATCATTTCCTCCTTCGTCGTCTCCACCATCAGACGATCCATCATCACTCTCCATTTCCTCCTGTTGTTGTTCATGTTATTCATCAGAGTGTTCACTCAATTCAGGCTCCGAGTCAGGACTGTACCATCTCCAGTCACCTGGGGCCACATACGCTTCATTGATGAGGTGGCCAAAGAGTTCTGTATGCACAGGGGTAGGATCTACACTGCCTGGCTTTAGGAATTGGGCGAATACTCTTTTGTCCACCCGCTTTACTTGCAGTCTCTCCCCTAGAGCAGGAAGGTTTGGCAACGCGTCATTAATCAAAAGTTGCACAAACCGAGGGTATAACAAGAACCGAAACCTCTCCGCTGTGTTGATCTGGTCATTGATGGCCTTAAAGATGTAGCGGGAGAAGTTGTAGCCCTTGTTGAGAGAAAGGCCGACCATGGCTGCTGCAAGGTCATGACCCTTGGCATCTTTCTCAGCTTTCCTTGATGAGATGCACATGATCATGACGTGGGCGAAATATCTCCATTGGTCTAATACCCACATCTTTTTGTATGAAGCACAGTCCCTCACACCGCCATACCCCATTCTTTGTCTCCAACACCCGTCCACAAAGTAGTCTTCATAGGCTGTCAGGTCGGTTGCGAGATCTCTGAATTGAAGGACCCTTCGTATAGTATCTTCAGAGAAAGCAATAGCATGACCAGCAACGGTAGCCCTTATAACGTTGGGGGTTACCGTGCAGTCGTGCTCTACAGTCTCCCAAAACTGCTCGAGGTAGGGTCTGGACACTATCGAGTCAGCAGAAATGGCGTAGCTGACTCATGAACGGTTCAAGAAATCAACTATGTCTTTGTACTGCAATGCTGCACCCTTCCAATCTGGTACCGTGTTGGCTAACAGGTTGAATTCGTTAGTAAACGCCCGAGCCATGATTTGCAAAAAAACACAGAAAACATAATAAGAACAACACGTATCATTGGAAACGGATAAACATGACTCAGTATAGCAGTTACTCTTTGAACAAAATTTCAGACTTAGGAATTTTTGCCAAGTGTTGGTCCTGCGTACTTAGCAAGTACGCAGGAGTTTCCTCTTGCATACTTAACAAGTACGCAGGAAGTGCTTCTTGCGTACTTGTTAAGTGCGCAGGAAACGTACTTGGTGGAAAAATTCAGAAGTTTGAAATTCAATCAATGTGCAAAAATTGGTGTGTATTGGGTCACCACTAGGTCGGAATCAATGATTCTAACCTATGGGACCAACAACAACACCAAATACTACTATACAAGACCAAATTTGACCTAAAATTGTTCGACCGAACCACTATCGGTTCAACTTCATGCACAAGGTCAAAATCGAAGATTAAAAAGGACGATTAAGGGTCGATTATGTGATCTAATCATGTTTAATGATAATAGGTTACCCAAACAACCCTCAAATTGCCCTAAAAATCACGGTTTGAGCCTAGATGTACTTAGTCAAGAATCGGTCCAAAATCGAAAGTTTTTGTGGATGGATTAAGCCTAAAATCTCACTAAATCGATGTAATGAAGTGATGAAACTTGTAGTGGGACGAAAAATCGGATTGGAACACTTGAATTTTTGAGTAAGTTTGCAGAGGGAAAAATTTGTTTGAATGTGGTGAAAAACCTGAAAATTTTTAAGTCCTCTTTATATACTCAACACTAAAAGGCCGTGCGTACTTTTTAAGTGCACACGTTTTAACTCCTGCATACTTACAAGTGCGCAAGCTTTAACTCTTGCGTACTTACAAGTGCGCAAGACTTAACTCTTGCGTACTTGTTAAGTACGCAGGACTTACCTCATGCGCACTTACAAGTACGCACAAACCCTTAAGTGCGCAAACTTTCAACTCAAATTTATGAAGTTTTTCAAGTCAAATAACGAACAAGTTAAAAATATTCAATCAAGAGGATTCAAATACAATTCAGGAAGGTTAAACACAAATATTTTTGGTTTTTCTGAATAAAATTGAACTATGCATAAACTTAAAATCTTTTTGATCTTTTCTAATAAAAATATACAAGTATTCACACAAACTATTTTTTATCAAAGACACGAGCAGAAGATCATATCAGGCTATCTTTTTAGCAAAAATGATACAATATAAACATCAAAGAATATGGGATCATGTCATGGATTACTATTTATTCATACGTAATAAGCACATAAACAAGTAATTTAAGTTGACAATATTATAAGATTTGAAACTATAAGCATCTTTGTATCACATTCTTGTGTATTAAGGTATTATTTATAAGATATACAACGTGTACCCCACTGATATGCTACAATAATGTAAATTGCATTATCTCAAGGCATCTAAGATTTTCCCAATGATTTTCTAAATTTTCAGAATGAAGTTACATCTATTAGCACAGGAAAAATCAAGCAGAATCCATAAGGATTATCAGGAATCATAAGATTCATAATCGAGTGATTCATTTGTCTTGGTTTCAATTGATTTTCTTCATTGAATATTGGTATGATAATTCAGGATAATATATATGGTGTTTGAGTTTTAAGGTAAGGGGATCCAACTTTTATCTGGATTTGATTTCAATGAATCAGGAGTGATTCAAGGGTGAATACATGCTCAACGGTTAATGTAGAGACATGTCTTGATTCAATCTCTCCTTGCATACTTGTGAGTATGGGCAGTGAGATGAACCGCATTAATTGTGCTAACGACATAACCCGAAACTTACCTCAAAAGAAAATTATTGCCAGAATCTAACATCCTATATCTGATAATGATCTTTTCTATTCTTTTACGCACACACACTTGCAAACATGGGTTCAAATCACAGTTGTAATTTAGATTTAGTTTCCACACTACTAGTGATTCAAAGACGCATACAACCTACTGACAATTTAAATTACTTGTAAATAAACAGATTAAAAACATAATAAGTTAAACAATTAAGTAAGCATGACGCAATCATTTCCCATATGAGCAGTCTGTGACGTTTAGATCATTTTTGATGTACTATCATTTCCTCTTTCCTCAAGTTAGCTTTGAAATTTTCTCCATTTTCTTTTTTGTTTTTGTTTTTGTAAAATATTTTGAAACTTAAAATAACTGTACAGAAAATTTAAAAGAAATAAAATTTAACTTCCATGAATTGAATTGATTTAAGAAAAATTAATTTTCACTCAGGATTGAACATTCCTATCAAGTTGACAAGATGCTCAAAACGGGATCGATCAAATGCCTTTGTGAAAAGGTCAGCAAGATTGTCATCCGTGTGAACTTTTACAAGTTCAATTAAATGTTTTTCAGCACAATCACGGATGAAATGATGGCGAATCTCTATATGTTTAGTTTTGGAATGTTTCACTGGGTTATTTGTGATGGACATGGTGGCATTGTTGTCAATGAATAGAGGAGTTCCAGTGAATTTTAAGCCATAGTCTCTCAACTGCTGTTGAATCCACAGTATCTGAGAACAACCGCTCGCTGCAACAATGTATTCTGCTTCACAAGTTGAAACAGAAATCGTTGACTGCTTCTTACACTGCCAGGAGACCAGTCTGTCTCCTAAGAATTGACATCCACCAGAAGTTGACTTTCTGTCAAGGTTACGACCGCCATAATCTGAATCAGTGTAGGCTTTGAAGTCGAATGACTGCTTCTTAGAGTACCAAAGACCTAATTGGGGTTTCCCTTTCAGGTGTCTGAAAATTCTCTTCACAGCTATCATATGTGACTCCTTCGGTTGAGACTGAAACCTTGAGCACAAGCACACAGCAAACATTATATCGGGTCTTGAAGTTGTGAGATACATAAGTGATCCGATCATCCCACGGTACAATCTGCTATCTACATCATTTCCATCTTTGTCATGAAGCAGACCATGATTGACTGGGATAGGTGTGCCATAAGTACTGCTATCATTCATCTTGTATTTTGACAAGATGTCCTGCACATACTTAGTTTGATGTAGATAAATGCCATCCTCTCTTTTACTGACTTGTAGACCCAGGAAGAATGACAATTCACCCATATTACTCATTTCAAACTTGGACTTCATCACCTGCTCGAATTCCCTACACATCCCTTCATTGGTAGATCCAAAGATAATGTCGTCGATGTTTACTTGTATAAGAAGAATGTCACCTCCTGCTTTCCTAATGAAGAGGATTGAGTCAATCTGTCCACGGTCGAAACCATTAGACAACAAATGCTTAGATAATGTCTCATACCATGCCCGCGGTGCTTGATGAAGACCATAAAGTGCTTTGTCAAGCTTATACACTTTATTGATATTATGCGGATCTTCAAAACCGGGAGGTTGAGTGACATAGACCTCTTCATGAACTTTACCATAAAGGAAAGCACTCTTCACATCAAGTTGATAGACCTTGAAGCCGACATATGTGGCATAAGCCAAGAACAATCTAATGGGTTCAATTCTAGCAACCGAGGCATATACTTCCGTGTAATCCAAGCCCTCTTGCTGATAAAAACCCTGAACAACCAATCTTGCTTTGTTCTTCACAACTACATGACGATCATCCGTCTTGCATTTGAACACCCATCTGGTTCCAATTGGCTGAAAGCCTTTTGGCAAGTCAACCAAATCCCACACATGTAACTTTTGGAATTGAGACAATTCATCTTGCATCGCCTCAATCCAGCAGTTGTCAGTGAGAGCCTCCTTCACATTCTTTGGCTCTAACTGGGACACGAATGCAACATGCAGACATGTTTCCATGACACCAGTGTCAAGTATCTCTGTGTAAAGACTGGTGTTCTCAGTGATGGTTCGATGACGAGTCTGAACACCGGCATAAGGATCACCAATAATGTTGTCGATTGGATGATTCCTATGCACTCTCGTCTCCGGTACAATCGGTTCCTGAATTTCTGGATCTAGATTCGTGCTTAACTCCCCCATTTCCTATGTTTCAGAGGAAGAAGATTCAATATTAATTGGATCAGCTGGAGCTTCATTTCCTACAGTTGTGTTAGGATTGGCTTGAGCGTCATCTCCAACGACAAGAACATCTTCACTGTCATCACTGTCATGAGTTCTAGATGCTGATGCAGCATTGGAATCAGGAGTTATAATTGGTACAGTAGCACGAGTAGAGAAGCTGGAGTCATCACCGCCACCCAGTAATTCATAGACATTTGCGGCGTCAACTGCAGATAGATCAGGAAGATTGAATGACTTGAATAGCACATCATAATCAAAACCCCAAGCTGGACCTGTTGGTTCGGGTGGAATGTTGTGTTTACTACAATCTACTTCAAACCATTCCTCGACAGTACGAGTTCCTATGTTGTACACTCTCTTGCAAGGCGAGTTGGCAACGTTTCCTAAGAAGATGCCTTCCACCGCTTTTTCATGAAACTTAGACTGGCGGTCTTTGTACTGTAGCAACAAGGAACAAGGACTACCAAAAGGAACTAGGTAATCAAGATTGGGAAGTCGATTGTTGATCAACTAGTAACAAGTCTTGTTGTGCCTTTTCACAACCAGAACTCTGTTTAAGATGTGACAAGCTGTATTAACGGCTTCTGCCCAGAAGGTGACAGGAAGCTTTGCATCTGACAGCATAGTCCTTGCAGTCTCAATCAGTGTTCAGTTCTTCCGTTTAGCAACTCCATTCTGCTGAGGCGTGTACGGCGCGCTGAATTCGTGACGGATCCCTTTCTTGTGACAGAAAAGCTCCATCAAATTATTCTTGAACTCAGTTCCGTTGTCACTCCTTATTCTTCTAACTTTCAGCTTGCAAAGAGATTCTAAGCTCAGGATCAAATATTGAAGAATATCAGCAGTCTCGTCTTTAGTACCTAAAAAATGCACCCAAGAAAAACGTGAGAAATCATCAGTTACTACTAGATAGAACGACTTACCTCCAATACTCCTGATACTTATGGGGCCAAACAGATCCATGTGTAATAGCTCCAAAGGGGTATCAATAGAGTTTTGGAGCTTGGGCTTGTGAGACTTCCGTTGCTGTTTGCCCTTTTTACAAGGCATACAGTCATCTGCAACGGTAAACCTCAGCTTAGGAACCCCGGTTACCAAACAGTTTCGGACAACATGATTCATTTTACGATACGAAATATGTCTGAGTTTCCTATGCCACAAAATGGAGTCGAGCTCTGTCGCTTTAGTAAGCAAACAGGTAGGAACTGATGAGGTGGTTGTTGCCACGCTCATATCGATCTGATAGGTGTCGTTTGTTCTTGGCGCTCTCATCAGGATCCAATCTTCCGGAACTTCAAAACCGGGTTTGAGAATCGGGCATTCTGACTTGTCAAACATCACCGAGTACTCCGTATCACACATTTGGGAGACACTCAACAGGTTATCCTTCAGCTGCTCGCAGAAGTTGACATTGTCAAAGCTGACACAACCGTTCGAAACCACGCCTTGACACGTTATGTTGCCGCCTTTTTCTCCGGCAAAGGCCACATAGCCGCCTCTGAATGGTTTAACATCTTGAAGCAGGGCCATGTTTCCTGTCATGTGCCTGGAACATCCACTATCTACATACCAGCGGTTAGAGATAGTACCCTTCGGACGTCCCTGCACGAGTAACAAAAGAATTAGTTAGATTTGGAGACCCAAGCCATTGTGGTATTGGGTCGTCCATCCTTTTCAAAATAAACTACTTCCTTTAACTCACAGTCATGATGACTGTTCAAAATTGATGAATCTTTAGAAGAAATAGAACTAGGAGATTGAGAAGTTTTGGATTTTGCGGTCTAGGATATCTTATGTTTCTTAACCGGAGCAGGAGACTTTGGTTCAACAACAGCAGGTGAACTTGAGGAAGCATCACCTGATTGAGCTGAATTCAGCTGTTCCAGCTTTCTCAACCTCTTGTTTCTTCTCCTTCTCTGTGGCTTTGAGAGTCTCGCCACAGATTTCTCACCAGTGTGTGTACTACCGGAGGTAGATACACAAGGTACAGCGGGTTGCGTTACCTTTCTTGGAACAGATGGTTTAGCTTCAGATTTGATCTTAGGCTTTACCATCAGTTTGACTGGTGGTTTCACTACATTTTGCTTTGGATGTTTGGGAGATGGTTTCACTGGTGGCGACCTGGGGATAACAGCTGGTTGTGAAACAACATGTCGTTTCCCTTGGTTCTTAGAATGACAGTTCACAAGAATGTGACCAACCAAGCCACAGTGAAAACAGTTCCTCTTGTCTACATAAGTTCTCTTGTAAGGCTCATTCGATCTGGCTTTAGATAACTCAGCATTATGAGAAGGAGGAGTTGGTTTATGAACATTAGTCTGAACCTTAACAGTTTTGTTTTTGAGAGTATAATATTTTTCCAAATTTTCTTTATACCCAAGCCCATAATGAGCTGAAAAAGCCTCTTTCTTTGCTTGGTTAAGACTTTTATAACCCCCATAAAGCATTACCTTTAGATTATCATTTGTTTCAATGATATCGGGTTTAGTTAAAATGAAATTATCACCATTAGTGATAACATTTTTCTTTACCTTTTGTTCAGTCAACAACTCCTCGGATACTACTCCTTCAGGGCAAGAGTTAACCGACCCGTCTTCAGAAGCAGTAACAAACTCCTCACTAGATGTGGAGTTAGCCTTACTTGAGGATTCATCCTTTTTAGGGGAATCATCCTTATCAGAGGACTCATCTAGACAAGTGAGATCAATGTCTATTAAGCTATTGACAAACTTCTCGCCCACTGGTGGAGGAATGGCATTAGTACCCAAACCTAACCCATTAAGTTGTCTCACCACAGACTCGTAGTGTTCCACCACAAAGCGAGAGTTTTTCAACTTCTCATTAGTGCATTTTAACTGCAAGATCTCATTTTGTAGTTTGTTGATTTCATTGTTCCGTTTTTCTAACCCCCTGTATGCAACATCTAAGTGAAGCTGTTGATCACTTATTTTTAAAGAATATTCACATTTTTCTTTTTTTAACGTTTCAATAGAATCTTTAAAACATTTTTCATTTTCTTTATAGTTTAGAGCTGCCAAACTTAGGGGTTTGATTTTGTCTTAGAGCCTAGAATTTTCAAGTTTTAGCCCTAGACATTTAGAACATGAAATAACAGAGAAAGGGTTAGAATCTACCTCAGACGATGAACTTGTAGCTTCTCCAATGGCCATGAGAGCAACAGAAGTGGTTGATTCCTCTTCATCAGCTACAGAAGCTTCCTTTTCTTCAGCTTCCTTCACCTTTTCTGTAGCAGCAGTTGTAGATTCTTCTAGGTCAGCCATAGACGCTTCCCTTTTCTCTGCTTCCATCATTTCCATGATCTCAGCCATGAGACCAACCTGGGTTTGTGCAATGATGGCATCCTCAAGATGAACGCCCCAATCAAAGCTGTCGTCCTGTTGTGCTACCAGTGCATTGGACGTTCCACCTTGGCTTTGATTGTGGTGGTTTGGATTGTTGTGGCCATGGCTGGATCGGGTAAATCCAGAGGCAGGTGCCCTGTCTTTCTGACACTCACGAGCAAAGTGTCCAAAGTTCAGACACTTGTAGCATTTGGCCTTAGATTTGTCGAACCCGACCTCGGCATTAGGATGCCCGCCAATAAAATTTCTTCATGTTCTGTTCAGGAAACGCTTGGCTCTCCTCAATAGCATGGCCATATTCCATTGAATATCCATGTCCTCCATGTCATCAGGATCCACTTAATTAAAATCTTATTCAATCATCTCTGGATCAGTAAGCTTGCCACCTATGAAATTCTCTTACGCAAGTATACAAGATGAGAATAGTGCTACATGATCTTCAGCTATTCTGGCTATAGCTGATTGGTTAGCTGAAGACGTAGCAGGAGGATTTCTTGAGGTATTTTGATGATGAGACCCCAACCCTGATCCTGAAGCATAGCAAGTATGACCACCACACCCAGTTGAGTGGTCTTCTTCAGTAGGATTTCCAGTGAAGAGGGCAATTCCAGAGCCCGATGACTTGGATGTAGAAGTCGTCCCATGATACATAGAAGGGTCTTGTATCTGGGGTCTTCCTGAGCTCTCCTTTCTTCTTAGGTTCATGTCATGAGCTTGAACCTTTCCTATTGCCTCCTCAACTGTCAACTCATAGAATTTAGGATTTTCCCTCATCAGGGTTGTGTACATCTCAAATTTGGGTGGTAAAGCATCCAAAAAATTTTCCACCATCTCTTCATCTGGATACCTGAGTTCAAAAGCCTTCAACTCAGTATGTAAATGGTAGAATCTAGAGATGAGGTCATCTAAAGATTCGTTCTCTAAGAATCTGAAGCACTCATACTGCTTCCTGAGAAGATCCCGCTTACTCTTCTTGATGTCACTATTTCCTTCGAATCTCTTCTTTTAAGCTTTCCAGATATCCTTAGAATTGTCATACCCTCGGAAACTGTGGAACAATTCCCGAGTTAATGCCATAGTGATCGAACCAAGTGCCTTCTTTTCACGATCATAAGCTTTCTTTTCTTCGTCAGAAAGCTTAGATATAGGTTTGGGCATGGTTTCATCAAGATAGATGTACGTGGGATGCTTATATCCCTCAAGGATTGGTATCCATAGTGATGAGTCGGTATAAGAAATGTAGTGCTCGAAACGTGATTTCCAATTAGAATAATCGTTCACGTTCAGCAACTTTGGTGGTTTCTATGGTGTACCGATCTCATTATCATAATTCAACAGGTTTCCAAGATTCTGAAGATTCGACATAGTGAACACTTAGTCAAATTTCAGAAAAGTCAGACACAGTTGCGCACTTGATTTTGGCCTTGCGCACTTGAGAAATGGTCTTGCGTATTTAGATTTCCTCTTGCGTACTTGTAAGTACGCAGGAGTAAATGTAAGTACACAGGATATAACTTAAGTTCGCACAAGTTCAGTCTTGCGCACTTATAAGTACGCAGGAGATAAGTCTGGCGTATTTAGTAAGTACGCACAAAACTGTACTTTTTGCCAAAAATGGTAAGTACGCAGAACACCTTTTCAGCAACTTTCACCTAACTATTCCGGTCACCTGAAAGTCACCGGAGATGGTAAAAATTCGTCTGATGATCAATGCAAATGAGCCAAAGGGTCAGAAACTTGTTTCTAACCAACCTTTGATGCTCAAAACACTCAAATACACAACAAAAATCAGTTTTTGAATGATTTTTGCTTCGAAAATAGTGCTCAAGAGCTACCCCTATTTTATCACAAAAATACCTCTTTTTGCTTGTAAAAACTCTCCAAACTCACTCACAACACTCGAAATCAGGAGCAAATGCTCTGATACCACTTGTAGGTCCCTCAGGTGTGGCGGGTCAACACATGCAAGTGGGTCTACTAGTCGGATCGGGTGCGGAATGCCCGTGACTAGGTGGAGAGTCTAGCTAAACAAAGTAAACCGACAAGAGAAAACACTTTAAACGTTCTTTGTATTATAAACACTTGAAGGTTACAGAGAAAAGCACTGAGGTTACAATCTGCGTATTTGCACTAAAGCCTGCGTACTTAACTTCTGTCAACCTATCCTATTTATACAGGACCTGATGCATGCGCAGGGCAAAATGCTCTTGCGCACTTAGCAAGTACGCAAAGTTACTCTTGCGTACTTGCCAAGTACGCAGGAGCTTTCTCCAGCGCACTTACAAGTGCGCAAAACACTTGGAGAATTATGCAACAATCAATATGTAAAAGTAAATACAACTCGATAAACTAATACATAAAGACTCTTACATACAAAGACAATTACAAACAAGACAAAACAACCTAAGACTAAAACTCTATCTATCCAGAGTGTTTGTCACAGGAAAGTGCTTCAACAGATGCAGATCCTGAAATGCTGACTACTGATTCTTCAATAGTGTGTCATGGGTTTCCAGTCTCTCCCGAGCGTCCCTGTCCTGCTAGACTAAATGGGCAAGCATCTGTGTCTGATTCTCTATCATCACTTCAATCCTTCTCGTGCTGACACTACCTCCCGAACTTGCCCCAGCTTTTCCTCCTCCTTGATCCAGCTTCTCCTCCTCCTCCCTGCTGATTCTGGCGACCATAAAATCCAGGTGGGTTATTTCCAGATCTCCATCCCGAGCCATAAGAATTATTGTAGCTGTTGTACTGTAACACCCTAATTTGAAACACCCTTTTATAAACGCGGAAGCATTCGTCCCAAGAAATTTTTTAATTATTTTTTTATCTTTGCGTGTCACGAAAACCGGTGCACGACCCTTCGCTGGCGCGAAGGAGTCCAAAAAGGGCAGGACCGGAGAACCAGGTCTTCGCGTGTCGCGAAGACCAGATCCGGGTTCTTCACGTGGCGCAAAACCTCTTTTTGACCGAAAGTTTTGAGACCTGGGTATTTTTCATACTTAACAAAATTTCCACCATTTTACATTTCAACATGTCACCAAAAATTCCCTACACTTGGGTTTAGACCAAAAGCATTTAAAACAAGTTTTAAAACATCTACCACTTTGTTTATGCATCAATTTACACGACAAAAATACGGATGTCCGTCTAAACCCCAAAATCCACATGTACGCATACGAGAATCCCGCCAATGCCTTGGACTTAACTTGGACTACATCAGAGCCTCTCCTACAAAACGTCACATGTAATAACCATTAGTAGTGAAGATAAACATATCAAACAAGTAATTACATCTTGTTTTCACTCATTCCTTGGACCTGTTTCCTCCCAATTTGTCATTAGGCTATAAATAACTTGCATTACACCTACAAGTTTCATTCCTTTCATAACACCACATATATAATACCATTAGTAAAGGATATAAACATAACAACAAGTAGTTACAACTTGTTTTCACCCATTCACCCATTTGACCCGTTTACACCCAATTTGTCATTAGACTACATATAACTTGCATTACACTTTATAAGTTTCATTCCTTTCATTTGTCATCCACAATTTACATTATTTCCATTTCCATTATGGCACATAGGCCATATCTTCAACACTACATTTCCATTATGATGCTTAGATCATAACTTCATATTCACCTATCCATTATGGTACTTAGGCCATAACTCCATATTTACATATCCATTATGGTATAAATCCCATAACTTCATTGAATCACATATCCATTATAGTATTACAACTATAATTACATTCATTCATTACACATACCATTTCATACACATCCATTCACAACACATTGTATGCACACATAACACACATACCACCCTTTATCAATAATACTAAGTAAGTGCGTAAGCACTTACCTTGTGGGTTAGAAGATCCCGCACCACCTTCAAGTTTTGCAATTTGATTACCTAAAGATATACACCTAGTTTAGTAATCTAGTCATACATCAAAATCACATTACAATTAGGTTTACAACCCACTCTCCCATTTTCAACCCAAATTGACCTGTTTGGGTTATTTCCATATCCAAACACCCTCTTTCAATCCAAACTCACCTAATTAAGTTTCCTTTCCAATACCTTGACACTAATTTTTCATTAAATTAGTATCTTTAAGTTAATTTGGTGTTTGTTCAAGTGTCTAACATCATATAATCACTTAATCATCATTAATTTATCATCTATTCATTATAATCCAAATACCCCCAATTTTCCCTATATGAACACTAACTTCTCATAATCAAAATCAAAGGGTTCTAGGATGTTAATCACCATTCTTACCTTTAGTTAAGCTAGATTATCAACAATCTAACACTAATTAGCCGCATGCATTCATAAATTTCAGATTTCTATAAAACCCACCAAGAACACCATAAATGGTGGATTCAAAAGGTGAAGGAGAACTTACTTGATGTTAGGAAGGTATTGTGTGGGTCAACACCCTAAATCCCGAGCATGCAAGCCTTTAATTTCGTTCTTGACTGGATTCTCCTCTTTCTCCTTCTTCTCTTGCAACCATCGACACCCAAACACTCAAATGAGTGTAATTTTGACTATCATTAGTCAAAATGGCAGATTTTTATCATTTTACACTTTCAGTCCTTCAACTTTCATTTACCTATTTCATTCTAAAACTAGTTAAAACTAGTATAATCTCATTACTAACTTGAAACCCACTTGTTTCAACTTATTTCTAAAATATTATTTTCACCATAATATTTATTTAGAAATATTTATTTATTTATAACGAAACCCGAATTTTGGTTCGTTACAAATCACCTCCCCTTATTTGGGTTTCGTCCCCGAAACTCGACTTCACATAAAAAGGTTCGGATAATATTTGAGCATTATTCCTCGGTCTCCCAAGTCATTTCCACTCCCTTCTTATGTTTCCATATCACAAAAACTTGGCTAATCTCTTTATTGCGTAAACGTTTCACCTTTCTATCCAAGATTGCCACCGGTTCCTCAACATAATTCAACTTTTCATCCAATTCAATATCATTCAATGGAACAAAAGTAGATTCACCCGCCAAACATTTTTCCAAATGAGACACATGAAACGTGTTATGAAGTCTACTTAGTCCCTCTGATAGCTCCAAACGAAAAGCTACCGCACCAACCCTTGCTATCACCTTAAACGGTCCAATAAAACGTGGACTTAACTTCCCCCGTTTCCTAAACCGTATCACCCCTTTCCAAGGAGAGATTTTCAAAAGCACAAAGTCCCCCCCTTGAAACTCAATCGCTCGCTTTCTATTATCCGCATAGGACTTTTGGCGATCTTGAGCCGCCTTCAAGCGTGCCCTTATCTGGTCAATACTACTATTAGTTTCCTTGACCACCTCTTTACTACCTTGTTCCCGTTGACCAATCTCACCCCAACACATGGGTCTTCGACATTTCCTCCCATACAACGCCTCAAAATGTGACATACCAATACTAGAATGGTAGCTATTGTTATAAGAAAATTCCGCCAACGGTAAATGGTCGTCCCAACTACCCCCAAAATCCGAAGCTCATGCTCGCAACATATCCTAGAGCGTTTGAATCGTCCGCTCGCTTTGACCATCCGTTTGTGGATGATAAGTGGTGCTAAGATTTAATCCAGTCCCCATATCCTCATGGAATTTCTTCCAAAAACGAGAAGTAAATCTCGTATCACGATCCGATATAATCGACACTGGTACACCATGACGTGACACAATTTCCTTCACGTACATTTCCGCCAATCTATCCGATGAATACGTTTCTTTTATAGGAAAGAAATGTGCACTCTTTGTCAACCGATCCACTACTACCCAAATCACATCATAACCTTTTCGAGTCTTTGGTAGTTTAGTGATAAAATCCATGGTTATGTTCTCCCATTTCCAAAGCGATATTTCAAGCGGTTGAAGCTTTCCATACGGCTTTTGGTGCTCCGCTTTTACCCTTAAGCATGTGAGACATCTTTCCACATACTTAACAATATCATGCCTCATACCCGCCCACCAAAAATGACACCTCAAGTTATAAAACATCTTTGTGGCCCTCGGATGGATAGAATACTTGGATTTATGCGCCTCGTCTAAAATAGTTGTCAAAACACTTGACAACCTAGGAATCCAAATTCTATCAAAGCATGTATTTAAACCCGTGCTATTTTCCCCAAGCTTATCAACATAAGCAACCATCCGTTCCTTCTTCAACTCACCACCAAGCGCTAACACTTGAGCCTCCCAAATTTCATCGATAAGAGATGATGAAATCGTCATCTTAAATGACTTCACCTTAAAGGTGAATGGCTCGTCTTCCGACTAAGAGCATCTACCACCACATTCGCTTTACTAGATGATAAAGTATCTCACAATCATAGCTCTTGACCAATTCAAGCCACCGCCTTTGCCTCATGTTGAGGTCCTTTTGGTCAAAGAAGTACTTGAGACTTTTGTGATCCGTGTATATCGTACACATAGCCCCATACAAATAATGCCTCCAAATATTGAGCGTAAAAACCAAGGCCGCAAGTTCTAAATCATGGGTAGGGTAATTCACCTCGTGAGTCTTCAATTGCCTAGACGCGTAAGCAATCACTTTCCCCCTTTGCATCAAAACACACCCCCAACCCCGAATACGATGCATCCGAATACACAATAAAATCTTCGGTCCCGTCTGGCAAGGATAAAACAGGCGCCTTAGTTAACTTTTCCTTCAAGAGTTGAAAGGCGGATTCTTACTCAGAACCCCATACAAACTTAGTCTCTTTACGCGTCAACTTTGTCATCGGCAAAGCAATCCGAGAGAAGTTTTCAATAAACCGCCGATATAACCCGCCAACCCCAAGAAACTTCTAATTTCTGAAGGCGTTTTCGGCGATGACCAATCTTTAACCGCCACTATCTTGGATGGGTCGATAGTAATCCCTTTCTCATTAATCACATGACCCAAGAATTGGATTTCTCGCAACCAAAATGCACACTTAGAAAATTTTGTATAAAGCTTTTCCCTTTGAAGAACTTCAAGAATCTCACGCAAATGACAAGCATGATCACCTTCGCTCCTTGAATAAATGAGAAGATCGTCAATAAATGCAATGACCGAACGGTCGAGGAACGGTTTACACACCCGGTTCATAAAATCCATGAAAACCGCGAGCGCGTTGGTTAAACCGAAAGGCATAACCGTAAACTCATAGTGGCCATAACGAGTTAGGAAAGCCGTCTTAGGAATGTCTCCTTCTTTCACCTTCAACTGATGATACCCGGACTTCAAGTCAATTCTAGAGAACCATGACGCCCCTTTCAATTGTCAAAGAGGTCGTCAATCCGAGGTAACGGGTACCGATTCTTCACCGTCAACTTGTTCAATTCCCGATAATCCATACACATCCTCATGCTTCCATCCTTCTTTTTAACGAATAGAACGGGTGCACCCCAAGGCGAGACGCTTGGGTGTATGAAACCTTTATCAAGTAGTTCATGTAAGTTCTCCATTAGTTCTTTCATCTTCGATGGTGCAAACCGATAAGGTGCTTTGGCTACCGGCTTAGCACCCGGTATCAAGTCAATCCCAAACTCCACTTCCCTCTCCGAAGGAACCCCCGGTAACTCATCTGGAAACACATCCTCAAACTGATTCACCACCGGAACATCATGAATATCTTTTACCTTCTCTATCACGTCCGCAGCACAAGCCATGTACGCCTTGCACCCATGCGCCATGTACTTTGTTGCCTTGACATAAGAACACAATTTTACCTTACCTTTCTTTTCACCTTCTATGTAAATGGACTCGCCCGACGGGGAGTCGAGTTGTATCGCCTTAGGTCCACATAGAATATTCGCTTTGTTCTTTGACAACCAAACCATCCCCACTATCACATCAAAATCCCCCATGGGCATAGGAATTAAATCAATAAGGAACGTTTCACCCCTCGCCCTTAACTTGCAATTCCTATAAACATCGAAGACTAGAAAGCTCTTATCATTTGCCGCCTCAATTTCTAAAGGTTCATCTAACTTGCTACTTAGAAATGAAGAATGCTTAACAAATTTCAAAGACACAAATGAACTACTAGCCCCCGAATCAAATAGAACTAGTGCGGGTAAAGAGTTAATCTTGAATGTACCTAACACCATCTCCGAGCTATTCTTTGCCTCTTTCGCAGTGATGTGGAAAGCTCTACCCTTAGGCTTTGGCGTCTCAACCTTCCTTTCACTTTCACCTTGTCGTTTTAACTCGGGACAATCCGCCCTATTGTGTCCGGGCTTGTAACAATTGTAGCATATACGAATTTGGCTTGAACATTGATTAGCCATATGCCCTGACTTCCCACATTTATAACAGAAGTCTCTTTCCTACATTCCCCGAAATGTTCTTTCCCACAAACCTTGCACCCTCAAGGAGAGAAATTGTTAAAAGGCTTCTTAGTAGGGCTCCCGCCCCTTATCTTTTTCACCACTTGATCCATAATTTCGCGTTTTCTCTTCTTACCTCTAGCCTCTTGCCTCCTCAACTCCACCTCTCTTTCCGACACCTATTTATCAAATCCACAAGTGTGGTAAAAGAGGATGGAGATATGCTATCTCTGAAATCCACCGTCAGCATAGCATAAAACCTATCAATCTTCGCCTTCTCAGTCGACACCACGTCCGGACAGAACTTGGCGCGATCAAAGAAAGTGTCACACCCCGACCGATGGCGGAATCATCGAGGCGGATAATGAAATGATTGTTCATAAGCACATGATCTACTAAGGTTGCATAATTCATTAATAAGATTTAAATACCAAATATCCAAATACAATTCAAGTTACAACACCCTATTCTAGAATATTACACATAATTATTTTACTAGGTCCAAAAGCCTTAGGTGTAGCACCTTCAACACATAGTCACACAATCACTTATCTTCACCTGAAACGTAATCCAAAACAAGTGTCAACTACGAGAGTTGGTGAGTTTACATATGTTTAAATAAAGTAAAAGTTTTAGTTAAAAATGTTTATACAATTCATAGTTTGACATGGTATGATATGGCATAATGTGGAGAATTCACTATATGTATACCAATTGTAAGCATGTAATTATGTATATAAGCATAAAGGTTTAACGTGATAGGCATAGCATACCGCTACCCTAAAAGTGATAGGCATGGAATCAAGACTATGTGGGTTACACATAATTTAAACCATCCTAAAAGTATTCATAGCATAACAAGTGATCAAGCACAAAAGCACAATAATCTACACATGTAAACACAAGTTGAATTGTATGTAAGTAAGCACAGATTACGTTTCACCCCAAAATGTATAAAAATGTAAATAGGGGATATGTAACTCACCTTGCAAGCGGGTATTTGTCCACGCGTGAGGGTGATAAGTATGTTGAAGTCTAAGCACAATGAAACCCTATGTAGATGAATGGGTATTATTGTATGTTTATATGTATGTGCGTATTCGTATTTAAATGAGTATATATTTTATAATAATATCCTTAATATTTATTTGTATAAAATGTGGTAGGAATATGATAATGGTTTTGTAAAACTTTAACTTTTAAAAAAATATATATATATATATATATATATTGTTTAAATATTACATTCTTAAATAGTTAATCATTATGTTTAATGTATTTAAACGATAATAATAAATAAAAAAGATAAGTCTTTATTTGACTAGTTATGTTGATATTTTGTATATTAAAATTTATTTTAATAAGTTTATTAAAAAAGAAAAACATTGCTAGAGTTTATATAAAGAAAATGAGACATTTTATATATTAAATGTATTTTATTAAGTTTATAAAAATGTTACAAGAGTTATAAAAATATAGGACATTTTATATAAATATGTATTTAAATAAGTTTATAAAAGTATTACAAGATTTATAGAAATATAAGATATTTTATATATAAAAACGTATTTAAATAATATTACAAGTTTTATAAAAATATAAGGTATTTTATATATATAAATGTATTTAAATGATATTACAAGATTTATAAAAATGGAATAGTTTATGGATTAAAAAGATTGTTTAATCGGTTTCAAAATAAACGAACGATCAAACCGACTCGTTTTAGTCTTTAGTGTATAAAAATGTTATTAAAATAAATTAAGAAAATTAAATAAAATAAAAAAAATCACAACAGGAGCAAAATGGGGTTGGGCCGTAGGCCACCCGGATCGAACCCGCGACCTGTGATACAAACACACACACGCATAACCAGCCGGGCTACTGCCCATCGCTGGTTATGTGGGTGTAGTTTAATTGATATACACACAAGCAAAACTGGTCGCTGGTCCTCGGCAACCGGCAAACCGTGTCCGAGGACATTGGTTTGCCCGGCAATCGATGGATTTAAGCCGCGAATTGGATTAGGGTAGTTTGCCAAAGGGTAACAGAAGGCAATTGAATGGATTTGAGGTACCTCTTTGGTCGCGAAGGGTCTGGTCAGCAAGCTTTTTGTCCGAAAATACCAAGATAGTGATCTCGAGTTCCAGAGGGAGTTAGGCCGTCAGTAGGGGCGGTATAGCTTCGCACAGAAGAGACGAACACGATGGTGGTTTCAATTTGAAGTGAGAGCAGGTGGAGGAGGGTGGGCGAGCTCGTGCAGGTCTGTAGATGGTCATTTAAAGCCGAGCTCGATCCTTATATTAAAACACGAAATTGAGTATGTCCAGACACTCGTATGGACGAGACGAATCTGTCGAGACCTCTTGCAGGCGTGGAGGTTGACTGTCGGGGCTGTATTAGAGGCGTGGACTTTCGGCCATAGACACAATCAGGCTTTCCGTATGATTAATCGACAAATTGGTCGGGGGCTCTTGTTCGCGTGGGAGAGAAGAAGCCAGAGAGACCACTTTCGGCTGTCGAGGTGAAGGGAACAGCCCTGTCGGGGTGTTCGCCGGAGAAAGCCTTTGACCGCCGGACTATTGTTGGGGGTAACCGGAAATACGAATCGAGGTTTGGCAAAAATGGTCCCTGGAGTTTGTTTTGTCCAGAAACAGCCCCTCAAACGATTTTAGTTTTAAAACCTTCTAGTTTAGTTAATTACAAAACGAACCCTAAACTTTTTATTAAATAAATTAATTTAATTTCTTTTAAATCTATTTATATTTTATAAATTTATTTTCATTATTATTATTATAAATAACTTTTATAAAAAGATTATTTGTATTATTTAAATGAGTTATGAAATTTTTAAATCTAGATTTTTATATAAAATTTTATATTAGTTTTAAAATTTATAAATTTCTAATTAGTTTAAATCCATAAAATAAAATACCTATTTGTATAAAACCAAATAAAACTTAAGCATACAAAGTTTTATAAAACTTATGTTTTTATTTAAAATCAATCATTTTGAATGGTTAATAAAATTGAAAACCATTGATTTATTTATATAAATTATTTAATTTAATAACATAATTTATATAGTTTATAACCTTCAAATATTTTTTTTAAAAATTAAAAATTCCTAAATTGAAATTTGCCAATACACCGATTTGTATAAATTTGATTAAATATACGTGTATATGTTTTGAAATAAAATGTTAATATTTACACGATAAATTTCGCAACGAAAATCTTTGAAATGTCACAGTCTCCCCAAGTTGAAGGAATTTCGTCCCGAAATTCGATTAGCGAAGGTTATGGAAACGGGAAAAGGGATGCCAATAGACTTAGAATGGAATTACTTCACAAGAGAAAGATTCAGCGGGGAAATATCGTATGATAACGGATGACGATGCTAATTCGAGTTGAGTTGTCAATTAGTTGATCTAATAGTATAATGAGATTTATGCATACAATTGTTCATACAACGCATGAATGTAAACTACTAGAAACCAGATTTAACAATATTGGTGCCAATCACCTTGTGACATGGCATTTTCCTTTAAAACTCCACCCCACGGGTGTTCATATTTTCAAATTTTGCAAAAACATTTTCAAAAACCGGTCCTCCTCCTAGTACTTATGCATGGTTTATACTCGTTATATCAAGTGGGTTTATGTATAGGGTGTACCAGCGGCTAACCCACCACCCCTTTGATATACCGGGGATTTCCCCGTGCATAATTACTAGGATTTAGATCATTTTAATCAAATCACCTTTCTCAATTGAAAATTGTACAATGAAATGCGTACAATTTGTAAATGTTATCACGTCTATGAGTAGTTTCATAGCACAAATATGTCTAACAATTCAAGAACCGATCCTCTTCCTAGTACTTATGCATGGTTTATACTCGTTATATCAAGTGGGTTTATGTATAGGGTGTACCAGCGGCTAACCCACCACCCCTTTGATATACCGGGGATTCCCCGTGCATAATTACTAGGATTTGGAACTTCAACAATTCAAGTAACTTTAACAGAGCTAGCAAGTTGTATGACTAAATTTAAACATAATAGATTTGTTTCACAAAGTATAGGAATGAGATGAATGGTGAAAGCATAGCTGTTATATGCAAATCACGGATTATAGAATTCACAGCAATGGATTTCCCATCCGCTATTACCATGCTATAAGAGTTATCAAATTTGGCTTGTTGTTTAGCAATATATTTGGTTAGAAGCAAGTGACGCAAATGAGTATTGAATAAAACGGATGTATGAAGATAGTGAACAAAGGATCGTACCGTTGACAGTGCCGTCATTGGCCGGAGCCTCATTAGCATTTATATTAAATGCTCGTCCACGAGGACCACCTTGATTTTGAAGTCTTGGACATTGGTTTCGAAAGTGGTTTGGATCTCCACATTCGTAACAGGCCCGTCCATAGGTGATAGCGAGAGGCACTGGATGATTGCCTTTAGTAGCTTGATTAATGATAGTGCGAGCACGGCAAGTAGTAACAACGTGTCCATAGCGTCCACAATTTGAGCATAGACGGCATGCAGCATGCGGGGCATGGTGATACTTGCAAGTAGGGCATTGGGGAAATGAACCTACATAATTTCTCAGAATTTGACCCGCAGGAGTAACTTGGGTCACAGGTACGGCAGGAGTGATGGCCGCAAAGTTTTGGGCCTTGTGCTTCTTATCCTGATGTTTTTGACGGGCACAGGAGCTGCAGCTTTGTCGACTACTTTCTTGGTACCTCTCCTAGATAAGGTACCCGCTTTGACGTGATTGTCAGTCAACACAGCAGATAAACGGATAGCGTCTCCAAGAGTGGAGGGATTACTTCCCAATACGGTGTCTTGGATTGGCATAGGCAGTCCACCTATGTATTTCTCAATTCCCCGCGCTAAGGGAGTAACCATGTGGGGCACGAGCAGACTTAGTTCTTGAAAACGAGTGGTGTAAGCCAAATTCTCTCCGCTATCTTGGGTGAGATCCCAAAATTCAGCTTCGAGTTTCCTCATTTCGTTGCGAGGACAGAACTCGTCAGTCATAAGTCGTTTCATTTCGTCCCAAGACAAGGACATAGCAGATTCGTTGCCTCGAGTACGTTTCTCACCATTCCACCAGGTGAGTGCTCGTTTTTGGAAGACGCTGGCAGCATAGCGGACTTTGAGATTGTCGGGACAATCGCTGTTTAGGAAAGTACTCTCCATACTTTCAAACCATTGAAGAAGGCCAGTAGCACCTTCCGTCCCGAAGAATTTGGTGGGGTTGCAAGAATTGAAGTGTTTGAATGTGCAGTACGGTGGGTTTGCACCATTCCCTTGCGTATTAGACCCATCACTGTTGTTGTTAGCTTGGATCATTTGGCCTACTAGTTGAGTAAGTAGTGCAGTAAGGTCAGTGTTGGGATTGCTGGAGTTAGCATTAGCTGCGCGACGGGGAGGCATTCTATAAAATACCACGAGAAAGGCAAAATTTTATGAGACTTCGGATTAAAATAGGCATGCATGTGCTACAGTTGGTAGACTGTTCACAATAATGTAAGCAGGAACGCGAGATGACACTCATCATGTCGCATGATAATGTATGTATGTTCTGACTAAAACTGATCACATATTTCATTCAAAAATTTTATAACACAAAAGGGATAGGGGAAATAAACCATGAAATCTATTCCTGGGAGGATATGATAACATAGATCATTATTCGCGTAATAGGAATGGCTGGAATTCGCATGCACTACAAATTGTTATTACGTGTGCACCCGTAATAATGATTTGTTTTGCATGTTCGTCTAGTTCTTCCTATCTTGCTATAATGTCCCCAGATTTGAGTTTAAGTTCGGATTGTATCCTTGCGAATACATTGACTTATCAACGTTAATTAATTTCCCGAAACTTTCAAAGAGACATGCTTTAGCCTATAGGTAAACACTCACTTCAGGAATTCCCAGGAAAGCATACGGGTCCGTTTATTTGGATTTATACGAAATGCTTTCCTAGACAGAAAACCCAATGTACAGGTGTCACCCTTCCAGATTGCACGTGTCCTTTACTGGTTTCAAGAAATTAAGTCGTTGACGAGATTTTCAAGATTTTAATAGTCTTGAGAGTCTTTGAGCATAAAATGTGTAGAAACGTTGCAATTAATATGGGGTAGGAAAGTGTATGGATAAGGATAGGTAGTGTATTTGTTTGCATAAGTTTGTTTGCCAAATGTGTATGTAAAGTATGTATCATGTATCAAAGTCTTGCATGTATGTGTATAAGTCTCATGTACCAAACTTGGGAAAATTCAAATAATACCTAACTACAAATAATTCACATTGCAAATAATCATTTAGCACGTAACACATAAAAGGGAGTCCTAAGGTTATAGTCTAGGTCATTGTGTCTAATAACCTAATTCCCTATAACCTGGCTCTGATACCAATCTGTCACACCCCGACCGATGGCGGAATCATCGAGGCGGACAATGAAATGATTGTTCATAAGCACATGATCTACTAAGGTTGCATAATTCATTAATAAGATTTAAATACCAAATATCCAAATACAATTCAAGTTACAACACCCTATTCTAGAATATTACACATAATTATTTTACTAGGTCCAAAAGCCTTAGGTGTAGCACCTTCAACACATAGTCACACAATCACTTATCTTCACCTGAAACGTAATCCAAAACAAGTGTCAACTACGAGAGTTGGTGAGTTTACATATGTTTAAATAAAGTAAAAGTTTTAGTTAAAAATGTTTATACAATTCATAGTTTGACATGGTATGATATGGCATAATGTGGAGAATTCACTATATGTATACCAATTGTAAGCATGTAATTATGTATATAAGCATAAAGGTTTAACGTGATAGGCATAGCATACCGCTACCCTAAAAGTGATAGGCATGGAATCAAGACTATGTGGGTTACACATAATTTAAACCATCCTAAAAGTATTCATAGCATAACAAGTGATCAAGCACAAAAGCACAATAATCTACACATGTAAACACAAGTTGAATTGTATGTAAGTAAGCACAGATTACGTTTCACCCCAAAATGTATAAAAATGTAAATAGGGGATATGTAACTCACCTTGCAAGCGGGTATTTGTCCACGCGTGAGGGTGATAAGTATGTTGAAGTCTAAGCACAATGAAACCCTATGTAGATGAATGGGTATTATTGTATGTTTATATGTATGTGCGTATTCGTATTTAAATGAGTATATATTTTATAATAATATCCTTAATATTTATTTGTATAAAATGTGGTAGGAATATGATAATGGTTTTGTAAAACTTTAACTTTTAAAAAAATATATATATATATATATATATATTGTTTAAATATTACATTCTTAAATAGTTAATCATTATGTTTAATGTATTTAAACGATAATAATAAATAAAAAAGATAAGTCTTTATTTGACTAGTTATGTTGATATTTTGTATATTAAAATTTATTTTAATAAGTTTATTAAAAAAGAAAAACATTGCTAGAGTTTATATAAAGAAAATGAGACATTTTATATATTAAATGTATTTTATTAAGTTTATAAAAATGTTACAAGAGTTATAAAAATATAGGACATTTTATATAAATATGTATTTAAATAAGTTTATAAAAGTATTACAAGATTTATAGAAATATAAGATATTTTATATATAAAAACGTATTTAAATAATATTACAAGTTTTATAAAAATATAAGGTATTTTATATATATAAATGTATTTAAATGATATTACAAGATTTATAAAAATGGAATAGTTTATGGATTAAAAAGATTGTTTAATCGGTTTCAAAATAAACGAACGATCAAACCGACTCGTTTTAGTCTTTTGTGTATAAAAATGTTATTAAAATAAATTAAGAAAATTAAATAAAATAAAAAAAATCACAACAGGAGCAAAATGGGGTTGGGCCGTAGGCCACCCGGATCGAACCCGCGACCTGTGATACAAACACACACACGCATAACCAGCCGGGCTACTGCCCATCGCTGGTTATGTGGGTGTAGTTTAATTGATATACACACAAGCAAAACTGGTCGCTGGTCCTCGGCAACCGGCAAACCATGTCCGAGGACATTGGTTTGCCCGGCAATCGATGGATTTAAGCCGCGAATTGGATTAGGGTAGTTTGCCAAAGGGTAACAGAAGGCAATTGAATGGATTTGAGGTACCTCTTTGGTCGCGAAGGGTCTGGTCGGCAAGCTTTTTGTCCGAAAATACCAAGATAGTGATCTCGAGTTCCAGAGGGAGTTAGGCCGTCAGTAGGGGCGGTATAGCTTCGCACAGAAGAGACGAACACGATGGTGGTTTCAATTTGAAGTGAGAGCAGGTGGAGGAGGGTGGGCGAGCTCGTGCAGGTCTGTAGATGGTCATTTAAAGCCGAGCTCGATCCTTATATTAAAACACGAAATTGAGTATGTCCAGACACTCGTATGGACGAGACGAATCTGTCGAGACCTCTTGCAGGCGTGGAGGTTGACTGTCGGGGCTGTATTAGAGGCGTGGACTTTCGGCCATAGACACAATCAGGCTTTCCGTATGATTAATCGACAAATTGGTCGGGGGCTCTTGTTCGCGTGGGAGAGAAGAAGCCAGAGAGACCACTTTCGGCTGTCGAGGTGAAGGGAACAGCCCTGTCGGGGTGTTCGCCGGAGAAAGCCTTTGACCGCCGGACTATTGTTGGGGGTAACCGGAAATACGAATCGAGGTTTGGCAAAAATGGTCCCTGGAGTTTGTTTTGTCCAGAAACAGCCCCTCAAACGATTTTAGTTTTAAAACCTTCTAGTTTAGTTAATTACAAAACGAACCCTAAACTTTTTATTAAATAAATTAATTTAATTTCTTTTAAATCTATTTATATTTTATAAATTTATTTTCATTATTATTATTATAAATAACTTTTATAAAAAGATTATTTATATTATTTAAATGAGTTATGAAATTTTTAAATCTAGATTTTTATATAAAATTTTATATTAGTTTTAAAATTTATAAATTTCTAATTAGTTTAAATCCATAAAATAAAATACCTATTTGTATAAAACCAAATAAAACTTAAGCATACAAAGTTTTATAAAACTTATGTTTTTATTTAAAATCAATCATTTTGAATGGTTAATAAAATTGAAAACCATTGATTTATTTATATAAATTATTTAATTTAATAACATAATTTATATAGTTTATAACCTTCAAATATTTTTTTTAAAAATTAAAAATTCCTAAATTGAAATTTGCCAATACACCGATTTGTATAAATTTGATTAAATATACGTGTATATGTTTTGAAATAAAATGTTAATATTTACACGATAAATTTCGCAACGAAAATCTTTGAAATGTCACAGAAAGCTCCAGCCAGTTCATCTATTGACTCATTTTTTTGCCTCATGAGGAGGAACTCCTCAGTCATCCTGTCCACTGCGGCCTGAGGGCAATGATATTTCAGAAAAGCCGTCTTAAACTCCTCCCAAGACATGGAGGTCACACCCAATTCATCCATCTCCTTTCGGAGATTCAATAACCATTCCTTTGCCCTTCCCGTCAACAATGGCACGCTAAACAATACTCTGTCCTCGAGTTTGCACTTTTTCGTCTCAAAGTTCGATTCCATATCCACCACCCACCGTGGCTAAGGATCAGGTCCACTTGCCCATCATACTCTTTAGGCTTAATCACCATAAACTCCTTTAGGGTACAACCTTGTGGTTCCCTCTCTTTCTCTTTCATAACCTCCTCAAGAGTGAGCTTAATAGCCACTCTCATTTCCTCAATCAACAAGGATGTGACTTGCTCAATTGCCTTGGCCACTTCTTCCTAAATCATTTCTTGGATTCTTGGATCTAACGGTTCATTGTTCACTTCTTCTGCCATCTCTTAACTGAGAATAGAACAAAACACTTTAACAACCTTACACTTACATTACCTTAGGTATCTATCACACCTACACTTTTATACGCATTAAGTATATATATATATATCTACCTATATACATACATACATATATAATCACCCTCACCTAATCCTTGTAAATGTTCATTGTCATATGGTTATCATAAAGACCCTAGCACATCTCATCTTATTAATCACATTGGCCAGACATGTTTAATAATACGTTATGCCCAATTGTAACTATCATATTAATATAACAAATCACAAAACAAGTTTTGACACACATAACACCTTGTCATTCATTCATACATATACATATATAATCATATATATATATATATATATATATATATATCCACTTTATCAAATCATTACTAACCTTTCATTTCCAAAAGCTCCGAGTCTTAGTCAAGTCCTTCTTGGATTCTCGTATCATTTTCCCATATCAAGAGCATCAGGTTTGAGTTTGGTACCACCCGCACCAAATCCCTCAAACCATTGCTCTGAAACCAAGTTTGTAACACCCTAATTTGAAACACCGATTTATAAACGTGGAAGAATTTGTCTCAAGAAATATTTTTTTTATTTTTTTTTATCTTCGCGTGTCGTGAAAACCGGGGCCGATCCTTCGCGTGGCACGAAGGAGTCCAGAAAGGGCAGGACCGGAGAACCAGGTCTTCGCGTGTCGCGAAGACCAGATCCGGGTTCTTCACGTGGCGCGAAAATATCTTTTTCAAAAAAAGTTTTGAGACCTGGGCAGTTTTCATACTTAACCAAATTTCCACCATTTTACATTTCAACATGTCACCAAAAATTCCCTACACTTGGGTTTAAACCAAAAGCATTTAAAACAAGTTTTAAAACATCTACCACTTTGTTCAAGCATCAATTTACATGACAAAAATACGAATGTCCGTCTAAACCCCAAAATCCACATGTACGCATACGAGAATCCCGCCAATGCCTTAGACTTGACTTGGACTATATCGAAGCCTTTCCTACATAACGTCACATGTAATAGCCATTAGTAGTGAAGATAAACATATCAAACAAGTAATTACATCTTATTTTCACTCATTCACCCATTTGACCCGTTTCCTCCCAATTTGTCATTAGGCTATAAATAACTTGCATTACACCTACAAGTTTAATTCGTTTCATACACCACATATATAATACCATTAGTAAAGGATATAAACATAACAACAAGTAGTTACAACTTGTTTTCACCCATTCAACCATTTGACCCGTTTACACCCAATTTGTCATTATACTACAAATAACTTGCATTACACTTTATAAGTTTCATTCCTTTCATTTATCATCCACAATTTACATTATTTCCATTTCCATTATGGCACATAGGCCATATACTCAACACCACATTTCCATTATGATGCTTAGATCCTAACTTCATATTCACCTATCTATTATGGTACTTAGGCCATAACTCCATATTCACATATCCATTATGGTATAAATCCCATAACTTCATTCATTCACATATCCATTATAGTATTACAACTATAATTACATTCATTCATTACACATACTATTTCATACATATTCATTCACAACACATTGTATGCACACATAACACATATACCACCCCTTATCAACAATACTAAGTAAGTGCGTAAGCACTTACATTGTGGGTTAGAAGATCCAGCACCACCTTTAAGTTTTGTAATTTGATTACCTAAGAATATACACCTAGTTTAGTAATCTAGTCATACATTACAATTACAATTGGGTTTACAACCCACTCTCCCATTTTCAACCCAAATTGACCCGTTTGGGTTATTTCCATATCCAAACACCCTCTTTCAATCCAACCTCACCTACTTAAGTTTCCTTTCCAATACCTTGACATAAATTTTTTAGTAAATTAGTATCTTTAAGTTAATTTGGTGTTTGTTCAAGTGTCTAATATCATATAATCACTTAATCATCATTAATTTATCATCTATTCATTATAATCCCAAAACCCCCAATTTTCCCCATATGAACCCTAACTTCTCATAATCAAAATCAAAAGATTCTAGGATGTTAATCACAATTTTTTACCTTTAGTTAAGCTAGATTATTAACAATCTAACACTAATTAGCCACGTGCATTCATAAATTTTGGATTTCTATAAAACCCACCAAGAACACCATAAATGGTGGATTCAAAAGGTGAAGAAGAACTTACTTGATGTTAGGAAGGTATTGTGTGGGTCAACACCCTAAATCCCGAGCATGCAAGCCTTTAATTTCGTTCTTGACTGGATTCTCCTCTTTCTCCTTCTTCTCTTGCAACCATCGACACCCAAACACTCAAATGAGTGTAATTTTGACTATCATTAGTCAAAATGGCAGATTTTTGCCATTTTACAATTTTAGTCCTTCAACTTTCATTCCAAAAGTAGTTAAAACTAGTATAATCCCATTACTAACTTGAAACCCATTTGTTTCAACTTATTTCTAAAATATTATTTTCACCATAATATTTATTTAGAAATATTTATTTATTTATAACGAAACTCGGATTTTGGTTCGTTACATGTACCCTCGGTTCTGGTTCTGGTTGCCAACAAAACTCACCTGCTCCCGATGATTGACGGGGCAATCTCTGGTGTCGTGGCCTCCCCAACACACCTCACACAACTGAGCACTGAGCTTCTGCGCTTTGATCCCATTAGCCATAGCTGCGAGTGCAGCAGCCACGCTAGTATCAGGAGTGACCTGATACACACCTCTAGGAGAAGAGGTGGATGCTCTAGCGCTAGGAATGGAAGTCTTAGTAGAGAGTCACTTCTGTTCAGCGAGAGCAAATCTCTCGAACAACTCCTCGCACCTAGCAGGCTCGAGTTTGTCCCTGATATGGCCTCCCGGAGCTGTGTTGAACATCTGCTGCTTCTCGAAGGTGAGACCATTATTAAAATTTTCCATAATCGCCCAGTCAGAAAGTCCATGCTGAGAACATCCGCTCAACAGCGTGTTGAACCTCTCCCAGGCCATGTGATAAGGCTCGTCAGGGTCCATCTAGAAGGAGTGGATCTGGTACCTAAGGTGAGCGGCCCTGGAAGGTGGACGGTATTTCTTGAAGAACTTGGCTTGAAGATCCTCCCATGTGGTGATAGAGTTATCTGGGAGGGTGTCAAGCCAAGTAGATGCACGCCCAGAGAGCGAGAATGGGAAGAGACGCAAATAGATTGCGTCCTTAGACACACTCGTGATATTGAAGGTATCACATATGTGCGCGAAGCAGGACAGGTGTCCGGGTGCATCCTCATCCTCAAGGCCATGAAACTGAGTAGCATGAGTGACCATGCTCATGACATGTGATGGGATCTGCCATGTATTGGTGTTCGGAATAGCGGGGCGTGTGATCAAAGATCTTGCCCCGGTGACCCCGTCACTGGCCCTCTGGTGCACGGTACGCCTCGTTGGTGGGTTAACATCACCCATGATAGGAAATGGAATTGGGCTAGTAGAACGTACCAGGGATTTTCACAGCTCCTTCAAACGCACCCGGAAGTCGCGGGTGCGCTCGTGTAGCTCTCGTTCGGTGTAGGTCCCGGGAGCCTCGTCGCGCAGCGGATATACACGGACTTGTTCTGTGATTTGTGTGGGAACCAAGAAACGAGACAGAGAAACACGAACAAAGATAAAAGATAATGAAACGACACGTAATCCATAAGAAAGAAGTCATCCCGTATTACAGACTACATACCGAAGCAGCACACATCTCTCATCAAAGCTCACGGTCCAGGGGTCAGGAGAGCTCGTCCTGACCCGGACACCTCTCAACCTAGTTCCAGAGTTCCACCTACAAATGAAGACAAGTCTTCTATTTAAAGGGGAAGGAACATTACCTGCGTACTTGTCTAAGTACGCAAGGTTTGGTCATGCGTACTTGACAAGTACGCAAGACAAAAGCCTTGCGTACTTACTAAGTACGCAGGACCAAACTGGTGTGCAGGCTAAGTACTCAGGAACACCCTCCTGCGTACTAGCCACGTACACCGATACATAGAATTTAATCTATAGTTACAAAAACATGCTTCTACAAACTCCCTCTTAACTATAGCATCAAATTCTATCTATCACTAACACTGATATGCATCAGTTTACAAAGAATGTCCTAACAGACTCCCTCTAAACTAATGACATCAAGTGTCTTCTGGCGAGACTTGATATTCTGGCATTCCACTTGAGATCTTCAAATCTTCAAACTTCAGTCTTCAGTTGCCGAGTGATACACACGACTCCCTCATAACTGTAGCTTTCATTATAGACGAAATCAAGTGCTTCAATAAGAACCAATTAACCCAACACACCTCATTGTAGTTCATCCTCTCAGCAGTAGCAACCTCCACCCTGACTTAGAATTCTGAGTCTGACAATGTCTTCCTAAACATGTAACAATAGTAGACTAAGACAACTCCAAATCAACTGGCATATGATAGAGGGTTTGAGTTTCCAATAACCTGCATCAAACTAATCAGCTCCCATAGGAATTCGAGTAAGATAAACTTAAGTCTTCAACCAGATGTGTTCAACTCTATCCTGTATCTTCACAAGTCAACCAAATTCCCGAAGATATTCTTTCCAATATCCCCTTTCAGTTTAAGCTCCATCTGAATAAACCAGAAACAAAATGATAAAAGGTTCCATCTTCAACTAATAATCCAACGGATATCCAGCTTCATCCTGAAAACACATGATAGAATCAAACACAAAATCATGCTCAGCAGTGATCACCTTATATCCAAAGTCCAACATTCTTCAATTAGATCTTCATTCCTGGTTTACACCTCCTAATCTGTATACGTTCACCGCGGTGAAGTTCCATAACTAGGTTGTCTATCTGGATTCCGCCCAGATCCCAAATGATAAATCCCATCATAATTGAATCACATCAAATCTTGAACACAGGCTTGACCAATGAGCACGAAAAATATAGTTTACACGAGAAATCATAGTTGAGATCCATGTTACATCAAAGAGGTATATATATAGGAAGTACCAACGACTTTTCCACCACCTCTTTAATGTCTCATGAATACTAGATTTTATCCCCCTTATTTATGTGTAAACAATGACCAGCTTCATCACCACTTCACTCAAATCCTCAAAAAGCATAACTAGCCATCTTCAGGATTTTATTCTTTTATTCCTTTGCAAAGATCCAAAACAGCAAATATTTGGGTTCAAGTTGTTCCAGTATTCATCCCCTATTAAAGAAGTATTCCGGATACTCGTAGCCTACATATTCAGGTTTGAATACCTAAACAAGATTATTTTCTTTCCAAAAGACCCAAAGCAGCCACATCTTCACAAATAGAACGAGACCTTTACCCGATGATGACCCAATTGCTCCCATTAGTTCAGCATTCATACCCTATTAAATAAGTATCCCGGATACTCGTAGCCTACATTTTCAGGTAAGGACACTTAAACAATGTATGACAAGTGGTATCATCCAACAAAAATCTCGTACGTGTTTCGCCAAGCCACATCGTATACAAATTCTGGTCCGGAAAAACCAAAATTACTATCTTCTTAAAAATGGCCTGAAACACGCGTACAAATGATCCCTAAAAAATTTTGACCAAGGAAATTTTTTTTTTTTTTTGAATCCCAGAAGCTAGTTCATGCGTACTTAATAAATACGCACATAAAGGGTGCTCATGCGTATTTAGTATATACGCAAAGCCAAGTGCTCATGCGTATTTGAAAAGTTCGCAAAGCCAAAATGCCCATGCATACATGCTAAGTACGCAGAGTCAAATACTCATGCGTACTTAACAAGTACGCAGGACAACTTCTCTTGCATACTTAGTAAGTACGCAGGACAAAACCCATGCGTACTTGGTAAGTACGCAGAAAAGCTGAATTTGCGTACATAACAAAAAGTAACAGCGTTCTTGACGGATCTTGTGGAGTATGCTCGAAAAGTTATGGATCTGAGAAATTGATGCTTCCAAAAGCTTAGAAATCATCATCTAACAAACCCTTAGCCTTCCAAACACCAAATGAAGTGATAACAAACTCGATTTTAAGGATTTTAGGTCTGAAAAGTACGAACTGCTCGAAACCCTAAAAAATCGAAACTTGAACACAAATCAATGAACACCGAGGCTCTGATACCACTTGTAGGTCCCGGGAGCCTCGTCGTGCAGCGGATATACACGGACCTGTTCTGTGATTTGTGTGGGAACCAAGAAACGAGACAGAGAAACACGAACAAAGACAAAAGATAATGAAACGACACGTAATCCATAACAAAGAAGTCATCCCGTATTACAAACTACATACCGAAGCAGCACACATCTCTCATCTAAGCTCACGGTACAGGGGTCGAGGAGCTCGTCCCGACCCGGACACCTCTCAACCTAGTTCCAGAGTTCCACCTACAAATGAAGACAAGTCTTCTACTTATAGGGGAAGGAACATTACCTGCGTACTTGTCTAAGTACGCAGGGTTTGGTCATGCGTACTTACTAAGTACGCAGGACCAAACTGGTGTGCAGGCTAAGTACTCAGGAACACCCTCCTGCGTACTAGCCATGTACACCGATACATAGAATTTAATCTATAGTTACAAAAACATGCTTCTACATTCGGGGTCTGGAAAAGTTGAATAAGGTGGTGACCCCTGCGAACGAGTATTGTGCATAGACAGAAAGACACTAAAAGGAAAGAGAGAAAGACTCAAAGACAGAAAGACTCAATTCTAAATTAGACACACAAATAGCATGTAGGACAAGCACACAAACAAGACTCAAAAGAAAAGAAATAAAAAAACCAAAAATCAAACAAAGAACTAGTCAAAGTTAATATTGCTATTGCCAAGTGTCCCCGGCAACGACGCCAAAAACTTGATGTCGCCCAGACAACCTATATAAAAACTAACAAAACCTAACCTAGACTCCTAAGTAATAAATGGAGTACCTTCGACTAAACCACACTGACAGGCAAGTAGACCTATCGAGTGTTGCACAACTTAATGTTAAACCGAGTTATCGAACCCTAGAGACACTACTATAACTATATTAGACTCTGACTCGGACTAAAGATTGATGATTGGGGGTCGACTACACTGATGATTAGAACTAATAATGCAGAAAACAAGGTCGAATCAAGCTATCAAGGTACTAAGGAGGAGATCAGATGGGAAGAATACTACCTAGGTAGGAATCCTACTTGCAAAGCATAACTTCTACCGTTTCTAGAAACTAATATGGATCTGGGTTTCTAGGGAAACAGCTCTAAACAACCTAGCGGATCCCTAATCATTCTCAGAGTGTCACCAACTAAGGAACCTAAAGATGTAATAACTCACCAGATAGTAGATTACCTTTCGGTCTCTCCAACAATGATAAAGTACCAGAAAGACAGATCACCTTTCAGTCTCACTGTCCACAATACATTTGAAGAATGCACGGGGTAATCTCAAGATAACAACTATGACTCAGAAAAGCAACAATCACTAGACACCTAATTGTTAGGACATAGATTGTATGACAAAAGCTTTGTAATAGTTTAGATCTAAATGTCTTTATGTTTTTGTATTAAATGTTTTCTAAGTGTTTATACAAGTTATGCTAGAGGCGAACTTGTCAAGTTCGCCTGATCTATCAGAAGCGAACTTGTTAAGTTCGCTTAGACTGTTAGAGGCGAACTTAATAAGTTCGCTTAAGCATCTTTGAGGCGAACTTAATGGCAGAGCGTGTGTCTATAAATAGGAGTTTACAGTTTCAGTATAAGAGAGAGAGAGCAGCAAAGGGACTGATCGAACAAGAATTATGTAAACTCTGTGATTGTTGGAATACAAGTGAATGTTATTTACCTGATTGTTTCTATTATCTATTTCGTATGCAATCGTTGATTCGGTAGGATTCCGCACTCCGCATTAACGATACGTCTTATTACAAGAACGATCCGTAGAAGAGCCATGTGGACCTACAAGTGGTATCAGAGATTATGCTCGTGATTCTTGGTGATTTGAGACGTTTTTGTATGCAAATAGACAAGAAATTGATCACCTTTTCGATTTTTCATTTCCATGGAGTTTTACAAACCTTTTTGATTTTTCATTTCCATGGAGTTTTACAAGTTCTTGAATATTATTTTGCTGCTGATTTGGTGATTTTGAAGTGGATTTTGAGGAAATTCATCTGATAGAAGTGTTATAATTGATAAAATACATAATCCTACGGTTCAATTTTGTCTAATTCCTTCAAATCAGTGAGATATGAAGATTTTTGGTAAATTTTTGTTCGTGTTTTTGAGAAGCTTTTCTTGATTTTGATTCTATTGAAGCAAGCGAACTTGATGAATCTGTGTGCAGGCGAACTTAGCAGGCAAACTTCTCAAGTTCGCTTCTCCCAATTCAGGCGAACTTAATTTTCTAGGCGAACTTACTGGATTTTCTGGATTTTTTTTTATTTAAGCGAACTTATTAAGTTCGCTTGATATCAAATTCGCTTGGGTGTATTTGAAGCGAACATATTATCTTCGCCTAAGGGTAAGCTTGTTCAACACATGGAAATTTTTTCTGGAAAAATGGCAAACCTCCAAAGTTGTTAAGTCTTGCAGATTATTCTAATTGGAAAGATCGGTTTGATCAGTTTGTATCTTTCACTGATACAAGTCTATGGATTCCAATCTTGGAAGGTTATACGCATCCGACATACACTTGGATGGGAAGGGATGATGTGTCGAAACCGGTGTCTGCGTTAACCACAGAAGAAAAGTTATTGTTTGATAGAGAAAAGAAAGCGATGGCAAGTATCTCGATGTTTCTTCCTAAGGAAATTTATCACAGTTTTAAATAATTCAAGTCTTCTCAACAATTGTGGGAAGCATTACAAAAGAGATGTGAAGGGAGTTTGGATGTAAAGAAGAGCAGAAAGGAATTACTGAAGAAGCAATTCTTAGTATTCAAGCACTTTCAAAATGAATCTTTGGATGATCTTGCTACAAGATTCTATCATCTGCTAAGTGAATTGTCGAGTGCTTCAGTGGTGTATGAGACAGAAGAGATAAATGATAAGTTTTTGGAGGCATTACCATCTAAGTTTGATGTGTATACAGTTTTGATAAAAGAGAATATCAAGTATAAAGAAATGTCTCTGGAAGAGGTTCTTGGAAAGATTCAATCTCATGATATGAATATGAAGAAGAAGGAGACTAATATGGAACATTTACAAGATCCTTCAATGTATTTTGCCAAGACTTCTGGTAAAACTGGTACAGGGGTTGCGTTCTTTTCTGGTGATGCTCAAGATACTTCTAATGATTGTAGGTCCCTAATTCAGTGCGTGACGGATCTCTAGACTCGCGGTATGACACGGTGATAACGTGCGGAATCCATGATCAACGTGCTCGTGTAACTCAATCAACAACAACGGTGTAAATAAACTCTTCGTATTTCCACCACAATATCAGTTTACAATAATTCTGTCTCTAATCAGTTCCTCCTGATATCGTGTCTCTCTCAAGTCTACTACAATTCTGTCTACTGATATCTCCTATTTATAGCCACAGACCTGCTATAGGCGAACTTAACAAGTTCGCCTCTATAGATGCTTAGGCGAACTTAAGTTCGCCTCTAATAGGCCAAGCGAACTTAACAAGTTCGCCCCTAAAGATTCTTAGGCGAACTTGAGTTTTATCAACAGTTACAAAATATGTCCTAACAAACTCCCCTTTAACTGTTGCTAACAATTCTATCAATTACAAGTCAAAGACTCTAAGACTAAGACATAATATCTTCAACCTCGTTGTCACCAGAATATGCTCCAACAGACTCCCCCTTGACAACAGCTTCAGAAGATTGTCATCCGTATTCATATATCATCAAACACACTGTAGTCTTCGTCTTGTTCATCTGCACTTTCTCTTTCTATCTAAAAGAAAACTTGGGAGAAGGACCCCTTGTCAACTTCTGTCTACAATTTTCAATTTTGGCAAAGGAGAACAACCAAGAATAACAAACAATTAAGATTTCCATGGAAGTTGGAAAAATAAAATCTTTTTGGTTTTTCAAGCATAAGAAACACAAAATCTTTTTGGTTTTTCTCTATATAAACTGAAATGCAAAATGCAAAATCACATCTTTTTGATCGAACATCATGAGTAAGAAGATTATATTAGTATATATGAGATATCAATCACACATCTTGGATATAAAATCCATATAATATCAAATGGTATCCTATGTCATTCTTTCAAGCCTTGACCAATCAAACCAATATCTTTCAAGATTATCACACTCTATCTTTTCAAGACTTTCATATTGCATTTTATGATACGTGATAAACATTCAAAGAAAATTGGATCAGTCTATGACACACAAATTCAAATTGTCAATATTATAAGATTTGAAACTAAAGCATCTCATTCCCACTTTCTTGTGAGTTATGGTACCATTTAAGTATGAAATACAACATGTACCCCACTAGTATGCCAACAGAAAGTAAATGCACTATCTTCAAGACATATGAGATTTTACTAAAGATTATCCGAATTTCCAGAATGAGGAGACATCACTTAGCACATGAATAGCATAATCCAAATTGGATTGTATAGGAATCAATGAGATTCAGAATCGAATGATTCAATGTTTTGGCTTATATATGTGGAATCATAAGATTCAGGTACGTGGATCCAACTGTTATCTAGATTATGAATTCAATGGAATCAGTAAAGATGATTTATCAATATGATCCAAGGGCTAGTATATGTTTAACAGATGTTGTCAAGTACATATCTTGATTATACTTCAAATTGCATGCTTTTCGGGACATGGGCACTTAAGCAAATCGAATGAATAGTGCTAAGGACATAACCCGAAACTGATCTCATAGGAAAATCTTTATTAAAAGCTAATATTCTATATTTGATAGTGATCTTTTAACACACACCCAGGCATAAAATGGGTTCAAATCAAAGTTGTAACATATGCAATTATGTTTTCACACTACTAATGGTTCAGTGACGCTCTTAGTCTACTGACAATTCAAATTATATGCATACACAACACTATCATTTCCTATTTGTGCAGTCTCTAAAGTTTAGATCAAAACATATAATTCAGATATATTAACATAAAGCACCAATCAGTCAATCTAAGGTCATGTGTGATAGAACATCTACTGATGTACTATCATCTCTTCTTTAACTTCAAGTAATGTCGATTTTATCTTTTTCAATTTGTTTGGCTTTTTCAAAATCTTTTTAAAAGAAAGTAAAACAAACGAAAATAAAATCTTCCACGAAAACATTTTAAGAAAAACATTTTACTTGGTTACTCAGGATTAAGCAAGTCAATCAATTAAAAACTCAAACCGATGTAATCCTGTAATTGAATGCCTTTGCCTTTGTCAACACAATCTGTACTCCCCCCTGTCCTGTAAACTCCCACTCAACTAGTCAAATGGTTGCATCAACAACTTTATGCTCACCATCGTCATCCTAAGTTTTAGGTTATCATTTGGACTTTGTAAAACTCTTTCCAAAAAATTGTGTGTGACATATTCTCCCCCTTGAGCATCAAGTCGTTGAATCAAATAGATTCTCAGTTATCAACAACTCTTTACTCTTGCAGATGTCATTCCCTGTCATGTGCTTAGAACCACCACTATCAACAACCAAAATGGTATTAATAGTCCCTCTTGGTAAATCCTGCACATCTAACAAGAAACATTAATTTGAAATTGGGACCCAAGCCATGGCAGTCATGGGTTTTCCATCTGTATCAAAATAATAAACCTCACTCTATTCACAATCGAATCTCTCATCTATTTTCGGAGATTGTTCCGACGAGTCAGAAACATAAACTTTAGATTTCCAAACAAACTTCTGTTCATTAAGTTCATTTTGCTTAAAATGTGAAGTGTTTGAACATTTTCCTTCATTTGAAAAATGTTTAGATTGTGAAAACTCTTATTCTAAAAGTTTTCTCAATCTTTTGTTTCTCCTCCGTCTTTGAGGTCTAGAAAGCCTAACCTCAGATTTTGAATTACCCTTTGGTGTATCACGAGGTTTAACCATATTTGGGTTAACATAAGGCTTACCATGAGTTCTTACCTTTCTTGGAGTAACATGTCAGTTACCTTTGGTGTTGTGAGGACAAGCAATCCGAATGTGACCCACAAGACCACAAGAAAAGCAAGATCTCGTCTCACGATAATCTCTCATATAAGGAATATTCACACGATAAGATGCACTTGAAGAAGATTCTCCTACACGAACTTCTTTTTGCTTTATTTTCTCTGGAACTCCAGATTTTGCAACAGGTTTTGATTCAGGCTTCATCTTCTCAGGAAATACATGCTTCTTCCCTTTATTTTTGTAAGGACATGTCACCACAATGTGACCCATCTCATTACAATGAAAACATGTATGCCTTTCTTTATAATCTCTGACATATGGAACTCTCCTTGAGTTTGAAGAACTTCCAAATGTATTTTTACCAGATGAATTAGAATCAACCTTTGAGTCTTCTTTCTTAACAGCTTTCGATATCTCCTCTACCTTAGCTTCATCAAAATATTCATCATCACTCTCATCAGAATACACCATATCTTCACCTGTGACTGGATTCACTTTCAACACAGTCTTAGGATCTAAATCCTCATCTTTTATAATCTCAAGTGTAATAGAATAATTTCCGTTGAATGGTGGAGGAACATAACCAATACCACTAGTTCCCTTCCCCTCTTTAGTATTATCATGATAATGTTCTAATAAGAATGATGAATTTCCAAAGCTTTCTAACTTTCTATGCAATATGATTACCTCTGCTTTAGATTCAGCTAGTTCCCCATCTTTCTCAACAAGATCATTATTTCGTTTCTCAATTTCTACAAAGGACATATCCAGGTGATATGCCTGCTCTTTGATCTTCAAAGTCAGAGAACTTATATCCCTCTTAAGTGATTCTATTCTCTCAATACACACATTCTCATTATCTTTTAATTTCTGATTTACCGTGTGCATCGATTTCATATCACAAATGAGGTTTACATTGTCATCCATAACCCTCATCATTTTATCCTTCACTGAAATACAGTTAGAACAAAACTTTTCAGAGATAGAAACTACCTCAGCTTTTACTTCTGAAGAAGATGCACCAGGAGCCATGAATATGTCATCATTAGCTTCATCCTTTTGATCAACAATGACAGGCTCTGTATCAATTTCTGATTCACTCAAATCATCTTCAACTGTCTGGAAGTTTACGTCAGTCATCATATCACTCTCGGTAGACTGAGTACTTTCACCAGATCTAATACTCTCACTATCACTTAACTCGGTAGAAGAATCACTTTCAGAAACACTCTGCTTTACTACTTCTTCTTTGATCCAGACCACAAACGCTTGAGAAATTGCTTCACCCTTTTTCTTCAATGCTTCCCATAGATCTCTTGAAGTTTGACACTTTCCGAGACTATGAATGATTTCTTTAGGTAAAGACATCGTTAAAGTTTCACGCGTCTTCATCTCTTGATCAAACTTCTGCTTTTCTACTTTAGTAAGAGCTGTCACTGGTTTAGGAACATCATAATATCCCATATAGTCATAACTAGGATGCGCATATCCTTCAAATATGGATGTCCAAAAGTTTTCATCAGTTTCTGATACGAACTATTCGAACCGGACTTTCCAGCTACAGTAATCTGATATGCACAAAAGTCTCAGTGGCATAGTTCCAATCTCATTATCATCATAAGAAATTGACATTTTGAAATTTGTGCGAACAAATCCGAAAAAAAAAATTCCCGCCAAAATACTCTTTTTAAAAAATTTCAAAATTTCAAAAATGATTCAAAACAAGCATATAAACTTTCCCTAAAAAATTTCCCGCCAAAATACTTTTTTTTTTTTTTAATATCAAGCGAACTTAATAAGTTCGCCTGACAAAATTCACCTGAAACTGACCCGAGCGAACTTGACCCCAAGCGAACTTGACCAGAGCAAACTTGTCAAGTTCACCTGATTAAGTTCGCCTAATCTGCACCAAGCGAACTTATTAAGTTCGCCTCTCTAAGTTCGCCTGCAACAGAATTGCTAAGTTCGCCTGCATCAGCTGTTCAACCAAACACGAACCAAAAATTCTGAAAATCATCATATCTTGCTGAATTGATGGAATTTGATTAAATTGAACCATAGGAATGTGTAGGAACTAATTAGGAACACTTCTATCGGATCAATTTCATCAAAAGAATCCAAAATCAATTCAAAATGATCAAAAATCTTCCATTTATATCAAGAAAAAAAAATGAAAAATCTTCAAAATCTCTGAAATTTGATGTTGATTGGACACGAAAACACCACGAATCTTCTGCTAATCTAGAGCAAAAGCTCTGATACCAATTGTAGGTCCCTAATTCGGTGCGTGGCGGATCTCTAGACTCGCGGTACGACACGGTGATAACGTGCGGAATTCTTGATCAACGTGCTCGTGTAACTCAATCAACAACAACGGTGTAAATAAACTCTTCGTATTTCCACCACAATATCAGTTTACAATAATTCGGCCTCTAATCAGTTCCTCCTGATATCGTGTCTCTCTCAAGTCTACTACAATTCTGTCTACTGATATCTCCTATTTATAGCCACAGACCTGCTATAGGCGAACTTAACAAGTTCGTCTCTATAGATGCTTAGGCGAACTTATAGGCCAAGCGAACTTAACAAGTTCGCCCCTAAAGATTCTTAGGCGAACTTGTTAAGTTCGCCTCTCGGTGAATTTATACAGAATTTTATCAACAGTTACAAAACATGTCCTAACAATGAGCAGTGTTCTGGAGTTCCTATTCATTCTGGTCATTCCAGTCATTCTGGTTTCTCTACAACTACAGCGTCTTCATCGTCTAGAACTCACAATTTGAATCAAAAGGTTGCTGATGATTATTTGGCTATGTTTTCCTCATTCATGGCATCGTATGAAAATTTTATTGGAGGAAAAATTCATGATCCAGAGGTTATTGAAGAAGATTTCAGACAGATTGATCATGTTGATCTGGAAGAAATGAACATTCAATGGAATATGGCTATGCTGATGCGACAAGAAAAAGATTTTCTAAAGAAGCTTGGAAGAAAATATATTGGCTCTAACAGTCGATCACGCATGGGATTTGATAAAACCAAAGTGTGTTGCTATAACTGTCAAGAGTATGGTCACTTTGCTAAAGAATGTGTGAAGCCAAAAGTTGAGTTTGATTCTCAGAAGAAGCCGAACAACTTTCAAAATAATCGTAATCAGTCACATGGTTCATCTGGTAATTCTAATCATGCATCTACATCATCGGCTTTGGTTGCTCAGAACGATGAAAACTATGACTGGGGTATTCATCTGGAATATTTGGTGGGTACGGTTAGTCAAGCATTTGTAGCAGAGATTCATTCTGAAAAATCCGAAGAGTCGACTGATGATGATAGTTCGAGTGATGGTGAAAGTGTGTCGAGTGTTGATGAAGAGATTGAACAAGTACAGAATGTTGATTCTGATATCGCATCAAGTGTTGCTGAAGATGATATTGTTTTAACTCAAAATGCTTCAGATGGTGCTGATTCAGAAAATATTCCTATTGCAAAAGTATTCATGGCAGACATGTTTGATCCGTCAAAGGTAAAAGATTCTGTCTGTAACATTTATTTTTCTAATTGCATTAGTGTAAAAGATAAAATGCAAAAAGTTATGGATGATAACACAAATTTAATTTGTGATATGAAATCGATGCATTCAGTTAATCAAAAACTGAAAGATAATGATAAACTGTGTGTCGATAGAATTGAATCTTTGAAAAGAGATTTAAATTCTTTGGGGTTGAATCATAAGGAACAAGCATATCATCTGGATATGGCATATGCTGAGATTGAGAAACGAAATGAAATTGTTGCTCAAAAGAACAAGGAAATTTCTGATAAAGAATCTGAGTTGATCAAACTACATCGAAAGCTGGAAAATTTTGAAAACTCTTCTGTAGTATTGGATTACTTTAATGCTAATGCTGATCCTACTAACAGGGTTGCTGGAATTGGATTTGTTCCTCCACCATTCAATGCAAATTATGTGGTTGAACCTGAAATTATTCATGAAGAGGAAATAGATCCAAAGACAGTGTTGAAATTCAATCCAGTAACTGCTGAAGATATGATATATGATTCTGATTCTGAGGATGAGGTTTTTGATGATAAGGAGGTTGAGGGCATTCCAAAGGAAGTGCAACTTGATGATCCAAAGATAGTGAAAAAAGTTACCCGTGATAGATGCATTTTGACAGAACCTGATGAGGTGCAAGTTGAACAACCTAAGCTGTCAAAAATGTTACAATCAAGTGGTTTTGTTGCTGCTAGTTATCAAAATCCGCTTTCATCAAAGGTACCTACACAAATTTATTTACAAAAGAAGCCGGTTAACTGTTCAGTTACATCTTTTGAAGCTTATTCATCAGAGAGTTCTTCAAATTCAAGAAAAACTCATAATGTCAGAAATCATCATGATAGAAGAGTGTGTTTTCACTGTAATGAGGCTGGTCACATTCTGATTCATTGTCCTTATAAGAACCAAGGCAAATTAAAGATTGCTCCCTCACAACAAAAAGTGGTTTCGATTCTGAAAAGACCAAATGAGGGAAAGCCTACTTCTAGTGGTGCAAAGAATGTGCCGGGTCAATCATTTGCTAAAACTTCGGGTTTTAAGCAGCAGGATAAACTTAGTTCTAAATTATTTGTTTGTCAAGAGAAATTTGAGATTCCACATGTTGGAATTCCAAAAGATTCTCAACCTGAAGTTAAACTTTCTAGACGACAACGAAGAAGACGTAATAGGAAATTAAAGAAAATTTTGGAAACAACTGAATCTGATAATAATAAATCTAAAAATGTTTATCCAATAAATCAAAATATGTCTTCTTTGAGAAAGTCAAATAATAAATCTTATGTTCCAAAGGTTGATGACAATGTTAATTGTGAATTACTTGAAGTTGTCTATTTTGATCCATCTGGACGACCCAAGACCGCAATGGCTTGGGTTCCAATTTCTAACTGATTTTCTTTGTTTATGTAGGGACAACCAAGGAGGACTATCAACAATACGTGGTATGTGGATAGTGGTTGTTCTCGACATATGACAGGGAATATTCGGTTGCTTGAAGATGTCAAAAATATTGATGGAGGTTATGTCGCTTTTGCGGGAAATAAAGGGGGGTACATAACTGGTCAGGGTACTTTAAAGAATGACAAAGTCAAATTTGAGAAAGTGAATTATGTGGAGCAACTTGAACACAATCTTTTGAGTGTATCTCAAGTGTTGACAAGAAGTTTTCATTTCATTTCAATGATTCTGAGTGTTATATCTTGAAACCTGGGTTTATTATTCCTAATGAATGGATTCTAATGAAGGCTCCAAGGAGAAATGACACATATGTCCTTGACATGAGTGTTGCTACTACAACGGATTCAATTCCTACATGTTTACTCTCTAAGGCGTCTGAGTCAGATTCTATTTTGTGGCACAGGAAGCTTGCTCACATCAACTATCGAAAGATGAACTATCTTGTTAAAAATGATCTGGTTCTTGGTATTCCGAAGATGAAATTCTCTGTTCCTGATGATTGTATTCCTTGCAAGAAGGGGGAACAACGCAAGAAATCCCACAAATCTAAATCAAAGAATTCTATTGTAACTCCTTTGGAGCTGCTGCATATGGATTTGTTCGGTCCGATTAGTATCAGGAGCATTGGTGATAAATCTTACTGTTTGGTAGTAACAGATGATTTCTCTAGATTTTCATGGGTTAATTTTCTTGCTTCTAAAGCTGAAACCACTGAGTTTATACAATTCTTAATCCTCGGTTTGGAGAATTTGTTCAATCTGAAAGTCAGAAGAATTCGGAGTGACAATGGCAGCGAGTTTAAGAATAGTAAGATGGGTTTATTCTATCTACAAAAAGGAATTCATCATGAATTCAGTGCGCCATATGTTCCTCAACAAAATGGAGTTGCTGAACGAAAGAACAGGACTTTGGTTGAGACGGCACGCACGATGCTTGTAGATTCTAAGCTTCCAGTTACTTTTTGGGCTGAGGCTGTAAATACTGCGTGTCACGTTTTGAACAGAGTCTTGACCGTTAAGCGACACAACAAGACATGATACGAGTTGCTGAATACTCGGAAGCCGAATCTGGAATATTTACTACCTTTTGGTAATCCATGCACCCTGTTGAAAGTTAGAGATGTCCAAACCAAGTTCAGTGCTAAGGCTATTGAAGGGATTTTTCTGGGGTATGTTGCAAATTCTACTACCAAGAGGGTTTATAACAAAGAGACTCGTCAAGTTGAAGAATGGTTCCATATCGACTGTTCTAATCGGTCTTTACCTCAAATGGCGATTGGACCAGACTGGACTTTTGATTATGAAAACTTATTCAAGTCTTTTCATTTACCTTCTGATATTTCTCCTGAGGAAGCTGCTGTTTTATATGATTCATGTCAGGATGCACAGCATAGTGGTTTTCTACCAAATGCACTTCCACAATCATCGGTTCCATCTACTTTTGCTCCCGATCCTAATGTTGCTTCTTGTTCAGGACCACAAGAGTCTGAGAGTGAGGAAGACAATGCAATTTTTCAAGATTCTTCTGCTGATCTTTTGTTAGGTGATGAACCATTTCCTTCAACTCATGATCAAGGGGAGATTCCTACAAATCTAGACTCGGAGATTCCAATTAATCAGGATTTATCTTATCAATCTGATACAACTCAAGTTGATGTGTTGCCGGTTCCTGAGGTTGCATCAATCAAGGAACTCAAAGATCATCTGGTGACAAATATAATTGGGAATTTGTGAGATGGAGTGAAAACGCGTTCTATTATTGATAATACTTGTTTGTATACATGTATTAAAGATTCTGGTGTTCTTTATGTGTGCTCACATTCCTGTTTTATTTCTCAGGTCGAACCAAAGAATGTCGAAATGGCATTAAATTATAACAATTGGATAGAGGCCATGCAAGAAGAACTTGCTAAGTTTGACAAACTCAAGGTTTGGAATCTTGTTGATCTTCCAAAGGGTATGTATCCAATTGGTACAAAGTGGGTGTTTAAATGCAAGAAAGACGATCGAGGTGTCGTGGTAAGAAATAAGGCAAGATTAGTTGTCCAAGGCTTCAATCAACAAAAGGTAATTGATTACACCGAGGTTTATGCTCCTGTTACGAGGCTTGAAGCTAAACGGTTGTTTCTGGTTTTTGCTTCTTATAAAGGGTTTAAGGTGTTTCAATTGGACGTGAAAAGTGCTTTCTTATATGGAAAAGTCAAGGAGGAGGTTTATGTTTGTCAGTCGCCAGGGTTTGAAGATCCACTTAATCCGAATAAAGTTTTCAAGCTTGATAAGGCCCTCTATGGTCTTCATCAGGCTCCTAGTGCGTGGTATGAAACGTTGTCCACACATCTTATGGCCAATGATTTTGTTCGTGGCAAGATTGACTCGACCTTATTCATAAAGAAATCAGGGGGAGATTATCTACTGGTGCAGATATATGTAGATGATATTATTTTTGGCTCTACAAATGAAGGGTTGTGCAAATATTTTGAGAGTGTTATGAAGTCGAAGTTTGAAATGTCAATTATGGGAGAGTTATCATTTTTCCTAGGTTTACAAGTGAATCAAAAGGAAGATGGTTTCTTTATTCATCAGTCCAAGTATGTCAAAGACATCTTGAGCCGGTTCAAGATGGAGGACTGTACCCCATATGATACTTCGATTCCGGTCAATCATAGATTGAATTCTGATCCGGATGGAAAAGATGTTGATTACCGACTTTACCGGGCAATGATTGGATCTCTCATGTACTTAACCGCTTCAAGGCCAGATATAATGTTCGTTGTGTGTATTTGTTCCAGATTCCAGGCAAAACCAAAAGAATCTCATTTGATTGCAGTAAAAAGAATCTTTCGTTATTTGAAAGGAAAACAAAGATTGAGACTATGGTTTCCACATGGTTCTAACTTTGATTTCAATGCATATACTGATTCTGATTTTGGTGGTTGTTGTTGGACAGGAAATCTACTACAGGTGGTTGCAAGTTCTTGGGTAATCGTCTAGTTTCCTAGCAATGCAAAAAGCAAACTACGGTCTCCATTTCAACATGCGAAGCAGAATACATTGCTGTTGCAAGTTGTTGTTCACAGATCTTGTGGATCCAACAGCAATTAAGAGACTACGATTTGAATTTCATAGGAACCCCCATGTTTATTGATAATAATGCTACAATGTCTATTACAAACAATCCTGTTAAACACAGTAAAACAAAGCACAATGAGATTAGATATCATTTTATTTGTGATTGTGTAGATAAAAAGTTGATTGAGCTGGTAAAGGTTCATACAGATGATAATTTTGCTGATCTTTTTACCAAGGCATTTGATCGTACCAGGTTTGAATTTCTGATCAAAATGATAGGTATGATCAATTCCGAATAAAAGTTTTTCAAAATAAGATTTTCATGGAAAATTTTGTTTTTAATTTCTTTTATTGCTTTATTACATTTCTGCATTTTAAATTTCAGTCAAAAAGTTTTTGTTTATAAAAATTCAAAACAAAATGAAAAATATAAAATTTGACATCATTTGAAGTTAGAGAAGAGATGATAGTACATCAGTGATTAGTTCATTACACACGACCTTAGTAGACCTTAGCCTAGGGGCTCAGAGGGTGTTTGGACTTGTGAATTTTTTTTGTTTGAAAATTTTTTTTGTTACAAAATTTTTTTTTGAATTTTATAAGTGTGTTTGTTATATGTCTAATGTGTTTGTTGTCCAAATACTTTTCAGATGGCTCGTCGTGTTGAGTACAAACATAACCAAGTGGCACTATTAGATTCTAACATGTCGGAGGCTGTAAATTTTCAAGGGATTATTGGATTCTTGAATCGTTCATGTCTACGTGTGGCCTTATCAGCAGATCCGTATATAAGCTTAGTGTACATTCAATAATTTTGGAATACGGTACATCAAGATACGGATGTTGAACCTCATGTTCTTCGTGCTAAAGTAAACAATACAGAGATTGCTATCTCAGAAGAGACTATTCGTGCTGCTCTAGCTGTTGGAGGTGCTAATGACGATCCTATGTCATATCCTGGAACATTGATTATGGGATGTTTTCAGAGGATGGGTTATCGTGGAAGACCTAATGATACTCAAGCTCGTAAGGGTGGTTTAGTTGGAGAGTGGAGGTACTTCATGCACGTGATTATCCAATGCTTATCTCCTAGAAAAGCTGGTACCGATGGGTTAAAGAGTGCTCTACAGGCTGCAATGGTGGCTTTGACTTTCAACAAACGGTTCAACTTTGCTCTTTATATATACCGGGAGTTGGTTATGCAGATTAATCCTCTAGAAGGTCAAGGATTTCTAATGTATCCTCGGTTCATCGAAATGATTATGAATCATCTTATTCCTGGTCTCCCACAGCATCCAATCCGTTTAACTTTGACTCCGATGTCAAAACGTATCTTTACTGATTGCACAAAGGTGAAACAACAGAATGCTGCTTTGATTCCTGTTCAAACTCCTTTATTTGGTCACTTAATCAATCCTGATTATGTTGAACCCCCAAATAATAATTGGTTTCATCCTGAGGAGTTAGCTCAAGGGCAAGGTCAGAATCTACAACAACAACAACAACCTCAACCACAACAACCTGTACAAGTTCTTGTTCAACAACAAGTTCCTCAATAACAACAAATTCTTGTTCAACAAGTTCCTATTCCACAAGTGCCTGTGAATGAACCTGTTCAAGAAGAAGTTGTTCAAGAGCATGAACAAGACTTAGGTATGAATATGGAAGATTTTAATGATGAAGCTGTGAACTCGCCCATTCATGAACCTGAAGGGAATGTGGTGGATGAAAATGATTCTAGTTCCAGCTCAAGTGATACAATTTTACCTGTTTCTGAGAGTACTGACTCTGATAAGTCTATAGATTTTTGCTCAGATCATTATGAGAGATTGGCTAATGTGCCATTGGCAAATGCTGGCAAGCGTATTAAATCCAAAGCCAGAAGACCGAGACGTAAGTCTGTTCGGGATCCTCCTTCCGGATCAGTACTTAGTAAGAGAACATTAGTTGATGAGAGTTCTGATTCAGATAGTGATTTTAATCTGGATCCAAAAGCTCAGAAGCTTATGTCTGCTTCTATTGCTGCTTCTCATTCTTCACAAGGTGTTGAGGATGCTAACTTTGTTACTTCCTTATTGATTACACCTCTGAGATCTAAGAATCCATCTCCTATGCTTACTCCTGTTTCTCCTGTGATTACTCCGATTCCGTCTGTTCCTCAATCTTCGGCTGGTCCTTCAAAGCCTTCTAATTCTGATAGGATTACTTTACTTGAATCACAAGTGCTTGCTTTACAGAATCAGGTGGATACTCTTGTGTCTACTGATGCTCAGAGACAGCTGTTTATTCAGACTCAAGCTACACAGATTGCCGACATGCAATTATTGATGTCCAAACTTGTTGAGCGTCTTGACACTCAGGGGGAGTTAAGGATACATGATACATGTCATACTGATTCTATTCAACGAAAGGATGATGAAGACAATGATCCTACTGGTAATGCTGAGGGTGATCGTCAATACGCTGCTGACGTTAATCCTATATCAAGAGTTCAGGGGGAGTAGACATCACAAATGATTGAAGGAAACAAGGATGACTCTGGAGTTAATGAAGAAATTCTATTATTGGAATTCTTTACAGACTCTGAAGAGGAAGAAGCTGAGAAGATAGAATGTCTGGATGATATTGATGAATTATTCAATGACATTGAAGATGAAGTGTCTGATAATGAAGTTAAAGAAGGAGAGATAGTGGAGATAGAGATAGAGAAGAATAAAGGTAAAGTTACTTATGAAGGTTGTAATGGTCTGAATGTCCCTTATAACTTCATCCAAGATGATGTTATTCCTGAATTCTCTTATGAAGGAGTAACAGATTCTATGGACTCTATTGAAGATATCACTATGTCTAAGGATACTACTCAATCCAAGATTGGTACTGATGATGAAAATGTTCAATCCAATATAGATGCTGATACTAATGCTACTCACACTGTGTCTCTTAAGCTGAATGAAGAACCTGTGATGTATAGAAATACAGGAATGACTAGAGAACAGTGGAGAGAAGTTATGAAAAGCTGGATGAAGGTGCTACCCGAGTCACAAGTACAACGTGCTCAGAAAGAAAGATATGTGAATAAGGAGAGGTGTATTGGAAGAATCATAAGTTGGTTTTATGATAATGACAAAAAGTTGTTTGCTCTTAAAAGATCTGATGGTGTTCAGTACTTAAAGCCTAGGATCAAGTATTTCAATACCTTGCCAATGTGTGAAATGAATGGTCTAGCTACTAAACCATTGATTAATAGATCAAATTGTGGTTTAGCTAATGTGATTGCCAATTTGATAAAGAAAGAAGGTGGTTTAGGGAAGTATGAAAGGCTAAAGCCTCAGAAAGGAAAAAGAGTGAAGATCATAGATCAAAAGACTGGGATAGTGACCTGGAAGTACAAGTTCAAACCAGTACGTGCTGTACAGAAGATACCATTGAAGAAGATTCCAGAAGATTTTCTTGGGAATATGAAATGGTGGTATGTAGATGTTAATACTAGTGAAGCAAAGATTGATTATAAAGATAATAAGGTCATTATGAGTTTCTATGATGCATTGAATCTTATTAACTTTTCAAAGAAAGATCAGAGGACGTTGAGAAAGAATGAGATCATGTTCACTGATGAACGAAAAGAACAAGGATTGCAGTACAAAAGAGTTTTGGAGATTTGTAGAAGATATGGAGTGCATGCAGGCATCAGATTACCGGATAACTGGAAGAGCTCATCATAAAGACTGAAGATCAAGCTATTGTCAAAGGGGAGTCTGTTAAGACATAGATTGTATGAGAAAAGCTTTGTAATAGTTTAGATCTAAATGTCTTTATGTTTTTGTATTAAATGTTTTCTAAGTGTTTATACAAGTTATGCTAGAGGCGAACTAGTCAAGTTCTCCTGGTCTATCAGAAGCGAACTTGTTAAGTTCGCTTAGTCTGTTAGAGGCGAACTTAACTTGTTAAGTTCGCTTAGTCTGTTAGAGGCGAACTTAATAAGTTCGCCTAAGCATCTTTGAGGCGAACTGGCAGAGCGTGTGTCTATAAATAGGAGTTTACAGTTTCAGTGTATGAGAGAGAGAGCAGCAGAGGGACTGATCGAACAAGAATTCTGTAAACTCTATGATTGTTGGAATACAAGTGAATGTTATTTACCTGATTGTTTCTATTGTCTATTTCGTATGTAATCGTTGATTCGGTAGGATTCCGCACTCCGCATTAACGATACGTCTTATCACGAGAACGATCCGTAGAAGAGCCATGTGGACCTACACTAATACCAACTTCCTCTCAGATGAAGACTAATCGACTATCTCTCACTTCTCGGGTATTGAGAAAGGATACACATTCAGATCTAATCTATACTTAATAACAACTCCTATGGATCAATATGTCTAGTAAACCACACAAACAACCACAAAGTCTAAGATCTAGATACGCAAATCAAACTGGAAGACATCCACAATCAACGCACGAAATTATAATCAAACATAAATCAGATTCACACACATAAATTCATCATAATTATTAACTCAATATTCGTTAAAAATCCATTCAAACGATTCCAAAACCGAATAAAAATCAAAGCTTTAACAAAGTATTCATCTAATGACCCAGGCAGTATTAGAGTTTTAGCCAAGAATCATACTCAAAACCAACAAAACCGCAGTAAAAGTAGTAAACATGGTTTCCCACACCTGAATCAAAGACCAAAGAACGGGAATTGAAAACCGAATAAGCTATATCTAACAAACCCGGGTCCAAAAGCCTCAAACTTTGTTGGAACTATTTGTAAACCATCGCATATAAAACAGTCTGAAGTCGGAAGAATTCTTTGAAGTTAAAAGATTTTGATCAAAATCTTTTCCAATCGAAATTGTTTTCGGACGAAATACATTTCAACCGAAATGTATTTCGGACGAATTCATTTCTTGTCTTCTTAGTATAAATCTTATATAGTTTGAATGCTTTGTAATGGAATTCATTTGCAATATAAATAAAAACTTGAGATTTACACCTTTAACTATGTGTTAGTGATTCTACCTTGTTCCATGATTCTTGTATCGGTGTATTGAATCTGGTACGAATAACATGAATTACAATTGGTATCAGACCTTTCGGTGCTCAGTTTTGGGAGATTCAAGCAGATTCAAGCAAGTTTCAATGTTAAAGTTTTCAACATTTAAAGATTCAAAAGTCATCAAATTGGATCGTTTTTAGTGCCATTTTTTAGTATTTAGCATGTACAACAGTGGAGATGGAGTTTAGGATGATTTTCGGGGCTTAATCTGACGTTCGGGAGTTGCAGGTCGGAATTTCACGAGTTTCAGTTGAATCGTCCGAAATCTCTGATTGAAGGGGTCGAAATCTCTTTTCGATCTGAGTTTTCGATCGAAATCTCAAGTTTGGTTCGAAAAGTTTTGTCCGAAATCTCCTGATCGAAATATTAATTTTCGACCGAAAAGTCTTGTCCGAAAAAGTTTTCGATCGAAAAGTATGCCTGAGTAAAAAATAAAAAATAAAAAATAAAATAAAATAAAAATATATTTCTAGATCGAAATTTCTGGAGGATGCTCGGAACTATGTTTGGCGCTGATTTTGAAAAAAATGAGGTACTTAAAAAAAATATAAAAAAGGAGGGAATTCTTAATGGCTGACGACGGGTGTGTGCATAAGGTGTTTGTAAATGGATTGGGGTATGTTCATCCAGATCTTTATAAGGAAAATGTGAAAGTAAAAGCAAGACAAGATCAACTAAAGAAAAGATATCAAGTCTTTGCACGCGCAGAAGGAGAATCTTTGACTAAACAATATCATAGATATATAGAGTTGATAAATGATCTAAAGGATGTTGATATTGAATATGAAAAATCAGAAGTCATGGATAAATTTGTCAATGCTCAACCACATGAATGGGAGATTTATAAACATAACATCAGAATTAAAGGATTAAAGTTTAATTCATTAGAGGATTTATGTGCAAAGCTACAGATGTATGCGCTCAAAGCGGATCAGAACAGAATAGTGATCAAAGGTGGATATGATTATGATTTTCAAGGAATTTGTAAGCGTATTGAATCCAACTTGGTTGCTGAAGCAATGAAAGAATCAGAGGAACTTAAAGCTTATTATGAACTACTCAATGAAAATATGTGTTCTGTGGAGTGTTTTGAGAAAATTGCTGATTACAAGAAACAAAATCAACTTCTGATGGATGCATTGAAATATTCACATAGTACGAACAAGATTCTAAAAGATCGTGAAAAAGAGTATAAAAGAAAGATTGATGATTGTGTCAAAGAAAATTCTCATGTGAAACTTCAGTTAAAGAAAAAAAAATATGAAATTCAGCTGTTGATTGAGAAAAGAGAAACAGAAAAGAAATTGTTGACAGAAAACATGGAGAAAGTTGCCAATACAGCAATCAAAGTTGATAAATAAACATTTCTGGGAAAGTTGCTAGTGGGATCATTGAAGCTCAAATACATGACAAAGTAAAGTCTGGGCTAGGATATAAAAGCATTGATGAAAACATTGAGGTTCAAATTAATGATAGCGAGATTGGATACAAAAGTGTTCCTCCTTCATTTACTACAAATGGATTTTATTCACAGATGCCTCAACCATACATTCCAGAGCCATTTGTGCCAAATGATTATACGTCGTTAGAGCCAAAGAGAAATTCCAAAGCAAATAAAGTTGAATCGAAGATTCCAAGTGATATTGCTTCTGATGATGATTGTGTCAGTGACAAATCTGAAGACAGTCAAGAATGCGTGGATTATTTTGATAATAAGAGTGGCTTAGGGTTCAAGAAAGATAGTTCACTTAATGTTAATGCCATCCCGTTAGTTTCGAATAAATTTGCTCTGCTCATGTTCGTTAAAGAGGAAGTACAAAAGTCAAAAGTTGAAGAACATAAATTTAAAGACAAGTCAGCATCTCGAAAGGGGCCTTATCAAAGAACATGTCCTGCTTTAAAGAAATGTTTCAGATGTGGAAAGTAGGGTCATTTATCAAGAGATTGTTGTATCAAGAAACACAAGTCTCCCAAATAGAATGTCGTTTCTCAACCTCAGAGAAAGGTCCAACATGAAGATCAATCAAGAATCATCACGAGGAAAGGAAGTTTAGGCTCGCCCTCATTGGAGAAAGAATAAGGAAAGGGCTGCAGGAAGGGATCTCGAGAGGGCTAGACTTTACAAACTTCGAACACCATCCGGTCTTGGTCACAAGAGTTTCAAGGCAAAGAATTCGAACCCCGTGTACCCCGATCAGAAAATCAAAAGGAACAAGAACATGGCAAACATCATGTGTTATCGCTGCAGTAACTATGGTCACTATGCATCTAAATGTCCACGTAAGTCTATTTCGAAAGTTTTGGTACTTGATAATAATGATGGAAAGGAATACCTTGTAAAGGGGACTGATTTAGGGGCATGGGATAACATATGGTATGTTACTACAACAAGCAAGCGTCACATGACCGAGAATGAATCCTTATTTGAAAATCTTGCAAAGACTTTTGGTGTAGAAACAATGACACAAGAAGGGGAAATAGTATTTGCAAAAGGTGTGGGGAATATTTGAATTTTCATTAGTGGAAAATTTAGAAAGATACCAAGTGTGTTTCATATACCCACTCTAAAGAAAAACATCTTAAGTCTAAAAGAATTGGTTAGCCAAGGTTTTCAAATAAAAATGGAGGATGAAAAATGTGAAATCACCAAGATGTTTAAGGATGATCATGTACAAACCTTTGATCAACAAGAAAATGAGGAATACTTTGAAAAGGAGAAGGACTATCTTGAAGAATACTTTGAGCATCTAGATCCTAACACCAATAAGGGTTTAGAAAGTAAGAAAGAATTTAAGTTTGAAGGCTTGAACTATACGGAGGAAGAAGCGGATAGGATTTGGAACTACATCGAAATGAGACGCAAAGGAGAGACATATGCAACACCATCAATTGTAAGTTGTGTCACATTTCTTAATATCCTTCAAGTTCATACTCTATTTATGAAGTACAAGATTTCCTTCAAAACCGAGTTCACAAGATTGGTCAAGTGGTTTACTTTAAGACTTCCTAAACATGCAAGATAGAATCTTTCCACCAACACTTGAAAGTGGTGGAGAAATTGATCTATTTGGTCTCTACATCTATGTACAAGAGGAAGACGGTTTTCAATCGGTGACACGAGATGAAAAGTGGGCACTAATCGCTGCAAAGCTTGGGTTTGAAATTAATAAAGCACAAGAGGTAAAAAAAGGCTTATGCACAATACCTAGATATGTTCGAATGGTATTACAAGACGCTCACCAAAAAAGGCTACTACACCGAGAAGGAACCGAGCAACCAAAATGAAGATCAAGAGATGGCCGAAGGAAGCACTACTAATATTGGAGAATCAAGTCAAGCGAAACCGAAATTTAAAAGCCAAGGTGTTAATGCAATCCGTGACTTTCCGAAGGGATGTGGTCCACGAATTCATGAGGATCTTGAAGACTATGGAGTTAGTGAAGATGAAAGCACTGAAGAGGAAGATCCAAGTGAAGACATGGAGGAAGACCCGGATACTACATCTGGAACAAAGGAGCTATGAAGGAAGGTTGTTGTGATCAGGCCACTGAAGGATTAAAGGGGAGATGTTGGACGTAAATTAATCCCTTCAACGGGCCTGGATCTGTTTTAGTTTATATTTAATTTACTAATGAGTTAAGACTATTTAATTTATGTATTTATGTATCTTTAATGGGCCATGTAACATATTATCCTTAAGTTGTTTGTTTGGGCCTGTGGCCAACAAACCTGAACAGAAACAAAAGCCTTCAAAGGCTGCGTACAATTGTAATAGGCGTATAGGACTTTTGAAGCGGTGCTTTGACGGTTATCCCTGAAACGTCGCACCCCTTCATCTCCATATATACGTTCATCAGTTTCTGAATGAATTTACCAGTTCGTATTTCTTCCTGTCCAAGTTTTACGTTTCTGTTTTGTTTCTCCATTATAGTACAATCACAAAATCATTATCATCATCTGTTTATTTTTCTTGTTCGTACCAAATCACCATGTACAATCGAAATCACTTCTGCAAGAACAAAAACTCTGAGGCCTAGAAATACTACAATTTGTAGGATAATAGTTGCAAAAAGGAAGGGAAGACAAGGTTATCAATTAAAATTTTAAAACACCATGATTAAAAAATGTTGACTTTTTTACATTTCTGTCATCTTTGAATAATAATTAGCAAATTTGCTGAAGTTTATATGGGAGCCCACAAAGTAGTTCAAAACCGGTATGATCAATGTGTTTATTTTTTAAATATTTGAAAAAATGTTATGTATGGGTTAATGAATAAATATAGTTACTTTCAGCAGTAATTTTGTGTGTTTTTCTTGAGTTTAGTGTGGGCTTTCTTAGGCCTGATCCAACATTCTTCACTACAGTTAATACTAGCAAATCCAGCTGTTGTACAAGAGATTTCGGCTGAACTGAGTCTACTTCCATACGAGGTTAGCATATTGCGTCGAGTAACTCTTTAGATAATTTAGCTTTCCAACTCTTTTATCTTAAACGGGTCAGATACACAGAGTTATCTAAAAATGAGAATATGATGTTGAGTGCATTTTTAGTGAAAAATAAAAAAAAGTATGATGGTTTTGTTTTATGTTATTAACTTTTTTTCTTACTAAAAGTTTAAAAAATATGAGAATAATAAACCTGCAAAAAGTAAAATAATATCAATTTTAATGAAATTTTTTACGGTAACATTTTTTATATTGTTTAGTTTTTAACTTTTTAATAAAATTATATATTTAACTTTAGAAAAGAATAATTAATTTCGTAATTATTCTTAAGATTTTCAACTTTTAGTTTTAATAAACCATTAGCTGTGTAGCACAATCTGTTATGAGCATGAGTGATTGATTCTAAGTAGATGTTCATGTTTTTAAGGAAACTGGTAGACGGCTTGGAATGGGAATAAACCTTCTTCGCGGTCCGCACCAGAATGAATCAATTGTTGGACTTCCTATGGATGAGTTGATAGAGAAAGCTGACGGGTTATTATTATTTAAAGATTAAAATTGGACATCTACTTTCAATATACAAAACATAAGTATGCAATTGTGAAGAAGTTAATGCTATTCTTAATTAAAATTGCAAATCTACATTTTTTATTATTATTTAAAGATTAAAATGGTCCTTATTAGTGAGCTTGAGAATGCATTTAGACACTGAGATGAAATGAGATTTGATTAGAGCATACAATTATTGCCTTATTGGACAATAATCATGATTAAACAAGGAAACCACATTCAGACTTGGTTTGAATGTGGTTTCAAACTATAAATAAAACATACATTTATAAATCTTTTCTACATCTTCCATTGACTACAGAACGGTCAAATTTGTGCAGAAAAACAAAGTAACATTTGAATCTGAAGTACGAATTTGACCACGAAAAATGGGAAGTATTGTTGGGATTCAGTGGTGATCAGTTTTGACTTTTTATCAAAACGGGTTTTTGACAGAGAAATAAATTAATTCAGTTAATTAATAAATACGCAGCGGAAAATAAAATCATAACCTATTTAACAGCACTGACAAACAGAACAGGATCTGGTTATGAACACGCAAACACGAAAAAACAATTAATCTACTGATAAAATTAATTATACCTTTGTGGTTAATAAATAACCGATCGAGACACCGAGGTACAACAAACAGATGCTAGATCACGAATCGAGACGCGAGAACGGGTGGTGCCGAGGAAGGCCGATTCGCGCAAGGCAGCGACTACGGCTGACCGGGAAACGCGGCGACGGGATAGGGTGGTACTAGCTGCTTCGAAATCACCAAACAAAAGAACGATTTTTTTTGTTTTTTTCTTGGCGGCTGTGAATCTTCGAAGCACACTCTAAACATATTAGATTTATAATTATATATAATAATTATAAACTAGTATAAATAATAATTCCCGTCTAACGAATATATATTAGTATATATCGTCTCGCTAACAGTTCGCAATTACCAGTTAAGCGGGTTAAGTGGATTTAATGTTCGTTGCCCTAGGTGTAACACTTACAGGTCATAGCTCGGCCAGCCGCGTTGTTCATCGGGTCGGTCCATAAAATCCAACAATCTCCCACTTGGACGATCCACGATAAATCAACGCAAACAGTCAGCGGCGCTCTAGCTGCACATGGCTGTCCCTAACAATGTATGACGCTTTAAAGTCATTAACCAAATATCTCGGTGTTAGTAACAGCTAACTAAAGCAAGACAATAGACTTATGGCAATAGTTGTCATTCATCCTTTCCGTATAAAATATCAATTGAATCAATGAGACATAGATTTTAGTTCATTCTCATATGGCGTTCAATTATTATTGTTCCCGATCAAGAATCAAAGTGGTCCAATCAAACACACAGTAAGTTTGGGTAAGGCCTTACACTTCACCAGTTTGAATCAACGACGGCGCCATGATGCTTATCTGTTACATATAATGCAAGAGTACAGAATCCCTTATTGACTACATACAACTCCCACTGAACTTCAGAACTATTCCTAATCAAAGTCTTTTTGACTGGCAGTTACGCGACAACGTTTGACAGTGATTAAAGAATGGTTCTTGGTAAACGGCAGTTCTAGTACGCATATCAGGTCATAGGATACTAATGAGTATACCAATAGCAAAACATCTTATGACAAAGATCCATAAAGATGATTTGATGCGAGTTACATCCAACGTCATTCAAAATGACACCTGTGAAGTTCGAAGTCAACTCCTTGAGCCGAAGTTCAGAAAATCGATACATTCAGAGACGTTCCCATGAGTCTGACCAACTACGGATAATTAAGAATACAAGATTCATGGATTAAACGTATTAAAATCGAACACAGTTATAAGAATTCAGAATTGCATTTAAATCAGTAAACCAAAAAGAATTCAAAAGTACAATTGTTTAATTGTTCACACATTCAAAATACTAAATCAAAACATATCACTAGCAAATCTAAGACCAATAGCATCTCTGTGAAGATCATGCTTGTCCTGAGTCATGGGTAAACGGGTCCGCTAGGTTTTGATCTATGTCTACTTTTGTGACACCCGACAATTCAGGTCAATATCCGTACATGTTATAAACAAGTTTACATTATAATTGTTTTTGTGATTTACTTAATTTCACAAACAAGGACATTAAGGCCTAACAAAAACCGTACATGGTCTCATTTCATATTTTGGTAATTCTAGGAGTTACCGGTTCACGTACCAGGATAACCCGACTAAATACGAACACTAGTGGTTAAAATTACACTTAAATCAAATGGTTTGATTTATTTAAATCCCAACCCACTTGCTTGACTTTCTCGACCGAAAGTCAGGGGAGCCATTCCCCCACTTGCAAGTTCACTCAATCTCAGATTAAAAACCATACCTCCTCAGTCGAAATCCCACAATCCCTTCCATACTTCTCATTTTCATACGGCAATTTCCCAATTCTCCTTCTAGTCGAAGTCCAGTTTAAGGCAGAAATCCACCACAATTCGGTATTTTAAGAAGATTTCAAGTGTTCTAAAGAAAGTTTAACAGAAGATTCAAGACTCTTCTCTGTTTTCTTTCATCATCTTCATCTCGGTTTTAAGGTAAAAACTCGATATTATCCACTTTATTTTCTTTAAAACCGTATCTAAGCCTACAAAAGGTTCAATCGCAAGTAAGATAACAAGAAAAGTGTGTCAAATTCAAGATTTGAACATAAAAATATACAGGACGAATTCTGTCAATCAAAGTGCAGTAATCGAAACTAGGAGTTTCGATACCTGTTCAATCGAAACTAGGAGTTTCGATACCTGTTATTCAATCGAAACTAGGAGTTTCGATACCTATTCAATCGAAACTAGGAGTTTCGATACCAATTTACCCAATCGAAACTAGGAGTTTCGATACTAGTTGTTCAATCGAAACTAGGTAGTTTCGATACATATTGCTCAATCGAAACTAGGAGTTTCGATACTACTTAGTTTTATGACGGTAAAGTCATGGTAATGTTTTCGGGAAAAACTATAAGCACTAATATAACTAACTCTGTGAACTCACCAACCTTTGTGTTGACACTTTCAAGTATGTTTCTCAGGTGACCTCTAGCCATGGCGCGGTTGGAATAGGCTAGCTATGTTGGATCAATTCCTAGTAGCTGGAAGGGCGTAGAATATCAAGTCTCAAGTCTGTTGTTGATCTAGAAGAACTTAGATCATAGTATTTCTTAGTTTTAGTAATTGTATATGTAATCAAGTCTTAGAAATCATTATTACAGCTTCCGCTATCGTGTAATGAACCAATCGTTACAACCTGTATTTATTTAATAAGTAAATAAATATGGGGGTGTGACAGATTGGTATCAGAGCAGTGGTTTTAGCGAATTAGGTTTCCTTAGTGATACCTAGGCTCTAACCGGACTCATTTAGGGACCAAGATTTCTAAGACTTGCATCACACTAAAAACACTCAAGACTTGAGCATAGGAATTCCAACCGTTGCCGAACAATTTGTGTAGACTATTAGTGCATGGAGTTACACTAGGGTACCGTTAGCTACACTAATACAATTACATGGCACATGTAGTGAACACTCAGACACGTACAACAATGTGAAAATAATAAACACTTATAACATGTTACTGTTCGGATTACGAGTCAAGAATAATGGGTACTCAACATACTGCAACCTTAGAAGATCGAGTTACGAGCTGAGCTTGGACTTCGACGACAACGATCGTCAGTTACCGATCTTGGTATCACAACAGGCTGAACTCGTACCAGAATCTGTACCTATACCTGCACCACAACTACTCCAGCCATGGAGGCAACTATCTTTCTAACGTATTTGCGATATAAATACTCTCATTCATAAGTTGTCGGATCGGATGCCTAGACTCTCGCCATGATATATGGCAGGCATGACTGCCCAGACAGAAGCAAATTCAAGGTGAATAAGCAGGACTAAATGGGAGAGAACTCCAAGGGTCAGGAGACCCAGACATACATCAGGATCATGTGGATCCATGCATATATACAGACTTGGAGCATGAGTTGCTCAACACTCGTTTGAGGATCTCTGCCCAACACATAGTGCCTGAATTTCACCATGCACATTTTTTTAGAGACACTGGTGGTGCCTCTCTACCCTTAGCCTCATCCGACAACTGCCATATTCGGCAAATTCATGAGTATTGGTACACATAATTAAGAGTAATCCGATAAAACAATGCACACTCCTGTACAAATGTGCAAACGCAATCTAATGATCGTTTCAAATCACTTTTGATTAAAAGCTAGGGATAGAAGAAACACTATAGGGATCAGGCAAGGCAAATCATCATTACGGGTGCACACGTAATCATAATTTGCAGTGCATGGGAACTTTAGTGAGTCTTGCTGTCTAAGCTGATGATCAACTCATGTTCTCAATCACTTGATTAAGGATTGGATCTCAACAAATCAGACTTCTCAATTTGGTGCTCACAAAGCATTCTCCTAGTTTTGGAGGAACGAGAGAAATTCAAATTGAATTCAACCAATCCTTAGTAAATCCTGAACGACGAAGAAATTCGCACATTCACTCTTTGATATTCTACTTGTCAGGAATGCTTCAAATTGAGCGTTACCACAACCAACACTTACAGTAATTGCACAACTATTGTGGGAGATTATAGCATAATCTCATGATCCATCATACAGTTCAATCTCACAATTGATTGAAAGTTACGCCAAGAGTGTTATGCACTAACTTCAGTAATAGGGCAGGATATTATTCTGACCCGCATACACATGGCACCTATGGATATTGTGGAAGCTCGACATGAGACAAGTAGGAAATCGGACATTTCAGAATATCGGTCAAACAGGATTGCTCTCGCAGCCATTGACATTCAATATACCTTTAAGTCTGACTATTTTCTCTGCAATAGATAAGCCGGGGTTGATGCTCAAACGAATGCCAAAGAAACCTAAGTGTGGACTAACGACTATTGTCGCACTAACCAAAACGACATGCAAAACCCTTAAAGGAGTCCCAAATGCGGAATCTCATGCTAATCTCATTAGCTCATGATATGCATAAAGGACGTAAACTCGAACTATTCACAATAGGCCACTGTCCACAAAGAGTTGAGAAGAATAATTTATTACTCTTTTATACTCGCACTTCCTCAAAGTTCATCTTGTTGGATGGATCCCAGATTTAGCCTAGAAAAGATGTGTGATTGCATCTTTCACTCCTAGTTTTCTATAATTGGGAAGCTCTAGAGCATCTATTGTTAAGAAATGATCTCTTAGAGTAGACTCAGTTAGAATACAAAAGTCTCGACGTTCAACACTCATTACCTCAAGTTTATCCTTGTGCTAAGGATTTTAAGGCTATAACCTGAATGAGTGGAATACGTAATGGTAAGTCACCAAAGTACCATTCAAACACTAAGGGAGTGCATACACACCGTATGACTAATAGTTGACTATCAGCTCTTTCTGCCAACTTAATGAGTTGACAAACCCATAGCCCATTTTGGGGAAAACACTAATTCGATGAGACCATTCTTACAGTATTATTATTCATTCCCTCAGCTAGACGGAATATGAATATCCCAAACAAACATCGAACTTCGTATGGCTTACATTCTTCGAAGGTATGGTAGTCGAGACATGAGTTTACATATCAAGACGCTACAACCCAAAGGCTAGTATGCCTTGAAAAGTAGTGCAAACAAAGGGGTAAAGTAGTGATTAGACTCGAAGTTTGCAAATAAGAGCTCCCGAGGAACATCAATTCTTAGCTCCATGAAGGCACATGGAGAGGAAAATCCTAGAAAACATGAAACCTGAAATAAGAGAAAAGTCTTAGTCCGGGAAAATGCTTTTGGAAAGCATAAGAGGGACAAACATAAAGTTTCATTTTCATACTTTTTCATTTCTACCCAATATACAACAAAAACTTGGACACCTCGTCGAGTAATTTTTTTTTTCATAAGACCGAGTTTCTCACCATGGGGAGTTCCGGTCCTGTTTGTAAAGAAAAAGGATGGAACCTTTAGAAGGTGCATCAATTATCGGGAGTTGAACAAGCTGACAATCAAAAACCGGTATCCTCTTCTTCGAGTAGACGATTTGTTTGATCAACTTCAAGGGTCCAGTTTCTATTCTAAAATTGATCTACAATCAGGATATCCTCAACTGAAAATTCAGGAAGAAGATATACCAAAAACGACTTTTAGGACTCGTTACGGTCACTACGAGTTCCTAGTTATGCCATTTGGCTTGACTAATGCACCGGCCGTTTTCATGGACCTAATGAACCGCGTGTGCAAGCCATACTTGAATAAATTCGTGATTGTATTTATCGATGACATATCAATATATTCACAAACCAATGAGGAACATGAACATCATTTGAAATCAATCTTGGAACTACTCCGGAATGATAAGCGTTATGCCAAATTCTCTAAGTGTGAGTTTCGGATTCGAGAGGTTCACTTTCTCGGACACGTCATCAATAAGAAGGGTATTCACGTAATCCCAACCAAGATTGAAGCTATCAAAAACTGGGAAGCACCAAGAACTCCGACTGAGGTGCGTCAATTTCTGGGTTCGGCAGGATATTACAGGCGATTTATCGAGAATTTTTCAAAGATAGCCTTGCCTTTGACCACGTTAACTCAGAAGGACAAAAAGTTTGATTGGACTGATAAACAAGAATCAGCGTTTCAATTGTTGAAGCAAAACTTTGCAGTGCACCAATCATATCCCTTCCCGAAGGAACTGACAATTCCATCGTGTACTGCGACGCATCACACCAAGGTCTGGGATGTGTATTGATGCAAAGAGAAAAAGTCATAGCGTATGCATCCAGACAGCTAAGAGTACATGAAAAAAAAAAAAAAAAAAAAAAAAAAAAAAAAAAATTATACGACTCACGATCTGAAATTGGGTGCTGTCGTGTTTGCACTCAAGATTTGGAGACATTTTTTTTATGGTACAAAATGTACTATCTTTACAAACCACAAGAGTCTCCAGCACATCTTTAATCAGAAAGAACTCAACATGAGTCAACTTCGTTGGGTAGAACTACTGAATGATTACGACTGGGATATCAAGTATCACCCTGGTAAGGCAAATGTCGTAGCAGATGCCTTGAGTCGTAAGGAACGGGTTAAAACTCTCCGTGTTCGTGCCCTAGGATTGACATTTCATGCGAGTCTCACGATTCAAATCCGGATGGCACAACAGGAGGCAATCAAAGAAGAAAACATTCAGAGTGAAGCTATACGAGGAATGATCAGACAATTAGAGCCAAAATCAGATGATACTTTATACTTTGCAAATAGAATTTGGGTGCCATGTTTTGGTAACTTACAGGAGTTGGTTATGGACGAAGCCCACAAGTCCAGGTACCCCATTCACCCAGGTTCGGATAAAATGTATAAGGATCTGAAAGAACTCTACTGGTGGCCGAACATGAAAAGAGAAATTGCTATTTACATCGGTAAATGCCTGACATGTTCAAAGGTAAAGGCAGAACACCAGAAACCGTCGGGATTGTTATAACAACCCGAGATACCTCAATGGAAATGGGAATAAATTTCAATGGATTTCATTACAAAGTTACCCAAAACACCTAGCAACTATAATACTATATGATAATCGTCAGTCGTTTGACGAAATCCGCGTATTCCCTACCAATAAAGGAGACAGATAAAAGTAAGACGCGTGCAAGGCTAAATATTAAGGGAATTAAGGCTAGGCATGGTATGCCAGTTTCCATTTTCACAAAAAGGGACAGTCGATTCATGTCAAGAACCTGGCAGTCTTTACAATAAGCCTTGGGCACACGCCTTTACATGACCACTGCATATCATCCCCAGATGAACGGTCAAAGTAAAAGGACCATCCCAAATTTAAAAGATGTGCTCCGTGTGTGTGTAATCGATTTCAGAGGAAATAGGGATACTCACCGCCGTTGGATGAGTTTTCATATAATACCAACTACCATACCAACATTAAAGCCGCTCCGTTGAGGCTTTGTATCGTTGTAAGTGTCACTCATCGCTATGTTGGGCGGTGATTGGCGAAAAACTTTTGACTGGTCATGATATTGACTAGGGAACCATTGACAAAATCGTCGAAATAAAAGATCGTCTGAAAGTCACTCAAGACAGACGAAAGAGAGTTGAGATAGCAACAGACGAAAACCATTAGAATTCCAAGTGGGAGACAAAGTCATGTTAAAGGTCTCACATTGGAAAGGGGTTGCAAGATTTGGCAACCGTGGCAAGCTTAACCCTAGGTACGTTGAACCATTTGAACGAGAGGATCAAATGAAAACAAAAATACCCATCCTTGTTTAAGGATACAACAGTTCAAGAGGACACAAATTGAATTTCGGGACGAAATTCTTCTAACATGGGGAGAATGTGACACCCGACAATTCAGGTCAATATCCGTACATGTTATAAACAAGTTTACATTATAATTGTTTTTGTGATTTACTTAATTTCACAAACAAGGACATTAAGGCCTAACAAAAACCGTACATGGTCTCATTTCATATTTTGGTAATTCTAGGAGTTACCGGTTCACGTACCAGGATAACCCGACTAAATACGAACACTAGTGGTTAAAATTACACTTAAATCAAATGGTTTGATTTATTTAAATCCCAACCCACTTGCTTGACTTTCTCGACCGAAAGTCAGGGGAGCCATTCCCCCACTTGCAAGTTCACTCAATCTCAGATTAAAAACCATACCTCCTCAGTCGAAATCCCACAATCCCTTCCATACTTCTCATTTTCATACGGCAATTTCCCAATTCTCCTTCTAGTCGAAGTCCAGTTTAAGGCAGAAATCCACCACAATTCGGTATTTTAAGAAGATTTCAAGTGTTCTAAAGAAAGTTTAACAGAAGATTCAAGACTCTTCTCTGTTTTCTTTCATCATCTTCATCTCGGTTTTAAGGTAAAAACTCGATATTATCCACTTTATTTTCTTTAAAACCGTATCTAAGCCTACAAAAGGTTCAATCGCAAGTAAGATAACAAGAAAAGTGTGTCAAATTCAAGATTTGAACATAAAAATATACAGGACGAATTCTGTCAATCAAAGTGCAGTAATCGAAACTAGGAGTTTCGATACCTGTTCAATCGAAACTAGGAGTTTCGATACCTGTTATTCAATCGAAACTAGGAGTTTCGATACCTATTCAATCGAAACTAGGAGTTTCGATACCAATTTACCCAATCGAAACTAGGAGTTTCGATACTAGTTGTTCAATCGAAACTAGGTAGTTTCGATACATATTGCTCAATCGAAACTAGATAGTTTCGATACCCTTCTTGCCAATCGAAACTTGGTAGTTTCGATACCCAACTACTCAATCGAAACTAGATAGTTTCGATACCCAACTACTCAATCGAAACTATGAAGTTTCGATACTCAATTGCCCAATCGAAACTAGGAAGTTTCGACATCTGTTCATCAGTCACATTGGGCAGTAACTAAGATCTGTTTTATAACAAAACAAGTATTGAACAACTAAGAGGATATTTTAAACAAAAGCAACCAGATTTACAAAGTCGGTGAACAATTTGCAATATAAGACATTCGGTCATAACACGAATTACCCTTTTTGAAATTAGGGTACGAATGGTCAAGTTGACTAGAACAATTATCATTGCAAGCATACACAAACTCAAGGTGAGTTCACGGCCCCCTTTTAACTCTTTACTGTTTTGTAAACATCGGGGGAGAAACATACTTACTTGTTATGTTTTGAAAACATGAATTACATTGCTTATACGTTTGACAATATGAACATTTTGGTTTAACTTCTTGTGAGTCTCCCAGCCCCACTTTTACTACTTGTTTTTAAATTGTTTTTAAACAAACGGGGAGAAAACTTTCTCAACTAAACAGCTGGACACAAGTACACACAACGATTGTTCGGATGAACAACACACAACGATTGTTCGGATGAACAACACTCAACGATTTAAGGAAAAACATACTTACAACTATTTCATGGGATAACAAGAGAATAAGACACGACTTTATGTTTACATGGGATGAGAACAACACATTGGAGGTCGCTAAAGTCCCCTGGAACAACATAGTAACCATTAACTGTAGCCTAGGGTCCTATGAATAGTACTATGGAGAGTGACGTCTCCCGGTCATGGTTAGTCGCGCTAATCATAATCTGGAGGATTTATGGCCGCATAGAACCTGATAACAATTATTAGGGGCTCACACATGTCATGGTTTGGTTACGCCTCATGTATGAACATATTATTTGTATTCCTAGCTAGTTTACAAATGGGTCAACAATTTTTATTCTGATTATCACATGCAACTGGAACTATTTACGAACAATTGAATTTAAACAAAAGAGTTTTGATCCGGTTAAAGTGATCATGTTTCTACAAAAGGGTTCTGATCTGGTTATAAGGATCATGTTTAAACATTGAATTTATGACGGTAAAGTCATGGTAATGTTTTCAAATGAAAACTACTTAGTTTTATGACGGTAAAGTCATGGTAATGTTTTCGGGAAAAACTATAAGCACTAATATAACTAACTCTGTGAACTCACCAACCTTTGTGTTGACACTTTCAAGTATGTTTCTCAGGTGACCTCTAGCCATGGCGCGGTTGGAATAGGCTAGCTATGTTGGATCAATTCCTAGTAGCTGGAAGGGCGTAGAATATCAAGTCTCAAGTCTGTTGTTGATCTAGAAGAACTTAGATCATAGTATTTCTTAGTTTTAGTAATTGTATATGTAATCAAGTCTTAGAAATCATTATTACAGCTTCCGCTATCGTGTAATGAACCAATCGTTACAACCTGTATTTATTTAATAAGTAAATAAATATGGGGGTGTGACAACTTTGCTTATCACGATGTCTCCACGTTCCACAATTTCCCGTATATAGTGGAACTTTCTTTGAATGTGCTTGGCTTTGTGATGAGATCTGGGCTCTTTGGCTTGAGCTATAGCACCTGTGTTATCACAAAGTATCTCGATTGGTTGGCGAATACTCGGAACCACATCGAGGTCAGTAATTAATTTCTTCATCCAAGCAGCTTCCTTAGCAGCATCTGATGCGGCTATATACTCAGATTCGGTGGTTGAATCCGCCACTACACTCTGCTTGGAGCTTTTCCATGAGACAGCTCCTCCATTAAGAGTGAATACGAAACCTGACTGTGAGCGAGAGTCGTCTTGGTCAGTTTGAAAGCTAACATCAGTGTAACACCGTACAGTGAGCTCCTCTTTCACTCTTCCAAATATTAAGAATATGTCTTTGGTCCTTCTTAAGTACCTCAAGATGTTCTTGACTGCAGTCCGATGGGCAATGCCAGGACTTTGCTGGAAACGGCTGGTCATGCTTAGAGCATACGAGACGTCAGGTCTAGTGCACAACATAGCATACATGATAGAACCAATCGCTGAGGCATATGGAATTGCTTCCATTTCCTTAATTTGAATGTCCGTGGAAGGAGATTGCGATTTTGTTCAACACAGTGCCTTTAGTCATCGGAACACCTCCTTTCTTGGAGTTTTCCATCCTAAAGCGTGTCATCATTTTGTCTATGTAAGTACTCTGACTTAGCCATAGAAGCCGCTTAGATCTATCTCTGTAGATCTTGATTACTAGAATGTAAGCACCTTCTCCAAGATCCTTCATTGCAAAACAAGATCCTAACCATTGTTTACTTTTTCAAGCACAGGGATGTTGTTTCCAATGATCAGTATATCATCCACATACAAGATGAGAAATGATATAGCGCTCCCACTTGACAAAACCAAATTATTTGATTTTCTGATCAAAATGAAGATTCCAGCTTGGAGATGCTTGTTTAAGTCCATAAATGGACTTATTCAGTTTGCAGACCCTACTAGGATACTTTGGATCAACAAAACCGTCAGGCTGAACCATATAGACATCTTCAGAGAGATGTCCATTAAGAAAAGAGGTTTTGACATCCATTTGTCATATATCGTAATCATGGTACGCGGCTATGGCAAGCAGTATCCTGATCGATTTGATCATAGCAACGGGTGAGAAAGTTTCATCATAGTCAATACCTTGAGTTTGAGTGAAACCCTTTGCAACTAGCCGTGCTTTATAAGTTTGTACATTACCATGCATGTCGGTTTTTCTTTTGAAAATCCATTTGCTCCCTATTGTTCGAGAACCGGGGGGTAGTTCAATCAAGTCCCAGACTTGATTATCACGCATAGATTGCATCTCGGCATTCATGGCTTCAAGCCATTTCTCAGATTCAGGATCTGAGATAGCAGATTTGTAGTTTGTAGGTTCGTCATTTGACTCAGCTACTAACATGACTTTAGAAGCTTCAAGATGCCATAGGTATCTATTAGGTTCTTTACGAGACCTGCTACTTCTGCGAACACTTGTGTTTATGTCTGATTCATCAGCAACAACTTCTTGTTGATCAGACGCACGGACTTCTTCAGCGGTTGTTTGTGTTTCTCGAATTTCTTCAAGATCCATAATATTATTTCCGGTTCCTCGATTTAGAATATCTTCCTCGAGAAAGAGAAATCGTCCTTTCCTTTTGATGGAAACAATGTTTGCATCAGGATGATAGAAATAATACCGCTTTTGTTGTAGTAACCGACGAAAACAACTTTTTCGCCTCTGGGATCGAGCTTGTCATCAGAATCGCTAGTGACATATGCATCACATCCCCATACTCTAAGGTAAGACAAATTGGGTTTAGACCCGTGCCATATCTCATATGGGGTTTTGTCCACCTTCTTAGTCGGTGCCAGATTTACAAAGCGGGCGGCGGTCATAAGAGCATAACTCCAGAAGGAGTAAGGCAAGTTAGTTCTACACATCATCGATCGAACCGAATTAAGTAGGGTTCGATTTCTCCTCTCGCTCACGCCATTAAGTTGGGGTGTGCCAGGAGGAGTGGGCAGAGAAATAATTCCGTGCTCCTTCAGATGATTAAGAAATTCTAAACTGAGATACTCGCCACCTCGATCTGATCGAAGTGTCTTAATAGCTTTATCGAGTTGTTTCTCTACTTCGTTTTGAAACTCTTTGAACTTTTCAAATGTTTCGTTCTTGTGTTTCATAAGATAGACATAAGCATATCGACTATAATCGTCAATAAATGAAACGAAGTATCTTTCATGATTTCTAGACACGGTTCTGAAAGGGCCACACACATCAGTGTGTATAAGGCCTAGCAGATCCTTGGCTCGTTCACCAACATGGGGTGAAGGGGTCCTTTGTGAGTTTACGAGCTAAACAAGACTCGCAATTTTTAAATGAGTCATGTCCGGTAGGTTCAAGAATTCCCTCGGATTGGAGTCTTTTAATGCGTGCCTTGCTTATGTGGCCAAGTCGACAATGCCAAAGAAAAATATCATTAATGCAAGATTTGATACGTTTAGAAAGATTATATATGTTATTGTCAGTTTGAACGTCAATCTCATAAATACCGTTTTGAGGTTTAGCCTCAAAGTAAAAGATACCATTTAAGTAGGCAGAAATAGAAATACCATTAAAAACGTACTTAAATCCTTGTTCAAACAATAAAGAAACTGAAATAATGTTTCTGGTTAAACCAGGTGCAAACAAACAATTGTTCAAAACAACCACAAGGCCAGAAGGACATGAGAGATGATATGTTCCAGTTGCAAGAACTGGTACTCTTTTCCCATCACCAACGATGAGTTCCATGTCGCCTTGTTTCAGCTTCCTCCAACTTTTAGGCTCCTGCAAGACATTAATGATGTGGTATCCACATCCAGTATCAAATACCCATGTGTTGCTAGAAACAGTAAAAATTTCAATAACATAAACGAGAATACCTGAAGAGGTGCCCTCACCACTGGCCCTCTTCAGCTTCAGCTTGACTAGATATTCAGGACAGTTACGTTTCCAGTGTCCTATTTTGTTGCATTCAAAGCATTGGCGCTCCTCAAGAGGGGGTGCTTTTGAAGCTTTCTTGTTATTGTCGGTGGCAGGCTTGGCAGCAACATTAACCTTCTTCTTGCCTTTGCTATTATAACCTCTTTTCTTGGGGTTAGGTTTTTTAACACCAGCATATCTGAACATCAGAACTTGATTTTTCTTTCCTTGGATATTCATCTCGGCCGTTTTGAGCATACCATGTAGCTCGGCCACTGTCTTCTCCAAGCCATTCATGTTGAAATTCATTACGAATTGAGCATAGGAGCTTGGGAGAGAGTTTAAGATGAAATCAGTAGCCATGTCATCCTTCATGGGATATCCAAGTTTGTTCATCTGGTCGATGTACCCTTTCATCTTAAGTACATGAGCACTAACAGGCGTGCCCTCTTGCATCGTGCAGCGAATGAGCTGAGACATGGTTTCATAGCGTTCTTGTTAGGCTTGTTTCAGGAACATGCCCTTAAGTTGCTCAATCATGTCAAAGGCATCCAGGTCCTCCATGCTCTTTTGGAGCTCACGGGACATGCAGGCTAGCATAAGGCAGGCCACCTCAATGGCATCATCTCTTTGTTTTCCCAGGCCTTACGAGCGGCAGCCGTGTTAGCATCGGGTGCCTCAGGGACTGGTGCATCGAGAACATAGAGCTTCTTGGCCATCTTGAGAACTATTCTCATATTGCACTGCCACGAGAGAAAGTTGGTGTTATCCAGCTTTTCATTCTCAAGAATAGATTTGAGAGCGAAGGAGTTATTAGTATTATTATTTTCAGTAGAAATCTGTCAAGATAAGCAAAGAAAATAAATTAGTATAAAGAAAGTGAAAAATCCTTATTAATTTATGACCCAATTACAGAAATTAGAATAAGGAGTGAGAATCTAGCTAAATCAGTCACTAATGGTAGCTGTGGCATACAACATTAGTAAGTGGGTAACTAGACTGACAATTAGTATCAATTATGGAAATATGCACAACTCTCGTGTATGAGGCCGCTAAGACAAGACATGTCTATGCATTGATACGTTTAGCCTCATCTATGCCCACTTTTAATCTCTTGACAGCTGGGGCATGTAACAAGAGAGAAAAGTAATAGTCGTCCTAAAACAGGTACTTGCGGAAGGGCCGGATGTGTCAACGAAACCCTTGCGCCTTGGAAGGATAAACTACGCATCCAGTGCGGTGTTGTGGCTCCAAACACCAATGTTTCGTTTTTATGCTCTAAGTGTTCCTTATGATAGGATGACATAGACCATTGGCTTTAAATATGGGTTCCAATTTTAGTGTTTACAGAATAGGGTCAAACACAACGAATGATTAAATCATACGTGTGATGTAAAAGCCAGTTTTACTATTTAAAATTATGACAAATTTGATGAACCATTTCATCTCTCAGGACACTTAATTTTAAATAACCTATTAAAACTAAGTTTGTCGCGACTTGAATAACCAGTTAATAGTTGAAAACTATTAAGTTATAAGTTTTGAAATTAAATTTAGTTTAAATTGCAAAACTTTAGTGGTTATTTATTTTATAAAAACAAGCCAGTTGTTAATTTTTTATAAAATTCTACAAGTTGTAAAATTAGAACTTGTGGTGACAGATTGTGATATTTTAAAACTCCTTTTAAAACGTTTGGCGTTTGGTTGGTTTATTATAAATTTAAGTTATACAAAAAATAAAAATAAAAGCAACCATAAAGCAAATAAATATGTAAATCTTTTAGGGCCAAGTTTGTTTGATCTTGCTAGATCCAGTTAGCAAGAACAAACGGGTCACGGGGTCCACAAAATTAAAACAACCACAAGGATGAAATTCCGTGCATCTAGTCGTCTCGGATGACTCCCACTGACTCCATGATTCCTGTTTCGTTTTCAGATTTGTTTTCGGGTTTTTATTACATTACATAAAATAAAAAAGTCTATTCTATTACAACTTTGAGCCATCAAAAGTGGGCCAAAACCATAAAACCAAAAAACTGAATAATAAACACAAACAACTCAATCACATGGGTCGGGCCAGATTTACATATTCAACACAATCACATATGGGCAATATATTTGGTCAAATAAAATAAAAAAAACGACCAAATTAATAAATAAAAATTTGCCCCAAAAAAACAGATCAGATCAGAAACTTCAAGATAGTTAAAGTTTGTGATTAATCTAACCGGTGAAACCAGACCGGTTCCGATTTGCGTGTTATAACCCAGGCTCTGATACCACTGTTGGGATTCAGTGGTGATCAGTTTTGACTTTTTATCAAAACGGGTTTTTGACAGAGAAATAAATTAATTCAGTTAATTAATAAATACGCAGCGGAAAATAAAATCATAACCTATTTAACAGCACTGACAAACCGAACAGGATCTGGTTATGAACACGCAAACACGAAAAAACAATTAATCTACTGATAAGATTAATTATACCTTTGTGGTTAATAAATAACCGATCGAGACACCGAGGTACAACAAACCGATGCTAGATCACGAATCGAGACGCGAGAATGGGTGGTGCCGGGGAAAGCCGATTCGCGCAAGGCAGGGACTACGGCTGACCGGGAAACGCGGCGACAGGACAGGGTGGTACTAGCTGCTTCGAAATCACCAAACAAAAAAACGATTTTTTTTGTTTTTTCTTGGCGGCTGTGAATCTTCGAAGCACACTCTAAACATATATTAGATTTATAATTATATATAATAATTATAAACCTACTAATTGTTTCCAGGCCCAAAGTCTAATACGAGATGTAAAGCCCGAACCCCTTTTAATGTTTTAAGGAAAGATTAAAATAATATAAAATTATTATTTATAAACTAGTATAAATAATAATTCCCGTCTTATGAATATGTATAAATATATATCGTCTCGCTAACAGTTCGTAATTACCAGTTAAGCGGGTTAAGTGGATTTAATGTTCGTTGCCCTAGGTGTAACACTTACGGGTTATAGCTCGGTCAGCCGCGTTGTCCATCGGGTCGGTCCATAAAATTCAACAAGTATCTCACTCATTTACATGATCAATGAGCTAATAACTAGCATCTCCCAATTAGAAATTACTATTTATTAACATTTGAACATAAATAGAAGTTTGCTGAATGATTTAGCAAAAGATGATTTTTTTAACACTTGTTTACATACGGAGGAAAGATGCATCTTAAGTCATGACTACATGAATTTAAAGGTTTTTTATTAACATTAATCATCCATTAAACTGCAGACCAATATGTAAACTTTTGTATGTCCTCTCAATTATATAAAGTTCACGAGCATCTTCAATCAAAGGTCAAGTTTTTTATTTGGATTTGTTTACTTCTGTATTCTTCATAATTTCAAACTAAATTAGGGTTTTTTTCTAAATCATGATCAGCACGATTCAGTGTCTTTTGATTGCTGGTTGTGGAGACTTTGTGACACTTATTTTTCTTTATTTCTGATATACAGAGATATTCAAGCAAGAGTATCCTACTTGATGATAAATACGATGTGTGTCTTGGAAGCTTGGGGGAAGTTTGTGCTCAAGAAGTTAGTGTTATCACAAAGCTGCTGCGAATATCATCGTGAGTATCATTTCTTTTGTTTTATAAAATTTGCAATGTTTAAATCAAAGTGAACGCGACATTCTATTATATAATTCTGTTCTATGAGGTTTGGATAGAGTTGGCAATTTTGACCCGTTCTTTTAAACGGGTCAATTTGAGTTTTGTTTGATTTCAACCTGGTGAAATTAAAAAAAAAATTGTTTCTAGATAATTCTTAATAATATATGCAACCTTCTAAATTGTTTTTTTTTTAATTTCAAGAATTAGATTGTCATTGTAGTAATATTGTTTTTGTTAATATCTATTAAAATTAACACATTAGTTATTTAAACAAACATTTGCAAAAATGGACACAAGTGGTTGCGCATCAGCCCAACCCTATCTGGCCCGACTCAACCTATCTAAAAGCGACCATCTTACTCACTATAATATATATTTCAGTTATCATGTGACCATTTGAACATTAGTTTTTAGCAAAGAATAGAAACTAACAGTTTCGTCAATGCTTGTTTTAAATTATTTTTCTTATGCACCTTTAATGGTTATATTTTCTTTTTAAACTTTTAGTGATCGACTGTTCGTATGATTCATTATTTGTTACGATTGTAATAATTGATGCTTTTTTTCAGCTGTGGGATACGCTTTTTTTTTTTTTTTTTTCTAACTGTGTTTTTATTGTCATGACGACGTGGACATTTTTACCCATTTTTGTGAAGCTTGCCCAAAAGTGTCACTATTTTTACCCATATTTTCTTTGAGTAGTCAATGAAAAAATCTTAATTTCTTAATTAAGACTCTACATATAATAAATAACACTCAAAATAATTAAAAAAACTAACTAAAAGAAAAAAAAAATGAAAAACGAAAGTCAATGAAAAATTCTGTCAGAACTATTGATACACGGGAATATTTTTGAATAGTCACTGTTTTGGACTGACCCTTTTCCTTTTTACAGCTGCTTTAATGCTTTATACAGAACTTTTTTGCAGCTGCTATGTACTATAATACTGATCCATCTTAAGAAACAACTATGCATAGGTATTGTTGGACTCACTCATGGTGTGTTTTAGTTCATTGTCTATCCATTTCTTACTCATGCAGCTTACAATTTAAAGTTTATAAGTTTTTATCCTTTTTCGCATTATTTTTTATAGAATATTTACAAAAAAATTGTCGTATTGCAGAACCAGTGACATGTTTATTGCACCTTAAAAGTTCTCAAGAACATACAGAAACAGAATCAGCTTTAGGCATTTGCTTGAGGCCTAGAACCAGTGATTCCCATGACTTGTAAGTACCCATAAAACAAAAGAACTTACAAATTATTTTGTTACAATTTTTTAAAAATAATAATAATTATATACTAACTTTATAATCTTGTATGTGACATTAGTTTCCCAGAGAATCAAGGAGATGCCCCTTTTCTAGAAGTGCAGGCGAGAGGAGAATTATCCAAGGTCATGTGATTATTCCAGTTTCATCCCTACTTGATAAACCTGTAAGTTTTAAGTGCATCTGATGATATAATAATAGTTTAAAATGTATTCTATTACAATTACTACCACTTATCAGAAAATGAAGAATTTGTGTGTAAATTTAAGTGATGAAATAAAAACGGATATCAATTATCAAGATACATAACCAACACATAGTACCAAGGTATGCAAATGGGTACCATTCTGTAATGTTTCGAAGTGGAGGTGGAAATTCTTACTCATTTGCTTTGGGTTGATTTGGGGTGTGTTTTATTTGAAACGGGTCAAATAAAAAAATTAGCTAGAAAGGAAACGGGTTGAAAAAGGGTTTAAGTTTGCCAAAGGTTTATTTTTGAGCATATGACCTAAACCTTTTCATTTAAAGATTTAAATTATTTTTGTAATCATAATTAACACATCCAATATATACAGAAAAATAATAAAATGTTAAAAAGATGTTAGCAGCCCATCATGACTCGACCCGCACTTAATAACACCCATTTCAACCCAAACCCATATCAACCTGATACCCAACTTCTGCAGTATAAAAGATTTAAAAGAAAAATAAAAAGTTGGTATTGTATTTTAATTTTTGGACATCTTTGTCTCTTTTTTCAGCTCCATTGATGTCTCAAGTGTCACAGCAGCAGTTTACAACAGTGAATTATGCAAACAGCTTAAAGGGTTTCTTGCCACATGGCCTCCTTCAAGTCCTCAGCCTTATGTCAATGAACTTCTTATAGCACATTAGGTCTGTTAAATTAAAGAAATCTGGAGTCATGGAACATTACGTCTCTTAAATTAAATTTCATTTCCTCATATCAATAAAATAATCATATCATCACTCCCGGGAATTAAAAAAAAAGTTTATCCTTTTTATGTTTCAGTGTACCTCAAGGTGGTGTAGACGCAAGAAACTTATACCATTATTACATTATGGCTTGCTTGATTTATGCAAGGCTGAAAAGACACCGTGGGCCGGTGTAATTACAAATTATTCAACTTCACCTTTTGCTAAGGAATTATATGATAAAATTTAAGAAATGTTGAGTGAATATGAAGTGGTGATCAATCGATGTCCACAATACACGTTGATCTTGGAGAATGTAAGTTATAATGAATCATTTATGCTTTAATTCCAAATACAATTTATATGCATTTATAAGTTTTCGTTCTAAATGTTTTTATTGTATACTTTGAAAGGTGGTTGCAAATGTGGAAAGAGCAATCATGAAAGTACTTGAAAGACTATGCAAAATCTATAACAAATCAAACAATAAATTCATGTTATATTGCTAGAAAATGAAAAATGATCCTCTGAACATATGATAAAAATTACACAACTTACTCCAAGAGCATAATAAGATTCATTGTACCATATGCGGTTTTCCTTTCTACCCTCCAAAAACTTTAGCACAATCTACAAATTATGCATTCAAATGCATCACAACACATTCTTTTTAAGAGTCAATGAAGATCAAGAATTGAGGGATTAAGTGTTGGGATTCAGTGGTGATCAGTTTGACTTTTGTAAAAACGGGTTTTGACAGAGAAATTAATTAATTCAATTAATTAATAAATACGCAGCGGAAAATAAAATCATAACATATTTAACAGCACTGACAAACCGAACAGGATCTGGTTATGAACACGCAAACAAGAAAAAAAAACAATTAATCTACTGATGAGATTAATTATACCTTTGTGGTTAATGATTAACCGGTTGAGACACCGAGGTACAACGAACCGATGCTAGATCACGAACTGACATCACGAGAGACGAGTAGCGTCGGGGCTGGCTGGAAACGGGACAACAGTGGGGCAGGGTCCGGCTTGGGTTGGTTTGGTGGTTCTGGAAATCACCAAATGGATGACTCCGTTTTTTTTCTTGGCGGGTGGCAAAAACCAAAACCAAAGTAAAGGAAAAACAAAGATTTTGGTTTCTGCTTTCTTCGATCAAAAAAGGAATCGCCTACCCCTTGATTAGATTTTAATATCTATTTATATATTAATTACTCTAATCCTTTTAACCTAATAAAAACCATACCCGACTTAAACCCAATAGTTAATATTAAAGTCTGAACCCATTTAATTGTTTTAATGAAAGATTAAAACAATATATATATATATATATATATAATTATTATTCATACACTAGTATAAATAATAATTCTCGTCTAACGAATATATATAAAATATATCGTCTCGCTAACAGCTCGTAAATACCAGTTAAGCGGGTTAAGTGGATTTAATGTTCGTTGCCCAAGGTGTAACTCTTACGGGTCATGGCTTAGTCAATCACGTTGTCCATCGAGTCGGTCCATAAAATCCAACAATCTCCCACTTGGACGATCCACGATAAAACAACGCAAACAGCCAGCGGCGCTCTAGCTGCACATGGCTGTCCCTAACAAGGTATGACGCTTTAAAGTCATTAACCAAATATCTTGGTGTTAGTAATAGCTAACTAAAGAAAGACAATATACTTATGGAAATAGTTATCATTTATCCTTTTCGTATAAGACATCAATTGAATCAATGAGACATGGATTTAGTTCATTCTCATGTGGCGTTCAATTATTATTGTTCTCGATCAAGAATCAAAGTGGTACAATCAAACACGCAGTAAGTTTGGGTAAGGCCTTACACTTCACCAGTTTGAATCAACGAGGGCGCCACGATGCCTATCTGTTACATATAATGTAAGAGTACATAATCCCTTATTGACTACATACAACTCCCACTAAACTTCAGAACTATTCCTAATCAAAGTCATTATGACTGGCAGTTACGGCGTTTAACAGTGATTAAAGAATGGTTCTTGGTAAATGGCAGTTCTAGTACGTATCTCAGGTTAGAGGATACTAATGAGTATACCAATAGCAAAACATCTTATGATTAAAATCCATGAAGACAATTTGAAACGAGTTACATCCAACGTTATCCAAGATGAGGTCTGTGAAGTTAGAAGTCAACTACTTGAGTCTAAGTTCATAATAGTCTTAATTCAGAGTCCTTCCCACGATTCTGATCTACTACGGATAATTAAGAATACAAGATTCATGGATTAAATGTATTAAAATCGAACACAGTTATAAGAATTCAGAATTGCATTTAAATCAGTAAACCAAAAGAATTCAAAAGTACAACTGTTTAAATGTTCGCACATTTAAAATACTAAATCAAAACATATCACTAGCAAATCTAAGACCAATAGCATCTCTGTGAAGATCATGCATGTCTTGAGTCATGGGCTTAGTAAACGGGTCCGCTAGGTTTTGATATGTGTCTACTTTGCATATCACGACGTCTCCACGTTCCACAATTTCCCGTATATAATGGAACTTCCTTTGAATGTGCTTGGCTTTGTGATGAGATCTGGGCTCTTTGGCTTGAGCTATAACACCTGTGTTATCACAAAGTATCTCGATTGGTTGGCGAATACTCGGAACCACATCGAGGTCAGTAATGAATTTCTTCATCCAAGCAGCTTCCTTAGCAGCATCTGATGCGGCTATATACTCAGATTCGGTGGTTGAATCCGCCACTACACTCTGCTTGGAGCTTTTCCATGAGACAGATCCTCCATTAAGAGTGAATACGAAACCTGATTGTGAGCAAGAGTCATATCGGTCAGTTTGAAAGCTAGAATCAGTGTAACACCGTACAGTGATCTCCTCTTTCACTCCTCCAAATATTAAGAACATGTCTTTGGTCCTTCTTAAGTACCTTAGGATGTTCTTGACTGCAGTCCAATGGGCAATGCCAAGACTTTGCTGAAAACGACTGGTCATGCTTAAAGCATACGAGACGTCAGGTCTAGTGCACAACATAGCATACATGATAGAACCAATCGCTGAGGCATATGGAATTGCTTCCATTTCCTTAAGTTCAATGTCCGTGGAAGGATATTGCGATTTGTTCAACACAGTGCCTTAATCATCGGAACACCTCCTTTCTTGGAGTTGTCCATCCTAAAGCGTGTCATCCTTTTGTCTATGTAAGTACTCTGACTTAGCCCTAGAAGCCGCTTAGATCTATCCATGTAGATCTTGATTCCTAGAATGTAAGCAGCTTCTCCAAGATCCTTCATTGCAAAACAAGATCCTAACCATTGTTTTACTTTGTCAATCACAGGGATGTTGTTTCCAATGATCAATATATTATCCACATACAGGATGAGAAATTATATAGTGCTCCCACTAGCCTTTCTGTAAACACAAGGCTTATCTTCATTCTTGACAAAACCAAATTCTTTGATTTTCTGATCAAAATGAAGATTTCAGCTTCGAGATGCTTGTTTAAGTCCATAAATGGACTTATTCAGTTTGCAGACCCTACTAGGATACTTTGCATCAACAAAACCGTCAGGCTGAACCATATAGACATCTTCAGAGAGATGTCCATTAAGAAAAGCGGTTTTGACATCCTATTGCCATATCTCGTAATCATGGTACGCGGCTATGGCAAGCAGTATCCTGATCGTTTTGATCATAGCAACGGGTGAGAAAGTTTCATCATAGTCAATACCTTGAGTTTGAGTGAAACCCTTTGCAACTAGCCGTGCTTTATAGGTTTGTATATTACCATGCATGTCGGTTTTTTTTTTGAAAATCCATTTGCTCCCTATTGCCCGAGAACCGGGGAGTAGCTCAATCAAGTCCCAGACCTGATTATCACACATAGATTGCATCTCGGCGTTCATGGCTTCAAGCCAAGGATCCGAGATAGCAGATTTGTAGTTTGTAGGTTCGTCATTTGACTCAGCTACTAACAGGACTTTAGAAGTTTCAAGATGTCATAGGTATCTATTAGGTTCTTTACGAGACCTGCTACTTCTGCGAATGCTTGTGTTTATGTCTGATTCATCAGCAATAACTTCTTGTTGATCAGAGGCTCCGACTTCCTCAGCGGTTGTTTGTGTTTCTCGAATTTCTTCAAGATCCATAATATTATTTCCGGTTCCTCGATTTAGAAGATCTTCCTTGAGAAAGCGTCCTTTCCTTTTGATGGAAACAAGGTTTGCATCAGGATGATAGAAATAATATCCGCTTTTGTTGTAGTAACCGACAAAAACAACTTTTTCGCCTCTGGGATCGAGCTTGTCATCAGAATTGTTGGTAACATATGCATCACATCCCCATACTCTAAGGTAAGACAAATTGGGTTTAGACCCGTGCCATATCTCATATGGGGTTTTGTCCACCTTCTTAGTCGGTTCCAGATTTACAAGGCGTGCGGCGGTCATAAGAGCATAACTCCAGAAGGAGTGAGGTAAGTTAGTTCTACACATCATCGATCGAACCATATTAAGTAGGGTTCAATTTCTCCTCTCGCTCACGCCATTAAGTTGGGATGTGCGAGTAGGAGTAGGCAGAGAAATAATTCCGTCCTCCTTCAGATGATTAAGAAATTCTAAGCTGAGATACTCGCCACCGCGATCTGATCGAAGTGTCTTAATAGATTTATCGAGTTGTTTCTCTACTTCGTTTTGAAACTCTTTGAACTATTCAAATGTTTCATGCTTGTGTTTCATAAGATAGACATAAGCATATCGACTATAATCGTCAATAAATGAAACGAAGTATCTTTCATGATTTCTAGACATGGTTCTGAAAGGGCCACACACATCAGTGTGTATAAGGCCTAGCAGATCCTTGGCTCGTTCACCAACATGAGTGAAGGGGTCCTTTTTGAGTTTGCGAGCTAAACAAGACTGGTAATTATCAAATGAGTCATGTCCGGTAGGTTCAAGAATTCCCTCGGATTAGAGTCTTTTAATGCGTGCCTTGCTTATGTGGCCAAGTCGACAATGCCATAGAAAAGTATCATTAATGCCAGATTTGATACGTTTAGAAAGATTATATATGTTATTGTCAGTTTGAACGTCAATCTCATAAATACCGTTTTGAGGTTTAGCCTCAAAGTAAAAGATACCATTTAAGTAGGCAGAAATAGCAATACCATTAAAAACGTACTTAAATCCTTGTTCAAACAATAAAGAAACTGAAATAATGTTTCTGGTTAAACCAGGTGCAAACAAACAATTGTTCAAAACAACCACAAGGCCAGAAGGACATGAGAGATGATATGTTCCAGTTGCAAGAACGGGTACTCTTTTCCCATCACCAACGATGAGCTCCATGTCGCCTTGTTTCAGCTTCCTCCAACTTTTAGGCTCCTACAAGACATTAATGATGTGGTATCCACATCCAGTATCAAATACCCATGTGTTGCTAGAAACAGTAAACATTTCAATAACATAAATAAGAATGCATGAAGAGGTGCCCTCACCACTTGCCCTCTGCAGCTTCAGTTTCGCTAGATATTCAGGACAATTACGTTTCCAGTGTCCCATTTTGTTGCATTTAAAGCATTGGCGCTCCTCAGGAGGGGGTGCTTTTGAAGCTTTCTTGTTATTGTTGGTGGTAGGCTTGGCAGCAACATTAACCTTCTTCTTGCCTTTGCTATTATAACCTCTTTTCTTGGGGTTAGGTTTTTAAACACCAGCAGATCTGACCATCAGAACTTGATTTTTCTTTCCTTGGATATTCATCTCGGCCGTTTTGAGGATACCATGTAGCTCGGCCACTGTCTTCTCCAAGCCATTCATGTTGAAATTCATTACTAATTGAGCATAGGAGCTTGGAGAGAGTTTAAGATGAAATCAGTTGCCATGTCATCCTTCATGGGATATCCAAGTTTGTTCATCTGGTCGATGTACCCTTTCATCCTAAGTACATGAGCACTAACAGGCGTGCCCTCTTGCATCATGCATCGAATGAGCTGAGACATGGTTTCATAGCGTTCTTGTTAGGCTTGTTTCAGGAACATGCCCTTAAGTTGCTCAATCATGTCAAAGGCATCCAGGTCCTCCATGCTCTTTTGGAGCTCACGGGACATGCAGGCTAGCATAAGGCAGGCCACCTCAATGGCATCATCTCTTTGTTTTCCCAGGCCTTACGAGCGGCAGCTGTGTTAGCATCGGGTGCCTCAGGGACCTCAGGGACTGGTGCATCGAGAACATAGAGCTTCTTGGCCATCTTGAGAACTATTCTCATATTGCACTGCCACGAGAGAAAGTTGGTGTTATCCAGCTTTTCATTCTCAAGGATAGACTTGAGAGCGAAGGAGTTATTAGTATTATTATTTTCTGTAGACATCTGTCAAGATAAGCAAAGAAAATAAATTAGTATAAAGAAAGTGAAAAGTCCTTATTAATTTATGACCCAATTAAAGAAATTAGAATAAGGAGTGAGAATCTAGCTAAATCAGTCACTAATGGTAGTTGTGGCATACAACATTAGTAAGTGGGTAACTAGACTGGCAATTAGTGTCAATTGTGGATAGATGCACAACTTTCGTGTATGAGGCCGCTAAGACAAGACATGTCTATGCATTGATACGTTTAGCCTCATCTATGCCCACTTTTAATCTCTTGACAGCTGGGGCATGTAACAAGAGAGAAAAGTAATAGTCGTCCTAAAGCAGGTACTTGCGGAAGGGCCGGATGTGTCAACGAAACCCTTGCACCTTGGAAGGATAAACTACGCATTCAGTGCGTTGCTGTGGCTCCAAACACCGATGTTTCGTTTTATGCTCCAAGTGTTCCTTATAATAGGATGGCATAGACAATTGGTTTTAAATATGGGTTCCAATTTTAGTGTTTACCGAATAGGGTCAAACACAACGAATGATTAAATCATACGTGTGTTGTAAAAGCCAGTTTTACTATTTAAAGTCATGGCAAATTTGATGAACCCTTTCATCTCTCAGGACACTTAATTTTGAATAACCTATTAAAACTAAGTTTGTCGCGACTTGAATAACCAGTTAAAGTTAATAGTTGAAAACTATTAAGTTATAAGTTTTGAAATTAAATTTAGTTTAAATTGCAAAACTTTAGCGGTTATTTATTTTACAAGTTATAAAATTAGAACTTTTGGTGACAGATTGTGACATTTTAAAACTCCTTTTAAAACGTTTAGTGTTTGGTTGATTTATAATAAATTTAAGTTATAAAATATTAAAAGCAACCATAAAGCAAATAAATATGTAAATCTTTTAGGGCCAAGTTTGTTTGATCTTGCTAGAGCCAGTTAGCAAGACCAAACGGGTCACGGGGTCCATAAAATTAAAACAACCACAAAATGGACTTCCGTGCATCTAGTCGTCTCGGATGACTCCCACTGAATCCATGATTCCTGTTGCGTCTTCAGATTTGTCTTCGGGTTTTTATTACATTACATAAAAAAACTATTCTATTACAACTTTGAGCCATCAAAAGTGGGCCAAAACCATAAAACCAAAAACTGAATAATAAACACAAACAACTCAATCACATGGGTCGGGCCAGATTTACATATTCAACACAATCACATACGGGCAATATATTTGGTCAAATAAAATAAAAAATCGACCAAATTAATAAATAAAAAAATTGCCCCAAAAAACAGATCAGATCAGAAACTTCAAGATAATTAAAGTTTGTGATTAATCTAACTGGTGAAACCAGACCGGTTCCGATTTGCGTGTTATAACCCAGGCTCTGATACCACTGTTGGGATTCAGTGGTGATCAGTTTGACTTTTGTAAAAACGGGTTTTGACAGAGAAATTAATTAATTCAATTAATTAATAAATACGCAGCGGAAAATAAAATCATAACCTATTTAACAGCACTGACAAACCGAGCAGGATCCGGTTATGAACACGCAAACACGAAAAAAAAACAATTAATCTACTGATGATATTAATTATACCTTTGTGGTTAATGATTAAACGGTTAAGACACCGAGGTACAACGAACCGATGCTAGATCACGAACTGACAACACGAGAGACGAGTAGCGCCGGGGCTTGCCGGAAACGGGACAGCAGCGGGGCAGGGTCCGGCTTGGGTTGGTTTGGTGGTTCTGGAAATCACCAAACGGATGACTCCGTTTTTTTTCTTGGCGGGTGGCAAAAACCAAAACCAAAACCAAAACCAAAGCAAAGGAAAAACAAAGATTTTGGTTTATGCTTTCTTCGATCAAAAAAGGAATCGCCTACCCTTTGATTAGATTTTAATATCTATTTATATACTAATTACTCTAATCCTTTTAACCTAATAAAAACCATACCGGGCCTAAACCCAATATTTAATATTAAAGTCTGAACCCATTTAATTGTTTTAATGAAAGATTAAAACAATATATAATTATTATTTATAAACTAGTATAAATAATAATTCCCGTCTAACAAATTTATATAAAATATATCGTCTCGCTAACAGTTCGTAATTACCAGTTAAGCAAGTTAAGTGGATTTGATGTTCGTTGCCCTAGGTGTAACTCTTACGGGTCAGAGCTCGGTCAGCCGCGTTGTCCATCGGGTCGGTCCATAAAATCCAACACATTCTTGATCTCAATTCAAATATCCACTATCTATTGGATATCCGCATACCCGAATCTTTTAATTCACTACATATATAAGCAAAACCATATGAATCACAAGATTCGGAATCAATACGATTCCACATAATCTACTTGGATTTACTTTTTCCTGTGCTAAAGAGTCTTCATTCATCCTTGTGATTGGATAATATGAGATATTACCATATATGTCGGTAAGTGCTTAACATGTTCAAAAGTGAAGGCAGAATATCAGAAAACGTCTGGTCTATTACAACAACCAGAGATTCCCCAATGGAAATGGGAACAAATTTCCATGGATTTCATCACAAAATTGACCAAGACGTCTAGTGGTTATGATACCATATGGGTAATTGTCGATTGTTTAACGAAATCCGCCTTGCAAAAGCGTTGCAAGGTTTGGTAATCGTGGTAAACTCAACCCTAGATACATTGGATTGTTCGAAATATATACTAGGGTTGGTCCCGTGGGTTACAAACTCAAGGTACCACAAGAGCTAAGCAACGTACACGATACCTTTCATGTGTCAAATCTCAAGAAGTGTTTGTCAGATGAAACATTGATCATACCACCCAATGAAATTCATATTGATGACAAACTTCATTTCGTCAAAGAACCAATTGAGGTTACAGACAGGAAGGTCCAAAAGCTAAGACGTAGCCGCATAAAACTGGTTAAGGTACGTTTGAATTCAAAACGTGGTCCCGAGTATACGTGAGAAGGTGAAGATGTAATGAAAAGTAAGTACCCTTCCTTGTTCAAAGATACACCAATTCAAGATGGCACCACATGAATTTCGGGACGAAATTCTTCTAACATGGGGAGAATGTGACGCCCTGCATTTCCAGGTCAATATCTATACATAAATTAAACGCGTTTACATTAATTACATTTCCTGATTTACTTAATGTGATAAATTAGGTCATTAAAGTCTAGCAAAGCCATGCATGATTACATTGCACATTAGGGTAATTTTGAGAATTACCGGTACACATATAACCCGACTAATACGAACGTTGGTGATTAATTTAGTGTCCTGAATAATGTCCAAAGATCAATAACACACAATATTATATTTATGCACACATTTCCAAAGATTAAAGACCCCGTTACATAAAATAATCCATAACGGCATAATTTTAAAGTTTTATCGTATAACATTATCTTTAAACGTACATACACACAATTCATTATATCTATGACTCATACTACACATAATTAGGTGTCTTTCATCAAACTAGTTAACTTTTAAGTTTAAATGCAATTAAGAGCATTAAACCAAATTAAATCACCATTTTGAAACCTAAACAACATTAAATGTCCTAATGATCAAAACATTTACATAATTACACCCCTTAATCACCTAATAAATTAAACAATCAAACTCCACCATTTTTATTTGAAAACTTACGGCCACACTATGTAGGCCCACACAACATCATTTTGCTTCTTTTCTTGAATTGTTAGTACAATACCTTAAAACCCATACCATTTCATCTTATATCATTTCTCCTTACACCATTCCATCATTTCAAAGATTCAAATCAAGACCACACTTCCTCCTCCCTCACTCTCTACATACGACACACATAATACACACATACATCTTCATAATTCCTCAAACTTCATCCAAGAATCAAGAGTTTAAGGTGCTTTTCAAGATGGTGTAACATGATCTAGAGCTTGGAACTTCCTTCTACATCATCTAGCTTCATTTTCCTTCCTGTTAGTAAGATTAAAACTCCCTCTTTTTCTTAAATTCCTAGAATACATGAAGTTAGTTCATGTATGACATGTTTCACACAAAGTTAAAACATGGATCCACTTACTAAACAAGACTTTCCTTTAAAGATATATAATCTCTAGTTAAAAACTCATATAAAAGTCTTCATATAAAATTGAACTCTTTAAAAACTATGGATTTTCTTTAAAAGAAAAAAAAAGCAATTGTTTAAAAATTATAAAAGTTGTGGATCTATGGTTTTAAACTAGTGTATATTTCTTTAAAAAGTGTATGTTGTGACAACTGGCATATTTCAGGTCTTTAATCGTCCCCGTCATTTTCATAATTACGTGATATTAAGTGCATATCATGCTTAATTTAGAATAATGAAGTTCATTTCATACATAGCAAAGTCCGATCATTAAATATCACGTATTGGTAATTTGGTGAATTACCGGATCACACACGCGTCCAGACACACACGAACGTTGGTGACGTTCAAGTTGAATAATTCAAAGTGTGATTTGGAGTATAAAAATTATATGTAATACTACGATTAATTATTTCATGCTTAAATTATTTAATTGAGGATTTTAGAACGCATTTAAGTTAAAACGCAGTACAAATATACCGCAATATGTATCAACGGATAACATGTCTCACAACATTTATTTAATTGTTTTGAAAGAAAAACATTATATTTATTAAGTATTTTCATTTAATTAAAAGTCCAATAAAATAATTTTTTTTAAATCTAATGATGAGGATTTTTAGGAAATAACCAAAACCATTCCTACACTCTAACACCACCATTATTAAACACCCTACACCATCCACTAACCCCCCTATCCAATTTCGGCCCCTCTCCCCTCTCTTTTGATTTCAAAATCCCACCTAAACTCTCCCCCTAATCCTATGATGATTATGTTAAAAGACATCACCCAAACATTTTGCTTGTTTTAAAAGATACAAAACTTAAAATATGATATTTTTATAAACTTTATTTACAAAATATGTTGGTACATGATTGTTGGTGATTTTTTAGTACATGCATGTTGATGGATCGTGTTTCTTATTATAGTAACTTTATTGGTTTCAAAACTTGGTTTTGAGTTGAACATGGATTTGTGGTCATTCAGGATTATAAGAGTATGATATAAGAAATATGTATGTTTTGGTGTTGAATGATTGGTTTTTTCTACATGCAAGTCACTAGAGCAACTTTATAAATAAGGAAACTTTGTTGAGTCAAAAACCGGGTTGTGAGCTCTAAAATGGTTTTAATGAGGGAAATGAATTTGTTAGTACTTATGTAAACATATAAAAACATCGGATGATATAAATCACTTCAGTTATCTGGTTGCATGGATCCATGGATGCTAGCGAACTTGAGTTTGGGTAGCGTTTGGATACTTGGATAATATTTGGTCATAGAGAGGTTATTTTGAAATTGTTTGGAAAGATACACGGATTTTTGGATTATTAAACATGTTTGGTTTTATAATGTATGATCTTGAAACAACAATTTTAGACATGGTTGTTTTGGTTAAAAGTATATATATAGTAGTATGAGGGATAAAAATATATAAATATATATTTTTGGAACATTGTGTGTATATGAGAAACTTAAAGACTTCTTTAGATTAAAATAATAAAGAAGATTATTTTGTTTCATGGTTTCGATATGTTTGCAAATATATACACATATCTATTTACGAAGTAAAGAATATAATTTATACTAATCGAGTTACGACTCGAGTCAAGTTTTCAAATATTATTTCTCAGACTTAAACTCAAGGAAAAAAGAAGATATGGATTCGTGAATACTTATAACTTTAATTACTGTTTATATTTATTTTTAGAATAAATATATGTTATCGAGTCAAAGCGTATCACCAACGTGTCGTCGAGTCAAACATGGTCAACTTTTGAAAGGCAAACACACGTTTCATAATGAGTCGAGTTGGGTGAATTGGTCACATAATCAAGTATAAACATTTCATAGAACTAATAGTCCTAAAATGTTTTAGGACACGATTAGGTCGGTTTACTTTCGGGCGTTAGCTACATACACATTTATTATACCTACTACTCGCGTATCAGGTGAGTTTCACGACCCTTATTTTAATACTATTTTTATACAGTTTTAGGAAGAAAGCATGTAAACCAATTTTTGTTGTGGAAATAGCTATCATATATTGGTTACATGAATCAAATCAGCATCGAATTAAGTCCCCTACAATCCTAGACCACTAATCTAGGTAAGCGTGATAATCATGGATAGATCTATTTGCGCCGACAACCCCACCCGTTGGCTGGGAGCCAAGCGGGTGCATTGTTAGCCAGTAAGCACAATGTGTGTGATACGACATCGTGGTTTGGGGCATATCATAAATCATGTCAGCTTCGGTATTAGGAGTTCATCGTAATTTCAATACAAATTATTGTCGGGTGAACAATATCATTACTTTTGCGATGGTCCAACATAAACATTTTCGATTATCAAAACCTGTGAACTCACCAACTTTGTGTTGACACATTTTAACATGTTTTTCTTTAGCCGTTGATTGCATTGGAGTCATATTTGGATTGTTATCATGGAGTCACATGGCATATAGGATCATGCTTAGGGTCCTTATCATGAAAAACTTTTGATTATGAACACCGCTTTTGAACATTTGAACTTTAAACTTTGGATTTGAATTTATGTAATCATGTAAACTTAAAAAATATGACAACTGGTAATTTCTCAAATATTTATTTAATTATAATACATGAGACACTTGCATGTTAGACTTAATTTTATACAATTAGGTCACATCACATCTAGCAAAGTCCACCCATCATTCAACTTATGAAGGTAATTTTAGATATTACCGAGACACGTCGACCAAATGGGACGCTCGTACGCGTTGGTGATAATTTTTAATGAAACGATCACACGAACCATTCTTTTTATTATAATATGAGAATATACACAAATATATGAAAACTAATATCGGGTGTTTTGCATGAGCCCATATCAAGTCAAAATTAATTAACTTATACGTCAAAATTAATTAACTTATATGAAAACTAATATCGGGTCTTTTTATGAAACCCGACTCATATCCTAACGAACACATGACAACTATTAAAGACCGGGTTATATTTAGCAGGTATTCTACCAGGTAAACACGTAACACCAATCACCATCTTCAAGCTACCATCCTACCACCCTACCCCTCCACCCCCTCTCTCCCCTTCGCCTCCCTCCAACTACGGTCGAACCAAGGGGACACCCCCTTCTTCACTTTTTTTTTCCTTCTCCACCCAACATGATAAGTTGGTCTCTTGTCCCCTTAGCATGCCACCATTTGGTTCCATTAGACACAAAATCCATGGGTAATACCCATGGATGAGGCTATATAAGGAGTGCATGAGACCATGCAAACAACCAACACTCACACTCTTCCGCTCCTCCCGCTTGCTCTCAGCACACCAACACCTCCCCTCTCCCTCTCGTTTTCACGGTAGCCACCACCCATCACCTACACATCCACTTCACTAGTGCATGAAACCATTTCTTGTTTCCCTTCCTTTTGATTCTCGGCTCAACAACAAACCCGAATACTACCATTTCGTTTGCGGGTCTCAAGTGTTCAAGGCTTGCTAGGCGATCACGATTGATAAAGGAGTGTTCGTGCTAGCATTAAGGGTCTCACGTCACCTCCACCACCTTTTCTCTGCTTGACTACGTGAGCACTCACTCTATTCAAGTTATTATTATTTTTAATATATTAACTTAGTATAGATAAATTGGTGATATCTATTTTTACCAAAACACGCTTTTTTCCGTTCATAAATAAGTTAACATAAAAACGACATAGAAAAATACGTTTAACATGAAAAGGGATCTTTATTATCATAATTATAATCACTATTATATTTATTATTATTGTTATTATAATGACTATTATTATTATTTTTATTATTTTTAATATATATTATTAGTATGATTATTTTTATTATCATTATGATTAGTATTATTATTATCAATCATGTTTATCTATGTTAAAGATAGTAAAACTATAACATGGAGGCATTAGTGTTTATGTAAATAATATATTTTTTATAATAAAAATATATACATACATTAACTTTGGTCAAAACCCGAAGGACAACGATTACTTTAGGTGAAAAGATTTTAGTTTTATAAGTATTATCACTATTATGATCATTAATATTGTTGTTATCAATCCACATCAAAAATATTTATAAAATCATTATAAATATTGACATAAAATAGTAGTACTAATATTTTCAAAAAGAAACTTATTTGGATTTATATAGATATTTACGTGTATATATATATATACTTGCACATTTTGAGAAACTTATAATAAATATAGATATATACATTTATATTGATATATGTATATACGTATATATATTTTTTTGGAATGAAGACAACATTTTCTAAAAGTATAAAATGTTCGAATCTATAAATAATATAATTATTATTTTATGTCATAGAACCCTAAGTCCTAATAATTAAACCATAAGTGTCAAGACTTAACTCGAATTAGGAATGAAACAATACAAGATAACGCTAGACGATGACCACCTCTTGATATTTATTTAAAGTATATTAATAAATATAAACATGTATTTTGGATAAACAAGTCATATCACCAACGGCGGTCAAGTCGGACCCTTACAAATCATAATGAGACATGGGTCAAAACTTACGGGATATTGGTCATACGGCCAACTTATACCTTGACAACTATATGTAGACCTCATAGTGTCATATATATTCTAGGGCACAAGTAGGTTGGGTCACTTGTCAGACTTTGCTCACATCGTTAACTGTTGTTCACTACTAGAAGTACCAGGTGAGTTTCACGGCCCCATTTTCTTTAAATGTTTTAAATTGATTTTAAACATTCAGGGGAGAAAACATGTTAGACTTGAGACTTGACACAAGTGGCAGACTTGAAAGACATTGTTACATGAGTAGACTTGATTAACGCTTAAAGTCCCATTTTATTCTGTAACCGTTAGTTATGAGGCAAGCGTGAAAGTTGTAAATAGAGCTATTTTGGTTGACACCCCCTTCTGTGGTTAGTCGCTCTAACCTTGACTGGAGGTCAGTCAGGAGCATTATTGTTCATTTTCATTACAATGTTTTAGCGTTAAGAACATTGAGTTGGGGCACAACTATAGACGTCAAGCGTCAGTTACTGGAGCTCATGGTAATAATAATATACTTATACTATTGTTTTAATTAATAATAGTGAGACATAAATTGTTTGGATGAACAATAGACATAGTGCAATCTTGTGGTCCAACGGAAACTTTTTGTCTAAACCTGTGAACTCACCAACTTTATGTTGACTTTTTAAACATGTTTTTCTCAGGTAACTAGGATCAACGAGTCCGGGACATGCATGCATATCCGAACCTTTTGGAGTTTCCCTGTTATAACCTTGGGATGTCTAGGTCATAATTGATAAACTCATTGTTTGAAGGACCGTACGAACTTGTCTTTTGAGTAAGGTATTTTAGTATGTTATGTCTTTGGAAATAACTTATGTTTTTGTAATAACTTAAAACCTTTGATTTATGAATGTCATTAGAGGTCGTTTGATTTAATCAAAGGCTATGAAAACCATGAATCGTTACACCTCGTGTTTCCGCCTAGGCAGGGTGTGAGAGATTGGTATCAGAGACATTGGTTATAGCGAACTAGGTTGCATTAGTAAGCCAAGACTATAGCCATAAAGACAGGATACAAACATTGCATTTCATAACGTATATGATTTATACTAATGTTGAAATATCGCAGCTATGTCACATAATGGATGGATATCCATTTTTGACTCCGATGAGGAGCTAGCATCACCGATCTCATCAGTAGCTTCATCTCTCGCACCACCTGCACCCTTACTACCACATAGCCTCGAGGACGTGGCGATGATAGAGGATCGTGAGGAGGACCCCGAGGAGATTCCCGAGGCCACCGAAGCTGTTCCAGAGCCTGCTGAGAAAGACACCTTGTTGGCACCAACGGAGCCCGAGGCTCCCACTCTAGAGGAGGTTCCCGCTACCGTGGGAACCATACGACTAGCTACCACTCCTTCCTACTTCTGTACCCACCTTGGAAGGACCCGTATCCACATCACACCGCGGAAGAAGGTCCTTCCGCCTCGTAAGAGGCCGACATCTCACACCCCTGCTGATCTAGAGCCCGAGCCCAAGAGGGCTAGGTCTTCTCACACCACATCACTGACCCCAGCTGCCCTAGCACCCAGGAGGTTTAGATCGTCCTGTAGACCATAGGGATGGGTTGCCCCCACCCTTCAGGGGTGGGTGGAGGAGGAGGGTACTCCCACTCCCCTGCCCATTACGGGTCAACCTATGGAGCTGACCATACTTTTGCTTGTAGCTCGTGGCGTTCGCCACGAGGACAGAATGGATGGCCTTGATACGTGCTAATATATATATATATATATATATATATATATATATATTTATGTAATTTTGACATCCGTTTTTCAGCGTTTTATTAATAAATTCATTTGAACCGACAGTTAATTAATTTATATTTGAATTTTGTAGGTATTAAATGAAAACGAGCTCAAATGAAGAGTTTGGAGAGACTAAAGTTAGACATTGGAGAACTGGAGTGATTACAACAACTTTGAGTCAAATAAATAATCAATGGGCTAAAATTGAATTAGCTGGGTTACATTAGAACTTAACTGGGTTGAGTGGGTTAGATTATAAAATAAATTGGTTTGAGTGGGCAACGTTAAAAAAATACAAAAAGAATAAAAAAATATATATTTATTTTGGACGGCAATTTGCGAGAAGTAGGGGGAGCCGCTATTCTTGGTTTTTGGAGCAGTGAAGGTCAAGGTAAAAAACTCTTTTGCGGTTGTTTGTTTTTGGCTAGAACAAAGTTAAACATAAAGTGAGGAACAAAAGGAATTGGTGTGGCGGCTCGTTTGCTTGTCTGGAGGAATTGATGTGGCGGCTCATTTGCTTGTGTGGAGACTTGGAACGGAAGGAGCAAAAGAATAAAAAACCCCAACTAAGCACCTCTATTAGGAGCCGTAAATTGGGAGGTTCAGTATTTTATTAGTACGTTAAAGCGTTGAACAAAATCGAATATTTAGTTGATTAACTGTGAATGGATTATATTGTGGTAAGAACATTTGATTATTTATTTATTATGATTGGCTAAACCTGTTAGCTACCTAGATTAGGATGATTATTGACATGGTTTGAATGTTTTTCGGTTTTTAATTACTCATATGACGAATGTTATTGTCAAGGTTACTATTTTATTGATTATGAATGTGTATGAATGCTATGTTTTTAATATCTTGCATAAACTTGCTTCGCTTGTTATCCTGTTCGTTTCCTTTGTGTGTTTCGAGTAGGGTTGCGAGTCTTGAGTCATTTACTTTGTGTTTTTGGTCTAAATGATTTCATCGATCGTAGGAACAGTTGTGTGGGTCTTTAAAAATCAGTGTTTTACCAACCTTGAGTCTGAGAGGAGATAGGTTGTCGAGTTGTGTCTTGGTTTTGGTGATTTGGGTAGCAATTGCACGAGAGTGAGTTGTTCAGGTTGGTTTATCACTTGTAATTTCGTGTCATAGTCGGTATTTTAGTGCTTACTTCTTGCCCTTAGGTCTGTCTAGGATAGTCTCTGGGTATAGTAACGGTTGAGACGGAGAGGTGAAACTATTTTCGAGTACTTGGTGTTCTAGAGAGTGGTGAGTTTGAGAGGAGATCCACTGTCTTACTAGTGAGCTTATCTTGACCCTTAGGATAGTTGGGGTGTGTAGGTGAGTCTGAGAGGAGATCCTACGTGTCTTAGCGATTCTTGAGTTAGTCTATCTTTAGAATCGGTACCATACGGTTAGTTGTTCCCGAAAGCATTTAAACTAGTCAATAGGATTCCTGGTCTAGGTAGTGCTTGTCTCATTTCTGGTTTTTGTTCGTATTTTAGTTCGTTTGGTCTTTTCACTGTTCCAGCTTTGTCTTCGTCTTTTCTCGTGTATTTCCTGTCTTTGAGTCGAGTCAGTGTTGTTATTTTAATATAATTTTGCATGTTCTAAAAAATAAAAATAAAATAAAAATCATCACTTGTTTTCCATCGGTTAGGAGTCGATAAAGGTTTAGTATTGAGAGCCGCCATAGGTGTCCACGGATTGATATCCGGTCTTGCCTACGCTTATTACATACCGACCGGTACACTTGCCGTTTGTGTGTTTTAGGATTGGTAATTCTTTTTTAAAACCGTTGTGTGAATTTGACTTAATTTTATTTATACTTTACACACATCAAGTTTTAGGCGCCGTTGTCGGGGACACTTCATTGGCGATTTCGAGAACGACCCGAGTCGGGGATCTAGCCGTTTTTGTACATATTTGTGTATTTTTTTATTTTCTAGGATTAGTTTGTTTTTCTTCTATTCTATTTTTATTTTTTTTATTTTTTTTGGATTAGGTTTCGTGTGATTTTTATCTTTTGTGTGATTTTGTGTTTCTAGGATTTGTTTAGGATTCTTTTCTTCTATTTTTATTTGTTATTATCTCACGTGCTACTTTGAGTATGTACAGACACCAGGTTTGGCGGTTCAAGGAACCCTGGTGCGAACGTTGTGGAGAAAATCATTGGATACAAGATTGTCCTTATAAGAAGGTGGAGGCAATGCTCACTTATATGATCCGTAGGCATGATCTCAAGGATGACGAACAACAAAAGGTTGAAGCCGAATAATGTAAGCTCCGTATCAAGGAATATGAGGAATAAGTTCGTAGAATAGAGGCATTGGGCGTGAAGATTCATGAGATTTGTGCTAGTTATCAACGGGAGACGATAATGGACGAGGTGCAATTACCAAGCTCACACAATACCGCACAAGTCCCAACTCCTGTTCAGCACGAGTTCAGTTACAATGTCGAAGTGGAGCATCTATCCAGCCTTGAGTCAGGTAAGTATCCCACCTCTAGCTATATTGATCATGAGTGTGTGGATGATACACATTTGACAGGATCCAGTTCCATACATAATTCATTTATCTCATTTGATATGTCACACTTGCTCTGGGAGGATGATTTGATGAAGGATTCAAATGTCGAGGACACACATGATGATGCCGTGATTGTTGATGAGATTGAGGATGCTGAGTTGGTTGCTGATGATATCGAGGAGAAGTATGTTTCCTCGCTGCTAGCTGAGTTCGATGACGAGTTGGTGGATCTACCAACTGCAGACAGAGGAGAGTTTGACCTTCTGGGTGACCCTGCTGAGTTAGAAACATTACTATTCGGGGAGCCAGAGAGGGAGACGGAAGAACCACCGCACCACGGTGAGATAGAGGAAGAAGAAGGAGAGCAAGAGGAAGTGGTTGAGGAACCAGAGCAACCACTTCATGTTAAGGATAGCCGGCCTATGGAGGAAAGAGATGGTGGATCACCACCCCAACCAGCACGACCACGAGATAGGGCACAGAGACGTATGGACCGACATGTTTTGAGGGTGCTGAGATGGTCACATAAGGACCATAGGATGACACCATATTCTAGAGATGACCGATTACCTCATTACATGCCCCACATCAGATTTGGTCCATGTAGGTTTAAGGACCGGTGGGTCAACTCAGTTACATGTGTCCGAGTCAGTTTGAGCCTTACCATCACATTCTTCCCAGCAGACGGTAGGAGGCGGAGACTGAGCCAGGTGAGTGGGAAGAGGATAAAGGAGAAGCCACCTGATTGAGATTGTGGTTTTGAGTCTGGCTGAAGACTCGTCTGTAAACTTGGCGCTTCCGGAAGGCAATTCGATGTGAGTTTTTATTTTCTTTTTATTTTGTTTTGTGTTTATGTTATGTTTGCTTTGTGTGCAAGTTTTCATTCTGAGCTCTGGGAGGTTGTTGATTCTGAGGATTGCATGTTCGAGGTTACTTCATATCATGGAGGAGAGTTTGCTACATCCGTAGGGGAGTCCCGTTCTATCCATTTACTTTTTATGCATCTGCATCATTTTTGCTTTATATTGTTTTCAATTGTACATTGAGGGCAATGTACGGTTTAAGTGTGAGGATGGGAACGTGGCTTATTTTGGACATTTTATATTTTTACCCCTTACGTTAGACACATTAGGGACAATGTGTGTTTCAAATGTCAGGATATTAGCTTGTTAGAAAAATTGAAAATTTTGAAAAGAAAAATAAATAAATAAATGAAAAGAGTGTTTTTACAAGTCCTGAGTTGACACATTTTTTGAGCTCTAATGCACATAAAAGACCGGTTTTTATTCAATGTAAATCGAGAGCAAAAGGCGAGTCGGGTGCGGGTTTGCGTTTCCTTAACACGGTTTTCCTCAAGTTTCGGGATTAACTAGTCCCAACAGAGTCGTTTTTCATGTAATAAAATTGTTTGGTATGCCTAGGATAGTGTAACTAGCTGGATAGTGATAATTGTACATGGCTTATATCGGTAACCCGATTCCATCCGTTTCAGTGAGATTTTGAGCCTTTTCAATTTCTTATATATTCATTGTTTCGTTTGTTGTGTGTTTACCTACGTGCTGCATTTTTTTAGAACTTTGATATTTTGATGCATTTTGAGACCCTAGACAGATATGATACACAGACATGATAGAGGCACTAGGATTTAACCCAATTGTTAGCATTTTTCGTTTGTTTTCCCTACCCGAACATTATCCCTTAGTGAACCCAGTTTGAGCCTTATTACCTTTCATTTGTTTAACCCACATATTACACCTCGAGCCTTTTAGCCTTTTTATTTTTAAACCCGTGTTATTAATTCGGTTCGAGTTAGTGCCTTAGTTTGTGTTAGTAGTTATTTGTGAGTGTCGGCATTATAGCCTATGTTATAAAAAAAGTAGTTGAATTTCATAAATTAGTGTGAAAAAATAAAAAATAAAATGAAAAAAAAATATAGAAAAAAAAGAAAAAAAAAGAGAGAAAATGTAAAGAAAAAGAAAAAAAATGATGCAAAAGAATAAGTGTGAGGGTCAAAGATCCTCAAAGGTTCCAATGTTTAGTTTAGTTTGTGTTTTTAGTTTGTTCCTAGCCTAGCGAGTCCGGATTAGTTTCACCTTAGCCACTTTTATACGCTTTATCCGTACCTTAACCCTAGCCTTACATTACAACCCTTTAAAGTTCTTTTGATCTGTGTGTTTGTCTTAGGCATTTGGGTGGAGATTTTATTGATGTTCAAGCTTATGACATTAATGTTTCATTGTTAGGTTTTGAGAGTATAAATTAGACACTGGAACATTTTTTGCTAGTTACATATATAAACCGAGTGCAGAGTACCATTGTGAGGGGTATGAGCCGTGTATGATTAGAATCATGAAAGTAAGTGAAACTTGAATAGGTATGCCCATGTTTTTCAAAACTTAGCATCATCTTTACCTGTTGGATCGTAAATCTATTGAACGTGTTAATTTGGGGATGTAACTGTGTCTTTGGACTTCACGGCTTGTATTTGATTTTGCGTGATGTGATCGTGTTTGTTTGATTACATTGTTAGATGTGTTGCATGGGGCTTTGCTTAGGGACAAGCAAAGTGTAAGTGTGAAGATGTTTGATACATGCTATTTTTTATATATATTTTATGTAATTTTGACATCCGTTTTTCAGCGTTTTATTAATAAATTCATGTGAACCGACAGTTAATTAATTTATATTTGAATTTTGTAGGTATTAAATGAAAACGAGCTCAAATGAAGTGTTTGGAGAGACTAAAGTTGAACATTGGAGAACTTGAGTGATTACAACAACTTTGAGTCGAATAAATAATCAATGGGCTAAAATTGAATTAGCTGGGTTACATTAGAATTTAATTGGGTTGAGTGGGCTAGATTATAAAATAAATTGGTTAGAGTGGGCTAGGTTAAAAAAATATAAAAAGAATAAAAAAATATATATTTATTTTGGACGGCAATTTGCGAGAAATAGGGGGAGCCGCTATTCTTGGTTTTTGGAGCAGTGAAGGTCAAGGTAAAAAACTCTTTTGCGGTTGTTTGTTTTTGGCTAGAACAAAGTTAAACATAAAAGTGAGGAACAAAAGGAATTGGTGTGGCGGCTCATTTGCTTGTCTGGAGACTTGGAACGGAAGGAGCAAAAGAATAAAAAACCCAAAGCTAAGCACCTCTATTAGGAGCCGTAAATTAGGAGGTTCAGTATTTTATTAGTACGTTAAAGCGTTGAACAAAATCGAATATTTAGTTGATTAACTGTGAATGGATTATATTGTGGTAAGAACATTTGATTATTTATTTATTATGATTGGCTAAACCTGTTAGCTACCTAGATTAGAATGATTATTGACGTGGTTTGAATGTTTTTCGGTTTTTAATTACTCGTATGACGAATGTTATTGTCAAGTTTACTATTTTATTGATTATAAATGTGTATAAATGTTGTGTTTTTGATATCTTGCATAAATTTGCTTCACTTGTTATCCTATTCGTTTCCTTTGTGTGTTTCGAGTAGGGTTTCGAGTCTTGAGTCATTTACTTTGTGTTTTTGGTCTAAACGATTCGATCGGTCGTAGGAACAGTTGTGTGGGTATTTAAAAATCAGTGTTTTACCAACCTTGAGTCTGTGAGGAGATAGGTTGTCGGGTTGTCTCTTGGTTTTGGTGATTTGGGTAGCAATTGCACGAGAGTGAGTTGTCCAGGTTGGCTTTATCACATGAAATTTCGTGTCATAGTCGGTATTTTAGTGCTTACTCCTTGCCCTTAGGTCTGTCTAGGATAGTCTCTGGGTATAGTAACGGTTGAGACTGAGAGGTGAAACTGTTTTCGAGTACTTGGTGTTCTACGGAGTGGTGAGTTTGAGAGGAGAGCCATACGGTTAGTTGTTCCCGAAAGCATTTAAACTAGTCAATAGGATTCCTGGTCTAGGTAGTGCTTGTCTCATATCTGGTTTTCGTTCGTATTTTAGTTCGTTTGGTCTTTTCAGTGTTCCAGCTTTGTCTTCGTCTTTTCTCGTGTATTTCCTATCTTTGAGTCGAGTCAGTGTTTTAGTTATTTTAATATAATTTTGCATGTTCTAAAAAATAAAAATAAAATAAAATCATCACTTGTTTTCCATCGGTTAGGAGTCGATATAGGTTTGGTATTGAGAGCCGCCATTGGTGTCCACGGATTGATATCCGGTCTTGCCTACGCTTATTACATACCAACCGGTACACTTGCCGTTTGTGTGTTTTATGATTGGTAATTCCTTTTTAAAACCGTTGTGTGAATTTGACTTAATTTTATATATACTTTACACACATCAGGCCTACAGGAGGAGGTCGAGCACGTCCAGGCACATCTAGAGGGTCTGGACTCCCTAAAGAGATAGATGGCGAGGCTAGACCTCGTCCAGTAACAAGAGGCCAAGGCGGTGCTCGATCTGGGTACCTGCCTTGACCATGTTAAGGATAACATCACGGTCATCACCGCGTTGAGGAGTGGACTATAGACACCGATAGCAGATATCCAACCTAGAGGAGAGCTTGGCCGCGATAACGCACCGCATGACAGCAGCGGAGCACGAGGTGCTGACCTTACGTGTTGAGCTGCAGGAGGCGAGGACTCTCACCACTATCTGTGCTATCCTGACCATCGCCGCTGCACAGGCGGGATTATTCACACGCCTATCAGGCGAACCTATGTGAGCGGGTTGTGCTCACCTAGCTTAGGATTTAAACTTGTATTGACAAGGCTTTGTACCCTTGTCCATTTTGTACTATTTACAACTATGTAACAAGTTTAATCCATCTATGTATTGTGTATGTTTCATGTGTTATGATTGTTGCGGTTGTTTACATTTCCTGTTCATGTGATGACAATTATTTTCTGCATATTGACTTATTTTCTTTTCTTGTCATATTGTAGGACCCAGTTTATTATGATTAAGCTAATGGGTATATTATGGTGTAACTGTGAACAGGGGTTCATGGCTGAGGTGTTTTGGGCCGGCTTTAGGCCGAGTTTATGTATTTAGGAACTAGTATCATGTAACTAGGTATATATACATGAATACCCTAACCTTATGTGGTTAGCGGTTGTGATAAGTTTTTCTCTGTAATTCTCGATTGCAATATATGATTATTTTACTTTGAATCGTTTGTTCTTGAATCACCACTCCAAGTAGTTTCCGCCTACTTTGTGTGAGAGTTTGATATCGTTTGCGTGTTCATTCGTCTGTTAGAAGATCCGTCGATAGAGATTTGGGACTTACAATTGGTATCTGAGCCATTGAAGTCATTCAAGGCTCGGTTTTGGATATCAAAGATTCAAGATTCAAGGTATTTGTTTAAGCTTTCTGTTGGTTTGTGTTACTAATCGGTTGTTTTGTGGTAGTTTTTCGTTGTCTTCCTGCTGAAAATCAAGGATTTCTCGTGAATTCTTGGCTTTATTGCTGCTGTGGAAAGGATTTGCGTTGAACAATGCTCAAAATAGTCTTTGTATTCATCGGAAGGTGCTTGAATTCAAAATTCGAAATCCCACAATCTTCGGGATTTATTTTGGAAACAAGATAGATTCAAAGATTTAATAAGGATTCTCGGGTTAAAGATTCACGCCAAGGGTTCACGGGCTTTCGGTTCACACGTCTGTATTCTCGGGCTTAGGTTCACGACAAAGCATTCTCGGGCTTCGGTTCACGGCAAAGCATTCTTGGGCTTGGGTTTACGGCAAGGGTTCACGGGTTATATGTCACACCCCCGCCAGCGGCGGAAACACGGGAGTGCGACGAAATTGAATAAGAGAACACAAGGCAATAAAGAAAATTAATATTAAGATTTCATAAAAAATAAATTGATTACATGTGTCTCAAAATAACCAAAGATAACAATCTTGATCAAACAAAACAACTTTAAAAGAAATCATAAGTCTTCAATTGATAACTAGGCCATTCTATGTGAGCAAATCAAAAGTCTATCCTTACGCGGTATTTCCTGAAACATGTAATAAAACAAGTCACCTAACAAACTTGGTGAGATGCATAGGTTTTTATAAAATAAACATAGAAAGATGTATACAATTCATGGCAATACTTCACATACTCACATTAGTAAAACATCACAACATGAAGCCACAACCAAACCTAATGACATGCCCTCTCCGGTTCAACCCCCCACGGGTTAACCTAATCATATGTGTCGGATTTCAATCACCTAAACCCCTAACCGCGAAAGATGGGTGGGTTTGTCAAACCTATAACGCTATAATTGTAATACCGTCGGCTTGTAACCAATTGATGATTGTGTATGTGTTGGAAAAAGAGGGCCTTAACGTGTTTATGTTGTCATGTTGTCCATGGTTAAATAATGTTTTAACGTCGAGTATGAAAACCTTTGTCAATTGTTTGAATTATACTAAAAATGTCTTTTTGTTATTGATTGTTACATGTTCCACCCCAAAGAATAAAGAAAAAGGGGATTATGATCTCACCTTGATGATTAGAGAGGAGGCGGGTGTATCAACCTTAGAGAACGTGCCCTATATAATTTAAGATTTGAATAAGTTTAAGGAATTATCATTACGCGAAAAGAAAGTTTGAATGGGAACGACGAAGGAGGATAGGTGGTTGCATAATAGAACATGATAATCCACCTAGAGTAGTACATCCAATGAAAAGATTCCCAGGAAAGAGGGTCGGTCGCAAAGGACTCGTTTAGATTACCGCGTCTCTCCTAGCCAGAACCGTTCATTTGTCATATACGTACATCGTAGGTTTGGATAGGGTTCTAATGGATGGAACACCTTATATTACGAATAAAATGTTTTTAAGAAAAGAAAGTCAAAGAATTAAGGATGCTCAAATGTTAGAAGATTAGGGTCAGTTTTGTAAAATTCAGATTTGGACAGATTGTGTTGCTGAACTTTAAGCATGTTTTAAAAATATTAAAAAAATTTCAAAAATTCTAAGATTCACCAGATCTATAATTTAGGTCATAATGAACAACGTTTGTTGATAAATCTCTTTAATTTGGGCAACTTAAATATCCCAAAATTTCGACACAAGATCAGAGGTCCAGAATAGACCTTTCTGTCTTGATTTGTCATTTTAGGGAGTATTACAAAGAGTTAGAATGTCAATTATACATAGTTTTAAAGAATATTCAATAAAATTTGATTTGAAAAATGATTGAACATGATTGGATTTGTAGAATGAGAGATATGGTCCCAGAAAATAATGACAAATATTCTGTCAAAAAGTTAGACTTGACCTTTACCTCTAAAAATCGTTTGAAAACCTTAACCTTGTCAAAAAATTACGAGGTTAGATTTTATGGAAAGAAGACTCTTTGAGCATACATTTTGGTTTAAAAACAACCCTTTTTGTATTAGGAATGATCAAGATATGGCCGTCACAAGTTGACACAAGTATTCTGTCCAGAATCCAGACTTGCACTTGTGCAACTTTTTAGGGTTTTAAAGTGAGTTTTCGGTTATGAAACATTAATGTAAGCTCTTTTAAAAGTTAAATCATGAAGATTTAGGGTTTATGAGGCTGAGGGATTATGATTATAAAATCACAAAAGAAAAAGAAAGAGATTGGAGGTGTAGAGAAGATAAAATAAAAAGAACGAAAGAAACTGAATCGAAAAGGGTGATGCGACTTACTTGTTTGCTTCTTTCTTGATCCTTGCTTGGTAATTACAAAATCCAAGAGTGATAGGGTAGGGATTTTCTAAATTGAGGCCTTGGAGGAGTTTTGGAAGTGGTTTAGCAAAGAATTCAAGCACCCTAAGGCCTCTATTTATACTAAAGATTGAAGGGTTGTATATTAGGAAAAAAACTTGGAGTAGAAGCCAAGGGTTTCTAACCCTCATGCAGCCTCCAACCACCCCTAACCAACCAAAATTTCGAAATTATGGTAGGTCCCTCAGGTATACAAGTGGTGCATCGGTGCACCAAACATTCGGTTTTCGAAATTCGGAGTTTATTTAAAGAAATTTTTGTAAACGAAAATTGTTTTATATAATGAAATGGATGGTTAGTCAATTTAAAACATAACTTAGTGTCATGAAGGACATGTTTGTCGGTTGTGGACGGTACGGAGTCAAACCGCGGTTTAGAAGGCGAACGAATACGTATAGGCACTAACTAACGTACCAGGGCATCAATTTGAATTATGTGACAATATGAATGAGTTAAATAACTATTTTAGGCATATATGGTTGATAAATTGCCTTTGAATTAGTAGTGGGTGAGTTTTCGTGTCGGTAAACGAGTTTTTAAATGGTTTAACGGTCCAAGTTGCAATTTAAGGCAATTCTAAGCGTTGCAGTCAACATGTGACCATGTAATAAGTATAATGTGCATGAAATAGGTATGTTTCAAGTATGATGTGAACACGAGCTATGATGAGGGTTTCAAGCTTCATTGATTCATGAATATGGTAAGCGTTACAAGTACGCGAAAAGGAGAAATGTTATAGTCTCCCCTAGTTAAGGGAATTTCGTCCCCGAAATTCAACTAGTAGAGACAATGATAACTAGGAAAGGATAGGTTATGATATACGTTGATTTGGGCTAGTCCTTGATCCGACGCCTGGTCCCACTTCCAATGCACCATTAGTGTTTATATATAGGGTGTACCGCAGCGAACCCACCACACTTTTGGCGCCCTTGAAGCGTAGTAGCCACCTATCAAGACTACCACTAACACTGATAATGTTGGGTGGCATGATTCGAGTTCAGGAATTGGTTATGGATAGCTACATCGTAGAATTTCACTTCACACCAATGTACGTGTAATTCACGATCACGTTCGCGACCGCAATCATAAATTTACTTTACACGGGTGCGATATGTCCTTCTACAATGTACCTATAAAGTGATGATAGTAATGTAGACAGAGGTTACGAATATTATCGAAGGGCAGTGAAAACATGTTGTTTTGAGACTTAAGAATCATGATTAAATAGGTAACTTATGCATATTTAGCAGTAGTGTATAAAGCGTGACATTCACATAGCAATCCACAAAATCAATCTTGAATAATAATACATCCAAACATAGTGTAAATTTATGAGCAAACATGATTCGTTGATAAAAAAAACAACCTAAGTCTCAAGATAGAGTCATCCAAACAAACATAGAATTCAAGTTTTGATGAACCAATGTAACAAATTAAGAAATCAAATAAGTAACATTGTTTTCATGTCTCCCCTAGTTAAGGGGATTTCCTCCCAAAACTTAACCAGTGGGGTTTGCGTTGTCTTGGGTGGCAGGGTCTTCACGAGCCTCAATTGTTCCCATGACAAAAGTGCGAGCACGAGCACCTGGATTGTTGTTAAGCTTGGGACAACAATTCTTGAAGTGATTGGTTGCACCACACTCATGGCAAGCCCTACCATTGGTATTTGAAGGGACCATGGCATTGTTGGAAGCAACAGGAGTAGGCATGCGGCAAGAGGTGTCTAGATGCCCATTTCTTCTGTACTTGGTGCACTTACGACACAGTTGAGCAGAAGGGTGATGATACTTGCACTTTGCACACATAGGGTAAGGTCCACAGTATGGCTTCTTGTCAGAAACAGGGGCAACTTGGGTAATAGTAGTAGTAGGAGTTACTATAGCAAATCCCTTGGATGTCTTATGTTTCTTGTGATGGTACTCAGGCTCCTGCGCTACTTCTTTGTTGGTACTCTTGTCACTTTTCCTGAACAAGATCCTAGACTTAACTAGATCTTCCGTTAAGGACGTAGACAAACGAATAGCAGCTTCAAGTGTTGTGGGGCTACTTCCCATGATGGTACCCCGAATTTGAGGCGGAAGGCCTCCAATGTAACGATCAATTTTTCGAGTAAGGGGTGTAACCAGATGCGGGACTAGGATGCAGAGTTCATGAAAGCATGTAGTGTACTCTTCACTTTCTCCACTATCCTGGGTAAGATCCCACAGTTCGATTTCTAGCTTCTTATTCTCATTGCTGGGACAGAATTCTTCGATCATGATTTCCTTAAGTTTATCCCAAGTCATAGCAAGAGCTTCTTCCCTACCCCGAATCTTCTTCTCAGCATTCCACCAGGTCAGTGCCCTCTTTTGGAAGGCACTTGTAGCATACTTAACCTTAAGATCATCGGAGCAGTCACTCATCTCTAACGTGTTTTCCATGCCTTCAAACCATTGCAGTAACCCAGTAGCACCTTCAGATCCAAGATACTTGTGTCGGTTACAAGAGTTGAAGTGTTTGAAAGTGCAAACACTCCTACCAGACCTTTCGGTGGAGTTGTTGATTTGAGTTACAATGGTGGGTAAGACATCAGCAAGTTGTTGAGTGAGAAGGGTGGCTATGGCGGTGGTTTTGGCGGAAGGGTTGGAGGCTTCACCGGTGTTGGCCACGGTGGTATCGGGATCACGACGAGGAGGCATTCTACGAAAGAGAAATCACAAGTTGAAAGTTAGGATAGACATTCCAATAATAATAAATCACTCATTCATTAATATCAAATGTCTTACAAGAATAATAAAACATATATGTTGAATTACAATTGAAATTTAAGATAAAATTGACTAATCAAAACCCAAGGTCCGGATGAATAATACTAGTGAGACGTGTTTTAGCCTATAAGTGAGTACTCACTCCAAGGGTCTCCAGGTAAGTGCGACTCGTAATGAACGTGCCTCACATTCCTTAATACCAAGACCCCTAGTGTACAGGCCCTCACCCTTCCAGATTACACGTGTCCCTAGTACCATTATGCGGGCCTTTGATTTTGATGAGAGTGTCATGGATTGGGCCTTGCCCAAGAACTGGATCCAACTTCGTGCAAGCTTCTTCTTCCTTCTTGTTGTTGGGCTCCAAATTGCTAGGAATATAGATGTGACACCCAGCATTTCAGGTCAATATCCACATCTCATAAATACACGTTCATAGTATATATTTCCTGAAGGTTTTATTTTGACTAAGTAAAGTCAAGGAGTCTAGCAAAGAAACTTATATCAAAATAGTAATTTTTATGAATTACTAGGAAAATAAACAGTGATAACCCGCAAGGTACGGTCGTTGGTGATTAACAAGAATTTTATTCTAGTAAAAGTCTAGGGAGACACTGTAACATGAAAACATAAATATTGGTGACTAAACTTTTATAAAAAGTTGATTTATAAATAATTCTTACATTGCTCAATATTAGTTAATGTGTATACATGTATAATGTAGTTAAAGTGATAGCCATGTAGGGTTAATTAGTAAATTATGGAGACTAGTCAAACAACACAAAAACATATAAGTTATCTGATAGTTAAACGAGTATACGCAACTTAAAATCGATTAACGAGTATACGCAACTTAAAATCCACCTAACTAAACACTTAGAAACCAACTAGAAAGTGGAACAAGACCCAACCCCCCACCCACACCCTATTCTCGGCCGAAATGGGTCTAGAGGGGGTGGACCCACCTTCTTGACTTCTCCACTTGCTCCCCCATCCCTTGCGTCATATACTCCATACTCTCTCAAGTGCAAGACAAGTAAAGGGTCAAATCCATCAACCTCCCATACCTTGTGATGATGAAGATGGAACCAACATTCCATCTCCATCTCTTCTCTCTATATAATCGATATATACATACACACCCACACTTTACATTTTCAAAATCCAAGAACCAAGTCTCTAGGGGTTTAGCTAGGAGCTTAAAGAGTCAAGGGAGTCTTGGAGTATAGAACTCGGGTTTTGGTAGCATCAAGAGTCTCTACCATCCTTCTAAACGTTGTTCTTCACCTAGCTTGTCTAGCGGTAAGAAACCGACACTACACTTTATTTTCGTTTATATTTTAGTTCAAAGCTCGTTGTTCACCATAACAATAAAAAGATTTAAAGACTTAAAGAGTTTTTTTTTTATAAAATTTAAGTTTATTAAGTTAGACACTAATATTTTGCATAAATATATACATACATATATATATATATATGGGCCGAAAATGTGTAGGTTTACATGTACATATTGTGTTTTGATTATATGATGATAAAATATGAAATTTAAAATAAAAAGCATGATTAGTGTATCACAAAGTAAACATTGGAAACATGAAATCTAAGACTTATTTATATATATATGCATGCTTGGTCAAAAATTTCAAGATGATGTATAGTTAATAGTCTAAAACATGTCTTGTAATATTGATAGAAAAATATACATGATCATAAGATTAAGTAGTAGATGTGTTTATATGCATATGAAAATCGGGACGAACGTATATATTTGCGTAGTTGCATGATCAAAGTTATATAAACATGGAATAATAAATATATTTATGTCTTAAAAATATGTCACGAAAAATGTTACATAATTAAGGATATGGGAACTTGTAAGTTGTAGTTATGTGTTTGACATGAAATTTGGTATGATATAATGTCTAGGACATTTAGTAATATAAAGGTCATATATATATTATGATGAAAATCATAAACAAAACTTATGTGCATGGAATTAAAGATGTTTCGGTTAAAAAGATAAATGTTCATATGTTATCATGGAGCATATTTAAATGTATGTAGATTGTCGAGATACTTGTATGCATGTGTTGGTAATAATATGAATGCATGATGAATCTACCCAAGTTGATAAATGTCGTTCGAAACATAAATACTTGCATATGGACGTGTTAACTTGGTTGATACGCACGTAGGATAATAAAATGCATGATTATACTTGAACGATATTTAGGATTTTATATAATTATTTTCGAGGAATAATTATAGGTTTATACGTGGACTATAATCAAGATATATTATAAAGAAAGGCAAAAATAATATTTATTTTTGACAAACGTAACAAGTCACCAATATAGAAATATAATATTTTCTTGGAAAATAAGTAAAGCGTCTAGACTGGAATAATAATCACCAACGAGTCGTCATGAGAAAACATTGTTTTAAATAAACAAAGACGTACTTAACAGGAATAGTTAAGTCGGTGAACAACTTGGTTTAAGACGGGTAGTCTTAACGTGTTTAGTATCCTTGTATGAATAGGATACGGATAGGCGGGTCTGTTTTTATTCAAATATTTGCTAGCATTCATACTATCGAGGTGAGTTTCACTAACCCCCCCTTTTTCTAAGTTTTTGAAATATTTTGGGGTGGAAACATAGTTGTAAAGAATTTTCGTATGTAAATGAATGAACTAATGATCTGACCGTATGTGTGTATTGAGGGAAAAATAAAGCGCTTAAAGTCCTCGGAATAAATTAGTAACCATTAGCTATGGACTTAGCCCGGGATTTTATGGATAGTATTATTGGGGGTGACGCCTCCGGTCATGATTAGTCGCGCTAATCAGGGGTCCAAATGGCCGAATGACCGCATATTGTCTTAACTCGCAGATAGGCGAGGGGAGGCACAGAAAGTTGGGGTTTGGTTACGGTCTCGTACATTACATACTGTTTTGTATTCCTTGCAAGTTTTCAAATGGGATCAATTGACCGGATTAGTATTCGGATTCATTGGTAATACATACAAAGAGTTTTGATCGGAAAATGATCAGGTTTAAACATTGGATTTATGATAACTCTTGATAATAACTTGTGAACTCACCAACCGCGTGTTGACATTTTTAAGTATGTTTTCAGGAAATTGAACGTGGTCATCAGATTAGCAATGTAGGATACATGCATGCATGTGGATACGGCTTTTGGAGGATTTCTCTTGTATAACTCATGGTCTTGAGTCATATTTGCGAAATCTTAAACTTTTGTAAACTCAAGTTGATATTTTGTGATGTAAATATTTTAAACTCGATTATGTATCCAAATACATGTATGTGTTTGCGGTAATCATATGCTTTGGAAACCAGTGAATGTTACGCCTCGCGTTTCCGCCTTGGCGGGGTGTGACAGAAATTGGTATCAGAGCCATTGATTATAGCAAACTAGGAGTCTAAAATGGAACCTAGTCTATAATTTAAATGACTCACTAAAACGTTTTCATTGCATAAGCATTGCATAACCATTCATCATGTCATATGGATGTTGTAGTCACGCCATGTCACACACTAACCCCACTTAAACTCCATAGTTAGGAAGCGTCTTACACAAAAATGGCGGAATCCACTGGGGAGACCATGCCCAGAGGACCAAGGAATGACGTATCATACTAGGAATGGCTTTGCCAAGTAGTTCAAATGTGGAGGGTGGAGGAGGACCTCCCTGTGACCTGCGACTCTGTCGGATTAACATGCGAATCACAACCAGTACCGCTCACCGGGGAGTGCGCAGAATGCACTATCCCTCTACTAGTGTCCCGAAGTAGTAAATAGGGGATAGAGATTGATCACTTGGATAGGGATGTGAAATCCATCCGAAGGGACTTGGTAACTCTTCCAACTTTAGTGGAAAACGTTAATGGGATAGCGGAGGATCAGAGATTAATCAACCAGTCTCTTCAGCATGCATCTAGCCACATGATGGAGTTCGAGAAAAGGCTAGCGGAGATGGAGAGGAGGACCGCTGCAGCTGAGCGGAGGGCGGAGGCAGCCGAGCAGAGGGTGATTGATGCTGAGCTCCGGGCTACTCTAGCTGAGGCACGTGTGGAGGAGATGCTGACCTCAGCTACCATTCCGACAAGAACACTTTCCTATTTCTAGACCTATTACGGGCGGGTTGTGCCAGTAACGCATTATGTAGTTTGAAACTTTGGTACTGATGTGGTCATGTGAACCCATCCCTTTTGTATCCTTGTCTTTTGGAACAATGTACTATGTATGTTTTAACTATATATGTGATGGTTTATGTTGTGATGATGGTTGTTTACGTTTGATGTTGTTGTATCCTTATGTCATGATATATCATTATTATTATATAATGTTGTTTCTTTTTAAATGTTATGTTAGAAAGAACACCATGGCACCTAAGCGAAGGACGCCCCGTGACACTACTGGTGACAACAACGAGACAATTTCCCCAAACGTGGAACAACTCATAGCACAGCGAGTAGCTGCCGCCATGGAGCAGTATGAAGCAAATCGAAATAGTGGTGGAGGAAATGGTAGCGGTACCGGCGGAGGAGGTGCAGGAGGTAGCGGCACAGCTGGAGGTTCCGGATGTAATAGAATAAATAATCACAGCCGTAACACATAGTCATGATCTAGATTAATAGCGTTATTAAAATAGTGACTTATGACCCTACAGATGCTCCAAGCAGGAGGTGCACCTATAAAGCCTTCCTATCCTGCAACCCCCGCAGTTTCAATGGTACAGAGGGTGCAGTGGGGCTAATGAAATGGATAGAAAAGATGGAGTCGGTGATTGACATTAGTGAATGCACCGCTGACTGCATGGTGAAGTATTCTACATGCACGCTCACTGATAAAGCTTTAACTTGGTGGAATACCCAAATGAAGACTTTGGGGATAGACAGCGTATCAATTGTCTTGGGAAGACTTTAAAAACATGATGATTGAGGAATATTGTCCTCGAAACGAATTGCAAAAGATTGAAACTGAGATGTGGAACCTACAGATGATCGGAGATGATGTGGCGGGGTACACCGACCGTTTCAATGAATTGGCGATTCTAGTATCGCATATGGTCACACCAGAACATAAGCACGTGGAAAGGTATCTGTGGGGCCTTGCGCCTCAAATTCGTAGTATGGTAACATCATCTAATCCAATAGATGCCAAGAGTACTATAACTTTAGCATTCAAACTAAAGGATGATGCAGTACATAATGGATTGCTTGTGAGGAAGGAGAATGAGGAAGGTAGATTTGGGGAGAAAAGGAAGTGGATGGGAAATTTAAGTAACAAGTCTGAGAAGCAAGGGTTTAAGAAACAAGGAACTATGAAGGCTTTTGCAGTCAACACAGTGGAAAGAAAGGAGTATGATAGGGACCTACCGAGATGTAAGAAGTGTGGAAATCATCATGCCGGTGTGTGCATCAAGTGTGGAAAATGTGACAAGTTTAGTCACACCACACAAGCTTGTCGAACTAACAACCGAATGGGGAAATTTAAACCGGGATGTTTCATATGTGGTGACCTGAAGCACTTCAAGAGGGATTGTCCCAAGTGGAAGAATCAGAATAACGCTCAGGCACCAGGGAGGGCATTTGTGATGGGTGCAAGGGACGCATGCCAGGACCCGAACATCATCACCGGTACGTTCCCGATAAATAATCATTATGCCTCTGTACTTTTTGATTCGGGTGCTGATATGAGCTTTGTGTCAAATGATTTTAAATCCTTACTGGGTATTAAGGCCAGCAAACTAGATCAAAGTTATACAATAGAATTAGAAAATGGGAAATTAATTAAAACCGAAGAGGTCATTAAGGGTTGTACTTTATATTTAGAAAACCAAACATTCAGCATAGACCTTCTACCCGTCGAACTAGGGAGTTTTGATATTGTTATTGGCATGGATTGGTTATCAAAGAATCGTGCCGAGATCGTATGCTTCGAGAAGATTGTACGTATCCCACTACTGTCACACCCCGCCAAGGCGGAAACGCGAGGCGCAACGTTCATGGTTTCCAAAGCATATGATTACCGCAAACACATACATGATAAATGGATACATTAACAAGTTTAATGTTTTACATTACAAAACATAATCTGAGTTTACAAAAAGTTAAGATTTCACAAATATGACTCAACTCAATGAGTTATACAAGGGAAATCCTCCTTGAGTAGTATCCATCGTGCATGCATGTAATCTATATTGCTAACCTTGAAATCACGTTCAGTTACCTGAAAAACATACTTAAAATCGTCAACACGAGGTTGGTGAGTTCACAGGTTTAATTAAATAGTTCTTTGTAAAATTCAATTGTTCGTAAATAGTTTCAGTTGTATGTGATAAACAGAATAAGAATTGTTGACCCATTTGTAAACTAGCTAGGAATACAAATAATATGTTCATACATGGGGCGTAACCAAACCTTGACATGTGTACACGCCCCTAATTTCGTTATTCAGTTCTATGCGGCCATAAATCCTCCAGATTGTGGTTAGCGCGACTAACCATGACCGGGAGACGTCACTCTCCATAGTACTATTCATAGGACCCTAGGCTACAGTTAATGGTTACTATGTTGTTCCAGGGGACTTTCGCGGCCTCCATTGTGTTGTTCTCATCCCATGTAAACATAAAAGTCGTGTCTTATTCTCTTGTTATCCCATAAAATAGTTGAAGTATGTTTTTCCCCCAAATATTAGAAAGCAGTAAAAAGAAAGGGGCCGTGAAACTCACCTTGTGTTTGTGTATATACTTGTAATAATATTTGTTGTAGTCAACCTTGACTGTTTGTACCCTAGATACCAAGGGTAAATTGTTGTTAAGACCAACGTCTTAATTGTAAATTGTTCACCGACCTTGTAAATCTGATTATGTTTGTTTAAATATCGTTTTAGTTTTCCAACACATGTTTTGTTATAAAATAGTTTTGAGTTACTGCCCAACTGGGACTGTTGTACAGGTGTCGAAACTTCTTAGTTTCGATTGGGCATATGTGTGTCGAAACTACTTAGTTTCGATGGAGTGGTCAGGAGTCGAAACAACCTAGTTTCGATTGAGTAAAAGGTATCGAAACTCCTAGTTTCGATTGACCAACAGGTATCGAAACTCCTAGTTTCGATTGAGCAACAGGTATCGAAACTCCTAGTTTCGATTGAGAAACAGGTATCGAAACTCCTAGTTTCGATTGAGAAACAGGTATCGAAACTCCTAGTTTCGATTGAGCAACAGGTATCGAAACTCCTAGTTTCGATTGAGAAACAGGTATCGAAACTCCTAGTTTCGATTGAGAAACAGGTATCGAAACTCCTAGTTTCGATTGAGCAACAGGTATCGAAACTACCTAGTTTCGATTGAGTATTTGCTATCGAAACTACCTAGTTTCGATTGAGAAAAGGTATCGAAACTACCTAGTTTCGATTGAGTTAACTGGTATCGAAACTCCTAGTTTCGATTACTGGACTTCTGTTTGACAGAATCAGTCTTGCATATTTTTATATTTTAAACTTGAATTCGACACACTCTTCTTGTTATCTTTCTTGCGTTTAAATAAGATGTAAGTTTAGCTACGGTTTTAAAGAAACTAATGTGAAAATGTCGAGTTTTTACCTTAAAACCGAGATGAAGATGATGAAATAAAACAGAGATGATCTCGACTCTTTTGCAGAAACACTTGAGATTCTTCTTAAAATAGCAAATTATGGTGAATTTCGCCTTGAAACTGGACTTCGAATTGAAGAGAATTGGAATGTTTGCCGTATGAAAATGAGAGATAAATGGGAATTGTGAGAATTTTGAATGTAGGGTATGGTTTTATCTGGGTTTTCACAAGTGGGAGTATGGGTCAATTTGAAAATACGTGAGATTGGGGATGGTTTCCCCTGCACTTCGGCCGAGAAGTCAAGGGTGGGTTAGGGGGTTTGGGTTATAATAATAAAACAATTAGATTTTTGGTATTAATATCAATTAGAGTTTTAAAGGGGTAGTTTAATTCGGTTTATTTTCCCCACGGTATTATAATTTTATTCTAAATATAATTTATGGTTCCACGTAAAGTTTGTGTAAATAATATATATATGTATATATATTTTTCTGGTTATTTATTTCAACCAATAGTGTTCGAATTAAGTCGGGTTATAAGTGTATGTGAACCGGTAATTCCCAGAATTACCAAAAATATAAAATGAGACAATGTTCGGTTTTTGTTAGACCTTCATGTCCTTGTTTGTGAAATTACGTAAATCACAAAAATAATTATAATGTAAACTCGTTTATTGTAATGTAAACTTGTTCATAATGTATACGGATATTGACCTGAAATGTCGGGTGTCACATTCTCCCCTTGTTAAAAGAATTTCGTCCCGAAATTCAATTCGTGTCCTCTTGAACTGGTGTATCCTTAAACAAGGATGGGTATTTTGTTTTCATTTGGTCCTCTCGTTCCCATGTATACTCAGGACCACGCTTTGAGTTCCAACGTACTTTAATCAGTTTGATCCGACTACGTCTCAGCTTTTGAACCTTCCAATCTGAAATCTCAATCGGTTCCTCGATGAAATGAAGTTTATCGTCAATATGAATCTCGTCAGACGGTATAATTAGTGTCTCGTCTGATAAACACTTCTTGAGATTTGATACATGAAACGTATCATGTATATTGTTTAGTTCTTGTGGTAGCTTGAGTTTGTAAGCTACAGGGCCAACCCTAGCCAGTATTTCGAACGGACCAACGTATCTAGGGTTGAGCTTACCACGGTTACCAAACCTTGCAACGCCTTTCCATGGTGAGACTTTTAACATTACTCGGTCGCCAATTTGAAATTCTAATGGTTTTCTTCTGTTGTCAGCATAGCTCTTTTGTCTATCTCGGGCCGCTTTCAAACGGTCCTTAATTTTGAAAATCTTATCAGTGGTTTCCTGGACAATCTCAGGGCCTGTCAAATGTTTTTCACCAACTTCAGCCCAACATAACGGTGAGCGGCATTTACGACCATATAAAGCTTCAAACGGAGCTGCCTTAATGCTCGTATGGTAACTGTTATTGTAGGAAAACTCAGCTAATGGTAAATGAGTATCCCAATTTCCTCCGAAATCAATTACACACGCACGGAGCATATCTTCTAGTGTCTGGATAGTCCGTTCACTTTGACCATCTGTTTGTGGGTGATATGCCATGCTCATGTCAAGACGTGTGCCCATTGCTTCTTGTAATGATTTCCAGATTCTAGACACGAATCTGCTATCTCTATCCGAGATAATAGAAATTGGCACTCCGTGTCTTGCCACAATTTCTTTAACATAGAGTCTTGTAAGTTTCTCTGTCTTGTCAGTTTCTTTCATTGGCAGAAAGTGAGCAGATTTCGTTAATCGGTCGACAATTACCCATATGGTATCATAACCACTAGACGTCCTGGGTAATTTCGTGATGAAATCCATAGAAATCTGTTCCCATTTCCATTGGGGAATTTCAGGTTGTTGTAATAAACCAGACGGTTTCTGATGTTCGGCTTTTACTTTTGAACACGTTAAGCATTTACTGACATATGTGGCAATATCTCCTTTCATATTGGGCCACCAATATAATTCTTTTAGATCTTTATACATTTTATCTGAACCCGGGTGAATGGAGTACCTGGACTTGTGGGCTTCGTCCATAACTAACTCCCGTAAGTTACCAAAACATGGCACCCAAATTCTATTCATGAAGTATAAAGTGTCATCTGACTCAGACTCCAAATGCTTTATCATTCCTCGTAGAGCTTCATTTTGAATGTTTTCTTCTTTAATTGCCTCTTGTTGTGCCATCCGAATTTGAGTAGTGAGATTTGTATGAATTGTCAATTCTAAGGCACGAACACGAAGAGTTTTAACTCGTTCTTTGCGACTTAAAGCGTCCGCTACGACATTGGCTTTCCCGGGATGGTACTTGATATCACAATCATAATCGTTTAGTAGTTCTACCCAACGACGTTGTCTCATGTTAAGTTCCTTTTGATCGAAGATATGTTGAAGACTCTTGTGATCAGTAAAGATAGTGCATCTTGTACCGTAAAGATAATGTCTCCAAATCTTGAGCGCAAACACAACTGCACCCAATTCCAAGTCGTGGGCCGTATAATTCTTTTTGTGCACTTTTAGTTGTCGTGAGGCATATGCGATGACTTTGTCTCTTTGCATTAACACACAACCAAGTCCTTGGTGTGATGCATCGCAGTATACAACAAAGTTGTCGATTCCCTCAGGAAGGGATAAGATTGGTGCACTACACAACTTCTGCTTCAGTAATTGAAAAGCTGACTCTTGTTTGTCACTCCAATCATACTTCTTTTCTTTCTGGGTTAATGTGGTTAAAGGCAAGGCTATCTTTGAAAAATTCTCGATGAATCGTCTGTAATAGCCAGCCAAACCCAAAAATTGACGCACTTCTGTCGGAGTCTTTGGTGCTTCCCAGTTTTTGATCGCTTCAATTTTTGATGGATCAACGTGAATTCCTTCCTTGTTGATGACGTGTCCAAGAAAATGCACTTCTCGGATCCAAAACTCACACTTAGAGAATTTAGCGTAAAGTTTCTCGTTTCTGAGTAGTTCTAAGATTAATTTAAGATGATGTTCATGATCCTCCTTGGTTCGTGAATATATTAATATATCATCGATAAACACAATCACGAATTTATCCAAGTATGGCTTGCACACGCGGTTCATGAGATCCATGAAAACAGCTGGTGCGTTTGTCAAACCAAACGGCATAACTAGGAATTCGTAGTGGCCATATCGAGTCCTAAATGCTGTCTTTGGTACATCTTCTTCTTGGATTCTTAATTGGTGATATCCCGAACGTAGGTCGATCTTAGAGTAGAAGCTAGAACCTTGTAGTTGATCAAACAAATCATCTATTCGAGGAAGTGGGTATCGGTTTTTGATTGTAAGCTTGTTTAATTCTCGGTAATCAATACACATCCTAAAGGTTCCATCCTTTTTCTTTACGAATAGGACCGGAGCTCCCCAAGGTGAGAAACTCGCTCTTATGAAACCTTTATCAAGCAACTCTTGAAGTTGATTTGATAATTCCTGCATTTCAGAAGGTGCTAATCGATATGGTGATCGCGCAACCGGGGCGGCTCCTGGTACCAAATCGATTCGAAATTCGACTTGCCTAGGTGGTGGTAAACCAGGTAAGTCTTCAGGAAAAACTTCAGGATATTCCTTAACGATTGGTATATCCTCAAGTCGACGTTCCTCGGGTTTCTTCTCGACGACGTGAGCCAGGAATACGCAATAGCCTTTGCGTAGGTACTTACGAGTTTTCATGCAGTTTATCATCCTTAACGCTACTCCACTCTTCTCACCATGAATCGAAAGAACTTCTCCGTTTGGGAGTGGAATTTGGACAATCTTCTCAAAACAAACAATCTCTGCATGATTCTTTGACAACCAATCCATGCCAATAACAACGTCAAAGCTTCCTAAGTCAACAGGTAACAGATCTATACTAAATGTGTGATTTTTAAGATATAAGGTACAACCTTGAATGACCTCTCCGGTATTAATTAATTTTCCGTTCGCTAATTCAATTGTATACTTTTGTTCTAGTTTGCTGGGCTTAATACCGAGTAGGGACTTAAAGTCATTTGACACAAAACTCAAATCAGCACCCGTATCGAAAAGTATAGAGGCATAGTGATTATTTATCGGGAACGTACCAGTCACAATGTTTGGATCTTGTCGTGCGTCACCAGCTCCCATCACAAATGCTCTTCCACGGGCCTGATTGTCGTTTCGGTTCTTCAACTTTGGACAGTCTTTTCTGAAGTGCTTTGGATCTCCACACTCAAAGCATCCTTGATTCATCCTTTCTGTTCCTGGGTTGACTTTTCCTGCTACTTGATTTATCTTGTTAGGGTTCGTATTGCTCCTACAGTTATGGGCCAGGTGCCCATACTTTTTACACTTCCCACATTGGATACACTTTTCGCTGTGATGATATCCACACTTGTCACACCTCGGTAATGTTCCAAGATATACATTTTGTCCCACAGTGTTGGCGACAAAGGCTTTCGTAGTTTCATGTCTCTTGTAAATTTGATTCTTGTTTTGGTTAATTGGTTTTCCAAACCATTTCCTCTTTTCCCCAGACCTTCCTTCCTCGGTCTCCTTCTTCTTAAACAAACCATCACGTACAGCATTATCCCTTAGTTTGAAAGCCAGAGTTATGGCGCTCTTGGCATCCATAGGGTTCGATGAAGTCACCAGACCTCGGATTTGAGGTGCGAGACCCCACAAGTATCTTTCAACCTTCTTGTATTCTGGGGTGACCATGTGTGGAACCAAGATTGCTAACTCATTGAATCGGTCAGTGTAGCCAGCAACATCATCTCCTGTCATTTGTAAATTCCACATTTCAGATTCGATCTTTTGCAACTCATTTCGAGGACAGTATTCCTCGATCATCATGGCTTTTAAGTCTTCCCATGACAACTCATATGATGTCTGCCTTCCCAAAGTCTTTACTTGTGAATTCCACCAGGTTAAAGCTTTATCAGTGAGTGAGCATGTAGAATACTTCACCATGCAGTCAGCGGTGCATTCACTAATATCAATCACCGATTCCATCTTCTCTATCCATCTCATTAGTCCAACTGCACCCTCGGTGCCATTGAAGTTACGGGGTTTGCAAGACAGAAAGGTCTTGTAGGAGCACTTTCTAATTGGAGCATCTGTAGAATTACAAGTCATAACGTCATTAATTCGAATCATGACTATATGTTATGGCTTATTTATTTTATTACCTCCGGAACCTCCAGCTGTACCGCTACCTCCTGCACCTCCGGAACCTCCAGCTGTACCGCTACCTCCTACACCTCCTCCACTATTTCGATTGGCTTCATACTGCTCCATGGCAGCAGCTACTCGTTGTGCTATAAGTTGTTCCACATTTGGGGAAATCGCCTCGTTGTTGTCACCAGTAGTGTTACGGGTTGTCCTACGCTTAGGTGCCATGACGTTCTTTCTAACATATCAATTAAAAAGAAACAACATTATATGACAATAATGATAGCTCATGACATAAGGATACAACAACGTCAAATGTAAACAACCACTATCACAACATAAACCATTACATACATAGTCAAAACATTCATAGTACATTGTTCCAAAAGACGAGGATACAAAAGAGATGGGTTCACATGACCTCATCAGTACTAAAGTTTTAAACTACTTAATGTACTACGGGCACAACCCGCCCGTAATAGGTTTAAAAGAAGAAGTGAGAGTACAATCCAATCATCATGGCAAGTCCTGCCATGACAAAACTAGCTCTCGCCACAAATTCTGCAGCCAACGTCCTTTCTTCCAGAGCCTCCACCCTGTCTCGGACCGTAACAGTGAACTGCCAATCCATGTCAGCTCTCAACTCTAGATAGTTTGTGGCACCCTGTATGTCTCGGGTGTGGTCCTCCAGAGTCTGAACTCGAGATCCGAGCCCTTGACGTAAGCGCATGGCTGCATCCCTATGTGCCCGAATATCATCTAGGAGATCATCAAGACGCTCCTCGTGCGTACGAACACGAGCTACCAAGGTAGGCACAGTGAGCTCTATGGCTTCCCCAGTGTGGGGTAGGGGTGTTGGAGAGTTGGAAGACTCTCCGAGCTCAAAGGTAGATGGGATGCTCTCCATCTCCCTCCAACGGGCCAGAGTACGGGGAATCCAACGGATAGTTCCCACAGTAGGGTGGTAGCAGGGTCTTTGCCTAGGTGGTTCTTCACCAGCCACCAAGTCTTCTGGGTCACGGGCTGCTAGATTCCTTTTGCGTGGAAGTCGAACCTTCTTCCTAGCGCTTGGCACCTTAACTGGTCCTCCGCTTTTCTTTCGGTAGACGATAGGCGGTTTTCCCAAGGCGACTTTAGGTGGTGTGGAGCTACGGGTTTGTACTTGATTTTTGGGACGTGAGGCGGAAAATTCCTCATTTGATTCAGTGTCAGAGACGGGATCAGAATGTGAATGTGACGACATGCTTGTGACTACAATATCCATATGACAAAATGACTGGTAATGCAATGCTTATGCAATGAAAACGTTTTAGTGAGTCATTTAGATTATAGACTAGGTTCCAATTTAGATTCCTAGTTCACTATAATCAATGGCTCTGATACCAGTTCTGTCACACCCCGCCAAGGCGGAAACGCGAGGCGCAACGTTCATGGTTTCCAAAGCATATGATTACCGCAAACACATACATGATAAATGGATACATTAACAAGTTTAATGTTTTACATTACAAAACATAATCTGAGTTTACAAAAAGTTAAGATTTCACAAATATGACTCAACTCAATGAGTTATACAAGGGAAATCCTCCTTGAGTAGTATCCATCGTGCATGCATGTAATCTATATTGCTAACCTTGAAATCACGTTCAGTTACCTGAAAAACATACTTAAAATCGTCAACACGAGGTTGGTGAGTTCACAGGTTTAATTAAATAGTTCTTTGTAAAATTCAATTGTTCGTAAATAGTTTCAGTTGTATGTGATAAACAGAATAAGAATTGTTGACCCATTTGTAAACTAGCTAGGAATACAAATAATATGTTCATACATGGGGCGTAACCAAACCTTGACATGTGTACACGCCCCTAATTTCGTTATTCAGTTCTATGCGGCCATAAATCCTCCAGATTGTGGTTAGCGCGACTAACCATGACCGGGAGACGTCACTCTCCATAGTACTATTCATAGGACCCTAGGCTACAGTTAATGGTTACTATGTTGTTCCAGGGGACTTTCGCGGCCTCCATTGTGTTGTTCTCATCCCATGTAAACATAAAAGTCGTGTCTTATTCTCTTGTTATCCCATAAAATAGTTGAAGTATGTTTTTCCCCCAAATATTAGAAAGCAGTAAAAAGAAAGGGGCCGTGAAACTCACCTTGTGTTTGTGTATATACTTGTAATAATATTTGTTGTAGTCAACCTTGACTGTTTGTACCCTAGATACCAAGGGTAAATTGTTGTTAAGACCAACGTCTTAATTGTAAATTGTTCACCGACCTTGTAAATCTGATTATGTTTGTTTAAATATCGTTTTAGTTTTCCAACACATGTTTTGTTATAAAATAGTTTTGAGTTACTGCCCAACTGGGACTGTTGTACAGGTGTCGAAACTTCTTAGTTTCGATTGGGCATATGTGTGTCGAAACTACTTAGTTTCGATGGAGTGGTCAGGAGTCGAAACAACCTAGTTTCGATTGAGTAAAAGGTATCGAAACTCCTAGTTTCGATTGACCAACAGGTATCGAAACTCCTAGTTTCGATTGAGCAACAGGTATCGAAACTCCTAGTTTCGATTGAGAAACAGGTATCGAAACTCCTAGTTTCGATTGAGCAACAGGTATCGAAACTCCTAGTTTCGATTGAGAAACAGGTATCGAAACTCCTAGTTTCGATTGAGAAACAGGTATCGAAACTCCTAGTTTCGATTGAGAAACAGGTATCGAAACTCCTAGTTTCGATTGAGCAACAGGTATCGAAACTACCTAGTTTCGATTGAGAAAAGGTATCGAAACTACCTAGTTTCGATTGAGTTAACTGGTATCGAAACTCCTAGTTTCGATTACTGGACTTCTGTTTGACAGAATCAGTCTTGCATATTTTTATATTTTAAACTTGAATTCGACACACTCTTCTTGTTATCTTTCTTGCGTTTAAATAAGATGTAAGTTTAGCTACGGTTTTAAAGAAACTAATGTGAAAATGTCGAGTTTTTACCTTAAAACCGAGATGAAGATGATGAAATAAAACAGAGATGATCTCGACTCTTTTGCAGAAACACTTGAGATTCTTCTTAAAATAGCAAATTATGGTGAATTTCGCCTTGAAACTGGACTTCGAATTGAAGAGAATTGGAATGTTTGCCGTATGAAAATGAGAGATAAATGGGAATTGTGAGAATTTTGAATGTAGGGTATGGTTTTATCTGGGTTTTCACAAGTGGGAGTATGGGTCAATTTGAAAATACGTGAGATTGGGGATGGTTTCCCCTGCACTTCGGCCGAGAAGTCAAGGGTGGGTTAGGGGGTTTGGGTTATAATAATAAAACAATTAGATTTTTGGTATTAATATCAATTAGAGTTTTAAAGGGGTAGTTTAATTCGGTTTATTTTCCCCACGGTATTATAATTTTATTCTAAATATAATTTATGGTTCCACGTAAAGTTTGTGTAAATAATATATATATGTATATATATTTTTCTGGTTATTTATTTCAACCAATAGTGTTCGAATTAAGTCGGGTTATAAGTGTATGTGAACCGGTAATTCCCAGAATTACCAAAAATATAAAATGAGACAATGTTCGGTTTTTGTTAGACCTTCATGTCCTTGTTTGTGAAATTACGTAAATCACAAAAATAATTATAATGTAAACTCGTTTATTGTAATGTAAACTTGTTCATAATGTATACGGATATTGACCTGAAATATCGGGTGTCACAACTACCAAGCGGAGAAATTCTTTCAATTGAAGGCGAAAGGTGTAGAATGATGTTGAAGACGATAAACTGCATGAAAGCTCATAAGTATCTACGCAAGGGTTATTGTGTATTCCTGGCTCACATCGTCGAGAAGAAACCCGAAGAACGTCGACTTGAGGACATACCAATCGTCAGAGATTACTCGGAGGTATTTCCCGAGGACTTACCAGGATTACCACCATCAAGACAAGTCGAGTTCCGGATCGACCTAGTACCAGGAGCCGCACCAGTTGCACGATCTCCGTATCGTCTAGCCCCTTCCGAGATGCAGGAACTGTCGAGCCAACTACAAGAATTACTTGACAAAGGTTTCATAAGACCGAGTTTCTCACCATGGGGAGCTCCGGTCCTGTTTGTAAAGAAAAAGGATGGAACCTTTAGAATGTGCATTGATTACCGGGAATTAAACAAACTGACAATCAAAAATCGGTATCCTCTTCCTCGAATAGACGATTTGTTTGATCAACTTCAAGGTTCCAGTTTCTATTCTAAAGTTGATTTACGATCAGGGTATCATCAACTGAAAATTCAGGAAGAAGATATACCAAAAACGGCTTTTAGGACTCGTTACGGTCACTACGAGTTCCTATTTATGCCATTTGGCTTGACTAATGCACCGGCCGTTTTCATGGATCTCATTAACCGCGTGTGCAAACCATACTTGGATAAATTCGTGATTGTGTTTATCAATGACATATTAATATATTCACGAACCAAGGAGGAACATGAACATCATTTGAAATTAATCTTGGAACTACTCAGGAATGAGAAGCTTTATGCCAAATTCTCTAAGTATGAGTTTTGGATCCAAGAGGTTCACTTTCTCGGACATGTCATCAATAAGAAGGGTATCCATGTGGATCTATCCAAGATTGAAGCAATCAAAAACTGGGAAGCACCAAGAACTCCGACTGAGGTGCGTCAATTTCTGGGTTTGGCAGGATATTACAGGCGATTTATCGAGAATTTTTCAAAGATAGCCTTGCCTTTGACCACGTTAACTCAGAAGGATAAAAAGTTTGATTGGACTGATAAACAAGAATCAGCGTTTCAATTGTTGAAGCAGAAGCTTTGTAGGGCTCCAATCCTATCCCTTCCCGAAGGAACTGACAATTTCATCGTGTACTACGACGCATCACACCAAGGTCTGGGATGTGTGTTAATGCAGAGAGAAAAAGTCATAGCCTACGCATCCAGGCAGCTGAAAGTCCATGAGAAAAACTATACGACTCACGATCTGGAATTGGGTGCTGTCGTGTTTGCACTCAAGATTTGGAGACATTACTTATACGGTACAAAATATACTATCTTTACAGACCACAAGAGTCTCCAGCACATCTTTAATCAGAAAGAACTCAACATGAGGCAACGTCGTTGGGTAGAGCTACTGAATGATTACGACTGTGATATCAAGTATCACCCTGGTATGGCAAACGTCGTAGCAGATGCCTTGAGTCGTAAGGAACGGGTTAAAACTCTCTGTGTTCGTGCCCTAGGATTGACAATTCATACGAGTCTCACGACTCAAATCCAGATGGCACAACAAGAGGCAATCAAAGAAGAAAACATTCAGAATGAAGCTTTACGGGGAATGATAAAGCAGTTGGAACCAAAGTCAAATGATACTTTATACTTCATGAATAGAGTTTGGGTGCCATGTTTTGGTAACTTACGGGAGTTGGTTATGGACGAAGCCCACAAGTCCAGGTACTCCATTCACCCAGATTCGGATAAAATGTATAAGGATCTGAAAGAACTCTACTGGTGGTCGAACATGAAAGGAGAAATTGCTATTTATGTCGGTAAATGTCTGACATGTTCAAAGGTAAAGGCAGAACATCAGAAACCGTCGGGATTGTTACAACAACCCGAGATACCTCAATGGAAATGGGAACAGATTTCAATGGATTTCATTACAAAGTTACCCAAGACGTCGAGCGGGTATGACACTATATGGGTAATCGTCGATCGTTTGACGAAATCAGCTCATTTTCTACCCATCAAAGAGACGGATAAAACCGAGAAACTTGCAAGGCTTTATATCAAGGAAATTGTGGCTAGGCATGGAGTGCCAATTTCTATTATCTCTGATAGAGACAGCAGATTCGTGTCTAGAATCTGAAAATCATTACAAGAAGCCATGGGCACACGTCTTGACATGAGCACAGCATATCACCCACAAACATATGGTCAAAGCGAAAGGACCATTCAAACTTTAGAGGATATGCTCCGTGCGTGTGCAATTGATTTCGTAGGAAATTGGGATACTCATTTGCCGCTAGCTGAGTTTTCATACAATAACAGTTACCACACCAGCATCAAAGCCGCTCCATTTGAGGCTTTGTATGGTCAAAAATGTCGTTCATCGCTATGTTGGGCAGAAGTTGGCGACAAGCATTTAACCGGTCCTAAGGTTATTCAGGAGACTACCGACAAGATCTTCAAGATCAAGGATAGTCTGAAGGCCGCCCGTGACAGGCAAAGGAGTTACGCGGATAACAGACGAAGACCATTAGAATTCCAAGTTGGGGACCGCGTCATGTTGAAGGTCTCACCTTGGAAAGGAGTTGCAAGATTTGGCAACCGTGGCAAGCTTAACCCTAGGTACGTTGGACCATTCAAAATATTGGCTAGGGTTGGCCCTGTAGCTTACAAGCTCAAGTTGCCACAAGAACTAAGCAATGTACATGATACGTTTCATGTATCAAATCTCAAGAAGTGTTTATCAGACCGGACGTTAATTATACCGCCTGATGAGATTCACATAGACGACAAGTTGCACTTCATTGAGGAACCTATGGAAGTCACAGATTGGAAGGTTCAGAGAACAAGGCACAGCCGTGTTAAGCTGGTCAAGGTACGTTGGAATTCAAAGCGCGGCCCCAAGTATACGTGGGAGCCGGAAGATAAAATGAAATCCATGTATCCGTCCTTGTTTACAAACACTCTAAGTCAGAATGACAAGAACTGAATTTCGAGACGAAATTCTCTGTAACATGGGGAGAATGTGACACCCAGCATTTCAGGTCAATATCCACATCTCATAAATACACGTTCATAGTATATATTTCCTGAAGGTTTTATTTTGACTAAGTAAAGTAAAGGAGTCTAACAAAGAAACTTATATCAAAATAGTAATTTTTATGAATTACTAGGAAAATAAACAGTGATAACCCGCAAGGTACGGTCGTTGGTGATTAACAAAAATTTTATTCTAGTAAAAGTCTAGGGAGACGCTGTAACATGAAAACATAAATATTGGTGACTAAACTTTTATAGAAAGTTGACTTATAAATAATTCTTACATTGCGCAATATTAGTTAATGTGTATACATGTATAATGTAGTTAAAGTGATAGCCATGTAGGGTTAATTAGTAAATTATGGAGACTAGTCAAACAACACAAAAACATATAAGTTATCTGATCGTTAAAAGTTTTACACCAAGTATTAGATCACGGAATCGATTAACGACTATACGCAACTTAAAATCCACCTAACTAAACACTTAGAAACTAACTATTCATGGCCGAAATGGGTCTAGAGGGGGTGGACCCACCTTCTTGACTTCTCCACTTGCTCCCCCATCCCTTGCGTCATATACTTCATACTCTCTCAAGTGCAAGACAAGTAAAGGGTCAAATCCATCAACCTCCCATACCTTGTGATGATGAAGATGGAACCAACACTCCATCTCCATCTCTTCTCTCTATATAATCGATATATACATACACACCCACACTTTACATTTTCAAAATCCAAGAACCAAGTCTCTAGGGGTTTAGCTAGGAGCTTAAAGAGTCAAGGGAGTCTTGGAGTATAGAAGTCGGGTTTTGGTAACATCAAGAGTTTCTACCATCCTTCTAAACGTTGTTCTTCACCTAGCTTGTCTAGCGGTAAGAAACCGACACTACACTTTATTTTCGTTTATATTTTAGTTCAAAGCTCGTTGTTCACCATAACAATAAAAAGATTTAAAGACTTAAAGAGTTTTTTTTATAAAATTTAAGTTTATTAAGTTAGACACTAAGATTTTGCATAAATATATACATATATATATATATACATATATATATATATGGGCCGAAAATGTGTAGGTTTACATGTACATATTGTGTTTTGATTATATGATGATAAAATGTGAAATTTAAAATAAAAAGCATGATTAGTGTATCACAAAGTAAACATTGGAAACATGAATTCTAAGACTTATTTATATATATATATGCATGCTTGGTCGAAAATTTCAAGATGATGTATAGTTAATAGTCTAAAACATGTCTTGTAATATTGATAGAAAAATATACATGATCATAAGATTAAGTAGTAGATGTGTTTATATGCATATGAAAATCGGGACGAACGTATATATTTGCGTAGTTGCATGATCAAAGTTATATAAACATGGAATAATAAATATATTTATGTCTTAAAAATATGTCACGAAAAATGTTACATAATTAAGGATATGGGAACTTGTAAGTTGTAGTTATGTGTTTGACATGAAATTTGGTATGATATAATGTCTAGGACATTTAGTAATATAAAGGTCATATATATATTATGATGAAAATCTTAAACAAAACTTATGTGCATGGAATTAAAGATGTTTCAGTTAAAAAGAAAAATGTTCATATGTTATCATGGAGCATATTTAAATGTATGTAGATTGTCGAGATACTTGTATGCATGTGTTGGTAATAATATGAATGCATAATGAATCTACACAAGTTGATAAATGTCGTTGGGAACATAAATACTTGCATATGGACGTGTTGACTTGGTTGATATGCACGTAGGATAATAAACATGCATGATTATACTTGAACGATATTTAGGATTTTATATAATTATTTTCGAGGAATAATTATAGGTTTATACGTGGACTATAATCTAGATATATTATAAAGAAAGGCAAAAATAATATTTATTTTTGACAAACGTAACAAGTCACCAATATAGAAATATAATATTTTCTTGGAAAATAAATGAAGCGTCTAGACTGGAATAATAATCACCAACGAGTCGTCATGAGAAAACATTGTTTTAAATAAACAAAGACATACTTAACAGGAATAGTTAAGTCAGGTGAACAACTTGCGTTTAAGACGGGTAGTCTTAACGTATTTAGTATCCTTGTATGAATAGGATACGGATAGGCGGGTCTGTTTTTATTCAAGTATTTACTAGCATTCATACTATCGAGGTGAGTTTCACTAACCCCCCCTTTTTCTAAGTTTTTGAAATATTTTGGGGTGGAAACATACTTGTAAAGAATTTTCGTATGTAAATGAATGAACTAATGATCTGACCGTATGTGTGTATTGAGGGAAAAATAAAGCGCTTAAATTCCTCGGAATAAATTAGTAACCATTAGCTATGGACTTAGCCCGGGATTTTATGGATAGTACTATTGGGGGTGACGCCTCCGGTCATGATTAGTCGCGCTAATCAGGGGTCCAAATGGCCGAATGACCGCATATTGTCTTAACTCGCAGAAAGGCGAGGGGAGGCACAGAAAGTTGGGTTTGGTTACGGTCTCGAACATTACATACTGTTTTGTATTCCTTGCAAGTTTACAAATGGGGTCAATTGATCGGATTAGTATTCAGATTCATTGGTAATACATACAAAGAGTTTTGATCGGAAAATGATCAGGTTTAAACATTGGATTTATGATAACTCTTGATAATAACTTGTGAACTCACCAACCTCGTGTTTACATTTTTAAGTATGTTTTCAGGAAATTGAACGTGGTCATCAGGTTAGCAATGTAGGATACATGCATGCATTTGGATACGACTTTTGGAGGATTTCTCTTGTATAACTCATGGTCTTGAGTCATATTTGCGAAATCTTAAACTTTTGTAAACTCAAGTTGATATTTTGTGATGTAAATATTTTAAACTCGATTATGTATCCAATTACATGTATGTGTTTGCGGTAATCATATGCTTTGGAAACCAGTGAATGTTACGCCTCGCGTTTCCGCCTTGGCGGGGTGTGTGATTACGCGGTATGTGATTCCCTCTGATCCGATGATAAACAAGCCTCTAATCAGCAACAACACTTCTGGATAGGCGGAAATAATCCAGAATCCAATAATAACCGAGTAAATCGAATCAAACAATAACGAGAACGAAAATCTCCACATAAACATGATCAAGCATCAAACAAGTAGATTCCATTGATAAAACTAGTAATTAGGCTAAACTGAGAGAAAACTATTGATTACAATATGATCAGATCTAAGCACAATACCAACAATGATTCATTTTTTTAAGTGTTCAAACATACAACTATATATAGTAAAAAGATTTCGACCGAAAACTTTTGACTTGTACAATGAAAGCTTTAATCTTGATTTCTATGGACTACTAGGTTCCAACAATCTCCCCCTAGTCCATTGAACATCATGACTTCAGTTGTTATCTGCTGCTGTCTTGGTTTCAACTTTTACTCGCCTAACTTCCCGATCTGCTACTATTTTCTTGATCATCTTTGCTTCATATCGCACCGAGAGACATCTTGCAACCTCACGCATGTACAATTTTGCTTCAGTCTTTATCATAGTACTCATGTCACATTGGATTGGATTGTGATAAAGAATCTTCAGATCTTCATCAGAGAAACTGAACAGATCCCTCGGATCGAAGATTCTAACTTCACGTAATTCTTTCTGTGTGATAACCTCTTCATGAGTTAGACTGTCATACTCCCATCTAATAAAATCTTTTATAAAACATTCTCGTCTTGCTGGAATGTACACAGTTGTCAACGTATCAGCTGGATTGACTATGTATCTGAACTTTCTTTGAGCAGTTGATCTGAACTTTCTCTTTATCTTTTCACACCTAGGAACTTGTGGATTGAAAGAAGTAAATTTGTCTTGCTCACACTGATGCCTTAAGAATGTTTCAAATGCAGAAGCAATAGTGCAATTTGTCGGATTTATTAAGTTCAGGTGACTTAATTCTCTAATATCCCATCTTGGCAATGACTGCAGCTTATGACTTGTAGCAAAATATTGAATATCCCCATCAAACCTCTTGATAACGTATATCTTTTTCTAATTATCGTACATCCAACTAAGTATCTGTCCAGTCAATGCTTTCTTTGGATTACGAATCTTTTGAGTAACTTGTTCGACAACAGATGGTTTCTCTCTAATCTTCCACCACAAACTTGTGTCACTAACATTGGCCTTTGGTGCTTCAGTTGATTTTTCTTCATCATCAGGAACATCAAATGATTCAGTATCATTAACAATCTTATCAATCCTTCCAATCACTGACCCATCATGTTCAACATACGTTTGCTTCTCTTCATACTCATACTTTTCATAAACGTTGTTTGAATCATTTTCATCACTTGAAACATTATCATTTGATTCACCACCAATGTTACCAGTACCATCACTGCTACTATCATCGTCATCTGACGGCTTGTCATCGTCTTTCTTTTCTTCAGTAATAACCACTTCCTCCTCTTCCTCTTTCTTTTTCTCTTTCTCTTTATCATCATCTTCAACTTTTTTGTTTTGACCATCAGAGATTTCCATTCCTTCACCTTGATTATTAAGTAGACAATCAACATCAAACATATCCTGTGATCCATATGTAGTTGCCTCATTTACAGGAGATGAAACACTATGTGGTTCTGCTATAGATGGTCCTTCCTGATTCACATCACTTTGATTTACAGGTTTGGTTGGAGGGATGACATTATCAGATTTTGACTGCAGGCCAAGATGCCTAAGTATATCTTGTACAACATTCTGCAACTGATTTATTTTAACTTGTTGCTGTTCAATTATTATCTTTTGTCGACTACTCTCCGCACGAAGTTCTCTGATTTCTCTTGAACTAACTACTTCTCTACCTTGTAAATTTGCAATATGTGTCTTCAATTGGCTCACAATATCAGCAGTCTCACTAGTTGCATAGTTCATAAACTCTTCATCTACCAAGCTATAGTCTGTCGATGACTTGACTTTAGGTGTCTCTGGAATCTCTTTTCCTTTGCCTTTACCAGCTACATCTCTCTTAGCCATAGTTTTCATTCTCTTACCTTCAGGACTTTTGAACACGATACCCTTAGACGGAGGAGGTCTAGAAGGCACGGTCTTTTCTGCTTCATATTGTTTCCTTTTCTTTGCTGGTGGGGTTTCTGTTGCTTGTACTTCTGGAGTTTTATCAGTGTCATCTTTGATAGCTTCTTCATCCTGAACCTCTGCATTAACTTCTTCGTTTTGAGTTACAACAGGCTCATTCACTTCAACATTCTCAGTTACTTCCACATTCTCTTGATTAACAACATCTTCCGGTTGCTCAAAATCTAAATTCTGATTTACTTGTTCAGCATTACCAACATCACCATTACCACCATCATTACCATCATTATCATCACCTCCATCATTATTGTCATCACCTTCAATATCCTCCACATCACTATCTAATAAATAATCAAGCTCATCATCCACATTGAATTCTGGCTCTGGGTCGTCAACGATCATATTTTGAAATAATGGAGTTTTAGTTCTACTGAACTTGCTTCTTTTTCTGACAGTGTTCATGCTACTAAATATAACTTCTGTCATTTGTTCCAAAGGTAATTCAACACCATTGTTTGGTAAATCTGGCAGTAAGGTATTGATTATCATCTGAGCGAATCTTGGATATAGTAAAATATTATAGTTATGTCTCGGACCAACAAAATTGCTTATCATGGCCTCAAAAACCATTCTTGAAAAGTTGAATCTTTTGTGAGTTGCAAGACAGACCAATGCACGTCTAAAAACTTCACCTATTTGATCAAAAGCTGCAGTTCTTGGACTCATGTAGTGAATAAGAACATGAACTAGATATCTCCATTGCTTCCCAAGCATAGTCTTAGTAACTTGTCTTCTTTGGAAATCCCCTTCATAACCCATAGTCATTATAATTCCAGAAACTCTTGTGTAGCTTATCTTGTATGGATAATCTGGTGAATCTCTAAAGTTTAACACATCTCTTATCACTTGCTCAGTTACTTTGATTTTCTTTCCTCCTACTATGCTCTCAATCCAGATTTCTTTGTTCACATGGCGATAAACGACATTATCCCAGAATTCTCTAACATGATTCTCATACACTTGAACTTGAGTTAAAATTGGTGTAAGAATTCTTGATCTGTTTAAGAACTTGACTATCTGTTCATATCCCCTGGATTTCTTGGTTGATGCAGTAAGACACGCACAGATATTGTGCCTTGGCTCGAACTTCAGTTGATTCATGACTAAAATAGCAAACGTTAAAAATTAGAAAATCTTAAAGTTTTAAAAAAACACAACTCCAAAGATTTCGATCGAAAACTCCTGGTCGAAAACATTTTTCGATTGAAAACTCTAACGGGAGAAAAATTACCAGCTTCAGACTTTTCGACCGAAAACCCAATTTTAAACAAAAATTTTAACTCAAAAGATTTCGATCGAAAACTCATGACCAAAACACTTTTTGATCGAAAACCTTTTAGAACAGATCAGTGACTCTTCATTTCCATCGAAAAGAGATTTCGGTCCATTCAACAACTTTTCGGTCGATTCAAGAGAGATTTCAGGCGATTCATATTCAAAATAAAAACTAAGGCCATGGATCTACCCTAGATACCACTACGAGTCACGAAAACATACCTTGATGATCAAAAACACAGGAGAAACTTGATGACATCACAAACTCATGAATTCACTCGAAAACTTTTGACTCAAGAAATTCGCCAAACAATCAATCGAAAACTAATGAAAGTGGTGAAACCGTTTTCGATCGAAATATCAATATATAAAGCTGCCACGATTTTGATCGGAATCGATTTCGGACATGACTTTTCGATCGGAAACAATTTCGGATAAGACTTTTCGTACAAAAGATAGAGATTTCGACCAAAAACTTTGTACTTGTAAAATTTCAAACATTTATTTTACTTGTCCAATTCTGATATCATTAAGACCTGTTCCAATCTTTTGAATATATTTCAGATACGAACAAGAATTTATACTCAGCACATAGCACTTATTGATACTCCCACTTTCACAAACATACACACTTTCAGATTTTGAAAAAAGACAACAGACGATAACACTTATTCTGATGAAACTAAACACACTTATTTACAAAACACATATATTGAAACAGATATCACATATATGTACACCAACTATGAAATATTCCACATTCATTTATTCTTTTTGACATTTTCTTTTATTTGATATTTTCATTATCTTTTGGTGAACTGAAATTAACATAGGATCATAAATGCACACTTTATCAAATCAGGATCTATACAATTCAACATTGATTGCCAGTATAATTTTCCAGCATAAACTCATACATCATGTTTAAGCAGATAAAGTGTGACATTTAGGGTAATATTAATCAATAGAATGTGTACCCCATAATCGAGACGGAACGAACTAAGATTTAACGCAAAATTTCACTAAATCATGATTCAATCACCAGCATGAGGGTAGAGTTCTTAGCACAGAAAAATAATCCAAGTGGATTTGATTTGAATCATTTGGATTCTGAATCTTTTGATTCTTTTTGTCTTGGTTTCAGAGATTGTACGCACGGAATCATATTGATTCATATGAGATGGAATGTGTCAAGAATCATGATTGATTAAGGTGAATGAATGTAGATGTGATGTTCTTTGATGAATATGTTTGAATCAGGTTGATTTGATTCGGGTGTGTGGATATCAATAGGATATTGGATATGTCAATTGAAATCACGAATGATTCAAAGGGTTGAATAGACTGACTTCCTGGCTTCCATCCGAGATTTTCACCAGAACCATCAACTGTATAAGATGTGTTTAACTCTAAATCGTATATTTGACGGGTATAGTCAAAAGAGCAAACAAATTGTGCTAAGAACTCATCAAGATCCTGGTCTCATGGTATGACTAGATTCATTTTGCATTCGAATAATGAAAGTACCGATATTCGATGTGGGTAAAACACAAATATTGTAATTTAGTTAATCACACAAATTTCGCCTAATTTATACATACAGGGCCTACCGACATATCAATAATTGTAACCGATGTCACCATCATATCCAATTCAAGCGTAAGCTCAATATACAAATGTACTATCATTTCCTATTTGCATGTCAATCAGTCACACATTGTTTAGCACAATAACAAACACATAGTACTAACACTTATTTTATTTTTTTTATTAATTTTCATTTTTTTTTATTTTTCTCCTAAAATTGTGATGTACTATATAGCAAAACACAATAACTACAAGATGTAACAAAATATGAAATACAAATACTCACAGCATAATTTTAACACTTAAAGAAAATCTTTTTGAGGAACATATATGGTCTTTCAATCAAAATTGGACTTTTTTCAGATAATATTTTTATTTATTTTTTTATTTTTTTAATTTTATTTTTAACATCAAACAACACTCAGAATGATATCATCCACATCATTTCTACCAGAGAGTTAAACCGATCAATTGAAAATGCTTTTGTAAAAATGTCGGCGTTTTGCTCTAAGGTATCAACGTGGACCACCTTAATCAGACCATTATCAAAACAATCGCAAATAAAATGTAACCTGATTGCGATATGCTTTGTTTTCGAATGCTGAATTGGATTCTTTACTATGCCTAGCACAACTTCGTTGTCACAATAAATCGGGGTCTCCAAGAAATTGATTCCAAAATCCAAAAGTTGATGTTGAATCCAAATAACATGTGAATAACAGCTCGAAGCGGCTGTGTATTCTGCCTCAGCAGTTAAAGTGGACACATTTGTTTGTTTTTTGCATTGCCATGACACTAACCGCTCCCTCAAAAACTGACATCCGCCAGATGTGGATTTCCTGTCTAAATTGCAACCACCATAATCACTATCAGTGTAAGCATAAAAATTAAATTCAGATTCAGACGGATACCACAAGCCAAGGTTAACATGACCCTTAAGATACCGAATTATCCTTTTGAAAGCAGATTCATGGGATTCTTTTGGAGCAGAATGATATCAAGCACAAGAACAAACAACAAACATTATATCAGGCCGACTTGCAGTGAGATACATCAATGAGCCAATAATGGAGCGATACAAGTTTTGATTAACTTCAACACTGGAAGGATCCAATGTGAGTGGTTCATGAGGAGCAATGGGGGTGGATGCGGCTTTGCAATCACTCATATTAAACTTTGTCAGAATATCCTTAACATATTTTGCTTGATTAATGAGAATTCCAGCATCAGATTGTTCCACCTGTAACCCCAGAAAGAATTGCATTTGACCCATCAGACTCACTTCAAATTTCCGCTTCATGATCATCTCAAAATCATGATAAAGATTCTCATTTGTCGAGCTGTAGATAATGTCATCAACATAAACTTGAACTATCAACATATCGGAATCAAACTTCTTCAAAAATAATGTCTTGTCAATGAGGGCACGAACGAAACCATTTGTAATAAGATGTGTCGACAAGGTTTCATACCACGCACGAGGCGCTTGATGCAAACCATACAATGCCTTATCGAGTTTGTACACCTGGAACGGATGATCAGGATCTTCAAAACCAGGTGGTTGATTAACATATACTTCTTCTTTTACAACCCCGTAAAGAAATTCAGTCTTCACATCCATTTGATAAACCTTAAACTTTATGTATGAAGCATAGGCTAAAAATATATGAATAGCTTCAATCCTGGCAACAGGAGCAAATACATCATCATAATCCAACCCTTCTTCCTGATAAAAACCTTGAACAATGAGTCGAGCCTTGTTCTGAACCACAATACCACGATCGTCCTTCTTATTTCTGAAAACCCACTTAGTATCGATCGGGTACTTACCATCAGTAAGATCTACAAGAGGCCAAACATTAAGCTTTTTGAACTGAAGAAGTTTCTCTTGCATTGCTTCAATCCAGTTTGGATCTTGAAGGGAAATTGTAACATTCTTTGGTTCTTCTTGTGATAAGAAGCAGGAATACAGACAAACATTGATTTTTCCTTATTGACTTCTTGTTTTAACACCATCTTCAATAGACCCAATGATGTTTTCTACTGGATGAGCTGAATGAATTCTAAGAGTTGGTATATCATCAACCTGAACTGATTCTGGCATATTAGTATCATTGAGATCAGGGGATTGGTCACATTAACACTAGAAGAATTTGAAAAATTAACAATTCTCTGGCTGATCTTCAGATACAACTGGTTCATCATAAGTAACAGGAACTTGTACCCCAGAATCAGCGTTTGTAACTGAAATTTCATTAGATTCTTCTTGTGTTTGTGTAGATGAAGTACCATATTCAGAACTTTCATTTTGAATTGGTACTAGTTGTGGACCAACCATGAAATCGTTAATAGTTTGATCAAGCCTGGTTAAAGACTCATCAACTGAATTTGAAGAACTTGAATCAACATAATCACATACAAATTGTTGATCAAAAGTCTTGAAAATAAAGTCCGCATCAAAGAACCATTCTAGCCCACTTTGAACCGGAGGAACATTCGATTCTTACCATTCAACGTAATAAGATTCTTGAACAATCTTTGTTCTCTTGTTATAAACTCTGAACGCTTTCTGAAATGAAGAGTATCCCAAGAAATAACATTCATCGCCCACTGCAGCAAACTTTGTCAATTAATCTTGAGTGTTCAGAAGTGTACACGTGCATCCAAAAGCTATGAAAAACTTGATATATGGCTTTCTTTTGAAAAACAACTCAAATGAAGTCTTTGTATGCTGCTTCACCATGAAAACTCTATTCAATACATAACAAGCCGTGTTCACTGCTTCTGCCCAGAAAATTATGGGTAACTTTGAATCCACGAGCATTGTACGAGCAGCTTCAATTAAAATTCTGTTCTTTCTTTCAGCCACTCCATTTTGCATCGGAGTCCTTGCTGAACTAAATTGATGAGTTATGCCTTTTTCTACACAAAATGAATTTATCAGTTTATTTTTAAACTTGGTTCCATTATCACTGCGAATAACTGACACTTTGCTATCACAGATGTTTTCGATTTGCTTTACAAATTCAATTATCGTTTCAGGTGTTCCATCCTTTGTTGCAAGGAAGAACACCCAAGAAAATCTGGAAAAATCATATGTGATAACAAGACAATAAGATTTCTTCGCAATACTCTTGACTCAAACTGGACCAAATAAATCCATATGAATAAGAAATAAAGGTCGAGTAAATATTGTCACAATCTTGATCGGATGGGATTTCTTGTGCTGTTTACCCTTCGCACATGACATACAATTTTCTTGAATTATAAACTCTTTTCTGGGTAATCGTCGAACCAGATCTTTATGAACCTGATTGTTCATATTTTTCAGATTCACATGACCCATTCGACGATGCCACAGATAAGATTCTGAGCCAGTGGCCTTTGACAACAAACAAGATACGCTTACTGGTGTTTAATGGTCATTCATATCTACCACGTAAGTGTTGAACTTTCTTGGAGCACGCATCAAAATCATAACTTTAGGAATAACCAGTACTGGCTTTAAGAATAAGCATTCTTTTGCTGTAAAATGAACCGAAATATCTTTATCGCATACTTGTGAAACACTAAGGAGATTAAATTTCAACTGAGACAGAAAGTTGACTTTCTAATGAGTGATTAGATCGTTTGAAACTGTTCCCTGACCAGTAATCTTTCCACCTTTTTATCTCCAGCAAAAGCAACGAAACCACCATCAAAGGATCGAAAATCATTCAGAATATCTCTTTGTCCCGTCATATGCCTTGAGCAACCGCTATCAACATGCCAAGAATTATTAATAGTCCTCCCAGTTTGACTTTGCACATTTTAAGACATTTTAATGAGAAACAAGTACCCAGATCATCTTTAACCCGGGTTGACTTTGACTTTTTACAGTCTTAGTCACCACGACTTGTTCCTTCAAATTCACAACATTCTTTGTTCCAAGGATATGTGAAGTTTGTTCATTTTTAACTTTCAAAAAACAACCAACATTTTTCCCATTTTTCATAGTAAATTTTTCTTTAGCAAAATAGCTTAGTTGGTTAGTTTTCTTCATATATCTTGAACCGTTTTGGACTTTTTATCCACAAATTTTGGTAACACAAAATCATGGCAAGCATTTGAATAAAATTCACTAAAATCTCTAGAAAGCAAGTAATCACTACTGTAACGACGAATCACTCCGGACTCAGACACACTGTCATTCTCAGATGCCTTCTTGTACCACTTGTTGATACCACTGTTGGTATGACTTTTTGATCGTTCTTTGTAAAATTTAGATTTTGATTCATTCGACTTGTGCCTTCAATTCCTAGCAAAATGTCCAACTTGACCACAAGTAAAACATTTGTTGCATTTAAACTTTGACTTTGATTTGGACTTTGACTTTGAACACTCGCCTACATCAATCACGAACTATCCTTTATCACACTCGGATGGACACACATTCTATATTAACTTCCCTTTTCTTTGAGCATGCTTATCTTTGGCATCAATGAACTTGTCTTTGACATCAACTAATTTGCCTTTGACACACACTTTATTTGACACTTTGATCTCACTTTGAATCTTTATTGGTGCACTGATTTTAACTTGGACAGACCTTTTACTCTCTTGATCACTCATAAGTATATGATTCTCAGGAGCTATGAAATCATCTTTCTTAGGCTTTTTGTGAGAGAGGTCATAATCTTGAATTAATGGATTCCCAAATTCATCTAACACGACATCCTCAGCTAGACTTGATACTTTATGAATTGGAACATAATCTCTAACCGTGTGCACCACTTTATCAAAGAAAGTAGATGTGGTCGACATTTCAGACACACAATCAGAGTCATCCCAAACAGAATTAGTAGAACATGCAGAAACATTTGAAATATCAATATCAGAACAAGTGTCTAAACCATGCTTATCACAAGCAATTACATATTTTTTCAGATCACAATCAAAATCTAGATATTGCTTGAAATCTCTTATGAATTCCCTAGTACACTGTTTATTGAATGCGAAAAAACTCTTAACACCATCAATGTCAATCTCATCCTCTACACAACCTGTTTTCACATCTGCACTTACATACATATCATGAAAATTAGCATCACTCATACTTATCAAATCATTTGATTCATGCGGTTCAGGAATTGGCACAAAGTTATCAGGATGAGGTACTTTCTTGTAACCTAGACCATCTTTCATGTACACAGTTCTTTGTTTATTCACACATTCTTCAAAAATATTTCATTGCATTTTCCACTTTGCAATTATAACACGCTCCTTGACTAAATCAATTTCGGAAGCAATCAATTTATCAGAAAGATCTTTGATTAAAACATCCTTTTTATCAAGATATTCTTTAAAAGTTACATTGTCTTTTAACAAAGCTTTGATTTTTTGGTGTAAGTTACCTCATTCTGTTTAATATCCTTATTTACTCTTTTCAATTTATCATTCTCAGCAATCAAGAATAAGTTTGCTGCATGATAATTCTGCATTTTCTCAACATAATCAGAAGAACAAATAAATGAATCATCATCAGAATTTACCTCACTATCAGATGAAATTTTCTCAGAGGTAGATGTTACTGCCTTGCCTTTGCCTTTATCATCAATTTTCAGGGCATAACTACTTTCTTCTACAACTGCCTTCCCAGATTCCTCAATTTCTGCCATCAAAGCTTCATCAAATTCTTCTTGAGCATCTTCAATTTCTAATTCCCACTCACAGTTGCTTAGCTGTTTTGACATCAAAGCTGTTGGAGCTTTCTTGGATTTGTCATCCTCATCTGTCATCTCAATCAGCTTTATTCCATTGCCATCCAATTTCTTCTTTTTCTCCTTCGGACACTTACGAGCGAAGTGTCCAAGTTGCTGGCAATTGTAGCACCTCAGTTTAGCTTTATCAAAACCAACCTTCTTTCCGAATTGAAGTTTATCCTTTCCAGTCTTTTGAAGGCACTTCTTTGCTCTTACAACAATCATTGCCATTTGCCATTGCATATCCATGTACTCTAGATCATCAGGTTTTATGTACACAAGATCCTCAGCATCCAGAACAGCTGGTTGTAACTTTCCAGTAACGAATGCATCATAACTACTCATGAATACACCGAACAAGGCAATTTGATCTTCTAGTATCTAACCAGTTGCTTTTCCCTTTTCACTAGCAGAACTCTTAGAATCACAACAACCCTTTTCCTTCTCAGCCTTTGAACCACAGTTGATTCCTTCTTCACTACCTGAAAACAATGTTACATTAGCTGACCTTGTGCTATTTGGCTTATCTGGATTATTCAGCTCCCTCTTCTTTGTATCAAGTTCATAAGACTCTAACAAGCAAATTACATCATCAAAAGTCTTGCTTTCAAATCGGGAGTAGTGTTCTTTATCAGCATGCATGGTATGCTCCAGGAATCAGGTATAAGCAGCTTCTTACACAATTCATATTTCTCAAACTTTACACCCATCTTTCTCAACATGTTAATCATGGTAGTAAAACATGTGACTTGCTCACTCAGGGTTTCATTTTTCTTGTAGCTGAACTTATTATACTGTTTCAATAACATATCTGTGTGACTCTATTGCAATGTTGCATTTCCCTCAAATCTTAGACACAATGCATTCCATAATCGTTGAGCTGTCTCGTGCTGTTCAAAATTCAGATAAAGTTCAATCGAAAGAGCTAGAATGAATGATCCCAATGCTCGATTGGCCCTTTCAATCAGTTTCTTATCCTCCTCAGAATACAGGTCTGGATCAGCAATTGGAACTAATCCATCAACATTGGCTGTCTTTGGCACATGAGGACCTTTGACTATAGACTCCCACAAAGTATGCTCGATAAATTTAAAGTAAGCTCTCATCATAATTTTCCAGTTTGAGAATTCAGAAATAGATTTCAGCATTGTTGGTGACTTTCTCACTACACGCTCAGTCTCGTACACCTTCCTAGCTGTTGCACAAACACAATTGAACACAAGTCAAATTTCATAAAAATATTCCAAGTATGGGGTTTTTGATCGAAAACTTTTTCGACCGGAAACTATTTCGGATAGAATCCAAAAGCCACGATTTCGAACACTGGAGATTTTGGACACTTCTGAGATTTCGGACACAACTTTTCAATCGAAAAAAGATTTCGACTTCTTCAATAGACTTTTCGATCACTTATTTTCAAGAACACCAAAAATCAACCTGCAACTTCTCGGATGCAAAATCAGACGTCCAAATCGATAACAAACTTCATCTCAATCAAATTTGACTCAGAAAACACGAAATGGCAAGAAATTTCTCTCTGATTCGATTACAATTGATGAAAAACGATTGAATATCACGAACTATAACCAACAGCTCTGATACCACTTGTGATTCCCTCTGATCTGATGATAAACAAGCCTCTAATCAGCAACAACACTTCTGGATAGGCGGAAACAATCCAGAATCCAACAATAACCGAGTAAATCGAATCAAACAATAACGAGAATGAAAATCGCCACATAAACATGATCAAGCATCAAACAAGTAGATTCCGTTGATAAAACTGGTAATTACACTGGCTAAATTGAGAGAAAACTATTGATTACAATATAATCAGATCTAAGGAAAATACTAACAATGATTCATTTTTTTAAGTGTTCAAACATACAACTATATATAGTAAAAAGATTTCGACCGAAATCTTTTGACCGAAAACGTTTTCAACCGAAAACGTTTTTGACCGAAAGAGTTTTCAACCAAAAACTGTTGACTTGTACAATGAAAGCTTTAATCTTGATTTCTATGGACTACTAGGTTCCAACACGGTATTTCCTGAAACATATAACAAAACGAGTCAACTAACAAAGTTGGTGAGATGCATAGGTTATTATAAAACAAACATACAAAGAGGTATACAATTCATGGTAATACTTCACATACTCACATTAGTAAAACGTCACAACATGAAGCCATAACCAAACATAATGACATACCCTCTCCGGTTCAACCCGCACGGGTTAACCTAAGCATATGTGTCAGATTTAAATCACCCAAACCCCTAACTGGGAAAACAGTTGGACCTCTAACTGCCACCTAAAACCTTAGGTCTATAAGTGTGTGTTCGTGCAGGTTGACATGAACCCATAGTATCCAAACAATACCATTGTTTAAGTGTTTAGAAAAGATTTACAAGTTTGACTCAAGTTTGACCCGACGACCCGTTGGTGACCCGTTAGTGATATAATGTTTGATCTGAATACTAAAACATAGTACACAAGTAATTCAAGTTTCATGCTACACAACTCATAACTACCTTAGCATAGCAAGTTATGTCTACACATGCATGTTCATCAAAGTTCCTACTTTTATTAATGCATGAACACGAAGTTTGGTTTCCATATGTTAATCATTTATAACACGTTTTCATGATCAGTATGTTCATAACATAAATCTTACTTGCCCTAGATAGTTATAGCACATAACAAAATCCTTGAACTTAACATGCAAATCATACTTCAATTAAAGTTCCCAAGTATAGTAAGTTATGAATATAATGCGTGTTTTGAACTACCTAACACGGTACAACATGTTATTATATCCTAACTAACATGTAGCTATCATTAAACCATATCATGCATGTCTAATTAGCAAGCTATGGACACTTTAGACAATTAAAGTTTCCTCTTTCAGAAAGTTTGCAAAACCGAGCTAGGTATTAGAAATCTAATTTCACAAATCACTTATACATGAATCAAGTAGCATATAAACATCATCATATCATCCAAATCATGTCTAGTATGCAAGATAGAATTCTTAAAAAGTTTCCTTTATAAGCAAGTTATGATTTCTAGCCTTGTTCATGTGATTCAACGCACCAAATCAATTGCATACAACCTAACTAATATGATTATAACCATAATAAGTATCAAACACATCTAGTATGCAATCCTACAACAACACATAATTAAAAAGTCCCTTCTTAACAAGTTATGAATCATATGCAACTAGGGTTTTCCAAATAACAATAAAATCACCAAATAACACCAATTAAATAACAAAGTAACCAACTTTATCACAAAAACTCATGTTTGGATGAACTAGGGTTTCAATCAAAAATCTTGGAATAAAAAAGTAACGAAATTGAACGAAACAACTTACGTAGTAGTGTTAGGAATGCCTAGGGGAGTCCGATTACGCGTTTAATTGCAAGATTAAAGCTTGATTCGGTGGTGTTTGGGTGCTATCTTGAATTCAAAAATGGGAGGGGGGTTTGGGATGCTTGCGACGGCTAGGGGAGGAAGAAAGATAATAGGGTTTTTAATTTTTATAAATTCCTTAAATACTTGTTTGCATGGGTTTAAAAAAATTTATGGATAATCCATGGGCTAATTTTAATGGGTTTTTCAATTCAATTAATTATTCCACTAGATAAAATCGTTTTTAATAAATATTTTTATAAAAACTTATTTATAAAATCACTAAAGCAGTAAAAGTCACAATGTTCCGCGTAAACGTACGCGATTTCATGAAAGTTCACATAATTCACAGAAAAATCACTAAACATATAAATTCACATAATTTATATTAAAATAATTGTTCACAATTATTTTTATTAGTTCACCAACGTTCCGGGTTAGACTCGTGTTCGATCCGGTAATTCTACGTGTTTGTGCGAACTGACACCTCTAACTAATCCTAATTAAATGTAATGCATGAGTGAATGTTTGAAATAACTGATTTTGAATAAATAAATGTTTGAGATAACGATCTTTGTGTTAACGGAGTTAACCTGAAATTGCCGGATGTCACAGTGCAGGTCACCACTCTGTTGGGCTGAAGTCGGAGATAGTCAGCTCACCAGACCAGAGCTCATCCACGAGACCACCGAGAAAATTTTCAAAATCCGAGATATACTGAAATCCACTCAAGACCGAAAAAGTGCTATTGAAAGTTGTGCCGTGGAAAGGCGTAATCTGCTCTGGCAAAAGAGGGAAACTGAACCCCCGCTACTTAGGACCATCTGAGTTCCTGCAAAGGATTGGTCATGATGCTTACCGACTCAACCTACCGGAAGAACTACAAAATATCCACAATGTATTCCATGTGTCCAACGTGAAGAAGTGTCTACACGATGAGGCACTGATTGTACCACTCGAGGAGATACATATCGACGAACAACTACATTTTGTCGAAGAACCCGTGGAAATTATGGACCGCGAGGTCAAGCAACTGAAGCAGAGTCGCATCCCGATAGTCAAGGTCCGATGGAATTCCAGACGCGGATCAGAGTTCACATGGGAGCGCGAAGACCGGATAAAGCGCAAGTATCCACACTTATTTGAGACCAAACCATCCGCTAATACCGCAAGCTAAATTTTGGGACAAAATTCCTTTCAATGGGGGGATAATGTGACACCCGGTAAATTTCAGGTTAATATCCATACCTGGCTAAAATACATGTTATATTGTTTAACATCCATCACATTAAATTTATGGTAATTAAGTTCATTTCACACTTAGCAAGTCAATTCGTTTACACGTGTCGGTAATCCTGAAGATTACCAGTCAAGCACGTGTCCTACAGCACGTGTCCTACAGCACGACCGTTGCTGATAAATTAAAACAAATACCTAGACATATAATCTGTGCGTGTAAATTATATGTAACACTGTGATATAATAAATCATGCCTATATGAATTTTTCAGAAATTTTTAAAGACACTTATATTTTCAGCACAGTCCAGCAGACACGTAGTGTGCACTAGATAGGTGATTAATTTCAGCAGACACTTAGACGTATATTTGGGGCATACAAATTACACGTAATACTATGAAGTATTATTTTCGGTCTTTGTGAATGTTTATGGAATTTTCTGAGAAACTTTCTGTTTCGACGCATGTAACATTTCTGATTTTTCTACTTGATTGAAATTAATGTAACTCGTTTAATTTCCAATTCTAGTACACTGGTTTTCTTTTAAGCTGTAAGTTCCAAGTATTAAATCCCAAACACACATCCGCAAACCCTTTTACGGGTATACATTTACATAAATTTTCAATCAAATACTTATACGCATAGATACATTTATTCCATTAACAAGAAATTTCACGGTTGATCGAACCCAAATCAATTAAACCCTAAATTGGAACCCCACACTCCAATTTTGACTTTCCTTGACAGTTTGACTTTCAAAAGTCAAAGGGGCCAAAAACCGTGACAATTCACTCGACCAATCGACGGATTTCTTTCGAATTGGACTCATCCTGATTTCCTAATCACGAATCGATCCATTATCGGCCCAAACATCAACCCAAGCTGACCGAATACGCGGCTATTTCAAATTTAAAAGAATTTGACTAAGTTTAGTCAAACCCGTATTATTAGCCGATCAAATTGTGTAATTGACGCGTAATGAATCCCACAATTCACGCGCAGACCAGTCTCTCATGTATACAGCACCTTAACACGACTCGATTCATCCTTAATTAATCAGATTATCGCGAAATCAGCCCGCAAAACGTTTCAGTCAAAAAGTGAAATCAAATTAGTTAATTCGAATAAAATTGAACGAATTAAACCACTCACCCTTACGTGTTTACCTCCTCTCAAACTCTCCCAACCTCTGTTGAACCTGCATTTCACCTCTGGAGCCCTCTCAATCACGAAGAACAGTCGGAGCCAAACTCGTAGCTGTCAGCACTTGTTGCCCAATCTCAATGTGTAAGTCTTAGGTCATTAGGATCGTAATCGAACCCTGATCAATAGCCCTATATCAATTTATGCCGAAAATACATAATCAAACCAATTCGAATTATAGGGTTCTTGGCTCTCGTATTGATTTGGGTTTCGATCCGAAAGTTATGTTTTAAATTTTTAGTATTCTTATAATCCAGCGAAACCACCTGGTCCGGCCGGCAAGTCACTGCGCCGCCGAACCAGGTGGCATGGGTTCGAAACCCACTAAATCGGTCCTTTTTCGCGAACACTGAATACCAGACCCGGACACCTCTCCGTAACGGGTTATCAGAAATCCGAGTGGATCTTTTACACGAATAGCTGCCTTGGTCCAGCGGTATACATGCAATACCCACACAGGATCCACCCGGGTTCGAACCGGGTGGCCTGTTTATATTTTAAAATGTCATTTATAAAACTCCAAAAATTTTATAAAAAATATTTTTATAAACCTTGAAACATTTATAACAGAATAAAATCAGAATCATTAAATTTCAGTAGAAATTTTGATTTAATCCGAATTAAAATGTCAAATTGCATATTAAACTTTTAAAATCAAAACTTTAAATATTTAAATTAATTTTTAAATAAAAACAATTAATTTTATAAAAGTTATAAAATATTAACTTTATCAAAATACTCATTTTCCAAAAAAAGAAAAAAAATGAATAAATAAATAAAAGTTATTTATTATAACATACAAAATCAAATATACTTTTTACGCACCTTTATAAATAAATAACATTTTTTTACATATCTTTATAAATAAATAAATCAATTATTTATTTAAATAAGATAAGACACGCGACAGATTTCATAACTAAATTATTAAATAACAATTATTTAATCTATTTAGTATTTCGAACTCAAAACTTAGTTTAATTATTTTAAAACTATTTATTTAAATTCCTCATTTTTATGAAACATTTCATTCAAGTACGAACCACTAATACTTACCACTCCAACACTTGTCACACATAACCGATTCAACCCTAGACTTAGACATAGACAATTGTACCCACTAATAATTCAAATGTACATAATACATTAGGTTAACGTGGTGATTAGAAGGATCAAAATTTCAATCTAGTCTTCTGTGTTTAGCAACACCTCGAACCAAGTGAGTTTACATAGCCCCTTTTACTCTTTTACATTTTGGGGTGAAACATGAACACTACTCAAACTACTGTTTACATTTACACAAACAACACAAGTACAAATCCCAATTACAATCATGTGTGCAATTTGAGCTTTATGCCCGAGTGCTATGTGTGCTAACCTTTGTGAACACTTATGTGCAATCATTAACTATTCAAGCCGATGGTTTTCAATGATAGATCTATTGAGTCTGACAAACCCACCCAGGTAGGGTGATTGATACCGACAACACAATTTTGCATGCTAGTTACAAAGGTTTGATTGTACTTGGTTACACAATAGTTACTCCCCATAAATGCCTTATTTATCATGTTATGTAAGGATTTGTTTTACAAACTATATGCTATCTATATACAAACCTGTGTTATACTCACCAAATTTTAGTTGACTTTATTTTATTCATGTTTCACGTACTAATGTGTGAGTTTGATCAAGATGTGCTACAGATAGGCTTGGACTTAGTTAAATTAAATAAAGAACCTATGTATTTCAATTATGTTGTTTTTCTTGGATTGTTTTGTCATGAATGTTGCAATGAAATTTGATAATTAATATAATTCAATTTAGTCAACCTTGTGCTTATGAACAGTCTACATGTCCCGCCCCGATGATTCCGCAATCTGTCGGGGTGTGACAGATTGGTATCAGAGCCTTGGTTATAGGGAATTAGATTATTAGACACCCTTGACCTAGACTATAACTTTAGGACACCCACTTGTTCTATGTTTCATGAGTATGTGATATGTACTACATGTTATGTGTTACATGCTTACTATGATTAGTTGTTATATTATTTTGATGCCTTACTTGTTAAAAATTCATGACTTATTAGAATATATCTAAATAATAAGTAAATAAACAATATCCCTACCTATACCCTAAACCTCATAATATTCTTACCTACTTCTCTATCTTCATCTTCTTAGCATGTGGAAACTTCATGAATCCAAATCTTTAAAATCTTTTATTTCCTCGTTAAGGCTTTTAAACTTTGTTAATTATTTGAGGACACGTGCAATCTGGAAGGGTGACACCTGTATTCTGGGTTTTCTATCAAGGAAAGCGTTTCGCATAAATCCCAATCAACCGAGGGACCCGTATGCTTTCCTGGGAATACCCGGGATGAGTGTTTACTTATAGGCTAAAGCATGTCTCCTTGAAAATTATATGAGTTTAATTAACCTTAATGTGTCATAGTATTCAAGTGATTATATCACTGTTTGAGTACAATCCAAACTATGATTTACTATTTTAATTTGTTATCTCATCCTTTTAAATCCAAGTAACATTCATAAGTTCTTAGATCTTTTCTTGTCTTGTGAAAATCTATAGAATGTCTCCCTGTCGTGCTCCCGTGGTCAACACCAATACCGACATTGCTGCTATTCTTGCACAACTCGTGACACAACTCACCAATGGCAACCATGGTGGAAATGGTGGTAATGGTGGCAATGGTGGTATCAACCCAACTCAGTGCACCTTCAAGCATTTCAACTCGTGTAACCCTCTCAAGTTCTATGGTACTAAAGGAGCTACGGGACTCCTTCAATGGTTCGAAAGCATTAAGAATACCTTTCTCAATAGTGACTGCCCCGACAACCTTCGTGTTCGTCATGCTACAAGTGTCCTACAAAAATGGACACTCATGTGGTGGAATGGGGAGAAAAGGAATCGAGGTGTGGATGTAGCAATGGCCTTACCTTGGGATGAGGTTAAAAGGCTAATGACCGGGGAATTCTGTCCTCGAAATGAAGTGAAGAAACTTGAAGCTGAGTTTTGGGATCTTGCCCAAGATAGTGGAGAAAATTTGGCTTATACAACTCGGTTCCATGAGTTGAGTCTCCTCGTGACCCACATGGTCACACCTTTATCCCGCTGCATTGAAAAGTATATTGGGGGACTACCTAGGCAAATTCAAGATACTGTCCTAGGAAGGAATCCTGCAACACTTGAGGATGCTATCCGTTTATCCGCTACCTTAACCGATAATCATGTGAAGGCGGGGACTCTTACTAAAAAGGGCACAAAGAAAGTTTCCGACACCACAACTCCTCCCACCCACAACAAAGAGGCCACAACTGAACCCTCCCGACATAATAGGAAGACTAGAAATTTTGCTGTGGTCACTCCTGCTATTCCTGTTAATCAAGTTGCACCTATGGTTCAAGCACCGGCAAAAAAGCCATATGTTGGAATCTACCCTCTCTGTGCCACATGCAACTATCATCATCCCCAAAGCATCCCATGTCGCCTTTGTAATCATTGTGGAAAATACGGCCATACGGTCAATGTTTGTAGAGCCAAGGCACTTGCAGGTCAAGTCAACCCACCAAACCGAACCAACCAGCAAGTGGCTAATCAAGGTGTCCCCGCTATTGCAAATGGGCATGCTTGTTATGAATGTGGAAACCCGAATCATTTCCGCGATCAGTGCCCAAAGCTTATCAATGATAGGCAAGGCGGAGCTCGTGGGCGTGCTTTCAACATAAACGCCAATGAAGCTCAGGCCAACAATTATGTGGTCAACGGTACGTTCCTTGTTAATAGTCAATATGCCTCCATTTTATTTGATACCGGTGTAGATAAGAGTTTTGTGTCACATAACTTTGAACCCTTACTAGCTAAAACACGATCCAAATTAAAGAAAACCTTCACCGTAGAAGTAGCAAATGGTGACTCGCTTACAGTTGACTCCATTATTCATGACTGCTCTCTAGAACTCAATGATCATACATTTCCAATCAACCTCGTACCAATGCCACTGGGAAGTTTTGACATCATCATAGGCATGGATTGGCTGTCGAATCACCATGCCGAGGTCATCTGTTTTGAGAAGTGCATCCGAATACCTTTACCGTCTGGAGAAACGTTAAGAGTCTTTGGTGAAAAGCCTTGCAAAGGACTCAAGCTGATGTCATGCACCACTGCTCAAAAGTACTTACGAAAGAAGTACGTGGCCTTCTTAGCTCATGTTGTTCAAAAGGATGTCAAAGAGAAGAGTATTCAAAACATCCCCGTCATCCGGGATTTTCCCAAAGTATTCCCCGAAGACTTATCCGGCCTTCCACCCGTCCGACAAGTAGAATTTCGCATTGATCTTGTGCCCGGAGCTAACCTCGTGGCTAGAGCTCCATATCGTCTTGCACCTTCCGAAATGCAAGAACTTGCAAGCCAACTCCAAGAGCTCTCCGACAAGGGCTTCATCCATCCAAGTCATTCACCGTGGGGTGCACCTGTCTTATTCGTCAGGAAGAAGGATGGATCATTCCGCATGTGTATTGACTACCGAGAACTCAACAAGCTTACCATCAAGAACCGTTATCCTTTACCTAGAATTGATGATCTCTTTGATCAACTTCAAGGTTCCACTTGTTTCTCAAAGATTGACCTTCGATCTGGTTATCACCAACTCCGTGTGCAAGAGGAAGATATTCCAAAGACTGCCTTCCGAACAAGATACGGTCACTACGAATTCATGGTTATGCCTTTTGGGTTAACCAATGCACCCGCAGTTTTCATGGACCTCATGAATCGTGTGTGCAAACCGTATCTTGATAAATTTGTGATCGTCTTCATTGACGATATCTTAATCTACTCCAAGACTAAAGTCGATCATGAGCAACACCTTAGGTTGGTTTTGGATCTATTGAGGAAAGAGCAACTATATGCCAAGTTCTCCAAATGTGAATTTTGGCTAAAAGAGGTTCAATTCCTAGGTCATATCGTCAATGAAAAGGGTATCCATGTTGACCCTGCTAAGATCGAAGCTGTTAAGAATTGGAATACCCCTAAGACCCCCACCGGAGTTCATTCATTCCTTGGTCTTGCGGGATATTATCGTCGTTTCATCTCAAATTTCTCTAAGATTGTTGTCCCCCTCACTGCTTTGACACACAAGGGTAAAACTTATGAATGGGGACCAAAACAAGAAGAAGCTTTTCAAACCCTCAAACAAAAGTTGGGCAATGCTCCTATATTAACTCTCCCTGACGGGAATGATGATCTAGTTGTCTACTGTGATGCTTCAAACCAAGGTCTCGGTTGTGTCCTTATGCAACGAGGCAAAGTAATCTCTTATGCATCAAGGAAACTTAAGATTCACGAGAAGAATTATACGACGCACGACCTCGAGTTGGGTGCGGTTGTATTTGCATTGAAGATTTGGAGACATTATCTCTATGGCATGAAATGTGTGGTGTTTACCGACCACAAAAGTCTTCAACGCATCTTCAACCAAAAAGAACTCAATATGAGGCAACGACGTTGGGTCGAACTCCTTAACGACTATGACTGCGAGATTCGTTATCATCCCGGCAAAGCGAATGTTGTGTCCGACGCTTTGAGTCGAAAGAACCATGTCATGCTTCATTGTGCCTGAATCCAAACCGACATTCAAATCCGCATCTTAGAAGCTCAACACGTCTCAGTCACCGAAAGTAACATGTACGAAGAAATGCCATGTGGTGTTGAACTTCAACTTGAATCAAAACCCAATGGCTTACTTTATTATTTGAACCGTATTTGGATTCCCGATCGCGATGATCTCCGTGCATTTCTTATGAACGAGGCTCACAAGACTCGTTATTCTATTCATCCTGGTGCGGATAAAATGTACCAAGATCTTCGCCAACAATATTGGTGGCCCGGTATGAAAAAGGACATTGCTCTCTATGTTGCCAAATGTCTAACGTGTTCCAAAGTCAAAGCCGAACACCAACGTCCTTCCGGTTTACTTGAACAACCGGAAATTCCCGTGTGGAAATGGGAGAACTTAGCCATGGATTTTATTACCAAACTCCCTCGCACCTCGAGTGGGTATGATAGCATTTGGGTGATCATTGATCGTCTCACAAAATCTGCTCATTTCTTGCCCATCCGTGAAGACTATCAGGTTGAGAAACTAGCCCGAATATACATTGATGAAATTGTGAGCCGTCACGGTGTTCCCTTAAACATAATCTGCGATAGAGATGCTCGGTTCACCTCTCTCTTTTGGCAATCTCTCCAAACTGCTCTTGGTACACGATTGGATTTGAGCACGGCCTACCATCCCCAAACTGATGGTCAGACCGAGCGAACAATCCAAACTCTTGAGGATATGCTTAGAGCTTGTGTAATTGATTTTGGTGGCAATTGGGATTCACATCTATCCCTAATCGAGTTCTCTTACAATAATAGCTATCACACGAGTATCAACTTGGCTCCATTTGAAGCTCTCTATGGTCGCAAGTGTCGTTCTCGTATCTGTTGGAACGAGATTGGTGAAGCACAAATCACCGGTCCCGAGTTAATTCAAGAAACGACCGACAAGATTATTCAAATCCGTGACAACATTCGAGTAGCGAGAAGTCGACAAAAGAGTTATGCCGACAAACGACGAAAACCCTTGGAATTCCAAGTCGGTGACCTTGTTCTTCTAAAGGTGTCGCCGTGGAAGGGTGTGATCCGTTTTGGAAAGAAAGGCAAATTATCACCTCGCTATGTTGGTCCATTCAAGATCCTTGAAAGGATTGGGAAAGTGGCTTACAAACTCGACTTACCTCCATCTCTTGGCAATGTGCATCCTACATTTCATGTATCTAATCTGAAGAAATGTCTCGCTGATGAGAATCTCCATATACCGCTTGATGAGGTGCGCATTGATGAAACGATGCATTTCATTGAGAGACCGGTAGAAATCATGGATCGTGAGATAAAACAGCTCAAGCGAAGTCGTATTCCTATTATCAAAGTTCGTTGGGAATCTAAGCATGCTCCTGAGTTTACTTGGGAACGTGAGGACCAAATGAAGCTCAAGTACCCTCACCTCTTTGCTGATTCAGTAGTCTCAACAAGCTAAATTTCGGGACGAAATTCCCTCAACATGGGGATACTGTAACATTTCTGATTTTTCTACTTGTTTGAAATCAATGTAACTCGTTTAATTTCCAATTCTAGTACACTGGTTTTCTTTTAAGCTGTAAGTTCCAAGTATTAAATCCCAAACACACATACCCTTTTACGGGTATACATTTACATAAATTTTCAATCAAATACTTATACGCATAGATTCATTTATTCCATTAACAAGAAATTTCACGGTTGATCGAACCCAAATCAATTAAACCCTAAATTGGAACCCCACACTCCAATTTTGACTTTCCTTGATAGTTTGACTTTCAAAAGTCAAAGGGGCCAAAAACCGTGACAATTCACTCGACCAATCGACGGATTTCTTTCGAATTGGACTCCTCATGATTTCCTAATCACGAATCGATCCATTCTCGGCCCAAACAACAACCCAAGCTGACCGAATACGCGGCCATTTCAAATTTAAAAGAATTTGACTAAGTTTAGTCAAACCTGTATTATTAGCCGATCAAATTGTGTAATTGACGCGTAATGAATCCCACAATTCACGTGCAGACCAGTCTCTCATGTATACAGCACCTTAACACGACTCGATTCATCCTCAATTAATCAGATTATCGTGAAATCAGCCCACAAAACGTTTCAGTCAAAAATTGAAATCAAATTAGTTAATTCGAATAAAATTGAATGAATTAAACCACTCACCCTTACGCGTTTACCTCCTCTCAAACTCTCCCAACCTCTGTTGAACCTGCATTTCACCTCTGGAGCCCTCTCAATCACGAAGAACAGTCGGAGCCAAACTCGTAGCCGTCAGCACTTGTTGCCCAATCTCAACGTGTAAGTCTTAGGTCATTAGGATCGTAATCGAACCCTGATCAATAGCCCTATATCAATTTACGCCGAAAATACATAATCAAACCAATTCGAATTCTAGGGTTCTTGGCACTCGTATTGATTTGGGTTTCGATCCGAAAGTTATGTTTTAAATTTTTAGTATTCTTATAATCCAGCGAAACCACCTGGTCCGGACGGCAAGTCACTGCGCCGCCGAACCAGGTGGCGTGGGTTCGAAACCCACTAAATCAGTCCTTTTTCGCGAACACTGAATACCAGACCCGGACACCTCTCCGTAACGGGTTATCAGAAATCCGAGTGGATCTTTTACGCGAATAGCTGCCCTGGTCCAGCGGTATACATGCAATACCCACACAGGATCCACCCGGGTTCGAACCGGGTGGCCTGTATATATTTTTAAATGCCATTTATAAAACTCCAAAAATTTTATAAAAAATATTTTTATAAACCTTGAAATATTTATAACAGAATAAAATCAGAATCATTAAATTTCAATAGAAATTTCGATTTAATCCGAATTAAAATGTCAAATTGCATATTAAACTTTTAAAATCAAAACTTTAAATATTTAAATTAATTTCTAAATAAAAACAATTAATTTTATAAAAGTTATAAAATATTAACTTTATCAAAATACTCATTTTCTAAAAAAAGAAAAAAAATGAATAAACAAAAGTTATTTATTATAACATACAAAAATAAATATACTTTTTACGCACCTTTATAAATAAATATCATTTTTTTTACATATCTTTATAAATAAATAAATTAATTAATTATTTAAATAAGATAAGACACGCGACAGATTTCATAACTAAATTATTAAATAATAATTATTTAATCTATTTAGTATTTCGAACTCAAAACTTAGTTTAATTATTTTAAAACTATTTATTTAAATTCCTCATTTTTATGAAACATTTCATTCAAGTACGAACCACTAATACTTACCACTCCAACACTTGTCACACATAACTGATTCAACCCTAGACTTAGACATAGACAACTGTACCCACTAATAATTCAAATGTACATAATACATTAGGTTAACGTGGTGAGTTACAAGGATCAAAATTTCAATCTAGTCTTCCGTGTTTAGCAACACCTCGAACCAAGTGAGTTTACATATACCCTTTTACTCTTTTACATTTTGGGGTGAAACATGAACACTACTCAAACTACTGTTTACATTGACACAAACAACACAAGTACAAATCCCCAGGTAGGGTGATTGATACCGACAACACAATTTTGCATGCTAGTTACAAAGGTTTGATTGTACTTGGTTACACAATAGTTGCTCCCCATAAATGTCTTATTTATCATGTTATGTAGGATTTGTTTTACAAACTATATGCTATCTATATACAAACCTGTGTTATACTCACCAACTTTTAGTTGACTTTATTTTATTCATGTTTCAGGTACTAATGTGTGAGTTTGATTAAGATGTGCTACACATAGGCTTGGACTTAGTTAAATTAAATAAAGAACTTATGTATTTCAATTATTTTGTTTTTCTTGGATTGTTTTGTCATGAATGTTGCAATGAAATTTGATAATTAATATAATTCAATTTAGTCAACCTTGTGCTTATGAACAGTCTACATGTCCCGCCCCGATGATTCCGCCATCGGTCGGGGTGTGACAACGCAGGCCATCCAATACACAGTATGTAGCGACATTTTCAAATAAAAGTCTGAAAATTTTATATGTTAAACATACCAATGTGAGTCAAATTATTTTGAAGTCGTTTTATTTTTACTAGTTCGGGAATCCTGTAATTAAATCAGTGACCGTTCGTTTCTCACCACCCGGTGTTAAAAACCCCTATTTAAACCCCCATTCCCCCCACTTTCATCTTTTTCACCACTCCCCTCTCCCTCTTCTCTTTTTTGGCCGAGAACACCACCACCACCTTCGTTTTTCATTTTTTTTTAATCTTTCATCCTTCTTCAATCAAATTCAAACATTCAAGGGTGATTATCAAGCATTTGCAAGAGGAATCAACCATCCATCCACCCATTTTCAAGTTTGGTAAGAATCTAGAACCATTTTTCTCCATTTTTCATCTCCCTGTTCATATGCATCCAAACAAAAATAATTTTATGAATGTTTAACAAAAACCAACCATGGATTCTTGAATAAAATGAGTTTTATAACAAAAATGATACATATTGTTGGTGGTTTTGGACTCGGGTTTTGTTCTTAGGCTCGGTTTCTATAATAGGAAACTTTATTGTATGAGAATATACTAGATGATGTGTTCTTGATGATTTGATGATGGATTATGTTGTAGTAATGTTTATAGATGGATAATATGTGAAAACCTTGTTGTCAAAATTGTTGGATCATACGTGCATGCTCATTTTTGCAATTTAAGGAAACTTTAATTTCGGGTTTTATATTAGATGCCATGTTTAGGGTGATTTGATGATGGGAAATGGTTGAATATGTGTAGAGAATGGATAAAATGAGTACTTTTGCTAGTTAGAACTTTTGGTCATATAAAATTTCATGCTCGGTTCTATTTATGAAAACTTTAATTGTTGGGTTTTTCTTAAGAGAGGTTATGGTGTGATTTGTTTGGTGGAAATGATTCATAAACATTAGATATAGATATTGTATGGATTATTTTTTTGTGAAATCACTTGTTCATGATGTTTTTAAGCTCGTTTTCTATTTTTAGATACTTTATTTCTTGACACGTATGAAAACTTGATGATTGGGTACATTTAAAGCATGAAACTAGCATAGTGAACATTATGGAAGAATGATTGATGGAAATGATGGGTTAAAATACATATGTGTGAATTTTAGGGCTCGGGTTCTAAATAAGGAAACTTCATTTTTCCAAAAGTTGTGTTTGCAAGTTATGAACATGGTTAAAGGGTTTAAGTGACTTAGTAACACTTAACTAAGTGCATTGTATGATAATATATGATGTATGTTTGTTATATAAAATAGCAAATGCTTAGTATTCTTAACTATAAATATATTAAGTATTTAGGAATATTCTAAATATGAATACATGTTTGACTGGAATGAATACATATCATTAGTATAAATATGTTTGTACTGAAACTAGTGATTGTGGTCTAAAAATACACGGTTGTGTGATAATATATATAGATGTAACTATAATAATTTCATATGTATCAAGAGTAAAATATTGTTTTTTGGTGATATAATTACTAATCATAATGAAATTAACGTTATATATCTTTAATAATCATATTAATTAGTAGAGGCAAAAATAATACTTATAGTATTTCTATACTAATTATAAGAATAATAGTAATAATATTAACAACATTAAGAATGGTGTTAATAAAGTTGTATTAAGTAAAGTTAGTAGTCATAATATTTTAAAATAAGGTTAACAATAACACCAAAAATAATACTTAACAACGATCTTTCTATAATAGGAAACTTTAATTATCCAAAACCCGCATACTTGTCTATTCTTACCCAAAAAAAACATTGGAATGTTTTAATGTGTTATAACATGCATAATTTCATGTGTGAATGTTAACTTTGCATAATTTCCATGTGTTAGGACTCAAAACTTGACCTCTCAATTAAGGAAACTTTAATGTATCAAAAGTTGTGTTTCAAGTTCTAAATTCCGTTAATTTTTCCATAGCGAGGTAATCATGAAAAGTAATGTTGGGTTTAACAACCCCTACCCGGGTTAGTAGCGCTAACTTAGAGTGGAGGTCGAACGGGTACATTATTGTCACACCCCCAAAATCCACTAACGGAGTTCTACCGTTAGAAGCGTGACAAACTAGGATCTCAGTCATTAGTTACATCAAACGACACTATATGAGACTTAAAAAGTCATAACATAAATGTTCAGAGTTAAATGCAGAAGCGTAAACGTTAGAATGAAATTAAAAGTAATTACACGCAACAAGCGTCAATTAATGTAAATAAGTAAAACTGTTTAAAATGTTTGAAATAAATGATATGACAGTAGGACTCTATGCATGTCCTAAGTGTGCAACTTGTGCCAAAGCGACCTGAGAAACATGTAAGAAAAAGTGTCAACACGAGGTTGGTGAGTTCACAGGTTTGTATGTAAATAAACTGTTTGAGTGTCGCCGGATCCACATACGTAAGTCACACCTATTGCTAGCTAGGCAATGTACAAATTACTCTAAGCGTTCCCAACCGAAACTGACTGTTTATGTTTGGGTGCCTTCCGCCATTGCTAACATCAACAAATGGCTAGCGCGACTAGCCCGGGTGGGGTTTGTCAAACCCAGTAGTACTACTCAAATTTCCTCGCTATACTCCATATATTAACGGTCCGAGTGTGTAAGGACTTTGCATGTTATGTTTGCAGTTAGGTACACAAGTGGTAATGAAATACTATGTGATCCATGTCCGTGTGTATGTCTCTCCCTGGCTGGGAGACAAGTAACGGATGCTTGTTCATATGCATGTTTCTCCCCAACGGGAAAACAAGTAAAATGATGATTGTTTGTACGCATGTTTCTCCCCAACGGAAAAACAAGTAAAATACTATTTGTGTGGATGCATGTTTCTCCCCAATGGGAAAACAAGTAAAATAATGTTTGTGAGTATGCATGTTTCTTCTCAACAGGAAAACAAGTAAAATATTGTTTGTGTATAAGCATGTTTCTCCCCCAATAGTAAAACAAGTAAAAAGGGACCGTGAAACGCACCTGCGTTGCGTAGTAGATAGTATCACACAAGTATGAGATTGAAACCACAAGTGTTAGCCTGAAACGGATCACGTATGCCCTAGAATATAAACATATCAATTAAGGATATACTGGGAATGTTGGCAACGACACGGAATGTTGAACGTCCTAAGAGCTCTAATGACCAAGGAGTAGACAAACTTGTCAACGGGAGTGTGGATTTCTAAATTAAAAAATTAGAATGATTACGATACGCGACGAAAGACAAAAATTATATATGAAAATATATTCGAATGTTTGCACCATTAAACTAATGGCCTAAGAAAATTAGATTTAACAAAATATCATAATAAACAATTGTGCGACAAAAATAATAAATCTATTACTTTATTCGAGAATAAAAATGAGTGTAAATAATATAAATAATTACATTATTTATTTGTTTAGAATGTTACACGAAATCGAATAACGAAATAATATATATATATATATATTCATTATTTTTACTTTAGATCACGGGTTGAAAATAACCTGATTATTTTATTTATTCGGGGTCATAGATTAAATAAACATGTTATTATAAAAGTGTGAAATCATATTAAAGATGGGTTATAAAATCTACACCCGAGCCTACGGGTGATTTTCCGGGCTAAAACATGTTTATATATTATTAAAACAATATGGGAATTTAATGCTTATATGAAAATCAATGAAACAACCCCCAAAAATAATATTGCAGGAGACCGGATTCGAACGCGGGTCTCCTGCGTGTGAGAACCGTGCTTTAACCATCTCTGCCCATTAATGATTCGCGATAGCATTGTACTAGAAACGGTTTTAACAATCCAACACCCTGAGCCCTTTCCCCTTTGCATGAACCGAACCCAAAATCGATCCCAAATCCAATGAATTTGATTTCGTTTAAACCAAAAGACACGCGGGTTTTGTTAGTCGACCTATTACGAGTTTGTGGTGAGTTTTAATTGCAAAATCAACGGGTTTAGGTTTGTTTAATTTCTGATTCAAATACTCGAAAACCCTAAGTTGAACTTGAAATCAAATCGCTTGAATCCTATGAGATTATGGATCAAGACCATAGGGCTTTTACTAAACGCGAGTTTTCGGATCTGCTGGTATAGATTAATTTCATTTAGGCTGTGTTTAGGATCAAAACCCCCAATTTGATTAAGAACAAACCCTAAACACCAGATTATGTTCAAATCGATGATATGAGATCAAATTGTCATTGGGCTTTCAATGAGTAACAGACTGCGATCCTAAACATATGTTTTAATTGCATTGAAAACGTGATTAGATTGGGGTTCGGCCAAACCGGTTTGCGATGAACCCTAGAATTAGTACATGTTGAATTAGATAATTTAATCCTTCATTATGTTAGGGCTTTTGTTCACGGTGTTAAAACGAAACTAAAGGTATAATCAATTGTAAGGCCCCAAACCCGGGAGGCCTCACTCGTTGGATTTACTCATTCACAAACAATTCTTCGCGAAAAACCCTAACTTTCGCATTCGGGTCTGATCATGTCAAGATCCCGAACCTGTTGCATTCAAAACGTTCGTTTTCCATTAAGGAACTCAAATCCATGATTATCTTTCAGTTTCATCCGTTCAAACCTTACCTTTTCACCCAAAACCCGAAAAACCCAAAAACGAACTAAAACTCAGATTTAGGTCGGATCGTTACCTGAATCGAGTTTCTGATCCGGAGGTTCTTCTCACGAGTTATGGAGTAACACTTTGCTGAAGTCTCGGGTCGATCCGCCAACTTTCTCTCTCTACGGTTTCTCTCTCTAAAAGTTACAAATGAGAGGAACATGTGGTGACCTTGGCTATTTATAGGGGAGACCTCCCCAAGCCCGGTTCGCGACTGACCCGACCCGACTTTGACCCGCTTGAACTCGTTAACTTTATTTCTCGACATTTTTGGGATGTTACAAGTCTACCCCCCTTATAATAGGTTTCGTCCCCGAAACCTATCACAAGTCAAATAATTGAGGGTACGACTCCCTCATTTCCGCCTCCGTTTCCCATGTAGCCTCTGATCCCTTTCGGTGCCTCCATTGGACTTTAACCAATGGAATAACTTTATTACGCAAACGCTTCTCCTTTCGGTCTAAGATAGCCACGGGTTCTTCGATGTAATTAAGGCTGTTGTCGACCTCGATGTCAGTAAGTGGTACGTGAGCCGATTCATCCGCCAAACACTTTCGCAAGTGTGATACATGGAAGGTAGGATGAATCCCACTTAACTCATCAGGCAACTCCAACCGATAAGCGACTTCCCCAACCCGTGCCATTATCCTGAACGGTCCGACAAACCTCGGACTTAACTTTCCTCTCTTCCTGAATCGTATGATTCCCTTGACACTTTCAACATTACTCTGTCCCCAACATCAAACTCGATAGGCCTTCGTCGTCTATCCGCATAGGATTTCTGGCGATCTTGTGCGGCCTTCATTCGAGCTTTGATTTGATCAAACCTTTCCGACGTTTCTTTTATGACTTCCAGACTTCCTAGCTCCTTCTGTCCAATCTCACCCCAACAAACCGGGGTCCTGCATCTTCTACCATACAACATTTCGTAAGGCGGCATGCCTATAGTCGTGTGATGACTATTGTTGTAGGAGAATTCGGCTAACGGCAGATGACTGTCCCAACAGCCACCGAAGTCGATAATACAAGCACGGAGCATATCTTCCAATGTCTGAATGGTCCTTTCGGACTGACCATCCGTTTACGGGTGGTATGCCGTGCTGATATTAAGCCTTGTGCCCATCGCCTCATGAAATCTTTTCCAGAACCTCGATGTGAATCGTGTGTCCCGGTTAGATACGATCGTCAAAGGCATCCCATGCCGTGCTACTACTTCGTTGATAAACACTTCTGCTAACCTTTCCGACGAGAACGTCTCGCGAATAGGTAGGAAATGAGCACTCTTCGTTAATCGGTCCACAATTACCCAAATGGTGTCATGACCTTTAGCTGTGCGGGGTAGCTTGGTTATGAAGTCCATGGTAATGTGTTCCCACTTCCATTCTGGTATATCAAGTGGTTGGATCTTTCCATACGGTTTCTAGTGTTCAGCCTTTACTTGCGAGCAAGTCAAACACTTGCTTACATACTTCGTTACATCACATTTCATTCCAGGCCACCAGTAGTCCTTCTTCAGGTCTTGGTACATTTTGTTGGTACCGGGATGGATAGAGTAACGAGACTTATGAGCCTCATCCAAGATTTTGGTTCTAAGTTCGCCACCCATAGGTATCCATACCCGTCCATAACGTGTTCTAACACCAAGGGTGTTATATTCCAACTTGTCTTGTTAGCCAACCATTCTTTCCTTCTTTATGTTTTCTTCTTTAAGTGCCTCATCTTGAGCCCTTTCGATTTCGCTCATCACATCCGATGTTACCTCCAACTGGCAAACTTTCACTCTAATAGGAGTAGGCACATCCTTTCGGCTTAGAGCGTCAGCCACCACGTTTGCCTTTCCAGGATGGTACATGATCTCACAGTCATAATCCTTCAGGAGTTCCAACCATCGTCTCTGCCTCATATTAAGCTCCTTTTGTTCGAAGAAGTACTTCAAACTTTTGTGGTCGGAGTAAATAGTAAACTTCACCCCATAGAGGTAGTGCCTCCATATTTTCAATGCAAATACGACAGCAGCAAGTTCCAAATCAGGAGTCTGATAGTTGACTTCGTGAACTTTCAACTGCCGCGACGTATATGCAATCACTCTCCCGTGGACAGATTTTTGTGTAGTCTTGACTATACCTCTCTCGTTCTTGATAGACGTTATCTTTTTCAGCATCGTACATCCCTAGTCGGTCTTTCACATCTAACCGTTAGGGTTCTTATATCGTCATTCTATGTGAAATGTCTTATCAAACTCGGAGTCGTCCACAGAAGACTCCATGGCCATAATTTCAACTCCTCGTTAAGGTTATCTACCTTGCCATCTGGACGGTTACTATCGATCGTCTCTCGACTATTTGGATCATTGTGTATACCTCATAAGCTGTCCATGGTGCATTCGTCCTTGAAGGACTATACCATGCCGTTCTCGAATGAATCATACCATCCCGTTCCCGAATGATTCCTACTATCAAGTTTTCGAAGGTACCGTACCATCTCATTCCCGAAGGAACCACATCGTCTCGTTCCCTAAAGAACTATATCTCTTCATTCAGGAAGGAACCGTATCGCTTCGTTCCAGAAGGAACTGTGTCGCTTCGTTCCCGTAGGAACCGTATCGCTTCGTTCCCGTAGGAACCGTATCGCTTCGTTCCCGTAGGAACCGTATCGCTTCGTTCCCGTAGGAACCGTATCTCTTCGTTCCCGTAGGAACCGTATCTCTTCGTTCCCGTAGGAACCGTATCGCTTCGTTCCCGTAGGAACCGTATCTCTTCGTTCCCGTAGGAACCATATCAGGTATCCCCCAAACATATGAGGTATCCCTTATCACATTCAACTTGTCGGGAAGGTATTCATTCAGATGGCACACTAGTCACTCGAACTTTCCATTCATGTTTTTATACACAATCTCCTTCCAGTCTTTCTTTCAAACGCACTTGTCAGGTTTTACGTTTCACATCGTTGGTTTATTGAACACTATTCTTCCTACATATCACTCGATGGTCTTAGGGATTGACATCCCATCTGACCGACAACATATATTCTCTAGCTACTCGTTTCCGTTAGCCTTTTCTGCATGCATTTCTTCTAAAGTCACATTCGTTGGTCAAAACTTGTCCTTCACATTCTTTCTAGACAAACAATCCTTGGGTCGGATCTGGTTTGGTTTGGTTTAGCCTGCACGCCCTAATTAACATCGCGGTTCCCGTCTCTTGTTGTTGTTGGTATATCTATTTTCTCGTTTCAGCAGATACTCTTATTTGTTGTCTTGGACTGTCTTCTACATGGAAAGATGCCATTTGTGCATTCGTGCACTCATATATTCTTTGGACCTACACTTGTGAGGTTATTTCTTTCATGCTCATGCATACTTCATCAGTAGACCGATCCTTATTCATCATAACGTGTTTGTGCTAAGCGTAGTCCACCCTAGCTCTTTGGCATCCTTCATACGTATGCTCGTCTGACTTAGGTAAACCGAAGTTTCATTCCTCCTCATCTTGTCCGTGGCTCGTACTCGTTGACATCATTCACCTCTGTAAGGTATACCATTTCTGACATCGTTGCTATTACTAACGATGTTCATCAATCTCTTTAAATCGCTACTCGGGTGACTAACATCTCGTAGTCGTGGTTGAGTAATTGGATCAACTCTGATACGTAAGCATTAATCAACACCATAAAATTCGCTATCATGCACGTGCACCTGTAAATTCACAATTTCGCGGATCCAAACGAAATTACCAATTTACCTTACTCGAGCATTCTAGTTCCTCTTATAACACTTCATAATACTCGCGTCTCTTCAAAGTTGAGATTTTGTCCCGGTATTCTCCTCGACACCTCTTACCACTTTCGCGCTAAGTCAACACAACGGAGGACATCTCGCATCACACTCGTACGGTCTCATGCACACTACCTTCCGGTTCCGCAAGAACTCTTGCCTTTTTACTATAAACTTGGTGGGCGGGAATCCTATCGTGTCATCCGGTACGACCCTCACCACGCCTTCCGCCTATTCTACCCTCCATTTCGTTCTTAAAAGACAAGGAATCTAATGTCATCACGCTAGTTAACAAATAAAATTCAATAAGTACTGTAAGATGTTAATATACACTGGCCATCTGCAATTAACCATTACACTACCTTTCGATTTCTATTTGACCACCTTTGTGATTTTCATCAGAACACAAGTCCTTACCTAACCCTTTTTAAGGCATACTATATATGTAGACATATACTACTTTCATACCTGATGCTGTGGCTCGAGTTACCCGTACTGGCATCCGCTTTCGGTCCCATTCAAAGTTTAAGTTCAGACACTGCGAGTGTCCGAATCTCTCAAACTATTGCTCTGATACCAACTTGTAAGGCCCCAAACCCAGGAGGCCTCACTCGTTGGATTTACTCATTCACAAACAGTTCTTCGCGAAAAACCCTAACTTTCGCATTCGGGTCTGATCATGTCAAGATCCCGAACCTGTTGCATTCAAAACGTTCGTTTTCCATTAAGGAACTCAAATCCATGATTATCATTCAGTTTCATCCGTTCAAACCTTACCTTTTCACCCAAAACCCGAAAAAACCAAAAACGAACTAAAACTCAGATTTAGGTCGGATCGTTACCTGAATCGAGTTTCTGATCCGGAGGTTCTTCTCACGAGTTATGGAGTAACACTTTGCTGAAGTCTCGGGTCGATCCGCCAACTTTCTCTCTCTACGGTTTCTCTCTCTAAAAGTTGCAAATGAGAGGAACATGTGGTGACCTTGGCTATTTATAGGGGAGACCTCCCCAAGCCTGGTTCGCGACTGACCCGACCCGACTTCGGCCCGCTTGAACACGTTAACTTTATTTCTTGACATTTTTGGGATGTTACATCAATTACCAGAATGGTGCGTGAATCGATGGTGTACGCCTAGAGCAAGTTCCGACCTCGGATGGTTTGATCTCCGGCGGGCTTGACCGTTTTTCCGGCGAAGCAGAAGTGTGCAAGAGCTTCGGAACGACTCGTCTAGCATGAGCATGTGTTCCATTGAGAGAGTTACAAACGAATTGGTCGGATTTTGTTGGTAATAGACCATGAAGTCGACGGTTACAACATAATCACCCATAATTGGGTTTAATTACACATAAAATCGATGATTAAAGCTGTGATGATAGTCGTTAATGTCGTGAACGTGTATAACCGTTACCATTTCAAACGAAAATCTGTTAGAATCTACGAATTGGAATCAAGAATAAACAGATTGACTTTCTAAAGTCAATGAAATCAAAAATAGGTTAATTACATATCTAGTCCCTCTGATTTCATGCATATAAGTTTACGAATTGACGGATTTAGTCCTTAAGGTTTAAATTTGGGTTAAGAACAAGTCTGTTTGACTTTCAAAAGTCAACAGGAACTAGATTCATTCAATTTTGACTTTCAGAGATCAGCATAATGGGTTTTGACTAATTACACAACCAGTCCTTGTAGTTTGAGTTTGGAAACTGGCAGAAATAGTCCCTAGGGTTTAAGATAAGTTAAATAACTTAACTTTAACCGGATTTAAGTAACGGAGTTAGACTGGGAAAGTCCGGATTGTCACATCATCCCCTAGTTGAAAGAATTTTCGTCCCGAAAATTAAAATAATAATAAAACAAAATCCTGAGGTGTCACAATTATTGACCTAGTTCATCAATGTGCAAGGCACAAAGAGGCAAACCACATCCTTTTCAGTGGCTCCAGTTGAGCGTCGGTTGACGGGCTTAGTATAATTTTTGGTTTTGTCTGATCAACAATGATTGTGTGTAGTGCATATGATTTTTAATACATTTCATAATATGATTTCAATTACATTAAACCTGTGAACTCACCAACGTTATGTTGACCTGTTTTAGCATGTTTATCTCAGGTTGTTGAATGCTTAAGCTACATGGCTAAGATGCACCCACTGGACTCACACTTATCATGCATGGGCACCTTATTTTTACAAATGCTTTTTAATCATTTTGTTCAAGAGTTGTAAATTTTAAAACATTGCTTTCGCACAATTACTTTGGATTATGTTAAACTTCATTTTGGCCTCATTTGAGCTTCATTTAGAACAGTTATTTGAACATCATTTAGTGGTTGTTCAAAGTAACACATTGGTAAAGATCCCCTCGGGTCACGCCCCACGGGTATAACCCGCTGTGGAATTTGGGGGTGTGACAGACTGGTATCAGAGCCATTGGTTGCAGCCAATTAGGTTGCACGTTGGGAGCTTAGACTGTAACCAATGTCTCATTTTCATTTCACTTCCGCACCCACGTTTAGTATTCTCACATACACTTATAATATTCATGTAAGATAGAAATTGGTGGTTGACTTGTTACAGGAACATGTCGTCCGCCAACCCGGGAAATGCACCATTACCCCCAGCCTTGCCACAGAAGGAAAATCAGAATCCGCAACCACCCGCACCACTGCAACCCGTTGTCCCAGATGACGAGGACGTTCAGGAAGATCCAGACCAAGTCCAGGAATCGAAGCCCGAGGAAGTCATGGAGACGGACCCCGAGGAGGATCCAGAGGAGGACATTGAGGGAGAACCAGCTGATAAGGGCATGGGGGAGGCAGACGCCAGGAGCGAATCTGTAGAGTCGGTGCCCTATACTGTGCTACATGGGGACACCACCTCCAGCTAGGACGTCACCATACCAGCATCACCCGCTCCAACGTTGTCGCGCCCTATGCCATCGTCCCTGCCACTTGCACCACGAGGAGCTAAATCGAAGCTTAACGCCCGGAAGAAGAACAATAGCTTGGGGAAGCGACCAGTTCGATCACCATATACTGCAGGGCCACCATCCAAGAAAAAACGGATTTCATCACATGATACATCTTCTACTAGGGGTCATAAGGGGTCACCTGGACCGTCTTTTCCACCACCCTACTGGCAACGGCCTGTAGGGGAGGTGCTGCCGATACATGCGTTGCGCAGTAGGTTGCATGATGCTTCTATCTCATCCCTAAAGAATGAGAATGATTTGACCCACCAGGCGCTTATGTCCATGGTCGACAGGGTTGAGGCCATAGAGGAACTGAAAATGGGAACAAGGGCTGTTCCTTCAAGGACTTCATGAATTGTAAGCCTCACACGTTCACCGAGGCAGAAGGAGCAGTAGGTCTGCTAAGGTGGATAGAAAAAGTTGAATCCGGGTTCAGCATGAGCCATTGCACCATAGAGAACCAGGTCATGTACGGGTCCGGTACATTCAAGGGACAGGCCCTCTCCTGGTGGAACTATCACGTTCAAACCTTAGGGTTAGACAATGCTAATGCCATTCCATGGGAGGAATTCAAAGACTTGCTGAAGGAGGAATAATGTCCTCGCAATGAACTGCAAAAGCTAGAACAGGAGTTCTAGAACTTGAAGATGGAGGGTGTTGATATTGCGGATTACACCGCGAGGGTTCACGACCTGGCGCGTTTATGTCCGCACATGGTTACGCCTGAATACAAGTAGATTGAGCGATATATTTGGGGTTTGGAGCCTCAGATACAGAGTATGATCACTTATGTTGAACCCATAGCCATCCACAATGCTGTGAGACTGACTCATAACATCACTGACCAGGCAGTCCGTCAGGGACTGTTTTCCAAGAAGGAGAATTATGTGAAAAGATTTGACAACAAGCGAAAGTGGGACAATACCCCTGCTAAACCATTCATGCATAATGTTTAGAAGAAACAGGAAACCAGGAAGTACCTACAAAGGGTTACTATGCAATCTTAGCGCACGTGGCGATAAAGATAATAGAAGAGAGGAAGATCGAGGACATCCCGATCGTTCGAGATTATCCGGAGGTGTTTCGTGAAGACTTGCCCGAACTCCCACCGTAGCGATAAGTCGAGTTTCGAATTGACCTTACCCCAGGAGCTACACTGATAGCGCGGTCACCATACCGATTGGCGCCATCGGAAATGCAAGAATTATCAAACCAACTACAGGAGTTACTAGAGAAAGGATTCATCCGACCAAGTCATTTTTCATGGGGAGCGCCTGTCTTATTTGTGAAAAAGAAAGACGGATCGTTTCATATGTGCATCGACTACAGGGAGTTGAACAAAGTAACCATCAAGAACCGGTATCCCCTACCCAGAATCTACGATTTGTTCAACCAATTACAAGGATCGAGTTATTATTCCATGATCGATTTACAATCGAGATATCATCAGCTGAGAATGCAAGAGGAAGACATACCCAAGACGGCATTCCGAACTCGTTATGGACACTACGTGTTTTTGGTTATGTGTAACACCTGCCAAAAAAATATCTAAGAAATGCCAAGGTTAGAACCTATACGGACTTATGTATCTAAAATACCAAAGTCTAGGGTTAAGAATGAAAACTTTGGAAACTGGTTAGATATCGGACCGATATCTCATTTCATATCGGTTCGAAGTTAAATAGGCTCGGATATCGGAACGATATCCATTCTTATGGAGGTCCGCAATTGAACATTGAGTCAGTTATCGGACCAACATCAATACATAGCGGTCCGACAACCTCCTCTCAGCCGCAATTTGTTGTGCTGCCACGTGTCCAATGAATTAGCCCAAAAATCTGACGCGTGTCATGATGTCGGACCGACTTGGACCACATAACGGTCCGACATGCATCAAAAATATGTGCGGTCCAATCAGATGTTGACATCTATGGCTGACGTGGGTATGGCTGGATGTCGGACCGACATCCCTCTCATGTCGGTCCAGCATGGACCCAAATCTCAGCCTATAAATAGTTGGACGATCTTATTCGATTTCTTCATCCAAAACTCAAATCCAACTCTTAAAACTTGTTCCAGGAGATCCTTAGCCCATTCCTGACGATCCCAGTCCAACTCCCGCTCATTGTAGTGCTCGGTTTAAGAAGAAACGCTCTTAGAAGTACTGATACGCTAAAAGAAGCAAGTTAGGAGGCTATCTTTATAATCTTATAGGCTCATTCCTATAATCAAGGTGAATACTTTATCTCTTTCAAAACTTGTGTCAAAACATTTACATTTACGAAAACGGCCAAATAAAGGTTAAGGGAATAATGTTCAACATTGTTCTACGAACAAAGCATTCGGACCATAGGTATACGTAAAACTTGCAAGGGATACACGGGTCTCGGGTGAGAGTCCCGGATTGTGTATGGTTCTTATCTTATAATAAATTCAGAGGCATGGACCTGTCCGTTGTTATAAGGCATGACGCCAGTGTATAGAATGGTGCCCATAGTCTGGACATGGGCTTGCTGAATGTTTGGATTTAACATAAAGTTGTGATTATGAAATTAATACTTGTTTGTGTCAAATGATTATACTGTCAAGATAATTGTATTCACAGGCGTTCGCGCTTACGTTTCATTTTAATAATGTTTTCAAGCAACGAATAAAATGAAAACGAAAAAGGGGATACGGGCAGACATAAGATCTGACCCAGGAATAAATATTGAGAAAGGATAACTTGCACGTTAGATTCTCAGGCCTCGTGCATAGGAAATCCTAAAAGATGAAAGAGGATATTGGACCAAGGAATTGATCAAACTTGGATAGTACTATTTCCCGTGGCTTGAACTTGTCCAAAAGAGACAAGAGATGTATTTGGTTTCAAACTATGTTTTGTAATCAAATGAAAAAGGGTATTTAATTCCCTGTTATTATGAAATAAATACGAGACTTTTGTTTTCCAACTGAGCCTTGATATTTAAAAATACAACCCTTGAGGTTAATACAAATGTTGAAAACGATCCTTGTGAAAAGACTTTCGTTGTGTTTTATAAAAACTCTAAAACCAAAGCAGGTACCAATCGGTGTTGCACACATCCAGGGGGTGCCTGAGGCGGGGTGTCACAAGGTTGGTATCAGAGCCACAGGTTTTAGCGAACTAGATACTTGGAATTAGTGTCTAAGATTTAACCCTTAATTTGCTTAAATTAAGATCCTTCTGACCAGTATGTAGTTATCTAACAAACGGAATGTTCTGTCTAAGGAAATAGTGGTGTATAAATCTCTCCTAGACACGTAATTCTTTCTTGGGAATATCTCTGTTGGAGGTACTACTATGGGAAGATAACCATCCTTGTAGAGCTTTAGTTAAGATAAGGATAATGGCCTTAGTATCTAAGACTTGATCAAAAGAATAAGATAAGAATTAAAAACTTTAAGTTGCAGATGTCTGGAGATAACTCAGTACCTGTTTATTATGATCCCAATCGTCCAATAAAGCAAGAATCACCTGAATATCACCCATTGGGTTCACAAGTGAATCACATTTCTTCGCCTTACTACAACAACGATCCATTTGATATCCTTCTGGATAACGTCACTCCTGAATACCATCCCCAATCACATGATACCTCAAGCCAATGGATGGAAGCTGGATCTTATTTCAGCAATAGGAACAATGAAGTCCCATTACAGCAAGGAAATGATGAGGCTGAGTCTAGTCAAGCCCATCAGAACATGTCGACCGCAGAAGAAACCTATCATTCTGTATTTGAACAATCCAAAACTCCAGTTCTGATCCGTATATGTTTCCTGAACTAGTCTATCATGGTCCTTTTGAAAACTATTTTCAAGCTCCTCCAGAATACCAAAATGCTTATAACGATATTATGGTTGGACTTCGTGAACCTCCACCCAAATATGGTTATGAGGAAAGTATGCATTCTTCTCCTATTGAGTGCCTAGATCGTTCGTTGCACCAAATGGACGAAGTGACACGGGAGAAAATCATGGACAAGGAAAGAACCAAATTTTAGGGACAACAGGTCTATGAATATGGAGAAAGCCTGATGACCCTTGGAGAAGAGTTGATGAAGGATTAAAACTTGTGTAGTATTTTATTATCTTGTAATATATATTTTGTAATGATAAAATAAAATTCATTTTGTTTTACTCTGTACAACTATGGTTGGAAAAGGAAAAGGTCCTAGCTTTCTTTGTAAATTTGCACCAGCTAATTATTTTGAACGCAAAACAAATGAAACTACTATAGAAAATAATGAGGAAACTAAGAGTTCAACTTTCAGAAGCCTCGGAGAAATAGGAAACCCAAATGTTCCCTATAATCCTTCTATAAGTTTTTATTATGCTCCTACTGCTGGAAGCTATAATATCACTCCAATCTACTCACAAAATTTTCATGAGGGATACACCGAAATGCCTTATGAAAATAAATGTAATCCTGAAGAAGAAGAAGAACGAGCTGATTCTAATAAACTCTATGTTCCATACTATGAGACTGTTCCTTTCCCTGCTCCTCATATAAACGAGAATGCATCGGGAAGTGAAAGGGAACAAATGTTGTTGAATCGAATAGCTGAACTTGAACAAGAAAAAGCTGAAGTTGAAGCCAGGAATTCTTTGTTGGTTCAAGCTCTTGAAGAAAAGAATTTTATAAATTTCTAGAAACAATGATTTCTATATGTACTCTTTTCTTATATATATATTTCATCAATAAAAAGTTTTGTTTTGATTCCGATCTTGTTTCTTTATAGCATGTCTAAACAAACCGAACCTTTTTACAATACAAGTGGAAAGAGGAAACAAGCAGTAATTGAAAATGCTGCTGAAATCCCCGATTCTCGTAAAGAACTGCATAAATTGATTACAGAAGGAATCAAGGATTCTCTTCCAATGATCTTTATCGAAATTGAAAAGAGACAATCAGATAAGCTATCTATTCAGCCTTCCATTCCAAAACCTGTCCATTCTAAACCTATAACTTGACATACTCGAACTATAACTCAGTCCAAACCTGTTACTCTCAAACCAGAGGGTTCCAACTAATGAAACTAAAGAATATTACTATAACTCTTCTGAAGATGAAGGTATGGGTAATAATAATGGCCATTTAGAAAAGAAGAGGAAGATTTCTGGTTGTACTTATAAGATGTTTCAAGATTGCAAACCATACAATTTCTCTTGAAGAAAAGGAGGAATAGCCACATTAAGGTGGATCGAGAAGACTGAATCTGTGCTTCCCATAAGAAAATGTGTTGAGGAAGATAAAGTTCTTTATGCTTCCAACCTATTTAAAGATCAAGCTTTAGAATGGTGGAACAACATTGATGCTGCCAAGGGAAGAGAAACAGCCTATGCTATGGGCTGGAATGCCTTCAAGGCAAAAGTGGAAAAAAAGTATGTTCCCCAGAACGAAAGGGAACGGATCGAAGGAAAATTCCTTAGTCTAAATATGGTTGGAACCAATCATCAGGAGTATTCGACTAAACTCCTTGAGTATGCTCAAATAGTTTCTCATCTTGCTACCCCAGAATCTAATCTGATAAAAAGATATATTTGGGGATTGATCGGAGAAATCCATGACATGGTTAAAGTTGCCAATTGTGAAAACCTTGACGATGCTATGGATATGGGAGCCTCCTTGACTAGTAGTCTGATCAAAAATTAAGAGGAGGGAAGAAAGAAGAGGGAAGCAATTGGGCAAGGCCCAAGTGGATCAAAGAAACCAAACTTCCATTCTTGAAATAAAAATTCTTCTATTCCTGAATGTCCAAAGTGCAAGAAAAGGCACTTAGGACAATGTCGATCTAGTACTTATTGCAGTTTCTACAAGATGTCTGGACACAAAACAAAAGATTGTTACAGAAAGAAATCCATCACTTACTATGAATGTGGTGAGGTAGGCCACATCAAGAGTTATTGTCCCAAGCTAAAGAAGCCTGAAGGGACAGGTCCTAAACCCGTTGAAGGAGTAAAGAGGAATGCACGAGCATTCGTTCTCAATACTCATGAAGCAGCAGGTATGCCCGACGTCATTACAGGTACATTTCTTGTCAATAATATTTATGCTTGAGTTTTGTTTGACTCAGGTGCAAACCAAATTTTTATAGATCAGAAATACGTGTTAGAAATTTCCAACGGGGACTTAGTCCAAATCTCAGAAATCCTAAACGATTGTAATATCACACTATCAGACATGTTATTCCTGTACAACTGTTGCCTATGACTTTGGCAGGGTTTGGCATTGTTCTAGGAATGGATTGGTTAGCCTCTAACCAAGCCCATATCTTGTGTGATAAGAAAGCCATAGAGCTTCGTCCGTCGAAAGCAATATCCTGACTATAAATGGTGATAAATTATCCAACTCTGTTGGAATAGTTTCCATATTAAAAGCTACACAATATTTACGCAAAGGGTGCTTAGCATACCTCGTATCTGTAACTACCGACACTAAAAAGAAGATTGAAGATGTGCTTGTTGTGGCTGAATTTCCTGATTTTTTCCCGATGAACTGCCTGGAATTCCACCTGAGAGAGAAGTGGAGTTTAGAATTAATCTAGTACCCGGTACGACACCTATTGCTAAAGCCACGTACAGATTAGCTCCAACTGAAATGGAAGAGTTAAAGAAGCAGTTAGATGAATTGCTAGAGAAGGGATTCATTAGACCAAGCTCATCACCTTGGGGAGCTCCGGTCTTATTCGTTAAAAAGAAAGATGGTTCAATGCGTATGTGAATTGATTATCGCGAGCTGAATAAAATCACGATTAAGAACCGTTATCCGCTTCCCAGAATTGATGATCTCTTTGATCAACTACAGGGAGCTCGATGTTTCTCGAAAATCGATCTTCGTTCTAGCTATTATCAATTGAATGTCCAGGAAGAAGATATTCCCAAAACAGCTTCCAGAACTCGATATGGTCATTATGAGTTCACGGTAATGCCGTTTGGACTTACTAATGCACCCGCAACTTTCATAGACATGATGAATCGAGTTTACAAACCTTACTTGGATAAATTTATTAGCGTATTCATTGACGATATCCTTATTTACTCCAAAAGTAAGGAAGTTCATGCGAACCATTTGAAAATCTTACTTGAACTTTTGAGAAATGAAAAGCTATATGCTAAGTTCTCAAAATGTGAATTCTGGTTGTCAGAAGTTCAATTCCTTAGACATGTTATTAACGCTAATGGCATCCAAGTCGATCCTACCAAAATCGAAGAAATATACAAATGGGAAATCCCGAAATCACCAACTGAAATCCAAAGTTTTCTCGGTTTTGCTAGTTAGTATCGGAGATTTATCCAAGATTTCTCTCGAATTGCTATTCCATTAACTTCTCTGACCCGAAAGTCAGTTAAGTATGAATATGGACCTAAGCAATCTGAAGCTTTTAAAACTCTGAAGCACAAACTGAACATGAGAAACCTAAACGAGCACCCATATTGGCTTTGCCAGATGGAAACGAAGGCTTTTCAGTTTACTGTGATGCTTCACACACCGGATTTGGTTGTGTATTAATGAAAGGAAGCAAAGTCATTGCTTATGCTTCCAGACAATTGAAAACTCATGAAAAGAATTATACGACTCATGATTTAGAATTGGGCCCCATAATATTTTCACTGAAATTATGGAGGCACTTATTATATGGAGTCAAATTCACCATATTCACTGATCATAAAAGTCTAAAGTATATATTCAGTAAAAAAAAATGAATACGAGGCAAAGGCGTTGGATGGGAATCCTGAATGATTACGATTGCAAAATCTGTTATCATGAAGGCAAAGCTAATGTTGTAGATGATGCCTTAAACAGAAAAGAACATGAGAAACCTAAACGAGCTCATGCTTTAAGACTCGATCATCAAATCGATCTTATTTCTCGTATTAAAGAATCTATAAAATTTGCCGTACAAGAACCAAACCTCGAGAAAGAAGGTTTGCGAAGCATGATCGAACAACTGGTTTAAGATGACGATAATATTATTAAAATGAATAAGATAATCTGGTTCCTATCTATGGAAATATACGTGAAGAAATTCTCAAAGAAGCTCATATGTCTAAGTATACGATGCATCCTGGAAGCGATAAAATGTACAAAAACCAAAAAGCCAATTACTGGTGGATAGGAATGAAGAAACACATCGCTATCTATGTTGCAAAATGCTTAACCTGTTCTCAAGTTAAAGCTGAAAATCAAAAGTCGTCTGGCTTGTTATAGCAACTTGAAATTCCTGTCTGGAAATGGGAGATGATAACCATGGATTTCATTACTAAACTTTCCCTAACCAGTCGAGGAAATTATACTATCTGGGTTATCATTGACAGACTTACTAAGTCTGCTCATTTTCTTCCCATGAAAGAAACGTTCAGCATGGATAAGTTGGCACAATTATACGTTAATGAAATCGTGTCTTTACACGACGTGCCACTGTCTGTTGTGTTAGATAAAGATAGTAGATTTACTTCTCGATTCTGCAAAGCTTTCAAAAAGCCCTGGTACAAAATTAAATCTGAGCACTGCCTACCATCCTTAAACGGACGGGTAGAGCGAAAGAACTATTCAAACTCTTGAAGATATGTTAAGGTGTTATTGATATTGGAGGAAGTTGGGATGACCACTTACCTCTAATGGAATTCTCCTATAACAATAGCTATCATACGAGTATACAGGCCACTCCTTTTGAAGCCTTATATGGTCGTAAATGTCGAACTACAATATGTTGGTCTGAAATAGGAGGAAATAAGTTGTCCAGTCCTGATATAGTTCTTGAAACAACTAAGAAAATCATTCAAATAAAAGATAGATTGAAAGCGGCTCGTGATCGTCAAAAGATTTATGCTGGTAGAAGACGAAAGCCATTAGAATTCAACGTCGGTGACAATGTTCTCTTGAAAGTTTCACCATGGAAAGGTGTTGTAAGATTTGGAAAGAAAGGAAAATTGAGTCATAGATTCATAGGACCATTCAAAATCGTGAAAAGAGTTGGGCCTGTGGCCTATCAACTCGAATTACCAGAAGAAATGAATGGAGTAGATGATGTATTCCATGTGTCAAATCTGCGCAAGTGTTTGGCATATGAATCTCTGGTAATACCCCTACACGATGTAAAGGTAGATGAAAAGTTGAAATTTGTGGAACAACCTTTGAAAATCGAGGACATGCATGAAAATAAATTGAAAAGAAAGAAATTAATGATTGTTAAAGTGAAATGGAACTCTAGACGTGGACCTGAATACACGTGGGAACTGGAGTCAAAAATGAAAAAGAAATATCCTCACTTATTCGAATAATCTCGGGGACGAGATTGAAACAAGGTGGGGAGGATGTAACACCTGCCACAAAAATGTCCAAGAAATGCCAAGGTTAGAACCTCTAAGGACTTGTGTATCTAAAATACCAAAGTCTAGGGTTAAGAATAAAAATTTTGGAAACTAGTTAGATATCGGACCGATATCTCATTTCATATCGGTCTGAAGCGAAATAGGCTCGGATATCGGACCGATATCCATTCTTATGGTGGTCCGCAATTGAACATTGAGTCGGTTATCGGACAGACATCAATACATAGCGGTCCGACAACCTCCTCTCAGCCGTAATTTGTAGTGCTGCCACGTGTCCAATGACTCATCCTTAAAATCTGACGCGTGTCATGATGTTTTATGGACTTGGACCACATAACGGTCCAACATGCACCAAAAATATGTGCGGTCCAATCAGATATTGACATCTAGGGCTGACATGGGTATGGCTGGATGTCGGACCGACATCCCACTCATTGTAGTGATCAGTTTAAGAAGAAACGCTCTTAGAAGTACTGATACGCTAAAAGAAGCATGTTAAGAGGCTAGCTTTATAATCTTAGAGGCTCAGTCCTTTAATCAAGGGGAATACTTTATCTCTTTCAAAACTTGTGTCAAAACATTTACATTTACGAAAACGGCCAAATAAAGGTTATCGGAATAATGCTCAACATTCTTATACGAACAAAGCATTCAGACCATAGGTATACATAAAACTTGCAAGGGATACACGGTTCTCGGGTGAGAGTCCCAGATTACGGCCGGTGCTTATCTTATAACAAATTCGGAGGCGTGGACATGTCCATTGTTATATGGCATGACGCCAGTGTATACAGTGGTGCATACAGTTAGGACATGGGCCTGCTGAATGTGTGGTTTGAACATAAAGTTGTGATTATGAAATTAATACTTGTTTGTGCCAAATTATTTTACTATCAAGATATTTGTATTCACCGGCGTTCGCGCTGATGTTTCATTTTCAAAATGTTTTCAGGCAACGAATAAAATGAAAAAGAAAAACGGGATACGAGAAGACATAAGATCTGACCCAGGAATGAATATTGAGAAAGGATAACTTGCAGGTTGGATTCTCAGGCCTCGTGCGTAGGAAATCCTAAAAGATGAAAGAGGAGATAGGATCGTGATGCATAGGAAATCCTAAATGGACAAGCTTACTCGTATTTATTTGAAAGAAGTAGTATCTCGGCACGGGGTGCCAATCTCTATCATCTCGGATCGTGATGCACGATTCACCTCTCGTTTTCTGGCAATCGTTACATAAAGCTCTAGGCACGTGTCTAGATATGAGCACAGCATACCATCCTCAAACTGATGGCCAAACAGAACGTACTATTCAAACGCTGTAGGACATGCTACGAGCTTGTGTGATTGATTTCAGTAACACCTGGGAGTCTCACCTACCATTGGTGGAGTTCTCCTACAACAACAGTTATCACACTAGCATCAAAGCAGCTCCATTTGAAGCACTATATAGACGGAAATGGCGTTCTCCTATTTGTTGGGCTGAAGTTGGGGATAGTCAACTTACAGGTCCTGAACTCGTACTTGAAACTTCTAAGAAAATCGTTCAAATTGGAAACCGTATGGCAGCAGCTCGTGGTCGTCAAAAGAGCTATGCCGATAAGCGTCGTAAACCATTAGAATTTCAAGTATGGGATATGGTCTTATTAAAAGTCTCACCCTGGAAGGGTATCATTCATTTTGGGAAATGAGGTAAATTGAATCCTCGTTATGTTGGACCTTTCAAGATAGTAAAAAGAATTGGCCCAGTCGCGTATCAACTGGACCTACCGGAAGGACTTAGTGGTGTACATGATGTCTTTCACGTCTCAAAGTTGAAGAAGTGCCTGGCAGACGAGTCACTCGCGGTTCCTTTTGAGGAACTACATATTGATGAACAGTTGCGTTTCATCGAAAAACCTGTGGAAATCATGGATAGGGAAATCAAAACGCTGAAACGCAGTAAAATCCCTATTGTTAGAGTCCGTTAGAACTCGAAACGCGGACCGGAATTCACGTGGGAACGCGAGGATCAGATGATGCGCAAGTATCCTCATCTGTTTAAGCAATCCACGTCAATCTCTTAAGGTACTATTCTAATTTTTGGGACGAAAATTCTTTCAACTAGGGGATGATGTGACACCTCAAAAAAAAATTTATTATTTTAATTTTCGAGATGAAAATTCTTTCAACTAGAGGATGATGTGACAATCCGGTCTTTTCCAGTTAACTCCGTTAACTAAATCCAGTTAAAGTTAACTAAATTAACTTAACTTAAACTTCAGGGACTAATTCTGTCAATAATCAAAACTTAAAATCCAGGGACTAGTTATGTAATATCCTTAAACTACTCTGTTGACTTTTTGAAAATTCAAAATCCAAATTCAGTTGACTTTGGAAGTCAAACTAACCGAGTTCTAACTCCATCCAAACTTGAGGGACCTATTCTGCCAAATTCCAAACTTCAATTCACAGGAAAACCTCAGGGGCTATTTCTGCCACTACTCTAAAGCTGATTTGTTGACTTTTGAAAGTTAACATCGCGGCTCCAATCAAATTCGAAAGTTGCAAATCGAAATTCGTTGAAATCGAAACTGCTTTTGCACGTTCATGATCATTACGATCATCATTAACCCATTAAAACCGACATTTAATCGAATTAACTCTAATTATGAGAATTAAACAAGTAACCGTCGACCAACAACTAGTATCGATCGAATTCGGCAAATTCTCATATTATTAGCACGAATTAGAACTCTACACACTCCAAACGAACCTCAAAGAACCTGTTGCACATTCCAATTCAACTGGATTCAAGCCTGAAGTTGCCGGAGAACAACGCAGTCACTGTCGGCATCAGTTTCAGTCGATCACTATCAATTCGACACCAATTCAGGTATCTAAACACACCTACAGTTTCGCTTTCACTTCTTGAACATAAGCCCTATCATAATTGGGGCTTAAACTATCGAATTCTTCACATTCGAATTCTAGGGTTCTTGTTCTGTCAGGATTTAGTCGAACCCTACCCCCAACTCTGTTTAAATCAAATTAAAACGTATCAGTAGATTCGCAACCCTTCGTTTAACGATAACCCTATGTTAATTTAATACCCTATCATCGAATTATTCGAAATCCAGAAACTAAGGTTTGTTCTTGGGCGAATTGGGGGTTTTGATCTTAGAATCAGTTTAAATCCAATCAAATCATATGGTTAGCTTCGTAATGACCTACTCTATGAAAGCCCTCTGTTAATTCAACATTCTATCATCGAATTGAACATGGTCTGGTAACTAGGGTTTGTTCTTGAAACGTTTTGGGGTTTTTGATCTTAAACACAATTTCTATGCAATTAAACCATATCAACGGATTCGCAAGGTTTCAATTAGCAAAAACCCTATGATTCTAACAACTTATATTCTCATAATCCTTCGAATCGATTTTGTGTTCATAAACTAGGGTTACGGCCCCTTTTCTGTAATTTAACGATCTTAAACCCGATAATTTTCAAATTAAACGAACCCTCAGTTTCGCAAACTCTTGCTTAACAAAACCCCTATACTATCGAGCGAGATCGAAGTCGAAATCGATGAGGATGGGGCTATTTTGGTTCGGCCTGCGTGGGGAAGAAGAACCCACTGGACCAGTTGGTTAAAACAATTTGGGAACGGTTTCTTGTGCGATACCCTAGCAGGCGGGACTGGTTAAAACAGAGTGTATGTGTGGGAGAGACCCGGGTTCGAGGCCGGGCTCCCACATTTATTTTTTAGAAAATTTTTAATTACATTAAATTATTAAAAATCAAACCCTATACTATTATAATAATATATAAATGTATTTTAGCCCGGGAAACAACCCGTAGGCTCGGGTTTGAATTTTGTAACCTATTTTATTATTATTTCCACTTTTGAAAATGATATATTTACGTTATTTCCAAACCTTAATCTCTTATAAAATAATATAATTATATTATTTTCAACCCGTATTCAATGTTAATAAAAATAATATATATTATATTATTTCGACTCATTTAATTATCTTGTGTGACATTTTTAAAACTATAAATAATACAAATGATTATATTATTTACCTCCGTTATTTAACCCGATTAAAAAATAATATATTTATTATTTTTCCACTCCTAGGATTATTTAGTAAATCTTTCGAACTTAAAAATAATATATTAAATTATATTATTTTCCTAACATTTGTAAATGAATCAAACGAATGAAAATAATTATTTAATTATTATCCGTTATCAACATTCGACGCGTGACGCAAATTCCCTAAAACCATTATAATAAGATATGTATATATTTATATATATATATATAACTCCGTCGACACGTTCGTTTATTCCTAAATCCATAGAATGCGTTAGGACATTCTAACTTTCCATGTCGTCGTCACAATTCCCAAATTGTCCCTAATTTATGTGTTTATAATTTTAGGGCATACGTAAGCCGTGCATTCATTTGTGTGTTACTACCTACTACGCAACGCAGGTGAGTTTTCACGGCCCCTTTTTACTGTTTTAAACTGGGGGAGAAAAACATGTCGTAAATGCTTTTGATTTTTGTAATTCATATATGATATCACTTGTATGACTATGCGTATACATTATCCTTTAAGTCCTCACATCGGACCGTTAATATGAACATAGCGAGGTAATTTGAGTAGTACTACTGGGTTTGACAAACATCACCCGCGTTAGTCGCGCTAACTCGATTGGAGGTCGAACGGGTGCAGTATTGACCTAAACATGCACCATGATGGTGGGAGGCATATAAAAGTCAGCTGTCGGTTGCGAGCGCATTAGTTAACATGTTTATGGGTTAGCTACCTATTGATTTATATATTGAATGTACATTAATCTGTTAAAAGCTTCTATAAATTGAAACCTGTGAACTCACCAACCTTGTGTTGACATTCTTCTTACATGCTTTTCTCAGGTCGCTTAAGATATGGCACAGGTGCACACAATATGCATGGAATTCTGCCTATGATTTCTGTTTTATTAAACTGTTTGGTCTATTTTAAATTTATGTTTGGTTTGGACTTTTGGACTATTCTTTTGGGCGCGTGTGTTTTGCGCATTTACTTTCTTTATGCTTCCGCATTAACTCTGATTGATATGATAATTTTCATTTGAGTCCCATGTAGAGTCGTTCAATGTAACTAATGTCTGAGATCCTGGTTCGTCACTTCCCAAACTGTAAAACTCCGTTAGTTGAAATTTGGGGGTGTGACATACCTGCCCAGATATGTGACGCTCAGCTCGAGGCTCTCAAAGAGGAAAATCTGAAGAATGAAACCTTAAAAGGCATGGAGAAACTGTTTTAGATCAAATCCAATGATGTGCGTTACTACATGGATCAGATTTGGGTACCGAACTGTGGGAACTTATTGGACTTAGTGATGGATGAGGGTGGTTCTGACAAAATGTATGAAGACCTCAAGACAAACTACTAGTGGCCCAACATAAAAGCTGATATTGCCACATACGTCGATAAATGTGTAACATCCCGAAAATCCTTTGACTTATGAGTTGGGTTATGGAGGGGTCTGAATTCTCCCTTTAACGACTTTGAACCATAAAGATTCCACGTAAAGTTTGGTTGGTCAATGTTAAGGTACCCGATTAGTCGATATTGCAAACGTTTGAGATAGAAACGCACGAAATAGGAAAGGAGGGACCCGAATGTATTATGCGTAGGTTTATAAGCCATCTTATGGCAAAACCCGAGGCCATTCGGCCTAGGGGAATACTCTACGGCATCAGGAAACCGGTGCAAGGGAGAGCACCAGAAAAGGGTGGTCTCTAGGAGATTTCACGTCAGAATCGAGCAGGGAGTTTCGTACTTCGTCAAGGTGTTCCTCGTTTAAATCTCCGTACATTTTTTTTGTTAGTGTTTGGTTGTGTGTGTATGAGAACTCGGCATAGGGTATGTATGGTGGCTCGACGGAGAATAGCAGTGAAGGCGGAGACGAGGTGGAGGCCGACGGTAGTGGTGGTAGCAGCGTGACATGGTGGTCACCCGAGATAGGGTGGCGGCTCAATGGTGTTGGCAAGGTGATGAGGAGGCCGGTGGCGGAGAGGAAGAGAGATGACGGTGAAGGTGGTGGTGGCTTTGGCTACCGCTGGGAACGTAGACGGAAGCATGGGTGGTGCCGGTAGGTGGTGCCTCATGGCGGCGGACGGTGAACTAGTGGTGGTGGTGCGGTTTCCACGTGAAAGAAAACTCGATTAGGGTTTCTAATGGATAGTAAAGTGCCGGGGATGCAAGGGCACTACACGGAGATGAAGCACAGCAGTGGTGGTGTATGACGGTGGTTCACGGTGGTGATGTACGGGGGCAAGGGCTCACGGCATCGGGCTAGGAGAAGGAAGGAATCTGGGGAACACCGATTAGGGTTTGGTGAGCTTAGAGTTTGCATGCTGTGGTTTCGACATGCATGGGGAGCTCGGATTGTGTACATGTAATCCTTGAGACCAGGGCTTTGCATGGCACGTGAACATGCATGCATGCGGGTTCAAGACGGGTCCAGGGTAACCCGGTTTGGAAAGTTACATGAATTAGAGTTCTGACATGGATGAAAGGATGTGAAGATGAGACGAGTATCGGAAATAAATATACTTATACGTAATTGACGCATGTCTAAGACGTACTCTGACTATGTGATCTTATGTTGACATGTTCGGGTTTCGTGTGAGGAGACTGTTGCAGTGCAGGAGTCAGATCTTTGTAACGGTGAGTTTCTAATCCCCTCTTTTAAATGTTTTAAACGCTTTGGGGCTATCTTACATACTTTCAAGACACGTTTTATTACTCTAAATGTGTAAAGAGTTTTGGGGTTTAACCTAATGAGTTTATGAAATCAAGTATTTAAATATAGGGCAAAGGGACTATGTGTTGTCCTTTGAATGTGTATGATAAAGGTGAGTATATGGTCATGGGTTGTATAGGGACCTATTAGGGGTGAGTCGGGATTGTAATTAAAGGTCATATGGGTATGACTAGAAGGTATCACAGGGTGTGCATGTACGTAGTATGTGGTTAGATAATTGTAGGATCGTGAAATTACAAGATGGTTCTGTTCTTAGTTGAGATTGGCGGAAACAATAACAACTACACAATTACAATCGAGTAGACAGAAAGAATACTGATAAGAACACTGTTGTATTAAGCTTAGTGAATAAACGATTGCAATTGAAAACTCTAATTCGAAAGCACACTTACAATGAAGTGTTTACACAGTATTGATACTAACTTAGAATCAAGACAGACCCTTGATTCTAAGGATCAGATCGAACACAGACCGTTGATCTTTTATACAAAAACTAACAATACACGTTAAAGCTAAACTAGCTAACTTTATTGAAGTGTCTTCTTTATGCATCATTGTTTGCATGTCTGGAGAAGAGCATTGTTGTCCGTCATTGGTTGCACCATTGAGGTTCCTTCTGCTTTGAGTGTGTCAGTCGCTTTTGCAGAAAGTTGTCAGTGACGCTTGGTATGGATAGTCAGCTGCAATGATTTGTCTTCAAGGCACAAGGCTGTCAGCAGCAAGATGTAACCATCCAAAGTTGCTGATGATTTACCTGTCAGCAGCATCAAGTGTTGATGCTGCTGAGAAGCTTATCCGCAGCAACTTTGGTCTTCAGCAGATAAGGCTATCCGCAGCAGATTTGTTCTTCAGCAGGAGAACAAGTATCCGCAGCAGATAAGCTTGTCCGCAGCAGTTTGTTGATCAGCAGCAAACTCTGAGATCAGTAGCATTTATACTTAGAGAATTTTGTAGCCATCAGTATTTGGTTCTACAAACTCCCCCTAGACTGATGCTACCAAAATTCTCTTATTGCCTTTGTTGCTGAAGCTTTTGCACATTTCTGACTATCCTTTCAACCAAAAGAAAAAGCTTCGAAAACAGCCATCTTGTACTTTGAAATACAGCCTGCAGTCGTCAAAACTGTCTTAGTCTTTCTCCATTGGGACCATCTCCCCCTTTTTGGTTGCATCAGTGGAAAAATGTGCATCAGTTTGGGTGCCCACTGATACAAAGGAGGGAGTAAGAAAAGTTGGGCATTGATGTGCCTCTATCATATTCACCCTGGCCGTCAATTCCAAGATATGAAGTTTCAGTCTGTCCTTATCCACAGTTGTGGAATCCTTGGATCCAGATGGGGCCTTAGGCCTAGCCTCTTCATCCCATCACCCATGGTTTCTTGGCACCTGGGATTCCTCTCAGAGGACATACATATTTACAACAAAGGATAGACGCATTCAACTGAACCGATGATGATGCTTGGCGGTTTCTTTGGCTTCCATTGTTGAGTTGGTGGTTTTCTAGTTTTCCTCACACTGTCAGCATTCTTTGCTACTGTAGGCATTGCTTAGGGTTTTGCCTTATCAGTAGTGGACACTCTTGCTGCTGATGTCTTTGCCTTTTCAGCAGCAGATTTTGCTGCGGGGGATTTTAGCTTATCAGCAGCAGACTTGGTTGCTGCTGAAAGCTGCTGCTTTGTTTTCTTGGGCTTAACTGAACTAACAACCGATGTATGCTGATCCTTCTTTACCCTTTGTCTTTGAGGAGCTTTATGAAGGATCTGGTTGAAAGGGTTAAACTTACAGTTTGCAGCAAAGTGGTCTGATTCACCACAAATGATGCAAGATTGTAGAGGTTTTGACAACTGCTCCCTTGATGGAGAAAGACAGTTTCTGCATTGAGTTGTCTTAGCTTCAATCCTTCTTACTTGTTTGTTCTTCTATGTCTTCTCAAAAGCATGTTGCTTGAGATTCTTTTGCTGCTGAAGGTAGTAGAAGCATGTGCTGGCAGTGTGATTGTATCTCCCACACACAAAGCATGATTTCGCCAGTTTGTTCCTTGTAGGATCGTGAAATTACAAGATGGTTCTGTTCTTAGTTGAGATTGGCGGAAACAATAACAACTACACAATTACAATCGAGTTGACAGAAAAAATACTGATAAGAACATTGTTGTATTAAGCTTAGTGAATAAACGATTACAATTGAAAACTCTAATTCGAAAGCACACTTACAATGAAGTGTTTACACAGTATTTATACTAACTTAGAATCAAGACAGACCCTTGATTCTAAGGATCAGATCGAACACAGACCGTTGATCTTTTATACAAAAACTAACAATACACGTTAAAGCTAAACTAGCTAACTTTATTGAAGCGTCTTCTTTATGCATCATTGCTTGCATGTCTGGAGAAGAGCATTGTTGTCCGTCATTGGTTGCACCATTGAGGTTCCTTCTACTTTGATTGTGTCAGTCGCTTTTGCAGAAAGTTGTCAGTGACGCTTGGTATAGATAGTCAGCTGCAACGATTTGTCTTCAAGGCACAAGGCTGTCAGCAGCAAGATGTAACCATCCAGAGTTGCTGATGATTTACCTGTCAGCAGCATCAAGTGTTGATGCTGCTGAGAAGCTTATCCGCAGCAACTTTGGTCTTCAGCAGATAAGGCTATCCGCAGCAGATTTGTTCTTCAGCAGGAGAACAAGTATCCGCAGCAGATAAGCTTGTCCGCAGCAGTTTGTTGGTCAGCAGCAAACTCTGAGATCAGTAGCATTTGTACTTAGAGAATTTTGTAGCCATCAGTCTTTGGTTCTACAAACTCCCCCTAGACTGATGCTACCAAAATTCTCTTATTGCCTTTGTTGCTGAAGCTTTTGCACATTTCTGACTATCCTTTCAACCAAAAGAAAAAGCTTCGAAAACAGCCATCTTGTACTTGGAAATACAGCCTGCAGTCGTCAAAACTATCTTAAGTCTTTCTCCATTGGGACCATCTCCCCCTTTTTGGTTGCATCAGTGGACAAATGTGCATCAGTTTGGGTGCCCACTGATACAAAGGAGGGAGTAAGAAAAGTTGGGCATTGATGTGCCTCTATCATATTCACCCTGGCCGTCAATTCCAAGATATGAAGTTTCAGTCTGTCCTTATCCACAGTTGTGGAATCCTTGGATCCAGATGGGGCCTTAGGCCTAGCCTCTTCATCCCATCACCCATGGTTTTTTTGGCACCTGGGATTCCTCTCAGAGGACATACATATTTACAACAAAGGATAGACGCATTCAACTGAACCGATGATGATGCTTGGCGGTTTCTTTGGCTTCCATTGTTGAGTTGGTGGTTTTCTAGTTTTCCTCACACTGTCAGCATTCTTTGCTACTGTAGGCTTTGCTTTGGGTTTTGCCTTATCAGTAGTGGACACTCTTACTGCTGATGTCTTTGCCTTATCAGCAGCAGATTTTGCTGCGGAGGATTTTAGCTTATCAGCAGCAGACTTGGTTGCTGCTGAAAGCTACTGCTTTGTTTTCTTGGGCTTAACTGAACTAAAAACCGATGTATGTTGATCCTTCTTTACCCTTTGTCTTTTGAGGAGCTTGATGAAGGATCTGGTTGAAAGGGTTAAACTTACAGTTTACAGCAAAGTGGTCTGATTCACCACAAATGATGCAAGATTGTAGAGGTTTTGACAACTGCTCCCTTGATGGAGAAAGAGAGTTTCTGAATTGAGTTGTCTTAGCTTCAAACCTTCTTACCTGTTTGTTCTTCTTTGTCTTCTCAAAAGCGTGTTGCTTGAGATTCTTTTGCTGCAAAAGGTAGTAGAAGCATGTGCTGGCAGTGTGATTGTATCTCCCACACACAAAGCATGATTTCGCCAGTTTGTTCCTTTCACAGTACATATAGTTCTTTCTTTGGAACAGATCCTTGAAGTTCCAAGGATGAGCTTTGTTATGTTCAAAGGTGACTTCTTCTAGGATCCTTTGAACATATGGAACTTTTTCTTTCGGCTTACGACATATATCAAATACCTTCCTCTTTGTGATTGGCTTTGTCTGAGGCTTGGGGTTTGTGGGTCCTGATGTCTTTCCCTTTTCAATGTTTAGCTTTCTTCCACCTAGAGGATAGCTGATCTTGATCTGTTTGAATGGTACATGGGCTGGAACAGCTGGAAGAACAGCAGGAACTGCAACTCTATTCAGAACAGCTTCAGATGGGACTGCACTGGTTTCATCGTGGTCTGAGTGGGTTGACTCAGATTCCGATGAGGTAGTGCAGTCTTCGACGAAAGGTTCATCCGTTGAAGGATCAAGGTTTCGGTTTGCAGTGTCAAGATTTTCAACATTGAAACTTGGTTCGTATATGGCAATATAGTCAGCAGGAGGAGGAACAGCATTGTACTGATCATTGTTATACCCAAGTCCAGTTTTTACCTTCTCATGGACTTGAATATCTAAAAGTCTTTGTAACTTTTTGGAGGAAAATTCATATTTTTCAACATGAACTTTCTGTTCTGCCAGTTCAGCTCTGGTATCTTTTAGTTTGACCAGTAGATCATCAATCTGAGTTTCAAGATTAGTTTGTTCGTGTTTTAGCGATGAAATCTCTTTCTTAAGGCAGTTAACCTTTTCTTTATAAGTATTTTCAACCTTTTTGAACTCAGATTTCATCTGATGAAACTCTTCATTTTGATCTATGAGGTTTTGGTTGTGCTTTATATAACCCAAAACTTTATCAATACAGGCTTGAGAGCAAAGATGTTCAAATACCTGAGGTGGTATCTCTGTAGCGTCTGCCATTAGAGCTTGATTTTTGACGGGCAGTTCTTCATATTGAATGCTCCAGTCGAACTCTCCAGAATGGGTGATGATGGGAGGATAGTAGTTACTTGAACTAGGACCCGAGTGCTCAGAATGGAGGGCAGAGGAGGTGGTGGTGGATGTTGAGGCTGTTTGGTAGCTTGAGCTTCTTTCTTTTTCCTGAATCATCTCTAGCTCATAGGTTTTTAGCATACCGAAGAGCTTAGTCATTTGGAGAGTCTTCAGATTCTCAGTTCTTCTAATGGACACCGTGTAGAGTGTCCAGCAGCTAGGTAAAGACCTGATGACCCTTTTGAGAATATCTTCATTCTCTAGCTTCACCTTTGAGCACTGCATCTCCCGTACAAGATAGGTAAATCTGTTGTATGAAACAGTTAGAGACTCATCTTCCTTCCAGACGAAGTTTTCATACTACTGCTTCAGGATGTCTTCAAACCCGTTGCTTTGTGCCATTTTTGTTCTTGGAGACTTGATGAAATAGAGAGAGTTTAGAATAGAACCAGAAGTGATTAAACAAGTGTGAGTTTGTTTAATCTGAGCCAAAGCTCTGATACCACTTGTAGGATTGTGAAATTACAAGATGGTTCTGTTCTTAGTTGAGATTGGCGGAAACAATAACAACTACACAATTACAATCGAGTTGACAGAAAGAATACTGATAAGAACACCGTTGTATTAAGCTTAGTGAATAAACGATTACAATTGAAAACTCTAATTCGAAAGCACACTTACAATGAAGTGTTTACACAGTATTTATACTAACTTAGAATCAAGACAGACCCTTGATTCTAAGGATCAGATCGAACACAGACCGTTGATCTTTTATACAAAAACTAACAATACACGTTAAAGATAAACTAGCTAACTTTATTGAAGCGTCTTCTTTATGCATCATTGCTTGCATGTCTAGAGAAGAGCATTGTTGTCCGTCATTGGTTGCACCATTGAGGTTCCTTCTGCTTTGAGTGTGTCAGTCGCTTTTGCAGAAAGTTGTCAGTGACGCTTGGTATGGATAGTCAGCTGCAACGATTTGTCTTCAAGGCACAAGGCTGTCAGCAGCAAGATGTAACCATCTAGAGTTGCTGATGATTTACCTGTCAGCAGCATCAAGTGTTGATGCTGCTGAGAAGCTTATCCGCAGCAACTTTGGTCATCAGCAGATAAGGCTATCCGTAGCAGATTTGTTCTTCAGCAGGAGAACAAGTATCCGCAGCAGATAAGCTTGTCCGCAGCAGTTTGTTGGTCAGCAGCAAACTCTGAGATCAGTAGCATTTGTACTTAGAGAATTTTGTAGCCATCTGTCTTTGGTTCTACAAATCATATGGGTATGACTAGAAGGTATCAAAGGGTATGCATGTACGTAGTATGTGGTTAGATAATGAGACATAGTATCAGTATGTGTGTTACTACATTAGCATTGTATTGTGTTGTGAGTTAGCCGGGGCAAGTCGGGATATAAGCTAAACGCTTATGAATACGTGTAGGATATGTTATCCTAGTGCTATGTGTGGGGGTGCAGGTGTAGTTAATGAGTAATGTAAATAGAGTATGATGTTATGTGTTATATGTGTTGCTTTATGTGCTTGCATTGTTGTTTATGTGTTGGTTCAACAGTGGTGTGGAGGACGGAGTCCTTCAGGGTCATCATTGTATGTGTGCTCTGGCAGTCACCGTATGGTAGATGATATAGTCACCGTATGGGTGACTGGGTAGTCATCGTAGATGACGAGTGTGTCGCTATTTTTAGTGGCGGGGCCCTGTAACAAGGGTGGAGTTGAGCTTATGAAGAGTACCCCGACGGGGATAACCCTGACGAGGATGAAGCGATGCGGTATGTGTTTGTGTGCTTATATGTTTGTGTTAAATTGCATACAAGCGTTGAGTTATATTTATTGTGCACGAGATAGTATTAATTTGGTGAGTAGAGTTAGATTGACCGTTGCGTCAGGATTGTGATGGAGTGTTTATAACTGTTATGTCACTTGATTTGTAAGAGCCTTGGTCAAGGCTGAGTAAGTTGATGTTTAGGGCTTGGTTGTATCAACCAAGTGTCGAGTTTATACGTGTACTTGAGCATGAGTTATAAATGTAGGTATATTCGACCTATGTCGATGAGACTGCGGGATTATTATTACTAAGGGATGAGTCTTGGGTAACGAGCTATTATGGGATATTGGGATGATAACAGGGGTTATCTATTTGTTAATGAATGGTGGACCTATTTTATAAGGACTGTGGGTCCTGTGTAAAGTTCAAATGACTTAAACTGAAAATGGGACGCGAGTGAAACGAATGCCACCACGAGTAACCGCGAGCCAAGAGGTACGTCTTTCGAGTTGAGCAGTAATTATTATTTACCATTTGTGTAGTGTTACACTAGGTAAAGTGATTTGTGTAAGTAAGTGACTTATGGTTCCGTGTGGGATCATGATGTGTGCTATGTGTGGTAGTATTATGTAGAACTACTTGAAATTGTGTGACGTGATTGAATGAGGCTATGATGTGAGCGGAGTAATGCGGATTAGCATTAATTGTGACTATGTGAGATAGTTTGGTGTGTCGATATGATTTAGTAATTTTGTGTGTAACCTTGAATGGTGTGATATTGTTGCTAGATTATTGTGTGGGATGCATGTGCATCCGTGGTGTGTGAAAGATAGAAAGCTAGTGTGAATACGATGGGGAAGGTTTAGAATCCGAGCAGTAATGTGGACCACCAAATTGCATTTGATCATCGTAATTTGGCAGTCTATGATTACTCTCATATTTTGAATTTGACACCCATAGTAGTCACTCCAACGTTCTATCTTGTGCAGGTACTAATGGCTAAGACAAAGCGTACCAGATCTGTCAGATGGGGAGCTCCGGCTATGGGAGGAGCAGATCGTCAGGATAAACAAGCGGCTGTTGTAGACAAGAAGGAAAACGACATAGAAGTGGTGTTGGCGCTTCCCGCATCAAGTGTGACTAGAGCTGAGGATGGCAGCGTCCCGCGTGGTGCTGAGACTAGAGTGACAGGATGGAAAAGAAGGGCCGTGTCGGCAGTACGCGATTTCCCTCCAGGATGTGGACCTGTATGGTTGAAAGATCGACCACGTGCGTCAGCTAAGAGAGCTTTATTTCAAGAGGACCCGGTGATTGACAGGAGTCCGATGAGGAGGAACCAGAGGAGGACACAACAGATACACCTAATGTGGTCCCGTAGTAATCATGCGAGCGTTGTTAGAGACGTTGAACTTCTAGATGACTTTTGGACGTGACGGTTGTTGTAACATCCATGATTTTTTTTTCCCCTTATATTGTTTGGTGCAATAATAATAACATTTTAATTTCATTCTAGTGCAATACATTTTGATCCTTCATCCATAAGTACAAGTGCTTCAAATTTCAGATTTCATGCTATTTCATGTTTTGACATTACAATAAATACATATATACGTGTATATATATATTTTTTATTAAACCAATTAATTCAAGATGTAACTGATAGACTTAAATCTAGTAACCTCACTCTTTTATATATATATATATATATATATATATATATATATATAAACATATATTCATAGATTTAAACACATTTATATGATTAATCAAACCTTAATAACACAAAAAGTTGATTTTAAATAAATATATATATATATATATATATATATATTTGACATGTTATATATCTTTTAAAAGTATTTTATAAACATTATGAAAATAGGGTTAGTTTATGGCTAAAAGTGATTTCTAAGGTAATTGTAGTGGTTTCAACCCCACACAAGCAAGTGAACCCCCAACTTGAACCCCACATTCCAAATTTTAGTCCTTACCACTACTTTGATATTCAGAAAGTCAACAAGAACATCCCCCCTTGATTTTGACTCGGAAAAGTCAACAAGAATCAATTACATCCTACCAAACCATCAATTTCATAAAGTTGGTGTTCTCCGTTTTCTCCAAGACGTTCGCGAGCAAACCCGAAGGCTTTGGATGGAGCAAATTGACTCCAAACCAGACTAAGTAACTCCATCCATCAATTTTAACTACCGAAAGTCAATCAATTCAAAATTTGAACTCGAAACCATAGAATTAATGTGTGCTGATCTGATTTAATCATGTATAATCATTAACACGCCTGTTTCGACTAACCTTGATTGCCCAATTACACTCTGCAATGATTCGGATTAAAAATTGATTCCCGTAACCGTAAACCTTCAACCACGAATTGAATCATGCGTTTCAGTTGGAATCAGGGCTTATAATCGACCCACATACTCTCGCAACATCTTTCTCTAACTCCCCAAGCTCTCAGATCACGTTGCTTGACACTACTGAGACTCAATTCAAATCGAAGGACTCGATCTTGGAAGCCATAGCCGAACAACACAATCTCATAACCAAATCAAGTATTTATGGTGTCCTTTTACTCGTCGTAAACCAAGGATCAAAAGCCCCATCTTTTCGGTTTGTACCTGTGCACGAACACGGTAAATCACGTGGCTAGGGTTTCGGGCTTCCGTATTGGGGACGAAGGGTGGTTTTGCTTAAGGGTTTTCAAATTTCGCACTCAGTTATTTATTAAGGCATTCGCCCAGATACACCAGTAAAGCTCTTGACACGTACAGAAGGGGTCACGGGTTTGAAACCAGCCCCACACCCTTTTTGCCTTTTGTTGATGCCCAAACCCGTTTCTCCTGCTGACTACACGTTAATAACTTGTTAAAACCAGTTTCTATCACCACTAACCTTTGGGTCTTGTGGTAAGACGCGCATTTCACTCAGGAGCCACCCGGGTTCGAACCAGGTGGTCCTCATCTATTTGTTTTGGGCATTTTTAACCTCCCAAAAGTTTTACTAAAATTGTTTTATGAAACCTACACTCCATAGAATTGATTTAGTACAATAATTAACAAATTTTAATGGCAAACAATTACTCTTACAATTTAAATTGTTTTAAAACTTTATTTCCAATATAAAAACCACTTAAGATTATTTTAAATAAAATAGCTAATTTACAAACAAAGTATTCAAATTTAAATTGCAAATCTACTTAACCATTTTATACCCCTACGTAATTAAAATACTAATTCAGGGTTAAACATAATTAAACAAACTCTTACATATATATATATATATACATATATATATATATATATATACTCCTAAATACCCACTTTTGAGACACATTTTTCTTAATAAATAAAAAGGAATTTAATTATTTTAATTACATATCCGTTTAAAAGTCTTTTTACACAAAACCCTAAAACAATTATCATTTCCTTTAATTCATATATATGCTTTGATTTCACATTAAACTCCTTTCATTCAAATACAAACACCAACTTACGCACATCCATTTCATGAGGTTACATAAACATTTTGTACAATCCCCGCATTCACCCAACTAAATTCTTACTCAAATCCCTAGGACTTTAAAATTTCCCTAGACTCTTGTGCAAATCACTGAATATATACATATAATTCATTTATAGGTTTGACATTGGGATTCGACTAATCATTTGTTGTAACATCCCGAAAATAATAAACGACAATAAATGGTAATGGGTTTAACACGAGACGAACGGAATAAACAAGCGTGGAATGGGTCGGCTATGGGCTTGTTAGCGTATGGGCTCAAGGGTAGTCTCTCCCTATAAATACCCTAGCCCATCTCTCTTCTCTCATTTTACAAGTTCTAGAGAGAGAAAGTAGATGGATCGGCACGAGATTCCAGCAAAGAGTTGCTCCATAGCTTGTGAGAAGAACCTCCGAATCAGAAGCTAGATACAGGTAATGATCTGGTCTAGATCTGAGTTTTTGTTCGTTTTGGGGTTTTTCGGGTATTGAATGAAAAGTTAACGTTTTTACGCATAAAACTTGAAAATGAGCATAGATATAGTATCTAGAAGGAAAAACGAACGATTTGAACAAAAAGTCGGGATCTTGACGTGATCAGATCTGCGTTCAAAAAGTTAGGGTTTTTGCAAGAAGAACCTTATTTTAAATTTATTTTAACTAATAAAATAACACGACATTAAAACATATACTTGTTCAAACCTACACCTCATTAATCGTTAGTCGATCGAATTCAATTCAAAGATTTAGAACTCATAATCATGTGGTAACACCTCCAAGAGTTAATCCAGTTAGTAATCCCGTTACGTGTTCTGTTAAATCCTAACCAGGCTAATTCTGTCAAAGCGGAAGTTGCAAGGGCTGATTTTGTAAATAACCAGAAACCGTAGTAGGCACGGTCGCGCCAATTTTTGGCACGGTCGCGCCTCGTCTGGAACGGTCGCGCCTAATGTTGGCACGGTCGCGCCTCAACTTGGCACGGTCGCGCCTCACATCAGTTGAAACGTAAATGCAGCCTTTAATCGCAAGACCATTCGATTTCGTAACCGTTTCTCGTATTAACAGACCCAATTAAGAGTTTAATCATTTTAATTATCACAAATAAACCCATTTTGGTCGATCCCTCTCCTAAACTATCTATATCCTCCATGTGACCAGCGATTTACTGCAATCCTCTCAAACAAAGACACAAACACATCATTCGATCCTCCCTAAAGCTTCAGAACACATTGAGTTAGCCGGAGTTGCAGCAGAAAGCACCGGAGATGATCTATACGTTCCATGCGATGATTTGAGTAATTACGGGTGCACACGGAATTATAAAAATCAGCACATGGGAAACATAGTGAAATTGTGTCATGTGTTGTGACCTAAAACTTATCATGATGTGTAACAACGAAGCTGATGTGTTATGAAAAGGACATCGTGGATACGCCGATGGTACTTCCTATATATAAGCGTCCTATCATATTATCAGAAGTAGCGGTGTTCCTGTCACGTGAAGTTTTAACCTAGACTAATGTATACGAAATCTCTTACCCGCTGACATTTTTAAATATATTAGACTACATCATGCACAAACCCTAACGATCAAGGTCCCATCAAATTTATTCCAAATAATACATCTCACATTTAGAATTCAGGAATTTTATTCGATAATCTCCTCCTTAAATTCATTTCAAAACAAAATTCATTATCACTCTTTATATTCAACTTGGAGTATTAAGCCTAAGCCATGACAACGGTTACACTCCCAAGAATCCAACGATCAAAACTCACCAAGAACCCAAAACTTCCGCCTTTTTCCTGATTTAGTAGTCTCCATTAGTTAAATTTCGGGACGAAATTCCATTAACACGGGGAGACTGTAACATTCGTGATTTTCCGACCCTATTTTAAATTTATTTAAACTAATAAAATAAGAACACGACATTAAAACATATACTTGTTCAAACCTACACCTCATTAATCGTTAGTCGATCGTATTCAATTCAAAGATTTAGAACTCATAATCATGTGGTAACACCTCCTAGAGTTAATCCAGTTAGTAATCCCGTTAGGTGTTCTGTTAAATCCTAACCAAGCTAATTATGTCAAAGCGGAAGTTGCAAGGGCTGATTATGTAAATAACCAGAAACCCTAGTAGGCACGGTCACGCCACGTTTTGGCACGGTCGCGCCTCGTCTGGAACGGTCGCGCCTAATGTTGGCACGGTCGCGCCTAAACTTGGCACGGTCGTGCCTCTTATAGGCACGGTCGTGCCTCTTATAGGCACGGTCGCGCCTCACATCAGTTGAAACGTAAATGCAGCCTTTAATCGCAAGACCATTCGATTTCGTAACCGTTTCTCGTATTAACAGACCCAATTAAGAGTTTAATCATTTTAATTATCACAAATAAACCCATTTTGGTCGATCCCTCTCCTAAACTATCTATATCCTCCATGTGACCAGCGATTTACTGCAATCCTCTCAAACAAAGACACAAACACATCATTCGATCCTCCCTAAAGCTTCAGAACACATTGAGTTAGCCGGAGTTGCAGCAGAAAGAACCGGAGATGATCTATACGTTCCATGCGATGATTTGAGTAATTACGGGTGCACACGGAATTATAAAAATCAGCACATGGGAAACATAGTGAAATTGTGTCGTGTGTTGTGACCTAAAACTTATCATGATGTGTAACAACGAAGCTGATGTGTTATGACAAGGACATGGTGGATACGCCGATGGTACTTCCTATATATAAGCGTCCTATCATATTATCAGAAGTAGCGTTTTTCCTGTCACGTGAAGTTTTAACCTAGACTAATGTATACGAAATCTCTTACCCACTGACATTTTTAAACATATTAGACTACATCATGCACAAACCCTAACGATCAAGGTCCCATCAAATTTATTCCAAATAATACATCTGACATTTAGAATTCAGGATTTTTATTCGATAATCTCCTCCTTAAATTCATTTCAAAACAAAATTCATTATCACTCTTTATATTCAACTTGGAGTATTAAGCCTAAGCCATGACAACGGTTACACTCCCCAGAATCCAACGATCAAAACTCACCAAGAACCCAAAACTTCCGCCTTTTTCCTGATTTAGTAGTCTCCATTATTTAAATTTCGGGACGAAATTCCATTAACATGGGGAGACTGTAACATTCCTGATTTTCCGACCCTATTTTAAATTTATTTAAACTAATAAAATAACAACACGACATTAAAACATATACTTGTTCAAACCTACACCTCATTAATCGTTAGTCGATCGTATTCAATTCAAAGATTTAGAACTCATAATCATGTGGTAACACTTCCTAGAGTTAATCCAGTTAGTAATCCCGTTAGGTGTTCTGTTAAATCCTAACCAAGCTAATTATGTCAAAGCGGAAGTTGCAAGGGCTGATTTTGTAAATAACCAGAAACCCTAGTAGGCACGGTCGCGCCACGTTTTGGCACGGTCGCGCCTCGTCTGGAACGGTCGCGCCTAATGTTGGCACGGTCGCGCCTCAACTTGGCACGGTCGCGCCTCACATCAGTTGAAACGTAAATGCAGCCTTTAATCGGAAGACCATTCGATTTCGTAACCGTTTCTCGTATTAACAGACCTAATTAAGAGTTTAATCATTTTAATTATCACAAATAAACCCATTTTGGTCGATCCCTCTCCTAAACTATCTATATCCTCCATGTGACCAGCGATTTACTGCAATCCTCTCAAACAAAGACACAAACACATCATTCGATCCTCCCTAAAGCTTCAGAACACATTGAGTTAGCCGGAGTTGCAGCAGAAAGCACCGGAGATGATCTATACTTTCCATGCGATGATTTGAGTAATTACGGGTGCACACGGAATTATAAAAATCAGCACATGGGAAACATAGTGAAATTGTGTCGTGTGTTGTGACCTAAAACTTATCATGATGTGTAACAACGAAGCTGATGTGTTATGACAAGGACATGGTGGATACGCCGATGGTGCTTCCTATATATAAGCGTCCTATCATATTATCAGAAGTAGCGTTGTTCCTGTCACGTGAAGTTTTAACCTAGACTAATGTATATGAAATCTCTTACCCACTGACATTTTTAAACATATTAGACTACATCATGCACAAACCCTAACGAATAAGGTCCCATCAAATTTATTCCAAATAATACATCTCACATTTAGAATTCAGGATTTTTATTCGATAATCTCCTCCTTAAATTCATTTCAAAACAAAACTCATTATCACTCTTTATATTCAACTTGGAGTATTAAGCCTAAGCCATGACAACGGTTACACTCCCCAGAATCCAACGATCAAAACTCACCAAGAACCCAAAACTTCCGCCTTTTTCCTGATTTAGTAGTCTCCATTATTTAAATTTCGGGACGAAATTCCATTAACATGGGGAGACTGTAACATTCCTGATTTTCCGACCCTATTTTAAATTTATTTAAACTAATAAAATAACAACACGACATTAAAACATATACTTGTTCAAACCTACACCTCATTAATCGTTAGTCGATCGTATTCAATTCAAAGATTTAGAACTCATAATCATGTGGTAACACCTCCTAAAGTTAATCCAGTTAGTAATCCCGTTAGGTGTTCTGTTAAATCCTAACCAAGCTAATTATGTCAAAGCGGAAGTTGCAAGGGCTGATTTTGTAAATAACCAGAAACCCTAGTAGGCACGGTCGCGCCACGTTTTGGCACGGTCGCGCCTCGTCTGGAACGGTCGCGCCTAATGTTGGCACGGTCGCGCCTCAACTTGGCACGGTCGCGCCTCTTATAGGCACGGTCGCGCCTCACATCAGTTGAAACGTAAATGCAGCCTTTATTCGCAAGACCATTCGATTTCGTAACTGTTTCTCGTATTAACAGACCCAATTAAGAGTTTAATCATTTTAATTATCACAAATAAACCCATTTTGGTCGATCCCTCTCCTAAACTATCTATATCCTCCATGTGACCAGCGATTTTCTGCAATCCTCTCAAACAAAGACACAAACACATCATTCGATCCTCCCTAAAGCTTCAGAACACATTGAGTTAGCCGGAGTTGCAGCAGAAAGCACCGGAGATGATCTATACGTTCCATACGATGATTTGAGTAATTACGGGTGCACACGGAATTATAAAAATCAGCACATGGGAAACATAGTGAAATTGTGTCATGTGTTGTGACCTAAAACTTATCATGATGTGTAACAACGAAGCTGATGTGTTATGAAAAGGACATGGTGGATACGCCGATGGTACTTCCTATATATAAGCGTCCTATCATATTATAAGAAGTAGCGTTGTTCCTGTCACGTGAAGTTTTAACCTAGACTAATGTATACGAAATCTCTTACCCACTGACATTTTTAAACATATTAGACTACATCATGCACAAACCCTAACGATCAAGGTCCCATCAAATTTATTCCAAATAATACATCTCACATTTAGAATTCAGGATTTTTATTCGATAATCTCCTCCTTAAATTCATTTCAAAACAAAATTCATTATCACTCTTTATATTCAACTTGGAGTATTAAGCCTAAGCCATGACAACGGTTACACTCCCAAGAATCCAACGATCAAAACTCACCAAGAACCCAAAACTTCCGCCTTTTTCCTGATTTATTAGTCTCCATTAGTTAAATTTCGCGAGGAAATTCCATTAACACGGGGAGACTGTAACATTCGTGATTTTCCGACCCTATTTTAAATTTATTAAAACTAATAAAATAACAACACGACATTAAAACATATACTTGTTCAAACCTACACCTCATTAATCGTTAGTCGATCGTATTCAATTCAAAGATTTAGAACCCATAATCATGTGGCAACACCTCCTAGAGTTAATCCAGTTAGTAATCCCGTTAGGTGTTCTGTTAAATCCTAACCAAGCTAATTATGTCAAAGCGGAAGTTGCAAGGGCTGATTTTGTAAATAACCAGAAACCCTAGTAGGCACGGTCCTGCCACGTTTTGGCACGGTCGCGCCTCGTCTGGAACGGTCGCGCCTAATGTTGGCACGGTCGCGCCTCAACTTGGCACGGTCGCGCCTCTTATAGGCACGGTCGCGCCTCACATCAGTTGAAACGTAAATGCAGCCTTTAATCGCAAGACCATTCGATTTCGTAACCGTTTCTCGTATTAACAGACCCAATTAAGAGTTTAATCATTTTAATTATCACAAATAAACCCATTTTGGTCGATCCCTCTCCTAAACTATCTATATCCTCCATGTGACCAGCGATTTACTGCAATCCTCTCAAACAAAGACACAAACACATCATTCGATCCTCCCTAAAGCTTCAGAACACATTGAGTTAGCCGGAGTTGCAGCAGAAAGAACCGGAGATGATCTATACGTTCCATGCGATGATTTGAGTAATTACGGGTGCACACGGAATTATAAAAATCAGCACATGGGAAACATAGTGAAATTGTGTCGTGTGTTGTGACCTAAAACTTATCATGATGTGTAACAACGAAGCTGATGTGTTATGACAAGGACATGGTGGATACGCCGATGGTACTTCCTATATATAAGCGTCCTATCATATTATCAGAAGTAGCGTTGTTCCTGTCACGTGAAGTTTTAACCTAGACTAATGTATACGAAATCTCTTACCCACTGACATTTTTAAACATATTAGACTACATCATGCACAAACCCTAACGATAAAGGTCCCATCAAATTTATTCCAAATAATACATCTCACATTTAGAATTCAGGATTTTTATTCGATAATCTCCTCCTTAAATTCATTTCAAAACAAAATTCATTATCACTCTTTATATTCAACTTGGAGTATTAAGCCTAAGCCATGACAACGGTTACACTCCCCAGAATCCAACGATCAAAACTCACCAAGAACCCAAAACTTCCGCCTTTTTCCTGATTTAGTAGTCTCCATTATTTAAATTTCGGGACGAAATTCCATTAACCTGGGGAGACTGTAACATTCCTGATTTTCCGACCCTATTTTAAATTTATTTAAACTAATAAAATAACAACACGACATTAAAACATATACTTGTTCAAACCTACACCTCATTAATCGTTAGTCGATCGTATTCAATTCAAAGATTTAGAACTCATAATCATGTGGTAACACCTCCTAGAGTTAATCCAGTTAGTAATCCCGTTAGGTGTTCTGTTAAATCCTAACCAAGCTAATTATGTCAAAGCGGAAGTTGCAAGGGCTGATTTTGTAAATAACCAGAAACCCTAGTAGGCACGGTCGCGCCACGTTTTAGCACGGTCGCGCCTCGTCTGGAACGGTCGCGCCTAATGTTGGCACGGTCGCGCCTCAACTTGGCACGGTCGTGCCTCTTATAGGCACGGTCGCGCCTCACATCAGTTGAAACGTAAATGCAGCCTTTATTCGCAAGACCATTCGATTTCGTAACTGTTTCTCGTATTAACAGACCCAATTAAGAGTTTAATCATTTTAATTATCACAAATAAACCCATTTTGGTCGATCCCTCTCCTAAACTATCTATATCCTCCATGTGACCAGCGATTTTCTGCAATCCTCTCAAACAAAGACACAAACACATCATTCGATCCTCCCTAAAGCTTCAGAACACATTGAGTTAGCCGGAGTTGTAGCAGAAAGCACCGGAGATGATCTATACGTTCCATACGATGATTTGAGTAATTACGGGTGCACACGGAATTATAAAAATCAGCACATGGGAAACATAGTGAAATTGTGTCATGTGTTGTGACCTAAAACTTATCATGATGTGTAACAACGAAGCTGATGTGTTATGAAAAGGACATGGTGGATACGCCGATGGTACTTCCTATATATAAGCGTCCTATCATATTATAAGAAGTAGCGTTGTTCCTGTCACGTGAAGTTTTAACCTAGACTAATGTATACGAAATCTCTTACCCACTGACATTTTTAAACATATTAGACTACATCATGCACAAACCCTAACGATCAAGGTCCCATCAAATTTATTCCAAATAATACATCTCACATTTAGAATTCAGGATTTTTATTCGATAATCTCCTCCTTAAATTCATTTCAAAACAAAATTCTTTATCACTCTTTATATTCAACTTGGAGTATTAAGCCTAAGCCATGACAACGGTTACACTCCCAAGAATCCAACGATCAAAACTCACCAAGAACCCAAAACTTCCGCCTTTTTCCTGATTTATTAGTCTCCATTAGTTAAATTTCGCGAGGAAATTCCATTAACACGGGGAGACTGTAACATTCGTGATTTTCCGACCCTATTTTAAATTTATTTAAACTAATAAAATAACAACACGACATTAAAACATATACTTGTTCAAACCTACACCTCATTAATCGTTAGTCGATCGTATTCAATTCAAAGATTTAGAACCCATAATCATGTGGTAACACCTCCTAGAGTTAATCCAGTTAGTAATCCCGTTAGGTGTTCTGTTAAATCCTAACCAAGCTAATTATGTCAAAGCGGAAGTTGCAAGGGCTGATTTTGTAAATAACCAGAAACCCTAGTAGGCACGGTCCTGCCACGTTTTGGCACGGTCGCGCCTCGTCTGGAACGGTCGCGCCTAATGTTGGCACGGTCGCGCCTCAACTTGGCACGGTCGCGCCTCTTATAGGCACGGTCGCGCCTCACATCAGTTGAAACGTAAATGCAGCCTTTAATCGCAAGACCATTCGATTTCGTAACCGTTTCTCGTATTAACAGACCCAATTAAGAGTTTAATCATTTTAATTATCACAAATAAACCCATTTTGGTCAATCCCTCTCCTAAACTATCTATATCCTCCATGTGACCAGCGATTTACTGCAATCCTCTCAAACAAAGACACAAACACATCATTCGATCCTCCCTAAAGCTTCAGAACACATTGAGTTAGCCGAAGTTGCAGCAGAAAGAACCGGAGATGATCTATACGTTCCATGCGATGATTTGAGTAATTACGGGTGCACACGAAATTATAAAAATCAGCACATGGGAAACATAGTGAAATTGTGTCGTGTGTTGTGACCTAAAACTTATCATGATGTGTAACAACGAAGCTGATGTGTTATGACAAGGACATGGTGGATACGCCGATGGTACTTCCTATATATAAGCGTCCTATCATATTATCAGAAGTAGCGTTGTTCCTGTCACGTGAAGTTTTAACCTAGACTAATGTATACGAAATCTCTTACCCACTGACATTTTTAAACATATTAGACTACATCATGCACAAACCCTAACGATAAAGGTCCCATCAAATTTATTCCAAATAATACATCTCACATTTAGAATTCAGGATTTTTATTCGATAATCTCCTCCTTAAATTCATTTCAAAACAAAATTCATTATCACTCTTTATATTCAACTTGGAGTATTAAGCCTAAGCCATGACAACGGTTACACTCCCCAGAATCCAACGATCAAAACTCACCAAGAACCCAAAACTTCCGCCTTTTTCCTGATTTAGTAGTCTCCATTATTTAAATTTCGGGACGAAATTCCATTAACATGGGGAGACTGTAACATTCCTGATTTTCCGACCCTATTTTAAATTTATTTAAACTAATAAAATAACAACACGACATTAAAACATATACTTGTTCAAACCTACACCTCATTAATCGTTAGTCGATCGTATTCAATTCAAAGATTTAGAACTCATAATCATGTGGTAACACCTCCTAGAGTTAATCCAGTTAGTAATCCCGTTAGGTGTTCTGTTAAATCCTAACCAAGTTAATTATGTCAAAGCGGAAGTTGCAAGGGCTGATTTTGTAAATAACCAGAAACCCTAGTAGGCACGGTCGCGCCACGTTTTGGCACGGTCGCGCCTCGTCTGGAACGGTCGCGCCTAATGTTGGCACGGTCGCGCCTCAACTTGGCACGGTCGCGCCTCTTATAGGCACGGTCGCGCCTCACATCAGTTGAAACGTAAATGCAGCCTTTAATCGCAAGACCATTTGATTTCGTAACCGTTTCTCGTATTAACAGACCCAATTAAGAGTTTAATCATTTTAATTATCACAAATAAACCCATTTTGGTCGATCCCTCTCCTAAACTATCTATATCCTCCATGTGACCAGCGATTTACTGCAATCCACTCAAACAAAGACACAAACACATCATTCGATCCTCCCTAAAGCTTCAGAACACATTGAGTTAGCCGGAGTTGCAGCAGAAAGCACCGGAGATGATCTATACGTTCCATACGATGATTTGAGTAATTACGGGTGCACACGGAATTATAAAAATCAGCACATGGGAAACATAGTGAAATTGTGTCATGTGTTGTAACCTAAAACTTATCATGATGTGTAACAACGAAGCTGATGTGTTATGAAAAGGACATGGTGGATACGCCGATGGTACTTCCTATATATAAGCGTCCTATCATATTATCAGAAGTAGCGTTGTTCCTGTCACGTGAAGTTTTAACCTAGACTAATGTATACGAAATCTCTTACCCACTGACATTTTTAAACATATTAGACTACATCATGCACAAACCCTAACAATCAAGGTCCCATCAAATTTATTCCAAATAATACATCTCACATTTAGAATTCAAGATTTTTATTCGATAATCTCCTCCTTAAATTCATTTCAAAATAAAATTCATTATCACTCTTTATATTCAACTTGGAGTATTAAGCCTAAGCCATGACAACGGTTACACTCCCAAGAATCCAACGATCAAAACTCACCAAGAACCCAAAACTTCCGCCTTTTTCCTGATTTAGTAGTCTCCATTAGTTAAATTTCGGGACGAAATTCCATTAACACGGGGAGACTGTAACATTCGTGATTTTCCGACCCTATTTTAAATTTATTTAAACTAATAAAATAACAACACGACATTAAAACATATACTTGTTCAAACCTACACCTCATTAATCGTTAGTCGATCGTATTCAATTCAAAGATTTAGAACTCATAATCATGTGGTAACACCTCCTAGAGTTAATCCAGTTAGTAATCCCGTTAGGTGTTCTGTTAAATCCTAACCAAGCTAATTATGTCAAAGCGGAAGTTGCAAGGGCTGATTATGTAAATAACCAGAAACCCTAGTAGGCACGGTCGTGCCACGTTTTGGCACGGTCGCGCCTAATGTTGGCACAGTCGCGCCTCAACTTGGCACGGTCGTGCCTCTTATAGGCACGGTCGCGCCTCACATCAGTTGAAACGTAAATGCAGCCTTTAATCGCAAGACCATTCGATTTCGTAACCGTTTCTCGTATTAACAGACCCAATTAAGAGTTTAATCATTTTAATTATAACAAATAAACCCATTTTGGTCGATCCCTCTCCTAAACTATCTATATCCTCCATGTGACCAGCGATTTACTGCAATCCTCTCAAACAAAGACACAAACACATCATTCGATCCTCCCTAAAGCTTCAGAACACATTGAGTTAGCCGGAGTTGCAGCAGAAAGAACCGGAGATGATCTATACGTTCCATGCGATGATTTGAGTAATTACGGGTGCACACGGAATTATAAAAATCAGCACATGGGAAACATAGTGAAATTGTGTCGTGTGTTGTGACCTAAAACTTATCATGATGTGTAACAACGAAGCTGATGTGTTATGACAAGGACATGGTGGATACGCCGATGGTACTTCCTATATATAAGCGTCCTATCATATTATCAGAAGTAGCGTTGTTCCTGTCACGTGAAGTTTTAACCTAGACTAATGTATACGAAATCTCTTACCCACTGACATTTTTAAACATATTAGACTACATCATGCACAAACCCTAACGATCAAGGTCCCATCAAATTTATTCCAAATAATACATCTCACATTTAGAATTCAGGATTTTTATTCGATAATCTCCTCCTTAAATTCATTTCAAAACAAAATTCATTATCACTTTTTATATTCAACTTGGAGTATTAAGCCTAAGCCATGACAACGGTTACACTCCCCAGAATCCAACGATCAAAACTCACCAAGAACCCAAAACTTCCGCCTTTTTCCTGATTTAGTAGTCTCCATTATTTAAATTTCGGGACGAAATTCCATTAACATGGGGAGACTGTAACATTCCTGATTTTCCGACCCTATTTTAAATTTATTTAAACTAATAAAATAACAACACGACATTAAAACATATACTTGTTTAAACCTACACCTCATTAATCGTTAGTCGATCGTATTCAATTCAAAGATTTAGAACTCATAATCATGTGGTAACACCTCCTAGAGTTAATCCAGTTAGTAATCCCGTTAGGTGTTCTGTTAAATCCTAACCAAGCTAATTATGTCAAAGCGGAAGTTGCAAGGGCTGATTTTGTAAATAACCAGAAACCCTAGTAGGCACGGTCGCGCCACGTTTTGGCACGGTCGCGCCTCGTCTGGAACGGTCGCACCTCTTATAGGCACGGTCGCGCCTCACATCAGTTGAAACGTAAATGCAGCCTTTAATCGCAAGACCATTCGATTTCGTAACTGTTTCTCGTATTAACAGACCCAATTAAGAGTTTAATCATTTTAATTATCACAAATAAACCCATTTTGGTCGATCCCTCTCCTAAACTATCTATATCCTCCATGTGACCAGCGATTTTCTGCAATCCTCTCAAACAAAGACACAAACACATCATTCGATCCTCCCTAAAGCTTCAGAACACATTGAGTTAGCCGGAGTTGCAGCAGAAAGCACCGGAGATGATCTATACGTTCCATACGATGATTTGAGTAATTACGGGTGCACACGGAATTATAAAAATCAGCACATGGGAAACATAGTGAAATTGTGTCATGTGTTGTGACCTAAAACTTATCATGATGTGTAACAACGAAGCTGATGTGTTATGAAAAGGACATGGTGGATACGCCGATGGTACTTCCTATATATAAGCGTCCTATCATATTATCAGAAGTAGCGTTGTTCCTGTCACGTGAAGTTTTAACCTAGACTAATGTATACGAAATCTCTTACCCACTGACATTTTTAAACATATTAGACTACATCATGCACAAACCCTAACGATCAAGGTCCCATCAAATTTATTCCAAATAATACATCTCACATTTAGAATTCAGGATTTTTATTCGATAATCTCCTCCTTAAATTCATTTCAAAACAAAATTCATTATCACTCTTTATATTCAACTTGGAGTATTAAGCCTAAGCCATGACAACGGTTACACTCCCAAGAATCCAACGATCAAAACTCACCAAGAACCCAAAACTTCCGCCTTTTTCCTGATTTATTAGTCTCCATTAGTTAAATTTCGCGAGGAAATTCCATTAACACGGGGAGACTGTAACATTCGTGATTTTCCGACCCTATTTTAAATTTATTTAAACTAATAAAATAACAACACGACATTAAAACATATACTTGTTCAAACCTACACCTCATTAATCGTTAGTCGATCGTATTCAATTCAAAGATTTAGAACTCATAATCATGTGGTAACACCTCCTAGAGTGAATCCAGTTAGTAATCCCGTTAGGTGTTCTGTTAAATCCTAACCAAGCTAATTATGTCAAAGCGGAAGTTGCAAGGGCTGATTTTGTAAATAACCAGAAACCCTAGTAGGCACAGTCGTGCCACGTTTTGGCACGGTCGCGCCTCGTCTGGAACGGTCGCGCCTAATGTTGGCACGGTCGCGCCTCAACTTGGCACGGTCGTGCCTCTTATAGGCACGGTCGCGCCTCACATCAGTTGAAACGTAAATGCAGCCTTTAATCGCAAGACCATTCGATTTCGTAACCGTTTCTCGTATTAACAGACCCAATTAAGAGTTTAATCATTTTAATTATCACAAATAAACCCATTTTGGTCGATCCCTCTCCTAAACTATCTATATCCTCCATGTGACCAGCGATTTACTGCAATCCTCTCAAACAAAGACACAAACACATCATTCGATCCTCCCTAAAGCTTCAGAACACATTGAGTTAGCCGGAGTTGCAGCAGAAAGAACCGGAGATGATCTATACGTTCCATGCGATGATTTGAGTAATTACGGGTGCACACGGAATTATAAAAATCAGCACATGGGAAACATAGTGAAATTGTGTCGTGTGTTGTGACCTAAAACTTATCATGATGTGTAACAACGAAGCTGATGTGTTATGACAAGGACATGGTGGATACGCCGATGGTACTTCCTATATATAAGCGTCCTATCATATTATCAGAAGTAGCGTTGTTCCTGTCACGTGAAGTTTTAACCTAGACTAATGTATACGAAATCTTATACCCACTGACATTTTTAAACATATTAGACTACATCATGCACAAACCCTAACGATCAAGGTCCCATCAAATTTATTCCAAATAATACATCTCACATTTAGAATTCAGGATTTTTATTCGATAATCTCCTCCTTAAATTCATTTCAAAACAAAATTCATTATCACTCTTTATATTCAACTTGGAGTATTAAGCCTAAGCCATGACAACGGTTACACTCCCCAGAATCCAACGATCAAAACTCACCAAGAACCCAAAACTTCCGCCTTTTTCCTGATTTAGTAGTCTCCATTATTTAAATTTCGGGACGAAATTCCATTAACATGGGGAGACTGTAACATTCCTGATTTTCCGACCCTATTTTAAATTTATTTAAACTAATAAAATAACAACACGACATTAAAACATATACTTGTTCAAACCTACACCTCATTAATCGTTAGTCGATCGTATTCAATTCAAAGATTTAGAACTCATAATCATGTGGTAACACCTCCTAGAGTTAATCCAGTTAGTAATCCCGTTAGGTGTTCTGTTAAATCCTAACCAAGTTAATTATGTCAAAGCGGAAGTTGCAAGGGCTGATTTTGTAAATAACCAGAAACCCTAGTAGGCACGGTCGCGCCTCGTCTGGAACGGTCGCGCCTCAACTTGGCACGGTCGCGCCTCAACTTGGCACGGTCGCCCCTCACATCAGTTGAAACGTAAATGCAGCCTTTAATCGCAAGACCATTTGATTTCGTAACTGTTTCTCGTATTAACAGACCCAATTAAGAGTTTAATCATTTTAATTATCACAAATAAACCCATTTTGGTCGATCCCTCTCCTAAACTATCTATATCCTCCATGTGACCAGCGATTTACTGCAATCCTCTCAAACAAAGACACAAACACATCATTCGATCCTCCCTAAAGCTTCAGAACACATTGAGTTAGCCGGAGTTGCAGCAGAAAGCACCGGAGATGATCTATACGTTCCATACGATGATTTGAGTAATTACGGGTGCACACGGAATTATAAAAATCAGCACATGGGAAACATAGTGAAATTGTGTCATGTGTTGTGACCTAAAACTTATCATGATGTGTAACAACGAAGCTGATGTGTTATGAAAAGGACATGGTGGATACGCCGATGGTACTTCCTATATATAAGCGTCCTATCATATTATCAGAAGTAGCGTTGTTCCTGTCACGTGAAGTTTTAACCTAGACTAATGTATACGAAATCTCTTACCCACTGACATTTTTAAACATATTAGACTACATCATGCACAAACCCTAACAATCAAGGTCCCATCAAATTTATTCCAAATAATACATCTCACATTTAGAATTCAGGATTTTTATTCGATAATCTCCTCCTTAAATTCATTTCAAAACAAAATTCATTATCACTCTTTATATTCAACTTGGAGTATTAAGCCTAAGCCATGACAACGGTTACACTCCCAAGAATCCAATGATCAAAACTCACCAAGAACCCAAAACTTCCGCCTTTTTCCTGATTTAGTAGTCTCCATTAGTTAAATTTCGGGACGAAATTCCATTAACACGGGGAGACTGTAACATTCGTTATTTTCTGACCCTATTTTAAATTTATTTAAACTAATAAAATAACAACACGACATTAAAACATATACTTGTTCAAACCTACACCTCATTAATCGTTAGTCGATCGTATTCAATTCAAAGATTTAGAACTCATAATCATGTGGTAACACCTCCTAGAGTTAATCCAGTTAGTAATCCAGTTAGGTGTTCTGTTAAATCCTAACCAAGCTAATTATGTCAAAGCGGAAGTTGCAAGGGCTGATTTTGTAAATAACCAGAAACCCTAGTAGGCACGGTCGTGCCACGTTTTGGCACGGTCGCGCCTCGTCTGGAACGGTCGCGCCTAATGTTGGCACGGTCGCGCCTCAACTTGGCACGGTCGTGCCTCTTATAGGCACGGTCGCGCCTCACATCAGTTGAAACGTAAATGCAGCCTTTTTATCGCAAGACCATTCGATTTCGTAACCGTTTCTCGTATTAACAGACCCAATTAAGAGTTTAATCATTTTAATTATCACAAATAAACCCATTTTGGTCGATCCCTCTCCTAAACTATCTATATCCTCCATGTGACCAGCGATTTACTGCAATCCTCTCAAACAAAGACACAAACACATCATTCGATCCTCCCTAAAGCTTCAGAACACATTGAGTTAGCCGGAGTTGCAGCAGAAAGAACCGGAGATGATCTATACGTTCCATGCGATGATTTGAGTAATTACGGGTGCACACGGAATTATAAAAATCAGCACATGGGAAACATAGTGAAATTGTGTCGTGTGTTGTGACCTAAAACTTATCATGATGTGTAACAACGAAGCTGATGTGTTATGAAAAGGACATGGTGGATACGCCGATGGTACTTCCCATATATAAGCGTCCTATCATATTATCAGAAGTAGCGTTGTTCCTGTCACGTGAAGTTTTAACCTAGACTAATGTATACGAAATCTCTTACCCACTGACATTTTTCAACATATTAGACTACATCATGCACAAACCCTAACGATCAAGGTCCCATCAAATTTATTCCAAATAATACATCTCACATTTAGAATTCAGGATTTTTATTCGATAATCTCCTCCTTAAATTCATTTCAAAACAAAATTCATTATCACTCTTTATATTCAACTTGGAGTATTAAGCCTAAGCCATGACAACGGTTACACTCCCAAGAATCCAACGATCAAAACTCACCAAGAACCCAAAACTTCCGCCTTTTTCCTGATTTAGTAGTCTCCATTAGTTAAATTTCGGGACGAAATTCCATTAACACGAGGAGACTGTAACATTCCTGATTTTCCGACCCTATTTTAAATTTATTTAAACTAATAAAATAACAACACGACATTAAAACATATACTTGTTCAAACCTACACCTCATTAATCGTTAGTCGATCGTATTCAATTCAAAGATTTAGAACTCATAATCATGTGGTAACACCTCCTAGAGTTAATCCAGTTAGTAATCCCGTTAGGTGTTCTGTTAAATCCTAACCAAGCTAATTATGTCAAAGCGGAAGTTGCAAGGGCTGATTTTGTAAATAACCAGAAACCCTTGTAGGCACGGTCGCGCCACGTTTTGGCACGGTCGCGCCTCAACTTGGCACGGTCGTGCCTCTTATAGGCACGGTCGCGCCTCACATTACTTGAAACGTAAATGCAGCCTTTAATCGCAAGACCATTCAATTTCGTAACCGTTTCTCGTATTAACAGACCCAATTAAGAGTTTAATCATTTTAATTATCACAAATAAACCCATTTTGGTCGAACCCTCTCCTAAACTATCTATATCCTCCATGTGACCAGCGATTTACTGCAATCCTCTCAAACAAAGACACAAACACATCATTCGATCCTCCCTAAAGCTTCAGAACACATTGAGTTAGCCGGAGTTGCAGCATAAAGCACCGGAGATGATCTATACGTTCCATGCGATGATTTGAGTAATTACGGGTGCACACGGAATTATAAAAATCAGCACATGGGAAACATAGCGAAATTGTGTCCTGTGTTGTGACCTAAAACTTATCATGATGTGTAACAACGAAGCTGATGTGTTATGAAAAGGACATGGTGGATACGCCGATGGTACTTCCAATATATAAGCGTCCTATCATATTATCAGAAGTAGCGTTGTTCCTGTCACGTGAAGTTTTAACCTAGACTAATGTATACGAAATCTCTTACCCACTAACATTTTTAAACATATTAGACTACATCATGCACAAACCCTAACGATCAAGGTCCCATCAAATTTATTCCAAATAATACATCTCACATTTAGAATTCAGGATTTTTATTCGATAATCTCCTCCTTAAATTCATTTCAAAACAAAATTCATTATCACTCTTTATATTCAACTTGGAGTATTAAGCCTAAGCCATGACAACGGTTACACTCCCAAGAATCCAACGATCAAAACTCACCAAGAACCCAAAACTTCCGCCTTTTTCCTGATTTAGTAGTCTCCATTAGTTAAATTTCGGGACGAAATTCCATTAACACGGGGAGACTGTAACATTCGTGATTTTCCGACCCTATTTTAAATTTATTTAAACTAATAAAATAACAACACGACATTAAAACATATACTTGTTCAAACCTACACCTCATTAATCGTTAGTCGATCGTATTCAATTCAAAGATTTAGAACTCATAATCATGTGGTAACACCTCCTAGAGTTAATCCAGTTAGTAATCCCGTTAGGTGTTCTGTTAAATCCTAACCAAGCTAATTATGTCAAAGCGGAAGTTGCAAGGGCTGATTTTGTAAATAACCAGAAACCATAGTAGGCACGGTCGTGCCACGTTTTGGCACGGTCGCGCCTAATGTTGGCACGGTCGCGCCTCAACTTGGCACGGTCGTGCCTCTTATAGGCACGGTCGCGCCTCACATCAGTTGAAACGTAAATGCAGCCTTTAATCGCAAGACCATTCGATTTCGTAACCGTTTCTCGTATTAACAGACCCAATTAAGAGTTTAATCATTTTAATTATCACAAATAAACCCATTTTGGTCGATCCCTCTCCTAAACTATCTATATCCTCCATGTGACCAGCGATTTACTACAATCCTCTCAAACAAAGACACAAACACATCATTCGATCCTCCCTAAAGCTTCAGAACACATTGAGTTAGCCGGAGTTGCAGCAGAAAGAACCGGAGATGATCTATACGTTCCATGCGATGATTTGAGTAATTACGGGTGCACACGGAATTATAAAAATCAGCACATGGGAAACATAGTGAAATTGTGTCGTGTGTTGTGACCTAAAACTTATCATGATGTGTAACAACGAAGCTGATGTGTTATGAAAAGGACATGGTGGATACGCCGATGGTACTTCCCATATATAAGCGTCCTATCATATTATCAGAAGTAGCGTTGTTCCTGTCACGTGAAGTTTTAACCTAGACTAATGTATACGAAATCTCTTACCCACTGACATTTTTAAACATATTAGACTACATCATGCACAAACCCTAACGATCAAGGTCCCATCAAATTTATTCCAAATAATACATCTCACATTTAGAATTCAGGATTTTTATTCGATAATCTCCTCCTTAAATTCATTTCAAAACAAAATTCATTATCACTCTTTATATTCAACTTGGAGTATTAAGCCTAAGCCATGACAACGGTTACACTCCCAAGAATCCAACGATCAAAACTCACCAAGAACCCAAAACTTCCGCCTTTTTCCTGATTTAGTAGTCTCCATTAGTTAAATTTCGGGACGAAATTCCATTAACACGGGGAGACTGTAACATTCGTGATTTTCCGACCCTATTTTAAATTTATTTAAACTAATAAAATAACAAAACGACATTAAAACATATACTTGTTCAAACCTACACCTCATTAATCGTTAGTCGATCGTATTCAATTCAAAGATTTAGAACTCATAATCATGTGGTAACACCTCCTAGAGTTAATCCAGTTAGTAATCCCGTTAGGTGTTCTGTTAAATCCTAACCAAGCTAATTATGTCAAAGCGGAAGTTGCAAGGGCTGATTTTGTAAATAACCAGATACCCTAGTAGGCACGGTCGCCCCACGTTTTGGCACGGTCGCGCCTCGTCTGGAACGGTCGCGCCTAATGTTGGCACGGTCGCGCCTCAACTTGGCACGGTCGTGCCTCTTATAGGCACGGTCGCGCCTCACATCAGTTGAAACGTAAATGCAGCCTTTAATCGCAAGACCATTCAATTTCGTAACCGTTTCTCGTATTAACAGACCCAATTAAGAGTTTAATCATTTTAATTATCACAAATAAACCCATTTTGGTCGAACCCTCTCCTAAACTATCTATATCCTCCATGTGACCAGCGATTTACTGCAATCCTCTCAAACAAAGACACAAACACATCATTCGATCCTCCCTAAAGCTTCAGAACACATTGAGTTAGCCGGAGTTGCAGCATAAAGCACCGGAGATGATCTATACGTTCCATGCGATGATTTGAGAAATTACGGGTGCACACGGAATTATAAAAATCAGCACATGGGAAACATAGCGAAATTGTGTCCTGTGTTGTGACCTAAAACTTATCATGATGTGTAACAACGAAGCTGATGTGTTATGAAAAGGACATGGTGGATACGCCGATGGTACTTCCAATATATAAGCGTCCTATCATATTATCAGAAGTAGCATTGTTCCTGTCACGTGAAGTTTTAACCTAGACTAATGTATACGAAATCTCTTACCCACTAACATTTTTAAACATATTAGACTACATCATGCACAAACCCTAACGATCAAGGTCCCATCAAATTTATTCCAAATAATACATCTCACATTTAGAATTCAGGATTTTTATTCGATAATCTCCTCCTTAAATTCATTTCAAAACAAAATTCATTATCACTCTTTATATTCAACTTGGAGTATTAAGCCTAAGCCATGACAACGGTTACACTCCCAAGAATCCAACGATCAAAACTCACCAAGAACCCAAAACTTCCGCCTTTTTCCTGATTTAGTAGTCTCCATTAGTTAAATTTCGGGACGAAATTCCATTAACACGGGGAGACTGTAACATTCATGATTTTCCGACCCTATTTTAAATTTATTTAAACTAATAAAATAACAACACGACATTAAAACATATACTTGTTCAAACCTACACCTCATTAATCGTTAGTCGATCGTATTCAATTCAAAGATTTAGAACTCATAATCATGTGGTAACACCTCCTAGAGTTAATCCAGTTAGTAATCCCGTTAGGTGTTCTGTTAAATCCTAACCAAGCTAATTATGTCAAAGCGGAAGTTGCAAGGGCTGATTTTGTAAATAACCAGAAACCCTAGTAGGCACGGTCGTGCCACGTTTTGGCACGGTCGCGCCTCGTCTGGAACGGTCGCGCCTAATGTTGGCACGGTCGCGCCTCAACTTGGCACGGTCGTGCCTCTTATAGGCACGGTCGCGCCTCACATCAGTTGAAACGTAAATGCAGCCTTTAATCGCAAGACCATTCGATTTCGTAACCGTTTCTCGTATTAACAGACCCAATTAAGAGTTTAATCATTTTAATTATCACAAATAAACCCATTTTGGTCGATCCCTCTCCTAAACTATCTATATCCTCCATGTGACCAGCGATTTACTGCAATCCTCTCAAACAAAGACACAAACACATCATTCGATCCTCCCTAAAGCTTCAGAACACATTGAGTTAGTCGGAGTTGCAGCAGAAAGAACCGGAGATGATCTATACGTTCCATGCGATGATTTGAGTAATTACGGGTGCACACGGAATTATAAAAATCAGCACATGGGAAACATAGTGAAATTGTGTCGTGTGTTGTGACCTAAAACTTATCATGATGTGTAACAACGAAGCTGATGTGTTATGAAAAGGACATGGTGGATACGCCGATGGTACTTCCCATATATAAGCGTCCTATCATATTATCAGAAGTAGCGTTGTTCCTGTCACGTGAAGTTTTAACCTAGACTAATGTATACGAAATCTCTTACCCACTGACATTTTTAAACATATTAGACTACATCATGCACAAACCCTAACGATCAAGGTCCCATCAAATTTATTCCAAATAATACATCTCACATTTAGAATTCAGGATTTTTATTCGATAATCTCCTCCTTAAATTCATTTCAAAACAAAATTCATTATCACTCTTTATATTCAACTTGGAGTATTAAGCCTAAGCCATGACAACGGTTACACTCCCAAGAATCCAACGATCAAAACTCACCAAGAACCCAAAACTTCCGCCTTTTTCCTGATTTAGTAGTCTCCATTAGTTAAATTTCGGGACGAAATTCCATTAACACGGGGAGTCTGTAACATTCTTGATTTTCCGACCCTATTTTAAATTTATTTAAACTAATAAAATAACAACACGACATTAAAACATATACTTGTTCAAACCTACACCTCATTAATCGTTAGTCGATCGTATTCAATTCAAAGATTTAGAACTCATAATCATGTGGTAACACCTCCTAGAGTTAATCCAGTTAGTAATCCCGTTAGGTGTTCTGTTAAATCCTAACCAAGCTAATTATGTCAAAGCGGAAGTTGCAAGGGCTGATTTTGTAAATAACCAGATACCCTAGTAGGCACGGTCGCCCCACGTTTTGGCACGGTCGCGCCTCGTCTGGAACGGTCGCGCCTAATGTTGGCACGGTCGCGCCTCAACTTGGCACGGTCGTGCCTCTTATAGGCACGGTCGCGCCTCACATTAGTTGAAACGTAAATGCAGCCTTTAATCGCAAGACCATTCAATTTCGTAACCGTTTCTCGTATTAACAGACCCAATTAAGAGTTTAATCATTTTAATTATCACAAATAAACCCATTTTGGTCGAACCCTCTCCTAAACTATCTATATCCTCCATGTGACCAGCGATTTACTGCAATCCTCTCAAACAAAGACACAAACACATCATTCGATCCTCCCTAAAGCTTCAGAACACATTGAGTTAGCCGGAGTTGCAGCATAAAGCACCGGAGATGATCTATACGTTCCATGCGATGATTTGAGTAATTACGGGTGCACCCGGAATTATAAAAATCAGCACATGGGAAACATAGCGAAATTGTGTCCTGTGTTGTGACCTAAAACTTATCATGATGTGTAACAACGAAGCTGATGTGTTATGAAAAGGACATGGTGGATACGCCGATGGTACTTCCAATATATAAGCGTCCTATCATATTATCAGAAGTAGCGTTGTTCCTGTCACGTGAAGTTTTAACCTAGACTAATGTATACGAAATCTCTTACCCACTAACATTTTTAAACATATTAGACTACATCATGCACAAACCCTAACGATCAAGGTCCCATCAAATTTATTCCAAATAATACATCTCACATTTAGAATTCAGGATTTTTATTCGATAATCTCCTCCTTAAATTCATTTCAAAACAAAATTCACTATCACTCTTTATATTCAACTTGGAGTATTAACCCTAAGCCATGACAACGGTTACACTCCCAAGAATCCAACGATCAAAACTCACCAAGAACCCAAAACTTCCGCCTTTTTCCTGATTTAGTAGTCTCCATTAGTTAAATTTCGGGACGAAATTCCATTAACACGAGGAGACTGTAACATTCCTGATTTTCCGACCCTATTTTAAATTTATTTAAACTAATAAAATAACAACACGACATTAAAACATATACTTGTTCAAACCTACACCTCATTAATCGTTAGTCGATCGTATTCAATTCAAAGATTTAGAACTCATAATCATGTGGTAACACCTCCTAGAGTTAATCCAGTTAGTAATCCCGTTAGGTGTTCTGTTAAATCCTAACCAAGCTAATTATGTCAAAGCGGAAGTTGCAAGGGCTGATTTTGTAAATAACCAGAAACCCTAGTAGGCACGGTCGCGCCACGTTTTGGCACGGTCGCGCCTCGTCTGGAACGGTCGCGCCTAATGTTGGCACGGTCGCGCCTCAACTTGGCACGGTCGCGCCTCTTATAGGCACGGTCGCGCCTCACATCAGTTGAAACGTAAATGCAGCCTTTAATCGCAAGACCATTCGATTTCGTAACCGTTTCTCGTATTAACAGACCTAATTAAGAGTTTAATCATTTTAATTATCACAAATAAACCCATTTTGGTCGATCCCTCTCCTAAACTATCTATATCCTCCATGTGACCAGCGATTTACTGCAATCCTCTCAAACAAAGACACAAACACATCATTCGATCCTCCCTAAAGCTTCAGAACACATTGAGTTAGCCGGAGTTGCAGCAGAAAGCACCGGAGATGATCTATACGTTCCATGCGATGATTTGAGTAATTACGGGTGCACACGGAATTATAAAAATCAACACATGGGAAACATAGTGAAATTGTGTCGTGTGTTGTGACCTAAAACTTATCATGATGTGTAACAACGAAGCTGATGTGTTATGACAAGGACATGGTGGATACGCCGATGGTGCTTCCTATATATAAGCGTCCTATCATATTATCAGAAGTAGCGTTGTTCCTGTCACGTGAAGTTTTAACCTAGACTAATGTATACGAAATCTCTTACCCACTGACATTTTTAAACATATTAGACTACATCATGCACAAACCCTAACGATCAAGGTCCCATCAAATTTATTCCAAATAATACATCTCACATTTAGAATTCAGGATTTTTATTCGATAATCTCCTCCTTAAATTCATTTCAAAACAAAATTCATTATCACTCTTTATATTCAACTTGGAGTATTAAGCCTAAGCCATGACAACGGTTACACTCCCCAGAATCCAACGGTCAAAACTCACCAAGAACCCAAAACTTCCGCCTTTTTCCTGATTTAGTAGTCTCCATTATTTAAATTTCAGGACGAAATTCCATTAACATGGGGAGACTGTAACATTCCTGATTTTTCGACTCTATTTTAAATTTATTTAAACGAATAAAATAACAACACGACATTAAAACATATACTTGTTCAAACCTACACCTCATTAATCGTTAGTCGATCGTATTCAATTCAAAGATTTAGAACTCATAATCATGTGGTAACACCTCCTAGAGTTAATCCAGTTAGTGATCCCGTTAGGTGTTCTGTTAAATCCTAACCAAGCTAATTATGTCAAAGCGGAAGTTGCAAGGGCTGATTTTGTAAATAACCAGAAACCCTAGTAGGCACGGTCGCGCCACGTTTTGGCACGGTCGCGCCTCGTCTGGAACGGTCGCGCCTAATGTTGGCACGGTCGTGCCTCAACTTGGCACGGTCGCGCCTCTTATAGGCACGGTCGCGCCTCACATCAGTTGAAACGTAAATGCAGCCTTTAATCGCAAGACCATTCGATTTCGTAACCGTTTCTCGTATTAACAGACCCAATTAAGAGTTTAATCATTTTAATTATCACAAATAAACCCATTTTGGTCGATCCCTCTCCTATACTATCTATATTCTCCATGTGACCAGCGATCTACTACAATCCTCTCAAACAAACACACAAACACATCATTCGATCCTCCCTAAAGCTTCAGAACACATTGAGTTAGCCGGAGTTGCAGCAGAAAGCACCGGAGACCACACCCGTCATAGCCGGAACTCGTCCCGACCGTAGGCCATCAATTCATCGTCTCACAGGGTAATTGAAACTTTCAAAACTATCTATTTATTCTATAGATCAAAAGCCCTGATCTAATTTAGACTCTCAAGATCGAAATTTACTCGAACTCGATCCTAAGTTTCATTTAAAAATGGTTTAATCGAATCCAACTTTAAACATATTTTAAACACAATTAATCTACACCAACAGACTCGTACTAACCATGTGAATGAAAGCCCTATACATTCCAGCACTATCAATATAAGAATCAATCAATTCGTTCCTGTTTTGAAAGAGACACGGTCGCGCTAATCATCTAGCGCGGTCGTGCCTCGGGAGACGCGGTCATGTCGACGTTCAGCGCGGTCGTGCGTCCTGCTCAAACCCAGTCATGCTTGTTGGCTAGACTTAATCGTACCCCAGAAGCATAGACACGGTCGTGCCTATCGAAGGCACGGTCGTGCCTAGTGGTTTGGCTAGTTGTCCTCTGTTTGACAAACACGGTCGCGCCCCGTCTAGAATGGTCGCGCCCGCCCTAGCACGATCGTGCCCTACCCTAGGCACGGTCATGTGTGTTGGCAGAATGTTTATAATCTTTTATATTTCTAAACAATTAGTACTTCAGATTAATTTCTAAAATAAAAATAATTGAATTTATAAAAATCTGTATTATTTTTATTTAGAAAGGATCAAATATTTAATCTTGAAATAAATAGAAATTATTTAAAGTTCAACATTTAATTTATAAACCCTACACTTCAATAATATTTTAATGTCTAAATTACATTATATAAATAAATGAATAAGGTAATAATTATTTATTTGATTTATAATTAAAAACATTTATTTAGTTATACTCAATTACATCTAACACTTACATTATTTTCATAAACAGTAATTATTTAATTTACATATTTAATTATTCCAAACTCAAACCTTATTAAAAAATGTTCTAAAAATATTTATTTCAAATCTTCCATTTTATACAATACTTTCAAGTACCAATCACTAACTTTATCCAATTTAACTTTAGATATAGACTTAGACTATTGTGCATTATTAATATACATTACACTCTAGGTTAACATTGTGCAATACAAGGATCACATTACTATCTAGTATCTCGTGTTAGCTACGCCTTCGAATCAAGTGAGTATTTCATAGCCCCTTTTACTCTTTTACATTTTTGGGGTGAAACATGAACTCTATCAAATTACATGTTTACATTTACACAAACAACACAAATACAAATCATATTTACATTCATGTGTGCAATTTGAGTTTTATGCCCGAGTGCTAGTTGTGCTAACTTTTGTATGCGATTATGTGCAATCATTAACTATTCAAGCCGACGGTTTTCAATGATAGATCTATTGAGTCTGACAAACCCACCCAGATTGGGGTGATTGATACCGACAACACAATTTTGTATGCTAGTTACAAAGGTTTGATTGTACTTGCTTACACAATAGTTGTTCCCCATAAATGCCTTATTTATCATGTTATGTAAGGATTTGTTTTACAAACTATATGTTATCTATATACAAACCTGTGTTATACTCACCAACTTTTTAGTTGACCTTATTTTATTCATGTTTCAGGTGTTTTCATATGAGTAGATCAAGATATGCTACACATAGGCTTTGGACCTAGTTAATCTTAATTCAAAAACAAATTGTATTTCATTATGTACTTTGAACTTGATTCATGATTGTTTGGATGTAAATGGATTTAACATATTACAATTTAGTCAACCTTGAGCTCATGAACAGTCTACATGTCTCGCCCCTATGATTCCGCCATCGGTTGGGGTGTGACACCTTGCGCACTTGCTAAGTGTGCAAGCATCAGCTGGTTAGGAAAGTCAGTATGTTCGCCTAATTCAGAATGGTTAAACCGTTAGAGTCGGGATTGGTCTGATGTGTATTTAACTAATCAATTCAGATCGGAAGTGACGTTGTTGAACCTTTTTTTAGGACAACCCAGATTAGCTTATCAGGTGAGTTCTAGAAGCCCTTCTTTAAATGTTTTAATTAATGTTTTGGGCTGGTGTGAATACATACGAAATGATGTTTTTACGAAATGATGTTTTACGAAACGATGTTTACGAAATGACGTTTATGAAATAATGTTTATGAAGGATGATGTTTACGAGATGATGTTTATGAAATGTTTTGCCAAATGAAGTTTACGAAAGGTTTACAAAAGAGATGATGTTTTGTTTAATAAAACGTACGAACGCTTTAACTGAGATGAGGTAAAGGTTCTATGAAAGTCACAAATAAATGAATTTGCCACGAGTTCCTACGGGAGCTAGGGTATGTATGTATGTATGTATGTATGTATGTATGTATGTATGTATGTATGTATGAATTGGCCTCACCCTTACGGGGGGCCTCTGTGGCTGGCTAACGGTTGGACAAATGGTTGAGGATGGAGTGACGACGGTCACCCATGGGATTACCGGGATCCCGATGGAAGGTACTATTCCTTTCGGGGAAATAGTGCCTAAGTTATGTTCTGTCTACCTAGAGGTAACGAGCCTTAGGAGACATATGTTTGGTCCACCTAGAGGTAACGAGCCTTAGGAGACATATGTTTGGTCCACCTAGAGGTAACGAACCTTAGGAGACCTGGGTGACGGATGTCTTAGACCTAACGAGCCTTAAGTTCATCCGCTGGTATGCGATGTATGGAAATGACGGTTAAGAGAAGGCGTATATTCGATTCATGTTGACTTATGTTATGATGCTATGTTACGATGTTATGATGATGTTAAGTTATTGCATGTTTTACGTACGCTTTTGTTAAACAAATGTATGTTATGTTTTTGGCAAAATGTTTATGTTAGAGTTTTACGTAAAGCTAGAACTCACCAGCGTAGCTGACTTTTAGTATGCACATTCAGGTTAAGGGCAGGTTATGATGATGGATGGTGATGCTGGGCGGCTTGATGAGTTACCCGGATGATATGAAGACTGGCATCCCATTATGCTTCATTTATGTTATGTTTTATGTTTAAGACAATGTTACGCTTCCACATGTTTGAACAACTTTTAATTATGTTGAATAAATGATTCCGCTGCGTTATTTTGATATTCAAAGTTTAAGAACTGTTTGTGAATGAGTAAATCCAACAAGTGAGGCATCCCGGGTTTGGGGCCTTACATTTGTACTACCAATTGTTCGTGTTATATACAACAGACACTACAAGTGAGTTTACATAGCCCCTTTTCCACTTTTACATTCTTTGGGGTGAAACTTGATTACATACAAACTATTTGCAATTATTACAATTCAAACATTATGATCATGTGTGCAATTTGTGCCTTATGCTTGAACACTATTTGTGCAAACCACATTTACATACTTTTTGTGCATAGTGCAAGTGCAATCATTAACTCTATACAAGCCGACGGTATACAATGATAGATCTATTGAGTCTGACCAACCCACCCGATTAGGGTGATTGTTGCCGAAAACACTTAAGGATAACTGTTGTGTTATGTCTGTCAGTCACAAGGTTTGATTGTACGCCCCAGTTTAAATTATAGTGATTCTCCATAATTGTCTTATTAAACCATGATATCATATGAATTGTACACAAACTTTGATTATTATTTGTGGTGTCAAAACCTATGTTTGCCCACCAACTATTTTTAGTTGACCTTGTTCTCATCATGTTTCAGGTACTAGTGTTTAAGATCAAATGCAAGATACTACATATAGGGTTTGGACTTAGAGAACAAAGAATTTGAACATGTTGATGTATCATATTTTGGTTGTTGATTGAACTTATGTAATGAAATCATGATTTAATAAACATATGAAATTATAGTTGATCATGTGCTTATTAACAGTCTACACGTCCGTCCCGACGTATTCCGCCGTCGGTTGGGGTGTGAAAGATTGGTATCAGAGCCATGGTTATAGAAAATTAGGTTATTAGAAACCGATGACCTAGTCTATAACCTTAGGATACCCCTTGTGTGATTATCATACATGTTATCTTAGGTATTACATTGCATGATACAATACATGGTATTTTATGTGCTACGTTACTTGATAACTTACCTGTTTACAAAAGAATTGCTATTCAGGTAATACCTTATTTGTCACACTGTTTGATTACATGCTACCTAGTTGATTCCATGAAATATCATCCTAAGCTTTACTATACACTTGTTTCTATCTAAGACTTCATACACCCTCATTTTTACACACTGAGAATTATATCAGCATCATCATTTGTGAACAAAATTTAAACTCTTAGGCCTAAAGCCTATTAAAATTTTAAAATCCCGTCAAAGTTTTGAGTTCTTAAAATTAGTAAAAAACATGTGCAATCTGGAAGGGTGAATGTCTGTACTCTGGGTCTTCTGTCTAGGAAAGCATTTCATATAAATCCAAATCAACAAAAGGATCTGTATGCTTTCTTGGGAATTTCCGAAGTGAGTGTTCACCTATAGGCTAAAGCATGTCTTATTGAAAGTATATGAATCTGAACTAGTTTGATTTGTCAAAGTATCCATTTGGTTATGATACCAGATGAGTACAATCTAAACACCATCCTTTTGTTTGTTGCAATTTAGTACACATACTTAAATCTTTCTTTATAAACTAACTATTTTATTAACATCATTATCTCGTTCAAACAAAACTTTTATCAAACCCTTAGTTTATAGATATTATCTGGAATATAAATTTTCTATAAAACATTTCACCTTATTACAAAACTTAATACAACTTGTTTTTCAAAGACATTATCTTAAGTAATAATTAATTATGACTTTTATTTCGTTAAATTAATTATTATTAAACCGTGGCTTAATTATTAAATAATTTAGTCACTATTTTCCTTTGAAACATCCTCTTCATGATAATTAAAATTAAATAAAAGGTTTTTATTTATTTATTCATTTATCTAGTTATTCAACTTATTATTTTCACTATTTTATTAATTTACAAACAAAAATAAATTACAATTACTTGTTTATTTACAAAAAAAAAGGCACAAATCAGTTATTCGTAAGCATGTTACTCTAAATACTTGCAAAATCTTCTCATTATCTTGCACCTTCGGAAATGTATGAGCGTACTAAGCACTTCAATGAGATAAATCATTTCGCATAGGCGTTAGCCATCCATATAAACCATAACAAGATTAAAAATTTAAAAGCCAACTACCTGCATTACACATAAACGACAAGCAACCCACTTGTCCGCAGCACTTGACCACATACAAAATTCGATAGTTTACTCATGAGATTCAATAAGTTACATATGAGCATTCACATGATACATAACACTAGATTTATCACATGATACATGAAGCTTGCTTGTTTGCAATATACATAATATTAGATTTAGCACGTGATACATAATACTAAATTGATCACATAATACTTGAAACTTGGTTGTTTACAATATCTAATACTAGATTTATCACATAATACATGAAACTTGGTTGTTTACAATATACATAATACTAGATTGATCACATGATGCATGAAACTTGGTTATTTACAATATACATGGTACTAGATTGATCACATGATACATGATACTTGGTTGAATACAATATACAAGATACTAGATTGATCACATTATACATGAGACTTGGTTGTTTACAATATACATGATACTAAATTGATCACATTATACATGAAACTTATTTGTTTACAATATACATGATACTAAATTGATCACATTATACATGAAACTTATTTGTTTACAATATACATGATACTAAGTTGTTCACATTATACATGAAACTTATTGGCTTACAATGTACATGATACTAGATTAAACATGAAACTTGGATGTTTACATTATACACAGAACTAGATTGGGTACAATTGTTGCAATTGATGGATCACAAGGCATAATATTTCACTTTACCCATGAAAGTTGAAAGCTACAAACTTTTAAGCTACTCGGGGTTTGACGTATTTTTGTTCAAACACGAGAAAACTGTAAAACTTTAAAACTACTCGGGGTTTGACGTATTCTTGTTCAAACGCGAGGAAGCTATAAACTTTGAGTACTCGGGGTTTGACGTATTCTTGTTCAAACACGAGGGAGCTATAAACTTTATGGGTAATCTTGAGGATCATGCCATCTACCTAGGACAACCACATATAGTGTTGTGCCACATTGTTATTCTTTTATTCATTGACTAATTTTATGTTAGCAACCCACGTGTGAAAACAGTAGTTATGAATTAAGTGATCAAGTGCCCCCTCTTGACCCACACACAATGGGATGATCTATACGGACCATGCGATAAATTGAGTAATTACGGGTGCACGCGTAATTATAAAGCCAGCGCAAGGAAAACATAGTGAACTTTGTTGTGTGTTATGACATAAACCCTATCATGATATATAATAACGAAACTAATGTGACATGATAAGGGCATGGTGGATACGCCGCTGGTACTTCCTATATATAAGTGTTCATGTTATATTGTCAGTAGTAACCAAATCAGGTATTTCTGGTGTCCTTTTACTCGTCAAAAACCAGGGATCAAAAGCCCCATCTTTCCGATTTGTACCTATGCACGAACACGGTAAATCGCGTGGCTAGGGTTTCGGGCTTTCGTATTGGGGACGAAGGGTGGTTTTGCTTAAGGGTTTTCAAATTTCGCACTCAGTTATTTTTAAGGCATTCGCCCATATACACCGGTAAAGCTCTTGACAAGTATAGAAGGGGTCATGGGTTCGAAACCAGCCCCACACCCGTTTTGCCTTCTGTTGATGCCCAAACCCGTTTCTCCTGCTGACTACACGTTCATAACTTGTTAAAACCAGTTTCTATCACCACTAACCTTTGGGTCTTGTGGTAAGACGCGCATGTCACTCAGGAGCCACTCGGGTTCGAACCGGGTGGTCCTCATCTATTTTTTTGGGCATGTTTAACCTCCCACAAGTTTTACAAAATATGTTTTATGAAACCTACACTCTATAGAATTGATTTAGTAAAATAATTAACAAATTTTAATGGGATACAATTACTCTTACAATTTAAATTGTTTTAAAACTTTATTTCCAATATAAAACCACTTAAGATTATTTTAAATATAATAGCTATATTACAAACAAAGTATTGAAATTTAAATTGCAAATTTTGATAAGATTTTATAAAATCTACTTAACCATTTTATACCCCTACGTAATTAAAAAACTAATTCACGGTTAAACATAATTAAACAAACTCTTAGATATATATATAAATATATATATATATACATATATATATATATATATATACTCCTAAATACCCACTTTTGAGACACATTTTTCTTAATAAATAAAAAGGAATTTAATTATTTTAATGACATATCCGTTTAAAAGTCTTTTTACACAAAACCCTAAAATAATTATCATTTCCTTTAATTCATATATATGCTTTGATTTCACATTAAACTCCTTTCATTCAAATACAAACACCAACTTACACACATCCATTTTATGAGGTTACATAAACATTTTGTACAATCCCCACATTCACGTAACTAAATTCTTACTCAAATCCCAAGGACTTTAAACTTTGCCTAGACTCTTGTGCAAATCAGTGAATAGATACATATAATTCATTTATAGGTTGACATTGGGATTAGACTAATCATTTGTACTACATATTGTTCGTGTTATCTACAACAGACACTACAAGTGAGTTTACATAGCCCTTTTTCCACTTTTACATTCTTTGGGGTGAAACATGATTACATACAAACTATTTGGAATTATTACAATTCAAACATTATGATCATGTGTGCAATTTGTGCCTTATGCTTGAACACTACTTGTACAAACAACATTTACATAGTTTTTGTGCATAGTGCAAGTGCAATCATTAACTCTGTACAAGCCGACGGTATACAATGATAGATCTATTGAGTCTGACCAACCCACCCGGTTAGGGTGATTGTTGCTGAAAACACTTACGGATAACTGTTATGTTATGCCTAACACTTAAGGATAACTGTTGTGTTATGCCTACCAGTCACAAGGTTTGATTGTACGCCCCAGTTTAAACTATATTGATTCTTCATAATTGTCTTATTAAACCATGATAACATATGAATTGTACACAAACGTTGATTATTATTTGTGGTGTTATAACCTATGTATGTTCACCAACTATTTTTAGTTGACCTTGTTCTCATCATGTTTCAGGTATTAGTGTTTGAGATCATATGCAAGATACAACATATAGGGTTTGGACTTAGTGAACAAGAATTTGAACATGTTGATGTATCAGATTTTGGTTGTTGATTGAACTTATGTAATGAAATCAAGATTTAATAAACATATGTAATTATAGTTGATCATGTGCTTATGAACAGTCTACACGTCCGTCCCGACGTATTCCGCCGTCGGTTGGGGTGTGACAGATTGGTATCAGAGCCATGGTTATAGAGAATTAGGTTAATAGAAACCGATGACCTAGTCTATAACCTTATGATACCCCTTGTGTGATTATCCTACATGTTATCTTAGGTATTACATTGCATGATACAATACATAGTATTTTATGTGGTACTTTACTTGATAACTTACATGTTTACAAAAGAATTGCTATTCAGGTAATACCTTATTTGTCACACTGTTTGATTACATGCTACCTACTTGATTCCATGAAATATCATACTTAAGGATAATTGTTGTGTTATGTCTATCAGTCACAAGGTTTGATTGTACACCCCAGTTTAAACTATAGTGATTCTCCATAATTGCCTTATTAAACCATGATATCATATGAATTGTACACAAACTTTGATTATTATTTGTGGTGTCAAAACCTATGTATGCTCACCAACTATTTTTAGTTGACCTTGTTCTCATCATGTTTTAGGTACTAGTGTTTGAGATCATATGCAAGATACTACATATAGGGTTTGGACTTAGTGAACAAAGAATTTGAACATGTTGATGTATCAGATTTTGGTTGTTGATTGAACTTATGTAATGAAATCATGATTTAATAAACATATGAAATTATAGTTGATCGGGTGCTTGTGAACAGTCTACACGTCCGCCCCGACGTATTCCGTCGTCGGTTGGGGTGTGACAATTGTCATGAGAGATTGTGGGGTGATTTAACAATTTAGTGATTAGACGTTTATGTGGTGTGATGATTATTTCAAATATTGACTATTTGATTTTGACATTGAGTGCGAGTTATACCGCGAGACGATTTGGGTATGATAAATGATAGTTGCATGGGTGATAGCTTGCTATTGATGGTGCAGTGTAAATTAGGTGTGATTATGTATGATGGTATGAGTAGACCTGTGTAGACCTGAGTTTTGATTACTTGTGTGCGTCTAAGGTCAGTGTCACCTATGTGTTATGCTAGGTGATGTGTGAAGTGTAAGGGGCTGTTTAGCCTTACTATGATGTTGAATGTCTTTATATCTTAAGGCATAGATCTTCGCGAGGTAAATGTTTTGGTGCTTAAGGGCATGAGAGAGTTTTGTGAATAAACTTGTATGTCGTTAATTGAGTTGGTTATGAGTATGAGTTATTTGTGTCACGTACTTAATAGTCATGGCGGGAGATCAAGGGCAAGCTTGATATTGTGTCTAGCATTAGTCAGACGGGAGATCAAGCGTAAACTTGATATTGTGTCTGGCATAAGTCAGGTGGGAGACCAAGTGTAAGCTTGGTATGGTGTTGACATCTGTCAACAGGTTATTGTGTCTGACGACAGTCAGGCGGGAGATCGTGTTTGCTTGTGTTTTTGGGCCAGACAACATGATATACTTGTGTGTCTATAAATGACAAGGTCATATTGTATGCGCGTAGATGTACCCAGATCTATCTAGTTGTGCATGTGCACTTTGTGCGAGTTAGAAGGTTGAGTTACTTGTACATGTGTAGAACAATGTGTGTTCTGTAGTTATGTATGTTGGTGTGTGTCGTTGTAGTACACGCTTAGTAGTGCATAGGACGGATGGTTAGTGTGCTCAAGTATGGTATTTCTATCTTAACGATTCTCTCGACGTTGATACATCGAGGCGATGCAAGGAGTTTGACGTCTTTCTAAGCGACCAGTGAGGTGCTCTTAGGAGATGTCTATGCTTATATCTCGGGAATTAGGAGCACGAAGCCAATGGGCGGATTTATGAGAATAGAATATGAAAGCGTTTACGTCGACGTTTGACCAGAAAAGCTTACGATGAGATCAAGGTGATGACGCTGAAGATTTCAGCACAAAGTTAACAAGATGACGAAGGACCTTCATGGAACACGTTCTATATGAAGAATTCAGTCAAGATGAGACACCAAAAGGTTTGGGATGTTTTTCCCTGGGCGAGACGACGAATAGCTGAGGCTTGTGAGTAGGCGGAATTCATGTTCGTACATGATAAATGAGATGCGGTCGGGGATCACACGGTAATGGTAGAGCAACATAGAGAAAGGTAAAACTCACGAGGGGCACGTGCAAGATTGCACGTAAGTGACTAAGAAGGATATGCCTACGTTGGTAAATCCAAGACCAACTTAATATGAGCTCCTGTGGAGCATTTGAGGGAAGCAAGCGTTTAGATGATTGAAACGGACACGACAAAAGTAAATGAGCCTTGCAAAACATCAAGAGCTGATGAAGATGACCCTAGTGTTGGGTATATGTGCACGTACTTGAAGGACGTATGTAACGCATGATAATGAAGTAAAGAGATATTGTGGTAGAGAAACTTGGTGGGGACCGGTGTTACTTAGCACAAGCTCCTGAAGATCATCGAAGAAGTACATTAGTGGTGCCCTTATGGGTAGAGCAATGGGCTAAAGTTTGCGAAATCATCGCAGGATGGTGATCAAGGATGAGGCAAGAAGTACGACGACTTCACTTTGGAAGGATGGAGAATGAATCCGTCCATGAAAGTTAACGAACCTACTTGAGAGGATGATCGTCAGAGTGACGAGACCTTTAGGGTTATACGAGAGACAAAGGCAATCGTGCCAGTGAACTAGAATGAAACGTGACAAGTGAGAGGAAAATTGGTAGTGTTGTGCTACATAGCACCAGGGATGGTATATACGACATTGTTAAGAACGGTAAGAGTAATGAGGCAGTGTCAAGGTGAATGTTGGCACCAAATGATTTGGGTGCACGAGAATATGATGTGTGGTTTTTACCGACGCAGGATTCGAGGACGAATCCTCTTTTAAGGGGGATAGACTTGTAACATCCCGAAAATCCGTTGACTTATGAGTCGGGTTATGGAGGGGTCCGAATTCTCCCTTTAACGACTTTGAACCATAAAGATTCCACGTAAAGCTTGGTTGGTCAATGTTAAGGGACCCGATTAGTCGATATTGCAAAAGTTTGAGATAGAAACGCACGAAATAGGAAAGGAGGGACCCGAATGTATTATTCGTAGGTTTATAAGCCATCTTATGTCAAAACTCCAGGCCATTCGGCCTAGGGGAATACTCGACGGCAACAGGAAAGCGGTGCAAGGGAGAGCACCGGAAAAAGGTGGTCTCGAGGAGGTTTCACTTCGGAATCGAGCAGGGAGTTTCGTACTTCGTCAAGGTATTCCTCGTTTAAATCTCCGTACGTTTTTTTTGTTAGTGTTTGGTTGTGTGTGTATGAGAACTCGGCATAGGGTTTGTATGGTGGCTCGGCCGAGAACAGTAGTGAAGGCGAAGACGAGGTGGATGCCGACGGTAGTGGTGGTAGCAGCGTGACATGGTGGTGACCCGAGATAGGGTGGCGACTCGATGGTGGTTGCAGGGTGATGAGGAGGCCGGTGGCCGAGAGGAAGAGAGATGACAGTGAAGGTGGTGGTGGCTTCGGCTACCGCTGGGAACGTAGACGACAGCATGGGTGGTGCCGGTGGATGTGGGAGCCGGCTGAGGTGGTGCCTCATGGCGGCGGACGGTGAACTAGTGGTGGTGGTGCGGTTTCCACGTGAAAGAAAACCCGAATATAATGGATAGTAAAGTGACGGGGACGCAAGGGTACAACGCGAAGATGATGCACAGTGGTGGTGGCATACGACGGTGGTTCATGGTGGTGATGTACGGGGGCAGGGGCTCACGGCATCGAGCTAGGAGGAGGAGGGAATCGAGGGAACACCTGATTAGGGTTTGGTGAGCTTAGAGTTTGCATGGTGTGGTTTCGACATGCATGGGGAGCTCGGATTGTGTACATGTAATCCTTGAGACCAAGGCTTTGCATGGCACGTGAACATGCATGCATGCGGGCTCCAGACGGGTCCAGGGTAACCCGGCTTAGACGCTTACGTGAATTAGAGTTCTGGCATGGATGAAAGGATGTGCATATGAGAAGAGTATCGGAAATAATTATACTTATACGTAATTGACGCAAGTCTAAGACGTACTCTGACTATGCGATCTTACGTTGACAGGTTCAGGTTTCGTGTGAGGACACCGTTGCAGTGCAGGAGTCAGATCTTTGTAACGGTGAGTTCCTAATCTCCTCTTTTAAATGTTTTAAACGCTTTGGGGCTATCGCACATACTTTCAAGACGCGTTTTATTACGTTAAATGTGTAAAGAGTTTTGGGGTTTAACCCGGTGAGTTTATGAAATCAAGTATTTAAATATAGGGCAAAGGGACTATGTGTTGTCGTTTGAATGTGTATGATAAAGGTGACCATGTGGTCGTGGGTTGTATAGGAACCTATTAGGGGTGAGTCGGGATTGTAATTAAAGGTCATATGGGTATGACTAGAAGGTATCGCACGGTGTGCATGTACGTAGTATGTGCTTCGATAATAAGACATAGTATCAGTATGTGTGTTGCTACATTAGCATTGTATTGTGTTGTGAGTTAATCGGGGCGAGTCGGGATATAACTCAATGCTTGGGTCAACAGTTGATTTGTGTGTCGCTTTATGTGTTGGGTCAATCCTAATAGACTCTCAATCGATGTTCCTATGGATACAAGATAGTAAACCATAAACCAATCACATGCACATAGCTAGCGACCTAATATGCAACCATACATGAAAGACATTCACAAAGCAGCATACGGAACTTTCAATAGATTATAAATCAAGATCAAATACGCATATACATCCAATCAAACAAAACCAAGTTCTTTACTTTAACGTTAATCCATCAACAAATATCCGAAATCCGAAATCAAACCAATTAACAAAACATAATCATCAAAATCTAGGTAGTTCAAGAAATCTAGCCTACTACCATCATCAAAACATCAACACAAAGTCTAATATTCAGAATCATAGTGCAAGATAGATGAATCAAATAACAAAAGATAAGAAACATAAACCGAAAAGACGATAATCCAATCGATCCACGCATCCAACGCTTCATTTCTTGATCCCTTGAGACTTCTCCCACTCAAAATCGCCAAAAAGATTCAACCTTTGCGTCTGGAATCGAATTTTCAACCCTAGAAACGGACTTAAGCTTTTATACCATGAAAATACCTAAAAATCTGCGTAATTGGGGTCTCCCGCGTACCGCGTGGCCCAGGAGTGAAGTCTCTCGCGTACCGCGAGAGATAAGATAGTTGCGCACGTTTTCCTGAATTCACACCCCTCGTGTACCGCGAGGGGGAAGGCTCTCATGTCTCGCGTACCGCGAGGCACCCACTTTCACAGAAAGTTTCCTTGTTTTCTCGTTTTTCCTCGTTCGCTCGTTCCTTCACCATACTTGCTCGTTTAAGCTCCAAACTCACCTGATTACCTACAAAACATGGCACAAATCAATACTAACTGTAAACGACTCAATATGACTCGAAAACTATACAAAAACGACATGAAATAGGATGGAAATGCATGTGTGCTTTGCAACACATCAAAGCCAAAGCAATACTCTTCGTGACCTGATCATTTTCGAGATATTTACTTTCTTGTTGTTTACTATTATGCTATTTACATTCTTGTTACACACATCACGCACTGTTTATATTACAATATAAACACTTATACATAATCAATTCATCATTTAAACACCTCCAATTATAAAACCCCCAAATTAGGTTCTCAAGAACCTTAATTTCTAAATCATCAAATTGATTGAGGTTTCTTATCAATTAATGTGTCTATTACCACCATAAACACTTACCAACCCTCAATCCATCATTTAAACATCCTCAAATAGAAAATCCCCCAAATTCCCTTCAAGAACCCTAATTCTTGAATCTACAAATTGGATGTGATCATGATGTTATTTACCACCCTTAACATTCAATCAAGCTAGATTATCACTTTTATCAAGTTAATAATCTCTTTAGCTTGATTTCCTCCAAAACCCACCAAGAACATCATTAATGGTGGAATCAAAATGAAAGAAGAGTCTTACTTGATGTTAGGAAGAAGAAGAGCACACCAACTCCTTCAAATCCAAGCATACAACTCTGGAAATTCGATTTGCTCATGATCTCCTCTTCCTCCTCTTTCTTTCTTTCCTAAAATCGCAATACACGCACACACACGTATGTGTGTCTGCGTTTTTTCCTCCACTAAAACAAGGAAAAATGCCTTATTTACACAGTCAGACCTTCATCTTTCAATTTTGACTCCTTAAACCACAAGTTTGGTCAAAACCAATTTGCAATTAAAACCTCCAACTTTCCTTTATTTAAATATTCCCACTACAATATTATTAATATATTATAGGGCAAACCCGAAAGTTGGTTCGTTAGAAAGAAAATCCACCAACTTGCAAGAGCACACGTTCTCCACGATTACATTGAGTTACAAACCTGAACTAAATTCCTAATAGGGTTTGATAAGGAGTAAAATGGCAAGCACATATGAAGGAAGCATAATCATTACTTGAAACTTCATTTGAAGAAGCTTACTGTAGTTTGGATTTGCACATAAAAAGGAATATAGCTTCCACGATATGAAATAACGAGTGGATGAAAATGCAACCTCAATCTCTAGTATAGTAATACAGTGACCAAGCAATAGAGGATTCGAATGTCAGTAGGGTCTTTGTAGATTCCATATGAATCTTAGAACACTGAAATCCAAAACTCTCCATTTTTTTTAGATTGTAACCCATCCAATCTTCCACATCAGCAAACGAATGTAGCAAAATACCAACAAAACCTGTTAATTAATGAGGCTGAAATTGGGGTAGCATGTCTTAGAAAATGAAGTAAGTTACCAAACAAAAATAAACAGAAGTAGCCAAAACCTTTTCAAAAGAAATGTTATTACAAAACATTGAGGCTCAAATATGTTGTATCATCATAGCAACAAAGCTACACCGCCATGGCTGCAACTAAGGTTGCAAACGGACTACTGAAGACGTACCAGATTATCGAGGTTCAGATCTATATAAAATATTGTGTTTTGATGCAATGGGTATTGCAAGCGGGGAACCCAACTTGACGACCTCGTATTCTGTCACGTCAACACGCCAATCTTGGCTTTAGTCATCATAGCCTCCTACCAACAAAACCCGCTTATTAAACGCAATTGGCTGAAATTGGGGTAGCATGTCTTAGAAAACTAAGCAAGTCACCAAACCAAAGTAAACAAAAGTAGCCAAAACGTTTTCAAAAGAAATTTTATTGCAAAACATTGAGGCTCGGATCTGTTGTTTCATCATAACAAACTACACCGCCATGGTTACAACTAAGGTTGCAAGTGGAGTGGCACTTGCTATCCTCGAAACATGGCACACCAAGACGTAGTGGATATCAATCCCGATTAGGTCATGTTCAGTCATCATAGCCTTTAAACCACCTAAAAGCAACCCAACAAATTATGTGGATTCAATTATTGTGTGTGGAGAAGCATCCAAACTAAATCCACATCTCTGTATAAGAAAATTTGACAAACATAAATATAAAAGCAATCAGAGTACAAAAAGAGGAAAGTAATTTCTAACCTTCTAGCCATTATATGCATCCAGAACATGTATGTTGTTATTTTTGGGTCAAAACTACTCATATCCAACCCATTTAAATTTGTCAAGTGTTTCTTAAATCCAAATCACTCATTCAAATTATTGTTTGGTATGCTTTAATATACATATAATTATTGTGGTGAAACAAATATGCCATTAGGGCAAAGAAAGCCATAACCACAGCGCTTCACGCTTAGCCTGCTTGTACATAAGGCATAAAAACATGTAACTTACTATTCATAAGGGTTCTCTTCTAAATAGATTAAAGTTCCTGAAATCCAAAGATCTTATGCAATTAAACATCACATCTTTAGTCAAGGAATTCCAAATGCAAAATTTTATGTTATTTAATACGAATATATAAAAATTGGGAAAAAACTTATAAGGATTTACCTTATAGAGACTATCATCACTCCCAGAAGCATCAAATGGTACCACTCCGCACACAATCGCCACTTAGGGTCCCCCAAAAGCAAGAACCCGGTGGCGGTGTTCGTTCAGGGTGACAACTAGCTAGCAGCAACACCGGGCATCGAATTATTATGGTGAAACAGATCTGCCATTAGGGCAAACAAAGCCACAACCACGGCGCTTCACCCTTAGCATGCTTGTACATAAGACATAAAAACATGTAACTTATATTCAAAAGGGTTCTCTTCTAAACAGGTTAAAGTTCCTAAAATCCAAACCCTAGCGGCCATCGCGTCTAACTAAACCACCGCGCACACAACCGCCGCCTAGGGTTTCGCAAAAGTGATAATCCGGTGGTGATGTTCGCTCAGGGTCACATCTGGCTTGCGGTGACACCCATCATTGAATTTTGAATTTTGTTTATCTATTTTTATTGGATTTATTGATATGGTCAAGGTATTATCACAAATGGCTAGCAGCGACACCCATTATCAAATTTGTGTGGTGAAATAGATCTGCCATCACGGCAAACAAAGATCTCCCGGAAGAGAAATCCTACGCCAGAAGGAGCAGCGTAGAGAAGAAGCGTAGACAAGAAATGAGGCAAAAGGTGGATAAACTGAAAGAAAAGGCAGTCAACTTGTACCCACGGCTTATAATGTTGTAAAACCGTGTTCTTACCATTCAACCTTGTAGGTCCCGGGAGCCTCGTCACGCAGCGGAGATAACACGGACCTGTTCTGTGATTTGTGTGGGAACCAAGAAACGAGACAGAGAAACACGAACATAAACAAAATATAATGAAACGATACGTAATCCATAACATAGAAGTCATCCCGTATTACAGACTACATACCGAAGGAGCACACATCTCTCATCTAAGCTCACGGTCCAGGGGTCGGGAGAGCTCGTCCCGACCCGGACACCTCTCAACCTTGTTCCAGAAGTTCCACCTACAAATGAGGCCATCATCTCATATTTATAGGGGAAGGAACACTACATGCGTACTTGTCTAAGTACGCAGGGTTTGGTCATGCATACTTACTAAGTACGCAGGACCAAACTGGTGTGCAGGCTAAGTACTCAGGAACACCCTCCTGCATACTAGCCACGTACACCGATACATAGAATTTTATCTATAGTTACCAAAACATGCTTCTACAAACTCCCTCTTAACTATAACATCAAATTCTATCTATCACTAACATTGATATGCATTAGTTTACAAAGAATGTCCTAACAGACTTCCTCTAAACTAATGACATCAAGTGTCTTCTGGCGAGACTTGATCTTCTGGCATTCCACTTGAGATCTTCAAATCTTCAAACTTCAGTCTTAAGTTGTCGAGTGATGACACACACGACTCCCTCTTAACTGTAGCTTTCATTGTAGACCAAACCAAGTTCTTCAATAGGAATTCTAGTAAGATAAACTTATATCTTCAACTAGATGTGTCCAACTCTATCATGTATCTTCACGAGTTAACCAAATTCCCGAAGATGTTCATTTCCAATATCCACTTTCAGTTTAACCTCCATCTGACTAGACCAGAAACAAGAGTATGTTTCCTATCCCATCGGCCAATGATAAAAGGTTCCATCTTCAACTAATAATCCAACGGATATCCAGCTTCATCTTGAAAACACTTGATAGAATCAAACACAAAATCATGCTCAGCAGTGATCACCTTATATCCAAAGTCCAACATTCTTCAATTAGATCTTCATTCCTAGTTTACACCTCCTAATCTTTATACGTTCACCGCGGTGAAGTTCCATAACTAGGTTGTCTATCTGGATTCTGCCCAGATCCCAAGTGAGAAATCCCATCATAATTGAATCACTCAAATCTTGAACACAGGCTTGACCAATGAGCATGAAAAATATAGTTTACACGAGAAATCACAGTTGATGATACATTTATTTTTATCCCCCTCATTTCTCTGTAAACTATGACCAGCTTCATCATCACGCCACTCAAATCCTCAAAAAGCACAACTAGCCAACTCCAGGATTTTATTCTTTTATTCCTTTGCAAAGATCCAAAACAGCAAATCCTTGGGTTCAAGTTGTTCCAGTATTCATCCCCTATTAAAGAAGTATCCTGGATACTCGTATCCTACATATTCAGGTTTGAATACCTAAACAAGATGATTCTCTTTCCAAAAGACCCAAAGCAGCCACTTCACAAATAGAACGAGACCTTTAGCCGATGACGACCCAATTGCTCCCATTAGTTCAGCATTCATACCCTATTAAATAAGTATCCCGGATACTCGTATCCCACATTTTCAGGTATGAACACTTAAACACTGTATGACAAGTGGTATTATCCAACAAAAATCTCGTCCATATTTTGCCAAGCCACATCGTATACAAATTTTGGTCCGGAAAAACCAAAATTACTATCTTCTCCAAAATGGCCCGAAACAAGCTTACAAATGATTCCTAAAAAATTTAGCTAAGAAAAGTTTTCCCGCCAAAAAAGTTTTTTTTCGCCAAGCCACATCGTATACAAATATTTTTTTTTGAATCCCAGGTGCTAGTTCATGCGTACTTAGTGAATACGCATATAAAGGGTGTTCATGCGTATTTAGTAAATACGCAAAACCAAGTGCTCATGCGTATTTGATAAGTTCGCAAAGCCAAAATGCCCATACGTACATGCTAAGTACGCAGAGGAAAATACTCATGCGTACTTAACAAGTACGCAGGACAACTTCTCATGCGTACTTAAAAAGTACGCAGGACAAAACTGGTGTGCAGGCTAAGTACTCAAGAACACCCTCCTGCGTACTAGCCACGTACACCGATACATAAAATTTTATCTATAGTTACCAAAACATGCTTTTACAAACCCCATGTTCTTTAAATAGAGTTTATAATGATACAAGAGCATAAAGATTTATAGATATGGTCAAGGTATTATCTTTTATTTACTTGAATTTTGAATTTTGTTTATCTATTTTTATTGGATTTATTGTTATCTAATCTCCTGACACGTATGAACTAGAACTCTCATATATGTTTTGGATTTTGGGATTTTAGAAGGATTAATTTTTGGATATTGATTATTATTTGCAAAACCCTTTGGTTATGAAGCTTTGATCACGTAGAGAATTCTTCATCCATTTGATTGCTATCCAATTCCATATTATTTGATATCAGAGCTCTTGGTTATCAAATGGCTACTCGTGAAAAAGATCGACCTTGCATTCGCAATACCGCCGACCGAGGCAAGGATGGAGTCTATCCCGATCCACATGATCTCAAGATCAAGAGGCTCCAACAAAGGATTCGAGATATTGAATGGGATCTTAAGATCAAGTGGCTCTGACAGAGGATCTGATATCTTGAGTTCCAACAGGAGATGCGCAACAAGAAAACAAAGTTGACAACAACGTCATCTGGGATGAAGGTGACGACAGAGAAGAGCATCTTTCTGGCCACCCACACCCCCGGTAAGTCGAGCTGATCTACGAGAAGACGAATCTGGTAAGGAGTGTTCATCGGAAGACGAACATGGATTCTATGAAGATGAGATTCAACTCGATGAGGAAGAATGTTCGTTTCTGCGAAAGGTTATTAGCGGAGTTACCATTCAAGAGGACGAACAGATGAACGATAAAGACAATACCGATCATGATGCTAGGCTTGAAGTGCGTGATATTTAAATTAAAATATTTTTTTTAATTTAAATGTAAGAGTCTTTCTTCTTAGTAAAAACCAGGTTCGATTACATTTCCCATTTCTTCTTAAATGAGATTGTTCTTCAGAGAAATATCCGAGATTTTATATTAGTGACTTGCATTCTCACTTTTAGATCTCTTTGCTTAGATTATCAATATGCCGATATATTCACGCGATAGCTCTTCACCAGATTCAGGTCCAGTCTAAGCGTTCGACCATCTACCGTTTGACTGCGGGGGACTATTAACCGAGATTATTGTTGTAGTATTTATTTGTATTGACTGTTTCCTAGAATAGCTCAATTCTGTTTTTTAAACTCCGGTATATATTCTTTTGAAATCAATGGAATGGTCAGCGATTATCTCATAATCACACCCGTAACGGTGAAGCTGAGTCAGCATGGGCAGCCAATTGTTTTCATGAGTTGGGCGTTGGGTGTCTCAATGTAAGTTTATAGAAAAGAAATGGTGGCAAAAGCCCTTCAGAGAGGACTAGAATATTTGAACACCGGAGCAACAAAAATGAAGAAATCATAAAACCGTTGGCCATTTGTGGAATAGTAGCCCTAAAACTTTTTATAGTGGAGGTCTTGGGTTCGAATACTGGCCACAGCAAAAAAGGGGGTCTCTGACCAGGTCAGCGGGTTTACCCAGTTGGGGGGTTCCTCCTGTGGTGGGCTGCCCTGAATATTCTAGGTGTTGCCACGGGGAAACCCAATTATCATAAAATATCTAAGTGTTGCCGTTAAAAAAAAAGATAAATCATAAACGGTTGAATAGCTAAGACCATTGTAGCAAATTGTAAGTTATAATCACAATTTTCACATTGTACTTTCTCTCTAATATCAAAATCAACCTTTATATAAATAAATTTTCGAAACTAAAACCTGTAGTTTTACGTATAAATATATTTTAATGTCTATATTTAGTTTTTTTTTTTTGAACGGCGAACATTAAATGTTGTGACGTTGCACCCCCGTCACATGGGAGAGCATCGTCCAACTCCGGCCAATATGTTGTTTTAACCGGGCCCACTTGGCGTCAGAGTCGGAGAGCATCCAAGGAAAAATCTCATCCAATACGGCCCCTTCCGGGCTTGAGGGAGAGCCGAGGCTTGAGGGAGAGCCGAGGCTTGAGGGAGAGCCGAGGCTCGAACCCTGGATCGGCGTGGGTAAACTCAGGTACATCAGCCTAAAAGCTAGGTCTCATTTGCATGTCACAGAAACTAACGTGAAGGGCAGGGATTGAACCTGGGTCACAAGAAACATCAGGTGTCTCCCTTACCACTCCACCACCAGCTCCTTAGCAAGTTTTTTTATTTTTCAACTTTTATTATTAAATGTAAAAACATATTTTTAAAATAAAAGGCCCCACTTACATGAACACAATAAAATAATAAAAAATATATATTCAACTAGTAATAATGTTTAATACAAATATTAAGGAGGTGTTTGGGATTACTTTTTGTTCTACTTATTGACTTATTAACTTTTCAAAAAAGTTAATAAGTTAAAAGTTTGTTTGGATAAACCAAAAGAAGAAAGAAAAATAGAGAGGAAAAAGAAGATTTCAAGAAGTAAGAAAAACTTACTTTTCAAAACTCATTAACTTTTTGCAAAAGTCAATAAAGAGTTTTCTAAAGTAATCCCAAACATGCCATAAATCGTAAACAAAAACACAATACAATAAATGAAAACAGACAAGAAATTTCTAAATCAAGAAATACAAAATGCACATCCCTCCCGAGGTAGCAAGAACAAATGATGAATTTGCATAAATGGAAGCAACAGATGAAGGAGTTAGGGTGGGACGACTGCCCGCATTGGTGGTCGGAACTCCAGAGGCCACACCGGTAGATGGTGGTGTCGTTAAGGTGGGCGTTGTATCAGATTCAGGCGCCAATGGTGGCGTTATATTTGATTCAGGCGTCGTATTTGGAGACAACGCCTCTGGGACCGAAGATGAACTTCCTGGTGATGGAGCCGGGCCTAATGCAGGTGGACCTATAATTTCGATATCAACAATAAGTATCTCTAATTGTAAAAACCCTTCAAATTTATAGGATTTGTATAAAATATCGATATATGAATACCTTTATAAAAAAGTTATAATCATTTGATGAGTTTATTTATTTAATTAATAAAAATAAAAACAATTCAGGACCAAGAAAATTTTCATTTGACTAGATTCGTTTATAAGTTTTACCATATGATTTAGTAGTGGCGGATCTAGAACAAAAGTTTAGGGGTAACGAAAAAAAAAAATTTGACCGTACATTCATGTAAATGAAACAAATTTTTTTTTACGGTACTTTCATGTAAACAAAAAAAAATTTTACCGTATTTTCATTTAAATGAAACAAATTTTTTTTACCGTACTTTCAGGTGAACAAATTTTTTTGACGGTAACATGCGACTGGCGAGGCAGACAGCGGAGGTGGAAGACTGGGGTTTGGCGGAGGCGGCGCGGGGCGGTGATCTCAGCTCAGGTTGAGCAGTTGGTCAAGTGGTCGGTCTCTGACTCTCACAGTTCCCGCTCTCTCTGTCTCTCTTCTTGGCCGGCCGCTTGGGTAAGTTGGGTTTGAGAATTGAGACTTTGAGGTATTGGGTTTTAATAAAAATTTGGGCTTGCTAAAGCCTAAATGTTTTATTAAAACACAATACCTCAAAACCTTTAATAGAATGTGGTGACTTTTTTATAAATTATTGGGTTTTTTATAAAATTTTGGACTTTTTATGAAGTGTTGAGTTTTAAAAAAAATTGAGGGCTAACGTAATTTTTTCTCAGGTGTAACGTAATTTTTGCTTATAGGTAACCGGATACATAAAACCGTAAAAACAAATTGCACTTCGCGTAAAAAGTTGAGGGGTAGCTTGGGCTACCCCCGGCTATATGCTACATCCGCCACTGTGATTTAGTTATCTAAAATAATGTTATCTCATTTTGTTGTCAAGTCAGTCCTAGTAGTATAATTAACATATATTTACATTTGAATTTCACTCGATTTCGTTTGTAGTTTTTCCATTTCGCTCGAAATCATCATTTAGTGAAAACAAGTGTAAATCGATGATTATTATGCTACCGAGACTGCCCTTGCCAACAAAAAAACGAAAGCTAGAATTATTACTGGTCAAATCGATGATTACTTGTTATTTATTTTTTCATAACATAGATATTTAGAGGTCGTGAGGAGTTTTTAGTTATTCCATTTTTTTAGTAAATTGTAAGTTATAAAAATTCTGTAATTTATAATTTAATATTCTTGTATATAATATTTAAATTTCCTACAAAAATGGAAATTTACCTGGTGGGGGAATAGCCGCACCGCAGGAGCTGCAATTTCGAAATACTGATATTAATATTCAGTAGAAACATAATATGACGATATTTGTAACAAATTTACATGGACACAAAAGTTTTAGTAACAAAGTACTCACTGACCTTTACACTGAAGAGGCACACCGGGCATTCGGCACGCGCGGGGTAGAGAAATGGCAAGGGTCCGGTTTACAGGGATTTGGAAGGGTACACTACCCGTAACAATAAGACAGACAATCAGTACCACGACTCGTGAGTGACTTGAGTGAATTGCAACAGTCGGAAGTTGGTGTTGAAGTACCATTGGTGGTGCTATTGGTTATGAAGTTCAAACACTGTGTAAAGCTTGTGATCATTGAAGTTGAGCACGGAGTGGTAATTTGAGAGTAAACCGGTGCAACCTCTAAACATAGTGCCACGACCAAGGTTAAAAGCAAGGGCGAAGCTATGAAGGGGCCAGGGAGGGCCCCGGCCCTTGCCGTTTTTTCCGTTAGTAGTGTTAATTTTTCCGTTTTCGTCCGAAATTTTTTTTACTTATAGAGCCGGCACTGCTTATTTTTTTCGGCCCCCGCTTCTTAGATTTTCAAGCTCCGCCACTAGTTAAAAGTATGCATCGAAAAGCCATGTTGGTGACGGGGTGGTGGAAACTGGTTGTGGAAGAGAAAGTACTTATAGATGAAGTTTGAGGGGAGTTCAGATGGTAGCTATGGAGTTCAACTAACTTGAACAAGACTTTTGACTTTCTGATGTGGAGAATTTCGTAACTGAGGAATTGGTTGTATTTGAATATTTGTTCGGTAAACTTGGTGACCAACCTTAAACGACAAATTAATCACTCCTCCACCTAGATCGATCCCGGACTATGACAAATTGTTTTAGTAGTAATGGAAAATCTATACTATATAATAAATAAAGATTTTGATGTTACACTTGTCACTCTTCTATGCATTTTCATTATTTTTTCCCCGTCTCTTTTTCCAATTAATTATACAAATTTTCTTTAATGATTTTTCTATAATTTTTTGTTCACGTCTCTCTCCTATTAAATAATAATGATTTCTATAATTATTTTTATAAAACGATTTTTATTTAAAAAAAATAGATTTGTTCATAAAATATTTTTAGAAATTGATCATTTCTTTTATTCTTTTTATAAAACTTTTTAAACAATAACTATATAACGTTTCTAAAATTTGTATTAAAAAACTATGTAATATGTAAATATTTATTACTAAGTATATAACATTGCATTTATTCAACCCGTGTAACACACAGGGTTTCTAACCTACTATATATATATATATATATATATATTGGGGTGAGTTATCTAGAAAACTCATTTTCATGATAAAACAAAAAAACTCCTCATTAAATGTGCTGCATATGTGTAGTACACCCAAAAGCCTAACTCACACCCAAAAACCTAAACCCACCCCACCCCTCAAAAACCTAAACCCCCCACCCACCCCCCAAATACCTAAACCCCCACCCCCCCCCCCCCACCCTCCAAAAAAACCTAACATAAAAGCTAAATTAAACCCAAAAAACCACTTCTAAAAGCTAACTATGCTACACATATGTAGCAAAACGATGAATTTTTTTTTTGAAAGAGGAAGACGTGGGGAACAAGGTCTCCGAAGCGATTTTTTAGTTTTTGATTTATATTTTGAGTTATTATTTTTTATCTTTAATAAATAGTTTTTTGGTTTTCTCATTAAAATAAGTTTTCTTATGATCCTTCCCCTATATATATATATATATATATATATATATATATATATATATATATATATATATATATGTATGTATAGAGAGAGAGAGAGGTGAGTTCATTAGAAAACTCATTTTCATAAGAAACCTAAAAAACTCCTTATTAAAGGTGTTGCATATGTGTAGTACACTAAAAAACCTAACCCCCACCCAAAAACTTAAACCCCTCACCCAAAAACCTAAACCCCCCCCCCCCACAAAACCTAAACCCCCGACCCACCCCCACCCCCCAAAAATATAACCTAAAAGCTAAACTAAACCCAAAAAACCACCCTCAAAAGCTAACTATGCTACACATATGTAGCAAAACGCTGAATTTTATTTATTTATATTTTTTTTTGAAAGAGGACGACGTGGGGAACAAGGTCTCCGAATCGGTTTTTTAGTTTTCGATTTATATTTTGAGTTATGATTTTTTAATATTTTTTTTTACCTTTAATAAATAGTTCTTTTGGTTTTCTCATGAACAATGAGTTTTCTTATGATTCTTTCCATATATATATATATATGTAAGGGGAGGTTCAAATAAGAAGTGGTTTTTCGTTAAAAAACCTAAGAAATGACAAAAACCTTAAGAAACGGTATCAAACGAACTCCGATTGAGCTCATTTCAGCGGCGTTGGAACCGTCTCGTCGAACTCTACCATATTAGATTTTAGGGTTTATCTTTTAAGGTTTAAATTTTAGGGTTTTAGTCTTAGGGTTTAGGTTTGTTTTTTGGAGTGGCGGTGAGAGGTTTAGGTTTTTAGGGGTGGGTTTAGGTTTTTGGGGGGGGGGGGGGGGGGGTGGGGGGTTTAAGTTTATGGGGGTGGGGGTGGTGGTTTTAGGCTTTTCGGGGTGAGGTTGGAGGGGGGTTTAGGTTTTTGGGGGTGCGGGTGGAGAGGGGTTTAGGTTTTTGGGTGCGGGTTAGGATTTGATGAGACGGTTCCAAGCCACTGGAATGAGCTCAATCAGAGTTCGTTTGACCAATTTCTTAGCATTTATTAACAAAAAACCAATTTTTAATGAAACCTTTCTATATATATATATATATATATATATTGAATCATATCAAAACTCATTCTTCATGTGAAAACTCAATAACCCATTTTAATTGGTTAATTTTTTTTAGAGTAAAGTGCCATTTTCGTCCCTGTGGTTTGGCCATTTTATCCACTTTCATCCAAAAACTTTTTTTTTAGCATTTTCGTCCCTGACGTTTCTAAATCTAGCCATTTTCATCCAACTGACTAACTCCGTTAAAAATTTAACGTTAAATCAGGGGCATTTTAGTCTTTTTCAAAAATTCTTCTTTTTAACTCTTTTTTTAATCCCTTTTGTTTCCCCTCCTTTTCAAAGCTTAAAAAAAATAAAAAATTCTCGAAGTTTTTTTTGAAGATGACGATGACTAGGGGTGTAAACGAGCCAAGCCGCTCGCGAGCTACTCGAGATCGGCTCGCTAAAAACCCCTAGTCATCGTCATCTTAAAAAAAAACTTCGAGAATTTTTTATTTTTTTTAAGCTTTGAAAAGGAGGGGAAACAAAAGGGATTAAAAAAAGAGTTAAAAAGAAGAATTTTTGAAAAAGACTAAAATGCCCCTGATTTAACGTTAAATTTTTAACGGAGTTAGTCAGTTGGATGAAAATGGCTAGATTTAGAAACGTCAGGGACGAAAATGCTAAAAAAAAAGTTTTTGGATGAAAGTGGCTAAAATGACCAAACCACAGGGACGAAAATGACACTTTACTCTTTTTTTTATGTAAAGTGAAATGAGTGGTAGAGAATTAATTTGATGAAAATGAGTGGTGGGTCTTAGACCTAAGAAGTTTTTCGCCTCACATGTGTTGATATGAAGTAACAAATCCGTAGTGAAGCTCTTTTTTCATGGAATACAAACCCGTTCGCATCTGATGAACAATTTTTGTGTTCGTATCAAGTCGACCAATTTTCATCTGTAAGCGCTTCATTTCAATTCGGAGCCAATTTTGCATAGCATTTGCAGGTAAAAATCCTCTTAATGGCACTCGATTTGTGTGATTTTGTTTTCTTATTCTCGTCTACAGATTCCATAAAGTCGTAGACTCGCGAAAACTGCTGCTACTCGAAGAGTAAATCCGCGCGTTGTGTTTTTTTTAGGGTTTTCAATTGGGGCTTATCCGAGTGACGACCGACGCGAATCAATTTGTGTGTGACCAGGTTTGTAAGGCACATTTTGTTTGGGAAATATGATTGCAAGTATGTTCAATAATAGGAAAAATTGAAGCTTCACTAACACAAATATTTTGAAAGTGAAGTTCTTGCAAATGCGCTCTTAAAAAAGGGTTATTAAGAAAACGTTATATTGTTGACTTGTTATATAATGTTTCTGTATGCAAGAATAAAGACAGACAAAAAAATACAATACCCCTACTGAATCTGCCATTATCTGAAAAAGCAGTAGTTATATCTTCTTGAATCAGTAACTTGATTAGCTTTGGGGTTGCATCAATTTATATCTTGGTTTTCTCCAGCCTAATTGACTAGTTTGGTTAAAAGACTTGTATTTTGTGTTAATGTTGGAAAGAATTAAGACTGTAGTCAGATGTCTTGCAGGCTCTTAGTTTCTACCTAGAGAATTTTGCAGGCTCTTAGTTTCTCATTAGAGAATGCAATACCTCTACTGAATGTGCCATTATCGTGTCTAAGTTCCATGAGTTCTGGTGCAGGTTTCTTTCTAAATAATATGTATCTGCACCTTGTTGATCTTCCTGGACCATTTATGTTGCAAGTATTTCATATCTTTTTGGTCTCAATTTAGTTCTTTTTTGCTAACAAGATTTCTGGTTCTGGAAATGGTTTTAATTTGCAAAGTTCCATGATTTAATTAGGTTATTACACCAATGTAATCATTTATTACAATGATGTAATTACAAGGCCTGAATTTTTTTAAATGTAATTAAAGTATTAAACCAATGTAACCATTTGTAAATAATATGACGGTAACAAAGTTTCTTGTTTATTATCCCTCTCTGGTAGTTGTAGAAAGAATATGCCAAGTATGGTAGGTAATTCTTTCAAAATTGTTTACTTTTATCATACGAATATGCCTACATTTTGTTGTTTTACACCAATGTAACGATCGTGACACTAATGTAACTATAGCATTAAACCAATGTAACTAGAATATTACACCAATGTAACGATCTGTTACATTGAAAATGTTTCATTACATTAATGTAACTACTGACGTTCGTAAAAAAATCTAGATATTATAACCAAATTAAAAATAAACATATGATCTATTTAGTGGTGTATTTTTTATAAAAAAACATATTATAAAAAAGTTATAAATGTTTTAAAAACATGGGGATTTTTTTTTTTTAAAAAGGAGAAAATGGGTTGGATAAGAAGATGACACATGTCACCTTCATGTTGAAACTGATTTTTGGTGTTTGAGTGAATTGACCCTTCTACCCTTTTCATATAAAACAAAGCATGTGACACGTGGCATCATCTGAATAAATCTAAACTTTTTCAACCATTGGATGTGAGTTATTGGGTTTTCACATGAAATATGGGTTTTTATTAGATCCTCACCATATATATATATATATATATATATATATGTATATATATAAATTGGGGCATAAGAGTTTTAGACACTTTAGACACTTGTTAATAAAACATAAAACTTACAGTGTATTTGCAGTAAAGAGCAGCGGAGGAGATGAATATATGCAGCGGATATTTGCAGAGTTTTTGGACTTTTTTTTTTCTCTGGGATATAGTATGAAGAACTTTAGAGAAAATTATAAGAGAGTAAGGGCTTGTAAGAAGAAATCAGAAAGAGAATTTAAGTGTTCATAGCAGTGGGAGAGAAAGAGATTATTGATATTTTTCGATGTGTTTACAAATGAATTCATCATGCCTTTAAATAGGCAAAGAACTAAGCTAACAAACAAAAGAAAAAAGAGCGCACTAAGCGCATTACAATAAAAGAAACGGCTAAGAATTAAAGAAGAAAAATACAAACAACTTTTTCTTTTATCTACAGTGATTTGTCGGAATAATTGGACTGTCGGCAGAATAATTGAGATCTTTGTAGTCTGTGGGTTTTGACGTCATTGCTTACGTCTCTGTAGGTTTTGACGCCATTGCTTGCGTCTTTCTGTAGCTTCTAGAATTCCTTGTGAGTGTCTGGGATAGAAGGTGGTGAATCTGTGTCGCTGAAGTCGTTTGGATTTAGATAGTAGTCTTCTAAATCCTGTATATGCTGTAATTGGAGGGATTCTCCTTCTCCTATGAAAGGTAGGAGCATATTTCAATTCTTGTGACTCCAAATTTGTATGTAATGGCCTTCAGCAAGCAGGAGATAGCATTCCCAGTGGAAGCTTGATGGTAGAATGAGAGTTTTTTGGTTTTGGGTAATAAAGTGTATGGTGTCTTTTTTGGGTTTTTCTGGGTTTTCTGTGTCAAGGCTGGCATGGTTGTCGACCCAGTAGAGTTTTGAGAACTGTATTTCGGTCTGTATGGCAAGGTTTTTTAAGTAGTCTTTGCCAGAGAGTTTATGGCTGATAAACATCTTTTTTTTCTGGCGGGTCTGTATGTATGATTGTTTGCAAAGGGAAGGGAAGAAAAGATTTTGCAACCGATGTAAGGAGGGGAGACATTTGTGGAGATGTTTCCCGTAGTCATAACAATTTTTTCTCCGAAGAGATTTATGACACCTTCTGTTTTAGGATTTAGTTCTAATTCTATGTAGTTAATCATACCATTATGGTAGAATTGTAGAATTAGATTATTGGGCATGTCTGTATCTTTTAGGTTTATTTGGAGGAGTAGGCAGGTTCCTTCTCCGTCTTCATCTGTTTTCTCAACAACTCTTACTCCTTTGTATTTTTCTTCATTTAAGGCAATAGTCATGAGTTTGAGTTGTAACTCGTACAATACCATTGGAAATTCTGTGTTGATCTTTTGATATACTATTTTTTCAAATTCTGGGAATTGATCAAACACCGTTTGGAGACAGCTTTTCCAGGGTGTGTCAAGCATTCTAGCTCTGAAGGCATCGTAACTTTTGTAACTGTTTTCCTTTTTCTCGAGCCTTTGTAAAAGCAGCATGTTTTTTGCTTCTAAAATTTCAACCTTTTGTTTTAGCATGCTATTTTCAACATGACTTTGTATAGATTGTGTACTTTTCCCCTGTTGTATAAGTTGTCTTTGCAAATTTGCAATCGTTTCTTCTTGAGTCTTTATAAGCTGTTCATGACTCCTTTTTATCACCTTTGAAAAGGTTTGAACCTCTTCTGGTTCAATGAAAAAACTGTCTACGCCAAAATGATTTCTGGCTGTTTCTAGAGCTTCAGAGAAGCTGTGGTAACCTTTATAAATTGGGCCATGACACTGTATATGCTTTGCAATTGTCTCCCATTTGTTGAAAATTCCAATTTTTGTGCCTCGAAAAATTATGTAATGTGTAAACTTTGGTGGAGGCTGATTTTGTTTTTCAGGGCATTTGACTCCCTGTTCGCTAAAGTAAATACTTAGCGCGTTTAAAACTTGGAACTTAAAAGATGATGCATGAGACATAGTTTGAATATGCCATAAATTGTTCAGGAGACATTGTTGTTTATCTGTAAGTTTTATCCCTTTATTGGGACGAAACTTTGTGTGTGCGTCAAGGTATGTTTGTAAGGCATAAGAGCAAAAAGAAATGGTAGGATTAAGGGGGGAAGTGGGTTTTTGGATTTGTTTATGGATTTGTTTTTTGTAAAGCATGTTTTGGATAAAGGTATCTGGGCTTTGTGAAGTTTGTGGGCTTTGAGAGGGTTGTGCAACTTTAAGGAAATATGAAAGAAGCTGTCTAGTACTTTGTAAAACTGGGGAAGACTGTAGTAAAGCCGCTTGTCTAGAGCTGTGTATTTTTTCGGCTTGAAAAGCTTGGCTCATAAGCTTCTCTGTTTCTTCATCGTCATTAGACGAGATGCTCATAGGGGATGGATGATGTTTAAACTGTTTGGGTCTTACGACCATCTTCTCATTTACTTCGAGTTTCTTATCCATCTGAACAAAGCAGTTTGTTAATATTTCTAGATAATAAATCAGCTATCTCATTATCTTTTCCTCTGATATGTTCAAACTGTATAGTGTATCCACTACCTTGTATTATGTTTTGCAGATTTACTCATCTTGTCCTATTAGTCTTTTTACTTTGATCATTTTTAATAAACTTTACTATGGCTTCACAGTCTGTTCTGACTGTAAAATCTTTGTATAAAAATAATTTAAATTTTTCTAAAGCATTGATCAATGCTTGTATTTCAAAATCTAAGCTAGTCTAAGTGGATTCAGTTTTAAAACTTCAACTGTGGTATGAACATATTTTTTCTTATTTTTTATAACTATGAATGTTAGGTCTGCAAAGGAGCACTGCTCCCCATCCTTCTTTTCATCCGTCCACTTCTATAATTATGTAATCTGTTACTAGTGGTAGTTCTAAGGGTTTGATTTCTCTAACTCTTTCTTTTATCTTTTTTATCAAGATAATATCTTCTTGATTAAAATTTCTTTGTCAATTTTTGGTGGTTTTACTGTATAATGGACCTACTAATTTCAAAAGATTTGGGTTAAACTTTCGAGCATAATTTACTAAGCCTAAAAAAGCCTGAATTTGTTTTAAATTAGTAAGTTTTTCAGGAAAGTCTAAATTTTTTGTAGAAATATGTTTTTGTAATTCGTTCTTTCCATTTTCGATTTCTAGTCCTAAGAAATAAATTTTTCTTTTGAATAATTCCATCTTTTTCTTAGATACTACTATCCCATACTTTTTTATTTCTTCAAATACTTGTTGAAGATGTATTTCATATATATATATATATATATATATATATATATATATATATATATATATATATATGGGACAGTTCCACTAAGAAGTGATTTTTCGCTAATAAATACTAAAAAGTGGGTCAAACGAACTCCGATTGAGCTCATTCCAGCGGCGTTGGAACCGATTAATCGAACCCTAACCCGAACCCAAAAACCTAAACCCCCTCCACCTACACCTCCAAAAACCTAAACCCCCCTCCAACCCTACCCCGAAAATCTTAAAACCATCACCCACCCACCCCCCACCCCCCCCCCCCCCAAAACCTAAACCCCCCACCCCCCCCCCCCCCTTACGCCAAAAAAAAACCTAAACCATAAAATCTATACCTTAAAAGCTAAACCCTAAGGCTAAAACCCTAAAATTCAAACGTAAAATCTAAACCTTAAAAGCTAAGATGGTAGAGTTCGACGAGACAGTTCCAACGCCGCTGAAATTAGCTCAATCGAAGTTCGTTTGATATCGTTTTTTCAGGTTTTTGTCATTTCTTAGATTTCTTAGCGCAAAACTACTTTTTATTTGATTCTCCCCATATATATATATATATATATATATATATATATATATATATATATATATATATATATATATATATATATATGGGAGGGATATTCTATAAAGGCTCAAAACCTTATAAAATGTAGGAAGCGACTATAGAGTGACATGTGTCTAAAGAGGGGAGAAAGGGAAAAAAACGTAAAAATAGCATGCACATGACAAAGAACATGCACATGCTACTCACATGACAAAGAACATGCACATGCAAGTCACATGCATATTCCCTAGGTCTGGCAAACTGGGAGGGTCGGGCGGGTTCAGGTCACGGGTCATAACGGGTTCGGGTCAGAACGGGTTAGGAGCAGAATGACTTCGGTTCCAAACGGGTTTGGAGCAAAATTAGTCTGGGTCAAAACGGGTCATTTTTTTTAAAACTATCAATTTGGTTCAAGTCAAACACAGGTTCGGCCAATACGGTGGGAGGTGGCGGCGAGCGGGTGGGGGTGGGGGGGGGGGGCGATGCAGTGGGCAGGTGGAAGCGGCGGGCGGGGGTAGGGCGGGGTGGCGGCGGCGGCGGTGAAAATCTGAATCTATGGATTCACAACGAAGATGTCCTGATGTGCGTTTTGCCGTTGTTTCACATCTATTCATTGAATTCAATTTATTTGTGCGGATTACGCGTCGGAGCGACGATCCTCATCATGCACAAATTCTATATAGTTCCGTTTCTAGAGCTAATTCAGAAATACAAAGTGACGATCGGACCTTTCGTGCCGCCTATAGTTTTAGCAATCGCGAAAAACGAGGAGATTGTTGATAAGTATGATCTATCATTGATACGAACGGTGGGCGGTGCCGGGCAGAGGCGAGCAGGAAGGGAGGGGGGCGGCGGTGCGGTGGGTGGCGGCGGCGGGGGGGGGGTGGGTGGGCGGTAGGCGGTGTGGTGGTGACGGGGGGCTGCAACGGCGGGCGGGGTGGGGCGGGGGGGAGGGGGGCGGCGGCGTTGCGGCTGGCTGGGTGGGAGGGCTGCTGTGGCACCGGGCGGTGGCGGAGGCAGGCGGGTTGCGACGACGACGAGCGGGGGGCGGGTGGGGTGGGGGGCGGCGAGGGGTGGGGGCAGGGGTGGGGTGACAAAGTTGGGGGGATGCATTATTTTTAAGTTAACAAAAATTTATAATACTTGATCATTTTGAGTCGTTGACTTATTTAAGGTGACCCAAATTAACCCAGTGAATATTTGAGGTGACCTAAATTGACCCGTTGACTATTTTAAGATAACCAAATTAACCTGATGACTAATTTGAGGATAACCAAATTGACCCATATTCAATTGATTTTTGGCCAAATGAACCCATTTTTTAAAGAAATGGGTTAAAATTGCCACCCATTTTTTAAACGTTCATAACTTTTTTATGCGTTATTATTTTTTTTAGAAAATTACATCATAATAACGAGCGTTTTTTTATTTTTAATATGAGTACAATATTGTTATATAAAAATTTAAAAAAAAATTACGTGTTAAGTGGGTTTTTAATTAAAGGTGTTTTTGAACTAGGTTATACAAACTTTATAAAAAACATCATAAAATCGTCGTACAAACACCATAAAAACGTCATGAATTAAAAAAATCATAAAAAACATATAATTTATGGTTTATGTTGTTTTTAACGCTCGAAAACATCATAAAAAATTCTCGAAAAAACGTAATGAAAAACCAACATAAAATGGTTTATAGTTTGTATGGCGCTCGAAAATAAAAAAAAAATTTAATTTATGGGTTATAGTGTTTTTGACGCTTTGAAAACATCATAAAAAACGCTCAAAAAAACGTCATGAAAAAACAGCATAAAATGATTTATTGTTTCGCTCGAAAACATCATAAAACACACTCGAAAATACGTTATGAAAAAATATTATAAAAACACCATTTAATTAAATGGTTTATATGACGCTCAAAAATATCATAAATATGTCATGATTTAAAAACGTCATACAAACCTATTTTTTTACAAACGTTCGAAAAAAACACCATAAAAACTTCAAATACAAGCCTTCGATTGTTTTTTTTTGCATTTTTTTACAAACGATTGATAAACGTCATAAAATGTCAAATACAAACACACAAAGAGAACACCGTAAAGACACTATAAACAAGTCATACAAACCCATTTTTTTATAAACGCTCGAAAAAACACCATAAAAACTTTAAATATAAACGCTCGATTGTTTTAATTTTTTACATTTTTTTTTACAAACACTCGAAAAAACACCATAAAATGTCAAATACAAACGCACACCATAAACACGTCATACAAACCCATATTTTTTACAAACGCTAGAAAAAACACCAAAAAAACATCAAATACAAACACTTGATTGTGTTTTTTTTTTTTTTTTTGCAAACACTCGAAAAAACATCATAAAAACGCCTAATTTTTTACAATCACTCAAAAAAACATAATAAACAAACACTCGAAAAAAACCATAAAATTAACTAGTTAAATTGCAAAGTTCAAAAACACCATAAAATTGTCCAGTTCAAAAGACACCATAAAATTGCACAGTCCAAAAACATCATAAAATCGTACAGTTCAAAAACACCATAAAAATAATCACTTTCATAAACACCCAGTTCATGTCGTTTTTTTTAATATAGCAATACCATACTCGTTGGAAAGATAAAAAACGCTCGATTTTATGTTGCAATTTTTTTAAAAAAATAATGACGTATAAAAACGTTATGGACGTTTAAAAAAATGGAGAAAATGACATGTGACAGGCATGTGCAGTTTTTGGTTGGATCTTTCCATTGTACCCTCCAAGTGGATTCGAATTTGATATTATTTACCCTTATGTCATTGAGTCAATCTCAACTACAAATCACAATAATCTTGTGGCTGAGATTTCTTTCTAAACTTTTTAAAGTTTTGAGTCTTTATAGAGAAACCTTATAATATAAATATATATATATATATATATAGGGTTTGGTTCTTATACAAAATGTTATTATCCTAAAAACGTAGGAACTTATCTTGACCATCCATCTACTTAAATCAAGGGTCATTAACAAGCCGGTGGCAAAATGGTAAATTAAATGTTGTTTACAAAGTAGAAAAGGGTATGAATGGGATTTCCCCATTTTCAACTCAATTGACGGAAGCATAAAATCAGGGAAGTCTCCTACTTCATCGCATCGATCAAATCAAGCATATCCAAATCAAAGAAAATGTTGAATCTTTTAACATTTTTTTCGCACAAAAGGAATCGTAAGCTTAAATTGTAAAATTTATTCTATAATTTACTTTTTCTTATCATTGTTTTCTGCTTCAGGAAATCGGAAAATTTTGAATGAAGTTTTGAAGTTTGTTGAGAAGAAGAACATGAAAAAGCCAACAAATCGAACAAGAAAACATGGAATCGGTAAGTTCTGCCTTATTGTTTGGTTAATTTCATTGCAGAAAAAATGTAAGGGTTTATGATGCGCATTCATATTCGGTGTTCAATAAAACTTGTGTTGTTTTTAGGATTCATATGAGGTGTAAATTTGTCACTAAGAAATTAGTCTTTTAAAAAAAACCCCTATTTTTTTCCTAAGAATTTTGTTGTTTGTTTGATGTGGGTGTTGTTTATACAAGTGTTGGTATATGAGAAACCGTACTTGTGAATTTGAGTGTAATGGATTATAGTATTTCGTTGTGTAATGGGATTAATAAATTACGATTATTATGTAGCCACGTCAAGTAGAATCACTAACTTTTGAAGATGATAAGATCCAAACAACTACTAAAAATGGTAAATATGTTTAGTAAAGGGCCTGTGACATTTGGCTTTTTTTTTCACGAACTTTTGGTGTTGATTATGTGGTTCTAAGTGTCGATATATGAGAAAGATGTGCTTAACTATAGGTTTGTGTTTTATAGATTGCTTTTGTCTAGTCTAGGTGATACAAAAGGACGAGTATAACACTAAATGTTGTTTAAAAAACCTCAATAGAAGTGTATGTAATGAAGTGTGTGTGTGGATTATGCTGATCAAAGTGTTGATAAACGGAAATATGCATATTAAAAAAAATAATTAAATCAAAATATGTCTTGATTCTTTGTCATTATTTTGTAGCCTCTTCAAGTAGAAATAAGAGGAAGGAACGTGAAGATGTTGATAACTTGAACAATGTCAATGGGAAGGAACAAGTGGAACTGGAACTTAATATTCCTTAGAATATAGCATTTGAATAATATGTTGGTATGCAATTGCATCATATGATAGAGCTAAACATGATAGTTGGATCGGCGACGAAGCAATCACACAATATGAACATTGAGGTATTTATTTTATTAAACAATTTTAATTTTTATGAATTTTTCATTCGTAATGTGTGTAAAAAAAATGCTAAAACTGTAGGTTTTAAAGTGTTCAGTTCAAGAAAAGGTGAGGGAAATTAAAAAACTAAGTAAAGACGTGGAGAGCAAAGGCACACCAATAAAGCAATGGAAGTGTGGGTTTGATAAAGAATCGGAATGGCAGAAAAGGCAACTCATCGATTTTAGAGTGAAGTATCTTGCGAAGATACTAATGTCTGTATAAACAAGCATAAGGATGCCGTTGAACAGAGGTGCGTGAGTATGTTCAGATGGAAGTTGCATTTAAACTGAAAATGAAGGCAACTGCGTATGAAAGAATCAAAGAAAGGGTATCAAAAGCAATTTAGTATGAAGAATAACCGATGGTCTTTTGGTTATGTTTAGATTTCTTTTTTATGACTATGTGTTGTTTTATTATGAATGGTTGTGGTTGTCTTGCTTTGAATTATCTGGGATATTATGACATTTGTTCTCTTTTTGGGTTTGGAATCATTTGTTTATGTTAATGGGTGATTAATTTAATGTTTATGTTATGGTGTTTAAGGAACCTAAAGTTGTTTATCTACATAACATTGTTATAATAGTGGTTTAATATGGAAAATTTACAGTCTTACAAAAAAACAATGAACAATAAATAAAAAAATAAAATATTTTAACACTAGTACTAATAGGATATAATCACGTTGTGTTGACATAGAATAAACTGCACAATTATGTGTTAAAAAAACCTTTATGTCTGCTTGGGACCGTGCAGGTACCTTTGTGAAATAGATTAAAATTATTCAGAAAAACATAAGTCTAAAATATTAAATCGACACGGAACAAAAACGAAATAAACAAAAAAAATCCATATGCGAAGTTGAAACAAATTGAAGAGGAAATTTTTTAAAATATTAGTTTGCTTCATTTTGTCCGCTTGAGCCCTTGCAAGTAAACATGTCGTGCTCTTTAGATCCACATATGTGACATGCTATTGGTTTTCTAGCTGGTTTGTTAGCGACTTGCTCACGAATTGGCTTAAAACAATTTTTAAATCCACAGCCTTTGGTCCGGATAACATAGACGGATGGTTAAGATGGTTGATTAAATCCTAACAATTCTGCAACCCTATCTTTTTTTGGTATGGGTTGGGAACCTCCACTCAAAGAGTCTGCTTTGACCATTTGCCCTTTGACTTCATCCTTATAAATAGTTAAATGCTCCATATTGTTGCCAAGTCGATTCACAATGTATTCGGTTCCCGCAATTTTCTCATGTACAACCCGTTGAGCACCATCAACATTCTCGTTTGCAACCTCTTTATCAGTAGATGGATAAACTGGTTAGTTATGAACAACATCTCTAGACTAACTCTTCATCACATAATTCTTAGGGAAGTCCTTAAATTTGGATAAACGTAACACATAAAAAATATGTCTACCCAAAAGCCTATACCCCTCATAGTTGTAGCTACAGATAACAACGTACCATGTCCTCTTCTCTAAACAAAACATGGGAACATAAAAAAAGGTTAAGATATCGTTTATACTAAATAACAACACAAATATTAGTAACACACGTATAATGAGTATTCCAGTCTTCTCTAATTCCAAACATACCATTCAAGCACTTGTTGCTTGACATATTGAAATGTGACATGATCTCGTTCCATCTAGTTTCAAATTCAACTGGCCCAATGCAATCGTTCTGGACAATACCGCATTTTTAATGGAAAAACACACTTTACACGTGATAACAACACAATGTGTGTATGAAAAAAAATTAATTTATTACCAAGAACAAATGTTTGATAGCAAAAAGATATGATAAACCTCAAGGGTTTATACCCTTTTATTGCCAGACAATACCGCATAACCGCTCTTTAAAATTCTCGTCTCTATGCAAAAATTTTACCAACCAAATTATTAGTACATAAACATTACATGTTAAGCAAATAAGAGGAAATTGTGCATGACTATGTAAAAATAACAAATAAAAGTATAAATTTAGGTATGACTTGAATACCAACAAATATATTGCATACTAACAACACAGTCTGAAACAACACTATTTTTAATGGAAAGACACCCTTTACACGTGATAACAACACAATGTGTGTATGAAAAAAAAAATTAATTTATTGCCAAGAACAAATGTTTGATAGCAAAAATATATGAAAAACCTCAAGGGTTGATACCTTTTTCATCATGTTTCAAGGTGCACATGCCACATCAATAACAAAAATAACATAAAAAAGTAAAGAAATACATGCCCTAAATACTAACACAAAGATTTAATGATAACAACATACTGAGAACAAATGACTGATAGCAAAAATACCTACTGTAATATTTGATTCTCGACTATCCTTGGATTCTAAACAAATAAATACATCAGATCGAAATATCAAAAACAAAAGGAAAATAAAATCCAAAATTTAAGGGTATAAACCAGTAAGAAATATAAAACAGTAAGATGATTTGATAGAAAACGATTCAAAAAACAAACACAAAAATCAAAATAAAAAATAAAAAAATTTACCAGATAGTATGAGATCTCCTTGCATATCACTTGTACTTGTCATTGATAGAATTGTTTGGATTTTAGTATGCATATATAACTAATAAATCGGATGAAATCTTATAAATCCTAAAATATTATATTCATATCATTTTTGTAAAGAAATGCTAACATTTTTGCAATTATGTCTTGAATTTCCATCCAAATCAATTCTAATGGGCATTTAAATAATATAAATCCTCTTAAAATACATATCTTAGTTTGTACGTATGTCGTTTGAAAAAACCTTGTGTACTCGCTTTGAAAAATAAAGTTTCAAAATGGTGAACTTCCATCGCTTTAGAAGAAGGCGGCATAGAAGGAGAAGATAACTCACACAAAATTATAAGGATTTCTTAAATTTCGAAATATAAGAAATATACGAAAATACCCCTATGATCAAATCTTAATGATTAAACGTGTCAATCTCTAATTGGTTCTTACATTTTTTAGGATAAAACTATTTTGTATATGATCCTACATCTATATAGTGTGAGGTTTCGCTGTGTAAAAAGTGTAAAAAGTCGTTTAAAACGCTCATAATCGGCTCATACGAACTCCGATTTTACTCATTTCGGCGGCGTTGGAACCGTCTCGTCGAACAATACGATCTTAGCTTGTAGGGTTTAGTTTTTGCCTTAGAATTTAGCCTTAGGGGTTTAACTTTAAGGTTTAACTTTTAATATTTAGGTTTTAGGGGGGGTTTTGGTTTTTGAGGGTAAGGTAAGGATTAGGTTTTTTTAGAAGGAATGGGGTGGGATTTTAGACTTTTGAGGGTGATAGTGGTGTTTTTAAAAGAATTTTTACGGTTTTTAAACTTTTTAAGGAATCACTATACTGTATATATAGAATTATCACCCATACCAAACCCATCTTTATTCACAAAACCTTCCAAACCTTTTCAACCAATCACAAGTTTTCACCAGTTATCTTTTGGAGCCACCTCACCTCACCTCATCCTTTTAAACCCGGGTAATATAGTCTTTTGCTATCCCAGACGGTTTCATTACCATTACCATCACCATCGTACAATTTTGTAGACTTTTCCTTCCCAAAGATTAATAACCCCCACCCTCTCTCTCATCTTACTCTACTCTCTCTTTCATCTTTTTCATGATTTTTTGACACCATGGCTAACAAGAAGATTAAAATCTTGGAAGCTGAACTACGCCAAGTTGATTAGCGGAGCTATGGATTTCACGGATGGAGATGATACGCAACCAGAGGTTAGTGTCAGTTTTTTTGAATCTATATCGGGTTTGAACCTTAACGTGGATAGGGACGTTCGAGGATCTCATGGATCGTATCGGTATAACCATCATATGATGAAATGGAAGATTTTGGTGTGATGGGGATGATGCAGACAGAAGGAACTATCCGGTGGATAGTCATTTTTAGATCTATGTGGTGGAAGATTTCGGTGTTTGATGGGGATGATGCCTACGAAGATGACGATGGCTAAGATGTTTGTTGTTTGGAACTTCAATTTTGACTTTAAAAAGTCAACTTTCATACTTAAAGTTATGTGACGTTTAAGCAGAATACAAAAGCAGTTGCAGTTTAGAAACAACAACAAACGGTCAAGGCTTGATTAATGGTGATGAATGATGATGATGATGCTTGCGTTACAGGTTGAAGACGATGAAGACACTATGTGAGACAAATTTTGACTTGGTCGTAATTTATTTAATTAATATATTGTTTAATCATTTATTTTTTTCCTTTAAAAAACAATAAAGCTTTCAAGTTTTAAATTCAAAAGTGTGTTTGTTTCTTGTTCGTTTCTTGTTTTGAACCGAAACACTTATGTTTCATGGCTTGCCTAAGTTTCTTTTTCTTACATCTGGTTCAATTTTTTTGATGCATTTTGATGATTTTACTTTTTTTGAACTCAAGCATTATAGTAATGTTAGTTAAGATTTATATAAGCATTATAGTAATGTTACACCAACGTAATATTATATTACACCAATGTAAAAATATATTGCCCCAATGTAATAATTTTTAATTTTGTTCTTACGTTTCTTAACATGTGTTATATTACACCAAGCATAAATAATAATATTCATTTTATTTAGAAAGTATTCAGTAGGATGTAAACAATTTCATTGTAAAAATTGTATAGAGAGAAATTATATGTCAAATAAATCTTTTACCATATTAAAATAATGCAATGGAAGCAGGTAAAGTACAACCATTATACATCGCAGTTGACTATTCTTGGTGGGTCCATTTAAAGTCAAAAGGTTTAAAATACCCTCTTAGTACAATATTATATATAAAAAAATAGACTTTAATTCTAGTTAATTCTTGTATCACATTTTTTTGCATGTCACATTGGTCCTTTCAGAAATCAAGAACTACTCAATCTTCATCTCCAATTTCATCACATGAACAAGTAGAGAACGACAATAGTCAACCATCGGTTTACCATCTCAGGCGTCTATTTCGTCACCGCCATTTTGGGCGTCCATTTCGGTTTTGATTGTGTAATCAAGTTTTTGAGAAAACTCTAAAGAAGAAAAAAATTCGTCCACTTGAGAAAACTTTAAAGAAGAAATAAAATGACGGCCAATATCCACCAACACCATCGAGATGGGGAGCGCAGAACCGGCTTGATCCGACTGATTCCACGTAAGTTCCGCTAGATCGAGCCAATTTTGGGTTCATTTGTCTGTTTTTTTATTTATATATTTTCACTTTGATCTCTTGTTCTTTTGTGTACATTTTAAAAAATCTCGTCTCACATTTTAAAAATTTCCGTCTTGAAAAACTGAATAAATAAAATGATAATTACATTATATTTAAATAGTGGTTTTGAATTTGATGTGATTGATATGTGGATAGAGAAACCCAATTCTCAAGAAAAAGACTTTTCTCTTTCATATTTTCAAAGCATCATCCCAACCACACACTCATCTAAAAGTGTGAGGTTTTATATCTTACATATAACAAAGTTTTCATTCATGTGATTTTCAATTAAAAAAAAATTCATGTTTGAAGCTTACACGATATTAATCAAGAAAATGATATATGCAATTCATTCTTGATTATTTTATTGATTGTAAAAAAAATATTTAAATTAGGTTTCTACTAGATTAATATTTCTTTTTCTTCATTTTACATATGTTAAAACGTTATCACCTATTATATATTTCATAACAATTGTCATAAATAGCATTGTCCACCATTATATATTATATTTTTTATTATTTATGTTATGCATTTTATTATGATACAAATAATCTATTAATTTTTCTGTTTTTTTTTTCATTTTACATATGTTATTGTTTTTGTTCTTTTGAAATTAGACTGTTTTACTCATGGGTTTTGTTATTTTACTTTAAAATTGATTAATTAATAATACTAAATGCATATACGAGGCTTGTTGATCTTGAAGAAGTGTAAATTGTGTTTATGTAAATGCATAAAATAATTAACTAATTATACATAATATAAAATATCTAAAGAAAAAAATATATTTTTTATTATATAGTGATGCATTTTGTTTTTTTTTATTTAACCAATGTTCAGAAAAAAAATTTTCAATCAGAAGATTAATTTTTCTGTTTTTTTTTCATTTTACATATGTTACAACGTTATCTCCATATCATATATTTCACAACAACTCTTTAAAAAATTTAACCACTTAATATTTTTCTGTTTTTTTTTTCATTTTACATATGTTACAACGTCAACAAATGCTCTGAAAATTTGTAATCACTTCAAGTACTTCTGTAATAATCTATGTCATGTAACACTCAAAAACATAACATAAGTAACACGGTTAACATGTACGTGTGCACCGTGCATATAATATGTTCATTATCCCATTAACATGTCTAACTCTATCCATAACATGTGTCATTGATCTATACTAGCCGGTTGCATCTGTTGAAGGTCACTTTGACTACTCATTTGTTTCTCTATGGCATCCAGATGCAAGACTGTTTGCTACAGAGAATCAAGACAAGACCTGCAGGGTATGGGATTTAAGAAACGTCTCAAACCTAGTTTCAGTTCTCAAGGTCAATATGGAGTTGTCGAAAGGACGTTACATATGTAACTGAGTTTGTTACATAAGTAACTGGTGAAAGTTTACATATGTAACTAGCGATGTTACAGATGTTACATATGTTGTCAACCTTCTGATGGAGTTGACCAGGTTATAAACGAAATTCATTCCCCTAAAGATGTCCGCTGCTATAAAAAAAACTGTCTCATTAGCTACATATGTAATAATCACATGTTCATGTCTCTTTCTATGTATTTTCACTATCTTCAAACATTTTATGTAACAATCATATGTAATAATCATTTGTTCAGTTATTCCGATGCAATAATCATTCGATTCGCTACATATGTAATAATCATGTTCATATGTTACAACGTTAGCAAAAGCTCTGAAAAAAACTTTAATCACTTGAATTATTTCTGTTTTTTTCTTTTTACAAATGTTACAAAGTTATCCCCATATCATATATTTCACAACAACTCTTTAAAAAAAATTAACCACTTCAAGTTTTTTCGTTTTACGTATGTTACAACGTCAACAAATGCTTTGAAAATTACAGTAATCACTTCAATTATTTATGTAACAATCCATGTCATGTAACACTCAACAACATAAGTAACACAGTTAACATGGGATTTAAGAAACCTCTCAAACCCAGTTTCAGTTCTCAAGACCAATATGGAGTTGTCGAAAGTACGTTACATATATAACTGAGTTTGTTACATAAGTAACTGGTGAAATGTTACATATGTAGCTGATAAAGTTATATATGCAACTAGCAATGCTACAAATGTTATATATGTTCTTCAACCTTTTGATGGAGTTAACGAGGTTATAAACGAAGTTCATTCCCCTAAAGATGTCTGTTGCTATCAAAAACTGTCTGATTAGCTACATATGTAATAATCATTTGTTCATATGTCTTTCTCTGTATTTCCACTCTTTTCAGACATTTTCTATAATAACCATATATAATAATCATTTGTTCAGTTAGCATTCGAGTAGCTACATATGTAATAATCATTTCATGTAGAAACCATTAATAATTACATATTTAAAAGGCATAGTTACATATGTGACAATCGTCGTTTCTGTTTGTACAGATGCAAAAAGGTAATCGTTGTTCAGTTATCATTCGAGTAGCTACGTATGTAATAAGAATTTAATCTGAATCGTAATATAATACGAGACAATATCATGGATCTATAAATTGAAATTGAAAAGTAATAAATAAGAAAGAGAAAGGTATAAATTAAAGATGCCTACTGCTATAAAAAAACTGTCTCATTAACTAGATATGTAATAATCATTTGTTCATGTCATTTTCTCTATATTTTCATTATTTTCGGACATTTTATGTAACAATCATATGTAATAATCATTTGTTCAGTTATTCCGATGCAATAATCATTCCATTCGCTACATATGTAATAATCATTTTACATATAAACCATTAATAATTACATATTTAACAATCATATTTACATATGTAACACCCGTCATTTATGCTTGGACGGACTGCAAAAAGGAAACGAAAAAACCACGTTTTTAATGAAAAAATATCATTTTTTTTTAAAATCTCGTTTAAGTATTTTTCCCAATATAAATAATTTTCTCTTTCATGTTTAATTACTTTTCCCAATATAAGTACTTTCTCAAAAATGGAGAGAGAAAACCCAATTCCCAATATAAGTACTTTTCTTTTTCATGCTTTCAAGGCATCACCACAACCACACACTCATCCTCAACCAATTACAAATTTATCTTTTTTGTCCTTTTTATCAGATTAAATACCATTTTTTAATAAAATTAAAACACTAAAATTATCACAACCATTGATCAACAATGATCAATGGATGAGATTGAGTTTCCATAGTTTTCTTAATTTAACATGGTTTCCATTTTAACCCTCCCATATATATATATATATATATATATATATATATATATATATATATATATATATATATATATATATATATATACTCTAGTAAAATGCCCGCGCGCGTTGCGGCGCTCTAAACTCGGGAAATAAAGTTAAGTCTGTTACATGTGTTTGATCAAAAACCATCAATATTATCTATATAGTATAGATAAATTAATGTTAAGACAGTTTCTTTTGTCTCTTCCTCTTTGACTGCTACATATACTGTATGATGAGTTTCTTGAATCTGGTTCTCTTTGATTGCTTCGACGAATGGAGCAGGTTTGGGGACTGAAAAAAAATAATGTTATTTTTGTTACTATTTGTGCCTACTATCTATTGGGGGTAGCGCGATGCGACGGGGAACACAACACTTAGGTTGGTGGTTTTAGCGGTGTGCACAGAGTTATTCAAACTAACGTTGGGTTATTTTTTAATTTATTATTTTTATTATTGTTTGAGTAAATTATGTGATGTTGGAGTAAAATGATCAATTGTCCCATTTATCTTAGCTTGCACATGACCTGAGATAGTGGTTCAAACTAACGTCCATTTATCAAAAGACGAAATGTGTGAAACATTAAACGAAATGATATTTTTTGTAATTATTGAAAATAAAGAAGCCAGTTGCATTTTTTTAAGATATCTAAAGACGAAACATATAATTTATTCTATAAAATATAGATTAAAATGATGACATCTTAAATAAAAATCAACTTTTAACTCATACAATCAACTATTAAAATTGTATCATCAATTTGAGTTTAGGAAAAAATGTTGTCTTATTGTTTTTATTTTATTAATATCGGAGACTTAAATAGCTTTTCCAAGCAAGTTTTTAAATAAGTGATTAATGTTTTTTTTATAACTTTTATAATCTTTAAATAATTTAATATTTTGTTATATTATATATCACAATAATTGATGAATATCTGGTTCATAAAAATATAATATATAGCTAAACTTACATTAATTTTGAAGAACATAACTAATAAGACTGTGTTTAACCATATAATTATTTTTAACATATTTATTTTTATAACAAAAGTACTCACTAATACACCAATAACAATTCAGATTAAGACATGTTATTATAAATATAAGTTCGACATGTCCAATTATTTATTAACATTGTTGTAAAAATCGATAATCGGGGGTCTATCGATGCGATTTCATCTAATCATACCAAAATACAGGTAGGCGGTCTAAATCGGCCCAACGATTTATTTTTTTTATTTTTTATTTGTCACTTATTCTTTAATTAAATTCTAAGTTTCGTATCAATGTTTATCGGTTGGACTGAAACATGGATGTGTCGTATCGATGTTTACCAGTGTTCCAATATCTATATCTATACTATATAATAAATAAAGGTTTTTCATGCCACGTGTCACCTCCATATTCATTCTCATTATTTTTTTCCCGCATCTATCTTTTATTAAATACACATCTATTTTTTAATAATAATATATTTTAAAGAAAATACTAATTATGCTAATAAAACAAATCTATTTTAAATTATCCTTTATTATAAGAAACTTTGAAATGTAATTATATAACTTTTAATTTCAATCAGATATTAAATGAAAGTCAAATTACATTAAATAGTAATTAACGTATTTTCGAAACCCAATTATATATTAACTTTTACATATTTTGAATTTTGTTTTCTATCCTCAATATATGTAATAAATTTTTACATCTGTAAAGTATATACATTAAGATTTAAGAAAATTTTATGTATTGATATTTTTCATCCCGTGTGTAGACACGGGTTCTAAGCTACTATATATATATATATATAGAGGGTGCCCGCACGATGCGGCGGAGAACACAGACACTGGTAATCACGTAACATTTTTTTAAGTAGAAAAAAACTATACCAATATCATACTCAAATTAAAGAGAATAAAATGCTTGTGCATATGTTGTAATTTTTTTTAAAATGATATTAACGTATGAAAAAGTTATGACCGTTTAAAATCATGAGGGGAGAAGGTAGTTACTGTATTAATAACTTTCATTTTCAGTTTTTTTTAAGGCATTAGAGGGTTGTACCTTATGCTAAAAAAAGTGTGTAAATAAATTTCTTAAAAAGTATTAAAAGACATCTTTGTCCTCCTCAAATGTATTATATATAGTATATATATATGAGGATCATTTGTAAACTTGTAAACCAAAAAACCAAATTCTGACCGCACATTTATTTTCATCTTATTTTATATCATTTTTCAAAAGTCAAACATTCAATTAACTATAATATATATGTATATGTATATGTATATATATGGTTGAGTTCATGAGAAAACTCATTTTAATGAGAGAACTAAAAAACTTCTCACTAATGACACTTTTATAATTATAATATCATTATATTTTCTCAAAAACCTAACCCTCCCATACATCCCAAAAACCTAAACCCCCATCCCCACCCGCCGAAAACCTAAACCCCCCATCCCCACCCCCCGAAAACCTAAACCCACCCCACCCTCCTAATCCCCTACCCACCCTCCAAAAACCTAACCCCCCCTCCACACCAACCCCCTTCCCACCCCCTCTAAAAACCTAAACAAAAAGCTAAACCTAAAAACTTAACCCTAAAATCTAAACTAAACCCAAAAAACTAATTCCTAAAGCTAAACCGACTATTTTTTCAAGTTTTTTTATGAAACAAGGTAAAATAAAGAAACATTTTGTTTTTTTTGTTTTTTTGTTTAATTAATTTTTTATTTTTTGTGAGGGTTTTTTTTTTCTTACAAAAAATATGCAAATAATTATGAAAATGTGGGATGTTTAGGTTTTTTGGGGTGGGTGGGGTGTTTAGGTTTTTTTAGAGTGGGTGGGGTGTTTAGTTTTTTTTTGGGAGTGGGGAGTGGGGGTAAGGGTGTTTAGGTTTTTTTTTTTTAGGAGGGGGGGGGAGGGGGTGGGGGTGGGGGTGGTTTAGGGTTTTAGGAGGTGGGGGTGTTTTAGGTTTTGAGTTTAATATGTTTTTTCTATGTTTAAAATTTGTGGTTGAAAATGGTTCCACAGTTTCCTCTTTTTTTGAGGTTCTCCATTGAACCTTCCCATATATATATATATATATATATATATATATATATATATATATATATATATATATATATATATATATATATATATATATATATATATATAGGGGAAGAATCATAAGAAAACTCATTGTTCATGAGAAAACCAAAAAACTATTTATTAAAGGTAAAAAAATAATAAAAAAATCATAATTCAAAATATAAATCAAAAACTAAAAAACCGCTTCGGAGACCTTGTTCCCCACGTCGTCCTCTTTCAAAAAAAAAATCAGCGTTTTGCTACATATGTGTAGGATAGTTAGCTTTTGAGGGTGGTTTTTTGGGTTTAGTTTAGCTTTTAGGTTAGGTTTTTGGGGTGGGTGGGGGGTTTAGGTTTTTGGGGGGTGGGTGGGGTGGGGGTTTTAGGTTTTTGGGTGGGGGTTAGGCTTTTCGGTGTACTACAAATACGCAGCAACTTTAATGAGAAGTTTTTTGGTTTTATCATGAAAATAAGTTTTCTAGTGAACTCACTTTTATATATATATATATATATATATATGCAAAGCTAGTTAAAGAGGTCATGAAGTAACCTTGTTTAGGGCGCAAAAAAAATCGTGGTTCAAAAAAAGAAAAAAACAAATAATTAAAAATTTATAGCAACATGAGTGTTTAAATAAAGATATTACATTCTAGTTTTGATATAATTTAAAAGGTTAACAATATCAACATAATTAGGTGTTTCAATCTTATGAAACTTTATCAATGTTAAAAGTTTTTAAAATTAAATGACTTAAGGCTATGTGAAGTAGTCTGTTGAAAGGAACGTGAGAGAAGCCACCTCAGCAGTCACGGCATGACACACTGCGCCACTTGGGACTTGAGGGGCGTCAGCCGTTCACCGTGAGCCCAACAACGGTGTTAGGGAAATCAAAAGCACTATATTGGCCGATCAATGCATAAAACCTCACCCTCTCTATTGGTTATTTTTTTAATTCAATATTTAGTTTTAGATTTAACTTAATTTTTCTCAAATAACTCGTGCTCGTTAATTATTTTAAAAAAAACAATCATACGAGCTTGCTTATTTCTTTTTTCTAAACATAACGGAATAAATTTTAATGAAAACGGAGTTGTTTTAAAAAAAAAGTATTTTTGGTCTCGTAAGTGGTTTTAACACGTGTTTGGATCGATATTTCGGATCAAAAGTAATTGTTTTAAAAATTTTAATATCATTTGTTTAAAAAAATAATAAAATTAATTAAAAAATTAAAAAAATGGTGGTCACACTCACTACATACCTTAGTGAGTGTGACCAAAGTCACCGCCTACGTGGCACTGTCTTTTTGCTCGCACTCACTAAACACTACACATAGCTAAGGACATGTGTAATGAGTGTGTGATAGTGATGAAAAGTGCTACCACGCAGACGCCATGTAAGCAGTGAAATGATCACCATAAAGATGTGTAATGGGTCTGTGATAGTGATGCAGTTTGTAATGATTACTTAATAATATGATTACTTAATAATATATATATATATATATATATATATATATATATATATATGCAAATATTTTTAAACTTAACATTTAAAAAAATAAATATAAATAAAATTACTTTTAAAATTAAAACATTACAAAATAATAATTAAAACATTAATATCCATAGGGCTCCCTAATCTCTAGCTTATTAAAACATTAATGATAATTAAATCACTTTCAGCGCGTTGTCAAGCTTCTGACCTTATATAAGTGATTGATATTCTCCCAAAGTAGTTTCAATTTCATATGTTTTTGGTTTTGTTTTATCAAGTTAATCTTTTCGTCGACGTGTTTTTGTTTTTCCTTCTTCAAGTTGATCTTCTCTTGTGTTAGATAGTTGAAGCGATTCATCTTCTCCAATATAATGTCCAAAGATTGCTTGTACTCGACATCCCTAAAAGTTGAAGTTGCCCGTTTACCTTTGTTGTTTTTATCGGGCGGGCGAATCGGTTCACCTGGAGTTGAGGTCCACATGTTCCTCATCGTCATCGGTGTCATTGAGGTTTATTTGAAAATGACTATCGCGAGGAGATTGAGTTGTGTAATCATTATCGGTCGATGTTTTTGTACGCTTGCTTGACGATGATGATTGTCCCATTAATAGGATGGTAACCCACTTCGCACTGTATTTCCTAATTTTCCAAGCATCGATATGAACAAACGATGTGGACTCCGTAGCTCTATACTCTTCCAATGAGTCATTAAAAACCATCGACTCATTTTCACCACTACGACGTGTATTTAATCTTTTGATGTATATACCGTAAAATTTCTCGACCTTTAGACGTAGGTCCCTCCACTTGGACGATAAAATATCAGTGGTACAGGTGTTGGGTTCTTTAACCTTTGATGCATGAAAATGTTCGCTAATGCGTTTCCAAAAATATTGGCTTAATTGATTGTTGCCTAAAAAAATAAAACTAAATAATTTAGTAAAAAAATAAAACTAAGTAATTAAGTAAAAAAATAAATAAAACTAAATAATTAAGTAAAAAAATCAATAAAATTAAATAAGTACAACTAAATATTTGTTACCAATTTTTGGGTCTTCGGATATGGCAATCCAACCCCGAGCAAGTGCAACTTCTTCTTCCGGAGTCCACTTCACCCTTGTGTTTTAGTGCTTTTTTAGTTTGTGTCGATTTCTTCTTGTGTTTTCTTCTTCGTTGTGACAATCCGGACTTTTCTAGTTAACTCCGTTAACAAAATCCAGTTAAAGTTACCTGAAATTAACTTTACTCAAACTCCAGGGACTATTTCTGTCAATATCTCAAACTTAAACCACAGGGACTAGTTATGTAATAACCCTAATCTCTATGTTGACTTTGGAAAGTCAAGATCCAAGTCCTGTTGACTTTGGAAGTCAAAATTAACCAAAATTTAACCTAAATAACCAAGTTCAAACTTGAAGGACATATCCTGCCAAGTTTCAAACTCAAATTCTTAGCAAAACCTCAGGGACCAATCCTGCCAATTCATGAAACCGAATTGTTGACTCTTGAAAGTCAAACATCGCGATTTCCCTCGAATTCGACCGTTTCTAGTTGGAATTCGTTGAAACTGAAACTGATTCCCCACGATTCAACAGTTTTCGATCATCATTATCATCTTAAATGCAGACATTGATTCGGTTTAAACTCAATTAACGAGCGTGTAACTCAAAATCGTCGACATAAATCAAATTCGTTTAATCATCTTAAATGCAGACATTGATTCGGTTTAGACACTACGCACACTCGACGAACTCTCCTGAAGCTTTCGCACAACCCACATTGGCCGGAGAAGCAGCAGAAATCATTGGAGATCAAGCAGTTCTTAGCCGACACCTACAGTACTCGAACTCTATCAATTCGACTCACATTCTAGTAATTTCTTACTCCAATCGCTTCGTTTTTTTATCCATAGAATGAAAGCCCTATGTCAATTTGGGCTTACATTATCAATTCGATCAAAATATCAACTATAGGGTTCATCACTGACCGGTTTAATCGAACCCTAGTCTAGACCCAATCAAAATACAATTAAACTATACTGTCAGATTCGCAATACCATTTTCTTTGAAAGCCCTCTGTCAATTCGATGTTTTATTATCAGGATCATTGTAACCCGTAATCTAGGGTTCTTATGAAACCAGATTGTCGAATTCAACTCTAAAATGTTTTTTAAATCAAATTAAACCACATCATTAGACTCGTAATCGTCTGTAGAGTGAAAGCCCTATGAAATATCGGGCTTCCATCATCGAATTGATCGTAATCCTGTAATCAGGGTTCATCTGAGAATGGTTTGGGGTTCTCGATCTTAAACTCAAAAGTAATACAATTAAATAACATCATCAGATTCGCAATGTTCCGATTAACAAAAGCCCTATGATTTCATCAATTTTTATTATCAGAATACTTCGATTCAATTCTGACTTATCAAACCAGGGTTTCGATCCAATTTTCAGTAATTAAACGACCTAAACCCTATCGTTTTTTAAATTAAAACCATGCTCAGGTTCGTGATTTCCAGGGTATCAAAACCCCTTTGCTGTTTCGATCGATCGACACCGGGATCGATGGATCAGAGCCGGGTTTCGATCACGAATGGGTTTGGGAGGGAAGTCACTTGAACCTTGATGTTAAATCAATTCCAATCCGGATGCTAACGCGATGACCCTAGCGGGCGGACTGGTTAAGACAGTGTGCGTGTGTGGGAGAGACCCGGGTTCGAGACCGGGCTCCCACATTTATTTTTGGGCCACTTTTAGTTATATTTAATTATTAAAAAATCAAACCCTATATTATTATAATATTAAATTAATATGTTTTAGCCCGGGAAACAACCCGTAGGCTCGGGTTTGGATTTATAACCTATTTTTATTATTAATTCCACTTTTAAAAATAGTATATTATATCATTTTCAAGCCAACCTCGTATAAAATAATATATTTATATTATTTTCAACACGTGATTAATATTATAAAATAATATATAAGTTATATTATTTCGTATCGTTTTATAACTCATGTAACGTTTTAAACCATTTAAAAATATAATTGTTATATTATTTACTCGTGTTTATTACCTCCATTAAAAATAATATATTTATTATTTTTCCTCGAATGGGTATTTAGAATATTCATGCGAACCTAAAAATAATATATTAAATTATATTATTGTCCTAAGTTTTGTAAACGATAAAACGCTCGAATATATTTATTAAATATTATTTTGTCATTCGTCGCTAACGTATATATATATATCTTAATTATTAATTAAAGAATTTATATTCCCGTGGACACGTTCGTCTACTCTTGGTTGTTAGAGCGTTTCTGTAGGACGTTTCTCATTCCGCGTCGTTGTCACAAATCCCAACTTGTTCCTAATTTATGTGTTTATAATTTTAGGGCATTCGTAAGTATTTTGAGACTTACACTCGTGGTTCCAACTTATCCCTTGTGTGATACTACCTACGCTATTCATGTGAGTTTTCACGGCCCCGTTTTACTGTTTTAAACTGGGGGAGAAAAACATGTCGTAAATACTTTTGATTTTTGGTAATTCATATATGATATCACTTGTATGACTATGCGTATACATTATCCTTTAAGTCCTCACATCGGACCGTTAATATGAACATAGCGAGGTAATTTGAGTAGTACTACTGGGTTTGACAAACCTCACCCGCGTTAGTCGTGCTAACTCGATTGGAGGTCGAACAGGTGCAATATTGACCTAAACATGCACCATGATGGTGGGAGGCATATAAACAGTCAGCTGTCGGTTGCGAGCGCATTAGTTAACATGTTTATGGGTTAGCTACCTATTGATTTATATATTGAATGTACATTAATCTGTTAAAACGCTTCTATAAATTGAAACTTGTGAACTCACCAACCTCGTGTTGACATTTTCTTACATGTTTTTCTCAGGTCGCTTAAGATAAGGCACATGTGCACACTATAGGACATGCATGGAAATATTGCCTTTGATTCATGTTTCAATAAACTGCTTGGACTATTTAATTTGTGTTTGGTTTGGACTTTTGGACTATTCTTTTGGGCACGTGTGTTTTGCGCATTTACTTTCTTTACGCTTCTGCATTAACTCTGATTGATATGATATTTTCATTTGAGTCCCATGTAGAGTCGTTCTATGTAACTAATGTCTGAGATCCTGGTTCGTCACTTCCCAAACGGTAAAACTCCGTTAGTTGAAAATTGGGGGTGTGACATTCGTGACGGTGGAGATTGTGTGTCCCGAACAACCTCGTTTTTGGCTTGTGTTGGTTGAGTTTGGGTGTAGATGGGTGGAGTGTGGCTCCAATTGGCAAAGGTAAGCATAGGTTGCCTCATTTCCATTTGAGGCCGGTAACATGTAGCTGGTTCGAACATGCGTTGGAATGTTTGAGGAAACCGGACTTGGTTCAGTTTTGTAACATCTAGAAAACCTGACACTTATATGGGCTTAAAAGGAAGAGAGAGAGAAAAAGGGGAATGAGCCATTGGGCTTAGGCTTGTTTGATGGGCCTAGGGCAGGTCTAAAACCCTAACTACCATCTAGACCAGCCACCATTCCCACACTTGCACCCAAACTCGTTTAGAGAGAGAGAGGATTATAGAGAGAGAAAGTCAAGAAGTTGGATATTTTGCTCCAAGACCTGCTCCAAAGCTTCTCTCCGGTGTTAGTGAAGAAGAAACCATCGTTTTTTAGATAAGAATCCAACCTAAACCCTCTGTTTTCAGTTTAAATGTGTCAATCATTTGACGGCCTTTATGGGAAGCACATGCCACGTGTCAATCATATGTTGTTTTCTAACGTTTAAAATTCAAAAAATCTTTTAACCGACTTACTTTTTTTCCCTTATAACCATTGTAAGCCTTTTGTTTTTCTTTTTAGTTCCCTTTTTCCTGAAATTTGCTCTGTATCTTCTTCTTTCTTCCGGCTACCTTTTCGTTCAACTTTCGTCATCCTTCCCCGTCTTATGGAGCTAGGTGCGTCCTTTTCCTTCTAATATTTCTTTTGACTTTCCTCCTCCCCCCTTCATCTTTATTATTAAAAAATGGGTGAGCGCCACAACCTCGACATTACCCCTTCCGTTCTATCCTTACGGGAACTTAGGGTTTTTTGTTATAAGTATAATATTCCTTAAGAGTTGAACCCAATTTTACCTACTCCCGATCATACTGCCATTGCTCCGGACGGGATGATAACTCTATATACTAAGAATTTCAAGTTTGCCAATTGCCGTCATCCCCTTACTTCTTTCTTAGTGGAATTGTTACTTTTTTACGGCGTGCGTTTTGACCAGATTAGTCCCCTAGGTCTTTGTAAAGTATCCCACTTTGAAGTTGCCTGTCGTGCCTGTGGGGGATGGCCTTCCGTGAATCTGTTTCGTGTATTCTATCACCTTGGTACTGCTGGTGATTGGTTTACCTTTATTAAAAGAAGGAAACCCAACCCCTCAATGGCCCTTAATATTCCTAATTCCTTGAAGAATTCGAAAGATCATTTCTTCTTTGTTTCCTCTACCTTTCTTTCCGTTACTTTACCCCGCCGAGACATTAATGCCCCCATTGAGGACCCTCCCCCTGATGCGGGTACTTATGAGGAAGGGCTGTTGGCCTTGTTGACCTCTCGGCCCTCATCCATCATTGTGTATGATGAACCGACTCTGGTTCTGGCTGGTGTTATCCAAAATTAGGACACTCCCCTTCTCCGCGCCGTTCCCGTTCGCGATGGTGTTGGTGAGTGAGGAGAAGGTTATGACTGTTTGGTCTTCCTTTTGTTGAACTTATTATTATTGATTCTACTTCTTTCTTTTTTGCAGAAGTGGACCTGTTGGATATTGTGAGGGGAGGTGACATAGGGGTAACTTGGAAGGCTTTGAATGTCGTTCCTTCTACATCTGTGTAACACCCATATTTTTCAAACCAATTTAAGCTTTTAAAACAACACAGAGTTTAGGTCCCAAACAAAAATATAACGTATCCACATGTTTAAGTTTTACAACATAAGTTTAGACTTCCAAAATACGAAAAATAAGTCAAGTTAGTCACACTTATCCACAAGTGTTAAACAACCCAATATGTTTGTAAAAGTCTACCATGAGAAGTTTAATCAAAACCACTTCAACACGACGTATTCCCATCCACGATATTAGTTTTAAACAAAACGAACATCTAAAACAACTTTGATAATCCGATGTCCAACTTTGGCGAGACCCGAGATCATTCCGAAGCTTTCCCTATATCCAGAACACCACAAATAACCATTAGTAATGATACAACAAGTCCTAAGACCCCCCAAAGTGTCCTAGGAAGAAAATTCAAAATTCAGCCAACGGGCGTCCCACTTGGGGCGTCCCAGAAGCAAACAGAACCCATCAGGCGTCCCAGAGGCACCAGGCGTCCCACTTGGGGCGTCCCAGAAGCCCAGGGGGTGTCCTAGACACCAGCCCTACACCAGCCAACCCCAAATTTACAGTTTTGGCATTTTTGACCCTCCCGACTCGACCTTTAGTCGTTTTAAACCACGAACAACATTTTATGAATGTTTTAAACACCCAAGGTCATAATATCAATTATTAGACACGCCCGACACGAGAACCACAACTTGTTTTGCACCCGTGAGGTGTTTAACTCCAAGTTCAATCAATTAGTTATTTAGGTATACAACGACCTACAACTTAGACACGTTTTGACCCATACAAGTCCTAAGGTTTCACCCTTCATCAATTTGACATATCCACATGTCTATTGCGAGAACCATCACTCGCTTTTTCGCATGGAGTATTTGACTTCATGTCGACCCATGAAGTATTCACACTTCATGTCACCCGTGAAGTATTTGACTTCACTTACACCCGTGAAGTACTTGACCTCACTACCACCGTGAAGTATCAACACTTCACGTAAACACCTCCATGAAGTATCCACACTTCATGTAATTAACCAAATTACCATTTTACCACCGACGGTTAACTTTTACCATATTAAGTCAATTTTAGTCTAATATTACCACATTTTACACTTTAATTGACTTTTGACCACATTGAGTCATCTACACCATTTAACCACATATCACACATTAGTTTGACCAATAACCACATAAGTCAAGTTACATCTATTTACCACTTTTACACAATCAAGTTTGACTATTAACCACATAGTCTAATTACACCTATTTACCACATAATAGTTTGACCTTATACCACTAAGGTCAAATTACACCAATTTCACCATTATCCATAATGGTTTGACTTATACCACATTAAGTCAATTTTTATATCAATTTTTATATCAATTTCACCATAACCCACAATGGTTTGACTTATTACACATTAATTCAATTTACATCAAAACACCACATTCTATATTTTAGTTTGACTATATACCACACTAGTCAACTACACCTATTTACCACCTTCTGTTTGACTATTTACCACATTAGTCAACTACACCACTTTTACCACCATATGATTGACTATTTACCACATTAGTCAACTACATCACTTTTTACCATATTATGTTTGACTACTTAACACATTAGTCAATTACACTACTTTTACGACATTATGTTTGACTATTTACCACAGTAGTCAACTACACTACTTTTACCACATTTCACACTTCAGCTTGACCATATGCCACATAGTCAAAATAAACATACCTCATGTAAATAGAATTTACCACATTATCTACTTACATATAAACTACTTATCCACTACTAAGTAAGTGCAAAGCACTTACCTTTGCCAATGAAGATTCCAATTTGTCTTCCAAGCTAGCCACTCCATACCTTGATCACCTAAACAATCCACTTGTTTAGTAATCTAGTAAATCCCCAATTATTCCTCAATTGAGGTTTGGCACCCACCCAAGATCTTTTGATCTTCACCCTCAATAAATCTTGGTTTAATAAGCTCTACACAAGCTTTTAACCATTCCTAAACCAAGTCCACCCATTTTGATCTGTTAAGGTTTTCACCCAAATACCTCAAATTCTCCCATTTATAATTCACCAATTTAATTGAGTTTTCTACTTGAAAATGTGTTTATATAACACCATAGACACTTAACAACACTCAATTCAACCTTTAAACACTCCAAATTGAAAAACCCCCAAATTAGGTTCTCAAGAACCCTAATTTCCAAATTATCAAATTGATTGAGGTTTCTTATCAATTAAAGTGTCTATTACCACCATAAACACTTACCAACCCTCAATTCATCATTTAAACATCTCCAAATTGAAACCCCCAAATTCCCCTCAAGAACCCAAATTCTTGAATCTCTAAATTGGACGTTATCAACTATTCTTTAGCACTAATCAAGCTAGGTTTTAACTTTAAACAAGTTATTAACCATATTCCACCACCAAATCAGCCCCAAACTTGATTTTTATAAAAACCCACCAAGAACACATAAATGGTGGATTCAAGAGAAGAAAGAGATCTTACTTGATGTGTAGAAAGGATTGTGTAAGCTAAAACTTCCGAAATAAGATTGCAATCTCTGATTATTGGCTTCTTGATCGAACTCCCCTCTCTTTCTCTTCTCTTTCTCACAATACACACACATAATGTGTGTGTGTGGCCACCCACACTCCCGTAAAAATATGATTTTGTTAATTTACAAGTTCCGTCCCTCAATTTTCAATTTTGTCTCCTTCTTCAAAAAGCATAAGATTCCACCATTTACAAAATACATCCAACTTATTTATATAAAAGCACCCCTACAATATAAATAATATATTATAAGGTAAACCTGAAATTTGGTTCGTTACAAATCACACCTCCTAATTTTGGGTTTCGTACCCGAAACCCGATCCATCAAAAGATTAGGGTAACACTCAAGTATCTATCCTCAGATTCTCGAGTAGTTTCCGCGCCCTTATCTAATGATCCTGTAGAACCAACACTTGGTTAATCCGCTTATACCACAAGCGTTTCACCTTTCTATCTAAGATAGCCTCCGGTTTCTGTTGATGAAACATCCATCATCTATCGCCTAAACGTCCACTTCTCTCGCCATTCATTCCCGTGGATGAACCACGAGGAATGTATCATGGAGTCTATATGATCCCTCGAGTAACTCCTAGCGGCATACCACTTTACAAACTTAAGTGAACCCTGAACGGTCCCATTAAACGGGGACTTGGCCTCCTACGTTTTCGAACCCGATACACCCCCTTTGTAAGGGAAACTTTTATATCGCCAAAGTTCCCATTTGAATTTCAATACACCTCCTCCGTAAATCCACTTAGGGTTTTCTGTCCATCTTGAGCAGAGTTTTCAATCACACTCAATATACAAGATTTTTCATGCTAGATCTTGAATCATACCACGAGTATTAGTTCACGACAACCAATAGCACCCAACCAAATGGTTATCGACACCGTTCACCATTTAGTAATTCATTCAATCGAAAATGAATACTCAAATGGTAGATAAGATGACACCAACTTTCAACTAATGGTAATTAGTCAACTGGTTTTCCCCGAATCGAAGAAGAAACTAACACCTCAATCCGACTCAACATGTATAGATGTACCATGTCATATCACACACTTCTTGAACCAAGGTTCTACGACCACTCGGAATAGTAGGTTCACTTTTGGTGTTTGACCTTAACCCGTAGGCAAGTGAGACACTTATAACTAAACACTTGATTGTGCCTCTTTACATCCCCAGCCACCAAAAGTTAAACTCTAAAACAACATACAACAACCCATGAGACCTATTAGTCACGTTCTTCACCCAAGAAGTTCAAGGACTTCAAGAACACCCATGAAGTTCGAAGACTTCAAGAACACTAATGAAGTTCGAGGACTTCAATTCAACCTTTTAACTCTCGCCCGAGTATAGATTCATCAGTTCCCTCTCCAAGTTCTCTCATTTAGATGCTACAATGGAGCTTACAACTAAGAAGGAGAATATGTGATACTCTTGCCTTGTTGCATAAAAACATAACCGAGCCTAATGCATGAGGTACCACGACAACCGACAAGGCATACGGTCTTCCTATGGAAGGACATGTCAAATGCCATAGCCAAAACTTCTTTCAAAATTTAACACCATGATTATCCCACTGACTTTAGCGTAAGTCATCCTTTGAGATTCAAGGATCTCAATCTTACAATCCCCCTTTTGAAGTTTGAAGAATTCATTTTCAATCACAAAATGTGAAGTTCTAAGATTTCAAACGCCACTTATGAAGTTCTACGACTCCAAACACCATTTACCCCTTGATTACTTCAATCATTGTCGGGTCAACATATATGTCTTCAGAATTCACCGCCTCATCCAATAATGGATTTCCACAACAACCAAAATGGCACACTAAATAATTTCGAAGAAAGGCCTCTCTTTTTAAGGAATTTCAGGAATACTCATGAAAATAATGAGCTTGAACGACTTTGCTTCGAAGATAAAAATGACTATCATCGAATAAACGACCACCGTATGAGCATACATGGGTCTACACACCTTTCTCATTGATCCACATAAAAGCGTAACTTCTAACAAGCCAGAAAGTTACATCCGCAATCCCATGGTATTCATAACAGAAATGATACCACTCAAGGGATAACGTCCTCCTCTGCCTTCATTATTGAACTAGAACTTAGACACCTGTTCAAACCCGACAGATGTACGTATACATTATTCCATTTTTCCTTCCCTCAAGAGAACGGTTACACCCCAAGAAGTCATCCGGATATAAAACCTTTATGATCTTCTTCACAACTGGAACATCAAGTATCCCATTGCTCCGGTTGGTGTCAATGGCATAAGCCAGGCATACACCAATTCATGCGCCTCATGTTTCACCGTATCTAGGCGAGAACAGTTCGACACATCACCCTTTAGTCATACATGACATTTATATGGTTACTAAGTAGCCACACAACTTTAACTACAATCGTAGGACTCCATTCCATGTGATTGTTTCACACACATCCTTCAATTAATAATTCACATAATTGTCAACATTATGAAACTGCAATGTTGATCGCCTCCGAGTCCCCCGATTCACATGTAACCTCATCCGAAAAATATACCAAAAGACTTCAATCCTGTCTATGGTAGTTAGAAATGTTCGACTCGACAACTTTAAAATTTCTATTTTCCCCCCCCTTTCATTCGTGTGCCTTAAACTCGGGACATTCAATTCGAATGTGTCCTCATTTATAACCACCGTAGCACACATTATTAGGACTAGAACACTATGGCGTAGTGTGTCCCACAATTCTTCAAAGGAAGAATCATTTGTGCAAGAATGCACTACCTCATCTGAGTCTGAGTCCACATACTCAGACTCCACTGAAACAAGTGAAGCCCCATTACTTCCCATAAACGAAGTAATACTCAAAACCACAAAGTCTGGCAAAGTGATCCAAACCAACGTTCCAAGCCCCTTCATTCCCTCAATACCGGTACCTCCACCCACCAAACAAATCAAAATTAGCTATCCTCCTAAAGTAAGAAAGTTAAAAGTTGAACAGGGACAATCTTCAACCTCCACCATTCCTCAATCAAAATCCAATCAACCCAGGAAGGTGTTTGAAATTTGTCATGCACCTGGAGAGAGACTTCCATATGTTCAGAAAACATTGGAGGAAGCCACTTTTGAACACAACAAAGCTCATCCCTAGAACTTCAAAGATCTATTCAAAAGAAAAGATTATGTATACTTTCAAAGGGATAAATCAGCTAAATCCTATTTTGTCTGTGGCAAATACAATCACACTGCTAGCACATGCTTCTACTACCTTCAACAGCAAAGAAACCTCAAGCAAAATGTTTTTGAGAGGACAAACAAAAACAAGAAGGTAAGAAGCTATGAAGCCAAGACAACTCAATTCAAAAAGTCTCTCTCTCCTCCAAGAAAGCAGCTTCAAAAACCTCAATAATCCTGCATCATATGTGGTGAATCAGACCACTTTGCTGCTGATTGTAAATTCAATCCTTTCAACCAGATTTTTCAACCAGACTCCATAGCAGTTCAAGCTACTCCCAAATAGAAGCCTATCTATAGAAGAACTCCCACAGAGAAACCCACTTTTAATAGAAAAGTAAAGCAGGAGAAGCATGTATCTGTTGAACCATCTGCAGCCAGCAAAAATGCTGCTGATCATGTAAACTTAAAGAAGCCCAGGAACAAGCCTTCAGTAGCAATCAAAGTTGCTGCTGATCAAGTAAAGCCATCAGAAGCAACCAAGTTTGCTGCTGATCAGCCAAATCCATCAACAACAAAAGCCACATCAGCTGCTAATAGAGTAAAAGGGTCTGGAAAATCACTTCCTCAACAATGGAAAGCCAACTCCACTGCTTCCATCCCTCAAAGCAATCAAAGTTGCTGCTGATCAAGTAAAGCCATCAGAAGCAACCAAGTTTGCTGCTGATCAGCCAAATCCATCAACAACAAAAGCCACATCAGCTGCTAATAGAGTAAAAGGGTCTGGAAAATCACTTCCTCAACAATGGAAAGCCAACTCCACTGCTTCCATCCCTCAAAGCATCATCATAGGATCCATTAAATGCAAGCATACTGATGCTGTTGGCTCAAAGAAACACTCACCAAGTTTACAAGTTATTGGGTTCCTCCCTCTAACTAGATCTCTCTCATGTGCAGGGACAACCAAGTCATAAGGATAACACCTGGGTTGTAGACAGTGGTTGTTCCAGGCACATGACCGGCAACAGGTCCATCCTCTCCAATTTCAGACATTTCAATGGAGGATATGTTGCCTTTGGGAGTGATTCAAAGGGAGGATCTATAATTGGATAAGGAACCGTGTCCAATGAAAGAATGAGTATTGAAAGGGTAAATTTTGTCAAAGAATTAGACTTCAATCTCATGAGTGTGTCTCAGATCTGTGATCAAAAGCATTAGATGCTTTTCACAGACAAAGAATGCTTTGTGCTCTCCCCTGGGTTAAGCAAACCTCCTCTAGAGAAGATTTTATTAACTGCCCAAAAAAAAGACAACCTATATGTGCTTGACATGAATGAGGTCACTCCATCTGGCCGTATATCTTGTTTTCTGTCCAAGGCATCAGTTGATGAATCAGCTCTCTAGCATAGAAGATTAAGCCATGTTAATGTAAAAACCATCAACAAGTTTGTGAAGGGAAATCTTGTCAGAGGTCTTCCAGACAAGGAATTCCAACTTGAAGATTATTGCATAGCATGTCTGAAAGGGAAGCAACACAAGAGTTCTCACAAGCCCAAGACATTGAATACAAATGACACTCCTCTACAGCTGCTGCATATGGATCTTTTTGGTCCTACAAATGTCATGTCAATGGGCAAGAAGTCATACTGTCTGGTGATAATTGATGACTATACCAGATTCTCATGGGTATACTTCTTGAGAACAAAAGATGAAACTGTTGAGATTCTTAAATCCTACATTCTTAGGGTGGAGAATCAAAGAAATCAGAAAGTCAAAGTCATAAGGTTTGATCAAGGTACCGAGTTCAAAAACCACACCGTGAACTGTTTTTATGAGAGCAAGGGCATAGAAAGACAATACAATGCTCCAATAACTCCTCAACAAAATGGGGTTGCTGAAAGGAGAAACAAAACTCTAATTGAATCAGCAAGATCAATGTTGGTTGACTCAAAACTGCCTCTCACATTCTGGGCAGAAGCAGTAAGCACAACTTGCTATGTGCAAACTAGAGTTCTCATTGTCAAGCCTCTCAACAAAACACCTTATGAACTATGGTTCAAAAGAGTTCCCTACATTGGATTTCTAAAACCCTTTGGATGTCCATGTACCATTCTCATCACACATGGGGTTCTTCCTAAATTTGGTGCCAAATCAGATGAAAGATACTTTGTGGGCTGTAGGTCCTCAAGGCACTTCTACAGATCGTTCTCGTGATAAGACGTGACGTTAACTCGGAGTGTGGAATCCAACGAATCAACGTTTATACGCACAAAAGACAATGTAGACAATCAAGTAAATAACCTTCACAATTGTATTCGAAATCACAGTAGAGTTTACAGACTCAATCAGACTAATTCGATAATTCTCTGTTCTGTTCTATTCTAGTCTGTTGAAATCTATTTATAGATGACTGACCTGATATAGGCGAACTTATTAAGTTCGCCTCTAACAGATTAAGCGAACTTAACAAGTTCGCCTCAGATAGACTTAAGCGAACTTATTAAGTTCGCCTCTATTAGACCAGGCGAACTTAACAAGTTTGCCTCTTGGTAAACTTGCATAAACACTTAGTGACTTTTACATAACAAAAACATAAAGACATAAGATCTAAACTATTACAAGCTTTTGTCATAACAAACTATGTCCTAACAGACTCCCCCTTGACAATAGCTTGATCTTCAGTCTTCTGTCTTTATGATGAGCTCTTCCAATTATCCGGTAGTCTGCTTCCTGCATGCACTTCATATCTTCTGCATATCTCCAAGACTCTCTTGTACTGTAATCCTTGTTCTTTCCATTCATCAGTGAACATTATCTCATTATTTTTCAACGTCCTCTGATCTTTCTTTGAAAAATTGATAAGATTCATTGCGTCATAGAAACACACAATGACCTTATTGTCTTTATCTTGAATCCTTGCTTCACCAGTATTAACATCGACATACCACCATTTCATATTCCCAAGGAAATCTTGAGGAATCGTCTTCAATGGTATCTTGTGTACAACACGTACTAGTTTATACTTGTAATTCCAGGTCACTTTCCCAGTCTTCTTATCTAAGTTCTTCACTCTCTTTCCTTTCTGAGGTTTTAACCTTTCATACTTTCCCGAACCACCTTCTCTCTTGATCAGATTTGCTATCACATCAGCTAAACCATTCTTGGATCTATTAATAAGCGGTTTTGAAGCTAGACCATTCATTTCACACTTTGGCAAGGTATTGAAATACTTGATCCTTGGCTTTAAGTACTGAACACCATCAGATCTTTTAATAGCAAATAGTTTTATGTCATTGTCATAAAACCAACTTATAATTCTTCCAACACACCTCTCTTTATTCACATATTTCTCTTTCTGAGGAGGTTGTGCTTGAGACTTGGGTAGCACCTTCATCCAACTATTCACTACTTCTCTCCACTGTTCTCTAGTCATCCCTGTATTTCTGTACATCACAGGTTCTTCATTCACTTTTGGAGACTCAGTGTGAGTAGTATCAGCTTCAATATCTTTCTTGGATTGAATGTTTTCATCATCAGTATTAACCTTAGAATCAGCAGTATCTTCAGGCAGTGTGATGTCTTCAAAAGAGTCCATAGAATCAGTTATTCCTTCATAAGTGAACTCAAGAACAACATCATCTTGGATGAGGTTATAAGGAACATTAAAACCATCACAGCCTTCATAAGTCACTTTCTCTTGACCTTTCTCTATCTCTATCTCCACTATCTCTCCTTCTTCTATTTTATTATCTGACACATCATCTTCTTTGTCATTGAATAACTCATCAATGTCATCAAGACATGCTATCTTTTCAGCTTCTTCTTCTTTAGAATCTACAAAGAACTCCAATAATAAAATTTATTCTTCATTAGCTCCAGAAGTATCTTTGTTTCCTTCAATAGATTGTGACGTCGACTCCCCCTGAACTCTAGATATTGGATTCACGTCAGCGTATTGACGATCACCCTCAATATTACCAGAAGGATCATTGTCTTCATCATCACGTCTTTGAATAGACTCTGTGTGACAAGTATCGTGTATCCTCAACTCCCCTTGAGCGTCAAGACGCTGAACGAGTTTAGACACCAATGCTTGCATGTCAGCTATCTGTTGAGCTTGAGTCTGAATCACCAGCTGTCGTTGGGAATCAGTAGAAACAAACCTGTGTTTGTAGTGTAAGCACTTGAGATTCAAGGAAAGTAATCCTTTCAAAATCAGAAGGCTTTGACGGACCAGCTGACGATTGTGGAACTGAAGGACTTGCAGTAGGAGTAATAACTGGAGGAATAGGAGTTAGAACCGGAGATGTATCTTTAGATCTTGGAGGAGTAATAATCAAGGAAGCAACAAAATTAGCATCCTCTACTCCCTGCGAAGATTGAGCAGCAGGTATAGAAGCAGACATTAACTTTTGAGTCTTTGGTTATGGATTGAAGTCACTATCAGAATCAGTACTCTTATCAACCAAGGATCTTTTTCTAAGTACTGATCCGGAAGGAGGATCCCGAATAGACTTTCTTCTTGGTCGTCTGGCTTGAGATTTAATGCGTTTTCCAGCATTAGCCAGTGGAATAGAAGCTAACCGCTCATAATGATCTGAGGAAAAATCCCTAGATGCATCAGAGTCAGTGCTTTCAGTAACGGGTAAGATCGTATCACTTGAGCTTGAACTAGATTCATCATCAGTCACCACATTCCCTTCAGCTTCATGAATGGGCGAGTTCACAGCATCATCAACGAAATCATCCATGTTCATTCCTAGATCTTGTTCATGTTTATGAACGACCTCTTCTTGAGCTGGTTCATGAATAGGTATTTCAACCTCAGCTTGTGGAATTTGAACTTGTTCAGGAATAGGAATTTGTGGTTGTACGGGAACTTGAACTTGTTGTTGTACAGGAACTTGAGCTTGTTGTTGTACAGGAACTTGAGCTTGTTGTTGTACAGGAATTTGAACTTGTTGTTGTTGTGGTTGCTGTTGTTGAACATTTGGACCTTGCATCTGAGCAATTTCATCAGGATGAAACCAGTTGTCATTCGGTGGTGCAACATAATCAGGATTGATTAAGTGACCAAATAAAGGAGTATTAACCGGTATCAATGCGACATTCTGCTGTTTCACCTTCGTGCAATCACTAAAGATACGCTTTGACATCGGAGTCAAAGTTAATCTTATAGGATGTTGTGGAAGATCCGGAATAAGATGATTTAGAATCATTTGAATAAAGCGAGGATACATAAAAAATCCTTGACCTTCAGCAGGATTAATTTGTAACCATCTCTCGATAGAAGTAAAGTGCAAAATTGAATCGCTTATTCAACGTTAAAGCCACCATTGCAGTTTGAAGAGCCATCTTTAAGCCATCAGTTCCAGCTTTACGAGGAGAGATGCATTGAATAATTACATGCATGAAGTATCTCCATTCACCGACTAAGCCACCTTTACGAGCTTGTGTATCATTCTGTCTCCCACGATAACCCATTCTTTGAAAACAACCCATAATAAGAGTGCCCGGATATGACAACGGATCTTCAACATTACCACCCAAAGCAAGAGCATCATGAATTGTTTCTTCAGATATGGCAATTTCAGTATTATTTACAGTGGCACGAAGAACATGAGGTTCTACGTCCGTATCCTGATGAACTGTATCCCAAAATTGCTGTATGTATACCAGACTGATGTAAGGATCAGCAGATAAAGCAGTATGGAGACGCGAACGGTTCAGAAATCCGATTATTCCTTGAAAATTGACTGACTCTGACATGTTAGAATCTAACAATGCCACCTGGTTATGTTTATATTCTACACGTCGAGCCATCTGAAAACATTCGGACAACAATCACATTAAAAAAAATAACAAACACGAACATTAAAAAAATTTAAGAAATTTTTTTTTCTAACACACAAAAAATTCACAAGTCCAAATACCCTCTGACCCCTAGGCGAACTTAATAAGTTCGCTTAGTGTTGCAAGAGGCGAACTTATTAAGTTCGCCTGGACAAGTTCGCTTCGAACAAGTTCGCTTGGAACAAGTTCGTCTGAACTTGTGACGATTCAAATACCAAACACAGAATTTCAAAATTCGGCAAATCGAGTTAAAATCATGAAATAAGCAATGGACATCAGTCGATTATCACTTAGCAACCAATTATAATGATCAATTTTATATTTCCAATAAAAAATTAGGTCAAAACAGTCGATTGAAAATCGCGATGAAATCCGAGAAAAAAACTTCAAAATACGCATGATTTAACGGACGAAAAACACCAAAATTACCTTGGAAAGAATCGCAATTCAATTTCGAATATAATGGAATCAGCAAACAATTCCAACAACACAGATTAAAAATTTTGAAAATTTTCAGATAAGTTCGCTTGTTCAATGAAGACGATGACTGATAAGTTCGCTTGGCCAAGATCCTTATACACATTAAGTTCGCTTATTTAGGCGAACTTGTTAAGTTCGCTTAACAAGCCTTCGGCGAACATGCTAAGTTCGCTTCACCATCCACAGGCAAACATATTAAGTTCGCTTCACTGTTCTTGGGCGAACATATTAAGTTCGCTTCACTGTACATAGGCGAACATAATATCTATTCACTTTTGCCTTGAACAAAATTTTACCAACTTCAACCTTTCAAGTCTTGAACTTTCGTCAGCATCATGTATCCGATCCAATCCCTAACAATTTTAATAAAAGTTTAGAATTTTCATGGAAAATAAAAAACAAAATCTTTTTGAATTTTATCTATACAAACGGAAACACATATTTTTGGATTTTTATCTGTACAAACAGAAACACATATTTTTAGATTTTTATTTGTACAAACGGAAACACATATTTTTGAATGAACATCATGAGTAAGAAGATCATATCACTATCCGAGTAATTCATCACACATTTTAGCAATAACCAAGGGTAACCTATGATATGAAACAATCCAACTCATCTTGTACTTATGTATCTTTTCCAGTATATGAAACTCATTCAATTTGAATAATATTTGAAATGATATGCGATAAATTTCAAAGTAAATAAGATCAGGTTATGAAATGCTCTTTTATTTATACCGAATTTGAAATACAAAGCATGAATTCTTAAATTTGTAAATATTATATGATTTGAAACTATAAGCGTTTATTCTCCAAATTCATGTGATTTAATACCATTTTGACGAAAAACATCTTGTACCCTACATATATGCCAACAGAAATATAATTTGCACTATCTTCAAGACATATACAGTTTATGTTAAGATTAGATCAATTTCCAAGATGAAATTATCTCATTTAGCACAAGCATAGAAGCAGATCCCAAAAGATATAAGAATCATGATGATTCAGAATCAAAAGATTCTAATGAATTGGCTGAATAGTGAGAATCAACAGATTCAGGTATGAGGATCCAACTATTATCTGGATAAAATTCAATGGATTCAGACTAGATGATGTATCTAACTGATCCAAGGGCGAATATATGTTTCAACAGATTTTGAAAGCATATCTGAGTTCAACAACACCTTGCATGTTTTTTGGGGCATGGGCAGTGAAGTGAACTGAAATAAATTTATGCTAAAGATATAATTCGATATTGGTCACATGAAATTCTTTAAAACCATATATTCTTTATCTGATAATGATCTTTTACACACATACCCAGACATATTATGGATTCAAATCACAAATGTAATTATATTATATTTAATTTTCACACTACTATTAGTTTCAAAACGCTTCTAGTCTATTGACAATTCAAGTTTCAAAACTCAAACACAAATTTAAAAACAGATTATCAAGATGAGAGCATTCAAAACACTATCATTTCTCATTTATGCAGACTTTGAAATTTAGATCAAATCAACTTAGTTTAAGCAATCATAAATAACAGGTCTACTAAGGTCGTGTGAAATGAACTAATCACTGATGTACTATCATTTCTTCTCTAACCTCTAATGATGTCAAATTTTATATTTTTCAATTTGTTTTGACTTTTTATAAATTAAAAACTTTTTGACTGAAATGTAAATGCAGAAATGTAATAATGCAATAAAAGAAATTAAAATTTTTTTTCATGAAAATCTGATTTTGAAAAACTTTTATTCGGGATTTATCATACCTATCATTTTAATTAGGAATTCAAACCTGGTACGATCAAATGCCTTGGTAAACAAATCAGTAAAATTATCGTCAGTGTGTACCTTGACCAGCTCAATCAACCTTTTCTCTGCACAATCACGAATAAAATGATATCGAATTTCGATGTGCTTAGTTTTACTATGTTTAACAGGATTATTAGTTATGGACATTGTAGCATTATTATCAATAAGCATAGGGGTTCCTGTGAAATTCAAACCGTAATCTCCCAATTGCTGTTGTATCCACAGGATTTGTGAACAACAACCTGCAGCAGCGATGTATTCTGCTTCGCATGTAGAAATGGATACTGTGGTTTGCTTTTTGCATTGCCAGGACATAAGTCGATTACCTACGAACTGGCAACCACCTGTTGTAGATTTCCTGTCCAAACAACAACCACCAAAATCAGAATCAGTATAAGTGTAGGTCCCTTCGTGTGTGTCGGATAGTCACATGCAAGTGGTCTACTAGTTGCACCGGGTTGTGAAATACCCGTGACTAGGTGGAGAGTCTTACTAAACAAAGTAAACCAAACACGAGAGTCACAATAAACGTTCTTTGTATTATAAACACTCGACGGTTACAGAGAGAATACAAGCTGCGTACTTAGCAAAACTGAGTTCGTCTAAACAAATGGTTCTGCGTACTTAATCTCTGTGAACCTATCCTATTTATACAGACCTGATGCCTGCGCACTTAGCAAGTGCGCAGGACCAATTGCTCTTGCGTACTTAACAAGTACGCAAAGGTGTTCTTGCGTACTTGCTAAGTACGCAGGAGCTTTCTCCTGCGCACATATAAGTGCGCAAAACACTTAGCAGAAAAACAACATACATTATGCAAAAGTAAATACAACTCGATAAACTATTACATAATGACTCATAAATACAAAGACAAATTACAGACATTAAAAATACAAACTAAGACTCTATCCAGAGTGTTGTCACAGGAAAGTGCATCAACAAACTCCCCCTTGACAACAGCTCGGGATCTTCATCGTCTTCAGTCTTCATTCTTCAGTCTTCACAGCACTTGTTCCTTAGCTTCCATCTTCTTCTTGTAATCAAGGCAGAACTTAATCACCTTGTCATATTTAGAAGCAAGGAGCTTCGTCCACTCATCCGTGTAGACGCAGTAGCGTTCTGCTAGTACCTCCAGATCTTTCACAGAAAAGTTGATGAAGCAGACTTCATCGAAGATTCTGATCAGTTCCTTTGGCACTATGTTCCCGCTCTCTGAACGTCCTTTACCCATGATCACAGCCTCGCCCGTCTTTGGATCTACGTACCAGTACCACATGTCACCAAGAATATCCTGAGATAACTTGCTCAGGGGAATCTTAGTTTCACATCGCACTGGCTTGTATACCAATTTCTTTAGGTGCTTCTTAGTCACAGGATGCACAACGTGCTTATCCTTGACTCTCTTGGGTACTTGAGTGTTGAAATATTCAAATTTCCCTGATCTTGCTTCCCGCTGTAGTGTTACCCACAAACCCATTGCTACTGCATGACTCGAGTGACTCAGTAGGTCACGGTTTGCGAGGTTAACTAGGTCGTACTTGGGCAAAGAGTTGAACGCCTCACTGGTTGGTTTCAAGTATTGAACCCCCCAGATCTTTTGATGGCGAACAACTGTTTGTCCTCCTCGAACCTAACAGCCAAGATCATACCTGTCGCTCCGTGCTTGTCTGTGATAGACGTCTTTTGCCACACGGGAGCTGGACCCTTAGATGATGCAGAAGGCATGTCTTTATCTTTTGGTGCCTCAGGGTCCACATGTGTAGGGTCGACTGGGGAGGCTTCAGTTGTAGCTTCAACATTACTTGCCATGTCAACTGAGCCTGTGTCGAGCAGAGATTCGAGCGATGGTACTTCAAAGATCTCACCATCCTCTAACTCGTACTCTCCTTCCCCTTCGCCCTTGGGAATCTCTATCACCACATCATCGTCATCCTCGTTCCAGTCATCACCAGAGTCGATCTCTCCTTCTTCCAGATTAAGGAGAACATCGATCTGTGCCTCTTTGGAATAGTCAGGCTCTAAATAGATGATCTCATCATCAGATAAGTCCTTGAGCACGTTAGCCGCTGACTTCCCTTTATCTCCGCCACCACCACCTGAGGTATCACCACCCTCTTGCTGAGTAGACTCCCCCTCAGCCAATGGAACAGAAGAGATGGGCACAATCGCCAAAGCTAGGTGCTCACCTCCACTAGGACCGACTTCAGGATCCTTGTCTTTATCATCATCCTTAGTCAGATCGACTGGATGACAAGACTCTGCACCGGTGGATTTCTTTTCTTTGTCTTTGTCTTTCTCTTTCTCTGTCTCCTTCTCCCCCTAAGCACCTAGCTTCGCGGTCAGTTCACCAACTAATTTGACCATCGCTTCATGTTCTTTTCTCTGCAAATCCATCCTTAGCTCAAGTGAAGTTCTGTGGCCTAGAATCATTTCATTGGTTTTTATCAGCAGCTCGTTCTGTGCCATAACATTCTTCAGTTGCTCATTTGTCCCTGTTCTCTGGCTGTGTAGAATCCTCACTTCATCGGCCAGGGAATTAATCTGTGCTTGTTGAGCATCAGACTCCTCCTTTGACTTTTGAATGGTCTTCAACAGTTCAGCAACTTGGGTCTCTAGCACATCGATCCTTGCATCATTCGGATCAGGATGCCTAGATGATGAGGCTTCGGCATTATGGATGGGGGAGGAGAAGATTGTGTCAAAGTCAAACCCTTGTGAGAAATCACCGTAGTTAAAGGTTTGACCTGACGGCTCTTTGGTGGGTGTTGGGATGGGGGATGTAATGATGGGAGTTATGGTTGGGGGTGATGGTGACTGACTCCGTGAGAAGTGGAGTAGTCACCGTCACCGGGACGGTTGGAGTAGGGAGGGTTACCGTCACAGGAATCTCCTCTGTGACTGCCGTGACTACCACTTCAGCTTGAACTTGTGGTCTTCTCCTCCTACGGTATAGTTGCTGTGCTGGTGGGGTAGGTTCTGATAGCAATCGTGCTGGTGGACTGTCAGCCGCAGGTTGTACTTGCTGCACAGTCGGGATCTCTACAACCCTGGGGATAGCAACCTCTTGCCTATCGCCCCTCTTCTTGTTGGCTTTCTCTAGCCTTTGTCTTTGTAGAACAGCGTCAGAGTCGGAATCCGGCTCGTATTCGTTGCTCGAGCTTTGTCATTTTCTTTTTGAAGACGATGCAGGCAGGGTTACCTATGCCGACCTTCTCGGATGTGCCTGTGATGGTGCGTCATCGGAATCAGAAGAATCTGATTCTGTTGCCTCCGAATCGGATTCCTCAGCACCACCAACATCACCTTCATCATCACCTTCATCATCATCATGCTCTTCCTCTTGCTCTTCACCAGAGTCATCACTCATCTCTGGTGCTGAGTTGGGACTATACCAGTTCCAATCTTCAGGAGCGACGTATGCTTCATTCAGTAGGTGGCCAAAGAGTTCAGTGTGCGCAGGGGTAGGTTCTACACTGCCTGGCTTTAGAAACTGAGCAAAGACTCTCTTGTCCACCCTTTTTACCTGCAGTCTCTCCCCGATAGCACGTAGGTTTGGCAATGCATAATCTATCAGGAGCTGCACAAACCTCGGGTACAAAAGGAACCTGAACCTCTCTGCTGTATATATCTGGTCATTGAGTGCTTTGAAGATATAGCGAGAGAAGTTGTAGCCCCGATTGATAGACAGGCCCACCATGGCCGCTGCAAGGTCATGACCCATGGCATCTTTCCCCGCTTTCCTGGATGAGATGCACACGATCATGATGTGGGCAAAGTAACGCCATTGATCCAATACCCACATCTTCTTGTAAGAAGCATAGTCCCTTGCCACGACATATCCCATTCTGTGCCTCCAACACCCATCCACGTAGTAATCTGGATAGGATGTTGGGTCGGTGGCAAGGTCTCCGAACTGCAATACTCTCCTTATTGTATCCTCAGAGATAGCAATAGCCCGACCGCCAACGGTAGCCTTTATGACATTCGGGGATACCGTGCAATCGTGCTATGCAGTCTCTCAGAATTGCTCCAGGTAAGGTCTTAAGACTGTTGGGTTTGCTGAGATTGCATAACTTATTCTTGATCTGTTCAGAAGATCCACAATCTCCCTGTATTGCAAGGCTGCGCCTTTCCATTATGGTTCGGTGTTAGCCAATAGGTTGAATTCGTCAGTGAATGCACGAGCCATAGCCTGCAAACACACACAGAAAACATATTAAGAACAACTTATAACACTGGAAGTAGACACACATGACATAGTATAGTAGTTACACTTTGAAAAAATTTTCAGACTTCGGAAAAATTTCTAAGTGTTGGTCCTGCGCACTTAGCAAGTGCGCAGGATTTTCCTCTTGCGTACTTAACAAGTACGCAAGAAGTATTTCTTGCGTACTTGCTAAGTGCGCAAGAACAACCCTTAGCAAAAATTTCAGAAACTTGAAAACATCACAGATTGTCCCAATATCGGGTCGAGTAGGACACCACTAAGTCGGAATCAACGATTCTAACTCATGGGACCAATGTCGACACCAGTAACTACCAAAACACTATTTTGTGACCTAGACAGTCTCCGACCCACTGTCGATTCATCTTCAACCGACGGAACAATCGAAGGCTAAAAAAGGATGATTATAGAATCGATTAAGTGACCTATTAGCATCTAGTGTCAATAAGTTACCCAGACAACCCCATATTACCCCAAATTTTGTCGGATTTAACCTAAAAAGATTCTAGGTCAGAAAACGGTTCAAATGTCATGAATCAATGGATGGAATTGGCCTATAATCTCACCACTGAGATGAAATACGAAGATGACAATGTGTACGGGATGAAACGATGGATGGGACACAAGCGATTTTGAGAGTAAAATTGCAGGGGGAAACTTTGGGTTTGAAAGCGTAAAGCCTGAGAAAAATTCTAAGTCTCTGATTTATACCCCTCAATTAATGTTCGTGCGTACTTGTTAAGTGCGCACGAATTAACTCTTGCGTACTTAACAAGTGCGCAAGGCTTAACTCTTGCGTACTTGTTAAGTGCGCAAGTGTTACTTCGTGCGTACTTGACAAGTGCGCACAACCCTTAAGTGCGCAATTTTCAACTCAGAATTTATGAAGATTTTCAAGTCAAATAACGAACAAGATAAAAATATTCAACCAAGAGGATTCAAATTCAATTCATGAAGATTAAACATAAAATATTTTTGGCCTTTTTCTGATTTAAACTTGAACTATGCATAAACTTAAAAACTTAAAATCTTTTTGTTCTTTTCAAGATAGATATATACAATCATTTACACAAGCTATTTTTGATCAAAGACACGAGCAGAGGATCATATCAGGCTAACTGATAGCAAAAACGATACAATATAAACATCAAAGAATATGGGATCATGTCATGTATTACTCTTTATTCATACGTAATAAGCATATAAACAAGTAATTCAAGTTGACAATATTATAATATTTGAAACTATACGCATCTTTGTATCATGTTCTTGTGTATTAAGGTGATAATTATAAGATATACAACGTGTACCCCACTGAAATCCTATTATAACTTGCACTATCTCAAGGCATCTAAGATTTTCCCAATGATTTTCTAGATTTTTCAGAATGAAGCTACATCTATTAGCACAGGAAAAATCAAGCAGAATCCATAGGGATTATCAGGAATCATAAGATTCAGAATCGAGTGATTCATTTGTCTTGGTTTCATTTGATTTTCTTTATTGAATATCGGAATGATGATTTAAGATAATAGATATGGTGTTTGATTATCAGGTAAGGGGATCCAACTTTTATCTGGATTTGATTTCAATGAATCAGGAGTGATTAAAGGGTGAATACATGCTCAACGGTTAATGTAGAGACATGTCTTGATTCAATCTCTCCTTGCATACTTGTGAGTATGGGCAGTGAGATGAACCGCATTAATTGTGCTAACGACATAACCCGAAACTGATCTCAAAAGAAAATTATTGTCAAAATCTAACATCCTTTATCTGATAGTGATCTTTTCTAATCTTTTACTCACACACGCTTGCAAACATGGGTTCAAATCACAATTGTAATTTAGATTTAGTTTCCACACTACTAGTGATTCAAAGACGCATACAGCCTACTGACAATTCAAATTACTTGTAAATAAACAGATTAAAAATATAATAATTTAAACAATTAAGTAAACATGACGCAATCATTTCCCATATGAGCAGTCTATGGTGTTTAGATCATTTCTGATGTACTATCATTTCCTCTTTTCTCAAGTTAACTTTGAAATTTTCTCCATTTTCTATTTTTTTTATTTTTGTAAAATATTTTAAAACTAAAAGAACTATACAGAAAATTTAAAAGAATTGAACATTTAACTTCCATGAATTGAAATGATTTAAGAAAACTTAGTTTTCACTCAGGATTGAACATTCCTATCAAGTTGACAAGATGCTCAAAACGGGATCGATCAAATGCCTTTGTGAAAAGGTCAGCAAGATTGTCATCCGTGTGAACTTTTACAGGTTCAATTAAATGCTTTTCAACACAATCACGGATGAAATGATGGCGAATCTCTATATGTTTAGTTTTGGAGTGTTTCACCGGGTTATTTATGATGGACATGGTGGCATTGTTGTCAATGAATAGAGGAGTTCTAGTGAAGTTTAAGCCGTAGTCTCTCAACTGCTGCTGAATCCACAGTATCTGAGAACAACCGCTCGCTGCAGCAATGTATTCTGCTTCACAAGTTGAGACAGAAACAGTTGACTGCTTCTTGCACTGCCAGGAGACCAGCCTGTCTCCTAAGAATTGACATCCACCAGAAGTTGACTTTCTGTCAAGGTTACAAACGCCATAATCTGAATCAGTGTAGGCTTTGAAGTCGAATGACTGCTGCTTAGAGTACCAAAGACCTAATCGGGGTTTCCCTTTCAGATATCTGAAAATTCTCTTCACAGCTATCATATGTGACTCATTCGGTTGAGTCTGAAACCTTGAGCACAAACATAGAGCAAACATTAAATCGGGTCTTGAAGCTGTGAGATACATAAGTGATCCGATAATCCCACGGTACAACCTACTGTCCACATCCTTTCCATCACTGTCGGGATGCAAACCATGATTGACTGGGATTGGTGTGCCATAAGTAGTGCTATCACTCATCTTGTATTTTGACAAGATGTCCTGCACGTACTTAGTTTGATGTAGATAAATACCATTCTCTCTTTAACTGACTTGCAGACCTAGAAAGAATGACAGTTCACCCATATTGCTCATTTCAAACTTGGACTTCATCACCTTCTCGAATTCCCTACACATCCCTTCATTGGTCGACCCAAAGATAATGTCATCGACATATATTTGCACAAGAAGAATGTCACCTCCTGCTTTCCGTATGAAGAGAGTCGAGTCAATCTGCCCACGGTCGAAACCATTAGACAATAAATGCTTAGATAATGTCTCATACCATGCCCGCGGTGCTTGATGAAGACCATAAAGTGTTTTGTCGAGCTTGTACACTTTATTGATATTATGCGGATCTTCAAAACCGGGAGGTTGAGTGACATAGACTTCTTCATGCACCTTACCATAAAGGAAAGCACTCTTCACATCAAGTTGATAGACCTTGAAGCCGACATATGTGGCATAAGCCAAGAACAGTCGAGTGGCCTCAATTCTAGCAACTGGGGCATATACTTCATTGTAATCCAAGCCCTCTTGTTGATAAAAACCCTAAACAACCAATCTTGCTTTGTTCTTCACAACTACATGACGATCATCCATCTTGCATTTGAACACCCATCTGGTACCAATTGGCTGAAAGCCTTTTGGCAAGTCAACTAAATCCCACACTTGCAACTTTTGGAATTGAGACAGTTCATCTTGCATCACCTCAATCCAGCAGTTGTCAGCGAGAGCCTCCTTCACATTCTTCGGCTCTACCTGGGACACGAATGCATCATGCAGACATGTTTCCATGACACCAGTGTCAAATATCTCTGTGTAAAGACTGGTGTTCTCAGTTATGGTTCTATGACGAGTCTGAACACCGGCATAAGGATCACCAATAATGTTGTCGATTGGATGATTCCTATGCACCCTCGTCTCCGGTACAACCGGTTCTTGAATTTCTGGATCTAGATTTGTGCTTAACTCCCCCATTTCCTGTGTTCCAGAGGAAGAAGATTCAATGTTTATTGGATCAGCTGGAGCTTCATTTCCTACAGTTGTGTTAGGATTGGCTGGAGCGTCATCTCCATCAACAAGAACATCTTCACTGTCATCACTGTCATGAGTTCCAGATGCAGATGCAGCATTGGAATCAGGAGTTATAATTGGTACAGTAGCACGAGTGGAAAAACTGGAGTCATTGTCGCCATGCAATAAATCATAAACATTTGCGGCGTCTTCTGCAGATAAATCAGGAAGATTGAATGACTTGAATAGCGCATCATAATCAAAACCCCAAGCTGGACCTTTTGGTTCTGGTGGAGTGCTGTGTTTACTACAGTCCACTTCAAACCATTACTCGACAGTACGAGTTCCTATGTTGTACACTCTCTTGCAGGGCGAATTGGCAACATATCCTAAGAAGATGCCTTCCACCGCTTTCGCATGAAATTTAGACTGACGGTCTTTATACTGTAGCAACAAGGAACAAGGACTACCAAAAGGAACTAGGTAATCAAGATTGGGAAGTCGATTGTTGATCAACTCATAGCAAGTTTTGTTGTGCCTCTTCACAACCAGAACCCTGTTTAAGACGTGACAAGCTGCATTAACGGCTTCTGCCCAGAAAGTGACAGGAAGCTTTGCATCCGACAGCATAGTCCTTGCAGTCTCAATCAGTGTTCTGTTCTTCCTTTCGGCAACTCCATTCTGCTGAGGCGTGTACGGCGCGCTGAATTCGTGACGGATCCCTTTCTTGAGACAGAAAAGCTCCATCAAATTATTCTTGATCTCAGTTCCGTTTTCACTCCTTATTCTTCTAACTTTCAGCTTGCAAAGAGATTCCGAGCTCAGGATCAGGTATTGAAGAATATCAGCAGTCTCGTCTTTTGTACCTAAAAAATGCACCCAAGAAAAACGTGAGAAATCATCAGTTACAACTAGACAGAACGACTTACCTCCAATACTCCTGATACTTATGGGGCCAAACAGATCCATGTGTAATAGCTCCAAAGGGGTATCGATAGAGTTTTGGAGCTTGGGCTTGTGAGACTTCTGTTGCTGTTTTCCCTTTTTACACGGCATACAGTCATCTGCAACGGTAAACCTCAACTTAGGAACCCCGGTTACCAAACCGTTTCGGACAAGATGATTCATTTTATGATAAGAAATATGTCCGAGTTGCCTATGCCACAAGATGGAGTCAAGTTCTATCGCTTTTGTAAGCAAGCAAGTAGCAACTGATGAGGTGGTTTTTGCCACGCTCATATCGATCTGAGAAGTGTCGTTTAATCTTGGTGCTCTCATCAGAATCCAGTCTTCGGGAACCTCAAAACCGGGTTTGAGAATCAGACATTCTGACTTGTCAAACATCACCGAGTACTCCTTGTCACACATTTGGGAGACACTCAACAGGTTATGCTTCAGCTGCTCGTAGAAGTTGACATTGTCAAAGCTGACACAACCGTTTGAAACCACGCCTTGACATGTGATGCTGCCGCCTTTTTCTCCGGCAAAGGCCACATAGCCGCCTCTGAATGGTTTAACGTCTTGAAGAAAGGCCATGTTTCCTGTCATGTGCCGGGAGCATCCACTATCTACATACCAACGGTTAGAGATAGTACCCTTCGGACGTCCCTGCACGAGTAACAAAAGAATTAGTTAGATTTGGAGACCTAAGCCATTGTGGTCTTGGGTCGTCCATCCTTCTCAAAATAAACTACTTCTTTCAACTCACAGTCATGATGACTGTTGAAAATTGGTGAATCTTTGGATGCGTTTGGAACAGGAGATTGAGAACCTTTAACTTTCTTGTTCCAGGATCTCTTTTGATTCTTAACCAGAACAGTAGACTTTGGCTCAACCACAGCCGGTGAACTTGTGGAAGCTTCACCTGATTGAGTCTTAGTCAGCTGTTCCAGCTTTCTCAACCTCTTATTCCTTCTTCTTCTTCTTTGTGGCTTAGAGAGTCTAGCCACAGATTTCTCACCAGTGCGTGTACTACCAAATGTAGACACACGAGGTACAGCAGGTTGCTTTACCTTTCTTGCAATAGATGGTTTGGCCTCAGATTTAATCTTAGGTTTTCCCATAGGTTGTACTGGTGGTTTCACCACATTCTGCTTTGGACTTCTGGGAGGTTTCACTATTGGCGACTTAGGGATAACGGCTGGTTGTGAGACAACATGCCGTTTCCCTTGGTTCTTTGATGGACAGTTCACAAGAATGTGACCAACCATGCCATAATGAAAACACATCCTCTTGTCCACATGAGTTCTCTTGTAAGGCTCATTAGATCTGGCCTTAGATAACTCTCCATTATGAGCAGGAGGAGTTGGTTTATGAACAGGAGTCTGACCTTTTTCAGTTTGGTTTTTCGGGGTATAATACTTTTGCAAATTCTCTTTGTAACCAAGCCCATAATGAGCTGAAAAAGCCTCTTTCTTAACTCGGTTAATATTTTTATAACCCCCGTAAAGCATTACCTTAAGTTTATCATTTGTTTCAATGATATCAGGTTCAGTTAAAATGCAGTTATCACCATTAGTGATAATGTTTTTGTGGACTTTCTGTTCAGTCAACAACTCCTTAGAGACTACTCCTTCAGGGCAAGTGTTAACCGACCCATCTTCAGAAGCAGTAACATACTCCTCACTAGATGTGGAGTTAGCCTTACTCGAGGATTCATCCTTTTTAGGGGAATCATCCTTATCAGAGGACTCATCTAGACAGGTGAGATCAATGTCTATCAAGCTATTGACAAACTTCCCACTTATAAGTGGAGGAATGGCATTGGTACCAAGACCTAGGCCCTTCAATTTCCTCGCTACTGATTCGTAGTGCTCCACCACAAAGCGAGAGTTTTTCAACTTCTCATTTGTACATTTTAACTGCAGGATCTCATTTTGCAGTTTGTTGATTTCATTTTTCCGTTTTTCTAACTCCCTATACGCAACATCCAAGTGAACTTGTTGCTCACTTATTTGTAAAGAATATTCACATTTTTCTTTTTTCAACGTTTCAACAGACTCTTTAAAATGTTTTTCATTTTCTTTGTAATTATGAGCTGCCATAGATAGGGGTTCGATTTTGTCTTGGAGCTTAGAAATTTCAAGCTTTAGCCCTAGACATTTAGAACAAGAAATAACAGAGAAAGGGTTAGAATCTACCTCAGATGATGAACTCTGTGCTTCTCCAATGGCCATGAGAGCAACGGCAGTGGTAGACTCCTTTTCAACAGCTACAGAAGCTTCCATCTCCTCAGCTTCTTTTCTCTCAGCCTCCATCAGCTCCATGATCTCAGCCATGAGACCAACCTGTGTTTGAGCAATGATGGCGTCCTCTAGATGAACACCCCAATCAAATTTTTCGTCATGCTGAGCTACCAGTGCATTTGACGAACCACCTTGGTGTTGATTGTGGTGGCTAGTGTTGTTGTGGCCGTGGCTGTTTCCCTGGCTAGGTCTGGTGAAACCAGAGGCCGGTGCTCGGTCTTTTTGACACTCACGAGCAAAGTGTCCATAGTTCAGACACTTGTAGCACTTGGCCTTGGATTTATCAAATCCAACCTTGGCATTAGAATGTCCACCAATGAACTTTCTTCCTGTTCTGTTCAGGAAACGATTGGCCCTCCTCAAAAGCATGGCCATATTCCATTGAATATCCATGTCCTCAATATCATCAGGATCCACTTGGTTAAAGTCTTCTTCAATAGTTTCGGGATCCGTTAGCTTGCCGCCTATGAAATTCTCATACGCAAGCATACATGATGAAAACAATGCTACATGATCTTCAGCTATTTTGACTATTGCAGAATGGTTAGCTGAAGACGTAGCTGGAGGATTTCTTGAGGTGTGTTGATGATTAGTTCCCAACCCTGATCCGGATGCATAACAAGCATGACCACCACACCCATTTGAGTGGTCTTCTTCATTGGAGTGTCCAGTAAAGAGGGCAATTCCAGAGCCCGATGATTTTGAAATGGAAGTCGTCCCATGATACATGGAAGGGTCCTGTATCTGAGGTCTTCCCGAGCTCTCCTTCTTCATAAGATTCATGTTATGAGCTTGAATCTTACCAACAGCCTCATCTACTGTTAACTCATAGAATTTAGGATTTTCCCTCATCAGGGTTGTATACATCTCAAACTTTGGTGGCAAAGCATCAAGAAATTTTTCCACCAGTTCTTCATCGGGATATTTCAGTTCAAAAGCTTTCAACTCCGTTTGTAAATGATAGAATCTAGAGATGAGATCATCTAACGATTCATTTTCCATGAAATTGAAGCATTCATACTGCTTCCGGAGAAGATCCCGCTTACTCTTCTTAATGTCACTGTTCCCCTCAAATCTTTTCTGAAGTGCTTTCCAAAGATCCTTGGAGGTGTTATAGCCTCGGAAACTGTGAAACAGTTCCCGAGTTAATGACATTGTGATTGAGCCAAGAGCCTTCTTTTCCCGATCAAAAGCTTTCTTTTGTTCTTCATCAAGCTTAGAGATGGGCTTTGACACCTCTTCATCAAGATAGATGTGTGTGGGATGCTTATATCCCTCAAATGATTGGTATCCATAATGATGAGTCGGTGTATGAAATGTAGTGCTCAAAACGCGCCTTCCAATTGGAATAATTGTTTACATTTAATAGTTTAGGCGGTTTTTGAGGTGTACCGATCTCATTATCATAATTTAACATGTTTCCAAGATTCTGAAGGTTCGACATAGTGAATTACTTGGTCAAAAAATTAGAAAAATCAGACACTGTTGTGCACTTGGTTTTGGCCTTGCGCACTTGAGAAATGGTCTTGCGTAGTTAAGACTTGCTCTTGCATACTTGTAAGTACGCAGGAGGAAATATTAAGTACGCATGATATAACTTAAGTTTGCACAAGTTCAGTCTTGCGCACTTGTAAGTACGCAGGAGATAACTCTTGCGTAGTTAGTAAGTACGCAGAAAACTGTACTTTTTACCAAAAATGGTAAGTACGCAGGACACCTTTTCAGCAACTCTCACCAAACTTTTCTGGTCACCTGAAAATCGCCGGAGATAGTGAAAAATAGGCTGATGATCAATGCAATCGAGCCAAAGGATCAGAAACAAGTTTCTAACCAACCTTTGATGCTCAAAACACACAAATACACAACAAAAATCGGTTTTTGAGAGATTTTTGCTTCTAAAAAAGTGCTCAAGAGCTACCCTTTTTTATCACAAAAATCAACAAAAATACCTCTTTTTGCTTGTAAAACTCAGTAAAACGTCTCCAAACTCACTTACAACACTCGAATTCAAGAGCAATGCTCTGATACCACTTGTAGCTCCCTTCGTGTGTGTCGGATCGTCACATGCAAGTGGTCTACTAGTCGCACCAGGTTGCGGAATACCCGTGACTAGGTGGAGAGTCTTACTAAACAAAGTAAACCAAACACGAGAGTCACAATAAACGTTCTTTGTATTATAAACACTCGACGGTTACAGAGAGAATACAAGCTACGTACTTAGCAAAACTGAGTTCGTCTAAACAAATGGTTCTGCGTACTTAATCTCTGTGAACCTATCCTATTTATACAGACCTGATGCCTGCGCACTTAGCAAGTGCGCAGGACCAATTGCTCTTGCGTACTTAACAAGTACGCAAAGGTGTTCTTGCGTACTTGCTAAGTACGCAAGAGCTTTCTCCTGCGCACATATAAGTGCGCAAAACACTTAGCAGAAAAACAACATACATTATGCAAAAGTAAATACAACTCGATAAACTATTACATAATGACTCATAAATACAAAGACAAATTACAAACATTAGAAATACAAACTAAGACTCTATCCAGAGTGTTGTCACAGGAATGTGAGCAATCATCAAAAACACCAGAATCTTTAATACATGTATACAAACAAGTATTATCAACAAGAGAACGTGTTTTCACTCTATCCTGCAAATTTCCGATTATATTCGTCACTGGATGATCTTTGAGTTCCTTGATGGAAGCGACCTCAGGAACCTGTAACACTTCAACACCAGTTGTATCAGATTGATAAGACAAATCATGATTAATAGGAATTTCCGAGTCTAAATTTGTAGGAATCTCCCCCTGAGCCTGTGTCGAAGGTAATGGATCATCACCCAACAACGGATCAGCAGAAGAATCTTGAAAAATAGCATTATCTTCCTCACTCTCTGAATCTTGTGGAGCTGAGCAAGAAGCAACATTAGGATCGGGAGCAGAAGTAGATGGAACCGATGAATTTGGAACTGTATTTGGTAGAAATCCATTGTGCTGTGCATCCTGACATGACTCATAGAGAACAACAGCATCTTCAGCAGAAATATCAGAAGATAAATGAAAAGACTTGAATAAGTTTTCATAATCAAATGCCCAATCTGGACCAATCGCCATTTGTGGTAAAGACCGATTTGAACAGTCAATATGGAACCATTCTTTAACTTGACGCGTCTCTTTGTTATAAACCCTCTTGGTAGTCGAATTAGCAACATACCCCAGAAAAATCCCTTCAATAGCCTTAGCACTAAATTTAGCTGGGATATCTCGAACTTTCAACAGGGTGCAAGGATTACCAAAAGGTAGTAAATAATCCAGATTCAGCTTTCGATTATTCAACAACTCGTAGCAAGTCTTGTTGTGTTGCTTGACGCTCAAGACTCTGTTCAAAACGTGACACGCAGTATTCACAGCTTCAGCCCAAAAAGTGACTGGAAGCTTAGAATCTGCAAGCATTGTGCGTGCCGTTTCAACCAGCGTCCTGTTCTTTCGTTCAGCAACACCGTTTTGTTGAGAAACATATGGCGCACTGAATTCATGATGAATTCCCTTTTGTAGACAGAATAAGCCCATCTTGCTATTCTTAAACTCGCTGCCATTGTCACTCCTAATTCTTCTGACCTTCAGATTGAATAAATTTTCCAAACCCAGGATTAAGTATTGTACCAACTCAGTGGTTTTAGTCTTAGAAGAGAGAAACTTAACCCATGAAAATCTGGAAAAATCATCAGTGACTACCAAACAGTATGATTTTCCACCATTGCTCCTGATACTAATCGAACCGAACAAATCCATATGCAGCAGCTCCAAAGGAGTTACGATAGAATTCTTCGATTTAGATTTGTGTGATTTCTTCCGTTGTTTCCCCTTCTTGCATGGAATACAATCATCAGGAACTGAGAATTTCATCTTCGGAATACCAAGAACCAGATCATTCTTAACAATGTAGTTCATCTTTCGATAGTTGATGTGTGGTAGCTTCCTATGCCACAGAATAGAATCTGATTCCGACGCCTTGGAGAGAACATGTAGGAATTGAATCCGTTGTAGTAGAATCCATTCGCCAGGAATAACAAAACCAGGTTTCAGGATATAACACTCAGCATCATTAAAATGGAATGAAAACTTCTTGTCACAAACTTGTGATACACTCAAAAGATTGTGTTCAAGCTGCTCCACGTAATTCACCTTCTCAAATTTGACTTTATCATTCTTTAAAGTTCCCTGTCCAGTTATGTACCCGACTTTATTCCCCGCAAAAGCGACATAACCTCCATCAATCTTTTTAACATCTTCAAGCAATTTGATATTTCCTGTCATATGTCGAGAGCAACCACTATCCACATACCATGTGTTGTTGATAGTCCTCCTTGGTTGTCCCTACATAAACAAAGAAAATCAGTTAGAAATAGGAACCCAAGCCATCGTAGTCTTGGGTCGTCCAGATTGATCAAAATAAACAACTTCTAGTAATTCACAATCAATCTTATCATCAACTTTTGGAATAGAAGTTTTACTAACAGACTTTTTCAAAGGAGACAATTTTTGATTATTTTGAAAAACATTATTTGATATATTATTATAAGGTTCAGATGTTTCCAAAATTTTCTTTAATTTTCTGTTTCGTCTTCTCCTTTGTGGTCTAGATAATTTAACTTCCTGCTGAGAATCTTTTGAAATTCCAACATTAGGAATCTCAAGTTTCTCTTGACACACAAATGATTTAGAATTCAATTTATCCTGCTGTTTAAATCCAGAAGATTTAACAAAAGATCGACAGGACAAATTTTTCTCCAAGCTAGAAGACGACTTTCCCTCATCTTTTCTTTTCAGAATCTTCACCACTGTCGGTTGTGAAGGAACAGTCTTCATTTTACCCTCGTTCTTATAAGGGCAATTGATCAGAATGTGACCAGCCTCGTTGCAATGAAAGCAAACTCTTATCTCTTTAAAAGTTCTAAAGTAAGGAGAACTCTTTGAATATGAAGAGCCATCAGAAGAATAAGCTTCAGAAGAATAAGCTTCAGAAGATTTTCCAGAACAGGTTACTGTCTTCTTTGGAACATAAACCTGTTTAGGCACCTTCGATGAATGCACCTTTTGATAACCCGCAGCGACAAACCCACTTGACTATAAGATTGGAGAAAGCTTAGGGGTAACAACCTTCACCTCATCAGGTTCAGTCAGAATGCATCTATCACGGGTAACAACTTTTGCAACAGTTGGTTCATCAAGCTTCACCTCTTTTGGAATACCTTCCACCTTCTTTTCATCAAATTCCTCATCCTCAGAATCAGATTCATACACCATATCCTCACCAGTTACCGGGTTCACTTTCAATACTGTTTTTGGATCTATTTCCTCTTCATGAATGATTTCAGGTTCAACCACATAATTTGCATTAAAAGGTGGAGGAACAAATCCAATCCCAGCAACCCGTTTAGTAGGATCAGCATTTGAATTAAAATAATCCAAAACAACAGAAGAATTTGTAAAATTTTCCAACTTTCTATGAAGTTTGACCACCTCAGACTCTTTGTCAGAAATTTCCTTATTCTTTTGAGCAATAACTTCAGTTCGTTTTTCTATTTCAGCATAAGCCATATCCAGATGATAAGCTTGTTCTTTATATTTCAACCCTAGAGAATTTAAGTCTCTTTTCAAAGACTCAATTCTATCGATGCACAATTTATCATTATCTTTCAGTTTCTGGTTAACTGAATGCATCGATTTCATATCACAAATCAAATTTGTGTTATCATCCATGACCTTTTGCAATTTATCTTTAACAATAATGTAGTTAGAACAGAAAATATGACAAACAGAGTCTTTTACCTTTGACGGATCAAACATGTCTGCCATGAAAACTTTGGCAATGGGAATATTCTCTGAATCAGCACCATCAGAAGCATTTTGAGTAAGAACAATATCCTCCTCAGCAACACCTGATGCAGCATCAGAATCAATATTCTGCACTTGTTCTATTTCTTCATCAACGCTCGGAACACTATCACCATCACAAGAATCATCACTAGAACTTTCATCATCAGTCGATTCCTCTGGTTTTTCAGAATGAATTTCTGCTACAAAATCCTGACTCACAGCACCCACCAAGTCTTCCAGATGAATGCCCCAGTCATAGTTTTCGTCGTTCTGAGCAACCAATGCCGATGAAGCAGATGCATGATTTGTATTACCAGATGAACCATGTGACTGATTCCTATTATGCTGAAAATTAGGCTGCTTCTTTTGAGAATCAAACTCGACCTTTGGCTTCACACATTCCTTAGCAAAGTGACCATATTCTTGACAGTTGTAACACCGAACTTTGCTTTTATCAAAACCCATGCGAGATCGACTATTTGAGCCAATATATTTTCTGCCAGTTTTCTTCAAGAAATCTTTAGCTTGACGCATCAACATGGCCATATTCCATTGGATATTCATTTCTTCCAGATCAACAGGGTCAATCTGTCTGAAATCTTCTTCTATAACCTCAGGATCATGTATTTTACCTCCAATAAAATTCTCATACGATGCCACGAATGAGGAAAACATAGCAAGATAATCACCAGCAACCTTCTGATTCAAATGAGATCCAGATGAAGTAGAAGCTGTAGTCGCAGAAAATCCAGAATGGCTTGAATGACCAGAATGAATCGGAACTCCAGAACACTGATCATTTGAAGAATCTTGAGCATCACCAGAAAAGAATGCCACTCCAGTACCAGTTTTACCAGTAGATTTTGCAAACCACATTGAGGGATCCTGGATATGCTCCAAGTTAGTCTCTTTCTTCTTCATATTCATGTCATGTGACTGAATCTTCCCTAGAACTTCTTCAAGAGACATGGTTTTGTACTTAATATTCTCTTTGATTAAAACCGTGTACACATCAAATTTTGATGGTAAAGCCTCCAAGAATTTATCATTGATTTCCTTAGTCTCATACACCACAGACGCACTTGCCAGTTCACTAAGAAGATGATAGAATCTTTTAGCAAGATCATCCAGGGATTCGTTTTGAAAATGTTTAAAGACCAAGAACTGCTTCTTTAGTAGCTCCTTTCTACTCTTCTTCACATCCAAACTTCCTTCACACCTTTTATGTAATGCTTCCCACAGTTGTTGAGAAGACTTGAACTGTTTGAAACTGTGATATATTTCCTTCGGAAGAGACATTGAAATACTTGCCATCGCTTTCTTTTCCCTGTAAAATAGCAACTTCTCTTCAGTCGCTAACACTGAAACCGGTTTTGGAACATCATCCTGTCCCATCCACGAATAAGTCGGATGCGTATATCATTCTAAAATCGGAATCCACAGACTGGTATCTGTGACACCCATCATTTCAGGTCAATATCCATATTACATAAATGCACGTTCATACTTACTAATTCCTGATATTTTATTTTGACTAAGTAAAGTCAAGAAGTCTAGCAAAGGAGTTTATTCCAAGTATAGTAAATCTTAAAGAATTACTAGAAAAAGTAAGCAGTATAACCCGACTTAATACGAACGTAAATGGTTAAATAAAATAACCAGAAAAATATATATATATATATATATATATATATATATATATATATATATATATATATATTACACAAAATTTACGTTGAACCAAGATTTTAATATTCTCTTCAACGAGCCATAAACTGGTTAAAATTATAATACCGTTAAGAATCTAAACCGAATTAAATTACCCCTTTAAAACTCTAATTGATACTTATACCATTAATAAATTAATACTTAAATCTGATTATTATTAACCTAAACCACTTCCTTGACTTTCTCGGCCGAAAGTCAGAGGAGCCATTCTCCCACTTGCTACTTCACTCACATTCAGATAAAAACCATACCTCCTCAGTCGAAATCTCACAATCCCTTCCATACTTCTCATTTTCTTACGGCAATTTCCCCATTCTCCTTCCATCGAAGTCCAGTTTAAGGCAAAAATACACCATAATTCGGTGTTTTAAGAAGAATTTCAAGCATTCCTAAAGAGAGTTTAGCAAAAGATTCAAGACCATTTCTCTGTTTCTCTCAAAATCACCATCTCTGTTCAGAGGTAAAAACTCGATACCATCCATATTATTGCTTTAAAACCGTAGCTAAACATACAAATCGTTCAAACGCAAGTAAGATAACAAGAAAAGTTTGTCAAATTCAAGATTAAAACATAAAAATATACAGGACTGATTCTGTCAATCAAAATTTCAGTAATCGAAACTAGGAGTTTCGATACCTGTGTTCAATCGAAACTAGGAGTTTCGATACCTGTGTTCAATCGAAACTAGGAGTTTCGATACCTGTTGTTCAATCGAAACTAGGAGTTTCGATACCTATTTGCCAATCGAAACTAGGTAGTTTCGATACCCAATTTACTCAATCGAAACTAAGTAGTTTCGACATCTGTTTTGTTCAATCGAAACTAAGAAAGTTTCTATACCTGTTCATCAGTCCCATGGGGCAGTAACTTAGAACTATTTTATAACGAAACAAGTGTTGAAAAACTAAAAAGATATTTAAACAAAAGTAATCAGATCTGCTAAGTCGAGTGAACAACTTGCGTTTAAGACGGGTAGTCTTAACGTGTATGTTATCCTTGTGTAATTAGGATACGGATAGGCGAGTCTGCTGTTATTCAAATATTTGCTAGCATTCATACTGTCGAGGTGAGTTTCACTAATTCCCCTTTTTCTAAAGTTTTGAAATGATTTGGGGTGGAAACATACTTGTAAAAGACTTTTGTGTGTAAATGAATTGAACTAATGATCTGACCGTATGTGTGTATTGAGGGAAAAGTAAAGCACTTAAAGTCCTCGGAATAAATTAGTAACCATTAGCTATGGATTTAGCCCAGGATTATATGAATAGTACTATTGGGGGTGACGCCTCCAGTCATGGTTAGTCGCGCTAACCAGGGATCCAAATGGCCGAATGACCGCATATTGTCTTACTCGCAGAAAGGCGAGGGGAGGCACAGAATGTTGGGGTTTGGTTACGGTCTCGTACATTACATACTATTTTGTATTCCTTGCAAGCTTACAAATGGGGTCAATAGATCGGATTAGTATTCATATTCATTGGTAATACATATAAAAGGGTTTTGATCAGGCTAAAGTGATCAGGTTTTAAATAAAAGAAGTTCTGATCAGGCTAAAGTGATCAGGTTTTAAACAAAATAGTTCTGATCAGGCTAAAGTGATCAGGTTTAAAATAAAAGAAGTTATGATCAGGCTAAAGTGACCAGGTTTTAAACAAAAGAGTTCTGATCAGGTTAAAGTGATCAGTTTTTAAACAAAGGAGTTCTGATCAGGTTAAAGTGATCAGGTTTAACAAAGAGTTTTGATCGGAAAATGATCAGATTTAAAAAATGGGTTTATGATAACTCTTTATAATAACCTGTGAACTCACCAACCTCGTGTTGACATTTTTAAGTATGTTTTCAGGAAATTGAACGTGGTCATCAGGTTAACAATGTAGGATACATGCATGCACGTGGATACGGCTTTTGGGAGGATTTCTCTTGTATAACTCATGGTCTTGAGTCATATTTGCGAAATCTTAAACAATTATAAACTCAAGTTGATATTTTGTGATGTAAATATTTTAAACTCGATTATGTATCCAATTACGTGTATGTGTTTGCGGTAATCATATGCTTTGGAAACCAGTGAACGTCGCGCCTCGCGTTTCTGCCTAGGCGGGGTGTGACAGAATTTGGTATCAGAGCCATTGATTATAGCGAACTAGGTGTCTAAAATGGAACCTAGTCTATAATTTGAATGACTTACTAAAACGTTTTCATTGCATAAGCATTGCATAACCAGTCATCATGTCATGTGGATATTGTAGTCACAAGCATGTCGTCACATTCACACTCTGACCTTGTCTCTGACCCTGAATCCAACGAGGAACTTTCCGCCACACGTCCCAAAAATCGAGTACATGTTCGCAGCTCGACACCACCCAATGTTGCCCTGGGAGAACCGCCTATCGTCTACCGAAAGAAAAGCGGAGGACCAGTTATGGTAAAGAGTGCTAGGAAGAAAGTTCGATTTCCACGCAAGAGAACCCTGGCAGCCCGTGACCCGGAAAACTTGGATACTGATGAGGAACCACCTAGGCAACGACCTTGTTACCACCCTACGATGGGGACTATCCGTTGGATGCCCCGTACTCTGGCACGATGGAGGGAGATGGAGAGCATTCCCTCTACCTTTGAGCTCGGAGAGTCCTCCAACTCCACAACACCCCTACCCCACACTGGGAAGTCATGGAGCTCACAGTGCCTACATTGGTAGCACACGTTCGTACGCACGAGGAACGTCTTGATGATATCCTAGATGATATCCGGGCACATGGGGATGCAGCCACGCGCTTACGTCAAGGGCTCGGATCTCGAGTACAGACTCTGTAGGACAACACCCGAGACATACAGGGTGCCACTGACTACCTAGAGTTGAGAGCTGATATGGACTGGCAGTTCACTCTTACGGTCTGAGACATGGTGGAGGCGCTGGAAGAAAGGACTTTGGCTGCGGAATTTGTGGCTAGGGCTAGCCTTGTCATGGCAGGACTTGCCATGATGATTGGGTTGTATTCCCACTTCTTCTTTTAAACCTATTATGGGCGGGTTGTGCCCATAGCACATTATGTAGTTTAAAACTTTGGTACTGATGTGGTCATGAGAACCCATCCCTTTTTGTATCCTTGTCTTTTGGGAACAATGTACTATGTATGTTTTAACTATGTATGTGATGGTTTATGTTGTAATGATGGTTGTTTACGTTTGATGTTGTTGTATCCTTATGTCATGATCTATCATTATTGTTATATAATGTTGTTTCTTTTTAATTGATATGTTAAAAAGAACGTCATGGCACCTAAACGTGGTACACCCCGTAACGCTACTGGTGACAACAACGAGACAATTTCCCCAAAGATGGAACAACTCATAGCACAGCGAGTAGCTGCCGTCATAGAGCAGTATGAAGCAAATCGAAATAGTGGCGGAGGAAACGGCAGTGGTACTGGCTTAGGAGGTGCAGGAGGTAGCGGTACAGCAGGGGGTAGCGGTACAGCAGGAGGTTCCGGAGGTAATAAAAATAAATAAGCCATAACACATAGTCATGATCCGAATTAACGACGTTATGACTTGTGATTCTACAGATGCTCCAAATAGGAAGTGCACAAGTTCGCCTGCACACTAATCAGCAAGTTGACAAGTTCGCCTAAAATAAGTTCGCTTAAACTTGTGAGAAGCGAACTTGACAAGTTCGCCTGCACACTAATCAGCAAGTTCGCTTGCAGTAATAGAATCAAGATCAAGAACACTTCAGACCAAATTCACGAACAAGAAACATACTGAAATCATCATTAATCACTGATTTGAAGGAATTAATCAAAATTGGACCGTAGGATTGTGTAATTTGTCAATTAGAAGCTTTCTATCGGATCAATTTCATCAAAATCCTCTTCAAAAACACAAAATCAGATCTGAATCAATCTTGAAAAACTCCATGGAAATGAAAAACTCAAAAATGATGAATTTCATGTCAATTTGCATATAAAACCGTCTAGAATCAACAAGAATCAAGAGCATAAGCTCTGATACTGTAACATTCCTGATTTTCCGACCCTATTCTAACTTATTTTAATAACAATACAATGCTAGACCCTATACTTGTACAAACCTACGCCTCATTAAATTGTTAGCCGATCATATTTTAATTCAAAGTTTTAGAACTCAAATCACATGGTAACACCTCCTAGAGTTAACTCAGTTAGTAATCCCGTTAGGTGTTCTGTTAAATCCTAACCAAGCTAATTCTGTCAAAGCTGAAGTTGCAAGGGCTGATTTTGTAAATAACCAGAAACCCTAGCAGGCACGGTCGCGCCTCATGACTGGCACGGTCGCGCCTCATCTTGGCACGGTCGCGTCTTGTTTTGGCACGGTCGCGCCTCATGTCTGAGAAAACGTAACTGCATCTTTAATCGCCCGATCGTTGGTTTCCCGTAACCGATTTCCACTTAATATCTCTTAACAAAACAATTACACTGTCATTTACAACCAATAGTCCCAGAAATCCGATTAGTCTCAGAAAAATAAACCTCCCTCCGTTTAAACCGAGATTCTTATATTATGGAGTGAAGTTTCCTCAATCCATTGCACCATCGATCCTCATTCAAACTCGCGAGTACACTGGTTCAGCCGGAATTGCAGCAGGAGACGCCGGAGACCAAATTCGTCACGCCGGAACTCCTTCCTACCGTAAGCTACCAATCCATCATCGTACAGGGTAACTGAAATCTTCTAAACCTTTTATTTATTCTATAGATCAATAGCCCCAATCTAATTTGGGCATTCAATATCAAAATCTATTCGAACCAGAAACCATATTTTCATTCAAAATAGTTTAATCGAATCCGGTCCTAAACATGTTTTAAACACAATTAATCTACACCAAAAGACTTTTAATGACCTTGTGAATGAAAGCCCAATCAATTCTGACACCATCAATATAAGGATCAATCAATTCGTTTCTGTTTTGAAAGAGACACGGTCGAGCTAATCATCTAGCGCGGTCGTGCCGACTTCCAGCGCGGTCGTGCCTCCTGCTTAGACCCAGTCATGCTCGTTGGCTAGACTTGGTTGTGCTCCTGAAGCATAGACACGGTCGTGCCTGTACTAGGCACGGTCGTGCCTAGTGTTTTGTCTAGCTATGCCCTCTGTTGATCAACACAGTCGCGCCCTGGCTAGCGCGGTCGCGCCCGTGGCCCGAGCACGATCGCGCCCTGTCTAGGCACGGTCGTGTGTGTTCACAGAATCCTTAAAATTTCTATATTTTTAAACAATTAGTATTTCAAGTTAATTTTCAAAATAAAAGTAGTTGAATTTATAAAAATGCGTATTATCTTTATTTAAAAAGATTAAGTATTTAATCTTAAAATAAATGGAAATTATTTAATTAAAGTTTCAACCTTTAAATTATAAACTCTACACCTAAATAATATTTTAATGTCTAAGTTACATTTTATAAATAGATGAATAAGGTAATAATTATTTATTTGATTTATAATTAAACAAAAATATTTATTTAGTTATACTTAATTACATCTAATACTTACATTATTCTTATAAACAATAATTAATTAATTTAATTATTTAATCATTCCAAACTCAAACCTTATTCAAAATGTTATAAAAATATTCATTTCAAATCTTCCGTTTTATACAATACTTCCGCGTACCAATCACTAACTTTATCCAATTCAACATTAGACTTAGACTTAGACTATTGTGCATTATTAATACAATATACATTACACTCTAGGTTAACGTTGTGCGATACAAGGATCACATTACTTTCTAGTATCTCGTGTTAGCTACGCCTTCGAATCAAGTGAGTATTCACAACCCCTTTTACTCTTTTACACTTTTGGGGTGAAACATGAACACTATTCAAATTACATGTTTACATTTACACAAACAACACAAGTACAAATCCTATTTACATTTATGTGTGCAATTTGAGCTTTATGTCCGAGGGCAAGGTGTGCTAACCTTTTGTATGCGATTATGTGCAATCATTAACTTTTCAAGCCAACGGTTTTCAATGATAGATCTATTGAGTCTGACAAACCCACCCAGGTGCGCGGTGATTGAAACCGACAACCCAATTTTTGCATGCTAGTTACAAAGGTTTGATTGTACTTGGTTACATAATAGCTGCTCCCCATAAATGCCTTATTTATCATGTTATGTAAGGATTTGTTTTACAAACTATATGTTATCTATATACAAACCTGTGTTATACTCACCAACTTTTTAGTTGACCTTATTTTATTCATGTTTCAGGTGCTTTCATATGAGTTTGATCAGGAGATGCTACACATAGGCTTTGGACCTAGTTAATCTTAATTCAAAAACAAATTGTATTTCATTATGTACTTGGAACTTGATTCATGTTTGCTTGAATGGAAATGGATTTAACATATTACAATTTAGTCAACCTTGAGCTCATGAACAGTATACATGTCCCGCCCTGATGATTCCGCCGTCGGTTGGGGTGTGACAGATTGGTATCAGAGCCTTGGTTATAGGGAACTAGGTTATTAGACACCTTTGTCCTAGACTATAACTTTAGGACACCCATACAATGCCATACTACTACATGTTACATTATCAATTTCTGTGTGATTATTTTTACATGCTATCTTAAGTACTTACACTACATGATACAATACATAATGATTTATGTGTCACACTACTTGATAACTCTTGTGCTTACACCCATTACTACCTACATGCTATATGATTACCCTCATATGTGAATATTTTTACATTGTTATACTATATGATTACATCACATGATACAATACCCAATAGTTTATGTGTCACGTTACCTGCCCACTTTCCCTTCTATTCATAGCTACCTATTTAAATTATTTAAAACACTATCCTAAGTTTAACACACACATACACACCAAATTATTCATACACATTTGGACTCCCATACATGATACCATCACCTTTATGAACAAAGACTTAAACTATTGGGACTAATTCCCACCAATAATAAACTAAGAAGCCCATCTATTCCCCAAGAAGAAGAAGCCGCTGAAATGCATAAACCTTACTTTTAGGCCTCAAAGCCCAGCTCACAACAATTCCCATCATAACCATGAGCCCAACGATAGTATTATTAATACATGATGGCTGGAAGAGTGTGTAAGCCCATGAGGAATTCTGGCTAAGGAAAGATAGGGTACTTAAGTGTGTCTTAGTGACCCACCCCTCTTTCCTGGGAATTCTCCTCAGGGATACATTACTTATAGGTCAAGTGTATTTCTAAAATACTATCGTGAAGGTTCGGCGTTATGACTAGTCAAACTCTAAAACCCATAAGAACTTCTATATTTGACACTTCATATTTCATTATCACTTACAACTTTTTCATTGTTTTTCTACTAGACATGGACTCCTACTCTCCTCCCTCCCCGGTTTACCGTCCTGGATCAGAATCTGATTGGGAAGAAGACACTGAGACACCCGTGTACCGGTCACCAACACCCCCAACTGCTAGGCCAAGGTTTGATGTAAGGGCGGACTGGATTAGGAACACCGGCCCGAGACTTCGAACATCTGGATCACCCGCACCCAGAAACCCGTATCAAACACCTCGCCTCCACAATCAATTACCACCCCCACTAAGAGACCCATATCTAATGCCCGATCCGTACCATCCTAACCCTTGGGTAAGGCATACCATGGCACCCACTGGTGTTATGGGGATTCCAACCCATGACCTCCACCAATATGTAAGAACTTCAAAATTTGAGAGACATAGGATAGAGCAAGGAGTAATGCACGACTTGCAAGGACAAAGGATGGATAGCCTAGCAAACCAATTAGGGTACCAAAAGGAGTTAATCTCCATCCTCGAAAAAGAAATGCTGGAGCATCGCACGGAGGCAGCTAGAGCTGAAGCCAGATCGGCTACCCGAGTGACTATAGCAGTGCTCATCTTGGCGATTATCTTCTTCCTAGTGGAAAACTACCAGAGACGTTAGAAGAAGCTTCTACTGATTTCCTTTAAATTTTCGATTTGAGAACCATTTCCCTATGTTTTGAATAATGTTTAACATTTCAGCATTTGATCAATTCCATATATTTCAACTTTACAGTTATTGTTCATTGATTTGGCCAGTGGGGCGTAAATTACACCTGTTAGATTCCCATCAAATTTTCCCAAATATCACTTCTTTCATTCAACATGGTTTAGTACATTACCAACAATCTCTTTCATTAAATAAATCATCCTATTTTGTGATTTAAACAAAACCTCATTATCTTGTTTAAACAAAATGTTTAACGAATTTTTAGATAATATCAAAAACATAAATTTCCCATAAAACTTTTTCACCTAATAAGGAAAGTTAATGCAATCAATTTTATAAAAATATATATTTATTTTAACTGATAAATAATTACGATTTTTCTTCATTAAAGTAAATATTTCTAAACTTCGGCTAAATTATAGACTACTTGTTTAGCCAATGGTTCCACTTAAAAATATTCTTTTATTAAGAGTTGAAAGTTTAAATTAAAAATACTTTTCCCATAAATTGCATATTCATTTAAAATATGCGGTTAAATGATTTCACTACTTAATATATCTGCAATCAAGAACGAATTTCCCACTTTCTATGTTCAAACAAAGACCTGTATTTGTAAACACAATTCCCGAATATTCCCAAAACCTCCTTGTTATCTTTCACTTGACGCTTCAAGAGACGATCCATACCGCATAGACGTTAACCTTTCCCACCAACCTCAACAAGATTTGAGGACTCGAACCTAACTACCACATTATGCAAGAACGTCGAACAACATGTTTGTCCGCAACACTCGATCACATGCGAAACCCGTTAATATACATCGCACGTGAAGTTCAATACTTACGTATACACGTTCGTAATATATCCAACGCAACCACATGGTACACGAAACTCAAATATTCTCAATATATCCAATACTTCACAAATTACATGATACATGAAACTAGTTTGCCTACAAATCACAATCTACTCGATTGATTACGTAATGCACGAAACACGTTTATTTGCAATACACATGATACTGGCTTGAGCACATGATACACGAAACTTAATTGTTTGCAATATACATGATACATAAGAATTGCTTCATTGATACATAATTCTAGATTGACCACACTATAAATGAAACTTATTTGGTTACGAAGTACATTACACTAAGCTGTTCGCATTGTACAATATACATGATACTAAGTTGCCAACCTACATGAAATTCATTTCCTACTATACACAAAATACTATGTTGTTTACATTACACATCAGAGTTCATTGACTTACAAAATACAAGACGCTTAATTATTTACGCTATATATGAGACTTATTTGATTACGAGCTACGTGACACTAGATCATACATGAGGCTTGTGTGCTTACTATATACTCGAAACAAAAAAAAAAAAAAATTTGCTTACAATTATTGCAATGGATTGATTACATTCTACACAAGACATGGTCATGCACTTTGTACACCAAAGTTGAAGACCATAATACATTGAAACGACTCGGGGTTTGACGTATTCTTGTTCAAACACGAGCAAACAAAGAAACTTTAAGTGTTACTACTTTACTACTCTTTAGTTGCGAATTGACCTGATTAGGGACATAGTTACTTGTTAGCGACTTTTTATGTGTAAACAATAGACGTGATCATAGTGAAATTATGCCCCCCCTTACCCGCACACAACGAAACAATCTATACGGACCATACGATGATTTAAATAATTACGGGTGCACACAGAATTATAAAAAATCAGCGCATGGAAACTATAGAGAAATTTTGTCGTGTGTTGTGACCTAAAACTTATCATGATGTGTAACAACGAAACTGATGTGACATGACAAGGGCATGGTGGATACGCCGATGGTACTTCCTATATATATAAGTGTCCTATCATATTATCATAAGTAGCGTTGTTCGTGTCACGTGAGGTTTTGATCCAGACCAATGGTTATGAAATCTCTTACCCACTAACAATTTAGAACATATTAGACTATATCTTACACAAACTCTAAATATCAAAATCCCATCAAATCAATTCCAAGTAACACATCTCACATTTAGAATTCAAATTTTTATTCGACAATCTTCATTTCAAAACAAAATTTATTATCACTCTTCATATTCAAAGTAGCAGGCTTAAGTCATGTCAACGGTTACACACCCCAGAATCCAACACTCAAAACTACCCGAGAACCCAAAACTCCCTACTCTTTCTTGATTTTTTTGCAGCCTCCATTAGTTAAATTTCGGGACGAAATTCCCTTAACATGGGGAGACTGTAACATTCCTGATTTTCCGACCCTATTCTAACTTATTTTAATAACAATACAATGCTAGACCCTATACTTGTTCAAACCTACGCCTCATTAAATTGTTAGCCGATCATATTTTAATTCAAAGTTTTAGAACTCAAATCACATGGTAACACCTCCTAGAGTTAACTCAGTTAGTAATCCCGTTAGGTGTTCTGTTAAATCCTAACCAAGCTAATTCTGTCAAAGCTGAAGTTGCAAGGGCTGATTTTGTAAATAACCAGAAACCCTAGCAGGCACGGTCGCGCCTCATGACTGGCACGGTCGCGCCTCATCTTGGCACGGTCGCGTCATGTTTTGGCACGGTCGCGCCTCATGTCTGAGAAAACGTAACTGCAGCTTTAATCGCCCGATCGTTGGTTTCCCGTAACCGATTTCCACTTAATATCTCTTAACAAAACAATTACACTGTCATTTACAACCAATAGTCCCAGAAATCCGATTAGTCTCAGAAAAATAAACCTCCTTCCGTTTGAACCGAGATTCTTATATTCTGGAGTGAAGTTTCCTCAATCCATTGCACCATCGATCCTCATTGAAACTCGCGAGTACACTGGTTCAGCCGGAATTGCAGCAGGAGACGCCGGAGACCAAATTCGTCACGCCAGAACTCCTTCCTACCATAAGCTACCAATCCATCATCGTACAGGGTAATTGAAATCTTCTAAACCTTATATTTATTCTATAGATCAATAGCCCCAATCTAATTTGGGCATTCAATATCAAAATCTATTCGAACCAGAAACCATATTTTCATTCAAAATAGTTTAATCGAATCCGGTCCTAAACATGTTTTAAACACAATTAATCTACACCAAAAGACTTTTAATGACCTTGTGAATGAAAGCCCTATCAATTCTGACACCATCAATATAAGGATCAATCAATTCGTTTCTGTTTTGAAAGAGACACGATGGCGCTAATCATCTAGCGCGGTCGTGCCTCGGGAGACGCGGTCGTGCCGACTTCCATCGCGGTCGTGCCTCCTGCTTAGACCCAGTCATGCTCGTTGGCTAGACTTGGTCGTGCCCCTAAAACATAGACACGGTCGTGCCTGTACTAGGCACGGTCATGCATAGTGTTTTGTCTAGCTATGCCCTCTGTTGATCAACACAGTCGCGCCCTGGCTAGCGCGGTCGCGCCCGTGGCCCGAGCACGATCGCGCCCTGGCTAGCGCGGTCGCGCCCGTGGCCCGAGCACGATCGCGCCTTGTCTAGGCACGGTCGTGTGTGTTCACAGAATCCTTAAAATTTCTATATTTTTAAACAATTAGTATTTCAAGTTAAGTTTCAAAATAAAAGTAGTTGAATTTATAAAAATGCGTATTATCTTTATTTAAAAAGATTAAGTATTTAATCTTAAAATAAATGGAAATTATTTAATTAAAGTTTCAACCTTTAAATTATAAACCCTACACCTAAATAATATTTTAATGTCTAAGTTACATTTTATAAATAGATGAATAAGGTAATAATTATATATTTGATTTATAATTAAACAAAAATATTTATTTAGTTATATTTAATTACATCTAATACTCACATTATTCTTATAAACAATAATTAATTAATTTACTTATTTAATTATTCCAAACTCAAACCTTATTCAAAATGTTGTAAAAATATTCATTTCAAATCTTCCGTTTTATACAATACTTCCGCGTACCAATCACTAACTTTATCCAATTCAACCTTAGACTTAGACTTAGACTATTGTGCATTATTGATACAATATACATTACACTCTAGGTTAACGTTGTGCGATACAAGGATCACATTACTTTCTAGTATCTCGTGTTAGCTACGCCTTCGAATCAAGTGAGTATTCACAACCCCTTTTTACTCTTTTACACTTTTGGGGTGAAACATGAACACTATTCAAATTACATGTTTACATTTACACAAACAACACAAGTACAAATCCTATTTACATTTATGTGTGCAATTTGAGCTTTATGCCCGAGGGCTAGGTGTGCTAACCTTTTGTATGCGATTATGTGCAATCATTAACTTTTCAAACCGACGGTTTTCAATGATAGATCTATTGAGTCTGACAAACCCACCCAGGTGCGCGGTGATTGAAACCGACAACACAATTTTTGCATGCTAGTTACAAAGGTTTGATTGTACTTGGTTACACAATAGCTGCTCCCCATAAATGCCTTATTTATCATGTTATGTAAGGATTTGTTTTACAAACTATATGTTATCTATATACAAACCTGTGTTATACTCACCAACTTTTTAGTTGACCTTATTTTATTCATGTTTCAGGTGCTTTCATATGAGTTTGATCAAGACATGCTACACATAGGCTTTGGACCTAGTTAATCTTAATTCAAAAACAAATTGTATTTCATTATGTACTTGGAACTTGATTCATGTTTGTTTGAATGGAAATGGATTTAACATATTACAATTTAGTCAACCTTGAGCTCATGAACAGTCTACATGTCCCGCCCCGATGATTCCGCCATCAGTTGGGGTGTGATAGATACCACTTGTAGGTTCTCAAGGCACTTCTATAGATCGTTCTCGTGATAAGACGTGACGTTAACTCGGAGTGCGGAATCCAACGAATCAACATTTATACGCACAAAAGACAATGTAGACAATCAAGTAAATAACCTTCACAATTTTATTCCAAATCACAGTAGAGTTTACAGACTCAATCTGACTAATTCGATAATTCTCTGTTCTGTTCTATTCTAGTCTATTGAAATCTATTTATAGACGACTGACCTGATATAGGCGAACTTATTAAGTTCGCCTCTAACAGATTAAGCGAACTTAACAAGTTCGCCTCAGATAGACTTAAGCGAACTTATTAAGTTCGCCTCTGTTAGACCAGGAGAACTTAACAAGTTCGCCTCTAGGTAAACTTTCATAAACACGTAGTGACTTTTACATAACAAAAACATAAAGACATAAGATCTAAACTATTACAAGCTTTTGTCATAAAAAACTATGTCCTAACATGGGCTATTCCTCTCAATCCAAGGCCTACAGAGTATTCAACTCAAGAACAAGAATTGTGGAAGAATCAGCAAATGTGGAATGTAGGGAAAACATTACATGTGAAAAGGGTAAAGGACCAGACTGACTCTTTGATATATACTCCTTCTCCCAAGTATTTGAGCCCCTCATCTTCTCAAATATGGAGTCTTCCTCTTCCAAAGAACCAGCTTCCACATCATCAACTGATTACAAATTGGAATTCAATAGCCCCTCTATAAGAATTAAAAGGCCATCTATTGATCCTCCATCTGTTATGGAAGCTATTGAAGCCAGTGAAGCAGGAACAAGTCTGTCCAATGTCACCTGCAGTAATTTCTCTGAACATGAAAATCAAAATGTAATTCATGACAATTCTGAAGCTGGTGTAGAGGCATCTGCTGCTGATGAAGAAAATACCATTGGATTAGAGGCATCTGCTGTTGATGCTATTGATGCTACTGCTGATGTTGAAGACTCTTCCACATTGAATGAAGATATTCCTAATCAAAATCAAAGCAATATTGAGCAAGGAATACATATGGATGTTGTTCCATCTTAGAGAATCAACAAGGAACATCCATTGGAAAATATAATTGGCCAAGTTCAGCAAGGAGTCCAAACAAGAAGCAAGACTCATGAGGCCAATATATGTCTGTATTCTTGCTTTCTATCTCAAGTAGAACCAAAGAAGATAGATGAAGCGTTGAAACATAGCAGTTGGATTGAAGCAATGCAGGAAGAGTTGCTGCAATTCAAAAGACAAGAAGTGTGGACCCTGATTGATCTTCCACCTGGTCAAACTGCTATTGGCACAAGATGGGTATTCAAAAATAAGCAAGATGAGAGAGGGATTGTAGTCAAGAACAAAGCCAGACTTGTAGCTCAAGGCTACACTCAGGAAGAGGGAGTTGACTATGATAAAGTCTTTGCTCCTGTTTCCAGACTGGAGGCCATCCGAATCTTCTTAGCTTATGCTGCATCCAAGATCTTTACTGTTTATCAAATGGATGTCAAGAGTGCCTTTCTGTATGGGAAGATTGGTGAGGAAGTCTATGCCAGACAACCTCCAGGCTTTGTCGATCATAACCATTCTGACAAGGTATTCAAATTAGACAAAGCTCTCTATGGCTTACATCAAGCCCCAAGAGCATGGTATGAAACCTTGTTTGGATATCTACTTAGCAACAACTTCAGAAGAGGTGCTATTGATCAGACCTTGTTTATCAAAGATGAAGGGGGAGAAATCCTACTTGTACAGATCTATGTTGATGACATCATCTTTGGATCAACAAGGAAGAAGCTGTGTAAAGACTTTGAGGTCCTAATGCACTCAAAGTTTGAAATGAGTTCAATGAGTGAACTAAATTTCTTCTTGGGTCTCCAAGTAAAAAAAGTTCCAAACGGAATCTTCATCAGCCAATCCAAATATGTCAAGAGCATCTTGGAAAGATTCAAGCTGGTTGACTGCTTTGCTGCAAGAACCCCTATGCAAGTGCACCATCAACTGACTCTAGATAAAGATGGACAAGACACTGATCAACATCAGTACCGTGCAATGATAGGATCACTCATGTATCTAACTGCCTCAAGGCCAGATATCATGTTTGCAGTATGCCTGTGTGCAAGATTCCAAGCAGCTCCAAAGAATACACACCTTCAAGCTGTCAAGAGAATTTTTAGATACCTAAAGGGAGCCCCAAGACTTGGGCTATAGTATTCTAAAAATGACAAGTTCAACCTGTATGCATACACTGACAGTGACTATGGAGGATGCAACTTGGACAAGAAGTCAACATCAGGGGGATGTCAGTTTCTGGGAGGAAGACTGATTTCATGGCAATGCAAAAAGAAAACTTGTGTATCAACCTCTACAGCAGAAGCAAAATATATTGCAGCTTTCAGTTGCTGTGCATAAGTCATCTGGATACAAAATCAAATGCTGGATTATGGGATGACTTTCATGGCAACTCCCATTCACATTGACAACATGAATGCTATATCAATTACAAACAATCCTGTGCAGCACTCCAAGACAAAGCACATTGAAATCAGGTATCATTTCATAAGAGATCAAGCTGAGAAAAAGAGAATAATTTTAACCAAAGTTCATACCATTGAGCAATATGCTGACTTGTTTACAAAACCTTTTGATGAAGCTAGATTTAGATATTTAGTTGAATCCATTGGAATGATGAACTTTGATTAAAATTTGTCTCTAAAATTTTTAAATAAAAATGTGTTTGTCTTCTGTTGTAAATAAAAAATTAAAAGTCAGCAGCAAATATGTTTGCTGCTGACAGGTTTAAGCTTCAGTAGCAAAGAATTTGCCACTGACTGAATTAAGTTATCAGCAGGAACAAGTTTTCTGCGGATAGCTTTAAGACAATCGGTAGCAACATTTTTGCTGCGGACCATTACATCCATCAGTAGCAACCAAGTTTGCTACTGATGGGTAAAATGAGTCCAAATTAACTTTTACCCGCTGTAAAAACCACTTTCAGTCTTTACCATGGCTGCTACAGTGTGTTACAGCTGTAAAATAGTGAAAAGTAAATGGGTTGTACAGTACAAGTAAATATGCTTTTTCCCTCCTTTGCCATTATAACACAAATCAAATATCTTCCTTCACCACTTCACATTCAATTCTGACCTTACCCTTATCATTATCTCTTAAGCATTTAAAGCTTTCCATACTTAACCACCTTTCAAAATCGTCCTCCTTCCCTGCAAACCTAACTAAAATGGCAGAAGTTGATATCAACAACCCCGATGACAAGTTCTCAACCTACCATAATCTCACCGCTTATCTTGTCAAAGGAAAGAAATCTGAAGGGTTTGACGACATGATTGACTTCCTCTATCAATCGAAAATCCACTTTGCACTAACAGTCAACCCCACAATCTATATCCTTCACATGGAGGATTTCTGGAACACTTTCGTCTACTCTACCGAACAGGGGAATCCCCAAATCAAAGCCACGGTAGATGGCAAAGACATCACCATCACTGAAGCCACACTAAGAAAACACATCAAGCTTCAGGACGAGGGGGCCGCCATCTCATAAACCAAAGACGAATATATGAGGACCTTTATATCCATAGGGTACACTAGAAATCAGGATGAATACACAATTGAGAAGGCACTGATGGGTCCTCCTTGGAAGTTCTTATGCCACACTCTTTTTCAATGCATATCTCAGAAGAGAAGTGGATGGCTTCAAGTGTGCTCTGCCCTTGCGTCTGCAGTTCATGGTATGGTAACTGGACAGGGTTTCAACTTTACTTATTTGATATTTGAAGGTTTGAGATATAACCTTTAGGAAGGTGCAAAACAAGCCTTCTTTATGCACCCAAGGTTCTTGCATGAAGTTTTTAATCATGAACTAAAAGATCTTTCAAAACCTGAAAGATCTTTCAAAACCTGAAAGATCTTTCAAAACCTAAAAGATCTTTCAAAACCTGAAAGAATCTACTTGATGTTGGGTCATAAAAATAACATTTTTCATAGCATGAGAACAGTTTCCAAAAAGTTCTCAACATTCTGATGAGAATATCAAAAGGGATAGCCACATTATTAGGGAGACTTCCTTGGAAGTCCCCCTATTAGGATCAGGATCACATCCCGGATCCATAAACAACCCTTTAAGCCTATACAATCTTCTTTTTCTTTGAACTTAAGTACAGAGGCACCATGTCAAGATGATTTCCCTTCTCCAACTGCCACTATCTCGAAGGTACTGACTGACTTGGCTGCCAAAGTACCCAGCCCAAGTTCATCACCTAAGAAGGTTCACTCTGAAAGTACTGAAAGAGTGAATGTGGAAAGGGCTATCACTACTACTGGTTCATCACTTGACCATGAGGACAGTGATAACATCATTAAGTCCCCAACCATGGCAACTCACGATGATGATGTTTGTTTTGAAACATTCTTCATTGAGAGGAATCCCAGGCGCCAAGAGAAACAGGGTGATGGGGATGAAGAGGCTAGGCCTAAGGCCCCATCTAGTTCCAAGGATTCCACAACTGTGGATGAGGACAGACCGAAACTGGAAAATCTGGAATTGACGGCTAGGGTGGCTATGCTAGAGGCTGAAGTGTCCAAACTAAGGCATCAAGTCTCTATGCATGAAGCCCATCAATGCCCAAGTGTGACTTCTCCTTCCCTTGTATCAGTGGGAACCCAAAGAGACCCAACTCTATGCACTGATGCAACCAAAAAGGGGGAGATAGTTACTACTGAAGATGACAGAGATAGCTTGGATGAATGGATACAAGAGCAGGCTGCCTTTCAAGGCACACTTTTTAAGCCTGCTTTTGTTCAAATTCATGACTTGCCAGACTCAGAAGATGAAGAGAAAGAGATCTCTGAGGACTGGAAGTTAGTTGCCAGGGCTGTGGATGAAGTATTCCCTGAGGAGATGGAGATTGACAATGAAGATGAAGAAAGTCCTTCCTCCTTTTCTCTACTCCCAGCTGCTGCTATATCCAGACAGGTTATATCTCCCCATTTTCCCTTAACTGCACATAATCTGGAGTTTGACTCCATCCTGTCATGGGGATATGATGGTTTGTCTGAGAGATTCTGGATTGGGTGGGAGTTTGCTGGAGTATAAGAACTTAGGTGGGAAAATTTGAACTTATTTGACACTCTATCTCTGCACCTGACTGAGTGTATCAACACATATGATGCTTTGCCTGCTATGCTTGCCATTGAGCGCTTCCATGGCATATGTGAAGACAACATGCCCAAATTTGAAGCTTTTCTTGATCTTGCTAAGAAAGTGGCATATAATAAGGTTGAGGATGAAGAAGCAGAGTCCTCCCAAGCAGCTCAACAAAGACATGCTCAAAGGTCTGAATTAATAAGAAGCAGGGTGTTGACAGAAGACCAAGTTCTATGCCTAAGAAGATTATTGTATAATGAAGTTGTCAGGGGTTTGGAAGTGCATGGATGGGCAAGCACCGGGTCTTCTGGCTTTCAGTTCTTTCTGTGTGATGGATCATCCTTTATTATCAACAATATTCAAGAAATCCTTATCCTCATCCTAGACTTCCTATACAAGGTCTTTGAACTCAGGACACACATCTGCAACATAAACTCTTTAGAAAGTAAAGAAATGATCAAGATTGTCAAAGATTTTCTTGAAAAGGAGGGATGGATTGCAATGAATGATTCTAACTCAGACCTATCCATTCCCTCCTCACCAACTGTCATCCTAAATACCGCAGAAGAATAAAAAAGAATGGCTGCACAGAATTTTAAAGAGGCATATAAGACTGCATATGGAAATGAATGGGAGAAGGATGAGAATGAAGAAGTCCCTTCCTCTTTGTCTGTTCCTCAAATTGCCAATGAAGCTAAAGCTGAGATCTCAACAGCTTCTCTCACATCTGCTGTTGTGATCCATGAAGCTAAAGCAGAGGCATCCAATAAAGACAAAGGGAAGGGTATCATGACTGAAGAAGAAGAAAGGATAGAGAAAGAGAAGAAAGAAAAGTAGAAGAGAAGAAGAGAAAGAGAAGAAGAGGAGATGGCTGATCTAAAAAAGATTCAAGAAAGGAAAGCTGCCATACTCCTCCGAGAACAGCAAATCCAGTTGCATGCTAGGCAACTGGATAAATTAAAGGTTAAAGTTTCTGCAGCTACACAACTGAAAGAAGATGAATCTTTAGCTCTCCAGCTGTAGGAACAACTGAATAAAGAAGAAGAAGAGAGAGAGAAGAAGAGAAGAGAAGAAGCTAAATTCAGAATCACTGATTCTGAATTTGCAAAAGAAATGAGAGAGGAGTGTACTGAAGCTCTGATTTCTCAAGGCGAGGATGCAGACTACCTTGAGAAACTATCAAATAAAGAAATATACAGAGCTTTCATGGGACAGCAAGGTCAACTGGAAAATAAGAAAATGGCTGAAGCAGAAGAAAAAGCCAAACAGAAAACTAGGAAGACCATTGCATTTAATATCAGAACCCATGAAGAAAGGAAGGTCATGATGGACTTCCTGAAGGTTAGAGGTGAGAGTGGAAAGAGGCTGGGTCCCATGAGCTTCATAAACCTACAAGCCTTATATGTCAAAGTTAAGAAGGAAGAGGAAAAGAGACTGGGGAAGACTTGCTAAAAAAGAAGGGTAAACACTCAAACTGATGAAAGAAAACAAAAGAAACCCAATCCTACTCTCTCATCCACTCCTTTCTCTGTCCAACAACCATCCACTCTCCCTCCTAGACCTCCGAAGAGTCCAAATCCTCTCACCCAGTTCCTCCTCATCAACAACCTCCCAAGAAGAAAACCAAAACTACTACCACACTAGAAGATTCAAGAGAAATTGTAGTATGGTTCTACAGTAATCAAGACCAATGGTTTGAAGTTTTTAGGGGAAGGGTAAAGGTAAAAAGATCAATCCACAAATCTGTTGATGAGGTGATGCAGTTCCAGATTCTGATCTTCATAGAATGATGGAGGCGGGTGAAGCGCATGAGCTTGAAAATGATAGTGGAAGACATCTGTTGCTGGTGATCAAGCATCACTTCAACCCCAGCAAAGATGTAGGTCCTGAGCATAACTGTAGACACAGATCTGCGGAGAAATTCTTCAAACAGTCCGGATCGAGAGGCGGAATCTCTGGATCCGGTATCACTCTCGAATCAGAAATAAGTGAAAAGAACAGATAATTGGAGCATAAAACGTATGATTCTTTGATTGATATGAAAATTAAAAGGCTCCTCACACACTCTACAATTATCTCACCCCAGGGTGAGCTCTCCCTGGGGTGGTGATTCCCTCTACAGACACACACTCACTCCTAGGGCATAATCTGCTATATATAGGAGGCCAAGCACATGCGCCTTGTTTTCCAAGCCACCGCCCAATGGGCCTGAAAAACATGTATCGAAACTACCTAGTTTCGATTGAACAAATGTTCAACCGAAACTAGTAGTTTCGATTGAACAAAAGTTCAACCGAAACTAGTAGTTTCGATACTGTAATTTCGATTGACATCATCAGTCTCAAAATTATACCCAACAATCTCCCCCTAGACTGATGCTATCAATTCTTGTCCGACTCTGTCTTTCGTCTTCATAGATTGACTGATGATCCAATGCCTTTCGTTGTGATTCTTCCCCTCAAGTGTAGACCCTCCTATCTTGTAGGCAAATGATAAAGGTTTGAATCCCAAGTATTTAGCAGTAAATAACCATCTTTCTACAAGGATTCTTGACATTGTCGAACACTTGATCAACTTTTGCCTTCTCTCACCTTAAAAAAAGGCCAATTTCAAGCAAAGGCTCACTTTGTCTTACATCTTCATAACTCTGCTGATAATTTGAAGTCTTTCGTGGTAATTCTCCCCATGAAGTGTAGACTCTCCTATTTCTAGGCAAAAGATAAGGGATCGAATCATCATGTAATCAACAACTAATGATCCGGTTGTCACAAGTATGCTTGACTTTGTTACCCGCTGCCCAAACTTGAACTTTGATCAAAGTAATTACGGCTGAATCAGGCAGAACATCGTGTATATTGCCGAAGAAACGAAATTTTTGAAAACTCGAAAAAGGCTGTCTCCAAGTTTTCTTCCAAAACTCCCCTTCTTCTATGCAATATCCTGTTAAAAAATTTATCCAAGAAAATTTCCAAAAAAAAACTCTATTTTTTTTTTTTGGAAAGTACTTGGACAGTTCTGCCTGTAGTTTCGATAGGCTCTACTTCAGTCGAAACAAGGCTAGTTTCGATATAGACAGTATCGAAACAAGAAGTTTCGATAGAGAGATTCTTCAATCGAAACTAGTAGTTTCGATAGGAGATTATTCAACCGAAACTAGTAGTTTCGATACCCTCTAGTTTCGATAGCCTAGTTTCGACAGCCTAGTTTTGATGTCTTCTACTTCTGATTTAGGGCAACACCGGTAGTTTTGATAGAAAATGTTCAGCCGCCACATAGTTTCGATTGACCATCTTCAACCTTCAGCTACTTCGATACCCCCAATCCAGGTCTGAAAAATGCTTCAAGAGCCTTACATCTCTAGATTTTGACAGTGGAAATGTAGAACAGCAGTCACGAACCTGCTACACATCGATTTCTTCATGTTTAACGTCTCAATGGCGGGTTTTTTTTTCCTGATTTTCGAGCAGATTCGAGAGCAATAAGAGCCACCATGGCTCTGATACCAACTGTAGGTCCCGAGCATAACTGTAGACACAGATCTGCGGAGAAATTCTTCAAACAGTCCGGATCGAGAGGCGGAATCTCTGGATCCGGTATCACTCTCGAATCAGAAATGGTAGAGATGGGTGCCGGGAATCACAAACACGAACAGAAATATATAAAAGTGAAAAGAACAGATAATTGGAGCATAAAACGTATGATTCTTTGATTGATATGAAAATTAAAAGGCTCCTCACACACTCTACAATTATCTCACCCCATGGTGAGCTCCCCCTGGGGTGGTGATTCCCTCTACAGACACACACTCACTCCTAGGGCATAATCTGCTATATATAGGAGGCCAACCACATGCGCCTTGTTTTCCAAGCCACCGCCCACTGGGCCTGAAAAACAGGTATCGAAACTACCTAGTTTCGATTGAACAAATGTTCAACCGAAACTAGTAGTTTCGATTGAACAAAAGTTCAACCGAAACTAGTAGTTTCGATACTGTAATTTCGATTGACAGCATCAGTCTCAAAATTATACCCAACAAAAGATGTGGTTATTGATGTTAAACCTCTTCAATCCCACTATCCAATTGTCAGTTGGTCCTACATTGCTGCTCAAGATGAGTACACTTTGATAGATGTCAAAAGGTCAGAAGATGAGATGTTCAAGCAAGGCCATCTTCAGCATGCCAAGCAAGGACATCAAGACTCTATCTGAACTCCCTCTTGACAATCTAAGCATGGACCCTAGAGGCTATGAGACAGCAAGGATTGTTGCTCACATGCAAAAGCTTCAGCAACAAAGGCAATAAGAGAATTTTGGTAGCATCAGTCTAGGGAGAGTTTGTAGAGATAAAGACTGATGGCTTCAAAATTCTCTAAGTAAGATTGCTGCGGACTCCACAATTTTGCTGCTGACTTACAAGTTGCTGCGGATAGCTATGTTCTCCTGCTGATAAACATTTATGTTGCGGATTACCTTATCTGCTGAAGTCCAAAGTTGCTGCTGATAGGGTTCTCATCAGCATCAAACATTGATGCTGCTGATAGGCAAATCATCAACAACTTTGACTTTACTACTGACACCTTTTGCTGTAACACTGACACACCTATCAGCAGAAGTAATGTTATTGGTGCAGATGACAAAAGACAATGCTCCTATTCTGATCTGTCCTGCGATGATTACTGAGAAGACCTTAGTTTTGCTGTTGTCTTTTCATTGCAGAAGTTTTTTCACTGCAGTTGTTTTTTAGGTACTTGTCTTTTAGTTGTCTACCAATAATAGTGTAACTTGTAACTGTCAAAGATCAACGACTTGTGTTTGATCTGATCCTTAGAATCAAGGGTCTGTCTTGATTCTAAGTTCCTTTATATGTATTGTATCTTTTCATTTTACAAGCGAGCTTCCTAAGTGCTTTCTCTGTAACTTGTAAACCTTGAAGATTAATACAAATTGCATTTATCAGTATTATCATTGTTTATTTGTATACATTGATTAGTTGTTACTGTTTCCGCCAATCTCAACTAAGAACAAAATCATCTTGTAAACACCGATCCTACAATGTGAAGGAAACATCCAATTTGCAAGATCCACAACGGCTTGTGGACGAGCTAGTTCCAGAATGTATCTTGAATTCACCATGTGGCATTATCTTCAAGCCATTAAGCCTTTCTCCCTACGGAGAACTCCCAACCAATTATCCTTCATTTTCTATAGTCGACTCTCCGCGAGTAGTACTCCATCCACCCATCACAATGGATTGATTCAAAGCCAATACCGTTAATGATGTATTGTTTCTTAACCAATGAACAAACTCCCACTATTTACTCCTTTGGCTCGCCCAACACGAACCCCTTGTGAAGACAAGGTTTCCTTCCTCTACATATTCGACTACGTTTGATCATCCTGCCCTTAAGGCTTCATGCGGTTCTTCAAAGTACCGCCTCAATGAGCTGCTATCTTCCTTGAAGGAAAATTGACACGACATCACATAAATCTCTAGCCATCCTCCAATTGAATGTTGCTTTCCATTTCTCCCGACTAATCCAAAGCTCGTCCCCATCCTCGAGGTGATATCCACATAGACTCCTTCATACATGAGTCTTCAAATAAACTACTATCTACCATACCACTTATTAAGATGTATTTTCCCCCAGTCATCCTAGACCGTGCAATAACAAGCTTATAGGTGTTCTACCTACTTATATGCCTCTAGTCTTACTCTATAAGGCGCTACCTCTTTCTATGTGTATATTAATTACCGCTGCATAATCATTTATGCTCAAAAACATAATATATACATATACACATATAACCGCCTTCACTTACTCATTGTGAGTGTTCATCATCATATGGTTATCCTGATGGTATTCACACTTGTTACCTTACGAATCACACTGGCCACACATGATTGATAATGTAATATGACCAATTACATTCACTATCTCTATATAACGAATCCCTTAACAACTTTTGGCAGAATTAGTTAACATTGGACACCAATTAAAACAAACAACACATAATCAATACTAACCTCGCCCTTTAAGCTCCGTGTCTCAGTCACGCCATCATTGGATTCTCATATTTCCGACCATATCAAGAGCATTATAGGTTTGAGTTTGATGATTTGCACACCAAATCCCTCAAACCATTGCTCTGATACCAAGTTGTAAAACCCATATTTTTCAAACCAATTTAAGCTTTTAAAACAACACAGAGTTTAGGTCCCAGACAAAAATATAACGTATCCACACGTTTAAGTTTTACAACATAAATTTAGACTTCCAAAATACGAAAAAGAAGTCAAGTTAGTCACACTTATCCGTAAGTGTTAAACAACCCAACATGTTTGTAAAAGTCTTCCACGAGAAGTTTAATCAAAACGACAACAACAAGATGTATTCCCATCCACGATATTAGTTTTAAAAAAAACAAACATCTAAAACAACTTTAAGAATCCGATGTTCAACTTTGGCGAGACCCGAGATCATTCCGGAGCTTTCCCTATATCCAAAACACCACAAATAACCATTAGTAATGATACAACAAGTCCTAAGACACCCCAAAGTGTCCTAGGAAGAAAACTCAAAATTCAGCCAACGGGAGTCCAACTTGGGGCGTCCTAGAAGCAAATAGAACCCATCAGGCGTCCCAGAGACACCAGGCGTCCCACTTGGGGTGTCCCAGAAGCCCAGGGGGCATCCCAGACGCCAGCCCTGCACCAGCCAACCCCAAATTTGCATTTTTGGCATTTTTGACCCTCACGACTTGAACTTTAGTCGTTTTAAACCACCAACAACAATTTGTGAATGTTTTAAACACCCAAGGTCATAATATCAATTATTAGACACGCCCGACATGAGAAACACAAATCGTTTTGCACCCATGAAGTGTTTAACTCCAAGTTCAATCAATTAGTTGTTTAGGCATACAACGACCTACAACTTAGACACGTTTTGACCCATACAAGTCCTAACGTTTCACCCTTCATCAATTTGACATATCCACATGTCTATTGCGAGAACCACCACTCGCTTTTTTGCATGGAGTATTTGACTCCATGTCGACCCATGAAGTATCCACACTTTATGTCACCCGTGAAGTATTTGACTTAACTTACACACGTGAAGTACTTGACCTGACTACCACCGTGAAGTGTCCACACTTCATGTAATCAACCAAATTACCATTTTACCACCAACGGTTGACTTTTACCATATTAAGTCAATTTTAGTCTAATATTACCACACTCTACACTTTAATTGACTCTTGACCACATTGAGTCATTTACACCATTTAACCACATATCACACATTAGTTTGACCAATAACCACATAAGTGAAGTTACATCTATTTACCACTTTTACACAATCAAGTTTGACTATTAACCACATAGTCTAATTACACCTATTTACCACATAATAGTTTCACCCTATACCACTAAGTTCAAATTACACCAATTTCACCATTCTCCATAATGGTTTGACTTATACCACATTAAGTCAATTTTTATATCAATTTCACCATTATCCACAATGGTTTGACTTATTACACATTAAGTCAATTTACTTCAAAACACCACATTCTATATTTTAGTTTGACTATATACCACACTAGTCAACTACACCTATTTACCACCTTATGTTTGACTATTTACCACATTAGTCAACTACACGACTTTTACCACCATATGATTGACTATTTACCACATTAGTCAACTACACCACTTTTACCACATTATGTTTAACTACTTAACACATTAGTCAATTACACTACTTTTATCACGTTATGTTTGACTATTTACCACATTAGTCAACTACACTACTTTTACCACATTTCACACTTCAGATTGACCATATGCCACATAGTCAAAATCAACATACAACATGTAAATATAATTTACCCCATTATCTACTTACATATAAACTACTTATCCACTACTAAGTAGGTGCAAAGCACTTACCTTTACCAATGAAGATTCCAATTCGTCTTCCAAGCATACCTTGATCACCTAAACAATCCACTTGTTTAGTAATCTAGTAAATCCCTAATTATTCCTCAATTGAGGTTTGACACCCACACAAGATCTTTTGATCTTCACCCTCAATAAATCTTGGTTTAATAAGCTCCACACAAGATTTTAACCATTCCTAAACCAAGTCAAGGATGGTACCCAAAATGAAGACAACAAACTTGGAGATTAGGAGATCAAGAAGGAGTTCTAGATCAAGTGGGAGCTAAACGACGTTTTATGGTCCCTAAAAGACTTGGTGATATTTTGTGTTGGCTCACAAAATTTACCTACTATTTTGGCTTGGTCATACTTGTGTGGTTGTTTAATTTTATAGTATGTTTGGTTGTTTTATATTTTATATCAACACACCAAATGGTTTTATAAAATAACGAGACAACCTTATGAGATAGCCCGTCTTAGGAGTGAGGTCCATGATGGTGGCCAAGAGATAGCACGCCTCCCCATGCTTGCTTCGGATAAAGAGGCGGAGTGTGTCCAGGTTTTATCGAAGATGAATCTCCTTCATGTAGACCTGGACCATACGTGCGGCGAGGTTCGGGCACCGGAGGTACCTTAATTTCCTTTATTTTCTTGTATTTTTCCTTGGTTTTCTTATTTTGAACTTATTTCCTGCTTACTTTGTGCCTTGGCAGGAGAGTGAGAGGGAGCTAAAAGCTCAGTTAGCCCGATCAGACGAGGACAAGCATCATCTGGAGACCCTAATGTCCGATTGGGAAGACGCCTGCGTAGAAGAGAGAGATAGGCTTAAAGCTGACCTTGTTGCCGTGTCAGGTTAGAAGGAAAATTTGGTTTTAGAAAACCATCATCTTTCCTATGAGCGTGACTGGTTCATAGGTACTAGCTTTAGGCCCTTTTATGAGCGTCTGAGGGGTAGCCGGGATGGCTCATGCCGGTGGGTGAAGTGAATAAAGCGGCCAAGGAAGTGACTTTTTAGGAGGGCTTGGCCGCTGCAGGGAGTGAGAAGCAGATTCCCCTGGAATTTATGGAAGTCTATGATCCGGATACCCTGCAAAGGCTCCGTGATAGCATAACAGTGTTGCACTATTCCAACCACTTCTTGGTATCCCGGTTGCCTGGTTTGGCCCAGGCCTCTCTTGACGTTTTGAAATCTGTTTTTACCGGCGCACCAGCTTCCTCCACCAGCACCGTGCCTCCTTATTTTCTTTAGACAGCTCGTTTGTGTGTTTCTTTTGAACAATTTGCTGTAATCCTCCTTGATTGTAATATATTATTCTTCTTTAGAATTGGTAATCCTCTTTTCTTGTTGGTCTCAGTTGGTGTTATGACTTTTCTTTGAAACTTATCCGGGGGAAACCCTACCGGACAGGTTTAGCTATTTTGTTATTCTTTATACCCTTTGTAGGGGGTAAAAGTTTATCTTTGTGACTTATCCGGGGTTTGTCCGGCCAGATAGTCTTAGGTTTTTTGTTAGTCTTTATACCCTTGGCAATGGGTAAAAGTTTGTGACTTATGTGGGGATTGTCCGGCCGGATAGCCTTAGGTTTTTTGTTAGTCTTTATACCGTTGGCAAGGGGTAAGATTTTGTGACTTATTCGGGGGTGGTCCGGTAGGATTGCCTTAGGTTTTTTGTTAGTCTTTATACCCTTGGCAAGGGGTAAGAGTTTGTGACTTATTCGGGGGTGGTCCGGCCGGATACCCTTAGGTTTTTTGTTAGTCTTTATACCCTTGGCAAAGGGTAAAAGTTTATGACTTATCCGGGGTGGTCCGGCCGGATATCCTTAGAATTTTTTGTAGTCTTTGGCACGCGTTGCTTTCGAAGAACATTATCTCTATTGATAAGGCATAAATCCATCACAAGTAAACGAAAGCTAACATAGGCCGTAACACTTAGTTTCACATGAAGTACTTCTTTAGCCGCATTCCATGCCAAGTGCGGGGAATGGGTGTGCCATCCGGTTTGGCCAGTTTGTAAGATTCTCTGGTGTTGGCTTCAATCACCTGGTGTGGACATTCTATTGGATCAATGTGCCCAAGGAATAAATTCAATAGTATTGCTAATAATATATGATCCCAAAAGGGTCACACACTAAGCAATTATCAAGGATACGTTTAAACGTATTTAAACGTCTTAACCCGATCAAGATATATTTTAGTAATTGTCATTTGTAAGAATTATTTAAGGTCACATATTTATTATATGTGTACGTATTTATATTTACATGTATGTGAATATATATACATTCAACGTTTTGTTATATTTTATATGTGTAAATTATATGTGCTTTCATTCAAGCTAACCTAATTTATTTACTACAAGGTTAATCATGCATACAACATTTTATATATGTATGTATGGATATATATTAGACATAATATATAAATATCAATTTGATGGTTAACTAAGTAGTTTAGATGGAACTAAAAATCTAGAAGCAAGTTGTTGAAAGTATGGAGTACATATATAATCATGACACCTTACTACTTTACCTCTTTGTTGCTTGTTGTCGTGACTTTGAGGTAGAGAAAGGAAGGGTCTTTGACCCATTTACTTCACATCATTCTCATATATTATGACATGGTATGGTGTCTAGTACATGGCATGATATTTAATCCATACTTTACCACAACTTGAAGATGTACTTCACCATCTTTGGGCAGAATTCTGCCTGGAATTTACTGATTTGTTCAAGCATTTATAAAGGCTTAAAAGGTGGTGTTAAACATACTATAAATTATCTAAGATGTTAGGATAATTTGCTAAGGTGTTCTATTAGTTCTTGAGTGACCTTTCTAGATTTATCTACACATATTTGAAGGCAAAACAAGAAGGTTTTCTTGGAGGTTTGCAAGTTATGTCTTGACATGAATTACGGGTTTAGTTGGCTAGCACCATCCTTGGAGGTTCGTTGCTTGGTGTGGATACACTTTGGAGGACCTTCTACTTTGATCTCTTCATCCACCATCTTTAAGTGTTTAGGCAACCTCTTCACTACAAAGGTTATTATTCTAAACCCTGTATAGTTGTTTTGATTTAGTTTCATCACCTTGCAATTAGATCCTTGGTGGGAATATTTAAAAATGTTTTAAAATATCATGTGTAAAATGCTTCCGTTGCTAAAATGATATAAAACCTACACGTGTTCGATTCCCCACAGTGGTATCAGAGACACATTTGCAAGTTTTGAAACTATTATCTTTTGACAAAATCGGTTTGCATCATTTTAAAAACCGATCTACTACTTGAATGGATTTTTCACTTTAGGAAAAATAGATACAAGTTATTTTTGCAACTATATTTACTTGTTTATGTTTATACACGTATTCACCACCATACACATGCATGTGTGGTAGTGAATGTATTGTTGCAAAATTGTCAAGATATATATTTATATGTTTTGTGTGTTACTTTATGACCAAGCCAAGACCTTGTGTTGTTTTGATGTAAATAATTATGTTTATATAATTTTATAATTTTGGGCATGCAATAGTTAGTCATTTGTTAAATTTGGCATGTAATAGGACATATGTTAGTCATGATCTTTGTACGTTTATTTAATCTACAAAGTCAAGGATGGTACCCAAAATGAAGACAACAAACTTGGAGATTAGGAGATCAAGAAGGAGTTCTAGATCAAGTGGGAGCTAAACGACGATTTATGGTCCCTAAAAGACTTGGTGATATTTTGTGTTGGCTCACAAAATTCACCTACTATTTTGGCTTGGTCATACTTGTGTGGTTGTTTAATTTTATAGTATATTTGGTTGTTTTATATTTTATATCAACGCACCAAATTGTTTTATAAAATAACGAGCCAATCTTGTGATTTTATGAAACTCAATACCACACAATTAGCTAAGTAAAAAAATGAAGATTTTATAACTTAAAATACACAGAATATTTGCAAGGTGAAAATAGAGATTTTTGGTAACTTGTAAATGATGCTAAAATATTTTTTCGTAAAAATGTTGGTTTTGAGTTTTAAATAATTAAACAAGACGTTTAAAGATATTTGTCCAAACTCGATTAGAAGCGGCTAAAAATAAGAGTTTTATTAAAGGATAAAATTGGTTTTAGGTAGCGCGTCAAGATAAACCGACGTACAATAAATATCTAGGATATTAAAACCGGACGCGTCACAAATCATTAAAATGGGGATTTTATTAAAACTAAAACCAATGAAAAATTATTTATTGGAATACAACAAGTTTCATGCATGAGGAATTTGTTGTATAAAATGTTTTTACCATTTCAAATAAATTTGACTTTTCAAAACATATACGTACGCTTAAAAACTTAAGTCCATGCCATCATGTTTAAGAACACTTACGCATTATGTGGATGTCCCTATGGTCTGTGATCAACCAACCACTTGGATGACATATAATGAGGTAATGTGACGTCTCGCGATTCCTAATACAGTCTTAGGTCGACCGTTACAGTCTGAGAGTGGGACGACTTAAAACTTGAACTCGGAGTCAGCGATCAACCAATTCCGAGGAATAGTTGGCTTAGATGGGATTAAACATGCACACATGACAATAGTTTGTCTAAACGATCCCATAATATGTAAGAGTTGCATGGATATGTAATTGGTTAATGTAACCTACCAATCAACTTAATTTTTCGTAAGCAGCGATCAACCACTTGCGAGAGGTTAAAGGTGATGTGGATCTTAGTCTTTAATGAAATTAAGGTTTTTATAATTAAACCAAAGGGTAATTAATTTATTAAAGGATTAAATACCGAAAGTACTAATATTTAGATTTTATTTACATTTTGTAGATGTCTAACTCTACATTAAACGTAAATCATCCTTACGATGTAGCCTTTTAAGGATAAATTTAATGTTAGAAATTTCCTCATCTGGTATCGAATCTAAGAATAGTTCTTGAACATGAGAAGGAAACTATATATTCTTGATGATCCCATTCCTTCAAAGCTATTGTAAACCCGAATAATTCCCAAGGGCCAAAAGTGGCAAAGGATAAAGTTCAGGGGTTAAACTGTAAGTTTTCAAAAATGAAGGACTAAAAGTGGAAATTCTGAAAATGAGGCGGATGTCGGACCGATATCCGACCCATATCGGTCCGCTATGTGATGACGAAGGCATAAATGAGGTGTTGACACGTGTCCTATGACTCACCAATGGAAAATCGGACGCGTGGCTCCAAGTCGGACCGACATCTCCACCCATTGCGGTCCGACAACAGCCGCAAGAATCAAGAGGGTCCAATAGGAACAAGATGCGTGTAGGGCTGACGCATGTAGGGCGACAGCGGACCGCTATCCCCTTGCATAACGGTCTGACGTGGGACCTGATTTTACCCTATAAATAGGTGGATCGATTCCATCCACTTTGCACACACAAACACCTTCAAATACACACATAAGCTCTGGTAGCTTGGTTCCCGAGGTTCTGGTCCGCTCTCAAAGGTCTTGTATAAATAGGATAGGTTGACAGAAGTTAAGGACGCATGCTTTAGTGCAAATATGCAGATTGTAACCCAAGTGCTTTTCTCTGTAACCTTCAAGTGTTTATAATACAAAGAACGTTTAAAGTGTTTTGTCTTGTCGGTTTACTTTGTTTAGCTAGACTCTCTGCCTAGTCACGGGCATTCCGCACCCGGTCCGACTAGTAGACCCAGTTGCATGTGACGATCCGCCACACCCGAGGGACCTACAAGTGGTATCAGAGCACTTGCTCCTGATTTCGAGTGTTGTGAGTGAGTCGGAGAGTGTTTACAAGCAAAAAGAGGTATTTTGGTTGATTTTTGTGATAAAATAGGGGTAGCTCTTGAGCACTATTTTAGAAACAAAAATCACTCAAAAACTAATTTTTGTTGTGTATTTGAGTGTTTTGAGCATCAAAGGTTGGTTAGAAACAAGTTTCTGACCCTTTGGCTCATTTGCATTGATTATCAGACGAATTTTTACCATCTCCGGCGAGTTTCAGGTGACCGGAAAAGTTTGGTGAAAGTTGCTGAAAAGGTATCCTGCGTACTTACCATTTCTGGCAAAAAGTACAGTTTTGTGCGTACTTACTAAATACGCAAGACTTATCTCCTGAGAACTTACAAGTACGCAAGACTGATCTTGTGCGAACTTAAGTTATATCATGCGTACTTATTATTTACTCCTACGTACTTACAAGTACGCAAGACGAAATCTAAATACGCAAGACCATTTCTCAAGTGCGCAAGGCCAAAATCAAGTGCGCAACTGTGTCTGACTTTTCTGAAATTTGACTAAGTGTTCACTATGTCGAATCTTCAGAATCTTGGAAACCTGTTGAATTACGATAATGAGATCGGTACACCACAGAAACCACCAAAGTTGCTGAACGTGAACGATTATTCTAATTGGAAAGCACGTTTCGAGCACTACATTTCTTATACCGACTCATCACTATGGATACCAATCCTTGAGGGATATAAGCATCCCACACACATGTATCTTGATGAAACCATGCCCAAACCTATCTCTAAGCTTACTGACGAAGAAAAGAAAGCTTATGATCGTGAAAAGAAGGCACTTGGTTCGATCACTATGGCATTAAATCGGGAATTGTTCCACAGTTTTCGAGGGTATGACAATTCTAAGGATCTCTGGAAAGCTTTACACAAGAGATTCGAAGGAAATAGTGACATCAAGAAGAGTAAGCGGGATCTTCTCAGGAAGCAGTATGAGTGCTTCAGATTTTTAGAGAACGAATCTTTAGATGACCTCATCTCTAGATTCTATCATTTACAGACTGAGTTGAAGGCTTTTGAACTCAAGTATCCAGATGAAGAGATGGTGGAAAATTTTTTGGATGCTTTACCACCCAAATTTGAGATGTACACAACCCTGATGAGGGAAAATCCTAAGTTCTATGAATTGACAGTAGAGGAGGCAATAGGAAAGGTTCAAGCTCATGACATGAACCTAAGAAGAAAGGAGAGCTGTGGAAGACCCCAGATACAAGACCCTTCTATGTATCATGGAACGACTTCTACTTCCAAATCATCGGGCTCTGAAATTGCCCTCTTCACTGGAAATCCTACTGAAGAAGACCACTCAATTGGGTGTGGTGGTCATGCTTGCTATGCTTCAGGATCAGGGTTGGGGATTCATCATCAAAATACCTCAAGAAATCCTCCTGCTACGTCTTCAGCTAACCACTCAGCTATAGCCAGAATAGCTGAAGATCATGTAGCACTATTCTTATCTTGTATGCTTGCGTATGAGAATTTCATTGGTGGCAAGCTTACTGATCCAGAGACGATTGAAGAAGATTTTAATCAAGTGGATCCTGATGACATGGAGGACATGGATATTCAATGGAATATGGCCATGCTTTTGAGGAGAGCCAATCATTTCCTGAACAGAACAGGAAGAAAGTTTATTGGCAGGCATCCTAATGCCAAGGTTGGGTTTGACAAATCTAAGGCCAAATGCTACAAGTGTCTGAACTATGGACACTTTGCTCGTGAGTGTCAGAAAGACAGAGCACCTGCCTCTGGTTTCACCCGACCCAGCCAAGGAAACATCCATGGCCAAAATAATCCAAACCACCACAATCAAAGCCAAAGTAGAACGTCCAATGCACTGGTAGCCCAACAGGACGACAACTTTGATTAGGGTGTTCATCTTGAGGATGCCATCATTGCACAAACCCAGGTTGGTCTCATGGCTGAGATCATGGAGATTATGGAAGCAGAGAAAAGGGAAGCTTCTATGGCTATCCTAGAAGAATCTACAACTGTTGCTACAGAGGAGGTGAAGGAAGCTGAAGATATGGAAGCTCCTGTAGCTGATGAAGAGGGATCGACTACAGCTGTTGCTCTCATGGCCATTGGAGAAGCAACAAGTTCACCCTCTGAGGTAGATTCTAACCCTTTTTCTGTTATTTCATGTTCGAAATGTCTAGGGCTAAAACTTGAAAATTCTAGGCTCCAAGACAAAATCGAACCCCTAAGTATAGCAGCTCTAAACTACAAAGAAAATGAAAAACGTTTTAAAGATTCTATTGAAACGTTGAAAAAAGAAAAGTGTGAATATTCTTTAAAAATAAGTGATCAACAGCTTCACTTAGATGTTGCATACAGGGGGTTGGAAAAACGGAACATTGAAATCAACAAACTGCAAAATGAGATCTTGCAGTTAAAATGCACTAATGAGAAGTTAAAAAACTCTCGCTTTGTGGTGGAACACTACGAGTCTATGGTGAGACAGCTGAATGGGTTAGGTTTGGGTACTAATGCCATTCCTCCACCAGTGAGCGGGAAGTTTGTCAATAGCTTGATAGACATTGATCTCACTTGTCTAGATGAGTCCTCTGATAAGAATGATTCCCCTAAAAAGGATGAATCCTCATGTAAGGCTAACTCCACATCTAGTGAGGAGTTTGTTACTGCTTTTGAAGACGGGTCGGTTAACGCTTACCTTAAAGGAGTAGTATCTGAGGAGTTGTTGACTGAACAACAGGTAAAGAAAAATGTTATCACTAATGGTGAAAATTGCATTTTAACTGAACCCGATATCATTGAAACAAATGATAATCTAAAGGTAATGCTTTATGGGGGTTATAAAAGTCTTAACCATGCAAAGAAAGAGGCTTTTTCAGCTCACTATGGGCTTGGGTATAAAGAAAATTTGGAAAAATACTATTTTCCCAAAAACGAAACTGTAAAGGCTCAGACTAATGTTCATAAACCAACTCCTCCTTCTCATAATGCTGAGTTATCTAAGGTCAGATCTAATGAGCCTTACAAGAGAACTTATGTAGACAAGAGGAACTGTTTTCATTGTGGCTTGGTTGGTCATGTTATTGTGAACTGTCCTTCTAAGAACCAAGGGAAACGGTATGCTGTTCCACAACCAGCTGTTATCCCCAGGTCGCCATCAGTGAAAGCTCCCAAAAATCCAAAACAAAATGTGGTGAAATCACCAGTCAAATTGATGGTAAAGCCTAAGATAAAGTCTGGAGCTAAACCATCTGTTACAAGAAAGGTAACGCAATATGCTGTACCTCGTGTATCTACATCTGGTAGTACACGCACTGGTGAGAAACCTGTGGCAAGACTCTCAAAGCCACAGAGAAGAAGAAGAAACAAGAGGTTGAGAAAGCTGGAACAGCTGACTTCAGTTCAATCAGGTGAAGCTTCCACAAGTTCACCTGCTATTGTTGAATCAAAGTCTCCTGTTCCGGTTAAGAAACAGAAAAGATCCTGGACTGCCAAATCCAAAAATTCTCAATCTCCCAATTCTAATTCTTTCAAAGATTCATCAATTTTGAACAGTCATCATGACTGTGAGTTAAAGGAAGTAGTTTATTTTGAAAAGGATGGACGACCCAAGACTACAATGGCTTGGGTCTCCAAAACTAACTAATTCTTTTGTGACTCGTGCAGGGACGTCCGAAGGGTACTATCTCTAACCGCTGGTATGTAGATAGTGGATGCTCCCGACACATGACAGGAAACATGGCCTTGCTTTAAGACGTTAAACCAATTAGAGGCGGCTATGTGGCCTTTGCGGAGAAAAAGGTGGCAGCATCACATGTCAAGGCGTGGTTTCAAACGGTTGTGTCAGCTTTGACAATGTCAACTTCTGCGAGCAGCTGAAGCATAATCTATTGAGTGTCTCCCAAATGTGTGATAAGGAGTACTCGGTGATGTTTGACAAGTCAGAATGCCTGATTCTCAAACCCGGTTTTGAAGTTCCGGAAGATTGGATCCTGATGAGAGCGCCAAGAATAAACGACATCTATCAGATCGATATGAGCGTGGAAACTACCACCTCATCAGTTCCTACCTGTTTGCTTACTAAAGCGACAGAGCTCGACTCCATCTTGTGGCATAAGAAACTTGGACATATTTCGTATCGTAAAATGAATCATCTTGTCCGAAACGGTTTTGTAACCGGGGTTCCTAAGCTGAGATTTACAGTTACAGATGACTGTATGCCTTGTAAAAAGGGCAAACAGCAACGGAAGTCTCACAATCCCAAGCTCCAAAACTCTATTGATACCCCTTTGGAGCTATTACACATGGATCTGTTTGGTCCCATAAGTATCAGGAGTATTGGAGGTAAGTCGTTCTGTCTGGTTGTAACTGATGATTTCTCACGTTTTTCTTGGATGCATTTTTTAGGTACTAAAGACGAGACTGCTGATATTCTTCAATATTTGATCCTAAGCTTGGAATCTCTTTGCAACCTGAAAGTTAGAAGAATTAGGAGTGACAACGGAACTGAGTTCAAGAATAATTTGATAGAGCTTTTCTGTCTCAAGAAAGGGATCCGTCACGAATTCAGCGCGCCGTACACGCCTCAGCAGAATGGAGTTGCTGAACGAAAGAACAGAACACTGATTGAGACTGCAAGGACTATGCTATCGGATGCAAAGCTTCCGGTCACCTTCTGGGCAGAAGCCGTTAATACAGCTTGTCACATCTTAAATAGAGTTCTGGTTGTGAAGAGGCACAACAAGACTTGTTATGAGTTGATCAACAATCGACTTCCCAATCTTGATTACCTAGTTCCTTTTGGTAGTCCTTGTTCCTTGTTGCTACAATACAAAGACCGCCAGTCTAAGTTTCATGCAAAAGCGGTGGAAGGCATCTTCTTAGGATACGTTGCCAACTCGCCTTGCAAGAGAGTGTACAATATAGGAACTCGTACTGCCGAGGAATTGTTTGAAGTGGATTGCAGTAAACACAGCATTCCACCCGAACCAACAGGTCCAACTTGGGGTTTTGATTATGATGCGCTATTCAAGTCATTCAATCTTCCTGATATATCTGCATTTGACTCCGCAAATGTTTATGAATTATTGGGTGGCGGCGATGACTCCAGTTTCTCTACTCGTGCCAATGTACCGATTGTAACTCTTGATTCCAATGCTGCATCTGCATCTGGAACTCATGACAGTGATAACAGTGAAGATGTTCTTGTTGTTGGAGATGACGCTCAAGCCAATCCTAACACAACTGTAGGAAATGACGCTCCAACTGATCCAATTAACATTGAATCTTCTTCCTCTAGAACACAGGAAATGGGGGAGTTAAGCACGAATCAAGATCCAGAAATTCAGGAATCGATTGTACCGGAGACGAGAGTGCATAGGAATCATCCAATCGACAACATTATTGGTGATCCTTATGCCGGTGTTCAGACTCGTCATCGAACCATCACTGAGAACACCAGTCTTTACACAGAGATACTTGACACTGGTGTCATGGAAACATGTCTGCATGCTGCATTCGTGTCCCAGTTAGAGCCGAAGAATGTGAAGGAGGCTCTCACTGACAACTGCTGGATTGAGGCGATCCAAGATGAATTGTCTCAATTCCAAAAGTTGCATGTGTGGGATTTAGTTGACTTGCCAAAAGACTTTCAGCCAATTGGAACCATATGGGTGCTCAAATGCAAGACGGATGATCGTCATGTTGTTGTGAAGAACAAAGCAAGATTGGTTGTTCAGGGTTTTTATCAGCTAGAGGGCTTGGATTACGCGAAAGTATATGCCCCAGTTGCTAGAATTGAAGCCATTCGACTGTTCTTGGCTTATGCCACATATGTCGGCTTCAAGGTCAATCAACTTGATGTGAAGAGTGCTTTCCTTTATGGGAAAGTTCATGAAGAGGTCTATGTCACTCAACCTCCCGGTTTTGAAGATCCGCATAATATTAATAAAGTGTATAAGCTCGATAAAGCACTTTATGGTCTTCATCAAGCACCGCAGGCATGGTATGAGACATTATCTAATCATTTACTGTCTAATGGTTTCGACCGTGGATAGATTGACTCGACCCTCTTCATTAGGAAAGCAGGAGGTGACATTCTTCTTGTACAAGTATACGTCGACGACATTATCATTGGATCTACCAATGAAGGGATGTGTAGGGAATTCGAGCAGGTGATGAAGTCCAAATTTGAAATGAGTAATATGGGTGAATTGTCGTTCTTCCTGGGTCTGCAAGTCAGTCAAAGAGAGGATGACATTTATCTACATCAAACTAAGTATGTGCAGGACATCTTATCAAAATACAAGATGAATGATAGCAGTACTTATGGAACACCTATCCCAGTCAATCATGGTCTGCATCCTGACAAAGATGGAAAGGATGTAGATAGCAGATTGTACCGTGGGATGATCGGATCACTTATGTATTTCACATCTTCAAGACCCGATATAATGTTTGCTGTGTGCTTGTGCTCAAGGTTTCAGTCTCAACCGAAGGAGTCACATATGATAGCCGTGAAGAGAATTTTCAGATACCTGAAAGGGAAACCCCGATTAGGTCTTTGGTACTCTAAGCAGCAGTCATTCGACTTCAAAGCCTACACTGATTCAGATTATGGCGGTTGTAACCTTGACAGAAAGTCAACTTCTGGTGGATGTCAATTCTTAGGAGACAGACTGGTCTCGTGGCAGTGTAAGAAGCAGTCAACGGTTTCTGTCTCAACTTGTAAAGCAGAATACATTGCTGCAGCGAGCGGTTGTTCTCAGATACTGTGGATTCAGCAGCAGTTGAGAGACTACGGCTTAAACTTCACTGGAACTCCTCTATTCATTGACAACAATGCCACAATGTCCATCACAAATAACCCGGTGAAACATTCCAAAACTAAACATATAGAGATTCGCCATCATTTCATCCGTGATTGTGCTGAAAAGCATTTAATTGAACTTGTAAAAGTTCACACGGATGACAATCTTGCTGACCTTTTCACAAAGGCATTTGATCGATCCCGTTTTGAGCATATTGTCAACTTGATGAGAATGTTCAATCCTGAGTGAAAATTAATTTTTCTTAAATCAATTCAATTCATGGAAGTTAAACTTTATTTCTTTTAAATTTTCTATTTAGTTCTTTTAAGTTTCAAAATATTTTACAAAAACAAAAACTAAAATAGAAAATGGAGAAAATTTCAAAGTTAACTTGAGAAAAGAGGAAATGATAGTACATCAGAAATGATCTAAATGTCACAGACTGCTCATATGGGAAATGATTGCGTCATGCTTACTTTATTGTTTAAATTATTGTGTTTTTAATCTGCTTATTTACAAGTAATTTAAATTGTCAGTAGGCTGTATGCGTCTTTGAATCACTAGTAGTGTGGAAACTAAATCTAAGCTACAACTGTGATTTGAACCCATGTTTGCAAGTGTGTGTGCGTAAAAGAATAGAAAAAGATCATTATCAGATAAAGGATGTTAGATTTTGGCAATAATTTTCTTTTGAGGTCAGTTTCGGGTTATGTCGTTAGCACAATTAATGCGGTTCATCTCACTGCCCATACTCACAAGTATGCAAGGAGAGATTGAATCAAGACATGTCTCTACATTAACCGTTGAGCATGTATTCACCCTTGAATCACTCCTGATTCATTGAAATCAAATCCAGATAAAAGTTGGATCCCCTTACCTTAAAACTCAAACACCATATATATTATCCTGAATCATCATACCGATATTCAATGAAGAAAATCAAATGAAACCAAGACAAATGAATCACTCGATTCTAAATCTTATGATTCCTGATAATCCTTATGGATTCTGCTTGATTTTTCCTGTGCTAATAGATGTAACTTCATTATGAAAATTTAGAAAATCATTGGGAAAATCTTAGATGCCTTGAGATAATGCAGTTTACATTAGTATAGCATATCAGTGGGGTACCCGGTGTATATCTTATAAAAATACCTTAATACACAAGAATGTGATACAAAGATGCTTATAGTTTCAAATCTTATAATATTGTCAACTTGAATTACTTGTTTATGTGCTTATTACGTATGAATAAATAGTAATCCATGAGATGATCCCATATTCTTTGATGTTTATATTGTATCGTTTTTGCTAAAAGATAGCCTGATATGATCCTCTGCTCATGTCTTTGATCAAAAATAGTTTGTGTGAATTCTTGTATATTTTATTAGAAAAGGTCAAAAAGATTTTAAGTTTATGCATAGTTCAATTTTATTCAGAAAAGCCAAAAATATTTGTGTTTAACCTTCCTGAATTGTATTTGAATCCTCCTGATTGAATATTTTTATCTTGTTCGTTATTTGACTTGAAATACTTCATAAATTCTGAGTTTGAAATTTGCGCACTTAAGGGTTGTGCGTACTTGTCAAGTTCGCACGAAGTAAACCTTGCGTACTTAACAAGTACGCAAGAGTTAAAGCTTGCGCACTTGTAAGTACGCAAGAGTTAACTCGTGCGCACTTAACAAGTACGCACGACTGATTGAGGCTGGGTATAAATGTGACACTTAGAAATTTTTCTCAGTTTCATGCTTTCAAAAAAAAAAAAAAAATTTTCCCTCTGCAAATTTCACTCAAAATCAAAGTGTTCCTAAACCATTTTTTCGTCCCATCTATAGTTTCATCACCTCATTTCATCGATTTGGTGAGATTTTGGGCTTAATCCATCCACATAAACTTTCGATTTTGGACCGATTCTTGACTAAGTTAATCTAGGTTCAAACCGTGATTTTTTAGGGCAATTTGAGGGTTGTTTGGGTAACCTATTATCATTAAACATGATTAGATCACATAATAGACCCTTAATCGTCCTTTTTAATCTTCGATTTTGACCTTGTGCATGAAGTTGAACCGACAGTGGTTCGGTCGAACATTTTTAGGTCAAAATTGGTTATGTATAGTAGTATTTGGTGTTGTTGTTGGTCCCATAGGTTAGAATCATTGATTCCGACCTAGTGGTGACCCAATACACACCAATTTTTGCACATTGATTGAATTTCAAACTTATGAATTTTCACAAATTACGTTTCCTGCGCACTTAACAAGTACGCAAGAAGCATTTCCTAAGTACGCAAGCGAAACTCCTGCGTACTTGCTAAGTACGCAAGACCAACACTTGGCAAAAATTCCTAAGCCTGAAATTCTGTTCAAAGAGTAACTGCTATACTGAGTCATGTTTTTTCGTTTCCAATGATACGTGTGGTTCTTATTATGTTCTCTGTGTGTTTTTGCAGATTATGGCTCTGGCGTTTACTAACGAATTCAACCTGTTAGCAAACACTCAACCCGAATGGAAAGGTGCAGCATTGCAATATAGGGAGATAGTTGATTTCTTGAACCGCTCCAGAATCAGCTATGCTATCTCGGCTGACCCGACCGTGTCAAGACCTTTTTTGGAGCAATTCTGGGAGACAGCGGAACACGACTGCACGGTATCCCCCAATGTCATAAGGGCTACCGTTGCTGGTCAGGCTATCGCTTTTTCTGAAGACACCATAAGAAGGGTCCTGCAGTTCAGAGACCTTGCTACCGACTCGACAGCCTATCCAGACTACTATGTGGATGGGTGTTGGAGGCAAAGAATGGGATACGTCGGAGCAAGGGACTATGCCTCATACAAAAAGATGTGGGTATTAGACCAATGGCGGTATTTCGCCCACGTCATGATCATGTGCATCTCGTCAAGGAAAGCTGGTAAAGATGCCATGGGTCATGACCTTGCAGCAGCCATGGTGGGCTTATCTCTTAATAGGGGGTACAACTTCTCGCGCTACATCTTCAAAGCAATCAATGACCAGATCAACACAGCGGAGAAGTTTAGATTCTTATTGTACCCTAGGTTTGTGCAACTCTTGATTGATGACGCGTTGCCAAACCTTCATGCTATAGGGGAGAGACTGCAAGTCAAGCGGGTGGACAAGAGAGTATTCGCTCAATTCTTAAAGCCAGGCAGCGTAGAACCTACCCCTGTGCATACTGAACTCTTTGGACACCTAATCAATGAAGCATATGTGGCACCTGATGACTGGAACTGGTATAGCCACAACTCTGAGCCTGAACATAGTGAACACTCTGATGAGCAACAACAGGAGGAAATGTGTCACACCCCCATATTTTATTTACTTATTAAATAAATACAGGTTGTAACGATTGGTTCATTACACGATAGCGGAAGCTGTAATAATGATTTCTAAGACTTGTTTACATATACAATTACTAAAACTAAGTAATACTGTGATCTAAGTTCTTCTAGATCAATGACAGACTTGAGACTTGATATTCTACGTCCTTCCAGTCTTTAGGAATTGATCCAACATAGCTAGCCTATTCCAACCGCGCCATGGCTAGAGGTCACCTGAGAAACATACTTAAAATTGTCAACACAAAGGTTGGTGAGTTCACAGAGTTAGTTATATTAGTGCTTATAGTTTTTCCCGAAAACATGTACATGACTTTACCGTCATAAAACTAAGTAGTTTTCCCCGAAAAACTATACATGACTTAACCGTCATAAATAATAAGTAGTTTTCATTTGAAAACATGCCCATGACTATACCGTCATAAAATAAGTAGTTTTCCTTTGAAAACATGCCCATGACCTATCCGTCATGAAATAAGTAGTTTTCCTTTGAAAACATTACCATGACTTAATCGTCATAACTCCAATGTTTAACATGATCATTTTAACCTGATCGAAACTCTTTGTATAAACCTGATCCTTTTAACCTGATCAGAACCCTTTGTTTAAACCTGATCACTTTAACCTGATCAGAACCCTTTGTTTAACCTGATCACTTTAACCTGATCAGAACCCTTTGTTTAACCTGATCACTTTAACCTGATCAGAACCCTTTGTTTAACCTGATCACTTTAACCTGATCAGAACCCTTTGTTTAACCTGATCACTTTAACCTGATCAGAACCCTTTGTTTAACCTGATCACTTTAACCTGATCAGAACCCTTTTGTATGTATTACCAATGAATAAGAATACTAATCCGATCTATTGACCCCATTTGTAAGCTTGCAAGGAATACAAAATAGTATGTGATGTACGAGACCGTAACCAAACCCCAACTTTCTATGCCTCACCTCGCCTTTCTGCGAGTAAGACAATATGCAGTCATTCGGCCATTTGGACCCCTGGTTAGCGCGACTAACCATGACCGGAGGCGTCACCCCCAATAGTACTATTCATAAAATCCCGGGCTAAATCCATACCTAATGGTTACTAATTTATTTCGAGGACTTTAAGCGCTTTATTGTTCCCTCAATACATACATACGGTCAGATCATTAGTTTCATTCATTTACATATGAAAATTCTTTACAAGTATGTTTCCACCCCAAATCATTTCAAAACTTAGAAAAAGGGGTTAGTGAAACTCACAAGGAGTTAAACCAAAATGTTTATATTGTCAAATGTATAAGCAATGTAATTCATGTTTTCAAAACATAATAAGTAAGTATGTTTCTCCCCCGATGTTTACAAAACAGTAAATAGTTAAAAGGGGGCCGTGAACTCACCTTGTGTCCGATGAAATCCTAGCAAACCAACTTGTGCTAGTTCTTGTATATCCGTACCCTAATCACACAAGGGTACTAATGTGTTAAAACTACCCGTCTTATACGTAAGTTGTTCAATACTTGTTTTGTTATAAAACAGATCTTAGTTACTGCTCAAAGTGACTGATGAACAGATGTCGAAACTTCCTAGTTTCGATTGCGCAGATTAGATATCGAAACTTCCTAGTTTCGATTGAGCAAAAACTGGTATCGAAACTACCTAGTTTCGATTGGCAAGAATAGTATCGAAACTACCTAGTTTCGATTGGGCAATCGGTATCAAAACTACTTAGTTTTGATTGAGTAAACAGATATCGAAACTACTTAGTTTCGATTGAGTAATAGGTATCGAAACTCCTAGTTTCGATCAACAGGTATCGAAACTCCTAGTTTCGATTGAACAACAGGTATCGAAACTCCTAGTTTCGATTGAACAGGTATCGAAACTCCTAGTTTCGATTACTGCACTTTGATTGACAGAATTCGTCCTGTATATTTTTATGTTCAAATCTTGAATTTGACACATTTTTCTTGTTATCTTACTTGCGTTTGAACGATTTGTATGTTCAGCTACGATTTTAAAGAAAATGAAATGGATAATATCGAGTTTTTACATCAAACAGAGAATGATGATTTTCAGGGAAATCTTGATTCTTGAGACAACACTTGGAACTCTTCTTATAGCACCGAAATACGGTGGATTTTTGCCTTAAACTGGACTTCGACTTGAAGGAGAATTGGGAATTTGCTGTAAGAAAATGAGAAGTATGAAAGGGATTGTGGGATTTCGATTGAGGAGGTATGGTTTTTATCTGAATTTGAGTGAATTAGCAAGTGGGGGAATGGCTCCCCTGACTTTCGGTCGAGAAAGTCAAGCAAGTGGGTTGGGATTTAAATAAATCAAACCATTTGATTTAAGTGTAATTTTAACCACTAGTGTTCGTATTTAGTCTGGTTATCCTGGTACGTGAACCGGTAACTCTTAGAATTACCAAAATATGAAATGAGACCATGTACGGTTTTTGTTAGGCCTTAATGTCCTTGTTTGTGAAATTAAGTAAATCACAAAAACAATTATAATGTAAACTTGTTTATAACATGTACGGATATTGACCTGAATTGTCGGGTGTCACATTCTCCCCATGTTAGAAGAATTTCGTCCCGAAATTCAATTTGTGTCCTCTTGAACTGTTGTATCCTTAAACAAGGATGGGTATTTTTGTTTTCATTTGATCCTCTCGTTCAAATGGTTCAACGTACCTAGGATTAAGCTTGCCACGGTTGCCACATCTTGCAACCCCGTTCCAATGTGAGACCTTTAACATTACTTTGTCTCCCACTTGGAATTCTAATGGTTTTCGTCTGTTGCTATCTCAACTTTCTTTCGTCTGTCTTGAGTGACTTTCCGACGATCTTTTATTTCGACGATTTTGTCAATGGTTCCCTAGTCAATATCATGACCAGTCAAAAGTTTTTCGCCAATCACCGCCCAACATAGAGATGAGTGACACTTACAATGATACAAAGCCTCAACGGAGCGGCTTTAATGTTGGTATGGTAGTTGGTATTATATGAAAACTCATCCAACGGTGGTGAGTATCCCTATTTCCTCTGAAATCGATTACACACACACGGAGCACATCTTTTAAAGTTTGGATGGTCCTTTTACTTTGACCGTTCATCTGGGGATGATATGCAGTGGTCATGTAAAGGCGTGTGCCCAAGGCTTATTGTACAGACTGCCAGGTTCTTGACATGAATCGACTGTCCCTTTTTGTGAAAATGGAAACTGGCATACCATGCCTGGCCTTAATTCCCTTAATATTTAGCCTTGCACGCTTCTTACTTTTATCTGTCTCCTTTATTGGTAGGGAATGCGCGGATTTCGTCAAACGACTGACGATTATCATATAGTATTATAGTTGCTAGGTGTTCTGGGTAACTTTGTAATGAAATCCATTGAAATTTGTTCCCATTTCCATTGAGGTATCTCGGGTTGTTATAACAATCCCGACGGTTTCTGATGTTCTGCCTTTACCTTTGAACATGTCAGGCATTTACCGACGTAAATAGCAATTTCTCATTTCATGTTCGGCCACCAGTAGAGTTCTTTCAGATCCTTATACATTTTATCCGAACCTGGGTGAACGGAGTACCTGGACTTGTGGGCTTCATCCATAACCAACTCTCGTAAGTTATTAAAACATGGCACCCAAATTCTATTTGCAAAGTATAAAGTATCATCTGATTTTGGCTCTAATTGTCTGATCATTCCTCGTATAGCTTCACTCTGAATGTTTTCTTCTTTGATTGCCTCCTGTTGTGCCATCCGGATTTGAGTCATGAGACTCGCATGAATTGTCAATCCTAGGGCATGAACACGGAGTGTTTTAACTCGTTCCTTACGACTCAAGGCATCTGCTACGACATTTGCCTTACCAGGGTGATACTTGATATCACAGTCGTAATCATTCAGTAGTTCTACCCAACGAAGTTGACTCATGTTGAGTTCTTTCTGATTAACGATGTGCTGGAGACTCTTGTGGTTTGTAAAGATAGTACATTTTGTACCATATAAGAAATGTCTCCAAATCTTGAGTGCAAACACGACAGCACCCAATTTCAGATCGTGAGCCGTATAATTTTTCTCATGTACTTTTAGCTGTCTGGATGCATACGCTATGACTTTTTCTTCCTGCATCAATACACATCCCAGACCTTGGTGTGATGCGTCGCAGTACACGATGAAATTGTCAGTTCCTTCGGGAAGGGATAGGATTGGTGCACTGCAAAGTTTTTGCTTCAACAATTGAAACGCTGATTCTTGTTTATCAGTCCAATCAAACTTTTTGTCCTTCTGAGTTAACGTGGTCAAAGGCAAGGCTATCTTTGAAAAATTCTCGATAAATCGCCTGTAATATCCTGCCAAACCCAGAAATGGACGAACCTCAGTCGGAGTTCCTGGTGCTTCCCAGTTTTTGATAGCTTCAATCTTGGTTGGGACTACGTGAATACCCTTCTTATTGATGACGTGTCCGAGAAAGTGAACCTCTCGAATCCGAAACTCACACTTAGAGAATTTGGCATAACGCTTCTCATTCCGGAGTAGTTCCAAGATTGATTTCAAATGATGTTCATGTTCCTCCTTGGTTTGTGAATATATTAATATGTCATTGATAAATACAATCACGAATTTATCCAAATATGGTTTGCACACGCGGTTCATTAGATCCATGAAAACGGCCGGTGCATTAGTCAAGCCAAATGGCATAACTAGGAACTCGTAGTGACCGTAACGAGTCCTAAAAGTTGTTTTTGGTATATCTTCTTCCTGAATTTTCAGTTGAGGATACCCTGATCGTAGATCATTTTTTGAATAGAAACTGGACCCTTGAAGTTGATCAAACAAATCGTCTACTCGAGGAAGAGGATAGCGGTTTTTGATTGTCAGCTTGTTCAACTCCCGATAATTGATGCACCTTCTAAAGGTTCCACCCTTTTTCTTTACAAACAGGACCGGAACTCCCCATGGTGAGAAACTCGGTCTTATGAAAGAATTACTCGACGAGGTGTCCAAGTTTTTGTTGTATATTGGGTAGAAATGAAAAAGTATGAAAATGAAACTTTATGTTTGTCCCTCTTATGCTTTTTCGAAAGCATTTTCCCGGACTAAGACTTTTCTCTTATTTCAGGTTTCATGTTTTCTATGATTTTCCTCTCTATGTGCCTTCAAGGAGCTAGGAATTGATGTTCCTTGGGAGCTCTTATTTGTGAACTTCGAGTCTAATCACCACTTTACCCCTTTGCTCGCACTACCTTTCGAGGCAGACTAGCCTTTGGGTTGTAGCGTCCTGATATGTAAACTCATGTCTCGACTACCATACCTTCAAAGTATGTAAGTCATACGAAGTTCGATGTTTGTTTGGGATATTCACATTCCGTCTAGCTGAGGGAATGAATAATAATACTGTGAGAATGGTCTCATTGAATTAGTGTTTTCCCCAAAATGGGCTATGGGTTTGTCAACTCATTAAGTTGGCAGAAAGAGTTGATAGTCAACTATTAGTCATACGGTGTGTATGCACTCCCTTAGTGTTTGAATGGTACTTTGGTGACTTACCATTACGTATTCCACTCATTCAGGTTATAGCCTTAAAATCTTTAGCACAAGGATAAACTTGAGGTAATGAGTGTTGAATGTCGAGACTTTTGTATTCTAACTGAGTCTACTCCAAGAGATCATTTCTTAACAATAGATGCTCTAGAGCTTCCCAATTATAGAAAACTAGGAGTGAAAGATGCAATCACACCTCCTTTCTAGGCTAAATCTGGGATCCATCCATCAAGATGAACTTTGGGGAAGTGCGAGTACAAAAGAGTAATAAATTATTCTTCTCAACTCTTTGTGGACAGTGGCCTGTTGTGAATAGCTCGAGCTTACATCCATTATGCATATCATGAACTAATGAGATTAGCATGAAATTCCGCATTTGGGACTCCTTTAATAGTTTTGCATGTCGTTTTGGTTAGTGCGACAATAGTTGTTAGTCCACACTTAGGTTTCTTTGGCATTCGCTTGAGCATCAACCCCGGCTTATCCATTGCAGAGAGAATAGTCAGACTTAAAGGTATATTGAATGTCAATGGCTGCGAGAGCAATCCTGTTTGACCGACATTCTGAAATGTCCGATTTCCTACTTGTCTCATGTCGAGCTTCCACAATATCCATAGGTGCCATGTGTATGCGGGTCAGAATAATATCCTGCCCTATTACTGAAGTTAGTGCATAACACTCTTGGCGTAACTTTCAATCAATTGTGAGATTGAACTGTATGATGGATCCTGAGGTTATGCTATGATCTCCCACAATAGTTGTGTAATTACTGTAAGTGTTAGTTGTGGTAACGCTCAATTTGAAGCATTTCTGACAAGTAGAATCTCAAAGAATGAATGTGCGAATTTCTTCGTCGTTCAGGATTTACTAAGGATTGGTTGAATTCAATTTGAATTTCTCTCGTTCCACCAAAACTAGGAGAATGCTTTGTGAGCACCTAATTGAGAAGTCTGATTTGTTGAGATCCAATCCTTAATCAAGTGATTGAGAACATGAGTTGATCATCAGCTTAGACAGCAAGATTCACTAAAGTTCCCATGCACTGCAAATTATGATTACGTGTGCACCCGTAATGATGATTTGCCTTGCCTGATCCCTATAGTGTTTCTTCTATCCCTAGCTTTTAATCAAAAGTGACTTGAAAAGATCATTAGATTGCGTTTGCACATTTGTACAGGAGTGTGTATTGTTTTATCGGGTTACTCTTAATTATGTGTACCAATACTCATGAATCTGCCGAATATGGCAGTTGTCGGATGAGGCTAAGGGTAGAGAGGCCCACCAGTGTCTCTTAAAAAAAATGTGCATGGAGAAATTCAGGCACTATATGTGTTGGGCAGAGATCCTCAAACGAGTGTCGAGCAACTCATGCTCCAAGTCTGTATATATGCATGGATCCACATGATCCTGATGTATGTCTGGGTCTCCTGACCCTTGGAGTTCTCTCCCATTTAGTCCTGCTTATTCACCTTGAATTCCCTTCTGTCTGGGCAATCATGCCTGCCATATAACATGGCGAGAGTCTAGGCATCCGATCCGACAACTTATGAAGAAGAGTATTTATACCACAAATACGTTAGAAAGATAGTTGCCTCCATAGCTGGAGTAGTTGTGGTGCAGGTATAGGTACAGATTCTGGTACGAGTTCAACCTGTTGTGATACCAAGATCGGTAACTGACGATCGCCGCCGTCGTCGTTAAAGCTCAGCTCGTAACTCGATCCTCTAAGGTTGCAGTATGCTGAGTACCCGTTATTCTTGACTCGTAATCCGAACAGTAACATGTTATAAGTGTTTATTATTTTCACATTATTGTATGTGTTTAAGTGTTCACTACATGTGCCATGTAATTGTATTAGTGTAGCTAATGGTACCCTAGTGTAACTCCATACACTAATAGTCTACACATATTGTTCGACAACGGTTGGAATTCCTATGCTCAAGTCTTGGGTGTTTTTAATGTGATGCAAGTCTTAGAAATCTTGGTCCCTAAATGAGTCCGGTTAGAGCCTAGGTATCACTAAGGACACTTAATTCGCTAAAACCATTGCTCTGATACCTATCTGTCACACCCCCATATTTTATTTACTTATTAAATAAATACAGGTTGTAACGATTGGTTCATTACACGATAGCGGAAGCTGTAATAATAATTTCTAAGACTTGTTTACATATACAATTACTAAAACTAAGTAATACTGTGATCTAAGTTCTTCTAGATCAATGACAAACTTGAGACTTGATATTCTACGTCCTTCCAGTCTTTAGGAATTGATCCAACATAGCTAGCCTATTCCAACCGCGCCATGGCTAGAGGTCACCTGAGAAACATACTTAAAATTGTCAACACAAAGGTTGGTGAGTTCACAGAGTTAGTTATATTAGTGCTTATAGTTTTTCCCGAAAACATGTACATGACTTTACCGTCATAAAACTAAGTAGTTTTCCCCGAAAAACTATACATGACTTAACCGTCATAAATAATAAGTAGTTTTCATTTGAAAACATGCCCATGACTATACCGTCATAAAATAAGTAGTTTTCCTTTGAAAACATGCCCATGACCTATCCGTCATGAAATAAGTAGTTTTCCTTTGAAAACATTACCATGACTTAATCGTCATAACTCCAATGTTTAACATGATCATTTTAACCTGATCGAAACTCTTTGTATAAACCTGATCCTTTTAACCTGATCAGAACCCTTTGTTTAAACCTGATCACTTTAACCTGAACAGAACCCTTTGTTTAACTTGATCACTTTAACCTGATCAGAACCCTTTGTTTAACCTGATCACTTTAACCTGATCAGAACCCTTTGTTTAACCTGATCACTTTAACCTGATCAGAACCCTTTGTTTAACCTGATCACTTTAACCTGATCAGAACCCTTTTGTATGTATTACCAATGAATAAGAATACTAATCCGATCTATTGACCCCATTTGTAAGCTTGCAAGGAATACAAAATAGTATGTGATGTACGAGACCCTAACCAAACCCCAACTTTCTGTGCCTCACCTCGCCTTTCTGCGAGTAAGACAATATGCGGTCATTCGGCCATTTGGACCCCTGGTTAGCGCGACTAACCATGACCGGAGGCGTCACCCCCAATAGTACTATTCATAAAATCCCGGGCTAAATCCATACCTAATGGTTACTAATTTATTTCGAGGACTTTAAGCGCTTTATTGTTCCCTCAATACATACATACGGTCAGATCATTAGTTTCATTCATTTACATATGAAAATTCTTTACAAGTATGTTTCCACCCCAAATCATTTCAAAACTTAGAAAAAGGGGTTAGTGAAATTCACAAGGAGTTAAACCAAAATGTTTATATTGTCAAATGTATAAGCAATGTAATTCATGTTTTCAAAACATAATAAGTAAGTATGTTTCTCCCCCGATGTTTACAAAACAGTAAATAGTTAAAAGGGGGCCGTGAACTCACCTTGTGTCCGATGAAATCCTAGCAAACTGTAACATTTCGGATTTTAGTATGCCTATTTCAGTTCAATGTAATGCAATTTCAAGTTCTATACTCGTGCAATGCCTCATTATTTTCTCGTCGTAAAATTTAATGCAATGATCCTATACAAATTCGCAAGTTTTACTCGATTATTTACATTTAAACGCTATACAAGAAACTATTTGGTACAAACTTATCAAACCTGAAAAGTCAAGGACTAAAATTGAAAAACATCAAGAAACCCTAGTTAGCACGGTCGTGCTTTGTTCTAGCACGGTCGCGCCAAGTGCTTTGGCACGGTCGCGCGACCTGCTCTGGAACGATCGCGCCCGGTGCCTAGGCACGGTCGCGCCTCTCCTTGGCACGGTCGCGCCTGCGTAACAGAAAAACGTAAATGCAGATTAATCACCCGATCGTTCGAATCCGAAACCGTTATACGTTTCTTTTCCCCTTAACAATTGTATTACCACTTTTCAAATCCCAAACGCCTCAGTATTCTTTTGCAAGAAAACTTTCTCAAGCAAATTTCAAGAAAGAAACTCTCTCAAAGCTTTTCGACCCAAATTCTCCCAACTCAGTAGCAGAATCGCGATATCAAACCATCTCTGAAGCTTCCGGACTGTCTGGATTGACCGGAGTTGCAGTAAAGATCGTCGGAACTCGAGCCGTCGTCGCCGGAGCTTCCTTCCAACCGTTCTCTATAAATTCGTTTCGTTTCAGGGTAAATATAATCGTCTTCTCATTCATTTCAGTATCATTATCAAAAGCCCTCATCCAATTTGGGCTCCCACAATAGAAATCGACCAGAATCAGAAACCATGTTTCCAATAAAAATGATTTAATCGAACCCATACTTAAACCCGATTTCCATACAATTAAGGTATATGAAAAGACACGTAATAACCTATTAATCAAAAGCCCTAACAATTCCAGTGTTTAAAATACAAGAAATTCTCGATTCGTGTCTGATTTAGATTAGACACGGTCGCGCTAATCATCTAGCGCGGCCGTGCCTCGTTTAGCACGGTCGTGTCGACTAGAAGCGCGGTCGTGTCATCCGTCCAGACCTTGTCATGCCCTTTGGGCTAGTCTCTGTTGTGTCTAAAAATCATAGACGCGACCGTGCCGGGCTAAGGCACGGTCGTGCCTGATGACTTGTCTAGATTGTGCTCCTGATTGATCAACCCGGTCGCGCCCCGACTAGCGCGGTCGCGCCCGTGGTTTGAGCACGATCGTGCCCTTCCGAGGCACGGTCGTGCTAGACTCAGAATTTTTAACAGAATTATAATTTTTATATTTTAATCAGTAAATGTTTCAGATTTTATAAAAATATGTTTTCTGTATTTAAAAATAGATTAAAAGTTTAATCTTGGCATAAATGTAATTTATTGAAAAGTTTATAAAAATTTAATTTATATTTATCATCTTACACTTAAATGATATTTTAAATAATTAAGTTACAAAATTTATAAATAATAATGACTTATTTACTTTACATTTTAAATCAAAATCGTTTTATTTATTTATACTTAATTACAATTAATATTGACATTATTTCATAAACTATAGCTATACACTTATTTATTTAATTCAAACCTAATTAAATTGTTTCAAACATATTTTACCTCAAACTTTATATATTTTATTCCATCCTTTTTAAATACAAACCAATGGTTTTATATACAAATCCAACTTTCATTTTTAAACTTTATATATCTATGTGATTCAATGCATATTACTATTTAGGTTAAAGTGTGCTTTTCAAGGATCTTCTATATTCCTTGTTAGCTTCACTTCCATACCAAGTGAGTATTCACAACCCCTTTTTACTCTTTTACACTTTTGGGGTGGAACATGAACTCTATACTCATTACACATTACACAATTACATTTACACAAACAACACAAGTGCAAAAATCCTATTTACATACATGTGTGCAAAAATTTGAGCTTTGTGCCCGAGTGCTAGGTGTGTTTAACCTTTGTATGCTCTTATGTGCAATCATTAACTATACAAGCCGACGGTTTTCAATGATGGATCTATTGAGTCTGACAAACCCACCCATGGTACGCGGTGATTGAAACCGACAACACATTTGTTTTGCATGCTAGTTACAAGGTTTGATTGTACATTTGGTTACACAATAGTTACTCCCCATAAACGCCTTATTTATCATGTCATGTAAAGGATTTGTTTTAAACTATATACTATCTATATACAACTGTGTTATACTCACCAACTTTTTAGTTGACTTTATTTTATTCATGTTTCAGGCCCCAATATGTGAGATTGATTCAAGACGTGTTCAACATAGGATTTGGACTTAGCAAAATAAATCAAGAATTTTATGAATTGTTTATGTTTCTTGTTTGAATTTGATCTTGTACTTGGATTTATTGTAATGCAAATTTGACTTTAATATATTTCAATTTAGTCAACCATGTGCTATGAACAGTCTTACATGTCCCGCCCCGATGATTCCGCCATCGGTCGGGGTGTGACAGATTGGTATCAGAGCCTTGGTTATAGGGAATTAGGTTATTAGACATCTTGACCTAGACTATAACTTTAGGACACCCACTTATACTATGCTTCATGATTTTGTGCTATGTGTTACATGCTATGTGCTACATGCTTACCATGATTAATTATTATTATATTTGCTACCTTCTTTGTTAGAAATGCATGACTTATTAGGATATTCTTAAATAATAATTAAATAAATAATATCCTTCCCTATGTCTTAAACCTCTTATTATTCTTATCTTCTTTTTCTATCTTTATCCTTTCTAAGCATGTGGAAAATTCTTGAAGCAAAAATCTCTAAAATTTTTTTATTTCTTCGTTAAAGTTTTTAGACTTGTTAAATTATTTGAGGACACGTGCAATCTGGAAGGGTGACACCTGTATTTTGGGTTTTCTGTCTAGGAAAGCATTTCGCATAAATCCCAATCAACCGAGGGACCCGTATGCTTTCCTGGGAATTCTCGAGATGAGTGTTTACCTATAGGCTAAAGCATGTCTCCTTGAAAATTATATAAGTTTAAATTAACCTTAATGTGCCTTAGTATTCAAGTGATTTTATCACTTTTGAGTACAATCCAAACTATGAATATCTATCTTTTATTTGGTTTTCTCATTCTATTAAATCCTAGCAATTCTCATAAGTTCTTACAACCTTTCTTGTCTTGTGAAAATCTGTAGAATGCCTCCTCGTCGTGCTCCCGCCACTAACGCCAACTCCGACATTGCTGCTATTCTTACTCAATTGGTGACACAACTCACCCAAGCCAATGGTGCCACTAATGGCAATGGAAGCAATAGTGGTAATAATGGTGGTAATGGTGGAAATGGTGGTAATCCATCCCAATGCACCTTCAAGCACTTCAATTCGTGCAATCCCCTAAAGTTTTATGGAACCGAAGGAGCTACCGGACTCCTCCAATGGTTCGAAAGTATTGAGAATACCTTTCTCAATAGTGACTGTCCCGACAACCTCCGTGTTCGTCATGCTACTAGTGTCCTTCAAAAGCGAGCACTTACATGGTGGAATGGGGAGAAAAGGAATAGGGGTGTTGATGTAGCTATGGCCTTACCTTGGGATGAGGTCAAAAGGCTTATGACCGAGGAGTTCTGTCCTCGCAATGAAGTGAAGAAGTTAGAGGCCGAATTTTGGGATCTTGCCCAAGATAGTGGGGAACACTTGGCTTACACAACTCGGTTCCATGAATTGAGTCTTCTTGTGCCCCACATGGTCACTCCATTATCTCGTTGCATCGAAAAGTACATTGGTGGGCTACCAAGACAAATTCAAGATACTGTCTTAGGTAGAAATCCTGCTACTTTGGAAGATGCCATCCGCCTGTCTGCTACCCTAACCGATAATCATGTTAAAGCTGGAACTCTTACCAAAAAGGGTTCTAAGAAAGTTGCTGAAACCGTAACCCCTCCTAACCACACCAAAGAAGCTACAACCGAGCCCTCTCGCAACACTAGAAAGAGGAAGGTTAGAAATTTTGCTGTGGTGACTCCTGCTGTTCCCGTGAACCAAGCTGCACCTATGGTTCAAGCACCAGTCAAAAAGCCATATGGTGGAATTTACCCACTTTGTGCCACCTGCAACTATCATCATCCCCAAAACATCCCATGTCGCCTTTGTACTTATTGTGGGAGATATGGTCATACGGTTAATGTTTGTAGGACCAAAGCCCTTACGGGCCAAGTCAACCCTCCAAACCAAACTGTATCTCAAGTGGCTAATCAAGGTGCTCCCGCCATTGCTAATGGGCGTGCTTGTTATGAGTGTGGTGACCCGAATCATTTTCGTAATCCATGTCCAAGGCTCGCAAATACTAGACAAGGTGGAGCTCGTGGGCGTGCTTTCAACATTAACGCCAACGAAGCTCAAGCCAACAACGACGTGGTTAATGGTACGTTCCTTGTTAATAGTCAATATGCCTCTATTTTGTTCGATACCGGTGCCGATAAAAGTTTTGTGTCACTTAATTTTGAGCCTTTACTTGCAAAGACACGATCCCAATTAGAGAAAACCTTCACCGTTGAAATAGCAAATGGTGACTCCCTTACAATTGAGTCTATTATCTATGATTGCTCTTTAGAACTTAATGATCATGCATTCCCAATCAACCTTATTCCAATGCCACTATGAAGCTTTAACATTATCATAGGTATGGATTGGCTATCAAATCATCATGCTGAAGTTATTTGCTTTGAAAAGTGCATCCGAATTCCGCTACCTTCGGGAGAAACCTTAAGGGTTTTTGGTGAAAAGCCTTGCAAGGGTCTTAAATTGATGTCTTGTACTACTGCTCAAAAGTACTTATGAAAGAAGTACATCGCCTTCTTAGCTCATATTGTTCAAAAGGATGTCAAGGAGAAGAGTATCCAAGACATTCCCATTATTCGAGATTTTCCCGAAGTGTTTCCTAAAGATTTATCCGGTCTTCCTCCCGTTCGTCAAGTCGAGTTCCGTATTGATCTCATGCCTGGAGCTAACCCTGTTGCTAGAGCTCCTTATCGTCTTGCACCTTCCGAAATGCAAGAGCTCGCAAGTCAACTTCAAGAACTCTCCGATAAAGGGTTCATTCGCCCGAGTCATTCACCGTGGGGTGCACCCGTCTTATTTGTAAAGAAGAAGGATGGATCATTTCGCATGTGTATTGACTATCACGAACTCAATAAGCTTACTATCAAGAATCGCTATCCTTTGCCTAGAATCGATGATCTCTTTGATCAACTTCAAGGTTCTACGTGTTTCTCGAAGATTGATCTTCGATCTGGTTATCATCAGCTCCGTGTTCAAGAAGATGACATTCCTAAGACTGCTTTCCGAACAAGGTATGGTCATTATGAGTTCATGGTTATGCCTTTTGGATTAACCAATGCACCCGCAGTTTTCATGGACCTCATGAATCGTGTGTGCAAACCGTACCTTGATAAATTCGTGATCGTTTTCATTGACGATATCTTAATCTATTCCAAGACTAAAGCCGACCATGAAGAACACCTTAGATTGGTTTTGGACCTTTTAAAGAAAGAACAACTATATGCCAAGTTCTCCAAATGTGAATTTTGGTTAAAAGAAGTTCAATTTCTTGGTCACATCGTCAACGACAAGGGTATTCATGTTGATCCTGCTAAGATCGAAACGGTTAAAAATTGGAATGCCCCGAAGACTCCTACCGAAGTTCGTTCATTTCTTGGTCTTGCGGGTTATTATCGTCGTTTCATCTCAAACTTCTCAAAGATTGCTGTCCCTCTTACCGCCTTGACCCATAAGGGTAAAGCTTATGAATGGGGACCGAAACAAGAAGAAGCTTTCCAAACTCTTAAGCATAAGTTGTGCAATGCTCCCATTTTGACTCTCCCCGATGGAAATGATGATTTAGTTGTCTATTGTGATGCTTCTAACCAAGGTCTTGGTTGTGTCCTCATGCAACGAGGAAAAGTGATCGCTTATGCATCAAGACAACTCAAAATTCATGAAAAGAATTATACGACGCACGATCTCGAGTTAGGTGCGGTCGTATTCGCGTTAAAGATTTGGAGACATTACCTATACGGCACGAAATGTGTGGTATTCACCGACCACAAAAGTCTTCAACATATCTTCAACCAAAAAGAACTCAATATGAGGCAACGACGTTGGGTCGAACTCCTTAACGACTACGACTGCGAGATTCGCTACCATCCCGGCAAAGCGAATGTTGTAGCCGATGCTTTGAGTCGAAAAGACCATGTTATGCTTCATTGCGCCCGTATTCAATCCGATATTCAAACCCGTATCCTGGAAGCTCAACACGTCTCGGTTACCGAGGGTAACATGTATGAAGAAATGTCTTGTGGTGTTGAACTTTTTCTTGAATCTAAACCCAATGGCTTACTATATTACTTGAACCGTATTTGGGTTCCCGATCGCGATGATCTCCGTACAATTCTCATGAATGAGGCTCATAAGACTCGTTATTCTATTCATCCTGGTGCGGATAAAATGTACCAAGATCTTCGTCAGCTTTATTGGTGGCCCGGTATGAAGAAGGACATTGCTCTTTATGTTGCCAAATGCTTAACTTGCTCCAAAGTCAAAGCCGAACATCAGCGTCCTTCTGGTTTACTCGAACAACCAGAAATTCCCGTGTGGAAATGGGAGAATTTAGCTATGGATTTCATTACCAAGCTCCCTCGCACCTCGAGTGGTTATGATAGTATTTGGGTGATCATTGATCGACTCACCAAATCTGCCCATTTCTTGCCTATTCGTGAAGACTTCAAAGTGGAGAAATTAGCCCGAATTTACGTTGATGAAATTGTGAGCCGTCATGGCGTTCCCTTGAACATAATATCCGATAGAGACGCTCGGTTCACTTCTCGATTTTGGCAATCTCTCCAATCTGCTCTTGGTACTCGTTTGGATTTGAGCACGGCTTACCATCCCCAAACTGATGGTCAAACCGAGCGAACAATCCAAACTCTTGAAGACATGCTTAGAGCTTGTGTAATCGATTTTGGTGGCAATTGGGATTCACATTTATCCCTAATTGAGTTTTCTTATAACAATAGCTACCACACAAGTATCAACATGGCTCCATTCGAAGCTCTCTATGGTCGCAAGTGTCGTTCTCCGATCTGTTGGAACGAGATTGGTGAAGCACAAATCACCGGTCCCGAGTTAATTCAAGAAACTTCCGACAAGATTATTCAAATCCGTGACAATATCCGAGTAGCGAGGAGTCGACAAAAGAGTTATGCCGACAAGCGTCGAAAACCCTTGGAATTCCAAGTCGGTGATCTCGTTCTTCTTAAGGTATCTCCATGGAAGGGTGTGATCCGTTTTGGAAAGAAAGGCAAGTTATCACCTCGTTATGTTGGTCCATTCAAAATCCTTGAAAGGATTGGGAAAGTGGCTTACAAAGTTACCTCAATCTCTTGGCAATGTGCATCCTACATTTCATATATCTAATCTAAAGAAGTGTCTCGCCGACGAAAATCTCCATATACCGCTTGACGACGTGCGCATTGATGAAAAGATGCACTTCGTTGAGAAACCGGTGGAAATTATGGATCGTGAAGTCAAGCAACTCAAGCGAAGTCGCATTCCTATCGTTAAAGTTCGTTGGGAATCTAAGCGTGGTCCTGAGTTCACTTGGGAACGAGAAGACCAAATGAAGCTCAAGTAACCTCATCTTTTTACTAATAATGTTGTTTCCTCTAGCTAAATTTCGGGACGAAATTCTCTCAACATGGGGAGACTGTAACATTTCGGATTTTAGTATGCCTATTTCAGTTCAATGTAATGCAATTTCAAGTTCTATACTCGTGCAATGCCTCATTATTTTCTCGTCGTAAAATTTAATGCAATGATCCTATACAAATTCGCAAGTTTTACTCGATTATTTACATTTAAACGCTATACAAGAAACTATTTGGTACAAACTTATCAAACCTGAAAAGTCAAGGACTAAAATTGAAAAACATCAAGAAACCCTAGTTAGCACGGTCGTGCTTCGTTCTAGCACGGTCGCGCGACCTGCTCTGGAACGATCGCGCCCGGTGCCTAGGCACGGTCGCGCCTCTCCTTGGCACGGTCGCACCTGCGTAACAGAAAAACGTAAATGCAGATTAATCACCCGATCGTTCGAATCCGAAACCGTTATACGTTTCTTTTCCCCTTAACAATTGTATTACCACTTTTCAAATCCCAAACGCCTCAGTATTCTTTTGCAAGAAAACTCTCTCAAGCAAATTTCAAGAAAGAAACTCTCTCAAAGCTTTTCGACCCAAATTCTCCCAACTCAGTAGCAGAATCGCGATATCAAACCATCTCTGAAGCTTCCGGACAGTCTGGATTGACCGGAGTTGCAGTAAAGATCGTCGGAACTCGAGCCGTCGTCGCCGGAGCTTCCTTCCAACCGTTCTCTATAAATTCGTTTCGTTTCAGGGTAAATATAATCGTCTTCTCATTCATTTCAGTATCATTATCAAAAGCCCTCATCCAATTTGGGCTCCCACAATAGAAATCGACCAGAATCAGAAACCATGTTTCCAATAAAAATGATTTAATCGAACCCATACTTAAACCCGATTTCCATACAATTAAGGTATATGAAAAGACACGTAATAACCTATTAATCAAAAGCCCTAACAATTCCAGTGTTTAAAATACAAGAAATTCTCGATTCGTGTCTGATTTAGATTAGACACGGTCGCGCTAATCATCTAGCGCGGCCGTGCCTCGTTTAGCGCGGTCGTGTCGACTAGAAGCGCGGTTGTGTCATCCGTCCAGACCTTGTCATGCCCTTTGGGCTAGTCTCTGTTGTGTCTAAAAATCATAGACGCGACCGTGCCGGGCAAAGGCACGGTCGTGCCTGATGACTTGTCTAGATTGTGCTCCTGATTGATCAACCCGGTCGCGCCCCGACTAGCGCGGTCGCGCCCGTGGTTTTTGCACGATCGTGCCCTTCCGAGGCACGGTCGTGCTAGACTCAGAATTTTTAACAGAATTATAATTTTTATATTTTAATCAGTAAATGTTTCAGATTTTATAAAAATATGTTTTCTGTATTTAAAAATAGATTAAAAGTTTAATCTTGGCATAAATGTAATTTATTGAAAAGTTTATAAAAATTTAATTTATATTTATCATCTTACACTTAAATGATATTTTAAATAATTAAGTTACAAAATTTATAAATAATGATGACTTATTTACTTTACATTTTAAATCAAAATCGTTTTATTTATTTATACTTAATTACAATTAATATTGACATTATTTCATAAACTATAGTTATACACTTATTTATTTAATTCAAACCTAATTAAATTGTTTCAAACATATTTTACCTCAAACTTTATATATTTTATTCCATCCTTTTTAAATACAAACCAATGGTTTTATATACAAATCCAACTTTCATTTTTAAACTTTATACATCTATGTGATTCAATGCATATTACTATTTAGGTTAAAGTGTGCTTTTCAAGGATCTTCTATATTCCTTGTTAGCTTCACTTCCATACCAAGTGAGTATTCACAACCCCTTTTTACTCTTTTACACTTTTGGGGTGGAACATGAACTCTATACTCATTACACATTACACAATTACATTTACACAAACAACACAAGTGCAAAAATCCTATTTACATACATGTGTGCAAAAATTTGAGCTTTGTGTCCGAGTGCTAGGTGTGTTTAACCTTTGTATGCTCTTATGTGCAATCATTAACTATACAAGCCGACGGTTTTCAATGATGGATCTATTGAGTCTGACAAACCCACCCATGGTACGCGGTGATTGAAACCGACAACACATTTGTTTTGCATGCTAGTTACAAGGTTTGATTGTACATTTGGTTACACAATAGTTACTCCCCATAAACGCCTTATTTATCATGTCATGTAAAGGATTTGTTTTCAACTATATGCTATCTATATACAACTGTGTTATACTCACCAACTTTTTAGTTGACTTTATTTTATTCATGTTTCAGGCCCCAATATGTGAGATTGATTCAAGACGTGTTCAACATAGGATTTGGACTTAGCAAAATAAATCAAGAATTTTATGAATTGTTTATGTTTCTTGTTTGAATTTGATCTTGTACTTGGATTTATTGTAATGCAAATTTGACTTTAATATATTTCAATTTAGTCAACCATGTGCTATGAACAGTCTTACATGTCCCGCCCCGATGATTCCGCCATCGGTCGGGGTGTGACACAAACCAACTTGTGCTAGTTCTTGTATATCCGTACCCTAATCACACAAGGGTACTAATGTGTTAAAACTACCCGTCTTATACGTAAGGTTTTCAATACTTGTTTTGTTATAAAACAGATCTTAGTTACTGCTCAAAGTGACTGATGAACAGATGTCGAAACTTCCTAGTTTCGATTGCGCAGATTAGATATCGAAACTTCCTAGTTTCGATTGAGCAAAAACTGGTATCGAAACTACCTAGTTTCGATTGGCAAGAATAGTATCGAAACTACCTAGTTTCGATTGGGCAATCGGTATCGAAACTACTTAGTTTTGATTGAGTAAACAGATATCGAAACTACTTAGTTTCGATTGAGTAATAGGTATCGAAACTCCTAGTTTCGATCAACAGGTATCGAAACTCCTAGTTTCGATTGAACAACAGGTATCGAAACTCCTAGTTTCGATTACTGCACTTTGATTGACAGAATTCGTCATGTATATTTTTATGTTCAAATCTTGAATTTGACACATTTTTCTTGTTATCTTACTTGCGTTTGAACGATTTGTATGTTCAGCTACGATTTTAAAGAAAATGAAATGGATAATATCGAGTTTTTACCTCAAACAGAGAATGATGATTTTCAGGGAAACAGAGAATGATCTTGAGCTCCTTATCTTGATTCTTGAGACAACACTTGGAACTCTTCTTATAGCACCGAAATACGGTGGATTTTTGCCTTAAACTGGACTTCGACTTGAAGGAGAATTGGGAATTTGCCGTAAGAAAATGAGAAGTATGAAAGGGATTGTGGGATTTCGATTGAGGAGGTATGGTTTTTATCTGAATTTGAGTGAATTAGCAAGTGGGGGAATGGCTCCCCTGACTTTCGGTCGAGAAAGTCAAGCAAGTGGGTTGGGATTTAAATAAATCAAACCATTTGATTTAAGTGTAATTTTAACCACTAGTGTTCGTATTTAGTCGGGTTATCCTGGTACGTGAACCGGTAACTCCTAGAATTACCAAAATATGAAATGAGACCATGTACGGTTTTTGTTAGGCCTTAATGTCCTTGTTTGTGAAATTAAGTAAATCACAAACACAATTATAATGTAAACTTGTTTATAACATGTACGGATATTGACCTGAATTGTCGGGTGTCACAAAATGGAGAGTGATGATGGTTCGTCTGAGGATGGAGACGACGAAGGCGATGATGGTGGTGCTGAGGAATCCGATTCAGAAGCAACAGAATCAGATTCTTCTGATTCCGATGACGCACCATCGCAGGCACACCCCAGGAGATCGGCATAGGTAACCCTACCTAAGTCGTCCTCCAAAAGGAAGCGACAGAGCTCGAGCAGCGAATATGAGCCATTCTTTGACTCTGACGCTGCTCTACAAAGACAAAGACGAGAGAGTGTTCATAAGAACAAGGGTGATAGGCAACAGGTTGCTATCCCGAGTGTGGTAGAGGTCCCGATTGTGCAGCAAGTACATGTTTCAGCCGCCAGTCCAGATTCAGCCTCTACCTCACCAGAACAGCAATTGTACCGTAGGAGGAGAAGACCACAAGTTCAAGCTGACGTGGCAATCACGGCAGTCACAGAGGAGGTTCCTGTGACGGTGACACTCCCTACTACATCCGTCCAGGTGGCAGTGAGTACTCCAATTGTCACGGAGTCTGTCACCATCACCCCTACCATTACCCCAACAACTCTCATCACATCTTCCATCCCAACTACCACCACTGAGCCTCTCAGTTAACCCTTCAATTATGGAGATTTCACGCAAGGGTTTGACTTTGATACCATATTCTCCTCCCCTATTCACACTGCTGAGGCGTCCTCATCCAGACATCCTTATCCGAATGATGCTAGGATAGATGTTCTGGAAACCCAAGTTGCTGGACTACTGAAGACTATTCAGAAATCGAAGGAGGAGTCTGACGCTCAACAAGCACAGATCAATTCTTTGATAGATGAAGTTACAATCCTTCGTAGCCAGAGAACAGGGACTGAGGAACGACTGAAAAAGGTCCTGGCCCAGAATGAACTCCTAATAAAGACAAATTAAATGCTTCTGGGTCATGGGTCATCCATGGAGCTCAGGTTTGACGCTCAAAGGAAGGAGCATGAGCTGATGGTCAAGCTGATTGCTGATCTGACCAAGAAGCTTGATGCTTAGGGGGAGAAGGAAAAAGAGAAAGAGAAGGAGAAGAGGACTACTACTGGTGATGAGGCGTGTCATCCGGTCGACTTGACTAAGGATGATGACAAGGACAAGGATCCCGAAGCCGGTCCTAGTGGAGGTGAGCACCAAGTTTTAGCAATTGTGCCCATCTCTGCTGTTCCAATGGCTCAGGGGGAGTCGACTCATCAAGTGGGTGGTGATACCTCTGGTGGTGGTGGTGATAAAGGAAAGTCAGTGGCTGAAGTACTTAAGGACTTATCTGATGATGAGATCCTATATCTAGAGCCTGACTACTCAAAAGAAGTACAGATCGATGATCTCTTCAATCTAGAAGAAGGAGAGATCGACTCTGGTGACGATTGGGATGATGATGACGAAGATGTTGTGATCGAAATTCCCAAGGGTGACGGGGAAGGCGAGTACGAGCTAGAAGATGGAGAGATCTTTGAATTTCTATCCTTCGACACTCCGCTCGACACAGGTTCAGTCGAGTAGGCTAGTAATGTAGAAGCCTCGACTGAAGCCTCTCCAGTTGACCCTGAACCTGTGGACCCAGAGGCACCAAAAGAAACAGACATGCCTTCTACTTCATCAAAGGGTCCAGCTCCTGTGTGGCAAAAGACGTCTATAATAGACAAACACTGAGCAACAGGGATGATCTTGGCTGTAAGGTTCGAGGAGGAGAAGCAGTTGTTCGCTATCAAAAGATCTGGGGGGGGTTCAATACTTGAAACCCACCAGTGAAGCGTTCAGCTCCTTGCCCAAATACGACCTTGTGAACCTAGCAAACTGAGAGCTGCTGGGTCACTCCAATCACGCAGTGGCGATGGGTTTGTGGGTGGTTCTGCAGCGAGAGGCAAGATCAGGGAAGTTTGAGATGTTCAAGCCTCAAGTGCCCAAGAGAGTCAAGGATAAGCACGCTGTACATCCTGTGACTAAGAAGCACTTAAAGAAATAGGTATACAAGCCAGTGCGATGTGAAACTAAGATTCCCCTGAGCAAGTTATCTCAAGATATTCTTGGTGACATGTGGTACTGGTACGTAGATCCAAAAACGGGCGAGGCTGTGATCATGGGTAAAGGACGTTCAGAGAGCGAACTGATCAGAATTTTTGATGAAGTCTGTTTCATCAACTTTTCTGTGAAAGATCTGGAGGTACTAGCAGAACGCTACTGCGTCTACACGGATGAGTTGACAAAGCTCCTTGCTTCTAAATATGAGAAGGTGATTAAGTTCTGCCTTGATTACAAGAAGAAGATGGAAGCTGAAGATCAAGCGCTGTGAAGACTGAAGATTGAAGACTGAAGACGATGAAGATCACGAGCTGTTATCAAGGGGGAGTTTGTTGAAGCACTTTCCTGTGACAACACTCTGGATAGAGTCTTAGTTTGTATTTTCATGTCTGTAATTGTCTTTGTATGTAAGAGTCTTTATGTATTAGTTTATCGAGTTGTATTTACTTTTACATATTGAATGTTGCATTTCTTTCTAAGTGTTTTGCGCACTTACATGTGCGCAGGAGATAGCTCCTGCGTACTTAGCAAGTACGCAAGAGTAACTTTGCGTACTTGCTAAGTACGCAAGAGCATTTTTCCCTGCGCACTTGCTAAGTGCGCAGGCATCAGGTCTTGTATAAATAGGATAGGTTGACAGAAGTTAAGGACGCAGGCTTTAGTGCAAATACGCAGATTTTAACCCAAGTGCTTTTCTCTGTAACCTTCAAGTGTTTATAATACAAAGAACGTTTAAAGTGTTTTGTCTTGTCGGTTTACTTTGTTTAGCTAGACTATCCGCCTAGTCACGGGCATTTTGCAACCGGTCCGACTAGTAGACCCACTTGCATGTGACGATCCGCCACACCCGAGGGACCTACAAAGGATGTAATTACAAATCCTTGGAAGGATGCAAACCCAAGTCATTTGATGGCAAGAAAGGAGCCATCGATATTACTCAATGGATCACTAAAATGGAAGTTGTGATCAAACTCAGTAAATGTAGAAGCGATCAGGCAGTCAAGTTTGCTGCCAGTTCATTGGAAACCACCGCACTGGATTGGTGGGAATCTGTGAAGCAAGCCATAGGGGAACAAGCTGTGGATAATATGAAGTGGAATGAGTTCAAGGAACTGATTCTGCAACATTTATGTCCTCAGAACGAACTTGATAACCTTGAGGGGGAATTTCAGCGTTTGGAGGCTAGAACTATGACGCATCAGGAGTATGAGACAAAGTTTGATGAGATATCTAAATTGGTACCACATCTGGTGACACCCGAACCCTGAAGAATCAAACATTTTATTAGGGGTTTACCACTCAAGGTGCGTACCTTGGTGAAAACCTCTACACCTCAAACAATGGAAGCGATTTTAGCATTAAGTGCCACAGTTTACGATGATGTGGCAACTCAAGAAGCCAAGGAGAAGGCTGAGAAGGCGACAGAGATAAAACCAGTAGAAACAAAGAGGAAGAGTGAGGAAATATTGTATCGGTTCAAACCAAGAAATTTCAAGTTCCCTAGGAGAGAGGGAAATAATCCAGTAAGAAATCCTGAGGAAATGAGGTGTTATAAATGCTAGAAGATGGGGCATACTGCAACATATTGTCCATCCCTTAGATGTTTCAATTGTAATGAAATGGGACATCTGGCAAGAAATTGTACAAAACCTCTTCAACAGAAGCCCGGGGTAGGTGCTAAAGGTAGGGTATTTGTGATAGGCGTAGGAAGGAGGAACGACAAAGCCAAGGTAGTAGTTGGTACGTTCCTAGTTAATGATATTTATGCTAATATCCTGTTTGATACAGGAGCGAATAGAAGTTTTGTTTCAAGTGCCTTTAGTTTGCATTTAGGCATGAAACCAATTCCACTTGAGCATGCTTACGTAGTTGAGACGGCAAGTGGTGAGCAAATTAGGATAACCGAATCGTATGCGAATTGCAAGATGAATCTAGGCAACAAAAATTCAGTGATTGAATTAATGCCAATGAGTATGAGCAAGTACGATGTTATCATTGGAATGGATTGGTCAAACCAATGCCATTCTCAGATCGATTGTGATCAACGAACTGTTAAGATTTGTAGGCCTAACGAAAAGTCTATGTTGATACAATGCGATAGTGATGAGAATAAGATTGAAACGATTTCTGTCGCCAAAGCTAAGAAATGTGAGAATACAGGAGGTAGCGTATTCATAGTTTATGCCTTAAACTCTAAACCCGAATCGCAGATTACGGACATTCCTGTAGTATGTGATCACCCGGATGTATTTCCGAAAGAATTACCTTGTCTACCACCGGATAGACAAATTGAATTCCGAATTGACCTCATCCCTGGCACTAAACCTGTAGCAAGAGCGCCGTATCGTCTAGCACCATCTGAATTGAAAGAATTGATGAAGCAGATTCAAGAATTATTAGACAGAGGTTTCATACATCCATGTACATCACCATGGGGAGCACCAGTCTTGTTTGTAAAGAAGAAAGACGGAAGCATGCGGATGTTCATAGATTATCGAGAACTGAACAAGCTCACTATAAAGAACAAATATCCATTGCCAAGAATAGATGATTTGTTCAATCAGTTGCAAGGAGCTAAATACTTCTCGAAAAACGATTTAAGATCTGGATATCACCAGTTGAAGGTATAGGAAGAAGATGTACCTAAAACTGCTTTTAGGACCCGATATGGACACTACGAATTCTTAGTTATGTCATTCGATCTAACTAATGCTCCTGCAGCGTTTATGGACCTAATGAATCGAGTTTGTAAACCATTCCTTGACAAATTCGTTATAGTGTTCATAGACGATATCCTTATCTACTCTCGAACTCAAGAAGCACATGTCAAACATCTTTAGAAAATCCTGGAAACTCTTAGAAAAGAGAAGTTGTATGCCAAGTTTTCCAAATGCGAGTTTTGGAAACAAGGAGTATAATTTTTAGGGCATGTTATAAACCATCAGGGAATCCAAGTAGATCCAGCCAAGATTGAAGTCATTATGAAATGGGAGATTCCAAAGACACCGACTGAAGTTCGAAGTTTTCTTGGTCTAGCTGGATACTACCAAAGGTTTACACAAGACTTCTCCAAAATTGCTACTCCGTTAACTACCCTAACTCAGAAGGTTGTGAAGTTTGAATGGAGTCAAAAGCAAGAGGAAGCATTCAAAACTCTTAAAAATAAACTTAGCTTTGCACCAATCTTAGCATTACCTGAAGGAAATAATGACTTTGTCATCTATTGTGATACTTCTCTTATTGGTCTAGGTTGCGTATTGATGCAGCGAGAAAACGTGATAGCCTACGCATCACGACAACTTAAATTTCTTGAAAAGAACTATACCACACACGATCTTGAACTTGGTGCCATAGTGTTTGCTATAAAGATTTGGAGACACTATCTGTATGGTACTAGGTGTGTGATATATACAGACAATAAAAGTCTCCATCATATGTTTAATCAGAAGGATTTGAATATGAGACAAAGAAGATGGATGGAACTTATTAATGATTACGATTGTGAGATTAAATGCCATCCCGGGAAAGCTAATGTTGTAGCAGTTGCATTAAGTCGGAAGGAGAGAATTAAGCCTATCAAGATAAGAGCCTTAAGGTTAGAAATCAAGATAGATTGGATGGATCAAATCAAGGAAATTCAGACACAAGCGCTACAAGAAGATGACATCAAGAAGGAGCGCATGGTTGGTAAAGAAAAGTTACTAACCAAAGGTGATGATGGAATCCTACGATTTGAAAACATAATTTGGATTCCTAGACTTGGAGAAATCCAAAGAAAGGTAATGGATGAAGCTCACAAATCCAAATATTCGATACATCCTGGAGCAGATAAAATATATAAAGACCTAAAGACTCATTATTGGTGGTCGAACATGAAGAGATCTATAGCTTAGTATATAGAAAACTGTTTAACTTGTCTTCAAGTCTAGATTGAACATCAGAAACCCGCAGGTCAACTACAACAGTTGGAGATACCTCTATAGAAATGAGATAAGATTACTTTGGATTTTGTTACAAAATTGCCGAGAACCCAGAGAGGGCATGGTGCTATTTGGGTTGTGGTTGACAGACTAACCAAAACGGCACACTTTATTCATAGCAGTGAGAATTATTCAATGGATAAACTTGCCCGACTTTATATCAATGAGATTGTGAGCAGCCATGGTAGACATCTATTATCTCTAATAGAGATAGTCGATTCACGTCCAGATTTTGGACCAGTTTTCAGAAAGAGTTGGGAACTCGAACCAATATGAGTACAACATATCACCCCCAAATCGATGGAGAAAGTGAAAGAACAATCCAAACCTAGAAGATATGTTGAGAGCTTGTGCAATAGAATTTGGAGGTAGCTGGGATAATCATCTTCCATTGATAGAATTTTCTTACAACAACAGCTACCATTCAAGTATAAAAGCTGCACCGTTTGAAGCATTATACGGTAGAAAATGCAGAACTCTAATTTGTTGGATGGTAGTTGGAGATAGCCAACTATCTGGACCAGAAATCTTACAGGAAACCACTGATAAGATAGTCCAGATGAAACAAAGGTTAAAAGCTGCACAAGATCGACAGAAGAGTTATGCAGACAGACGACGACGGCTGTTAGAATTCCAAGTAGGCGACTATGTTTTGTTGAAAGTATCACCTTGGAAAGGTGTTGTACATTTCAGGAAACGTGGAAAATTAGGGCCAAGGTATATTGGGCCTTATAAGATCATAGAAAGAGTTGGAGCTGTAGCATATAAACTTGAATTGCTTGAGGTATTGCAGAATATTCATAACACGTTCCACGTGTCATGTTTACGCAAATGCTTAGCAGATCCCGAACAGGCAATCTCATTAGAGGATGTACATGTTGATGGCAAACTCCAATTCACTGAACAACCAGTTAAGATCTTAGGAACCCAATATCAAAAGTTAAGAAAGAAAACTATACCAATGGTACTGGTACAATGGCAAGGTCGGCAAGACGCCGACAAGACATGGGAATTGACAGAACATATGAAAACTAAGTATCCGCATTTGTTCGACGAATGCTGAATTTCGAGGACGAAATTCTTTTAAGGAGGGGAGATTTGTAACACACGAATTATTACTCAGGGCCAAAAGTGGCAAAGGAAAAAGTTCAGGGGTTAAACTATAGGTTTTCAAAAATGGAGGACTAAAAGTGGAAATTCTAAAAATGAGGCGGATGTCGGACCAATATCCGACCCATATCGGTCCGCTAAGTGCTGATGAAGGCATAAATGAGGTGTTGACGCGTGGCTCCAAGTCGGACCGATATCTCCACCCGTTGCGGTCCGACAGCCGAAAGAATCAAGCGGGTCCAATAGGAACAGGATGCGTATAGGGCTGACGCATGCAGGGCGGTAGCGGACTGCTATCCCCTCGCATAACGGTCTGACGTGGGACCCGATTTTACCCTATAAATAGGTGGATCAATTCCAGCCACTTTTCACACACAAACACATTCAAATACACACACATAAGCTCTGGTAGCTCGGTTCCCAAGGTTCTGGTACGCTATCGAAAGTCCGATTTCTCGTAATTCATCCACAAAACTGCCGTAGATAGTGCCGAGGTAAGGTTTCTAAACACCCTGAGGTTTCTTCGTGTAAACCTAAGATAGGGGTATTGATTATGATAATGTCGAATATGATATAGGGTTATGTCGAAGTGTTGATTGTTATATTCAATATAGGAGGAAGTTCTGCTTGTGGTGAGTTCCTCTGAACTGTGCTCTATAAATGTTTTATAAATGATTTTTATCTGAGATCCCAATACTATCAGTGCATATATCCTATAATAAGTACTTATTATGGCCATTATTTGAGATCTGGTACATATGGTACCAGCGTGATGTAAGGTCTCAGTATATATGTATGTTGTAGACTCAGAACCCGAGTAAAGCAGAGGTTACTGAGTGACGGATTGGAGGGGATGGTTGTAAGACCCGTCCGGGCATTCATCCCTGTATCAAAGATAACCGTAAATACGATTTTGTTTATGAACTCACCAGCGTAAGCTGATCCAAAATGTTTTCAAATATTTTTGAGCACAGGTGAACCCTAGCTGGTAGTTGGCATTCCAGAGGAGATGTACAGATGTTTTGTGAATAGGGATGACCGAGGACTGGTCCCTGTGTGACCATAAGGCCTGAGGGGATGGCATGATTCTTCGTGAGCTATAAGTCCAGAGTTGTTTATGTTGTATTTTGCCAGTCAGTCCCTATTGTACAAACGTTATGTTATGAAATGAAACAAGTTAAGATGTTAAGTCTTTCGCTGTGTGTTTTTGGTATCAACGTCACAGTAACTAGAAGGCGACCTTCAAACGGTATGTAGTTATCTGACGAACGAAATGTTCTCTCTAGGAAAGAGCGGTGTATAAATCTCTCCTAGACCCGTCGCTCTTACCTGGGAACATATCTGTTGGAGGTACTACTCTGGTTAGATGACTTTCCTGTGTTACAGGTGTGACAACTATGTTGCATGACTTCATTAAACAATGATAATTTTATAGAGAATCTTAATGATTCTATTAGAGTATCAGTTTTTGATGTTGGATTCTATAGAATCACATCTATGAGTGAAACTTCCTTTCTTAGAAGCCTATGACATATCATTGTCATTAAACTGGAGATTTCCTCACTTCATTCATCAAGAAAGTCTTGAAACCAAATGGTTATACTATATATGCAAAATGATTGAAGGATCATCCATTAAACTTCATCTTGAGAAGATGGAAAGCTATTACATAGACTTGATAGTCTAAACATCCCGTTAATAATGACTTAGATGAATGTGTCATTTTAAACTCATTACCCAAACCCTTTGAATAGTTCATCTCGAACTACAATAAGGATGAAACAGACATGTCAAAGTCTGATCTATATAACTCCCTAGTGAATTTTGAGAAGAGTTCTTCAAATTAGACCTCATGAGACTATTAAATGGAGAAAATCAAGATAAGAAATTACCAAGGACAGGACATGACTGGATTTTCAGAGATCGTCTGAATCCCAAGCAAAGAAAGCCAAAAATGACATCTAGAACCATTATGGTAAAGTTAGTCATTGGAGGTGAGACTGCTCATATTATTTAAATGAGCTACAACGAAGGAAGAAAATTGGTGTGACCAATGCTTCAGGTATCTATACTATATAACTATTTACTGTTCTTTTGACAGATGTATGTGATACTACATATAACGATCAACATTTATTGAAAATCTGAGAATAAGTACGAACCTGATTTCAAGTATTGGACTTATGCATTTGCAACGAAAGCAAAGAGTTGCTGATTATAGTCAAATGTATTTTGTAACAACATGAACAAAGTTGTTTATTTCAGTTTTGTTTATATGAATTGGATATTTGAATATGAATGTTCTGTTTAGAGAATTACCTTTTTAACAAAATTCCTATTCTGAATACCAGTATTTAAATAGTTCTATAGATAACATAATAATCTAAGTATGACTTGGATTAGACTGATCTGTATTATTGTTATAATAATTAAATAAGAAACGCGTTACCAAATTCGAAGTGGACCGGATTTGGAATTGACTTATAGCCAATTATATATATATATATATACACACACATATATATATATATACATGTGCGTATCTCATTTGAATCATAAAATAGCATGATCTGTATTATCTATCAAGGAAAAAGATCGCATGATATAATACAAGCAGTAGTACTTGTGGAGGATTATATCGAGTTGTAGATAAAGTCATAATTCATTACCAAAAACTAATGTAATCATTAGAAATGATTCAATCCTCATTACATAGGTATGAATAAAGTACTTGAAGAAGTTCAAGGTTTTTAAAAGGAACCCTCCTTATTGTAACCCATAGGAATTAATGAAAGAAAATTGATTTCTCGAAGATACAAACATCCTAGGGAATCCTTATCGTCATCTAAATTTGTAATGCAAAATTTAGTAAACACCATGCAACTACCAAAAGCAAGAATATGATATCATAAATTGTTATGAGAGTCATTTCATCAAGTGATCTAGTATTATAAAGCCAACATAATATGTAAGACTTTATGCAAATTAGAAGCTAGATTAAAATGCATTTCTAGAAAGTCTATTCAAAAGAATATTTTTACAATCCTAGGAATTGTTGGTTTTAGTGGGAGCCTTGTCAAGCTCGAATAAGATTCGAAGTCATTGAAATGCAAGAACATTAGTTGATTTTGGAAAGTGTACCAAATAGGTTATTTCTACAATCCCATGAATTATATGCATAAGCTTGTTGAAGCAAGTGGGAGCTATATAGAACTCCAATAAGATTTGAGGACATTAAAATCAAAGGCTTTTGGTAAATAACAAAGAGTTGTTATACTTTAGTAAAAGTTTTTTTTATATATATACTTAACAAGAGTTGTTATACCAAAACAAATAGTTGTTTTATCCTAACAAAGAGTTGTTAAGATAAATAATGAAACATATAATGCTCATAAGTATGGTAAATTAAACGGTCCACCACTTATGGTATACAGTTTGATAGACTTGGTGGTCTACAATGACCTAACTAACTACCATTATGCAATATCAAATTGTTCGTTTGTTGCATATTTCTATGAACAAATTGAGATTCACTACTTCAGATGATAATCTAAGTACAAGGCTTAATTGATCATCAATCCTTATGATTAGATTCAATTACGAGGAAGTGGACTTTAGAAGTAAAGACTGAAATAAGATTTTGAAAGGAACTCGTTTTTACACGTAGCTTAGAATAATTTTTTATGGTGTATTCCATTATGGCGACGTACAAAAATGTTTATTATGACATTATTTTGAATAACTATCATAGTGAATGTGAATAAGGTCCCTCTTCCACAACGAGGACATTTACATGGTGCAACCTTGTAATATTTACATATAAGTGCAAGTTCATAAATCTAATTATGATTGAAGTAAGTTAATCTCTTAATGACAACCATCTCAGTTTTAACATAATCAAAATATTTTGTGACATGTCAAACCAAAGATGATATAAGATGTTTTAGTAAAACTAGTGGGTGCATGGTATGAATATATATATATATATATATATATATATATATATATATAATCTTTCTTACAAAAGAACTTATGATCATTTTAAACTTAATTCTAGACTAGAAGGTCTATAAATTCTAGTTCGGAATACGTTCCTTGACAATGATCAAAAAGTTCAGCCATGCTTGAAATATTGATCTATTACATAGATTTATATGCCTAAAGACTTATATTCATCAAAAGGCACATTGACATGATCTAGAAAGTGTTCAAGATATGGTCATTCTGGAGAAAAATCTTGTATATGTCAATAAAAAGATATTGAGTAAGTTGGGCTCAATCTAAATGTTGGAATAGAGCAATCCCTTCTATCTGACTTTGGCTTCTCAATTGCATATACCAAAAGACTATGCCAAAAGAATTATAATCCACTTCCACTTGAATTAACAAATATCATAATGTCAAAACGGATATTGAAATGATAGTCTTGTATGTTGGAGAACATGACAAGCAGAATACGAGAAAACCTCAGTAGAAGTATTACTGAAGTAATTGGGAATACTTCTCAGTGATAATAATGTTTTATAAAGACGTAAGTGCAAGAGTTTGCACATGTAAGAATTCCAATATAGCAATTTTGAAAATATTATTCCTAAGTAGTAATTGAATTGCAAGGATACATGTTAAATATTTTATACACATATGATACTTTGGAATAATCACTGGGAATCACATCTGGTTTTACAACCCAGTTGTAAATAAGTTGCTCAACTTTAAAAGATTTTAAAATGAAGCTACTAATTAATGTTCACTGGAGAATAAACATGTTTTGAGTTGGAAGTTGTTCCAAGGGTAAAGCATATAATATAACTTTTGAAATAAATATTGAAGATTCTATTTGGATTTACAATCATTTATAAACCAAATTCCTAGACTTCAAAAGTGTTTAAAATGATCTATTGATTAACGTTTATTCATTAGAGAATGATAGTGCTTTTGGGTTGGAAGGTATTCCAAAGGTAAATCACATAATGTGGTTGTCTAACCGCTTGAAAGTCTAAAACTAAATCTAAGATTTTCCTCAAAGTGAAAGTAGTAACGAGGTGATTATCATACATGATGCATGCAAGATATGACAAATGAATTAGTATTTGGGTATTTGGAACACAAGTAACAATATTTTATCTGGTACGGTCTATTAGGAATAACCATATTCAGTAATATATGTTATGTTCTATATTAGTATGTTTAAATCCATGAATAACTAAGTTATTCTAAATTATCTGTAGTCGATCAAATTATGAGAATAATCTTGAATTAAGACTATTTTGAATTGGGTTGGTTGACATTCACGAGATTGAATGTATAAGGAGTTATGACCAAATTCACATATATTTATTAGGAAATAAATATTGGATGTGACTCGCTTCAAAATTACTCCATGGATCCTTGTCATGAGTAAGTTTTGAAATTAATGATATTGTCACTATATCCTCTGACCTGAGATGCATATTAGGGACTCGATTATACCAAGGTTGTGCTTTGACGTAGTTTAACGCTACTCTTTAACCAGGTAGTTATAATGGCTGCGATTGGGTACAACCCAAGGTATAGTGAGAGGCGTATGTAGTCAAGATGGGATATGTTCCCCTATTCTAATAAGTGGTTGACATCTTGGGCCCCTCGATGATTCAAACTGATCTAAACGCATGGCCATGCTCAAACCTAGTTTGTTACATCACTTTGAATTAGAGTCGAGAAACATAGTTGTTGAACACATATGAGATTGACTATGATCCATGTCTCATTTTCAACTAGTGGTCTATTACAGAAAGGATAACTGGCAGCTTACCTTATACTATTACCTATGTAATGTACGTTTCCAAAACACCTGGTTTTAGTGGATGACTGAAGTCATATTGTAGGTCTACATGACTCATCTGCATATCTATCTCGTGACAGGACGTCTCGATAACACGGAGTGCGGAATCCTACCGTGTTAACGTTTGTATATGAATTGATAATAGAAACAGCAGGTAAATAAACTTCTCTTTGTATTCCACAAAACATAGAGTTTACAAATTCACAGAATTCAATCGTTCAAGCCCCCTAGAACAGAACCTGTAAACATCTATATATAGACACAAACCTGCTATAGGTGAACTTAACAAGTTCGCCTCTAATAGACTAGGAGAACTTAACAAGTTCGCCTCTAATAGACTAGGCGAACTTAACAAGTTCGCTCCTAAAGATGCTTAGGCAAACTTGTTAAGTTCGCCTCTCTATGAACTTATACAGAATTTTATCAACAGTTACAAAACATGTCCTAACAGACTCCCCTTTAATTGTTGCTAACAATTCTATCAATTACAAGTCAAAGTCTTTAAGACTAAGACATAATATCTTCAAGCTCGTTGTCACCAGAATATGCTCCAACAGACTCCCCCTTGACAACAACTTTAGAAGATTGTCATTCGTCTTCATATATCATCAAACACACTGTAGTCTTCGTGTTGTTCATCTGCACTTTCTCTTTCTATCTAAAGAAAACTTAGGAGAAGGACCCCTTATCAACTTCTGTCTATAATATTCAGTTTTTGCAAAGGAGAACAACCAAGAATAACCAACAATTAAGATTTCCATGGAAGCTGGAAGAATAAAATCTTTTTGATTTTTCAAACATAAGACTCACAAAATCTTTTTGGTTTTTCTTTGTACAAACTAAAATGTAAAATACAAAATCACATCTTTTTGGTCGAACATCACGAGTAAGAAGATCATATCAGTAAAAGCAATGCATCAATCACACATTTTGGATAAACATCCCTAAACATTCTATGGGTATCCTATCCAGATTCATTCTTTCATTTCTTTCGTTTGAATTTCCAAACGATTATATGAAGTAATATCTTTTGAATCACATAAGATCAAATCTTTTAAGCTTCAACCAAAACATGTAATGATATGCGAAGAACTCCAAAGAAGATGGGATCAGATCATAACATGCTTATAATATAAATTACATACGAATTTGCAACACATAACATGTCAATCTAAGTTGTTAATATTATAAGAATTGAAACCATCAGTATCTTTGTCCCATGTTCTTGTGGATTAAGGTACCATTTATTTTGTAATACAACGTGTACCCCATAAATATGCCAACAGAAATTTAAATGTGCACTATCTTCAAGACATATAAGAGCATTGCAAGATAATATTCAATCTCCAGGATGAATTATATCGATAAACACATGAAAATATCAAGCAGAGAATCAGAATGATTCAGAATCGAATGATTCAAATGTCTTGGTTTGGATGAAGTATCATGATTCATAGTAACAGAAAGATTGTACCAATAGAATTCTTCAACATAAGATTGATCAAGGAATCGATTGATTCAATGACATAGGGTAGCGTGATCCAACTGTTATCTGGATATATTCAATGGAATCAGGATAATGATCCAAGGGCTAGTATATGTTCCAACAGATGTTGTCAGAAACATATCTTAGTCCAACTTCACGTTGCATGTTTTTCGGGGCATGGGCAGTGAAGTGAACTGAAAAATTGTGTTTAACGACATAACCGATACTGGTCTCATGAAGTACTTTAGATCATATTCTTTATTTGATAATGATCTTTTACACACACACCCGGCATACCATGGGTTCAAATCATAGTTGTCACAAAGATCATTATGTTGTCACACTACTAATGGATCAAAGATACTCATAGCCTATTGATAATTCAGACTACATACTAGTATTCAAATTAAAAATATAAGCACCAAACATCAATTTTTGTTAAGCATAAGGAGTTATGAAGCTATCATTTCCCATAATGTGCAGTCTAAGAAGTTCTGATCAAAACATTTATCACAGATATATTAGATAAGCATCATAAAGTCCAACTAAGGTCATGTGTGACTGAACATCTACTGATGTACTATCATTTCTCCTTATAACTTCAAGTAATGTCGATTTTAACTTTTTCAATTTGTTTGGCTTTTTCAAAATCTTTTTCAAAGAAAGTAAAACAAACGAAAATAAACCATCCATGAAAACATTTTATGAAAAACAATTTACTTGGTTACTTGGGATTAAGCAAGTCAATCAATTAAAAACTCAAACCGATGTAATCCTGTAATTGAATGCCTTTGCCTTTGTCACCAACACAAATCTGTACTCCCCCTTGTCCTATAGACTCCCCCTCAACTAGGAAAATGGTTGCATCAACGACTTTATGCTCACCATTGTCATCCTAAGTTTCAGGTTATCATTTGGACTTTGTAAAACTCTTTCCAAAATATTGTGTGTGACATATTCTCCCCCTTGAGCATCAAGTCGTTGAATCAAATAGATTTCTCAGTTATCAACAACTCTTTACTCTTGCAGATGTCATTCCCTGTCATGTGCTTAGAACCATCACTATCAACAACCAAAATGGTATTAATAGTCCCTCTTGGTTAATCTTGCACATCTAATAAGAAACATTAATTTGAAATTGGGACCCAAGCCATGGTAGACATGGGTCGTCCATCTGTATCAAAATAATAAACCTCACTCCACTCACAATCGAATCTCTCATCGATTTTTGGAGATTGTTCCGACGAGTCAGAAACAGAAACTTTAAATTTCCAAACATAATTCTGTTCATTAAGTTCTTTTTGCTTAAAATGTAAAGTGTTTGAACACTCTTGTTCATTTGAAAAATGTTTAGATTGTGAAAGCTCTTGTTGTTCTAAAAGTTTTCTCAATCTTCTGTTTCTCCTTCGTCTTTGAGGTCTAGAAAGCCTAACCTCAGATTTTGAATTATCCTTTAGTGTATCACGAGGTTTAACCACATTTGGGTTAACATAAGGCTTACCAAGAGTTCTTACCTTTACTGGAGTAACATGTCGGTTACCTTTGTCTTTGTTAGGACAATCCATCCGAATGTGACCCACAAGACCACAGTAAAAGCAAGATCTCTTCTCACTATATTATCTCATATAAGGAATCTTCACACGAGAAGATGCACTTGAAGAAGATTCTCCTACATGAACTTCTTTTGGAGTTTAAGAATGAATAAAATTTTTCTCAACAGGTTTTGATTCAGGCTTCATCTTCTCAGGAACTACATGCTTCTTCCCTTTATTTTTGTAAGGACATGTCACCACAATGTGTCCAATCTCATTACAATGAAAACATGTACGCCTGTCTTTATAATCTCTGACATATGGAAGTCTCCTTGAATTTGAAGAACGTCCAAACGTATTATTTCCAGATGAATTAAAATCAACCTTTGAATCTTCTTTCTTAACCTCTTTCGGTATCCCTTCTACCTTAGCTTCATCAAAATAATCATCATCACTCTCATCAGAATACACCATATCTTCACATGTGACTGGATTCACTTTCAACACAGTCTTAGGATCTAAATCCTCATATTTTATAATCTCAGGTGTAATAGAATAATTTCCGTTGAATGGTGGAGGAACATAACCATTACCACTAGTTCCCTTCCCCTCTTCTGTATTATTAAAATATCCCTGTAAGAATGATGAATTTCCAAAGCTTTCTAACTTTCTGTGTAATCTGATCACCTCTGCTTTAGATTCAGCTAGTTCCTTATCTTTCTCAGCAAGATCATTATTTCGTTTTTCAATTTCTACAAAGGACATATCCAGGTGATATGCCTGCCCTTTGATCTTCAAAAATAGAGAACTTATATCCCTCTTCAGTGATTCTATCCTTTCAACACACACATACTCATTATCTTTTAATTTCTGATTTACCGTGTGCATGGATTTCATATCACAAATGAGGTTGATGTTATCATCCATAACCCTCATCATTTTATCCTTCACTGAAAAACAGTTAGAACAAAACGTTACAGAGTTAGAAACTACCGTATCCTTTTCTTCTAAAGAAGATGCACCAGGAGCCATGAAAACGTCATCATCAACTTCACTTTTGAGCAACAATGATAGGCTCTGAATCAATTTCTGATTCACTCAGATCATCTTCAACTGTCTGAAAGTTTTCTTCAGTTATCACATCAGTCTCAGTAGATTGAGTGCTTTCACCAGAATGAATATTCTCACTATCAGTTAAATCTGCAGAAGAATCACTTTGAGAATCACCCTGCTTCTCTAATACTTCTTTGATCAAGACCACAAACGCTTGAGAAGTTGCTTCACCATTTTTCTTCAATGCTTCCCATAGATCTCTTGAAGTTGGACACTTCCCGAGACTATGAATGATTTCTTTTGGTAAAGACATCGTTAAAGTTTCACACGTTTTCATCTCATGATCAAACTTATGTTTTTCTACTTTAGTAAGAGCTGTCACTGGTTTAGGAACATCACGAAATTCCAGAATGTCAAAAATAGGATGCACATATCCTTCAAATATGGGTGTCCAAAATTTTTCATCAGTGTCTGATATGAATTGTTCGAACTGGACTTTCCAGATACTGTAATTTGATATGCACAAAAGCTTCGGTGGCATAGTTCCAATCTCATTATCATCACACGAAATTGACATTTTGAATTTTTTGTGAAAATATCCGGAAAAAAATTTCACAAAACATGTTCGCTCCTAAAGAGCTTAGGCGAACTTGTTAAGTTCGCCTCTCTATGAACTTATACGGAATTTTATCAACAGTTACAAAACATGTCCTAACATATATATCATTAGGAGCAGTGGGGCGTTGCTATACGTACTACACGGTTTATATTATTGCATGATTAGACCTTGTGCAAGTGGGAGATTGTTGGATCATTGTGCCCAAGGAATAACATTCAATAATATTGCTAATGATATGTGATCCCAAAGGGTCACACACTAAGCAATTATCAAGGATATGTTTAAACGTATTTAAACGTCTTAACCCGGTCAAGATATATTTTAGTAATTGTCATTTGTAACAATTATTTAAGGTCACATATTTATTATATGTGTATGTATTTATATTTACATGTATGTGAATATATATACATTCAACGTTTTGTTATAATTTATATGTGTAGATTATATGTGCTTTCATTCAAACTAACCTATTTTATTTACTACAAGGTTAACCATGCATACAACATTTTATATATGTATGTGTATGTATATATATTAGACATAATATATAAATATCAATTTGATGGTTAACTAAGTAGTTTGGATGGAACCAAAAATCTAGAAGCAAGTTGTTGAAAGTATGGAGTACATATATAATCATGACACCTTACTACTTTACCTTTTTTTGCTTATTGTAGTGACTCTGAGGCAGAGAAGGAAGGGTCTTTGACCCATTTACTTCACACCATTCTCATATATGATGACATGGCATGGTGTCTAGTACATGGCATGATATTTAATTCATACTTTACCATAATGATATGACGTAAATTATACATGTTTTGCATGCATAATTATCCCCGAAATCATCACAATTAGAGACAATATGATAATAATTGATGCCTAATCCACTCATTTATGTTCCAATAGGATAATTGACCCGAATTTGCAAAAACATGAAGAAAACACTCAAAATCAAGGTAAAATCAGCATCCGGGGGCCAATTGAACGAAACCGGACGCTAGAAGTCAAAAAGTCAACAGGGAGCAAAAGTGCCCAATGCATGGCCGTGCATTTGGGGTTTGCCTCCCTGTACCTCCTAAAGCTATCAAGATTCCCCACGTGCAAGAAAAGGGTACTTTGCACGCCCGTGCAATCCAATGCACTGCCGTGCATTGCCAAAATCTTTGCCTATAAATAGCAAGCTCATTCCAAGCATTTAGGTGTCCAAGATCAAGAGTAGGGAAGGCCTTTGTGCTCTGCTAAGAGCCGAAACTCTCTCGGTTTTGGTCCGTTTAGCTTTTCTTTGTTTATTTCCTTTTTAAAGTCTTGTAATATGAAACGATTCTTCTCGTTCGAGTTAGACAAGAGGCATTCTGTACCTGCTCTCCCTTGGTGTTGGAATACTTCCACACATTATCTAAGGGTTACTGGAGTCACTTGTATGGTCATTCATGGCTAGTTCTCTTGTGTTACTCGAGTTGGTTGAACTTTAATTAATTAATGAAGTATTTTTAGTATGTTATGTTTTTAAAGTCTTTACTTTGAGTTATCTTAAAAAGACAAGAATAAGTGATCTTTAAACCAATCTAATAATCTTAAATCTTGTAAGTTACTTAATCAAGACTTCTTGTTTGGGAAGCTTATTCAAGTTCGTACGGTCTATATACAAATCTTGGTGCTAGCAACGACTAGGTAGTATAGATGTAATATTATGGATTGATTAGAGGTTTGGGTATTCAGCATGCCGTTTGAGCCCTAACCAGCCCGGGCGGTTTGTGTCGGTATTTCTTTAGTTCTCTCGTGTCGGCTTGTAGAGGACTTCTAGCGGGAGCCATGGGGTTTGATCTCGAGAATGAAAGTATTATTTATTTAAAATAATATTATAAGTAAAGACAACTATTTAAGAACATAATTTGTTAGGTCCGAGCGTTCATAAAGTAGCTCTTGAGGGAGTTGCGCATTCCGACTTTCCAAAGGAAGTTACAAGACCAGACGTACGTCAGTCACAGGGATAATATTAGTCCGAATAGTGAATTGTGAGATACCGACGGACTTGAGACCCCGTTTAGGGTCCGTTATATTCATTAAGGAACAGTCGGCCGACCATATCCACTGTTCTATTACGAAACGCTAACTCCCATATCGAAAAGGTTAGTACTAGTAACTATTACCAACCTTACTTTAATTATTTCATTAATGAACAAGTGATAACAACCGGAGTAACACCTTAGACAGGATAATACTTCTAATTACATTTCTTATCCTTTTATTTTCCTTTTAAAACAAAACCCATTTTCCAACTTATTATCCTAGTTAGACAATAGCGAGGGTTAAGTACGGGATCCGTGTCCATAGTTCGATACTTGGGTCTTACCTATACTATACTACACTGCGATAGGTACACTTGCCTATTGTGTGTGTATTTATTTGAAGTAATTATCATTTTAATTTATAAATTTAAAACCTGATTTTGTGTAGCTCTAAATAGAATATATTTATTACTACTTAAAACACGTCATCATGTCTTTGGCGTTTTTGCCAGGGTTATATATATATTTACATTTTTATCTACATACAAAAACACATATCACACAACTTGAAGATGTACTTCACCATCTTTTTCCACCTTTTCTCTTTGGTTATTTTCGGCAATTTTGGGCAGAATTCTGCCTGGAATTTGCTGATTTGTTCAAGCATTTACAAAGGCTTAAAAGGTGGTGTTAAACATACTATAAATTAGCTAAGATGTTAGGCTAATTTGCTAAGGTGTTCTATTAGTTCTTGAGTGACCTTTCTAGATTTATCTACACTTATTTGAAGGCAAAACAAGAAGGTGTTCTTGGAGGTTTGAAAGTTATGTCTTGACATGCATTACGGGTTTAGTTGGCTAGCACCATCCTTGGAGGTTGTTGATGCACTTTCCTGTGACAACACTCTGGATAGAGTCTTAGTTTGTATGTCTGATGTCTGTAATTTGTCTTTGTATGTAAGAGTCGTTATGTAATAGTTTATCGAGTTGTATTTACTTTTACATAATGTATGTTGTTTTTCTACTAAGTGTTTTGCGCACTTACATGTGCGCAGGAGAAAGCTCCTGCGTACTTAGCAAGTACGCAAGAACACCTTTGCGTACTTGTTAAGTACGCAAGAGCAATTGGTCCTGCGCACTTGCTAAGTGCGCAGGCATTAGGTCTGTATAAATAGGATAGGTTCACAGAGGTTAAGTACGTAGAACCATTTGTTTAGACGAACTCAGTTTTGCTAAGTACGCAGCTTGTATTCTCTCTGTAACCGTCGAGTGTTTATAATACAAAGAACGTTTATTGTGACTCTTGTGTTTGGTTTACTTTGTTTAGTAAGACTCTCCACCTAGTCACGGGTATTCCGCAACCCGGTGCGACTAGTAGATCACTTGCATGTGACGATCCGACACACACGAAGGGACCTACAAGTGGTATCAGAGCCTCGGTGTTCGTTGATTTGTGTTCCAGTTTCGGGTTTTCGAGCAGATCTGAAAAATAAAAGTTCGCTACTTTTTCTTACAAAAATCCTCAAATCCGAGTTTGTTATCACTTCATTTGGTGTTTGGAAGGCTAAGGGTTTGTTAGATGATGTTTTCGAAGCTTTTGGAAGCATTAATTTCTCAGATCCATCACTTTTCGAGGATTTTTCTCAAAATCCGTCAAGAACGCTGTTACTTTTGGATAAGTACGCAAATTCAGCTTTTCTGCGTACTTACTAAGTACGCATGGGTTTTGCCCTGCGTACTTACTAAGTACGCAAGAGAAGTTGTCCTGCGTACTTGTTAAGTACGCATGAGTATTTCCTCTGCGTACTTAGCATGTACGCACGGGCATTTTGCGAACTTATCAAATACGCATGAGCACTTGGCTTTGCGTATTTACTAAATACGTATGAGCACCCTTTATGTGCGTATTTACTAAGTACGCATGAACTAGCCTCTACGATTCAAAAAAAAAAAAAAAAAACTTTTCTTGTCCAAATTTTTTAGGGATCATTTGTACGCGTGTTTCGGGCCATTTTTGAGAAGATAGTAATTTTGGTTTTTCCTGACCAGAATTTGTATACGATGTGCCTTGGCGAAACACGGACGAGATTTTTGTTGGATGATACCACTTGTCATACATTGTTTAAGGGTCCATACCTGAAAATGTAGGCTATGAGTATCCGGGATACTTATTTAATAGGGTATGAATGCTGAACTAATGGGAGCAATTGGGTCATCATCGGCTAAAGGTCTCGTCTATTTGTGAAGATGTGGCTGCTTTGGGTCTTTCGGAAAAAGAATCATCTTGTTTAGGTATTCAAACCTGAATATGTAAGCTACGAGAATCTGGGATACTTATTTAATAGGGGATGAATACTGGAACAACTTGAACCCAAGGATTTGCTGTTTTGGATCTTTGCAAAGGAATAAAAGAATAAAATCCTGGAGTTGGCTAGTTGTGCTTTTTGAGGATTTGAGTGAAGTGGTGATGAAGCTGGTCATAGTTTACAGAGAAATGAGGGGGATAAAATCTAGTATTCATGAGACATTAAAGAGGTGGTGGAAAAGCCGTTGGTACTTCCTATATATATACCTCTTTGACGTAACATGGATCTCAACCGTGATTTCTCGTGTAAACTATATTTTTCGTGTTTGATTCTATTGTGTGTTTTCAAGATGAAGATGAACCTTTTCAAGATGGGATAGGAAACATACCCTTGTTTCTGGTCTAGTCAGATGGAGCTTAACCTGAAAGGGGATATTAGAAATGAACGTCTTCGGGAATTTGGTTGACTCGTGAAGATACAGGATAGAGTTGGACACATCTGGTTGAAGACTTAAGTTTATCTTACTGGAATTCCTATGGGAGCTGATTAGTTTGATGCAGGTTATTGGAAACTCAAACTCTCTATCATATGCCAGCTGATTTGGAGTTGTCTTAGTCTACTATTGTTACCTGGTTAGGAAGACATTGTAAGACTCAGAGTCCTAAGTCAGGGTGGAGGTTGCTACAGCTGAGAGGATGAACTACAATGAGTTGTGTTGGGTTAGTTGATTCTTATTAAAGCACTTGGTTTGGTCTACAATGAAAGCTACAGTTATGATGGAGTCGGGTTTGTCATCACTCGGCAACTGAAGACTGAAGTTTGAAGATTTGAAGATCTCAAGTGGAATGCAAGAAGATCAAGTCTCGCCAGAAGACACTTGATGTCATTAGTTTAGAGGGAGTCTGTTAGGACATTCTTTGTAAACTGATGTATATCAGTGTTAGAGATAGATAGAATTTGATGCTATAGATAAGAGGGAGTTTGTAGAAGCATGTTTTGTAACTATAGATTAAATTCTATGTATCGGTGTACGTGGCTAGTACGTAGGAGGGTGTTCCTGAGTACTTAGCCCGCACACCAGTTTGGTCCTGCGTACTTAGTAAGTACGCAAGGCTTTTGCCTTGCGTACTTGTCAAGTACGCATGACCAAACCATGCGTACTTAGTAAGTACGCAAGGCTTTTGCCTTGCGTACTTGTCAAGTACGCAGGAAGTGTTCCTGCCCCTATAAATAGATTACTTGTCTTCATTTGTAGGTGGAACTCTGGAACAGGTTGAGAGATGTCCGGGTCAGGAAGAGCTCTCCCGACCCCTGGACCGTGAGCTTAGATGAGAGATGTGTGTTCCTTCGGTATGTAGTCTGTAATACGGGATGACTTCTTTGTTATGGATTACGTTTCGTTTCATTATCGTTAGTCTTTGTTCTTGTTTATCTGCTTCGTTCTCTTTGTTCCCACACAAATCACAGAACAGATCGTGTTATTTCCGCTGCACGACGAGGCTCCCGGGACCTACAGAGGTTCGTTGCTTGGTATGGATACACTTTGGAGGAGCACTTTGATCTCTTCATCCACCATCTTCAAGTGTTTAGGAAACCTCTTCACTACAAAGGTTATTATTCTAAACCCACTATAGTTGTTTTGATTTAGTTTCATCACCTTGCAATTGGATCCTTGGTGGGAATATCTAAAAATGTTTTAAAATATCATATGTAAAATGCTTCCGTTGCTAAAAAGTTTTAAACCCTACACGTGTTCGATTCCCCACACCTTCCCATTTGGGTCCCAGTTTGCCGGTGTCTTCTTGAAGACTAGCTTCATTTTCCGGTAACACCCATTCGCCGGGCCTAAGTCTCCTGAGTTTGACGCGATTGTTATAGTACCTTTCCACCTTCTTTTTGTATTTTGTTTCTCTGGCGATGGCCATTTCTCTGTGTTCTACCAGCATGTTCGGGTTGAGTCTTAAATTCTCTTCATTTTCTTCATTCATGACCTCGGTTCACTGGCTTGGCGACCCTATTTCTGTTGGGATCTTTGCTTCAGTGTCGTAGGTTAGGCTGAATGGTGTTTCTCCATGACTAGTCATTGGCGTGGTTCGATGTGCCCATAATACATGTGGCGCTTCCTCCAACCAGACGTGGCTCTTGGGTTCTAGACGACTTTTGATTCCCTTAACTATGGTTCTGTTGGCCCGCTCCACTTGCCCATTGGACTGGGGATGTTTAATAGAAGAAAATACTTGTTTTACTTGTAGAACCGCACACCAATGCCTGAATGGGTTTTCAGCAAATTATTTCCCATTATCACTTACCAGTTCTCTTGGTATCCCAAACCTACAGACTATGCTTTCCCATATGAAACGCTACACTTGTTGGCCGGTTATTGTTGCTAACGGCTTTGCCTCAATCCATTTAGTGAAATAATCAATGGCTACAATGAGAAATTTTACCCTTCCCACTGCCTCTGGAAAAGGTCCCACAATATTGATCGCCCATTTGCAAAAAGGCCAAGCAGAAGTGACTGAAACTAAGTTCATGCAGGGACGACGGCTTACCGGGGCGTGTCGCTGGCAATTGTCGCATTTATGGATCTCATCCACTAGTGCTTTATACATTCCAGGCCAGTAGTATCCAGTTCTCATCACCTTTGCTACAATTGTTTTTGGCCATGAATGCATACCACAATACCCTCGTGCATTTCCTTGATTACATAGTTAGCTTCATCCGGGTCTACACATTTCAACATGGGACTAAGATAAGACTTACGGTATAGCTGGTTCTCCTCTACTGCATAATTAAGAGCTCTGTATTGTATCTTCCGGGCTTCACTTTTATCTGCCGGGAGAACTCCTCCCATCAGATAGTCCAGTAGGGGAGACATCCATGTCTTGCTCTATCTTGCTTCTATTGCTTCAACACTTTTTTCTGTGGTTGATGGTTCGACCAGTATCTCCACCTGCATTTCTTTTGCCAAATCGCTAAATGCTACAGAGGCCAGCTTGCTTAGAGCATCATCCTTCTTGTCTGGCTCCGGGGAATGTGCATTATCTTGCAGTATTCAAAGTCAGACGTCAGTCTTTCACTTTGGCTCTGTATTGTTTCATTGTTTCACCTTTGACTTCGTAAATATTTTTGACTTAGTTTGCCACCAACATAGAGTCAACATACGCTTCACTCCGAACAATCTACATTTCTTTTGCTATGCGAAGCCCTGCTAGAAGGGCTTCATACTCTGCCTCGTTGTTAGTGCTTTTGAAATCTAGTTGGAGGGCATAAGTGAGTTCTATCCCTTCCGGACTAACCAACATTAAACCCGCTCCGCATCCTTCATCATTGGAAGCACCCATCCGTGAACAAATTCCATGGTTCTTGTACTACGACTTCCTCATTTCTTACCTTTGAGATTTCCAACTTATCATCCTTTGTTCCCGGCAATTCGGCCAAGAAATCTGCAATCACCTGCCCTTTAAAGGTTGTTCGTGGGCAATAAGTGATTTGATGACTGCCAAATTCAATTGCCCATGTTGCTAGTCTTCCTGAGTACTCGGGCTTTTTTAACACTCTTTGAATAGGTTGGTCAATTAGTACCTTGATTGGATGAGCTTGGAAGTACCGCCGGAGACGCCGTGATGCATACACTAGCGCTAGTGCCAGATTTTCTAAGCTCGGCCGGGTCTCGGGATCTTTGAGTGTTCTGCTGATGTCACCCAGACGGCCTATAAAAACTATAAATAAAAACCTAATCTAGACTCCTAAGTAAAAAGTGGAATACCTATGAATTAGACCGCACTGAAAGGCAAGTGAACCTATCGAGTGTAGCACAACTTAATGGTAAACAGGATTATCGAACCCTAGAGACACTGAATAGCTAAATTAGACACTGACTCGAACTATGGATAATGGTTTGGGGGGTTTCCTACACTACTGATTAAACTACTAAAGAAATCAAGAGATGACAGATGAACGACTCTAACTATCAGAACAGGAACTCGGAAATATCAGGAATGAGAGGAACACTACCTAGGTTGGAATCATACTTACAAAGCCAAAACTTCTACCGGTTAAGGAAACTATGATGGACTGATTTTCTAAGGATAACAACTAAAGACAACCTAGTGGATCCCTAATCACTCTCAGGGTGTCACCAACAAGGAAACTCTAAAGATGCACAACGCTCACCAAATAGTCGGATTACCTTTCAGTCTCTCCAACAATGATAATGTACCCAACAGACAGATCACTTCTCGGTATCACTGTCCACAATACATCACATATGCAGGGGGTAATCTCAGATCAATAAGCTATGACTCGGACTAGCAACAATTACTAAGAACCTAAGGCAACTTCCTCTCAGACAGTTAACTATCTGAATCCTAACAACGAAGACTAACCGATTACCACTCACCTTTCAGGTATCGAGATAAAAAGAACACTCAGTCTAATTTACTCTCAATCACAGTTCCTATGGAATACTACGTCTAGCAAATCACACAAATAATCACAAACACAGTCTATGATCTAGATACGCTATCCAAACTGAAAAACATTCACAAATAGCATACAGAACTATAATTAATCATACATCAGAATTGAACATGAATATTCATCATAATTATTAACATGAGATTGTTTACAAAATCATTAATCCATCAATAGATCCAAAAATCGATAAAAACCAAGACTTTAACAAGAATTCATCATATGACCTAGGTAGTATTAAGGTTTTAGCCAAAGATCATGCTTAAAACATCCATAACAGAAGTAAAAGAACAAAACATAGGTTCAAACACAGAAATCAAATATAAAGATCACAACTTTGAAAACAAATAAGCTAATGCTAACGAACCTGGATCTGAAAGCTCCAACATTGCACTTGATTTGCTTTCCAAACTCCTGAAATCCCTTAAGGAATTGCTCTGAAGGCCAAAAGATCGAACTCCTGTATAATTCCATTCAAATTCTATTTTATTCGATTTTATGTCTCTCGCGTATCGCCAAAGACTTGGTTGGGTTCCTCGCGTACCGCGAGGAACAAATTAGTCGGGCCCCGTTTAGAAACTCCAGCGTATCGCGAGACATGCATGGTCCATCTTCGTGTACCGCAAAGAGATGATTTTCCAACTTTTTGCAATCTTTTTCTTGGGACTTGTTCTCATGCTCGGTTCCTACATGATTTCCCTAGATATTCCACACGAGCTCCTGTAACCTGACATGGACTCAAAACAAACCAAAAACAAGTAAAAACGTATACAAAACTATCTATAATGCACAATCACAAAGGAATAAAGATGTGTGCTTTGCACTATATCAAACATCCCCACACTAAACCATTTTTCGTCGTTGAAAAAGTCTGCAATGGAATCACAACTAGAATCTAAGTTTTTACAATCTTATATATCTTATTAGCACAAATATACTCACGCGTTAAAATGCAATAATCAGTATTTCTATCCGATTAAACCCAACCACCACCTTTCAAGCCCACGATTTGTGTTCTAATTCCACTTTATACAGCTTATCAATCAATCTATGGGACTCATACTCAAAAGCTATAGCTCTACCTAATCCCATCTCAAGGTCATGTCTAGGCCCGGGTCAAACCATATAGATTTACCGACTACGTTAAACTAAAATTTACATGTTTTAGAATTTAAGGTGAATTAATGGATGAAAATGAGCATTAAATTAGGCAAATGAACCTTGTCTAGAGGCGTTTCAACCAAGTCGCTATCCCGGAGGGTAACATATAGACTACAGTTCTAGTCAATGAAGCACTTAAGAATCACTTAGTTGTGTTTCAACCAGGTTACCATCTCGGAGGGTAACACATAAGCAAAACATACAATTCTAATCAATTAAGCTCATTACTAATGGAATTATGGATTGCGGGCGCCACCTAAACTCAGATTTATTTTCATAAAAAGAGAGTGGTGTGTCAAGAAATTTCAAAAACCTCTAAATTTTAGCTTAACGTGGTACCTATCACCCTATGTTGATAGTTTCAGTTTTACTGACATACCCACAAGATGTCATGATTTAATTCAATTATTAATCCTAAACAACACTCACAGGCTATTTAAGCTATCAAATTGGCTGGGTCTACCAAAACATCACTAATTATATGCGTTTTCTATTATTTATATTCATTTCAACTCAACAGCAGATCCAATTCTACTATCATTTTCCATTTATTATGCAAAAACTTTTACTTTCGAAGGACATTTTTTCAAATTTTTTAATTTTTTTTTGTATTTTTGTATTTTTAAAAGAAAACAGACTAGACATACTCACTGAACCTAAGAAAGATGCAGTCTCCCATCCTCACATTTGTAACAAATATTGTCCCCAATGTGAACCGAAAAACAACGAAAAATAAAAGATACAAAAATAAACAGGAAAATACTAAACCGGTAATGTATCTAAGATCTTGTGTCCAACTTTGCTCTTCCACATGTGCATTGTATAGCATTTTGGTTATGGCTGTACAACACTCTATCAGGTTTGCCCTTACAAATTAAAGATCCAAATCGACCCCGCCCGAATGGAGATTGAGTACTGGGGGAGCGATCAGTACCTACACAATGAACCTCAAACAAACCCAACGCATTAAACCGACACAAGGTAAATACTCAATTAAAATAAAAGACTCTACTGACTCAATAAGACTCAAGATAGATTAGGGAATCGTACCTGAAGAATGACAAACACATAGACATGGATGTCAAAGGCAAGGTGAATCAAGAACGGTCCTTACGTCTCCCATGGAAGTGGATGTAATGGATGAGATGATGGATGGATGGTGGAGTTAATTAGAATGATGGTGAATTTGGTGGTGATGTGATGGATGATGGTGGTAGTTGATGGCGGAATAATGAGATGATGGTGATGAAAGATGGTGTAATAATGAATGGTAACGGGCACAGGACACCATGGGAAACAAGAGAAGTGGGAGTGATCCAGGGATCCCCCGGGTACCGCAAGAGGTAGGGCAGCACTCCTCACGTAACGCAAGGAGGCAAGATTTAAGCCGAACACAATAGTTGTCCCTCGCATACCGCGAGGGAATTTCCTTTGCGCTTCGCGTACCGCGAGGAACCATTAGTGATAAAAAGTTTTGAGGGTTTTTATACTTAGCCAAATTTTAACCCCTCAATTCCTTCTTCCCCAAATTTCTTAAAAACCTGTTCCGACTATAAAAAACCAAAGTAAAAATACCTGGAACTTCGTTACTGAAGATTTTTCTCATCGAATCAAGCGCGAATCCCTGCAAGACACACATAAAACAACACACACACAAACCGAAAAACACCAGAATGACACTCAAATAAAGCCAAATATTATACAAACTCTACACTCTAGGGAACTAGCCCGAGAGGCAAATAAGCCTAATCAGGATGCTTCTCCTTGATTCTAACCGAAACCGCTTGCATTCTACACGGTATCGCAACTCTCCATACCACCAACAAACAAATAACAACCTCTGAACCTTTGTTACATCTATCACTTCGATCCTTCCACCAAAACTTAAATCTACCAGCCGCGAAAACAACCTGGTTCAAGTACCGTAGCAACTTATCACCCTTAGACGTCCCCACACTTGGGGTTGGCATTATCCTCAAATCAAATGTATCTTTCAACTCTCGGGTTCTCTTACGGGGTGGCCTAGACTTAGGGGACCTAAAACTAGGGGTTGGCACAGTTTCTACCCCCTCAGCATGAACAATAGGAATGGACAAGGGCTCCGGATTGGGTGTTTCTACGGATATGACCTCTAAGCTCTCATCCGGATCTTCAGGCTCCTCTACCTTCTGCATCATCCCCACACTTAGGGTCTTTCCAATGATCTCCTCCAGTTTTGCAATCATCTCCAGCAGATCATGGGGTACCTTATCATCGTAATCATCCGACACATCCAACAAACCTTCTAACTCCAACGTCCAATCAGATAACTCTCCTAATTTAGGGGCGGGTTCACCAACTTCTGTCTCTTCTGGATTAGAGTCCCGATGGTCTTCCATGAAGGCATCAATCATGCAAACAGAATGGCTTTGCTCACCAGCCTCCATCATGGACTTTGCAGCATCAAAGGTAACAGACTCATCCCCCACACGAAGTGTTAGCTTTCCATCAAAGACATCGATCAATGCCTTGGCAGTGCATAGAAACGGGCGCCCGAGGATGAGTGGGACTCTATCATCCACATCCATGTACAGAATGACAAAATCCATGGGGAAGACAAATTTATCTATTTTCACTAAAAGATTCTCCACTATTCCCCCTAGATACTTGACTGAGCGGTCAGCCAAAGATATGCTCATGTGCATCGGCTTAGGTTCACCCGGGTCTAGCTGCGTGTATATAGAATAAGGCATCAGATAGATGCTAGCACATAGGATGGTCAACGCGTGGTTCAAGGGCAAACCGCCAAGCAGACACGGGATCGTAACGTGACCCGGGTCCGCCAGTTTCCCTGGCAGTTTGTTCTACACCACCGCAGATCATCGCTCACATAGTGAGACTTTGGAGACATCTTCCAGCTTCTTCTTGTTGGAAAGAAGATCTTTTAAGAACTTGGCATATTTTGGCATATGCTGGAGGACCTCAATGAATGGAAGATTGACCTTAAGCTATTTGAACAAGTTAAGAAAGTTGCCGTACTCCCTAGCATACTTACGAGGTAGCAAGCGCGCTAGGTAGGGAACACGGCTCAGGTCAATCTCGGGGGTCTTCATCTCCACCCCTTTCTTCTTCTCCTCTGCGTTCTCGGTGGGATTCTCTAGCGCTATCTCCTCGTCCACCGGCTCTTCATCCTCTACCGGTGGCTACTTTTTCTCTTCGAATCCTAGTGGACATGGCCATCACTGAAGCATTGGAACCTGAAGACAAACCTCCCTGTCTATCCTTCAAACTCTTAGCGATGTCTCCCACCATGCGCTGCAGATCCTGGAATGCATATTGTTGATTCTTCAGTAGGGTATCATGAGCATCCAGACTCTACTGAGTCTCCTTATCCTTTACCACCAAGTGGGCAAGCATTTTGGTTTGAGTCTCCAACATCTCCTCAATCCTCTTAGTGTTCATGTTGCTCCCTCCACTTGGTCCCGCTTCACCTCCGCCGGCGTGCTGATTAGGGCGGGCAATAAACCCAGGCAGGTTGTTTCCAGATCTCCATCCCGATCCATAAGAACTGTCACACCCCCGAATTTATTTACTTAATAAATAAATACAGGTTGTAACGATTGGTTCATTACAAGATAGCGGAAGCTGTAATAGTGATTTCTAAGACTTGATTATATATACGATTACTAAAACTAAATAAATACAATGATCTAAGTCCCTCTAGTTCAATGGTCGACTTGAGACTTGATAATCTATGCCCGTCCGGTTACTAGGAATTGTTCCAACATTGCTAGCCTATTCTAATCGTTCAATGGCTAAAGGTTACCTGAGAAACATACTTGAAAGTGTCAACACAAAGGTTGATGAGTTCACAGAGTTTGTTAATTTAGTACAGTTAGTTTTCCTTTGAAAACATTCCCATGACTTTACCGTCATAAAATAAGTAGTTTTCCTTTGAAAACATGCCCATGACTTTACCGTCATAAAATAAGTAGTTTTCCTTTGAAAACATGCCCATGACTTAACCGTCATAAAATAAGTAGTTTTCCTTTGAAAACATATACATGACTTAACCGTCATTAAATAAGTAGTTTTCCTTTGAAAACATGCCCATGACTTAACCATCATAAAATAAGTAGTTTTCCTTTGAAAACATATAATGACTTAACCGTCATCAAATAAGTAGTTTTCCTTTGAAAACATATACATGACTTAACCGTCATCAAATAAGTAGTTTTACCCGAAAACATCGCCCATGACATTACCGTCATAAAATAAGTAGTTTTCCTTTGAAAACATGCCCATGACTTAACCGTCATAAAATAAGTAGTTTTCCTTTGAAAACATATACATGACTTAACCGTCATCAAATAAGTAGTTTTCATTTGAAAACATATACATGACTTAACCGTCATCAAATAAGTAGTTTTACCCGAAAACATTGCCCATGACATTACCGTAATAAATAAGTGCAAATAATTCTAAACGCTTATGATAAACGAAACAAGTGCTATTGATCAATTCGTAAGCTAGCTAGGCTTACAAATACCTATTCCCATACATGAAACCGTAACCAAACTCCAACAATTTAATGCCCCTCCTCGCCTTTCTGCGAGTAAGATAATATGCGGTCATTCGGCCATTTGGATCCCTGGTTAGCGCGACTAACCATGACCGGGAGCGTCACCCCCAATAGTACTATCCATAGAATCCCAGGCTAAGTCCATAGCTAATGGTTACAAAAGTGTGTTATTCTGGGGACTTTAAGCGCTATATTGTTCACCATGTATGACATAGTGTTAGTGTCTTGTTTCCTTGTTATCATATAAAAATGTTTGCAATGCTTTCCCAATTGTATAAAACAACAATGTTTCGACATATATTAAACAATACTGTAATACTTAATGTAAGTATGTTTCTCCCCCGCAGTTTTTACAGAACTTTAAAAAGCGAAAGGGGGCCGTGAACTCACCTTGTGTCCGATGAAATCCTAGCAAATAACAGTGCGCTAAGAGTTCCTGTCTATCCGTACCCTAATCACACAAGGGTATTAATGTGTTAAGACTACCCGTCTTATACGTAAGTTGTTCATCCGACTTAACGAATCCCATTAAGTACGCCTTTGTTTAGTAAAAATAGGGTTTTCATTTACGACTCATTGTTGATTATTATTCCAGTCTAGACGCTTACATATTTTCCAAGAAAATAATATGTTTCCCTATTGGTGACTTATTAAGTATACCAAAAATAAATATTATTTTTGTAACAACTTAAAATATATTCACTTACGTTCCACGATGTCATGTGATTATTTATTTTTAACCGAATCTCTTCATATGATCCATGTACATATATCAAATGTTCATATTAGGATACTAATCTTTAATTCCTAGAACATTTCCATGATTTTAACCAAAACCGTACACCAAAACATATATATCACAAATTTTATCCGTAAACATATATTTTTAGTAACACCTTTCACGTTCATATGTTTATGATAATCGTTCGTATGTCTTCTTGAATCATAGGACACTACCTCGGGTCTTGCCAGGTAAGTCACACATGATCATATAACTTCACGAACATGTATCCTTCAACATAACACATGAATGGAATGAAGGGTTTATGAAGAACACCATCATCCAAGTGTTATTTTATGTGATAGTATATATATATATATATATATGTAGTTTATATTTGATGTGTCCTTGTCTTGTCCATGATCCTTCTAGTTTGGTATTTTATGTATGAACATGTACGTGTATAAATATATGTATTCAAACATGAACCATGAAGACATAAAGCAAAACTCATCAAGACTTTTATGTTTTATTTTGTTCTTGAAAACTCATATTTTAGGCGTACTCCGAGTAGACTTTTAGATGGTTTTAGAAGACCAAATGACTTGGGGTTTTCTTCTAAAATCAGGTTTATTGAAACCAGAGGAGATGTGAAAAAGATTTACTAGGTTTGGAGTTGTGTAGGTACCTCAAAACAAGAAAATGGGAAGAACTATCCAGCTTTGACCTGCATAGAGAGACGTTTTTACGTAGGCTGTTTCGAGGTCAAATACTCTATGGATTCTAGTGATTCAACTTGGGTTCTCGTCTGTTAACATAGAGCTTCATTCTAGAAAAATAATGGACTGATTTGACCAAGGAACGAAAGAGATATGGCCTTCCGAAGTTGACCGAAAATCTGGCATGAAGCTGAGTTACGAGGATTGTTTGCATTTTCGGTTTTGGAAAGGGGGATTGGGTGAAATCCAAAATGAATCAGTCAAGGGAGAGAGGAGGGAGTTAAGGGGTGTTGGTGCAAGTGTTTTATATGGGTTCATGTTCTATTTATAGTAGATAGATTGTGTGTAGGTTTGGTAATCATCATTGGTCATTATGATAAGGTATGTATGTTGGTGTGGTGTGTGTTTCGTATATATGGAGAAAGAGAGATGGAGTTTGAGTTTTGCACTCAACAAAATCATTGCAAGGGATTTTTGACTTGATGGACATTGACCCTTGCTTGCACTTCTAGTTGATGGAGTATGGTCTTATGACAACAATGATGGAGGTGAGTTGGTGAAGCAAGATAAGTGGGTGGCCCCACTATTCTTGGCCGAAGAGGGTTAAGGGGTGGGGGTTAGGTGTTTTCCAATCACCTAGTTGCATTCTAATTGTTAGTTGGGTCGGTTTAAGGTGGTGTAAACCCGCTAGGTGATCCCGTGATATAACACCCGGTGTAGGAACTTTTACTGATGTAAACTTTATATCTATATACCTAGATATTTATATATATATACACACACACACACACACACATATATATATAATTATTAGATGAAACGGGGCCTGGTTGAGTGTAGATCTCAACAAGTCATCATCATTACAATTTGATGCTGGAGTGGAGAACAAGCAAAGATATAATTATGGTGATGTGATCTTTAAGTTGCTTACACTGATGATTATGACGCTTGAGTGTTGTAGGTCCCTCGGGTGTGGCGGATCATCACATGCAAGTGCGTGCCTGAGTCGGACCAGGTGTGGAATACCCGTGACTAGGTGGAGAGTCTTACAACACAAAGTAAACCGACAAGACAATCACTTTAAACTTTTGTCTATTATAAACACCTGAAGGTTACAGAGAGAAATACTGAGTATACAACGTCTGCGTATATGCCTGCGTACTTGTCTACTGTCAACTTATCCTATTTATACACGACCTGATCTCTGCGCACTTAGCAAGTGCGCAGGGCAAATTGCTCATGCGTACTTAATAAGTACGCAGGAACTAATTCCTGCGCACATACAAGTGCGCAAAACACTTAGAGATTTCAGCAACTATCAACATGCATTAGTAAGTACAACTCGATAACTAATACATACAAACACTTACAAACAAAGACAAATACATACAATGAAAGTACAAAACTAAGACTCTATCCAAAGTGTTTGTCACACGAAAGTGCTTCAACAAACTCCCACTTGACAACAGCTCTGGATCGTCTTCGGTCTTCAGTCTTCAGTCTTCGATCTTCACAGCTCTGCATCTTTAGCTTCCATCTTCTTCTTGTAGTCAAGGCAAAACTTAATCACCTTGTCATATTTAGAAGCAAGGAATTTTGTCCATTCGTCCATATGCATGCAATACCTGTCTGTTAGTGCCTCCAGATCTTTCACAGAGAAGTTAATGAAGCAGACTTCATCAAATACTCTGATTAGTTCCCTCGGCACTAAGCATCCACTTTCTAACCGTACCTTTCCTATCACCACAACCTCGCCTGTTTTAGGATCTACGTACCAGTACCACATGTCACCGAGGATATCCTGAGATAACTTGCTCAGGGGAATCTTGGTTTCACAAAGCACTGGCTTGTATACCAGTTTCTTTAGGTGTTTCTTATTCACAAGATGTCTATCATTCTTATCCTTGACTCGCTTGGGCACTTGAGGCTTGAACACTTCAAACTTCCCAGATCTTGCTTCCCGCTGTAGAACCTGCCACAAACCCATTGCCACTCCGTGATTTGAGTGACCCAATAGCTCTCGGTTTGTTAGGTTCATGAGGTCGTATTTAGGTAGGGAGTTGAACGCTTTCACTGGTTGGTTTCAAGTATTGAACCCCCCCAGATCGTTTGATTGCGAACAACTGCTTATCTTCCTCGAACCTTACAGCTAAGATCATCCCTGTTGCTCCTTGTTTGTCTATGATGGACGTCTTTTTCCAAACAGGAGCCGGATCCTTTGATGAACTAGCAGACATATCTTTATCTTTCTCTACCTCTGGATCCACATGTGTAGGGTCGTCCGGGGAGGCCTCAGTCGATGCTTCAACATTACTAGCAGACTCGACTGAACCTGTGTCGAGCTGAGATTCAAAGGATGGAACTTCGAAGATCTCTCCATCTTCGAACTCATACTCTCCTTCCCCGTCACCCTTCGGAACTTCCATAACTACATCATCATCTTCATCCTAATCATCGCCAGAGTCGTTCTCTCCTTCTTCAAGATTGTAGAGAGCATCGATCTGTGCTTCCTTGGAATAGTCAGGCTCTAAGTATAAGATCTCATCGTCAGAAAGATCCTTTAGAACATCAGCCGCTGACTTTCCTTTGTCACCACCAGAAGTATCACCACCTTCCTGATGAGTAGACTCCCCCTCAGCCATTGGAATTGCAGAAATGGGCACGATTTCCAAAGCTTGATGCTCACTTCCACTAGGACCGACTTCGGGATCCTTGTCTTTGTCATCATCCTTCATCAAATCAACAGGATGACAAGGCTCATCACTAGTAGGTTTGGATGTCTTCTCTTTCTCCTTATCTTTCCCCCCCTGAGCATCTAGCTTCTTGGTCAGATCACCAATTAATTTGACCATCATGTCTTGCTCTTTTCGCTGTAGATCAAACCGAAGCTCAAGAGATGACCCGTGTCCCAGAATCATGTTGTTTGTCTTAATCAGTAGCTCGTTCTGGGCCATCACATTTTTCAGTCTCTCTTTAGTCCCCGTCCTTTAGCTTTTCAGAATTGTAACTTCGTCCACCAACAAATTTATCTGAGCCTGTTGGGCATCAGATTCCTCCTTTGATTTCCGAATAGTTTCCAGTAGAGTAGCCACTTGGGTTTCCAGAGTTTCTATCCTTGCATCATTAGGATCAGGATTCCTGGATGAAGACGCTTCAACATTATGAAGTAGGGATGAGAAGATAGTAACGAAGTCAAAACCCTGAGTAAAATCTCCATAGTTGTAGGGTTGACTGACTGGTTCAACGGTGGTAGTAGGGATTGTGGATGTGATGATGGTTATAGGAGTGAGGGAAGGTGTGATGGTGACTGACTCTGTAAGAATCGGAGTAGTTACCGTCACAAGGGCAGATGATACAGGGAGGGTCACTATCACAGGAACCTCCTCTGTGATAGAAGTGACCGTCACATTAGTTTGTACCTATGGCCTTCTCCGCTGTCGCCGGTATAGTTGCTGTGAAGGTGGGGTAGATGCTGAATCAGTACTTGCAGCTGATACTTGTACTTGCTGCTGAGTACTAACCTCTACCTCACTGGGAATAGCATGCTGCTGCCTATCCCCCCTTTGTTTGTTAGTACTTTCTCTTCTTTGTCTTTGAATAGCAGCGTCCGAGTCAGAATCTGGCTCGTACTCACTGCTTGTTGATTGTCTCTTTCTCTTTGAAGACGACTCAGGAAGGGTCACCTTCGTCGTTCTTCTCGGGTGTGCCTGTGATGGTGCATCATCAGAATCAGAAGAATCAGACTTTGTATCTTAGGAGTCGGATCCTTTAGCACCATCATGACATGCTTCTTCGTCTCCACTTTTCGATGATTCATTCACACTTTCAGCTTTTTCTTCTTGGTGTTGTTGTTCATCCGAATGTTCACTTAGCTCTGGCTCTGAGTCTTGGCTAAACCATCTCCAGTCAGCCGGTGCCACATACGCTTCGTTTATCAGGTGGCCAAAGAGTGCGGTGTGCTCAGGGTAGGTTCTACACTGCCTGGCTTTAAGAATTGTGCAAACACCCTCTTGTCCACCCTCTTGACTTGCAATCTCTCCCTAGTAGCAGGTAGCTTTGGCAACGCATCATTTATCAGAAGTTGCACAAACCTTGGGTATAACAAGAACCTGAACCTCTCAGCCGTGTTTATCTGATCATTTATGGCTTTGAATATGTATCTTGAGAAGTTGTAGCCCTTGTTGAGAGATAGGCCAACCATGGCTGCAGCAAGATCATGACCCATTGCATCCTTTCCCGCCTCTCTTGAAGAGATGCACATGATCATAACGTGGGCAAAATATCTCCATTGATCGAGCACCCACATTTTCTTGTATGAAGCATAATCTCTTGCACCTACGTACCCCATACGCTGCCTCCAACACCCATCCACAAAGTAGTCAGGATAGGTTGTTGGGTCGGTGGAGAGATCTCGGAATTGCAAGACCCATCTAATTGTGTCTTCAGAAAAGGCGATGTCATGACCCGCCATGGTAGCCCGTATAACATTGGGGGTTACCGTGCAGTCATGCTCCACGGTCTCCCAGAACTGCTCGTGATACGGTCTTGAAACAATGGGGTCTGCTGAAATAGCATAGCTGATTCTTGAACGGTTCAAGAATTCAACTATCTCTCGGTACTGTAGTGCAGCACCCTTCCATTCCGGTTCAGTATGTGCTAGAAGATTGAACTCATTTGTAAACGCACGAGCCATAACTGCAAAAACACACAGAAAACATAATAAGATCAACAAGTTTCATTGGAATTGAATACACATGACTAAGTATAGGAGTTATTCATTGAACTGAATTTTCAGACTTAGAAAATTTCACAAGTGTTGCTCATGCGTACTTAGCAAGTACGCAGGAATTTGTTCTTGCGTACTTAACAAGTACTCAAGAATTACTCCTTGCGTACTTGTTAAGTGCGCAAGAAACACACTTGTTTAATTTTTCAAAAATCCAACTTTTTCAACAGATGCTCAAAATTGATGTAGATTAGGTCACCACAAGGTCGAAATACATGATTCTAGCCTATGGGACCAATTTCAACACCAATCAACTGCTACATTTGTCACAATTTTGACCTAATTGACGACCCAGACGAACCGTCGGTCAATCGAGGGTCAAAGGTCAAAATCAATGGCAATTAAGGACTGATTAAGGGTCAATTACGGATTCTAAACAAGTTTTAATTATCATGTTTTACCAAAACAACCAAACATTTGACTAAAATCATGAATTAAACCCTAAAATTTTTAAATCTAAATCGGTCCATAATTTGTGAATTTGTGGATGGAATGTCCTTAGATTCTCACCAAGAGATTGAGCCGCCTCTGAATGGTTTCACGTCTTGAAGCAAGGCCATGTTTCCTATCATGTGCCGGGAGCATCCACTATCTACATACCAACGATTAAAGATAGTACCCTTCGGATGTCCCTGCACAAGTCACAAAAAGAATTAGTTAGATTTGGAGACCCAAGCCATAGTGGTCTTGGGTCGTCCGTCTTTTTCAAAATAAACAACCTCTTTTAACTCATAGTCGTGATTGTTCAAAATGGATGAATCTTTAGAAGAATTGGGACTAGGAGATTGAGAATTTTTATTTTTGTTGTTCCAAGATCTCTTCTGTTTCTTAACTGGAACAGTAGACTTAGGTTCAACAACAACCGTTGAACTAATGGAAGCTTCACCTGATTGAACTCCAGTCAACTGTTCTAGCTTTCTCAACCTCTTAGTCCTTCTCCTCCTCTATGGCTTAGAGAGTTTCACCACAGACTTCTCACCAGTAGGTGTACTACTAGAGGTAGATACACATGGTATAGCAGGATGCTTTCCCTTTCTTGAAACATATGGTTTAGACTCAAAGGTTATCTTTAGCTTTACCATCGGTTTTACTGGTGGTTTGACCACATTTGTCTTTGGACTTTTGGGATGCTTCACTTGTGGTAACTTAGGGATGACAGCCGGTTGTGAAACAATTGGCCGTTTACCTTGGTTCTTAGAAGGGCAGTTCACAAGGATGTGACCAACCAGACCACAGTGAAAGTAAGTCCTCTTTTCTGTGTAAGTCCTCCTATAAGGCTCATTAGATCTAGCATTAGATGACTCAGCATGATGAGCAGGAGGGGTTGGTTTGTGAACAGGATTTTGACCCGATATAAATTGGTTTTTGGGATTATAGTATTTTTACAAATTTTCTTTATAACCCAGCCCATAGTGAGCTGAAAAAGCTTCTTTATTAACTTGATTAAGATTTTTATACCCTCCATAAAGCATTGCCTTTAATTTATCATTTGATTCAATGATATCGGGTTCAGTTAAAATACAATTGTACTATTAGTGATAATGTTTTTTCTTGACTTTCTGTTTAGATAACAACTCCAAAGATACTACTCCTTCAGGGCAGGTGTTAACCGACCCATCATCAGAAGCAGTAAATATCTCCTCATCAGATGCGGAGTTGGCCTTACTTGAGGAATCATCCTTGTTAGAGGAATCATCCTTACCTGAGGACTCATCAAGGCAAGTTAGATCAATGTCTACTAAGCCGTTGACAAATTTCCCGCTAACTGGTGTAGGAATGGCATTAGTACACAGCCCTAAGCCATTCATTTGTCTCACTACAGATTCGTAGTGTTCCACCACAAAACGAGAGTTTTTCAACTTCTCATTAGTACATTTCAACTACAAGAACTCATTTTGCAGCTTGTTGATCTCATTGTTCCTTTTCTCTAACCCCTTGTATGCAATATCCAAGTGAAGCTATTGATCGCTCCTTTTAAGTGAATAATCACGTTTTTCTTTCTTCAACGTTTCAATTGAATCTTTAAATCGTATTTCGTTTTCTTTGTAGCTTAAAGCTGCAATACGAAGGGGTTCGACTTTGTCTTGAAGCTTCGAGTTTTCAATTTTTAAGCCTAGACATTTGGAACAAGAAATAGGAGTAAAAGGATTAGAAACTACCTCATTTGATGAATGTGATGCCTCTCCGATAGCCATGAGGACAACAATAGGTGTAGACTCTTCTGGATCAGCCATAGAAGCTTCCCTTTCCTCAGCTTCCATCATCTCCATAACCTCAGCCGTGAGACCAACCTGAGTTTGTGCAATAAGAGCATCCTCCAGATGAACGCCCCAATCAAAGCTTTCGTCCTGTTGAGCTACCAGTGCATTGGACGTTCCACTTTGGCTTTGATTGTGGTTGTTTGAGTTTTTGTAGCCATGGCTGTTTCCTTGGCTAGGTCTAGTGAAACCCGAAGCCGGTGCTCTGTCCTTTTGACATTCACGAGCAAAGTGTCCGAAGTTTAGACACTTGTAGCACTTGGCCTTGGATTTTTCAAAACCAACCTTGGCATTAGAATGGCCACCAATGAACTTTCAACCAGTTCTGTTCAGGAAACGCTTGGCTCTCCTCAATATCATGTCCATATTCCACTGAATATCCATGTCCTCCATATCATCCGGATCCACCTGATTAAAGTCTTCTTCGATAGTTTCAGGATCCGTTAGCTTACCTCCAATGAAGTTCTCATAGGCAAGCATGCAGGATGAGAATAAAGCCACATGATCTTCAGCTATCTTGGCTATTGCTGATTGGTTAGCTGAAGATGTGGGAGAAGGATTTCTTGAGGAGTTCTGATGATGAGATCCAGAACCAGATGCTGCATAGCATGCATGACCTCCACAAGCCTTTACAGTTTCTTCCTCATGAGTGTTTCTAGAGAAAAGGGCAATTCCAGAGCCCGATGACTTGGTTGTAGAAGACGTCCCATGATACATTGAAGGGTCTTGTATCTGAGGTCTTCCTGAGCTCTCCTTCCTTTTTAGGTTCATGTCATGAGCTTGAACCTTTCCAATTGCCTCATCAATTGTCATCTCATAGAACTTAGAATTCTCTCTCATCAGGTTTGTATACATCTCAAACTTGGGTGGCAAAGCATCCAGAAATTTTTCAAATAATTCTTCATTAGGATACTTTAGCTCAAAAGCTTTCAACTCAGTCTGCAGATAATAGAATCTAGAAATGAGCTCGTCTATAGATTCGTTCTCCAGAAATCTGAAGCACTCATACTGCTTCCTGAGGAGATCCCGCTTACTTTTCTTGATGTCACTATTGCCCTCGAATCTTTTCTGTAAAGCCTTCCAATGATCCTTGGAGTTATCATATCCTCTGAAACTGTGGAATTACTCCCTAGTCAAGGCCATAGTGATAGAACCGTGAGCCTTCTTCTCTCGATCATAAACTTTCTTTTCTTCTTCATCGAGTTTAGAGATAGGCTTGGGCATTACTTCATCAAGGTAAATGTGTGTGGGATGCTTATATCCCTCTAGAATTGGTATCCGTAACGAAGAATCGGTATAAGAAATGTAATGCTCAAAGCGTGCTTTCCAGTTAGAATAATCATTTACATTTAGCAACTTTGGCGGTTTCTAAGGTGTTCCGATCTCGTTGTCATAGTTCAGAATGTTACCGAGGTTCTGAAGATTCGACATGGTGAACACTTAGTCAAATTTCAGAAAGGTCAAAGACACTTGCGCACTTGATGCAGCCCTTGCGTACTTAGAGAAATGCTCTTGCGCACTTATGATTTGCTCTTGCGTACTTGATAAGTAAGCAGGAGTAGAAGATAAGTACGCAAGGTTTAACTTAAGTGCGCAGAAAGATTAGTCTTGCGTACTAGGTAAGTACGCAGCAAGGCTCTACTTTTTTCCAGAAAAGGTAAGTACGCAGATAACCTTTTCACCAACTCTCACCAAACTATTCCGGTCACTGGAATTTCACCGGAGATGGCAAAAATTGGACAGATGAACAAACAAAATGAGCCAAATGGTCAGAAACTTGTTTCTAACCAACCTTTGTTGCTCAAAACACTCAAATACAGAAGAAAAGTTGGTTTTTGAGTGATTTTTGCTTCTAAAATAGTGCTCAAGAGCTACCCTTATTTTATCACAAAAATCAACAAAAATACCCACTTTTGCTTGTAAAATCTTTGTAGAAAACTCTCCAAACACACTCACAACACTCAAAATCATGAGCAATGCTCTGATGCCACTTGTAGGTCCCTCAGGTGTGGCAGATCGTCACATGCAAGTGCGTTCCTGTGTCGGACCGGGTGCGGAATACTTGTGACTAGGTAGAGAGTCTTACAACACAAAGTAAACTGACAAGAGTATCACTTTAAACTTTCATCTTTTATAAACACTTGAAGGTTACAGAGAGAAATATTGAGTATACAACGTCTACGTATATGCCTGTGTACTTGTCTACTGTCAACCTATCCTATTTAAACACGACCTGATCTCTATGCACTTAGCAAGTGCACAGGGAAAATTGCTTATGCGTACTTAACAAGTACGCAAGGTATTCTTGCGTACTTGCTAAGTACGTAGGAACTAATTCCTGCGCACATACAAGTGTGCAAAACACTTAGAGATTTCAGAAACTATCAACATGCATTAGTAAATACAACGCGATAACTAATACATACAGACACTTACAAACAAAGACAAATACATACAATGAAAGTACAAAACTAAGACTCTATCCAGAGTGTTTGTCACACGAAAGTGCTTCAACAAGTGTTGTGTAAGCAAAGTAATCATGATGAAGATGTGATCGATTTAGACGCGGTATATTACCCGAAAATAATACCTGCCTTAATATCTTTAATTATTAAGATGTCCTACATTTTGTGTAGTTTGACTAGCTTTAATAATCTGCTAGTGAATTTCCGACATAGTTATTACTTTAACTATATCATACATGTATACACATAAAATAACTCAAGGTCATGCAACCAACATTTTATGTCCATGCTTTAAGGTTTAGTCACTAATATATACGTTTTTATATTAAAGCGTGTCCCTAGACTTTTACTGGAATAAAATCTCGTTAATCACCAACGAACGTTCAATGCAGGTTATTATCGTATATTTCCTAGTAATTCTTAAAAATTACTAAATATGACACTTGTCCCTTTGCTAGACTCCTGACAATACCATGTCAAAGATAATATTCCAAGAAATATAAAATAGGAATATGCAAATATGACTATGGGTATTGACCTGAACTACTGGGTGTCACAAGAACTGCTATAGTTGTTGAATCCTCGGTTCTGGTTGCCCACAAAATCAACATGCTCCTGCTGACTGACGGGGCAGTCCCTGGTGTCGTGTCCTCCTTTGCACACCTCACACCTTTGAGCACTGATCTTCAGCTCTTTAATTTCATTCGATGTAGTGCAAAGCATGGGATTCTTAATGGAACATGGTTGTTGTTACTCAGCTAGAGCGAAGCTCTCGATCATATCCTCTCATTCAGCTGGTTCTTTCTTATCCATGATATGGCCTCTCGCAGCAGTATTGAACATTTGCTGATTCTCGAAGGTGAGACTGTTGGAACCTAGTAGTCCATCGAATTCAAGTTTCTATTTTGATATATGCTCAAGTGTAAAGTTTTCAACCGAAAACTTTATCGATCGAAAAAGATTTCGGTCGAAATCTTTTTCGGACGATCAGAGTTTTCGAATGAAATCCTATTGCTATATATATGTCTTGTATTTGAAAGCTAGATAGAACTAGAACTTGTATCTGATTTGTATCTCTATTTTCATAGTATTGCACTACTGATTTATATTGATTCTCTAAGTGAATACAAGACGATGTTTGGTTATTATCTCAGTTTGATGGCGTATTTTCTTAGTTTAGTTGTTTGATTCGTTGGTTTTCGATCTTAGAGTCTCTTGGATTGATTCCGCCTTTCCAGGAGATTGTTCGTTATTATGTTGCTTGGAATATTGCAGATCAAGGGGATTCACAAGTGGTATCAGAGCTTTCGGTTGAAGCTCTAGATATTTCAAGTTTTTACAAGTATTTTCTTTGATTGAAGATCGATTAGAGTGTATTCTACTGCCATTATTGAGTTTTCTGATCAATTTTTCATGAAGATGACTAATGGAGGTTGATTTCATAGTCGGATCAGTTGCAGGTGCGGTTTGAATGTGCTGAGTTTGAAGTGTCCGAAATCTCACTTGAAGGAGCCGAAATCTCATCCGAAAAGTTGATTTTGTCTGAAATCTCTTCATCAGAAATCTGTTGTCCGAAATATCAAAGTTTTTGATCAAAAAATCGGTTCGAAATTATTTTCGATCGAAAAGTTTGTTCGAAATAGATTTCGTTCGAAATCTCAAGAGTTGTGAAAATTTCAGATTTTGATACGTTATGTTTGTTGAATGGGTAGTAAGGTTTACGATACAAAGAGAGTTGTAGGAAAGTCGCCACCGATGCTGAAGTCAATATCAGAGTTTTCCAACTGGAAAATTATGATGAAAGCATATTTCAAGTTCACTGAGCACACTCTATGGGAGTCAATTGCAAAAGGTCCTCATATACCGAAAACTGCGAATGCTGATGGGTTAGATCCTTTTGCAGATCATGATTTGTATTCCGAGGAAGACAAGAAGCTGATTGAGAGAGATAACAGAGCTTTAGGATCAATCATCTTGGCTCTTCCGACCGAATTGTATCTAAATTTTGAGCAACATGAGACAGCTCAGGGATTGTGGAATGCGATGTGTCTAAGGTTTGAAGGAAATGCAGCACTACAGGAGAGCCGAACTGATCTTCTGTTGAAACAATATAATATGTTTAGTTACAAAAAGAATGAAACCCTGAGTGACCAGGTCATATGGTTTACTACCATGATTAACATATTAAGAAATATGGGTGTCAAGTTTGAGGAGTATGATTTGGGAAAGAAACTGTTGGATTCACTACCAGATTGTTGGAGCATACCATGTATGTTGATCAAAAATACTACTCAAGATTTGATAAACAAGTCACTTGATGATATTATCTGCTTGCTCGAATCATATGAGCTGGATGCAAAGAAACGAGAGTGGAATAATACAGACAAGCAAAATGGTTCGGGTTCAGCTAATGCAGCTCTGTTTTCTTGAACAAGTGATGGAAGCAGTGGTTCTAAGTCTGAAAAGGGTAAGGGTTGTTGTGAGCACTCTTCTGGAGAAAAGGTTAAGACAACTGGTCAGATTCCTGAGGATCAAATTGCCTTATTTGGAGCCTTTATGAGTAGCTATGATGCCTTGGTAACTGGCAAGCTTCAACCGGCTATGCATTATGTCGAAGATCTTCTGCAAATAAATCCAGATGATCTTGAATACATAGATTTACAATGGCAAATGGCCATGATTGTTGTTAGAGCAAAGAAGTATCTTCAAAAGGTCGAAAAAGACAAGCTCCAGTTTGGTAAGAGGGTTGGTTTTGACAAAGCAAAACTTCGATGTTATAACTGCCAACAACTTGGACACTTTGCTCGTGAGTGTACAAAAGATAAGAAGAAGAAAGTTGAAGGCAGTGGAGTGAAGCTTGTAGAGATGATTGAAGAGAATGAGAAGTCTAATAAAACTCCAACTGCTCTTATGTCAAAACAACTAAGTAATTGTGAGTGGGATGAGGAAATTGAAAATGCTGAGAATGAGTTTGATGAAGCTCTGATGGCTGAAATTGAAGTCTAAAAGAAAATAGCTGAAGTTGCTAGTGTTTGTGCTTTGAAATCTGATGACAAAGGCAAAGCAACAGTTTTACTTCTGAGGAAAATTCATCTGATAGTGAGGTAACTTCTAATGATGATTCATTCATATGTTCTTCTGATTGTATTGAGAAAATGCAGAATTATCATGCAGCAAACAAATTCTTGAATGCTGAAAATGATAAATTGAAAAGGGTATATAAGGAATTAAAACATAATGAGGTCACCTAGACCAGATAAATCAATGCTTTGTTAAAAGATAACATGAACTTTAAAGAATACTTAAACAAAAATGATGTATTAGTCAAGGATCTTACAGACAAACTTATTGCTGCTCAATCCGATCTTATAAAAGAAAGGGTTTTGATTTCTAAATGGGGAATGCAAAGAAAAATCTTAGAAAATTATGTTGATAAGCAAAGAAGTTGTTTTATTAAAGATGGTGTTGGTTACAAAGCGGTACCTCATCCTGATCATTTCGAACCGTTCCTGAACCTCATGCTTCAAATGATTTACTTAGAGATGATAACTCTAATTTTCATGACTTATATGTTAGTGCAGCAAATAACACAGGTCATGTAGATGAGAAGGTTTCAGTTGATGATGTGAGGAGTTTTAATGAATTCAATAAAGTTTTTGTGAGAGAGACAATAAGGTATTGGAGATAATTTGTGGTTGATACATGTATTGCAAACAAGTTTGTTAAGTCACGTGCTAACAATGTTGTTGATGTAAACAGTCTTTCAGATTATAATAGTTCATATGTTTCTGATTGTATGTCTGAGGTTTCTTCTGATTCTACTTTCTTCGATAAAGTGGTGCATACAGCGAGAGATTATATTCCAATTCACAAAATGTCATGTCTAGCCAAAGATGTCGTGCTAGATGAATTTGGAAATCCATTGATCCAAGATTATGATCTTTCTCATGAGAGGCCAAAGAAAAATGAATTCATAGCTCCTGAAAATCACATCCTGACAAGTGAAAGGGAGAATGTGAAGTCTGTACAATATAAAACCAGTACACCAACAAAGAGTCAAAATGTTTGTGGAAGGTCAAATCAAATGAATGTCAAAGACAAGTTCATTAACGTCAAAGATAAGCCAGTTCAAAGTAAAAGGAAGTCAGTAATAAGTCAGAGTTCAATAGAGTGTGAGAAAGGAAAATCCGTGTTTGAAGTAGGCGAATGTTCAAAGTCAAAGTCAAAGACAAAGTCAAAGTTTAAAAGTCAAATTTGTTTCACTTGTCGTCAAGTTGGACATTTCGCTAGGAATTGTAAACACAAGTAAAGTAATTCAAAAGGTCAAAGGATACAATAAGAGAACAAAAAACAATATTAACAAGTGGTTCAAGAAAGCATCTGAGAACGACAGTGTGTTTGAGTCCGGAGTAAATCATCGTTATAGTCGTGATTACTTGCTTTCTAAAGATCATAGTGAATTTTATTCAAATGCTTGTCATGATTATGTGCTACCAAATTTTGTGGACAAAAAGGTCCAAAACAGTCCAATATATGTGAAAAAATCAAACAAACCAAGCTATTTTGCTAAAGAAAAATTCAATAAGAAATATGGGGAAAATGTTGGTTGTTTTTAGAAAGTTAAAATTGAACAAACTTCACATATATCTGGAACAAAGAATGTTGAGAAAATTGTGAAACAAGTTGATGTGACTAATCAAAGTCAGCCTGGGTCAAAATTGATCTGGGTACCTGTTTCTCACTAATTTTGTCTTAAAAATGTGCAGAGTCAAATCGAGAGGACTATTAATAATGCCTGGCATGTTAATAGCGGTTGCTCAAGACACATGACTGGACAAAGAGATATCTTAAACAATTTCCGATCTTTTGATGGTGGTTTCATTGCGTTTGCTAGAAATAAAAAGGGTGGAAAGATCACCGGACAGGGAACAATTTTAAATGATTTAATAACTCTTGAAAAGGTCAATTACATGTCACAATTGGAGTTTAATCTTCTTAGTGTATCGCAGGTGTGCGATAAGGACATACCGGTTCACTTTACTCAAAAGAATGCTTGTTCTTAAAGCTAGGACTGGTAATTCCTGAAGAAATGATTTTAATGCGTGCTCCAAGAAAGTTCAATACTTACGAGGTAGATATGAATGATCATTCAACATCAGTAAGCGTATCTTGCTTGTTATCAAAAGCCACAGGCTCAGAATCATATTTGTGGCATCGACGAATGGGGCATGTGAATCTGAAAAACATGAACAATCTGGTTTATAAAGATCTGGTGCGAGGTTGACCTAGAAAGAAATTTATAATTCAAGAAAGTTGTATGTCATGTGCAAAAGGAAATCACCACAAGAAATCTCATCCAAAGAAGACTGTGACAACATTTACTCGACCTTTATTTCTTATTCATATGGATTTATTTGGTCCTGTTCGAGTAAAGAGTATTGCGAAGAAATCTTACTGTCTTGTTATCACAGATGATTTTTCAAGATTTTCCTAGGTGTTCTTCCTTGCAACAAAGGATGAAACACCTGAAACAATCATTGAATTTATAAAACGAATCGAAAACATATGTGATAGCAAAGTATCAATTATTCGCCGTGATAATGGAACTGATTTTAAGAATAAACTGATAAATTTGTTTTGTGAAGAAAAAGGCATAACTGATCAATTTAGTGCAGCAAGAACTCCGCAACAAAATGGAGTGGCTGAAAGGAAAAATAGAACTCTAATTGAGGCTGCCCGTACAATGCTCGTAGATTCAAAATTACCCATAATTTTCTGGGCGGAGGCAGTAAACACGGCGTGTTACGTGTTTAATAGAGTTCTCATGGTGAAACAACATACAAAGACTTCATATGAGTTGTTTTTCAAAAGAAAGCCGTATATCAAGTTTTTCCGAGCATTTGGATGTCCGTGCACACTTCTAAATACACAAGATTCTTTGCCAAAGTTTGCTGCAGTTGGAGATGAATGTTATTTCTTGGGATACTCGTCTTATCAAAAGGCTTTCAGAGTTTATAATAAAAGAACAAAGATTGTTCAATAATCGTATTATGTGGAGTGGCAAGAGTCAAATATTTCTCCTGAGCAAAATAGACCAGAATGGTTCTTTGATGCGGATATAATTTTCAAAACTTTTGATCAACAATCTTTATCTGATTCTGATGTTGCAAGTTCTTCAAATACAGTTGATGAGTCAGTAACAATGATTGATAAAACTGTTAACAATTTCTTGGTTGGTCTATAAAAGCTTGAAGTTTCTAATGCTCAAGCTGAGAATGATACTCAGTCACACTCTTCAAGTGTTTCAAGTGATCAATCACCAGAGTTAAATGACACTAGTATGCTAGAATCACTTCAGGTTGAAGAAATTCCAATTCACATAATTCATTCAGCTCATCTTGTTGAGAATATTATTAGATCTATTGAAGAAGGTGTGAAAACAAGAATCCAACTGGAAACATTAATGTATGTCTATATTTGTGCTTCTTGTCACAAGAAGAACCAAAGAATGTAATAATCGCACTTCAAGATTCAAATTGGATTGAAACAATGCAAGAAGAATTACTTCAATTTAAGAAGCTAAATGTGTGGCATCTTGTTGATCTTCCTGAAGGCAAGTACCTGATTGGTACAAAGTGGGTTTTTCGCAACAAAAGGATGATCGTGGCATTTTTGTTCGGAACAAGGCTCGACTTGTTGTACAAGGATTCTATCAGGAAGAAGGGTTGAACTATGAGGACGTTTTTGCTCCTGTTGCCCGAATTGAAGCTATTCGTATCTTTCTAGCCTACGCTTCTTTTATGAAGTTTAAGGTTTATCAAATGGATGTGAAGACTGCATTTCTTTATGGGGTTGTAAAAGAAGAAGTCTATGTTAATCAACCACCTGGTTTTGAAGATCCTGATCATCCATTCCAGGTGTACAAGCTCGATAAAGCATTGTATGGGTTACATCAAGCACCTCGTGCTTGGTATGAGACCTTGTCGACACATCTCACATCTAATGGCTTTGTTCGTGGTACAATTGACAAAACTTTGTTTCTAAAGAATGTTGAGTCTGATTTGCTGATTGTTCAAGTCTACGTTGATGATATCATCTATGGTTCTACAAATGAATCTGTTTATAAATATTTTGAAGCTGTCATGAAACTCAAATTCGAAGTAAGTTTAATGGGTCAAATGCAGTTCTTTCTGGGATTGCAGGTGGAACAATCTGATGCTTGAATTCTTATTCATCAGACGAAATATGTTAAGGATATTTTGACAAAATTCAACATGAATGATTGCAAGGCAGCATCCACTCTCATTGCTCCCCATGAACCTCACACTATGGATTTATCTGGAGTTGCAGTTAATCAAAAAGCATATCGTTCAATGATTGGCTCCTTGATGGATCTGACTGCAAGTAGACCTGATATTATGTTTGCAGTTTGCTCGTGTTCGAGATATCATGCAGCTCCAAAAAAGTCCCATGAATCGGCTGTTAAAAGAATTTTTCGGTATCTTAAAGGTCGAGTTAATCTCGGTTTATGGTACCCTTCTGATTCTGAATTTAATTTTTATGCTTATACTGATAACGATTATGGTGGATGTAATTTGGATAGAAAATCTACATCAGGCGGTTATCAATTTTTGGGGGAGAGACTTGTTTCATGGCAGTGTAAGAAACAAACGAATTTGTCCACTTCAACTGCTGAGGCAGAATACACAGCCGCGTTGAGTTGTTGTTCACAGGTCATCTGGATACAACATCAACTGATGGACTTTGGAATCAATTTTTTGGAGACCCCGATTTTTTGTGATAATAAGGCGGTGCTTGGTATAGTCAAGAATCCAATTCAGCACTAAAAAACAAAGCACATCGCCATCAGGTTACATTTTATTCGCGATCGCTTTGATAATGGTTTAATTAAGGTGGTCCACGTCGATACCTTAGAGCAAAAAGTTGACATTTTTACAAAAATCTTTTTCAACGGATCGGTTTAACTCTCTTGTAGAAATGTTGGGATGATTTCTTTCTGATTGTGATTAAAAAAATAATAATAAAATATCCGTTTAATAAAATCCGTGTTTTTGATTGAAAGACTATTTATGTTCTTCAAAAAGATTTTTCTTTTAGTGTTAAAATTGTGTTGAATTTGTGGTTCGAGGTGTGTTTTTGTAGCTTAAATAAATTGCATCACAATTTTATGGGGAGAGTAAAAAAAAATGAAAAGTTTATGCTGAAAAAGAAAATAACAAAGTATACTATATCTGTTGATACCTTCTTGAAATATGTTGGAAGTGATATAAAATGAATTTGTGCTAAATAATGTTACTGATTGACTTGCAAATAGGAAATGATAGTATATTTGTGTATTGAGCTTACGCATAAATTGGATATGATGGTGACATCGGTTACAATTATTGATATGTTGGTAGGCTTTGCATGTATAAATTAGGCGATATTTGTCTGATTAACTAAATTGCAATCTTTGTGTTTTACCCACACTGAATATCAGTACTTTCGTCATTCAAATGCAAAGTGAATCTAGTAATACCATGAGACCAGGATCTTGATGAGTTCTTAGCACAATTTGTTTGCTCTATTGACTATATCCGTCTAATATATGATTTAGAGTTAAACACCTTCATACAGTTGATGGTTCTGGTGAAAATCTCGGATGGAAACCAGGAAGTCAGTCTGATTCGCCCTTTAAATCATTCGTAATTTCAATTGACATATCCAATATCTCACGGATATCCGCATACCCGAATCATTCATGATTCTTCATATATACTCTTCACAATTCATATGAATCAATATGATTCCGTACTATCTCAGAAACCAAGACAATGAATCAAAATGATTCTGAATCAATATGATTCCATTCAAATCCACTTGGATTATTTTTCCTGTGCTAAGAACGCAACCTTCATGCTGGTGATTGGATCATGATCTGGTGAAATTTTTTGTTGATTCTCAGTTCTTTCCATCTCTATTATGGGGTACAAATTGTATTGATTAATCTTACCTTAACTGTCACACAGTATTTTCTAAAACATGATGCATGAGTTTATGTGGATTAATATACTGGCAATCAATGTTGAACTGAGTAGATCCTAACTTGATATGAAGTGTGATTAAGACAGTGTGCATTTATGATCCTATGTCAATTCAGTTTATCAACGTGAGAAAAGGCTGGTTTTTCTGAAAAATATGTGTGTGTTTTTGTTTTAGTATTTTGTATGAAGTATAATTTGTTTTTTCTTTGTTGTTGTTTGTTGTTTTTTCTTATATTTGAAATCATTAAAATTTTGGAACCGGTCTTAATGATATCAGAATGGGATAAGCATAAGAATAAAATTCAAAATTTCACAAGTAAAAAGTTTTTGTCCGAAATCTTTTGTCCAAAATTGTTTTCGATCGAAAAGTTGTATGCGAAAAGTTGTATGCGAAAAGTCTTTTTATCCGAAATCTCAAAAGGTATATATATCTACTTTTCGATCGAAATTATTTCACCACCACTATATGAGTTTTCTAGCATGATTTTTGATTTTACCAAGTATCGTGTTTTCGTGCGAAAACTTTGAGCAAAGCTGAAAGTGATTTCGGGGTAAAGTTTCCGACATCAAGGTATGTTTTTCTGGATCCTTAGAGTAAGATTAGATAGATTCATGACCTTATAATTTAAATATTTATGAATCGTCCGAAAACTTGTATGAATTGTCCGAAATCTTTGATGAATTGATCGAAATCTTTCTCGGATGGAAATGAAGAGTCTCCAACTGATTTGTCCGATAAGGTTTTCGATCGAAATTGTTCTCGATCAGGTTTTATGTGAGTTTTCATCCAAAAACTTTTGAGTTGGAAATTTCTATAAAGAAATTGTTTTCGTTCGAAAAGGATGTTTAACAGGAGTTTTCGAGCAGGAGTTTTCGGATAAGAGTTTTTGATCGAAATCTTTGGAGTTGGCAAGTTTTGGATTTTACTTGATTTGCGTTACTTGTCTTGAACAACTATGAACATGTTAAAGTTTGACTCAAGGCACACCATATGTCGCGTTTGATAGCTAGCACTAGAAAATCAAGAGGATATGAAGAAATAGTTCGGTTTCTTATATCAAGAATTCTAACATCCATATCAACACAAGTTACTGTTAATGAAAATCAAATTCGAGAATTCTGGAACAACGTTGAATATAAGCATGTTAACAAGGAGATCTGGATAGAAATTATAGTTGTGGAAAGAGGATTAAGATTACTTAACAAGTTATCAGAGAGGTTCTTAATTTCAGAGATAATGTTAGTTTTCCATACAGAATAAGTTACACACGTGTGATGCAGATAATCAGAGAAATGGGTTATGAAGGAGACTTTCGAAGAAGGCAAGTGACAAAGACTTTGTTAGGGAAACAATGGAGGTACTTATTACATGTATTTATTCATTACCTTGGACCGAGGACAGGAGCATTTGATCAAATTGGTGAAATGTTTAGTAGAGATTTAATTTGTCTGACAACTCACCGTAGATTCAATTTCTTAAGAATGATTTTTGAAGCTATGATTAATAATTTTGTGGGTCCAAGATAGAACAACAAGTTTCTGCTTTATCCAAGATTCTTACAGATGATAATCAATACACTGTTACCTGATCTACCTAATGATGGGGTTGAGCTACCATTGGATCAAATGACAGAAATAATTTTCAGTAGCATGAACACCATAAGGAAGAAAAGCAAGTTTACTGGGACAGTGACACCTTTGTTTCCAAGCATGATTGAAGAGAATCCTTATCCCGAGTTCGGTGTAGAAGATGGATTGAATGATATTCAAGGTAGTGAAGTAGAGGATAATGATGGTGATGATGAAGGAGGTGATGATGATGAAGGTGGTGCAGGTGGTGATGATAGGAATGTAGTTCAAGAAAATCCTGAAAATGTTCAAGCACCTGTCATTATTCCTGAAGTTGTTACAGAGGTTCTGGTTGAGAAAGAAACTGTTGATGAGCCAGTTAAAGAAACAGAGAGGGTTCAAGAAAATGAAAGTTTTGAAACACCAGAAGTTCCAGCAACTGCAACTGAAACTCCAATCAAAAGAAAAGCTACTGAATCTGAAAAGGATGTGCCTTCTAGACCTCCTCCATCTAAGGGTATCGTGATTAAAGAACCAGAACAAAAGAGATTGAAGACTATGGAATAGAGGTACTCAGGAAAGGGAAAGGGCAAAGAAGTTCAAGATCCTGTTAAACAAAAGGCTTCTAAAGATTACAAACTAATGGATGAAGAGTTTTTGAACTTTATAACTCAAGAAACTACAAATATTATAAGTCAATTGAAGACTCAAGTTTCAAATCTTCAAAGCAGAGAAGCTACAAATGAAGGAGAAATTAGGGAGTTAAAGACAAGTGATTCCAAGAAGCAAAAGCAGTTTGATGAGCAACAAGTACAGATAGATAATTTGCAAAGCATTGTGCAAGATCTTATCAAACGTCTTGGAATGTATGTTTTAATTCCGAATGTCACTAGTCAACCCATGCAAGAGAATAAAGAACATCAACAACCTTCAACAATAAATCTTTCACTACATACTGAATCTCCAATTAACGGAGCTGATCTTTTTGGTTCACAAGATATGTTTGATGTTGATTCACTTATTAATCAACAAGGTGAAGGAATGGAGGTAGGAGATGAAGATAAAGAAAAGGAAGAAGATGAAAAAGAGGAAGATGAAGATGTTATTATTACAGATATCAAGAGAAATGATGCAGATCCTTCTGACGATGATGATAGCAGTAGTGATGGATCTGGAATTAGTGGCAGTGGAGCAAATAATGAAGAGTCAAGTGATGACAAAGATTCTGATGCAATTTATGAGAAACATGAATATGAGGAAAAACAAACGTATGTTGAATGTGACGGGAATGAAGTTGGAAGATTGGATAAAGTAGTAGATGAGAAAATTCCTTTTGATGAATTATTTGAAAAAGGTGAAACATATGAAGCTCAAAAGGATTCTACTGTAAAGAAAGCTTCTTATGATAAAAGCTCGTGGTGGAAAATTGATGAAAAACCGTCAACTGTTGAAAGAATTACTCAAAGAATATGGAATCTAACAAAGGCTTTGAATAGATTGACCTTGGGTTGGAAATTTGATAATGATAAGAAGATGTATGTGATCAAAAAGGTTGCTGGTGATATTCAATATCTTCATACATGCTATAAGTTACAGGCAATACCAAGATGGGATATAAGAGATCTGAGTCGTTTGAAGATGATTAATGAATCAAACAATACTCGAGCTTCTGCTTTTGAAGTACTTCTCAGGAAGCAATGTAATCAAGATAGTTTTACATCATTTCAGCCTCAAATTCCTATACGAAGAAAGATCAAGAAGAAATACAGAACAAATGAGAAGATCAAGTATAAATACATAGTTAAACCGGCTGATACTGTGACAGCCGTGTATATACCTGATAGAAGAGAGAACTTCATCAAGGATTTTGACAAGTGGTTTTATGATTCTTCATCACATGAAGCAGTTATTAAACAAAGGGGACTTCCAGAAGTCAGATTTTTTTATCCGATGGATCTATTCAGTTTTTCAGATGAAGATATAAAGATTTTGTATTATAACACGATTCAGTGTGATATGAGCTTAATGATAAAGAACAAAGAAAAGTTGTATATGAGAGTGGTGTCTCGTTCTTTATCTCTAAGAGCTGAAGCTAGACTTATCAAGAAAAGGTTACAGGATCTGGATTTAAAGAAAGTGAAGCCTGAGAAAAAGCAGGATGCAGACAAGACATAGAACTTGGGATTCAATGGAGTAGGGGGAGATTGTTGGAACCTAGTAGTCCATCGAATTCAAGTTTCTATTTTGATATATGCTCAAGTGTAAAGTTTTTGACCAAAAACTTTATCGATCAAAAAAGATTTCGATCAAAACCTTTTTCGGATGATCAGAGTTTTCGAACGAAATCTTATTGCTATATATATGTCTTGTATTTGAAAGCTAGATAGAACTAGAACTTGTATCTGATTTGTATCTCTGTTTTCATAGTATTGCACTACTGATTTGTACTGATTCTCTAAGTGAATACAAGACGATGTTTGATGATTATCTCAGTTTGATGGCGTATTATCTTAGATTCATTGTTTGATTCGTCGGTTTTCAATCTTAGAGTCACTTTGATTGATTCCGCCTTTCCAAGAGATTGTTCGTTATTGTGTTGCTTGGAATATTGCAGATCAAGGGGATTCACAGAGACCATTGTTGAACTTCTCCACTATCGCCCAGTCAGACATACTATGTTAGGGACATCGGCTCAACAGAGCGTTCAACCGCTCCCAGGGCATGTGATAAGGCCCGTCAGGGTCCATACGGAAGGAATGGATCTGATCCCTAAGGCGAGCAGCCTTGGAAGGTGGATAGTACTTTTTTAAGAAACTTGGCTTGTAGATCCTCCCAGTGGTGATAGAGTTATGGGGGAGGGTATCTAGCCAAGTGGCAACAGGCCCATAGAGCGAGAATGGAAAGAGACGCAAGTATATCATGTCCCCAGACACACCAGTGATATTGAAGGTATCACAGATTCGCACGAAGCGGGACAGATGTCCTGGTGCATCCTCATCCTTGAGGCCATGAAATTGAGTGGAATGAGTTATGGTACTCATGACATGTGATGGGACTTGCCAACTTTTTGTGTTCAAAATAATCGGGCGGGTGATCGGAGATCTCGCCCCAGTAACACCATCACTAGCTCTCTGGTGCATGGTACGTCTCGCTGGTGGGTCAGTGTCGCCCATTTTGGGAAAAATGACAGGGCTAGTATCACGTTCCTGGTTTTTACACAACGTCTTCAAACGCTCCCGAAAGTCACGGGTGCGCTCCTGAAGCTCTTGCTCGGGCTCTGAATAAGCTGAAGACAAATAAGAAGGACTCAAAAGACAAAAAGACTCGATCCTATATTAAGACACACAGATAGCAGACAAGACAAAGAATACAATAAAGACTCAAGATAAAAGAAAGAAAAATAAATCAAAATTCACACAAAGAACTAATCAAAGCTAATATTGCTATTGCCAAGTGTCCCCGGTAACGGCGCCAAAAACTTGATGTCGCCCAGACGGTCTATAAAAACTATAAATAAAAACCTAATCCAGACTCCTAAGTAATAAATGGAATACCTATGAACTAGAACGCACTGACATGCAAGTGAACCTATCGAGTGTAGCACAACTTAATGGTAAACCGGATTATCGAACCCTAGAGACACTGAATAGCTAAATTAGACACTAACTCGAACCATGGATAATGGTTTAGGTGGTTTCCTACACTACTGATTAAACTACTAAAGAAATCAAGTGATGACATATGAACGACTCTAACTATCAGAACAGGAACTCGGAAATATCAGGAATGAGAGGAACACTACCTAGGTCGGAATCCTACTTACAAAGCCAAAACTTCTACCGGTTAAGGAAACTATGATGGACTGGTTTTCTAAGGATAACAACTAAAGACAACCTAGTGGATCCCTAATCACTCTCAGGGTGTCACCAACAATGAAACTCTAAAGATGCACAATGCTCACCAAATAGTCGGATCACCTTTCAGTCTCTCTAACGATGACAATGTATCCAACAGACAGATCACCTCTCGGTCACACTGTCTATAATACATCACAGATGCACGGGGTAATCTCAGATCAACAAGCTATGACTCGGACTAGCAACAATTACTAAGAACCTAAGACAACTTCCTCTTAGACAGTTAACACTCAGAATCCTAACAACGAAGACTAACCGATTTGTCACACCCCCAAAATTCACTAACGGAGTTCTACCGTTAGGAGCATAACAAACCAGGATCTCAGTCATTAGTTATATCAAACGACACTATATGAGACTTAAAAAGTCATAACATAAATGTTCAGAGTTAAATGCGGAAGCGTAAACGTTAGAATGAAATCAAAAGTAATTACACGCAACAAGCGTCAATTAATGTAAATAAGTAAAACCGTTTAAAGTGCTTGAAATGAATAATATGACAGTAGGACTCCATGCATGTCCTAAGTGTGCAACCTGTGCCAAAGCGACCTGAGAAACATGTAAGAAAAAGTGTCAACACGAGGTTGGTGAGTTCACAGGTTTGTATGTAAATAAACTGTTTGAATGTTGCTGGATCCACATACGTAAGTCTCACACCTATTGCTAGCTAGACAATGTACAAGTTACTCTAAGCGTTTGCAACCGAAGCTGACTGTTTATGTTTGAGATGCCTTCCGCCATTGCTAACATAAAAAATGGCAAGTGTTTAGGACAATTTACACCCGTTAGACCTCCAATCAAGTTAGAGCGACTAACCCGGGTGGGGTTTGTCAAACCCAGTAGTACTACTCAAATTTCCTCGCTATACTCCATATATTAACGGTCCGAGTGTGTAAGGACTTTGCATGTTATGTTTGCACTTAGGTACACAAGTGTTAATGAAATACTATGTGATCCATGTCCGTGTGTATGTCTCTCCCTGGCTGGGAGACAAGTAACGGATTCCTGTTCGTATGCATGTTTCTCCCCAATGGGAAAACAAGTAAAATACAGTTTGTTTGTATGCATGTTTCTTCCTAATGGGAAAACAAGTGAAATGATGTTTGTGTATATGCATGTTTCTCCTCAACAGAAAAACAAGTAAAATAATGTTTGTGTGTAAGCATGTTTCTCCCCCAATAGTAAAACAAGCAAAAAGGGGCTGTGAAACTCACTTGAGTCTGAGTAGAGCGTAGTAAATAACACCGCTAAAGGATACAATAGAGCCACAAGAAGTTTCCTGTGAACAGTCTATGAATTCCCTAGAATTACAAGTACAATAGTTAGGGACACAATGGGATTTGTGACGACGACACAGAAGATTTGAATGCCCTAAAGTGTACGTAGCACCAACGAGTAGACGAACGTGTCCACGGGAATGAGGGTTTCTTAATAAAATAATTATTAAGCTAAATAAGTTTCGTGTCGAGCATTTCTGATTGCGAATACTATTAGTAAATAAATATTCATGCGGTTGTACCATTTAAAATGGTTTAGGAAAATAATATAACTAAATATATTATTTTTAAGTTCGTAAGATTAAAATAATCATTTGTGTGGCAAAAATAATAAATATATTATTTTTATTCGAGTATAAAACCGAGGGTAAATAATATAAATAATTATATTATTTAATAGTTTAGAACGTTTCATAAAGTTTATAACCGTGGTAAAAATAATATAAGAATATATATTATTTTTAGTTAGAGTCACGGGTTGAAAATAATATAAATATATTATTTTATTCGGAGTCGTGGTTTGAAAATAATATAAATATATTATTTTATAAGTGAAAATACTATTTATAAAATTAAACCCGAGCCTTCGGGTGTTTTCCGGGGCTAAAACACTTTTATATATTAATATAATAATATTAGGAATGATTTTTATTAATTAAATATTCAGGAAAAAGTCTCAAAAAGAATGCAGGAGACCGGACTCGAACCCGGGTCTCCTGCGTGAGAGTAGTGAGCCTTAACCAAGTCAGCCTACTAGGGTATCACGACTAAACTCGGTTCCATGTGATTATAACATACAAGTCCCAATGGTTCTACCCCCAAAATATGCCTACAATCGAATCCCAGCCCTGAATTCCATCAATCCGGTCGTGATATGACCAGATTATAGAGGGGATTTGATTATTCAAGTTATACGAATGTGTGGGTGATTTTAAATTGAAAACGATGAGTTACAAATCGTTTATTCTCAAAAAGAAGTGTCGAAACCCTAGTTTTAGATTGTGAATTCAAATTGATCAAACTATGTGATAAGAATTGTTGAATTAATGGGGTTCTTAAAGATTAAGACTTTTCGAAACTAATGATATAGTTTAATTTTGTTAAAATCAAGCGTAGGTAGGATTTCGATCACACAGGAACGTATATGAACCCTAGATTCGATCCAGTTTCAATTTGATGATATAAATCCTGAATTTCATAGGGCTTTTAATGGGTAGGTGAAGGCGAATCTAACCATACCCATTGATTGGATTGAGGTCGAGTCTAGACCCGATTTTGATTAAACCATATTTGGGATGAACCCTGGAATTAGTTTGTGGTTAAATCGGTGTTGTACGGACCGATTAGTAGAGGGCTTTCAATCAACAGATCAAGACGAGTGTGAAGGGGGGGGGGGTTCCAATTACCTGATTGAGTATCGAATTGATGGTGTACGCCTGGAACTGTCTTCGACGGTAAAGAGCTTGATCTCCGGCTATTGTGACTGCTTCTCCGATGGAATTGATGAGTGTAATAGGTTCAAGGATGCTCGATTTAGGTGCGCAGATGTTTATATCGTGAATTGTTGCACGAATTCGACGAATTTGAGGTCGTTTGTTCACGAAACCGACGGTTACAAAATAATTGTCCATTATTGTGTTTAATGCAAGGTTTAAATGAGTTAATTATGAGTGTTAATGATGATGTTCGTGCAAATCGATTATAGTTTCAACTGAGATCGATCATGGCATACGAATTTGGCTAGAAAATGAGCGGGTTGACTTTCAAGAGTCAACAGAAATTAGAAATGGGTTAATTACAACTCTAGTCCCTGTGGTTTTCCTGTTTTGAAGTTTGGAATGTGGCTGTTTCAGTCCCTAAGATTTGAGTTTGGGTTTAGACTTGACTGTTTGACTTTCTAATGTCAACAGGGATACAATTTTGTGAATTTTGACCTCAAAGTCAATGTGATTAGGGTTTAGACTAATTACACAATTAGTCCTTGTATTTAGGGTTTGAGGGAATGGGTTGTGTTAGGTTAAATAGGTTAACTTTTAACTGAATTTAAATAACGGAGTTAGACTAAAAAGTCCGGATTGTCACATCATCCCCTAGTTGAAAGAATTTTCGTCCAGAAAATTAAAATAAATTTTTTTTTTCTGAGGTGTCACATCATCCCCTAGTTGAAAGAATTTTCGTCCAGAAAATTAGAATAGTAACTTAAGAGTTTGACGTGGATTGCTTGAACAAATGCGGGTACTTGCGAATCATTTGATCCTCGCGCTCCCAAGTGAATTCCGGTTCGCGTTTCGAGTTCCAACGAACTTTGACAATAGGGATTTTACTGCGTTAGAGCGTTTTGATTTCCATATCCATGATTTCTACCGGTTCTTCGATGAAACGCAAATGTTCATCGATGTGTAGTTCCTCAAGAGGAACCGCGAGTGTCTCGTCTGCTAGACATTTCTTCAAGTTCGAGACGTGAAAGGCGTCGTGTACACCACTAAGTCCTTCACGTAGGTCCAGTTGATACACTACTGGGCCAATTCTCTTCACTATTTTGAACGGTCCAACATAACAAGGATTCAGTTTGCCTCATTTCCCGAAGCGAATTACACCTTTCCAAGATTGGACTTTCAGAAGAACCATGTCACCTACTTGAAATTCTAATGGCTTACGACGTTTATCGGCATAGCTCTTTTGATGATCACGAGCTGCCACCATACGGTTTCTAATTTGAACGATATTTTCAGGGGTTTCGAATACAAGTTCGGGACCTGTAAGTTGGCTATCCCCAACTTCAGCCCAACAGATAGGTGATCAGCATTTCCGTCCATATAATGCCTCGAATGGTTTTACTTTGATAATAGTGTGATAACTATTATTGTAGGAGAACTCCACTAAAGGTAAGTGAGACTCCCAAGTGTTACCGAAATCGATCACACAAGCTCGTAGCATGTCCTCTAAGGTTTGGATGGTACTTTTCGTTTCACCATCAGTTTGAGGATGATACACCGTACTCATGTCTAGACGCGTACCTAAAGCTTTTTGTAGAGATTGCCAGAAATGTGACATGAATCGAGCGTCTCGATTCGAAATGATAGAAATTGGCACTCCGTGTCGAGAGACTACTTCTTTCAAGTAAAGACGAGTAAGTTTTTCCATCTTGTTAATTGCTTTGATGGCTAAGAAGTGAGCAGATTTTTGTCAGATGATCGACAATTACCTAGATGATTTCACTTCCGCTAGGAGTTTGGGGTAATTTGGTGATAAAATCCATAGAGATTTGCTCCCATTTCCACATAGGGATCTCTGGTTGCTGTAGTAGGCCAGAAGGCTTTGGGTATTCTGTTTTGACCTTTGCGCAAGTCAGGCACTTGCTCACATAGGTGGCTATATCAGCCTTCATCTTTGGCCATCAATATAGCACCTTTAGGTCATGATACATCTTGTCAGAACCTGGATGAATAGAGTATCGAGATTTGAGAGCTTCATCCATTAACAGTTCCCTTAAGTTCCCGTACTTTAGAACCCATATTCGCTTTGCAAAATAGTGAATACCGTCTGATTTAACCCTAAGTTGTTCTGCCATACCGCGCGTGACTTCTAACAGTAGATTCTCTTCTTTAAGGGCTTCGAGTTGAGCACTACAGATTTTGTCAGGTAATCTGGTGTGGATGGTAAGCTGTAATGCTCGAACTCGTTTGGGTTTGGTGTCCTTGCGGCTTAGGGCATCGGCTACCACATTAGCCTTAACCAGATTGTATTTGATTGCACAGTCATAGTCGTTTAAGATTTCGACCCAACGACGTTGTCGCATGTTCAACTCTTTCTGTTCAAGGATATGCTGAAGACTCTTGTGATCGGTGTAGATAGTGCATTTGGTACCGTACAAGTAATGTCTATAGATTTTCAAAGCAAACACTATAGCTCCCAATTCTAGGTAATGGGTAGTGTAGTTTTTCTCATAACTTTCAATTCACGGGAAGCATATGCGATAACCTTTTCGCGTTGCATCAACACACAACCAAGGCCTTGAATAGAGGCATCGCAATACACTACGAAGTCAACCGTTCCTTCAGGAAGAGATAGGATAGGTGCACTACAGAGTTTCTATTTCAACAGTTAGAATGTGGATTCTTGAGTTTTGCTCCAGTTATAGGGTTTACCCTTTTTGAGTTAGAGTAGTGAAAGGTTGAGCAATCTTTTGAGATTCCCTCGATGAATTGACGGTAGAAGTCAGCCAATCCCAGAAATTGTCGCACCTCTGTTGGATTCATCGGTGCTGTCCGATTCTTGATGGCTTCTACTTTAGATGGATCGACATGTATTCCTTTCTCGTTGACTACATGTCCTAGAAGTTGAATCTTCGCGAATACAGAATTCGCACTTAGAGAATTTGGCATACAATTGCTCTTCTTTTAGCAATTCAAGGATTAACGTAGGTGCTCCTTATGTCCTTCCTTGTTCTTAGATTAGATGAGGATGTCATCAATGAAAATGATGACAAACTAATCAAGGTAGTTTTACACACACAGTTCATGAGGTCTATGAACACTACGGGTGCGTTGGTTAGCCCGAATGGCATGACCAAAGACTCGTAATGACTGTACCGGGTTCTGAATGCAGTTTTAGAGATGTCCTTGTCCCTGACTCTCAGTTGATGATAACCGAATTGAAGATCGATCTTTGAATAGAAACTTGACCCTTGAAGTTGGTCAAATAGATCGTCAATACGAGGTAGAGGGTAACGATTCCTGATGGTTACTTTGTTCAGCACACGGTAGTCGATGCACATACGGAAAGTTCCATCTTTCTTCCTGACGAATAAGACTGGAGCTCCCCATGATGATGAGCTGGGTCTAATAAATCTCTTATCTAACAACTCTGGCAGTTGTGTAGATAACTGTTGTAACTCACTAGCTGTAAGTATGTACGGTTCCCGAGCAATCGGCGCTGCTCCAGGTGCTACGTAGATTTGAAATTCTATTTGACGGTGAGGTGAAAGACCAGGCAGGTCTTCGGGAAATACTTCCGGAAAGTTTAAGTAGTCGCGTTCAACCGATGGTTGGCTGGTTTAAATCCTCGTTTTCTAGTGTCATCGGAACAATGGGATCATTTTGCGAAGAAAGAAGTCCGTTCACAGCGTTGGACATCCTGGGGTATAAATCAAATTAGGCTGAGGATTAGTCACAGGATAAGGTAATAGAGTCAAAGGGAATTTATTGTTGGAGTATAAGGGATAACCTGTTAGCTTGGAAAGAATTCCTCAAATTATGTGTACATAGTTGGAGTCGGTGGGTTTTACCCTGAGGTTCTACTAGAGTTTCACTCTAGGTGGTTCCATTGATTAAGTCTGAATGAGAGTCGTAAGGTCACTAAGACTCTTACATGAGTGAAAATAACACGATGGATAGATCACAGATTAGGACCATTTATCCACACAGTAGGTTTCACCAGGATTTACATGCACCTCAAATTACTATTTGTGCACCCGTAATGATAATTTGCTTTGCATGCTCACCCTAGCTTCTCCCTGTCCTGTGTCAAAATGTCCCTCAATTTTTTTATTGCCGAGTACAAAGTGTTGTTACAGACGATTTGACAGGCTCATTCATCAACCCTAAGTTGGTCAACTAGGACTAACATCAGGATGAGTAGTCAGGAATCGTTTGATCCGAGTATTCACTCGAGTTGGAACATAATACGAGAGTCCAATCCAGTGGATTGTAGATGGGAACATGTACATGAAATGCTGCTTCGATGAGCGAAACTAGTTCATGAATGTGTTACTGGAAGAGGAAGAGTAGCTGTCCTTCAAACGGAGTCAGGATTGGGTTTGAGTATGCAATGAGCAAGGCGTTCTCAACCTTGTGGTCAATCTATTCTCAACAGAATATCGATCAAAGCGCGAGCCCACGGTTCGGGAAAGTGATTACATCTACGTGTCAATGGATTCTGCAATGATGCGTGCAACAGTCTTCCTTTACACGGCGTATTGTTGCTAGTAGGTACAGTTGGGACTCGCCTCCGACGATCCCAACTCCCAAAGAGATATGTGCTAGTTCTGTGTGTCGTCCCCAACACAAACTTGAGAAGACCCACCATTCCCTGATTGTGTCCTCGATAGGATCAAGCCGTTGTCATCTTCGGCAATGATGGTGTAACAAAGATGCAGATGATGGTGGTGTGAGTGACTCCTCCGAAGGCTTCGACTCGCTGCCCACGGACGAGAATGGATGTTGTTCTGATGACTCCCCGAGTGTCGCCACCGGGAATGATGATATAGTGAGAATGACGTGTTCCTCGTCAGAAGAGGGTGATATGGATGTTGTCATTATGCCTTCAATGCAATGTATGTATGGATACCATGTGTATCATGTATGAGTGTCTGTGTCATATAACTAATGCATGTGTGCGGTTATAGTCTACTATGCAATCCTAGTTCTCTATAACCAATGGCTCTGATACCAATCTGTCATGCTCCTAACGGTAGAACTCCGTTAGTGAATTTTGGGGGTGTGACACGATTACCTTTCACCTTTCAGGTATCGAGATAAGATGAACACTCAGTCTAATTTAATCTCAATCACAGTTCCTATGGAATACTACGTCCAGCAAACCACACAAATAATCACAAACACACAGTCTATGATCTAGATACGCTATCCAAACTGAAAAACATTCACAAATAGCATACGGAACTATAATTAATCATACATCTGAATTGAACATGCATATTCATCATAATTATTAACATGAGATTGTTTACAAAATCATTAATCCATTAATAGATCCAAAAACCGATAAAAACCAAGACTTTAACAAGAATTCATCATATGACCTAGGCAGTATTAAGGTTTTAGCCAAAGATCAAGCTTAAAACATCCATAACAGAAGTAAAAGAACAATACATAGGTTCAAACACAGAAATCAAAGATAAAGATCACAACTTTGAAAACGAATAAGCTAATGCTAACGAACCTGGATCCGAAAGCTCCAATTTTGCACTTGATTTGCTTTCCAAACTCCTGAAATCACCCTAAGGAATTGCTCTGATGGCCAAAAGATCGAACCCCTGTATAATGCCATTCAAATTCTATTTTATTCATAAATTAGGGTTTTTCATGGATTTTATGTCTCTCGCGTATCGCCAAAGACTTGGTTGGGTTCCTTGCGTACCATGAGGAACAAATTAGTCGGGCCCCGTTTAGAAACTCCTCGCGTATAGCGAGACATGCATGGTCCATCTTCGCGTACCGCGAAGAGATGATTTTCCCACTTTTTGCAATCTTTTTCTTGGGACTTGTTCTCGTGCTCGGTACCTTCATGATTTCCCTAGATAGCGAGACATGCATGGTCCATCTCGTGCTCGGTACCTTCATGTAACCTGACATGGACTCAAAACAAACCAAAGCAAGTAAAAACGTACACAAAACTATCTATAACGCACAATTACAAAGGAATAAAGATGTGTGCTTTGCACTACATCAAACATCCCCACACTTAACCTTTTTTCATCCTCGAAAAAGTCTGCAATGGAATAACAACTGGAATCTAAGTTTTAACAATCTTATATATCTTATTAGCACAAATATACTCACTCGTTAAAATGCAATAATCATTATTTCTATCTGATTAAACCCAACCACCACCTTTCAAGCCCCCGATTTGTGTTCTAATTCCATTTTATACAGCTTATCAATCAATCGATGGGACTCATACTCAAAAGCTACATGTCTACCTAATCCCATCTCAAGGTCATGTCTAGGCCTGAGTTAAACCATATAGATTTACCCACCACGTTAAACTAAAATTTACATGTTTAAGAAATTAAGGTGAATTAATGGATGAAAATGAGCATTAAATTAAGCAAATGAACCTTGTCTAGAGGCGTTTCAACCAAGTCGCTATCCCGGAGGGTAACACATAGACTACAGTCCTAGTCAATGAAGCACTCAAGAATCACTTAGTGGTGTTTCAACCAGGTTACCATCCCGGAGGGTAACACATAAGCAAAACATTCAATTCTAATCAATTAAGCTCATTAATAATGGAATTATGGATTGCGGGTGCCACCTAAACTCGGATTTATTTTCATAAAAAGAGAGTGGTGTGCAAAAAATTTCAAAAACCTCTAAATTTTAGCTTAACATGGTACCTATCACCCTATGTTGACAGTTTCAGTTTTACCGACATACCCACAAGATGTCATGATTTAATTCAATTATTAATCCTGAACAACACTCACAAGCTATTTAAGCTATGAAATTGGTTGGGTCTACCAAAACATCACTAACTATATTCGTTTTCTATTATTTATATTCATTTAAACTCAATAGCAGATCCAATTCTACAATCATTTTCCATTTTTTATGCAAAAACTTTTACTTTCGAAGGACATTTTTTTCAAAATTTTCATTTTTTTTGTATTTTTGTATTTTTAATAGAAAACAGACTATACAGACTCACTAAACCTAAGAAAGACGCAGTCTCCCATCCCCACACTTGAAACAAACATTGTCCCCAATGTGAACCAAAAAACAACGAAAAATAAAAGATACAAAAATAAACAGGAAAAGACTAAGCTGGTAATGTATCCAAGATCTTGTGTCAAACTTTGCTCTTCCACATGTGCACTGTATAGCATTTCGGTCATGGTTGCACAACACTCTATCAGGTTGCCCTTACAAATTAAAGATCCAAATCGACCCCGCCCGAATGGAGATTTAGTACTGGCAGAGCGATCAATACCTGCACAATGAAGTTCACACAAACCCAACGCGTTAAACCTACACAAGGTACATACTCAATTAAAATAAAAGACTCTACTAACTCAATAAGACTCAAGATAGATTAGAGAATCATACCTGAAGAATGACAAACACATAGACATGAATGTCAAAGGCAAGGTGAATCAAGAACAGTCTTTACGTCTCCCATGGTAGTAGATGTAATGGATGAGATGATGGATGGATGGTGGAGTTAATTAGAATGATGGTGAATTTGGTGGTGATGTGATGGATGATAGTGGTAGTTGATGGCGGAATAATGAGATGATGGTGATGAAATATGGTGTAATAATGAATGGTAACGAGCACAGGACACCATGGGAAACAAGAGAAGTGGGAGTGATCCAGGGATCCCCCGGGTACCGCAAGAGGTAGGGCAGCACTCCTCACGTACCGCGAGGAGGCAAGATTTAAGCCGACCACAAAAATTGTCCCTCGCGTACCGCAAGGGAATTTCCTTAGTGCTTCGCGTACCGCGAGTAACCCTTGGTGACAAAAAGTTTTGAGGGTTTTTTATACCTAGCCAAATTTTCACCCTCAATTCCTTCTTCCCCAAATTTCTTAAAAACCTGTTCCGACTATAAAAAACCAAAGTAAAAATACCTGAAACTTCGTTCCTAAAGATTTTCCTCACCGAATCAAGCGCGAATCCCCGCAAGACACACATAAAACAACACACATAAACCAAAAAACACCAGAATGACACTAAAATAAAGCCAAATATTATGCAAACTCTACACCCTCGGGCACTGGCCCGAGAGGCAAATAAGCCTAATCAGGAGGCTTCTCCTTGATTCTAACTAGAATAGCTTGCATTCTACACGGTATCCTAGCTCTCCATACCATAAACAAACAAATAACAACCTCTGAACCTCTGTTACATCTATCACTTCGATCCTTCCACGAAAACTTAAATCTACCAGCCCCGAAAACAACCTGGTTCAAGTACCTTAGCAACTTATCACCCTTAGACGTCCTCACACTTGGGGTTGGCATTATCCTCAAATCAAATGTATCTTTCAACTCTTGAGTTCTCTTACTGGGTGGCCTAGACTTAAGGGACCTAAAACTAGGGGTTGGCTCAGTTTCTACCCCCTCAACATGAACAATAGGAATGTACAAGGGCTCCGGATTGGGTGTTTCTACGGATACGACCTCTAAGCTCTCATCCGGATCTTCAGGATCCTCTACCTTCTCTATCATCCCCACACTTAGGGTCTTGCCGATGATCTCCTCCAGTTCTGCAATCATCTCCTGCATATCATGGGGCACCTCATCACGGTAATCATCCGGCACATCCAACAAACCTTCTAACTCCAACGCCCAATTAGATAACTCTCCTAATTCAGGGGTGGGTTCACCAACTTCTGTGTCTTCTGGATCAGAGACCCGATGGTCTTCCATGAAGGCATCAATCATGCAAACAGAATGGTTTTGCTCACCAGCCTCCATCATGGAATTTGCAGCATCATAGGTAACAAACTCATCCCCCACATGAAGTGTGAGCTTTCCGTCAAAGACATCGATCAATGCCTTTGCGGTGCGTAGAAACGGGCGCCCGAGGATGAGTGGGACTATGTCATCCACATCCATGTCTAGAATGACAAAATCCACAGGGAAGACAAATTTATCTAGTTTCATTAAAAGATTCTTCACTATTCCCCATGGATACTTGACTGAGCGGTCAGCCAAAGATATGCTCATGTGCATCGGCTTAGGTTCACCCAGGTCTAGCTTCTTGTATATAGAATAAGGCATCAGATTGATGCTAGCGCCTAGGTCGTCCAACACGTGGTTCAAGGGCAAACCGCCAAGCAGACACTGGATCAAACGTGACCCGGGTCCGCCAGTTTCTCTGGCAGTTTGTTCTGCACCACCTCAGAGCATCGCTCACATAGGGAGACTTTGGAGACATCCTCCAGCTTCTTCTTGTTGGAAAGAAGATCTTTTAAGAACTTGGCATATTTTGGCATATGCTGGAGGACCTTAGTGAATGGAAGATTGACCTTAAGCTGTTTGAACAAGTTAAGAGAGTTGTCATACTCCCTTGCATACTTACGAGGTAGCAAGCGCGCTGGTTAGGGAACACGGCTCAGGTTAATCTCGGGGGTCTTCATCTCCACCACTTTCTTCTTCTCCTCTGCGTTCTCGGCGGGATTCTCTATCACTATCTCCTCGTCCACCGGCTCTTCATCCTCTACCGGTGGCTCTACTCTCACTTTTTCTCTTCGAATCCTAGTGGACACGACCATCATTGAAGTATTGGAGTCTGAAGATGGACCTCCCTGTCTATCCTTCAAACTCTTGGCGATGTCTCCCACCATTCGCTGCAGATCCTGGAATGCATATTGTTGATTCTTCAGTAAGGTATCATGAGCATCCAGTCTCTGCTGAGTCTCCTTATCCTTCACCATCAAGTGGGCAAGCATTTGGGTTTGAGTCTCCAACATCTCCTCAATCCTCTTAGTGTTCATGTTGCTCCCTCCAATTGGTCCTGCTTCACCTCCGCCGGCATGCTGATTAATGCGGGCATTAAACCCAAGCGGGTTGTTTCCAGATCTCCATCCCGAGCCATAAGAACTGCTCTAGTTGTTGAATCCTTGGTTCTGGTTTCCCACAAAATCAACATGCTCCTGCTGACTGACGGGGCAGTCCCTGGTGTCGTGGCCTCCTCTGCACACCTAACACCTTTGTGCACTCAGCTTTAGCTCTTTAATTTCATTCGATGTAGTGCAAAGCATGGGATTCATATTGGAACGTGGCTACTGTTGATCAGCTAGAGCGAAGCTCTTGAACATCTCCTCTCATTCTGCAGGTTCTTTCTTATTCATGATATGGCCTCCCGCAGCAGTATTAAACATTTCCTGATTCCCGAAGGTGAGACCATTGTAGAACCTCTCCACTATCGCCCAGTCAGACAGACCATGTTAGGGACATCGCCTCAACAATGCTCCCAGGGCATGTGATAAGGCTCGTCAGGGTCCATGCGGAAGGAATGGATCTGGTCGCTAGGGCGAGCGGCCTTGGAAGGTGGATAATACTTTTTAAGAAACTTGGCTTGTAGATCCTCCCAGTGATGATAGATTTATAGGGGAGGGTATCTAGCCAATTGGCAGCACACCTAGAGAGCAAGAATGGAAAGATACGCAAGTAGATTGTGTCCCCAGACACATCAGTTTTATTGAAGGTATAACAGATTCGCACGAAGCGGGACAGATGTCCTGGTGCATTCTTATCCTCGAGGCCATGAAATTGATTGGAATGAGTTATGGTACTCATGACATGTGATGGGACTTGCCAACTGTTTGTGTTCAATATAGTCGGGCGGGTGATCGGAGATCTCGCCCCAGTAACACTATCACTAGCTCTCTGGTGCAGGTACATCTCGCTGGTGGGTCAGCGTCGCCCATTTTAGGAAAAGGGATAGGGCTATTATCACGTACCTGGTTTTTACACAATGTCTTCAAATTCTCCCGGAAGTCGCGGGTGCGCTCCTGAAGCTCTTGCTCGGGCTCTGAATAAGCTGAAAACTAGGGTGATCCCTGAGAACGAGTACGTTGCATAAACTGAAAGACAAATAAGAAGAACTCAAAACACTGAAAGACTCGATCCTATATTAAGACACACAGATAGCAGATAAGACAAAGCAGACAATAAAGACTCAAGATAAAAGAAAGAAAGAAAAATAAACCAAAAATCACACAAAGAACTAATCAAAGCTAATATTGCTATTGCCAAGTGTCCCCGGCAACGGCGCCAAAAACTTGATGTCGCCCAGATGGTCTATAAAAACTATAAATAAAAACCTAATCTAGACTCCTAAGTAATAAATGGAATACCTATGAACTAGACCACACTGACAGGCAAGTGAACCTATCGAGTGTAGCACAACTTAATGGTAAACCGGATTATCGAACCCTAGAGACACTGAATAGCTAAATTAGACACTGACTCAAACTACGGATAATGGTTTGGGGGTTTCCTGCACTACTGATTAAACTACTAAAGAAATCAAGAGATGACAGATGAACGATTCTAACTATCAAAACAGGAACTCAGAAATATCAGTAATGAGAGGAACACTACCTAGGTCGGAATCCTACTTACAAAGCCAAAACTTCTACCGGTTATGGAAACTATGACGGACTGGTTTTCTAAGGATAACAACTAAAGGCAACCTAGTGGATCCCTAATCACTCTCAGGGTGTCACCAACAAGGAAACTCTAAAGATGCACAACGCTCACCCAATAGTCAGATTACCTTTCAGTCTCTTCAACGATGATAATGTACCCAACAGACAGATCACCTTTCGGTCTCACTGTCCACAATACATCACAAATGCACAGCGTAATCTCAGATCAACAAGCTATGACTCGGACAAGTAACAATTACTAAGAACCTTAGGCAATTTCCTCTCAGACAGTTAACACTTAGAATCCTAACAATGAATACTAACCTATTACCTCTCACCTTTCAGGTATCGAGATAAGATGAACACTCAGTCTAATTTACTCTCAATCATAGTTCCTATGGAATACTACATCTAGCAAACCACATAAATAATCATAAACACACAGTCTATGATCTAGATACGTTATCCAAACTGAAAGACATTCACAAATAGCATACGGAACTATAATTAATCATACATCAGAATTAAACATGCATATTCATCATAATTTTTAACATGAGATTGTTTACAAAATCATTAATCCATTAATAGATCCAAAAACCGATAAAAACCAAGACTTTAACTGGAATTTATCATATGACCTAGGCAGTATTAAGGTTTTAGCCAAAGTTCATGCTTAAAACATCTATAACAGAAGAAAAAGAACAAAACATAGGTTCAAACACTGAAATCAAAGAAAAAGATAGCAACTTTGAAAACGAATAAGCTAATGCTAACGAACCTGGATCCGAAAGCTCCAATCTTCCACTTGATTCGTTTTCCAAACTCCTAAAATCACCCTAAGGAATTGCTCTGACGACCAAAAGATTGAGCTCCTATATAATGCCATTCAAATTCTATTTTATTCGCAAATTAGGGTTTTTTCACGGATTTTATGTCTCTAGCGTATGGCGAAATACTTGGCTAGGTTCCTCGCGTACCGTGAGGAACAAATTAGTCGGGCCCCATTTAAAAACTCCTTACGTACCACGAGACATGCGTGGTCCATATTCGCGTACCGTGAAGTGATGATTTTCCCACTTTTTGCAATCTTTTTCTTGGGACTTGTTCTTGTGATCGGTTCCTTCATGATTTCCCTAGATATTCCACACGAGCTCCTGTAAACCTGATATGGACTTAAAACAAACAAAAAACAAGTAAAAACGTACACAAAACTATCTATAACGCATAATTACAAAGGAATAACGATGTATGCTTTGCACTACATCATCTGCTAACAAATTAGATCGGGGTTTGAACTTCTTCCCTTTCTGTCATCAGTACCACACTGACAGCGCTTGCAGATGCGAATGTATACATAATCAGCGTCTCTCCCGGCCTTGGTGCTGTTAGTGCTAGCAGGTTTGCATAGGTGTGCCTTCATCTCCTGGAAAGCTGTCTCTACCTCTGCCGTCCAGGCAAAGTCATTCTTCTTGAGGCACTTTTTAATGTTGCCATAAATTGCAGTGATCTTTCTGCCATCCGGGATAGGAATCTGTTCAGCGTTACTAGCCAGCCATTTAATCGTTGTACTTCTTTCAATGTCTCAAGGGAAGGCATCTTGGTTATTGCCTCTACTTTTTTCGGGTTTGGGCGTATCCCATCTTTTGTCACCATCACTCCCATGAATTTTCCTTCATCCACCCCGAATGAACATTTCTTTAGGTTTAGCTTCATACCTGCTTCATGGAGTGTTCTGAAAGTTTCTTCTATATCTTTAATCATTCCCGCCTCAGTCTTGCTTTTAATTACCAGATCATCCACATAGACCTCAAGGTTTTTGCCGATCTGTTTGGAAAAAGTTTGATCCATAAACCTTTGGTATGTAGCTCCTTCGTTCTTTAGACCGAAGGGCATTTTGATATAACAAAATACTCCCTAGTCTGTGTAGAATGCTGTTTTTTCCTCATCTTCCGGTGCCATCTGTATTTGGTGGTACCCCTTGTACGCATCCAAAAAATATCTGACTGGAAAATCCACCAGGGATTCCACTTTCATCTCCATCTTGAGCAGGGGATAACAATCTTTTGGGGTCGGTTTATTGAGATCTTTGAAGTCTATACACATTCTCCAAGAGCTATCCCCTTTAGGGACCATTACTGGTTTTGCAATCCAAGATGGGTATTTGACTTCCCTCACTATTCCTGTCTGTAGTAGTTTCCTGGTTTCCTTACATGCGGCCTTGCGACACTCCGGGCCCATAGCTCGTCGCTTTTTTCTGATCGGGGCTGCTGTGGGGTATATGTTTAACTTGTGCTCCATCTAATCTCGTGGGATACCTTCCATATCTACTTCCACCCAAGAAAACACATCCATGTTGCGGATGAGCAGCTGTAGGTCCACATGACTCATCTACAGATAGATCTCGTGACAGGACGTCTCAATAACACGAAGTGCAGAATCCTACCATGTTAACGTTTGTATACGAATTGACAATAGAAACAACAGGTAAATAAACTTTCTCTTTGTATTCCCCAAAACACAGAGTTTACAGAATACAATCATTCAAATCTTCTGATACGCTCTCTCTCTGAACAGAATCTGTAAACACCTATTTATATACACAAACTCTGCAATAGGCGAACTTAACAAGTTCGCCTCAAAGATGCTTAGACTAGGCGAACTTAACAAGTTCGCCTCACATGAAACAAGGCGAACTAGACAAGTTCGCCTCTAGCAGAACTTGTTCTAACACTTAGAAAATATCTATACAATTACATAAAAACATAAAGACAATAAGACCTAAACTATTACAAAGCTTTTGTCATACATTCTATGTCCTAACAGACTCCCCCTTGACAAAAGCTTGATCTTCTGTCTTCAGTATTTATGACGAGCTCTTCCAGTTATCTGGTAATTTGCTTCCTGCGTGCACTCCATATCTCTGACAAATCTCCAACACTCTTTTATACTGCAATCCTTGTTCTCTCCATTCATCAGTAAACATAATCTCATTCTTTCTTAAAGTCCTCTGATCTTTCTTTTAGAAGTTAATAAGATTCATTGCATCATAGAAACTAACAATGACCTTATTATCTTTATCATCAATTCTAGCTTCACCAGTATTCACATCTACGTACCATCTCATATTCCCCAGAAAATCTTGTGGTATTTTCTTCAATGGTATCTTCTATACAGCACGTACTGGCTTGAACTTATACTTCCAGGTCACAATCTCAGTCTTTTGATCTACAATTTTCACTCTTTTTCCTTTCTGTGGATTTAACCTTTCATACTTCCCTGATCCACCTTCTCTTTTAATCAAGTTGGCAATCACATCAGCTAATCCAAACTTTGATCTATTAATCAGTGGTTTCGTAGCTAGACAATTCATTTCACACCTTAGCAAGGTATTGAAATACTTGATCCTAGGCTTTAAGTATTGAACACCATTAGATCTCTTAAAAGCAAACAACTTTGTGTCATCATCATAAAACCAACTGATGATCCTTCCAATACACCTCTCTTTATTCACATATCTTTCTTTCTGAGCATGTTGTATAGGTGACTTGGGTAGTACTTTCATCCAACTGCTAACTATTTTTCTCCACTGTTCTCTAGTCATTCCTGTATTTCTATACATCACAGGTTCTTCATTCGGCTTAGGAGACACAGGATGAGTAGTATCAGCATCAGTATCTATCTTGGATTGAGCAGTATCATCAGGTGTAGTGATATCTTCAACAGAGTCCATAGAATCTGTTACTCATTCATAAGAAAACTCAGGAATAACATCATCTTGGATGAAGTTATACGGTACATTAAGACCATCACTGCCTTCATATGTAACTTTAGTTTTACTCTTTTCTATCTCAATATCTATAATCTCCCCTTCGTCAACTTCATTATCCAACACATCCTCTTCAACGTTATCAAATAATTCATCAATATCATCCAGACATTCTAACTTCTCAGCTTCTTCTTCTTCAGAATCGGCAAAGAATTCCAATAATAAAATTTCTTCATTCACTCTAGAATCATTCTTGGTTCCTTCAATAGTTTGTGATGTCGACTCCCCCTGAGCTCTTGATATGGGATTTACTTCAGCAGCGTATTTACGATCACCCCTAACATTACCACTAGGATCATTGTCGTCATCATCCTTTCATTGAATTGAGTTAGCATGACAAGTATCATGTATCCTTAACTCCACCTGAGCGTCAAGACGCTCAACAAGTTTGGAAACCAATAACTGCATGTCAGCAATCTGTCTAGCTTAAGCCTAAAGGACCAACTATCTTCGAGTATCAGTAGTCACAAGAGTATCTACTTGAGTCTGCAATGCAATCACCTGTGATTCAAGGCAGGTAATCCTTTCAGAATCAGAAGGTTTCGAAGGACCAGCGTCAGATGAGTGTGGAACATGTGGAGAAATCACCAGAGATGGATGTTTAGATGAAGGAGGTGTAACCAGTAAGGATGCAACAAAAGTAGCATCCTCAACTCCTTGAGATGAATGAGCAGCAGCAATAGAAGCAGACATAAGCTTCTAAGCTTTTGGAACTGGATGTGCATCACTATCAGAATCCGAGCTCTCATCGATTAATGTTCTCTTTCCAAGTACTGATCCAGAAGGAGGATTCCGAACAGACTTACGCCTCGGCTTTCTGTCTATAGATTTAATGTGTTTTCCTGCATTAGCCAAAGGCATAGTAGCCAATTTATTATAATGACCTGAGCTAAAGTCTCTAGAGGAATCAGAGTCAGTAGCCTCAGAATCAGGTAAAATAGTATCACCGAAACTCGTATCCACCACATTCCCTTCAGCTTCATGAATGGGTGAGTTCACAGCTTCATTATCAAAATCGTCCATATTCATACCCAAGTCTTGTTCATTTTCTTGAACAACATCTTCCTGAACTGGTTCATTAACAAGAATATGAACATGTTCTTGTGGAAGAGGAACTTGTTGTTGTGCTTGTACCTGAGCTTGAACTTGTTGTAGTTGATTCTGGACTTGTCCTTAAACTAACTCCTCAGGATGAAACCAATTATCATTAGGAGGCTCAATATAATCAGGATTTATTAAATGACCAAACAAAGGAGTTGGAACTGGAATCAAAGCAACATTTTGTTGTTTAACCTTGGTACAATCAGTAAAGATTCTTTTGGACATAGGAGTCAAGGTCAAACGTATTGGATGATATGGTAAATCTGGAATTAAAAGGTTCAGAATCATTTGCAAGAACCTAGGGTACATAAGAAACCCTTGACCTTCTGGAGGATTGATTTGCATGACCAACTCACGGTATATATACAAAGAAAAGTTAAACCGTTTGTTCAGGGTCAATGCAACCATAGCAGCTTGTAACGCACTCTTCAAACCATTAGTACCAGCCTTTCTTGGAGATACATTACGTGCATAAAATACCTCCATTCTCCAACTAATCCACCTTTTCGTGCTTGAGTATCATTTGGTCTGCCTCTGTAGCCCATCCTCTGAAAACACCCCATAATCAGTGTTCTAGGATAAGACATAGGATCTTCATTAGCACCTCCCAATGCCAAAGAAGCACGAATAGTTTCCACAGAAATAGCTACCTCTGTATTATTTACCGTTACACGAAGGACGTGAGGTTCAACATCTGTCTTGATGTACTGTATCCCATAATTGTTGGATATATGGTAAGTTGATGCACGAATCTACGGATAAGGCCACATGTAAACGTGAACGATTCAAGAAATTGATAATTCCTTGGAAATTAACAGCCTCAGACATATTTGGATCTAACAACGCCATTTGATTATGTTTGTACTCAACATGACGAGCCATCTGTAAATGTATTGGACATAGTATCAAACATTAGTAGAAGTACACACACATATATGATACACACATTAGTCATATAACAAATAAAGAAAATAAAAAAAAAATTTCACAAAAAAAAATTACAAGTCCAAACACTGCTTAGCCATTAGGCGAACTTAATAAGTTCGCTTAGTGTTGCAAGAGGCGAACATAATAAGTTCGTCTGAACAAGCTCGCCTGAACAAGTTCGCTTGAACCGGTTTGTCGATACAAATTCAACAGCAGATTCCAAAATGTTCAAATCGCCAAATATTTTCAAATCAATCACAGTATAAGCATCGTTTCACAACAACTAAACAATATTAATCTTCAATTTCAAGATTTACACCCAGAAAAACGTGATTTACTCAGGCAAGCGCATGAACAGCAAAATACGAAGAACACAGGGTTAAAGGAGAAATTTCCCATCGATTTAACGGATAAAAATCCATGAAAGTACCTTAGATAGACTCGCAATTCAAAGCCGATCCAGAAACAGACATGAAAATTTCAATTCGAAACACCCGAATTCAAAATTTCACAAGTTTGCTAAAACCCACTAAGTTCGCTCACAGAAGTTCGCTCACACAGTGAAAATGGTAATAAGGATAAGTTCGCCGGAACAATATATTTATTCACACAATTAAGTTCGCTTCATTAGGCGAACTTGTTAAGTTTGCTTAACAAGCCCAGGCGAACATATTAAGTTCGCTTAATCAGGAACAGACGAACATATTAAGTTCGCTTCAAACCCTTGCCTTGAACAATTTCGTCAATTTTCAACACGTCACATTCTTGTGAACTTCCATCTGTAGCTTGTATCCGATCCAATCCCGAATCATTTTAATAAAAAAATAAAATTTTCATTGAAGATAGAAACAAACTATTTTTGGATTTTATCTGTACAAACGAAATCACACATTTTTGGTTTTTATCTGAGCAAACTGAAACACATATTTTTGGTTTAACATCATGAGCAAGAAGATCATATCAGTATGTGAGCAATTCATCACACAGTCTATCATCAACTATGGGTAACCTATGATATGTAAAAAAATGATATGAAACAATAAAACTCATTCTTATGTACTCGTTTCGTTTTCATTTTTATGTAATTTTGCAATGAATATTTATAAATCCATCATATTCACTTTTCAATTTTTTTAATCAATTTGAATTATACTTGAAATGATACGCAATAACTTTCAAAGTAAACAAGATCAGGTCATGAAATGCTTAATTATTCATACCGAATTTGTAATACAAAGCATGAATTCTTAAGTTGTCAATATTATATAATTTGAAACTATAATCATTTTTCTTCCAATTTCATGTGAGTTAGTACCATTTAGATGAAAAACATCATGTACCCCACATATATGCTAATAGAAATTTAAATTTGCACTATCTTCAAGACATACATAGTTTATTGAAAGACTAGATCAATTTCCAAGATGAAATTATCTCTATTAGCACAAGTATAGAATAGCATATCCCAAATGATATAAGAATCGGGATGATTCAGAATCAAAAGATTCTGATGAATTGGCTTTATAATGAGAATCAATATATTCAGGTAGGAGGATCCAACTATTATCTGGATAATATTCAATGAAATCAGAATAGATGATGTATCTAACTGATCCAAGGGTGAATATATGTTCCAACATATGTTGTTAGAAAACATATCTTAGTTCAGCAACACATTGCATGTTTTTCGGGGCATGGGCAGTGAAGTGAACTGGAAGAGTTTGTGCTAAAGACATAATTAAATATTGGTCTCATGAAATTCTTAAAACCATATATTCTTTATCTGATAATGATCTTTTACTCACACACCCAGGCATATAATGGATTCAAATCACAGATGTAATCATATCATATTTAATTTTCACACTACTATTGGTTCAAAAATGCTTCTAGTCTATTGAAAATTCAAGTTTCAAACTCATATTCAAATTAAAACATATTATCAAGATTAGAGCATTTAAAACACTACCATTTCTCATTTATGCAGACTTTGAAATTTAGATCAAATCAATTTGCTTTAAACTATCATATATCAATGGTCTACTATGGTCATGTGTAATGAACTATTCACTGATGTACTATCATTTCTTCTCTTACTTCAAATGATGTTAATTTTATATTTTCCATTTTGTTTTGAATTTCTATAAATAACAATTTTTGACTGAAATTTAAAATACAGAAATGTAATAAAACAATAAAAGAAATTTAAAAAAAATCTCCCATAAAAATTTGTTTTTGAAAAACTTTTATTCGGGATTGATCATACCGATCATTTTGATCAGAAATTCAAACCTGGTACGATCAAATTCCTTGGTAAAAAGATCAGCAAAATTATCGTATGTATGTACCTTCACCAGCTAAATCAACTTTTTATCTGTACAATCACGGATAAAATGATATCTAATTTCAATGTGCTTTGTTTTACTGTGCTTAACAAGATTATTTGTGATAGACATTGTAACATTATTATCAATAAACATGGGGGTTCCTGTAAAATTCAAACTGTAGTCACTTAATTTTTATTGGATCCACAAGATCTGTGAACAATAACTTGCAGCAGCAATGTATTCTGCTTCACATGTTGAAATGGAGACTGAAGATTGCTTTTTGCATTGCTAGGAAACTAGACGATTACCCAAGAACTGGCAACCACCTATAGTAGATTTCCTGTCCAAACAACAACTACAAAAATCAGAATCAGTATATGCATTAAATTCAAAGTTAGAACCATGTGGAAACCATAGTCCCAATCTTTGTTTTCCTTTAAGATAACGAAAGATTCTCTTTACTGCAATCAAATGAGACTCTTTTGGTTTTGCTTGGAATCTGGAACAAATACACACAGCGAACATTATGTCTGGCCTTGAAGCGGTTAAGTACATGAGAGATCCAATCATTGTAAGGTAGAGTCGGCAATCAACTTCTTTTCCATCCGTGTCAGAATTCAATTTATGATTGATCGGAATCGGAGTATCGTATGGGGTATAGTCCTCCATCTTGAAACGGCTCAATGTGTCTTTTACATACTTGGACTGATGAATAAAGAAACCATCTTCCTTCTGATTAACTTGAACACCTGGGAAAAATGACAACTCTCCCATAGCTGACATCTCAAACTTTGATTTAATAACACTCTCAAACTCTTTGCACAACCCTTCATTTGTAGAGCCAAAAATAATATCATCTACATATATCTGCACCAGTAGGTATTCTCCCCCTACTTTCTTAATGAATAAGGTCGAGTCAATTTTGCCACGGACAAAATCATTATCCATAAGATGTGTAGACAACGTTTCATACAACGCTCGGGGAGCTTGATGAAGACCATAGAGAGCCTTATCAAGCTTTGAAAACTTTAGACGGATTAATTGGATTTTCAAACCCCGACGACTGACACACATAAACCTCCTCCTTGACTTTACCATATAAGAAAGCACTCTTTACATCTAATTGAAACACCTTAAACCCTTTGTATGAAGCAAAAGCAAGAAACAACCGTATAGCTTCAAGCCTAGCAACATGAGCATAAACCTCTGTGTAATCAATTCCCTCTGGTTGATGAAACCTTGTACAACTAAACTTGCCTTATTTCTCACCACAACACCTCGATCGTCTTTCTTGCATTTAAACACCCACTTTGTACCAATTGGATACACACCCTTTGGAAGATCTACAAGATCCCAAACTTTGAGTTTGTCAAACTGAGCAAGTTCTTCCTTCATGGCCTCTATCTAGTTGTTATCACGTAACGCCATTTCGACATTCTTTGGTTCGACCTGAGAAATAAAACTTGAATGTGAGCATACATCAAGAACACCAGTATCCTAAACACCTGTATACAAGCAAGTGGTTTCAATAATAGAACACATTTGCACTCCATCTCGCAAATTCCCAATGATATTTGTAATCAGATGAGCTTTGAGTTCCTTGATTGATGCAACCTCAGGAACCGGCAACACATTAACTTGAGTTGTATCAGATTGAAAAGACATATCCTGGTTAACTGGTATCTCCAAGTCCAGACTTGTAGGAATCTCCCCCATGAGCCTGTGTCGAATTAGAAGGTTCATCAACTAACAAAGGATCAGCAGAAGAATCTTGGAAAATAGCATTGTCGTCCTCACTATCAGACTCTTGTGTTCCCGAACAAGAAGCAACATTAGGATCTGGAGCAGATGTAGAGGGAGCAGATGTAGAGGGAACAGATGATTGTGGAACCGAAGTTGGTAGAAAACCACTATTCTGTGCATCCTGACATGAATCATATAATACAACAGCTTCCTCAGGTGAAATATCAGAAGGTAATTGAAACGACTTGAATAGATTGTCATAATCAAAAGCCCAGTCTGGTCCAATCGCCATTTGAGGTAAAGACCGATTAGAACATTTAATATAAAACCATTCCTCAACCTGACGAGTCTCTTTGTTATAAACCCTCTTGGTAGTAGAATTTGCAACATACCCCAGAAAGATCCCTTCAATATCCTTAGCACTGAACTTGGTTGGGACATTTCTAACTTTCAACAGGGTGCATGGATTACCAAAAGGTAGTAAATATTCCAGATTTGGCTTCTGATTATTAAGCAACTCATAGCATGTCTTGTTGTGTCGCTTAACGGTCAAAACTCTGTTCAAAACGTGACATGCAGTATTCACAGCCTCAGCCCAAAAAGTAACTGGAAGCTTAGAATCTGCAAGCATCGTACGTACCATTTCAACTAAAGTCCTGTTCTTTTGTTCAGCCACTCCATTTTGTTGAGGTACATATCGTACATGCTAAGGCTATTGAAGAGATCTTTCTGGGGTATGTTGCAAATTCTACTACCAAGTGGGCTTATAACAAAGAGACTCGTCAGGTTGAAGAATAGTTTCATATTGACTGTTCTAAACGGTCTTTACCTCAAATGGCGATTGGACCAGACTGGGCTTTTGATTATGACAATTTATTCAAGTCTTTTCAATTACTTTCTGATATTTCTCCAGAAGAAGCTGCTGTCTTATATGATTCATGTCAGGATGTACAGAATAGTGGTTTCTACCGACTGCGGTTCCACGATCATCTGTTCCTTCTACATCTGTTACAGATCCTCATGTTGCTTCTTGTTCGGGAACACAAGAGTCTGATAGTGAGGACGACAATGTTATTTTCCAAGATTCTTCTGCTGATCCTTTGTTAGTTGATGATCCTTCTAATTTGACATATGCTTAGGGGAGATTCCTAGAAATCTGGACTCGGAGATAAAAGTTAATCAAGATATGTCTTATCAATCCGATACAACTCAAGTGGATGTGTTGCCGGTTCCTGAGGTTGCATCAATCAAGGAACTCAGAGCTCATCCGATTACAAATATCATTGGGAATTTACTTGATGAAGTGCAAACGCGTTCTATTATTGACAACACTTTCTTGTATATAGGTATTAAGGATACTGGTGTTCTTGATGTATGCTCACATTCCTGTTTTATTTCTCAGGTCGAACCAAAGAATGTCGAAATGGCGTTACGTTATAACAATTGGATAGAGGCCATGCAGGAAGAACTTGCTCAGTTTGACAAACTCAAAGTTTGGAATCTTGTAGATTTTCCAAAGGGTGTGTATCCAATTGATACGAAGTGGGTGTTTAAATGCAAGAAAGACGATTGAGGTGTTGTGGTGAGAAATAAGGCATGATTAGTTGTACAAGGTTTCAATCAAGAAGAGGGAATTGATTACACCGAGGTTTATGCTCCTGTTGCTAGGCTTGAAGCTATACGGTTGTTTCTTGCTTTTGCTTCATACAAAGGATTTAAGGTGTTTCAATTAGATGTAAAAAGTGCTTTCTTATATGGTAAAGTCAAGGAGGAGGTTTATGTGTGTCAGCCATCGGGGTTTGAAGATCCTATTAATCCGTCTAGAGTTTTCAAGCTTGATAAAGCTCTCTATGGTCTTCATCAAGCTCCTCGAGCGTGGTATGAAAACGTTGTCTACACATCTTATGGATGATGATTTTATAAAAATTCAAAACAAAATGAAAAATATAAAATTGACATCATTTGAAGTTTGAGAAGAAATGATAGTACATCAGTGAATAGTTCATTACACATGACCATAGTAGACCTTTGATATATGATAGTTTAAAGTAAATTGATTTGATCTAAATTTCAAAGTCTGCATAAATAAGAAATGATAGTGTTTTGAATGCTCTAATCTTGATAATATGTTTTATTTTGAATATGAGTTTGAAACTTAAATTGTCAATAGACTAAAAGCGTTTTTTAACCAATAGTAGTGTGAAAATTAAATATGATATGATTACATCTGTGATTTGAATCCATTATATGCCTGGGTGTGTGTGTAAAAGATCATTATCAAATAAATAATATATGGTTTTAAGAATTTCATGAGACCAATATCGAATTATGTCTTTAGCACAATCTCTTTCAGTTCACTTCACTGCCCATGCCCCGAAAAACATGCAATGTGCTGCTGAACTATGATATGTTTCTAACAACATTTGTTGGAACATATTTTAACCCTTGGATCAGTTAGATACATCATCTATTCTGATTTCATTGAAATTTATCCAGATAATAGTTGGATCCTCCTACCTGAATCTATTGATTCTCATTATAAAGCCAATTCATTAGAATCTTTTGATTCTGAATCATCCTGATTCTTATATCCTTTGGGATCTGCTATTCTATACTTGTGCTAATAGAGATAATTTCTTCTTGGAGATTGATCTAATCTTGTAATAAACTGTGTATGTCTTGAAGATAGTGCAAATTTAAATTTCTGTTGGCATATATGTGGGGTACACGATGTTTTTCATCTAAATCGTACTAACTCACATAAATTTGGAAGAAAAATGCTTACAGTTTCAAATTATATAATATTGACAACTTAAGAATTCATGCTTTGTATTACAAATTCGGATTGAAAAATTGAGCATTTCATAACCTGATCTTGTTTATTTTGAAATTTATCACGTATCATTTCAAGTATTATTCAAATTTATTGCAAAAAAAAAGTTACCTGTTTCTGATTAAGCGAGCTTAATATGTTCGCCTGGGGCTTGTTAAGAGAACTTAACAAGTGCGCCTAATGAAGCGAACTTAATTGTGATTAAATATTTTGTTCAGGCGAACTTATTGAGCGAACTTACGGGTTTTTAGCGAACTTGTGAAAATTCTGAACTAGGGTTTTCGATTTGAAATTTTCGTGTTTCTCTCTAGATCGGATTTGAATTGCGAATCTTTCTAAGGTAATTTCAAGGTTTTTTATCCGTTAAATCGATGGGAAATTTAACCTTTGACCCTGTGTTCATCGTATTTTGACAGTCGGTCTGAGATTGATCTGATATGGTGTCTTTTCATGATTAAAACTTACAATTGACGCTTAATATTGTTTCATGGTTGTAAATCGATGATTATGATGTGTTTAATTTGAAAAAATTTCTAGATTTAGACATTTTGGATTATGCTGTAGAATTTGTATCGACAAGTTGGTTCAGGCGAAGTGGTTCAGGCGAACTTGTTCAAGAGAATTTTATGTTCGCCTCTTGCAACACTAAGCGAACTTATTAAGTTCTCCTAAGGGCTAAGCAGTGTTTGGACTTGTGATTTTTTTTTTTTGTGATTTTTTTTTTGATTTTTTTCTTTTGTTTTGTTATATGACTAAGGTGTGTTCTTTGTCCAATACATTTACAGATGGCTCGTCGTGTTGAATACAAACATAATCAAGTGGCATTATTAGATCCAAATATGTCTGAGGCTGTAAATTTTCAAGGAATTATCAACTTTCTGAATCGTTCACGTTTGCATGTGGCCTTATCTGCAAATTCGTACATCAGTTTACCGTATATTCAACAATTCTGGGATACAGTACATCAAAACACAGAGGTTGAACCTCACGTACTTCGTGCTACGGTGAATAATACAGAGGTAGCTATTTCAGTGGAAACTATTCGTGCTGCTTTGGTATTGGGAGGTGCTATTGAAGATCCTATGTCTTATCCTGGAACATTGATTATGGGGTGTTTTCAGAGGATGGGTTACAGAGGTAGACCAAATGATACTCAAGCACGAAAAGGTGGTTTAGTTGGATAATGGAGGTATTTTATGCACGTAATCATTCCATGTTTGTCTCCAAGAAAGGCTGGCACTGATGGTTTGAAGAGTGCATTACAAGCTGCAATGGTTGCATTGACCCTAAACAAACGGTTTAACTTTGCTTTGTATATATACCGTGAGTTGGTTATGCAAATCAATCCTCTAGAATGTCAAGGGTTTCTTATGTACCCTAGGTTCTTGCAAATGATTCTGAATCATTTAATTCCAGATTTACCTCAGCATCCAATCCATTTGACCTTGACTCCTATGTCTAAAAGAATCTTTACTGATTGTACTAAGGTTAAAAAATAAAATGTTGCTTTGATTCCTGTTCCAACTCCTTTGTTTGGTCACTTAATCAATCCTGGTTATGTTGAGCCACCTAATGATAATTGGTTTCATTCTGAGGAGTTAGTACAAGGACAAGTCCAGAATCAAGTACAATAACCACAACAACCGCAACAATTTCACGCTCAGGTACAACAACTACAACAACTACAACAACAACAACAACAAGTTCCTATTCCACAACAACAAGTTCCTATTCCATAAGAACAGATTAATATTCATGTTAATGAACCTGTTCAAGAAGATATTGCTCAAGATAATGAACAATATTTGGGTATGAATATGGACGATTTTGATAATGAAGCTGTGAACTCACCCATTCATGAAGCTGAAGGGAATGTGGTGGATACGAGTTCCGGTGATACTATTTTACCTGATTCTGAGGCTACTTACTGTGATTCGTCTAGAGATTTTAGTTCAGGTCATTATGAGAGACTGGCTGCTTTGCCGTTGGCAAATGCGAGGAAACGTATTAAATCTAAAGCCAGAAAGCCGACACGTAAGTCTGTTCAGAATCCTCCTTCTGGATCAGTACTTGGCAAGAGAACTTTAATTGATGAGAGTTTTGACTCGGATAGCGATGTTATTCCAGTTCCAAAAGCTCAGAAGCTTATGTCTGCTTCTATTACTGCTGCTCATTCATCTCATGGTGTTAAGGATGCTTCTTTTGTTGCTTCCTTACTAGTTACATATCCTTCATCTAAACATCCATCTCCGGTGATTTCTCCACATGTTCCACACTTATCTGACGCTGGTCCTTCAAAGCCTTCTGATTCGGAATGGATTACTTTCCTTGAATCACAGGTGCTTGCTTTGCAGGCTCAGGTAGATACTCTTGTGTCTACTGATACTCAGAGACAGTTGGTCCTTTAAGCTCAAGCTACTCAGATTGTTGACATGCAGTTATTGGTGTCCAAACTTGTTGAGCGTCTTGACGCTCAGGGGGAGTTAAGGATACATGATACTTGTCATGCTGAGTCAATTCAACAAAAGGATGATGATGACAATGATCCTAGTGGTAATGTTGAGGGTGATCGTCAATACGCTGCTGACGTAAATCCCATATCAAGAGCTCAGGGGGAGTCGACATCACATACTATTGAAGGAACCAATAATGATTCTGGAGTGAATGAAGAAATTTTATTATTGGAATTCTTTGCTGATTCTGAAGAAGAAGAAGCTGAGAAGTTAGAATGTCTGGATGATATTGATGAATTATTTGATGATGTTGAAGAGGATGTGTTGGATAATGAAGTTGAAGAAGGTGAGATTGTAGAGATTGAGATAGAAAAGAGTAAAACTAAAGGTACATATGAAGGCAGTGATGGTATGAATGTACCGTATAACTTCATCCAAAATGATGTTATTCCTGAGTTTTCTTATGATGGAGTAACAGATTCTAGGGACTCTGTTGAAGATATCACTACACCTGATGATACTGCTCAATCCAAGATAAATTCTGATGTTGATACTACTCATCCTGTGTCTCCTAAGTTGAATGAAGAACCTGTGATGTATAGAAATACAGGAATGACTAAAGAACAGTGGAGAGAAGTAGTTAACAGTTGGATGAAAGTACTACCAAAGTCACCTATACAACCTGCTCAAAAAGAACGATATGTGAATAAAGAGAGGTGTATTGAAAGAATCATTAGTTGGTTTTATGATGATGACACGAAGTTGTTTGATCTTAAAAGATCTGATGGTGTTCAATACTTAAAGCCTAGGATCAAGTATTTCAATACCTTGCCAAGGTGTGAAATGAATGGTCTATCTACGAAACCACTGATTAATAGATCAAAGTGTGGATTAGCCGATGTGATTGCCAACCTGATTAAAAGAGAAGGTGGATCAGGGAAGTATGAAAGATTAAAGCCACAGAAAGGAAAAAGTGTGAAGATTGTAGATCAAAAGACTGAGATTGTGACTTGGAAGTATAAGTTCAAGCCAGTACGTGTTTTATAGAAGATACCATTGAAGAAAATACCATAAGATTTTCTGGGGAATATGAAATGGTGGTACGTAGATGTGAATACTGGTGAAGCTAGGATTGATGATAAAGATAATAAGGTCATTGTTAGTTTCTATGATGCAATGAATCTTAATAACTTCTCTAAGAAAGATCAGAGGACGTTAAGAAAAAATGAGATTATGTTTACTGATGAATGGAGAGAACAAGGATTGCAGTATAAAAGAGTGTTGGAGATCTGTCAGAGATATGGAGTGCACGCAGGTAGCAGATTACTAGATAACTGGAAGTGATCGTCATAAAGACTGAAGACAGAAGATCAAGCTATTGTCAAGGCGGAGTCTGTTAGGACATAGAATGTATGACAAAAGCTTTGTAATAGTTTAGGTCTTATTGTCTTTATGTTTTTATGTAATTGTATAGATTTTGTCTAAGAGATAGAACAAGTTCTGGTAGAGGCGAACTTGTTAAGTTCGCCTAGTCTCATGTGAGGCGAACTTGTTAAGTTCTCCTAAGCATCTTTGAGGCGAACTTGTTAAGTTCGCCTATTGCAGAGTTTGTTTCTATAAATAGGAGTTTACAGAATCTGTTCTGTAAGAAGAGAGCGAAGCGAAGTATACTCTATAAACTCTGTGTTTGGTGATATACAAAGAGAAGTTTATTTACCTGCTGTTTCTATTGTCAATTTGTATACAAACGTTAATACGGTAGGATTCTGCACTCCGTGTTATCGAGACGTCTTGTCACGAGATCGATATAAGATGAGTCATGTGGACCTACACCGTCAGGCCATAGAAATCGTCCGTCGTAACATAAATCCGTCCGGCAACCTTTGTGAGTCCGCCTAAAACCCGTCCTACCGTCGTAGTCTGTTCATTCGCCCGTCTGCCCAAAGGCATCCGTTTCCAACGCGGCTATTATGTATGCAACCATTCTACATGTAATAAGGCATTTGCTTCAACCGTCCATGAGTGCCTTTTATACGTCCTAGCTTATGAAGGAACGCTTTTGTCCCGGTTGCAAAATAGTCACGTGGTCGTCCGTCTATCGAAGTAGCCGTTAGCTTCATTTCCGTCCATAACGTATACATACATTCATAACATGCACTATATATAATTATAAAGCAAGATTTCATTCATTTACATTATGCCATTCTTTCATTCATTCTTTGTCAACATTAGTTTCGTTCTTTGTTCATAATTCATTTTCATATATATATATATATATATATATATATATATATTTGTATACCACGTATAATCACATTGGCATTCATAGCATTTATTCACTTATTGTATACACTTCAGCCCCAAAACATTTAAAATGATTTGCACATAACATAGAAGGGGCACATAGAACTCACCTGATGAGCTAGTCTCGTCCTGTCCTAACAACGGTCCAATGAGTGCCACACACGATCTGGATTGGTTAATTACACATACATCAGACCTAATTTAAATTACACACTTTTACTTCAGCTGAACTAGGCGAACTTAAGGCTAAGTTCGTTGCCTAAAGTCTAGGCGAACATATAAGAGAACTTGCCCTAAGTTCGCTTGACTTGACCAAGTGAACTTAACCAAGAGAACTTAATCAGGCGAACATAATCAGGCGAACATAAACAGGCAAACATAATCAGGTGAACATAATCGGGCGAACTTAATAGGCGAACATGCTAAGTTCGCCTCTTGATAGCCATATGCGAACATGACAGGCGTACTTGTCAAGTGAACTTGATAAGTTCGCCTCAACCTTGCCAGGCGAACTTGATAAGTTCACCTGTCGAACAGTCTTCTTCCCCAACAAGTCTAAAATTCTTGCATGCTAACCAGATCAGGCCAATCTTACAACTTTCTTTGTTCAAAACTTGCGGTTTTTATTCTAGATGCTAGTCCTAAGCTTATTTTAAATTTTTATCCGTAAAAACGTCACCTATTTAGCTAAAACCCGAAAATCCCAAATTAAACAAAAACTCAGTTTAGGGTCGAATCGTTACCTGGATTGGGATTCTGATTCAGAGGTTTTGCTCACGAGCTCAGTAGTAACGTTCTCCTTTAATTCCGGATCGATCCGTCAACTTTATCTCTCTGGTCCTGAGCTCTCCTTTCTCTCTCTAAATTGCAAATGGTGGAAGTTTGGAAGTTTGAGGCTGTCTTGACCCTTATAGACCTAGGCTTCCCTCGGCCCGTTGGAGCCAGCCCAAGCCCATCCATTTTCCTTTCATTTTTGATGATTAAATCTCGATCGCGTTATTATTTATTTATTTACTAGTTTTGGGATGTTACAGTTATCCGTAGTATGACCTCCTATCTTATGGAATTCACAGTATTTGCCAGAATCTTGCATATATGGCCGGGGTCTAACGGGTCTAGGTGGCTGGAAGCTTTGGCTGACCTGCTCTTTTGCTAGAACTTGACTTGGTGTCTTTGTGAGGGTTGTAAAATTGAATGGCCGCTCCGGCCCATCTCCTCTATGTCTTCTTGTTTCACCGATGTATACTCGCCTTGAGTACGGACTAAATGACGCAGTGGGGTGGGATGAGTACCTGGATCTTTCTGGCATCGGTCTAGGTCTATGGGCAGGACCGCTCGCGGAGGCATATCTGTTCCCCCTACCGTCCGTTTGCTTGCTTGATTGTCTAGGGTCCGGTTGTCCCATTCTCTGGCCCTTTCGGACGTATCTTTGCCCCGTATGAATGCTCGTACCCTGTCCATCAGTACATCAAAGCTCTTGGGATAGACTTCTCCTAATTTCTCTTGTAGTGGTGTGTGTCGCACCCCATTGACGAAATTGCTCACCTTCATTTGCTCTGGTATATCCTCTATTAACATGCTCTCGCTAGTGAATCGTTCCATGTATTGCTCCACGGTTTCGTTTTCCTTTCTGCGGATATACATGATCTCATTGGCATTTTGAATCTCTTTTTCTATTGCCCGAAATTGCGGAGAAATTTTTCTTTCAGTTGGACAAAACTGTCTATGCTTTATGGAGGCAAAGAATCAAACCATACTCTTGTCGGGCCTGTTAATGTTTGTGCAAACATGTGACACCAAACCGGCAGGGACCACTGCTCAACATGAGCCGCACCATCGAAGGTGTGTAAGTGATCTTCCTGGTCTTGACTGCCATCGTAACTGCTAATGCACACTGGCATTTTGAGCTTAGCTGGGAGTGGTGCTCCTGTCAGCCGAGCAGTGAACTTGGATTGCACTGTTTAGTGGTCTGGCATGTATGGTTTGGTTAGGTCATCTTCCGCCTTCTGCACCTCCCGGCCATTTTGGGGCTTATCATTCGAGTTGCCTTTGCCTGCAACTTTGCTTGTTGTTAGGTGTGGTGTCAGCACCGCGAGTAGCTGACTCAAGAGGTCGGATGCACCTGTTACCGGTCTATGCATGTTGATATCTAGTTGTTTTCTCTGCCGGGCTGCGCTGGCGTAAGCCGGGCCTTCTAACGCTTGGTTTTTTACTTTCGTTCCTCCATCTGTATTAAACACCAGCTTCGCTCTTACATCATCAAGCCTTTCTACTCTATCCAGGGCTGCTAATTCTGCTCAGAGCCTATCGCGGTTGCTATGGATGAACTCCAGGGTAATAGTAGTTGTCGCCCCTGACACTTCTTGGTCTGAGTCCTCATATACATCTTTGAGTAGAACATAGTTCTCCAATGATTCCTTCAATTTGTTTTCTTTTCCTTTGTTCTCTTCCCCTCCCTTGGACGTTGTTCCTGTTAAGGACACTCCCGAAGTAGGCTTAGGAGAGGGGTTCTGTGGCAGTGTGGCATTTTTAGGTGGGATTTGCTGTTGATTAGACATTACTATCGATCTTTGCAAAGGTATGGAAATGGGATGATTTCGGTTTGGTTTTCTTGCTGAGTTGGTTTTAGGGTTGATCCAATTTGGATGGCACCACTGTAAACTCCAAGACCTCTAGATCAGGATCAGGTTATCGAGGAATTTCCGGAAGGATTATGCTGAGTTTAACCTAGCAAAACAGAAATACTGTTAGTCTCGTCACAGTGAGGACCCCGGGGGGTTTCGTTGTGACCAGCCTCCGGCGTGAGAGTAAGTATAGGTTTTGGGTGAGGAAGATGAGCTGAGAGAGTAAGGATGAATGAACGAGAACATGGAACATATCTTAGGATTTCTTGGGTATTTATACCTTAGAGTATTTTGTCTTTAGCAGGGACTGCTTCTTGCCTATTGGCTTAGATACATAATGCTTATACCATTTTTAAGGTTGTTAGTAATGGTTTGCCCATTGTCGGGCCTCTCGTGCTTATTGGTTCGTACTCTAACATGTTGCTCTTGTCTCCTCTTTACGGTTGCTTATTTGTCTCTTTCTCTTCAATGTGTCCGGGCCTTATTCCGCTTGTTGGGCCTTGGTTAAGGTCCGGCTTTTGGGCCTGTTGGCCCGGCCGCTGGTTACTATATTTCTGTAGACGGTTATCCGGACTTGGGTTTTCGGATATGTCCGGTCCTCGTGTCGGGTCATATCCCAACAAACACAATCATAAGAACAAAATAGAAGGCCTAATCGAAGAGCATTACTAGAGATTACGTGTTAAAAAATAAGACACAGACGAAGAAGAAGTGAGGCGGGATTAAAATTAAGGTGCCCTAAAACGTTGCACAACCATACCTGTGAGAACTTGTAATTAGAATCGATATGTTTCATGTAACCATAACGTAGAAGATTGCTTGGACTGCCGAAAGCCTAAACGAAGAGGAACAGCAATCTGTAATAGCCGATATAAACCCTAGACAACCATTCCTGCCTCTAGTCGCCGTTTTTACCCTAATTGGACCACACGAACCTTCTATCCCCGCCATTGAGTAGTACAACCACCGGAATCGTGGTTTTCTGTCTAGACAAATCGACACCTAGAAATTGTGGGCACAAAAATTTGAAAGATGATTGAGAGTAAATAAGGATGGCGGTTTAATTTTGACGATAAAGAAACGTATCGGAGTTACCAAAAATAAACCCTAAAAATTTAGGGGTGAGTTTAGGCGGGAAAGTTGAGTCAAAGGAGGGCTTAGGTGATGACATGTGTCATATTTGTTATTCCTTTATTAGGATAGGTTATATAAAAGGTTAATTGATTGTATTATAAATATATATATAGGTTATATATATTTAATTAATCAAAGAGTTCGGTTAATTACTGATAATTAGATAATCAGTAGTATTAATGATGTAATTAACAGAAACCTTAAAACCCTAACTTGGGATTAAAGTTTCTAGTCATCTATTAATACTAATAATTACTGATAATTAGATAATCAGTAGTATTAATGATGTAATTAACAGAAACCTTAAAACCCTAACTTGGGAATAAGTTTCTAGTCATCTATTAATACAAAGTATAGGGAGGGGATTAAGGGTTGACCATTCTTAATTTGCAAAACCCTAACCATCCACCTCTCTCTCCCTAGCGCCGCCAACACCCTAACTGGGTGCCTCCGCCGTCGTGCACCACCCTAGCCAGCAGAACAGCCTCCACAAGGGCACTGTACGTTGCCGCCACTCTACTTCTGGCCGTCTTCCGCCACCGTGAAGGGCTGCGCCGCCGTCACCGTGCACCTCCACCACACCCGTGAGCCGCCGCGTTTTTCCGTTTTCGTTCGGGCCGTCTTAGCCGTCACCGTGAACGGAAGGAAGAAAATGAACTGGTTTTGTTTTTGGGTGTTCGGTAGATTAGAGATAAACCGGATAGAGATCCGGGTTATACGAGTGGATTAGAAGTCTCGTGTGTTCGATTGTTGTCATGTGGTGTCTCATCTTCCATCCCCGTCTCCTACTCGCGAGATATGCCACCCTAAACTCCTCTATGGTTGATTTAATGATTATTTCTTTGCATCTGGACTCCTGGTGGGCGATCTAGGGTTTTGACCTAGATCGGTCCGTGCTTGTTTTTCCGCTTCTCATTTTAATATTGTTTTGAAACCCTGGCATGAAACGCAACAGCGGTATCAGAGCCACTTAAGCGAACAAATATTTCAATATTTATTTTAGTTGAAATCGGGTTTTATTTTGTCAAAAGGTATTTATTTGACAAAAGATTGCATCCTTTGTTTCTTGTGATTGTGTTGATTGGTGAATCGAGCACTAGACTCATGGTTGTTTTGTAATTGGATTAATCTTGTATTTTTCGGCTGTTTTGGAAGCCTTGTTGTAATCGATTAGGCTTTTTCAATTTATTTTTATTTTATTGTAAAGTACTATAAATTGTAACATAGACGCAGAAGACGAGGTGGAATTAAAGACAAAGAAACCAAGACGACCCGGGGGACAGATAGAGATCTTGAAGCAAGTGGGAGAAATCAAGACCATGAAGATTGTATGTTTGATTTTTGTCCCATTTGACCCGTTAGGTTAGTCCCATTGGCTCGGGAAAAACCGAACACTTTTAGTGGCTTGATTTACCCTATATTTTGGTTGTGTTTGTTGTATGTTTATACATTTAGGTTAAACGTTTTTCCTAATGATAACCAAATAAGTTTTTAAAACGGTTCAACACAATTGAAACAACGAGATTTTAAAATAGAGATTTTAGTTATCTCGTGAAAGGTTATTTAAAATAAAGAGTTATTTTAAAAGGTAAAATCCAGAGTTTTATATATAAATTAAATAGAGATTTAATTTTTCGAAACTCAAATTTATTAATAAAAGATTTTATTAATAGTTAATAAATTTTGATTCGCGACTATATCGACTCACTTAAAATTAATATAGGATATTAAAATTAAGCGTCTCAAGAGATAAAAGAGTTTTATCGCAATCCTGAACCAATACGTAAAATTAAGAATTTTGCAAACCCGGACGACAGTCTTGCATGTGGATTGTTGTCACGGTGTGTTTTTGACCCGTAATCTGTAAAACACTAAATAAATTCCTTATAAAATAGATAGGTCTGTGCCACCCTATTGTTAGGACACTTGAACCAATACTCGAATCCCGATGTTAGCGATTACCCTACATCTGGGCCTACGAGTGTCGGGACATTGTGGTATCGCGATTCCTGAGAGTCTTGGGTCGATTACCACGCATCGCTAAATTAGGATGACTATCGCTCAACCTGATAAATAGAGCTTAGCCAATTACTAGGAAGAGTGGGCATAGATGGGGTTAAATGTTCCAACCTAGATAATCATTATCTAAACGATCCCATAAAGTTTGAGAATTGTATTGGATACAATTGGTAACCGTTACCTACCTACATAGCCATGTCTCATGGAGAGTGGTTTCCCTATTCATGAGATATGGTGAAACGTGGATCTCAATTCTTAAGTAAATAATGTTAAATATTATTTTTAAGGGTCATTATTTATTAAGATTTGAAACGTCAAAAATAATAATTTATTTATTCTTCCCATAGATGTCTCAAAACAAAATCAAAAGTGTGCTAGAGTCTATTACCAATATACTAAAAGTTAAACTCGACGGAACGAACTTCTTGGATTGGTACTACAACTTGAAGAAAGTCCTCAAGACCAATAAGAAGTTGCACGTTCAAAAATTTCCATTACCCAAGCAGCCATCTAGGCATGCCAGCAAGTTTGTTCAAGAAGCTTGGAGCAAGTTTAGGGATATGCGAGAGTCGTATCAGACCTAATGTTGGCATCTATTAACCCAGGGATTAGATCTGACCTACGAAATTGGTCTGCTTATGACATGATCAAAAACTTGAAGAAGAGATTCCATAAAGAACACGACAAGAATCCTTATGCTTCCTTGGAGGAACACATTGAGAAAGTCGCAATGAAGAATCCTAGGTGTGCTATGATCATGAGGTACAAGGTGGAAGACCTCAAGATAGCAAGTGTTCCTTTGGATGATCACTTAGTCATTGACATGTTTGTTGATGACGTTTGTGACAACTAGGAGAGGAAGATGCTCCATCTTAGTCGTTATGATGAGGTAAGGGATTTTATCTCTTGGTATGCAAGAATGAATCCCCAAGATGCATGGAGCATGACATGCTTTGTTAACCAGCTTGAGCGGACTGGGATTTACCCCAGTGACGATATCGTTAGAGGAATATTTAATGATGGTCTTCACCTGCCCGACACAAGCAAAGAGGTACAAGAAAAGACTGTCGAGGCCAGGGACATGGACAAAGCTATTGGTGAGACCAAGGAGCAATTCTCTAAACCTAGATGTCGTGTTAGAAAGATGCCTGAGGCAGCTGAAGCAAGAGAATGTTTTAAGGCATTCACTTCAGGTATCCCGACAACAGTTCGCTATCTCTTTATCATTTAAAAGTTAGACTTTTATGCATGCGAACTTGTTTTTGTAGAAATGAAAGAAAAGGATGGAAGTGAGAAGAAAAGAAAGATGGATGAAACTTGAAGATCACTTAATAGTGAAGATTCAAAATACACCATTGGATGATGTTATGATTATTTTGTTTGGAACAATTTAATTTCCGATTTTTATTTTCTTTTGAGTATTGCATGAACGAATGATTTTATTTATAAAATTTAGACTTATTATTATTATTACTATTATAAGTTATTCATGTAATGTCAAGTTGCCGCATTTGAATTGAGAATTCAAACATCTAAAGACATGAGATATGGAACATATGAGATATGTTCATCAAGTCAATTAGATAAACATTAGATCGGATCTAGGGGATACCAAGAATGAGTTAAAAACAGATCATTTGATTAAAACTTATAAAAACCATTATATGAGATATAATGTTACATATTTGAGTTTAATCAATTGAGATGATTGAAAGCGTTTCATTATCGAATCTTGAAACAATCTTATGAGATAAGACCTAAATGTAGGATCGATGTTTTATAAGATGGTTCTGTTTAGTTGAGATTGGAGGAAACAATCACAACCATGCAAAGTAATAAGAAACAGTGAAGAAACTGATAAATGCAAATTATATTGATCTTCAAAGTTTACAACATTACAAAGAAAACTCTAAGGAAGCATGTGTTTACAATGAAGAAAAACTATACATATAAAGGAACTTAGAATCATGACAGACCCTTGATTCTAAGGATCAGATCAAACACAAGCCGTTGATCTTGAACTGATGAAAAGCTATACTACTATTGGTTTACAGCATAAAGACAAGTAACAAAAAGACAACTGCAGTGAAAAGACTTCGGAAATGAAAAGACAACAGCAAAACTAAGGTCTTCTCAGTAATCATTGCAGGACAGAGCAGAATAGACGCATTGTCTTTTGTCATTTGCACCAATAACATTCCTTCTGCTGATAGGTGTGTCAGTGTTGCAGCAAAAGGTGTTAGTAGTAAAGTCAAAGCTGCTGATGATTTGCCTATAAGCAGCATCAATGTTTGATGCTGCTAAGAAGCCTATCAGCAGCAACTATGGACTTTAGCAGACAAAGCTATCCGCAGCATAGTACTTCATCAGCAGCAGAACTTAACTATCCGCAGCATATACCTTATCCACAGCAACTTCATCAGTTATCAAAATTGTTGAGTCTGCAGTAGATATACTTAGAGAGTTTTTGTATTTATCAGTCTTTATCTCTACAAACTCCCCCTAGACTTATGCTACCAAAACTCTCTTACTGCCTTTGTTCCTAAAGCTGTTGCATGTGCAGGACAATCCTTGCAGTCTCATAACCTCTTGGATCCTTGCTGGGATTGTCAAAGGGAATTTCAGACAAAGATTTGATGTCCCTTTTTGGCATGCTGAAGATGGCTTTGCTAGAACATCTCATTTTGTTTCCTTTGACATCAACCAGTGTGTATTCATCTTTGTCAGCATTGTAGGACCATTTGACAAGAGGAAAGTGAGATTGGAGTGGTTTTGCATCAATAAAAACATCTCTGCTAGGATTGAAGTGATGTTTGATCACTAGCAGAAGATGCCTCCCACTTTCATTGTCAGGCTCCTGAGATTCACCCAGCTCTAAAATTTTCTTTAGATCATAATCTGAAAGCTGCGTCACTTCATCAACAGACTTGTAGATTGATCTATTCTTTTCTACCTCTCCTCTGAACACTTCAAACCATTGATCTAAATCACTGTAAACCATTGTGCAATCATACTTGAATATTCAGATGTGGTAGGAAGTTTGAGTTTCTTTTTGGGAGGCTGTTGATGAGAGGGAGCTGGGTGGGAGGATTTGGACTCTTTGGGAGAGGATGAGGGAAGTTTAGGAGGGAGAGAAGGAATTTTTTGGACAGAAGGAGGAGAGACTAAAGGAATAGTTTTAGGCTTCTTTGATGTTCTCTCTTCTGTAGAGGTATCTACCTTTTTCAAAGGATTAGTCTTCTTCAAACTTTCCTCTTCATCCTTTTTTACTTGTCTGTAGAGAGCTTGCAGATTTATGAACTTCATAGGACCTATTCTCCTCCCACTCTCACCTCTTTCCTTTAGGAACTCAATCATAACCTTCCTTTCTTCATGGGTTCTTTTATTAAAGGGAATGGCTCTCCTAGATTTCTGTCTTGCCTTTTCTTCTTCTTTGGCTCTTTTCTTCTTTGCCAGTTCTCCTGGTTGACCCATAAAGGACATGTAAACTTCTTTATTTGATAGTTTCTCAAGGTAGTCTGCATCCTCACCTTGAGAAATGAGAACTGCTATCCACTCCTCCCTCATCTCCTTTGCAAGTTCAGAATTAGTAATTTTAAACTTGGCTTCTTCAGCCTTCTGTCTCTCTCTCTCTTCATCTTCTTTATTTAGTTGTCCCTGCAACTGGAGAACTATAGCTTCATCTTCTTCTATTTGAGAGGCTGCAGGAACATGAACTTTCTTTGCATCCAGAGATCTTGCATGCATTTGGATTTGTTGTTCTCTGAAGAGCATGGCAACTTTTCTATCCTGATCTCTTTTAAGTTGTGCCATTTCTTCTTCTTCTTCTTCTCTTTCCCTTCTTCTTCTTTCCACTTCTCTCTTTTCTTCTTCAATCCTGTTTTCTTCTTCTGTCATGATTCCTGTGATTCCCTCAGCTCTGCTGATATTCAAGGATAAAGTCTTTAATCACTCTCTGAATTGGCGGAAACAATTCAGAAATCAAATCCTCACCAAAATGAACAAATCAAAGATGAGCAATCTCGATACTATCAATCACACCAAATGCATATTTCATGATGATTATCTTCGTTAATCAAGTAATGTAATCAAGTATTAACAACAGAAACACACAAAGATTCTTTTGATTAAATTGTAAAATTCACAGTACAAAATGAGAAAGTTACTTGAAATACAAAAGACACAACTATTTATACTTGAGAGTTTTCGATCGAAATCTTCATGATTGAAAAATGATTTCGACCGAAATCATTTTCCGACCGAAAACATAAAGTTTTCGACCAAAAACTCTGAAGTTAATACTTCTAAAACCTAATTGATTTCTATGGACTATTAGGTTCCAACAGTCTCCCCCTAGTCCACAGAACATCAATTCTTCAAAAGTTGTCTTTTGCAGGCTTGGTTTTGACTTTAACACTTAGCTTCTTAGCATCCAGAGCAGCAAGTCTCTTCTTGATCACTTCAGCTTCATGTCTTCTTGACAAACATCGAGCCACGACTCTCATATACAACTTTGCTTCAGTTTTAATCTTCGTGCTCATATCACATCTAATAGGATTCTTGTACAAAATCTTTAGATCATCATCAGAAAAGCTAAACAAATCCACTGGATCAAAAACTCTGACTTCTGCTAAATGATCATGTATAATCACAGCTTCATGTGTTTTGTTATCATACACCCACTTCTTGAAGCTTTTAATGAATGTCTCTTTACGTGCTGGAATGTAAACAGTTGAAACTATATCAGCAGGATTCACAATGTATCTAAACCTTCTTTTGCTGTCTTTATCATTTCTTTTCAACTTTCTGGATTCAGGCACCTGTGGTTTGAACTTTTCAAATTTAGCTTTTCCACACTCTCTCTTTAAAAATTCTTCAAACTTAGCAGCAAATGAATTGTTCGATGGATTGATCATCTTCAGTTGACTTAGCTCTCGAATATCCCAGTATGGTAATGTGTTTAACTTTGAACTTCTGTCAAAATACTGGATATTCCCATCACATCTCTTTATTACATACATCTTCTTTTCACCATCATACATCCATGCTAATATTTCACCAGTTAACGCTTGTTCTGGACTCTTTATTGTCTGTGTAATCTTTTCTACATATGATGGCTTCTCAGTCACTGTCCACCAAGTACTCTTGTTAATCTTTGAAGTCTTTGGCCTTTTAGATGGTGATTCAATATCTTCAGAAACAGTAAATGGCTCTCTTTCATCTACAAGCTTATCCAATTTACCAATAACTGAACCATCTTCTTCAACATACGTCTGCTATTGTTCATATTCATACTTTTTGTATTCAGTGTTGGTTGGAGTTTCTTGTTCAGCATCTTCAATTGTTTTTCCAGTTCCACCAACACCACCAGTACCACCACTATTATCATCGTCATCTGAAGAATTGTTATCATCTTTTCTTTCACCAGTGATCACCACTTCTTCATCATCTTCTTCTTCCTACTCCTTCTCTTCTTGGTTCTCACCAATTTTCTCCAATCCTTCACCTTCATCATTGAGAAGCATATCAACATCAAATAACATGTTTTCTTCATACATCGTTGCTTCAAAAACTGAAGTTTGAACTTGTTCACTAGTAGAAGGAATTGGTTCAGTGGCTGTTGGACTATGAACCTCTTCAACATTCTATGCTTTTGTGCCAATTTGAACACCCGTAAGCGCTATTAAATCCTGTACCAGCTTCTCTACTTTGCAAGTTTGAGATCTGAGTCTTCAATTGACTAACAACATCTGCAGTTTCCCTGGTTGCATAGTTAAGAAACTCTTCATCAACCAACTCATAACCTCTAGATCTTTTGGACTTATGCTTCTCTGGTACCTCTTTAGCTTTACCCTTGCCTTTATCAAGTCTTGTTGTAGTTTTCTTTTTCTTCTGTAATTTTGGATCAGTAAATACAATACCCTTAGACGGAGGAGGTCTAGAAGGTACGATCTTTGTTTGTTCGAGTTCATTTCTTTTCTTTGATGGGGTTGTTGTTGTGGCAATTAATTGTTCATCATTAATTTCTAACACTTCAGTGTTCACACTTAAGACATCGTCAGCTTCAGCAATAAATTCTTCTATGTGACTCAGTAATGGTTCAGTAACTTCTTCATTTACTTCAGGTACTATGTTTTCTTCAAAAAAATATATCATGTTCTTCAAATTGAACTTGACCTTCCTGTTGAATAACATTTACTTGACCACCACCATGACCTTGATCATTATCATTTCCCTGATCATTATTCTACACTTGGTAATGTGCATCCTACATTTCATATATATAATCTAAAGAAGTGTCTCACCGTTGAAAATCTCCATATACCGCTCGACGACGTGCGCATTGATGAAACGATGCACTTCGTTGAGAAACCGGTAGAAATTATGGATCGTGAAGTCAAGCAGCTCAAGCGAAGTCGCATTCCTATCGTTAAAGTTCGTTGGGAATCTAAGCGTGGTCCTGAGTTCACTTGGGAACGAGAAGACCAAATGAAGCTCAAGTACCCTCATCTTTTTACTAATAATGTTGTTTCCTTTAGCTAAATTTCGGGACGAAATTCTCTCAACATGGGGAGACTGTAAAATTTTTGATTTTAGTATTCCTATTTCAATTCAATGTAATGCAATTTCAAGTTCTATACTAGTGCAATGTCTCATTATTTTCTCGCCGTAAATTTAATGCAATAATTCTATACAAATTCACAAGTGTTACTCGGTTATATACATTTAAACGCTATACAAGAAACTATTTTATTCAAACTTATCAAATCTGAAAAGTCAAGGACTAAAGTTGAAAAATGTCAAGAAACCCTAATTAGACACGGTCGTGCTTCGTATAAGCACGGTCGCGCCAAGTGCTTTGGCACGGTCGCGCGACCGGCTTTGGAACGATCGCGCCCGGTGCTTAGGCACGGTCGCGCCTATCTTGGCACGGTCGCGCCTGCGTAACAGTCGAATCGTAATTGTGACTTTAATCATCCGATCGTTCGAATTCGTAACTTTAACACGCTTTATTCACATTAACAAACATAATAAACATTTCCATTACTCGAAATCACTTCGGTTTTATTCTACCAAATTCCAAACGCTTGGACATTTCAAGGAGAACCCAAATTCTCTCAATTTTCTCAAAGCAACCCAGTCAAGCATTTCCAGATCATCTCTGAATCATCCGAAGCCGCTGAAACATTCGGAACCGCAGCATAGGTCGCCGGAAACCAAGCTTGCCGCCGACAGAATTCCTTCCCACCATTCTCTAACGAATCGCTTCTATTCCGGGTAATTGAATCTTCTATTTCATTCTCTTCTGTATCAGTATCGAAAGCCCCTATTCATTTTGGGCTTCCATTATAGAAATCGATCCGAATCAGAACTCATATTTTATTGAAAATGATTTAATCGAATCCCTACTTAAACGCGATGTTCATACAATTAAGTTATATGAAAAGACTCGTAATAACCCATTAATCAAAAGCCCTAACAAATCCAGTGTTTAAAATACAAGAAATTGTCAATTCGTGTCTGATTTGGAAGAGACACGGTCGCGCTAATCATCTACCGCGGTCGTGCCTCATCGAGCGCGGTCGTGCCGACTAGCAGCGCGGTCGTGTCCTCCTGTCCAGACCTTGTCATGCCCTCTGGGCTAGTCTCTGTTGTGTCTAAAGATCATAGACACGATCGTGCCGGGCCAAGGCACGGTCGTGCCTGTTGTCTTGTCTTGATTGTGCTCCTATTGATCAACCCGGTCGCGCCCTGACTAACGCGGTTGCGCCTGTGGCTTGAGCACGATCGTGCCCTTCCGAGGCACGGTCGTGTGAGACTCAGATTTTTTTTACAGAATTATAATTTTTATATTTTAATCAGTAAATGTTTCAGATTTTATAAAAATATGTGTTCTGTATTTAAAAATGGATTAAAGGTTTAATCTTGGCATAAATATGATTTATTGAAAAGTTTATAAAAATTAAATTTATATTTATTTAAATGATGTTTTAAATAATTAAGTTACAATAATTTATAAATAATGATTAGTTATTTAATTTACATTTTAAATCAAAATCATTTATTTATTTATACTTAATTTCAATTAATATTCACATTATTTCATAAACTATAATTATATATTTATTTATTCAATTCAAACCTAATCAAATGGTTACAAACATATTTTACTTCAAACTTTATATATTTTATTCAATACTTTTTAAAAACAAATCAATAGTTTTATATACAAATTCAACTTTCATTTTAGACTTAAACTTTGTACATCTATTTGATTCTATACACATTACTCTTTAGGTTAAAGTGTGCATTCCAAAGATCATATTTGCTATCTATATTTCCTTGTTAGCTTCACTTCCATACCAAGTGAGTATTCACAACCCCTTTTTACTCTTTTACACTTTTGGGGTGGAACATGAACTCTATACTCATTACACATTACACATTTACGCAAACAACACAAGTGCAAAAATCCTATTTACATACATGTGTGCAAAAATTTGAGCTTTGTGCCCGAGTGCTAGGTGTGCTAACCTCTTGTATGCGATTATGTGCAATCATTAACTTTTCAAGCCGACGGTTTTCAATGATGGTTCTATTGAGTCTGACAAACCCACCCATGGTACGCGGTGATTGAAACCGACAACACAATTTGTTTTGCATGCAAGTTACAAGGTTTGATTGTACATTGGTTACACAATAGTTGCTCCCCATAAACGCCTTATTTATCATGTCATGTAAAGGATTTGTTTTCAATTATATGCTATCTATATACGACTGTGTTATACTCACCAACTTTTTAGTTGACTTTATTTTATTCATGTTTCAGGCCCTATTATGTGAGAATGATTCAATACGTGCTCAACATAGGATTTGGACTTAGCAATATTAAATCAAGAAGTTTTATGAATTGTTTATTGTTCTTTGTTTGTATTTGGTTTGTACTTGGATTATGTGAAATGGAAATTTAACTTTAATATATTACAATTTAGTCAACCTTGTGCTATGAACAGTCTCACATGTCCCGCCCCGATGATTCCGCCATCGGTCGGGGTGTGACAGATTGGTATCAGAGCCTTGGTTATAGGGATTTAGGTTATTAGACATCTTGACCTAGACTATAACTTTAGGACACCCACTTATACTATGCATCATGATTTTGTGCTATGTGTTAAATGCTATGTGCTACATGCTTACCATGATAAATTGTTTATTATATTTGGTACCTTACTTGTTAGAAATTTATGGCTTATTAGGATCTTCTTAAATAATACCTTTTCCTATATCCTAAAACCCCATGATATTTCTACCTTCTTTTCTATCTTTATTCTTTCTAAGCATGTGGAAAAAAAAAATTTCTTGAAGCAAAAATCTTTAAAAAAATTTTATTTTCTTCGTTAAGGTTTTTAAACTTGTTAAATTATTTGAGGACACATGCAATCTGGAAGGGTGACACCTGTATTTTGGGTTTTCTGTCTAGGAAAGCATTTCGCATAAATCCCAATCAACCGAGGGACCCGTATGCTTTCCTCGGAATTCCCGAGATGAGTGTTTACCTATAGGCTAAAGCATGTCTCCTTGAAAATTATATAAGTTTAAATTAACCTTAATATGCCTTAGTATTCAAGTGATTTTGTCACTTTTGAGTACAATCCAAACTATGAATATCTATCTTTTATTTGGTTTTTCTCATTCTATTAAATCCTAGCGATTCTCATAAGTTCTTACAATCTTTTCTTGTTTTGTGAAAATCTGTAGAATGCCTCCTCGTCGTGCTCCAGCCTCCAACGCCAACTTCGACATTGCTGCTATTCTTACCCAATTGGTGACACAACTCACCCAAGCCAATGGTGCCACAATGGCAATAGTGGAAATGGAAGCAATAGTGGTAATAATGGTGGTAATGGTGGAAATGGTGGAAACAATCCATCTCAATGCACCTTCAAGCACTTCAATTCTTGCAATCCCCTAAAGTTTTATGGAACCGAAGGAGCTACTGGACTCCTTCAATGGTTTGAAAGTATAGAGAATACCTTTCTCAATAGTGACTGTCCCGACAACCTCCGTGTTCGTCATGCTACTAGTGTCCTTCAAAAGCGGGCACTTACATGGTGGAATGGGGAGAAAAGGAATAGGGGTATTGATGTAGCTATGGCTTTACCTTGGGATGAGGTCAAAAGGCTTATGACCGAAGAATTCTGTCCTCGAAATGAAGTGAAGAAGTTAGAAGCTGAATTTTGGGATCTTGCCCAAGATAGTGGGGAAAACTTAGCATATACAACTTGGTTCCATGAGTTGAGTCTTCTTGTGCCCCACATGGTCACTCCTTTAGCCCGTTGTATCGAAAAGTATATTGGTGGGCTACCAAGACAAATTCAAGATACTGTCTTAGGTAGAAATCCTGCTACTTTGGAGGATGCCATCCGCCTGTCTGTTACCTTAACTGATAATCATGTTAAAGCTGGAACTCTTACCAAAAAGGGTTCTAAGAAAGTTGCTGAAACCGTAACCCCTCCAGCCCACAACAAAGAAGCCACAACTGAACCCTCTCGCAATAACAAAAAGAGGAAAGTTAGAAACTTTGCTGTGGTTACTCCTGCTGTGCCCGTTAATCAAGTTGCACCCGTAGTTCAAGCACCGGTTAAAAAGCCATATGGTGGAATCTACCCACTTTGAGCCACCTGCAACTACCATCATCCCCAAAACATCCCATGTCGCCTTTGTACTTATTGTGGGAGATATGGTCATACGGTTAGTGTTTGTAGGACCAAAGCTCTTGCGGGCCAAGTCAACCCTCCAAACCAAACTGTACCTCAAGTGGCTAATCAAGGTGCTCCCGCCATTGCTAATGGGCGTGCTTGCTATGAGTGTGGTGACCCGAATCATTTTCGTAATCTATGTCCAAGGCTTGCAAATGCTACACAAGGTGGAGCACGTGGGCGTGCGTTCAACATAAACGCCAACGAAGCTCAAGCCAACAACGACGTGGTTAATGGTACGTTCCTTGTTAATAGTCATTATGCCTCCATTTTGTTCGATACCGGTGCCGATAAAAGTTTTGTGTCACTAAATTTTGAGCCTTTACTTGCAAAGACACGATCCCAATTAGAGAAAACCTTCACCGTTGAAATAGCAAATGGTGACTCCCTTACAATTGAGTCTATTATCTATGATTGCTCCTTAGAACTTAATGATCATACATTCCCAATCAACCTTATTCCAATGCCCCTAGGAAGCTTTGATATTATCATTGGTATGGATTGGCTATCAAATCATCATGCCGAAGTCATTTGTTTTGAAAAGTGTATTCGAATTCCGCTACCATCGGGAGAAACCTTAAGGGTTTTTGGTGAAAAGCCTTGCATGGGTCTTAAATTGATGTCTTGTACTACCGCTCAAAAGTACTTACGAAAGAAGTATATTGTTCAAAAGGATGTCAAGGAGAAGAGTATCCAAGACATTCCTATCATTAGGGATTTTCCCGAAGTGTTTCCTAAAGATTTATCCGGTCTTCCTCCTGTTCGTCAAGTAGAGTTCCGTATTGATCTTATGCCCGGAGCTAACCCCGTTGCTAGAGCTCCTTATCGTCTTGCACCTTCCGAAATGCAAGAGCTCGCAAGTCAACTTCAAGAACTCTCCGACAAAGGTTTCATTCGCCCGAGTCATTCACCGTGGGGTGCACCCGTCTTATTTGTTAAGAAGAAAGATGGATCATTTCGCATGTGTATTGACTACCGCGAACTCAACAAGCTTACTATCAAAAATCGCTACCCTTTGCCTAGAATCGATGATCTCTTTGATCAACTTCAAGGTTTCACTTGCTTCTCGAAGATTGATCTTCGATCCGGTTATCATCAGCTCCGTGTTCAAGAAGATGACATTCCTAAGACTGCTTTTTGAACAAGGTATGGTCATTACGAGTTCATGGTTATGCCTTTCGGGTTAACCGATGCACCTGCAGTTTTCATGGATCTCATGAACCGTGTGTGCAAACCGTACCTAGATAAATTCGTGATCGTTTTCATTGACGATATCTTAATCTATTCCAAGACTAAAGTCGACCATGAAGAACACCTTAGATTGGTTTTGGACCTTTTAAAGAAAGAACAACTATATGCCAAGTTCTCCAAATGTGAATTTTGGTTAAAAGAAGTTCAATTTCTTGGTCACATCGTCAACGACAAGGGTATTCATGTTGATCCTGCTAAGATTGAAACGGTTAAGAATTGGAATGCCCCTAAGACTCCTACCGAAGTTCGTTCATTTCTTGGTCTTGCGGGTTATTATCGTCGTTTCATCTCAAACTTCTCAAAGATTGCTGTACCTCTTACCGCTTTGACCCATAAGGGTAAGACTTATGAGTGGGGACCGAAACAAGAAGAAGCTTTCCAAACTCTCAAGCATAAGTTGTGCAATGCTCCCATTTTGACTCTCCCCGATGGAAATGATGATTTAGTTGTCTATTGTGATGCTTCTAACCAAGGTCTTGGTTGTGTCCTCATGCAACGAGGAAAAGTAATCGCTTATGCATCAAGACAACTCAAAATTCATGAAAAGAATTATACGACGCACGATCTCGAGTTGGGTGCGGTCGTATTCACGTTAAAGATTTGGAGACATTACCTATATGGCACGAAATGTGTGGTGTTCACCGACCACAAAAGTCTTCAACATATCTTCAACCAAAAAGAACTCAATATGAGGCAACGACGTTGGGTCGAACTCCTTAACGACTACGACTGCGAGATTCGTTACCATCCCGGCAAAGCGAATGTTGTAGCCGATGCTTTGAGTCGAAAGGACCATGTTATGGTTCATTGTGCCCATATTCAAACTGATATTCAAACCCGTATTTTAGAAGCTCAACATGTCTCGGTAACCGAGGGTAACATGTATGAGGAAATGTCGTGTGGTGTTGAACTTCTTCTTGAAACAAAACCCAATGGCTTACTATATTACTTGAACCGTATTTGGATTCCCGATCGCGATGATCTCCGTGCATTTCTCATGAACGAGGCTCATAAGACTCGTTATTCTATTCATCCTGGTGTGGATAAAATGTACCAAGATCTTCGTCAACTTTATTGGTGGCCCGGTATGAAGAAGGACATTGCTCTTTATGTTGCCAAATGCTTAACTTGCTCCAAAGTCAAAGCCGAACATCAATGTCCTTCTGGTTTACTTGAACAACCGGAAATTCCCGTGTGGAAATGGGAGAATTTAGCTATGGATTTCATTACCAAGCTCCCTCGCACCTCGAGTGGTTATGATAGTATTTGGGTGATCATTGATCGACTCACCAAATTTGCCCACTTCTTGCCTATTCGTGAAGACTTCAAAGTGGAGAAATTAGCCCGAATTTACATTGATGAAATTGTGAGTCGTCATGGTGTTCCATTGAACATAATATCCGATAGAGACGCTCGGTTCACTTCTCGATTTTGGCAATCTCTCCAAAAGGCTCTTGGTACTCGATTGGATTTGAGCACGGCTTACCATCCGCAAACTGATGGTCAAACCGAGCGAACAATCCAAACTCTTGAAGATATGCTTAGAGCTTGTGTAATCGATTTTGGTGGCAATTGGGATTCACATTTATCCCTTATTGAGTTTTCTTACAACAATAGCTACCATACAAGTATCAACATGGCTCCATTCGAAGCTCTCTATGGTCGCAAGTGTCGTTCTCCGATCTGTTGGAACGAGATTGGTGAAGCACAAATAACCGGTCCCGAGTTAATTCAAGAAACATCCGACAAGATTATTCAAATCCGTGACAATATTCGAGTAGCGAGGAGTCGGCAAAAGAGTTATGCCGACAAACGTCGAAAACCCTTGGAATTCCATGTCGGTGATCTTGTTCTTCTTAAGGTGTCTCCTTGGAAGGGTGTGGTCCGTTTTGGAAAGAAAGGCAAGTTAGCACCTCGTTATGTTGGTCCATTCAAAATCCTTGAAAGGATTGGGAAAGTGGCTTACAAGGTCGAGTTACCTCCATCTCTTGGCAATGTGCATCCTACATTTCATATATCTAATCTAAAGAAGTGTCTCGCCGATGAAAATCTCCATATACCGCTCGACGACGTGCGCATTGATGAAACGATGCACTTCGTTGAGAAACCGGTAGAAATTATGGATCGTGAAATCAAGCAGCTCAAGCGAAGTCGCATTCCTATCGTTAAAGTTCGTTGGGAATCTAAGCGTGGTCCTGAGTTCACTTGGGAACAGAAGACCAAATGAAGCTCAAGTACCCTCATCTTTTTACTAATAATGTTGTTTCCTCTAGCTAAATTTCGGGACGAAATTCTCTCAACATGGGGAGACTGTAACATTTCTGATTTTAGTATTCCTATTTCAATTCAATGTAATGCAATTTCAAGTTCTATACTCGTGCAATGTCTCATTATTTTCTCGCCGTAAATTTAATGCAATAATTCTATACAAATTCACAAGTGTTACTCGGTTATATACATTTAAACGCTATACAAGAAACTATTTTATTCAAACTTATCAAATCTGAAAAGTCAAGGACTAAAGTTGAAAAATGTCAAGAAACCCTAATTAGACACAGTCGTGCTTCGTATAAGCACGGTCGCGCGACCTGCTTTGGAACGATCGCGCCCGGTGCTTAGGCACGGTCGCGCCTATCTTGGCACGGTCGCGCCTGCGTAACAGTCGAATCGTAATTGTGACTTTAATCATCCGATCGTTTGAATTCGTAACTTTAACACGCTTTATTCACATTAACAAACATAGTAAACATTTCCATTACTCGAAATCACTTCGGTTTTATTCTACCAAATTCCAAACGCTTGGACATTTCAAGGAGAACCCAAATTCTCTCAATTTTCTCAAAGCAACCCAGTCAAGCATTTCCAGATCATCTCTGAATCATCCGAAGCCGCTGAAACATTCGGAACCGCAGCATAGGTCGCCGGAAACCAAGCTTGCCGCCGACAGAATTCCTTCCCACCATTCTCTAACGAATCGCTTCTATTCCGGGTAATTGAATCTTCTATTTCATTCTCTTCTGTATCAGTATCGAAAGCCCCTATTCAATTTGGGCTTCCATTATAGAAATCGATCCGAATCAGAACTCATATTTTATTGAAAATGATTTAATCGAATCCCTACTTAAACGCGATGTTCATACAATTAAGTTATATGAAAAGACTCGTAATAACCCATTAATCAAAAGCCCTAACAAATCCAGTGTTTAAAATACAAGAAATTGTCAATTCGTGTCTGATTTGGAAGAGACACGGTCGCGCTAATCATCTAGCGCGATCGTGCCTCATCGAGCGCGGTCGTGCCGACTAGCAGCGCGGTCGTGTCCTGCTGTCCAGACCTTGTCATGCCCTCTGGGCTAGTCTCTGTTGTGTCTAAAGATCATAGACACGATCGTGCAGGGCCAAGGCACGGTCGTGCCTGTTGTCTTGTCTTGATTGTTCTCCTATTGATCAACCCGGTCAAGCCCCGACTAACGCGGTTGCGCCTGTGGCTTGAGCACGATCGTGCCCTTCCGAGGCACGGTCGTGTGAGACTCAGATTTTTTTTTACAGAATTATAATTTTTATATTTTAATCAGTAAATGTTTCAGATTTTATAAAAATATGTGTTCTGTATTTAAAAATGGATTAAAGGTTTAATCTTGGCATAAATATGATTTATTGAAAAGTTTATAAAAATTAAATTTATATTTATTTAAATGATGTTTTAAATAATTAAGTTACAAAAATTTATAAATAATGATTAGTTATTTAATTTACATTTTAAATCAAAATCATTTATTTATTTATACTTAATTTCAATTAATATTCGCATTATTTCATAAACTATAATTATATATTTATTTATTCAATTCAAACCTAATCAAATGGTTACAAACATATTTTACTTCAAACTTTATATATTTTATTCAATACTTTTTAAATACAAATCAATAGTTTTATATACAAATTCAACTTTCATTTTAGACTTAAACTTTGTACATCTATTTGATTCTATACACATTACTCTTTAGGTTAAAGTGTGCATTCCAAGGATCATATTTGCTATCTATATTTCCTTGTTAGCTTCACTTCCATACCAAGTGAGTATTCACAACCCCTTTTTACTCTTTTACACTTTTGCGGTGGAACATGAACTCTATACTCATTACACATTACACATTTACGCAAACAACACAAGTGCAAAAATCCTATTTACATACATGTGTTCAAAAATTTGAGCTTTGTGCCCGAGTGCTAGGTGTGCTAACCTCTTGTATGCGATTATGTGCAATCATTAACTTTTCAAGCCGACGATTTTCAATGATGGATCTATTGAGTCTGACAAACCCACCCATGGTACGCGGTGATTGAAACCGACAACACAATTTGTTTTGCATGCAAGTTACAAGGTTTGATTGTACATTGGTTACACAATAGTTGCTCCCCATAAACGCCTTATTTATCATGTCATGTAAAGGATTTGTTTTCAATTATATGCTATCTATATACGACTGTGTTATACTCACCAACTTTTTAGTTGACTTTATTTTATTCATGTTTCAGGCCCTATTATGTGAGAATGATTCAAGACGTGCTCAACATAGGATTTGGACTTAGCATTATTAAATCAAGAAGTTTTATGAATTGTTTATTGTTCTTTGTTTGGATTTGGTTTGTACTTGGATTATGTGAAATGGAAATTTAACTTTAATATATTACAATTTAGTCAACCTTGTGCTATGAACAGTCTCACATGTCCCGCCCCGATGATTCCGCCATCGGTCGGGGTGTGACAAACAGGAGTACAAACAAACATATATATATCCAGTTTGACTTCTTGTCTTTACTCCATCTTCAAGAGATTCAATAATATTCTCAACTGGATGAGCAGAATGGATTTGATGATTTTGAATATTCTCAACTTCCACAGATTCTGGCATGTTTGTATCATTCAACTCTGTAATTGGTCATTTGAATCTTCAACAGTAGAAGAACTTGTCTGAATTACATCCTCAGTCTGATCATTTACAGGATCCAACTGAACTTCATTAACTGCTGGTTCATCATTTATACTTGGAATTTCTTGTACTTTAGAATCAATATTAGTGACAGAGTTATCAACAAGATCTTCTTGTGTTTGAGTTGATGTAGTAACATTTTCAAACATCTCATTTTGAATCATCAAATTCTGTGGTCCAACAAAAAATTTTCCAACAGATAGATCACTACTTATAGAAGACTCAGTTACAGTACCCGAAGTCCTTGCTTCATTAGAATCCATTTGAAGTTGTTGATCAAAAGTTTTGAAGATTACTTCAGCATCAAAGAACCATTCAGGTCCATTTTGATCTGTAGGAGTATTTAGTTCTTGCCACTCCACATAAAACGATTCTTGAACAATTTTGGTTCTTTTGTTGTACACTCTATAAGCTTTCTAATATGAAGAATAACCCAAAAATAGCATTCATCACCGAAAGCTGCAAATTTTGGCAACGAATCTTGTGTATTCAACAATGTACAAGAACAACCAAATGCTCTGAAGAACTTGATATATGGCTTTCGTTTATAGAATAGTTCATACGAAGTCTTTGTAAGTTGCTTCACCATAAGAACTCTGTTTAAAACGTAACATGTAGTGTTTACTGCTTCAGCCCAGAAAATAATAGGCAACTTGGAATCGACAAGCATTGTTCGAGCAGCTTCTATTAAGTTCTGTTCTTCCTTTCAGCTACTCCATTCTGTTGTGGTGTTCTTGCAGCACTATACTGATGTGTTATTAATTTTTCTGCACAAAACGAACTTATCAGTTTATTTTTAAATTCTGATCCATTGTCACTTCGAATGATTGAAACTTTGCTATCACAGATGTTTTCTATTCGTTTGACAAAATCAATAATTGTTTCAGGTGTTTCATCCTTTGTTTCAAGGAAAAACACCCATGAAAATCTTGAAAAATCATCTGTGATAACAAGACAATATGACTTTTTCGAAATGCTTTTAACTCGAACTGGACCAAACAAATCCATATGAATAAGAAATAAAGGTCTAGTAAAAGTTGTTATGGTTTTTCTTGGAGGGGATTTCTTGTGTTGTTTTCCCTTTGCACATGACATGCAATTTTCTTCAAATATGAACTCTTTCTTTGGCAATCCTCGCACCAAATCTTTATGCACCAAGTTATTCATGTTCTTTAAATTCACATGACCCATTCTTCGATGCCACAAATAGGATTCTGAACCAGTTGCCTTTGATAATAAACATGAAACATTTACTGGTGTAAGGCCCCAAAACCGGGTAACCTCACTTGTTGGATTTACTCATAAACATAGTCTTAAATATTGAACTTAGATTAAAAACATTCATCATACAATTACATATCATTCGTCATTTAATTACATAACATAACATAACTTGACAGCGGAAGTCTTAACACATATATTAAAGTGGGATGTCAGTCTTGTGTCGGGTAACCTTCACGCCATCGCACGAACTTTTCTTCCTTTACCTGAAATGTATACTAAAAGTCAGCTAACGCTGGTGAGTTCTAGTTTAAAACTATTAAGTATGATCATTCTTTTCATTATAAGTATACATAATTATATACATACATTTCTATAAATACGTATTCATAGCTTTTACTTTTCTTTCTTCATCATTTTTTTTATGTGATTACATAGATATGTATTCACCTTTACTTTCCTTAACATTCTTTACTTAACATTCTTTCGTGATTATATAGATATGCATTCACCTTTACTTTCCTTAAACATTTATTGGTCATACACATAGGGTGATCAACCCGTCTTTTACTGCGTATATCACAAAGACATACGCCCTTAAGCTACCGTCGTAGCCCTTTTACTCGTCCGGTCCTAGAAACCGTCCGCCTTAACTTTTTCGTCCTGCCAACCTTCGGCCGTCCGCCTTAACCGTCCTACCGTCGTAGTCCGTCATATTCGCCCGTCTGACCTAAGGCATCCGTTTCCCACGCGAACTATTGTTTATGCAACCGTTATACTATTTTAGCATTTACTTCGACCGCCCTTTTATGCTTTTTGTACGTCCTAGCTTGCGAAGGAACGTATCTTTCCCGGTTGCAAAATAGTCACGTGGTCGTCCGTCTACAGAAGTAGCCGTTAGCTTCGTTCCCGTCCATAACGTATACATACATTCATTACATGCAATATAAATAATTATAAAGCAAGATTTCATTTATTTACGTTATGTCGTTCTTTCATTCATTCTTTGTAAACATACGTTTCATTCTTTATTCATAATTCATAATTCATTTTCATATGCATGTACACATATACCTTAATATTTCACGTATGATCACATTGGCATTCATATTATTTATTCATTTAGTGTATACACTTCAGCCCCAAAACGTTTATAAATCATTGCACATAACATAGAAGGGGGCACATAGAACTCACCTGATAAGCTTCTCTAGGTTGTCCTAAACCAAGGTCCAACAACGTCACTTCCGATCTGGATTAGGTAGTTAAATACACATTAGACCCAACCCCGACTCTAATGGTTAAATCATTCTAAACTTACTGACTTTACTTAACCAGCCTGCTGCCTGCTGTCTGCTGCCTGCGCACTTGCTAAGTACGCAGGACCATACTCATGCGCACTTGACAAGTGCGCAGAGAATACTTCTTGCGCACTTGGTAAGTACGCAGGATCTTCCTCCTGCGTACTTGGTAAGTACGCAGGAAGTCCTTCTTGCGCACTTGGTAAGTACGCAATACCTGGTTCCTGGACCAAAAATCCGAAATCCTTGCATGCTAACCCGATCATGCCAATCTTACAATTTTCTTTGATCAAAACGTGCGGTTTTCATTCTAGATGCTAGTTCTAGGCTTATTATCAGGTTTCATCCATAAAAACGTCTCCTATTTAGCTAAAACCCGAGAAATCCCAAAACGAAGAAAAACTCAGTTTAAGGTCGAATCGTTACCTGGATTGTGATTCTGATTCGGAGGTTTTGCTCACGAGCTCAGTAGTAACGTGCTCCTTCAATTTAGTGTCGATCCATTGACTTTCTCTCTCTAGACCCGAGCTCTCATTTCTCTCTCTAGGATGGTGAAATGAAGGTGAAGTGGAGAAAATGGGCTGCCTTGCCCCTTATATACCTGGGCTTCCATCGGCATGTTGGAGCCGAGCCCAAGCCCATCCGTTCTTATTTCGTTTTATGACGTTTAAATCTCTATCGTATTATTATTTACTATTTTTAGGATGTTACAAGTCTACTCTCCTTAAAGAGGTTTCGTCCTCGAAACTGTTTATACGTTAAACAATTGAGGGTATAGTCCCCTCATCTCGTCTTCTTTTTCCCATGTAGCTTCTGACCCTTTTCTGTGCTTCCATTGTACTTTAACTAACTGAATCGACTTATTGCGTAGTCGTTTCTTAGCTCGGTCAATAATGGCTATCGGTTCCTCTATATAATTTAGACTGTTATCCACTTCGATCTCGTCGTAAGGTATGTGAGCTGTGTCGTCAGCTAGGCACTTGCGTAAGTGTGACACGTGGAACGTAGGGTGTATTCCACTAAGCTCAACGGGTAGGTCGAGTCTATAAGCAACTTGACCCACTCTCGCTAGAATCTTGAAAGGTCCGACAAACCTTGGACTTAGTTTGCAACGCTTTCTGAATCGGATGATTCCTTTCCATGGTGATACCTTTAACAGTACCATATCCCCTACTTGAAACTCTAAATCCCTTCTTCTCTTATCCGCGTATGATTTCTGTCTGTCCTTTGCGGCTTTCATTCGAGCCTTGATTTGATCAAATTTCTCGGAAGTAGCTTTGACCACTTCGAGACTTGCAAAATCCTTCTGTCCAATTTCCCCCTAACAAACCGGGGTGCTACATTTCCTCCCATACAACATTTCGAATGGCGGCATGCCAATAGTCGAATGATAGCTGTTGTTATATGAAAATTCTGCCAATGGTAGATGGCTGTCCCAGCTCCCACCGAAGTCAATGATACAGGCCCGGAGCATGTCCTCCAAGGTCTGAATGGTCCTTTCCGATTGTCCATCGGTTTGGGGGTGGTAAGCGGTGCTGATGTTCAATCTAGTGCCCATCGCTTCATTGAATTTCTTCCAAAACCTTGATGTAAATCTAGTATCCCTGTCGGACACAATCGACAGCGGCATACCATGTCTGCTTACAATTTCCTTGATAAATACTTCTGCTAGTCTTTCTGACGAAGAAGTCTCACGTATTGGCAAGAAGTGAGCACTTTTCGTCAAGCGGTCGACGATCACCCAAATGGTATCATTGCCTTTAGCTGTTCGCGGTAGCTTGGTAATGAAGTCCATCGTGATCTCCTCCCACTTCCATTCCGGTATTGGTAGAGGTTGCATTTTACCGCATGGTTTCTGGTGCTCGGCCTTAACTAGAGAACATGTTAGGCACTTGCTCACGTACTCTGTCACATCATTCTTCATGCCAGTCCACCAGTACTCCTTCTTCAAGTCTTGATACATTTTGTTTGTCCCAGGGTGGATAGAATAGCGAGACTTATGGGCCTCATCGAGTATTTTGGCTCTAAGCTCACCAATCTTAGGTATCCACATTCGGCCAAACCTAGTTCGTACATCATATGCATTTGCATCCAAATTCCCTTGTTGTCCTACTATTCTTTCCCGTTTAATATTTCTTTCTGATAGTGCTTCATCTTGTGCCTTTGATATTTCACCCATCAAATCTGGCGTTATAATTAGCTGACACGCTTTGATTCGGATAGGCACCAATTCTTCCTTTCTGCTTAAAGCGTCAGCCACCACGTTTGCTTTACCTGGATGGTACAATATCTCACAGTCATAGTCTTTCAGTAGCTCTAACCATCTCCTTTGTCTCATGTTTAATTCCTTTTGCTCGAAAAAGTACTTCAGGCTTTTGTGATCGGAGTAAATGGTGCATTTAACTCTATACAGATAGTGTCTCCATATTTTCAACGCAAAAACTACTGCAGCTAACTCCAGATCATGTGTTAGGTAGTTAACCTCGTGAATCTTTAGTTTTCGCGAGGCATAAGCAATTACCTTTCCTCGTTGCATAAGTACGCAACCTAAACCCTGACCCGAAGCGTCAAAGTAGACTACTAAGTCTTCATTTCCCTCAGGAAGTGCCAAGACTGGAGCTTGGGTTAATCGTGCCTTAAGTTCCTCAAACGCGTTGTTTTGGGTTGGACCCCATTCATATTTCACTTCCTTTCGTGTCAACTTAGTTAGTGGCGAGGCTATTCTTGAAAAATCTTGAATGAACCTCCGATAGTAGCCTGCCAATCCCAGAAAACTTCTTATCTCCGTTGGTGTCTTTGGGATGTTCCATTCCTTTACTGTCTTGATCTTTGCAGGATCCACCATGATTCCGTTTGGGTTTATTACATGACCTAGGAATTGGACTTCCCTAAGCCAGAACGCGCATTTGGAGAATTTTGCGTACAACTTTTCCTGCTTTAGCACCTCCAGAACCTCTCTTAGGTGACAGTGGTGATCACCCTCGCTTTTCGAATATATCAGTATGTCATCTATAAAAACTATCAATGATCGATCCAACATGGGTTGACATACTCTGTTCATCAAATCCATGAACGCTGCTGGTGCGTTGGTCAATCCGAAGGACATCACGAGAAACTCAAAATGCCCATAACGCATGCGAAACGCGGTCTTTGGTACGTCTTCTTTTCTTACTTTCAACTGATGGTAACCCGACCTAAGATCGATCTTTGAGAACCAACTTGCACCTTGCAGTTGATCAAAAAGGTCGTCTATTCTAGGCAGTGGGTATTTGTTCTTTACTGTCCTCTTGTTCAATTCGTGGTAGTCAATGCACATGCGCATGCTGCCGTCCTTCTTCTTTACAAATAGTACCGGAGCGCCCCATGGTGAGATGCTCGGTCTAATAAATCCTTTTTCTGTTAGTTCCTCTAGTTGAGACATCAATTCTTTCATTTCTGACGGAGCCAATCGGTAGGGGGCTTTGGCAACGGGCTCAGCTCCTGGCAGTAAGTCAATCTAAAAATCTATTTCCTGATCGGGTGGCTACCCAGGTAGATCCTTAGGGAATACATCCAGAAAGTTGCACACCACGGGTACATTCTTGAGTTCTTTCGTTTTCTTTCTATCGTCAATAACATACGCCAGATAAGCTTCGCAACCGCGCCTCATGTAACTTTCGGCCTTGATCATCGAGATGATGTTCGGCATTGTGCAATTCCAATCCCCGTAAACCGTAATTGGACTACCGCTAGGAGCTTTGAGGTGTATCCTCTTACGTTTACATATGATTTGAGCTTCGTTGGCAGCTAGCCAATCCATACCCAATACTATATCGAATCCTCCTAAGGTAAGAAGGAATAATCTCGAAGGGAACTTATGACCCTCTATTTCTATGATGCAATCATCTATTACTTGAAATATTGTCGAATTTTTACCTACGGCAGTTTGTACGCTAAAGGCCTTTACTATAGTGTTGATAGTGCATCCTAGTTTACGACTAAATGCATTGGATATAAAACTTTTACTAGCACCAGAGTCAAATAAAATAGCAGCATGTTCATCATTAACTAGGAACGTACCTGACACAACATCAGGGTTTCCCCTTGCTTCTTCCTCAGTTAGGGCGTAGGCTCGAGTCCTAGCCTACGGCTGTTCCTTTTCCCTCTCTTTTCCATCTCTTTTCCCGAACCAGATTGGCCGGCCTTCCTGCAGTTCTTTGTCAGATGTCCAAACAATCCACATACTTGACACTTGATGTTCTTTACGCATTCTAGGAAGAAGTGACCCGGCTTCCCGCACTTATAGCATATGGTGGTGCCGATTTTACATTCACCAAGATGTTGCCTTCCACATTTCTTGCATGTTTCATATTCATTCGACCTTGGCTTCTTAGTTTTAGTTGTTACGTTCCCTCTTCCGGTGCCTCTAGACGGGTTCTCCCACTTTCTCTTTTAGGTCTCTGTTGGTGGGTCCTCATTGGCATAATCGTCGTAGACGATTCCGCTCAGATTCACTACCGACTCGAAGGTCGATGGTAGGTTAGCTTTCACGTGGACACGGACCCTTTGAGGTAGGCCCTTCACATAATACTTGATCATTCGCTCCTCTATCTCCACCAGGTGGGGTACCAGTTGAGCTAGCTCATTGAACCTATAAGTATACTGGCGGTGTGTCTTGTTGCCAGCCTTAAAGTTTAGGAATTCATTTTCCACTCGATCAATTTCATTCTGGGGACAGAACTTCTGAATTATTAGCTTCTTTAGGTCTTCCCATGTCATTCTTGCAAGAGCGTTTGGGGACTTTGTCCGCTGGATGTTCCTCCATCAACCTAGTGCCTCATTGGTGAAAGAATGAACAACATACTTAACAGCTTGGTCCGGTCGACACTCACTGATATTGACTACAGCATTCATCCTCTCAATCCATTCGAACGTAGCCACTTAATCCTTGCTCCCATCGAATTTGGGTGGATCTCCGTCCTTGAAACCTTTGTAAGTACACCCACGATTGTTCGATCCCATCTTCACTTCATCCCCATCACTATCATACACTTTCTCCTCATGGTCTCCTTCATCTTCCTCTTTACTTTTCTTTAGTGCCTCGGATAGTAGATCAGGCAATACTTTCTTCAGAGTGAGCACAACTTCACGGGCAATAGCATCCCTGACTTCGGGTTCCAACTGTATAGGCCCTGGATTGTCGTCCCTAGTTGGGGTCACTTCTGTTTCGTGCGCACTTTCGGTGTGTTCTACGTGCACACTCTCTTCTTCTTCAAATCTTTGGTTCAACGGAGGTCTACCTACTCGGCCAGTGCGACCGCCTCGCCGTCCTGTCCTTCCTCCACCAGCCATAGTTCTTAGTTTCCTGATAGTTATAAAAGGGAATACATCAATGTCATTTCTTCAGATCATAGTTTGGAACAGTACAAGCAAGGTAAATTGTTAATTACAGTGACCGGTTTGTGATTACTAATTTACATTGCCTTTCGGGTTCAAAACTCTTCAATTCGGTTGTGACATTGACCTCTATTTGTTCTAAGTTAAGGTACCTATCCTTATTCAAGGGCATTAACTTTAGTACTTACTTACCGTGCTGCGTTGGCGTTGGTTACCCATACTGACATCCGTGCGTTGGTCCCATAATCAGTTTGAGTCCAGACATTTAGGGATGTCTGAATCTCTCAAACTATTGCTCTGATACCAACTTGTAAAGCCCCAAAACCGGGTAACCTCACTTGTCGGATTTACTCATAAACATAGTCTTAAATATTGAACTTAGATTAAAAACATTCATCATACAATTACATATCATTCGTCATTCAATTACATAACATAACATAACTTGACAGCGGAAGTCTTAACACATATATTAAAGTGGGATGTCAGTCTTGTGTCGGGTAACCTTCACGCCATCGCACGACCTTTTCTTCCTTTACCTGAAATGTATACTAAAAGTCAGCTAACGCTGGTGAGTTCTAGTTTAAAACTATTAAGTATGATCATTCTTTTCATTATAAGTATACATAATTATATACATACATTTCTATAAATACGTATTCATAGCTTTTACTTTTCTTTCTTCATCATTTTTTTATGTGATTACATAGATATGCATTCACCTTTACTTTCCTTAACATTCTTTACTTAACATTCTTTCGTGATTACATAGATATGCACTCACCTTTACTTTCCTTAAACATTTATTGGTCATACACATAAGGGTGATCAACCCGTCTTTTACTGCGTATATCACAAAGACATACGCCCTTAAGCTACCGTCGTAGCCCTTTTACTCGTCCGGTCCTAGAAACCGTCCGCCTTAACTTTTTCGTCCGGCCAACCTTCGGCCGTCCGCCTTAACCGTCCTACCGTCGTAGTCCGTCATATTCGCCCGTCTGCCCTAAGGCATCCGTTTCCCACGCGAACTATTGTTTATGCAACCGTTATACTATTTTAGCATTTACTTCGATCGCCCTTTTATGCTTTTTGTACGTCCTAGCTTGCGAAGGAACGTATCTTTCCTGGTTGCAAAATAGTCACGTGGTCGTCCGTCTACAGAAGTAGCCGTTAGCTTCGTTCCCGTCCATAACGTATACATACATTCATTACATGCAATATAAATAATTATAAAGCAAGATTTCATTTATTTACGTTATGCCGTTCTTTCATTCATTCTTTGTAAACATACGTTTCATTCTTTATTCATAATTCATAATTCATTTTCATATGCATCTACACATATACCTTAATATTTCACGTATGATCACATTGGCATTCATATTATTTATTCATTTAGTGTATACACTTCAGCCCCAAAACGTTTATAAATCATTGCACATAACATAGAAGGGGGCACATAGGACTCACCTGATAAGCTTCTCTAGGTTGTCCTAAACAAAGGTCCAACAACGTCACTTCCGATCTGGATTAGGTAGTTAAATACACATTAGACCCAACCCCGACTCTAATGGTTAAATCATTCTAAACTTACTGACTTTACTTAACCAGCTTGCTGCCTGCTGTCTGCTGCCTGCGCACTTGCTAAGTGCGCAGGACCATACTCATGCGCACTTGACAAGTGCGCAGAGAATACTTCTTGCGCACTTGGTAAGTACGCAGGATCTTCCTCCTGCGTACTTGGTAAGTACGCAGGAAGTCCTTCTTGCGCACTTGGTAAGTACGCAATACCTGGTTCCTGGACCAAAAATCCGAAATCCTTGCATGCTAACCCGATCATGCCAATCTTACAATTTTATTTGATCAAAACGTGCGGATTTCATTCTAGATGCTAGTTCTAGGCTTATTATCAGGTTTCATCCATAAAAACGTCTCCTATTTAGCTAAAACCCGAGAAATCCCAAAACGAAGAAAAACTCAGTTTAAGGTCGAATCGTTACCTGGATTGTGATTCTGATTCGGAGGTTTTGCTCACGAGCTCGGTAGTAACGTGCTCCTTCAATTTAGTGTCGATCCGTCGAATTTCTCTCTCTAGACCCGAGCTCTCCTTTCTCTCTCTTGGATGGTGAAGGTGAAGTGGAGAAAATGGGCTGTCTTGCCCCTTATATACCTGGGCTTCCATCGGCCTGTTGGAGCCGAGCCCAAGCCCATCCGTTCTTATTTCGTTTTATGACGTTTAAATCTCTATCGTATTATTATTTACTTATTTACTATTTTTAGGATGTTACAACTGGTGTAGTATGATCATTCATGTCAACCACATATGTGTTGAATTTCCTTGGAGCACGCATCAGAATCATTTCTTCTGGAATAACCAATCCAAGCTTTAAGAACAAGCATTCCTTTGCAGTAAAATAAACTGGTATGTCTTTATCACAAACTTGAGAAAAACTTAGTAAATTGAATTCCGATTGAGACACAAAATTTACTTTTTCTAATGTTATGAGTTCATTCGACTCTATTCCTTGACCAGTTATTTTTCCTCCATTTTTATCTCCAGTAAATGCAACCAAACCTCCATCAAAAGTTTGAAAATTTTCTAGAATTTTTCTTTGTAAAGTCATGTGCCTTGAGCAACCGCTATCAACATGCCAAGCATTATTAATAGTCCTCCCGATTATACTCTCCACATTCAAGACAAAATTAATGATAAACAGGTACCCAGATCATCTTTTACCCGAGCTGACTTTTACCTTTTACAGTCTTAACATATTTAACATTTTGTTCTTTCAATTTTATATTTTTCTTTATTCCAACCATATGTGAAGACTGTTCATTTTTAACTTTCCAAACATAACCAACATTTTTCGCATATTTCATAGTAATTTTTTCTTTAGCAAAATAAATTGGTTGGTTAAATTTCTTCACATATTGTGAACCTTTTGGGACACGTTTATCCCCAAACTTTGGTAGCACATAATCACGGCACACATTAGAATATAAAGCATGACAATTTCTAGAAAGCAAGTAATCACGACTGTATCTTTGTATCACTCCGGACTCTGACACACTGTCGTTCGCAGACGCTCACTTGAAATGTCGAATAACGTTGCTCTTAACTTTCGCTTTGTTCTTTGTGAACCTGGACTCACTAGAGTTGTGTTTGCAATATCTCGCAAAATGACCAACCTGACCACACACAAAGCAATTGTAGCTTTTAGGCTTTGACTTTGACTTTGACTTTGACTTTGAACACTCGCCTACTTCACTCGTTATGCCACAACTTTTCTCTCTTAATTGTTCTTTGATTTGAATAGACTTATCTTTGACATCAATGAACTTGTCTTTTACATCAATGGATTTGCCTTTGACACACCAAGACTTTCTTTGGACATTTGTTGGTACACTCACTTTAACTTTGACAACTTTATTATTCTCTGTCTCACTGGTAAAAATATGATTCTCTAGTGCTATGACATTATTTTTCTTTGGTCTCTCACTTGACAAATCATACTCTTGAATCAGAGGATTTCCAAACTCATCTAAGACCACATCATCAACTAGACTAGAGAGTTTATTAAGTGGGACATAATCTCTAGCTGTATGAAACACTTTATCAAAGAAAGTAGATGTTGATGACACTTCAGACACACAATCAAACTCAACATAACCGTTAGTAGAACATGCCGAGACATAAGAAATATGTAGGTCCCTCGGGTGTGTTGGATCGTCACATGCAAGTGGGTCTACTAGTCGGACCGGGTGCGGAATACCCGTGACTAGGTGGAGAGTCTTACGAAACAAAGTAAACCGATAAGATAATCACTATAAACGTTCGTCTATTATAAACACTTGAAGGTTACAGAGAGAAGTTCTGAGATTACAAAGTTCCGCATATTTGCTAATCTGAATGCCTATGATTGCGTACTTATCTCCTGTCAACCATTCCTATTTATACATGACCTGATGTCTGCACACTTAGCAAGTGCGCAGGGCAATTGCTCATGCATACTTAGCAAGTACACAAAGGTATTCTTGCGTACTTGCTAAGTACCCAGGAACTATCTCCTGCGCACATACAAGTGCGCAAAACACTTAGAGAAAATTGCAACAATCAATATGTAAAAGTAAATACAACTCGATTATTAATACATACAGACACTTACAAACAAAGACAAATACAAACATGAAAGTACTAAATTAAGACTCTAACTATCCATAATCTATCTATAGTGTTTGTCACAGGAAAGTGCTTCAACAAACTCCCCCTTGACAACAGCTCTGGATCATCTTCGATCTCTAGTCTTCAGTCTTCAGTCTTCACATCTATGCATCTTTAGCTTCCATCTTCTTCTTATAGTCAAGGCAGAACTTGATCACCTTGTTATATTTAGAAGCAAGGAATTTCGTCCACTCGTCAGTATGTATGCAATACTTGTCCGCCAGTGCCTCCAGATCTTTCACAGAGAAGTTAATGAAGCGAACTTCATCAAATACTCTGATTAGTTCCCTCGGCACTGAGCTTCCACTGTCTGACCAAACCTTTCCCATAATCACTGCCTCGCCCGTTTTTGGATCTACGTACCAGTACCACATGTCACCAAGAATATCCTGAGATAACTTGCTCAGGGGAATCTTAGTTTCACATAGCACTGGTTTGTATACAGTTTCTTTAAGTACTTCTTAGTCACAGGATGTCTAGCTTTCTTATCCTTGACTCTTTTGGGCACTTGAGGCTTGAACACTTCGAACTTCCCAGATCTTGCTTCCCGCTGTAGAACCTGCCACAAACCCATCGCCACTACGTGATTAGAATGACCCAGCAGCTCTCGGTTTGCTAGGTTCACAAGGTCGTATTTGGGTAAGGAGTTGAACGCTTCACTGGTTGGTTTCAAGTATTGAACCCCCCAGATCTTTTGATTGCGAACAACTGCTTATCCTCCTCGAACCTTACAGCCAAGATCATCCCTGTTGCCCCTTGTTTGTCTATGATAGACGTCTTCTGCCAAACAGGAGCTGGACCCTTAGATGAAGTATAAGGCATATCTTTTTCTTTTGGTGCCTCTGGATCCACAGGTGTAGGGTCAACTAGGGAGGCTTCAGTCGAGGCTTCCACATTACTAGCATGCTCGACTGAACATGTGTCGAGCGGAGCTTCAAAGGATGGAAATTCAAAGATCTCTCCATCTTCTAATTCGTACACTCCTTCCCCGTCACCCTTGGGAACTTCTATGACTACATCTTCATCCCAATCGTCACCAGAGTCGATCTCTCCTTCTTCTAGATTAAAGAGAGCATCGATATGTGCTTCCTTGGAATAGTCAGGCTCTAAGTATAAAATCTCATCATCAGATAGATCCTTAAGCACCTCAGCCGCTGACTTTCCTTTGTCACCACCACCAGAGGTATCACCACCCTCTTGATGAGTAGACTCCCCCTGATCCATTGGAATAGCAGAGATGGGCACAATTGCTAAAGCTTGGTGCCCACCTCCAC